>CM064326.1:89684359-95446859 GCA_032595735.1 Pelochelys cantorii
TCTCCACTGAAGCATAAAAGACTATCTTGCCTCAGAAGGGCAAAGAGCTATTGACTTCCGGCACAGAAGAGAAAATGTCTGTTTGCCTTTGTACTAGCCTTATCAGCCGAGTAAAGCTGAAATGAAGAAGTGAAGTATGATTGTGCTTGGATGGCAGATGGGTAGACTGTCTGGAAAATTATTATTTTTCCTGTAAATTAAAGATGAAGAAAATTTTTTTAAATATTTTGATAAATAAACAAATTTCTCATTGCTGCAACCCCCCAAAACTTTAGAATTACATTTACCCCCATCTGCATCCACAAATGTTGCCAACATTTCCATTAAAAATAGACATCTCAGCTCTTGTAGTCAAAATTTCTAAACTTATACTTATTCCTGGTTTACTTGAAAATCAATTTGATAAATGAAACTTTTGTTTACAGTGACAGGATGCAAATATCATTGATTTTTAAACTGATATATTTATCTGATAATCTTTGCTGACCTGTGATAGCAAAGTCGCCTCCCTGTTCAGGAGCGAACAATGGGATTGTTCAGCTTTTAGTTTGTTGTTTTCGTTACTGATCAACTATATCGAAAGTGTTCCTGTTTGTAATAAACTACATTCTGAATGTGATTTGGGGCTTTGTATAGCAAACATCAAGTAAAGATAATAAAGAGTTATTTATAGGGATAATTGCTTAGACATTTAGAACATAATGGCATTTCATTTGGTTATCTGTAGAATTACTGTACTCTGAATGCAATCCATGAAATTAGATCAGTTTCACACTTTAACCATTGTTCAAATGGGCTTGAGATGAGGCCAGATCTAGAAGTTGCTATTTCAACATACACCGAGAAATGAAAATAGAAAATTGTGGAATCACCCAATCAGCATCTTATACAGCAAATGGTAGAAGATCAAGAATGAGCTCTCAAAACTGGAGACTATCAAAAAAAAAAAAAAAAAAAAAACCCCAAAACCAATCAACCATACAAACAAACAAACAAAAAAACAGCCTGCTACACAAACTCCCATGTGGCTGGACTTTACAAAAATAAGATAAGCCAGTTATACTGCACATCTTGCTTCTCTACAGAGAATAAAAGGACATTAAACTCCTATGTGCCACAAGAGGCCACAAAAATGGTAGTCTTAAAACACCCAACAATATTCTTAGTCTATCCAGCTACACACAGAACCCAGCTGAAGAATCTGTCCTGTCTCAAGGACTCTGTTTCTGCCTCACCACCCCTATGCACAAGATATAGTATTACAGTGACCTAGAAACCTACTTTCACCATCTCTGACTCAAGGAATATTTCCACCATGCTACTGAGCAATGCACTAACCCATAGAAACTATCCTATCAATGCTACAAGAAAAAAAAATAGATTCTGTGAAACAACAGACGGGGCTTTTATAGAGAGTGCTTCCACTGAAGTTCATTCAGAACACATCTCACATTGTCGCGAGCCAAGCTCCAAGATACAACCATATTGCTCCAATCCCTTAGGCAGAGACAAATAGAGGAACTCAATTAAGAATTTTTAAAACTACAACACCCATTTGGGGAAATAAAGAAACAGATTGACAGAGTCAGACGGGTACCTTGAAGTTGTGGACAAGCAACAAACTTGCTTCATAACCTCAGCTGTGCACAATGCAATGCCATCCACATCCTTGAAATCTGACATTATAATCAAAAGCTTCAGAAGGGTAGCCAAGTTAGTCTGTAACAGGAAAAACTTAAAAAGTAACAAATAGTCTGGTAGCACTTTAAAGACTAACAAAACATGTAGATGGTATCGTGAGCTTTCATGGGCACAGCCCACTTCTTCAGATAACTGGAGTATCGTATGTCCAGAACCAAGAACAATGGGGAAAGGAGGGGGGGGGGGGGAGAGAAAAAAGCTGTGGGTAGATAAGTTTCAAAGGGAAAGCGGAGCCAGTCTGTAACAGGAAAAACTGGAAAACAACAGATAGTGTATTAGCATCTTAAAAACTAGATAGTTAAAAGAGGCTGACAAGAACCATTAGTTTGTGCTTGGAGAGGATTCTACACAGAAATCAAGAACCATTGGCACCTTCATTGTTTGGTTGGTTGATAATGCCCCAGCCATCCAATATCGCAATTTAAACCATCTGCATGATAATTAAACTTGTAAATGAAGTGGAGTTCCAATCCTTCTCTGTGTAATGGCTTGTGGAATTGGTCTGTAACAAAATAGCAACTTGGAGATCCCTTAGGGCAGTGGTCCCCAACGTGGTGCCCGCGGGCGCCATGGCGCCCGCCGGGCCATTTCTGTGCGCTCGCCAAGTGAACGGGGCTGGCCCTACCTCCGGGCACACGGCTCATGGGCGCTGCCGGCCCCCTGGCGCATGGCGTATGGGCAGCGTTGGCCCCGGGCGCGCAGCACATGGGCGGCCCTGCCCCCGGGTGCACAGCGTTTGGGCAGCCCCGCCCCCGGGTGCACGGCACAAGGGCTGTGCCGGCCCTGGGCGCGCGGCATATGGGCGGTGCCGGCCCCTGGGCGCGCAGCACAGGAGCGGCGCCGGCCCCAGGCATGCAGCACATGGGCGGTGGCGGCCCCGCCCCCGGGCGTGCGGCGCATGGGCTGTTCCAGCCCCGGCGCATGGCGTATGGGCAGCCTCACCCCTGGGCGCGCGGCGCCGGCGCCGACCCTGGGAGTGGAGCGCATGGGTGGCGCCAGCACCGGGCGCGCTCAGTATGGGTGGCCCCGCCCCCAGGCACGTGCACGGCCCCGCCCCCGGGTGCGTGTGTGGCCCCGCCCCTGGGTGCCCGGCGCATGAGTAGCCCCGGCGCGTGAGTAGCCCCGCCCCCGGGCGCCCGGCAGCCCCAAAAGGTTGGGGACCACTGCCTTAGGGTATGTCTACACTGCCACCCTAGTTCAAACTAGGGGGGCTAATGTAGGCATTCGAACTTGCAAATGAAGCCCGGGATTTAAATATCCCGGGCTTTATTTGCATGTTCCCGGGCGCCGCCATTTTTAAATGCCCAGTAGTTCGAACTCCCTGCCCACGGCTACACGTGGCACAGACTAGGTAGTTTGAATTAAAGCTCCTAATTCAAACTACCATTACTCTAGGGAGGTTAAAGTGTTCTCCAACAGGTTTTTGTGTGTTGTCTTTTGGATATCTGTTTTGTATCCATTAATTCTTTCCTGTAGGGACTATCCAGTTTCTCCAGTATATATTGCAGTGGGGCATTGCTGACATTTGATGACATAGATCACCTGTTGGGGAACACTTTAACTTCCCTGGACACTCATTAAGGGATCTCCAGGTTGCTGTTTTGTTACAGACCAATTCCACAAGCCAATACACAGAGAAGGATTGGAACTCCACTTCATTCACAAGTTTAATTATCATGCAGATGGTTTAAATTGAGATATTGGATGGCTGGGGCATTATCAACCAACCAAACAATGAAGGTGCCAGTGGTTCTTGATGTCTGTGTAGAATCCTCTCCAAGCACAAACTAATGGTTCTTGTCAGCCTCTTTTAACTATCTAGCCTTTAAGGTGCTAATAGACTATCTGTTATTTTTCAGTTTTTCTTGTTACAAACTGGCTCCGCTTTCCCTTTGAAACTTATCTACCCACTTCGTCTTTTTCTCCCTCCCTCCAATTTTTTTCCTTCTCTCCTCCTTCCTTCCCCCATTTATTCTTGGTTCTGGACATACAACACTCCAATCATCAGAAGAAGTGGGCTGTGCCCACAAAAGCTCATGATACCATCTACATGTTTTGTTAGTCTTTAAAGTGCTACCAGACTATTTGTTACTATAATCAAAGAAATTGACAAAGGAGGTGCTGTAATCATCATGAATAGGTAGTCTGGTGGGCAATTTTCCCACACCACATTCTACAGGTCACTGTCCTCTGATGCCACCAAGGAGTACCAAAAGAAACTACACCATTGGTGTTCAAGAAACTCCTGAAGAAGCACATGAACAAATCTACACTGACACACCTTTGGAGCCCCAACCAGGGGTATTCTATCTGCTACTGAAGATCCATAAATCTGGAAATCCTGAACACCACATGATCTCGGGCATTGGCACCCTTACAGCAGGATTGTTTGGCTATGTGGACTCTCTCCTACAGCCCTATGCTATCAGCATTCCTAGCTATCTTTAAGGCACCACTGACTTCCAAGAAAACTACAATGCATTGGTGATCTTCCAGAAAACACCAGCCTGGCCACAATGGATGTAGCTCTCCACACCAGTGCTCCACACAAAGATGGACTACCAGATATCAGAATCAGTATCTCCAGTAATGTCATAGCACTGTGACTGAGATTTGTGACTTTGTCCTTACTCACAATAATTTCAGATTTGGGGATGATTTAAACTTAAATTCAGTGACACCTGCCTTGGGTACCCACAAGATCCCACAGTATGCCAACATTTGTATGGGTTTTTTAGAACAACTCTTCCTCAGTGCTTGTTCCCAACTGCTCCTCCTCTACAGGTTGGACCTCCCAAAACTGGGACTCCCTCATCTGGCAACATCTGTGCTCTGTCAGGACCACAGGTGTTCTTGGACCAGGCAATCTTGGCTGGGAGCCCCAGTGGCAAGAGGGCTGGAGGCTTGGAGCCTGGTGGGGTTAGGGCTGAGACTGTTGCCGGAGTCCCTGTAGCACAGCAGGGGTTGCAGCAGCCCCAATAGCAGGGCCAGGGATGTGGCAGTTGTAGTAGCGGGGCCAGAGATGCAGCATGCACGGCAGCCAAGGCAGCAGGACTGGGGCTGAAGTTGCGGCAGCCATAGCAGCCCTGATAGTGGGCCCGGGGCCAGAGATGTGGCAGCTCCAATAGCGGGGCTGGAGCTGGGGCATTTCGGCCTGCTGGGGCTGCAGCAGCACAGAAGCCCAGCAGGGAGGGTGGCTGGGGCCAGCAGTGGGGAAGGGAAGGTTGTCTGGGGAGCCAGTCACAGTGGATCTCCTCTGGTCCCACAAATTCCCCCGTTTGGGACCGGTCAGGTCCTGAGGGTGCCAGACCAGAGAGGATTAATCAGTACTTACACTGCATTGATGACATCTTCATCATCTGGACCCAAGGAAAGGAAGCAACTGAAGAAATCCACTGGAATTTCAATAATTTCCACCCCACCATTCACCTCAGATGGGATGAGACGACACAAGAAATCCACTTCCTAGACACTGCCATGCAAATAAGTGATGATCACATAAACAACACCCTATGCTGGAAACTTGCTGACACTAGACTTACCTACATGCCTCTAGCTTTCATCTAGAACCCATCACATGATCCACTGTCTACAGCCAAGCTCTAAGATGCAACCACATTTGCCGCAATCCCTCAGATAGAGACAAGTGCCGACAGCAAGGCTGGGCAAGATACAGCCCAGGGGCCAGATTTGGCCCACCTAACACTTTGATATGACCCACAGACTGCATCTGGCCACTTTCTATTTATATCCTGCAGCCTATGACATCAAATTTCCAAGCAGTGGTCCAGGCAGCAGGATCTGATTTAAATGGCTCCTAGCTCTCAGTCACTGTACTACCCCAACAGAGGCCAAAGCTGTGAGCCTTTTAACTAGCCACAGCTGCCAGGCAATGCAGTAATGGTGGGGCTGGGAGCCATGAGCTCTTTGCTGTGTTTTTAATTCAGAGCCTCTTGCCCTAGACAACTCTGGTGGGAGGCTAATCTTCAGGCCCCACCCCTTCCAAGGGTGAAGCTGGCCCGTGACCATGTACCAAAATTCATTAAATGGACCCCCTGCAAAAATTATTGCCTACCTCTGACCTATAGGATCTCTATCAAATATTTTTTAAAAAAATACAACACCTATCTCCCATTGGGGGAAGTGAAGGCACAAATTAACAAAGCCATATGGGTATCCAGAAGCAGGGCAGTCCCTAGGGGGTGTAGGGCAGGCGTGGGGCCCAGGACAGCCCCCTGCCACTGGCCCCATCCCCACTCCATCTCTGCTCCACCTCCATCCTGTCCCTGCTCCACCCCTACCCTCAAACCCCACTCCTTTGCCAAAGCCTTCTGCACCACCCCTTTGCCAAAGCCTCCTCCTTCAATTGACATGAGCTGTGGAATTATCGGGTGGCATGATGCAGGGCAGAAGCAAGGGTTGGGCCCCCTTTCCACTATCACTATGGCAGCAGTAGCCACAGTGGTCTGGCAGCCTGCTCCACTCCACCCTGCTACTCTCTCCCAGCTCCCTGCACTCTGCTTTTCCATTGTAACGGGACACAGAACTCCCTGGTGCTGGGGTGCACAGCTTCCAGCTACCATGGTGAAGCTGAGTGCAACAGTCTAGAAGATAGATGAAGTGGAGCAGGTTCCCGGGTCACTATGGCTCCCACTCCTGCAGTGAGGGTGTGTCTAGACTACATGGCTCCATCGACGGAGCCATGTAAATTATTGTATTCGGCATAGTCAAAGAAGCGGGGATTTAAATAATCCCCGCTTCATTAAAATAAACATGGCTGCCACGCTGTGCTGACGATCAGCTGATCCAACACAGTGCGGCAGTTTAGACACGGATCTGTCGGCTAGGGAAGACTTTGCCGACCGATCCCTTATGCCTCATGAAACGAGGTTTACAGGATCGGTCGGCAAAGGCTTCCCCAGCTGACAGATCTGCGTCTAGACTGCCACGCTGTGTCGGATCAGCTGATTGTCGGCACAGCACGGCGGCCATGTTTATTTTAATGAAGCAGGGATTATTTAAATCCCCTCTTCTTTGACTCTGCCGAATACACTAATTCGGAGCCATGTAGTCTAGACACACTCTGAGTGTCTGTGTATGGACGAGGAAGGCAATCCATGCTGCTGCCCCATTCAAGGCCATCTCTTCTGTTAATCCCCTGGTCCAATGTTCCCTCTAATCTTTTCCATCCATGTATGGATTTTTTTTCTGTCCATGCATGGAATAAATGTTTTTATGTGCACCAAGGTATGTTTGACTTGTGTGTATGTACTGACCAGAAATTGCACACAACACCATAGCAAAATTACTCCAGGAACCAGTCCCTGCAACAAACCACATTGTCAACTCTGTCTGCATGTCTACTCAAGTGAGACCCTCAAAGGATCCACCATCAGGGGCTTGTTAAAACCTCCAGCATATCTACCAATGTGAACTATGCCATCATGTGCCATCAGTGTCCATCTAATATGTACATTGGCCAGACTGGACTGTCTCTGTGAAAAAGATACCAAGAATCATTCAGAAACCAGTAGAACTGCACTTCAACCTCCCTGGACACACTGTGGGTATGTCGAAAAATAAGCCTCTGTCGAAAAATAGTGTCTAGACTACAACCAGTACTGTCGACCAAGCAAGCCACTTTTTCGAAAGAGGGTCTAGACGCTCTCTTTTGAAAAAGTACAGTTTTCATGCAATAGCACCTTTTTTCAACAGAGTACTATAGAAAAAAGGCGTTATTCCTCGTAGGATGAGGTTTACCGCCGTCGACAAAACTGCTGCGTTCTGTCGACTTACTGTCAACAGAACGTGGCGGTAGTGTAGATGCAGGTATACTTTTGTTGACAAAAGCCCACTTTTGTCAACAAAACCCTGTAGTCTAGACACACCCTGTAAGGCTACATCTACACTACAAGGTTTTTGAGCAAAACCAGCTGTTTTTGCACAAAAACCTGCAGAGTGTACATACCTCAAATGAACTCTTGCGCAATTAAATGGGCAGTTAAATGGCAGAACAGAGGGCTTTTTCCATCATAGGTAAAACTCCTTTTCTGAGGCATAGCTGCTTTTAGCACTACAGCTATTGTGCAAGAAGGCAAGTGTGGACTCTCCAGGGGGTTTCTTGCGCAAGAAACCTCTATGGGAAAAAGCACAGCTTTCTTGCACAAGAGCATCCATGCTCTTTTGCAATGTGCTTTTGCAATGTGCTTTGAGGTGTGGATGTGCTCTTGCGCAAGAAGTTTTTGTGCAAAATGAGTGAAATGAGGTTAGAAATTCTCAGCCAGTGGAAAATTACCCACAAGAAACTAAGCCCAACATTTTTTTTGGAGGACTAAATGGTAGTATGATGGAGCCACTGATTGTATAGGCATTCGTCTCTTGAGAGTTCCTATTATTTGCCTTTGTTCTCAGGTCATTCTAAATGTCTCCTATGTGTGTCTAAACTACAGGGATTTTTCGAAAAAAGTGGCCCTTTTTCGAAAAATCTTTACCTGAGTCTAGACTGCAGCCACGTTCTTTCGAAAGTAAATCAAAAGAATTCAGCAATTTTTTCGACCGTGGTAAACCTTGTTTTACGAGGAATAATGCCTTTTTTCGAAAGTGCTCTTTCGAAAAAAGGTGCTATGTAATGAAAACTGCTTTTTTGAAAGAGCGCATCCAGACTGCCTGGGTGCTCTCTTTTGAAAAAGCAGCTTGCTTTTTTGAAAGTACTGATTGTAGTTTAGATACTCTTTTTCGAAAGAGGCTTTTTCAAAAGATACTTTCGAAAAAGCCTCTTTCAAAAGAGGCTTGCAGTCTAGACGTAGCCTGTACAGAGTTGTATATTCACAAGGAAAGCACTAGACCACTTTAGCATTTACCTTCAATCTGAATGTGTGATAGCAGAGGTTGGACCTCCCTGGTCCAGCACACTGGGGACCTGACTTGTCCCACATGAGGGATTTTGCCTGACCAGGGGTAGTCAGTTTTGGCCCCTAGCCACTAGCCCCCTCCAACCCTGGCTCAACCTCTGCCCTCCTAGCTGGCTCCCTACTGCCACTGGACACACTGCCCTGTCAGCCCCTGCTGCCCTACTGCCACCTCTGCATACGAGGCTCCTGCTGTAGTGCCCAGCTCCTGCTGTTGCGCTGGACAGCCCCACTGCTTCTGCTCCCTGGGGTCCTACTGCTGCACCAGGTAGCCCCACCTCCTGTGTGCACACTGAGCTCAAGCTACAGTGCCTGGCAGCCCCATTGCTTTCATACACCGGGCTCTCAGTGCTGCGTTTTGCAACCCCACTGCCTCTGCACACTCAGCTTCCACTGCAGAGCCTGCCTTCTACTTCTGCTCTAGGCAGTCCTCCAGCCTCCGCACCCGGGCCCTGCTGCCATGCATGGGGCTCCTGCAGCCCTGTCAGGAAGCCTTGCTTCCCTGCCAACTTGCAGGGTTCCCTGGCACTAGCCCTCCACTGGGACTCTCAGGTCCTGGAACCTCTGTGGTCCTACCAAACCATGGATGTTGCTGGACCAGAGTGTCCCAGTTAAAAGAGTTTCAACCTGTACATTAGGAAATATTAAAACATTCGCTGAAGAGGAATAATTTGGAAATTGCATGGCAAATCATAATTCACATGTGAAATGGAAAAGGCCCAGCCAGGCTTTTTGCAAGTGTTCTTTTTAATGAAACCCAGGAAACCTACAGATTTCCCTTGAAAACACACTAAGAATATTTTCATAAAACATGCTTAGGGAAGGAAAGCTGCTTTATGTTTTGTGCCGCAAACAAGTAATTAAATAATCAATTTCAGTCTTTCTGTACTGTTCCAAAGGCTGAATCAACCACAGTTGGATTTTGAATGGTGGATTTGAACCTGAATCTTTTGGATTCTCTTTGAAGATAATAATTTTCATGTTCTTTGATACTTATTTATAAACTACCAGCACTGTTTCTCACCCTCTGCTTCCAGAATCTTAGATCGCTATTTTTATTCAGGACCCCCAGAGAGTCGGTATGCCTTCTCCTTTTCTACCAGTTCCTCTCGCGTGAACCTTGCATGTTACATACTACAATTAAGGTTGTCTGCAAGCCTTAAAATTATATTTCTATACATAATATCTTTAGAGTTCTTTAAATTATCGACTTAATTCTTAATTTCTCTAGGTTATAAATGCTTGTTCGAGGATAATTACATCCTTATAACACTTTTTCACCCTAACTTATCCTTATGTTCCTCCACCATGTAGCCTTGGTCTATGAATTTTCATGGTTTACAGATTTTCTGGATTACTATGGCAGCACAGAGTAGCCATAGCATATACCAGTTTTTCCTGGTTGCCTTCTTTTGTGAGTAGATTTGGTGTAATAAATAGATATTGACATTTTAAATATTATGATTGTCATTTATAGTTCATTCCAAAACTAAAAGTTCATCTGTCATTTCAGGTTACAGTACATTTTTTTAGAGAAGTTCATGAAGAATAAACATTGAGTTATAATGAATAACTGTACCAAATGGCCACATAAAATAAAATGCAAGCTGTGAAGGTGGGCTAAGATTTTTGGTGAGTGTATAAGATTGAAGAGTCAACTATTAGTGAGACGTGTAAGACAATAAAAAGCTTTAAATCAAGCAGCACCAAAGTTCTTAAATTCATTTTTTTAACTTAGCTCATGAACATAATACTTTGATAAAGTCTCAAAAACCATTTTGTGCCCAAAGAGTAGGGAACACACATAATTGGGAGTGATTTATGTGATGGAAGCTGTTTGTGAACCATCCAGATTGGAGTCTGCTGCAGCAAGACATTGTAAAGGGCACCTCAGGTTACAGGGCAAGGTGACATTGCCACTCATTAGTCTGGATCGTGTCACAAGATGATTTAAGAAGGATGACAGGGCTCTAGTAATAAGTCAAAGGACAGGCAGGTGGGAATGGGAAGTGCGGGTAGAGAAAGAGGAAGAGTAGACTACTGTCAGCAACATCTTGGAGGGAAATGGAAAGCCAGTAGCCACAGAATTGGTAGGGGAATAGGTAACCATAACTGTGGCAGCGGTGCCAGGAAGAGAAGACAGTTTCCAACTCTCACAATCAGCAAGGTAAAATAGGTCTTAAGAGAGAACTTAGGAGAGCCCTCCAAATACAGCAGCACTGGAGAAGAAGGTCATGAGGACTGCCCTCTTTACAGTTAGGGCCAGATGTCCAACTGCTATATTTTGGTATTATGCCAGTTACTCTAATAGACCAGCCAATGACTTACACTAGCTGAAAGACTGGCCCACGAGTTTATAGAAAGGAAAAAGTTGGGATTTGACATAATTTGGATTCCCCTGCCATTTTCGTTGGTTTACCGGAATTTCCCTTTTCTATTGCTAGAAATACATTAGGAACATACTCTTCTGATCATTATTGTCATAAATGGAAATGTCTTATACTACTGACCTTTCTTTTTTTAAGTAAAACTCTGTCTTGCATTATGTGGCTCTATTTTGTAGAAGAAACCTCTGGGAGATTCTATTATATCTTACATTTATTATAACTACATTTTTTTCTAAGTTAAATGGATCAAAGTTCACCCTTTATCAAATCTTTAGAGTATTTTGAGTTGATTGGCACTGTTGAAGGATACTTTTGCTTCCTTAAAATTTTGTGATCTGGTTCCAGAGTTCATTGTGGATGAACAAACTTTTGATTCCTCTCTAGTACACATTAGACATTTTTTTCTATTGAAAAGACCTCTTTCCTTCCATTTCAAGTGTTCTAACTTATTTTTCTCCCTGTTATAGCTTCACCGTTTTTAGCACTGAGTTAAAAATCCCTATCCCTGGGATTTTTCCTTATTAAAAAGCTAAACAGAGTCTAAGGTTAAGTGATGATGTAATGTCATCTCATTTAAATAGTCATATGTTTTGTATAGAATCATTGTTTGTAATAAATGTAAATGCAATTATGGATATAACATCTAATTTCCAAAATAAAACAAATAAAAATATTAGTATGATTACCAGCTGTGATCCATGTAGCCAGTCACTGAATACAAATATAAAGTGTTCTCTCCTCCCCTTTCTGGGGACACTTAATCACTTGTGCACAGGGTCATTCTTTAAAATACTGAAATTTTGGAAACGAACTGTACAGAAATGATCAAAGCTTTGCCAGCGTGAGCAATCCCAAATAGCACCAGTGAGAGTGAACTTTAATGTTTCAATGAAACTGGGAAGAAAGTAAATTTACATATGCCCATTAATGAGCTGGTTATAAAACAGTGATGTCCCTGTCACTAAATAATATCTTATTTTAGGTGAAAATCTATTTTTATTAAGTAATAAGTTATTATAGTATAAATTGACTTGCATTTAGGACTGAGCATTCAAAAGTATTACAATATGCTTTTTAAAAAATAGTCTAGAATGAAAATAATTCTGTGATGGATAGGAGGAATGCTGGCCAGCACTCGGTGACTAAATGATTAAACTCAGGTAGCTACCAAAGGGGTTGGCAGGATGGCAGAAGAACCAATGGGATACAGTGCTGAAATCTGAATTGTATTTAGATACCTTGCCTGTTTTCTTTGTGTGAGTATGTTTACACTGCAGAGTTTTTCCAGAAAAAAGGCTGTTTTTCCGGAAAAATTACACTTACATCCACACTGCTATTGCGTTCTTTTGACAGAAAGTCGAATGAATGGAGGGGTTTTTCTGACAGCGGTAAAGCTCTTTCTACGAGGAAGAAGCCTTTTTCGGAAAAAGGAGTGTGTGGACGTGGAAGAGTGTTTTTTCAAAAGAAGAGGCCTCCAGGAAAAAAACACAGGTGCCCTAGTGGCTATTCCATCTATCTTAACTGTAAGATAGTGTCCAATCAATGGCTGAAAATATGCTAATGAGATCATGACTCATGCTAACGAGTCCCTCATTAGCAGATTTGCTGCCAAAAAAACTCGCAGTGAAGATGTAGCCAGAATGATTTAAACCCAGGCAGGATTGCCATGACTCCAAGGTATTCAGGGCATGGAAATAGACTGAACCATGAAGGGATTGTAAGTAAATAAGGAAAAATGTGTATTTAGTTACTATCAGCATATTTTTCTTTGTTCTGGTTGTTCGATTAAACTTTGTGTGAATTCCATGTGCCTTCCCTTCTCCACTCACTGTATTTAAGCTAGCCCAAAGACATTGTTCTTTGTGTTTTGATCTGTTCTTTTCTTAGTTATTTTGCAACACATAGCAGCCAAGTATGCTTTAACAAGTATATTTTTGTTTTGTTAATAAAATCCCCCTTTTTAAGGTGATAATTTGAATATTGCGTCTTGGAAAGTAATAGGAGGTCTGTGTGTGTGTGTGTGTGTGTGTGTGTGTCTGCCTGGCCTGAGAGGTCAGCTATCAGAGATAGTTGGTTTTCTGTGCTTTTTGTTTCTTTTTCCAAGCTCTCTTGTGACAAAAGAGCTTGGAGTACCCCTGGGGAAGGAATTCAAGTGTTCCTTCCTGTTTTTTTCAGGTTTTAAATTACTTGATGGTGGCAGCCTATTATTTGGAGCCAGTGCAACTGTGACTCTGAGGAGGTGTGTTTTTGTTTTGTTTTGTTTTTTATTTTTTTGTAAGCAGAGTCTATAGAGGCAAAATATTTAAGGTCTTTTGTGGACCTCCACCTTCTGCACTTGAAGTGTCAGAATGGGGAGCAGCCCTGACAAATGCCAAGTCTTTCTTTGATCAAAATAAATAGGAAAACTCCCTTTGAAATCAATTGAAGCAAATTGTATGAGCTTGTGATTTTTTTTAAATATGGAAGGGTCTTATAAGCTTTTTAGCCACCTTTCATACATGCTGTTTGTTATGCCCTTTCAAACAATCTGTGGCCTGTGATGTTAGTTAGTTAGTTTTTTTTTTCATTCGTTGTGACTTCCTAAAATACCTAAAATGTTGGGAGGGACACCCTTCGAGGACATGTATTGGACGAGAGGGGATAAAGAGGCAGATGTCCCAGAGCTCAGTGATTTAATAGGGACCCTGGGTGCTGGACTGCTGCTGACGCTATGGCAGATGACTTCCCTAGCTTCGCCTCTTCAACCCGAGACCCCACCCTTCAGGGGAGGGGGGGCAAAGATAAGCCCTCCCTCCTTCAAATGGCCCATGGCCCAGCAAAATCTGTCATTAAACTTTCCACCCTTATTGTTGGAGGGTTACAGACCTTTATCATTTCAGTTGAAAAAAAAAACAAAAACAAAGGGAGGGTGGAGTTGGGGAGAACGACCTTGAAGCTGAGATAAGAATCTCTGCTCAGCTGGCATGATGTCAATATATATTAGCTTCATAATGATGTGACCTACATGATCAGATTTATAATGGTTTCCTTTTTATTTACTTGTGGTATGCACTGAAAAAAGTTATTAATCTCAATGTAAGAATACAAAGTCTAGAGAGAACTGAGTCTACGAGGAGTAACAGTAGTTCGAATTAGAGATCCTAATTCGAACTACCTACTCCGTGCCGTGTGTAGCCGCGGGCACGGAGTTCGACATAAGGGGATTTAAAAATGGCCCCCACCGGGCAAGATGCAAATGAAGCCCGGGATATTTAAATCCCGGGCTTCATTTGCAACTTCGAATGCCTACATTAGCCACCCTAGTTCGAACTAGGGTGGTAGTGTAGACATACCCTTAGAATCTACAATCTAAAGGTTTATTACTACAAGAAAGAAAAGCATGAGAGTAAGGTTGTTAAAGTATCATACATTACATGCATCGAATCTCCCAGTTCTTGATGCAGGCTTGCAGCAGAGATGTTATAGCTGCTGGCTTAAAAGTCCTTGGTGCACATCCTATGCCAGGATGGGTCCACAGTTCTTCCCAGCTCGTGATTCCCTGCGAGGCCGCATCTGGGGTCAGGAGCAGATCTAGAGACCGCCCTGGAGTCGGCCACATGGCATATTTATACCTCCTTCCTGGTTTCTTCCAAGCTGGCTAGAGTCACATGGCCAGTGGCCAGGTGTGTCTTTGGCCTCCAGAGATCCATTGTTCCCTGGAGACTTGCTCATTAGCATGTCCATAGGCAAACATTCCTGGCCCATTACTCAACCACATACAGAGAAACTTTCAGTCTCCATACAGAGTACATATTCATAACTCCAAAGACGGACATTATACAGATATATGAAGAGCATATACAGAACCAGTATAAAGTAAGCTTTTGTTTGACACCTCACATGGCCCCCTTTGTACCGACTTTTTGGATGAACACCCCCCCATTGGTGCACCGGTGACCTGGCTTCTCCCCTCAAAATCCAATAACGTGACACTGGACCAGGAAAAGAAGGAGGGTGGGTGACACACAGTTCCAGGCTCAGCACAACTGAAGCCCAGGGGCAGCCCGGGAGCCATCTTGAAACTGTGTGGGGGGGAGGATAGTATGGCCGAGGTCACACCTGGCAGTTTGGGAAAGCAGTGTCTTCCCCTGCCTCTTATACCCACCACCATGGAGTCGGGTGTTGTATACAGAGACTGTGTTTAAGCTTTGCAAGGCAATAGATTTCTTATTCACATTTCAATAATTATGTTAAGCATTACATTCTGTGCTTCTGAAGCTTCTTGTCATCTTCAAAAGATGAAGGAAGTAGAGGATATGTTTAATTTTAAAGATTAATATAGCTTGCATTGTAGTTTAACTAGCCAAAGTAGTAACTCTGAATATGATTTTTCTTGAACTGAACAACTTTCCTTTCACTTTAAATTCAAGTGAAGCTCTTAGGCAGGATTGTGTATAATATTACGTTCATCATGATAAATATACAATATATAATCATAGAACACTAGAACTGGAAGGGACCTTGAGAGGTCATTGTGTCCAGTCCCCTGTCCCCAAGGCAGAACCAAGCGCCATGTAGACCATCTCTGATAGATGTCTATCTAACCTGCTCGTAAATATCTCCAGAGATGGAGATTCCACAATTTATTCCAGTATTTAACCACCCAGACAGTTAGGAAGTTTTTCCTAATGTCCAACCTAAACCTCCCTTGCTGCAGTTTAAGCCCATTGCTTCTTGTCCTGTCATCAGAGGCCAAGGAGAACAATTATTCTCCCCTCTCCTTGTTACACTCTTTTAGACACTTGAAAACTGCTATCATGTCCCATCCCAGTCTTCTCCTTTCCAAACTAAACAAGCCCAGTTCATTCAGTCTTCCTTCATAGGTCATATTCTCTAGACCTTTAATCATTCTTGTTGCTCTTCTCTGGATCTTCTCCAATTTCTCCACATTTTTCTTAAAATGTGGTACCCAGAACTGGACACAATACTCCAATTGAGGCCTAATCAGGGCAGAGTAGAGTGGAAGAATGACTTCCCGTGTCTTGTTCACAACACTCCTGTTAATGCATCACAGAATCATGTTAGCTTTCTTTGTAACAATGCAATTTTTTTTGCAATCACGATATGCAATTCCTTATGTTTACGCTGGATATTTTGGATACCCACATGGAAGTGCAATCCCATTTTTGGATCTTGCTAAATTTATACCTTAACATTATCCAATGGCAATGAATTTAAATGTGTAAGAGTGCATAATGGAGAAAATATTTCATCTGTCAACTTTGAATATTCTGCTTTCTAACATTTGTAAATTCGATCAGGAGCAAATTTTCTCCCTAAATTCTCTGTGCCATTAATTATTTTATATTTTTGTTATGGTCCTCTCCTACTTCTACTTTGTTTACCAAAGAATCTCAGTCCTTTTAATCACAGACAATGGGGAATCAGGCCTACAAATGTTTGTATCCTTTTTTTTATTACTAATGAAGGCAGATTTTAAAAATTCACAAGAAAAGCCCACTGAAGCAAACAGACTCCTTTCAAGTCTTCCTATAGCACTCAGCTCCTACTCTGAGACTACTTCTACACTGCAAGGTTTTTGCACAAAAACAGCTGTTTTTGTGCAAAACCACATGGAGCGTCCACACCTCAAATGTGCTTTTGCGCAAGTAAACCAACAGTAAAACAGCTTTTGCCGGTGTAGGTAAACCTCCTTTTACAAGGCATAACTCCTTTTTGCGCTACAGCTATTGTGCAAGAAGGCAAGTGTGGACACTCCAGCAAGTGTGCAAGAAACCCCTGTGGGAAAAAGCACAGGTGTTCTGATGGCCATTCTGTGAATGGCAATCAGAGCTTTCTTGCGCAAGAGCATCCATGAAGTGTGAATGCTTTCTTGCGCAAAAGCACATGGCTTTTGCAATGTGCTTTGAGGTGTGGACGTGCTCTTGCGCAAGAAGTTTTTGTGCAAAAACTCTTGCGCAAAAGGCTTCTTGTGCAAGAAGCATGTAGTGTAGATGTAGCCTGAGATTTTTAAATAGCTTTGAATCCATCTAATACTTATGCTTCCTATCTTACAGTAATCTTAATTTACAGGAGCTAATGTTGTACAACATATTTCATGAGTTTCAAAGTTTATTCATTGGAGTGATGACATGCCTAAATAATCATAGGTGCAAAAAGGCCCACTGGCAAGGGTGGGGTGGGAGGGAAGGGGGTAAATTTCCCAGGGCCCAGGGATACAAAAGGGCCTGGAGCTCCTGGACACCGCTACTGAGGAATCAGTAGAGACCAGAGCCCCGGACCTTCAAATTGCTGCCAGAGCACCACAGGGCACACTCGTCCAGCTCTGAGGGATTCTGGGGAAGGCATGCTATTCTCTGAGCGGCACTGAGCACTGCCTAGCTCCAGCCCCTCCCCTTTGACCCAAAGCCATGACCTTTCTGGGGCGCATGGAACAGGGACTCCTCTGTCTTGACAAGAGGCCCAACGAGGCTGTCAGCTCTGCTAGGTACAAAACCTTCTTTAATTTCCCATGTTAATGTTCCTGGATGGGAATACTGCCTCTGAAACTCGAGCATGTTGTATATAATAGTTCTTTACATGATAATATTCATGTCCATCTGTTAGTGTGAAACTGAGCCTGTACAGATGTTGGGCCAGTATTTACAGGACATGGGGGGACAGCCAAATGTGTATATGGAAGAGCAGCCTGCAGAACACTCATAGTTCCACCTCCTGCCAAAAGATCCTCCTGTTTGCAAATAATGCCAGCTTCAAGTCACAAGCTTCTTTACATGGGTAGACAGCTGTAGACACTTGTGGGTATTTTACAACAAATTAATGCCTTTGTACTGCATCACATACTATATTTCAGTGTATATATATGTTTACTCCAATGATTCTAGTTTGACAAGGTGAACTTGTTAATCAGTGTCAATCATAGGCCTCTTGCAATATATACAATTCAGTTCTTTAATGCCGTTCTTCCAGGTTTTAAAAAAAAGCCATCCAGTGCCACATTCCTGGTATTTTTAAATCTTTCTCCAATTTTCTACATTTCTGCTTTTCATGATTGACTTTTTTTTGGTATTTAATCAGTTTTGGTTTCTTGGAATATAGTTCTCAGGGTTAATTGGAACCTTCATTTTGTGTACATAAACTGCCTACGTAAGTACTTATTACAAATAGGAAAAAAAGACAGAGACAAAAATAATAAACTCAAGATGTGTTGGAAGTTCTTTGCAACGGGAACCACACCTTTATATAGCATCTTGAACACTAATGCCTGATTCTGAAAGGGACCTATGGATGTTATCACATAAGAACATAAGAATGGCCATACTGGGTCAGGCCAAAGGTCCATCTAACCCAGTATCCTGTCTTTCATCAGTGGCCAAAGCCAGATGTCCCAGAGGGAGTGAACAGATCAGGTAATCATCACATGATCCTTCTCCTGTAATCAATTTCTAGCCTCTTTCAAACAGAGGCCAGGGACACCATTCTTTCCCATCTTGGCTAATAGTCATTGATGGATCTAACTTCCATGAATTTACCTAGTTCTTTTTTTGAACCCTGTTAAATTCCTGGTTTTCACAAGGAGTTCCACAGGCTGACTGTGCACCGTGTGAAGAAAAACTTCTTCTTGTTTGTTTTAAACCTGCTGTCTATTAATTTCATGTGGTGGCCCCTATTTCTTCTGTAAATAATTTTTCCTTATTCACTTTTTTCCACATCAGTCATGATTTTATAGACATGACTAATAATCATTCTCTCAGTGCTATTGTTTCCAGGATTCCATTGTATCAGTTGACATTGAGAAAGTCATTCTTCAAAATATTATAGAATAAGAACTTTTCAGAAACTTGGCTTACATTTAGGAGAAACCAAAGTTATAAGAAATGTATTTTCTTATCACCCTGCTCCCAAGCTATTGCTAACATTTGCAGCATTTTCCTATATCTAGAAGTCTTTTCTCTCCAACCTTATTGCTAAATACTTGGTCCATGTTTTGGGTCATCTCTCAATGTCAGTAGCTACAGTATTTCTTCATATACATCTTAGTGTGTTTATGAAACATATGAGACTCTCCAAATTTTTTAAGTGTCCAATAATCCTTAGCTTTGAAGTGAAGGAACCAAGCAATCAATTGCACCAGATTTCAGCAGGAATTCATTATTGTAACACATGTGCAAAAAGTAAGCTAAGTATTTTACAAGCCAAAAGAGAAAGATGTGGGAGAGAAAAATACACACATAGAGCCATCAGGAAATTGGGTTAACATTAAAAGGAAAGACCTGTTATAAGTGAATACATAATTAATGCCAACAACTTGTATGCCACTGAGAAACCATAATCTGAGCCGAATTATAAGCACAATTTAATTGTATCTAAATTTCAAATCTCTGAAGACCATAAAGCTTGTTTGTTTGCATGTTTGTGTTTAGAGATGATGTAGACATAGGGCAGTAGGGTTATAATCAGCAAACTGTCTTTGTAAAGACTTTTGCTGCCAGAAAAGTACTACCATGTGTTTACTGGGATCCTCAGTGTGGAAAGGTAAACAAAATGAGTGGAGGAAACAGACTCACTATAAAACTATCAGCACTTTTATGTTCTATATTTCCAGAAAGTCTCCAATACAATTACACATTGTTTCTGAAACCGTAAGACCAGTGATTTTTAGTTGCTGCTGCTATCCATCCATCTCCTGTTTCATATACTTATTTCCTGTTGTTCTCAGTGTAAATCTGATGTATATTCCTTTTTTTTCACTCACTACGTGCATTAAGCTCTAATGATTTCATAAATATTTTCCCTCACCAAAAAAAACATATTTGCAATACAGGTTGGACCTCCCTGGTCCAGCACCATCAGGAACTGCACACACACTGATGAGGGATTCTGCTGGACTAGGGGAGGGCATATGTAAAAGAATTAAGCAGTCATCCCTCACCAAAAAAAACATATTTGCAATACAGGTTGGACCTCCCTGGTCCAGCACCATCAGGAACTGAACACACACTGATGAGGGATTCTGCTGGACTAGGGGAGGGCATAATGTAAAAGAATTAAGCAGTCATCATTTGGAGTGTTAGAATCTACAGGCTGAACCTCTGTTAACTAGCTGCTACCAGCCCCTGCCCCAGCCCTAACCTAGTTGCTGGCCTCCTGACTGCCCCTCTCCCCTGGCAGCCTTGTTGCCCTGCCAGTCCCCATACTTTCTCTGCTAAGCCAGGCAGCCAAGCTCCCTGTTCACAGGACTCCTGGACATGCTGCGCAGCTCCACTGTGGTGAACTGGGTTCCTGGCTGCACCGGGCAGCCCTGCTGCAACACACCAAGCTCCTGGCTTTGCCGAGCAGCCCCACTGGGTTGTACATAGCAGCCCAGCTGCAGTGCACCAGGCAGCCCAGCTGTGGGGCGCCCAGCAACCAGCCTTCCACAGGGACTCTCTGGTCCTGGAACATCCCTGGTTCTGCCAGACCATGGATGTTGCCAGACCAGGGAGTGCCAGTTAACAAAGGTTCATCCTGTAGATTCTAACACTCCAAATGATGACTGCTTAATTCTTTTACATTATTTTAGGCTTGCTACTGTCATGATTGCCTCAGCCATCCAATTGGCAAGGACAAATTTCAAATCCTTTCCTGGCTTTGAGAAGGGCTCTTCCATACCAAAGGGTTCAAACACATTTTGGAAAATTAAGAGAAAAAGAATTGTTAGAAGTCCCTACGCTGTTGTTGAGATCAGAGACTTGTGGGTATTTAAAACAATTGTCATGTCACCTACTGGCCTGATAAGTTCTGCTCAGTGCCAGTCCCTTCAGCCTTTCCAAAAGAAAACATATGTCTTCTAGCCAATGCAAGTCATTTTTAAGAGTCTAGAGCTTTGCTGGTATTGAGGCTAGATTGTGTGTTCATTGAGGGTTCTGGACACAGATGGTCAGCAGACTTGAATTTGAATGGGGCACTAATATCAAATGGATAGGTATTAACTGCATTCCCCAAAGCGAAAAATGTCTTGATTAGGCAGTATTAAGTAATTCTTTTAGAAATACTCTGAGAAAAAAATATGAAGGTTTAAACTGAAACATCTGTGCTTATTTAAAAACTCAAATGTAATATTTTAGAAACAATCTTCTGTTACTCTCCATCCTTTTTTACATAGAGCCCAAACTTTTTCTCCCCTGGACAACAACTAACTGCAAATTGCTGACTTCAGCAGGAGCAAGGCCTTAGCTATTTGTGAAGATATTTCACCACTAACATTGTCCTGGATTCTGAAAACAGCATCAGAGAAAGATATGTCTTTGGATGTAGGATTTAAAATGTAAATCTGAATCAGTTTTTAGTGAGAAATAGTCTCTTGGGTAGAAGTTCTGTCCCCTTAATTTTGCTGCTTGTGATAAGAAAACACTTTTACACTGTCAATTCAGTTAGTGCCAAATAATTGGCTTCGCATCGCTAAATATGTGTGGGGATTGAGACAAAACTATGTACAGTATGATTTAGCACATTAAAAGCCACAATGAAAAAATGAGAAGTATTGTACAAAAACATCTTGATTTATGACTGAATTTTGATTTCCTGATCAACTCTCTCTCCATGAAATGCTGCCACTAATGAATTCTTTGTTAGATTTGAAAACTTTTGGGGTGGTTCAAACTAATATATCAGTATTTTACTTCAACTTCCCTATTTCTATACTCTATCTCTGGCAATCAGTTGAAATAAGCTAGGTGGTGGTTATATAATTAGTGAGTGGGCTTGTGATACATGAGAACGATCAAACTGGGTCAGACCAAAGATTCAGATAGCCCAGTATCCTCTCTTCTGAAAGTGGGTAGTGCCACATGCCCCAGAGGGAATGAACATAACAGGTAATCATCAAGTGACCTGTTGCCCATTCCCAGCTTCTAGGAAAGAGAGGCTAGATACACATCCTTGCCCATCCTGTCAAATGGTCACCAATGGATATATACTGTTATAGACTTATCCTTCACAACATCCTCTTGCCAAGAGTTCCATATTTTGTCTGTGCATCAAGTGAAAAAATACTTCCCATGGTTTGCTTTAAATCTTCTGCCCATTAATTTTATTTGGTGACCTCTAGTTTTTGTGTTATGAGAAGGAGTGAATAATACTTCATTATTTACTTTCTCCACACCCATCATGATTTTATAGACATCTATCATACTCCCCTTTAGTCATCTTTTTTACAAGCTGAAAAGATTCAGTCTTATTAATCTCTCCTCTTATGGATGCCATTCCATATCCCTAATTATTTTTGTTTCACTTTCCTGAAGCTTTTCTTATTCTAATATATCTTTTTTGAAATGGGCATCCCCGTCTGCACATAGTATCCAAGATGTGGGAATACTACGAATGTATATAGAGGTAATTGGATATTTTCTGTATTATTATCTATCCCTTTCTTAATGATTTTTGTTCACTTTTTTGACTGCTACTGCATATTGAATGGATGTTTTCAGAGAACTATGCACAGTGATTGCAAGATCTCTTTCTTAAGTGGTAACCCTAATTTAGAACCCATTATTGTATATGCAGAGTTGGGTTTATGATTTCCAATATTCATTACTTTGCATTTATCAACATTAAATTTCACCTACTATTTTGTTGCCCAGTCACTCAGTTTTCTGATAAACTTAAAAAACAATAAATGGTCTGGTAGCATTTTAAAGACTAACAAAATGTGTAGATGGTATCATGAGCTTTCGTGGGCACAGCCCACTTCTTCAGATGACCAGAGTGTTGTATGTCCTGAACCAAAATAAATAGGGGAGAAGGGAGGAGTGGGGGAGGAAGAAAAAAATGGTGCAGGGACAAAAGGAGGCAGTGAGTATTTAAATATCAAAGGGAAAACTGAGCTGGTATGTAACAGGCCAAACTGATAATCTATAAGCACCTAAAAACTGGATAGTTAAAAGGAGCAGATAAGGACCATTAGTTAGCAATTAGAGAGGAAGTGTGCTAACACCAGAATCTACACAAAGAACCATTGGCACCTTCATTATGTGGTTGGTTGATAATGTCCCAGCCATCTGGTATCTGTATTCAAACCATTGGCATGAGAAATAAACTTGTGAATGAATTGTAGTTCCAACCCTTCCCTGTGTATTTGTCTTGTGGAATTGGTCTGTAACAAAACAGCAACTCAAAGATCTCTTAATGAATGACCAGGCAAATTAAAGTGTTCACAAACAGGTTTCTATATGTTCCCTTTAGGGATATCCAGTTTGTGTCCATTGATTCTTTCCCGTAGGGACTATCCAGTTTATCTGATATATATTGCAGTGGGGAATTGCTGGCATTTGATGGCATAGATCACATTAAACTTTTGAAACTCTTTGCTGCCTGTTTGGGACTTGACTATCTTGAATAGTTTTTTATCACCTGCAAATTTTGCCGCTTCAACTGTTTACCTCATTTTGCAGATCACTGACCTTGTCAAAGGCTTTCTGAAAATCTAAGTACACTATTCATTGCATTCTCATTTCCACATGCTTGTTGATCTTCTGAAAGAATTCCTCTAGACTGCTGAGGCATGATTTCCCTTTATAAGCTCTTCTGACTCTTACACAAGAATTTATGTTCAGCTATGTGTCGGACAATTTTGTTCTTTACTATAGTTTGAAAAAGTTTGTCTACTGAAGTCAGGCTTACCAACCTGTAATTGCTGAGATCACATCCAGAGCCTTTTTTTAAAAAATGGCATCACATTAGCTAATATTGTAGTAGCCAGTTACAGACAACACAAGTAGTTCACATTTTATAAGAATGTATTTAATTGAAGTAATTGTCTGGCATATGGAAATAAGCACAGTTAAAATCTAAGGAAAACAAAGTAATAACAGAAGGCCTCTGAGATTTTATTTTGTACTCTCATTGTTTTTATTTACTGTAAGAATAAAAATCTTCCTTAATGTTATTATGGATTCACTAGCTATAGCTTAGATGAGATATAGGTGAGCCTCACATAATGGAAAATAATGGAAAAATCAGCTAAATTTAAAGGGGAAATTGAATCGTACATATTATATTTATTAACAGATAATTTTATTAGAAAAGGAAAATGAATCAGTTTATTTAGATTTTCTCCTGTACTTCCACTGGAAGAGGTCCATGCTGGGAACTGGAAGGGGTCAGACCCTTTATTATCTCAGTGTGCGAATCTTATGTTTCATTATCAACCTTTCTGACCTTAAAATCTGTGGGTGAAATCCTGACCCTATTCAACCTCACTGAGAGTTTTGTTTCTGATAATCAAAGAGGCTACACTGCTTTAATTTTTTTTGTCATTGCAATACTGATGTGTTGTTAGTACTCTTTTTTTTTTGTAAATTCTGTAACGCACTGTTAAAAAAAGGACACACTTTCCTCTTAATGTTCTTCAATAGTCTATCCTTCTTACCTAAACAGAAGGTGTGGAGCAGAAATAGTCAATCCAGGTTACTGTTTATTTGCTTTTGTGGTCTCGGAGCCTATAAAGAGAAGTCTATAATGAGAAAAAAAGGAAAGCAATAGCTTTGTTTTGTTTGTGTATATGATTTTTATTTTTAGCAATGACATTTAGGAAAAATAGTAATAATGTCCAATTTGCCTAATCTCTCTTGAATGACACTAGCCGTAAATGATGTGGAGAGAGGCAGAAGGTATTGTGTCTCTTGGTTCTTCAGGCTCTGACTTTGCATTATTTGTGTTGTTTTGGCCATTTGCGTAAGACTATCTAGTCCAACTATCAATTATAGACTAATGAAATCTCTTTTGCTACTTGCTTCAAGATTTATCATAATTAGTAGTGTTAATAGAACAACTTGTTTTTTTACCTATTTTATTTACTAGCTAGTTACTTTTCCATATTTTTCTTATAATATGGAAGATCTTTCCTCTTTATTTAATCTAATACCTTTAACTTGAGAAAAAAGAAATCTTTCATAATTCTTCATAAAAAGTAAGGAATGCAAGAAATCATTGTTGGTGGAAATGTTATTTTCAAGCATATTTTCAAGCAGCTCTGGTTGAGCATGCCGAATTTAATGTACAAAAATATATATCCTCTTAAAAGCATACATTTCCTTTCAAAATAGAAAAAAAATATATCAAGCGTTAAACATGAATTGTTCTGCTGACATTCGTCATCTCACTTCATGATTGTTACACTTCGGGGGGGGGGGAATCCTAAGGAAACACAACCACATATGAATACTTAACATTGATTTTATTAAACATTGAAAGGAAATAGCTTTTGAATAATGGACAAACATATCCCTTAGGAGTCTGCTCTTTTTTCAACACAACTTTTAATTTCACATTTCAGACTGTATTTAGCATTCTAAAAGGAGACTACTAAAAAACCTGGAATAATAAATGGAATTGAACAAAGTTTTCTGTAGAAAACTTTTTAACCTAATCAAGCCAAATCAAACCAGGTTCACTGAAGGATTTTGCAAATATTTGTCAATTCTGGGTGTTTCAATCAAAAGGGAAAAAAATCAGAAACACTGAAATGGTTGATTTTGACACTAATGAAACATTTTCTGGCAGGGAGAGGGTTACATTCACAAGGGAATTTAGGTCAGGTAATTACATAGTATGTGGTACACCCAGGTTTGATTACCCTTTCTGGAGCATGTACTAGAACTTACCAGTAGTTCTCCATATTCCCTGGTGACTAGGCTAGAATCAGGCTTCAAGAGTCTCTGTCCCAAATTACAAAAGGAAGTGATGGATTCTCTATCCATTGATGTCTTCATATCAAGATCAAATATCTTTTAGAAGACACGCTGTAGTTAAATGTGAGTTATTGGGTTTAATGTGATATTCTCTGAACTCTGTTTGTTTAGTAAGTCACATTATTATTAGTTATAGCCTATACATTTTCAGAGGTGCTTAACATTATTAATTAAAACTCAAACCGGTGGAAGCCATGGATGATCACCATTTCTAAAAATCAGACAGTAGATGCATTAAACTGGGGACCAGACATTTCAATATCCCTAGAATAAAAAAAAAATCTAAATTGACACTTAAACTGAGTTTTAAATCCACTTAAATAATGTAGTCTAGAAGAGATCTTTAGTTTTATACTATGGAAGAGCCATAGAAATTAAAGAACTGTCTTTTTTATTTTGTTTCTCCCCCTCTGAAGTAGTAGTTCAGGGTAGACTTTTACTTTAAACTTTTCTTTCTTATTCTTCTGCTGTTAATTTACTGTTCAGCAACTCCAAACAATTTGCATACTTGATTGAGGCTGTGATTAGTTTATGTGCAAGTTACAGATGAGAATGGTTATATACATTTAACAGCCTTTTCCCTCCTCTCTTCAGGCTTCCTGGCTGAGACTTAGCTTCAGTCTGAAAAAAAGATTAGTCCTTTCCCCTTTTTTCAGCAGCTTCTGAGTAGCATAAAATGGAGTTAAGTGCTTCTTATCATTTTGGTTAATAATGAAATTATGTATTTTACAGTAAGCTACAGAATCTGTGCTATATTTTCAGTAATGTGATTAATCAGTTTTCTGGAAATGTGTACTTAAACCAAGCTACCCGTTGTGTTTGTATACAGCTCCTTAAAATGTAGCTTAATTAATAACGAAACAATTTTGACCCAGCATGTTCCCTTGTTTATTAGAATTTTAAACCTCTGTAGTTTTCTGCTGTCAAATTATACACCGTAGTAGATAAAGAACTACATACTTGCTAATATTCTTAAATTAATATGACAAGGAAATCATAAGCATCTCTTCTGAAGACCTCCTGCTTTCTGCAACTGTAATTTGTCCTGGGCACCATTGTTCCTCATTAAAAATATATATCCTCTGAAAACTGTTTGGAGTATATTTTGATCCATCGAATCTGAATTATATTCCCCCCTCTGTTCCATTTTAAGAATACTTTTTTGGTCATTTATTTTTATTCTGATAGAATTCAATATAGTAAAATAACACGTAGTGGCTGAAACAAAGTCCTAACACATAACCAGAAGGACCTTTATATAATAAATGAATTACACAGTAGCATCAATAGATTTAACTTACCAAATTAAGCTACTTATTTAGTGTGCTCATTGTAACAAAGCTCCATACGTTGCACATGGCAAAACATCATTGTGGAAAGACAGACAGGACTGGATTAATGTCCGCTGTTAGAATAAGAATGTTAGCTGTTTTCCCTATAGGATCATTAGTGGTCGAGAAGAAAATGCAATTCCCATGTCATCCAGTTCTGCTAATCTGCCCTTGTTTTAGTAACTACTCTATTCTTCACTACTATTACTCCTTCACTATTGATGCCAAGATTTTAGCATATGCCCTTGAGTTTAATCTGCTTCCTTTAAAGTGAAGGGCCCTCCCTGCACACACCGCTTGAGGCTGTTAATTTCACAAGAGAGAGATGTTCTTTTATTCTTGTTCTGTCTTTTCCATTTCTCTTCACCCCATTCAAAGTTTCAAAGAACAAACAGATGAACTTCTATAATTCAGTTGACTGAATCCCTTTGGAAACCATGATTCTTGGCTTTTGGCTTCCCAGAAAATGTTTCATTCCTTAAAAATCACAATACCTGTAACCTAAATTTTATCATTTCAAATAACAATAGACAACTGTAGAAAATCTGGTATATGTAGCAATATAGGGTCCAATGCTGACCCTTAGTTTTGTGGATCAGCCTCCCATTGCCATCAATAGGGCTACTTTGTTCATGGATTTCAGGATCTGGTCAATACTTGGAAAAAGATTCTGAGAGATTCTGTATCCAAAAGCAGATAGTGTTGGAGAATTCACCTATGTTGCGATTTATGTTGCAACAAGTGGGCCTGGACCACTGACCTTGAGGTTTTAGTTTTGCAACATGGAAAGCAATCCACACTGAAATGAACTGAGTGATGAATTGCAACAATAACTGAGAGGATGAAATCTGGGGTCCAGTGCAGTCAATAGAAAAGCTATGATTTACTTCAACAAGGTCAGAATTTAATCCATGAAATGTATCCAGGGACTATAACTCAGATTACTAGATTTAACTTCCTGCCCAGCTCAGGGGTGCAGAGTAGTGAAAACATAATATTCTTGTACAGGATTTATCATCCCTTCAAACATACTGAAGCAGAAGTCATTTACACTCAGTGCACATCTACCAGAACAGTTAAAATAAATCCAGGTGAATCACACTGTTAAAAGTAAGCACACAAAAGATGGAGTTTATAATAAAAGGTGTCGATTTGGTCTCTTTCCAAGCACATGGCCTGCAGATAACATGATGAATATTTAAATGCCTTGTGGGAGTTCACAGCCCTTGGGAATACTTTTCAACGAGATTGAAAGTTGTTTAATATTTCACTTGACGAACTGGAAGATGTTGAAAATAGGTGATTATATTCTTTGCAGTTGAATTAAAACCATGTGTGCCTACCTCATTATAAAAAGTTCAAACACTCCACAGTGTGCTGCATGTAAATGCAGGCAGGGTCTGCCATTTCTAAATTAGATTTGTCATTTTTGAATTATTTTATTATGCCACACAAATTTTAAGCTGGTGTATCATTTATAATTGACTGACTCATTATATTTCCATTCCAGTATAATATGTTTTGCTTTCAATAGAATTAGTAGAAGTATGAAAAGACAGAGCATACATCCATAGTGCTGCATAGATGCAACATAGTCTGTGTTTCAATAGGCAATATTTTAGGTAATAAATAATTGTTTTGCTTCTGGGAAATGTAAACTGTGTACTCAATACATCTCCTCCCTTTGAAGAAAAATCATGAAAGGAGGAGAGGACTCTACTGAGATGATATGTAAAAATTGGTACTTGGGATTTAATCAGTCTGCAAACTGGTACATGCAGATTTCCAAATTGTGCACCATAGAGCATTTCTTGGTGGCCCATGGAGAACTATGTAGACCCACAATTTTCTTTTCTTTTTTCTTGTTAATCCACATTAAACATTAAAATACTTCCCTAATTTTTTTCATGAAAGCTATTTCAGCAGTTTGACCACATATGTAATTTTATTACAGATGAGAGGAAATTCAAGGCAAGACTCTGTTAGGATATAGATTGTGGCACACAGTTCTGTGAACCCTGCTCTAGAATATTTCAAAAAGGCTTAAACATGATCCTCTCATTCTTGGGTAAAATTAAGAATGCTACTCATCAGACTACAGATCCTACCAGTTAAAAGAAGAGACAAATTATATCCATCAAAGCAAGATGGTAAAAGGAAGAAGTTTTTGATATCTTATTTTTGATACTGTGACAAAGTCAGATGGATAATTCTGAAGGGATAGTTGAAGG
Organism: Pelochelys cantorii; assembly: GCA_032595735.1. Taxonomy (NCBI): domain Eukaryota; kingdom Metazoa; phylum Chordata; order Testudines; family Trionychidae; genus Pelochelys; species Pelochelys cantorii. The sequence goes on from CM064326.1 coordinate 89,713,647, forward strand.
CAAGAATATCCATCCCAGAATGGTTAAAGCCCTTTTCTTTATGAACTGAAAGTTTTACCTCAAGTTAATTAGACACTTGAGTCTGAGGGCAAACCATGACCCTCAAAAATCTCTTCTAGTGAGGGAAAAGAGAGGAAGTATGAGAAACAAACTGCAGAAGAGTTGTGTGAAGTAATGGGAGAAGAGGAAGGAAAGAACTTTTCTTCTAGGTAAAGAACTGTTTTTCTTTGTAAGAGGAAATACTGTGTTTTATTTCTGTTTGTGAGAGGACCCACAGTGTATAGCTGGTGATTGATAGCAGATATAAAAAGACTGGATATCTTCATTGGAAATTAGGAAATGAAAGTTTAATTAATGTTCAAAGAAGCCTACAGCTCTCCCCTGTAAAAGAAATGCTGTACATAAATCAATGCTTATTAAAACATCTGGGGTTGTTCTAAGTTAACTGAGGCTCTCTCAAAAACCTGAGGTAGAAACACTGAGACTTGACATGACAAAAGAGGTTAGGTATCACAATATGTGTATCTAAAAGCACTGCACAGTCCACAGTCTACACAACCCTGATCAGACATATGTAAATAATCTGTTATCTGGTTGCTTTTTAAAGCCAGTTCAGACTTCTTCTGAATAGGAAGCTTGAAAGCAATTCTAGCACATTAAAGAATATTCATGCCTCTCCCTCGTGCCTCAATCTACCCTATGGATTGCCATAGAGAGAGTTCCGATACAGAAACTATTCCACCATGTCCACCCTTACAACTGAACTTTTTCAACAGTGTAAACCTCTTTGGCTGCTTACATCCATATTCTTTATGGAGCTTACATATACCACTTAACAAAAGTTTTACTTAATTTGCCTACACAGTGCCTAACACAAAGCATCCCTGAGCCCTGATTGGGTTCTTGACATGCTAGCCCAAAACAAAGTACAGTATTCTGATACATTGGCCTGTACTTACAATGTGTAAAATAACATGGACATGTTTTGAAAAGGAAGACAGAGAATTAGAAGGAGTGTGGCTGACCTCTGTATGGGTGTATAAGGCAAAGGGAAAGGGATGCCACACTGGATTTTGCTTTAGAGAAAGGCACAGATTGAGAGCGGGGCCTTCATCCTGCTCTTTACCACTGTTGAAGTTGTACAGCTGTTGCTCTAGTGTGAGCATCCAGGGATCCTCCAGATGGAATTTCTAGGACTACATCTAGACTACAAGATTTTTGCGCAAAAGCTGGCAGAGCCTCCACACCTGAAGTGCATTTTTGCGCAAGTAAATTGCCAGAACAGAGGGCTTTTGCTAGTAGAATTATTCCTCTTCCCACAAGGAATAACTCCTTTTTGTGCTACAGCTCTTGCGCAAAAAGGCAGGTGTGGATGCTCTGAAGGGGGTTTTGTGCAAGAAACCGCTATCAGCAAAAGCACGGGTACTCTGATGGCCATTCTGTGAATGGCCATCAGAGCTTTCTTGTGCAAGAGTGTCCATGCAGTGTGGACACTCTCTTGCACAAAAGCACATTGCTTTTGTGATGCGCTTTGAGGTCCGGATGCACTTTTGCACAAGAAGTTTTTGCAGAAGATCTCTTCCGCAAAAGGCTTCTTGCGCAAAAACCCTGCAGTGTAGACAAAGCCTAAGTGAATCTTTACCTGTGACTGCCAAAACCCCACTCTACTTCAAATGGAGCAATATGTGCAAGGGCTACTCAAACACTGAAATTGATTCATAGACCATTAAAGTCAATAGGTTTTTACTAAATGATATAGATGGGCTATGGAATAGACCTAATATGCACCTGATCTTGCTTTTGCAAGTAAAACTCATTAAGATGAAAATTGTATTTTGTGGAAACATTTGAGAGATCAAAACTTGTTTTCATTCCAAGGAGAACTGAAAACAAAACTGCTCTTCCTCTCTCCCTCCCCCATCAAAATAAAATAAAATAAAATAAAATTGAAGTCTGGTGGTCAAGAATTGGTCAACAAGGAGGGAAACTCAACTACAATCCCCTGCTCTGTCTGATTTAGAGCAGAGATATTTTTCATCCCAGTTCACACTAGGGTTGTGAACGGGTAACTGGTTAACCAGGTAATCGGTTAACCAGTACCCGGGAGCAGCCCCCTGCTCGTGGCCCACTACAGGAGGAGGACTGCTGCAGCACCCAGGTGTTAGGTGCCAGCTACCCGACACGGGCGGGCTAGAATCAGGAGCCATCCACTTCTATGCAGGGAGAGCCAGGAGCTGGAGCTGGTCAGCAGCAATCTTCTGCATGGAGGTCCCAGGAACAGAAGTATCTGGAGAATATCACTGCAGAATAACTTGGAGTAGATGTAATAAAATATTTTGTGAAATTTTTATCTGTATGTAAACAGATGATCCCTTATTCCTCAAAAATCGAGGTTTACAGGGTCTTGCAAAAAAGTTTTTTTTTTCCTAACAAATCACCTCATCTACACAGGGCTTTTTAGTGGCAAAACCTCTTCTGCAAAAAGAATCAGAAGACGATATGCAAATGAGAGTGCGATTTGCATATCCTCTTCCGCAAAAAAACAGCCGTGTAGCCATAACCTGTGATAAGCTGCACTTATTTAGACATGTTCTACTGGCAAGCTGTACTGGCATCAGAGGGTCTAAAACAAAATTATTTATCAATAAATAAACATCAGCCTATATCTTCTGACCTTTTATTCCCATATGCTCCAAGAGGGGAGACAAGAAATTATTTCTAAATAAGTAACATGAAATACAATTATGGCCTAAGAATCATTGACATGTGATACATTGTTCTTTTTCTTTTTTGCCGAAAGCCTCTCTTCGTCATTTGACGTGATACACAACTGACTTAGCACTGTCAGTGCCAGAAGCACAATATATTAGCATCTTAGTGAAAGCAGCAGCAGTATTTCTTTGACATATTTACCTTTCAGAAATGTAGGCTGTACTCAAGCACATTGTGTGTATTCAGATTTACTGTGCAGTTAGCAACCACACTTTGAATTTGTTGCTTTGCAAATGCATTCTGAATAAGCATTAGAAGAAGGATAGGTTAGATGTGACAGCAGTATTAAGCATAATAGGCCAACCTATTTGTTTGTACACAACTCCTGTACTGTTAGTTAAGTATTGTTATAGAATTAGATTCTGCCATAGAAAGGGCTAAATTTATGTCAGGGCTGAATCCCAGTAGTTTAAATTGAAACTTCCATGCTTGTGTTAGAAATTTAAACCCAATTAAACTGCTTTCCCCACCCAATTTGAGGCAACTGAATTTTAATACCTGATAACTTAGTGGATATTTTCAGCTGAAAAATATGCAGTCATATTTTAGTATAGGAAATATATTTCCATTACATGTCACTTAAAAATGGGTGAGTTGATCTAATTTCAAAATTTGTGTGGAAAAATCCCTGATGATGCGCAAATTTATATGCTAAATTTCAGCCCAAAGCAAACTTTCTAGCCACGTTATGAATCTTTTTTCTGTCAATGCACCTACCGGAAATTATGACAAATCCGCAGATTTAGCATTGCTTCTAGGTGTTGCAATAACTGCATTTGAAGTTTAAATAGAACATGATTTTATCTCATGGTAAAACATTTAAATACTCAATATTATAGAATATCAACTACTATAAGCAATCTATGTCATTTCTTGAAGGAGCTTGTGTAGTTAACTGCTGAGCTGATTACATTGTTTTCCCCACAATTTGTGGTCCTGATGATATTGTTTGTTAGCATTAATTTTTTATAGAAAAATTTGATTCCTAGTTCTGTAAATTTGGTCTTGCTTTAATTAGAATATAGGTCTTATGTAAGAAAGCCAATAAAATTATGTAACCCAGCTTTGTCCAGGATTTGTGTGGGCATTTAACCACACTATTTACCCAGCACTTAAGCAACAGCATGGCTAAAATCCCTAGTAGATCTTTAGAAATATTTTCTCTGGCTAAATTTCTGCCCTCTGGGCTGATCATGCAACTCTCCTTGACATCATCTGAAGCTGGAAATAGAATTTTGCCTTGTGAGAGAGAACTTTCACTTCAGTAATCGCAGTGTAGATGCCTTTTCTCTCAAAGGAGCATTGGAGGGAGCTGCATTTCTAACTTCAGTTATATAATGAAACCCCACCATCGGGAGAAAGTACCTATGAGGCATGATGTAGAGATTCAGGTTTTATAAAATGAAAAAAAAAATCCCTGCAATTTAGATGAAGAGCAATCACTGTCTACATACAATAAACATCAGTAGGTTGTGGGAGCCAGTGGGTTGCTCTTGAAAGCTGAAAAGTATGCTGATTTTAATCCCCAGCATGGCACTCTAGTTATCGCCCTGTGAAAGTAATTAAACAGGAGATTTATGAGTATAGGCATATAAAATCCACTGTCAGAGGTTGATTGGAGGAATGTGTGTAGTTGATTTAACATTTATGGAAGTCAAGCAACATTGAATCTATTTTTAAAGAGATATGTCCAGCTGAGAGTACAATAGAAAACAATAATCAGAGTAAACTCAAACATGGATTTCAAAGGGACTACTCATCTTCCGTAGAAGATGTGCATAAATCTTTGAAGGCTTATGCCTTTGGATACCATGGTATAGTGTACAAGGAAGACATGAAAAGTTTCTGGAAGTGATGTGGAATAAGCTTATTTTGGATTTCTGGACAAGAAGTTTTCAGTCTGCTTTGCTGCCTTGTTTTCCTAAGGTTATGTCTAAGCTACTCACGACTTGTTGTGGCTTTTCAGCTATGTATATAGTGGGGGTGCTGAAAATGATTGAAACAAACTGTAAATCCTGCTGGAAACCACTTCAAGCTGGGGTGTGTGGCAGTACCTTTAGTTTTAGCACCTATATGGGTAGCTACACACTAAAAGCAGGCACCAAAAAGCAGGCTGTGTTCTTGTGTTGTAATGGGTAGCTATTAGTAAAAAGCTCTGGTGGGGAAGGGGGATGCAGAGGGAAGCTGTCAGAGTCTTTCTCTGCTGCTGGAGTCTTTCACTGTGAACTTACTTTGAATGTCTATCCCCATTCCCTGGATCAGGAAGGATTTTCATACTTGATTTCTCCTAATTAGATTTGACTGCACTAGGAATATATTTTTGTTTCAAATAGGATTTCACATTCCTGGGAGATCCTTAGGAATTGTGCATTCATGCCTTACACATGTTAAAAATTTTAGCTGTATTTTTTATTTGTTCTGGGGGGAGAGGGAGTTTGACAATGAAGTACTACCCAGTCAGGCAGACCTCATGATGGTCACTACTATGGGTCTTAAACCTATTAATATCTGTAGGACAGGACTTCACCATTGAAAATAGGCAATTTGGGTGCATGAGGGCTCATTCCACCACAGTGTTAGTCCATAGGTAACTCTTGAATGGGCTCTAAAAGAATTGTCCCTGGAACCTCAACAGTGTAGACAACCTCTGCATACTGGTTTATATTGGCTCAATTTGTTAATATAAGCTGTAGTTGCTGTCGTATTTCACAGAAACAACATCTATAGTCTCCCCTCTCTGTGTCCAGCAAGGGCACCCACACTTCAGTGTCTGTCTCTCCATCTCTAACCTCCTGAGTGGAGATGTCTATCTCTCTCCAGCCTGACCAGCATATTTTAAGGCTGAACAGTCCCTTGACTTCACTGCAGTGGTCAAAGAGTAAGTTGTTGCATATAAAGAGTTTATACTTGTATATGCCCCCCTAAAGCCTTTCTCGGAAACCCACTTAACTTTGAACAGGTCTCATTGTTTCTAATAGCCTCATTAACTTTCCCAAGGTTTCACATTAGTCAAGTGTCCTCCTTAGGAATATTATGTGCAATCCCACAACAACACATAAAGCCTGACATTTTGAATACAATTAACTCCTAAAAAGAATTATATTATTTCAATAATATTTCAAGATGGCTATTGCAGGAAATTACCATATCTGACAAAGCTTGTTTGAGCCATTACTTGTACCCAGGCCTTCCACCTGAAAATGCAGAAAGAGAATGGCATACAAGCATCTCACTGGAAAGATTTTAGCCTGTCTTAACAAACTTGAAGAGTTAACAATAGGGTAAGTTGTGACAGACCAGGCCAGGTTTTGGGCACTGCTGAGGGTGTCCACTCAGAGTGAATTGCTAAAAATCAGGGCTGCTTATAGCCCCAGACTGGAGACCTTTCCCAAACAGGTCACAAACCAGTCACACAGAGAACTTCAGCTGCCAATCCAACCAGCAGGAAGCCTTACGAGCAAAACCCCTCAGGCACCCCAGCTCTCCCTGTGCCACAATCAGCCCTAGGCCTTACCCACAGGTGAGGGGTTATAGAACCCAATCTCACCTACCCCAAATGGATTCTCCCAGTCCCAAAGAACCAGCCACAAATTCCCAGTCAATTTACATTTTAGATCTTACCCGCAAGATCATGCTGGGCCAAACCTTTAGAATCTAAAATCTAAAGGTTTATTAATAAAAGAAAGAAAAGGTTGAGAGTAAGGTTGTTAAAGAGAATACATTACATGCACCAATCACCAAGTTCTTGATGCAGGCTCTCAGCAGAGATGTTACAAACTGCTATCTTAAAAGTCTCTGGTGTACATCCTATGTCAGGATGGGTCAACGATCCTTCCCGTGTCTCTCTGTCCCTTGCAAGGCTGCATCTGGGATCAGAATTGAAGACCCGATGGAGTTCACCTCATGGCACTTTATATCCATTCCTGGCATCTCCCAAGTAGAGCAGGTCACATAGTCAATGAGCTATCCCTGTGTCCCATGCCAGCAGCTATTAGATACTTACTGATTGGCAGGTTTCCAGATGCATTCCTCAGGTGTGTATTGGGCACTTCGAGAGCCATTGTCCGAGGGGCCCTGCTAATTAGCATAGTCATTCATTGGACAATCCTTCTTTACAACAGGTAGTCCAGGCCCATATTCATAACTCCACATACAGACATCATACAAGTACATGTGTAGCATACATAGAATCAGTAGAAGATAAGCTTTCATTTGACACCTCACATGGCCCCCTTTGTATATACATTGGGGCAAACAGCCCTCCTGGGTGCATCAGTGATTTGGCTGCTCCCCCTAAAATTGGAAAGAGAATGGCATACAAACAGCTCACTGGAAAGACTTTAGCCTGTCTTAAAAAACTTAAAGAGTTAACAATAGGGTGAGCAATGAAGGTTAGACTTCAGGGAATTGGAGGCCTACTTACAAAATGGTGGCACTGGATCCCAGAAATAATGATCTGGTGCTATCACTTTGTAATCCTTTAAGAAAAATTTAAAGGTTATAGTGAGAAAACAACTGAATCCAAGCTGAGACTGGTGGAAACATTTTTGCCATATGATGCTTTGTGTAGCAAAAGAAAGGGCTACAGTATAAAGTAGTGAGCCCAAGTTGGGAGGTCATTTACATCTGTAGAGAGCACTTATAACACCAGTACTAGAAAAGCACCTTGGGTAATGGTATCAAGTTTTGAAAGGGATGTTTAAAAACTTAGGGTATGTCTACACTTGCAGCCTATTTCGGAATAGGGCTGCAAATGTAGGCATTCGGAATTGCAAATCAAGCCTGGGATTTAAATATCCCACGCTTGATTTGCATCTTCCCGGCCGGGCGCCATTTTTGAAATTTACAAGCCCGGAATAACTGCCCACGTCTACACATGGCAGTGAAATGGGCATTCGAAATAAAGCCCTATTTCGAACTACCTGTTAAACCTCATTGGAGGAGGAATAACAGGTAGTTCAAAATAGGGCTTTATTTTGAACGCCCTTTTCACTGCTGTGTGTAGACGAGGGCAGTTATTCCAGGCTTGTAAATTTCAAAAAATGGTGCCTGGCCGGGAAGATGCAAATCAAGCCCGGGATATTTAAATCCCGGGCTTGATTTGCAATTCCGAATGCCTACATTTGCAGCCCTATTCTGAAATAGGCTGCAAGTGTAGACATACCCTTAGAGGGTGAAGAGAAGACTGTAAAAAAACATCATACAGAGAAAGAATTCAAGAACCAAATTTGTTTAATGTATCTAAACTTTTAACGGATGACTTGATTTTAGTATATATGCACTAGTTACTAAAGAGCTCTTCAGTTTATTGGAAAAAGGCATAAAAAGAGCCAACAATCTCTGGAAACTGAAGCCAAACTCCAATAGGAAAGAAGGCACAATATTTGATAGTGAGGGTGATTAAACCATTGGGGAATGCCCCATTTCCCTTGGTAGTTGGTTCTGTATCTTGATATATTCAAATCAACACTGGATAGCCTTTTGAAAGATAAGATTTTGTCAGATATAAACTGTTATCTCAGGCTAAGAGAAATAGGATGTAATTCTGTGAACTGCAGTATACAAGAAGTCAGATAAATTTATCCAATGGTCTCTCTAGACTTAAAATATACACTTGTGAAAGTGAAACATAGTTTCAAAAGTGGTATGTTGCTTTATGTACATTTGAAGGACATGTACTGCCTCACTCAGCATTTTGGTGTCAATGTGTAATGGTAAAAAGCAAACATTTGTGGTTGAATTAATATGCCTTACTTGAGTATGAAATAAGAAAATATAGCAAACTTAATAATATTTTTAATTATGATTTTGACTAATCATACTTCAGAGGAAGAAAACAGCAGGGTTCTCAATCTATGTATTGAGCCAAATACTGATTCCTCATTAAATTAACTTAGAAGCAGCTAATTACAACTGTAATTATAGCTCTGACACTTTTTTCATCAATCAACAGCAAACATAGTAGTAGTATGTGTAATATGTACAGTATTCATAAAGTGCAAAGCCATGTATGTAGTGAGGAAAAAGTACATTTGACTTCGCTAGAAAGGCTAAAAAAGTTTGGTATGAACCAGTGTTTATAGAAGCCACTAGACAAACTGTATATTTAGTATAATACCTCCAAGACCTTGAAGACATGATTTCCCAGCATTTACTGCTATCATTATTCTGTTAAATAACAAGAGGAACAAAATATTTTAATTGTTTGGGGGTTTTGAACCATTTAATTAAAACAATATCTGGATTTGCTTCTTGAACAATTATTAATATAATATATATGAGAAAATTCGTGCTAAGCATTGAAAATTTCTGAGCTGTCCCTATGTGTAGTTAAATCCAGGATTTCATTACGTAGAGGTACCAATCAGATGTACTTTGTAAGAATGAAATGTGTTTTTAAAGTAAGTATAGATTATTGCTATAAAAAGAAACCAAAAAAACTTAAAAGCTTTTGTAAAGCATCTTACTCCACAAGAAAAAAGGGAGCCCAGTTCTGTCCTTGTGGGGAATGAATTCAAGTATTGCTACTGTGTGTCAAGGTTTTTCTGACGAATACTTTAAGTTCTCCTACACTATTTTACTGAGTATCTTTGGTGGGCCCCCAGGAAAATCTACCCAGGGACACAAGACCTGTGTCATGGCCATGGCTAGTTTGGGTCAGCATTTTTGAGGTGGTGAGGCTAAAAATTTCTGTGTAGACACTTGGGATGGAGTCCAAGTCATGACACTTTCCACCTTTACGTGGTCCCAATCCATAGCCTTAGGCCCAAGTCCAAACTTCTATACAGATTTTTTTTTTTTAGTGCCAGAGCCTGGGCGTCAAAAGCCTAAATCAGCTGACCTCGGCCAGATTCATGTTGTCCATCTGTGTGTAGGCATACTTCAGTTTAGTATGCAGTGAAACAAACTGCTCCACATCCCAGTTTCAAAATTAATTGGGCATCGAATTATCACTGTGAATAGGGGGCACTGGAAACTTTGTGTTGAAGAGGAAATTCTGTCACAAAACCCTGTAATTACTGTGTACTCCAATGTCTGTGAGTAACTGGTAACACTATTTGCATTGGTTTTCTTCCCATCCTTTTCATGATAGTGTACAAGCGTGCATGTTTGAAGGTATTGAAATGTAGCTGTGTGTTTGTGTCCTTCTGTATTAAATTAATAAAACTTTTGTGTTTGAATATTTTTGTCCAGGGATTTTAACAGGCTGCAGTCTTACTGATTCGGATGAAGAAATTATGGTGCGGAGAATATGTTACCATGAAATAACATTCAACATTCTTGTGGTGGGTAGAACACCTCAGCAGTCCAGCACCCTGGCATTTAATTTCAAAAAGGGGAATTACACAAAAATGAGGAAGTTAGTTAAACAGAAATTAAAAGGCACAGTGACTAGAGCCAAATCCCTGCAAGCTGCATGGAAACTTTTTAAAGACACCATAATAGAGGCCCAACTTAAATGTATACCCCAAATTAAAAAACATAGCAAGAGACCTAAAAAAGAGTCACCGTGGCTTAACCACCATGTAAAAGAAGCAGTGAGGGACAAAAAGGCATCTTTTAAGAAGTGGAAGTCCAATCCTAGTGAGATAAATAGAAAGGAACATAAACACTGTCAAATCAAGTATAAAAATGTAATAAGAAAAGCAAAAAAAGATTTTGAGGAACAACTAGCCAAAAACTCAAAAAGAAATAACAAAATGTTTTTTAAGTACATTCGAAGCAGGAAGCCTGCTAAAAATCCTGTGGGTCCCCTAGACGATCGAACTATAAAAGGCGCAATCAAGGACGATAAAGCCATTGCAGAGAAACTAAATGATTTCTTTGCTTCAGTCTTCACGGCTGAGGACATTGGGAAGATTCCCAAATCTGCACCGTCCTTTGTGGGTGATGAATCTGAAGAACTATCCCAGATTGAAGTGTCATTAGAGAAGGTTTTGGAACAAATAGAAAAACTTAATGTTAACAAATCTCCGGGACCGGATGGCATTCATCCAAGGGTTCTAAAAGAACACAAATGGGAAATTGCTGAACTATTATCTGTGGTTTGTAACCTATCACTTAAATTGGCTTCCGTACCTAATGACTGGAAGGTAGCCAATGTGACACCAATATTTAAAAAGGGCTCTAGAGGTGATCCTGGGAATTACAGACCGGTAAGTCTAACTTCAGTACCGGGCAAATTAGTTGAAACAATAGTAAAGAATAAAATTGTGAAGCATGTAGAAGAACATAATTTGTTGGACAAAAGTCAACATGGTTTCTGTAAAGGGAAATCCTGTCTTACTAATCTATTAGAGTTCTTTGAAGGGGTTAACAAACATGCGGACAAGGGGGATCCAGTAGATATAGTATACTTAGATTTTCAGAAAGCCTTTGACAAGGTCCCTCACCAAAGGCTCTTGTGTAAATTACATGGCCATGGGATAAGAGGGAAGGTCCTTTCTTGGATTGAGAACTGGTTAAAAGACAGGAAACAAAGGGTAGGAATAAATGGTAAATTTTCAGAATGGAGAGGGGTAACTAGTGGTGACCCCCAAGGGTCAGTCCCAGGACCAATCCTGTTCAACTTATTCATAAATGATCTGGAGAAAGGGGTAAGCAGTGAGGTGGTTAAGTTTGCAGATGATACCAAACTGTTTAGGATAGTCAAGACAGAAGCAGACTGTGAGGGACTCCAAGAAGATCTCACCAAACTGAGTGATTGGGCAACAAAATGCCAAATGAAATTTAATGTGGATAAGTGTAAAGTAATGCACATCGGGAAAAATAACCCCAACTATACGTACAGTATGATGGGGGCTAATTTGGCTACGACAAATCAGGAAAGAGATCTTGGAGTTATTGTGGACAGTTCTCTGAAAACTTCCACACAGTGTGCAGCGGCGGTCAAAAAGGCAAATAGGATGCTAGAAATTATTAAGAAAGGGATAGAAAATAAGACCCAGAATATCTTACTGCCCCTGTATAAAACTATGGTACGCCCACATCTTGAATACTGTGTACAGATGTGGTCTCCTCACCTCAAAAAAGATATTTTGGCCTTGGAAAGGGTTCAGAAAAGGGCAACTAAAATGATTAGGGGTTTGGAACGGGTCCCATATGAGGAGAGGTTAAAGCGACTGGGACTTTTCAGTTTAGAAAAGAGAAGACTGAGGGGGGATATGATAGAGGTATATAAAATCATGAGTGGTGTGGAGAGGGCTGATAAAGAAAAGTTATTTATTAATTCCCATAATAGAAGAACTAGAGGACACCAAATGAAATTAATGGGTAGCAGGTTTAAAACTAATTAAAGAAAATTCTTCTTCACACAGCGTGTACTCAGCCTGTGGAACTCCTTGCCAGACGAGGCTGTGAAGGCTAGGACTATAATAGAGTTTAAAGAGAAGCTAGATAATTTCATGGAGGTTAGGTCCATAAAAGGCTATTAGCCAGGGGATAAAATGGTGTCCTTGGCCTCTGTTTGTCAGAGGCTGGAGAGGGATGGCACAAGACAAATCGCTTGATCATTGTCTTCAGTCCACCCTCTCTGGGGCACCTGGTGCTGGCCACTGTCGGCAGACAGGCTACTGGGCTAGATGGACCTTTGGTCTGACCCAGTACGGCCATTCTTATGTTCTTATGTTATGTTCTTATGAAATTCTGTAATGGAGCAGTGTGTCTTATTAAGCAACTTGCCTATTAAGCTTTTTAATTTTAATAAATAAATAAATAAATAAAATGTATAAAGCAGTCTCTGCAAATGCATAACACCCTAAGCAAGGTCTTCCTTGTTTATACACACATATATTTTGGGTGTGCTGCAATATGAAACTTATTGACAGATGGTTGTCTAATCTCATGATCTTTGCAGCTGACTTTGAGCATGAATAAGACAATACTCTGGTCAAGTGCAGAAATAGACTATGGGTTCTTTAAGCAAAACACAAACAAAAATGCATTAATCATAAGATTGCTTTTCAGTAGACTTCTTTAATGGATCTGCCTTTATCCTATATCATCTTAAATAAAATTCTGACACCCTGAATAGTTTCCAGCTCAGGATAAGGTAGGAATGGCAGTACAGGCACATATAAATAAATCCCTCATTGTGTGTTCAGATTTACAATTCTTAATTCTGACAAAAACTTTACATATTGTGTGGTTATACATAGGCTCTCAAGTTCTCCCTACAGCGCTTTAAAACACATGTTTCTTAGTATAAACAAAGCTAATAGAATTCTTGTGATCATTTATGTATCTTTATTTTCATCCCAATAAACATTTGCATGCTTCCATCCCATTCAAAGCATGCAGATATGATCTTAGTTTCTTTTTTCATAGACTTGAAAAAGTGCCTCATTAACGAGCTGCAAAAGCACTGGAATAAACCCTTGGTATGGAAAACTCTGAGTTAGTATTCCCTGACCCAAACTAGACTTTTCCCCCCAGACCCACCTCATCATTTTCTTTCCCTAGATTCCTACTGTCCTAGCGCATGTCTACACTAGGAAGAAGATGGACTCTCTAGAGGTCAATCTTCTAGCATTTGATTTAGTGGGTCTAATGTAGACCTATAAATCAAATGTTAAGGACAGCCCCCGCCAGTGTCCAGTATTCCTCATTCTGCAAGGAGTAAGGGAAGCTAAAAGGAGCATGTGCTCCCACCAGTTTCCTGTTGCACAGATGCCACCACAGATTGGTTTAAAGTAAGCCGATTCCAGATACGCATTTTGGGTAGCTGAAGTTGCATACCTTAAATCAGCTTGCCTGGTCTAGTGTAGAGCCAAGGAATAAACTCGGACCAAGGGTAAACTTGAGCAGCACTGAGCTTTGTACAGATTCTTGATGGTAAGATGGTATTCACACACACACTGTATTCATGCAGGTAGGTTAGAGGCAGACTGCAGGTGCGGTATAGATTGCTTTCAATTTCATAGGTGGCTGAAACTGGCCAGATGTCAATTTCCCAGAGATTGACCATGAAGGTGATGAGGGTCCCTAGAGATCCCTTTGGAACTGCGGGAAGGCTCTACTTCTTCTGGTACCATCCGGGGCTTGGCATACTCATATATCTTGTCTAAAAAAGAGAGACAACTGCCCACCAGTGACATTAATTTATGCACTTTGCAGGGTCCTTTCTCACCTTAAAAGGTTACAAATGCTGGACTGCCTTATGACTGCGTTTTTCTCATTCACACTTCCTTATACACTGATACATATTAATAAGTACGAATATATTTTCAAAACATTTAACATTATAGGGACTTTTTAACATAACAGGAAATGTCTAAACCGCATTTGCTTAACAGGAAGCTTGCTTAAACCACAGCTGAAAGAGCTAGAAATACAAGAGAAGGGCTGGAGAAACAGGGTCCAGGGGGAGTCTCTGCTAGCTAGATAAAAAAAGGCCCTAGCGTCTCATTTCCTTGTGACCTCAATTAATATAATAGTTCCTCCTCATCATATAACCTTTCAGTGTTTTACGACACAACATTATGACCCCTTATATTCTATGTATCAGTAAATGACATGAGGTTTTTTTTCTGCAGAGATAAATGAAAGTTTGGGAAAATTAATTTTTGTTTCTGCAAAGAGAGGCTTCCTTCAGATTTAGAAATGAATTTGTTCTGCCAGCAAAATTGTCCAGGAAGCAAAACACTTTTTTTTTTCATTTTCAGCACAATATCCATGAATACTTCCAAATATATAAATTCACATGTGCAAGCACTTGCTAAATGAAAATGGTTTGTTAGTCACAGCCCTTGAGCTTATAGAGCTTTTCTGAAGGCTCAGGGAGCTTTCATAACCTGCTGCTTGTTTTTCATGGTTTTAAGGTCTTTTCTGTGATGTAATTCTCTCATGCAAATAAAACTGTTCCTAAACATTGTTATACCTAGGAAGTTTAATTCTAGCCAGAGGAGCAAATGTTGGGTTTTCAAACAAAACCCAAACAGGAGTTATACGGAAATTGAGAAGACCAGAATTCTCTTCCTCCCTCCAGACAACCTAAAAGTAGATCTGAGATAACTTTGCTAATGTGTCACATCCACCATTAAAGGACATAGGTAGAAGTGTTATGTATCCCCTTGTTTCCATCACAAATTGGTTTGTGACCCACTGAATCCATGTGTGAATGTTTATGGAAATTTGTCCATGTGCAGTTTATGAATTCTTTTTGATCCTATGTCATTCATGCCAGACTTGAAGATTTCATTTTGAACAGGGGATTTATTTGCCTTCCCTGTCCTTTTACCTTCATGTTGGACCAGAATTCCAAAAGTAGCAAAGGACTATCAATAGATGGCTGGTGTACCTTGATGTTCCTCTCTTAAAATAAAAATGCCCTAAACAAAAAGCTGGTTTCTACCCAAGGGAATTTGTTTATCAAAAATAATTTGACTACATTCACCTAGTAGGGATTTGTGGACACCAGTTCAGGCTGATCAGGAGGGTTCATAACAGATGATACTGGAAAACTATAAAAGGGAAAAAGCTATTGTACTCCGCTTCTTTGGCTATTTTCACCAGTACAAGATGAGCAGAGCTACTGAAGGATCTTGATGAGGTTCACCTGAGCCCCTGAATAGAAGAGTGATCTAAGGAGAAATACTATGTTCAGGGTGTTCCCTAAACTATCTCTAATATGTTCTGCTTCATCTCCAAAGTAAGGAGTTACTGAGTTTGAAATATTTTCATAGATTCTAAGGCCATTGTGATCAGAGCACAGGCCATAAAACTGCCCCAAAAGAATTCCTAGAGGAGATCTTCACAAAACGAATTCAATATTGATTTAAAAATTGTCAGTGATGGAGAATACACTATGACATTTGAATATTGTTCTAATGGTTAATTACTATCACAATAAAAATATGCTTTATTTGCAGTCTGAATTTGTCTAAATTAAACTTCCAGCAACTGGATCATGTTATATTTTTCTCTGCTACACTGGAGAGCCCATTATTAAATATTTGCTTATTGTGTAGGCTCCTTTACTATGAGAGCCTCTGATTTTTACTGGGAGGATACTTTGTGCTGCAGTCTATGATCCCTTGATCCCTTGGGGGGCAGAAGGAGGGGAAAATATCTGGCTCTCTTCCAGGCAGAAAAATAAGTGGTTGGTGGGTTCCATTTTGGGGAAAGGAGTCAGATTCCTGGCACAGAGCCATTTCCAGGCCAGGAGCTATTGTGTGAATCTTGAGCCTGTTACTGATAACCTGCTGGGGCTTGGATCTAGCAGACTGCTTCAGGGGCTGTTGGTGATTATCCCTGGAGGGGAGAGATCATTGCTGTGCCTATGGCTGATAAGGACCTGCATAAACCTGCATAGAAGTTACTGTGAGTAACCATGGCTGTTTGGAAAAGTGCCGCCTGGGATGGGGCACAGAAGACAAACTGACTCTGGGTCCAAAGAGAGCCAGAATGATCTGCCCAGTGAACCAGAGATGCTGCCATTCGGTGAGGCTTGCTCCAGTGGCAGCAGGATTTTGCAGCTCACTGCTTAGCTTGGACTGACACACACAGAATCTGCACAGTACTGTCTCCACTCCAACTGCAGACCTTCCAGCGCACCCATGAAAGCAAGTGTCTGGGACTCTGAATCCAGAGGAGTGCAACACTCCGGGTGGGATAAAAAGTGGCAGTGTAAATACCAGTTAGATAAGTTTCCTTTATTTCTGTGTATTTTGTTAATTGATTTTATTTATTTTTAATCTGTTAAACCCTATTTCTTTAAGTTGTTAAGTAAAGGAGTGTTAATTCTAATTTAATCAATGACATGTATATTATTTACAATTGTTGTTTTGGAGTTAGATCTAGATTATTAATTGAATAATTGTATTCCTGGAGGCTCCCAAGGCACACCATAAAGTGAGTTCAGGGACAACCAGGTGGAGGCACCGCCATTGTATATTACTTTAGGAGCAAGGCACTGCAGCAAGGGGGTGTATAGGGTGTCCCCACTGTATTACATCATCACTGGGGCATTCAGGATCTCCTTTAATATTAAAACCATCAGGCACCCAGGCCCACAGGTCAGTGTGGCCTGCTCCCGAGTAACCCATGGAGGAAAGAGGGGGTTGAACTTGTATAAGTACTTCTGTACTTATGACATATCCCTTAACATTCTTCTTTGTTAAGGTAAATACAGTACATTGAGCTCCTTGAGTCTTTCACTATAAGGCATTTCTAATCATTTTTGTGGTTCTTCTCTCATGCTAGTTCCCTTTGCTTCTGCTGCTATCACAGGTCCCTGAAGAACTTAACTTTAAATCAAAAGTGAGATCTCATCCCTGGTGAGATTCTGGGGAATGTGCAAGAGTATCTGGGGAGGTAAGTGGAGACATTAGTTTGAGGGCATAGGTAGTTGGACCACACGTTCTCTACTGCAAACAGGTCTGTATCTGGAATACGTATATAGAAGACCACAGCCAAAGTCAGTGTCTAAATTCTACCCAGCCTCAGCAAGGTAATGGCACATGGAATTCAGTATTTGGATTCCCTCATAGCCAAGGTCAAAGCAGGAGAAACCCCACTACATCTGTGACATCATGGTGTATGACAATCATTTCCTTGATATCCTGTGTGCTTTCTAGCATAAAGAGTTGCCACTGAACTCAAATCCACTGCACCCTTAAAAGTTCCCAGAGCTCAGGCTACAGTCTGAGCCTGGACATCTACATTGCAATTTTATAGCATCACAGCCTAAAACAATGATTCCGAACCCGCTGACTTGTTTCAGCTGCAGGTATTATATAGCTGTGTAGACAGAACCTTTCTATTCATCATATAGTGTCATGACTTAGGCCAGCCAAGACTACAAATGATATCCTAACTAGCAGGTGAACATAGAATAACTTCTTAATCTTTTACTTATCCCACACTGAGTCTTATTCTATTTTTTTGTTACTAAAGGTATGTAGAGAATGTTCTTCTCATTCATGGAAAGAGATTGATTAAAGCAAGTGGAATGCCAAATAAGCTGGTGCAGTTAGATCTGGATGAAATAGAAAAAAAAGAAGGAATGACTTAGTGAAACAGAAGTGACATTGTGCTAAATGCTTCAAGAAGGAAAAATAAGATTTGGCTCCCTGAAGATACCCTGAAAAGGCACATCTCATATTTACCGAAGTACTGTTACATAAATGGTATTTGCTCTTGATAAATATGACAGACAGTGTCAAGGAAAAGCTGGTAGAAATATTGTACTAAGTCTATATAGGGCACACTATTCTGGATATGGCCAGAAGGGAGTCTACATCAGCTCAGACTTTGTTAATATTACTCATGGCACCCTGTCATGTACTATTGTAATAATTCACAAGTATTTTATTATAAGATATATGACTGTATATTGCTGCTCTGATTGGATGCAAGATCTGATTACTTTCCCTAAAATTCAGAAGCATTTAGGACAAGCACTGGCTGGCTTGGAAGTATTCTGTTGTTTTTCCTTCTTAACTAAATATTTGGAGTGGGATTTTCAAACAGAACCTAATGACTTAGAAGCACAGGTGCCATTAACTTTGGGTGGTCCCACTAATTTTTAGTGGGAGCTATGCTCCTAAATCCTGTAAACAATCACATCCATAATCTTTAATATTTCACTTATTCCTGATCTTCTTTACTCCATTACTACTCCTCCATTCCATTCCTTGAGAGAAACCTTTTTTTCTAAAGACTTTAAAATAAAGTTTAAACCTCTTATCTTACTGTTAGTTCTATTGGGACTATTTGTCCACAACATAAATAATATTGTTCAATGCTTTGGAGATCTTAGTCTTATAACAATTTAGGTTAATAATCTTTAGACTACACAAAGAAAGCAAATCTTATTTTTCTTTGACAACAATGTCTCAAGTGATATCACTACATTTTTCTTCTCTGAGTTTGGCAGCTCTGTATAAATGGCTGAATGTAAGGGTATTGTTGACTGGCAAACATGAAACCTCAACCATCAGAATGTACTGATTTTTTGTTACAGGATAAAAAAGTAAGTGGTAATAGTCTAGAAAAGCAGAGTGCAGTCAGAAGAAAAATCTATTAACAAAAGAAAAATAGGGCAGTGAGAGGGAGTGCAACTCAAAGAGAATCTTCAATCCTAGTTAAATCTCTTTTAATAAAATGTAAAGATGAGGCTAATACAGCAATATCCCTGGAATTTTGGGTTAGTCTCATTAACATAAATATTCGGGGGGGGGTGGGGTTAGACGAGGGTGCAGAACTTATTGAAGAACACTCTGTTATAAGGCGGGGGTTATTTTAAATGATATATACATCACTGATTTCTGCCAAATCTTTCCTTTATAAGTAAAAGAAGACAGAATGTCATGATTAAAATAAAAGAGGTGCAAAACAATGAGAAACTACATTGATTTACAAATCCTTGACCACAAGTAAGCAAGCATATGACATTCCCTCTTTGAAATTAATGGGCATCTTTCATTAGTCAGTCTACAGGGATGGTTTTCTATTTAAACTGGTAGTTAGTCTACAGTTTTAGGTCTCCAAGCTTAATCAGGTACAGTAAATAAGGGTTTCAGGAGAAAAACTGAGAAAGATGAAGCTGTTAGGAAAAAATATTTTCTTTCTAAAAGAGCATGATATATAGAGAATAAGGGAAATGAGGTAGTACTGAAAATGACATTTTAATTAAAGCAGTTTGATGGTTTAAAAAGTTAGAAAATGTAAAATCTTAATAACTTTTGTTGTAACTATGCAAACTAAGACAATATTATAAGGTACACAAATTTCACAGATTTTGGCAAATCAATGAGACAAGAAGCATAAGCATTTTTCTCATGCTCAGCTTTGAGTCATTAGGTAGGAGATACATTAAAGTACAAAAACTGCACTTATTTCTCATCTCTGATTTTTCAAGGAGTAGCCTTCTGCTGAAGTCTGGATGTAGAAATTAAAGATCCATGTTCTGGACTATTGTGCTTGCTTCTGTGTGTCAGGGATCTGAGGCATGGTTACATTTGTCTTTTGCAAACATTAAAAAAAGTCACAGGAGTTAGATTTGATCACTTTAAAGCAAAGACTGTGTATTCAGCTCCTTAGGTTTGAGAAGTTTGGGTCTGGAGAAATGTTGATGATTCTTTATAGGCATACAGGTCAACATTCTGAAAGATCCTTGTGTAGCTTTGTTCATTTGATAATGAACAAATAAGAAGTTCTCCTCTCTGACCCTCTTAAACTGAAGCAAAAGAACCACTTACAGCTTAGCTCTGCACACTACAAAGGATTGCTTGCTCTTGCTCTCTTGTCTCCATCACCACCTTTCCAGGGAACAGGACTCCTGAAATGGGCAGCAACAGCAAGCGGATCTATAGCCTACACAACCCCTTTTCCAGCAGAGCAGCACTGACACAGTGGGGTGAGAAAACGGTTCCATTTTAGGTCTTTTTAAATTAGAGAACTTTACTCTGCACATAATTGTGAAAATCAAAGTAGGATGATTGTAAACATTAGAGTGGGATCAGGGTCTCCATAGATAGCTGACACAGCACTGAATGTGATGTCATCATTATTTCACCCAATACTACTTGTTCACAACAGTGTTCAAGCACAATATAATTTTGTATTGTACATAAACCCTTATAGATGGAACAGATTGCTCCCTCCTTTTCTCCCCTGCAGTACAAGGAGCAAACTCTCTGAAGCACAATCTCTCCGGTGTTCTGCCTGAGGCTGTACAAGGCTGCATTAACCCCTGCTCAGCGCTGTGATGTAAAACCACAATTGAGTCTATTGTACTGATATTATTATGGTTTATTGCTCAGTGACAAATCTTGCTACGCACAACTTCTGATTTTTCTCCTTTGAGGCCCAGTACAAAACATCTAAGATCATGCCATCTCACTTTTACAGGCTGAGAGGTAACAGTGGTTTTGACTAAACTGAGTATCTGGGGAACACTACACTTTAACTACTCAGAACACAGTAACCTTTCTGTTGAGTTCTCAGTTTGACTGTGTATGCCTACACAGATTCTGTGGCAGAGATTGTCTGGAATGCAAATCTCAAAAGCTTGGAACCAAAATTACTGGCAGAGTCACAAAAATCAAAGACATCTGTGTTCTGTATTGTTAACTGTTTAGCACACACCAGTTTTTTGTTTTGCTTTGTGTTTCATGAGTTTAACTTTTAGGAAATATTTCTTAATTCTCCTGTTTTCACTGTGGGAATAGATCATATCAGAATTTACATGAAAGGAACCATTATTTGTCTCAACTGTCATAAAGTTTTCCAATAGTAATGCACTGCTGAAACACTAATTTGACCCTTATATTAAAGGAATTGGTTAATTCCATATCAATTGAGAATTCCTTTTATTTTCCATTAAGAAACTAGAGATTGCAAGGAAATATATCAGATGAAGTGGTAAGGCAGTATCTGCTAGAAAGCTTTAGGGGTTACCTAAAGTTATGCACAGTTAACAGTTTTTATCTATCACTTAGGCTAGGTCTAGACTGCAGGCTTCTTTTAGAAGAAGCTTTTCCAGAAGAGAGCGTCCACACTGCCAAAGTGCATCGAAAAAGTGATCTCCTTTTTTGAAAGATAGTGTCCACACTGAATGGACACTATCTCACATTTAAACTGTGATTACTATGGACGGAGTGGCCACCAGGGCACTTCTGCTTTTTCCTCTTTCCTCTTCTTCCAAAAGAACTCCCACTTTCCCATCCACACACGCCTTTTTCTGAAAGAGTTGTTTCAGAAAAACGCTTCTTCCTCGCAGAAAGACGTTTACCAATGTCGGAAAAACCCCTGCGTTCTTTCACTTTTTTTTCAAAAGAACGCTACTGCAGGGTGGACATAACACAAGTTTTTCCAAAAAAACTCTGTAGTGTAGACCTAGTCTTAGTCATGGATTTTATATGAAAGCCACTATATAAAAAATGATACAGAGAGAAGAGAAAAGCTAAAAACCTGGGAGGACATTTCTGTTTTTTATTTATTGCAAAATTTACTGATCAAAACAAGGCTGGCATATTGCTGAAACCACATCAAGAAGTCCTGTTGACTTACTTGAATAACTATTAATCAGTTGATGAACTTTAGTTTTGACTGAGTGAATTTCCATGAAACTTCAAGCACTTCAGTTCCTTGCAACTTGCAAATTGTAATCAGCCCCTTTCCGGCAGCAATACATAGGCTCAATCGTGCAGCTTTGCAGGCTAGAGCATGATAGCAAGGGACAATCCAGCAAAGTACCAATGTCTCCTGACCACTAGAGCCTGCTACTTTCCCTATAAATATATTATTTCCATGCTTTCCTGTAAGGTATTTCTTCCTCTCTTCCCAAAATATGGTCAGCTAAATGCCTGACCTGTAATATGCACATGCAGTTCCCTGGGGTATGCACAATGTGTGCTTCTTTTAGCTTGGGTGTGCAGTTTTATGTCCATGTATCTATGAAAATCTGATTCCTTATCTCTCCAAAATGGAACTGCTTTTCTAACTCCTAATCTCCCTCCTTCACTTCATTATCGTTGTTTCTGCCTTTTTCCACATGTCTTCTCTTTTTCAAAGCATGTTGATTTTACTGTCAAATATTGACAATTCAATCTTTGCCACTCTCCAGTCATCTCTGGCCTTGATTACACCACCATCTCCTTCTCTGGCCTCCTTGCTTCTTGCCTGTTTCCCCTCAACTCCTTCATTATCTTCAAAATGCTCTTGCTATATTCAGATTCTGAGAATCCCAAACAATATTTTGTGGAGCAGAAAAACTATTGTGAATTCAGATTAAATTTGGCAAAACTGTTTTCAAAAATCTATTTTTTCAGGCTTTTTTACTTTTCCCTTTGAAATATTCCATCTTGTCTTTTTTTGTTAGTATAAAAATAGAGGGAAAATCCCAAAATGGGACAAAAATAGCTTTGGTTTTGACTGAACCTTTTTTTTTTGTAATTTAGTCCCTGAACACAAAAAATCTATTATTTGCTCACTTCTAGTGACATGCTTACCTACCTGAGGGTATGTCTACATTGCCACCTTAGTTTGAACTAGGGTGGCTAATGTAGGCATTCGAACTTGCAAATGAAGCCCGGGATTTAAATATCCCGGGCTTTATTTGCATGTTCCCGGGCGCCGCCATTTTTAATGCCCCGTAGTTCGAACTCCCTGCCCGCGGCTACACGCGGCACGGACTAGGTAGTTCGAATTAAAGCTCCTAATTCGAACTACCGTTACTCCTCCTGCAATGAGGAGTAACGGTAGTTCGAATTAGGAGCTTTAATTCGAACTACCTAGTCAGTGCCGCGTGTAGCCGCGGGCAGGGAGTTCGAACTACGGGGCATTAAAAATGGCGGCGCCCGGGAACATGCAAATAAAGCCCGGGATATTTAAATCCCGGGCTTCATTTGCAAGTTCGAATGCCTACATTAGCCACCCTAGTTCGAACTAAGGCGGCAGTGTAGACATACCCTGAGAGACCACTCCATCCCCATGCTATATTAATATAGTTGGGATCAGCAGAAATATTTTTAACTAAAGCCCTATAGAATGAAAAGGAGCTGCTCATAGCACATTCCCTGTGAATATACCAGGCTTTGAGAATATGGTTCAAAATAGTCTAAAACAGATGACTTTCAGACCATTCTACAAAACTCATCTAAATGCAATGTAAATAAGGTGGGTACAGGAAAAATACTGGGAAATGTCCACTTCTTGCTTATCCTAGCTCTTAATTCCAATTTCCTTTCAGTTGTATATTTGAATGCATCTACAATCCTAAGCCATACACAACAAATAGAACTGAACAATGATGCCATTGCACAGGAAAGGGGTATTCCCGTGCTTGTTCTGGGAAATGTCATTTATGTGGATGTTAAAGCATTGGTTGCTATAAAGCAGGGGAAAAGAGAGTGAAGGGCCCTTTTAAAAAAAATAAAAGGACCCAGCACAGGTCAAGGGTAAAAGTTGCAAAAATCTGTTTACAGAATTCAACATGACTTTGGATAATACTTAAATATTAAAGAGCATTCAATTATGAAAAACAGCCCTGATAAGTCATATTTTTCTGCTGTTCTTCATCTCCTGTGGCCTATTAAAGACTTCTTTAAAAAAAAATAAGGGTTTTGTTTCACAATAGTTCATCTGATTCTTCTGAGTATTTCTTCAGCAGAAATCACAATCCTCTTCTATTGTTGACATCAAAATCATTGACAAACTAATTGGTTTTGATGTCACAAAAGAGCGTCCAAGAAGGAAATAGAGAGAGGGAGCAAATATCTAGGTTTTAAAATGAAAACCCTGATTTTATTTCCTGCCTCGTACAAAGAGGACTGTATGGTGGATTATAGACAGGAAGTGCCTCTGCTGGAGGAATATCATACCCCTTTGGGAGTAGTTCATCTACTTGGTCTCCATTTAAATCAGGTCTCACCTGTGGCTCCAAGTAGCTGATGGATGTGACAGTGGCCACACCCCAGGAGACTGCTTTGATGAGCAAGCCAAACCAGGTCAGGGTAGCTGATGGGTCTTTTGCCCTTGGAGAGAGAGGTAAATTGCCTTTCTCTACCATGGTAAGACTGTTCTGATGAATTGGGCTAAGGAAATCAATTCGTGATTCCATCACCATGAAGTCACTTCAGCAACATGCTGTGGGATGTGGAGAGCATGCGAAGGCATGGAAGATCTCATGGGTACCCATTGCTCAGGAAATCCCAAACTTCAATCACAGAATCATAGAATACTAGGACTGGAAGGGACCTCGAGAGGTCATCGAGTCCAGTCCCCTGCCCTCATGGCAGGACCCAGTACTGTCTAGACCATCCCTGATAGACATTTATCTAACCTACTCTTAAATATCTCCGGAGATGGAGATTCCACAACCACCCTAGGCAATTTATTCCAGTGTTTAACCACCCTGACAGTTAGGAAGTTTTTCCTAATGTCCAACCTAAACCTCCCTTGCTGTAGTTTAAGCCCATTGCTTCTTGTTCTATCTTCAGAAGCCAGGAAGAACAAGTTTTCTCCCTCCTTCTTGTGACAACCTTTTAGATAACTGAAAACCGCTATCATGTCCCCTCTCAATCTTCTCTTTTCCAAACTAAACAAGCCCAATTCTTTCAGTCTTCCTTCATAGGTCATGTTCTCTAGACCTTTAATAATTCTTGTTGCTCTTCTCTGGACCTTCTCCAATTTCTCCACATCTTTCTTGAAATGTGGCACCCAGAACTGGACACAATACTCCAACTGAGGCCTAACCAGCACAGAGTAGAACGGAAGAATGACTTCTCGTGTCTTGCTCACAACACACCTGTTAATGTATCCTAGAATCATGTTGGCTTTTTTTGCAACAGCGTCGCACTGTTGACTCATATTTAGCTTATGGTCCACTATAACCCCTAGATCCATTTCTGCCGTACTCCTTCCTAGACAGTCGCTTCTCATTCTGTATGTGTGAAACTGATTGTTCCTTCCTAAGTGGAGAACTTTGCATTTGTCCTTATTAAACTTCATCCTGTTTACCTCAGACCATTTCTCCAATTTGTCCAGATCATTTTGAATTATGATCCTATCCTCCAAAGCAGTTGCAACCCCTCCAAGCTTGGTATCATCTGCAAATTTAATAAGCGTACTCTGTATGCCAATATCTAAATCGTTGATGAAGATATTGAACAGAACCGGTCCCAAAACAGACTCCTGCGGAACCCCACATGTTACTCCTTTCCAGCAGGATTGTGAACTGTTAATAACTACTCTCTGGGAACGGTTATGCACCCACCTTATAGTAGCCCCATCTAAGTTGTATTTGCCTAATTTTTTTTTAAGAATATCATGCAAGACCATATCAAATGCCTTACTAAAGTCTAGGTATACCACATCCACCGCTTCTCTCTTATCCACAAGACTCGTTATCCTATCAAAAAAAGCTATCAGATTGGTTTGACATGATTTGTTCTTTACAAATCCATGCTGGCTGTTCCCTATCACCTTATTATCTTCCAAGTGTTTGCAGATGATTTCCTTAATTACTTGCTCCATTATCTTTCCTGGCACAGAAATTAAACTGACTGGTCTATAGTTTCCTGGGTTGTTTTTGTTCCTCTAGAATCTGGCTTCCATAGCTGAGAGAGAGGGACTGACCCTGTACAATGTTTTTTTCACTTAAAAATTTCTCACTGGTTTTCTTGTGACTCTCATCCAATTGACATCATATTGAATCTCATCATAATTATCATCATATCATAAATTCTAGTCCTGCCAGTGTTGGGGGGATCTAGCAAAATGACAAGTGGAGATGACCACTGGCAGTGCACATGGGCGACCTTGGGATGAATGGCTGTTCAGCTATATTCAGGGTAGCAGAGAAGTATGTCAGCATCCTAGTTGATTGGGCAGTCTTTTTCAGGATAGCACTGTTCACCCTTTGTAAGATCCAGGGCTAGAAAAGGTGTCTTAAATATTGTGTGCCCCGTAACATCTGGCCAGACTACTGCAGCTGGAGGGA
Source organism: Pelochelys cantorii (assembly GCA_032595735.1). NCBI lineage: Eukaryota > Metazoa > Chordata > Testudines > Trionychidae > Pelochelys > Pelochelys cantorii. Next base: position 89,739,865 of record CM064326.1, read on the forward strand.
TCATCCTATAGCGGTCAATAAAGAATAAAATACTTACCCTAGGAACATAGAATACCTGCACTCTTATGGATGGAGGTGATCATGAAGTTCCTGGGAGAAGAACAGCTCTTTTCTACAGCGAACTTGGCCACTTTCATATTGATATTGCAGCACTAAGTCTACATTGGACAGAAAAGATTCCATCAGTGACCTAGGAGGCAGTTATACCCTTTTTGGGAAAGAGAAAGCAGAAGATGAAGATGAGATTCATGGAATTGGATTTTCCATAAGAATGTCACTCCTGAGACAACTTCCTAACCTCCTTGTTGGCTGGAATGAATAGCTCAAGAAACTTCAATTTCCCCTGGATCCCCTACAGCATGTTGCTGTCATCAGTACTTGTGTACCTACACTGACCAGCACAGAGGAAAGCATGGAACAGTTTTACTCTGACCTGAACTCCATCATCAGATAGGCATATGACAAACTCTTCCTGCTGGGAGACTTTAACACTAGAGTTGGTGGAGAAAGCTGTGGCTGGAGAATTGTGAGAGGATGACATAGGAGAGAGAGAGGTGAACAGCAATGGGCTTTTACTCTTGAGTAAACGTGCAGAACACAGGCTGCTTGTCACTAACACCCTCTTTAGACAAAATGATTAATATAAAATTAGACAGATGCACCCACAGTCCCAACAATGTCAACTAATTAATGATGTTATCACCTGCCAGAACCTGTAATATCAGAATTACCAAATCCATGTGTGGTGCAGAATGCTAGAAAGAGAACAGATTGGTAATAATAGTGTTACATCTCAGAGCACACATCCCAAAATTACAGAGCAGCTTTCAACATAACAGAGTTCAAGCACGCCAGCTACCAGGTGCAGATTCAGCTGTCACTTGATGACAAACTTTACTCATACCTGCCAGTCACTGTCAATCTATCAGAAAAAAATGGATCTTGTTTAAACAGATGGTTATTGACAGAGCTAAATCAGTGCTAGGGCCAAAGAAAAAGGATACACAAAGGGCTGAATTAACCAATAGGCTAATAACGTGATAGCCTTAGGCCCTCCTATTTCTCAAACACTATTGGTCAGACAGTGTTTGAGGCCGATGCTGGGTAAGTGGTGGGAGTGAGGTTGCTCACGTAATCCTGCTGGATAGTTCCTGACAGCAGGAAAGGCAAAGCAGCCCCCTCTGGCTTGGAAAGAGCACAGCAGACAGCTAGCCAGGAGACTGTTGCTCCATTCCCTCCTGCCTGCATCTCCTTGCACTGCAGGACCACACTGCCAGGTATCCAGTTAACACTGGTGACTGGACATTAAAATTCTGGTTACTGCAGAATCTGTTCCAGTAATGGGTGAAGTTTGAGGAGGCATTGCCTCTCCTACTGTCCTCATTCCCTTTCTCTGGAGCTCTGGTTATCTCTCAAGAAGGGAAGAGGCTCCTCTTCCTCTCCTCAGCTGAGACTGGCATGCAGCTTTATGATGCTGCCTTCTGAGTCTTGGTGCATCATTTTCTGTATGTGTTAGATCCTGTTTCTGGACAAGTGGTATGTGCCTGGGGCAGGGCAGGGCCAGAGGTTGGTGGAGGGATGATGGGGCAGTACTAGTGTGGTAGGGTAAGATGTCTGTGCAGAATGTTCACACATTCTATCCAGTTGGAGCCAGAATTATCACCCCACTCATGTGTACGGAAAGAATTCCCACATATTTGTAGGAAAAACAAATAAAATGTCCCATTCTGGATGCCAGCACTTTAACTTTTACAATGCCTTCCATCCAGGGGCTTCAAGTTTATGCTGTACTATGTTTAATACAATATTGAACTATATTAAAAAAATCAAAGAAATCCAAATTTTTCTCTGATGTATTTTTCTGGTATGCACAGGCAACCAAGTTCTTTCCTTATGCTCAGCCTAATTCCTCTGGTCAACACAACTTTGTACTTTTAAGGGCTTGTTGAAGCACTGGAGGTTGTAGGTTTCTTCCTCCTCTCTCCCTCAAGGATTTTAAATCCATTTCTTAGTAGGTGATGATAGATATACTGTCTAAATAGACTAAAGGTTTGTTCTGTTCATTTGTGAGTTCTCTAGCAGTTAAATGAATCATAAAAGTACCTCATATTTGATTACTTTTGAGTTTCATTTAAAAAACTTAAAGCTAAATAAATCTGAAGTTAGTCCTCATTTTTCTGCCCCAATTCAAACTAACTTATTTCTCAAGTAGAAAATATTGGCTAAGCATGGAATGGTTGTGAATCAAGAAGAGAATGAGAACTGTTGAAAATTATACCTGTGTAGCTTTATTGACTTCAGGGAGAACATTTTTTGGCAGAAGTATATATTTTGTTTCCTTCTGCATTTTGTTAACATCCGGTATAAGCAGATTCTCTTGCAGTTTCCTCCCCTAAATTCTGAACACTTTAGGGGAAAAAATAAGCAAGGCCTGATTGATTTACACATGCAGAGAAACAGCAAGCTCTCATTTCATTCTACACCGGCATTAAGCCACAGACCTGATATAACAAGGATGTAACTACAGCAGCCTTGGTTGGACGGTTCTTTTAAAAGAGCTATTTACTTTGGAAAAGCTCCCAGTAAGAGCTGCCACATTAGGTCCTAATTGTTCTTAGTTTTGAGGATTTTTTTTTGTCAAATTGTAGTTTTGTTTTCCATTATAAAATGGTGATATAAGGCCTAATTGTAAGTGGTGTTGATCAGTTCTTGAGAGACTTATAGCACCTCCCAATAAATAGTGCAGGCTCAAGTACCAAATGAACAAACTAGGACATCTGGAGCTCTTGTATTGCTGGATAAAGGAGGCTTGGAAACATTCAATATATTTTTTCATAAAAAATTATACATACATCAAAGTTAGAACTTATCAAAACCCATATTGGAATGCAGGATGAAACTGAGCTTGAGATCTGTCCAAGATTACCACGTGATTAGAGCCTGGCAAGTTGATGACCCACATTCAAATCTCTGCTCTGCCTGATTCACAACCCAGTTGAGTGTCTTAACTATTCAGTTATTCTGGGATGGAGGAGCTCACTCTCATTTTTTACACAAAAAAAAGTTTTCAAAAGGTTTCATGTTAATTCTTCATACGAACAAAAATATTTCTCAATCTATAAGATTTTCACAGAACATTAAAATTTCTGTTTCTGGTCAGTCTTATTGCTGTGTACTACCAACTCAGAGAAGTCAGTGGGAATTAAGAGTATTCGGTAACTTGCAGTGTTCCTTCATAGTTGGAACAATATATAACACTGATAGATTGAAACAAATTGTGTGTAAAATAGCATGTGTCGTATTGTAATTTCATTTATAGTAGTTTAATACTATTGTCAATCACATCATTCTTGATTTAATAAATCTGATTAATGATTAGACAGAGGAGTAGCTTTTATTTAAAAGATAAAATTCTACTCCTAGAATAAATTAGCAGATGTTGACTCAGATATTTAAAGCTATATTATATTAATTTTTTGGGGAAAGCTGCTACTGTAGTCTTTTGGCTTTCTGCCCTTTTAGGGAGAAAGGGGGGAAAACTACTGGAAATATGGTTAATTTTGCTGAACTGACAGCAGAACTTTGCCCTAAGTCACCATTTTCAAATGCTTATAATTTCCTTGTAAAATTACCATTTAGGTTAAAAAAGTTTAAATGTGTTACTGCCACTGCTTTTAGTTAGTGAATTATTCCAAAATAATTGCATTGGAGAACAATTGACCACTCTCCTTTTCAAAACAGCCCTTAACATACTTGAAGTCTAGTATCAGGCCCCCACTCTGTCTTTTTTTTTCATGACTAAATGTGCTCAGTTTTTTACCCAGGGTTCAGCAACCTACAGCGTGCAGCTCATCAGGGTAATCATCTGTTGGGTCATGGGACATTTTGTTTACATTGAGCATCCACAAGCATGGCTTCCCACAGCTCCCAGTGGCCACAGTTCACCAATCCAGGCCATTGGAAGCTGCAGGAAGCAGTGGACAAATCAATATAAACAAAATATCCCATGGCCCACCAGATGATTACCCTGGTGGACTGCATGTTGAAAGGTGCTGATCCATGTTTTAACCTTTCCACATAAATTGGGTTTTCTAAATATTTTATCATGTTTGTCCTACTTTGTCCTTTCTCCAGTTTGTCCACATCATTCTTAAAGTGTGGTGACCCAAACTGGACACAATACTCTGTATGAAGCCTCATCAGTGTCAAGCAGAACAACAAAAGTACATCCCATGTCTTACATTGTATGGGAACTCTCTGGCCGTCCAGACGCAAATGGTTCATAGGGGTTAGCCATTGGCAGGGTTCCTGATGTTTTGTTTACCTGAGTATTCATGGAGCCCCACAGCTCCCAGTGGCCAGGACTCACCATTTCCAGCCAATGGGAGCTGTGGGAAGTGGTGGCTTGGCCCATGCTGCTTCCCACAACTCCCATTGGCCTGCTACGACAAACTGGTGACCACCAGCAACTAACCCTGATGGACCATGTGAAGCTGGTCATCCAGATGTTCCCCACCTCTGTCTTACATACAACATCCCTGTTAATACATCCGAGAATGATATTAGCCTTTTCTGTCACTGCACCACAATTTTGGCTCATAGCAATTTGTGATCCACTATCACCCCGAGACCCTTTTCAGGAATTCTGCCATGTAGATAGTTATTCCACATTTTGTAGATGTATGTTTGATTTTTCCTTTATTAGTATAGCACTTTGTGTAACCCAAACACCTACTGGGTGTGATTCACTGCCCCAAGTAATGACACTTAGACTACTTACAGTGAGAGATTTGAATGAGTGAACTCTATCACCTTAGCTGAGACCCAACTAGCTTTATAGTTCAAGCTGTAGAAGCTCAGGCACTATACTCAACAGATTCCCAGGTTTGATTCTGCCTCTCAGCAGTTACATTTGCACTTATCATTATTTAATTTTCTTCAATTTAATTCAGGACAATTCTCCAACCTATAACTGAATTCTAATCCTCTCCTCTGCAGTGCTTGCAACATTTTGCCACTACATGAATCTTTGAATTTCATAACTATACTCTCCACTTCATTATCTAAATCATTCATGAAAATACTGAATAGTACCAGACTGAGGACAAACCCTTTAGATATTATGACCCTGGCCAGCTGACTGCTGCACACTAATGGAGGAATTCTGGGGATTGGATGAACAGCTTTCTCTTCCCTGACTTTAAAAAAAAAAAAAAAAAAAGGCCAAACCTAAGTTCAGCATTATCAGGCAAGCACATGGGGTCAATTAGAGCTTGCTAGAAGCTACAGACTAATTATACACCTGCAGCCAATTAGGCCTGTGGCACTGCTTTAAAAGGTTTCCTCCCCAGGCAAGGGAGGGTGGAGGAAAAGACTGGAAAAAGGAAGTGCAGTGTAGAAGAGCTGTGCGGATGTGAGCCGAGGTCTGCCTACCAGGTACCAAAGGAAAGGTACTAGGAGAGATCATCTGGGGAAGTGGACCAGGGAAAAGCTGCCAGATTGAGAGTGGCAGTAATCCTGTCTGTTGCTGCTGCCTTAGGGAACCAGGACCAGAACCTGGAGTAGTGGGCAGGCCTGCGTTTCCCCCAAACCTTCTCACAACATCACAAAAGTTTGCTTCCAAGAAGTGAGATCAGGACTCCAGAGGGGTTTCTACCCTATATTATGATCTAGCCTATGATGAGTATGGCTCAGTAGGTTGTGGCTACTGCCTCTAGTAAAGAGAAAGAGGCTGTTTGGAGGGCCACAGAGAGCCTCTGAGGCTAACAGTAGCATAAGACCCATGGGGAACAGCCTGAACTTTGCCATAATATGTTTTCCCAGCTTTACGTATCACTAATAACTGCTTTTCATATGGTCTTTCAAACCATATTGTTATCCATATTTACAGCACTTTCATCTATACCACAATTCCCTCACTGGCAAAAATAAAGGTCATGTGGGACTTTGGCCAAACCTGTACTAAAGTCAACATATATCAGGTTATCTGCTTCTTCTCTGTCCACTAGGCAAGTATCCCTGGCAAAAAAAATGAACTGAATTTGGATGTATAAGTTTTTAATACATTCATTCTGACTATGCTTCCAAATTGGTTACTCAAATATTTGTTCCAATTCTGTAAGGACATGTCTACATTGCGTTTTAAAATCTACAGCTATGAGTTTCAGAGCCTGGTTCTACAGTGCTAAGATCAGGTGTGTAACACTGTGGCTTGGCCTGGAGCTTGGACTCTGAAACTCATTCCCCTTCTCGACTTCAGAACCTGAGCTCCAGCCCAAGCCTGAAATGCATAAACTGCTGTGCTTAGCACAGTAGCACAAGTCTGTATCTATAGGCCAGGCTCTGAGAATCCCTGTGTTTTTGCAATGGGAAAAGAGTGAATTAAACATTATTTGCACTGATAAAAATACACCCACTCTGGAGCAGTCATCAAAAGTAAATCCCCATTTTGGGTTTTAGTTGGGAAGGGAGGGTTCTATTAGTTCATGAATCCACCCTGAACTGAGCTCTAGAGTGGTGTGTCTAAATCTTTCTTTTTAAAATGCAAGCTTATTTTAAGCAAAAACTGTATAGATCCTTTAAAATGGTAGGTCTAACTATGTTCTGCTCTAGGATTTATCACCTGTCCTGGTGAAAGTACTTACAGAAAGTACTTACAGATAAACCCTGGTTTATCTATTTGCAAACATCTCCTTGAAACAGTTTTTCTCATGCAAATTGTCCTAACAACCTCATGCTTCTCTAAGGGTACATCTACACAGCAGTGTATTTTGGAATAACGATGAGCCTTTATTTCGAAATAATGTTGATCTGGATGACTTCTTACTCTGACTCATGGTAACCCTAATTTCATGGTGAGTAAGGGAAGTCGACGGAAGAGTGTTCTTCCTTCGACTTCCTGCTGTGTAGACAGCCCAAAAGCTGAATTAAGCTGTTTCAATTTAAGCTACGCAATAGACATAGCTGAAGTTGCGTAGCTTAATTTGACTTTAGCCCTGCTGTGTAGACGTATCCTAAAGCTATGTCTACATAGCAGCATTATTTCGGAATAACCAATGTTATTCCAAAATAACATAGTCCGCATCTACACATAAGGACTGTGTCTAGACTGGCATGATTTTGCGCAAATGCTTTTAACGGAAAAGTTTCTCCGTTAAAAGTATTTGCGCAAGAGAGCGTCTAGACTGGCACGGAGTTATCGTTATAATGATGCGCTTTTGCGCAAAAGCGCGGCTACATTGGCGGCGCGCTTTTGCACAAAAGCAGAAGCCCGGAACCATTTTGAAGAGGGCAAAAGGGCACCAGCCTTTTCCGGGGGCGGGGGCTGGAGCTCCTTTCAGACACGTGCTTAAAGGGGACTCTCCGGACAGCCGTTTGTCTCCTGCTCCGTGCTTTAGGACCTCTTGCAGGGACTGACAGCCCTAGCAGTTTTGGTGGTTGCCCTCTGCCTTTTGGACACCACCCTTTTGCTACCTAGTGCTTTTTCCTGTTTTTTTTTTCTTTTGTCTGCCATGGAGCCAGGGGTGGCCATGTGCCTGCTCTGGCCACTGCCGGCCATTTTGGAGTGCCTGCAGCTGCTGCTCCAGGTTGGTGCCCTCCTCTTCCAGGACCAGGAGGGGCACAACGCTTTGGACTCCCTCACCAGTGAGGCCATGGCGTCCCTGTGGCACCCCCACCCCAGGGTGCAGAGGCGACCATGGAGACTGGACACCAGTACTGACTGGTGGGACCGGCTGGTCCTAGGGCAATGGGACGACCAGCAATGGCTCCGGAACTTCCGCATGGGAAAGCGGACGTTCATGGAGCTCTGTGCCTGACTCACCCCCGTGCTCCAGAGAGCCACCACCCGGCTGCGGGCACCCATCCCCGTCAAGAAGAGGGTCGCCATCACAGTCTGGAAGCTGGCCACCCTGGACAGCTACCGATCGGTGGCACACCAATTCGGGGTGGGCAGATCCACCGTCAGCACCGTTGTGATGGAGGTAAGTCCCAGGGGGAGTGGGGTGGGGGGAGGGTGCTGCACTCCATGCCCAGGGGCAGCCAAGACTCCATGCTGGGTCACCCAGGGGTTCGGGCTGTCCCTCCCTTGCACAGGCCTGCTGGGGGGGGGGGTGTAGGGCAAGGGGGCTGTGGTGTGTGTGTGCGTGCATGCGTGTGTGCGTGAGGACAGAGGGAATCAGGGGCAGGGGGGCCAAGGGAGCGCACACCCACCCCTGCCTTATGTGATGCGTTCCCCTGTGTTTCTCTGCACCCTTCTGCAGGTCGTCCGCGCCATCAACAACGTCCTGCTCCCCAGAGTGATCCACCTGCGGGACATGGACGCTACCATCACCGGCTTTGCTGCCCTTGGGTTCCTCAACTGCAGGGGAGCCCTGGATGCAACCCACATCCCCGTCCGGGCCCCGGAGCATCGAGTGGCCCATTTCATGAATAGAAAGGGGTACTGCTCCATTGTTCTGCAGGCCCTCGTGGACCGCCGGGGCCGCTTTCTGGACGTTTATGCGGGCTGGTCCAGCAGGGCACATGGCTCCCACATCCTCCACAACTCTGGACTGTTTCGCAGGCTGGAGGCGGGCACCTACTTCCCCCGGCGGGAGTTGACTGTCGGGGATGTGCCTATGCCCATCTGTATCATTGGGGACGCGGCCTACCCCCTGCTGCCCTGGCTAATGCGGCCCTACACGGGGCGGCCGGACCAGAACCGGGCCCGGTTCAATGACCACCTCAACCGGGCCCGCAATCAAGTGAAGCTCGCCTTTGGCTGATTAAAAGCCCGCTTCTGGTGTTTGCTCACCCGTCTCAAGATGGGTGAGCGGAATGCAATGGAGGTAGTGGCCATGTGCTGCGTGATCCACAACATTGTGGAGCGGAGCGGGGAGGCCTTCCTTCCCGCATGGATGGCAGTGGAGGGCCAGGCCTACGAACAGCCCCACACAGCTGCCAGCCACCAGGTGCACCAGGATGGGGTGCGCATCCGGGAGGTCCTCACGGACATGTTTTCACAGGCCCCGGAGTAGGGTCGCCTCGGTTTCCCTGGACAACTCCCTCCCGTCCCCTTACCTCCCAATACACAACAACACAGTTTGGGGGAGAGGGGGATGTTGTGCAGAATGTTCATGATTGTTATATGAAATATGTTTGAGCAGTCTAGTTCAGAGCAGAATACTCTTGGGTTCTGTTAAGGGTTTGGTCAGGTCAAGCGGAAGGCTTGTACCTACCAATTAGGATTAGGTTTAGATTTAGGTTTAGTTAGATTAGCTATCGTCATCAGTTCAAAGCATTTCGGCCATCATCGAGTTTGTTCGTCGGGCGCATCGGCCGTAGCTAGGGTTTTCTTTGAGTTCAGGGTTAGGTTTAGGGATATTCTAGGCCACCATCGTCTGTTCGAGCTGTCCCGAAGAACAGGAAGAGGATTCGAGGTTCGTGTGGAAGGCTCGAGTCAGTGCACCCGATTCCAGTCATCTTCGAGGGATCTCCTGGCAGTTTCTCTCCTGAGGCCCGGAAGGACCAAAGGATCAAGGTCGCCAGCCACAGCTTCGTCCATCGAGGGATCTCCTGGCAGTTCCTCTCCTGAGGCCTGGAAGGACCAAAGGATCGAGGTCGCCAGCATCACTGCAATTGCCCTCTGCGCCTAGACTGTGTTTAATGTATTTTGTGTTGTGTTTACTCTTTTGTAATCTATCCCTTGCTTGATTGTGATTTTCTGCATGTCAAATATAGTCCTGTGGTTAAATTTTATCTTCAGAGTTGGTATTCATTTATGCATAACAAACTCATAATCCTTTAAAATTATTTCCCTTTTTTTTAGAAAACCTGTGATAGATATGGAATTTGGAGTCCGCATTTGTCATCTTCATGATTTTATTAGGTTGATCGGCATTCTAAATTAATTATTCACGTTACCTCGTGTAACAGGGAGGAGATCTTGAACTGGGAGGGGGAGGGGAGCTACTCCTGGGAGGGGTGGCCCCTGTGACCGCTCCTGAGGGGGCGGACCTGGACATGGGGGGCAGGCTGAACGGGGAGGTGGGCAGGAGGAGCAGGAGCAGGAGAAGCAGGAGCAGGAGGGGCCATTGCAGGAGGGGGCAGGGGCAGGTGCACCATGATGGGGTGCGCATCCAGGAGGCCCTCACGGACATGTTCTCACAGGCCCCGGAGTAGGGTCACCTCGGTTTCCCTGGACAACTCCCTCCCCTCCCTTCCCTCCTCTCCCCTCCCCTCCCCTTATCTCCCAATACACAACAACACAGTTTGGTTTCACCAAAAAAACTTGTCGGTTTTTATTTACAAAGGGGGGAAAGGGGGAGGAGACCTAGAACTGGGAGGGGGAAGAGACCTTGAACTGGGAGGGGGGAGGGGAGCTACTCCTGGGAGGGGTGGCCCCTGCGACCGCTCCTGTGGGGGCGGACCTGGACATGGGGGGCAGGCCGCATTGGGGCAGGCTGAACGGGGAGGTGGGCAGCAGGAGCAGGAGGGGCCATTGCCGGAGGGGCAGGAGGGGCAGGAGGGGGCGGGGGCAGTGCTAGGGGAGGGATGGCGGGGGCATGGGGCGAGGCCATGCCATAATGTATGGCATGGGCAATGTGTGCGGAGAGGCTGGCAACGGAGTTTGCCATCAGCGCACAGTGTCCCTGGAAGGTGGCCCAGGCCTCCTGGCGCCACTGCAGGTCCGCCTCTGTGAGTCTCTGGATGGCAGCCTCTATTCGCTCGACGGCCTGCACATGGCGCCGCAGGAGCTGGTCCCGGTGTCGGAGCCTGTGCGTCCATGGTTGGGCGGCTGGGGGTGCTGCTGCTGCCAGACTGGTGGGTCCCCCGCTCCTGGTTGGTCCTGCTGCAGGGAAGAGAAGAAAGGATGGGTCAGTCAGGCAGCCTGGCCACTGTCCCCACACCTCATGCCCTCCACCCCTGAGCCCAGGTGACACCACAGTAGTGTGGCTTGGGCCCACTCGGTTCCCCCCCAACCCTCCGTGTTGTATGTTTGCAAAGAGGACCGCCCCTGGAGTAGGGTCCTCCTCCATGTATTGAAACCACCGGTCTGTGTCCTGGCCCCGTGGAGGGTGGGAGGGCACGTGAGTTGCATTAACCTGTGGAACTCCCTGCCGGTGGAAGTTGTGAGGCTTTGGGCTAATCAGTGGTGTTTGACAGGGAGTGAGATGAATCCCCACACAGTGCCTGGGAGCACGTCTGGCAGATGTGATCTGGGTTCTCAGATCCCCATCACGTGGGATATCTCCTGGACGGAACCAGGAGAGTGACTGGGGAGTGTCCCATCCTTGCGGCAAAACTCAGGCGGCCCTCGGGGCGGCCCGAGCGCTTCTCCCCCTTCTCTCTCCCACTATCCCTCACACACGTAGCCCAGGGACACGTGTGGCCGCAGTGGGGACTTCCCTCGGGGAGCCAGCCAAGGCACCGGGAGCAGGCGAGGGGCTCAGTGGGGGCCACGTTCACAGGGCTGTGACACTGTGGTTTTCCCAGGAGCAGCTGGCTGTGCCTCACAGCCAGGCATGGGACAGTGTGCCGTTCTGCGTGCTGCACCCTTGCGGAGGTGCGGGCTCTGGCCTGAGTCCCTGGGGCCCTGGCTGGTTCCAGCCGGCATCCACCCTTCCCCCTGGTCCCACCGGATGTGTGTGAGCAGCACGGTCCCAGGCGTGCCCTGGAGCTGCTTGCCGCGGCCACATGCCGCTCGGTCACCAAGCTGCACGTGATTGCATGTGCTGCTTTCTGCTTAATGCTGCACAGTGTGCAGTTCACGTGGCCTGAGTGACATGCTCTCCCCTTCCCCCCTCCGGGCACCTGGCTCCCCCCCTCCCCGCCCTTGTGAGTGCAAAGTGCAACACTCACCGGTGGATCCTTCCCCGGCCTCCGAGGATGCGCGGGAGATGTCGGGGCTGCCAGAGGGGGCCTGCTGAGTGGCAGTGCTGGCCTCATCCTCTGACGCACTGCTGTCTCCTTCCCCCGCCTTGGTGGTCCTGGTGACGGGGGGGCGCATACTGCTGTCGACGGGGACCTCCGGGGCTTGCGGGGCTGGCTGGCCCAGGATGGCATGGAGCCGGTCGTAGTGGGGGCAGGTGTTGGCTCCTGCCCCCTGGCCCTCGCTGGCCCGCACGTAGCCCAGGCGCAGCTCCTTCACTTTAGCCCGGACTTGCTCGAGGGTCTGGGCTGGATGTCCCTGCTGAGCGAGCGCCTGGGCCATGCGGGTGAAGATCTCGGCATTGCGGCGCCGGGAGTGGGTGTCATGGAGGTCCTCCTCCTCCTGCCACAGGTCCAGCAGGCTGTCCAGCTCCCCTGAGGACCAGGATGGGGCCCATCTTTTTCGGCCCCTGGGGGCCTCCTGCGCTGGGGGTACGAGTGGCTGATCGCCGGGAGCTGCCATCCTGCTGAGGGGTGGCTGCTGAGCACGGCAGGGGCCATGTGGCAGACCTCTGCCTAGAGGTCTGTGCTGGTCTCCTGCCACGTGAGCTCAGCAGCCTGCGTCTGCTTTAAGGAGCTCAGGTTGCCAGGAAGTCCAGGGTGGCTATGGGGTCTCCGTGCGTCTAAAGGGTTTTTTTCCGTGTAGCCTGCTTTTGCGCAAAAGTCTTAGCTAGCTGTCTACACTGGCCCTTTTGCACAAAAGCTTTTGTGCAGAGGACTTTTGCCCGAATGGGAGCGTCAAAGTATTTGCGCAAGAAGCACTGATTTCTTACATTGGAACGACAGTGCTCTTGCGCAAATTCAAGCGGCCAGTGTAGACAGCTGGCAAGTTTTTGCGTAAAAGCGGCCGCTTTTGCTGAAAAACTGGCCAGTCTAGACACAGCCAAGGAGTTATTTTGACATAATGTCAAAGCTTGAAATAATGTCAAGCTGGAGGACTGCTTACTCTGACTCCTGTAACCCTCATTGTACGAAGAGAAAGGGAAGTCAGGGGGAGAGTGCTCTGTCTTGAAATAACTGCTGTGTAGACAGCACCAAAAGTCGAAATAAGCTATTTTGGTTTAAGCTTCACAATTGACGTAGTTCAAGTTGCATAGCTTATTTCAAGTTTAGCCCTGCTGTGTAGATGTGCCCTAAGGGTACATCTACACTGCATGGCTATTTCAAAATAAGCTATTCTGGAACAGTTATTCCAAAATAGCTTATTTCAAAATAGCACGTCTACAGTGCAGGGAAGCCTCAAAATTATTCCGAGGCCGGCTTCCCTAATGTAGACGTGCTATCTTGATTAAGAGTCCCAGGAGGCAATGGGGAGGAATAACTTAGAATGGTCCTCATGAGGGGCTATTTCAAAATAGGAGCAGTGGAGCGTCTACACACTCCTTATTTTGAAACAGCTATTTTGGAATACATGTTGTTCCTCTTAGAATGAGGTTTACAGATTTTGGAAAAAAAACATCCATTATTTCAAAATTATTTCAAAATAACGGAATGGCTGTGTAGACGCTCACATTTTTATTTTGAAATAATGCTAGTTATCTCAAAATAAAGGTGCAGTGTAGACACACCCTAACTAACCAGTGGGTTGTTCATAGTACAGGCTTAGCTTCATAGTCTGTTAAAATATTAATTGAAGTCCACAGAGCAGACTCAGTCATTATTTTTCAGTCACTTGTAATGTAATTTTTATGTTCTACCCCCAATCTAACACTTTTCAGCATGGATGACTAGCCATGTGAAAAGTTTTGAAGAGCTTTTGCTCACATGTGGATAAATAAAAATCCCACATTTTTTCAGGTTAATTAAAGAATTGTGCTCACCCTCCCTTAAATCAATATGCTGATGGGCTTTTCCTCCAACTCCCTTCTCTCCATGTACACAAATCACCTGCAGCAGAACAAAAGTTTCTGTTGAAACCTTCTCCTTTGGGGGGGATTATAATATGGAACAAATAAAAACAAGGGGCTATATTGCACTTTCATATCTAACTTTAAATATAGCTTTTGCTGCTGCAGACACTGTAATACTTGAAATGAAAATATGGCAGAAGCAAATACAGCTGTGATCCATGTACCTGTCTGCTAGAGGCTAATGTATTCTTAGCAATTGCTCGGTCAGATTTATTTGATGTCAGTTGATCAGCATATGCAAGCCTTGCAGGGACAGTGTTCGCACTGCAGATCTAAATGTGGAAGATTTATCTTCACAAAGCAGGTTAGCAAAACATGACCAATTCCCCATCCCCCATATGCAGAGATATGTCAGAGCTTCATCAGGACATTTACATTTATTCAAGGTTTCTGTGTCATTATTTCCCCTCAAAACATTAGCCCTCAGATGACTCTAAACTTGCCCAGACTGCTAGATAACCTCCTCATTTCCGACTTTCTGATTAATATGAACTGTTCAAACTTATGAGATCTAGGACAAAAAATTTCTTGCATATTTCAGTGTTTCGTAAGTTTATTGAGTCCGCCAAACAAGTTGTTTCCTCTGTTGTTTGGAATCTTAATAAAAAATTGTATTACTTTTACACATTATAACAAGTCTCCTACCAAAAGCTATAAATGCTTTTGATATATCAAACCACATCATACACATCAGAATAAAGGGAGCAGTCTCTTTGCAACACCAAAACCTGAAAATGAGCTACCAACCAGTAAGAATGAAGACCAGATCGTACCCAGGTGCATGGAGTACAGCTGTATTTGCTTCTGCCACATTTTCATTTCTAGTACTACAGATTCTGCAGCAGCAAATGCTACATTTATAATTACATATGGAAGTCCAATATCCCCCTCAAAAAGCCAAGGAAAATGAGTAGACTTGAATGGAAACAGATTCAGGCTAATTTGGATCAAGTGAATTTATTTTGGATGCAATTCAAAACAATGATTTGCTGAACCAACAAGCTATTGGAATAATGTTATTTTGCTCTTTTTATGAAGTAAACTATAATGTGGGGCTGTATGTATGTGTCAAACTAAAAGTAGTTTGTATATATAACAATACAGATGCCAGTACTTTGGAAATGGTGGAATCATACTTCTGTGTTGGATCTTAGGGCAGACTATTAAAGGCTGTTAAACACTGAGAACACAATTGTATTACGAGATAAGGGAGTCTCCCGTTGACTCACAGAGTAGGCACCGCAGGTAGCTTTGCAGTCTGGCCTATGCTTCCCATGTCTGCTGGGTACAAAATTCTGCAGCAGGTGGTTAGAGGGGCTCCTATCTCATAAGGCACTCATCTACTCCCTCCCCCCTTGTATTATATAAAGGGGAAGCAGTATGCTTGCACCCTTTGGTGCTTTGGTTGCCCATACGGAGGCCAGAGCAGTGCGAGCATTGAGCCTGTTGGCACAAAAGCATTGTCATGCTCATGTCTGCCGTGGTGGCCCTCATGGCTCTGTACTTCAAGAGCATACGCATGGCCCTCTGCCAAAAAGAGGACAAGTACAAAGCTTGGTATGGCATGGAGGCAAGACCTGGTGTTCATGCTAGCACATTCACTGCTCAATCCTCTGAACTCAGTGCAATGCCAGTTCTGGCACTGTGTGATAAGCTGGGTCCAGATAGTGATGAAGACATGGGATGACAAGCAGTGGCTGCAGAACTTCCGAATACACAAGGCCACTTTCTTGGAAATATGTGACTGGCTTTCCCCTGCACTCAGGCACCTGAATACCTGAATGAGACCTGACTGTGGAGAAGTGCATGTCAATTGGTCTATGGAAGCTTGCCACACCAGACAGCTACTGCTCCGTGGGAAATCAGTTTGGAGTGGGGAAATCAAGAGGGGGGGAGCTGTTGTCATAAAAGGCCATCAATAACATTCTGCTACAGAGGTTTGTGTCACTGGAAAATATGGAGAACATAGTGGATGGTTTGCTGTGATTCGGTTCCACAACTGTGGCGGTGCCTTAGACAGAACAAACATCCCCATCCTGGCATCCAACCACTGTGCCTTGGAGCACATCAACCATGGCTCTGCAGGCACTGGTGGATCTCAAGGATCATTTCACCAACATCAACGTGGGATGGTCAGGAAAGGTGCATGATGCCCACATCTTTAGGAACTCCTGCCTCTTCTTAAAGATGCACAACAGAACTTTTTTTCCTGGACAGGACAATCAGAGTTTGAGAGGTGAAAATGCTTATTGTGATCTTGGCAACCCAACCTACCTCTTGCTCCCCTTGCTCATGAAAGCATACATGGGCAGCCTGGACCCCATCAAGGAGGAGTTCAACAACAGAGGGAGCAGGTGCAGAATGGTGGTGGAAAGTGTGTTTGGGCATTTAAAGGGTAGGTTTAGGAGCCTCCTGACTTGGCTGGACCTTCGTGAATGCAACATTCCCTTTGTAGTAGCAGCCTGTTATGTGCATCATAATCTGTGAGAGAACAACAGGGAAAGTTTTCTGGCAGGGTGGGGGGGCTGAGGCAGAATGCCTAGCCAGGGAGTTCAAGAAGCTGGACATCAGTGCAATAAGGAGAACACAGAGCAAGGGGCAGCACAAATCAGGGACACATTAAAGGACAGTTTTATGTAAAGGCAGTTTTGAGACTCTTTTCAGTGGCTCTCCACTAAGGTTCCCTTGCATTCCCTGTGTTTACCTTTAATCCCCAACCCCATCCCTGCAGTTCAAGCAATAAAGAGACCATTTTTCAAAGAACAGGAGATTTTATTTTGGGGAAAACAACACAGGAAGAAAGAAGGGGGAACTGAAGGATCGAGGAGGGCTCAGAAATGGGAGCAGGACTGCCATCTGCATCCTGAGGCCTGGACGGTATAATCCCCCCTCATGTCTTGGGGCCCCAGCAGCCTCTGGGGTCCCTGGAAGTAGAAGCTACAGGGAGGAGGAGGAGAGACCGAGGGTGTCATCAAGGTGCATGGGGTTTTGGTCCATTCAAGACAGGGTGCCACACACTCCATGACAGTGCTCAGGGAGGCAAATATCATCTCATGCTGCCTTGTAAGATGCTCCCTGATGGCTCTTTTCTCCTGCCACTCAGCTATCCGGTCCAGGCACTCAGCATGGATCTCCTCCATGAAGGAGTTCATGAAGTCCATCTGCTGGTGGAACTTCTCTTTTCACCTGCAGATCTGAGCCAGGTAGACAGATGCTGTTGTAGGGGGAAGACATAACAAGCTGGCTTCTGATCCAGCTGCAAAGAAAAGCTAAAAGAGCAGACATTACAGGAAAAACATTGTGTGAAGCCTAACCTTAACCTTTTAGTGTACACCGAAGGCCTCTGTAAAGACAAAGGATATGTGTTCTGTGCAAGGCCAAATGTTTGTTTTAAAAGTGGGCACTTTATAGCCAGTGCCCAGACATCTCAGGGGAGCTATGAAGGAAGACTGAAAGAATTGGCCTTATTTAGTTAGTAAAGGAGAAGACTGAGAAGGGACATGATAGTGATTTTCAGGTATCTAAAAGGGTGTCACAAGGAGGAGGGAGAAAAATTGTTCTCCTTGGCCTCTGAGGATATGACAAGAAGCAATGGGCTTAAACTGCAGCAAGGGAGACATTATGTTGGACATTAGGAAAAACTTCCTAACTGTCAGGGTGGTTAAACACTGGAATAAGTTGCCTAGGGAGGTTGTGGAATTTCCATCTCTGGCGATATTTAAAAGTAGGTTAGATAGACATCTATCAGGGATGGTCTAGACGGCACTGGGTTCTGAAGTGGGGGCAGGGGACTGGACTCAATGACCTCTCAGGATCCCTTCCAGTTCCAGTGTTCTATGATTCTATGTGAGATATCAGTCTTCTCTGAATTATAGTGAGTAATCAGGAGTGTATGCTGACTGAATGTGGCCATAAACCTGGGCCTTATCCTGCAATGCTTTGTGGTTCAATGATGCCAGAGCACTTACTGGTGGCTTGGCATGGGAAGGTGTCCTGTCATGAAGGACAGCATAAGGCAAGCCTCCCGAAGAACCTTGTGAGAAGGATCAAAGGTTCCTATGTGAGAGCTTCATGAAGCTGTGCGGACAAGATTCCTACTCCATCTGCAAGCATGTTAATAAGCTGTTCTATGCCCTCTGAGCTGTGTTATCAGAGACAGTGGCCACACCTTACACTCTATTACCTTACCCCATTTGTAGTTAGACAATGTTTTTGAATTCAACAGAAATGCTCTCCCTGGGATTGTCAGTGGCCCGGGAGACATTCTGGGATGGGGGAACTGGCTCCAGTGTCATGAAAATCTCCTGGCTCTCAGGTATCAGCAGCTGGCTAGTCTCCTTCTCCTTTTGATCCTCCACCAACCCATTCTCCTCCAGACTGATGCCAGGCATGTCTTGGACAAACTTCACAACTATGCCGGGGGAGTGGCTCCCCTCCCCACACACACACTGGAATCCAGCTGATTGTAGAAGCAGCACATGTGAAGTGCTGCCCCATTCTCCTTCTTTGCTTTGTGATAGGACTGATACAACTCCTTGATTTTTACTTGGCACTCTTGGGCATCCCTTTAGTCCTGAGGCAGCTTGTAATCCTGATGTAAATCTTGGCAATCCTCCTGCTGGTTCTGAGCTCTATGAGGATGGATTCATCTCCCCACACCTTGATAAGTTCCAAGATCTCCTGGACACTCCACACATGTGCTCTTCTGCACCCCTGGAAACTGCAGCAGATGAGAGCAGAAGTCTTTGAAGTCATTGTACCGTTGGTCGGATTGTTAAACATTATTTACACATGTTCTGCAGTGTGCTCCTCTCTCAGAATGGGTTCACAATGCTGGCCACATGGGCAAGCTATTCTACTGTTCCTGGGGGTTCATTGTTCTCTATTCTATTATGACTTTCAGGCCAGAGTAATACAGATGATTGATCAACAAAATCAGTAGTTATGCTGATGTAATGGAGTAGAGAATCAGGCCTTAAATATTCAAGTCTTGCAAGTAAGGAAAGGAGAGGGCAGCTTGCATTTCTAAATGAGAATCTCTGTTATCACCTAAATAATGCTGCTGCTATATTCAGAAGAATGAAACACTGCAAGGGTGCCTTGGGTATGAGATTCTGATTGACCTAGTGGGAAGGGGGACTAAATTAATCTTCAGGGATTCACGTGAATTGTTCAGGAGACTCTATTAAAAGAAGTCAAATCTGATTGTCTACTCTTCAAAGATACTGCTGAGTACACTTCATTTCAGCTGAAGTCAGTGGGAGTTTTGGATGCTCAGGAGTTACTCCCCATTTTGTAAAGTCAGACCATTATTTTGTTTGAAAAGACTCAATTCTGAAAGATTTCAGAGTTTGACAGAAGCTGAACTTTAACAGCCATGTTGATATTCCTCTAACAGGATGAATGTATTTATATTTGTGCAACTGCATTATAAACTAAATGGGGCAATTTCAAGATCACTTCAGAAGCATCAGCATTCTCTTCATATGAAAAAGAACAAGAAACTTCTATTATGCTGGGATTTTTTAAAATCATTAAGCATATCATGAGATGCCAATTTCAAATGATTACAATAAGTGAGGGAAATAAAATTATTTTGCAAATACTTTTTTATTAGGGCTCAGCTGAAGTGAAATATTTACAGCACTGGAAACTGAGAAAACCTTGTTGTTATTTAATACTTTAGGTCTGGTATTATACTGATCTCAGAACTGAAATAAATTTGAAGATGTCCTCTCCCAGCAGCTAATGGTGAGCCTGGAACTCAGTTATCTATTATTTTAAAATATACACATTTAATAGATAGTTAAAGAAAAGCAACAAATGGGAAGAAGTATAAATGACTTTGCAAAATATAAATCATTATTCTCCTGTACATAACCTGCTAGGGTTGCTATTCATAAATAACATGGTTGATGTAGGCATTTGAGAAGTGTGTTTGTGGGATATTCAAAAATAAATTAAACATTTGGTCACAAATTTTTCCTTTTGTCTTCTTGGTAATATATGCTATGCTAGAGATACTGCTTCCCTCCGTGAATAGCTCATACATTTGTCTTGGTTAAGTTGCCATGGGGATTTCATAAAATGAGGATGGGTGGATTTGACAAGTATCCATTATGTTATTCCAAGGCTATAAGGAATCATTGTGACCATCTAATTTGACCTCCTGTGTAACACAGAACATATAATGTCCCCACAATAAGTCACACATACTTAATTCAGTGATACATGCACACTGATAACAAAGAAAAGATACCTTCTAATATTGCATAAAAATCTGTTAAAATAGCTTGCTTTGTTTTGAATGGTGTATACCACGCACAGTGCCAAATTTTGATCTAGGTACCACTGCACAATCTTTAGTGAAGTAATGCTCTTGTATGATTGTAACTGAATTTGTCCAAAAGAGTAAATGTGTGTGGTTGGTGGGTGGAGACAACAAAAACCAGCAAATAACTATCATAAACAGGATGAACAATTAAGTTTTTCATAGAGGTGCACTTCAATCCTAGTAGCAGGCCAGCATAGATTTTTGCATGACATAACTCTGAGTTGGAGATAGCAGTGTCAAATGAGAGGTTATGATCTGGCCCTCTGCATGTAAGCAAATTTCACCCTGAAACAACTAGTAAAACAATTAGAAAGAAAACCCACATGATCTCAACATATGGCCATTCCTTTCTCGTGTTAACTTAGATATTAAAACATTTGGAGAATGTAACCGGTCGGACACGACCCCCGCTCCCCCCTCTTCATTGGTGTCTAGCTGACTAGACATATTCCTCTGCTTTTCCCTTCTTCCCTGACCTTGGCTCTCTTATAATTCATTAAGCTTTTTATCATGCCTTTGGTATGTTATCTGTAGTACAAGGCAAGATATTGTATTTTCTTGTACCCAAGGCCATGAGGCCCCATTTTGCTTAGAAACCTTATGGCTTATGAATATGTATGTAACTTGTGGAATGTGTATGAGGTGTGAATGAGAAATACCCAACCAAAGAGGCAGTTTAGGATCCGTGACCTTTTAAGGCAGACAAAGACCCTGCAAGTAGGTAAATTAACTTAGGGTATGTCTACACTACAGAGCTATTTCGAATTAACTTATTTCAAATTAATTAATTCAAAATAAGCTAATTCGAAATAACGCATCTAGACACAAAATCTAATTCGAAATACGTTTTGCTATTTAAACACTGATTGGACGCTGGATCGCATTTAAGGGCAGCTGAAACTGGTTCCAGCAGGGCATCAGGTCAGTAGTTGCTTTGTGCGGCTGCTGTCTGAGGCTATCTGAGGCTCGTGCTTAAAGGGACCCCCCTGGACAGCCGGTTCTCAACTTTCCCACTTGCTTGCCTACCTCGCTGAGGGACAGCAAAGCGTTTTCTTCTCTGCCTGCTTTGGTCGCACTCATTTGGGACACCACAGCGCTCGGTACCATGGAGCCAGAGCCGCCCCTGGGCACTCTGGGGCTCATGTTGAACATCTTACTGCAAGAATGGCAGCAATTGCTGGAGGCTGCCTGGCACCTTCTGCTGCAGACCAGCCCCCTGGCCCTCCCTCTGCCCCCCTGGGGGCCCTGGAGGAGTGGCGCCCGGACACCAGTGTGCCCCACTGCATCTGGTGTCTGGACACCAGCAGCGACTGGTGGGACCACATCTTCCTGGAGCGCTGGGGAGACCAACAGTGGACCCAGAACTTCAGGATGAAGAAGGACACTTTCCTGGAGCTCTGCAAGTGGCTCGCCCCTGCTCTGCGGCGACGGGACACACGCATGAGGCCTGCCATTCCCCTCCACAAGTGGGTGGCCATCACCCTCTGGAAGCTCTCCACGCTGAACAGCTACCGATCTGTGGGGAACCAGTTTGGTGGGTAGATCCACCGTTGGAGTGGTGCTCATGCAGGTACGGCACTCACTGGCCACTGGGCCAGGAGTCTGCAGGGAGGACATGGGATGCCCCAGGGAAACCGGGGGGGGGAGGTGGCGTAAGTGTCCTCCCCGGGAGGGTTCGGTCTGTCCCAGCCATGCTACAGACCGCCCACGGTGGCCAGGATTGCAGCAGGGGTTGCTCCTGGGAGTGGGGCACGGGGCAGTGGCGGGGAAAAAACACTCCCAGCCACCCGGGCACCCCAATGACCCTCGGTTTTGTGTGTCTCTCTACAGGTGGTCAGGGCCATCAACAGGGTGCTGCCCCGCAGAGTCGTCCGCCTCACCAACCTGGATGCAGTCATCCAGGGGTTCAGCACCCTGGGCTTCCCCAACTGCGGGGGGGGGGCAATCGACAGGACGCACATCCCCACCCATGCCCCGGACCACCAGGCCTCCCTCTACATCAACAGCAAGGAATACTTCTCCGTGATCCTGCAGGCCATGTCTGACCACCGGGGCCAGTTCACGGACATCAGTGTGGGCTGGTCCGGCAAGGCACATGATGCTCGGGTGTACCGCAACTCCTCCATGTGCCAGATGCTGCACGTCAGGACTTTCTTCCCCGACCACCACATCAGGGTTGGGGACGTGGACATGCCTGTGTGCCTGCTGGGGGATGGGGCCTACCCCCTACAGCCCTGGCTGATGAAGCCCTACCCGAGACACCTCAACCCCTCCTGGAAGGCCTTCAATGCCAGGCTCAGCAGGGCCCGCATTGTGGTCGAGGGGGCCTTCAGCCAGCTGAAAGCACGATTTAGATGCCTCCTCACCCGCCTCGACCTCTCCCACAACAATATTCCACACATGGTGGCAGCGTGCTCTGTGCTCCACAATTTATTTGAGAGGAAGGCGGAGGCTTTCCTGCCCGCCTGGCTGGCCAGTACGCACAGCCCCATATGGCTGCCAGCTGGGAGACCCTTCGGGGGGCTGTCTGCATCCGGGAAGCCCTGCGGGAGAGCTTCCAGGCGGACAAGGACTAAAGTCCCCCTGGTGTGCCCCACTGGGGCCTTGTGCCTTACATTCCACCCCCACCTCTTTCCCCTTTCCCCTCCCTAACCCCCTTTCCTGATATACAATAAAAACACCTGTGTTGCCACAAAAAACTCTTTTTATTTAACATAACTGGGGTGGGGGGAGGGAGGGAATGAGGGCTGGAGAAGGGAGGGGGGAAACCTGGGAGGAGGGAGCTGGAAGGGGGAGGCTTGGGGAGGAAGGGGGAGAGGAAGCTCAGGGTTGGAGGTCTTGCTGGCCCTCCCGTCTCGCAGCACTGTGGGTGAGGGGGCCTCGGCATTCCTGGGGAGGAGTGGAAGGTGGGGCAGGAGGGACGAGGGGGGGTGGAAGAAGCGGGAGGGGGGAGCAGGGGTGGGAGGAGGAGCAATAGCTGGGGTGGCCGCAGGGGCTGGAGCAGCAGGAGGCAGCATTCAGTCCACCAGGACCTGCAGGTGCTCGCGGAGGGCATGGCCCTGCTCCCGCAACTCCCGCAAGCTCTCCCACTGCAGCTGCAGGTCTTCTTGCACCCACTGCTCCTGGCTGTGGACTTGCCTTCCCTGTAACCACAGCTGCTGCCTCTGGAACTCCTCCTGGTTGCAGGAGCGCCTGCTGGCCCGGGTGCGGGTGGATGGTCCAGACGGGGTGGTGCGTCCTGCATTTGCAGGTGCTGCAGCTGCGGTGCAACAAGAGAAGTGGTCAGTTCTCCCTGGGGACACAGTGGGTGAAACCCAGCCCCCCTCTGCAAGGCGAGGACGGCGGGTCTCTGCACCATAACGTCCTGCTATCCCTGGGAGTGTGAGCTGGCCCAGGACTGCACCCAGCCACTGTGCTGCCTATAGTGTGATGTGTGTGGGGTGGGGAGGGGAGATGTGCCCTGCTTCTGTGTAGAGGGGGCGTCTGGAGGGAGGTCAGTGTGCAGTGTCTCTCCCTGGGATCAGGAGCCTGTCATGTGCCTTCACGCGTAGACACATGTGGGGAACAAGCCAGGACCCTGCATGGCACCCAGCTGGGGCCACATGTCCTGGATGGCACGGCAGATGCACAGGTTGCCACCTGCTCCGTAGTTATCAAGGCCAACCCGCATGGTCCCTGGGCTCCCCCTTTCTCCCCCCAGCCCCGCATAAGGGGACCGTGATGTCACTCACATGTGGAGGCCTCCCCGGCCTCGGATGAGGCTGCTGACGGGCTCTCCAGTTCGGCTCAGGGGTCCTGGGTGCAGGGCACGCTCCCTGCAGGCTCCTGGCTGCTGTCGTCCTCCTCTTCCTCCTCTTCCCCTGTGTCGGGCAGGGCCCTCTGCCACGGGGTCAATGACGACCAGGGGGGCATGGACCGTCTGACCCCCCAGGATGCGGTCCAGGGCCTCGTACTGTGGGCAGGCTTCCAGGTCAGCCCCTGGTTGGGAGGCCCTGGCATAGGCCTGCCGCAGTTCTTTTATTTTGCTCTACACCTGCTCCTGGCTGCGCATGTGGCCTCTGGTGGCCAGGCTGGCAGCCATGCGGCTATAGATGGCTGCATTCCTGCACCTAGTGTGGAGATCGTGGGCATTGGAGGCCTCCCCCCAAACCTCAATGAGGTCCACAATCTCCGCACTAGACCAGGAGGGTACCCGCCTTTTGTGGCCCCTGGCAAGCTCCTGGGAACCACCAGCCTGGTCCTGGGGAGTGGTGGAGGGCTGGGTGGCATCGGGTTGCTGACTCATCCTGTGCCAAGTGCACGGTCTGCTGGCTGTGAGCTGGCAGGCTTGCAACTAGCACAGGCACTGTGGCCAGAGTCTGCCCCTTTAAGGGCTCCGGGGCTGGGGGGGGGGAGCAGACGAGTTTTCCTGGTTGTGCCCAGAGTGGCCACCAGGGCTCCCTAGGAAGGGCTAGAGGACCCCTAATTCGAAATAACTGTCTACACAGCACTTATTTTGAATTAGCTATTTCAAATTTGGTGTTATTCCTCGAAGAATGAGGTTTACCAAATTCGAAATAAGTGCTCTGCTATTTCGAATTTATTTCGAAATAGCGGTTTGGCTGTGTAGATGCTATTAAAGTTAATTTGAAATAACTGCTGTTATTTCGAATTAACTTTGTAGTGTAGACATACCCTAAGAGAAGTGGCCAGAAACTCTCTTGCCTCTTGTCTCTCACTCTATCTCCTCTACAAGATGTAACATCACAGCAGAAACCTGGGATCAGCCTGGGAGTGATAAAGCTTCCTGCAGATCCGAAGAGATCTCCCAAGCAACATCATGGTTGAGTCTCCGGGAAGCTGATACCTGGCCAGCACTCCAGCCACCGGTGAAATCAAAAGGAATCTACACCGCACTAGCAGCCTGCCTCCAAACTGCCAGCATGCATGTGATGTGTGCATGTGTGAGTATCACTTTACCAATCTGTACCAATAAACAACCCCAAAAGCAATACTGCCCCAGCCCACTCCTTGTCTGGGTTTGTTCCTCAGCAGCTCTGAGGAAGTGCAACAAAACTATATTTGTGTTATTTTAAAACAATGATTTAAATCAAATCTGAGGAGGTAGAATTAATCATAAATTGTATAAAAAGGTAACAAAAAAGAAGAAGCTTACATCCAAAAAACTCCTATTAAAGTCCCTCAAACCTCTGCAGAGTAATTACACTTGGCCACTCTGTTTTGCTCATGGGAGTGGATTTTCTATACCCTTGTGAGATGCAGTGTTACTAAAATAAATGGTTAGTGTGGACCAGTGTTTTTTTTTGTACGAAAAAAATGTGCCAGTACTCAAGGCTCAAAGTTGTTGAGCAAAAAAAAAAGGAAAAAAAAGCACGTGTCCTGGGTGCGCTTCCGTCGGGAACCATGCTGACCCAGGAAACAGGAAATAGGTGCCGGTATGCCAGAGGAGAATCCCATTCAATTCAAGATAGGAAAATAGATGCCGGTAGGCCATCCTGGGGCATACCGTCACAAAAAAAGCACTGGTGTGGATCAGGCCTAAGTCTGATGGGCAAAAGTCAAAACCAGAGTCTTTGCATACTGGAAGTTCACAAGTGAGATTAAAAAAATAAATAAGTCTCCCTTTAATAAGCACTGTAATATTATTCAACACTTTATTTCTTGTCTTACTGCATATAATGTTAAGTCTCTGAATAATGAGTAGCAAAAGTCAGCTGAATGTAATAATTTAAGAGTGTGTTAGAAAAGAACAGTGAATTCTGCAAAATGTGCAGATGTTTTAATTAACCTGAAGGTGATGAAAACAAATTTAATAATTGATGCTGAAAGTGACATCACTAGCAACATGAAAAACACATAACTGAATTTATAAAGAAAGCAGAAAAGTTTGAGTTGGATCAAAACTCCAACAGTGGACTAAAATCTGATTAGCAGACATATAAATATTCTAAATAAGATGCAGTTTGTCACAATGAGTAGATGTAAGGATGGCACTTCCACATCAAATAGAATGAAATGTGTGGAGAAGGTTGCATTTGGAATTGTACAAAACTTAGTATCAGAGGGGTAGCCATGATAGTTTGAATCTGCATAAACAACAAGAAGTCCTGGGGCACCTTATAGACTAACAGATTTATTGGAGCATAAGCTTTCATGGGCAAAGACCTACTTCATCAGATGCATGTCAAAACCTAGTGACATCATTGCTTCCTTTAGGTGAATCTGAATCCAATTTTTAGGTTGGATATTTTAACTCACTTTATACTTGTTCATTATTTAATGCACTTTAGAAAGTACTATAATGTGGTAATTAAGTTGGTCAGTAAACCAATGCTTCTTTGGAGTCCCCTCCTAGATTGTGCACAAGACAGCTTGGAGCACCAGAGAAACTCTCAGATTGATTTTTCACATTTGACCCATTGATACCTGAATGTAATTATGTATAGTTGTGCAAAATGGAAAAAAAACCTCACCACTTAATTTGAACAGGTGTAAATCATGGATTCATTGAACTGGAGGGAACCTAAGTCATCAAGTTCAGTTCCCTGCATTTATGGCAGGACCAAGCACCATCTAGATCATCCCTGACAGGTGTCTGTCTAACTTGCTCTTAAATCTCCAATGATGGATATTTCACAGTCTCCTGAGGCAATTTATTCCAGTTCTTAACCCCTCTGACAGTTAAGAAATTTTTCCTAATGTCCAACTTAACCTTCCCTTGATGAAATTTAAGCCTATAGTTTCTTGTCAGAAAAGTTTAAAGAGAATATTTTTCCTCCTCCCTGTAACAATCTTTTATGTACATAAAAGCTGTTATTATGTCCCCCTTCAATCTTCGCTTTTCCAGACTAAACAAACTCAGTTCTTTCAATTTTCCCTCGTGGGTCATGTTTTCTAAAACTTTAATCATTTTTGTTACTATTCCCTGAACATGTTTCCAATTTTTCCAAATGCGGCACCCAGAACTGGACACAATACTCCAGTTGAGACCTGTTTAGCTTATGGTGTACTATAACCCTGAGAACCCTCTCTTCAATAGTTGTAACTGTAGTAGGTAAGCCAACTGAGCCACAGTCCTCTGGGCATCTAAGATGCTATCTGCTTGCAAAAGTGAGAAAGGGATTCAAAATAAATTAAATCCCAAATGTATTTGTCCTGCAATAGCTAAAGCAATAGTCCCTCAAGTGGGACTATTGCAATTCACTGTTTCCGGCCAGTGGGGGCTGCAGAAAGCAACACAGCCTGGTCCACCGCTTCCCATAACTCTCATTGGCCAGGAATGATGAACTGAGGCCACTGGGCTGCTCAGCCTGCCAGTGGCTAACCATGACAAACTGTGTATGACTTCTGGGCCAGAGGTTCCTCACTCTTGACCTATGTGTAGCTATGTGCCACAGTAAAAGCAGGCTGTATTAACTCTCACTACTGTGGGGCAGCACTGAACTGCTAAACTGCTAAACACTGAACTGCTAAAAATATCTGTGTATGAGAGATGCATCTTGAGCATTGGAGACACTTACGTTGGCTATAAACGCTTGGGATCAGGCATGAAGGGCATTTTACTTGCTTAAGAAGTGTGTCTCAATGTCTACAATGCTCTTTATACCAATAAAGTCTAGCAAAGAGTGTCTGTACTCTCCAAATTGCTCTAAGTGTAGACAGAAAAACATAAGCACAGCCATACTGGGTCAGATGAAAGGTCCATCTAGCCCAGTATCCTGTCTTCTCACAGTGACCAATGCCTGGAGCCCCAGCTTCTGACACATAGAGGACAGGGACACCATCACTGCCCATCCTGGCTAATAGCCAAGGATATACAAGATTTCAAAAAATAATGAAATATGATCACTGAATCATAGATGATTAGACACCATCTCACTGTTTACCACTTTTTTCCAGATCATGGATGAATATGTTGAATAGGACTGATCCGAGCACAGACATATGGGAGCCACCACTCTTTACTTGTCTCCATTCTGAAAACTAACCCTTTATTCCTACACTTTGTTTCCTATCTTTTAGTCGGTTACCAGTCCATGAGAAGGCCTCCCTCTTATTCCATGACAGCTTAGTTTGAGAGAATTTGTCAAAGGCTTTCTGAAAATCTAAGTACACTATATCCACTGGATCCCCCTTGGCCACGTGTTTGTTGACCTCTTCAAGTATAGTAGAGGGTTCGTGTGACATGCTTTCCTTTTACAAAGACCATGTTGACTCCTCCCCAGCAAATATTGTTCATCTATGTGTTGGACAATCTTGTTATTTACTATAGTTTCAACCAGTTTCCTGGTACCAAAGTCAAGCTTACTGACCAGTAATTGCTGGAATCTTCTCTGGAGCCCTTTTTAAAAACTGGTATCATGTTAGCTATCATCCAGTCATTTAGTTCAGAAGCGAATTTTAATGAGAGGTTACAAACTATAGTGAGTAGTTCTGCCATTTCACGTCTGAGTTTCTTCAGAACTCTTGGGTGAATAACATCTGGTCTTAGTAACTTAGGGTATGTCTACACTACAGCACTAATTCGAACTAACTTAATTCGAACTAGTGCATCCAGACCTAAAAATTAGCGTTTTGCTAATTCGAACTAGCATGTCCACATTGAGTGGACCCTGAACCGAAGTTAAGGTAGGCCGGAACCAGTGCCGGCAGGGCATCAGGTTAGGGCTTAGAGCATGGAGCTGCTGCCTCAGGCTAGCCGAGGGCTGTGCTTAAAGGGACCCGACCCCCACCCTGGACAGACAGTTCTCAGGGTTCCCCGCTTGCTTGTCTACCTCGATGAGGGACAGCAAAGCAGTCCTGACTTGGAGTGCCCTGAGTGCCCACGTTTGGCACATCAGAGCACTCGGCCATCAGCCCGGCTGCACTTGCCGCAGGCTGCCATCCGGGGGGGGGAGTCATTCGGGGGGCTGTCAGGATCCAGGAGGCCCTGCAGGAGAGCTTCCACCCCGAGGAGCCCACAGAGCCACCCCAGTCCTCCCCATCGGGGGCTCGTGCCCCATTCATCCCTCACCTCCTTCCACTTAACCTTCCCTAGCCCCCCTTCCTGATGTAAAAAATAAAGGACACGTGTTCAAAAATAGAAACTCTCTTTATTTAACAAAACTGGAGATGGGGAGATTAACCTCTGGAGAGACTGGAAAAAGGAGATGGGAGAGGGGAGGTGAAAACCTGGGAGGAGGGAGCTGGAAGGGGGAAGCCAGGGGAAGAAGGAGGAGGGGAAGTATAAAACTATGGTACGCCATATCTTCAGTATTGTGTAGAGATGTGGTCTCCTCAGCTCAAAAAAGATATTTTGGCCTTGGAAAGGGTTCAGAAAAGGATAACTAAAATGATTAGGGGTTTGGAACAGGTCCCATATGAAGAGAGGCTAAAGAGACTGGGACTTTTCAGCTTAGAAAAGAGGAGACTGAGGGGGGATATGATAGAGGTCTATAAAATCATGAGTGGTGTGGAGAGGGTGCATAAAGAAAAGGTCTTCATTAGTTCCCATAATAGAAGGACTAGAGGACACCAAATGAAATGAATGGGTAGCAGGCTTCAAACTAATAAAAGAAAGTTCTTCTTCACAAAGCAAATAGTCAACCTGTGGAACTCCTTGCCACAGGAGGCTGTGAAGCCTAGAACTAGAACAGAGTTTAAAGAGAAGTTAGATAGAGTCATGGAGGCTGTGTCCATGGAGTGCTATTAGCCAGGGGGTAGGAATGGTGTCCCTGGCCTCTGTTTGTGGAAGGCTGGAGATGGATGGCACGAGACAAATTGCTTGGTCATTGTCTTCGGTCCATCCCCTCCGGGGTACCTGGTGTTGGCCGCTGTCAGCAGACAGGCTACTGGGCTAGATGGACCTTTGGTCTGACCCAGTACGGCCATTCTTATGTTCTTATGTTCTAAGCTCAGGGTCGGGGGTCTCACTGGACCAACTTGATTTTCATGCAAACCTGCTCCTGGGTTCACATGTGGCCTTTGGTGGCCAGGCTGGCAGCTATCCTGCCCTAGACGGCTGCATTCCTGTGCCTAGTGCGGAGATTGTGGATGTTGGAGGCCTCCCCCCAAACCTCGATGAGGTCCATGATCTCCGCACTAGACCAGGCGGGCGCCCACCTCTTGCGGCCCCGGGCAGGCTCCTGGGAACCGCCAGCCTGGTCCTGGGAAGAGGCGGAGGGCTGGGTGGCAGCGGGTGGCTGGCTCATGCCGTGCCAGGTGCAGGGTCTGCTGGCTGGGTGCTGGCAGGCTTGCACCTGGCATGGGCACCGTAGCCAGACCGTGGCCCTTTAAGGGCTCCGGGGCTGGGAGGGGGGCAGAAGAGTTTCCCTGTCTTGGCCCAGAGTGGCCACCAGGGCAAGCTGGGAAGGGCTAGCCTCCAACTAGTTCAAATTAAGTGGCTACACAGCCCTTAATTCGAACAACTTAATTCGAACTAGGCGTTAGTCCTTGTAGAATGAGGTTTACCTAGTTCGAATTAAGTGTTCCGCTAGTTCAAATTAAGTTCGAACTAGCGGTTTGCGTGTGTAGCGCCTATGAAAGTTAATTCGAACTAACGGCTGTTAGTTTGAATTAACTTTGTAGTGTAGACATACCCTTACTGTTTAGTTTATCAAGTTGTTTCAACATCTTTAATGACATATCAGTCTTGGTCAGTTCTTCAGATATGTCAACTGAAAAGAATGGCTCATGTTTGGAAATCTCCCTCACATCCTCAACCATGAATAATGATGCAAAGAATTCATTTAGTTTCTCCATAATGACCTGATGGTTCTTGAATTCTCCTTTTGCATCCCGATTGCCCAATGACCCCACCAGTTGGTTAGCACTCTTCCTTCTTCTGATGTACTTAAAAATTGTCATTACTCTTTGAGTCTCTATTGTTCTTCACATTATTTTTGAAGTTTATGCTCCTTTCTATTTTCCTCACTTGGATGTAATTTCTGTTTTTTAAAGGATTTTTTTTTGCCTTTGGCTGATTATGCATATACATTTAAGTCAAGTCTTATTATAGTGTCTTTAAAACATTTCCATGCAGCTAGTTATCATTACATCCTCTAATATAATGCAATGAGTCGAGATTGGATTTTAACCTTGGAATTTTCTTGCTTGGTCATTTGTTATTTCAACTGTGCAAACAGAGAAAGAAAATTTTAAATTTCAAAGAGCCTATCTTATGTCAGAATCACAGAAGAAAATAAATCACTTATGATAACAGTATCACATCCTCAGATAGCTATAGAAAAGATTTGGTTTGCTTTCACTTTAATAAAAGAATAGCTATATTCTTTTCTTTATATCCCTTGATCTTATCAGTTTGACTTTCAGGAATCTTTGGGTTTTGGAAAATACAACTGATTTAAGACACTGTGTGCAGTCTGTTACATTTGTACAAATGCAACATAGGTACAGATAGGAACTCTCTGATCTGGGACTCTCTGGTCCTGCCAGACCATGGATGTCAACAGACCACAGAGAGAATAGGGGCCGGCTGGAAGTCCAGCGGTCAGTGGAATGGCTGGGGCCAGTAGTAGGTCCAAGAGCATTGCCAGCATCCAGGGAGTGTGGCCAGTGGCCGTGGCTTGGACAGAAGCAGCTGGGGCCAGGGCCAAGGCCAAGGCCAGGGCCAGGTGTAGAAGAACACCTTGAAGGAGAGCCTGGTGGCTATTAGGCTGGTAGCCTCCTGGGAGAGCCAAGATTGACCTCCACTGCTCTGGCAAACTCAGTTGTTTGGAATCCAGTCAGGTCCCAAACATGCCTAATCAGGCAGATCCAACCTGTATAAAGTATCCCCAAATGATACTTCTCTACCCACTTAAATCATTGATAGCATTTCGCATCATATTTACACAGAAGTAAATGTCTATGCAATATGGAAGTCAGTGGAGCAGTTACAGATTACTTTCCCAAATATTGTTTCCTCTCATTGAAAGGCTGTATAATATCAAACAAAGATGAAAGAAACAATGCCACACATGCATCAGATTGGTGATATATTCTAGTTCTTTCTTCCTGCTCCTGCAACATTACTGACTGAGCACACTGATCAATCTGATCTTGTTTCTGTCCCCTACACCCAAAATATAAATCCATAAATTTAATGACATATTAGCAAATATTATGAGGGTTTATTTCTGCTATTCTCACTGATGTTGAGTTTTGTATATCGGTGCAAAGATATTCATGCTTACTTCTATTGATTAGTGGCTTGCTCCTCATATACCCACATTCATCTAGAGGAGCAAACCACTAATCAATAGAAGTAAACATGGAAGTCTACTCAAAACAAAACATACATTCTAAAAGTGCATCATAATCTGTAGAGAACAGTTTCAATTATTGATGGTGAACCAAAATTTTCTAACTTATGAACACTTAGCACACAGTGATTGGCACTGTGGAAGAACCTAAATCATGAGTATGTAGAATAGGTTTCACCATATAATGGTATGTACATAATATAAACTAACTATTCATTACTAAAATAAAATAACTGTTACATTATTATTAAAATATCATTTAAAAACCCTTCATTGCTACATGCAATAAACTATTCCAGTAATTTGTTTGCAAAGCCAAACACTATTATAGAAATGGCTAAAGAATACAAAAACCATGTTACAAAGGAAAATATTTTATGACTTTAACTGTGACACTCACTAACCAATGATAGTATAACTCTTCTTCAATGATGCCTATATTCTTCCCCATTCAGAAGTAAAGTTACAGGATTTCTGTAATGTGACATGCCAAATAAGAATGACCATACTGGGTCAGACCAAAGGTCTATTTAGCCCAGTATCTTGTCTGCCAACAGTGGCCAATACCCCAGCGGGAGGGAACACAATAGGTAATCATCACGTGATCCCTGTCTTGTCATCAATTTCCAGACAAACAGAGGCTAGGGATATCATTCCTACCCATCATGGCTAATAGCCTTGATGGACCTAACCTCCATGAATCTATCTAGCTCTTTTTTGAACACTGTTAAAAAACTAGCATTCACCACATCTTTTGGCAAGGAGTTCCACAGGTTGACTGTAGGCTGAGTGAATAAAAACTTCCTTTAGTTTGTACTGGCTTTGTGATTTATTTTTATGTTGTCTATTGTAAAAGTAGGCAAATATCTAGAAGAGCTGATGTACTCCCTGAAAGACCTCTGAGTTCCTGGCTGAGCACCACTGAATTAATCTATTTTAATAGTGTGGGTGTTGCTGTGATTGATGCCCTATCCCTTTATAAACTAACATAGTGGTGCTGCTTATGAAAGTGATGTGCTAAAGTCTGAAGGCAATATTCCTAGAGTGATGGTGTAACACTGACAGGCTGAACAAAATCTGGGCTCTCTGGAGCTTAATGCATAAGCTGCTGAAGCTTGAGCTATAAAACCAACTGGGTCTCAGCAAAAGATATAGAGCAAACTCATTCTCACTCTTCGTAAGGCCAGGTATACACTAAAGGGGATGGTCAATTTAAGACACACAACTCCATCTAAGTTAATTACATAGCTGGAGTTGAGGTATCTTAAACTGTATTTTTGCTTCATCCCCATAGCAAGAGGCTAATGAGAACAAATGCTGTTCTCAATTTTGCTTACTACTGATGAGGAGCAGGAGTATTGCACCGACAGGGGAGCCCTCTCAGTATGAATTAGAGGGTTTTCACTAGACCCACTAAATCAACCCTAGAAGATTGACTGTGGCAGCATCGATTATCCGTGAGGTGTACACATGACCTAAGTGATCTAAGTGCTACTAAATGGGACAGTGAATCACACCCAGGAGGTGTGTGGGTTACAATGGATGATTTAATTTATCATTGGGAATTATCTGGGTTCCAGAGACTGCCACAGTATTTAGGGCCCAATGCATTATTGCCTTGCAATTTATGTAGTTATTTATTCTAGTTTAAAGGGGGAGTAAATCATTACTTTGTCAGATAAGGTAGTGGAAATATCGCAATGGTTCCTCAAGCCTTTATGAAGTTCTTCATATAGATTTTTTTTATTTGAAAGCTTAATACGTTTGGATATGCACTAAGCAACTCCAAACACTTGATTCACTGATCAGCTAGAAAGGAGGGGAGTAGTTCTTGTGAGACTATTGTTCTTGTGAGACAGGTTGAGTATTTGATCATCTTGTTTTGTGAAATAACCTTAAAAATATAATTGATATAAACTAAGTGGTAGGGCTGAAAATAACAACAAAAAAACAAAGCTGGGTTCCATTTCTACAGAAGGAGTCTGGGCAAGAGCTAACAATTTTTTCCACACACAAAAACACTTTATGTGAGATAAATTATTAAAGTTTGATATGTGTCCCTATCAGCGCTGTTCCCCACTCTGGCACTTCAAGTGCAGAAGGTGGGGACCCACAAAGATCTAAAATACCTTGCCTCTATAGGCTCTGCTTATAAAACAAAACAAAACTCCCCAGAGTCACAGATGCACTGGCTCAGAGAAAAAAATAGCTGCCACCATCAAGTGATTTCACCCTAAAAAACATGAGGGAACACTTGATTTTTTTCCCCAGGGGTACCCCAAGGTAAGAAAAGAGAGAAAAAAGAAAATAGAGAAAAAAAGCTCTCTGGTAGCTGACTGCCCAGTCTTAGGCAGGCAAATACACTCAGAGATCCCCTGTTACTTTCCAGGACACAAGAATCAAATCATCACCTTAAAAAAGTGATTTTTATTAACAAAGAAAAGATATACTTGAAAAAGCATACTTGGTTGCTAGTTGTACAGAGCAACTAAGTAAAAGAAATTAAACACAGAGAAAATCTCTGGGAACAACTCTTAGATAGTGAATGGGGGAGGGAAGGCATGGATTCATACACAGAAGTTTAATCCAAACAACCAAAATAAAGAAAAAAAACCCTGATCACAACATGATACACATTTGGGGACGGGATGGGGTTGGGGCAGTAATGCAGAAAAGGTAAGAATGCAGACAAATAGCTAGTTGGGAAAGGAGGCAAGGAAGTGGAGAGTAAAGGAAAGTGCAACTTCTGCAAAGTAAAATTGTATCCCTCCTCACATCCTCCCTCTGCTCCAACTTCACTCCCCCAGCCCCAGGATTACCCCCAGCCTGATCCCTTGCATCGCCCCATGCCCCTCCGTGCAACCCCTGCTCCCTCCCATCCTGCCCCCTCATCCTCCTTCATTTCCCCCCCCTCCTACCTCCACATCTGTGCACTCCCAGTGCACTCACTGGCAGGACAGCAGCGCTGGGACTCGTAGCCTCCGGGGAGCAGTGCTGGGATGAGGAAGGGGAGGGGGCAGAGTTTCTTCCTTCCCCAGCCCAGTCCTTTGCCTGCAGTCCTTTGTCTCTGGGGCTAAGGCTAGGGCATGCAGAGCCCGGGGCTGGCTTCATCCGGGCCAAGCGCAGCGGGATGCAAGGGAAGAGGCTCCCTGAACCCACACACAGCCCGGCCGGGTGCAGCAGGGTACTGGGGAAGGTGCCTCTCTGACCTCACACACAGCCTGCGGGGAACAGCATGCTGTAGCGCCGTCCCTAGCATGCCATGTGTGACTGCTGCCCAGCCCCTCCTGGAGCAGGAGATAAAAAGCGGGGACCCATGTGTGTGTTTGCATGCACACTTCTTCCCCCTCCCAGCCGGCAAGTTAATAAAGAGAGGCAGCACCTAAGAGTAGATCGCCATGGCCAGCTGACTAGGCAGCTGCCCCTCTTTGATCCAGCTCAGCTGCAGTGTGGCGCAGCCACGGCGGTCTGAATGCAAAGCTGGGCTGGAGCAAACAGGGGCAAGCCACCCAGGCTGAAAGCCCACTGACACTGTGCCGCACTCCAGCTAGGCTGGCTTAAAGAGGGGCAGCTGCCCAGCCAGCTGGCCACGGCAAATAACTCTTAGGGGCACCACGATCAACCAGTCGATTGCGATCGACTGGTTGGTGACCACTGGTCTAGACAGCAGGGCTATTTCAGGATATGCTGCGTCTTTTAAATGTGCCCGTTATTTCAAAATATTCTACAAAATAACAGGCGTGCTATTTTGGCATCTCTGTAAACCTCATTGCACATGGGTTAACGGATGTGTCAAAATAACACGTAATTACAAAATACAATTGAAATAAGATACAAGTTCAGAGTGCTGTGTAGATGCACCCTATCTGTTTAGTTTTGGTTAGGTTTTTTTTTCCTTTGGTAGCTCTTCCTTTCCCCTATGAAAACTGGGTGAAAGAAAAAGATGTAGGTGGCTCCTTACCCTGCCCAGCAAAACATAAAGAGTTGCATACCCTTTGCTGGTCCAACCCAACCCCCTGTGCTTCTGAATTAGGAATATTCTGAGGGATCCACCTGTTTATTCTATGACAGCACATTACTGCATTAAAAGTAAAATAATCTTTATTCATTTATTGCACTGAATGCAGCATGTTTGAGCACTTGTCTTATGAACGTGAGAATTATGTGTGTATTCACTTCAAAGAACTTATGGCTCCTAAACATCAAATACAGGCACTGGAGATCTAAGTGAACTAGAAGTAAGCAAAAGAGTCAGAGGCGCATAAATCCCAGCAAGTCAATGTAAAAGTGTACTTAAACAGACCACAAAAGAATTTGAAAAGCAACTAGCAAAAGACACAAAACCTTACAGTAAAAGAAATTTTAAGGACATCAAATTTAGGAAGTGTCCCAAAAAATCAATGGCTCCACCGGACAATTAAGGTGCTAAAGGAGAACTCAGTAAAATAAAGCCCTTGTGAAGCTATGCCATTAATTCTTTGAATAAGTTTTCACTGATGGGGATATTTCCACATCTCAGTCATTCTTTTAAGGTGACAAATATAGGAACTGTCCTAATTTTATGTATCAGTAGAGGAAGTCTGGAAACAAATCAATAAAATCCACAGTGACTAGTTACTGGGACTAGATGGTATTCACACAGGAGTACTGAAAAAAATAAAATATGAAATTGCAGAACTTCTAAGAGTGGTATGTAACCTATCTCTTAAATCAGCTTCTGTATCAGATGACTTGAGGATAGATGTGATGCCAATTTTTTAAAAAGGCTCCAGAAGTGACCCTACCAGTGGATGACAATAAGGGTACGTTTACACTATAGAGGAAGCGCAAAGCTGCTGCTGTTGAACTTCCAAGGTTTTAATTAGCAGTCTAATTAAGACAGCTAATTCGAAGTGAGAGTGGCACTCCATTCAATGCTGGTAACCCTGCTTTCATGAGGAGTAAGGGAAGTTGAAGGAAGAGTGTTCTTCCTTTGCGTTCCTGCAGTGTAGAGAGCTCCAAAAGCCGAGTTAAGCTACTTCAACTTCAGCTACGCAATTAATGTAGCTGAAGTTGTGTATCTTAATTCAAATTTGTCCTGTAGTGTAGATATACCCTATATCTAAATTCAATGCTCGGCAAAAAGGTTGAAACTGTAGTTAAGAACAGAATTGTAGGACACACAGATACACTCCATTTGAGCTAATATGGGTTTTGTAAAGGAAAACATGTCCCACCAATCAGTTTGACTTCTTTAAGGGGTCTGCAAAACATTTGGTCAATGGTGATTTATTGGATATAGTATACTTAGACTTTCAGAAAGGTTTTTAGAAGGTCCATGATCCTGGCTCTTAAGCAAACAAATCAGTCATTGGATAAGAAGGAATGTCCTCTCATGGATCAGTAACAAAAAAGAGGAAACAAAGAGTAGAAATAAATGGTTACTTTTCAGAGTAAAGGCAGATAAATAGCAATGTTCTCGGGGTCTGTGCTGGGACCACTGTTGTTCAACATATTCACAGAATATCTGGAAAAATGGGACAACAGTGAGATGGCAAAATTTACGGATGATTTAAAATTACTTAATATTGGTAAAGCCAAAGCAGACTACAAGGACTTATAAAGGGCTCTTACAAAATTGGGTGACTAGGGAACAAACTTGCAGATGAAATTCAATGTTGATAAATACCAACTAATACACAATGGAAAATATAATTGCAACAATATACAAACATGTGGTCTAAACTAGCTCTTACCACTCAGGAAAGAGATCTTGGAGTCATGATGGATAGTTCTCTGAAAACTTACACTCAGTATATAGTGGCAGTCAAAAAAGCTAACAGAATGTTAGGAGCCATTAAAAAAGTGATACATAAAAAAGACAGAGAATATGCACTACTATAAATGAATGGCATATCCACACCACATATTCTGTGTGCAGACTCATCTCAAGAAAGAAGAATTAGAATAAAAAAAACCAGTTTCAGACAAAGTCAACAAAAAAAGAGTAGGAATAAAGAACAACTTCCATATTAGGAGAGAGTAAAAAGACTAGGACTTTTCACCTTGGAAAAGAGATGACTAAGGGTAAATATGATAAAGGTCTGTGAAATCATGAGCAATGTCAAGACAAAATTCTATTTTCTCCTTCACATAACACAAAAACTAAGAGTCACCCAAGGAAATTATTAAGTAGCAGACTTAAAACAAACCAAAGAAAGTACTATTTTACACAATTCACAGTTAGGATGTGATACTCACTGCCAGGGAATATAGAGAGGGCCAAAATTATAACTGGGTTCAAAAAGAAAAAAACATAATTAGATAAGTTCATGGAGGACAGGTCCATTTAAGGCTGTTAAACAAGATGGCCAGGAATACAACCTAAAGGTCTGGTGTCCTAAGTCTCTAAGGGTATGTCTACACTACAGCACTAATTCAAACTAAGCTAATTCGAATTAGTGCATCTAGACCTAAAAACTAATTCGAATTAGAGTTTTGCTAGTTCAAACTAGCACGTCCACATTGAGTGGACCCTGAACCGAAGTTAAGGCTGGCCGGAACCAGTGCCGGCAGGGCATCAGGTTAGGACTTAGAGCGTGGAGCTGCTGCCTCAGGCTAGCCGAGGGCTGTGCTTAAAGGGACCCGACCCCCACCCCGGACAGACAGTTCTCAGGGTTCCCTGCTTGCTTTTCTACCTCGATGAGGGAAGGAAAGCAGTCCTGTCTTGGAGTGCCCTGAGTGCCCACACTCGGCACATCACAGCACTCAGCCATCAGCCCAGCTGCACTTGCCGCAGGCTGCCATCCGGGGGTGTCAATCGGGGGGCTGTCAGGATCCAGGAGGCCCTGCAGGAGAGCTTCCACCCCGAGGAGCCCGCAGAGCCACCCCAGTCCTCCCCATCGGGGGCTCGTGCCCCATTCATCCCTCACCTCCTTCCACTTACCCCTCCCCAGCCCCCCTTCCTGATGTAAAAAATAAAGGACACGTGTGTTCAAAAATAGAAACTCTCTTTA
Organism: Pelochelys cantorii; assembly: GCA_032595735.1. NCBI lineage: Eukaryota > Metazoa > Chordata > Testudines > Trionychidae > Pelochelys > Pelochelys cantorii. Next base: position 89,779,256 of record CM064326.1, read on the forward strand.
TTTAACAAAACTGGGGAGGCGGGGATTAACCTCTGGGGAGACTGGGAAAAAGAGGTGGGAGAGGGGAAGAGAGAGGGTGGGAGAGGGGAGGGGGAAACCTGGGAGGAGGGAGCTGGAAGGGGAAGCCAGGGGAAGAAGGAGGAGGGGAAGCATAAAACTATGGTACGCCATATCTTCAGTACTGTGTACAGATGTGGTCTCCTCACCTCAGAAGAGATATTTTGGCCTTGGAAAGGGTTCAGAAAAGGATAACTACAATGATTAGGGGTTTGGAACAGATCCCATATGAAGAGAGGCTAAAGAGACTGGGACTTTTCAGCTTAGAAAAGAGGAGACTGAGGGGGGATATGATAGAGGTCTATAAAATCATGAGTGGTGTGGAGAGGATGCATAAAGAAAAGTTCTTCATTAGTTCCCATAATAGAAGGACTAGAGGACACCAAATGAAATGAATGGACAGCAGGTTTAAAACTAATAAGTGAAAGTTCTTCTTCACACAGCACATAGTCAACCTGTGAAACTCCTTGCCACAGGAGGCTGTGAAGCCTAGAACTATAACAGAGTTTAAAGAGAAGTTAGATAAATTCATGGAGGTTGGGTCCATGGAGTGCTATTAGCCAGGGGGTAGGAACGGTGTCCCTGGCCTCTGTTTGTGGAAGGCTGGAGATGGATGGCATGAGACAAATTGCTTGGTCATTGTCTTCGGTCCATCCCCTCCGGGGTACCCGGTGCTGGCTGCTGTCGGCAGACAGGCTACTGGGCTAGATGGACCTTTGGTCTGACCCAGTACGGCCATTCTTATGTTCTTATGTTCTAAGCTCAGGGCTCAGGGTCGGGCGTCTCACTGGACCAACTTGATTTTCATGCAAACCTGCTCCTGGGTTCGTATGTGGCCTTTGGTGGCCAGGCTGGCAGCTATCCTGCCCTAGATGGCTGCATTCCTGTGCCTAGTGTGGAGGTCATGGACGTTGGAGGCCTCCCCCCAAACCTCGATGAGGTCCATGATCTCCGCACTAGACCAGGCGGGCGCCCACCTCTTGCGGCCCCGGGCAGGCTCCTGGGAACCGCCAGCCTGGTCCTGGGAAGAGGCAGAGGGCTGGGTGGCAGCGGGTGGCTGGCTCATGCCGTGCCAGGTGCAGGGTCTGCTGGCTGGGTGCTGGCAGGCTTGCACCTGGCAACGGGCACCGTAGCCAGACCGTGGCCCTTTAAGGGCTCTGGGGCCAGGAGGGGGGCAGAAAGGTTTCCCTGGTTTGGCCCAGAGTGGCCACCAGGGCAAGCTGGGAAGGGCTAGCCTCCAACTAGTTCAAATTAAGTGGCTACACAGCCCTTAATTCGAACTACTTAATTCGAACTAGGCGTTAGTCCTCATAGAATGAGGTTTACCTAGTTCGAATTAAGCGCTCTGCTAGTTTGAATTAAGTTCGAACTAGCTGTTTGTATGTATAGACGCCATGAAAGTTAATTCCAACAGCTGTTAGTTCAAATTCACTTTGTTGTGTAGACATACCCTAAGGGTTCACCTCTACTGCACGCTTATTTCAAAATAAGCTATTCTAAAATAGTTATTCTGAAATAGCTTATTTTGAAATAGCACATCTACTTCGGGGAAGCCTCAAAATGAGTCCGAAGCAGGCTTCCCTAATGTAGATGTGTTATCTCAGTTTACAGCCACTCGATTTAGGAGACACTGGGGAGGAATAATTTAGAAATGCCCTGGTGAGGGGCTATTTAGAAACAGCAGAAGTGGAGATTCTACACATGCCTTATTTCTAAATAGCTATTTCAGAGTAGGAGTTATTCATCATAGAATGAGGTTTACAGATTTTGAAATAAGCCATCCGATATTTCAAAATTATTTCAAAATAATGGAATGGCTCTGTAGAGGCTCGCATTGTTATTTTGAAATAACGCTAATTATCTCTAAATAACGGTGTGATGTAGACGCATCCAAAGATGCACCCTAACTGCTAGAAGGCAAGAATGGATGATGGCATGGATTACTTAGTAATTTCCCTAGTCCATTCCGTCTGAAACACTAGCCATGGTCAGAAGACAGGATCCTGAGCTAGATGGTCCATTGGTTTGGCCCACTAAGATTAATGTCATTCTTATGTTCTGAGCTTTTATAAGTAGGCATATATATATATATATCTTCCCCTCTCCCCACTCTCTCCCCTCCTCCTCTCTCCCTCTCCCTTTCTCTCTCCCCATATGTCTATACATAAAAGCTCAAATATATATAATGCTGTGTAACAGAGTTTAAAAGAATACCAGATTTTTTTTTTTTTGAGATTCACCTATGCTGGCTGGATGAACCAGAAAGTGAAAATAGCGATTAAATTTTTGTTTATACACATATTTATTTTAACTTCAGTGATCACTCAAACAGAGGGAAAGTAATAAGGAACTGTGAAAGACAGATTTATTCTTAATTTTTATATTTTATATATTGAGGAGAGAGTTTTTTCTAGTAGGAAATTTTAATTTTTTAAGTATTCTGCAGTAACATTGTCATAAACATTTTATCAAACTTTTCCTGGAAATGTAGATAAACTATGTCATACACATGTATATTCTGTCATGTTTGTAACTTCCTCAAACAACACAAGAGTTGGGTTTGACAGGACTTCTCTATTCTATATCTGTACATATTTTCTTTTGTTAGCCTTACTGACATTTGAAGTTCTGTTTAAAACTTTCCCTTAACTATTGTCCCTATTTTATAACATTACAAATTGTAGGTAAAATGATCATTTAAGTAATTTCTAATATTAGACCTGTGAGAAACTGGGAACTTGGCTATTATTTCTTGGACCTACCTCCTCAAGGAGCTGGATTAACTATGCCAATTGGAGAGCTCCCTTAATGTTGGTTCACAGAAGGAAGCACTGCTATGACATAGCTACAGTGGAACAATTGCACTCATGCGGTGTTAAGTGTAGACTTGCCTCAATCCAATAGACGCATGCCAGCCATAACCTTGCTGCAAGTCTTTTACCTGGTATATGCGGACAGTCTGAACCAAAAATAGGGGGGGGAGACAGATTATTAAACATTAGCGGCTCACTCATATACTAGGAGACCACTTAAAATGAAGTGTGGAAATAGCAATCCAGCAACTGAAGGACAATGGAAAGTTAGGAGGAAGCAGGGTGTATTGCATATTTGTAATGAGGCAATAAAACAAATGACTCTGTTAAGTTTGTGTCGCTGTTCAGTAGTGTATTGCTGTCTGATTATGCATGTAGTTTGATCAAGTGGCTCTAAAGGGGGTTGTTAAGGAGTCCAGGAAGAGGAAAAAACAATGACAAAAATAAGACAGCCTTTCAGGTACCAGCTTCAAAGGACTTAAAACAACATCAACTGTGGGGAGATCCTATCTGGTTGGCTCTGTACAAATTATGATGACATTTTCTTTCCAATTCAGACTGATATGTAAACACACTGTGGAGCTAAAATGGTTTCACTCAAAGTACTTGATGGGGAGATGGTCAGCTCAGTTGAAATCTGACAAAAATACAGAGTCAGCACACATTATGACTAAGATTAAGGGTCTGTAGCCAGGTAGTTGTAACTTGGTGAGAGAACAGGGGGCACCAAGGCTAAGTCACATCTAACACAGAGCTTGAAAAGAATGCCAAGCATAGGTAAGACAGTATATGTACAGGTTACAATGTATGTACTGGTCTTGTATGGGGAGATTTCGGCAAATCCAGTAATGTGCCTGAACCACTATTGCTTACTGCTTGAACTTTAGCAACCAAGCTAACAGGCCCAAAATAGGCCTAGACAACATGACCAAGTCAGGGAGGGGGAAGAAGGGAGAGTTTGGGTGCCACAGAGAGGGCAGCTTGGCCCCGCGTCCTTCCTGAGGCCCAAATCTCTAGTGAAATCGCTGAGCTATACATTAAGAAAAGCAGGAAGTTTGTCTAAATGCCCTAAGACATACTTCTGTCAGGGCCCCTGAGCATGGAGTCTCTGAAAAAGAAAAAATGCATCTGGTGAAAGTGATGATCAGAAGAAAACCTCTTGCCTAACCTTTAAAAAGTGCTTGCCTAACAAGTTTTTGAGTGACATGTTATTGTAATACTAATGGATAAATAGGGATGGAAAGTTTGAGTTCCCTATTGGGGGGACAATTTTGGGAACACTTGGAGGGATGCCTCAAGGACTCCTTGAGGACTCTTCTCATCTGGACGCATCTTCGTCCCCACCGGCAGACGGAAGACTGGACATCGGAAGCCTGCTCGATGTCACTCGAGAGCCACACTCAACTTCAGTAATTATCGAGGGTGGGGGTTTGTTACTAACCTGTTGCGGACGTGTGTAAGTGCTTAAGACTAAGTAAAGTTTAGCTTTAAGTGAAAGCACTCTTGTGTTGTCCTGTTTGTACCTTCCATCTATCGATCAGATGACCGTGTCTCCCCTGAATTATTTCCTGACACCACCTCACAGAGAGTAAAAGTTACCGAGAGGTTTGGGTTGAAAGAACCCCGGGTAACAGTCTCATTGATGTTCTTAAATCTATTACTTTAAGCCATCTGTACCATTCAAGCCAAATAAATAATAGGTTGTTCTGCAGAAACTGCTTCCTAGTCAGTGCATACTATTACGGACCACAGGCCCCTGAAGAACTCTGGCAAGGTCCAGGCCCAGTTATGCCTGCCAAGTAGCACAGTTGGCAGCTTGGGATGTGAAATCAGAGACCCAGACAGAGAGTGGTTAGTGTGGGATGCCACACTGTAGAGTGAGGAGACTGGTCTGAAAGGCTACGTCTACACTGCACATTTATTTTGGAAGAAGCTATTCTGAAATAGCTTATTTCAAAATAGCATGTCTACACTTCAGGGATGCCTCAGAATTGGTCCAAGGTAGGCTTCCCTGCAGAAGTGGAGTGTCTACTATTATACTATACTACTACTATCAATAACTATTTTGAAATAGGCATTATTCTTCATAGAATGAGTTTTACAGAAGTTGGAATAAGCCTCCCATTATTTTGAAATTATTCCAAAATAACGCTATTACTGTGTAGACACTCACATTGTTATTTCAGCATAACAGCTGTTATTATGGATTACTTTATAAATACCTTTACTGTGTAGAAATGGCATCTTGCTGATGGACTTTGACAAGACTTTCCTTTGCTCTGTGGATGTCTGTATAAAGTGTGAATCCTTCACATTCCTTGAAATGTGTTCAGAGAACTTACCAAATATTTATTTTTAATGTTTTTTTACTTGACTTTCTTCAGTGCCCAAAAATAAATCATTCCTTTCCCATGACCCTTGTTGACTTTCTTTCCTTTACGTTGCTTTACTAATGTGTTCATCCTCTTGAGTATTGTATCTTCAATCTAGATTGATATATTTATAGCTAGAGCTGGTACATACATTACCAAGGTTTAAAGCTTTTAAAATTCTATTCACTTTGACTTTGTTTCATTCTATACTATAACCTCTGAGTGTTTTATTTTATTTGTTTTAGCATTCTGAAAAAAAAAGTTTTGAAAACTCTGGGGGTATGTCTAGACTACATCCCTCTGTCGCCAGAGGGATGTAAATTAGACATACCAAAATTGCTAATGAAGCAGGGATTTAAATATCCCGTGCTTCATTAGAATGAAAATGGCCACCGCGGCAATTTGCCGGCATAAAGCAGCAGTTTAGACGGGGATCAGTCGACAAGTAAAACCTTTTCCGACCAATCCTATAAACCTCATTGCATGAGGGATAAGGGATCAGTTGGAAAAGGCTTTCCTTGTTGACTGATCCCCGTCTAGACCGCTGCTTTTTGCCGGCAAATTGCTGCAGCGGCAAAAAGTGGCGGCCATTTTTATTCTAATGAAGCACGGGATATTTAAATCCCCGCTTCATTAGCAATTTCGGTATGTCTAATTTACATCTCTCTGACGACAGAGGGATGTAGTCTAGACATACCCTGGCTGTAGCAATATATTGTGTTAGCTTTCTACCTTTGTGTCTTTACTCATTATCAGTAACAACTTACTATAAGAAATCTGCTTTTTCCTTCTTTAGTTGTACCCAAATTACCTATTTCATTGGATTTCATAGATGTCTGGAATACAGAAATATGCAACTTGCATGCACATGGGGAGTACACAAGGAAAGGGTTAAAGAGTGCCGAAAAAGAATTCTGTAAGCAATGGATAATAAGCTATTCTTGAAGGCATAGAACTTCATTTTTAGAAAGATATATGTCAAAAGTACACCATTGTATGGCATGCCTTAATATGTCTGTAATGCACCTGAATATAATAAAACAATGTAATGATTTGGGAAGAAGCCTCTGATTCTATCTGTTTTGGCTCTTTGATCAGCTGAGCTGATGCCACTCTTCTCCTGCTGAACTGGCACTCTGGATTGGAACATCTAGAAACATTTTTTTTGGACCCTACTTGGGGCACTATAGGCTGCATCAATAGCTGAATAACAGGTTGGATCCCCATCATTGTTGCAAGACTTTGAAATTCAATGGGAACCTCATGTTATCTTCTAATGTGTGTGGTTTTTTTAATTATTACATGGTTTCTGGTCCTTACAGATGAAATTTCTATCAACGGTGCAGCTTTGAAGGAGATAGCACTTCAAGTTAGTAATTTTAAATGAGCATGTGTGGACACTCTTTCAAGTTTGACTTGATGTCTTTGCAGTGTTTCAGTGGTATTTAAAACTGCTTTCCCTCACTACATTGAGGGTATTACTTCTCAATCATAGGGCAACATAAATGGATTTCATCCAACCTCTCTAAAGATCCAGGGAACTTCATATCGCAGTGGACAGGCAGAGATCAGGCTGAACTGAAACACTGAATATTAATTCAGTTACTCAAGGACCATCAGAAAAGATACGGTGAAATATTGCTTTTTTCCCACAAATTTATTTTGAATTGCATTTTTAGCTTTAGCATATTCAGTGCTGATCTAGTAAACACATAACATACAGAGTGTTGTCAATTGTTTATTAATATTGTCATTTATCATGGATAACTGGCAAGCTGGCACTGGTATTTTATTTCCAGAACCAGCAATTGCTTTCCAGATAAGTGAGAAATCAGTGCTACTGGATTACGCATGCTTTTTCCCACAATAAACTTAGATAAACTAACAGTAGCAATAGGCATTGGAGGGGTTTTATTTTTCACCACACAATTTCAGACTGTTGTTTTGTCTAGGTCTGATTTTACTTACAGCATTGATCCTTGTTTGATTCTCAAAATAAAATTAAATCTCCCTATAAAGCACTTTGCAAGCTGTGAAATATCATACATGGTGGTTTGTTCCTGATTGCTCCTAATAAAAGGTTTATTATATATTATAACCTTAACCCCAAATATAACATTTGATTTCAGTATTTCTTTCTAATACTATCCATCTCAATGGCTTGATGACATACCCACCATTGTCATGTATGGTGAGATATTACTATACATAACTACAGATCAGAGAATCATAGAGAACTCAGAATCTAGTTGCCTGACTCATGACTTGTTATTCTATCAAAGAAGCTATTGGGTTGGTTGACGTGATTTGTTCTTTACAAATCCATGATGACTGTTACTTATCATTTTATCTTCTAGATGTTTGCAGATGGATACTTTAATTATTTGCTCCATTATCTTTCTTGGTACAGAAGTTATGCTGATTGGTCTGTAGTTTCCTGGGTTGTCCTTATTTTTCTTTTTATAGATGGGCACTATAATTGCCTTTTTCCTGTCTTCTAGAATCTCTCCCATCTTCCATGACTTTTCAAAGATAATATCTAATGGCTCAGAAGTCTCCTCAATTTAGCTCCTTAAATATTCTAGGATGCATTTAATCAGGCCCTAGTGAGATGAAGATATCTAACTTGTCTAAGTAATTTTAACTTGTTCTTTTCCTTTTTTTAACTTCTAAACATGACTTCTTTTTCCAGCATCCATTATGACAGGTGTCCAATAATCACCAACCTTCTTGGTGAAAACTGAAACAAAGAAGCCATTAAGTACCTAAGCCATTTCCACATTCTCTGTTATTGTTTTTCCCTCTTCATTGAGTAATGGTTGTACTCCGTCCTTGGTCTTCCTCTTGCTTCTTATATATTTGTGGAATGTTTTCTTTATGTCTCTAGCTAATAAGAGCTTGTTTAATGCCATGGCCTTTTTAATATTGCCCTCTACATACTTTGTTATTTGGCTGTATTCATCCTTTGTAACTTGACTTTAGTTTTCACTTTTTTTGGACTCCTTTTTGATTTTCAAGATTTCTGAGTTAAGCCAAAGTGTCTCTTCCATACTTCCTATCTTTCCTACTGTTGAATAGTTTGCTCTTATACTTTAATAATATTTCTTTGAAAAAATGCCAACTATCTTCTATACTTGCAGTCTCCAAACCCCCCTCAAACAGTTTTTGATGTATCTTTACATTTGTGTTATCTCTGCTGATTAATGATCTTCATAGATGCTAGTAAGTGCTTTGGAGGAAGGAGTTATAGTTCAAAATGATCTGGACAAACCAAAGAAATAATACCACTAACTGTAGAATAAAAGAGGTTCTCATCTTCCTAGGAACAGAATTTTGCAGTTATCACTTTTGATATGAGAATGTTAACACCTATATACGTGTAACCATTTTGTAACCTCTAGGACTTCACAACTCTCATTAAGATGCACACCATGCCAGTCACAAATCCTTAGTGTTAAAACTTAAATACTTCTGCTCTGAAAGCAGAGTTCAATAATACTTGAGCTCAAGTAGAATCACCATTGGTTTTCAGCAATATGAAATCTATGTTTGACAGTTACACATTTCTAATTCAGTCCATTCCAAAACTGATGTATTAATATGTATATATAAATGTAGACAGATATAGATACAGATATTCAGTTCATTATAATGCAAATTAGTATTAACAATATAAATAACTATCCATGCAGGTAGAAAGGTAACATAGTAAATGTTGTCATAAGATCATTGTCTTCCTCTTTGAGAATAAGTGCCTTTGCCTCAGCATTTGTATAGCAGAAGAGGACTATTATCTTGTCAGGATCAGTTTAGCATTATCTCAATTAAACCAATATTAACCTATTTAAAAATGTGTAAATGTTACTCTGTCTTGAATCATTATTTAATTATTCCTTTCAACAAATTCAAATGTACATTTTGTCACACACTATGGGTATGTCTACACTAGCCCCCTAGTTCGAACTAGGGAGGCTAATGTAGGCATTCGAACTTCCAAATGAAGCCCGGGATTTAAATATCCCGGGCTTCATTTGCATGTTCCCGGGCGGGTGCCATTTTTAAATCCCCCTGGTCTGAACTAACTGCTACATGCGGCAGTTAAAAGTTAATTTGAACTAAGTCTTTAGTTCGAATTAACTGTTACACCTCATTCCACGAGGGGGCTAGTGTAGACATACCGTATGTGTCTAATAACCAGATACTCTTTCTTAAATTCTTTAGTACTGAATTGTGAAGTCATAGAAATGTCCACCTGGGAAGGACTTCCAGGGGCAACCTACTCCAGGCCTCTTAGCAGAAACAGGACCAATAAACTTAAACCATTCCTTTTTTTAAGACTAAACATGCCCAGTGTTTTAACCTTTCCTTCTAGGTCAGGTTTTCAATCTTGTTATCATTTGGATTGCTCTCCTCTAAAATCTGTTCAGTTTGTTCATATCCTTCCCATGTCTTACGCACAGCACTCCTGTTAAAACACACCAGAAAGATAAAAGCCTTTTTTACATCTACATCACTTTGCTGACTCATATTTAATTTGTGATCAGGCATAATTCCAAGATACTGTTGCAGCAGTGCTCCCACTAGATAAATCCTCCCAGTTTGAAACTGAACCATCATAAGAACATAACTTAATATTGGCCATATATTTAAAAGTATGTAATTATCTCAAGACTACCAATGTGGTAAAATTAAAAATACCTTTTCTACCATGCAAATAGAACTGTATATACATATGTAGCTCTGTATTCAGACTCTACACTCTACAGCAATAATATTTTCACAAAATATGTCTTGTCGGATATCATCTGAAATTTAATAACATGCTGATATTAATATGATTATGAACTGTAGCATATGAAGTTATGAATTCCTTCTGTATTGTGTTTCTAGATCTTATTAAAACAAAACAGTTTATTATCATGTTCCCCCCAGAATGTGGGTTTACTTTAGTTTACCTATGGTCATTAAACAAAGACATCAAGATAAACCAAATGAATTTGAGACACAGAACTAAAATGGTTCCTATAATTTGGAGAGACAAAAGAAACCAAATCTTCAGGAGGCCTTCCTGGTTTGTAAGACAAAGACTTCTCTTTGGGAATATAAGGAACAGAAAGGAGACTCTATCTTTGTCTTTCATCCTAGAGCACAAAGAACCTAAGTGATAGGATATTTGTGATATGTGGCCAGACTGATCAGTAAAAAGCTGTAAAGGAAACCTGTGTGTGAGAGAAAATATCTTTATCTAAGACAGTATCATTCTAGATCAAGTCTTAGACTTTTGCATGAGGGATTTCACTTTTATTTGATTACTAGAAGATTTATCCAGAGGTGTTTGGGTCCTTAACTGAAATAACTTACGTTTTTCTTCATTTAAATCATTGCTCTGGGGTAACAGGCTGCCTTGGGGAGAGAGGACAACCCCAGCCTTCTTTCAGCGCAGAATCTTGGGGCCAAGTGAGAAGCACCTGTTCATTGCAGCTGCAGCTGCACCAGGCATAGATAGGGGAGTGGTGCATGTCCCCATGCTGGGAGACAGGCACATAGACAAACAGACACGCCCTCCTACCAGACCCCTCCCTTTCCATTTTATGACAACCAAATTCTTTGTACATCCTGGCACAACCATACCCTAATCTTTCTTTAAGTTATGGTAGGAGGAAGATGCATACCAAATTTGGTGGTCCTAGCTCTTACCTTGTAGAAGGAGTTCTTGAACAAATGGACTCACAAATGGACGGACAGACCAACAGACACATTTCTAAAATATGTGCTAAGATAACCAGCTCTGCTTTTATTTATTTTTACTAGGCAACACTCGATTCATGATTCTTTTGTAAATAAATTTGGTTTTTTTTTAATTAGCCATCAATTCTGTGGCGTGTTTTGAAGGGGAAGTGAATTTATCAAGTTAGATCAATAGGGTGTGAGGTACTAGCTCTTTAGGGGTACGTCTACACAGCACCCTAAACTCAAAATGAGACACACCATTTGCGCTACGCAAATTGCATATCTTATTTCAAATCTATTTCAGAATAGACTATTTTGAAATTTGGCACATCTACACAGCACCAAATTTCAAAATAATGCACTATTTTGCGCTATTTCTTATCCCTTGTGCAATGAGGTTTACTGGGATGGCGAAATAGAGCACCTGTTATTTTGAAAAAATATTTTGAAATAAGAGGCGGCTTGTGTAGATGTAGGGTAGCTATTTTGGGATACCTCTGGTATCCCAAAATAGCCATGCAGTGTAGACGTACCCTAGCAGAGGACTATGCTTTGATGAGAAATAGCTTTGTGAATCTTGGGGCTGGAGTTCACAGTGCTAGGTGGTTAGGATATGTGTCACTTCCCTACCACACTAGGCTGTCTTATTCATCAGCAAATTCCTACTGCTAACTTAGGTCAGTGCTGGGAGAGCTTACAGAAGTTTGCTGATGAAGCAGGCATTCTGGTGTGGCAGGAAGCTCACACATAGGGCCATCCTTAGGCATACACGAAATACGTAGCTGCATTTGCTGAGGACCACAACTGCAGGATGGGACAGCAAGGGGCAGGCAGTGCTGGCTCTGGCAGCCAGACTCAGCCCTGTCTCCTGACTTTTCCCAGTCACTGCTCATCTGCTCCACCTCACTGGGCTCAGGAACAGGGCCATGTCTCTGGGAGGCAAGGACCCCAACAGGGCAATGAGCTGAGGCTCAAGACAGATCTGGGGTGAGAAATGGATATCTGGTGATGGAGCCCCACATAGCAGCTGGAGATCCTGGGCATGGACTCAGAGACTCAGGTGGCAGCTAGGGACCTGAGCATGGGGCCAGCAACAGAACCCCATGCAACAGTCAGGACTCCGGCTGCAGGAATAGTGTCAGCTAGGAACCTACAAAAATGTGGGGGTGCTGCAGCCTGAGCAGTTCTTGCGCCTATGCTTCCATGCCTTGTTATTTCCCCCACAGCCCTGAGCACAGCACCTATCCCATAGAGTAGCTGCTCTTCTGTTCCTCCCACCTCTGCATAGGGCAAACGGCTGTTTCTCTGAAAAACTTCACTTACGTCCACACTGCTATTGTGTTCTTTCAAAGAAAATCAAAAGAGTGCAGGGTTTTTTCCGGCATTGATAAATCTCATTCTATGAAGAAGAAAGCCTTTTCTGAAAGAGTTCTTTTGGAAAAAGGCTTGTGTGGACATGGAAGAGGGAGTTTTCTTCTGAAGAAGAGGCCTCCAGGAAAAAGCACCAGTGCCCTGGTGGCCACTCCATCCATAGCAATCACAGCTTAAATACGAGATAGTGTCCATTCAGGGTGGACGCTATTTTTTGAAAAAGCAGATAGCTTTTTTGATGCGTTTTGTCAGTGTGGACACACTCTTTTGGAAGAAGTGTTTTCAGAAGATCTCTACTGGAAAAGCTTCTTCTGAAAAAAGCCTGCAGTCTAGACGTACCCTCAGTAAAATCAGGACTAGTGAATTCAAAGAAATGAGGAAATACATAAAATATTAACTACTAGCAGAAATACCCAGTGTCACCCGGGGAAAATATAGTAAAAGGTGTGATGAATCAACTACGTCAATGACATTAACATACCTTATTAACATAGCACTTTAAGAAATTAACATAGCTAGTGATGTGCTTACAAAACGACAAATCCCATCGGGTCTCTTTTCTCAATCCCCACAAATCAGGAAGGTCCATCTTCCCTTAAAGACTCTATGCGAACCAGTGCCTCAAGCCTTCTTGCTAGAAGCCCTGAGAAATAGAGGGGATGTCTCCTGGGCTTTGCAGCAGCAGCAGCAAATCACTGCTCCCCAAGTAGCCACTCCCTGAGTGCCTTCAGTGCACGCTCCATGGGACAACCTGAACGGACTTCCTAGCGGCAGCTGGACCAGTTGCATTGATCAGACAAAGCGAAACACCTTCAGACCAGGTGCAATGAGTGATATCTAGATGATCAGAACATGCAGCACCTGAACGTACCTGTTCTAATGAGAATAGGCTGTTCTGAGTGTACCGTGTCCTCCTCAGGCTCCACGGTGCTCAAAACCTTGTCCTCCTACCCACCTCCTCTTTGTACTGTGAGCTGAATCCTGCAAAGTGCATAATGCCCGTGGCACTTGCTGAGAATGCACACAGCCCTGCCAGGAGAACGCACGCAGCCCAAAGGAGGGCGAGTAGTGGGATGGCTCGTTTGGGTGTGGGGGGAGGGAAACAACTTTAATTTCCAGAAGGGGTTCAGTCGGAGCCCAGTTGCGTGAAGCTGTTGAGAGGCTGTGATAGCTGGAGGCTTTTCCCAGCCACAATTAGCAAGGCAAGACCCCAGCCAGCATCAGCCACATTTGGGTCTGTCCTGGAGACCTGCTGGTGCCCTAGTATAGGGGAGGTTGCTGATTCTCTGCCCCACTGCAGCCTCTCCCCCATGGGCTTTCCCTTGATGGTGCTACAGGTGCCCACATGCTTTATCCTATGTGTGAATACCCAAAGTGGAATTTTGCTAGAAGAGGGTGGGCAAATACCAGCTTGTGGGACAGATCTGATCTGACAGGGTTAGCTCCTGGCAGGATCCCACACTGCTGTATTTACCTGTGCCTCTGCAGGTATGGAGGATCAATGTTTTCATTGGGCACAGGTCACCATTCCTGGCCAATGGAAGCTGCAATCATCTGGGCCTGCAGAGGTGCAGGTAAATGTAGTGGCAAAGGCCCACCATGGGCTAACCCTGGTGGACCTCTGGTATTTTATTGCCCCTTCTGTGCTAGAGCCACTGGCTGACATAAACACATTCATCAGTCATCAGGAACTTTTACATTTTGTTTGAAAGACGTGCCCCTCAAGGAAGCTAGTGCTCCCTCGTACTGTTCCATGACATTGAAGAAATACTGACTCAATGGGTGGAAAGTAATACTTTCCATTGTGGAAGTAATAACAGGAACAAGTTTGATTAGTTTGCAAGATAATGTGTTAACTAAAGAGGTGTTTTTATTGTGTGATGCTTATGATACATTTGAGGTTTTTCTAAAGGTTCAGTTTAGTTCTTATTCTATTAGAAAAGACCAAATATCCCAATTTTAAACACACTCTGTAAAAGCTTATCCAGTACATGATTCAAGGTGTTTCAAATGGTAAATTTTAATATGTTTCTTCCTCCAGAATAAGGTATCTGATAGTCCATGTTAGCTATTCCCTAAAAGGAACTAATGCCTTTGGCCATTAGACTACTCACTGCATTAAAATCTAATTCTGTGAGGAATACATACTGCTGAACAAATATTTCTCCAGCTAATCATCAAAGAAAGTAAGGGAAGCAAGGCTATGCTGAAGTGCATATGTCTGTATGAAAGTACAGTAGAAATAAGAATTTCCTGCCAAGAAAACATACTGAGTTTGCCTTTATATGTGAAAAAAAATTAAAACAAGTGTATGTTAAGTTAAAATGTCTTAAATGATCATGTGCAAAGGTTATTTGACTAAAAGTATGACTAAAACTATTCCAACCATATTTTCCTTAGTTGCAGGTACAAACAATGGGAGATTATAATCTAAACAAAAGGAAAAATAATTGGATAACAATTTAATATGATGTATAATGTATTTATTCCTAGCAAGTAGCTGTGCAAAATACTCTTAGCTTAATCTTCCACATATTGCTTGTACATTATCATTAATATCCCTTAAATATGGGAACGGTCTCTCTGTGCCCCTGTGGGGATTCACTGATATGGGAGCAGGACCCTAACACTGGAATTGCATAGGATCATTTTACCTTATGTCCAATATGGTAAATGTCGACAAATAATGATGTTGGCAATGAAGAATAGCAATTTAACACGAAAAAAAAAGTTGCTGAGGACACAGCAAAGGCTAAGAGTAATATGCACAATCAAAGGAAGAATTTTCCCTCAAATTATATTTAGACTAGCGCTGCAGTTGTGGATAGATCTAATAGACAATGTGATTGTTTAATTTCAGTAGGGTTGCTGGAGTATCACTGAGGGTAGAACTTGGGTCATAATTTAGAACAGCAGTTGGCGTTTCTCAGCCTGTAGCTTGAGGCAGCCAGCTGGCTTTAAAGAGGTGTTATATCTGTGACACTGTCAATATGGGAGTCTAATGTCACAAATATAAACCAAACTCCAACTGGCTTTGATAAATTAAGAGTTAAAAGGCAAAACTTGACTATTTTAAGTAAACATTTTGTTTGGTGTTTCCTTAATGGTTTCAACAAAGAAGCAAAAAGTAAATGACCATAACCATTTGGATAACATAGATGATCAAGACAGAATATATGCATCTGAGTACTGAATACTTCAAAGTTTTGGGGAGTTTGGCTTTACCCAGAAGCTCATATCCAATCTTCAGTTTTAAAACCAAACAGTACTGCGTTTTTATCAGAGAAAATAAATTGCTTCAGGTACTAAGAATATCAGTATTTTCATAACATATGTAAATTGTGCAAAAGACATTTGTTGGTGGCAAGGTTTTTCTTGGGGAGGGGACAAGGTATTGCCATTGCACAAAGCATACTGATAAGGCCACCCATTATGTTAGGTTCTGTACACATAGAGAACACAAAACAGCACTGAACCAAAGAATTGACAGTCTAAGTAATAAAATTACATTGAAAGGTATTGTACCTATTGCTATTGCCATGATCTATCTTATACTTAAGAGTATATTAGACTGGCAAAAATGTATTTTGAATGGGAGAGAATGATAAGAGACAACGAAGAACAGAATAAAGGAAAATAATATTCTTGATAGTATTCAGTCATATGAACTGCCACATTCAAGCAAGATAGTGAATATAATTCCTGTTGGTAGGCACTTACTCCTACAATTGGTCCCACTGAAGTCAATGAGCCTTTCATAGGTAAAAAATACTACTCAGAATGAGTAAGAGTAGGAGAATATTGCCTTTAGAATCTTGCCTTTCTGTCCAGGGAAAGACAGAATTCCAGATAACATTTATTATGTATAGAAAAGTCTCAACTCTGTCTTACTATTCAAGCTTCAATATGAATTCCAAAATGCATTAGAAAAACTTTAAAGATGGATGAAGGTTTACATTTTTCTTGCACTGTATGCCATTGCATCGGTACTGTGTTATTTTCTGACTCCGTTTCACTGAGCAAATGTGCATACTGCAAACCTACATTAATGATGGATCATGATTTTAAACTATATAGTTGATTTTGGAGGACACATTGGGTGTGTCTAGACAGCACCTTCTGTGAGAATAAATTCTGTGAGCTACAGCAAATTGCGTAGCTTATTCCAAGTCTAGGTCAAAAGAGCTTATTTTGAAATTTGGCGCTGTTCAGACAAATCCCTTAACCCTCACGGAATGAGGGTTACAGGGACTCTGGAATAGCGAGCCTTCTATTTCAGGAAATAGTGGGAGCATTTAAAGATGCGGCATTGTTATTTCAGGATACTTCTGGTATCCCAAAATAGAGCCACAGCCTAGATGTACCCTGGTTTACCTCCCTTTAAGAATTCTCAAAGGGAAGAAGATAGTAAAAATACCAAACAAATGGTGAATTAACACCTGAAATATGCATATGTGTCGAACTCTATTTGGCAAAGATAGGTGTGTTTGGTATTTAGTTACAATAGTAGTTGCATATAATTAGAAACCAATTAAATCCTATTTTTTTTACTAGATCAATATTTTAATCAATTAAAATAATGATCAGCTGAACCTTCTTTGAAAGGCTATATAGTAAACATGTGTTACAGCCCTGGGTAGGCCCTGTGGAAAAAATCTTTTTCACTTTACTCTTAAAAGTAGTTCCTTTGACATTAGTGAGGCTACAAGTGTAGAATGAAAAGTATTTATCTTGAAAGCTCGGTTTTAAAGCTCAGATAATTAAGGAACTCGTTCTCTATCTTAAAATATGTTGCCATCCAGGATTTATTTGACAGCATGTTTCTCCAACAGAACAGAGATTATTTGCTGCTGTTTCACCTACACTTTTGAGCAATAATCTCAAAAGTATGAAAAAAACTAGAGGGATAAGGAGTAGGGGAAATGGTATTGTTCTGATACAGACTGAAATAATTGAAACACTGTAGATAACACCAGAGGACATTTTAAGGCCTACTTTAGAACACAGTGCAGTTGGCAACCCATGCTGTGGTAGTCTTTAGGAAAACAGCACAGTACTTTTAGTGTGAGAAGTAGTTCAGTGCATTATAAATAGAATTCCTGTGTGAAATTTATAAGAAAGGAAGAGGATGTCATTCTAAGGAGACAATGAATGTATTAGTTACACAATTCTTCCTGTATATATTTGCATTATATATGCTTTGTTCAGTCCATAGATTACAACTATAGTTGGATCATACGTGATCCCTCCCTTTTGCTGCACAAATATAGCTAATATTTCTCAGAGTAATGCTGAGAAATATGATTAGGAAAAATTAAATCATATTATTCTATTAAAATTAAATGTAGAAGATTACTAAACTGATTAAATTCAATTAAATAACATTAAATTGCCACAGAATCCTTAGATAATTGCACAGTTCTTTGAAGAAATGTTGTTGCATAATGATTAAGTCCTATTTTCACTGACAATATTGTAATTATGATTATTGTTAGGTCATAGGAGTCTCTTATTTCCAGAATATTAGAATGACTGCATGCTGAAAGTCTATTTTGCAGGAAGTAAACAAGCTGTTCAAACTGCAGAATAGTATCAGAGAGGTAGCTGTGTTAGTCTAAATCTGCATAAGCAACGAGAAGTCCTGTAGCACCTTATAGACTAACAGTTTTATTGGAGCATAAGCTTTCATGGGCAAAGACCCACTTCATCAGATGTACCTGATGAAGTGGTTCTTTGCCCACGAAAGCTTATGCTCCAATAAATCTGTTAGTCTATAAGGTGCCACAGAAACTGCAGAATGTTATAGTATAACACTGCATTGTCAGTAGATGAGGTTTTATCAATGTGATTCATAGAATCATAGAATACTAGAACTGGAAGGGACCTCGAAAGATAGTGAAGTCCAGTCTCCTGCTCTTATAGCAGGACCAAACACCCAATGATAGGATAAGATTTTGGTGCATTGTACTGTGGCATCCTAAAGTATTTTCATAATGTTAGAATGAAAATGATGCAACATTATGATTAACAAGCTTGTCCTGTTGCAATGAAAATGTAAACATGTAGTCATAGGTTGCCATCTGAACTGTTCCATTAGTTTGTATTAAGTAAGAAAAAACTGAACTACACTTCTTCTTTGGATACTAGTAACAACTATAATTAAGACTACCTCACACTTTCCATTTTAACCATATGTTAAACTGCTTATAACATTTCCCATCTCTAGCCCCCTTAGGGCTGAAATTTTCCATGTTTGGTCTCTGCCTTAGGTTCATGTTTTGTATTTTAGTTAAAAAGAAGTCACACTCAAGAAACACATGAGGGAGAAAATAGCATTCATAGTTTCTCATTGCTTTGAGCATCTCTTCTGTCTAACACCTCGGAGGTTTGGAGCTGAACTTTGAAATTGGCAGGGGGATATGTCTGAGAACAAAGACAGCCTTTCGATGTCACCATTAAAACCCATTCAGAACTAGTCAGGATATAAACCATAGAAAAATATCATTTGTACATACTAAATAGTGACAAAAGGCCTGTTAAAAGCTTGCTACTAAAATCTCTGGACAATTCACCTCCATGAAGAATGCTTCCTAGTCCTATTCAGCCTCCTGAGGCAGCTGCACTAACCAGGCCCTCTGAGATCTTGGGACAGAGACAAAATTGCTGTTGAGGCTCTCTGCCATGAAAACGACCTTTGGCTTATGAGAAGGGTAGGTAGATTTCAAGGGACATTTCAGCTTCCCAGTGTTAATAATTTTATTCATTTTCATCCTTTATTTCCCTAACAGAAAGATAAGCATGTCAATGGGTCATCTTAAAATGGTATTCCCTAACTCGTGCATACTTTGTTTTGTAACCACAATGTTTTTTATTTAGAATTTTAGAGTTTGGGGCAATTTTGTGTGTGTGTGGGGGGGGGGGGAGTTTGCAATACTTAAATACTACAATAATGAGGATTAGACCTACAGCAAATACATGCCAATCTTCTACATAGAGCAACAAGATCTATTTGACAGACAAAACCAACCAACCAACTAACTAACCTACCTGGGTTTCTCATCTCTCAGGTGCAACTGTCTTTCCTTTGCCTCTGTCCCGAACCTAAGTCCTACTATGTTTTCTTCCTGTCTCCACTACTACTCTGGGATTCCACTCTTCCTGCTGATGTGCCCTTTCCCTATTTCTCTCTACCCTTCTACCCACAGGTGCATCTACACTGCACCAAAGGTCGAAATAAAATACTCAATTTGAGGTATGCAAATTTCATATGTTATTTCAATGTTATTTTGAAATAGCTTATTTTGAAATTTGGTGCTGTCTACACAGCACTTATTTTGAAATAAATCGCTATTCCTACAGGGATATTGGAATAGCAAGCCCATTTTATTTTGTATATTGTGTAGACATAACCACAGAGTTTAATGTCTTTTCCCTGATGTGACAATCAGGGCCCAGATACTCTGAGAGAAGAAAGAATAAGCTGCTTAATCTGCTGGTGGGTAAATATTTTGTTCTGTATAAAAAATATGCCAAGCAAGGTCTATTATAAAAGCTTGGCATGTTCTGACAAGCTTCTAATGGACATTTTGAGATATGTATACAGACAGTGTTTGTAAATCTATGTATTTATAAAGTAATGTGCTCATGACTGACAATGCAATTTCAAGTCCACTTCACCCAGAAGGGCCCCTCCCAAGCCAGGTGTTTACATTAACTAGCTGTGATGTACAAACACTGTGCACCAAAAAGTGTTGATTACTGGGGTCAGTTTTCACTTCTTTGGGAATGACAAATCAGAGTGGGAAAGATTGAGTGTATGGTAGTTTGGAACTTAGAGTAGAAAGATTTAAATAGACTTGGGTATGTCTACACTAGCCCCCTAGTTCGAACTAGGGAGGCTAATGTAGGCATTCGAAGTTTCAAATCAAGCCCAGATTTAAATATCCCGCGCTTGATTTGCATCTTCTCCGGCCGGTCGCCATTTTTGAAATTTACAAGTCCAGACTAACTGCCCGCGTCTACACGTGGCAGGGACCCGGTAGTTTGAAATAAAGCCCTAGTTTGAACTACCTGTTAAACCTCATTCCAGGAGGAATAACAGGTAGTTCGAACTAGGGCTTTAATTCGAACGACCGGGTCCCTGCCGTGTGTAGACATGGGCAGTTAGTCTGGACTTGTACATTTCAAAAATGGCGACCGGCCGGGAAGATGCAAATCAAGCGCGGGATATTTAAATCCCAGGCTTGATTTGAAACTTCGAATGCCTACATTAGCCTCCCTAGTTCGAACTAGGGGGCTAGTGTAGACATACCCCTTGAGACTAGAAAGTTGTTGAGATCACCCTGCAAGAGAAACAAAGTTCGCAGTAGCCAGGGTGAGAACTCTGTGCTTCTAGATTCTCTAGGTTCTCTGCTGATGTCAAAGCTCTAAGACATCACAGTGTAGTATTAAGGACCCCAACATTATAGGATGGGCAATGAGAGAACCTCTCATTTCTCTGAGTGATCCTAAAAACATCACACCTTCCTCTACTCAAGTACTATTTTTTCCCAATGCCAGATAAAACACTCCCATTTTCCTCACTTCTACTACTTGGCCAATGGAACAGCTTCTTTTTTCAGCCTGGCACCTTATCTAAAAATTCACCATATGTCTCCCCATGTGTCAAGAGAGAAAATATCTGTCCAAGACAGGAAATATCTTTGAAATTTCACTTCCTTGTCCTAATCTATTGGGAACGGGAGAGAAGAACTCCCAGCCACAGAGCAAGGAGTCACTGAAATAGGATGCTTAGCTTTGACAGAGCCAAAGATGCGAAGAGACTCCAGAAATCCGTTTTGTCTCTCTCATTTATTGTATGTTCTTTTGGCTTAAGTGTGATCTGCTTTGTAGTCCTTTGTCTCTTGTAGCATACGTCAGACTGCATTTACATGATGCTATCATATCTCCAGTTACCACAGAATGTTATGTAGTTCAGTGCTTGGACAAAAATGAAACAAAACAACAAAATAAAAACAGATTCCTATTTTTTAGGAGTGAGAGGCAAACATTTCCTGAGGCTATGTCTAGTCTAAAAGGGTAAGTTGGAAAAAGATACGCAAATTGTGAACCACAATTTGTGTATCTTTTTCTGCTTTTCTGTCAAAAGAGGTTTTCCAAAATTTGGAGCATCTACATGGCACCAAATTTTGGGAAAAATCTGATCTTTTGACATATTCCTTCTTCCTCATAAAATGAGGTTTACAGGGATGGTGAAAGAGCGCGTCCACTTTTTCAAAAAAAATTTCCAAAAAAGTGGATGCATTCTTTGGACGTAGCATTGAGAGGTATCCCGGAAAAGCGCTGCAGTCTAGACGTAGCCTGAGATGTGATCACTCTGCTAAATTTCTGATTGCAGATGTGATTTTTAGAAACATGTGCCAAGAGTGAATCAGTGTTGTGATGTTTCATTGAGTCAATAGACCAACAACTCCAATGCAGGAGCTCTTGCTCCTAAACAGCAGCAGAGCAACAGCAGAATGAGCAAGGCTGTTATCGGTTTCACTGCTATAAATGAGAGCCCTGTGAGCTGTGGTGAAACTGGCAAGAAACATTTCAGTTTTAGGCTTCTGGTGGTCAAGAAGAAACAGATTGTTGCTGGAGACATTCGGGGGGGGGGGAGGGGGGAGAGTTGTACAGAGTGTGGGGAAAGAGAAAAAGTAATGAGGCATTTGAATTTTTTTAGAGTAACTCTGACTTCCTCCATTTCTGGTTTGTGTATGGTGTGTGTGTGGGGGGGGGGGGGAGTGGGAAGAGTCATACTTCCCCTTCCTATTCCTCCCCTGAAGCTCCATATAAATGAGGGGAAATTAAAGAATGATATTATGGAACCATGCTAGGAAGTCACAGTTCCAGCTGTCCCTAAATTAGAATCTAACACCTAATTAATCTCAGGGTAAATAATATAAGGTACAATAAAGATAAACTAAAAGGATACATTATTTAACAAAAAGTAATATGTGAACAAAGTAACTCGGTGGCTTGCTTGGGCATGAAGCCCATTACCCCCTTTTCCTTTACAGATGCTCAATTGGAATATATTCATACAATGCAGATTCCAGGAGTCCATGGACTGGAACTTGATGTCTCAGTTTTCAGGATAGTGGACCCAGGCCTACTACTGTGTTTCAGGATGGCAGATAATGTGCGAGGAACTCGGACCTTGGAGACTAGGATCAGCCTCGGAATGACTGAAATCAGGGTCAGGATGCTTTTGGTGGGTATCAGTGGTGTTGACTCTTGAAGATTTTCTTATGTGACAACACAAACATGGGCTGTCACGAGGGAGGACTAGGAGCAAGGCTTATATACTCCTACTCTCTGAGCAGATTAGTGGTCACCTGACTAGTTCTTTTCCACAAAAGAATGCCAAACTTGTAAAAAGGATGCCAAAGTTCCAAGAAGAAAGGTGGCCAATGTAGCTGTCAAACTACTATTAGGTACCATTCAAGATGGTGATGTCAACAAAACTTTGGACATTACCATTCCTCAGATAAACAATATAAGATATCAGACAAATACATCAGAAAATGCATAGTATAATATAAACAAATGAATAACATAGTAAACACAAGGCTAGTTCTGGGTTTTTATATGTAAGAGTATATTCTCATTCCTCTTGTAGTAAATGAAAAATATACCAACTTTTTATTTTATTTTAAAACATAAAAACACAAGCAGACTTACCCAGTGGAGCCTGAGGGTGCAGGAGGACTGAGGAGGAACTAGGGCAGGGGTGTCCCCCCCCCCGTCCACCAGGGGCCTGTTCTCTCCCCCTAGGTCTACCCAGCCCACCAGGGGCTTGTTCTGTCCTCCCCAGCCCCAACCCCAGCTGCCAGGGGCCTTTCTTCTCCCCTCCTCAAGGGGTGGGGGGGAAAGGGTTTGGAGCAGGGGAGCTACTTACCCATGTGCTAGTAGGCAAGATGGCAGAGCCCCAGCCCCACTGGCCACTTCCTTGGTGGTACAGCTGCCCCAGTGGACACACTGCAGAATGTCTCTCTTATTGTGTCCCTCTGAACAGAAACCCCTCCCTTTACATCGGGGTGGGGAACCTAAGGCCTAGGGTGCTGAATGTGGCTCCCAGCTTGCCTGGATCCAGCCCCTGAGGCTTGGGGTTCCCCTCCAGCAGTGGGGAGCCCATGATGACACTCTACCCCCACCTACCCTTTATTCCTCCGCAGGGCTGGAGCACACAAAATCTACTAGCCTTTGTCCCCCAAGGCTCTAGTGTATGAGGCAAATACAGTAGAGCTTTCAGTGTCTTTCTCCTTCTCAGTCAGAGGACACATCAGTGAGGGCCAGGGAGTTTTTATTTTTGTTTGTTTTGCTTCTCACTTGGGTGTAGCACCAGGCTGATTTTTCTGTGGGTCAATGGCCCCCAACCCTAAAAGGTTCCCCACCACTGCTTTACTTGTAATGGATAACAGTCTTTTTCTTGGGTCTTCCAGTTGTCCAGGCATAACCAAGTACTGACCTTGGTTTAAGTTAGGAGAAGAGGAAGCTTCATGCCAAATTTGATGACCCTGGATCTTACCATTTCGAGGAGTTCATGGATTTGCAGACAGACATACAGATAGACAGATGCACTCTAATGTGTATATATAT
Organism: Pelochelys cantorii; assembly: GCA_032595735.1. Classification (NCBI taxonomy): domain Eukaryota; kingdom Metazoa; phylum Chordata; order Testudines; family Trionychidae; genus Pelochelys; species Pelochelys cantorii. Next base: position 89,803,242 of record CM064326.1, read on the forward strand.
ATATATATATATATATATATATATATATATATATATAGCCAAGCCAAGAGCTAATAGAGTTTGCATCAAGGCACCTGCATCCATCACTGATGATTGTGTCCCTCATGAAGCGTCATTCTAAAGGGTATTTCCCATCCCTGTAGCTCAGTCCTCTTGCTCCTCAGCTAGCTCATCAATTCCTCATATTCTGCAGATACATTTTCCATCCTTTCCTACACAAGACAACAAACAAAAATGGTACAGTGAGAATTCTCGCTGTAGTGCCCTGGAATCAAATAACTATCTAAGAAGAAACTTAAAAAACAACAAATAGACTAGTAGCACTTTAAAGACTAACAAAACATGTAGATGGTATCATGAGCTTTCGTGGGCACCACCCACTTCTTCAGATGACTGGAGTGTTCGAAGTCCAGATCCAAGAATAAATAAGGGAAGAAAGGAGGGGGAGAGAAGGAAAAAACTAAAGGGAAGGAAGAAAAAAAGACAGTGAATGGAAGTGTTTGTTAGTCTTTAAAGTGCTACGAGACTGTTTGTTTTTTAAGTTTTTCCTGTTACAGACTAACTTGGATACCCCTCTGAAGCTATCTATAGAGAGAAACTGCCACTTACATATTTCATGCTGCCAAATGTACTCACAGTGTAATAGAGTCAAAACAAACAAAATATTTTTGTGAGAAGTGCTCTCACAAAAAAAAAAAAAAGACACTGCTAGATGCTGCTAGATGCAGGTGGATTCCTGTGGAGCCTCACAGAAGTCAATAGCAACTGCCAGTGCAGAATGGCTTGCAGGATCAGAGCCTTAATAAAGATGCTCTAGACGACAACTCTTGTTAGGGGAGGAGAGGAAAAGATAAAGGAAAAACTATGCACAGAGCTAAATTGCTAATACCTGTTTCCAGCTCACCCCATTAACTCATATTCTTAGGCACCATCTTTAGGCTACCACCTTCCAGCATTAAGGAGCAGTGAGTAGAAGCCACCATGTGGGGGCATTTTTCTTCATTACTCAGAATGTGTTCCAAATAGCAAGTACAGTAACACTTACACCAGTAGAGGGAGCTCTTGTGATATAATAGAACTCTCTTTAATGCTAACCCTTGCAATAGCGCTCCAGAAGCCAGTATAGAGCTCCATGCTGGCAGTTGCTTTTCATTCTCCAGATTCATTAGATTATCATCACAATGTCTGTCATATTTAAGTCATATGTCACTCTGTATATTACTGGTGCAGTTACTGTAAAATCTGATGGCATTAAATCTCACCTTGAATTCTGGATTGCAGCCATCATTTCCTACTAATGCAACGTGTCATGAGATATAGCTCACTCTTTTGATGGGCAATTAGTTCATAGTATATTATGTGGATCCAGTGTCAACAGCCACGTTTGCATTAAGGTGGAAGCAAAGTTAATAGCGTGAGAACATATTTTAAAAGACTAACATATTTTTGGTCCTGGACATCCAACACTCCAGACATCTGAAGAAGTGGGCTGTGCCCACAAAAGCTCATGATACTATCTACATGTTCTGTTTGTCTATAAAGTGCTACCAGACTATTTGCTGTTTTTTAAGTTTATCCTGAACAGACTAACTCGGCTATCCCCTGAAGCTTCTACACATCCTGGAGTTCACTGTGCCATTAAGGGGCAGGCCTATATGTGTTGCAGAGCTGTGTTGTCTCAAAGGAAGTTTCAGGAAGAGTTCTGAATCTGGAAGACAGAATTCATCTCAGAGATGCCTAGTTTTCAAGGGAATGTTTCTGCTACTACCTTAAGGTATCATCCCAACAGGGACCATGCTGCTATGGCAGTGGATTTCTGAGGCTAAACAGGGAGGCAGGGGCTGTGCTGCCTTGGAGCTAGATGCATGGGCCTGGACGGGGTAGTGGGGGCTGCACTGACGGAGTAGTGGATCAGTAGGACTGGCCAGGGCAATGGGGTGTTGGTTCCCCAGAGCTGGCTAGGGTAGTGCCAGACCACCGGATCTCTGGGACTGGGGCAGCAACTGCACTGCCCAGCCACCTGAGCTTCAGGGTTGCAAGCCTGGGTGACCACCCACAGGCTTGGGTGTTGCACCATGCTGGCTCAGGCTCACCAGGGCTGGGGCCTTGCCTCCCCACCTCCTGCAGTCTGGAGCTGGGTCTGAGGGGGCGTGTGTGAAGGGGGGTGGCTTGGGCTCCAGCTGAGGGGTGGGCCAACCATGCCCAGCTCAAGTACAAGAACTTTACTTCCACCCCTGTTCCCTGCTGTCCCAATGGGATTATAGCTGTCTCAGTCCCTATCTCTGGCTCTTTGCTGCCCCCTGTCCCTGCTAGCAGAATCCTCCCTTTCCATGTTATGAAAAACAGTCACATTCCAGGCACATCCCATTGTCCTGGCACAATCAAACATAGACCTTGCTTTAAGTTATGATAAGAGGAAGCTGCACACCAAATTCGGTGGTTTTAGCTCTTACTGTTTAGGAGGAGTTCTTGAACAAACAGGTGAACAGACTCACTCACTCACCCACACATAAACTCCTTCAAATATATAGTAGCTTGCATCTTTCTTGATAAAGTCAACATCTTTGTGTGTTAATGCTGTATATTTGGGGTGGAGAACCTTTTTTGGAACAGGGGCCTCTGACCCACAGAAAAATCAGTCGGGCCCAGAGTAGTAGATTTTGTGTTTTGTAGCCCTACAGGGGGAACAGCGGGAAGTGGGGCTGGAGCACCAGCATGAGCCCCCCACTGCTGAGGGGGAGCCTTGAGCCTCAGGGGACACACCCAAGAAAGCCTTAGATTCCCCACCCCTACTGTTTATTTAACCAAACTTTTAAATACTGAGTTTTCCAGTATACATCGATTCTTTTTTCTCTCTCTACAAGTAACACTTTTGAGTATTTAATAATAAAATAATAATAATAATAATATAATAAATCAGCCCAACTAAAAGTACTAGTTCTCATTTAGCATGTTGCGGCACTTCATTCCTCACTAAGTAACAAGAAGGGTACATATCTTTAGTTTAGTTTAGTTCAGTTTAGTATCTTTTATTTTCCAATTAACCAATTCCTCATTCACCAACAATTATCGTCTGATACTATTTAGACAGCTTATATGACAAATTCCACTGTATGAAACTGTAAACAAGTTTTCTGAAGATTGAGTTATATTAAACGTATTTGTTTTTGTTTACACAGACTTTTAGATATTACATTAAGAAGAGTAATTTAATTTGTCTGACACAATTTACCTTTCAAACATTTATATTGCTTATTAAATTGTCCTTTTCTAAACATATCCTTTAGTTATGCTGTAAATATCACTTCAATAACATCTCACATCAGCTGCGTTTCAGAAAGCACTTAATCACATGCTTAAGTCCCATTATCTTCAATTGAACATTTAAACAAACATTAAGTTAATTGTATGTCCTCAGTAATAGACTGAGCTAGGGGCCCAACTGTTTAATTTAAAGATCCTACAATAGCAAGTCTTCTTTCTGGAAGAAATAATCTCAATTACCTGTTTTTAGGAAGGTAACTGAGGTGGGGATGGAGAGAGAATATTGTTTACTTTCTTAAAGAAGACTAGAACTAAGATTCCAGGAAGGAGGCACTCACTGAAAATCAGGCCTCTTTAGGTGTCCTGAATTAGCAATGAAGCACCAAAAACTACTAGTCCCTTTTGAAAAATCTTGTTAATATTTTGTGTAGTGCCGTATTAATAAGGTACAAAGAGTTAGTGAAAAAAACATTAGCAAGATTAGAAAATCTAACCTGTTTGTAAAGCTTTTGGAAATTGAAGACTGCTGAGGAAAAGCAAATGCCTGTAAGTCACTTTATTTTGCATTAAAATATGCAGAACACATTAGATGCACACCTAATAATAATTAGTGCAATAACCACAGTGTAAAAAGAAATGTTTTATTTATCTGACTTATTACTGCTTCCCTATTCTGCCAGCATTACCTTAATTTTATCAAGATGGAACTTCAACTAACTAGCCTTAATTTATGTCCCAATTTCATTCAGATCATTCAAATGATGTCTTACTTCCTAATGCTAGGTGAAACTTAAGACAGATATCTCCTTTGTAGTGAAACTCAATTTTCCTATTGTGTAACCAAGACCTGTGCTGCCTCTGCTTCTCCATAAAAACATAAGAAAAATAAGAACGGCCATTCAGGGACAGATCAAAGGTCCATCAAACCTAGTATTCTGTCTGCCAACAGTAGCCAATGCCAGATGCCCTAAAGGGAGTGAAAAAAACAGGTAATCATCATGTGATCCCTCTCCTGTCATCCATTTCCAAATAAATAGCCGTTGATGGACCCAACCTACATGAATTTATCTAGCTTTTTTTTGAACCCTGTTAAAGTCCTAGTCTTCACAACATCCTCTGGCAAGGACTTCTACAGGTTGACTATGGAATGGCTGAAGAAAAACTTCCTTTTGTTTGTTTTAAACCTGCTACCTATTAATTTCATTTGGTGACCCCTAGTTCTTATATTATGGCAGGGGTGGGCAAAAGGGCCTCCACGGGCTGAATCCAGCCTGCAGAGGCCCTGCTGCTTCCCCACCCCCAGACCAATTACGGCCTGGGGGCAGAGGAGCTCCTGAAGCCTTCTCCCACACTGCCAAGAGTATGTGGTGCTTTGAAGTGCCACACTCTGCTCGCAGGGCGGGGAAGAGCGGAGGAGGCCCCGGGGGTGGGGGAACTGTGTGAAGCTTCCTTTGCCCTGCCCTGGCCCTGCGAGGAGTCCGCGGCACTTCAAAGTGCCATGCGCTCCTCGCAGAGCAGGAGGAGGCTTCCCACGCTCTACTGCCCCCAAACCCTAATTGGCCTGTGGGTGGGGGAGTGTGCCAAGCCTCTTTCAGGGCATGGGTGCTTAGTGTGAAGGGGAGGGCAAAGGGGCTCCCCCACCCCCAGACCAATCATAGTCTGGGGGTGGGGTAGCCTCACCTCTTCCCATTTATGCCCCACCCCTTCCTGATTAGGCCCCGCCTCTTCCAGGGTTGCCCGAGGCTACTTCAAAAATTTTTGAAGTGGCCCCCAGGCAAAAATTATTGCCCACCCCTGTATTGTGGGAATAAGAAAACAGTTTTTCCTTATTCACTTTTTCCTCACCAGTCATGGTTTTATAGTCCTTGAGTAGAGAATACACAGGGAGAGCAACAATTCATACATACATATAATGATTTTATTTTGTTTCTCTACATTAAGAAATGGAAAATTAAATTTTGTTTAGAAATCCTTAGGCTTCTGCTGACAGTCATCTCAATCCATACATTTTTTTCTTCAGATTTTTTCTTTTTGCAGAGATTGCAGTGACATTTTTTTGTGATATGAATTCCTGGGGTCACCAGCAATTTTAAGCAAATCTCTCTACAACTAATAACTTGAACTCTGCAGTGTTGTATGGGTGTGTCTACACTGCACCGTAACTCAAAATACGATACTCAATTTGAGCTACACAAATAAAGTTCTACTTTATTCTAAATATAATATTTCAAAATAAAGCACTATTCCAAAACGTCCCTTACTCCCCATAGAATGAGATTTACAGAAACATCAGAATAGCAAGCCCAAAATAATGGGTTTGCCGTGAAGATGCAGGATAGCTATTTTGGGATACTCCAGTATCCCAAAATCGAGTTGCAGTGTAGATGTGGCCTAGGAGACCTGACAAATACTTTCTTCCCAAAAACATTTTTTTCTGTGAAAATTTACACCTTTTGAATCAACAATCTTTGGAACCAGAAAGAGAATGTGGCCTTCCAGAGAGGTTAGAGGAAATTCAGACAAGTTTTGGGGATTCAAATGTGCAGAAGTATTTAAAGCTGACAAGCAGATGATCAGAATCCCAGTGAGCACTTCCTTTTGATTCCTTTCTTAGTAGAAACTGCATTGAACTGGGCTTGCTATCAATATAATAAGCCCACACTGTAACCCTCACATTGAATAAAATTATTTCGGAGACTCACTCTGGAATTCATATGTGATATTCTGTTTTAAACCCTGAAGCGCTGTTGCTAGCACACACACAAGATGACTAGGCCCTGAGCTTGGCAACCAAAGATTCGTATTTTGCAGCTCAAGTTCATAAAGATCGGGTACCCATTTATGTCAATCAGTGGTCTCTAGATAATCATACTACACAAAGACTTGCCTACCAGAAACATCACAATGCTTCTATTAAACCAGGGACACAGACTCCAGCGTGCCTGCGGGACCCAGAATCACATCAAATTCTATCAATAGAAGCAGCATGTGTTGGCTCATTGCTGGGCCCTTAGTCCAGACCCTGATAAACCAGCTTCATGTGGTCTTCATAAATATAAATGTGTGGAATTTTGTGTAGCTTGGATTATTATCACTCATTTTTCTACTGTCAGCATTTAAAACTGTCACAAAGGTCTCCATTTGATTTTCACCTTGTGTAGCAGAAATTTCAAAAGAGAGGGATCTTGCATTGCAAATGAAAAATAACTTTCTGTATGAGGGGACTGCAGCACAGAAGCATGCTAGAAGCTCCAAAGTCAAAAGTTAAAATTTGACCCTCACACTTCTTGGTTTGGGGATTTGATAGGTCAATTGCATTTGATCAAATATTTTCAAACGTAGAGAAAATATTTAAAAACAAGACCATTGGCAATTCTTTCCTAGGAATATCTTGGTTTAAAAAATTACTGTTTAACAACAAAATTACTCCCCATAGTCAGTATAACCTGATGCCTAGAGACCGAGCTCCCTTGGAATGCAGACAATCTGAGATAGCAGAGCAGAGGGGAGCTGACTATGCCAATGCAAGCTGTACCATTGGCTTCCCAACACACAGGCTGTTTAATAGTGTGTCCAAAGAAAAGGTACATAGGGAAAAAAGAGATGCCAACTAATCTGCTTGGTTTTTTACTCTCTTCCACCTGTGAAGTAAGAGGTGTTTTTTGTTGGGGGTGGGTGATTGCTATATCTAGCAGCAACATGTGTAATGGCTGGAAGTATGCTGGAAGTATGCTGCAGCTGGCTGAGTTGTATTTCTGTTGGACTTTGTGCTGGAGGGATGTGCCTCAGTTTCCCCAATTGTAATGTGGCAATGATGATACTTACCTTTTGCTAAAATGTTCTGTCTGAGTGCTAGGTATATGTAGGAAAATATTATGGCTAGAAATGTTAAGTGAAATAAAACTCTGTTTACCAGACCCTTGCTTATCTGACTCTATTAACCAAATAAGCAGTGCACATAGGTTAAGAAGTGGGTGATCCCTCCTGTGGCCACTAGCTAGCTCTGCAATGTCATACTTTCCCATTCTCTAGATTCTTTAATTTTTTTTGATTATCCCACCTGTCCCCAGACCCAATTAGAATTAGATAAATGGGGTTCTGATGTAATTATTTTCTGGAGTTCTTTCTTTTAAGTTTTTCTACATTCCAATTTGTGCGATCTGAAGTTCCCGGCCCAGAGTTTACATATTGTAAATACTAGGATAAAGCCTCTTTTTACATTCAGCACATTTCACTTTAAATGAAGGCTTTGTCTTCATTAAAAAGGATACTTGTGTTGGGAAGTTACCAATATAAGCTAAATCAATATTAATGCTTAAGACAGTTTAAATTTGCCTATATTATGGGTTTGGACCAATGAAACTAGATCATTTTTGAAAGTTACTTCCTTAAATTGATGCTTTACCTAGACATGACCCAGCCATGAGCAATTTACTCCTGATATCTAAATCTCCAGTGTATTGCACCATGTATAATCCCATTGAGGATCGGTGCAGAAAATGCTCATTCAGATTTTCTAGGGTGTTACCCCATATCATATGGTTTTATTGCTTACAACACATGCAGTGTAGTGAAGATTCCAGCTCCTGGACTCTCAGCCCTTTTTGTCTATGACAAAAGCCTTTTATCTGCAGTATATCAACAAAGGGGCAGTAATACAACTGCTTTTTCCATCCACACAATTGGCAATGGAGAGAGATATTGCCCTTCACAAAATGGTTTATATTTCACTGGGAGATAAGAGAAAGCTACAAAGATAAATGTTACACAATGCTAGAAAGGGAGCTGATTTTATTTACTATGCAAAATGATAAATTATTCATTTATCTGCATCCGGGGGAATCTCTATTATCTCAAGAACTGAAAACAAATGAATACAAAAATCCTGCTTTGCTGCAATTTTGCTGCAGAGGCTGCAGATCTGCATTCTAAGGGGTGATACAGTTTTAACCACAAGACTTTAGCAGAAGAACTCTTTGCCTTAGTGGGAAATAGATTACACTTTAAAAGCTTTAATAGACTCAATATTAAGCATGCAGCTGTTCCAAGGACACAACTATAAACAATAATTTAAAAAGTAGGCTCCCCAGTCCAGAGGTAAGTACTTAAATAACTTGTAAAGCAGCCTCCTTAATATGGATTTAGGAACCTAAATCTAAGCACCCAGATATTAAAGTACTGAACATTGTATTTGATACTGTTCTGGTTTATCAAGGACTGTCTTCCCCTAAATAAGTGCTTAGACCTGACAGTCCCTGTTTGTTGAGTCACTATGGCTCCCCTAGTTTCCTTAAGATATACTTTCCCCACATTCCATTCCTCTTTCTCAGAGTCTGTAATGAGTGTCCTCACTGGTCTCTTGTCATACTTACCATCTTGTGGCATCTTGACATAGGCTCCATACCTACTTCTCTGTGTCCCTGAACAGCTGTGGGGAAAGTTTTAAAACTCCACCTCATCTTGGCCAGTCTGGAAGTGAGGGAAGAATTACTTTCCACAAACAAATGGTAGGGTTGGGAGACTAGCATGGTGCCCATAACAACAACAATAAACAGTCCTACTCTGAACCCTTGGATGAAAGGGTGGGTTCATCATTTCCTCTTTGGTGGAGGGTTCCATTTGGTGAGCACAGAGTACAAATATTACCTCCCATTGTGAATGATGGGTCAGAATTCTCACCTGATCCAAACACTTCCATTTCTCCTCTCGACTCCACTCAGGTGAGATGTCCTTTCCTTCCCTCATAACTAAAAGGCAATGGAGTCCTTGAAAAAATACCCCCTCCTCTTCCTTTCAGAGAGAGAATTCTTACCACATTCAGCTGCACTGCCTGAAAGGATGAGGAGTGAAAGAGCATTAGTCATTCCATGGATGATTAATTATTAAAGTTCCCACCTTGCAAACATATGTGCTTGACCTTAAATGCAGTAATAGACCTTTGAAGTCAATGGGATATTTCGTAGGCTTAAAAGTAAATATGTTTAATAAGCACGAATGCAAACTGATAGAATCATGGGGTTAGAAGGAACTTGAGGGGTCAGCTAGTTTAACCACCTGCTGAGAAATAGGATTTGTTGTGTCTAAACCATCCAGGACAGATGGCGATCCCCCTCTTTTTGAAAATCTCCAGTGAAGAAGCTTCCATAACCTCTCAAGGCAATGTGTTTCATTGCCCTCCTGTTCTTAGAGTTAGGACATTTTTCCTGAGATTTAATCTAAATTTGATGTGCTACATTTTGAACCCATTGCCTCTTGTCCTGCCCTCTGTGCCAAAAAAAGAACAACTTTTCTACATCTGTATTAATGGCAGCCCTTCAAGCATTAGAAGACTGCCGTCATACCTTACCTTAATTTCCTCATTTTCAAACTTAAACATGCCCAGTTCCTTCAGCCATTGCTCGTGTGGTTTGCATTCCATCTCATTGATCAACTTTGTTGCTTGACTCTGGATTTTTTTTTCAGTTTCTCTATATATTTTCTATACATTAATGACTGAAGTTGGACACAGTATTTCAGCTGAGTACAGTGCTAAGTACAGTAGTACTATCAGGCCCACAGACAGTGGGAGTGGTGGTGGCTGAAGCCCTGGTCCCCTTTGCATCAGAATGCCACTCCATACAGGTCTGAGGGCTGGGAGGAGGAGGCACATGAGATCCAGGTGGTGCTAAGGAATTTTTGCCTCTTCTACCCAAGGCCCCACTCTTTTGTACTATACCTAGGGTTGCCAGGTGTCCAGTTTTGAACTGGACAGTCAGGTATTTGAGGGCTCTGTCCGGGAAAAATTTAAGAAAACACCGGACATATAAAGTGTCTGGTACTTTCTAATTAGGGAAGTTTATTATTATTAGGAGTATCAATACCTAGCTGCGAACTGCCTTCCTGGTAGACACGCTCGCACTGCATGAGCATGTCTACCAGCCAGGCAGTAAGCCCCAGGGTGGGGCCAGGGCAGGAGGGAATCCTCGGGGCCGGACTTGCTCATGCTTCGCTGGGACCATGTGAGGGACAGGCAGCGCCCTGGGATCTACGTGCGCCTGTGTCAGTCCCACTCCCCGCTGGCCAATTCTCTCCCCCTGCTCTACCCCCCTCAGCCAGACCCGCTCCCTCCGTCCCCCTCCTGGCCAGCCCTGCTTCCCGCTGGCTGGTTCTCTCCCTCTCCTCCTCCCAGTCTCCCCCAGCCAGCCTCGCTCCCCCCGATCAGCCCTGCTTCCCGCTGGCCGATTCTCTCTGCTCCCCTCCTCCCAATCTCCCCCAGCCAGCTCCGGTCCCCCGATCCCCTCCCGGCCAGACCTGCTTCTCGCCAGCCGGTCCCCGCCCCCCAATCTTCCCTGGCCAGCCCCACTGCCCCCGTCCCCTCCCCCCCCGCCAACCTGCTTCCCACCAGCCAGTTCCCCACACACACATCCTCTCAGCCAGCCCTACTCCCCTCCCGGCCAGTGTCCCCCCCATCTGAGATCAAGTGTGTCCGGTATTTTTTTTAAGCCACCTGGTAACCCTAACTATACCCATGTATACTTCTTTGGTGACGTGGCCTTCCTTCCATTTCCTGTGGGTGTATCCCTTTTGGTTATTAGATAGCTAAAAAGCTTTCTTATGCAATCACAATGCTCTCCTTTGTCTTCTCTTTCCTCTGCATTGGAATATGCAAGAGTGGGGCCTTATTAGACAAAATTATAAATATTTGGGATTAAGTGGTGGGGAATCTTTTTGCCATTAGGGGTTGCTGAGCCACAGAAAAATCAGTTGGGGGCTGCACACAAATGAGAAGCAAAGTGAGAAGCCCCTGACTGAGAAGGGAAAAGATGCTCCTCATATTCCCCTCACACTCCAGAGCCTAGGGGGGCCCAGGCTAGTAGATGCTCCAACCCTGTGGATGGGTAGTGGAGGGGCTGGAGCACTAGCGAGGGCTCTCCAATGCAGGGAAGATCCCTGAGCCTCAGGGGCCATATCCAGGCAAGCCAGAGGCCACATCCAGCCACTGCGCCTGAGGTCCCCCACCCCTGGATTAATTTACTCATTTTAAGGAACAGGATAGTTTGCTGTGGGTTTCAGTGGAAAGGACACTGGGCTAAGACTTTAGAGAATTAATTATGACTGCCACTGACTTCCTATGGGACCTAGCAAAAGTTATTTTGCCTTTTTTTAGTTTAGGATCATATAATGATTGGTAATCTCTGGCATTTACTTTTTCCGCAGGAAGAGAAGCCAGTTTTCTTCTAAGAAGTCAGGATGCTGTAAGTGAACCTATACAAATGATGGGATCTTGGGAAGCCTGATGTAAAGTGTATATTATTTTAGATTAAAAACTGGCATTTGTAATAATATGGTATTCCTCTTGTGTGAAAACTTAAAAGTGCTTTGCTGGATGAAAAGCATTTAAAACTAGCATATTTACCAAACTGTGCTTGGGTCCTTAACTAATTTTTTTAAATTAAAGAAAAATGTGCATGATAAAAAAAATAGCCGCCTTCAATATTTTAAATAGAAAGGCAGGGTAAAAATATTTAAATAAATAAATAAATACATACATACAAATAAATAAATAACTGCATTTTTTTAAAAAATGCAATATTAATTTTATGAAGTTAATTTTCATTTCAGATTTCTTAAATAAAGCAATTCTTAATATTTTTCCATTTAATTTTGTAGGTAATTTTTTAAAACGGGAAATCCATAAAGTGAATTTTTGTAACTTATACCTACACATGCTTGTCATTTGCTCTCTTTTAACAAAAAAGGAATATAGTCAGTTTGGTTTTCAAAAACAGTCTCTTCTCATTTTCAAACCTTAAACATTGATTTAGATGTGTCAAAAAAGTGTACTACTCCAAATTTCTCCATTTTATCTCTTTTCTCTAAGGTTTATTGAGAAGCTATTCAATTACAGGTTCATCCTATTTTGCTGGTTCATCTTGGTTCAGTCTCTCGACATTCACTCACCTATATTAATTTTGAGGACTGTACTTGATTTGGTGATTCTGTGTCTTTTCTGTTTGGTTTTATGAGAAGCAATCCCGTTCCAGGCATATTCCGTTTTCCTGGCACCATCAAACACTTTCATTGCTTTAAGTTATGATAAGAGGAAGCTGTATACCAAATGTGGTGGTCTTAGCTATTACCATTTAAGAGGAATTCTTGATCAAACTGACAAACAGACAAACAGACAAACTCTCTAAAATATATTGTAGATTAATATTCCAGATCAAACTGTTGATGATTTCTGGATCGTTCACTGTTTATAGAAATAGAACAGAATTATTTAAAGTTGCATGGCAAAACAACTAAACACAAGTCTTCAGCAGGTTGTTGTAGAGTGCTTGCTGTGAAAATAAATGGAGTTTAATTCTAGTTTTTAAAACACGTCTGCCGCATAACTTCCTCATGCACATCTTTGGTTCATCATTCTGTAACTAATCAACAATAATACCACTGAACGTGTTGTTGCTAAATTGCATGAAAATAATAGAGGCTATTTTGTTATAAATTCACAAATTCTAGGTTTTACTTCTATGACACAGTTCTAACCAACTGGTGAGGCAAATGAAGAATATTAAACTACTGAACTTATGATCTAAATATATTTCTTTAATTATTTTACATCTCTTCATTGAGCCCTTTCAGGAACTGAGCAAGCACAGAGAGTGTGGCTGCATAAACCAACTGTTTGGACTAGGAGTGTGTGAATAACAATGCACACCAAAATGTTGTGCTGTAAGTTCCCCATGTAGACACTTCAGGCACAACTAAAAAGGTTTCTACTTCATATGAATGTAGCCCTGTTTGAAAGGGAATATATTCATATGAAGTAATAACTTTTTAGTTTTTGTCTACATGGACATGTGAAAGAACAATGCTTTGGTAAGTCATGCTGTTCACATTTCTATAGTCCAAATGATGGGACAGTGCATATAGGCCCAGAAACTCATTAAGGGACATATTTTTGCCAGTCTGCTCAGATGAACAAGGTGGCTGTGCACAACACAACGTGGCCTTCCTCCCCAGTGCACTTTATATAGCCATTTATACCTGCACAAAGTGGGTATGAGCTGCTACCAGATCAAAATAATAGTGTTGCCTAACAACTTCATAGTCATCTTAATGACTACATCTTATGTAAGGCATTGGTGATCCATGCAGAACAGGTAGAACACATGCAGAATTTGAGACCCGAGAAACACTGAACCATAGGACTCTTTAACTGGAGGATTCTAGCTCTTAAAGGTTCTTAAATTTAAGCTATCCGACAGGATGACCCTATACAAAATCAGCAAGACAGTAAGGGAAATGATAAAACTTTTAAAATCTGGGGATTTGAAGAGCATAGGTTTTTTTATCCTTATGGTTGGTTTTACAGAATTAAAGGTTTATCCTTTTAAAATGCAGAATGGAACAGCTGCAAATATATATGAGATAAACAAATGAGATTATATATTAGTAATACATGCTGACTTCCAGAGTACCATAATTTATCTTGATCTGCTTTCTCGTTTTAATACTTTTGGTTTTTACTGTCTTCCGCCTATTAAAGTTCAAGATCAAGGTTCAGTATTTCAGGATATATGCTTCTATTAGCAGAGGATTCTTAACTTGGCTAGATAATTCTAAACTTACAAGAAATAGATAGAATCAACCCTTTGAAAGGTTATAGCACATAAACTATAGCAATTTATTCAAACATTAGAAAGACAGATAATGGCCTCTGCTTTCCAATTATGAATATCTGTCCCTGTTGTGATGATATTGTATTTAACCTCAAAACAGTAAAATTTAACATACTTAGACTCAACCTGGAGGTGATTTCTGTCCTAAATTTTTTTCTTCATAAACTTTCATAAAAAACATATTTGCATGTTTACATGTGAAGGATTATAAAACAAAGGGAAACAAGATTACTTGGCTTGAACTCCAGTGAATTTAATATCCCCCTGTATCTATAAATTGAAGTCCTCTACAGGCTATTAGCTTATAATGCATAAAGTCTTTCTAATATTTCTAGAGAACAAAATTAAAATAGCCAAGTTGTTCTGTTAGAGGAATGTTTCTACTGTGTGTTTTCAGTAACCCATTATAGAGGGAACTTCACTGAACTTTAAGAATTTCAGATCCATAGTTTGTAAGTACAGGTTCAAACTCTCTAGTCCAGCACCCTTGGGACCTGACCAGTTCTGAACCAGAAAATTTTCCAGGCCCCAGGAGGTCAATGTTGTCTAGCAGAATTATCAACACTTCCACTGTTTACTGGGCTGTTAGAGGACATTTAGGGTAAATTAGAGCTAAATAACAGCGCAGAACACTGAGAGCTAGGACTGGTAGCTATAAACACACATTATGGGACTGTGGTAACATTGGCCATACCCATGGAAAGTGGACACCTGCCTAACTAAAATCATTCTGGATGATGGATGTTTCCGGACCAGAAAGTTCTAAACTGGAGAGGTCAACCTGTATTATGTGATTTCTTATTATGACTAACAGGCATGATCCCTGGCTATATCAGAACAATGCTTGGTACAGTTGAATGGCAGAGATGATAATGGTATGAAGGTAACTTCATAGACACTTTTGTGACTTCCTGATCCTGAGACCACTCTGTGCAAACATTTGTTTCTGACACAGTTTAAAGCATCCTTCAGGTGGTTCTACAATAAGCTAGCTGTTACAGGTCATAGCTGGAGTAACCTAACCTTCACCCTTTTGTCCATCAACTTTCCTACTTTGAAGAAGGGAATATGTCAAGGAGCTGTGAAGGCACATTTATGCCTTCCAAGTGCTATGTACATCCTGAAACTAAAATTTAAACCTGTATTGTACAACCTGAGTATCACAAAGTAGATTAATAGGCAAAAGGTCTGATCTAATACATACTGAATACTCATGTAAGATTAAATTATTTTGAACGTAGTATCACTTTTTCTTTGGACTAAAAAGCCATTTGAAAAATTGGAACCAATCTATCTTGAAATAACCTAACAAACTCCCCTGTCCAAACCATACATTAAATAAAAAGTGTTTGTGTTACAAAGTCAAGTATTCCACATTTTAAAAATTCCAGAATTAAGGCTGCACAAGCAACCTTACTTCAGCCCTCTTGTGTGCATGTTTTAACTCCATAGTGACACAGTAGATTTTCCACCTGAACTCTGCTGCCTTCAGTGCAGTTACATTTATCTGGTAGGTCAGAAGCAAACGCCATCTCCCAGCTTCTCCTCTGGTTGTCTGATATCAGCTTCTAGATGAAAAGGAGGTGGCTAAAGCTGAGGAGATATGAGAATGAAGTGATTCTGGTAGGATAAGGCAAGTGCTTGCATTTCTCTCCTCCTCTAACATCACTCACTATAAGGAAAGTCTGGTGACAGATTTAATTTGTTTGAAGGTATGGAATCACTGGGCATGCCTCAGTGCTACTGTATGCTCAAATAGCCAAAGCAGAGAAAACAAAACAAAGCAAACAAAAAGCCACTTCCATCTTCAAATGGCCAGCTTCCTATCAAGAATATTCAGCTTCCTATCATAGACAGATCTGACCGTGGTGAGCCAAGCAGTTGTGATTTCTTTTACTAATTATTGTTGCAATTCATATACCCCTGGGGGAGGGGGAACTGGTACAAAAATTGTTTACTAACAAATATTGGAGTTAATGCATTGCCTTCATGTAATTTCCAACTGAAAACAAAATCTGATTCAAAGTCTTTGTCCTGATGTTCAAAGCCCTCCATGAGATCGTTTCTAGTTAGCTAAGAAATAATTTTGTCTGTGAATTTGACCTCTCATGATAGCATTGGAACACTAAAACTGTCAAGTAACAGAGAAAAAGCTAATGAGTTTATGAGACAGAATTTTTTTTAAAAAAACTTTACTATTAACCTCATGCTTGCAAGAGATAACAAGGACTATGATACTTGACATTTTGATAACAAAATTGGTTTGTGTCTTTCAGGTCAAAGTATATGCAAAATGTAGGTCACTGCTTTCTTAACTATCACATTTTGAAGACTCATTTTTGCTATAACCAACAGCAGCCCTGAAATGACATAACACATTAGGGTTCTGTGGAAACAGAGCACTCCCTTAAACAAACAGTATTTTAATTATTTAATCTTTTTTGTCTTTATTTTCAGAAAAGTTACCACAGTTTCCAGTAAATGTGTTAGATAAGAAATGGGTAATGGCAGGGCCCAGGAAATATTTCTAGCTTATCTCCAGTGTTCTTTGACATCCATAATCATAGCCCACTTAACAGTACAAAATTTGCTCACAAACTAAGGGCTTGTCTACTCAGGGTATGTCTACAATGCACACTTATTTCAAAATAAACTATTCCAGAAGAAATACTTCAAAATAGCTTATTTCAAAATAGTACATCTACACTACAGGGAAGCCTCAAAATTAGTCCAAGGCAAGCTTCCCTAATGTGGATGTGCTACCTCAATTCAGAACCTCAGGAGGCACTGGAGAGTAGTTAGTTTGAATGGCCCTGGGGAGGAGCTATTTTGAAATAGCTATTTTGGAAGAGGTATTATTCCTCATGGAATGAGGTTTACAGAAGTTGGAATAAGCCATCTGTTATTTTGAAATTATTTCGAAATAACGGAATTGCTGTGTAGATGCTCGCATTGTTATTTTGAAATAACTGTGCTGTGTATATGTACCCTTAGGGATGTTAGTGTACAGCAAGCTAGGCTGTGAATTTACAGCACATTAATAACTCTTCACTAATTGCCCATGTGGACACTCATATTGTGGACTAACATTCTCTGATGTGGCTAGAGGTTAATATGTAAGGCCAGGCATATACTACTAAGTTCTGTCAGTATTGTTATGTCAGCCAGAGGACGTGGGGGAAAAATACACCAACCTTATCTGACTTAGCTATGCTGGAAACAGTCTCAGTATAGACTACTTTAAAGTATACTAACTTCCCATGTAGAGACACTGTACTTCCTGGGCCTAATTCACTTCTATGGATGTTGGCTGACAGAAGTGTCATGATCCTCCTAAATCAGTATCATAGGATGAGGGAAGTTTTCCCTGTCATGGAGCAATGACATACAGAATTAGGCAGTCCAGTCTACCATCTTCCTAAAGACAGTGAAGTTACTTAATCTGCTATCAGATTAATGGGACACTAGAGGTACAGTTATTTCAAAATAAGCTATTCCGGAATAGTTATTCTGAAATAACTTATTTTGAAATATCTTGTCTACACTGTAGCCTCAAAATTAGTCTGAGGCAGGGTTCCCTAATGTAGACGATTTAGAGCCCTAGTAGGAATATCTTAGAATGGCCCTGGTGAGGGGCTATTTCGAAATAGCAGAAGTGGAGCGTCTACACACACATTATTTCAAAATAGCTATTTTGGAATAGGCATTGTTCTTCATAGAATGAGGTTTACAGAAGTTGGAATAAGCCATCTGTTATTTTGAAATAATTTCAAAATAATGGAATTGCTGTGTAGACTCTCGCATAGTTATTTCAGAACAACGGATGTTATTCTGAAATAACTTTGCTGTGTAGACACATGCTTGATGTGCAGAAAGCTCTATGATGGAATTAAAAAACCCTTCACTAAGGCCAAGGCTGGGGAAAAGCTGGAGCAGGACTGGTCTGGAAATGATCTGTCCCTCAGATACTGCCAATCATGCTCCCAGGGAAAGAAGCAGTAGGGAAAAAGAAGGTCCAATAGTTCAGGCCGGTGTTAGAGGAAATAAGCCATTCCTCAGAGAAAGTTCTCTTGTAGCAGCAGTTTGAGCTTCAATACCATCCCCCACTCCTTGGAAATCCCATTGAACTAGGGAGAACCACCTGTGGCACACCAGAGAGTTATTTGAATTAGCCTGAAATTGTGGGGACATGGGGAAAAAAAGACTCATCAAATGGCAGCCAAATTGAGCCTCAGACAGACATTGGCTAGGAGGGAGTGGCCCAGAGGAAGGTGAACAGGAAAGGGTAGGCCAGGTCATGTGTCATAATTTCAGGGATCCAGTGGAGCTGGAGGACCTAAAATTGTGTTGAAAATTGGCTCTAAAAGTAGAACCTCTCTGATCACTACATGCTCAACACCAAAGTACACAATGAATGAGCTCATGTTTTTTTAACCCCATCTCCTGAACTAAAGGAAAGCAAAGAAAGAGGCTTCCAGTACACAAACAGAACAGGGATTAGAAATGGAATCAGATTCACTATGCTGGATTTGAATTGGGCTTTTCAGTGATCAAGGAAGAAATTCACCATCTCTCCACAAAACTTTCAGAATTAAAAAAAAAAAAAAAAAAAATCCTCCAAAGAAACAAAAACTCAGGTCAAGCACCAGTTCATCATGGAAAGAATGGTAGGTTATTTTCATGCATTTCTTCCCTTCTGAGTTCAACATGTATAAAAATCCTAATGGTTGATTTGATTTGATTTGGGAATGAGGATGTTGGCAGGAAAGACAAAAAGAGAGGACAGCTGAAAGGAGAGTTGTTTTCAATGTACCACAATCTGTTTTCTCTGCCAAACTGGGCCTGTCACATGCAAAACATCTATATTATGACCTTGGACTTGTGTAACTTGGAATGCTGTAGAGAATCTCAGCTAAACACCTAAGATTCTAACTTAGGTAATTGTCTCATTTATTGATAGTGTTGATTTTAATATATACAGTCAAAGGTATTGCTTGGCTGCTTTAACATATTCTGAGAATAGTGAGGCTCAAAAATCCAATCTGACATCCAGTGACGGTCTGACATCTAATGAAGGATATGTTAGCTAACAAGCTCTAAACTGGTGTCAGAAACAGAGGATTTCTTCCATCTGTTAATTCACCTGGAATAATTCATTGTCTACTTTACACCTGTCACCTTTGACAAGGGCGCAAAAGTCAGATACGATTTTAGGACATTCGAAAAGAGCTGCTAATAACTGTCTCTGTCTTACTGCTTGAACCTAGAAAAATGTTTTGACTCTGTGATTTGCTGCTCACAATTAGAGCAAACAGACAGCAGAAAAAGAGAGTTTCTGTACATTAGTTTTGTAGTACTGTAACATGAAATCACAAATGTGGTATAGCATGTATCATATCTGCTGGATATTTTAAGTATTTTCTACATTCGATTCAAAGCTTTGCACATTATTAATATTTTGATAGCACTAAAGTAGTGTACAGTGGCTGATTTAGTGACTTTTAATGAATATATAATAAATTACTAAGTATTCATAGTTATCTATGGTCCAAATGCTGTTATGTTAAACTGGCATAAATCTTGTGTAGCTCAGATGAAAGCAATAATTCCTCAAAATTCCTACTAAGGAAAACGAGAACAGAATTTTGCCAAAAGCGTCCTCAAGAGAAGTCGTATTAATATCTTTAAATCCACTTCTCATTTCTGTCTTCAGCATTATTGGTTTATCAGAAGTACAGGCTTCAAAATCTCAGAAAAAATCTACTGCTATAGTATGGAGATGTTGATTGTAAAAATCTTCCCTCTGCTGTACCCAGGTGGTCCTTTTGAAGTCACAGTGCCAGAGCTGTCTATGCTGTCATCTATATCACTGTAAGTCTGGAATTTGTCATTGACATCACTGCAATTACTCCAGATTTTTAATTAGATAACCTGTCTAGATTCTGCCCTGAAATAAGGGAAATGAGAACAAGATTTGTCCATGTGAGCCAAATTCATCTCAAGTGTAAGTCCAGTACTTTTAATGGAGTTAAAACAGAAATGTCCATGATCCTCTCAGGCCCCAATTTGGCAAGATACTGAAGCATGTGACCATTTTCACTGAAGTCAGTGAAACTACTGTTGCATGTAAATTAGGAATGTGCTTATTGTACCTTCTGAATCAAGTCTGAAATATATTGTATATATGTTTCAGCTAATATGTCTACTATTTCAGCTATACATATTTCTTATACTGAAAAACTGTTAAAGCAAGACATTGATTATATATAGTTAAAATAATAGGCTTTTTTCTTTAATTCCTGATGACATGACAGATATTTGTTAAAATGTTTCAGAAGCCTACATGAAAGTATGAACAAGCACTTCAAAACCTTAAGCAAGGAGAAGTGGCAGGCTGCACTTTGCTTTGAAAGAACTGCTGTGGACAACATAGGTTTTGTAGCACTGAGTAACAGCCAATTCTCTGACAACTGTTTTTGATGAAACCATTTTTATTCTGAGTTCCATTGGAACAGCATGTACTAGCAGCTGTGAGTGAGTGACTGACAGAGTGAAGTAAAGAAATAGGATGCTCATTATTTGGTCATGAAATATTGACTATCCTTAGGTGAGATTTTCCTATGTTGTATTAATGGAGTAGTGAATGCTTTTATGTTAGCAGTGCAAACAAGCTAATGCACCTGGCTTACAAATACCAGCACATTAGTCAGTCTAGTACTGGGCTTTTAGTAAAAGAAAATCTTGTCCTTTTGGGTCAAACTGTGCAGTTTCATAATGTTCCCATTAAGGATTAACTTCAAATGTATTTCATATCAGATTAGAGATGAAGAAGTCAGCACTACAGTTAATGTTTTGTTTTATTTTGTGTGTGGTGTGGGGATAAATGTATAAGGTGGTTAGACAGTTTCTTATTTCCCATTTTGAAAATGTATTGAGTGGTTGGATGGCATGAAGGATTAGTAATGCAAAACAGAACACTTTATCTTGAAGTCACTGGCATGTAAGTGGCTTAGATGAATTGTGGTACCTAAGAGACATTCATTGGCCAATGTGAAATAAGTTAGGGATCCTAGAACATTTCCTAGCTAGCAGCTAATACCATTTGGCACTTCTGTTTTTGGCCATAGTAAGAGAGGTCCAGTCCTGACAAGGCACTGAGAGTACTACATGCTATCCTTTCACGAATATCCAAGGTACTTTCAAGACAGGCCAAGGGCAAATGCCAGGGAAGAAGCAAATTGCGAGGGAAGATGTTTTTGACCAGTTTGCAATGCTGCTTTCTCTGCTGTATTGCACTTGCTATGTGGACAGGTTCATTCACAAGAGCTGTCAGTCAGGCACTTGCTAGCAGTAAACTCTTGCCACTTTCACTTGAAGCATTATTCCTGCAAATCACTGTTGATCTTTGTGTCAGACTTTGTATTCGTTCTGCAAGTTTTTGATTAACTGTTGTCTAACACTAGAAGCCAGGGTTTATTATTCATTTATTTTGTTTCTGTGTATTTTTTTGGTCAGATTATATTTTTTGCGGGACTCTGCCATTTTTGCTTGAGCATTCCTCACTCTGCATTGGCACACAAGGAAAGAGACAGACTGTCAGAAGCCTCTGAGTAGAGGCCAGACATGATCCTTTTTGTGAACATAGATCGTATACCTTTCTGACAGTAGGATAGGTAGGGCAATGGTTCAGATTTTGTCTCCTTTCAGAGATGGCTAGGCTTTGGTGAGGAAAGTGACTCACCACAGAATGCACACCTGGGCATTCAGACAGGAAACATCCTAGACTCGACCAAAACTACTACTCTGAGATATTGCTCCCCTTTGTGATTCAGAGAAGATCTCCGTAAACATCCATAAAATTACCTCATGAACCTGCTTCAAACACCTCTTCAAATCTCTTCTTTGTCATGATTGCTAAAAAACAAACAAATGGCATATACAATTCTCATCATCATCATCATCATCAACAACCATGGGCTCAATGCCAGTTGGTGTCCGATGCCTCCCTCACTATTTCCTTCCATCTTTCCCTGTCCAATGAGGAATGGATTAGTTTCTGTAGACTAGCTCTGCACCAATCTACTATATCATCTACCCATTCTCTATGGGATCTGCCTCTCCTATTTGGACCATATACAATGTTGCTGGTGTGCAAAGCCCACTCCCTATGTTGTGGATGGATAATTTTTCACTGTTTCCTTGTATTAGTCCATCTGTTTGTCTGTATATTTCTATTTATTTCTTGTTTTATACTTAGAGTGTGAGGTTTATTTGGGGGGGGGGCAGGGACTACTTTTTGCTGTGTGTTTGCACAACCCCTAACATAGTGCCCATGATTAGGGCTCCTGGATGCAATGATAAGGTTCAGAAACATGTATCCTCTGCATCCACACCCACCTGGGCTTTAACTTAAGCCACATCAGGCCCTCTCTCTTTAAACCCTTGAAATATTTTTCACCATTTTTGCCTTCTCAGATATTTTTGTTCTTCCTGTCAACAAAGTTGTGTGCTGTAAAATGAACTTGGCAAGCAGTGAGAGTATAAAATGTAAGCAGCTGCTGATTTGTTTAAAGAGGAAACAATGTTCAAGATATTAGAGTGCAAAATTATTTCAGCTCAGGCACAGTGAACTTTTTTTTGTTAATTTCCTAATGCAAATAGTATTTTAAATGGATCAAAATCCCTGATTAAGGCACTATTTGCACAATCACTGATACAGATTTGGAGCCTCATTAAAATTTATTTGCAAATTGCCTGAATATTTTATTTAGTCAATAGATTGAAAGTATTTGCAATAATGAAGTATGCTTTGTAAACAATAAAGGATCAATCATCCCTTTACCACACTGGTATGTGAGTGAGGAAATTCAGAAATAGTGCCATACAGTCACAACAACATCCATCCTCTTTGCAAACTCTGCTCTGTTCAGTGAAGTTGCCCAGTTCCACTATTCTGTGGGGAAGGACGTGAGCCCTTGTTATCTGGACTAGCTAAGTGAAGTCCCTGAAATCAGGTGAATGCAATGATTATGAGTATGTATGACACCACTACAAATTGAAGAAGATTCTGTGAGGTCAGCACTTCTTCTAGACATTTACCCTGACACCAACTGATCACAATGTATCTCTTAATTATTTTCAAATAGATGTGTTATTCTCTGACTGGGTTACAAAAATAGGGCCCAATACTGCACTCTTTTAATGGAAGTTTTGCATGCATTAGAAATACAAGATTGGTGCTGTAGTGGATGAAGGAAGCAGGAGATCTACATATTTGAATTTGATGAATGTATTTGAAACTGTCATCCAATTATAAAAAGTTAACTCATTGTGGCTCTAGGTAAGAAAGCTTCCATGTTCCCTGATTATTACTACATCCTACTTTCTGGCATTGACAATTGCAGTCTTGAGCCACTCGCATGCGTTCAGAATGCACTTTCCTAGCTTGTCACTTTGACCAGGTTACCTCCTTCTTTGAACACCTAACTGGCTCCCTTTACCATCTCAGACATAAGCTTCTTGTGTTCACTTTCAAGGTTTTAATCCTCCCCATTACATCTTATTTGCTATCTTGTTGTCAGTGCTAGCTTCTGATCAGCCCATTGATAGCACCTGCTTGCCTACTTCTTAAATTTTCAAACAAACACCTTTATGATTTCTTCCATGCTGATCCATATGCTTGGGAAGTGCTCCCCATAAACCTCTACAAACCTGCCTCAGAAGCCACCTTTATTTACCTTCTCAAAACTCTCAATTGTGGCGATGCTCACAAAAAAAAAAAATCTTGGCAGTGGTTAGACTGTTAGTGGACTGACACCATTGCCTATCACAATGATTAATATGGCCTCATTTTTCCTTGTACTCCCCTGTCTGTGTTTATCATCTATTCTCTCGTCTTTTTAATCAAATTGTAAGCTCCTTTGGGCATGGGTCCACTTTTTGTTCTGTGTTGGTAAAGTTCTTATCACAATGGGGTTCTGGTCCATGACCAGAGTCCCTACCCACTACAGTGATACAAATAAATAATTGTAGTAATAATAATAACAACAGTAATAATGTTTCATTTCAGGTTGGAAGGTAATTGAAAGTGAAGGTAATGAGAAAAGTGTGATGGATATCAAGGGAGGAAGATATCTAAGGGAGATCCTACACATATCAACATTGTCTGAACTTATTTATCATCTTCATGAATGATATATTTCATGAGCCCATAGACTTTGGGAAGTTTTGGGTAGACACAGCAGTTTTTCCATGCACTAGCAGTTGCATTGTCAGGCTTTTGGAACACTAATGAAATTCACCAGTGATGTTGTATATCAAGTGTTGCAAATACTACTGAGGACAGAGAACTGATATACAAATTGATCTACAGACATTAGAAATATGTCAAGAAATAGCAAAATGAAGCTCAATTAGGAAAAAAACCCCAAACATATACAGCTTGCAAAAATCTTCAACATAGATATTCAATAGATGGGACAAATTTGGCCTATTAATAGGGGTTTGAGCTTGTACAAATGAAGTCAGTTGGGAACAGAATTTGATCCTAAGGCTGAATTCTGCAAAATACTGAGCAGTCTGGCAGAGATCCAGGAAACCACTTAACCGTGTGCTTAATTTTCAATACATTAGTAGACCTATTTGATTGGCTGGGTCTGGAACTAGAGTGTTCAGTACTTTCCAGGACTGAGACAAAAATAAGGAGACCACTGAAATTAATGATGTCTCAAAAATGCCAGGGGAAACTGAACTACAGATAAGTAAATACTTATGGAACTTTAAAATGTAGAAATAAATGCAGCTGGATATTACACATCATCAGTGTCTAGCTAACACTGGCAATTATTTTAAAATTGTGAATCACAAGATTGGCAACAAAAGATTAGAGAGAAGCAAACATGAGAGGTTATCAGGATCCAGATGCAGAGACAAATAAAAAATAAGCTTCATATGTGTAGTTTGGATAAGTGCTCAATATAGGTGGGAGATGACCTAGGTCATCAGGAAACTAAAATTCATCAACACTAAAAATGTAGAGGAATTAATTAATAGTGTGACAGTTGGTATTAATAGACTTAAATTAAGAAAGTGAATGTTTTAATTGACCATCCGGAAAACTTCATAAAAATTAATGTATAATGGAAATAATCCTGGATTGATAGGGACTGAGGCTAGGTCTACACTAGGGATAATTTGAATTAAAATACAGAACTCCAGCTACGTTCATTTCTTAGCTGTGTCAAAGTACCTTAAACAAAATTTTGGTGCTGTCCACGTTGCAGAAAGTCGAAGGGAGTACACTCTTCCTTCTACTTCCCTTACTCCTCCCTGATCAGCATTGACAGGAGTGCCCTCTTAATTTGAATTCTTCACTATACCCGCTAATTCATACCCCAGAAAATTGATTGCAGCAGCTTCGATCTTCTCTGTAGTGTAGACATGTCCTGAATGACCTCTGAGGATTTTTTCTCAAATCTAATTCTGTAACCTTTACTGGTTTCAGACTACATGTTTATGAAAATAAAATAGATGTCTGCATAGAGAAATTCATGGAGGATAAGTCCATCAATGACTATTAGCCAGGATGGGCAGGAATGGTGTCCCTAGTCTCTGTGTGCTAGAATGGGTGACAAAGAGGGGATCACTTGATGATTACCTCTTTTGTTCTTTCCCTCAGGAGCACCTGGCATTTGCCACAGTTGTAAGACAGGATACTGAGCTAGATGGACCTTTGGTCTGACCCAGTAAGGCCGTTCTTATGTTCTTATGCTTTAAAAATGTAAATAAAAAGCTGTTAAACTTTGCCAGATATCTGGGAATACATTCTAATAACTTTGGAATTGTATAAAAATGTTACATTCAAGTTTCAGTAAATCTTATTTAATATAAGAAAATCAGGAAATTCTAAGTTAAGAATAGGAAATACTTAAAAAACAAAAAAATAGTCTAGTAGCACCTTAAAGACATGTAGATGGTACCATGAGCTTTCGTGGACAAAACCCCTTCTCCAGATGACTGGCGTATAATAAGTCCAGATCCAAGAATCCATCATGATACCATCTACATGTTTTGTTAGTCTTTAAGGTACTACTAGACTATTTGTTGTTTTTTAAGTTTTTCCTTTTATAGACTAACTCAACTACCCCTCTGAAGCTAAATTAAGAATATAACTCACATCATTATAGCCTTGTCTTCCCCTGTTATCTATGTGAGTTAAGAACTGAATGCCAGTCTTACCTTTGTCTCCTGACTACTGATTAAATCTGATCATTATTTTTACCTGAAAGCTGAGAATGTTATAATTTAATAAATGCATGCAACTGAAATTTGATAGTCATTATTATAGCATTGAATAAACCAATTTATTTCTTTCCTGTATGTTTAAAAAATACCCTCTATTCAGCCTTTAGATTAGAGTGTCTCTAACAATCCCATTTATGAAGTGTTGATAAATGAAAGTATGATTCATTAACTGTAGAAATTCTCTACATATTAGTAAAGGTTATTTCAAGACCCTTGTATCCCTGGTGCACCACAGCGAATGTAGCTCAAAGTCAAAGATTAAAGAAACAATCAAAGCTTTACACAGTCAAATCCTTCATTATGACACAAAAGTTACTAAAGCCATGCAGCTTAATTTGCTCCTTCATTTACTCTTGTGATCCTCCATGCTGTTCTGAAAAGGTCAGATTAAATGCAGGCAGCTACCTGTAAAGATGCAGAAGCTATCAGGACTGGCACAACAAAGCAGGAGAGGGGGAATCCAATATTTACGCTAAATGCCACATGGAAGTGCTTGGGCCTGGAGTGGTAAATGGAAGAAAGAAGAATTGACAAGCACTTGCAGTGAATTGGCTGTTGTAATGGGTGTCACATCTGTGACAGAATTTCTTTTAGCACCAGAATCCTGAGATGTGACAGTTTTAAACCATGAAGAGTTAAGAAGCACTCAAAGACCTGCTGTAAATAACGTGTATTCAATGGCATGACCTAGAGTCTTCTTTTAGGGCTAAAAATAGATTTTTAACAGTTGACATCTGTTTCCTTCAGTATTTACAGTGAGAAAGCAGTTACAAGGTAAAGTGGCAGTGACATATAATGTCCCCAGATGACATGAAGTGGCAGAATTGTGTCAGCCTGAGGTAGCAAAAAGACATTGTTTCCTAATTAAACAAATGGTAAACAGAAGTGACAACTGCCATTTTATGAGGCAAGTGAACCTGTTATCTCCAAATAAGATGGAAGTTGTTGTTTTCTCTAGGATCAGTAGTTAAAAATAAATTCAGTGCTGCAATAACAGGTGTAAATGAGACGCAGGTAGGTTTTGGCCTTTAGGCAACAAAATCTGGATTATTTTTTTTTAAATCTGTTTACTGAAGATTTTCTATATAGAAGTCAATAGTGCAAAAATCAGCAGAAAAGAAGTGTAACATGCTGTGCACAGATGCAATGCACAGAGAAAAAAATGCAGTCTTGGTCTCCAACATATGGATAAATAACAATTGTTGTTTGTTTATAGCAGTGTCCATTCTGTGCAAGGTGTTTTTCAAACAGGGCAGATGGACATCCTCTGTTCCCAGGAGGTTGCAACTTAAAGACAAATAAATACAAGTACTTTGTTTCAAATCCAGCAATTTAAAGACACATTTAAGCCTCAGATTTTTTTTTTTAGCAAAATGAACGGATACTATATAAAACTGGAGGCTTTTAAGACAAAATGAGCACCTCTGCAGCTGATTTTAACATGCTTTTTTTTTCTTCTAAAAGTAGATGGGCTTTTGTGATGCTGGGGAAAATATGAGAAGAACTTGAAGTAGAAGGCGAAAATTAATTGTAAATTCCATAGGTATTTACCAGCTTGAACTGAGGTGGCATAAAAGAATGTGCCATGCTACCGTAGCATACTCCTCTCCTCACACATTAGCAATAAAAAAGGATTTTCTATAACTCCCCAGGGTTAAATACTATGTCCATGATATGTAAGAGCTGGGGCACAAATTAGGTTGTGACAGAAAGATTTGTTATAGGCAGTGGGGGAGGAGAGAAAGGTCTGTTGAATCCAGAAGTGAGCCAGGCCCAGAAGTAAGGGGACTAAGGAGGATTGCGAGTGGAAATAGAGGAGAGAAATACAGAATACAGACAGCTTGAGAGGAAGGAAAATTAAGTGAGAGAAATAAAGAAGAGAGAAAATGGATGAAGATGAGAATCACAGTAGAAAAGAAAGGGATAAAAATCAGGGGTGCTGGCACCAATGTATAGTGGGGGTGCTGTGAACCATTGAATCCTTCTGTAAACCCAGTTATGTGCTGGAAACCTCTTCTAGTCAGGAGTGTGTGGCAGCACTCCCTCCACCCCTATTTCCTGCACTTATGAAAGAAATGCAGAAAAGAGGGGAAAGGAGAAGCGAGAAGGTCTGTTTGGAGCAGTCTCTTTGCCGACCCTAATTTCTCTTACATGCTAATAGTTTGCTGTCTTGGGGTGAAAGTGAAATGTTTTAATGTTCTTGCTTTATGTGCATGATAAAAACAACTGAATCATCTTACTTGCTGAGCATAACTGGGCCATCACCCTATGAGGTGGTGCAAGTAGGAAGACTCCACACACAGTTATCTCAAGGCGACAGAAATAGGAATTCCTTACCCAGTCATTTGTTGCCTTTTGTTCCATAAGGGCTCCAATATCTGAGCCCCAGAGATCAAAATGTCATCCTCCACAAAAAAAGATAATGCCAGCTTGCAGAAAGAGTGTCTGGCACCAGAAGGAAGGATAATTGGGTGAGAAAAATCCTGGCTCTCAAATGATTGCCACATGCCTTCCTGATTGAGGAGACATCCATTTAACACACTGGTGGCAAACTCATTATGTTATATATTTTAATGACATAAAGGATCAGTTGAAATGCTGAGTCCAGTTTAAGCTCACCAGGAGTGGGAAGAAACTTTTGGCTCATTGTGGTCATCAGTGAAATAACGAATCTTGAGAATAATTGCAATCCAAAAGAGGGTACTATGTCAGTAAGTTTTTCCAGTGCAGGCACCAATACTTGATGCGTGAGGAAGCACATATTTAGGTTCAATGAGATTTAGTTAAAGTACAATGGGGCCTGCTGTGGGAGTTGTGGGTGCTCAGCATTTTGGAAAATCAGGCATATGTATATTTAGGTGCCTAAATATGGATTTAGGATCCTATATTTAGGCACCCAAGTATGACAATATTCATTTTTCATAATGAGTGAAAGCCTTCTGATCTACTATTCCTGAGCTGAGAAGCCACTTTTGGTTTCAACAAGCAGAGAATCACCTTTTAAATATATGTACATTACTTGTTTTTTATTCAGAAATTCTGAGGATAGGGAGGACTCTACTGATATTCACAAGGTGAAAAACAATAGAGTTTGAAGGTCAAACTCCCAACTTACAAATTCAGTTCAAGAATACAAATACTAATAAAAATCAGTTAAATCAGAACTTGAATATTTATATTGGTGAAAACTTCTGGAGTTATAATGTCATTCTCAGTATTTGTGGAGAAATCCTCAAAAATTCACATTTCAGGAAAGGTTAGGACAAATTGGGGATAATCTAGAGAAAAGCAGCAATATTAATGATTAAAGGTCTAGACAACATGACCTATGAGGGAAGAATGAAAAATTGGCTTTCTTTAATCTATAGAAGAGAAGACAGATTGGGGGATGAGATAATAGTTTTCAAGTGCATAGAAGGTTGTTGCAAACAGGAGGAAGAAAAAAATACTCTCTTTAACCTATGAGAAAGCACAAGAACCGATGGGCTTCAATTTCAACAAGGGGAGTTTACATTGGATATCAGATGGGTGGACACAGGTTGAATAAGCACTGGAATAAACTACCTGGAGAGGTTGTGGCTGCTACTGCACCACTCATTTGTTTACTTCCCGGCACAGCCACAAATTGCATAGCTTATTTTGAAATAGGGAGCGTCTACACAGCACTTATTTTGAAATAGAGCACTCTTTCTCCGCCTTCCCTTACTCCTCATACAATAATAGGAGTTAGAGTAAGAAGTCCTCCAGCTTGACAGTATTTCAACATTATTTCAGAATAACTACCTGCTGTTTTGATGCAGACGAAGTTATTTTGAAATAATGTTGCTGTGTAGCTGTACCCTTAATGACCAGGAAACCACACCAGACTGAAGTTATATCTACTCTGCAGGCTTTTTGCGTAAGAAGCTTTTTGCTGAAGAGATTTTCCGCAAAAACTTCTTGTGTAAAAGCTCATCCAGACTACAAAAGCGCATCGCAAAAGCGATGTGCTTTTGCACAAGAGAGCATCCACACTGCATGGACGCTCTTGCTCAAGAAAGCTTTGATTGCCATTAACAGAATGGCCATCAGAGCATCTGTGCTTTTTCTGATAGGCTCTTTTTGCACAAGAAAACCCTGTTGAGCATCCACACACACCTTTTTGCACAAGAACTCTTGCACAAAAAGGAGTTATGCCTCGTAGAAAGAGGTATACCTACACCGCAAAAAGCTCTCTGTTCTCCATTCTACTGTAAATTTTCTTGCGCAAAAACACACTTGAGATGTGGACGCTCCATGGGTTTTTGCACAAAACCAACCATTTTTTCACAAAAGCCCTGTAGTGTAGATGTAGCCAGACAGGGCAGACTGCTGACCAAGATGCTAAAAGTCTGGTTGGTGGTACAGCAGGATTAAGTCAGACTCCCTGCCTGCCTTAACTCTGCACATCTCCTAGAGGAAATTAACATATCTGACTCCTAGGCATAGGCTTCATGCACTGCCCCCGCCCTGAGTCCTGGCTAGGCAAGAACCATGGCCAATGGGAGCTTTGGAGGCAGTGTTTTCAGGCATAAGCACTTTTCAAATAACATAGAATCATAGGACTGGAAGTCGACCTTGAGAAGTTATCAATTCCAGTCCTCTGTATTCATGGCAGGAACAAGCCCCATATTCTAGACCAGTGTTTCTCAAAATGGTCCTTGAAGCCACTTTGAGGAACCTGCTAACTGGCTGTTCCAGTTGGTTTGACATGATTTGTTCTTTACTTACCGGCTCTTGTTCGTCATTTGCAGTCAAAGAACAGCGAACTGGAACCAATACGAACCTGAGGCTCTGTAGCCATGGTGCTGGTAAGTAAACACTCTGGAGCGGCCAGTTATCAAATTTCTCAAAGCGGTTTCTTGGACCACTTTGAGTAACAATGTTCTAGACCTTTTTCATTCATGGCACCCCATGGGGGCTGCTGAATTTGGTGGAGGAAACAGCCCCTTTAATTGTTGGGCCACGACCACTCTCCTGCCACTCCCTCCGCCTTGTGTATGCCGGAAGCCAAGTCGAGAAGGCAGGAAAAGCGGCCGGATGGATCCAAGTGCTGTGACCCCCATTGAAAGCAGCCACTACCCCCTTGACCCACAGGTTGTGCACCACTGTTCTAGACCATCCCTGTCAGGTGTTTGTCTAACCTGCTCTTAAATATCTCCAGTGATGGAGATTCCACAACCTCCCTAGACAATTTATTCCAATGCTTAACCCTCCTAAGAGTTAGGCAATTTTTTTTGGTAATGTCCAACCTAAACTTCCCTTGCCACAATTTAAGCCCATTGCTGCTTGTCCTATCATCAGAGGTTAAGAAGAACATTTTCTCTTCCTTCTCCTTGTATCTATCTTTTAGGTACCTGAAACTGGTTATTATGTCCCATCTCAGTCTTCTCTTTTCCTGACTACACAAACTCAGTTCTTTCAATCTTCCCTCATAGGTTAGGTTTTTCTAGACCTTTAATATTTTTTGTTGCTCTTATCTGGACTTTTTTCCCCAATTTGTGCACATATTTCATGAAATGTGGCACCCACAGCTGGACACAATACTCCTACTGAGGCCTAATCAGTGTGGAGTAGAGTGAAATAACTACTTCATGAGTCTTGCTTACAGCACTCTTGCTAATACATCAGAATGATGTTTTCTTTTTTTGCAACAGCATCACACTGTTGACTCATATTTAGGTTGTGGTCCATTGTGATTCCTAGATCCCTTTCTGCAGTCCTCCTTTCTAGGCAATCATTTCCCATTTCATATGTTACAACTGATTATCCATTCCTAAGTGGAGTTCTCTGCATTTGTTCTTATTGAATTATATTCTATTTACCTCAGATTATTTCTATGTTTTGTCCAGATAATTTTTAATTTTAAAACTATCCTCCAAAGCACTGGCAACATCTTGCAGAACATTTTATAAATGTACTCTATATGCTCTTATCTAAGTTATTAATGAATATATTGAACAGAACTGGTCTCAAAACTGATCTTGCAGAACCCCACTCATTATGCCTTTCCGGCATGATTGTGGACCACTAATGCAACCAGTTATATACCCATCTTATGGTAGCTCCATCTAGGTTGCATTTCCTTAGTTTGTTAAGAAGCTCATGTAGGACTGTATACAATTCTTTACTGAAGTCTAGAATTATCTCATCTAAAGCTTCCCCCTTATACACAAGGCTTGCACTCCTGTCAAAGAAATATATCAGGTTGGTTTGATGTGATTTGTTTTTTACAAATCCATGCTGACTGTTACTTATCACCGTATTGTCTTCTAGATATTTAAAATTGATTCCTTGATTATTTGTTTCTTTATTTTTCCTGGTACAAATGTTGAGATGGCTGGTGTATAATTCCCTGGGTTGCCTTAATTTCCCTTTTTATAGATGAATATTATATTTTACCTTTTCCAAGCTTCTGGATTCTCTCCCATATTCTATGATTTTTTAACGATAATAGCTAATGGTTGACTTCACCCTCCAACGTTTTGCAGAGTAAAACACTAGCCTACACATCCTGAGATGTTTCTTATTATATACTATCTCAGCTCTCCTGCAGATGCCACCATCTGTGCCCTTTAATTTCTTTCTTTAATTTGATTATTGTAACCTTCATAAAATCTTGTCTGTAGAGGGACAAGGTAATAACTTTTTGATATCTTAGTAACAAAGCTAATAGACTGTTTCTAGGCAGACAGTGTTTCCTTCTTATAGTTGTGCTGTTCCATTATTCCCTTGACTATCTATAAACCTTCATCTAGGCTAGCACCACAGATTGAACTGGGGATTTCCAGTGACTAAAGCATAACTGTACATCTTGAGCTAAGTGACTAAGCACTGTAACCACATGCTCTGTGTGCTGGATACAAAAGGAATGCATAACACACTGACCACTAGATTACAATTATGCTCTACTGTTTCTTCTTGTTTACGCAGGTGTCATGCTATAGCTGTACCATGCTGACAATGATCCTTATCCTGCAGTATATTTTTGGCAATGTTTGTTCTGCTGTTCTGTTTCTCTGTGGAAAATATAAGTTCCAGGTAACATGCTGGAAACCATAATCATTTCTAAATAACTTGAACTCCCTGCAACTCCATTGAATTCCATTTTCAGAAAAGGAGTTTAATAGCATACTGGAGCTTCTGGTTGTTTATCACCATTTGTGCATGGCAAGTGTAATATATCTAGGAAATGTAGAAAATAGGAAGCTGTTAATAAGTATCTCTGTCCATTGTACTCACATAAATCTGCAGCTAACATTATTTATGGGTCATAAGATGAGAGAGTTGATGTTAAAGGTTCTTTATTTTGAACTGATTTTAAACTCTGCTTTCAAACAGCTAAATGAGCCAAACCAGCCAAAAATGTAATGTGTTTTTTTTAATGTATTGAATAACTAGTAGGCTCTGGCATTCCATGACATTTTCTAGAGTAGACAAATTATGTTCTCACGGGGAATTGGCAAATCTAAATGTTTGTTCAATGTGACAAATCTGCATCTTATTCTTTTTCTAATGGAAGGGACAAGAAAGTAGTACAACACTCATTCAGTTTATGAATCTTCACTCTAGCTCCATTACTCTCTATTCTCTACTTCTGCTTGCCCTTTTGTCAGCACTTATGATTATATTCTCAGAGTAGTTCTTACGCTATAGGGGTTCATAATCTGGCTAAGGAAAAACATTACATAATCCCACTTCAAAAGGCCATCTACAGGAGTAGATGAATATGTTAATTTTTTCATCATTCTTACTGCACTACACCCTTTAAGATATGAGCCTTGTGACTGGAGAATACAGAATACTTATGCCTTGCTCTTTCATTCAGCATATGAAATAGCCTTTGTATTTCAGCACTAACTACTAGAAATGCAGATTAATCACTGGTTGGCTGCCTCTGTGGCTGTGACATCTTTCATCATCACCCATCAATCTAATATTGCAAAAGCATAAACATTCAGATTTGTGCTATATGCCTTTACAAGACATCTTTGATCAGTTTCTGGGCTATTTGCACACTTGAAAAACTTATAGAAGAAAATATCTTTGCAGTTACTCTATACAAACTATGGACACAGGATGAGATAATGATTATTTTCTTATAGGTCTGGCCCTTTGCTGTCTAGTAGAACAATAATCACACTGTGTAAGCTCGTGTTTGTATTTGGCCCATCATACAAAGTTTATATTTTAGAGACTTCTGTGATGGGTAGATGGATGCAATTATGGTGTGAGTTTCCCTATGATCTAGATTTCCTAATATCTTCTTTCTAACAATTTCCTGCCATAGTAGGTATTCAGACTGAATTACTCTAAAGAAAATATGTTCTCTTATTAAATGGGGATTTGTTCCTTAGCGTTATACCTTTTACACTTCTTTCATTAGAAACCCCTAAAGCAGTGGTCCCCAATGCGGTGCCCGCGGGTGCCATGGCGCCCACTGGGGCATTTATATGCGCCCTCCTAGTGACCAGGGCCGGCCTGAGCCATTCTTGTGCCCCGGGCCCCGGGCACCCGGTGCATACGCAGCCCCCTCCCCGGGTGCACGGCGCATGTGCGGCCGCCATCCCCGGGCACGTGGCGCATGAGTGGTGCCGCCCCTGGGCACGAAGCGCATGCGTGGCCCCACCCCCGGGCACCCGGCAGCCTCTAAAGGTTGGGGACCACTGCCCTAAAGGATTCATAACACAAATTTATTAAACTCAGACTATTCTTTAGAGTTGTCCTCATTTGCCAATGTCACTAAGAACCTTAATATAGTCAATTATATTTTATAATGTGTCCAAATCTAGCTCTACCCCTAAGAAAGCATTACCTGTTAGTTAAAAAATAGTGATATATCATAGATTACTATCACTGCAGAATCCTAGAATATATAAGATAGTATGTATGTATACATTTTCAATTCATGCAAATGTGCATGTTTGAGCCTGCCTATGCTAACATTTGGAACATGAAGCTTATTAGAAGCCCAAACTAACCAAAATCAGTATGAAAAGATGGGCAGAGTTGTGCAAAATATTCCTCCTCATACTATTAAAAACCTCAGTCAACAGAGAATACCAATAGTTTTGTAAGACAAATTTACATGGAAGTGCAAGAGGGTGCAATGGTGTCAATATAAAAGAAATACTAATCTTTTATAAGGGAGGAGGAGTTTATAATGATAAGCTTATGCCACATCACCACTCACATGGTTCTAAGAAAGTACACTTGTCATTAAGATGAGAGCATTACAGAGAAAATACATCAAAACAACAAAAGAATTTACGCACATGCTAATAAGCTTACCAGAGGTTACCTCCTCAACTGTACCAAGGTCTTTGGTAAATCCTTCAAATCCCACAAATAGGGTTTCACTATAATTTCTAGTTTATAGCTTTGTCCTCTTCAGAACCAGAATTGAAATGGTACAGTGTATCTGTTTCTTTAGATAGCTCAGGCCATTGATAGCGAGTTTCCAGGAAAAGGTAACCACCAGACAATCACATTCTTCTACAGAGGTGAAGCAGAGATAGGGAATTTGCATTAACCTCTCTGTAGGGATACCTGAAGATAATCTCTTAGGGTACGTCTAGACAGCGACACTATTTCACGAAACATCTGGTATTCTGAAATAGTGTCTTCTGTATCTTAACAGAACACTCATTATTTCAAACATGCAATTGAAATAATGGGCTTGCTATTCCAATGTCCTGATAAACCTTGTTCCATGACTATTAAGGGACTTGTCAGAATAGCAGTCTATTTTGTGTAGACAATGCCAAATTTCAAAATAGACTATCTCAGAATAACCTCAAAATAAGCTATGCAATATGCTTAAATTGCATAGCTTATTTTGAGCTAGCACCAGTGTGTAGATATACACTTATTGTCCTAAAAGTCCATTCTTGATGAGCACTTTTTCAATGTTGTCCTGTGAACTCCCTCACTTCATATCTCTTATATCCCTCTATATGGAGGCTGTAGTACAATGTAAGACCACAATAATACATAAACCATTCATTGAATATAGTGGACCCTACAGATACTTACACTTTATTCAGTGAGGTCTCCCAAGCATGTGCCAAGACACTGTCATATCTGTCACACTGAACTCATGAGTAGCCCCACTTTAAAGCAGTGTGAATAAGGGCAGCCCTCTATGAAAGGGCTCTCATTGCCTGATAACGAGCACACTTAATGTCCTTTGGCATTCTGATATGCTCCATTAAATTTGTTAAACAATGAAGAGATTGGAAAAGGCAGTCTTATCTTGTACTCTAAACCATATTTTTCATTTCAAGTGATATGGTGGAGGCGAGAGGGAAAGGCTGTGTGTGTGTGTGTTTTGAAGCTGCTTTGGAAGGGCAGCGTGGTAAATAAGACAATCAAACTGAATTGCCCTTGAAACAATTTTCCCATAAATGCATAAATAAGTCATGATTTATGTTTATGTTCCAGTAAAAATGCGGCAGTGTGCATAAAAATAGAATGGCCACAATTTATAAAACACAGGAGCGGAAAATAAATGTATGCTTCATTATTCAGAAAGCTCTAGCAGAGAACAGATGCATGGATTTCAATATATCTCACAATTCAGCTATGTGAATGTTTTAGCCTCATCTAAGTCACCAAGGGTGCATCTGCACTGCATCGTTATTGCAAGATAACAAACTTAATTTCAAAATAACAATGTGAGCATCAGAATAAACAGCCATTCTGTTATTTCAAAATAATTTTGAAATAATTAATGGCTTATTCCAAAATCTGTAAACCTCATTCTACGAGGAATAATGCCTTTTCCAAAATATCTGTTTGGAAATAAGGTGTGTGTAGATGCGCCACTGCTGCTATTTCAAAATAGCTCCTCACCAGGCCCATTCTAAGTTATTCCACCTCAGTGTCTCTGTTACCTGCACAAATTTCTCTATCCCTTTCACGCTTTAGGGACACACACCTTTACCCAGTTCCTAGGGCTCAAGGTTCAACCCTGTTAATTTACACACCCACCCTTACCCAATTCCTAGGGCTCAGGGCGTAACTTCCTGCAGGTTTGCTGGATCTTTTGCCACTGAAAGAGCTTCACACAGTAATATTCTTATTCTCTATTTATTGACAATCCCCAAGCAAGCACAATACATATGCTAAGCATACAGTGTCATGCTCACCAATCCTGATAAAGGCAGGCAGACTTCTCCTATTGGCCAGGCAAGGTCAGTCTCTCTGGATCTTAGCTGCTGCACATCACGGTTATGCAGAGGAGTTCTGGCATCCCTGGTCTTAGGCTGTGTCTTGGAGGTGAGGTCTTCCCTCCTTCTTTTGGTGTTCCTTTCTTTCTTTCCTTCCCTTTTTCTCTTCTTGCTTTTCCCCTTTTCCTTCTTTCCTTTTGCTTGCTTGTCTCTTTCTTGGACCCCAGTTTATATAGCAAAAACTTGAGTCCTGCTTAGCTATATGTTAACCAATTATTTTAGTATAATTTTACTAACCAATCATAACATACTGTAACAGAATTACCTAACCAATCATACCCCACCACCTTAGTTAATTTACACGTAGCAAAATTAATCATATAGCAGACAGAAACAGTTACAAACCAGACAGAGATCACACAGACAAACAATAAGAAAGTGAGGACAATAATCACAGAATGCGGATTCCACAGCCTCAACTATTGGTAAACAGTTTCTTGCCAGACTAAATGCTGTTAATTAAGTTTTCTTTTCCCCTCTTCATATCTGTTTCTTTATCTGGTGACAGTGGGTGCCATTTGGATAGGATCCCCTTCTCACGGCCTAGTGTGACACTATTTTAATGCAATTTAGATGGAACGTGAGTGTGTGACTCCAGGCTTTACAGGTAATGGCTGCTGCTCTTCAGTCTGGCTGCAGAAGAAGGTTTTAGTGTAGGCCTTCCAATATGGCTACAGGCCTTCCAATATGGCTACAGAAAAACCATATTGTTACACCTTCTCGGGCACTTCGAGATAGCACATCTACATTAGGAACGCCTGCCTCAGACTAATTTTGAGGCTTCCCTGCGTTGTAGACGAGCTATTTCAAAATAAGATATTTTGGAATAACTATTCCGGAATAGCTTATTTTGAAATAAGTGTGCAGTGTAGACATACCCTGAGAGTCAAATTTTCTGATGTCCAATAATTCTGGGCATCCAGCGAGAAACTTGATTTTCAGAGGAGTCTAGCTCCCACAGTTCTAATTTACCTCATTAGGATTTTAGTGACCTGCACATCATGACACAAGGGTCTTATAGTTGGGCACTACAAAACTGAGACCCATGAAATTGTGGCTGCTTTTGAAAATTTAAGTTGCATCTCTTTGTGCTAAAATGTCCTTCCCTGGAAAATGGAGCTGCTAATACAAATCTACTTCACAGGGATGTTATATATACACTATAGGCTGCTAAGCATAGTTCCCACTAAAATGCACTCCTGCACATTCGTGCACAAAAAATTCTTCCCCTGCCCACCTCCTCTGGAGCCACACAGCAGCACTCACACAGCAGGTGAGGGAGCTCCTGGGCCATGTGGTCGGGGGGTGGGGAGGCCTGCTTCAGTGGCTGGGGCTGCTATGTGGCAGCGGGGCTGGGACCCGTTCTGGTGGCTGGGGCTGGGAATGGGACCTGCCGCATAGTGGGGGGAGGCTGGGTCTGCTTTGGTGGCTGGGAACGGGACATGCTGCATGGTTGGGAAGGGGGAATGTTTCTACTTTTGTGGCCGGGAACGTGTGTGTGTTAATAAAACTGGGTGCCATGGTGGCACATATTCAAACCAGTGCACATGACCTCAATATTGGTGCACATGCCAAAACTCACTCCACTCATGATTGGAAAATCTTAGCGGGAACATGGTGCTAAGTATTCTTGTTTTAATCCTTATAGGATTGATATATTTATAAAGGTGCCAACAAGAGACTACTCTTTATTTCCAGGCCTCTATAATGTGATGTGTGTCATGGTTGCACATTTTATAGCCCTGTCTTGTGACAGGTGTCTGTTTCCACTTCAGTAGACACTGTTTCACTGGCCCTCTCTTCCAGCCCCACACCTCTTAGCACTCCTTTGTATACACTGAAGCTTGTGTTAACTGCCCTCCTAAGGGACTTGCAAAAAGTGGCCTTTTTCTGGGAGGTGAACTTCTTATAAAGACTGCAGAGTAGATTCCATTTTCTATTCCACAAAATTCTCACTGACACACCTTTACCTTTTTCTCCCCTTTAGATTCTTCCCCATTTATCTAATCTGTCTCCTGGTCCTCTATTCTCCACCAACATGTACATATGATGTAACTTCCCTGAAACCCCATCTACTACTGTGTCTCTGAGGTTCTCCTCAATGCCTAGTCTCTATCTTCCTTCTTAACAGACACACTTTATATACTCACTCATGGAGCTCTGTGTGTGCTGTAGTGTGACTTTAGGAAGTACACAGAAAGGGAAATTATTGCTGCGAAAAGGGCTTATTTCAAAGGAAGTTAGGAACCTAGATACATATGGGGGGCCTAAATGGAGTAATTCTGGCCAGTGGTAATGTTTGCAAAGCAGCCCGTCATTGAAGATATATTCCTTCATATACATGGAATTACTGTAGGACACATCTGATAATTACACAAAATCTATTTTAATTTCCTTTATGTAACAGTCCTCTTAATTATCTGATAGACGCTATGGAAAGGTAGTAGAATTTAAACATAAATGACTACTCTGAGTAAACCAACCACAACTCTGAAAGAGAAAGTCTTTGATTAAGCAATTTAGAAAATGGACAAAAAGATCAAATAGTAGACCTGACATGCTTGAAGCTAATATACTTAGCCTTAAACAAACCAATTAAAAACACCATGTATAGCTTTTTGTATTTCTGACACACACAATAAATAATGTCCATTGTTCTATCCAAGTAAACTGTAATCCAGGAGGGAAAACAAAACAATTATTGCCAACATGTTAAATCCTCCAAACATGAAGCCAAAATTCTTGGATATGAAAGTTTTGAAAAAAAAATCCTGGTTTTAAGCACTGTCAAGCAAGAAGAAAATGTTTGGCACTTTTCCAGAGAGATGATGTATCTAGCACAGGGGTTCTCAAACTTCATCGCACTGCGAGCCCCTTCTGACAACAAAGTTACTTCTTGACCTAAGGAGGGAGGGTGAAGACCACTTTAAGTGGGGGAGGGAGAGGAGGCACAGCCCAACCCACACCACTACTGGTGGGGGTAGAGCCCTGGGTCTAATACTGATCCTGGTGACCCAAGTAAAATGAGGTTCTGACCAGTGTTCCCTTTAATTTTTCTCACACATTTGCAGAATGAATTTTGTTATGTGCACCGATCTGGAATCAAAAAGTTGCATATCAAAAGTTATGTGGTCAGATAGAGCTAAGAAGTTTGGAGTGTGGGACGGGAGCTCAGGCCAGGAGCAGAAGGTTGAAGAGTATATGTGGGGAAGGGGGGGAAAAGCCTCCGCCTGCGGGTGTAGGATGTAGGATGGGGCCGGGGATGAGAAGTTTGCTGTGCAGGTTGCTCAGGAGCAATTGTGGAGAAAGAGGACTCCCCCCAATCTCTCACTCTCTGCAGCAGCACCTTGGCTTGGGTGGGAGAGGTGCATCTCCCCCAGAAACAGTAGGTCTGTGATGGAGTTGGATAAGAGCCAGGGAAGGGTGCCTCTCCTCTGGCTGTGGCAGGTCCATGCTGGGCTGCAATTAGGCCAGGAGAGGGGTGTTTCTCTTTGCCACAGTGGATCTGGGGATGGTCCATGCTGGGGATAGTACGGGGGGGGGGGTCTCTCCTCACTGAAATGGGTCAATTCTGAGTTCCATGGTGAGGTCCACAGATGTGGAAGGTCCATACTTGGGCAGGTGAGGAGAGGTACCTGTCATAACAGATCCATAGTGGGGGAGTAGCATCTGTCTTCACCGCAACCCTGCACGCGCATATTGGAATCTGCGCAGCTTACAGGGAACTTAGGTCACAGGCCATGTTGGCATTCCAAACCCATAGATTAAGAACTGCTATGCTAGCACATGGAAGGCTTCGTATAATCAAAGTAATATTATTTTATTGTAGAATTGAACAGAGAATGAATGACTCAGTGCTTGATAATCTGTTCTCTTCTGCCCACCAGTCTTGCTCTCCATCCCATATGTAAATGATTCAGGATGTGCAGTGCGTCTAAAAAGAAACCAAATAAACAAACAAAAGCTTTTCCAAGCATGGAAGCAAATAGAACTGCGGAAACACAAGTTAACACTGAGAATGTGATCACATGGCTTTGTTTTCTGGTTCATCTCTGAGAGGAACTGAGGTTAGGCTATCTTAACACCATCTGTATTTTTTAGAGAAGAAAGACAAAATAAAAACATATTACAATTGGACATACTCTATTTTTCCCTGAACAAGTTCCAGGGATATTCATAAATTAAAATTAAGAGTCAAATGCTTTAGCAATTAAGCATTTTAATATAATTAAGGTAACACTCAGCTGCAAGGAGCTTTAATTTGAGCTCATACTCTTTCACCTAATCAACATGGAAAAAATATTTTCTACATACTGAGATAAGATAGTAACAAAACTAGCACTTCCATAGTTTAAAAATAATTATATTATATAACAAGCCATTTGGTTTTGTTTATTATTTTAGCTAAATCTTTTATTTACAAATGGTTTTGCATTAAGATTTGAAGCTATAAAATGGAAAGTATTGTCTAAACATTTAAGAATTCAGAGCATCCAGGCAACATAGCAAATAGATTTGGAAGGTGTGATAAATGTTGTACCACGGATTTAAAAGTTATAAACCGTAAGCTTCCTTAAAAACATATCTCTTTTGATGAATGTGAGGGGAAAATATTACTTTTTGTATGTTATAATTGTGTTAAAAATACTGATTTTGTTGGTTATAATTTAAAACTGTAAAAATGAGTAACCATATTCCCTGTATAATTGTGGAAACACAAAATAAAAATGGAAAAATAATGTTCTGTTTTATAGAACATAAAATACTATGATTCTAGGGAAAGTATCATGCTAAACTCTGATACTGCAATAAATCACGGAACTCATTTAATGAAAAATAATCTACATAAAATAGGCCAGGTTTGATATTGGAATGTATGATATTCTGGTCTATATACGTTTTTATATTGTACTCATTTTCATACTGTCTGAGTGACTTGAAGTAGTACATTTGTCACATGTTTGTTTTTCTCATCCCTTCTCCCGTGGAAGAAGTGTGTTCAATGGAGTGATTCTACCCTGAAACCAATACACATTCTGTCTCATTTAAGGGTAGTTAATGTATTGCAGTACCTGATCTTCTCCTCTTGTTAACTGCTGTTTAATTTCACTCAGAGCACATGCTCAGATATTTATGTGCCATTATTCCCCTAGTGTTTTTTTGGAGTCATTACTTCTTAGGATTGATTGCCTCATACTAGAAGTATGATATATAGTTATTGTTGTTAGGCATATAACTTTCTAAAGAAAAGGAGCATATTAACTAAATGATACCATACTTTATGTTATGAAGACATCAGAAAAAAGTAAAAAATATCTAAAAATGGCAATACTTTGAATTTAATAAGGATATTTGATTTACAGAAAGTGGAGGCCATTTACTACTGCAGAATGTAATCACACAATCAGGATTTTTAAAATAAATATACCCTCCCTATCTGCTGTTGGCTAGCCTCTGATATAACTTAAATGACTAAACAC
Source organism: Pelochelys cantorii (assembly GCA_032595735.1). NCBI lineage: Eukaryota > Metazoa > Chordata > Testudines > Trionychidae > Pelochelys > Pelochelys cantorii. Next base: position 89,846,199 of record CM064326.1, read on the forward strand.
AGACCAGAAAAAAGAGTAATATGTAATTTTCCAAGGAAGGATTCTGTCTTAATTTCTTCATATCTTTTTTGGGGAAAAAAGCTTAAATCCCACAAATGGGACACATATTTTTCCTTATATTAAATGAGAAGATATGCCCAGTGTTCCTCAGGTTGGCAATGTCCCCATATTAATTGGGGGTGGGGGAAAGCTTTGGCACCTACCCTTCGTAAAAGGTTCCCTCGGAGTTGGGAGGTGTGGGTGGGCCTGGGAATGAGGGGTTCAGTATGCAGGCTGTCCTGGGGAGAAAGGACTACCCCAGCTCTCTCACTATAGCAGCCTGGGGCTAAGTGAGAGGCACCTCTCCATGGTGGCTGCAGTGGACACAGACAGAGGAGGGAGTGCATGTCTCCCAACAGGGGCAAATCCATGTTCATCTGTCCCGTGTGCTCCCCAGACAGGGTGAGGAATCGAGCAAAGTATTCACTGTCCTCTGGCTCCCTGATGAATGGTTGCAGCCAGACATATACCTTACAAATCAGGGGTGGGGGAGTCTGAAGGCTGCCTTATGGGTGGAAAGCTGGGGGTGGGCTTCAGCTGAGGGGTTCAGTATCCAGGATGCCCCAGGGAGAGAGGACTACCCCAGCCCTCTCTTACCACAGCATTAGGACCAGGTGAGAAGGACAGCTTGGGGACAGACAGACACACAGACAGATGGACAAACAAACTCCGTAAATATATACTAGATAGCTATCCTTTTCTCTACCCCTACCCCCTGCTGCCTCACTCCATCTCTGGCCCTTTGCTGCCCCCTGTGGTTATTTTACAGTATAGCTGTCCCTGCTATCAGAGCCCTCCCTTCCCATCTAATAAGGAACAATCACATTCCAGGCACATCCCATTGTCCTGGCACAACCAACCTTACCTTGCTTTATGACAAGAGGAAGTTGCATACCAAATTTGGTAGTCCTAGCTCTAATTGTTTAGGAGGAGTCCTTGAACAAACGGATGGACAGACAGACAGACTCACTAACTCACTCATAGATAGAGAAACTCTCTCAAATATATAGAAGATTCTAAAGCCCTTTAGAAACCTATATAATGTCTATGATGCCAGATTATTTTCACTGAATAAAAACTGATCAAAATCACATAGGCCTTGGAAACCGTATTTTTTTTTCCAACTGATCATACACTCAGAACAGGGCCATTGCAAAAGAGTTACAATGTATATAACAATTACCTTTCTTTAGTTAAATTAACATCTGTGCACAATTGAATTGTTTCATTAATACCTGCTGAGGCTACCTATTATATGGCATTTGAGAGTTACAAATGATATTCAGAGTTAACTTTGTTTTTTAGGGACTGCAATTATCTTGTTTATAAAGGGAACATGATCTTTCTTTATAAAAATAAAATCTTCTACAAATTAAATTATAGAAAAAAATTCAATACTCAGGCTTTCACGGCTACCAAATTAGGAAGGCTATCTTTTTTGTTTTGTTGTTTTCATTGCCTTTTCGGGGAGAAGCAATGGCAAATGAACTATATATATATATATGCATTTTGTGTGATCTCATTGTATTAGGAAGGAAAGGATAGACTTCCGCTCTTGTCATTAAGGAAACAAAGAAGCCATTTGTAGATCTAAAGTAATTGGAATTTAGACGCACTCATGCAAATCATTAATCAATACATATCCCAATTCACCACAAAAGATGCTTCTTGAAAAGTGACATATTTTGATTTATTCAGCATATTCTATTTTCACTGAAAGGTAATATAGTACAAGAAAAGTTATGGCCCACATAGATTCATGCAATATAGACTATAAAATGGCCATTTTTTCACAATTGCCTTGATTCTGATGAAAAAAGCAATGAGTATGCATCACCATATATGTTATCCACAGTATATATGCTGAATTACAGAAGTTTGTGTCTTCCATGTTCTATGTCTGCTGATCTGCTGGTTTATTTGTAGACTATTGTGATGGAAAATTGAAATCTGAACATGAGATTGCAGTGTGGTACGTTGCCTTTTGCTAGGGAGCAGAGTTTGTAACCATTGTCAGGGTAACAAATTGTGCACCAGAATATGAGGGGAAAAAAAGCACTTTTAATGGTTTTAAAACATCTGTTCTAGCTATTTTAAAAATAACATTGATGGAACATCCAAAAAACAATGTCCATGTTTATTTTTCCATCATAAAACAGCCTTTACATGAAAGAGATCTTAGAATAAAAAAACCACAATCTTTTCCCTTGAACTGCAAATTTTAGCAGACATTACAGAAGGCAAAAATGAGTCAGGCTGGAAATAGAGAGATTAGAAAACCCCATGGACTTTTTGATGCTTGGATAGGTTCATTATATTTAAACTGTTTGCATATACCTTTTATAAAACTGCCTAAAGAAGACATTAATCCAAGCACATGATACCTCTGGTCAGTGAATGATGTTAGAATAACTTCACAAACAACAAGTCCCTTCCAGCCTGCCAGCCTCCCGAATCAGATATTCCAACAGAGCTGAGTTCCAATCCACGATGTTGCTACCTGTACTCCTGCCATGATCCTGTGGCTCAAGAAGAAATGTTCTGGTCTCTGGTACATCTTAGGACTGCCTCACGCTGTTAGATGTAACCTGAAGCCATCCTGCTAAGCAATTATGGGAGCCAGGAAGTATTGGAGCATAGAAATAGACCTCAGAGTTTTTTCAGGGAACACATCTGCTCTTCCAATATTTTTTGCAGAAGAGCAGATGCACTCTTTCAGAAGCTCTGTCTTCCTCATTTAATGAAGAAGAAGGGCTCTTCTGAAAGAGGAGTTTTTTCCAAAATTTGGCCCAGTGTAGACGGGCCAAATTTCAGAAAAGCCTCTTTCGACAAAACTATCAAAAAAAGGTATGATAGAAAGCAGCAGTCTATACATAGCCAGAATGATCAAGCTCTCTTTCTCCTGCAGTCCCCCCATATATAGGATGACCAAAGGGTCTTATTCTGAAGCTTATTCACAATGAATTCCTAAATAGCCACCTAAGCTGATATTATTGTTGCTTTGTGCCATCAACTCAATACAATGCAGCCACAGTGGGTTTTGAGGAGCTATCTCTTAGGGTACGTCTAGACTACAGGCTTTTGTCGACAGAATCTGTCGACAAAACTTCTGTCGACAAAGAGCGTCTAGACTACATCAAGCAGATAGACAAAGCTATTCGCTTTGTCGACAGAAAACGTCCAGACTGCTGGACGCTCTGTCGACAGAAGAAAGTACCTGAACTGCTTCTGCCAGGTCACAGGGGCAGCATGTACTTCCTGGTGCTGCTGCCTGCCCTTTGCAGAGACGCATGCTAAAAGGGACCACCCTGACTAGCCGTTGTTCTGCTGCTGCAGCTGCCTTGCTTACCTCCTAGAGGGACAGCAGAGGTTCTGCAGTGCTTGCTGTGAGTGTCCTGCTTCCTGGCACAGCACAGCAGTGTGATTTTTTTTGGAAGGTTTTTCCAAACCTTTGTTTGCCATGGAGCCAGAACTGCCCCTGGGCAGGTGCTGGCCCCACTCCACGGTGCTTTAAATGCTGCTGCAACTGCATGAGACTTTCATGCTGTTAATGCCGAGTCTGGATCCTGAACCCAGACTGGAGCCCCTACTTCAGGATGCAGCAGCACTGTTCCTGCCTCCGAACTTTTCCCAGAGAGGCGATTTTGGATGATGGAGACAAGTACGGACTGGCGGGACCGGCTCGTAATGGAGCAGTGGGATGATCAGGCTTGGCTCCGAAACTTCAGGATGCGGAAGTCCACCTTCCTGGGGCTCTGTAACTGGCTTGCCCCCACCCTGCAATGACAGGACACCCACCTGCGCCCTGCCATCCCGCTGGAGAAGAGGGTAGCTATTGCCCTCTGGAAGCTGGCCACTCCTGACAGCTACCGGTCAGTGGGACACCAGCTTGGTGTGGGGAGATCTACTGTTGGTGCCGTGTTGATGGAGGTAAGTCCCTCGGGGGCGGGGGGGCAGTCCATGAGGGGTAAGGGGACTGTAACAGGAAAGGGTGGGTGGGGGGCAATGGACTAGGGTGGCAGTGTAGACATACCCTTAGGAATTCACACACAAGTCCTTAAAACAAGGGATGGGAATGTTATTACTGTAAGGCCACGTCTGGCTGCACAGGGGCCCCATTGTGGCTAGGGCAATGTCCACCTTCACCCCTTGCATCCTTCCCCCCTCCACTATGGCTGTCCAGGCCAGGTAAGTGTGCAGCCATGGTGGGACAGGGGCCTGCAGCACCGTGGGTCTCCCATGGCCCCCATGCACATACCTAGCACCTGCCCGCCCGCTTGCACATGCACAGAGATGCAAGCTGTGCAGGAGAACCAAGACATGCACATTGCTCTGCATCCTCTCTGCTCCCACCTCCCCCATTCTGTGTCTGTGACCCTGACTGCACTCACCTGATGTTCCTTCACCTGAGTCGGAGGATGGCCGCAAGGCTTCCTCGGTGTCTGGAACAGGCTGCAAGGTCTGGGTCACGGTCTCCTGTGTCTGCTCCTCCTCCTCCTCCTCCACATCTTCCTAGGGGACCTCCTGCCGTCCCTGCTGCACCGGTGTGGGCAACCCAGTCTAGACGAGCACCGGTGCAGACATCGGTTCCCGGCCTCCGAGGATGCGGTCCAGTTCACTGTAGTAGGCACAGTGCACCAGGGCTGCACCTGATGAGGAGCATTGCTCTCGGGCCTTCATGTACCCCTGGCACAGTTCTTTTACTCTGGCGCGTACCTGTTGCAGGATCCTTGGGTGGTGCCCTTTATCAGCCAGCCCCTGGGCCATCTGGCTGTAGATGCTGGCATTCCTGCGCCGGGTGTGCAGGGCATTGACTGCTTCCTCCTCCCCCCACAGTACTAACAATGTCAGGACCTCTGGCCCTGACCTGGCTGGGGGGGGTCTCTTTTTTTCTGCTGCAGGCACTTGGGCTGGCTCTCTGGAATGTCCCTGGGGGCCTCGTGGCTCTGCAGCTCCAGACATGGCACCGTGACAGTGAAGCAGGGAGAGCAGTGTGGTCACAGGCTTCCTCTGTGGCCAGCTTCCTGTCTGAATGCCTAGCAGAGGTGTCTGTGCCTTTAAAACATGGCTATAGAAAGCAACAAGAGGTCTTTTTCTGTCGACAAAAGAAACCCCCGCGTCCAGACTATGCTTTCTGTCAACAGAACTCTATCGACAGAGGCATTATGCCTCGTAAAATGAGGTTTACCGGCGTCGACAAAACTGACGCGTTCTGTCTACTCACTGTCGACAGAACGCGACAGTAGTGTGGACGCAGGTTTTGTTTTGTCAACAAAAGCCCAGTTTTGTCGACAAAACTATGTAGTCTAGACACACCCTTACTCTCTTCCTTCAACAAGAGTCCAGGAAACTTGTACTTGGTATTCATCTCAACTGAGAAGCCACTAATTCTGTGCTGAGGCTGGGTCTTTTACCTTCAGAAGCTATTAAATGGTCAGTCCTCTGCCTGCCACTACCACCACAGAACGGCCTTCTCAACTTCCTTTACATAGTCTCAGCACTATATAAATATCAGCTAAATGTCCTGAAGCAGGAGGGGAGCATTGTTCCCATGCCTGTGTCAAGAGTAAGAAAATCATATTTTTACTCCAGTTACTCTGTAACTAAACTCCAGGATGGTGAAGTTTCCTAACTACCAACCCAGTCATTAGGCTACCTGTGGGCACGGCTGTCCCTGGGGGGTGGGATGGAGTCGTGTCTGGGGCAAGTCATCCCACATCATTAACATTTTTATACAGGTGACATCTAGTTACAGTGAATTTCAAGGGCAACTGCTAGCTGCAGGTTAAATGCTCATAATGCCAAGTTGTATAATTAAAATATTGTTATACAATACCTTCAATACCTTACAATTATAATGAAGCTTGTATAATTAAAAAAAACTGACTGATCACAGTGTCATACCAACCACATTCTGAAATCCATCTTTCTAGACATCCTTGCACCAAACTCTGCTATCAAATCATGGTAAACTACATTTGATGCTACTTCCTTATCAATGGACAGAATGTCAAGTCCACCCAGCCTCACTTGACACATAGTTGGCTGTAGGTAGTTCTTAACAATTTTAATGTGGAAAAACTTTGCTCTCCTGAAGCCACTGTGATTGGGGTTGTCAACAAAATTCATTATGCCATTACTGTGTTTGGGAAGGCACTGTAAAGTGATTTAAGAAACTGAAGGGTTTTAAATGCAATACATGTTTTCTCGGGATAAATATTCTTGTAGTGCCTGAAGCTATGTTTCCTCCATTTGTCTCTGTGCCTGCTAGTGCTAGCCATTATATGCTAGCTGCAGGTGTGTTGGAGTGCAGAGCTTGGATGCACTGGAAGAGCAGCAGAGTGCAGGCATGAGGAGTATGGGCATCTGGGGTGCACTGGAAGATGGTGTGGTGGTATGTTGTCCTCACCTGAATCCCCAGTCTTTCTCTCCTCCCACCCATTCCTACTTATCTCTCTCCCACAATCTCCTCTCTCCTTACCCTATATCACTCTTCCTCTAATTTCTCTACTCCTCTGACTTCAAATACTGGTCCCTATCCAGGAAGAAATCACAGTCCTAATTTACCCCCCCACACACACACATACACCAACACAGATTACATTCTCATCAAAATCAAATTGCCACCACTCATGATTCATAAATTGTAACATAAATTGAATCAGTCGCAAAACTCCTTTTGTCTAATGGATTGTGACTGATTTATCCTTAGTTATGTTAACTAAGGATGGGGTGAGTTCACACCATCTATCTCAGTGAAGTCTGTTTTTGATTCATCAAGGCGTAGGACCTCATTCTGGCTATGTTCATACAGCAGCGTTATTTCAAAATAACATCAGTTATTCCAAAATAAGGTAGTGCGCCTTTACACAGCAAGCCTGTTATTTTTAAATAAATTTGAAATAACGGGCTTCTTACTCTGACTTCTATAAACCTCATTTCATGGGGTACAACTACACAACAATATTATTTTGGAATAACTACCATTATTCTGAAATAACATAGTCTACAAGCAGTACACAACAAGCATACACTACAAGCAGTTATTTCGACTCTTGTAACCTTCATTTTATGAGGAGTAAGGGAAGTCATAGGGAAGAGTGCTCTATTTCAAAATAACTGCTCTGTAGACAGCACCAAAATAAAAATAAGCTATTTTGACTTAAGATACGCAATTAGCGTAGCTCAAGTTGTGTAGCTTATTTCAAGTTTAGCACTGCTGTGTAAACGTGCCCTCTCTGTTTAACAGAACAGAAAGGAATATGGCTCGGGGAGCAGCCTGTAACTCAGGGTCCCTTGGTCAAATGACAACTAATTTGGATCACTAGAGTTACTCTGCATGCCCAGGAGGCAGATGTCCAAGCAATCAGAGTAACCATTCAGATTTTAGAGCACTTAGAAAGTTTGAGTTTTAAAGCTCATAAAATGGTGGAAACCCCCTGCCATTTGTCTGCAATTTGCCAGCCCTAGTAGGTGGTGTGTGGGACCCTAGGTCCTGGTAGTACAGGGAGGGGAACCCTAAATGATGCTGGAGAGCTGAAAAAGGCAATGAGGACCCTGAAGCTGGGGGTGATAATGGTGATTAAAGCTGACCCCCTAGCCAGGAGCCTGGTGGTAAAGACACCTCCCTTACTCAAACACCCCTCACTGTTGGGAGAAGGAAGAAAAGGCAATGAAAAGGGGAGGTGTGGAGTATTGGGGGACTATAGGCGAGGGACCCTGATGGAAACTGACTGCTGGCACTCATCTGTGTTAGGAGTGGGTCCCCTGGGTTCCACTGGTAGAAAGGGGAAGGATCTGTCCCTCCAAGGCAGAAGCCTGGAAGGACATGGGCAGGCCATGGCAGGTTGTCCTGTGCAGGCTGCTTGATGGAGTAGAATATGCCAGGTGGAGCACCAGGACCCAGTTGTTTCTGAAGAAGAAACAGCTGCAAGAAGGACTGAGACTGAGCAGCTCAAGCCCCAGAGACTGCAGTAAAAAAAATGTGAGCAGGACAAACGGACCAACCTCTCTTTGCCCCCTGCATGCTCGTGAGGTGCAGAGCTCCCCAAAGTGTGGAGTCTGGGGCAGTTTCCCCACCTTGTCCTATAGATGGGAAGGCTCTGCCTGTGAGAGTTCTTAGCAGGAAAGACTAGGGATTATGGGGCCTGATTCAAAATCTACAGAGCCAATGATAAGATTCTTATTGACTTCAGTACACTTTGTATCTGATTTTGTGCACAGTTTTAATCAGTGTGCCTATAAAGATAATGAGGCTTCACTCCCCTGATGATTCATTACAACCCATTTGTAATCAGAGGTGTATTTTTGCCTTCCCATATTGGGTGGCAGGAGCATCATGCTAACTCCCTTTCTGTCAGTTAATATTTCGCTTTCTCTGTACTGCTGAATACTGTAGTACTGTAATCCGTTTTTCCCCTAAAACATCTGCATAAATTAATTCCAGCCAGTCTTCTGCAGCTGTATCTTTTTTACTTTTAGCATGGCTAGAGAACATTACTTATAGTTGCTTCCCTCCTGATATTGAGGTACTTTTTGTGAACTGAGAAGGGGTATTCAGGTTATAAGAACTCATTCTGACCTCTCACACTTTTTTTTTTCATTTTTCTTCTATTTAATTTTGCTTTCCTTAATATTTAAACTCCTTTCCATGTTTCAGTAGCAGGCTAAAAGGGACTTGCTGTTTGTGAAGTTATTCAAACACTATCTTGGCAGGTACCTGATACAACCAATAGCCACATACCTACAGTAGGAAATGGAATGAAGCTGACAATTTCATTGTCTGATAGCACAGAAAGGAATGACCTTCCCTCCCCCCACGTACTCTGTAGCCATCCAACTAGTTTCAGTTGGCACCATCTGAATGCTCCCCTCCACACTGAGTACATTTAGAACCCTGCTTTTGAGTCAGACATGGTTTATTTGATTTTGATTCTTTTACCCCCATCCTGCCCCCCGCCCAATACTGAGATTTCTGTACTACCTTATCTAGCCCTTTCATGACTCCTTGACTATTTTATTAATTCAAAATACATGTTGATTATATATTTTTCTTCCAAGTCAGATCAGAATCTGGCCTCAGTTTCTGAAAAATACTTAATGTAAGATGCATATGATAAGTTTGTCCCTGATGTATTCTTTGTCTGAAAATTAATTCAAACTCATGGTAAATACTTCTTTTGACTCCCATTTGGCTTTTCTGATAGAAACACATTGTTATTAATTATATTGCTTCTGGGGACAAAGTATTCATCAAATTTCTTCTACAGTATTTTATTATCGTCTTCCTTATCTTTACATTCATATCAGGAAGATCTAAATATTAAGTAAAAAATACTGAAAAACAGTTATCTGTTGGTTGTGCCTTTTATAAGTCACTGTACTCTCTTTTTTGCAGCCATACTCCAGCGAACACTCACATGTAACTTGCAGCACGTGAGTAGTTAATGAGCAGATTCCTGACTCCACGTAACCTCTTGATTCCAGCCTCATTCGTGAGATATGCATAAAGGATCATACAGGTTTGTTCTTGTCCTTATTTAACTTCTGTGATCCTACCAAAGATGTGGTGCTTTGTTCAGGCAGACTATTGCCCTAAAAGGTTAAAATAATAAACTTGTAGTGGGTTAATGATTAGCATATTCTTATAATCTCTCTTCCATTCCTTCATATTGTACATTATTTGGTTTTTGTACCATATAGAATACATATCAATCTTCTTGTTAGCATACGTGCAACATTCATCAGGTGGCATGTGGCCAGGATTCATTACTGAATTTGGTTCACTGATAGAGTTATTGCTTCCTTATCTTTAGCATCTTTAGCATTTGTCATTTTGCGTGTGTCAATCCATTGGTGATAGCTCACTGAAAACACTCTTCCTTATACTGCACATAGAAACTTTTGATTCCAACTATAATTGCTATAATATACCTGCTTATTATCAGAGTGTGTCCTGGAAGGGCAGCCACCAGTGCTCCTTGATTATTAGAAAGAGGGGAAGGGTTAATAGGCTGGTCAAGCCTAGTATTCCATAGGACACTTTCATAAATGGAAGTTATTGCAAACTTCAGATATAAGTTAATATGTATAGTAAATATATATAGATAGATAGATCTATTAGTTATTGAAGTTGTAGTTACATAATAAAAGGACATTTTAATGTTAGACTACTTAGTGTCTTCCCATATTGGTACTTTAGTACTAAAAACCATTTAAAAATCTGTGTTTCCTCTTATTTAGTTTATCCTTGGAGCCATAGGTTTCAATTAGAATTAATGATCAAAACTAAGGTATCCCAGCAGAGGATTGTCAAATTAAATTATCACTTGATGTTTATGTCTTCTTTATATTTTAAGTTTTCCAGATAGTTCAATGAAATCTTGTCTTGAAATTGTTATTGGGTCATGTTGTTTTCTGGGCATATTACTCATTGCTTTAACTGGAGGCTATCCTTGGAACTGTCACTCTAATGGAGTCCCTTCTTTCTGTTTGTCGCTCTTCTGGAAACATGATCAGATAAAGGAGATGGACATTAGTTTTTAAAGTAGACTTTAAATTGTTGACTTAATTTAGAATGTATGTTCAATATGAAGACTTTTTAAGGAAGTCTTCTTCCAATACAACAGGTAAATTCTTGCAGTCAGATCAGACTGAAGTTTCAAATTACATCCCCCTCTATGACCCCACCTTTACCTATGAATTTCTCTCTCATGTACATTTTAAAAATCATACATTAACTATGTCTAGAAAAATCGATAGTCATTAATATTATTCCAGTAAATATGATGGAATAACATAATTTTTCCAACTATTGTATAATGCTTATGGTTAGAAAAAAACAAATGGTGGTTTCTTGAAACAAAAAATGGATTTTTAAAATAACAGAATTAACATTTCTCTTACTCCTTTCTTGTGTGTCTCCCCTTCATCCTGTAGGTTTCATAAAAATTCATAGATTCCAAGGCCTGAGGGGACCTTTGTGACCATATATTCTGACCTCCTCTATAGCACAGACCATAGATTTTCCCCTAGAATAATTCTTAGAACAGGTCTTTAGAAAAACATTGAATCATAATTTAAAAATTGTCTATGATGAGGAATCGACCACAGCCCTTGGTAAATTGCTCTAAAAATTAATTACCCTCACAGCCAAAATTTACACCTCACTTCCCAGTCTGAATTTTTTAGCTTTCACGTTCAGACATTGGAAGATGTGGTACCTTTCTCTATTACAGTAAAGAGACCATTATTAAATATTTGTTCCCCGTGTAGATACTAAGGGTATGTCTACACTAGCCACCCTAGTTCAAATGAGGGTGGCTAATGTAGTCATTTGAACTTGCAAATGAAGCCCGGGATTAAAATATCCCGGGCTTTATTTGCATGTTCCCGGGCACCGCCATTTTAAAATGCCCGGTAGTTCGAACTCCCTGCCCGCGGCTACACGCGGCACGGGCTAGGTAGTTCGAACTAAAGCCCCTAATTCAGACTACCATTACTCCTGATTACAGGTGTACCACCCCAGTCAAACTCCCCATCTGACACTGTCCCTGGAGCGGGTCGCGCCCAGCATTTATGTGGCATTTAAAAATGGCGGCGCCCGGGAACATGCAAATAAAGCCCGGGATATTTTAATCCCAGGCTTCATTTGCAAGTTCAAATGACTACATTAGCCACCCTAGTTTAAACTAGGGTGGCTAGTGTAGACATACCCTTATAGACTGTAATCAAGTAGTTTTTTAACCTTCTCTTTGTTCAGCTCAATAGATTGAGCTCTTTGAGTCTATTAACATTTTTCTTGAATTGTGGGCACTAGAATTGGACAGTTTTCAAACAGTGGTCGCAGAAGTGCCAAATAGAAAGATTAAAAATAAAAACAGCAAAAAAACCTCTTTTTCTACTTGAGATCCCTTGTTTATGCATCCCAGGATTACATGAATGCTTTTGGCCACAATATCTCATTGTGAGTTCATGTTTTACCTGATTTACTGCCACAACCCCCAATTCTTTTTTTTTTTTCAGAGTCACTGCTTCCCAGAATATGGAAACTTTCTGTAAGTATCACTTACATTTTTTTAAGTTCCCAGATGTGTTACTTTATATTTAGCCATGCTAAAATGCATGTTTGCTTGTACCCAGTTTAGTAAGCAATTCAGAATGTTTTGAGTCAATGACCTATCCACTTCAATATTTATTACTTCTCCAATTTTTGTGTAATCTGGAAACTTTATCAGTGATGATTTTTTGTTTTCTTTTATGTTATTAACATAACTGCTAAACATCATAGAGGCAATAACCTGTCTCTGAGGAACATCACTGAAAAAACACCCGCCTAATGACAATTACCTGTTTACACGTACATTGTGAGACCTATTGGCCAGTTTTTAACCTATATAACATGTGCCATATTCATTTTATATTGTTGTAGCTTTTAAATTAAATGTTGTTTTGTACCAAGTTAAATACCTTATAGAAATCTAAGTGCATTATATCAACACTATTATCTCTATCAAGCAAACATGTAATCTAATTTTTTTTAAAAATGAGACATATTGATTTGCTTTAATTATATTATCCACTTGTGATTATTAATGGAATCCTGTATCAATGGCAGCCTGGTCTGGATTTTCTTTAATTTGTCCACATTTTTCCTAAAATTTGGCACCCAAAACTGGACACGATATTCTAGCTGACGTCTAATCAGTGCAAAATAGAGTGGAAGAACAATTTTTGTGTCTTACTTCCCTGGGATTGCTGTCTTGATGACAGGCTCTAAAATATCCTGGTCATCCTGTTTAGACATTCTATTTAAATGGGATGAAATTTAGGAAAATCAAATGCAAAGTACTCTATTTAGTAAGGAACAATCAACTTCACATATACAAAATAGGAAATTACTTCCTAAGATGGAGAACTGCAGAAAAGGATCTTGGGGTTAAAATAGATCACAAGCTAAATATGCATGAAGAGTATAATACTGTTGCAAAAAATCAGACATCAATATAGGATGTGTTCTCAGGTATGTTGTAAGTCACAGTAAGTTATTTTTCCACTCCCCCAGTACCAATTAGACCTAAACTAGGTGTTGTGTCTAATTCTGGATGCCACATTCCAGGAAAGATGTTGTTAGGGCTGTTCCCTATTCTGGTACACTGAGTGCAGAAGGTGAGGGCCTGCAAGAGACCTTAAAAACCCCTTGCCTCTATAGGTTTCTGCTTAAAAACTCCCCAAGGTCACAGATCCCCTGGCCTTGGGAGGTAGCTGCCACTATCAACTGATTTAATCCCCCAAAAAACAGGAACAAAGACTTGAATTTCTTCCCAAGGGGTATCCCAAGCTCTTTTGCCATAAGAGAGCTTGAAAAAAGTAGAAAAACACAGGAGCAAACTACAGTTCGGATAGCTGACCCTTCAGTTTATGCAGGCACCCACACATAACTCTCCTGTTACCTTCCAGGACACAAGAATCAAATCATCCCCTGAAAAAGGGTGGTTTTATTAACAGAACAAAAAGATATACTTGATAAAGCATACTTGGTTGCCAGGTGTTACAGAGCAACTAAGAAAAGAGCAGATTAAACACAGAGAAAAAAAAGATATATCTGTGCACAGCTCATGGTATAGTGAATGGGGGAAAGGAGGGAGGCACATGGATTTCACACAGAGAAGTTTTACCAAACTTTACGAAGTTTTACCAAATCAAGAAAAATAACCTGATTTGTGACTAAATATACATGTTCCTTCTACTCACGCTCTGTACTGATGCATACCTTAAGGCCCATACAATATTTATTGTAGGCATGGCAATTTTGGTTGATTATTTCATCTTGTTCCTCCAGCTAATAATTTAGAACTCACACAAAGAAAAAAGGTCTGCAGGATTTAAATGTCAGCACTGAATCCCATTGGTTCTTCTGGCCTCCTGCCAACACCCTTAGCTATCTGAGTTTAACCCTTTAGACACTGGGTGCTGCCTAGCACTCCTACTATCCCTCACAGATGTGGACAAAGTAATGAAAATCCAGAGAAGAGCAACAAAAATTATTAAAGATCTAGAAAATATGGTTGTTTAGTCTGGACCAGAGCAGAGTTAGAGGGACATGATAAATGTTTAAGTACAGAAAATGTTGTTACAAGTAAAAATGTTCTCTATAACCTCTGAGGATACTAAAAGAAGCAATGGCTTAAATCCCAGCAAGGACAGTTTAGGTTGGGTATTAGGAAAAACATCCTAATCGTCAGGATGGTTAAGCATTGGAATTACTTGCCTTCAGAGGTTGTGGAATCCCCATCAATGGATATTTTTAAAAGCAGGTTAGACAAACTCCTGTCAGAGATGGTCTAATTGGTGCCATAAGAGCAGAGGATTGGACTCTTGAGGTCACTTTCTGTGCTACTATTTTATGATTCTATGCTTTAATTAGGATGCAATTGAGAATGACAATTTTTTTAATATCCTCCACTCCTCCCATGTAGAGCAAAATCAGAATCAATGGGATCAATTGTAAAGTGCAACTCTGCATGAATATACATATCAGAATCTGGCTCTGAAAACTCAGTAAATGGTCAGCTAAAACACACAAACACAAATCAATTTCAAAGCAAGTACACAAGTGGTTTAAACCAACATATGCATGTACAGTCACATGTGTACCTGTGCACACACATACCCATATATTTGAGCTCATATCATATTACTTAGCTGGAAGAGGCACCTTACTTCACTATTTACTGTGATGTTTGAAACTTGTACTGTCCATCCTTAGTACTCTATAAATAAAATTATTTTTTGTATGTAATATTGTATAACTGGTAAACGTGTGCTACATTAGCATGGAATATAGCAAAAAGACAAGTTTTATAACAAATATGGATTGGATTAGAGGGGAAAAGAGGAATACAATCTTTTGACTTGAAGTTTCTCTTGAAAATGCCTTTGGAAAGAACAGACAATTAGATTTAATTTAGGTCTAAATCTATGAGTATGCATGTATATAGCCTCAGGGTTTGTCGAAGAAGACAACATAAGATGCAACTCTGCAAACATTATGATAGTAATGGTTTAATTATCAAAAGTAGTAACAAAGACAAACAAAAACATTTATAAAGGGATCTGTCAGCTATATATCGGAGCCAGCTATATATCTGCATAATTTGATAACCATAAGCATCATCATCATCCCAAACTCATGCCTCCTGGGACGCCTCTTTTGAGAACAACTAATGCATCACATTGAGCAGTCTACTTTCATTTTCATCAGAAGTTTCCAAACTCTCTCAAAGTGCTCCCATGCTGTCCTTCCACCTTTCTGTGCTATATTTGCTTTAAAGGTATAAGTTAGATGCACAGTGTTGCATAATGCAGCTCCTTGTCCCTGAAGGAAGTACTTCTATCTGATCTCTGAGATTAATAATCAGATTTACAGACTTTTACAACAATCCCATGTCAATTTGCTAAATGGATTTTCCTAACTGAATGATATTACCATCAGACTTTATTTACAAATAAATAAATAGATAGGATCACTTGATGGGATTTATAGTTTGCTATATTTGATGGATGCTGCATTTTAATACTACTTTCCCCCAACTTACTACTGCAGTAAATTAGTCACTGAATGGTGCTTCTATGGATTCAAACACTTTATTTAAATAAACCTTTATTTTCTTCTAAATTCCTTGTTTATAACATATACTTTTATATTTATCTAATGCAGGGGTAGGCAATAAAATGGCAGCGGTTCACTAGGGTTAGCCTCTGGTATGCCATTGCCACTATATTTCCCTGCACCTCTTCAAGAATGGGTGATCTCACCTCCCATTGGCCAGGAACAGTGATCCACTGTTAAGGGAAGCTGTGATCCTCCATACCAGTAGAGGCACAGGCAAATATGGTGCAGGCTAGGAGGCAGCAGGACTGCCAGCCAAGGCTGAAGCACAAGCAAGGCTTATTGCCCAGGGAGGGGCTGCCATAATTGGACAAGGAGCTCTGCATATGGAGAGGCTGGCAGCAGCGGGAAGTCCATGGCTGGGGGGACCTTCCTTGGTCTGGCAAAATTCCTCACTTGGGACCAGTCAGGTTCCTGGGGGGCTGGACTAAGGGGGTCTAACATGTACCTCCTTTCACCTCAGCAGCTAGCCCAGACTGAGACTCTCTCCAGGCCTTTATACTGGGCTTCAGTCCAAGCGTACCCAGAAGGGCTGTGGGGGCGGGACTTCTTCAGCCAGGTGAGCCTGGTTAGGCCTTGCTTCTCCAGTGCAGGGCTAATACACCCCATCACAGAACGGCATAAATTTAGTAATTAATTCTCTCAAATGACTGGCCAAAAATGACACTATAGGAGATGTTAATCCCTCAGAAATAGTGGGCTACATTAAGTGAAATATCATAAATACGTGAAGAGCTAAACAAATGCAGGATGGAGACTTATGAGTAGAATGTACACATAAGGAGCAGCCTGAGAAATTTCTTTAAACTACAGTCCTAGGGAAAAGAAAAGAAATTCACCAGCTATCTAAATTTATGACAGAAGAAAGAGGGGCAATGTGTGGGTCTCCCCTAGGCATGACTGAGGATGAAATCAATGAGGAATAAGGGCATATCTACACTACGGAGATGATTGACCCTGTGGAAATTGATCTTCTAGCATTTGATTTAGCGGGTCAAGGGTAGACCCCCAAATTGAGCACTGAGGGCAGACCCAGCCGGTGTTCTGTACTCATTCTATGAGGTATAAGGGAAGCCAATGTGAGCAAGTGCTTCGGTTGGCCTCCTGTAGTGTAGATGCTGTGGCAGCTAGGCTTAAGGTAAGCTGAATTCAGCTACATGTTTTGCGTAGCTGGATGGCGTACCATAAGCTGACCTGCTTGATCTAGTGTAGACCAGACCAAAGTGAGTGCCAAATACTGTTTTTTCCTGTGATTGACTGACAGAAGAGAGAGAGAGAGAACACAAACCATCCAGAACCATCCAACTAACATTTAAAGGTACAATGCTACCCAATAGGGTTAATATAGGATAACAACTCTTCTGAGGTAAGCCATGTAGTCCTGCCCCTGTGAAATGTTATAAATTATATGGTCATGTGGTGGCTGTCTATAATGTGATGAAGTAAATGTGGAGAACTATATGGAAAGAACAGAACTGAAATGAAGCAGCATACAAAGGCCCCAATAATGACGGGGAGTTTCCCAGCTGGGGCTGCCCAGCTGCCACCACCCCACTGCTGGGGCCGGTCCTGTTCCTGCTGGGGCTTCCCCAGGGCTGCCGGAACTCCACCTGGCCCTGCTGCTGCAAGGGATTCCCCAGATGGGGCAGAAACTCCCCATTTGCTGCCTGGCCCAACTGACACCAGGGGTTCCTTGGCCAGGGCAGGGGCTGCCCATTTACCGCCTGGTCCTGCTGATGCTAGGGTTTCTCTGTTCACCACTTGGTCCTGCTGATGCCTGGTTCTCCAGCCAGACTGAGGCTCCCCAGCTGCCACTTGGCCCAGCCACTGCTGGCCTAGCCAGGGCTTCCCAGACCTGTGTTCTCCCAGCTGGCTCCTGCTCTCCACCTCCAGGGCTCTTTGGTCAAGCAACATCTGTGGCCCAGCCAGACCAGTGATACTGCCAGACCAGAGTGTCCTGGATTTGTGAGGTTCAACCTGTAATATAATACAGGGAATTGTAGCAGCAGCCCAACTACCCCTAAGTCACCAAATTGCCATAACCTCAGAAATCCAATTCCCTGGTGGAATGGAGATTGTAAATCAGCAATTAAAGAAAGAAAGAATGCATACAAAAGGCAAATAGGACAGTGAATAGTAAGGTCTTAGTAAACTATGAAAAGATATAAAGGAATGGCACAATGAATTATTAAATAACACAAAGGGGTTGAGAAAATATTGTGAGAAACTGAACAGATAATCCAAGGTTTCAGAAATATATGAACCAATTAAAAGAATGAATAAGATTTAAAGAGAAACACATTTACAGCTGATCTTATAGTAAATGATAAAGTTGAAAATTGTAACTTAAGTAAAGGAAAAGCAACAAGAAGTCCTGTGGTACCTTATAGACTAAAAGATTTATTGGAGCATAAGTTTTTGTGGGCATAGACCCACTTCATCAGATGCATTAAGTAAAGCAGACATTTTAGCAAGAGTTCCAAAAAGTCAGCTGGGATACAAATCAGAATAGAGTTTTCTGAACAGAAAAACAATGATTGCTGAAATCTGTCAGCTGTTACAGATCTCGGTAGAAGAGGAGATAGATAGATAGATAGAAAGAAAATTATAAACTGTACAAAGTGGTTTCAGGAAAGGAAAATGCACAGTTGATCATATTGTATGTTTAGAAAGAGAAACAGAAAAAAGCATCAGGAGCAGAATTGGATTGCTGTCTTTCTGAACATCGAAAAAAGTGGGCAATATACTATGGAGGGCAGGATTTTCATATAAAGGTAACAGCAATTGGAAGAAGAGGAACCATATTTTTGTGAATAAACTAAATAAACTAAAGAGTGACAGAATCATCAAATCAGAAAGGAGAGTCTGTCAAATATTTATAATGACACTGCATAGGGGAGTTTTATCAGCCCAACCCTTTTTAATATGACGTTTAATATTACGTTGAATGATTTCCTGGAGAGTGTACAGTCATGAAGAGATATTACCTTATTTTCTGACAACTGTGCTATATGGACATGACCAGGGTCACAGGGAAGCCATGCAAACAATGGGGCAGACAATCCCCAACACTGTTGGTTATTCCAATATTTAGATCTACCAAGCTAGTAACAAAATTGTGCCTATAATACCTTACTAGTTACCTAAAAGCCAAAAAACACACTTCCCTTAAGGCAACCCAGCCTTGGGCTTCCTCCCACACCACTGAACATCTTGTTCATCATATAAAAAATTATACCAGTCCCAAAGAATCAGACAATTACTTCTAGGTCAGTTAATATTCCAGATCTTACACAGATTTAAGCTTATAGCCACTTCTTACGAACTAAAGTAAGTTTTCTTTAAAAAGGACAGAAAGAGTATTGATTAAAAGATATTTATACATACAGACCTGAGTAGAGTCCTTAGGTCAGTTTTGTAGTAGAGATAGTAAGCTCTAGAGCTGCAAAGAGTTCTTTTCAGAATCATTCAGTCAAGTTATAGTCCAATATACATGTTCAGTATCAGGGTGGTCCAGATGGGATTTGACACCTCAGACCTGTGAGTCAAATTTCCTCAGAATAAATCTTAAGCAGATCGGAGATGAAAGGATCAAGTTCTAAGAGTTTTTATAGAGATTTTTGCAGGCTCTGGACAGAACAGTCTTTGGATGAACACTAGTCTTTGGAAGGGTATGTCTACACTTGCTCTCTGTCTTGAGATAGGGATGCAAATGTAGTGTACTGAAATTGCTAATGAAGCGCGGGATTTAAATATCCCATGCTTAATTAGCATAATTGCATCCAGAGGCCATTTTGAAATAGCTTTATTGCGAAATAAAATGCCCCATGTAGCAGTGTTATTTTGAGAAAACCCTTCTCTCGAAATAACTGTTATTCCTCATACAATGGTCATATATCAAGATTAAGTATAATGATAGGATGAATCTGATAGAAAATATTTCTGGGAACACCTGGCGTGCAGAAAAGGACTCATTATTGGAACTGCAGACAACATTAGTAAGACTATAATAATATATGGGTGCAAAACTTTTTATTCTGTTTCTAAAACAACATGGAAAAACTCAGAGCTCATCCAATACCAAGTACTGCTAATCACCTGTGGTGTTAGGATTATGACTATGTTGTGTGTGTGCTGCAACTAGCAACTGAAGAAAGGTCTATATTTTTAAGGAAGAAAATTGTTAGATTTAATCTTCTAAACTAAGGCTAATGGCAATAGTGAAGATAAGAGTACTAAAATATATACAAGTACTGTTAGGAATTAACTCGACAAGAAGTAACTGGGCACTACAAACTCCCACAAGCTAACAGGGTCAATAGGTGAATAGAAGACTTGGGTAAAAAGGAAGATCTGCAAGAAATTAAATTCTTTACTCATGGGAACTGAAACTATAGCTGGAGGGTTGTTTCTCCAGTTCTAGATTAGAAATTTATATAATAAAAATTAGTTTATATATGGCAAAAAGAGTCAGCATTGCCAAACCTATACTAACAGTGTTAGAGATAACACAGGAAGGGTGGGAACATCCTTTTGTATCTTTGAATATGGGATCATGAAACAACTTGTTTGGCCATTACGAAGGCCAAATTCACAGGCATTGTTGGCTTTGAGCTAGATAAGGGATGTATACCCAAGTATCACTGCTATCCCAACTGGCTCTTTATTTGGTATAGTGGTGATTAGAAAGGGAGCTTCAGAAAACAGGAATGAGTTAATCAAAGAAATATTGTTCATGGCTATGAAGATAGTGCAATTAGCTTCTTTCTTTTATATGGTTCATATGTTTCAGAAGAATTATATTTAACAGTTTGCATTTACATGTTGGAAGTTCTGTGCAAATATTACCCCCAACACCTCCCTGTTAGACATTAACCCCTACACCTCCCCGTAAGATACATCTTCCCTTCTTGTTGGAAGACACATTCTACCCTTTTCTTATCTGATGCAAAGTTTACCAAGCCAATTTATTGTACCTTTATTAGTGAAGTGCAGCATCTTCAGACCACCCTGACATCTGCTGAGAAGACCCAGCCACACGTGGGATCTTCTTATTAATCCATGGAATGAAGGATGGCTACACGTTGATGCTTTGTACATCCCTGTACAAAGAGACAGTAAGAATTACACATAGGAATTCATAGAGCAAGACCACCTATTAGGGAACATATCCCCTCTTTGTAGGTCTCTTTGGAAGCCTGGAGTGGGGATTACAAATGCTTTGAGTTTCTGTCTGAATCCGAGGTTTTGCTCCATTCTAACCATATTTCTGGTACAGCTGCTGATCAGTGACAAGGCTATTTTCAGACATCCTGTAATATGGGGTATGTCTGTGCAATGAACAAATTGTACCTCCATCAGAATAATCTTTATTTTATATTAAGACCAATAAAACAAGAAGGAATAAAAGCAAATTATCTCTCAGACTACACAAAGATTGGATGGGTTGAATCACTGTAAATCAGGACTCTCCAAAAGGACCACAGATGTTCCAGGACCAAAGAGCCCCGATGGAGGGCTAGGCTGCCAGGCTTGACCAAGCTAGGCTCTCTGGCAGGGCCATAGCCCAGGGTGCGGCAGCGAGGCTGCCTGGCAGGGCCAGGAGACTGGGGCATGGCAGCAGCACTGTCCAGTAGGGCTGGGAGCCTAGCACGCAGCAGCAGGGCCAGGAGCCTGGCCTATGGCAGCTGGGCTGCCCAAATCAGCAGGGAAGGAGGGGGAGGGGGGGTGGAAACTGGCAGGGCAGTGGGACTGGAGGTGGGGAAAGAGGGAGCTGGCAGGGAGGCCAGTGGCTGGTCCAAGGTTGGAGGGACTGGTAGCAGTGGGTCTGGATATGACCTCCCCTGGACTGACAAAATCCCTCATCAGAACTGGTCAGGTCCCGAGGGCACCGGACTAGGGATGTCCAACCTGTATGTCCACTCTGCGGCTGGTTATCCTCCACTGAATATAAAATATAGCTGCTTAACTCTAGAGTCCTTACATTAAAAAAAAAATGCTGGTTGCACATAGATTCTTTATTTTAAGTAATAAATTTTACCTGCTCATACACTTTGCCAGAATTAGAAATGGCAAGGCTAATCTCATATACCTTTAAGAAAACTTTCCCATCCTTTTTCTTCTGAAGGAAGATTAAACCAATCACTAGGGCTAACAAATTGCCCCTGATTTTTTCCTAGACCTAAAAAATTATTCCCTTTCTTTCTTCAAGTCAAGCAAGCACTATTTTCCAGTGTTTGAAAATGATGTCCCTCAGTTTTGGAAAGAAATCCAGAAAAAATTATGGCTGGGAGGCATTATTGCCAAGAATACTTCTGATGGCCACTGCAAGCTGTCCTTATTTCAGCTGCCTGGATGTGAGCAGGCTCTTTTACTGAGTATGTATGGAATATGGCCCACTAGGTTAAGTATGGAACTCACAGCAAGAGACTTTTGGCTATGACACTAATTTATTCTATAGGCCAGATCCTCACCGATGTAAATTGGCATCCCCTAAAGCTATCTGTCACAGAGGATCTGTCCCTGCATTTTTTGTCACAACAAAGCTTTTCTGAAAATTAGTTCCTACATATGTAAAAGAGGATTAGTGACACATATCTACAATGGTAGCAATTAGGAAGTACTGCAGAATTGCTATAATTTTGAAGAATGCATGTTAAGCCCTCCAGGGATTCAGCAGGCTGAACACCGCTTATTTGGTGGTCACTTGCCTTTGCTGCTCCACTTTTCCAGCAGGAGACCAATGGTGACTGTAAAGATCCATGTCCATCACCTGTACCCCCTAGTTTTCACACCAAATAAATCAGTTCAGTTTGGGGCATACTCTAAACAATCCTCTTGCGAACCATACCCTAACTCTCCAGACTGGGTCTGTGTGCAGGGATGTAATTTTTGTGGACAGGAGTCTGTTATGTTTGGTGCCATTCAAAAAAAAACAATCACAACAACAGCAACAAGAGCCATATACCCCAGCAAAAATATGTACAGCCCTGTTTTCAAAGCTAGAGTGCTGAACAGAGAGAACAATTCTTGAACCCTTGGAAAACGTAAGGTATGGGTAGATTTGAATATATTCTGTGACAAGGTAAAAAAAAAAGACATTTTGAATGGTATCCTTTTCTTATTTAAAAGTGAGTCATGTTCTCACACCAGCAAATAAAATAGGCTGAGGTCCCAACAGACCATGTTTGATTACCTGCTGAAAGTTGAACAAAGGGAGGAGACTGGAATGTGTATTGTTACTGACTAAAGAGTCACAGTCTGTGAGGAGCTGAGTGCTTCATTTAATGTATTTTGTCTCTGGAGAGAATCCTATCCTTTAACTTTTTGCTCAACAAATAAGATGAGGTACCATGATACTAATGACAGTTTAAGAGACCGAAACTACCTGTGTTTGTTAACTAAAAGAAAAAGTAACAGTAGTTTGATCCATATTTAGACAAATGGCTTAATCTAACAGTTGGATTGGGAAATGTACTGTTAAAAGATGTTTGTATTAGTAATTGTCTTCATTCTTTCTGAGAAGTGAAATAGGATATGTAGTCTTACCTGAAGTGCTTATTTGCAGAGGCTTGACTGGGTTTTTTCTCACTGAAGTATATGCAGGTAGTTGGGAATTTGACAAATGATAGCGCCAGAGGGTCTTTTGTTTGAAAGCTTTTTGGTGTGGAATATCATGGTTACTTTTGGGCTACATTTTAGCTGAGAAATTACTTAAGATATATATAAAAATATGTACCACTTTCTCACTTTCCATACAAGGACTTGCCACCATTGCAATCAGTTTTGTTTGAGATAATATCAATGCCAATACAATTAGATGTAAATCTAGGGCTAACCCAGTAAACATAATTTTAAATGACTCCAGGTAGCCTGATTTATTAAAAATAACTATGGGTCTTCATAAAAAGATTTTGTGATAATGAATTATGAGACAGAATGGGAGCACGTATTATAAATAGAAAAAAAGTTCTTCGGAATTACTGGGTAGCTTCTTTTTAACATTTCTTCATTTCAGTCACTTATAATTTATCTGTATGTATCTTTCTGGAGAACAATGCATTGTTATCATTATCGTCACCTTGTGAAGCATATTCTGATAGACCTTAAAACTGATATACTGCTACTCTAAGGAGGGATAAGAGTGAGAATATTAGATATATAGAACTTGGTGAATACAGCAAAGTAGTACTAACAAAAAGTGTTGCAAATAAAACCTGCTATCTCACTTTATTCTTATTGATGACAGATTTTATTTGCTTATTTATAGATATTTGGATGAGTATACTTTATTCACATCATTAACAATCTACAGCCTATCCTGGAAAATGATCCCTCACTCTCACAGGCTTTGGGGGAGAGGCCAATCCTTGCCTATGGACAGCCCCCTAACCTGAAACAAATTATTTCCAGAAACCATGCAGCACATCTCCATCTTACTCACAAAAGAACCCACCCCTGCAATCAACTCTGGTGCTAACTTTGTCTACACATCTTTTCAAGAGACATCAACACAGGACCTAAGCACATAAGCTACCACATCAGAGGCTCATACAACTGTGATATGTTATCAAGTGCCAGTAATGCCCCTCTGCCATGTATTGACCAGACTGACAGTCTTTATGACAAAGGATTAATGGACACAAATCAGATATTTGAAGTGTTAAAACTCAGAAACCTGTTGGGGAAAATTTTAACCTGCCTGGGCTCTCATTAATGGATTAAAGGTGGCTATTCTCTTATAAACTGATTTCAGCTAGGAATCAAGTAGAGAGAACAAAGACATGAACTGGATGGGCTGTTATGTTCAACACCCAAATTACATCAAAAGCTAAATGTTGGGCACTTACAGCCCATTCTATTAGCCTCATTCAGCCCAGACACTTTGACAGGTTTTCCTCTTCCTCCTCTTTTTCTGATTTTTATTTGAAGCTCTGTGCCTCTTGCTCCATATTTGTCATCTGAAGAAGTGGGTTGTGCCCACAAAGGCTAATGATACTTTACACATTTGTTGTTAGTCTCTAAGGTGCTACAGGACCATTGTTGTTTTTTATTTTTTTTAGTTGCAGACTAACACAGCTACCCTTTAAAGTCTCCATAAGTAAATGTATGTAACTGGGGCAGCAGGGAAAACAATGTATAGTTACTACTGCACTCCCCTTCCCATCTTTCTCAACTTTTTGCTGAAGGAAAGGTTTTCCTCTGAGCAATTGCATGTGTGGGCACACTGAGTGTACTGAAGCTGGAGATGTTTTTTTTCCCATGTGGTACCCATCTGGGTGATACATGAGCTCTCCATATGCTCATACGCATGCTACTAGCTGCCCAGAACTCCTTACCCCACCATTTCTTCTCACTACTCATGATCATACTCTCAGAGTTTGTGTGGTTGTTTGCATAGTTTTCCGTCTTGTTTAGAGAAAAGTTCATTAAACTCTGTAAATACTTAGCTTAGTTGTTTACAGCTAACAATACTCATTTACTTAATTTTTCTTCTGTTTGTTTTCTGCTTGTACTTGTTATTGGTGCTCAATACTAGGACATGTCTAAGTCTACAGAATTTAAACCCCTCTCTGGCTGTAAAAAATTTATGCCAGTCAGTATCACTGACACTTATTATCCAGAGTATTTTAAGTGAGGGCCATTGCTGGGATGGGTGCCAGATTCTTTGTCCTATTCTCATGGAATCAGCCTAGCATCCTCCCTCAGAACCCAGCCTCTCAGTGTATAAGGGGCTATGCTCCATTTCAGAGCATTTCACCTGATATTGTTGCTTCTCCCTATGGAATGACTTCAGAAGGGAGGTATTACTTCTCCTCAGTAGTGTGTAAGAGGCGGAAGAAGACAGAGAGCCTGTGTATTTTAGAGGTCTTCCTCATTTGAAGTGATCTCAATCCTTGGAGGAGCCCTCCAGAAGCAAAATAAGTATTGGTGCAAGAGCACCAGCTCTGGGTAGGCACTTCCCAATACTGCATGCTATCTTGGCTTGATAAGGAGAGTTGCTGACCCCAGCACTAACCTCTGAACCATTTCCTATGCCTGATTCCTTTGCCTGTACTGTCTACTTTGTCTGCATGATAGCAGAAAGTTTAGCACATGCATTTTTTGTAGTGGCAACATCTGAGATATATGCAGTAAGTAAAGATTTGCTTTGCCTTTGCAGTTGTACTGGAGATAATTACGGGTATAGACTACTTCACAAGCTCCGGCACTGTTGCCTTCGTAGAATAGTATGCCATTCAGCTTCAACTTTGGTGCAACAAACCCGAAATGAAGAAGGCCCCATACTTAACCTCTTGGTACCATATCAAGCCTGGTCTACACTTAAAAAAATTAGATTGATGTAGCCACATCACTCAGGAGGGCTGTGAAAAGTGTACTCTCAGTACTGCAGCTAGATTGATCTAACTCCTGGGGTAGAGGCAGCTGGACTGATGGGAGAATTCTTTTGTTGAGCAAGCTACTGCACTTTGGAGATTTGGATTAATGACTCTGGCTATAAATCCCCTTCCAGTGATACAGAAAGCTGCGACACTTCAGCTGGAGCATCATAGTTGTGCTACTCAAGTGGCTATAGTACAAAGCCTCAGAGAAAGACACTGATATCACTGGTCTACAATTTTTTAGAAGTCGTCTGCTTCAGAGATAAAATGTGCTATTTATTATGTATTTTGATGTCCTGAATTCAAATATGACAACTAAAACAACTGATTGGCTACTGTTTCCAAGATATTTACGTTTTTACATTTTACGTCTATGTATATTGTGTAGATAGAGTTTTAATCATAAATTGTAAACCTAGGTCTTTTCATGTGTTTATGGTTGCTTTACATGATAATATTTCACCTGTCCTGTTTATGTGACACTTTAAAAATCAGCAAAAGGGTTATATAAATAAAATTTATTATGAAACAAAAGGCAAAAAACTCTTATGTACATAGTTTAGTCCTATTCAGTGTCTACTCGGCGCTTTTTGGCTTGTCTCTTGTATTCATTAAATGGAGCATCTCTTGTCACTGTCCAGCAATAGTCTGCAAGCATTGATGGGCTCCATTTGCCCTGATATCGTTTCTCCATTGTTGCAATGTCCTGGTGAAATCGCTCGCCGTGCTCGTCACTCACTGCTCCGCAGTTCGGTGGAAAAAAATCTAGATGAGAGTGCAAACAATGAATCTTTAGAGACATGTTACAACCAAGGCTTTGTATGCCTTGAGGAGGTTTTCCACCAACAACCTGTAGTTGTCTGCCTTCTTGTTTCCGAGAAAATTTATTGCCACTAACTGGAAGGCTTTCCATGCCGTCTTTTCCTTGCCATGCAGTGCATGGTCAAATGCATCATCTCGAAGAAGTTCACGAATCTGAGGACCAACAAAGACACCTTCTTTTATCTTAGCTTCACTTAACCTTGGAAATTTTCCACAGAGGTACTTGAAAGCTGCTTGTGTTTTGTCCATGGCCTTGACAAAGTTCTTCATCAGACCCAGCTTGATTTGTAAGGGTGGTAACAAAATCTTCCTTGATTCAACAAGTGGTGGATGCTGAACACTTTTCCTCCCAGTCTCCAATGACTCTCAGAGTGGCCAATCTATCTTGATGTAGTGGGAATCTCTTGCACGACTATCCCATTCGCAGAGAAAACAGCAGTACTTTGTGTATCCAGTCTGCAGACCAAGCAAGAGAGCAACAACCTTCAAATCGCCACAAAGCTGCCACTGATATTGGTCATAGTTTATGCACCTCAAAAGTTATTTCATGTTGTCATAGGTTTCCTCCATATGGACTGTATGACCAACTGGAATTGATGGCAAAACATTGCCATTATGCAGCAAAACAGCTTTAAGGCTCGTCTTCGATGAATCAATGAACAGTCTCCACTCATCTGGATCGTGAACGATGTTGAGGGCTGCCATCACACCATCGATGTTGTTGCAGGCTACAAGATCACGTTCCATGAAGAAGAATGGGACAAGATCCTTTTGACGGTCACGGAACATGGAAACCCTAACATCACCTGCCAGGAGATTCCACTGCTGTAGTCTGGAGCCCAAGAGCTCTGCTGGGTAGTTCCAACTCTGTTGGGTAGTTCCAAATCCCTGACAAGGTCATTCAGTTCACCTTGTGTTATGAGGTGTGGTTCAGAGGAGGAGGATGGGAGAAAATGTGAGTCCTGTGGCATTGATGGTTCAGGACCAGAAGTTTCATCCTCTTCCTCTTCCTCGTCTGACTCTAGTAAGAATGATTCTGGTGCATCAGGAACCGGCAGTCCTTCTCCGTGGGCTACTGGGCGTATAGCTGATGGAATGTTTGGATAATGCACAGTCCACTTTTTCTTCTTTGACACACCTTTCCCAACTGGAGGCACTATGCAGAAGTAACAATTGCTGGTATGATCTGTTGGCTCTCTCCAAATCATTGGCACTGCAAAAGGCATAGATTTCCTTTTCCTGTTCAACCACTGGCGAAGATTTTTTGGATAAGTGTTGCAGCATATGTGTGGGGCCCACCTCTTGTCCTGATCTCCAATTTTGCAGCCAAAATAAAGGTGATAGGCTTTCTTAACCATAGTGGTTATACTGCGCTTTTGTGATGCAAAGGTCACTTCACCACAAACACAGCAGAAGTTATCTGCACTGTTCACACAAGTACGAGGCATCTCTGCTCACTTTGGCTAAACAGAAATGTGTCCCTTTGCAAAATCAAACACTGACAAATAAGAGAGCACGACACTGTACGATTTCTAGAGCTGATATAGGGCAATTTGTTCAGCAGAGTGATGTAAGCTTCATTGTGATTGCATCATCCATGACTTCTAGGAATAACATGATGCAATTCATATCATGTATGACGCAATACCAGCTTCAGATTGCATCATTCATAGTTTTGCCTAAAAAGCAAGTACTGTCCAAACCCAGTCATAGATTTATTCATAGATCCAGTCAAAGATGTATTTTAGTCATTTCTGGTTTAAATTGAGATCCCTTCCCTTTATAACTCACTTATCCTCCACCATTCCCAAGTCAAGGGTCGTATATACTGACCCAATAGCATATCTTGAAAACTAGAGCCAATCAACAATTTTAAGCATCATTTTCGTTCTCAGTGACCCAGAATTAGTAAAGTTTGACTTCATTTATTTCAGAAGCATTTTGGCTGTAGAGCAGTGTTATTTTGTCCACCACACACCACATCTGGCCACAGATGATATTCACATGTATCGCATGGCTGTTTGATTACTCTTAACTCTTTTTCATATACAGAAGTGGGATTTTATGCATCCTAGTCCTAATATAGTTCTCACAATACTCCATGCATCATATGTAGATCTAGGTCTCTGAATCAATGCTCTCACAGAAACAGGACAAGAGATGAGGCACAATGGGACAAAGGAGGACCTGTGCCTTATTAGTGGCCCTTCTGAACATACGAACAGCTTCATGTGTTTTTCTAGTTCCTTGCTTGGTTAAGTATCAGAGGGGTAGCTGTGTTAGTCTGGATCTGCAAAAGCGACACGGAGTCCTGTAGCACTTTATAGACTAACAGATGTATTGGAGCATAAGCTTTTGTGGGCAAAGACCGACTTTGTCACATGCATCTGACGAAGTGGGTCTTTGCCCACGAAAGCTTATGCTCCAATACATCTGGGTATGTCTACACTAGCCACCCTAGTTCGAAGTAGGGTGGCTAATGTAGTCATTCAAACTTGCAAATGAAGCCCGGGATTAAAATATCCCGGGCTTTATTTGCATGTTCCCGGGCACCGCTGTTTTTAAATGCCCGGTAGTTCGAACTCCCTGCCTGCGGCTACATGTGGCACGGGCTAGGTAGTTTGAACTAAAGCCCCTAATTTGGACTACCGTTACTCCTCATTGAGGTTAAACCATGAGGTTTAACTGGTAATTCGAAGTAAGGGGTTTATTTCAGAATCGCCCTTCTCTGCCGCGTGTAGACGCGGGCAGTTCTTCGGGGCTAGTCAATTTCCAAAATGGCGACCACCCGGGAACATGCTAATGATATTTAAATCCCGCGCTTCATTTGCAATTTTGGTCGCCCTCATTAGCCTCCCTAGTTCGAACTAGGGGGCTAGTGTAGACATACCCTAAGGTGCTGCAGGACTCCTTATCGCTTTTGCTTGTTTAAGTCACCTCTGAGCAATGGAAGATTCCAAAAGTGATCTGAATTTTAGTCAATATCATTTACTCCCATTATCCAAAGTGTTTTAAATGAGGGCCTTGATCACTTTATTGATCAAGTTCCAGAGCAGTCTCCTCCTGACTCTGACCCAGCTGATTCATCCTTAGTGCATACACTTCAGGACCTTCAGGATATTTCTGTTCCTGTGTCTCTTATCATGTCATTGTCCTCACCTGATGAGGTGACAGTGTCTGAAGATACATCTCCGATTCAGGATAATTTTAAGACATACCAAGAGCTATTGAAAGTGTGGATAGTTCCCTTGATATACACATTGAGTTGATGTGGAAGAATCCACATAAATTAGTGAATATCTTTCATACCCTATGGATTGTCTTTACCAAATAATGAAGCCATCTTGAAGTCCACACACATTTTATGGAAGACACGAGTATTTCTTCCTCTCACTGTAAAGAGAATGCAGAAGAGGAAGTATATGCCATCTCAGTGTTATGAACACTTTTATTTATATTGTACTCCAGATTGATGGTGATTGCAGTCAGTGAGAAATCATGCGAGGATCACACTAAATCTACCCCAAAACATAAAGATTCAAAAAATATCTGTAAGGAAAAGGTATTCACTATTTGGGTTATAGTTCAGGATTGTAATTTCTCTCATGGCCAGACAAAGTTTTTCAATCAGGGTTGATATAGAAATATATTTACTGACAAACTACCAGACCACATTAACCAGGGATATCAAATCACAATAACTGAGGGGAATTTGATAGCCTGAACATCCCTTCAAGGTGCCTTGTGTGGTGTGGATTTCACCAGTATAGTGATGGCTGCATTCATCTGGATATCCTGCAGAGATCCAACAACTGAGAATCTCAAGAAAATAGTACTGCATTCCCTATAAAATTCTAGGACAATTGTTAGATCTCTAGGTATCTATGCACCAGGACTTAAGAGGAATCAATTTCATGCTCAGATACCGAGAGGTATCTATTTTACCCCCAAAGCAATTGAAGAGATGATTTATATCCCAGGGGAGAAAACCTTATCTTCCCTCAGCTTGAATGTGATTCAGACAGGCTGCATCTTCTACAAAGTCTATTTACTTAGTCGAGAACAGCAAACCATTGTGTCATGATTTAATCTACCGTATATGACTGAAGAGGCTATTTTATTCTTGTATTTAGCACTGGTGAGACCACAAGTGGAATATTGTGTCTGCTTCTGGTGTGCTTGATACAAAAATATAGAAAAAAATTGAGATATTTTAAAGAAAAGCCACAAGAATTATTAAAAAATTGAAAATCATTCTTTTGTAGTGAAAGGCTCAAGTTCAATCTATTTAATTTATAAAAGAGATAGTTAAGTTGTAACTTGATCAGTCAATAGGCAGAGTCCCCTCTTGTGAAAGTATGTTCCTAGAAGTTATACATTTAGACATATTAAAACTTATTGCTTGCTTGCACTCAACTTACCAAAGGATGAAGATCACCCTGTGTTAGTGGTTTGCTCCTTCTATTATTTCTCACTTCCCCAATTTTTGTGTCATCTACAAACTTAGCATCAACTTTAGCAATCCAGCAAACTCCTCAACCAGATCTTTTTACAATTCTTGGATGCAAGTTATCCTGACCTACTGATTTTAAAAATGATTAACTTTAAAAGTGGCTACCGGATTTCCTTGTGACATACTAGTGAAATAAAAAGTATTATCAAGTATATCTACATCTGTTTTTTCCCAAATACAGAAATTTTTATTTAACAGTTCTGCTTTTTCTTCATTATTATGGCTAATTCTCCCATTTCCAACTGAGAATGGACAAAAACTATTTTAGGATTCTCTTTGCTCTTAGTATACTTAAACTCCTTTATATTGTCCTTCTGGCCATGGATCTCTCCTTGTATATCTTTGTTTTCCTGATCAATTTTCTAATGTTCTATAGTGCCTAGCTTTTGATTTTTATGTATTACTACCAAATTCCTTTTTTTTCCCTATTTGTTATACATTATTTTTGTAGCTACCAACACTTGCTTTATAGATCAGGCATTTTCCCCCTCAATTTTGGGTTTGGGGCCTTTGGCGTCTAGTGGTGATCTTAAAAAATCCCAAGTTTTATTAACATTTTTTATGAAATTATTCTTCCCAGCTTACTAACTGTTGTAATACATTTTCCGTCACTGGCAATTTTTATGGCAAATTTCATTGCCTTTCAAAAAGATCTTCTGTAGTTCCAACTGAATTAAATCAGGCAAGTTCTATGGTCTGTGTTATTCAGCAGGTCAGAGTAAATTATCACAATGGTTACTACTCACTTCATTATGAATCAATCTTTGAAATAATAGATATTAATCTAAACAGTATTTTCATTTTTATTAAATTGCATGTTTCCTGAGGCTGTGTTCTTTTGGTTACTTAGTATTCACCATATAGTCCCTTCTTGACTGCCAATGGAATTATTTAAGAGCTAATAGCAGTACAGAAACACAAACAGAAAGACTGCATGAAAAGACCAGGAATTATTTTTTGAAGAGAGTCAATGTAAGTATAATAAAGTCACAGACAATACCATTGAAACAATGCAGTTAGCTATGTGTGATGGAAAATTTGCCAGCATAAACTTTGCAATCATAGTTTCTTTCCTCTATTTCCACAGATGTCTTGTAATTTTGCTTCTCTCATCTTAGTCAGTGCAGGTATGATATCTCAT
The DNA here is from genome assembly GCA_032595735.1 of Pelochelys cantorii. Taxonomy (NCBI): domain Eukaryota; kingdom Metazoa; phylum Chordata; order Testudines; family Trionychidae; genus Pelochelys; species Pelochelys cantorii. The sequence continues at coordinate 89,878,766 of CM064326.1, forward strand.
TAACCTAGGTAATTTTAATTATTCTAAACTCTTTTAGGGACAGTATTTTAATCATAATATACCAAATATGAGCCTTGTCCGAAAAAGTTCTCTCTGTGGTCTTGTCTTTACTATAAAATAAAGGTGTGTTCTTAATTTAAGTTAATGAACCTAACTTAATTAACTCAAAGTAAAACCCTACTGAAGATAAGACATTTTAATCTTTTTCCACTTTTTTTCTTTTCTTCTTTTTTTAAGAAGCGAAAAATGTTTCACAACTGAAACGGTTTGAGAAATTAATCCCTTGTGACTTCCTGGAGTGACATTGAGGGGGGCAGACTGTATGTTCTCTGTCCCAAATGAAGCAAGAAAAACTCAGCTAGTACAAATCAGCAGGATTCTGTCTCCTAGATAGGAGCCCAGGCGAGAGAATTCATGGGCCCAGGGAAAAGGTTGTTAAAAGCCTTACTTGAATTGTTTGCTTTGAACTATAAATTCATATATAGTTACAGAAACTTTGGTATCTTTACAAATTAGCCTTTAATCAAATCCATTTTGATAAAGGAAACCTGTTATCTATAACCCCCTCTGCAGTATGGAGGGTTATCTGTGAGTGAATATTTTACTACCTGACATAGTAACATCGGAGAAAGCAAGTATCCAAAAGCTGACAGGAGGATCCACAGTCCATATAGAAACAAATAGAGTCTCAACAAAAATGCTGCTAATTATAGTCTGAAAGTAATCAGTTTAATAGCAATAATTTTTGTACTAAATAGATTGCACTTAGTAGGATGCACATGCACCACCATATAAAGTATCCATTATGTGGGCAAAGCAGTGACCTAACTCTGATCTCACTTTCACTGATCTAATACCTGAGTAACTCTAAGGGGTATACTAGAGATGTATATTAGTATGAACTGAGACAAACAATAAATAGTAAATGGAAGTATTGGGTCAGAAGTGTTAATATTTGATAGAGTTTTAGCTGACATTATTAGTTATCTGTGCTAGCTGTACATTTACATTTATTGTTGGTTACCATGGTGTGCTTTGCCTAAAACTATTTCTATTCTGCTGTTGTTTACTAATGGCTCATCTCCACTTTACTCCAAGATTGACACTCAAGAGCAGGGGCGGCCCGTGCGTATAGGCCAACTCGGCTGTCGCCTAGGGCGCCACGTTAAACGGGGCACCCAATGATGAAGTCACGCTATTGAGGGCTGTGGAGGCGGGGGCGCCGATCGCGCATTCCACCTGGGGTGCCAGCTGCCGGCAGCCCACATCGGGCTGCCCCTGCTCAAGAGACAGATCTCCTGGGGTTCGATTTAGTGGATCTGATAAGGACCTGCTAAATCAACCACTGATGGTACCCCATCAATCTTGGTACTCTACCAGGTTGTATGGAGTAAAGGAAGTTGACAGAAGAGGGGGAAACTCCAACAGTGGGGATCCTACATAAATTTGACCTGAGGTACATCAACTCCAACTATGCTATTCTTGTAGTTGGAGCTGCATATCTTAGGTCAACTTTCTCCCTTAGTATAGACCGGGCCTTAGTCAAAGTGTATCAGTCAATGTGTCTAGCTGAATATAAACTATATGGCTGTGTCTAGACAGCATCCCTCTGCTGACAGAGGGATGCAATTCAAACACTTCTGAAGTGCAAATGAGCCTGGGATTTAAATATCCCGGGCTTCATTTGCATACTCATGCTCAGGCGCTGTGCCAATCACACACCCTTTTGAAAGTGAAAGTAAAGTGTAGCCACGGCTCTGCCAACAGCAGGGAGCTTTTTTGGCAGATCCTATACTCCTCAAAAAATGAGGATCGGCACAGTGCTCGAGCGTGAGTATGCAAATGAACCCCGGGATATTTCAATCCCAGGCTCATTTGCACTTCAAAAGTGCTTGATTTGCATCCCTCTGTTGGCAGAGGGATGCAGTCTAGACGTAGCCTATAAGACCAGATATGGATTTGAAGATGGTTTGTTTTCCCTAACTTACTACATCATGTGGAAATATTGTAGAGCTTTCTAAATAGTGGACAGGCTGCACAACATAGAAACTAAAGCAAATTTCACACATAGCTTAAACTGTCTTGTATTGTTGGTTCTTCCAGAGAAAATCAGATGTGCAAATATTGAGAGTGTTGCTCACTTCTTATGTCTAGGTCTTCCAATTGTTCATGAAAGAATAAGTAACTGCCACTTTACTACTGCTATGAAAGCAAAATCAAAGTGACAGCAGAATAAAGCTGTCCCTTACTTCCTTCACAATTCTCAAACATAAACTATTGTCAAATGTGATTTTTTCTGAGAGAGAAGGAGAGAGAGAGAGAGAGAAAGAGAGATTAACAGAATACAAATATGGTCTCTGTTGGTTAGGAAATAAACAGGACAAGAACATGTAGAAACAAACTATATTGGGAAGTTGTCTACTCTTACAAGAATGTAAACATAACAGTAGTTGACAGTACACTCTCACACATGTTGTGGTTTTTTTTAAGTCTGTCTGTTAGAAGGAGAAAATATTGAACGAAATACAAGAATTTTCTAAAAATGTGTTCTTGTGTAGCTGGAAACTGTTGCCTATATTTCAAAGAGCAGAACAGTGCCAACTGTCATGTTTATTCTCCCTCAACAAGAAATCCAGCCAATGTCAAATAAAGCAGAATCCTTCTGGTCAGAAAATATATGAAATGACACAGTTAAATACAAAATCTGTGAAGAGTTAAGATCAAGACAAAGTTGAAGCAATGATTTTTAATTATTCAGCTTTGCTCTAACTTTACTTTAATATACCATCTGGTGTATTTATTGTCAAAGTTCTCCCAAACCAATGTTTCATCTGACTGACATGGTTAAGGAACATAAGTTTTACAGCCAATGTCACATATGTGATGTTCGCCACGTTACTCTCGTTCAACAACCTTTTACTGACAAAATACAATATATTGGGTGCCCATTTTGCAGCAAGGTGAAATAGAGATGACCATGGTAGAGATGACTGAAGTTAATGATATTCAAGTATTCTAACTACTCAGCCCCCATACCTTGACATTCACTCTCAAATTACACTGTTAAAATGAATTTCTTATTCACTCGCCTTTCTCCATGAGCAAGTGGCCTCTTTCTTCTCCCTCTGCCTATAAGATATCAAAGCCATTTTCTCCATCTTCCCAAGATTATTGTGTGTCACCTTTCACCTGTCTCCAGTTCATTCTCTCCTTGACCTTGGATATGTGCTGTGCTTCTATCCTGCTATTTCATAGCTCAATGGTCACAGAGAGAAAATAACTGTGGGAAAGAAAGTCCTGCAGGTACTGCAAACTGGGGTCTGAGAAGGACACTGAGCAAATTTGGAATTATCTGAGGCAAGTGTTCTGATTAGTGCATCTTGATGTTCCCAGCATGGTAAATAACCTCCCTGATTTGCTCTTTGGAGCTAAGCTTAAGATGCAGCTCTGATCAGTAAAGTTACTGTCTATAATCACTGTTGTTTGATTCCTAGATTTTCATCACCTTATAAATGTTCTGAGTATGTAATTTAAACTTTGTTTGTTTCTTCTAAACACTGTCCCTGTCCCCTGACTTGGGTTTTAAAAGTACAGCTGGTTTCTTTCTTTCCTGCATGCCATGAAATCTGATAAAAGCTGCAATGGACCCTCAGTTGCACTTGGGTAATCTTTTTGGTTTCAGATCACACCTCAGTGACAACTGTGGAAGCTCAATTGCCTTCAGTGAGTTTGCACGGGTACAACTGATTGCACCTTAGTTAAAAAAAATCAGATTCCATCGGTGATGAATAGGCAGGCACACATTACTATTGGCCTAGCAATGCCAAACAAGTATGGGGATAACAATAAGTCACTATAATTGCATCAACATTAGAGTTTATGTCAGTATACAAAACACACTCCTAACTAAAACAGTAATGATGATAAAATTTTAAAGTATAGACCAAGTCTAATTGTCCTGCAACTCATTTTATTTACTAATGTGTTATGGATCCTATCTCTGCCAAATGGTGTTCAGTGGAGAATATTTATCTGTTTGTGTCTGTCTTGTCTGAAAAATAGGAATTCACATACATATTTACTATGAGTTACTAAGTCTGAATAGGAAAAAAATTACTAAAACAGCCAAACACCTAATAAGTGTCTTTTCAACCACAATCCTGCCAATAATTCATTATGAAAGACAAAAAATGGAATTACTAAACATGCTTGATTTCATTATGCTTTACTAAAGCCAATGAATAAAACAAAGCAATTGAGGCTATTACATTTAATTATTAGAATTAAATGGGTTTTGATTTTTCTGAATAATTTATCTTTTATGTCAAAGAGGGAAAAAAAAAAAGAAGTCTTGTGGTTAAGTAAGAGACTTCCTGTGTGATCCTGGACAAATCACCGAGGAGAATATTTTTAAAAATGACCTCTCAATTTGAGGGGTTTTTTTAGTGCAAATATAGTATACCCAGCTTTAACTATTCATGACTAAAGCAAGTCTGCTGATAAAATGCTGCCACCTGTACTGAAAAATATAAATAGGAGAAGATGACAGCATGAGCATCCCAGCTGATCTTAACTGCTATGACAAAATATGCAATAAGATGAAAAGTGGTCTTACAAAACATGCTATCTTTCCAACAACAGCAAGAAAAGTTAGGCAATGTAAAAAGGGCATTCTGAAGAACATTAAAAGGTGGTGCAGTGGTAGAAGTGGTTCCAGAAAATGTCTGGATCATTAAGGTGAGAATGGGACAGTAGTGCTGTCCATGTTGTTCTGTTCATTCCATTTGAAACATGGCCGCTTAGAATTTTTTAACGCTAAGGAACATTTTAGCAATGGAAACAATACAAGACTGTGCAGGTAATCAAAGGTTTATGTTAGTAGCGCTTGTGTTAAAAATTGGTGGGAGTGAACTCAGGACAGCCAAACTGGCATTTTAGCACATTTGGCCCCCATAGTTTTGTAAGTGACTTCATTAATACATTAGTGTTGATCTCGCGTATCTTGGAGAGCATTGCAATTTCACTGAATTTAGTGGAATTTCAGACTCATCATATATGCCAATTGTGATTGCTTTCTTATAACTTTTTCCTTAGATCAGGCCTTGCTAAGTGAGCTAAACTGAGCTACATACACACTATATTTGTTTTAACCTTGAATTTTGTGGGTATTAATTAAAAGTTAATAATAAATCAATCACATTAAACTAAGAATAAAGGTATGCAAAATCATTACAAAGATGACCTGCTTGGTCTGGATTGTACTGTGTTCCAAAATCTATTGAGCAGTATTTCCTTCTCTTCTAATTGCCCACAAATTGATTCCATTATGTTTTCAGTTATTTTATCTACTATGGAAATTAGGTTCATAGGCCACAAATTGTTTGGGTCATCTTACTCTCTTTGTAGCCATGTTAGTCTTCCTCCAGTGCATTGGCACCTCACCTGATTTCTGAAATGTATGAAATATTTATTGCTAGAGGCTCATCTGTTTCTTCAGCCAGTTCCTTCAGAACCCTTGGGACTCATTCCATCTGGTTCCAGAAACTTGTGTTCATTAAGTTAGCTAAGTAAACTTTTATCATCTTCTCTCCATTGTTTAGCTGTAAATGCTTTTGTTTGTTTCTTGAATTTGGCTCCTACTGCATCTTTATTCCTGTCTCCTTCTTCTTAAAAATAGTAATACTAGCAGTTCCATCTCTTTTCAACTTATTTTCCTCTTACTTTTCTTTTCATTTGCAGATAAATCACTGCCTCCATTTTCTTTTCTGCTCAATAGTCCCCTAAAATGAAACTCTAGACCTGTGAATGATCCCACTGATTTTATAGGGAGTCCATATAAACGCTGTGATGACAATAATGGATTCCCATGAACGATAGTGGATATATGAGTCAACAGAATTCTGTTTCAGCCATATGAATGAACATACAAGTGTTACAGGTTATTACAGATAATTCAAACTAGCAAGAGAGAACCTTTGGCAAGTAGAGACCAGGAGGGAGGTAAAGAATGGGAATGTAATAAGTTGTGAAATGCTTTGAAAGTGAAGAGAAATTGGTTTTGTTAGGCTCAATGTCCCATTATTTGTTATATAGCAAATTCAAACTGTAAAAAGAGTCTTAATTTCATTTATTTTATAATTATCCAAAGGTTGTGATTTGAATTCACACTATCATGACCTATTATTCCAAATTTTCCTGCACATTTTTGTTATTGCCTATGTAGAGTGAGTGCATTTTTCCTTTAGTAATGTGCAAGATAAGCATCAAGCAAATTATCCTGACTGTCTTTGTGTTTGTGCACCAGTTATTAGTCACAAAGATAGTGATATTTACTCACTCATAGTCATAACTGTGGGTATTCAATAGCACTCAGAGGCTTCATTTGAGATTAAGGTCCCATTCTGCTTAGCACTCTAAAATCAGAGAATAGAAAACAGTTCCAGATGCAAGGAGCTAACGAGCTCAGATGATTAGAAATTTTCCAGTGGAACTTTTTCTGCCATAACATGCTAATTTGTCAAAATCAAAACAGTCTGTGGGACATTTGAGATTTTTATGGCTCTTTCTGTAAAATCCTGGCTAATTTTCTGCTCATCTTCCTCTCTCTCTCTCTCTCTGGCTCCTTGGCATTTGAGCTGGTGGGGTAGTACAGAAACTGAATAGGCTAATGGGAACCTGGATTCCTATCTCTACAGCAGCCCATCTAGTTGGGAAGCACAGGCTACTTGTGAACCCTGGGAGATGAATGAAATATATATTTACTTTCTTAATAAAAAGGTAACAGACACAAACAATTAATAATCACTTTGTCAAAAGTATAAATCTTTGCAATTCTCCTTGCTTTCCCCTGCCACTGCCAATCTTATGTCCTCTAAATGGCCACAAAACAGGGGTCTCTTTCTGAACCCAATGAGGGGTGGAGTGGGGGGGACTTTCAGCTTTAGATTCTGGGAGAAGAAAGGCTGAAACAATGACTGAATGTCTACTCCTGGAGTGGGTGGATGTGTCCCAACCATAACCCTAGTAGAAGAGGGCAATCCCTGCCTACTCACCATTTGATAAACACATTGGCTACGTCTAGACTGGCATGATTTTCTGCAAATGCTTTTAACGGAAAAGTTTTCCGTTAAAAGTATTTGCACAAGAGAGTGTCTAGATTGGCATGGATGCTTTTGCGCAAAAGCACTTTTTGCGCAAAAGCGTCCGTGGCCAATCTAGATGCTTTTTTGTGCAAGAAAGCCCCGATCGCCATTTTAGCCATTGGGGCTTTTTTGTGCAAAACAAAACTGAACTGTCTACACTGGCCCTTTTGCGCAAAAGGTTTTGCGCAAAAGGACTTTTGCCCGAACGGGAGCGTCAAAGTATTTGCTCAAGAAGCACTGATTTCTTACATTAGAACGTCAGTGCTCTTGCGCAAATTCAAGCGGCCAGTGTAGACAGCTGGCAAGTTTTTGCGCAGCCATTACGTTTATGTTTAATAACTGGAGTGAGTAGTTACAATTGCCTAATACTTTCTAAAATAAGATTTTTTCAGTTGCTAATAATTCTGTCAACTTCACGAATTCAAGCTGAAACTTTTCATGTCAGATTTCTGACCCAGGCTGAACTCTTGAAAGTTTAAACAAAACTGGTTCTGAAATATTAAGTTAAATATATATTATTTTCTCTCCCCCCATTTTAGGGGACTATTGAGCAGTAAAGAAAATGGAGGCAGTGATTTATCTGCAAATGAAAAGAAAAGTAAGAGGAAAATAAGTTGAAAAGAGATGGAACTGCTTGTATTACTGTTTTTAAGAAGAAGAAGACAGGAATAAAGATGCAGCATTTTGCTGAGATACTCTAGCATTCCCATATATTGGAAAAACAATTTGAATTGTTGCAGAGGTGTCATCCTGGAAGTATGAGCTTTCTGCTGCACCTGTATGGAATACACCCAAATTTGGCAAAGATCTAAGTGCACTTATGCTCAGTAGTCACTTGTTAGAGCTAAATTCTGAAATTCTGTCATCACAGAGAATTCTCCAACCAGGGCTGAGCATGACATTTCTTGCAATTGCTGCAGTATGTTGCTGAGGTACAAGGCATGGAAACAGAGCACGGAGCATCTATCTGTCTTATATTTTCAATGGAAGAGGAAGGAGATTGACTGAAGTGGACAGAAAAAAAAAGCTGTCTATGCAAAGGCAGGCAGGGGAAGTCTAAAAAGACAAGTTAGTAATAAAAAGGTAAACAGAAGCACAGAAAGGTTCTACGTTTTGCCAGAAGTTCCCACAGGACATTTTCAGAGCTAGTAGTGAAACCTGCTCTCCTCACTCTCCATTCATCACTTTATCCATTGGATTGTCCTGCCCTTTCAGGGCACATCTACACAGCAGGGCAAAAGATATGGAACTTCAGCTATGCCAAGTGTGTAGCTGAAGTCAAAATAGCTTAATTCAGCTTTTGGCACTGTCTATTCAGCAGGAAGTAGAAGGAAGAGCACTCTTCTTTTGTCTTCCCTTACTGCTCATGAAATGAGGGTTACAGGGGTCGGAGTAAGAAGTCTTCCATCTCAAAATTATTTCAAAATAAAGACTTGCTGTGTAGACGTTCACTTTGTTATTTAAAAAAAACAGTTATTCCGAAATAATGCAGCTATATAGAGGTACCCTCAGTATTTAACAGGTAATTAATTGCTTACATTAGTACACTTTAAAGCTTTCAGTATGTATATTTACTGTTGTTCATTCCCTAACCTGGAATAAATGTTAGACAATATATGCTCTTATTTTAGTGAAATAATATAAATTAAATTTAAGATAATTTTATAAACCTACACTGTAGAACTCTGCAAATATGCATCCCCAAAAATAATGTCAGGAGGAAGATTTGTGACAGAGATTGTTTGCTCCAATTCTGATTCATTTGAGGAGTGATCATTCTGCTGGCTGTGAATGACAGAAGCCAGAGGCATTCTCATCTGAAGTTTAAGAGATAATGAGACACGGTTTACACATTGTGCATATACATTACCTTACCAGTAAGGGTAGCTATGTACTCCTCACTGTCGATTTGTTTTATTTAAAGTCATCTGCAGAGCATTTAGATGAGCTTGCACATGGGATTACTTCTACCTGGAATATATGGGGATATTTATTCTCTTTCACAGAACGTGAATCCTTTAGAAGGTCATTATTTGTTGAACCAAGCTTTAGGCCCCATGTGAGGAAATGCGATATGTACTCCCAGATTATACCATCAAGACTGCCACTTTTCTTTCATAATTATGAGTTAGAAATTTTAATTTCCTGACTTGTCTGTTTTACATCCTTTCTCTATATTTACATCATTACATTATATTGTTAATTTCATAGAATCATAGAATGCTGGGGCTGGAAGAGACCTTAGCAGGGCATCGAGTCCAGCCCCCTGCCCAAGGCAGAACCAACCCTAACTAAATCATCCCAGCCTGTATAGTATCATTCTGTATAGTTATTTTATTACATTTCTCAGATAACATGTCCCTCAGTAATAGCTGTTCATCTCTGATTATCAATATGTGTAATTGGCTAATGAAATTTAACTTGGTTCCTTGAGCCTTTAATACAGAAGAATGAAAAAAAAATGAAAAAAAGATATTGATCTCACTTTTGATAAGAGAGAAACAAATGAATAAAATTATTGTACAACCAGGTACATGGAAATACAAGTCTTTAATAGAAGACATCTCTGTGTTTCTAAGCTCTTAAGCCTCTTTTTAAAGATATTCTTATTTGGTTGTAACACCACCATTGTACAAAGAGACAGCTAAGTGCCATCCAATATAAGAATTAAAGTGTTAGGGTTGGGAAGAGAGGAGAATTTTAATTATGTAAAATGAAATTGGTATTAAAAAATGTTACTTAAGAGTATATGATCAAACTCTTTCTCTGTAACCCCACACAAGGAGGGAGACAACTATTTGTAGTAGTGATCATTTTGTGCGTTATTATTAAGTTCAAGTAGAATGTTAGCAGCATTTTTTTTTCTGTTGAAGAAAAGGCATAATTGAATGATTATCAGGACATAACATGGAAATGGAATGGATTGTTAGTTCTCTATCCAATAACCCTACCCATAGAACCTAAATAATGTAAAAAAACATCCGCTTGTCCTCTTCATAAAAAAATCATTTGGTGGCCCAGCAGGCAGCTCAGCAATTTCATAATCCTCACTTCAATACATTTTACTCTTGTTCAAAAAAAGGCTTCCATTCCTGAAGCAACACACTTCTGGAACCATCCCTCTGCTATTGGAATGGGCAAATCAAGTGAGCAAGACATTGCATATATGAAGAAATGGTCAACTTTTTGGTAGAAGTTTTAGTATAAGCACATTGTAAGCCAGCTTTATATTAACACAAGATGGTCAGGATAAATATCTGCACCCAAAAGCTTATGGGAACTATCATGCTTTGTCAAACATAGACAATAGCCATCCTAAGAGGAGGGAGAGGGAGGCATATTTTGATCCCATCCCCTTTGTAAACAGGAGAAAAGCAAACAATATTACACTATTCTGTCAATCTATAAGATTTTGAAGTAATACAGATATAAGTGACATATAGATTGCACTTGGATAATAGGTAAACTTGAATGTTCCATAATAATGTAGGACTTGAAACAGAATTTGGAATACTTGTGCTATCCAATAGGTCACAAAGGAACTCTTAGAACTACTGTAAACTGGACAGAACAGTAGTCCAACTGTGTATCAAAAATGATATAGGCTTTGTCTATACTGCAGGGGTTTTGTGCAAGAAGATTTTTGCAGAAGATATCTTCCGCAAAAACTTCTTGCTCAAAAGTGCATCCACACCTCAAACGTGCATCGCAAAAGTGGTGTGCTTTTGCGCAAGAGAGCGTCCACACTACATGGACGCTCTTGTGCAAGAAAGCTCTGACGGCCATTAACAGAATGGCCATCAGAGCACCTGTGCTTTTTGTGCAAGAAATCCCTGTAGAGCGTCCGCACATGCATTTTTGCGCAAGAGCTATAGCGCAAAAAGGAGTTATTCCTCATGGGGAGTGGAATAACTCTACCAGCAAAAGCCCACTGTTCTGTCAATTTACTGTATTATTTTGCGCAAAAACGCACTTGAGGTGTGGACGCTTCGTTGGTTTTTGCGCAAAAACCTTGTAGCGTAGACATAGCCATAATGTTCTGTAACCAGTGGACAAAGAGAAGGCTTATTTTGCTTCTGAGACATCCTGCTAATTTGAAGATGTAGGTAGGCATGTGTTACATTTATAGATGTGAATGTTTTACATAGAAATGGATGAAGTTTGTGGAGTTTCACATTTTGGTAAACCTCTCAATCCATTCCTTGGTTCCACAGTACTATTCTGAATTGTCAGACTTTTGATTCTGTAATTGTAAAAACCATCTTTCCTAAGGTGATTCAACATATTTTTTCCTAGCTAAACATGCAAATGAGAGCACTACTGAAAGTAAGCAGTGGAAGTGGGTACATATATAATTCTGGAATTTTTTCTTAATTTGCTCTCTCACCACTCTCCACTCCTTTCTTTTGATTGTTTTATTTCTGTTTTTACTCTGCTTCCTTCATTGCTTCATTTGACAGCATATTCTAAATGGAATGAATATTTAGTAATGATGAACTTCTGAGCTAAAAATCGCTTGTATGGCTTTAAAATAAGATTGTTAAATTTATAGCAACTAAATAATTTAACATTTAATATCAGTTCAGAATGTCAGAAGAAATAAATCCAATACTCTGTCTTCACTGGGACAGGTAGCAGTTTTAAATTAATTAATTCACGATTTAGGGGGGGAAAGAGTATTCAAAGGGATGGGGAAGAAAGCCATCCATTTCTTTCCTTCTGTAAAAGTGAGGACCACAAGGTGGTGCCTGGACAGTACTGTCAACAGCACTACTGGCTTTTGTTGTGTTGTTGCTCTTTCCACAACATTAAGATTAAGAAGAAACCCCACAGTCATAGATGTGAGTCCCAAATAACTATTTTAATAATCATATACAAACATAGAGGCCTAGCCATGAAAGAGCACTGTTGCTATGTTAGCATCTAGCAGTAATTTGGCAATGGAGCCATTAGAAAGTTTTCAGTATATTTAAAGGGATAGTATAAAAATCCAATACACTTCCGCCATAAAAAAGATGTCTGTAGTTTTGTCTATGGCTTCACAATTACTTTGATAGGCTAAGGAATGCCAGGTGGACCCAAACAGATAATCAGGCTGCAAATTGCAGGAATTAAGGGTGAGAGAAAGCTCACCTGAGAAGAGGTATGCTGGGCTAGTATAAACCCAGGAAGCTACTAACAACAAAGGCTGCTTGATGGAATTATGTTGTTACCCTCTATTTAGTTGATAGGGAAGGAGGGATCCTAGGAAAATAGTAGACCCTTGGGAGAAGGTCATAGGGTAGAGAAGACAGCTTGTGGGATAAGAAGCACCCGATAGAGTAAGCAGCAAGGTGGAGGACTGAACAGACTTGACCTGTGTGTTGTAGTGGCCCTGAGATGGAATCCAGAGTAGAGGACTGGGCTAAGTTCCCCAACCTGCCACAGGGAAAGTGGCACTGGTGGGGAAGTGAACTTGAAGATTGCCCAAGTCATTGCGGAAGTGAGAGGGTCAGGGCATTGGGATTAAGGACTGTTTGATGCCCCGGAACAGAGGAGACTTTGAAGGACTTTACCCTGGAAGGGGCGAAGGTTGAGTAACTTGGCTGGGTGGCTTAGTCATGAGAAGGCAGCTGCAGCTGCTGAAGTAAGAGAGGAGCTGTGGAGCAAGAAAAAGAAAGAGATAGCAGGTAACTGCAAGAAGGGACATTGACCACATGGAACTAATGCCCCAAATGGCCAGGAGAAGGTGCCATACCAGCACCTCATCCCATGGTCTCACCCTTCTGGCCTAGTCAGACAGAAGTGCTTGCTACAACTCCTCTTACCATGCTTCTTCCAGCACACTAGAAATAATTTGTATAATGCATCCACCTGTGGTCAATCGTATTGTGGACTGTTTCCTATTGCCCAGTGAAGTTCAGCCTTAGTGGTCTTGTCTTCATTAGGGAAAAAAAGGTGTTTTCTTGACTCAGTTTAACTACTAAAAGTAAAACTCTGGTGAGGATCAGGCAGTTTACAGTTGTCCCATAAATTAGGAGGGTGATCTACAAATTAGTGCACCCCATAGATTTCAACCTGACCTTCCCAGCTGATGTAGCAGCTGCAAACTACCTTGTCCGTGCTAGGGTTTTATCTTGTGCTAATTAACCTGAGTTAGGTAACTTACACTCATTTTTCCTAGTAAAGACAAGTCAATAAGAGGTAAAAGAGAGCCTTATGTGTTTCTCTCTTGCTAGCCCTAGATGTCTGCTTTCTTTTTTTTTCCCTCACACTGAATAGTTCCTTTCTCTGTGAGTAGCATCATTGTTTTAATGTAACTCCCAAAGAAGAAAGGAATTATTTAAGGTACATGTGAAACAATCTGACCTGTATTACAAGATTGAAATATACTGTTTCTGCATTCTCTTATTCTGGTCAGAAGAAGTAATCTACTGCTTGACTTGCAAAACTGGTTACATTCCTAGTTCTTTAAACAAATGAGGAAACATAATTATGTTAATGAATCAAATTTCTACTTCCTTCTCCCATTTTAGGCCATTTCCAAGTATAATGAGCTGAGATGGGCTGGTCACTATACCAGCCTATAAAGCAACATTGATACATGCACCATATTCAGGGCTTGATTCTCTTCTACATCATGATGTAGCACCATTAAGTCATCTGATTCCCTGTATGAGGACTGTACTACCTGTGTAATATTTGACTGTCATCTCCCTAGATTTAATTTTTCTCCGTTTTCTACACAGCCCTGAACATAGTATTGGTGCTCTATAAATGCAATAAAAGTAAACTACAGTGAATTCAGAAACCAACTAAGAATTAAAATAAGTATTTAAGAAGACCAGTGTAAACAGTGCTAGTGATCTTAATCTCATTGTAAAATATCAATAGTTACTTGTTGAGGAACATTTCCTTTGTAATTTCATGAACTTTACTAATCCTTTTAAGTATATTTTCTATTTTTTCACCATCATGCTTTTCTGTGATGACCCTCTTAATTTTTGACAGACAAGCACCTGCAACTTTGAAGTGATCCCTTTGAAAATGTCAGTTGCTGGCTGCATATTTCTCTTTTCTTTCTGTTAAATTATAGCCTGTTACGTTTTTCTTAGTTCTGGTTTTTGTTTTATTTTAGTGGAGGCAGTGAATTCTCACATCTGTCATCTATTGAGAAGATGTGATTAAAAAAAGACTCCAGTTCACATATGATTACATTCCTCTTGATGGTCATTTAGAAAACTAATGTATTCATACTTAATTTCTGTGCCCTTTGGGAATCCCAACATTCTATAGAGTTCTAATACCTGCATGATTTCCACAAGGTGTTTGACATTAAAGATAGATCGCCATACATTTGGAATTTACACTTTTTAAGTACACTTGAAGTTAAATGAATTAAACACATGAGATATGGCTTCATGATAACACACTAAAGGCTATGTCTATACTGTGCCTGTTTAGTGCAAGAAATATGCAAATGAGGCAAAGTGTGGACTATCACCATGCCTCATTTGCATAATTAATGAGGCTCTGTTTTTGCACAACAGGGTTTTGCACAAAAAGGAGCCACTTGCATGGCTCCTTTTTGAGTAAAACCCCCCCTCTTGCAAAAGAGCCATTCTTCCACAAAAAGGAGCTGTGTCAATGGCTCCTTTTTGCACAAAAGCCTCTTGTGCAAAAACGGAGCCTCATTAATTATGCAAATGAGGCGTGGTGATAATCCACGCTTCGCCTCATTTTCATATTTCTTGCGCCAAATGGGCACAATATAGACAGAGCCTAAGGGTGTGTCTACACTGCAGGGCTTAATTTGAAATAAGCTACACAAATTGAGCTACGTCAATTGCGTATCTTATTTTGAAACAGCTTATTTCGAAATAGGGAGTGTCTACACCACACTGGATTTTGCAATAGAACACTCTTCCTCCTACTTCCCTTCCTCCTTGTACAATGAGGGTTACAGGAGTTGGAGTAAGAAATCCTTCAGCTTGACAGTATTTTGACACTATTTCAAAATAACTGCCTGCTGAGTAGACACGGACTAAGTTATTTCAGAATAGAACTAGTTATTTTGAAATAGTGTTGAAATGTAGACGTACACTAATTTGGATGTATATTTGACACACGAAAAAATTGTGTCTCCAGTAAAATATGTTTACTTGCGATGTGGTACTGAGACACTAAATTCATCTTTGGATTCTCTAAAGTTTCAGACAGAGTACAGTTCTGTTTAAACAAGTCAGACAAGCTGAAACATGAGGTTGTGAGAAAGCTGTTTGTTTGCTCTGTACATGTAGCTGTTTTCTTTAATAAATATTTCCCATTAAAGATTTGCAATGATTCTATGCATTGTAATACCTATGCCCTAGTGTATGACGGTTTCTGTGTGGGATTTTTTTAGTGTACTGAATTAGGATTAGAACCATATAAATAATGCAGTGATCTATCTACCTGTATAAATGCATCCATCCAGACTGTATACTCATTTCATAAAGTTTTTGGTATTAATTTCTGTACTCATTCTAAATAACTATAAGTACTATGAAGTAGGAAGTCAGGAGGTCTGTAAAAAGATCAGCTGAAGGAAGGGAAAGCGTACCTGTCTGACTTTTTAAATAAATCAATTACTGTTTGAATAAAGCTCAAGGAGGAAGGGTTAATTTAGAATCTTTTCTGATTTCAGTAGGCAACAAACAAACAATTGTTATTTTATTCCTTATATTTTTTTAGTCTATCAGATTATCACTTTATTGTTGTTTGCCATTTTTATTGAAACAGGGCTCTAATAAATAATTTACCAATCTAATTACAACTAATCTTCATGTTCTTATTAAATGTATCCTGTGAACTGAGCAATTTTAGGCTTAGTTATTAAAATTCAAATAAATATTGCAGGATGACAAAGTAGAACACTCTTTAAAAATTGTGTATGTGTAATCCACCAGTTTGGCAATGAAGTTTTCATGTTATCCCTTTCTGAATTCTGGAGTGACTCTAAAGTCCAAAGCATGATGTGAATGCTCATGAGAATATCAGGCAGACAAAGGCATTTGTGAGCATCTTGGTAGTTATGGCAAGTGTATGACACTTTGCCCTTGCAGCTAACAGTTATTTCTGTCCTCTTCATACACCTGGGAAGCTCTGTGTGTTGTGTCTTGCCATGCTTATCTATTTAACCCAGCCTTCTCAAGATCATCTGGTTTTATTGCACCAAAATATGTGCTGTTCTTGGTATTGTCCTTGTAGCCTTTCCCAGGGTGACCTCAAAGCCGATGTCCTTGTGCCAATTCTCCAAAGAAAAATTTTCTGAGGAGCCTATGTTCAGGCATAGTTGGGCTTTTATCAACATGGCCTCAGTGCTTTTGGCATTTGACTTGTGGAGAACCTCCAGGTTAGTAATTTTGTCCTGCCAGCAGATGCACATAATGGCACAGAGAGACCACATATGGAAGGCCTCTAGCGGTTTGATGTGTCATTTGTACGGTGTCCAGGTCTCACAGCTGCAGAAAAGAGATGTTAGCACAAAAGCATTACAGAGTTTTATTTCTGATTTAATTTATTTCTTTGCTAAATGTATCTGTATGTTCTGAGTGGGAGACAGTATGGTCCCTGTCTAGTAACATCAAGTTGCTAAAATATTTCAGAAGCAGCATTGCCACCCACAAGTGTTCAAAATCATGAGTCAATCCTCTAGTTTACATGAGAATCTCAGCTTTCATTAAAAGAGATCACATGAATCTGGGTGCTGTGATATTAAGAATATCATCAAATACTGGAAAAAAAAAAGAGATTCCATTTCCATTTTATGGTATTAAATTGCAGTTACCCTTAAAATATTCCATTATGGTGAAGAAAGAATACAGTAACACTATCAGTAAACTTACTGCAGTGCTTTGGCCCATTACAATTGACTACTACAATTTGGTATCACGGAAATGACATAAAGTAACAAGACTTTCAATTATTCCACAATTGTAAAGCTCAATTAACCATGGCATCTGCCCTAGGCCACAGAATCTGTTCTCGTCTATCAGAAAGTATAGTCCAAAAGCAATTCTGGTTCTTTTTTGGCTCACTAACACTGTTCTTTTTGGAGCTTACACCTGTCTAATTTTTGTTTCTCCCTCAACATAAGCATAACTTTCAAATGATTGTTGGAGCATAAAAAAGCAAAACACACTATCTCTTTTTGTGACTACTAGTCAAGATGTTTTCAATATTGCTTTTTTTCTCTGTGCCAACACCCACAAATGCCACAATGCTGAAGGAAAGGAATTGAAATGTGTATATCTATTATGGTGCAGCTGTAACAGCATAATAATTAAGTTCATGTTAAAGCTTTTATGGTCTTCGCGGGGGGAGCATAAGACTGAAATCCTGTTTACAAAAAAAAAATCTAAAACATAAAAAAATCCAAATGGAAAATTGACAAAATTCAGAAAAATCTATTTTTTTCTACGGAACTTTTCATTTTCAAAAGCTGCATTTTCTGTCAAAGTCTCTTTCAGGGAAAGTTCCTCACCAGTTTTACCTATGACCTAGCATGTTCCATCTTGATTCTTTTTGGTCACAGCTATGGGAGTGCTCAATGTGCCCTGCTTCAATTTTGTGAGCATATGTTCATTTAATCATCCTCTTATAATTCTGACACCTGTTGATAGCAGGTCTTTTGGAAAGAATGAGGTGAGAGCACATGTTCTACAAATCTTTTATTTCTCATGCAGTTGAATCCCTTGCCCTCCATTCGAGCTGGCAAACGGTACCACCCACACACCAGAAAATCCTTTTGTTCACTGCCCATTCCTCAAGAGTTTCTTTCCAACCACACACTGCTACAACCCATTTATTGTGGGAGGGGAAGCCCATTAGAGTTTCAACAAAGTAGCATATCTTACTGTCCCACAGTCCATCTATTTGGGTTGCTGTAACATTGGTGAGGTCACCATTGTGGTTTTGTGTGAGTTTGATGATGGTGGTGTACAAATTACTTTTCAGCATTGGTTGGAAGTAGATGTGAAAGCCCAATGGAGTATTAGGGTAGTATTGTCTAACTTGCTACCAATATGAGTTGGGCAAAGAATGTCGAGTAGCTTTACCCTTAACTTCTTATTTTCATTTTTAAAAATATTTTATCTTGGTTAATACATACTGAGGCAACCTTAACTGTCACTAAATATAATGTTTATTTAACATGCAAAGAAGGCTGGAAGAGTATTAATCATCCTATTCCAGGGCATAAAGTGACCTTTGATTTATGGAGTTGGGAAGAAATTTCCCTGATGGCAGTTTATTCTATCGCTTCCTGGCTTGAGCTATCACATCTTCCCCTGAAGCATTTGTTATGGACCATTGGCCTGATACAGAATGGCAAGTTTAGGTGTTAGCAATGGTAATATCTATTGTTAAATTCTTAGTTGAATAATTGTTCATTGTTGGTGGTCTTCTAACACTGCTTGAAAGTGCAAAATCCCTTTTGGGGTATATACATTCGAGTGGAGCAATGTACTTAAGTTTAGGAGCTGGGTGTTTCTGTTTGATAAGAAAATAGTGTCAAACCATAGCCAAATTTTCAGCTGTAATTAATTCATACACAGTGCAGCAAAGATACACTCAGAAAGTTGGCTGAAGGCTACTTTCCAGTCTCTCTCCCACCTCCCAGCATGAGTCTGCAGCAGACGTAGAATAGCCCCTAGCGGAATGCAGAGTCTCCAAAATGATGCTTTAAGTTGCAACAATTTGAGAGCCCATAAAACATCTGAAGATTTGAATCACTGTCTTAACTCTAATAATCTAATTGCAACCTAATAGTGAAGATAGGGGAATTTAGCAACTGTCACCCTTGTTTTATTATTCTCATGTTATTGGTGTAACAAGAGAGTATTCTGCTTTTCCCCAAAGTACAATGGTGTATTCCCATGCATTCCCATGCTTAGTGTGCTATTGCTATAATCTCCTATCTTCTTTTATTTCTGTTCAGGACACCTCATTGAATGAAGGATGACATTCTGCACAAAGTGGGAGGCTCTCCACAGTCTCTTCATTCAAGTTTACTTTAAAGATTGTTGAGTAGAATGGTGCAGGGAACACTTGTGAATATCACCTCTGGTGATTAAGTACATGCTGGTGCTGCAATTAATTTATTAATATTTGTACAGCATTTCTGTACCTGAACATTTCTTGGTAATATAATAGTCTTAATTCTGAGCACTCTCCCACACTTGCTTATAACAGCAGCAATAAAAGAAAGGGGAAAAAGTCATTCAGTTTTAACTGATTCTCAGGTTAATTTGCCACGGAATTGTGAGAACTTCCTATAGAAATGTATGACTACTTTGCAGCTGATGACAAATAGACTAAAATTTGTAACAGCTTTGAAAGACATTGAAACACACTTAATATGAACCACAATATTCAAGATTGATATCTGCCTGCCACTTTATAGAAAACTAAATGCTATTCATAAACTAACTGTCCAGTCGGAAAATATATGCACACTACTGCTTTCAGCAGTACTACTGCAATGCATAAAATTGCTATGATTCTTACTGTTCAGCATATTAATGGCTTTATTTTACATATTTCCCTGTACTTGTACATAATGGATAGTGTACCCTATGGTGACAATATAGATTGAATAGCCATGTGCCTGCAGTCTTCTTGCAGAACTAGCAGGTTTTTGATTGGCTATGACAGGTTTGGGGAAATGACCATTTCAGACAGGACACAATGAAGCAGAAAATGGGCAGATGCTGTAAGTTGCATAATCAGTATAAAGAAAATTCATCTGCCATTTATAGTACATAAGATAAACTGATGGGATGCTGACTGTTTCAGGCTAATTTAATGACAACCTCTAACCATCTGGATAGAAAGCTGTACTTTGTGAAGGCCTAATGCTGACCCATATAAGTTGATCTAAAAACAGTTGGGAAGTTTTAATAATGGATTATACATCAAAGCAATAACTCATTACTGCTACAAGCCATGAAATATTTATTTTTAATCTGACAGTTCTACAACTGCTGAACAACAAGAGATTACACTGTGAAGCAGCATATATAAGAAATGACTTCTTTAATTCAGCTAGTAAATGCCTAGCTTTCTGAGTGCCATTCTTTGCATGCTAGCTGTGTGAATCTGTGGAAAATAAAGCTGTTCTCCTACACCTTTATGAGCACTTCATTCCCCTATCATGGGGTATTATACCCACACATGCCTTGAAAGAGTTGAGTTAGGCCACATGGACCCCATTAAACATCAAATGGGGAGAGACTTAGGCTGTGTGAGGTGTGCTAATTCGAGGGAAGCTCACCTGTGAGGGAACAGGTAGAGCTCTTATGAAGATAAGAGGATGTCATCTGTATGGGACGTGATGATGTAGGGAGGAAGCCCACAGGCAAAGGAGAAGGAAGGAGCATAGGAACATATGAGAAAAAAATTATCTAGTAGGTCTAAGAGAAAGGAGTCTGACTAGGAAGGCTGGTGACTGGAAAGCTTGGAGAGTCATTGTTCTTGCCACTGCATTACATCCTATCATAAGCTAGATGTAGCCACAGACTTTAACTGGTCTCTACAGAGGTCTAGTGGTAGGTTGGGGGCAGTGACTAGGCAGACTGTGGAAGTGATGTACGGCAGAAGAACCACCTGAGGCTGCTTGTTCAGACTCCCACAGGAGAAAACACAGAGTGAGATGGCTAGAGAGCTGAGTCATGAAGCAGCCATACTGCAATTGCATGAGTGGGAGAAGAGCTGTAACAGGAAATGAGAAGAAAGAGGCTTCTGAACCAGCAGAATTAATCTCCAGAATTGTAGGGTGGAGGTGAATATCCAAAGCACCCTGTAACACTCTGCCTCGCCCCCCGCCCCCAACGCACTATTTGTCTCTAAGGTCTGCAAAGTCAAATGTCTTGGCATGCAGCTGCCATACAGGGTTCTTTCCACTTAATGAGTCATCACCAAAAATAAGAATCCTGTGTACCAAATTATGCCCTTAATGATAAATAGTCTTTCAAAGTGGACATATAAGTGTTGAGGAAATCATAATTTGGCAAAAATGCAATAATATAACTTGGCTAGCAGAATCTGTTTTCATTCTGGTAATGATGGAGATGGAAAGAAACCAGCCTGACTCTCAGAGCCCATGCTGGCAGTTAGGAAACATACAGAAGCAAATTTGACTCAGAGTCAGTGATACAATAAACATACGTGCATGCACCCTGCTGCCATTTTTACAGAGCTACTGTTCTGAATAAATCCACGCTGCTATACTACAGTGATATCAGTTGACCTTGGGAAAACTTATGCTGCTGCTCTCCCGATCAGTGCTATATAGTACTGTGTGTTGCACATACCATGATGCACTTTTGTTTATTTTAATCATTCTACTGCTTTCTTATTTACAGATAGTGCTCCTAGTAGCCAAATGACCACCTTTGCTGGATGGGAATAAGGGAAAACCACACAGACACACACACACACAGAGAGAAAACGATAAATGCTTTATTTTAAGAGTCCTTTTAGGAAAACACCATTTCCCTCAGCTTATCATGTTTTTTCCTCTACAGTGTATACTTCCACTGCCTTCAAGTTTACAATGAGTTTCAAACTAACATTTAACATGATCAGGGGGTGTTTCTTAAAATAAGGGGCAGGAAGTCAGCATCCCCAAAAAACAAAACCCAACAAAAAGCATCAAAGACCACTACTTTTTCATGGCTTTCAGCGTCTGATCTCTTGTATAGTACAGGGCATAGAATTTCCCCATAATAATTCCTAGAGCAAATTGTTTAGAACAAAATATTGATTTAAATATAGTCTGTGATGAAGAATCCACCATGACCCTGATAAATTGTTCCAATGTCTCCTTGCCCTCACTGACCAAAAAAACCAAAACTTACACCTTATTTACAATCTGAATTTGTCTAGTTTCAGCTTTCAGCCATGACATTGTGTTATACTTCTCTTTGCTAGAGTGAAGTGACCATTAATAAATATTTGTTTTCCAGGAAGGTACTCAGTAGACTTTAATAAGTCTCCTCTAAATGTTCTCTTTGTGTGCTAAAAAAATAAGTCCATAATACATAAAAAGCATAATCGCTATAAAGAAAGTTTTCTAAGTTTTGAATTACTCTTGTGTCTCTTCCCTGAACCCCATCCAGTTTGTCAATATTTTTTTTAAATGGTGGGCACCAGAACTGCACATAGTTTTCCAGCAGTAATTGCATCAAAGCCAAAATCCAGCATAATAAAACTTATCTACATCTACTCAAGATTCTCATTGTAACACACATACCTACGTTAGGTCTAGACTACACTCTTTTATTGGAAAAAGCTATGCAAATTGCACTCTGCAATTTGCGTAGCTTTTTCTGATTGCTTTTCTGGAGGAGGCTTTTTTTTTTTTAGATGGGGCCAAATGGCGGAAAAGCCTCCTTTTCGGCGAAGCCCTTATTCCTCGTGGAATGAGGTATACAGGGCTCCCCAAAAGAGTGTGTTTGCTCTTACACAAAAAAAAACACCACGGAAGAGCAAACACATTCCCTGGACGTGCAGAGTTTTTCCAGGATACCTCTGGTATCCCAGAAAAACCTGCCGGTGTAGACGTACCCCTAATGTGGTTCACTCTTGTGTGGTGGCACTTAAATCACTTACCATGAGAGATAAGAACAGGGGAGCTCTCTTGCTTAAGCTGCAAGACAGCTGGCTTTATAGCTCAGGCTCTAGAGCTACTTATGCTAAGGTCCAGAAGTCCTAGATTCAAATCCTTCTGATGACCATTATACCAGGCTTGTGTGTTCCAATATTGCCTGAGCTCTTTTGCCACAGCATCACATTCATTCCTGTAGGATCCTATTGAGAAAACGCCCATTTGGTGACAGTTTTCCAATGGCAATTCTATTTTGAGATTTATCCATTTGCCAGCTTGTAATCCATTTACTGTGTGTCAACTTCATTTTATATTCTAGTTTTTTAAATCAAAGTGTTTTTCTGTAACAGGTAAAATTTGGTACTAAAAACAAAGTATTGACCAACGTATTTCCTTTTTCAGCCCAACTTATACAAGATGAAATTATTTTAATTCTTTCTTAATCAAGCCCCATGTCATATGATCAATCAACCTGTCCAGGATCAATTGGCATGATGACAGATCCCACCCCACCTCCTGAGGGTCCCTTATTCTACCTTCCTAATGGAAGCCAGCTCCATCTCTAGGGCAACTGGTGTTGGCTTTCTCACTGCTCCCAGGGTAGGATTCAAGGCTCCAGCTCTGTGCTCCCCAGGAAAATACTGTATCCCCCTAATCCACTCAGAAACCTACATTAGGGTCATCCCATTTACTCTTTTTTAAAAAAAACTGGTACAACATTAACTTCCTAGTGCTACAAGTCCTGGAATGTCCCAGTGCTACAAGTCTTTTTGAATATCAACATAAAAAAAAACTGTGCCTGACTCAGCCAGATCCTTTAAAACACTTGAAAGGCTATGTCACTGGTGAGTTCTTGCACAAGAATGGCCGTTCTTCCGCAGAGCATCCACACTGCCCACCCACTCTTGTGCAAGAAGATTTACAGTAAAGCGTGGTAAGAGAGGGCTTCTTGCGCAAGAGCTACGCTCTTTTCTAACAAGTATAAGTTCTCTTGTGCAGGAGCTCTTGAGCAAGAGGGCTGTGTGGACACATGGCAGGGGTTTCATGCACAAGAAAGTCCTATGGCTAAAATGGCCATCAGAGCTTTCTTGCGCAAGAGAGCGTCTACAAGAGCACATGGAAGTGTGAACATGTTCTTGCGCAAGAGTTCTTGCACAAGAACCCTTGCTCAAGATGTTCTTCTGCAAGAACCTGCTAGTGTAGACATAGCCTTGGATGAAAGTTATTTGGACCTGGTGAATTTAAAATAGCTATTTTTTGTAGATTCTGTTCAATATCCTCCAGAGACACCAGTGCTTTTCTGCACTATCATTGACAATTCTACCACATCTGTCAAGTGATGGATTGATACCATTCTTACAATTCTTTTTGTTGCTAAATATATGTTTTTTTAAACAAAATCATTTTTAAAAATTTCTTTTTGCCTGCCTCTGGTTCTTGCTGGCTTCTTACATGTTTTCTGTCATGCCTACTTCCCACAAACCTATGCTTTCCCAGGTGACAGGCATTGGAGTCAGCCTTTGCCCACTCTTTGACCACTGCTCCACTGCACCTGAAGAATGGAATGAATTATTGTCACTCATTGGTGAAAAATGTCATATGAAAAATGTTGCATGAAGCTGCACAACATTTAACAGGTATATTCTAGCTGCAGAGTACCACCATAGTTCTACTCCCAGCTATTACATTTGCAGGTATGAATAATTCTGTGCATTTCACAGTCCTTATTGAGCATTCTACTGTAGGATGTAAGCAAGCTTGATTTTTCTTCCATATTTCAAAATGACTAATGGGTTGTGTAAACTCCTGTCATCTGAAGAAGTGGGCTGTACCCATGAAAGCTCATGATACCATCTACATGTTTTGTTAGTCTTTAAAGTGCTATCAGAGCATTTGTTGTTTAAGTTTGGGTTGTGTAAGGTCAGTCTTGCCAGAGATCGAGATAGAATCTGTGCTTCTCATTTGCCAAACCTAGATTTCATCCACTCAGCCATTCAGAATAAATATGCTAAATCTATATGATCATCTGTGACCACAAGACTACATTCCTCTCCAGATCCTTGAATAGAACCCAGGATTCCTTGGTTCCATTTTTCCCTTGCCACTGAAAATGCGGGTGGCTCCTCCAGTGCTGGTGCCCATAAAGGATAAAAGCCTGCTCTTGCTGTCAGTTACTCTGTTACCTCAAGTGATAGTAGTCAGTCTGATGGATCTAAAAGTTGCATTCAGAGCAGTATACTGTAATTTGCAATTATTTAAAAGCAAGCAGACTCCTTCCTTAGTATGCTTATGCTGCCCCAGCAATAAGAAGCTGTCTCCATAACCCTGTTCTTCAGATTGTACATGCAATAAGAATGTACAATTAGGAAATATATGCAATATTCTCTGTTGTTATGCCTATATTTCCCTAGACCTGGCATCAGTGGGCAGCACACCAAGTTTTACACAGGTTAGGTTCATAAATAATGCACCAGTTCAGACAGCCTATTCATATTCAATTCACTCTCATCTGATACCATCTAATTGCCATTTACTGATTGTTTCATGATGATTCATTTAAGTTGCAGCATCTCTCACAATGAAAACAATCATATATTTTATCTTAACTGATCTGACTTCTCAGTGTTGCATGATTCCACTTTTATTTTCTGCTTTCAAACCTCACAAGATAGACAATGCGATGTCTATGGTAATATAACAATACTCCTACTAGATCTGTAGAAATGTAACTTTGGATTTCTGTATCTAAAAGGATGTATCTCTACTATGGGAGCTAAAGAGACAGGTCCATTAGGTTGGTTTCAGTAAGCAAGGCATACACTTGTATACCTGGTCTAGCCACATGACTCTGTGGGTTACATAGTTATTCCAAAATTTTGGTTTGTAATAAGATCACACAAATAGGAGTCTATTTTTAGTCCTTCTGACAATATAGAATTCCTTCTTACTATATAGAATTCCTTCACCCAATTGATTAGGGTGAAGGAATTGTTTTAATACACCATGAATGCACTCGAACCCTGTTAGGTTTCAGATAATCCTAGGAAAGAATATTTAACTGCCTGACCATGTACACTTCCTATTCCACCCAAGGATACTAGATATATTAGAGACTTGCAACAAATGATGGAGTAGCCCTTCCTGATGTCTTGTAGCAAAATGCAGCATATTATGCGTTGAAATGAAGTCCCTTTCAGTGCATATCACCAGGCATTTGCTAATAACTCCAAGGGAGTTGCTGTCAAATACGGTGTGGAAGTTCCATAATAGTCCTTTCTAGAAAGGCTACCATTATTATATTATCTCAGATGGATCACAAAATCTGTAGAAAGAGTATATATTTTCTATTAAACTGTACAGTGTTTTTTTTTTCAGGAAAGGTTATGAGAATGGGCCTCATCTGTGTCTATGTCACCATAGTGGCAGCAAGGTCATGCAGAACTATTCTGGGCAGTAAATTATTTCATTAAACATTAATTCTTCCATGAAATCCCAATAACCAGAACATCCTACTATGAAGACCTATGTGTCCTAAACACAGATAACACCACCTGCATTTGGGATGGCTTTTCTAGGCACCAGAACAAAAACTTGTCCATTTATGCAAAAGGACTTCCTGAAAGCTCTAAAATACACTCAAGCCATCATCCTTGACCGTGGTCCTTGGTCTTATGGCTAGCCAAAAAAAGCTGAAATCCCTTAGGAATTCTACTAAGAGAAAGAATTGGAGTTCATCAAATTTGGACAATTTTTTCATTTAAAATTTCATTTAATCTAAACCAAAATATTTTGCTGGAATGTATTCTAGTCCAGAAGAAAAGGATAAAGACTCGCACAAAGGCCAATAATATAATTAATAGGTCACTTCCAGGATATGTGGGAAAAGTCCTTGCTTTGAATTAGCTAGAGATTTGAACCTGTTTCTCTAACATACTGAATGAGTGGCTTCATCACCAACCTCTTGTTAGTTCTAGAGTGGCCCTTTCTTGAATTATTTATGGAAAATTTTCAAAATATTCAGCTTTCATTCCAAAATAGAGCAAAAATAAATTCAAAATTTAAGTTTTTGCAGAACAGAATGCTTGTTTTGTAGCTAGCCCTAGAAATCATTACCAGTTTATATGAAGCAGAATCTACTACCCATTCTAAGGTTATAACTATACTGCACAGTTATTTCAGAATAAGCTATTCTGGAATGGAATAGTTATTTCAAAATAGCTTATTTTGAAATAGCACATTTACACTGCAGGGATGCCTCAAAATTAGTTTGAGGGAGGTCATAATGTAGACATGCTATCTCGATTTAGAGTCACAGGAGGAATAACTTAGAATGGCCCTGGTGAGGAACTATTTCAAAATAGCAGAAGTGGAGCATCTACACATGCCATATTTAGAAATAGCTATTTTGGAATAGCCATTATTCTTCATAGAATGAGGCTTACAGAAGTTGGAAGAAGCCACCTGTTATTTCAAAACTATTTCAAAGTAACAAAATTGCTGTGTAGATGCTCACATAGTTATTTCAGAATAACAGCCATTATTCCAAAATAACTTTGCTGTGTCGACACACCCTAACAGAGTAGTCCAAACAATGATAAAGTATCAGTTACTCAACACTGTGACCGTCCTTCCATTTCTGAAGCTTGTGAAAGGCTAACTCAATTACTACTACTTCACTACCTATATCCAACATCTTTTCCAGTCACTGTCAAGACCAAGACATGGCATAGAGACTTTATTATTAGAAATTATCTTTTGAGCCAATATTTATTTTAACCTGTTTTTCCCATGTATTAACTTACATTAAGCAATTACTGTCCTTTTTTTCCTGCTCAATTCCTTTCTATTTCTTCATTACTTTTTATAATTTCTGGCTTTTTCTCTCACTTACATAAAAATATACACTGCCCTTGGAGTCAGGACTACGTGAATCTTCTGCAGGAACCCTACTGCTACCCTCCACATTCAGGCTATGTCTAGATTGCAGGCTTCTTTTGGAAGAAGATTTTCTGGAAGAGGTCTTTCAGAAAAAACTTCTTTTGAAAGAGATAAATATCAGAGGGGTAGCCGTGTTAGTTTGAATCTGCATAAACAAAGAGATGTCCTGTGTCACCTTATAGACTAACAGATTTATTGGAGCATAAGCTTTCGGGGGCAAAGACCCACCTTGTCTGACGAAGTGGGTCTTTGCCCATGAAATCTTATGCTCCAATAAATCTGTTAGTCTGTAAGGTGCCACAGAAAGTCTCATTTTTCAAAAGAGAGCATCCACACAGCACAAGTGCATCAAAAAAGTGATCTGCTTGTTCGAAAGATAGTGTCCACATTGATTGGTCGCTATCTTACATTTACGTTGTGATTACTATGGACAGAATGGCCACCAGGGCAGCTGTGCTTTTTCCTGGAGGCCTCTTCTTTTGAAAAAACAAACCCACACACACCCTCTTCCCCATCCACACACACCTTTTTTCGAAAGAATTCTTTTGGAGAAAAAAGGTTTCTTCCTTGTAGAAAGAGCTTTACTGCTTTTGGAAAGCCCCCTACATTCTTTTGATTTTGTTGAAAGAATACAATTGCAGTATGAACATAAGTGTAGTTTTTCCAGAAAAACAGCCATTTTTCCAAAAAACCTCAGAGGTGTAGACATACCCTAAAAGAGAATGAATAGAGAAATGTTTGTAACGATCTGTAATCAGTTTGCCCAAGGAAAGAAAGTCAAGGTTCCAGTTCCTAATCCTAAAATCATGACATCGTGTCCCACAAGTTTACATTTATTCAAATTCACAATCTTGGGCTGGAAGCAGGCTTCAGATTTCTCATGGAGGGGAGGGAAGCATAGCAAATCTGATGAGAGATGTTGTATTTTGTGCTCATCTCCACACCTATACAATCTTTACACAAGGTTCTGCAATGATCATCCACATCTTAGGGTATGTTTATACTGCAACACTATTTTAAAATAACTAGCACTACTCCGAAATAACTTAGGGTACCTCTAGACTGAACTCTAAAATCAAAATAAGATTTGCATAGCCCAAATTGCATATCTTATTTCAAAATAGGATATTCTGAAATTTGGCACATCTACATGGCACAAAATTTTGAAATAAAGCTCTATTTTGCGACATCCCTTATTCCTCGTGGAATGAGGTTTACAGGGATGCTGAAAATAGTGCATCAGTTATTTCAAAAATTATTTCAAGATAGCGGACATGTTCCTTGGATGAGGGGTAGCTATCTCAGGATACTTCCAGTATCCCAAAATAGCCTGCCAGTCTAGACGTGCCATCTGTCTGTATCTACACAGCAGGCAGTTATTTTGAAATAGTTTCAAAATACGGTTAAGCTGAAGGATTTCTTACTCTGACTCCTGTAACCCTCCTTGTATGAGGAATAAGGGAAGGCAGAGGAAGAGTGCTCTATTTCGAAATAAGTGCTGTGCAGATGCTCCATATTTCAAAAAAAAAGTTATTTCAAAATAAGATATGCAATTGACGTAGCTCAATTTGCATAGCTTATTTGAGTTAAGCCTTGCAGTGTAGATGCACCCTTACAGTCAGTGTTGCTCTGATTAACTTTTCTTAGCAGAAGAAAATTTTCTTTCAGTGTTCTAATGCCCATGCAAAAAGTCATCATTAAAATCATTATTCCATTTGTTCTTCCTGTTGAGATTTATGTCACATTATTTGTGATATTTGCATTTAAATCTATTTTTGACTCTTTACAAATCTGCATTTTGAAAATGCAAAATCTGTGAGAAGAGGAAAGACATCATTATATCCTTAACGTACAAATAATATCCCTTCTATAAAAAGGCTCTCTTTGGAATAGCCTTTTTTATTTCTTCAGTAGAAATCTCATAAACTATCCTCAAGTGCTTCTGGCACATTTTTTCTTACTTTTAAATCATAGGTCTAGAGAGTATTTCAGTCCTGTTTCTTTATTGAGCATGTACAGATTCTGTCAGTAAACTGCTGCAGAGAGATTTATTGAATGACAAGCTTAATGAGAAGTTCCAAGTTGTTTTAATGAATTTTGTTCTTTGCTTTGTTTTATTATTTTTCTCTGTACCAGTATGAAAATAAATGGGAGAACACAGTCAGCAACATTTTGTCTCTACTTTTGTGTTTATTTTAACCATTTGCATTGCTCACAATTGTTTTGAACAAGGTATGTTTCATTGAAAAATGGCATTTATAATTTGATTTGAATATCCCAAGTAGGAAAATTCAGAGAGAATGATGTATCTTAGCATCACAGTTGTCTCACTTGTTTTTGCGTTGTTCCTTCTCTGACTCACTACATGGTGGAAACAAAAGATCCATTCTGCTTACTAAGGTCCACTCCTAACTAAATCAGTGCTTCCTTTTTCAGTGGGAGATTTGAAAAAGAGCAGACTTTGGTATCACACCCATAATCTCAGCTGCAATGCTTGAAATCATTGGTTTTACAAAGGTGTAAAACAGAGATCAATATAAAGTCCCAAATCACTAACAAGTCAGTCCTTGCAATTAAGCATAACAACCCTTCCCATCTAATACAGACATTTTTCCCTTTTATTACTCTTTAAAAATAATCTTTCCTACTTTTATATACATCGAGAGAAAAAGGAGACTGGGATCTGATTTCAAGGGCTATTTTCCACCCTTAGATGGTGATTGATAATTGATAAACACTGATAAGACAGTGCATTACTGGGGTAACTTGTGATGGACTGGAACTTTTTTAAAATGGCTCAATGAGTCCTTGCATTAGCTTTATCTATAATTTACCCCTTGTTGTTGTTTATCTTCCCACGGCCATCAATGTGCCTGGATTTTATTTTTATTCTTTAAAACTACAACTTCTATCTAGTTTATGCTCAGCTGAGATCCACTGGAAGAAAACAAATACACTGGACCCATAAAAGACCTGGTGACTTAAGTAGGCCCTTGGAATAAACCTCAATATTTTATTCAAAGATATTAGACCTACTTCAGAACTCATTTCTACTAATGCAGAGGAATACAGGGGGCCCACGAGATGCAACCACCCAAGTTCCGACCCCACACACTTACAACCATTTTGTTAGAGTGCGGAAGGGGCCAGAAACCCCCGACTTACATCCTCGGCCTGCATTTATGATGGCGCATGACTTCTACCGTAAATGTGGGTTCAAGTTACAATGTCCCCGACTTGCAACACTTCCTCCAGAACAAATTGCATCACAAATCAGGGGTCTCCTGTACTTGCAACAATCAGTGGAGTTATGCTAGTCTACTGTCTGGACTTCCTAATTTGAGATACTATACCACTGAAGTTTGTGATGCTGCACAGTGGCGCTACGTCTACACTGGCGCGTTCTCACACAAAAACTCTTTTGCGGAAGAGTTCTTCTGCAAAAAACTCTTCCAGAAGAGAGCGTCTACACTAGCATGTGCTTCTGCGCAACAGCATCCATGCCACTGTAGACGCTCTCTTGCGCAAGAAAGCTCTGACGGCCATTTTAACCAAAGGGCTTTCTTGCACAAGAAATTCATGTTGCCTGTCTATACTGGCCTCTTCTGGAAGAGCTCTTGCACAAGAGGGCTTATTCCTGAGCAGGAGCATCAGAGTTCTCACACAAGAAGCCCTGATTTTATACATTAGAACGTCAGTTTACTTGTGCAAGAACACGCGGCCAGTGTAGACAGGCAGCAAGTTTTTTGCACAAGAGCGGCTGCTTTTGCGCGAGATCGCACCAGTGTAGACAGCCTGGGTATAAAAGTTGGTTCATCTTCCCAGTACTTCCAACAAGCCCATGAGGTTGCTAAGCAGACATATAGCTAGATTTATATTTCCTTCAATGTTTGCTGGGGAGAAGAGGGTACCACAGTGCAAACTATTTGTAGTCTCAATCCACCATGGAAGGGGAAGTCACACTTTGTCAGCATAGCTCCAAAGATGGGTGGAGTTAACACAAAAAAGGGGCTGAGTCATAATGCATCTATTCTTTTTGCAGTGCAGCTGCTATAGTGAGTAGAGCCAAAAATGTTCCATTGACTTCAACTGACTTTGGTTCAAGCCCATGGAACCTAACCACAAAGATGCTATTCTTTTGCAATAATTACCCAGATTCACAATGTCTTCTGATGGAGGAAGGTGCAATTGAAAATGATACTTTTTACAAATGATAAAAGCAAATACATCTTTTACTTGGCCATGGTAAGAGAAGCAGTATTAGATGGAAGATTTAAAAAAAAAAAACGCCTTATTATTCTCCATTGTTGGTCAAGCCACTAATTAGAGCAGGTTGGAAAATAGTAACATTTTCATGAAAATTCTCAGAAGAAGTCTGTCAGTTTTGCCCTTTGAAATTTTTTAACCAGCCTTACCACTAAGTCACTCTCAAAAATAGAATATGCTTTATTTCATTTTAATATGTAACTTTCTAGGACACATTCTTGCAAACAAGCATATTGACAACTGACACGAACAGGCTCAACAAAAAGGGACTACGTACATAGTGAAAGTTATTCATCTAAATCAGTGTCCTCTTTTGAAGGACTTTTTTCTTTAAAATTACCTATAAAGCACCCCACACATCTATCAATAAATGCTGTAAGGATACAAACTTCTTTTCCACCATTACTAGATATGTCACACACAAGTGTGCATATGTGTACTTTCTCAGGAGATCTCAAATGACAGATGGATGTTATGCTGTCACTGTAGAAAATATTATCTTTGTGATAACTCCTGGAGTTATTGCCTAATTGGCTGTTGGCAATTTGATGTGCCTCAGTATCAGAATGATATAAGTGGAATGGGGTTATTCGTTGGCACCAAAGATACAGTGTATTCCTACAGGTGAATCTTTAATTAAAGGAGAAAAAATAATCCCAGACATGAGATCAGCAATACATTCTGGCAGGAACCTTACACTAAAAGAAAATAAAAACTTTTGAAGTTCACCAAGATACAATCTTGCATAAAGGAAATAAAAATTAACTGGATATTCCAATTAATTTTACTAAATTAAATTTATTTCTTAGATTCACCATAACTAGTCCAACACAGACACATGTTGCCCTTTGATTAGCTTAGGTTGCACATCTCTCCATAAGGGAAGCTAAGACAATGGACTAAACAAATATACTCCCCTCAAAATACCCTGCTTTGTTCTCTGTAGAAAACAAAACCAACTGGTCTTCCATTTCTCTAATCCTCTACATATTGAATTATTTTTTTTATTTTTTTTTTTTTTTTTTAGAAACAAGTAATTTAATTTAAACATTGTATGTCTTTGAGGACTAATAATGCCTGAGAGAACTCTCAAGTACTATAAAACCCAATTATGCTTAGTCAAAGCTTTATGAAGCATATAAGTCTTCAAGTAAACTATTTTTCTTTTCTGGTATAAAAATAGATGTACTTGCCCCCTTGCAGCAATCTGCATTATGTTTTTATTAATTTTAGTAAATTTAACAGAGAAGTCTCCATGAAACAAATCATAAACCTAAGTGTCTAGCAGAGAATCCTTTCTAAAATTAAATATAAAACCTAAATTAAACATGTCAGTTTTTCCACACTCACCAAAAAAAACACTGAAGAAATTCTAAGTGTTGCTTACTTCTACAACCCAATTATCTAGCTCACATCACATATAGTCTTCCCTCAGAAATACCCATGGTACTTTTGATGTTTTATAATATGAGTGATTCTTCATATACTACAGTTCAATATGTAGTTTGGCAGAGCTGAGTATAATTATCTATACACAGAGCCCTGTATATAACAAATCTCTCAAACTGCTACAGTGTCATAGCTGTTAGAAAATATATATATAGTGTGGCAATGTTAGGGACCCAGGAGTGGGACTGACCCCTGTTCTGTCCACTATCCCACACTTTTAGGGATGCAGCATGAAACTCACTCACAGAGTTCTTATCACTGGACTTTCCTGGCCCTCAGTATAAATAATGGAGCATTGGGCTGAAGTCCTGGGTCAGTCAGGGCTGAATAGTCAGTCCTCCTCTAGCTCCTTGTGGATAGGGTGCCTTTCAACACTCCCTGCTCAAGCACCTCACCCTGCAACCTTTAGCAGG
The DNA here is from genome assembly GCA_032595735.1 of Pelochelys cantorii. Classification (NCBI taxonomy): domain Eukaryota; kingdom Metazoa; phylum Chordata; order Testudines; family Trionychidae; genus Pelochelys; species Pelochelys cantorii. The sequence continues at coordinate 89,912,602 of CM064326.1, forward strand.
GCTGGTGGATCTTCCTGCACCACTCCTCTGAATCCCCACATCAGCAGCAGCTGCTGCCCTCACCACCTAGGGAAAGCTTTTTAAAGAGGTTTTGTGGCAGCCTGATTCAGCTCACCTGACCCTTAATTAATATGCAGCCACCCTGTCTCAGCTGCCCCTAATTAGCCAGGGTTGCTGCTGTTCCTCTTGTAATGACTGCCTCTTTCCCCTTTTAACAGGCCTTTTAACCTTCTCTGTCACTATATATATATATATATATATATATATATATATAAATAAAATCAGTACTAAGCAGAGAACCTGCTACAAAGAAACCTGAACTCAGAAATTTGTTATTTGAAGTTTTAAGATTGCTTTATTGTTGTAGTAATGTGAACAGATTTTTGTATTTCACATCCTTTCCTAATTTACAGTTACATTATATTGGTTTACATGGGCATCCAGTCAACTGTCTGAAGGGCTATTAGAAAATGTTCTCCAGGGCTTTTCCTGCCCATAATACAGTCTTTGGGAGGCAGATAGACTTATGAGCAAAAAGTTGCCAAGTATTTGACTTTGCAAAAGAATTATTGAGAGAATTAAAGTTGTGTAGTGTATTAAAAATGTTCATACTTGCACAAAACAGTAGTAGTATTTTTAAAATAGAAGTATTCCTGGTAGTGGCTTTATTGAACTTATTTAACTTTTTAAACTAGATTCTTCTTATGGTGTTTACTTTCTGGTTAATGATACCTTTTCACTCTAAACTTCAATTTATGGAAAATTTGTTATGTGGGATCTTGCTTAGTTATTTTTTAAAGTTGTCAAGTAAAATTATAAGGATACTTTCCATATTGGAAAACAGCAGTAAATTACATTGTATCTAAGATTTCAAATGGGGATCAGCATAATTGAGCTTTATCTTGGTACAGCTGCACCAGAATTTTCTTCAAACCTACATATGCAGGCTTCTTTCATCCTGGCTAGTAAAATATGGACTTAAATTTGTGTCCTTCAGAATGTCTGTGGTCTTTTATAATGGCTCTATATAGTCTCTGTGAAAATTAAAATTTGGTAAGTGGTAGGTACACTGTTTGTAATTTGAGTGTGTTGTGGTGCACGGGGAAAGAGAGAGACAAATTTGCGGGCAGAGGAAAAAAGGGCTAGCCTTTAATATTATGAAGCAAACTTATAATTTCAAATGTTTGTACATGAGCAAGGAAAAATGGTACATGTTTCATCTTTGGTGGGAAAATTACTGGTAGTTTCCATCACAACTAAATCTTCTAAATGATCTTTAACATCTCATGATCCCTTTAAAAGCAAGGTACTCTACTGGAGGGTCTGGGTGGGAGAGAAGGCCCCTGCGGGCCAGGAAGGATGCTGGGGAGAAAGGCACTGACAGCCAGGGGGAGGGGTGGGGAGGAGAGGGCAGAAAAGGTCCTGCCAGCCAGGGAGGGAAAGAAAGCCCTACCAGATGGGACACCCCACCCCCTGCCATGAGTCTCTCTTCACCCCATCCTCTCTCTCTTGTGTCCTCAAGCCCACAGCTTTCTGCCCTCCCCCCCCCACACACATTGAAAAGGCCCTGCCCTGACTCCTGCACCCCCTCCACACTGTTAGTTCCCTGTCCTGTAGGACCCAGACAATGAGTCTTCCAGTATAAGATATTAGTGGCCAGGATGTGCTATATATTGTCTAGACATATAGGAAGATGGCCACTGCCCTGAAAACCTGACAAAGGATGAGGAAAAGGGATATAACATGCAGCCATGTGGGTTAAGGTTATGAATCATTGGGGCATGTGGTAGTTATGTTTTCTGTTTCATTAATTTACTCTAGTGAGTGATCACCAAATGCTCTGTGCCCCTAGGAATTGAAAGAAAACTGAAATACTAGAGTGCATGATGAGAAGAGATGTTGAAAACATTACCTACTATGAAATAAGACAAATTTTACCACTTTATTGTGATTTCAGGATGTACACCCTGATGATTTAACAAAAGCAACTGTGAATAGAAAGAATAAGCTGTAACAAAATATGCCCTATTTTGGGACAAGTTTCACATTGTTACCAAAGACTTCATAGACAGGAACAGACCAAATTATGGAAATTAAATCTCTCTCTATATATAAAAAGGTTTTTCCTGCTGCACAACAGCATGATGTCATCAGTGTACTTGAAAGTGGAGTCAGCATCTCGCTTACTTGCACTTCAACCAGAACCATCTGCAAAACTGAGATCTGTCTGTAGATCCATCTGTAACATGGAGGCGGTGAGCAATAGACCAATTAGCAGGGTTTTTTTTTTTTTCTATATAGCTTCATTTGTTCACTTTTCCATATAACAGGCTCTCTGGCCACAAACCAAAATCAGCTCCACTGAAGCCATCTTGCTATAGCTGTAGCTACTTACAAGAGTATAAAGAAGGCCAGGTTTTTCACTCTCTTTTAAGACTTCCCCTTCTACAGAAAATTGTCAGGAATTTTAAAGGAGATGGAGCATTTTGATTAATGCTGCTTTTTAGAACTTCTGCCTATATACTATAGAATAAACAACTAAGAAATCCTAGAGTGGCATTTTATTAATGAGACAATATAGAAAATATCTTAACTTTGTTGTGACGTTACTCAGGATACAATCTGAATTGATGACTAACTATGTTTCCTCTATTCTCAGATCTATGGTACCTTTTATACTGCTTCACTCTGTAAGTAATAACTCCTGGCCTGCTTACACCCAGTTTCCAAAATGTGAATTTATCCCAGCTATACTGTATGGCTATGTTTACACTGGTGGGTTCTTGCGAAAGAACCCGCAGAGCGTCCACATGGCCCGCCTGCTCTTGCACAACAAGATTTACAGTAAAGCATGGGAAGAGAGGGCTTCTTGCGTAAGAACTATTCTCTTTTCTAACATTCTTGCGCAAGAATTCCTGTGAAAGAGGGCAGTGTGGACGCACGGCAGGGGTTTCTTGTGCAGGAAAGCCCTATGGCTAAAATGGTCATCAGAGCATTCTTGCGCAAGAGAGCATCCACACTGCCATGGATGCTCTTGTGCAAAAGCACATGGCAGTGTGGACATGTTCTTGCACAAGAGTTCTTGTACAAGAACCCCTGTGCAAGATGTTCTTGCGCAAGAAGCCGCCAGTGTAGACATAGCCTATGAGTGCTATAGCCAACTACTCTTGAATTACACTGCAGGGCAAGACCAGTAAGCTTTCTGTGTCAGACTTCCCAGAAAGTGCATTTTATAGTGCACAGATCTCCCCTTTTGGACAATGCAAGATCATAAAAAGTCCATTATTTATTAGTAGAAAATGATATTCACAAATGCTATTTTTTTCAAATGGAGATTCCGAACATTTCAGTCAAAACACACACAAGAAACAATAAAGCATGTTTAAGTATAGAGAGATAATTTAAAATGGTGACAAGTAATAAGAAATAAAACTGAGAATTGTGTATAAAGAAATAACACAAGCTAATTGATTTTATAGCAAAAGTCTTTCTCACCAGCTGTCTTCATTCATTTCTGACATGATCCCTGCCCTGTCCAATAATGCTTTCTTTACCATAAAAGTATTGTCAATGCCATGAGTATGAGAAGAAGGGAGAGATCTTATTCGGCGTGTCTGTTTCCCTGTCTAATAACTCACTTTTTCTTTGAAAACCATCTCTAGTGAAGATCAGAAGACAGCAACCCTATGGGATGGGAAACTTCAACTATTTCTTTTCAGACATATAAATTTCTCACATTCACCTTCTTTTTTCTTTCAAATAATAGATGCTTAAGTGGGTTATAGTCCATTTAATTTTGCCAAAACCTGGCTGAGGCATCAATTTGCCTTTTGTATCTGACGAACTGGTTTGTGCCTGTTTTTCTGAATTTGGAACATGTCTCAGAAATATTATACAGAAGTTTATAACTTTACATAAAGTGTTTCCACACATTTTATCAGAACAATAATGATCAGCAAATTATGAGTTTTCAAATGCTATTTCAGATGGCATACTTTATATAAAATGTATCATAGTCATGTAAGAAGGGTAAATACAAAGATATGGACTGTAACATACAGATACCCAAATTCTGGGATTTCAGACTTAATGTCAGAGGAAAAATTTGGAGTACAGCATTAAGGTAATGAATTTGGATGTTGAAGAAATTAGATTTTCAGAGCAATAGTACAGCAGTTTAGTGAATGTTCTGTGTGCACTTGAAGCTTCCTTGAGGAGATTTCAGCTATTGTAATCTCTTATAAAGATGATGGTGTGAAATTCTTTGCCAATAGAGGCATGGGAAGCAAGAGCATCCTCCTACCTCAGACCATAGGAAAAGAGGAAACTACTACAATAAATACTTGATTTAACCTGACGTATGTAAATGCCCTCAACAAAGATTCCCACTCTCCCTACTACTGGAACTCGATGAGTCAAGATGCAGTAGCTTCTGGTTAGCTTTGGAGTGCAAAGTTGCTGATAACAGAAATGTATTTATAGAACCTCCCCTCCCCTCTCAAGATTATGTAAAAGTATCTTAAATGAAAAGCAGGGCATGGGTTTTATAGGGTCAGAGAGATTTCAGAAACCTATGTATACCATTTGGGTAGAGAATTAGCATCAGGTCTGAAGATCAGGTTCTTTAAACTGGGGATCTGAAGAGGGAAGTTTCAACATCTGGTAAGGGTTGTGGATCATGGTTCTTGCGAGGCCATGGAAAGTTGAGTCCAGGTGTCACTTTTTCATAGTGTGGTATTTTACGAGGAAGGAGCATTGGTACTTGAGTGCTGACAATCCTTGTGCAATCATACACCTAGGCTATGTCTACACTTGCAGCTTCTTGCGCTAGAAATACGCAAATGAGGCTAAGCGTGGACTATCGCCAAGCCGCATTTGCATACCTAACGAGCTGCCATTTTTGCAGAAGAGGCTCTTGCACCAGAAGGAGCTGTCTACACTGCCCCTTCTTGAGCATGAAAACTCCTCTTGCGCAATGCCGTTACACCAATTATTTTCAGGAATAATGGCATTGTGCAAGGGGGGTTTTCTTGCGCAAGAAGGGGCAGTGTAGACAGCTCCTTCTGATGCAAGAGCCTCTTCTGCAAAAATGGTGGCTCATTAGGTATGCAAATGAGGCTTGGTGATATTCCATGCTTAGCCTCATTTGCATATTTCTGGCACAAGAAGCCGCAAGTGAAGACATAGTCCTAGTGTAAGAGGAAATGTATAAGACCAGTCCTGTTCAATGTACAGGTTGGACCTCCCTGGTGCCCTCAGGACCTGACCAGTCCTGGATGAGAGATTTTGCCTGCCCAGGGGAGGTCATAACTGCCCCTTGCCCCGCCCTGCTGCTGGCCTGGACCTGCAGCAAACCTACTGCCCTGCTGTTATCCATCCCCCCATGCCTTTGATGCCAGGCAGCCCCACTGAGGCACTTTGGGCTCCAGGCCCACTGAGGCTCCCAGATTCACTGGGCAGCCCAGCTGAGGCACACTGTGCAGTACTGTTGTGGCACAATGGGCAGCTCTACTGGAGTGTGCCAGGTTCCTGGCTCAGCCGGGCAGCCCAGCTGGGGCACTCTGGGCAGCCCCGCTCAGTAGCCCCACTACGGTGATGGGGTGCACCCAGCAGCAGGGCTCCTGCTTACTACCAGCAGCCCACAGCCCAGCCAGCCCACAGAGCTCATAGCACCAGTTCTCCACAGGGACTCTCTGGTCCTGCAACATCCATGGTCCTCCTGGACCACGGATGTTGCTGGACAAGGGAGTACCGGTTTACAGAGGTTCAAACTGCACTTGAACTACAAAAATAGCCAAAGAAAATCTTTTAGGATAAGTTACAATTCAGTTTTCCCTGCTGTTAAAAGACATTTCAGATCTGTCCTAATAGGGATGTTTGCTCATATTTTGTTATATATATATATATATATATATATATATATATATATATATATATATAATTTTTTCAGTTTACTTTTTTTTCATTTTGTGTATGTCTTTCAAGGTTATTTCCCCTGCTGTACCCTTTACTGCAAAAGACTTTCATGTTATAAAACATTTTATTTGCAACTGAGATCAGGACTAATACTGAATGTGCCTCTTCAGTCACAAGTATTCAAAGACTACAGTGCTGCAACATCACATATAAAAATAAATCTCCACAATTCCGTCACTTATTTCTCCTGCATCTGAAGGTCAATCATAGCAGTTAAAACAAATAAGGCATTCATTAGTAGTGGGAAAATCTTTTTGGAATATGATACAAAAGACAACCCCATAATACCATTAATCATTTTTAAATCTACTAAATTGAAAATCCATGAAAAAATGCCATGGGTATATTTAGCTTAAGCGCCTCAGTGCAATAGACACCATAAATCAAAACTACCTATACATATGCTGTTCGTCACTTTTAAAGAGTGAGCATTTGTTATGTTAACAGGGGTATATACAATACTGTATCATACTTTTTCATATACGTGGAATAGGAAGTAAGTGTGGGGAAACTGTTGGCAAATCATGATGTGGTAATGCGACTTATTGTAAGCACTTCCATATTTATGCTTGCATACACAGAATTGTTCAGTTTATAAATGCAATTGACTGGGAGGGCTTCTTCTATATTTCCCCCTTCTAACTACTGCACAAAAGTAAACGTCATGAAAATATATTCAGATGTTAAGGTCTTACTTTGTGGTTTGTTTATAAAGGTTGCCTGTTTGTCCTTCTGGAATTATAATGTGTTCTTGTGAGCAGCATGAGTGACTTCAAGTGTTCTGTAGTGCCGGCAATCATGTAATGACTCCATTGGCACAATCAACATAACTGGAGTACAGTTTTCTTTCATCTAATTGCTATACATATTTGTTGTACAGGAGCTAAGTTTTCTGTTAGCTGCACAGCCATATGGTCACACAGCAGCCTTTATGTGACAAACAGATACTCGGGGAACTCACCTGACCCAAACCTTCTATAGTCAGGGGATGGGCACCCTTTCCACAGCCTGAAACCAGCTTTGGACTTGTCCCAACTGTCATATAAGGTGCCTCTTTCATGGCTTGAAACCAGCCTTGGTCTGGATCTGCCACAGATGGGAGCAGGGTGTTCCTCCCCCACCCTTAACCTGCTGCAGCTCAGTGAAAGTTGTCCCTCCCTCCCCTGCCATGAGGGAGAAGTGTCCCTCCCTCCAACAGCCTGAAACCTGGCTCTGAGCTGCTGTGGCTGGGGGAGGGGTACCTATCCTGCAGCCCCAGCCGTGGAGGTGCCATGGAGAGGAGAAGCACATCTTTCCCCCACCTAGGTGTTGCTCAGGAGATTCTGCTTATGCTGCCCCAATCCTGGGGCAGCCAGCACAACAAACCCTTCATCTCCAACCCCACCCTAGACCCTGCATCCCCAGCCAGAGTCCTCATTCCCCCTACCCCAATCCTCTGCTCCAACCCTGAGCCCCTCATCCCAACGCAATCCCAGAGCCTGCACCCCCAGCTAGATCATTAACTCTTCTGCACCCAAAATGTGTGCCCAGCCCTTAGCCCCCTTCCATTCTCCAGACCACCCATTCTCCAAACCCATCTGCCCCACCTTTTTTACTATGTGCAGCAATATGGAGATGGCACATCACCTCCACATTGGGGCATATAACAAAATTCATTATGCACATGTGCAGAAATAGTTAGAGGGATCACTATACAGAAGCAGTACATTTTTTTGTCAAATTCCAAATTTCTTTGTCAAGGTATAATTGAGGTCCAGACTCCAAGGAAACACTTTTCATGACACAGTGAATAATTATAATAATAAGTAAGCAATCTTTTGTGGTGCACAGTCCTCCTGTTGACTACCCCTGTTGTAGTAGTTTCTTGCTTCAGCTATATTAGGAGATAGTGTTCTGGGTGAGCATACTTTTTAAAAAAAATGCATCTATATATGTTCTTTAAAGAAACTAGCGGGCGACGCCCCGTGCTCGCTATGATCGCCAGACTCCCTCTCTCTGGCTGCTTTCGCTTTCTTAGCCAGACAGTGTTAGAATGTGATGATGTCATTCTGTCACCTGTCAGGAAAAAAATCTTTTTTATATATAGAGATAGATAAATTGCTGAAAATCTGGAATAGGTATCTTTTCAGTTTCTTATGAACACAAATTTTACATCATCATCATCAATTTAATTTACACATACTCAGGAGCAGATGTAGAACTCTGAACCTTTCATTCCTTAGGCAATTATCACTAGTAGAGGTTGGTGAAAAAAACTGGACAAATATTTTATTTGCCAAACATGCAGATTAGAGCTAACTGAAGCTGCAAATTAGGCACAAACTTGCCAAATAGTTCTGGAAAACATTTTTTCCATTGAAGTTCATAAAAGAGGAAGAAATGACACTCTCTTTGTTCACCTTGGATGTGGGAGAATAAGCCTTGAGTCTTTGCCCCTCCTTGGTTTCCCCCTAACCCAGGTGAATTCCCCTGCCATTAGATTAGACAATTTTGACTGAACATACTCCTGGAGGTTTTGTCATATTCCATAACCATTTTTAAAGAGTAATGTTTAATTCCTGGAGGCTCTAGGACAGTCCTGAAGCTCTGGCAACCCTACTACCATAAAAGAGACCCAACTTAAATATAGCCCATATTAAAAAACACAATAAGAGAACCAACCAGGTAAAAGAAACAGTGACAGGTAAAAAAATATCTTTTAAAAAGTGGAAGTCAAATCCTAGTGAGGAAAATAGAAAGGACCATAAACTTTGTCAAATTAAGTGTAAAAATATAAAAAGAAAAGCCAAAAAGAAGATTGAAGACCATCTAGCCAAAAACTCAAAAAATAACAGTAAAATTCATCAGAAGCAGGAAGCCAGCTAAACAACCAGTGGGGGCCTTGGACAATCGAAATGCTAAGGGAGCACTCAAAGATAATAAAGTCATAGCGGAGAAGCTAAATGAATTCTTTGCTTCAGTCTTCACAGCTGAGGATATTGGGGAATTTCCCAAACCTGAGCCATTCTTTTTAGGTGACAAATCTAAGACTGAGGTGTCATTAGAGGAAGTTTTGGAACAAAATGATAAACTTAACAGTAACAGGTCACCGGGATCAGATGGCATTCACCCAAGAGTTCTGAAAGAACTCAAATGGGAAATTGCGGAACTATTAGCTGTGGTTTGTAACCTATCCTTTCAATCAGCTTCCGTACCTAATAATTGGAAGATAGTAATGTGACACCAATATTTTAAAAGGGTTCTAGAGGTGATCCAGGCAATTACAGACCAGTAAGTCTAACATCAGTACCGGCCAAATTAGTTGAAACTAATCTGTGAGGGTATGTCTACACTACCACCCTAGTTCGAACTAGGGTGGTTAATGTAGGCATTCCAAGTTGCAAATGAAGCCCGGGATTTAAATATCCCGGGCTTCATTCGCATCTTGCTGGCCGGGCGCCATTTTTAAGTCCCCTTAGGTCGAACTCCGTGCCCGCGGCTACACGCGGCACGGAGTAGGTAGTTCGAATTAGAGATCTTAATTCGAACTACCTACTCCATGCCGCGTGTAGCCACAGGCACGGAGTTCGACCTAAGGGGATTTAAAAATGGCGCCCGGCCGGCAAGTTGCGAATGAAGCCCGGGATATTTAAATCCCGGGCTTCATTTGCAACTTCGAATGCCTACATTAACCACCCTAGTTCGAACTAGGGTGGTAGTGTAGACATACCCTAAGATTCTGCCAGCTGTAGGATCAGAGCCTTAGACTACAAACTTTTCTTGAGCAGACACTATCTCATAGATATGTGTGACAGCTCCCATTGCAACATGGCTCTGATCCTGCTTGGGGCCTTTGGTCAGAACTTCTGTAATACAGATGCACAATAACCAGAATGCAAATAATTTTACTTTGAAATTTCAAGGAAATGCAAAACTTCAGTACAAAATATTGAGAACATGATCATGTTTAATTGCTAAAAAAAAGAATTCCCAAAGCTAAAAAAGAAATCCGAATGCTATACCTTTTTGCATGAGGTTTCCTTTTGAGGGTCTTGATCTGCTGGAGCTTAGTGGTTTTTTTCTTCCCTCCAGTGGCTGTAGTAAAAACACATGGAAATCTCTTTCTTTTGCCTCTTTGTTTGGAAAGAGATAGAAATGATTTATTTAAATTAAATCCATGCCCTTAAGAGTCTCTTTCATGAAGCTCTTTCTTTCCTTCCTCCCACCCCGATTTAAATTTTCTCGGGCCAAAAAAGGATACAATATTTCTGTTGAGCTTGACTCATAAAACTCACTGCCATTTAGTGTAAACCTTTGTCCCTTTTGTTCTTTGCTGGAGAGACATGATAAAAGAGGTATGAAATACTGTATTTCAAGTGAGTTTCTATCATCAAGATTCCTTCAGGCTGCTATCTATCTTACACTTCTTCCCCCCCTCCCACACACACTATCTTTTTTGAGCTTCTCTTTTTACTCAGAAGTCAGAAAGTAGGGGTGAAAGTAGAAGTGGTTTTCTACCTCCTATGTCATGGCAGCCTGATATTTCTGGTAAGAGAGTCATAGTAACAATTGCCCAATAAACAAGGAAGGTATTTGCCTCCTTCCTGTCTTCCCTCCAATTTTTCAACATAACCCCTCTTTCCTTTAAAAAATATAACTGAGATAAACTTGAAGTTGCCTTTCTAAACCATTCAAAAATCTTTCATTGTTTCTTGCTCTAACATTTACCTTTCACTTCTCATATTCCCTTAGAAATTTCACTTTTTTCTCCTGACTTTTGTTCCTGTTCCCATATTTTTTCGGGTTAAATTAGTAGTTGATTGCACTGACCAGAAAAGTCAAATCTGTAATGAGGGAGTCAACTATATTTCAGAAGTACCAGAGCAGGAGAAATTAATTCAGGCTTCATCACAAATATCCCATTATGACAAATAAACTGGCTGACAGGACAGTAAAAACAAAACAAAACAAAATAAAAAACCAACATAGCCTAAACAACCCTAAGGACTGAATGTATAAATCGGGGAGAAATAATTTAAAGCAATTTATTTGTCTTCAAAGAGAACGTGATTTTTTTTTCAGATTTAGTTGTTGTTAGAAATCATTTGCCTCCCTGTATCTGCGTCTAATTCTTGACCTGAATCTGAGTATTCAGTAGTTGAAATTTGAATTATTGATCCATACATAGAGCACATTATATTTGTATTTTCCATGATCAGAAGTTAATAGTTTGGAATTCCCTAGTCTGGCACCCTCAGTGCCTGACTGGTCCCAAACCAGTCAGGCCTTTGGGCTCGGGGGAGGAGGGTGGGGGAGCGGAGAAAAATTCAGTCACACAAACTCACTAGCCAATTTTGAAAATTTTGGCTCACACTTGTGAATTCCAACTTCCCTTTATTTAAATAGTCTGAACCATATAATATGACCAAATTCGTAAATTTGGCAACACACCTGCTAATAAGCTTGTTTATAAACTACTGGGGAAAAATGAACAGAAATGGTGAATAAACACAGCTAATGCACATTTATTTGAAAATCTGAGTGAATATTCCTAGATATCTATGTTTCTTTACTTTATTTACATACTACAAATTGTTCTTACTCAATCATTCTAAAACACAGAGGTATAAACTCATTCCATAATTTTGAGCAGTCATTTGAAAAATCCAGTTTTATTTTAGGAAGTCTTCATGACTTTTTTTCCATTTGACATTTAGAAATTATTTTAAGGTATCCATTCCATATTTCTACTGCATAATTTGAATATATTTAAATGAGAACCTATACTGAATAGGTAATACATTGATTGTTCTTACTTGATCATTCTCAAATACAGGGATATAAACTCATTCCATAATTTTGAGTAGTCATTTAAATAATCCAGTTTTATTTTAGGAAGTTTTCATGACTTATTTCCATTTGATATTTAGAAATTATTTTAAGGTATCCATTCCATATTTCTACTGCATAATTTGAATATATTTAAATGAGAACCTATATCGAATAGGTAATACATTGATGGTAAAACACTTTGATTTACTAGACTGTTCCATCTGTTATCTAATATTGAATGACTTTGAGTATTTCTATGGACTTTATTCTACATTGTGAAATGTATGTGTTGAGTCACACATATTTAGCTTGTCTTTATATGTCAACTTCTACCTTTCATCTTTCTGCCTACACTCCACTATCCATTGTTTAATTTGACAGTTATGAACTGAAGAAGTATACATTTTATTTATGGCAGTTTGAAATCATTTCAGTGATTTTCAATCACATGTGGATATAATAGTTACCAATTCATACTTTCTCAAAATGTTCTATTTTTTCTTTTCTGGCTTTATTCTGCCTTACTTCTTCCTCCCCCCTTTTGTTTCCTGTTAAATTTTCTGGTCTGAGTTTTTATTTTTAACTTCTCATATAATCATTTTGATGTCAGTCTTTAAATAATGTATAATGTTTATTTCTGAGACTGTGGCTTTAAGATGCTACTTGAGCTCTGTTTATGTGCATGCATTTGTGTGCTTGCATGAGATAAAGAGTGAGTGAATGAAAAGGTTGCAGAGAAGGGATACCTATTGGCAGCTACTCACAAGGAATCAAAGACGAGGTCCACACTAGACCTGGAAGGTTGGCTTAAGGTACGCAACTCCAGCTACGGAGAATACATAGCTGGAGTCAGGTTACCTTAAGCTGAGCTTGGTGCTGTCCCTGCTGCATGAGGCTGATTTGTTCCCATTGGCTTCCCATACTCCTCGCAACTACAAGGAGTACTGACACCAGCTAGAACTGCTCTTAGCATTTGATTTATGGGTTTATACTAAACCCGCTAAATCAAACGCCAGAGCATGGATCTCTGGTACAGTGAGTGAAGATGTGTCCAAAGAGAGTGTAATGTCTTTAAAATTTCTTGGGTAGTATTAATAAGATGCTTCCAGAATACTGTGTGTTCCTAATGATGTCCCATCTTCTCTAGTTTGTCTCCCCAAAAGTAATCATAGCCTCATCTTTATCCCTCCAACTCGTATTAGCAGAAAGCGGCTGTGTGGGCACTCTCACTCCCAGCGTAAGTACTAAGACTTTACCGAGTGCTTTCAGAGGTGTGTAAATTGAGAAGAGGACCTCTTCAAGCTTGTCTTGTTTATACAAAGCAAGGAACAGTATAGTCATTCATATGCAAATTTTTTAATATAGTAATTTAATATAAACTGCTCAGACTGCTGTTGCCAAACAGTACTTAGATGTGACAATAAGAACATAAGAACATACAAATGGCCATCCTGGGTCACACCAAAGGTCCATCTAGCCCAGTAGCCTGTCTGCTGACAGTGGCCAGCACCAGGTGCCCCAGAGGGGGTGGACCGAAGACAATGATCAAGCGATTTGTCTCGTGCCATCCATCTCCAGCCTCTGACAAACAGAGGCCAGGGACACCATTTCTATTCCCTGGCTAATAGCCTTTTATGGACCTAACCTCCATGAAATTATCTAGCTTCTCTTTAAACTCTGTTATAGTCCTAGCCTTCACAGCCTCCTCTGGCAAGGAGTTCCACAGGTTGACTACGTGCTGTGTGAAGAAGAACTTTATTTTATTAGTTTTAAACCTGCTGCCCATTAATTTCATTTGCTGTCCTCTAGTTCTTCTATTATGGGTTCTTCTATTCAATCTTAGAGGTGTTTGTGCGGGTTGTTCCTGCTATTAAAATATCTCAGAGATTCTGGGCTTGTTACTTTAGGCCCAACCTTGGCAAAAACTATCAGGCATATCTGTGAGAAATTTGCAGGAATAAGGCTTGCAAAATGGGCCACTTTGTGGCCAGGCAGGTTAGGGCTCAGTCCTGTTGCTGTTGATTTCAGTGGCTAAAACTCTCTCAGACTTCAGAGCAGCCAAAGACCCTTGGAGAGCAAGGGAAAGTAAAACCTTACCTTGGTGATCTAAACAACAGATAAAAGGATTATTAGGAATCAGAAAATGGTGTTTACAAATTCATCACAGTCTAACTTCTATAGAGTTCCATTTATTTTTCCTTCTCTTTTTTGATTGTGACTGAAAGATAATCCACACTGCCAAACAATATATATGGGTTATAAAATAAATATATAAATAAAAAAACCACCAGCGTGGCGGTTACAGAAAAGTCTTAGATTGTAGACTTCCCTGAAACAAGGAAAGAGTCTTAAGGATTTTAGAAGCTGCTGTTTGAATAAACTTTTATATAATTTGTGGAAATATATCCTGTACATTAATCTTAAATCCACAATTTGAATGAGGCAATATTATATTTCAAATTGTATATTTAAGATTAATCTTATATTTAAAATTATTTTCTGTGTAAAAATTATACTATTTTAATTTGGATTGGGCATGTGTTTGAGCAATTTTGGTTTTCTAATGAAAAAGCATACACAATTTCTGTTTGGGCATATCTATATATTTTGAAATAACTAAAGTTGAAAGAAAAACTCCTGAAATAACAATACTACCCCTAATTTGAAATAACTTTTGAAATAAGAGTTATTCCCCAAGGAAAACAGGAGTACAGATTTAAAAATAACTAGCCCATTATTTCAAAATAATGGGCTTGATAGTGTGGATGCTCCATTTATTATTTCAAAATAAGGAGTGTTATTTTAAAGTAACTCCCCAGTGTAGACCAGAGCTTTCAGACAAATTCCTGAGTCTAATCTCATGAATATGCTACAAATATAAACAGCAGTTTTTGACATTACAAAAACAACAGTTTATCCCCACTTCTTAATTTACAAAAAAGACTGTTGTTATATTTTAACTTTAGAAAAAAGTGTTGGCTGTTCCCATATTAATATCACTGTCATTATTTCTCAGGGTGTTCTAAACTACACCCCTCTGCTGGCAGAGGGATGTAGATTAGACACTTCAAAAATGCAAATGAGCCCGGGATTTAAATATCCCAGGCTTCATTTGCATACTCACGTTCGGGCGCTGTGCCGATCAAGCACCCTTTCGAAAGTGAAAGTAAAGTCTAGCTGTGGCTCTGCTGACAGTGGGGAGCTTTTTCAGCAGATCCTGTACTCATTTTTTGAGCTCCCCCCTGTCAGCAGAGCCGCGGCTAGACTTTACTTTCACTTTTGAAAGGGCGCTTGATCGGCACAGCGCCCGAACGTGAGTATGCAAATGAAGCCCAGGATTTTTGAATCCCGGGCTCATTTGCACTTTCGAAGTGCGTTGATTTACATCCCTCTGTTGGCAGAGGGATGCAGTCTGGAGGTAGCCTCAGTGTTCAGATGACCAATTGTATATGAAGAATTTTTTGAAGAACTTCAGGTATCGATTACCAATGCAACCATTCCAGATTGGAAAGAATTCTTTCTTTGTTCATGCCTCATCAACAGAACTGTTAAGCTATGTTCTGGCTATTGAGTTCTTGGTGGTAGTAATTTATAAGAAGAGAAGAATACAGTTGCACTTTAAGATTTTAAGCTCAATTTGCAGGGCTGGCGATTAAGGGAAATAAACTTTTTTTTACCTGTAAAATTCTCAAAAACAACGTGGAATCAGCAAGAGACAAAAAAGTCTAGCCTCCATAATGTCATTCCTTGATAATTGTGACTTAATATTGATTTCAGGTGAAAGATTTGCCTAATTCAGCATATTGCCACATAATTTTGATACCCTTATGGAAACTTCAATTACCTTCTTGATAATTCCAAATATTCCAATAATGGTTCTACTTTCTTTGACATACAGGACAGAGCATGTTGTTCCATGAGGAATACCATATAATGTGTCAACCTATATGCAAGAAGGGAATTATCTGAAGAATAAAATGATACACTTTATAATACAAATACAGGTTGAACCTCACAAATCTGTGACTGTCTGGTCCAGCAACATCTGTGGTCCGACAGGGTCAGGGATGTTACTGGACCAAAGAGCCCCAGAGCAACGCAGGGGCTGGGGAGTGCTGGTTGGGCCAGGCAGCATCTGGGGAGGAACTCACAGCATTAATGGGGCCCAGTGGTGGCTGGGGAGGCCCAGTGGTGGCTGGGGAGTCCCAGTCCCAGTCAGGGAATCCCTGGCATCAGCGGGGCTAAGTGGTGACTGGGGAGCTCCTGCCTGGGCTGGGGAACCCCCAGCATTAGGCCATGTGGCTGGAGAGTCCCGGCCCCAGCTAAAGAACCCTTGGTTGAAGCTGGGCTGCCTGCAGCCAGGCAGCCCCAGCCAGGAACCCTAGGAAACTGCTGGTGGCAGTGGGGCTGGGATGACCAGGCAGCCTCTGTTGGGGAACCCTTGGCTCAAGCGGGGCTGGCGGAGGCAAGTGGAAAGAATCCCCAGTGGCAGCGGGGCAGGGTGGCCAGGCAGCCCCAGCTGGGGAACACCCAGCTGCAGCAGGACCAGTGACACCGAGGTGGCCCCAGCTGGGACTGGCAGAACCCAGCAGTCCCTGCTGGGAATCCCTGGAGAACCTGGGGCAGCAGGAGGGCAGCAAGGTGGGCAGCTGTGCCTCAGAGAGAGGAACCCGGGAGCAGGGCAGCCAGCAGGGGAGCACTGACATCCTCTGGTCCGTCAAACTCCCTGGTCCAGGACAGGGCAGGACATGAGGGTGCCAGACCAGGGAGGTCCAACCTGTACCTTTTCCCACAGCTACATGAGAAACATCAAACCCTAACCTATGAATTGTGTCCATCTATATTTTAACATAACATGAAACTTTGCCTTAGAACTTAATCATTAATCTCCTCTTATATAAGTTTTACCTAATACAATTATTTAAATTTATATACCTTATATATTTGATAGGCAAGTTATATGAGGATAATTAGTTGAGTTAATAGGCTTTAATATGTCAATACATATTGTTAGTTTATAAACACTAAACAGAATGAATGATTATTATTTTGTATATAAAGCTTGGCATACTTTGATCCTTCCTTCTTTTTAAAGGAGTCTTATTTAGTTTGCAATTATATTAGATACCAAATAACAGCCTTTATTGACTATTTTGGTTCCCTAAAAGGCCAGTTATAGGAACCATGAACTGCCTTCTCCTCCCCTTATCCACTCCTGTAACAAATACTCATTAAAACTCTTTACCAGTCTATTTATCTGATTGCTGTATACTTTCCCTATCAAGTACCTGCACTGGATAGCCCCCCATACCCCCACACCCAGCAACATAATCAGTAGAAATTTCATAGTCTGACTCGTGTTGAGTAATAACACTATGGTGGTTCACCAGGATTAACCCCCAGCAGGCTGCCACTGCTATATTTACCTGCCCAGTCACAGGAACCAGAGATTACAGCTCCAATTGGCCATGGATCCCCATTCCTGGACAATGGGAACTGCAACAGCACAGATAGGGACACCGCTTCCTGCAGCTGTCATTGGCCAGCAGTGGTGATCTGCGGCCAATGGGAGCTGTGATCTCAAGTACTGCAACCATGCAGGTAAATATAGTGGTGGGAGACTGCCAGGAGCTAACCCTGTCAAACTTTTGAACTGTATCAGGCCCGCAGGCTCATATTTGCCCACACCTGTTCTATCTCCTATTTTGTGTTTGCCTATGAATCTGCTATAGAAAGGTGAAAAAAAGCCACTTCACTTAGGCCAATCTGGCAGTGAGAAAAAAAAATCCTAGCTCCCAGAGAGAAGAGCAACTTGAGCAATGCCCAAACCAGATCCTGATGAGGCACTTTGACACTTTAATGGATGGAAGTCTGGGTGCTGCTCTGCCAGGTCAAGGTAAAAGAGGGCGTCTCCTACCTGGTATGCATTCTGGTTACCTGGACAGGATGGGTCAGTGCACTCATGCTTGGTGATTACTACGAAACCATTCTGCATATTTCTACCCATTAAAGTGGTGCACAACATCCTTCAGCAAGCCAAACAATACCCCCCACATCTCCCGCTTAGGCTGTGGTGTGGTCATTCTCTTTTGTTTTATATAATTTTCTACTCAACCTTGTAATATCTGAGTACCTGAAACTCATGCATGTACAGAGAACTTTGTGAGGGAGAAGCATTTGAGTTACTGAGCTTCCCTTGTCTAACTAGCTGTCTCTGATGTCTTTGAATGCTTTTAGCAATTTAGTGTATAGTGGTGGTTTGGTAGAATCACAGCCCTAGACCTCAGACTTACATGCATGTAAATATATGTACATTCCCTTATTTGCTTGTATATTTATGGGAGACGTGTATAGAATTTCTGTACTTGAAAGTACTTTTAGTCACACCTAGCATTTTTATATATTGAGAACTGTCAAAATAGTCATGGCTGAAGCATAATTGGGTCTCCAAGGTTACCTTTGCCTCAGTTTCCTTTGTATGAACAAAAAGTTATTTTAAATGAGCATATTACTGAATAAACTTGTTTATAACCACTGTGAAGGGGAAAGGGAGAAGTTTTAAACACAGGACATGCTTAAATTGGAGGATTACAGATCTACAAAATGTACTGCCAAAATGAAGTTAGGGAAAAGGCAAGTGGAAGAAACAAAAGACTGTGATATCCCAAAATTCTTCTATGATGCAAAAGAAGGTCAAAATGACCTTGCTAAAATAAGCAAATTACTATGTAATATGAAAATAGCCCTCCACAAGATGCTTCTCCTTTGCCTCATTGTGACGTGGAGGTGACCCTGGACTCTAAAAGGCTATGCCAGCAGACCATAAACTCTGGTAGGTTCTACCAAACTGGAAAGGTTTCAAGTATGGTCCAGGTGGTGGACTGTGTGTCCACCATCCAAGGACCAGCCTAGAAAAGTGTGGAGAGGTTTGTCACCCTATAATACTATGTCAAATGTGATGTTTGGGGAAACCAGTTTCAAAAGTACACTACCATGTTTGTCAGTTTTCCCTTTGAGCTTACTCCCCATATCAAGGTTTATAGAGAGCTGACTCCTAAGAGAAATGGGGTAGATCCTATAACTTTGCCAGCAGCACCCTGAAGAAGATCATTAAAAAGAAGAAATTGGTTAAGGTTCCTGGCTACAAGGCAGTTTTCTTCAGTATCACAATCCTCAGTAGCCCAATTAATTTGCTGTTTTCTGTGAAAGTAAAATATGTTAATGGGATAAGAGACTGCCAAATAAAACTGGTTAGAATCCTACTCATTTTCTTTTAAAGTCCAAAGTCTTTCTGGGTCAGTTCATCTTCTACGGACATGTCTGGAGTAAGAAAATCTATTAGACACCTGTACTATGCCTATTTTTACCTAAGTGTTTTTGAAGGTTGGCGAGGGTAGAGGGTAGATCTCTAGCACTTGGGTCCCTTATGCTGACAAAAGGGACCCATAGCCTTAAGCTTTATATTTGACTGAGGGAGAAACCCTTCAGTGCAGGAACAGCAAGAGAAAGCATCAAGTAGGCAGTGAAGTAGCCCAGTGCCCACCAGTCACCTGGGTTCTGAGCTTCAAAAGGTAACCTGTCAGGCCTCACAGCTAATCAAAGGCAAGCAGTTGTACTTCAGCTCCTCCTCTCCTCATGAACAGTAGCTATTATTTGTAGAAGCTGTCACAGAGTTTAACTATCACTGAACTCTTTTCTCCTCTCCCAGAGGTGATTCTGCAAGAATTACTACTGCTCCAGAGCTGCAGTAACTCCAGGGTTCTGAGAAAAGGAAACAAATGGGAATTTGAATCCACTGTTTCCTAATTGAGGGGATGGGTAGTTCACTGAGCTGCTTATCTTTTCTGGACTTCTAGGGCTCTAGACTACAGAGAGGCTGAGCAGCGGCTTTCAACACCATACTGTGCTAATTAGCATACCTCAGTGCTAGAATGAGCACAGCAAAGACCTTAGTACACAGGCAGAAGGGGTATGTGTTGACTGCAAGTTTCTTTCAAAAGAAGCTTTTTTTGTAAGAGCTCCTTCGAAAAAGCATCTTTCGAAAGAGAGCATCCACACCTCAAAACCGGATCGAAAAAGCAATCTACTTTTTCAAAAGAGACTGTCCAGATTGCATGGACACGCTCTTGAAAGAAAGCCCTGATTGCTCTTCACAGAATGGCCACCAGGGCACCTGTGCTTTTTTTGATTGCCTCTTCTTTCGAAAAATGTCTCTGTTCTGCGTCCACACATGCCTTTTTTCAAAAGAGCTCTTTCGAAAAAGGCATTCTTCCTTGTAATTTGTAGTTTACTAATGTAAAAAAACCCCTGAGTTCTTTTGATTTAATTTCGAAAGAACAGAATTGCAATGAATTGAAGTTTTTTTCGAAAAAAGGGCAGTTTTTTCAAAAAAAAATGTAGTCTAGACATACCCCTTAAGGAGAAAAAAAGCCACATTGGCTAAAAGACTACTGTGAGCCCTCTCTCCAAATGTTAGCCAGCTTCCTGACCCATACGTTATTTAAACATTTGTGCAATGCTGGATAAGATGGATAACCCTGACCCTTGCAAGAGATTTGATTATGCTTGTTAATAGCTTAGTAAGAGGAAGACCATTCCCATTAATTGAAATCAGCATTGTTTAGTTATATATCATTTATCATTGGTCATGTTTCTAGGATACAAATAATTGTTAAGTTTTTGACCAAATGAAATTTTAAAACTACATTTCATTGTAATTTACACACCAGTGTTTTGTAAGATTTAAGAAGTTACTTGTTCCCATAATAACTATTTGTGTGTGCACATTTATATAAACAACGTTGAAAGGAATATGAATTTTACACAGCTAACACACAATAAATCTAGTGGCTTTCTAGTGGAAACAATTAAGGGTAATCAGAGTGCATTGAAAGGGTAATTGATAACCAGATGAGTACTTTATACTAAAGATGGGACAGGTGCAGATGTTTCTGCCTATGAGGAAACACAGCCATCTGTATATACAACAGCTTCATTGCTATGTGACAGCTTCCTTCTGAAAACCGTGCAGCTGAGTTAGTATTAAATTGAACTAAGTCACTTTTCATATGTGTCAGTCATTCATCTGTTCCAGAGTTCCAAAGATTATGCTTTGTTCTCTTTTTTCAGACACCACTAGTAATTTTGTCCTCCTTTCAAGAGGGAGAAAGCTAGCCCATGGGATGGTGACTCTACAAAAGGATTAAAATTACATCATACCATCTGCTTGGAGTCATAGTGTATAAACACATAATTCACATAAACAACTATAACTCATTATAGCGTGTTTGCTGGGACCACACATTATGCCTGAAATTCCTGAGTGTCCACACAAATTTCAGTACAAATCTCTTAGAAGAAAACATCACTGCTTGGGCTCAGCCCAAAGACAATTATTTATTTTAATAACCAAAGCGAAATCAATTAAAATGACAAAGTTATTTTCACACAAAGGGGAAAGGCCAGTGGATACTGATAATAAATTTTGCTATAGAAAGCTGTAACTCTATTTTAACTAGATCTTCTGAAAGTTTAGAGCCCTTTTTTTTCCTTACTGGGTCTGGCATAGTGGACAAGGTTTCATTTATATTTTAAAATGTAAGTGTTCTGTAACTATAATAACTGGATTCCTTGATGCAAGAGGACCTAACTCAAAAAGATAAATTCTTCGTATTTATGTGATTTATAATATATAAATGTAGGTCTCAAAGGTACCTCAAGAGGCCATCGAGTGCAACCCAATTTGCGGAGGCATCACAAAGTATTTCTAGATCATTCGTGAAAGATATATTCGACCTGTTCTTTACAAAGAAAAAAAAAAAGGAGAGGGGGGAAATCCACGTGTTCCCTTAAACATGTATTCTACTACTTAGTTACTCTTATAGTTAAAAAGTTTTGTGTAATAACTAATCTGACTATCCTTTGTTGAAGATTAAACTCACTACTATTTGCCCAACCTTCAGTGGAGATGGAAAACAATTGATCACCATCTTCTCATCTTCCTTTTAATAGCCCTTAGTATATTTGAGGATTGTTATCAGGTTTTCCCCCTCACTGATCTTTTCTCAAAGTTAAACATGACCAGATCTTTTAACCTTTCCTCATGGGTCTCTTTTTCTTTAAACATTATTTATTATTATTTTAGTTTAGTTATGTTCTTTGGAAACAAAGTGAGGCAGGAATAGATTGATCTGCATTAAGCAAACAACAACATAGAACCTCTTTCACTGGGAGACTCTCTGGGCATATCTAAACTACGCTAGACTTTCGTGGAAATTTGCATAACTTCTTTTGAGCTCACTTTCAAAAGCGGCACTTTCGAAAGTGAAAGTAATTAAGACGTGGTTTTGTTGGTAAACCCTCTCGTTTGTCGGCAAGCCACTTTTCCTTAAAAAATGAGTTTTACGTGGTTTGTCCCGGGAAATCTGCATATCCTTTTTTGAAAGCCTAGCGTAGTCTAGATACGCCCTCTGTCTTTGTCTTTACAGCTAGAATGAACTTTATCTGAGAGTCACCAAGAAAATGATTTTTTAAGGATGACTACACCATACATCATTAGCTCACAGACATTTACCTCCCCCCCTCATCCCCCTTCTGTTCTGAAATTTGATTTGTCCTTTTCATGTGTGTTCATTTTTTTTTATTGTATCCTTTGGTATATATGGTCATGCCAATTTTCTTCCACTATTTGATCTGAGGAAGTAGGTCTGGCCCACGAAAGCTCATCACCTAATAAACCATCTTGTTAGTCTTTAAAGTGCTACATAGTCCTGTTTTTTGTTTCAGCTAGACCAGACTAACACGGCTACATTTCTATTACTATTCTACACCATAAAAGTGAGGGCCAAAAGCACCCTGATTCTCTCTCTCCTTCCCCCACTCCTCTCTCTCACTTACAAAGACAAAGGAACCAGTCCATTTTACTTTGATTGGGGTCCTGACCTCAGAATTTGGTCAACAATATTGCTGGGCACACATGGTAGGGATTTTATCTTGCCCATTAAGTTTTATCTGCTATAAGGTTTTTGTTCTTTGTTTCTTGAAACTATTTCTTACTTTAATATCTTATCTTTATATTCAATGACAATCTGTATTTTGTAGTCAAATAAGCATGTTTCTTTTTTAATCTAAACTAATCCAGTGTTTTGTTTAAACTGAACTATTTGGTAACTACAATTAAAATAGCATATTATTCCCTATTGACCTCTTACAAGGTAACTGAGCTCTGTTACCTGAACTGCCAAAGAGAGAGCTGGATTGTGCAGAAAACATGTTTTTTGGGGGAAAATACAGGCTTGAGAATGTGTCGGGATCCCTCTGTTGGTAGTGACTGAGCCTGATGTAGCCGGAGTGTGACTGCTGTGTTGTTGAGAGGCTTCTGGGTTAGAGGTGCTGTACCAGGAATGTAGCTATTCACAGATACTCAAGAAATTACTGGTATGATGTTTGGATGTTTGGCCTTAGGTGGGAGCCACAGAAACAAAGCCTTGGAAGCGCCCTAGGTTGTAGGGCTGGTATTGACAACAACCCTTCATTGATTTGTATTGCATCATGGAATATGTTGGCCATCTGGAATGGTGGTGGCAAGAGGGGTACCTCCTTATCACAGGTAGGCTACAACAGCAGCACGGCACCCGTTGTTGCCACTATAAATAGCAGCAGAGACCTCACTGCCCATAGCAGCAGCATAAAGTAGTAGCTGAGATGTTTCTACTTGGAAAGGTTGGATGGAACAACTCTGCCACACAAAGAGCCCTCACTTGCACTAGTGTGTGCACCACACTGACAGGAGTGGGGCTCAGAATTAACACCCTGTTCAAATGCTTAGAGGTGTCATTGCACCTCTTAGATAGATTGATTTGACTGTCTGCTGACTCAGGAAGATGTCACTGCAAAGCTTTTCTTTTAAACCATGAGGGCTAAAATTGTAGTAGGCTTGATGATGTATATTAATCTCATGATTTCAGGATCCAGGAAACTAGGCATCAGTTTATATATCTGTGTATAAATCTCTCTCTATTATTTTTTTAGGAATGGTATATTGACTACTAATGTCTCCTCATCAACCCATTTCTGTAGGATATCAATACTTGATCCTATTCTGTCCCTTCTTGCTCCTCATCCTGCCCTACTAGGTTAGCTACAGGATTTTCTTATTGATAACTTTATTGAAAGTAACTACCTGAAGATGTGTACAATGCTCAGAGCATTGCTGCTGTTTAGAATGTTCAGAAATCAGAATTTCATGGAAAACTCTGACATTTTGAAATGTAATGACAAAAAAATTAAATTTTCAAAATTTATAGCAGACTGTTACAAACTGTTCTACTATGGAAACTTCAAGTGGAATTTCTTGGAAAGCTTTTTTTGGATGACTTGAAAGCACTAAACTGTTAACACATAAATACTAAATATAACAAAATTCAAGTTAAAACTAAAAATTAAATGAGAATTAAGCAAGAAAGTTAAAAATAAATGACACTGTGCAAACAAAATACTCCATTTGATTCATATTGATTCAATTTTTCCACTGAAATTTTTTATAGAAATTAATTTGTTGCTATAAAACTGTTTTGTTTGTAGCAATGCTCACAATATCCTATGTGATTCCCATATATATATAAAAGGATGATTCCTGCTATGAGATGCTTGCCAATGAAGGACAAATAAAGATGTAGACAGGCTAGTACAAAGGGGACCACAACCACCAACGATCAATTTATATGACTCTCAGCTGATTCCACAACATGCGGCATGAGAAAAAATAGCCTTTAAAAACTCCTTAGCAGTATATGTTTGTAAAGTGAGTTAAGATCTTTGGCTCAATATGCAATAATTATATTATATTACATTTACTATATTATAGCCGCTTCAATTATTCATGACTTTTTGGTGTCAGAAATCAAGCCCTGCAGTAGGGCCAGGGTCCATACAACCTAACAAACATTGCTGTCTTGTAGTAAGTTACCTAATGGGTTACATCACCTAAATGGTGTCAGCAGATTAGCTCAGAAGCCCAGCAGATTGGTGGCTGTTCAAAGCATTTACTCATGCATGTGATAGCTTTTTTGCCTATTCTCAGCCTGGACTCTGTCCTGTCTTACTCCAGATAATCCAGCGCTTACCATTTGGTATAACTCCCCACGTTCCGGTCTGTAACTGCCTGCACAGTAAAACAAAATATCAGCAGTGTGTTTGATGTGCTTGCAAATCAAGCATGACTGTAACTTTTCTGAAACAACTATTTCTAATTAAAATAGCCCCTGTGCCTGAGAAATTCACTAAATATTCACTCTGTCCTTCCCTACAGTAACAAGGACTCTAGTTGGCTGCTGTTACTGCATGAGTTTTTCTCTGCATGCTCAGTGGTCTGCTGATATAAGTGCAAGCTGTTGGAAACTCACTGGTCATTTTAATAACTTGGCTTGCATCCCTGTGTTACCAGCTCTACTTATTTAAATCTATATATTTAATTCACTTCAAAATTTGTCATAGGATTGGGGAAAGGGTATCATTCATCTATCTCTTCACAATGCTGTCTGTATCAGTGACAGTGAGCTTGAACTAAAATTCCCTATTCACCCTCTCCAACACTGCTGTGCAACTCCAAACTCCTATGCTTCAGTCTTCAGTAGTGGGGGAAGAAAAAAAATCTATGTTAAATTAGAAACTGCTTCTGCTGGGAAACATTTTGGGTTGGCCGGCTGCATCCCTTCAGTTTAGGTTCATGCAACTCCATTAGATTTGCAGGCTGATCCAAAGTCAGTGAACTTGGAATAATCAAAATAAAATACCTAATGCTTAGGAACTAATTGGCTTTTTGAGCTAACATACTAATGAGATTAATGTCAGGCAGAAGTTTCACATCTTTCAGTCAGCATTTCTGCCAACACGGGCAGATGACAATATTTACACAATTTCAACATTTCAGAAATGTTTCTTTGCAACCATGGGGCTAAAAAGTTCCTGTTCCTGTTTAATATAACAAATGTTCATTTAAAAATGTCTACAAAGTCCATCCAGATTTTAGATTCTAAGGGTACGTCTAGACCAGTGTTTCTCAACCTTTTTTTGCTCTTGGCCCTCTTCTGAGCCTCGTTTACCTGTGTGCCCCCCCTCATAGCCGCTGTTAGTTGGAAAAAAAGGTACATAATTTACCTAATGTTCTGTTTTTTCCATGTGGCCCCCTAGAGGTAGGACGTGGCTCCTGGGAGCCATATGGCCCACGGTTGAGAACCACTGGTCTAGACTACATGGCTCCATCGATGGAGTCATGTAAAATAGTTTACTCGGTATAGTCAAAGAAGCGGGGATTTAAATAATCCCCGCTTCATTAAAATAAAAATGGCCACCGTGCTGTGCCGATGATCAGCTGATCTGGCACAGCGCGGCAATCTAGACACAGCGCGGTCGACAAGGGAAGCCTTTGTCGACCACTCCGATAAACCTTGTTTCACGAGACATACTGGAGCAGTCGACAAAGGCTTCCCTTGTCGACCATGCCGTGTCTAGACTGCCACCCTGTGCCGGATCAGCTGATTGTCAGCACAGCGCGGCAGCCATTTTTATTTTAATGAGGTGGGGATTATTTAAATCCCCGCTTCTTTGACTATGTCGAGTAAACTATTTTACATGGCTCCATTGACAGAGCCATGTAATCTAGATGTACCCAAAATGTGCAAGCCATCAATACAAGCTTTTGGTTAAGTGTCTGTTTATTTGTGGAGATACTCTTGTTTCCATCTGAAAAAAAATATTTTCTGCTTTGGAGGTCTCATAAGGTCAATAATTATTCACATTGCTGTTTGAAAAATATCACATGCATTAGATGGTATTCATTTGAATAATGAAAATTGCTAGTTGCCTCATCCCACACCAAACTTCCAATTTATAATAAAGTTATTTTTTTCAGAGTAAGCACATCATCTCAGCAATAAACTATAACTTTGTAGATTCCACTATTAAAATATGCAAAAGCAATGGCTTAATTAAATAAATCACCAAATCTGACAAGTCAATAAGCAATAAAATGTGTGTGCGTGGGGGGGGGAGGAAGAACCTATTTCCTAAAACTCAAACGATGAATGCAAAGGCATGTTAGCATATGCTTCATTTGCTCATCGTTATCTTCCGATGCTACTGCTAAATCCCTCACCCTCTTAAAGGATTTGAATCCAGTGAGATCTGATTTTTAAACATACAATTAATAAATTATTATATCAAAAGTGTTACAGTGAGACAATTTAGCAATTTGGACCACATTGGTAGTAGCATTGCCAACAGATCTAGGGAAGTGATTATTCCCTTTTATTCAGCACTGGTGAGGCCACATCTGGAATATTTCATCCAGTTCTGGGGTCTCCATTATAGAAAGGATGTGGATGCATTGGAGAAAGTGCAGTGGAGGGCAACAGACATCATTAGAAGGTTGGAGCACATGATTAACAAGGAGAAGCTGAGGAATTTGTCCTTATTTAGTATAGTATAGTATTTAGCATAGAAGAGAAGAGTGGGGGGTGGGATATGATAGCAGCCTCCAACTACCTGAAGGAGGATTCCCAAGGGGGTGGAAAGAGGCTGTTCTCAGTAATGACACATGACAGAATGAGGAGCAATGGTTGCTGTGGGGGAGGTCTAGGTTGGTTTTTAGGAAAAAAACCCTATTTTACTAGGAGGGTGGTGAAGCACTGGAATTGGTTACCTAAGGAGGTGGTGGAATCTCCATCACGAGAGGTTTTTAAATCCCAGCTGGACTAAGCCCTGGCTGGGATGATTTAATTGGGATTGGTCATGCTTTTAGCAGGGATTAGGACTCAATGACCTCCTGAGGTCTCTTCCAACCCTGTGATTCTATGAAATTCTGTCCACTTGTATCTACCTTATCAAAGTTTGCTTATTGATGACTGAAAGGAGTAAAAAAACCCTAAGAACCTCCCAATCCCATCAACCTCAGCCTATACTCCCCCCTTAAACTTGCTTATGCAAGGAGTTTCCTGGAAGACCTTCTTGTTTCTGTTCCTAGTTGGTCATATCCTTCTCCAATATTTTTTTGTGAAGTAATTGAATTACGTGTTTGACTTCTTTAGTCCAGCACCCTTGGGAACTAACCAGTCCTGAAGGAGGGAATTTGTCAGACTGGGATGGTCCCCTCCAACTGGCCCCCAGCCCACCATCCCTTCCCACTGCCAGCCAGAGCTTTCCCCCATGCTGGGCTGCTGCATCCCAAGCCCCTGCCTCGCTACGACTGCTGCTGGGTCCCTGGCTCCACTACCGGGGCTGCCATGTTTCTGGTTCCAGCCTTATTACTGGGGCTGATGTAGCTTCTGCACCTCTGACCCAGCCCCACTATCAGGGCTGCCATGGCCCCTGCTGCACTATCAAGGCTCTGGCTCCAGCTCCATTCTCAGCCCCAACCCCACTTCCATTAGCCCTACTGGGCTCCCAGCTGCCAGTCCCCTTGCCACTGGGCTCCCAACTAGGATTCCCTGGTCCAGGAACATCCATGGTCCTACTAGACCATGGATGTTGTTGGACCAGAAAGTCTCAGTTTTGGGAGGTCCAACCTGTATATCTGAGGCAGAGAGTCAACAAAATTTGCGGAGTAGATTTATGTAGAGTTCCTACTTTTACTATCAGAATAGTTCTGTAGAAGGATCCAATATACTTCTCTGGTGTCACTGATCATGTCAAACTTTTGCTTGGGCCCCCTGTTTGGATTGGATGTGGATCTTAGTTAGGTTTAATCCATTTTAGCATATGAAAAAATATGCATAAATATGATAAAGTACAAGATCAGAATAGTGCAAGAAAATGTATAACAGTTAATCACAACAGCCAGTTGAATAGCCACCGATGATAGTTAAATTGCACTTCACAAACAACTGGATATTTAAAAAAACCAGTGAAAATGTAGTGGCAACATTTCACAGAACCATTTACTAACACTATGAAATGCCTCCAAGCAAGGTAATGAAAGACTAATGGTTTAAGAGAGAAAACAAGATGACTCCTTACAGGGATAGCCCTGAAGCATTATATAGAAAAAAAAAAGCCCAGATTTTTGGGGCTAAGAGATCTCCCTCAGTATGAAGATGTGAAATGACAGGCTTACAAGGTCAGAAAAGCTAGCAACTTAATGTAGAAACATTTGATTCCAGAGAACACCTAATCTGAGGTGAAAATCAATCACAAGAATCTTAGGTGTTTTCCTAATGTTACATATACTAAAACAACAACTACAACAAAACACAAAAAAACCAACAAGCAAAGTTCTGCAAAAAATATGTAGAATTAACAGTATTCGTTAATTTTATATGTTAGGTACTAATATTGTTTATGTATACTCTGGTTGTAGCTGTGAGATGAGTAAACAAATGTTGTTGCACATACAGCAAAACAACAATCACTCGCATTTGGTGGTATTTAATTTAAACAAAAATAATGTATAGAAAGACATACCTCTATATAGCACTTTACAAACACACACACACACAAAGAAGTTGTATTCTATGTCCTAAGGAGTATGCAAACAAGGGCCCCAATCCTGTAAAGGCTTCTTCATGAGAATAAGGATCTTTCTTTATGAATCCCTTTGCAAAATCAGGCCCCAATAGATAGTTCTTAAGTCTAGTTTATAGACATGATTACAAAAATCAAAATTTGAAACTTTTTGGTTACAAAACGGACATGTGTCTGGGGGAGAAAAATGAAACAAATTAACATTTTTTCTCAACCACTTCATCTATAATTTAAGTACAATGGCTTCCTGGAAGTAGGAAAGCATAATCTTCGCCATACACACAAAAATATGTGAAAATATTTTCCCGTATAAGTGCAAATGTCTGCGTCTTAATCCAGGGAGAAAAGGAAATATATAAGGCTTCATTGATTATGCTCTATTAATAGGTCTCATTCTTATTCTTACCCAGCCTTGAATCTATGCTAGAAAGTTTTGCAGAAGAGGAAATTATGATTCTCTCTAGACAGTCTCCCAAAGTCCCTCTTTCTTGATAATAAATTCAATCACTGAAAGAGACTGATTCAAGAATAGACCAATTCATCTATAGGCTCTTATTTTTGAACAGATGCTTGCTAGACTTTGCACGACATGCAAGATCCCTAATGCCAAAGAACAGTGGGCAAGCTGTTCTTCCCTTTTTGATGATGATTAGATAGTGATTCATCTCATTACTTAATTACTAGGGGTGGGCAAAGTGGCTTTGATTTTAAATCAACCTGTAAGTCTGACCAAAATAGAAACAAAGTCCTTTTTTTTTAGATTTAACACATTTATGGAAGCAAAATTACCCCCCAAAAAAGCTATTTTATAGAATTTTCAGTCCAGTTGACACCACAAAGTGGTAAAAATCACACAAAGACTGTTAATATCCACTTTCCAGAACCTTTATGTGAATTTTAACTATACGCAAACCTTCAAATATCTTTTGAGTTTTACTTATCTTTACTTATACTGTGTCAAATGGCTTTTAGATTGAAATGTCTCTGGAACGAATATGGTGTACTTATACAGTTATTATTTTGGTGGCACTGCTAGCATTTTTTAGGAAAGGAGAATACTGCATAGAAAACTGGGACACTGTTGCTAAGCGTATTCCAACTTTAGCTATGTTTATTTAGAGAATCCATATGATTGCTTGATATTTCTCAGTGAAATTTTGAAGCTGCAGAATACTAACCAAAAGATTACCGTTCCAAAGTATTAATTAATAAACACTCATTTTTTCCATTGTTACCTTTTTCTGCCAGGCAGACACCTTTTGAATATGTTTGTTGTATGTTTGTTTTACTTGCTTTTTTAGAGATTTTTTTCAAACATTACATGTACATTGTCACAGGCAAATATATACACCTTTCTGCCCATTATTTTTGCAAGCAATTTCCAGAAATACAAGTACAAATGAACAAAATTTACCGCTTGTGTAACTCAGCCCCCAATTTGTAGATGCAATTTCACACACTAAGGCTATGTCTACACAGCACAGTTATTTCAGAATAAGCCATTCTGGAAGAGATTTTCCGGAATAATTTATTTCGAAATAGTGAGTCTACACACAAAATGCATATCAAAATAGCACTTAGCACAAACAGCAGCCACACAAAGTAACTACTGACCTGATGCCCTGCCTGAACTGGTTCTGGGTGCCCTTAAATGCAATTCAGCATCTAGTCGGTGTGGATGTTCTATTTCATAATAGCTATTTGAGGCTCGTGCTTCAGGAACCTTCCTGGACAGCCATTTCTCAGGATTCCCTGCTTGCTTCCCTACCTCTCTGAGGGATAGCAAAGCATTTTCTGTTCTTGCTCTTGTTGCCCTGCTTCAGGACACCACAGCACTCTCCACTATGGAGCTGGAGCTGCCTCCGGGCAGTCTTCAGCTCTTGCAGCTTTGGCTGCAAGTCATGCAGCACTTTCTGCATGGAGCCTGCCAGGCTCTGCAAGAACCCAACCCCCAGCCCCTCCTCAGGTATGTGGGGGAGCGGCTCCAGCAGCTGGATGCCACCCGCCCTGCCTTGGATGCCGAGGAATTCTAAGGCGCCCTGGAACCCCTGTGATTCTCTGTTTGTTTGTTTCCTTCTGCAGGTAGTCAGGGTGATCAACACCATCCTGCTACACAGAGTCATCCAGTGCCAAAGAAAGGGGAATAGTAACTTCTCTAGATCTGCTGGAAATGCCTTTTTGGCTACAAGGGCACACTGTTGACTCATATCCAGCTTTTCATCCACTGTAATCCCCAGGTCCTTTTCTGCAGAACTGCTACTGAGCCAGTAGGTACCCAGCTTGTAACAGTGCTTGGGATTCTTCTGTCCCATGTGCAAGATTCTGCACTTGTCCTTGTCCAGATTTCTTTTGACCCAATCCTCTAATTTGTCTAAGTCACGCTGGTCCCTATCCCTGCCCTCCAACCTCTCCCCCTTGCTTAGTGTCATCCACAAACTTGCTGAGGATGCAATCCATCCTCTCATCCAGGTCATTAATAAAGATATTGAACAAAACCAGCCTTACAACCGATCCTTGGGGCACTCCACTTGAATCCGACCACCAACCAGACATCGAGCCATTGATCACTACCCGTTGGGCCCGACAATTTAGCCAGCTTTCGATCCACCTTACAGTCCATTTATACAATCCATACTTCCTTAACTTGCTGGCAAGCATATTGTCATGTGACCCTAGTTTTGGCCCAGATGCATTAGTGGGCAAACCAGCAGAATCTAAATTGCTGTTTATCACAATTTTGTTCAAGCTGTCTGATAACAAAACTGGAGTCATCTGAGTGTAAATAAAAATAGGAAGAAAATATTTTGTAAGTGCATTAGCTAAAAAGCAAGCAAATTATTTGTAAAAAATATTCTCTAGAGATGGAAGAAAAAATGGCAGCACCAAAGCTTTCTTTAAGATGTGGAACCATAGAGCTGAATGTAGCAGTTTATTGAATTTATTTTTTTATCCACAGCTAAGATTTTATTTCTAGGATTTCTATTCACTGGGTATACTTTAATAAATTACCTTCTCCCTGTATAGTTTGAATCTGACATGCTAACAATAAGAAACAAATAAAAATCACAGTGGATACACAAACAAAAGTTTTAAGGGCTTCCTTTAATATTGTGCTCATTTTCAGTAGTTTTTTTAAGTGAGTATAACCAAGTATTCCCTGAGCTAGAAATTACAGTAGCACTCTTTATTTGTGTTTGGCCTACGCATGGTGTAACTTACAAGGCTGACTCCCCCATTCCAGTGACATACTGTCTCTTCAGTGAGAGGCATAGTAATTGAGTCTTCTTTCTAAAACTCTTGAATTTTTATTTACTTAGTTGAAGAAGTCCATACATGTTAAATTGCATAGCACTATAAATAACATGGTAAGGCTTTTTATTATAAAGAACAACAGAATATTTAGAAAGTTGAGAGCTAAGCAAAGACCAGATTCAATTCACTAAGGCTTCATCTTCACTGTGAGTTTTTTCAGCAGAAAATATGCTAATGAGGGACTCAGTAGCATGAGTCACAATCTCATTAGCATATTTTCTGCCGAAAAAACTCGTAGTGAAGACGTAGCCTTAAGGTAAAAGTTGCAGTCAGAATACCAACCAGAAAGGCCACTATCCCACTTTTTCCATTTCTTTGCCTAACAATTTATGTTTCAATTATCCACCCAGCTAAGCCCTGTAGCTTAACTTTAAGCACATGAGTAGTGAAACCTATTGGTATTATTGAGACAATTCGTGGTTAACACTAAATGCTACAGACATGGTTAAGTATCGGAAGGGAGCAATCAGCAGTCAGTTGTAATGGGACCCAGACTCTGGATTACACTTGCATCCATATCAGCACTGAGGTTCAGAAATTAAAATTCAAATCTCAAGACATGTTAGGTTTTTGGAAGGTTGATATAGCCTATCACCGAGTCCATTCTGTCACCCGAGGCATACTCCCTCTCTGAGCTCCTCCTGGGACATTACAGGATCAGTCTGTTCCCAGGCAGACTCTGTGCCATAATTCTATAACAGTAACCATGACAGTGGATAGTGATCCCTATCATGTGATCTCATTAACTTTTGTAACCCTGTCTTGTGATATGTGATTGAAGCCAAGAAACATAGTACAATACCCTTGTTGCATGACAGGGTACAGTGTTTTGCAATGTGATTGGAGCCATATTGATACCAGGCTATGAGAAACAAAAGGCAGGTGGGGCAGAATCTTTTGCTGTATGCACTTCTGTTGGTGGAAGGTACAGGCTTTCAGTCTACACATAAGAACATAAGAACATAAGAATGGCCATACTGGGTCAGACCAAAGGTCCATCGAGCCCAGCATCCCATCTGCCGACAGTGGCCAATGCCAGGTGCCCCAGAGAAGGAGAACAGAAGACAATGATCAAGTGATTTATCTCCTGCCATCCATCTCCTGCCCTTGTTATGAAGGCTAGGGCACCATACTTTATCCCTGGCTAATAGCCATTTATGGACCTAACCTGCAAAAATTTATCAAGCTCTTTTTTAAACCCTAATAGAGTCCTGGCCTTCACAGCCTCCTCGGGCAAGGAGTTCCACAGGTTGACTGTGCGCTGTGTGAAGAAAAATTTCCTTTTATTTGTTTTGAACCTACTACCCATCAATTTCATTTGGTGTCCCCTAGTTCTTGTATTATGGGAAAAGGTAAATAATTTTTCTATAATCACTTTCTCCACACCATTCATGATTTTATATACCTCTATCATATCGCCCCTCAATCGCCTTTTTTCCAAACTGAAAAGTCCCAGTCTCTCTAGCCTCTCCCCATATGGGACCCTTTCCAAGCCCCTAATCATCTTAGTCGCCCTTTTCTGAACCTTTTCTAATGCCAATATATCTTTTTTGAGGTAAGGAGACCACATCTGCACGCAGTACTCGAGATGTGGGCGTACCATAGTTTTATATAGGGGAAGTATGATATCTTTTGTCTTATTATCTATCCCTTTTTTAATAATTCCTAACATCCTATTTGCCTTACTAACTGCCGCTGCACACTGCGTGGATGTCTTCATAGAACTATCCACTATAACTCCAAGATCCCTTTCCTGATCTGTCGTAGCTAAATTTGACCCCATCATGTAGTACGTGTAATTTGGGTTATTTTTTCCAACATGCATTACCTTACACTTACCCACATTAAATTTCATTTGCCATTTTGCTGCCCAATCACTCAGTTTGCTGAGATCTTTTTGTAGTTCTTCACAATCCCTTTTGCTTTTGACTGTCCTGAACAACTTTGTGTCATCTGCAAACTTGACCACCTCACTGCTTACCTCATTTTCTAGATCATTGATGAACAAGTTGAACAGGATTGGTCCCAGTACTGACCCCTGGGGAACACCACTAGTTACCCTCCTCCATTGTGAAAATTTACCATTTATTCCCACCCTTTGTTTTCTGTCTTTTAACCAATTCTTGATCCATGAAAGGACCTTTCCTCCTATCCCATGACCACCTAATTTACGTAAAAGCCTTTGGTGTGGGACCGTGTCAAAGGCTTTCTGGAAATCTAGGTATATTATATCCACTGGGTGCCCCTTGTCCGCATGTTTATTAACCCCTTCAAAGAATTCTAACAGATTAGTTAGACACGACTTCCCTCTGCAGAAACCATGCTGACTTTTGCCCAACAATTCGTGCTCTTCTATGTGCCTTGCAATTTTACTCTTTACTAGTGTTTCTACTAATTTGCCTGGTACTGATGTTAAACTTATCGGTCTATAATTGCCAGGATCTCCTCTAGAGCCTTTTTTACACAGAGCTCTTCTTCAAGCTGACCCTCAACTGTTAAAGTGACCTCCTAAAACATGCATTACCCTGATACTTAATATTCCATCCCAATTTGTATTTAGCTCAGACACTCTGATTTTCTTCCCCAAACCTGTGCAGCTTGAAAGCTTGTACCTTTCACCAACATAATGTGGTCCAAACCTATATTTTCTCACCTACCCTGTATCTCTCAGAGTTCAGTATCTCTTGCTGCCAGGATTACTGTTACACATCCATACAAGATTCAGAGTCCCAGTTACAGGTCCCATCCTGGCAGATCAGACAAATGTGGGTTGTCACATGGCCCCAGCCACTGCCAGAGCAGCAGTAGAGTCAATGGCTGCATGGAAACCATTTCCAATGTCAGGGGGAAATCTCTCTTCTGCAGTGACATGGCAGTCTGTGGTTGAGCCCCTTCTCCAACTCACACAGGCTAAATGAGTCAAGGGTAGAGGTGGCACTCTCTTCCCAAATACCAACTGGGGCTGAAGACTAACCCCTGCCACCTGGGCTGAAGCCCAATTTATTTTGCTGGATCCCCTGAAAACTACTCGTGACCTCCCAGTAGGCCCTTGACTCTGAGGACCAGTAGTCGAGAGAAAGTTTAACAGAACTGACCTTCAGAGAGAAGCGTGATTGAACAAGAATTTCCCCAGAGAATTATATTAATGTTGTTAATCTTAGGTCCTTCCTCATCATCCTATCACTTCTGTAGTCCTGTTACATCACCACTGTGAACATTCAGTTCCTGGGCATCATTATTATTTTTACAGATTGTATATCCCATTGTCAGGGCAGAACTTCACTTCCATTAGCTGTTCATGCCATTGAGAATGTCCTGAGCTGATGGCCAAAGAAGTTCCCAAAGCAGGCGGAGCAGCTGATCCTGCCAAGTGGACTCGGCTACCGCCGAAGCAGCAGGAGCAGCTGCCCCCACCACAAAGCTCTGGTC
Organism: Pelochelys cantorii; assembly: GCA_032595735.1. Classification (NCBI taxonomy): domain Eukaryota; kingdom Metazoa; phylum Chordata; order Testudines; family Trionychidae; genus Pelochelys; species Pelochelys cantorii. Next base: position 89,948,647 of record CM064326.1, read on the forward strand.
ATCGCTGGAGCAGCTGAGCAGCAGTGTGGTGTCTGACAGAGATGGAACTGGGGCTGTGGTGAGGTTGCCCCTGTAAGGACAGCCACACCATGGCCCTGACTCCGGCAGCCACTATGTGGCCCGAACTGACAGCATCTCCAGCCCTAGCAAAGGGCTCAACTTAGGGCCAAGGCTGCATGGTGGCTGCCCAGCTGTTCTCGGGGAGGGGCAGCCACCCCCACATGGCCCCACCCAGGAGCAGCTGAGCAATCACTGCGCGGCCTGGATGGGGAGGTGAATGGGATTTGAATTGTTGGTGCAATCCCACGCAAGCATGCACCTTAAAGAGAACTATGGTGTGGACAGACCCCTAGTCATCCTTTTATTCTTTTTCTGTAGAACCCAGATGTGATTAAAAAAAATCACTAACAATAACGTGGATGAAATACTATGCTATTTTCACTTATTCCCTCCCTATTTTCATGTTCCCAACTATGATCCTTTTTGTATCTATGATTAACAGGGTTATATTTAAACAACAACAACCTTCTTTCTACCAGAATATTCCCTCTATTGTGTTCTTTTCCTGTTTACTTTGATAAAAGTATTTAACAGAAAATCCAACACGCCCATTACTTCCCTTTCAGTGAAATGTATGGCAGACTATTTCCAAGCTGAGGATGCTTGGTAATGATGCTGGCAGTTTAAGCAGCTGGTAGAATCATTTGAACAGCTCACTGGAGCAAACACAACTCCCTAACAGTCCCTCATTTGTTCATTTTTGCCCAAAATTTACTTTTACATTTATTTGATGTGCCATCTCTTTGATTGCTCAAAATTATTCAGACCAAAATTAAAGAATGATGAAGCTGAGAGTTATTTGCACTGAAGGGCATAATCATGCAGCATTTTAAGCTTTCTGCATACATTTTATCAGGCACAGATTGGTTCTTTGTCACACTTTATTTCTTAAATTTTGGAGTTTGTGGTAGATTGAGAAGATACAGAGAAAGCAAATTGGATGGGTATCAAAGTAGTAAAAGTGTTAGACGTGACTTCAGTGCATATAGCAGTGAGGACATCAGTACCAGAAAGATATAGACATGACTGAAGAGAATTGAGAGGGAAAAACGATAAATGTGATTTACTGTCAAGATGCTGAAGTGACTGATTTCTAAAACAAATGATTACAATATTTATGTATAACTCAGCTAACTGATGATTGAGGGAGATGATACCATAACTATTTACAAGTATCTGAAGGATTTCACCAGAGAGAATGGAAGAGTTCAAATTTGACGACAGATGTCTAAACAATGGTATTAAAATTGTGTAAATGAAAAATTTGTTTTACTATCAGGAAAAAAATTGTAATAATAACTTCTTGCAGACCAATATTTTAATGGGAATAGTGAAAGTCCAATAAAATGAGTTATTTTCAAACTGAACTGAATAAAGTAAGGGAGAATACTCTGAAGTAAACAATCCTGCATTACCAGAGAGATGGACAAAATGATCAAAAGGATCTTTTTTCCTTCTTCAGTCTCTATGATTGCATAATTAATCCTTTTCCTCCCTTAATCAAACCATCCAAAGTAGAAATGATTGCTAAACTTTGGAGATGACATTATTCCTCATTGCACAACTAATATCTCTAGGGCTGTCACTTTAAAAAAATGTACCTGCACATAATGGAAATGCTTAAATTTTACCAGACCACTAAGTTCAAGGTGCTCATCTCTTTTAAAGGTTAATGTCCTCTTACAAAAGCATATTTAGCAAACAATTAGTTTGTTTGATAGCCTAGGAAGAAGTGTTTCTGCAGTGACTGGGCATATATCTTTTGATATAGCTGATCAAATATACTCAATAATTCTTTAAACAAGATCATTTTTTATGTTTCTGATAACAGTATAGTTCCTTGGATTCCCTGACTGACAGAATTAATGGTTTACAAAGGACTTTACAAAATCTGCTGTAGGCTCCAAGAGATTGCCATGATTTTCTTGTGATTATAATATTAATGTAATAATGAATGCAATGTAATATTAAAATTAATCTTCAGAGTCCACCAAAGAGTGGTGTATACATATATGACTTGGCTTTTGCTACAGAGATGGGAAAATTGAAAAAAAATTTAAATGCTATTCCTTATCATCTATTAATGTAATTGCCTGGTTGAATGGAGATGGGTTTTCTCAGTTGGGTAATGCTCAGCATGTGTTTAGATGCTTTCAGAGACAGGGCCTATATTGGGAAAGTTAATCTATTGCTGGTGTCCTCAACTTTAAGTTATTACACCCCAATGGTCAAGGGCAAAAATGAGTTTGTGGATCTGGGGGAGAATGAATAAAAGTTTGAATTTGTGGTCTGGGACTCTCTGATCCAGAAGGACAATGGATGTTGTGGGATTAGAAGGTCCTAGCAGTAGAGGTTTCTGATGGTTTGGAGTGGAGCCAGCTGGCAGGGCCAGTGGGGCAGTGGAGTCCACAGCTGGCAGGGAAGGGAAGCTGGCCAGGGTTGTGGGCAGGCAAAGCTCACGACATAGCAGAATCTGCAGCTGGCGGAGCCGCCAGGAGCTCTGAAGAGGCAGTGAGGTTGCTGTGAGGCTGGTGGGGCTGCCAGGAACTCCAGTGGGATTGCCACAGCTTTTGGGGCTGGAAGTGTTGACAGAACTGCTGCAGCTTGTGGGGCCAGGAGGTTGGGGAGAGAAGCTTTGGTGGCTGAGGAGAGTAGCTCAGTGGGGAAGTTGTCCCCTCTCCCAGATCTCTCCTGACCCCAAAAAGCTTCCTTTTATAACCTGTATAATTTTCATCCAGGGTTCAAACCCAGATTAAACATATTATTTTCATCTTTCATTGTGTGTACTTGCTGAAGAGCATAGGAGAACGTGATTTGTTTTTCCTATTTCTTTTTCCTAATAGCCACCCTTCTCACAACGTCACTTCACAGTGTAGATCTGACAGCAGCAATTATCCAAATTATGGGCCAGATCCTTAGCTGGTGTTTGTCCGTATAGCTCCATTGCCTCACTGGAAGTGTATATTTTTTTTACTTTTCCCAGAAATGCTTTATTTGAAGACATTCATGAATTCAAATTATATAGGCTTTCTCAACTTAATTGTGACAAATTAAAACTAGTGAAAAAACAAATAGTCTGGTAGCACTTTAAAGACTAACAAAACATGTAGATGGTATCATGAGCTTTTGTGGGCACAGCCCACTTCTTCAGATGACTATTTGTTGTTTTTTAAGTTTATCCTGTACAGACTAACTCAGCTACCCCCTGAAGCTTCTAAAAGTAGTGAGGGTTGTAGCTATGTTCATTTTTTCCCCTCTTTCTCAACTACACAAGCTTGTCAATAATACAAAATATTGTACTTTTTTTCTTTTAGAAATATACTTTAATAAAAATAGTAATATGACAGCCATATCTCATTTCAAGTTAAGTAGCTTGAGGGTAGGGCTACAGTGTAATCCAAAATATGATTGCAGTTTGGCTAGACATACTTAACACTTGCAGGGATAAAAATAGCATCCTAGTTATAGTGGCACAGACTTCCACAACACTCCTCTAGTCCCCAGCATGCTTGTACAGCCCATATTAAAGCCCTTGCCATCACATCTACAATGCTATTTTTAGCCATGTAAGGCCGCAGCTCCTTCCAGGTTTAATATAGTCCAATATAGTTTAAGGTTTAAAGCACCAGTGGAAAAACTAATATTCTCTTTGAAGAAAAACATTAATTTGAGTTCAGAGGCAGCCTTGTATTTATGCATCAAGTACTGGAATGGGACTTAGGAGGCCTGTATTCTCTTCCCAACTTGACCATTGGCATGCTTTTGGCCTTGGTCAAATCACTTCACTGCTCGGTGCCTCTGATTCCCATCTTACTCTCAGTGGTGACTGTTTAGATTGTAAGTCCTTCAGGGCAGGGACTGACTTGTACAGCAGCTACCAAAATGGAGTTTCCATTCTCACGTGAAGCCTCTGAATAATAATAATAATAACAATCATAATAATAATAAAAAATAAGGCCGTGCCTACTGGAAAAGTAAGCCCTCAAAAAATGGATCCCCTGAGAAGGCACAGGAGAAAAGTAGCCGCAGCTTGAAAGTACTTTATGGCTTTCAGAGCTTCTGAGCACCTTCATCTCCCTTGGAATTCATTTGTAGTTGTGGATATTCAGTGCTTCTAAAAATTGTGCCCGTCTGTGAGAGTATCTTGGACACATCTCATCCTTCAAACACTTAGTTCAAGTAAGTTGTCCCTTGATTTGCATGTGGGTCTGCCTTGCTCATGTTGAAGTCAGTTTGCTGTAGTCATCAAATTTACCGGCAGCGCTATCTCCACCCCACAATCTCACAGATGATACACCTTTAACATGGGATCTCTTGAAGGCAATTGGGCACTTTGGCTAAAGCAACCTTGTACTTGAGAGAGCAAGGAAAGCCTGGGTAGCAATTTCATTGCATTGGAGATATGTTTCCAGATACCTCTGAGTGTCTATGACACATTTTGCAATCACTTGTAGCAATTTTGGGAACTATATCACATTTTATGTTTCAAGAATGCATACAAACCTCAGAAAAAGCCATTATGCCCATTGTACTGAGATAGGCCAGGCAATATGAGATATATAATATCTTTGCCTTCAGTATCGGTACAGTTGATGTATATTTGTGGGTACCTGGTCCACCGAGTGGGGAACGTGGAATCACTACTAGGAGAGATTAGGGCAAAATCCCTATGCGGGCTTCAACGCCTCCCCTCCTGGAGGCACTGGCTTTACCTTTTTTAAGGAGGTTGGGAGACAAAACAGAATTCTAGTTAAAAAGGAATACATTTGAGCAGTCTCAGGACTTTCTTTCTGATCCGCAAATGGATAGTTGATTCCTTTAACCAATTTTAATTCTCATCTCTTTCTTTCTTTCTATTAACAACGAGTAGTCCTGTGGCACCCTAACAAATATAATAATATCATGAGCTTTTGTGAGTAAAATCCACTTAATCAGATGAGATGAAAACAAACTTTCAGATATTAGATAATAAAGGATCAGCAACAGCATGATTATGGGATAAGGTCTGAGTTATGCATTGACCTGGGTCTGTGGCTGGCTGTTTTGGGTCAGAAGAACCCTTTGATTGCTTAAATTGGTTTTAAATAACCGCTCATCATTAGGGATACTGTCTGAGGATTGACGACAGATTGGAAAATCTATAGAGACTATCGATGCTGTTCTGACTTCTTGTTAGCCAGTGTGGTGAGACAGAAGCTTACATTTGTTACTGGTTTGGAATATTTTATAGAAGATAAACCATCAGTTTGGGGCGTGTGTGTGTGTCTACCCTATTGCTCAGCACTTTGTCCTGAATTTGGTATTCTCGGTTGTGACCCACTTAGACATGGTGACTGTAACCCTGGGCAAGAAAGCAAAGCACAGAGTCTGGCCATTATGCAGGCTGCCTTGCTGGAGATATCACAGTAGAAGAGGACTCTAAAACCTTTAAAAAAAAAGTCAGAAGGGAGTAGGCCACAGGTCCCTGCCCTGAGATAGATGATTGCTGCAGGCTTGACACCTTACTGAGCACACCTATAGGAGGATGCAGGGAGTGCTAAACATGCAAGTAATCTGCAGATGCTTTGTTACAAAGATAATAGTAGCCAACAAAGATGCATGGACTTTCTAGGTCAGATATTCGCAACCTACAATGTAGCCTTGTAATTGTGTAAGTAATAAGTCAGTTAGTTATAATTAATGTATGTTATAGCATAAGGTTTGGATTAAACTTAAATACAAAATGTAGGCCTCAGTCAGTCCAGGCAGCTTTGTTAACTTAGCTCCAGCTCTGTTTGATGTTAGCATGTTCTGATGTTAGAGCGAAGGGATGGAATATTGTAATACATAATGATGTTAATATTAGGTAAGGTCGTGTAATAGATAGAAGTTTAATATTGAAAGACTTTGTAACTTTGGTAAAGTGACTAGAAGTACCCATTTGTCCCATGCTGCAATTGTGTAAATGCATTGTTTGTGTGCATGAGAGAGAGAATGTATTAGGAGAGAGAAGTGTGAATGCCATTGCATGCTCAAATGGTCAGAGGAGGGGCTGGAGACTCAGAACACCAAATAATTATCAACTAAGTAAAAGCACACTGAAGACGCAGACTACTGGGGCAGATTAATGAACCCTGAAGTTAGTGGCAAGCACCCCTTGACAGGGAACCGATAACAACTTTTGCCATAAGACAATACCCAGGAGGGGTCGTCAGCATACTGATATCAGATGACTGCGAGAATAACCTCCAGATAAACATATGTTGCAGAAAAACTGATTGTGATGCTGAATTACTGATTAAGGCCTGACAAGGCAAAATGCATAGACTTGCATAGAAAGAAAAAAGGATGGGGTGTCCTGCATGGTTCTTTGGGTTCAGTTCTGCTAAGACCATGGAGCATGAGTCCAGACTGACAAGAACTCGGCTTCTCCCTTGTATTCAAATTATCTGGCCAATAAGTTGGACTGAGCTACACACTGGTCACTATTCCATCAGCAGGACGTGTGTGTGTGTGTAAATGCATATGCTGCTTTGTTATATATCCATAAATGCAGCATGTTGCCTTTTCCCCCTGAAAAAGGTCCCATGTGCTTCTTTTAAGCATAACATCATTGCCCTGCAATTTCTTTCTGATAAAAACAATTACTATATTCCTCCCAGGAGGGAGGAACCAAAGCCTGAGCTCACCTGCACCCCACCATCCTATGCACAAGGACCAAAGTTGAAATCCAGCCCTGCTTCCTGAGTTCAGGAGACAAAGATAAAGCCTGCATTCTACTGCCCCAGGCTGAAGCCAAAGCCTGGATTTTGGTCCTGGGTAGTGGGGCTCAGGCTTTTGGCTTTGGTCCTGGACATGGAGCTCAAGCTTAATCTCTAGTACTGGGACCCAGCAAATCTAATGCCAGATCTGGTGGCCCCCTTAAAATGGGGTTATGACTCACTATGGAGTCCTGAGCTTGATCCATAATTTAAGAACCATTGGTGGAAGGTTCTAGCCACTTGTTCTTCTCCAAGATATGTCTTTTTATGGGCAATCACACATTCCATGTAGAATGATATGGGGAAAACTGCCCGCAAACCTCAAGTTTTTATCTGCCATTGCCACATATTTTATGAAAGGTGGAACACATGCCAGTTATGTCATGCCAAACATAACTAACTGTTTTAATCAAAAAAGAAGTAGTCCTGTGGCACCTTAAAGACTAACCAAATATATAGAATCATGAGCTTTCATGGATAAAATCCACTTCATCAGATGAACTGGAGCGGAAATAACAGAAACCAAGATATACATATAATAGCAGAGGAAGTGCCTGTCAGTTGTAAGACCTGTGTTAAGGAGGCTAATTAAGTGGGCTGGATGTGCCTCATACATTGTTTTTGATGTGGTAATGCAGATGTTAAAGGTAGGAGAAATTAGCTTTGTAATGCACCAACCAGTTAATGTCTTAATGTCTTAGGTTATGTCTACACTTGCAGCTTCTTGAGCCAGAAATATGCAAATGAGGCTAAGCGTGGAATATCGCTGAGCCTCATTTGCATACCTAATGAGCCGCCATTTTTGCAGAAGAGGCTCTTCCACCAGAAGGGGCTGTCTACACTGCCCCTTCTTGCGCAAGAATAACCCTCTTGCTCAATGCCATTATTCCTGAAAATAATCAGCGTAGCGGCATTGAGCAAGAGGGTGATATTCCACACTTAGCCTTATTTGCATACTTCTGACACAAGAAGCTGCGAGTGTAGACACAGCTCTCACGTTTCAGTTCAATTTGGGTTATATATTTGTACTGTGAAAATATTAGGAGGCCACTATTTTCAGCTGTCTTTCTATTCAGCTCTGAGTCTATTCATATCATTAAGTCTGTTCTGATTAAAGCCTATGTAGAATCTGAATATGTATCCCTAAATAACAAAAGGATCTGAATACCACAGACCCCAATTATATTGTTTTTAATTGATTTAAAGAATAGCTCCTTGAGAGTATTCCTTCTGATATCAGTCAGACTATTTACTGATTTTTTTGAATGCAAGCTTTAGTCCAGCAAAGATTTATGCATGAATTTAGTTTTATGCTCTGTGAGTAGTCTGTTCATATCAGTGGAATTATGCTGATTTACATCAGCGTGACTCAATATGTTATATTGACTGATTTTCTTCTTATTTTTTATTTCCAATACTTTCTTACATAGTGTTTGAATTACATAACCCTATCGAATTGGCAAAGCTTCTAAGAAAGATGTCTGAGAGATTTACCCTTTCTGATTTTCTGTGCAAGTATTTTAAAATTATTCTAAAAGCTGAATCTAAAAGACTGTCCAAAAAAAGAACTCTATCCTTCCATTTTCATGCTCTCTTATATCATTATCTCCTTACTCTCAACCAACCAGTGCCAAACTCTACTCTAGGTGGAACTAATTGTAATGGGTAGTGATGGTGACTCCTTTTCAACTCCTGTAGTGGAAAACAATATTTTTAAATGTTTAAAATATTTTTAAATGTTTAAAGAGCAAACCTGTCTGATCACTTTATATTTTGTGAATATATTTATTGTCTTTGATTATTGTGAAATGTCTTAAAGCTAGTAACAGTTAACTACATTTGTAAATTAAGCAACTAGTATCCAATACATAAATAGTTTGCTAGCAAGATAATTAGTTTAATTTACTGATGCTGTTCTGGTTTTCTTCCAGCTGTTTAATTTTGAAATGTATCTCTAATAGAGCTTAGAGCATTATCTGGATACTAATATAGACTGCACTTTTAAAAACTGATTGTAAATAAGGACAACTGCAAATACATTCTCAATTCATGCAGTATTTATTAACATTTTTAACTTTTAAAATGGGAGGATGAGTGCTATTTCTCAAATTATAACAGTATACATCCTTCTTTGTTCTATCTGTTGTCTCCATAAGATCCTTTCCATTAAGTAAATTTCAATGTGATATACACCATTTGATATAGTTCGTCTTGTTGTACAAACTCTGTCCAGAATACAAATGTAAAGACATTAGCATGTTTTCCTGTGTCTGACCAAATTGGTAGGAAAGAATTTTATCAGAATCTTTTAAAGAGTTTTTAAGCAAGTATGTTCAAATCTTAGTTTACAAGCTAATGCTACTTTTTTCACTGCGAGGCATGTTTTGACATATATTAATAATTAGAAGTTGAAGAGCAGCTTTAAAATATAAACAATGCAAAATCCTCAGCTGGTATAACTGGAGATTTTATATACAAAAGTTGAGTGTCCGGCCTATAGAGTTCATTTGCACTGGAGTTGATTACATTTGTACTTCACTATTTTAAATCAACTTTTTAAGCATTTACGATAGCTTTGTGTTTAACATTTTGAATTTATAATACCTAATGCTTACAATTACATTTTTATTGTTGTTTGTTTTGTAGACATCAACAATAGTGTATAGCGCTATATATGGTTTTAGTTTTCCTCAGCATACATACTTGTTAATGTTGGTGGATTCTGATGCATATTCAGTAATACTTTACTCTGGAACCTAAATAAAAGCTGTGCAATCCACTACATCCAATATGAACACTCATAAACTTAATGAGGAGTCCTGTGGCACCATGAAGACAAACAGATTTTTTTGGGGCATAAGCTTTTGTGAATAACCCCCCTACACAAATAAATATGTTAGTCTTTAAGGTTCCACAGGACTCCTCATTGCTTTTGTGGATACAGACTAACACGGCTACCCTTCTGATACTGTCATAAAGTTAATGGTGGTTTAAACAAGGTCAGTAAATATAACAGCCAGTTGTTTTAAAACCTCCGTAGTTGAAGCATGCTTAGGTTGGCAGTAAAACTACTTTTGAGAGTTTATAATGGTAACTTTGAAAAAAACGGAACTTATTGTTGTGCTGGGCTGATGGCACTGAAGTTCAACACAAACAGGAGATTGCGAGGCAAAACTCCAGCATCACATTCTACTTTCCTTTGATGTCACTAAGGAATACCAAAAGAAACACTGTTTGCTCAAGGAACTCCCTGCAATAGCACAGGACTAAATCAACACAGACCCACCCCTAGTGCTTCAACTAGGAGTATTCTATCAGGTACCCAAGATCCATAAACCTGGAAATCCGGGACACTCCATGATCTCAGGCACTGGCACTTTTACAGCAGGGTTATCTGGCTATGTGGACTCTCTCTTCAGACCTTATGCTACCAACACTCCTAGCTATCTTCAAAACACCACTGACTTCCCAAGGAAACTACATTGCAACAGTAATCTTCCTGAAAACACCATCCTGGCCACCATGGATGTAGAAGCTCTCTACTCCAATATTCCACACACAAAAATGGACTACAGCTGTCAGGAACAGTATCCTTGATGATGCCACAACACACCTGGTGGCTGAGCTATATGACTTTGTCCCCAGATACAACCATTTCCAATTTGGGAACAATTCATGCCTTCAAGTCAGCAACACCGCTATGGGTACCTTCATGGCCGCACAATATGCCAACATTTTTATGGCTAATCTAGAACAAATGTTTCTTCAGTTCCTGTCCCCTCGGATTCCTCCTCTATTTATGCTACATTGATGATATCTTCACCATAGGGAGCCCCAGGAGGGAGGCCCTTGAAAAATTCCACTGGGATGTCAACAATTTCCACCCCACTATCAACCACAGCCTGGAACAATCTGCACAAGAGATCCACTTCCTGGACACTACAGTACAAATAAATAGCGGTCACATAAATACCCTCATATAATGGAAACTTACATATACCTATTCTTGCCTAAGTGCCTCTAGTTTCCAAACAGGACATATTACATGATCCATTATCTACAGCCAAGCCCTAAGATACAAATGTGTATGCTCCAATCCCTCAGACAGAGACAAATACCTACTGGATCTTTATCAAGTATTCTTAAAACTTAAATATCCACCTAAGGAAGTGAAGAAATAGATTGACAGAGCCGGATGAGTACCTAGAAGCCACCAGGTCCAGCAAGGTAAATAATAGAATACCACCAATTATCACCTACAGATTTCAGCTAAAACCCCTCCAGCACATCATTGACAATCAGGTTCTGGAAAAAGATTCTGGAAAATGATCCATCACTCTCACACACTTTGGAAAAGAAGCCAGTCCTTGCTTAGAGAGAGCCTCTCCACAAACTGAAGCAAATACTTACCAGCAGCCACACAATGCACAACAGAAATTCTTATCCAGGAATCTATCCCTGCAACAAACCCTACTGCCAACTCAGTCCACATATCAATATAGGTGACAGCATCACAGAGCCTAATCACATAAGCCACTCCATCAGAAGCTCATCAATCTACATAGCCACTAACAAGATATATGCCATCAAGTGCCAACAATACCCCTCTGCCATATATATTGGCCAAACCAGACAGTCTCTATGCCAAATGGTAACACACATAAACCTGTAGGAGAACATTTTAACCTCCCTGGACATTCAGTAATGAATTTGAAAGTAGCCATCCTTCCACAAAATAATATCAAAAGCTGATTACAAAGGGAGACAGCTGAACTACAATTCATTTGAAAATTCAACACTATCAGTTTAGGATTGAATAAGGATCTCAACTGGTTAATGCATTTCAAAGGCAATTTCCCCTTTCTGGATATTCACATCTCCATACCAAATGCTGTGAATGGCCCACTTCCATTCTAATTTGATTAGTTTCATTAACACAGGCAACTTCTACCTTATATATACATATATACCTCTGCTTCTGTAACTTGCCACTCCAATTCATCACATAAATTGGATTTTACCCATGAAAGCTTATTCCCTAATAAATCTGTAGATCTCTAAGATGCCACAAGATTCCTCATTGTTTTTGTACTCACAAAAGAGTTATAAAATGGACAGAAGAATTATAATATGTCATGTAGTTTCATAGACTACCCAACATGATGTTGCAAAAATGCACGTCTGAAGTTCTTGAACTGAGAATATTGTCTAGTCTTAATGATTTTTCAGTCTTTTATGGTTACCCGAGTGATATGTATAGTGATTTTTCTGGCATGGATGGCTATCAGGAACTAGACTGAGACAGACTAACTTATTTGTCAAACTGCCATATAATCATGATGAAGATTCAATCGTTTCTTGATTGTTCTAGATTTGAATCAATAATTTAAATAAATACCTCATATTACATTCCTAGTCATTCAGTCCTTTAGATACTATAGGGTATGTCTACACTACAGTGTTATTTCAAAATATTTTATTTCAAAATAGTTAATTCGAAATAAGTTATTTCAAAATAACGCATCTACACACAAAATGCATTTTGAAATAGCATTTTGCTATTTCGAGATAGCGCGTCCACACTGAGTGGACGCTGAATCGCATTTAAGGCCAGCCGGAACCAGGTCCGGCAGGGCATCAGGTCAGGAGTTACTTTGTGTGGCTGCTGCCTGAGGCTATCTGAGGCCTGTGCTTAAAGGGACCCCCCCCCGGACAGCCAGTTCTCAGGTTTCCCTGCTTGCTTGCCTACCTCAATGAGGGACAGCAAAGCATTTTGTCTCCGTGTGCTCTGGTTACCCTCACTCGGGACACCACAGCACTCTGCAACATAGAGCCAGAGCTGCCCCTGGGCACTCTGGTGCTTCTCGTGGATGCGTTGCTGTGATCCTGGCTGCACTTTCTGTAGGCTGCCATCTGGGAGGTCCATCTGGGGGGCTGTCAGTATGCAGGAGGCCCTGCGGGAGAGCTTCCACCCTGAGGAGCACTAAGAGCCTCCCTGGTGTGCCCCACTGGGGGCTTGTGCCTCATTCCTCCCTCGCATCCTTCCGCTTACCCCTCCCTAACCCCCCTTCCTGATGTCCAATAAAATACATGTATTTTCATGAACACAAACTCTCTTTATGTAACAAAACCTGGGGGAGGGGGAGAATGAAACTCTGGTGAGACTAGGGAAAGGAGGCGTGAGAGGGGAGACGAGATGGTGGGAGATGGGAGGGGGAAACCTGGGAGGAGGGAGCTGTAAGGGGGAAGCAAGGGGAAGAAGGGGGAGGGGAAGCTCAGGGCTCAGGGTTGGGGGTCTCGCCGGACCAACTTGATTTTCATGCAAACCTACTCCTGGGCTCACATGTGGCCTTTGGTGGTCAGGCTGGCAGCCATCCTGCCGTAGACAGCCGCGTTCCTCCATCTATTGCAGAGATCATGGACGTTGGGGGCATCCCCCCCAAACCTGAATAAGGTCCATGATCTCCACCCTGGACCAGGAAGGGTACCCACCTTCTCCAGGCCCCGACAGGCTCCTGGGAGCTGGAAGACTGCTTCTGGGGAGCAGTGGAGGGCTGGCTACTAGTGGCTTGCTGGCTCATGTTTTGGGGCCACTGGGTCAGGGGCAGTGACTGCTGGCTCTGGGTTGGCGGGCTTGGAGCTGGCACAGGCACTGTGGCCAGAGTCAACCCCTTTAAGGGCTCCCGGGAGGGGGGAGGGAGAGGAGTGTTCTTGGTTGAGGCTGGAGTGGCCACCAGGGCACCTTGGGAAGGCTGGAGGCCCTCTATTTCGATATAAGTGTCTACAAAGCACTTATTTCAAAATAGCTATTTCGAATTTGGTGTTATTCTTTGTGGAATGAGGTTTACCAAATTCAAAATAAGCACTCCGCTATTTTGAATTAATTTTGAAATAGCGGTTTGGCTCTGTAGACGCTAGTAAAGTTATTTCAAAATAACGGCTGTTATTTCGAAATAACTTTGCTGTGTAGACATACCCATAGAGTATAATAGCAATACTAACTAGTGATTATGATTTCTATGCTACCCAAATGGGAGATATATTTTACACAGATGAAAGGAAACAGCTTCCTATTCTGAACAGTTAATCATCTAAATCAGGTGTGGGGAATTTCAGGCTGGGGGCTGAAAGCAGCCCCAGCTTGCCTGGATCCAGCCCCTGAAACTCAGGACTCCCCCCCCCCACACACACACACTGGGGAGGCTGGTGCTGAAACATATCTGCTGCCCCACATCTGGTGTGTGTTAGGTGAATGTGGGGAATGTCTCTCTCAATCTTCAGGGGCCATGTCAGTGAGGGTTTTTTTTTTTTATTGTTTTTCTTTCTTTTTGTCTGTTGGTTTTTATTTTCACTTTTCTGTGGCCCCTGACTGATTTTTCTGTGGTCCAACCCAAAAAAGCTTCCCACCCAAGTCTAAATGTTCAACATACAGAGAAGACAATTCTGGGTGCCATATTTCTTAGGAAATATGTGCATACATTAGAGAGAGTACAAAGGAGAGCAACATATATGATACAATGTTTAGAAAACCTGGCCTATGAGAAAAGGTTAAACAAACTGGGCGGCTATGTCTGCACTCACGGCTTCTTGCGGGAGAAATATGCAAATGAGGCTAAGCATGGAATATCGCTGAGCCTCATTTGCATACCTAATGAGCCGCCATTTTTGCAGAAGAGGCTCTTGCGCCAGAAGGAGCTGTCTACACTGCCCCTTCTTGTGCAAGAAAAACCCTCTTGTGCAATTCCGCTGCGCTGATTATTTTCAAGAAGAACAGCATTTCACAAGAGGGTTTTTGTTGCGCAAGAAGGGGCAGTGAAGACAGCTCCTTCTGGCGCAAGAGCCTCTTCTGCAAAAATGGTGGCTCATTAGGTATGCAAATGAGGTTCAGCAATATTCCACGCTTAGCCTCATTTGCATATTTCTCCCGCAAGAAGCCTTGAGTGTAGACATAGCCAGCATATTTGATTTTGAGAAAAGAAGACTGGGTAGATCTGACAAGAGTCTTCAGATATGTTAAAGTCTGTTATAAAGAAGATGGTTATCAATTGTTCTCTGTTTCTACTGGGGATAGTAAAAGCAGGGGCAGATGAGGGTTTTGCGGGGTCCAGGGCAGCACAATTTCACGGGGCCCCCCCTTTGACACGGCGCATGCGCGGGGCCTCTTGAAGTGCGGGGCCCCGGGCAGCCGCCCCGCTCGCCCTGCCCTATATCCACCACTGAGTAAAAGGAGTAAGGGGATTAATCTGCAACAATGGAGATTTAGGTCAGCTATTAGGAACAACTTGCTAACTATAAGTGTAGTTAAACTCTGGAATAGACCGTCAAAGGAGATTGTGCAATTCTTATAATTGGAAGTTTATAAAAACAGGTTGTATAAACTGTCAGGAATGGTAAAGGTTTGCTTGGACCTGCCACAGCACAGGGAGTGAGGACTTTTCAAGATCCATTACAGCTAGAGTGACCATATTTTCCCAAAAGGAAAATGAAACACTGCACATCCCTCCCCCCCCCAACCCATACATGCTGTGTGAGTCCCAACTCCTTGCTGCCTGCCTGTGCATGGGGTCATCCTGAAACCCCCTTCCTGAGTTCTCTTTCTCCCCATAGTGCATGGGACCAGCCTGAAACCCCTATGCACCTGTATGCAGGGTCAAGCCAAGACCCCAGCTGTCGCCTTTGCATGGCTCTCCAGCCTGAGGAATTCTCCTGAGCCCTCCCTCTTACACAGAGCTCAGTCTTCTTTTCTCAAAGCTAAACACACCCAGTTATTTTAATCTTTTTGGATAGGCCAGATTTTCTTAAGCTTTTTTTTTTTTTCCTTTTTGTTGGTCTTCCCTCGCTCCCCTGCCAGGCTACTCCATGCCGTGCCAAGGGTCACACCCCACTTTTTTTTGACAAAACTGCATTTGTCTAGTTGACAGATGATCAGTAGTCAAGAGAAAATGGGACAAATGTCCAGATTTGCCATCAAGTTGGGTCAGCCTGGACAGGGCTTAAAAAAAGGACAGTCCCTGACAAAATGGGATGCATGCTCATCCTACTTCCAGCCTTACATTTCTATGATACTATGACAGCAGCAGGCAATAACTATCCCACAGGCCAGATGCAGATCACCAAGGTTAGCCCTTGTGGAATGCCACCACTGACTGCATTTACCTGTGCCTTTGCAGGTATGGGTGATTGCAGCTCCTGCTGGCTGCAGGTCTCCATTTCCAGCCAATGAGAGCTACGGAAAGCATTGGCCTGCTCGATGCTGCTTCCTACAGCTCCCATTGGCCAGGAATGGTGATCCAGGGCCCACGGGAGCTCCAAACCCCCATACCTGCGGAGGTGCAGATAAAAAATGTGGCATCAGCCTGCCTGGGGCTAACCCTGCGGAAATGCTGCTCTCTTATTGCCAACCCATGTCCTATGGCATAGCTTTAATATGTACTCCAGAAAACATTTCCCATGTTCCACAGAGCATTTTGATCTTTGAAGATTCTAAGATATAAGGTAAAAAGAGCATGATTGGGGCATATTAAGCAGCTTTGTATAGTAAACACTTTGGTTTACAGCACTTATTTTCAAATAGCCATTGTTATAAAGATATTTAAAGAGTGAGCTCTCTAACTGATGAGTAATGTTTTCCATTTAATGAATGGGTACTAAACAGACAGAATCATGTCTTTTTGTGTGTGCATGTGTTCACAACAAGTTCTGAAAGAGAGATGCAGGTGGTGCTGAGGGCTACTGTGTCAAAAGCTTGCATTTTTGTGGTTGAAATAATTACATCTAAATTTCAAAGACTTCATGTTTCGTTCTCTGGATGTAGTTTAAGCAGTCTACATGGAAAAGATAAGAAGGGGAAAAATAGACTTTAAATTCACAGCATCTAAATTTCCATATTAATACACAATTTCCATATTAATATATTAAAACAATGTTTTTGAACACTACCAAAGTTTTTTTCCCGAGTCTTCTATTTCTATTTTGTTTGATCAACAAAAAAGTGACACACACCTTCAATCTTTTAGAATTCCACATGAACTACATTGTTTCTCTTTTCATTATAATTCAATCTCCATGTGAACACGTGGGCTGTTTCCCTGCCCTGTCTTATTAAAAAAGAATCAACTGACAATACCCAATTCTGCTACAAGCATCTGTACACTTCAAAGCCCTGGAAGACCATGAATCTTGACTCCAGAAAAGTAAGCCTGTCAGGTTGCCGTACGCTGACCTATTACTGATCTTCCCATGTGTCTTTCTCTCTACACTACTCCCACCCACCAAAAGGAGGTGATACAACTAAAATAAGTTTCTTTTTAACTGCATCCCCTATTGTGGAGATCTCTTAAAATCAAAATAGGGATTGAAGACAATCCAATTCTACAGAAATTACTCTTAACAACTCTCCATAAATTGATTTAATTTTGTTTAGAACCACTGAATTGAATCGTATTGCAGGAATACATTCTCTACTAATCCTACTGGAGGATTCAAACAACCTACCAAATGGCTCTCCTTTTTTATTTAATCTTATACAACTTTACTGTGTGGGTCACATCCCATGATGATATACCAGGTTTTCCTTCTTCCTTGGTAACTTGAGTCACAGAACATACTTCTATAGCTCCATTTGGGATCACTCATTGAGGACAGCCTCCCAGAATTCTCCACCTCTATTAGATAAGAACATAAGAATGGCCACACTGGATCAGACCAAAGGTCCATCTTGCTCAGTATCCTGTCCTCCGACAGTGACCATTACCAGATGCCCCAGAAGGAGGGAATACAACAGGTAATCCTCATGTGATCCCTCCCCTGTCACCCACCTCCACAGAATGGCTAACAGCCATTGATGGACCTAACCTCCATGAATCTATCTAGCTCTTTTTTGAACCCTGTTAAAGTTTTAGCCTTTACCACATCCTCTGGCAAGGAGTTCCATAAGTTGACTGTGCAGTACTGAGTGACAGCAGTCAAGGGCCAGACTTTCAGGCATAGAATTAGAACGTTCATTATATTCTTTATAATAGTTGAACAGATATTTTCCCTTATGTTGGAATTTCACAGCGCTCCCTTTCTTTCTGGACAATCAGAGCCTTTTTGGCTATGATAAAGGGGATTTTGAGAGGCTCTCATTGTTACTTCACTATTGTGCAGCAAAACACACAACATAGAAAAGAACCCCAACAAGGTGAGAAGAAAAGGATTGTTCATCTTGCCACTTTCTGCTGCTTGGCAGCCTTGAAGGTGATCTCCACGCAGGTTCCCTTCAGTGCATGGTATGAGACGAAGACACTCTCTAATACCTTCAGCATGCAAGAGAAACATCCCCCTTTCTCCTGGCAAGTGCGCTGGAGAGGACTGCACAGAACTGTGCCAGTGAGCAGTAGTACATGGTGATCTTGGTCCCCCTTCTCCCTGCACATATACATGCATACACACACATATATTGTAGAAGCAGCAGTTGCTATCGCAGGGCATCAATAGCCTCATGAAACAGCAGGAGAATTTGCCTTCACAGAATACTACTGTGAAAAGGTCAGAGCAGACAGGAGTGAGTCGGCCTTTTAATGATGTCACCAGGTTCAGTCTTCCTTCAGACTCAGCCTTCCCTCAGCCTTCCTTTAGCCCAGCTTCCTTCTGCCTCATCATAGAATGTGGATATGCCTCAGGGCCTTATGCATTGGATGGTCATGCATCTAAATAGAAAAGCATATGCGTCTGTCATCTTCCTATTCCAGGACTTGTCCTCCAACCTTCCATAAAAAACATTTCAGCATGGGGATTCTTCCTCGGTAGGCAAATCCCAAGACAAATATCAGCAACATTCTGCAAATTCATGAAACATTGTGTTCTGCCACACTGTCCTTGTCCATGTGTGGATACTTCCCAGAGGAAAATTCATCTGTTAATCTTTTTAGGAGAATGGATTTCCTTACATAATGTTACATTCTTACGGCAGTCATTGACGCCATAGTTACATGCTATTCTGTTTCGCATTCTCTGGGTTTTTTTTCTGATTCTTGATAAAAGTTGTATCAAACTTATAATGGTTTTTTTCCGTGAATAACAAATGAACCGAACATTACTTTGATCTCTACATTGTTCTGCTATGCTGACCTTTCTCATGTGCTGACCACAGGCACAAAAATATAGACCAGGTGGGTGCAGGGAGGTATTTTTAAGTATCACAGATTTGTTGTAGTTGTATTCCACTGAGATTGTACTGGGGCAAAGAGACCCAATATAAGCAGAGATGGAGTTTAAAAGAAGCTGATAGGTCTGGACTCTTTGTGCATCCTTGCCAGTAACACGTTGACATATTTTCAAGCAATATTAAAGTCTCCTGTAAACATCATCACTGGTCCACAAAGCAGTTCAATTTATTTATTTGTTTTTTAAGGCTGGAAACATTTTTGAAATGTCTCATTATGAATCAGTAAAAGGTCAATTGCAAATGAAACTATTCAAAAATAATGAGGAAGACATGTCTGACCTATACCTTATTATTACTACTTGCACAGCAGATAATCATTCTGGAAAAAAAAAAACGGATTTTTTTTTGCTATACTGATCAGCTTGCAAATATGACATTTCAGCTAAGTAAAGCCAATTGTGTTGTCCGATAGAAAGTTGTACCTAAATGCAGAAATGAAACCCTTTAGGAATTCTTTATAATAGTTTCCTCTCTCCTGTATTTTAATTCCAGCCTGTGTAATAGCAGGTAAACCATGTAAGAAAAAAGGAGTTTTAGTTCAACTGATGCTGGATCGCTGCAGGCACTGTAAGGTGAGGAAGTAGAAAAATAAGCTAATATCATTAAGTATTATATGAGATAAAATTCTGCTCCAAGATTTTGAAAACTGACTAGTGTTTCTGGGTGCCTCCGTTTTTCCTTGCCCAATCTTAGATCTCTTATGTGATCAATATTGTCTCTGACTCTCTCTGTGACCTTGGGCAAGTTGCTTAAATTTTGCATGCCTCCTTTTCCCCAGTGTTTAAATTGAGCCACTACCGGAACTAGAATCAAAGTGTTTTTTTTCATTCTTGTGCCCTGTATACTGGGCTACTCAGCTTTGAAGAAAAATGATATAGGGTTACATTCAGTTTCTGATACTTCCACAAAGCAGATGTGCATATTCAGTCTCCTATATTGGTTCAAACATTGTTTCTGAATCAAGTTGAAATGCTGTTTGGCTCTGTCCATTGTGGCTGATCATAACTGTGTTAAATCATGGCTCATTTTAATGGTCTTTCAAAATCAAGGCCTCAGGCTGACTTGGAGAGGGGAGAGTTCATGTAATAGTCAAGTCAATTAATTCTTTGTGAGCAGGCCTATTAGTGTTTGGGTGAAGATACGAATCTCAAGAGAGAAACAGACCTTTTTGCCAGTGTTAAAAAATGGATGATTCGAGGATTTGTAATGGGCTATTATATCTTTCATCTGTAGGCTGCCAGTTTGAGTTAATCCTGGTTCAGTAGTGATTGAAAGGTGTTGCTGTTTGGTGGCCTATTAAAAATGTGCTTGGTTGTCAGAGTTCACATCCCAGAGCGCAATTATCCATATTAAAAAAGTAATCACTACACTTGGTACTAATTTGGGAGTAGCAGCAGAAAACATTAGAGCTGGAAGGGCATTGAGACCAGACTATCGTCTCACCCTTAGAGGTGATTTCTCCTACATGAGCTTCAAGTACATCCTGGGTGTTGCCAGAAAAAGCTTGTACTGCTATAATCCCTGCTGTTGGGTTCTTTGTTGGGTACTGGGGCAATTGAGTACTTAGTCCACCTGGCCTGTAAATCCAATTCCCTCCACTCTAAATACACTCAACACAGGAATAGTCATGAAGAAAAGGATGGCTCCTAGTAGTGATGGAGTAATATAGCCAAGAGGCAGATAATTAATGCAATTAGGGTTCAGAGACCTCCTAATTACAAGTTTGAAGTCAGGAGAGGATTTTGTGGGTCTAAAACTTACAGTGACAAAATGAATCCCAGATCCAGAGGTTAACCATTAGGGAAAGGTCTTTGTGATAGTGAGTTTACTCAACATGCTGAGAAATGGTTAAGGTGGTGTGAGGCCAGTTAACTTGGCTGCTCACATCTGGAGGGTGGGACAGGAAAAAAAAACCCATATGGGGGAGAAAGTAGGCCTTGTTGCCCTACAGAGGGAGGAGAGCCAATGGAGAGGAGGGGCTCTAGCTCTCCAGGAAGTACTCTGAAAGAAGGCTGAGAAGCTGAGGGTACGTCTACAGTAGCCCCCTAGTTCGAATTAGGGAGGCTAATGAGGGCGACCGAAATTGCAAATGAAGCGCGGGATTTAAATATCCCGTGCTTCATTAGTGTGTTCCCGGGCGGTCGCCATTTTGGAAACTGACTAGCCCGGAATAACTGCCCATGTCTACACGCGGCAGTGAAACGGGAGTTCGAAGTAAACCCCTAACTCGAATTAGCTGTTACTCCTCGTAGAATGAGGTTTATCAGCTAATTCGAGTTAAGGGGTTTACTTCAAACTCCCGTTTCACTGCCGCATGTAGACGCGAGCAGTTATTCTGGGCTAGTCAGTTTCCAAAATGGCGACCACCCGGGAACATGCTAATGAAGTGCGGGATATTTAAATCCCGTGCTTCATTTGCAATTTCAGTTGCCCTCATTAGCCTCCCTAGTTCAAACTAGGGGGCTTGTGTAGACATACCCAGAGTGCTGGGGAGTGAGTCAAAAGTTTAACTGGAGGTAGAGGCCTTGAAAAGCAGCAGCCTGATCAAATCCCTGATTGAGGAGATAAGTGTGCCTAAACTCTTGAGCTGGTTGATCAAGGTAAGGAAGCCTATGGATAGAAAGGAGAATGGTACAGAACAGCTGAGGCATGCCTGTGATGGTGTGTCTGCTAGCTGAGCCCTAACCAGGCTTAATGTTTTATTTGCCCATCTTTTGGTAAAGGACTCTGGATCCGGATGGGGTAGATTTCTGTAAAGCTGTTTGGCTGATAGGCCAGGATAGACTTACACTTCGAAATGGCTGGACGGTGGAAGAAACTGAGGCCAAAGAGGTTGCATAGCTACCTCCAGCCATGACAGTCTGTGTCAGGTGGCAATATTAACACAGTCCCATACAGATTAACAAAGACAATTTTCCATAGAAAGGCTTGTGACCTAATTATTTTTGAAGCAGAGTAGTCCAAGCAGCAGGGCACAGGAATGGAAACTTGAATCCTGTTTCCAGCTCTGTCCTTGATTCTTTTTGTGATCTTGGATCTGAATGTCTCAACTCTTATGAATAAAATGGCTCAGTGATGTTTGATGGTGTCTTGTAAAGCACTCTAGATCTACACATGAAAAACACTAGACAAGTGACAGATATGATTATTACTTGATTTGTGGCTCATTGGTGCTACAGAAGTCCCAGAGAGACACTTTACATTTTAAAGGACCAAACAGCAGTTCAATATAGTAGTTGTACCTGACTTAAAACAGCCTCATGTGAAAAAGAAGATAGCTAAGAGAGATGATGGAATAAGATCTACAGATAGATCTGTAGTGCTAAAAAGAAATATTGACTATTGTGTCTTTTTTAAGAAAGTTGAGCACCAGAGTATATATCAGGAAACTCTTTTTCTGCATTGTGCTAACGTGGTGGTAGAAGTTTCTTCTGCTTTAGAAAGTAGCAGCCATCAAGCCTTGGCTGAATGTATCCTCTCAAAAAGAAAAGTGACTTGATAGCAGAGCCTGTGAGTTTCAGAGAAAAAAAAATCAATGTATAGCGTACTTGGCAATATGTTCTGATTTCCTGTTAGCAATGTCTTTGGGATTCTGTTTATTAGTGATTTAGAAAAGCTGTTGGGCAGCAGAACAAGGTAAGATTTAAACATGCCAGTGTTTAGATTTTTACATCCATTGAAAAGGAAAATATGTCCAAGAAGTAAACAGCTGCTGATTACTAGGAATGGACAAACTTATAGCACTTAATTTCAAATGCTGCCAATATGTTCAAAAGTTGGTCCAAACTTCAATAATACTGGATGTGTATCATGCTTAGGAAAGATTGAGAAGTAATAGTGGCGGGGGGCAGGGAGGAATAAAAGAAGAAACTTTGTGCTCATGTGTTCACTTGCATACACACGAGGTGAGATTCTTCTCACCACTTTTCAGTAGTGTAACTGGATTTCCTGTGGTGAAGTGAAGACAAATAGACCCAGTATTCACAGGCAGTCTGCAGAAAGAGTAAATTTTTGTTTACATTTACAAATGCCTTTAAACATAAGTTGTCTTGAGGGAAACAAAACCTGAATTTAAATCACCAAAGAACTGTTTAGTAAACATAGGCTCTTACTTCAACTCCCTCCAAAATAGTTCAATTACTTCACAAAACCTAAAAGTCTGTGAGGTTCATTCATTTATACTTTTATCTCTCTATCAAAATTAAGTTGGTATGCCTTGCAGGGCACTTGTGAGCCTTTTTGCTATTATTTGTGGTGATTTTCTAGAAGTAGATTTTCTCCAAAGATCAAGTGGGTGTGTGGCCTTTGATTAAATTTAAAAGGAGAGTTCTGAGACATTGTGCTGCTATGTGAGGTAACTACAGATTAAATATCAAGCAGCAATATAGTGCACCTTAAACACACTGAGAAGAGGATATTCACTGTGCACTAAAGCTATATGAAAATACTGTCATAGGGCAGACAGGTCTAAATAGGATGCCTTTTCTGAGCCTTTGAGCTATCCCTTGTGCAGAGGAACTGCATACACTAAAAAAACCAGCAAAAGGGTATTAATATGATATTTAAGGAAGTGCCCTTAAATTCTTAGGCTTTGTTTATACTGTAGGGTTTTTGTGCAAAAAGCTTTTTGGGCAAAAAAAACCACGTCCACACCTCAAAAGCTCATCGCAAATGCAATGTGCTTTTGCGCAAGAGAACATCCACACTGCATGGACACTCTAGCACAAGAAAGTTCTGATTGCCATTAACAGAATGACCATCAGAGCACCTGTGCTTTTTGTGATAGGCTTTTTTTGTGCAAGAACCCCCTGTTGAGCATCCACACACACCTTTTTGTGCAAGAGTTCTTGCGCAAAAAGGAGTTATGCCTCGTAGAAGGATGTATATCTACACCTCAAAAAGCCCTCTGTTCTGTTGATTGTCTGTAGATTTTTTTGTGCAAAAAAGCACTTGAGGTGAGGACACTCTGTGGGTTTTTGCACAAAACCCTGTTGTGTAGACACAAGCAAGACACAAGAAGTAATTCTTCTGCTCTATTCTGTACTGCCTCAGCTGGAGTGTGTCCAGTTCTGGAGAAATGGAGGAGGTCCAGAGAAGAACAACAAAAATGATTAAGAGTCTAGAAAACATGTCCTATGAGGGAAAATTGAAAAAATTGGGCTTGTTTAGTTTAGAAAAGAGAAGAATGAGAGGAGACATGATAGCAGTTTACAAGTATCTAAAAGGATGTTACAAAGAGGAGGGAAAAAACAATCTTTTTGACCTCTGATCATAGGACAAAAAGCAATGGTCTTAAATTGTAGCTAGGGAGATTTTGGTTCGATATTAGAAAAAAACTTTCTAACTGTCAGGGTGGTTAAACATTGGAATGAATTGCCTAGCGAGGTTGTGGAATTTCCATCATTGGAGATATTTAAGAGCAGGTTGGATAGGCATCCATCAGGGATGATCTAGATGGTGCTTGTTCTTGTTGTGAGGGCAGGGCAGGGGACTGAACTCTTAAGATCCCTTCCAGTTCTAGTATTCTATGATCCTGATCTCTTGTCTTCAATAACCTGTTTTCTCAAATTTTCACCTTCCAGGCATGACACTTTCCTTTTGTGGTCTTTGTGCAAAAGTAAATGTTTATTTGTAAGCATAAACAGTATAAAGAAGCTTGAGAAATGTGTATTTCTCATCAACAAAGGTAGTTGTTCTCAAAGGTTCCAAAGGCTTCAAACAGCAAGGTGTGGTTAAGATTTTTAACAAGTTTTTTAACTTTATACTAAATCTTGTCCTATTAAACTATTCATCTGACTTACATTTGTTTTGCTCCATAAATTATGGGGAGGGAGGAAAGATAAACAAACAAACCCCAAACCAATCTAGAATCTTGCAACACACACTAAACCACTTCATCCTAAGAATGGCAAATATACCATCTCAAAAACACAACTTTTAAAAATTAAACATTAGTGAATGTCTATCTTCTGAGTGACCAGAAATTTTCCTTTTGACAGCAGTCACAAAACCAGACCTTTCTAGTATATCTTGGTAATGACAGAAATGCAGACGAAAAGCAAAAATTTTTCTGAGAAGCTAACAGAGCTGAAAGGATCCTTAGTACATCATAAGATTGCTAGCACATTGGCACTGTTGCTACCACATTGGCACTTTGCTACTGATCCATCATTTAAACTGCTATAGTAATCACATCCTCAGAGCAAATTGATGGTTGTATCTCTGATATGACATAGGAAATGTCAAATTTGCTACAAAAGCTGAGAGTTAAAGTAAAAAGAATACAGAATGGTGGAATTCTTTCTGGAGGACTGTTAGTCTAGCAAAAAACTAAACTAAAGCATGGGAAGTAGGGAGGCATTTTGGGAATCAGTGTGAGGCCCTTTGTAGTTGATTCATCAGTGTAAACGTTACACTGCTCTAAAAATAGTGGAAGAAGGTAGTCAATCATGACATGTATGTATAATGAGGGGTGGGGAGAATCAACTATTTGAAAAAGAAAAGAATTACAATAGATGCACCGGTGTATTATGAATATTATAGCATGTTCCATATTATGGAAAGAATGTCAAATATTATTGTGAAAGATGAGTAATACAAAAAAAATTAGACAGCTTTTTATCTTTAAAATACTTTGCTAGAATGCATAGATTTATCCTCACAATACTCTAGATTCTGTCCTTTCTAAAAGGAATGTTCTATCCTAATTTTTTTAAATGTCTGTTACATGACTTCTTGATACAAAAACGACAACTCATTTAGTCAATGTCAGCCCTGGTTAAGAGTGGAAAATCCATTGATTGCAATGGAGTTGCACCTAGCTGTTCAAGAACTATGTCATGAGTACCTGCTCTTGAAAGAATTATTGCATATGACCATTGCATAACTGGTGTGAGGTCTGACAGTTTATACTAATGTAATTGTAAATAATTTGGCACATTAACCTTTTATGTATTGATACAAAGGACTTCAATATTCTCTGTTTTCTGGGGTGATGCTGTTTTAACTCAATAGACTTATGGAGTTATGCGCATAAAAGTGTACTAGAATGAAGAATCAGACTCAGGAGCTATTAATATAAACTTGGTGTTGATATTGCTCTCAATTACACTAATATAAAATTGGAATAGTTATACTGGCTGAGATGGTTACTCCAGATTAAGACTGGTGTTTCTGGCAACAAATCTAACTGAGAAACTCTCCTGTATAGTTGATAAGCTAAAGGTTGTGATTATAGTTCTTGAAATTCAAAATTAAAATCAGTGTTTCATTTGGTCTGGGCTCATATATCCAAAACATACTGCCCAGAGTTCATTGTAGGTAATTCAGCTTTCCAGTGACATGATACAGGTTGGACCTCCCTGATCTGGCACCCTCGGGACCTGAGTCAGCCCAGACAAGGGAGTTTGGTGGACTAGGGGAGGCCAGTGCTCCCTTGCTGGATGCTCCACTGCCGGCTTGTCTCTCTGGGTTTCCCAAAGCTTGTGCTCACTGCCCTGCTGCTGCCCCACTAAAGCTGGCCTGACTGAGGCTCTCCACCCTGCTGCCCATCCACTGTGCCAGGGATTCCTAAGGGTTCCCCACCCAGGGCTGCCCAGACACCACCAGTCTGGCTGCCTCTGAAGGTTCGTTGGGATTCCCCAGTCCCAGGTCATCCAGCTGCTGGTGGCCCCACTGCAGTGGCCCAGGCCTGCTGCCGCTGGGGGTTTCCCAGTCAGGACTGCCCAGCCATCGCAGCCCCACTGCAGGGAGGTCTCTGGGGTTCTCCAGGTGCTGCTGGCTCCGCTGCCAGGGGCTTTCTGCCTGCGTGACCCACTGACACCAGGGGTTCCCCAGCCAGGGCAGAGGTTCCCCAATGCCACCTGGTCTTGCCAATACTGAGGTTCTCCTGCCCAGCTGCTGCAGGCCCAGCTGGGATTCCACAAACCCTAAATCTCCAGGATGGCTCCCGCTCATGGGGCTATTTGGTCCAACAACATCCATAGATGTTGCCAGACCAGACAGTCCCAGATTTGGGTGGTTCAACCTGTACTGATCTTTTTCAACAACAGTGAATGCAATAACTGTTGATCAGTCACACAATAAAGACCAGTTTCCACATGTTGTTGCAGTTCATTTTCTGGTTAGAAATTGATGCACTATTATAATGTCAGTTTCTAATGAGCACAGGCATTATTGGGAGAGCCGTGTACTTGGATGCTTTCTGGAGGAAATGGAACTGTCCACTGTAAAAGTGAATACTAGCAAAGCTGCAAATGTATCTCCCCTGCTTGATGGCTTCTCAAAGGTTATTTCACAACTGTTGTCTCATTTTTCGGATCAAAGCTTGTGAAACAATACTACTTAAAGTCTGCTTTTAATCAAGCATTTGTAATCCAAAAGAGATACTTAGATGTTTTAGAAGTGCTTAAAGCCTGATCCCAAGAATTCTTTGCATGTATAGTTTTTTTCCCTTTCTTTCTCCTTTACCTATATAAAACAGGCAGCATCTATTCCACTCAAAGAAAAGCCCTTCTCTCTCATGCTGTGGCCTGTAGAGGAAGGCAAAGAAAGGCTTTCTTCTCAGCATCAGATTATCACCTGATCAGAATTGCAGCTCAGCATTCAAGAGAGACAGGTGGGGACTATCTACTTACATAAAAAAAGCTGGTATTAAAATGCCAGTTTTTATCTACACTTACCAGCAGTGACATCTGAGAAACTATTTCTCATTGCACAAAAAGGGAATGACTTCTCAGGTCACACTGTGTAGCTAAACAAATACTGATTTGTCAGAGTGACTATGATGTCATCCCTCCAAAGTATAAGCATGTGTACTGTGCGTGGAAAGATCTATTGCACTTTGTAATCGAGTGGGGGGACAATTAGTTCTCTGTTCTTTTCTTTGGTTTTGGAACTGGCTTCAGACTTTGAGCATGTTGCCAGGATTTTTCCATTGCTTCAATTATTTGGGAAATATTTTAGTGAAGAGAAAATTATTTCCCTGAGTGTAGTGTTGGACCCAACTTTTATAGCACCTCCCCAGAAGTGTGGTTGCCTTGATGGGGCTTACTATTTGGAGTGGCTTCTCCCCTCTCCTTGCATGGGTCTGGTCCTGAAGCTGGTGCCTCTACCCTCACTGTGCCCATGTCATAAGGGGTAATGTTCCTTGGGAAAATGATGAATGCTGCTACTACTGCTGGCAAGGAGCATAAAACCCAATATGCACAAGAGATAATGAAGTAAATCAGTACAATCCTCATCCTCCCCACAAAGAAACAAAACTCTCTAAAATAATAAGGGGAAATTCATTGGAAGAAGTAAAAAAGGATGTGGGGAAGGAAAGGATTAGGGTTAACTAATAAAATGGACATGTCAACAAACTTCTCACTTCCCATAACTCTTCCTGATTCCCATTTCCCTTTCCAGGCAGTTGCATTGTGCATACAAAAATGCTGTTAAGGTAATACAAAGTGTAGCAGAAAGAGGGCCTGAGACCCAAGGTAAATGGCTAAAGTAATGGTCAAACTTTGGTGATATAAAGCAAAGAGAAGCAAAAGCAAGCAGAGCCTGTTTGCAAGCTCTGAGAACCAACGAGAATAGGGCTGCAATTGCAAAAATAAAAATATTCCTAGGCACAGGGCAGTCATGCAAACAACCCCCCCCCCATCTCCCCATGGTAATGAGAACATACTGACCCACTTAAAGAGAACATCAGGAAGACAGAATGATGGATAGAAATGTTTAGACTGAGCCAATAAATACAAGGTAATGGGTGGCACCTAGTCAGGTCAGATGGGCAATACACAACTTCTTTGTATCAGTGTATAAAGAGGTATTTGAGAGGGGGTGCCTTTGTCTAGTTGAGGGGGAAATAGAACACCCTGCTTTTTACTGAGCTAGTCCATTTTAGAGGGATATAAAATAAGCCCACCAGGTGTGTTTGTACCTTAACTGATCTTGTGGTCATTGAGCATTACACACAAGGTCTCCTATGCCTGCTACCTGTGCAGAGCTGGGACAGCACACAAAGGAAACACACAGCTGAACATCTAACAAAACAAAAGTTCCACAGTTTTTTTAAAAAGTGGAAATATGAAAATAAGATTGCACAGACAAATTAATTCTTTGTCCTTGGGCATATGCAATTTGGTAGGATGTAATTACTTGATCACATACAGTGTGAGATTTTTTTTAAGCAGCAAAATTGGATCAAATCAAAGCCTTACTTCACTTCTCATTGAGTAGTATATTTACCCGTCAAAAACCAGGAAATAAAAATAGAGATGCAGCCGTGTTAGTCTGGTCTAGCTGAAACAAAAGACAGAACTATGTAGCACTTTAAAGACCAACATCACCTAATAAACCATCTTGTTAGTCTTTAAAGTGCTACATAGTTCTGTCTTTTGTTTCAGGAAATAAAAAGTTATTCTTCCAATGCAATAATAATTCTGCCTCTTGTGTATATCCATTCTTTAAATTGTGTGCTCATATACAGTTTGTCAAATGCAATTTAAAATTATTTATGGTAGTATGAAAATGTATATGTAGGTTTATTTATTTTATTCTTGAATACTGGTCCTGCATTTAGCATCATAATGGTCAAGTAACTGGTGTGAGGCAAAACCAGAAAGAATAAGTCTTCTGGAGCTGAGAACGGCTGGGAGTTGGCAAAGGCCAGTTGGAGTCAGGTAAAAAAGGCTATCTGCTTTTTTTGGGGATCAGTTCTGGATGAAGCCTGATCAGGGAGGGAAAGCTCTCCCTGTCCTAACCCAAGTCATTTGGCCTGCTCCAGGGTCTCCCTTCAGTTCAAAAGAGCCCTCTTCAGAATAACAAGGGTTGCAAACAATCTAAGACAAACACTCTTGCTCCATCCCCTGTCCTGCCTCTTCTCTGAGGCTCCCTCCTGCTTTTTCCAACCTTCCTCCCTCTGTCAATTTTCTCTTCCACCCTTGCTCACTTCAGCCAGTTTGGGGCAGGAGGTTGGTACATGGGCTCTGGGCTGGGGCAGAGAGGTTTGGAATGTAGGCAGGGGGCTCTGAGCTGAGCCTACATCAGGAGGTTGGGTACAAGCTATGGGAAGGAGTTTGGGCACAGGAGCTGGCTGAGGTGAGGAAGAGGTTTGGGGTGCAGGCTCTGGAAGAGAGCTCTGGGCTCAGGCACGGGATTGGGGTGCAGGTTGAGACAACAGGTACATGCAGCGCTTACCTCAGGAGGTTCTTGTTTGGTGGTGCAGAGGGGCTTAGGTAGGCTCACCGACTCTCTGGTATTCCTGGAAGTGGCTATCACATTCCTTCATCCCAAGGGTGGGGGCCAGGGCTCTCCAGGCACTGACCCTGCTCTGAGCACTAACTCCTCAGACTCCTAGGAGGAGGGTTGGCAACCATAAGCATAAGTGCTCTTCTACATATGCATGGGGTCATGTGTGCTTAAATGCTTTTCTGAATGGGGGTCAGCAGGTACCTTTTACATATGTTACCATGCAGATTGCATAAGCAGCCATAATACAGTTAGTTTGTGGCTTATGAATGATTACATGGGCAGCCTTACAACATTTTTCAATTAATATTTTGATAGATTTTAAGAGTTTTTACTTCAAGGATCAAACTTGTATCTGGCTAAACAACAACAGAATGTCCCATTCAGGCATTCTCTTATGAAATCCCAGAAAATAACTTCTTCCATTCAAACCTACTCCAGTAGTTATTAATTCTGTATCTTAAAAGATACACAGCAGATGAAGGCAGTACAGTACTTAAAAATATGCAACTAATTTAGCCAGGTATTCATGTGCAGCACAACTTGTTTTCCCTTTGAAATGTGCTTAAAATGCTAAAGAATCAGTATACCTGTGGTGTAGGTGGGCAGACTATAACTTCTGAATGCTCATAAATTGGTCTGATCTAAACTGAGATTTGCTACAACACTATTGAACATATATGTAATCTAAGAATCCTGAAGTTAGGAAAAATCTTTCATAATTTTGCTACAATTTTATCAGTTATCTCCAAGACTTCCTTTGTTCTATATTAACTCTCAATTCTGTACATTTTTAGTGGAGTAAATATGGGCAATTTTCCCTTTTATTGCATCTCCAAAAGTTGCCCTTTTCTCTGTCATTACAGTGAATACTCTGTTTCATGATCTTTTTAATTTCTTGTCTAGACTACTGCATACTCTTCTCAAGGACGGGGGAGATACTAATCCCTGCAGCCTGGCCAAAAATATTCCACCAATTCATCTTCCACTCACTTTTGTTTAACTTTCATTCCTATCTTCATAGAATAATAGAATACTAGAACTGGAAGGAACCTCAGGACGTCATTGAGTCCAGTTCTCTGCCCTCATGGCAAGATCAAGCACCTTCTAGATCATTCCTGATAGATGTCTATCCAACATACTCTTCATACCTCCAGTGATGGAAATTCCAAAACCACCCTAGGCAATTTATGCCACAATTTAACCACCCTGACAGTTATGAGTTTTTTCCTAATATCCAACTGAAACCCCCCTAGCTGAAATTTAAGCCCATTGCTTCTTATCTTATCATCAGAGGCCAAGGAGAACAATTTTTCTCCCTCCTCCTTGTAACACCCTTTTAGAAACTTGAAAACAGCTATCATGTGCCCTCTGTCTTCTCTGTTCTAAACTAAACAAGCCCAATTTTTTCAGTCTTTCCTCATAGGTCATGTTTTCTAGACTCTTAATCATTTTTATTGCTCTTCTCTGGACCTTCTCCTATTTCTCCACCTCTTTCTTGAAATGTGATTCCCAGAATTGGACACAATACTCCAACTAAGGCCTAATCAGCACAGAGTAGAGTGGAAGAATTACTTCTCATGTAAATTCAAAACTTTTTAAATTTCTTCACAAATCTCCCTTTTATTCCATAAAAATGTACAACTTAATTGTTTCTTACCCTCATGCTAAAGTTCTACTTTTAATTTTTTTTCACAACTTCACTTGTCTGACCTGGAACTGATTCTTCTGTCTTTTTCACACATTCCCAACTCTCTCCTTCTTTCCTTTTATATGAAATGGTGCTCTTCCTCTCAAACTCAATTCTGAAAATTCACCTTGTCTCACAGGACTGCCAATAATGCCTGCCAGTTTTGTATTTTAAATACTGTCCCCATTGTGTACTTGGGGAACAACATTTAGGCTATACCTTGATAGAAAAAAAAAAGGTGTGTTCTTAATTTAGGTTTGCTAACTTGGATTACAATAGCAATGGAGCTGTGGCATTTTGGTTTCTAGCTTGGGTTTGCACCTCAAGTTCAGGCCTGTAGGGCATCCTGGAGTTTAAGGTGAGTTGCTAACCTCAGTTTAAAGCCAAATTGCCATGTTTTCACTGCAATTTCAACTCAAGTTTGATAACCTGAGTGAAGAACGAACCTTCTTTAGCATTCTAGACACCCTTAGTCACATGAGTAGTACTTACTCCCACAACCAGGCCCATTGCTTTCAATAGCATATTCATATGTTCAAGAACAACTTTATATGATTTACATAATGTGGCCATCAGACTGTAATTTATTTGGGGACAGTTGGCCTGTTCAAAGTGCTGTAAGACACTGTAATTGTAACAACAATACAGGAAGAATTCAATAATTCACATAGATGGAATGGAGATCCATATGACACTGATAAATCATGCAAACTGGTAAGTGAATAAACATATTAAAAATCAAGATACTGCACCATAAACTGTACTCTAGTTTCTTATACTGACAAAAGTGCTTCATTGGTATATTGTGATGTAACATAATTAAAATTAAAGTACTATATTATTTCATTAAAAAGTAATAACACATTAGTAATTTGGAAATATGTTAAATTGTTGAATCTTCCTTGTGAAATGGGGTGAGACTGCAAAAGATTTCATGAGATTTACTTGGCTTGCAGTTCATTATAAGATTAATGTAGTGTTATTACACAGTAATATTTTTACTTCTCCTTGGGCTGCCACCTTAACGTTGTTAAATTTGCATACATAAAACCCTCAGACTGAGGCCATCTGAAGTCTAGTACTCTTATTAGGGTCACCCTGATGGTAAAGTCAAATGTGAGGTGCTGCCCAATAAACACAATATAAGACCTCAATAGTAGAAAGGTTGGATGAAACAAGGTCATTTCTCAATGGCTGAGAAGGTGGATGAAGGTTGCAACTGAGGATAAATACCTAGTCATCTTGGATCTCCTTGCTTCTAGATAGAGGTGCCTCTTCTGCCAAGACTACTACTTCTTTTACAGGAAGAAAAAATTCTCCATCCCTACCCATAAAGTCCTGTGGTTATTAGGCAAGTGGTGACAGGGACAAGTGAAGTGATCACCAGGAGTCCCTAGTTATAGATCTGCTCATAGGCTCTGACAAAAAGATGGTCATGTGCCCTTGGATTTGGATATTGGGGCATTTTTGGCAGAAATTAGCATGACCGAGCAGGCCTTTTTAAGCGCCCTTCTGCTAACCCTATATACAGAAGGGTCTAAAGGTGCCTGAAACATAGGCTATCCTACAATTCCTAACTGGATAATTGCATCCAGAGGGATCACTCCCAATATGGTTGAAAAACACAAATGTTTCTTGCAACGCGGAGTGTCTGTACCCTACTAGACAAACCCACAATTGAAAGAACAGAAGTTGTTGTCCAGGAGCTCTCAAGGTACAATGTCAGCACTATTGCTCTCAGCAAAACAAAGCATGAAGATGAAGACCTCGTAAGGGAAGACAATGGTGATTACACTTCCTTTTTGTAAAGGAAAAACAGCAAGTACATGCAAATACATGATTTTGGCTTTGCAATCATGAAACAGTCAACTGAATGAGTTCCCCATTGGCATTAATGAATGCC
This sequence comes from Pelochelys cantorii, assembly GCA_032595735.1. Taxonomy (NCBI): domain Eukaryota; kingdom Metazoa; phylum Chordata; order Testudines; family Trionychidae; genus Pelochelys; species Pelochelys cantorii. The sequence goes on from CM064326.1 coordinate 89,982,486, forward strand.
TTATGACTCTCGCATCCAAATGTTCAATCAGCTATTTGCTATGATCATTGGTGCAAATGTACCAATGCCTGACACTGAAGAAGAACAGAAAGAATCATTCTATGGTAACCTTGATAATTTGCCATCTATTCCAAAAACAGATGAGACTAGCCTCTGAGAGAGAGTTGGGAGCAATCTGTAAGGTAAGGAGTAACACCACTTGGAAGGAAGGACTGGTCAAAGCCAATTCCAACGGCATTTCTTCTGCTCAGCAAATGTGCAGAGCAAAACCTAATGATCACAAAGCCTTCAGACAAAGCAACAAGTACAAAACACCTTGGTAATACCTCCACTCAAAACAGTGGCAACAGTGATATGTTATTCATAGACTTTAAGGTCAGAAGGGACCATTATGATCATCTAGTCTGACCCCCTGCAAATGCAGGCCACAGAATCTCACCCACCCACTCCTGGAATAATCCTCTCACCTATATCTCAGATATTGAAGTCCTCAAATGGTTTAAGGACCTCAAGGTGCAGAGAATCCTCCAGCAAGTGATCCATGCCCCATGCTACAGAGAAAGGCGAAAAATCTCCAGGGCCTCTGCTAATCTACCCTGGAGGAAAATTCCTTCCCGACCCCAAATATGGCGATCAGCTGAACCCTGAGCATGTGGGCAAGACTCACCAGCCAGACACCCAGGAAAAGTTCTCTATAGTAACTCCTATCATCCCTCCATTGGCCTATTTACCACTGATAGTAAAAGGTCAATTAGTTACCAAGATCATGTTATCCGATCAAACCATCCCCTTCATAAACTCATCTAGCTTAATCTTAAAGCCAGATAGGTCTTTTGCCCCCACTACTTCCCTTGGTAGGCTGTTCCAGAACTTCACTCCTCTAATGGTTAGAAACCTTCATCTAATTCCAAGTCTAAACTTCCTAATAGCTAGCTTATATGCATTTGTTCTTGTGTCCACATTAGTATTGAGCTTAAATAATTCCTCTCCCTCCCTGGTATTTATCCCTCTAATATATTTAAAAAGAGCAATCATGTCTCCCCTCAGCCTTCTTTTGGTTCAGGTAAACAAGCCATGAGTTCACCCATGTCCATCATGATTATACCAAAAAATAGAAAGTAATCCAAATCACACAAATGGCAACACAACACCCAAAGACTTCAATCCTCAGTGCTCCAAGATAACTTCCAAACACTCCTCAGTAAAAAACTGATTATATGCACACCTGGAAATGTCATCACATGTGCCAAAGAAGACTGTAAATCCCTAAAACATCACCCTTGCTATCTGCCACCATCAGCACCAGTTTGATAACAGCAATGTTGAAATTACAGTCCTTTCAGACCAGAAGAGAAAAAGGATTCATGATTGGCAAAATGAACCACTATCTAGTCAAAAACATACATACCTCCTTCCATCAGCTCAAAGCTGAAGCTCAAAGGAGGAGTCAAGAAATCAAAACCAAATGGTGGGAGACAAAGCAAAAGAAATCCAAACATTTATTCTGACTGTCATGAGGCCTTTTTTGTTTTGTTTTTTGAGACACACAGACCCTATAAGGACCAAATTTATGTGGCTTCATGCCTCTGAGATTCAAAGATGGAAGTATCTTTTTAAAGATAATTAATGTATCAAAGAACAATGGACGGAATACTATCAAAATCTTCTAAATTGAGAAAAGACTGACTGATTCTATCACCTCCATTCCTTGGGAAATAGTCTCTTACCAACTCTTGACACCTGAGGAAGTCTGCAAAGCAATTAAACAAATGGACAATAAAGCACCACTTCCTGAGGGCATACCTGCTGAAGTACTTAAAGTGGATGGAGAATCACTGAATAGTAAGCTTCATTTGCTGCTCCTTAGAATCTGATGCTAACATTACCACCATTTCCAAAAAGAGAGACAGGGCTAACTGTTGCAACTTTGAAGACCTTGCCTCCTATCCACTGCTGGAAAGAATCTTACTGAATAGCCTGCTTCCCCTTTCAGAGGAAGTACTTCCAGAGTCCTAGTGTGGCTTCAGACCTTCATAAGTCACAACTGACATGATTTTTTTCTGTCAGGCAGAACCAGAAAAAATGTCAATACCACCAACAGCTGTAATATGGACCTTATTGATCTGATCAAAGCCTTCACTCTATCATTCATGAGGCTCTGTGGAAAATCCGTCATGCAAATTTATCATTGTTGTAGTACTCCCCCACAACCAAATAACTGCCTCTATTCTGTGTATTGGTTCTATTTCTGAGCCAGATGTAAGCAGGATCTGAACCACTGCTTCCAATGCAGCCAGATGAAAGGGGAAGAGAGTCCTGGGTGTGATTATACTCACTCAGTTGTTTAGCCCTGCAAGATAATCAACTGTTGATATGTAAATACAGCTCATGCTGGAATGAAAGAGGAATCCATGGTGTGGTTATGTAAATCCAGTTCAGCCAGTGCTATAGCCTGATGAATGGTCAATTGTTGGAATGGAATGTTGTGTATTGTAACTAATTTCGCTGTAGTGGGGTCACAAACCATGTTAACCCTAGATGTAGAAATTGTAAAATATGACCACCAGTACTTGCAGGAGAGACACTGTCACTGTAAAGAGTCTCAGATGGACAAGCCTTCCCCTTCCAGACTCAAGTAGATGGGATTGGGGGGAAGGAGCTTGAATCATCAGGCTACATGCATCCTAGGTGTGAGCTGTAAGACTGGTTCAACCTGTCTCTTCCCTCCCCCCACCCATTCTAAAGATAAAACAGACTCCATAAGGAATGTCTTTGTTATTTTGAAATAGTATTCCAGTGGGAGATGGAATCTTCTGGCCAGGCTAGGTGGTGGGCCAAGAGCTGAAATCACTGAGAAACTGACAAAGAGCTGAAATCACTAGGTTTAGCCCAGAGCTAGACCCATCGTGGAAGCAGCAGCTGGCAGGAGCAGGCAGCCAGTGGGTCAGCTGTCAGGAGCCATGGTGAGTGGCCAACAGAGTGGATGAGATGCTTTCTATCCCCGCCCACCCCCATGAGTAAGAGGTGAGCTCTGAAAAATCACCTCTCAGCTCTGATTTGCCCTGACCAAGGGCAGCAACTGTGAGTGTGGTACCGAGGAAGTTTGGGCATGTGAATGGGACACTTACATTGCTGGATTTGTGGGCCTGAGAGGCAAAGGGCATTGCTCAATCCATTTGAGCTGGGGCGTTTACTCGTCGTTTGGTTATGAACTCTGTTTATGGTATTTTCCCAAGCTAGTGCCATGTGACTTCTCTCCCTCTTTCATTAAAAGTTTCTTTTTTTATGCTCGGACTCTGTGCTTGGAGTGGGGAAGTGCTTGGAGTGCTCTCAGAGGTGCACAGGGATGTGTGAATTTCCCGGGCTACTGGGTGGGAGCTTGAGCCGGTTCTGCATGAGAGAGATGAAAAGGAACCTCTAGATATTGAACCTGGCCTTGACTGCTGCTGGTGCTACCTGGCAGAAAGGTTACACTTTGTCATCCAAACTGGAGTAAAACAAGGCTGTGTACTAGTACTCACACATTTTCTCCATTTTCTTAGCAGCTATGAAAACATTAATTCTAAGCCATCTACCAGAGCATATTCACATTCTATATCTAACTGATTTTCAGTTATCTCCATGGTAGAACAAAAGTAATATTGGCAACAGTAACTTAAATCCAGTATGCAGATTATGATGTAGTTGTACACCCAAAGGAGGATCTACAACAGCCCTTACTTTCTTCTCTGAAACTTACAAAAGCCTATGACTATATCTGAACATCATCAAAATAAAAGTTCTCTACCAGCCAGTTCCCAATCAATCCACAGTCTTTGGAAGGAAGATCTACACTGATAAAGAACAAATGAAAAATGTAGAATACTTTGCCTGTGTTGGCAGACATCACTCACAGAGGGCAGACATTGATGTTGAAATTCAGCAGAGAATCCGCAACACCAGCCTTGCCTTTGACAGGCCCCTTCACCAGATGTTCAATCGCAACATCAGAAGACATACTAGACTTTTATAAAGTGATGATAATCCCAACTCTCTTCTACTGTTGTGAGACACGGATGACCTATAGAAAACATCTGAAAAAAATCTGGAACACCAGTACTAGAACTTTCTCCAGAATATTCTCTATTTAAAGTGGAAGGATCATCACGCTAATGTCAGAGTCCTCACAGACGCCAACATATCCAGTACCAGTGGAAGTGTAGTGGGCATAGTATGTATATTCTTCATATGTGCTTACCAAAACAACTGATGTATACCCAATTCACCGAAGGAGAAAAGAAAAGTGAAGGCCAAAAGAATGCTTTAAAGACACCCTCAAGCTAAACATCTAAGAGATGTGTCATGGACAACAGGGAAACAACTGATCAGCATGGATAGGAATAACTATCCTGATGTATTCGGTAATCCCAAGATAACTGAGATGCCTAATGTAATGCAGCTGTGAAAAAAGGCTAATGAAATATAATGATGCATCAGGCAAGGTATTTATATTACATATAGGGATGTGTTAGTACTGTTTATAGAAGGCACTAATGAGACCCTCTCCATCTGGAATACTGTGTTCAATGCTTGTCTCCCATGGTTAAGAAAGATGAATACAGATGGAAATTGGTATGGAGAAGGACTACTAGGATGATCTGAGAATTGGAAAACCTACCTTATCAAAGGAGACTGAAGGAGCTTAGTTTGTTTTGCTTAATTGAAGGGATGCTGAAGATATCTATATCTATATCTATATCTATATCTATATCTATATCTATATCTATATAATAGATCAGAGAGATTAATTCCTATCTCAGGTTCTATTTAAGTACATGCAATTGAATATAAATTGGCCATCAATAAATTTAATCTTGAAATTTAGGTGAAAGTTTCTAACAATCAGAGAAGTAGCATTCTGAAATAGCCTTCCAAAGGGAGCAGTGGGAGATAGGTTTTCTGGCTTCAAAACAAGACTTAACAATGTTTGGAGGGAGTGGCATGATGGAATTGGCTACATACCATTGTAGTCAATATGTTACTGCTACAGGTTGAACCTCCCTAGTCCAGCACCCTCGAGACCTGACCAGTGCCAAACCAGAGAATTTGCTGACCACAGAAGATCAATATTGTCTAGCAGCATTACCAAAACTTCCACTGCTTACTGGGCTCTTAGAAGACATTTGTTGATAAATTAGAGCTAAATAATAGCACAGAACACTGACAGCCAGAACTGGTGGCTATTAACAAACTTTATGGGACTGTGGAAACTTGGCCTAACCTATGTTAAATGGACATCCCACTAACTAAAATTATGCTGGACCAGAGAGTTCTGGACTACAGAGCTTCAACTTTAGCAGCAAATATGCCCAATGGATGGTGATGGAACACTAAATGCAGATGGCTTTGACTTACTATAGTTAGTTTTTTTCCCATATGTCTAGCTGGTGGGCTTATCTAACTGCCCATGGTCCAATTGTCCACCATATGCATAAGAAAAGGAATTTTCACATAGGTCAGATCAGCAGGGACCATGGTTTGTTCTATTTTTTTCTTTGTCCTCTGCAGGATGGAGAAAAGTCACTTGCAAATAGAAATTAGTGTAAATGGTAGCTTTTCTATAACTTTAATTCCTCAAAACATGATTTAAAGACTTGTCCCATAACTCATCCAGAAGTTAGGATACTATTAAAAGAATGGTGTGGAAGCACTTATGCTGCCTGTATACTATTAGTTTGCACTTTAGCCCAGAACAACATTTCAAATGACATGACAAGTAGATGTTTTTAATCTTTATTCCAAGTGTGTTCACTTTCTGCCTCATTCTCAGAGCAGTCAAGGTGAAAGCTTCAAAATTAGGAATGTTTTCATGACTTATTTTAAAGAAATTTGAGGAACTAAATAGTTTCTCACACAGGGTTCTTCAGTGAAGGGAAAAAAATGTTGCCTGCAGTGATACAGATGCATTTAGAGTAAACTTACAATGGCAGTCAAGAACAGCAAGATTTGCAAAAGGTCCCAGCTGCCTTCTCAGTTTCCAGTAAATTATACAATCTTCTCTTGCATCTACATATTTATTATTGTGAAAGTATTCTTCTGCTATCATAATTTCAGTGCCTCAGTCTTCATAGTGCCATTGTCCTCACAGCAGGTGAGTCCAACGCCATGCATCTGTACAGTACCAGCTAGGCCAAATTTATTCCTCGTACAATTCTATGTAGCTATGCCAGGGATGAATGCAGTTTCATATCTAACCAAAGAGGAGTTGTGCTAATGGAGTGTGGCGCTAAGGAGCTGAAGAAATCCTGCCTAAATCCAAAGTTCAATATTAAGAATCTCCTGGTCTACAAATGTAATAATACTTTGCTGGAGGTGGGTAAAATTTCTCTCTCTGCATAATGGTTGGGGTGCCAATATAAATGAAGTGAACTCAGCTAGTTATTATTTGTAAATCTGCAAATCAGGCTGGGGAGTTATATTTTATTTTACAATGAAGGGTATCAGCGGAAATACATCTGCATTAATCAATTTCTGATTGGATGATTATCTATGAATGGGGGTCGACAGTCACAGTGGGCCCTGGGCCAATGCTGTTACACTGTTCAGTCACATTTATCTTGTGATCCACTATGACTGCCAGATCCCTTAACACAGTACTTCTTCCTAGTTATTTCCCATTGTTCCTTACTACGTGGAGTACTTTGCATTTGTCCTTACTGAATTTCATTACTTCAAACTATTTCTCCAGTTTGCCCATATCACTTTGAATTTTGATCCTATCCTAAAAAGCTCTTGAAACTCCTCTAAAGATCACCCTATGAGAAATGAAAAATATTTTAGCACTTCAAATGCAACTCAAGTGCTGTGAATGTCATAACTCTGAATTAGCTTGGTGTACTTAAGTGCAAAATTGGCTTTATTGTCTGTTACAGGGCTATTTAAAATTTATCCTTAACATTTTCCTTTATACACGTATGATCCTTCATGTAAAAGTGTTACCTAAGGAAGTATTGCAAGTTGTGTGTGTAAACATTAAATGGACATTTTCTTATGACTTGAGGTATGAAACAAAATGCTGATTTTCACTTAAAGCAGGTAAGAGACAAAAAGATAGTTAAACCAATGTAGTTAAGGATGTATATATATATAGCATTTCTACTATAAAGACTTTTTAACGTCTTATAACCTGAATATCAATAGCTCTGGGCTAAAACCTGGCACAAGTCTTGGCCTAGAGGGAAAGTGATTTTATTTCATTTATTTAGGAACAATACTTGTATTGAGAGGATTGGTGCCCAGAAAAAATGATATTCTTTAAAAATAGTGTATACAACTTCAGTGCCTCAAGTATGTAATTAAACATCCAGTAGTAGAAAAGAAAAGGATATCTTTTTCCATTATTAGTTCATCCGCTGATGCTCTGAAATATAGTACCAGTTTTGATGATGTTTGCAACCACAAGAATAATTCTTTGCTAATAGGTCACCAGCTCATTCACAGAGACTAAGATTGAGCAGATTGTGTACTCAGTCCTTGTGGAATTGAATGGGAGATTGAATGGAGGTGAGAATTTCTTTATTTCATTACTGATCTCCAGAATAGACTATGAAATGTATTTTGGAACTACTCATTGAAGAGCATAATAACCTCAACTATGACATCAGTACTACTTTGCTAATCTATTAAAGTTCAGATACAAAACTGCAGTTCAAGCATTGAGAAAACGTGCCTGCTAAACTTAACTTTTATAACCAATTTCCATGCTCAAGTACTCCCTTTGAAATTAATGGAGTTGCAGGATTGGTGACTATGCTACCAAAATCTTGGCCCAACAAGGAGAAAATAGGATTCCTATAAAATGTGCATCTTTGACTGGGGTTTGGTTTTGGTGACTCAGTCCTGCAAATAATGACACCCATAAGTTAAATTTAAACATGTAATTAGTTAGGTGTTTAATCAACAGGACACCTCATAGAATCATAGAATACTAGAACTGGAAGGGACCTCGAGAGATCATCAAGTCCAGTCCCCTGCCCTCATGGCAGGACCAAGCATAGTCTATATCATCCCTGATAGATGTCTGTCTCACTTGCTCTTAAATATCTCTGATGGAGATCCACAACCTTCCTAGACAATTTATTCCAGTGTTTAACCACCCTGACAGTTAGGAAGTTTTTCCTAGGGTATGTCTAGATTCCACACTTCTTTCGAAAGAAGCTTTTTCAAAAGAATCTTTAACAAAAGCTTCTTTCGAAAGAGATCATCTAGACAGCCACAACTTTTTTGAAAAAGAGATCCGCTTTTTTGAAAGAGAGCACCGAGACAATTTGGATGCTCTCTTCTGAAAAAGCCCAGTTTGCGGTCAAGAACGCCTTTTTTCGAAAGAGTTCTTTGGAAAAAAGGGATTCTTCCTCATAAAATGAGGTTTACAGGTGTCGAAAAAAACCCCGTGTTCTTTTGATTTAATTTCAAAACAACGCAGCAGCAGTCTAGACACAGGTGAAATTTTTTTTGAAAAAAGGCCACTTCGTTTTGAAAAAAACCCATAGTCTAGACATAGCTCTAATGTCCAACCTAAACCTCCCTTGCTGCAGTTTAAGTCCATTGCTTCTTGCCCTATCATCAGAAGCCAAGAAGAACACTTTTCCCCTCCTCCCTGTGACACCCTTTTAGATACCTGAAAACCATGATCATGTCTACTCTCAGTCCTCTCTTTTCCAGACTAAACAAACCCACTTCCTTCAACCTTACCTCATAGCTCATGTTTTCTAGACCTTTAATCATTTGTATTGCTCTTCTGTGGACCTTCTTCAATTTCTCCACATCTTTCTTGAAATGTGATGCCCAGAAATGGACACAATACTCTGATTGAGACCTAATCAGTGCAGAGTAGAGAGGAAGAATGATTTCTCGTATCTGGCTCACAACACTCCTGTTAATGCATCCTAGAATCATGTTTGCTTTTTTTGTAACAGTCTGACACTGTTGACTCATATTTAGCTTGTGGTTCTCTACAACCCCTAGATCACTTTCTGCAGTACTCCTTCATGGACAGTCACTTCCCATTCTGTATGTGGAAATGGATTGTTCCTTCCTAAGTGGAGCACTTTGCATTTGTCCTTATTAAACTTCATCCTATTTACCTCAGACTATTTCTTCAGTTTGTCCAGATCATTTTGAATTATGACCCTATCCGCCAAAGCACTTGCAACCCCTCCCAGCTTCGTATCATCTACAAATGCCTTGTAAGCCTACTCTCTATGCCATCATCTAAATCGTTGATGAAGATATTTAACAGAACCAGTCCCAAAACATACCCCTGTGGAACCCCATTTGTTATGCCCATACAGGATGATTGTGCACCATTAATAACTACTCTCTGAGAATGGTTATCCAGCCAATTATGCACCCACCTTTTAGTAGCCCCATCTAAGTTGTATTTACTCAGTTTATTGATAAGAAAGTCATGTCTATCAAGTTACTCAAGGACATATTGGTAAGATTGCAGCCTTAAATTGTAACCTCTACAGAGTCTAGCCTGTATCTACTTGTAAAACACCAAGCACAGTCATGGATCTCACCAAATTAATTCTGATGTGGTGGTAGTGGATGCTGCTGCTGCTATACTTGTGTTCTGGAATTTCAGAAGCAGACAAAGCAAAGACTGCTGCTCTTGAGATGGGTAAGGAAAATGGAGTCCAACTGAGGGGAAAATATTCCCCAGCACTTCTCTGAACCAATTTGTTCAGTGGGGACGGCCCGACATACTGTAGAGGTACTAGGAAGCAGATGATGCCTTAACCTTCCTCTCCCCACCTCCCCACACGTGTGGCTTAAAGCAGAAAGGAGTTGTCTGAACTTTTCTCTCTGATGGCTGGCTGTTTCTCACCAGTCATCCCTTCCCTTTATTCTCCTTTGTAGGCAGCTATTTTTCTGCCTACAAAGGAGACATGGCAGATACTAAAAGATATATGGCAGATACTAAATACAAAGATACATGGCAGATACTAAATAAGTTACGGGTATGGAATAAGCCAGTAAAAGTTTCAAGCCTATAGAACAACAGTGTAGCCAAACTAGGGTTTAAAAAAATTGACCTATGCAACTAGTGTATGACCCTAAATAACAGTGTTATACTGCTGTCTGGCAGTCACAAGATACCAGTTTATATCACATTTAAATATTTTAAGTAAGTTAAGAATATCTGGATATCCAGCCTTAAGATTGCCATGATGTGTATGCTACTTGATGTATATGTTAATAAATCTGAAGTAAAAGACTGAATAATCTATGAGAGAAGGGAAGACCAATATTGCCAGAGTAAAGGAAATACAGATAAGGAAAGGGGACTGAAAGCTAAACTGAATACTCATTAGGCATTAGCATATAAAAATGGACTCAAGCACTTCAGTGTACATATCTCTGTTTTCCACATACACTGGGGTGCTCACTCTCAAACTAACTCTCATACTGTGCTCTATCTAATATGAGCTGAACCTTCCTAAACAATGTCTCTTGATAGTAGGAGGCAGAGCTCAGAAGCCCTGGGACTTCATGCTTGTTTGTCTTATGTTCTTAAAAACTCGCTCTTCAGGATTTCAGCCAGCTCCCAACAGGACTCAAAAAGGAATTTCCCTTTCCTCTCATTGTGACTCCTCTTGAAACATCAAAGATAGACATAGTTGAAGATAGGCCACTAGATGGAATGGGTCACTTCTCTGAAGCAGCACTGGTTGTTCTCTCAGGGTCTGTCTACACTTGCAGCCTATTTCGGAATAGGGCTGCAAATGTAGGCATTCGGAATTGCAAATCAAGCCCGGGATTTAAATATCCCGCACTTGATTTGCATCTTCCCGGCTGGGCGCCATTTTTGAAATTGACAAGCCTGGAATAACTGCCCGCGTCTACACGCAGCAGTGAAACGGGCGTTCGAAATAAAGCCCTATTTCGAACTCCCCGTTAAACCTCTCATGCTTAGCTAGCTGGTTTTTGATCAGTGTCTCACCGATCGTCATATATGGTGTCAAAGGAATTTTCTCCCGGGTCAAATTCTTGGTTCCTTTTGAGAGTTTTCACCTTCCTCTGCAGCATGGGGTGCAGGCCAATTGTCAGGATTACCTGATTCCCTCAAGAAATTCCTTGCCATTGAAGGTACCTTGTGGACATGCACACCTCAATCCCTGTTATTCTCTGCCTGTAGCACAAAAAGGCATGTCTACACTAGGAAATTATTTTGGAATAAATAAATTGTAAATAACTCCCCAAATAATTATTCTGAAATAAGCTTGTTCCCCAGGGAAATCAGGAGTTATTACTTTGTAATAACCAGCCTCTTGTTTTGGAATAACAGGCCTGGTAGTGCTCTGCTTGTTATTTCAAAATAGTGCAGATCAGGCCTAACAGTTTAGTCTCCTTTGGGCTCTAATACTTTAGTCTAATTTTGAGTTCAGTGTGTAGGTGGTGTTGATGGCCTATGACAAACAGGACGTCTGGTGGTCCCTTCTGGTCTAAACAGTACAATAGATTTAATAAAACTGAAATGCATGATGCATCTGACAGAATACACCCCCCATGTTTATATCCTGTACGCTATTTTAATAATCTCTGTCCAAGATATATCTTTGGAAACTCATAACTTTCTGATCAGCAGAGAACTGTCAGCTTTCTCTCTGTCAGTTCTCATGGGCTTTTTTGGCTTCCTGAGGTGGGATTCTATGAACCTGCCAGCTTTCAGACATGCTTCATCTACAGCAGAACTTCCTGTGTTTGGGGCCAGAATACTCATAATCCAGATATTGGGCCCCTGTCTGGATCAGGAGCCCTGTGCTTGCAGCCTCCTACGCAGAGTGCAGTTTCCCTTCAGGATCACAGGAAGTTGGTCATGCTTAACTCTGGTCACTCTTAGAATGTTGGGAATGAGTGGTCACCTCCATTCTGTGGTGGATATATCTGTGTAACGGAACTGTTAGCCCCTTACTAAAATTCAGTGGGGCTTATTTAGTTACCTGGATCCCAGTACCAAAAGGAAGGGTCAACAGGAAATCAGTACCTTGAGACCAACAGTACCCAAGAACACTGCGTAGCAGCCAGTGATCTCTGTTAGCCTGATTAACAGAGCAGGAAAGCTAATAAGAGAGGCAGGAGGTCCTTTTGATGGCCTGTGACACCAAAGGAGTTGGCGTCACCAAGGTGAGACAGAATGGAGCCAAACTAAGGAGAGAGCAGGGATCAGAGCTGAGCTGAGCTGGGGAGCAGAGCTGTGCCAGCCAAAGAGAACCAGAATAGCAGCCTAGTGTGAGTGAATCTATTTAAGTTGTCTCCACAGCTCCTGTTGGGTGGCTAATCCAGAACCTCTCCCCTCTAATAGACGGAATCTTTTTTTGTAATTCCACCCTGAATTTCTTCATGACCAATACTATTCTTTAGCTTACTATTTTCACCCTTACTGGTATTTATCCCAAAGATATCTAGAGAGGGAAGTCATGTTTCCCCTCAGCCTTCTTTTTGCTAGGATAAAAAAGCCAATCTCTCCCAGTCTCCTCTCATAAGACAGGGACTGCATTGTCCTACTGTTCAAATAGTTAAAACTCAGGAAATAGTAAATCTGCTATATTGTAATTATAACCCTTCATCTCTTCACTTCCATTTTGTGAAGATCGCTATCATATTTCCTTTTCCTCCCTTCTTAATCTCCTCCTTTTCAAACTAAACATACTCAGTTGCTTCAGCTTTTCCTCACATGGCTTGTGTTCTATCCCTTTGATCATCTGCATTCCTCATCTCTGGAACCTTTAAAGTTTCTCTACATCCTTTGCATCTTTACATTCATGTCCAAAACTGATCACAGTACTCCAGCTGAGGTATAACCAGCCCCAGGCAAAGGGGTATTATCATCTCCTGTAACTTGCATGTTATGCCCCAATGATGCAACCTAAAATTGTATTTGCTTTTTTCCCAAACAATACAGGCTGTACCTCCCTTAAATGGGACTCCCTTGTCTGGCAATATCTGTGGTCTGGCATAGACCATGGTTGTTCCTGGATCACGGAGCCCAGGAAGAGGGAGGTCTGGCAGCAGGGCAAGAGCGCTGTAAGGGGCACTGGCAACTCAGCCGGGAGCCCAGAGAGTATGGGGCGGGAAGGGGAGGATGGATGGCATGGCGGGGAGTTCTGGCCCCAGCAGAGATTCCAGGCGCCAGTGGCCAGGGAGCTCGAGCCTAGCCACAGCCGTGGACCTCTCAGCCCAGCCAGGGAGCTCTGACCCCAGCAGCAGCCATAGAGCTCTGGCCCAGGCCGTGGAGCTACAGCCCCAGATGTGGAGCGAGGCAGCTGTGGAGCTCTGCCCCTGCACAGCTCTGACTGTGGTGCTCCAGCCCCGGGAGAGCCCTGCGGGGCTGAGGCAGCACCAAGGCCAAGTTGGAGCCCTAGCTTGGTGGCAGCATGGCCACAAAGGGAGGGACCTTCTTTTGTCTGGCAAATACCCTTGTCCGGGACCAATCAGGTCCTGAGGGTGCTAGATCAGCAAGGTACAACCAGTATTGCATTTCTGACTCATGTTGAAATTGCAATCCACCAGAACTGCAAGATCCTTCTCAGGAGTGCTGCTAGCAAGCCTGTTTTCTCCCATTCTGTATTTGGTCATCTGGGGTTTTTTTCTTACATTTTTTTTTATTAATCTATAGCCAATCCCCAATTCATCAATCTCTCAATTTTAGCTTTATCTTCCAAATTGCTGGTAATCCCCCTATCTTTTGTCATCTGCCGATTTGATCACTATTTTCTCTATTCCTACCTCCAGTTCATTAATAAAGATAATAAACAATATGGGACCCAGAATTGTTGTCTGTAACACCCCACTTAAGAACTTACTCTTTCCTTCACAATTTGTTCTAAAGCTGCACATATTACTCAGGTCAGACTAACAGTTGTGCAATTTCTCAGACTATTTTTGAACAGAAAGGCAAATACAAACATGCACTAGTAAAATTATTGAGGAAAAACTTCCAGAGAAAAAAAATCCCTCAGGGACTTTGGGTAATGATAGAGAAAAGGTTAGAATAAGAGTAGCTGGTTTTATCATTGATGAGAAATTGTACTCTTCAGTGCAAAGCATTTTCTTAACAAAGAATCAAATAATTCCTTTTGGCTAAATATGTGTGCAGTGTGTTTTTTTTCCCATACTCGGTAGAGAAGAGTGAACATGAATGTTACATCTTTTCTCTGCTTTGATCATGAAATAGCTATTGCTTGGGAAAGAGGCTCATGCTGAAAGTCTGGGCAAAGGCTTTCTACGGTAAAGCGAGCTGTATGCTCCTCTTTGCGGGAAACAACAGACAGCATTTTGCGCACAGCCACATAAGCATTAAAATGGCAGATGCCTTAACTTTCAGTAGTTTAAAGTGATCAGTCTGAAACAGCATTCATCAGCAGACAGAAAATGCAGACTTCTAGAAGTCAAGTGAAAAGATGGTTAGAATGATAAGTGTTCTGTGTTTAATCAAAAGCCATCTTCATCTCTTCCTTAGCATAGTGCAACTTACCTCATTGCTTTCAATAAAAGAAAGAATAAAGTTTTTTATCATAACTGATGTTTTTCATCCATAGACCAAACAAACTGAAAACGTATATCAAAGCAACAGAATAAATCTGTAAACAGCCTGACCTTTTTTTTTCCAATTTGAAATAATTGGAGAAAATAAAACAGTTCAAACATAATGGTCCAAGTTTATCCATCATATTTATCCATTGAAGCCATCAGGATTACTAAAAGGATGAATTTGGTCAACAAATATTTGGATTTTTGTAGGAAATATACTGCTAGGGACATTATTGAAAATAGTTTCTGATTTGGTTGAGACAATATATGGCTATCCAATTTAAGGTGTCTCAGTTGGGTATCCAAGGAAAATTTTATTCCTGCTGAGTACTGAATTTTGTTTCAAAGTCAGCTCATCTTACCCTGACATTCTGATATTCAAATTTGCCCAAATAACTTTCTTTTTTCAAAATACTCATTATGAATTGTAGCTCTCTAGTATCTTGGAACATGATGACTATAGCACTGCAAACAAGAAATTTTGTGAGTTTTAGTAAAATCTCTTTCAGCACTTGTTTTTGAAATGATCATTTTTTTTTATCAGAAATTTGGTTTAAATAAAAAAATTGTAGTATATCTATATATTTTAGAATTGTGCATCTGTCTGTCTCTCCGTCCATCTGTGAGTCTATTTGTTCAGAAATTTCTCCTAAATGGTAAGAGCGTGGAACACCAAATGGGATGCAGCTTCTGCTTACCATAATGTAAAGCAAGGCCAGGGTTTGGATGTGCCAGTGAAATGAGGAGTGCTGTGAATGGGACTGTTTTCCATAACATGGAAAGGGAGGGGCACAGAAAGGAGGCACAGGATACTGAAAGAGGCCACAGAGCGCGATGAGCCTGCAGGGGAGAGCTATCCTGCAGACAGGCCACTTGGGCCTGCCACACCACCAAGAGAATGGCCAGCAGAGCTAGAACTCTGCCATCCTGTCTGCCAGTAGACCCAGTAAGTAGCTCCCCCTTTTCTTTCCCCTGTCCCCATCCCAACCCTTCCCCCTTCCTTCTTGGGCCACAGCAACAGAGAGGAGGAGAGAAAAGGCCCCAAAAGCCAGGGTGGGTGACTATGGGGAAAGAAAAGGCCCCCCTGGTGGCTGGCTTCAGGGAGAGAGAAAGGCCCCTCGTGGCTGGGGAAGGGGGCTAGGAGGAGAGAAAAGGCTCCTGGTGGCCAGGGGGTAGACAAAGCCTTGCCAGATAGGACCTCTCTCCCCAAATCCCTCCTCATCCCCCAACCATCACTCTTGTACTCTCCTACACCTCTAGCCTCCTGCCCTATCGCTCCCATATCCCTGCCCTGCCCTGACTTCTGCACCCTACCCACCACCAGCTCCCTGCCAAGAAGGACCTAAGCAAGGTAAGTCTTCTGGTATGTACTTAAATAAAATAAACATACTTCCACCACAATTATTCACTTTTTAAACCCTGTGAAATATAAATAACTTTTAAATTTTACTTATCAAAACAGAATGATTCATCTCTCCGCTCAGGTATAAATGACTCCATCATCTTACAACTTCTGTAGAATTAGGCTTATTGGCCATTAGTAACCATTATTTTAAATGTTGGCTAGTCATCAAAAAGTGGGTGTAAAAGTCTACCATTCTGATGTGGGACAGACACAGGCCAACTGTACATCAGAGTAGTAGAAGGCAAATATGCTGGCCACTAGATAAGAAGTCATCTGTTCTATAAATAACCAGAACAATGGCTACTACAGGCTAATGTGGACACCTGATTCCAATTAAGGCCCTACCCATACTGTTAAAAGCTCTCCCTCAAATCAGTCTTAGAGAGAGGGGCAGAAGTGGTGCTGAAGGAGTGGGTAATGAAAACACCAACAAGCCACGGGGAAGAGAGTCCTGAGGTTAAGGGTGAAGGAGGCATGAGGTGGTAGTCCAGAGAACTGCAGCAGCTGTGGTAGTGAAGAGAAAGAGGCAACAACTGCTGCCATCAGAGTCCCTGGGCCAGAACTCAGAATAGAGGGCAGGCTGTCATTCCGCCACCCCCCCCCCCCCAAACCCTTCTTGATTCACTGCAGAGATACTTGCTGAGGCTACGTCTAGACTGCAGCACTCCTCGGTGTGTCTGGGGTTGTGCCTGTACCTTTGTGGCTAGCCTGCTTCCAGCCGTGGCGGGTGGTAGGAGAGTGTCCCTCCCGCCCCGGGAACAGATGTGTGTGTGGCCTCCCCTGAGCCTGGGAGCAGGAGCCTGGGCAGTCTCAGGGGCTGCCTGCTGAGTCCAGGAGGCACACAATAATGCCCCGGGCCAGAGGAGGGGGATGTCCCGGGAGCAAGCGCATCTGTGGCCTTCATAGCAGGCCCTGCCTCACAGGGGCCCTGAGATGCCCAGGTAGGGTTTCCAGGTGTCCGGTATTGACCCAGACAGTCCAGTATTTTCACCTCCTGTCTGGTAAAAAATTTCAGAAAATACCAGACACCAGAAATATCTAGTATTTTCTGTTTTTTTTTCCCTGCCAGGAGTAAAAAATACCGGACATCTGGTAACCCTAAGACACACTCGGCAACTGGGCCCAGCCCCCTCTGATTACCTGGAGGGGGGGAGACTCGATCAAAAAAACAAGATGGCCACCAGCAAAAATATCTGAAGCAAGGGGAAGCAAGGGGAAGCAATGCCTTCCCTGGGTCTTAGTGCTCAACCTCTCCCCTCTCTCAATTAAAGGGGTCATGCTGTTGTAAAGCTGCTTTACTTTATTTATTTATTTATTTATTTATTTGCTTAATAACTTTCGGGGTCTTCCCCACCCCCAGGATCTGGTGCAGCTCATTGAAGTAAGGACAGGTATGGGATCTTGCCCCGGAGTGGGAGCTGCGCTCTCTGGCCCTTGCATATCCCTGGCAGACCTCCTTCACCTTACTCTGGACCTGTGTCCTCACTCTGCCAAGGCCTCAGCCATCCGGCCATAAATGCAACATTTGGAGTGGAGATCCTGTAGGGTCTCCTCCTCCCCTCATAGCTTGAGGAGGGACAGGATCTCTGCTCCAGACCATGAGGGTGCTCGCTGCTTGGTACTTCTTGGTGGGTCCTAGCAGCCCTCGTCGTGCTCCCTGTGAGGGTCAGCGGGATCCTGGGGGCTTGTGGCTGTGCGGGTGAGCAGGCCTGTGGCAGGGAGAGCTGTGTGATCAGGGTGCTGCTCCAGGGCCAGCTTCCTGCCACAAGTCTTGTCCAGGGTGCCTGCAGCTTTAAGAGGGACCAGGAGATAGTAACTATAGAGTTGTGATTACATTGGATGGAGTGGCCACCAGGACACCTGTGTTATTTCTTGGCGGCCTCTCCTTTTGAAAGAAAGCCCTCTTCCCTGTCCACACACGCCTTTTTCTGAAAAAGCTCTTTTGGAAAAGGTGTTCTTCCTCGTAGAAAGAGGTTTACCGTTGCCAGAAAAACCCTCTGTTCTTTTGATTTTTTTTTCTAAAGAATGCAATTGCAGTGTGGACATAACTGAAGTTTTTTCTGAAAAACGGCTGTGTTTCCGAAAAAAGCTCTGCAGTGTAGACATACCCTGAGAAGAAAGATGGGCTCCTATTAGCACAGGAGGCTACAATGTTCCTGCTAAGTCTGAGGGGGACAACAGAGACTATGGGAATTGTTCTACCAACTCTCTTGCTGGCCTGTGGTAGATGTGGCTCAGTAGGCTGTGACCCATGCCTGTATAGAGAGAAGGACTTCATTTAGGGTCACAGTGAGCTTTAAGGCAAGAATAATCTATCTGGACCCACCTAAGCAAGGTCAGAGCTTTGTCACCTGTGGTATACTCCCTTTTCCACACAAAATGGGGAGGGAATAGAAACGGCTTTCTTACCTTCCAAGTAAGTACTCTGATCAATGTGTTCTGCCTCTGTCCCTTCTGCTCTTTTGTCCATTTTTGTGTGGGGATGGTTATGCATTTTGACCATATCTCCTAGATTGGCCCCAAAGCCATGGGAATGCCTCATTTGCCAGTTCTGCTGGGACTTAGCTTTCAGTTAGGCATTGAGCTGCTGTGCAGTGTCAGAATTTATGTGGAATTATGTGTGCCCACCACTGGAATGTGGGCATTTTGGGGATTTTCATTGGTGACCATGAACTCTATGCATGGGATTCACAAAGGTGCTTAGGCATGTAATGCCATTGAAACACTAGATGCCTACAGAAATAAGGAAGCAGCTGCACTTGCATTTTGTGAATGCAAGTGTCATCTAAATGTTGAATTTAGGTGCCTAGTTGCTTCTTTAGGTTTCTAAATCATCCTTATCCATTCCTTATTGTATCTTATTCCCAAAATCAGAGATAACACAATGCAGTGTGGAACACCAATAGAGAAAGAAGTGTCAGGAAAGAAATTATAGAAACTAGACCTAGACTGGGACACATTTGATTGCTTCTGGCAGTACTTTACATGCTTTAGAACATCTATATATCTGAGATACATCAAGAAAAATTAACCAAAAAAACCTTTAGTATTTGTCACTTAAGAGAAATTATGATTAGCATATTTTAAGAAAATGTTATGCTTGAGCACTCTTTATAAAGTCATGACCTAGTGCGTGTACACAGCACCAGTCTCAAAAGTAATAAAAACACTGCACATTTGCTATTTAAATTAATTTAATAAATAATTTTCAGTGGGCTTCTATGATTTTAATCAGGATTTAATTCAAATATTCAAAGTAACTGAAACATTCCCCAGGCAGCATTTTGCCTCCTGCAGAAGAGGTGGATTAATATAATTAGACCTTAAATCCATAAATAATTACATCACATAGTGGCCTAAATGGACAAAGAGGCCTTAGATCTTATTTTTAACCAGAACACCACATTAAAGTTAATGGGAAAGATCTGATTAAACACTGATGTTGCAGTATGGCATAAAGTTAGCTGCTGAATAAGACTCAGGTCTGAAGAACAGTAGAGGCAGGAATATCTGAGGAATATAATCCTGATGACTATACCTGGTCTTCTGTTTTAAACACTGTTTGTGTATAGTGATATCTTAAATCATTAATATCTAGAACTTTCAAGATGAGCGTAGGAGATTTATATGGGTGATCAAGATTCTAAGATCACATTATAGAACTTGGTTTACACCAAAAATCCAACATATCTGGATTGTTTACTTTACATTCAGAGTGTATTTTAAATCTGAAGTTCATTTCTTTTCATACACTTCCTTAAGGTGCTCGTTGTGTAACGAATATCATGTGAAGTAGGATATATAATTGAGAGGTTAAAGTATAACTATTTTACTGGCTGTGGCAGAGTAGTAGTAATCAATTGTGCATTCTCCTGCTTAATTGATATAAGTGTATTTATATCATGTATTTAATAAAGTATCTCCCCACTCCACTGATGTAGGTATAGTTACAGTCTTTTTTTAAACAGTTATGGTGAGGAACAGGAGTGGCCCTAGATGAGCTGCCGGCAACTGGCGCCCTAGGCAAAACGTGCGATTGGCGCGCGATCGGCGCCCCCACCTCCAAAGCCCTCAATGGCCATTTTTCTTGATGCCTTAGGCGACCACCTAGGTTGCCTGTATTGATGGGCCGCCACTGGTGAGGAACACAGAAGTTCAATGAGTTGCCCAAGGTTTTGGTGGGTCAATGGCAGACTTAGGAACAGAAGACTTAAGACATCACTCACTTATTCATCTGTTCTTCTTGCCAGAACACAATGCCCTCCTGCAATGTCAGAGGCAAAATTTTAGTCCTGATTCTTTCCTTACACTGGTTTTAGGCACATAATTTCATCAACTTTAATATTGTTATTCTAGATTTACACCTAGGTGAGTCTAAAATTGTTGCTTTCTTTGGGGCAATTTTTTAAAATTAAAATGCTGCTTTTTTCACTGCTGGAATCCCACTTGTTCTTATTATAACAACAGTTGTGTGCCAAACATCTGGACCATGGAAAACAGGCTTAGCCATGACCTGGATGTTAGAAAGTTATATATGTTAATTAGGAATCTCATGATCAAGGGCATGCAAATACCTGCAGTGATGGTGCAAACAGGCAAAAGCTGTAATTCTGTGGTTTTCCATTTAAAACTGATTCACTAGAGGAGAATCTGTCAGTTTTTCTTCTGTCAATGACAGTTCACTCAGTAAGCATGCTACAGTTCCATCCAACATAAACATGGGAGGAGATCCATATGGGTGTGGGGAGTCCTGTCTTTAATTTCACAGAAGGCAGAGGGCTACTGCCTGAGCCTGAAAATCTGTTCCACCAGGATGAAATACTATTTCAGGTTAATCTAACCAAAAAAGAATCCAATTTTTTTCTCTGTGAACATTCCAACAAGTTGAGGATTGCTAGGAGACAAATAATTGCAAAACGTTGAAAGACAAGTCAAAGCAAGAGAGGAAACTAGGGAGGAAGTACTTATTACTTAAACTTCAAGTATCTTTTAAAAATATACACAATGCTAACGTCTATAGAATTTTGGCCAAAGTTTCTTTAACTGTTAGGAGATCAATGGATTTGAAGCTTGAGGATCAAGATCTGAGATGGGGAGGGGGAGTCTGAAATAGTTCCGAATTTTTTTGGGGGGGAAGTTTCAGATAAACATCCAAAACTCATCTGTATTATCAAAACACTTTGCGACATTGTCACAGGAAAGCTGTGCAAATTTTCTAAGTCTCATACAACAAACCTTTATGTTTTGCTGGCAAATCTAAGGAAGAGGTTTTGTGTTTGCAGCCTCTTCTAGTAAACAACTTTCTCTCCAGTGGTCAGGCAATCACCCTGGAAAATGACCCCTCACTCTCACAGGCCTTGGGGGGAAAGGCCAATCCTTGCCTACAGACAACTCCCTAACCTCAAACAAATTCTTTCCAGTAACCACGCAACACATCTCCATCATAATCATCCAGGAACCCATCCCTGCAATCAGCCCCAGTGCCAATTCTGCCCACCCATCTACACAAGCGATTACATCACTGGACCCAACAACATCAGCCATCAAATCAGGGGCTCATTTAACTGCAGATACACTAATGTGATCTATGCCATCAAATGCCAGCAATGCCCCACTGCCATGTATATTGGCCAGACTGGACAGTCTCTATGGGAAAGAATTAATGGACACAAATCAGATATCCAAAAAGGCAACACAGACAAACCAGCTGGAGAACACTTTAATCTGCCTGGACACTCATTAATGAATCTCCAAGTCACCGTGTTGTTTCAGCCCAATTCCACAAGCCAAATACACAGGGAAGGGTTGGAACTTAAGAATTAAACTTGTAAATGAAGTTATTAGATTGAAATGAACAGAGATATCGGCTGGCTTGCACACTACCTTCCACATCCTTAACCAACAAACCAACCAACCAATGGAGGCGCTAATTGTTCTTATCAGCCTCTTATAACTTCTTAAATAATCTATTCACTGTCTATTTTCTTCCTGTTTTTTCCTCCTCCCCCCCCCCTTCCCTTATTTATTCTTGGATCTGGACTTTTACTACTCCAGTCATCTGAAGAAGTGGGTTTTGCCCATGAAAGCTCATGATACCATCTACATGTTTTGTTAGTCTTTAAGGTGCTACTAGACTATTTGTTTTTTAAGCTTTCCCTGATCAGTTATGCCAAAGAAAGAGGCTTTCATCCAACCTGACTCCCAGCGTGATCAGTTTTAACTTTGTTGGCTTTTTGTGACTAATTGATAGGCTGCTCCTCTACATCCAGGAATCTTTGAAGTGAGTCCAGACAGCTAACTGTACTTCTTCAACATCAGAACAGTTCTTGCCCTCCATGCAGTAAGCTCAGGAAAGTTGATTTGCCTGTTGGACACACTGTTGGCGAAGTTATTTTATATTTAAAGGGCTGGAATAAGAGAATCCAGTAGAGTGTTTCCATACTCTGCTGCTACCAAACAACTAAAACAAAATCTTATTTTTATTCAGAAGTACAGTTTCTACTCTAAGGACAGCAAAAATGATAATGTTTACCTTGAAGACCATTGGTCTGAATGACAAAAAGGAAAGAAAATTGGTAATCTGGATTAGTGATAATTTCCTTTTTGTGTGTCTTTTTTACATTTGAGTGTTCAGATGAGCAAATCACCATATGATTTGAGATTTCTTTGTGCTCAAATCTGAAAATAAGGAACTGAGTTGTTAAGCATTAGAAAATTATAGAACCCATTCAAAACCAGTTTTAGTATTTTGTCTGCCAGAATTCAGGCATATTTGTGACAAATATAACTACAAAGAGCTTTGATTTTGTGATATCGCTCTTTGTTTTCTGAATTCTCAGATCCTGGCTAAATCTGGTTCCCAGAGCACTCCTTTGTAGCAGTACAGATGCAGATTCCAATATCCAGACACATCTGCAGGGCTTGACAAACGGCGGCAAAACCTACTCGCCAGCCCCGCACTGCGCATGTGCAAGACCCGCATTGTGCATGCACGCTGCCAGTGAACGGGGCGACCGGCTGAAATCTACTCACCACGGGTGAGTAGATTCAGTGATTTGTCGAGCCCTGCACATCTGTATGGGTATGTCTAGACTACATGCCTCTGTTGCCAGAGGCATGTAGATTAGGCTACTCGGCATAGGAAAATGAAGCGGTGATTTAAATAATCGCCGCTTCATTTAAATTTAAATGGCTGCCGTGCTGAGCCAATCAACTGTTTGTTGGCTCAGCGCGGTAATCTGGATGCTCTGTGGTTGACATCAAAGGCATTTGTCGACCTCCCCGGTATGCCTTGTGGGATGAGGTTTACCGGGGAGATCGACAAATGCCTTTGATGTCGACCGCGGAGCGTCCAGACTACCGCGCTGAGCCGAAAAACAGCTGATCAGCTCAGCGCGGCAGCTATTTAAATTTAAATGAAGTGGCAATTATTTAAATCACCGCTTCATTTTCCTATGCCGGGTAGCCTAATCTACATGCCTCTGTCGCCAGAGGCACGTAGTCTAGACATACCCTGAGTGTGCAGTAACATTCTGAATATTATAAAGAGAACAAGAAAAAGGGGATCATGTGAATAAGTTATGCAAGTGATTTGTTTTAATTTTTTTTTTAAAAAGGAAGAGACATTGAATCAACTGTAGTGAAATCAGAGTTCATGTTTAACTATGTATGGAGTTTTTTTAATTAGACATATGCACCTTCCTATTTTCTAACCCTGGGTAGAATGAATAGATACAGCTCATCAATTCATTTATTTTCACAACACTCCCCAAATTAAGGAACTATAATTCCCATTTTACAGATGGCTAATGGAGGTACAAAGAGGCAAAGGTCACACAGAAGCAAGACATTAAACCAAATTCTCCAAAGTCCTTGGCTAATATCCTAACCACTGCACCAGTCTTCTTCTTCATAAGCTATTTTTTATCAGTAGCAATCATCAGGAACAATCTTAATTTTAGCATTTTGTGCCAATTAACTGTATAATTGGGAACCATGGTTTTCATTAGTATATTGTCATTTGATAAGATAAGAAATTCCACTTGAAACATTGTAAATTTTATATTATCTTACCTTTGTTTAAAAGAAGGAACTGTTTGCAAATAGACAATGCTTGTTATCATACAAATCCGTGTTGAAAGAAAAGTGAGACTACCACAGAAAATATTTTATACATTTTGCTGTAAATTATCAGTTAATCTGTTCTTTTACTATGTCTGCAGTTCATTTAAATTAGGTTTGGAATTGTCATGTCTGCACTGGAAGATTTGTTAACTTTTCTTGGCTTGAAAAATAAAATAATACAAATACAAATCTACAACATGAATGGCAGTTGCTAACACTACTCCAGCCCACTAGATGTTTCAGCTGTGTGTCTGTCTTAATAAGAAGTTACAAATAGCACCTGGTAAATGTGAAAACAAGCCTTTAAAATGGAGAGTGCTCCTGCAGTTGAGGTGAGATCCAGCATTCAATGTAAACTGTTAAATAATTCATTTACTGTGTTCTTGTAGCATAAGACAACTGCTTAACCGTTCACAAAGTAAACTTTTGCAAATAGACTCATATTAGAATCTTATTCCCATCCCCATAAAAGTGATTCTTAATTGCTACCATATCTGTTCTTTTCCTATGTTTTGAATGTGAACAGTGATCTATTTTTTGAGAATTGCATAAAAAGAAATATCACAGACATCATCACTGTTTGACCATGAAGAGATCATTCTTCACTTACAAATTTCTCCTGTATATTTCAAATCAGTCCAATGTTAGTTAATGTATTTTGGGTGTTTTGAAACTTTTTTAGTTCACTGTTTATACTTAGTGCCCCATCCTACATCTATTCGGTTTGAAAATCCCATTAACTTCAATGGAAGTTCAGTGACTGAAGCAGATATGCAAATCAGAACTAAATTCTTTAGTGAGGTACTTCAGAAAAGAGAAGTCTCACTGGAACTTTATATGGGCCCTGGGTTCCCTCTATGAAGATGGAAATTTTGACACATTAAAACTAAGACATGTTGCATAGTGATGGCAGCCTCTTTCTGTTTTCTGTTAGACAAGGATTTACAAAAGGCTGTAACAGTTGGCATTCATGTGGAAAGCCTCAGTGCTGAGATTAAGGGCTAGGACAAGTACAAAGATTGAACCACCCCAACTATGCTGGGTCTGTTTCTGCTCTCATATAAACTTGTACATGGGTGTAACTCCTTTGGTCACCTGATCTATATTTGTTGTGAGAGGAGAATCAAACCCTTCCATTGTTGATATGGTTGGAGGCTCATTGGTCAAATGGGCCCTTTCTGTTGTTGCCCATTGCAAGTCTGATTCTTCAGTGCCCTGCATCTTGTGTACACCTTTCACCCAGTACACAATGGGTGAAAACGGTTACTATTCTGGATTGGGAACATTTCACACTACTTTGCAAATGGTGCTCAAGGACTACACAAGGTGAAAGGCAGTGAAGAATCAGGCTCTCTGTATCAGTTCTCTGAATAAATGGGACTGCCAGTGTCCACAACCATAAATAATGAACTATTCAGGAACTCTAAATTCCCATTACACATTGTTAAATGTTGTGTCTCACTTACCCCTATCAGGAGCAGCATTGTCACATTGACTGATTAAAAGACTGACATACACAATAGCATAGTTTTTCTGGCTTCTTTACTGGAGTTACAAGTTTAAAGCTGACAACCAGTGCCATGATAATCATAAATTTTCAGATTCTGTTTGCTCAGAAAAGTCTTTCAAACTCATGGGAATCAGCCATGACCACCTATCAAGAACAGGAATGGAAGAGTGCAGAAGAGCTCTCAAACTTCCTTATATTATTTTAATATATATAACACTCACAACATTTCTATTACTAGTGCATTTAACAGTGCAATTGATTTCAGCTTACTGATGGGTTTAATTCCTGTTAGTACAACTAATTATTGCTTGTAAAGTGCTTTGAAACCCTTAGGACATTTTTTATTATTATTAATTGCAACAAATTATGGTTTGATTAACCTGCTAAGCAGGAAACTATGATTTCCATTCCCCCGTTCCTCCCCTCCCTACCCTCACTGCTGACTTGTCACCCTCCAGGTAGAACATGCAGATGCATCTCTTTCCCCTAGGAAGTAGGTGATGAGAGAGGAAGGAAAGACCCTGACTCAAGAGGTGACCCTTCCCACAGAAAGAGTAGATGCCACATGCGACATTGGGAGTAAAACAAGGATGCTGACTATAAGTGAAGCTGCTGAGGAACTCCATGGGGAGCAGGCTGTAACTGGTAGATGTTGTAATTGAATTATGGTGCATGCAGATTTTGCAGAGAAGGAGCCAGGACTGGGCAGAGGCCCTGCAGTCAAAGGACTGAGCAGAGGAGTCTGAAGAGAACTCTTAGGACATGGAGCTCAGGCTCACAAAGGGACAGGAGTCTGAAGGCTATTGAAGCCACATGTTACAGACATTGAGATGAGTCTGGAAGTTCTCAGAATGCTCTGACCAGCTGGTGGATTCACAAGAAAAGGCTGCCGTCCTTGAATAGGATAGCTGTATATAGCCAAGGCCATGCCATATAGGCAGCGTAGCAACAACTCTGGTTGGAGCAGCCCAGTATCGGTAAATGTGCAGAAACTGCTCGTGCTTCAATGGGACAGTAAAGCAAAGAGCCCTCCAGTGAGACATGCTAGTCTAATTTGTCTAGGAAACCTGAAGGTAAACTTTAACAGAGGAACAGACTGGAGGGTACTCAAGACTATAGGCCTGAAGAGATCAAATTTCTATTGGGCTGCCCCAGGGGCCAGTGTAGGGACTGCTATGTTTTACATTGAAATAAATCTGCTTAAAACCCAGAGTATTTGAATATTTTCCCTTTCCTGACATTGTTAAAAATCGTGCCTTTATTTTAGTCTTGTATCTAGGGAGTTACTGGGGCCCATCAGGAACAGAACCTATAGGCTCTAGCAGTTGAAGTACTGTCAGTGCTTGCCACCCACTTAGTACCTGGCATGCTACTGAATGTCTGAAGAGGTTTGGTTTACCACAGCACTAGGCAGCTATATTAATTACAGTATGGTCAGGGATTCCGACAGTGGAAGGCAAAGGGGTTAATTACCTTGGGGCCCAGTGATTCTAAAGGGCCTGGGGCTTCCAGCTGCTGTTAGCACTACTGCAACAGAAATGCCAGTCAGAGCCCCCGGTCTTTTAAATCACTACAGGAGCCCTGCATGACACGGTCTGGATAGCACTGAGTTGGAGGCAATCAGGTCATCCCCTGTCCAGAATGGCATTATGGGATAACACAGCCCCAGTCAGGGCTGGCATGGTGGGGGGCTGGAGGCAGCGGCAGGGAGTGCAGCCCCAGCCAGGAGCAGTGCCTACAGCCTGGTAGGGAGCCTTGACCTCCCCTTGTCTGGAGAACTTCATGGTTCAGGACCACTCTGGTCCCAAGGGTGCCAGACAAGGGAGGTTTGACCTGTAGTCTGAGTGCAGACTCTAGAGCAGGGGTGGGCCATAATTTTTGACAAGGGGGCTGCTCCAAGGTTTTTGAAAGTGGCCGAGGGTTGCTGTCTTCCATGATATTAATGGAGGAGGTGCGGGGTCTAGGATGGAGGATGGGAGCTTGAGGTAAGGGATTAGGGTGCCAGATCTGGGAGGAGGTATGGATTCAAAAGGGCGCAGAGGGTTTGGGTATGTTGATTGCGGGGGGCAGAGGGTTGAAGCTGGGGTGCCAGAGGCAGGCTCTGGCCAGGAGACTTACCAGCTAGCAGCCAAACTAGCCTGCCTGCTTTCAAAGCTAAGGGTTGCAGAGCTTAAAACTGTTTCCCAGCCAGGCAGCCTGCCTGGCTGGTCATGTGCTTTTGTGAATAACTGAGCTGAGGAGAGGGGGCATAGTTCTTCTTGGCTGCCTGTTATTCAAACAGGCAGCTCCCATTGTCCAGTCTCTGGCTAGAAACTGGTCAATGGGATTGTGCTGGGTGCAGGGTCAGCTCCTGAATCCTCCCACCTCCCCTCCAGCTTTGAAACAGAAATGGGACCTGGCAGCCACGATTAAGAGTGGTATGTGGGGCTGCAGGGCAAGCAGGGGCTCCCCTGCCTACACAGGCTGAATCTGGTGGCTAGGCCGGCCAGATCTGGCCTGCGGGCTGTAGTTTGCCCAGGCCTGCTCTAGAGTTTAGGTGGGTTTTTTTGTTTGTTTTTGTGTGTGTGTGGTTTGGTTGGTTGGGCTTTTGGGGGGGAGGGCTTGTTTGTTTGTTGGTTTTGTTTTTTAAAATCCTGGTACTAAAATTGACACCCTCCATTTTCGGAAACTTGTATGAATAACTGTCCTCTCTCCTCTGTGAAAGGAAGATATTTCATACCAAAGGTTATTATGAAGATTAGCTATTTAATGTTTCAAAGTGCATCATCAGAGCCAAGTATTACTACTTGTAAAAGTGAGAGCTCAATCCACACTTTTTACTTTTTTTCTTTGTCTGATTTGTTTTCACTTAAAGCCCCAAGGATCTTCTGATCTGCATCTTTACAAGCAGCCTGGTCACCTCTCTTGTACTTCAGATCCACATTGCAACCATTGTCTTTACATTCAAGGAGTAGGTAGGAGTTCTTCAGAGCTTATCAGAGCTGTCATGCTGATCCTCCCTTGGGGGATACTGTTAACATAGACGAGACAGTCCCTACCTTCCACATTATCTGAGCTGCACTGTCTGTTTCAGCCAGCCCGGAGAGCAAATGATATGACTGAAAATTAAATGTCAGGTTTCTTATACCTCAATCCAGCACATTTAAAGTAGGTAACAGCACTAGCACATTTTCCTTATTCTAACGCATGGCCTTAGAAAGCAGTATACATTTTTCTTGGATAAGTCGATTATAAAATACCTAAAACTCATGTCTATTCACCATTCCCTAACATCCTACACAAAAATATAAATATACATTCTAGAAATTTCATCTCCAGATGATGCTTCTGCAACCAGTTTGATAGCAACAAACAATATGATGTCACTCTGTAGGTACAAATGCTAAGGCTAGAGCCTCATCTGGTGTAAATTCAATGGAGCTACACTTATTTACACCTACTTATGCTCTGGCCTGACTATTGCGCACAGAACTTGCCGGAGTCAATGCGCCTGATTCATCCCATACTATCTCTATGCTAATGTAACCTCATTCTCTTCAGTAAAGTTGCTCTGTGTTTACAAAGTGTGAGATCAGAAACAGGGCCAATGTTTTGTCATGCATATTTCATTGTGTAATTCTAAAACATCAAAGACTGCCAATCCTTTTCTCAAATTAATTCTACTCTTCAACAGTTTCCATAATAAACATTGGTTTGGTTAGCAACATACCTGCCGAAGCATGCAGGTTGGATCATGCAACCTTTCCTGGTTTTTTTTTTACATTTCTATTATGAGAGTTACTGCTTTGGGAAGCCTAGGGGGCATGTCAGTGACAATACTCACACTCAAGGAAGACTTTCTGTAACTGTAAAAGTTGTTTATTATGAAGATACTTCAATAAGTAGAATAATCCAAAAAAGTAAAATGACAACACCAGAAGAACATAGGTCACCATTAGAGGTGTGTGCTCATTCTATATTTAGGAAGAGCTGTAGAAGTTGAGATGGATCCTAGTCCAACTGTGGCACGCTGAAGAAGAACTTAGGTTGTACCTGAGACCAGATATTGTATTGTAGGTCTTGAGGGACTTGAGCACATGGTAAAGGAAGAATGAGCTATGCATACATATCTTAACTTCCTCACCCGCACAACACTAAGGTGTCCATATTCTGTAGTCTGTTAATTAGGTTAAGCTCATTAACATTCATCAGCTGGATTACTATATTAACTATATTTAGTCAGCTAGTGTTGCCCCCAAAATTCTATAAACAGGTGCAAATTATCTCCTTGTAGTTACCTATCACAGTTTGCAAAACTTGTGACTATCACAAAATAATAAACAGAACTCTTTACCATTTTGGGTCTTAAGGTCAATATTAGTTTACTTATTTATGCTAACTTATTGACTCCTACTAAGTCTACTTAAACTGTTCTTTTATATCTAGCTATAGTCTGCTTTTTTTTAATGTTCCACAAGATGGAAATGAACTGAGGAGTGAACATTAAATTAAGGAGTTGTCACCTGTGTTTGGTGCTCATGTGTTAACAGTAGGTTTGGACCATTTTTCTCAAGCCTTTTTTCATGAGGTTTTAAACATAATTATATGCTAGAATAATCATTGTGCTGAAATGTTAATGATTTGTTGGCATCTGTAGTGATTTTTTCCCCTTCCTTAGACTTTTTTCTTGCAGTCTTTTATTAGTCCACCTTCTTCTCATGGCATCAAGGAATAGAAATCATATGTTCTTTCATGTTTTCAAAGTTTGCTGTGAAATCAAATCTTTACCTTATTCCCATCATGGCGATTTAGCAAATTAAGGAAGAAAACACCACCATCTGTTGTACATAATGCTCCACTTTTACTATCCAAATGAGGGGAAGAAAAAAAGGAAAGGAATCTTTATTCGGATATTTTACATGATAAACCCTTATTCCAGGATTGCTGTAATTGGTTGAGGGGAAAACATCACTCCAGGCTTCAACTTGGAGTCAATTTTGGTTTGCAAAATTAGAAGCAAACATGCTGTGCCAAGAATGTATGTACTAATGAATGCCAGAATCGGAAATAAGTCCACACATGATCATTCAGCTTTTTGGATATTGTTTCCTTCACATTAGCTCCCCTTGCTGTTCAGGTATTTAATGTGCTAGTGGCCAACTGAACTTTACAAGATTCATGATGTCTGAAATATTTGTTCTTTGCAAGCCAGAAATCTTGGAAATGTTCACCTTTGCTCACCAGAGAGGAGAACACACTGGAACAGAGAAAATCAGGATATGGAGATACACAGAAAAGATCAAAATGGAGTAGCTGGAAGAGCAAGTTAAAACAGCAGGAGTAGCTGTTGAAGAAGCAACCATGAATAGAAGGAGCAGACATAGCTTAGGACAAGTGTCTGGAGTTTATTTTCCTGTTTATAGTTTTCATAAGTAACTTTAGAGGCTTGGGGAGTAAGCCGTATTTAAAAGATATTCAGTATAACTAGGTCAACAGCTTTCTCTTAGTTCTATGTATTTCTTGCTTACTGAAGACTAAATGGACTAAAATGGTAACTTTGATTACCTTGTCAATTTGCTTCACACTATGCACCACTGCCACACTGACTGATATGGAATCACTGAGAGAGAATGTATTGTGTAGTGCCATATTAATTAGCAGTGGCTTTTCAGAGTAGAACAGCACTTTGAAGATTCACATACAACTCCAGTCTAAGAAACCTAGCAAAGTCAGTTGGAGAAACAAGCTGCTGCACTGTAAGGTGGCATCTAGAAACTGCAGCAATTCCAGAAGTGCACATACCAGGTCCAATAGTAAAAGTAATAACTAAGAGTGGTGATGCTAGGTCATTTCATTATTTGCCAGTTGCTCTGTTCATCACTGGTTTTTAGATGAATATTCAGAATAAGTTGTCCATGTATTTGTTCAATTTCTTTACATTATATTTGACTTTCCCGGGTAAGATAATTCTGAAGGTGACCCTTAGTTTTCTCTCATTGAGTGAGAGCTCAGATATAAAAATAATCAGCTCAATGAGAGCTTAGAGCGGTGCTACATGGTATATAAAAGTAAATCAATTAGATCTTGACTGCATCTAATTTACTTGTATAATGACAGAGATCAACTTTCTAATTAGAAAAGGAAACAAAAACATGTCAATGTCATCAGGCTCAACTTATTATATTTTAAATTATATTAAAATTGTTAAAATTCCTCAGTCATCTTCCAGTCCATCTTTTTTTTCTGTACTCTGATTCTAACTTGTTTGTGTGTACAAACAAGTTCTTGTTCACCAATTTATAGTATGCAAAGTTGGCTAACCTAACCAGGCCCACCAATGGGGAGAAGGTAAAGCTTGGCAACTGCCCTGGGCCTCGTGATTCAAAAGGGCCTCGGGCCCTTTAAATCACTGCTGGAGTGCCATGCAGCACGTTTTGGCTTGCCAGGGGAGCACCATTGTTCTAAGGCCCCACCCCTTCTAGGAGCATGGAGCCAGTACCCCACTCCTCCCCACACAACTTGCCCAGGGGTCTGACAGTTCTATACCCCTGCACTGAATCAAACACACAACTAATTTGATAAAAATGGGAATGCCTTTCACTACATACCATTTATGCCAGTGATTCTCAGAATTTTGTATTGGTGACCCCTTTCACACAGCAAGCCTTAGTAAATTAATTTGGTTTTAAATAGTTAATACTCTCATAGGGTGCATCTGCACAGCAAGGCATAACTCAAAATAAGCTACGCAAATTGAGCTATGTCAATTGCATATCATATTTTGAAATAGCTTATTTCGAAATTGGGAGCGTCTACGCAGCACTTATTTCGAAAATAGAGCACTCCTGCTCTGACTTCCCTTATTCCTCATACAATGAGGGTTACAGGAGTCGGAATAAGAAGCCCTCCAGGTTGACAGTATTTTGACACTATTTCAAAAGAACTGCCTGCTGTGTAGATGCAGACTAAGTTATTTTGGAATAGTGCTAGTTATTTCAAAATAGTATTGCAGTGTCGATGTTCCCTTAAATGTTGGAGGTAAAGCAGATTTTGGAGTGAAAACTGACAGCTTCTGACCCCCTGAGGGTTCACGGACTCTAGTCTGAGAACCACTGACTTATGCAATACTATACACAGCAATTAAATGTGATAGAGAACACTTCTCACATTTTTCAGTGCAAGAAACTGAAGTACTATGTCAACCACTGATACAATCTGGCACAGTAGTGCTACATGTTCAATGATATCAAATCAAAAGCCCTTGTAAAAAAAGGCATAATAGGTACAGTATAAGGGGAAGGAATGGGAGTTTCATTGGCTTATTGGTGAAAAACAAGAGTAGGCACCATACAGAGCTGTCTGGCCCAGCCATTTAGGAACTAGATGTGGCAGACACTTTGGGAGCAAAGGTGGGCGGGGGGAGTCATGCGAGTGTTCCTTACCCTGCTGCGCCTCTGATCAGGAGAACCTCAGATAAATGATGCTCACCCAGAGCCTGCATCCCAACCCCCCCTTCCCAAGTCAGAAACCTCTCTTGTGCCCAAATTCCTTCCCAGATGCTGTTCCATCACCTGCACCCCATTTCCTTGCTTCAGATCAGAATCTCCCCGCACCCAAACTCCCTCCCAAACGCTAAACCTGCACCCCTGCCCCAGCCCTAACCCTGAGCCCACTCCTACTCCCCATGCTCCTCAGCCCCACCCCAGAGCCCACAACCCCATTTGGAGCCCGCATTCCCTCCTATAGCCCAACCCCCAACCCCAGCCCCGAGCATTCTACCACACCTAATTTCTGGCCCCCTTGAGCTTTCATTCCCCCACCTATCCCAGCACTGGAGCTGTGAGAACTGGCTTGATGAAGTTTCCGCCCTTCCCCTCCCTGGCAGATCCGTGTACAGCCCACGCACAGATTTTTTTCTGTATGTCAGTGACCCCTGATTAAAACAAAAAGATTCTCCACCCCTGAAAACATCCTATCACATGACCATTGGTTCTGATATCACTGTATTAGGAATATAATAAATACTCTACTTAGTATATTAGCTTGTGTGCCAATAACAGGCTTGCTCTCTATCTCTATTTCTCTTGCTCTTGTTCACTCTTGCTCTCACACTATCTATCTATCTATTGTTCTCCCTCGATTGTTCTTCATCTATCCCCCTCTCACTCTCTTTCTTGCTCGCTCTGTCGCTTGCTCTCTCTCTCTAACTTGCTCTCTTGCTCTAGTTCTCCATCTATTTTTGGTCTCTACTAGTACAAGTTTCACAAATTCATTTTCTTCACTTCCATTTGAGAAAACAAAATGTGTTTAAGAATGATGCAGCAAAATTCTGTCAAAACAATTTACATATTTAATTTTCCAGTTAGTTCTGACTAGTTTAAAATTAGGAAGGTGCAGAAAACAGGTGGTCAAAGCTATTCCAATCCTTCCTCCCCAAAGTGACATTTGTATAGTGGGGTGTTTCTAGACTACATGGCTCCATCAATGGAGTCATGTAGATGAGTGTACTCGGCAAAGGGAAATGAAGCGGCCATTTAAATAATCGCCGCTTCATTTACATCAAAATGGCTGCCGCACTGTGCCGATCAGCTGTTTGTCAGCACAGCGCGGTAGTCTAGACGGGGATCAACCAACCCTAGATCCCTTTGTCGTCAGATCCCTTATGCCTCGTGAAACGAGGCTTACAGGATCTGACAACAAAGAGATCTGGGGTTGGTTGATCCCCATCTAGACTACCGCGCTGTGCCGACAAACAGCTGATCGGCACAGTGCGGCAGCCATTTTGATGTAAATGAAGCGGCGATTATTTAAATGGCCGCTTCATTTCCCTTTGCCGAGTACACTCATCTACGTGGCTCCGTCGACGGAGCCATGTAGTCTAGACACACCAGTGATGTCTAACTTTGGGGAAGAACACTTCAGTCATTGTGTTTGTCTTTTATACAGACACACCAAAAGTCACTCTCTAAGTTTTGGTTCTATAACTTATGAGAATAAATAACATTTTATGCTTTTGCAAGTTTTCCCTGCTTATTTGAGGTGGAGCCAACATAATTATCTATTTCTTCCCTTTGCGTACCCTTTAGGTAATTTTTGCCTGACTTCTAAGATTATAATGAGAATAAAAAATAAATAAAATGTATGCACAGTCTACCCTGACTAATTACATGCTTGTATGTGCATTTTAGTACTCCTACTACTCATATTCCCAGAATACTACACACAGGAGCATTCAGGCAAAGAGCTTCCTTACATGCTGTCAACATGTCTTCTTCCCACTTCAATGTCTTCTGGTGTTATCTCCCTTTTTCTCCCACTGAGGGTACGTCTAGACTACACCTTTCTGTCGACAGAGAGATGTAGATTAGGCACGTTGAGCTTGCTAATGAAGCAGAGATTTAAATATCCCATGCTTCATTAGCATAAACATGGCTGCCACTTTTTTCGAAACAGAGCTTTTTTTTACAAAAAAAGGGAGTCTAGACACGGATCTGTCGAAAAATAAACCCTTTTTCAAAAGATCCTATAAACCTCATTTTTTGAGGAATACAAGATCTTTCAAAAAAGGGTTTATTTTTCGACAGATCCACGTCTAGACTTCCGGGTTTTTTCCAAAAAAGCTCTGTTTAAAAAAACAGCGGTGGCCATGTTTATGCTATGAAGTGCGGGATATTTAAATCCCTGCTTCATTAGCAATTTCGACGTGCCTAATCTACATCTCTCTGTCGACAGAGGGATGTAGTCTAGACACAGCCTGAGGGACACAGCCAGGATTTCTCTTTTCATGCAGCTGCATATGCAGTGGGGAATAGAGAGTAGAAATCTGTAGTATGGGAACCTGTCCCCTACTTGAGGAAAAGAGTAGCCCATGGACTGAAGACTGAATCCTTGCATGCGGGTGGAAATGTGGATACTTTAAATGGGAGTTTAAGAGGAGGGATTTTGGGGCAAGGATACAAGAGATCTTGGGACAGAAGTTGGATTCCCACAATACAACACACTTTCCATCCATCCCCACCTTGAGAATCCTTCTCTGGGTCCATAAGGGGAACATTCAATAACTAACATTTAGGCATCTAGAAAATCATTGGAACAGTGATAGGATCCACAAACCCTGAGTTAGGTGACTAGGCTCCCTGTATAATGCTTAGGGACATGAAGGCACCTTTGCATATGATCCCCAAAAGCCAGAATCTTGGGTGGAAAATTGCAAATGATAGACAATGAAAGGGTGAATCCTAAACTCTCTTATGGAGATCAAGACATAGGTGCCTCCTTTCAGCATGGTCTTGTTTGATGTAATCCAATGCTAGAATTCCTTTCTCTTCATGGTGCTATCACCCAGTTTAAACTATTAGCCCAAACGTTTTGGTGCTTATCCAGGATGTAAAAGACTTAGTTTCAAATTTCTCCTCTTTCTGTGAGGGAAACAAGATTTATACAGGGATTTCCTACCACTCAAGTGATCTATTTTTTGAGTTGTAGGATTCAGATGGTGATTTCTTTCTGTCTCTCCCTCCAAAGCTGTACCACTATGTATGAAGAGGTTAGGGAGAATCAGGGTGGCCGGAATTGCCGGGTATGAAATGAAATATGAATGATCCCTCACATGCAGACTGCAGGCGACAGAAGAGAGGTTTGGAAGGTTTTGCAGGGGTAGTGGCTACACATTTTCTTTTTACTTTCAGGCTGTTCACTTCCTGTTGTTGGGGAATTAACTCTGCATTATTATAGTGGTATTACATTTTTACATTGACTTTTCATATCACATAGTTTTCCATGTAAAATGAACACAGTAAAGCTAGTATAATTCAAAGATATATGCAAATATTATAAAAAATATTACATGTCTAACTCTCTGAAGACCATACGATAGTAAACATTGGACACACCAGAGATTTTATATGGGAGATACATAAACTATGTTGTATTCAGCAGAAAATGTAATCCAATGGGAATTTCTGATCCTGACTCAAGGTTTTCTCCCATCAAGCTGACGAACAGTTATTCATTTTTCCCATCAATTAAGCTCAAAGTAAATTTCTATGCATTGTTTTGTGAGAAAGTTTTGTACATTTTAATAATGTAAACATCTAAAATTAAACTGGGATGTTTTGGTATCTGAGAGCCAAACCAAATCTAGAATGTAACATGTACCATTGTTTTTTAGATATATATTGTGGATTTTTAAAAATATTTTTGAGATGCACACTGAAATTACTTATTCCCCTTACAGAGCCATCCTCATTGAAAGACAAAAGAGTGAGGGACGGGGGGTGGGGAGGGGAGACAGGGTCGTGCTAGCCACAAGTAGTTCCCCAAACCTTTGTGAGACCCACATAGGTTTAGATCACTCCCAAGTTGCCTTCTTAAAAAAGACACTTTGTGGAGCTGACAGACTGTTAGCCATATGGCCTTCTCTGTGCTGCTGTCTGGGCTATAAATTCTATGCTCAAAGGAGATGAAAATGACAACAGCCAATACTTTGAAACTCAGGAGGTCTGGAACTTTAAAATATTAAATTCTCCTCCACACTTAGCTTATCCAAACTTTTCTGAAACTCTTCATTTTGTGCAATTATTTAATATTATTACTTGTCTTGAAGATAGTATTTCAGGAAGTAAGCATGTAAGGTTCTCTCATTGAAAGTCAGAGAAGAACAAGAAACACTTCAGGCAGATAAGAGTTAATGTTTCAGGCAATGTACACTTTACATAGAATCTTTTGTCTGACTCAGAAAATGCAAACAAAGCTTTCCATTCCATTGCCATTTGATTTGGATACTTACAACCTGCCATATCACAAAAGCAACTTTATTTATAGTTGTGCTATTTGCTTTTAGTATAATAGTATGTTATTTATATTATACTTGGATAAATTCCTTAGCATCCCTAATCTAACCAAGCACAAGGAAGAGTGAGAGTGGTTGAGTGCATACATTTTCGCATGGAACATGATTCATGATTCTAGGCTTAGCCATCACAAACAATGTTACTTCAACCTTGACAACACATTAATCAAGTTGTAAAATAAATAGTTGCAGGGGCTCTGACTGGACAAGGAGAATCTAACCACAGCTACCTGCTTCAAAAATATACTTAGTTTCTATGCCTGTTGTTAAAAGCAACAGAAAGGAGGCTGTGAAGGCCAGGACTCTATTAGGGTTTAAAAAAGAGCTTGATAAATTTTTGCAGGTTAGGTCCATAAATGGCTATTAGCCAGGGATAAAGTATGGTGCCCTAGCCTTCATAACAAGGGCAGGAGATGGATGGCAGGAGATAAATCACTTGATCATTGTCTTCTGTTCTCCTTCTCTGGGGCACCTGGCATTGGCCACCGTCGGCAGATGGGATGCTGGGCTCGATGGACCTTTGGTCTGACCCAGTATGGCCATTCTTATGTTCTTATGTTCTTAAAGGAATATATGAAATGTAATATTCTCAAACTCATAAAAGAGGCGGGGAGGCCATAAGGAAGACAAATAGGTATTTCAACACTGTCCAGGTCACCTTTCTAGTTTCATTATATCACTATGTAGAAATAACTGTGAAATGTTGTTTTTTAAAAATTTTCTAAACTACTCTGTGTGTAACGTTTATGCAGTTGGTTCTCTATAGGGCCAAAAACAGCATTAGAGGAAGTTCTCCTGATAGCATCAGCAACGTGAAAGGCTGCTGCTGAGTGGGTACTCTGCTGTTCTTAAATGTTTCTGTCAAAGGCTAATACTTTCCTCTACTTTATATCCATGCAGATTACTGGGGAAAACACAAACAGTACACTGCAGAGTGTCATATTTTATATTAGCTGTCTATACACTAGACATTGGTTGGGTCTAATGCAGCGACATAAAGCCCCACCCTCCTCCTTCTACAGCCACATTATACTTGTCTCTGAACTGATGGAATTGGAGAAATAGAGAGAATTTTTTTTCCCCAATGCTAACAGCTGCAAGCAAACAGACAGAAAGTCATGACTCTTCCTCTCTACTTGTCAGTCACTGGAGATGTCTGTATACAATTAGTGAGAGTGTTGTGCCCTCTATATAGATGAAGCCAATTATTAACTATGGACTCCATTCTCTACTCTCACCCTTATAGTTTCTTTGACACTTTGTGATGTGGAAACTAGTTTTATCTCCTCCACTTATAATTATTTTTAAAGACCATATGCAACCTTGTTACTGGAAAAAAAACATATTTGACAATAAATTAATATGTAATTCTACCTGGAAAAGTAACTATGAACATGTTTTTTGGGGATGAAGAGGCTTCATATCCGTCTCATGCTATGTCTACACTGCGGGTTTTTTGCGGAAGAAGATATTCAAATGGTGCGCTCATTTGCGTATCATCTGCCGATCCTTTTTGCAGAAGAGGTTTTTGCGATAAAAAGCCCCTTTTTTGCAAGATCCTGTAAACCTCATTTTTTGAGGAATAAAGGATCTTGCAAAAAAAAAGGGGGAGGGTTCCGACAAATGGCCTCGTCTACACGGGGCTTTTTATTGCAAAAACCTCTTCCGCAAAAAGGATCAGAAGAAGATATGCCAATGAGCACGCAATTTGCAGTGTAGACATAGTCTCTGTGATTCCATTATAAATTTGCTCAATTTTCATGAAAAAAGATATTCTCCACCAGTGTTCCCTCTGGGTACGTCTACACTTGCACCCTAGTTTGAACTAGGGATGCAAATGTAGGCGACCAAAATTGCTAATGTAGCGGGGATTTAAATATCCCGTGCTTCATTAGCATGATCTCACCGGCGCGTTACTCCGCTCAACAGCTGTTTCGAAAGTGAAAGTGCACGCCGGGACGCGTTAGTTCAAACCAAACCCCTTCGAACTAATATTACTCCTCCTCCTAGGGCTCTAGGCTAGAGTGACCCTGAGAGAAGGGAGTGTGTGCATGACTAGGCCTGCAGGGCCATATTTACCCTGATAGAGGGAACTGTACTTCGAGACTAGGCCTATAGGTCCATATATACCCTGCTAGAAGGGACTGTGTTTGGAATGAGGCCAGAAGGCTGTAGGTACCTTGGTAGAGGGACATTTGAGAGGAACTGGGTCTACGGGACGAATTTGCCCTGCAGAAAGCAGACACAGACCCCGACTTTGGGGCTTCCGGGCCATCAAGGGGTCTTGTCCCTTGACAGTCTAAGATGCTAAAGGACCATTGTTCTTTTTCTAATTTTTTTTTGGTTACAGACTAACATGGCTTCCCCCTGAGACCATGAGTACATGTATCATCATCCTTTCTAACAGACAAAATGCATGTTTCAAAGATCTTGCAAATAAGGTTTCAACCTACAAAACAGTTAACACCACACCTAGTACTCGCTACTTCTGACTCATAAGAGGCAACATTCTACCAGATAGCAAAGATCTGGCCTTAATGTGGTCAGTTTACCATGTGTTAATTGGTAACACAGGATTTAAAAAAAAAACATTAAGATCAGAGTTTTATGAATCTGCAACACTAAAAAAAGTGTTAAAAATCTTTTTCTTTCTCACTTTAAGCCACTAACACAAGGGTGGGCAATATTTTTTATGGGGGGGGCACTCCAAGAATTTGGCAAGTGGTTGAGGGCCTCACTCTTCCATTATATTAATGGAAGGTCTGGGATGGAGATTGAGTGAAGAAGGGAGATTGGGGTAAGGGAATGAGGTGTGAAATCTGGGATGGAGTTTGTGTGAAGTAGGGGATCATGACCTAGAGCAACGGATTGGGATGAGGAGAGGGTGCAGGGATTTGGGTTGTGACCAGGGATAGCGGATTCGGGTGCAAGGTCTAAAAGGGGGTTGTGACCTTAGGAGGGATGTAGGAGGGGATGCAGTGTCTGGGAAGGTGTATGGGGGCTGGAGCAGGGGTACAAAAGGTTTTGGTTACATGGGGTAGGGGGCAGAGGGTTGGGGGAAGGAACAAGGGAGGTGCTGGGGTGCCAGAGAGAGGCTCTGGCTGGGAAGAGCCACAGGTTCCTTAGCCAGGATCCCTGCCTTCCTGCCCCTATGCGTACTCAGGGGAGTTGCATGAGCCATGTTTATTGCTCTAAACTACATGCTGTGAGCCTGGGTGATGAGGGAGGGGCACTTTACATTCTGCCTGTCCTGGAAACAGGCAGCTGCTATTAGTCAAAACTGGCTAATGGGAGCTACTTGGGCTCGGACAGCAGAGAAGCCTGTCTCCCCTCCCTTCAGGCTCTCACATTCACAAACACACACATGGCCCTGCACACACATGACCCGGCTTTCCTGAGTGCTGGGTGGGGCAGACAGGGAGCCAGCTGAGGCTCTTGCTGCTGTATTCAGCCCATAGATTATCTTTTTCCCAGCCCTGGAGTAGAGGTTAGAACGAGATTCTCCATTTATAATATACAGCAGCAGCAGCAGCTGCTACTTCTGCTCCTCTGAGAGGCTGAATGCCCTGCCCCCACTTCCCCAGTCAATCAGCTGAGTTCCCTGCCTGCACAGGAAGCTCTGAACCTCTGCATGGGGCTCAGAAAAAGGCTGCACGTCCGTACAGGTGTGCAGCTTACAGGGAACCTTGTTCTCCACCCAACGGTCCTTCATATTCAACCTGGCTCTGAGAATTCAATACTGTGCTCTTGAATCATCACAGCCAACATTGATTCTGCCGTTAAAATGCCAATGACTATTTGCTCTTGTCATGCTACTCCCCTTTTTAAGTCCTTTGGCTAGCTGCATTACTGGCCTGATTTAATGTGCAGCAATACTGAGAATAATAGAAAGGCTTCTGCTGATTTCCAGTGACCTTTGGCCTGAAAAAACAGCTCCTTATTCTTTTTCCCCCTAGGTCCTGTACAGATTCCTTCTCATATTTGTGCTCTAAGATTTTCCCTTTATTTGTAATCTCATAATTTCTTCAGTGACCTCTCCTAATGGTCTGCCTTCTATGGCTTTCACCTTTTCTTACTTTCATAACATTTTCCAGACCAGCAAACAACTCCATTCAGCCTATCAAGAAAGACCTCTGAATTCCCCACACCTCCTCAAACTCTTTATGGCACCTGTTGTGTAGGTGTCAATAGACTAATGGTCAAGGCACTAGTGGGCAGGGCAAGCCCGCCTCTCTGCCTCTGTCAGTCAGGGACAGCAGGCAGGAAGCCTTTAAAAATTACAGTTAGCTAGAAGGAAGTGATCATGCTGAACAGGAAATGGTGG
Source organism: Pelochelys cantorii (assembly GCA_032595735.1). Taxonomy (NCBI): domain Eukaryota; kingdom Metazoa; phylum Chordata; order Testudines; family Trionychidae; genus Pelochelys; species Pelochelys cantorii. The sequence continues at coordinate 90,024,253 of CM064326.1, forward strand.
AATAACTGCTGAAGATTCAAGGGGAAACTTCCATTCAAGAGTTCTCCATCCCCAATCCTATGGGAGCATGGCAAACTTCAAGGCTGATAGAGTGAATGTGATGGAAGGATTTCTAGAAAACTACTCTGCAGGTGGTATAACATGGCACTGCTTGCCTTTTCCCCTTTGAGTTGGCTCTGAGAAGTTGTTTTCAGGTGCACAGGAACACTAATTTTGTTTTTTATTTCCCTCATTAGTAGAGGCATAAAATGTCTTGCAAAAGATGCAGTCCCTCTTGAAAGGTATAGGAAACAGTGGTATGAATATAAGCCACTCAATATGGATAACTCAGCATGACCAGGGTCTCCCATCATCTGGGAGAAAAATCTATGAGGATTCTTTTATAAAAACATTGCATTTTCTGTGCTACACACATTCATAAAATAATATTTATAATAGATTTGCATAGCATAGAGAACCTGGCTGAAACTCAGTAAATAATAACAAATGCTTAAATATGTTAGGTGAAACATGAAATGGTTTCAAAGAACTGGTTATTACCATTTTATATTGCAATATTTCAGGATATGCTAAAATGACTAACACATTAAAATGAACAATGGAATAGTGGCAATTTAAAAAAAATCTATATAATCTAATAATTTACCTTAGACATTTTGATCAGCTCTGGAAGACTACTTATATCTTAAGAGGTTAGTTGGAGGTCAAAGTTCAAACTTAAAAGGCACTATGTGGAATTATATTAAATATACTTGAAGCACTGCCTTGTGGGTATCAGCTTAATCACTTATTAAACAAAATGAATGATGTGTTTGCTTATTTTCTATAAAGAAATGCAATTAATAGACATTATCCAACTCTAACTAATGATGCATGGTTTGAAGGATCTCAGTTCTTCTTGCTACATATAGAGAATTCACATTTGACATTTCAAAAGTTACCATCATATACTAATTGCTCATCATTACCATGTTCAAAAGTCAGTTTATTTGACCAGCTAGATATGTTTTATTGATTTGGATTTTCACTACCCTACTGTAAAAGTATCTAATTATCTCTGAAGCTTCAGGGGGCAGCCGAGTTAATCTGTACAGGATAAAGTTAAAAAACAACAGATGGTCTGGTAGTACTTTATAGACTAACAAAACATGTAGATGGTATCATCTGAAAAAGTGGGCTGTGCCCACGAAAGCTCATGATACCATCTACATGTTTTGTTAGTCTATAAAGTGCTACCAGACCATTTGTTGTTTTTTTAAGTTTAATTATCTCTGGACATTCTTGACTATCTTTAGAGAATATATAGTAACAAATACACAGCTCAGTCATCAACAGATTAAATGAAGTAATCCAGGGATAACATAAATACAACTAATTGACCTCCCTACCACTGCTTTTCATCCTGATTCAAATAATGGCAGTGCCATGCTAAGTTCTTATAAGTGCTGAGAACACACATTCAGGGTACGTCTAAACTACGTTCTATTTTTGAAAGAGGATATGCAAATTTCACGGGAATTTGCATATCTTCTTCCGATCTCACTTTCAAAAGTGGATCTTTCGAAAGTGAAAGTAGTCTGGATGTGGGTTTTTTGGGGAAAAAAACCCTTTTTCAAAAAAACTGTGTAAACCTCATTTTTTAAGGAAGAGTGTTTTTTTTGAAAAAGGGTTTTTTTCTGAAAAAAACACATTCAGACTACTTTGACTTTCAAAATATCTACTACAATATCTACACTGCTGTCTCAAACAGAGCTGTCCTGAGTCTGTCTTCCTGGGTGGGGTGGCTTACTTCTAGGCCTGTTGAAGTTGGGACAATGGGGCCCGGTAATTCAAAGGGACCCAGCGTTCTTAGGTACTACCACTGGTACTGCGGCAGCTGGAGCCCAGGTCCCTTTGAATTGGCACCAGAGCACCACTCCAGGTGGCTCTGAGGGATGGAAATGAGCTGCATTGGGCAGCACTAAGGGCTGACAGCCTTTAGCCCTGTCCCTTCTCCTCTTGGCCCTGCCCTTTCTAGGGGCATGGATCCAGGCCCCACACATATACCTTGCCAAAGTGGCTGTTGGCACCACTGAATATACTATTACACAGAGACATATGGGCTCCTAGGTGGTGCTATGCCTGTTGATTATGAACCTATGTTTTCTTAGAACCTGGGTCATCCTGTATGTGTAGCTGTATGATGGTCCCCTTTCCCCTCCATGCTTTATGAAATGGGCATATGGACACAAATATGCATAACTCGAGATGCTTTGGACAAAATACCTCATGTAACCTATCAGTCTTAATGCCATAATCTGGTGGATCTGTATATATTATTTTGGTGTAGGTATCATTCTTGTATGTAAAATTAGAAATATGGGGTACGGAATTGTTTATAGATTTATATGCGCAAATCAAAGCCATCAAGGATGTTTTTAATGCTCTGGCAACCTTAATGATTGGGTGATCAACTTAATGGCCTGTATACAGCCTGGCTTTGTCTCCTAAGTTTGAGCAGTAGTTTTTCCTGGATAGACATATGACCAAACCAATTTATATTGATATACCAGATGAACCAGGTAATTTTCCATGGAAGGGGGAGAGTGTATAACAAAGGATTCCCACCCAAAAGGAAGTCTGTTTAAGATTAAAGCTATCAGTCTCTTTGTCTTTGGCTGGCATGACACATCCAAAAGGAAAGCCAGGGACCCGAGTCAGAGTAAAAGATCTTATCTGACTTCAAGGTTTGCCTGAAATAAGAACACTTTTAGGGTAAGTTTGCAATAAACTTTAGTGCAGGTCTACTCAACTTTGGAAGCCCTGGGGGCCACAATGATACTCATAGTACATGCCAAGGGCCACAACTTAAGTGTGGCTGTATATACATGCAAATATATATGCAAATAACTTCTTTCACACTAATGGGCATGAATACTAAGTTTAAGTCAAGACTACACAACACACAGGCCCCATTTAAGTCAGTTCTGCTGATATTAATAAAATGAAATATTTATCTGATTTCCACCCATATGACAGCACTTTTAATGAGCAATGACAGTCCAGGAATTTAACTACTAAAACACATATAGTAGTTATATTAACTACTTTTTTGTTTTGGCTCCCACCCGTGGGCCATGTGTTGAGCCCTGCATAAATCCAAACTGCACCACAGGCCACAAACAAATGGGCCACGGGCTGCATGTGGCCCACAGGCCACGTTTTGTGTAGCCCTGCTTTAGTGTATTAGAACTAGCTATGCATTTTCTTTTATTTTTTATTCTGTAACTTACTTTGATCTGCCTGCTTTCACTTGCAACCACTTAAATCCTATTGTTTGTACTTCATAAAATTACTTTTCTTTACCATCAAGCCCAGTGTAAATAATTATTACTTGGGGGGGAACAACCAGTGTGCACATCCTCCTTTCATTGTTAAAGGGGCTCACCTGAATGAGCTTTTGACATGTGAAACTCTCGCACAGTGAAAGACAGATTTGTTTGGGGGTTTGATCCCGTTTGGGGGTTGGTTTCCTGGATGCTATGCCTATGAACTGCATTCTCCCAGAGCTGAAGTAATCTAGTGTTTGCACTGCTCATCAGAGTGTGGGGAGTGGTTATCTCAGCTCTGAGCCTTGGCTGGAGGAGACCAGGAGATCTGGCCCAACAGGACAGGGCGGTGAGGAGCCCCAGAGAGTAAGAAGGTGAGTGTCAGTGTCTTTATCATCACACTGGGAAACAGCCCTGATCAGAGGGTTTTTTTTTTCTGTTTGATTTATGAGATGTGTAAATACATTCACTACATTATATCCCATGCCTCAATTCAACAAGACAGGGAAATTAAGAAATAAAACATTCATTACTGACTTATAGAAAGCCATCTGTTATGTCTAGGTATATTAGGGTAACTTTAACTTATGTGCTATGTGGTAGAACATCTCAGTTCTACCTGTAGCTCAAAGATAAATTCCCTTTTCATTCCTTATTATTTTTATTTTAAAAGCAACCAGGGCAATGTGAAATAGTAAAATATAATTTAATTCTGAATTTCCTTGTTTCTTCATCTGGTTTGTTACATCATTAATATGATTGTAACTGTTTATAATGTCATAAAGCTTCTCTTATTACTCACTGTGTTAAATAATCATTAATAAGCATATATCCTTTATTTTTTATAATTTATTTTTAAAAGAAACAATTACTCTTCTTTTATCACATGGAATGTTTATCACCAAGAGCAGTTATTATTCAAACACAAAGCTGAAGATAACATATTCATGTTGAAATGCTCTTGGTGTACCAAATAATCACAAAAAAAGCCTGAAAATCATATCTCCTCCTGTGTTACTTCAAAAAAGACTTGTAGCCTAATTTTTTGCACAGCATGCTTTTATGCTCTTTTCCAGAAAGGAAGAAATTTTTGGAGAGACGAGAATGGAGAGACAGGTGCTTTTGTCAGCAACACCAGAGCTAAACCGAAAAATCCTAACAAACACAAAGTAAAAGAAAAAATGCAGAATGTGATAATCCTCAAAAAGGCATAAAGCTTAGAAGTTTTGGCTGACATTTTATTTACTTTTTTCTTTGCAGCACCAGGGTTTTCTTTATTCTTTTCTTTTGCAAAGAGTTTTCTTCATATTTAAACACTGGCAAATCTATACAGATGATTTTTATCTTTTCAACATGCCAGAAAGTTTATCCTCTTCTTTGTAATAAACCAGGTATAATTTCCATTGGGATTACAAATGCATTGAAGTATTTATTTCCTCTGCTCTGATGATTTTCCTTAACTAATCCTTTTTTTTGTTTTTGTTTCTTTGCTCGCTTGCCCAAGGCTCGCCCTTCTGTAAATAGAACATGTTATTCAGTGTATGTCTCTGGGGGAAAATATTCCATGTTGCTCATTTTAAATATACCAATTACCTTTCCACTATTTCTGGTGACAGCCACCAGTCAAACACATGCACAGGGACATTTCATTTTGCTCTTTCATTTCAGATGAAAGGTAGGAAAACTACACTTAACAAAAACAGAAACCTTCAGGCTTACAGATGTTTGTACATTCAGAACTCACGCAGAGAGCTTTTGATGTCTGATGTTTTGAAAGGTAATATAAAGTCAGTATATCAAACATATAATTTCATTGTTTTAAACTGTTTTCTCCTTTTGTTGCCCTAGCATGTGCTAATGTGCCTCTGAGTCAGCAACAGGATATACACAGCTTGTTCCTGGTAAATTTTATTTTGATGTAAAATTATAGAACATAAAGTGTGTTATAGAACCTAGAATAAAAATATAGAACCTAGAGTAAAACCTCTTCAGAAACTCTCTATAGCAGTGTTTTTTAAACTGGTGTGCCGCGAGGCAGTTGGAGGTGTGCCACGGAGAACAACAGAGTTCAAAATGGACACCCTTAAAGGGGCAGGTGACTTTTTTTTTGGCTCAATAACTTTCCTCCTAACCCCCCCTTTTTTTTCTCAACAAAAAATCCTTGGTGTTCCTCATTAAAAAAAAATTGTTTGGTGTTCCGCGGTCTTAAAAAGTTTAAGAAACACTGCTCTATAGGATTCTGCTAATTTTTAAACAGGTTTTGTTGCTTGTCTAAAAAAGCAAAGCCAGTATTGTTGGGTTTCCTTTCTACTAAAAATCCTTGTAATTCATTGGCAAATTGTTTAACCCATTTTGCAGCCATGTGGGGGCACAAGAAAGAGAAGGACATAGGTGAAGAAGAGTTTGCATATCACTTGCACCAGAGATGATGGGTTGAGGAGTACCCAGCTCTTGCTCGTTTCAGAGATTACTAATAATTATTCAATTGCTCTATGTATGGCTAATATTTGAGATGAAGTGGAATATAAATGAACAAAAGCATTCTGGGAAGAGAAAAGGAACACTTGAAGTGCTGGAAAGATAAATACAAGCAATATCAGTCTGAACTGAGTTAGCACTGTCAAATGTACTAGACGCTTTGAGATAGCTGAAAAAAAGGGAGAGGTCTAGTCATCAGAAAGAGGTACATCACACTCTTTTTGGTGTTTTAACAGTATAGTTGTCTTAATAACCCCACATAAGGCTCACATGGAAATATTTTTTAAAAGACATATTCAATTTGTATGGAAAAATGTGCATGCAATTGTGCATCTATTGCTGTGCAATCAGTTATGACTTCACAGAAATCAAATGGTTGCATGTACACAGTTACCTGCTTATTACTCAAGAAGGTCATTAGCTATGTGAATCTTAAGATGACTCTGGACACTGAAGTTAGGGGCAAGTGAGAGGCCTCAGATTGGAAAAAAAAAACCCTTCCTGGTGTGGGTGCCCCCAGTGATTACTGTGCAGTATAGCTGTCCGCAGTGTTCACTGCCCCCACTGTTGACTGTGCAGTATTGCACCTTCCAATCAACACCCTCCTTTCCATGTTATAGAAAACAATTGAATTCCAGGTACATCCCATTTTCCTGCCAGAGCCAATCCCTGACTTTTCTTTAAGTTCAGATAGAGGAAGCTGCCAAATTTGGTGGTCCTAGTTGTTACCATTTAGGAAGAATCTTGAATGAACAGACTTGTAGACAAATGGACTCAGAGACAGACATCTCTAAAATATATAGAGAGTGAGACTGGAAGATTTACCCTGTATTGTTCAGGTCCTTAACTCTTTTTTTTTTTAACAAAATGAAAATTGTAGGAGAAAGAGAGAGCCTAAAGCATGGGCCTGAGGGCTGAACCAAAGTAAGCAAGAGTTATACTATGAGTAACAGACAGGTCTTGTCAAAAACAGCTGTTTGTCTGCAAGTCAGTATCTCTTAGCACTAGGATTGCTAGTACTGCTAAAAGCACATGAAATATGTAAATATATTCCACCAGGACAGTACAAGGACACCCCAACTTAGTACATGCTAAAATAGTTTGAAATAGGAGTGAAAGCACAACGAGTGGTAAACAGGAATGCTTTGGATGAAAGTACAAGGGGAGGTACCTAACGTGTAATTAATGCACAAGATGATATGTAAGGTGTGTATCAGAGATTGTTTATCTCCATCTAAAAATGTCGGTGTATCTTGACTTAAGTCTTTGTCCAGCCTAGGGGAACTTGACTGAGGCAGGTCAGGTTCATCTGCTCCCTGCGCTCCCCAGGAGTGAGGAATGCAGCAAACTGTGCACTTTCCCCTCACTCCGTGACCAAGGGGAACAGCCAACAATGTTCCCATATGAATCAAGGGGGGAAGATTCAGCTCCTCCTATCCTCCCTAAAGGGTACCTTGGGGGTGGGAGTCTCAGCGCTGGGGCAATTCCAGAAGGGGGTGCGCCCCCAGCCAGCCCCTTTCACCTGCCTGATGATTCAGTCTTTTTTCCTTATGGTTTTATGAGAAGCAATCCCATTCCAGGCACATCCCATTTTCCTGGCACCACAAACACTGATCTTACATTATGTTATCAGAGGAAGCTGCATACCAAATTTGGTGGGCCTAGCTCTTACCGTTTAGAAGTAGTTCTGGAAAAAACAGACAGGTGGGCAGACAGACAAACTCTTTCAAATATATAGTAGATTTGGCCCAAAGTTCACTTAAAATTATAAAGAGCAACTTACAATTGTATTGATCTATCCATCGATAGCTGGGGTTGTAAACCTCCAGCACTGGCCACATGTGCTTCATTAGGGTTAACTGCTGGCAGACTGCCAGATGGTTTGTTTATCTCCGTACCAGCAGGCATGGTTGCTGGGAACTGTAGGAAGCAGGTGCCTGGCTCACGCTGCTTCCCACAGCTCCCATTGGCTAGGAATGATGAATAGCAGCCACTGAGCTAGGGGTTCCTCGTCCCTGAATTAGCGGAATGTGGTCTAAAATAATCTACCCTTGACTCTGAGAGTAGAGATTCAACAAATTAAAGCCAATTACAATCCCCAGAGAAATATCCCATTGCTGCTCAAACAGAACTAAGGGAAAGAGAAGGTTGTCTGAGGTTTTCAGCTCACTAAAGGTAACTTGTCACATTTGACTCCCTGGCAGTGTTCTATCAAGCTGCTCTAAGAGAACTGCCTTCAGACATCAAAAGCATAAACATTCTCTGAGCCGAAAGGGCCTCGGTATGTTGTGGGGGTGATATGCCAGTTGAATTTTCATTAGCAAATGCAGTCCTCACATCCTCTACTGAATGATTTTGAGTGAGGCAGTGAAAACAAGCTACATCTCTCCTAATAAACATCAGTGTGTTATCCTGATTTACAGTTTGAGGATGGAGACAAGGAAAAGGGCCTTAAAGAAAGAAGAAAGGTAGCTTTGAACAGGAGTCTTAACCAAAACAAAGCTTGTATCCCTTCACAGAACACAACCAATCCAGCTGCAAAAGGATTTTCACTCAACTGCTTAATCTGGGGCAGCTGCACTGATTTGTCATATCCTGAGAAATGAAGCTTTATATTGTAGATTTAATGTCAGTGACATCAAGAGTTAATAATTTATAAACTGATCTGGCAATCTGATCCACCTAGACCAATTCCTGAACCTGTGCACAGAGCTCCATTGATCAATTTGTAACACTAGGGCTTTAGAGCAACTATGGCTATATGAAGGAGAGGAGACTTCGCATTGCCACATTCAATCATTCCATGAACACCAGCTGTATTTGTAATGTCAGTACGCATCTAGAGTGAGTATTTTGCCACATTGGGTGTGGCATCATTGGCTGAGATCTGAACCTAGAGAAAGAAACATTTGGGAGAGAGCAACTCTCTCACAAATGCATTGAACTTTTCTCTTTCAATATAGTTCACTGAAATATTAACTTTTTAATATTTTATTATGGAAATCTTGATTCATTATTCATCTATCTTCACAACCTTCTCTCCATAATTGTAATATAGAGGGAATAAATGACTGTGTTGTTGTGTAAAGGTTTCATTGCCATATGTTTGGGTAGGTGAAATCATACACAAGTGAAGCAAATCTTTTTTACTGAATGTCAGTAAAACCTTTATATCCCTCATGTATGCATCAAATATTGTAACCTAAAATGGTCTGGATATTAAGTCTCTATCTCTTTTTGTCTTTTTAATAGTTGGTATAATCTATGAATAAGTGATGCTGGGGCTCATCCATGTAACTTGGATGGGGAAACAGAAGACAGGATGATAAACTTCAAACAGTTTTCTTTCAAAAATCTCTGCCACTAGTCACACTCACTAAGGGTACATCTACACTGTGGCCTTACTTCGGGATACTTCCGGTATCCCAAAATAGCTATTCCACCTCTTTTAAACAAACTTTTTAAAATAGCTTTCAAAATAATGGGCTCGCTATTCTGACATCCCTGTAAACCTCGTTCCACGAGGATTAAGGGACATTTTGGAATAGCGGTTTATTCAAAATTTGGTGCTGTGTAGAAATACACTCAAAGTAAGCTACTCAATTTGTGTAGCTTATTTCAAGCTATGGGTGCAGTGTAGATGTACCTTCAGGAATTTATATCTTGCAACGTCTAACTTTTAAATCCCAAGGGAATCATCAGAACAGCAATGGGATCCACAAAGTGCAATCAGGTGACTAGCCTTCATATATAATGAAATGAAAAGAAAGGAGTTTCTATTAATGCAATCCGCATAAGCAATACTTCCATACCTCATTTCTAATGTAACAATAAGGAAACCTTTGCAAAATGTTAAGAGATCTTAAAAATAAAATTTGTGCCTTTGATTTCCATCTTATTCCATGATTATTATAAGATTATCACAGCCAAAAGAAAATTCTGAAAATGAGCTGGCTGAGTGTGCCATTAGTGAAGTGGTGTTTTTTTATTCATTGTGTAATTGGAAAACCTCAGCCTCCTCTAAAATAAAATATTTTAAGTATTTACTCTTATTAATTGAGCAAACCATTTTGAGTGACCTATATTAATCAAACCTAGATAACATCTTTAAAAATTAAGGATGTAAGCCATTCATAAACATTTTTCAAGCTGTGAGTGATGGAAGTATGCCTCTTCTGTTACCATTTTTCTTGATTAGAAGCAATCAGCTTCCTGATGTTTATCTAAGGAACATAGAAAATAATTTTAAAATGAAACCACATGTTCCAAAATAGCAAGTAAAACAAGGCTTTTTATAATTTAATTGTAAAGTTGTTACAAACTATTTTTTTAAAAGTCTACTGTATGGAACTTGTGTTTAAATCTTACTTTGGATCAAGAAGAGCTATTGACTAGCCTTTCAATCACTTTTGGCTTCCAGAAAAACAACTACTTTCTCATTTTTCCCCCCAACAACAAAACAATTCCCACTTGTAATTTACATACAATTTATAGTTTTGTAAAATGTCTTTCCTATGCTCTCAAGAGTTTCAGCTCTTCGAAATGAGAACAAGTTTATTCCCAATAGATATAAAGAAAAAGGAAATAACTGATTTAATTCTCATAAAATATTTCTGATGAAGAGTAAATAAAAACTGTTAGCTACTCTGAAATAAGTGGAATGTGAATGCATCCCAAATAATGTTACTGAGCTTTTTGTTACTACAGAAATCTTGTTTATACTTTCAGCTAGAATTTCATCGGATGCAACAATTGCAGTCAAAATGAACTAGTTACCACAGATTCAGGAACTGGCAGAATATCTTTCAATGCTTTTTACCTATTAAATTGGTCATGAAACAGAGGGTATGTGTACACTGCAGAGATTTTCGAGAAAAACAGCTGTATTTTTCAGAAAAAAACGACACTTAAGTCCACACTGCAATTGCGAGCTTTCAACAAAGTTGAAAGAACACAGGAGGTTTTTTCTGACAGCAGTAAACTTCTTTCAATGAAGAAGCTTTTTACTTAAAGAGCTCTTTTGGGAAAAGGCATGTGTAGATGGGGAAGAGGGGTTTTTGGGGTTTTTTTTAAAGAAGAGGCCTCCAGGAAAAGCCACAGGTGCCCTGGTGATCACTCCATCCATACTAATCACAACTTAAATGCGAGATAGCGTCCAATCAATGTGGATGCTATCTTTTGAAAAAGCAGATCACTTTTTCAATGCAATTTTGTTGTGTACACTCCCTTTTGAAAGAAGTTTTTCCAGAAGATCTCTTTTGGAAGCCTGCAGTCTAGACATAGCCAGAGAGGAAAAATCAAACCACAGAACTGTTGAAAGGAAAGGAAACATCAAACTGATCCAAATGAAGAAGCCAGTGGAGCTAGTGAGATAACAAGGGGATTGAAAGTCAGACTTAGGCAGAATATGAGAGTGACTTAGGCATGGTGGAGTGGAAGGTCAGCTTAAGATACACAACTCCAGCTACGTAGATTATGTATCTTAAATCGCCATCCACACACAGAAGGAGTTCAACAGCTCCTATTGGCTTCCTTTACTCTTTATGAGGAACAAGAGAACTGGTGTTAAAGTAGCCTCGGGCTGCCCCAGAAGGGGTGGGGCAAGGACATTTCCATGCTTTCCCACACACAGACCTTGATTGGTCTGAGGGTGGGGGAGTGGGCAAAGTCTTTGCTCTCCCTCCGCCCCTCTCCCTCCGCCCCTCAAGAAGTTCAGAACAGCTGGCAGTTCACTCTAGGTACCCATGTCCCTGGTGGTGGTAGGAAACTTCACATACTCCCCTATTCTGCCCCCAGGTCAATCAGGACCTGGGGAGGGGGAGCACGTGAAGTCTCTCGCTCACTGCCCTGTGCCCTGCAAGGAAGTGCCCTGATTTAGTGGGTTTTCACTAAACCCACTAAATTGAACCCCTGGAAGATTGACCGCAGCAGCATCGATCTTCCATTTATTGTACATATGGCCCTAGTATATTATTTGGTGTGTGAGTGACAGTGAATACATAGACCTATAGGGGAAAAAAATGAGGAAAGAGAATAAGGTTAGGCTAAAATATGTCATGTGAGACCTTGGTAATCCTAAAAATAAAACCTTAAATTCTGGGCTAGTGCTAGGCAATATGGGCATGAAATGAGGCTATAAAGGAACACAAACATCCATCTCATCTTCTGAGAAATGCAGTGTTAGTTACAGTCTCTTTAACCTGGTGAGCTTAGCAAACACTTTTTGTACTTGCACAAGAGCTGTGTTTTTGCTTTGTTTTTTGCAGAGATTATAATGTTGATACCAGACTTCTGAGAAGAACACACAAGCAAATGGGGTGGGAAACCTCCTTATTTCCATTCATCTAGGCACCTGACTAAAAGCCAGTCACAACTGGATCTTTGTTGAACATATGATGGTGTCTGAGAGACTACAGTATTTTCCCTTTGTCTTAAATATCAATACTTGGTAAATGCTGTTAAATATTGACTTGTTGGAAAAAATATATGGCACTATTGTGCAATTCGTGCCCCGACTCCACTGCAGCAGAGGTCCAAAGCAGAAGGGAGGGGATATTCTGCTGGTACTATGGGGCAAAGATTTTAATGCAGGGGGCTACAGAGGTGGGGAGTATATTCTGCCTATGCATCAACCTTGTGTGTTAGCCTGATTGGGGTTGTTGAGGAGCACAGCATGTGTATGTCTAGACTGCATCCCTCTGTCGGCAGAGGGATGCAGATTAGGCAGGTTGATATTGCAAATGAGACAGGGATTTAAATATCCTGTGCCTAATTTGCATAAAAATGGCCGCCGTGTTTTGCCGACTCAGCACTTTGTCGGCAAAAAGTGGCAGTCTAGAGGGGGATCTGTCGAGAAAGAAAGCCTTTTTCTTCCTTGCTCCTGCAAGGAGGCATAAGGGATCTGTCAAAAAAGGCTTTTTTTCTCGACAGATCCCCCTCTAGACTGCCACTTTTTGCAGACAAAGTGCTGAGTCGGCAAAACACGGCGGCCATTTTTATGCAAATTAGGCACGGGATATTTAAATCCCTGCCTCATTTGCAATGTCGACCTGCCTAATCTGCATCCCTCTGCCGACAGAGGGATGCAGTCTATACATACCCCATATGTAACACATTGGTCAGTGTGTATTACAATGTGTATTTCTGCCGTTGCTGAGTTTGAAGCTGTGAAAGCCCCCAGCTATAGAGGCTTTCTTTATTCCAAATTATAGAAGTTTGTGCACTTAGCTATGGAGGCATGTGGTTGAGTCCCTAGTGGGTCAGCCAAGACGGCCACTGTCAGGCATGGACTAGCTAGGCAGAGACTGAGGTGCACAACACCTCTGCAAACACAACAAAGCCTGATGCTGAGGGTTCCCTCTCACATACACATACACATACACACACCAGGCCCATCTGGGTATTGGCAAGTTTAAGCTTTGGTTGTAAAAATAAATACAATAGACTTTTTGCCAACATGGTCCCTATGGTCCCTAAACATTATACTAGGTTAAATGTTTGTCAGATTGTTCTCAGTCCAATATACATTACACAACCAGTTGCTTGATAACTTGTTTGAGAGAGTATAACAGGAACTCAAAGCCACATTTCAGATTACATAGAAAAGTTTACTGCATTTAAAATGAGCAATAAAAGAGGTTGGTGTACAGAACTTGTCACTCCGATCTTCTCTTATTTTCTCCCGTTGAGTGGTTTGAGGCAGGGCTAAATAGTTCTTGGCATTAATGTCCAGGGTGATCCTGCCTGTTCAGCTTAATAATTATACAGTTCATCAGTTCATGGTCTGACAGGGCAACAAGGCAAACAAGTAGCTAAAATTTCCCATTAGTTTATTCTAAAGGGCATTTGCAGTCTCAGAGATATTTATCTGTAATAGCTGGGCAAAAGATCTCTCCCCAGTGTATTGCATAGTAAAACTATGGTATTCATTCTAATGCAATCCTTCCTCATAATAGATTTTTTAAATAAATAAAACTTGTTCAAAATCATCCTGAGGCTTCAGACATATCAAATAATTGCCATCATATAAAATCTGCTTTTACGGGCTAATCTTTAATTTACCATTAAAAATTTCTAAACAAGCCATTAAAAAGTCCACAACCTTACTCAGGGAGAAAAAATCCAATAAAACCCATCTTGATTTTTTTCCTCTTTGTTACTATTAGAGTTTTAATGGATCTCCTCAGTGAATATAATTATTGAGAATTTTACATTAATAGAATTTTAATGGATATTTTGATCAAACAAAATTATTAGGAATATTTCATTAATTAACATTAGTGTTTGTAATGATGTTTTAATGTATCACTTCAGAGTGGTTTGGTCAGAAACAAATTAATGCCATTGCAGGCTTTTTGTAGTTATGCGACTACATTCTCATTTCCTGTTCATAGCCTGTAAATGACTTACAGCAAGCATAAAATATTCAGTCTTGTCTGTTTCAGAAACATAGCACAGCTATTGGCATGAGATAGCTTTTAAATTCCTGCTGCACATTAATACATATATATGCAAGAGTAAATTAATGATTGTGTGTTTGGAAACTCTTTCATCTTGCATATCCTATGTGAAAAAATGTAAAGTATTCCTTTATTACAACCTGGAAGGAAGTACAGGCAGAAGTAGGAATGACATTGTGGATAAATGTTGGAGGGCATGAAGAACAAGATCTATTCTGCCCCACCACCCAAACTGGGAAAACTGTCGTTGTTGTGCTTTCTTATGTCAGGAGAGTGGTATTTGATGCCAAATCCCCCAATTTGGATTTCACAACATCTTCAGTGAAGGGAGAAAGAGAGGATTACTGACAGGGCTAAATACCTGATGTGGGATCCACTGACTGGCAAATGGGGAGAATTCAGTCTCACAATCTCCAGATAGTAAGAAAAGCCAAATGGATACAGGGCCCGATATAAACTAGTACTACAAACTGACATTTTTCTTCTATGTCCGTAGGGATAGGGCAAAAGAAACAAAGAAGAAATGGAAGAGGAATGTAGCCTAGAGAAAACTAACCCAAAAATATAATTCTTTAAGGAAGGAGAAACACAATGCATCATTACCTGAAGCATTGAAAAACAACAAAAAAAACAACAAAAAAAATCTATTCTGGTCATATCTTCTGGGGCACTTTACTTTTTTTCTTTCTTTTCTTCTCTAAGGCTGTATCTAGACTACATCCCTCTTTCGACAGAGGAATGTAAATTAGACACTTCGAAATTGCAGATGAAGCGGGGATTTAAATATCCCATGCTTCATTTGCATAATTGCATAATG
Source organism: Pelochelys cantorii (assembly GCA_032595735.1). NCBI lineage: Eukaryota > Metazoa > Chordata > Testudines > Trionychidae > Pelochelys > Pelochelys cantorii. Next base: position 90,039,315 of record CM064326.1, read on the forward strand.
TCGCTCTTTCGAAAAAGCACCATTTCGAAAGTAAAACTGTGGTCTAGACGCGGTTCTGTCAAAAACGGCAGGCTTTTTTGAAAGAGCCTGTGTGCCTCAAAGAATGAGGCATACAGGATCTTTCGAAAAAGGGTTTTATTTTCGATCGATTCCTGCCAATTTTCTTTCAAAAAGCCCCATTTCGAAAAAAACGCGCCGTCATTATGCAAATGAAGCATGGGAAATTTAAATCCTGGCTTCATTTGCAATTTCGAAGTGTCTAATTTAAATCCCTTTTTCAAGAAAAGGGATGTAATCTAGACACAGCCTAAGGGCATGTCTGCACTGCATGCTTATTTCGAAATAAGCTATTCTGGAAGAAATACTCCTAAATAGCATGTCTACACTACAGGGAAGCCTCAAAATTAGTCCGAGGTAGGCTTCCCTAGTGGATGTGCTACCTCAATTTAGAGCTCCAGGAAGCATTGGGGAGTAATTACTCTGAATGATCCTGGAGAGTAGTTATTTCAAAATAGCAGCAGTAGCGAGTCTACACCACTGCTATTCTGAAATAGCTTTTTTGGAATAAGCTTTATTCCTCATGGGATGAGGTTTACAGAAGTTGGAATAAGCTATCCCATTTTGAATTTATTTAGAAATAAAGGAATTGTTGTGTAGATGCTCTCATTGTTATTTCAGAATAACAGCTGTTATTCCGAAATAATGTTGCTGTGTAGATGCACCCTAAATGATTTTATGTTTCCATACATGTATAGTTCCCAGTGCAATGGGGCCTCTGTACTGATAAGGACTTTTGCATACTATTGTAACTTAAACATTTAACAATGACAAAAATAAGAATAGAACTTCCAAGTACATCAAGCCATTTAGGTCTAGTTGAAGAATCAGGGCCTGATTTTGAACTTAATGGGAAAATGCACAAATACTGACCATATCAAATTTTATTCCAAATATTTTACCCATCTCTATTTCCAGGATTTTAAATAAAATTCCTCCTCCTCCCACTCTCACAGGGTTACGTTTCTTTTGTTATATGGATTGTTTTTATTATTATTGTTTAAATAGTACCCACTGGAAAGTATGTAGGTACAGTTTGTATCTGTGCATCTGCTGTCTTTCTTTTCCATGAGTCATTTGTTCAAGAATGCCTCCTAAACTATGTATGCAGATTCCTCTTACCCTAATGTAAAGCAAGCTCTGGGATTGGTTGTGCCAGGAAAATGGGAAATGTTTGGAATGAGATTATTTTCCATAACATGAAAAGGGAGGGGTCCGAAAGAGGAGCTAGCTAGGGCCAGGACTCTCCACATTGACAGCCACCATCCACTGGTAAGTGGTCCTCTTGCCCTAAACCTCTCCCCACTGACCCTCGGCCACAGTACCAGAGACCAACCAGCCAGTGGCCCCGTGGCTGCAGTGTTCCATGCCTTGGGAGCACCACGGCCTTGACTCCCCTCCCCCTCACTGATATACATGCATTTTTTTCAGCAAGGCTCAAGTTATGTTATACATTTTATACATGTTTTGTGGAGCAGAGTTTATCTGATTTGATTTCTTTTTATTGCTGCCGGAGTGAAATTATTGAGTGAGGTTACTTTGATTTCTCCGAAGGAGTAAGCTCAAGGTATTTTTATTGCAAATAGAAAAAGTGAAACTACATTTTTTAATTTCTGTTTTGAACAAAGTTTGGGCTGACAGACTCGTTTGTTGGAAAAGTAAACACTGCTAAAATTTAAACTGAAAGAATTGTTTTTGACTGGAGTTACATAACTGAAAAGTATCACACTTTAGTTCCAAATATACACACAAATCAATTTTAAACAGTGTAAACCATACCTTCAGCTGAAGCAACTGGACATATTTTGTTTTTAGCTTTGTACCCAGATTTGGAAGCTATTTATTATAAAAGTCAAGGCTATACAATGGGTCTGTGTAAAACTCTCTATACTATTTACACATCATTACAGATCAGTATCTGCAGTCCTTACTCAGGCAACAACCTACTTGAAGTAAATGAGAGTGTTGCTTGATAAGAGCTGCATGATTTGGTTTTAGAGAATGAAAATTATCCCCTACTACTGGAAATTATTCAGGTACTGTGATGATAATATAGGAATTGACCTATTGTGATTGTTTCCAGGGACACCCAGTGACATGAGGCACCTCTGTACCACGATGTTGCCTGTGCCTGCGATGGGTCAGCTCCCTGACTCCACCAGCCTCTTGCAAGACAAGTACTGTCTTCCAGCCCTCTGCAGGTCTTACTCGCTCTGCCCTTGTCTACATTAGAAAGTTATTTCCAAATAACTCCTGTTATTTTGAAATAAGAAGCAGAGCCTCCACACTACCAAGCCTGTTATTTTGAAATAAGGGGTTGGTTATTTCAAAATAATAAGTCCTGTTTTCCATAAGGAATAACGGTTATTTTGAAATATTGTTAGTTTGGACACTCCACTGTTGCTTTTTCGAAGTAACTACTCCCCAGAGTCATTCAAAGTAATTATTCCCCTGTGCTTTCTGGGGCTCTAACTTGAGGTAGCACGTCCACTTTAAGGGAGCCTGCCTTGGAGATTAATTTTCAAGCTTACCCATAGTATAGACATGCTATTTCAAAATAGTTGTTTAGGGAGTTATTATTTTGAAATAAGTTATTTGAAATAATTTCCTACTGTAGACATACCCTCTATGTAGATTAGTGATAGACACATGCACCAGCGCTTGAGTCTTCCAAGTATCTTTCTGGGGTGCCCAGCCTTTGTTCCTCTGAACACTCACAGAGCTCTCCATTTTGTCACTCTATGGGAAGCAGTACACACCAGTTACTTGGTAAGTAAGAATATTGGAAATAAATGGTTACATAGAAAACAAAATCATAGCATGTTTTTCATAGCCTAAGCTTAACTCACAAGAAATTCCCTGTTTTTTAAGGTTAGCTTTTCCCAATTCTTTTTCCCAGCATTTTCAGCCACAGTGCCTGTGATCGCCTTTTCATAACTTTGCAGGCAACTTGTCTTCTCAGACAGAAGGAAGTCTAGATGTCTCTACACTCTCAGGGTATATGTATACAGGAAGAGAAAATCTGCAGCTAGCCCAAGTGAGATTTAGGCTGTAGGGAATAAGGTACAAGTGCGTAGAAATTTAGGCTTGAACTCAAGCTCTTGTGAGGCTGGAAGGTCCTAGAGCTCAAGCTGCAACCTGAGAACAAATATGTATGCTATACAATTTTTTTTTTTTTTTTTTTAGTCCTGTAGTCCAAGTGCCGTCAGTTCAAGTCAGTTGATCTAGATCAGCCAGCTAGGTAGACATACCCATTGATATACCAGATCAGAGATTTGATGGTCACTTGAGAATAATTTCAAACTCTTCCACACTTTTTACCTTTTCTTGTTTATTTCCTTCTTAAGTCTTTTCAAGCTCTTTTTTAGCATTTGACTCAGTTTGATTCCTGTCAGAAGATGCACAGTATATAGTGGTCTACCAGGGAGATAAGCATCTCCCACCTCCTGAGTGGAAAAGTTTGTTTCCACACTATCTTTGAGTAACCTCAGCCTAGCAAATGTTATTTTTAGTGTATCTACATAATACCTTCTCCCATACCTTTCTCCATACACATCTTACAATCATTATGATGGCCAATGTGACCCTGTAATCCTGTGGCTTCTGCCTGTTGGCATCGGATGGCTACATCTAGACTACAAGTTTTCTTGGCAAAAAATATGCTAATGAGGGACTCATTTGCATGAGTCGTGATCTCATTTGCATATTTTCTGCCGATCCATTTTTGCACAAGGGGTTTTTGAGCAAAAACAAGCAGTGCGGATGTTTTCTTTTTGAGCAAAAACCTCTTTTTCCACAAGATCGGTATACCTCCTTTTTGGGGGCATAAGAATCTTGTGGGAAAAGGGTTTTTTGCACAAAAAGAAAATGTCCACACTGCTTGTTTTTCTGCAAAAAACCCTAGTACAAAAGCAGATTGGCAGAAAATATGCAAATGAGATGGTGACTCATGCAAATGAGTCCCTAATTAGCATATTTTTTGCCAAGAAAACTCGTAGTATAGATGTAGCCAGAGAGTCTATTAAGTCATATGTTCCCAATTAGACTAGTGCTCCAAATATTAAAATTAGAACAAAATGTTTCAGTTGAGCCAAAATAATTTTCTGAGTTGGGGGGAGAGAAGGGATTTAATTTTCCAGAAAACATCAGAATTTGGTTTCATTCTCTTTTAGAATGGGGAAATACCTTAAAAAATCACAGAATTTTCCACAGAACAGAAAATCCAGTTCTACTGCTGTTCACAAGCAGAATCCATATTAATACCAAAGCAATACCATAGCTCAAAAAAGCCATACCTACTAGTTGTCTTGTCATGATGCTTCTCTTCATCGAGCCTATTGTTGCCTTCACATAGGCTTAATCCAAAATAGGATTCTTCAGATCTGTAATTCTGAGGACATGTAGCTCCGCGAGTGGCAATACTGGTGAAAACTATAATGTAGAGACAGGGTTCAGATGAGTTCAGCTACTTTTATTATCAAGTCATCTAGTTCTCTTGCTAGGATTAGAAAACATGTGGTGAAAAATCCTGGCTCTGTTGACACTTCAGCTTCACCATTTCTGTGATCAAATGGTGGACTTACCTCAATGGTGTATTTTGGGTCCCAAATGTGCCAATGGATATGAACTAAACAAAGAGCTTGCAGACTAAATGTGGGGAGAAAGATTATCGAGAGGATGGAATTGTTAGAGTCATGGGAATAAGGTATGCCAAAATCAGGGACTGGATCAGTTTTTGAATGGGATCCAGAAAGCATGGATTAGATATCCAAGTTCCCTATGTATTAATGAATGAGGAGTGATAAGTATCTTATAATGATATCAAGCCAGCATGCTACATGGTGCTAGGTGTGCCCCCCCATTATAACATATTTTCCAGGAGGTGTGAGGTTCCAGTTAAATTCCCCTGTCTGCTTGCCCAAGAGTGTCACAATTTCAGAATAAGTGCAACTTTATTTCCTTCTCCATGCTTCCTCAAAGTCACCCACTTAAAGGTTTCCAGCTCCTGGGTGTCATCTCTCTTAGACAAAGACCCCTTTTGATAGGGGGTTTTAGGGATGCAGAGCTTCCTGAGATACATAGTGATATCTCTAACAACAATTTTTCCTAAAAAGCCAGTGCAAGTGCTTTGCTTTCTTCTTAGTGGCCTGGAATAAGAAGTAAGGTCCACAGTGGTCTGTCTCCTGACCATCTAAGGAGGCAGCTAGATTGTGTGACAGACTATGCAGCCTCATTAGCTGTTCTTAAACCCAGTAGCAGCTCATTGCTACTCAGTTTACCTATCTGTGACTTCTGTGCCTCCACATGCACCCTTCAATCCAAGAGCCCTGCTCCTGCTTTGATCCTTCAGCGCTCCAGCTTCAACCCTGCCTTGTACCCACCCTTTCTCCATTCCTGTCCTGGTCTACTGCTGCCTTCTCTGACACTAGGTAACCTAATTTTTACTTTTGGTTCTGGCACTGGGACTCTGAACACTAGGCCTGACTGCCTATCACCCAGTCCCTAACAAACTACTCTTCTAAGCAACCAGTTTTTCTAAAATTAAAAGCATTGTAAAGACAACATATAAAAATAATAAAGGAACCTACATGCATGCATGGTAAAAAGCTTAGCAGACATCGCTATCAACTCTAACAAGGTCTCTGATTGGTATCAGTACTTCAAATGCCACCAAAGGTTACAAGTTCAGCTTAAATTCAAGATACTTTTCCAAAAGTCTGTTTTTTGTCTGGTCCTCCCTAGAGAATTCAATATGAACCACAATATGTGAGTCTACCTAAGAGGCAGTACCTCTCTTGGGGAGCATCTACAAATTGCGTATCTTCTTTTGAGGTAATTTCTAAATAAAGCACTGTTCCAAAATGTCAGTTAACCCTGGTGCAATGATGTTTACAGGGATGTCAGAATAGTGCACCCTTTATATTTTGATATAATGGGCTTGCTCCTAAGATGAGAAATAGCTATTTCACGGGATACAGAGATGTCCCGAAATAGCTTCACAGTATAGACGTAGCCTTGAGGTGTTAGATCGTCAGTCATTTTCCTTAAGCATCCCCTACTCTTTTGACTTCCCAAAGCAATGATGGTAAGCCTCACCCTGTGCAGTGCATTTAATCTCTGGCTCTCAATGATACATAAACATTCATCATTACCTTAAAGTTTTCAGTTTTTGTGGGTTTGAAATTAATCCTCTTGCTCATTACTATTTAGTCAATCAAAGGGACAAAAATAATAACAAACAAACAAACAAAATGTAGAACTCTTTTACAGACTATCTTGGATATTATCATTTTGATGTGTGTATCTTATCTCAGTGGAGACACTTTCATGATGAAAGAAATTGCACTATATAAATTCATCCACCAGGTAAGTGTAACAGGAATGGGAAATGGCACAAATTGAGACTATTCCTGTTGTTGCTATTTTAAATTTGCAATATCACATACCATAAAGGCAGAGTGAAGGAAGAGATGTGAATAGAAAATAGCATTAGAAAGCCATCTCTTCAGGAGGGACATAAAGATTTCAAATGAATTCCATTTTAACACAAGCATGGATCAGTTGGACCTTCTTGAGATAATGAATTATTCTGGGACACCTTTAAGTCTCAATCCATGAGAACAATTTGGATAAATTATTTTAACAGCCACTACAAATATATAAAATGATAAATTTAATCTTTCAGAACTAATGCAAATCACTTTATTTTAGAATATCATGCTTGTTGGAATGTTTGTCTGTAAACTGAAGAGGCCTTTAGAAAGTTGGGGAAAAATCTTTTTTTCTTTCACATGTGCCTTATAACATTTTCCCTTCAAAATTTCACAGCACAAAACTCAAAAGCAAACAGATGTAGCTATTATGAGGAATAAGGGATCCTCTGAAAGAGGAGGCTTTTCTGCCATTTGGCCCCATCTAGACGGGGCCAAATGGTGGAAAAACTTCTTCTGGAAAAGCAATCGGAAAAAGCTATGCAAATTACAGTGCGTAATTTGCATAGCTTTTTCTGAAAAAAGGCTATCGTGTAGACCTAGCTTAAGAGTGCTATTTCTTGAAAGAAAGTTTATTAAGATCTTTTGGTTTTAAACATTGGTCTGACCACCATTTGGGTCTGGGCTCAGTCTGATATCCTCTGACAAAGACTTTTACAGCTGGGCTATGTCTACACTCGCGGTTTCTTGCGCAAGTATGGCCGTTCTTGTGCAAGAATCTGCAGAGCGTCCACACTGCCTGCCCGCTCTTGCGCAAGGAAATTTACAGTACGGCGTGGTAAGACAGGGCTTCTTGCGCAAGAGCTACGCTCTTTTCTAACAGGTGTAAGCCCTCTTGCGCAGGAGCTCTTGCACAAGAGGGCAGTGTGGACGCTCGGCAGGGGTTTCTTGCGCAAGAAAGCCCTATGGCTAAAATGGCCATCAGAGCTTTCTTGCGCAAGAGAGCGTCCACACTGCCATGGGCGCTCTTGCACAAAAGCACAGCTCGCACATGGCACTGTGGACTTTTTCTTGCGCAAGTCTTCTTGCACAAGAACACTTGAGCAAGATGTTCTTGTGCAAGAAGCCGCCAGTGTAGACATAGCCCTAGTGTCTTGTCACTGGCCACATTTTGTTCAGTGATTAGTAGTAGTAACCTTTGTACAGATGCACTGATGCTGCAGTATAGATTTCTCTTATCAAAGACTAAGCCATCATCTAAACTACAAACATAAGAAGCTCTCCTATTTTCACTAAGTATTACAGTAGTGTAGTTGTACCGGTGCTGCTGCAACTCTGTTTAAGGGTAGACAAGCACTGGATGCCCTAAATGTAAGGAGGTAAACTTATAATATGTAATTCTCACATAGCAGAGAAGATTCATAGTTTTTCTAAGGGATTAACTCAAAATAAGGTACGCAAATTGAGCTATGTCAATTGCGTAGCTGATTTAATAATTGGGAGCATCTACACTGTACTTATTTCGAAATAGAGCACTCTTCCTCTGCCTTCTCTTACTCCTTGTACAATGAGGGTTAGAGGAGTCAGAGTAAGAAGTCCTCCAGCTTGAAAATATTTCAACATATTTCAAAATAACTGCCTGCTGTGTAGGCATAGACTAAGTTATTCTGAAATAATGCTAGTTATTTCAAAATAATGTTGCTGTGTAGACGTACCCCCATGTTTGAAAACTCAATTTTATGTCAAACATAGACATTAGTGCCTGTCATATTTCATCTATATATTAGGGTGAAATAACTACTTTACAAATTTACACTCCACAAAGTCATAAATGGAAAGTTTAAGGATTTGTAGTAAGGTTAAATCACTCATATCACACATACTACAATCTGAAATATATATGATTAACTGCCAACCTGGTAACTGAAAATTACTTTAAAGTTTGAGTTGGAGGTGGGGGTTAATCAGCTTGTCTGAGGTATATACACAGTTCCAGTCCAACTTTTTTTATTAAAATCATTCTGCTATTACTTAATTATAAGTAATTGTCAGTGCCAGTTGAGATTAATCAAAGCAGACAAAATTTCTCCCTGAATGGGTTTAATTAAGTTTTGCCTAGCAAGAATTTAAAAACAAATTATTTTCTGGGTTTTTTTTAAAGTGGTCATGAAGTACAGGAACTGAAGTAACAATTTTGTTCAAACAAGTTATGACCTCTTACTCTATTTTATAATAAAGTAATTAAATCTGGAAAATATTCCCTGAAAAATGAATCGTCTTGCTTGATATTAATGCAAGAGAAATGTTTAACAAATAATTAGGGTTGACCAGATTTGTCATTGTGACAGACAAATGATGGCAACTGGTTTGGAGCATTAAATAATACAAAATGCTAGCTGTGGTTAATTAGGAATGGTTTGATATTAGATGCAACGTGTACCATGAATTTGCAGACCGAATGGTTGCCGATGTGATCCATATTGTGTATCATAATCATGCTCAGGTCAGAGCAAAAAGACAGTTTCCTCATTCTATCCCTGAAACATATAGGAGCTAAAAGAAATTTGTACTGTAACAGTTTAACCATGCCTCATTTGTGTGACATTATTTTTGTACCATGGAGCAGCTACTGAAATTTTTGAATGTCTTTAATTATCAGTTTTATAAAGATTATGGAGAAGAACATATATAATTTATTAATTTAGCGTTAGTGAAGTAGCTACTAAAAATAAAAATATATATATTTAATCTGATTATTATGATACAAGCTTATAAAATGTTCCTGTTATGTTTGCTTAGTACATGGGCATGTTTTCAGCTATGCAGGAACAATCTTCATACGCCATCATAAATAATTAATAATCAGCCTTGCATTCTCAGTGCTGAAGAAAACTACATAGAAAGCACCTACTTGTCATGCATTAGATGAAGCTTGAAATGTTAATAGCTAGAGATATTATATATGCTTTCTGCAAAGCACCTTAGTGTGCCATTACACTGAGGGTATGTCTACACTACAGCATTATTTCGAAATATTTTATTTCGAAATATTTCATTAGAAATAAGTTATTTCGAAATAACGTGTCTACACACAAAATGCATTTCGAAATAGCATTTTGCTATTTCGAAATACCGCGTCCACACCGAGTGGACACTGATTCAGAGTTAAGGCTGGCCAGAACCAGGTCAGGGTTAGGGCATCAGGTAAGGAGTGTTTTTGTGTGGCTGTTACCTGAGGCTATCTGAGGCCTGTGCTTAAAGAGACACCCCCTGCCCCGGGTAGCCGGTTCTCAGGTATCCCTGCTTGCTTGCCTGCCTTCCACGTATCCCTCCCTAACCCCCTTCTTGATGTCAAATAAAATACACGGATTTTCAAAAATATAAACTCTCTTTATTTAACAAAACTGGGGGGGGGATGAAACTCTGGGGAGACTGGGGAAAGGAGGTGGGAGAGGGGAGGGGGAAAACTGGGAGGAAGGAGCTGGAAGGGAGAAGCAAGGGGAACAAGGGGGAAGGGAAACTCAGGGCTCAGGGGTGGGGGGTCTCTCCAGGCCAACTGTCTCTCAGCACGGCGGTTGCAGGGGCCTCAGCATCCCCGGAGGATGGGGAGGAGGGTGTGGAGGTTGAGGAGGAGGCTGTGGAGGTTGAGGAGGGAGAGGCGGGAAGAGGAGAAGGAGTGGGAGGAGGAGCGGGAACTGGGGAGGCATCAGGCGCTGGAGCGGCATAAGGCAGCACGCTCTGCTCCAGGGTCTGCAGATGGGCACAAATGGCATGATGCTGGGCAAGCAGCTCACGCCGGAACTGCCGTTCGTCCTGCACCCACTGCTCCATGGTGCAGTGCAGGGCTCGGTACCCCTGCAGTGTTGCGGTGGACCTGCCTAGCCGTCGGGTGCGGGAGGATGTCCTGGGCGGGGTGGTGCGCCCTGCATGCGAAGCTGGTGCGGCTGTGGAGAAACAAGAGAAATGGTCAGTTCTCCCTGGGAACACAGTGGGTGAAGCCCAACTCCCCTCTGTGAGGTGAGAATGACTGTACCCTGCACCGTCAGAGCCGCTGTACTTGCACAGAGGCCATGGTCAGAATGTCCGGCAATCCCTGGGAGTGGGAGTTGCCCCGAGACTACACCCAGGCCCCTGTGCTGTGTATAGTGCGGCCGAGGTGGGGGGAAGATGTTAGAGGGGGCTTGTAAAGGGAGGGTGTCCTGCTGTGTCCCGACCTGGGGTCAGAAGCATGTCAGGTCTCTTCACACATGAGTGTGACTATCAGGCCATGGCCCCTGTGTGGCAGGCAGCTGGAGCCACCTGCCCAGGGGTAGCACGGCATGTGCTTGCACCTGCACAGGTTGCTGCGTGATGCATGGTAAGTAAGGGCCATGCATGCGATCCCTGGTGTCCCTCCCCACCCCCTGTCCCTCGGGAAGGGGACAATGACGGCACTTACATGGTGTGGCCTCCCCAGACGACCCTGCTGACTCCTCTCCTAGGACTGCTTGGGGGTCCTGCTGTCATGGCGACTCCTCCTCCACGCCCCGTTCAGGGCCCTCCGGTCCTGGCTCACTGTCCCCCAGGGTGGCGCGGACCGCACCGCCCCCCAGGATGTGGTCCAGGGTGGTGAAGTAGCGGCAGGTGTCTTCCCCTGCTGCAAAGCTGCCCTGAGTGGCCCTGGCATATGCCTACCACAGCTCTTTTATCTTGAGGCGCACCTGCTCCTGGGTGCGCCTGTGGCCTTTCTTGCCCATGGTGGCAGCTATGCAGCTGTAGATGGCCGCGTTCCTCCATCTAGTGTGGAGATCATGGACATTGGGGGCCTGCCCCCAAACCTCAGTGAGGTCCATGATCTCTGCCTAGTCCAGGAGGGTTCCCGCCATCTATGGCCCCTGGCTGGCTCCTGGGTGCTGGGGGACTGGGTGGGGGACTGCTGGCTGGCTCTGGCTGCCTGGCTCATCCTGGGGCCACTGGGTCAGGGGCAGCGGCTGCTGGCAGGCCTGGATCTGGCACATGCAGTGTGGCCAGAGTCTACCCCTTTAAGGGCTCTGGGGCTGGGGGAGAGGAGAAGAGTTTTCCTGGTTTGGCCCAGAGTGGCCACCAGGTGAAACTGGGAAGGGCTGGAGGCCCCCTATTTCAAAATAAGCGTCTATACAGCACTAATTTCAAATTAGCTATTTCAAATTTTGTGTTATTCCTTGTAGAATGAGGTTTACCAAATTCGAAATAAGCACTCCGCTATTTCGAATTTATTTCGAAATAGCGGTTTGCCTGTATAGACGCTATTAAAGTTAATTCAAAATAACAGCTGTTATTTCAAATTAACTTTCATGTGTAGACATACCCTTATACATTTAACCCCCTGAAAAACAGTAAAAATAAACCTTAATGTGATCTATCCCCAGCATACAGTTCCAGCATGAAGATGGAGTACAAAAGAATGTCCATATATGATCAGACCAATGATCCTGATAGCCCAGTATCTTGTCTTCCAACAATGGGCAATGACAGCAGCTTCAAAAGGAAGGAACAGAATGAGCCAATTATTGAGTGATCCACCCATATCCCCTCCATCTTTTATTTTTAGTCCACTTATAGTTTTAGTTTTTACATTGCCTGGCAACATGTTCTACAGTTTGACTATGCCTTGTGTGAAGAAATACTTCCATTTATTTGTTCTAAACCTGCTTATTAATTTCATTGGGCGACCCCTGACTCTGAGATGCCTCTTTTTAGTGGTAACAGATAATTTAAACACAATCCTTTAGTAGGTATAATTGAGATTATATTTTCTAATGTGCATTGCCTTTGCATTTATCAACACTGAATTCCATCTGCTTTTCTGGGACAGTCACCCAATTGTGTGAGTTCCCTTTGTAACTCTTTATACTCAGCCTTGGACTTAAGTACTTTGGATAATTTTATATTGTGTACAACAGTTGCCATTGCTGAATATGTTGAATGACACTGTTCCCAGTTCATATCATTAGGAGACCCCCTCTCCACTATGAAAACTGACCACTTACTCATACCCTTTCTGTTTTATCTTTTGACCAGTGACTGATCAATGAGAGGACTTTTCTATCTCTCAAGTGAATGCTTTATTAGATGATAAGGTAGGTGGCACCATTTTAGCCCACTATATTTTGAATAGGCTCTATTCTAATAGGCAGGTTCTGAGGATTTCTGTTGGATTGGGCCATACAGGCAAGCCAGAAATTCAACCACATATCCTCCCCCCCCCCCGCCCGCCCTTGTGAATCACTTTATGGTTTAGGTAGAAGCATCCAGATACCTTAACTGAGGCACCAGTGCATCCATAGGATCAATAATTGATTTGGTGAGGGGAAGGCTTTTCTCCTGAAAGAAAGGTTGTTGAAAATAATTTATCATAAAGATATTGATGCTAAAATGCTTTCAAAGGACAATATGTTTTCTAAAAATTCCTAGACATTTACAGTAAAACCTGTGTTATCCATCACTCTCAGGGATTAGGGCGTTCCGGTTATCTAAAAATTCCGGTTATCTAAGGATCCCATCAACCTAGGAAAAACCAATGGACAATAATAGTAAAACTCAAGTTTTTAATATTGGTAGTTTTGTAGTGTGAAGCAGTTGGTCAACATTTACCCAATTATGTAAATATGGTGGGTAAACAAAATGAGATTGTGGATCATGTCAGCAGTGATTCTTTGTAGATGTATATCTAAAGAATTCAGAACATCTCCCACCCGATTAAGTACAAAATGTCCCCAAGAAGAGGTTTGGATTGTTCGTCACTGAGAGATGTGGGTTTTTTAGACTGAGGAATGGCTCTCAAGGATGTGTAGGGAAGATTACTTATTTGTAATTTAAGTTCTTTGAGATGGACACTACATATTAACACTACCACCCACTGTGTGGAAAAGAGGAGGGATAATCTTACTAGAAGGTTCTACCATACTCACTGCAAATCCCCAATGTGTGAATATGCAGAGTCCATTTTGAGAGTCCTTCAACACTGATATCAGGATCTGGACCATCTTAGAACCTGTAGGTGTTGTCTGTCTATGAAACTGACTGATGCAGAAGATTTATTCATTTGGTGAAACCAACTCATCCCTGATGTGTCTAATTTCAATGTAGGTCCCTAAGCTGAATTGTGTCTTTATTTATACATCTGGTCAGAATTCTGAAATTACTTTAGTCCTATTTATTACCTTGAGCCAAACAGAAATCAAAATAAATGCAAGCTAATCTTGATTTGTCATTTCTTCTGGATAGCGTGTGTATTCCACCATGGGGTTTCCTAAACGTGATATATTACCACTGGTAAATGTGCATAAACATACATTCTACCTATGTTAATTTAAAAACGGGTGTTTGTTACTCAGGAACCATATTCACAGAAATAATCAGGTCAGAGAGGGATACTCGTATGGTTATTAAAAGAAAGAATATTATACGTAGCCTGCTCCTAGAGAGTAGCTGGGCACTGAACAGAAATATTGCTGAAGCAAAATAATTACAAGGTACTGGAAGAATATTTTTTTAATGTTTAATGTATTTCATCCTAAGGCTTACATTTTGTAGACAGCCTCTGAGAAACCCCTTATTTCTTGAATTAATGTAGTAATGCTTATTTTATGAGCACACTGAGTTCTATAAATAGAAACATAAGGATTTGGGCTACTCTTGTCAAAGACAGAGGATTTGCAGGAGAATTCATGAGATTGGAGTCCTTTGAACAAGCCTACAGTGTCTGTCCAGCAGGGTCAGTGAGAAGAGACTTTATGCAGATAAATTAGAATGAGCATCCCTGGAGAATACTTGCAAAAACTTATTTTTCCCAAATTGTATATTTTTCTGGCTCAGTGATGAGGGTTATATTTTATTCCCTATGGAAACCAGAGTCTGTGCATTTTTTCTAAGTTCAGAATGTGACAGGCACAAGTAACCCAGTGTCCATTAAGCCCCTTCAGGCATGGACAACACAGGAAAGATAAAGTCACTGAAATAAAAATAAACTTATTTTTTCTGCACATGATTATTCTTCTTAAAAATGAATCACTTTTTTCATTTTTTTGAAAAGTTGTATTACAAGGTTAACAAACCCTAACTAGGGCACACAATGCATACTGTATTTTATTTCTTACCAAGTTTACTCCCTTTACACAAATGGTACTTTATTTTATAACTACATCGAACTGGTATACTTCACACACACTCTGTCTGGTTGGAATGCATAATTGTGGAGCAGAAATTGTAAATTATGAATACTGTGGGTCATTTTGGGAATCTCTGACTGAGCTGCTAGTTCACAGACCTTGCTTTTTTTTCTAATTTCATCACTGCCACTGATTGACCATGGGATCTAGGATTGCTCCTTTGTTTTCAAGCTGTTTGCCAGCAGCAAAGATAGAATCATAGAATCATAGAATACTAGGACTGGAAGGGACCTCGAGAGGTCATCGAGTCCAGTCCCCTGCCCTCATGGCAGGACCAAATACTGTCTAGACCATCCCTGATAGACATTTATCTAACCTACTCTTAAATATCTCCACAGATGGAGATTCTACAACCACCCTGGGCAATTTATTCTAGTGTTTGACTACCCTGACAGTTAGGAACTTTTTCCTAATGTCCAACCTAAACCTCACTTGTTTCAGTCTAAGCCCATTGCTTCTTGCTCTATCCTCAGAGGCTAAGATGAACAAGTTTTCTCCCTCCTCCTTATGATACCCTTTTAGATACCTGAAAACTGCTACCATATCCCTCCTCAATCTTCTCTTTTCTAAACTAAACAAACCCAATTCTTTCAGCCTTCCTTCATAGGTCATGTTCTCTAGACCTTTAATCATTCTTGTTGCTCTTCTCTGGACCCTCTCCAATTTCTCCATATCCTTCTTGAAATGCGGTGCCCAGACCTGGACACAATACTCCAACTGAGGCCTAACTAGCGCAGAGTAGAGCAGAAGAATGACTTCTCGTGTCTTGCTCACAAAACACCTGTTAATGCATCCCAGATGCATCATGTTTGCTTTTTTTGCAACGGCATCACGCTGCTGACTCATATTCAGCTTGTGGTCCACTATAACCCCTCAATCCCTTTCTGCCGTACTCCTTCCTAGACAGTCGCTTCCCATTCTGTATGTGTGAAACTGATTGTTCCTTCCTAAGTGGAGCACTTTGCATTTGTCTTTATTAAACTTCATCCTGTTTACCTCAGACCATTTCTCCAATTTGTCCAGATCGTTTTGAATTATGACCCTATCCTCCAGATTAGTCACAACCCCTCCCAGCTTGGTATCATCTGCAAACTTAATAAGCGTACTTTCTATGCCAATATCTAAATCGTTGATGAAGATATTGAAGAGAGCCGGTCCCAAAACAGACCCCTGAGGAACCCCACTTGTTATACCTTTCCAGCAGGATTGTGAACCATTAATAACTACTCTCTGAGTATGTTTATCCAGCAAGTTATGCACCCACCTTATAGTAGCCCCATCTAAGTTGTATTTGCCTAGTTTATTGATAAGAATATCATGCGAGACCGTATCAAATGCCTTACTAAAGTCTAGGTATACCACACCCACCGCTTCTCCCTTATCCACAAGACTCGTTATCCTATCAAAGAAAGCTATTAGATTGGTTTGACACAATTTGTTCTTTACAAATCCATGCTGGCTGTTCCATATCACCTTGCCACCTTCCAGGTGTTTACAAATGATTTCCTTAATTACTTGCTCCATTATGTTCCCTGGCACAGAAGTTAAACTAACTGGTCTGTAGTTTCCTGGGTTGTTCTTATTTCCTTTTTTATAAATGGGCACTATATTTGCCCTTTTCCAGTCTTCTGGAATCTCTCCTGTCTCCATGATTTTCCAAAGATGATAGATAGAGGCTCAGATACCTCCTCTATCAGCTCCTTGAGTATTCTAGGATACATTTCATCAGGCCCTGCTGACTTGCAGGCATCTAACTTTTCTAGGTGATTTTTAACTTGTTCTTTTTAATTTTATCTTCTAAACCTACCCCCTTCCCACTAGCATTCCCTATGTTAGGCATTCCTTCAGACTTCTCGGTGAAGACCAAAACAAAGAAGTCATTAAGCATCTCTGCCATTTCCAAGTTTCCTGTTACTGTTTCTCCCTCCTCACTGAGCAGTGGGCCTACCCTGTCCTTGGTCTTCCTCTTGCTTCTAATGTATTTATAAAAAGTCTTCTTCTTTCCCTTTATTCCCGTAGCTAGTTTGAGCTCATTTTGTGCCTTTGCCTTTCTAATCTTGCCCCTGCATTCCTGTGTTGTTTGCCTATATTCTTCCTTTGTAATTTGTCCTACTTTCCATTTTTGATATGACTCCTTTTTTATTTTTAGATCATGCAAGGTCTCGTGGTTAAGCCAAGGCGGTCTTTTGCCATATTTTCTATCTTTCCGACACAGCAGAATAGCTTCTTTTTGGGCCCTTAACAATGTCCCTTTGAAAAACTGCCAACTCTCCTCAGCTGTTTTTCCCCTCAGTCTTGATTCCCATGGAACCTTACCTATCAGCTCTCTGAGCTTACCAAAATCCGCCTTCCTGAAATCCATTGTCTTTATTTTGCTGTTCTCCCTTCTACCTTTCCTTACAATTGTGAACTCTATGATTTCATGATCACTTTCACCCAAGCTGCCTTCCACTTTCAAATTCTCAACCAGTTCCTCCCTATTTGTTAGGATCAAATCTAGAACAGCTTCCCCCCGGTAGCTTTTTCAACCTTCTGAAATAAAAAGTTGTCTCCAATGTAGTCCAAGAACTTATTGGATAGTCTGTGCCCCGCTGTGTTATTTTCCCAACATATATCTGGATAGTTGAAGTCCCCCATCACCACCAAATCTTGGGCTTTGGAGGATATTGTTAGTTGTTTAAAAAAAGCCTCATCCACTTCTTCTACCTGGGTAGGTGGCCTGTAGTAGATGCCTAGCATGACATCACCCTTGTTTTTAATCCCTTTTAGCCTAACCCAGAGACTCTCAACACTTCTGTCTCCTATGTCCATCTCCACCTCACTCCAAGTGTGTTCATTTTTAATATATAAGGCAACACCTCCTCCCTTTTTCCCCTGTCTATCCTTCCTGAGCAAGCTGTACCCTTCTGTACAAACATTCCAATCATATGTATTATCCCACCAAGTTTCTGTGATGCCAACAATGTCATAATTGTACTTATTTATTAGCCCTTCCAGTTCCTCCTGCTTATTACCCATATTTCTCGCATTTGTATATAGGCATCTAAGATACTGATTTGACCTTGCCTCCCAGTTTTGCCCTGATCCTCCTTTCTCTCTGCCATTATAGCCCATGCTCCCTCCCGTTTCCAACCCATCTCCCAGGTCTCCATGTTCTCCACTTACCTGTGGGTTTTGCTCACCTGTCCCCGTCGAACCTAGTTTAAAGCCCTCCTCACTAGGTTAGCCAGTCTGTGTCCAAATAGGGTCTTCCCCCTCCTCGAAAGGTGAACGCCATCTCTGCCCAGCAGTCCTTCCTGGAATAGCATCCTGTGGTCGAGGAAGCCAAAGCCCTCCTGGTGACACCATCTTCGCAGCCAGGCATTCACCTCCAGGATGCACCTGTCTCCGCCTGGTCCCCTACCTTCGACAGGAAGGATCGAAGAGAATACCACCTGCACCCCAAACTCCTTCACCCGTGCTCCCAGAGCCCTGTAGTCACTCTTGATCCACTCAGTGTCACACCTCGCAGTATCATTTGTGCCCACATGGATGAGTAGCATGGGTAGTAGTCAGAGGACCGGATAATCCTCAACAATGCTTCCGTAACATCTCGGATACGGGCAGACAGCATACCTCCCGAGATGAAAAGTCAGGGTGACAGATGGGCGCCTCCGTCCCCCTCAGAAGAGAGTCTCCAACCACCACTACCCTACGTTTCGTATTCGCAGTGGTGGCAGCAGACCTCCCAGCCTTGGGGGTACGAGGCTTCTCCTCCTCTGTTGTAGGGGGCGATTCCTTATCGCCTGTATAAAGAAGAGCATAATGGTTTTCTCGTAGCATAGTGGGAGGGTTCAGAGCAGGAGTGGAGCAATGCCTGCTGCCAGAAGTAACCAGCTGCCAGTGTCCACCCTGAGTTGTCTCCTCCTCCACCAGTGGTGTGTTCGCGCTCCTGTGTACTAGGACAGCTACCTCACAATCTCCTCATGAACACGGTCCAGGAATTGCTCATGGGTTTGGGTGCTCCTCAACCTGGACACATCCTCCTGTAGCTCTCCCACCTGCTGCCTGAGAGATTCCACCAGCAGGCACCTTTCACATTGGATGATCTCCCCAGCCTGGATCTCAATAAGTGGGAACTGCAAGCCACAGTCCCTGCAAAACCACACCAAGATCTGGTTAGAGGCATCCATGCTCAGGCGCTCTATCTGGCTACAGGCACAGGTGGAGGAGACAGAAGCAGCGCTGGCACAGGTGTTGTGGGTCTTACTGACCATAGTAGGCCTCCCTCTGTCAAACTCCCTCTCAAACTCCCCTGTCTGCAGCCCCCTGTCCGCTTTGCTCCCCTGGTCGCTCTGCCTCTGGCTTTTAAAGCTGCTTGCCTAGGCCAGGCCTGCCTCCTCGTGAGTCACACAGGGGAAGGCTGATCAGATGCAATCAAGAGAGCAATTAAGGGAACAAAAGGTCAGGCAGATGCTAACTCCGTGTGTAACTTGCCATTCTGCTGAACCACGAGACCCCCAAAAATTATATGAAGGAAAAGAACAAAAGAAAAATTGTATATACATCAAAACACCTTTTGATTATTTTGTCCCTTGATCTTACACCCTTAAAGGTCTCTTAAATGTTCCATCATATCTATTATGTAGCTTCTTTTTACTGATTTTTAGGGATAGAAGTAATGGACAAGGGAATATAAGTAAGGGTATGTCTAGACTGCATCCCTCTGTTGGCAGAGGGATGCAGATTAGGCAGGTCGACATTGCAAATGAGGCAGGGATTTAAATATTCTGCACCTAATTTGCATAAAAATGGCTGCCACGTTTTGCTGACTCAGCACTTTGTCTGCAAAAAAGAGGGAGTCTAGAGGGGATCTGTTGAGAAAGAAAGCCTTTTTCTACAGATCCTGTAAACCTCCTTGCAGGAGGCATAAGGGATCTGTCCAGAAAGGCTTTCTTTCTCGACAGATCCCCCTCTAGACTGCCTCTTTTTGCCAACAAAGTGCTGAGTCCGCAAAACGCAGTGGCCATTTTTATGCAAATTAGGCACGGGATATTTAAATCCCTGCCTCATTTGCAATATCAACCTGCCTAATCTGCATCTCTCTGCCAACAGAGGGATGCAGTCTAGACATACTTTAAGAGAGGAGGAGAGGTAGAAAATATGAAGGGAGGAAAGAGATGCTGACAAAAGAATGTAGGAAAGCATACAAGCTTTTCTTAACAAAATAACTTCCACACTCTGATATCTTTTTTTTTTTGGTCATCTTTTTCTTCTTTCTTTTTAAAGGTTACCATTTTAAAATGTCATTGTGAAATAACCTCGGAGTCATTCCTATTAACTGGGTAATAACCATTTCTTAAGTTAATAAACGTTGCACCTGAAAAAGCAGAGCTTTTTGGTTTCAGAGTGTATTTAGCTCAACATATGGTTATCACCTTGTAAATAGTACTCTCAAATTTTCATTAAAATAAAATTAGCATTTGCTTAGTCAAGGATGAGTATTCTTTGATAAAACTTATCATCATAAATACTAGCTACTGTACTGGAATTCAAATCTACAGAAGCCAGTTTTCTGCACAGCATCTTTGAGAGACTCTTCCCATTGAAGTGATCTCTGTTTTTTGAGAACTACTATAATAAATACAGAAAGACAGTGGAATGGCATTTTCCAAACAAAAACAATGAGCCCTGATAATCCACCTCCTTACTTTTTGTACTATCACTTACCCCAGCATAAAATGAGTGTAAAATCACTACCATTCTAATTGGTTAGTATTTGTAATCTTTGTACTCATTTTTTCACAAGTGTAAATGACTATGTGAGGTAGAGTATATTAGGGCCATGTCTGAACTGCAGACTTCTTTTGGAAGAAGCTTTTCTGGATGAGATCTTCCCAAAAAACTTCTTCTGAAAGAGAGCGTCCGCACTACCAAAGTGCATTGAAAAAGTGATCTGCTTTTTTGAAAGATAGACGTAGCCCTAATGTCCTCTACCTCATGTAGTCATTTACACTTGTAAAAAAACAAGTTCAAAGATTGCAAATGCTAACCACACTGAATGGACGCGATCTTGCAGTTAAGCTGTGATTACAATGGACAAGAGTGGCCACAGGGCACCTGTGCTTTTTCCTCTTCTTTTGAAAAAACTCCCTCTTCCCCATCCACACACACCTTTTTCTGAAAGAGCTCTTTCGGAAAAAGGCTTCTTCCTTGTAGAAAGAGGTTTACCAGTGTAGGAAAAACCCCTCTGTTCTTTCGATTTCTTTTGAAAGAACATGATTGCAGTGTGGATGTAAGTGAACTTTTTTCAGAAAAACTGCCATTTAAAAAAAAATGTAGACATAGCCTAGGTAATGAGTCCACTGCATTCAATGCTATACCTATAGACTAATGTGCTGATCTTCAGAACATCCTCAATACCTTTTCCCTCCAAAACTACTTGGCACATGAAGGCAGAGCAACATTGGGGCAGGAGCAGCCCGAGGCTGGCTGCGGCAGCTGGCGCCCTAGGTGGAAGGCGTGATCGGTGCCCCCACCTGCACGGCCGTCAATGGCCATGACGTCATCATCGGGTGCCCGGGCCGGCGGTGCCCTAGGCAACTGCCTAGTTTGTCTAGGCTCAAGGGCCACCCCTGCATTGGGGGTTTTGTTTTGTTTTTAACCCCCCCAGATTTGAAAGTTTCTTATTATAAGCTATAAGTAAAAGGCATATTTAGCTTAAGAATATGAAGTCAAATGACAGTACAATGAAGATATTTACAATATTATTTTTGCCTTTATCTCATATGCATTCATATTGAAGGAATAGAATCCAGACACCGTATGTGAAGCAAGCAGGAGAGTTTATTACACACACAGTGATGGGTGCAGTGTCACTTGCTAAGCTCAGTGAACACTGACAAACAATAGATTACAGCTAGTTATATAGGATGCTTAATAGGCAGATCAAAGTGATGGGGGGGGGAGATCCCGGCCCCCCTGGATAGATGCTAATAGTAATGCAAGATAAGAGCAATAATATAAAGTTACATAGTGTTTCCAGTAAAACACATATTTAAACAAAGCAGACATCAATTATCAATTATCAGTTAAGTGGTGATATGTCTGTCAGCTTCAAGAAGAAACAAAAAGACAGAACTATGTAGCACTTTAAAGACTAACAAGATGGTTTATAGGCGATGAGCTTTCGTGGGCCAGACCCACTTCCTCAGATCAATATGTGGAAGAAAATCAGCACAACCATATATACCAATATGATACAATCAAAAAAATGAACGCATGTGAAATTGACAAATCAAAGTTTAGAACAGAGCGGGGGTGAGGGGGAAAGGTTAGTTTCTGTGAGGTAATGACATAGGGGTGATAATAGGGGAAGTTTCTGTGAGGTAATGACATTAGGGTGATAATTGGGGAAGCTATCTTTGTAATGGGTGAGATAATTAGAGTCTTTGTTTAAACCCACACATAAAGTGTCAAATTTAAGCATGAATGACAATTCTGAAGCTTCACATTGAAGTCTGGAGATAAAGTCTCTTTGAAGCAGTATGCATGTTTTAAGGTCATTGAGGGAATGATCAGTCTGGCTGAAATGGCAAGCAACAGCTTTCTCTCTGTGAGAGAGTCTTATGACTGTTTTGTGTGCATAGATTCTTTGGCGAAGTGTCTGAGACGTTTGTCCAATGTACATAGCAGATGGACACTTTAGGCACATGATGGCATAATCCATCGTCTATAGCCAAGCCCTTAGATACAACTGCATCTGCTCTAATCCCACTGACAGAGACCAGAAACTTCAGGATCTCTACCAAGCATTTTTAAACCTCAATTACCCACCTAGAGAAATAAAAAAGCAAATTGAAAGAGCCAGACGAATACCCAGAAACCATCTACTTCAAGACAGACCCAGGAAAACCAACAATAGAACACTCCTTGTCATCACCTATAGCCCCCAACTTCAACCTGTCCAACGCATTATCAATAAACTACAACCTATACTGGAACAGGATACTACTCTCCGAGAGGCTCTGGGAGACAGACCCATAGTCTCCTATAGACAACCACCTAACCTCAGGATGATTCTTACCAACAACCACAGGACATATCACACTAATACCAACCCTGGAACTTTCCCTTGCAACAAACCCCGGTGCCAACTTTGTCCACATATTTACTCTGCTGACACCATTGTTGGACCTAACCATGCCAGTTACAAGATCAAGAACACATATTCCTGTTCATCCAGAAATATAATTTATGCCATCATGTGCCTAAAGTGTCCGTCTGCTATGTACATTGGACAAAGGTCTCAGACACTTCGCCAAAGAATTGTGACTTGTGATCTTATGTGCAAGTCCAGAATAAATTTTGAGTCCACAATGAAACTACAATAAAACAAGCTTCAACAGTTTTGTGCTTTGAGTTTGATTTGGAAATTTCAAAGAGGCTGAATGCTGACTTCATATTACAGTGAGCCTCAAGATCGATTGTGGTAAACATTGAATAAGCACTTGTTTATGTTTACATTGTAGGTCAGTAAATACTGATAGTCTCCTTAAGTATAAATCTTCTGACAAACAATAGCTAAGCTCCCCTTTTGATTTTATTTTTGTGAGGCATTGTTTTTGTGTGGATGGATACACCGGCTATGTTTCTTGAACTGAGATAGGATATTAAATATATTGTTATATTCTACACACTTTTAAGATTTAATTAATCCCCTAAACACTCCTTTGGTGAGAATATACCTGGCAATCTTAACTGACAGTATATAGCCTACAGTCCAAAATAAATAAAATGAAGGTCCTGTAATCTTAATCAGGCTGACATTCATTCTGGGTCTTATTTTCAAGGTAGCATCTAATTGTGGATTTTTCACTTTGAGAGCCCATCCTGAGATTTCTAGTGCACTATTTCTTAGTTGTCCACAGACCCACTCTGAGAAAGTTGCTAGCGGGCCGTTCTGGTTTGTTTACTTATCTGCTTTGCAGCCACAGAGCCTTGCAGTGTCCATTGGTTGCGGTTCACCATTTGCAGCCAAGGGGAGCCGTGTGTCCACTTGGCTGCAAATGGCGAATGGCAGCCACTGGGAGCCATAAGAATCCATGGCTGTGGAGCCAGTAAGTAAACAAACCAGAATGACCCAGTAGCAGTTTTCTCAGAGTAGGTCCACGGACCACTTTGAAAAACACTGATCTAGGGACTAGTCTGAGCATCTGCAGCTCCTATGCTCTTCAAATGGAATTGCTGATACTCAGCACAGTTCATGGCCTGGTCAAGTCAACACTACTGATGTTACCACTTCAGATGTCTTTACTCCTTCTCCTGCTGGTGGAATATCATAGTGTTAACTCTCTCTTATGTCACTATGAGAAAAGCACATATTGTTATTTTATATTCATTGTTTGTATTACAGTAGCTCCAACAGACCTTAATCATTATTGGGGTCCCAGTTGTGCTGTGCACTGAAACAACACATTGTAAGAAACAGAGCCTGCCTTGATCATGTAACTGACTCCACGTCAGCAGTTACATGCACTTTCATGGGCAGGCCTGCCGACAGAGCGGGTAGGCAACTGCCCTAGGAGCCA
This sequence comes from Pelochelys cantorii, assembly GCA_032595735.1. Taxonomy (NCBI): domain Eukaryota; kingdom Metazoa; phylum Chordata; order Testudines; family Trionychidae; genus Pelochelys; species Pelochelys cantorii. Next base: position 90,063,561 of record CM064326.1, read on the forward strand.
GCAATTCAAAGGGGCCTGAGGTTCCTGGCTACTGTGGCAGCAGAGGCACCTAGATCCCTGGACCCTTTAAATTATTGCCAGAGCCCCATGTGGTGTGCTGAAGAGCCCTGTTCCTGCCCTTTCCAACGAAGGCCCCGTCTCTTCTCGGGGCAGAGCCAGCCTCCTCCACCTTGCCTATGAGACCGGTGAACTATGTTGAACTCGAGGGGCTTTTGCAAGAGTTAATCTATGTGTATCAAGTTGCAAGATCTGTTCTTAAGATACTATACCAACCTTAGGAGTGTGAAAAAGTTCAAAATTCCAGTGGAAATCTAAAAGGTTTTAAGTGCAGATGTTTATACTGCCACTTCCACATTTCTGTAACAATCTAACATTGGAGTTCTCTAGGCAGATACAATCTTTTCCAGGGAGGAAAACTAAAACCAGACAGCGGTCTGGAACAAGGTGCTTCACTGGAATTCCTCTAGCAAGTGGAATTCAACCACAAATGGAGAATGGACTTTTCTTTTAGTGATTATCCACAGTAAAGGAGAACTTGCCTACTGTGCTGAACAGTGCCAAACTGAAATATTATTTAATTTCATACTTAAGATAGACAAAGTTAGTGGAATGAAACTATAAGTGCAGCTTTTTTCCCATTACTTGTTTAAAACTATTGGATGAATTTTGCAAAATGGCACACTAGAGTTTTTGCCTGAATCCAACTTCAACATTTTGTCCAAATGTATCTGCGTAAGTATGTATTACTAAAACAGATTGTCTTTTGAAAATAAAAAGGAAAGCCAGATTACCATGAAATGAATAACATATTCTTTTAATATGCTAATGACAGCAACATTTTATTTTGTCTGATTTTAAATATGGTGTGAAAATTGCAGCATGTTTTTAAACATTTTTGCCAAAACATGGAAAGAAAATTTTAATACTCATCATGAAGTGATTTCAGAGAGTCTTAGCTAATATGGATAAAAGTTGCCATGGATGTGATGATGTATTTGCAATCTAATGAGGTTCTCATTAGAAAATTAAAACCACATATTGGAACAGTCTCTGATATTGTACTTTATCCCATAGCACTTGGGTTATGCCTACCATTGACTATCTGCATCCATTCCATAGCAGTTAAACACATTTTACTAAATGGATGTTCTCATTGGCCCTGCACTGCTTGCAAAGGGATTACTCACAGTGAGTAAATTTAAGGCAGTGTGTAGGTTTTAGCAAAATTAGAGCTGTAATTGGGATTATTTCAGCTCTCTATCCTGTTTCATGTAACTGAACCAATTTTAAAGTAAACTTTTTAATATTCAGAAAATAAAAGCCATTTTAATAAAAACCTAGTGAGTCATGAAGTAAGTGGGTATAACTGAAATTAGATTGGAAAATTCTCTGAAATTGATTGTCACCACTACAGGATGCAATTTAATGTATATAGGAGCGGAGATGCCGGAATAGTATTAATTACTAATCGAGCCATTTACCAAAACACTGAGATATACTGTAAGGATATAGAAAATAGCAGAGCAGTCCTTGAAAGATGGTTGTGAAGAATAACAAAGAAGGAAGAAATATTTTAGGGTATCAACTATAGACCTTAAGGAGCAAGAAGAAAAAATTCCTATACTACATACGAGCAGAAATCCCCAGCACTGCCCGGGGAAAATATAGTAAAAGGTGTGATGAATGAACTACGTCAATGTCATTAACATAGCATATTTTATTGGAAATACTTTTCTCTGATATATTACTTTAAGAAGTTAACATAGCTAGTGATGTGCTGACAAAACGACAAATCCCATAGGGTCTCTTTTCTCAATCCCCACAAATCAGGAAGGCCCATCTTCCCTTAAAGACTCTATGCAAACCAATGCCTGCAGCCTCCTGGCCAGAAGTCCTGAGAAATGAAGTGGATGTCTCCTGGGCTCTGCAGCAGCAGCAAATCACTGCTTCCCAAGTAGCCTTCAGTGCACACTCCATGGGGCAACCTGAATGGACTTCCTAGCGGCAGCTGGACCAGTTGCATTGATCAGACAAAAGAGAAACACATTCAGACCAGGTGCAATGAGTGATATCTAGATGATCAGAACATGCAGCACCGGAAAGCACCTGTTCTAATGAGAATAGGCTGTTCCGAGTGGACTTTGTCCTCCTCAGGCTCCATGGTACTCAAAACCTTGTCCTCCTACCCACCTCCTCTTTCTACTGTGAGCTGAATCCTGCAAAGTCCATAATGCCCATGGCACTTGCTGATAACACACACAGCCCTGCTAGGAGAATGCATGCAGCCCAAAGGAGGGCAAGAGGTGGGATGGCTTGTTTGGGTGTGGGTGGAGGGAAGCAACTTTAATTTCCAGAAGGAGTTCAGTAGGAACCCAGCTGCGTGAAGATACGGAGAGGCTGTGATAGCTGGAGGCTTCTCCCAGACACAATTAGCAAGGCTAGACCCCAGCCAGCATCAGCCACATTTGGGTCTGTCCTGGAGACCTGCTGGTGCCCTAGTATGGGGGGTTGCTGATTCTCTGTCCCACTGCAGCCTCTCTCCATGGGCTTTCCCTTGATGGTGCTGCAGGTGCCCACATGCTTTATCCTCTAGGATCTTGTAGTTGCAGTTTATGTGACACGCTTAACAGAAGAGTCCAGCAAATGCCTGTGATCAGGCGCTACTAAAAGCTAATTATCAATGGGACCAATTGGGGCTCTCGGAGAACTGGGGGAACAAATTCTGAGATATAACCAATCCAGTTATTGAAGTTAGGAAATCAGTAGTATCTGTGCAAAATTTGGTGTTTCTAGCTCTTACCGTTTTGGAGATCTTTCGAGACAGACAAACAAACAAATTTTCAGAAATATTTATAAGAAGATATATTATAACTGGAGACCATAGGATGTTATGCTTCATGGAGGATTAACAACCAAAAACCAGTGGGAAGTAGACTTATTTCTTAACAATACAGAGGGGAGTTTTGAAAATGGAGAATAATAAAGAAGTTCAGTGCTCTTAGAATTCAAGACTGTCCAGAATTATTTTTTTAGAACACAATGAAAAGGTATGAAACATATAGAAATTTACCCTATTATGATTATGTTAAACCATAATTTTCTATTAAAAGAATTCTGGAACCTTCCTCTGAAATGTCTAGTACAAGCTTCCTAGGATTCTGAACTAGATTGGCTAGGGCCTTTTTCAGGGTAACACTCCCCGTTTTCATAGATTTATTCAAAGTTTAAAAGATTAAAAAGCTAAAGTTAATACAATGTTAAGACTTAAAATTGAATCCCCCTGAAGAGAAACATTTGCATAGGCTCTCACAGGGGGGTATAATTACACAGTGTCTTCTTACAGTTCCTTCAGGCTAAGTAACACATTGTTTTATTATTGGAATTACATACTCAAAATAGTCGTACAATCCACAACAAAAAAACCCAGAAAATAATTGCAAAGGGCAAAGAATAGCTTCAAATCACAATGCTTTGAGTCTACATTTACCCCTTGAAAACCACTTTATTATATCCCTTCCCTTCTAATTTATATCCAAGTTCTAGCCTGTTAACACTGCACTCTTCTTCATCTTTCTAGATAGCAGCTCTCCTCACCTGCTCATGAATCCTTGGGTGTTGAGGAAACTCTCTTCTCCAAGTCTCCTGGTTCAGTGATTCAGCAGATATCCCCAACTCAGATATTCTGGTTAACATCTTTTCTAGTCTTCATCCTCCCTAGACTTTTGCATCTCCCAGTAATTATCGCCGAAAAGCTCAGAGCTCAGACATGTGTGTGTCACCTGATAAATGGATTTGAGCCTGATACTATCTTACCACCCAAGCAATCACATCAAGGCTATGTCTAGACTACAAGCCTCTTTCGAAAGAGGATTTTTCGAAAGATACTTTCGAAAAATCCTCTTTCAAAATAGAATGTCTAGACTGCAACCAGTACTTTCGAAAAAGCAAGCCGCTTTTTCGAAAGAGAGCACCCAGGCAGTCTGGGTGCTCTCTTTCAAAAAAGGAGAGTTTGCATTACATAGCGCCTTCTTCTGCATAAAATGAGGTTTTCCATGGTCAAAAAACTGCCGCATTCTTTCGATTTACTTTCGAAAGAAAGCGTCAGCAGTCTCGACACAGGGGAAGTTTTTTCAAAAAAAGGCCACTTTTTTCAGAAAAAAATCCCTGTAGTCTAGACAAACCCCAACTGATTGTACTAATAGCACCTAGAATCCATATTGGCTGATATGTTTAAAAGTTTTGGAACATACTTCCGCCTTCAAAGCCATTAACAGCTGTATTAGGTTTACTACTTCGTAATTTCAGTACTGCTGGTACTTTACATATGGCAAAATTCTACTGGAGATTATTACAGATATCTGTGGATCTTTTTGAAGTCATTGCATACACATCCTAATATTCTGTATTGACACCCATTCTATTTAAAGATACCTTCCTTATGCATGGGCCTGCAAAATTGTCTCGGCAATTCCTAGTGAGGAAGGGGTATCTATTTCAGGGTTTCCTGATATACCTAATAGCTCTGAGTCAAAGACTTTACGCATAAAATGTTGCAGTGTGATTTAGGCAATTTGGTCAGAACTTGATCTCATTTATGTGGGGGAATCATGATGCTTTTGCCCCACAGTTTACATCCATTTTTTATACTTAGATCTGTACTCCTGGCCCTAAATGGGCAAAATCATTTCCCCTTACGCTGATATGGCCAACCATGTAATGTGTGCTGCATGACCCAGGACAGGATATGATCCTGTCTTGTGTATTTTCTTTCTGGAAGTTTTTACTGTGATCTTGTCTAGGTGTTCTATTAGGAGGTCCATTCTCCTGGTTGTTCCATTGAACCAGCTGGTCCTGGTAATAGTAACTAACTGAGGGTATGTCTACATTACAGCGTTATTTTGAAATATTTTGAAATAGTTAATTCGAAATAAGTTATTTTGAAATAACGCGTCTACACACAAAATGCATTTCGAAATAGCGTTTTGCTATTTCAAAATAGTGCATCCACACTGAGTGGACTCTGAAATGCATTTAAGGCCAGCCGGAACCAGGTCTGGCAGGGCATCAGGTCAGGAGTTACTTTTTGTGGCTGCTACCTGAGGCTATCTGAGGCCTGTGCTTAAAGGGACCCCCCCTGGACAGCCAGTTCTCAGGTTTCCCTGCTTGCTTGCCTACCTCGATGAGGGACAGCAAAGCATTTTGTCTCTGCGTGCTCTGGTTGCCCTCACTCAGGACACGACAGCACTCTGCAAGACAGAGCCAGAGATGCCCCTGGGCACTCTGGTGCTTCTCTTGGATGCATTGCTGTGAGCCTGGCTGCACTTTCTGCAGGCTGCCATCCAGGAGGTCCATCGGGGGGCTGTCAGTATCCAGGAGGCCCTATGGGAGAACTTTCACCCTGAGGAGCACTAAGAGACTCCCTGGTTTGCCCCACTGGGGGCTTGTGCCTCATTCCTCCCTCACGTCCTTCCACTTACCCCTCCCTAACCCCACTTCCTGATGTCAATAAAATACACGTATTTTCATGAACACAAACTCTCTTTATTTAACAAAACTGCGGGGGAGGGGGGAATGAAACTCTGGTGAGACTGGAGAAAGAAGGCAGGAGAGGGGAGAAGAGAGGCTGGGAGAGGGGAGGGGGAAACCTAGGAGGAGGGAGCTGGAAGGGGGAAGCAAGAGGAAGAAGGGGGAGGAGAAGCTCAGGGTCTCACTGGACCAACTTGATTTTCATGCAGACCTGCCCCTGGGTTCGCATGTGGCCTTTGGTGGCCAGGCTGGCAGCTATCCTGCCATAGATGGCCGTGTTCCTCCATCTAGTGTGGAGATCATGGATGTTGGGGGCATCCCCTCCAAACCTGAATAAGTTCCCTGATCTCCACCCTGGACCAGAAAGGTGCCCGCCTTCTCTGGGAGCTGGCAGACTGCTCCTGGGGAGCTGTGGAGTGCTGGCTGCCAGTGGCTTGCTGGCTCATGTTTTGGGGCCACTGGTTCAGGGGCAGTGACTTCTGGCTCTGGGCTGGCGGGCTTGGAGCTGGCACAGGCACTGTGGCCAGAGTCAACCCCTTTATGGGCTCTGGGGAGGGGGGAGGGAGAGGAGTTTTCTTGGTTGAGGCTGGAGTGGCCACCAGGGCACCCTGGGAAGGCTGGAGTCCCCCTGTTTTGATATAAGTGGCTACACAGCACTTATTTCAAAATAGCTATTTTGAATTTGGCGTTATTCCTTGTGGAATGAGATTTACCAAATTCAAAATAAGTGCTCCGCCATTTTGAATTAATTTTGAAATAGCAGTTTGGCTGTGTAGACGCTAGTAAAGTTATTTTGAAATACTTTTGATGTGTAGACATACCCTGAGAGAATTGCCATTGGCATGCTGATGAATGGTCATATAAAGTATAATATAAAACCATATATATATTTGTAAGGACTAATGTCCAGGCCCAACCCTGTTACTGAGCCTCTGCCATGGATTACACTCCTTTATGTTAGCTCAAGAGTCCCACCAGTGTTTTATGATCTGTCAAAAAATGTAGAAGGTTTCCCATAAAAGTACTGGTGGAATATTTTTATGCCAAAAGCAATACTGCAGCTTTCTCTGACTGGGAGTAATCCAATTAAGATTTTTTCAGAGTCTGGGAAATGTATCCAATTGGTCCTTCTCCCATATTTCTCAACTTTGAGACGAGTTACCCCACTCCATATGATGAAGCATTGGAGGAAGGATTAATTCTTTGCCTTCGTTAACACTGAGAATTTTAGTAGCATTTTAGACTTTCTTGTTTGTTTTCCTGATGCCAAGGTGTCTTTGTTGTCAAAATGTCATGTATGTTTTAAAAAAAGAGCTGAAACATTTGGAAGAAACCTGTGATACTAATTTAATATACCTAAGTAGGCTCTGAGTTCCGTGGTATTTTTAAGTGCTGGTGTTTGTTCAATAGCATGACCTTGGCTGCTGTAAGGTAAACTTCTTCCTTATCTGTACTATACTGTGGGCTGGCCCTTCTACAGCAATTCCAGGTCCCAGGGCAGAATGGTCAGTGGGTGCCCACAATGGCATTGCAGTCACCGTTGGTACCATGCAGGATCTCTGTAGCCAGAGGGCAGGACATTTTTAAATCACCTGGACCCTGGGATATTGCCCACTTTGGCCTCTGTCTCCCCTTTTCCCCCATTGGCAGGCCTGTGTCCAGGTACACCACTTCTGATTTAATTAAAAACATTTATTTTGTTTCAAGCAACATCCTGTCATCCATAATCTTTTAACCACCTTCTCCAGCACTGACACATATTCAAAATCATTCTATCACTGATGAGGATACAGTCAGTCCCCAGTATAACTCCCAGAATAACTTGCATATCATTTTCATGGTTCTGGAAATTTCCAAGTGCTTTTTAAAAAAGCCTTGTGAGTGTTTATAGTGGTGAATTTCTTGCCATCTTTCTCCAATTCATCTGCTGGAATGCCTATGATCTTTCCAGCTTGCTGAATATTTGACCTCCACCTGGCACCTTGAGTAAATATTATTTTCACCAATTGGATAATTGCCTATCCAATTCAGCCTACTCTGAAAAATGAAAAAGTGAAATGATGCCCTGTTTTTATAACCTGTCCTACTCTGGGTATGTCTACACTGCAGAGTGTTTTCAGAAAAACGACTGTTTTTCTGAAAAACCCTAGTTATGTCCACACTGCAATCTCGTTCTTTCGAAAGAAAATCAAAAGAACTGAGGGGTCTCTCCAACACTGGTAAACCTCTTTTCTATGAGGAAGAAGTCTTTTTCCAAAAGGTGTGTGGTGGGGGAAGAGGGAGTTCTTTCAAAAGAAGATGAAAGAGGAAAAAGCACAGGTGCCCTGGTGGCCATTCCATCCATAGTAATCACAGCTTAAATGCGAGATAGCGTCCATTCGGTGTGGACACTATCGTTCAAAAAAGCAGATCGCTTTTTCAATGCGCTTTTGATGTGTAGATGCTCTCTTTTGGAAGAAGTTTTTTCGGAAGATCTCTGCGTCTAGATGTAGCCTCTTTCTCTTTCTTTCCCCTCTGAGCATATGGACTTTCACCTCTGAGCATTTGGACTGAATATAAACCTGGTCTGTTATCCTCACACCAACACCTCCTTCAAATCTCTAACCCTTCTTGGAAAATTTGTGGTATGAGCATCCAGAACTTCCTGGCATTCTGCGTATTTTTTACCCACATCCAATGTAAATATTTCTTCACAATTCAATTTTAATTCCTTCATCCAACCTCTGCATAACACATTTTAAATTTTTCCCCAGGTAACTAAGACAGGTACATTGCTTTGTTTTTGCTTTCATATTCTACAGGAACTAGCAATGAGCTTATCTCCTGGACAAGTTCTTCCATGTAGGTGTCCAGAAACAAAAAACAGGACTATGTAGCACTTTAAAGACTAACAAGATGGTTTATTAGGTGATGAGCTTTCGTGGGCCAGACCCACTTCCTCAGATCAAATAGTGGAAGAAAATTGTCACAACCATATATATCAAAGGATACTTCAGGATCTCTACCAAGCATTTATAAACCTCAACTACCCACCCGGAGAAATAAAAAAGCAAATTGAAAGAGCCAGACGAATACCTAGAAACCATCTACTTCAAGACAGACCCAAGAAAACCAACAATAGAATACCACTTGTCATCACCTACAACCCTCAACTCAAACCTGTCCAACACATTATCAATAAACTACAGCCTATACTGGAACAGGATACTAAACTCCAAGAGGCTCTGTCAGACAGACCCATAGTCTCCTGTAGACAACCACCTAACCTCAAGATGATTCTTACCAACAACCACAGGACATACCACACTAATACCAACCCTGGTACCTTCCCTTGCAACAAACCCCATTGCCAGCTTTGTCCACGTATTCACTCTGCTGATATTATTATTGGACCTAACCAAGTGAGTTATAAGATCAAGAACACATATTCCTGCACATCCAGAAATATAATTTATTCTATCATGTGCCGAAAGTGTCCTTCTGCTATGTACATTGGACAAACGTCTCAGACACTTCGCCAAAGGATCAATGCCCACAAAACAGATATTAGACAGGATCACAAAGAAAAAACAGTTTCTTGCCATTTCAACCAGAAAGGACATTGTCTCAACGACTTGATTAGCTGCATCCTGCTTCAAAGGCCTTTTAAGACTACACTTGAAGGGGAATCCTCTGAACTGTCATTCATGTTTAAATTTGACACTTTATATCTAGGTTTGAATAAAGACTCTAATTATCTCACCCATTACAAAGATAGCTTCCCCAATTATCACCTCTAATATCATTAGCTCACAGACATTTACCTCTCCCCCCCATCCTCCTTCTGTTCTGAAATTTGATTTGTCCTTTTCATATGTGTTCATTTTTTTTAATTGTATCCTTTGGTATATATGGTTGTGACAATTTTCTTCCACTATTTGATCTGAGGAAGTGGGTCTGGCCCACGAAAGCTCATCACCTAATAAACCATCTTGTTAGTCTTTAAAGTGCTACTTAGTCCTGTTTTTTGTTTCAGCTACACCAGACTAACACGGCTACATTTCTATCACTATTGTAGGTGTCCAGGTCACTCCTGTCTTCACTAGTGGCCACAGTTCCATTTGGCACCACTGTTAATTAATCACTGTCACTGAAGTCTCTGATTCTACTTCCATTTTTACTGACTAATCATTTAACTCCTTTGTGACTTTGTAATGTCCTAATTTCTTCCCTGGTATGCAGCAGATAGTGACAATGTCTACACTGCAATTAAAATCCCACAGTTGTCCCATGCCCAGCTGACTGGGACTTGCAGGGCCCAGGCTACGGTGCTGTTTAATTACAGTGTAGATGTTTGGTCTTGGGCTGCAGACCAAGGTCTGGGATCCTAGGGCCTGATCACCACCCCAAGCCTAAATCTACACCACTAAAAGCTCTAGACATCTAATATGACCCAGCCCCACAACCCTGAGCCACCTCAGCTTCCTTCCTCTCTCTCTGTAATTATGGGTTTGATGGTTTGGCTTTAATATGTTGGTGTGTTGATATTTCCCTCTGTGTTTCCTAGCTAAGTGTCCAACCTTGAGGCATTTATGACACTGGGCCATTTTATGTTTACATAAAATGTTTTTATTATGCTACAGCAGAAGCTTCTTTCAGGAACCTGAACCCCTTTTTTGTTGGCTTTTCATTTTGTTTGTAGATGTATTTTTATTGCGCTTGTAGTCTAAATGCAAATCTTGTAAATTTTTCACTACTACTTCCATAGCTGATGCCAGTTCTATTGCTTTGGGCCAGGTCAAATTCCCTTTTGCCAGTAACTGCCTTTGAATTATTTTCATCACAAATACCAGAAACAAATCTGTCTCACAGCATATCCTTCAGCACATTGCCAAATGAACAATATTTAGTTAGCTTTTTAAGCTCAGCCACACACAGTGATACAGATTCAATTGGCCTCCTCAGCCGATTATGAAACTTAAGCATAACACAATAATATTAGACTGTTTTCTCTTGGAATCAAAAGTTGTAATAAAGTCCTTACAAAGGAGTAGATTTTACTGACACATACAAAAAATATTGCTGAATGTTTATCATCATCTCTAATCTCATTTGACAGAAAATAGTGTCCCAAACTTTCTACATATTGCTGCCAGTTTTCATTTTCTGCATTAAAATCTTCAATTTTACCATAAGATGCCATTATTAAGTTATTTTTTCCTGCATTACCAGTTTTGTATAAGGATTCCCAGAGGGTACAACATCACTCTGTGTACTTCCTGCCTTGCAGAATTATGCTGCTTTATTGTTGGAACTACATATTGAAAATGGTGGTGCAAACCCCACCAAGAAATGGAAGTACAGGTTGTACCTCTGAAAACCGCTACTCTCTGGTCCAGCAACCCTATCCCCTAGGCCATTCCAGACCCCAAACCACTTCCCTACCTTCTGGGCATCCTTTATCCTGCCTTCCGAGTGCTAGAGACAGCTCTAGCCCTGGGGCAGCCAGTGTTGGCTGTTTGGCTGCTTCCGCTGTGGGAGTTTGGGGGGTGGGACTCAGACCCCCAACCCCACCCTCCCCAGGCGAATGCCCTATCCCACTCCAGAACCCACCCCACCTCCCAACCTTCCGGGTGCCTTCCAGCAGGACCACGGATGCTCCTGGACCAGAGAACCCTGGAACCTAATGACAGGAGGACCAGCAGCCCTGTTGGGACTGGGGACAGCAGAGCTGGAGGAGCCCCACAGCAGTGCTGAAAGCACGGAGCTAGAAGATTTAGAAGCATGGTGACCTGCAGCAGTGCAGAGCCAGAGAATCCTGACAGCCAGTGGCAGTTCAGGGTTGGTGGATGAAGAAGTGTGGCCGCCCACAGCCTCAAAGGGATGGAGAAATCTGGCCACTCGTGACAATTCGGAGCAGGGCTGGAGAACCTCTGCTGCTGAAGGCAGTCCCGAGCTGGATCAGCAGCAGGAGAGCAGGGGAGAGAGTAGAAGGGTCCAGAGGCTGGGGGCCAGTTGTCTCGTGGCCCATGGCAGGGGGCACCTCCCCTGGCCTGGCAAATTCTGTCACTGACCGTGCTGGAACAGGGAGGTCCAGCCTATAAGTTCAAAGAGTAAAGCATGGTGCAAAACACTCTGAGACATATAGTTAATCCAATTTTTCTGCAAAAGCTATGAGATAAAAGCAGATGTCAAGATGGAAAACATTTCAGATATGTGTATATTGCTATGCACTTCAATTAATTAATCTTTTTGATTATTTTCTCTATGGAATGACCTAGAAGGAGTCTTCTTCCATCCCAGGAGATCTCCTGTGTGGGCTACTACAAGGATCTATTCACTGTATATGTGATGCCAGTATTCCAACTTTGTTTGCACTGCAGTGACAACATCATGGTTAAGACACTCAAGGATATGTCTCTATCACATCTAGATAGTGCATCCTGTCAACTCTCTGAATCTAGCAGAGCTTGGGGCCTGAATAAGAACTTAGAAAGCTAACCCTGAAACCACAGATTAGGCACAATATCCAGAGGAGCATGCAGATGTGATGTTTTAATCTTTAACAGAAGATTTTTTTTTCAAACTGTTCATCTTACTAACAAATATGAACAATGCTGCAGTTTCCCTACTTGAGTGATACATAGGTGGTGTTTTCCTTCTCTGTCTGAGAAAAAAAGATTGGACTTTCCTTTTAGATCTGGACCTCACAACCATTATCCATGCCTTTGACAGCTCCTTAGCAAATTATTAAAGTATGCTCTGTAAACCACTTAGGAATGTCACTTATTGCAGAACATATAGGCACCTCATTTGCCTACTAGTGCCCTCCACAGGAAGAACATGACAGCTAATCTCCAGGACATTGATTTAGTATTTATTTGAGAACACAGTTCAATATATTAGTTTTAATTAATAGGGCTCTGAATGGTTTGATATTCGATTATCTTTCTTTTCATGCAATCTCAAACCTCTCTGTCATCTGCCATTGTATCTCAGTCTCCAGCATTAAGAAGAGGAGACAAGGGGGAATCTTTCTTTGGGGAGAGGCCTGCACTGTTTTGACAAAGCCCAAATATTTTGATGTGGCAGAATGGGATCTGTAGATTATTTTGTATATCTTCATGTCTAGTTATTATGCATGGTTTGTATTGTGTATTCCTGATTATAGCATACTTCAATGACAATATATGTAAAATAATTTAAGGAGAGAACATAATTTTAAGAAATAGGCACATAAAGACAGAGTTAAGGTATGGGAAAGATGGGGATGAATTGGAGAAAGTCCAGATAAAAGCAACAATAATGATTAAAGGTCTAGAAAAAATGACCTACGAGGAAAGATTGGGAAAAAATGAGCTTGTTTAATCTGAAAAAAAAAGATTGAAGTGGGACATAGTAACAGTCTTCAAGTATGTAAAAGATCATTATAAAGAAGAGATTGATAAATTGTGTTCCTTAATTACTGAGAACAGGACAAAAAACAATGGGCTTAAACTGCAGCAAAGAAAATTTAGATTCAACAATAGGAAAAACTTCCTGATTGTTAAGGTATAGGTTGAACCTCCCAAATCCAGGACTCTCTGGTCTGGCAACATCCATTGTCTGGCAGGGCCAGGCATGTTGCTGGACCAAAAAGCCCCGGAGCAACGCAAGGGCTGAGGATCCCCTGCTGGCCCAGGTGGCATCTGGGGACCCCCATCCTGACCCGGAACCTCCAGCAACAACAGACCAGGTGGCAGCCAGGGAGTTCCATCCCCGGCCAGGGAACCCCTGGTGTCAGCGGGCCAGGCAGTGGCCCAGGAGTTCTCACCTGGCATTAGCAGGGCCACTTGGCCAGAGAGTCCTGGCCCCAGCTGGAGAATCACCAGCTGCAGCTGGGTGGCCCCAGCCAGGAACCCCAGAAAGCCCCCAGTGACAGCAGGTCTGGGTTGATGGTGCAAAACCCTGGCCCTGGCCCTGGCTGGGGAACCCTTGGTGGCAGCTGGGCTGCTGGAGGCTGGGTGGTCCCAGCTGGACACCCCGGGGAACATCCTGAGGCAGTGGGACCGAGGAGGAAATAATTTGTTCATCCCATGAAAATTTTCATGATTTCAAAATGTCTCCCATTCTGCCTCAGGGGTGCGGAGAGTGTGATACCTACCTACCAATAGTTCAGCAATTGGGGTAATAACATGGAACATAGGAGAGCCAAGTTTCAATTCCTTTCATATCTCTTATTCCAAGTGATTGCTACAAGCACTAGGCTAACAAGTCTCTGCCCCCATTGCATATTTAATTATTTATTCAAAATGGAATAGTGCTAAAAGGAAAGATTAAGAGGTCCACTCCAGGATAGCTAGTAGCCTGGCAATATGGGTATTCTCTTGGAACATGAGACCCAAATTTAAGTCCACGTTCTGAATCAGACCCTGCAAGGACTTCGGCTTCTACATTCCAGCTAGTACCCTAGCCCCTGTCCATTGGACGCTTAAATTATTATTTCTGTTCCTTTTTACTCAAGTGTTTCTCCTTTCTCAGTTTAAATATTTAAAGTGAATAACTATTAAATAAAGGCTTGCCCCCAACTTAGTTCCAATGAATTCTATGCAACAAAAAAGTTTGAGAAATATTTGTATGTTTCAAAGTTATAAATATTTGAAATTGGTAAAGTGCTCCCTTACAATCTATTGTTTTCTACATTCTAAGGGGTCTTTAAATCAGCAACATCCTAAAATCACATGGCATAATTCTGTGAACTCTAGAATTTGGTATTTCTAACCTCTGTGGTCTCTACGAACCACCTAATTTTAGTGCATAAGGCATTATTTATTATTTATTTATTTATTTATTTATTATTTATTATTACACATCCTTCACAGAAAGGTGAATTTTACTCAAGCAGACATTTGTGTAACCCTTACTTACATACTCAGTCATGTGAATAATTCCATTAATTTGAGAAATATTGAAAGTAAAGTTTCTGTCTCATTGTGTCCTGGATAGGCTAATCATAAAACCTGTGTATTACCAATACATGAACCATTATTTCTATTGATTATGATTATTGTGTATATGTAAAGTTGATGTATCCTGGTTGTTGGCAGGTGGGTTTGAACCTGTAATCGTGGGGGCATCTACACTGCACCATTATTCTGGAATAACGAGCATTATTCTGTAATAACAATGAGAGTGTCTACACAACAATTCTATTATTTTGAAATAATATCGAAATAACGGGCAGCTTATTCAGACTTCTGTAAACCTCATTCCACAAGGAATAACTCCTTTTCCAAAATAGCTATTCTGAAATAGCTGCAGTGTGGACGCTCCACTGCTGCTATTTCGCAGTAGCTCCTCACCAGGGCCATTCTAAGTAATTTCTCCCCATTGCTTCCAGGGACTATAAATCAAGACAGCGTATCCACATTAGGGGAGCCTGCCGCAGACTAATTTTGAGGCCTCCCTATAGTGTGGATGCTCCATTTTGAAATAAGCTATTTTGGAATATATCTTCTGGAATAGCTTATTCCGAAATAAATGTGCAGTGTAGACATACCTTTAGAAACTAAAGCCACGTGCCTCTACCGCATGAGTTAAAAGTCAACTGTATCTCAACTGAGGCTGTAGAACAGACTTTACTCTCTCTTGTGAATGTTCTGAGTGTCTCGGGTTACATATTTCCCTCAGTTGAGGAATTACATCCTGAGCTTCTGATGCTTCCCAGATGAGCCCCCACTTGTAACACCAACAGGTAGAATTGAACCTGGGACTTTTGTAGCTTAGACCTTAAGCCCCTATTGCATGAGCTCTTAGCAAAAGCAACAGAGCAGACTCATTATGCACTCTGTAAGTGGTCTCAGTGTCACTAGCTGGGTTCATATGCCACACCAGAGTGTGTGTGCGTTACATACATATCAATCAGAGGACCAGTAAGTACTGAACTGCATGGTGCTTGTCTCTGTGCCAGCTCAGAGGTATACATGGTCTTTGTCCTGAAGGGTTTTTCAGTACAAGAAGATAAATGGGGAGGAGGCGGGATGGTGAAAGGAAAACTTTCCAAAAGGACTTGCTTCCATAGAAATAAATGGCCAAAATCCCTGGGTTCAATCATGCAAGGAGAAGATAGCTCTGGCTCCCAGTAACATACTTAACAATATGTACATAATTATTCTCAGTCCAGCAACGCATCTAAACATTCCAGTTCACTATTACTTCACTTACAATTAAAGGCCGTCTGTGCATTACAATATCCGAGGCTGACAAAATAGAGGACATAGGTGGTAATCTTGGAAATATACACATTTATGGTTAACTTCTTTGATGCAAGCAGTTCCACTCATGTCAAATTTGGGATTGAGCAGAACCAAGACCTCAGATCTCATCATACGCACAACGTTTGAGTCCTGCAGGTTCTGTGTTTCTCTTGGTATGGTTCTTTACATCTCTAACACTGTCAGAGAATTCCTCACCCTACTTTTGTTAATGAAGTTATTAACTGTTGCAGGAAAATGACAGGCTCATGATGGTCTGAATTCAAATCTTAGGGTGCATCTACACTGCACCCTAAACTCAAAATAAGATATGCAATTTGTACCATGCAAATTGCATATCTTATTTCAAATCTATTCTTAAATAACTTATTTTGAAATCTGACGTGTCTACACAGCGCCAGATTTCTAAATAACATGCTATTTCGTGCTGTCCCTTATCCTTCATACAACAAGATTTACTGAGATGGTGAAATATGCACTCATTATTTTGAAAATAGTGTAGACGCAAGGTAGTTATTTCGGGATACCTTTGGTATCCTGAAATAGCTGTGCAGTGTAGATGTACCCTTATCAATTAAAAAGACATTTATTCAACTGTAAAATGCATGTAGTTTTATTTTTATAGTCTTAGAAACATAGTCCATCAACGAATGGTAATCATAAACAGGTTTTTCAAATTAGTTTTCAAAAGCATTTTAGTGAATCTTTCAATGATAAATGGAACCTTACCTTTGAAATTAACTTTCAAAAATCAGATTTATGAAGCTTCATTTTATCTCTAAAATGCTCTTGTATAGGCATAGAATACTAAAGTAAGTTTTCTTGTCCTGATTGTTCAATCATCTATGAGAAACTTTTCATTTGTGTTGAATTACTTTTGAATAATGGAATGATGCACTATTAAAAGCTCAGAACAAGAGAGTATTTTAGTCATTTCAACACAATGAAACAGTATACTGACTCTTATTTTAAATTAAATTTAAACATAAATATGTGAATAAAGAAGGTTACATCAATTTTTAAAAGCTCCTAAAATTTTAAATGTTCAGAAATTAGTTATGTGCCATAGAACTTAGTGGAAATAGATGTCATATATTTGTGCATAGGGTGGGGTGGAGATAGAGGATAATAAAATATACAGCATTAAAATGACATGGGAGCTTACACTGTATTGATTTTTTCAGTAGGACTTAGGAGTACAAATCACTTGGGAATTTTGAATATTCGATTTTGTCTTCCCATTTTTTTGTATTTTATTTTGGCCCCTATCTTAGTTTTGTTGTTAGTCTGCTTTTCCTGTCCCTTGGTCAGTTTCTTTGTGGTTTTATTTTCTACTTGCCACTAGCATTCCCTCTATTTTTTTACCCATCAGTGTGTGGAATAAATTTTGTTATGTGCACCAAGACATGTGTAGTTGTGCACAACTAGTAGAAATGAGTCTTTTGACCTAAGAAAACATTTGAATTATGATCTCCTGGGATATGATGCTTCTCTCCATAGTCATCTAACAGGGTAAGATTTACAGGGAGTTGCTACTCCTGGGAAAGTGGAGTCAAAATAGATTTCTCCCAATTTTTGGCTTGTGTTGAAAGCAAACTGGAAGCCACAGAGTGGGGAAGCTTCTTAACTATTGTCTCCTGAAATTGTCATGGAGAAGGAAAAGTAACTGACAGGTTATTCAGAATTGCCCACCAGCTCTGTGCTTCTCTTTCTTTCCCCTGGAGGCCTCCAGTACAATAAGCAATACCCCACGGAGGTTGCCAAATGCCTCCCCCCTCACCCCTTTCCTTACTTCAGCATGCACACTGGGAGGGTCAGTTCCATTAGTTGACCAATAGTCTCTAGTTAAGTGTGTTTGAAGTCAGGGGAAAAAGCCACTAGTGGAAAAGAAGTAATACTAGCATGGGAAGGGAAGATGAAGAAGGGTGCAGATGAAATGAAAAGATGATTATTTATCAGTCCATCCTTACTGTCAAACAAGCTGTGTGTGCAAGTTTTATCTTTTGTTACAGCTACTGCAACTTCCTCTGTTGTGGCCTCCATTCTTGTCACCTCCCCAGCACATTCAAAATGTCACTTTTCTTTCCTTCATTGCTCTAATCTTTGTCTCCACTTCCAACCTCTTCTTAGCTTTCCCCATCTCTCTCTCTCTGGGTATGTCTAAACTACAATCTATTTTCAAAAGATGACATACAAATTCCATGGGAATTTGCATATCTTCTTCTGATCTCACTTTTGAAAGAAGAAAGTAGTCTGGACATGTTTTTTTCGGGAAAAAAACCCTTTTTAAAAAAAACCGCATAAATCTCATTGTTTAAGGAAGAGCTGGTTTTTTTGAAAAAGAGTTTTTTTCTGAAAAAAACTGCATCCAGATTACTTTCACTTTTAAAAGCTCTGCTTTTGAAAGTGAGATCAGAAGAAGATATGCAAATTCTGCGGGAATTTGCATATCCTCTCTCGAAAATACAGCATAGTCTAGACATAGCCTCTCTCTCTCTCTTTCTCTCTCAAATTCAGTCAAGGAAAGATGATTTAGAAACAGCTGTATTATCTAATTACATTGTAGCAAAAGCTTTTTTTTTTACTGAGGGAGCATTGTTTCTTTTATTTCATTTTTCTGTGGTTTTCTTTATTCCCTATAGTTACCCCCATCTTATTGTTTCTACTATTTAATATCCCAAATGTATCTAGATGCTTCATTGAGAGATGTGTTAAGCACTATACATTTACAAAGAAAGACATACTTAGTCCTTTCCCCAAATTCAGTTCCTGTTCTTTTTGCCAAGTTTTATTCTAACAAAAAAATGTAACCATCTAAGTTAGAATGTCAGATGTTTAAGGCAAGGATACAGTCTCAATACTTCTCTGTACATTGCCATGCACATATAGAGCTCTGCATAAATTAAAATCAACAGTTCACATGTAAATATAGAACCAGATTGTTTTCATGTCTTGAGAGACAATAGAGAGCTCACTCCACCTCTGTGGAGTAGTGGCTCTGCACCATGCTTCAATATCCATGAAATAATAAAGGCTTTCAATAATTCTTTGCCTATTAGTCCAAATTCTGCCATCTTTACTGCCATTGAATAGGATTTTACTTTCAGATTCTGCCATTGGTAAGTTGCTTCTCAATACACGTATGAACATGCAATGGACATCACTTTTCTATTCTTGTTAGCTGCAAAGGCATTTTTTACTGTTAAAATAAAGATCCATCTGTGACCTCTGTAGGAAGTGAACTACAGGATCATCAGAAGCAAACTGTGCACGAATAATAAAAATTTCCAACTTTTCATGGATGTTTGAAATGTCAAGTAGCTGCATACGTGCCTCTTCATTTCTTGTATTAGCCACTGAAGAATGTTATGGTGTTTTGTTCTGAATTTCCAGGAAAACAAGTTGAATGGCATGAGAAAAGAGTAAATATTCAAATGAAACCTTGAGCTTTCTGATGCTTCAAGAACAGTTGGTGATTTTGCTCCATTGAGCTTGATGTAGTTGCTTCCAGAGTGTGGAGAAACACTGCAGAGGAGTTACAAAGAGGCAGTACATGAGCACTTAGCAATAATGAGAACATAAAAGCTTTGTATAGCGAGATACAGTATTTAAATTCTTAATAACAGATATCCTAGTAGTAGAAATTTTTGATCCTCCGCTCTGTTATTGGATTAGAGATATTTGATTTCAATGGAACATAGAAGCACTGTTATTTTCCCTGTCCAACATCCAAATAAAATATCAGTGATCCTGCAAGTTACCTTCTGGTGAAATTTATGACAGATCTGTGTAAGGAAACTTTCAAATCTGGGGAAGCCAGGTGAGTACATGTCATTAACCCTACAGCACCAGCTTTGTAAATATCTTAAATAGATTTAATAGTGTGATGCACTGTTTGTGCTCAGAATAAATAGTCAGTAGAAAGGTTATCAATTACTGACTACCAAGGACGTTGTATTACAGTTGCTTTCAGCTATTTGTCATACACTCACCAACAGCTATGTTTTCCTCCTTGCAGCTGTAGTATTATTTATTCAATTACTCTTCTGTCAATCCAATCAAATGGCACCATCATCTCAGTTGTATCGTAAAAGCCTCTTGCACCCTAGTTTTATTCTAACTGTTTAATAAAGTGCCAACTACAATGTACGTACTATTGCCCACTCTTGCTCAGAATTAGAGCTTCCCAGCTGTATGCTGTAGGCCTTCTTCTGCCAACAGCCAAAGTACAGGGAATTTGATCTGAGTTTTACTTCTGCTGATGCCATGAAATTCCAAGTGGCCAGATTAACAATTGGAATATTCCAAAGTGGGTATGAGCTTGTCAGATAATTAATGGTAAAATCAAGTGTTGGATGATGTAGCTGTTTAACAACATATGCCAGGAATCAGGCAACTAGATGTAAAGAAAACTTTAAATGTAGCATCAGAAATGGTGCAAGAATATTTTGCAAACATGCCTCTGTCTGTGCCCAGAATCTCCATTCACATTCTCATAAATGTTTATAACAAGAGAATATTCTTGAAGTTAATACTTCCCTATTTACTTTGCTTTTTTTTATTAAGAGCAGTCTCTCATCTAGCTAGACAAATCAGAGGATTGATTTTCCCAAATCTAGTACAAGCCATAAAAATAATTAGTTTACAACAATACACTCCTTAAAATATTTTTACAGTGTTCTCAGGCATGTATACTGAACAAAGAATAATTATTAGGGCTGAGGATCAGCTGGATAGATGAAATAAGAACAGACCTTAATTTTCATCCAGAAAAGTTAAGGTAACCATTTCCAAATGTTTCCATGCTTCTGCACTTAATGGTTTTGGCTGGGACTACATGCGCCAGTACTAAAATACTGCAGACAAAACTGCTCATTTGATTTTATGTTTCTGGACTGGACAGAACCAGGAAAATGAAATCTGGAAAAAACAATGGAGTTTTTGAGAACTTCACCAAATCTATTTGTAGGCAAAACTGTTAAACTTCAGATGAGTCATCTGATTTTTGGATACATATCTAAATAGAACCAAACTTTAAAATTCAGGCATTAATGATGATATTTCCAGAAGACAACAATGCCTATGTAATGTTCTTGACAAAACTTCTCAGATGTCCCTGAGAAAAATCAGCCTGAATGTTTCTAGTAAACCTTGTTGCCAGGGGATGTTGTGAAGGCCAAAGATGTAACTGGGCTCAAAAAAGAAGTAGGTAAGTTTATGAACAATAGGTTTATCAATAGCTCTTAGCCATTCTCTGGGTGTTTCTAAACCTCTGATTATCAGAAACAGGGACAAGATGACAGAGGCTCACTCAGTAATTGTCCTGTTCTGTCTGGAAGCATCTCGCACTGTCAGAGATAAATTTCTGTGCTAGATAGATGATTGATCTGACCAGGCATGGCTATTTTTATGAATTAGTCCTATCTCAGGATTGTGGATTCCAGATTAAAATGTTAGCTAACAGAAACTCAGTTACTATTTATATGCTGCTTCACATTCTGCACATCCCTGTGATATGAATAGTTTGTTTAGCGATTAGGGCCCTTATCCTGCAATTTATATCTGTGTGGATGGACATATGTGATTATCTGAAGATGCACTGTATGAAGTGCAGTTTCATATGAGGACAGTAATATGCTCACATAAGTGCCACTGCAGGGTGGAGATATTTTTAAATGATTCAAGCCAAACATCCCAACATTTAGCCTAAGCCAATAAAAACTGAAAAATTATCTTATAGCTGTTTAGTGGCCTATGTGCAATTGGATTTATGGTCTTAGTCCAGGTGTGAGTAGATAAGTAGTCACAAAAAAACTCAGCTCATATTAGTAATTTTAGAAGAGAAAAAAGGTACTGACTGGCTTATGGAGGAAATTATCTTATCTCTAGAGATAGCCTTCTAGGTTGAGGCTTACCCACATTGTCAGGGCAGTGCAGGGAAGAGTGAATCTTTATTGTCCAAAATGTATGGTACTTGCCCTGAGGCTAATAGGAGGATTATAGATGATTATTTGAGCACCTTTCATGAAATATTCTGTTTTGTTTTGTTTTTTAGTTCAAATTATATAATGATTATAAACAAGCAGTAAAACAAAATACATATAAGGAATTTTATATTCCCCCAAAAAAGGGAAAAAATGTAAAGCACTTAAAGGACTGGTTCCCAGGTTTCTTTCAAAATCTTTGTTACCTAGTATACAGTATCATCATCATTTGAGTTTGGGAAGGATAGGACTTGTAGTGTTGAAAACATACTGCAAGAATAAAACAAAGCCACTAAATTCTGGTTTGCAAGATATTTTAGCCAAGACATTGAAAAGACACTAGTGATATTGGTTGCCTCATTTTTGAATGTGCCACATGAGGTGGCTTAAAGGGGTGTTTATTTTCAGAGAGTGCTGCCCTACCATAGTTGAAAAATGAGGTTCCTTTGATGTGCTTTATCCAAGAAGATGTCAAAGTATAATATTGGCAATAATCCCATCAGAAATACAATCTGATCAATTCATCTTTGAGCAGTTAATATGTCACTAATACAGTTCCTATCACAGCAGTTGTCACCACAGCAATAGGGTTCTTTGAAAAGTATGAAAAGACACCCATCAAGATACCAAGCAAAGACATCTGGCATCTTCCTTGCAATTGGAGATCTGAATGCAAAAGTTGGATCTCTAAACTACCATAAAGAAGCAATGGGAAATAATCTTTTGGGTTTATAAAATTAGAGAGGAGGGAATATAGTTGAGTTTTGCTGCGTAATCATCCACTTGCTACAAACACCAACTTCACCTGACATCCTAAACTTTTACATGGATGTAGGCCAAATGACAGCATGACAAAGAATAAAATTGACAATATAATGATACAAGGACTCTGGAAATTGAGTGTTCTATGGTCAAAGACATTCCCAAATGCAGATCAGATCATCAAATATTAGCCTCAACATAAAATTAAAATCTAAAACCATAAGAACTTCATCAGATCCGCTGCATCTGAACATGTCCAAAATCAACAAAAGCGACATCACTTCTATACAGAAAGATTTGAATTTCAGAAATCTGAATTTGTTGCAAGTGAAAGAGCATGAATTAATTCAGAATAAAATGAAAACTATCATGCTCCAAGCCTCCAATGCACATGTGCTAAAAAGTCAGTTTGGGACTGCACTTTGGTTAATGGAAAAGGTGTGACCTGGCCAAAAAAGAAGAAGAAGAAGAACACAGAGTGAAAGAAAAGGTGTCTTGGAAACTCAAGAATACAGGAGACAATAAAAATTGAAGTGACAGATTCAAAGGCAGACTAGATGAGATGAGCAAATTCATCATGACAAAATATGAGGAAGTTGAGAATTAGAAAGACAACAATAAATTTAGTATGTTTACTATAGACTGACTTGTTACTAACAGTTGTTTCCCATGACTGAGCAAGGTAAAATAGCATGATGGCAGAATTCTTACTCAAAACGTATGTCTACACTGCAATGCTATTTCGAAATAACTAGCACTATTCCTAAATAACTTAGTCTGTGTCTACACAGCAGGCAGTTATTTTGAAATAGTGTTGAAATACTGTCAAGCTGGAGGACTTCTTACTCTGCTTTCTGTATATCTCATTGTATGAGGAATAAGGGAAGTCGGAAGAAGAGTTGTTCTATTTCAAAATAATTGCTGTGTAGATGCTCCCTATTTTGAAATAAGCTATTTCAAAATAAGACACACAATTGACATAGCTCAATTTGCATAGCTTATTTCGAGTTAAGACCTGCAGTGTAGACATACCCAAAGCGATACTATCAAACACAGGTGCCAATCTGTAATATCTCATGAGAGCCACATACAGTAGAACAGGCATGTCAAACTCGAAGCCTGCTGAGGGGCCGCACAAACAAATATTGATAGCTTTCAGGGCCACCAAAGAAAATGTACTTCTATCAGAAAGTCGTAATTATTTATTATTATAGACTAGCAAAAATGCCCGGCGTCGCCCAGGGAAAATATAGTAAAAGGTGTGATGAATGAACTACATCAATTACATTAACTTAGCATATTAACATAACATTAGAAATTAACATAGCTAGTGATGTGCTGACAAAACGACAAATCCCATGGGGTCTCTTTTCTCAATCCCCACAGATCAGGAAGGCCCATCTTCCCTTAAAGACTCCATGCAAACCAATGCCTGCAGCCTCCTGGCCAGAAGCCCTGAGAAATGGAGGGGATGTCTCCTGGGCTCTGCAGCAACAGCAAATCACTGCTCCCTAAGTAGCCACTCCTCGAGTACCTTCAGTGCATGCTCCATGGGGCAACCTGAATGGACTTCCTAGCAGCAGCTGGACCGGTTGCATTGATCAAACAAAGTAAAAGACCTTCAGGCCAGGTGCAATGAGTGATATCTAGATGATCAGAACATGCAGCACCTGAATGTACCTGTTCTAATCAGAATAGGCTGTTCTGAGTGTAGAGTGTCCTCTTAAGGCTCCACGGTGCTCAAAACCTTGTCCTCCTACCCACCTCCTCTTTGTACCTTGAGCTGAATCCTGCAAAGTGCATAATGCCCGTGGCACTTGCTGATAACATACACAGCCCTGCTAGGAGAACACATGCAACCCAAAGGAGGGCGAGTGGTGGGATGGCTCATTTGGGTGTGAGCAACTTTAATTTCCAGAAGGGGTTCAGTTGGAGTCTGGCTACGTGAAGATGTTGAGAGGCTGTGATAGCTGGAGGCGTCTCCCAGCCACAATTAGCAAGGCTAGACCCCAGCCAGCATCAGCCACATTTGGGTCTGTCCTGGAGACCTGCTAGTGCCCTAGTATAAGGGAGGTTGCTGATTCTCTGCCCCACTGCAACCACTCCTGCATGGGCTTTCCCTTGATGGTGCTGCAGGTGCCCACATGCTTTATCCTCTAGGATCTTGTAGTTGCAGTTTATGTGACACGCTTAACAGAAGAGTCCAGCAAATGCCTGTGATCAGGCACTACTAAAAGCTAATTATCAGTGGGCCCAACTGGGGCTCTGGGAGAACCAGGGGGAACCAATTTTGAGATATATAACCAATCCAGTTATTGAAGTTAGGAAATCAGGAGTATCCATGCAAAATTGGTGTTTCTAGCTCTTAACGTTTTTGGATCTTTCGGGACGAACAAACAGACAGACAGACAAACAAACTTTCAGAAATATTTATAATATTATGTTTTAGGTATATTTTATAATATTTTTTCAGGTCTTGTTTGAATATTATAGAATAATTTGATGTATAAAATTGTTATTAGTTATATCTATGAAGACTTTGAGCTTAAGTTGCATCAGCCCTGCCCCCCGCCTCTCTAACCCAATGCCCTCCCCCTCCCACAGACCCAGGCACCTCCAGCCCCTCCACTCTAACCCAATCCCCATTCTCTCCCCCAGAGCCAGGCACCCTCCCACCTCTGCTCTGACCTAATGCCTGGATCCTGGAGCCACTGCCACCACAACGCACTTCTCCCTTCAGGCGCTGGGATGTGTCCACAGAATGGCTGGCCATAAGCAAGCACTGGGACACATACGCAGAGCAGCTAGCTGTGAGCAGTCCGGGCACACGGCCCAGAATTAGCAGGAGCCGCATTTCTTTAATCAAAAAGCCTCATGCGGCTCAAGAGCTGTGGGTTGTCCACCCCTCTTATAAACAATATAACAAGCCAGGCCGCAATTAGATAATTTATAAAGATGCAGTCGTGGGCCACAAAAAAATTAGATCGGGCCACATGCGACCAGCAGGCTGCATGTTTGACATGACTGCTCTAAATCATTTATAAATAAATTGAATAGGATGGGTCTCAGGACAGACTCTTGGGGAACTCCACTAGTTACCTCTCTTCACTCTGAAAACTTACCAATTATTCCTATCCTTTGTTTCCTGTCTTTTAACCAGTTACCAATCCAGAAAAGGACCTTCCCTCTTCTCCCATGATAACTTACTTTACTTAAGAGCCTTTGCTGAGCGACCTTGTCAAAGGCTTTCTGGAAATCTAAGTGGATTATATCCACTGGATGTCCCTTGTCCACATGTTTGTTGACCCCCTCAAAGAAGTCTAGCAGATTAGTAAGGCATGATTTCCCTTTACAGAAATCATGTTGACTTTTCTCCAACAAATAATGTTCATCTATGTATCTGACAGTTTATTCTTTACTATAGTTTCAACTAATTTGCCCACTACTGATGTTAGACTTACCGTAATTGCCAGGATCACCTCTAGAGCCCTTTTTAAAAATTGGCGTCATGTTAGCTATCTTCCAGTCATTAGGTACGGAAACTAATTTTAAGGATAGGTTACAAATCACAGTTAATAGTTCCACAATTTCCCATTTGAGTTCTTTCAGAACTCTTGGGTGAATGCCATCTGGTCCCGGTGATTTGTTACTGTGAAGTTTAACAATTTGTTCCAAAACCTCCTCTAATGATACCTCAATCTGGCACAATTCCTCAGATTTGTCACCTAAAAAAATGTCCCATGAAGACTGAAGGAAAGAATTCATCTAGATTCTCTGTAATGACTTTATCGTTTTGAAGTGCTCCTTTAGCATCTCGATTGTCCAAGGGCCCCACCAGTTGTTTAACTGGCTTCCTGCTTCTGATGTACTTATAAAACATTTTGCTATTACCTTTTGAGTTTTTGGCTAGCTGTTCTTCAAACTCCTTTTTTGGTTTTTCTTATTATTATATTTTTACACTTAATTTAAGAACGTTTATGAGCCTTTCTATTTTCCTCACGAGGGCTACATCTATACTGCAACCTTCTTCCGCAAAAGCTTATGCAAATGAAGCATGGAGTAGAATATCACCATGCTTCATTTGCATAATTAATTAGCAGCCGTTTTTGCGCAAGAGGCTTTTGCACAAAAAGGAGCTGTGTAGATCTTTCCTTTTTGTGCAAAAAACCCCTCTTGCGCAAGAGCCGTTCTTCCTCATTTTTTCAGGAAGAATGGCTCTTGCACAAGAGGGGGTTTTGTGCAAAAAGGAGCTGTCTACACAGCTTCTTTTTGCACAAAAGCCTCTTGCACAAAAACGGCTGCTAATTAATTATGCAAATGAAGCATGGCGATTTTCTACACCGTACTTCATTTGCATAAGCTTTTGCGGAAGAAGGCTGCAGTATAGATGTAGCCTTAGATTTGACTTCCACTTTTTAAAAGATGTCTTTTTACCTGTCATTGCTTCTTTTACTTGGTTGTTAAAGCACAGTGGCACTTTTTTGGTTCTCTTACTGTGTTTTTTAATTTGAGGTATACATTTAAATTGGGCCTCTATTATGGTGTCTTTGAAAAGTTTCCATGCAACTTGCAGAGATTTTACTTTTGTCACTGTACCTTTTAATTCCTGTTTAATTAACTTACTCATTTTTGTGTCGTTCCCCTTTCTGAAATTAAATGCTACAGTGTTGGGCTGCTGAGGTGTTTTTCCCACCAAAGGGATGTTAAATTTTATGACATTATGATCACTATTTCCAATATTTACCGTTGGACCAGCTTCTGCACTCCACTTAGGACTAAATCAAGAATAGCCTCTACTCTTGTGGGTTCCAGAACGAGCTGCTCCAAGAAGCAGTCATTTAAGGTATCAAAAATTGTTATCTCTGCATCCCGTCCTAAAGTGACGTGCACCCAGTCAATATGGGGATAGTCGAAATTCCCCACTATTATTGAGTTTTTTTATTTTGATAGCCTCTCTAATTTCCCTTAGCATTTCATAGTCACTATCACTGTCCTGATTAGATGGTCAATAATATATCCCTACTGCTATATTCTTATTATTGGAACAAGGGATTACTATCCATAGCGATTCTATGGAACATTTTGGCCCATTTAAGATTTTTAATTCATTTGATTCTACATTTTATTTCATGTATAGTGCCACTCACCCACCAGGATGACGTGTTCTGTCCTTCCAACATATTTTGTATCCTGGTATGACTGTGACCCATTTATTGTCCTCATTCCACCAAGTTTCTATGATGCCTGTTATATCTATATCCTCCTTTAAAACTAGGCACTCTAGTTCACCCATTTTATTATTTAGACTTCCAGAATTTGTATATAAACACTTTAAAATGTGTTCTATTTATCAGTCTGCCATTTCCTGATGTGTTAGACTCTTTTTCATTTGTGTCTCATCTGATCTGACCCAAAAGGGAGTACTGAATTGCCTATACTAATCAAACAAGAATGATTACGGGCATGTAATAGCTGCAATATGAGGAAAGATTTATGAGACTTAAATTTTCAGGGGGGATATGTTGGAAGTCTATAACATCATGACAGGTGTGGAGAAAGTGAATCATAGAATCATAGAACCATAGAGCCGGAAAAGACCTCAGAAGGTCATCAAGTCCAGCCCCCTGCTCTAGACAGGACCAATCCCAACTAAATCAACCCACCCAGGGCTTTGTCAAGCTGAGACTTAAACACCGCTAGGGATGGAGACTCCACTACTTCCCTAGGTAACCCATTCCAGTGCTTCACCACTCTCCTAGTGAAATAGTTTTTCCTAATATCCAACCTGGACCTCTCCCACCGTAACTTGAGATCATTGCTCCTTGTTCTGCCATCTGTCACTACTGAGAACAGCCTTCCTCCATCCTCTTTGGAACCTCCCTTCAGGAAGCTGAAGGCTGCTATCAAGCCCCCCCCGCCCACTCTTCGCTTCTGCAGACTAAACAGACCCAACTCCCTCAGCCTCTCCTCATAGGTCATATATTCCAGCCCCCTAATCATTTTGGTTGCCCCCCGCTGGACCCTCTCCAATGAGTCCACATCCTTTTTGTAGTGGGGGGCCCAGAACTGGACACAATACTCCAGATGTGGCCTCACCAGAGCCGAATAAAGGGGAATAATGACATCTCTGGATCTGCTGGCAATGCTCCTCTTAATGCAACCTAATATGCCATTAGCTTTCTTGGCTACAAGGGCACACTGTTGACTCATATCCAGGTTCTCATCCACTGTAACCCCAGGTCCTTTTCTGCAGAACTACTACTTAGCTGGTTGGTCCCCAACCTGTAAGAATGCTTGGGATTCTTCCATCCCAAGTGCAGGACTCTGCACTTGTCCTTGTTGAACCTCATCAGATTTCTTGTGGCCCAATCCTCCAATATGTCTAAGTCATTCTGGACCCTATCTCTGCCCTCAAGCGTATCTACCTCTCCCCCTAGCTTAGTGTCATCTGCAAACTTGCTGAGGGTGCAATCCATCCCCTCATCCAGGTCATTAATAAAGATATTGAACAAAACTGGTCCCAGAACCGAACCTTGGGGCACTCCGCTAGAAACCGACCGCCATCCTGACATTGAGCCGTTGATCACTACCCGCTGGGCCCGGCCTTCTAGCCAGCTTTCTATCCATCTTACCGTCCATTTATCCAATCCACATTCCCTTAACTTGTATGCAAGAGTATTGTGGGAGACTGTATCAAAAGCCTTGCTAAAGTCAAGGTATATCTCATCGACTGACTTTCCCATGTCCACAGAGCCAGTTACCTCATCATAGAAGCTAATCAGATTGGTCAGGCACGACTTGCCCTTTGTGAATCCATGCTGACTATTCCTAATCACTTTCCTCTCTTCCAAGTGCCTCAAAATGGATTCCTTAAGGATCCCTTCCATGATTTTTCCAGGAACTGAGGTAAGGCTGACCGGCCTATAGTTCCCTTGATCGTCCTTCTTCCCTTTTTTGAAGATGGGCACTACATTTGCCTTTTTCCAATCATCCGGGATCTCTCCCGATCTCCACGACTTTTCAAAGATAATGGCCAAAGGCTCCTCAATGACATTTGCCAACTCCCTCAGGACCCTCAGATGCATTAAGTCTGGACCCATGGATTGTGTACGTTTTGCTTTTCTAAATAGTTCCTAACCTGTTCTTTACCCACCATGGGCTGTCCATCTTCATCCCATCTTGCGTCACTTAGCACATTAGTCTGGGAGCCGACCTTGTCCATGAATATAGAAGAGTTATTTAATCCTTCCCATAGCACAAGAACTAGGGGTCACCAAATGAAACTAATTGGTAACAAGTTTAAAACAAATCAAAGGAAATACTTCTTCACACAACACCCAGTCTACCTGTGGAACTCCTTGCTAGAGAATGTTGTGAAGTTCAAGACTATAACAGGGTTCAAAAAAAAGAACTGGATAAATTCATGGAGGATAGATCCATCAATGGATATTAGCCAGGATGTGTGAGAAGGTGCCCATGGCCTCTGTTTGTCAGAAGCTGGGATTATTACCTACTCTGCTCATTCCTTCTGAAGCCTCTAGAATTGGCCTCTGTGAGAAGACAGAATATAGGATAGATGGACCTTTGGTCTGATTTGGCATGGCCATTCTGATGTACTTACGTTTTTGGAAAACATTGAGTTAGATAATATATTAGCAGAAAAGCTAAAAACAATTAGTGACTGCGGTATCAATCATTTATGAAAAAATGTATAATATGTAGATAAGTATAAATTGTCGAGACAAATGGAAGAAAGGAATATTTCTGCCAAAAAAGAAAAGGGGATATAACAGAGTGCAGTGACTATTGTATCATCCCCTGATATCTCATGCGAGTAAGGTGCTGCTCTTCATAATTCAGGATCTCATGAAACACATGACAGACACAAAGCTACCACCAAGAGTATCTGGTTTCAGGGAAGGACAAGGCATATATGATCAAATTATCCATCAGACCACTGGAAAATTCAGGAAGTATATGTGTGTGTGTGTGTCTGATTTTTCCAAAGCATTCGATACTATCCAATGTGATCACTTTTGAAGGATACTAGAAAGCATGGGGATTCCAAAATATCTAAATGAACTCATTGCATGTCTCCTCTCTTAACAATAGTCCACAGTGCAAATAGTAGTGGGAGACAGCAAGTGAAGGGAGTGGGAGAGCAATGGTGCGCTCATTCCACCAGCCTCTGCAACATACACACCAAATTTAGTATGAGACAAGCCCTGGAAATACTTTGATAAAAGGGAAGTTGTAATGAGTCTAGGACAGCAACATAGCCTCCCTCTGACCCGAAGGATGAAGGGCCCTCAAAGACCCATTGGTGGGCAGGTCCAGCCTCACTAGCCCTGCCCACAGGAAGCAGCAAGGCAGGACCAGGAGTATAAGAACTCGGAGCTCATTTGGAACCCAGAGGCTGAGCAGGCCAGATGCTTGTCCCCAGCTCCCGCAGTGAATGATCCAGCTGCTCTGCACCCAACAGGAGGACTAGGTTGGGCTGCCAGGACCTCTGCCACTCCCCGATGACTGAGGCCACTGCCATGGCCCAAAGACATGCTGAGACCTCTGGGACCTTCGCCGGGCCCCGACAACTGGACCAGTCCACTTGGGCAGCTGCCTGAACCAGAACCAGAAACTATGGATACGCTGCCAGCACCTCCATCCCCAGCTGACTCTGAGGAGCAGCACCCAAGCCAGGTAGACCTCCAGGGGGAACTGGGAAGCAGCCCAGGGACAGCCAACCCCAGGGCGACTGAGGAGATGGAGCTCGGGTAGGCAGCCTGTTGTGGCTTGGATCCCCGCTGACCCACAGACCTGGTCAGCATGTTGTGGCCTGGATCCCTGCCGAACCAGTAGGTGCTGAGCGGCCACTGTCAGGGCGCTGGGCTGGGATGCAGTGGAACAGGTGGGCCTGTATCCCCTCTGCCACCTCTTCCCTCAGGTGGCAGGCTTCCCCCTGTGGGGGCAAATCCCCTACATTTGTTGGCTCTCTGCCAGCAAGGAGACTTGACACCATCCTGGCTGGGACCCAGCTGGAGCTTTAAACTGTTGCTGAACTGCTTGTGTTAAACGTTTGTCTGTCCGCCCAGCCCTGACCCAGGACTGGGCCTTATAAACTGCTTGCCCAGGCTGCATCCCAGGATGGGTTCTTGACTGTTGATCTGCGGCTCTGCCTGAACTGAAGTCTTGGCCTTATAAACTGCATCTCAGCCTACTGGGAAGCTTGAGTCGCTCACTGCTTATTTGGTGCCCGCCCTGACCAATGGTGTGGCCTTTATAAACTGTTGCTCAGCCTGTGGCTAGGCCGAGACATGCCGAGAAAACTGTGTGGTGACTGTGGCATTGCAATAGCCCTCTTGCTGGGCAGTCTGGGGAGTCAGCGTGGCCTCTCACTGACCTGGACCCTGACCAGTACAACTGCTGGATGGTTCATAACTGATGTCAGATATACTTATGATACAACACTGTTTGCTGCAACTATCAGTGCAACACAATAAATGTGGGAGTCTGTGAAAACAGTGAATGAAAATTATTCATGAATGTTGCAAAATCAAAATGTGTGTACATTAACATGACAGCAAACAGACAACATAATTAACCATCAGGCTATAGAGGCCTTAAATTAATCATCTGGGATTATATGTATCCAACAAAACAGGCTGCTCTGAAGAAATAGGAAGAAAACTAGGATACTAAAGTAGATACTTTAGTTAGAAAATCTTGTCTTTAGGAATGTGCAAAAGCTTGACCGGTGGTCTTTTTTTTCTCCACAGTGAAGTATGGATGTGAAGCCTGAAAAATGCATCTTGCTGACAAGAAGAAAATTGAAGCCTCGGAGAAATGGTGCTGGCATAGCCTCTTGCATAGCTCCTGGACAGAAAAGAAGATGAATATGTATGTTAGAAGTATGATTGGAGAGAAGCAGACTGTTGTCACAAATCAAGAGGTGCAAATTTATGTACTTTGGTCACTTTGGACGTAGGATGTAAATAACCTAGAGGGTTGTCATGGAAGGAATGGAGATGGGTCATAGAAAGAGGGGCAAACAGTAAGGAGATATGTAGACAAGTGCCTGGCAGATCACTAGGAAGAGAATTGGTGAGTCTGCAAATCTGTTAAAAGATTTCAGAAAGTTGGCTACGATGTCACCAGTATTCAGACATGAATAAATAAACTTTACTACTACTACTACTACTAATATTGATCCCAAAATGTATTTCTTACTGCTGCAAAACTCCCATTAGCATGAGTAGAGAGCTTCTGGCTTCTTTTCTAAAGTGCAATATAAAAAAATCATTAGAGCTGGGGATTCAGTTCTGAAAATGTTGACACTTATCTGAACCTTCTATCCAAACTAGGTAAGATGTACTGCATAATTTGGCTGGATTTCACATAGATTAGGCTCTCTTGTGAGATTCCTAGTCTTATCATATTCACTTGGACTTGAAATACTACAAGCAATTACTTATTTTAATTTATGTAGGACAAAATTGGGGACCTACTTCTTACTCTAAGGCCTCTTTATATTGCCAAAACTGTGTACAGGGCTTTAGTATAAGATTGAGGCCCTGTGACTTCCCAACTCTTGGAGAAGTCCAGAGAAGGAACTGTGATTCTCCAAGAGCATCTTTTTCTCCAGGTCAAAAGTATAATCTGCTGATTTTAACCAGACACAGATTAATTGTCTTTATCCCTGTCCTCTGGCAGAGCTACACTGGCTGGCACTTTGACAGGAAAAGAGAGTAAACAAATGTTCTTTTCATTCCCTTCCAGCCTTTTCAGGGAATAGAGTAGCAGTTCTAATAGACTGTTCTGCTTACAGGGTGCAAATTGGTAATGCAGATAAGCCAGATCCTGGGGTCTTATACCCTTCTACTTCACTGCATAATATGGCAGTAGGAAATGACCATATTTCCCTTTGTTTATTTTCTGAACACATGCTTAGCACTTTGGGAACCAGGAGCCTGACCACGTGGCTTTCTGGGTATGCAGCCAAGGCTATAGCCTGCTTTCCCTGGTGAAAGAATGATTGTGGAAGACCTGTGGTAGGCTGACATGGAGTTAAGGAAGCGATGTGTGAAAAGCCCTGTGAGGAAGCACAAAAGAAAGACAAGAATGTAAAGAAATTTGTGGAGGGAACGACAAGAAAGATGTGAAGAAATTGGAGAAGGTCCAGAGAAGAGCAACAAAAATGAATAAAGGTCTAGAAAACATGACTTATGAGGGAAGACTGAAATAAATGGGTTTGTATAGTTTGGAAAAGAGAAGACTAAGAGGGGACATGATAGCAGTTTTCAAGTACCTAAAAGAGTGTTAAAAGGAGGAGGGAGAAAAATCGTTCTCTTTTATCTTGGAAGATAGGACGAGGAGCAATGGGCTTAAATTGTGGCAAAGGAGATTTAGGTTGGACATTAGGAAAAATTTCCTAACTGTCAGGGTAGTTAAACACTGGAATAAATTGCCTAGAGTGGTTGTGGAATCTCCATCATTGTGGATATTTAAGAGCTGGTTGGATAGACATCTATGAGAGGTGGTCTAGATTGCGCTTGGTCCTGCCATTAGGGCAGGGGATTGGACTTGATGACCTCTCAAGATCCCTTCCAGTTCTAGTGTTTTATGTTTCTATGATTATGTAAATTACTTCTAGTGAATGTTGCACTAAGAGGCTAAGTTTCTTCGTCGAGAGGCATCCCTGGGGGTGCTCCACATCAGGTGTTGAGCTCCCCAGCGCTTCTTGATGGATTTTTCTCAGCAGTGTATCAGGGACCGCGCATGCGCAGCACACAAGAGCCTCCCTCAGTACTATCGCGCATGCGGGGCCCCCCTCCCTTCAGTTCCTTTCTACCGCCCCCAGCTTCAGACGGAACTCTCCTGCTCTCGCAAAGACTTCTCGTCATACACTTCTTTCTTCAAATAGTTGTTTAAAAATAGCTTATTTCCACAGTTCATGTTAATAGTTAGTTATTTCACTTGTTTAGAGTTAGTGTTAAAAAACAAACAAACAAAAAAACCTACCTGCAGTCTTGAACTGAGATCTCCAGCCACCCAACTTTTAAAGCTGCAGGCTCTGCAAGAACTCAATGCCTGTCTCTGACTGTGCTAAGCTGAAAATGCACAAACACAGAGAACTACGCCTTAAAATGTCCTTCTCTGACAAGGACAAACACCATACTTCCGACCTGGGCTCAGGTCTGAGTGATACACCAAAGAGTCAAATGTCCCCTAAGCCATCAAAGGCAGGGGCAAGCTCTGTGAATCAGCAGCCCAGAAAGTGGCACGCTGAAGGGAGAGAGTTACACTGCTCAGGCAATAACCGCTTGAGCACATTTGACTGCCCAGGGACTTCGGGCGAGCACAAAAAGGGCAATAAAAATGTTAAAAAGTCTGCCCTTACTGAGGCAACAGGTCTTCCTGTGCCTGCCTCCCACTCCACGCTGTCTGACACGTCAGTGCTTGCCCTCCCACTGGCCATAGGAGCTCTTCCCGCTCCTATCACAGCACCGAAGAATCTCCTCACAGACCAACTATTGGGTGCCACCTCCCCGTTATCAGGGGGAATACCTCAGACAAGCGCTGGGACACTTGCAGATACCTCAGCATCTGGGACAATTTGTTTACAGTCAGCAGAGCTATCCATGCTGCATACTCCCCTCATTAGCCACAAGGACTACAAAGACCTGGCAATTTCTCCCAACTTACATTCACCTAATTTGACTGATAACATACATCCTCAATCTCCATTCTCTGATTACTCTGACTCCCCATCTTCCCCCTCTGAGGACGAGGAAGAGTGTTCACCTGCTTTTTCACCTCAGCCATATATGGAGGGCCCTATATGGTCTGCTTATCAGCAACAACCAGATTTTCTTAGAGCACAAATGGCTCCCTGGGCTCCTTATTTTTGGATTCCACCGCCTATGCTTTGCCCCCCACGGTGGCAAATGTTCAATCAACCACCTCAACAATATAAAAAAAGACCATGTAAGACCAAGCATACGGTGAAACCCTGCTCTCCTTTAAACCTGTCACCCCACACCTCTATGAGGGGAACTGACAGTGAAAGCCATTGCTCCCCAATGTTGGCTTCTACATCTCTATTACATTCAAATGGAGCCTCAGCCATAGAGCAGGCAATGTTACCACCTACTATTCATACCACCGATGATCTCTCCTCTTTCCAAGATTTATTTAAAAGAGTTGCTAATAATTTGAATATATCTATGGAAGAAGTTCAGGTTTCTCAAAATGAACTCACTAACATCCTCCAGCCCAGTATAGCAACGAAAATGGCACTTCCTATTAATCCAGCCATCTTGGAGCCGGCTAAAACCCTATGGCAAACACCTGCATCCATCCCAGCAACATGCAGGAAAGCCGATTGAAAATACAATGTTCCCCCCAAGGGTTCTCAATTCCTTTTTTCACACACCCCGCCCAACTCCCTCATAGTAGATGCTGCACAGCAGAGAAACAAACAAAAAAATTGTTCCACCTCATCCGAAAAGGACAATAAACATCTGGACATGTTCGGAAAGAAGGTTTATGCCTCAGCCTTAACTCCGCTACTTTACTAAGTAAATATGACATCAATAAATATACAAAATGTAATACTTTTATTGAAGATATCCCTGACAGCAAAAAGGCACAGTTTCAGGCTCTTGTCTCAGAAGGCCAGATAATATCGCGAACAGCCTTGCAAGCTGCACTTGATGCAGCAGACACAGCTATGAGAACTATGGCAACAGCAGTCACTATGAGACGAGCCTCATGGTTCAACTCTTCTGCATTTCCCCACCAAGTGCAACCATCGGTAGAAGACCTTTCCATTTGATGGAGAAAAGCTGTTTTCTGCAAAGACCAATGAGCTGCTCCAATTGATGAAAGATTCCAGAGCTATATTTCGGTCACTCGGTATCCAAACCCCTATGATGAGACAAAGACAGTACAGGTACCAACCATATCAGAGACCGAGGTACCCACAATTCACTTACCAGTACCAGAGACAAGACCATGCCCCGTACCACCAGAGGGGGCACAATAGGCAACACAGACATCGCCCTCAGACTAATAACCCCAACCACTCATCCCAACCCAGCAAACAAATTTGAAACAACAGTCGAGAGATGTAGAACTACACCATATGCACCAGAGCTTGAGATTGGTTCCAAACCTTTCCTATTTCATTTATTACCTTTCCTTTCAAATTGGGTATCTATTACCACTGATAAGTGGGTAACTCAAACTATTTCCCTAGGATATACCATCCCTTTTCTCTCCCTCCTCTCTCCCCAACAACCCACCCCATCCCTCTTCAGGGACCCTTCTCACTAAATCATACTACAACAAGAAGTGGACCACCTTCTCAAATTAAGAGCCATAGAACCAGTACCCCAAGAGTTCCACAGAACCGGTTTCTACTCACATTATTTTCTTGTAGAAAAGAAAACAGCCATTTGGAGACCGATCCTTGATCTTCGGTTACTAAATAAATACATAAGGAAACAAAAATTCAAAATGGTCACCCTAAATACTATTATCCCAACTCTGGAGTCTGGTGACTGGTGTTCTTCTCTTGACTTGCAGGATGCATATTTTATGTATCCATTCGCCCCTCTCATAGACATTTTCTCCATTTCACTTTAGGTCTCCAACACTACCAGTACATGGTACTGCCCTTTGGTCTCTGCACTGCACCTAGGGTATTCACGAAGATGCTAGCGGCTGTCACTGCTCACCTCAAAAAACAAGGAATCACAATTTACCTGTACTTAGATGACTGCCTTATCAAAGCGAGAACCAGTCAAGACTGTTATCAAGATACCATTACTGTGATAACCTGCCTTCACTCATTAGGCTTCCTAATAAATAATGGGAAATCAACACTCATGCCAACCCAAACAATCCAATTCATCAGAGCTCAGCTCAATTCGATCACAGCCAGAGCCTCTTTACCAATAGACAGATTCACTCGCAGCATCACTCAACTTGCAAAATCGCTTCAAGAGATGCCAGTGGTAAGGGTTTACAACTGCCTTCAACTATTAGGTCACATGGCATCATGCAATCCTGTGGTCCCAAATGCACATCTCTTTATAAGATGCCTCCAAGGTTGGCTTTGACGCAAGTACAAGCCACACGTCCATCATATGAACAAAATGCTCACACTACCACACCCAGTGAAAGCATCCCTACACCGGTGGACAAAATCATCCAACTTGTACATAGTCATCCCCTTTCGAACCTTGGACCCCTCTGTAGTTGTCACTACAGACGCATACCTTACAGGCTGGGGTGCCCATACAGAAGGCCACACAGCCTATGGTCCCTGGCAGACTGCATGCTCCACATCAATGCCCTTGAGCTCAGGGCAGTTCACCTGGCATGCCAAGAACTGTTGCCCAATGTCACGGGAATCCATATAAAAATATACACAGACAACACCGCATGCATGTTCTACATAAGCAGGCAAGGCAATGCCCGATCACACACTCTATGCCTGGAAGCTATAGCACTTTGGAATTAGTGTCTAGCCTGAGACATTCGCATATCTGCTTGCCACCTTCCTGGGGTCCTCAATTCAATGGCAGATGCCCTCAGCAGAGCCCTGCCACAAGAGCATGAATGGGAACTCAACTATGTACTCCTCAGTGACATATTCAATTGATGTTGTTTCCCAGATGTAGATTTATTTGCCACTTCAACCAACAAAAAATGCCCAAGTTATTGCTCCAGGGCGGGCATGGGGAAAGAGTCTTCCGGGGATGCTCTTGTTATAACCTGGAATGCACCCCTACATTACACTTTCCTCCCATTTCCTCTCCTCAACAGAGTCCCGGAAAGATTCTCAACTACAAAGCAAAAGTTATCCTCATTACACCCTGCTGGCCCTGACAGCTGTGGTTTCCCCTCCTACACAGGCTAGCAATACATCAACCAATCATGCTTCCGAACAATCCCAACACTCTCTATCAACCAGGGACCATGTATCCTCACCCACAATTTCGCACACTCCATCTCAAGACGTGGTACCTAGATGGTTCACAGGCATAGAACTGCAGTGCTCTCAACAAGTCTGCGATGTCCTCTTACAAAGCAGAGCACCTGAAAAACATACGTGAGCAAATGGACTTGATTTGTTCACTGGGCAATCTCTCATAACATATGACTGCAAGACGCTCCACTTCCTGCTATATTGGAATCCCTGTTACACCTCAAACAATCACATCTCTCCCTCAGCTCAATCAGGGTCCACCTAGCAGCCATTGCAACCTTCCACGTAACAGAGGAAGGCACCACAGTCTTTGCACACCCAGTAACCAAGCAATTTTTGAAAGATCTGCAGGCTCTATACCCAGAGGTGGCACCCTTCAGGAGCCTTGAGACTTACACTTGGTATTAACAACCCTCACAAAACCACCATTTGAACCCATGGCGACATGTTCCCTACGCCATTTATACTTAAAAACGGCATTCTTAGTAGCAATAAAATCATCCCGCAGAGTGAGCGAGATGGCTGCCCTGATGGCAGAACCACCTTTCACGATCTTTTTCAAGGACAAGGTCACAATGCAACCACACCCAAAATTCCTCCTTGAGGTGCGCTCCCCATTCCATTTGAATCAGACAATATACTTACCAGTATTTTTTCCCAAACCCCATACTAATGCATTTGAAGCTCAGATGCACACCCTAAATGTCAGAAGGGCTCTCTCCTTCTACATCAACAGAACAAAGTCTTTCAGATCCTCTTCTCAACTTTTCGTCTCCATCACAGATCATAGTAAAGGAAAACAAATTTCATCACAGAGATTGTCACATTGGATCTCAGAATGCATTGCTACTTGTTATTCGCTAAACGACCTACCTTCGCCAATTCCGATTCAGGCACACTCCACAAGGGCAGTCGCCACATCCGTTGCTTACCTGAGGAAAATCCCACTGCATGATATATGTGCAGCAGTCACGTGGTCATCAGAAAACACCTTTGCAAAACATTATGCACTCACCTCAGGACCCCTCCAGCATACCAAACTAGCAAAAGCTGTACTACAAATGGCATACTTATCTGATCCGAAGTCCCTGCCTCCATAAGAAAATATTGCTTGAAGTCACCTGATGTGGAGCTCCCCCAGGGATGCCTCTTGATGAAGAAAAGGCGGTTACTCACCTTCCTGTAACTGACGTTCTTCAAGATGAGCGTCCCTGGGGGTGCTCCACTCTACTCCCTTCCTCCCCTCTACTTTGGAATGCCCTTATGATAACATCTATAATACATTATTTGTTGGGTTCTGGATAGAGAAGGAACTGAAGGGAGGGGAGCCGCGGATGCTCGATAGTACTGAGGGAGACTCTCGCGCACTGCACATGCACGGTCCCCGATACACTGCTGAGAAAAATCCGTCGAGAAGCACTGGGGTTCTCAGCACCTGATGTGGAGCACCCCCAGGTATGCTCATCTCAAAGAATGTCAGTTACAGGAAGGTGAGTAACCTCCTTTTATTAATGTACCTTGGAACAGTATTTAATTTATTTGCTTTTGGATATCCATTTCCTCAGAAGTGGTGGTGTTTATTTTGGCCAAAAGACTAAACCATCCACTGTTTAAGTGGAACCAAATCATGGGTGCATCTTAGAATAGAGAATTGCCACAGACACAACAAGTGAAAACATATACATACTCCATACTGCAAGGATTGTTTCTAAAACCCTAATTGTGAGGATTACAAACATCAGCAAAGTGATTGTTGAGGATTTATAGGTTGAACCTCTGAAATCCAGGACTCTGTGGTTGGGCAACATCCGTGGTCCAACAGGACCACGGATGTTGCTGGACCAGAGAGCCCTGCAGCCCGGGAGTGCAAACCAGCTGAGAGCCCTGTCCCCTAGGAGCCCCATCCAGCAGGGCAGCAGCAGCACTGATGAGCCCTGTCTTCAGGGTGCCCCGGCTGGGTAGGGCAGCAGTGGGGCAGCCAGCAGCAAAAGCAGGGCAGCTGGCAAGCCCTGTCCCTGGGGTTCCTGGCACAGCATGGCAAAGGCAGGGCAGCCTGCAAGCCCTATTCCTGAGGATTACCGGTCAGGAGGGGGAGAAGCAGGGCTGCGGTGGCTGAGGAGCTCCATCCCTGGAGAGCCCCAGAGGGCTGGAGCCCAAGTCTAAGTCCTGCAGGCTGGAGCCCAGTGGCAGTAGGGCCGGAGCAGAGCCATCCACAGGGAAGGGAGCGTCCTAAGAGGCTGGTGTCTGGGGACCTCCCCATAACCAGCAATTTCCCTCATTTGGGATGGGTCAGGTTTTAAGGGTGCTGGATAAGGGAGATCCAACCTTTACAAGTGCAACAACCTTGATTCAGGTCCGCACACTTGCTTTAGATAAAAAAATATCTAAATTATAAAAAGTTGGACAATTGGTTAGAATGGCTTTTTTAACTGTATTTTAGCACAGCTGCTTCCAGCCCAGCCAAAACTAGGAAGTGTTGTTGAGACAATAGTTTGCTTAATAAGGTCCAGATTGCAACTGACTTCTGAAATGTGACTGATTTCAGTGGGACTAGTGTGACTAACTGCTTGCCAGTTGGACTGACCCAAAATAAACAGCTATAATTAAGACAAAATGGAAAAAGTGTCTTTAGAAACAATCTTAAATTTTCCAGATTACTAGAAATGTTTGTTCCAGATGCATGTTGTGGTTGGCTCCTATTTTATCTGATCAACATGATCTATCCAATTTTAAATCTGATTTCTATAGTCTTGGGATCTGGGTCATAAAAGGAAATTTGACACGGTATAATGAAAGTGGGAGGGAAGGCTGAAAAGAAGCTACTCAACTCATTCTCATTTCAAAACTGATAAGCAATCTTTATGTACTCATGAGAGGTTATTTAAATAGGTTAGAGGAATAGGACTAGAGAATACATTACAAAGCAAGCATCTCCAAGACAATATAAGGAAAGAGAATTGAAATGAACTAAGAGGAAAAATATAAACATGACAAGGTGAATTTAAAAGAGTGACAGAAAGAAAGTAGTTCAAAATCAAACCTCAATCAAGCTCCAAAACTGTAAATGTTACACTTTCAGTCCTAATTGCTGTCTCTATGAAGGTGGTCTTCAAATGAAAGAATAACAAATGGAATTGCCTTGACAAACATAGCTTTTGTTTAGTTTATAGGATTTTGTATCCTTCATTGGTGGGGAGGAATTGCTCGTTTTGACCCTTCCCGCCTTGCCAAATATCAATATATTTCTTTCCTCCCTTTTGTTTTCAAGATGCTTCAGCATGCTGCCTTTTTATGTTGATTTTCTCACCTACAGCTACTTGATGCTCTCAGTTCTGTCTTCTATTCACTGTACTGAAACTGACTTTACCAGGATCCCTTATGGAACAGAGGCCAAGATTTAAAAAAAAATGATTATTGGAATTGATTTTGGGTGACTCAGTGTTGGGGTACCCAGCTTCTGAGACTTTTATGCTGTCAGAATGAGTTGAGAGGAACTTTAGAGAAGAGTCTCAGAGGGGTAGCTGTGTTAGTCAGTAAATTTAGGAACAATGAGTAGTTCTGTGGCACCATATTTTAGTTTGTTTCTAAGATGCCACAGGACTACCCATTGTTTTTAGGGAAGAGAGAGGAGATAAAAAAAAAAAAGCTTGCATAATGTTCAGGACGCTTCAATACTTTGTGTGCATGTTTTCAACATGGCTATGTACATGCATCCCATATTTAAAATTGCACGTTTTCCTGGTTGACAGAGACAGATATATAAGCCATATTTGTCATTGTCTGAATAATTCACACTCAACTGTCTCTTGTAACACTCACACCAAGTAGTTTTGTAGGCATGTATATAACTGCTTTTGAATAATTTTGACTGTACATGGCAAACAGTATATTAAGAACGGCTGTTTTTTCTCCTGTTTCATATAATACACAGGGTTTTTTTCATATATCTGAATGTATTTAATCCTCTGATGTCCCCGTTGCACCCTGGTATCAGTCACTGATTGCATACACTTATGCAGTTTTATTTCTTTATCTTATTTGATTAACATTGCCATAAGGTAATATGTCCTCCTACTTCTCTCCTGCTCCAGCCCCTAAAATAAAATCCTTGTGCCTTCATGGATTATCCACTCCAACAGAGAAACTCTCCTATTGGCATAGTAGCATCTTCACTAAACGACTACAACCACACATCTGTACTGCTTCAGTGTCGCCAAATGAAGACAAACCCTTAGCCTTACTGGCAAGCTGAATTTTTTCTGGATATTCGGAATAATTGTGCAATTCCCCCCTTCTTCCCCCCCAAAAATACTTTGAGTTGGCTCATAAAACTGTGGGAGATCTATATTGATTTTTGAATATATTATATCTCCATGGATTTAGTGGTTATTGCGCTATGGGTTGGTCTAGGGAATCCTAAAGGTTAATTCCAGCTAGAACCCACTCATGGCTAATTCACTTGCCTGGTGCTCAAATGGACACCACAGTGTATGCACTGGTAGAAGAGTACCTCTGAACCCATTTCAC
This sequence comes from Pelochelys cantorii, assembly GCA_032595735.1. NCBI lineage: Eukaryota > Metazoa > Chordata > Testudines > Trionychidae > Pelochelys > Pelochelys cantorii. The sequence goes on from CM064326.1 coordinate 90,106,583, forward strand.
ATAAACCAGATTCAGGAGCCCTGCTCAAAACCTGAGGAAATTGAGGTTGAATCTACTTACACTGGCAAAGAAAGTCTACATTAAGGAAAGAGAGGGAGAGAGAGAGAAAGAGTAGACTTATTATTTTAACTCTTTTTTTCCCCTCTGTGTTGGTATGGACAAATAAATAATGCTTCCTTTGAAGTGTCCTGCGTCACTGCAATTTCACACTGGTTACAAGCTCCCAAAGTGAGTCTTATAATACGGGCCAAAGCTAACTAAGACTACGGAGGTAATACTGTTGTATACAGGGTAAGTTATCACCAGGTCAGCAGTCTAAAATCCACAGTCTAAAAGTGGATTTAATTATGAGATTCCACTTTGAGACAACTCTACCTGTAAGTCTAACACTTGGAAAGGGTAACACAGTTACAAAGGTATAGTGGTCCCCTAAATTGTAACAGATTCCTTTAAAAAATGCTAGACATTCCATGTTTTTATGTCCTTCTGCCAGATTATTTAAATCAGAGCATTATAAAACATGTATAATTTACTGATGACCCCAGGGAAAATCACTGTATTTTTTAATTCATGAACAATATTGAAAAAACATGGTGATCATCATAGTATAAACTGACTGAGGCAAATTAAACAATTTATATACCTGAGATTTTTACAATGATGTATTCACCAAGCAGTCTTTAAGACAGGATTAGTAAATTGTTTAAGAAATGGCCATCTGAAAACTGGATATGACTTTCTGTCAATGAATGTGATGGAGAAATGGAAACCAGATGATGGGAAAAAGTCATACTATATTGATTTATACAGAATGCAATACATTTCAACAAGTAAATCAGTGTGAACTGAAACAATTACATTCCTCAATAATAAATGCAAGCAAGTGTATTAGGTCTAAAGTCATTAAGTGAGGTTTTATTTAATCTTTAAAGTCAGTGTGACAGTACAGTGAAAAAGTGATATTCATAGGGCTGTACAATTTAATTATATTTAGATTAAAAATGAGAAATGTATCTGGTATTGTCACAGAGCAGAATGTACAATCTATAAGATAAATGGTAAGAATAACTATTTAAATGTAATGATTCAATTAAGGAGTTACTGCACAATATGTAAATTGAATTTCTTTCATAATAATGTACTAAATTTTAGTATACATTTGCAGAATCTTTTAAAAATAATGTTTAGATACTTATATCATGATCCTCTTGAATAATAAGTATACAAGTAAGTTATTAAAACTAAATGAAATATGTAACACAAATGCCACCCATTACGAATATACAAAGCTGGAATAAAAACAGACTTTAGTACAAGTAATTTAATGAAAAGGTTTAGCTTTCATTTATGGCACTCTGGAAATAAATGTTTAGTAATACCTATTGTATATTAGGTGACTGCAAATATGATATATTTTCCTTCTGATTTTAATAAATTTACAGTTAATTTCTCCAGGTGTCAATATTACAGAATATAAGATTCTGAACAATCAATCCCATTGACATAATGGTTATATGAAAACGATAGCATGATTCTCCGAGAACTCTGGTGGCTTGTTATCTTTAAAAGCATATTAAATTCTGGGTAAAACTTATAAGAGGAAAGCAAAATGTTTTGATTTAGAGAAGTCAGTCTCCTTTTTTATTGTTTCTGGGATGCACAAGAACGAAAGCAGTCTCTCTTTGCCCTCAGTTACATGTAGATTATTCAGACAACTTCTCCAAAAAGTGTGTGTGTATGTGTCTCTGTATAGCTATATAAAGACACATCTCCAGGAATTTCTTTGTGTAATAAAGTATGGATATTTAAGAAAGATTGAATGGAGATGTCTTTGGAATTTCTTGTCAGTATTACTTTGAATGCTAGAGCTGTACTGTCATCTACTAGTTCCAGATTAGAGTCCTATATGATTTTTCTGAGACCTCTCAGTGGTATAAAGATCACATCTAGTAGATACTGAAAAAAATTGCTTGTATACAATGTTGCTTTTGGGCAATGTGAGACACTTGGTATTCCATGCTCGAGAACGAGAAAGCAAGAACCAAACCTATATCTCAAGAATGCCTTTGCTGAGCATTACCAAACATGTGAGATCATTCATCCATAATGTACCTAATCTCTGTGGTGTTTAGGTGTCATTAAAGATTTGTCTGTACCAAACTACCAGAAATGCTGTAAAAGAATGTCTTTTCTCTGGCATTTGCCAAAGTTTTGAGGGAATTTATTTTTATTTTGTTAAGTGTTTACAATAATTAATTAAACTACCCATTTGTGACATTTTGGGAAATATAAATAATAGAGTAGATCATCAGCTGACTAAATTAGTGTACCTCCACCGAGAATCTCATCCAGTAATTAGCTACTTTGTGATCTCTAAAAGGGCCCCAGAACCTTCAAATAGTTTATATTGAGAAATAAAACAATACCAGCATTGCTGATAACCATAAAAATGCTTATGTTATAGTAGACATCCATTTTCAGATTATTTTCATATAGAAAATTTCATTTTTAAGCAAAACTTTTCTGTTTTTCAGTCGACTGTGTTGGTATCTGTGTCTGCTTACATGAACTCTCAGGCATTCGGCCATGGCAAAATACCCACCTCTTTATTCCAACATACCTTTTGCAATCATTCTCCATCTTTATTATGGTACCAGTAAAAAAACGTAGGCATTCAGAAAGGCAAGCTATTGCCTCCTGAAAAGGCATGTGCTGCAGATGGTTTGTCTTTGGCAAATATACATCTGTACATAATTTGGCAAATGTGTGTGTGACTTTCTGTTTGCCAACTAGCCTGCTGTAGCCAGATATTTTTGGACTATGCCTATAAATACTACAGTTGGCAGGGAGAGAGAACCTCTTTCTCTCAATTAACCTGGATACTCACAGATTTTTAAAGAAACAGTTAAAAATATGGATAAAAGAAGAGGAATACCTCCTGTATGTTAATGGTGCTTTTTTTCTTTTGGAAAATGTTGATTCATTAAAATATTCTATGAGAATATATCAGAGTCAATTAAATTTTGTTTAGGAAAAACAACAAAATGAAGCATTTGATAAGGCCAAGTCATTATTTGATAAGGTCAAGTCGTTATTAGAAACATAATATTGTAAGTCTGGAATGGTCTTTGAGAGGTTATCTAGTCCAGCTCCTTGCACTCATGACAGGGTTAAGTGTTATCTAGATCATCTTTGACAAGCTAGATCACTTTCCAGATTTGACTTGTACTGCGTTGTCTTATGCAAGTTCAGAAAGAGACATATAAATGTAATGTTATGCTGCACTGCTGACCAATAAGATGAAAAACTATAAAACCAAAGGATTTGTTCCTGTACAGAATGCTGTCTCCCAAAATAATAGAATGAACAAGTACAATAGGAAATTCAAAACTTGTGTTCTATGTTGCTGATATGTGCTTTAAGTTATAAAAAGATATTCTTTGGTTCTTCAAAATAAAGTTCCAGCAAGCTAAAAAAGAGTAGAAACTCTCTGCATTTCTAGCATTTTACTAAGCAACATTTGGACATTAAAATATGTATTTGAAATATAAGTTTATCTCTTAACATATGACAGTTTGGACCATTAAAGGTTGTAATTTTTAATGGAAAAGTATAGCCATAATGTTAGTTGCTATTAATAAAAGCAACTACCAATAGCAAATGAAATAAAAAAAATATTTAGAAGGAGGAAGGGTTTTTTTTCTTTCCATAAAACGTTATACGTATTCTATCTTGAGACAAATTGAAGGTATCACTACTCTGTGTTAAGAGGTTTTAAATAACAAATCATTTTACCCAAAGGGCCTGAATAATTTCCACACAAAATTGTCCCTTAGAAAATGTCAGAACCATTTACAGTGATTAATGAAAAAAGCACTTTTAGTACTCATAATATTTTACAAGGGCAATTGCTTCAGTATGTTTCAATAAATCAGTTATGCAAACTCCCTTCATTTGGAATATGGAATGCTGCTTTTTGTCTTATCTACCAAATCTAAAAAGGCAGCTTTGAACGAACAAATTTTACAAAACCATGCAGCAGGCAAATACAGCAATGTAGTAGTTTGTCTTGCTGAACAATAGCAGAGCTAGGGAAAATATGAGATAGGGATATAGAGAAAAAAAACCCTATCACTATAGTTAATGAATTAATGAATACTTGAAATATATCAGTAACCTCCTCCCTCGCTTCCTTATGTAGCAAAGGTTGAAATTTCAGACATCATTTTTTATTTCAAACATTAAGGTGAGTTTCTTTAAAGTTCTGAATCAAGATTACTATTCAAGCCCTTGCTGATTATTCTGAAAAAAAAAATCCTTTGAAGAATGATTCTTTGGTTTACTGGTATTTGCAGCACTAAATTAAGATTGATTGTAGTTGTGTGAGATAGACATGTTGCTGTACATGAGGACTTAATGACATTCTTCCAAAGTCATGGCTGTGCAGTGTGCACTTATTTTCAGATGTCTGACTGGAAGGTTGGTACATTTGTAATAACCCTTTGTTTACTTGCATATAATTGTCCACAATGGAATTCCTTGAACCTCTTTTGAAGCATTTTGTACTGGTCAATCTCAGAGACATGACACTGAGACACAAGTCACGATGCTTGTTTGATCTGGTAGGGCAAGTCCTATATTTTATGATGATATTGTTGAGGAATCTTTGTCCCTGCAGTCACTATGGGGAATTCTAGATCAGATTCTTGGCTGTGATCAGTTACCTAAGTTGTCAACTGCTAGCTGGGAATAAAAAGAGCACTGCGTGTTCCAACTGAGTCATCTCCCTGCTATTCCCCTACATGTACTGTATAAAGGTCTTACAATTTTTACATATACAAGCAGCCCCAATGGAGACTGGTCTGCTTATGTGTATAAAAACTGATTATGCAAATAAGGATTTGACCTATAGAGTCCCATGAAATTTGCTAGTCTATCAGAAAAGAACAAACAATTTATTCTACATCCTTAGGTAAATAACTCCATTGACTTCAATGGGACGAATATATATGTTTTTATTTTTATAGCCACTGTGGTGGGACGACTGCCCCACTCTGACTGGAAGAGATTAATGCAGGCTAAAGGGAGCCTACACAGAGCCATGGCCAATTAGAGAGAAGCTTTTATGAAGCCAATCAGATTGTAGCTTGCTGGGGCAGCCCTGTATAAAAGGAGCTGCTCAGCAGAGTAGGCAGGAAAGGTGCAGGACCTGATTCCCAGAGAAGCACTTTCAGGAGAGCAGTTCTGGGCAGGTTCAGAAGGACTAGAGAGGGAGGCTCCAGCCTGATACCTGCCAGGCTGCTGGTCTTGCTACAAGGACCAAGAGGGTGCAAAAGGAAACTGGCCCAGTGAACAAGAGGAAGTGGAGAGAGAGTGAAGCAGGCAGGAGAAGGCTGCCATTGGAGGGTCCCTGGGTCACGACCCAGAGTAGTAGATGGGCCTGGGTCCTCCATTTCCTCTTTGCACCACACCTTGCCACAAAGACGTGATCAGTGCAGACTGTAGACTCTGAGGTAAGGGGCTAGACTTTGGGGCCGCAGATGGCCTCTGTGGAAGGTGATATGGAGAACTGCTGATACCTCCTGGTAGGAGGATGTGGCCCATATAGACTGTGGCTTTCCCCTGAAACAGAGGGTCTAGGCTTGGAGGCCACAGTTAGCCACAGTGGCAGCAGAGACAAAGGACTGATAAAGCCCTGGAAGGGAGACCACTTTAGTGCGCATTGCTGGAGGGCAGAGTCCTAAAGAGGGCACCATGATCTGGGAGTGACGCGGGTCTAGAGTCCGAACGTGAACAGAGTGGAGTAATGGGTGAGACACCAGCCAGAAGGAGGCACCCTGCAGACAACAGAGCTAATTCCCAGTGCTACCGGGAGGTGCAACAGCAGTGACAGTCACCATTACTAAAATAAGAGTGCATAAGCATAAACAAGGGCTGCAGGAAAAGGAAGGAGTCCACATTCTTCCCCAAGCAATGTATTACCACTTGTAGAATAATATGCATTTCAGTGGTGCAAAGGGTAGAATCTTTTATGACCTTAGCAAATGAGCAGCTTACTGAAGCATGATGTTTTATTACCCTTTTAACTTTGATTTTATAGCTCCACAGTTATTGGTCAGCGCTTTTTAAAATCCAACACTATTTGCTTTGCTGAGCTTCTCTGTCCATGAACCCAGCAGATGAATGAGAGCATGTCTTTTCACTTGTTCTAAAAGAACAGCATTTAAATCTCAATTGCTCCTATTGTTCTGATATGGGAGATAGTAAATGAGGGGAAATGACCACTTTTCATCATACTTCATGATTTTTAAATGCCTCAATCAAATCTTCAATAGCTTTTCTACTTTCCTATTTAGTTACCTCCTCTCACTTTCCCCGTGCCTCTTACCCAGTAATTTTCCAGGGCCAACTCTTCAGTTGCTATAGATCATCACAACCCCATGGATTTAAATGAAGCTCTGATGCACTACATGAATGGCCCCATACATTTAAAATGTGCTAATCAACACCTGATTGAACCAGAAGTAATTAGAAAGTGTGTCCATAGCATGAGAAGCCTCTCTCACATGTCCATATTAGAATACTTCTCAACACCCACATTTTAAAAACCTGTGTCAGACTCCCTAACCCCAGCAGAATTACGGGATGTAGAAGTAGTGAAGCAATTGTTAGGGGAAGGGTATTTGCCTTCTGGATTTTGAGTCTTGATGGTTCAGATTTTCAAGCTTTTTTGGCAGCCATGGGAGCTCGAACATTGCTTCTCCTTAATGAAAGTTGAGATTTTCATGATTTTCACGGCAAATGAGGCTTTAAGAAAAAAGACCTAATATCATAATCTTCATGATATGATTGTGAATAGGCTATATTACAGCCCCTTTTGCCTAAAGAATGGAGAAACTGAGACTCCTATCCACAAAGGAACAGAAGCATTTTAATGCCTATGGTTTTGGATGTCATGAATAATTGGGATCCAGAAAGCCAGAGAAAGGCTGGCATAGATCTATACAGATAGAGTCTATACAATAAATTGGGAGTGACTGAGATCCATCATTAGAATCGGATCCACAAAATCCAGCCTGTGGGAGCTGCTGATGAGACACATATGTCCTAGGCCACCCTCAGGTACAGGAATTTAGTACCTGTCTCTTCTTGGGATTCACAGCTGGGACCACTCCTGGATTCAGGCTGCTTAGGTGCTAACTGGTGTGGGTGCCAACCTCATTCCACACAAAATTTCTGGGGAGAAAAGAGGCATCCTTGATAGCTTTTAGTCCTGTGGTCATGGTGCTTGAGCTCATGGGAGATCTCAGTTTAATTCCCCCTTCTGCCTGATGAGAAGAGATTTGAATAGGGATTCCCCATCTCTCAGCTGAGTGCTTAACCCCGACTGTAGAGTCGTTCTCACTTTCTCACAGAATCCATATTTAATAAGTGCAATGGCTTCAATGTGATACTGTATAGACTGGTTAAGAACACTGGCCTAAGAGGCAGCAGAGCTCTGTTCATATCGTTTCTACCTCTCAGGCAAAGAGAGTAATTGAATAGAGGAGTGAAAGGGGTTGGACAAACATATTACCAACAGTTCCCTCTTCTTTTAACCAAGGAAACACCAGCACTGGAGTGTTTGATGAGTGTAAACTGTCATAGATGGATAGAGTCAATAGTGAAGGTAAACAAGTTTCCAAACATTATGAATTAATAGTTTTTAAAACAACTGTTTACATTTCCTCAAGAAACGAATGCAGACTATACAGCATGGGTGTAACATGCTCCCTGTGGAAGATAACTGGTGCCTGACAATCTCACTCTACCTTAGCTGTGATTTGCTCATGATCTTTGAGCACATTACAGTATTTCAATAGTGAGATTAGAAAAGCATGAGTATTACAAGCCTGTGGATACTAACCCCTCCTATGCAATACGGGGTTTGGAATCAGAAAGCAAAGATAATCTCCTATGAATACTTTTGTCTCATACATTTATTATGTAGTATCAGAATAAAATGTAATCATCAGTAAAAAGAAAACAATGTGCTACCTGAATTCTTCAGTCTACCAAGAGATGGTTGCTTCTAAACTTTCTTAAAAGAAAATGGTACTACAGAGAGATGAGAGTTGCTGAAATCCTTCAACCTGCTGCATGTGGCAGGTTCAAAGTGATTGGAGATATATCTTATGATTACGTAAGGGTACAAGCTCAGCCATCTTGCTGTTTACTCCTTCCTCTAAATGACTAATAAGAATATTAAATAAATCTAGTTCTAGTACAGTCCCTAGGTAATTGACTTAAACCATTTCCCAGGGGGTAGCTATGAACTAAAATCACGTAATTGATTTCTATTATGACTTTTGACCCTTCTCCCATGTCTATTTATTTTCTAAAGTACTCTTTTTTATGAGGGACATTATATAAAAAGCCTTTTGAGTAACCAAATAAATTATGTCCACTAGCTAACCCTTGACTTTTTCAACGAATGCTAAAAAGCTAGAGGCACGGGCTAGATTCTCGCTGATGTGCTTCAGTGGAGCTGCACTGATTTACATCAGCTGAGGTGATCCATGGTTTTCCCTTGCAGGAACAATGACCTTTTCAGCTAATCAATTTACTGTGAGACCCTATCAAGTTTTGTCCTATTCAGTCTTTAATAAGCAATTCAAGCCATTTACCCTATGATCATAACTCTGTAAAAGGTGATGCAGATGTACTGTGATATGAACAAGTTTTCAGGAGAAGGCTGGCACAGTTGGTGCTGTACCAGAGTTAAGGTTGTTGTGTTACAGCACAACAGGAGATTTAAACCATTTATGTTGTAAAAATCCCACTGAAATGGTCAAAACCAAAGCATGTGCACTTTTTGAAGGTTTCATGGTTATTTGATGAAAAATGAACTGATGCAGATAAAATACTAAAAGTTTAAAAATTGCTTCTTTGATCAATTTTCATTGGATTATCTCTTTTTTTCTTTGTGATCATTTGATAAGAAAATTAAAACACAGTGAGCCCAGTATTCTGGCCATATTGCTGCTACATTACTAAACTGTTAGTTGTATGTTGATAATGTTTATCTGTACTGCATTTTATAACATTATAATCATGACAAAAATATTGAATTATACATACTGTCACTCATTGAGAGAACCATTCACAAAATACACTGTAGCTTAGGGGATAGTTCCCTGAGATGGAAAGAGTAAATCAGCAATTCAATTTTTGCTTCTCCTAATTACTGTTCAAATCCTTTTGAATTCTCTATTAAGAGAGAGTTAGCTGAGAGCTTAGTCAAGGTCATTTCAGAATACAGATTTCTAAGACTACATATCACACTCTTAGGCCAGTATACACTACAGAGGAAGGTAGAATTAAGAGATGCAATTCCAGCTATGTTAATTATGTAGCTGGAGTCAATGAACCTTAATTTAAGTTTCTGCACAGTTTCCACAGTCGGAGGTCGACAGAAGCAACTGCTCCATTGGCTTCCCTTCCTCCTCATGAGGAGCAGAGTGCCAATGGAAGTGCCCACTGAGTTTGAATTAGTGGATCCTTAATAGACCTGTTAAATCAAACTCTGTAAGTTCGATCACAGCAGCATTGCTCTTCCATGTAGTGAAGACATGGCCTTAGAGCAGGGGTAGGAAATCTCAGGCCCGGGGGCTAAATGTGGCCCCAGGCTTGACTAGATCCAGCCCCTGAGGCTCAGGGCTCTCCCCCAGCATTGGGGAACTGGCACTGGTGCTCCAGCCTCCTCACTGCCCCACGGTGGGGCTAGAGCATACAAAATCTACTAGCCTGGGCCTTCTAGGCTCTGGTGTGCAAGGGGAATGTGGGAAGTGTCTTTCTCCTCCTCAGTCAGGGGCCGTGTCAGTGAGGGTGGGTGGTCCTTGACTGATTTTTCTGTGAGCCATTGACTCCCCAACCCCTGGCCTAGAATCTGCATGACACTACTTTTTAGTGATGTAGCCAGTAAGGATTATCCTATCTTTTACCACCATAAACCAGACTCCTCTCCCCGGGCCTAAGATAGTCACCAGTGTACTGACTATTGTATATCTATGGGTATGTCTAGACTACAGGCTTTTGTCAACAGAGGCTTTGTTGACAGATACTGTCGACAAAGCCTCTGTCAAAAAAGAGCGTCTAGACTACAGCCAGTTCTGTCGACAAAGCAAGCTGCTTTTTCGACAGAGTCTAGACGCTCTCTTTTGAAAAAGCACAGTGTGTATGCAATAGCACCTTTTTTCAACATAACTCTGTTGAAAAAAGGCATTATTCCTCGTAGAATGAGGTTTACCACCATCGACAAAACTGCCGCGTTCTGTTGACTTACTGTCAACAGAACTCGGTAGCAGTGTAGACGCAGGTATAGTTTTGTCGGCAAAAGTCCACTTTTGTCTACAAAACCCTGTAGTCTAGACACACCCTCAGTGTCATATCCTTCATCTATGGTTGGTCTAGCAGCCTTCATCTATGGTTGGGTTAGCAACTATTCCTAGAGACCTATGATTATACTCTGCCACCTACCAATGTGAGGGGATGCTATGGCTGCCTATGACTCACACAGTGAGAAAACTGATTTTAAAAACATTCTGTATGTAAAAACTATGATCTGATAATAAGGGAGTAAAGCAGCACAATGCACATTGCTGGTATTTCTCGCATATTTTCATGGTGTAGCCCCTGGCCACTGACTCGTACAGGCAGGTAGAATGACAGGATAAGAAGGATGTGATTTTATTCAGTCAGCAGCCCTCCACTCTTGAAAACCTTGGATCAGCCCAGTTTGGGGACCTTCCTTGCCTTTCCATTGTACAAGAGTTACAAGCCTGAAGAACAGGGGTTGTCATCCCTTGGTATCAGGTGCTAGGGGCCCCTACCTCATTTCCTACCTTGTTTAGGGAATATCTTCTCATTTTAATTACTCAGGGAACCAGACCTCCTGTGGAATGAGTACCTGCATTCTACACTTGCCCCAGGAGGCATGGGAACAGAGGTTGATGAATAATGTATAGCAACCTCCAGAACTTTAAAGGGTATTTCTACACTGAAATGTAAACCCCTGGTTAGTGGATTTAAGTCAGCAGACCCTGGGTAGAGAACTCAAGGCTTGAGCATCTACACCGATTGTCAATAATTTTCTAGCCTGGGTTTGAGTTTAAGGCTCTGGTGTCTTCACTTCAGCATGCATACTAGAGTCAAACCAATCATATCTCAGTTTCCTTAGAGCTCCCCTGAAATGTGGCCACTCTAGCCTTTGGTCTGTGGTAACTATAGGAAAACTTGACTGCCTGCCCAGCATGTTATAGGATGTTTAAAAAGCTTTCCAACATGCCAGGCAGAGCAGTCATTTTGGTTTGTGTGCCTCAGCAACATGATGGAGGTGCCATATGAAGAATTTCCCTCCCTTACACTTTTACTCCTATTTTAGGAAACTGGCATAGTGTCTGATTTTGGCAATATCTTCTGACCCACCAAAGTCACCTGATGGAGCTTATAACAGAGCAGGAGGAGGAAGAGGGGGGTCACACATGTCAGATTAGCTGATGCTGCTTATGACACTCAGTATAGCCACTGATGCCCACTAAGTATTTCTGAAATAGGACTACAAGCACAGACTAATAGACCGTGTCATCTTCTAGTCCTGGGTAGTGGGTCCAGAGGTTTTGCACCATGAACAAAAAAACCATGGGGATATGGTGGCAAACAGCAAAACCATTTACAGGCCAGAAAACCACTATTGTTGCATGGCCCTGAGTTCCCTATTCCTCTTTCCTTTACTTACAGATTTGCCACACACTTGGTGCTGGGATAACCAGACTGACAATAGGCACCAACTCCATGATCCTCTGGACCTGGAGCACCCATCAAGAAAAAATAGAGGGTTTTCAGCACACAATGGCAAGCTCCCCACTTTCCTCCCCTCCTCTCCAGTGCTTCTTGCCCACTAGCTGGTTCATGACATGAAGGGGCTCTGGGAGGGAGAGGGAGGAGCAGATATGGGGTGTTCCTTTGGGATGGGGCAGGGGAGGTAGAGTGAGGAAAGGCCTTGGGGGCCAGGTTGAAATGAGGGTAGGACACCCCCCCTCCCCCAGCCACAGCAGGAATCAGTTTCCTCTCACCTCTGGACATGCCTTTCATCTTCCTGTCGGTGGAGGTACAGCAGGCAGTAAAGGTTAAAGAGCCTGGAATAGGAGAAGACACAGGGCACTATGGCCTCAAATAGCTCAGTGCAGTAGCACAGAAACAATCCTTGTGGAATTTCAAGAACATAAAATGTTACTTTTCAAAACAACTTCAATATATTATGAGAGGGATTATTCAATATATTATGAGAAGCTCCCAAGGACATTGTCTGGTTACTCATAGCAGAAGAAGTGCACAGACAATGGTAAATTTTTTTAAAAGTTCTTTTTTCCCTGAACAATTGAAGAACAGTTTGAGTTGAGCGGGAAGGCAGTGGATAGTTGTGCTACAAAAGTTTTCTCTATCATTTCAGGCCTTCCACATTTTGGAAGGTGTAACAGGTCTTGTGGTGCCCAGTTGGCAGGGAGATGTAATTCCAAGATGTTAGGGGGGAACCAGCAGCGTATTCAACCAAACATATATACGTACTTTCTTCTGCTACCCATGCCTCAGCAGGAGGGGAGCTGCCATCAGCCCTTTCTGTAGCCAGATGGGGGCCAGACTGCAGGACCTGCCTGCAGATCAGGGCTGGGGACAGGATGCTGTGATCAGATGGGAACTGGGCCCCAATTAGGGCCTTGTTGGCTAGGCTTCATTTAACTAAAATAAAATATTATGTCCAACACAAAAAAGTTTCAACATTGTCTTATTATGACAGGGGCAGGGAACTTTTTTTGGGACAGGAGCCACTGACCCACAGAAAAATCAGTTGGATACCACACAAGTGAGAAGGGAAAAAAAAGCCCCTCCAAAAAACCCCAAGCCTCACTGATGTGACTCCCAAATGAAACAGCTCACTCCAGGGTGGAGGAAGAGGACTGAGGTTCAAGGCCTCAGGCCATGTTAACTTTCCTGGGGTTCCAGGGTTAGTCAATTTTATGGGCCCTCTAGGCTCTGGGGTGGGACCAAAAATGTGCGGTTCAGTGAGTGGGATTGGGACGAGGGTGCAGAATCTGAGCAGGAGGTGGAGTGCAGGAGCAGGCTGAGGGCAGGGTGTCTGGCCAGGGGGAGGGAGCAGGTGCAAGCTGGGGATGGGAGGGGTGGGGGCACTTAATGGCCTTTGGACCTTGCACCAGTCCCAGACATGGCCTCCTGCTGCTCCCATTAGGTAGATTCTAGCCAATGGGAGTACAGGGAAGGGCTCCAGACAGCGCACCCACATGCTGCTTTTTCCCCAGCCTAGGAGGGGGAGTCCTTCTTCCACACAGCGAGGCTCCAGGCTTTCTCTCCTTACTCCCTCCCACCTCACCCCCCGCAATGGGAAGCCAGTGTTAGGGCTCCTACCGTGTGGGGGAGGAGGAAGGGTGAAGGGCTGCAGCTCCAGGCAAAGGGGGCCTAGGCTACTCAGGTGTTCTGCTGCCAGGTGCCTCCTCACCCGCCCACTCGTACTGCAGCCCCATGAATGGCTGGACAGGAGGGAGTCAGTCTGGGCTTGGCTTGGGTCTCACCAGGATGGCTCAACACTGCTCTTGGGTGCGGCAGAGGATAGGGCAGCGGGCAGCGGGCAGCCAAGGATGCGGGGTGCCTCGGCCTGTGCCTCAGACTTCTCTTGAGCCTGCTGGCCCAGCAGCCCATGAGCGCCAAGAACAACAGCAGCACAAGCAAGTGGCTCTGGAGCAAGTCGTGGCACCCTGAGGTGTGGGAGCCTGTCTCTGTTGCCAGTGCAAGTGGGCTGTGCCCCCAGCCATACCTCTCAGACCCCCAGCAGCTGGGGACAATATAAATACATTATTATTATTAAAGGAGAGGTGTCTGTCACAGAGAACATTTGAGAATACAGTGGAAGACATGAGACATGGGTGTCTGAGGTGCATTCTCCAGTGGCCTAAGGGTTAAGGTGTCAGTCTCCCAAACCAGCAGTTGTAGGGTCAAATCCTGTTACTGGAGCAGCCATGGAGCTGTTACTTGTTGAGAGATGGGTTACCAGCTTCCCTGGGGGTGGAGCTGGTAGGGACAAGAAACTAGCTGCAGAGCTGCTTGCTCATGCTGTAATAAGCAGAGCAGCAACTTGTATGGGGGGAGCCCCAGCTCTGGTGTGTGAAGAACTGCCTGGGGTGGAGCCCAGGAGGGGTGATGTTGGCACTGTGTGCAAAGCATTGCCTCCCTGCCCCACTCCAGCCAGATTAAGTCCCCAGCAAAAACTTCACATTTCCTGCCCTTTTTCAAGCTATTTCCAATTTCAATTTGTTTACATTTCCTAAGTGGATAACTACTAAAAACTACACATGTACAGATCCCTTCAAGATTTGACCTTTCACTGGAAAAAGTATTTCCTTAAAACTCTTTCCAAAATTATTGAGAATAACTATTTTTGGAAGCAAATCAATGAGAGAAAGTGAGTTAGATTTTTAATAAAATCTGTGGTCCAGATTCTGCCCTTCTTCGGTGAAGAGGTATCTGGTAGTGTGACCCATAGCAGATCTAACCCTAAACATATTTAGTTGGAGTTTTATCTTCTTTCTGGGTGCTTATTTGGTGCACATATACCAAATATCTAGTATAATATATTATGGATTGACAGATGGACACCTCTAGAACCCTGTACCACTTACCTTCCAATTTCTTAGAAATCATTTATAATTCCATCTCCATCTATAGTACCAATATAAACAGCTATATTTCTTCAGTGACCTTTTAGGGCAGAAGGGTAGACTGTGTCCTCCAAAATGGTTCTTGTTTGACTGGTTGCTAAGGCAGAATAGGAAAGTTAATATCTACATCCTCCCCTGGGAAACCTGTAATTCTTGAAGTAGAAAGGACTCCATTAATGAAAAAAACATCCCTTTTACTTTGGCTCAATTAATTATTTTGAATATTTTCTATTCTACTTCCTTCTGAATTAATCATTCTCTTTGCAAGTTGAAATTGATACTACATCAAGCAAAAACCTTGCAATAAACTTGTTAAAATACTTGATAGATTTTTATAAGTCCCCAAAAATTAATGGTGATGGTGCCTGCCAAGATGAACTCCCTTGAAAATGTCTTCTTGTACTTCAGGATTTAAAGAAACATAAAAACATGCCATTTTTATTGACAACTTGTAAAACTGCATAGTTCTCTTTCTTCTAGTCCTTCTGAGAATTTTGTCTATTCGGTATGAAATGCTTCACAAAATTAGCAAAAGTAGGCCAGAAACAAATTCTATCATTAATTGGGAGGGGGAGTGTTCACTTGACCCCGGATATGGCTGGACCAAACTTTTAATAAGAATAAAGCTACTGGCTTTTGGCAAATAAAATGAAACTTTAATGAAGCAAGGCAGAGGTCACAGCAAAGAGATTCTGGAAATCTTTCTTCAAGCCTTCAAGCTGGCATACAGAATAGCTCTCACTTTTAATTGCCTGCATTGTAGCAGATGTTGTAATTCGGTCTGTTACACCGATATTAGATACTTAGGTGACAGGAATATCATCAGAGTGTGGAAATTATTAGTGCTGGTAAGGAGCTGTATGGGCTCTGGAAACAAAATTCTTACTCTTTTTATTCTATTTGATAGCAACAATAAAGCCAATAAGAGTTCTGAATTTTTAGAAAATGCCAATGAGGTTTTAGACACACAGTACTGCATAATTTGTTCCATATACTTCAATACAGTAAAGAATCCCACTCAAGGGGCCCCAGAACCTATCCACAGCTCTACTGGAATATAATATAACCAACAAATTAATTAATTAGGCCATTTCCACAGAAGGATCAATTTAAAACCAACCCATCCTGAACATGCTTGCCTTGACAATACCATAAGATATGGGTCATGTATTCAAACTTGTCTCTTGATTTTAATAGTTGTATTTTTGTTTTTGTCCTGAATTTCATCTAGCCTTTCCAGCACTTCATTTCTCCAGTTTGGCATGATTACTATACAATAGCAAGAACCCCTGTCAGGCAGGTACAGACTAGCACAGACAGGATTGAAATAGTACCTTCAGGCAGCCTTTTATTCACCTTTTTTTCAAACAACTCTCCTTTTCTGCATGCAACCTAAATGCTGATGAACTTATGTCATTTTCCACTTTGTGAACATAGTATGAAAAAATGATTTCACTTCTGAGCAACGCTGGCCCAGCTTTTGTAAACTATCATAATCCCTGTGAAGTCAATCAGGAGGATGGTCTGGTGGTCAGGGTGTTTAGCCAGAAGCCCAGCAGAGCTGTTAAATCACTGCACTATAACAAATTTCCTGTGTATCTTGGGCAGTTCACTTAGCTTTTCTGTGCTGCTTCCCCTCATTTTATAAAGGTGTGTGTGTATGTGTGGTTGTGTGTGTAATAGTAACTTATTCCCCCCCCCCACCATCCAAGAGTCGTGTGAGAATAAGTATGTTATAGATTATGAGATGCTTAGACATTAAGGTAATTGGGTCCATATAAGTGTTAAAGATGATAACTTTACTTGCAGCTCCTGGGTATCTGGAATTCAATATATAAATTGACAGAGCTATACTGAACTATGAATTCCAGATTATTTTTTATGTGAAAGGATGTCTTAATATGGCTAGTTTCTTAGCCAAATCAAGTGGAGTCTATCCCACTGAAATAATCTGTTACTTCCAGCTGTTTCCTCAGATGCTGCCTCCTATAGATGGCTTCAGATTTAAGATATTTAACTACATAGGCATGAGCAAAGAATGCACATGCAGTGTCTGATGAGGAAAAAATGAACAAATAATTCCTGGTGCCAAAACTAGCATAACACGGTAAGTCAAATGTTTCTGCTTTCACTTAGAGAAATTAAGCTAATTCAACTGACTGCAGAGAAATAATATGCCCTGATCCACAAAAAGGTATAAATCAAGAGTACTCCATATTAATTTAAAGTTCTGCTATACTACTACATATATATTTCATAGTCCATTTATCTTCCTGTATTGTGGGGGATTTGGTTATGATCCAAAACACTGACTGCTAGTATTTTAGGGCCAAGCTGTTAATCACACTCCTGTAAGGTAACTGGGATCAAGCACATTCATCTAGGAATCCAGAAAATGGGTGAACCACTTCCACTTCATTGTTAATTTGCCCCTTCTCCCTGTCCCATGGAGATCTGTCTATGAAGCGTCTCTTTGTACTTTATGAGTGAGTTGGGTGTGAGAGGGAGAGCCACTCCATATACTGACTAATCCATTCTCCGACACACACTCCCTCTGTCTCTCTGTCTCTATCTCTTCAGAAATTTCATACTTTAGTAGTTGACTTGGGTTTTACATCTGATTCTACCTGAGGGGATTCCTGGGTCAATGTCAGCAATAGAGGAATGAATGATTATTTCCACAGGGGACAGAAAGAGCTAGGGATGGAGGTACTTTGGAAGGACAGGGACTTCCCTTGTAATGTCCTTGCTTCTGGTGCTTTTGTGTATGGAACAGTCCTTACCCCAAGTCAATTTTGCAGGGAGCAAACCTTTCACTTTCTCCAGAAAGAGGAATATTTAGGAAATTACTCAAGGGGAACCTTATGAAATTTTGCTGTCTCTACGTGGAACAAACTTTTGGTTCTTAAATATTTTTCTGCAAATGCCATGGCAAAACATATATAATTGTAAGGAGGGTCTGAATCAATGCTTCCAGTACAGCCAGCTGGAATAAAAAAGGAATCCTGGGTGTGATTATGTTCACTCAGTTGCTTAGGCCTGTTAGATATTCAGTTGTTAGCATGGTATTTTGCTTTTGTAACCAATGTGTCTGTTATGGGGTCACAAACTGTGTTAACCCTAAACACAGGAATTGTAAGATATGACCACCAATGCTTGCAGTTATGGGGAATGCAGAAAAGCAGACTGTGTTTAACTCAGTTCAAAGGAGAGAAACTATCAGTGTAAAGAATCTCGGATGGACAAAGCTTCCCATTCCAAACTCTGTGAATTCAACTTGGGGAGAAGGGCAGAGCTCTGAACCAGCAGGCTACATGTCTTCCAGGCATGAGGTGAAAGACTGGTTCAACCTGTTTCACTCCCCTACCCCATTCTAATGATAGGACTAAAACAGACCATAAGGAGTCTCTTTATTATTTTAAAGAGCTATTCCAGTGTATGCTGGAATCTTTCATTGTAGTTTATTGTAGTTTATTGATAATGCGTTGGACAAATACCCAGAAACCATCTACTTCAAGACAGACCCAGGAAAACCAACAATAGAACACTCCTTGTCATCACCTATAGCCCCCAACTTAAACCTGTCCAACGCATTATCAATAAACTACAACCTATACTGGAACAGGATACTACACTCCGAGAGGCTCTGGGAGACAGACCCATAGTCTCCTATAGACAACCACCTAACCTCAGGATGATTCTCACAAACAACCACAGCACATACCATACTAATACCAACCCTGGAACTTTCCCTTGCAACAAACCCCGGTGCCAGCTTTGTCCACATATTTACTCTGCTGACACCATTATTGGACCTAACCATGCCTATTACAAGATCAAGAACACATATTCCTGTTCATCCAGAAATATAATGTATGCCATCATGTGCCTAAAGTGTTCGTCTGCTATGTACATTGGACAAACGTCTCAGACACTTGGCCAAAGAATCAATGCACACAAAACAGACATATGACGCTCTCACAGAGAGAAAGCTGTTGCTTGCCATTTCAGCCAGACTGACCATTCCCTCAATGACCTTAAAACATGCATATTGCTTCAAAGAGACTTTAATTCCAGACTTCAACGAGAAGCTTCAGAATTGTCATTCATGCTTAAATTTGACACTTTATGTATGGGTTTAAACAAAGACTCTAATTATCTCACCCATTACAAAGATAGCTTCCCCAATTATCACCCCTAATGTCATTCCCTCACAGTAACTTCCCCTATTATCACCCCTATCTCATTACCTCACAGACACTAACCTTCCCCCCTCACCCCCACTCTGTTCTAAAATTTGATTTG
This sequence comes from Pelochelys cantorii, assembly GCA_032595735.1. Lineage (NCBI taxonomy): Eukaryota > Metazoa > Chordata > Testudines > Trionychidae > Pelochelys > Pelochelys cantorii. Next base: position 90,125,656 of record CM064326.1, read on the forward strand.
TCAATTTCACATGAGTTCATTTTTTTGATTGTTTCACTTTGTTATATATGGTTGTGCCGATTTTCTTCCACATATTGATCTGAGGAAGTGGGTCTGGCCCACGAAATCTCATCACCTAATAAACCATCTTGTTAGTCTTTAAAGTGCTACATAGTTCTGTCTTTTGTTACATTGTGGGTTGTACCTACGAAAGCTCATGATACCATCTACATGTTTTGTTAGTCCTTAAGGTGCTGCTAGACTATTCATTGTTTTTTGAAGTTTTTCCAGTTACAAACTAACTTGGCTACCCCTCTGAAGCATAAGTACCAGTGACAGAAATTATCTTCAAACTCAGCGCTATCATTTCGAAAGAGTACCAGAAAATCACAGATATCCCATACAACTGTAGATATTTTGCACTGTAAGTCATAGAGCTACAAAGTCAGATGAATGAACAAGTGAGCAGCAGGGTGTCAGCCAATGGGCAGGGCAGTGCATGTGTGTGTATTACACCCGAGTCTTCAACTGCTGAGACACAAGGCCCCGTTGCAGTGGGCAGTCTAGGTGAGACTGATGGGCACCTCGAGGAGTTTAACATCCGTGTCTTTACCGCTAGGATCGGGATCCTTTCGCGGCGGGCAGCCAACAGGCCGACAGACGCCCCAGAGTTTACAGGGAGAGCTTATTACACCTCAGATTTTGACTGCTAGGATACACGATCCCTTCTCAGCGGGCAGCCTGGGGAGGCTGAGAGATGCCCCAATGGATCTGTCCCCTGGAAGCGACATGATCCAATGCTCAAGCTCTCCCTGTATCTGTCCCTTATGACCGGCTGGAGTTCTTTTTAAAATAATTGTGCTTGGTTCTGTTACAGCAACTGAAGGAGTCAGGTCACAGCTTAAACAGTTACTATTTTATTGTTACAGGGTAAACTTAGCTGTTAAATGCTACTACTGTGTTACAGATAACACAGCCACTACAAAGGACAGGACAGAAATTACACTAATAAGTCACTTACAGGTACCATGAAACCCTTTTGGTTCTCTGAGCTGTTATTAAATGCATGCAAAATAGACACCTAGCAGGTATATATTCTCACCCTGCGTTCCAGACTTGGCGTGGCCAGCGTCTTTCTCTCAATCCCTCAGGAGGAAGTAGGGCGAGGTTGGGTGTCCCACAGACCTCGGGAGACAATCAATACCTGCCAGCAGGTGTAGATGATTGGAGCTCAAATGGGGTGGGCTACTAAACCCCTCTTTATACCCCTTGGGTCACGTAGGCTTCTTCCTGGTCTCAAGTGGTCAATTAGGAAAAATGGCTTTGAATGCCAAGTTTCCCAGGAAGGGTGCAAAGCATAATTCACACCTGGGAAAATGCAGACAATGGGCACCTCTGGTATGTGATGGGCGAAGATTCCTCTCCTGGGACAGTGCAGGCGTGTCAATTACTGGTACTAGCCATCAGGGCGGCGGGAGGCCCCGGGTCGTCAGCTACCCATTTACTGTCTGGTTTCTGTTTATGGTAGAGTCAGGGACAAGCAGTACACCTGCGTTCCCAGGGCATCAAAGGCTGACTGCCTTTCTCTTGCTCTCTGGGGGGCGGGGGAAACAAGATGGGGTTCATGTCTGGCTACACAGGGTTATCCTTTGGACTCCATGCAGATAACTTCAATGAGTAGACCAAAATCCTTATGATATTAATATTGTTCTAAAATATTACATATAATTTGTACTTGATTACATTATCTCATAAGGCATTGCTATATTACACATGTATATTACAAGCACTTAGTACAATCTCTGAACTCATGGCAGGACTAAATATTATCTGGACCATCCCTAATTAATATGTCTTAGTTTCCAATACAGTATTATTATACAAATGTCCCAATTTCTCAATGACTCTACATTTTTTGCCATTTATGGTCAATTAAAGTACATCTACATTTTTTTTAATCTCATGAGTCCTCATCAGGCTCTTATAAAAAGCAATGCAAATTAGATATGTGATTAAAGTATTGTTTACTTCTGTGAGTGTTTGTTGAGTCTTTTTTGTAAGTATAACATGAAGACCAGAGAAATACTTAAATTAAGGGAAAGTCCCATAATCTCTCTGAGACAGAGTTCCCTATGAATAATAATACACCCTGGTTTCTCCAGTTTTGTGAGGATAAATTCACTAATGGATTTTCTGTGAACACTGTAATAAGGGACACATAAATACATGTCTAAAATAAATTAAGTTAAATAATGTGGTAGTTTTAATGTACTCAAATTATTTTTATTAAAAACAATCTGACAGTGGGCTTTCAATCACAAAGGATTCCTCACAATCTGCTTGATATATGTATTTTTACCTTCTTGAAATTCTTATTGGTTGACCTATAGCTGAAGATCAGATTGTAAAAGGAGAAGATTAATTTACACCTTCTAATATTAAAGATCATTTATGGTCAGAAAGGTAGCTAGGTAATGGAAAGGAACCCTTATTCATCTCCTTCTCTACATCCAGAAACATACTTGCTGCCTTTCCTAACAGCAATCCTGTTGCTATTGCGGGGCCTATTGTTAATCTGGGGTGAATGTAAATGTATTGGGCTCCTTTTGTAGCCATGCAGCTAAAATGTAGCTTTGTGAAAAGTAATGTGCCTCAGTGGTACTTTGCCAACCACTCTTTCTGAAAGCAGAAAGGACCTTTAACTTACCACTGGTAAACATGCACCAGACAGAATATTGTGTCTAAAGCTGATTCCAAGGCAGGGGCCGAGTTTTATGATTTTGATTGTGAAATAAGTAAAAAGTTATGATGATTTTTTAATTGAAATGTGATGTCCTTGTTCAAATGTGCTTGTTACTTCTCTGTAACAAAGGTTGCTTTTCTGCAACAAAGAAATCAACCTTATTATGTGTGAGAGAGTGAGGAATATATGAGAGATAAGTGCAAAGGCCACCAGACCAAATGTTGAAGGAAAAAGCCGAGAACAGACATAAAGATGCCAAAGATTGCTTTACATTCCCATTGAAATGTAAGCCAAGAGCAAACTGATGGCTCTGAAAGAAAGCAAGCGTTTATCAATTGGGACAAAATATTTGTGATTGAAACCAGCTTAGCATGGCAGAACAAAGAAGATAAAGAGCAAGAGAAACAACTGGAAATAACAAACATCCTTCAGAAAAAGCAGCATGATAATGCAAACCCCATGGATCCTGATGGAAAAGAACTATAGGTTGGACCTTCCTGGTCCGGCACCCTCAGGCTGTACCGGATCAGGGAGTTTGCTGGATCAGGAGACATTAGTGCTCCCATGCTGGCTGCCCCGCTCCTGGGTTCCTCTCCCTGGGGCTCCCTGCCAGCCCTGGCCCCTCTAATGTTGGCCTGGCAGGGGCTCTCCACACTGCTGCCCACAGGGTGTTCCTCAGGGTTCCTTGGAAGAGGCCTCCTGGCTACTCTGCACCTTTGATAGGTCTGGCTCCATGGAGGATGGTGATTTCCTGGGGTACCCCAGAGGGCTGCCTGCCTCCGCCAGCCCTGCTTTTGCCAGGGCATTCCAGGCTCGTATTGCCCAGTCACCTCAGCTCTGCTGCCACTGGGAATTTTCTGGGGTTCTGGTAGGGACCACCTGGCTGCCACCAGCTCTGCTGATGCCAGGGGTTCCCTGGCCAGGCCTTTCACCACTGGTAGCCCTTTTGCAGCCGGGGATTCCTTGGCTGGGGCCAGGACTCTCCAGCCGCCTGGCCTAGCTGACGCCGAGGATTCCCTTGCCAGCTTTGGGACTCCCCAGTCACACCTGGCTCCGTTGAGGTCCAGGGATCCCCCGGCCAGGTCTGGGGCTCCTCAGCTGCTGTCTGGAGCAGCTGCTGCTCATCCAACCTGAGCTCCTCACCTCCCACGTTGTCTCCCACTGCTGCCTCCAGTGCTCTTCAGTCAAGCAACATCCTGCCAGATCATGGATTTTGCCAGGTCATAGAACCCCAGATTTGGGAGGCTTGTTCTGTATTATAAAAGGAGAACTGATTTGCCTTATGAGCAGAGACATCATGCCAAAGATTGGAACATGGGTCCAGACCGACAGGTTCTCCCCCCTCCCCTTCATCTGTGATCAATCTGTCTGGCCACAGCCCATGGACTGGTAAATATAGCATTGATCGGCAGGACAATGTGTGTGTGTGTGTGTGTGTGTGTCTGTCTGTCTGTCACTCTGTCTGTCTATCTATATAAACATATGCTAACTGCTTCACCATTGTATTCTCAATAAATGTGGTGTATTGCCTTTTCTCCCTAAAAGATACTGTGTGCTTCTTATAAGCATAACACTTTCTGGCTCACGCATCAACAGAACTGTTTACCATGTTCCTATTATAAAATCATTACAGGTTGCAACTCTGAAAACCAGTATTCTCTGGTCTGGCAACATCCATAGTCCGGCAGGACCACAGATGTTCCTGAACCATAAGCCTAATGGCAGGAGGGCCAGCAGCCTGGTTGGGACTGGAGGAGCCCCACAGCAGTGCAGGGGCCAGGAACAGACCCCGGCAATCCGTGGCAGCATGGAGCCAGGAGCTGGGGAACTTTAGGCGCCTGTGGCAGTGCAGGGCTGGGATCTTTAGAAGCACGGCTGCCCACAGCAGTGTGGAGCCAGAGAATCCCAACAGCGAGCAGCAGTGCAAAGTTGGGGACAAAGAAGTGTGGCCTCCTGCAGCAGCGCAGGGATGGAGAAATCTGGCTGCTTGTGGCAACACGGGCCAGGGCTGGAGAACCCCTACTGTCAAAAGAAGCCCCGAGCTGGAACCAGCAGCAGCAGAGAAGGGGAGACAGTAGAGGGTTCCAGAGTCAGGGGGTCAGTTGGCTTGGGGACCCTGTCAGGGGACACCTCTCCTGGTCCAGCAAATTCTGTTGTTTGGGACCAGTCAGGTCCTGACTGTGCCAGACCAGGGAGGTCCAACCTGTATTACTGGTAATGATTTATGACACTAAAAGATCCCAGTTTCACTTACAGTTCTCATGGTGAGTTTGCAAGGCTGGGACTTATGAAAATAAATTATTGTATCAATAAACTAAGCAAAATTGAAGGGTAATACACATGAAACCCTATTTTAATCACAGTTCAAAAATATAACCTTTTAAAACCTTGCTTCCTTGGGTCTTTTCCCTTAATCCTGGCCAGCTGCTGATATATACATGAACTTGGCTGCAAATATTTCACACCTTTCTCCAGAAAGGTCACATATATGTTCAAGTTGTCACTTCTAGAAAGTAATTCCTATCTGAGTTCCTTTCACACAAGTTTTTACTTTCTACAATAGTCACAATTGTGCAGGACAAGTGGACAGCAGAAGCAAGTTTTAAGATGGTACTGACTGAAGTTTCATCATTATTCTCAGAACAAAATACGCTCTCTTCCCTTCCATACTGGCACAAGAGCTCACCATGAAATAAGAGTTTTCTGTGGACTGGTGGGGGACCAGATTTTCCTTCCAAAAACAATTTGTTTAGATAACCTTGGCCCTAGAGGAAATTTCCAGAAACCAGGCCCATCTATGTTGAGCTTTTGCATCTCCTTATGCTCTCTTAGCTTTTCAGTGTCCCCTCACACTGCTGCTCTGTATAAGTTATGTGGACAGACTGCTCCCACAACCAGATAATCAAGACTTCCAATGAAGGAGTGCAGAGGAATGAAAGTACAAACAATGTTCATTACATCACTGTTAGCTAGTGATCAGTAGAGGGGCATCAAACTGCAAACCCTGCCTTCAGCTGTCTGGTTTCATTTTTTTCTTCTCTCCATACTTTTGCTACTATTGAAAGGTTTCAAGGAAGTTTAGGGCAGGGGCATGATGTTGCAGAAATGAAACTCCCATGTAGGAATGCCACAATGAGGTTTCATCTTCTCTATCACTGGTGGCAGTAGTGAGAGTTTACACACTGCGTGGAATTGCCCTGCTGGACCATTACTCATTTTGCATCCCTCCCAAAAGTACAGACAGAAATGTCAGCGCTGTATTACAAAATAAAGGGTTAAGACAATTTCACTTGCCATTTCTGATATTATGAACTATAAAATGACTTTTTCCCAATCTTTTCCTCTCTGCATGCATGTGTCTGCTCTTAAGACTGTGCATGTACTTTCCAGTTTTAAGAAACAATAATATTCAAAGAGGTGTGCTTCTTCTCTTGACTTTTCATAGATCCATATCTATAACAAGAACATTTTCTGATTAACCTTTAGAAAGCAAATGAGCAGGAGGAAATGGTGTGTATTATTGGACATACAGAGCCTCTGAAGTTAAAAAGCATATTCTAAGCTTTTATTCAATTCCAAATGTGCTTTGAAGAAAGTCCTAAGTACTTGGCATGCTATTGGTGAGAGTTATGATGTGAGTGAGCGGCAGCAGGAAGTCAAAGGAGGGAGCATGGTGTGTTACATTGATGCACAAACACTTTACCTTTCAAGGAAGAGAACACAAATTGCAGTCTTCTATTCATCCACAACTACAGTTGCCAACCCTCTAAAACTTTCAGGGAGTCTTCAGTAATCAAATATTATGCATGTGATAAAACCTTCAGGGATATGTCCAACCAAAATTGGCAACCCTACCCACAACACAACTCACCACACAGTTTAACGTGACAGGTGATTTGTTTAAGAGAGGTTCAGGGCAGGAAGCCCTAGTGTTGCTGAATCTCCATCCTGAGCTGCTGCAGACCTTTACAGGCAAAGTTGAACATACAGTTCTTTGTCACAACCGCAAAACTCAATCTAATTCTGAACATGTCGTTGATTATTTGGTGTCACAAATATCATAGCTCTGTTATCTGGGTGATGTTCTGCAGGCTGCACTTACAATGACTGTCACTAGGCTGGTAGAGAAAGAGCTGTGTGAGATCCGAGAGACTAAAATAATACTATCTGGAACCAGGGAACTCTAATTCTGCAAAAGAAGGGCATCAAGAAGAAGAAAGGAAGCCCATAACAAGCAGTAGTGGGGCTAGTCCCACAGGGTATCTGCATTGCAATTAGATGCCCACAGCTGGCCACTGCTAGCTGACTTGGGTTCTCAGGACTTGAGCTTAAGTTCATATATAGGAGTTAGGAAGGGTGGGTTGAGAAGAAGATGGGTTATGCTAGCAGAGTGGAATTCAGGAAAAATAGAGGGAATTGGGAAATTAGGCTTTGGGTCAACTAACACCATGTGGAATGAGAGAGTTTGGGAGTAGGAAAAAGCAGCAAAAGGACCGCAGAAACATACATGCTATTTATTTCATCTAGCACTTTGCTGTAAGGTTCTCATGTTTCCATTCTTAAAGGGGAAGAGCATGTGAGAGAGGAAAAGGTTCCTTTTTGCTTTCCCAGCAACTTGAGTGACTCTGATACACTGAAAACACTTCCCTGTGTCACCCCTCAGCATCCCAGTTCTTTCCTTTGAAAACAGGATCAGCTTGCACAGATAGGGCCTAGACTGCCATGTGCAATCCCATATCTTACTTTGTGTGCCAGACACTTCTGATCGTTAGTTTCTCTTTGTCACAAGCAGAGGTTTGGAAATTATACTCCTTTCATCCAGAGTTGGGCCTTATGATTATGTATTTTCTTATGTCTTGCCGTCCACAGGCCAGCATGACTCTGATTTATTTTAGGGTTCTATTTGTTTTTTATATATTGATTACAGTGAATCAGCAGAGTTCAATGAGGGGAACTGTGGTTTTTTTTGTTTACTGGATGGCTGGTATTGAATCATCAGAGTAAAAAAAGTATTGCAGTCATGTATAAAGAGAGTATTTAAAATTCTTTATGACAGAGTGATGAATTCCCAATTTTTTCAAAAGTATTTAGAAGACAGCGAATGTTAAGAGTCTGACACTAATAAGATCAAACAAATGTGGGGTCTACTGTGTTTTTAAAAAATGCCTTTAAAAAACTCCACTTATTTAATTTCTGACACAGCTGCTTCAGTTTCAGCAAAGCAATTATCAAGGCATGCCTAGGCAAAGCAGGACTGGTGATGTCTTTGCCAGCAGTTACAGCTTAACCGTTGAACAGTGAGTTTAGTATGACTTATGAACTTGGTAAACAGTTTGGTACATCAATGATTTAAATATACATCTGACACATTTCTGTCTAGAAGGTGGGGGAAAAAACTCTCTCTAACAATATGACCCCAAAATAGCAGTTTTCTAACTACAGAATTGTTTGCTTCACTGTTATCTAACCATTAAAAGTATTGAAAAATGGAACAACAGCGTACTTGGAGTGGCAATTTAATTCTACACTCACTCTTTGAACTGCAAAGTTGAATATAGATAGTATCATACAAGTGACATGAAAAACAGCAAAATATTGATTACAGATGCTGAGGGATAGTCTTAGAGTCACATCCTTTTGTGGTATAAGTCAGAATATCTCCTCAAGCCCATAGGTTGTTTCCTTCTTTATATCAGTTCATTAAGTACCTCCTACTGCCAAAGCAGGACTGATTTTTATTATTATTTATAGTACATTAAGTACTTAAGTACAATTTTCTAAAGTCCAGAAACTGTGTTTCTATCATTTCCCTAGGGAGACTAATCCACATCCTAGTAGATGTTTCAATCAGAATATTTTCCTAATACTCATTTTTCATTCTGCTTCCTTCCCTCACAGGAATAGGAATTATTCCATATAATTCCCCTCACTTCTTGGTATTTACTTCCTTTAAATGTCTGTAGATGGTTGATCGTTATTATGAGTTCCTCCCCCTTTACCGCTATCTTTCTCCACTAGTTTATTTAGCTCTTACAATGTTTCTCTAACCATAAACCAGTTCTACCAGCCCCATAGGTCTGTTCTCTGAACTTCAGGTTTTTCATTCTCATTGTAACCAGAAAGGCTGAAATATTGTGCAGCATTCCCCATGTGATCACCCTAAGGGGGTAAGAGGTGATTCATTTCTTTGCATTGCTCTGATAAAGTTCAACCTCTAGTATCCTTTTTTTCTATAATAGATATATAATATTCACCTAATATTGTCAGTGATCTAAGAGGCCCTTTCTCTGAAATCATGTGGTTTCAGGAAAACTTGGTGATGTAATTGCAGTCACAGAATTTCAAATTAGATAAAATGGGGTCCTGTATTGGTCAAAACAGATAGTATTGGCACTATTTTATTATACTTAAGAAAGAGCCCATTTACAAAATGCTACCATATTTTTTAAAAAGTTTACCAGGAAGCTGGAGTAATCTGAGATCTCCAGAGGCCCCCACTGCTTGTGGGGGCTCAGAGTTCCATGGGTTCCCTTTGGCTAGTGGTTCTAAACTGTAAAGGTGGCATGGGAGTTGTGTGGGGATCCCTCCCACCACCTGGGGGAGCTGGGAGCTCCAGAGATCCTCCCTGCCACCCACAGGTGGGAGTACTCTACAGTTTGCTGCCTGAACTGGCAGTAAGGGACCTTGCAACTCCCAGCTAGCACAGGCTAAAATCATGGATGTCTCTGGGAAGTCATGGATTCCGTGACTTTCATGACCTCTGTGACTAAATCAGTTTTAATCATAGCAATTGTATCCTTTTTTAAATTTTTGAGCAAGATTATATAAGAAATTATTGTTTTTACAAAACTTCCACTATTTTAACTGAATTCTCTCTATATATTGTCACTTCTTCTGTCATTTACACTGTGATTCTTTTCACTTCATCACTTCTCTTAGAAATTGGTCAGACAAAATTGTGCACCTGGGATTGTTAGCTGTGACATTTGTCCTACATTTCAATGTTCCACCTTCCTCCTCTTCCTACTTCACAGGCTGTAAATGGCACAAACAAAGGAAACGTGTGCACATCAAAGCTCTACTAATGTCCTATGCAGGGCTGACAAGTTTCTGACACATTTGATTATGACCTTGTCATAAATTCTCAGCTACTTCATTTTTTTTCCTTAGCAAAATCTATTTATGTTATGTCAAAAAAGCTGAGATAATTGATTCTTGATTAAGATTAATTTTATCATGCCAGAAGCCACTCTAGTTATTGATTGTACTCTATTTTCAGGATATATTATTACCAATTTTTAAATGCTGGATCAGAGCCCCAAAAGCAAAGCAGTAAATATGAAACTCTAGTTTAAAGATGTTAGCATTAATGTTCATACATAGAAATGTATAAAAAAACCATGCCCAGAATTTGAGATGCAAAAGGACAGTGAGGATGGATTTCAGGAACATTCCACACAGCACAGGAAATATGATGGGGCTGTTGACGGGTAAATACCCTGTGCAGGTATTGCCATATATTTGTGCCATAATCCAGGTAACTAAATACACTTCCCATGCAGTGCTCTGCATAGCTTGCCTTCCTGAGGCAATCACTTGCCATACTAAAAGAGGGCTAGAACTATCAATGCAATGAGGAAACCTTGCAATGAGGAAACTTTAGAGACTAACAGATTTATAAGCTTTCACTTATTTAAAAATAATATGTTATCAGATGAATTAGAGTGGAGTTTATGGAGGCTTGGGGATATATAAGGACAACAAAAGAAAGAGGGTACTTGTGTAAATGAGGCTAATCAAGTCAGGGTGGAAGTGGCTCATTCGCAGCAGTTAGGGCACATCTAGACTACGTTTTTCTTTCAAAAGAAGATATGCAAATTTGGTGTGAATTTGCATATCTTCTTCCTATCACTTTTTCAAAAAAGGTGGGGTTTTTTTTTTCAAAAAAACAAGCAGTCTAGATGCAGTTCTTTTGGAAAAACCCCTTTTTGAAAGAATTCTGTAAACCTCGTTTTTTTGAGGAAAAAGGGTTCTTTTGAAAAAGTAATTGGAAGAAGATATGCATATTTGTGCAGAATTTGCATACCTTTTTTCAAAAGAAAAATGTAGTCTAGATGTGACCTTAATGTGGATATGTGGATATAAAATCATGGAATACTAAAACTGGAAGGGACCTCAAGAGGTCATCAAGTACCGTCCCCTGCCCTCACAGCAGGACCAAGCACTTTCTAGATCATCCCTGAAAGATATCTCTCTAACCTGCTCTTAAATATCTCCAAAGATGGAGATTCCACAACCTCTGTAGGTAATTTATTCCAGTGCTTAACCATACTGACAGTTAGGAATTTTTTTTCCTAATGTCCCATCTGAACCTCCCTTACTGCCATTTAAGCCTATTGCTTCTTGTCTTAATCATCAGAGGTTAAGAAGAATTATTTTTCTCTCTTCTCCTTTTAACACCTTTGTGGGTACTTGAAAGCTGCTATCATGTCCCTTCTCAGTCTTCTCTTTTCCAAACTAAACAAACACAATACTTTCAGTCTTCCCTCAGGTCACATTTTCTAGACCTATAATAATTTTTATTGTTCTTCTTTGGACCTTCTTCAATTTCTCCCCATCTTTCCTGCAATGTGAAATATCAAGAGAGGAGAAATTTCCTTTCTAATGCATTAACCAATTAAGATCCATATTCAATCTTAAATTGATTATATTAAAATTGCAAATGATTTCCAATTCAGCTGTCTCCTTTTGTAATGTGGTTTTGAAATTCTTTTGTAGAATAATGGCTACTTTTAAATCCATTACTGAATGTCCAGGGTGGTTAAGATGTTCCCCTACAGGTTTATGTGTTACCTTTCCTGATTTGTGTCCTTTTATCCTTTGACAAAGAGACTGTTCAGTTTGGCCAATATGCATGACAGAGGGGCATTGCTGGCACTTGATGGCATAGATCATGTTAGTGCATGTGCAGGTGGAAGAGCCATTTATGTGGTGACTTATGCAGTTAGATCCTGTGATAGTGTCATTTGTATAGATATGTGGGCAGAGTTTGCAACAGGGATTGTTGCAATGATACATTCCCGAGTAAGAATTTTGGAGTGTGTTGTGTCACTGCATCAAGTTGGGGGCTGTCTGGAGGTGAAGACTGGCCTGTCTCCCAAGGCCTGTGAGAGTGAGGGATCATTTTCCAGGATAGGTTGTAGATTGTCAATGATTCACTGGAGTGGTTTTATCAGGGGCTGTAGGTGATTTCTGGTGGTCTTCATCCCATCTTTTTTAGCTATTTGTTATCTCAGTACAGAAAATGCCTTTAGCTACCCATAGTTATGTTAAAATATGTCATTTTACAAATGTTTGTATGCTATAAGAAATTATAAAATTAAGCTTGCCCATAGTACCTTTATTCAACATCATTTGTGCATGTGCATTATGATACAGTCCTTAATTACATGCTCACAAACATTTTTTCCCGCAAAGATACCTATCTTATTTGGTGCCCACAGTGGAAAGTGTTCACTGAATAGTAATTTTTCTCTGAAGTGGCAAAAACATTTTACCAGAAAATCCCCCTCTCTCCTCCCCTCCTCCCCCCCACAAATCTCCTTGAGGCAGACACCCTGCATGGAAAATTCCAGGTTAAATAGTTAAAAAAGGACAAGTAGAAGTAAGGGTATGTCTAGACTACAGAATTTTGTGGGAAAATGGCCGTTTTTCTGACAAAACCTGAGTTATGTCCACACAGCAAGCGCATTCTTTCAACAGTAAATAGAAAGAACAGAGAGGTTTTTGCGCAATTGGTATTCCTCATTCTACAAGGACAAAGCCTTTTTGCGAAAGAGCTCCGTGGACAGAGAAGAGGGAGTTTTTTTCGGAAGAAAAGGGAAGAGGAGAAAGCACAGGTGCCCTGGTGGCCATTCTGTCCATAACAATCAGTGCTTACATGCGAGATAGCGTCCAGGAAGTCTGGATACTATCTTTCAAAAAAGCACATCACTTTTTGGATGCACTTTTGCACTGTGGACGATCTCTTTCGCAAGACGTTTTTTCAGAAGATGTCTTCGTAAAAAAGCTTCTTGTGCAAAAATCCTGTAGTCTAGACATAGTCTTAATGAAGACATAGCCTTATAAAGGGAAGTGGCAGGGACTGTTTGGTTGTTCTTACCCAGGATTGTTGTAACACACATGACAGAGAGGACATCACCTTATCTCTGTCTGGCAAACCCTTCCACTAGCTCACAAAATATGTATTTTCACCACTTCAACATCTGGGATGTCAATCTCAAGAAAACAAACAGACACTGGTTTCTCACCACTGCGTAGCTGAAGTCAAAATAGCTTAATTCTGCTTTTGGTGCTGTCTACACAGCAGGAAGTTAAATGAAGAAAGCTCTTCCTTCGACTTCCCTTACTCCTTATGAAATGAGGGTTACAGGAGTAAGAAGTCCTTCACCTTGCCATTATTTCAAAATAATGGCTTGCTGCAGGGGTGGGCAAAAGGACCTCCGTGGGCCGGATTCGGCCCGCCAAGTAAGTAGATCTGGCCCGCAGAGGCTCTGCTGCTCCCCCGCCCCCAAGCCAATTAGGACCTGAGGGTGAGGGAATATGTGAAGCCTTCTCTGCTCTGCCTCCACTGCTTGCAGGATGGGGGCAGAGCAGAGAAGGCTTCACATGCTCCTCCACTCCCAGGCCTTAATTGGCTGGCAGCGGGGGAGCGCTCAAAGCCTCCTCCCACCCTGCCAGGAGCATGTGGTGCTTTGAAGCATTGCACGCTGCTCACGGGGGCGGGGAGGGAGTGTAGGAAGCTTCATGCACTCCCCCACCCCCCAGGCCAATCAGGGCCTGGGTACAGGGGAGCTGCATGAAGCTTCTTTTGCCCAGCCCCGCCCCTGCGAGTAGCCTGCGGCACTTCAATGTTCCACATGCTCCTTGCAGGGCAGGAGGAGGCTTTCCGTGCTCCCCCACTCCCAGGCCCTGATTGGCCTGGGGGTGGGGGAGTGTGCCAAGCTTCTTCCAGGGCATAGGTGCCTAGTGGGAAGGGGGGGGCAAAGGGGCTCCCTCGCCCCCAGACCAATTGTGGTCTGGGGGTGGGTAGCCCCGCCCCTTCTTGTTTAGACCCTGCCCCTTCTGGAGTGGCCCGGGGCTACTTCAAAAATGTTGAAGTGGCACCCTGGCAAAAATTATTGCCCACCCCTGGCTTGCTGTGTAGATGTGCTCTTTGTTATTTCAGAATAACATCAGTTATTCCGAAATAACACTGCTGTATAGACATAGCCTGAGTGTTTATTACTTTTCATTCATGGCCTTGGAAGCAAAGTTAATTACATAAATTCTAAAAGCAAGATATTTTGCCATACTGTCCTTTTTATTAATTTGTTAATTAACCCTTGGCCACTTGTAACCTCCTGCCTGGTCTTCCTTGATCCAAGTAAACGTCTAGAAAGACCAGCAGTGTGTTTCTTTCTCTGAGTGCCATAGTGTGGCCTAATCTATGCAATAAAGAAATCTGTGTTTTAATTATTGCATCAAAGACTTTGCTTCAGATTTGTCATACATTATAAAATGTGCCATTTTTATACCCTCTAAAAGAATATCAAGACCACTTTACTATACATGACTCATTAAGTTGTCTACTGAAACACTCTCCAATTTATATTCATCTTGACAGATCTGTATTCGGCAATGTCTGTAACAACTATCACTTTAATTTTAAAGTTCATTCACTGTTATTAATTGCTAAAATAAATGGTTATAATGTTACGTTTAAACTGGGATGCTCTATAGCTATATATCTATCAGGCTTCTATAATGCACTGCTATCTTGGACCAAAAATGTTTTTTGTAATCATTCAGCTATGGGAAGCTTAACAGAGTAGCCATAAAAAAAGAGAGTGTTACTAAAAATCCTTTCAATAGAATTACATGGATTCTTTTAAATTAGTTCAGTTTTCCAACTAGACCTGGAAAACTATATAAAATATATCTTTTGTTAAGATGATTTCCAAGGATATAAATCATCCAATGCATGCTTTGAACTTTTTAGAAAAATTAAAAGAAATAAACACAGATATTGATAATAAAAATTGTATAAATTCAATAATACACCACCTCAAATTATTTTTCTTTCTTTCTGGCTATCTCTGTGTGGTTTTAGGTTATGAGTTGATTTGTTTCTGGATTCACAAAGGTAAAAGGTTATCATACTTCACTTTTTCTCTCCAGCTCTTGAGACATGATCCACAACTAGGGTAACCAGAAATCCCATTTTTAAGGGGACAGTCCTGTATTTAAAGCCTCCTGCCAGTGTCTCTACTTTTCCTTAAAAATGGACAAATTATCCCATATTTCTGTTTTCCCCCCTCAGTACTGGTGGGTCCTGCTGCTGGCCAAATCCCTGCTCACAAGTCACCGATGCATTAATGGAGCCCAGTGGCTAATGATAGGGGCGGGTGTGTAATTAAGAGAAATTACGGTTTGTTTTCAAGCTCTTTCCGGAGGGAGGGTTAAAAGAACTTGAGGGTACCCCAAAGAAAGCAATTCACAAGTGCAACTTCCTGGGTTCTCAAAGGCTTTGCACTTGAGTGGTGACAGCAATATGAATCCAATGCTAAAGAACGTGTGACGTTGGGGAGTTTTTAACAGAAGCCTTTAGTGGCAGGGCATTTTAAAGTCTCTTGTGGGCCCCCATCTTTTGCACTTGAAGTGCCAGAGTGGAGAACAACATTGACAAGCTATCAGTGTTAGCAGATTCCTCTGCTATTAATGATTTAAATATGAGAGTCAGGATTGTTCTCAGGATTTATGGGGTCCTAAACAATGCCCTCCATCCAGATGTGCCCCACATGATTTGTTCCCACCCCAAGCCCAGGGTCTACTATGTTTCTCCAGCCATGGCAGATTACCTGGAAAAGTCCAGCAGGGAAGGGTTAAGTGGTTGCTGTGGAAACTGCCAGTCAGCTCTGTGGCTCACTTGCAGCCCAGCTCAGGAGGAAATGGCAGTTGCGGTAAAGTAACTCATACTCTGACATTTGCATGGTCACATCACCATAATTTGGTGCACATCCAGGACAGCAAGTAAAAGCAGGTGTTGCCTCAAATTTTCAGGTACCTTACACGGTTGCATATGCATAGGGACAGCCTTGTTGAGAATCAATTTCCAGCCTCCCTATATCTTCTGTTTTGTAAAAATATTCCTTTTCTTTAAAGTAGCAAAATTATGACAGATTAAATGTTTGCCTAATAATTAAACCTGCAACATGTTCTAAGCTACTTATCAACTAACTCTAACAATCTCTGTTAATCAAGAATCATGTATTATTTTAACAAATGCCTCTAATAGGAGTTTTCCGTGACTTGAAGGGAAGCAGGCATCAATCATAAAAGACAGATTATTTCCCCCCCCCCAAACTTCATAATAATTATA
The DNA here is from genome assembly GCA_032595735.1 of Pelochelys cantorii. Lineage (NCBI taxonomy): Eukaryota > Metazoa > Chordata > Testudines > Trionychidae > Pelochelys > Pelochelys cantorii. Next base: position 90,141,798 of record CM064326.1, read on the forward strand.
TGTCCCTGGTTCTGAGTAATCTTTTCACTTGTATATGGGAAGAAATAAATACATTAGAGGGAATATATGTGGATGTAAAATTTAAAAAAAACAAACGTAATTGAATCTAAGGCATTATCCCATGGGTGCCATTATGAACCCAAGAATGAAATCAAAACTAAATATATGGAAGAAAGATGAAGTATAACATTTTAACAGAAGATTAAGGGTCCCATTCTTCCATGTTTATTTATGTAGCATAATATTATTGTGAATAGCTTAATTTAACTTGCATAAGTGATATCTGATGTGTATAATTTTTGCCAAGTCAGGCTTTACATTTTGACTAGTATTGAATCCAACTTTTTTTAATGATGATTGTTCTATTAAATGTGTAGCTTAATCTATAAGGGTATGTCTACACTAACACCCTAGTTCGAACTAGGGTGGTTAATGTAGGCATTCGAAGTTGCAAATGAAGCCCGGGATTTAAATATCCCGGGCTTCATTTGCATCTTGCCGGGCGGGCGCCATTTTTAAATCCCCTTAGGTCGAACTCCGTGCCCGCGGCTACACGCGGCACGGAGTAGGTAGTTCGAATTAGGATCTCTAATTCGAACTACCATTACTCCTCGTGGAACGAGGTGTACCGGTAGTTCGAATTAGAGATCCTAATTCGAACTACCTACTCCGTGCCACGTGTAGCCGCGGGCACGGAGTTCGACCTAAGGGGATTTAAAAATGGCGCCCGCCCGGCAAGATGCAAATGAAGCCCGGGATATTTAAATCCCGGGCTTCATTTGCAACTTCGAATGCCTACATTAACCACCCTAGTTCGAACTAGGGTGGTAGTGTAGACATACCCTCATACAGTAGGTGAAAATTCAATGGCTGAGGTATAAGAAAGCTCAACTAGTAAAATGCAGGTCATTTATCAAGTTGTATAAACAAAATCTAATGAAATATGCAGCTGGAGTCTAAATGCAAAAAAAGGATGCAAAAATAATTTGTGTAGTTACAAGAAACAAAAAACAATACACCTCCATTAACATGTGCATGCAGGTGGATCTATTAACATGAAAAAGTCATAAAATCATTAGTCTTTTAATAAGATACTATCAGAGATGGACCAAAACAGAGACCATGATAATGCAAATACTTAAGCATTTGTAACTTTAAGCACAGAAGTCCTCCTTTGAAGTCAACATGAGTCCAATGGAAGTAAAAGGACTACTAATAAGCATAAAATTGTGCATATACTTCTGTCTTTCCCGCATCAAGTGGCAAGCCTGAAGAACCTCAGCTTCCTTTCAATACAGACATATTTTCAAAAACACTAGTTACATCACATGCTGCCATATTTTGAATAGCTTCTCCTTTTTGGAATGCTGTTTGAGGTTAATGCATTCTATGTGCGACTGCTTTGTGAAGATCATAAAACTATAATCACAGTTTCTAAGTCTGTGTAATGTTTAGATATTTGTAAAAGCTCATCAGTGAATGAAAATCAACAAAATTTCAAAGAAATATTTGACTTTCTGTAGTTATCCTATTTTGTAGGACCATACAGTACTACAAATTGTACATTTATCTGGCATTTAGGTAAACTAGAAAATGACATTATTGTTCAGCTATAGTAGCTGAATTTCTGCTCTGACCTCACAGTCATATGAATAATTCCAAGATCAATATATATCCACAATGTACTCAAAATTTCCTTGGGGTTAAACACAAGCTGTGATCTGTCTACATACTGCAGTAATAACTATGTGACCTTAAGGATCATTCAGTGCCCACTAGCAAAATGTTCACAGTTCTGTCAGCAGTTCCTCTCAGGCTTGATAAACTCACTGCCACTAACACATTGCTGCCATAGTCCACTTATGTATATAAAAATGCCATGTAAATTATCAAGTGAAAGCTGGTGACATATTGGTCATTGATATCACTTTGAAGTATATGTTTGGAATTATGTGCACCTACTAACAGCATGCTTTAAAATCTGTAATCAAAGGAGGAGAGAAATAGGAGACAGGAGGGAAGTAGGATGGGGTGTTAACCCCTGTGCTGAAAGGCTTAAGAAAGATGACAAAGGGCTAATTAGCGTGAAAGGCCACACATGACAAACGTAAGCTAGAGAAATAACTCCTGAGAAGGTGTGGGCAGGGCTCATATAAAGAATGAAGCTGGCAACTGAAATTGATGTATTGAGGAACTTTGCACCTATACTCTGTTTATTAGAGACGGGGGGGAAAAGAACTAGGGACTTACAGAATGGCTTGTAGCTTAGTCCTTAGATAAGTATATATGAAGAAGAGAGAAAGATGAAGAAGAAAGACTGGGTTAGACAGGGTAGGAAGCAGCCCAGGTAGTGAGTGGCAATATTGGGGATTGAGCTGAGATTGAACCATGTGTAGTGTACAGACCTGGGTTACCCTTCCAATTGTAGACAGAGTGGCATTACCTGGAGACTGGCTGCAATGAAAAACTCTATTGTTCATCAGGGTTTTCTGAATTTGAATCTATGATAACTAGTCTTTATTTTCCACGTGGTTTTAGGATACAAATCAAAGTGGACAAAGCTTCTGTCTTTGATAAATGATTGGTACTCACTGCAGTGTGTTCACCCCAAAATTGTTGCTTGTATTGAATCTAAAGCACATATCTAAAATCTTGCTCATGTCAGATAGTTATCTAAAGTCTGAGATATGTCAAGTGGTCAGCAGCCCGGGTTATGGCAAACAGCCTTTTTCCTAGCCACTGGAGCAGGAGTGGGGAACCTCCAATGTGCCAGCCACATGTGGTTTGTCAATGTGAGCCAGTGGTGGGCCACCAGACATTTTATTTACCTGAGCATCCACAAGTATAGAGCACTGCAGCTCCTAGTGGCTGTGGTTCATTATTCCTGGCCAATGGGAGCTTCAGGAACTGGCACAGGCTGGGACTCTGTGCCTACAGACAATAAGGTAAACTAACCATCTGGTGGATTGCCAGCAGCTAACCCTGATGAGCCGTGTGTGGCTTGTAGGTTGGAGGTTCCCTACCCCTGCACTAGAAAATTGGATGTCCGTCTTCTAGCTCATCAAAAAGCTCTCTGAACTTATCCAAATTGAACATGTTAAATATTATTTTATAAGTTGCTCATAAGAAAGCACATATAGTAACCCCTGGTGAGCTAACAATTTCCCTAGCAACAGCAAAGAATTTTAATTATCAGCAAAGAAACTCCCAGCAAGAAACTCATGGTCATAGACACGAGAAACAAGATCAGCTATTCACACTTCTTCCCATTCTGATGAATCTGTTACTCTATGTATTCATATTAGTAACACTGAAGTTGTGTAGCTATTTTGTCTTCTTAGGCAAAGGCAAAATTATTCCTGACTATATGGTGTTTTTGCTTCCAAATAATTGTGGCTGAGTGCTCAACATGTCTGCAGTTATATTAACTCCAGTTTTCTTCTAGTATACCCCAGAAGGAGAAACTGTATAGCAACCTGGCCAAATGGGTGAGTCACAAATAGGAAAGGAGCCTCAGGGTGAAAGAAAAGCCACAAGAGGAGGCATTAGGTCTGGAAGAGTGCTATTTCCCAGAGGAATAGTCTGGTTTTCATTTTATCCCCTTGGTGGAGGCTGGTGATTAATGAAGAAATGGATCCTGCATTGACTAAAACCCAGCGATGCTAGAGAAAGATGTTGGGAGCGAGAAATTGCTTTAGATAAGGATTGTAGCATGTTAAGTTTTAGTCTTTATAAAGTGTTTTATTCTTGTATTTTATTTGTAACAATTTCTGTGTCCATTATTTTTACTTAATACTTGCTTCAACCTGTGAATCTGTTTTTGTTAACAACTAATATCAGTTTTCACCATAAACAGTCACAGTGCTGTGTTGTTATCCTGAATTGTGCCTTTCCAGAAGTATATACACACTCTCTTTGGGGACAGCATACCTGGTAATTACTGTATGTTCAGTGACAGGGACTGGATGCTGCAGGGCACCACTCTTTAAAAGGATGTTGGGAAATGTCCTGCCCTAAAACCCAAGGGTTAACCTGTAAGGCAAAACAGTAAGGACTGGCAGAATCCTGAGGAATTGATTTAGGTGGTCAGTTGACTATCAGGGGACTAACACAGTTTAGAGCAAGTAAATTCTCTCTCTCTCTCTGAAGCAAGGGGAATAACACAGTGACCTATAGTTCTGGATATCCCGAGAAAGCCTCACAAAGAGACCTGTAGGGATTAGTTGTAGTAGATATGGTTGTTGAAGCAATTCAGGGAGGAATTTATCCCTGTGAAGAGGAAAAAATATTCTCCTTAGCCTCTGATAAGTGAGCTTTAGGTTGGACATTAGGAAATCCTTCCTAAATGTCAATGGTTAAGTACTGGAATAAGTTACCTAGGGAGATGTGGAATTTCCATCATTTGGAGACGTTCAAGAGCAGGTTAGACAAACATCTGTCAGGGAAGATCTAGATGGTGCTTGGTCCTGCTGTGAGTGCAGGGGATTGGATTTGATGACCTCTCAAGGTCCCTCCCAATTCTAAATGTTCTATAATTCCATATCTTTCTGAGCTTTGAGGGAAGCAATAACACTAGGACACAGGAAAAGCAGGTTGTTCATGTTTCAGTAGCGTTTACTTCTGTCCCTCAGTCTAAGCTATAAGTAGGTATTCTTAAAAGTACTAATTTTTTAACTCGTACATACATTATTAATTAAAACTCCAAGTTTCAATGTTTATACTTAAGAATTGTTACCCACAATGTATAGATGAGAAAATGTATACATGAGGTTGATTGACTAGCCCGCAGGTCATACAGCAGTCATGAGAGGCAAAAAAATAGAACCTAGGTTCCCTGTAAATGCACACACACCTACAACACTGTAACAGGATCCCTGGCCAAATACTTACTAGTTGCATGTCGAATACCCCATGGCAAGCCTATATGTCATGTGCTTCATTAGCACATCATCTGAGTTTATAAACCCATGGAGAGGATCTGGGCAGTCATTTTTTTCAACAACAGATGATACAAAGTAGGCAACTCTTCAGCTGGTGTTACTGATACAAGAAATCATTAGTTGGAACGATACTAGAAATTAGTTTGGCCCGATACGTGTCTTTTGGAAACCCTACATGAACACTGTGAAATCCAAGTAGGTGCTGCCACAATATTAACTTCTCCATGACCTATGGGGTTCATTTACTCAGATAGGAGCACATCTTCAGATAGCATAAATCAACATAGCTTCACTGAACTCAGATGAGTTATGACACTTTACACCAGCTGGAGATTGTTCATTGTCTGACAGGTGGATCAACTGGTTGCGAGAAGGATTGTCTTTTCCAAAGTGACTCTTAGGCCAACACATAGAGATGGCAGTACATAGAAACTTGTGTATTAAGTCACTGCAATTAGCAAGTTGATTATTATTTTTTTTAGAATGCAATAAACAGGGAAATGATCACATTTCAGCCTTAACTATAGTAATTCCTCATTCCAGTAATAATTCACATAGCACCATGTAGTTAATTCCTGGTTCTGAAGGGAAGCTGAGTACAAGAATTCAAGATAATGGAATTTAAAATTTATCGGAAATACAAACAACATATAATAAACCGTATGGAAATGAATTCTTCAGCCAACAATATTGAAGGATTAAGGTGACATGTTTAGGTTTTGAGACAATGGTTTCTTTTTTGGATTTCATAGCTGATACCAGGGCATCTAGTTTGCTCTTCGATCCGCAGAATCAAAGCTCATAAGCAGTTCTGGGGACTTTTTCTTTTCTTTTTATTAAATAAAAAATACCTCGAATGTGGTAATGTGCCGCTGCTTTCAAAAGTATGAAAAAATAGAAGGGCTGTAATTTAAAATAATTCATGACATTTAGAAATAAATGGTCTTGCACATTTTTAGTGATGCTTAATAGGAAGAGGGTCTCTTGCAGGCTCACCTCTTATTCATTATTTCTAGTCCTGCAGACAATACATTTCCTCATTTCTCTGTAGGGTTTTCAGAGAAAAACCTGCCAACACTAGTTTCACTTTGATTTTGCCACATACAGGACATGTATTTTTAACATCAAATAGAGCATTGATTTCCCTCCAGCCCATCCAACCCCCTCCCGCCCACCCCCACCCACGGTGTACTTAAAAATAGACCTTGCCTGGCGGTCTGACAACTTTTTGCTTAACTGGATGTATATATATAATATCAGACTTTTTACGTATACAATCAGGACACAATTGTGATTGAAAGGAGTAGTTGTAAAGGATTTCTACAATAGGCCAGCTGAACTGTGAAAATTTTAACAGAAGAATGGGAGAGAGATTGATTATTTGATATGTTGAAATAACTGCTTTATTAGCTCTCGTTATTAGAATTTATAGCAGGTTTTGCCACATGCAAACTGATTATCAAAAACACATGATGTGGGATTACTTAGGACTATATTGTAAAATGACGATCTGCAGAAAGCAAGGGCTAATGTCTCCAAAGCAGAGCAAAGAACCAATTGTGACTCTGAGGGAAAAGAGGGAACAAGGAATTACATCCCTTGTTATGGAGAAACTTTCTTTCCTCTTCCTTCTTTCTCCAGCCAGCCAGTGAAAGGTGCGGTGAGAGAATCTATGGCTCCCCCCTATACTTACCCATCTTCATCCCCTACTTGCTTGAATACTGGATGAGCAGCTTTTGTTTCACTTCCTTTCTCTGCCCAGCCAGAATCACCATCTGAGTACTGTTTACTCAGCCAACCAATACAATAAATAACAACGTAGCAGCTTACTCGCCTGCATAGCCAAATAAGGGTGGTGACAATCTCGACCTTAGTGTAATATCAGACACAATCATTTTCCTCTACATTCACATCCTTATCTACAATAATTAAATTGAAGTGTGGCCAACTAAACAAAGCACATTTTACAACTTTAGCTACAAATCAGATGACTAAATGCACGATTTTATCTGGTGTGTCCTCAGATTTAATTTAAATGCCAAATCCTGGCTGCTAATCTGTTCTGTATTTATTCCAACCTGGGGAATTTGAGGAAAGGAAATGAATTCTGACATCAGATTATAAGTATATGTATTTGTACTTCTATAGGGCTGAAGGGGGGTTGGTGGGTTGATTAAAAAATGAACAGCAGAGATTTTAGAGTATTTGATGAATTCCTCTTGGTTCCCTCCTACTCCTATAAATACTGTATAATATATCATTTGATTTGAAAATCAGTGAATTTGCTTTCCCCCTACCCCTCACATGCGCATGATAGCAGCCATGAGGGTAAAAAACAATTATTTTTAAATAGATTTTTTTATTTTTAAACAGATTTGTTTTTCTGTTTACATTCAATATATTTTAAAGAAACCTTTGTTAAGGCTCAATGAAAATAATGTAAATTAACTTAAAGAAGTAATAAACAGTAGTACTTGTTGGCTTCCAAACTTTCAGGAAAGTCCAACCTCTGAGGCTATGTCTAAACTACACCCCTCTGTTGGCAGAGGGATGTAAATTAGACGTATCGAAAGTGCAAATGAAGCCGGGAATTAAATATCCCATGCTTCATTTGCATAATGGCAGCTGCCGCTTTTTTTCAAAACGGGGCTTTTTGAAAAAAAACCCGGCAGTTTAGATGGGGCATTTTTGACAGAAATGCCCCGTTTTGAAAGATCCTGTACTCCTTATTTTCCTGTACTCCTCAAAAAATGAGGAGTACAGGATCTTTCAAAACAGGGCATTTCTGTTGAAAATGCCCTGTCTAAACTGATTTTTTTTTTCGAGAAGCCCCATTTAGAAAAAAAGCGGGGGCCACCATTATGGAAATGAAGCATGGGATATTTAATTCCCGGCTTCATTTGCACTTTCGATATGTCTAATTTACATCCCTCTGCCAACAGAGGGGTGTAGTTTAGACGTAGCCTGAGAGGAAAGCTCCAGCGGGGTAGCCAAGTTAGTCTGTTCAGGATGAACTTAAAAAACAAAAACTGGTCTGGTAGCACTTTATAGACAAGCAAAACATGTAGATGGTATCATGAGCTTTCATGGGTACAGCCCCCTTCTTCAGATGACAGGAGTGACTGAGAAGAAGTCACTGGTTAAATAACTGAAACTAAGGTTTGTTGACATGCCTAAGCCAAATTTTGGAATTAGCAAACTCTTCTTCAGATGTAGAGAGAATATTATCTTTATTTCATTTTATTGATTTGGTTTAGTCCAATGACTAGTTCAATGAAAGTTAAAAGAATAAAAACGGTTGGGAGTTGAAAAAGCAGGAACACTTATTTTGCTTTTATAGTATTTGAATAAACTCCAGGATTGAAAGGATGAGATCTTCTAGTTCTAAAATCTTGATGTACATAGTGACCAGAAATAATCACTTGAGTTCACTAACTACAGATAACGTTCCCTTTTTTAATGAGAGACAAGGTAGGTGGAAACATAACTTTTATTGGAACAACTTCTGTTGGTGGAAAAGACAAGCTTTTAGACTTCACAGAGCTCTTCTTCAGGTATAGAAAAGGTAACCAGACTGCAGCAGCTAATGACCAGATGGATAGGTTATTAAGACCAAGGAGTAACACATATAGCAAGAAACTATTGCTAATGAAGAGTGCAATCACCATTCCACAGTTATTGAACAGAGGAGGGTTAGTAGATTATAAATTGTTCTAATGAGCCCCAAAACAAGTGTCTTTCTTGAGATAATGTTTTTTAGAGTCAAGCAGAGCTATGAATTCTAATATCCATGCTCATATTTGAAGGGGTATTGCAGTTTTCCATTGAGGACACGGACTGATAGGTTTGATATGAAGCTCTCACTTTCTGAAAAGTGTTTGCTTACTGGTGGAAGGGTGTTTTTGAGTTTGTCATTTGATTTTGTCTAGTTTCACCCACATAGTTGTTACTATATTTCAGGTAGTGGCTGAAGTACATCACATACTGTGATAGACATGTTTTGGAGTCATGGATCTTGAAAGATATGTTTTGGGAGATATTGATCATCATAGCAGAGGAAATATGTCTGTCAGGTTTTGCATTTTTTTCTGACAGGGTTTGTTGCCACTTTGAGTTTGTATGATTTGCTGTGAGGAACTTGCTTCTAATGATGAGCTTGGTGAAGTCAGGGGGAAGGTAAAGGTCAGAAGGGTGCATTGAGAAAAAATATTTTAGAATGTGATATCCATCAAGTATGGGTTTAATTGTTTGATACACCCTGATTTCTCCAGTGTGGAATCATCCAAAGTTGTATTTTCCACCTCTGTAGAAGCTGGTTCTTGGTGTGCATCTGGATGTCCCATTCCATGATGCAATCAACTTTTCTGATGGAGTGTCTTTGTTTGGTGAAGGTGGTTTTAACAGTGTTTAAGGTGTGTATATTGAACTTTCTCCTTGGAATTTTCTATCATATCTGAGTACAGTAAAATTCCAATAGTCTGTCAGCCAATTGTATGGCACTCCTGATAGTCCGGCATCAAAATGGCAAGAGCCTAGTGAGTGAGCTTCGGCAAAAAATGAGTCACAAGGCAGCAGCAGCAGCAGCTGAACCAAGTGAAACCGGACAGTACCAAGTCAGTCTGCCACTGGCATTGTGTGACACTGGACAGTGCTTGTGCTGTAATAAAAAGGGTTAAAAACACTTTATATACAGTATATACTGTACATATATATATAAAACCAGCTTATAGTACCTCCTGATAGTCCAGCATATCTGATAATCTGGCACCAGCTGGGTCCCAAAGGTTCCGGATTATCGGAAGTCTACCATACTTGGTTGCAGATAACATTTTTTTTCTGCAGACTAATACTGCTACTACTGTACTATGTGTTCAGAGTTCACGTGGAAGCTATTCAGTCTTCTTCGAAAACATAACAGAGTGACTTGTGTAGAAAATATAGAAAAGTGATGCAGTGCTCTCAGATGGAGGCAAAACAAACAGTCCTTCATCTTAGTTATTTGTACTGTTTATCTTACTGATCTACTAACAGATGTACCCAGCATTGTTTGAATCTTTAACTGTAGTAATGTTTGGGAGTTTGTTTTTTTTAAATTAAAAGGAAAATATACATGCTTTATTTACATGATTGTATAGGGCAGGGGCCTGGGAGGTGGGGGAGCTCAGAGGAGGGGGTTAGTTGTGGGGGTTCAGGGCAGGGGATGGGTGTACAGGAGTCAGGGAAGGCATCGGGGGCATAGGTCAGGGAGAGTGGGGTGCAGGAGTCAGTACAGAGGTTGGGGGCTCAGGACAGGGAGTGCAGTTGCAGGGGCAGGGGTAGGAGTGGTGGATGCTGCAGTGAAGGATGGGGTGGGGGTCAGGGCAGTGGGTTTGGTGACTGGGGGCTTCACGGGGAGGTAGGTGGGAGGGTTCAGGGCATGGTGATACAGGAGTCAGGGCAGAAGGTGGGAGGAGCCGGACTCAGGGCAGGACTCAGGGCAGGAGGTTGCGAGGTTGGGGGACAATGATGGTGGTGCTTCTGTGACTATGGCTCCTCCTGGGGAGAGGGGCAGGGAGAGCAGAGCTGCACACTCCAAATAGTGGCTCTTTCTGGGAAGTCAGAACTGTGAAGGATGGACCTAGACTGCAATGTATTTGGGTGCAAAGGGCAGTTGGGCCTCCACAGGCCATCCCTGTCATCCACCTGTCACTCCCCTGCCCTGAAGCCTGATGGAAGGATGGGGCGGTGCTCTGGAGACCCTTCCCCAGCCTTGAGTGGCCCTCCCCCAGCCTATAGCCTGTCCATGGGGATATGGGGAGACAAAGCTCTGTGGTCTGGCCCCAGCCTGTAGTACCTCCTCCAGTCCTGCAGCTGATCTGGTGGGGGGGAGGAAGGCAGGGTTCTGGTTATTGTCCCCAGTGTCCAGCGACTCCCCTCTTCCCCTGCAAGCTGTCCATGGAATGTAGGGGCAAATTCTGGGATCTGTCCCTGACCTGAAGCACTCCCTCCAGCCCTGCAGCCTGTCCAGAGGAGTTCAAGAGGTGGGAGGACTCCCCACCAGCACTGTTTTAGGGCAGGGTGGACTCTCACCTGCTCCATTGTAGAGTCCCATCCCCAGCTGGCCAGTCTTTTACTGGTGGAGCAACCCCCAGTGGTCACTCGGTAATAGAGCTGTCCCTGTGCTTGCTGCCACCAGTGGTGACTATGAATATTGAATCCCTCGTCTCGCTGACCCCTCTCTTTCCATGTTCTGGAAAACAGCCCTATTCCCAACACTTTCCACTGTCCTGGCACCACTGAACCCTGACCATGCTTGAAGTTAGCATAAGACAAAGCTGCTTACCAAATTTAGTTGCCCTAGCTCTTACTGTTTAGGAGGAGTTCTTAAACAGATGGACTTACAGACAGACGCACAAATCTCTTAGTCAATGTCTACACTGCATTCTAAACTCAAAATAGGCTAGTTCGAAATTTGGTGCTGTCGAAATAAAGTGCTATTTTGAGATATCCCTTAACCCTCGTGGAACGAGGGTTACCGGGATGCTGAAATAGTGCACGCCCATTATTTCAAAAAATATGGGTGGCTTCTGAAGACATGGGGTAGCTATTTCGGGATACCTCTGCTTGGAGCAACCCATCACATGCTCACTTGACCCCTGCCCTTCATGTCTTATTAAATCTAGCTGGGAAAGGATGACTGGCTGGGCCCAGGGGATTATTAATGCATCTTTTAGATCTGGTATGGTTCCCTCCTCCTTGAAAGAGTCTGTGATAAAACCGCTACTTAAGAAGCCTTTCCTGGATGCACATACTATCACACAGTTGCTAATATTCCCTTCTTTGGGCAAGGTACTCGAGTGGATGGTGGCATTGCAACTCCAAACTTTCTTGGAAGAAACAGATTATTTAGATCCTTTTCAGTCTGGCTTTAGGCCAGGTTTTGGAACTGAAACTGCCTTGGTCACCCTGGTAGATTACCTACTCCGGGAGATAGACAGGGGCAGTGCATCCCTGTTGATTCTCTTGGACCTCTTAGCAGCTTTTGACACCATCAACCATGGTATCCTTCTGGAACGCCTGGCAGAGCTGGGTATTGGAGGCACTGTTCTGCTGTGGTTCCGGTCTTACCTTTTGGGAAGTTTTCAGAAGGTGAAGCTAGGGGTCCGCTATTCAACCCCATGGCGATTGTGCTATGGGGTCCCGCAAGGCTCCATCTTGTCCCCTATGTTGTTTAACATGTACATGGAACCACTGGGAGAGGTCATAAATAGTTTTGGAGGACAGTGCCATTGATATGCAGATAACACCCAACTCTATTTCCCTGTGACATCAGAACCAGATGTGGCGGTGACTGATCTAAACCAGTATCTGGAGGCGGGTATGGACTGAATGAAGTCAAATAAGCTGAAGTTGAATCCAGATAAGACTGAGGTCCTGTGAATCAGGAGGCCATCTATTCAGGAATGTGGCATGGTACCTGTTTTAGACGGTGTTATTCTCTCCCTGAGAGAACAAGTACGCAGATTGGGAGTCCTCCTGGACCCTTTTTTAACATTTGAGAACCAGATTCCTTTGGTGGCCAGGAGTGCTTTTTGGCAGCTTCGTCTGATCTGCCAGCTGCGACCCTTCCTGAACAAGCATGATTTGGCCACAATGATCCATGCTCTTGTTACATCCCGACTGGATTACTGTAATGAGCTTTATGTGGGATTGCCTCTCAAGAGCCTTTGGACACTTCAACTGGTCCAGAATGCAGCTGCTCGAGTTTTAACTAATACCCGTTATAGTGAGCACATTATGCCAGTGCTCCGGCAGCTGCACTGGCTTCCAGTGTTTCCGGGCACAATTTAAGGTTTTGGTTATGACCTATAAAGCCCTAAATCGGTCCGGTCTGGGGTATCTGAAGGAGCATCTTCTCCCATATGAACATGCCTGAGGATTGAGATCAGCTGAAGAGGCTCTGCTCAATGTTCCCCCACTTATGGAGATAATATTAACATCTATGCAGCGCAGGACCTTCTCTGCTTTTGCTCCCAGGCTGTGGAATTCTCTTCCTCAGGATAGTCGCATGGCGGCCATGCTAGCATTGTTTCAGTGTCAGGCTAAAGCCACCCTTTTTACTTGTACTTTTATTGGTGTTTGAGTCTGTGTGTGTGTGTGTGTGTGTGTGTGTGTGTGTGTTCCTCCTCTCAAGACTCTTTTGCAGGTTTTATGTCCCTCTGGGGTCTCGCATTTTTTATTTTCTATATATGTTTGTATTGTGTTTTTAAAAAATGTATAAGACACCTCAAATATTTTAAATAGGCAGGCAGGGTAAAAATATTTTAAATAAATAAATAAAAAAGAATAATAAATACATAAATACATAAATAAATTTTCTTGGCTTAGGTAACACATTATTTTATAGATTTTTGCAGTGCTAAGTCTTATAGCTCTCTTTATCTATAATGTAAATGATAAACCACATAACTAAAAGTGCTGAAGTACAGGGGCACAAAGATGATGCAACCTATCGGCCTCCATTATCATTGTCACTGGAACAACTTTAGGAAGACCTTCAAAATGCATGGCTCTGAGAATATGGCATGAAGTAAAGTGCTTGTGGTATAGAATAGGTTGTGGATGTGGATACAAAGATATACAAATGTGCTTTTTCTTCAAGTGTGTTTGCTTAATTTTCCTTTGCTGCAAAGAGCAAAGAGAGAGAGAGAGAGAGAGAGGGAGGGAGAGAGAGAGAGAGAGAGAGAGAGAGAGAGAGAGAGAGAACTCATTTAGTAGGCTAGATGCCTTGTGCTTTTAAAATAGACTCTTTTCATGCTGTTTAAGCTTTGGACAATACTTGTATCTCAAACAACTTGAATAATGCTGTCTGACTATTTTTTGGAAAACAAAAAAACACTTTCATCAGTTTGACAGTTTTGCAAAAACTGACAAATAATTTTTCTGTGCAGAGTTTTTGAAATACTGTGTTTTGATGGCTGAGTTTAGATGTTTTAGATTGAGGGCACTTCTTGCTTTGAGGGACAGTGTTAACCTTAACATGTTTTCCTCTTTTTTTTAAAGTTTGCTTTGTTTCTAAAAAAAACCACCTTATGTAGTGAAAAATTACTTCTGTTTGCAAGTCCACTGTTTCTGTCACAAATTTTGCCGTTTGTTTTAGTTTTAACTTTTCCATTTGTGGTTTTGAAGGTAGACGCAGAGGTATTGACATCTTGTTTCTATTTCCTGCTCACATGCATGGCCACAATTATATCATTACATACATTTCCAGACCATTGCCCTCAGAGCACCATTTTATTTACATTGCCTAAAGAAGTTTCATTTGATTGTGTTGTGCCCTTCAGAAATGTGAGTGTCAATTGGAGAAGTTCTCCCTTACAATTCTTATGTAGCTGATTGGTTGAATATTACGTAACACCCATCTTTGCCTCCTTTTTACCTTGGCTGTTTTATAATATCACAGTCAATTTAAACAGGTATTATTGTGTGTGTTTTTAATAGCATTAAGCACATATAATCCCTGGCTCATTCAAAAGCTCATTTACAAGTTATGCACTGAAGTGTATCAGGACACACTAGGAATAAGTTTTGTTGTGGGGACTAGAATTTTGGAGACCTCCTTTGACAGAATGCACACAGGCATATCTTGAGATCATTGCATTTCAGTTGATCTATATGTTTGAGTCAGTTCTTGAAAGTATGAAATCTTCAAATATATAATACGAAGAAGACAGGTCAGATAATATGGGACTATGGAATACTCATAGGTCTTTGCCTCAGTTAGTGTTACGTATTTGGTGTTTCTAGATCTCTGGGGCAGTTCTCTGTGGAATCTCTAGATAAGATACCCAGCATTTAAAGACTTGATGCCTTGAGAAAAGGGGCAGGCTCTACAATATGGAAATCCCTCAGTTCTTTCCACTGAAAATATCAGTCTTGTTTCACTTCAATTTTAAACAGACTTTATTGGCTTTTAAAGCGTTTTGTCAATGTAGTTCCTGAATTTTGCACTAAAATGTGTCCAGAAAAGCTACGTAGAATTAGGCTGGGCAGATATGACTCCCAATGGGCACTATTCCTTTTTTAAAAATTTAAAACAATCCTGGAAATTGCATAAAATATAGGTACTTTCTTTCACTTAGCTGTGTTGGTGAGAAACATGGAGTTTTGTAAAACTAGCCTGTTTTTTATGGGTTAATAGATTATAAGGCCAGAACACCACTGTGAACAGCCACTGTGACCTCCTGAGTAACAAAATTCCTACAGCACATTTGAGAGAAAAAAATCCAGTCTTGATTTAAAAATTGTCCATGATAGAAAATCCCCCACAATCCATGGTAAGTGTCCTATTGTCAAAAATGGATGCCTTCTTTCCAGACTGGATTTGTCTAGTTTCACCTTCCAGCCACTGGATCATGTTGCACCTTCTCTGCCAGATTGAGGATCCCATTATTATGTTTTTTTCTCATGTAGATATTCCATAATAAGGTCACCATGTATCATTCTTTTTGTTAAGCTAAACACATTGAGCTTTTTGAGTCTATCATTATAAGGCATGTTTTTTAATCCTTTAATCATTTACTTGACTTTTCTCTGAGCTGTCTTCAATTTATCAATGTCTTTTTTGAATTATGGACACCAGAGCAGGATGCAGTACTCGAGCAGCCATCATGCATAGTAAAATATAATATAAGCACATATAGTAAAATGACTTCTTTACTCCTGGATGGAAATCCCCTATTTATGTATCCAAGATTGCATTAGCTCCTGTGGCCACCGCTTTGCACTAGGAGCTCTTGTTTAACTGCTTATCCAGCATGACCCCAAATCTTTGTCAGTTACTACCTCCCAAGATACAGTACTCCAAAGGTGGCACACATTATTTGCTTGTACACATCTCAGTGCTGATTTTATGTTTCCTTTCAGGTCTCTAAATAAAGAAGTTTAACAATGTGGGGACAAGTATTGATGCCTGTGATTGATGACATAATAGGCATCACTGAAACCTGGTGGAATGAGGAAAATCTGTGGGACACAATCATACCGGGATATAAAATATATCGAAAGGATAGAGCAGGCCGGGTGGGTGGCGGAGTGGCACTGTATGTGAAAGATAATGTAGAATCAAATGAAATAAAAATATTAAATGAATCAACATGTTCAATAGAATCGCTATGGATAGTAATTCCATGCTCCAAAAATAAGAAATTAGCAGTAGGGATATATTACCGACCACCTGACCAGGACAGGGATACTGACATTGAAATGCTGAGGGAGATTAGAGAGGCTATCAAAACAAAGAACTCTATAATAATGGGGGATTTTAATTACCCCCATATTGACTGGATACATGTCACCTCAGGAAGAGAAGCGGAGATAAAATTTCTCAATGGCTTAAATGACTGCTTCTTGGAGCAGCTAGTGCAGGAACCCACAAGGGGAGAGGCAATTCTCGATTTAGTCCTGAGTGGAGCGCAGGATCAGGTCCAGGAAATAACCGTTACAGGACCGCTTGGGAATAGTGACCATAATATAATAACATTCAACATTCCTGTGGTGGGAAGAACACCTCAGCAGACCAGCACCCTGGCATTTAATTTCAAAAAGGGGAATTACACAAAAATGAGGAGGTTAGTTAAACAGAAATTAAAAGGCACAGTGACTAGAGCCAAATCCCTGCAAGCTGCATGGAAACTTCTTAAAGACACCATAATAGAGGCCCAACTTAAATGTATACCCCAAATTAAAAAACATAGCAAGAGACCTAAAAAAGAGTCACCGTGGCTTAACCACCATGTAAAAGAAGCAGTGAGGGACAAAAAGGCATCTTTTAAGAAGTGGAAGTCCAATCCCAGTGAGATAAATAGAAAGGAACATAAACACTGTCAAATCAAGTGTAAAAATGTAATAAGAAAAGCAAAAAAAGATTTTGAGGAACAGCTAGCCAAAAACTCAAAAAGAAATAACAAAATGTTTTTTAAGTACATTAGAAGCAGGAAGCCTGCTAAAAAACCTGTGGGTCCCCTAGACGATCGAACTATAAAAGGCGCAATCAAGGACGATAAAGCCATTGCGGAGAAACTAAATGATTTCTTTGCTTCAGTCTTCACGGCTGAGGACGTTGGGGAGATTCCCAAATCTGCACCGTCCTTTGTGGGTAATGAATCTGAGGAACTGTCCCGGATTGAAGTGTCATTAGAGGAGGTTTTGGAACAAATAGAAAAACTTAATGTTAACAAATCTCCGGGACCGGATGGCATTCATCCAAGGGTTCTAAAAGAACTCAAATGGGAAATTGCTGAACTATTATCTGTGGTTTGTAACCTATCCCTTAAATCGGCTTCCGTACCTAATGACTGGAAGGTAGCCAACGTGACACCAATATTTAAAAAGGGCTCTAGAGGCGATCCGGGCAATTACAGACCGGTAAGTCTAACTTCAGTACCGGGCAAATTAGTCGAAACAATAGTAAAGAATAAAATTGTGAAGCATGTAGAAGAACATAATTTGTTGGACAAAAGTCAACATGGGTTTTGTAAAGGGAAATCCTGTCTTACTAATCTATTAGAGTTCTTTGAAGGGGTTAACAAACATGCGGACAAGGGGGATCCAGTAGATATAGTATACTTAGATTTCCAGAAAGCCTTTGACAAGGTCCCTCACCAAAGGCTCTTGTGTAAATTACATGGCCATGGGATAAGAGGGAAGGTCCTTTCTTGGATTGAGAACTGGTTAAAAGACAGGAAACAAAGGGTAGGAATAAATGGTAAATTTTCAGAGTGGAGAGGGGTAACTAGTGGTGTCCCCCAAGGGTCAGTCCTAGGACCAATCCTGTTCAACTTATTCATAAATGATCTGGAGAAAGGGGTAAGCAGTGAGGTGGTAAAGTTTGCGGATGATACCAAACTGTTTAGGATAGTCAAGACAGAAGCAGACTGTAAGGGACTCCAAGAAGATCTCACCAAACTGAGTGATTGGGCAACAAAATGGCAAATGAAATTTAATGTGGATAAGTGTAAAGTAATGCACATTGGGAAAAATAACCCCAACTATACGTACAGTATGATGGGGGCTAATTTGGCTACGACAAATCAGGAAAGAGATCTTGGAGTTATCGTGGACAGTTCTCTGAAAACTTCCACACAGTGTGCAGCGGCGGTCAAAAAGGCAAATAGGATGCTAGGTATTATTAAGAAAGGGATAGAAAATAAGACCCGGAATATCTTACTGCCCCTGTATAAAACTATGGTACGCCCACATCTTGAATACTGTGTACAGATGTGGTCTCCTCACCTCAAAAAAGATATTTTGGCCTTGGAAAGGGTTCAGAAAAGGGCAACTAAATTGATTAGGGGTTTGGAACGGGTCCCATATGAGGAGAGGTTAAAGCGACTGGGACTTTTCAGTTTAGAAAAGAGGAGACTGAGGGGGATATGATAGAGGTGTATAAAATCATGAGTGGTATGGAGAGGGCCGATAAAGAAAAGTTATTTATTAGTTCCCTAAATAGAAGAACTAGAGGACACCAAATGAAATTAATGGGTAGCAGGTTTAAAACTAATAAAAGAAAGTTCTTCTTCACACAGCGTGTAGTCAGCATGTGGAACTCCTTGCCAGAGGAGGCTGTGAAGGCTAGGACTATAACAGAGTTTAAAGAGAAGCTAGATAATTTCATGGAGGTTAGGTCCATAAAAGGCTATTAGCCAGGGGATAAAATGGTGTCCTTGGCCTCTGTTTGACAGAGGCTGGAGAGGGATGGCAGGAGACAAAGCGCTTGATCATTGTCTTCGGTCCACCCCCTCTGGGGCACCTGGTGCTGGCCACTGTCGGCAGACAGGATACTGGGCTAGATGGACCTTTGGTCTGACCCGGTACGGCCGTTCTTATGTTCTTATGATACCTCATCAAATACATAGCAGTTCATTGATGATTCCCACTTTACAATTGCATTCTGAGACCTAGCAGTTAGCCAGTTTTTTATACATCTTTGTACTTTTTAATAAAAATGTCATGCGATACCAAGTCAATTGAACATCTCTAATCTGGCATTCTCTAATCCAGCAATATCTGTGGCCTGGCATGATTTTAGATGGCTGGATATCTACTTAACATGGGTGTGGCCAAATTTCCTGCAGTCCCGTAAAGTTTGTTTATAGCCACCAGCCCTAGCTCTCAATATTCTGTGCTGTTGTTTAGTTCTAATTTACCCCTAAATGTCTTTTAACATTCCAGTGAGCAGTGGAAGTGTTGGTAATGCTGCTAGATAATGACATCCCATGGTTCAGCAAATTCTCTGATTAGGCATTGGTAAGGGCCCGAGGGTGCCGGACTAGAGGGGTTCGACCAATACCTTCTACAAGCCGAAGTACATTATATCAACATTATTATCTTTACCAACCAAAATTGTTAGTTTACTAAAAAAAAAATAAATCTGCAGTTCAGTTTTACCAAATATTGTCCATAAACCCATGTTGATTTAATTGAATTATATTATCCTGCTCTAAATCTTCATAAATTGAGACTCATACCAGCTTTTCCACTATTTTCAACAGGATCAGTGTCAAAGTGACAAGCCTATAATTATAGTCATCCCATTTATCCTTTATAAATATCGGCACAGCATTAGCTTTCTTCCAGTCTTCTGGTGTCCTGGTGTACCAAGACTTACTGAAAATCAATATTAATGGTCTAGTGAATTCCTGAGACAGCTATTTTAAATCTCTTAGATGCAGATTAACTGGACCTGCTTATTTTAAAAATATCTAACTTAAGAAGCTGCTGTTTAACATCCTTCTAATATGCTAGTGGAATAGAAAGTGTTGTTATATGATATGACTACTTCATCTGCTTTTTTGTTCCCTAACAAAAACCAGAAACATTTATTATATTATTGTGCCTTTTCTGCATTAATCTTGATAGTTCTACCATTTCCATCTAGTAAGGGGTCAATATAATTTTCAGGATACTTTTCTGTACCTAGTATATTGTGAAAATTCCTCCTTGTCTCTAATTCTGCTAGCCAGAGTGTCCTTTGTGTTTGTGTATCTTATCAATTTTCTTTAATACATAGCCTCTGATTTATATTCATGATTATCAACTTCTGTTTAATGTGTGTATGTGTATAATTATAACTATAACTGTCCTCATTTCTTTTAAGCTGGTTCATTTTTTTCATTCATGTGGCTTTCCACTATTGTGGCCATTGAGCAGCCTGCTAAATGTTCTTAATACTGAATCATCATTCACATGATTAAATATTTCCTCCTAGATGATCTGATTCACAATTGTTTTCAGCTTTGTGAATGTTTTCCTTTTGCAGCACAAAGTGTGTGTGTGTGTGTGTGTGTGTGTGTGTGTCCTTGTGCCTGATGTAGACTTTATTTTTTTGCATATTTTAAATGTGATTTAAATTATGTTTACTTCTAAGTTACCATTAATTTTTAGTTCTGTGTTCAGTTCCTTTTTATCTCTCAAGATAAATATAGAACATGTTTATCTTCTAATATATTTATAGTTATCCCACACTGTATGCAGAGCTTTGTGAGTTAGATTTTTTTCTAGAATATTTAGACTCCCATATGTCTAGACTACATTGTTTTTTCGAAAAAACTGCCCCTTTTTCGAAAAAACTTCACCTGCGTGCACACTCCAATCGCGTTCTTTCTAAATTAAACTAAAAGACCGCAGAGGCTTTTTCAACACTGGTAAACCTCAAATTACGAGGAAGAATGCCTTTTTCAAAAGAGCTCTTTCGAAAAAAGGTATGTATGAACACAGAACAGGGAAAATAAAAAAAAGCACAGGAGCCCTGGTGGCCATTCCCTGAATAACAATCAGGGCTTTCTTTCGAGAAAGCATCCATGGAATCTGGACTCTCTCTTTCAAAAAAGCAGATCACTTTTTCAATTTGGTTTCGAGATGTGGATGCTCTCTTTCAAAAGAAGCTTGCAGTCTAGACATGCCCCTAGACTTTAAGACCAGAACGGACAATCCTGCTCAACTAGTCTGATCTCTTGTGCATTTCAGGCTAGAGAACTTGCAGGCTAGAGAACTAAAGGCATGTTCACTACTGTAATAGTGCCTTAAATACTTGCTTAAAACCCCAAATCATGATTTAAAGACTTCAACATTACTGAGAATCCACCATTTGAACTAATTTAAATGTGCAAGTGACCCAGGCCCCATGCTGCAGAGGAAGGCAACCCCCATCTCCAGGGTTTATGTCTGTCTCCATCAATTAGAAATTTCAAGGATATTTTGATACTGGCATTGGTTTCGAGAGGTTATACTTAATTTACATAGATAAAAATAGGCTTCATTTCTTGAAGTTGTTTCCATTATGATGTCAAAGGTTCCATTGATTGTAATTGGTGCTGCATTTGGTCCAGAAAAGAGAATTCTTCCAGTCACTCTTTGCAGTCCCTTTGTCATTTGCCATTTTTTGAATAAAACTGTATTTCATAAAATGAAGTGTTCTTTTTTCTTAGCATCAGGCATAGTTATTTCCATATGGTGTGATCCTGCTTTACATTAAAAAGAGGAATGTACAATTCAAGAACCTTGAGATTTTATCTCACCCAGGGGAGGAGAGTGCCTTTATCACAGGAAAATACTGCTTTTTCAAGGAATTAACACTGCAGGCAGGAAACCACATACAGGATAATACAGAATTTTTAAGGTTCACAACTTTATAACCTACCCATAAGCCCTGCTTCAATTCTTGCAAGCATTATTTCCTCTAACCTTCACACCATTTTTTTTAAAGCAGGCCTGTGATCAACATGACTGTCCACAGGTATATGAATACAATTATCTTGGTATTCACACAGGTAAGATCTTTAGGAAATAACTGGAATATGAATCAAATGAGTATTTGTACACATAGTCACTCAGTTTGCATGCAGTCCTTGAAACTTTAAAATAAAAGAAAAAAATTGTTTAAAAATAGGACAATTTAAAAGAAAATGTAAACTGCTAGTTTCTGGCCAGTCTGGATTATTATGAGTCATTAAGCCAAATTCAGCTCTTAAATGAATGGGTACAAATACTGCTGAATTGCTCTGGTGCCTACTTACAGGAGGGTTGAATTTAACAAGGGCCAGATTATGATGTCCATAAGTTTGTTCACTAATACTTGAAGATACAAGTAGTCACACTAATTTACTTGCAACTATCAGGGAAATCTTTTGGAAAGTAAAAGAGAAAGGGTACTTATGAAGTAAGGTATGCATCACAAGAAAAGCTATGACAATTTAACCCTGTTTACAAATGTGTTTTACTTCCTCTGCAGTGTTATAATAAAATATTTCACGTTTTAAAATGTAATATATGGAAAATTGCATCCTGTTGAATGGAGCACATGTTGCTGTCTTACACCCTGACATTTCCTCCACACACATTCACTCACATTTAAACCCTCACTTTACATGTAGTCCTAAAGAAATGAAAGGGAAGAAAGATGGAGTATGTGCAGGTACTACCAAATGTGAGTAAGAGTGAAAGAACCGGTCCTTTAACTTCAGAGCACGTTAGGTAAAACCCCAACCCCTTCTAGTCAATGACAAAATTCCCATTAACTTTAATGGACTTCACCCAGTATATCTTGGTGCCCCAGGCATCAGTTATGCAAGTTCTCTGACAATCTATATCATAATGCTAAGGCTCCAGTTCAGAAAGATATTTAGGCACATATCTAACTGTAATCACAGGAGTAGTTTGACTTTGGCTTCAAGCATGTAAATAGCCTAACTAGCCCTGTCCTCTGAATTCTGTCATCCATATGCTTATTAAGGCCCTGATTTATTTTTATGCATGTGCATAGAACCCTGAAGTCCAGTTGTGTGAAGTTACAAATCTACTGGAATCTTTTCAGGATCATGGTGCAAACTTGCTGGAAAGGTTCTTTGGGGGGGGGGGCAGAGGGGTGTTTTGTTTTTTGTTCTTTGTGGGTTTTTTGGCTAGGATGTATTCACTTTAAATCCAACTGTATTATAAAAAGTCTTGCAAAAAAGCTTCTTATTTCTCTACTAAAAATACTCAAGGGGGAGTTGGTGAAACCGTTCCTTAGATTTAGATGTCAAGTCAAACATTGTGGAAAATATGGTAAGTGGTTTTACTCATAAATATAAAAGCTGCAAACATAGGTAGAAAAGTGAATATAGATATATGAGTTGTAGATAAAAATAATGTGTTCCTTATGTTTAAAAGAGCACTATAATTTAAAATTGATGGGAGAAGACTTCCATTTAGGGAGTTATGACCTTCTCTTGTAATTTGTGGAAGCAATGGAGACACTTACTTAGCATACTGATAACTATTTTCTAACTACTAAGGCTAGTCCTCTTATTTTAAATCAGAGGTTTTCATAATCCTTGGTTTCAGACCACTTTTAAAAAGAAAAGCAAGAAATCTAAGAACTCTTGCTTAATAGGGTCAGCGTTCAGTTCATTGGATAATCAGGGCCTTGGAGGTTGAACTCTTCAGTACAAGTCCTATGGATTCCTGTACTTCTGTTTCATGCCTAGCACAGTGGGTTTGTGATGCTTACTGGAAATTTGAGGCAGGCACTATTGCAATAAAAAGTAAATAATTAGTGTTACTGTTTCCCTTCAATTCAGTGGGTAGGAGGGGAAATGGTAATTCAAAGTAGTGAGTGGGAAGACTAAAGTCACACATTCAATTGCTGTGGAGAAATCCTCAAATTCTGTGATGCACACAAGAAAGGAGTGAAGCTTGAATGAGATTGCCATGTAAATACATTACACTGTAGATCTGGATGAATACTTTTGTTTTGTTTTGCCAGCAAACCAAGAAATCAAGGGAAATGTTTGGAATTTGTTAGCAACTTAGAGGAATTAATGGATGTATGTGTTTTATTCCTTTGTAACATTTATTTTAAATATGAGATTTCCATAATCATAATCCATACACTACTGGCAAGGATATTTGCAAGAGGTATGGGTGATCTATGCTTACACCCCCACTCTGAAGCAAGGGCAGTGCTCTAACAAACAGACTATAGGTTACTCAGGGAGTGCTTATACTCAATCTTCACTTTGAATTAATATTGAAATAGTGTTTCCGCCAGAGAGAGCAAGAGCAACAGTTCTGTTGTCCAGTGATTATGACACTTCAGCTGTGAGATAGGAAATGTGTTTGCAGAGCTTCTCTCTCCCAGATCCAGATGCATACAGTTTCCTCACCCTAGAAAAACTTTTTCCCACCTGAAACTACCAAGTCCACTTTTTCTCTAATGGTTTTGAGTCAATACCTTTTCTTTTGTTCACAAAACAACAAAACACAAAACCAGCAACTCTTTGCCTGATAGAATGTGCTGAGCTGTAACCAGAACACTGTAAGCTCTTAACAATTAATAAATAACAAAATATTATATGCATATCATATTGTGTTTCAGAATCCTTTTTATGTAATTTCATTCTTGTTATATATCTCAAGTAGGTGAGTTGAAATATTACTCTTGGAACCAGAAATTCAGAAATATCTTAGGTTTATTTAAATTTTCCACCTTAAATCAATAGTTTGATAAAATACATTTTTAATCATAAAATGTAAGGCTGGAAGGGACCTCAGTAAGTCATCAAGTCCAGCACCCTATGCTAAGGCAGGGCCGAGTAAACCTAGATCTTTCTGGACAGATATTTATGCAACCTAATTTATCCAGCCTATAATGGGTAGTTCACAGACTTCCTTGGAAGCATATTACAGAACTTAATTACCCTTAGTTAGAAAATTTTTCCTAATATCTAGGTAAATCTCCCTTGCTCTAAATTAAACACATGGCATTTCCATTCCCATTGAAGGTAGGACAAGCACAATTGATCTCAGTGCACTTTATAACAGCTGTTAACATATTTAAAGTCTGTTAGAAGGTTTCTTCCCCCAACCAGTCTTCTTTTTCTCATGACTATGCCCAGGTTTTTGGTTTTTTGTTTTGATTTTAATTTTAACCATTCCTTATCAGTCAGGGTTTTTTTTAATCTTTTTTTTTATCTTTTGTGTTATTCACCTCGTGTCTCTTTTTCATATCCATATTCTTCCTTCCTATAGTGCCGCATCCAGAATTGGAGCACTACTCCAGCTTATGCATCATCAGTGCTGATTAGAGTGGGGCAATTGCCTATCATGTCTTAAGTACAATGCCCCAGAATATAAGACTGTATGACATTCTTAACTTAAAGTCAATGTGTAATTCACTATAACTCTTCGATGCTTTTCCTTAATACTGTCACCTAACTAGTATTCCCCATTTTGAAGTTACGCATTTTGAGTTTTCTTTCTTAAATGAAGTACTTTACACTTTATTGGATTTCATCTTCTTGATTTCAGATCAGTTTTCCAGCCTGTCAAGCTTGTTCTGAATTCTAATTCTGTCCTCCAAAGTTCCTGGAACTCTTCCTACTTTGATGTCATCTGAAAATTTTATAATCTTAGTTTCCACTCCATTAGACAAGCATTAATCAAAATATTGAATAGCATCAGACCAAGAACTGAGCCTATAGGATTACATTAGATACCCCTTCCCATTTTGACATCAAAACGTTGATAACTAGTCTTTGAGTAGGGTCTTTCAACCAGTTGTGCACCCATCTCATGGTAATATCTTCTAGACCACATTTCCCTAGTTCAGGGGTGGGGAAGGTCTATTCCACTGAATTGTACCTCATACATTGTAAATGGCTTGTAGCTCCAGTGCATTTCTATGACACCACACTGCCTTTTGTGACCACAAACTCAGAACATTTAATGTTCCTAGATGCACTCCAAACCTATAGTGGAGGCAGACAATGGTGACTACAGTTCTGGTTGACACAGGATGTGCAAAGGTAATATTCTGCACACATCACTGTTCTTGTTCTTTTTACCACTGCAGAGCGTCAGTATCCCTGGAGGCAGTCAGACAAGCCTGTCCAATGACTGGCAGATCAGGCAACATACTAACTTCAACCATGACTGAACAGGTCAAAGATACAATTTCATAAGCTCATGCCTTAATCCCAAACTCATCCTTCCTCCTGCCACCTAGCCCTGCAGCTTCCAATGGCCCCTATTCCCAGGTAATGGGAGCTGTGAGAAGTGTTGTGGGGCAGCTTCCATTTCACATAGCTCCCCTTGGCTGGGAATGGTGAACCATGGCCAGTGGAAGCTGTGAAGATGCTGATGTAAACAAACTGTCAAGTCATTCCACCAGTGGCTAAGCCTAAGAAGCCACTTACAGCCAGTGTTCCCCATCCCTTACCTAATTTTTCTGTGAAGATGTCATGTCAGACTGTGACAAAAGCTTTACTTAAATCAAGGTATTCTGAGTTTTGTCATTTGTTTTTTAAAATAAGGCGGGGGAAACCCTGCTTCTCTCCCCTACTAAAAATAATAAAAGAAATTAATATATTGAGTTCACATAAGTCAGTTCATAAACTGTGTTTATGCATAGGGATGTACTCTATCATTTTCAATCAATTACAGGTACAGGCAAGAACTCAGTAGAAATTGCATCAGATATCCTTAGGCAGAATTCATATTTATATCATTATAATTAGAATAAAAATTCCAGCTCTTACAACTACTGAAACTAATTCTCATTCCTATAGCAGAACATATTAGGGAGGGGTCTGTCAGACACACTAGTTAAAAAATAACACTGATATTGTATTGGCAACTGATGCATAGTAACAAAACTTGTTCAAATATTTCCTACTGACATAGTTCCTGGGTGTCTATTCTCTGGTCTAGTTTGCTTTTGCTGCTCCTAATGGATGATGAGCCCTCTTTCTGTGAAATACTGGCTAAGACTCTTTCACTTACCCAGAGTAGCATAAGATGGAGATTGTTGCATAACCGCATGATTCCAGGAGCTGGGACTTGGACAAAACAATCAAATAAAATGAGACCCGCAAAAAAATGGGGAGAGTTTTATCACTAGAATAAATTCAGTGCTTTCATGAGTAGATTTTATTGTATTTTTCAGGGGGAACAGAGTAGATTCCTTCTTTCTTCTCTCAGTATTTATCCCCACAGTGAATTAATAGGGGTTATATTTTTTGAATTAATTAACACTTACTTGGGCTACGTTTACACTGTCAAGCTATTTCGGGATACTTCCAGTGAATTCAGCATCTTTAAATCAGCCCATTGTTTTGAAATAGATTTCAAGGTAATGTGCATGCTGTTCCAGTGTCCCTGTAACCCTCATTCCACGAGGCTTAAGGGACGTTTTGGAATAGCGCTTTATTTTGAAATTTGGCTCTGTATAAACAGCGCCAAATTTCAAAATAAGCTATTTCAAAATTCCCTCTAAATAAGCTACAGAATTTGCGTGGCACAAATTACGTACCATATTTTGAGGTAAGGGTGCAGTGTAGACACAGAAGCTGGGGTACTGACACTGAACTGCTTCCTCCATAGCTCTTCCAGCCAGGAAGGCAAGAAAGAGCAGATATTGAAGCTGAGGCATTGTTACCTGACTGACTTTACTTTTTGAAACTTTTTGTGAACTTATGTTTATTGGGAGACTGCAGACTGAAGGTAAAGTTTGCTGTGTCTGCCAGCTGGTGGCCAGATGCTACAGTGAACATAAATTAACAGAGGCCTCTCTCTAATGTTTGGGTTTTCTGTATGTGTCCTACACATCATTGCCATAGCTGAGATTTGAACCAGAATACATATTTTACAAATACTTGACATAAGTCAGATACTCTGCTCATGTCAATAGTCCTGTTCATTTGGGCCTACTCAGAAGCTACTTTGGTAGATGGGATTGGCACCATTGTTTAGGTAGGGAGGTTTTTAATCTCAGAACTTGTCTAAGTTTGTTTCACATGGGATCACTCTATGAATGTGTTTTCCAAATTATATTTGTTGTTTTTTGTTTAATAACTGGTAATCGCAATCAGATTGTCATGCAACAAGTGCAGGGTAGAAAAAGCCATACAGTAGTAGTTAACAAAGCAGAACCAAAAAGTCTGTATGTAAGCTTTAAAGCTTTCATCCCAAAACTAAATAAGCAGTCATAGGTTTAATAGTTTCTTACTGTAATATAATACTTTTCAAAAACCATTTGGAACTAACCATCACTGCAACATGTAGGCATTGAGTTATGCCTGCATATGTTAAGACTGGTGCATGAGTGGGCACCTGTAGACTTGCACAGATCTACATAAGAGAAAACGAGTCTCATCCACTGTTGCAAATTATGCTTTGTAGAAAAGAAGGGATTTTAATTAGACAAGCAGGTTGCGAAAAGTTGTTGCACTTTCCCAAAGCTTATTGCATGCATTTAAATTTGTCTTTTTGGATATGCACAGGCTAATGGACCATAATATCCATGACCAATGGTACACATTAAAAATTTTCATTGATAAAAACTTTAATAATTTGGAGTCTTTTATATGAAAATGGAATGAAAAAGTGCCACATTAGTTGCTTTCATGAAGATGCTAAATATGTATAAATGCAACTAACTGGAAGACATTTTAAGGACATTTTATATTAATGTTTAATTAAAAGCATTAATAATAACAAACGTTCTCCATTACCCCTTTTGCCAAAGAAAAAAAATAACTTCATTTCATGTCTGTATGCTTGATCTTTTTTTGGGTCAGTTTACATCCGCATATTAAAAATCTACTGCATTCCAGTGCAGAGATACAATTCTATGAGTAATCTTTTATGCTTGAGGCCAGGGAAGTTTTATCAAGCTTGCTTTTGAGGCTAGATCAAGAACAGTAGCTGTAACTTGAAAAACAAAAACAGACAAAAGGCTTTAAAGTATAGAAATGTTGAAATCCCTAATTCTAACTCAGCTTTCTGGTTCACAACAGCATCTGTTTCCTTGTTAATGGTCTGGTTGGATTGCATCCAGCCAACATATCCACTATTAAATTAAACCTGTGTGAAAGCTACAAACTTCCCAGTGGACCGGTCTGAGATGCTTCCAAAGCAATCTGAATTATTTTCAAATAATGAAGTGTAATAACTTTCATTAGGATAATATTAGTGTGTGGTGTGATAATGAATCACTGATTTTTAAATGAGGTTTTTTTAAGATGAAAAATTAAGAAATAATGAACTAAATTCTGCACTCATCTCTCAGTCAGACTTCCCACTGAAATCAATCGGTAAGGTGTGCAGAATTTTCACCCAATAATTCATTGTAAAGTCCCCAAGATTAAAAGACTTCTCGTCTAAATTTTAGAAGTGTTTACCGACTTTGGGTGCCCAATCTGTGGGTCTTTAAAGCAGCAAGTAGTGTAGCTAAAGTCGACATATTCACCATGGTGTATTACATGCATGTCTTAGTGGGGGCTGCTCTCTCATCAATGCTATTTACTCTTTTCATCTTGGTGGAGGACCAGCATCAATGGAAGCACACATGGAGATTGATTTAAAGTGTCTACAGCAGATGTGATAAATCAATGGCCAATGGATCAATCACTGCAGCATAAATCCATCATGCAGTATAGATAAGGCCTTAGACAATGTTGAGCAGCTGCCTCTGAAAATTAGACCTTGATAATGTGATTTAAATTGAGCATCTAAAGTCAAAACACTCAAAGTCACTAGTCTTTTTATTTTAATTTGGACTTTAAACCTCAAAGAAGTAGAACTACAGACATTTCACTTTCATAACTGTATGCAAATTTCAGTGTCAAAACTGACTACTAAAGAGGCTCAATGAATCTCAATGACTAATGAGACTGAGGCACATCATGTTTTCAGTTTAAGTCAGCATCCTTTAGACTAGAGTACAGACTCCATATGCAGTGTTGGGAAAAGGCTGTGGAATTTCGCAGCATGACAAATTTCGCTGAAGTATCTGCTAACTTTAATGTGAGAGGGCACGTGTATACTAGGAAATTATTTCAAAATAATAACTCCTGCAATTAAAAAATTGAAATAGCGTGTGTACACTATAGGTAAGCCTCAAAATTAGTCCGAGGCAGGCTCCCTTAATGTGGATGCACTACTTCGACTTAGAGCCCCAGGAAGCACTGGGGAGTAATTATTTTGAATGACTCTGGGGAGTCATAACTATTTCAAAATAAATGTTATTCCCTGTGGAAAGTTGGAGTTATTAATTTGAAATAACCAGCCCCTTATTTTGAAATAATAGGCTTGGGAGTGTGTACACTCCACTTGTTATTTTGAAATAAATCCCTAGTGTAGACCAGGGCAGAGAAAGCAGCTTGCATGATTGCAGGTCAGTATGTCTAAATGCTGAATAAACTGATGAGAATTCATCTTTATTGGTCCATAGAAGACAAGGACCAAATGAGTTGCTGATCAGTGTGCTCAGCTCACAGCCCAGCATCATTATGAAGTACCAGACCTGCTATGGCTTGTGAAATCTGTGGCTAGGAACACAAGAGTTCAGAGTTGACACAAACACAGCCTTGTGTAAAAATGTATTGCAATGGATGGATGAGAACCTTAAATGGAAGTGTTATTCCACTGCTCGTGGTGACTCTATTGAATTTGCACTGCTGAGCCAATATTCCTTCTCAGTGCTCAGTAGCCACATTCTTTCTGGATATGGCCATTCTAGAGATAAAGAGGGACTTTTGCCTCACTGGAAAAATAGAGCTGGACATTGAGCTGGGAATTGATGATGCTTCGTATTTAACATGGTTCCCTGTCTTGTTGGAAAAGCCTTGCTAAGGTAATAAATAAAAGTTGCATTGTGGATGGGAACTTCTACAGTATTTTGGTCCATCAATGTCAGTAAATACGATGGAAAACTAGGGAATGCAAATATTAGCTTGGAAAACCTGTCAGTCAATATTAATGTTTCTATACTAGCAAATGACCTTTTTACCGGGTTCAGAGGTTCTTACTTTAGGTTAATAAGAGTGGAAATTTTTTCAGTGTGAGGAGGAAGAAACCTAGGAGGGATTTTACCTGACATCATAGAATTATGAATCAGTACTCCAATTATGATTCCTGTGAAATTCCCTTCTGGCTTGATTTGATTTGTATCATTAATATGCCATGATTTGCCACCTATTAGAAACCTATTTATGAATAATAATAAATAGAAAACATTTGGTCCCAGTTTATCAGAAGAATATTTCTGTATTATGTTGCAATAAAATGAATTTGCATAGGGTGTCACATTATGGGTACGTCTACACTGCAGTGCTATTTCAGGAAACCAAAGTATCCCAAAATAGCTATCCAGCATCTTCACAGCAAGCCCGTTATTTCGGGCTCACTATTCCAGTGTCCCTGTAAACCTCATTCTACAAGAAGTGAGGGACACTTTGGAATAGAGCATTATTTCGAAATTTGGTGCTGTGTAGACAGTGCCAAATGACTAAATAAGCTATTTCGAAATAGTATTGAAATAAGATACGCAATTTGCATAGCTCAAATTGCATATCTTATTTTGAGTTATATTGCAGTGGAGATGTTACATAAAGGTTACATAGAGCAGTTATGAGGTTATGTAAGATTTTATTATATGCTTAATGATCATTAAAGTTATTAGATTGATAGTCTTAGAGAGTTCTTGATTCTGTTAACTGAAGAGGTGCATTGGTAGTATAAGCTTCCCTTTATTTTCCTACCTCATGTGTCCCAAACCTGATCTGAAGGGGTAATACGCAGAGATGAGATGGTTCAGTCTCCATTCCCTTTGACCTCTATGTTAAGATTACCAGCAAGATTGAAAACTAGTGTTAATTGAGAAGGTAAAATAGCTATTTTGATGTACTAATTTGTCCATTAGGAGCTAATCTGAGATCACAAAATTGTATTTATAACAAGTTTTGATTAATATCCACTTTAGCTGCATTTGAGCTGGTGAAGTGGAGGATCTGCTCTTCTCCAAATATTTTGCAGAACAAAATCATTCTTGCATCCTAATAAGAACTTCTACAGTATATGGTACAGTGTGGTGATATTGCACTGTGATGTGCTCATGACACAACTGAAATAAAGAGCAGTCAGACGTCTGCTGAAAACTGAACATAGAAAACTCTGATTTGGTCAGTGAAGGTTGCTGACTGCACTGTTTGTCCCAATCTGTCTTTTTGTATTACATATCAAAAAGACTCAATGTCATGGTCTCAACTGGGGTTTGAATTTAACCACATATATGTAAAAAGCCTTTACAACTCTGTTCCTACAACTGATGATCAATTTTCTCCCAGAATTAAAGCTACAACTATGCTGCGCTGAAAACAGAGGGAACCTTGTTATTTCTTCCTTTGCTTTGAGCACAAAAATGAGGGTCAACAACTTCAATTTGTGATACTTATAGCAAAGAAAGGAACACATTTAGATGATAGTACAAAGAAAATTCTTTCAACAGACATCTTAAACCTTTGTTGGACTCCTGTAACTGGTTGTTTTAGGTTTTATTTTCTTCTGTATTCTACACTGTATATTTTACTGTCATTTTAAAGAATACAAGAAAAAAACTCAGTGAATTTTTTAGACGCATTGACAAGATTTAGAAGCACAAATCCCATTGAAAGCAAACAGAATTTGAGCTCTTAAATCTCTTTGCACTTTTGCAATTCTCCATGCCCCACCCCATCAGTCTAAACAGATAGTAAAGGATGGAGAAACATGGTGGATTTTATTTTTTAGGTGAGTTAGCACTGTTGTTTGTGATTTGGGTTTTTGTGTCTCCATGATAGTTTCATTTTGAATTACAAGAATATTTATGTGAAAGTCAGTCCGGATGGCTTGATTTTACCTCTAACATGCCTGAAAGTCTTTCTTTATCTTGTTTCTTTTAGCACAATACTGCATAAGAACCAGGCAGGTCCATGTGACATGGCTATTATCATGTCCAGAATCAGCATCACTAATATTACTAATATCTGTACCACAGAATTACGTCAATTCATGGTTAATGCCAGATGTATCCTTTGTCCCTATTATGGCTTTCAGATGAACATGAAATTTGACAGTTGCAGCTGTCTGACACTTCAGTAGCTGTCAGAAATTTAGTTGCCTGTTTTGGAATGAGACATCAATGTTAAGTTTTCCTACCCCCACCACAGCCAAACAATCTTTTAAGATTTTCTCAGAATGCCACCTTTTTTTCAAGAATCCTTTGAAGATTTTTGCATGAGCAGACACCTTAGTTTCTGCAGTTCCTGTATGTTTTAACCATTTTATAGATACAGATGGATGAAAACAATATATCCATGTAGAAATAGTGAAATTCATAATGCTTATATGGTTTGCATGGGTCAAGGCCTGCCAATAATTCATGCCAAAATATTGAAACTTAAGCACATAACTCCATATGTAGACACTGTACGGTGTGCCTGATATTTTTTTCAGAAGTGTCCAAGTAACTTAGCTTCCAGTGACTTCACTGGGAACTGCCGACATATTACAACATATATACTGTGGCAGTGCTTATAAAATTCCGATCATGGAATTGGGGAATCCATGGAAGTCCATGGAATGAGGTTTAACTGTTAATTCGAACTAAGGGGTTTATCTCAGAATCGCGCTTCTCTGCCACGTGTAGACAAAGGCAGTTATTCTGGGCTAGTCAGTTTCCAGAATGGAGACCGCCCGGGAGCATGCTAATGAAGCGCGGGATATTTAAATCCCGCGCTTCATTTGCAATTTTGGTCGCCCTCATTAGCCTCCCTAGTTCAAACTAGGGGGGCTAGTGTAGATGTACCCTTACAGACTAACATGGCTACCTCTCTGAGACTTTTTATGATCAAAGAGATGAGCCAAGAAAATTATCTTTACAGTAGCATTTTGAATAGCTATAATAGAGTAATATAACTGTTGTCAAGGTCATAGAGAAAGATGTTACACTCGTCAAAATCTTAAAGGTATCGACAACATTCTTAGTTGTGTGCATGGAAAGGAAAGGTATCATGCAGATATTTGGCATCTGTTAAAGTCACAACAGTAATTTATGTGCACATATATGGATTTAGGTGCTTAACTTTAGGCATCCTTCGCTTTTTATACCCACAATTTATATTGTTTTACATTTTCATTGTTTCATGTTGGATTTTTTGCCTTAAATAAAAAGGAAGCTAAAACAGGGGTAGGCAAATATCAACTGGTGCTGGATCTTGTTCACCAGGATTAGCCCCGATGGTCTGCTGCTATCTTTAGCTGCACCTCCATACGTACGGGTGATTGCAGCTCCCGTTGGCCATAGATTGCACTGGTTGGGAGAAGCAATCTATGCCCAATGGAAGCTGCAATCACCTGTACATGTGGAGATGAAGCTAAAGATAGTGGTGGCACCTGCCAGGGCCTAACCCTGGTGAATGGCTGCCATTTTATAGCCCAACCCTGAGCTAAAGCTTATCCCTGCCTCACTGCTGATGCAGAGATACTATTTTTTCTCATACCTTTTGATACTAAAATGATAGCTGTCATGTTAACATAGCCTCTTCTTGTGGGAAATTGACAACAAGTGGCATTAACTGCCAATCAAGGGGCACCAAAATCAGCCATTCAGGGGTCAAAAACACTCAGGTGACATCTACTGTGTTTCATAATAGAATTAAAGCAAAATTGTAGAAATCACATTGTAAATATGTGTCACTCCCAATTCAGAAGAAAACTTTGCTTCCAGTTTCATCAAAATGTTTAAATAGCTCCGCCCCCCCCAAAAAAACCTTTTTATGTTTAACCTGGATAACTCCATTTCTTTAAGGGCATGTCCACACAGCAGAGCTAATCCGAAATAAGCTATGCAATTTGAGCTATGTCAATTATGTAGCTTAAGTGAAAAGAGCTTATTTCATCTTTTGGCACAGTTTACACATCAGGAAGTCTGAGAAATAGCACTTGTCCTCTGACTTTCCTTACTCCTCTTAAAATGAGGGTTACAGCAGTCGGAGTAAGAAGTCCTCCAGCTCAACATTGTTTTGACATTATGCCAAAATAACTGCTTGTAATGTAGACACAGTCTACGTTATTTCGGAATAACATCAGTTACTCCAAAATAAAACTGCTGTATAGATGTAAACTTTTTGAAACCAGTCACTTTAAGCATGATTCCGTGATTTCAAACTGAAAGGTTTATATAGTTCTAGATCTCTCCTGAAAGAGGAGGTGTAGTTGCGTCTTTTTTTTTTCTGGGAAGAATAGATCATACTTACTCAATGTTTTCTATATTTGCAACATGTGATTTATTGATAACCTCCGAAGTGTTACATATGGAATAGTAGGTTCAGTGAAATTGTGTGGGTACAATATAATAATGAAATATGTGGACTTTCAAATAATAGTTGAAATGTAATACCATAAAGTAGTGTAGTCCTTCATTTTGTTTATTATTACTCAAATGAATTAGGTTAGACTCTTCATTCAGTGGTATATTCAACAGCATTCTACATCCTGAAAAGCTGGCAGAAATTCTTTATGAGTTAGCTGACAGGAATGTGAAAACATAAGCTATGTTTCAAATCTTGACATGCTCCTTAAAAACACAAATTATGATTTTATGTACGTCTATTTATATCTACCTTAGTACAGCACCTCCTTGTAATTCAGCAGCCTAAGGTGGTAAAAGCTGCAGAAATGTTTCTTTAACATATGAAAATATGAAAACATAAAATGCTGCTGACTGTAGCTATTGAACTTTTATTCTGAGGTAAGTGAGAAGCAGATACATCTCCCTTGGCAGAGTAAGGGTGGCAGCCATTATCCAGAGTTTAATAAATAAAAGCTATAACAGAAGTACTGAGAAGAGTTGGGGTTTCAAAGCATTTTTGCATCGCTGCTGGCTGAGAGCAATTCAGATATGCTTCTAACTTGCCCAGAAAGACAAGCCTCAGGGGACAAAGTGGAATCATGGTATTTTGACCCCCAAATCCTAGAATTTCATTGGCTTGAGCCTGGCTTCCACTGTGCATCCCACAATGTGCAGCTAGAAAAATCTCAGAACGCACAGAGTTCTTTGGTGAAGCAAAGGACCATGGATTATTGCCCAGCAAACTGTATGCTTAGTGTGTATCAAGCCCTCACTGTGTGTCCACAATGCTACAAAATGGAAGAGGGCTTAGCTGTCCTATGTACTGTTAGTGAAACTTAAGTACTGCACAGCAATTACTGTGCATCCTCTCAGTGCAAGCTAAACTTCCTCAGTAGGCAAATCTTATGTTTACTTTTGCATTTCACTCAATGTAATATGACCACATTTTCAACTGTTGATATATAGCACATTTGAATAATGGCAGTGCGTAACTGAATTTTAAATGTCAATGGGACTTTTGGAACTGAGCGGATAGAAAAGCAGTTTGGAACTGTGGGATAAATACAATAGATGGATGTTATTGCTGACATTTCAGGAGAGAAATAATTAACAATGTTGATACTTAATGTGCCATATTTAATGTTCAGAATTAATAGTTCCTTGAGATGAATGAGAGTTATTACTTCAGGCTCCACGTAGGGTCTGGAAGACATCATCACTGCACTGGTTAACACTTGGTCTATTCTTTTCTATTATCAACACAAGAGCTAACATTGTGATCATGATCCTGCAAAGATTTAAATGTGTGCTCAAGCATGTGATGGTCCCTTCCCTGGCAATATATATTAACTGATTCCAATAACAGAAGAACTGCGACTATAGAGAAGGCCAGTTTATTGCTCAGCAATGGAAATGACTGAGTGGAATCCATTACTTACTTACCCCTTATCAAAGAATTTTGCTTCAGCATATGTGTATAAAATATATACAATTAAATGCTGGAGCACAATTCTTTGCTAAGGGTTAAGTAAGTAGAGGATTTCACACAGCCATTTCCATTGTTGAGCAATAAACTGCCCATTTCTATAGTTGCATGTCTTCTGAAACAGAATCAGTTAATTTATTTATTTTGAATAACAGTTTTGTCAATTACATGTCTCAGGCTAAGACTTGAGGTAGAGTGTAAAGTTTTTTTTTAAAGATATGAATGTACCCACAATATCATGTTTACATTTGTTTGTGCAAATACTACAAAAGCATATATATATTGGAATGCTTGAATTGCAAAAAGTCTTCTCTATTTCAGAGATATTCATTATGGTTTAGACACTATAAAGGATTTAATCTTGTGTATCTTTTTTCCCAGGAAGTCTTACTGAGTTTTAAATATCAACATTGTCATCTATATCACTGCTTATCACTGTAGCAGAAATATGCAGTTAGCTTGTGTATCCCAGAATCCCAAATTTGTAAGAACAAAATTACACTCCTGCTGTACAGCCTGATCTAATACCCATTGACATACATGATAAAACATTCAGTGGTTCAGGATAAGACTGCAGATACTTTGAAAGACTGGCACCTAATAGAGGTGTTTTAATCAGAGTATGAGTATGTGTATTCCTATGAAAGAATCTGTTCAGAACTAAAAATGCAAATCATGTTCCAGTTTTGGATAGGCAAGCTTCTTAGTGTTCTGGAGGGAACAAATGGTGTCTGTCATGTAGTACATGCCTCCAAAGGTATAGTTTCTCTCAAAGGGAATACTGCTAGGCTTAGCTTTAAAGGATGACATGGCAAGACTGCAAGGTATATGTGTCTGCTGCCTTTATATATCCACCGCTTGATGGGAGTCTCCTCTGCGAGTTCTGTGAAGAACAGTGTCAGATTGGATTGTCTTGGAAATTTTACAGCTGCTGAAGTTTGAAAGCCATTTGAATCTTTGGCATCTGGGAAACTTCTTAAAGTAGACTTGTTTTTAGGAGGGGGCAGGATCAGAGTTAATTACTCTTTTGTTATTGTTGTTTTTCATCCAACATTGTTCATGCTGATTGAATTAGATCTGTCTGCAGTCTCTCTTATCAATGACCAACTCACTTGCAGAATCTAGCAAAGTATGGTGAAATGAGACGTTAGTGATTTCCAATCATTCTCTGGTGTGCAAACTATACGGGAAGTGTATGCCAAAATAATCTGTAACAAATGAGCTAGTTTCATTCCTATGGGGTGGTGAACCAAAGGGGAAGTAGTCCAGGAGTCTGGTGATTTATGAACTTGGGGAGAATGCATGTGGAAGACCCTGAACTGGAAGGGTTGTTGGTACCCTCCTATCAGGAGGACAACACAAAGTCCCTCAAAGTTACAGGATAGGAAGGGCTACCCCTCTGAAGATTTTGAACAGGATAGGAAGAGCCAAACCCCTTACTGGCCTTCATGGAATCCCAAAATATCTATATCACATGTGCACAACAAGTCTGTGTTTTTGTTTTGTTGTGTTTGAATTTAATTTACTTCTTTGTTATTGTGATCTTGGTGTTCTGTTTCCATGATATTTCAGTGAACAAGCTTTACTACTAAGGTATGTTTGAATAACACTGTAAGCTTTAATATTCAGGTTTTTTTCTTGAAAACATAAAACCGATTATGTGAATTTTAAATTAACTATCACACCTTTTATTCAAATACATGGTTTCAAATTTGTACAGGTATCTATATATGGGTAAGTCATCCAGACATATAACAGAAACTTCACCATGTGATTTCTGCAAATATATCACCACAGCACAAATTTTAAAATACACTGATTCTCAAATAATTGTTTGTAAGGCTATCTCATAAAAAAAGTCATTAATATTTCTGTACAACAATTTAACTCTGCAATTTGTTTTCACATATTCTAGGGAGAGAGAACACACTTTACCCTGATGTTATGAATTACGTGACCAGTTTTAAGTGTAGACATGCAATATTTCATTTTGATATATTATTCGTTTTCAGTTAACTTAATTAATTGTATTGTGTATTTTTCATTATAAAACCATTCTTGGTCAGACACACACTTATGGAAGTCCATAGCAACTTTCCATGGATTTAACAGACTTTGGATCAACACTGTTTCATTGTATTTTAAATAGATTCTCTGAAGTGTTTGTTATGAATTAATAATCACTGTTAAAATTGGGGGGAAATGTAGTTTATGTGCCAACTATATTGCAAATACAGCTAATTGGTGATTTAACAGATTTTAGTTGTTTGTGTTTGCAAATGGAATCTTCTTGCAGAGTACAGGTGGAATATTGCTGTTGCTATGTGACTTTCCCTTCGAAAATCTGAATAATTCAGGGAGATATTAATAGAGAAAAAAACTATTTAATCAAAGAGTGACTAGAAGATTTGTTCCATCTTTGAATTAAAATACAAATCTTTTTTGCTGTTTGAAAAAAAAAAGTGTCCCTGGTTTTTTGTTAGTTTGTTCTTCAGTTTGCTCATTTCACATCTGTGCATTTCCTTGTTTCAGATGGAGCTGATGTAGATTTGGGAGAATTCTTACTATATATTTCATCCACCTAAAACTAAGAACCACCAAAAGTCTTCTATGCTAATCTGTTCTTATGGTGCTTCCAGAAAAAAGTTACATTTACATATCTGAATTCTTGACTGCTTATCCACACTGTCTCCTGTAAATATTCCCTGATGTTCAAATATTACTGGTTTCTATTAATCTAAACTCAACACATTCCATGCATGAAACAGCATACTGTATATACATATAGAAGAGCAGGAAGAACAATTACAAATATTTTCCCTCAAATATCCAATTTTAAATTAAGTTAGATTAGCAATGTTATTGTAGCTTTTTGTTGCCTATCTGTGAGGATTTTAGTGCCATTGTTTATTGGCACATATGTTCTTAGTGAGCACAATTTGAAGTTAATATCTATATTTGGGGTTAAAACTACTGGTTGACATATACAATATGAGACAAGGTTGAATCTAATATGAT
This sequence comes from Pelochelys cantorii, assembly GCA_032595735.1. Taxonomy (NCBI): domain Eukaryota; kingdom Metazoa; phylum Chordata; order Testudines; family Trionychidae; genus Pelochelys; species Pelochelys cantorii. The sequence goes on from CM064326.1 coordinate 90,181,429, forward strand.
TCTTTTCTTACCACCCAATTTTGCAAAGTCAAAGATCTGTGTCCTCACTGTGGGGAAGAATCGAATGTAGTCTGAAGGAGTGTGTGCCCACTACGGAGCCTACCATCTTTTCAGACAGATTACCCAAATGAGATCTGTGCTGCCTGTGAACAAGCGCACAACAAGTTTCTCACACAAGACAGCTACTAGTCAGTCAGGAATCAGTTTGGAGTGTGGCAAATCTACAGTGGGGACTGTAGTCATACAAGTAGCCAAGACAATCAATGGGCAGCTTTGCATTCTGGGTTATGTGCATTCTGGTGTCCTCTGGGTCCAAAATTCTGCAGTGGATGGTTAGGGGCTCATTTCATCAGCGTCCTATACAGCACTTGTCTGCTCCCTCCCCCATTGTGTGAGATAAAAGGGAAACAGTGTCCTTGTGCCTTTGATGCCCTGGTTACCTGTGCGAATGCTATAGCATTACAAGTATGGTGTCTGGTTGTCATGAAAGCATTGTCATACTCATGTGTGTCATGCTCCTAATAGTGCTGTACTTTGATAGCATATCATGTCATTCCACCAGGAAGAGGACCAGGATGAAGCTCGGCGTGGCATGGAAGTGCTGCTCAGGCCAAGCCTGGCACTCACACTAGTGCACCCACCGGTCAATCCTCTGGACACAGTGCAATGCCAGTACAGGCGCCGTGAGACAAGCTCAGACTGGTGAGACCTCATTGTGTTGCAGACCTGGGACAATCAGCAATGGTTGCAGAACTTCTGCATATGGAAGACCACATTCTTGGAACTGCGAATGGCTTTCCCCTGCCCTGATGTGCCAGATTACCCAAATGAGATCTGTGCTGCCTGTGAACAAGCGCACAACAAGTTTCTCACACAAGACAGCTACTAGTCAGTCAGGAATCAGTTTGGAGTGTGGCAAATCTACAGTGGGGACTGTTGTCATACAAGTAGCCAAGACAATCAATAACATTCTGTTTTGGAGGGTTGTGACTCTGGGAAATGTGGAGACCATAATGGATGGCTTTGCCACGATGGGGGTCCCTAACTGTGATGTTGCCTTGCACAGCACTCACATCCCCATTTTGGCCCCGGAACACCTTGCCATGGTGTACATCAGCCACAAAGGGTACTTCTCTGTGGTGCTGCAGGTACTCATAGATCACAAGGGCTGTTTCACCTACATTGTGGGATGATCAGAAAAGGTGCATGATGAGCGCATCTTCTTCAGAAAGATGCATGCTGGAACTTTATTCACAGATTGGAAAATCAGAGTCAGAGAAGTGGAAAATGCCAATAGTGATCCTTGGCCACCTAACCTACCCCTTGCTCCCGTGGCCCATGAAGTCCTACATGAGCAGTGTGGACTCCAGCAAGGAGGATTTCAAGTCCAGGATGAGCAGGTGCAGAATGGTGGTAGAATGTACCTTTGGATATTTAAAGGAAAGGTTCAGGACTCTCCTGACTCAGCTTGATCTCAGTGAACCCAACATTCCCTTGAGGTGGCAGCATGTTGTGTGCTACATAATTTGTGCAAGAGCAAGGGGAATATTTATCTGTAAAGGTTGGGGGCTGAGGCAGAGATCCTAGCCAGAGAGGTTGACCAACTGGACACTAGCGCGATCATGAGCTCATAGCAAGGGACAGTGCAAATCAGAGAGGCTTTGAAGGACAGCTTTTTGCAAGGCCTCCTTTGAGACTCTTCCAAGTGGCTCTCCACAAACTGACCCTGCAATCCCTGTGTTTGCCTTTAATCCCCCACCCCACCCCTGCAGTTCAAGCAATAAAGAATCCATTGTTCAAAGAGCAGGAACTTTTATTTGGGGGGAGAGGGGGAACAGCAGGGAAATGGAAGAACTGGGAACCGGATCGGGGAAGGGAGGGCTCATGAATGGGAATGGGACTGCCTTCTAACACCCAAGGTCCTAGAGGGTAAGGAGGGGACTGGCTCCATTTTCATGAACCGCTCCTGGCTCTCGTGCACTGGCTGGTTAGTCTCCTCCTTCGCCTGTTCCTCCTCCTTATCTTCCTCCTCCTGCTCCATCACCATGGAGTCCTACAGGCTGACACCAGGCATGTCTTGGCCAGACTCCACGATCATGCTGGGAAAGCTGGCCATCTCCTACAAATGGTGTCCAGCTGGTCAAAAAAGTGGCATGTGTGAGGTGCTGCACCAGACTGTCCACTCTCCTCTGTCGTCTTATGGTAGGACTGACATAGCTCCTTGATTTTCACTCTGCCGGGTGTTCCTGAAATATCCTTTAGCCCCCATGCAGTTTGCAATCCTGCCATAAATCTCAGCATTACATTTGCAGGTTCAGAGCTCAGTGAGGATGGATTCATCCTCTCATATCTTGATGAGATCCAAGATCTCCTGGACACTTTGTGATGGTGCTCTTTTGTGCCCTGGGAACTGGAGCCTGTAGAAGTAAAAGGCCTCGAAGTCAGTGCAGTGTTGTTGGGATTACTTGATTTTATCACCATTTGTGCCATGGTATGCTGCTCACTCAAGAATAGGCTCACAAAGCTGGACACATGGGAAAGGCCCTTTTACTAGTCTCGGACATTTTTTAGCTCAGAGGGAGAGCAGTAGAGGTGCAAGTTCTGGCCAGAGCTGTCCAAGCAGGAAGCTGTGGGAAGCCTCTAGGAGGCCAATAGCATCGACTTTCCAGAAATTTGTCTACAGTAGCATAAATTCAACCTTGAAAGATTGGGAATAGTATTGCTCATGAAAAGTGGGAGGAGTAACGGTAGTTCAAATTAGGATCTTTAATTCGAACTACCTAGTCCATGCCGGGTGTAGCCGCGTGCACGAAGTTCAGACTAAGGGGGATTTAAAAATGGCGGCACCCGGGAACATGCAGATGAAGCCCGGGATATTTAAATCCCAGGCTTCATTTGCAACTCCACTTGCCCTCATTTGCCTTCCTAGCTCGAACTAACGAGCTCGTGTAGACATACCCTAAGTCTCTTGTGAGCATGCCCAGTTAGTGCTTATATGAGCTTCAAACATATACAGGTTGAACCTCTAAAATCCGGGACTCTCTGGTCCGGCAACATCCATGGACCAGCAGGACCATGGATAGTGCTGGAACAGAGAGCCTCAGCAGCCCAGTTTCAAAAGTGCAGCCTGATCTGGGCTGGCAGTGGAGAGTGCATCCCCAGCCAGGGCTGGAGTCAGTAGGGCTGGCAGCTAGGTGCACAGTCCAGGCCAACACCATGGGGGGTGTAGCTTCAGCCAGGGTTGGATGCAGTGGGGCCAGCCCCTGTCCAGGGATCACACAATGGGGTATGCAGCCCCGCCCAGGGCTGGTAGGGTTGGGGGCTGGAGGCAGTAGCTGAGCCCTACACTTGGGTAGGGAGCCTTAACTTCCTCTTGTGGTTCAGGCAAACTCTGTGGTTCGGGATCACTCAGGTCCCGAAGGTGCAGAACAAGGGCAGTTCAACCTGTATAGGTTATCTGAGTAGTAACAACTAAGATATAGTTACGGTTGAAATGCAACTAAAGTTACACTCCCTCATTTTTGTGGTTCATAACTTTCTTATAAAAATTGCTTTGTGCTGATTTTTTTTTAAGTATAGCAAAATCCTGTTCTGTGTGTCTAAAAATTAAAACAGAAAACTGTGATAGTTTCCGATCAGATTTTTTTTCTACCTAACTCAGCAAAGGCAAGATGCATATTTTTCAAACTTAGCCTGTTCTTTGGATGTGAGATCTACAGGAAAAAAAGCTATTTTTGTCCAGTAGGTTCACGGTTGAAGCTGGCAATATGTTGGAAGAATATAAATGATTGTGCAGTATTTTCTTCACCCAATCTTTAAGGAATTAGGGATCTACACACGCAATAAATTTTCTTCTACAGTTTTCATAAAATACACAGATAATATTCAATCTCTTTGTTGGAGGAACTAAAATCAGTGGGACCAGTCATGCGCTTAAGCACTTTGCTTGGATTGGGTTTTAAAGAGTTCACAGTAAGCTATAGTGCCAATAGAAGATCAAACTGTAACTTAAAAATTCTAACATACTAAAATAGAGATCAGACTCTTGTTTATGTTGCATCAATTTTCTACATAAATAGTGGATTTCATTTTTCAAAGTTCTGAAGCACTAAAATAACAAAAAAATAGTTTTCATCTTTGTTTCCAATAGTGTGTATTTAACAAACACTAAACCAGTAAAAAGGGAAGGAAAAATTAGACAATGTTTATAATATAAGAGCATGCTTCCAGAAGTCTACAGATAAAAATATCAAACTTGAACTTGATTATTTTATTTTCAAATGTGAAATGAACTGTTGCAATCAAATCCTGTCAAACATTCTGTTTGCTCTTCAGTGGGAATAGAAAAAATTCATTTTTGAGAGTGGACGCTGAACTAAAGAGAAAGCACATACAGTGAAGATGTTGTAGAATATTGGTACTTAGAGAATAAATAAATCCTTAATGAACCAAATCTGCCATCTCCAATTAGGGCTTTCTTGTTCTCAGCTCCTATCTTTACAGGCTGTGATGAAAAGAAATAACAGATATCACCAATTGTCTGACTGTAAAATGTGTTTTGGATGGTTTGGGTTACAACATAGACCAGCTTAAAAAGAAAGCTGTCATGCTTGAAGACTACATTATTGCTGAAACATGGAAAGTGTTCTGCCACAGGCTACAATGAACTAGCCAAATATTATTTACTAGCAGAAATACCCGGCGTTGCCAGGGGAAAATATAGTAAAAGATTTGATGAATGAACTACATCAATGACATTAACATAGCATATTGTATTGGAAATACTTTTCTCTTATATATTACTTTAAGAAATTAACACAGCTAGTATGTGCTTGCAAAATGACAAATCCCATAGGCTCTCTTTTCTTAATCCCCACAAATCAGGAAGGACCACCTTCCCTTAAAGACTCTATGCAAACCAGTGCCTGCAGCCTCCTGGCCAGAAGTCCTGAGAAATGGAGGGGATGTCTCCTGGGCTCTGCAGCAGCAGCAAATCACTGCTCTTCAAGTAGCCACTCCCCGAGTGCCTTCAGTGCACGCTCCATGGGGCAACCTGAATGGACTTCCTAGCGGCAGCTGGACTGGTTACATTGATCAGACAAAGCGAAACACATTCAGACCAGGTGCAATGAGTGATATCTAGATGATCAGAACATGCAGCACCTGAACGTACCTGTTCTAATGAGAATAGGCTGTTCTGAGTGTACCGTGTCCTCCTCAGGCTCCACGATGCTCAAAACCTTGTCCTCCTACCTACCTCCTCTTTGTACTGTGAGCTGAATCCTGCAAAGTGCATAATGCCCGTGGCACTTGCCGATAACGCACACAGCCCTGCCAGGAGAACGCACGCAACCCAAAGGAGAGCAAATGGTGGGATGGCTCATTTGAGTGTGGGGGGAGGGAAGTAACTTTAATTTCCAGAAGGGGTTCAGTCGGAGCCCAGATGCGTGAAGATGTTGAGAGGCTGTGTTAGCTGGAGGCTTATCCCAGCCACAAATAGTAAGGCTAGACCCCAGCCAGTATCAACCACATTTGGGTCTATCCCGAAGACCTGCTGGTGCCCTAGTATAGGGAGGTTGCTGATTCTCTGTCCCACTGAACCCTCTCCCCCATGGCCTTTCCCTTGATGGTGCTGCAGGTGCCCACATGCTTTATCCTCTAGGATCTCTTAGTTGCAGTTTATGTGACATACTTAACAGAAGAGTCCTGCAAATGCCTATGATCAGGTGCTACTAAAAGCTAATAATCAGTGGGCCCAAATGGGGCTCTGGGGGAACAGATTTAGAGATATAACCAATTCAGTTATTGAAGTTAGGAAATCAGTAGTATCCATGCAAAATCTGGTGTTTTAGCTCTTACCATTTCGGAGATCTTTCAGAAGTATCAGTGGACCCAACTGGGGTTCTGGGAGAACCAGAGGAACTGATTTTGAGATATAACCAATCCAGTTTTTTAAGTTAGGAAATCAGTAGTACCCATGCAAAATTTGGTGTTTCTAGCTCTTACTGTTTTGGAGATCTTTTGGGACAAACAAACAAACAAACAAACTTTCAGAAATATTTATAAGAAGATATGTATGGATGAGATGAAGCAGCAACAATATCTGTACAAAGGAGGTTACTCATCATCACTTTTAGATCTCACCGCAAGAGTCTCAGAAGAATTTTCCTTTGTCTCATAGCTATTAAGAAAAAAAGAATGGTTTTGTGATTGAAGTTTAGGGGTAGGAATTGGAAGATGGGAGTCCCATGTCTGGTACTTCTATAGACTTCCTGCTTGATCATTAACAAGTCACTTACACACCAGCAGTCTTCATACAGCACTTTGTTATCCTCAGATGAAAAGTGCTATAAAAATATAAAGTGTAGACTCAATAGACTCATGAGAAATTGTGAACTGTCTTGGAAAAAAAGTGGCACATGTTTGTACAGGTTGAACCTCTTGAAATCCGGGACTCTCTGGTACGGCAACTTCCTAGCAGACCACAGTTGTTGTTTGATCAAAGAGCCCTGGCACTCTTGGGAGTGTGAACCAGCTGGGAACCCCGTCCCCAGGGAGCCCCAGCCAGCGAAGCAACTGTGGGACCAGTGAGTCCCATCCCCAGGGAGCCCTGGCCAAGCAGGGCAGTCACAGGACAACTGGCGAATCCCATCTCTGGGGATCCCCAGGAGAGTGTGGCAAAAGCGGGCCAGCTGGTAAGCCTCATTCGTGAGATCCCTGGTCCAACAGGAGAGAAGCATGGCCACAAAGGGAGAGCACATGTCCAAGTCCTGCAGTCTGGAACCCAATGGCAGCAGGGCTACAGCGGAGCCAGCTGCAGGGAGGGGGAGTATCCTGGGAAGCCAGTGGCAGGGGACCTCCCCATATCCAGCAAATTCCCTCATTCAGGACGAATTAGATCCTAATAACACTGGAGAAGGGAGGTATGGCCTGTAGTGTGAAAAGATGAAATTTTCACTCTTTCGGCAAAATTAGCTACTATTATTACTACTTAATTCTTTGTATGACAGTAGTACCACAAGGTCTTTGTCAAACCAATATATTCCTCCTTGTCTTTAAAACACATCTTCTGCAAAGCTGTTTAAGAGTGAATTATGTAGCGCACATATTGGTAGCCATTAAAGTAATGTCCTTGTACTACCCTTTTGTACTGAACAGTTGAAAATCTGTCTGTACTGTTCAAATATTTACATTGCTTATAGGTGAATCCCTTGAGTTCTCTGGTGCAGGGACCAGAGAATGAATTGTCCAGAACTGTTTCAAAAGAGTATGATTATGACTTCTATCTGTTTATTCTTTTGTGTGATGGAATTTTGATTCCAGCTGATATGCAACCAGCCAGAGATAGAATTCTCACAGACCAAGCTCTGAAGGAAGGATGGAGGAGGAGAAGAGAGAGAGAGAGGATGACTTCCTTCAGAACATAAGCAGAACTGTGAGATTAGCAGCTAAGGTTACTGCAGCCTAACTACATATTGGGCACGTCTACACTAGAAAATTATTTTGAAATAACTAAATTTGACTGAGTAACTCCCAATTTTACAAAATCAAAATAGCATGTCCCCACTACGGGGAAGCCTCAAAATTAGTCTAAGGCAGGCTCCATTAATGTGGACATGCTACCTCAGCTTAGAGCCCTAGTAAGCACTGGGGAGTAATTAGTTTGAATTACTCTGCGGAGTAGTTATTTTGAAATAGCATCACCAGTGTCCACACTAATATTTTGAAATAACTATTTTGAAATTAGCATTATTCCCCATGCAGGAGTACAGATTTGTAAATAAGCTGGTAATGTGGACACTTCACTTATAAATTTGACTTAAGGGAGGTTATTTCAAAATAACGCCCTAGTATAGACCAGGGCATTGAAATCAAACAAAAAATATTGTCTCAGCAAACTTTTGGATTTAATAGTTAATATTAATTAAACTTGTGTGTCATTGTGTTTATACTTTTCCACTATAGCAATGCTTTACTTCCCTGAGCAGTGAATGAAAGTTGGGAAGTATGCTGATACAAATAGTGTCCAAAATCAGTAGACATGGTAAGAACAGAGTGACACTTTCTAGAGATCCCCAGGGATGCAAAGCACCTTGCTCCCATATGCACTTAGTCTGAGAAAGCTTTGTATATGCGTGATGTGGGTCAGTCCACCAACCTCTGACAACACAAGCACTGACTTCAAACATCTGCAGGTCCTGCTCTCTCTCTTCAGGTTAACAACAAGAACACGTCTATTCCTAACTCTTCCAAATGTCTCCCTAGACTGCCCATGCCCTGACCCACTGAACATTTACAGAATTCCCAGATCTTCTGCTCCCTAAGGAAAGGCACATCCCAGTTTACTAGTTATACCATAAAACAAGGCTTCACTTAATGGACAGTAATCAGATATGAATGCAGAGAGAGTGAGTAAGTATCAGTTTCACTAATAATGAACAGAGCTTCAAACTGGCATGCAGAAATATTGGAAACAAAGGGTTACATATCAAATAAAACCATAACCCATATGCTAGAGTTAACTAAACTTAACTAACAAAAAATGTTTGTTATATAGAGCAAAAGTTCACAAAAGATTCTTTTAGTATATTACAGTCAGCTATAGCTATGATATTCTGTTCATGAGTCAGGCATGCATTCCTCTCACCTCTGCGGAGGTAACATGCAGTGTTTGTCTTTGTCCTTCCATTTGTAGCAAAATCTATTGCCTGTGTTTGCAAACACTTGATCAGCATTTTGCTCTGACTGTAAACATGTGCTCAGCATGAAGTACACAAGACTCTTGTATAGAGTTCAAAGATGGGTAGATGAACATTTTCCAACCAGAAAAAATGTAGTTTATCAGTAGAGCCCTGCATAGATACACAATTTTGTATCCACAAAAATGCATCTGTATCCACAAAAATGAGCCACAGATATCTTTATTCACATCCATGGCTATCCACAAATTTGCAGGGTTTTAGATACAAATTTTGTATCCACATTCATATCTTCAAAAAATGAGCCACAGATAGCCATGGATTTGCAGGGCTCTATTCATTAGCAGAATGAAACTGTAATGACCCTCCTTCATTAAAGCAATATGGGGTAATAATAAGTTTAAGATAGTGTCTAAGTTTTATTCAGAATACCGTGCCTTCAGTATCAGCAATTTAGATTGTTCTGGACTTTCTTGGGTGGGGAACCTGAGCTGTGAAGATGTAGTTTTATCAAGAAGTATGTCTAAGAAATACCTGTAGTTACAAGAAGCTTTAATTAAAATATTAAACACAACATTGATAAGACTACATTATTTTCCTACAAAACATTGAAAGGGAGGGTGTCATGTTTACAAGGTAAGGGAAAACAGCAGCATCATAGCAGTATATATTATGGTCCCAGGAGGTTAAATGTGAACACATAATTCCTTCCAAAATGTATTCCAATTTCTTTGATAGCTTGTTCAGAGCTATTTTAGCCAAATATATATTTAGGCATGTTCTGAAACAAAAATGCTTATGAAATATATTTGATTGTATGGTAGATCAGGTACCAGCTCATGCCAAGGACCGCTAGGTCTTCTGGCTCGCTTGTGTGTTGGTATTGTTAAAATAGACATTAGCATTATAAGAATGTGTTTAGTCCTTGGACTTTATGAAATGTTTGTAAATTGCTACATGCACTAATCTCACCCAAAATACCTGCATTCTATGCTATAATAGTCAAGTGTTTGGTCTGTAACTGTAAATCACCAGACAGGAGAGAAGTATGAACAGAATGTTTGCCATAGGAGGTGTTATCTCCTGCCCAACAAAGAAGGCCCATCAACAACAGAAAAATTATTGTGGAAAATCAGGGGCAGAATACTTCATTAATTGCTCCACCACCTCCATGAAGATAAAATATGCGAGTGAATTCTTCCTTATAGATGAATATCAACTGGAAGCTGGAGAGAGGGAGGAAGAAAAAGTCCTAACAAGGAGGTATTGTATCTTTTATGCTGTTTTGACTATGAGGAACAAAAATCATGAAATAGAAGCAACAGATCCCCACTGCTTTGGCAGGGTTAGCCCTAAAGTAGATATAGCTCTTGCTTATGATAGAAGCTTCTATTGCCTTTTGAAACATAACACTGGAATTCTTTGGTGTATTTATATATTTGCCTGATTTATCTTTGTAAATAACTCCCTTATTTACTTTTCCTAGTTAAATCTTAAAGTAGTTTAAGACTGACTACGAGAGTTGTAGCATTTATCTGTTCCAAAGCTCATAGGCCTCAAGCCTTATGCTAACTTTTAAAGCCAGTTTCTTACAGGATACAAGTGTGATGGACAGGAAGAGTGCTGGCCAGCACTCAGGGTGTGTCTAGACTACATGGCTCCGTCGATGGAGCCATGTAATCTAGACACACCCTCAATGATTAAGGTTTTAACTCAGGTAGCTAAAGGTGTTGGTAGGGAGTAAGAAGAACCAATGAGATACAGTGCTGAAATTTAAATTGTAAATATATACCTGCTGTCTGCAATTTTTGTGTGAGTTTTAAGTTAGGAGCTCGAGGAAGCAAGATGATGTAATCAAATGGAATTACCATGCCTACAAGAAACATTGGGCACGGGAACGGACTGGGCCTTGAAGTACATATTAGTATGGATCATGAGTAGATAGAGAAATGTATGTTTAGCTGTGATCAGGGTATTTTTCTTTATTTTGCTGCTTGGTTAAACTTCTCTGTGTGAAATCCATGTGCCTCCCCCTCCCTATTCACTATACCTAAGCTGTGCCAGAGATGCCATTTTTATCTGTGTTTTAATCTGCTCTTTTCTCAGTTGCTCTGTAACACCTAGCAACCCAAGTATGCTTTATTAAGTATATCTTTTTGTTTTGATAATAAAATCACCTTTTTTAAGGCGATGATTGGATTCTTGTGTCTTGGAAGGTAACAGGTCTCTGGGTGTTTGCCTGTCTAAGCTGAGAGGTCAGCTACTAGAGACTGCAGTTTTTCTATTTTCTTTTTCAAGAAACACACATAACATATGTCTACACTTGCACCCTCTTTCAAGAGAGGGATGCAAATGCAGCTGAGCAAAATTGCAAATGAAGCATGGATCTGAATTTCCCGTGCTTCATTTGCATAATCACAGACTGCCACTATTTTGAAATATCCTATTTCGAAATAACAAACGCTGTGCAGATGCACTTATTTTGGGAGAAAACCCTTCTTCTGAAATAACCCGTAAACCTCATTGTATGAGGAATAAGGGTTATTTTGGAAGAAGGGTTTTCTCCTGAAATAACCGCGTCTTAACAGCATCTGTTATTTCGAAATAGCGCCATAATGCAGATATGCAAATGAAGCACGGGATATTTAAATCCTGGCTTCATTTGCAATTTTGAATGTCTTAATTTGCATCCCTATCTCAAAAGAGGGTGCAAGTGTAGACATACCCATAGTCTACTAATGACCATGACTGATGGTGTCATGTGAGGCTTCATGTAGTGAAGCTCCCAGATCCGTCTCAGTCCTGTGATTCCACACATTTCTGGTTTGGTCCCAGACAGTGCCAGATAGGATGAAGGAACTCTCAGCAGAAAGTTTGAGAGCTCAGTGAGCTAGGCTGTCTATACTGGTAAAAAGACTAAAGAATACGAAATAGAACTTTTGAATGTTGAATGTAGTGAGCACATGAAGAAAGGCCAGAACTCTGGAAGATTGTGACATCCCACACAAAGTCAAACCACTTTACTCTCAGGCACTGACAGAGCATTTGGAATGCCTCCACGTCTGCGTGTTACATGGCTCATGTTTCTAAACCATTTAGCTAGGTAGTTGACTGCATAACTTTGTCTCAGTGCAAAGGCATTTTGCATCAGTAAGCTAGACATAAAGTTCATGTAGGAAGCAGTGAGACTGTTTATCAGACAACATCTGCTTTGCTGTGTCCATTTGAATACTACTTACAGCCTACATGGATGCTGTACATGGTACACAGCCCCATTATCACTAGGGTTTCTGCTGACCCGGGTCTGAATTTCTGGAATGTAAAAGCAGGAGGAAAGGCAAATGTGTCTATATTGGTCACAAATAATGAGCGTGTCAGCCATGATATTATGTTTAGGTGATTCCCAAAGCAGGAAGTTAAAAATAGTGAGTTGTGGTTCATTGGCAGGGTTAATTGCTATTTTGTTAGGGACCTGAGTTTATGTTTACTTAGCCTTGGATTTACTGCTCACTGAACTAAGGAAGCTTTGCAGAGGTGACCTTTTGAATCACTTACAATTTGCATAATTCTTGCAATTTGATGAAGAAGCAGCATTAATATCAGTCTCAGGAGAGGCTAACCCATTCTATTCACCCTCCAAGGTACAAAACATCAGATTCTTTAATATATCAATGATGGGAAGGTGGGAGGGGAGTATGAAATGGAGAAAAAATACATCTCACTATGACTGTGCTTAAAATGTTTCCTACATGGTGAATACAAAGTATATTTCTCATAGTGTAAGAATCCCCTAAAACAATTAGTTCATGACAAGCTGAGGTAGAAATCTCCTCACACTAGACTAGCCTATAGCATTGGACCCTGCTAATATGCACTGACAACTTGTTAACATGCTTTTATCTAATCCCATTTCAAAGAGAACTGGATCAAAGAGCATTTACAAACTTCTAATCGGTCACAGCAGGATCTACATGCCCAACAGTTAGTCCTGGGCATACTAGTGTGAAGTAGATTAAAACACAGGCTTGCTATAAACTCAGGCCATAGAGCTATCTTTCCTTTAATATATTCACTGCCTCCTCTTCGTTATACTCTGTTGACTTTCATTAAATTCAGCTGTGTAACACAATAAATCTACAGTATCCTATAGCCTGTAAGACGTTAGGTGAAATATAAACTAGATAAGAGCAGCGAGAAGACTGTAACCCTTGATACAGATTGACAGTTACCTTTAGATTTAGGAACTAAGCAGAGCTTGCTCAATTATAAGAGTTTGAACATTTCAGTAAGAGCGACCACAAGGAATATGGGAATAATGACCACAAATCCACATAAGTAAGGGATGACAAATATGATCATGAGCTGAAATACTAATTACACGTATCAGTGTATTAACTTGTAGAAGGACATTCTCAACATTAGTAAGATAAGGAAATGCAAATAAGGAAAAGGGTGAAAATTCCACTGAACATGGTTTACATGTAGCAGTGTCAGCATAACATAAAAGTTGCATCCCAGTTTGAAGCAGTAGAGAAGATAGATATAGACTTAGGTAATCAATATAATTAATGCATAATCTATTGACCTTGCTACAGGCCTCATCTATTTAAAAAAAATAGGTCGAGCTACCTGTTCCCCTCCGGGATGTTAAAAATCCACACCCCTGAGCAATATAGATAAATTGGGCCAGCATTTGCTATAGACAAAGAACTATTTTGTTGACTTAGCTTATATTGCACAGGTAGGATACCAATGCCAATGGGAGACTCTTTCTATCAGGCTCAGATACTGCTTATACTGAAAAGCATCAATGGCAGAGCTCTGTGCCACTCTATCTTATCAAGTGTAGACAAGCCCTACATATTCATGGAAATAAGCCGTTGGTTTGTATTGAGTAGTAACAAGCTTTCTCATTTTCCCCAAATGATAGCTTACTTGTATATTAAACCAACTCATCTTTCATTACTCCATTGACAATATCTCCAAGAAATAGGAAGACAAACAGAGAATAGATTTAGATGTGATAGAAGAGTCTAAAACAATTTGATTTTTATATTAGAAAATGTCAGTGAATGTTAAGAAAATTGATCCACAACGTCCATGTTCTGACAGATTATGTAATAAAAAGAGCACATAGATAACAGTCTATCAGAACACACAGAAAGTTCGGGCTTTAAGCAAACAGAAAAGCAAATAAATTACTGTATTTGTAACTGAGTGATAAGCATTGGCATTGCCACCTCTTCCGGACATGATTAAAACAGCTAAAGCTACGATTGAAACAAATGTGAAAATGGGACTCAGTTTCAGAATTTACTGGAAATCACATATGATTTTACAACAAACTAGCACTGATGTAAATTTCTCCATTGCATGCCCTGCTGTAGTCCTGTTGGTTCCAGGACATTATAGGGACAAGTTGGGTGACCTTTTATTGTACAAACTTGTGTTGGCGAAAGAGACAGGAACTGAAGAAGAGCTCTATTTACAATTGCATGCTTGTCCTTCTCACCAACAGAGGTTGGTCCAATAAAATATATCATTTCACCCACATTGCTTCTGTAAATTTCTCCAACATACAACCATGCACGCTTATTTTTAACAACCGGTGTTATAGCCTTGTTGAAGTGAAACCCAGAAAAAAAATAGCCAGATTTTGATAATCTCACAGTTTCAGATGGATGAATAAATAATTAATTGTTTTCTTGGTGGTTCCACTAACAGAAGTGGAGCTGCTTGTTTGCAAACTTTTTTTAATGTTGTTGTCATATAGAGATAATGGATCCTCTTCCAGTGCAGAAGAGCAGAAAGGGCTTACCCTGAGGGTACAGCTGCAGTATCAGGTCGTAGATATAAATGTTAATATGTCAGTGATATACCAAGGAATTATATACCAGGGAGTAGATTTCAGCCTGGCACCCCGTTTACTGGCGGTGCGTGCATGCGCAATGCAGCTCTTGCGCATGCGCAGTGCGGGGCTGGCGAGTGGCTTTTGCCGTCATTTGTCAAGCCCCGTATATATGTATATATATATATATATATATATATATATATATGTAAAATATTCCTTGCCATATATAGAAGCATTATAAACAATAAACAAAAACAATCAATTTTGGTGTTGCTATTTTTGACAGCAACAAAGATAGTAAAGTTCTCCATAAAGGTTGATTGGTTACTGTTTCATGGAATTGATGTCAGATCATAGGTTTCTTCTACACTTAAGATTTATACTGGCATAGCTATGTTGATCACAGATGTGAAAAAAGAAAATAGTATCCTGAGTGACATAGCTTTGCCAATTAAAAACAACAACAACAACAACAACAGTGCAGAGAAAGCTGTACCATCATAGCTAACTCTACATGTGGAAGTGGTGTTCCAGAAAAACTCCTGTTGATTTACACTTCATGTTGGCTTGAGAGTTAATCCAATATAGGTTCTGATGGGCAGCAAATGTGCCTGTAGCCTCTGTTTGTCAGATGAGAACGGGTGATGGGGGAGGGGAGAGAATCACTTGACAATTATTTATTCTGTCCTCTGGGGCATCTGGCATTGGCCACTGTCAGAAGACAGGATACTGGGCTTAGAGGAACCTTTGGTCTGATCCAGTATGGTCATTTGTATGTTCTTAAGATAGTAGAAAAAGATTCTGAACATCTGCTAATGATTAATAATGAGAAAATAAAGGGAAATCCAGAGTGAAGGTTGCCAGGAGTAACAAATTTGTAATCTCTGCATGTATGAAGTTGAAAGACATATATATTACATGAGAAGAGAAATAATACAGAATATTCAGGTATTGACTCCTTTGGATCACAAAATTATGAGATTCCTATCACTAGAAGTCAACAAAACTAGATAAAGGTGTGGATGTACCAAAAGGATAATTGCTTTTCTTAAATTTAAAATGTTATGCTGTAGTGCAGTTTCACACATTATTGATTTTTACATGTTTTTGAAAGCAATATATTAGCAACCCAAATTTAACCTGGTAAAAAGGCTTAAGTTCTTGAAAAATGAATGACTGCTCTTGAAAGTTAGCAGTATGATTTTCTTTTTGGTTAAGCATCACAGTAAATATATACATTATTAAAATTAATCTTTCATAGATATGTATTTCGAATAATAAATTATAAACATTAGACTTCATTACAGATTTTTTCTTGTGAAAATTACAAAGGTTTTGTTCTTCATGAACATTTTATCTGAATTTTCAGGGTTTGTGAAGAAAATTAGAAATGTGACAAAACAAAATTCCTCTGGCAAATATGTCCACTTTAATTGAAATGCAAAGCCATTTTCCCCCATAAAATCACTTTGAAAGAAAAACATATCCAGTATCAATGGATACCTTATGCATAGAGATGAGCTGCCTAATTTTTTCCCCATAAGAATCTGTGACTTCACAATTAATCCACAGCTAGTGGCATATTAAAATGTATATTCTGACAACTGACAGCAGCTTCTCTGTGTACCCAAAAAACTTCAGTGGCTGAGCTGTTTGGGCCTAGTTTACATTTCATCTTTTTCATGGTTGGCATAACTATTGAGTTATGGAAATATAATTTTAAATCAGACCCTTTATGTGCAAGGATAAGAGTCACTTGCTAGATGCTAAGCCATGAAGCCAGAGCTTTTCAAAATCCTTGGGGGATTTTTTTCCCCTGAAAACTAATTCTTATTCATTTTAATAGGAATTTGGCTTCCAAATCCTCTAGATAGTTAACTCACAGCCAAAGCCTTTGGTGCAGTAATTTTTAGCTAGTATTTTTTGCCTGACCATGAAAACCTCTATGCAGTAGTCTTAGAGCAATAGCTCATGTTTTTGTGTGTATTAAATACCAGTTATGTACTATATCCATCCCAGTTCTAGGTATTATCCTTACTTTTGGTACCATTGTTTTGGTACATCAAACTCTTTCATATTCATTGATCTAAGAGCTCAAACAAGTGGTCTGAGCTCAAGGCTCTAGCCATGGAAGGGTTCCCAATATAGACTCACAGGACTGGAGGGACTCATCTAGTACAGTTTCTCTCAACCTTTTCAGAATACTGCATCCCTTTCAGGAGTTTGATTTGTTTTGTTTATCCCCAAGTTTCACCTTACTTAAAAATTACTGGCTTACAAAAGCAGACATAAAAATAAAAATGTTACAGTACACTGTTACATGTTACCTGGGGCAGGAGGGCTACTAACTTGGTGTGGTGGGAGGCATGATGTAGGAGCCCCAGCCCTACTAGCCACTCCCTTGGTGATACTATTGACCCCAGTGGCCTCTCTCATATCGTATCTCTCCAAATAGCAGCTCCTACCTTTACAGTTTATGGAAAACATTCATTTTCCCAGGTCTTCCAATTCTCCTGACACAACCAAACCCTGACCTTGCTTTAGGTTAGACAAAGAGGAAGCTTCCTACCAAATTTGGTGTCTGTAGCTCTTACCGTTTAGGAGGAGTTCTTGAACAAAGAAACTTGCAGACAGACACACTCTAAAATATATGCAGAGATTAGAATAATGACATATTGGTGAAATTGAAATGCCTGCCAAGACTCAAATATTTAAAAATGTTTGATTTTCTTTTAAAGCTTTTATTTATTTATTTATTCAAATATATTCATAAAAATGTATTGCACTACTCTCTAAAATAGAATGAACGCATTGCTAATATATACTTTGGATCATAGACATTTGCAGTTAAAGAATATATATATATATATATATACATATATATATATATATATATATGAGAAAATAGCTAACATACTAGGACTTTCAAACCTGATATAATAAAATTTGTGGAGCTTAGAATTTAAAAAAATTAAATGCCTTTTGGTGATACTAAAAATCAACTACCCTTCATACGCAGTTCATGTCCTGATGCTCTCACACAGGTCTTATTGACCTGATTTCTGCTCATGATCACCAGTGTCCTCTGGATGTCATTTACTGTGACTGACAGCTCGAGCTGTGGTTCCCAGTCTGTGGTATATAATTGTTCTGATTTACAGTTTCAGGCACTTAAACTGGAAATATCTGGAAGGAAGGGGCCAGAGATTGTTAGCTGGATGGAGTCTGAGAAGAATGTCCCTGTGTGCATCTGTGTAAGTTCCTGACTGGCAGGAGTAGGTATTGTTAGGGAGGCTACAGCTCTCCTATTTCAGTAGGTTATAACCCAAAGCCCTTTAAGATCACTGATAGCCCAAAAAACAAGCGTCATTTAAGACTGTTCTTCCTGGGCCACTTCCTATCAACCCCGCCCCTCTCCCCCACATACAGTTATTACAAGATTGCGTTTTGGGTTAAGATGATTTGACAAGTATCTGCTCCTCACAAGACATCTTGTGGGAGCTGCATGGAGCATAGTGGCTCTCCCACAATGAAGCAACTGCTCCCTCCTGCAACATGGCCTTCTATCCACATCTTTCCCCTCCTGGAGTTGTCCAAACTAAATAAAGGGGAGTAATGAAACACAGATTTCATTTGAGATGGAGAGGAGAAAGCTTTCCCCACAGACTGTCCTTGCAGCAGGTTCTCACTTCCCTCAGGAACTGAATGTTGGATAGTAGTTTTAGATAGAGATTCTGCTTTTCCTTCAGCTCTTCTCTGCTGCAGCTGTAGGATACAGCTCTGCTCTCTTCCCTAAGCTGCCACTAAAAGAGCTGTTCCTCTATTTTTTAACTCTTCCTCCAGATGGTGCATTTCTTAACCCTGGTCTACACTAGGGAGTTATTTCAAAATAACCTCCCTTACTTTGAAATTATAAGCGGAGCATCCACCCTTTATTTCAAAATAATGGGCTGGTTATTTCAAAATCCGTACTTCTGCTTCCCCTAATAATGCTTATTTTGAAATAATTATTTCTAAATAGCATTAGTGTAGACACTCCGCTGCTATTTCAACATAACTACTCCCCAGAGTAATTTGAAGTAATTATTCCCCAGTGCTTCCTGGGGCAAGGTAGCACATTCACAATAATGGAGACTGCCTCAGACTCATTTCAAGGCTTCCTTGTAGTGGGGACATGCTATTTTGATTTTTTTTATATCCGGAGTTATTATTTCAAATTTAGTAGGCTTGCCGTTACTGGTATAATGGAGAGGGGCTGACTGAGCTCAGAGTAATCCCTTAACTCTCTGTTTCTCAGCATGAGGTTTATATATCCCATCACAGAGAGCTTTTGACAAAAAAAAGAACAGTCTGGGACTGTTTGTAACCTGAGTAAAATGCAGTGAGGCACGGCTCACCAATGGTGCCACACCTGATCTAAACAGGATGTGCCTCTGTGTGTTGCTGCTGAGCCCATCATCTGCCATTCTTGTGCATTACTATATATATCATGGAGTTATATTGTAGTTCCTGTGCTCCATAAAACCTATTTTCTATGTAACATTACGTGTGTATGTAGATTTAAACAGCAGTTGGCTGAGATAACTGAATCAGGATGTTCCCTTGTGTTAGTACTTAGTTTCCTAGTTCAGAAGTTTTCATGAATATATAGGCAAGGCAGTTGTTACCTCTAGGCCACTATTCTTTGGAATATAATTTGTTTATTCTTTCCTTACAGAAGTAGGTCCCCTAACTAGCAATTCATGAGTAGGAAAGAGGCTGAGAATCTTGAGAGAAGAAATGTCCAAAGGCAGAAAAATGTCTTTATTCCACTCAGAGAAAGAGAATTATCTGTTCTTAAAATCAAAGGTAATTTATTTTTTGTGTACCAAATTAAAGTGAATGTGCATCTGTCACAAACATTCTCTCTCAGTGTCCTATAAACACCTGTCCATGAATACAGAAAATACCCAGGGAATAAAAACCTTTAGGTGATTGGTCAATACTTGAAAACATTCCCAACCTTATCCACACACCACAGGAAACACATTAGCAAAGACAGTCTTTTTGTAGTATGAATTATACAAGAAATAAGTGAGTATATGCCATTCAAGTAAATTGTTTACAAAGGTATAAACCAGACTTCACATTTGAACCCTCTTGTTTTTCTTGAGCTGAAATGCAGCATACCCGAGCAAAATATTTATTTGGGTAACAACAACAAAATACATGCATTAAGACTTTATTCCTCAGAAAGTTACTGTGATGTGTTCTGATCACGTAAATTATCCTTCTAATGGATGACTGTGCACAGAGCTGTGCTCAGCATGTACAGTAAGGTATGTCCTGCCTTTTCATGCATTTAAAGAAGTGGAACCAAATCTTCCTCATCCTCAAACTGGTGTCATAATTTCCTGTTATCTTCCAAATACAAATCAAAGTCAACTTTTTAATAACCTTCTATCCAGTGTATCTCATAGCTGCTCTGTTCTCGTACTCTCCACAAAGTCTAGCATGATCTTCCTCTCTAGAACACATTTGAATCGATTCTATCACATTCAATGCATATGCATAAGTGTTTTAGGGAATACAAGCATTAATGCTCAAATAGTTCAAATTAGTAAAATATCTTCATATGGGCCTTGCCCTGAAGTCAATGGGAGTTTGAGAGCTAGTCTCATATTTCAGCTGGAAAGAGTCACCAAGCATCTTTCTGTCAACAAGGCATAGCCAGAGGATAGAGCATTTGAGCTATTTTTTCCTAATATCCTCCCATGCCTTGTGTCAGGACTACAGGGTGAGTCAGCAGGGGACCTCCATAATAATCTCTGTGATGTAAGGTTATGTGCACACCAGAGGAAGTCTCAAGTTTGGAACTATTGATAATTTCCTTTCCCATTGCAGCACCTAAAGAACAAAATGAAGATCCTTTGCTTTGTGTCTTCTGTTTGTAAGTGGCATTACATATGTACCATTTGGCACCAATCCAGGAGGGTATGTCTACAGTACAGCGTTATTTCAAAATATCTTATTTCAAAATAATGCGTTTAATAGCATTTTGCTATTTCGAAATAGCGCATCCACACTGATTGGACGCTGAATTGCATCTAAGGCTGGCCGGAACTGGTTCTGGCAGGGCATCAGGTCAGGAGTTACCTTGTGTGGCTGCTGCCTGAGGCTATCTGAAGCCTGTGCTTAAAGGGACCCAACCCCCCCGGGCAGCCAGTTCTCACGTTTCCCTGCCTGCTTGCCTACCTTGCTGAGGGATAGCAAAGCATTTTTTTCTCTGCGTGCTCTGGTTGCCCTCACTCAGGACACCATAGCATTCTGCAGCATAGAGCAGTAGCTGCCCCTGGGCAATCTGGTGCTTCTCCTGAACGTGTTGCTGCGAGCCTGGCAGCATGTTCTGCAGGTAGTAACAGTCTCCCTGCTGTGCCCTACTGGGGGCTTGTGCCTCATTCCTCCCTCATGTCCTTCCACTTACCCCTCCCTAACCCCCCCTTCCTGCTGTACAATAAAAGACACGTGTTCATTACAACAAAGTCTCTTTATTGAACAAAACTGGGGTGGGGGGGAATGAAACTGAGGTGAGACTGGGAAAAGAAGGTGGGAGAGGGGAGGGGGAAACCTGGGAGGAGGGAGCTGGAAGGAGGAGGCAAAGGGAGGAAGAGGGAGGAACTCAGGGCTCAGAGTTGGGGGTCTCTCCAGCCCAACTGTCTCCCAGCATCGCAGGTGTGGGGGCCTCGGCATCCCTGGGGGGGTGGGGAGGGGGTGGAGGAAGAAGTGGGAGGGGGAGAAGGAGTGGGAGGAGGAGTGGTAGCTGGGGAGGCAGCAAGAGCTGGAGCGGCAGGATGCAGCAAGCTCTGCACTAGGGTCTGCAGGTGCTCGCAGATGGCATGGCCCTGGGAAAGATGATCCCGCCAGAGCTGCAGGTCTTCCTGCACCCCGTGGTTGAGGGTGAGGTGCAGGGCTCGCAGTGTCCCCAGGTGCTCCTGCTGGTAGTCCTCCACTGCATGGGTGGTCCTGCAGAGTCATAGACTCATAGACTCATAGACTTTAAGGTCAGAAAGGACCATTTTGATCATCTAGTCTGACCCCCTGAACAATGCAGGCCACAGAATCTCACCCACCCACTGCTAGAATAATCCTCTCACCTATATCTCAGATATTGAAGTCCTTGAAACGATGGTTCAAAGACCCCAAGATGCAGAGAATCCTCCTGCTAGTGACCCGTGCCCCATGCTACAGAAGAAGGCAAAAAACCTCCAGGGCCTCTGCCAATCTACCATGGAGGAAAATTCCTTCCCGACCCCAAATATGGC
Source organism: Pelochelys cantorii (assembly GCA_032595735.1). Lineage (NCBI taxonomy): Eukaryota > Metazoa > Chordata > Testudines > Trionychidae > Pelochelys > Pelochelys cantorii. The sequence goes on from CM064326.1 coordinate 90,203,280, forward strand.
GATCAGCTGAACCCTGAGCATGTGGGCAAGACTCACGAGCCAGACACTCAGAAAAAAGTTCTCTATAGCAACTCCTATCTTCCCACCATTGGCCCATATACCACTGATAGTGAAAGGTCAATTAATTGCCAAGATCATGTTATCTCATCAAACCATCCCCTTCATAAACCCATCTAGCTTTATCTTGAAGCCAGATAGGTCTTTTGCCCCCACTACTTCCCTTGGAAGGCTGTTCCAGAACTTCACTTCTCTGATGGTTAGAAACCACCTAATTTCGAGTCCAAACTTTCTAATAGCCAGCTTATATCCATTTGTTCTTGTGTCCACATTGGTATTGAGCTTAAATAATTCTTCTCCCTCGTTGGCATTTATCCCTCTAATATATTTAAAGAGAGCAATCATATCTCCCCTCAGCCTTCTTTTGGTTAAGGTAAACAAGCCAAGTTCCTTGAGTCTCCCTTCATAAGACAGGTTTTCCATTCCTCAGATCATCCTAGTGGCCCTTCTTTGTACCTGTTCCAGTTTGAATTCATCCTTCTTAAACATGGGAGACCAGAACTGCACACAGTATTCCAAATGAGGTCTCACCAATGCCTTGTATAACGGCACTAACACCTCTTTATCCCTACTGGGAATACCTCTCCTAATGCATCCCAAGACTGTATTAGCCTTCTTCACAGCCGTGTCACAATGGTGGCTCATAGTCATACTGTGATCAACCAGGACTCCGAGGTCCTTCTCCTCTTCCGTTACTTCCAACTGATGTGTCCCCAGCTTATAACTAAAATTCTTGTTATTAATCCCTAAATGCATAACCTTACACTTCTCACTATTAAATTTCATCCTATTACTATTACTCCAATTTACAAGATCATCCAGATCTTCCTGTATGATATCCCAATCTTTTTCTAAATTGGCAATACCGCCCAACTTTGTGTCACCTGCAAACTTTATTAGCACACTCCCACTTTTAGTGCCGAGGTCAGTAATAAAAAGATTAAATAATAATGGTCCCAGAACTGATCCCTGAGGAACTCTGCTAGTAACCTCTCTCCAGCCTGACAGTTCACCTTTCAGTATGACTCGCTGTAGTCTCCCTCTCGGGTGCGAGAGGATGTCCCGGGTGGTGTGGTGCACCCTGCACTCGCAGCTGGTGTGGCTGTGGAGAAACAAGAGAAGCGGTCAGTGGGTGAAGCCCAGCCCTCCTCTGCAAGGCAAGGATGACAGTTCTCTGTACCATCAGAGCCGATGTGCTTGCACAGAGGCCATGTTCGGGGTGTCCTGCTATCCCCTGGAGTGGGAGCTGCCCCAGGAGTGCACCCATGCCCTTGTGCTGTATATAGTGTGTGTGTGTGTGGGGGGGGGAGATGTCCCCTGCCTCTGTGTAGACGGGGATTGTGGAGGAAGGGCGTCCTGCTGTGTCCTACCTCAGGGTCAGGAGCATGTCATGTCTCTTCACACATGCGTGTGGCTAACAGGCCAAGGCCCCTGTGTGGCAGCCAGCTTGGGCCACATGCCCAATGGTGGCACGGCACGTAATCGCACGTGCACAGGTTGTTGCGTGATCTGTGGTCAGCAAGGCCCACGCGTGCGGTCCCTGGCCTCCCTCCCCCCCCATAAGGGGACAGTGATGGCACTCACATGTTGTTGCCTCCCCGGATGACACCAGTGACAGTCTCTCTGGGACAGCTCAGAGGTCCTGGCTGCGCAGCACGCTCCCTCCGGGCTCCTGCGGCTCCTGGCCCTCCTCCTCCTCTGTGCCCTGGTCAGGGCCCTCTGCCCCAGGGTCAATGACCACCTGGGGGGCACAGAACGTCCCACCCCCCTCAGGATGCGGTCCAGGGTGTCAAAATAGGGGCAGGTGTCTGGGTTTGCCCCTGTTTGGGAGCTGCCCCCTGTGGCCCTGGCATAGGCCTGCCGTAGCTCCTTAATTTTCATCCGAACCTTCTCCTGGGTTTGGATGTGGCCTTTGGTGGCCAGGCTGGCAGCTATCCTCCCATAGATGGCCATGTTCCTCCATCTAGTGCAGAGATCATGGACATTGGAGGCATCCCCCCAAACCTCAATCAGGTCCATGATCTCCACACTGGACCAGGAACGCACCCGCCTTCTCCAGCCCCTGGCAGGCTCCTGGGAGCTGGGGGACTGGGCCGGGGAATGGTGGCAGACTGGCTGGCACTGGCTCATGATGGAGCCACTGGGTCAGGGGCAGCAAATACTGGTTCTGGGCTGGCAGGCCTGGAGCTGGCACAGACACTGTGGCCAGACTCAACCCCTTTAAAGGCTCCAGGGAGGAGGGGAGGAGAGCAGTTTTCCTAGTTGGGGCCAGAGTGGCCAGCAGGGCACCCTGGGAAGGGCTGGAGGCCCCCTATTTTGAAATAGCCCCTATTCCGCGTCTACACAGCACTTATTTTGAAATAGCAATTTTGAAATAGGCACTATTCCTCATGGAATGAGGTTTACCAAGTTCGAAATAAGCCCTCTGCTATTTCGAATTAATTTCGAAATAGTGGTTGGCTTGTGTAGATGCTAGCACAGTTATTTCAAAATAATGGCTGTTATTTTGGAATAACTTTGCTGTGTAGACATACCCGGAGTGAAAAGACATTGTGTAATATCTAAAATGGAAAGTTCTGTTGGAAGCTTTCTTCTGTTCACAGACATTACCTTGTAAATTCATACCAAAAATCGCCTTTGAGCAGCTCACACACTTCAAAATCTCAATTTTCTTTTGCTATTTAGATTTTTGTTTCCATTTGTGCTATTAGGACCAAAGAAGACATCTTTTCTTCTGGTGCACACAAGAAAGCCAATTCCTCACAGGCAGAATGGAACAAAAATGTTAACAAAATTATTAGTTGTCATTTTAAAGAAAATAATTTATAAACAATAGATTTGTCTACAAAGATCTGGAAAAATAAAGACTAGAATTGGAAATTTAGGGATGAAGGTGGAAGCTTTAGTGCCCAGAGAAATTTTGCTGCTTTACCCAAAATGTGTCCACAATTAGTGCTCCTGCATAAAGGCAAGAAAACTCTGCATACCTTATCATGCTAGATCAGTCACAATGTTCTGAGATGGAAGTGACCATGTATGTGAAATGAATTACATATAAAGCATTTTTCACCTCTCAAAGGTGATGACAAATTGCATCTTCATGTACCATTGGGTAGTATTGCATGATGGGACAGTGGGGAATTAGTCTGTAGGATGGCAAACAGCATTTACAGTGCTTTCCCTTCTCTATGGTTTTTTTTTTCATAGAAAACATCTGGAAATTGTGGTTGAGGTAGTCTTGGAGCATTCCATGAAGAGGCTACTCGGGGATTCGCTGAAAGAGCATATCCCCTTGCTACCCTGGCCATATCTCATTTCCAATCTAATTTTAGTATTAGCATACCACATGTGAGATGTCCCTCTCCAGTGGAATGAGAGTTTTGGGGTGCTGAAGCATCTCACATGTTTGCCTCTGTCCTAGTAGAGATTTCTGTCACTGGCAGCACTGCCCTATATATTATTCTAATAGATATTTATCATACCAGTTAGTTGGTACCACAAGTGCTAAATACCAATAAAGGGGTCCTTTCACTAGACTATGCCAACTTTAATAAACAGATCAAAGCTTTAGCCTGCAGTCTAAATTAGCCTGCTAAATTAAGGTCAGAAAACATTTATTTCAAAAATCAAAGTTTATCTATCCAAAAGACTTTATAGCAGCCCAAATACAGTAGAAGCGCTCACTAGGAATAATTCTCTTCTTATTTAATTCAGTGGAAAACACCCCCATTAACTTTAAACAACCGCCATTAACTTTAATGGTGTAGGAACAAGCCCGTAGTGTTTAAAATCCAAGTAGTTCCTTCATTGGACTTGAATCTATACCATCACAAAGCCCATTTCTGAATTCTAAGCATGATCATCAATTACTTTGTATATCAGGCAAGTCAGCTGATCCCATGATAGACCGGTTGTAACCACAGTCATCACGTGTTTTGACTCTGGTTCATCTCTACAAAGGTGTTAAATGTGGCTTTAAAGACATTGGAAATGCATCATAAGCCAAACAACATAATTTCATACCATTTAGAAGACAAATATTCACCTGAAAAAGTAAGCAAAGTAACTACTCACTGGTTTTTTTTGTTTTTGTTTTGTTTTAAGTTCTCTTTCAATTTCTGGTCTTCAAGTACATGGGTCACTTACAAAGTCTGTTTCTTCATTTATCTATAAGGGTACATCTAGACTACAGGCTTTTGTTGACAGAGGCTTTGTCGACAGATACTGTCGACAAAGCCTCTGTCGAAAAAGAGCGTCTAGACTACAGCCAGTTCTGTGAACAAAGCAAGCCGCTTTTTCGACAGAGAGTCTAGATGCTCTCTTTTGAAAAAGCATAGTGTGGATGCAATAGCTCCTTTTGTTGACAGAACTCTGTCAACAAAAGGCATTATTCCTTGTAGAATGAGGTTTACTGCCATTGACAAAACTGCCGTGTTCTGTCAACTTACTGTCGACAGAATGCGGTGGTAGTGTAGACACGGGTATAGTTTTGTCGACAAAAGTCCACTTTTGTCGACGAAACCCTGGAATCTAGACACACCCTAAAAGACAAATCTACAGAAAAGAAAAGAATAAACTTTAGATCCTCCAGCATAATTGTTCCTTATGTTTCATTGAAGAGACTTGGACATCATAACAGGAAAATCTGCATATCTGTACACACAATTAATGAACTAATAAATTAGTAATGTGGGATGATCAAGCTAAAATACACAGTGATCTTTGTAGACACAGGGAACATTTAATCGAAATTAGTTCTAAATCATTTTAGCTGCTTATTACTAAAGCAGCAGAATACAGATCTGAATCCTTAACAGTGCCCATGTGCAAATGGTGAAAGGTACCATAATTAGGTTCATTCTTGTTGAACTGAATTAAGGTACCTCCCTGAACAGCATGAACCTCTCTCTCATCTAACACTACCCTAGTTTTTAGGAGCATATACAAAGAAATGCACTTAAACTAATAACTATTTCAGGGTCAGAACAGTATGTAGATATAAAAATGCAGAATAATTGCATTAAAAATCCCCTACATTAAGGGAACATTCAGGTTGCATAGTTCAGCACTTCAACCTCAGGAAATGCTAAATTAAGGTTTTGTCCTATGTGTGTACCTGGAGAAAAAGTCTTTAACTACATGATCGCTCGAGCATTGTGTAAAAATGTAAGTGTACCATCTTGCAATTCATTTACACTTCAACTAATTCCACTAAAATAATGGCTCCTTTTTCACCACAGTCTCAGAGGTTGGGAGGCTTTGTCTGGGCCAACAGGACAAAGAAAATCCTTGACTCCTAAGGATTATATCCACCACTCCACTTCATGGGTTTGAGGAAGAAGGCTTCATGGCTGATTGGTTGAGCAGAAGAAGCATAATAAGCTTGTTGGCTCATGGACAAGTGAGGAGGACTTGAAAGCCATCCCCTGTGCCTGGGGCATCTTTCTGGTCCAGGAAGTAAAGCTCCCTTTTTTTTCCTCCCCTCCCCTTTTAGTACTAAAGTAGAACTGGCTTTTGAGGGGGGAGGTCTTGCTGTGGACATCATACTAGTCAACTTTTGCGGGCTGGGAACATAGGTTCTGGAAGCAGAGGTGCAGGGGATGCCTGCAAGCCACATGTGTCTCTCTTACAATTAAAAAGTTTGCAGAGCCCCTTACTCCCCTCCCATTCTCCACCTACCAGATGAGGGGAGGGAGAGAATTTCTGGACTCTGCCTTGCAGCAGGGTGGTGGGGTAGAGGCTTCTGTCAGTGGGAAGAGGCAACTTGGGGCTTCAGCTCTGGGGGCACACCCGGGGCTCAGAGCTTCAACAGGAGGGGGTTGAAACTTCAAGTCCTGGCAGGAGCCTCCTGGAGGGTAGAAACCAAAGCGCCAGCAGTTGTGTCCTGGGCTACGTCTAAACGACAATCCTCTTGTGAAAGAGCAAATGCAAATGGAGTACTCATTTGCATATGTTGCACTCTCATTTGCATTTCCAGTTCCTTTCCCTTTTGCGCAAGAGGTTTTTGCTCAAAAAAGCGCTGCGTCTTCCAAGTCAGGCTGGAATTTGTGCAGTTAAAAAGGCCCAAGACCTCCCCTCAAAAAATGAGGAAGAACAGCTCTTGCACAAAAGGGATTTTTTGAGCAAAAAGTTGCTGTCTACACAGCGCTTTTTTGCGCAAAAACCTCTTGCACAAAAGGGAAAAGAAGAGGAAATGCAAATGAGAGCGACATATGCAAATGAGCACTCCATTTGGATTTGATCTTCCATAAGAGGATCGTTGTTTAGACATAGCCCTGGTATCCTGTCTCATACTTCTGTAGATTACCACATGCAGCTCAGAGTAAGATTGGCTACTCATGAACTATAAATTTCTCTTTTGTCAATGTTATAGCATCCCTTGTGTGCAGCTATAAAACAGGAGTACATACTGAACTTAGATGACATGCCAGCAAATATTCACCCTTATTCTAGGTTCTCTACTTAGAAATAATGTGGTGCATTTGCTTATTCTTTTAAAGTAATTTATGAATGTTTGTCATATATGGCCAGATTCCGCTTCCGTTGATGTCAAAGACAAAACTCCCACCAGTTCCACGAGGAATCCTAAAAACACCATATCTAAAGATATAAAGAAAAAAAAGATGTCATTTTCCACATACTCTCATGTTATTATAAGAGTATAATAATGCAGAAGCACAAGGAGGAAGATTTTTTTCTGTCCTTCCCTTGCAACTTTGATGTTTTTGCACTGAAGTATTTAAAAAAAATGCTAAGTAAGGAAAAGGTAAAGCCATTATCTGTGGCTTCCAAGTACTGCTGACATTCAAAAAAATTGGCAATACTGTGTACATTTCCTAATATGCAAGTACTTAATTGATTCTGCTGCCAGATAGTCCTTCCCACAAATGTTAGGAGTTCAGAAGAAAAGACTCATTCTCTAGTGTGGTGTGTGTGTATAAGTGAGCTTTGCGACCGGGTGCTCGCGAACAGGGTGAGTGCTAACAGGAGGGAGTTTTGAGAGGCTCTCCTGGAGGAGGAGAAGGAAGGAGCAAACTAAAGCACCTTGGGGTAAGTGGCTGCTTATATTTGGAGGTTTTGGGCTTGTGTGTGTTTGTTTGGAGTTTGTTTGTTTGGAGTTTGTTTGTTTGTTTAGAGCGTTTGGAGTGCTGAGCTGAGTGTGTTTGTTTGTTTGTTTGAATGGCCGTGTGCTCAGGCAGGCAGGCAGGCAGTTGGAAGCTGATTAGGTTTGAATTGAAACACCATGTGCTGATTGGCTGAGCTGTAGGCAGAGGGAGGAGCTATCAGGGAGGCCGAGCACTTAAACCCTGCTGGTAAGCGACCAGGGAGCTTTGCGACCGGGTGCTCGCGAACAGGGTGAGTGCTAACAGGAGGGAGTTTTGAGAGGCTCTCCTGGAGGAGGAGAAGGAAGGAGCAAACTAAAGCACCTTGGGGCCGTGTGCTCAGGCAGGCAGGCAGGCAGTTGGAAGCTGATTAGGTTTGAATTGAAACACCATGTGCTGATTGGCTGAGCTGTAGGCAGAGGGAGGAGCTATCAGGGAGGCCGAGCACTTAAACCCTGCTGGTAAGCGACCAGGGAGCTTTGCGACCGGGTGCTCGCGGACAGGGTGAGTGCTAACAGGAGGGAGTTTTGAGAGGGGAGTTTAGAGGGGGAGCTTGGGGGGAGCCAGTGACTTCTATTGCCCTTAAACTAAATCCTTTATAACAACCTCTATCTGAAACATTTAATTAACCCTCATATATAATTAGAGTAGGAAATGGAGGCAGAAGCCCAGCAGCAGAGTGGGGGCTATCCTGTTTATTGTGTCGAGTGCAGTATGTATGACTACCTACCCTGTGGGTGGGTGGCGTATGTGTGCGCTCGATGCAAGGAGCTCCTGGCCCTCAGAGACCGAGTGCGTGCTTTGGAGGCCAGGGTGGCTGAACTGGAGGAGCTAAGGAAGGCAGAGGTGTTTGTGGATGAGACTTTCCGGGACATAGTAGGGCTGTCCCACCTCCAATCTGACAGTCCTGATGCTGTTACGGAGGATGAAAGGCTCAGGGAAGGAGAGCAGTCAATGGGAGCAGAGGGAAACCATCCCATAGTTGGGACCCTCCTTCCAGAGGGTGATGTTGTATCCTCTCGTGCCGAGGATACTTCTCCGGGGGAGGGAGCTCCAGCTGTTAGGAAGAAGCAGGTTTTAGTAGTGGGGGATTCGATCATTAGAAATATAGATAGTTGGGTTTGTGATGACCGGGAGAACCGTATGGTTACTTGCCTGCCTGGTGCGAAGGTTGCGGATCTCTCGAGGCATCTAGACAGACTTATGGGCAGTGCTGGGGAGGAGCCGGTCGTCGTGGTACATGTTGGTACCAATGACATAGGGAAGGGTAGAAGAGATGTTCTGGAGGCCAAATTTAGGTTACTAGGAAAGAGACTGAAATCCAGAACATCTTTGGTGGCATTCTCTGAAATGCTTCCAGTTCCACGAGCAGGGCTAGATAGACAGGCAGAACTTCAGAGTCTCAATGCGTGGATGAGACGATGGTGCAGGGAAGAGGGGTTTAGATTTATTAGGAACTGGGGACACTTTTGGGGTAGGGGGAGCCTATACAGGAATGATGGGTTCCACCTAAATCAGGGTGGATCCAGACTGCTGGCATTAAACATTAAAAAGGTCGTAGAGCAGTTTTTAAACTAAGAGGTGGGGGAAAGCCGATTGGTGCGGGGGAGCACCTGGATCGGACGGAGATTTCTCTTACACGAGGCTCCATAGGTAGGGATTCCCTAGAAGTTAGTCAGATAGGGAACGTGGGAAATAATATATGGGCAAGATCAGATGTGAAACAATCGTGCATAAAAAAATCCAATGTGTCTGTGAAAGGCGGACATATAAATAGTGGTAGTTTTCTAACATGCTTTTACACTAATGCTAGGAGTCTGTCTAATAAGATGGGTGAACTGGAGTACCTCATATCAAAGGAGGAAGTTGACATAATAGGCATCTCAGAAACATGGTGGAATGAGGACAATCAGTGGGACACTATCATACCGGGATATAAATTATATCGGAAAGACAGAACAGGTCGTGCGGGTGGCGGAGTGGTACTATATGTGAAGGATAATATAGAATCAAATGAAGTAAAAATCCTAAAGGAATCAAAATGTTCCATAGAATCATTATGGATAACAATTCATTCCTCTAATATGAATATGGCATTAGGAATATATTACCGACCACCTAACCAGGACAGTGATAGTGATGCTGAAATGATAAGGGAGATTAGAGAGGCTACCAAAATAAAAAACACAGTAATAATGGGAGATTTCAATTATCCCCATATTGATTGGGTGCATGTCACCTCAGGACGGGATTCAGAGATTAAATTTCTTGATGCCTTAAATGACTGCTTCTTGGAGCAGCTAGTACAGGAACCCACAAGGGGAGAGTCGATTCTCGACCTAGTCTTGACTGGAACGCAGGATCTGGTCCAAGAGGTAACTGTTACTGGACCGCTTGGAAATAGTGACCACAATATAATAACTTTTAATATTCCTGTGTTGGGAAGAACACTGCAGCGGTCAAACACTCTGGCATTTAATTTCAAAAAGGGGAATTACACTAAAATGAGGAAGCTAGTTAAACAGAAACTAAAAGGGAGAGTAATTAAACTAAAATCCCTGGAAGCTGCATGGGAACTGTTTAAAGACACCATACTAGAGGCCCAACTTAAATGTATACCCCAAATAAAAAAACACAGTAAGAGACCTAACAAAGAACCACCATGGCTAAACAGCCATGTTAAACAGGCAGTGAGAGAGAAAAGGGCAGCTTTTAAAAAGTGGAAGTCAAATCCTAGTGAGGAAAATAGAAAGGAACATAAACACTCCCAAATTAAGTGTCATAATGTAGTAAGAAAAGCCAAAAACGAGTTTGAGGAACAGCTAGCCAAAAATTCAAAAAATGATAGTAAAATGTTTTTTAAATACATTAGAAGCAGGAAGCCCGCTAAAAAAGCAGTGAGGCCCTTGGATGATAAAGATATAAAAGGAGCGATCAAGGAAGACAGTGCCATTGCGGAGCGATTAAATGATTTCTTTGCTTCAGTCTTCACGGCTGAGGATGTTACAGAGGTTCCTAAATCTGAGCCAGCCTTTTTAGGTGACAAATCTGAGGAACTCACTCAGATTGAAGTGACATTAGAGGAGGTTATGGAATTAATTGATAAGCTGAATAGTAACAAGTCTCCGGGACCAGACGGCATTCACCCAAGGGTTCTGAAAGAACTCAAATGTGAAATTGCGGAGTTATTAACAATGGTTTGTAACCTATCCTTTAAATCCACTTTGGTACCAAATGACTGGAAGATGGCCAATATAACACCAATATTTAAAAAAGGCTCTAGAGGAGATCCTGGCAATTATAGACCGATAAGTTTAACATCAGTACCAGGCAAATTAGTAGAAACACTAGTAAAGAGTAAAATTGCAAGGCACATAGAAGAGCACGAATTGTTGGGCAAAAGTCAGCATGGTTTCTGCAGAGGGAAGTCGTGTCTAACTAATCTGTTAGAATTCTTTGAAGGGGTTAATAAACATGCGGACAAGGGGCACTCAGTGGATATAATATACCTAGATTTCCAGAAAGCCTTTGACACGGTCCCACACCAAAGGCTTTTACGTAAATTAGGTGGTCATGGGATAGGAGGAAAGGTCCTTTCATGGATCAAGAATTGGTTAAAAGACAGAAAACAAAGGGTGGGAATAAATGGTAAATTTTCACAATGGAGGAGGGTAACTAGTGGTGTTCCCCAGGGGTCAGTACTGGGACCAATCCTGTTCAACTTGTTCATCAATGATCTAGAAAATGAGGTAAGCAGTGAGGTGGCCAAGTTTGCAGATGACACAAAGTTGTTCAGGACAGTCAAAAGCAAAAGGGATTGTGAAGAACTACAAAAAGATCTCAGCAAACTGAGTGATTGGGCAGCAAAATGGCAAATGAAATTTAATGTGGGTAAGTGTAAGGTAATGCATGTTGGAAAAAATGACCCAAATTACACGTACTACATGATGGGGTCAAATTTAGCTACGACAGATCAGGAAAGGGATCTTGGAGTTATAGTGGATAGTTCTATGAAGACATCCACGCAGTGTGCAGCGGCAGTTAGTAAGGCAAATAGGATGTTAGGAATTATTAAAAAAGGGATAGATAATAAGACAAAAGATATCATACTTCCCCTATATAAAACTATGGTACGCCCACATCTCGAGTACTGCGTGCAGATGTGGTCTCCTCACCTCAAAAAAGATATATTGGCATTAGAAAAGGTTCAGAAAAGGGCGACTAAGATGATTAGGGGCTTGGAAAGGGTCCCATATGGGGAGAGGCTAGAGAGACTGGGACTTTTCAGTTTGGAAAAAAGGCGATTGAGGGGTGATATGATAGAGGTATATAAAATCATGAATGGTGTGGAGAAAGTGATTATAGAAAAATTATTTACCTTTTCCCATAATACAAGAACTAGGGGACACCAAATGAAATTGATGGGTAGTAGGTTCAAAACTAATAAAAGGAAATTTTTCTTCACACAGCGCACAGTCAACCTGTGGAACTCCTTGCCCGAGGAGGCTGTGAAGGCCAGGACTCTATTAGGGTTTAAAAAAGAGCTTGATAAATTTTTGCAGGTTAGGTCCATAAATGGCTATTAGCCAGGGATAAAGTATGGTGCCCTAGCCTTCATAACAAGGGCAGGAGATGGATGGCAGGAGATAAATCACTTGATCATTGTCTTCTGTTCTCCTTCTCTGGGGCACCTGGCATTGGCCACCATCGGCAGATGGGATGCTGGGCTCGATGGACCTTTGGTCTGACCCAGTATGGCCATTGTTATGTTCTTATGTTCTTATGTTAAGTAAGGGGGAATTCACTGCAGTGGGTTTCCATTGGTTTCCTGGTGGTGCAGTTAGCAATATGAGAAGATACTTGACATTTTCCACACAATAAACCACAATTTTTGTTGGGAAAAAAATAGACTCTGTTTTCATTATTGGGGTAAATGTAACTGGGGGGGTGGGGAATGAACCTGGGAGAGGGGAAGAGGGAAGTGGAAGGGGAGGAGCGGCTTGGGGCTGGGAGTGGCACATGCATCAGGTGGTGCCACTGACTCGTGTGCAGGGCCCTCGGTGGCCACAGAGAGGGCTACAGAGAGAAGCTGGAGGGGCAGGAGCCAGCATGAGAGCAGTCACCAGGCAGTCAATGACCATGTGGAAGGCTGAGCAGATGGATTGGCCCTGGTGCAGCAGCTCCTGCCAGGTGTCATGGCGCAGCTGAAAATTCTTCTCATATCTCCGGTCCTGCCGGTCCATGGAGCACTGCAGGGCTTACAGGGCAGTGATATGCTGCTTCTGGATGTCCTCATGGGATCTCCTGAACTGAAGGCTCACAAAGGGTTGGGAGGATGGCACGGGAGGTGTTGACCACTCCGTTTTCACAGCTGGTCCAGCTGTGGAGAACAAAGAGAAGGACAGTCATCCCTGGAGATACTGTGCCTGATGCCAGCCCTCATCTTTTAGCCAAGACTGAAAGGTCTTGGGTCAGATGAAGGCAATGTGCTATGAGCAAGGTCATCTGTGATCTAGACAGTGGGCTCTTTCCTGCAGGGACACAGATGTCCTGGAGGGAGCCTCACTACCACAATGTCCTGGGGACAAGCACACATGGGAAGCTTCAGGACAGACCAGTACCTGTGGATAGTAGGGTGGCCATGGTACAGTTGGACTTCCCTCCATACTGTGCACATGCCAGGTCCGGCAGTGGCAGCCTCCCACAGGGCACGGGCTTGTATCCCTGGCCGCTGGAGGAGATGGGGGCCAGGGATTGGGGTGAGGTATGTGTGAGCAGCAGACACTCCTGCACCTTGCCACACTGTCCCCGGGAGCAGATGCTGCCCTGAGAGTGTGGGCATGCTCATGTGCCATGTGCCACTCCTGAGTATGTGTGTGTGTGTGTCTCCATGTCCTCAGCCTCCTTCTAGTGGTGGCTTGTGGTGGTATGGTGTTCCACCCCAGTGCTGGGAGCAAGCCAGGCCTCTCCAGACACCCTGTTAGCCAGAGCACAAGGGTCCTCTGTTGCTGCCTCCTGGGGCTGTGTGCCTCTGACTGGTGACCACGTGCACCCATATGCACAAGCTGCTGTATGATCCCCAGGCTGAGAAGGCCGAGCAAGGAACATGCAGCAGCCCCTTGCCGCCCGCCAGCTGTGTGTATTTCGGGAAAGTAATGGCACTCACCTAAGGGGCCTTCACCAGCTTTGGATGATGACGGGAGACACCCTGGGAGGGGGGTACCGTCTGCAGAGTGAGCATGAACTCCTGGCTGGCAGGCATCAATCTGGTGTTGGCTTCATCCAAATTCTCCTCCTCCTCGGCTCTTCCCCCTTGTCCTCGCAATAGGCCTGCCTTGCAAGTTCTTTTACTTTCATCTGCACCTGCTCCTAGGTGCACATTTGGCCCTTGGTGTCCAGGCTATTGGCCATCCAGTCATAGATATCTGCATTCCTGTGTCTGGTGCAGAGATCCTGGAGGTTTGCCTCCTCTCCCCAGACCTCAGTGAGGTCCAGGATCTCCGCACCAGACCAGGAAGGCTCATGCTTCTTCCTTCCTGGGACAGGGTCCTGGGAGCTGACTGCCAGCTCCCTTATAGCTTTGGAGGGTGCACTGCTAGCAACAGGGTCACTCATGACAGCAGAAAGCTCTGGTCTGGCGCTGCTTTGTGTCTCATGGCTGTCAGGGCCTGCTGTGCGCCCTGATACTGTTTCTCCTGAGATTGCAGCTTTAAGGACTGCAGGGGAAGGGAAACTATAGAGTTCTGAGGAGTGTGGACAGAGTGGCCAGCACCTGTGGGCACCTGTGGGATTTCCTGGAGACTTCTTATTTTGAAATAACTCCATCTGCTTTGTCTATATACACCCTATTCCGAAATAGCTATTTCGGAACAGTGTTATTCCTCGTAGAATAAGGGTTGCAGAATCCGGAAGAAGACACCTGATATTTCAATATTCTTTCAAAATAATGGGCTTCCTGTGTCAACGCTTGCAAATTATTTCAGAATAATGTCCATTATTCCAGAATAACGCTGCTGTGTAGACATGACCTTTGCACTTCACACAGGTTAGTCATTATCCACGTTTCTGTGTTTTCCCACTCAGGCCTAGAGATTTTCCCAAACCTTCACAGATGGAAAATACATTTCTATTTTTAGTTTTGGTTCAATTCTGTTTGCAAATATTTTGAGGTAGTAACTGTTTTCTGATATGCTTGCTCCCTCCGTTTTGCTGTTTAATCAGAAGCCTCCCAGCTACTCCAAAGTCTGCCTGAGACTATGTTCTGTACTACTCAGCCCTTCTGCTCATCTCTTTTTATGCTGATACCTTTACATTGCTCACACAGCAGATTGCACTATCTTGCTGAAGAGGGATTTTAAGACTTTTAACTAAATTTCTCTCTCCTTGAAAAATAATGTCATGGACTTTCTGTTCAACTTAAGGAATCTGTAACTCTCAGCTATTGGAACAGAATTGCTGCTTGTCACCCTGTGGTAATTCCATGCAGTCTTTGAAAACCTGTTTCATATATGAAGGAACATCACTTGTTCTTTTCCCTTAGACTGAATAGACCTTCAAAAGGTCATGCTACAAAATGCACTGAAGAGAATACTGGAAAACCCCCCAAACATATAGGCTAGCCTGGCAATCCCCAACATTTTTCAAGCTAGTGTGAACCCATAGTGCTTGTTGTCATTAAATCCTTCAGGACATGGGTTATGTTATTTAGCACTGAAATAAAAGTGAGTGGAGTTAGCCAGCAAGTGGACTTCACATGCAACATCACCTCTGGTAATTTCCACTGACTGCATCTCAAAGCTGCCTCCCAGATACACAAACACATCTTGCCCTTCCTCGCACAAAGCGGAATTTGTAGTGCCAACCCGTCAAGGACGGATGAAGCTATGAAAATGAGACTAAATGGACTTTTATGAATGGAAGGCCATATTCAGCTAAGTGCAAACTCCACTTAAACAAGTCCTATTGGCTGTACTCTCTGGTCCTCCTTCTCTCTCCCACAGGTACCACAGGTATCATGGTGACTGTGGTTCCTCTATACCATTTGTCCACTTGATAATATAATCTGCCATCCTACATGGAGGAAGAACATTTAAGTGTATGCTTAAATCACATTGAAGTCAATGGTCCTAAGACACAGGCTTCATGTTAAGCATATGGTTAAGTGCTTTTCTGAATGGAAGTCCAGGTGATTGGGCTCCATAAAATAAGCTTACACCTCTTTCCCTGGCTGATGGGGCCCAAAAGCTACTAGCATGTAAACTTGGCCCAATGAATGTAAGGTGTGTGTAAAAGAGTAGTCTGAATGTAGTTGCACCACCTGCTGTGTGATACAGGATTAAGCCTGTGATAATCAAGCCTTTAATAACCTATGTATGTTGATAGTATCTTTCCAACACCCACTTCCTAAGTAATTCACGTGGTTTCCAGGAGTTTCCAGTGAATTAGAAAATATCATCTGCTTCTTCAGATAGCTTTACAGAATGTGATACAGGTTTTGAACTTATAAGGACATAAAATGATACTTGACTCCAAAATACTGGAGTGCAAAAATTAACCCCCCCCCCCTTCATCATTGACTAATAAAATCCAGCATATTGGACCTTTGAACTAGTTTCAGCTGAGCACCTGAAGTGTGTTCATAAATACTGATTAGAAAGTTAAAATTTGGAGAAATATGCCCATTCCTGTAACATGGAGGTGGTGACTGGTATAACTTTAACAAATTCATTTACAGTGGAAGGTTCTTAATATAGAGCTCATTCACTACAGCTGCCCTACATATTTCTATATGTATTGTTCTTTATCTCCCTTCTTTTTAAAAAAAGATTACATTTCATAAGTGAAATAAAGTTTGTACTTTATAATTGCCAAAAGAAAAACTATGGATTATTTAAATATATGCTATCTTAAGGTGTGTTTTTTAAGCGTGTCTAAGTGATTTGGGAACTCATGTCCCACTGAAACTCATTTAGATGATTTTGTAAATTTTGCCATTTAACTCAACATTGAATAAAACCTATAGACTGAGAACATTGAGTAAAAATGTTCCTTCAAAATTATGTAAAATCCTAAATAATACACAATATTATAAAGGAAAGCCCACATCAGAAATAGGGGCATAAAATGTTCTTCCCCATATAATATGAAGTAGTATTTTAATAAATAGTTAACTAAGGTGTATTTTCAATTCAACTGTGCCACCTAGAAGGTTGGGCAGCAGGATGCTCAGAGGCCAAAGATCAGCAGAAATAGCCTGAAATTCTGAGATTTTCTTTTTCCTGTCTCCTCGTGCAACGGCAGTAAGCTGGTAGAATTGCCATGCTCCTGTTTACTTCTTCACTGCCACCTGTGCCCATGTGATCCTGTTATTAAATTGATGTAACATACATGGTTTGTTATTACTGCTCTGAACATATTGGCCTCCCTCCTGTGTAATATGGTCAAATAGCAATATGCCCCACAGATTAGCATATTCCCTGAATCCTTTTCTGACTCATCTCATCCATTAACGTGCACCCATCATAGGTGGATTAGATTGACCGGCTCTTGATGGAAGCATTTCTCCCTCCTTGTGCTCCATCACATTGAAGTTAAGACTGCATACAGATGTGGTCACCTCATCTCAAAAAAGATATATTGGCATTGGAAAAGGTTCAGAAAAGGACAACAAAAATGATTAGGGGTCTGGAACGGGTCTCATATGAACAGAGATTAAAAATATTTGGACTTTTCAGCTTAGAAAAGAGGAGACTAAGGAGGGATATGAGAGAGGTCTAAAAAATCATGACTGGTATGGAAAAAGTGGATAAGGAAGTTATTTACTTATCCCCACAATATAAGAACTAGGGATCACCAAATGAAATTAATAGGCAGCAAATTTAAAACAAACAAAAGGAAGTTTTTCTTCACTCAGCACACAGTCAACCTGTGGAACTCCTTGCCAGAAGATATGGTGAAGACTAGGACTTTAACAGGGTTCAAAAAGAGCTAGATAGATTCATGGAGATTAGGTCCATCAATGGCTATTAGTCAGGATGGGTAGGAATGGTGTCCCTAGCCAAGGGGTGGGCAATAATTTTTGCCCGGAGGCCACTTCAAACATTTTTGAAGTAGTCCCGGGCCACCCCAGAAGGGGTGGGGGCTAAACAGGAAGGGGTGGGCTACCCCACCCCAGACCATGATTGGTCTGGGGGTGGGGGAGCCCCTTTGACCCCCTTTCCACTAGGCACCCATGCCCTGGAAGAGGCTTGGCATGCTCCCCCAACCCCAGGCCAATCAGGGCCTGGGGGTGGGGGAGCATGGGAAGCCTCCTTCCCACAGGGCTGGTGCAGGGCAAAGGAAGCTTCATGCAGCTCCCCCATCCCAAGGCCCTGATTGGCCTGCGGGCAGGGGAACGCACGAAGCCTGCTCCACTCTTCCCTCCCTCCCGCCCTGCGAGCAGCACATGGTGCTGCTCCTGGCAGGACGGGAGGAGACTTTGCGTGCTCCCCACCCCCAGGCCTTAATTGGTGGAGGCCCTTTTGCCCACCCCTGCCCTAGCCTCTGTTTGTCTGGAAATGAGTGACAGGAGAGGGATGACATGAGGATTACCTGCTGTGTTCCCTCTCTCTGGGGCTTCTGGTATTGACTATTGTCAGCAGACAGGATACTGGGCTAGATAGACCTTTGGTTTGACTCAGTATGGCTGTTCTTATGTTCCTATGTTAAGAAAAGTCACAGTCCCTACTCCGAGAAGAGGTATGTTGAAACACTGTCCCTGCATTCCTTACGGGGCATAATTCCTCCTACTCTCCTTGGCACTATAACTCTTCATTGCTTCAGTATACAAAATAGAGAGGAATATATATACTTAAATGGGCAGACTTATTTGTGAAGAACAAAAAAACCCCACAAACAATATTTAAATATTTGAGCACTATCACACCTTACGTAAGGCATTAGAATTTCACTTAATTACTGGATGCTTATATTTCCATATGTCCCAGCAGGAATCAGGCCCAGATCCTCAAAGGTATTTATTGTGCACCTCCTTATGTATGAAATCATTTACTAATATCACAGACTTTATTACTTAAAAGATTTAAAGTATTAATAATTGATTGTGATATAGCAAAATCAATGGTGATGTCTTCCAAATAACTGTCCGGCTACATCTATACTATAGGATAAAGTTGAATTAAGATACACAACTTCAGCTACATTAATTGTGTAGCTGAAGTCAAAGTAGCTTAACCTGACTTTTGGTGTTGTCTAAATTGCAGGAAGTCGAAGGAAAAACACTCTTCCTTCAACTTCCCTTACTCCTTGTGAAAACAGGGTTACTGGCATCGACCGGAGTGCTCCTCTCACTTCAAATTAGCTGTCTTCACTAGACTCCTAATTTGAACCCTGGAAGATCAACAGCAGCAGGTTTGATCTTCCTCTGTAATGTAGACATGCCCTAAGTGACTAAAGTTGGCTGTTTCACTTTTGGACAAATTGCCATAACATTGTAAACATTTAAATGGGAAAAACTACTTAGAAGCCAAACTGTGTTACTATCAGTAAGTGAGATGCACAACTTCGCTAGTGACATGTTGCTACTATGTGAGATGTTCTCGCATCAGAACAAAAAAATCTGCAGTGCATTGATATACTGTGTTAAAGCTATTTTCACAGCCAGACCACCAAGAAGATTTATTACTCGTTATACATTTAGGTTGCAGAACACAGCAAAATCTACAGTATGGACCAAAATTGCTGGTCTACAGACTTTACAGAACTGAAACATTTTCTTGGCTGGCATCCTAATTAAATTTTCATACTTCCCTAGGCTGTATTTCCTAGTTAATATAAGTCCTTGTGAAGCTTTGTCAGTTTTCCTTTCTACTCATGCACATAATTTTTCCATAGTTCATGTGAAAGCATGCATATTTTTGAAAACTGGAAAAAAGGGCTGTGCATATTAGCAGATGATATTTAAACAAACAAACAAAAATAATGATGAATCCAGCTAAAAGACTATTTTTTTCATGGTGACACATTGGTGATGTTTTTTGTCTGAAAATAGAAGTCCCATGTGTAAATCTAAAGGTAGAATTTAGAGCAGGCAAATGTGTAGGACCAAAATAGATACACTCAAATTTTATCATGAACCTGACCAATCTTTTACTTTTGAAGCATAAAGTAATGTCAGGTATAACTACTCCTGAGAATGTACATGGAAAGAAAAAATCTAGGTGACTTTTGGGAGCTGTTGAAGTCAATGAAAAAATGGTAATTGATTTAAGTGTAATGACATCATATTACACTAGTTTGAAGTTTGTCATCATATGCTCCAGTATGAAACAACATGTGAGTATAAATGTTGAAATAAATATTTATAATTCTGAAGCAAAGGGCTTAAAGGTGAAGCAGTGGGATAATGCAAACATTTTTTCATACGAAAGTACTATTTAAGTTTTATTCTCAGGCATGCTTTGCTAATAAGTTTCAGTGATTCTTTTTATAGTATCAGCAGTTATGTCAAGGGTTTGAGCTTCCTGTACAGCTACACTAAAAGCATTTTTATTCACTTTGCAAAATATGATTAAATGGGAAAAGGGCTCATCTAGATCAACAGCAATTGGATATTTAGAGAAACGTCTGCTATTAATGCAGTCCAGGATTAACAGTTATATTTTCTACTGTATTAATCACAGGCATTAATGCTGCGCTGCCCCTTTGAAGCACTTCTGTTATGGCATTTCAAAGGGGCAGCTGCCTCACAGCTGAGCTGGGGATGTGCTGTTACACTTAAATCACCACCTCTGTGTGTTTCAAAGGGGGCAGTGGAGAACTCAGCAGTTTTGTCGATGGCGGTAAACCTCATTCTACGATGAACAATGTCTTTGTCAACAGAGTTCTGTCGACAGAAGGTAAGTGTGGATGCAGGAAAGATTTTATGTCAATAGTAAAGGCCTCCAGGAAGAAGCCCTGGTGAACACTCCTGCCACTGCTTTCAACTCTATTGTTCCTGCCTGTAGCCATCTTTAAAAGGCACAGGCACCCAGGATCAGCATTCTGGCAGCAAGCCAGCTCCAGATAAGACCCTGACTGTGCAGCTCTGTTTTTGGTCAGCCAAGATGGAGCCATGTCCCAGGGACAAGCCCCCCAAGACCCCCCTGGCCCTTCCAAGGACACATCCCCCCAGGAAGCCAGGGGCACAAAATGCCGGGCAACCACATGGTCAGGGCACGAGATCAAAGCCCTCCTGGAGCTGTGGGCTGTGGGCCGAGGAGGAGGCTCTTCAGCTACCACAGTCCAGGCACAGGAACGCGGACATATATGCCAGAATGGCTGATGGCCTGGCCAGGAAAGGCCACCACCCCACACGGCACCGCAGGTCAGAGCCAAGGTCAAGGAGCTGAGGCAGGAGTACGTCAGGGCCCGTGAGCATCGCTCCCACTCCAGGGAAACGGCACACCATTGCGCCTACCATGAGGAGCTGGACCGGATCCTGGGGGCAGGGGAACCCCTGCCTCCTGAGCGGCTTGTGGAGTCTGGGCTTGAGACCCCTGGTCAGCAGCAGCCTCAACACCAGCCAGACAACCAGGCACTCCAAGAGGAGGAGGAGGAGGAAGACAGCACCAGGAGCACCCAGGAGCCAGACGCCCACACTCAGGAAGCCTCACAGACAACCTCGGACATCAGGGAGGGAACATCAAGTGAATGCTGTGAGGGTCCAACATGGGCAGGGCAGGGCAGGGCAGGCGGGAGCCAAGTGCATGGTGCAGTGCTGTGACATGTCATGATGATCACAGCCTGGGAGAAAGGGGGGGGGGCACACCCATGGCCTCCCTCTGGGAGGGCCTCCTGCCCCTGCCCCTGCTGCTAGGTACCACCTGCTCCTGCAGGCAGTGATGCCAGGTGCAGGCATGGGTTGAGGACGCTGGGGTTGTCTCACAGCTGCAGGCCTCTCAGCACTCTGCGGGAACCTCAACCATGACCTGACACTTCTCTGTGCTGCTCGGCCATGGGGGGGGGAGGGTGTTGGGGGGAGAAGAATGGTGGCCTGCACACCTTCTGGGCTCCAGGGAGGCCGTGGCTGCTGGCCAGGCCACACCATGGCTTACTGAGATGCACATGAGCATCCTCTGACCCTAGGACAGGCACTGCCTGC
The DNA here is from genome assembly GCA_032595735.1 of Pelochelys cantorii. Classification (NCBI taxonomy): domain Eukaryota; kingdom Metazoa; phylum Chordata; order Testudines; family Trionychidae; genus Pelochelys; species Pelochelys cantorii. The sequence continues at coordinate 90,224,580 of CM064326.1, forward strand.
TGAGAAGAAGGAGGGCATGTCCTCTCAGGAAAAGTATGAGCATGTATGACTGATGACTTTTCCCTCTTGTCCTCCACAGCTGGACCAGCTGACCAGGAGGGGGGGCGCCACACCTGCCCCACCACCCAGATGGCTGCATGGAACCTGTCAGCACTGGCGCACATATCTGGACCTGGTGCGCCAGCACATCTCGGTCCTGCAAGGGTTGCAGGACTCCATGAACCGCAGGATGGAGGCAGAGGCCGAGTGGCACAGGCACTTGCTGGGGGAATTTGCCCAGCAGCACACCAACATTTGCACTGCGATCTGGAAGGCCATGGCCTTCCCCGGTCCTGTGCCTGTTCCTGCTCCTCCTGCTCAGCCAGCCCCCCCTCAGCCCCAACTCCCCCTCAACCTCTGCCCCCCCCTCAGGCCCAGCCATCCCAGACCCAGGTACAGACCCACCTCCTGCCCAGCTCCCTACTGTCCCACCCTGCACACGCAGCCATGTGCGAGAAGGCCTCCGCAGCCAAAATGCCAGGGGCTCTTCATCCAGGCAGCCCCCTCGGCCTCCCTCCCCGCTTCCTGGTTGATATTCCCCCTTCCCACCTGTGAGAGTCACTGAGGGAAACATTTTATTTTTTTTACAAACAGTTTATTTTCTCTGAGCAAAATTTTATTTTAGTTTTTCAAAAAACCAACAGTGAAATAAAATGTACCAATTTTTTCACCAACACCTGTCTCTGTTGTCAGTGTGTGATGAATGAGTACAATGTGTGAATATGGGGCTGGGAGGGGTTTTGGGGAGGAAGGCACCGGGGGCATGGGGTAATCCCATATTTGGAAGGCCCTGGGGAAAATCATTGGCCTCCATGGGAGAATTGCTCCCTCAGGGCTTCCTGAATGCGCAAGCCCAGCTGGTGGACTTGCCGGATGGCAGCTGCCCAGGGATGCTCAAAGTGCCTCCCCTCCACATCAGCCCATGTCCCCCATGCAGGGAGAAAGGCCTCCCCTTTCCTCTCCACCAGGCTGTGCAGCACACAGCATGCTGCAACCACATCGGGGATGTTGTGTTCCCCCATGTCCAGCTGAGTGAACAGGCATCTAAATCTGCCCTTCAGCCAGCCAAAGGCACACTCCACCTGGAAGTGAGCCCAATTCAGGTGGGAGTTAAAGAGTTCCCTGCTCGCATCCAGGTGGCTGGTGTAGGGCTTCATGAGCCAGGGCATAAGGGAGTAGGCCGCATCAGCCACAATGCATGTAGGCATCTGCACATCCCCGACTGCATAGTTCCTCTCCAGGAAAAATGCCCCAGCCTGCAGCTTGTGGTACAGGTATGAGTTCTGGAATACGTGGGCATCGTGTGCCCAGCCTGACCACCCGACACAAATGTCTGTGAATTGTCCCTGGTGGTCGACCAGGGCCTGCAGCACCATCGAAAAGTAGCCCCTTCAGTTAATGTACTGTGCTGCTCGATGGGGTGGTGCGTGGATTGGGATGTGAGTCCTGTAGAGTGCTCCACCACAGTTCAGAAAACCCAGCCCCGCAAATCCGGCCAAGATGGCATGCAGGTCTCCGAGGCGGACAGTCCTGTGAAGCAGCTCTGAATTGATGGCCGTCACCACCTGCAGAGAGGGACAAATAGAAACACACATAAGAGGATATTAGAGGAGTTGCGTGAGCTGATGAGAGGTGCTCCCCCAGCCCTCCCCTCCCAGACCCCAAGAGCCCCCCCTCAGGCAACCACCCCAGCTCCCGCACCACTGCAGGGTGAGGCCAGGCAGGCTTCTACCACTCCCACCCCATTCACCATTCCCTGTGCCCAGTCCTGACCGTCTCCCTTCTCTGCCCACCCCCGCCCTCCTGGACTGTCCCCCGAGAGTGACTTACCTCCATCAAGAGGGCTCCGACGGTAGACCTCCCCACGCCAAACTGATGCCCCATGGAGCGGTAGCTGTCGGGGGTGGCCAGCTTCCATAGAGCAATAGCGACGCACTTCTCCAGGGGGAAGGTGGGCTGCAAGCGGGTGTCCTGGAGTTGCAGGGCAGGGGCAATCCAGGCACAGAGCTCCTGGAAGGTGGCCTTCCGCATCCGGAAGTTTCAGAGCCACTGGTTGTCATCCCACTACTGCATAATGAGCCGGTCCCACCAGTCAGAACTGGTGTCCAGCCTCCAAACTCGCCTCTCCATGACTACGTTCGGGGGCAAGGGCAGTAGGGCTGCAGCCTGAGCAGGGGGCTCAAAGCTGGGCTCTGAATCCAGCTCTGCCACAAACGTCAGGATGCTCTCATGAGCATGCAGCAGAACTTCCAGCAGCATGGTGTGCGGCCATCGCCTGCCCAGGGAGATCTCAGGCTCCATGGCCAAAAAACGAAAAAAACAAACACAAAAGCAAAAGACCAAACCTGAAAATAAACTGCTGTGGTGTCTGAGGAAGCAGGGCAAGCAGAGCAAGCACTGCAGAAGCTTTGCTTTCCCTCTAGGAGGTAGGCAAGCCAGAAGCAGGAGCAGAGCAACAGCTGTCCAGGAGGATCCCTTCAAGCACATGTCTCTGCAGAGAGCATGCAGTGGTTCCTGGGCTTTAAGGCTGCCCCTGTGACCTTCCAGAAGCACTTCTGGGTGCCTTCTTTTGTTGACAGAGCGTCCAGCAGTCTGAACGCTCTTTGTTGACAAAGTGGATTGCTTTGTCGATCCGCGTTATGCAGTCGAGACACTCTTTGTTGACAGAAGCTTTGTCGACAGTATCTGTCAACAAAGCTTCTGTCAACAAAAGCCTGTAGTCTAGACGTACCCCAAGTGCACAGAGAGTTATCCCCACATTGTTCTGATTGAAAGATAGGGACCTAAGAGGATAATAAAAAGTGGAGGCTGGGTCATCCTACCATCAACCACACAGCAGGCTGTATTTGATTTTTGTTTTCATTTTTCCATGTTCTTTCTATGTTTGCTGTATCCTATCTGACCTCTTCTCATAGAAGTTTCAGCTGAATGGACTCTTAAATTTTGATTCACTAAGCTAAATTCCTTCAGCAAATCTGAAATTGTCGAGGTCAGCAGAAATGTTCTACACAGGAATATGAACATCAGCCAATAAAAGGTCTTCTCCTGTTCTATTCTGTATATGTTCAAATGCCGTGCAGACTTTTGGTATCAAGTTGGGGCAAACAACTTTTTGAAGTTGTAAGGTAGGGGTTTTTTTGTTCGCAACTTTTATAAATCCAGAGGAGCTGGCAACATGGCAAGCTAAATTAACAATGACCGGATTGAACAATGGTTTATAAGGTGCTGTGTTTTGTTGTTGTGTTTCATAGGAGAAGACCTAAGGCAGAAAACCTTTTCAGAAAAATATTCTTATATTTTTTTTTAGATTATTCTTTGAAATTATTTTAAACTATTTGTAGACTGTGGTTGGAGAGAGATAGCACTAGTTAGAGACTCCTTACTAAAAATAGTTTTAAAAACACTTCCTAAGCAAGAGAGTGTTCACACTTCAACAACATTTAAAAACCAGTAGTTTAGATGTGTGTATATCCAGTGTATCTGTGTAGATGTATTTCCATAAGTCATGTTCTTCCTCTTCCCTTACCCTTACTGCTGTGTGTGTTTTATCTTCTTTTGTCTACCATTATTCATATCAGATTGGATTGTGCCAGACTTGCTTTGATTGAGAAGTACCTGACTCTGCAAATAGCTTCATCGAATTAACCAAAACTGGAAGTTCATGTTAGTAAGGCCCTACTCATCCTGAGTAATGATGGTGGAAGTCTGGAGAATAAATTGTAAATTTCATGGCGGGGGTCTCCCTTCTGTTGAGAAGGTTTAGGTTAATAGAGAAGGACATTTCAAAATGGAGTGCAGATGCATGATGGGACATACAAAATGGAATCCATCCGGCCTGTAAGGACTTTTTGCCGCCAAAACAGTGTTTTGCACACGGCACCCCATCTATGCACACCGCCCAGCTGCTGCACCCAGCACCACCTGTCTGCACCCGGCACGCTTTGTTTGCACTCAACCACCAATAACTTTCCCGCCTCAGCTTCTTTAAAACCCCTAAGATCAAGAAGCTCTGGTCTGCAGTCTCTCCCCACCATTGGAGAAGGAGGATCCCAAGACAGAGGTGACTGTGGTGAAGGCCCTGTTTAACCCTTCTGGTCTGGTTCCATTCCTGCCTGCCGTCCTCAGGGTGCTCTGGCCCACACTGTGGTGAAAGCCCAGTTAGTGAGCCTTAGCTACCTGCGCTCCTGGTAACACCATCAGGACTCCATAAGCCGTCTACTGCCGTTGTGACAAAAGCCCTCCGGCGTGCTGTCAGACTGCTTGTGCGCGAACTCAGTTGTGCAGATAGAGGCCTACTTCATCGTGCCTTCATTACACCAAGGACGCCTCAGTGTTCCTCCTCTGACAGCCAACAAGGCTGAAGGAGTTGTAGGTCCTGAGCTTCTGCAGTCCTCAGACAGACTGAGTATTTACAACATCTGTTTATTATTTCTGTTCTTTCTGTTCTTTCTCCTGTTTTCAGAGGGTGAGGGTTGGTCTGTTAGTGTTGTGTTCTATTGTGTTATCTGTTATATCCAATACAGTTCAATTGATTATTCAAATTTGGACCGGAGTCTGTGTGTATTTAACATCTCGAGAGATCAACCGGTGATAGATACGGTATTTCCAGGCCGGATCTATCTTCTGGGACAAGGCAGTGTACAAGTCAGTTAACGCAGTTCTCTCTAAGGGTATTAGCAGTGTGCCTTGCTGCTAACACTTCTGTCCATTTCTTGTGACCTAATACATTTGGGGATACTGAATTAAAGAATTAAAAGTAAGTAGATAAAAAAGCTGAACATCAGGGGATTGGATTTTCAATATGCTGAACATTTCCCGTGAGGGATAGATAACTCATAACTGCTCTTAGCTCTAATCTTTGCCTATGCATTCCACTATTGTAACATTCTACTACCACTGTTATGATGCTGGAATTTTTTGTGATGAAGATAAATTTCCACTTGTGACTGTGTCCAAAATCAAATCAGTTTCACTTGTGATTTAAAACAGATTTGAACCAAATTTCTCAGGAGTCTAAGGCATGTTAATTACTTTAAATTGTGATGACTGCTTTTTCTGCTGTATGTGTTTTTTTTAAATGATCCTTCATAAATAAAAACATTGAACTTTGGCACATTATGCTGTTCTACAATATGTCATGATCATAATTAACTGTTAGTTTCCACAACTGAAAACTAGATACAAGGAAAAAATGTTTCTACAGTGTTGAGAAGTTATTACTTCATGAGCAGCTGGCATATTATAGATATAAAAGTAATATTAAATGTGATATTATTTCACAGTTTTCACCCAATGTTTTCCCATTATAACATGTGCAATTTATTAGTTCTTATGTGGTGTAGAAGATTCCTCTATGAGTAGTGCCATTCACTTCATTGATGCTGCTGGGAGAGTAAGGTACTTTTCATCAAAAGTAATGGTGCCATAATCTAGCTCCTAAAAGTACATATGTAGCACAACATGAATGAAAATGCATTTACCTTTTTAAAAACTCTGCAAGCTGCAACTTCCTTTTAGTAATGCCTAGATGTTACCTTGATGAACTACTACTGTTCTTCTTTCTGAAAAAATCTCAGAAAGATTACTCCCTCTCTCATAGCAAAATACAGTACTGGGGGGAAATATTAAGTATTTATACCCAGGCTATTGACCTTTGGAATGCATAACAAAATAACTACAATTAATAGGTCAATCTCTCTGTTTTCATCAACCATAAATATTACCATATCTCATTACCTGTTTAAAAATAATTCTCCTTTCACTTTTGTGATTCTTACTGTCCTTTCAGATCACAGAACTGTTCTCTTTCCAAGCCTCAGGTCAAGCGTTATTTAACATTAGTGGTTATAAAAGTTTTGCAGAAAACTAGGCAAGAGAGAAAGCCTTTCATTACTAAACAAAACATCCATACTCATCATTTACCAGAGGTTATTATAAACACTGCTGTGATTGACGTTAGTCACTTCATTAATGGATAGCTTCAAGCACCTGATTATCTAATACCTTGGGGGTGGCAAAGTGCTATTTCTCATCCTTATGACTCCCAGAACTCTGAATCGTGATGTGCCAGTGATATTTTCATTGAGGCAATCACTGTTAGCTGCACTGTACCCTCTGTAGCTTTGACACCGTTTTCCAGATATCATGTAACATCTTCCCATCACAAAGAAATAATAAAACCATTCCTCTTGAAAGCTGTGAAATAGCATAGCAATCCCACCCCAAAATGTCCTGAATAGCATAGCAATCCCACCCCAAAATGCATTATTAATGTTCTAGCATATTGAGAATAAGAAGAGAGTTGAGGAGAAACAAACCACACATTTTTTGTGTGTATATATACTGTATATATAAAACTGGGTGGTTTAACTCAGGAAATGCACAATCTATTTATGGGATCTATTTTGATTACTGAGAGAAACCACTAATCCCTGTTATGGCTGACATCAGAATCCAACAAACAAAAGACTTAACTAAACATTGTAGAAAATTTCATGCAGCTTAATTCATGGGTTTGTTTCCCCTCAAATCTCTTTTTATTCCCGTTTGATTTTTCTCTGCAGTGATACTGGAAATTCATATCCAGAAGCATCATTAAGATTCCCACTGGTTGTAGCGAGGAAACAGGGGGTTTCTCCATTGGAAGGAACGATGAGGTTGGGATTTCCCATACAGGAGGACTGACCCTACTTCTGCTGTCCTGATCATGTTCCATGGATTCATAATAATGAAGTGGGATTGTAAGGAATTAAGCAGGAACTGGATTCACTGGAACTTTCCATACTCAGTACTTTCTGTGGCTCTGACTTCCAGATTATTAGCATGTTAAAACCTCTGCTCCCACAAGACTTGTGGAAATATTACATCTTGCTACAGATTACAAAATTTTCCATTTCACTTCCACTCATAAATTCACTTATCTTCCATGAGTCTAATTTAGCCTAGGATTTAAACAAATTTACCAAAAAACCGTACTGCTTGCGTATGATAAAAATAATTCTGCATATCAAATCTTTCACTGCTCTCTCTGCTCTGTTGTGTAGTAAATTCTGTACCCTGAACAGGTCAGCGCAGTTATTTTCCAAAGTTAATATATGATGCATCCATGTAAAATATGATTAACTCCAGGTCATTATCCCTCAAATTCATGACACTGATAGCTTTTGCTTGTGAGTCTGCAATTGTAGACAAGATTAAAGTAAATATTTACAGAATGAATTACTTTGGTCCTGACTCTTCCCTTTTTTAAATCAGGTTTTTTTATCATTCACTTGTGATGGGGCAGAATTTTTTTTCTGAAAGTATTTGTTAAACTAGAGAAAAATTACTGTGAATCTTTTAATTTGATGCATTCAGGATGGATGACGACCACATGGAAGACAAGAATGTTGGAGGATACTGTCGTACATCGCAAGCCACCAGTTCTCAAGATGTTTCGTTTTAAAGTAGCATCTTCAGTAAACACTACAATATTGTGAGACTTTACAGATGCAGCAGATCATTTTGAAATGTCCAACACTGTGAATGTGTTTGGCCATCTGTGAGCTGTACATTGCAGATTCTTTTATGTGTTATATGCTTAATGAATGGCATTGCTCACATTGGCCCCAAAACAAGCCAATATTCTTGAAGTTAAAATGTAAACGGAATAGATGACAAATGTGACCTTAATGGTAACAGCTGCTGCAGTTAGCATATGTGGGCAGTTCTGAGTTGCATCCGCTGTGTAATATTCAACTGCACTCAAATAATAAAAGCCTTCTCATTTTTTCTTTGACTTTTTGAACATTCTAATGGGATGCCTTAAGGAAGAATGGTTCACCACTTCAAGAAATGGTATGCCAAGATGTTACTCTTTGGCACCACCCAATCTAAGAGCATGTCTACACTCTAAAGTTAAGTCAACTTTATCTAAGCTGGCATTGAGCCTCTGAATTAAGTAGGTTGTTCCTCTGTGAGCACACCATGCTTATGTCGGTGGAGTGTGTTTTCACTGGTAGAACTTACATCAATGCACAGAGAACTGCACTCTAGAATCATAGAATCTTAGAGCTGGAAAAGACCTCAGGAGGTCATCAAGTCAGCCCCCTGCCCAAGTCAGGACCAATCCCAACTAAATCAACCCAGCCAGGGCTTTGTCAAGCCGAGACTTTAAAACCTCTTGGGATGGAGATTCCACCACCTTCCTAGGTAACCCATTCCAGTGCTTCACCACCCTCCTAGTGAAATAGTTTTTCCTAATATCCAACCTAGACCTCCCTCACTGTAACTTGAGACCATTGCTGCTTGTTCTGCCATCCGTCACTACTGAGAACAGCCTTTCTCCATCCTCTTTGGAACCTCCCATCAGGAAGTTGAAGGCTGCTATCAAATCTCCCCTCACTCTTCTCTTCTAAACAAACCCAAATCCCTCAGTCTCTCCTCATAGGTCATGTGCTCCAGCCCCCTAATCATTTTGGTCGCCCTCCACTGGACCCTCTCCAATGTGTCCACATCCTTTCTATAGTGAGGGGCCCAGAACTGGACACAATACTCCAGATGTGGCCTCACCAGAGCCGAATAAAGGGGAATAATCACTTCTCTAGATCTGCTGGCAATGCTCTTCCTAATGCACCCTAATATGCCATTAAGCTTCTTGGCTACAAGGGCACACTGTTGACTTATATCCAGCTTCTCATCCACTGTAATCCCCAGGTCCTTTTCTGCTGAACTGCTACTTAGCCATTCAGTTTCCAGCCTGTAACAATGCTTGGGATTCTTCCGTCCCAAGTGCAGGACTCTACACTTGTCCTTGTTGAACCTCATCAGATTTCTTTTGGCCCAATCCTCTAATCTGTCTTGATCACTCTGGAGCCTATCCCTGCCCTCCAGCGTATCTACCTCTCCCCCTAGCTTAGTGTTATCTGCAAACTTGCTGAGGGTGCAATCTATTCCCTCATCCAGGTCATTAATAAAGATGTTAAACAAAACTGGTCCAAGAACCGATCCTTGGTGCACTCCTCTAGAAACCGACCACCAACCTGACATCGAGCCGTTGATCACTACCCGTTGGGCCCAACAGGCTAGCCAGCTTTCTATCCATCTTACAGTCCATTTATCCAATCCATACTCCCTTAACTTGCTGGCAAGAATATTGTGGGAGACCATATCAAAAGCTTTGCTAAAATCAAGGTGTATCACATCCACTGACTTTTCCATATCCACAGAGCCAGTTACCTCATCATAGAAGCTAATCAGATTGGTCAGGCATGACTTTCCTTTCCTAAATCCATGTTGGCTATTCCTGATCACTTTCCCAACTTCCAAGTGCTTCAAAATGGATTCCTTGAGGATCCCCTCCATGATTTTTCCGGGGACTGAGGTAAAGCTGACTGGTCTGTAGTTCCCTGGATTGTCCTTCTTCACTTTTTTAAAGATGGGCATTACATTTGCCTTTTTCTAGTCATCCGGGATCTCTCCCGACCTCCACGAGTTTTCAAAGATAATGGCCAAAGGCTCCGCAATGATATTTGCCAACTCCCTCAGTACCCTTGGATGCATTAAATCAGGGCCCATGTATTTATGTATGTTTAGCTTTTCTAAATAGTTCCTAACTTGCTCTTTCCCCACCAAGGGATGTCCACCTACTTCCTATACTGCATTGCCTAGTGCATTTATCTGGGAGCTGACTCTGGGTATCTACTCCACAGAGAAACAAACTGAATGGGATTTTGGGCTTGCAATGCCTCATGGGACCAAAACATTGTCATAGACATTAATGGTAACATGGGCTTAGCCTCTCATGATACACTTTTTTAGCTCCCTCCTTCCTCTCTCCCTTTATCTCCCCTTCCCTAATATCAATAGCAAAAAAAAAAAAAAAAAAAAATCCCACAAGGTTTTTTTACCTGCTCTCTTAAATAATTTCCAATGCACTATACCAACAGACATCTCTCACATTTAAGGTTTTCTCACACCTTTTTTTTTCTGAAAATCTGCATTAGTAGTAAATAAAACGCAGCCTGAGGAGCATGGGACTGTTCATCTATGCACTTCTTTGTGAACATTGCAAACAATTTAAGCCTTATTCTGCAATATTTCCAGCGTAGAGACCAGAGCTGTTGAATAGGACACAGCGATGTCTCATGAGCAGCCCTGCTGCCAGCCACACAGCAAAACAATTTTCAGTTGCTGTTTGTAGTGGCACATTAGATGAATACGATTGAATTCTGATCCCGGGAAACAATGGAACAAAAATATTCATTCTTTCTGTATAATGGAACCCACCTGCTTTTTCTCCACCTCTCTTTTCTAAACAAGCTATATACCTCTGTACCAATATTGCAGCCATGAGGCATGCCACCAAAATCTTTGTGATGCCAATTAAATCATATTTTGCATATGTACTAATACTTCCAGTTCTTCCTGTCTATTCCCCACGATCCTTGCATCTGCACACAGACGTCCTGCACATCGATCAGTTTCCCACACTGATTTCCTCTTTGTTTCTTTATTGACCCATTGTCATTTTCCATGTCTCCTTCCCACCAATATCTAACCATCTGTTTAGGGTTTTTATGTTTACCTGTTAGCTTTTGTCACTTTGTTTAAATCTCTTCTCACTACGTTGTCAAGTTGGTATATGAAGACTCTCTTCCTCTTCTTGTTCAGAACTCCATCGCTTCACAGAAGTCTATTTTCCCAAAACAGCACCCCATACTCACTCAAAGAAGCTGAAACCCTTCAGGTGACATCATCTGAGCATCCATGCATTCCCCTCCTGGATGCACATGCCTTGATCCCCAACTAGGAAGACAGACAAAATCACAACCTGCACCCCCTGTTTTTTTCACCCTGTCTCCCAGATTCCTGTAGTCACTGCTGATCTTCTTAGGATTAGACCAGGCAGTATTATTAGTGTGCATATGGATAAGCAGAATAGGACAGAGATCAGAGGGATAGATGAGCACTGACAACCTTTACAGGCTCCAGCCAGACAGCATAAATCCCAGGGCACCATGTCAGATCCACAAATGGATACATCCATTTCCTTCAGCAAGGAGTCCCTGACCACCAGCACTCCATGTCTCCTTCTCTCATGTGACATGGCAGTGACTTTCCCAGTTTTAGGATGAATTGCTTCTCTTCTTCAGCCACTGGGGGTATGTCTAGACTGCATCCCTCTGTCAGCAGAGGGATGCAGATTAGGCAGGTCGACATTGCAAATGAAGCAGGAATTTAAATATCCCGTGCCTAATTTGCATAAAAATGGCCGCTGCATTTTGCCAACTCAGCACTTTGTTGGCAAAAAGCAGCAGTCTAGAGGGGGATCTGTTGAGAAATAAAGCCTTTTCAACAGATCCTGTAAACCTCCATGAGGAATAACAGTTAATCCGAACTAAGGACTTAGTTCAGATTAACTTTAAACTGCAGCGTGTAGCCGCGGGCAGTTCGTTTGGACTAAGGGGGATTTAAAAATGGCAGCCAGACGGGAACATGCAAATAAAGCCCGGGGATATTTAAATCCCGGTCTTCATTTGCAACCCCGGTTCCCTGATTTGCCTACCTAGCTCGAACTAACGAGCTAGTGTAGACATACCTGAAGAGAGGTAGAGATGCTGGAAGATAGTGAAAGGGTTCAGAGTCACCAAGATAAATTGGAGGATTGGGCCAGAGAATTCTGAAATGTCCTGCATTTATGATGGAAGAATTTCATGCACTGCTACAGGCTGGGGACTGATTGGCTAAGAGGCAGTTCTGCAGAAAAGGACCAGAGGATTACAGTGGATGAGAAGCTAGAAGTAGTCAAGAGTATGCCCTTAGTGCCAAGAAGGCTAATGGCAGATTGGGCTGCATTAATAGGAGTATTGCCACTAGGTCAAGTGAAGTGATTATTCATCTTTATTCGGCACTGGGGAGGACACATCTGAAGTATTGCATCCAGTTTTGGGCCTCCCACTACAGAAAGGGATGAACAAATTGGAGAGAGTTCAGCAGAGAGCAACAAAATTATAATGGGGTTGTGACACATGAATTATGAGGGGAGGCTGAAGGAACTGGTTTAATTTAGTCTGCAGAAGAGAAGAGTGAAGGGGAATTTGATAGAACCTTCAATTACCTGAAGGAAGTCTCCAAAGAGGATGGAGCTAGGCTATTCTTAGTGGTGTCAGGTGTAGGACAAAGAGAATGGTCTCAAATTGCAGTGGGGGAAATCTAGGTTGGATATGAGGAAAAACTATTTCACTATTAGGGTTGTGAAGCACTGGAATGGGTTGTTTAAGGAGGTGATGGAATTTTCATCCTTGGAGCTTTTTAAAGCCCAGATTTACAAAGCCCTGGATGGGATGATTTAGTTGGTCTTGGTACTGCTTCATGCAGGAGGTTGGATTAGGTCTCTTCCAATTCTAATGTTCTAAGATTCTAGCCTTGCATCCCTTTTTCCATCAGTGGGCCAATGCCAGATACTTCAAAGGGAATATACAAAACAGGTAATTATCAAGTGATTTAAACTCTCAAAAGGATGTAATTTATGCATAGGTCTTGGGCTGGCCATCTGGATATATATATTTTACTCAAAACTATTTACAAATTCATAGTTTGTTCTGAGACTATTTAAAAAAATCTATAACATGTGAATGGATTAAGTAAAAAAAGACGCATCTACACAGTTAGCTGAAGGCACAATTCCTTACTACAGTGTATTGTACTGCTCACCAGATCCAGATAATGGTAGGCATTGGGAAATATCATGGGATTAGGATTGATTAATGTATTTTTCCAATGTGAATATACTATGTTTACAGTTGCACATTTGTATGAAAGGATGCATATAATAATCATAACTGATAATAATACCTAGCACTTACTTAGTATTTGCTTTCAAAAGACTATAAGTGAATTAGCTAATCCCCACCATACACTTATGAGGTTGCTGAGTAAATATTACTCCTTTTTACATAACTATTGTCTATCCCCAAGATTCAGCAATCCTTTCTTATTCAGTGAAGCAGCTGACATGTACTAAAGTTTCATTTTCTTCAATGGGGTAGAAGCATATATTTGAAATTATATGTTGATGAGCTAGGGGTTACAACAATATATCTCAAATAGTATATCTTGTATAATACAGTAAATGAAAGTAACATCACTATCTACAAATGAGCGTAGAAGTCACAAGTGACTTCATTCTATGGTGATAGACACTTCCCATGGAATTAAGATTTCAAGAATACCTCTGTTCATTAAGATAGGACTGAGTAAATTATTCGAAAGCACTCCTATTAATGTAGTTCAGCCCTGAATATTTCCTATTATTGTAATTCCACACTTTCCCTTATCAGCATATTTCATTATCAAACCATTCATATGGGAGTTTGTTTTCTAAGTATTAAAGCTGGTTGGGAAATTTTTGTTGAATCATTTTTTCTTAGAAAATTTCACCAAAACTGTAACATTTTGCAGCTTTGTATCAGTTTCAATGGAAAGTATTCTCAAGTCCAGGATACATCTTTGAGGAGCAGGTGGATGGGGAAATAGCGCATTTGTGCGCGAGCGCACACACACACACACACACACACACAAACACCAGAATAGCCAGTAGTTGAATGGTTAGTGCTCTTCCCTGAAATGTGGGAGCTCTAGGTTGAGGAATCAGGCAGAGCATGACCTTGAAGCAGGGTCTCCCCTATCCAAGAGGAGTGTCCTACTAACCATTGGGCAATTGGTAATTCTAGAATTCATATCTCACTCTTTCCCTCTCTCCCAGGTCTCTCAAATTTCCAAAGGTCTCTTATTTCCAGGTCTCTTATTTCAATGTGGTATAAAAATAGACTTTGAACCCTGGACATTTTTCTTGAAATGGAATTCTGGTTTTCCAGCCAGGTGTTCTGAGTACATAATATAAATGCTTGCTATTGTCTCTCAGACACATTCCTTATTCTTCGGTCCTCTCTGACCATAGAAAATATCTGATTGCGGACCTCTCTATGATTCCCCTTTATGTATCTGAAGCATGTTTTCCTTTCTCCAGAATGAATGTGGCCACTGCTTTTAATGTTTCTTCCCTGGGTGCGGTTTTTACAAACCTTTTCTAACTTTTGTTGCTTTATTCTCTGCAGTTTGTCTTTACTATTTTTTTATGGTGCCCCAAATGGAACATAATCATCTGGCACCTAATCAGAAAAAATTGCTTTAGATTTTCTGGTTTTAATACTCATACTGTATAATGCAATAAGATTTGCTTTTTTGTTTTCTTTTTTGAATCATATTCCGTATTTTGTCCATTACAATGGATCTGATTCTCCTCTCATTTGTGTATATCATGAGAAACTCGACTGTGTAGCCTCTTATTTTCTGAGTAGACCCATTGATCTTAATCTATTTGTGAAGTAAAGTTCTGCTCAATGTTATAAAGGTGGTTGAATGCATTTCAGTCTATTGGGCTATTTTATTTCTTCAAACTATATGGTTACTTTTATTTATGCAGAATATAGTAATAAACAGGTGTATGGTTACGGATTAATAAATCCCTACATGTGCTTTAATAACCTTACATCCTTGTTCTCTTTCAACAGTGTTTTTTGTATATTCTCCCAGCAGTGCTGGGAATACTTTGTTTGCTTGACTGTGCCTTGAGGAATAGTGTGTGTTTCTGAGGCAGCAGCAGAACTCAGCATGAACAGTTTCAGCACTTTCATTGAAACAGAAATGGAAATCCACTTAAATGGAGTTTTATGAAGGAGCTGGGAATACTCACATTTTCTATAAAAAGCTAAGTTAAAGGAGCATCTGGCTTCAATTGACAAAGCTAGTAAACCAAAAGATCAGACGTGAATTCCATTATTTAGTCTTTCTACTGTGCTAATATGCTGCAATACATACAGTATGATCTACAAGTTCACACGCTATTCTGAAGCGCATCATAAAGGACAAGGAAAGATGTTTTATCTAGGCACATTGGAGTTAAAATTATTCTTCTGTACACAAAACTCATCTATCTGGTAGCTTAGTATGAGATTCTGCAGAGTTCTAGATGAAATTAACATACAGACACCCATGAGCAGCCTGCAGGGATGTGCCAGAGTCCCTCCATGTCTCTTAGGCTATGTCTATACTATGGGTGTCTCTAGACTACAGGGTTTTGTCGACAAAAGTGGACTTTTGTCGGCAAAACTATACATGCATTTACACTGCCTCTGAATTCTGTTGACATAACGTTGACAGAACTCAGTGTGTGTTGTCGATGGCTGTAAACCTCATTCTATGAGGAATAACGCCTTTTGTCGACAGAGTTCTGTCAACAGAAAGCATTATTGCATCTACACTGTCCTTTGCGTCTACACTGTCATGTCGACAAAGTGGCTTGCTTTGTTGACAGAACAGGATGTAGTCTAGACGCTCTTTGTCGACAGAAGCTTTGTCGACAGTATCTGTCGACAAAACTTCAGTTGACAAAAGCCTGTAGTCTAGACGTACCCTATGAGTTTTGCCGGAAGAGGCAATGCAAATGAAGCACAGATTAGCATTTTCTCGCACTTCATTTGCATAATCTCTTCCAGTCCATTTTTGTGCAAGGGGTTTTTTGCAAAAACAAGCAGTGTGGACGGGTCTGTTTTGGGCAAAAAACACTTTTTGCACAAGATCCTTATGCCTCCCCTGAATAGAGTAGACATATCATTGAATAGGGCTTCCCCTGATCTGTCTTTAAGGACATGTCTATACTAGGAAATAATTTTGAAATAATTAAAATGAAAATAATAACTCCTGAAATAACAAAATCAAAGTAGCGTGAAATAACACTGCCAGACTGCATTGAGGATCTGCTTTGGGCTACAGCAGCCACTTCCTGTCACATCTGCAGGGCATGTCAGGACTGGAGGGAGGCTGTAAATGCTGCAATCCAGTTCACTTGGGGTATGTCTACACTGCAGAGTTTTTTCAGAAAAACAGCTGTTTTCCCAAAAAAACTTCAGCAACACTGCAATTGCATTCTTTCAAAAAAAATTTAAAAGAACAGAGGGGGTTTTCTGACAGTAGTAAGCCTCTTTCCATGGGAAAGAATGCCTTTTCTGAAAGAGCTCTTTTGGAAAAAGGCATATGTGGATGGGGAAAAAGGTTTTCTTTCAAAAGAAGAGGTCTCCAGGAAATAACACAGGTGCCCTGTGGCCACTTCATTCAAAATAATCACAACTCTATAGTTCCTGTCTCCTGTCTCCTCTTAAAGCTGCAGGCACCCTGGACAAGCCTTGGGACAGGAAGCCGGCCTTTGAGCAGCACCCATTGTCACCTGGCCAGAGGTCGCAGAGGAGGAGGAGGAGGAGGGAAAGCAGGGGCAGGAGGAGGAGGAGGACGACACGGCCACAATGACAATGTCCCTGGAGCCGGTTGCCATGAGCCAGGATATGTCCCAGGCATCATCTGACCCCAGGGAGGGATCTTCAGGTGAGTACTCTCAGTTTGTACAACACATAGGGTGGGGGAGGCGGGCACAGGGTGGGGGGGGGTGCGAGCGTAACTCAGACTGCTCGGCTGGACATTGTGCTGCAGTCCGTGCAGGTGGAACCATGTGCAGCGTTATTGTGAACCACGCGGACTCAGCACGCAGCCCTTGAGCCCACCCGAGCTCCTGCTCCCAGGCTTAGGGGTGGCCACACACACATCTGGCCCTCCCACCACCTGCCATGCTAGTCATGCTAGGAAGCAGGCTAGTCACAAGGGTACAGGCATGACCCCAGACACACCGAGGAGTGCCGCACACAGCACATGGGCATGCCTGCCCGCACGAGGCACCACCTGCTACAGTGGAGAGCACTGTGAGATGCAGGTGTGTGTGCGGGCTCCCAGTTCCTCTGCTGCCCATGGGATCCCACTGGGGCCAGTCACTTCCCTTGCCTGCTTGTCCATGGTGGGGTGGAAAGCGGCCAGTATGGTTCCCTGGGCACCTCGGGGCCCCTGTGAGGCAGGGCCTTCTGTGCAGGCCACACATGGCCTTGCTCCCAGGGCATCCCCCTCCTCTGGCCTGAGGACTGTTGGTTGCTGCTCACAGAGGAGTGCACGGCCTCAGGAACAGTGTCCGCATTGATGACTGACCACCTCTCCCTCTTTGTATTCTCCCCAGCTGGACCAGCCAGTACTGAGGGGTGAGACATGCCACCCGAGCCCACCGCCCAACCCCAGGGGACCTGAAAGTGCTCCAGGGTCCAGGAGGAGCTGATGAGGCAGCATGTGGGCATCCTGTGTAACATGTAGCAGACTCTGGTGCAGAAGGTCTGGGAGGATGCAGACTGATGGATCTGCATGTGGGACCAGCTCATGGGTGATAACGTGTGTGCCATCTGTGGTGTAGTGTGCTTGTTGCTATGCTGGGTGGAGGGCTGTGGGTGACACTCACTGGCGGCTATTTGTAGCACGGCCCAGCAGGAGTCACTAGGCAAGGGTCTCCCAGCCTGTCGGACCAGTTGCCTCCCAGGGAGAGAGACAAAGGGTGGAAGGCGGGGTCCAACCCTGGCTGGGGGGCAGGGCTGGAAGAGAGTCAGTTTTGGTCTGGGAAGCAGGGGAGAAGGGGCTAGGGAGGGGGGCTGGGATTGTAGGGCCCAGCCACCCCCCATCTAAAGGGGGAAGGGCCCTGAGGCCTCCTAGTCCCAGTTCCTGTAACCAGATTACATCTGTGGTGTGCTGTATCTTGGAGAAGCAATAAACTCCCTCAATCCTACAGGCTGGCGGAGTCTGTTCGTGCCACTACGGGTGTGCAGGAGTGGGGAAACCCCAACACGCTGTCACACCATCGCACAGGAAATAATGGCACACATGGCTGCTGTTGCTACTCCTGCCTACCACCCTCCTGCCCTCCCTGCTATGCCCATTCCCCTCCCCCTTCCCCCCAAGCAATGACTCTGCTCCCTCTCCAGGTGATGCCCATGCCTCTTTCCCCTGCCCCCCACCATCTCTGACCCTGCTTCAGCTCCCCTTCCTGCCCCCCACCCTGTGGTCCCAGGACCCACCCAACCCCAAGTTCGACGAGGTCTACACACCTGAGGTGGGACATTCAGACACCCCTCCCATGCCACTCCTAGCCCTGAGGCCCCCTCCAGGTTATGAGCCCCCTTTCTACTCCCCAGCTTTTTAAATGAAAGATAAATACACAATTTGTTCTGTTAAAATCCAAACAGGTGTCTTTATTCTGAGGTTAAGGAAGAGGCAAAGGGAGGGAGGGGTTGTGGTGGGCAAGGAATATTGGAGCAAGCCAAAGGCCCCTGGGGAGAGCTACTGGGGTCCTTGAGAGAAATTCTCCCTCAGGATCTCTCAGATGCACACCCTGGCCTGATGAGCCCAGTGAATGGCAGCTGTCTGCGGTTGTTCAAAGGGTTTCCCCTTGCGGCCGGCCTCTGCCCCACCCCCCAGGTAGGAAGGCCTCCCTCTTCCTCTCCACAATGTTCTGGAGGATACAACATGCCAAGACAACCTTGGAGATGTTGCGCTCCCCCACATCAAGGTGGGTCAGGAGGCACCTGAAATGCGCCTTGAGGTGGCCAAAGGCACACTCCATCTGCATCATCACTTGGCTGAGGTGGGAGTTAAATTGGTCCCTGCTGGGGTCCAGGTGGCCAATATAGGGTTTCATTAACCACGGCATGAGGAAGTAGGTTGCATCGCCCATGATGCACAGTGGCAGCTGCATGTCCCAAACCACAAAGTCATGGCAGGGGAAGAATGTGCCCACCTCCAGCTTACTGTAGAGGCTTGAGTTTCAAAAGACATAGGCATCATATGCCCTGCCCGACCACCCGACAAAAATGTCCATGAACTGACCAGGGCTTGCAGCACCATTGAAAAATAGCCCTTGTGGTTGATATACTGGACCACTCAATGTTGAGGTGTGAGGATCGGGATGTGGGTCCCATATATGTCTCCACCACAGTTTGGGAACCCCAGGACAGTAAGCCACAATAAGGTCTACATCTCCCAGGCAGATGATCATGTGCAGCAGGATGGAGTTGATGGCCCTCACAACCTGAAGAAGGAGACAAACAAACACACAAAACAGAGAATGAGAGGGAGTGCCTGAGCCTTTGGGAAGTGCCTGCCCCCTCTCTTTCCCTCCCTCCCCCCCCCAAACACCCCAGGAGCCACCCCGTATGAGACTACCCTCCAGCAACAGGGCTGTGTGAGAGCGGGATGGCACAATCCCCCGGGTATGATGCTTCCCCCCCACCTCAGCAGCAGGGTTTCCCCCCTCCCTTAGATCCTCCCCCCCAAAACCCCTTTCCTGAGGGTCCCCCTTTTCCAGGATTCCTCTCCTACCCTACAGGGACTACAGGCCAAGAGTGTCTTACCTCCATGAGGGGGGCCCTGATGGTGGTCTCCCCCAAGCCAAACTGGTGGCCCACTGACCGGTAACTGTCAGGTGTGGTGAGCTTCCAGATGGCGATTATGACCCGCTTCTCCAGGGGGATGGCGAGCCATAGGTGGGTGCCGCATCATCAGAGGACAAAGGGTGAGCCAGGCACACAGCTCCAAAATAGTGGCCTTCTGCATGCGGAAGTTTTGGAGCCACTGCTGATTGTCCCACGATTCCATGACCATCCGGTCCCACTAGTCGGAACTGGTGTTCAGCCTCCAGAAATGCCTCTCCACTGTGAGGTGCAGTTGCACGGGTCTTGCTCCCACACACAGGGAGAGGGTCTCCAGAATGATCTTGGAGTTGAGCT
The DNA here is from genome assembly GCA_032595735.1 of Pelochelys cantorii. Classification (NCBI taxonomy): domain Eukaryota; kingdom Metazoa; phylum Chordata; order Testudines; family Trionychidae; genus Pelochelys; species Pelochelys cantorii. Next base: position 90,244,304 of record CM064326.1, read on the forward strand.
TGTGCAGGGCCAGGAAGGCATCCTGTACAAACTGGTGCAGAAACTGCAGCATGGCCATGTGGGCCCATCATATGCCCAGGGGCAGCTCCGGCTCCATGGCACAAAGACAAAACTGTGGCATCCAAAAAAGCTGGGCAACCAAAGCAGGCACTGCGAGAGCTTTGCTGTCCCTTGAAGAGGTAGGCAAGCACGCAACAGAATCAGAGAAACGGCTTTCCAGGGGGGTCCCTTTAAGCATGAGTCTCAGCTAGCCTTAGGCAACAGCACTCGGAAGCAACTGGTGACCTAAAGCCCTGCCTGAAGTGGTTCCAGGTGGCCTTATATGAGATATAGCATCCAATCAGTGTGGACACTCTCTTTCGAAAAAGCAGATCACTTTTTCGATGAGCTTTGGCAGTGTGGACGCTTTCTTTTGGAAGACGTTTTTTTCAGAAGATCTCTTCTGGAAAAGCTTCTTCTAAACAGAAGCCTGCAGTCTAGATGTAGCCTTGGTGACAGCCTGAGATGGCATCATGCCTTCAGTCCTCTGATCATGGGAAAGACCTGGTGGAATTCTGGAATTGTTCAGATGATCACAGCCTATTGGCTCATCTCCTGGGAAAAGGAGAGTCCCAGACCGGATGTTGCTTAGACACCAATAATTCCTGTGAATCCTGAATGAGACTGGAGCCTTCAGAGATGAAACCTTAAGTGATTTCATTTGGGTTTAATAATCCTTTTGAACTTTGACAGTCCTGGAAGGGAATCAACTTCTATGGATGCAGACAGAGTGCCCCCCTACAGTGTTTAGCTCCTGGATACAGAAGAGCAGAAGCTGGATGATCTCAGAGTCCCATCACAACTCCTTTGCAGAAATAGTGTGATTTGAATATCTTCTACTAGATTTGATATACCTCAGTGGTGACACTTGGATCAATAATCTTCTTTTGTATGGGAGATATAGATTGAAAGCAACCATTCGAGTTTTACCATCAGCTGATTAGGCCAGATAATTGTGTTAAGAGTACCAGAGTGAATTGCTGTGATGTCTCCTTTACCTTTGTGAATCGGGCATTGAATTGTTCCATGTTTCATGGTCTGTTCTGAGTGACCACCGTTGCAACTGAAGACTCTTTACTTTTCCATTTGTGCAGCAAGTAACTGCATCTGCTATGATTTGTGCAAATGCAGTTTAGGGTTGACCATGAGTTTGCAAGAAATCAAAGCCAGGGAATTTTTGCGGGGATCTTTCATGAGGTGTATATGAAAGCTTGAACTACATTTGACTATTCAAGCTTCATCAGACTTGAAGTTGAATTGGCAAGAGTTAAATGTGTAGATCCAAAAGGTCTTACTTGACTACAAGCAGTGATGAGGGATGTTGCGAAGGATGTGATAGATGGGGAAATGAACATTTTCCACCATCCACTAAAATGCGGGTGGGGAACCTCCAGCAAGCCAGCCCCATGTAGTTCATTAGGATTAGTCCCTGGGGGTATGTCTAGACTACATGGCTCCATCGATGGAGCCATGTAAACTAGTTTACCCGACATAGTCAATGAAGCGGGGATTTAAATAATCCCTGCTTCATTAAAATAAAAATGGCCACCATGCTGTGCTGACAATCTGCTGATCCAGCACAGCATGGCAGTCGAGACGTTGATCGGTCAACAAGGGAAGCCTTTGTCGCCCACTCCTGTAAACCTTGTTTCATGAGGCATAAGGGAGCAGTCAACAAAGACTTCCCTTGTTGACCGATCCACGTCTAGACTTCCACGCTGTGCTGGATCAGCTGATTGTCAGCACAGCGTGGTGGCCATTTTTATTTTAATGAAGCGGGGATTATTTAAATCCCCGCTTCACTGACTATGTCAGGTAAAACTAGTTTACATGGCTCCATTGATGGAGCCTTGTAGTCTAGACATACCCTAGTGGGCCAACAGACACTTTGTTTACACAAGTGCCCACAGGCATGGAACCCTGCAGCTCTCAGTGGCTGCAGTTCACTCTTCCTGGCCAGGGGGAGTTGTATGAAGTGGTGGTCCAGCCTGCACCACTTCCCTCAGCTCTCATTGGCAGGGAACAGCAAATTGTGGCCACTGGGAGCTGTGAGTGGCTGTGCCTGTGGATACTCAGGTAAACAAATTGTGTGGCACCTGCCAATTGCTAACCCTAATGGACTGTGTGTGGACCATAGGCCAGAGCTCCCCACCCCTAAGCCGGAATTCCTGAATTCCTGGTTTTGGTGCCCTATGTGTCCACTTGGTTTATGAAGTCAGTTTGCCCAGGTTTCTCAACAATAGACTATCACGTCTCAACACTCATGCCAAGTCTCCTCAATGTCAACATGATTGACATGCCACCAATGAAGTCTTACACATTTGAATATATAGATGATCTTGCCAGGACAACATGAACAGCTAGCTTCAGTGACATGTAGCCCACCTTGAACAGGGACTCAAATGCCATGGGGGAATATTTCTGGAAATGGAGGCTCAAGCAACATCCTCCCCCCACGAAAAAAAAACAAAGTCTCTGCATTCCATCTTGATCATAGGAACACTAAGCCCACACTGAAATTGGCCTTTTGCTGCAACGTTTTGCAACATAACCCCACTTCAATGCTTCTCAGGGTGAATTTGAATCATTCACTCATAGACTCATAGACTCATAGACTTTAAGGTCAGAAGGGACCATTATGATCATCTAGTCTGACCCCCCGCACAATGCAGGCCGCAGAATTTCACCCACCCACTCCTAGAATAATCCTCACCCCTATCTCTCAGATATTGAAGCCTTCAAATAGTTTGAAGACCCCAAGATGCAGAGAATCCTCCAGCTGTGATCTGTACCCCATGCTACAGAGGAAGGCGAAAAACCTCCAGGGCCTCTGCCAATCTACCCTGGAGGAAAATTCCTTCCCGACCCCAAATATGGCGATCAGCTAAACCCTGAGCATGTGGGCAAGACTCCCCAGCCAGACACCCAGAAAGTTCTCTATAGTAACCCCTATCATCCCTCCATTGACCTATTTACCACTGATAATGACTAGTCAATTAGTTACCAAGACCATGTTATCTTGTCAAACCATCCCCTTCATAAACCCATCTAGTTTAATTTTGAAGCCAGGTAGATCTGTTGCTCCCACTACTTCCCTTGGAAGGCCATTCCAGAACCTCACTCCTCTAATGGTTAGAAACCTTCGTCTAATCTCAAGTCTAAACTTCCTACTAGCCAGCTTATATCCATTTGTTCTTGTGTCCACATTGGTATTAAGCTTAAATAATTCCTCTCCCTCCCTAGTATTTATCCCTCTAATATATTTAAAGAGTGCAATCAAATCCCCCCTCAGCCTTCTTTTGGTTAAGGTAAACAAGCCAAGCTCCCTGAGTCTCCTTTCATAAGACAGGTTCTCCATTCCTCGAATCATCCTAGTGGCCCTTCTTTGTACCTGTTCTAATTTGAATTCATCCTTCTTAAACATGGGAGACCAGAACTGCACACAGTATTCCAAATGAGGTCTCACCAATGCCTTGTATAATGGCACTAACACCTCCTTATCCCTACTGGAAATACCTCGCCTAATACATCCCAAGACCATATTAGCCTTTTTCACAGCCATGTCACAGTGGCGGCTCATAGTCATCCTATAATCAACCAGGACTCCGAGGTCCTTCTCCTCCTCCGTTACTTCCAACTGATGTGTCCCCAGCTTATAACTAAAATTCTTGTTATTAATCCCTAAATGCATAACCTTACACTTCTCACTGTTAAATTTCATCCTGTTGCTATCACTCCAATTTACAAGGTCATCCAGATCTTTCTGTATGATATCCCGATCCTTTTCTGAATTAGCAATACCTCCCAACTTTGTGTCATCTGCAAATTTTATCAGGACACTTCCACTTTTGGTGCCAAGGTCAGCAATAAAAAGATTAAATAAAATTGGCCCCAAAACTGATCCCTGAGGAACTCCGCTAGTAACCTTCCTCCAACCTGACAGTTCCCCTTTCAATATGACCCGCTGTAGTCTCCCCTTTAACCAGTTGCTTATCCACCTCTCAACTTTCATATTAATCCCTATTTTTTCCAATTTAACCAATAATTCCCCATGTGGTACTGTATCAAATGCCTTACTAAAATCGAGGTAGATTAGATCCACTGCATTTCCTTTATCTAAAAAATCTGTTACTTTCTCAAAAAAAGAGATCAGATTGGTTTGGCACGATCTACCTTTTGTAAAACCATGTTGCAACTTATCCCAATTGCCATTAACCTCAATGTCTCTAACTACTTTCTCCTTCAAAATTTTTTCCAAGATCTTGCATGCTACAGATATCAAACTAACAGGCCTATAGTTACCCGGGTCACTTTTTTTTCCTCTCTTAAAAATAGGAACTATATTAGCAATTCTCCAATCAAATGGTACAACCCCTGAGTTTAGAGATTTATTAAAAATTTTTGCTAATGGACCTGCAATTTCATGTGCCAGTTCCTTTAATATTCTTGGATGAAGATTATCTGGGCCCCCCGATTTACTCCCATTAAGCTGTTCAAGTTTGGCTTTTACCTCAGATATGGTAATATCTACCTCTATATCCTTAGTCCCATTTGTTATATTACCATTATCCCTAAGCTCTTCACTAGCCTCATTAAAGACTGAAGCAAAGTATTTGTTTAGATATTGGGCCATTCCTAGATTATCCTTAACCTCCACTCCATCCTTAGTAATTAGCAGTCCTACTTCTTCTTTTTTTGTTTTTTTCCTATTTATATAGCTATAAAACCTTTTACTATTGGTTTTAATTCCCTTTGCAAGGTCCAACTCTACCTGCCTTTTAGCCTCTCTCACTTTGTCCCTACATGCTCTAACCTCAATAAGGTAACTTTCTTTACTTATCCCTCCCATCTTCCACTCCTTATATGCTTTCTGCTTTTTCATAATCACCTCTCTGAGATGCTTGCTCATCCAGCTTGGTCTAACACACCTGCCTATAATTTTTTTCCCTTTTCTTGGGATACAGGCTTCTGACAATTTCTGCAACTTTAACTTAAAATAATCCCAGGCCTCCTCCACCTCAATATCCATAATTTCTTTAGTCCAATCAACTTCCCTAACTAATTTCCTTAATTTATTAAAGTTAGCCCTTTTGAAATCAAAAACCCTAGTCTCAGATTTATTTTTGTTTATCCTTCCATTCAATTTGAACTGTATTAGCTCATGATCACTCGAGCCAAGATTATCCCCTACAACCATTTCATCTATGAGGTCCTCGCTACTCACCAAAACCAAATCTAAAATAGCATCCCCCCTTGTAGGTTCAGCAACTACTTGATGAAGGAATTCATCAGCTATCACTTCTAGGAATCTCTGAGCCCTATTATTATTACTAGCACTTATTCTCCAATCTATATCTGGAAAGTTGAAATCTCCCATGATTATGCAGTTTCCACGAGTATTTACTTCATTAAAAACATTAAAGAGGTCTCTATCCATATCCAAAGTGGATCCTGGTGGTCTATAACACACCCCAAGCACTATCCCAGGGGAGGATCTGATAGTTTTCTTCCCCAATGTGATTTTTGCCCAAACAGACTCTGTCTTCTCCATTCCATCACTTTTTATTTCTTTACAATCTACCTCATCTTTGATATACAATGCGACTCCACCACCTTTACCCTTATTTCTGTCTTTCCTAAACAGCACATACCCTTCAATACCTGTACTCCAATCATGCCTAGTATTCCACCATGTTTCTGTTATTCCTATAATATCTGGTTTCACTTCCTGGACCATTAACTCTAGTTCCTCCATTTTGTTACCCAGGCTCCTCGCATTGGTGTACAAACATCTTAATTTTTGCTGTTTGGCCTCACTCACATTCTTTACCCAATTTGGCACGGACGTTGTACCTCCAATATGACCTATTAGACTAGTATCCACCCTACCCTTCCTCATGTACATTCTCCTACCCCCAGCTATATCCTTTACTTCATTTGCCTCCCCCTCAGTGTTCAAATCTGGCGTAGAGATTACCTGAACATCTCCCAACCATCTCCCCCAAATTCCTAGTTTAAAGCTCTCTTTATCAGTTGAGCCAACCTCCATCCTAGAAGTCTATTTCCCTCCCTACTTAGGTGAAGTCCATCCCGAGAGAACAGTCCTCTGTCCATAAATGCCTCCCAGTGGCCATACATCCCAAAGCCCTCCTTATAGCACCACTGCCTAAGCCAACTATTGATCATCATAATCCTGTCACATCTTAGTTGCCCTTCTCTAGGAACAGGCAGGATGCCACTAAAGATCACCTGAGCCTCAATTTCCTTAAGCATCCTCCCTAGCCTAGCATAGTCGCCCTTAATTCGTTCCAGCGAAAATCTAGCCGTATCATTTGTTCCTACATGAAAGATGATCAACGGATTCCTTCCTGCTCCCTTAATAATACTCTTCAACCTCAGTTCCACATCCCGTATCTTAGCACCTGGCAGACAACACACCCTTCTATTCTCTGGATCAGCTCTGGTTACAGGCCTATCTATTCTTCTCAATAAGGAGTCCCCAATCACATAGACCTGCCTTTTCCTAGTGACAGTGTGATTGTCTGGTCTATCTCTAGCTTCCTCTAGCTGCAAGTCCTTGCCATTCCTGTTTTCCCTTGTAATCCTCTTTAACCCATCCTGTATCCTCCTGATGCTCATTATTGGTGTTGTTTCCATTAACTCTTCCCCTTTATCTATAGGACTAGCCACTCTTCTCTTCTTCCTTACCCTTCCATCTTCATTATCTGCCTGTTGTACCCCTTCTTCATTCTCCAACTCCACATACCTATTCTTAAGCTCTATTTTTCCTTCACTGACCCATCATTTCCTCTGCCTGGTTCACTTAGTCACATGCTTCCACTGTCCATTTTCTTCACCCAGCAGTCCCCCCTCTAAGGGGCTTGATCCTGCTTCCATCTGCATATCTAAACTTTCCCCTTCAGCCACGTCATGCCTTTGCTCCATCATCTGCTCAAACCCCCTTCTAAACTCAACCAAAGTTTCCACCTGCATCTCCAATCCTGAGATTTTTTCCTCCATCAGCTCTATCAGGCGGCACTTCATGCAAACAAAACTCCTTTCGGGTAACCCCTCCAGAATCATGTACATACCGCAGCTACCACATCCAATCATCCTCCTTGTGTTCTCTACTACTTGGGTCATGGCACTACTGTCTCTGTTATATCTACTTTCTCTTCAAAATCCTATTAGTCCGGTGAACACAAAAACAAACCAAAACACCCCCTCCACAGCAAAAACAAACCCCAAACAAGTCCCAATATCCAAACTCCCTTTACAAACTCCCACTCAAACTCCCCTGTTTACAGCTCTGTTTGCTGGCTCCTGTGCTGCTGCAGCTGTCTGTGCTAACCTAGGACCTTCTGAGAAAGGAAGCCAGCAAGACAAAAACAAGGGTCAACCTGGTCCAGAAACTAGTAAGCACAAGCTATGAAGTATCAGCATCAGTGTTACCGACATTAGTGATGGCCTTTTTGTACTCCATAGCCGAGTACTGTGCCCTGATATGGATCACAAGTAGCCACACTAGACTTATTGATAATACAGGGTGTTACTGGAACCCTCATGTTGACCCCAATACTTTGGCTGTCAGTATTCACATTGCTCCCCCATCCATTTGTTTTGATACTGAAACCCTTTGGATACTGTGCTACTACATATATGAGTAAATAAAATGTGATGAGTTTTCTGAAGGACTGCGGATCTTGCCTGCCAGAGGGCAGCTACTGAGAATCTCTAAGGTTTGGTGAGTTTGGATACACTTCAGATAAGCATCCAAGTGCAATCAAATCTTTTTGGGGTAACCCTTTCCTAAATATTATGATACATCATTAAATTAAGCAATAGGGCAAATACATTAGCCTTTGGTGGATCTAAAGGAGTCATTACAGTCTAACATATAACTATGCTGGATTTGGAGATATAAAACCTAATGTCTTACAGCTAGTGAACAGAGATGGAGTCTTGATTTGAGGCATTTATTGTGATCTTTCCTAGTTTCTTTTGAACTGAAAAAAAAAAAGCTTTGTAAAGGAGACAGCGTAAATTCCCAATGTGTTCAGGTTTTCCATTCAATTAAAAGCAACATTTTATGTCTATCTGTAGATATAAATAGTAAAATGTCTTTAATAGCACTAAGCACGATAGAGCACTTTAGATTTCCAGTGCAGTGCAAACAATAACCTATTAATCTTTGCAGTGCCTGTGTGTGGTTAAATAGGTACATTCTGTATTTCATTCATCATTTAATAAACGTTTTATGTGATAATGAGAAAAGCAGCACATTATTTTAAAATGAGTAAAATCAGTAGTTGGTTTTCAGATATCAACAATTTTGGCTATTAAACACTGGAGTCAGTAGTGTCATTTTGCCCATAAAGAGTTACAAGGACCCAAATCTGCCCTATATGTTTTAATATATAATTGTCCTTCATACATCTGCAAGCTGTTACTTTTACAAAACTACTGGAGCAAGTATTCATTTCATCTCTTTTCATAACTCCTCTTTCTTAACCAGGATGAAACAGATGTTTTTCAAAACTGTAAAATGTCTTTGAGTCAGCCTGGGAACTTTGAAAGGCAAGGTTCGGTCCAATGAGACCAATGAGAATATTTTACAATTGAATTATGGGAACCCCTGATAATAAGGAATTATGTACTGGGAACTCTGACAGACCCCTAATTATAGCTGCATTAGATTTTAGATCTTGGTTCTGCTTGAGGGATTTTATGATGAAAAGTTGCTTTCTTTATTATGGAATAAAAAAAATAACCACTGCTTTTCCAATTGTATCAGTGTAGTTGAATGCAACTGAACTGTCTAAAATTCTCCACAGTAACTGTTTCTTCATAGTAGAGTAGATAAATGATGAGTGAATGAACTCAAACCACATGAATAGCAAGTGGTGAAATATGCTGACAGTAATGTCATTCTGTATTTAAGTGTTAATAAAAACAGCACCTCAGTTACAATGGGACACTCAGTGTTCACTCGATGGACATCCCACTTGCTAAAAAAAGATTGACATTTGTAAATATTTTTATAATACTGTACTTACTGTTCAGATCCAACACTGATTGAAGTATTTTTAAAGACTCCTGTGTACTTCAATGGCCTTTGGCTCAGGCCCATAATGTCTGTTTGCTATATCTTTTTCTCATTTTTTAACTTTATTTCTTCTCAGTGGCAAGCCATGGGCAACATTAGTATTGGGGGATCAATGAAAGGTAAGTTCTGATATAGAGAGGAGATAGAGAGGAGAGGGGAGGTATAAATCTAGGTGCTATTTAGTTGCAGTGTAAGCTAGGATGAAATGCAACACCATTGCATGAATTGAAGACAATGGAAGATTTGGGTCTCACCAGCTCCCAGAGTTTTGCTAAATATGAGGTGCCTCTGTGGGAATAAGTCATCTCTGTGAATACTACTACCACATGGTCTCTTTAGACTTTCAGTGCATCTTAATCACTGAAACCTCCACATGATGGGTAAGCCTTGTGATGGCCATCTCTACGGAAATGTATTTAACCCATTATGTATTAAACATCACATCAAATCAAATCCCAACCCAATTAACCATAATACCACAAGAATTGCCAGATATGATCAAATCTGGAGTCCATCTAATTCAGTATCCCGTCTCCAGCAGTAGTTAGCACAGATGCTGTAGAGCAAGAGGCAAGAAGCCTACAGTAGGTGGTGCAGGATAATTTATCACATACATAGGTCTCATTGTGATTTCTAATATGAGAGATTATCTGAATTAATTAATCATGAGGTTTAACATCCATTCCAAAACTTGTCAGCATTGATTATAATAAATCTGAATATTCTTGCTACCCATGTAAATGCCCAATCCCTTTTAAGTCTTCCTAACTTTTTTTGCCTCAATGCCTTTCTATGGTAATGAATATCCCATGCTAACTAATGGTATGTGATAAAAAAAAATATTTTGCTCAGTTTTGGATTTGCCATCTTTATACGTTTAATCAACTATCTTGTCCATGTGCTCTTAGGCAGGAAGACCAGATATCCCCAATTTGCCTTTTCTATACTATGTCCCTTTTTTTCCTTCTGAGATAAACAACCCTAGCTTCCTCAAATTCTTCACATTTAGGAATTTCTTGATCATTCCTGTCTCCTTTGTCTGCATCCACATTTAATGAAACAATACTCTTTCTCAGATGTAGTGACCATTACTGAGCACAATAGTTTAGCTGAGGCTGCAACACTGATGACTATGTCTTTATACTATTCACCATGTCTTTCCTTATGCATCCTAATATCATCTTAGCTTTTTTTCAGAGCTGCATATTGAGCACAGGTATTAGCTGAGCTATGTGTAGTAACATCCAGCTCCCTTTTTTGAGCTGACAGTTATTTTAGAATCTTATAAGGTGTATGAGTAGTTTATGTTTCCCTCCAACTTGCACAAATGTGTAGAAGGACAGTTTAAGCACACTTTATTTGGACGGATATTTGGAATGCTAGAAGTACTTACTTCCAATCAACAATGGAGAGTTTATCTGTATGCAATTTCCCTGCGTATGCTTCACTACTCAATATTTAAACTTGGTTTCAAACAATTACTTTTGATAACAAATATTAATAGCAAATATCATCTTTCTCTTCAGTTGTTCATGTTTAATTTTGTTTCCTCACCTACTCTTCTTATTCTCTGTAGAATCATAAACAGTATATCATAAGCTAATTGTGGAACAACTACTGTGCACTGCGGTGTATATTAGAAGTACATAGTTAATGTAGACAATCTAACAGCATGAGCTAGTTCAGAAATACTAAAATGATTGCCTGTCCTTTTTTAATCAACACACTGTCATAAAAACAACTGTTTGAGAGAGAGAGATTGAACACAACAAATCATGGTTGATATTATGCTTGTTTAGTTCTCAACAATGTCATTCTTGATGTGGAATGCATTGCTTACAAAGAGCATGATTGTTTGAAACTGACACTTACGGATTTTTTCCTAAGTGGAATTAAGCTGTGAATGTATAACATATTCCAGCTATGCGCCTATTTAGTGGATTTGTGCATCAACATTTGCAGGCATCTGAGGTGGATCACTTTTTCAATGCACTTTGGCAGTGTGGACGCTTTCTTTCAGAAGACTTTTCTAAAAGAAGCCTGCAGTCTAGACATAGCCATAGCTAGGTCTCTTACCACTTCCTATTATTAAGGTTGCCTGAAGCTTCCCCTCAAGAAGACTCTGAGGGATTTTGAGTTGCTTCTAACTTCACTGAATCACATTTTAACCATGTGGGCTAAAATGTACATAGTAGGTATCTGCAGTCTGAGATATTAGTTATTTTTATTATTTTAGTAAGTATGTTACTGTTTCACAACTTTCAGCCAAAACTGCTCAGCTGCTTGCAAGAACAGATTTGGGGAAAAACATGTTTTGCCCATGTTAGAACATTCTGGAGACCTCTTAAATGAGAAAATCTAGCTTCCCTGGAGCAGAGACTTGAAATAATTTGGCAGGGAATGGCCTTTATGTGCCTTTTGCCATTCCCATGAAAATCCGCCCAGACCTGGCAAAGTTCTAAGTCTTTCAAAACATTTAAATTGCATATTAATTATGAGGTTGAGTAGAGGTCATACCCCACACACATATGCAGGTATAAATAGCAGTTTAAAATGTGAGGTACTACTTAGGTGAGTAAAGACATGTCAGACGCTGTGGATATGTACCCTACATGGCTCTCTGCATTCTCAAACAGTGCCTCTTCTGTGCTCACTGCTATTTTTAAATGTGTAGTGTCCCATGGCTTCTCTTCTGTGGAACCTTTCTCTAATACTTCCCTCCTGCCAGAGCCTTTTACTGATGCATACACTGCAGTGTGGACAAAGTCCACTCAGCTCTCTGATGCATAGACATACAAAATCTATGCACTTCTGCCAGTGGCTGCAGTGTAGCCTCAGTTAGTAACATTTTAATCTTCTGTGGGGAAAAAAAACCCACATACAATGGAAAGTCGTTTTGCACTTCAAGCTTTCAGACCATGGAAATATGTATTTTGTGCTATTCAGTTTGGAATCGTAAAAGTAGAACTATAGTATCAAATTTTGTTCTACTTTTTATTTTAAATTCGTCTGACTTTGAAGGACAAAATCAGAAAAGTGCATACTAGTGAACATACAGCATTAAACATGTTTGGTGCAATTCAGGACTGTCTAGAGGATACGGGCAGTTGGATTACAGAAGACAGTGGTAAGGCTACATTTAGACTGCAAGCCTCTTTTGAAAGAGGCTGTTTCAAAAGATAGTTTAAAAAAAGCCTCTTTCAAAAAAGAGCATCTAGACTACAACCAGGACTTTTGAAAAAGCAAGCTGCTTTTTCAAAAGAGAGCACCCAGGCAGTCTGGATGCTCTCTTTCGAAAAAGCACAGTTTACATTACATAGTGCCTTTTTTTGAAAGAGCACTTTTGAAAAAAAGGCATTATTCCTCATAAAACGAAAGAACATGGCAGCAGTCTAGAAGCAGGAGCAGTTTTTTGAAAAAAGGCCACTTTTTTTGAAAAAAACCTGTAGTCTAGACACATCCTGAGAGTTAACATGAAATATAATCCAGAATGGAGAGTACTGGAAGAGCGTAAAATAACATCTGAGATGTTGTTCATGATGAGCCACTGAGACTGAAAGCCCAATTTCACAGAACAATGGTGCCTTCCATAATGCTGTGTGCCACAGAAGCCTGGGCAGTAAAGAGATTGTAGGTTCAACACTTAGAGGTTTTTGAATTAAGATGTCTTTGCACAGTCAAAAGTGGTACGTGAAGGGACACATTGGGAAATGAAAGCATCAGGGTGGAAGTCAAAGTTTATGGGGCTATCCCTACACAATGGAGCTATTCTGGATAACACTGGTATCCCGCTGTTCTGTGTGTTAAGAGCAAGCTCTTTTTATCAAAATGTAATGGGCTCACTATTCCAATGTCCCTGTAAACCTCATTGCACGAGGGATAAGGGATGTTTCAGAATAGTGCCTTATTTCAAAATTTGGCGCTGTGTAGACAACACCAAATTTCAAAATAAGATTTTGAAATAACATTTAAATAAGCTACGCAGTTAGGTAAGGGTTCTGTGTAGATGCACCCTCAATGCCTGATAAAGTCCAAGAAAGGCAACTTCACTTGTGAGTGGAAAGGAACTGCAGAAGATAGTATGACAACAGAGTGTGGGAGGAAAAAGACAGTAAAGAAGCAATGGATGTATTGCATGAAAGAAGATAGAAAGCTGGTGGACCATAGTGCCACTTTGGACAGATGGTGCTTGCACAATGATCTCACCCCAAGTGATGTGGCAAAGGGGGAAAGAAGAGGAAAGAAGATCAGCAGAAGCCTGTGACCATCTTAAATCCCACTTCAGTCCTCAAAATATGTCCTTTTTCATTTTTGAGTGAGGGAATTAGGTGGGAAAAGGCAAGACTTGGTCAGTGGTCAATCTCCATTGTGTTGTCTTCCTTTCTATTTCCCAAGAAAAACCTTAGTGCAAGTTAACACTATGCTTGCATTCCCCTATTCTAGTCTAAAGTGGAGTTAGACCCCCTGATAGTTGGGAGCCCATTTGAAAGCAAAGGTGCTATAGGAGTTGTTTCTCAGGTGCTGCAGGACTCAAACTCAATCCTGTCATGTGCCACTGTGGTATAGGGTCAGAGGAGGGAACAGCAGCAACCATACTATTGACAGAGGCTATGCCTACTGACTCAACTGAATCAAGTGACTAGGATCAGCTGTTGACTGAAAATCACTGGCAATACAACTGTTCCTTCCCCAGCCCTTTATTGCCTCAGGAACCAGTTGCTAGGGCTGTTGCTTTCAAAACCCTTGACACCAAGTTCCTGCTTCTTAGTTTCTATGCTTTAGTTTGCTCCTATTGTTTGTTCCTGCTACCATGCTTTGTCCTACTCCCACTTCCATGCCTCGCTCCTTTCAGGTTTCTGATTCCTTGCACTGACCCTCCTCTGCTGACTCCATCTTTCACCCTTGGCATGACTTCAGACTGGCTTGAACCTTCACATGATTTTGAATTCTTACTCTGGCTTTGATCCTTCCCCTTAGCCCTGCAGCTCTGATCACTCAGTCAGATTGCCCCATTATTAGGCCCTGACATTGTTCCATCATGGTACAAGAGGCAGATTCACTAACTTCACTCATTCAAAAACCCAGTCAGCTCTCAAAAGCCATGAGTTGGGCTGAAACATTGTGAAATTTAAAAATACATTTTTGGGCAGTATAAATTGTTTTGCCTTCCTGATTTCTTAGTCTTTAATGAGTACTTTGGATATGTCTTCAGATTGCTCTCCCCAACAATAAGGGATAGAAATTAGGGCTAGAAATCTGTACCTCCCTTATTTTAATGAAAACTGATCTGAAATGTCCATGTCATCACTCATCTCCAGGAGCTGGGCTTTAAGAAAAACACCAAATATCACTAGTTTGGTGATAAAGTCACTAGTGCTGATGAGCCTGTGGTGCTAAAGCATGGGGCCTCCAAGCAGATGAGAAAGGCATCATGAGATATTCTTGATATCTACACAGTAAATTGTGGGGCTGCATCCCGCTATTTTCATTGGAGGAGAACCTTTCTCTTACTCCAGATAATAGTTTGAGGGAGAAACTCAAAGTACAAGCTCACAGCTGTACTTCAATTACATGGACAATACCTTTGGAATACAAACTTTATGGGTTTTGGGGCACAGAGTATCTTCCTCTACCTTTTAATAACCTGAGTACATTGTAGACATACACACAAAACATCAAAGAGTGATCAAAATCCCATTTAGAATAATAGAAATACAGGGATGAAAGGAAACTTCAGAGATCATCAAAGGCAGCCCTCTATGCTAAAGCAGGATGGGGTAAATGCAGACCATCTCTGGCAGTTATTTGGCCTCACTGTTCTTAAACCATCTAATGATGTTGTGTCTGTGTGGCAGAGCTAACTTCCTACTCCACTCCTACTATGCCTTGTCTCCTCAACTATGAAGGATTTGAAATTCCAGTCTCATAGAGGCTGTTCCTTCTCTCCCAGCTGGCACAGACTAGTTATATGGGTAGCTCTCTTAAGGGAAAAGGAGGTACCATAATTTTCTGTGTAAGTGCAGAAGGCAACTCATGACTGAGATCTATATAATTGCAATATTGCTGTTATGCATGAGACCATCAAAATAGTAGTTCAATACATTTATATCATAGTTCAGATATATCACAAAGAACAGATAAATATTATGGCATAGTAGTTAGATGTAGTTGAAGAGGGTAAAGCTGCAGCAACAAAAAAAGTACACATACATTTTCCTGTCAAAATCTTGCCATTGTTCATAGGGCACTCAAATAGTGTAGCTGTGTGCCTAATTAGCAAGCCCAATTCCCTGAACTTTGTGTGTGTGTGTAATATAAAATTAGGGTGTGATACACTTGAGTATTTGTTTATGTGCCTGAATGCAAAGCTCATAAAACTGAGAATTTGGTCACATGCCTATTGTAGCCTCCACTGGAAAAGCAGATAGTGGTTTAAGCAGATACAGAACTGCACAGCATGAGAGGAAAAGTAAATTATAAATTCTAGGAAATTATACCATACTTTGGATCTTGCTAAAAGATTGAATTTTACAGCCTATATCCTTCTAATATTCTGAAAAGAAATAGAGAAGTTAAGAAATTACATTAAAATGACAAACATGGCACTAAAATTACATGTATCTGAACATAACATTTTAATCTTGCATGAAACTGTATAGCAAGGATAATGGCATACCACAGCAACACAAGTGGAGAGATTTTTCTCAGTGACTTCACAATATTCAAGGGCTGGTGAATGACAAAGAGAACAATGTATGTCAGACATGGCTGTCATGACAAAAGTAAAATTCACAGATCATAGTTGGTAACCAGTTTCTTCCTCTCATGCTGGGAATAAATAATTTGAGAAAGATACATGGTGATGTTATTTGGCTTCCTTAAATGTGACAGATGTCTTTTACCCAGGTTACAGGAAATTTTGTGTAACAAAAGAGACGGATGTAGACATTTGGACTTAGGCCCAATATACAGATATATTTTCACTAACTTTCAAGCCTTTCTTTCTAGATATCAAATCAAACTCCAAATACCAAGTTAAGCAGGATTTTTTTTTAAAGTATCATGTTGCTGGATTTCCTCATGTCTTACACTCACTATTGAAAAATTGGATGAAGTAAGTTTTTAGTCAGTGTTGTGCTAAGCAATAACTTCTTCTGAAGTAATTTTAGAATAATAGAACCATGGGGTTAAAAGGAAATACAAGGTTCACTAGGCTAAGCCCCTGCTAAGATGCAGGATTTATTGTGTCTAAATCATCCAAGACAGATGGCTATCCAGCCTCTTTTTGAAAACCTTCAGTGAAGGCGCTCCCACAACCTTCTAGGCAGTCTGTTTCATTGCATTAATGTTCTTCCCATTAGGAAGGATTTTTAATCTAAATTTGCTGTGCTGTAATTTGAATCCATTGCCTCTTGTCCTGTCTTCTGTGGCAAGAGAGGGAAACTTTTTGGTCATTTAATGGCAGTCTTATAAGTATTGAAGACTGCTATCATGTCCCCCCAAAATCTCTTCTCTTCTTCCCCTTCCAATATCTTTTTCACTTGCCTCTGGATCTTTTTTTAGTTTGTCTACATACTTTCAATACATTATTGGTCAAAATTTGATACAGTAGTTCAACTGAGGTCTAACCAGTGCTAAGTAAAGTGGTATTATCACCTCCTGTGACTTGTTCATATGCCCCTGTAAATACAACCTAAAATGATATATGCTTGTTTGCTGCAGCAGTGCCTAGATGACTCATGCTGAGATGGTGTTCCACCATGAATTCCAGTCTTCAATACAAAATTATCTATTCATTTCCAAGAGGTGTAACTGTGTGAGTTGTGACTCTAGTTTCAGCCTTGTGTAATTGGAGTTGCTTAAACAATTCAATAGTGTCCATTAAAGAAAATGTGCAATATATCATTAAACTAAAGTCTAATCAGCCCATTAAGGAAAATTCAAAAGAAAACAAATACAAAACTGCATACCAATTACTCTTAAATATAATAGATTAACTAAAAGCAAAATGTTGTTGTTTGAAAAAAAATATATCAAATAGTCCCATATGTTTAATGATTGTGAGTAATCTTTTAATACATAAAATAAAACACCTGGGCTGTGTCTAGACTGGCAAGTTTTTGTGCAAAAGCGGCCGCTTTTGTGCAAAAACTTGCCAGCTGTCTACACTGGCCGCTTGAATTTGTGCAAGAGCACTGATGTTCTAATGTAAGAAATCAGTGCTTCTTGCGCAAGTAGTTTGACGCTCCCGTTCGGGCAAAAGTCCTTTTGCGCAAAAGCTTTTGCGCAAAAGGGCCAGTGTAGACAGCTCAGATTTGTTTTGCGCAAAAAAGCCCCGATGGCTAAAATGGTGATCGGGGCTTTCTTGCGCAAAACCGCGTCTAGATTGGCATGGACGCTTTTGCGCAAAAAGTGCTTTTGCGCAAAAGCGTCTGTGCCAATCTAGACGCTCTTTTCCGCAAATGCTTTTAATGGAAAAACTTTTCCATTAAAAGCATTTGCGGAAAATCATGCCAGTCTAGACGTAGCCCTGGAGTATAAGTAGTAAGTTGAATGCTACTTTTGTACCATTTCTAATCTGAAATGGTTGCAGTTTATGGTAGTACTCAGAATTCCATCTTTATAAAAATGGCCCAACAAAACAAAACTGTCATTTAAAACAAAAGAGGTTCTAAGGCCCCAGCCATTTTTGGTAGTTTGTTTGTTTAATTTAAGAATGTGTCTCTTTGGCCATCTTATGTTCCCAAAACAACAAATATACCTAATTGTTAGTGTGGCCTATGTAATTTACATACAATTTATTTGTAAAAGAGGGATGGATTGTTGCCTGTACAGTTCCTCTAGCAAGTAAATGTAGGGATTTATGAATAGTAAATTTCTTCCTCCTTTTAAATAAATATCCATTACTTAACTCTGAATCACCAGTGCCTGTGTTCTCTTTCTCTTTAAAAATTGGTCATTAACCGAACCAAAAAGAAGGTTCATTATTGTTCAACTTTACTTTTAGTAACATTATCTATTTCATATTGACATTTTAAATAGTTTTCATTAATTTGCAATAGTCTTCATAGTGGAAGAATATATGTTTACAAAGGATACATTAGTGGATTGTAGGATTTTCTATTCCTCCCTCCCCCCACCCACTGGAGACTTCCATTTGTTTGCAATAGAACAAAGTATTTTCCTGAGCACTTATGATGCAATTATTCCAATGCAGAGGTGGGGAACCTTTTTTGGTTTTGGGGCCACTGATCCACAGAAAAAACAGGTGGGGCCGCACACAAGTGAGAGGCAAACACAAAACAAAACAAAACAAAACCCTTGCTGACGTGGCCCCTGACTGAGAAGGAGAAAGACACTCCTCACATTTCCCTTCCACACCAGAGCCTGGAGGGGCCCACCCTAGTAGATTTTGTGTGCTCCAGACCCTCGGGAAGGCAGTAGGGTAGCTGGAGTGCCAGCACAGGCTCCTCATTTGGGGGGGGGGAAGGGGGTTCTAAGCCTTGGCAGCTGGATTCTGGCAAGCTGGGGGCTGCATCCAGCCCCCAGGCCTGAGGTTCCCCACCCCTGTTCTAATGGGTGACTGCACCTTGGCCTATAGAGTTCCCACCCCATTCTTCTAAAGGGAATACCATAAATGTATATTTCACCTAAGCCATTATTGGTGCTTTGCTCTGTGTCACACCACGACTAAGAGAAACTGATTAGGAAAACAAGAGATATTGTGCCAAATTTAGCCTCACAGCGTAACTCAGTGAAGCCATATCAAAGATGAATTTGTTTCACAAAATGGAAAAATGCTTGACACACGAGAAGCATTGCTGCTAATTATGGATATGTTTAAGATAGAAGCAGCTCTTTACTGAAACGGATAAGGACAAGATTGGCAATATTACATTAGTATCCTCTGTCCATATTTCAACACCTAAATGATTGACTTTCAAAAGTGATGAACACCTACCAACTTCCATTGAGGTCACTGGGAATGCTCAGATTTATTCTATTGCTGAGTTTGGCTTTTAGCATTTGCCATGCCGGAACATATCATTCATCCCTTTTCTAGTCTCTTGACTATGTCTTCTATGATTTTGTTTAATTCTTTACTGCTACTGTTAAGTTGTACAGTGCTTTAAGCATCTGTTCCTGCTGTCTCAGTAGCAATAAAGGCACCATGCAGCCTGAGTCTCCATACTTAGTGATCAATCTGTCAGTGAATCATGATTTCTGAAGTAGTAATAATGCAATAGGGATGAATTTTCTTCTGGTTAGTAATAGTTCAATATCTTACAGTGTAATGTCAGATCATGCAGTTATATCTCTGTGTATATATATTTGTGCATATATGGTACATATTTGTATTTTCTATATGACATTGTATCATTAATGGCTGCACTATGGTATCTTTCAAAATTATAAATCAGTTCATTTTTGTTTTTGTTTTCCATATGATTCAGCTAGGTCTGCCTGACTTATTTTATAGGCATTGAACTAGTCCTGCTGCTATTGAAATGTAGGCAACTCAATCATCCTCTTCTAAATCAACTTTCTTCTCTGTTTCCCTCCCTAAAATCGCAGGGTGCAGAATGTAAATGGAGCTGGGAATAGGCTTTCTCATCATATTTCTTACTTTAATACTAGAAATAACATAGGAATCTTTTTCTCACATTATTTCCCTGCAGGAAAGCATGGAATTTTGTATCTATGTATTGCTCCATTTATCTTTCAAAACCAAACTAAAGGTTGCATTCTTTTGTGATTCAAAGCTGATTATTACTTTGTTGGAATGGGCCTTCCTCTATCTAATAAGTTTTGCAGTATGAATGGATTAAAAATCACTAATTCCAGAATATTTCACGGAGAAGACAAGGAGACAGATCATGACCTAAAAATGCAAAATTGGATTCTACACATGGATGTTACCTCTCAGATAGGCAGAGCGAGTTGCTTTCCTCCAAGACACCATTTCCTTTTCTCAAACCCTTTGCAGGGCTGGACTCAGAGTATGAAAGGGATGAGATGCTCGCAGTTCCACATTGGGTAAGTGGAGCAAGCTGGAGAAAGCTTAGCAACCTCCCACATACTTAGATTGCTCTGCTATTTGACCACTTGCTCTGGTAGACCACCTTGCAAGATAACTGTTCCTCACTGCCTAGCTGTTCTTGCCAGCCATCATCTAGCTGCTCCTGCTGGTTGCATGTCAGTCACCTTCTGGTGCCATCTACCTCTCTGCTATGACCTCTACATGTCACTCTCTTAGGCTCTGTCTAGACTACATCCCTCTGTTGATAAAGGGATGTAAATGAGCCCGATCAAAAGTGCAAATGAAGCACGGATTTAAATATCCCATGCTTCATTTGCATATTTACATCTGATTGCTGTTTCAAAAAATGGTTTTTCGAAAGTGAAACCGCAGTCTAGATGCAGTTTTTTCGAAAAAAACCCTCTTTTTCGAAAGAACCCATACTCCTAATTTTTTCAGGAGTACAGGTTCTTTCGAAAAAGGAGGTTTTTTGAAAGAACCGCATCTGGACTGCAGTTTCACTTTTGAAATACCCTTTTTTGAAACAGTGATCTGACATGAATATGCAAAAGAAGAGCAGGATATTTAAATCTGCGCTTCATTTGCACTTTTGATCGGGCTCATTTACATCCCTCTTTCGACAGAGGGATGTAATCTAGACAAGCACTTAGTGATGTCATCTAGCCCTGATCTACACCAGGATGCTATTTCAAAATAACCCCCCTTATTTCAAAATAATATGCAGAGTGTCCACACTACCAAGCCCGTTATTTCAGAGTAATGGGCTGATAATTTTGAAATCTGTACTACTGCTTTCCTCAGGGAATAATGCTTATTTTGAAATTCTTATTTAGAAATCTTTGAACAGTGAGGAGGAACAGGTTAAACCAAAATGGGAACCCTTAAGGAAACACCATGCCTCCTGGCTGGGATATCTGTCTCCATCTTGCTATCACAGTGGTCTGACATTGGAGTTTCTGGTTTAATGAGGTCCTTTCAGTTGATAGTGGCCTTATCAGCTGGAGCTGGTTATTCATATTTCTGTTCCTTTTTCTTCATATATTAAAGACAACAACATTTCTCTACTCCTGCATTCAGTACTAACTTGATTTGTAACCCAACACCAGCTAAAGTTGATCACTTTGAACAATACCACTTTATCTGCTTGTAGTGGTGTGGAGTGGCTGCCCACTGACCCCCAGGGGAAGGCACCCCTCCCAGAGCTTTGGTGGGCAGCACCTGGCCTTGACAACCCACCTGACCAGAAGCCAGGAGGCGAGGCCAGGGATATAAAAGGCCAGCCAGAGAGGCCAGTGGGAGGCCAGCGATGGAAGTAGCCTGAAGCCTCCTCTGCACACCCAGGGAGAGAGAGCTGTACCCAGGAGAGGCAGAGAACTGGCCTGGGCCACTGGGGCCCTTACTAAATGGTGACCTGGAGGGACTGCTTGCCTGGCCAGGGTTCCAAACCTTCAAAGCCCAGAATACCTGCACCAGATTCAGGTATCACCCGAGAGGGAGAAGTGAAGAAGCCCGGGGTGACCAACCACTGTGTGGCTGAGCCAGAACCAGGACAGCAAAGCGTATTCCCGCTGATCCAGCAGCAGATGGTTCTGCTGCTCCTAGGGCCCTGGGCTGGGACGCAGTGCAGTGGGTGGGCCCCCCTGCCACCCCGCCCTTGTGTGGCAATCTGCCCCCTTGGCTGTTACTCCACAGCAGCCTGTAACTACTGGACCCCGGCCTGAGCAAGGGGACTAAGCTGGGTGCATGTACCAAGAATTTTGAACTGTTTGTTTGCTTGCGGCCACACCCTGAGCAAAGGCCTGGCTTTTAAACTGCTTATTTACCTGCTGCCATGCCCTGAGCAAGGGCTTGGCTTTGGGTACTTTTTGTTTGCTGCCCTGCTCTGAACTAAGGCTTGGGCCGCTGGACTCTTTGTTTACTGCCCCACCCTGAACTGAGGTTTGGGACACTGGACTTTTTGCTTGCCGCCCTGCCTCAAATTGAGGCTTGCGGTTCAGAACTGTATACCTGTTTGCCATCTGCCCTGAGCAGGGGCCCAGGCTCTGGACTACTCATTGACTTGCCACCAGCCCTGAAGAGCTGAGCGCCAAGACTGATTTCCCGAGGGACTAAGCAGGGGGCAGTGAGGCAGAGTGGCTGCTCACTAACCCTGAGGGGGAGGTGCCCCTCCCCAAGCCCTACAGGCTTACACTGCTAAATATGTAGACAGAGTGGGTGGGTTCATATAAATAAAGTTTGGTCCTGAAGACTCTCCCCATCCTAGCTAGCTGTGCAGGAGAACTCTTTCATACCTTGCTTACATCTATAAAAATAATATTATTTGTTTTAATATTAATTATTTTAAGGGAGTTGATGGGTATTGGCAATGTCTTTGGGGCTTTTTTCCCCGACTATTTTTTGGTATGTTAAATATCTTAAGCACAATTAGTAAATAGTATACTAGAAAGACATTGTGGTGTAGTTTTTAGATGGCATAACTGACCCCAAAATACCTGAGTTCAGGAGAACCCTGACTTATAACCACCTTGCTTTGGCTGCCGCCTCCATCCAGAACAGCCCTCAGCCGTCTCTGGGAGCAGTTTGTGCCTTGCCGCCTTCCCCTGGTACAGCCCCCAGCTGGCTCTAGAAGCAGCTCGCACCGTGGACTACAACTCCCAGGAGGCAAAGCAGGCCAAGAATGGAACCCCCATTTTTATCATTGTGCTTATGGGGGAAAAAGAGTTTGACTTATGACAGATCAACTTACGACAGTTCTCCAGGAACCAATTAGGTCATAAGAGTGGGTGTTGCCTGTTCTTATAGGATGTTAAATAATTTCCTGTTTGATCTTGTGCAAATCTAAATTTTTCTGTCTGTAAAATGGACATAATTCCTACTTGCCTCACAGAATCTTTGTACTTTTTAGGAATACTGCTGATTATGATGGCATCTATCAGGCCTTCACTGTCTCTTGCTGGAGATGCTGGTGCCCTCACACACACACACACACACACACAGTGAGCTCTTGCTTGAGCTGTGTTACCAACATGAGTTAATCCTGCAAAGGCCTTGAAAAGGGATGGGAAACCTCCGGTGTACTGGCCACGCACAGTTTGTCATGGTTAGCTGCTGGCAGGTCCCAAGACAATTTGTTTACCTAAGTTTTTGCAGGCATGGAACCCCACAGTGCCCAGTGGCCACAATTCACCATTCCCGTCTAATGGGAGCTGCAGGAAGTGGGAAGTGGTGGCCTGGCCTGCTAGTCAGTGGCAAGTGACTAACCAGATGAATCATGTGTGGCCTTTGAGATGGAGGTTCCCTACCCCGGCCTAGAAAGTAGCAGGGGAAACACTGACTAACAGGCCAATTAATAAGGCTTTCCTACTTCATGTCAGGGGTGATGCTTGGCAGAGACTTCCCGGCCATAGAACAGTTTGTGGCAGCTGCCCCGGGCCCAGTGCTTATAATTGCTAGTCTAGACAGATACATCTAGGTTTTTTTCGGGTGACATGCTGCAGACTGAGGTTTACTTTTAAACTTGCAGACAGAAAGATAACATAAACACATCTAATGGGAATGTATACTAAATACATCAACCTTAGCAACTGGTTTATCAGAATTAATGTTTACGAAGTCAAATGTAATACTATTAAAGTGACTGTTTTCATCCGAGGCGATGTTTATATGATCTCCAAAGTCAACCACTTCAAAGGCTAAAAGAGTTCTTTGTAAGCAGAGTATTAAGGCAGGCAAATCATTTCATTATCAGTCTATTACATCAATGCAACAGGATTCTTTCTGAATGCAGGCTGTTGATATTCCCCTGTCATCTTTCCAGCTGGCAGTTTTTGGCTCTCCATGGAATTTTATAGTTCATAGAAACTCCAACAGTAGAGTCCATTCATAATCTTTCACTTTGAGAGTCTTTCATAAAGTGAGGGCCTAAATGCCATACATACAAACAAATTCTCTCAGACTAGAGTTCCAATAATATTTTTGGCTATCCATTAAAGGATTTTTATGTCATATCTCATAATGCTTAGCAAATGTTCAATTTTTTCACATGTATAGGGTATAAAATCAGTGATATTTCCTGTTTAAAATGATATAAAATGTCTAATTTAGGTCATATAAAGACAGTGAATCTTTTGCAGCTGATGTGAATCTTTGAACATATTTACTTCCATAGCACAGCATCTCAAGATAATCAATTCATTCTCACAATATATAACCCCCAGAGCATATTGTAATGTGTGCATTACAAGATAGCTTCCTGCTTTGAGGATGGTGGAACCCTCATAAAGCTTGGATTCAGGTTCTGTTCTCGACCATGAAGTTAGGAGAATTCCAAAACCTGATCCAGACCTTACTCATGTTTTAGTGATAGAGAAAGGCCATTCTTGGCTATCCACTTTCCCCTTTAAGCTCGCTCTTCCTTTTGCCCTGATCACTGAGGTGAAGTAGGTTCTTCCTGGTCACCACCCTGTCTGTTCTTTCAGAATGGAATGCTGAAATATGGATTCTTTTTTCGCTTGTCACAGGAAAGCACATCCCTCATTCTTCTCTCTCCTCCCCACCCCCCAACCAAGAGCTGATAATATTGTAGGTTTTTTTACCAGTTGTTTCCCTACAACTGATTTTCATAGGTGTTGAATATAAGCCACTATAACATTTGCAATCTCTGCACTACACCTTAAATAATGAATGAAGGTGTTTGTCTGCAGGGTGATGGGCATATATGCAAGGCATAGTAAAGTTATAGAACTTAAGGCCAAAAGGGACCTAGTCTGAACTCCTTTTGAGTATATAATAGGCCACCCACACACTTAACCCAACAATCATAATTATACAAAATATTACAGCCTGCAGAAGACTGCTGTGTGCCACAGTGAGGCTATATTAACACTGCAGGCTTCTTTCAGAAGAAGCTTTTCGAGAAGAGATCTTTCGGGAAAACTTCTTCCGAAAGAGAGTATCCACACTGCAAAAACGCATCAAAAAAGCTATCTGATTTTTCAAAAGATAGCATCCATTCACTGTGGATGCTATCTCACATTTAAGCTGTGATTACTATGGATGGAGAGGCCACAAAGGCACCTGTGCTTTTTCCTCTTTCCTCTTTTTCAAAAGAACTCCCTCTTCCCCGTCCACACACGTCTTTTCTGAAAGAGCTCTTTCAGAAAAAGGCTTCTTCCTCATAGAAAGAGGATTACGAGTATTGGAAAAACCCCTGTGCTCTTTCGATTTTCTTTCGAAAGAATGTGGATGCAGTATGGATGCACTCAAGGTTTTTTGGAAAAATGGCTGTTTTTCTGAAAAAGCTCTGTAGTGTAGACATACCCTGAGAGACTAGGAAGAAGATGGACCAATGCCCAAAGTCCTTGAAATGGGCAGGAGAACTATGAGAGATACATAGGGTATGTCTACACTACAAAGTTAATTCAAACTAACAGCCGTTAGTTCGAATTAACTTTCATAGGCGCTACACATGCAAACCGCTAGTTCAAACTTAATTCGAACTAGTGGAGCGCTTAATTCGAACTAGGTAAACCTCATTCTATGAGGACTAACGCCTAGTTCGAATTAAGTAGTTCGAATTAAGGTCTGTGTAGCCACTTAATTCGAACTAGTTGGAGGCTAGCCCTTCCCAGCTTGCCCTGGTGGCCACTCTGGGCTAAGCCAGGGAAACTCTTCTGCCCCCCTCCCGGCCCCCGGAGCCCTTAAAGGCCCTTAAAGGGCCACGGTCTGGCTACACTGCCAGCACCCAGCCAGCAGACCCTGCACCTGGCACGGCATGAGCCAGCCACCCGCTGCCACCCAGCCCTCCGCCTCTTCCCAGGACCAGGCTGGCGGCTCCCAGGAGCCTGCCCGGGGCCGCAAGAGGCGGGCACCCTCCTGGTCTAGTGCGGAGATCGTGGACCTCATCGAGGTTTGGGGGGAAGCCTCCAACGTCCATGATCTCCGCACTAGCCACAGGAATGCGGCCGTCTACAGCCGCATGACTGCCAGCCTGGC
Organism: Pelochelys cantorii; assembly: GCA_032595735.1. Lineage (NCBI taxonomy): Eukaryota > Metazoa > Chordata > Testudines > Trionychidae > Pelochelys > Pelochelys cantorii. The sequence continues at coordinate 90,270,484 of CM064326.1, forward strand.
CACCAGAGGCCACATGCGGACCCGGGAGCAGGTCCGCTGCAAAATTAAGGACCTGCAGCAGTCCTACTCCAGGGCCTCCCAGCCAGGGGCCGACCCGGAGGCATGCCCTCATTATGAGGCCCTGGACCGCATCCTGGGGGCTCACACAGTCCATGCCCCCCGGGTGGTGATCGACCCCGGGGCAGAGGGACCCATCCCTCACACCGAGGAGGAGGAGGAGGACGCCAAGAGCCAGGAGCCTGCAGGGAGCCTGCCCAGGACCCAGGACCCCCGAGGCATCCCACAGAGTACATCCGCTGTGTCGTCCGAGGCCGAGGGGGGCTCCACATGTGAGTGCCATCATGCTCTCCTTATGTGTACAGGGAGGTGGGGGGAGAGGGAGCACCTGGGCCTTGCCCACCATGGAGCAGCAGCTGGGTGTCATGCAGGGGCCCTGGTCCGTTCCCCACACGCCGACCTCGCCTTGCAGAGGGGGGCTGGGCGGCTGTGTCCCCAGGGAGAACTGACCACTGCTCTTGTTTCACCACAGCCGTAGCACCTGGGACTGCAGGGCGCACCACCCCACCTGCAACAGCCACCCGCACCCGGGCCAGCAGGCGCTCCAGGAACCTGGAGGACTACCACCGGCGGCACCTGTGGCTACTGGAGCACCAGCTCTGCACCCAGGACCACTGGGTCTGGGAGGACCCGCGACGGCGGCAGCGGAGCTTGGAGGCACTGGAGGAGCAGGGCCGTGCCCTCAGAGGCTACCTCCAGATCCTGGTGGACAGGTTCCTGCCTCCTGCTGCTCCGGCCTCTGTGGCCGCCCCAGCTCTCGCTCCTCCTCCCACCCCTGCTCCCCTTCCCACTTCCTCCACACCCCCCGTCCCTCCTGCCCCACCCTCCACACCCACTCCCCCCCGACGCCCCCGCACCCGCAGTGCTGCGAGACGGGAGAGCCAGAAGGACCCCCAACCCTGAGCTTTCCCTTCCCTTCCTCCCCCTTCCAGCTCCCTCCTCCCAGGTTTCCCCTTCCCCTCTCCCACCGTTATTCCCCCCTCCCGCCACCCCAGTTATGTACAATAAAAAGAGATTGGTGTTTGCAAAACAGGTGTCTTTATTTAACATTAGGAAGGGGGGCTAGGGAGGGGAAAGGGGAAGGAGGGGAGGGTGGAAGAAGGCCCCAATGGGGCATGCAGGGAGAGTTCAGTCCTCCTCCTCCACCAGGAAGGTCTCCCGCAGGGCTTCCCGGATCTGGACGGCCCCCCGTTGGGCCTCCCGGATGGCGGCGGTGTGGGGCTGAGCGTAGTGGCCAGCTATGCGCTCAGCCTCAGCCATCCAGGCTGGCAGGAAAGCCTCCCCCTTCCGCTCACACAAATTGTGAAGCATGCAACATGCTGCCACCATGGGAGGGATATTGTGCTTGGCGAGGTTGAGGCGGGTGAGGAGGCACCTAAATCTGGCTTTCAGTCGTCCGAAGGCCCCCTCGACCACAATGCGGGCCCTGGTGAGCCTGGCATTGAAGGCCTGGCGGGAGGGGTTGAGGTGCCCCGTGTACGGCTTCATCAGCCAGGGCTGTAGGGGGTAGGCCGCATCCCCCACCAGGAAGACGGGCATGTCCACGTCCCCGACCCTGATGTGGCGGTCGGGGAAGAAGGTCCCAGCGTGCCTCTGGCACACGGAGGAGTTGCGGAACACCCTGGCGTCGTGTGCTTTGCCAGACCAGCCCACATTAATGTCCGTGAACTGGCCCCGGTGGTCAGACACGGCCTGCAGGAGGACGGAGAAGTACCCCTTGCAGTTGATGTACTGGGAGGCCTGGTGTTCCGGGGCACGGATGGGGATGTGCGTCCCATCGATGGCCCCCCCGCAGTTGGGGAAGCTGAGGGCGCCGAACCCCTGGATGATGGCGTCCGGATCGGCGAGGTGGACCACCCTGCGGAGCAGCACCCAGTTGATGGCCTTGACCACCTGCAGAGAGACACAGCAAACTGCAAATCACTGGGGCGCCCGGGTGGCTGGGAGTGTTCGTTCCCTGGCACTGCCCCACACCCCACTCCCAGAAGCAACCCCCGCTGCGATCCTGGCCGCCGCCGGTGGCCTGTAGTACGGCCAGGACAGACCGAACCCTCCCATGCAGGGCACTGTCGCCTCCTCCCCCGCCCCCATTTTCCCTGGGGCGGCCCATTCCCTCCTTGCAGCCCCCTTCCTCCCCAGCCCAGTGGCCGGTGAGTGCTGTACCTGCATGAGTACTGCTCTGATGGTGGATCTCCCCACGCCGAACTGGTTCCCAACAGGTCGGTAGCTGTCCGGCGTGGAGAGCTTCCAGAGGGCGATGGCCACACGCTTCTGGAGGGGGATGGCGGGCCTCATGCAAGTGTCCCGTCACCGCAGAGCAGGGGCGAGCCACTCGCAGAGCTCCAGGAAGGTGTCCCTCTTCATCCTGAAGTTCTGGGTCCACTGTCTGTCTCCCCAGCGCTCCAGGATGATGCGGTCCCACCAGTCGCTGCTGGTGTCCAGACGCCAGATGCGGCGGGGCACGCTGGCATCCGGGTGCTGCTGCAGCTCCTCCATGGCCCCCAGGGAGGCCAGGTGGAGAGGCAGGGGGCTGACGTGCACCAGGTGGTGCCAGGCAGCCTCCAACCATTGCTGGCAGGCTTGCAGCAGCAAGTCCAAAAAGTGGAGCAGAATGCCCAGGGCGAGCTCTGGCTCCATGGTGCCAACTGCGGCGGCGTCCCCAATGGGAACCACCAACACAGGCAGGCGCAGAGGAAAATGCTTTGCTGTCCCTCGGCGAGGTAGGCAAGCAAGTGGAGAAGCTGAGAACCGGCTGTCCAGGGGGTCCCTTTAAGCACGAGCCTCAGATAGCCTCAGACAGCAGCCACACAAAGCAACTACTGACCTGATGCCCTGCTGGAACCGGTTTCAGCTGCCCTTAAATGCGACCCAGCGTCCAATCAGTGTGGACGCGTTAGTTCGAATTAGCAAAACGCTAATTCGAATTAGTTTTGGGTCTAGATGCATTAGTTCAAATTAGCTTAGTTCGAATTAACTAATTCAAACTAAGTTAGTTCGAATTAACTTTGTAGTGTAGACATACCCATAGATACTTTCAGCAAGTGACCCAATGTTATGTTTCAGAGGAGGGCAAAAAAAATCTTAAGGTTCCTGCAAATCTGACCTGGGAGAAAACTCCTTCTGACCCACCCATGAAAATAAGTTAGATACTCAGCATGCAACCTCTTATTGATGATTCCTTCAAAAAGACCACAAAGTCTCAATTTGTGTCATTATTGCTTTTTTGTCATTTAGCCTGAAAGTATATAGCTGGGTTTTTTCCCATATGGAAAAACTGAATATGTTCCAATCCTCCTTCCACTGAAATTAATGGCAAGATTTCCACTGGCTTCCATGGGCCCATCGTGTTACTGAGTATCAAACTATTCCAAATTCTAAAAATTCACATTCATTTGGCTAACTTGAATGTAACTAGCTTGGAAGCACTTCCTTTTTGCCCTCTGATTGAAGTTTTCATATAATTTCAATGTTATTGTCTAAATGACTCTGGGAGATAAGCAATTATTAGCATTAACAATAGCAAACATTACCACAGAATCCCATGTTACATTTTTGTTGGTCATTTTTTTTCTGAAGGTTTACAGATGATAAATGTAATGACGTTAATTTCAACTGCATTCTACTCACTAATCTTTTCCACTGTTGTATTTATTTCTCCTTTTTCACAATTCAGACAAAAATCAATGGTCTTTATTACCTTATAGGGACTCTCCGCACACTGTTCTTCTTCTGCCTTGGTTTAGGTGTCTCCATCCTACCACCTCCGACCCTTGATACTCATGCCCTTACAGAGAGCCCTCTGCAGAATTGGAAATCCATTTGTAGGAAGGAATGGGTGCCATCTTAGTGCACAATCTGATATAATCCATTTAAAAGTAATAACGATGAAGGCTGCTTTAAATAGCATGTCATCCATCTGAAGTCAGCTACAGCTGCTTGATGAGAGAGAATCCAGAAAGTGACTTTTTAAAACCAAGACTAAATAGAAACATAACAGACGAAGAAATAACAAATGTTGGGATCAAATATACAACCTCTGATTTCTAGTTGGAAAGAGGGCATACTTGATAAATAGGGGAGTGGAAGAAAAAGAAATTAAACCTTTTACTTGGAATCTCTAGTGCAGGAGTCTTGTCAGCCAAGCTGACTGATTGGGCGGCCACTCAGGAGAGATTTAAATGCTGCCCAGCTGATTAGGAGAGTGTCCATAGCATAGACAGTGGGTAGAATGTTTCTCCTGGTGGTGCACATCCACACATGCTTCAGTCCACATAAAAAAATTATTCTGCAAATGAATGGAAAAAAATAGTTATTTGGAACATTAGTTATGGGGATGAGCGGTGGATAGTACTTAGAGGTAAGGAAGGATGTTTGACAAGAATCAGCATGGATTCACCTGATCAAATTTTTTAAACAAATTTAGTGTCTTAACTAACCTACTAATATGGGTAATAGGTTGATTAAGTGATTTTAATTTAGTATCTTATAGAAAGCTTGTAGAACCATTTCCTTTATTTTCATGTGCTATTTGCAATAAATAAACAAATAAATAAATACATAAATTATCCATTTCTCTATGTTGAAAAGACCAGAAATTTAATCCACATAAATTATTTAAAAGAAACAGCTTGTCCTCCTCAGACATACAAAGTTATGTTCATTACTAGTTTCCAATAATGTATGTTTTATTATTATGGTTTTCTTATTTCCCCCTCTCTGTTGTCTGCAATTTTGGATTGTGTTCATTTTTATTTGTTTTAAATTAGGCTCTGAGCCATCCAGCAGTGTCACCAAATTGAAATCATTTGAAATCGTTATTCTGTGTGACTATTGAGGTATTCTTGGATGGAACAGCTAATAGGATCAGAGTTTCAGTTCTGAGCTTTTTAAGGCAATGATAGTGCTGTCTTATGTATTTGTTGCCATCATCCTGATTGGATGTTTCCATGGTGTGGTCAAAGAACTTGGAAGAATGAGCAAACTCATACAAACTCAATCTCTGTTTATGAATAATTTGCTGTCAGAAAAGAAGTTCATTGACTTGCTGCAAATAACTCACCCAGCTCTAATGCTGCAAGTGAGAAGATTGAGAAAAATAATACCATTACAAAAATATTTGTTATTTTAAGAGTAAATGAATACTGATGACATCCATTTTGTGTCAATGGGAAAATCTTTTATAAGACACACATTTACAGCTTCAATGGATAACATAAAAAGTGTCAAAACCACACAGTAAGTAAATGAGGTAAAAGGAATTGTGCAGATTATAACACCAAGGTTATAGCTTTAGTACATAAAAGAGACTGACAGCAAAAATCCTTAAGGTGTGTTTAGTATACAGGGATTCATTGAACAAATGTATTCCCAAGTGAAGGGTCTAAAATCAATGGTAAGAATTGCCCCTCACTGATACTCCATGAATGTTCCTCCAAAGGAGCTGGGCACCTACAACTTCTTTTGAGCTGTTGGTTTGTGGTTTTGAAGAAAACAAGCAGTCACTGTTAAATCATTTCATGTCCAAGACCGGTATTGAAGAATAGTTTTACACGTGTAGTGGCATATAGGATAAGTGCAGGCCCATCAAGAAGGGCTGTAAAGGGGGCAGTTGCCCATGGAACCCATGATTTTAAAAGGCCCAGGGGCTCCCAGCCACCACTACCATTGTTGGGCTCTTTAAATCACCACTGGAGTGCTGTGCAGCATGCTCTGAGTAGCTCTGAGGGCTGGGGGGCGGGGGAAGCAGTGTGCCATGCTCCAGGAAGCATGGAGGTTTGGCTTCCTCTGGGCCCACCCCTTCCAAGTGAGGCTCCACCCCTTCAGGGAGCATGGAGTAAGGACACTCTTTCCTTGCCCAGGTGCTTGTGGAGGCTGTTTGCACCCCTGGGTAAATGTAGCTATGCACCACAAGGACAGGCAGACTGGGTATGTCTAGACTACATGCCTCTGCTAACAGAGGCATGTAAATTAGACATACCGACATAGTCAATGAAGTGGGGATTTAAATATCCGCTGCTTCATTAGAATAAAAATGGCCGCTGCGTTGTGCCGGCTCAGCTGTTTGTCGGCACAAAATGGCAGTCAAGATGGGGATCGGTCGCCAAGGAAAGCCTTTGTCGACCGATCCTGTAAACCTCATTTCATGAAGCATAAGGGATCCGTCGACAAAAGCTTTCCTTGGTGACCGTTCCCCGTCTTCACTGCCGCTTTGTGCCAACAAATAGCTGAGCCGGCACAACACGGTGGCCATTTTTATTCTAATGAAGCGGGGAATATTTAAATCCCCACTTCATTGACTATGTCGGTATGTCTAATTTACATGCCTCTGTCGGCAGAGGTATGTAGTCTAGACATACCCACTGTGTCCACACTTACTGAGGAATACAATTACACATGGCTGTGATAGGCTCAGATAGGTGGGAGAGAGTTGGGAAATGCTCTGGCAGAGGAGGAGCCTTTTCTCTGAAGCAGGGAAAACCTACAGCAGGGGGATGCTGCACTGCTTTAAAATAGCAGTATAGATGTGGGAGGCACTCCTTGGGCATGTAGAGAAGCTACTCTACTCACCTAAGCAATGCCTCGTTCTCTGCTGCTGTTTACGCCATGTTAGCTCGTTGCACAGTTCCTATACTATATACACCATCATAAATGTAGACCTACCCAGAAGGAAAAGAGGTCCCAGTGGTTGGGATCCTAGCCTGGGACTCTGTAAGCCCAGTTTCAGTTCCCTATTCTAACACAGATTCTCTTGGCTAAATTATTTCATTCCTCTGCTTTTAGATGTCATCTGTAAAATGGAGTTAATTAGTAGCCTCCGTGTTATGAACACATATGGAATGGTGGTTGTTCGTAACTTTGAACTGTGTGTAATTCTGAACAAAATGTTATGGTTGTTCTTTCAAAAGTTTACAACTGAACATTTACATAATACAGCTTGAAAACCTTACTGTGGAGAAGAAAAATGCTGCGTTAAACCATCTTAATTTAAATTGAAACAAGCAGAAAACACTTTCCTTACTTTATCATATCCTTAAAACTTCCTCTCTTTTTTTTTGGAAGTTTACATTTAAAATAGATCTATATTTACTGTTTTTGGTATCTGCTGCTACAAGTTGTGATTACAAATTGGACCTCCCTGGTCCAGCAACCTCGGGACCTGCTTGGTCCCAATCCAGGGAGTTTGCCAGACTAGGGGAGGTTGGGGATCCTCTATGGCTTTTGGTTGTCCCTGGAGCCTGGGCTTCGCTCCCTGCTCCTGGCGCCATGTTGGGGCTCCCACAGTTAGGTTTATTGGGCTGGGATTCCACCCAGTTGCCACTGGCCCCGCTCCACTGTGGCTCCCAGCCAGGACCGGGGATGTTCTATGGCCGACGCTGGCTCTGCAGCTGCTGGGGTTCCAGGCTGGGGCTGGGGATTTCTTGTGGCTGCCGCCAGCCCCTCTCCCACTGACATTCCCAGCTGGGGATTCCTCCCAGACGGTGACAGCTCCCTTAACGCCCAAGTTCCCAGCTGGGCCTGGGGATTCCTCTTGGCTTCCACTTGAGCTCCCCAGCCTGGGACTCCCCAGGGCTGGACTCCCCACCCAGTTCAGGACCAGTCCCTGCCGACCCAGTTAGGTCTCCTCAGCTTGTGCTCCTCACCTCCTGGGCTCTCTTGTCCAGCAACATCCATGGTCCTTTCTTCTCGACCACACACGTTGCCAGACCAGAGATTCCCAGGTTTGGGAGGTTCAACCTATATATTCTTCCAGTTCCAAATGAAGTGTGTGGTGGACCTGTCAGTTCGTAATTCTGATGTTCATTACTCCGAGGTTCTACTGTACTTTACTATTTCTTGGGGTATTCAGAATATAAATATACTTTTCAGAATTGAGTCACTGTTAGTGTAGTAAGGAGTGTCATGTAAGTTTCTGGCATGGAAGCGGTTATGATGTCAGGTCCCAAAGGGTCCCATCTAGAGAAGTGACAGCAAGATATATACTGGGGGAAAGGGAAAAAGCAGGTATAACATCAACTTTGGGGGCAGGGAGAAATATAAAGACCACAGGCCATGGGCGTGCCAATTCATTTCTGAGTGCACTTGGGTTTATGCCTCAAAACATACCTGGGGCATATAGCAGTTGCTTAGAAATTTACTACCTGTCATGTTGTATTACTTCAGAAGACATTAAATTAATTAAAACACTCTGATTTATGAGCTTGCATGTGTTGGAAGCAGAAAATATGCAGAGCTGTGAGAAGTGGGGGGAGGAAACAGGGTCTTGGTATGGAGACTACACATCAACCAAAGCTCTAGCTCCCTGATAATGTAGCTCCTTTGGTATTACACAGTCAGGGACTACCATGGTCACAGCAATCACAGGAAGAACCTTTCTGTGGAAATAGATGCATAGAGGAATGACCTGTGACCTGCCCAGGCCAGCCTGACCTATCACATGAGAACATACAAATATATGTAAATGTGCTGCATTCAGTCCTCTGCCCTTTCCTGTATACTTTGGTTAGCAGGTTGTATGTGAGTAAACAAGATAATTCACTTCAAATTCACTGTTCTCCAGAGCAGCAAAAGTCATGGGTTTTCTTCTCTGTTATCCTTAACACATTTCTCTGACCCTGACACCTTAGTCATCTCCAATTGGCTGATCAGACTTGTTGCCTCTAAGAAATTGCAACTACAATTGGGCCCTGTGTATAATGCAATTTTGTGGCAATTCATTTGGATGCATAAGTTTTTGGGGGGAGTATAAGTTAAAATTGCCATATAGCTGTGCTTTAAAATCCAAACTTAAAAAAAATCAGTTTTATGGATAAGAACCAGATGTAACTGGTGTGGGCAGCCTGGAATAATAGCTTGAAGAGGTGTAAATTGCGCTTACTTTTCTCAGTTTGATGTGGGCTCTTAAGCTCAATGACAAATTTCATTTCCACATAGTTAGCTCTGTCACTGCTGATTATTTCAGCAGAAACATCCAGCAATTATACTGTCTTGTTGTTGATTGTAGTAGCACGTATTTGGGATGGGGAGCAGGGAGACAGATAATTGCTCTCAAGGATTAGTGGTGTGGAGAATGAGGAATTCAGAGCTCTAACACATCACAGCTTCTTGTCCAAAATGTGGTGGGAGAGAAAGATGCATCATATCTTCTAAAACATCAACTGTTTCCTGGGTTCAAACCCCCCAAAATGCTGCCCAACCTATCTTAGGTGCTAAACATCCTAACTGATCCCTATCTAATTGAGAACTTAAATTTTCCCCACATATTCAATAGTTCAATTAAGTGGTTTTGATCTAAAACTTTCTGGTATGCCCAATTTTAAATGTGAGAGTATAACAGGGTAAATTGACTATAACATAAGATAAATTCCAGGCTGGGAAGAGGCAATGAAGGGAAAAAATGGAGTTAAGAGGAATGGAGGAAATTGTGCACAGTCTCTCCTATCTAATTTAGGACTAATATGCTGCATGGGACAAAAGGCCTAGAAAATAGTTAACTGCCACTTTTCCTCATGACCGACCGATGATGCCTCCGTTATCCTGCTACTGCTGCAGCTCTTTGCTACTGTCATTTCCAAAGAGAACAGACAGATAACGGTAACAAAACAAAGCTGCATCAAAAAGTGCTTCTGTAACCAATTATACATACAGAGAAATCAATGTTCATGGATAATCTTTCCCAGCTGAATGGATACAGGAACCTAACCTAGTATTTTTGAATCTTCGATTTAGAGAAATACAACTTGAACGATATTTTCAAATCTGGATGCTTAAAGTTATGTCCCTAAATCCCTTCTTAGGACTACAGTAAAAGTGATCTGATTTTCAGAGGTTCTGAGCACTCACAAGTCCCACTGAGATTAATGGGAATTAGAGGCATGCAGCATATTTGAAGAGATACTTTTTGTTATTATTTAGGTACATTAACATTGACCTGAAACCTAACTTTACCCACATGAAAAAAAAAAGTAAAATAAATAGCTTGTCCTTTGGCCTTAGGGGCAGTCAGTGACACCAAAGAAATCAGCAAGTCTTTTCTAGTCAGATGTAAAAAATAGTATCCACTCCAGATAATAATAATAGTTACTGTCAGTAATTTCTGATTTTTTTGACCTGGAAGTTGTTGGAATTTTTATTAACAATATTGACTACTACAGGTTGCACGTCTATAAACCAGAACTCTCTAGTCCAGCAACATCTGTGGTCCAGAAGGACCATGGATGTTCCAGGATCAGAGAGTCCCAGCACACTGTGGTGGGTAAGGGGCTGAGAACCTTGCATGATACGGAGTAGGGAGGGTGACCTAATTGGGGGAGGAGTGAGAGCCATGGCTCAGCTGGGCTGTGGGCTGTGGACTGTGGGCTGGGCAACTCAGCTGGGTTGTGGGGGGAGCTAGGAAGCCTGGTGGGGGGCAGCAGGGCAGGGGTTGGGGCCGATAGCAGGGGGGCCAGAAATGACTTCCCCTGGTCCAGAAAAAGCCCTCATCCAGGACCTATCAGGTCTCAAGGGTGTTGGACCAGTAGTACATCAGTAGTAGAAATACTAATAGTATATCTACAATTGCTGTAAAAAGAAGAGGGGAACAGAATTGCCAGGCTCCTCGGCAAGATTTGCCATAATTGCCACACTCCCAGAATGTCCCTCAGACTGAACTGCCCCCAAGCATGTCCTTAGCACCACTTGCAGCATGCTACCTAAGGTTCCAGTGGTGATTTAAAGGGCCCAGGGCTCCAGCTGCTACTGCTTCTATAGCAGCCTGGAGCCCCTGGCCCTTTTGAATCACCGGGATCCAGGCAGTTGCCCCTGTCAGTGAGCATGGCTGTAAACATATCTAAAAAACCTAAATAAAAATCAATTTACTACATCCAGTGAGTATCAAAACATTTATAGGCAGATGATATTTGCAAAAGGGCTAAACCCAGGACCTGTCTATCGGTTGGCTGCAGCTTGTTCAGACAGGTATTAGCAATGATCCTTTCAAAAGTTTATCCTTTCCTAATTTTTAATAAACAAGTAATATCATTGCCTGTTACTAATTTATCTACAGAACAATAGATTTACAGTAGTTTGGCAGATCATTTCTGGTTCAACACATGCAATCCTTTATTTCTTATCTACCCCCAATGGTTGGGACTGTTTCCCTTTATCAGTTATCTTTCAGGTCAAACTTTGTCAGTTAAGTCACATGCCTTGAAGGCCTTTGCATGACCTCTCAGAAAACCTGCAGTTGACACATAAATCACAGAACAGGTTTTTGAAAATTAAACTAAGTTACATTAACTCTTTTCTATCTTACAGATGCTTATACATTACTTAGCTTCTAACCAGGTCCCCAAAAACCCTGTGGCACCCCTGAACTCATTAATTCTATACCAGCAACTTTCCACCATGCTGAATTTTGTGCAACATTAGCACTCTATTCTGTGGAAGACTGATAATTCCACAGCAACTATGACGTCTAGGAAAATATTCAAAGCTGAGGTTTGTACAGAAGGAATTTTGAACATGAATAATAGATGAAACTACAATATTTAATTTAGTCATCTTTCTTTGTGACTGTTTTTCCCCCATCTCCTACCCTGTCTCAGTAAAACAAAAATTATCTGTAATGTGAAGTGAAATGTTGGAGCACAGTAGGGCTTAACTCTTTCCCTGTGAGTGCTGAAATGGGCCTTCTGACATCTCTAGTCCTAGTATGATAATAAGCACTTTCTTTCCCCTTCCCTTTCTTCCTAGAAGCAGGAAAGGAACTCTACTATACCTTCTCCTTACTGCAGGATCAAGGGGTAAGGAAGAGGGTGGGGGCTTTCCTTCTTAACTTACTTCCTTCTTCACTTGGCCAGTGAGATTAGTAATGAGAGCTTATTTTCTGTTCTTCTTAACTCTTTCCTATGGGGCATGGACATTGTGGTATGTTTCTGTATTTTCAGATGATGCCAAGAGAGGATCTGACAGCCAAAAAACAGTCTTTCTCCATTGAGCAGTACTTCAAAGTCAAGGCCAGGGAACCTCTGGCATGCCAGCCTCACACAGTTGACTGATGAACCATGTGCAGCTGGCACACTGAAGGTTCCCCATCTCTGACCTAGGTAATGTCTGAACAAGAATAGAGCAAAGGAAATTAACTGCTGCTCAGAAGAAGAAGTCTTCTCCACCTAACATAGCAAGGAAGACTTATAAGGCCTAGATTCTGTTCTGTTACACCAGCAAAGGCAGTGGAATTGGTGGTGTGACTGAAAGTAGAATTTGCTGTTATGGTTGCGAATTTAAGCACTCAAAAATCCAGAAATGCCACACTTAAAATGATACACCTAAAATTTGCTCTGCCCCTTTGTTTGTAATTGATTACAATGGAGTAAATTAGAATACAGGATCAGATCCATAGCTGGGGCCAAACTGGGCATGTCTCCTGGGACTTCAATAGGAGAAAAAAGAAACAAAGAAAATGGCATAAATTTGTTTCTCACTTTTCAAAATGATTTACTTCATTGCATGGCTGAGAATCCCTGCTCCCACCCTCTTTCAGAAAGTGTGCATTGATTTTCTCTTTCTGCACTGCACATTGAATGAGGCAACAAAGATAACTGTATGTGATCAGGCAAATAAAGTCTGTCAGGGCTAGATCCTCAGCTCATGTAAATCAATGTAGTTCCATTAGCTTATTATAATTCTGTTAATGAGCAGAATATGTGAAACTCCTTCTTAAATCAACCATAGGTTGCTTCTCTGAAGTCCGGCATTCTCTGTTCCGGCAACATCTGTGGCTAGAAAATCCGGGTGCCTTATGGCATGAGGGCCAGCAGCCCAGCCAGGGCTGGAGCAGTGGGGCCAGAGGAGCCTCACAACAGTGCTGAGACGGGGGTCATAGATTCCCAGCAGCCCATGGTAGTTCAAGACTGGGGTGCCTTGGCTGCCCACAGCAACACAGAGCCGGGGGCTAGAGAACTCCAGACACCTGCAGCAGCATGGGGCTAAGGCCTAGAGAAGTCTGCAGCATGCGGCAGTGCAGGATCAGGGAACCTTAGCCACCTGCACAGTGCATGGCCGGATAAAGCTGGCCACCCACAGCAGCGCAGAGCCAGGGAAACCTGGCCATCCGTGACAGTGCAAGGCCAGTGCCAGGACTGGAGAACCGCTGCTGCTCGTGGCAGCCTGGAGTTGGGGGACAGCAGCAGCATGATGTACAGCCCGGTTGGGGAGGGAGTAGAGGGGGCCAGAGGCAGGAGAACAGCTGGCTCCAGGCGGTGGCAGGGGACGTCCTGTAGGCTGGCAAATTGTCTCATTGGGACCGGTCAGGTCCCAACGGTGCCAGACAGGGAGGTCCAACCTGCAATTGAAATATGACCTTGTGAGTCAGATTCTATTGTAAGAATTCTCTGACTAATGTATTTTCATTGATTTGTTGAGACTGGACATTAGTGTTCATATAAAACAGTGTCGTCACTCTGTGGTTTGAAAGGATGGATTCCGTGCCCTTTACGTTTATTTTTTTTCTCTTTTAGTTTCTTCCCATTTTTAAACATTCTTTTTTGCTGTTCCTGACAGCACTGCCCATAGGCTCTTTTTATAAACATAGAAGCAGTCAATAAAACAGTGACAATAGGAAACAGAGTGTGGATGTTTGCATTTGTGTGACAGACCCAAATATTGATGGCCCTGCTGAATGTTTCAGAAGCTGTCAGAGGTAGTTATGTTGTATGCAGTAGTGTCAAGAAGCAATCATTATTGGAGATGTTTTTAAATAATCTATAATATTGCTATTTGAAAAATGTACTCTGTATTATGAAGTACCCACAAAATGACATGGCAGCATTTGTTAAGAATCTGATATTATACTGGGTTTTCCTTTTTGAATCCTCACTTTTGGAAATTACCCCTCAGGCCTAGTGGATAACAAATACCAATACATTTAAAGAAAATATGCTTTCAAGAATCCACCTTACATATGTGGCCAAAATGCAATTCTTTCTAGCTGACTGTGTTTTATGATAATAGGAAAGGCAGGCTCAGACATAAAAGCATGCCTCATAATGCCTTACAGGGATTAGGTGAAGGCTGTACTTTCATTGCTGTTTACTTTTTTGTTATTGCATCATAAGAATCAACGTTTTATCATCTGAAACAAGGTCTGTGTCTAACCTAAAGCCATAGTTAAATGAGGGTGTGTTTTGGTTTTTTTTGTTTTTGACAGTATACTCTTTCAGAGTGAGTTGTCTCTTCATAAAAAGGAAGGCTAGGCCTTCTCTCATATATTTTTCCAGTTTTCTGATTTACTGTGTAAGAGGCTAATTCTGCTTTCCCTGAAGACATCAAGTCCTCATCATTAAACAACAGGAGAATATATATGAGGGCTTCTGGAAGAGTGGGTCAGTTTTTCATTCTCAGGAGAAGCCTATAACTAAAAACAGAAAAATACACTACAGTAGGAGGATAATACATAGCTGTCAAGCACAGATCAGTCACAGATAAACCAGAATTACTCCATATGTTAGATTAGGAAAGTATCATTGGCAAATGGGAAAATAAGAGTTTACGTAAATTATGTAATGGTTTTGCTCCATGTTGGAACACAGATGTGCAGGTAACTTACATTCTTTCTCTCTCAATTACCAGATAATTGGATTTAATGAAAGGAGCAAGCCTGACTGAAAGAAAAAAATAGGAGTTAATTTCTTTATACGCTTTTCCTCTGTGAATCAAAATCCAAATAACTTACTTTTGGCTTTTTTCTTACCATTGCTAATCTCATCTCTGGCATAATCTACTTTTATTTTTCCCATCAATCCCTAATAAATAAAAATAATAATGAAAGAAAACCAAAGTGATATATTTGTTTTTAAAGTTCAATACATTTCAGAGTATTTGCTTATTCAGTATGTCCTTCCTACAGTCTCTCCTCCATCCCTATTCCTGAGTTTGTTGTCAATTCTCCTCATATTTGTTTACCTTCCCTTTCACCTTAGAGTTCTCATTTTGAAGCCACTGTCCTTCAAAGATGATGAGACAAAAGGGCTTTAAGGGCTCATCTAGACTACAGGGAACGGTCAAAAGAAGATATGCAAATTCTGCGTGAATTTGCATATCTTCTTCCTATTGCACTTTTGAAAGAGGAGCTTTCGAAAGTGAAAGTAATTAAGATGCAGCTCTTTCGGCTAACTGCCCCCTTCGTCGAAAAGCCGCTTTTCCTCAAAAAAGGAGGTCTACGCGGCTTTTCGACAAAGGGGGATTCTCTGAAAAAGCCACATCTTAATTACATTCACTTTCAGAAGCTCCTCTTTCGAAAGTGCAATTGGAAGAAGAAATGCAAATCCTGTGGAATTTGCATATCTTCTTTCGACCATTCTCTGTAGTCCAGATGAGCCCTAAGATTGCAAATGCTATTGTCTATACTCATGGAGGAACCCTTATTGATATCACAGGATGTTCCTTCTCTCTCTAAAGTGAAATATAATGCCCTGTAGAACCTGCTGCCTTTGTACAGGCAGCAAATGGGAGACGAACCTATCAAGTTTAACTTCCAGTGACTGGCAAACACCCTCTTCCACCACTTCAAATTGTTCTACATCTGTGAGAACAGTTAAAGAAACTTTTAACACCTTTTTAAAAGCAGCCCTTGGTGTGAATAGACCAGGTCTAGCGTGCTCTGTGTGAGTTAGCTTTTTACTGCTGTCCATCACTGTACAGAACCAATTCCATTTAAAACTGAGAAAATGATTAAGTCCTTAGTAGACTTAATGGAGTCTCTATCCCTTTTCCCACACTGGGCTACTCTGCTTGGAGTAGTATTTTGCTATTTGTACAGAAAATAAATTGATGAGTTTCAGGACACCTTGCAATCCTTCTCCCCATCCATAATTATTTGAAAAGAGGTGGAGTGGCATAAGGGAATTTGTGTGGGTTTTTTTCAATTGCTACAGCAGGATGTATTTTTAAGTGATATCAAGGATACCTAGGGTATGTCTGCACAGCAGGGCTAAATCAAATTAAGCTACAGAACTTCAGCTACATCAATTGTGTAGCTTAAGTTGAAATAGCTTAATTCAGATTTTGGCCCTGTCTACACAACAGGAGGTCAAAGGAAGAACACTCTGACTTCTCTTACTCCTTATAAATTGAGGGTTACCATGAGTTGGGGTAAGAAGTCTTCAAGCTTGACATTATTTTGAAATAAAGACTTGCAGTGTAGATGCACACTATGGGTGTGTCTACACAGAAAAGTTATTTTGGAATAATGGCTGTTATTCCAAAATAACTATGTGAGAGTCTACACAGCAATTCCATTATTTTGAAATAATTTCAAAATAACAGATGGTTTATTTCAATTTCTGTAAACCTCATTCTACGAAGAATAACACCTGTTCTGAAATAGCTATTTGGAAATAAGGCGTGTGTAGATGATCCACTGCTGCTATTTCAAAATAGCCCCTCACCAGGGCCATTCTAAGTTATTCCTCCTGGGGCTCTAAATCGAAATAGCATGTCTACATTAGGGAAGCCTGCCTCAAATTAGTTTTAAGGCTTCCCTGCAGTGTAGACATGCTATTTCGAAATAAGCTGTTTTGGAATAACTATTCTGGAATAGCTTATTCCGAAATAACTGTGCAGTGTAGACATACCCTAAAGTGAATACATATAGAGGTGCCACCATATTCAGCAAACTCATACATTTATGTGAATAAATAAAATATAGTGTGCATCGGTTTGAAATGTATAAACCATTTATATTTATTTCATGGAAGGACCTAGGAATTGAGGGACCTGATATAAAATAAGATGGCTAGAAGTCTGAAACAGAGATCTGTAGACTGCTTGCTACACTTTGGTAAGGGGATGTGGCAGCTCAGGAAAGGGAAATCAAATCTCTTGTCCTAACCTTGATGAAGAAGATATTATTGTCTAGAACAGTGTTTCTCAACCTTTTTTTATAAAGTACCCTTTTAAAAAATTATAAGTACACCTAGTACCTACAGTTTTCAGACACATAATTTTTTTCTACCATTGCAACACATTTGTTTAAACAACTTAATCGTAGCCAGGCAGGTGATGAAATTTTTGGGTGTAAAAAGTACAAAAATAATAAAGCGCTGTACAACTGAAAAAAAAATTCAGTTTTCTCCAAATTTCAGTTGTGTTGACATAACCCCCCACTTCTCTTGAGTACCCCTAAGGGTTCTCGTACCACTGGTTGAGAAACACTAGTCTAGAATCAGAGGAAATGTTGGGTCTTTGAGTTCACCCTTCAAATTGCACTGATGGAGGATGATTGTGGTAGGGGATCAGCAGGTAGGGGAAGATGACAGTGGATTGTGAGGGAGCAGGTGTAACCCATACACCTAGTGGGTGTGCTTCACTGTCCCATGTAGTGGCACTTAGACCTCTTACAAAGAGAGAGAATGAGTGTACTCTATACTCACTTAGCTGAGAAGCAGCTGGATTTTAGCTCAAATTGTGAAGGCTCATGCACTAAGCTCCAGAGGTCTCAGGTTCAGTTTTATCTGTTGACATTCACTGGTACTGATATAATAAAGCCTTTGAAGTTCAGAGACTATTTTACATCTGTTCAAGGCTACGTGCATATAACCAGCCTAATTTCTTCAAAATCATTATCTGTTTGAAATTCCTTCTTCGCCTTAGAGTAGGCTTGGTTTTGTCAGCTAGGTCACCTTTACATTCAGGGGTGTATTAATCATGGGCCCCTAGGATACTCCCTGATTTTGACTTTATTTTACTGCATATGAAGCATTATGAGGATGACCTTGATATTCGTGGGAACTTGAAATAAATGGGTTCTTCTGTCCTTCATTTTCATAAGTCTGTTATTTAAAGTACTAGCCAACTAGCCTGTCATAAGACAGGATTTTCAGGTCTCTCCTCCACGTCGGTCTTCTCTCCTGAGCCTCCAGTCTCTCGCTCCATCTCTCTCTCTCTCTCTCCTTCTCCTACTGCCTTCCCCCCCCCTCAGCTTTCCTCTGCCTCCTGCCTCTCTCTCTGTCTCTATCTTTCTCATCTCCTCGCCCTCCTGCCTCTAACTCGGGGGACTGCGGAGCCCAAACAGCCATTTGGGCTCCATACTCCCCATGCTGCATGGGGAGCACGGAGTCCAAACGGTCACTTGCGCCACTTGCTCCCACGTGGCGGCCCGGCTCAGCAGCGCAGAAGTCAGCTGAGCGCCACGGCGGGAGGCGAAGGGGGGCGGGGCAGTGACGTTCATGGCCAGGGGCGGGGCCTGGAGCCACTGTCAGGCCTCACGTCACCACCATGCCCCCCTTCGCCTCCCACCGGGGCGCTCAGCTGACTTCTGCGCTGCTCAGCCGGGCCACCGCGGGGGAGCCCAAACAGCCACTTGCTCCGCTTCCTCCCCCGCGGCGGCCCGGCTGAGCGGCGCAGAAGTCAGCCAAGCGCCACGGTGGGAGGTGAAGGGGGGCAGGGCCTGGCCATGTACATCACCGCCCCACCCCCCTTTGCCTCCCGCCGTGGCGCTCAGCTGACTTCTGCGCCACTCAACCGGGCCGCCACGGGGGAGCAAGCGGCGCAAGCAGCCGTTTGGGCCCTGCGTTCCCCATGCAGCACGGGCCGCCCAGAGGGAACAGCCAGCATTTCAGCAACAGCACCGCCCAGAGGGAACAGCCAGCATTTCAGGCAACAGCGCCGCCCAGAGGGAACAGCCAGCATTTCAGCGTTACAGACTCACAGACATTGGTCTACTATATATATGATTTCAGAGAGTTTCAGTTTTGTTCATCACTCTTTATTTTTTTTTTAAAGAGTATCTCACACTATGCTATGCCTCGGTTACTCTTGTTACCAGGTTAATCTGTGGATAAAGCTCTCTTTCCTTCTGCTTGTGGATTATAGAAGTTGGTAGTGACAAAGAACCTATGTTTTACCTATGACCCATCATGTGAAAAAGAGAAAAAAAAACAGAAAAAATATCTTATGTGAGATGGAGGATCAAATTCTGCCCTTAATTACACTGATTTAAATCAGAAATAATTCTATTGGCACGAATAGTGGAATTTTGTATTTACCAAGACCTACAGAAGAGAATAATTTGACTCTGATGCTATAAAACCAAATGTGAACAGCAATCATGTGAGCAGAATGTTGAATGCAATATTGACATGTCAGTAAAAAAAAACCCTCTACTGACAGATTTTGTAGACTAGTAGTGTTTTCTATTCTGCAATTTATAGATTCTTGATTCCTATCTGAAGCAAGGTAGTTCCCAGTCTCTGCATTTCCTGACTAATGAGTCATTGAAACCATTTTCATTAAAGAAGTACTGATGTTTTCTTAGTTTAAAACACTGAGGTTATTTAAAACACAGGTGTCAGGTGTGTGGATGAGTGTATTGTATCTGATCACAGTGTTGGGAATAAATAAATCCCTTTCCCTTTATTAGAAATGAAAGAGGTTTCAGGTAAATTTAAGAAATGTTAGAATCCTGTCAGCCATTAAATGTATGCTCATAAAACCCAGCTATGTCAAAGTTGCTTGGTTTTCAAAGGTTCAGAAGACCTGCAGCTTCCTTTGTCATCAATAGGATGTGAGTGCCTAATGATGTGAATATGGTGTGATATAATGGACAACCATTCCCAGAGGTAAAAATCTGTACTTATTTATCACACCTATATCTCTCTCTTTCAAGATTTGCAGTGTGAATAAACCCAGAATTATGTGTGTCAGAGATTTATTTTAACGTATAGAATTAAATACTAAAAGAAAATTTAAAAACCCAACCTGACATGCTACTCAAATGAAGTGGTTGTGGAACAAAACTGCCACTGACTTGACCAGTCTACATGTGGAGCACAGACACAAAATCCAGACTAATTCAGATCAATAAACTGAAAGTTAAACAAGATACAGGCACTAGTATGATACCCTGAGACTCACTAGATTTGCCTCTGGTTGACCACCAAAAGGAGCAAATTGCAAAAATGAAGGCTTCAGTTGGTGAAATCCTGTCTTTGGCCCCAGAGAGTCTTACCTAGGTAACTGACATCTTGAGCATCACATCTGGACTTAAGTGTCAAGATAAGTGATAAGGCCAAAGTCAATTAATAAAAAAACTGGATCTTTCTTCAGATCTTTCTCCTTAAATTGCACCCAAAATTGACTAGGAAGCCAGTGATGGGTGTTGCTTGCTTAGAACTTACTGACTCATGTAAAAGCTACACAGTTGTATTCTCTACCGGCTACATTTTTTAGTTGGGATACTTGGATGTTGGAAGGCTCAAAAGGCTTTTATTGTGCAGGTTGAACCTCTTAAAACTGGTACTCTGTGATGCAGCAACATCCGTGGTCCAGTAGAACCATAAATATTCTTAGGCAAGAGAGCCCAGGAGCCTAATGCTAGGAGGGCCAGGAGCCCGGCCAGGGGCAGAGAGACTGAGGCCCAGAAAAGTGCTGGGGATGGGATGGAGAACCCCAGCAGCCCACAGCAGTGCAGAGCCAGGAAAATTTGGCTGCCCCTTGCAGCACAGGACAAGGGAACCGCAGCAGCTCAGAGCCAGGGTCTGGAGAACACCAGCTGCCCACAGCAAAATGGGGCCAGAGGCTGGAGAACCCCCAACGCCAGTGACAGCCTGGGGTCGGTGGCAGCGGACACCTCCCCTGGTCCAGAAAATTTTCTCATTTGGGACAGGTCAGGTCCCTATGTTACTGGACCAGGGAGGACCAATCTGTAAATTATTTTAAATAGGTTCAAAATCTCTGTGTAGTTAATGTGATACACTAATGAAAAATCCATGCTATAAACCAAATTTTTAAAAAAGTTAATGAAGCAGCAATGAAAGAGCATCTGAAATAAAAAACCTTCTGCAATTATGGAACCTTTTCAGATTCACCATCTGAGACAGAAAAAGTAAAAAATGTGGGCATTTGGGACATAGTACAAAGAGAGTCACTGAAACCTTCTGAACCCCAACACATCTGCAGATGATAAACTGAAAGGAAAATTGCTAAGCACTGGTATTTCCGAAACCATTTTAGGGTCAGTCTAATAAAAAACTGAGATATACAATCATCTTTCCCTTAAATATACTAAGAAGAGATAATAAATAACAGCACCAAGGAAAATCAGTAGTTTGATCATAACACAAAATAACTCCCTTACGTTACTTGCATCAGGAAATTTAATATTTAACTATGGAAAGCAGCTTAATAAGTATTTTAGAACTTCCCTATCATAAAGAACATATGTAAACCAAACAACAGTAAAGTACTGAAGGACAGACATGCAAGTGCATGCCAAAATTCAAATTAAGAAAACATGCCACTATAAACATTTTTTTAAACCTAAGTTAGTTCCATATGTCCAAAAACTATTGAAAGAGCAAAGTCTTGAAAGAGCAAACAACAGAATAGTTCAAAATGATAGCAATCACATCTGAAGCAACTCCTATAAAGTTCAAAAAACCAATAAAATGCTCCATTTAATCACATGGTAAGTATCTAAAGCATTCTCCCTTTGGGCTCAAATTTGCCATCATGATGGTTGGGTTTTGTTTTGTTGCTTTTAAAGTTTGTAACAAAATTTCTTCAGAGGCTTATGTGTTATAGAGGAGTGAGAGAAACATCTTTTTTCCATTCAAAAAATAATATTCACATTCATTCATTCATTCATTCATTAAAACTCTGAACAATGGCTTTAATCTGAAAGTAATAAATATATATATTGGACCTATCTAAACTCCCGGAACCTTAATATCAAAGCAACTTCCCCAACCTGAAAAGAAAAAAAATCTTTCTTTCTCTATCTCTTCCCATTAGTTGGAGTCAGAAGCCTGACTGGATTTTCATTTATGTATATGTCTGAAGAGACCTTACTAAGCAAAAGCAAAATGCAATGGCCATGGTTAGGTTAGTTCACAATCTTTTCTGGCTAATAAATTCGATAGTATTGTTTAAGATCCTGTTTAGGTTTTATCTCCTGTGTTTTCAGCTCTCCCATATTTATCAAGCATTTCAGAGTTCCAATGGAATGTATCTGCCATAGGAGGTCATGGTTGAAGAGGGAGAGTGAATCTCTCAGCTCTCTAATTTACCAGTTCCATGAAGGGCTGTAAATATCAGGACAGAAACATTAATAAAACTCTGTACTTAATAGGCAGTCAGTGCAAAGTCAACCAGGGTCAAACATCCATAGAGATCTGAATTGCTAGGAAAAGAGGCTGCTGTATTTTATGCCTTTGTGAGATTTTTTACGATGCATGTCTTCATTTCTTGTTAGGGGAGGCAATAATCAAGCAAAAAAATCACAAAAGCATGAATTATCATAGCAAATATGTGTCTGCAGAATATCTTACAACCATTTTACAGACCAGAATATGCATTTTTTTTTCTCCTCAGCTTCTTTAGATGTCCAGTTACACTAAAAAGTCCAAAAGACCCACAGAGAAGGACAGAAGCCTTTAATAGTGAGGAATATTATACAGAAAATAAGTCCCCTACAGTTATTTCCTCTTCCTACCAGCATTGCCTCAGTCTTGCAGGCCTCAGACTTAAGTAGATGCTCTTCAGTCAGTTAGACACTGAGAAAGCTGGAAGATAGAGGAAATGTAGACCTATGTGTTAGCTATGAGCCCTATCTCAATAGCAACTCAAAATAGTTTCATATAAATGTGGCCTATTATGGATTGATCCTTGTGGAATTCTAATGCTGAGATTTGGGCTCTGGAGCTGGAGGAACAGTTGCCAATAATGGCTTATAGGTTTGGTTTCAGAGGAAGAACTTCATTTATTTCAGTGTATTTATGTTCAATATAAAGTCTATAGGAGACAGAGCAGAAGTGTTTAATTCAAAAAGGTACAAAATGCCCCAGAGAGGCTCAGTAAGATTCCTATGAGTATACAGATTGGACCTTGCTGGTCCAGCACCCTCAGGATGTGGCTGGTCCTGGATGAGGGGATTTGCCAGACCAGGGGACGTCCCTCCTCTCCTGACCCAGGCTTCCATGAGGCTTGGGTGCCAACCTGCCCTCGCTGCTGCCCCAGCTCCCTGGCACTCTCTAGATACTGCTGGCCCCACTGCTGCCAGGGCTGGAGTGCCACGACTGGGGCAGAGCTTCACAGCTGCCTGGCCCTGCACCTCGGGCTGGAGCTCCATAGCCACCTGGCTCTGCAGCTGGGGCTGGAGCTCCTTGGCTGGAGCTGGAGCTGGAGCTCCATGGCCACTGCTGGGGTAAAAAAAGGAGATCATTAACCACAGCAGCAATTTGTGCCTCTGCACCATGCCCAGACTGAGACATCCAGAATACTAGTAACTGAAAGGTGGTGTTGGACTGCTTTTGCTAGTTTTTAGGCATGGGCTCTGAGTCTTTGCTGTCTTGTACCTTGTATGCTTATTTACACCTTTGCCAAGTGAATGTGACAACAATGTAAAATGCTGCCAAAAAAAAAAAAAGATTTTAATTGCTATTGTTTTGTACCCACTACTCTACTTACTTTACATCAATGTAAATGACCTTAGAGGTGCAAAACTATGATGCAGTAAGTCCTCTGTTCATTCATTTACGACTGGGCCCCAATTATGTATAGCTTACTCAAATGGTGATTTAAAGGATGTACTGTATCTCAAGAGCACAAACATCAATTATGAGACATTTTCAGAGAATTTGTCTATCTAGATACTCCTATGGCCCTCATCGTTGTAGTATATAAGCAGCTCACAAACACTGGATTTCATCCTCACTATATCTCTGTGGGATAGGGACCCCTGCTTTGCAGATAGGGAATATGACACAGGATAGATTAAGTAATTTGATCAAGATTATGCAGAAAGTCTATGGCTGAGACAGGAACTGAACCCAAGTCTCAGTGCTCTATCCATTAGACCATTGATAATTAGAACTAAAGGTTGAAAATTAAGACTAATTGAAGATATATACATAAAATATATTCTAAATAAATATCCTAACAGTTAAGTCTTGTTGACTGTGGAATTATTTCTCTAGGGCAGAGATCTCATTGTTTGAAAAGTATAAAACTAATCTGGACATAGACCTAAACTTGTCACGGAGACTTACATTTTAGGAAACAGCCCTTCACTTTGATTTAAGATACCTCTTCCATCTGTAATTTATTTTTTTAATATAAATGATTTTTTAAAAGTGTGATCTGACTGATACCATACTCACTAATCATTTTATGTCAGGATAAGGTCATAATGTCAGAGGTTAGAACGTTGTAGTCCCATCAACAAAAGCAAATTTTTAATTTAACATGCCTTACATTACAGGGATTAGAAACTTGAATTTGCTAAAATGTACTGGGTTCTTTCAAAAGGAAACTACATTTTCAATTTCAGCTTCTCTTGTCTTTGAAGAAGCCATGTCTCTGGTTGAAGCTACTCTCAGAAAAGAGAAAACAGCCAACTGAAACATTGTCTTTAAAAATCAGCAATACTAGGCCAGAGCAAAGTCTCTAAATGATTAAATAAGATGAAGCATCTCTAGAAGTTAATATTTAATTTCTGGTTCAAGTGCATAGGTTGAAAAATCTGACAGAACACCTAGATCAAGGACTTTAAAGTCGTTGCCCCAGTGTTAATACACTGTAAATGCAAGATGAGTTCTGTGCTCTGGGAAGTTCTTCCACATCAGCATAAGAGGATCTATGTTTCTCACAATAAGAGTATGTCTACACAGCAGGGCTAAAGTTGAATTAAGCTACGCAACTTCAGCTGCGCCAATTACATAGCTGAAGTCAAAATAGTTTAATTTGGCTTTTGGTGCTGTCTACACAGCAGGAAGTCGAAGGAAGAACACTCTTCCTTCAACTTCCCTTCCTCCTTGTGAAATGAGGGCTAACAGGAGTTGGAGAAAGAAGTCCTTTAAAATAATGGCTTGTAGTGTAGTTGTGCACTATGTTATTTTGGAATAAACATACCCCAAGAGGGAAAAGCTCAGTCCCTATCACCTTCATTCATTTGTAAGTTCACCGGTTCTATTAAGAAACCTGAAATTGACAAATGACTTCCTAAAAATCTTGGTTCTTTTAGCATCATCCTGAAGATGTAACTATTCTATAGAAATTAAAACAAAATAATAGTAAAACAATAGGATATTTAAGGGCAGGTTATACCAACCTTATTCATGTTTGATTCCTCCTTCCTGGTTTGGGCTAATTGCACAGGATGTCATTCATTGTGAGTAATGTTGATGAAATCTAGCCCTAAAAATGAAGTGTCTCTGTCAGATAAGTAATACATACATGCATACATACATACCCATAATTGATGCCTGCAGCAACAGGCACATATTCCTTCTTACCAGAGATAGTGAATACGCTAATGGTAAATATTCTTAAAGTTTATGCAAAGAATGATCATTACTTCAAGGTAATGTACTTCAGTAACTAATGTAACTGTCACCTGCATGAAGTTATGGACAGCAATAGTGAATTTAAAAGTCATTTCTCACACTTTACTGAAGAAAGATTCCTCAGATTAGAAAAATAATGTTAGGGTGAAATTCCATGCCTGTATTTTGGAGGATTTGAATTTTAGAGATTTGGTGAATTTGTACATAGATAAAAGGTCCAGGTTTTGAACAACAAAACTTTAGTCAAACGTTAAATGTGTCTGTAATGATGATTCTATCTATTTGTCAAATATCCTGTTCCCAAGACTTCAACATTTTTTGCAACAGAGGTTACTTACGCTTGTCCAATGGATTTGCTTGTCATTGCAGCTTTTGCTATTTTGCTATCGATGAAAAAAGAGTGGTGAATTTTCTTTCAAACTTCTCTTATCATTTGCTCTGTGTGGCCCCTTTCAATTAAAAGTTCACTGTACAACATTTTCTGTGGCAGCCTGGTATTCTCTGTATGAGGGAGAGGTCCAGTGTTTTTATATGCACTGCTCCAATGCTGATTTTGCATATTCAATATTACTGGTGTTACGTTCCATTTGATAGTAATAATTGCTTAAAATAGTTCTAGTTATGAAATATTTCCAGCTTTTCAATGTGCAGTGATAATTTGTCTGTGTTTTACAACTGTAGAGCAAGAGTAACTGTGGTATAGTGTATATGAACTTTGACTTTTTTAAAATACTGTGGTCTTTGGAAACATGACAGTACAATCTTCTGTCTGCTGATTTTTTTAAATGTGTGTAATGATTTTTCTATGTTTTATTTGATATTTGACAAAACTCCAAAACGAATTGATATTTGCTACTATATTAACTGAGCCACATTTGATTATGATGGTTTCTTACATATCGTTTCCCAGATTTAAGTTGAGAGTAGCTTTGGTTTACTTCAGAGCAATGGTGGCATCATACTTTTCTCTGGTAGTGAGCAGGAGTGAACTGGCATATGTGTAACAAGAGCAGTCATATACATGTAGCAGATTGTGTGACCACATTTATTTTTGTGGCTATTTTTAATCTGCTCCCATTAAAAAGCTTTCTAAATCTTTGCAATTCATAAATAAACTTCTGGCATCACATGGTTGGTGACATAATCAAGTATAATTGCAAAAATAAATCTAAAGAAACCAGGATTTACAATATACCCTTGATTAGCACAATTTGGTATTGCTAGGTTCAGTCTACAAATGATCAAACTGGATGACTTTGGTCTATAATGATCATCACAGAACAGAAGTTAATACATTCATCTCTGATTTGTTTTTCCCTTTAAAAGTGAGGTAGGGATTGGCAGTGAGGGTGCATCTATACTGCATCTTTATTTCGAGACAACTAGCATTATTTTGAAACTAGCCAATTAGCCCGACATAAGACGGGATTTTCAGGTCTCTCCTCCACGTCGGTCTTCTCTCCTGAGCCGCCGGTCTCTCGCTCTGTCTGTCTGTCTCTTTCTCTCTCTCTCTCTCTCCTCCTCCTATTGCCTCCCCCCCCCTTTCTCAGCTTTCCTCTGCCTCCTGCCCCTCTCTCTCTGTCTCTCTCTTTCTCTTCTCCTCCCCCTCCTGCCTCTCACTCGGGGGACCGTGGAGCCCAAACGGCCATTTGGGCCCTGCACTCCCCATGCAGCATGGGCCGCCCAGAGGGAACAGCCAGCATTTCAGCGTTACAGACTCTCAGACATTGTGCTACTATATATATGATAGCAATGTGAGCGTCTACACAGCCATTCCATTATTTTGAAATTATTTCAAAATAACAGACATCTTATTCTGAAATCTGTAATCCTCATTCTACAAGGAATAATGCCTATTCCAAAATAGCTATTTCAAAATAAGGTGTGCTCCCCTACTGCTATTTCAAAATAGCTCCTCACCAGGGCCATTCTAAATTATTCCTCCCCAGTGCCTCCTGGGGTTCTAAATCGAGATAACACATCTACATTAGGGAAGCCTGCCTCAGATTAATTTTGAGGCTTCCCTGCAGTGTAGACATGTTATATTGAAATAAGCTATTTCAGAGTAACTGTTCTGGAATAGTTTATTTTGAAATTAGCATGCAGTGTAGAGGTACCTTGAATCTCTCCTTAGACATGTGTGTACAGTCCTTTGCTGGTGCTGGGTTTGTAGAGTGGTGACTCAAAAGGATTCTGTGGTGTATTGAGGATGGTAAAGAAATTGCGAACTATCACTTCCAGAGTGTATGTGTGTGCGTGGCGGGACGGGCTCTAGACCAGGGGCACTATAGTAAAGTGTACAATCATGGCCAAGAATAGCAGTCTGCAACCAGACAGCCTGGAGTAAGGTGGGGTGAGTTATCTCTCATTTAAAGGGAGCAGCCGACTTTTACTCTTTGCTTTTTGGTTCTTGCATGTTATTGTTCTGAATTCTAAACAGTAAAGTAGTGTTACATTGTTACCTTCCAACAAGAGTATTTTATTTAACGTCTCTGTGTCTTTGCTGTAAGTATAACAGGCTGCAGATTCTGGTAAATTTCAGACTGAAATACTCCTCTGGAAAGTACCTTTGGACACTTTGAAATTCATCTTCCACTATGTTTAATGCATCTCATAACACCGAGTACTGAAATATAGCAGGATGTAAGCTGGTCAGCTCTGGGAGGAGCGCCTCCCCTTCAGGGTCAGCGGGTGGCCACTCCAACCCACTACACCCGGGTCAGTCTCTGGAGCGGGGGGAATTAACACAATAAACAAGCAGTCTGGGGTTCCCCCTCCCTTACCTCAATGTGGGTGGACAAAAAGGTAAACAATAACAAGGGCGGCCTGGGTTTGGGCAGGCCAGAAAATGATAGGCAGAGTTCCGGCCTTAGTTCAGGGTGGGCTGCCAAGTCTATGGTGAAGTGGACCCAGTCCTAGTCTAGGGCGGGCCGCCGGTAAACGGTTCAGAGCCCTGCCTTTGGTGAGGGCGGGGCGGCAGGCACAACAGTTTATGCCAGCCCTTGGTCAGGGCAAAGCAGCAGGCAAAGCAGACTATAAGCCCAACCAGGTAATCAAGGCCCAGCCCTGGTTCAGGGTGGGGCCTCAAGAAAACAGTTTGTAAAGGCCCAACAGTTTATCATCGCCCAGCAGTCTAACAAGGCCCAGCCCTGGTTCAGGGTGGGGCCACAGAAAAACAGTTTGTAAGCAACCTATACAGTTGGGTCTCCTTGCTCAGGAGGGTTGCAGGCAGCTCGCCAGCAATGGAGGAGAGGGGGAGGCTACCACCCAAGTGGTGGGTGGCAGGGGTGCTCAGGCCCGCCCACGCCACTGTGCCCCAGCCTAGGGCTCTAGAGGCAGCAGTTTACTGCTGCAGGATCAGCGGGGGCTCCAGCCCGAAACCCACTGATTCGGGCATGTCTATGCCCGTGCTGTCCCCTGGGCCACTTCCCTTCTCCCCCTCAGCATGTACCTGGTAGTCATGTAGGCCTCCCATGGTGTCAGGGGGGTCGAGGTCCATAGGCCACTCCTCAGCAGTTTGCAGGCTCTTTGGGAAGTCCAGGGAAGGCTGGTCTTCCTCTGGGCCGCTGTGTAGCAGGGGCCCCAACGGTCCACGCCAGCTCACTACCTCCAAAGGTGTTTGCTCCACTCCGTGGCGTGCAGGGGAGCCCTGTGGTCTCAGCTGCTCCTTCGGGCCACTGTGCAGTAGGGGCCCTGGTGGCCTACGCCAGCTCTTCACTTCCCCATGCCCTACGTCCTTTCCTTGAGGTGCAGAGGAGCCCTCTGGCCTCTTCGGTGGTCAGGGCCTCACTGGCCTGGCTTTTTACCTCTCTGGACCCACAGCTTGGCTTCCGGTCAGGTGGCTCATTAGGGCCAGGTGCAGCCCACCAAGGCCCTGGGAGGGGTGCCTCCCCTTCGGGGTCAGTGGGTGGTCTCTCCAACCCACTACATGGGAAAAGAGAAAAAAAACCTACATACACCTCTAAGAAACAAAGTTTGAAGTCATAATTATTCATTACAAATTAAAATTGATTAAAATTTTACATTTATTTTCATTAAAAAAATAACACAGATGACCTCAAAAGTGACCAAATTGGGGTTTTCCTTTTAGTGATCAAATTCCTCCCTCCCCAGAAGAAAAAAGCGGAAACCTGCATATGTACAGGCCATGTAAAAAAATGACTTCTGTATGTCTCATTGTGTTTATTTTGTGTTTGTATGCGAACAGGAGTCTTTTTCAACCTGCCTTAATTAAGGGTATGTCTACACTACAGATTTTTTCAAAAAAAACCCTTCAATTATATCCACACTGCAATCGTGTTCTTCCAAAAGAAAATTGAAAGAAAAGAGGTTTTTTTCTGATATTGGTAATCCTCAGTCTATGAGGAAGAAGCCTTTTTCCGAAAGAGCTCTTTTGGATGGAGAAGAGGGAGTTCTTTCAAAAGAAGAGGAAAGAGGAAAAAGCACAGGTGCCCTGGTGGCCACTCCGTCCACAGTAATCACAGCTGAAATGCGAGATAGAGTCCATTCAATGTGGATGCTATCTTTCGAAAAAGCTGATCTCTTTTTCAATGTACTTTTGTTGTGTAGACGAGCTCTTGCAGAAGAAGTTTTTCCAGAAGATCTCTTCCAGAAAAGCTTCTTCCAAAAGAAGCCTGCAGTCTAGACATAGCCTAAGGCTGCGTCTAGACTGGCATGATTTTCTGCAAATGCTTTTAACGGAAAAGTTTTTCCGTTAAAAGCATTTGCGGAAAAGAGCGTCTAGATTGGCACAGACGCTTTTCCGCAAAAGCACTTTTTGCGGAAAAGCGTCCATGCCAATCTAGACGCGCTTTTGCGCAAGAAAGCCCCGATCGCCATTTTAGCCATCGGGGCTTTTTTGCGTAAAACAATTCTGGGTTGTCTACACTGGCCCTCTTGTGCAAAAGCATTTGCGCAAGAGGGCTTTTGCCAGAATGGGAGTGTCATAGTATTTGCGCAAGAACACTGACGATCATACATTAGATCGTCAGTGTTCTTGCGCAAATTCAAGTGGCCAGTCTAGACAGCTGGCAAGTTTTTCCGCAAAAGCGGCTGATTTTCTGGAAAAACTGGCCAGTCTAGACACAGCCTAAAAGTGTAGAGTGAAAATGCAACCTATCCTTGGATTAGGCATTATTTAAAAAAAAAAAAACAGCAGGGGGATAATAATTGAGCTCAAGCCTCCCCCTTAGGCTTGGCTGCTCAGAGGATTTTTACCTCAGGATACATCCAAGAGAACCACTCCCTGATACCAGTCAAGGATAAGACGCCAACTGTCTATTTGTATTGGCAGAACTTACTTAATTCCTTCCCAGCTGGAATAACACCTTCTGACAAAGTGCAAAATGTCTAGCATGTAAACATTAGACAAATATTTTGAGACTTCTTATCTAGGAAAACATGTTCCTTGTAAGTCTGTTAAAATTAGTCAAATCTGGGTTCTTTATTTGAGTCAATATTGACCTCACAAGTTAAACTTGTGAGAAGTCAAATTACAGTGTGTAATATTTGCTTTGTAAAAAGGCTATGAATAATGTTTTCATTTCAATATTTTCTTCATGGCTTTGTTTTGCAACACTGTCATTCCTTTTAAGTCATAGTCAGGTTTTCATATGGTTGGAACACAGCCAAAGACATATAGCAAATTATGCAAATACTAAATTTGCATAACTCTGATGACAGAGTTGCCTGCAGTAAATAGACAAATATAAATAAAATAGGAACATGTCTCTAGTTTTCTTTTTCTTTTTAATTTTTTTAAATGATTCTATGATCCCATAGCACACACTAAATTTTAAAAAAGTGCATAGTTCAGTTATGATAGTTCATTGCATACAGAGACTGTAACAAAGTATTATTTCTCTGCAGGCTGTTCACTGAGGATTTTAAATTCCATGAATTGCTGCAGTGAATCTAAGAAACTTTCTATTAAAGGTAGTGAAAGGTGAAAGAAATTCATATGTTTGGTTCAGATATGCATCTAAATATTCAGATGCATATCTGAAACTTATCCAGACATAACCCCTTTTTAGTCTGTGAATTGAGGTAGAAACCTCACATATATTCAAGTGAAATAATCATAATAATATTCACTCATTGAACTCTCAAGAATGTTTTATAGTAGATTCAGTTAACTTGCACTGGACTATTATGGAAATAGTCTTATATTAATTCATTGACACTTCTGATCCTGGCAGTAACATTTTGTTTACTTTTAGGGTTCTTCTGAGATATTTCAAACCTCAGAACTGTTTGGGTTTCTTTGGAGATTTAGGTGAGTTCTTATTTTATCTATTTATATTTGCTTATAGAAAACATATTTTGTTGCTTAAGTTCCAAGATTTACTCACACAGTGAACAAATCTTGTTACAAGAAAAAAAAAAAAGAGTGCAGCTGATTTTGGCTCTTTGGCCTTCAAGATACCTAGGCCTTGACATAAGTTAAAGCAGCCCTGAAGGTATTCTAACATAAAGTCAGCAATCAGTGGTCTCTAAGGCTATGTCTAGACAGAAGGGCTATTTTGGGATACCAGAGGTATCCCAAAAAAGCTACCCTGTGTCTTTTAAACATGCCCGTTATTTTGAAATATTTTTCAAAATAATGGGCACGCTATTCCAGCATCCCTGTAACCCTCGTTCCATGAAGGTTAAGGGATGTCTCCAAATAGCAAGTTATTTCTAAATTTGGCACTGTGGAACACGCCATATTTCGAAATAAGCTATTTTGAAATACAATCAAAATAAGATACACAATTTGCATAGCACAAATTGCATATCTTATTTCAAGCTTAGTGTTCTGTGTAGATGCATCCTAAGGGAATATATAATATTTGAACACTGTTTTGCCCACATCCTGTCCTTCTCCTGACATTACATCTCCACTAGGAGCTGGCTCCTCTAGTTTGTAGCAGCTGAGAATTTCCTTTCATCAGGGGAATTCTTAACTGGCCAGTTAGGGTGCATCTACACAGCATTCTAAACTCAAAATAACTTATTTTGAAATTTGGCACATCTACATGGTGTTCCACAGCATGGAACAAGGGTTACAGGGATGCTGGAATAGTGTGCCAATTATTTTGAAAAATATTTCTAAATAACAGGCACGTTTAAAAGATGCGGGTAGCTATTTCGGGATACCGCCGATACTCTAGTAATTGTTTTTGAAATACAGTACATTAATGTCATTTACCAAAACAAAAAGAAGAAAAGAAAAGAAAAGAAAGAAAAGAAAAGAAAAGAAAAAGAAACCTGATTTTGCAATACATTGATGTGACAGTAACCACAGTCAGAGAATATTAAACCATAATATGTTAAGCTTTAGTAAGTTTAACATATTATGGTTTAGTAAGTTTTGGCTCTGGTGGCTCGGTTCAGGAAATAGAGATCATTGTTTTATGCACACCCTTGTCAATTCTGTGTTACAACTGAAAAGCTCTTTTTCCATGTATATTTACAATGTGAGAAGCACTGAGGTGCCACCTACAAAGTTAAGACACTTTTTAGGTACATTTCTGCTTCTCTTCCTCCTTAGCAGTCATTCGCCAGGGATTTATATTTGAAAGTCTCAACAGTGTAATATTATCTTCTTTCTTCTTCAGGGAGCACAAGGAGGAAAATATATTTAAAAAGAACCATTTATCATATATCAAAGATTACTCAATTTTATGAGAGATCTCAGACATGTAGCAAGTATGTACAAGCCATTTAGTGCAGTTCTAATGTCACAGCTTCTTCTCCAATGTATGATTGAAAGAACTGTATGTGGGTAATACACAAGCCATACAAGAACTCAATATATCCATTAAGAAACTAGATACCCAAACAGATGTGCTATACAAGTAAATTAAAGGATGAAGCTGCTATAGCAGAAATAAGGGGTTCTGTGATAGATCCCATGACATGCAATACATCCATAGGTACATGAGATCTAATTTTGGTATTTACAGTTGTCCAGACAGAATGGATATGAAACTGCTCGGTAAGATGACATTTCCTGATTTTAATAAGGTTTTTGTGTGGTCCCTCAATATATCCACCTGCATTTTAAAGTTAGCACCACACTATGAAAAATCACAGAAAAAACCTTACTTTTCAAGACTGAAAAATAGTCCTAGAATATACAAGCTGAGATAATTTGCTTTCACGCATTTGATTTTTGATTCTCCTGGACTTGGATACTGAGATCAGTTGCCTTCCATTGAATTGAAATTCAAAAACATCTGTACTTTTTCCTTGCAATTTAAGATGCAGAAGAGTATCCGAAGTATAAGACTGCAACTAAAGAGCAAATCCTCAAAACTTGGATGTTCTGTGGTCATTGGATGTTCTGTGGCCATTCCCATGAGCTGAACTGGAATGGAATGGTTTATATAACTCAACATACTCAACACATTTTATGAATGTGGATAATAGATGTAATTTTAAGTTTTGTACTCTAATACAATGAAGACTGCTATACAAATTTATGAATTTATTCAGAATATATCCAGAGATGTGCCGTGACTCGTGACCCCATTTTAATAGAGTCACCAGCACGAGCTTCAGACTCGCTGGGTCCCAAGGCCAAAGGCAAAGACTGAAGACTTCAGCCCTTAGGTTGCTGGGTATTGATTACAGGCCCCCCCAACTAGGGGCTCAAGCCCTTGGACTTCAGTTTTGGCCCCTGCAAGGGGTGATGGAATTTGGGCTTTGGTTTCAGCCTGCCCCCTGCCCAGGTTTGTGTAGTATTTTTTGTTGTTAGAAGGGGGTCACAGCACAATGAATTCTAAGAACCGCTGAAAACTATGTTTAAATTAACTATATCCATCATCTCTACTGTATGTTGGAAAGCTGCTCTCAAGTTATTTTAGCTGTGGATTTTCAATACACTTAATACTTTACAGACATAAATTCATGTGGTGTAAGTTATTATGGCTCCAGTAATGTCAGTGGCACTATACCAAGTAACACCACTGAGGATCTAGTTTACTGTTGGTTATGGAGCAGTGAACAAGACATAAATAAAGCTACTGAGGGATTTTAAATGACAAAGGGAATGCTGAAACTTCAGGTCACCTGTTAAGGCCTTTTATTATTGGTACACTCTATCTTCATCAACCTAATTCTTTCTTTATAACAACAGAAAAGAAGATAAAAAATACTGTTGTATAAATAAATATCTTGAGGGAGCAAAAGATGCATGCTGATATTTTCTTCAATTTGCCATTGAAGTGAATAAATATTTCAAATTAGTTTTAAAAAATTAAGAATGCAAAGCAATGGCTTGCATTGAAAAAAAAATGTGTCCTTGGGCACAACGTGTATTTCATTTTTCACTGTGAGCAGATATATTTGATTGTTCCCTGGGTTTTGAATAACTAAATATTTCCTCATTGTTCCATTGTAATAGATAAACAACAGCTTCATTGAAATAATCAATGTACGTATAAAGCAGTTATCTGAAGAGAAAGTCTTTCTGAACATGGTAGAACCTGAAAAAAAATCCACCATTAGTACACCCACCATATCATGTTTAAATAGCAATTATCTGATCTATAAACTCCTGGAGCTATGAATTTTCATACAGAGTTCATCCTTCTGTAGCACACTGTAAAGGAAAACCTGAAAAAAAGGTTTGGAAGTTGGATACATTAAAGTTCCTCACAGATCATATGCTTTTCAAAATCTTAGCTGAAACACAAGGACTAAAATATAATTCTGCCATCTAGCAAAAGCACATGATTGTCATTTGGATTATGCCAGTAGTTAGAGCAGAGGAGGAAGGAAGAGACATCACATAGCTGAGCGTGATAATTTAACTGAATGATGCTTTTCAGGAAAAAAAAAACAAACTTCTGTCAAAGTGGAATTTCTGTCAGCATGGTCCATTGAACAAGATGAGGAGCAGTAATCTCTCTGACTCAGTGTACAAAATATATTGAAGGATCTCTATTTTTAGATGAAAACTATCATAAATCCTGCACACTATAGAATTCCCAACACTTTATTTCATGTAGAGGAATTGGGGAAGGTCCAGAGAAGAGCAACAAAAATGATTAAAGGTCTAGAAAACATGAGCTAGGAGGCAAGCCTGAAGGAATTGGGCTTGTTTAGTTTGGCAAAGAGAGAGGGCACATCATAGCGGTTTTCAGGTATCTAAAAGGGTGTCACAGGACGGAGAGGGGAAAATTGTTCTCCTTGGCCTTTGATGATAGGAGAAGAAGCAATGGGCTTAAACAACAGCAAGGAAGGTTTAATTTGGACATTAGGAAAAACTTCCTAATTGTCGGGGTGATTAAACACTGGAATAAGTTGCCTCAGGAGGTCGTGGCTTCTCCATCACTGGAGATATTTAAGAGCTGGTTAGACAGATATCTATCAGGAATGATCTAGGCCATGCTTGGTCCTGCCATGAGGGCAGGGGACTGGACTTGATGATCCGTCAAGGTCCTTTCCAGTTCTAGTATTCAATGATTCTATGATTCAGTGACCTGTCGAAGCAAAAGGTGCTTGGGTTTTGTTTTGTTTTGGTTTTGTTTTCTTGCATAGCTGGATGGGGCAAGTGTTCCAGGAACTTTTGTGTGTTTTTGCAGATACTAATAGTGATAATAATAGACCCTAAGTGAATAATAAAAAGCATGATAGAATAAGGAAGCACAGATAATGTAACTTGGTAGTGACTTCACTCATTTAATTTCTTCTTCTTTTGGTTTGTAGATATGGTTGCTGGAGATTTGGAATATTTGGCCTCACCCTGAAAAGAATTATGTTAAGTATCAGTCTTTTCCTATTCCCAAATAAATTCTAGTCTGAATACAATGCATCGTTAAAATTTCCTTAGTGATTATACATGTAGGAGAGTGGGAGAAGAGTTGTTTCAAGAATCCTTAGCCCTTCCTCACTGCACATGAGTATACCTGCAGGAGAGGTAGCGATGTTATAAGTCTAAGTCTTTTGAGTACAAGTTGCACCTCCTAAACTGGGACCCTCTCATCCAGATCGTCTATCAGGGTCATGTATTTTGCTGAATGAGAGAGCCCTGGGGCAGGAGGGCCAGTAGCTGAGAGCCCCACAAAAGGTGAGGCTGGTAGTAGCCTGGCCAGGGCCTCAGCAACACAGTGGTAGTAGCAGGGCCATGGTAGCAGGGCATCTCAGGCCCCAAGGGTGCCAGTCCAGTGAGGTCCAACCAGTACTAGTGCGGAGGACAAAGAGATAACAGATCCACCAGCTGAACTAGACTCTGAAAGTTAGGTGGGGCTAAGTATATACGGTGAGGAAATAAAGTAATGGCCAACTCACGTTTCTATCCTTTAGTGTTTTTTGAGCTGCTAGTCATATTTTTTTCTTGACTTGTGAGCTTACACAGAAGCGTGAGCATCTATACACTGTCATTTACTATGTTATTAGTCTTGCAATAAATAACACTATACAAAAGAATTATTCTGTTCATAATTTTAAGATAAGTATTAGTACTTCGTTCTTATTGTCTGGGTATGCAGAATTAAAAGCATTTCCCCAGCACTAGTAAAATGAATAATGTCCTGGAAAAAAAAAACCTTATAGTTGTCAATGGCTTAAAGTGTTCCTAAATTAGCTGTTTTCTGTTATTGCTGACTGCTGGAGATGTGTCCAAATAAAATTCGTGGATCTAAATGCCCCTGATGTTAAAGAATCTGAAATTAGAATAGGAGTTCTGTGGTGTGAACCATTTTGATGTATCTCTTTAGCATCTCACCTTACATAGGTCTCTCTTAACACTTCTTCTATCCACCAACCATTTTAATTATCCTTGTATTCTCAGCTAGATACAATTTCCAGTCTTCTATGTGAACTTACTGTGTTTCTTTAGAGCTCCTGAGCTGTACTAGTGCCTGGCCATCTACAACAGGGCTCATCCAGCTCTTGTATCACTTCATTCAGAAAGCACTTGAATGCCAGTCTCAAAGCCTTCTTGCATATATTGAGATGTTGGATGGAAAATGTAGAAAGTTTCAATTCCTTTGAACATTAACGATTCTGCAGGTATTGGGAAACAGAGACAAAAAGGAATTAAATGCTTTTGCTTATCCAAGTTTTGTTCTGGGGAAAGGAAACTCGAGCCCAGGAGTTTTGTGCACCACCAGTACATATAAATGACTCTTGCAAGCCAATGCAATTAAATATTTTTGCGTAATAAGCAATGTTCCCTCAAATCTTTTCCAGCCATGCGCGAATTTTTTTTCCCATTCATGTGCAGAATAAATATTTTATTGCACTGAGGAATATGCAAATGTGCACCATCCGTACAAAAAAAAAATACTACCTTTGGATGCTCTGCTAGTAAGCTGACAGACATTGGAATCTTTCCTGAGCATCCACACAAACACACAGCTTGCAAGGAACACTGATATTAAGTATTGTCTAAGTGTATGTTTTAAAATAGACCTCTGCGTTTTCTGTGTAAGTCCTTTTAAGTTACGGTAGTTAAACTTTATTTTTGTAGGCAATGAAGCCATGTAAAAATTGGAGCATTTGTGCTTACATTGGAAATGGCATGTTGGTTTTCAAGTCTTTCATAATGCTTCAGTACCAATTATGTTACATCATGCTACTAGAGAAGGGAATCTGATCCACAATTTTTCCTTTGGGACACAACTGCTTTCTAAATTGGAAATACAGACCAAGTTGGCAGCTTCTTTGGATCTGATACTTTCCTACATTAGTTAAGAGGATACAGATTATAACTAGGTCATTCATAATAGTTACAGTAACAATAAACTGGAAAGAAAGAACTGACTCTCTAATTAAAAGTGTCTTGGCACCAGCCCATTATCTCTCACATTCTCTTGCAGGAACTTACTCTTTTGCAGGAGACCCAAGTTTGGGAGTTCCCTCTTTTGGCTGAATAATAGCATTGCTTTAATATTGATCTCAGAATTGACCACAATCTCCACTTCTCCCATTCAAAAGGCTTAAATTCTGTAAAGGTACAGGGTTGAATA
Organism: Pelochelys cantorii; assembly: GCA_032595735.1. NCBI lineage: Eukaryota > Metazoa > Chordata > Testudines > Trionychidae > Pelochelys > Pelochelys cantorii. Next base: position 90,308,819 of record CM064326.1, read on the forward strand.
AGCAGGAAACAGCATCAACTTCATAAAGGGTACGTTTACACTGCATGGTTATATCGGGATACTGCAGGTATCCCGAAATAGCTATCCTGTGTACACACAAGATAAGTAGATAGGAAGGACTCAGCTATCTGGTGTGTAGATGGTCAGATCCATGACCATACCTCCTTTCTACCCCGTTGTACCCTTTTTGGGGGGGGGGGGTATACTTAGGGACTACAGAATAGTAGGAAGGGGTCAGTACCTTGTGTGCTCCCCAGATGCTTTTGACTTATCTGATTTATTCTTTTCTATACCATGTGAAACACAGAGCCTGCACCACTGCCTTCCATCTTGCACAGTCTATTACTATAATTTTAACTTTTCCCTATGCTCTTTTGACAGTTCTCAATTCTGTTTCCATTGTTCATTTCTATGCTGTCCCTCCTCTACCTCGTCACCTCCAATCTGGGGATATCAGTCCAGCATCTCATTTGTTATGCTGTTTGGCTATGTATACACTACAAGGTTTTTGTGCAAAATGGCCATTTTTGCACAAAAACCCACGGAGGATCTGCACCTCAAGCATGTTTTTGTGCAAGAAAATCTACAGTCAATCTACAGAACAGAGGGCTTTTTACGGTGTAGGTAAACCTCCTTCTACGAGGCATAACTCCTTTTTGCGCTACAGCTCTTGAGCAAAAAGGCATGTGTGGATGCTCCATAGGGGTTTCTTGCACAAAAAGAGCCTATCTGAAAAAGCACAGGTGCTGTGATGGCCATTCTGTGAATGGCAATCAGAGTTTTCTTGCGCAAGAGTGTCCATGCAGTGTGAACGCTCTCTTGTGCAAAAGCACATTGCAAAAGCAATGTGCTTTGAGGTGTGGACATGCTTTTGTGAGAGAAGTTTTTGCGCAAGAACTCTTCCACAAAAGACTTCTTGTGCAAAAACCCTGCAGTATAGATGTAGCCTTTGAGTCTTTCCTCCATGTGTGGTCTAGCTATCTTCATTTTCCTTCTGATTTCCTGTTCTATTAATTTCTGTTTCTTCTCCCAAAGTGCGTCACTTGTAATATTTTCTGCCAATCTAATGTTGAGGATTTGTCCAAGGCAGAGAGTGGAAACTTCACTTTCCCATGGTCTTTCTCTGATCCTACAAGGGGAAGACTATTTATGTTCTCTCCCCTTCTTTATGCCCACTACCCCACAGCCACGTGTTCACTGAATAAGGATTTGCAAAATGTAGCCTAGAATTCTTACGGGTATGTCTGCACAGCAAAGAAAACTCTGCAGCTGGCCAAAGAAAACTCTGCAGTCAACTGTGGCACAAGGGGAGTTGGGCCACAGGATTGTTTCACTGCTGTGTAGACGTCCCAGCTCAGGCTGTAACATAATCTCTAGGACCTTTTTGCCCTACATGGGCTGGCTAGGTCATCTGGTTATCACATGGTGCTAATAAAGCCAATGTCATCTGTTCAAGCCCTATGCTGGCCCCTTGACAATTGGGATGGTGGCCTGACTTACTTTTTTAATAGCAGGTTTGATAGACATTTATCAGGGATAATCTAGATGGTGCTTGGTCCCGCCATGAGAGCAGGGGACTGGACTTGATGACCTTTGAGGTCCTTTCCAGTTCTAATATTCTATAATTCTATGGTTTTAGAGCCTGGTTTCCAGCCTGACCTCAGACATCTACACAGCAATTAAATAGCCCCACAGCCTGAGTGCTGTGAGCCTGAGTCAGTGTCACAGATCAGACACAGGTATATAATTGCTTTGTAGACATACCCTAATACACTCCTTTTAGAAGGTTAGTTGTGTTAGTCTGTATCTGCAAAATACAATGAGGAGTCTTGTGGCACCTTAAAAACTAGGGTTTATTTGGGTATGAGCTTTCATGGGTAAAAATCACTTTATCAGATGCATGGAGTGCATGGGTGGTTGGTGAAGGCAGGACTGAGAAAGGCAAGCCCTCAGCCCGACCTCCAGCCCTGCCCTGTCTGCTAGGCCCTGCCCCCAGGAGGTTGTGTGGCATGCCACATGCATGCCCCCCCTTCCAATCATGGGGAGGTGAGAAGAGTGGGGGGCCACAGCTTCCCCAGCCCCAGCAGAAGGTGAACTGCACTGTGCCACGTGGCCTGGACAATCCCAGCCCACCCTCTCAAGCACTGGGGAGGGAGGAGCCTGGGCCGGGCCTCATGGAGCAGCACTCACTGCCTCCTCCCTCCCCAGGCATGTGGAGCACTGAGGAGGGAGGATGCAGGTCATGCTGTGCCACCCAGCCCTGCCTCTCCAGTCCCAGAGCACCAGGGGAGGGAGGAGGATACACCACGTGGCCAGGCCTGGCCTCTACAGTCCCAGAACACCAGGAGGGCAGGTGCTGAGGGCAGCAACACTCCACCTCCAGAATGTCTATAGTAGGTGCTCTGGGGGTAGAGTGTGGGTGAGGCTATGTCTGGTGGATTGGGAAGACAGAGCCTTTCACCACCTTACCTAGCCAATGCCCATGATGGAGTGGAAATCACAGAGGATGTGATAAATAAATATGTACTAGCATGTCAAAAGAAGGGAATTACTTATCAAGTGTAGAACCTGTGTTAACAAGGCCAATTCAGTAAGGGTAGATGTGGCTCACTCCTATAAGAACATAAAAATGGCTATACTGGGTCAGACCAACAGTCCATCCAACCCAGTATCCTGTCTGCTGACAGTGGCCAATACCAGATGCCCAAGAGGGAGGGAATACGACAGGTAATCCTCACGTGATCGCTCCCCTGTCACCCACCTCCAGAGAAATAGAGGCTAGGGACACCATTCCTATCTATCCTGGCTAATAGCCATTGATGGACCTAACCTCTATAAATTTATTTAGCTCTTTTTTATACCCTGTTAAAGTCCTAGCCTTCACCACATCCTCGGGCAAGGAGTTCCACAGGTTGACCATGCGCTGAGTGAAGAAAAACTTCCTTTATTTATTTTAAACCTGCTGCCTATTAAGTTCATTCAGTGACCCCCTAGTTCTTATGTTATGGGAACAAGTAAGTAACTTTTCCTTAATCACTTTCTCCATACATGTCATGATTTTATAGACCTCTATCATTTACCCCCTTAGGCTATGTCTACACTGCACCTCTCTTGCACAAAAGCCTATGCAAACAAAGTGTGGATTAGAATATTTCTGCACTTCATTTGCATAATTAATTAGGGGCCATTTTTGTGCAAGAGTCTTTTGCGCAAAAAGGAGCTGTGCAGCTCCTCTTGCACAAGAGCCATTCTTCCACGTCTACAGAAGCTCCCCGTTATTTTTTTAAATAACAGGCATGCTATTTTGCCATCCTGGTAAACCTCATTGCACAAGGAATGGTTCAGAATGGTATAGAAATATTTTTAAATTTGGCATTGTGTAGATGCACCAAATTTCAGAATAAGCTATTTTGAAAGAGTTTTGAAATAAGATACATAATTTGTGTAGCACATATTGTGCATCTTATTTCGAGTTTAGTGTGCTATGTAGACACACCCTTATTCACTTAAAAGATGTTGCTGAGAAAAGAGGGTGGCAGTGCTCACAGAAAGTGCAGAGCCAATCAGGGGGATGCATTTATTAATAGACTCTAATAATCATGTGCATATGGAGAAGTTTACACACAGCTGAGTTGAGAAGACACCAGAACGTCATTGTTAATGCCTTAAAGCAGGGTTTCTCAAACTTTGTGATACTGTGACCCCTCTCTAAGTTGCTCACGACCCCCCTCTAAGTTGCTCACAATCTCCCGAAGGGCTGGGACCCACAGTTTGAGAAACACGGCCTTAAAGAAAGATCTATGCTTTTACCTACACAAGAGCATAACAGAACATATAATGCACAGTTACACATGGACCAATCTTCATTCCAAGCACAACAGGTGCACCTAATAAACAAATAAACATGTACCCTCTAGAATCTTGCATTTTCACATGCCAGTGGCTCGGTACACATACAAATCCTACTACTTTACACACAAATACCCTATTTATAATGTGCTCCATCGTGAGAAGTCTTTGGTATTATAAAGTTAATGGATATTGATACATCTCTACTGAAATAATCCAAGCTCTGGAGATTTACTTCAGGTAATGAATTGGAGAGCTTATCATATTAAAGACAGTTATGAGTACATCACAACAATTCCTTCTTTTTTTCTACATTACCACTTGCTGTAGTTACCGTAGTAGTACTTGCTTCATTGCAACTGGTCCAGTGATTAGGAAATTTGAAGAGGAGATGATCCATGAGGCCTAATCTATTAACATGGAATCCACATTCTGAAAATGTTTGAAAACCCTTTTGCTATAGAACAATAAGGCTATGTCTACACAGCAGTGTTATTTTGGAATAAGCTATTCTGGAAGAGATTTTCCAGAATAGCTTATTTCAAAATAGTGCATCTACACACACAATGCATATCAAAGTAGCGCTTAGCTATTTTGAAATAGTGTGTCCACACTGATTGGATGCTGAATCACAATTAAGGCAACCTGGAACCAGTTCAGGAAGGGCATCAGGTCAGTAGTTGCTTTGTGTGGCTGCTGCTTGAGGCTATCTGAGGCTCATGATTAAAGGGACCCCCCGGAGAGTCATTTATCAGGTTTCCCAGCTTGCTTGCCGACCTCTCTGAGGGTCAGCAAAGCATTTTCTCTTCCTGCTCTGGTTGCCCTGCTTCAGGACAGCACAGCACTTTCTGCTATGGAGTCGGAGCTGCCTCCAGGCAGTCTTCAGCTCTTGCAGCTTTTGCTGCAAGTCATGCAGCACTTTCTGCAGGCTGCCTACCAGGATATGCATGAACCCAACCCCCAGCCCTTGTGGAAGACCCTCCTCGGGTATGTGGAGGGAGCGGCTCCAGCAACTGGAGGCTTCCCGCCTTGGCTTGGACGCTGGGCCCCGCCACATCTGGCACGTGGCCCCAGAAGACAACATCAGGGTCGGGGACATGGACATGCCCATCTGCCAGGTGGGAGATGTGGCCTATCCCCTGCAGCAGTGGCTCATGAAGCTCTAAACCAGCCACCTCAACCCCTAATAACAGGCATTTAATGCCAGGCTGAGCAGGTCCCACATGGTGGTCGAGGGTGTCTTTGGCCACTTGGAGGCATGTTTTACTTGCCTCCTCACCCACCTGGACCTCGGGGAGCACAGCATCCCACATGTGGTGGTTGTGTGCTGTGTTCTGCACAACGTGTGCAAACAGAAGGGGTAGGCCAGGGTCGGGGACGGACGCTGACCTTAGGAGATATAGGAATGTATCATCCAAAATAGTACCCTCTAGCTTAATTTTTAAATAAGTAGTGCACATTTTGAAAATCTTGGTTTAATTAAGAGGGTTCAGTGAAACTTACAGTTGTTTAAAAAAACCCTCTGCATTTCAACACGTTCTGCTTTTTAACATATACATTTTACAAGTATTTGAATAAATGAATATTTGTAGTCCTCCTATGCTAAGATAACTGGGCACACACATGTTAGATTCCTTTTATAGGTAACTACTTTTATTTCCTATATTTCTTCTTTCATTTTAATCAGCTTTGATATCTAGCCAGAAACCACTGTACTGTATATCATAGTATATATGACTTGTCATATTAAGAATAAAGGAAAGCACAATAGTGTTCATTAAACACCAATATTTTAGTCAATGAATAAGCTATTCAGAGGACACTAAGACCAATATTTCTGAACTTTCAAAACACATAAGGAGAAGCCACAGCAGGAGTTAATCAGACTGCACAAAAAAAGCTATGCTAATGAGTTTCAGAAGTGCTGTTCTACACTCTGTAGTGATTTAGTAGAGATGCTCCTATTACTTTAAATGAGAAGAGTTAATTGAGTGGCAAACAATACCTTTTTATGTCCAACCCAATGTTAAGGGACCCATATTTTGGCTGAATGCAAAGGGACCCATATTTTGGTTGAAAACATCACAATGTCACAATAACCGGTGGGATCTATCTTAAGCTTAAAATTACATAGCAAATTCAATATTTTATTTAGGGTAGCCTAAAAGGATTATATGAACATTTTTCTATGTATAATGTGATTCTTTCTCTACAATTTAGAAAAAAGGTATAGTGTCTACACAGGATTCTGATGTAAAATCTCTACAGAAGGTCAAAGGCATTTTGCTTTATGCCATGAAATTTGTTAGGATTTCCACGGCCTCAAAAAACACTTTTCATCTGCATTGCACTTGAAAGCCTGTGCTGAAGGGGGGTTTAAATCTTTAAAAGTCAGTTCACAGGAAATGCACCCTCGCAGCACTTTCAATTCCAGACCATAGTAGCCTTGAAAATGTTTGTCCTATAGATCAGTGTAAAAGCCAATTTTATATGCTCCCTTGAGCCACCCATAAAAATAAGACATCGTTAATAGTTATGATCTTATTACCCTCCTACCCATCAATTCTACAAATTATTAATAAAACCAATATCAATGAGGCAGATTTACTCTTGAGCTTGAGTTGCTGTACTTATGGGCTTTTAGAAAGTCATTTAGTTATGAATGAAAGTCCTATTTTTTTCCTTCAACCCATTATTATTCTAAAACATATTTTCATGATATGGAAAAGCCTTATTTATGTTAAGACAAAGAGCTTTGGGGATTGTCATCTGTCTATTCTTTGTTTCTTTTACTACTTTTTCATTAGTTTCACATTTCAAAACTCCTTTGGTGTTTGGTACTTCAGAAGGGCTGAGGCATATGGCAACCATGACTGCTGGAAATCATGGAAAATTCCAGATGAAGCATATGTATTACAAATGGTAAAGAATTTCTTTCCTTTCAACTTTTATTGAATATTTTTTTTATTTTTGAGTTGGGTGGGGACAATATTCATCTCTGCATCAGTACTGCAGCACAGAGATACAGTAAGTTACTGGCTCCAGTTTATGAAGAAATGCAAGCAAGCTTTACCTCCTTGTACACATTGGTTTTGTTCGGCTAAAAAATGACTGCTGGTAGTCATCACTAATGGCCAGGTATCATCTTGAAGGTGGGTGTAGTTTATCAGGGGTGGAGCACATGCAAAGTTTTTTATCCCTCCCCCATCCTTCTCTATTCCATGCAGGATTTTTCCATGTAAGTAGGAATGCAACCCTGCACATGGGGATTAGAGACTAATCATGTGTATTCCTAATTTTATTTTAAAATTAGCTCTTTTACTGAAATTTTTCATGGAGACTAAGTTTTAGGTCTGTTGGTAGGAATATTTCCCCTTCTCAGGAAATGCACAATAAAGAGTACAGGGGACATTTTTCAGATTAATAGCAATTTATATGCTCTATGGACTCTTCAAAACAGATGCATGTTTTAAAGGTTTTAGTGACTCAGCTATGTGAAATGTTCATGGAAAAAGTGAAAACCCTTATATATGCCACTGCCACCGTCTGCGCTGGATTGTCTGGACAAGAAACAATGGGATCAATGTTGTGTTTGTGTGTGTCATTTTTTCTACAGTCTGAGTGACTGTGGGAATTTTGTTGAATTTTTGAGGTGGTGTTTTGAGTTCTTAGATGGGCTGGTTGATTCTGTCCATATGGTGCTGGTCATGAGTTTCTTACTAGTTTTGCTTGTCTCATCTCTTTGTTATCTGGGATATAGCTACACATCCCTCCAATTTCAGTGCTCAGGACCTGACTGGTCCTGAATGAGGACATTTGCTGGACCAGGGATGGTCTTCTGCCACCTCCCCCAAGTTCCATAGCCTGCCACTGGCACGCTGCCCCAGCAAGCCTTACCCTCCTCTCCCCTGACATCTGGCTGGGTTGTTTGCCCAGAAGCTGATGGCTTCCTGGGCAGCACAGGCTCCAACTCCTGCAATGGGGACACAGCCTTGCTCATCTGGGGGCAGCTGCAGGTCTCCAGCCCTGGGCTGCTGCGGGGCTCAACTCCAGCCCCATGCTCTCAGGAGCTGCCATGGTGCCCTGGCCCCACACTCCTGGAAGGTGCCAGGAAACTCTGCCCTGCATTAACACATGCTACCAGGGGACTCCAGCCTGGGCCTGTGCAACCATGGGCTGCTGAAAGCTGCTGTAGGGCTCTGGCCCCAGACCTGTGCTGCCCCGAACCAGGCTGCTGACCCTGTTGCCCTAGCCTGGCTATCCCTCCTGCCTTTAGGCTCTGGGGCTCTTTGGTCCAGGAGCATCACTGGTCTTGCCGGACAAGGGATGTTGCCGGACCAGAGAGAGCTGGCTTTTGGAGGTACAACCTGTATTAGTTTCTGATTTTTTTCCCCCTCGGATGAAGATAGTATTTTATTTGAAATCAGTATTTCCTGATTTTTTTTTTTAATATTTGAAGTTGGAGATTCTTTATTTTTGTTTATTTAACTTCAGTGTTCTTGAAGGGCAATGACTTTGCCTAGTGATTTTTACTTTTGGGTAAAAAGTAAGATGTCTGACAACATCTGGGTCCTATTAGATTAATCTCTTCTCTTAGATTTCAGATAACACTACTTTTCCTATCTACTTTTGATCAGAGAGTGTTCGAACTAGTTAGTGTTTGATCCTATGGTGATACATTTCTTTACCACTCAAGGCTAGACTATTATAATTCATGCTCACTGGGTCTGATGATAAAAGTCACTTGGAAGGGAGGAGCCCTCATGAAGATATCCAGTTGTTAATTATGACAGAGCACTGAGAACATATGCCATTGGATCAAGCTGTAATGTGGCTGTCTCACCATTTCCAAGTCCAATTTAAGATCCTACAAGGCATTTACTATAATTAAGTTACCTTCAGGTATGTCTAGACAGCAGAGCTATTTCAGGATAGGAAGTATCCTGAAATATCTATTCCACATCTTTTACATGCACCCATTATTTCAAAATAGATTTCGAAATAACAGGTGTGCTATTCCAGTATCCTTGTAACCCTCATTCTATGAGGGTTAAGAGATGTCTCAAAATAGTGTGTTATGTCAAAATACATTTGAAATTAGCTACGTGATTTGTGTAGCACAAATTGCATAGCTTATTCCGAGATAAGGGTGCTGTCTAGATGCACCGTTAGTGATTTCCTCTCACTTTACAACCAGCAAAGGCAACTAAGTTAAACTGCAGCACTATAGATTGCAATCTAGACCCTTCTTGTCTTGACAAAATAGCTAAACACTGATCCAGGAAACCATATAAGTCTATACATAACTCTAAGCATGTGATTAGTCTCATTGACATCAGTAGTTTTACTTACATGCTTATAATTAAACATACGTTTAAGTGCTTTTTTGATTTGGAGCCAGTATACCTTTATAGGAAATATTTACCATCCATTATATCAGAGTGATGAAGCTTTCTCAGAAGTGCTTGTGGAGATAATAGAATGCTATTAGATTGGGAGCTACAGTAATACATGAGGATTTCAATTTATCTTCAATTAGAGCATTCAATGAACATCAAGTGTTAATTTCCTAGATTGCCTGTTTTTACAATACTAAGTGTTATTGAAGAGCAGGAGAAGAAATAATGTTTTAGAAATAATTTGGCTGAATATGGGAATGGAAATGACTGTTTATGATAGATTTGCAAATGATGAGCAAAGTTTAATGATCTCCCAAATATCAACTATTAGAGGAATTTTGGTTCTGAATAAATTGAGCTTTAAATAAATATAACAACCAGACATTTTAATGGACATATTTATTAGACAGTGATAATGTACAAAATGTTGGTGGCTGCCTTAGAGGAAAATGTTTATTGCTAAGCAAAACTGAACATAAAACTATAAAAAACAGTGTAGGATAGTGCAAGTGTTTCATGTTAATGATAACCAATAAGGGAGCTCTAGAAATCATAAGGAGACAGAAACTCCAGTCATCTTAGTTTTGTAAGAGATATTGGAAATATAAAAAAAATACTGTATTCAAAATGCAAAAAAACGGAATGAAGCACAGACTGCCAAAGAAGCTTTTTGGCTTTATTTTGTTTATTAATATTCCTAAACATACTAGATGAATAAAAATGAAATTTATGTGTTGTCAATAATTGAACATCAGAGTATGAAATTACTGATTACTGAAAATAAATGTTGGAAGATTTGGTTTCTGTGCATTAACATTTGATATCTTGAATATTGACAGGATACTAGTGGGTGTTACCATGACAGGACAACCTGAATAACATTTCAGAAGTAACCATTTGAGGAAAATAAACATAAGGAAACAATCAGGGAGTTATATGTGTGAATGAGGTAATATTAGTGATCAAACAGCTGAACTAGCTTAATTGTTGAAAGGAGTGATGTGTTTTAGAATTCTTTTCAACACAGGTAAAATACCAGACAATGGGAATATCGATCTATCTATCTATCTATCTACCTATCTAATTATAGATTACTAAACTACACATCTCCGGGGCTGGCTTTGCCAGTCCCACTACTGCGCTAATCCAGGAGAAATTCCATCAGCATCACAGTTCTTTGAGTAGGAGCTGAGGCATCAGCCAAATGAGAAGCTGGACAAATTGTATCTATTCATTGGCTATGCTTTCTGTATCTCAAATGATGCTATAGACAGCCATATATCTAACATCATTTTGGGGGCTGATTTAGATATTACAGATATTTTAATCACTCCTGCTACTTGATCCTGTCATCACTTTTTTTTCATTTCAGCATGTCAGATTCTCATGTCAGTGTCAGTTGGATTATTCATAACAACTTAAAATATGGCAGCTGGGGCTTGAGCCATGTCTCACATAGTCCTTCTGTGATGGTAATAGTAGGGTCTGAAGTCACAGGTCTCTAACTGGTAAACTGTGGAAGTGACCAAGAACTGTTAATACTAGCTCCTTCATACATGTTGGTGAAATTTGTACTTCTAAAATACTTATTTGTCACTAGAATTGTTTTCATAAACTGCACAGAAGCTATAACAGGTGGCAGTTAATCTCCTCTGTTCTTATGAAGCTGGGCTCCCTTGCAACTGCTAATATGATTGTAAAACAGGATGGCTACCTGAGGCTTCAGCTGCCTGCAATCCTAAATGTATCACACAATTTATGTGAGAGGGATATTATGATGTGATTAGGGCAGAGTAAGTTCATAAATAGGTTGCACATATTTTCTTCCCAGAGGTATGGGAGTTACAAACTTGCAATTGGCAAGTGGGAAAAGAAGTAAGGGAAATAGTTATTTTAGAACTTTCAGAAAGATTTTACTATCACTCGGTAAAAATATGGTGATTGTCATATACAAAATACATGGTCACCACTGCCAAACAGTGACATAAAACCTCAGTGTGTGATTTCTCTCTTCTTTACTTTGGACTCAGAGACAGACAATAACAGACCCTTAACAGATTACATTTTTAATTTGAATGCAAGCTGCTTTTTTGCTTCTAATAGACCTGTAATTATTAGTTCCCCTTTTAGTGTATATAATTATAAAAATAATTCACTGTATTTTCCCATCTTTCAAAATAGTCATTTAGATTCAGCTACCTGCTTTTTTTTAGGGGAGGAGTTCCACTTTTATGAAGTTATTGGGATATGACGACACCAAATTCAGATGCTCTTTCTCTGCATGTTTAGAGAGATACATATGAAAAGCAACACTGTGAATAAGAGAAAACCCTTTCCTCTTCAAACATTCATACTGATTTCTGGTGACAGCTGTAGAGCCAAACAGAGTTGGAGAGCATACAAAAGGCTTGATTTGCAAATAAGAATTAATGTCAGATTAGGTGATGGCCTGCTGGGCAGAACAGTATGAACATCAACATCCAAGATATCAGGTTAACATGCTTTTGTCTGAAAGAGTCATTGTCATTAAATATGATGTTTCATTCATTATTCACACAAAAAATTGCCTATAGTACTTTGTGATCATCTCCTTGATTGCACACGTGTAGAAGAAACCATGATAAAATTATCTTTTTCCCATTGATGTCACACATTTACTAAAGATATTTCCTAGTTCAAACTAGATAATCAAAGGGAATGAACAGAACAAGGAAATCATCAGGTGATCTATCCCCCATCATCCAGTCCCAGAATCTGAAAGTTGACACTGAGGTCATGTCTAACAGCAACTAGACTGTGTCGGGCCCATGCCAACTGGCTCAGGCTTATGGAGATCAGGCTGTGGGGCTGTTTTACTGATGTGAAGGTGTTTAATCTCAGGCTAGAGTAAGGCTCTAGGACCTTGCAAGGTAAGAATATCCCAAAGTTTGGTCTTCAACTAAACCCAGAAGTCTACACAGCAATAAAACAGCCTTACAAACCGAGCCCTGTGAGTCTCAGTCTTCTGGCCTGGGCCAGGTTTTTCTTTGCTGTATAGATCCATTATTAAGGATACACAGAGTATGGGGTTGCAGCCCTTTAAATTGTGGCTAATAGCCATGAGCTGACTTGTTCTCTATGAACTTATTTATAAACAATGAATTACTTTTGCCATTTGTTTCCCAATTGCCCCCATTTTGTGAGATTCCTTTGTAACATTTTACAAGATGGCTTTGGACTTCATTATCTTGAGTACTTTCATAGGATCTGTATACTTTGCACTTTCATTGTTTGCTCTTTGTCCAGATCATTTATGAATATTTGATCCCCAGTGGACCAAGTACAGATCCTTGGGGGGACACCACTATTTACCTCTTTCCATTCTGAAAACTGACCATTTACTCCTACCCTTTATTTCCTGTCTTTAAACCAATTACTGATCCATAACAGGAAGGCTCATTGACAGGGGATGTAAATAATGTAATTGCCCAGGAGCCCAGCAATTAAAATGGGCCCTGGGGCCTAGTTGCTGCCACAGTAGCTCTGCCAAAAAGCATCTCTTGATTGCAAGACACTTTTAATATACCCCATGGATCACGTGAGGATTTCCTGTTGTGTTCCCTCCCTCTGAGGCATCTGGTATTGGCCACTATCAGCAGATAGGATACTGGGCTGGATGGACCGTTGGTCTGACCCAGTATGGACATTCTTATGTTCTTATGTTCCGGAGCGGGATAACTGGGTCCCAGAACCTATATGAGGTACAGAGTATCTTTCAATCAACAGTCACTGCTGCAGATTTCCTCAGAGCAGGCCAGTTGAGTCTCAGGAAGGGAAAGCAGAGGGGGTAGGTCCAGGGTTCCTCTGGTGGCGGTGCTTGGGATTTCTTTGAGTAGGCGGTTGTGTGGCTCCAGCCAAAGGAGGGGCAGGAAGCCCACTGATTTCTGCCCTGGGGCCCAGAATTTCTGTTGGTGGGCCTGATGACAGGAGCTTCACTCTTATCCAAAGACTTTTTACTTTGCTTAGTAAACCTTGTCAAAGTCTTTCTGAAATTCCAAATACTCTATAGACACTGGATCACCCTTTTCCGCATATATGTTGACACTCTCAAAGAATTCCAATTTATTGCTGAAGCATTGTTTTCCTTTACAAAAGCAATATTGACTTTTCTCTAACAACTTATGGTATCTATGAATCTGATAATGTGTTCTTCACTATAGTTTCAACCAGTTTGCATGGTACTGAATTTAGGCTTACCAGACATAATTGCCAAGGTCGGTTCTGGAATCTGTTTTAAAATTGGTGTCACAATAGTTATCTTTCAGTCATCCCATACAGAAGTTGATTTTAGTAATAGGTTACATAAAGGAATTAATAGTTCTGCAGTTCCATGTTTGAGTTCTTACAGAACTCTTGGGTGAAAACCATCTGGTCTTCATTACCTTTTATTGTTAAATGTACCAACTTGTTCCAAAAACTCCTCCATTGACATTTCAATCTGTGGCAATTGTACAGATTTGTCATCTAAAAAAGAATGTTTCGGGTTTGGGAATCTCTCTTACATTGGCTGCAATGAAGACTGTTGCAAAGAATTCATTTAGCTTCTCCATAATGGTCAATGGCCTCATCTTTCTTGTGCTCCATTAGCAACTTGAATAGCCCCTCAATTTTTTTTCTCTCTTTTTTTTTTTTTGGTGTCTTTTGCTAGTTGCTTTTCAATTTTTTTTTTTGCCTGCCCTAATTATACTTTTATACTTGACGTGCTACAATTTGGACTTGCTACAATTTATACTCATTTATATTTTCCTAACTAGGTTTTGGTTTCTATTTTTATAAGATGCCTCTTTAATTCTAACTTCTTTTAATCTTAAAAAACAACAAATAGACTAGTAGCACCTTAAAGACTAACAAAACATGTAGATGATATTATGAGCTTTTGTGGGTGCAACCAGTGGTTTGCAACCCACAAAAGCTCATAATACCGTCCACATGTTTTGTCAGTCTTTAAGCTGCTACTAGTCTATTTTTTTAAAGTTTTTCCTGTTACAGACTAATTCGGCCAGCCCTTTGATTCTTTTAATCATTTTTATATTTTTGACCCTATTATTATTATTTTTCTATTTTTAGATAAATTCATGAAGGTTAGGTCCATCAATGGCTATTATCCAGAATGAGTAGGAACGGTGTCCCTAGTCTCTGTCAGAAGCTAGGAATGGGTGACAGAGATGAGATCACCTGTTCTGTCCATTCCCTCTGGGGGCACCTAGCACTGGCAGCCACTGTTGGAAGACAGAATACTGGGCTAGATGGACCATTGGTCTGATCCATATGGCTGTTCTTTTATGTTCTTATGGAAATATATTTAATTTGACCCTCTATTATTGGGTTTTTAAAAGTCTCCATGCAGCTTGTAGGCATTTCACTCATCACTATTCTATTTCCATTGAACTAGTTTCTTTGTTTTTGTGTAGTTCCTCTTTCTGAAGTTAAGCGCTTCTATAGTGTACTTCTTTTGTGTTTCTTCCTTTCTCTCCGCAGGCATGCACAAGCATGTTAAATTTAATTATATTATGTTCACAAATACCAAGCAATTGCACTATAATCAGCTCTTGGAACAGATCCTATGCTCCACTGAAGATTAAATCAAAAGTTCCCTCTCCCTTTGTGGGTTTCAGGACTAGATGCTCCAAGAAGCAATAATTAATGGTGTCTAGAAATATTAAATAGGATAAATGGAATCAGATTAGGTCAGGCTCCAGTTACAGCAAGAAGAAAAAGAATATATTTGCCATAAGGATTGTCACAGAGTAAACACTTTATTTAAGTATCTTTTGCCAGCTGACATCAACTGAGTTATGAACATGTTTCTTGAAAGAAACCCTACATCTTTTGTTATAAATAGTTATTACTCAGCTTTAGAGAAAAGAGTTTCTGCTAAAATCTGCTTTTTAAGTCCATGATGTTGGCTTTCAAGCCATGACAAGCTCATTTAAATACACTGCTTTGATGTATCAATATTAATAATCACTATATTCTGTCCAGAGTACATATGTTATCTGTTAGTCTCTGAGCATTCTCATGTCTTTAAGTTAATACCTATAGATCAAGAAAGAAACATAGAGTTGTCTTTCCTGTTTTCAGGTAGCTGGAAATTCTTTTGCCCACCTAGAATCCAGTGCATAGATCAAGTTTTAAAGAAGATGACAGAGGACATGTGAGTGGGGAGTGGTGGCATCTCAAGTTGTGTTCCATCACTGATGAAGATGACAATATTGTTGCATACCTCATATATGGCTATGCATATGAGTCTGCAGCCTGAATCCCGAAGCCCAGAGTTGGCTGCACTGAGGGCAGGGGAAATCTGTATCTATGATGTTTGACGATACAGCACTTTGGCACTTTTATGGGGACCAACCAGTTAAGTAGTAGTTCTGCAGAAAAGGACCTGGGGGTTACAGTGGATGAGAACCTGGATATAAGTCAACAGTGTGCCCTTGTAGCCAAGAAGGCTAATGGCATATTAGGTTGCATTAAGAGGAGCATTGCCAGCAGATCCAGAGATGTCATTATTCCCCTATATTCGGCTCTGGTGAGGCCACATCTGGAGTATTGTGTCCTGCTCTGGGCCCCCCACTACAAAAAGGATGTGGACGCATTGGAGAGGGGCCAGCGGAGAGTAACCAAAATGATTAGGGGGCTGGAGCGTATGACCTATGAGGAGAGGCTGAGGGAGTTGGGTCTGTTTAGTCTGCAGAAGCGAAGAGTGAGGGAGGATTTGATAGCAGCCTTCAACTTCCTGAAGGGAGGTTCCAAAGAGGATGGAGAAAGGCTGTTCTCAGTAGTGACGGATGGCAGAACAAGGAGCAATGGTTTTAAATTGTGGTGGGAGAGGTCCAGGTTGGATATTAGGAAAAACTATTTCACTAGGAGAGTGGTGAAACACTGGAATGGGTTACCTAGGGAAATAGTGGAGTCTCCATTCCTAGAGGTGTTTAAGTCTCAGCTTGACAAAGCCCTGACTGGGTTGATCTAGTTGGGATTGGTCCTGCCTAGAGCAGGGGGCTGGACTTGACGACCTCCTGAGGTCTCTTTCAGCTCTATGGTTCTATGATTCTATGTGCAGCCTGGAGACAATGCTGTTGATCCCGCTCAAACTTGTCATATGCTGATCTTGTCAGAGACCGCCCATGAGTCCTGTTCTGAGTAATTTGTTCAAGTTTTTTTGGGACTGATGTCAGGCCAATGGAGACTTCACTGCAGAGTTCCTTTGAAGTGCTTATAAGGATAACTCTTTATTCTTTTGCCATGACTCAGCCTTCCATACAATATCTGTTTTGGGAGATGGTTGTCTTCCATTCTGATGACATTCTCAGTCCACCAAAGTTATGTTTTCAATAACACTTCCAAAATGTTGGTCATATTTCCTCTCTCAAGGACCTTAATATTGGTCACTCTGTCCTGCCAGTGAATGATCATTACTGAGCAGAGGGAGCACATGTGAAGTTCCTCAAGCTATTTAATGTGACATCTAAAAAGAGTCTACATCTCAGATTCATGCAGGAGAGTTGTTAGAACCACTGCACTGCATATGCAGAGACGGACACTTTGGTTCAAAATCAATAAAAGGTTTGGCTGGCTTTACTAACGCTAGAGGAAATTTCCTTATCAAGGAAAATACTTGAACGGATTTTTGAATGAATCTACATTTTCAACTCTGTGCCTTGGATGAATGTGTTTGGCATTTGGACATTGGAATGAGGTGCTGATTGTGATTGGTATAAGACCTCTGATTTCCAGACACTGATGGTGAGGTCAAAGAGCTGGCATGGTTCACTTAATCTATCAATGATGATCTCATCTTGTGTATAAATCATCAAGACACAGTCATCTGCAAAAAGGGCTTCAACAAGAAGTCTCTCCAGTGTCTTGGTCCTAGGGTTAAGTCTTCAAAATCAAAGAGGCAGCCATCAAATCAGTAGCAGATGTATATCCCCTGATCCTTCTAGCCTGGCTGAGGACACAGGCAAAGAATAACTTGAACAACAATGAAGTAAGTGCATAGTTTTGTTTCATCCCATTTAAGATCTCAAATGCATCAGAAAAGTCACCACTTGCACTGTCATATGTCATATGGTTATGGAACAAATAGATTACTTTTGTGAACCCTCCTGGCAACCCCAGGTTCTGTAGAATAGCCCACTGACCCTCTCTTTTGACCATATCATAAGCTTTGGTCAAATCAAAATGCATTCAGGTGCATATTGTGTCATAAACATTTTTCCTTGACTGCCTTATAATAAATATCTTACCCATCATACCGTGTCCTGGTCTGAAACCACACTGTGCTGCTGGCAGATTCTCCTCAGATATGTTTGCAGTTGGTCTTGCTCTGAGTGCAGTAGAATGCGAAGAAGTATTTTGCTTACTGTACAGAGAAGGGCAATGCCTCTGTGGTTTCCACAGTCAGCTTTGATGCCTTTGTTTTTTAACAGTAATACAATATTAGCATCTATGAAGTTTCTTCTTCCTCCAAAATACTACTCATTATGTCACAAGACACCTTGATAGCCTTTGGGCCTGCTTCTTCATATAATTCTGCAGGGATACCATCCTTTCATTTGGTTTACCAAAGTTCAGATGTTCTATGGTTTTTATAATTTCCTCAACTAATGGAGGGAGATTGAAATTCTCATTGATGGATTTCCTAGATAAATTATCAAGGACACACCAATCAACTAAGGGTAGTCTATTCAGCAGACTACTGGAGTGTTTAGCTAATCTTTCTGGTTCCCTTCTTCTCTTTAATGAGGGTTGTGTCATTTGTTGACTTCAAGGAGCCTGTATTTAGGTAGTCCATACACTGTTTTGAGAGAATCAAAGAACGTTTTTGCATTGTTTGTATTTGCATAATTCTCATCTACTGCGGCTATCCTCTCCTACCACTTATCCTACATTCTCTTTAGTTCAGACTGGCCCTTGCTTTGTAAGTACTTAAGGGATTCTTTCTTTGAGATGGAAGTGAGTTTATTCTGCCATTCAACAAATACCTTGTTTGTCACCTTAGAACTTTAGATACATCCTCTTGTTCTCATTGACCCAATCCTGTGGTAGCCTTTACTTAGGCCTCAGCACTGATTTATCTGTGCCAATAATCACATGTTTAAACCGGTTCCATTTTTTCTGATGGGGTGCCAGTGATTGGCTGACATGAACAAAGCTTGTCATCAAGTGACTGCTGAAACTGCACCTAATAGTTGGAGTGCTTGAGCTTTGCTATATTTTAGGATGTTTTATCATGTTTGGGATGCTTGTAGTATGTAGGCTCAGCATTGCTTTTACCAATCTTTAGCATTCTATACCACACAGAACTCTGGTAATTCTGACAGTGCTGATAACTCATTGACAGGTGATAACATAGTTGATCAGGTGATATTGTTTGGACCTTAAGTGCATCCATGTTATTTTATGTTTATCATTTTGCCTACAGATGGATTCACATACTAGAGAAAGCCATTTACCCTATGTCACTGACAGAAAAAGTCCCATCAGCTACCCTCACCTGGTTTTGCCCACTTGTTGAAGTTGTTTCCTGGAGTGCGTCCTCTATCACATGCAAACGGCTACTTGGAGCCACTGGTGAGAGCTGGGTGTAGGTGGGAACCAAAGTGGATGAACGACACCTAAAGGAGGATGTATTCTTCTGAAAGAGATACTACCCTCTCTAGTATTCCCCCAACCCTCCACTTTCTCTAAAAATAAAGGGAACTAAAGCTAAGATATTCAAATCAACCTCTGTAGCACTTACCATTTTTTTGCACTTATTATAGGGCCTATTGCAAAACTTGACCCTTTAAGGAAAATCATGCTGAGAGATAAAGTCCTCAGGAAGTATAGTTGGGACTTGCAGTCCCAGAGGTGTTACATGACCAAGAGGGTCATTTAACTGCACCTATAAAGTGCTACCAGACCATTTGCTTGCTGTTTTTTTCTGTAACTCGGCTACCCCCTGAAGCTCCTGAATTAGATAAGAAGTCTATGGTGGAGGTGGGATCTAAGGGAGACTTTAGAGCCACATAGGAGTCTTGGGGAAACAGCCAAGAGATCTGTTAATTGATTGTTCAGCCATAGATTCTCAGCCAAGGATTTTGAGATCATATAGGAGGTGCCCTATTGAAGAACTTGTTGTGTGATTTTAATAGTTTAGGTCCTCTCAGCCAAACCCCAAAGCAGAGAAATTGAAAAGATTCCCCTGCACATCTGCAGTGCCAAGGGGGAGGTAATCTGATATTTTGACCATATGAGAAAAGGAACTTTCTCAAAGAGCTCAGCCAAAGGCTGAAAGGAGTATTGAGCCCACAGAGAGAAATGATAATGTTTTGTAACTTTTCTGATCTCTGAAAAGGAAAAGGCATTTATATATGTTTGACTACAGAACTAAACTCAAGGCATTCTGTCCACTTAACAGGGAAATTAAGAGAGCAAGCATGTCTCCTTGACAGGAAGAAGGAACCCAAGTGCTCAGCCAAAATATCTGCCTCCTTTTCCTTTCTGACTTAAAATAGTACTATTTCTTTCCTAGATCTGCATATCTTCTGCTATTGTTTATTGGGGTACAAGCATCTTAAACCTAAATACATTTTTTATGAATTTAGTCAGTGCCGCTTATGCTTTTTTTTAGAAAACTGATCATCTAGTCTGAGAACAGAAAGCTTTCTTTGTCAGGGTAACAAGCATTGTGGATGGAGGAAGCAATAGATGTATATATCTAGACTTTGGTAAGGCTTTTGATACAGTCTCACATAACCTTCTCATTAGCAAACTATTGGAAATACAATCTATATGGAGCTACTATAAGGTGAGTGCATAACTGATTGGATAACTATTCACAGAGATTAGTTATAAAGGATTCACAATCATGCTGGAAGGGCATAATGAGTTGGATTCTTCAGGGATCAGTTCTGTGTTCAGTTCTGTTCAATATTTTCATCAGTGATTTAGGTAATGGCATAAAGAGGACACTTATAAGGTTTGTGGATGATACCAAGCTGGAAGGTGTCCCAAGTACTTTGGAGGATAGGGTTACAATTCAAAATGATCTAGAGAAATTGTCTCAAGTAAATGGGATGAAATTCAATAAGGAGAAATGCAAAAGAGGGAAGGAAGGAACAATTAGTTGCATACATAGAAAATAGGAAATGGCAGCCTAGGAAGGAGCACGGTGGAAAGGCATTTAGGGGTCATAGCAGACCACAAGGTAAAAATGAGTCAAGAGGGTAACACTGTTGCAAAAAAAGCAAACATCATTCTAGGATGTATTAGGAGCAGGGTTGTAGGTAAGAAATGACAAGCATTTTTTCCACTGTATTTCGTGCTGGTTAGGCCTCATTTGGAGTATTGTGTCCAGTTTTGAGTATCACATTTTGGGAAAGATATGGACAAATTGGAAAAATAGCCCAGAGAAGAGCAACAAAAATTATTTAAGGCAAGGGGGCCAGCAGACTTGCTGGATCGCTGGGCAAGGTGGGGCTGGGGCAGTTCTGTGCTCTCAGAAAGGAAAAGAGTGGGGTCTTAGGCAGAAAGGGAAGGGCTGTGTGCAGCCAGCTCTCAGAGCCACCCAGAGTGGACTTTGCAGTGCTCTGGCGGTAATTTAAAGGGTCCAGTATCTGGCTCTTTTGAATCGCTTGGGCCCCTTTGCTCTTGCCTTGTTGCTCCCTCTTTTTGGTAGGTCTGATTAAAGGTAAAAAAATATCACCTATGAGGGAAGATTGAAAGGATTGGATTTGTTTAGTCTGGGAAAGAGAAGTCTGAGAGGGGACATGATAACAGATTTTAACTCCTGAAATGTGGTTAGGAGGAAGAGAGTAGGGAGAAAAATGATTCTCTTTAACCTTTGATGATAGGACAAGAAGCAACGGGCTTAAATGGAAACAAGAGAGTTTTAGGTTTGGCATTAGGAAAAAAAAACCTTTCTAACTGTCAGAGTGGTTAACTATTGAAATAAATTGCCTTGGGAGGTTGTGGAATATCCATTGCTGGGGATTTTTAATAGCACGTTAAACATCCTGTTGTTATTAATCAAATAAAAATAATGAACAAATTTGTAAAAAATGGTGATATGTTCATGGATAACTCACAAAGAAAAAGGGGTCAAATTTGAATACTATGTTTACTATAGATATCTAGTTCAATTAATCATTGGGACAAAATTTCAATTTTGGTCACATAAAAATAGAGAATAAAACTTGGGATTTCTCTACATTATTTTCACCTCATATGAACACCGTTAAAATATTGATTCCACTTCTGGAGTAACAACTGGTTTCAGTGGAAATACTTCTAGGATTGGAAATACTTTGGGATAGAAATTTAAGTTTTTAAGTTCAACAACTGTATGTGTTCATGTTCAGAGATTCTGAGCCTCTCCGCTGACCTAAAGTAGAGGTTGTGATTCTCGAGCACCTCTGAAAATCAGGTCACATTATGCCAGAAGCTTGTGTCTCAATTTTAGATGCTATTCAGCTTTACTATACAGCAAAAATGGTTAAAAATGGGAAATATTTAACGTTTTTATTTGAAATGTATAGTCTCACTAGTTCCTCATTTGAAACCAAGAACAAATATTAATAATCTCTTCTGTGTTTTGTGATGTGGCATTTTCAGTGCTCCTTATTTTTATGCTACCAAAAGATATTCTGTATATTATGCAACTGTATGTTGTTGTTAAGGGCAGGAATGAAAAAAAGAAAACATTAAATCAAACTTTAGAGAGGCTGTTCATTGCTTTACCATGACAGATAATCCCCTCATTATGTTATTTTCCTTTTCTAAGTTGTCCTGCTAATGTAACATTTATTTTGAACTTAGCAGAATCAATTTCAACAAGCCAAAACCAGTTCTGCTTGCCATCTGTCTTGCATACCAGTTGCACACAACCAATTGCAGGAGTATTATGCAATGGTTTTTAAAAAAAGCCCATGATAGCAGTGTACTATCCTTGTGTGATTGCAGCTGGAAGGAAAAACCAGCTTCATTCCATTTCACATACATCACTATCTAGAACACAGGTGATTAACTTTTGGCCCCCACAAACTAGATGCAAACTGGTAACCTATAAAAAGATTCTTTCCCATTAACAATCTACTGATCCATCTACTCTCCAAATTCTCATTAAAATGAAGCACTGTGTGGCACAATAACCACACTGTTGTGAACCTTGTCTCAATTTATAAAAAGGGTGTTTCTCTTTCACTGGAGCCATCCAGAATTATAGTCTTGTACTTAATGAGAAAAAGTACTGCTCCTTTCCTAACTATAAGTGCTAGCTAATTCAGCAGAAGGGGGGTCATGTCCCAGAGACACTGTTTTCTGCTAGTTAACCACCATCCAGTTACTGGAAATCCTTACAATTTCCGTACATGTCATCTATCCAAATAGCCTTCCTGACACCCACCCAATTTCCCCACAAAGACTTGTATTAAATTCCCCTTCCATGTACCATTATAGAATATGATTTGCCCACGAAACTTCAGAGGGAATTGTGATTTTTTTTAAGTAAATAAACAACAGAACTAAAGCCCTTCTCTCCTCCTTATCATATTACAGCAATCATTTATACCCAGAAAACTGGTCATGTGAGTACTCAGCTGCTGAGGGACTGAAAATACTTTTGTCAAGTAAATATTAGCTAAATGTATATGAATGCCATGACTACCATTAATTCAGACATCAAATAATGGCAGCGTATTCCAAAATGTCTCTTTATTAGCCTTTCTTTGTCAATTTTTATTCATGTGCTATAAGATATTCTTAATGTTAAAGGTGAAAGGGGAGGCTATACCATAAGCAAAATGTGTGTCTACAATTCTAGCCTTAAAATAAAATCTTTGGTGTTGCTGCCATCTTCACATATAATACTCATTTAAATGAAGAAAGCTTGCCTTTTGCTCTATTGGTTTCAAATGTGACTTGGGTTAAGTTGTTGTTTTGAATGTTTTAGGATTCAAAAGCACCCCTAAACTTCAGAAAAAGACCTAGAAAGTAGGTCAATGATTGTAACAGTAATGATTCCTGATTGCAAAAGGGAGATCTCCAACAAAAGATACACAAATTTTGGTTTATTGGATAATCAACTCCCCAAAGGTTCTTCAAGTATTTTACACAGTTAGCCATCTTGTCCTGTGGCTGATTGAATATGTTAGCCCTCACTAATTGATATAACTGCCTACGAATTATTTAGCATTGCAGTGATTTATTCATAGAATGGAAATGTTCTTTTACTAGTGCTAAAGATTCACTTAGTAGGAAGCACAAAAATAATTATTCTGGCAGGGAATTTGAAATACTATGGATTAATTGCTTTACTGTAGATAACACTTTGCGAGTCTTTATTAGACAATATATGTTTTCAATAGTAACTGAGAGCGATCATTACACTTTAAAGTAATTTTGGAGATGGAATGAATCACTTCCTTTGAAATGAGGATTGTCTGAGACTTATGGGACTGTATTGGGATGGGACTCACCACCATGGTGTCCCCTACTAGTGTTCTGGAAATTAGCTGTTCAACAGTACACCCTCTTCTAGTGGCATCTCGCCACCATCACTTCTCCCATCTCCACCTCTCAGAGACCCGTGTCACTCCCTAGACCATGGCATCCTCTTGTGGGCACAATCAGAGGACTCACTGTCATTTTTCCCTTCTGGGAGGTGAACAGTTCTCAGTTCTATCACTAGCATCAGTCCTTCTTACTTGCTTTCAGCCAACAGCAATCTAAAGCTAGTCCCTTGCTTCAGAAGCAAACCGAAGTCTGTGTTGTGAGCAAAGTGGGGGGCGGGGGACAAGGACTGACTGCTATTCTGGATCTTGACCCAGAGCCCCTATAGCCAGCAGCCACTCACTGCCCACCATCCAACTTCTCTGCAGTTTCTTTTATCCTAGGACACTTCTCCCTAGCCCTAGCACCTAGTCTTCCTATCCTCCTGGGCCTCACCCTGGCAGTCAGCCAAAAATTCCTTCTGTTCTGATACCCTGCCCAGCAAAGCTTTAGCCGAGGTTCTCCTAGGTATCCAGTTCTTCTCCCTTGCACTCCAGAAACAGACTGCCTTCTGCTCTGTGGAGCAGTCATTTATATATGGCCCCTACTGACCCTGATTGGCTGCTGCAACAAGCCATCTCCCAAATGTCTCACTTAGGGTATGTCTACACTGCAGGTCTAGAGTTGAATTAAGCTATGCAACTTCAGCTATGTCAACTGCATAGCTGAAGTCAAAATAGCTTAATTCTGCTTTTGGTGCTGTCTACGTTGAAGGAAGAACACTCTTCCTTCAACTTCCCTTACTCCTCATGAAATGAGGGCTAACAGGAGTTGGAGTAAGAAGTCCTCCAACTCACCATTATTTCAGAATAATGGCTTGTAGTGTAAACACACACCATGCTATTTTGGAATAACTGTGCTGTTCAGATGCACCCTTAGTGAGTCCTTCTTTGTTTCAAGGATTCTGTGCAGGATCCCTCTCACCTACTTTGACCCCTTCTCTTTCTAGTGTGGTGCAGACTTTCCACTACTGTGACACTTGTAAGTTAGAGAATTGGTTAAAATGGACTTCTAAAAGATGTCTTTGCCTACCGATCTCATAACAGTAAAGGGTGATGGTCTTAGTCACCATTGATGAAGGACTAGTATTACTTCAGATAAATATTGAAGGTTTGCTTTCAACATGAAATGTAGATCTCTGAGGGTATGTCTAGACTATATGGCTCTGTCGCCAGAGCCATGTTGATTAGTTTACTAGACATACCCAAATGAAGCCGCGATTTAAATAATCATGGCTTCATTTACATGAAAATGGCTGCCTCGCTGTGCCAGGGATCAGCTGTCCTGGCACAGCAGGGCAGTCTAGACGCGCCATGGTCAACAGGGAAGCCTCTGTCGATCGCTCCGGAAAACCTTGTTTCACAAGGCATAACGGAGCGGTTGACAGAGGCTTCCCTGTTGACCGCAGAGCGTCTAGACTGCCCCCCTGTGCCAGGACAGCTGATCCCCGGCACAGCGCAGCAGCCATTTTTATGTAAATGAAGCTGCAATTATTTAAATCGCAGCTTCATTTGGGTATGTCTTGTAAACTAATCTACATGGCACTGGCGACAGAACCATGTAGTCTAGACATACCCCGAGTTTATGGACAAAAAATTCAAATTCAAATGTGAGACAAAATGTGTTGACATTTTTAAGAGGATCCATAAGTTGCAGTACCAGGACTGGACATTTTTATAAACTCTAGGGTGCAGTCCTCTTGAAGGATGATTGACATAACTGGATCCAGAATCTTTTCTGGAATTACTCATATTTTCATAAAAGATGGCAATGGTCTCTTATACACTTTGCAAATATATATGGATGAATAATTTGTTATTGTTTGCAAAGGAAGATGAAAGTCTGTACACAGATGCTTAATGGTGGTAGTGGTGGTATGGGGATGATGACTAAGATTATGGGTTTTTTTCTTCTTGGATATATTAGAATGGCAAGAGGCTTTGAATGGAGGAGTTAAATTCAATTAATGAAGTGTCTTTCGGGGCATGGGAAAATATTCAAAGCAGTTAATTATTGTATTCACTGTGTGAATCAAGAATTAATTGAGATATTCTTTTCCAGGACAATGTTCTATGTATTTGGCAATAAAATAGAACCTGCTAATTAAAAGCTGTAGCATTCTGCTCATGGACTTAATTACCTTATCTATTGCATCATAGCCTCAAGTTCCTATGCTTCATGAATTGGAATGTGAAGAAAGCAGAGATTTTTATTTTTCCACCTAGTCACACACTGGAATTCCATGACTCTCTTTAGCACTACTCAAGATTAGAAACAGTTCAGAAAATGTCTCATCTGATTCAATATACAAAACTGCTGGGAACAGCTGAATCTAATACATCACGGCCACAATATGTTCTCTTTATAGAAGAAAGTAGATATACATCTAGTTATGTCTGATTTAGTCATTTTTGATGGATGGAGATAAAACAGGGGAAATGTTTTCCAAGTTCATCAATGTTGTTACAAACATTAACCCAACAAGCAATAGGCCTAATTCTTGTTTCAGTGAGACTGCAGGATGTGTAATGTCCTCAGTGAAAGTACACATGGCAGAACACAGCACAACGGTGGCTTGTGTCCTGTTTAGAGAAGTGTTTATAAAAAGATTTATGTCTGAATTTTTGGGGGGAGGGACAACAGTCATGGAAGAAAACTCTTGTGGGAAAGAGACACTTCCAGAATGAAAGATTTGCTTCCTAAATTTCTTGAGAATGTGCCATGCATCACAATAAAGGGATATCTCCTATCATTCAGGGAAGTAGAAATTTTTTGTTAAAGCTGACCTGAATTTCAGTACAGATATGTTGGTTGAGAAAGGAAGGACACATTAAAGTCACTTGGATGAACTTGGAAAACATTTCTCCTGTTTTATCTCCATCCATCAAAAATGACTAAATCAGATATAACTAGATGTCAATTGGACTAAAGATGCACAAGGTGCTTCAAATACTGACTACAAATAACATAACGCTAAACAATCTGTTCATAAAATATTTGTGTGCTGCCAACCTGAAAACGTAAGTGTGCTCACACGTTTGAACTCGGGCCTTGACTGCCTGCACTTTACAGAAGGAAGCCATAATTACTGCTTTCCAAAGTTCATGATGATGGTATCTTTTGATATTTTGCTCTTTTTTATTTGTGTGGGTCACAAACATAGGTAAAAGTACCTTTTACTGTATTTTGTTTTAATATGAATTATATATTTCTAAGAGTTTCACTTTTTCTTTCTTTTTAAACCACACCTCTAGTTAGCAGATGCAAATTAAGAGTCACAATCTGTAGACCCTACTCAAAATTACAATATTGGTGTCAGTACAAGAACTATAGAGCTGAACCAAAAAAGGCCTTATTATAAATGTTTTACTCACATTGGTGAGCAGTAATTTATATGAGTGAGAGGTCATGTTCTGGTCCAGGGTTAACATTTTGTAACAAAATGCTGATAAGTAAAAAATTCAAATTTCTTCCTGGTGCCGCATTACTGACTTTCAGTTTCTGAAAGAAGTGTGATGGGGGGGAGGAGCAAAGTGGCAGTTGTTAAGAATCATAAAGAGAGGACAAATTGCCAAGGACAAATTGGTCCTGCTGTGGGTGCATAGACTGTATTTGGGAAACTGCAAAGAGCCCTGCTGCCCCTTATGCTCTCTATGCATGGACAGGGAGTATTCCTGCCATGCACCCTTAAGAGTACACATTGCTTGAGAGGAGATGTGAAGGAGCCTTTCCCAGGCAATAAGCCAGGCCTGCAAGCAGGTGTAGCAAGCTGCATGCTCCCTTTCACAATTAGGAGCTTAAAGAAGGCACAATCCCTCCCTAACTTGCCTACAGCAGTTCCACTCTACCCACAACACAAAGACTTGCTTAAATGGTACAGTATAGCCCTCAGCATTAGCAAAGAATGTCTTTGATTCTGCAGATTTTTGTCCCAGCCTTAAATGTTTGTAAGTGCTTGTCTTCAGGATTTCAGGATTAAGTGTCACATTGTATCGCGGTTGCATGGTCCTTTAATTTGCAAGTTGAAACTGCATTTATAATGGATTATTAAACTCAAAAGTTGAACTTTTCGGCAAAAGACCTGGATGTCTGACATATAGGAAGTATTCATATCCTGATAAGATATGCAATTTTACATTTAGCTTACATACAGTCAAATGTTTGCTTTTTCAGGCATCATTACATATATTTTTTAAAAGTAAGTGTTTGAATGCACAAAAGGAATATACATGAGCTTGCAGTAGGAGTTGTGGCAAAAGCCTACAGACTAAGAAAGTGATAACCCCTAAGTACTGTATTAGTGCAAGTATGTGGAGAATACTCTGCACTCCAGTAGGCACACCTTGATACTGTAAAGTGCTATTTGTATTAATATCAATTAATCGGACTCCAGTCCCAGTTGAAATTCAGGCCCATTGTGGTAGGTACTGTATATTCACATAGAGATAGCCCTGGTTCCTAACAATTTACTAATATGTTCCCAGTATATGTGCACAGAAATTAGATAAACACATTAATACATTTGCTGGATAATTGCCAGGTAACACTGTGCTATTTTTTAAAATTCAGATATCTTAAGGAACATCTGATTTCTGTATAGAGCACCTACACACAAAAAGCCCTTCAAAATAGAGATTTGCTATTTTGAAATAGAGCATCCACAGTGATTGGACGCTATCTCACATTTAAGGCCTCTAGAACCAGTTCAGGCAGGGCATTAGGTCAGCAGTGACTTCCTGGAGCTGCTGCCTGAGGCTATCTGAGATGCATATTTAAAGGGACCCCCCCGTACACCTGTTTCTCAGGTTCTTCTCCTGCTTGCCTACCTCTCTGAGGGATAGCAAATCATTTCCACTGCGTGCTTTGGTTGCCCTGTGTTTGGACACCACAACACTCCCTGCTATGGAGCCAAGGCTGCATCTGGGCATGTGATGGCCCCTGACTGTCACGCTGCAGTTTATGCAGCAGTTTCTGCCTTGCCCCCTCTGCCTTTCTTACAACAATCCCTCCCTTACTCCCTCCACCTCTCTCCCCTGCAGAGACAATAAAAAAAAACCTGTTTGGTTGATAAAAACAGAACTGTGTTGTGATTTATTTGGTGAAGAAGAAACTGGGGAGTAAGCTGGGAGAGAACCCTGGAGGGGGAGGGAGCTGAAAAAGGAGGGAGGGAGGAGGAGAGGCTCAGGGCTGTGGCTGGTAGTGGTGCGTAGCTCTGGTGCTTCCTCTGCCTCGTGTGCGGGGACTTCTGCGACTTCAGGAGTGGGTGGGGCCAGGGAGGCGAGGAGGAGGGGCTGGAGCAGGGTCAGGCATGGGAGGAGGGCAGGGACTGGCATGGGGGGAAGCAGGACTAGGAACTGGGACTGGGGCAGGAGCAAGAGCAGGAGCTGGTTCTGGATGGGTGAGGAGAGCCTGCATGGTCGTGCACATGTTGTGTCCCTGCTGCAGCAACACCATCCACATGTCTCTCTGCTATTGCATGTCCTTCTGGACCTTCTGGGCCAGCATCTCATGCAGGTCCCCGGAGTATGGAGACGTGATCCTGCATCGGGTCTTTCTGGGTCCTCCGGAGCCTGTGGCTACCCCGGGGTCGGGCGGCTGCCTCGGGTGGTGTTGCCTGCCCCCTTATCACAGCTACTCTGGCTGGGAACAATAAAGAGAGATGGTCAGTGATCCCTGAAGCCTTGCCCTCATCTGTGAGCTGAGACTGACAGTTCCTGGGTCAGAGGAAGGTGATGTTCCAGGAGCAAGGCCATGTGTGGCCTGGACAGCGGGCCTTTTCTTACAGGGGCCCAGATGTCCCCAGGGGACCATGCTTCCCGCCTCCCCACATCCTAGGGATAAGCAGGCATGGGAAATTGCCAGCCACACTGGGATCCAAGGGGCAGAAGGGGGGCCTCGAGCTGGCTGGGCTTCCATCAGTGCCATGCACATGCCAGGTCCAACCGTGGTGACATCCCAAGGGGAGAGAACTTGTATCCCTGGCCGCTGGGGGAGAAGGGGTGAAGGTGTTGGAGGGAGAGAGGGGGTGAGCATCACACACACCTGTGCCTGTCAGTGCTGTCCCCGGGAGTGGGTGCTTCCTCAAGCATGCAGGCATGCCCGTGAGCCGTGTGCGGCACTCCAGAGTTTGTGTGTGTGTCCTTGTCCCCTGCCTCCTTCTAGTAGTGGCTCGTAGTGGGAGGGTATCCCCCTCAGGTGTCAGAAGTGTCTCCGGCCTCCCCACAGCCTGTGAGCAGGAGCCATGGGACGCTCCAGTGCTGCAGCCACTCACCTGATGATCCCTCCCCAGCCTCAGAGGATGGCTGGGACATATCCAGGTTGTGGGGTACAACTCCAGGGTGATCATGGTCACAGAACTGGCTGCATCAGGGGCTTCCTCCTCCTCCTTCTCCTCCTCCTCATCCCTGGATGTGACCCCCAGGCAGGAGACGACGGGCGTCTCCAGCCCCAAGTCCATCACCAGGGGTGGGGAAGGAGCTGCACCCCAGGATGTAGTGCAGGTCTTCAAAATAGGGGCAGGAGTGGGATTCTGCCCTGCACTCCCTCACACTGGCATAGGCCTGGCAGAGCTCCTTGACCTTGCTCCAGACCTGCTCTTTGTTCCTTGCGTGGCCCTTTGTTGTCAGGTTATCGGCCATCCGACTGTAGATGTCGGCATTGTGCTGTCTGGAGCGGATATCCTGGAGGTTTTACTCCTCGCCCCACACCTGCATGAGGGCCAGGATCTCTGCCCCAGACCAGGACAGCGCACACCTCTTGTGGCATCTGGCAGACTCCTGGGAGCCATCAGAATGCTCCCTAGGATGGGCAGGTGGCTCTTGGGAGGTTTAAGGGTCTGCATTTCCTAAGCTGGTACTTTTCAGAATGAGTGTAATAGTGCACTTTGCTGCAGAAACCCCTAGCCTGCAACCAGGAGCAGAAAACTCCTCTGCTCTTAAAGAGATAGCTTCCCATCCCCAAACTGTCCTCAACACCTTAAGATCTACATTAGGAATGGGAAACGTCTGATGCACCAGCTGCACATGGTCCATCATTATTAGCTGCTGGAGGGCCACCAGACACTTTGTTCACCTCAGTATCCATAGGTGCAGTCCCACAGCTCCAAAATGCCACAGTTTGCCATTTCCGGCCAATGGCAGCTGCGGGAAGTGGTGGCCTGATCCATGTCTCTTCCTGCACTGGGAACAGGGAACCATAGCCACTGGGAGCTGCGAGTGGCTGTACCTTCAGACACTCAGGTAAATAAACTCTCTTGAGGCCTGCCAGAATCTGATCTTGACAAACCACATGTGACCGGTGAGCCAGAGACAAGACAGAGGTGGGAGAAAGGAAACAGTATTACCCCCATTTTATATGGGAGGAATTCATACAGAGATAGAATGACCTGCCCAAGGTGTCAAAAGTGTTCTGTGTCAGAATCAGGGAATGAACCACATTTCCCTGAATCTCAGTCCACTGCCTTAAGAGAAAGACAAAAAATGTCAGTAATAGGAATAGTAATCTCTTCCACTTTGTATTTAGCTTTACATGAGTATGTTTATTCCATCACCAGACCTGAAGAAGAGCTCTGTGTAGCTCAAAAGCTTGTCTCTATCACCAACAGAATAAAAGATAGTATCTCATCCACCTTGTTTCTCTAGTAATAGAAAGGGAATTCAAAGAAAGATAAAACAATGATTAAGGGGCAGAAGAACTGATTCATGAGAAAATAACTTGCTACAAATATCACAGCTTAATTCTGAGACCTGAATCTTCACAGAGAACAAGAACAAAGAGATCACATAATACCCCTGAAACTACAGTTGCTCATTCTACAGGGGACCAGAAAGAAACTGGTGGTGGAACAAAGGAAAGGCAAATGATTTTCCACTGTATTATAAAGATTGGTATTCAAATGTATTACAGCTCCTGTCTATTTGCAGCATCTGGTAATGTGCTTATTAAAAAAATCAGTTATGAACTTGAAAACATAATGAAACAGATTTGTTTTCCATTATACCCACCTAAATCCAAAGCATCTCCACTGATTTCAGCACAAAGGTAATAGCGATCAGAATCTTACCCTGTACCATTTAGTCTGATTAGGATTTTTAGGCATCATAATATAATATATTCATTACATTTCATAAACTGATTATAGAAGACTGATTTGCATTGTTCTATGGATGATAAGTATTACATTTCATTTAAATGTTATGAATCTTCAGTCCTTTCACAATATTAATGCTAATTTATATTGTCTCCTTCTGTGTGAAGAGGAAATTGTGGCACTGCATGTAATTAAAAAAGGAAATATTTTAATGGACCTATAACCACTAACGAAGTTTATTGACCGGGTCATGAAATATTTTGTTTTTCACAATGAGAGAACACTAGTAACTGCAGGATTAAAAAGGACCCAATAAATCAACATTAGACACCGCACCATTCTAAACTCATTCCATTAAAATGAAAGGAGGACATCAAGAATAAATCAGCTCAGGTACAGCAGCAAGGACAATTCAAATGACCTGGCAGTTTGGAGAAATGCATCTCTGTTAACATTCACCCTTCTCCCCATTGTACCACTGAAAAATTTCATATTATAATGGTGCCATTATAGAGAAAT
The DNA here is from genome assembly GCA_032595735.1 of Pelochelys cantorii. Lineage (NCBI taxonomy): Eukaryota > Metazoa > Chordata > Testudines > Trionychidae > Pelochelys > Pelochelys cantorii. Next base: position 90,341,249 of record CM064326.1, read on the forward strand.
TCCCTTCTGTGTGTACTGGCGCTCACTAAATATGACGAGCACTTGTGAAGGTGTCTTCAGTTTCACAATTGATACTTTCCTTTCAGTAGCAGCTGCTTAGTGGCCAATTTATGCATAGCACAGCTTGTCAAGAAAGTTTCAAATCTCCCTTTTCAGGGGCGGAATTGGTGAGAAAATGCAGCCTACCTATTATATGGTGTTTTTTCACCTCCAGAGGACTAATGATAGGCTCAATTGAAGACAATGGTAGTCCCTTTGTCAACTTGAGTGGGTTCACTGGATTGAACCCTTTAATTACCTTCCATCATCCAAAGAAGGATATCTGCAGGGACTGTAAATTTCCAGCTGATCACTAATATGGAGCTGTCAGCAAGTGAGAGATGCTCCAGACAGCCTGACTATTTCAACCCTCCAACCTTACACCACAGCAGAACCAGTCTCCTACAGACCATTTATCTAATGAAGTCTCCTTTGCTGCCCCTCCAGACTCAAACTACTAAATGGGAAAATTCCCTTTTTGTCAGCAGCCAGCCACAAATTAACAATTCTCTCAGTACATAAAGGGCTAGGGTTAAAATGTTTCTTTACCAGGGCTTTGCAGGGGAGTCAATTGACCCTGCAAAAAAACTGCAGCAGTCTCCACTCCTTGGATTTGAAGATTCATCTGCACCTCTAGGTAGACAGTTCTGCAACTGTAGAGGCAGAGAACACATTTATCCTGACACCAAATCCTCATCTTGCATAAATTAGCAAAACTCCATGGCTATGTCTACACTGGCGCGATCTTGCGCCAGAAATATGCAAATGAGGCTAAGCGTGGAATATCGCCGAGCCTCATTTGCATATCTAATGAGCCGCCATTTTGCCGAAGAGGCTCTTGCAACAGAAGGAGCTGTCTACACTGCCCCTTCTTGCGCAAGAAAAACCCTCTTGCGCAATGCCGTTATTCCTGAAAATAATCAGCGTAGCGGCATTGCGCAAGAGGGTTTTTCTTGCGCAAGAAGGGGCAGTGTAGACAGCTCCTTCTGGCGCAAGAGCCTCTTCCGCAAAAATGGCGGCTCATTAGATATGCAAATGAGGCTCCGCGATATTCCACGCTTAGCCTCATTTGCATATTCCTGGAGCAAGATCGCGCCAGTGTAGACATAGCCCATTTTGCAATGGAACTACCCTGATATTTCTCATATGAGGATCTGAATCTACAACTGCACTACTTTGCGGCTCAGAAAAGCCCTTGGGAATCTTTGCCCTTCCATGGTTTTCTGACTCCTCCTCTGCCTGCATGGGACCAGATGGTCAAAGATACTTTCCATAGGGATCTGCAGTCACTAAGATTATGAGATCTGGTTTTGTATCTAAAATATCTTGCAACGAAAGCTCATATAAATCCACTTTACAGCTATCTCTGAGGGTATGTCTAGACTGCATCCCTCTGTCGGCAGAGGGATACAGATTAGGCAGGTTGACATTGCAAATGAGGCAGGGATTTAAATATCCCATTATGCAGGAGGCATAAGGGATCTGTCGAAAAAGGCTTTCTTTCTTGACTGATCCCCCTCTAGACCTCCAGTTTTTGCCAACAAAGTGCTGTCGGCAAAACGTGGCAGCCATTTTTATGCAAATTAGGCACGGGATATTTAAATCCCTGCCTCATTTGCAATGTCAGCCTGCCTAATCTGCATCCCTCTGCCAACAGATGGATGCAGTCTAGACATACCCTGAGAGAGAAAAAAAGAAAGCATTCCTAAGTAACTGCTCTTCACCCATTCCATGCTAATGTGTGCTGTTGATTATGGCAGAAGGGAGAGATCCTGTATTCTGTTAAATCTTTATTTCCATAGATAACAGTTCCTGTCCCTGAGGGAACCTTTCTTTCAAAAGAGTTGGACTGTTGTCTTTCTAATTGGAAAATGTGACATCTCTGTCTCACATCTCAAATGTTATCAGAAACGGAAGTTAGTCCCATCTTGCACCTTTGATTAGGATAACCTCAGGATGAGGAAGTGGCAGAATCGAGAGGAGATGCTATAGTTTTCTCCTGCTGAACATTTATTTTTTTCAGTGAATTTCTTTCTGAAGAATCTTTCCATTCATAGATGTATTTAAAGGAACTCTTCCTGCACATTAGCGGCTTTCTATAAATAATAACCAATGTAGCATGCTGGCACTGTTTATCAATGTTTCCTAGCATATGTGTTTTGGATTGAATGTACTTCTCTTGCTGTTAGTATTGATATCTTTTAAAACATTTGTCTGTGCATAGACTTCAATAGCTTGTTTCCATGAATATGCAAGTTCACAGTGGGCTTTTCCAAATCTGATCTTAAAAAAAAAAATCAGTTACATTTACACCTGTGTGCTTACATCCAAATTTTTAGCATTTACACTGGTCTTTAATTATATCCTACAACAGGGAGGGTTTCAGGGGTCATATATATAGAATTAAACTGGCAAACTTTTGTGTGTTTTGTGGGGGTTTTTTTTTTGTAAATTCTTTGCTGTTTAATATACTGTGTACATTAGAAAAATGCATCTACAATACTGACCCACAATGCTTACCCAGCTAAAGCTGCGTGGTACATTGAATGCAGAATTAAAACACTCTGTGTAAACTTTTCAAAAGTACCTAAGTGCTATTTATAAAGTTGCCTATGTCTCATTGAATTTCTTGTGACTTAGAGCCATAAGTGCCAGAGTCATTTTTTAAACTGGGATGCTGTAAGGCTGTAAAGTGCTGTAAAGCACCTGTAAGGTGCTTTTGGAAATTTTTTCCTTCTGTTGATGTATATTTTTTGTTTTTGCTGATCTTTTCCTAAACTAAATGATCATATCAGAAAGATTTTATTACTCCCCCATCTCAGTGCATTTTCAACTTACAACCTAATGCATGATGAGATTAGAGGGTGCTTATTGTACAACAAAGCACAGAGTAAAATGTTTTTGTGGTAATGGTTAAAAGAATTTAAAACACCAAACAAAACTTTCCAATTCACAAGCTGTTCACAGAAAATTCTCAAATAGAATTCTTGTAGTTCACCTAGCTCTTCTAAACAGGCTTAGCTGAAAAATTAATAGGAACAATGTTGTTATGGATTCTGGAGAGCTCCCATACATGTATCTTGAATAAAAGAAAGATTACTGGAATAACTTTAAAAGAAAATGCATATATATGCTGTATACTCCAAATGATCTGCATTTTTGGTTTGTAATGACTTTTTGCTTAATGCTTTAAATTATCTTAGACTACAAAAAGTGGTTTAAAAAAAGTAAAAATCCAAACAAAACATTTTGAAATGATCAAAACAAAATGTTTCAGTTGATCCAAACTGATTTTTTGTTTGTATGTTCACACAAAAAATGAGATTTTATATTTTTTTCTTGATTTTAGGATTGGAAAAATCTTAAAAATTCTTATACATTGAAAGAACTTTTCCACTCTGTGCTATTCCTGTGAATCTTCAGTAATGATTCCATTTATAACAGGAAACTATAGCACAAGCAGATAGGCTGAATCTATGGTTTCTGTGCAACTATTCATGCACTTTCCTTAGCTCCTTTGATCCTGCTACGGGTTGCTTCAGTGTACTGCTACTGATCTCTGTTCTGCCTGTCTGCATGACTTAAATGTCATTGTAGCAACTGTTCCTAGTTTAATGACAAGATGAAAAAAATGCTGGTGTTCAATTTATCGGCATTCTTGTCTGCAGACTTAGGGCAATATGTGAAAAATAACAATCCCTTTATTGCTTTGTTGGCCAGTTGTCAAAGCATGTATTGTAAGCACTAATGGGTCAGCTTGCAAGAGGGAATTTGAACACATGGAAGGGGAATAATACTATTGGAGCTACAGTCCTAGGAGAATGCCAACCTGCATGTGCAGATTGTGAAATCTGAAGTGTTTGAGCCTGCTCTTGTGTGCACTGATATAAATCTGGAAAAATTCCATTAAAATCATTGGTGTTAGCCCAGATGTAAAACCAGGGAAAATTAAAGCAGGATCTGTGTGTGCAAGTAGAGGGAATGGGAACGTGGTTGGCCAGTTCTTGTCTCTGAAAGGACCTGAGACAGTAGGCTCAGTGTGATGCTTGTAGGGAGTGACTGTGAATTTGCCTGTGACTCCTGCTCTGAACCATTAAAAATTAAATATTTTGGGAATCCCATTAGAAACTTTGCAAATGATAAGGTCTAAAGCTTTTCACCAGTTCATATTCTTTCATGTGAAAAATAACCCATCTTCTCCAATTTCACCAAAAAGTGAAGAGTGTGGGGTGGAATTGCTCAGACTAGGATGCAAACGCTGATCCCTATGTTTCCCGTGGCTCCCCTTGGCTGTAAACGGTGAACCAGAGCCAATGGCAGCCATGAGGTTCCATGGCTGCGGAGCCAATAAATAAACAAACCAGAGCAGCCCATTAGTAGCTTTTTCAGTGGGACTGCAGCCCACGTTGAGAATCACTGCTATAGATATACATAATTTTTGGTAGTGGTGATTACTAATTTGGCTCCTGAATCACTGAGGTCTTAGTATGACTACTTTAAATTTTAACATAACACGTACAAATAAAATACTATGGAGATTAGAATGTCTTAGAATTTGACTGTTCAGATTCTTATTTGAGCTTTGGCTCTGAAAGTTCAGAAAACGTACAGAACCTACTTTTTACAATATGGCTTCTTTTGGAAGAAGCTTTTTTTAGAAGATCTTTTCCGAAAAAGCTTCTTCTGAAATAGAGCATCCACACACAAAAAGCACATCAAAAAAGTGATGTGCTCTTTCAGAAGAGAGCATCCAGATTGATTGGACACTCCCTCACATAAAAGGCCACTCAGAACCACTTCAAGCAGGGCTTTAGGTCACCAGTTGCTTCCAAGTGCTGATTCCGGAGCCTTGCAGAGACACACGCTTAAAGGGACCCCCCCTGGACAGCCATTTCTCTTCTTTTGATGTGTGCTTGCCAACCTCTTCGAGGGACAGCAAAGCTCTCACAGTGCCTGCTGTGGTTGCCCTGTTCTCTTTTGGATGCCACAGCTTTTTCCTTTGTGCCATGGAGCCGGAGCTGCCCCTGGGCATGCGATGGCCCCACATGGCCATGCTGCAGTTTTTGCAGCACTGTCTGCCAGCTGCCTTCCTGGTCCTGACCAAGCTCAACCCCAAGCTCATTCTTGGGACCCTTTCCCTGGGTGTGGGACTACACTCTGGCAACTGCACCCCACAGTGGAGGGGCATTTCTGGAGGCTTGATACCAGTTCAGACTGGTGGGATCAGCTGGTCATGGAGTGGTGGGACGACCAGCAGTGACTCCAAAACTTCCGCATGTGTAAGGCCACTTTTTGGAGCTGTGTGCCTGGGTCGCCCCCACCCTCCGGAGACGTGACACCCATCTGCAACCCACCATCCCCCTGAAGAAGTGGATTGCAATTGTCATCTGGAAGCTCATCACTCCCGACAGCTACTGATTGGTGGGCGATGAGTTTGGCATGGGGAAGTCCACCATCAGGGCCCTCCTCATGGAAGTAAGGCATGCTCAGGCTGCAGTCCTTGAATGGGGGAGGGGGAGTCCTGGAAAAGGGGGACCCTCGGGAAAGGAGCCTTGGCAGATGTGGGAGGTGGAATGGGAGTGGTGGGGAAGCCCCATCCCTGGGGGGTTCTGCAGTCCCATCCTCACACAGCCCTGCTGCTGGGTGGGTGGCCTCATAGATGGTAGCTCCTGGAGTGTTTGAGGGGGAGGAGGGATAGAAGGGGGTCAGGCACTCCCACTCTCATTCTCCGTTTCTTTGTCTCCTTCTGCAGGTTGTGAGGGCCATCAATTCCAGCCTGCTGTGCAGGGTCATCCACCTGGGAGTCCTGGACCCCATCATGGCCAGATTTGCTGCCCTGGGATTCTCGATGGAGCCATCGATGGAACCCATATTCCAATCAGTGCACTGGAGCATCGAAAGGCCAAATACAGAAATCACAAGGGCTACTTTTCTATGGTGCTGCAGACCCTGGTCGACCACCATGGACAGTTCATGGACATTTTTGACAAGTGGTTGGGCAGGACACATGATACCCGCGTATTTTGGAACTCTAGCCTGTACGGAAAGCTGGAGGTGGGCATATTCTTCCCCCACCATGCATTTGCTGTTGGGGATGTGCAGATGCCACTGCGAATCGGGCGGGGGGTGGGGCGGGGACGCACATCTTACACCCTGATGCCATGGCTTATGAAGCCTTATACTGGACACCTGGATCCCAGTAGGGACCAGTTTAATGCTCGCCTGAATTGGGACAGGATCCAGGTCGAGTGTGCCTTTGGCTGCCTCAAGGTGTGGTTCAGGTGCCTGCTGACTTGCCTCAACATGGGGGAGCACACATCCCTGAGGTGGTTGCGGCATGTTGTGTCCTCTACAACACCCCGGGAGGAAGGGGGAGGCCTTCCTCCTGGGGTGGAGGGCAGACACTGGCCATGAGGGGTGAGCCTTCCAGCAGCCATGGACAGCCACCAGGCCCATCAGTCCGGGGTGCACATCCGGGAGGCCCTGAGGGAGAGGTTCTCTGAAGGAGCCCAGTAACTCTCCTCAGGACCTCCCCCACAGTGGCTTCTGGCTTGCTGCCCTATCCCTTCCCCACCTCAACCCCTCCCTTCACCCATTCCCTGACATCTCAGTAAACATACCTGTTTGGTTTCCAACAAAATGAAGTCTGTATTTATCTTACATTAAGAAAAGGAGGGCAGGGAGAGGGGGCTCATAACCTGGAGGGGGAGCAGGGCTCAGAGTGGCATTTGGGGTGGCTAGATGTGTCACCTTGGGTGCGGGGACCTCATCGGAGTTGGGGTTGGGTGGGTCCAGGGACCACAGGGTGGTGGGCAGGAGGGGGGCTGGAGCGGGGTCAGGGATGGCAGGGAGGGTAGGGAGAGGGGGCATAGGCATCACATGTGGAGGGGGCCTGAGCATTGCTTGGGGAAGGAGCAGAGGAATTGCAGGGGGTAGGGGGAAGGGGAATGGGCATAGCAGGGGGGTAGGAGGATAGTAGGCAGGAGGAGCGACAGCAGGCAGGTGTGCCATAATTTCTCTTATGATGCACACATACTATTGCACCGCTGTATGAGCTGGTCCCAGGCATGGTTCCACCACTCAGCCTTGTGTATCTTCTGTGCCAGGGTCTGCTGCATGTTGCACAGGATGCTGACATGCTGGTGCATGAGGTCCTTCTGGACCCTGGTGCACCTTTGGATCCCCAGGCTATGGCAGCTGGCACGGGTAGTGTGGCTCGCCCCTCAGTCCCAACTGGTCCAGCTGTAGAGAACACAAAGAGGGAGAGGCAGTCTGTCATCCATGCAGACACTGTCCCTGAGTCCGTGTCCTCCTCTATGAGCAGCGACCAACAGTCCTTGGGGCAGAGTAGGGGAATGTCCCAGGAGCAAGGCCATGTATGGCCTGCACAGCAGACCCTGCCTCAAAGCAGCCCTGAGGTGCCCAGGGGACCATGCTGCCCACTTACCCACCCCTGACCCACGGACAAGCAGGCAAGAAAAGTGTCCGGCCACAGTGGGATCCCATGGGCAGTAGAGGAGCCAGGAGCAGCCTGGCCCTCCCTGGTGTCCACACCCACACCTGCAGCTCGCAGTGCTACATGCGAGAGCGGATGATGCCTCGCATGTGCAGGTATCCCCGCGTTCTGTGTGTCATTCCTGGGGGTGTCTGGGGTCGTGCTTCTGCCCTTGTGGCTAGCCTGCTTCTGACAACACTCTGTAGTGCAGACATACCCCCAAAAAGTGAAACTTTTAGTTTAGTTATCGGTTACAATCTGAGCAAAACACACAGGGGCTTTCTAAATTCTCTCTCTCTCTCTCTCTCTCTCTCACACACACACACACAAAGCTTCTAGCAACTGACAAGCATGGAATAACCACTTCAATCATTTTAAGTAGCATCCATAAAAATATTACAGTCAGTGCATAATAGTGCTTTTGTCACTAATGCCAAGAAAATAGATATCCAAATAAATCAAAGTATCTTTCTACTGCACAGTTTTTCATTCTGGCTCCTGAACCTTTCTTTCAAAAGAGAACTGAAAAATGTTATGATCTATTTTGCTGAAAGTAAGTCACTCCATATTCTCACACAGCAGATCTATTCTTTGATCAGTGACTCTATCCCCAACAGTGCTGAAAGATGCTCTAAAGACAGATTTTTAAGTGGACACAAGATAACAAAAGGACATCTTTGCCAAAGGTGCTTTAGTTTCTCCTGCTAAAAATGTGGATGGTTCAATTATTGGCTACCTAGAGGTAGTATTATAAGAAAAAAGACTGGTGTCTGATCAGAACTGCTATCAGCAAGCTCCAGGTCAGCAGGTGCAATGAAAATATAACTGGTTTAAGCACATAGTTAGGCTAGATACAAGCTGAGGTATTCTTTCTCAACTTTTTCTGTTTCCAACCCTGAAATACATAGAGGATGAAAAGTCCAAGGACAAGGAGAAGCACAGTTTTCCTATTTCCTTTAACATTATATAAATGTTATAACATTATATAAATGTTGCTTTTCATCATGAAGGGTTCAGTATGCATACACAGCAATTATTTCATCCTCTACTGAAATACAGTTTCTCATGCAAAGTGTACCAGCTCTGGATCAGTGAATATACAGAATACAAAACAAAGACCTGATTCAGCAACATCTATCCTACTATTAAACTGCTCATATATGTGATAGAATGTTAGTAAAAATAGTATATCAGAGCTTTGCAAATAATTTTTCTCCCATTGAATTTTACTTTTCTGTTCCAAATGGTCCATTAATAGGTAACTTACTTTTCTTGTATGTTCTGATTGTTTAAAACTACTAAGTAATTTCTCCAATAATCCTTAGTCTTTTGATTGATCATGAACAAGCCCTGACTGACACACAAAATAATATTTTTTTTTATTATTAGACATTTGTTTTTAGCTTATTTAGTTATATAAGTCCAAATACTTGTCTGGACAGTGTTATAGCCCAAGAACAGAGTAGAATATGGTTCTGGAAAGTGACAAGAGGGTCTGTTCTGCAGGATGTTCACCACAAGGACCATGGAAGGACATAACCAGTCCCTTGAGTGACATGCTCAGGCATTGCTCCCAGGAAAGGTATACAGAGAAAAAAGATTTATCTGACCAAGCCATGTCTCTTATACATAGTATATGTAATAATTTATTTCTAGGTTGAGAGGGCATAGATTATATAGGAGATGATTGTCTGCTTTCTTCAGATCCTGATTAGGAAAATGTATTCACGCTCCTTTGCAGTGTACATGCTCATCTATTTGAGGAGAAATTCCATGCTTTGTGTTTTCATTATATGTGGTCCAAATTTTAATATCATCCCCTCATTTCTCTCTCTCTCTCTCCATTTAGCTCAGCAGTTTGGCATTTCCTAAATGAGATTCTGACTGTTTTGAAATTCACTTACATCCCCTCCATATCCTGATTTTGAAGCTGCCACATGCACTTGCATGAACAGAATTTTATTTATAGTTTGAGAATGAGTGTCCATCTCCTTTCCTATTTTTATCCCAATTGCATTACCAAACCTGCTAGTTGCAAAGAATGAAAGCAATTTAAGTCCCTAACATGGATAATGTACATTTATCCAGGTAACAATTAAAGTGAGTAATGTGAAAAAAGATAGAACTTTTGCTTTAGAAAAAAAATTGTAGGTACGTCAACTGAAGCACAACATTTAATTCACATTTCTTGGGGTAGTTGAATGGTTTTGACCTCACATGTGCAAAATAAAGACAACATTAGCTAGGACAGTGCAGGACAAGATGCAGGGCAGGACTACTTCATTTTTTAAATGTTTTGATGAGAACTCTCCTTTCTGACTCTAGTAATCTAAACTTCTAAATTCAAATGTAACATTTTTGTCAAAAAGACAGAAATAACAAGCCCATGAAAAACCATCACAAATCCGGAATAAAGTATATGCTTAGCCAGAAAATCCTTCTGACTGCTAGAAATGACAGTTGGCTACATCCAAACACAATAATAACCTGTAATTAAATGCAATGTCATTCAGTGATTGTTTAAACCCATTACTTCTTCTCAATTCTGCCTGTTAAACTGGAAGTCCATTACACCTATTCACTACTTTCTAAAATTTAAGTATGTCCTCAAAATCTTCCTATATGGAGAAATTCTTCCTATATGGATGAAATGCTACTTCATTCTTTTCTTGTCTTAATCTATCTGTTTTCTTTAAATAATGTTGTGCTATTTTTTTAAAGAGTTGGGGGAGGGGTTCATTTGCAGTCTGATCCATGGGCCACGAAAGGCAACAGAAAGACTATGGATCAGCATCCTAGTGTAGTGCCAAGTGTTGGACAACTATTTTTTAAAAGCTTCAGGGGGTAGCCGAGTTAGTCTGTTACAGAAAAAACAACAAATGGTCTGGTAGCACTTTATAGACTAACGAAACATGTAGATGGTATCATGACCTGTGCCCACGAAAGCTCATGATACCATCTACATGTTTCGTTAGTCTATAAAGTGCTACCAGGCCATTTGTTATTTTTTAAAAGTTAGTTAAAATGGAGAAAGTACAGCGAAGAGCATCTAAAAGGGTAAATATAAATAATTTCTTTTCCATAATGGGATCTTACACTTTGCTAATTACAGTTGTATCAGAGCACTTCCTTGAATTCATATATTTTAGTTCAATCAGTTGTATATAAGACTCTGCATTTCACTTGTAAGGTGGAATCCTTGCCCCACTGAAGTAAATGAGAATTTTGCCAGTGACTTCAGTGGTTCAAGGATTTTCTCCAATCATCTCACTTGTTCTATGTTATACTCTCTCCAGTTCATCTGAATACGTGTTCAAAAAGGGTATGACCAAAAGTGCTCCAAATATGATAAATCAGAGCTTTTAAAAAGGATGATAATATATGAATATATGAATAATATATGAATACATGAATACTCCATCATGTAATATGTCAGCCAAAATTATTTTGAAAATTATTTTGAAAATCCTAATATATTACATATTGGCTCCAGTTTATCTAGATTAAGTTATCAGAAATGTTTATATTTCACAGAACTATGCTGACTATCTATATATATATTTATACTTCAAATAATTTTATTCTTAAATGATGCATACATATCCTCTCCATTTTTTTTCAGGCAGCAGAAGTCTGAAGGAATAAAACACCTGCTAGATAGGGAGAGACAGTGATATGAAATCTAGTCTGTTGCCTCCATGTCCAGAGAGGCTACTACAGACTAGGAGATTTTTCCACTCCCTTTTTCTCCTTGCTATGCCAATGATGAGAGTGGCAAAATCAGATTGTGGCTTTCCCCTGCAATAAAGGGCTTAAACTGAGAGCTGTAGTGAGCCACTAAGGTGAACAATTAGACAAGGAGTTGCCGTTTTCCACAGATGGGAAGAGATAATATTCAACCTACTCAACCAGAAGCTTAGGACCCATGTTGTGAAATTAGGAGCTTAGTCACACATTTCAGTAACTGTTAACTGATTTCATCTTACAAACAACTATAATACTCTGCAATTCACAATTTTCCCTTCTGTTGTCTTTTCCCAAATACTTTGCTTACTCATTCATAGGCAACTTTTTATTTTTCTTTATTTAGAGACTCATCTAACTCTTATTGTTTAAAAATCATTATACTGGAATATTTGTTTTAATCTTGTACTCTTTCAACATCCTTTTTTTTTTACTTTCCTATATTTCTTCTGATAAAATTAAAATAAGTCCTTAGATCCCTGCTAGAGTAATTTTACTATGGTTTTGGTTGGATTGTTCACAATTTTGAACTATATTAAATGACTCAGACTAAAGCTATGTTTGGTTTCAATCTGGAGGATTCATATCCACCCTGAAATAGCACAAATTGATGCTGAAGGGAAGAAAGGGGGGGAAAATGCATTAGAGTTCCACTTTAGGCCAGAATTTATAGAAACACTGCCTTTTCCTCACTTAGTATCCTAAACAAAATTATCTCTGTGTAACTAGATATTCAAAGATTTGTGATGCCACCATTAAGCATTGCCTTAAACTGTCAGTCAATCTTTGAAGGTATCTGCACTAATCACCTCTCATAGAATCATAGAATCATAGGGAATTAGGGTGAGAAGATACCTCAGGAGCTCGTCTAGTCCAACCCCCCTCCTGTAAGCAGGACTAATCCCGACTAAATCATACATTCCAATGTTTCACCACCATCTTAGTAAAATAGGTTTTCCTCATATCCAACCTAGACCTCTCCCACTGCAATTTGAGACCATTTCTCCTTGTTCCAACAATAGTCTACCTCAATCTTCTGCGGAACCCCCTACAGGTAACTGAAGGCTGCTACAAATATTTTTTGTACAGTACACTTTTAGTTCTCTGTTGTAATAGGAATCAATATATTTGAATATGTAGAAAAACATACACAATATTTAATAAATTAACACTGGCATTCTATTGTTTATCAATGTGCTTAATCATAATTTTTGAATTGCAATTACTTTTTGAGTTAGTTATATGAGTTAACTTCTATTAAATGATAGCCCTAATTTTTTTTAGACCCTGATGTTCAAAGGTACTATTATAGTACAGGCTCTTTGATGCACTTTTTCTAGAAAAGTAATGATGCCTTCACATATCTTCGATCAGGATATTGAGACTCTGTAGTTCATACTTGGCTCCATGTCTATAATGGGAGGACAATTCTGTCTCAAGGACATAGTATAGTATAGAATTTAAAGCAGACAATGTCTATAGGGAAACAGATGCAAAGCAAATAATTCCTGTACAGAGTAAAGTGTGCAAATACTATTATTTAAAATAGTACATTATGGAAGTTTAATAAATGAAATTGGTTAAAGTTTTTTTAAAGTTATGTGAAACTTTTGTGATGAAGCCTAAAATCAGACAAAAACTTTTCTTTTTGACAAAGTTGTAAAATTTTTTAAGACACTTAGCCCAATTTTTTGAGTGACTGTGTGGGTTTCTATCAATGGATGTTGTAAACCACCTCCAAAATAATTAACATAAGTAAATAGATTAAAAGATTAAATAATAATCTTCCCTTTCCACCTTTCCCTTTCCTTGTCCCTTTCATTACTGCCTTCCCCCTTTTCCTTCCCCTCTCCCCTCTCTCTCCCTCTTCTCTTTATCCCTCTCCCCTCCCTCCTTCTTCTTTCGAATTAAGGGTACAACCAAAGGTGTGTAAATTCATTATATGAAACAAAAAAGAACCAGTGCCACTAACACTTGTGAAGTGAAACTGTTGGATATCTGTGATGCCTTTAAAGATATCATTAATGCCCAAAATGTCTCTCTATAAACACAGAGTAAGTTGACCTATATTGCAAATGCCTTGGAATTTTCCTATTTTCTAAATCACGCAAATTATTGCGCATACCCCTTTCTGACTAAAGGGTATTAATGACACATTTCTATAAATATTTCATTGCATCTTTGAAATCTGCTGTTCTTTAGAGAACTCAAAACAGTTAGAATTTATTCAACTCAGGCTTCTTTTATACCTTAGTGCATTGCATATTCATATTATCTGCTATATCACCAAATGACTATAGAGCTGTTCAGCTTTTGAAATGCTGCAGGATTTCCAGCTGTCCAGTAGACTTCTCTGTTTACACTCTTGTATAACCCTGGGAGTCTAGACTATTCTCTTTAACAAAGGCTAGGTATCATTTGCTATATAATTGTTAGAGTGAACTGAACTATAAATAAAGCTTCCCTTCACAGATCTCTCATCACATGCCCCTCTAACTATTATTCCTTATGTTTCTTACTGCTTTGTTGGTTTAATTGAAACATTTTTTACACCCAGATGGCTTGTTAGCCTGGCATTAAGTACTTTGGTAACAGATTAAACTTACAATTCTCATACCAAGTTGTTGCTTGAAATGATCACTGAATGCTTTTTGTTACCACTTTTTCCAGTCTTTGGGAATTTTGAAACCCAGTTCTTCAAATGTAGAGGCTCTGAGCCAAATATAGGGTTTCATGGATATGAGTACAATCAGAATTCAGGATTTTAACTTTAGGTCTTTACAAACCTTTAATGTTTTTTGAGCATATGGTTCTTGACTTGATGTGTTCTCCTTACTCACACAAAACTCAAGCAAAACGACAGCTTCACCTGGACTTCTGACACTGTATTCGGATATCATTGATCTTAACCATATGGTACTTGTTTATGCAAGTTGGACCTCCCTGATCCAACACAGTCAGGACCTGACTGATCCCGAATGACAGAATTTGCTGGACCAGGAGAGGTGTCCCCTGCCAGGGGCCCCGACTCAACCAGCTCCCTGCTTCTGGCCTCCTTTATGCTCTCCCCTGTTCTTCTGCCACTGGTCCCAGCTAGGGGCTGCCTTTGGCAACTGGAGTTCTCCAGCCCTGGCCTGTGTTGCTGCAAGCAGCCAGATTTCTCAATCCCTGCATAGCCATGGGTGTCGGGGTTCTCTGGCTCCATGCTGCCGTGGGCACCTTTGCTTCTAAGAGGCACTGGTGTTTCTAACAGGTTCTCCTGTTCCTGGCCCCAGCATTGCTGTAGGGCTCTTTTGGCCCCGCTGTCCCAGCCCTGACTAGGCTGCTGGCCCTCCTGCCATTAGGCTCTGGGGTTCTGTGGTCCAGGAGCACCCCTGGTCCTGTCAGACCATGGATGCTGCCAGACCAGAGAGTACCAGTTTTCAGAGGTGTAACCTGAATTTGATTTTAATACCATATTCCAGCATTAACATAACCTTATAGAATGACATGGGTGCTAGTGATTCACTTAAATTTTCTCATTAACCATACCCTTCTTTAAAAGGTATTGTGATCTGTCCGTGTAAGAATATATTATGAAAGTGGAGTATATCTGTGATTTCTGTAATCATTATTATACTATTTGCTATAGAAACTCATTCTGAATAAGATTTAGTCTGCTAGATCAGGGATGGGCAATAGTTTTTAATAGGGGGCCATTCCAAGATTTTGGCAAGTGGTCAAAATCTTCACTTCTATGGAGGGGGTGTGAGGTCTGGGATGGAAGTTGAGTGCAGAAGGGAGCTTGGAGTAGGGGGCTGGGGTGCAGGAGGGTGTGTGTGGCGTGAGAGGGAGTTTGGGTGAAGGAGGGGGTTGTGATCCAGGACAGGAGCATGGAGTTCAGGGTCCAGGAGAGTGCAGGAGAGCATTCCGGCTTGGGAAGGGGCTCTAGGAGGCGGTGCAGAGTCTGGGAGGGAGTTGTGACTGGGGATGGGGGAAAAGGCATACAAAGGGTTTGGGGGTGACCTGAGGCAGGGGAATTGGGTGCAGGGTCAGGGAGGGGGTATGAGTGCAAGAGAGGATTCTAGCCTGGGGAAGGGTGTAGGAGGGAGTGTAGGGTCTGGAAGGGAGTTATGACCTGAGACAAGGGGGGAAAGGGATACAGAGGGTATGGGTGGTGGCCGGGGACAGGTAATTGAGGGGAGATTGGGGGTGAGGTGCCAGAGGCAGGATCTGTCTGGGAGGTGCTTGCCTAGAAAGATCCCAGCCAGGAGCCCTGCAGACACCTGAGGCAGACTGTCTGCTGCAGTCCAAGGCTGCGGGCTGCTCCACATGGCTCCCTTCTGGGCATGGGGGCAGGGAGGGATGGAGGCTTCACATGCTGCCCCGATCCCAAGCAAAATTTCTCAGCTCCTATTGGCAAGAAACTGGCCAAAGGGAACTAAGAGATTTTGCTGGGGGAAGGTGCAGCGTGCAAAGCCTCCCACTGCCCTCCCTAGCTATCTAGATTGGAAAGTAGCTGGCTGTTTAAAGAGTGAACTATTCCCTGCCTAAGGATTCCAGCAAGGCGGCTGTGGGGTGGATCTGGTGGCTTGGTGGGCCAGATTCTGCCCACTGGCAGCCCTTTGCCCACCACTGTTCTATATTATTAGGAGCTGAGGTTTGTTGCATATATCATTGGAAAGGAAATTATCCCTAAATTTTCACGAAGGAGGCATAAAATCTGAATAGCAAAAATAGTCAAATTAAGAGAAGGATTTCATGCTGACATTCAGCTAGTGAAACCTTACTCCAGCATTTTCTGTTCACTTGAGAGATGCTGTAAGAGCAGTACAAGAGGAGATACTAGAGGTCATCTCAGCTCCTCAAGGAGTGAAGGCTTCTTGATCAGCTTTAGGAAGGTAAGCAAAAATTGTATACCATTGAGCAGATGGAAGAAAATATCCCAACTTTCTTGGAAGGTAGGATGTGGGGGAGATCAGGCTAAACACAAATGCTTGTTTTATGTGAAACAGGTGGAGCCTATTAATACCTTCTGTTGGGCTTTGTTTATATCCCCATTTGCATTAAAGGTTTCAGATTTGACCAATAATGTCTGGTATTTCTCCTCTGTCTAGAGCGCACAGGTATAAATTCCCCATAGATTGCTCGCAATTGAAATTTGTGGACTATGTAAATAGAAAGGTCATCCCTCTGGCTGCAATGTTCTCAGATACTAATTTATTGCACCTAAAATTGAGGTAGGCATGACACAGTAAAATACGTTCCTTGATCATAAGGAGTGATCAGATAGGAGTGATGAATGTAGGAAAAGGATAAGGATCAAGGCAATTTAATTATTCAGTTAATTATTAAAGGTGCATATGTACATCACAAATCATTTGCTAAAAAGAGAAGATTAGATTTAGGGCCTATAATGTAAATAGCCCACTTTGTGGGCATTATAAGAAAGATAAATTTGATCATAGAATCATAGGTCTGGAAGAGACTCCAGGAGGTGTATATTTAGGGGCAGCATGAAAAAATGCATGGGGTTGATGGAAGAAATTCATAATGGGACATCAAAGCTAGAATTACTCACAGAGCAGAGGAGGTGGGAAGTAAAGTGGGTCAGAGTTATTTGTTTTGCAGTAAATGCCTAGAGGCCTCAACTAGACAAGTCCCCCTTCTGCTATCCTTAATGACAGTCCTTGCTCCAATATACCACTCACCTACCTCAACAGATGGGGCCACAGGTGAGATGAAAAGCCCCAGACATTAGGGAGGGGCACACAGTGCACAGCAAAAGAAAACTACTCTCCTCCAGAAGTCTTTGGCACACATTGGCTGTCTGAGATGGTGGTTGTAGCAGGAGTGACTGGCCAGCATTTCTCAGCTTGCAGGATTGAACCTGAGGTGGGGTTATGGATTTTCTTTCATCTCCATCCTAGAAGCATCACACTACCCACCCCAAACCAGGAGAAACTAGGTCTAACAAATGTTGTGAGTCTAATCAATTATCTGTCTGAGGTCAGGAAGGACATTTTTCTCCCATGGGCTAGTTGCCAGTGGATCAGGGAGTATTTCCTTGAAGCACTTTGAAGTCACAGTGGGTTGAGTAGGAATGCTCTTAGCACATAATTGAGGTACTTGGCTTGAAGTTATTAATATGTCCCAACTTGCAGCCAATTTCTAGTTTGGGTAAAAATACTACAGATAAAACACCTGGAATGTGGTAGTAGGCCTTGGGGTCATAGGGCAGGATAAGTCCTTGTAGCCTTCTTGGGTCAGGGTCAGACCTTGTGGTTCTCACAGGCCAAGTTCCCACCTCTTCTGCACATTCTGTCTGTCTTTTGAGTGGGGACATGCTTACCTTCAGAAAGAACTGAGTACTGCGGGATGGCTAAC
The DNA here is from genome assembly GCA_032595735.1 of Pelochelys cantorii. Classification (NCBI taxonomy): domain Eukaryota; kingdom Metazoa; phylum Chordata; order Testudines; family Trionychidae; genus Pelochelys; species Pelochelys cantorii. The sequence continues at coordinate 90,358,893 of CM064326.1, forward strand.
GAAAGCCTACCTGTGCTATATGTTATATGCTAAGGAAGCCTGTAATCCACTTACTGGAAGATATAGCCTTCTGTTTAATTCTATGTGTGAGTCAGTCTTCATTTTGCCACTGTGTCCACATCAAAGAGCTTATATTGTATATGATGTATTATTGTCAGTCCATGATCATGCATTTTTGATAAACCAGATGCTTGAGTAAATATTTGTTGTTGCGGACATAAGGACAGTAGTAACTTTTCTTCCAGGAGGTGATTTGTGCTCTCTATCTCTGTCTCTGTCTCTGTCTCTGTCTCTGTCTCTGTCTATCTATCCATATAATTTGTTTGAGGGAAATAAACTATCCTTTCCCATTTCATTTTCCAAGTTGACTTCCACCTATCTTTCTATGTGTTATTGTTAACTGCCAGCATAGCACATCTGTAGTCTCCATATGCAAGGCTTAAATGAGCAACCCATCAGCAACCTCATGAGCTAAAAGGAGCAATATGGGATAGCTGTAGAATCTCTGAAAAACATCTTTCTATGGCTTTTATTTACTTCAGCAGCTGTTGCACATGAATATGTAGGAATGAAATTGGCCCAGGTCACCTTTCATATCATCCACATTTGGCAGACACTTGACATATGTCTTCTCATCATTATCATATACATCACCATTATAATTTCCAAAATGTATTTCAAAGGATGACAAAAAAGACACAGCTTCAAATTTCAACATTTATCTTCGGTATGTTTGTGACTTCTCAAATAAACATTTTTCACCTAGACATAAAACAAAATATTATAGTAACAGATCAATAAAGAAGTCAACTAGTATTAAGAACTGTATCTTTTGTTTTAGTCTTAAAGCAAATTAAGCCTTCTATTTTCACACCAAGAACTTGCAGTGGGATCATGATGCAAGACAGAATTATCTACAGCTTTCATTTGGGAAATTCCCATGGGAAATTTGAAGACAATTCTTCAGTGTCTTCAGATACTATTTTATTCCATTTGGAAAAGTGTGTCAGTTATATGGAGGCAAAGAAAATAATTATATAGAAAAAGAGAATGTCGTGAGGTGTGTAGTTAAGAAGGACACACAATAGCACAAATTTATATCTACCTTTTGTCTATCACATTCTTAGCCTATTCAGCTGCAGATCATGGAGTAAGATACAGTTCTTCTTTGAAACTTTTGTCCAACAGGGTGAGGATCAGGGATATTTATTATGTTTAACATACATATTCTGAAAAAAAACAACAAATAGTCTGGTAGCACTTTATAGACTAACAAAACATGTAGATGGTATCATGAGCTTCTATGGGCACAGCCCACTTCTTCAGATGACCAGCCATCTGAAGAAGTGGGCTGTGCCCACAGAAGCTCATGATACCATCTACATGTTTTGTTAGTCTATAAAGAGCTACCAGACCATTTGTTGTTTTTTCTGTAACAGACTAACTCAGCTACCCCCTGAAGCTCCTATACATATTCTGGTAATGGGTTTATTTATTTTTAGTTACTGTTCATTGATTACTTGTGTATTGCTTTTCTCATTTCACATGTGTTTGAACAGAACTATGTTGCATCCATCTTTAAAAATTAACAGACACATTCAATAAAATTATTACTATTACTATTATTGATAATAATAATAATAATAATAATAATAATAAATATATGTAGACTGATCAGTGTGGTATGAAGTAGTGATATTCAATAAAACTGAGAGAACTGAAATTGAATATTGTTCTCGAGTACCATAAAGGACATTCAAAAGTAGAGATATCATTCAGAGTACTGATCTGGCATAGAAATGCAAACTCTGTTTTCCTCTAAATGCTACAATAACAAAAATCATTTCCACTACTAGTCTTGAGATAACTTTAAAAGCAAAGGTTCTGCAGGAACTTAGGGTACGTCTACACAGCACCTGAAACTCGAAATAAGATACACAATTTGCATAGCTTATTTCGAGTCTATTTTGAAATAGCTTATTTCATCATTTGGTGCTGTCTACACAGCACCAAATTTTGAAATACAGCACTATTTTGAGCCGTCCTTTACTCCTCGGACAATGAGGTTTACAGGCATGGCGAAATAGTGCGTCTGCTATATTTTGAAATAGCAGACGCGTTCAAAAGACGCGGGGTAGCTAACAAAAATGTAGATAGTATGAAGATGTAGTAGGTAGTAGCTTTTGTGGGAACAACCCACTTGTTCAGATGTGACCACGAAAGCATGTAGTACCATCTTCATTTTCTTGGCACTCTCTGAGGTGCTGCAGGGCCATTTTTTTTTTAATTCAGTTACAGACTAATACAGCTACCTCTCTAAGACTGTTAGTCTTGAGATGTGAGTCCTTAATTTAAAAAAAAAGTTTATGGAAGTTTTTTGTAATTAAAAAAGACAATATGCTATATGGCGTAAGTTGGAATCTCTAGCAAACAATTTTCTGCAACCTCCAAGAATGTTTCCCACTGACATAATTGTGATGTCACTGATGTAAAAAAACCCCCACACTTCCACTGACTTCAGTGAAGTAGTTAGGTTACAGAAAAGAGCTTTGTAAATCCTCACTGTAATGTGACAACTTCATCACGAATGTTTTTATTCATATGACGTGTTTGTGATGGATATCAAACTGAGAGACTCAGACACATGAGAAATGCTTTAATCCATTCTTCTCTGGCTGTACATATAAAAGCACAAAGAACAATTAGTAATTATAACAGAGGATAAGATATTCTTCTGTGCCCTTAAAACTATTTCAATATGCTGTTTTTCATCTGTTTCATCCTCCTTCTCCCCCCCCAATTTAGATCCTAATTCTACAGATATAATCTGCACCAAAAAGAACTTCATACTGAGAGCTTTATGAGCAACAAGTTCCAGTCCCTTCCTTTCTGGTGTGGAACGTGAATAAGGCAATCTGGAACAGGTAAGCCAAACTGCATTTATTTTTCAGCACACTTACTGTGAGCTTGTGTGGGGGCGGGAAGGGAGAAAATGTGGAAAATGATGCGAGGTGATGTGAGGTGTCACATTCCTCTCCTTTAGCACCGGCAGGAATAGCCTGTGGCAGACAGATTACAACATATGCCTATTGTGAAATTTTCTTAGGATTAAATATTTTCATTTACTGCATGCAAAGACTATGAGGTAGGGTTGATAAGTTTCCTATTATATTATTATTAATAAATGAGGTAGATTAGTAGAGTTTATAAAATTATAGAAAAAAATATATGTTCTGTACATTTACATATTTTAAAGGGATTAAAGGCCAGACTTCCAAAAAATTAAGGACGAGATTTCCAAGTACAGTACTAAGGACCCACAATTGAAGGCATATTTTTGAAAGAGATGCCAGATTCACAACGGTTCTCAGCACCCAGAGCTCCCACTGTGACATTGATTTATTAGCAGATTAAAATAAAATAGAAAAGCTCTCAGCACTCATCTTTTTGACCATTTCAAAAATTCTGCTCCTTGAGTCTGAATCTACATTACATGCAGAAGTCCTGGAATTCGGCGTAGTGGGGGCTTGAAGTGGCTTCCATTATAAATAGGGTTTACAGTTTGGACCCATGTCTGTCAGCATCCCCACTATACAAATTGTCCCAACATTCCTATGTGCATCCAAACTCCTGTAAACGACTAAATTCAAAGAATGAGGGTATAAAATGTAGTCTGTTATTACTTATGAAGTATCAGTTATATGTCTCTTAAAAGGAGAACCGGGGACTTGGTTCAGAATTCATGAGTCTCCCCTGATTCTTTGTGCGGCTTTAGGTTTCCCTTTCATATGACTAAACTTTTTTTTTAAAGTCTGTTGAAGAAACTTGTCATGGGTGTGCTCTAATGACATAGTAGATGGCTTGCATTTCTAATTGTGTGATACCATCATACGTACTTAAATATGAAGCTAATTCAAGGGAGATTTTTCTCCAGTTTGTTTTGCTGATTTCACAGATCTAAAATGTTTTTTGGGAGATGTGACAGGGCATTAGCTGTAGCATGCTCATTTGCTCAGGTTGCTGCAATACTGGGAAGACTTCAGGCTTCCTTGATATCAATTCATTTATTTCTGTTGGGAATTACTGACATTGGGGCAGCAACTGTTTGGCCTGATGAGGCAATTTGTCCTGTGTGGTTTCCTCCCACTCCCTGGCCAGCTCTGGAGACCACTGGTGGGTGGCCTCTGTGGCTCCCCCTCCTCAGGCCATCCCAGGGGCAAATCCCGCAAGAGAGGGATCTTTCATAACCAAAATCTTAGAATCAATGAATCATAGGGCTGGAGAAGAGCTTGAGATGTCATCAGATCCAGTCCCCTGAACTCATGGCAGGACTAACCACCTAGACCATTCCTGACAGGTATTTGTCTAACCTGCTTTTAAAAATCTCCAGTGATGGAGATTCCACATACTCCCTAGGCAATTTATGTCAGTGCTTAACCATCCTGATGGCTGTTTCCTAATGTCCAACCTAAACCTCCCTTGTTGCAATTTAAGCCTTTTGCTTCGTGTGCTCTCCTCAGAGATTAAGGACATTTTCATCCCTCTTTCTTGTAACAACCTTTTATGTAACTGAAAACTGAAAACATGTCCACTTCAGTCTACACTACAAACCTAAGTCAATCTAAAAATAACCAATGTAAGGAATATTGTGGCACCCTGACTAAACTGACATAAGCCTTATGTCTCTCATGGAGGTAGCAATATTATATTGGTATAGCAGGGCACTCACATCAATGGATAGAAGGCTGTAGTATAGGCACTGACATATTTAAGTCAATGTAAACTGCCTCATGTTGACTTATGTACTGTAAATCTGCCCTCTGTCTTCTCTTCTCCAGATTAAACAAATCCCTTTTTTAAAAAATCATCCCTCATAGATCATATTTTCTAGAATTTCATTTTTGTTGCTATTCTCTGGACCAATTTGTCCATATCTTTCCTGAAACGTTTTGCCAAAAATGGACACAATGCTCAGATGGGGCCTAATCAGAATAGAGTAGTGCAGAAGAATTACTTCTCAGGTCTTTCTCCCATTTGTCCAGATCATTCTGAAGTTTAATAATATCCTGAAAAGCAGTCAAACCCCTCTTAGTTTGGTGTCATCTGCGAACTTTATAAGTGTAATCTCTATGGGTACATCTAGACTGCATTGCTCTTTTGGGATACCGGAAGTATCCCAAAATAGCAATGCCATGTCTTTAAAAGCATTCGCTATTTTCCAAAATAGTGGTCACACTATTCCATCATCCCTGTAACCCTTGTTCCATGAGGGTTAAGAGATTTGTTGAAATAGTTTCTTATTTTGAAATTTGGTGCTGTGTAGACAATGCCATATTTCAAAATAAGCTCTTTCGATTTAGACTCAGAATAAACCACGTAATTTGCATAGAGCAAATTGCTTAGCTTATTCCAACAGAAGGGTGCCATCTAGATGCACCCTAAGTCATCATTTAAATCAGATCCATTTCCACAAATGATCCCTGAGGAACCCCACTTGATATGCCCTTCCAGCTTGACTATCAACCACTGATAACTACTCTCTGGGAACAGTTTTCCAACAAGCTATTTACCCACCTTATAGTGTACTATAGTACCTGCATATAGATTGTATTTCCCTAATTTGTTTATGAGAAGGTCATGACAGTCAGTTTCAAAAGCCTTACTAAAGTCAAGCTACACTGCACCTAACACTTCCTTTCTATCCACAAGATTTGTTACCCTGTCAGAAATATTTATTAGGTTTATTTGGCACAATTGTTCTTGACAAATCCATGCTGATTGTAACGTATAACCTATTATTTTCTAGGTGTTTGCAAACTGATTATCTCAACCACTGTGTACTTAACAATTAATCATAGCCATAGTATAATTATAGTCACTAGTGTAATATAAAGATTAACAAACTACACAGTGAAACTAATGTCCCAATAGTTCAAGCAGTGAAGTGACTTCTATTTTGACATTGTGAAGCACTGTCCAAAATAAATTCATTATGAGCTTCTTAAAAGCAATTTAAAACTAGCCATTTTTGTAAAGTATATGTTTAATCTTTGTGCAGGATTCACTGGTAAAATGTTGTGGTCCATGTTATGCTGCAAATCAGATTAGATTATTATAATAGTCCCTTCTGGACTTAAAATGTATGACATCCTGTTCTCTTTAAAATCAATGGCAAAACTTCCTCATAGTTTATTAGGTCCGGGACTTAACCTTATCAATCATTTTTTCTCTAAAAGCTAGGCTTTTGCTGTACATAGGGTACAAAGACTTTATGCTAAGACATGATTTTCTAATAAGTAAACTGTAATACAGAACAATTTATTTCGTTCATTTAGATGGAGATGTTTATAATAGCTGACAATATCTCATCAGTCATTAAAAGCCTATTATAGATATGTATCATAACTGGAGTAATTTTATTTATTTTGCCTGAAGAGTAAATAAGCAGAAACAGCAGCATCTGTATGATTTTTTTAGTTAAAATCTCAGTTCCATGCAATGGTTTTAGTGCATTGTTTAAATGTTGATGTTGAATATTATGCAATATGATCTCCCCTGTAATGCACATACTTCATGTCATAAATTCTATGTGGGTAAACTGATGTGGTTGAACTAATCAAAATATTGAAAGTTTGTCTGGTATAAAATTGAGGATGCTCAGGTTCAACACAGTTTCATTATGTGCAGATATTTCAAAGATTATGATACACTTAGAGAGAGAACTTACTCTACAGAGATATGTACATCAGTACAAATAATGATATTATTTCAAGATGTCTACATACATTTTATAAACCTGCTCCTACTCTAAATATGGGGACATGTGAATTCTCTTTAGAAACATGATTTGCTTTGATATTAACATTTATTGCATAATCATCAAGCTTATATTATCTAAAATTTATTCTTAATTACTTATAGTAATCATTAATACATTTTGGCCCTTACTCTTTCATTTCCTTAACTGCAGTAATTAAATGACAGTTTTACTATTTGCAATTTGTGTATTATATATATTTGTTTATTTTATTCATATACTCTAATGTCAGGAAAACAAACAGAAATTTAAAAAGCCTTGGATTCTTTTCTGAATTCCATCCTCTTTCTGACATGATACTTTATTATGGGAGACACACTTGTATGCTCCTCCAAGCCTTTGTTTCTTACTTTCACACAAGCAGCTATGCTGTGTGTTTTCTTCTCCAGTCATAAGAACGTAAGAATGGCCACACAGGGTCAGACCAAAGGTCCATCTAGCCCCAAATCCTGTTTTTCGACAGTGGACAATGCCAGATGCCCCAGACAGACTTCCCAGAATAGGTAATCATCAAGTAACCTCTCCCCTGCCATCCATTTCTAGCCGCTGACAAACAGTCTAGGGACACCATTCCTACTCATCCTGGCTAATATATGTTGATGGACCTAACTTCTATGAGTTTATCTTGTTCTTTTTTTAACCCTATTCAAGTCCTGGTCTTCACAACATCCTCTGGCAAGGAGTTCCACAGGTTGATTGTGTGCTGTGCGAAGAAAAACTTCCTTTTGTTTGTTTTAAACCTGCTACCTAATAATTTCATTTGGTGACCCCTTGTTGTTATGCTATGGGAACAAGTAAATAACTTTTCCTTATTCACTTTCTCCATACCTGCCATGATTTTATAGACCTCTATCTTATCTTCTCCTCTTTTCTAGCAGTCCATTTCCTGTCTTCCTTCCCCTTATTTTTGACTTAAAAAATAAGTCTTTAGAGACTGCCTAAGTAAGTCAATCGAGTGTAAGTAAGGCCAGTGAAGACACTCAAGTTGAAGTTGCCTCTGTGTAAAAAAGAAAGAGATTCTTGCAGAACAATGTCCATGAGGAGACTTTATCTCTGGACCTATTCCCTGAACTTAGTCTGAACTGATCTGAATTTGTTGACCTACACTGCAAGCTGTAGGAGCCATCCTATGTAACCTGTCTTTGGGGCTCACAGGGGTAAAAAAGTTTAAGGCAAGATTGTATCCCTGCAGACTTTATAAAATGGCAAAGTATGCTGGAAAAAAAAGGATTTTTTAAAAATGGGCTACTACAGTTTGGGAAGCAAAAATTGCATGTCAGAGGTTCTGTTCTATCTCATCCCTTCTTTATCATGTCTCCCACCTAGTCACCAATTTCTATTGTTTTAATCTCTTGTTTATTGGAGGGAACATCGACCTCCGCCACTATCAAAGGCAGCCTCCACTACAGGTCCACCGCAGTCTCCATTACATTCTCACTCTCCTTAAACTGCTGCCATGGAAACTATTCATTGTCCATTCTCCTGCAGTAAGAGATTGGAATCATGTTCTGATACTTATCTGATGGTGACATTGCTTTCTAATGTGAAACAATCCTGCACTTCAGGAGTCTTGAAAGTGCTATGTGTGGACACATAGATCTGTCCTTAATTTGCTCCTGACTGGAACTATACATGAAAAGTGCTCAGAATGGGAAACAGCAATTAATTATACATATTTAAAATATATTCAAAATGTACATGAGAAAATGGAAAGATTCATAGTTTTCTCCTTAAGCAGTTGGTTCCCCTTTGTTCAATGTAGTGGTAGCTCAGTGGTCTCCAGCCTTTTTAAGCACAAGATCACTTTTTGAATTGAAGTGCAACCCAAGATCTACCTCAAACCCAAATACCCTTGCCCCACCTCTTTTGTGCCCCTTTTCCAAGGCTTCATCCTGCTCATTCCATCCTCCCTCACTTTTACCAGGTTGGGGCAGAGGGTTGGGGTGCAGGCATTGGTCTCGGATTAAGGGATTTGGAGTGCAAGAGGGTCTCTGAGCTGAGCTTGGGGCTGGCAATTAGGTTGCTGGAGGAGGTTCTAAGTGCAGGTTCTGGAAGGGTGTTTGGATGCAGGGGTGCTTGGGGCTAGGGCAGGAGATTGGGGTGTAGGAGGGGGTTCATGACTGGTGTAGAGTTTCAGGATGTGGGCTCCAACTGGTCACTGCTTACCTCAGGCTGCTCCTGGATGGTCACCTCAGGCTGCTCCAACTGGTCACTGCTTACCTCAGGCTCACCCCTGCCCTGGCCCTGCACCACTCCCAAAAGTAGCCAGCAAACTCCCTCCATCCCAAGCCCTGTTGTTTCCCCTCCCTGCTCTGTGGAGATAGAATACAGGGTGGGAGGGGGGCATCTTGACATCAGTCTTCCTCTTTTCCCTCCCCTGCCCTGCACAGCAAGCAGGAGATTCCCGGGGGGGGGGGGGGGGGACAGAGGCAGCTCCAAGTCAAAGGGCAGGAAGTGTGCAACTGTAGGGGGAGGGGCAGCTGAAGTGCCTGCACTTGATAGCCTCTTGGCCAAACCAGTCAGGATTACCTTTCAGAGGCTCCAAGATCTACCAGTAGATCCCGATCTACTGGTTGGTGACTCCTGTTGTAGTCTCTGCTTTTAGTACCTTGAAGTAAATTGATTAAAATTATTCCTTTGGTCAATGCCTGTTCCAGTAGATGTATTATGCAGAAGGACCAAAGATGTGAATAATGATTTGTGAGCTCTTTAGCTGCTAGCTTATCATTCTTGCCTCGGAAGTTTGAAGACTTTAGCCTTAAGTGTTTGCAGGTTTAAGCCCTTTGTTATGCAATAAGATTTACCCTCTACTAATATAATTTATCTAACGTATGGTAGACACTCATTTTTATTTATTAAGTGCAAACATACTACAGTACTTTGATTTATAACAGATGTATATGAATCAAATCATATCAATGATGTAAATGTGAAATGCAAAAATATGAATAAAAGTCCATATTGGGTTTCTAGCAGCCAACCATTTCACCTCCACTTTTAGGATATTAGATTTCCATGATGGAGTGATAGCCCTGTTACAGGACTGGCTGCTTGTTTGTGTTGTTTTTAAGTAAAATTATCAGTTCTGAAAGCTCTTTGAATCACAGTACTGGAAAATTAAGCATTCTGCCAACCAAAAAACTACTCGATAGGCAGCAGAGTGGTGTCAGGTCCCCATCTTGCTTTGCCCTCTTTAAATTTCCACACTTTAACCATTCGGATACAGAGAAACAAAGAGTAAGAGAAAGGACAAGGCGGTTCAGAAAACTAAAGCTCCTTCATTTATTCAAAATCTACATTAAAAGGTGTGTCCTCTTTCTTCTCATGCATATATATGAAAAAAGAGTGAAGGTAAGTCAGTATCTTTCCAAAAATTGATTCTGAAGATCACAGACAAGCCAATGGGTCTCTGACATCTATACTGTTATAAAAGGAGAGGTGTCTGTCATGCCATCTGTCACAGAGAACATTTGAGAGTACACTGGAAGATTTGAGAAGTGTGGGTTTGGTATGAGCCCTCCAGTGGCCTAATGGATGTCTGCTTTCAGAACCTGGGGTTGTGGGTTTGAGTCCTGTCCCAGGACCAGCAGGGAGTTTCCTTCAGCTTCCCTGGAGCTGGCAGTGGTGAGCAGCTTGCTCTGCCCACAGTGAGAGGACAAGTTGGGGGAAGGGAGAGAGCTGTCCTAGCTCTGGTGTATGCCAAGCAACACTGGGCCTGCCTGGTGGGGTGTAGAGGTGGAGTTGGAAGAGGGAAGGCATGGTGTTCCTTGCCTTTGGTGCCTCCCCTGTGCTACAGGGCCTGGTTCCCTGCTCTGCTCCAGCCAATGTTGCTCTTCCCCCCAGGGCAATTTTCCCTGCCCCCTCTGAGCAGGGCAGATTTCAGCCCAGGCCCCCAGCCAAACCTTCCCCTGCAGCTGGGGACAATGTTGGATCAGGTTTGCCTAACCCACCCTGGGGCTGATCCCGCTGGCTATGTCTACACTGGCATGATTTTGCATAAGAACTCTTTTGTGGAAGAGTTCTTGTGCAAAAACTCTTCCAGAAGAGAGCGTCTACACTGGCATGTGCTTTTGCGCAAGAGCATCCATGCCAGTGTAGATGCTCTCTTGCGCAAGAAAGCTCTGCTGGCCATTTTAACCATAGGGCTTTCTTGTGCAAGAAATTCATGTTGCCTGTCTACACTGGCCTCTTGAGCAAGAACAGTTGCGCAAGAGGGCTTATTCCTGAGTGGGAGCATCATAGTTCTTGCACAAGAAGCACTGATTTCATACATTAGAACGTCAGTGTTCTTGCGCAAGAACTCCCCGCCAGTGTAGACAGGCAGCAAGTTTTGGCGCAAAAGCGGCCACTTTTGCGCAAGATCTCACCAATGTAGACACAGCCATTGTGTCTGTAACAGGGTTTATTTATTGTAACAGTCACTTCCATGTAGCCAGCCAGATGCTGCTCCAAACAGGGAATAAGTTAGGGTATGTCTACACTAGCTTGTTAATTCGAGCTAGGTAGGCAAATCAGGCAACCGGAGTTGCAAATGAAGCCCGGGATTTAAATATCCCGGGCTTTATTTGCATGTTCCCGTCCGGCCGCTATTTTTAAATCCCCCTTAGTTCGAACGAACTGCCCGCGGCTACACGCGGCAGTTTAAAGTTAATCCGAACTAAATCCTTAGTTCAGATTAACTGTTACTCCATGAGGACTTAGTTCGGATTAACTTTAAACTGCCGCGTGTAGCCGCGGGCAGTTCGTTCGAACTAAGGGGGATTTAAAAATGGCAGCCAGACGGGAACATGCAAATAAAGCCCGGGATATTTAAATCCCGGGCTTCGTTTGCAACTCCGGTTGCCTGATTTGCCTACCTAGCTCGAATTAACGAGCTAGTGTAGACATACCCTTAAAGAATAAGTTAGCCGCCTATGAGTCAAGTGTGGAAGGGGGGGCATGACTCACCAGGAGTGCAGGGAGTCAATCAGGCTGTCCAATGGCACATGCAGATGGTGCGAGGTGGGGGCGGAGCAGCGGGGGTATGGCTATAGCAGCAGTGTGTCATTCATGGGCAAGATGACATCTATGTCTGTTTGCCCCCTGCACCAAGGCAACCTGAGTGTATGTCTACCATCACATCAGGATAGGTAATGCTAGTAATAATAAAAAGCAATACACCAGCAACTTTTTCCTCACCTGCTAGATATCTTAAACATGGCATTAAGCACAATTATAATTTGCCAATTTACTATTCTGAAATAAGCCATGCACATTTTCTACATATAACTTATGTAAAGTTAGGTGATTTGCTGAATCTAAAGTCCATATAAATGACCTCTGTTATTATGTCCCTCATACATAGGCATTTTAACACTACAGCATCAGGCATTTTTCTATTTTCTGCCAGGAGGTGTCCTTTAGTATCATCCTGTCATTATCAGCTAGTGACCTAGCATTCCCTTTCCCCAGTGGGCAAATGGGAGAAGTTAAATCAGCCTCTGCAGAACATCCATCTACTATTTTTCCTAGCATGAAGTGCATAAAGGCAAAGTATTTTGAAATATGATGATTCTTCCTTTGAATAGGCTGAGCTGGATTTAATGTATGGACACAACATTTACATTTTCAAAATCATGTTATATTTTGTAAACTCATATCTCATTTTAACAAGTGAGAGATCAGAATGTTAATAGTGATGGAGCAATTCTGTCATTGATGTTAGCATTTCATTGTCATTAGTAGGAATCTATTGCATCTTAAATTGGGAAACCTTGGGGAAAAACAAACTGAAACATAGTCTAAAAAAACCTAAAAAACCAAATGCTTGTCAAGCTGCTTAGCCTAGGGACAGTTTAATTAAAATCAATGAACTCTAAAATTGAGAAAAAAGAGTAGCCAGAAATAAATTAATAATAGTGCTGTGTTTTCAAACCAGTCCAGGAAGAGCCAGGGGGCTTTGATCTCATCTATCAAAAAAGTGAAAGATCAGAGATATACCAACCAGCAAAAGAAATTACCATGTTCTCATATAGAAACTACAGTAAAGCTAATATGAGGACCTTCCATAGAAGAATATACAGCACTTAATTTTAACCAAATGAGGGCGACCACATTTGTATTCTGCCTCTGTGGTTCCTAAAAGGCACCCACTCTAGGTTCCCAGCTCCAAAGCCATCAGTCATAGACACTGACTCTTTGAATGTTCTAGGGCATAAGCACCCACGCAAAAATAGGGGAGGGAGTGCTCAGCACTTTTGAGACACCAGTAGGTGACTGGTAACCAGTGAAAAAAGAAGGTGGGAAGCATCCACTGGCAAAAACAAATGTCATCATCTATGCCATCATCTCTCTCGAGTAGATACTTACATCTCCTGCTCGGGGCAGTTTTCCCAGGCTGTGCAATTCCCTGCCTTACACAGTGATAATTCCAGTGAACCAGACTGCTTAAACAGACCAGCTTCTGTTCTTCAGTTTCTCTTCAGAGGTTATGAACAGAGTAATTGCCTAAAGATACAAGTACTGAATCTGATACAGTCACGACCACAAGAGCAGAATACCAGTACAGTTATACTGACCTGTTACATATATAGTGGCAGACCAAGATATGGATTAGTCGGCCTGTGGTTGAAAGAATTCCACAAGTCCATTCTAGACCTTCATACTGTTTAGGGTGACCAGGTGCCTTGTTTTATACCAGAACACCCATCAAAAAGGGAGCCTGCCAGCCCCAGTCAGCACCACCAACGAGATATTAAAAGTCCAGTCAGTGGTGCTGGATAGGGAAGTTCCTGTCCTGGCTTCCTAGCTTTGTGTTGCACCTTGGAAGTGGCCAACAGCTCCAGCTTCTAGATTCAGGGGCCACAGGGCTCCACATACTGCCTGGCCCCAAGCATTGTCTCAACACTTTCATTGGTGGGTTCCCAGCCAATGGGAGCTGGGGGGCAGTGCCTGTGGTTGAGAGCAGAGCATAGAGCCTCTTAACCCACCTGTCTTGGTGCTGGACCTGCTGGCTACTTCTGGGACATAGTATGGAGTCAAGACAGGCAGGGAGCCTGCCTTAACCTAGCTGCATCACTGACCCGGAGCCATCCGAGGTAAGCCCACACCCCATCTCTCTTCCCCAGCTCTGCCCCACAAACCTGAAGCAACCTCCTACACCCTAAAGCCCACATCCCCAGTCTCACCCCAAAATCTGCAACCTGAGCCCAGAGCATACACCCTCCATGCACTTCAATCCTCTGCCTCAACCTGCAGCCCTCTCCCACACTCTGACTGCAATGGCCCCACCCCTAGACTGGACCTTCCTCCTTCACCCCAAACTTCTCATACCAGGCCCCACCTTAGATCCTGCAACCCCCATCCAAAATATTCACCTTTTCCTGCACTCTAGCTCCCTGCTCTAGTCCAGAGCCCTCTTATGCACCCTGAACCACTCATTTCTGGCTCCACATTACAACCTGAATCCCCAGTAAGAGCCCTCAACCCTCCCACACCCAGTTCCCTATCCCAGACAAGGAAACTGAGTGAGGGTGGACAGAGGGGGCCACCAAGGTAGGGAGAATATAGTGAGTGGGGGTGGAATCTTAGGGAAGAGGTGAAGCAGGGGGCATGGCTTCAGAGAAGGGGTGGGTCTAGGGGGCATAGTTTTGTGCTATTAGAAAGTTGGGAACCATAACGTTGTTCAGTATAGTTTTTCAAACCCCTAGTTCTCTCAAGAGTAGTGTTCTAAAAACTAGGCTATTTCGCTTTCTCAGAGCAGGTGCGATTGAAACTTTGTTTCAACGTAGGCTTTACAGTGGTGGGAGGCGCAACTCAGCCTGAGAAGTGGGGATAGTAGAGAGGAACTTGTGTCTCTCATAGTCAAAATTTTCTCCCTTCATTGCTCATGCTGTGTACATCCCTTATAATGCATTGTCATGATGAAATCTAGCACTTAGTTTGCTGTAAAATAACTATACAAGTACATTTCTACATGGGATGGAGATTGTGTGCTCTGTCAACACTCATAATGTACAAAACAAAATCAAGAACATTTTTGCATATTGTTTGAACCTCATTGTCTTTTTATATTTTTCTCTAGTTTGTTTTATGTTATATTCATGCCATTTCTGATATCCCTTTCTTACTAGTTTGGCAATTAATATAAAATATAAACTTTTTTTCTTTTCATCCCAGAGCATAGGGAGCAGCACAACATCACTATTCATTCTTGTCCATTTCTCCTTCCTTCATTAAGCACAGTCTAGCCATGTTCCTATCTATGAAATGTTCTAATCAAGTTGGTGGTTGGCCTCTAAGTCAGACTGACCTTGGTTATTTTTACATTATTTGTTTTGTATCCTATTATCTGTTTGTTTTCTTCAGCGTCCTAGCCATAACATTTTTTTTACTATAGCCCATCCTGTACCCTGATTTAATGTCCTATGTTCTTTCTAAATTTTTCATTTTGTCTTATAAACATTCCACTTTAAATTTGCCACCTTTTGAAGAATTCTCATCTCTATTTCCTCCAGACTTCTCATGTCTGTACCATTTAATGGATCGATACATTTTTCCTCTATGGTAACAAACAATGTTTTAATTAGTCCATAATTTCATCAATTTCTCCTACATATTTGTAGCTAAAGTACATTTTCTTTTAACCTCAGTCAGCACTGATCAAGCTTGCTAGGTATACATAAGATTTTATGTGTTCAATAACTTCACTGCTACTGTATTTGTATAAGCTCGTCAGTACAAAAATCTTTTGTGAAAGTATATATATACATGAATAAATGGATATCTGAGGCTATGTCTAGACTGCAGGCTTCTTTTGGAAGAAGCTTTTCCAGACGACATCTTCTGAAAAAACTTCTTCTGAAAGAGAGGGTCTACAAAGCCAAAGTGCATTGAAAAAGCGATCTGCTTTTTCGAAAGATAGCATCCACACTGAATGGGCACTATCTCACATTTAAGTTGTGATTATTATGGATAGAGTGGCCACCAAGGCACCTGTGCTTTTTTGTCTGTCTTCTTCTTTCTAAAAAACTCCCTCTTCCTTGACCACACATGCCTTTTTCCGAAAGAGCTCTTTTGGAAAAAGGCTTCTTCCTCGTAGAAAGAGGTTTACCAATGTCTGAAAAACCCCTCTGTTTTTTCAATTTTTTTTCAAAAGAAAATGATTGCAGTGTGGACATAAGTGAAGGGTTTTTTTTTTTTTTTTTTTTTTGCAAAACAGCCTTTTTTCAAAAAAAACCCAACCCTCTGCTGTTTTGACATACCCAGAGTGAGCAAGCTGGCTGGGTGATTGTGGACATAAATGGTTAATTTGAAGCACGCTTCCCAGACTTGTATACCTATATAGGATTCATTGTGGGTACTCTTTAGTTTTTTCTTTTATTTAAAAAATAATCTTGACATTAGTAAGCTGTCCTTTGGTTTGGTCGAGAAAGGTCTCTTAACTTCAACTCTTGATTGTGCTTGGAGGATTTCCTTTGTATTATATGTAGTGAATCATTTAGAATTAACATTATACATCATTGACCCTCATTTATAAAGTCCAGGATCCTTTCAACTTTTATAGAAACAGAAGCATATTCTGAATTGGAGGCAAAGTCTCCATGTGTAAGATAAAGACTGAACATTTAAGATAATATATTAAAGCATCTTGTATGAATGTTGTATCTTTCATATGAAAGGATCCTATGATGCTGTATGTATTGTACCAGACATGTAGAAAGACAGACAAGATGCAAGGGTACGTCTACACTTGCATCCTAGTTTGAACTAGGGATGCAAATGTAGGCGACCGAAATTGCTAATGAAGCAGCGATTTAAATATCCTGTGTTTCATTAGCATGATCTCGCCGGCGCGTTACTTGGCTCAACAGCTGTTTCGAAAGTGAAAGTGTGCGCTGGGGCGCGTTAGTTCTAACCAAACCCCTTGGTTTGAACTAATGTTACTCCTCAAAAAATTCTGTACACAGCATTTTGAGATTCTACAAAATGTTTTGTTTGTCAAAATAACACACTAGAATAATTCCATTTTCAATAATTTGCTGACAAAGATTTTGAAATAAATTACCAAATTAATTGAAAATGGTGTGATTCTAATGTGTTACTGTGTATTTTAACAAAATATGCTGAGCTTTACAGAATTTTAAAATTTGTAGAATTTGGGTCCGATTTCCCTGAAGAGCACCAGGTGCTGTTTGCTGTAGTATCCATGCAGGCAAGTAAAGGGTGGAAAATCTGGATGCAGTGTGTAAAATTCGGGGATAAGGAATGGAACTCTGTAGGGGAGTCCATATGAAGGTGGTTAGGGTTTGGGGGAGAGGGCTGAGAGAGTGGGCTCATGAGGGTGGGGGTCCCTGACAAAGGGGGTGAAGGTTGGTAGGGTGGGTGTTTGAGGGTTTTGGTGGGGGGTTCTGAGTGTGAAGAATCATGATGTGGGTGGCAGAACATAGTGTCCATCACTTTCAGCATAGCACCTCCCATTGGCTGTTAGCCTAGGGAGCCTAAAAAATGCTGGCTTTTGTGAATCCCATTGAAAAACTCTATTTCCGTCCATCCATTAAGGAGTCTGAACTCAGGCTTTGTAAATCCCATTGATTCCCTAGGTGCCTAAAAGTTAGGCATGGCAATGTTAGCATCACAAAACCTACCATTGCCATGCCTACCTTCAGGCTTCTTGGCCCTAACTATCCTACTTGAATACTGTTAGATTTATCAACCAAATACTGTATGTGGCCTTGTGAAAAAAAATCAAGATATTTTGAGAAATTGTAGTTTGTGTAAACTCATGTTGACTAGTGTTAATTATATTACCCTACTTTATTAGTCAAGCCCCATATCATCCATTATATTATTTTGCCTGGGATTAATACCAGGCTGATAGGCCTATAATTACCTCGATCATTACATTTACCCAATTAAAAAATATTACCACAATATGAATTGCCTTCTGGTCCTTTGGAATTTTCCCCATATTTCCATTGTTTATTAAAAATCAACATCAGTGGTCAAAAAGTCTGCTGAGACAGCTCTTTAAGTAGTGAGTTACTTTGCAAGAGATAATACTATTTTTAACATAGAAAGCTTCTCCTTCGGCCCACTTGATCCTTCCTAAATAGGCTATAACCAGATATTTTCATAATCCAGTCATGTAAATCTTCCTACCAGGTTTCTGGATTATTTACTAAATTGAATTATGCCCATAAATGAGCAATTCCAATTTTTCTTGTTTCTTACTCAAACTCCAGTGTCAACTGGTGTATAAGCAATTAATAATTGCCCATCTTCATGTCTCTTGGGGCCTTGACAGATTCAGTTCTTCTACCTATATTTTGTTCTAAAAGCTCTCTTGTTCCTTCTTTTTCAGTTTTCCCTTTTATTGTTAGTTCTAATGCTCTCCTTGCTTGTCTAGCCAGTTTGCCCCCTACAAGGCTGGATCGCTTTCTACTGAAATTGAGGGCACCCAAATTATGTGTGTCCTCTCTCATCATAGAAGTTGGCCCAAATGCTCCACAACAGCTTTTACCAAACACTCAGCCATCAGTTTCACTTACAAACTTTTCTACCATCTATCTCCCCTTGCTCATGGGACACAACGGGTTTCTGAGAAGATCCTATGGAAATTTCTTTCCTTCTGCATCCTTCAGAGTTCTCTGAAATCATCTGTGAGCTGTCATGTGAGGCAATATAGTTAATGTTGATATATACAATCATCAATGGTGCTTGCTCTCAGACCTCCAAATTTCAGACAATCTTGCTGTCATATCTTATGACTGCATTCATCATGTCAGTTAGTTTACAGTGTGGATGCAGAGGGAGACAAAGTTAAGTTTGCACAAACAGCCAGAAATCTGGCATTTACTTATTTCAAGTTAATTTCAACAATATTATTTTTGTGTAGTTAGTGTGTGCTTATGTGTCTGTGTGCATATTTAGTTTTCTAAATATCAGCTTTCCCCACGTGCCTCCTCACTGAAACTAGCCATCATTCTAGTAATTAAATGTTACTATTACATCAAGATGTAAAATATGACTGCAATGAAGACAATAATGAGGAATATAATTTGTATTTATGAAGGATATATTCGTGTTTATGAATCTTATCCAGCCATATTTGGACGCAACAAATCAGGTAAGCGGACCCACTCAAAAATTGGAAGCGAGACACAATTTTTGAAGGTAAATGGAAAAAAAATGGACTCAAATCTTCATGTGTGTTTTTTTTTCCCTTCAGATTTTTGGCCAGTTCTATTCTTTAACATAATCATTCTGTTATTCCACTCAAAGTCACAATATGAGCTTCAGTTTCCACCTCAATATATGTAGGTTTTGAGATGGTATAGATCAGGGGGTCTCATTTGTGGACTGAACAGTTCGACAATCTTGCCCACACATGGGTGCTGGCACACGAGTCACTGGGGCTCTAGGTGTGTGTGTGTGTCCATACTCTTTCACCAAATCCAGCCCCCACTCTGCCCCTCTCCCTTCATTGCACCCCTTCCCTCAAGCTCCCTCCTCACGAATGGATGCAGCCTCAGGGTATGTCTACACTGCATTCCTCTTTCAAGAGAGGAATGCAAATGCAGCTGAGCAAAATTGCAAATGAAGTGCAGATTTGAATTTCCTGTGCTTCATTTGCATAATTGCGTCCAGGCGCTATTTCGAAATACCCTATTCTGAAAAAAGAAATGCTGTCTAGATGCGGTTATTTCGAAAGAAAACCCTTCTTTCAAAATTACCCTTAAACCTCATCCAGACACAAGATAGCAGCAGAGGTCAAGCCCCTGCTGGAATTGGTGGGAGCTGCAGGGAAGTGGAGTGACATAGCAGCTTCTGCTCTGCTCCACCACCATCTTCCAGGCCAGCCTCATTGCTCTGCTTTACTGCAGCAATGGGAAAATGAGCAGCCTAACGCCAGCACAAGCTGGCTTGGGAGATGGCGGCAGAGTGGAGCAGGCTTCTGCCTACCTCTGCTTTCCCGTGGCTCCCACTACTAGGCTGAGTGCAGGGGGTCCCTGATTCCTACTGCTGGTCCCAGCCTGCCCAGGGCCCAGTGGGCTAACCTGAGCATAGGAGACCATCCCATCAATACTATGGTTGAGGTGGCCACTGAAGGCCCTGGGGAGGTCATGCAGAACTGTCCTATTGATTCAGAGGGGTTGCCGAGTTAGTCTGTACAGGATAAACTTAAAAAACAACAAATGCTAGTCTGGTAGAACTTTAAAGACTAACAAAACATGTAGATGGTATCATGAGCTTTTGTGGACACAGCCCACTTCTTCAGATGACCAGAGTGTTTCTGAAGAAGTGGGCTGTGCCCAAGAGAGCTCATGATATCATCTGCATGTTTTGTTAGTATTTAAAGTGCTACCAGACTATTTGTTGTTTTTTAAGTTTGTCCTATTGATGGTATGGCTCTGCACACACCTCCTCCAGGCCACAAGATGTGCCAGCAATGGCACAGAGCTAGCAGCCAGTGGTGGTGCCTTGAGTCCCAAAGGATGTTAAATCACCTGGAAGGGGGGACAGGTGGGGCTGGGGAATGTACGGCAGGGGAGGGAGAAGCATGAGGGCCAGTAGGCAGGGCCAGGGTCAATAAGCGGGGCCAGTGTGTGTGTGTGTGGGGGGGGAACTCATAGAGATTCCCCTTTTCTCCTTTCCTAGAGCCCTACCAGAGAGGGGTGCCCTCTGGTGCACTAGGAGGATCTGATGACTGGAACTGGCCCTAATGTAAATTGAGTTTGAGACCCCTGGTGTAGATTGTATGTGAGAATTATGGGAATAAATTTGAAAAGTATCCATCAAAATACTTTAATATTCTCATACTAAACACTTAACTGTACTTTCAATTTATATTGCTTGCCCATTGCTGTATATTTAATTCTTTGTTGGATACTGAATTTTCCCAACCAACAGAAGACATCATATCTGAGAATATACTACATATGTTCTTTCGATTCTAGCAATATTGCAGGTTTCTAGCATTCTGTTGAATTGTTTTCTTTTGCCTCACTTCTTTTGGCAAAGTTTCACAATCTAGCATATTGTTATATGAAGTAATGCAACTGTATTTCAATAGTGTAAATATACAACAAAATCCTAAAGTACTTTTTTCAACTGACACACACTTTGCCAGCTTGAATAACAACAGTTGTCATATATGATTAACTTAATATTTCTTTTATTTTTCTTTATCACAGTTTACTTTTCTATGTTTTTAATTTGTATTTTAACTATAGGAAGGGCAAAATTATGTCTTTCTGTGCACACACATATTTCTCCTATTCAATACAGAAGGAACTGTGCATACATTAAAAGGTAGCATTTGATCTTCTGGGACCAATTCTCTCAGGCTATGTCTACACCATAATGATCTATCAGAAAAAGGTACGCAAATTGCGCTCCGCAATTTGCATACCTTTTTCCGATAGTTTTTTCAGAAGAGGCTTTTCCGAAATTTGGCCCATCTACACTGGGCCAAATTTCAGAAAAGCCTCCTCTTTCAGAAGAGCCCTTCTTCCTCATGGGAGGAGGAAGACAGGGAATCTGAAAAAGCCCATCTGCTCTTCCACAAAAAAATGCGGAAGAGCAGATGCGTTCCTTGGACCCGTAGTGTAGACATAACCTCAAATACTTCTGCCTGCTAATGGTAGGAATTTTGTTTTCAAATTGAGCACATTTAAATACATACTTTTAAAAATTATAAAACTAAAAATCCTTCAATTTTTTTCTGAACTAATTATTGAAGGTGAAAATTATGGAACTTAAGTAACAAACTATTTGATTTAAGAGCACATGGGCCTAGGTGTCTAAGTACCATTGTCTGTGGCCAGAGCAGATTCAGGATCAACACTGATGGTAGAAAATAGAAAGCTACACAGGTGATACCTAAATATTTAGCTTTAAGTGCTTTAATAATATATTCATGTTTTATTTAAATAGGAGTGTTTGGCACTTTTAGTGTTAATCAGAGTTCTTAAAGATTAAATCTTTCCCCATTCATCAAACCTGAGTAACCTGTGTAGGCATAGTGGGATGTTCTTCAGAAGCAAGTTTGTAGGGTCCTCCTCTCTCTCCCCCTTTGCTGCACAGTAACTAAGGAGCTGTTTTGCAGTCACTACTTCATTTCAGTCAGTGCTGTAGCCCCAGTATCCCTTCATCCCACTTTGTGGCACGCAGTAGTCCATGGATCCATGTTTCATTATACCCACCGGCCCCCACACTCCTTGGTTTGAAGGGATAGGCAGGGAGTCTCTGTGCAGAGTGGAATATCATAATATTCTGATTCTGCTGCATCTGAGCTACTCTTTGTTTATGGAGATAATGACAAAATTGTTCTCTATATAACAAAGTAACTGAAACATAAGTAACTCCTGAGTATCATGTAATTGGACACAAGGAGTACTTTATACAGAAGCGCTGCTTGCCAGACAGCAAATTTAGGCAACTCTTATTCAAATATAATGCAGAATAAAAACCTGCAGCTGACTTCAACCAGCTTTCCTCAGTTCAATGAGTCAAATTCAAATAATAAATACATGCTGCACAACTATTTAAAAAAGTCAACAGACTTCCTCTGTGGTAAAAGTTCATTATTCTGACTTATAGTGTTGGGCCATCTTAATATTTCATGGTGCATAAAATATAGCTGTTGAACAGATAGAGGTACTGAATCCTTAAGGCTGAAAAGCTTTAAAATTAGTAAAGGGTGGCAGATTTCTTATGGCCAAAGGCAAAATACTTGAATCAAGTTCATCTAAATAAAATATTGCTTTGTTATGGCTGGTCAACGTATGGCTTAGCTTTGTGGGGATCTGAGCCTAATAATTTAGGATTATTGGGAATGTTATGTGCCTCTCCTGTCCAGCCCTCTATCTCTTTTTGGTGGACACCCATTGGAGATCTTCAGTGTTGTTGTAACTGTGTCCATCCTCGGATATCAGAGAGAAGGTGGGTGAAGAGCTATCTTTTAATGACCAACTTCTGCTGGTGAAAGAAACAAGGGTTTGAGCTATGCAAAGCTATTGATTAGCTTGTCTCCCTCAACAACATAAGTCAGTCTTTCAGAGATCAGATAGTTAGCCATTGCAGAAGAATTAAAGATGAAAGCAGAAGTCTGCTGTCTGGCATGAATGTAGACTTTTTCTTTTTTTTTAAATTTTTTTTTTAAGATAACAAGCACTTTTTCTGAGCTAATCATTCATACTTTACCCTAAAATGGAGACATAAACATAATAACATCAGAATGGCTGTACTGGGTCAGACCAAAGGTCCATCTAGCCCAGTAGCCTGTCTGCCGACAGTGGCCAGCGCCAGGTGCCCCGAAGGGGGTGGACCGAAGACAATGATCAAGCGATTTGTCTCCTGCCATCCGTCTCCATACTCTGACAAACAGAAGCCAGGGACACCATTTCTATCCCCTGGCTAATAGCCTTTTATGGACCTAACCTCCATGAAATTATCTAGCTTCTCTTTAAACTCTGTTATAGTCCTAGCTTTCACAGACTATTCTGGCAAGGAGTTCCACAGGTTGACTATGCGCTGTGTGAAGAAGCACTTTCTTTTATTAGTTTTAAACCTGCTACCCATTAATTTCATTTGGTGTCCTCTAGTTCTTCTATTATGGGAACTAATAAATAACGTTTCATTATTCACCCTCTCCACACCACTCATGATTTTATATACCTCTATCATATCCCCCTTCAGTCTCCTCTTTTCTAAACTGAAAAGTCCCAGTTGCTTTAGCCTCTCTTATATGGGACCCGTTCCAAACCCCTAATCATTTTAGTTGCCCTTTTCTGAACCCTTTCCAAGGCCAAAATATCTTTTTTGAGGTGAGGAGACCACATCTGTACACAGTATTCAAGATGTGGGCGTACCATAGTTCTATACAGGGGCAGTAAGATATTCTGTGTCTTATTTTCTATCCCTTTCTTAATAATTCCTAACATCCTATTTGCCTTTTTGACCGCCGCTGCACACTGTGTGGAAGTTTTCAGAGTTATCCACAATAACTCCAAGATCTCTTTCCTGATTTGTTGTAGCCAAATTCGCCCCCATCATACTGTATGTATAGTTGGGGTTATTTTTTCCAATGTGCATTACTTTACACTTATCCACATTAAATTTCATTTGCCATTTTGTTGCCCAATCACTCAGTTTGGTGAGATCTTTTTGAAGTTCTTCACAGTCTGCTTCTGTCTTGACTATCTTAAACAATTTAGTATCATCCACAAACTTTACCACCTCACTGCTTACCCCTTTCTCCAGATCATTTATGAATAAGTTAAACAGGATTGGTCCCAGGACTGACCCTTAGGGGACACCACTAGTTACCCCTCTCCATTCTGAAAATTTACCATTTATTCCTACCCTTTGTTTCCTGTCTTTTAACTAGTTCTCAAACCATGAAAGGACCTTCCCTCTTAACCCATGACAATGTAGTTTACACAAGAGCCTTTGGTGAGGGACCTTGTCAAAGGCTTTCTGAAAATCTAAGTATACTATATCTACTGGATCCCCATTGTGTGCATGTTTGTTAATGCCTTCAAAGAACTCTAATAGATTAGTAAGACATGATTTCCCTTTACAGAAACTATGTTGACTTTTGTCCAATAAATTATGTTCTTCTATGTGCCTGACAATTTTATTCTTTACTATTGTTTTGACTAATTTGCCCGATACTGAAGTTAGACTTACCGGTCTATAATTGCCAGGATCGCCCCTAAAGCCCTTTTTAAATATTGGTGTTATGTTAGCTACCTTCCAGTCATTAGGTACGGAAGCCGATTTAAAGGATAGGTTACAAACCACAGATAATAGTTCAGCAATTTCCCATTTGAGTTCTTTTAGAACCCTTGGATGAATGCCATCTGGTCCCGGTGATTTGTTCACGTTAAATTTTTCTATTTGTTCCAAAACCTCCTCTAATGACACTTCAATCCAGGACAGTTCCTCAGATTCATCACCCACAAAGGATGGTGCAGATTTGGGAATCTCCCTAACATCCTCAGCCGTGAAGACTGAACAAAGAAATCATTTAATTTCTCCGCAATGGCTTTATTGTCCTTGATTACTCCTTTTGAATCTCGATCGTCTCGGGGACCCACTGGTTTTTGAGCAGGCTTCTTGCTTCTAATGTACTTAAAAAACATTTTGCTATTGCTTTTTGAGTTTTTGGCTAGCTGTGCCTCAAAATCTTTTTTTTGCTTTTCTTATTACATTTTTACACTTGATTTGACAGTGTTTATGTTCCTTTCTATTTATCTCACTAGGATTGGACTTCCACTTCTTGAAAGATGCCTTTTTGTCCCTCACTGCTTCTTTTACATGGTAGTTAAGCCACGATGACTCTTTTTTAGGTCTCTTACTATGTTTTTTTAATTTGGGGTATACATTTCAGTTGGGCCTCTATATGGTGTCTTTAAAAAGTTTCCATGCAGCTTGCAGGGATTTGGCTCTCGTCACTGTGCCTTTTAATTTCCGTTTAACTAACCGCCTCATTTTTGTCATCTATCAGCCTAATAAGAATAAAATTGTACAGCTGATCCTGAAAACAGCATACTAACAATCTAAACACGATCTTCTTGAAGACAAAATTCCTAGCTCCTTGAATGCAAGCAAGCTTAAGAGAAACAATTATGCACCTTGGGATGCATATCCCCTCTGTTCTTCTTACGTAGAGAAAAAAATCAGCTCTAAATCCCTCATGCCTTGAGAGATGTTATCTGGATTTTACCAAGTCAGAGCAATAGAGGATTCAAATAAATATGAAATTGGAAGATGTATTCTTTTTTCTTCAGACAATTTTTGATGTAATAGCATAGAAAGCGGCAGTCCCACACAGAAGCCATAGACTTTGATGTACTACTTCCTTGGGGAAAAAAAATCTAGAGCTACCATGCACAGAAATCCCAAAGCATTTACTTTATGAATTGGACTATTAACATTACTTAAAACTACATTGTAAACATTTTAAATAATACATCACTTAATCACTTTCAAGTGTCAGAGTTGGAAAGCTTCAGCACCATCTCTGTTAAATCTTCTACTGGGAAATTCTAATCTTCCTGCTTGCAGTAAAACAAATTCCAACCTACATTAACAATTCCAATGATTCTTTCCAAAAGTCTTAAGCCACAATGGGTTAAAATCCTCTGGTGAGTAAGTTCTACCCATCCAATTATTCTGCACTGATCAAAGGCTGCAAATTGTTGTGCATTGCGCTGAAGTAAAGAAGTGTTTGTGACACATTACTAGCAGGATGAAGTTTTTCATACTTTGGCTACGTCAAGACTGCAGGCTTCTTTTGGAAGAAGCTTTTCCTGAAGAGATCTTCTGAAAAAAACTTCTTCTGAAAGAGAGCTTCCACACTGAGACAGCACATTGAAAAAGTGATTTGATTTTTTGACAGATAGCATCCACACTGAATGGATTCTATCTTGCATGTAAGCAGTGATTACCATGGGCAGAATGGCCACTAGGGGTTAAGAGCTCTTTTGGAAAAGGGCCTCTTCCTCATAGAAAGAGGTTTACCAATGCCGGAAAAAACCTTCAGTTCTTTCAATTTTTTTTCAAAAGAACGTGCTTGCAGTGTGTACTTAATTGAATTTTTGGGGGAAAAAAAGCCATTTTTCTGAAAAAAAAAACTCCGTAGTGTAGACATACTCTTATTTACCTACTAAAAGATTTACCTGGCATTGCTTGGACATGTGGTTAGTGGTGTCGTGGTGCAAGAGTCAGGGTTGGTTGAGAAAGGGCTCAGGGCAGGGGGTGGGATTGCAAATCTCAGCGGCTGGTCCCCAGGGCTAGGCTGGGGTGGTGGGAATTATGCTGCCTGGCTGATGGTGGCCCCCCTGTGGTCATTGGGAAGCATACCCCTGCTATTATAGTCCTCCCTTTATGTCTGATGAGAAACAGTCACATTCCACACACATCCTACTTCCTGGCACTCCCAGAGAAATGGATGGACAGACAGACAGAGAGATGCACAAATATATAGGAGATAGCCTGAGGCACTCTTTTCCTACAGAAAAGCTTCTGCTTTATTTCAGTACAGCATGTGAATGTAAAGAGCAAAGTGGGAAGTAAAAAAAAAAGTAACTAAAATGTGACAGTGACATCTGAGGAGTAAGAAGCTTAATATTCAATGACATAACCAGCCTTCGCAGAAAGGGCAGTGTCAGCACCTTGACAAGGGGTTAGGAGACTAATCAAGATATGGCCCACATCTCTGTAGTGTACACTAACTGACATTCCTTTTGATGCTCACACACTCATTTTTTCCTCAAGGACTGCCACTTTGATTACCTGCCAGTGCAAGATTTATTCCAGTGCACATGAGGCCATATCAAAAGAAAGAAGGCTAGAGTACCCTCATTTGGTTTCCAGAAATCACACTTCCTAGGAATCCTGGATATTCAAATGACATCTTCAATATCTGATGATGGTGGGTGTTGCAATGCAGTGCAGACATTGGAATTCAATTTCACCCACCACAGACAACATTCATTATGATCTTTTCATCTTCACAGCAAGGGATTCTATTTTCTGGAGTTAATAATAACTCATTTTGTTTATTTCTAACAGAAGAAAGATTCAGTAGTTGTACCGCTGCTGCTGCTTTTTATGTTTGAAATAAAGGCTTTTGAGTTTTTCCATGCATTGCTCAACTTTCAGAGGTTTGCTTTTATTCCCTCTTTGATGGGTCATTTTAAATGACACAGATCTTATACCCTCCCTGATCCCTCCTCAGTTACTAAAACTCTCTTTTTTGGTGCCAGAGGATGTGGGTTCAAATCATACCATAAGGCAGTGCACTGAAGCTCTGTGATTTCTGTCCCTAAAAATAAAGAACCAGGATGTGGAACAATGCAATTATGTGCTACTCTCTTCTATTCATGATATGAATAAAAAGCGAACTCTTCCCCAAAGTGCTGCCCAATTTAATTTATGAATAAACTGTCAGCTAAAGCAGACAAGTATAAGATTAGGATATCAAACCTGTTCTGATTCATTTCAGTAACATCACAGTACTCAGCTATGAAAATCCACCCAATAAAGAAGGAAGCCACAACCACTCCATGCATAGTCTTACCTATGCCATCTCTTCCAAATAGCTGACTTGCTTATCAACCCAGAAAGCCTTCAACCATTCCAATATTCTGTTACAGCTCTCTAAAGAGCTTCCGTTATATTTAGCTGAACGTATGTCCAGATCAGAGATGGGTTTAACAGTTTTGAAGACCCCCAGTCAGAAGGAGCCGTGTATCTTAATAGAATTTGATCTTCTTGTGAATAGAAAGAACCCTTGGATGCCAGGAAGAATAAGTGGCATGCCAGAGCAAAATGGATCTATGTCCTTCAGAGCTAGAAAAATTGTTAGAAAAGTATCTCTCACTTCTCATGACCAAAATCATTCATACAGTGCTGGCAATCTACTAGTCACTCTAAAATAGGTTGGTAGTCAAGCTGAGTCTCAAGAAAGCATGTCTGAGCACCAAAACCCTCACAAATGACCAGCTCTGCTCCCATTCACCAGCCCCTGTGGCTACCCTGCTCCAGACCCTGTGGTACTGTTGTTCCAACTGCCAGCCCAGCTCCCGTGGAGTGCCTCAGCTCCACTGCTCTGACACTTGGACCAAAGGCTCCAATGCTCAGGCCACTGAGGCTCTATTCTTCTTTTGGTCTGGCAATGCTCCTGATCCTAGCCCACTGGTTTTTCCCCGTGAGTGCTCCAGCACCAGAGCACCCATAGGATCACCAATGCTGGACCAAAGAAATCCAGATTACAAAAATTCAATCTGTAACTGAAGGAGCTGTCATAGACATATTTTGTCTGTGACTGAAGACAACCATCCTCTGCATATCAATGTATCTTTCAGCCTTGGGGTCGATACTATTCCTGGAGAAATTTAAAAAAGAAATATTTTAGACAGAGACCACTTCAGTTCCTATCAGATGGCATCTATCACAGGTTTAAAATTCTAATCCCATCTCTAGGCTGACATCTTCCTCTACACGTGTTTGACCCTGTTAGCTAGAACCCCCCACCCATTAATCAAAGAGAGATCTACTCTTGGGGACAGTGTAACTGTAGAGACCAAGGAAAAGGTCGATAGAAACTGGAGACAGGGTATATTTAATGAAAGTACTTACGTTATTAGACTATTGACCATCCTGATGGAAAAGATCAAACTAAGCCCCCACTTACTGACGTCCAGAACTAAATAAACAAATAAATGAATAAATAACCACAAACAAGGCACAGGCTTTTGCATTGTTCTTTCTATGATGACTAGACCAAAGAAATGCCAACTATATACAGAGCCAGTATGCTGGTCAGTGTTAGCATTCTCAATACAATAGATGCTGCTGTCCACAACTGTAGTTATAGATTTTACCTCTAAGTTGACAATATTCCCCAACAGGTACAGAATCAAATTCATCTAACCAAATACATGCAAGCTTAAATAGGTTTTTGAGTGATGTGCGAGAATTTTGCTGATTCCCATTAATCATTAAGATTCTGTTTTATTGATTCAGGGGGCTGGGCTCTTCTGATGTTTAACTGATCACAGGGACTCTAATAGGCACCCTGTTTAAAACAAACAAAAGGAAGTTTTTCTTCACTTTGAGGACAGTCAACCTGTGGAACTCCTTGCCAGAGGATGTGTGAAGGCTAGAACTTTAACAGGGTTCAAAAAAGAGCTAGATAGATTCATGCAGGTTAGGTCCATCAATGGCTTATTAGCCACGATGGGTAGGATGGTTATCCTAGCCTCTGCTTCTCTGGAGGTGTGTGACAGGGGAGGGATCACACGAGGATTACCTGTTGTGATTCCTTTCTCTGGGGCATCTGGTATTGGCCACTGTCAGCAGACAGAATACTGGGCTAGATGCACTTTTTGTCTGACCCAGTATGGCTGTTCTTATGTTCTTATGTTCTTATGACTTTTAACTAATATAGCCTGATCAGCGAGTGAAAAGAACCATTGTGTAGCTTCTCATCTGCAGGAAAACATCTTCAACAGTACAACTCCATATTTAGCTATTGGCCTTTATAGAATATGAATAGATATTTATCGGATGCATAAAGGTCACGTGAATATTCCAAAATCGAATTCCATGAAGGAAGGGGACTCATCTCAACAGGTCACTAGTAATTGAAAGGTGTTTGGGTATAAAAATAGTCAGCAGATGATATAATGTAGCATACACCTGTTCCCAGCTGCCTAGGATTAAGTGATGTTGGTATCAATGATTTGTTCTATCATGATTACAGTTCATAAATTACTCACACATGTTCAAAGTGATCTTTTTTAACTTTGCATTTTATTAAAACATATAATCGACTATATTCAGCAACGTTAATAGAGTAACATTCAGCAATATTATTTAGCATCTTTGTTGCTGTATTATTAGCAGCAGTTGCAGATTATTGGTGTTTTTCTGGGGAACTTTTAGATAATGATCTTGAATAACTCCATTTATTAATAAAACATTATAGAAACAAGCTGGATTCAGCATTGAACTACTCCAGTTTTAGGCTAGTCTAACTTCACTGAAGTTAGGGTTATGTGTGCCTGTTACAGAACTATAAAAATAGAAATTCTCACATCCAGAAATGATTATTTGCTTTTTTTCCACTCTTTCTGACTGCACATAATAACTTTGTTAATATCTTTAAGGCAAAATAGCTCCTTTTGCCCCATCACTTCCCGAGCCACAAGTAGTATAAATACAGTTAATACTAAACACTGAAACTCATTTTGTTTTAAGCATGCTAATTAGTGTTGTTTTCAAAAATATTGAGGAAGGATGATTTTGTGATTAATGAACTGGACAGGAACACTGGAACTCAGCCGCGTTCAATTTATTCCTGTGTCTCAAACTTCATATGGGACCTTGAGCTCTTTGTGCCTTGGTGCACAATTTTCCTGCTTTCACACTGCAACCTTTTTTCCTAACTTTTGTCTACCACGTGTATATAGAATGTACGCTCATTATGGAATAGTGTCTTGGTATGTGTCTGTATAGTGTCTGGCACAGTGAGGCACCTGTGTCAGTATGGGCCTCTGTGTGCTTCTCAAAGAAAAATAGCATGTCATTTCATCTAAGTAAGGGTATTTTAGCTTTAGTGTCTTAAAATATCTTTATGGAACTTTCAGAACAGTGACACCCTGATTTGTTAACTGACATTTTTATACAACACCAAGTATTTTAATATAATTAAGAGATCTGTGAATTAGAAATAAATAAAACAAGGCATCTACCTGCAGAAATTTTATTGGAAAAGGAAGTATGGAAATTGGGGTATTGTGGCTCATAATTGGTATTCTGAAGGACTTTACATAACTACCTCCACCTGGAGTTAGTTCAAGCCAGATCTTATTTGCTATTTGAAGAGCTGCTTGGGACTGGATAGTACACGGAAGGTGTGGTGATGGCAATATTTGTTTTTGTGGCTTAGCCTTTCTGTGGATTAAGCAAGGAAGCTTGTCTTGTTATTTATTTCTAGTGCTTCTTGTATTGGCATAATAATGAAGAATTTCATCTCAATGCAGTATCATGCACCATCACAATAGCACAGAGAAGGTCTGTGAATAGAGGAATTAGTGCCATGCAAATGTGAACTCTTTCTTTTTATGTCTGTAACAAGATGCTAGGTAGGTGAGGAAAGAGGATAGTTCTAGGCAGGAACTCTGCAGTTAAGCAGAACAAGAGAGAGTGTAGCTTGAGATAAGTATTTACACTGTTGCTAATCAAATTCTTCTGTGTTACCAGAATCCCATGACAGTATAACTACAGTGATCAGTAATATCTGACTAAAACCTGACCAACTAACACAGCTCCATCCCAGAGACTAGTGAGAAAAAAAATCCTGCATTCCAACTCCTCTGCAGGCTATTGGTTTGGACTTCTCTTCCTTTTTTGTTTGTCTTTCGCAACAACTATATTTTCTTTCAGATTCACTATACACAACTAACCCAGGAACATACACTTCTGCTCTAGTCACAATTTCACACAGTTCTCCAGACTGGGCAGGTTTCATTAACAATAATAATTACAGAGCTAAGTGAAGACATTTAATTTATAATCCAAAGAGAACAGCTTACGATGGCTGCCATCTGCGCAGAGAAATAATGTAGTGGAATGTGGAATTCAGCCTTGCTTGGATTTGTTTTGTTTCATTTGTTGAACTTGTTTATTTAACTGTCAGTAATTATTAACTGACATTGGTAGCTCTTGGGTACATTTATTTTGTGTATTTACTGAGTGCTGATTTCAGCTATTAATTGTGGAGCAAAAAGGAGATATAAAAGTTAATATTTGTGGGTATAAAATTATATATGATTCAAGCTGCCTTTTGACCTTTATCTGAAATGCTTCAAGTTTATCCTACTCTGA
Organism: Pelochelys cantorii; assembly: GCA_032595735.1. Lineage (NCBI taxonomy): Eukaryota > Metazoa > Chordata > Testudines > Trionychidae > Pelochelys > Pelochelys cantorii. The sequence continues at coordinate 90,391,093 of CM064326.1, forward strand.
CAATTTTATTTAATTTTCAGTGATTCATCTTAGACGTGGGACTGAACCAAGAAATTAAATCCAATCACCCCTGAATTTCAGGGAAGTTCAAAATGACCTCGATTCAAACTTACTTCACATGTACCCTTTATTGTAATAACGGATTGAATAAAAAATCTGGACTGAAATATCTGTTTTTAGCTTATGCCCTTTTCTAATTCCTGTTCTGTGTTAATCATTACTTCTTAATTTCCACCTTAATTGTTTTAACCATGAATGCTCAATTGAGTCCTAATCTCCCATATACAGTCTACATGGTACTGTATACGAAATATAAAATGTTGCATTATTTACAAGAAGGACTATTGCATTGACCATGACATTTTTTAACCTCATTTTCTGCTAAATAGGACTAGAAAATATGTTAAAACACAATATTTTTTCCAGTGCAGATGTTCCAACAAATGGTGGTACAAGAAAGAAAGCACGGACACACGCATATCTCTTCCTCTTTGCAGGGAGAATGAGTGAAGCATCTTGTTTACTAAATACCAAGTTTTCTTCCTCTATGCAAAAGTGTATGGTGGAGGAAATAGTGAAAGCAAACATTGCATGTGTATAAGCTTGCGGATGCTAAGTTCTCCAGTAGGCCTGTGATTCAGCACATAACATGTGGAACAGAATTAAGCAATGGAGGTTTTCTGTGTATATTTCAATCTATTTTATATTATTTTTTGACAGATACCATCTGGCAAACTTAATTCAAATAAACAATTAGTGGGGAAAAGGAACAAACTTCAAGAGAAATAGGGCCCAGGACAATTTCCTTTTACTGACTTAAATGGAAGTGAGGTCGAGACAATAGCGTGCAAGCAACAAAAATAATGGTTCTCAACCAAGGAGTTATATTTGAATAAGAGCATCTGGGATAAGGATTCAGTGAGTTTTAAGATGAAGAATTATTGGAGGGTGTGATGGGTGTTAAAGGGGAGCCTGTGAAGTTTGAGGATTTGAAAAGTTTTGAGAATTCCTGACCTAGAAAATAATGTTATCCCAAGCAATGTGCATATGGGATGGGTGAAAAAAAAATCAAGCTGGTGATGCTTAGCTCTTACAATAAAAGATATTAGAAACCTTAATTTTTGATTGAACTAAAACAACTGGCAAGAAGTATGTACAGAACCCAGTCATACGTAGGCTTGTTTGTTGCCACATCTCTCAGTTAGACCATGGACACAAAAATGAACCCTTCCGTGGCTGTCAGCCTCACTTTCTTGCTTCTTTTTGCGGCATCAATAATATCACACCAAAGACATCTATCTCATTTTGTAATTAATTGAATCACAACTAAAACCAAACAATTTGGTTTGGTTACAAGTGTAATTAGCTGCAAAATATTGTATTTCTGTTCCTAATTGCCAGAAACTTTCTTCATTGCAGTTTGGTTTTAAATTAGAATTCTGCTTTTCTGTAACTTCAGTAACAGAAATCATTGCACTCAGTATATCTTTCTTTGGATAATGGGGAGAAACAAGCGTGCAAAAGAATTGTGTAAACTGGATATTAAATAAATATGGGCTAAAGACCTTTTTGACTTCTGATCCATGCAAGGTCAGATTTGGATTTTTTTCCCTTCGGTGATAAAACACATTTACAGAGGTGTGTCTGACATATTTCACAATGAAGAATCTAAAAGCACATGGATTTATAACCACCTGTTTTGATCTTATCATTCAAAAAGGACAATTTAAGATGTGCTGACTGTGTTACTTTAAAATGCAAGACCTGCAGAAAACCAGCTCTGTTTTGAAAGGCTTATGGAAAGATAATTATTATACCTCCCAGACTAACTCCTGAGTTGTATTCAAACATTTATCATGAAGCTGTAGTGCTGTTTTCAAGTGAGCAGTAAATATGAATGATACTGCTTTGAAGGTGAGTTGTAATGCTGCGGAAAGTAGATCTGAAAAACCACAGATGGTGATCCAAGTGGTAATGAAGCGATGGGTTGCACGGATCAATGATTATGCAGATAAAATTGTACACTCTATATTGAGTTCATACTAAAATCACAAGGTATGGAATATTGCCAGTTTGTCAAAGTAATCCAGTTAGAATTTGATACATGTGAGAGTAACATTTCCTACCCAGAGCATCCATGTTAAAAGGAGATGATATTTTGTGCGGCAGAAGAAATGAAAATGAATAATGATATGTACGTCTAACCTTAAAAAGGTAGTTCTAATTGCTCATAGCATATGACTGCTACTTTTTGAGTAGAGCAACTTGCTTTCACCTTAGTGATAATTTTACTGTTAGTGAGTGAGTGAGCATAACTAAGATTTTAAAATGATACCTGTTTTAGGCCATGAAATTGGGGAGGGGATGGATTCACTCAGGTTATGACCCATTCACTTTTTGTCAAGGCTAAACCTGAATAGCACCATGAGCCCTATCATTCAAGATGGCCTAACTGCCACTTAGATTCAACCTGGACACCTTTCTGTCAAGTCAGAGTAGCAGCCAAGCAAAATGTAACTGAATAGCATTGACCCGATTGACCTCTCTCAACATTTGGAGGAGATGCATAAATGGGTTGATGGGCCATGTGGATCAGAATGCTGGTGTGGGGAGTGTTTAAGACATAAAGAGCAGGGTTAACTGTGGCTTCTCGCTCTGCTTTCAATGATAGTTCAGAGCCTCTGTCTATAAGATAATATTTTGCACAAATACACCAAAGAAGGGGGCCACATGGACTAGAGGCCAAAATAAATGCAGTTCATAACAATTGCATCATACAGGTTCTCTCGCATAATTTTTTAAAAATACTCTGTTAGAATATGTAAAATATGTCAATAACAAAGTACATAGGATTAGAAACTGACATGGTGCACAGAGTGAATAGCACCTTACAGAATAAATATCCCTTTCCAAAATTTTTATTACCCCTCACTTGAAAAAAAATACAAAACTTACTGTTGGCTGTTTTACCATCAGCAGCACATCGTGAATTCTTACTCATGCAGTTCAAGTATGTATTCATTTACAAAATTGTTATTAGGATAGGTTTTGTACCACCGTTTCTCAAAGCCAGGGACATGTGCCAAACGTCATACTGCAGACCTACAGTGAAAGAAAGCATTCACAGTGGTGCATAGGTTAAAAATAGCATGAGTGAGTTTTGCAGATCATCCAAAATTGAGTTCAAGCTGGTCCTGTCTATTGTCACATCATGCATTTTATTGATCATATATTATAAATAAAAAGAACATATATATTATAAAAAAAAATCTGTCCACCACATTACCACCTTATGTCAATGTCATCTCAACAACTTGTATAATACAGGACATGGTACTTGTCCAAAGTAACTTCATGTTTGATTTGGAGCATATATTTGGAAAAAATAAACCATTTGAAATCTGATGAACTGTATATTTTTCTGGGATTTGCTCATTAACATTCCTACAGCTTATAAAATTCCCATTCTGAAATACTCAACTTTTGAAAACTCTCACTGCAGCAAGTTTCAGTGTTAACATACTGTAGTGGGATAAATGCCTAGGATACATGAATAAAGCCTTCATTAATGTGAGGGGAGTCATGTGGCTATACAGACTCAGACAGAACTTAGCCCTTGAGATGATGTGGAAGAAAAGTAGGCTTTATTTTCTGCAGTCTTCTTTGTCATCATCAAAATTGCCTGTAAATACAAGAATTCTTTATTGGTGGAGATGGTGAATGGAGATGATGTGTGGGAAAAGAAAAAAAAACTTTAGATTTTTAGAGGCAAGACTGAATTGGGAGTGTTGTCAGGCAGGAAAAAAAAAAGGTATTGCTTTAATTTTTTAAAAACTGACATTGAAAAGGTCCAGTGAAGAACATTGAAGAAGGTTACAGATTATGTATAGCATAGCTTACATAAGAAGAGAGAGAGGTCAATTTTATGATTATTTTACATGAAAAGGACAATTGACAGATGACTCGCCTACCATTTCCAAAGCTATAAAAGATAACACAGACAGTGATTCCCCCAATATATCATGGCCTAGAACATAAGAGCAAGGGCTAACTGGAGGAAATGAATGCTGAGTGAATATAGAAGTAATAAAAAGGAAGTACTGCTGTGAAACAGTATGTAATATCATAATTGCAAGAAGTTCAAATCAGATACTGTGGTAGGAATTCTCGGAAAGTGTTTAATAGCCATGTGGTCAATAATATTTTATGCACATTAGGATATGGGTAGTTAAATATGATTCAGAGTGTTAAATGTAGAGCTAAAAAAGGAAATGTTTGTTTAATGTAGATAACTGTACACATGTTTAAGAACAGAGCACTTTAAGATTCTTGATGGAAGGTGCTTTCTTGTTTCTGAGAGTCTAAAAATGTGATAGGTACTTTACAAAATAGATATAATTACTAAGTATTCTTAAGTGGGGCTTTCATCTTTACTTCAAAAACAGAAAGCATGAGCCAGTGTAGAAGGAACTGCTAGAGACTTGATAGATTAACCATCTGATCCAGTTGGTTCTTAAACTCAGGAAATTCCAGTGGTAACAACTGACACCCAAAAAATACAGATATGATACTGAGTCACTTTCTAACTCTCAACATTCATACTTTTGTTTCAGTTGACTATTCATTTAGAATTGCAATCAAAACCATCATAACCTTGCTTTGAGTCTCTTTAGTTTTTAATTGCAATGTTTTATTATATTTTTTCCACCCAAGAGGGTCATGATTCTAGGAGTATTTTGCAATATAACCATCTGCTAAAGTAAAAATGTATATTCTTTATTAGAAAGTAGAATAGGTGTTGGCTGATTATTTCTGGCATCATGTGGAAGGGAGGAGGGGTTGTTTGGTTTTTGTTTTATTTTTTCCAAGAAGCATGTAAGTGATGCTCTTAGCAGCGAATATTAAGATACAGTATAGTGATTTTTACAGAATTCATATGGTAAGCCAGCACTACTAGAATGGGATAATTTCACATATATGAGCTTTTTTGTCAACTCCAGTGACTTCTGGAATTTTACTTTTTTACCTGCTGTCTTGGGATCTGGTATAGTAAAACAATTAAATACTTGTGAGTTTATTCTTTTTGCCGAATGTTAACGTGAATTGTTAAGATTAGTGATTCTGGCAGCTCATTTTCTGAAATCTGTGCATGATTTTATTAAAGATAGTTTTCTACCTTTCATAATATGAGCTCCTGCTAGGAGGGAAAGACGGTTCACAATGATTCAATACCAGATTCCTGATCTTGTCCCTTGTTTCAGAGGGGTAGCCATGTTAGTCTGTTTCAACAAAAACAATGAGGAGTCCTGTGGCACTAAGAAATTTATTTGGGCATAAGCTTTTGTGGAAGTGGTCATTTTACCAGTACATTCTTTATTCAACACTTTCTCTTTGTTAATTAACATAATTTTGCAATTATCTCATCCAATCAATTTGGCAACATATTTGACAGTGACATTTTCTGAGCACATAACCATATACTGATGCAGCTAGAAGAAGAAAATCTGTATTACAATTAGCTTATGGGAAAACTGTGCCACAAGCTCAGGATATAATCAGATTTTATTAACCATTCTCTGGCATACTGCTTCAACCAATTGTTTCTTCAGAGCAAAAGGAATGTGGCTCGGAATATGTTAAAATATGAGACCTGGCCATTATAGTATTATAATGGCATTGCTTGATATCAGGCTCTTGATGTGCTAAACACAATACATATGCATTGGAAGAGAGGCCCACTGTCTGAACAGACCTCACACAGGCCAGGAGAAAAAATTAAAACAGACAGGTGATGTAATTTTTCCAAAGTCTCCCAGCAGGTCAGTAGTGCAGCCAGGAATAGAACTGCATTCTGTTGATTTTTGAAGTTGGGTCCTATCCAGTAGACCACATTGCCTCTCACACAGGGTAGAAAAAAAGGGGACTTTCACCCTTCTGAATATATTGTTCAGGGGTTAGATGCAACTACAGAGTCTCTTCCCTCTTAACATCCTAGGGTTAGTAATGACAACAGAATGTATTTTTAAGGTCAAGCAAGAGGCAGAAATGGAAAGGAGAGCTCTACCCACTAAAGGAAAGTGAAGAGTGTCTTCTCCCTGCATAGCAGGGAACAATTGCTTCTCCAGAGCCATGGTCTCATCCTGAGCTCCCACTGATGCAGTAAGACTCCATGCTTGTCACCATCTCCCTAGACAAGATGTTTCTTCATGCCCCTTGTTAGAAAAAAAAAGGATCAGTGCAGTTGCATCACTTAAAGGAAAGAGTTCGTTTAATACTTAGAATTCAAAATAAACTATTTGGGGACTAAAAAGAATAATTTCCCAGATTTCTTCCTTCTTTTTCATTTAAGGTTTGTCTACACAGCATCCTTAGCTCGAAATATGCTATGCAATTTGCGCTATGCAAATGGTGTAGCTTATTTCGAGTATATTTCTAAATAGCTTATTTCATAATTTGATACTGTCCACATACCGTTAAATTTCAAAATAACTCGCTGTTCTGAAATTCCCCTTAATGTTACCGGGATATCGGAATAAGCTGCCTGTAAATCTATTTCAAAATAATAAGCTGCTTCAATGGACGTGGAATAACTATTTTGGGATACTTCCAGTATCCCAAAATAGCTCTGCAGTGTAGACATGCACTTAGACTTTAACAATTTGTGTTATGTAGTTATTTTAATTTGTGTGTCACTCAACTGATTATGTCAATGCCCCTCATATTCTAACATATATTTATATAATACTTCCATTTCATCTCCTAAATGAGAGTCATGTTTCCTTAGAGATTCCCCATTTCAGATCTCAGAAGGAGCCTTTTGGGTGTCCAGATTTCGTTTTAAAATATAATTTTGCTCTTTCATTGGCTTGTTTTCTTTGTAAGATTACATTACAGGTGTAATACTGGGACTTCAGCAATGTTCCCAAGCTCCTTTTTGACTTCATCATCATCACTTAAATCTGTGGACCTTTCTGAAATCTTACCATTTATAATAAAGCCTCTTACCAAGATTTCCCTCTAAACATTTTTAATCCTTTCAGTACATAAATATGACTAACCAGTTTTGCTTTTTATTCCTTTAAATACATAAAGTTTATTCTGTCTTTGAGGGTTATTTAGGTTAAAGCATACATCTATTCCAACCATCTCTGCAAATTACTCAAAATACAGTATATGCTGTCAAGCTGCACATATCGGCAAATATTATCTAGCAGGTTCAGTGATATTATTATTATTAATCTACAGTGCTTTATTGATAATCCCTCAAACATTTTTATCTTGTCAGACTTTCTGAGGACTAGTGGCTTAATTTGGGACTTGTAATCGCTAAAAGGGAATGTACTAGTTGTTGATAAACTGAAACTAGGGTGAACAGATATCCAATTTTATTGATCTTCTTCTTCTTAAACACTTGTACTCTGAGTGGAGCATAGGTCATCTACAAGTCTCCTCCACTTCACTCTGTCTTGAGAGAAAAACTTCTAGCTGACTCCAGGAGTACCCCAGTTGTTGTCCTTCAATCTCAGTAGATCTTCTCCAAGTTGTCCGAGGTCTTCCTCTTTTGCATTTTCCTTGTGGGTTCCATGTGGCAGCTTGATGGACTATGCTGGATGATGGTATTCTGAGAGTGTGGCCTAGCCATCCCCACTTATGATGCTTTCCCTATATTTGGGGTTTTTTCTTGTATCTAGGTACTATTACTCTCCACCCTAGCATGGTTTTTCAGGCTTGCTGTTTGGTCAGCCTAGCTGTAACTTTTTTGGTATATTTTACATCAGTCAGCCTGGATGAGTTCTGAGCCTTGATAGACATGCCTGTACTCATTTGACTTTGGTTGTCATTCAATGTGCTATTTTTCCTGCAAAATACTGCAGAATCAGAGATTAAACATGGTGACTTAAACATTTGGGTTTCTAGATATTTTGCTAACTGATGCTTTAACTGGAGGTTGTATAATCAGATGTAATAGTTTGCCTCTCAAATGTGTGATTCCAAGATTCTCTATTTCCAAAGCCAATTTCTCTTACAGATCATATTCATTTTTTTCAAGAAATGAATTCAATCCACAGGGCTTTCAGATCCTGACATTCCCTTTATTCTCTACCACAAAATATGTTCCATTTTTAAGACAATTCCATCTATGATGTTTGGGTGAATATTCTAAGCTTATAAATAATGACTTAGCAAATTCAAAGACCATTTTTGTCAATTTTACAGTCAGAGGATTTTTAAAAGTGCAAATGTCACAGTTTCAGATATTTAAACCCACATTAAAACCATACCATGCCACTGCTACTTCTGCAGTGCTGCTGGTAGTGGTACAGCTTTCAGAGCTAGGGTCCCAGGCAGAATCCAGGAGCTTTTTCTAGCCCAGGGGAGGTTCCCAGAAGTATGTCTGACTTGGCCCTTAAAGTAGCCCTGCCGGGAAAGAGGAAACACCATTCATCCTTAGCCTGTCTGGGAATAGAAGCCTGGTGCATGTTAAGAGCCTCCAGCTTTGCCCCTCACCTACATTAGCCAGTTGTCACAGAGGAAACCAGGTTTTCACAGCCCTACTCATAAGCAAGACGAAGTTGATGCCTCTATTTATTAAATGTTTTATATGAAGTGATGAAATGTTTCTGACATGCTGATAGCATGACCTGATGTATTATCTGGATAAGAGACTTCTTATATTTCTTAGCCCCTCGCCTGACTAACATTCTGGTGTATTTGTTTTGCTTTGGTACAGCACCTAACGGTAGAGAGTATCCAAGTTTTATTCTATACAAATAAATGGCATTACCTATATGAATTAACTGATGATGAAATTCATTGAGATGGAGCTATAAGGTGCAGCTGTCCTAAATTAAATCTGGTCTACAATATCTGAAGGTCAGCTGCAAAAAATGGTTTGGAGACAACAGGGTACAAAAATAGGGAATGGCATAAACCGCCTTCTCCCTTTTGGAGATAACAAGTGTCCGTATACAATGGACCTCATTCTCCCCTAGTTTACACTATTAGCAGGTACTTTAGTAGAGTTACTCCTGATTTCTACTGTTGTAAGTAAGAGGAGAATCACACCATATGTATACACAAAATACATATATTCAGTTCCTGAATAAATAATTTTTCAAGGATCAAATTGCACCCCTAAAAAAGAAGTTCCCTTTTTGCAAGTAAAATTGGCATCGGCAAAAGACCACCCTGGCATAATCAGGAAATCTTGAATGATCTAAAAATCAAAAAGGAGTTCCATAAAAGGTGGAAACTAGCTCAAAGCACACAGGGTGAATATAAACATATAACACAAGTATGTAGGAGGAATGTTAGAAAAACAAAGACACAAACAAGTTCAATCTAGATAGAGACATAAAGAGTAACAAGAAAACATTCTACAAATATATTAGAAGCAAGAGGAAGACTAAGGACAGGTAGGCCGCTTGCTCAACAGTGACAGAAAAACAATAATAGAAAATGGCAGAGATTAGTGATGATTGAACACCTAATGTGGTGAATGCCAGTGAAAACTGGGTAGGTTCTGAAGTTAAAATAGGAAAAGAACAAGCAGTGGGTGCATTCACCTACATAACAGCAAGCTCCTAGAATCCACCACTCTCATTGCTCTGTCTGTGTCACAACAGTCTAGTAACTCGCAGTCATGTAGGATGAATGCACCCACTACTTGGAAGAGCTCAATGACAATGATTGTGACTGGTCTCTGTATCGGGTAGGATAGGGTAGAATGTTATCCAAGGGCTCTTTTCCCCTTACCTCTCTCACAGAAGGGTAAATACAATCTTACCCTTAATTTCAGAGTTCAGCATTATATTTAAAATACTAGTTACTTTTGCAGGTTTGAAAAGTGGATCATGAATTTGCATAGAAACTGAATACATTTAATAGACAGTGTCCTCAACTCATCCTCTCCTTCTTTCCTGCTCCCCAAAGAAAAATCCTAAACTTTGTGTCCTTCTCTAGATGAATTCTATGTAAGTACCTCTTTCAGAAATTGTGTAAAATATGTTAACACAAGGAAGGCCCTTCCTGAGGGGTTGGTGTGACTTAATGCCATAGATGCAAACTGAAATCTTAAATTTGGGATTAAAAATTCCTGAAGGAGGAAGGGAATTAAACAGAAATACATTATTAAAATAGCTATAAAATGCAGGGTGTGTATAAACCAGATCACAGATAATACACAAAGGCATTAGCTAAGAAATGTACTATGCTCATTCAACTATGTTTCATAACTCAGGGCACAAAGGTGGCAGAGGTACTTAAAGAATGGTAAAATAAATGAAAAAAAAAAGTGGTATCAGTCTTCCTCAGTAATCAAGAATGAACCTGAAAATTATCAGCTTTAAAGATCACTTAAAATAAGGGATGAAATATTGGGAAGGAGGGATCAAACATTTAGGGTATGTCTACACTACAGAGAAGATCAAAGCTGCCGCTGTTGATCTTCCAGGGTTTGAATTAGCAGGTCTAGTGAAGACATGCTAATTTGAACTGAGAGGGGCACTCTGGTCGATGCTGGTAGTCCTGCTTCCATGAGGAGTAAGGGAAGTTGAAGGAAGAGTGTTCTCCCTTTGACTTCCTGTAGTGTGGACAGCACCAAAAGTTGAGTTAAGGTACTTCGACATCAGCTACACATTTAACATAGCTGAAGTTATGTATCTTAATTTGACCTTATCCCTTAGTGTAAACATACCCTTAGTAGTTCAGTGTAAAGTGAACATTTATTCACATAGCAAGATGAACTATAGAGAAAAAAAATCATACCAAATTAGATTGCTTATCTGAACAGAATTACATAATTATTGGATGAAAAGCTGCATCATATTGGGGGAGAGGATGTTAAATGTTTTGATAGATACTTGCATTGTATCCTTAAATGTAATTGAAGTTGAACTGGATAATTGTTGAAAATTATCAGTTTATTGTGGGTTTATTAACAGATAATTATGATGTAGCTCTTAGGGCAGAAACCTAAAGATGTTCTCTGGGAATTAGTATTAGGTGCAGTTTCGTTTAACATCTTCATTACTCATTAAGAAGAAAGGGTAAGGAGTATATCATTTATGAATGAAAATTAGGTGAAATGTGATAGAGATATTGGAATTTTAGGCACAAATGAAAGGTTTCAGTTTAGGATGATTCTGGGGGAAAGTTATACACATATTCAAGGAAAGAGGAAAATATGGAAATATATGCAGTAGTGATAATAAAGAACAGATTAAATATGAGTTTGCAGTGTAGATTTGGATTTCAGAGATGACCTAATGTAGTTTTAGATTGTCACAGACAAGGGAGATAGTAGTCCCTCTCTACACAGCAGCATGAGAAGTATTGTGCTCATTGCTGGGATCTTGTTGCTGGAAACATACAGATGATAATCAAAGTAAAACAACAAATTATTAGGTGGGTATAAGGACTGATTTTAATAAGGAGTTAAATATGCATAACTTGGCTAAAAAAGAAAATGAAGAGGGTCCTGATAACACTCCCAAAATACATAAAGAGTGTAAAAACAGAATGGGAAATAGCATGGGACAAGAGGGCCTAGATAAAAACTTGCCAGCTGTCTACACTGGCCACTTGAATTTGCGCAAGAACACTGACGATCTAATGTATGATTGTCAGTGTTCTTGCGCAAATACAATGACTCTCCCGTTCAGGAAAAAGCCCTGTTGCACAAATGCTTTTGCGCAAGAGGGCCAGTGTAGACAACCGAGAACTGTTTTGCGCAAAAAAAGCCCCGATGGCGAAAATGGCGATCGGGGCTTTCTTGAGCCAAAGCACGTCTAGATTGGCACGGACGCTTTCTGCAAAAAGTGCTTTTGCGCAAAAGCGTCCGTGCCAATCTAGACGCTCTTTTCTGCAAATGCTTTTAACGGAAAAACTTTTCCGTTAAAAGCATTTGCGGAAAATCATGCCAGTCTAGACGTAGCCCAAGAATTCAGGGAAAGGAAATTTTAGTTTGAATGAAAAAGTGTATTGCCAGAAAGAGCTAGCCCAGAAAAACAGGCTGTTCCACTTGAGCTATAATTTCTTTCTTTATGTGGGTATATGATGGTGTAATAGAGGACAAGGATAACAAATTTCTCTTGCATCATGAGTTAGGTCATCAAGTTTTTCATTGAGAACTATTGAGTAAAAGTGAAGACAGTTTGTTAAAATTTGTTTTGTTCCAGAGCTCCATTTGGTACTCTAAAAGCTCAGATGGATGACCTATTTCCCACAGACACAGGGAGAAAAATCAAACTCCCATGCCATATTTGTCATTTCAGGACACTATTTATAGGGATAGCTGTGCAAAATTGTTAACAGTACAGTATCTCATTACTTAACACTATTCCTTTGTGACTTGATTCCCCATAAATGAGTAGCATGTATTGGCACTCTTGTATTTCTCCATACCAGTGTAGGGGGGAAATAAGTAAATAGCTTTTTCATCTTGATTCCTGTTTGTTTTAAACGTGTGAATTGGGAATGCTTTGTTCCAGGTTGGCCTGGATTGATTGATGGGAAGGAGGCTTTGAGAAAGTGCAACTGCTTTGAGCCAGCAGCCTTATTAAAAAGCAGCCAGTTGCAAATTGGGTGAGCTGCAAAATGAGGGAGTTTGCCTGAGAACTGTCTGAAATGAGCCATGGTGAGGCATTGGGAGGGCCTTTGTGTTGTGGGTTGGTGTGGTGATTATCAGAGTATCTATCTGCTGTGACCATTTGACTAGTGCTAGTTGCAGAGATTGTTTGATCATGGAGTTGTTTGTCCAAAAAGTGTGAATTGAGAGTCCTTTATTCCAGTTGGGACTTGCTTAGTTGATTGGAGGGAAGGCTTTGAGCCAAGGCAACTGCTTCCAGTCAATAGTCTTATAAAAAAGCTGTCAGTTGCAAATGGAGTGAGTGGAGAACTGGGAAGAAGCAACTTTGTACAAAGTGCAAGCTGGTTTCAATATTGGAAGAGAAAGTTAAAGGTCTCGAGACCCAAGTGTGTTAATGCTGTGTTCCATCAGAGAAAAAGATGACTTCTTGGATAGAAGTCAGCATTTTTACTCCAGACACAACATACAGACGATTCTGAGAAGGCAAAAGAGAATAGGGAAGAAAATTAACAGAATATGACTTTCACAAGAAGAAAAAAAAGGACCCACATAGCCCCAATGCATAAGAAATCATTTTCAGGCTCTCTGCACAGGTACTACGGCAGAAAATGGTTTGGAAGAGTCATCTGAAGGAAATTATCAGAAGGAGACTCTATTGACCAGAAGGTATAGTATGCACTGACCTTGGGACTGGATTTCCACGACCATTACTTCCAAAAGGAGGAGCTGGGTGGTGGTGATCAGGGACTACATTCTAAGGAGTCATCCTTCTGCCTTCTAGACTAGGAAACCCAAGAATTGTGCTGCTTGCCTGGAGCTAGAATTCAGGATGTGACAGTGTTTGCTGAGACAGACCAAGCCCCTGGACCACAACTCTTCCTACTTCTGCATGTGGGTACCAATGATACTACCAAGAATGACCTTCAACAGGTCATGACAGACTATGTGGCTCTGTGAAGAATGATAAAAGAGTCTGAGGTGCAAGATGCAGGATCCTGTCAAAAGGAAGGAAGAAGAGCAGCAGAATATGGACCCTGGACTCCAAAACAAACTTTGATACCCTCTGGGAACTTATGGGCACGATCCCCCTGGAAGGATAATATGAGGGGGAGAACTTGCTGTATTTTAAAGAATGCTTATTGAGGGTGCAATTACAAACCATTCCAATGTGAAAGAAAGAAATATGGCAGGCAACCAGCTTGGTTAACAGAGAAATCTTTGGTGAACTTAAACACAAAAAGGAAACTTTCAAGAAGTGGATACTTAGACAGATAATTAGGGAGCAATATAAAAATATTGCTCAGATATTCTGGGGTTTAATCAGGAAGGCCAAAGCACAGTTTGTGTGCAGATGTATGTACAGATATATTAGCTACAAAAAGGAAGTCCTGGAAAATGTGTAAAATTTACTATATGGGGGAGGAAACCTAATGACAGATGATGTGGGAAAAGCTGAAGTACTCAATGCTTTTTTTTTTGCCTCAGTCTTTGCATACAAAGTCAGTTCCCAAACTGCTGCACTAGACAGCATAGTATGGAGGGGAGGTGAGCAGTCCGTAGTAGTGAAAGAACAGGTTTAGGAATATTTAAAATAGCTAGACATGCATAAGTCCAAGGGACTGGATGCAATGATTCTCCGGATGCTGAGGATTGCAGAGCCATTGGTCATTGTCTCTGAAAACGTCTGGTGTTCTAGGGAGGTCTTGAATGACTGGGAAAAGGAAAGCATTGTGCCCATCTTTTAAAAAAAAGGGAAGAAGGAGAAACTGGGGAAATACAGACTGATCAGCTTCATCTCCGTTCCTGGAAAAATCATGGAGGATAGCCTCAAAGAATCAATTTTGAAGTATTTGGCAGAGAAGAAAGTGATCAGGAATAGTCATCATGGATTCACCAAGGGCAAGTCATGCCTGACCAACCTGAGTGCCTGCTATGATGAGAAAACTGACTATGGGGAAAACAGTGAACGTGATATATCTTAACTTTAGCATATCTTTTGATATGGTCTCCACAGTATTCTTGTCAGCAAGTTAAAGAAGGATGGATGAATGGACTATAATGTGGATAGAAACCTAGCTAGATCAGAATCAATGGATAGTCATGTCCCAGGTTTTGGTCCTGTGGCTTATTTTGTTTAACATCTTCATTAATTAATTTGATCAGCAACTTCAGCATATTCATGGATGACACTAACCTGGGTGAGAGGTAGATATGCTGGAGGAAAGGGACAGAATCCAGAGAGAAAAAGTAAGGGTGCGTCTACACTACACTGTTATTTCTAGATAACTAGTGTTATTTTGAAATAACAATGTGAGCATCTACACAGCCATTCCGTTATTTCAAAATAAGACATGTGTAAATGCTCCACTGCTGCTATTTTGAAATAGCCACTCACCGGGGCCATTCTAAGTTATTCCTCGCCAGTGCTTCATGGAGCTCTAAATCTAGATAGTATGTCTACATTAGGGAAGGCTGCCTCAGACTAATTTTGAGGCTTCCCTGCAGTGTAGACACGCTATTTTGAAATAAGCTATTTTGGAATAACTATTCTGGAATAGCTTATTTCAAAATAGCTGTGCAGTGTAAACGTACCCCAATAAGATAGAAGAAAGAGGAAAATCAAGTGTAGATGACGAGAAATAAGTAATGAAAAGCAAAAAAGTAAAAAGTAGAGCTTTCAAAGTTTAAGTTTAGCTAGTATCAGGTGGCTAATAAAATGTGAAATGCTAGGGTTTGCTTGGTAGAAAGCATCAAAGATATAACTTCAGTGATTTCTATTGCCTGCCTTATCCTGAAGCTACCTCTTTTCTTGTTTAAACTTCATGACTTCTGAGTACCAAAATCATCTCATTTGCTCTTCCTTTAGAACCAGACAAGGATGTCTACCTAATTATATTTTAATAATTCTGCCTTACCAGTTTCTGAAAATGAGGCCCAGTGTCTCACACTGTGCCCCCCAAAATCTGTTATCACTTGCTAAAACTGAGTGCTTATCCCCAGTTAAGATATTTCCTTCAGTGGAATTCCATTTGTGCCAAGAGGATTGTTACTGTTTTATGATTTATAGATTTAAACAAAGGAGTTTTGTACAGATCTTGTCATTTGGTTGTGACAGATAAACTATGAGAAAATGATGAGGGATGTTATACTGAATTTATTGGACAGCTACATAAACCTCTGTGCAAACTGTAAGTTACTGTCAGGATGAAATGCTCACTTTGGAACTGATTCATTATTTCGAGGATGGGAGTGAAAATGATACCTCTAAACCCACAGGAGCTATTGGGCAGTTTGAGGATTCACCACTGTGAAAAATCAGGTCAGTTTCACTGCTGCCAGTCTCAAGGCAGGCTCTCCACTGTGGGAGATGAGAGTTAAATTCAGGCTAAGATTTCACTGGATTCCTTCACCAGAGGATGCTTGGGAACTATGCTTAGTCAGTGCATTTCCTTGCTGGTCTTATCTTAACCTTGTTGAGTGCCCCTCCCCACTTTGTAGTTGCTCTTGCAATTCCTGGGAGCTATGTACTCCCATTCCTGATGTATGTGGCGTTATCACAGTCTGAATGACAATATTGATCATAATGTGTTTACTCCTAGGCTGAGAAAAAAGGGAGGGAGTCAGGAGAAAAAAGAGGAGAGGGGAAGCATGGAAGGCAGCTGGAATGAGGCTGAGGTAAAGTCACTGTATGGGAGAAGTGACAGGGAAATGACACAAGCTCCAGTCAACACTACAATAAGCATTAATGACATCATCAATGTCCTAGAGACCCTGCTGCAAAACCTTCTGTGGCTGCTGCTGCTGGCATGAGTTTATGTTGTCACAGAGCTGGCATGACCCTAGAATTTCTTGGCTTGGGGACATGCCATATGGTTTCTGGCATCCCAGAGGAGAAGGGAGAAACAGGGTAGGATCAGAAGAATTTTGGAGGTGTGGGATGACTGAGGCTGGTTCCCATTTTCCCCATTTCCTCTCCTGATACTTCAGTACCTGTCGAGGCTGCATTTATAGCTACCCAAATTTTGTAACTGAGACACATAGCAATTTCTATGGCAGTTTCTCAACAAGACGGGAAGATTACAGTTAAAGGATTTTCTTTGCATGTATTTGAGTTCTTAAACGCACAATATTTTGTTTAAATAGGACTATTGTTTGCATTTGACTGTTAATATTGGGCTGTGTGGTGCTGATTGAATGTCCCAGGAAATGTGGGAAATTCTATGTTCTGAGAGAAAAAGAAAATAGGTGGAGTAAACTGTTCCAGAGATATCCAATCATAAGGGCTCTTATTCAGCTAGCTACTTCTATTCAGCAAAGTACTTAAGCACTTGCTTCAGTCTCATTGCAGTCAACAGGATTTAAAAAAAATTCTCAAGTGCTTTACTGAATAAAGAAAGACTTCAGCATCTGCTTGAATACCTCAGGTTTGGAGCCAAATAGTGCTTCAGAGAGATTGTGATTTCCATCCACTGAGTGAAATAGTGCAGAATATAGGTATGTGACTACACTGATGTGGAATGAACTCTTAGACCTTAAGGGTACGTCTAGACTACACCTCTCTGTAGACAGAGAAATGTAGATTAGGCACGTCAAAATTGCTAATGGAGCAAGGATTTAAATATCCCATGCTTCATTAGCATAAACATGGCCACCACTTTTTTTCAAAATGGAACTTTTTCGAAAAAAATGGCAGTCTAGACGCGGATCTGTCGAAAAATAAACCCTTTTTCGAAAGATCCTGTATTCCTCAAAAAAATGAGGTTTACAGGATCTTTCCAAAAAGGGTTTAAATTTCGACAGATCCGTGTCCAGACTGCTGCTTTTTTCGAAAAAGCTCCATTTCGAAAAAAAGTGGCGGCCATGTTTATGCTAATGAAGCGCGGGATATTTAAATCCCTGCTTCATTAGCAATTTTGATGTGCCTGATCTACATCTCTCTGTCGACAGAGAGGTGTAGTCTAGACACAGCCTTAGAGTTACTGGTTTCTACATGACTTCTTCATATATAGAATTCATCAAGTGTTCATATACACTTAGGGTGTGTCTAGACAACTGAGGTTTTTTTTTCGAAAAAAGTGGCCTTTTTTCGAAAAAACTTCACCTGCATCTAGACTGCTGTTGTGTTCTTTCGAAATTAAATCAAAAGAATGCAGCACTTTTTTTGAAATTTGTAAACCTACTTTTAACGGGAAGAACACCTTTTTTCAAAAGAGCTCTTTTGAAAAAAAGGCATTCTTGAACGCAAACAGAGCTTTTTTGAAAGAGAGAGTCCAGATTGCCTGGGTGCTCTCTTTCAAAAAAGACTCTTTTGAAAGAGGCTTGTAGTCGAGATGTACCCTAATGAATCATAACTATATACCATGATTTTCAGCAGTGATTGTCAGAATTTTAAAATTCAATATGACTTTTTCACTGGTACATTGATATGCACAGTAGACTTTTCTTTTAAGAGCTATTTAGTTCCTTTCACTGGTTTTTCAAAAACAAACAAATAAAAAGAACGCAAGCAAGTAGGTGTCCAGATGAGTTGCTGTAAGTTGTGAGAGAAAATTGCACACCCAGAACTTACTGTGTTCTGCCTTTAAAAGCTCTTTAAATGGCCTTTGCTTGATGGGCATATCCTGCAATGTCATAAGAAATTTAATCTCAGCAAGGAGAAATGCTTTATACAAATGGTTCATAATGTTGTAATAATGAAAAGGGCTGGTAGCAAAGCTGATGCTTCTGGTATTCAAAACATTAAAAGGAGTTAAAGATGAAAACTGAAGTCAGAAAGCTGTATAAAGAAAGATGTTAACCTCTTCTGAGTCCTCTTTTCAACCACCTGCCAGTTCCAGAATGAAAGCCAATGTAAAAATGTAACACTTTCACAGCCATAGAATCCCTTTAGAAAGATTAAAGCCTGCCACTGTTTTCTCTTCGTGCAAAAGTGTCCCTGCTCATGCCCATTATGGTTCCTTTCTGTAACCGAATTTTGTTGTGTTTTTTTTAATGACAATTGTTTCAGTTCATTTATTTTCCAAAAGAAAAAGGAGCAAAATTTCTCAAAATTAAAAAGTGGCCGTAAGTTCACATCTGTGCCAATGTGAAGAACAAGGACGCACTTTCCATGTTTCCTTTTTTAGAACACACAGGGCTTTTTTCCAGGAAACCTGAAGGCACTTTAAAGGATTACACATATAGCATTTCTGTATAAGTGAAAGATGAAAGTGCTGCAGTAGAAGGAATTAATGTCCTGTTAAAAGAATACAAGCTATCCTTTGGAAAAATTATCATGACAAAAGCAAGATCCCTGTGTCCTTTGGTATGCAGTATTATTCTTATTTATATTTATACTATAAGACTTTTTGCTTGCTTTTGAGCTGATAATTCTCAAGAATGAAATATACCTGTGTCTGAGCAGTGAGAGATGGAACAGATTGTTTCGCAAGGGACCTTTCAAGGTGAAATGTCTCATTAATATCCCTCCATGTCATAGAGAGGAAGTAAGGGGTCGGAAATATCTGGAGGGAATCAGGAGCGTGTGTGTGTGTGTGTTGGAGGTTTGTTAGGGGGTTAGAGACTGTTGTAAGAAGCCATAAATCAATGGTCTCTTTTCAGTCCATGATATTTAGTGTTTAGCAAAGTTATGACTTTAAGCTCCCAGGTTTGTCTTTAGAAAATGTTGTGCAGGAGGAAAAATAGTAATTATTATTTTTTATTTCTTCTCTGTAGAAATTGATCTGTTTTTCAACTGTGGATGCAGGCAAACAAATGAAGCATTGGATTATGCTGAAATTCCTCATGAGTGTAAAGGAAAAGCACTTTTTTAAAAAAATAGGTGCAATACAAACTACAGTAGAAACAAATTTCTTACAGATTCTATCAAATGCAATATCTTATTCTGCTTACATTTTTAATAGGCTTTATATATTTTAAATAAATTATTTTTATGTAAGATTTGTGTTAATATTAGATTGTACTGTGTGTTTTTAATGAGAAAAATTAATTGGGTAGTCATTGAACAATTCCACTTTCAGTTAATAAAATCTGACATTTGAACCACTCCCATGTGCTCTAGCCCCCTAATCATTTTTACTGCCCTCCTTTGGAATTTTTCCAATGCATCCACATCCTTTCTGTAATGGGGGCCCCAGAATTGGACCCAAGAATTCAGATGTGGCCTCACTAGTGACACATAAAGGGGAATAATCACTTCTCTAGATCTGCTGGCTATGCTATTCCTAATGCACCCTACTATGCCATTAGCCTTCTTGGCTACAAGGGCACACTGTTGACTCATATCCAGCTTCTCATCCACTATAACCCCCAGGTCTTTTTCTGCCAAACTGCTGCCTAGCCATATAACAGTAGTTGGAATGTTTCTGTCCCAGGTGCAAGACCCTGCATTTGTTCTTGTTGAACCTCATCAGATTTTTTTAGACCAATCCTGCAATTCGTCTAGGTCACTCTGGACCCTATCCCTACCCTCTAAAATATCTACCTCTCTCCCCAGCTTAGTGTCATTTGTAGACTTGCTGAGGGTGCAATCCATATCCTTATCCAGGTCATTAATAAGGATGTTGAACAAAACTGGCCCCAGAACTGACCCTTGGGACACTCCGCTTTACATTGACTGCCAGCCAGACATCGAGCTTTTGATTACTACCTGTTGAGCCTGATGATCTAGCTAGCTTTCTATTCACCTTACAAACCATTTTTCCACTCTATACTTCCTTAACTTGCTGGCAAGAATACTGTGGGAGACCATATCAAAAGCTTTGCTTTGCTAAAGTCAAGATATGTCACATCCACTGCCCATATCCACAGAGCCAATTACCTTGTCATAGAAGGCAATCAGGTTGGTCAGTCATGACCTGCCCTTGGTGAATCCATGTTGACTATTCCTGATCACTTTCCTCTCTTTCAAGTGCTTCAAAATGGATTCCTTGAGAATCCCATCCATGATTTTTTCTAGGGATTGAGGTGCAGCTGACTGATCTATAGTTTCCTGAATTGTCCATCCTCCCTTTTTTTAAAATGGGCACTACGTATCCTTTTTTTCCAATCGTCCCCATCTAATTTTTGGAAAAAATTTTGTTCTGCTAAATATTTCTCACGTATACTACATAAACTTAAAAGAGTCTGGAGCTTCAAAAGATAATGCCACAAAATATTCTTTTTTTCTGTGTATAAGGTTATTGATTAGTCAACTATCTCATTAAGGAGATTTTTCTAAAAATATTTAAGTGGTAAATGAACTAAACTAGATCTCACATATGGCCTTAAGAAGTCTTATGATGAGCAGCCCACAGCTTCCAGTTCCCAGAATGTAGTTTAAAAATGACCTTTTGTTTGTCTCAGTTGCAGCCAACATGCTGGTGTGGTTTCAATTCTGCCTTCCAAAGTAGTCATTATGCATATTCCTAATTTAGTCTTCACTAATAAAAGGCTTAAACTCTTGAACTCATCCAAGCCAGTAAGAGTCCTGTGTTAAATCATATGTTCATATTGTGCACAAAAAATAGACAGTTTTCACAATCAAAGTGTAATTTCCATATTTACTGAAGTTTCAGACCTTAGTCATTGTGGGCAGGATTGTCACCACAAACTATATATTTCTAGGATAAGAAATAGAGTTGGCTAAATGGAATTTGTTCACTGTCTGATTTCTTTATTACTTTTGTCAGATAGCAAGAATACCAGTGTCTTCTGTGGAAGCAGGAACAGACCCTTGGGTATGAGCCAAAGCCCAATGAAATCAATTGAAAGACATTTTTACTTCAGTGGGATTTCGGTCAGGCCTGAAATCTGTGCTTCAGCATCCCTGGTTCCCCCAAGCAAGGAAGACCTTTACTGCTGTGAAACCAGTTTGGTTTGTAGCAGGGGAATTGGGAAGGAGATTATATGTATGTGAGGAGCCCATAGTAGGATAGGAAGATTCCTTTTCAGCTTTAGGGAGGAGGAGCCTTGAGGCTCCACAGACTGAACTGTCTTTCCTTTATGTGGATGTTGTTACAAGAAATATAGGGATGACTAAGAAGGGGCTGGGATAGGGCAAGATTTCATTCTTCCTTGGCTCTCGTGGATCTTTTCAGAAGATGGATATTAATTTATGCTGTATGTAAAAATGTGAAATATCGTTTGCACATACAAATATGAGTTTTGCCCAGGCCATTTTAAAGGTGCATAGTAGGTGCTAAGTTTAGAAAATGTGGCCCTCAGCTAACATCTATAAACTCTGACACTTTGAACCAGTACTGTAGCAGCTATTTATACCTACTGTATAAGGTAACAGCAGGTTGAGTCCATGTATTTTTATAGTGTTGCAATCACAAAACTATTCACAATTTGTCTGCCTGAGAGTTCTAGTCTAAAATTGGCTTCAATCTAACACTGGATTCATCAAAAAGCTTGCACATTTTTAGAGTGAACCTTAACTCAGTTTCAAAGTTGGACTGGTGTGTGTGTGTGCAAATCTAGGTACTAGAGTTTAGCTAAAGATCATAAAAAAGACTTTCATGGTTTTAATACACACACATTAAAAATACCTTCAAGACCAAAGACACTCATCCTATAAATAAGCTTTCTAATATTTAACTAAAATAGAACAAACTTAATATTATTCATATGATGGTATAGCCCATCTGTGATTATGACCCCTTTGTGCTAGTTGCTGCCTACAAATATAGCAAATTTCTACCTCAATGAGATTATTTCTAATTAGATAAGTCAGATAAAAGAAGGCAGAAAAGAAAGTATTTATATCACCATTTTACAGATGGAAAACCAGATGAGGCACAGAGCAACTAATGACTTATCCAAGGTCACACAGATCTGGATGGTCACACACCATATCTCCTGAGTTCTAGTCCAGTGCCTTAACTACAAAACCACACTTTGGCCAACTAGTCATTACCCTTCACTTCCCTTAGGTAGTGTTTCTCTCTTTCCTCTTCCCTGTTTTAGGCCCTTGGCATTCACTCAGTTGAGCACCAGAGGATGGGGTAGGACAAGTAACCTAACCTTATCTAACTCAACTCACTAAGGGAACAACTGCAATTCCCTGAGCTCTGAGAACTCTTCCTCTGTTGACATCCCCTGGTTGCTCCATCCCCATCACATTGCTCCATAAAAGTCAATAAGATGTGGCAGACTGTTGATCTTCTCACCCACATCAGTCCCTGAGTTGCAGTTGCTCTCTGAGTCCTATCTGGCTTGGGATTGTTTCTAAGACAGTTCTCTACCTATATGGAATAATTTAGCTCTTTTTGCAAAGCCAGGAAATTTGCCCTTTTGCTCTGTGGCAAAGAGAAGAGAAAACTATATATTTTTGATACAAGGGTAACCTTTACATTGCTCATAAACTGTGTTTAGAAAAGCAAAAACAAAAACAACAAAAAACCACTTTGCCATTATTCAAAGTGAAAAGCTGTGAAAAGTTTAAAACAACAAATCCTGTCTATACACAAGGACAAATCCTGCTCAACATAGTCTATAATATCAGATTATATTTAATCATGCACATTTTTAGAATGTGCCTCTCTAAAATCTATGCATGTGTACACTAATATAAATACTAATACTATAATACATTTTAGGGGGAAAGATAAGCTTCAGTAGGAGTTTCTCCAAAATACAGACTTCTGAGTTGGACCACATAAGATTTTGAATGAATAAAACCCATTTTAAATTCTGGTGATAAATGCACCCCAGATTAGGAGCTCAATCATGCACAATGGGAAGCACTTTAGACTTGGATATAAGTGATATTAGTACTTCAGAGGAAGTTCTCAGCACTTCGCAGGGTCAGGCTCCTTGAGATTTAATGGTACACAGCCAAGTCACTGGCATAAATGAAATACATTTGCCCCAACCTGTACATTTTATAATCAGATTTGTTGACATTTTGTTATATATGAAAAATGAGTGTGTGTAGGGATTTGATGACTGAAAAACAGAGTGGCCTCTGACTTATGGGCCCATGGGCAAATCACTTAGTTTAGCAATAAAATAAAATAGGTATAATAATGCTTCACTGTGAGAGAATATTTGAGGCATAATGGCTTGTGAAGTGTTTTAAGTACCCATATAAAAAGTGCTGCATAAAAGATGAGACTTCTTTTTGTAAGGACATCCTAGTTTGGCATGCGTGACCCAATAATATTGTTTACTTACAAAAATTAATTCCTAGTAGTAACTGAACATATATAACCCACACATATTGTTGCTTCTTCATAAATCATGTGGATTCAACATGTTACTCAAAGGCTTCAGAGTTTGAGTTTAGTTTAGATAACCACCAAATATATCCTTATTTCAAATATATCCTAGCTAACTAGGTCACTTAAGTAGGTACAATTGAGCTAAAAAATGGAGAAGAATAGACTCTCTCAAGTGGTTTCCTGCTGTTCTGTTTCAAGTTCTGACTGGAACATGAAGTGCAAAAGTAGTTATAAATAATATGTTTCCTAACATTTCACAGCTTTGTGTATTATACTCAAGGGCTGTGTAATCGCACTGAAAATGAGAAGTAGGGTTTTTTCTCCCTTACAGCAGTTTTCTGCCCCTTTAGAGCACTTTCCTAAAGTTCAGCACAATACTACATAACAAAATATTCTTGAAACTAGATCAAATAAGCTTTAAGTGTTGTTTGCAATCACTGGGATTCCCCTGTCCCTTTTTGGGTATGTCTAGACTACATGACTCCGTCGACGGAGCCATGTAAAATAGCTTACTTGGCATAGTCAATGAAGCGGGGATTTAAATAATCCCCACTTAATTAAAATAAAAATGGCCACCGCGCTGTGCCGACAATCAGCTGATCTGGCACAGCGCAGCTGTCTAGACGCGGCGCGGTCGACAAGGGAAGCTTTGTCAACCACGCTGTGTCTAGACTGCCGCGCAGTGCCGGATCAGCTGATCGTCGGCGCAGCGTGGCGGCCATTTTTATTTTAATTTATCCCTACTTCATTGACTATGCCGAGTAAACTATTTTACTATTCATTGACTTTATTTTAATTTATTTAAATAATCCCCGCTTCATTGACTATGCCAAGTAAACTATTCTACATGGCTCCGTTAATGGAGCCATGTAGTCTAGACGTACCCTTTATGTTCTAGGCTCCTGCCAATAGGTTCTCTGTTCCTTGTACCCATCTGAAACCATACTTGCCAAAAACTCTGCTGAGCTCTTAGAAAAATCTCAGAATCAGTGCTCTGTCCCCATTCTGCTTGATTTGTCAGTCACCTTGAAGAAAATGGATGACTGTCTTATTTGTGAAGCCTTGTTTTCTGTTGGCTTCCATGACTTCCTGCTATTCCTATAGCTCTAATTGTTTCTTTGGTATGTCCTTCAGAGGATCATTCTTATCCACCCTCCAACTTTCTCTGAGAACATAATATAAAAACAGTCATACCATGTCAGAGCAAAGATCCATCCAGCCTAGCATTTTGTCCTCTGACAATGGCCAATGCCAGGTGCCCTAGAGAGAATGAACAGAACAGATAATCATCAAGTGATCCATCCCCTGTTGCCCATTCCCAGCTTCTGGGAAACAGAGGCTAGGGACACCATTTCTGCACACCTGGCTAATAAACATTGATGGGCCTAGTCCTCTATGAACTTATCAATTTCTTTTTTTAACCTTAGTATTTTGTTGGCCTTCACAACAACCTCTGGCATAGAGTTCCACAAGTTGACTATGCATTAAGTCAAAAATATTTCCTTTTGTTTGTTTTAAACTGGAAATCTATTTATTTCTTTTGTGTCCCCTAATTCTCATTTAGAAGAAGGAGAAAACACCTCTTCCTCATTTACTTTCGCCATACAAATCATGATTTTGTAGCCCTCTGTCATATCCCCACTTAGTCATCTCTTTTCTAAGCTGAAAACTTCCATTGAGTATGTCTACACAGCAGCATTATTTCAGAATATTTTGAAATATTCGAATAACTGATGTTATTTAAAATAACATTGTGTGTGTGTGTACACAGCAGACTGTTATTTCAAAATAATTTTGAGGTGGAGGACTTTTTACTCCGACTCCTGTAACCCTCATTTCAGGAAGAGTAAGGGAAGTCAAAGGAAGAGTGTTCTTCCTTCAATTTCTTGCTATATAGACAGTGCCAAAAGCCGAATTAAGCTATGAAATTGATGTAGCTGAACTTGACTTAACAAATCTTATTTACTCATATCCTCTTAGACTTCAGCTACAAAGAGCATTATCCTAACCTGCCACTTTGACCATGTCACCCCTCTCTTTACATCCCTCCACCAACATCCTCTCCTCTATCAAACCATAGATAAGCTACTTGTGTTCACTTTCAAAGCTCTTAATGACTTATCTATGTTCTACATATCTTTCATTTAGTATTAAAAGATGAACTCCTAACACCAATCAACCAAGGGTGCCAGCCTTCATCATCTACTTGTTACATCTTTAAAAGCACCTCTATGCTTTCTCTCATGCTGCCTCTCATGCCTGAGAGAACATTTCTGTAAACATCTGCAAAATCAACTCATTATCCTCCTTCACATCCTTCGATAAAACTCTCTTCTTCAGTGATTCCTACAAAAAACTTCACAAATAGGCTTCTGTTGTTCTGAGACCATTGCCTATCATGCTGACCAAATAAAGCAGTTTGATTCTACACATGGAAATGTCGGTACGTCTACACTACAGATTTTTTTTCAGAAAAAACGGCTGTTTTTCCGAAAAAACATCACTTACGTCCACATGGCAATCACGTTCTTTCAGAAAAAAATTGAAAGAACAGAGGGTTTTTTTCGACATCAGTAAACCTCTTTCTACAAGAAAAAGCTCTTTCAGAAAAAGGCTTGTGTGAACGGAAAAGAGGGAGTTCTTTCAAAAGAAGAGGAAAGAGGAAAAAGCACAAGTGCCCTGGTGGCCACTCCATCCGTAGTAATCACAGCTTAAATGAGAGATAGTGTCCATTCAGTGTGGATGCTATCTTTCGAAAAAGCAGATCGCTTTTTTGATGCACTTTTGCTGTGTAGGTGCTCTCTTTTGGAAGACTTTTTTTCCTGAAGATTTCTTCTGGCAAAGCTTCTTCTGAATAAAGCCTGCAGTCTAGACATAGTCTGAGTGTCTTTTTTTTTCTGTTCTTGCAGCTAACTTCTTTGGTGCAAAAACTAGGCTGTGGGATAGAAAGGCTCAGTAGAACTGAAGGCATGTATTTGACAGCAAAAGTGTACGCAAAATGATGCAAATGAGATCACAAAACCTGTTTAGCTATACTGCTATCCACAGAATATTTGAACAACTACTGCTCAATGAGGTAATCCATGTAATTTTTTGTGTACATGAATAATTTTTTAGTCAAAGTGATAAATCAGAATAGGTCAAGGACTGGCCTGGAATATCCCTTTCCATAGATTACAGAAGTGTGGCAAAAATAGCAAAGGACAGAAAATATTGCTAGAGGGTTCTTCAAAGGAAGAAGTAGTGAACTACATCTTCAAAGGAAGATTAATTCATATTTTGTATATTCATAATATAGTTTATTTTTAAATATTAATGACTATCTGACATAGTAGAAGACTTACCCAGCATTGACCAGGTACTTCAAGGCAGGGGGATAGGGTGTTGGGGGTGCAGGAGTCAGGGCAGGGAAGGAAGCTGGGGATGGGAGTGTGAGAGAGTGAGGTTTGGGGGTGAGGAGAGGCTCAGGTTGGGGTGTCCCATCCAATGGGGCTCTCTCCCTCCCCAATCACTCTCCCCAGCTGCCAGGGGCCTTTGGTGTGTCCCCCCAAGCCACCAGGGACCTTCTGTGTGCCCCCAGCCCCCGTGGCCACCAGGGGCTTCCCCCCAAGCACTGTGGCAAAGGGCTAGGGAAAAAGGGTTTGGGGCATGCGGACTACTTATCCAATCTGGTGGCAGGCAAGATGGTGAAGCCCCAGCACTGCTGTCCAATTTCTTGATGGTGTGGCTGCATCCAGTGGTCTCTCTGCATTATAGCTCTCCCCTGCATCTGCTTCCCCCAGTGGCCCCTCTCAGTGTCACATCTCTCTTCTCTGTGCTCCTCCCTTTTCACTTATGGAAAACAGTCCCATTCCTAGCACTTCCCATTTTCTTGGTACAAACAAACCCTGACCTTTTTTTAAGTTAGGATAAGAGGAAGCTGCCTACCAACATTGGTCATTCTAGCGCTTATCATTTAGGGGGAGTTTTTGAATAAAAAGACTCATAGACAGACACTAGACAGATGGACTCACAGACAGACAGATGCACAAATCTCTAAAATATCTATAGTGATTTTATTGTTTGAGGCAATAACATATTATATCAATGGTGGGAAACCTTCCAGAACTGTGATTCATTAGGGTTACCTGCTGGTGGGCTGCCAGATCTTTGTTTACCCGAGCAACTCCATGCATGGCTGTTAGCAGCTCCCAGTGGCTGTTGGTCACCGCTCCCACTCAGTGGGAGATGCAGGAAGTGGTGACCCCGCTACTTCCTGCAATTTCCATTGGCCAGGAACAGTGAAACACAGCCGCTGGGAACTGTGGTTCTCCTTGCCTCTGAACACTTGGATAAACAAAGCATCTGGCAGCCCACCAGTGGCTAACCCTAGCAAACAGCATGTGGCCCATGGGCCAGAGGTTCCCCAATCCTGTCTGATATTATTCATTTAGTTGCCTGTGTGGATACTACCATTTGCTCTATAAGAGGGCCAGTGTGCTTGAGTACAAACAAAAGAAAAAAATGACCTAATCTCAGCACAGAATCAATAATAATTAAAGTTGTATGAAATATGTGTAGTCAAATTCTGAATTTTGTTGCAAATTTAAAATTGGTCATGTTTTTATGACACTTTAAAAATTCTACCTT
Organism: Pelochelys cantorii; assembly: GCA_032595735.1. Taxonomy (NCBI): domain Eukaryota; kingdom Metazoa; phylum Chordata; order Testudines; family Trionychidae; genus Pelochelys; species Pelochelys cantorii. The sequence goes on from CM064326.1 coordinate 90,419,515, forward strand.
TTCAATAGAATATTTTGGCAAAATAATGTAAAATTCCATACATTTTGTATTTTATTTTATTTTATTTTGCAGACTAATTGCCATTATATAACATGGCGAAAAATGGGAATGAATTGCAAAAATGGGTGCAAGACAATTGTTGACATTTCCTCATAAAGTATTAATAAAAAAAAGATTAGCATATTATCTGAGTCCTAATAACATGGTCCTATTAGTCCTTTGGTGGAGAAAAAATGGTGGAAGCCGTGGACATTTCTACAAAGTTCCCCTAGAGGATTATGATATTAGGGTTGGAAATCAGTTTCTCCCTGGTTTTCGTGGGGTCCAGTCCCAAACATGATTCCAAGGGAGTCATTCCATGAGAGGTTTCCCTGTCCATGGTTGCCCTGAGCCCCCTCCCCCCACATTTAAAATGGAGCTCCCAAATAAATAGGGAGCAAAGAAAGGTAATGCAGCATATTCTCATATTAGCATTATCTGACATAATCCCCAGAATGAAAATGGAGATTGATGTATTTCTGCATTTGGTCTCTTCACTCTTCCTGTGGCATGCCCTCCATTTGCCACATAAGGATGCTGACCTGCAGAGAGCTCCACAAGATCTAGGGGTAATACTGACAGAGGGAAAGTTCCCATATACGTAGAAGAAAGGTGAGTTTTATATGTAAATACTAATATCTGGTTCCATATCAGGGAGGCACAATCCCAATCTGTGGGTCCCAAAGTATATTAGAAAATTAAGTTAAAGGTCACAGTCCCACTGAGCATTATATTTATGTCCAAATTTCATGTTAATAAATTGAATTACAAAATAGGCAAGCAACCAGCCATAGCTCACACAGCTGATTAGTTGCATCGACAAATCAGAACAGTTCTGCTGGTGCTGTAACGTCCATCGGAACCTTCTTCTTTTGTATGCATCACAAATTTGTATCTTGATTGTTCCACCATTCTACTGCTGAATTACGAGGGCAGCAAGGTGTAGCAAGCTGCCTTTGTGTTTTGTCAGTTGAGAGTAGCATAAAGCAAAACAAAAATAGGCAAAAAGTGGGACACAGGCTCATAGTCGAAGCAAATCTGTTTAATTACAGAGTACAAACCCTAGAAAATAACTTTTGCTGTGTGCTGTGAAGAGGCTGGTAAGTGGGAATAGAAATATGTCATATACTTTATTAAAGTTAGTTGTTTTGGTGGAATTATATGAATTATTACAGTGGAATACTGTGTTTGCTTTTTCTTAGTGAATATTTCCTTTACAAAAAAAGATCATAATACTGAAGGTAATAATTTTACCGACCCTATTGCCAATAGGTGTTATAGAGTCCTCAGAGTTGAGTATGATTTGTATGTCACATACTGTGCATTAGGCGTAATATTACTGATACCAACTGACACAACTGGGTGCAAACACAGTGGAAATTAACTTTTAACTTTGGCTTTTGTCAGTTCAAGTCATAATCTTAACATTAGTTTAGTTCTTAGGGCTCGTCTTTATAATTTTTATTCATTTTGTTCTTATTTGCGTACACACACACTGTTATTTAGCTAAACTTTTCTCTGATCTGTATTGTGATTAGGAAGTTCAGGGACTAACTTAACTGTTGGTGATTGTTAATCAAAATAAACCTTTCTTATACTGAATTGAGGGAGCTTGCATCTGGTGTATATGAAACATAAAATAAAAAGTATTACCTCTATGGTAGTAACAGAGATGCCCAATAAGCAAGGAGCTACTAAAGGAAATTGAAGGATAAAAATCTATGGGAATCCCAACATAATAGTGCACAAGAATTTAAATTAATTGACAGAATCACATATGCTTTTCCTACTGACCACATATGATGTTTGTTGTGTGGAAAGACTGCCCTGCCAATCATCTGCCCTGAAAACTAATTTCAGCCGTTGGAGTATCTGTGATTTTGCTGCTGTTAGCTCACTGTCCCTAGCCTTCACTCTCATATATCACATGGAAAAGCACTGAATGGGAAGTCATACTATTTCAAGTATCCTTAATTGCATGACGATTTACTTGTGATCAGTCTCAGATTTTTTAGGTAACGGTGTGTGTTGTCTATTGTGATTACCCCTCCCCCCTCAACAATTCTGCCCTACTTATTTTTCCTCACATGCCTTGGGTTATTACATATTTTTTTACAAAGAGATATGTGGTCACTGTAAAAGTGTAAGTGGCATTTCCATAGAACATAAGTCCAAAAGATCCTAGTGTGACCCCGAACATATCACATGCAACTGACATAACCCAGTACCCATGCACTAAACCCAACCACCAAATTTAGACTAAAGTTCTACAGCTCACAGGACTATTGTGGGCCACTAAATCATTTGTCTGAGATTGCAGGAGCCTTGAGTACAATGTATATGTAATTTTCTTTGTATACATGCTTGGGTAATAATACAACATATTGTATCAGACCCAACTAAATTGTTCCTTATCACAGTACATATTATAATAACTTCACTTTTGTAGTGACACTTTAGACAAACACTGGCTATATGTTCCAAAGAGAACAATTTAGGAAGTGTTTATATGGAAGCTCATTTAAATATACTTTCCTTGGATCTATTAGGATCTACTCCTATACATTTAAATATACTTTCCTAGGATCTATTAGGATCTATTCCTATATGTTCCTTAGATCTATTAAGATACCTGTTTTAGTGTCCATCTTTATTTTCTTGCTGCTAACATTTCCATAATTATAAATGTCTTTTGTGCTAATATCCATAGATTCCCATAGTCACTTGGCATAATCTGCATAACACTTTTAAAAGAAAGAAAAGTTATCTGCTTCCAAGATGCAATACCTATAGCTGGTCATCATCTTGCAATTCATAGTCTTAAAAGAGAGGGTGTATCTACATAGCAGGGCTTAACTTGAAATAAGCTACGCAGTTGCAAAGCTTATTTCAAAATAGCTTATTTTGAAATTGGGAGTGTCGAAACAGCACTTTATTTTGAAATTGAGCACTGTTCCTCTGACTTCCCTTACTCCTCGTACAATGAGGGTTACAGGAGTTTGAGGAAGAAGTTCTCCAGCTTGACAGTATTTTGACATTATTTCGAAATAACTTCCTGCTGTGTTTGATTAAAGGTCTAGAGAACACGACCTATGAAGGAAGGCTGAAATAATTGGGGCTGTTTAGTTTAGAAAAGAGAAGATTGAGGGGGGACATGATAGCAGTTTTCAGGTATCTAAAAGGGTGTCATAAGGAGGAGGGAGAAAACTTGTTCATCTTGGCCTCTGAGGATAGAGCAAGAAGCAATGGGCTTAAACTGCAGCAAGGAAGGTTTAGGTTGGACATTAGGAAAAAGTTCCTAACTGTCAGGGCGGCCAAACACTGGAATAAATTGCCCAGGGAGGTTGTGGAATCTCCATCTCTGGAGATATTTAAAAGTAGGTTAGATAAATGTCTATCAGGGATGGTCTAGACAGTATTTGGTCCTGCCATGAGGGCAGGGGACTGGACTCGATGACCTCTCGAAGTCCCTTCCAGTCCTAGTATTCTATGATTCTATGATTTTGAAATAATGTTGCTGTGTACCCAGAATGAAATGAGGGCTATGAATTGAGAATCCTTTGAGGAAAAAAAACACCACAACTTTGGATAGGATTGGATTTTTTTTTTCTGGAGCTGCTGCCAAAAATATAAAGACAAGGAGATAATGCAACTTTTGCAGTAAAGCTGCTCAATGGGTGCTATTATTCCTATAGTGGCAGTCTAATATATGCCATATATAATATGATTCTAGGATTGTCACTCTGTCATTCTCAACTCTATATCTGTAGAGTCAGTCTGAAGTTGTAAAAACAGCTACAAGCAAGGTTGAGGGTTCTTTCTGCTCAGAGAAACATGAGGTTGGATCAGTGTGTACTGCAGTCATTGTCCAATTTTTATTTTTTTATTTTGATTTCATGAATTACATATGTGTATAGTAAAATTATGTTAGGCATGATCTATTCCATGCCAGGGCCCCTAGACTCTTGTGATATCTGAGGTGATTTCTCCAATCACCAATCTTATTATACGCAAAATTTCAATCCAATAATTTAATTGGTTGCATGATGTACATTGTCCAAATCGTGGATTACTTTGCCTAACCATTACATAAATCTCCTACCACAATCCCCTTAAAAGTGAATCAACACAATACAACCAGCATAAAAAATGTGTTAAATACACATAACCCCTCACTAAATACACACACCTCATTTACTGGCCACACAAGTGCACATACCTCTTCCAACACAACACAGCTAGCATATGCAGTAACCCCAAACACTCATAGTACCACACCCAATTCAGCAGAAAAACTCCCTAATGCAAACTACACACCTAAACAAATGAAAATGAAAAATCTCACAAAACAACCCTACTAGACACCAATCAACATGAGCACAGCAACACAACCAGCAGACACAATAATTCCATACACATATACTTTCATTTATACCCACACAAGCCACAAAAGTATCCCAGTATGACCCCACCCCTCAAACACAGCTCGACACAAATCTTCCAGCACAACACACACACACATACTTCCACTATCACCCATACTAAAACCAAAAACTTCAGGAGAAAAACCATGGGTCATCACTGGTTTAGAATAATTTCTACGTATATGTGATCAGGATCTTACATCATTGATCTTTGATACTTCAAGTTTTTGGTCTTAAGGGAAGTATTTGTGATGCTGAAATGATATATGCTATACTCACATAAAGCATATTGTTTCAATTATACAGAATTTTTTTATATAAGTCCTCAACAGTGTTTCATTCAGTACATAGGAACTTTAATTATACCAATACAAATGTGGCATCCTGACTAAAAATTGTCATACTTAAAAAGAAAATAAAGACACAGTAATAGAAAAAGCCAATAATACAATACTGTACATGGGAGAGGGAAGAATTCCATGAATACTTTGGGTCTCCACTCTCATGTCCCTACCGTCGTCACTTACATCCAGACAAAGAGAATGCACAATGTTAGGTTCATGTTATACATTGCAAATGACTACATAGCTAAGTAGTAGAAAATCAAGCCTTAGAAACGTGTTATTGGATGACTAGTGGAGCCTTTACAATTTATACTGACAGCAGAATGAGACACAGTACAAGTAAAGGCATTAGTCCCTAAGAGGGACTGAGCCATCCATCTGCTGTCCAGACCTGGAATCTTGGTTACCGGAAGTTCGAATTCAGGATGTGACTGAGAGTCTTACAAAATTGATCAAAACGTTCGGATCACTACCCCTTCCTGCTTCTCCATGTGGGAACTAACGATACAGCCAAGAATGACCTTGAGTGGGTTACTGTGGATTACCCACAAGGATTATTAGGAAGAGATGGGATCCACCTAACAAAGATAGGAAGGAGCATCTTTGCGGGCAGGCTTGCAAACCTAGTGAGGAGGGCTTTAAACTAGGTTCATTGGGGGGACGATGACCAAAACCCTGAGGGGAGTGGGGAAGTCGGATACTGGGAAGAAATGCAAAGAGGAATGAGCAACAAAGGTGGACCCCTGATTCGAATGCAGAGGGTAGTGTTGTTATCTAACGTGGTTATCTAACATGTTTGTACACCAATGCGAGAAGCCTGGGTAACAAGTGGAAGAATTGGAGGCCCTGGCCCAGTCCAAGAACTATGATTTGATTGGGATAACAGAGACTTGGTGTGATGACTCGCATGACTGGAGCGCTGTCATGGAAGGGTATAAACTATTCAGGAAGAACAGGCAGGGGAGAAAAGGAGGAGGAGTTCCACTGTATGTTAGAGAGCACTATGATTGCTCAGAACTCCAGTATATAGAGGGAGAAAAGCCTGTTGAGAGTCTATGGGTCAAGTTTAGAGGTGTAAGCAACAGCAGTGATGTTGTGTTTGGTATCTGCTACAGGCCGCCGAATCAGGTGGATGAGGTAGATGAGGCTTTATTCGGACAACTGAGAGAAGCTTCCAGATCGCAGGCCCTGGTTCTCATGGGGGACTTTAATCACCCTGACATCTGTTGGGAGACCAATACGGCAGTACACAGACAATCCAGGAAGTTTTTGGAGAATGTTGGGGATAACTTCCTGGTACAAGTGCTGCAGGATCCAACCAGAGGCTGTGCGCAGCTTGACCTGCTGCTCACAAACAAGGAGGAGCTAATAGGGGAAGTAGAAGCGGGTGACAACCTGGGAAGCAGTGATCATGAGATGGTAGATTTCAGGATCCTGACCAAAGGAAGAAAAGAGAGTAGTAAAATTCACACCTTGGACTTCAGAAAAGCAGACTTCGACTCCCTCAGAGACCTGATAGGCAGAATCCCCTGGGATGCTAACATGAAGGGGAAAGGAGCCCAGGAAAGCTGGCAGTATTTTAAAGATGCCTTATTGAAGGCACAGAAAGAAACCATTCCAATGCGTAGCAAGAGAAGCAAATATAGTAGGAGACCGGATTGGCTTACTGGGGAAATCCTTGGTGAACTTAAGCACAAAAAGGGAGCTTACAAAAAGTGGAAACTTGGACAGATGACTAGGGAGGGGTATAAATGTATCGCTCGAGAATTCAGGGGAGTTATCAGGAAGGCAAAAGTGCAAATGGAATTGCAACTCGCAAGGGATGTGAAGGATAACAAGAAAGGTTTCTATAGGTATTTTAGCAAGAAGAAGGTGATCAGAGAGGCTGTGGGGCCCCTACTGGATGAGGGTGGTAACCTAGTGACAGATGATGTGGGGAAAGCTGAAGTACTTAATGCTTTCTTTGCCTCTGTCTTCACGGACAAGGTCAGCTCCCAGACTAATGCGCTAAGTGACGCAATATGGGATGAAGGTGGACAGCCCTTGGTGGGGAAAGAACAGGTTAGGAGCTATTTAGAAAAGCTAAATGTACATAAATCCATGGGTCTGGACTTAATACATCTGAGGGTACTGAGGGAGTTGGCAAATGTCATTGAGGAGCCTTTGGCCATTATCTTTGAAAAGTTGTGGAGATCAGGAGAGATCCCAGATGACTGGAAAAAGGGATCTTTAAGAAAGGGAAGAAGGTCGATCCAGGGAACTATGGGCTGGTCAGTCTTACCTCAGTCCCTGGAAAAATCATGGAGGGGATCCTCAAGGAATCCATTTTGAAGCACTTGGAAGAGGGGAAGTTGATCAAGAATAGTCAGCATGGATTCATGAAGGGCAAGTCGTGCCTGACCAATCTGATTAGCTTCTATGATGAGGTAACTGGCTCTGTAGATATGGGGAAGTCAGTGGATGTGATATACCTTGACTTTAGAAAGGTTTTTGATACGGTCTCCCACAATATTTTTGCCAGCAAGTTAAGGAAATGTGGATTGGATAAATGGACGATAAGATGGATAGAAAGTTGGCTGGAAGGTCGGGCCGAGTGGGTAGTGATCAACGGCTCGATGTCAGAATGGTGGTCGGTTTCTAGCAGAGTGCCCCAAGATTCGGTTCTGGGACCAGTTTTGTTCAACATCTTTATTAATGACCTGGATGAGGGGATGGACTGCACCCTCAGGAAGTTTGTGGATGACACTAAGCTAGGGGGAGAGGTAGTTACCCTGGAGGGCAGGGATAGAGTCCCGAGTGACTTTGATAAATTGGAGGATTGGGCCACAAGAAATCTGATGAGGTTCAACAAGGACAAGTGTAGAGTCCTGCACTTCGGATAGAAGAATCCCAAGCATTGTTACAGGCTGGGGACCAACTGGCTAAGTAGCAGTTCTGTAGAAAAGGACCTGGGGATTACAGTGGATGAGAAGCTGGACATGAGTCAACAGTGTGCCCTTGTAGCCAAGAAGGCTAATGGCATATTAGATTGCATTAAGAGGAGCTTTGCCAGCTGATCCAGAGAAGTGATTATTCCTCTTTACTCGGCTCTGGTGAGGCCACATCTGGAGTATAGTGTCCAGTTCTGGGCCCCCAGATACAGGAAGGATGTGGATGCATTGGAGAGGGTCCAGCAGAGGGCAACCAAAATGATTAGGGGGCTGGAGCATATGACCTACGAGGAGAGGCTGAGGGAGTTGGGTCTATTTAGTCTGCAGAAGAGAAGAGTGAGGGGGGATTTGTTAGCAGCCTTCAACTTCCTGAAGGGAGGTTCCAAAGAGGCTGGAGAAAGGCTGTTCACAGTAGTGATGGATGGCAGAACAAAGAACAATGGTTTCAAGTTGTGGTGGGAGAGGTCCAGGTTGGATATTAGGAAAAACTATTTCACTAGGAGTATGGTGAAGCACTGGAATGGGTTACCTGAGGAAGTAGTGGAGTCTCCATCCCTAGAGGTGTTTAAGTCTCAGCTTGACAAAGCCCTGGATGGGTTGATTTACTTAGAATTGGTCCTGCTTTGGGTAGGGGGCTCGACTTGCTGGCCTTCTAAGGTCTCTTCCAGCTCTAGGGTTCTATGATTCTATGATAAGGGCCAAGATTTAATATTTCTATATAGTACAGTGAAACTCCAATTGTCCAGCATCCAGTGGTCCAGCACTCCTGATGGTCCGGCACCAACTGGAACCCAGAAGTGCTCCGGCCAGCCAGGCAATTGTAGCTGCTCCGCACTGCTTCCCCAAGTCCGCCACTGCCGCTGCTGAAACTGACCAGTGGTGGACTTGGGGAAGCTTCAGAGCAGAGCAGCTGGGGTGCTGCCCAGTTGGTCCTGCAGCGCCACCCCTCACCCCCCTGCTCGGCACCCAGCAGCACCCCAGCTGCTCTGTTCCGCGCCGCTTCCCCAAGTCCGCCACTGCCGCTGCTGAAACTGACCAGCGGCGGACTTGGGGAAGCTGTGGAGCAGAGCAGCTGGGGTGCTGCTGGGCGCCGAGCAGGGGGGTGAAGAGCGGTGCTGCAGGACCAACCGGGCAGCACCCCAGCTGCTCCACTACGAGCCCCTTCCCCATGTCCGCCGCTGTCGCTGCTGAAACTGACAAGTGGCGGACTTGGTCAAGCTGTGGAGCAGAGCAGCTGGGGTGCTGCCCGGTTGGTCCCGCAGTGCCACCCTTCCCCTCCCTGCTTGGGGTAACTACTGCAGTCTGGGGGGTGGGAAGCCCGCTCCTGGAAACTCTCAGCAGCGGCACGGGGTTTCCCCCGCCTTCCTGCAAAACGGTGGAGGGTTCGCCCCTCGCCACGCCATTCCCGCCCAGCCCCCAGACACAGTGCAGGTCCGGCAGACTTGTCACAGCCCCCCCACCAGAGTACCTCCTGACACTCTGGCATATCCGATAATCCAGCACCACGTAGGTCCCAAAGGTGCCGGATTATCAGAAGTCTACTGTACTATAAAACAATACAAAAAGTGAAGTACTGTTATGATAAGCTAAAATGTGTTAGGCTATTAGTTGTGTAGACCTACTTTTTCCTCTCTTCAGGAAAACAAAGCTACAGCAGTAAATAACAAATTAAAAAGGGTTAAAGTCTCGTGAGTTACTGATTCTTTAACAGAAAACTTAGAAATATTTGAAAAATTAAGTGCCAAAGGCAAAGCTGGATTTATGGACTTATAAGACCAGTAAATATTTTTAATTTTTTTTAAATATGTAGATGACAATAAAATGCAATCTAACAATTAATTAGACTTGCAGTCACATAATGATGACCTTTCAGCAGCATGGAAATAATTGTGTCGAGGAAACATATAAATTCAGCCAGCCAATATAAATTCATATAAATTCCCCAGGTCCTTTTCTACAGAACTGATACTTAGCTATCAAAGCAACAGACAGCCTTTTTTACCTCTCAGGAACATGTCTATAACCTTTCCAATTAATTTAACAAATAAAATCTTTAGCAGTCTGCCAGGAGGGAAAAAAGCAAGATTTTTTGCTTTCTTCCCACCATCAGTAGAAAGGAAGGTATGTTGTGTGGTTAGGAGACTAGCCCAGGACTTCTGAGACCCATGTTCAATTCCTTGCTCTATAGTTTTTGTGTGAACTTGGACAAGCTATACAGAATTTGGGATAGTGCCACAAAGTGGATTTATGGTATGACTACATAGCAGCTCTGAGGTGTAATTCTCAGCGCAGATGGAGATACGTATACCAGCTCTGATCGATCAATCATCTCAAAATAGCAGGGTGACCATGAAATCTTGGGCTACCTCTTTGGGTACAATCTCTCTTTTCTCTATGGATCCATATTTGTGCAGCAAACCTGAGCAGCTGACACATTATTTTTAGTCACTAGTTTGAGTATAGATGGCACAATTATATCTGCCCAAGCTAGGGATTTCATTTTGCAGCTGTGAAGGCTTAGCATTGCAACACCTAACCTCAGGTGTCCTGCCACCCAATGGAATCCACATCCCCAACTTAGGCTCTCAGTTTCCCAATACAATGCATGGGGAGTATTAGTACCTAAGGAAGGGATTCACAGGAGCAAGCATGCTGAGCAGAGAGCCAGCTAACATAGCCAGTGGGAAATGACAAGGAAGGGGATGTGGGATGATGGGACTTAGGTGCTTGATTCCAGGGTGCAAACATGCACCTCCCATGTGAGGTTGTGATCTCTGTCCTGGAGTCAGGGATGATGTGCCTTTTTTGAAGAAACAAATGAACCAAACATCCAGCTAACCAGTTATGATGCTGATGGTACTCAATGTTAATAAGCACAGAAGAAATTGGCTCTATTCTATTAGAAATGAAAATACAGAAACTAAATCAGTATCTTATAAATACTTTTAAAAGATAGTACATGATCTTGTACTTCTCAATCAAACAAAACTCTATTTAGGTCAGAATTTGAGGATTAAGCCCATATAATGCATATTTTTCAGTGTGACCCAGTGCATGGCAGTACATAACTTTCACAACATGCCATTAAAAGGAATGTCTAATAAAGGACTGTATTGGGTGGAGAAGGTTAAGAATGTGAGTTTAGTTAGGAACACTTGAGAACAGGGCATTACCACATTTTTTCCACCTGCATTCCTCTAAATTGAAATTACCATGCATAGTAATACAGTTTATAAACCTGGGTCTTAAGCTACAGTTACTGAACTTTGTTATTGTTGAACCTTTGTAGTCCTTATTTCTAGGTGATCGAAATTTCATTCCTAGCATTCTATCATTTACTATATTTGTACAGGGGTTACATTTATTTCTTATTTGCTGCAAAATTGTGTGTAAGACTAATATTTATTTTAGTGAAGCCAAAGAAAAACTCTTCATGTAGGAAAAAAAAGATGGTTTATTTTTACCCTGGGACTGGTATGGTATATTGGTTATCCTGCTGTAAAAATCCTACTGAACACTAGACATTGTAATTTTTACCATAAAGTAGAAAAGTGAGATAAAAAATATACTACTACCCATGAGTCACCTGAACTGGCTACATAGAGGTAAAAAGCAGAATCTTATCTCCGTTGGGACGTGTATAGCGGGATTGCTAATGTAAATTAATTATCTAGATTTTTTTTTTCAATCAAGAAATTTATATTAGCAGTGAAGATGCAGCTAAAATGTAAGTGGACTTGCAGCTCCATGTCTGAGAGTTCAGTCATAGTTCTAGTTTCTCAAAATCAACAGAAATAACATATGAACATAAGAACCTGAAGTAAATTAAGTCAGAGGTTAAACTGAAGTCAATGGACTATTTGTATATTTGTATGATTATGTGCATGTGTAAATATATCTTACAGAAAGGGATCTAGAGGTCATAATGGATCACAAGCTAAATATGAGTCAACAGTGTGACTGTTGCAAAAAAAGCAAACATGATTATGGGATGCATTAACAGGAGTGTTGTGAGCAAGACACGAGAAGACATTCTTCCTCTCTACTCTGCGCTGATTAGGCCTCAGGTGTCCAGTTCTGGACACCACATTTCAAGAAAGATGTGGAGAAATTAGAGTAGGTCCAGAGAAGAGCAACAAAAATGATTAAAAGTCTAGAAAATATGACCTATGATGGAAGACTGAAAGAATCGGGCTTGTTTATTTTAGAAAAGAGGAGACTGAGGGTATGTCTACACTTGCTCCCTAGTTCGAACTAGGGATTCAAATGTAGCCGACCAAAATTGCTAATGAAGCGGGGATTTAAATATCCCGCGCTTCATTAGCATAATCTCGCTCGCACGCTATTCTGCTCGCTAGCTGATTCGAACCAGGAAGTGCGCTCCGGGATGCGTTAGTTTGAATCAAACCCCTTGGTTCAAACTAACATTACTCCTCAAAAAAATTATATATATCACTTTTAAATTTTTTCAGAACAATTATTCCTGATTATAACATTAGCATGAGTTTAAAAAATCTGGTTTTAAAGTATTAGCTTCACTAAATAGCAACTTTAGTGCTAATAACATTGTTGACAAATATTTCCTTCTCATTTCATTCTTGTTTACCAGATGATAATATGATGTTCCATTCATATATCTTCTGGGATTTTTCCCATAAATTATTATACGACAAAAAACCCCACTAAATATTGATTTCCCTGGAGATCACTTCATAGAAATACGACTGTATAAAATGCATATCCTTCATATTTATGTAGGGCTAGATCATGATTTGACCTAACACAGCCGCCCTTTCCCCCACACACATTCCGTAACCTCCCTAGTTATTGTTGCTTGGAACTTGGGGCTTGGTTTTGGAGATAAGAAAAAGGCAGACACTAGTAGAACCTTGTCCATTAACCCTCCTACATGCCACCCAACAGAACTGCCTCTTAAATTTCCACCCTCTCTTCCACATGAATTGACAATTTACTTCTGAGATAGATAAGCAGAGGTCTTAACAATTTTTTGTAGACATCATAGCAGAAGTGGGTCAATCGGGGCGATTTGAGGGGGAAACAAGATAGTGAGGTTTGGTAAATGCACTCCATGCAGACAGGGCAGCATGGAAGAAATATATTTATACATTTTGCATCCTTTTCTTTTCTATTCCTATGGGAAGCCCCACATTTCTTATAGTAAAATTTTATCTTTGGGAAGAGGGATGTAGCCAACTTTTTGATCTAATAGGTAATATCTGATTTCAAGATGTAGTTTATACTGTAAAATCCCATTTTCTTGGGAGCATTGCTATTTTGTGATGTTAAAAAACATTCATTGTCGAACAATACATGGAGAACATCTGCAAAAGAAGATGCATTTTAAATAGTTTTGTGAATATACACCCTGAGGGTCAGACATAACCAGAAAAATCTCTTTGAAAGAAACCTGTGGTGACAGCTGAGAGAGCACACTAATTTAATAACAGTTGATGAATTAAGAAACTGTATTATTTTTTAAAATCACTTAGGGAGTCTCTTCTCAATCCCCTTGTTTCCTTGGTTGATTCTTCTGGACAGCATGTCAAAAAGATTTGGAAACACACAGCCTCTACAAACCACTGTGTCTGGGTTAGCCTCTTTTTCACTTTCTAGCAAGAATTACATCAAAGCTTTGTATTTCTGTTCCGATATATGCTGTCCATATAAGATGAAATACCTTGAGGGAAAAATGTGGAAGATGACAGTAGTCTTTGCAAAATTGCTCATTTTAACTCAATGTGTAATCTTTTAGAACCTGTAATTGTTCACTACATTTTACTAGAGATAAAATAATGTTTTAATTACATAGAAGACAAAGATTCCCTAATGTTGATGATCCTGTATTTTACATTTAGTCACAATACACTTCTCTAAAGCCTCTACAATTTTCATTACAAAAAAGCTCTCAGGTTGGTAACTTTGTCTAGGTACCAGTGCCTAGAAAAAGAAAAAGCAATTATGGCAATTGTTAACTGCTGATATTTTTCTTGGGAAAGGAGATAAACAAAACTGAGTAGGAAAGAAAGAACATTTTCCCATCTTCAAGGGATCTCAGCCATAAAAAGAGGAGGTTTGACCGAAATATAAGGAATAACAGGCATGAAGCCCATTCAGATTTGTTGGGTTTTCTTTTCTATAATGCTTTATATGTTTCTGATGGTGTGTGCAAACCCCATATTGGAGAGGGAGGCATAATGAGCTTCTGTGGGATCAATCAATCAGTCCCACCCATATTCAGCTGTAAGACCTGCCAGGTTTGGAGTTGGATAGTTGAGAGCATACTGTCAACTCAGTTGGGTCTTGAGTGAGAAGGAGAGCTGTTTGGCAGTTCATATGTCATGTGGGAAACCTGGGTAGGGTTAAAGTTGGTAGGAAACTGGTCATCCAGGGCTTCCCTGAGGAAGGATATGCCTGAAACTGTTGATTAATTACCAGGAATCTATTGCTGGGTGTTAAGACAAGCTGCTGCATTTGGGATCTGTCTGAAAGGAAGAGGATAGAAGCTGAGCCCAGTGGGGCTGAAATTACTTTTGGTTTGTATTATGTTGGACCATGGCTTGGGGAATCTGCAATTCTGGAGGAAGCTGAACTCTGTCAATGAGTTACCAAAGAGCTAAGCCACGTCCATAATTGAAGTGTGCTGAAGACTTTTGTGAAAACTGAGGCACAACTGCTATAATGCTACTCTACGCTATTAGGAGACATTCAGGGTTACCCTTTCCACCTTAGTCTCTCACATATTAAGACTGATATTGTGTCTATTCTGTTCAGGTTGCATACTGCATAACAGATGCTTAAACAATAGGATTTTCCTGTCACAGTGCCCAATTATACATGGATTTGCAAATCTAAAATGTTTGCAAATAGGAATGTTAAAATGGAAATGTCCAAGGTCTGACATAGAAAAGTTTAGTTACATGGATAAATGTTATCTTTTCCATGTACTTGTTTCTTGAAAAGGACATTTGTAATTTCTATGCAGCTTAGAAAGGAAGACAAAGAATTAAAGATGAAAAGATGAAAAAACAGCAATGATATCTAGAAGTTAAAGGGTAAATTATAGTTCTTATTTTAAGACAAACATCATTAGACATAAGAGTAGGTGGAAGCTAGTACTTAATTTCATTACACATTTACATAAGAATGGCCATACTGTGGCAGACCAAAAGTCCATCTAGCCCAGTATCCTACCTTCTGACTATGGCCAATGCCAGGTGCCCCAGAGGGAATGAACAGATGAGATAATTGTCAAGAATTCCACCCTTATCATCCATTCCCAGCTTCTGACAAACAGAGGCAAGGGGTACCGTTCCCACCCATCCTGGCTAATCGACATTGATGGACCTATCCTCCATGAATTGACTAGTTCTTTTTTGAACCTGTTAAAGTCCTGGTCTTCACAACATCCTCTGGCAAATGGTTCCTCGGGCTCACCGTTCATTTTGTGAAACAATACTTTTTGTTTGTTTTAAACCTACTACTTATTAATTTCATTTGGTGGAATTACTTCTAATGTTAAAACTTTTCCTTATTTACTTTCTCCACAACAGACATGATTTATAAACCTCTATCATATCCCCCCAAAGTCATCTCTTTTCCAAGCTGAAAAGTCCCATTCTTATTAATCTCTCCTCACATGGCTTTGATTTCTGCCTTTGTGTGTCTATATCCATTTGTGTATTAATCTGGGTGATAATCTCACTGTGCATTTCTTATTCTCCAGCAGCTATTTCAGGCTAGATTTAGACTGCAGGCTTCTTGCACAAGAAGCTTTTTGTGCAAGAGATTTTCCGCAAAAATTTATTGCACAAGAACGCATCCACATTACAAAAACACATTACATAAGTGATGCACTTTTGCACAAGAGAGCATCCAGACTGCATAGGCGCTCTCTTGCAAGAAAGCTCTGATTGACATTAACAGAATGGCCACCAGGGCACCTGTGCATCTTTCGATAGGCTGTTTTTGTGCAAAAAAAACTCTGTTTCCATCCACACACATCTTTTTGTGCAAGAGCTTTTGCTCAAAAAGGAGTTATTCCTCATAGAAAGAGGAATACCTACACCACAAAAAACCCTCTGTTCTATAAATTTACTTGTGCAAAAACACACTTGAGATGTGGATGCTCTGTGGGTTTTTGCGCAAAAATGGTTGTTTTTGTGCAAAAACTCTGTAGTGTAGATGTAGCCTCACATGTTCACATCAGTCATGCCTCACAAAAAGTCTGTTTGGGTGTACAATCTACCTGTTGTGCCAGCTGTGTTATCTTCAGAACAGGGACACTGAAAAGAAATTCCATCTTTGGCACCAGTTGTGGATTGTCTATAGGACACAGAAAGTGAGGAGGAGAGGGGTGCACTATGACACCATTATCTAGAAGGCATTTATTATGGGGGATACTGTGAGAGGTACTGGAAGATAATGTTATCCGATATCACCCAGTGTCCCTGTTATGGATAGGCTTGTAAATTTTATTTAATTGACTGTATGACCAATTAGATCTTGAAGAATTTTTTGTGATACAACTCCATTTAGCAACAGAATAATTTATTAATAAAAATAGTTTCTCTCCTAGGTCTCTGACTGAATAATTGCTGGAGCACAGAGCTGTGTCTACAATTTAGTTTCTGACAGATTATAGGCTGCAAATAAATTAATGTTTCATCCCCAACTTTCAAGAAGGAGGTGAGTTTCAGCTTCAGAAAAACAGACAGATGAAACTACCCTCTCGAAGAATGATAGGGAATCCCATCATCAACGAGTCAATTGATAGGTCAGACATCTCCTCACAGTGTGACCTATGGCATGCTAACATGTAATACACAGAAGCCGGGAAACTGAAGGGTGGTCCTGGCTCAGGGGGTGGAAAATACTGAGTTTGAGATTAAAGGAAATCCCACCTAATATTATAATGGTTTCTACAACCTAAGTCAAAAAAACCCAACACAGAACAAGCACACCAAAACAGGAGAGGGGAGGGTGGATTCTCTCTGTGGACAGTCTGAGTTCAGAGACAGAGGTTACTCCTGCAAAATGTACATTTTGTACATTCTGCCATAAAGCTAGGGGTGCCATTTTATGTATTATATTTGTTATAGCTGAGAATCAAAAACTAATTAGGGATGGCTAGTCCAGATTAAAGGGTTACCAACTGATATCTACCCAGGGCCAAGGGTCCTCAAAGTTTCTGGATCCATGTTGCTTATTGAAAGCAATGTGATTTAATATCTCTTGATACATTTTACTATAACTGTTAATGAAAAAGTCAAGAAAACATCACCAAAGCAAAGGTATTTTTAATGCGTACATCTATTACTAATTTTCACTATTATTAAAAATAAATCCATCCAACTATCAAATTAAAATCAAAAGAATGAACAAGATAGCCTCGTTATTGGATTGGAATTACATAATTAAATAAGTTAAATTGACAAATAGATTCAATAAACAATCAATCATTATACATATTGGCTGCATCTAGACTGGCAAGTTTTTCTGCAAAAGCAGCTGCTTTTGCGGAAAAACTTGCCAGCTGTCTACACTGGCCATTTGAATTTGCGCAAGAACACTGACGATCTAATGTATGATCATCAGTGTTCTTGCGCAAATACAATGACTCTCCTGTTCGGGAAAAAGCCCTCTTGCGCAAATGCTTTTGTGCAAGAGGGCCAGTGTAGACAACTGAGAATCGTTTTGCGCAAAAAAGCCCTGATGGCGAAAACGGCGATCGGGGCTTTCTTGCGCAAAAGCACGTCTAGATTGGCATGGACGCTATTCCGCAAAAAGTACTTTTGCGCAAAAGTGTCCGTGCCAATCCAGACACTCTTTTCCGCAAATGCTTTTAACGGAAAAACTTTTCCGTTAAAAGCATTTGCAGAAAATCATGCCAGTCTAGACGTAGCCATTAGAAATGGATCTAGGATGTGTCTGTCCATTTGGTTATTAAATACAACCAAAAAAGGCTTACCAGAGTCAACCAAATCTAGAACTTGAAAATAGTAACATGTTTTTAATACAGAAATAATAACCACAGAATAAATTATGAGGTATCCTCCTTAGCTTTCTTTTTCAGTGTGGCAGTTAGCCCTTTCTTCCCTGATCCCCCAAAGAGAAATGTGATAATGCAGAATTTCACAAAGTTTTTATAAGTAGATGTTTGACAATTATTTTATAACAAAATATAGAAATGGCAGTGTAATGGGGTGTCACTTACTTCTCAGAGCTGCCCCCTCTGGCTGAATGCATGTGCCTGCATTTCCTTAATCTGTCAGCTGAAAACTGCTTCAACAACTCAGCCGTCTGGCTGAGTCACACTCTTTGTTAATCAAACCCCTTCTGGGGTTCACCCTTCACAGGGGCCCATCTCAATGTTCTTTGTATTATGGCTCCAAATCTGTTTCCTTACTCTGGATGACAGTGGTGCCCCCAGGGTTTCCCCTCCTGGAGGCAATGTCCTTGCCCCTAGATCAGGGCTTTATCTCAGGAGTCCCAGCATAGTCCAACAGTCATCAGATCTCTCCCACACAAAGCTCTCCATGGTGCTGCCACTCCCTCAGCCAGCCATTCACTCACTCTTCACTCCTTTACATCTCCAGTGGCACTGGCTATTGTCTGGTCTTTCAGCTCCTTTTATAGGGCTTCCTCCTGTAGCCAGTTTAGCCTTCCTGGAGGACTTCTCTGTGGTCCTATACTGGAGCAGGGAATGGCAGAACCATAGTGTCTCCAGCAGTGCCTCAAGTCCTGGTCAAACCCCATCACAGGCAGTTTAAACATAAGGCATAGAACATGCCATAATGAATAAGATATTTAGAGCAATTTAAACGTAAGGAGTTTTCTTTCTGGCATGTTTCCCTTATTGATATTATAGGTAGTTATGCATGCACACAACCATACTTTCACACCCTAAAATGACACCTCCCAGATAATAAAAGGAAAACAAATAGAAAAGAGGGAGAAAATATTGAAAATGACAGGTGGGGATTGCAAAATGTTAGAGTACGTCTACACTGCAGAGTTTTTCCAGAAAAATGGACATTTTTCCAGAAAAACTACACTTAGGTCCACACTGCAATTGTGTTCTTTTGACAGAAAGTCGAAAGAATGCAGGGTTTCTTTCTGGCAGCGGTAAACCTCTTTCTACGAGGAAGAAGCCTTTTTCCGAAAGAGCTCTTTCGGAAAAACGTGTGTGGGGATAGGGAAGAAGGGTTTTGGGGGGGGGTTTGAAAGAAGAGGCCTTCAGGAGAAAGCACACGTGTCCTGGTGGCCACTCCATCCATAGTAATCACAACTTAAATGTGAGTTAGTGTCCAATCAATGTGGACACTTTCTTTCAAAAGAAGTTTTTCCGGAAGATCTCTTCTGGAAAAGCTTCTTCCAAAAGAAGCCTGCAGTCTAGACATAGCCTTAGTCAGAGAGGAGGAGCTGGCACTATAGTCAGGAAGTCAGTAAGTGGCACAATATTTCTTTCTATCAGATCTTTTTCAGTTACAGAGCGAGATTGGTCAAAGAACAAAGTGACTTGGTTATTGATTATATGACTTCCCAAGGTAATCAATTTCAGGAATTCTGTCTCTGAATGTCAGTCTTGCTTTAGCTTGCTTGTTAAGCCAAAAGGTGAAGCTTCTTTTCTTTATGTTGTTTCATATGGTTTGCAGCCTTCTTTATAGTGCCTCCCTCTACGGCCTCTGGACAAATAAAGTCAAAGGCCTATCTTAGAGGCATGCATCTTTATCTACTCGGGTTCATATTAGGTCATATTGGCTATCATCAGTTTGGAAACAAAAATCCATTTAAGCCAACAATTTAAAATATATTTGATGTTTGCATACCAGAGAGACTCTAATAGTAACCCCAAAAATATAGAACATAAGGCCACTTTTGAGGAAACTGACATGCTTTCACAAGGTGACGAGGTCTTGAGATAGCTGTAAAATAACTGCAATTTATATGACATCTTTATTTCCATATATGCCATTTCTTTTATGTGAACTGTTGCTTAGAACCCAAAGGCATGAACCATGACACCACTGTGCTTCATGTGGTATACATTTCAAAATGATGGTCCTTGTCCCAAAGAGTATACAATTTTATCTAATTAAGTTTAGATATGTTAAACAACTCCCACAATCAAGATTTCTACCAAGCAAGGTATTTGGTATTTTGACTTTTTTTTTCATCTCAAATCAGGATGAAAAATACATTTCATCAAACAAAAAGTCAATAAAGTTCTAAATGGAAAGTTTTGATAATCCCAATTTGAAACATTTCATTTAATTTGTCAAAGAGAATTACATTTTTCAGCTTAGTTCAACAGAATACTGTATTGACCTGAGCTGCTATAGTGTCTCCTGGGACTTGTAGTTTGAGTGTCTCCCATTCTTCTCCATGGATGAGGCTCCTCATCTGGACTCTATCTCCCATGAGGCACTGCAATAATTCAAGAGATGATAGGCTGTCATCTGTCATGGGAGATCTTGCTGGCGGTCACAGTATAACAAATCCAATGGCTGTGTCTAGACTGGCGCGATCTTGTGCCAGAGCTATGCAAATGACGCTCAGCGTGGAATATCACCAAGCCTCATTTGCATAACTAATGAGCCGTCATTTTTGCAGAAGAGGCTCTTGCACAAGACAGAGCTGTCTACACTGCCCCGTCTTGCGCAAGAAAAACCCTCTTGTGCAAAGCTGTTATGCCTGAAAATAATCAAGCCGTTATGCCTTGTGAAATGAAGTTTACAGGAGCGGTTGACAAAGGCTTCCCTTGTCAACCGATCCACGTCTTGACTCGCACACTGTGCCAACGATCAGCTGAGCCGGCACAGCGCAGTGGCCATTTTTATTTTAATGAAGCCAGGGATATTTAAATCCCGGCTTCATTGACTATGTTGGGTAGCCTATTTTACATGCCTCTGTTGGCAGAGGCATGTAATCTAGACGTACCACTAGTGTGATGTATGGCCATTGGGCTGTGAAGGGAAGTGTCATCAGGAACAAGAAAAAATATATCATTGAGGTGTGGTTAGTTCACAGTGTTATACTCCTGAAAGCAAATAAAAATCCTACATAATGGGAAACATTACAGGATGTGTGAAAGTAACAAAAGCAAACACCTAGGGATAGTAGTAATTATCTTCTTATCCTATATTTTCAAGATTTTTCTCTTAATTTGACATTTATCCTGTATTGCTACATCCCCCCTCCTAGGGTATGTCTAAACTACATGGCTCTGTCAATGGAGCCATGTAGATTAGTTTACTCGAAAAAGGGAAATGAAGTGGCGATTTAAATAATTGCTGCTTCATTTAAATCAAAATGGCCGCCGCACTGTGCCACTCAGCTGTTTGTCGGCACAGTGCAGCAGTCGAGATGGGGATCTGCCGACCCCAGAACCCTTCGGTCAGCAGATCCTTTATGCCTCGTGAAATGAGGCTTACAGGATCTGCTGACAAAAGGTTCTGAGGTCAGCAGATCCCCGTCTAGACTGCTGCGCTGTGCCGACAAACAGCTGAGTGGCACAGCGTGGTGGCCATTTTGATTTAAATGAAGCGGCGATTATTTAAATCGCCGCTTCGTTTCCCTTTGTCATCCTGCCTCGTCTACATGGCTCTGTCGATGGAGCCATGTAGTCTAGACACACCCCTAGAGTATAGTTAAACTACTGTATGTACCTTTACTCTTTGCACAATACCTCCTTATTAGAAATCTGGCAAAAGATTCAATCCATAGTGTTAAGATAAAATTACATCATTCTGTGCAATAAATCTATAAAGTTTCCAAACCCATTTAAGAGTTGGCATAAAATATTTTGGATGTAGGATGGGAATTTTCAAATGCTAATAGGGATACATTTTCAAATAACTATATGTGTATCAAATAGTGATCCTCATCGATATTCATATCTGAGATTTGGCTGTTGAATTTTACTATATGCTTTCAACATGAAAGGATAAGCAGCATTTTGATACTAATTCTTTGCTTGTGTCTGTGTTTTAAACCAATGTAACAGATGTTTCATTAACATTTTATGGCATCATTCTCTGTAATTATTTTAACCATTTAAACTCTGGCACTTTCCAGACTGCCAGCTAGAAATCTGCTTCAGGAGAAGTCCAGGTGAATTCTCATTGTTTCCCAAAATTGCAGTTTTCATTATTAATATATCTCCCCAAGCAGTAGTTCTTGTGCAAAGATGACATGCAAAGCTGCAACATGTTCCATATGGGGAAAACATCATTGCCAATTATAGCAATGTCTATGAGATCTTCAGCCTCCTCATTCAGCAATGTATATATTAATGGAGAACATTTTCAGCGGCTATAATCCCCCAACTCAGATTGAATATTTCAGACTGTAGACATGAGGTAACACATTGTATAAAAGGGGTCCATGACAAGGTTGATTACTAATTAACATTAATGAGCTCCAGAAAAACCTCTAGTGGTACACACAATTTAGATTTTGGGATGATTTCCACTGTTCAACATTAAAAGGAGGGATACATCCCCACAATGCTCTACTGCTCACCATGTTTGAAAATGCGCATGATGTTCTCTCTTTTTTTTCAGACTTATCTTACAGCTAAGGGCCTCTGAAGCCTCGGCTACACCAGAAAATTAGGTCTGTTTGACTACATCACTCAAAGGTGTGAAAAATTCAGACTCCTGAGTGGCATTGTTAAATTGACCTAAGTACTCTGTAGAAAGTGTAGACAGTACTAGGTTGATGGGAAAATTCTTCCACTGACTTAGACACTGCCTCTAGGGCAGGATGACTGACTACACAAATGAGATAATCCTTCCCATTGGCATAGCTAATGTCCATACTGAAGTGCTACAGCGATACAGCTGCAGCATTTTAAGGGCAGGCAAATCCCAGGAAACAAGGAGGCTATTTTGATACAAGTTAAAGTAAAGGCCCTGATTTTGTGGTCCAGTGTAGGCAGAAATCTTACTGAAACTAAAGGAAGTTTAATTTAATACTGCAAACACGGAAGTAGACATACTCCCATTTAAGTAGTCTCATTGAAGGGCTTCAGGCTCAGACATAAACATAATTTTCTTTCTGTTAAGTCTGTAAACATACACTGCTTAGACTTTTTGAAAGTAAAGATATACCTCATCAACATTGTGGAAGAATGGAAAATTATAAGAATGATATTTGAAGTAGTGTAGTTTGCAGTAGTACATATTCCAGCAGAAGATAGTAGTATCTATGGAAACACACTGATATAGTGATAGTATTTCAGTGTCCATTCTTTTAAATGGGTAAAAAATGTAACATAGCTTGAATATTTGGGAAATGACTATATTTTTTTAAAAGTTTCTGATAGAGTACTCTGCAGAAAACCTGGCCTTCTTTTGTTCCCCCTAATTTAATTTATTTTAAAACTAGAAAAAATATGTGGGGGGGGTTGTTCACACTTATCAGTGAGTTTTTTTGGGGGGGTTGTTTTTGTTTTAGCAAGGGAGTGACTAAGGCCATAATTACACTAGATATATACTGATGCATCTGTGTCATTGTCTACACTGCGGGGTTTTTTGTTTCCAAAAGAGGATATGCAATTGGCGCTCTCATTTGCACATTTTCTTCTGATTCTTTTTGTGGAAGAGGTTTTGCTGCTAAAAAACCCCGTGTCGACGAGTCCATTTGTCGGAAAAAAATCCCTTTTTCACAAGATCCTGTAAATCTCGATTTTTGAGGAATAAGGGATCTTGTGAAAAAGGGTTTTTTTCCAATAAATGGCCCTGTCTACTCAGGACTTTTTAGTGGCAAAACCTCTTCCGCAAAAAGAATCAGTAGAAGATATGCAAATGAGCATCCCATTTGCATATCCTCTTCCGCCAAAAAAACTCAGTGTAGACATAGCCTCAGTGTAAGATTGCTCATATAGTGGCTCCCTGCCAACAGGAAAGAGTTCTCCCATCAGCATAATAAAACCCTCTCCTGGCAAAACAGTGTTGTCCATACTAGTGCTTCTGTTGGTGTAACTTATGTAACTCACGGAGATGCTTTATCCAGAACCCTGAGCAACATCAGTTATAACAGCAAAAGTGCTCATGTAGACTTAGCCTAAAACTACACAGGGGAGACAGTGAAACTGGGTATTCACCAAGTCCTGGATCATTAAAGTTACTTTGCGTCAGAGTCCCATAAATTTCCAAGTGGGTTAGGGTGTGTCTACACTACCGGGTTTAACTCGAAATAAGCAATGCCAATTGAGCTATGTCAATTGCGTATCTTATTTCGAAATAGCTTCTTTAAAAATAGGGAGAGTCTACACAACACTTATTTTGAAATAGAACACTCTTCCTCTAACTTCCCTTACTCCTCATACAATGAGGGTTACAGGAGTTGGAGTAAGAAGTCCTCCAGCTTGACAGTATTTTGACACTATTTTGAAATAACTACGTGCTGTGTAGGCACGGACTAAGTTATTTTGAAATAGTGTTGCAGGGTAGACATACCCTTCGGGTATGTCTAGACTACATGGCTCCGTCGACGGAGACATGTAGATGAATTTACTAGACATAGGAAAATGAAGCGGCGATTTAAATAATCACCGCTTCATTTACAACAAAATGGCCACCGCACTGTGCTGATCAGCTGTTTGGCAGCACAGTGGGACAGTCTGGACGCACCGCGGTTGACAAGGGAAGCCTTTGTCGACCGCTCCGGTAAACCTCATTTCACAAGGCATACCGGAACGGTCGACAAAGGCTTCCCTTGTCGACCGCGGCGCGTCCAAACTGCCCCGCTGTGCCGCCAAACAGCTGATCGGCACAGCGTGGCGGCCATTTTGATGTAAATGAAGCGGCGATTATTTAAATTGCTGCTTCATTTTCCTATGTCTAGTAAACTCATCTACATGGCTCCGTCAATGGACCCATGTAGTCTAGACATACCCTTAGTTACCTAAATGTCTTTAAGAATCTGGGTGTAAATGCTGTCAAATACACAAAATAAGGAAACTGAACAATTACATTTTTGTTAGTTTATTTAGTTATACTATCTTAAATTTTACTCATAACTATAGTAGCTACAAATTATTCAGAGAAGAAATGTGAATTGCAAGTTGATAATATCCCTTTAAGACTCTGAGCAAGCTCCTTATGAATTAGCTGATTCTAAAAGCCTGAGCCAATTCTATCTGAGCTGAGTGCTTATACATTTAATAAAAAATTACTATGCTTTGTCTCCTGATTAAACTGATTCCTGTGGGCTTACTAAAGATTCCAGTAGGGGTCAGTATGTTGATGGCATGATAACAGACCCCTCCCCTTTTTTTCCCTAAGTAATATAATATCCCATTGTATAATTAGTCCTCAGTCATGATTCTTATATCTCAAAAGAATTTCATTTGTGACACAATTTAGATAATAGATTATTATTCAAATCTGCATTGGGGTCACTGTACATAATTCTGTTAGAAGCTACATACACAAAAATAGTCACCACAAAGCTTACTGAATTGCCTTATGAATATTACCATTTTAATACCTTCATATCAAATATATAATGAATTTGTCTACATTAGTCTTATATGGAAACAAGGACTTTGCTCTAGGCATTGCCTATATTTTCATAAAGTTTCAAAAACTGAATATTATACAGTAAAACCTGTGTTATCCGGCACGCTTGGGGATTAGGGCATTCCAGTTATCTAAAAATTCCGGTTAGCTGAAGATCCCATCAACCTAGGAAAAAACAATGGACAATAATGGTAAAACTCAAGTTTTTAATATTTGTAATTTTGTTGTGTGAGGCAGTTAGTTTCACATTTCTGTTTTGAGTTAAAGATGATTAGTATTTCTTAAATAAAAAATTGTTAAGCCAATCATAGTAAACCAAGCCAGGCTTATGTGCCTGAAGATGTGACAGTATTGTGGCTGGGGGCAATGCCAGTTAACAAAGTTTTCTGCTTAACAGAGTGCTGGATAACAAAGGTTTCATTGTATTTTGTGTAAATATTTCTTTTTGTGGTTTGAAAAATTTAAACATTGCATAAATCAAACACTCTTGTTGAATAAATCACACTTGTTCACATATATCAAACACACTGATTAATTATCTGACTTTTTTCACAAATACAATTACCTTGGAAAATATGAAAGCCTTGAACACCTGAGGTGAAAGTGAAATTACTAGTGCTTTTAAAATACACGGAGAAGTGCTGCACCAATCTGACAAGAAAACAAATTTCATTAATTCAGCAAATATATACATGGTTCTCTCCATAAAAGACTGAGTCAACACTTTTAGATCATCTATCATACTAAAAAAAATAAGAATTCTAATAGCTGAGTTAGATAAACATGATCTACATACAGTCTGACAGAAATCTTAGAAGCATTGGTTAATTTAACAGCGCACAGACGTTACAGATGTTTTATTTCTTATAAAAGTCAGATGGAAAGACTTGCCTTCAAGTACACAGCTTATTTGGTGAGTATGGCTTCTGTTTCCTTCCTGAATCCTGTAGTCAAAAAGCCTGTCTCTAGAAAATAGAACTATTTTCTATTTTCTTCTCACAATGCTTTCAGGTCTATGTTATTTATATCAGCATTTTTTAGCTATGTCATGTTCTGGTTTATATGTTTTGTGTTAGAGGAAATTAATCAAGCCAAAGAAAGCTTTAGTTACCTTAGCAAAATATGGCATAGACGTCTTGATAATCATTGCTGTGAAACTAATATAGAATGCTAAATTTATGGCTGCACCTGATCCACAGTCTACTGCAGTCAATGGGGGCGTTGTGTTCAAGCCACAAGTCTTAATATTAACAAATGTGCTTTTCTCAAAGGGATGATTTACATAGATATTTGTATATGTAAATAATAAATATTTTGTATAAACTGTGGATATGATTAATTAATATAACATCATGATGTCTGAATTGCAAGAACCTATTATTGGTATCAGCTGGGAGCACTGATGATTTTTAGGCACTTATATGCAATTATTACAGGACCTACTGAGCATGATTCAGGCTTAACATTATCATATGAGTCAGCAGAAAGATAGCTATTCTGAGTGCAGAATGTCCTGTTGGAGAGTTCTGCATGCATGAGTGACTAATGGACAGGGTGTTTTTTTCATGCATTTCTTGAAATGGTATGTTATTTAAGGATATGTATCTAATTCATGAGACAAGTAAAGGTGACAGGCCTCATTCACCAGTTTCTAGCCCCTAGGGTAGTCATTTAAGTGGATATAAAATGTTATCCTTCTGATTAATTTGCGTTTTACACTCACCTGTAAATCATCAGGTGCAAAGCAATGGGCAATTAGACTCTTCATCCATGAACACACCATGTCTCTTCATTCCCAGTTCCATCTGGATCACAACTAGATGAGAAATACTCTCCACCATGGAAATTAATAGTGGGGAATCTCTGGCATGCTGGCTGGATGCAGTTTGTCAGGGTTAGCTGCTTGTGGGCAGCTGGATACTTTGTTTATCTGAGTGTCTGCAAATAATGGGATGTGTGCAAAGTGGTGGCCTGGCCAAGGCCACCTGCCACAGCTCCCATTGGTCAGGAACAGTGAATTGTGGCCAACAGAAGTTGCATGATTTTGTGCTTATGCATGATCAAGTTAAAACAAGTGCCTACTGGCTCGCCAGTGGCTAACCTGATTAATAGTTTGGGGCCTGTGGGAGGGAGGTTTCCCACCCCTCATGTAAATCTATAGTATCTCAGGTACTACTACTTATCTGACACTTAGTCATCTACTTTATCAGTTTGATGATAAAGCTATTTAATAATATTTAAGCCAAAATGTGTATCCTTTATGAAAATTCTATATTAGCTTTGCATTTAAAATAATGTAAAAATGCTATGCCAGCTCTTATTCAAAATTAAAATTAAGATTTAGATTTATGAGCTGACAAAACTCAGTTTTATTGCTAATTTAAAATGCTAATTTATGGTAAGAGTGAAAAGGATAGATTTTATTGCATATAAGGGACTCCACTTCTCTTTCTGTCTGAAAATTACTGTAGGTACTTCTATAATCTAAATGGTAAATTAACTACATCTGCCAGATTTGTAAGATTCCTCGAACAAATTATCTCACACATAAACCAACTGAGATAAGTGTATCTGCAATGAGAATAGGCTAAAATGAAGATAAACCAACATTTATTATGCAATTCCCCTTTAAAGTAAAAATAATAAAAAAGTCAAGGCTTTCCTTCTCTCTTTTCTTTGTTCCTTCCTAAAATCACAAATAACAAAAAAGTGGTAATAAAAGGTAGAGTCGGAGCTGGATTTTACAAAAAGAGTTAGGAGCCTAAGTTCCAGTTTTAGTTCCACTGAGATGCAAAAACTGAGGTTAGGCCTACACTATAGTTTTTTTCAGAAAAAGCTACAGAAATTGTGCTCTTCAGTTTGCGTAGCTTTTTCTGATCTCTTTTCCAAAGAGGCTTTTCCACCATTTGGCCCAGTCTAGACGAGGCCAAATGGTGGAAAAGCCTCCTCTTTCGGAGGAGCCCTTATCCTTCGTAGAACAAGGTATACAGAGCTCCCCAAAAGAGCGTGTTTGCTCTTCCGCAAAAAAAAAAGCAGAAGAGCAAACGCGTTCCTTGGACGCAGTGGAGTTTTTCTGGGATACCAGAGGTATCCTGGAAAACCCCCATTGTGTAGACATACTCAAAACTACTTCCTAACGCCTATATGTGCTTAAATTCAATCAGTGCCTAAGTTTTCAGAGTAAGGGTTCCCTTAGTACCTGAATTTCTGCCTCTTGGTATTCACACTTCTGCTTCACTGTAGATATCTGAGTACCTATCTTGTACCCAGAAATTCACAAACCAGGGGAGATTAGGTGTTTCGCTGCATGAAGGATTGGATTTGGTTAGAAACTAACTACTACATTCAGATTTTAGTGGGAGGTGGTGGTAGCATTGCCTATTTTATAACTTTTAGCCCAGTGATTAGAGTATTTGCCTGTGATGTGAAAGACCCAGGTTCAATTTAGACCCTCTGCCAGATGGGGAGAAAATTTTGACTAGGGACCCCCTATATGTCAGAGGAATGCTCTGCTGCTGAGTAAGGGGATATTCTGATGCAGATCTCGATCATGGTCTACTGTCAAAGCTGTTTCTTGGTGGATAAAGAATGAATTATGAAAGCAGCTGAATGAAATCCCAGATCTCCCACTTTTGAGGTGGGTGCACTAATTACTGTACCACAGATTGTCTCTTTCTGTCTCTTTCTTTCTGCCTGGCCATAATTGTGCCACTCTGGGTAGATACTTAAATAGTTACTGGTGTAGACAGAGAGAACATGTATGCTCGAATGATTCTGTAGTCCAGTGGTCAGGGTACCCACATAGGTCCAGTCCCCTGCTCCAAACACTCTTTCATGATTTATCCAGAGTATAACAGCTTCTCCAGGAGAAAAGGAGAAACCACACATTACACTATTCCATAGTTTGCTAGTCAGAGCATTCACTTTAAAGGTTTGAGATTCGCATTCAAATACTTTCTCTTTGGATAGTGGAGGTGAATTGAAGGTCTTCCAAAATCCATTCACATCCTCTACCAAGTCCAATAAAAATTATTAGGTGGGCAGCAGCCTCCATGTCCTGTTTCTTGCCAAATGGCATAGATGCATTGGTCCAAAGAGAGTTCCCGCCTGTGAATCACAAGTTGATAGAGATGCCTCCCTGAATCCTGGATATAAAAACCTATCTCTGCAAGGGTAGAATTAGTACAAAGCTCTGGCAACAGCACCTCCCATTGGCTAACTTATGTTGTCTGTTCTTGATTGCTGTCTATGGTGCCTCTCTTTCTCCATTCATTGTATAGGAACCTAACTCCGGCTTTGTCAATTGCAGTGAATTTCCATGGGCATAAATGTTACATATTGTTATGCTCCGTCTAGCTTCTTTCATGTATCCAGGTATCTGTTGCTTCTATATTGCAACACAATTCTAGGTGCACATTCGGGGTTGTATTATGCATATGTATTTGAGTGAGCCTCTGAAAAGAAGCTATTCCAACTAAAGAGTATTTTTCCATCATATGATACCATTGAGAACATGAACAACATCTGGTGTTTTCATTCTTTTCTTGTTCTTGAAGTGAGCTGGTTTCCATCAAGTTGAGGCTTTTTCAGAAATTGCTCTGTTGTGTTAAAAAGACAGGGCTGTCTGTTAGCAGATGAGCAGGAAAAAGAATGTCATGCTGTATCTTTTCAGTATGGCAATTAACCTCTCAGTATTGATTCCAGTGGGTAGCTAATGTTCTAGTCAATTTCTGTTTTTCTGAGCAAGAAAGATTTAACATCCAGTACAGGGGCATGATCAAGAATATCACAAAGCTAAAGCACCATTAAGGGACAAATCCTTGGATGCAGCACACAGCCTCAGAAGCTGATCCCTCTGCTTTGCCCATAGTCGGTAATGGGAGACCACACAGTGACCTCTGCAGATGTGGACCCTAAAAGTAATGTGCACACCCCTTAGAGACTTGCCAAGCTCTGCAAATTCCTATCTCCTGGAACAAGAAAAGGGGAAATAAAAGAGTGATGCCTCGTCAAAGAGTGTCACAGTTGATCTCATCATCTTGAAATAAAATGTTTCCCCACTCCACCACAGTGCCCTGACCATTTCTACAAGAGTAGCCAGTTATGCTGATGTGCATGAGAAAGTGCACTATGATTAGTTTTCCTCAGTTTTCCTCAGTTCACAGACCACTATTATTTTTCCCTGTGACACATTGGTTTTCTTTACAGCATATGCCTTTCTCCATTAAAGTACCAAAACATCCTCTTGCACAGATGTCTGGTCTTCCAAGTTAGCCTCAACTCTTCAGTTTCTCATTCTTTTCAGAAAATGTATCTTTAGATATTTGTCACACAACACCATTTGGGGATTTTATTTCATTTACAGGTAGTCCTAACTGATTCCTCAGATTGTTATCATGCCAGATGCTGCTGATTGTGGTTACAGGGCTCTATCCTGTGGCTTGGGCACATACCTGTAAAAAGTATGAACTCATATTCAGTTTGTAAATCCCTTACAAAAAATGTCAAGCAACTATGTTAAAAGAGATGGAAAATAGTTGATCAGTACCATGGTAAATGAGGCACTAAACTAACAATTATATGGTTGTTTCTTTTGTGTTCAGAAGTTTGTAAACATATCATTGTAAGCAATATATACATGGGCCATTATTAAAGAGGCTGCCAGGATGCCTGTAGTAGGAAGTGAAGAGAAGAAAAATCATGTTTATGTATGTTAAAATCTGTTTTGAAGGTTAAAATAAATATCTGCAAGAGACCATTTTAAATTGTGTTTCATGAGAGAAGAGGCCCCTATTGTTATTTAAGACATTTTGTATGCTAAACTGACGGGAAAAAAATGATTGTGTTAGGTACCTTGCGGTGCCTTAACAACATAACAGTTATGTACCTGCCAGCCGCACCAATGTGTCTGCTGAGGTACTATTCTTGCACTCAATTATTAAGTACAGTACTGACATGGGAAAAATGAATCCACTTTGTTTCAGACTGTCAGACATACTGCACTTTCCATTTTCCAATGTACTGTCTCTGTGAAACACACACAAACTGTTTAACTCTGACTGTAAGTATAAAAGAGGAGAACATGCCACAACAATAGAAAACTCCATCAGGGATCTCACCCAACTATCCATTAAGGACACACTCTAATTGCTGTGATGGAAACATTCCAGAGAACCTCCAGGCACAGACCTTTCACCTATCTTTTTTGCCTAGTTCTTCTTGATTTTAT
This sequence comes from Pelochelys cantorii, assembly GCA_032595735.1. Lineage (NCBI taxonomy): Eukaryota > Metazoa > Chordata > Testudines > Trionychidae > Pelochelys > Pelochelys cantorii. Next base: position 90,451,030 of record CM064326.1, read on the forward strand.
TTGTTTATTTATTATCAGGAAGGGGGTGGGTGACACATGCCTTAGTCCACTGATCCATGGATACTAAAATAGCCACTTGGGGCCCTTACAGCCTTCTCTAAATGAGAGCACTCCTGGGGATGATTTAATTTATGCAGGGATTGAACTAGCCCCCTTCTTACCGAGGCAGCGTGAGAAACAAAGTTAGTGTAAATCTCTGCATCCCCGAGCTGTGGTGAGTTGGGCACTGACACAACTGAGCATCTGAGTTACTGTGACATGAATTGTAGTCAACGTTTTTCTGATGCTTTCAGCCTACTGTGAAAGAGCCTATTTTGCAGCATAGTTGTCCTCCATGTTCTGCGAAGACAACTTTATCAGCTTAATAATGTGTCATCTATGCACGTAGCACTTGTCTGTAGTCTGAAAGCATTTTGCTCAAAACGAAGCCTAAGGGCCTGACTCGCCACTGCTCTGTACCATAGAAATCAGAAGGTGTCATTGTACACCCCCAGTGGACTGGTGGGTATGACCATATCAGGAGAGAGAAGAATTAGGCCCAATTTGTTCCATACTGCTTCTGTCCCCATCCTCCCCTCACCCCAGTTCTGACTTTGAAATCTCTCAGGATGCATCTACCCGGCACCATAGCTCAAAATAAGATATGCAATTTCAGCTACAGAAATTGCGTACCTTATTTCAAAATTTGGCACTCTACACAGCACTTATTTTGAAATAAATCACTATTCCAAAATGTCCCTTTCTCCTTGTGGAATGAGGTTTGCAGGGATGTCAAAATACAGAGCCCATTATATTTCAAAATCATGTGCATGCTCAAAAGATGCAGAACAACTATTTCAGGATACTTCCGGTATCCCAACATAGAGCTGAAGTGTAGACATAGCCTCATAGTCCAGAGATTTGATGGCGGGAAGGGGGGAGAGATGAGTTTGAGGGAACCAATCCACTTATTTAAACTTATTTTAATAGAATATCATATATATTGTCTTTGACCCAGAGTCCACCAAAGACAGTTCCATAAACTTCATTTGATTTTTAATCAGGCTTTTGCCAATTTTAATTATTACATCTATCAGTATCTCATACTGAAAGATGTTTTGTGACAGAATTTAGTTGTCAATTTTCTAAAGGAATTTATTTTGAGTGCAATAATGGTAACATGATTGTAACTGTATTCAAATCAATATATCTGTTGTGCACTCTCCTAGAACGCGTGGTGGATAAACTGAAACGATGTTAGGTTTTTGTAATAACCAAAGCAAACAGTGTTTTTTGTTTTGCTACTGCTGTATGATTTTGGGGAGCCAACTGGTTTTACTGTCATGGCAATATTATATTATCAATAAAATGTTGTTATGGAAGTATGATTAGATAACAGAAAGGTTAGAGAACAGATCCTTAGCTTGTGTAAATATAGTACCTCTGACATCAATGGCATTATGCAAACTTAAGAGCCAAGAAAATGTAGTTTTCTATCAGATATTCTGTTCCTTCAGACACTCATATATTAAGTGTAGAGAACTCACAGCTAATTAAGAAAACTGCAGTAAGTCAAACTCAAGGAAAGGTATCTTTTTTAGCTCTGAATTTATCAAGTCTATGTGTTAGTTTTATTCTATATATTTATAAGTCTATTAATTGATTCAGCCTTTAAATAGCTGTGCAATTGGATATCAGAAAAATATATTCATGTGTAGTTGATTTACAAAAGGTTTGTTTCAAAAGCAGGAGAAATGCAGATCAGATTTTCTGTTTGGCACAGTGTCAGTCATGCACAGAAACTGAATGGCCTTATTGCACAGTGAACAAGATGCTTCTGTCCACATGACAACAGAGAGAAGCTTCGTGTTTGATTCCTGAACAGTCCTGAACTTGTGCATGCAGATCTTGCTGCCTTCTTTTTTAAAAAGTGACTTTTAAGAAAATGACTTTTTTTTAAAAAAAAAAGCTTTATTTCCATTTTTATTTATAGTGAGCAGTTCTTTGATTTGCTTGAAAGGCACCCAAAATTATTCCTTGTTGTGAACTGAAAAAAATTACAAAACTGTACAGAATAAATAGTAAATATAAATCTAGCTAGACTTTGTTGCAAAATAAAGCTGCAGGGCTCCACACTCTAAGCCACTTTACCTTTTAACAGGAGAAACACCTTTTTTTTGCTGTTTATGTGGGGCATAATGTAGAGAACTGATACAAATAACAAAATATTCTCTTTTCTTTCCCCACACCTGGAAGTTACTGGCCATTGTGTACTTATTTTTGTGTTTCTGCCAGGAATATTCAAAGCCACCACAGGAGCCAGTCATATGAAAGAAATCAAACTCATTAGGTGTACTAACATATTTACAACTGATTCTCATTAGCTTTCAAAATTGCCCAGGCTTCTGAATTGAAACACCAGTGATGCACAATATTTTATAGCAGCAGAACAGGAGAAGATTGTCCAAATTTGTGTAAAAATGTCAGATAGGGAAAGTAGCAAAAAGCTTTGTTGATGTCTCATAACTTGTTGGTAATTCTATTTATACATATATTTTCCATCCACATACTGCAACAACATGATAAATTAAGTCCCATGTAAAAGATACTTAAATGTTTGCAGACACAGAGTGCATATACAATTAAATATCTTTTGTTCTCCGTTTTTACTCTTTTTTTAGCTGACATTAGGTATGAGAAAGTTTCATTTCCTTTTGTATTTATTATAAGGGAATGGTATGTGCAGTTGTAGACAATGTTCACATATGTAGTGCATGTACTAATGCCTAACCAATACATATTAACCTTACCACTATATAATCAGGTGCTTTAAAAATGTAGTCCAATTAAATTGAGCAAAAAGAAAGAAGTACAAGTAACATAAAAGTTTTATCCTAGGTTAGGTACAGAATGGGGAGTGCCATACAGACCTTTTAACCCCCCCTCCCAAAGGAATATGACAATCTTCCTCCCACAGTTCAATCACCCAGAGATCATGTTTCATTTGGGGTAAGATATATTGCCTGGCATATCCCCATGGCATCCCACAGTGATCCCTGAGTTTTTTTTGCTAGGATTACTGCTGTGCTTTAGTCCTGATGGATGGCACATTATTATAAGGCACTTTTATTTACAATGTTCTGACTTAAGATAGAATTACAGATTTTTGTCCCAGTTCAAAGTAATGTCATTTTATGTTTGCTGTTCCAGGACTTCCAGGTAGTCAGGCTCAGCATGTAAGTTAGCTTTGAGCTCAAAATATTCATTTTTAGTCTGTTCAAGCAAAACTTTTCTTGGTCTGGAATACATCAGCGTCTCCATTAACTTTAGTTCTTCATGTGTTCCAGGATAACGTACCTCCATGTCAGGCTGGAGCTGGACAATATTTTTCCTTAGATACTCAGTGATCCCTAGCTGCTGGAGTTCTCTTTCTTTCTCAAGAATGTTTCTGTATAAGGAGCTGGCATCCTGAAAAGTCAGAAATTCAGCTGATTGGTCTGTACATTTGTACTTCACATTTGAACCTGTGAGAGGAGAACTGTTCTCTCTTTCCAGAAGACTTCTGCGAAGATGATTGGAGTCATTCCCATCCTTTTCATTTCCCTCCTCCTGTTCTTCTGCATGTTTGGGGCTGAAGGATGGACTTCGATAAACTTGAATCACCGGGCTGATCATGCGTTGCTCATAGAGAGTTGGTGTTGGACGCTCAGTTGTGTGGTGTGTGGTTTTGTGACCATACATGCTATAATGGAGATGGACTGGGCTACTGTCCCTCATGTGTTCATCTGCCTGTTTCTTTTTGTGTCTTCTCCGCCGATGCAGAACAAGAACAACTATTCCTGCTGCACAAAATACAATTGTAATAAACACAATTAGGAGTCCTAGGATTAAAACTGAAAGTGGGACAGCATCTGTAAGTGATCGAAGAATAGTGTCTGCAGTATTGGTTGTTGTAGACGAAGTCGTCACAATTATAAAGCTAGCATGCGTCGGTAGGGCTGGGCTATTTATTAGTCCTGGGCACAAGACTTCACTATTCAGAGATTTCAATTCTTTTTTTGCTAGGTGTCCTGGAGATTTACAGAAAATGTCACCCATCATGGTGTTCTTACTCAGCTTTTGTATCCACTGCTGCAGCCCAACTGAATCACAAGTACAATCCCAAGGGTTGTCCTCAAGCTCAATTTGTATCAGCAAATCCAGTTCATCTAAGACAGCGCTCACAGGCAAGTGGGTAAATTGGTTTGTTTTGAGGTTTAGCCTAGCTAGTGGTACTCCCAAGAAAACATGGGGTGGTAAAGTTTGAAGAAGGTTGTTGTTTAAATATAACACCTTCAGTTTTGGCATTGTGTTAAATGTCCCCGGCAAAACTTCCTTGATGGCATTGTATTCAAGATACAAATACTCAAGTTGCTGAAGACCAAGGAAGAGACTTTGACTTAACTTTGTGAGATGGTTGCCATTTAGATATAGCTTCTGTAATCTCGTTAGATTAATAAATGATCCTTCTTCAAGGATTTCAATACGATTGTTTCCCAAATGAAGCATTTCCAGGCTAGCATAGTCCACCAAATCTGATTTCAGCAATGTCTGAATAATGTTTCCAGCAAGAATAAGTTTTTTAGGGTTTGGAGGAGGGGGACCTAAATCAGACAAACTTTCAATATTTCGCTCTTGGCAGTGAATTAGAACTCCTGACAGGATATGGCTGGTGCAGTGACAGGGAACAGGACAGTATATTCCTGGAACGTGAGTAGCTGGCTGTGTGTCATGAATCACTAAACCTGGTTCCTTGGTAGGAGCTTTCAGGACAGGTATCACCTTGGCTGATAAGTGACTATCACTTATAGAGGTGGTTACTACCAAGGGTAAGGACCCTGAAGGATCTTCAAGTTCATTTATAGGGTGAGTCGGACAGAGCAGTTCTTTTTTCAGTCTTCTTAGGATGCTTCCTTTGATAACTGGAGGGCTGTTGCACACAACATCACCTATTATGGACTGGGGAGGCATGTTTTCTAGCCATATCTTCAGCTGCAATAAGTCACAGTTACAGGCCCATTTGTTGTCTTCCAGCTGCAGGTCCAGTATTCGACCAATATGCTCTAAAAAACCAACATATGGCAGTGTCTGTAACTGGTTTCCACGAAGATCTAAGTGAGTCAACGGCACAAAGCGAAATATGTTAGGAGGGAGAAACTCAATGGCATTATCATTTAAAATAAGCACTTTAAGTCTATTGAGTTTGCTAAAGGCACTTGCTTCAATCACGGTGATGAAATTGTTGTCTGCTTGAAGAAACTCCAGATTTTCCAGGCCCTGAAATGTATCCTCCTTAAGTATTTCTAAAGAATTGTGATTGATATGAAGTTGCTTAAGAAGACTGAGACCATTAAAAGCTCCAGGCTCAATATCTGCAATATTATTAAATCCAACATGTAGTGAGATAGCATTGATGAGGCCAGCAAAATCATTCATATGTAACATGGTCAAGCCATTGTTCAGCAGGTTAAGGTTGAAAGGCCGTGACGGTGGAACATTTATTTGTGATAACATTTTAATACCTCTTTCTTCACAGTTTATAATCAAGATATCATCCTTTTCATCACAAGAACACAGATTTTCACAAGATCCTCTCGCTGAAGACAAAGAAGTCTGGGATTGTAGTAAATCTGAGGCAACCACAACTGAACATAATAAAAAAATCCAGAGCTTCATTGTTGCCAGTAGATCCTATAAAAAAGAAAAGGAATTGTGTTGATTATTTTAAATTTGAACAAAAAAAAATTTGAAAGTTCCCCAAACATACCTAGCCATCCTTTAGAAAAAGATACTGATTCCTTACCAATAGCAGGACTAGTTTTGATTATTAAATATAGCATGAGGGTCCTAACACAGAAGCACTTCAGTATTTTTATTCTGCAGCAACACAATATGCAGAGCTCATGACAATTACATTCTTACTTATGGAGTGCCATATAAATATATGGTGCTCTGTAGGAGAGCAAAATAAGAAACAAACAAACAAAAAACCTAAACTGCTTCCATCAAGGTTAATATAAAATATTATATTTTTACCTTTGATGGTCATGCAGTGCTGCAGTTTTTAGGAACCTGCAATAAATAGGTATTAACGGGAAGGAAGGATATTTAACAGATTAAAGTAATAGATATTATTCATAAAGAAACTTAAACTCTGGTAGGTGTCAACAATCTATTGTCTATCAAATATTTATTCAGTCAGCACGTGCAGGGCTTTTTCTTTGTCTGTTTCTACAACTTATTTTTAACTTGAAATGGAGCTTCCTCTGTAATCCTAGCATCCCAAAAGTGAGAATGAAGTTAATTTTCCCTTTGCTTCAATATGAATATGAATGTGCTTTGTTTATATTTTAATTATAGCTATGGGCAGATGCACATATATACATCACCCATAGATTCATATCTTGAGGAAGATTATATAAACATGTTATACTGATATGTATAATATACTTGTGCATTCAGTATGTAAACCAAGATTATTAGCAATAAAAAAATAAGAGTGAAGTACAAATACAAACAGGTGAGTGGGATTCAATCTATTGAATTGGACATTTTCCTCTTAATAATTAATATTAATATAATTCTAAAATGCACACAGCAAGAAATTTTGTCATTAACAATTAAAATTGATGAGGGACATCATGTGCACTTTGTAGTTTAAGCTTTTATCTTGCAAGCCATTGGTCTCAAACTTTAGGATGCATGAGAAATGTATCAGAACTGTCCAACTATTAAACCAAGAACAGAAACTAGTGAATATTATACATTCTCAATGAAGTATCTGTTTAGCACCATTCTCACTGAGATGGGATTACTTTGTTACTGTTCATATGAGGGTTCCATATGCATCTTCCTTTACAGCAAGGTTGTCTACCAAAGAGCAAAGATATTTATTGTAACATTAGATGAAGTCATATGTCTGTTTACAATCTATTATTAAAGTAAATACTTCCATATTTTCAACAAGAAAAGGTTCTTACAATGAAAAGGATGATTTGAAACACATTTCATGCAAGAACTTGCCTTCAGTGCACTATTTATTTCAGAACTGAACAATATTGCTTGAAGAAACCTATGTCGGAAAGGTCACTTAATCTTTTTAAGTGATCTTTTGAAATGTGCTCTGGAGTGCAGAATGTCATAACACAATCAACCAGCTGAATTGATGCTTGATGAGAAAATTGCAAGGAATCTATGTAAATATATTAATTAACATTCTCAGAATTTGGCCATATATTTAGGCATTCCATTTAACAGCAATTACTGTTTAGATGTGTATCTTATTCTTACTACACAACTCATTTAGACTTCTCCTGTAACTTGATGAGAGGACTTTCACAGGAGGCAATGAGATAATATCCTCGTGAATAATAGAAAATGTTTATAAATCAGTAAGCATCAGTTTATGCACAATGAGCAGTACCTTACACCACAGTAGTCTCATTGATTTAAATAGATAAGGGGGCTTTTCAGCATGAGTAAAGGTGATAGAATCTGTCACTAAACTTGTTTTAATCATGTATCTCATTCAGTAGAAACAAAACATATTGGTGTTGTAGCATAGAGTAATTCTTGAATATAGTCTGTTCAAGTTAGCTGGTTAACTCTGTTTTCCCATAAAGTATTGGGAGAGACACACAATATGCAGACATTGTATACCAAATTATTAAGATGCATGCCAGCATGATATTGTGTAAAAGAAAACTGAATTCCATTCACTAGAATCCTTTTCAGTAACCAAAGGTGAAAAATGAAGCTGCTGGTAACAATAAATAGTGACAAAATCTAGTCTGTTGCTAGTTAGCTTTCATTTCTGTATAAGGATACCAACATAGTTATGCTTTGTATTTAAATGGGAGTTTTTATGAGGGCCTAGATCAAAATTAAGTGAAATAAATCAAAATATATTAATCTGAAGTGCATGTTGCATTTTCACACATATTGCAAACATGATTTTTTTAAAGGAAGGACCTCTCATCATTTTTAAAGATGAAAGTAATAACATTTGCAACCAATTGGAAAACATTCCTTTTTTAATCATTATCATACTTTTGTGGGGAACATTACAAAAATTCTCTCTCTCCTCTCTCTCTTTCTCTCCCTCTCACTCATAAATACAGAGAGAGAGAGAAAGAGAGAGAGAGAGAGTAGAAAGACACTTGGAACTTCTGCATTTTGTAAGTATTGGGGGAGAAATGATTGGCATCTCTTTTTACATTTTCAGTCTGTGTACTCCTGAGCAAATAAATCTAACCCTGAATGGGCTCCACTATCATTTTAAAATAGCAGATACTTTCATGGAACAGATGATTAACATTATGTTGAAATAACTCACAGTAAATATTGAATATGAATTTCATTATAAATACTGGACTTATTATTTTCTTGTTCATTTAGGAAGTATAATAAGAAATTTAAGGTGGTAACTTAATTTTAATAACTAGTTACTGTCATTGTCCTTTCCAGTTTTTATTAAAAAAGACTAGTGATCTCCAGAGACTTCCCTACCAGGCAAATTTGCAGTACATAGAGAAGTAGTGAATTATGAGTCCCTTCAGGCTAATTTACAATATGCCTGAGAAGCAATGAAATAATAAAATCTTCTTTTTAAAAATAGTGTGTTTTTTATTTGGTTGTATTTGTGATACAAATATGTGTAAAGTGACTGATGAAGTCTTCCAAAGCCAGAGTTTAAACAAAAGCAGTGTGCAGTGTATAAAATCCTTCAAGCCTGCTTCTTAATTCTGGATATAAGCAGAGTTGTATGATGTATTTTAAGAGTAATGTCATACTTTAGAAAAACACTTTTTTAATCCACACTCCAGTGCATGCTACAGTCTAAACTACTCTATTTTTTGCCAGTTGAGTGACTACATGTATTGAAAAACTGTTCAATGAAATAAGTACCTGGAACAGTGCTTGAAATATCAATGGGTAAATCTATACACATTTCTATCATTTAAATGTAAAATGATGCAGAATAATACAGGCAAATAAAATCAAAGAGATAGAGAATAAGTGAGGAAATTCACTTGAGATAATTAGCTATCTGGAAGCTTTCTTACCTGTACTGAAACCACACTCTCTGACACGGTCAGTAATGCACAGTTCAAATGCAATTCAGTTCTCAGTTCCTTTCTATAAAAATGTACACTTTCTTCCAAATTTTCACTTTGCTGCAAGCTTTTGTACAGCTCCAGTTGCCTAAAGTTAAAAGCCTGGGTCAGAAAACAAAGTACACAATGGTTCACTGGAAAAAAAAAATCTCTCAGGCAGAATGCACACTCAGACCATCCTGAAAGTGGTTGTCCCTTTTGCCCAATTAAAATTCACAGCATACTTCCCATCTATGCTGACTTTTCTGCATAAGGTTAACCATTTGCAAGCTTTTGGATGCTGTAAATAAACAAGATGTTCAGCAGAGCTTAAACTGATCCCTCTTGGTTAGATTTTTAGATCCGAGCTGCTTCTGTGTTCTCTCTCTTCTTTCTAGTCTTTCTTGTTACCTCAGTTTGTTATTAGTCAGATTGCCAGGGGCTGGGAGGTAGGCGTAAATAAAAAGACTTCTTGGCTTTTGACTCAGCCTTTAAGCCCTTCCCCTTCCCCATCAGAGAGCTTTAATCTGCCAGTGTCATTTAATACAAGATACAGCTCCACCTTGGGACAGCTCAGCTCCACCTCCTCTTGTAATTTGTCTCACCTTCTCTTTTCCTTTTCTAACTAAACCTTCTGAAATTAAAATCCAGGTAAATCTGCTTTAGATCACTTAAGATCTATTAGTGGCTGGTTTTTCAAGACAATAAATCTCTCACACAGCTCCTGCAGTTTTTTTCTGTTTGCAGACATACAGTGAATGTAAAATCTCTCTAATATGCATTTTAAATGCTGAAAATGCCCCCAGATGAAATTCAAAAGTCCTTGTTTTCCAACTAGCAATAGTTATAAGGGAAAATCTTATGTTCCTCTGGAACAAACTGCCAGTGATCATGATATGAAGGGTTTATAAAAGTGTAAAACTGAACATTAGAGCCTTACTCCAGTTCACCCAATGTGGGAGGTTATATAGTTGTGTGTGTGTGTATGTGTGTGTATGTACAGTGGCTTTAGAGATTTTTCTTTTGCACCAAAAGCATTTTATGGTACATTGATGTTTATGTTCACGAGTGAATGCAGTGAGTACACTTTAACCCACACCCTCCTCTTCTCTTGTGGAGGGAATATCAGTTTGATTTTAACTGACTGCTTTCCATTTGTTAGGATAATATATTGGTATTAAAGCACATGCTTGTGTATTTCACTTGGCATTAAACAATGTGTTTGCAAAAACTGACTCTTTCTTAAAATCAAGTTAATATTGAAATAATATATCCACCAGGATTCTAAACATGCAATTTATTAACAATTGTGTATTACATGGAAGACTACAGGACTGTATGTCCCAGAACTATCAGCCAGATTCTGACACCCTTATTTAGGCTGAGCATTGCTTTACTCTAATAAGTACTCTTATTGACTTCAGAAGGGCTATTTATAGAGACAACTACTATTCCGTATCACTAGGATCATAATCTTATCCAGTTTCTGTAGGTGCACACAGAATATCAATAAGCTGATTTTAAGCTGTTTATCAAAATGTATGCCTTACTTAACAATATTTCATAAACATTTTGACAACCTTTTTTATATTGCTAGATTGATTGAAAAATATTTTCAAACTGGGGTTCTTGGCTAACTGTGACAGATCAAACAATTCAAAAGATATTTTTTTTCAGATTTGCACTCCTAGTATGTATACGTGAGTATACAATCTTAACTTTTGTTTTTTTGGTTGTTCAATACAGTAAAAAAAAGAACCTAAAATGTTCACAGAAATCAATGACATTGATTTAATTAGGCAGAGTATTCATGAAAGTTTTTTTGTAGTTTCTTCCAGTGCTAAAATTAATGGGACAGTTCCTCAGATGTGTGAGCTACCATTGCTTTTTTCTCCAAAAAACTTTAAGATTTATTATTGGTCAGGGTCAGTGATATTTTTAACTGAGGTCTTGATACTGCATTTATCTCTGCATGGATGTTCACCTGAACTTATGTGGCAGTCAAGGTCTACTAACATATTGTTTGCAGTGACATTTAAGTATTTCCCAATGTCTCTGGCATCTATTAATCAAAGAAAATAATTCCAATTAATGTAACTAGTGATCTTGCATGCAGGTTCATGTTGATGAACATTCATGTCCATAATAAAATCCATCAACTTCAGTGGGACTCCATGCTTTTACAAATATGTGACCATTCAGCTATGACCACAGGACAGGGAAACTCATAGTTTGTCTTATATACTTCATCTATACACCTAATTTTAAATTATATAACGGAAACCAACAAAAGGTTTAAGGAGAGAGATAGAAGGGTTACTTTGCAAGGAAACATTTCCTATCCCAGGAAACTTAATTTTTAAAGCACCTGTTTGCAAAATGTATTTGAGAGATGCTCTCCCTAAACAGAACTGTTCTGTAAACGTTAACCTTATCAATCACATTGACAGTTCGAAAATTTGTGAAGCTGCACTAAAATAGCAACAACTGTCAACCTCACTTATTTCCCAAAGGGCCTACAAATTTTATGACACTGCTTTTACTTTTTCACAAAGTGCAGTATCTTCTCCAGATTATAAATAAGCATACCATATACTTCTTATCATACATACATTCTATGTATTTTTTCCAGTGACAGAGAATTCTCTCCATTATTACATGTAAACATACATATGTAAGCTATCATATCTGCAATGGTTCAACTTCAGTCCATGAAAACAGGGAAGTCCAGAATTAAGGCCTTTTGTTTCATTCTTTACCCAACTGTTGTGAGTCATTCTTTGTTATATCATATGTTGTATGTGACACAGTGCATAGCCAGATTTAGGCATTTCATACAAGTTTAAGAAAAAAAATCACCTGACTCTGAATTGCATGATTTGTTAATTACTATATAATTAACATATGGCAGAAATTCACTTTGTATTTTCTATTTCCCTCTTAATTCTCTGTTACTTAATAATACCCTCACTCCAATTTCACAAAGATTGGAAGTGTCTCCTTTAAAAGCAAGAGAGAAGTCCTTAGAAATAGTATTAATCCTTTTTACTCCAAAGAATGACTCCTCCAAAATACTTCCAAGGATAGAGGGATATTGGATACTTCCACCAAATTGAGGGATATTGTATACAAATGTGGGAACCAGACTCAGAGTTATGTTGGACCCTGAAAAATTACTTTGCTATAGATATTTGGGTATAGTATGTAATTTTTAATTACAGTGTTTTAAACCTGAGAGTGATAAGGGACAGAGAAATCAATCACTGAAATAACTGGTACTTCAGTTATGGCAGGGATAGGGAGCATCTGGTGCAACAGCCTCATGTGGTTTGCCAGGAGAAGGTTTGTTTACCTGAGCATCCAGAGGCACAGAGCCCCATAACTCCCAGTGGCTGCAGTTCTCTATTCCCAGCGAATGGGCTCCCTGAACCATGAACCATGTGTGACCCACTGGTTGACAGCTCCCCATTTGTGAGTTACAGTGATAATTGCTCCTCTGATATATTTTCTGTCTCAGTGGAAATGTAAAGGACTCTCCCATTATCCACAGTTCATTGACACCTGTCAACATACACTTTACCGGCCACTAAGCTGCACATGGATTGCTCTTGCTAAATACTACCTCTTAGAGCCCGTATGTTAACCCCTTGCCATATTTGCAGCACCAGGCCCTAGATTTGTCTTCCATACTACTCGCTTCATTTCAAAGAGGTCAGATCCCTCCCCAATCCCATTGAACTTGAGTGAGATTTTGAGATCATGCTCCATAGATTTAAATCATCCTAAGCCTACAGTATCATGATTAAAAGATGCACAGGATAAATGTCCATCTGATACTGGTTTCTGCAGTGGCAACAATGCCATCTACACTAGCAATGCACAATGGACTGAAATCAACCAATAGTAGTGAAGAGAACCTAATCAGAATCTCTTTCTCTGGCAGTACTACCTTGTTCCAATATGGATCCATTGTCCAAGGGCCTCCCCTCATTGATTCTGATGGGTCAGTCAATCAGTCAGTCAATCTCCCCTGCTGTCAGGACCATTTCTTACTAAAGAGATTTTAACTCCATTAGGATACGTGGGTTCTCAAGAAGTCACATCCATCCCATCTACTACCCATGACTTTCTGTCAACAGTGTCACTGACTGAAAAGGATCTGAACTTTTTGGCATCAGCGAAATCAGTTGTAGTAGAGGAACTCTGAGCAGACAAATCCTTCCTGGCCCTAGTCTCAGACATTCCCTCCATAGCACCAATGGTATGGAGACATCCACAACCTACCTTCAACCTCTCATATTAGCCCTTTTAGGGTCATGTATGTAAAACACCCATCACTCCACTCCCATAAGAGGACAACCAGAACTTATTCCTTAGCTCATAGAACAAGACTATAAGACAGATCCAGTGATTTTGCCATTACTTGCAAAGTTATTTTCCTCATTTTCTGATTATGTTCCAGCTTTGCCATCTCCTCCAGCTGACCACAATCAAGGTTGTAACAGATACTGGCAGAGAAACTCCATATCTAATTAGAGCAGGTACAGGACTCACAGAATAAATTCCTGGATCCACCCAAATAGCACTCCTGATGAATAACGGCATATTGGAATCTAAAAGAGCCAATAACATATGCCACTACGCATAAGTGGGCAGAGAAGTGTTACTTTTTCCCAGAAAAAGAATTTGAGTTCTATTTATCCAGCTTCCATCTAACTCCCTAGTTGTTCAGGCTGCCACAGAAAGACTCAGGCATTCGGAAGCAATCCCCACTGAAAATTAGGCTAAATGCCTGGTCCTTCTGGGGCTAAAGGATATTGATTCTCCTGATTTAGAATGTCTGTCTATCAAATGCTGTTCTTTTTACAGGATTTTCTAAAGTATTCTAAGTTTGTAGAACTTAGAATCAAGTGCAATTTACTTAGAAGGAGAGGACTTACTTTCAGGCCCTTTCTAAAGAAAACAAGTTGGTAATGTTCCCTTATATACATAATATTGGATAATGTAGCAATCATACTCTACATAAATAAACAGGGAGAGCCAATATCCATTCCCATACGTAGAAGAAGACAACTTACGGAATTGATGTATGAGGCACTACATAAATTTATTGGCAGCAGCACTCCTAAGAACCCAGACTTCTCTGTGGACAGCCTAAGCAGTCATTTTTTCATTGATTACAAATGGGAGTTTTCAACATCTTCATTCCCAGGCAAATAGGAAATTCAACATGTATTGCTAAAGGGGAGTTTTAACACAGTAATGCATCACTGATGCTGTTTTATTCCCTTTGATAGATCACTTGAACTATGCCTTCTCTCCTACCCTGTAGTACCCCAAGTTCTTCAGAACATTTGACAAGAAAGAGCACAGATATTTCTTACTGGGCCTAAATGGTACAGAGATTTCTGTTTTCCCAGCCTCCTACAAATGTCGGTCTATTCACTCAATAGCATGCAATCTTTGTTTGATATTGTGACTCAACAGAAGAGCTACAGAAGGTATCCCAAGCCAGATTTTTTTCATTTCAGAGTTTTGTATTTGGATGTTGGGTAACACCTAGAATTTTCCTTTTCTGAAGTTGTGCAAGCTATATTTAATATCTGCAACAACAAATATTATCTAGACGATTGAAAAAAAGTTTTTTTCTAGATGAGCCCTGTGACTTGTTTTGCCTAAAAGAGAACATGATGCATACAGGGTAATTATATCTTATTTTCTTTGCCGTGAGAGTAAATTGTACTAGCATTTCCTTCATTTAAACCAATGTTGTCCTTTGAAAACCCTATAGTGAATTTGAATCTGATATTTTGCTGCTCTTTTCTATTCACAGATGGAGTACTCAGGAGGAGGAAGAGCATAATATCAGAGTCAAGTATCAGAGGGGTAGCCGTGTTAGTCTGGATCTGCAAAAGCAACAAGGAGTCCTGTAGCACCTTATAGACTAACATATGTATTGGAGCATAAGCTTTCGTGGGCAAAGACCCACTTCACCAGATGCGTTTGACGAAGTGGGTCTTTGCCCATGAAAGCTTATGCTCCAATACATCTGTTAGTCTATAAGGTGCTATAGGACTCCTTATCAGAGTCAAGATTTGCCACGCAACTCTGAGAGGATCTTTTTGCCCATAGATTATAATGCTGATGTGAATGAATCCTCTATAGTCTTTTTATAATGTGTAGCATTCTTTCCTCTCATTGTTTGGAATTATTTCCCACCACCAATTATAGTTGCCAGAATGCAGTTGCCAGAATGAGCTTTGGTATATTTGAAAATGATGGGTCAAAGCCTCAGGGTATGGTAGATCTACTGAGAACACAGGTCAGCATATGGAGTATACAGGTGGCTTAAACCTTAAAAGCAAACTGGGTTACATCTTGAAGGCTTCTGTAATTAACATTCACTATAAATGGCTCCAAGAAGCATCCTAACAATGTCTCCTTTGTTCCAACCAGCTCTTTCAACCTCTCCCCCCAACCTCCATTACACTGGCATTAGAGGCAAGTAATATAAAAACTGATTCATTGACCCTAAACCTCTCCACCCTTATACTGATGTGATTCCCAGTAAAAAAAAAGTTTTAAAGCCAAATTATACAGGCAGAGCCATACAGAGAAGCCATGCAATACTGACAGGTGAAATCCTGGCCTTATTGCAATCCATAGTGAAATGCCCATTGATTTCAATGAGGCCAGAATTTCACAAGGAGAAGATTAACCCCTATTTCCTCTAGGCGGTGTCTAGACTACATCCCTTTTTCAATAAAGGGATGTAATTTAGGCACGTCGATATTGCAAATGAAGCTGGGATTTGGATTTCCCGCGCTTCATTTGCATAATGGCAGCTGCTGCTTTTTTTTTAAACGGGGCTTTTTTGAAAAAAAAGGCAGTTTAGATGGGGCATTTTCAACATAAACGCCCCGTTTCGAAAAGTGAGGAGTACAGGATCTTTCGAAACAGGGCATTTCCGTCGAAAATGCCCCCTCTAAACTGCCGTTTTTTTTTTAAAAAGCCCTGTTTTGAAAAAAAGTGGCGGCTGCCATTATGCAAATGAAGCAAGGGAAATTCAAATCCCAGCTTCATTTGCAATATCGACGTGCCTAATTTACATCCCTTTATCGAAAAAGGGATATAGTCTAGATGAAGCCCTAAAGTCTACACTTTCAATTGATGACACTGTATTTACTGTGATAAAATTTAAATAAAAATATTCTATGAAAATATTAGTTTATGCTATAAGTAATAATCACCTAACTCCAACTCTTACACTATTTGTCAATCTGAAGAAATGGGTTGTGCCCACAAAATCTTATGATACTATCTATATTTTTTGATAGTCTCCAACATGCTACAGAATCACTCATTGCTTTTTAAGGGTTTTTTTTTCTTACACTGTGGTTATAAGTGTTCTATTTCAAATAATACTTTTTTTCCTGCAGATTTTCTGGTGGCATTTTGATTCTTCTGACTGGATTTTTAAAGTCAATGAATGTTTGATGCCACAGTCCTGTTTGACCCTATGAAAACACCAGCAACTATTTTCAGTCGTGGGTACCACCCATAAGTATGGAAATGCAGGAAAATGTAATGCAACATTTAAACTTCTGAATAGAATACCTGTGGTGCAGTCTTGTAGTGTTTACATGGGCAACACTTCCACTGATTCTAATAATTTGCCTTTACTTTCTTTAAAAATATATATATTCCAGTTAGCGGTGAACGTTTGTCCTAATTCTTATTTAAGCCAAAGTGTCTCATTCACATCTGCAACAATATAACATGTTCAGAGTTCCTGCTCAACTTCTAATTTTAAATGTATCAAATTTGTTTGTAAAGTTTACTGCTGACATATTTTGCCTATTAAAAAAGAAACTAGCAAAAGGCAACTGACACCTGTACATTTGCCAACATGTTTTAATAGATACGGGGAAAAACACAATACCATTTGAAATTTCAAAGATCATTAGTAAAAACTGTGTGGCAATCACAAGTTATAGATGTAATTACTTTTTTTTCTTGCTGAATGGTACTGCTGTTAATCAACAACAAAACTAATGGTAGAAGACATAAACTGAATTATCACTAATAGCATTTGAATATTGAAAATGAACTTGGCTTACAACGTGTGCCCTTCATCATCCCAATAACTTCTCTTTTATGTTGTATCTCTTGATTACTCTTCCTTAGTCTTGTTTTCTTAGGCCTCAATCTCACCACTGACTCCATATGGGCAAACTCCTGCACTTGTATGGATCCCCACTGACTTGAATGGGTCTTTGCGTGGACTTCCTGCAGCTCCCATTGCCCCTGAATGGCGAACCACAGACAGTGGGAGCTGCAAGCATCTGTGCCCACAGATACACATATAAACCAAGTGTCTTGTGGGCCCATTAGTGGCTAACGCTTACAAGCCATGGCCCAAAATTTGAAAATACCTACTCCATGGTATGTTCATATGGAGTCTATTGCAGGACTGGGAACTGAGTCAGTATAAATTGTTTGAAATTTAGATTTTGTCATTGTGTATGGCTGGAGACCACCTAGCTCATGGTGGACACTGCCAGACTGCAAATAACAATACTACTGTACGGGGGCAGAGGAACTAACACAGACCACTAAAACTGCACTAATCTTTTTTGGTCCTCATGAAGTTAGGTGTTTCTTATAACAATGGTAGTTAAAAGAATTCCATATTTGAACTGCACTTTTTTATTTATAGTGCCTAGGTTGCTTATCTGGGGTCTAAATCAGGAAATAAAACATCCAGCTGTAAGACTGTTATTTTTTTTCCTGCAGACTTTGCTGGTGCAAATGCTGCATGACTTTTTTTGCTGAAACTGGCCTTGTGTTTTTAGCTGATTTTCTTAATTTCATACAAGTCTACTGTTTTGTTAGTTTGTGACAAATGAGTTGGAAAAAATGCTGAGATTCTTTTTTTGGTTTTCAAAAGCATGGCATTGTTCTCTACGCTTTAATATAGATATATAGTACGGCATCTATTTTTGCGTCAAATGACTGTTATAAAACATATTTGTTTTGGTAAAGATAATTAACAGTTCACCTTTAAAAAAAACCACTTTTTATTAGCTACTGCTACAAAAAAGAAACCACTAATCTCTCTCTCTCTCTCTCTCTCTCTGTCTTTAATGGAAATAGATAGATAGATAGATAGATAGATAGATATTCCTAATTTATATTTAGAAATAATATTTAATTCTCCTTTCTGTAATAGATCCAAATGATCATAAGTTTACGGAGATTTCATATTGTGTTTATTATTATATAACAGCATGTTGACCTATATAATATTGATCATACAACTTCTCAAAATAATGTATTGACCAGATCTTTTGTGGAAAAATGAAATCGTGATTTTAAAATTGTCAGTAATAGAGGATCCATCACAACCCACATAAATTGTTCCAAGGGTTAGTTACTCTCACTGTTGAAAGTTTATGCATCATTTCCAGCTTGAACTTGTCTAGCTTCTGCTGCTTGCTAAACTGCCACAAACAAAGAGTAATATTTTTAATATGGTTAAATGTAAATGTATACATCTAGGAACAAGTAATGTGGGTCATATATTGGGGGATTCTGTCTTGAGAAGCTGTGAATTTGAAAAAAAAAGATGTAGGGGTTGTGCTGGATAATCAGCTGAACTCCTGTGTGAGGCTGTGGCCAAATGAACTAATGCCATCCAGGGATTCATAAAAAGACAAATCTCTGGTAGGAGCAGAGAGGTTATTTTACTTCTTTACTTGGCATTTGTGTCACTGCAGCTGGGACTCTGCCACTATGTCCAATTCTGGTGCCTACAATGCAAGAAGGATGTTGATAAATTGGAGAGGGTTCAGAGTAGAGCCACAGCAATGATTAAAGGATTAGAAAACATGCCTTATAGCAATAGACTTAAGGAGAACAGAAGTTGGGTTTGTGTTTAGATGCTTAGTTTGGGAATTAGAGACATTGTGGGGGAGAAGGTCTGAGAGAAGCCATGGTAGAAAGCAAAAAGGAATAGAATGGAGTAGTCTCTGGTTGTTGTTTATAGGAAACCTGGCCTGGAACCCAGAGTAGTGGGAAGTACTTGGCTTCTCTACTAGCCATGGGTAAAGTGGCATGAGGCAGATCATTGATCTAGAAAGGGGAAAAAATAAAAAGGAAGAGTACTGCACCAGAACACACTGACACCTTATTTGCTGATGGCTAAGTCACTGGAACTGCAATTCCAGTTCTAGGAAGCATCAAAACAGTTAATGCAGATTTAGGCAGTCCTCCTACTGATATAGTAGAGGCATTGGGAGACCCAGTTGCATGTATGGGAGCAAATGGGAAGACTGGAAGAACAGGAATGGATTTTGCAGAAAAATCATCAGAGTTCATAGGCATGAGGTAAAAAAACAGTATTCAGGAGCCAGGAGGCCAGAAGTGTTGCCAGTGGTATGCTATGTCTGTGGGCAAGAGATGCACTTGAGAAGGATTTACTTCTGCATGAGCTATGTCAAACAAGTCAGCTCACAAGAGCAGAAAAGGAGGAAAAACTGCAGGTGTGTGGCCTACAGCGAACACTGGGTTGAAGATTTTTTGTTTTTGGCTCAGAGAAATTGGCCATATAAAAAGGCACTGCAAAAAGGGGTGTGCAAAAAGAAGTGTGGTGTCCCAAGGAACGCGGAAAGAAAAGACGGAATATGTCATGAATATCCATGAAGTAGACAAAGTGTTGGTAACAGAGATGTAAGAGGCCCTTACAGCCACTTAATTGCTAGGCTGCTTGGCAAAGCTCTGGAAGGAACTAGAAGGAAGGATAACTTTCACTGAGGCAAACAGATTAATAGAGGGATGAATACTAAGGCTACACAGTCAGTGGTGCACAGTCAACCCTGATATAAAGTATGATGGGGAAGGAAATGGGAGAAGTTAGTGCCTTTAGCACAGGACTTGCAAGCAGTTTTCCAGGAACACTGGGTATGGTGGGAAAAACGAGACTGGGACACTTCAAATGAGAAGGTCGAGCTGCTCATTGCTATGAGTGAGATTTCTTGTGAACCATGCTCCAGCAACTGCAAGAAATTCTTGAGGGGGAGGGTACCCTGTATGGGTTAATACTGTCCTAAGAAACCGATTGACATACCACACTGCCCCTGACAGTGGATGAAGCTTAAATGAGAATGAAGCCCAGATGGTAAGGGACTGAGAGGATTATAAAGAGAGGAGGTTGAGAGCAGAAGGGGGCTGCAATAAGAAAGTAAGGAGCTCAGGGACGAGAGAGATAGGGTAAGCCCTGGATTCCATGCCTGAGTAGAGATGGCTGGCAAGCAACCGGGGGAAGGGGAAACATAGAGTAGCCATGGTAGTGGAACAGGCTCTGGTGGTACACCCTGCAAGAAAAAACAGGATTCAGACTTCCAGAAAGAGAAGTCTGAGAGGTGTTCAGTTAAGAAATAAAGTGAGAGAAACTAAAGTGAGAATAAGCCCTTTGAATGACTGAACTGCATTTATGTTTATACATTAAGTTTGGGAGTTTGTTAGGGAATCTCAAGGAACAGTCCACAGTGTCCTAGCTCTGACAGAATGGTTAATGTAGAGAACGGAAGTGACCTCTATGTTGGAAATAATTCATTTTCACAATTAAATACCAATTAAATACCTGCTAAAAAGGGCTAGATTGTTTTACACAACATGCCTCTGGAACAGGAAAAAGAAGGTATAAGAGTTGTGGGGAGGAAGTCCTGCGAAAGACTAATGTAGGCAGAAGTCTGAGATTCAGGAGCAAGGAACTGAACTGAGGAGACACTGGTCCTGGCTACAGGGTTTTTGGACTAGATTGTAATGAAGTAGTACCCAAATGAACAAAGCCATAGATATAGTGCTGTAGGGTCAGAAAAGAGGACAAGGATAATGGAGAGTCCTGAGAAAAGGGAGAAATTATTATGGGATCCAGTGTCAAGGCTAAAGACCTGGTACAAGGTCTTGTACTTTGGTTTGTTGGACTCTTTTCCCCAGAAGAAAAGAGGTCCTCTGGTTCAGGATTAAGAAGAGGTAAGAATACACCTCACAGCACTATATGGAATGCAGTAATTGTACCCTGAGTCCAGGCATATCAAAGTGAGTGTCATATGCCTATTTAGTTCCTCATGTGGAGTGAATGGATAGGGAGGGGAAAGGAATGGTCTGAGATTTGGCTCCAGGCCCACTCCTTATTGCCAGCCAGGCTGAGCTAACATTAGTATATTGTACAGGTTAGAATCAAATTACTACCTCCTCAGAGTACATAAAAAAGCTGGGGGAAGAACTGTGACTCAGAGGAGTATCTCTGAATCATAATACCAGATAGGCTGCTCCTGGGATGGTGTACTTTATATACCAATCCTTTCTCAGGCTTGTAACAATAGTCACAGTCTAGCCCTAATTGCTTACTTAGTCATGAACCTTTGAAAAATCTGATATATATGAAAGCACCTAATTTTAAAATATATTTTGTACATGTTACTTTACTCCACATATAACTATGTATTTCTTTTTAATAACCCCAATGCAATGAAAAATTCCCCATCGAATGTAAATTTGAGATATTGATTTCAAGATCCTTGTGTCTTTGACTGTACACAGTTCCCTTCCTCCACCACTGAGAATGTTAATTCAATAATTATTTTAAAGAGGAATTAGTCTATCAGTTCAGTAGACCACATCATAAATCCATTGCATTTAACTCAGCAAACCAGCAGCTCCAGTTCAGAAGCACATAGCTGAATTAGCATGGAGTTTGAATTAGCTCGGCCCAATATGAAATGGTCTCTTAAATCATAGTTAATGACACTTAGTGACAATGAAAGAAAGGCTAGTTATCTCTCACAGCAACTGGTCTGTGGTTAATACAAAGATACAATATACGTTAATCATTCTTTAACCCTCACAAATACCAACCATTCTTAGTGACCAAATAAAACCACAGAGACTTTATTTGCGAATACTAATGATACAGCGGAAAAAGTGAAAAAAGGGATTTTAAAAATAGCCAGGTATTATATTGATGAATTAGAATTTGTTTCAATATCCGTTTTCACCTGCAGTAGGATACAGTGATGTGGAAGCATAACACTGGGATGGGTGTAATCCTTTTTGAAGAAATCCAGGAGGGTTACACCAACTATTATGCACGAAGGTGCCATGAACAAACTGTATCTAGGAGAAGGGAAACTCTTATTTCAAACTGGGACATACAGTGTTTGCTTTGCTGCTTTAGGCAAGTCTGTCTAGGAGAAGGAAAACTCTGATTAGAAATGAAAGCAATCCAACTTGTTAACCATGGAATATAAGGGGTCTAGAGAGGAACATATTCCTAGACACATATTCCCAGGCACATATTCCTAGCAGGACCATAGGCATGGTATTCCTATGAGCTGAACGGGGTGGATTATCTTAGCATATATTGCATCTTTGCATTAACCACAGACCAGTCGCTGTGAGAGAGAACTTGCCACTAAATGTCATTAACCATGATTTAAGAGTCTATTTTCTATTACACTGGGGTAATTCAAACAATTACATCTGAAAATTACTTGCTACAGAAACAGTACAGCAAGCAACACTTATTTAAATGGATTTTCACCCAGGCTTATCATGACTATCAAATGGAAATTCTCATGGATTATTGCCTGTATTTGGTTCCTCACAGATCATGATTAAATACCTCTTGTGAGCTGGAATGTTAGAACTCTGTGAGCTCCAAACCAGACTGAGCTTATATCAGAGAAGATAAGGAAGTTGCAGGTTTCCCTTGCTGCCATACAGGAGACACATTTTCTGGGTAGAGAAGAGTTCACAGTTAGAAAATAAATTTCATTGTGTTTTGGACATTCAAGAGACCAACTGAAGAATAGAGATGGGGTTACTATAATAGTAGATAACAGAACAATTATTCAGTGAACAGCTGGAAATCTGTGATTGAGCAGACTGTCATAGCAGGGTGGCTACTACCTACAGTAGACTATGTATAATTGTGATGTACTCATAGAAGCAGCAGAAGAGAAGGATGGATTTTCTCAACAGTTGGAAATTCTTGTAGATAAGATTATTCAATGTTGATAATGCAAGGCATGAATGCAGAGGTTGGTAAAGAACATGGTATGAAAATTAATAGTGTTGAACCATACAACACTGTGATGGCAAACAATAGTGAGGAAAGGTTGAGAACTTTCTGTGGGAGGTGCAATCTGATTATTGCCTGTATTTGGTTCCTAATAGAAACATGAACAATTTTACATGAAACTCACCAGATAATAAAAAAAAAACCCAGATCGACCAGTTTATTATAGGCAGAAAAGGTCACTCTTGACATTAGTGTATATACTAATGGCAAGTGTGTGAGAACTACTAATGGGAAAGATTATGATAAAGTCAAAGAAAAGGATGGATGCAGCTAAAGCTAGATTTAATCTTGATACATTAAATAAGAGCTTTGTGATGGATGTGATGCTTAGATGACGATTCAGGCAGTTAATTTACAATGATGAAGAAATCTCTCAACAGAATGAATTGGAAATATTCAAGGGAATAATATAAAATACAGTGGAGGAAGTAATTGAAAAGAGTAAGAAAACAAGGAAAATCTGGTCTGGACAAGCAACAAAACAAGATCATTAGAAAAACATAGTATACAAACGAAGGCTGCTGGGAAAACAGAAGGAGTAAAAGTGTTGTGAAAAGTGTTGTAGAAATCACAAATAAATTAGACAAAGAAAAGTTTTGGAAAGAAGCAGCTCAACAGCTAGAGGAAACATCCAGAAAAGAAGATATGGAAACAATATACACAAAGATTAAGTTGTATGGAAACACAAGTGTTAAGAAAGGCTTCTAGTGAACTGACAACAAATGCCAAAGAGATGCTACAAGAGTGAAAAGAGCATTTTGACAAAGTGCTAATTCTTATCGTTCACCCAGATGCAAGCATTCTAGATGTTCAAGATGATCAGGCATAATGGGTATCAGCATTGAACCACCATCAAAAAAAGCAATAGAGAGTTCAATGCATATCTTAATTATACTAAAACATAGGTGAAACAGACAAGTTTCCAACAATGAATTTGATAGTGCTCAGATAAGTATTAAAACTTTGGCAAGATTTGGCACCTGGTTTGCCATCATCACTTTTCTATAACTATTGAGACTTTCATGATCTCTTTTCCTGAAGACTGGTAAAAATATTGCCTTTAGTCATCTGATACATCATTTTCCTCCAAAACCTTCCTATGCCCTGATCTATACTACAGCAGAAGGTTGAATTAAAATATGCAACTTCAGCTACGTTAATTACATAGCTAGAGTTGATGTATTTTAAATTGTGTTTCCACGCCATCCACACAGCGGGAAGGAGGAGTACCGGAACCCGGCCAGGGCTGCCCTCAATGTTCCATTTACAGGTCTATACTAGACCTGCTGAATCGAACGCCCAAAGATTGACCTCTGGAGCGTTGATCTTCCTCAAAGTGTAGACCTACATGTAGTCCTATATGGGTTTTTTTCCTAATTCTTTGGTAACACATGTCCTACCAACTTCTAGCAGCTCACTTCTTCTAGATACACCTATTTCTGAAAAATTGTCATTTTTAAATGCTTAATTTCTCTATTGCTCCCTCTTCCAAGGGGACAGTCACTTATCCCCGATTGTATTTAATGTTTAGAGTTTATGAAAGGCTTGTAAGTTTCTGCATGCATTAATCACAATTCTAATATCTTTGTCACATGCTACAATGGTAATATTTATTTTTTATTTTTTGCTTTATAACTATAAAAAATGTTTCCTCTGGAACTGTGAAGCTATCAGGAAGAAAGTCTCCTGACCCTCAAGATGGTCTATCAAAACTAAATGGGACATTGTGGGACATCGCAAAAAAGGCTTTGTTGCCCCTTCATGCCCATGAAAAGGCTTGTGTAAAAGAGCTCATCATGTCAGCTTGAATCTGGAGGAAGGAAATAAAGACAGTTGACTTGAAAATGTTTCATCTCTTTTGCTGTTTGGACTCTCATAGGCCAGAGATACAACGGAGATGCAAAGATCCCCAGTGTCAACCAAGATTAGCCCTAAAAGACATTCCAAACTGACAAATTACTACAACTCTGTCACTTTGGAAACACATTCTGAAACTTACTTGTATATAAATGTTTGGCTGCTTTAACTTGTAAATAACTCTTTCATTTCTTTTCTTCTGATTTAATAAATCCTTAGCTACTTTTCTGTAAGATTGGATACAAGTGTGAGATCTAAGATACCAATTGGGGGTAAGTGACTGTCCCCTTCGAATAGGGGGCAACCTACATTTTGGTATGAGTTTTGGTATAAATAACAAACTATCATTGAACACAGTTTGTCTGGATGGCAAGATGGGCTGGAATGCTCAAAGGACTGTCTATTACTCTACGCTAATACAATTTTAGTACGTCAGGAGTTCAAACTTGTTATTGGGTCAGTGAAATTTTTAATGATATGACCTATCAGGAAAATCATGATGAAACTAAGGGCATGTCTATAATGCAATAAAAAGAAATCCCCATGGAACAGAGTCTCAGAGCTTAATTCAGTTGACTTGGGCTTGTGGGGCTCAGATTATAGTGCTGGTGGGAGGGCAGTTAAAAGGTTTGAGTTTCCAGCACTATAATCTGATGTGTGATTATGGCAGACTATAATTTTCTAGATACAGACTGGAGAACAAATGCTGCTAATGATGATAAGGCCCAGTTATTCCTGGATAAGATAGTGTACTGATGTCTTCACCAAATAGTCACAGAACCAATAAGAGGTGAGGACATTTTAAATTTAGTATTGGTAAGTACTAAGGACTCATAGAACAAATGGTTGTAAAGTACAACCTTGGAAAATGGAAGAATAAACAAAAAAAGCATATGCTTAATGCTTTCCAGGATGAGGATGTTTGGGTCTGGCATCTTGTAATCTATGGAATTTTGGAGTATGAAGAAAGATGTCAAAGTGTGGCTTTCTTTTTAGATCTATAGATTTTTAATACTATCTTATATCAAAACCACAGTTAAAGCCAAAACTCACTATCTGCCATACATAGGTTTAAGCTAACTCCCATTGAAATTGAAGGGAGTCCTTCCACAGCCTTTATTAGGCCCAGGATCCATCTGTATTCCCCTTAAAAAATAATAGAGCCACCTCCCACACCAAAAAGTAAAACAAATCTAAAGCTTATATTAATGAGGACACTCAAAAGTAGTTCCATTTATTTTGCTATTATGATTAAGTGTTGGGTATTGTGAGTAAGGTTTACACAATCTAAGCCTATATTAGGTAATGGTCCCAACCCTGCATATACTATGATAAAAAATTTTCCTTTAAGTGAATGTGTTACAAGTGACTGAAATTCTCAAGTCACTTAAATGTTCAAGTTTTCCCTTGATACTAACTTCCATTAATCTAAAACTAAATAGATTTGTACCTCAGAGGAAGAGGAGACCATAATGTATTGGTACACAATCCTTGAAAGAATGTTAAGCAATATTCAATATATAACATTATCATTCTGCAAGAGGAGAGGCCTCTTACCAGCTATCCCAAAGAGGAACACACCTTATAATTATAGATCAGTGGGATAATATGTGCTAATTGTGTGATGGCCTATTTACATAAAAAAAAGCATGTCTATATTGTGTTTGTGTTTGTTACACAAACATCATTGTAAAAATCTTCTCATGACCTTAACAGACCCCACTTCACCTGTAGCTGAGTTTTATTTTCTCGGGGTAGGCAGCACTGAAATAATAAGGGGACATACCAGGAAATGAGATTTTTTTTTTGTACTGAAAGCATCCAATAACACTACAAAATGTTGGAGAAAATATTAATTTGTATTAATATTTTCTAAAGGCTGGTAACATTTTTTCCCCGATAACATTTTCTAAGTGCATGTGAACACCTTACACAGACTTTATTCCCTTTAAGATAAGAATTTGTTTTTTAAAAAGCAATTTAAAAGTTGCATGTATAAAAATGCACATGAATTCATTTTCATGATGCTGAAACTACAGTGAAAGCATAAAGAGACAGCTCTAAATTCATTGTTCAACATTGCCCTCTCCTGGTTGATGTTCTGAACTGAAGAATCAGCAAAATATATGTATTTATTGAAATTATATACTGGGTTCCTACAAGAAAAGTCTGCAAGTCATTTTGTATAGCTAATGGCTATATTTTACAATTAAAAATTGTTAAAAAAATTCCTTTTACTTTATCATAACCAATGTGTTATATGCTTATCACGTGAGAAATTGTATTTCTGAATATTATTTCTGCTGGCAAATTACAACTTCCTATCATATAAACTCATTTTACATTTAAGATCCCTTTGATTGAAAGATTTAGTATAAAGATGACTATGCTTTTGACATTCAGACAACAAAACCTCAACAACGATGTCCTGTAACATTTTAACATTTATCTCACAAAACATTTATTTTTTCCCGTTGGCCTGATAAGTCCTCTATAAGAAGAGGTTATTATGAGAATGATGCTCTCATAGAAAAAAAAAGAGAGGCAATTAAGAATTTATTGTTCACCTTTCTAGAAAAAAGAAAAGAAAAATGTCTTTTGGTGTGCTGAATATTTATTTTAAGGGCATACACTCTGTGTAAGATGTTTACATGTGCATCATTGCATTTATTTATTTTAAAATATTTATTTTAAAGGGCATACATTCTATTCACATATGTTTCTTTGCATTTAACTATTTCTAGCTTCATTACACCCTAAAACCGACTGTGGCCATTGGCAATATTGCAATATAAATCACAGTAATAATAAAATAAGAACTTCACTTATAATAATCTGAGTGCCATCAAAATAAAAACAGCAAAATCTCAGATGCCACTGAAGAGGTTCGCTAAGGGCCATTTGAAATCTGTTTCTGTTAGCATCCTTACTTAAAAATTATTCAAAAAATAATAATTGTGGGAAAGGGAAAATTAAAAATAGATGACCTCTGGAGTGAAAACAAGGATGAAAGTATTTTCATGCTTCTGCAGTGCTTGACATCAGCCAAGTGACAACTTCTCAGCTGAATTATAGCCTTATATTTGCTCCAGGGACATTGGAGCTGTTATCCTCTCTGTGGCTCTCAGTCCTCCAGCTGTTATCCTCTCTGTGGCTCTCAAAAAAAAAATCTTTTTCAGAAAATGAATAACAAATTATATTTAGAATCATCTACAAGTGAATGTCTAATACAGTGTGGAATTGCTGATATATTGGTTCTGTTGAAACCAATGTGAGCTTTTCATTCACTTCAATGGGGCTGGGAGTTCACTCGTGATACACATTTCCACATGTGTTTTTACCTCTGTGTCATAGCTGAGATGTATTCTCGTTCTGAGTCATAAAAAATTACATTTTAATACAAATATTAATAATCTGATGAAGCAATAGGGTGGCAATGTTTGCTTGCTATATCTTACCCGGTTGCCAGTTCATTTTTTTTTCATTTACATACCTTTAAATTGAAATAAGAATTTAAAAAGCTGCCTTTTATGTGACAGGTACCCTAAAGGTAAATTGTATTTGAAACAAAGCAACAGAAATATATATGATGAGTCAGCCACTAAAACACATTATAGCAATAAAATAGTTCCTTTAGTCCCTTGCTCCCCATTTCACTGCTTCCTAGAATATACTTTTAATCCACTTTTTAGATGTGCCCTGAGATATTTTGGACTGAACCCTGTAAATCAATCTAACCTATACTGGTTGGTTACATGAATTACCTAAGTAAAGTAACTGTAACTTAAGCTGACATTAAGCGGCATCTATGTTGTGCAATGCCTACTGTTCTTATGGACATACCTCTTGGGGAGAAGAAGCGCTCCTCCCATCAACTTAACTTGTCTTCACCAGACACACTAAATAGTTGCTACTGCATCAATCACAGTGGTGCCAATTTAGCATGTAGTGTACACATGACCTGAGAGAGCAAGTTCCAGAGTCCTGGGTGCTTAACAGGAGCAGAGTCATTCCCTTAATCCTGCTGGGAAAGTATTTTGCTGAGCACTCCAGAAGCAGTCTATCAGGGTGATGGTCATAGCCTGAAGTAGAGTGTGCTTTGGTTTAGGCAGACAGGTGCCAAGGGAAGGACTCCTAAGAGCTGCTATTGATATTTGAAATGTAATATCACAAGATAATTTTCTGAATTAATGATCCATGTTTACTTTGTTGTGAAGTACTAGCATTAAAATCTACAGTTTGTTGGGGGCAGGGTTTGTATGTTTTGATCGTACCACATTATCCCATTAGCACTACTTATACCTCTCTGTAATTCCCTATTGCTACGTCTAGACTACATCCCTCTGCCGGCAGAGGGACGTAAATGAAGCATTTTGAAAGTGCAAATGAAGCCGGGATTTAAATATACCGCGCTTCATTTGAATAATCATGTAATGGCACTCTTTCGAAAAAGCGCTATTTTGAAATTGAAACTGCAGTCTAGATGCGGTTCTTTCAAAAACGGGCACTTTTTCAAAAGAGCCTATAAAAAATTAGGTTTACAGGATCTTTTGAAAAAGTGCCCCATTTTCAAAAGAACGGTGTCTAGACTGTGGTTTCAATTTCAAAATAGCGCTTTTTTGAAAGAGCGCCATTATGTGATTATGCAAATGAAGCACGGGATATTTAAATCCCGGCTTCATTTGCACTTTCAAAGTGCTTCTTTTACATCCCTCTGCTGAACATAAGAACTTAAGAATGACCTACTGGATCAGACCAAAGGTCCATATAGCCCAATATCCTGTCTTCCAGCAGTGGCCAATGACAGGTATCCCAGATGGAATGAACAGAATAGGCAATCATTAAGTGATCCCTCTCCCGTTAGCCATTTCCAACTTCTGACAAACAGAGGATAGAGACACAATTCCTACCCATCCTGTCTAGTAGCCATTGATAGACCTTTCCTTCATAAATGTATCTAGTTCTTTTTTGAAACTTATTAAGGTCCTGGTCTTTGCAATATCCTCTGGCTAGGACTGTGCATTGTGTGAAGAAATACTTTCTTTTGTTTGTTTTAAACCTGCTACCTATTAATTTGATTTGGTGACCTCTAGTTTTTGTGTTAGGTGAACAAGTAAATAACTTTTCCTTATTTATTTTCTCCACACCAGCCATGATTTTATAGACCCCTGTCATATTCCTCCTTAGTCTTCTCTTTTCTAAGATGAAAAGTCCCCATCTTATTAATCTCTCTTCATATGGCAGCTGTTCCAAGTCCCTAATCATTTTTGTTGCCCTTTTCTGAACTTTTTCCAGTGCCAAAGTAGAAGGGTGATAATACTTGAGCTTTGAAGTTATTGTTTAGAATACAAAGCCAAAGGCTCCTTCTCTTTTTTAGGCTCCTTCTCTTTGTTATAGAATTAAATACATTTTCGTTTACCTATATTCTTTTCAGTGATATTTCTATAACAAATGTTGTAAAGCTTTTCCAGTCTGTTGAAAAGTTACTGATTGGTAACAACTTTTCTGTTTTTTGGGAATTGATAGATGACTTCATCTCTCTGGCTTCCAATGTTTATTTACAATACATAACAACTGGAGAATTGCCTGCTGAGCAAGCTATACCAGTCTGTTAATGATGGCTTTGAGTTGTTAGCTGCACTAGCAGTGGGATGTGTCCAGAATCGCAAACAGATATTAGACACCTTGACTGAAATGTATTACATAGGTACCACAATAACTAATATGTAATATTTTAACCATCTATTTTCTAATGACTCTGTATTGTTAATGTATGTGTTTTCTCCCAGTTATATTAATAACTTGTGCTGATAGATAATTTTGATGCCAGGTACACCTTCCCCCCACATGCACACATTAAAAGAATATTTAAGTTTGTAAAGTCAATCACTTCAGAGTTGAGGGAATGCCAGAGTTAAGGTTGCTAGAGTAAACTTAACTTTGGACCCATAGTATGTATGTATTATGATAATCTTTAATAACTTGAAGACATCACATTCTCCTTGCCAAGACTGTCCCAGTTCCTGCCCGTCCCACCCCATACTTCTTGGCTCCCAGGTAGTCTGCCTCCCTGGGCTCTTTGTCCTATCCATGCTACTTGTTCCTCTGGCTACTTGCTCCAGTCAGTCCTGATTCTTTCATTGCACTCCAGCTCTTCATCAGATTTGCCTCCCTTCACCTTTTTCTTCTCCTTAGTCTATATTATTCTCCTTGCCAAGACTGTCCCAGTTCCTGCCCGTCCCACCCCATACTTCCTGGCTCCCAGATAGTCTGCCTCCCTGGGCTCTTTGTCCTATCCATGCTACTTGTTCCTCTGGCTACTTGTTCCAGTCAGTCCTGGTTCTTTCATTGCACCCCAGCTCTTCATCAGATTTGCCTCCCTTCACCTTTTTCTTCTCCTTAGTCTATATTATTCCTTTTCATGAAAAGCACATTCTGAGTGATTCTGCTGCTCCTCTGCACTCTAGATAAGGTCTCCAGTTCTGGGGAAATGGCCATATCAGGGGTATTGTCAGCTGCTTCACATACTGTGATTCTAAAAGTACTAATTCCATGTAGGAAGGAAAAGGTGGCCTTAAAATATACTTCTTCTGTCCATTCTACCTCCTGAATATGCACATGGATATCCAACAGACCAGTCAATTTAAAACAAATGGACTAAGCCAGTCATAATGGATGCCAGAAGTAAATTTTTGCAAGATTAGCAAGAATGTATCTATTGCATTTTGTTAGCTTTGTAAATAGTTTACTTTACTTTTATGCATGAAAAAATTTAATTAGATATGTACATAGATGAGATTACTGGGTAAACTGAGTCTGCTCAAAGTTATAGAATGGAGGAAAATAGGTGATTGACAATAAGAATGTGGAAAAGGCAGGAGAAGAGTATAGCTAACATAAAAGATCTGAGAAGAGTTGCCTTTTCCTCAGAGCTATGTCTATACTGCAGGGTTTTTGCACAAGAAAGCTCTGATGGACATTCACAGAATGTACTTTTTCGGATTGGCTCTTTTTGCACAAGAAATACCTGCAGAGCATCCACATTTGCCTTTTTGTGCAAGAGCTGTAGCGTAAAAAGGAGTTATGCCTTGTAGAAGGAGATATAACTACACCACAAAAAGCCCTCTGTTCTGTCAATTGACTGTAGATGTTCTTGTGCAAAACCGCGCTTGAGGTGTGGATGCTCTGTGGGTTTTTGTGCAAAAACCTTGTAGTGTAGACGTAGCTCAGGAGAAGTAACTTGATCAATTGTTTTTCCTCGCCTTATCTGTTTTTACATATTTATGTAATTCACAAGTGAATCACAGCATTGTCATAAAACAAAAATAAAGGCTAAAAAAATTGGTTTAAGCCAAAATTGAAGTGGATTTTGGTCTTTTATCACCCAACACTCTTTTGAGAAGAAAATAATTAATGAAAGCACAAGAAGCTGCCAGTTGCCAAGGAGATCTCAACCCCAGATATAATATCATCATTTACATCTGAGTAGCTGTGAAATCTTAAATTTTTGACATGATGTGAAATGTTGGCAGGTGACATAACATAATGGGTGTATCTAGACTTCAGGCTTTTTTTGAAAAAAAGTGGCCTTTTTTCAAAAAAAACTTTACCTGAGTCTAGACTGCTGCCGCATTCTTTCAAAAGTAAATCGAAAGAAAACGGCAGTTTTTTCAACCTCAGTAAACCTCATTTTACAAGGAATAACGCTTTTTTTTGAAAGTGCTCTTTCAAAACAAAGGCGCTATGTAATGCAAACTGTGCTTTTTTGAAAGAGAGCATCCAGACTGTCTGGGTGCTCTCTTTTGAAAAAGCAGCTTGCTTTTTCAAAAATACTGGTTGTAGTCTAGACACTCTTTTTCAAAAGTATCTTTTGAAAAAACCTCTTTCAAAAGAGGCTTGCAGTCTAGATGTAGCCTATATAGCAGAGCATATATAATGAAATATGACATTGGAATATAAAGCTAAGATTTATAGCCTTTCAAATGTGATTACTCTTCACAGAAGTCTTCCCATCCAGTAACATTACCACTGAAAGATAGTTGGTTCCTTTAGCGTTTGTGAATCATCACTGCTTTTGCCATTTCCAAATCTGCTCCTGTTCTTTTACGTTTTGTGTGTGCAGCTTTTTGTTGTTGTTGTTCTTATATTGTCATTCTCTGACAACACTAGATTTCCTTTCTCCCTTAATAAAAAAGAAGCATACTACAGGAAATGCTGGATGGATTTGAAAAATGCAAGCTCAAGTTTTAGTGCTTTATTGTATATTTTTTAAGAGTTAGGTTGATTATATATAGGTCTATGCACTAATTATACTCTCTTACCTCTCCCCTATACATATACTGTACTGTTTGTGTGCTTTCTTACCTCTGGTGGATAATAACCAAGTTAACCAGACATTTGGAAATATCTTGATGTGTTTTACATACCCCAAGTTAACAATAGTTGTGCACAGTGGATGGAACTCCACTTTGGGGAGACTAGCTCTCAGCTCTACCCCTTCTAACCATGCTCCCCACTCAAACAGCCAGAGCACTAAAGCCCCTACCCATAGTTGGAACCACATCTCCTGCTCTACCAGAGGAACCCTGGGGCAACCACAACCACCACCTGCAGGAGTCCCATTCCCTCTCACATCTGCCTGAAGGAGCCCTGATCCAGCCACAACAACATGTTTCATCTCCTTCCCAGACCAAAGCTGCTTCAGGGAAAAGTGTCTTGTCAAATAAATTTTTATATGCCTCTTTCTGGGGTGGCTAAGTCAGTAGTATTTACTATTCAGTTTCCTGGGCTCTTCAATAATCTCGCTGGAATCATAGAGTGACATATTATACCCTCCACTCAGCTTAATAGTAAAAACTTGGCTTATTTTAGTTAGAATTTTATGGCAGGGGTTCTTAACCAGGGGTATACATAACCTTGGGAGTATGCAGAGGTCATTGAAGGAGTATATCAGCTCATGTAGATATTTGCCTAGTTTCACAATGGGATATGCAAAAGCACTACTGAAGTCAATACAAACTAAAATCGACAGTGACTTGTATATACTGAACTACGTATACTGAAATGTCAGCAAAATATTTATATTCTAATTGATTTATTTTATAATTATATGGCAAAAATTAGAAAGTAAGCAGTTTTTCAGTAACAGTGTGCTGTGATTACGCAAGAAAATTAATTTCCTGAAAGGTGTACAGTTGTCTGGAAAGGTTAAGAGCAGTGTTCTACAACATTCTTCAGTATTATGATATTCAGAATTGAGGGTTCCTCCCTATACACACACACATACACACACATCCTACTGTGCACATGGACCTCCACCAGATTAGAGGATGAAAGCAGCTAGAGGAACAAGATAAAATAATGAACCAGAGTTACCATGCCTACAAGAAATATTGGCATGGGACTGGACTGGGCATTGAGGTACAGATCATGAGTAGAGGAAAAATGTATATTTAGCTGTGATCAGCTTATTTTTCTTTATTATGCTGTTTGGTAAAACCTTTCTGTATTAAATCCATGCTCTCTTGTGGCAAAAGAACTTAGGGTACTCCTCAGGAAGGAATTCATGTGTTCCTTCTTGTTTTTTGTTTGTTTTATTTTTTTAAAGCATATCCTATAGAGGTAAGGTATTTAAGGTCTTTTGCAGGCCCCCACCTTCTTCTCTTGGAGTGCTGGAATGGGGAACAGCCCCGACATGGTGACGTGTACTGCACTACAGTCAGATCACTGCGTCGCTGACAGACCTGACCAAAAGGAAGCAACCAAACAAAGTTAAGTGGATGACAAAGTGCCAGGAAGCTTGTAAAGAGTTTAAGGCTGCTCTTATGTCTGACCCTGTCCTAAGGGCCCCAAGACTACAACAAACCTTTCTTCACCACCACAAATGCGTCAGAATGTGAGGTGGTGACAGTTTTGATGCAAACAGGGCCAGATCAACAATTCCACCATGTTGTGTTCCCCAGTAAAAAACTCTTGGAAAGGGAAAGACGCTGGTCTATCTCTGAGAGGAATGCTATGCCATTGCATACACCCTAGACAAGCTACAACCATATATTTGGGAATGACACTTTCATCTGTAGACTGTGCTCTGCAGGGGCTTCACACAGTCAAAGAGACTCATTTGGTGGAATTTGGCTCTCCAAGACTTTGACTTTGATATACAACACATATCAGGAGCTTCTAACACAGTGGCTGATGCACTCTCCCATGAAAGTTTCCCAGACTAAGCCATTTTAAACCCTACATCTATGTCATTGTATTCCATATATGTGGCAAATCATGTTTAGTTCTTTGTGTATTCAGTAGTAAATGTAGTGTGTGCATGTACTTTATTAACTATGTTTTATCCTAGACCTCCAGAAAGAAATCACAGACAGTGTCCAGCACCATCTGTGATCTGGGGGGCAGGGGGACATGTGATGAACAGGAGGAGTGCTGGACAGCACTCAGTGACTAAAGGGTTAAACTCAGGTAGCTAAGTGTGTTGGCAGGAAGCCAGAAGAATCAATGGGATAAAATGCTGAAATTTATATTGTCAGCATGTACCTTGTCTGCTCTCTTTGTCTATGTCTATACCACAGAGCTTTTCTGGGATACTGGAGGTATCCCGTAAAAGCTATGCCACATCCAAGGAACGCATCTGCTTTTTCGGAACAATTTCTGAAAAAGTGGACGTGTTCTTTCGCCATCCCTGTAATCCTTATTGTATAAGGAAGAAGGGATGTGCTGAAAGAGGAGGTCTTTCTGAAATTTGGTCCCATTTAGACGGGCCAAATTTCGGAAAAGCCTCTTTCGAAAGAAACGCAGAAAAAGATAAGCAAATTGCGGTTCGCAAATTGTGTATCTTTTTCTGAATTTTCTGTGCAGTCTAGAAATAGCCTTTGTGTGTGAGTTCTAAGCAGCTGGAGGAACAAGATGAAATAATCAATCAGAATTATCATGCCTACAAGAAATATTGACACGGGACTGGACTGGGCCTTGAGGTATGGATCAGTACAGATCGTGATTAGAGGAAAAATGTATATTCACGATCAGGTGATTTTTTCTTTATTTTGCTATTTGGTAAAACTTCTCTGTGTAAAATCCATGGGCTCCCCCCCCATTCTCTATTTATGCTGTGCCCAGAGATATCATTTTTTTCTCTGTGTTTTAATCTGCTCTTTTCTTAGTTGCTCTGTAACACCTAGCAAAAAAGTATGCTTTATCAAGTATATCTTTTTGTTTTGTTAATAAAATCACCTTTTTAAGGTGATGATTTGATTCTTGTGTCCTGGAAGGTAACAGGAAGTCTGTGTGTGTGCCTTTCTAGCAGGAGAGGTCAGCTATCAGAGACACAGATTGTTTTCTGTGTTTCATTTTGTTGCTTTTTTTCAAGCTGTCTTGTGGCAGAAGAGCTTAGGTTACCATTGGGGATGGAATCCGGAAATTCCTTCCTGGTTTTTCAGGATTCTTTAAAATCACTTGAAGGAGGCAGCCTGTCTTCCAGAGCCAGTGTATGTGTGACTCTGGGGAGGCATTGTTTTGTTTTGTTTTAAGAAAAGACAGGTGACTTTTTAAAGGAGATTTTTGAAGACATCGTACATATAGTAGCCCAACGTCTATGACTCTGTAACTCTGAAATGCTGGCTGTTGCCTCTGGGTGACACTGTTTCCTGAGTCACGTCCTTCGCCTCCTGCTGTGGCGCCCAGCTGACTTCTGCGCCGCTAGCTGGGCCACCACAGGGGAGCAAGTGGCACAAGCAGCCGTTTGGGTGCCATGGTCCCCATGCAGCACCCCTGTGCAGCCAAGCTAAGCGGCGCAAGTCAGACAAGCGCCACGGCGGGAGTGAAGGGGGGCAGGGCGGTGACATGTGGTGTGACAGCGGGTCCAGGCCCTGCCCCCTGGCCATGAATGTCACTGCTCCACCCCCCTTTGCCTCCTGCAGTGGCGCTCGGCTGACTTCTGCGCTGCTCAGTCGAGCCACCGTGCGGGAGCAAGTGGCACAAGTGACCGTTTGGGCTCTGTGCTCCCCATGCAGAACGGGGAGCGCGGAGCCAAAATGACCATTTGGGCTCCGTGGTCCCCCGAATGAGAAGCAGGAGGTGGAGGAGAAGAGAAAAAGAGAGACCGAGAGAGAGGCAGGAGGCGGAGGAGAGCTGAGAGGGGGGGGGGAGGCAGTAGGAGGAGGAGAGAGAGAGAAATGTGGAGGAGAGAGCCGAAAATCCTGTCTTATGACGGGCTATTGGCTTGTTATATTACTATAATAATATATTGGACCTCACCCAACATTTCATCCACTTTGTTCATCAGATATGAATCAGATTTGTAAATAGCATTGATTTTTCTAAGTTCAACATAAAACCTATGCTTTCTAGTTCGGTGCTCTCTAGTTTGGAGATCTCTAATCACTATGCAATTCTTCTATATCCCTAGGCATCTCCAGGTTGGAATTCCTGCTGCACCATTTCATGAACTTCCCCGAGCATAGGACAAGGCATTTTTCTAACTGTGTGCATAGTCCCTAGATATGATGGCATATGAGTGAGTTTGCTTTGGCAAAGCTGCAAACATTGTTGAGAAGGGAGGCCACTGGATACTGCACCTGGCCTTTTTGCTCTGGAGAGAGATTCTCCTCCATCTGTATGGAGCATGGGGACACTCACAGTGTACCTGGGGTCTCAGCTCTGGCATAGAGGAGTATAGAGATTTCATAATTAACTTGACCTACCTTTCTTATTACTTCATAACTTCCCTGTGAATGGGTCAAAGTTTGGACTGTGCCAAACTCGGGAATAATAAGAGCGGATGTTGGGCTTAAATATCAGGAAGCCAGTTTCCCTATTAAGGAGCGTTTTTGCAACCAGGGAGCATTAAATAGATTCACTTTTGCTAATGTGCCCCAAGGCCTCATGAC
The DNA here is from genome assembly GCA_032595735.1 of Pelochelys cantorii. Lineage (NCBI taxonomy): Eukaryota > Metazoa > Chordata > Testudines > Trionychidae > Pelochelys > Pelochelys cantorii. Next base: position 90,489,039 of record CM064326.1, read on the forward strand.
ATTTACAGAATTTGAAGACACATTTTACCATAGTCTCAGGTTTGGGAGCCAGTTCATCTCCATTCTCTTATAGTAGGTATAAAATTGCTCAGGTTGCCTCTCATGAAATAGAAGGAAAAACCAGTAGATAACTGGGGAACCTCCTACACCAAAAGTAGGTGGGAGCAGTTGGTCCTGATGGCAAAGGTCTTTGGCAACAATTTTTTGTAAAATTTGGTTTTAAAGTTTAATATAACTCTCCACTAGACCATCCATCTGGAGATGATACACAACGGTGCAAGTAGTTTGGATTTTTAGCAGTCAGCACAGTTCTTTCATCTCTCATGATGTTAAGATAATGTTATGATCTCTTGTGGCAACCCTTCCTTTGTAAAAATCTTGTTACTTTAGGAGCTTAGAAAAGTCTCTGGATACTATATGTCATCATTTATTACCAGAATATATGTATACCACACTTTTCTGGTTTTGGGAGGTCCAAACAAGTTCATCCTTATTTACTCAAAGGGGATGCCCAACAATGGAAGACAAACTAAAGGAGGCTTTGAAAATTCCTTAGAAGCAGCTAGCTGGCATTTTGGGCATAAGACACAGAAAAAATATGCTCCTGATCAGCAGAAGCAGACCATGATTTAGCATGGTTCTTCTTTTTGCTCAGATGTCCCACAAAAGACATTAACTAACCACACAACTTCATGATGACATGGCCATAAAATTAGGAGCCAAATACAAACTTCTCCCAACTCTCTGTTTTATATGATCAATAAAGCCACTGCATGCAGAATTCAAATTTTGGATATTGACTGGACTGTTCAAGGTCCCCACTACTTCCCCATTCACCACAGTCACCTCAAATTGTTGACTACAGATTTTATCTAGCTGTTGTTCCTTGAAAAAATTGGAGAACCTCATCAAATACCCACATCTTGCAATGGAATTGCTGCTGACTCCTGATTGGGATAGAAGGTTACAGGGGGCATCCTCGTGTCTGGAATCCCCTTCTCCAGTCCATTTCCTCTTGTAAACACATACCCCGCCCCTCGTCCAGGATAGCTTTGATCTGAGTAGAAGGGGGTTCTTCAGGTCCTGAAAAAGTTTTCACTATGTCCCTCAAATACTCCTACTCACTACCTGATGAGGATGTGATGGTGAAGGCTAGTCCCACTACTGGGATGCAGTGTGCTCTCCAACAGTCAGTTGAAGCTTCATATGGCTTAACGTCCTGATGCATGCACTCCAAATCAATTGGGAGAGTGGTGCTCTGTGACATCTATTAAGTTGTGTCTGTCTAGGTTTGGCCACAACTTTCTACTTCAGTTCCATTTATTGTGATAGGAATAAATGGTTTCTATAACTGGTTTTCTGCCAGCCAGTTTTCTTCATAGCCAGACTACTCTGAAGAATGCCAGATATACCAAATCTGCTGTAGTAGTTGTTGTTGAGTGGCTAGCTGCTAAACCAGCTGCTGCCTGCTCCACCAATCCATTTAATATATATTCAAAGTGTATATATATATAAGTGATGGTGGGAGACTGCTAATTTCCCCACTTCTCTGTCTTAGGTTGACTGGTGTCCTGATTTGTTTCCTTCTTCAAGGACTAGATCAGTTTCCTGTATTCTCCACGATGTGTAAGCATGTGACTTGGGAGCTAACAAGTCCCCTCTGTCTAAGCATGACATGTCAGATTCTACCCCTTTAGCACCTTCTGCTGTCAGTGATCACAGCGATGGTTAGCTTCTTTTTGCTTTTCAGCCTTCCAGCCTTGTCACTTTTAGTCCGGCTCTTTAGATAAACCCCAGTCTAACATGCCATTATTCTGTCATGGTCATATTGGTTGTTCAGTCCCACTTCAGTCTTTTAGGCATGCCAGACTTTGGCTCCAGGGTCATCATGCCCTCCTCTTTATGTGGGCTGGGAGGGGAACCATGACCTGCTCTCTCTTCTGGGTTCCATCCCAGGACTCATTATGAAGTAGGTGATGTCTGTTTGTTCAGACCCTTTTCTATATCCCCACATGGATTTGTACCAAGCTCTGAAGATAAGCCCTTCCTACCGTCTCTTACTTGGCTGATTCTTCTGTGGGATGCAAAACAAAAGAATTTCAAATGCATTGACGAATAAAAGAAGATTCTGCATCAGGCCAGTCTGACCTGAGGAAGCATCTCTGGCTAAGATCTAATCCCAGCTGATCCTGGCTTCCAAGAAACTTCAAGGTAGGTGCTAATTAGGCTTTCACCCCACCTGGTAGTGGAACAGAGCTGACTGCATCCACAGGATTTCCATAAACCCCCATAAGACTGGTATCATATGTACCATGAGAATCAGTTTGTTGTTCTCTTTCTTCAAATGCCGTAGTCCACTGATATTAATCCATCAAAACATTAGTGCCCGGCTGTCAAAAATAATGTCACCAATGACTTCTCTAGGGCATGCTACAGAAATTTGCTAAAGCTTAAAAAAATAGAAAGCTGTCTGAAAGAAGAGGGTGATCATGACATCTTGGAATGACTTTTTGAGGCATTTCAAATGTCTAGTTTGTCATTGCCTAGAAGTAACTACCTCTTCACAGAACTATGTTAAAGAAGTATCCTTCTCTTTGCTAATTAATGGTTTTTACAGCTGACAAGGATTGGTTTCACTGTGAATTGCAAAAGACACGCTTATTGAAAAAAAAATCTTCTGAGGTGTTGTTGGGCCAGTAGTGCATGTGTATAAACAACTTTCGGCACCAAACCCATAATGGGGCATGCTTCATTCTTCTCCAGAACCCTTATTACAAATCCACTGAACAACACGTCAGCTTTAGCAATATTTGCAAAAATACCTCAATGTTTTTCCATGACACATGGTCAGAAGCCATAGATCTAGAAAATGATTCACTTTAAAAAGAGAAGAAAAGTTATTTGACATGAACACATAAGGCCAGATCACCACCCTTAACTAGAGAGGTAACTAGTTGGCGATGGAGAGAGAGAGTGGAGGTGCTGGAGAAAGTGGCATAGCGGTAGAGGCAGCCAGCATTTCTTTCTGGCAGGTCTACTTGTCATGGGAATGCCCAGCTTATTTCTATTCACGTGAAAGGCAATAGTATAAACAGTTGCTGAACAGTGAAATTTTCAATGGAATTTAACTCTGATATGAGGCTCTTTATTTCAAAATGTTAAACATGTGTAGCACACATTGTTTAGCTTTATCTGTGGAAAGCCTTGGGGATTCTCTTTGGTTTTTACTTACTCAGTTATTCTACTTTAATAGGGCCTAGAAACAACCAGCATACACAGCACTTTAGAATTCAGACTCAAGCAATAATTTATCAATAAAGAAGATATCTACATGAAATTTAGCTTAGCTCAGATTTTCTTTAGCCAAACACACTGATTTTTTAACACCCCAAGAAACTAACCTAATTTACCATGAACAAAATCCGTGTACTTTTCTATTTTACATCTTCTTTCTCTAAGACAAATATTTAAGAACCAAAGCTCTAGCTCATCTGATGTCCTAGGTACCTACATAAGTATGTGTAAAATCTTATTTATCATGAAAATTTACCAACCCATTCATTTTTGCATGGTGATGATGAGGATGCAAAACCCCTAATATTTTACATGTTCATCAATTTAAAAAATTAAAATGCATGGAAGTAGAATTTTGAAGAATGTTCATTGTCCATTCACCTCCCACAGGAAAAAAAACTTCCTAAAATGTTTACCATGGCTTTCTTGTGTACTTCACATTTAATATAAACTGGATTCTAAAAGTTTTGGAGAATTATAAATAGTTAAATATCAAAGGGAGAAGAAATTTAGTGCCATAAAACAGGAACTTAAAGAAAGGCTGAAGTAGATGGAGAGGAGATGCTAGAGCAGTGGTCCCCAAACTTTTTAAGCATGAGATCACTTTTTGAATTTAAGCACAATCCAGGATTTACCTCAAACCCAAATACCCTTGCCCTGCCTCCTTCCCATCCCTTCTCTGAGGCCCTGCCCCTGCTCACTCCGTCCTCCCTCCCCCATCCTCACTCGCTTTTATCAGACTGGGGGCAGAGGTTTGAGGTTCAGGAGCGGTTCAGGACTGGGGCCAGTGTTTGGAATGCGAGCTCCAGCTGGGCACCACTTTCCACAAGTGGCTTCTAGATGGTGGTGCAGGGGGCTAAGGGAGGCTCACCCCTCCCCTGACCCTGCACCACTCCCAAAGCAGCCAGAAAACTCTCCATCCCTGCCCCCCTCTGCTCTGTGGAGATGGGGTACAGGTGGAGGGAGGGACACCCTGACATCAGCACTCCCTCTTCTTCTTCCTGTGCCCTGCACAGTAAGCAGGAGGCTCCCAGGGGTAAGGGGCACCTCCAAGGCAGAGGGCAGAAGCAGCACGGCAGTGCTGAGAGGGGGAGATGAAATGCCAGCACTTGATAGCCTCCTGGCCAAACCTCTCAGGATCACCTGTCAGAGGTACTAAGATCTACCAGTAGATCCCAATCTAATGGTTGGTGACCACTGTGCTAGAGAGAAGCCTTCTATATCAAAATGATGAAATTGATTGAAAGACTAGATTGGAACCTTTTTTTGAATTGGGGGCCACTGGCCCACAGAAGTAAGAAGCAAACCCCCCCCCCAAAACTCATTGATGTGACCCCCAACTGAGAAGCAGAAAGACATTCTCCTTGCACACCAGAGCCTAGTGGGGCCCAGGCTAGTAGATTTTGTGTGCTCCAGCCTTGCAGTAAGGTGGGGAGGGGCTGGAGCACCAGCACAGGCTCCTGAATGGTGGTGGGGAGCCTCGAGGGCCAGATCCAGGGAAGCTGGGGGCCACATCTGGCCCCTGAACCTTAGGTTCCCCATCCCTGGAATAGAGTATAGGAATGGAGCTATGAGCATTCCACAGGAGCATCCTGTACATTCCCTTTAAGATACTGTTAGGCAAACAGTTACATAAAAAGGCCTGAGTACAACACTAAGGGTGTGTCTAAACTACACCCTTCTGTTGGCAGAGGGATGTAAATTAGACACATTGAAAGTGCAAATGAAGCGGGGATTTAAATATCCCGCGCTTCATTTGCATAATCGCATCATGGCACTGTTTCAAACAAGCACCATTTCGAAACTGAAACTGCGGTTTAGACGTGGTTTTTTTGACAACTGGGTGATTTTTTGAAAGATCCTGTACTCCTCAAAAAATGAATTCGGGAATACCATTATTCATCATGAAAAGCTGGAGCACAGAATTCAGATTCCATGGCTCCTTATCGCAAAATAACAAGCTTGGTAGTGTGGATGCATCACTTACAAATTCAACCTTGGAGGGCTAATTTCCAACTAAGGTCCAAGTGTAAACCAGGCCATGAGAAATAACACAATAACCAAACTTGTAAGTCCAAAATAATGTTAGTGTGGATGCTCTGGTGACACTAATTTGAACTTATTTGCCTCTGGGAGGCCTCCTGCAGCTCCCCAGAGTGCTTTCTGTGGCTCTGAGTCCCAGGTAACACATCCACATTAACAGAGCCTGCCTTCGATTCTTCCCCATTGTTAGGACATGGAACTTCAAATTTGTAAAGTCAGGTGGCCAGAAGTCAAATTTAGTAAATTTGGACTAATTTCCTAGTGTAAACATGGCCTCATAGAGACAAGTGTGACAGTCTCTATAAAGGACAACTAACCGAAGATAAGTCAATCTCCAATATTTAACTTGTTGAAGTACTATCAAATTACAATTCTATTTGGAAAGAGAAGGGCAATGTTGCCACTTGCTTAAAAGTGGCAGTTCATCTAAATTTAGCTTGTTTTGTTTTTCTTTCCTCTCTTTTTTTTTTAACACCTTTTAGTGAGGTTGAGTGGCAATGTAAGTAAACAGCTTTGCAATTTTTCCTCTCTCTGTTATATTGGCCTAAAGAGGAAAAAAGTGAGAGAGATTCTTGGGATGATAAATTGTCTATAAATTATGGAAAACTTGGTATAGAGTTTGTATAGAAAACTTTGTGGAGAGTCATGAATTAAGTATAAGATACGGATTGCCACAAATTTCATTGTACTCTTCATTCATTCCTAATCCTAATATAAATATAAATTACTGATTTCTGTACGTTTTCAAGGAGTGTTTCTGATGCCTCTATAATATTTTCCTTTTGAAATATTGTGAGGTACCAATACATGTACAGTCTTTTCAGGCAGATAAAGATAAATTTTGAATGATAATTTTTCTGGTTAGCTCTCCAGTTGAAATTGCCATCTAAATTTCACTCGGAAGTAAATCTTAGTGTGTATGAAGGGTAGCAGAACAAAGGCAGTAAAATGGAATGTTTGAGTGGGGTGCCTGTATCCAGAATGGTGCAGAGCTTGGCTCTATGGACATTTTTATACAGTGAAGGTAAAGAAGGTGTGATGAGTCAGAGAAGGGTATTGAAACAAAAGTTTTGCTGCTTTATAGGTCTCTGGTCCTTCATACTCAGTGATGATGAGTGGACATACTAGGACCACAGAGGATATGTTAGCCAAATCCCAAGAACATTGTAAAACAAATTTATCCCTGAACATATATCCTTGAACACAGTCCTACAGATGGGGCTGTTGTTTTAAAACCCACATTAATTCCATGAACATTTTTGCATGTTTTGCATCCAACATTTAAGAAAGGAAATATCCTTTAAATAGAATCTTTCTTGAGATTTGCTTGTCTTTCAACACTACTGTTTTAAAAACATATTGGAACACATTATGTCAAGTCTTCTGATTGATGTGCTGTGGCATTATGTGCCATTTCATCTCAGGCGCCCTAGTTTTTAAAAGAAATTGCTTGTAGCTTGAGTTCATTGACCTATAACAACAAAAGTAGGTTGACTATATTTGGGGTGAATGAAGCTGTGCATTAAATGGTTGATGGGGGGATGTCATTCAATTAGTCAATTTCCTGATGTAAGATTTAAATCACTAACCTCAGAAACATAAGCTGGAAATATAATTAAGCATTAGCCTCAGAAATTGCGAATGTGATATTGTTGTTAAATAGAACTCCAATTAACATGCTGTGCTTGTGATTAAGCCATCAGTATTTGCAGCTGCTCTTGTCACACTGGAATGTGAAAAAGCATAGGTGGTATGCTATTCCACCACTCCCACATTTAAAAAATAAAATCATTTGCAGATGTTGATTTATTAACACTGAACAATGTTCACTGTGAAGAATTTATAACTCTATCCTAGTCTAAGGACTTGTCTTCACTCCGTGGAATTTCGATTTAGTGACTCTAGTTAAGACATGCTAAATCAAACTTGGAGGGTACTCCCACTGGCAGGTAATACCCCTGCTCTTGTGAGGAGTAAGAGAAGCAGATGGGAGCCAGTGGGACAGTGGGAAGCTGTGGGACAGTGCCAAGCCTGGCTTAAGGTAAGCCTAGTCCAGCTACATATTTACCTTAAACCAAGCTTCCAGGTCTAGTGTAGACCTGGCTTAGATGTACTGCACAAAGGTGGTCACTATCTCTATAACCATTTTACAAGGGAAAGAAACTGAAGTATAGAGGTCAAATGACTTGTGCATCTAGTGCAGGGGTGGGCAAAAGGGCCTCTGCAGGCTGGATCTGGCCCACCAAGCAGGTTGATCCAGCCCACAGAGGCCCTGCCATTCCCCTGCCCCCAGCCCAATCAGGGTCTGGGGGCAGGAGGAAGCACACCACATTTCCCCTGCCCTGTCTCTGTGCTGCTGGCAGGGCAGGAGGAGACTTTGTGTGCTCCCCCACCCCCAGACCAATCAGGGCCTGAGGGTGGGGGGGAGCAAACGAAGGTTCCTCCACCCTGCCCCCGCCCTGCAAAGAGCACGCCATGCTTCTAAGCACCACGCACTCCTGGCAGGGTAGGAGGAGACTGGCCTGGGGGCAGAAAGGGGAGCGTGCAAAATCTCCTCCCACCACTAGGTGTATGGGCACCTAGGGGGAACCTCAGGCAGGGCAAAGACTTTATGCACTCCCTCACCCTTAGACCAATCATGGTCTGTGGGTGGGGAAGCATCCTGGCCCTGACCCTTACTCTTTAGGCCCCACCCCTTCTGCTTGAGGTCTCACCCCTTCTGATGTGGCCCAGGGCCACTTGAAAAATTTCTGAAGTGGCCCCCGGCAAAAAATTATTGCCCACCCCTAATCTAGTGGCATAGTTGGGAACAGAACACAGAACTCCTTAATTCATTACACTAAATACTAAGGGTACATCTACACTAGCCCCCTAGTTTGAACTAGGGAGGCTAATAAGGGTGACCGAAATTGCTAATGAAGTGCGGGATTTAAATATCCCGTGCTTGATTAGCATATTCCCGGCTGGTTGCCATTTTGGAAACTGACTAGACAGAAGTAATTGCCCGCGTCTATATGCGGCAGAGAAGCAGGATTCCGAGATAAACCCCTTAGTTCGAATTAAGTGTTAAACCTCATTCCACGATAAGTAACAGTTAATTCGAACTAAGGGGTTTATCTCAGAATCCCGCTTCTCTGCCGCGTATAGATGCGGGCAGTTACTTCGGGCTAGTCAGTTTCCAAAATGGTGACCGGCCAGGAATATGCTAATCAAGTGCAGGATATTTAAATCCCGCACTTCATTAGCAATTTCGGTTGCCCTCATTAGCCTCCCTAGTTCAAACTAGGGGGCTAGTGTAGACGTACCCTAACTCTTACTGTTCTACTTAATTAAAATAAAAAATATGTCCATCTGATGCTATCTGGAAACTGCGGTCTAAAGATGCACCTCCATTAAAAGTCAAAGTGGCATTGCTCCAGTGCAGGGTTGTTCCCATGCAGTGCTCCATCCCAGATCATAGATGTTAGGTGTTGCTGAGCGGTTGGGCACATTGAAAAGTACTGTGATTTGGGGGGGATGGGAGTGTTGGTGGAGATTTTGCAAAAGAGGCCCAGAAAAATAATTCATTCATAAGGTATAGGTTCAGAAATATGTAGCTAGCACAAGAATTGCATTTATTAGATGAAATATGATATCTCAGCTAAACCTGTGAGATTCAAAGGTTACTGGTAATTTTTTTTTTAACATTAAGGTTAAAAGAACTTATGCAAAACATTTGTGGCTTATCTGACAAAATCTAATGGTTACTGAGGGTAATTCACATTAAGGAATCTTAGGTCTTGCTCAGTATTATCCCTCCATCTTTTCTCTGATCATCACCAAAACCTTTCTGTCATTCCAAGAAAGGTTTAGATGGTCTGTTTCTCTAACTACATGCCTGCTCACAGAAGTCATTGAGATTTTACTACATTTACATCTTAAAAGTTGTTATAATAATGTTTATATTTCTTTGTAAAATATTTTAGTATAAGTGGATTAAAAGGATACATACATGCATATATACATACCAAGTGCCAATATGGATAAGTTCTGTTACTGGATTCTGCAATTAGTTTTAAAAGCTAATAGATTCATGGAGAAACCATTGTATTCATTATGTTTACTAAATATAAGAATCTGAAGTGATGAAATAAAAATTCATAGATTTGCTGAACACCAGAAAATGCTACCAGACCATTTCTCCTATTGTGGCTAATAATTACTTCTTCACTTCACACCCATCTTTATGGAATTACTGTATAGTGCTGGCATTTTTTCTTCTGTCCATCTTTTCCTTAGGAAGTTTTCCATGTCACCAGTAATTCTGCAATTTTAACTGAAACCTAACTGCATTTGAATCTGAATATCTGTTTCTACTTGTGTAGATTTTATCTACTCAGGATCTTGTTATTTGTCACTATAAGTCCAAGATCAGTAACTTATAACAAACAAATAGGAATTGGTTGGTACTGTTTTTAAAAAGATATCACCTTCTGCCCTCTAGTGGTATGAATTTAACATATATCCACTTTCAAAGACCTTCTCTTAAAAACCTTATTGGTTGAAGTTAGTTCATTGTATTACAGGCATCTCAGAAAATTGAATTGTATATAATCAGTTCACCATAAGATAATAATTCTGTTGTGGGATCTATTTGGTTTCTGCCTGCAAAATGAAATGGAAAAATACTTTGACAATGGCCTGACTCAATTATTTTTCATTTTTTACATTATCATTGCTTAATAGGTAATGCAGGTTGAACTTCCCAAATCTGGGACTCTCTGGTCTGGCAACTTCCATGGTCCGGCAAGGCCACAGATGTTGCTAGACCAAAAAGCCCTGGGAGGGTGGGGTCTGTTGAGCCTGGGCTGGGCCAGCAGTGGTTAGGCAGGGGAACCCCAGTATCAGCTGTGCCAGATGGCATCTGGAGCCTCCATCCTGGCCAGAGAACCCCCAGTGTCAGTGGGATCAGGTGGCCAGAGTGGCCCCAGCCAGTCAACCCTGAGAACTCCCTGGCATCAGCATGGCGATTCAGCGGCCTGGGAGCCCAGGTCAGGGAACCCTGGTGATGGGGGCCAGGCAGCAGCCAGGAGTCCTGACCCCAGCAGGGGAATCCCTGGTGACAGCAGAGCCAGCCTGGCGGCCCCAGCCAGAAGACCCTAGGAGCCCCATGGTGGCTGCAGGTTCAGCAGTGACTGGGCAGCCTTGTCTGGAGCCCACTGAAGGTAATAGAGCTGGGCTGCAGCAGCTGGGCAGGCAGCAGCTGGGCGGCCTCAGGGCTGGTAAACCCCAAAGAACCCCTAGAGGTACTGGGGCCAGCAATGGTTGAATGGGGCTGGTGGCAGCTAGGTGGCCCTGGCTGGGGAATCCCCAGTCAGTTCAGCCTAGGCTGGGCCAGTGTTAGTGGGGCAGTGGCTGGGTAGGAAGCACCAGCCTTGAGAGCCCCAGGGAAAGGAGCCGGCGGCGGAGTAGCCAGCAGTGGAGCATTGACTTCCCCATGTCCAGTAAACTTCCTGGTTCAGAATGGCTCAGGTCCCCAGGGTGCCGGATCAGGGCAGTCCAACCTGTAACATGCTGCAAACTTTAAATGTAAATTTCAGTAATAGCATAATGTCTTGCAATGTAGTGTGTTTACAGCTGCTGTTTCTGCAGAATTCTTATTGCTGGAGCTCTGTGTCATGAGACTAGGATAATTCCTCTAGCTCTCAAGGCTTATTTAATACTCTAGGCCCTGGTCTACATTAGGATCTTATTTCGAAATAACTCCCCCATGCAAGTTCAACTTTCTAAGTTGTGCATCCACACTACAAAGCCCGTTATTTCAAAATAACAGGCCACAGAATTCAAAGTCTGTACTCATGCTTTTCATAAGGAGTAACACTAATTCTGAAATCGTTATTTTGAAATAACGTTAGTGTGGATGCTCCACTGCCACTAATTTGAATTTATTGGCCTCTGGGAGGCCTCCTACAGCTCCCCAGAGTGCTTCCTGGAGTTCTAAATCCAAGGTAGCATGTCCACCTTAACAGAGCCTGGCTCTGACTAATGTGGATGCTTTCTTGTAGCGAGAACATGCTGGTTTGAATTTGTTAAATCTGGAATTCTTAAATTGAATTTAGTAATTTTGAAGTAGTTTCCTAGTGTAGTCATGTCTTAGGACACTAGTAGTGGATAGAGAATGAGCCAAGTACTACTTATAACAACAAGTGTGGGGAAAAAGAAGTTTACATTTCTTAGTGCCTAGATATATCTTATGATAGAATAACCACCCAGTTTGTCTTGAACCTGGCATTTACAGATGTGACCTCCCTGAAGCACAGTGACACCAGGTAAGGGTGTGGTTTCCTTGCTCATGTGCACATACTTATTCTAAATGCCACTGAGCTAGTTTGAGTATAATTTGCAGTGTAGCGAAAGTAGCATTAGTTGCAACAGTGGAGGTATGCTAAAGTCATGCTGAGTCAAACCTGCACGAGACGAGTGGGGATATACTGCACATGACCCAGATACACCTCTCTGTCCACAGCCTGTACTACCACAGCTGTACTGCTCTTTATATGCACTCTAGCTCCATGAGAATTAGCCCCCAGTGTAGGCAGAGAAGCAGGGGAATCGCATACTTAATTAACAGTATAGATATAGTTTTAGTGATCCTATAGAAGAGTGCACACAGACAGCAGAAGTGGGAACCAAGAGGATGTAACAAATGACCATGGCAAATAGAAGGAGCTGAAGAAGTCTGACTAGGGAATAAAAAGAAGATGTGGTAACACAACCCACTGTGGATGTAATTATCTGCTTGAGACTATTAAAGATATAAATATTAGTAAATTACAATCTAGTAATCGGTTCTGCAGAACTGGGGAAGCTCAGTGTGGGGAATTTGTGTATTTATTTGACTTCCACTGAACCCCTTTTGTTTGTTTGCCTTCCACTGAACAATCTGGTGAGTACAATACTTCATAAATATTATTGAAAATGCAATCCAAGTTAATTTGGTCTAACCCCACCAGATGGCATAGTTGGGAGGCTTAATTAAATTCTAGAAGCATAAGATCTAGCTAAGTTATGGTAACAATTAAAAAGGGAGAGAGACAGAACCCTCATTGCTGTTATGAAATACTAAAGACAATCAGTAATATTACTAAAATATGGAAGCAAGGCATTAAAAATATCTTATTTATCTGAAAGCTACATTATAGCTTCTTAAACTTCACACATTGTCCACAAAATATTCCCAGACATCTTTTGATACCTAATACTTAGAACAATGCAAAAAAAAGAAGAACTGTCTAACAAAAATTTCCAAATACAATTTGCAGCTTTTGGACAAGTAGATGGCTGCTGTGCTAAACATTGGTGAATGATGAACTGAAGAAATTTGGCAGCATACCATTTAGAAGCTTAGCGATGTATGGAAATGTGAAGGTTAAAAGCTTACTTCATTTTCTCAATCTACTTCAAAACCTGTAGGATTGATAAGAATATTTCATATTATAGTTGTTTGTTGTGGTTGCCAATGTTATCATTACATTTGAACTTCTGTCTTCCATTTGAACCACTCTTTACTGTAAATAAACAAATTATTTTCAGAATGGCATTTTCATTATGCCCTTATGACACATGATAAAACCAAGTTTCCTTACATTCAATACCCAGTTGACATCAAAAGCTAAATATGGGGCACTTCCAGCCCACTCAATTAGCCTTATTAGTATCAATGCTACAATTGACAGGGGTCTCTTTTCTTTCCACTCTCCCTTATTTTTCTGTTATATAGTCTGAGGATCACGCTTTTTTTCTCCACTCAAGCTCATCTGAGGAGTAGGTTTTGTCCATGAAAGTTCATGATACTATATATATAGATATAGATATATGTATAAGGTACCACAGGACTACTTGTTATTTTCCTTATTGGTTTGTCATGAATCTATCCTTGGCAGAATCCCCCTTTAAGGGCTACATGAGGAGTGCAAGCATGCAGGGATACTTACCCTGCCGCATCCCACCAGCAGACACTGTGGAGCATGTCAGGCTAGTGGGACTGGCACTCAGTCCTTCAGCTGAAGCCTTCTGGCTGTTTTTTTCCCTTCTCATAGCCTCAGATGAAAGAAGCAAAATCATTCCACATCACCAAACAATTAAATAAAAGTATAAAGGAACAGAAAGAAAACCTGTAGGAAGCTTTGGTGAGGATATTGGTCCCTCTTAATTCAGGGGGCCTTGGAAATATCACATTCCAGCTCAGAGTCCACTGGGTCTCCCTTCTTGGCTCAGGGAATCTGTGTTCTCCATTCTGTGAGGGCAGGAAGCCCTCAGACACCTCTTAACCTGTTCTCTCCATAGGGTTGCCCTCATATGAGCAGAGTTCCTTCTTTTGGGGGCTTACTCCAGCCCAGAGTATCTCTGTAACCCCCTACCAGGCAGGTGTGGAGTTTGTATACTGCCCTATATGTTCTTAACTGCAAGAAGAGTGTTAAGAACAAGGAAAATCTCTCTACATAAATTTCATAGATCTTACAAATGTTTTTGTCCTGGCTCAGCAGATGTTACGTTTTCAGCTGCTGGAGAGAACTGGTTGTCTTACAAATCCTCCTCATCTGATTTGATCCTTCCACAATGGCCTGAAGGCTACAGTAAAGTTCAGTGGTTCTCATCCTTTCCCGACTACTATATGCCTTTCAGGAGTCAAATATGTCTTGCATACCCACAAGTTTTACATCACTTAAAAAACTACTTGTTTGCAAAATTAGGCATAAAAACATAAAAGCATCACTGCAGTATTATTGAAAAATTCCTTGCTTTCTCATTTTATCTGTATGCTTTTTTAGTTTTTACTGACTTCACTAGTGCTTTTTAAGTAGCCCACTGTAAAATTAGACAAATGTCTAGATGAGTTGATATACTCCCCAGGAAGGACCTCTGCATAGCCTCAGGGGTACATGTGCACCTGTTTGAGAACTACTGGTCTAGTTGATGATGATCAATCTGACAGCTTTGAAATCCACAGTGGTGTCAAACAGGGATGTATTTTGGCAGCAGCCTTCTTTGGTATATACTTCTCTGTGAAGCTTTGTCACACTTTCTCAGCTATCTGCAGATCAAATGGGAAATTTCAACATGGCACGTATAAAAGCAAAAAGCAAACTAAAACACCTGCTCATGAGAATTTCTTTTCGACAGTGACACAGTGCTCATGACACACAGAAGACGAGCTCTAGCAACTTGCAATAGCTTGAATTTGGGCTAAACATCAGTATAAAGAAGACTATGATTATGGCACAAGCTATGTTGTCTGTATCATTGGTTTCAGTAACTAAAAATATGCTATAACCTGTGCACAACTATTCTGCTACCTAGGATCAACTCTATAAGATAACATCTCTTAGATGACCAGCTTAATTCTTGCACCAGTAAGATAGTTATCACATTTAGCAAACTGACCACATGTGTGTGGATAACAAGAAACTAATATTGAACACCAAGTTATGGCTTTACTAGATGCAAGTCCTGAGCATGATGATGAAACCCAAACCACTTAAACCACACATAGAATCATAGAATACTAGGACTGGAAGGGACCTCAAGAGGTCATCGAGTCCAGTCCCCTGCCTTATGGCAGGACCCAGTACTGTCTAGACATTTATCTAACCTACTCTTAAATATCTCCACAGATGGAGATTCCACAACCTCCGTAGGCAATTTATTCCAGTGTTTAACCACCCTGACAGTTAGGAACTTTTTCCTAATGTCCAACCTAAACCTCCCTTGCTGCAGTTTAAGCCCATTGCTTCTTGTTCTATCCTAAGAGGCCAGGAAGAACAAGTGTCATCCCTCCTCCTGTGACACCCTTTTAGATACCTGAAAACCGCTATCATGTCCCCCCTCAATCTTCTCTTTTCCAAACTAAACAAGCCCAATTCTTTCAGTCTTCCTTCATACATCATGTTCTCTAGACCTTTAATCATTCTTGTTGCTCTTCTCTGGACCTTCTCCAATTTTTCCACATCTTTCTTGAAATGTGGTGCCCAGAACTGGACACAATACTCCAACTGAGGCCTAATCATCACAGAGCAGAACGGAAGAATGACTTCTCATGTCTTGCTCATAACACACCTGTTAATGCATCCTAGAATTGTGTTTGCTTTTTTTGCAACAGCATCACACTGCTGACTCATATTCAGCTTGTGGTCCACTATAACCCCTCAATCCCTTTCTGCCATACTCCTTCCTAGATAGTCACTTCCCATTCTGTATGTGTGAAACTGATTGTTCCTTCCTAAGTGGAGCACTTTGCATTTGTCCTTATTAAACTTCACCCTATTTACCTCGAACCATTTCTCCAATTTGTCCAGATCATATACCTTCCATTTCCACTGTCTTCACTTTATTGTAAATATCAAGTGGGAAACAAAGTCTCTGACACCAAAATTCTTGCAAAAGCAAAATTGTCAAGTCTAATCACTACTTTTAAACATGGCTTGATCATCTCGTTCTGGATAGGCAATGGATACTTCAGTATGGAGAACTACAGGTATTTCAAAGTCACTAGAAGAACCCAGGCTTGGGTTCAGTACCACCTGCAAGAGGGATTTGGAAACTTTCAACATTAACATCATAAGCTGGAAAAATACAGCTAACAACATGCCATAGTGGAGGCTACTCTGTTCCAGGCAGCCAAAGAAGCTAAAGAGAATAGGCAGAGAGAAAGAAAAGGACAAAAAAAACAAAGAGCAAAGTACAGCAGGCCTCAAGAGCTAGTAGTGTACAAACTTCATCCTCTGGCTCAGCACTGTAAGCCTTTAAGAACACTCCAGCATGATTCACAGCTGTCTTGGCACTTACCCCATAGTCTATCAGGGTATGGCTACACTAGCTCATTAGTTCGAGCTAGGTGGGGTAATGAGGGCAAGTGGAGCTGCAAATGAAGCCCGGGATTTAAATATCCTGGGCTTCATTTGCATGTTCCCGGGCGCCGCCATTTTTAAATCCCCCTTAGTCCGAACTCCGTGCCTGTGGCTATACGAGGCACGGACTAGGTAGTTTGAATTAAAGATCCTAATTCAAACTACTGTTACTCCTCATTCCACGAGGAGTAATGGTAGTTCGAATTAGGATCTTTAATTCAAACTACCTAGTCCATGCCGCTTATAGCTGCGGGCACGGAGTTTGGACTAAGGGGGATTTAAAAATGGCGGCGCCTGGGAACATTCAAATGAAGCTCGGGATATTTAAATCCTGGGCTTCATTTGCAACTCCGCTTGCCCTCATTACCCTACCTAGCTCGAACTAACGAGCTAGTGTAGCCGTACCCTCAGTATGAATGGTTGTTACCCAGAAGTGAGCAGTACTTTCTGGAACATATCATATCACAGAGCACTTGAGAATTCCATTCAGAGGTTCTAGCACTTGGCAAATACTCAGATACTCAGCTGAATTTGACACCAGTTAATTTATGAAAATGAACTCATGGATGTACCACACCACTTTCACCAATCCACCCTCTGTATCCCCACCCCACGACACAAATGAAACCACTGAAACATAGTGGTAACTGTAAGAGAGGAGAATAAAGGGAAAATCTTTGTATGGTGGATGAATAAGTCAAAGTGGTGGGTGAAAGGGAGTCTCTTTGATCATACAATTTTAAAGGATGAGGTTAAGATTTAATCTTTTTTTCCTATGAATTAATTTATTGAATGAGTAAAGTTTTTGCTCATGTTGACTGTCCCTTATTGTGCCACCATGATTTACAAAGTTTGATACAGAGACAACTAACTTTCTAGTATGTACCAAACACTTCATTTCTCTGTTATTACCAGCCCTGTGCTCTTGGGAGACAGGGAGTGACATTAATGGAAAACCATCCTCCCCCACTTCCCCTAAGCCTTTGCTAGAATCAGACAAAACAATGAAAAGGCCAGGGAAGACACACCTAAACTAATTAAGGAAACACCCCAGCCTCATCTGCATTGAAGATAGAACTCATTAGCATACAGAATGGAGACCAGCTCTTCCAAGGCAGGAACCTCAGTGAACTATGGGATACGAAAAGCAGCGAAGCACTGCCTGATGGAAATCTCTACTCCACATGCTAATGAACCCAGGCCTGCTCACACCCAAATTAGTCATTATCAGACCAATTCTAGTAACGATCCTATTGACATCTAAAATACTGAAACTGCCTAGTTGAATTGTAAGCTCCTTTAAGGAACATCACCCATAACCAGGGATGATCAGTCTCTATTGTCTCGCCTCTTTCTCTTTGAACTATTGTCCTATCCCTGTAAAAACTCCTATCCTTGCCCCAAGAAAAACGGTTCTGATACCTGTATTTAAACTGCATCAGTTCCACTGAGACTTTTTCATCTCCTGTCTGATCGTGCTGGGGCTCTGCTCTGCTTGTCTCCTGCTCTCTGGACCCCCAGCTACCATCATCATCTGGGAACCCCGATCAGTGCAAGCTCCATGGAGTGGTGAGGTCTCTCTCTCTCTCTCTCTCTCCCATCAACTACCTCTCTAAGTATAGCCTCCTGACCCTGCCCTATGTAAACTATTATATGGTTACCTAACATTTGTAATCAGTTTCAATTTAGATTTAATATTGTAACTGCTAGATTTAATATTGTAACTCTTTGATATGTATTCACTACTCAGAAATAAATAACTTTCATTATTAAGCTGGTTGCTTCTCTTTTTCTTTCTCTTTTGCTCACTCTTCCACAAGGGGTGTTGTTTTGGCTTCCCCATTCGCTCTGCAACAACGCTTCTTGTACTCAAGCTAAAGATCCCTGTAGTGCCCAAAGTCCTGTGGGGTTTGCTCATCGTGTGGTTTACCAGTGAATGATTGTGGTGTGAAAGTGGGGATAGGGAAGAGCTGAACCTGGGGGCATCTGAGGAGGGCAGCTTAAAGTGCTGTTTAATCCAGCCCATTGAGTCCAAAGGCACATGAGGGTGCAGTGTGGCATTGCTGTTAAACCCAGCCAACTGAGTCCAGGGACATATGTGGGGGTCATTTTGTGAGTGCTGATTACCCAGTCCTCTCAAACGTGCTCTGTTAGTGGGTATGAGTGTCTGTGTGTGTTGCTAAGGTGGTAAGAACCCTATCCTGAGGAACCTAGCTCCTGCAGGAGAGCTCCAGTAGCATGAGGGATAACCTTACGGTCTCGAAATAGTATTTGGTTCTACTCCAGACAAGCAAAACATTATGTTTTGAGTAGATTTGAAATCTGGCATACTGGTCAACATTTTAAAGAGTGTCAATTGGGCCTTTTATTTTGCATTTCCAATTAATTGAAGGTACAATTTGTTGCAAGTACAAATCCTAATATTTAAATATCTACCTTAGTTTCACGTACAGTGAGATAGCCATATACAGTTATATTAATTTACCTGGAGTATATGAATCCAAAGAGTCACAGAATGTAAAATAACTTGACTCTGAAACCATCCAATATTAAACAGTTTTGCCCATGATTTGGAGTTTGATATATAGTGAACTTGGTTTGCCAGTTTCATGACAAACACACTAAGAAACTTCTGCCAAAGTTTAGAAATCTATTGACTTAACCAGGGAAAAAGCCTAAAAACTAAATCAACTTATGAGCAGTTTACAACTGAAAATTAACCAACAGCTGTCAAAGTCCTTTTATTTTAAGACAAGTACTTAGCACACCCTATGTAGTCAGACAAGTTTCTTAGAGGAGAACAATGGATTTGTTTTGTTGCTCAGCTTTGAGATGTGAAGGACAGATACTTTCCCTGCTTTTGACAGCCAGACACAAGGGTGAGAAGAGACTGGCTAAAAAATGGGAATGAAATGCAGCTTTTGTTGATGTTCCTGAGATTCCAAGTGGTAGGTCAGTCATAGACAGATGGCTGGGTTGGCATATCAGCCATAACATCTGTGATTTCAGCTCTGGCTTATTTCCCAGCCTGGGATCAAAGATGTCCTGTGATTGGTCTGGACCCCCTCCTTTACCTGTTTCTTTCAGGTTGGGTAGAGCTGGATGGGCTTTCTTATTTTATTTTGCTGTTGGCATGTACAGCAGTTGACCTTGGGGTCACATCAGATTAAAAGTGGGGGAGAAAACAGGAGGAAACATGCTAGGGCAGAAGGGAATACACAAAGGGAAGTGGAGAAAAAGCAGGAGCATGTGTGTCCCTGGTTGAAATCAATCCTGGTTCAGCGGTGATGACCAGTTATCCCTCCTGGTGTATAACGGTCTGGACTTCATGATGACACATTGACCTGAGTGAAGGATGAACTCCCAAGAGCAGAACAGGATGGAGGCCCAGTGCCTTCCCCTGTCTTCTGCAATTTCTCCAGTTGATTTGCCAGTTCCGACTCTCAAGTCAATTTTAATGTCCCACCAAAGGCAAAAAGGTTGATGGGCAGAATAATAATCTATCTTCTTTTATTTTGTTCACTGATGAGACCTAAATTCCAACATGTCAAGTTTGGCCTATTAATTTCCAGTCCTTGATACTTGAGTTATATCAATAAAAACCTTTTCTTGTGACTAACCCAGTCGGTTTTTAATGTTAATTTTTATAAACAATCTTATGTAACAGTCTGAATTTGACTTCTGTTACCTTTTCCCCAACTACATTTGCTAACATTTGTTATAACATTTCACATAAACCATTTTACTAATGTTTGTCCACTTTCTCACACTTAAGGCTACATCTACACTGTAGCCTTCTTCCAGAAAAGCTTATGCAAATGAACGCAAGAGCCATTCTTCCTCATTTTTTCAGGAAGAACGGCTCTTGTGCAAGAGGGTATTTTTGTGCAAAAGGAGCTGTCTACACAGCCCCTTTTTGCACAAAAGCCTCTTTTGCAAAAACGGCTGCTAATTAATTATGCAAATGAAGCGTGGTGATATTCCACTCTGTGCTTCATTTGCATAAGCTTTTCCGGAGGAAGGCTACAGGACAGACATAGCCTTAGGGTGATTGGTTTACTGCTGAGATAAGCTTTCTAAGTCCCATTTATTACAGCAAAACCTAAGTGCCAACAATTGTTGATAAAAGGCTATTCTTAAATATGGCTTTATAGGTTACAGAAGTAGTAGATGAAGGCTTCATAATTGATTCATTATTGGTTTATTAACTTATTTATAAATTATTCCAGTAATGCCTTAGGCAAACTGCAAAGAATGGGTCAAACTATTTCCCAGACTGATGGTTATAATACTTGAATTAACCAAGCTAGCAACAAAGAACCTTCTACAATAAAATACTGGTTCCTCAGAAGCCAAAAACATAGTTTCCTTTGAACAGCCTTTGAGCTCCCACCCGCATAAACTAGTGAAATATGATGAGGGTTATTGGAAATCTTGTTTATCATATAAAAAGTTCTACTAATCCTAAGGA
Organism: Pelochelys cantorii; assembly: GCA_032595735.1. Lineage (NCBI taxonomy): Eukaryota > Metazoa > Chordata > Testudines > Trionychidae > Pelochelys > Pelochelys cantorii. The sequence continues at coordinate 90,509,733 of CM064326.1, forward strand.
ATGGGATGCATTATTCACCATATCAATGAATATTTCAGATATAACCCAAATAAATTAGTTTCACAGTAGAAATAGGCTATGTCTACCCTACCAGGTTATTTTGAAAAATGTTATGTTAAAATAATAACTCCTGAAATAACTATTTTGAAATAAGCTTTTTCTTCTTCAAAAACAGGAGTTATTATTTCAAAATAACAAGCCCCTTATTTTGAAATAACAGGCTTGGTAGTGTGGATGTTTGCCTTGTTATTTCAAAATAAGGGGAGTTATTTCATAATAACTCTCCAATGTAGACATGCCCATAGTGAGTTATACAGTTGTAAGTAGTTCTTCCAGCGTTAGTTCCATAGGTTTATAGTCAAATGTCCAATATCAGTGAGATCCAGATTGTGACTGGAAACCTCAGTTTTGCAACTCAAACTTACTCTGACAAAGCTTAAGCAGATCTGAGATAATAGGGCCCAAAAGGTCCTTTTTCTAGTTCTCTGGCAGCCTCTTGACAGCTTCATAATTACAGGTGTTCCTGGGGGTGAAAAATTGTCGCTTTGAAGTAAAATCTCCCATTTCCTAAATGCCATTGGTAATTAGGTACATGAATTACCAGAAGGCAACTGTCCATCTCCTGCCATTTAGAGGTAATCTACTAATTACTTAAAAGAAAAATAATGACAACTATATTACTACTTTCATGATTCAACTAAATGCTAACATCTCCTTTTGATCTCTGAATTAACAGAACATTGTATCAGTCAGGAAGTGTCTGTTTATATGGTTAAAATTGAACAAGAAATAGGAAAACAAATGCAATCAGTATTTTATCTAGTTCTCAAATAATATAGGTTTGCATTTCAAAGCTCTAATCTAGCTAAGATAGAATGGCTTTAAACATCATTCACACAGTTTTCAAATATATTTGAAAAGGTTGAATTTGTGTAATTTAGCCTGCAAGTTGCCTAACTCCTTCCTGGCCCAAGGTCACATTAGGCATGGAATAAATAATAACAAAGGGTATGTCTACACTAGCCCCCTAGTTCGAACTAGGGAGGCTAATGTAGGCATTTGAACTTGCAAATGAAGCCCAGGATTTAAATATCCCGGGCTTCATTTGCATGTTTCCGGGCGGGCGCCGTTTTTAAATGCCCCGTAGTTCAAACTGACTGCCCGCGGCTACACGTGGCAGTCAGAAGTTAATCCGAACTAAGTCCTTAGTTCGGATTAACTGTTACTCCTCCTACAATGAGGTGTAACAGTTAATCCAAACTAAGGACTTAGTTCGGATTAACTTCTGACTGCCGCGTGTAGCCACGGGCAGTCAGTTTGAACTACGGGGCATTTAAAAACGGCACCCGCCCGGGAACATGCAAATGAAGCCCGGGATATTTAAATCCCGGGCTTCATTTGCAAGTTCAAATGCCTACATTAGCCTCCCTAGTTCGAACTAGGGGGCTAGTGTAGACATACCCTTTGTTATTATTTATTCCATGCCTAATGTGACCTTGGGCCAGGAAGGAGTTAGGCAACTTGCAGGCTAAATTTAAATATCCCGGGCTTCATCTGCAAGTTCGAATGCCTACATTAGCCACCCTAGTTCGAACTAGGGAGCTAGTATAGACATACCCAAAAGGACTATCTCTTCCCCAGATTTCATTGTGGTGTTATGTTTGCCCCCAGAAGAGCCTGAAAATCATAGATTCATAGAATCATGGAATACCTCACAGCAGGACAAAGCACCGTGATCATCCCTGATAGATATCTTTCTAGCTTGCTCTTAAGTATCTCCACTGATGGAGATTCCACAACCTCTCAAGGCAATTAATTCCAGTGTTTAACCACTCTGACAGTAAGGAAGTTCTTCCTAATGTCCAACTTAAATGTCCATTGCTGCAGTTTAAACCCATTGCTTGTTGTCATCAGAGGCCAAGCAGAACAATTTTCTGCCTTCCTCCCTGTGACACCCTTTTAGATACCTGAAAACCACTATCATGTCCCCTTTCAGTCTTCTCTTTTCCAAACTAAACAAACCAAATTCCTTCAGCCTTCCCTCATAGCTCATGTTTTCTAGACCTTTAATCATTTTTGTTAGTCTTCTCTGGACCTTCTCCAATTTCTTCACATCTTTCTTGAAATGTGGTGCCGAGCAGTGGACACAGTACTCCAAACGAGGCCTAATCATTTCAGAGTAGAGCAGAAGAAAGACTTCTAATGCCTTCCTCAGAGTCCCAGAGTCATGTTTGCTTTTTTTTGCAACAGTGTCACACTGTTGACTCATATTTAGCTTGTGATCTACTATGACCCCTAGATCCCTTTCTGTGGTACTCCTTAGATAGTTGCTTCCCATTATGTATGTGTGAGACTAATGGTTCCTTCCTATGTGGAGTACTTTGCACTTGTCCTTATTAAACTTCATCCTATTTACCTCAGACCATTTCTCCAGTTTGTCCAGATCATTTTAAATTATGAGCCTATCCTCCAAAGCACTTGCAACCCCTTCCATCTTGGTATCATCTGCAAACCTAATAAGCGTACTCTCTATGTCATCGTCTAATTCATTGATGAAGACATTGAACAGAATCGGTCCCAAAACAGACCCCTGTGGAGCCCCACTTTTTCTGCTCTTCCAGCATGACTGTGAACCATTAATAACTACTCCCTGAGAATGGTTATCCAGCCAGCTATGCACCCATCTTATAGTAACCCCATCTAAGTTGTATTTCCCTAGTTTATTGATTAGAAGGTCATATGAGACCATATCAAATGTCTTACTAATATCTAGGTATACCACGTCCAGCACTTCCCCCTTATCCGTACGACTTGTCATCCTATCCAGAAAGATTAATAGAAGCCCTGTGATCCCAGCCCTGAGGGGCAAGTTTATCTAGAAATGTGGTGGATAAGGAGCACATATAAGGATGGAGTAAGAAAAGGCTCAAGGAAATGGCAGTAAGGTATGGGATGGTGTGGGCTTTGGCTGTGGATTGAAGGGTCCCTGACCTGAAAATCATGGTACTGGAACATACTGGGTTCCCCTATTGGCCACTGAGAAAATAGCATTTTCATGGATTGGAGGAGTGCTGGGAACTATAACCAGACCAGTGAGACGTGGATACCCCAATAGAGGAAAAATACGTACTGATCTGCATGGAGGGCCAAGCCATAATGAGGGAGCACTGCAACCCCTGGAATGTGGGAGAAGCCACATCATTACTGAGACACAGAGTAGTTTGTCAGACTGGGTGATGCTATTCCTTAGATGCATCAGGGAAGGGTGGAAGGGGCGCTCTACTAGTGAATAGTGAACCTTATCATACACTCTAGCCACTGGACAATATACATCAAGTGGATAAATAGACAGGAGGGAGATGGGGTAACAAGCTAATAGTACAAATGCAGTGTTTTCATATGTTCAAACTTATAGTCACAAATAGTCACCGGTTTAATCAGTGCTATCTGTCTATGTATCTGTTTACATCTAGCAGACTTTTTGTAGCACTCATCAGTATATTATGTAGCTATTTTGTATCTCCCATTACCAGTGCTAGGAAATGTCATAAATCTCACTTCTGGTCATATAAATAACCTGACATAGACAGACAAAGGCAACTTATAGACAGGACACTTATACTCATGTCATTCATTTAGATCTAATAGACATTTTAAACTTTAAATCCTTCAGTGTGTTTGCAAAGTGTTCAGAATGATGATGGAATGTTTAAGTTTTGATCGTTGTATTTTGTTTTAAAGATATTCAACAATCAAATTAAAGTAAAATCTAAAAGCAACTTTGATGACTAAGCCATGAAGCATGAGGTCATGATAGGCAGGAATAGTTCAGCTGCTTTACTTTTGTTCAGGTGCTTCAGTTGTTCATTGTTGTTCATGCACACATAATTAGCATACACCTGTCAAGACAGTGGTACAAACTCTCTCAATTTAAGACTATGCCTGGACCTTAGCAGTGAGGGCTGAAAAAGTTCCCCATCATCCAAGACAAACATAATGTTTTACTACAAGATGTATAACTAAATGGGCAGATATGCTATCAAATTACTCTGCTAAGAATAAGAGTGCACCTCTGATGCACCCATGACAGGAGGGACTAACTTACCCAAGTATCTTCCTAGTGTCTTGGATGAGTACATACTTGGGCAGCTAACTCCTCATAGCACTATGGCTGAAAACTCATTGCTATTGCACTAGCTCAGTCAGAATTAATGTGAGTATGTCCCCTGAAGCTAGAGGTTTTATAACCAGCTCAGAGGTTTTATATCCATCAAAATCTATGTCTGACTCAGGTTGTCCATCTACAGCAGGGTCTTCTACCTGCCCTATGCAGCAGCTTCTGGTTTTTGTCTCTTGCACACAGCCTTCTATAACATTCTGGATCTTGATTCAACAATTTTCAGAGTCATTCTCAAGGCCTGATCATGCATGATAATGCAGTTCCCGCCACTGGCCAATTTTTTACTTGAGCACTACCAAGCCCCACAAAGACAAATCTGGTGGGTTTATATAAGTAAGGGATGGATGGGGAGTAAACTGATACAGTATTTTTATAGGACAATATTGGCAATCAATATAAATTATTCTGTAACCAAATTATAAGAAACCATTTAATCCAAGTCTCTGGAATATCTCAGGAAGATTTCATATTTTTGATAAACCTATACAAATGTTTCTCTGTTTTTAACCAACATTTTGAATTTCTATAACTGTTAAAAACAGCAGAAGGGAGAAGAGGAAGTTCAAAAAAATATGCTTACAATCTATTTTCCTACTTTTCGAATAGCTGTTTGAAGCCTCTTTTCTAATAATTTAGAATAACAGAATCATAGAGCTGGAAGAGACCTCAGGAGGTCATCAGGTCCAGCCCCATGCCCAAGGCAGGACCAATCTCAACTAAATCAACCCAACCAGGGATTTGTCAAGCCGAGACTTAAAAACCTCTAGGGATGGAGATAGAATCATAGAATCATAGAATACTAGGACTGGAAGGGACCTCAAGAGGTCATTGAGTCCAGTCCCCTGCCCTCATGGCAGGACCAAATACTGTCTAGACCATCCCCGATAGACATTTATCTAACCTACTCTTAAATATCTCCACAGATGGAGATTCCACAACCTCCCTGGGCAATTTATTCCAGTGTTTGGCCGCCCTGACAGTTAGGAACTTTTTCCTAATGTCCAACCTAAACCTCCCTTGCTGCAGTTTAAGCCCATTGCTTCTTGTTCTATCCTCAGTGGCCAAGATGAACACATTTTCTCCCTCCTCCTTATGACACCCTTTTAGATACCGGAAAACTGCTATCATGTCCCCCCCCCCCCATCTTCTCTTTTCTAAACTAAACAAACCCGATTCTTTCAGCCTTCCTTCATAGTCATGTTCTCTAGACCTTTAATCATTCTTGTTGCTCTTCTCTGGACCCTCTCCAATTTCTCCACATACTTCTTGAAATGTGGTGCCCAGAACTGGACACAATACTCCAACTGAGGCCTAACAAGCTCAGAGTAGAGCAGAAGAATGACTTCTCATGTCTTGCTCACAACACACCTGTTAATGCATCCCAGAATCATGTTTGCTTTTTTTGCAACAGCATCACACTGCTGACTCATATTCAGCTTGTGGTCCACTATAACCCCTAGATCCCTTTCTGCCATATTGCTTCCTAGAAAGTCGCTTCCCATTCTGTATGTGTGAAACTGATTGTTCCTTCCTAAGTGGAGCACTCTGCATTTGTCTTTATTAAACTTCATCCTGTTTACCTCAGACCATTTCTCCAATTTGTCCAGATCATTTTGAATTATGATCCTATCCTCCAGATTAGTCACAACCCCTCCCAGCTTGGTATCATCTGCAAACTTAATAAGTGTACTTTCTATGCCAATATCTAAATCGTTGATGAAGATACTGAACAGAGCTGGTCCCAAAACAGACCCCTGCAGAACCCCACTTGTTATACCTTTCCAGCAGGATTGTGAACCATTAATAACTACTCTCTGAGTACGGTTATCCAGCCAGTTATGCACCCACCTTATAGTAGCCCCATCTAAGTTGTATTTGCCTAGTTTATTGATAAGAATATCATGCGAGACCGTATCAAATGCCTTACTAAAGTCTAGGTATACCATATCCTCCGCTTCTCCCTTATCCACAAGACTCGTTATCCTATCAAAGAAAGCTATCAGATTGGTCTGACATGATTTGTTCTTTACAAATCCATGCTGGCAGTTCTCTATCACCTTGCCACCTTCCAAGTGTTTACAGATGATTTCCTTAATTACTTGCTCCATTATCTTCCCTGGCACAGAAGTTAAACTAACCGGTCTGTAGATTCCACCACCTCCCTAGGTAACCAGTGCTTCACCACCATCCCAGTGAAATAGTTTTTTCTAATATCCAACCTAGACCTCTCCCACTGTAACATCAGACCATTGCTCCTTGTTTTGCCATCTGTCACTACTGAAAACAGACTCTCTCCAGCCTCTTTGGAACCTCCCTTCAGGAAGTTGAAGGCTGCTATCAAATCCCCCATCACTCTTCTCTTCTGCAGACAAAAGAAAACCAAATCCCTCGGCTTCTCCTCATAGGTCATGTGCTCCAGCCCCCTAATCATTTTGATAGCCCTCCACTGGACCGTCTCTAGTGTGTCCACACCCTTTCTGTAGTGGGGGCCCCAGAACTGAATGCTATGCTCCCGATGTGGCCTCACCAGTGCCAAATAAGGGGAATAATTACTTCTCTAGATCTGCTGGCAATGCTCCTCCTAATGCAACCTAATATTCCATTAGCCTTCTAGGATACAAGGGCACACTGTTGACTCATATCCAGCTTCTCATCCACTGTAATCCCCAGGTCACTTTCTGCAGAACTGCTACTTAGCCAGTCCGTCCATGGCCTGTTACAATGCTTGGGATTTACACTTGTCCTTGTTGAACCTTATCACATTTCTTTTGGCCCAATCCTCTAATCTGTCTCGGTCACTCTGGACCCTATCCCTGCCCTCCAGTGTATCTACCTCTCCCCCTAGCTTAGTGTCATCCACAAACTTGCTGAGCGTGCAATCCATCCCCTCATCCAGGTCATTAATAAAGATGTTGAACAAAACCGGCCCTATTACCGATCCTGGGGGCACTCCACTAAAAACTGACCACCAACCTGACATCGAGCTGTTAATCTCTGCCCATTGGGCCCAACAGTCTAGCCAGCTTTCTATCCGTTTTACAGTCTATTTATCCAGTCCATACTTCCTTAATTGTGGAAATATTGTGGGAGACTGTATCAAAAGCTTTGCTAAAGATGACAGATAGAGGTCTGTGATTTTAGATGGGTCTGTTGAGAAGGCCTCAAATGGGGCAGAGGTGAAATTAACCATAGAAAAGAGACCACTAGATAAGAAGAGCCAGAGGTAGACCTCCAATAGGAGGAAGAGGACCAAAGTGCTCAAACAAAAGTCATGGGGACATAGGTAAGTGTAGGGTGACCATTATAGAGCTATTAAGCCTGAACAAGAAACAGACTATTTTAGCTGCTAGGGCATGGCCTGAACTGTTCTAAATATCAAACTTGAGGATAGGATTTGCAAGCTGAAGATCATGAGCAGAGGGCACACTGTTGATTCGTATCCAGCTTCTCATACACTGTAATCCCCAGGTCCTTTTCTGCAGAACTTCTACTTAGCCAGTCGGCCCCCATCATGTAACAATGCTTGTAATTCTCTTGTCTCAAGTGTAGGATTCTGCACTTGTCCTTGTTGATCCTCATCAGATTTCTTTTGGCCCAATCCTCTTATCTGTCTTGGTCACTCTGGAGCCTATCCCCACCCTCCAGCATATCTACCTCTCCCCCTAGCTTAGTGTCATCTGTAAACTTGCTGAGGGTGCAATCCATCCCCTCATCTAGGTAATTAATAAAGATGTTGAACAAAACCAGTCCTAGAACAGATCCTTTTCCCACTCTGCTAGAAACTGACTGCCAACCTGACATCGAGCCATTGATCACTACCCGTTGGGCTGACAGTCTAACCAGCTTTCTATCCATCTTACAGTCCCTTTATTCAATCCATACTCCCTTAACTTGCTGTGAAGATTATTGTGGGAGACCATATCAAAAGCTTTGCTAAAGTCAAGGTATATCACATCCACTGACTTTCCCATATCCACAGAGCCAGTTACCTCATCATAGAAGCTAATCAGATTGATCAGGCATGACTTGCCCTTCGTGACTCCATGTTGACTATTCCTGATCACTTTCCCCTCTCCCAAGTGCTTCAAAATGGATTCCTTGAGGATCCCCTCCATTATTTTTCCAGGAACTGAGATAAGGCTGACTGGTCTGTAGTTCCCTGGATTGTCCTTCTTCCCTTTTTTAAAGATGGGCACTCTATATGCCTTTTTCCAATCATCCGGGATCTCTCCCAATCTCCACGAGTTTTCAAAGATAATGGCCAAAGGCTCTGCAATGATATTTGCCAACTCCCTCAGTACCCTCGGATGCATTAAATCCAGGCCCATGGATTTGTGTATTTTTAGGTTTTCTAAATAGTTCCTAACTTGTTCTTTCCCCACCAATGGCTGTCTACCTCCTTCCAATACTGCGTTGCCTAGTGCATTTGTCTGGGAGCTGACCTTGTCCGTGTTGGCTTTTTTTACAGATCTCTCTTTATAGAGGGAGGTTAAACACTTCTATGACATCTTGTCTTACTGACCACAAAGATCCCTCTATGAGGTTGGGAAGCCATAGCTGGGGTTGGGGAATGGGTGGAAGGGACCAGTACCTGACCAAATGTTAATTCAGTTTCAGACTACCTTAACTTCTGTGCATCTTTCACTGTGTGCTGGAGGGAACAACTTTGAAGGGGTTGTTTCAGGAGAAATGGTAGCCAGGGCAGACACTACAAGAGTGGCTCCATTGTGTGCCCAGGAGCAGGAGACAACAGGGCTGGCCCAGATTTGAGTTTACAGCAGTTCCCTCAGGATCCTTTGGATTGGGGACACTCCTGCCTATTCCACATAGGGAACAACCTACCCCACCTTTTGCTGTAGTGATGTGCCTTACACTCTGTGAGGGATGTATTGTGGAGTTTCCTTCCTGCTAGGACTCTCTCCTGTGGATTTTTCCATAGGAAGAGATGACCTGGCCTAATATGTATTGAATACAAGCAGAGTTATAACTAATACGTTAATTTTAAGTGTAACCCCCTTTTTCCTCCCCGGGTTACTCGGAAGCAGGTCACACTCAGAGGTGTGCCTGGGCGCCTGATGGCTTTAACATAAAAGGAGATCCTGAGCACCCCAGTGGTGATGTTGTTTCATTGGGGAAAACCCTATCCACCTCCTTTCTGCAGTCCCTTGCTCATAAAGAACATACAATGGTGGTGCCTCCACCTGGCTGGCCTTGTACACACTTACTGGTGTGCCTTGAGAGCCTCCAGGAATAAACTCATTCCAGCAATAATCTGGATCTAATTCCAGAACAACAACTACAAATCATATTCATCTAATAGATTACATTAAAATAAACAATCTTTACTTAATTTAAATAAACAGGGTTTAACAGATTAACAATGAATAACATTAACAAAGTGCACAACAGTAATTGGAACTTATATATCTAGCATTTGCACTGCCAATATTGATCCCACCCCAGAGTGTGCACACCCCTGGACTCAGAGTCCCAGACTCTTGCTTGCGTGGGTGCGCTTGAAGAACTGCAACTGTAATGGAGATTTTCTGTAGGCAGTGTGTACGAGGGTCCAAGCCAGACAGCAGCTCTGTCCCAGGCAGCACTTTTCCAAAAAGGCCCAATTACTTGCAGCCTTTCCCCTGGCTCCTATCAGAAGCAGACTTCTAGATCCCAGTTCCATAGGCATCTAATCCCAGTCTGTAGCTGCACTCTAACAGCCCCTGGACTGGATCAAACTCCTCCACAGCAGCCTGGCTCCCCTTCTGTTCCAAACTCCAAGGGCAGAGTCCCAGACTGCTAGGCCTCTCTTCTTATGCACGTGAAGAGACTCCCATCTCCCACACAAGAGTCACTTCCTTCCTGTTTTTCCCAAGGGCTCATGGGAATTGTAGTTTGTGACGCTAGGTTGCAGCACACAGGGTCTTCCCAGAAAATAAGCAGAGGCACCTTTAGTAAGGGGACTACATAAGATATAATATTAGGACACTTTATTTCAATTTCCTCTATAGATTGATATAGGATTTTGTGTCTTACTCTGAGGGTGTGCCTACACTGCACCCTTAGCTCGAAATAAGCTATGCAAAGTGTGTAGCTTATTTCAAGTGTATTTTGAAATAGCTTATTTCGCAATTTGGCGCAGTCTACACAGTGCCAAATTTCAGAATAAACCGCTATTCCAAAATGTCCCTTAATCCTTGTGAAATGACATTTTCAGGGCTATCAGAATAGCGCACCCGTTGTTTCAAAAGATATTTCGAAATAACACGCACACTGTCAATACACGGAATAGCTATTTTGGAATACCAGAAGTATCCCCAAATAGTGCCACAATGTAGATGTACCCACAGTGAATTGTTAAGTCTCAAAAGGCAGAGCACAATGTATTAATATGCCATTAACCATGGATTATTAAGTTATGATCCTGCCTTCCCAATTTCTCCATTTAAGCGGGCCAATCAAAAAAAGAGAGAAGTAAACTCACAGATAAAGCATTCAAAAAGCAATATAAATCTGGTCTAAACTTATTAAACACAGCAAGAGTGATCTCTCTGATTATATTAGTTCCTCTTCAACTAAAGTCTCTTTTAAAAAAATTATTTACACTGAATCACACCAAACACTTGCTAAAGCTGTCAGGAATAAAACAATTATTTTGTTCTCCTAACTCGAATGATTAAATTCAACTGCCCACGCCCAGTCTTTTTAAAGCCAAAGTCTGCCTCATGAGTATCCCATTGTGCACCTCCTGAGATGCTCCGTAAGTTCAGAGGAAGATGGTGCACAAGAGGATTAAAGTGATTTGCAAAACAAGATGCAGTATCTCATCTGTTGCCTAATCTTAGACTATTTATGAATTTCTAGTAACCACCTTTAGTTTGACAGGTCCTTTGTCCAACGATCAGGCCTATTATTTAATTTTTCTTTACTTGGGAACCCTAATCTGCACTTTTGCAACAATCATATTATAGGAACTCGGTGTATTTACAAATATGGTTTATTAATACAATTATCACGGTTACAGACACCCCAGCTTCACAAGATAGATGGGTAATGCACACCTACATTTCCTTATACTCACACCATTCCTTCTAGAAAGCTGAAATATTAGCCATCATCTTCCACATCACCATCAGCAGCCCCATCATCAGCATGGCCTCCCAGGAATCCATCTCCTTTTCCTACCACCATAGGCTGGGATGCCCCATTTGGCACTTATTCAGTAGGGGATGTTTCCTTTTTTCCTTATTTGTATTTCCTCACCTTGAAGGTGAAGTGTCTTTTTCCAATAGGTCAGTATATCACTGATCTCAAATTATTATCATATATGTTTATGTGTTACATTTGTTGTTTCTGTCCCACCCAGTTATTCAGTCTGCTCTTAACGAGTTCTTCTCTTTTTCTTTTTTAATAACAATGTACTTTCTAAATTTGAGGGTATTCTTGGAATCCCCTATGACATTTAAAGTTGGTTTATCTAGATGAAAGGCATTGAATATATCATCATTGACTTTGCTACCTGAGTGAAAGTTCCCAGGTAGGTGTATGCTAACTTTGCCCTAGCTTGAAGTCCAGGATATGGCCAGTAAAGTCCCTTGCATTACAGTCAAACTGCAAATAAAAACCTAATGTAACTTATTTTAATAAATATATAATCCAAATCATAGGAAATAATTAATCTATATATCTACAGGCAAGCAAGCAAGTTAAACCTATAGGCTACAGTTCATATGAGCGAAGAAGAGCCCAAGAAAAAATGGAGTGGGAATATTGCAGTATCAGATCCATCAGGATGAAGAGACAGCTGTCATTTTCAGTGACCTCCTCTTGTAGACCAGGATTGGTGCTAATGGACATCAGAAAAGTCCCTACTATCTTCTCAAGGTCCATTTTTATCTATCACGAAAAAGCCAAATCATTATTCCTAAATTATGTGGATACTAATGATAACTTTCTTTTGTTATTACCATAATGATTGATAATAGAAATAATGTTAAGGAAGCAGTTTCCAATTTGGGCTACTGATGGGCTCATTAGAGGGATTAGATGAAATATTTCAAGATGACAAAAACACATACAAAATGTATTAAATTGCTAATAGCAAACTTTTTAGTTTATTCATAAACCCTTGAGCAATTCTAAATTATTTGAAATGATGACAATTCTGTAAATCAAGATTTCTGTCAGGCTATTCATTCCTGGATAACAATTATATGACTTGGATGCTGGTGTTAGGATGTGTTATATAATTCCATAGAAAATAGCTGCATGGTATCCTGTAGTTCTTTTAAACAGAGATTATAAATAAAAAGTTATGCACTTCACAAGGGAAGTACAAAAAATATGCAATTATTACTTGCCACAGAAAATCTGTTTTCTATACAATAAAAGAAAATAATCCTCCCAGCTAATTCTTTTGAAAGGACAAAGATAGTGGCTTTTGTTGATCTATTTGTCTAAGAAAAAAGGTTATTTTGTGAAAGTCTTAAATTCGAGTTAGATTTCATCGACAGAATTCTCCTTACCAATATACAGCACAGATCTATTTATCCAAAGGGTGGAGCTATTCTACTGAGTTACTGTGGACTGTAATTCTGATTGCTAAGAATTAATGAACTGACAAACTATGTGTCATGGACTCAATCCATCAGCTGTTGAAATCAGTAGACTTTCTCTACTTTTAGTGGGAGCTGAATCAGGACACATACCCCCCAAATAGTAAGGTTTCTAATTTAGTGGATGTTTCTGGACACCAGTTTCTTGCCTATCAGTCACCATCTGGACTGCTGAATGTGTATCATATTTCTGTTGTGAATTCAATGGCAGCTCTAGTAGCTTGTTAATCACAGTGTAGGTTAGTGACACCTAATCCATCTGAGCCATCAGCCACAACTGGGACCAAACCAAATCCAAATCCAAAACTGAGTTTTGAAAATTCAGTTAATTTTTTTTTAGCTTTTGTAACTTTTTTGTGTTACTAAATTTCCAGGCGTTGTCCAAAACTGGAGAACAGGAGGGAAATTTTTGTAGCATTTCCAAAAAGAGCAACATCAGTAAACTTAAAATATAAAATATTTTTTCCTATGAGACCCACATCCTGAGGCTCCAGTTAAGGACAGTGTTTAAACTTATATGCTTACATCTCACTAATGTTTGTGAAACTTAAGAATAAGCTAAAGGTAACCATATATTTTTCTGTCTTGAACAAGGATGGAGTTAAGCAGAAGATTAAGTGCTTCCCCGGCTCGGAGCCTAATTTCCTTTCAAAATGATTCTAATAAATTCAGGAAAACTTTGGATTATTTAAAGCAGAAACTCTGGAGTTTTGTCTATCGGTACTTTAGATTAGCATTCTATACTAAGCAGAAATAGAGAATAGGAATATTTATATCGTATGTCAATATCATTTCTTTCAGTGGCAAAATTCTTTTTTTTCTCTCTCTCAACTCGCATTTAAGTAGTATAGTGAACAGAATGTTTAGTATGATGATTCATTTGTTTCATGTTGATAGTGTTCTCAGGAACACAAAGACAGGAATCCATATAACTACTTTACTGACCTACTTAAATAGAAGGCTAGCAGCATTAGTGAAAAAAGTGCACTAAGAATCATTTTTAGTTGTTCTACCTATAAATTCAGTTACACATTCAAAGGCTAATATACTTTTATTGTGTTTTCTGCATAGGAGGTAGCTTGTGTACTTCTGTAACTTCCAATATCTAGATGTTTCATATCATCCTTGACTTTCTCTAGATAGTCTTGGAGGCGTAGCTGTGTTAGTCTGTAACTTTAAAAAAAAAAAAACTTAAAAAACAACGAAAGGTCCTGTAGCACCTTAGAGACTAACAAAAATATATATAGTATCATGAGCATTTGTGGGTACAACCCACTTCTTCAGATGAATAGCTATGTCTAGACTGCAGGCTTCTTTCAGCAGAAGCTTTTCCGGAAGAGATCTTCTGAAAAAATTTCTTCCAAAAGAGAGCATCTTCACAGCAAAAGTGCATCAAAAAAGCTGAATGGACGCTATCTTGCATTTAAGCTGTGATTATGATAGATGGAGTGGCCATTAGGGCACCTGTCCTTTTTCTTCTTTCCTCTTATTTCGGAAGAACTCCCTCTTCCCCTTTCACACACACCTTTTTCCGAAAGAGCTCTTTTGGAAAAAGGCTTCTTCCTCATAGGAAGAGATTTACCAATGTCAGAAAAAAACCTTTGTTCTTTCGATTTTTTTCAAAAGAACGCGATTGCAGTGTGGACGTAAGTGAAATTTTTTTCAGAAAAATGGACATTTTTCAAAAAAACCTGCAGTGTTAACATACCCTAAAATTATGCTGGCAATCTTGGAGAAATAGCGGTACAAAAACCTGCCATCATGATGGGTTCCACCCAAATATTAAGCTTCTGGGCTTCCTGGAGAGTTGCAGCACTAAGTAGGTAGCTAATGGTGGGCTTCCTTAAAAAGAACTGTCTAGGTACCAAAGGGGATTACATTCTGACTTAGAGGAAAAGGCACTACCACTAACTATCCTTGAAGAGGAACTTGCTGTAGAGCTGACTAGAGGATGAAAGATCCATTTCACAAATAATGTCGACATTTTGCAGTGTGGCTTAGTTTTAAAACTGAAACCAAAACAGAGCATGTCAACATTCTCCACAAAAGAAATTTCTGATTTTTTGTTTGGTTTTGTTCTGTTTTGGACCGTTAAAGCATTGTATTTCAACAACTTATTTTTAAGTTTGTATCACGTTGTGTAGCATGATATGACATTCAAAATGAGAAGTAATCTTAAAACAGAGTTGAAATGTTTCATTGTCAAAATGTGTACCTGATGATGTTCCGATGTTGTTGGAACTCTTTTCTTTCTTTAAAAAATGAAAGTCCAGAAAAATTGACTTGATTCCTTACAATGTTTCAGTTCTGACTGAATTGCAAATTCGAGGGAATATGTTTCTGTCAAAAATTCTCTGAAGCTAGCTTGCTGCCCAGATAAGGGAACACTAAATAAATTAAATTGAAAAAACCTTCTCCAGCTTTGGCTATTGCATTCATCTCTCTGCTGCAGGGATTTATAGTGTTCTCCTCACTGTAGTGCAAGTATGTTGCTTGTTTCCCTCCCACTGAATTTACTGGATTTTTAAAAAGTAATGATTATGGTAAGAAAGCTTCAAAGAAACAAGCTTTGCATTTTGCTCTGGGAAAGGTGAAGGTAAGTGGCCATTGTTGTGTGAATGAGTTCTGTAGCTTTAGGTTATCAGCTGAGAATGCTCTGCTCCTGCACTGCAAAGTCTCATTCAATGTGGCTAACATCTCTTTTGTTCCTGCAGGTCATGGCCACAGACTGAAAGGCAAGGTATAAAAATACACACTGTATCTATTCACCCAATGGTATGGGACATAAGTGTTGCCAGGCTTCTCTCTAAATAAGGAGAAGACCCATCACAGAGACTTGGGAATGCTCTCTTTAAAATAAGAATCATACTGTCACACCATATATATTTTCAAAAGGACAGCTTTATGTACGGATTGACATTTGCTCTTTCATTTATTGTGTTGCTTAGATCTGCACAAATATAACTTTTTTGTACACATTTATCTCTTTGGTGCAGAAATAGGGCTCAGTTTCCCTCCACCCTGGGTATGTCTACACTACAGAGTTTTTTTCAGAAAAACAGTCATTTTTCCAAAAAAACCTTCGATTACGTCCACACTGCAATCGTGTTCTTCTGTAAGAAAATCGAAAGAACAGAGGGTTTTTTTCGACATTGGCAATCCTCATTCTACAAGGAAGAAGACTTTTTCCGAAAGAGCTCTTTTGGAAAAAGGTGTGTATGGAAGGGGAAAAGGGAGTTCTTTTGAAAGAAGAGGAAAGAGGAAAAAGCACAAGTGCCCTGGTGGCCACTCTGTCCATAGTAATCACAGCTGAAATGTGAGATAGCGTCCATTCGGTGCGGAAGCTATCTTTCGAAAAAGCAGATCATTTTTTCGATGTGCTTCTGCAGTATGTACCCTCTCTTTCAGAAGAAGTTTTTTCAGAAGATCTCTTCCGGAAAAGCTTCTTCCGAAAGAAGCCTGCAGTCTAGACATAGCCCCTATGATACAACAAAGATCTCCAAACATGTGAGGATCCATAAGGTGGAATGGAGAGGCCAGCCACAGTCAGAGGAAGTTGTGACAGTGAAGCTACATTGACAACGTGCTGCCCAATTACATTATTGTGCAGGCATAGGTTCTTTATGATTAGCCCTCATCTCCCACTGATCCAGAGTGCCATGGGATGGGGGCCAGCAGAAATACACTGTTTGGTGTGCAGGTAGGAGGACAGATCCTTCATCTTGGAAAAACATATATCAGAAGGCATTTTTCATGAAGAAAACATTAAAGAGAAATTCCTTCTCCCCACCCCTGCAGCTTCATTTCTCATTTCCTCAGGAGTGATCAAGCACCAAACTATTTGTCTGACTATAATTATAGCAGTTATTCTCTTCATCTAAGGATCAAGCTTTATCTATTCCTATTCTACCTAGAAGTGCTCTATCTTGTCCATAATGTAGATGAAATTGTGGATTGTTTTTGTTTGTTTTTTTACCATCTCTACTTTCATCTTTGCAGGTGATGACCACAACCTTTGTCATTTCTTATTGCAACAGTGGGGTGCCAGAATGCTGGACATGAAGCCTTCAGCTTATAGGAAACTCGAGCCTGTACAGAACAGTGCAGCACATCTCCTTCATAACACAATCAACCACATCAGAACTGTCTTCCACCCTGTGCGTACGGATGTGGTTGCCTCATCTCAAAAAAGATATATTGGCATTGGAAAAAGTTCAGAAAAGGACAACAAAAATGACTAGGAGTTTGGAACAGGTCCTATATGAAGAGAGATTAAAAAGACTTGGACTTTTCAGTTTAGAAAAGAGGGAACTAAGGAGACATATGATAGAGTTCTATAAAATCATGACTGGTGTGGAAAAAGTGAATAAGGAAAAGTTATTTACTTATTCCCACAATATAAGAACTAGGTAGCAGTGAAATTAATAGGTAGCAGCCCATGGTTGTTGTTGAGGATGATGATGATGAGGAGGAGGAGGTTTAAAACAAACAAAAGGAAGCCAGGATAGGTAGGAATGGTGTCCCTAGCTTCTGTTTGTCTGGAAATGGGTGACAGGGGAGGGATCACATGAGGATTACGTGTTATGTTCACTCCCTCTGGGGCATCTGGCATTGGCCACTGTTGGAAGACCGTATACTGGGCTAGACCATTGGTCTGACCCAGGATGGCCATTCTTATGTTCTTATGTTTCACTCCACATGTTCAGTGTGCTCTTTGGCCTGAGCCAGGATATCTAAAAGATCAACCAATGCTTTCGGATGAAGACTATGGTCATTAATTACTCCTCTCACACAATGGAACTTCTCACAATGAAGCTTGTCTGGGTGGGAGACAGAACTTTACATAAGGCAGGGAGTGGCATCTTCTGGGCTCTTCACTCACTGCCCAAGAGGACTCCTGGGAACACCTGAGGAACTAAGATGAACTTAGGGAAGTGCTGGACCCATCCTAAAGGGATTTTTACCTTCTGAATGAAGACCTGAAAATCAAAGCTGTAATGGTAATGAAGCTCGTGCCTTAAGAATTTTCAGTCTGCTTGTACCGTCAGTTAAGATATGAATTAACAAATTCTCATCCAATTTTTCTAGTATCTTAGGTTTATTTTGCATTTTGTTTGCTAAAACTCAACAAGCCACCTACAAGGATCACTTCATCTCCTTACAGAAGAAAAAGGACAATAAACTATCCAAACTCCTACATGCCTCAGGATCTCTCATTCCCGGTACTTTCAACTCACCTAGTAACATTGTCAAGCTGTCCAACCACACTCTTAGCCCGGCCGACAAATCTATCCTATCTTGACGACTCTCCTTCTGCCCCACCACCCCTACAAATGCGATTCAGTTCTGTGGAGATCTGGAGGCCTATTTTTGCCGCTTCCGCCTAAAGGAATATTTCCAACACATCGATGTACAACACAGTGACCTTGAAGTCCCCCCCCCCACCAATCCCAGAAGAGGAAGGCTTCTATGTGGACCCCTATTAACAGTCAAAACAAGAGTTTTGAGTTCTACATTGATTGCTTCCACAAACATGCACGGGCTGATACTGTCAGCAAACAATCTCATATAACGTATAACCTCAGTCATGCAGAATGCAATGCTATGTACAGCCCCAAAAACAAATCTAACATCATAATCAAAGAGGCTGACAAAGAGGGTACTGTAGTCATCATGAACAGAACAAATTATGAACAGGAGGTGAGCAGACAAGTCACTAATACCAGATTCTACAAGCTTCTTTCCTCTGATCTCACTAAAGAATACCAAAAAACCCTGAAAAAATTGCTCATAAAGCTCCCTGATACTGCTCAGGAGCACATTTACACTACCTCCCCCTCACCACTCCCTGACCAGGAGTTTTCTATCTGCTGCCCAAGATTCACAAACCTAGAAATCCTGGACGACCTATCATCTCAATCATTGGCACACTTACACCAGGATTATCTAGTTATATTGACTCTCTCCTCAGACACTATGCTGCCAGAACACCTAGCTATCTTCACATTCCCACTGACTTACTGAGGAAACTACAAAACATAAATAATCTTCCTGAAAACACCATCCTGGCCACCATGGATATATAAGGTCTTTACACCAATATTCCACATGAAGACAGATTACAGGCTCAGGAACATCATCCTTGATGACACCACTTCATGCCTTTGTCCTCGCCCATAACTACTTCTGATTTGGAGACAATTTGTATCTTCAAGTCATTGGCACAGCCATGGGCACCCACATGGCCCCACAATATGCCAACGTCTTTATGGCTGACCTTGAACAATGTTTCCTCAGTTCTCGCCCTCTAGCACCCTTACTCTACTTATGCTACATTGATGACACCTTCATCATATGGTCTCACGGGAAAGAGACCCTTGAAGAATTTCACAGTGATTTCAACAACTTCACCCCACCATCAACCTCAGCCTGGATCAGTCCACATGACAGATCCACTTTCTTGATACTACAGTAAAAATTACACGATGGACACATTTCCACCACCTTATACCAGAAACCTACTGACCGCTACACTTACCTTCATGCCTCTATCTTCCATCCAAGACACATTTCTCAATCTATTGTTTATAGCCAAGCCCTAAGACACAACCGGATTTGCTCCAATCCCACAGACAGAGACAAACACCTACAGGATCTATATAGAGCATTTTTAAAACTGAAATACCCACCCGGAGAGTGAAAAAACAGATCGACAGAGCCAGAAGAGTACCCAGACTTGAACTACTTCATGACAGGCCAATAAGAGAAAATAACAGAATTCCACCTGTCATTACCTGCACCCCACAACTTAAACCCCTCCAACGCATTATCAACAATCTATAACCAATCCTGGAAAATGACCCCTCACTCCTACAGGGGAAAGGCAGCCTGCCTACAGACAACCCCCTAACTTCAAACAAATTCTTTTCAGTAACCACAGGACACACCTCCATCATAATCATACAGGAACCCACCTGTGTAATCAGCCTGAGTGCCAACTCTGTCAACATGTCTACACAAGCGATTTTATCACTGGACCCAACCACATCAACCACTACATCAGGGGCTCATTTAGCTGCACATCCACTATTGTGATCTATGCCATGAAATGCCAGCAATGCCCCTATGCCATGTATATTGGCCAAACTGGACAGTCTCTATGGGTATGTCTAAACTTGCACCCTAGTTTGAACTAGGGATACAAATGCAGGCATTTGAAATAGTCAATGAAGCAGGGATTTAAATATCTCGCGCTTCATTAGCATGATCTCGCCGGCACGCTAGTTCGAATCACAGCTGATTTGAACCAGGAAGTGCGCACCAGGATGTGTTAGTTCACACCAAACCCCTTGCTTCGAACTAACCTTACTCCTCATTTTTTTGAGGAGTAATGTTAGTTCAAACCAAGGGGTTTGGTGCTAACTAACGCATCCCGGCACGCACTTCCTGTTTCGAATCAGCTGTGATTCAAACTAGCGCGCTGGTGAGATCATGCTAATGAAGCGTGGGATATTTAAATCCCCCCTTCATTGACTATTTCGAATGCCTGCATTTGCATCCCTAGTTCGAACTAGGGTGCAAGTGTAGACATACCCTATGAGAAAGAATTAATGGACACAAAAACTGTTATCCAAAAATGAAACACACAAAAACTTGTTGGAGAACTCTTTAACCTGCCCAGGCACTGATTAATGGATCTCAAAGTCACCCTGTTGTTTCAGGCCAATTCCACAAGCCAAATACACAGGGAAAGGTTGGAACTTAACTTCATTTACAAGTTTGATTCCTGTCAAAGAGGTGTGAATAAAGACATTGGCTGGCTAGCACACTATCTTCCACATCCCAATGACGTATCCAACTAAACAATGGGTATTTAGAGAAGGTACAAATTGTTCTTATCAGTTTCTTGTAACTTGAACTATCTAATTCACTTTTTTTCTCCCTCTCTCCCCCCTCACCTTTCCTTATTTATTCTTGGATCTGGATTTTTAATGCTCCGTTCATCTGAAGAAGTGGGTTGTACCCACCAAAACTGCCATCTACATGTTTTGTTAGTCTTTAAGGTGCTGATAAACTATTCATTTTATGGGTAACAGGTAATTGCTTTAATTTGTTTGCTATCTCTTATAATATCTTAGAATATTTTGTAGTTAATAAAATTATTTTTTTCTTTATCTAAACCAGTGAGGCTATGTCTAGACTACGGGGTATTTCTGGGATACCAGAGGTATCCTGGAAAAATTCTGCCGCGTCCAGAAAAAGTTCCTTCTTTTCCACTTTTTTAAATGTTTTTTTGAAGAAGAGCAGACACGCTCTTTTGGAAGCCCTGTCTTCCTCCTTCCATGAGGAAGAGGGCTCTTCTGAAAGAGGGGGTGTGACCAGTTGGTCTGGGTCTGGGCACCACTGAGGACATCAGCTCAGGGCGAATTGCTCAAAATCATGGCTCGACTGGAAACCTTTCCCAAATAGGCCACAAACCAGTCACACAGAGAGCTTCAGCTGCCAATCTGGCCAATAGGAAGCCTCACAAGCAAAACCTCTCAGAGACCCCAGCACTCCCTGTGCCACAATCAGCCCCCAACCTTACACACAGGTGAGAGCTTATAAAACCCGATCTCACCTACTCCAAACAGATCCTCCCAGTCCCAAAGAACCAGCCACAAATTCTTAGTCAATTTACACTTTAGATCTAACCCACAAGAACACACTGGGCCAATCCTTTAGAATAAAAAATCTAAAGGTTTATTAATAAAAAAATGAAAAGGTTGAGAGTAAGATTGTTAAGGAGAATACATTACATACATTAGTTACCAAGTTCTTGATGCAGCCTTTTAGCAGAGATGTTGCAAACTACTAGCTTAGAAGTCTCTGTATTAGGATGGGTCAGCAATCCTTCTCAGCTCTCTGTCCCTAGCAAGGCTGCTTCTGGAAGCAGGAGCAAGATTGAAGACAAGATGGAGACAGCCTTCATGGCACTTTTATATTCCTCGTGTCTCCCAAGCTGAAGCTGGTCACATGATCAAGAGACCCATCTCTGTTTCACATGCAAGTAGCTATTATGCACTGGCCAGTCTGCAGGTTTCCAGACGCATTCCTCAGGTGTGTATTGGCCACTCAAAGAGCCATTGTCCATGGAGCAGGGCTAGTTAAAATAGCCATTTACTGAACAATCCTTCCTCACAATAGGCAGTCCAGGCCCATTGCTCTCTCTCAGACAGAGAACATTTACAGTTGTAGCCAGACAGGAACCCCTCACCCCCATAACATCTTGCTTGCCCCTCTCTGAGATGCCTGGAGCACACTGGGTACACAGAGCAGTAACATCAACATAGACAGAAGGCGTGGATATGCTGGCTGCTGTGACCCTGGATGGCTGTAAACAGAGATACACCGATTGCTGACCTCGAGGCTGCGAGAACTGCCTTGTCTGGCACCTATGTTGATACGAACACACACTGTCCGCGGGGGGGAGGAATCTCCCGCCCAGTAAAGAATGTCCAGTACTCACAATTTAGTTATCTCTCTTGCAAGTGTAAATTAAGTTGAAACTCCCTTGTAAGAACTGGCGTCACAAAGACAGACCAACACAATTTGGCATCTTAGATAAGAAAGAGGATACGAGCCCCTATGGGTATAAAGATGGGTCCAGCAGCACACTTCCTCTGAGTGTCAATCTACCATCTGCCTGCTGGTCGGGTTAGGTGATTGGCCTCCCGAGGTTCCATGGGGACACCGACCTCATATTCGTCTTTCCTAGGAATTGAGGGACCGGCCCTGGCTTGACCCGCTGGAGTCGAGAGGCACAGAAGGGGGATAAATATTGTACCTGGATGTGTCCTTTGTCTTAAGTGTACACATAGACTTAGAGCTCTTTAAAGATTAAGCTGTCACTTGGTACCCTTATTTCTATTTTCTATCTTTATTTTCTTTGTAACCATTTTTAAGATCTATATTTGTCAATAATTAAGAAATAGAGCAATAGCCATTGTAACCATATGATTTATAAGCTTCTTTAATAAACTTGTAACTGGTTAAGCTTTAACCTGACTCCTTCAGTTGCTGTAACAGAACCAAGCACAATTTAAAAGAACTTCAGCCAGTCATAAGGGACAGGTATAGGAAGAGCTTGGGCGTTTTGGATCGTGTCACTCCCAGGTGACAGATCCGTGGGGCATCTCTCAGTCTTCCCTAGACTGCCTACTGCGAAGGGATCCTGTATCCTAGCAGCTGAAATCTGAAATGTAATAAGCTCTCCCTATAAAACTCCTTGGGGCGCCCTTCAGCCTTTCCTAGGCTGCCCGCTGCGATGGGACCTTGTGTCCCAGCAGAAAAGACTTGGGTGTATCATATGCATACACACTGCCCTGACCGTCGGCTGACAACAGTACAAGAACAGAGCCTATATTCATAACTTCATATACAAAAATCATACAAGTACATGTGTATCATACATAGAATCAGTAGAGCATAAGCTTTCATTTGACACCTCATAGCCCACTTTGTACAGAATTTGGGGCAAACACCCTCCTCCCCGTGACCAGTGATCTGTCTGCTCACTTTAAAACTCAATAATGTGACAGGGTTTTTTTCCTAAATTTGGCCAAGTGTATATGGGCCAAATTTCAGAAAAGCCTCTTCCAAAAACCTATCAGAGAAAGGTATGCAACTTGCGGAGTGAAATTTGCGTACCTTTTTCTGATAAAGCCCTGAAGTGTAGACATAGCCTGAGTTTCAGTGAAGTGTATGAGAATCTTTGATCAAGGGGCAAATGCTCCCCACATCGAGGGGAAGAGGAGGGGAACTTTATGAGCTTACGCTGTATATAAGATGGCAAAGTTTTGGGTTTACACTCCTGAGGGGTGCATGCTTGGGGAGCTGGGAGTTGCCCCAGCCAAAGCCTTTCTATTGGTGGTTAATTTCAGGGGCTGAACAGACTGCCTACATGTAACAGCTGTTGGATGTGTACTATTTATATGTTTGTTGGTGAAATTGAAAGCTGGAGGGCTTGCAGCTTGTCACAGCAGCATAGTGTGAGTGGGAACCCAGGCTGATGGATCCAGGGGTGCAGTGGGAATGCAGTTCCAGGAGGATTCCCCGAGGGAACCCCACCACAACACCTTACTGCACAGGGCATCATAAAGGCCCCAGATGCAAATTCTCTATTCCATGCTATATTGATCTGTGTGAGATCCAACAAGAAAAAAAAGGAAACTTTACAAACAAATTCAAACCAGACTGGAAGTGGCATTTATATATCTTTGAGTGCATAGACTAATAAGACAGTGATGGATCTCATTATTGTAACTTCCAGCCATGATAAACACTCCCTCACTTTTGAAAAGAGGTGATGAATATGATTATTTTTATAGGGATCTATCCAGAAGCCTTTCTAAAGCCTCTTCCTTGTAGCAGCATATAGCCACATACTCACCTGACCCATTCTGTCCCGTTCTGGCTGTATAGATCTCTTCATTAGTCTGTACTACATTTTGACTATAAATGCTCCTTCAAGCATTTCTATATACCAAAATGACTTCATGAGCTACAATAAATTCACCTGGGATGTATGACATTCACTTATGAAACAATCTCACCATTATCCTCCCTTTATCATTTCACTATCTTTGAGTACAGAAAATCAGAGAAATGCCAGCTTAATAATTCAGCCAATACACATTCTGAAAGTTTCTAATGTAGCAGTGACACAATTTGTT
The DNA here is from genome assembly GCA_032595735.1 of Pelochelys cantorii. Lineage (NCBI taxonomy): Eukaryota > Metazoa > Chordata > Testudines > Trionychidae > Pelochelys > Pelochelys cantorii. The sequence goes on from CM064326.1 coordinate 90,534,239, forward strand.
TTTGAAAAATGTGATGGGAGTGCATAATCCACTCTTGATCCAGCAAGATTTGCTTTGAACTCAAACATCCTTTTGTTTGTTTTGATCACGATAAATACTGAGAGGCCAGCTCGAGTAGATTTATTTTTCTCTCTGAGGCCATATCAAACCATTCCCTACTGAATGGTGTAACTTCTTTTTGGATCTGATATTAAAGCAGTGTCCTAAGCGCTTGAGGTCACTAAAAATTCATGGTATTTTTTGGAAGATACTGTGCAATACCTAGGCATCCTCATGTAATCTGTGTAATAACTTTGCACTTATATTAAAATGAACCTTTTCATTCAGTTAGAACAGTTATCCTTTACTTATTATCCCCAAACAGATGTGTAACATGGCTGTATGTTGTTTGACAGTTTACTTTACGCTCTACAACTGTCTGCTTTTTCCAGGCAGATACAGAGTGACAGACATGGTACAGGTGCTATTTTTTACTTTGTCTGTATATTTCTTACCATAACGTGACCCTGGTGCCTCTAGGAATTACCACATCAGAAACAGTAAGGGTATGTCTACACTACATGTGTAGACAGTGCCAAATTATGAAATAAGGTATTTTGAAGTACACTTGAAATAACATATGCAATTTGTGTAGCTCAAATTGCGTAGTTTATTTCGACCTAAGGGTGGAGTGTAGATGTATCCTAATATATCTGTCTCACTAGCTATCACTCTGTAGATAGGAAGATATACAGTTAACTTCTAAGGCCATACCTACATTTCAAAGCTTACAGCCATACAGCTGAACCAAAACATTTGAGCCACTCTAAGATCACTCATATAGCCACATTATGAAAATGCAAGAGGTCTCTCCTTTTGGCACAGAAAAACCAAATAAATGAGTGGCAGTAGCTATGTCAGCAGGATAGCATCTCCCACCCACATAGGGCTATGCATGCCATTGCTTAGGCTGGTAAAACTTATAAAACGTGGGTGTGATTTTTTTCACATACCTGACTGACAAAAGTTTTACAGACGTACATGTTAGTGTAAACATGGCCTAATTTTTTGTGTTGATTTTAAACATTATGTTGAATTATAGAAAATACAAAGAATGTCTGGTTTTTGTGTGTTTTTAAATTAAACTTAGTATAACATATTTTAATAATACAAGTTCAGAATCAATTAATCAATTCTTTGCTTGTAAGGGGAAATATTTCATTTACATGAAATACTGTGTATTCCCTACAGCAGTTTGTGATATAAGGGGAATGTTAAGGAAATTCCAAGGTGGACCAGAGCTACCCAGGGATTAGAAAAAGGCATGGCACTATCAACCCTAGTATGAGGGAGTCATGAGTCACCTCTCTTAGTTCTGGTGCTGGAATTATTTCCTTTGTCAATTTTTTGGAGATGTGCTGGTTTCTAATTGTTCCTGCATTGCAGACCTTGCTTTAATTCAGCTGAGATCAGAGAAATGTCATGAGCTCTTTCAATGTTTCGATATTTTCAATTCACCACAGGCTGCTGTGAGAGTTCACAGAGTTAGCAACTAGATGACATTTTACCATAGGTATTAACCACAAAGAAAGAAAGAGTGTGTTTCACAATAAGCAGGGGGGAGACCCTAAAGTTGAAAGTCTCTTTGGGGCTGTCTACATGGCAGTTAGATACCCATGGCTGGCCTATGTCAGCTGACTCAGACGTGTGGAGTTCAGGGTAATAGCAGTGTAAATGTTCTGGCTTAGGCTGTAGTCTGAGATCTGGGACCAGGAGTGGCCCTAGATGAGCTGCCGGCAACTGATGCCCTAGGCGAAATGCGCGATTGGGTCCCCCGCCTCCAAAGCTGTCAACGGCCGTTTATCTTGGTGCCCTAGGCGACCGCCTAGTTCACCTGTATTGACAGGCCGCCACTGTCTGGGACTCTAACACCTTACAGGGTCCGAGAGCCCAGGCTACAGCCTAAGCTTGAATGTCTCTACCACATGTAAATGGTCCCTTAGCTCAAGACTCATAAGGCAGAGAGGGGCAGCTGCAGGTTTTAAGATATATCCCCCTACACAGCTTGCTGCTGGCCGTAAATAGCTAGGAACTTCTGACCTGCCTCTTTTCTTGCCCTGCCTTACAGTTGAGATGTGCAGAGGTGCTTAGGCTGAATAGCCCCAAAATATAAAAGCAATAAGGATGCTGGCAAGGCATTTTCTTTCAGAGCCTCTTTCTTTTGTAATGGATTCCTACTCATGGATCCAAAATAGCTCAAACTTCCTGGAATTCTGTGTGTACTTTTTTTAGGAAGCAAAGTGAGGAGTTAGGGTTACTTACTGGCTATTTAGTGCTATTATAAAACGTCAGCTTCCAGGACTGCTGTCTTTTTGGAGTCACTGTAAATGTTTCACAGAGGTATATAATATGCTCAGATAATCCTTTTGTTGCTTTATAAACATAGATAAACAGCTCTCTCTTTCTGATTACACTGCTCTACAGCCAAAATGCTTCTGAAATAAATGTAGTCAAACATTACTAATTCTGGGTCACTGAGAACGAAAATGATGCTTAAAATTGTTGATTGGCTCTAGTTTTCAAGATATGCTATTGGGTCAGTATACACGACCCTTGACTTGGGAATGGCGGAGGATAAGTGAGTTATAAAGGGAAGGGATCTCAATTTAAACCAGAAATGACTAAAATACATCTTTGACTGGATCTATGAATAAATCTATGACTGGGTTTGGACAGTACTTGCTTTTTAGGCAAAACAATGAAGGATGCAATCTGAAGCTGGTATTGCGTCATACATGATATGAATTGCATCATCTTATTCCTAGAAGTCATGGATGATGCAATCATAACGAAGCTTACATCCCTCTGCTGAACAAATTGCCCTATATCAGCTCTAGAAATCATACACTGTCGTGCTCTCTTACACTGGTCTACAAATTTTTAGAAGTCATCTGCTTCAGAGATAAAATGTGCTATTTATTATGTATTTTGATGTGCTGAATTCAAATATGACAATTAAAACAACTGATTGGCTACTGTTTCCAAGATATTTAAGTTTTTACATTTTACGTCTATGTATATTGTGTAGATAGTAGAGTTTTAATCATAAATTGTAAACCTAGGTCTTTTCATGTGATTATGGTTGCTTTACATGATAATATTTCACCTGTCCTGTTTATGTAACACTTTAAAAATCAGCAAAAGGGTTATATAAATAAAATTTATTATGAAACAAAAGGCAAAAAACTCTTATGTACATAGTTTAGTCCTATTCAGTGTCTACTCGGTGCTTCTTGGCTTGTCTCTTGTATTCATTAAATGGAGCACCTTCCATGAAGAAGAATGGGACAAGATCCTTTTGACGGTCATGAAACATGGAAACCCTAACATCACCTGCCAGGAGATTCCACTGCTGTAGTCTGGAGCCCCACAGCTCTGCCTTACTCTTGGGTAGTTCCAAATCCCTGACAAGGTCATTCAGTTCACCTTGTGTTATGAGGTGTGGTTCAGAGGAGGAGGATGGGAGAAAATGTGGGTCCTGTGACATTGATGGTTCAGGACCAGAAGTTTCATCCTCTTCCTCTTCCTCGTCTGACTCAAGTGAGAATGATTCTGGTGCATCAGGAACCGGCAGTCCTTCTCCGTGGGGTACTGGGCGTATAGCTGATGGAATGTTTGGATAATGCACAGTCCACTTTTTCTTCTTTGACACACCTTTCCCAACTGGAGGCACCATGCAGAAGTAACAATTGCTGGTATGATCTGTTGGCTCTCTCCAAATCATTGGCACTCCAAAAGGCATAGATTTCCTTTTCCTCTTCAACCGCTGGCGAAGATTTGTTGCACAAGTGTTGCAGCATATGTGTGGGGCCCACCTCTTGTCCCAATCGCTAATTTTGCAGCCAAAATAAAGGTGATAGGCTTTCTTAACCATAGTGGTTATACTGAGCTTTTGTGATGCAAAAGTCACTTCACCACAAACATAGCAGAAGTTATCTGCACTGTTCACACAAGTACGAGGCATCTCTGCTCACTTTGGATAAACAGAAATGTGTCCCTTTGCAAAATCAAATACTGACAAATAAGAGAGCACGACACTGTACGATTTCTAGAGCTGATATAGGGCAATTTGTTCAGCAGAGTGATGTAAGCTTCGTTATGATTGCATCATCCATGACTTCTAGGAATAACATGATGCAATTCATATCATGTATGACGCAATACCAGCTTCAGATTGCACCCTTCATTGTTTTGCCTAAAAAGCAAGTACTGTCCAAACCCAGTCATAGATTTATTCATAGATCCAGTCAAAGATGTATTTTAGTCATTTCTGGTTTAAATTGAGATCCCTTCCCTTTATAACTCACTTATCCTCCGCCATTCCCAAGTCAAGGGTCGTGTATACTGACCCAATAGCATATCTTGAAAACTAGAGCCAATCAACAATTTTAAGCATCATTTTCGTTCTCAGTGACCCAGAATTAGTAAAGTTTGACTACATTTATTTCAGAAGCATTTTGGCTGTAGAGCAGTGTTATTTGTCAGTGTTTGATTTTGCAAAGGGACACATTTCTGTTTAGCCAAAGTGAACAGAGATGCCTCGTACTTGTGTGAACAGTGCGGATAACTTCTACTATGTTTGTGGTGAAGTGACTTTTGCACCACAAAAGCGCAGTATAACCACTATGGTTAAGAAAGCCTATCACCTTTATTTTGGCTGCAAAATTGGAGATCGGGACAAGAGGTGGGCCCCACACATATGCTGCAACACTTGTGCAACAAATCTTCGCCAGCGGTTGAAGAGGAAAAGGAAATCTGTGCCTTTTGCAGTGCCAATGATTTGGAGAGAGCCAACAGATCATACCAGAAATTGTTACTTCTGCATGGTGCCTCCAGTTGGGAAAGGTGTGTCAAAGAAGAAAAAGTGGACTGTGTATTATCCAAACATTCCATCAGTTATACGCCCAGTACCCCACGGAGAAGGACTGCCGGTTCCTGATGCACCAGAATCATTCTCACTTGAGTCAGACGAGGAAGAGGAAGAGGATGAAACTTCTGGTCCTGAACCATCAATGTCACAGGACCCACATTTTCTCCCATCCTCCTCCTCTGAACCACACCTCATAACACAAGGTGAACTAAATGATCTTGTCAGGGATTTGGAACTACCCAAGAGTAAGGCAGAGCTGTTGGGCTCCAGACTACAGCAGTGGAATCTCCTGGCAGGTGATGTTAGGGTTTCCATGTTCCGTGACCGTCAAAAGGATCTTGTCCCATTCTTCTTCATGGAAGGTGATCTTGTAGCCTGCAACAACATCGATGGTGTGATGTCAGCCCTCAACTTCGTTCACGATCCAGATGAGTGGAGACTGTTCATTGATTCATCGAAGACGAGTCTTAAAACTGTTTTGCTGCATAATGGCAATGTTTTGCCATCAATTCCAGTTGGTCATGCAGTCCATATGAAGGAAACCTATGACAACATGCACCTATGCACCTCAACAACTTTTGAGGTGCATAAACTATGATCAACATCAGTGGCAGCTTTGTGGCGATTTGAAGGTTGTTGATCTCTTGCTTGGTCTGCAGACTGGATACACAAAGTACTGCTGTTTTCTCTGTGAATGGGATAGTCGTGCAAGAGATTCCCACTACATCAAGATAGATTGGCCACTCCGACAGTCATTGGAGCCTGGGAGGAAAAGTGTTCAGCATCCACCACTTGTTGAATCAAGGAAGATTTTGTTACCACCCTTACACATCAAGCGTGGTCTGATGAAGAACTTTGTCAAGGCCATGGACAAAACACAAGCAGCTTTCAAGTACCTCTGTGGAAAATTTCCAAGGTTAAGTGAAGCTAAGATAAAGGAAGGTGTCTTTGTTGGTCCTCAGATTCGTGAACTTCTTTGAGATGATGCATTTGACCATGCACTGCGTGGCAAGGAAAAGACAGCATGGAAAGCCTTCCAGTTAGTGGCAATAAATTTTCTCGGAAACGACAAGGCAGACAACTACAGGTTGTTGGTGGAAAACCTCCTCAAGGCATACAAAAGCCTTGGTTGCAACATGTCACTAAAGATACATTTTTGGCACACTCATCTAGATTTTTTTTCCACCGAACTGCGGAGCAGTGAGCGACGAGCACGGCGAGCGATTTCACCGGGACATTGCAACAATGGAGAAACGCTATCAGGGCAAATGGAGCCCATCAATGCTTGCAGACTATTGCTGGACAGTGACAAGAGATGCTCCATTTAATGAATACAAGAGACAAGCCAAGAAACGCCGAGTAGACACTGAATAGGACTAAACTATGTACATAAGAGTTTTTTGCCTTTTGTTTCATAATAAATTTTATTTATATAACCCTTTTGCTGATTTTTAAAGTGTTACATAAACAGGACAGGTGAAATATTATCATGTAAAGCAACCATAAACACATGAAAAGACCTAGGTTTACAATTTATGATTAAAACTCTACTATCTACACAATATACATAGACGTAAAATGTAAAAACGTAAATATCTTGGAAACAGTAGCCAATCAGTTGTTTTAATTGTCATATTTGAATTCAGCACATCAAAATACATAATAAATAGCACATTTTATCTCTGAAGCAGACGACTTCTAAAAAATTGTAGACCAGTGTTATGCCCACTGATCTTAGAAGCGGTAGGCCATCAGTTGTCATCAACCACGTAGGCAGGTCCAAAGCCAGTTAGAGTTGTAGAGGGGTGTGTGTGTGGGGGGGAATCAAGGAATTAAATTAGAACTGGAAACAAAGAGGTGATAATGCAGACCCATGTTAATTACTTAACACAAATATGTAGGGGCAAAATTAGAAAGGCGAAGGCACAAAACAAGCTCAATCTAGTTCGAGACATAAAGGGTAACAATAAAACATTCTACATATATATTAGAAGGAAGAGAAAGACCAAGGACAGGGTAGGCCCATTACTCAGTGAAGAGGGAGAAAAAATAACAGAAAATGTGGAAATGTCAGAGATGCTTCATGACTTCTTTGTTAGTTACGGTTTTCACCAAGAAGGTTGATGTTAACTGCATGCCTAACATAGTGAATGCTAGTGGAAATAGGATAGGTTTAGAAGTTAAAATAGGAAAAGAACAAGTTAAAAGTTATTTATGGCAAATAGAGGCATAAGGATCTTGCACAAAAAGGGGTTTTTGCACAAAACGTTCACGTCCACACTGCTTGTTTCTGCGCAAACACCTCTTGAGCAAAAAGCATCGGAAGAGATTATGCAAATGAAGCATGAGAAAATGCTAATAAGCACTTCATTTGCATTGCCTCTTCTGCAAAAAAAACCCCTAGTGTAGACATAGCCTCAGACCTTAACTCAGAGCTGGGTTTTTGCCCTTAAAGGGCCAGTACAGGTCAAGCGCCCTGCCACAGGGGAGTTTAGTTTGGACATTAGGAAAAACTTCCAAACTGTCAGGGTGGTTAAACACTGGAATAAATTGCCTAGGGAGATTGTGGAATTTCCATGATTGGAGACTCTTAAGAGCAGGTTAGGAAAACATCTCTCAGGCTGTGTCTAGACTACAAAGAAAGGTCGGAAAAAGATACGCAAACTGCGAACCGCAATTTGCATATCTTTTTCCACTTTTCTTTCAAAAGAGGCTTTTCCGAAATTTGGTGCATCTACACAGCACCAAATTTCAGAAAAACCTGCTCTTTTGAGCCATCCCTTCTTCGTTGTACAATGAGGTTTTCAGGGATGGCAAAAGAACGTGTCCGCTTTTCCAAAAAAAATTTTGGAAAAGCGGATGCGTTCCTTGGATGCAGTATTGCTTTTCCGGGATACCTCTGCTATCTCGGAAAAGAGCTGCAGTCTAGACATAGCCTCAGGGATGATCTTCTCCAGAGGAATTTGGCCTCAGGGATTCCCGGGGTGGGGAGGCTCAGTGTGGGGCAGCCCCAGTGGCTGGGCCCCCACCCGCAGTCACTGCAGGAGTAAGAGCCATAGGGAAGCAGAGCAAGTGTGCTTGCCAAGTGTGCTCTGCTTCCCCACGAATTCTTCGATGGTGAATATGGGTGGGGGAGAGATGACCCCTGCTGCTGCCCACACTTGGTCTCCCCAAAATCTCTGAGGTTGCTTCTTTTTGGGGGAAGGGGTGCAAATGGGGGGAAAGGGCATGTCTGTGGTGGGAAAGGATGGAGTTTGGGTGACAGGGATGAACACACACACCCTAGGCTGCCAGGACTTCTGGGCTGAATTGCAAAAATGCTCTGGCTTTAGTTGGCCTTTGGCCTATGAGTTTGAGACCCTATCTTAAAAGCTAAGCTTTCCACAGGTAAAAGAAAAATGTTTTGTTCTTTCTTTGTGTTTGCACTGAGCAGGTTCCACCAGAGGATGGCAGTTCCAGCTGTTAGATTTATGTGTAAGTAAGAGAAGAATAGTGATTCTGTATAGTGCATCTTACATGTGTTAACAAAACAATACTGTTGCTGTTTTAAGATAGAATATGAATTGAATGCATACCAGAAACTGATAGACTTTATTTTCAGTTTGGTTGATGAGAGGTAACTTTTTGGGTCTACATGTTACTTCTATTGTTTTTCTCTTCCCACAAAGGTTCTTCACCTTATTACCAGGTTACATGCAGTAAGGTATGTTTTAATAAAAGCATGTTTTAATAACATAGTGGTTTTATGGGTATTCAGAATCTATCTTTCTAGGCTTTTATAGGGTCACCTAATTCTGTGTAATCTAATGGCTCATGAATCTGCAGATACAAACACTGTTTTGGTGCATTACACACTTGCTTTTCTTTTCTGCAGGATGCTAAGGTAACACAGAGCAATGGTTCTTAAGGGGTACGTGTACCCCCTGCAGAGGTCTTCCAGGCACATCACCTAATCTAGATATTTTCCTAGACTTACATCAGGTGACATAAAACACTAGCAAAGTCAGTAAAACCTGAAATTTCACACAGACAATGACTTTATATGCTCTATATCCTATATACTGAAATGTAAGTATAATATTTGTATGCAAATTGACTTTATAATTATATAGTAAAATGAAAGGTAAGTAATTTTTCAGTCACAATGCTGTGATACTTTTCTATTTTTATGTCTGATTTTGTAAGTAAGTAGTTTTTACGTCAGGTGTAATTTGGGGGTATGCAAGACAAATCTGACACAGATAAGTTGTCTGGAGAGGTTGAGAACCACTGACATAGAGAAATGGCATGTATCCATACTGACCTAGATGTTGGCTAGAAATAATATCATTGAACTAAACCTCTCCAGGAAGCTTACTTCGCAGCATTTGTATTTTAAAGGTCCCAAAACTGCTGATACACAAACTACATTTTATGTAGTTCCTGCAAAACCAAAGGAGACACAAGGGAGCGCTTGCACTGGATCAAAATCATGAATATTTCAACACCTGAAAGAATCTTCCACAGCATAATGTACACCATAAAGCAAGCAGCTATTTAAACAGCATCAAGCAAAATTCCTCAGCAGAAAAAGCCACAGCACTTGGGGAAGGGTTGCTGTGTGAGTGCCAAATCATTGGAATTTCTTTCTTAAAGCACTGGCCCATGGCAGTGCATTAGATGAGGACTCGAGTGAAACTGAGTTACATCTGGATACTCTGGGTACAGAAGGATTTAGCAATAATATAATGAGATGCCCTGAGGCAAATTCTTTTTTTGACTGTGACTCTTATGCACATGAACATACTTGGTAAGCATTATTGGCAGAGCATAACAGAACAGCAAACACCAGGAAATGCAGTAGGATGCCCAGTGCAATGGAATAAGATTTTCAGAGAGGGAATACAAAACAAAGCAAGCCTCCAGCTAAGCCAGCTTGGAATAAAATTTTGTTCAGCTCTCATAAATTAAATGAGAAAATGACTACTCTCTGCATTGCCTGATGTTCTTATAGGGCATTCATTACTGTAGTATGTCAGGCCGGATCAGTAACCATAAAACCTTACATTTGTCTTTGTCTTTCATGTTGTTGTTGATAGTGCAGTTTCCCCATTTTATCAAATCTCTCTGAATTTTAGTTCTGTCCTCCAAAGTGTTGGCATTCCTCCCTCCCCGATTTGTGTCATTTGCAAATTTTATTAGTATGTTCTCTATTCCTATATCTAGATGATTAATAAGGGTGTTAAACACCAAACCCACACAGATCCCAGTGGATCCCTACTGGAGACCTCCCGCCAATCTGGCATCATTCCATTAATAGTTACTATTTATTTGAGGTTGTTTAAGCAATTGTGTGTCTATTTAATGGCAGTTCTGCCAAGCCAACATTCCTCCAGATACTTATCAGAATGTCACGTGTGACAGTGTCAAAAGCCTTGCTGAAGTCCAAGTATATTATGTCTTTAGCGCTCTACCTTTCCACCAAATCACTTGCCCAGTCAAAGAAGGAAACCAAGCTGGTTTGGCATGATTTGTTCTTAGTAAATCCATGCTGTCTCCTAGTGATTACTCCTTCATCCTACCAGTATTTGTAAATTGAATGTTCTGTACATTGCTCTAGTAGCTTCCCAGATACTGAGTTCATGCTGTCTGGTCTATAATTCTCTGGCTCCTCCTTCTTCCTCTTTTTAAAAATGTTAGCCTATCTCCAGTTTTCTGGGACCTCCCCTGTTATCCATGAGTTTGCAAATATTATTGCTAGTGACTCCAAGATTTCTTCAGCTGATTCCTTCAGCACCCAAGGGTGAATAGTATCAGGTTACACTGATATTAATTCATTTAAATTGATTAGAAGATCTGATACATTTTTATTAATTATCCTGAGCTTGATCTCTTCCCCTTTATTGTCTACGATAACTTGGATAGCCATCCAGTCACATGTTATTTTTTGAGAGAATATTGAAGCAAAAAACAAATCCAGCAGCTTAAGGGCAAATGATAAGAAAGTAAATATGATTTTTTTGTTTCAGCATTTTCACAGAACATACTTCACCACAGCAGACCCACACCATCTATGATCCTTCTTTTTTCCTAAAATATTGGATTTTGTCCCCATATGCTCATGCTATACCCATGTGTACTTCCTTAGTAACATGCCCTTCCTTCCATTTCCTGCTTGTATCCATTTTGTTTTTTAGATAGCTAAAGAGCTCCTTTAGCAGCCACATTGGTAAAGCCCTGAACATCCATGGATAGCCACTGCATATTCTTGGATAACTGTATCCACAGCCCATTTTCATGGATAGTGGAACAGATACCCTCTCAGGGCTCTACTCTCCGTCCATGTGGCCTCTGGCAGAAAGGGGAGTGCTTTTTTGCGCAAAAACCTGTTCTGCAAAAAGGATTGGAAGAGAATATGCAAATGAGAGTGTGAGATATGCAAATGAGTGCTCCATTTGCATTTCCTCTTCCGGAAAAAGTTCGTAGTGTAGCCATAGCTTAGGAATGATTTGCATCATTACAATATATATTATATTGTGTAATAATTTGTTGAAATAATGAACCAATTTGAAGGATTGATCAGCACAATTATGAATACTGATTAATAAAAATACAAGCCAATAAAGAACACATGAAAAGATTTTGCTAGGATAAAATATTTAAAATATTTTTATTTTCTCAAGTTCAGTTACTTAAAAGGTAAACTGTTCCAGAGAGAGTGTGAAGCCTGGAAAAGGAAACAGAGTGCCAGACTTGAATTACAACTACAATGGTGGCTCAAAGACCCATACAGACAAAAGAAGAGACTGAACCTGACTCACCTCTCTGTCTCTCCATTTTTATACTGGTATAGATATGCTCCAGGTTTACATCACTACATTTTGACTCCACTCTTTGAGAGGATGCCAGGGGAAGAATGATTAATTTCTAAGTCATAAGTCTTTCCTGAGACTTTTCCTGGAGCTGAGCAATTACATGCCATGCTCAACCCTCCTGGGCCTCTGTCAAACCTTTACTCTAACGCAGAATTTGATTTAGATACTGAAGTACTAGAATCTGCTGAGGTATTTGTCCATAGCTAATGTTAATATCTATTCCAATAAGTGTAAACTGCAATATTTACAATTCTCTACATCAGTGGTGGGTGACTTGTGGCCCATGGGCCGCATGTGGCTCATCAGGGTAAGCTGCAGGTGGGATGCCAGACAAATTGTTTACCTTGCATTCACAGATATCATAGAATCCTAGGGCTGGAAGAGAGCTCAGGAGGTCATCAAGTCCAGCCCCCTGCCCAAGGAAGGACCAATCACCCGGGACTCTCATTGGGTACAGTTCACCAATGATGAAGTTGAATGATGAATATAAATACTTAAAATAGGGCTCCTTTACAAAATTCCCATGGTCTGAGATGTTTTAGATTCTCCATGTTAAAGAAAAGAAATATTTTTGGAAATACACAGATTTTTTTAACTTCTGGAACTATTAATTTTGTCCAGTATTATAGCTGTATTCTGCATAATGGTGCTCATATAAGCAGGGTGATTTAATAGCTAAAAATTAACAGTAGGAATCAGGAAACCTGTATTTTAGACCTAGATTTAAAATTGATTAGATCTCATTGGGCAAGTTATTTAACCTCAGTGTGCCTCAATTTCATGGTGAGTTAAATCCCCCCATTTGGTTTAACAAACTGCAAAAATACAACTGTGTAACCATGCCTCACAAAGGCCTACAATTTTCTTAGCTATGTGATATTTGGTTTTCAACTGGTAGTGGCTGAACATACAAAATGACTCCAGCACTGTCAGTTGCTGGGGGTACACACAGGAACGTCAAATTCTGGAGTACCACCCTAAATCCATTGCGTATTATGGTGTCACAGTGTTGCCATCAACAACCAGGAGTTCACATGGCAACAGGAGAGGAAGAATAAAGGAGTGAAGGATGACAGGACAGCAGCACAGGTCATACCAGTTATTGTATTTTTCACAGGAAGCTTCTACCTGTAAAAATAATAAATAATTATTTTCTTTATATTCAGCACCCAAAGTAATAAAAACTGACATATTATTATCATTAAGATAGGATTTTTATCCAAGATTTGAGCATTATTAAAGATTTAATGTCATTGGTGTGAATAAAAAGATCTCTACTCTTTTTGTAATCTAATGTGTATGTTCACTCAGTATGTCAGAAAGAAATGTGCTTGTAAATTAATTTTGATTTCAGGACTATCTTCTGTTCTTCTTTTGCTCAAAATACCCACTGCCCAGAGGCTAAATCAATCCTGGATTTGTGTGGTTGTCTGGGTGTTTTTATTTTTTTTCTTGCTGCCTTTAATGGTTTAGAACCAATTTATTAAGGGATGTCTCCAGTTGTTTTCTGAATCGCATCTCTAATGCTTTTATACAGTAGCTATTTAATCTTTTCCATGGAGAGGACAGAATAACCTCATTCTTTACTTTTCCTAATAAAACTTCCTATGGTGAAGAATTTCAATTAGGCAAAAGACAGAGTCCACATCCTTGAAATACAAAGAAACAGAGAATTCCCATAATATATGGCACATAACTTCTTCTATTTTTAATTAGAAATATAAAATCAGTTTTCCCTTAAATGACAAATCCCCATACTTCCTGCATTATTTGATGAAAATGAGTATAGAATATATTGCACAGGAGAGCATTTACTTTTCCTTACTTATGAATTCAGAGGTAAAGCTAAAAAGAGACATATTTATGGTAATGCTGCTAAACTGAAAAAAAAAAAGTCCCAATGCTCATTCTCACTAAAGAATTAACTTTATTTTCAGAAATTAAGTACTTACAATTGTGTATGATTTTACTGTTAAAATGATAAATAATGTAAATGGTTGCATTAGACTCCTCTCTGAGTAGGAAAAAGGTCTGGTTTTAGAGGGGGAAAAAAAAAACCCTCACAGGCAGAACACAAAATGGCTTGTAAGAGGGTGAGTACACAAATATATTTTTTGGTCAAAAATGCCCTGCCATTTGCTATCAATTCACCGTCAGCAGTGGTAACAGTGTCAGCATTAGCATAGGCAGCGTTCCATGGAGTTTCAACATTTTAAGCATTGTGCCATTCACCTTAACAGCAGGTTTGCAATGGAAATACTTATGTATCCTTAGCTGTTGCTGTCATTCTGTGCTCCAGATTGTCTGGGTTAAATCAACAGCTGCTTTAAATCAGCCTAAGTCTGTTGACATTATTGGGAATATAATCATTTACACCAGCTGAAATATGCCTCTGAGAGAAAATGTAACAATGCAATCTGCCCACGGTAAAAGGGAGTGTATAGTTGTAATGCCAGAGAAGCAGATGAAGGCTGGCAGAGTAGAAGGTTAGAGTCAAGGCTCTGCTCTCTCTCTCTACCTGTATGCCTTCTCCTTTCCCACCTGTGCCAGAGGGTAGCAAACAGTGGCACCAATTCAGAGCTTCATGGGGAGAATTTCGTTTCTTTCCTACTCCTTGCAGGGACCATGTTCCAGTCCACAATTGAACACTGCTACTCTGGGGACCCCAGATCTTCCTTGGCCAGGGAGTCTCCCCTCTCTCTTACCCCCCACATACATGAGTGGGTGCTGCCAGGATTCCTCTGCATTCTGTTGTGCATGAAAACACACAGGATTCCTCTGCACTTGTGTTGTATGCCAGATTACACTACGATACCTGCCCCCCCCTCCATTCAGACAGAGGGGCAGCTGAATAGATGTTTAGAGGTGTTGCAATCATGTGCCACACAATGGAATTTGGTTTTGCTGCCTATCTGTACAGATAGGTGTCTGGTTCAAATTTCAATGGTATCGTGCAGTCAAATAAGTGGTCTGGATCACTCCAGCAGCAGCTGTATTGATTTAGTGTGGGACCACTGCTTAAAAGTGGTCAGTCCATGCCCACTTCTAAGGGGGATATGACTGAGGTCTATAAAATCATGACTAGCATAGAACAAATAGATAAGGAAGTATTATTTACTCATTCTCATAGCACAAGAACTAGGGGTCATTGAATGAAATTAATAGACAGCAAGTTTAAAACAAACAAAAGGAAATATTTAGTCAGGGAATGTGCAGTGAACCTGTGGAACTCTTTGCTGGAGGATGTTGTGAAGGCTAAAAATTTAACAGGGTTCAAAAGAATAAAACTCCCCAAAACCTTAGATAAATCCATGGAGAAAAGGTCCTTCAGTCACTGTTATGACCATCGTGTCCCTATCCTCCATTTTGTCAGAAGCTGGGGATGGGTGACGGGATGAATTACTTGATGATTACCTATTCTGCCCAATCCCTCTGGGGCACCTGGTATTGGCAACTGTCAGAAGACAGGATACTGGGCTCGATAGACTTTTGGTTTGACCCAGTATGGCTGTTCTTATTTTCTTATATGCTTATGTTATAGCAGAGATGGGGAACTTCCAGCGTGGTGGCTGTATGTGGTTCGTTAGGGTTAGCCACTGGCAGACTGCCAAAAGCTTGTTCACCTTAGCTTCCAGAGCCACACAACCCCATACCCGCCACTGGCTGTGCGTCACCATTTCAGGCCAATGGGAACTGTGAGAAATGTCATGGGCCAGACCACCACTTCCCGCAGCTCCCATTACCTGGGAATGGTGAACCATAGCTAAATGACCATGCCTGCAGATGCTCAGGTAAACAGACCATCTTGATCCTTCCTAGCGGCTAACCTCAATGAGCCACATGCGGTCTGCAAGCTGGAGATTCCATACCCTTGTGTTACAGCCTCTTACCTGATATATAGGAACCAAGATGGTGCTGAAAATCCATTGATCAGGATTTTTTATCAGGCCCCAAGGTAGGTGTAATCCACTATTGCTTCCTTTCATTCCATTTACTTCACTGAGAATTGTGTCCACGAAATGCAAGCTCTAGCCCCTAGTTTGAAACAAAGTGAAATTCATGAATGAATGTAATTTTGCAAAATAGCCATTAATAAAAATGCATGAAACACACACATATTCTACACATACCTATTCTACACACTAACAATCTTTAGATAAACAGTCGGGGGTTCTCCATAATATATAGGAACTAGTCGCTTGCCTCTATTATTTTCTATTATTACTGTCTGCACCTCCGAAAACTGGAAATTCTTGGGTCCTACCTGACCATGGATGTTCCTTGACCAGAGAAACCTAGTAGCAGGAGGGCAATCCAGGAGGGGCCAGGCTGAAGCTGTGAGACAGGGCAGGAGTAGCAGCAGCCCCTGGAAGCCTGCAGCACTGGGACTGGGTCGGAGCACCGTTGGCAGGGCAGGACCAGGCAGGCGACAGCCTGTGGCAATGCTGGGCTGAGGCCAGGGCCCTAGGCAGCCTGTGGAAGCAGGACCAACACTATGGCTGGCAGCAGCCCCCAGAAGTGTGGGGCTGTAGCCCTAGATAGTCTGCAGAAGCGGTGCCCAAGCCTGCAGGCTGCTGCAGGGCTGGGACCAGAGATTGAGCCCTTGGCAGCCCGACCAGGCCAGAGCCAGCCCCCAGAAGCCCCTGGTAGTGTGGGGCTGGAGCCTATGGCAGTGTGGGCTCTTGAAACCTGCCTGGTAGGCAGTCTGGATGGGGCAACAGCGGGGTCAGCAACCCAGCAGAGGCTGGAGGGAATCCCTCCACCTCCCCAGCTGTCAAAGTCCATGGCTGGGGACTATGGCAAGGAACCATCTCTAGTCTGGCAAATTTCCTGATTCAGGTCTGGTCAGGTTCCGAGGGTACTGGATAAGAGATGCCCAACCTGTATCTGCATGTGTGCTGTCTGTACTTCTTTGCCATTTGAAATTTTTCAAAATCAATTAAGTATACCAAACCACACTGATAATTAGATTTATAAGACAGTTAAAAGCCTGTCCTAAGATTCAATCTGGAGAAACTTATCCCTGGACACAAATTAACTTAACTGAAATGTTGAACAGAGTATCAAGTGGAAAGCCTTATCTCCTTAGATGTTGTAATGAGACAATGACATTTAATAATACAAGAATCTGACCTGATAGAAAAGGCAATTAATTAGAGCCATGCTGTTAATGTCCTAGTTAAACCAGATTATCAACAGGTTTCTTCATGTATTGCAGAAGTATCAAATGTATATGGGCTTCACTAAAATGATTCTTTATTCCCAAATTCAAGGGTAATAGCTGTCCGCATAATGAAGTCTAGTTTTCTCCCAGCTCAAGTTATCTGGAAACTATGAGTCCCTGCATTCCCTACTACTAAACTTCTTGATTGTTTCCAGCTGTGTATTTCACTAGAGAGTTGTTCCCTCTAGATCCTATTTAATAAAATGTACACCAATCTGCATATTTTTCCTTTTAATGCTAATTGAATAAAATAAAACTGATTAACACAACCAGCAAGGGAAAAAAAATTCAAAGTCAAGAAAGGCTGCTGGGTGCCCACCTCCCCTGCACTTTTAATAGGCATAAGATTCCCTACTCCATTGTGTGCCTTTGAGAAACCACTCCTAGGTCTCCAAATCTCCTCAGAGAAGCTCTAGTAAAGTCAATATGAATTTATTCATGTGGTGTCAGTAGGGTTTCATGGCAAAGATTTCACCTTATACATATAATTGTGTAGCTTAAGTCAAAATAGCTTATTTTGAATTTGGGCATGACTACACAGCACTTTGGGCACGTCTATGCAGCACTTGCTTTGAATGTGTGTCGACGCGCACTTTGTTATTTCGAAATAATGTCAGTTATTCCTAAATAATGGTGTTATGTAGATATACTCTTAGAGCCTGCATTTCAGATGATGGAGAATCATTACTGAGATTGGAGTGTGAGGTAGGAGAATTATACTGTTAACATACTAATGAAGCAATGTGTGGCACTTAGTCTGATACAAAGAGTGCTATATAAAGACAGAAATTGCTTGCTCATAGAGTTGTCAATCATATGGAGATATACCTGTCTCATAGAGCTGGAAGGGACCTTGAGAGGTCATTGAGTCCAGTCCTCTGCCCTCATAGCAGGACCAAGTAACATCCCTGATAGATTTGCCCCAGATCCCTAAATACCCCCCTCAAGAGCTGAACTCACAACCCTCGGTTGAGGGGGGGGGGGGGTAATGCTCAAACTACTGAGTTAGCCCTCCCTACCTAAAAACATAGGTAAAGGGTGTCATAGCAGGGGAAGACAATGCCTTCCCAAAATACCTCACCTGGCCCTATTGGAGTCCCTTAGAAGGGCAGGCAGGATGAGGACCAAACCATGCTGTCTGTCCTGCCAGTGCTAAGGTCATTCTGGCCATCCAGTGCTGGAAATGGCAGCTCAGCTGCAGGGGGAAGGGTGCTGGTCAGGGGTGTGGGTGGTGCGGCCCCAGCCTCCCTGTGCCAACATAATGTTGGGGCTGGGGCAGGCTGTTGCTTCACCACTTGCCAGCTCTTTGGTAAGCCATTTTGCCCACCAGCTCTTTGGAACTTTGAGGTCAGGGTAAGCTGCAGCTTCCACCAGTTGATTCTCCCGAGCTCCAGGGCAGGCTGCAGCAGTGCTGTCTGCTGGCTTTCTGGAGCTGGGAGAGGCTAGGACCTTGCTATCCAAAGGTAGGGTCACTATTCTGATGCAGAGGCAAGGGCCAGCAGCGACAGTGTGGGAGTGCAGGGGTGGGTGCTGAGCAGGGGCTAGCAGTGGCCACAGTGGGAAGAGCTGAGCTCTGATTGGCATGGAAGGCATGTGGCTGAAGGGGCTTGCTTCCTCAAGTCATGGGGTCACCCACCACCCATGGTTGGACATATACCTGGAGATTTAATCATATCACAAAATCTTTAATTAAATATTAATCTTTAATTTCTGGAGGCTCCAAGACAATCCTGTAAGGCTGGCAACTCTAGCTGCACCATCTTTTGTGTGCATCCTGGTATATGAAGGCTAGGGGAAAATGTCCATTCCATGGTATTTAGGGCCAGACTCTGCAACCCTTTGTCACTGTTACTAATCTCATTGATTAAAATCATATTATTTTTAGAGTAAGTGTACCAGAACTGGAAAAACCAACGTGTTTCTTAATAAGGAAATATTCTTTAATAAGGAAAAATGTAGGAACAGTTTTTTAACCCACTGTAGCCAGTAGCCCTTTGATATATAAGTAAAACCTTAAACTATGGTCTCGGCTAAGCTGTCCCCCAAAAGCCTGCTGTTCAGTTGAAGCTGAAGCCTCGATCTCAGTGGGAAAACAGGATGAACATAAAAGCAACCCTGCCTGTTTATCCTAAAGTAGAGAGCCAAAGAAGCATAAAATTAGGTAGGGAACCATTATCATACTCTCATATAATAAGTTTCACACACACATGCAAGGCCAAAGCGCTGAATGGGGCCTC
Source organism: Pelochelys cantorii (assembly GCA_032595735.1). NCBI lineage: Eukaryota > Metazoa > Chordata > Testudines > Trionychidae > Pelochelys > Pelochelys cantorii. The sequence continues at coordinate 90,553,463 of CM064326.1, forward strand.
ACAGTCTGCCATCCTCCTGAGAAAGAGACACAACTGCCTTCTCAAGGCCAACCATGCATTGTTGCCAAGGAACTAGAGATAGCACCCCCCCTTCAACTAGCCCAACTTGCAAAGGCTTAATATAAACAATTGCTTGCTGCGTACCTCACTCTGTTTTGTTTTTTGCTTTATACTCCTAGACAATCACCTATGGATCACACCTCTCCCCTATTGGGAAGGCACCGTTACCACTCCTGCACATCCTTCTCAGAATGTAGCTATACCTCACATGCCTTGGGGGGAGAGGTGGGGACATATACTTGTGTTTAGCAATTGTGTTAACCCAAGCCTTGGACAGAGTCGCTATGTAACCTTTTAGACCATTGGCTTATTGGCTCATAATATCTTGCTACTAGAACCTATCCATGGGCTTGGGAACTCCCCAACCCATGGCTTCCCTCTGCCTATCAGCTCCCTATATAGTCTATTGTAATTATTTACTTGGCAGTGTTCGCTGAACCCAAGTGGCAAGGTGGTGCTCCACCATCGCTGTGTAATAAACCCTCGTGCTTGAATCTACACGGTGTCTATATTTTTCATTTCCAACAAAAAATATTGTGTTTGAATGCTTATATAAATTTATCAAAACATTTCTGGAGAGACATTAGTCTGGAAATCTCATACGACTAGGTTATTTTATAAAATTAACAATATTTACATACAGTGAAACCTTTGTTATCCGGCACTCTGTTAACCAGAAAACTTTGTTAACTGGCATTGCCCCCAGCTACAACACTGTCACATCTTCAGGCGCACAGGCCTGGCTTGGTTTACCATGACTGGCTTAACAATTTTTTATTTAAGAAGTACTAATCATTTTTAACACAGCATAGAAATGTGAAACCAACTGCATCACACTACAAAACTACCAATATTAAAAACTTGAGTTTTACTATTATTGTCCATTGGTTTTTCCTAGGCTGATGTGATACTCAGATAACCAGAATTTTTAAATAACCGGAACGCCCTAATCCCCGAGCGTGCTGGATAACACAGGTTTTACTTTATATTGGCTGGAAATATCTTGTGAACAGCCTTAGAGGGCAGCATATCTCCAGGGAAAAAAAAGTGTTCAAAAGAAGAATTCTCAATAAAAAACCAGTTTATGACTGTGAGTTTCTCTATGGAGATATGCATTTCTAATTGCTTGAATTATGTACTGCATTGGAATTAAAGTTTATTCATTCTATATTGATTACTACAATATCTGAGAATGTTTAAAAATAGTGAATTAAGTATGATTAATTTCTTCATTAATAACCTATGATTGTCAATTTGAAGTAGTAGATCTTCCGAAACATTCACTCTCCAGTTGATAAATGCAAATTTAAATCTAGCATGCACTGTACTAAAATCAGCATAGTTTTGTGATAAGTAGTGACAAATCTTAAGACATATCTACACAGCAGTGTTATTTCAAAATCACTAGCATAATTTTGAAATAAAGTGAGCATCTACACAAAAAGCCCATTATTTTGAAATAATATTGAAATAACCAGCACCTTATTCCAAAATATGTAACCCTCATTTTACAAGGAATAGCTATTTCAAAATCGGGCCTGTGTAGACAGGTCAGCTAGAATTATTTCAAAATAAGTAGCCTGCAGGGCTTCCCATAGGTGCCCTGCTGGCCACTCTCTCTACACTCATAGGAACTCTATAGTTGTCCTTCCCCTGTAGACTTAAAGCCACAGACACATGGGAAAGGGCTTGTAATACAATGCAGGCCTTGCCAGCCCTGTGCCACACTGCAGCAGCCTTCACAGCTTTTGCTAACACCATGAGCCACCCCCGTGCTCCGCACAAGTCTTCCACGGTGGCAGCCGAGCAGGCAGCCAGCTCCCAGGATTCTGCCCAAGGACAAAAGAGGAAGATGCCTTCCTGGTCTAATGAAGAGATCCTGGACCTCACTGAGGTCTGGGGAGAGGAGTAAAATTTTCAGGATCTCTGCACCAGACGCAGGAATGCAGATGTCTATGGCTAAATGGTTGACAGCCTGGGCCACAAGGACCATATGAGCACCCAGGAGCAGGTGCACATGAAGTTCAAGGGGCTCAGGCAGGTCTATGCCAAGGCCAGGGAGCGCAGTTCCCACTCTGGGGTGGCAACCACCTCCTGCTTCTATGATGATCATCTCCACCACATCCAGAGAGGGTGTACTCTGGGAAGGAGATGCCTGTTGTCACCCTCCTGGTGCAGAAGAGGAGGAACAGAAGGAGGAGGAACTGGACGAGGCCAGCAGCATCTCAATGCCCGCCAGCCAGGAGGTCAATGCTCGCCCTGGAGCCAGTATGCCCCTATTTTGAAATAACTTATTCCATAATAAGCGTGCAGTGTAGACATATCCTTAGAAAGCAATTAACAAGAGAAAATAGGAGTTTTTCAAGCATCCTATAATTATTATTAATTGATTGTTATTGTTTTAAAATAATTCAGTTTGGCTACAATATTTAAGCAAAGCATCGGGAATGAAAGCAAAGACAGACACATTTTTATCCTTGCACAGGCTAACTGGCCTTTGAAGTCAGCAGAATTTTTGCACAAATAAGGATTTGAAACCAAGTGGTGTTGTATGCAAAAGGTACCGCTATTGCACTTGAATCCAGAAGTTTCATTGATATAAGATGATCTGATGTTTGTTGCAGCACTAATACAATATTCATGTTTCATATAAAATTAGCTTTCAAAATTAAATGTAGAACAATGGAAAAACACATATCCGCTGTATTTCAGCCTAAGTTTTTTTTTAAACACATAAACTATGTGACTTGGTTGTCTTTTTTGTCATATTCACCAATTTTCATTTTAAAAACTTCTCTGTAGCTTTAAAAAACCTCTTAATTTTCTCCTCTTCTTCAAGTTGCCATGGAGAATAAAAGAGAAGCTATCTTCTCCATTGTACATCCTGAAAATGTTCTCTGATTTTATTGAGAATTCCTTTGTCGTAAATATACCAGAGAACACAGAAACCTGTATTTATATGGTATACTATATATAAAGTCGTTTCTTTCCAAATAAATTGTCCTAAATGATTAAGACAATGTTATTTAAATGGTCATATTCCTTGGGTAGCTAGTCTTTGACACTTTGGGGCTTGAATCTCATCTTAGATGGTTTTCTCAATTTTTTCCTTTGTTAATATCTTAGTTTTTCAAGGAAATGGACCCCTTGAGAAGTGTTTGATCTTTTACCATTGATTCCACAATATAAAGATACAGATCTCTAAGAAATTTCCAACATCTCGGAACAGCGGCAAATTTTATAGTCAACCAGACTGTTAGATGAACAAGAGAGTATAATGGTGAAGAAGAGAGAGAAAGATGCTTCGCACTTAAAAAAAAGTAAGTATTTGGGAGAGTATTTACAAAATCTGATCTCATGGTTATGTTATCACTGCATTTCTTCCTCTTGCTATATAAATTTTCTTGATAGTCACAGCAATCTTTTATTTATTCCTTCTAGTAAAAGCACCACAATAAAGGTGTTGAAAGTACACAGGATTTTGTACTTCTGCAACTTATTCCTTTCCTCAACTGACTTTCTCCCATTGTGCATCATTCATCTTCTTCTGTCTTCTTCATTTTGTTCTGTCTTATACTCTGTTCTCTTTTGAACAGTCGTCAATTCATCTGCCATCAATTAGCAACAAACTTTTACAAGTGTAACGGCTAAATGTCAAATTGTTTGTTGACATCTTTTTCTGTAATGCTACATTCAACTAAATAAAGAGGTACACAATACACCAGTTAGATGAAATATAATGTTATAAACCTCTTATCTCTTTGAAACCTGCAGCATCCTTGGCCTTAACCGCTTCTCCAAATTTTATTGAAACATTATATAAAAGGAGATAAAGACTTTAGGCTGTCAAAACATCATTTTCAGTGATTTGTAGGGGAAGGCTTGGCTGAAAAGTTTACATTTGTGTCATTGAATCTGCCATCATAATATTGAGATACAGCAGAGGTAACCTTCAGATATATCTGAGCAGGATCTTTTATAAGTACACAAAGAAAGCCATTTTTAATAGGGTTGGATGAGTTCCATTGCTTGCAACATAATTTCAGTTGGGAAAGAGAAAGGTACATAAAAAAGAGCCTCTTATTTATGCCATTTATTCTTGCCTGCACAAACAATTTATTGCCTGTCATGTTGATACTAAATTGTGTTCCTTATCTTCAATTGCTTATCTTGTCATTAACTTTGGAGGAGATTAATGTGTTGGGATCATAAACATTCCTATGTTTATTTTTTACAAAAGTGCTACAGTTTTTTGGGGGTCCGAATAGCCATCAAGCCCAAATGAGTTGATCCTAGTTAAACTCAGTGAAAATGCATGAGAATCCTCTATTGTTAGCAAAATGCAGAATATCTGGCAACATTTATCTCATGCTGATGGTAGTTGGTAGCTCTAAAACAGATTTTCCTTGTTGCAGATATATCTGACTATATCTTGTGTGTGTGTGTGTACTTCCAGCAGCTCAACATAGAGAATTTTTCATATGGCAAAGTTTTTCGGGGAGGGTCTCTATTTTTTGAACTCATCACTGATATTCCTATACTCTGTAGGCTTAGTTTCTTGGGGGTTTTTTTGCTATTTAAAAACCAGTGATTTCCCACATATTTTGTAAAATCAACTGCAACCCATCTGTGCCCAAGAATTACAATGTTTTTCTTAGGCATTGCAGTATCTTCAAAACTGAAACTAACATATGGCAGGATTTGTATGTGTAATATACCATGTTCCTTGCCTTGATTCCAGGGAGATAGTGTTATGCTTATAAGAAGTACACAGGATCTTTTTCAGGGAAAAAAGGCAATATGCTACATTTATTGCAAATACATCATGCACATTCATTCACACACACACACACACACGTGTCCTGCAGCTGGTGTTATAGTAACCACTAGGCTGTGCCAGGTTCTGTCGGCAGTGGTCCAATGCTCCCAAGTTTTCTTCACAGGACTAACCCAAAGCTTTATTGGTAGCACTCCACTTTTTATGATTGTAAATTCAATCTTTTGTCTGGGGTTTTCAATGTCATGCTGGAGTCATCTAATTCTTGACTGAAGTTTATCACAAGTCTTATGTCATTGTCATGCTCCATCAGATCCTGGGAGTGACTGCAGCTGGTTTATCTTGTTCACAGATCTTGTTCACAGGTGTATGCCTTTTCATTTAATCTAATCAATTCTTCCCCTCCTCAGCAATACTGAATTTGACTGATGCCTGATTTCAAACTTCCTTGGTAAGCATGCTGACCATCTGGTGCTGGAGTCTTCTGTCTCTTGTCTTCTCAACAGTCACACATTCCTCCTTCACACAAAGGACAGTTCATTTCAGAGAAAGCAATTTCTCTTACAAAGGAACAGGCGGGATTTCTTACAAACTTACAAAGTTAAAATGACAATTTTAAACAATTTCTTAATAACTTATAATACCTATAAAATGTCTTACTAAAATTAGAATACCAAATACAGAATATATTTCAATACCTAGCAGTTGCTATTTAACAAAACTTATGAAACAAAATCTATATAACTAGATAAAGTAAAGCTATAAAACAGGGGTGGGGAACCTTTTATGGGTTGGGGGCCACTGACCCACAGAAAAATCAGTCAGGGGCCACACACAAGTAAAAAGGAAACCCCCCTTCATTCCCTCACTGACTTGATCCTGATCAAAAAGCAGAAAGACACTCCCCACATTTTCCTCACACCCCAGAGCCTGGGCGGTGGCGGGGGGGGGCAGGCTATTAGATTTTGTGTATTCCAGCTCCATGGTGGGGCAGTGGGGAGCTGGAGCACCAGCATGGGCTCCCCAGTGCTGGAGGAGGGAGCTCCGGGCCTTAAATTCCCCACCCCTGCTATAAAATAAAGCCTATGTAACTACTACTATTTGTCAGGCCTACGATACCCACTCTCCCAGTAAGATACCCTGAAATGATAAAAAATTAGTTTATCATGAGCATCATGTATACTTTTCCTTTAAGCTATAGGAATATAACTCTTGTTAAAGTCAGTGTGAGTTCTCTATTAGACAGGAAGGCAGAAACTAGCCTGTATAAAGTTAGTGTTTCCAAGAAAACAGTTGCACATTGATAGTGTCCTCTCTCAATTAAAAACCTCAAGTTCTAAGTTGTCTCTTTTCATTGCATTTTTCTCAGAATAATGGAACACTATTTTTTTTTTAGCAGAAAAAACAGAAATGGGGTAGGAGCATTCATGTTACATGACAACTTGTAGTGTTAATGGGAGTGGAGGCAAATAACATCTTTCACTTGGCAGAGAAGTATTTGCTAATGATACAAGATGATCGCTTCAGCACTTTTCCTTCTTTTCCTTTATTTTTTCTACCTAAAAGACCTGTTCAATAGTCTCTCCTTGACTGTTTGTTTTCTTTCTGGAACTTTCTAGCCTTCCCGTCTGTACCCTTATGTTCACACTTTTTACTACACTATACAATTTTTGTACAAAGTATGACTTGTGAGGTATCATTTGAAAATTCATAATTTGATTATTATTATTGTCCTGGAAAAATGTGTGTGACAACACTGTATGTAAAGTTATAAGATTCTGCAGGATGACATTGGTGAGACATAATCTAGGTTTAAAAAAGCAGGCACAAATCAGTTCCTGAAGGAAAATTATACCTCAGAAAGGTTTTGCCATAATCAAATGGACTATCTTCTGATAAAGTGGCCATTCTTTGGTTGGAAGAAGGGTGAGAGGAAGAAATTTACATCTTGGCAAAGGAACAGCTGGTAATCCCATATGAGTCGACTTCTTGTTTCCTGAACTTCAAATGGAAATGATTTTCCCAGGGGAAAATAACTAGTGAGAACCAAGGACACAAATAATCTTTTGTTCCTTAGTCATTTCTCATGACTGCCACAATACCTGAAGGAGAAAGAAAGAAATATTTCACTGTGTGAGGGATCCTAGCTGAAAAAGGTATCCCACCAGTAAAACTGAAAAAGCAGTTGGTGATAGAGACATTTTGGTTTGAATTTATTTAGCTTGTTTCATTTTACCTTTTAAATAATTTCTGACATTTATAGCTCATTACTTGTAATCACATAAGTACTATCTGTAGTTAATAAATGTGTTTTATTATTTTATGTGAATAGTGATTTTTGGATTAAAGTTTTTGGGAATTTCCATTGGATATTACAGGATTTGAGAATATAATTTCTTACTAATGAAATGATAGACTGTCTCTTAATTTGTATTGTCTAGGAAGATACTGAGCAGAACAAGAGGCAAATTCCTGGGAAAAAGTCTGGGACTCAAAATTTGCTGGTGTTGGTCAGTAACATAATTCAGGAGTGTCTGGCTAGACCAATTATGCATAATATAGCTGAGAGTAATTTACTTGCTATAGGCCATCTGTGAGCGAAACCTGGAGTGGTTGTTCTCATAGTAAAGCAGTGTAAAATGTGCCCCAAGTTGGAAAATTGAGGGGACACAGATGTTCAATACTCCAGACTGTACACTAGATAATATCACACTATCTTCCTTCTGCAAGCTAGAATGTAACCCTGGGGTAGAAGCTTAGGGGCACTATATCTTTATTAATTGGTAAAAGGGAGGAAATGGATGGGGGAAAGTGCTGTTCAACCAGCACTAGTGAGTTTTTAAGATTCCAAGAACACCCAATAAAGCAATTTTAAAATGTTGTCAGTGCTTGTAAACTGAGGGATAGCAAAGTGGCAGAGAGCATCATCCAATACTCTGCTCTTATAACTCTATAACTCTCTATAACCAGTGCCTAAGGGCAATTGTGTTCCATACGGTGGGCCTAACTGGAATGGACTAAGCCAGATCCCACCTAGCAAATGAAATTTTCACACAAAAGTAGTAGGTAACTAGCATTGTCATAGCTATGTCTGCGCCAACCTATTAGAGAGACAGGGTGTGTGAGTAAATATATTTCTATGGGATCGATTTCTTTTGTGTGAGAAAAAGAAGATTTTGAACTTACATACTTGTAATATCTGTGACACACGATGCAACTTTATATTGAGGGTTTGCATTGAAAACTTCGTTATTGTGTAACTTACCAAACAGGAAAGAAGCGTTAATTAATGTAAAGTGCTGGTTGTGCATGAAAGAAGGCTCAATTAAACCAAATAATGGCTGTGAAACATCAAAGACCAAAGACTGTTGGTTGACTCCCCCACCCACTCCCACACACCCCAGATGAGAAGATGGACTCAAACCCTTATCTCATCAGTTTGAATTCTGGGGGAAGGGAATAAAAATCCCTCATTAGAAGGATCTATATCACTTTGCTGCTTGGAACATAGAAATGGTAATAGTTTTAAGAATAAGCAAGGAATCCCCCAAGCTCCTTGGATTGAGTTATATCCAAGGGATGTAGGAAGCTTGCAGATTGCTATAGTTTCTATTACCTCTTGAAGTCTAAGACTATTATTCATTTGTGTGTGTCTGTGTACCTGCCTTAATCCTATAGATAACTCATGTTTTTTACTTGGTTAATACATTTTTAGTTTATTATGGGATTGACTACAAGTGTTGTCTTTTGTGAGGTCAAAGTACAATTGAACTGTGATACGTGAATAGTCCTTTGGAACTAGGGAACACCAGAATATTGTGATTTCTGCTCTAAGGGACCATCAATAACAAAGCCAAGTTTGCCTGGATAGCAAGATACACAGGAAAACCTAAGGAAATTGTGTGTGATTCCCTGGTTAGGCTACTGTAGTGCTTGAGGAGTTCACACTTGGTGGTTGGTTGGTAAATATAGGCATAGAACTTATAAACCATTTGGATTTTGTATGCTGCTTCTTGAGAGTCCACCATGAGGCTGGCAGTCACATTTGTAAGCTATTCCATACAGTCAGACAACAGGACATAGTCATTCTCTTTCTAATGAGGTAAATTCTCTTGTATTTGATGATGTTGCCTGTTTATGTTGGGAGTGATCATCCTCCAGTGGGGACGATAAAGGAAAGGATCAGTAAATGTGAAGAATGACACCTGGTCTATGTATAGACAAGAAGAAATTAAAATTGAATGACAATGATAGCAGGCAGCTAGGTGAATGTAAATAGAGTTTTTCTCCCCTGCTCTTAAAATGTATTCTGAGTATGTACTGAAACAACTCACACACTTCCACAGTCAGAATAGAACACTGTCACATGCAATTGTGTGTACATTTGCAATGCCAGGGGAAATAAAGTATAGGTGATAATAGCCTCCTGCCCTGGAATTCCCTCCTGCCATGGAATTCCCTCCATACTACACCAAGAGCTGACACTTTCTGTTGTTGACAGAGCAGCAAATGGACACTTAAAGAAGCAAGAGTGTACAATTGGAGTTTTCTATGATCCCCAGTCTTTGGACTAAATCCTAACAATAAGTTGATGGCTGGGGCTCAGTACGGGGGAGAATGAAAAAAAGGTGATCTTGAAACTTGACCCTCAGATGAAAACATCCAGTTCTGAGCTGGCTTAGTTGTCCTGGCCAGCATGTTAGAGAAGTGGAATCAAGACTCTGCCTAGTCCCAGACTATTCCCCTGCACCAGCATGAGATAGGACTAATGACCTGAAGGATGTTACTTTCCATTTGTGCTGCTATCTACAGCTTGGGCTACACTAGGGGATAAGTTGAAATTAAGATATGCAACTTCAGCTACATTAATTGTGTAGCTTAAGTCAAAGTATCTTAACTCAAATTTTGCTGCCATCCACACTGCGGGATGTCAAAGGGAGCATGCTCTCCCTTTGACTTCCCTTACTCCTTGTAGAAGCAGGACTACCACCAGCATTAATGGGAGTGACCTCTCAATATGAATTAGCATGTCTTCACTAGACCTGTTCATTCAAACCCCGCAAGATTGCCTGCAGCTGCTTTGATGTTATCTGTAGTATAGACCTGGCCTATGAGACACGTAGCAACTACACGAGAGCAAGGAGGCTCTTTATACTCTCCTGGGCCAATATCCAGCAGAGGTCATGATCTGACCCACAGACAGTAAAAAGATAATTACATCAGCTCACTGGGTCAATCTAAGATCATCACAGGAAAAGATGTAACACAAAGATTTTACCTTCATACCAGTTGTACTCTCTTTCTGGTCACTTACTGTGTCATTATCTCTCTCCCCACTCCTAAAAAAAATAAGCAGGTATGGAAAGCTGGACAACTTAGATAAAGGACTAAACTTGTTCAGTCTTCCAAGAGTTTGAGGGATCGTTTCTGAGACTTTTACATTCATTTTGTCAAGAGGCTAGAGGAACCTCTTGCTTTCTGGCTTTTCATTATAGCTGTGTCTAGACTATACCTCTCTGTCGACAGAGAGATGTAGATTAGGCACACTGAAATTGCTAATAAAGCAGGGATTTAAATATCCTGCACTTCATTAGCATAAACATGGCTGCTGCTTTTTTATTAAATGGAGCTTTTTAAAAAAAAATGGCATTCTAGATACGGATCTGTCGAAAATAAACCCTTTTTCAACAGATCCTGTAAACCTCATTTTTTGAGGAATACAGGCTCTGTCGAAAAAGGGTTTATTTTCGACAGATACACGTCTAGACTGCCATTTTTTTCGAAAAACCTCCGTTTTGAAAAAAAGCAGTGGCCATATTTATGCTAATGAAGAACGGGATATTTAAATCCCTGCTTCATTAGCAATTTCAATGTGCCTAATCTATATCTCTCTGTCGACAGAGGGATGCAGTCTAGATGTAGCCTATGGCTGCACAGGATAAAAATCTCTTGTACTGCAGGAAAACAGAGAATGTCCTTTTCTATCTTACAAATGGCCTTCACAGTTTAGATCAACCACCAGTGTATCATTGTGACCTGTGATGTGGAAGCATTGACTGGTGTTCTTACACCTAAATTGATTAGAATGATGGCTGCACCTTTAATTATGCCTGTCCCTTTCATCTTCTTTGACCAAGTATATTTAATTGTAGCCTTTGTACAAGATGCTAACATGTCAGAAAGTTTCCTTAATTTGCCTTGTTTGTTATTAGGACTCCTAGAAGTCTACCTGTGTTACTATCTGGAATTCCTAATACCTTCCTAATGCCTTCTAGAGAAAGAGCTGGCATATAAACAGAGAAAATACTTAATTAAGAGATAGATTTTTCTGAAGTACAATTCATCCATTTTCTTTGCCATTACCTTGTTTCTCTGCTTCAGCATGTAGTACCTGGAAATCCAAGACATCTACTTTTTGCAAGTGCTGAAACTGAAAATATTAATCTTCAATATGGAGTCTTTCCTGTCTCCCTCTGAGTATCTTACAAATTACATATCACCCAGTCTACTTCATTCTTCTGGATCCATATTTTGTTAATTATAATCCTTTTAAATGAAAAAATCTATGTCTCAGCCACCTTTTATTAGTATACCTGTTCTTTGGAATTCCCTGACGTCAGGTCCTCTGGTCAAATTTCAGTCAGTCCATTCCTTTACCAAGGTTTTTTTCCCCCCCTTGAAATTTTAATGTATATATAAATAAATCAAATAGTGCTATACTAAGAGAAACACAGATGTCAAATAGTAACGCAAGTTTAGTGTAATAATCAGGAAATAACAGGTTGGTTTTGTGATACAAGGATGTAGAGTTATAACTCATAATTTATCAACAATCTGTAGACCCAATGTATCATTAAAAATATAGACTAACTTGTAGCTAACCCATATTCACCCATGAAGGGGTTAGAGAATAAGAAAATTCCTCCCTCTTGTTCAAATATTTTCCTCCCAGAACAACTTGCTGGAAAGGGGGCAGGGAGAAGAGGAGAGTAGACCTTTTTTCCCTATATATCAGTCAACAGAGGGGACTAGTCTTGCCAGGTTGGGGAAAGAGAAGTGCATAACACCCTTCAAAGGCTGTAATAAATCACAAACATTTCACAAGAATGTGGAGTTCTGGGGGCATTGTGTAAGTAGACGCTTTATTATAACATATATGCAAAGAGAGCATTTTGCCTCTTCCATATTTTAACAGAAGTTTACATACAAGTAGATACTGATGTCCATTTGTGATCTCTTTAGAATATTGTTTTCTATACAGCTAAACATCCAAGTAGAATGTTTTTCTGCTGTATTGTCCATGGTGATGCAGGAATGGAAGGAAACAGCATTCTTCATGATCATTTCCAGCACTTACAAAAAGCAGTACTGCAGCCCTCCTGTAACTGCTATATCTGCACAATAAACTAAATAATAGCTGGCATTTGCTTCACATCTTGTAATGCAAATGTTTTGAGACATAAGATCTGTGTAATCATGGATCTATCTAATAGCTTTTTCCCTGCTCTTCTCTCCAAACCTACTCTTGTCTACTTGGAGGCTGGCCTGTAGATGCCTCTCAGAGTTCCTCTATGTGCTGTTCTCTCTGCCTACAAACCTAGCACAGTCCCATCATGCAATTAAATGGTGTTGTTGGCCATATACATTGGAATCAAATTTTACACTGTCATTTCACCCTTGAAAGTCAGGGTTTAAACACTCCTGGACCATATATTAGGGTGGGCACCTCAGTTAGCTTTAATTGTAGTGAGGTATGGTTTCTCATTATTAACTATTATGAACCTTAGCATTGAGGTCACTGTTTCACCCCCCTCCATGAGTTCCCCACTACTGTCTTTTCAGGTTTTTTTCCCTCTCTGCTCCTCTCAAAGAGGGGATTCAGAGCTCTGCCTCCATGTGCCACATAGCGATCACATGCTGCAGGGCAATCCACTGCCTCTTTGGCTTTGAGGCTGTCAGATGTTTTTCAGCACAGTCCCACAGCCAGCTGTAGATACATTTATTCTGGCCACTGTCCCTGATTAGTTTGGTAGCATGACAGCTGCTGGCAGATGAGGATATAAGCAAAAAACCCTGACAGCAGATACTATTGACAGCCTGGGCACACTCTAATTTTATTTTTTAATGCAAATTTGTGTTTCATTGGTGCCAAAGGCCCAGATACTGCTAAGAAACCCACTTTGCTGGACCTGGATGACTACTTATTACTCATTTCCCCACTGAAGTCAGTGGCATTCTGTTCAGGTCCAGTGGCTTGCATATATTCATGTCTTGGCAGTACTAGTGCTTTCATCTTCCATTTCATGGTACTTAACGTTGAAAAAGTGATTTAATACAATTCTTTGTCTTCAACTTTTTATCCCTCTTCCACCATGCAGTGCTTTACTAAACCATTCACCTTAGGGTAGTTATTTTGCACCATGTGATTTCTGTGAAAGAGTAATTTTTGTTGGCCAGCTTTGTGCAAAATTTATTCAAAATAATAGGAGATGACATTTCATTTTCTATAGAAAAAATCGAAGGACATTTGTTTTCATATTGCTACACTAAAGTATCTCAAATTTTAATCCGTAAAAGCATGTAGGCATGAAAAAATGAGGAAGAACAGCTCTTGTGCAAGCAGGGGTTTTTGTGCAAAAAGGAACCATCTACACAGCTCATTTTTGCACAAAAGCCTCTTGAGCAAAAGCAGCTGCTAATTAATTATGCAAATGAAGCATGGTGATATTCCACTCTGCACTTCATTTGCATAAGCTTTTGCAGAAGAAGGCTACAGTGTAGACATAGCCCCAGTGTCTTCATGAGTATCAGAGTAGTAATACTGCACAATTGATTGTTAGTCGAAAGTGAATATGAAATGGTCACAAGCATGCTCAGTCAAATCTCTTTCGAACTGGAATGAGTATTCATGGACATTTTCCTCACTATTCTCTCAGTTCTGTGCTACATACAGCTGGACATTCAGAGCCTGTATCCTTCAGTCACTTAAAGGCATTTGTAATCTTACCCACAGGTAACAACTTGCATACACTTCAAAGATTTGCAGATGAACTGGAGTGACATTTTGCCATCCACCCAAGTTAGAGGGGAGCATGTAGCTATGCTGCACATGGAAGAGGGCAGGGTTAAATCATGACTCTCACATGATTCCTGTTTCCTCATTGTTCCATGTGCACATCAAGCTGCACTAGACATTTTCCATGTTTGCTCAGCTGTGGTCTTTGGGAGAAGCAGGCATTTGGCACCAACCTGCCTGGGGGTTTGCTGATCACTCACCTAAGCTATGACAATATGTGCCTTAAGGAAGGGGGAGAATTGAGTTCCTTATGCCCCTTTATTCCCTTAAGAGACTATGAAGCTAGGGTTGTGACTGCATCCTCTCTCCTTCACACAGATTGAAGACTGCATTAAAGCTCTGTATGAAAGGGTACTCTATTGGCAGTGACAGGCAAATGTCTGGACAAATGTATATGTTCAGAAACTTTATGATTGCACTTCAGAACTTTTGCAAAATACTTACACACAATATGTACTGACATTTTAATGTCCCTCAAAATGTCCAAATGTCAAATTTTCTGATAAAATAACTGATTTTGAATTATGGAAAATTCCATTCTACCTTTTTCATAATGTACTCCTAGATTTTTTTTAAAATGGGGAAAGCTGTGTTAAATTTTGTGAAATATTGCTACTTAGTTGTTTCCCATCTGTGGCTTAGGGAAAAAAATCTGAGACCATCCAAAAGACAAAACAATCATCTTGCTTTGAGGTGACCTCAGGTCCCATCTCAGCTTCTGCTGGGATAAAAATTATTATGTTTTCCAAGATGTCAGCAGTGAACTATAAATCTCCCTGAATGTAATGAAGTTTGGTTTATCCTGGTTTGTTTGAAAAGTCTGTACTTTTCAAAAGTTTCTGTGAACTCGTGCTATATTTAATTTTTCCACAAAATTACACACATTAATACTAGTAACTCCTGCAAGCCTGAATTTAAGGTTCTTGTTATTGCCATTCTGTCATCGTTATTTGGAATTGAATAAACACCACAGCAAGGGTTTCCTGTCTATTATTCTTTTATTCTTCATATGTATTCACATTTTCAAAAGAAACATCTAGTCTTCTCTATTTTCAGTGCATAATTTCTATCTTTATGTGCTTTGCCTTCAGCTCATGTGATGTTCCTCTTTTTTACCAAAATGATTTTCAGGTGTAATCAATTTAGTCTTAGCAGAGAACAGCATGATCTTGTTCTTCGTCGGAATTTTGTTCAGCTATATAATGGTGTCTAATAGCTGTGGGTTTATACAATAAATCTATGCATGATATATGAAAATTGGGAAATATTCAGACATGATCCTTATAATAATGCAGATTTAGATGCTTAGTTGTTGTTTCTGAATACTCAGAAGAAAAGTGTTGTGCTTTAATTATAATTTTTATTATACTTTACTTATTATTGGCTATAGAATTTAAAGTGAAGGCTATACCATTTCTGTATCCTGTATAGTGTAGTGTTAACTGGCCCTCACCAAAACAAACTTCTGTACTGCATTAAAGATTAATGTTATTGAATATTATGTATATACTCATGGGGAGACATGATTTCATGGCATAAGACATAAGAGCATAAAAATATCCATACTGAGTCAGACCAAAGGTTCATCTACCCATGTATCCTGTCTTCCAGCTGTGGCCAATCCCAGCTGCCCCAGAGAGTTTGAACAGAACAGCTAATCATCAAGTGATCCTTTCCCTGTCACACATTCCCAGCTTCTGACAAACAGATGATAAGGACACAACCATTTCTGCCCATTTCTTGATAGCCACTGATGGACCTATCCTCCATGAATTTATCTAGCTCTTTGAGGACCTTGTTATAATTTTGGACTTCACAATATCCTCTGGCAAGGAGTTCCACAGGATGACATTGTGTTGTGTGAAGTACTTCCTTTTGTTTGTTTTAAACCTGCTACCTATTAATTTCATGTGGTGACCCTATAGTTCTTTTGTTAGGGAAGGAATCAATAATCATGATTTTATAGATCTCTATCATATCTCTCCATAATTTTCTCTTTTCCACACTAAAAAGTTGCAGTCCTATTAACCTCTCCTTATATGGCAGCCAATCCATAACCTTACTCATTTTTGTAGACCTTTTCTGAACTTTTCCAATGCCAATATGGTTTTTTTGAGATAAGGTGACCACATATGCACACAACATTCAAAATATGGGCATACCATGGATTTATATTGTGGCAATAAAGTATTCCTTGTCTTATTCTCTATTCCTTTTTTAAATGATTCATAATTTTTTTGTTGCTTTTTTGACTGCAGCTGTCCATTGAGTGGGTGTTTTTAGAGAACTATCCACAATGACTCCAAGATCTCTCTTGAATGGTAACAGCTAAATTAGTTTCCATCATTTTCTATGTATTGTTGTGTAACCCTTCTGCCAGGTAGCACCAGCAGCAGCCAGGGCTGGGTTCGATATCTAGGTTTTTTTCTCTGTCCATTCATCACAGAACTAGCTTGAGTCCCCACCAGTAAAATGGGAAATTCACACAACACCTCTGGGTGCCTCCGGGAGGCAATGTTTCCCCACAAGCAGAGTTTGAGTATGGAAAAGAAAATTTTAATAAAAAGGGAGAGAAGTAACGTGGCATTAGTTTGGGGAAATGCCACAGAGTTCATAACCAAAACCACGAGTAAATGTCCCAGCTCAAGTAGGTTGGACAATGTCCTTTTCCTCTCAAGCTTTCAAGACCAGCAATGTAAATATCCTCATCATATGCCCAACCCTTCTCTGCACGACACTCACATTTGCTGCTTTTGGTCAGGCAGACCAGAGTGCAGAGGTGATCAGCAGAGTCCACCTCCCCTCCAGAGTTGGGAAAGGAAGTAGGAGGCATCTCACCCACTTTGCTGGTCACTTTCCATCTACCTGCTTGCTGCTCTTTGGTGCTGATCTGGAGGCCATTTGTCATCCCTCACTGTTGCCGCTCTGCTAGCTGCTTCTTATGCCTGTCCATTGGTCATCCCTCACTGCCACTTCTCTGCTGGTCACTCCTCATGCTTCTCCATTGCTACCCTGTTGGCTGCTCATTGCATCTTCCACTGGCTTGTGATGGACTTGGCTCTGGGACAAACCTAGTGATTTCAGCTCTTAGCTCAAAGCACAGTCCAGCCACAAGTGATTCTAGCACCTCCTGGAGTAAATTTACATACAAAAGAGACTCCTTATGGAGCCATTCAACTAGTTCTTGAAACAGCCTGGGGGAAAAACAGGTTGAACCAATCTTACAGCTCACGCCTGGAGGGCATGCAACCTGCTGACTCACCTCCCTCCCCAGCTCAATCTATAGGTCTCTGAAAGGACAGCCTCTATTCATCCAAGTATATTTACACTGACAGGGTCTTTCCTTTTGTCTGAGTTAAAAAAAGTCTGACTTTTCTGCGTTGTGCATTCCCACAATAACTGCAAGCATTGGTGATCATATCTTACAAGTCCTGTATTTAGTGTTAACAGTTTGTGACCCCCCCCCCAAACAGCCAAATTAGTTACAATGTTCAAAACACCTTTTAACAGTTGAATAGCAAGCAGGCATAAGCAACCTGATTGAAGTTTATTTACATAACTACACCCGGATTTCTTTCCCATTCCAGCATGAACTATATTTACATAAAAACTGTTGAATGCCTAGCATGTCTAGGCAAACTGAGTGAACATAGCCACACCTAGGGTCCCTTTCCCATTCCAGCTGGTTGAAATGGAAGCATTGATTCAGACCCTCCATATAGTTGGGATTATATTTGCCAATATACATTACTTTGCATTTATCAATATTACATTTCAGTTACCATTTTGTTAGCTAGTCACCTAATTTTGTGAGATCCCTTTGAAGCAGATTGGTATCATTTGCATGTTTTGCCATCTCACTGTTTACCCCTCTTCCTAGGTCATTTATGAATATGTTGAACAGGATTGGTCTCCAGACTACCCACACGGGATGCCACAAAAACTGAAAACTGACCATTTATTCCTACCCTTTGAGTCTAACTTATAATCAGTTAGCAATCTATGAGAGGACCTTCCCTCTTATCCCACGATAGCTTACTTTTCTTAAAAGCCTTTATTTAGGGACCCTGTCAAAGGATTTCTGGAAATCTAAGTACACTATATCCACTATATCTCCCTTGCCAACAAGCTTTTGACCCTCCTCAAAAAAATTCTAGTAGATTGGGAGGCATAATTTCCCTTTACAGAAACCATGTTGATTTTTCCCCAACAAATTATGTTCATCCATGTGTCTGACAATTCTGTTCTTTATTATAATTTCATCAAATATCGCCATTGCTGAAGTTAGATTTACTATCCTGTAATTGCAGTATTGCCTCTAGAGCATCATATTAGCTATCCTCCGGATAGGTACAGAAAACAATTTAAAGATTGGTTACAAACCACAGTTAGTAGTTCCACAATTTAATATTTAAGCTCTTTCAGAAATCTTGGGTAAATGCCATCTGATCCTTATGACATATTACTATTTAATTTATTAATTTGTTATAAAATCTCCTCTAGTGACACTGCAATCTGGGACAGTTCCTCAGATGTGTCAACTAAAAAGAATGGCTCAGTTTTGGGAGTCTCCCTCATATCCTCATCTGTGAATACAGATGCAAATTATTAATTTAGGGCATGTCTACTCTTGGAAATTATTTCAAAATAACTAAATTTGAAATAATTAAATTCAAAATAATAACTTCTATTTTAACAAAATCAAATAGCACATCCGCAGTATGAGGAAGCATCAAAATTAGTCAAAATTATTTTGAAATAGTGCATCCACACTGATTGGAGCCTGCCTCAGACTTAAAGCCCCTGGAAGCATCCCGTAGCAGAATCTTGCCCTGGATTTTCAGAATATTCTAGTAAATGTTCCTTTCTTATTTTAATTTTAAAAATGCCTTCTAGTCATAAATATAGCTCTTACATCCCCCAGGGAATTGTTTTGTTGAGGAATGTTCCCTGTTCATGGTTGAGTTTCATCATGATATTTTATTATTAATTGTGGACATAAGTACTTCAGTAAAGTGCTAAGAATACGGTGAGTCAAAAATCAGAATTCACATCTCATAATTTGAGTCAACATTTTAGCTCAAAACAGAAAGTTCCAAAATACCAGCTTTTACATAGAACTGCCATGGTGCCTCATGGGAATTGTAGTGGGTGCCTCATGCCCCCATTCTCTACAAACAAGGTACCACAACTAGACTACCTTCTCCATGATATACCAAGGCTATTTGACTCTGATGCATAGGAGTTGCAGTTTACCAAAGCAGCCCAGCTGTGGCATGAGGCTCCCAAGCTGCAGAGGAAGACAGAGATTAATGTTGAGATGACTCAGCACTTTTCAGTGTCGTTCTAGAACTCAGAATGAACTGCAATAAAATATTCTATACATTATGCCTTGTATGGTATCATTTGAAAGCTCGTGATTTCCTGATCATTCTTGTCCCGGTAAAATATGTTTGTCATCACTGTATAAAAAGTTACTAAATTCTATTTGAGGTTGGAGTTCCCTGGTCTGACACACTCAGGACTGACTTAGTCCTGACCCATAGAGTCTGCTGGCTGAGAGAAGGTCAATGCTGGACCCTCTGCTGCCAGCCCCAAGGCTCCTCTCCCGGCCACTGGCCCCCTGCTTTTGGCCACTGGCCTTGGCCACCGGCCCCTGTTCCCAGCCCTGGCCAGCCTCCTTGCCATTGGGCTCCCAGCTGCAGGCCTCTGCCAGACTGCACTCCCAGCTGCTGTCACCCTTGCCACATGGCTCTGTGCATGGCCACTGGGCTCCCTGCTGCCAGAGCTCTCCGGTCCGCAACATCTATGGTCCTGGTGCTGTGGTTTTTAACCCTGAATGCTCCAAGCCAGAGTACCCATGGGTGGGCCATGGATGTTACTGGAGACTCCCTGACTAGAGAGATTCAACCTGTTCATAATGTTACTAAGACATATTCTAAATCTAGACAAATAGCTTCATATCAGTTCCTCAGAGACAAAAGGCAAACTGACACCTCAGTCAGGTGTAAACAAAATCAGATGGACCAACACCTGGTTAAGAAATTGTTCTTTGGCAGAAAAAAGGGTATGAATGAGAAATTTTCTGGGTAAAGAAGCAGCTGGAGGTTCCTATCTCTCCAGACATTCTGTCTTCTGAACCCAGCTGGAAATAATTCTTCAAGAGTTGGAAAAGGATAAAAATGCAGAAGAGAGGCCCCAAATCATCTCCCTCTTCAGTTCTACTCAGGGTGTCAACCAAATTTGAAGGACAAGGAAATTAAAACTGAACTGGGGGAGGGATACTGGCTGAAAGGTGATACCCCAAAAATATTCTCACTGGAGACCACCCAGGGTTACACTAGTATGGGTTTATTTCCACAAGGTAAAACTAAAGAGAAGAAAGCAGCCACCAAAGATTTAAACTAAAGAAGATAGAGCTATCTCTCTCTCACACACACACAGACAAGCAAGCAACCACACACCCCTCCATCCATTCATTCACTCACTCATTCACAGCCATTCATTCCTGCCCTCAGGCACTCACACACTTATACAGACATCTGGGTTTCAGAAGGAGCCAAGGCATGTGGATCCTAGAGGGTCTGTCTGCTCATCATGGCTGGGGAAGCTGGTCAGGAGAGACACTGGAGAGGAGCTTCTCAGGATCAGGGGAAGAAAAAAAGAGAGAGTCTCACATGTGCTCCCTCTCCTTATATAGTGTCTTAATGGCTCCTGTGACTCATTCACCTTGTCGTCAGGGAGCATGCCCAGACTTCCCTTTATCCAGCAGAGAGCATGCCCATACTGTGATGACTCATTGAAATGTGCTCCATTGTTCCAAGCCTTCTTCAAACACACTCTCACACTCACACTCTCTCTTTATTCACTCAGGGGAGAATGCAGCTTAGGGAAAGTTACAAGCAAGGTGGCTGAGAGTTACAAAGTTTACAAAGTTGCAGTTTACGGTAAATTTCTGAGAGTTACACAGATTACAAAGATTGACAAGGATCACAATAAGTTGAAGATTAAAACCTTAGACCTTACAGTTTGGTGTGGCTTCAGAAAATCCATGTATATAGATCTAGTAAGCTCAGGCGGAGGTTTTTTATGCAACAAAAGGATTCTAGGCAGTAAGGGTGTGTCTAGACTGCATCCATCTGTTGGCAGAGAGATGCAGATTAGGCAGGTCGACATTGCAAATTAGGCAGGGATTTAAATATCCCATGCCTAATTTGCATAAAAATGGCCGCCGCGTTTTGCTGACTCAGCACTTTGTTGGCAAAAAGCGGCAGTCTAGAGGGGGATCTGTTGAGAAAGAAAGCCTTTTTCAACAGATCCTATAAACCTCCTTGCAGGAGGCATAAGGGTTCTGTTGAAAAAGGCTTCCTTTCTCAACAGATCCCCCTCTAGACTGCCACTTTTTGCTGACAAAGTGCTGTCAGCAAAACGCGGCAGCCATTTTTATGCAAATTAGGCATGGGATATTTAAATCCCGGCCTCATTTGCAATGTCGACCTGCCTAATCTGCATCCCTCTGCCGACAGAGGGTTGCAGTCTAGACATACCCTAAGATTGCTAACATGTGGAAGCAGAAACCTTTGTTTTTTAATTCACTTAACTTGTTATGTTAGGGTTTTTTATACATTTTATATTTTATTCTAACTTTTATACCAGATTACTTTTAATAATTTATAATTTATGGGACTCCCATAAGAAACCAAGGTACCACACAAAATTCCACATTGCTGGACTTTTGAAAAATTAGGCAAGCCACTTACAATGCTCACTTCTCTTCCCTAAAGAAGAAAAAGGACAATAACCTGTCTAAACTCCTACATGCCACAAAGTACTATACGGTACCTTCCACTCACCTAACAACATTGTTAATCTATCCAACCACACACAGTGCAGAAGTGTGTATCCTAACTCTGTGACAGTCTGCATCATCACCTTCACACACATGATACAGTTCTCTGGTGACCTAGGCTATGTATAGACTGTAAGATTCTTTCAGAAGAGAAATCCTGGAAAAAAGTTTTCCAAAAGAGAGTGTATAGACAGCAAAACTGCAACAAAAAAGTGATCTGCTTTTTTGAAAGATAACGTCCACATTGATTGGATGCTATCTCACATATAAGGCTACCTGGAACCAGTTCAGGCAAGGCATTAGGTCTGCAGTTGCTTCCGAGTGCTGTTGCCTAAGGCTAGCTGAGATGCGTGTTTAAAGAGACCCCCCCAGACAGTCATTTCTCTTCTTCTGCTGCTTGCTTGCCTACCTCTCGGAGGGACAGCAAGGCTCTTGCAGTGTGTCCTCTGGTTGCCCAGGTTTTCGATGCCACAGCATACTTCTTGCCATGGAGCTGGAGCTGCCTCTGGGCATGCGATGGCCCCACATTACCATGCTGCAGTTTCTGCAGCAGTTTGTGTAGGCTGCTTTCCTGGCTCTGCATGAGCTGGACAGAGAGCTCATCATCAAGATCCTCTCCCTGTGTGCAGGACCAAGACCCTTGCAACTGCATCCCATGGTGGAGAGATGATTTTTGAGGCTGGACACCGGTTCTGACTGGTGGGACCGGCTGGTCATGGAGCAGTGGGTTGACCAGCAGTGGCTCCAAAACTTCTGCATATGGAAGGACACCTTTATGGAGCTGTGTGCCTAGCTCGTCCCTGTCCTCCAATGACGGGACACCCACCTGCGGCCTGCCATCCCCTTGGAGAAGTGGGTTGCCATCCCTGTCTGGAAGCTCACCACTCCCAACAGCTACGGTCGGTGGGCAAGCAGTTCAGCGTGGGAAAGTTCGCCATCAGGACCCTCCTCATGAAAGTAAGGCGCTCTCGGGCTGCAGTCCCTGAATGGGGAGGAGGAGTCCTGGAAAGGGAGACCTTAAGGAAAGGGGGATGAGAGGGTGCGGGGGGTGAGCTGGGAGTGGGGGGCAAACCCCATCCCTGGGGGGTTGTGCCATCCCACTCTCACACAGCCCTACTGCTGGGGGGCAGCCTCATACAGTATAGCTGGGAATGATTTACATTACTGGATGATGTGTATGGGCAGACCAGGAGTGCTTGTTCTCACAGTGAAACACCGTAAATGATTCACCAGCAAACAGGTGAGTGCTAACAGGGAGTTTAGAGAGGGAGTTCTCCAGGTAAAGGAGAAGCAGATACAGGACTCTTGAGGGAAGTGTGTGTTGTTATTGGATCTTTCTTATTGTGTGCTGAGCTTGTGTTTGTGAGTGAGGGTTGGTGTGTGGTGGTTTGTTTGGTGTTGTGTGTTTTTTTTTCTGTTGTTGTGAGTGAGGCTTTAGAGAGGGAGTTCTCCAGGTAGAGGAGAAGGAGATACAGGAGTCTTGATGGAAGTGAGTGTTGTGTTTGGGGCTTTCTTGCTGTGTGATGAGCTTGTTGTTGTGAGTGAGGGTTGGTATGTTTTTTGTTTGATTGTTTGTTTGTTTGTTTGCTTTTCCCCTGTGTTTTTTTTTTTTTTTTTTACTTCCCCTGTCCTTCATGGAGTGTGTGCTGTGAGTGTCAGGTGGAAACTGTTGGCTTCTAATTAAGTGTGAATTCTAGAAGCCTCTGCTGATTGGCTGAGCCTTGGTAGGGGGAGGGACTTTCAGGCAGTCCAGATCTTTATAAGGCAGTGGGAAAGTGACCAAGGAGCTTGAGAACAGGTGAGTGCTAACAGGGAGTTTAGAGAGGGAGTTGGGAAGGGTGTGAGGTTCTCTTGCCTTTTTTTTTTTTAATCCTTTTTCCAGGACAGCAGGGATGGATGGTGATAGGTCTGCTGTTGTTACCTGCACAGTGTGTGCCATGTTTGTCTTCCTCCCGGAAGAAAGAATGGATTTCATCTGCACAAGGTGCAAGCTGGTCGCCATTTTGGAAGAAAAAATTAGAGGACTGGAGGCCCAAGTGTCGACCCTACGCTCAGAGAGGATGAAGACTTCCTCGATAGAAGGCAGCAGTTAATCCTACAAGCACGGCAGGCGGAAGAGCCAGAGAAGGCAGTACGGGACCAGGAAGAGAACTGGCAGCATGTAACTTCTAGAAGGGGAAAAAGGCCAGCACGGGAATCCCCCAATGCTATAGAGGTAAGTAATCGTTTTCAGGCTCTCTCCACAGGCTCTGCGGTGGTGAATGCTTTGGAAGGGACCTCACAAGGAAGAAACTGCAAGGGAACACCATCTACTGGAAGGCATGGGATGCGTAGTCCTAGGGATGGGGGTTCCACAACCACCACCCCCAAAAGAAGACGACGGGTGGTGGTGGTCGGGGACTCCCTCCTAAGAGGGACTGAGCAATCCATGTGCCGTCCGGACCTGGAATCTCGAGAGGTGTGCTGCTTACCGGGAGCTTGAATTCAGGATGTGACTGAGAGGCTTACCAAGCTGATCAAACCTTCGGATCGCTACCCCTTCCTGCTTCTCCACGTGGGAACTAACGATACGGCCAAGAATGACCTTGAGCGGGTTACTGTGGATTATGTAGCACTGGGAAGAAGGACCCAAGAATTCGGAGCGCAAGTGGTGTTCTCGTCCATCCTTCCTGTTGAAGGGAAAGGACTGGGCAGGGATCGTCGAATTGAGGAAGTAAATGCGTGGTTGCGCAGGTGGTGTCACAGAGAGGGCTTTGGTTTCTACGACTATGGGACTCTGTTCCGGGCACAAGGATTGTTAGGAAGAGATGGGATCCACCTAATGAAGAGAGGAAGGAGCATCTTCGCGGGCAGGCTTGCAAACCTAGTGAGGAGGGCTTTAAACTAGGTTCATTGGGGGACGGTGACCAACACCCTGAGGGGAATGGGAAAGTCGGATACCGGGAAGGAGTGCAAAGAGGAATGAGCAAGAAAGGAGGACTCCTGATTCGAATGGAGAAGATGGGGCGATCAACTGGTTATCTGAGGTGTTTGTACACTAATGCGAGAAGCCTGGGCAACAAACAGGAAGAACTGGAGGCCCTGGCCCAGTCCAAGAAATATGATTTAATTGGGATAACAGAGACTTGGTGGGATGACTCACATGACTGGAGCGCTGTCATGGAAGGGTATAGACTGTTCAGGAAAAACAGGCAGGGGAGAAAAGGAGGAGGAGTTGCACTATACGTAAGAAAGCACTATGATTGCTCTGAACTCCAGTATATAGAGGGAGAAAAACCTGTTGAGAGTCTATGGGTTAAGTTTAGAGGTGCAAACAACAGCGGTGATGTTGTGGTTGGTGTCTACTATAGGCCACCGAATCAGGTGGATGACGTAGATGAGGCTTTCTTCGGACAACTGAGAGAAGCTTCCAGATCTCAGGCCCTGGTTCTCGTAGGGGACTTTAATCACCCTGACATCTGTTGGGAAACCAATACGGCAGTACACAGGCAATCCAGGAAGTTTCTGGAGAATGTTGGGGATAACTTCTTGGTACAAGTGATGAAGGATCCGACCAGGGGTTGTGCGCAGCTTGACCTTCTGCTCACAAACAGGGAGGAACTAATAGGGGAAGTAGAGGTGGGTGACAACCTGGGAAGCAGTGATCATGATAGATTTCAGGATCCTGACCAAAGGAAGAAAAGAGAGTAGTAAAATATACACCTTGGACTTCAGAAAAGCAGATTTTGACTCCTTCAGAGACCTGATGGGCAGAATCCCCTGGGATGCTAACATGAAGGGGAAAGGAGTCCAGGACAGCTGGCAGTATTTTAAAGAAGCCTTATTGAAGGCACAGAAAGAAACCATCCCGATGCGTAGCAAGAGAGGCAAACATGGTAGGAGACCGGATTGGCTTACAGGGGAAATCCTTGGTGAACTTAAGCAAAAAAAGAAAGCTTACAAAAAGTGGAAACTTGGACAAATGACCAGGGAGGGGTTTAAATGTATAGCTTGAGAATGCTGGGGGGTTATCAGGAAGGCGAAAGCGCAAATGGAATTGTGACTGGCTAAGGATGTGAAGGATAACAAGAAAGGTTTCTACAGGCATGTTAACAAGAAGAAGGTGATCAGAGAGGGTGTGCGGCCCCTACTGAATGAAGGAGGTAACCTAGTGACAGATGATGTGGGGAAAGCTGAAGTACTCAATGCTTTCTTTGCCTCTGTATTCATGGACAAGGTGGGCTCCTGGACTAATGCGCTAAGTGATGCAAGATGGGATGAAGATGGACAGCCCTGAGTGGGTAAAGAACAGGTTAGGAACTATTTAGAAAAGCTAAACGTACACAAATCCATGGGTCCGGACTTAATGCATCCGAGGGTACTAAGGGAGTTGGCAAATGTCATTGAGGAGCCTTTTGCCATTATCTTTGAAGATCGGGAGAGATCCCAGATGATTGGAAAAAGGCAAATGTAGTGCCCATCTTCAAAAAAGGCAAGAGGGACGATCCAGGGAACTATAGGCCGGTCAGTCTTACCTCGGTTCCTGGAAAAATCATGGTAGGGATCCTTAAGGAATCCATTTTGAGGCACTTGGAGGAGAGGAAAGTGATTAGGAATAGTCAGCATGGATGCACAAAGGGCAAGTCGTGCCTGACCAATCTGATTAGTTTCTGTGATGAGGTAACTGGCTCTGTGGATATGGGAAAGTCAGTGGATGTGATATACCTTGACTTTAGCAAGGCTTTTGATACGGTCTCCCACAATATTCTTGCCAGCAAGTTAAGGGAATATGGATTGGATAAATGGACGGTAAGATGGATAGAAAGCTGGCTAGAAGGCCGGGCCCAGGGGGTAGTGATCAATGGCTCGATGTCAGGATGGCAGTCGGTTTCTAGCAGAGTGCCCCAAGGTTCGGTTCTGGGACCGGTTTTGTTCAATATCTTTATTAATGACCTGGATGAGGGGATGGATTGCACCCTCAGCAAGTTTGCAGATGACACTAAACTAGATGGAGAGGTAGATACGCTGGAGGGCAGGGATAGAGTCCCGAGTGACTTATACAAATTGGAGGATTGGGCCACAAGAAATCTGATGAGGTTCAACAAGGACAAGTGCAGAGTGGAAGAATCCCAAGCATTGTTACAGGCTGGGGACCAACCAGCTAAGTAGTAGTTCTGCAGAAAAGGACCTGGGGGTTACAGTGGATGAGAAGCTGGATATGAGTCAACAGTGTGCCCTTGTAGCCAAGAAGGCTAATGGCATATTAGGTTGCATTAAGAGGAGCATTGCCAGCTGATCCAGAGATGTCATTATTCCCCTTTATTCGGCTCTGGTGAGGCCACATCTGGAGTATAGTGTCCAGTTCTGGGCCCCCCACTACAAAAAGGATGTGGAGGCATTGGAGAGGGTCCAGCAGAGGGCAACCAAAATGATTCGGGGGCTGGAGCATACGACCTATGAGGAGAGGCTGAGGGAGTTGGGTCTGTTTAGTCTGCAGAAGCGAAGAGTGAGGGGGGATTTGATAGCAGCCTTCAACTTCCTGAAGGGAGGTTCCAAAGAGGATGGAGGAAGGCTGTTCTCAGTAGTGACGGATGGCAGAACAAGGAGCAATGGTCTTAAGTTGTGGTGGGAGAGGTCCAGGTTGGATATTAGGAAAAACTATTTCACTAGGAGAGAGGTGAAACACTGGAATGGGTTACCTAGAGAAGTAATGGAGTCTCCATTCCTTGAGGTATTTAAGTCTCGGCTTGACAAAGCCCTGACTGGGTTGATCTAATTGGGATTGGTCCTGCCTAGAGCAGGGGGCTGGACTTGATGACCTCTTGAGGTCTCTTTCAGCTCTGTGGTTCTATGATTCTATGACACCTCATGTTGCAGGACTGAGGGGATCCAGCTGTCCATCAGTCCAGATTGTGCCCTGGGAAATGTCACACATACTAATACTAGCTATGATTGAGCTAGCGTGCTAAAAACAGCAGCACTGTTGTGGCTGTACATGTCAATTCCTGTTCAGCAATGCCTACATTGCTATTTTTACTGTGCTAGATCAGTCAGAGCTGGTACAGATATGGCTATCTGAGCAGCAAATTGCCAACTTCAGATCCACTATAGAAATACCTTTAAGAGTCAAATATTGCAGGGGCTCTCACACTTTCCAGACTACTGCTCTCACACTTTCCGGACTTCCTTTTTAAGAAGTCTGATTTGTCTTATGTAGCCCCAAGTTTCACCTTACTTTAAAACTATTTGCTTACAAAATCTGATATATATTTTTACTGTGTAATTATCAAATAAATCAAATGGAATATAAATAATATACTTGTATTTCAGAGTATACAATATAGAGTAGTATAAACAAGTCTTTATATGAAATTTTAGATTGTACTAACTTTGTTAGTGCTTTTTTATGTAGCCTGTTGTGAAACTAGGCAAATATCTAGGTGAGTTGACATACCTCCCTAGAAGTTCCCTGTATATTTTGTGGGTATGTATATCCATTATAATTACTATTCATATGGGCTGAGAACCACTGAGATACTGCATAGGGACAATCACAACTACTCCCAAAATATCATATGAATAGTAATCTGTTTGTGCACCACTTCCAACCTAACAGTGGGTTCTCTATATACTGACATCCTTACACACTTAGCCAACCCCATTCTTTACCAACAAATATTACAATATATACAAAATTACAGCATTATCTCAGTTGCTTTGTGCAATAAAAGTAAAACACTGTGGCCTTTGTAATAGGAAAAGTGTTCATGTTGTTGATGGAGAAGATCATAGAATCATAGAATACTAGTACTAGAAGGGATCTTGAGTGGTCATCGAAGCCAGTCCTCAAAGCAGGACCAAGCACTGTCTAGATCATCCCTGACAGATGTCTGTCTAACCTGCTTTTAAATATTTCCAGCTCTCTAGGCAATTTATTCCAGTACTTAACCATCCTGACAGGAAGTTTTTCCTAATGTCCAACCCACACCTCCCTTACTGCAATTTAAGCCCATTGCTTCTTGTCCTATTATCAGAGGTTAAGGAGAATAATTGATCTCCCTCCTCCTTGTCATACCCTTTCAGAAAAAGATTCTAAAAGTTCAGGTCCCCCTGCCGCTTTTGTGGCTTTACAATTATGTTCTGTTTTTTGTGCATTAATAAAACATGGCTACTCCACAGGCTACACAATAGAACTGTGTTACTCATTCAAGTTACAGCACCCAACTATGGCTACGTCTAGACTACAGGGTTAAATCAGAAAAAAGTGCTCTTTCAACACATCCCTTATGCCTCATGGAACGAGGTTTACAGGAATGGCAAAAGAGCATGTCTACTTTAAAAAAAAATTCGGAAAAAGGATGTGTTCCTGGATGCGGCATTGCTTTTCCAGGATACCTCTGTATCCTGGAAAAGCAATGCAGTCTAGATGTAGCCTATTTCACCTCCAGAAATACATAATTGGGTGTGCTTAATTGTAGGACCATTATTTGGACCAGATTCTTTGTTCCTGTCCATTCACTTTCAATTGATTTGTCCCTGTTTATGGGGATTTTCCTCTCCTCTAGTTTATAACCCATGCAGTGGGGCAACTGCTTTTGTAATGTTTTGCTCTATCTTCAACTGGCAGACAGCAACTTGAGGTCTATTGACAGCTGGTAGAGAGTCCCAGTTAGCTCTTCAACCCACTACTACACAAAATGGAAACTGAACACATCAGGGAATTTATCCCATAGGATATTCCCTACCTGTAATATTAAATCCTAAATATCCAAATGTATGATTTGGTCTCTGTTTTTTTCTTATTCTTGTGAGTGACTACAAAGCATTTTTTACCATCGATAATTGAATTACTATTCATATGGGTGTAGTATTTCTTTGATGCAGGAAATCAGAAAGGAAATGTGGGGTTTTGGGGAATGCTGAGAATGTTTAAATACATGCACAAAATAAGAGGCAATGTTCACAGCATTGTATTTAGCCAAGTTCCTCTCTCCTTCCCTACCGTGCTGCTTACTTCTTACTCTTCCAACCCACCCCTAAGCATCTTACCACCAGGTAACAGCAGTATCTTTTTTGCTTTCTCTGCCAGGTGAAGTGTAGTTTAATTAATAAAATAACAGGCGATGGGAAGTTTGACTAAAATTAGGACCTCAAATTGTACAAGCAAAATACCACAAACTTGGCGGATTTTGTTAATAAGGGTTATTTCTTGTTAAATTGAGTTTTCTGCTGTAGGATGCCTCTGTGGGTTTTTTTTTTCTTGCAAAACCTACAAAATAATGTTAACATAGATTTGTCCTTCACAGTAACGAATATTTGTTTCTCAATACATTCTGAGTGATAGGTTTGTTCTGTTCTTATCTAATATCTTTATCATAAGCACTCAGAATAATGATGGTAACAATTTGTATGCTTTCTTAATAGCAAATTATAAAATCATTTCTGCAAATAAACAGCTAAGTAAAATGAAATAGTTTTATCTTAATGTTAATAGGAGGAATCTGATGGCTTTGTCACTAAAGGAGTGAGTGCAAAGAATAGTCACTATGACAAGCAGTTCATTTACAAACATGACTAACCTCACATGATACTGTGATGGAAACAGGATGTCCTTAAATCAACAAACTGATATTTTAACGTGTATCCTCACAAAGAAGCCATATACCAACCAACCAAACAAACAAACAAACCCTTGACAGTAAACATAAAAACAGGAAGTTAATAGGCATGGAAGGGAAATGGCAAATTAACATTTGGCATATTTATGACTCACAAATCAGCATCACTTTGAAGTAGTGCAAAACATTTTAATGAAAATGGGAAGTGTGTCAGAGACATCAAAGTAATGACCCATTAAATCAACACTAATCCAATGAGATGGGTTATTCAGAATAAAAACCTATGTTAATGCAACATTAATTTAAACACCTAGAAGCCAGGAAATTAATAATGTTAAAGTTCCCACAGGAAAGTTAGTTTATCTACACTGAACATATTGAAGCATACATTTCGAACATATACTTAACAGCATGTACATAGTACAATATGCCATATATCACAAGTCAGTTCTACAATATGTATAAACAAGGATGCTGAATTAATTGGATTATCAGACTATATTTCACATTTTTTGAAAAATCATTAGTGCAAAATCTATTAAAGTTCAGATATTAAATGTAAAAAGATTAAGATATTTTTCTTCATAGTAAATAAATAGTGATACCTGTCAGGTTATTGTCTTCAAATGATCAATAACTATGGCCACATTTTCAAAGGTAGGCACATGCAACTGTGTGCATTCATTTATCTGTGTCTAACACATACGAAGATATATCTGATCGGAGCATGAACATGCTGCTTTTTTGTATGCACATCTGTCAATTTTGCATGCCTATGGCACATCTGAAGAAGTGGGCTGTGCCCACAAAACCTCATGATACCATCTACATGTTTTGTTAGTCTATAAAGTGCTACCAGACCATTTGTTGTTTTTAAGTTTATCCTGTACAGACTAACTCAGCTATTCCCTAAAGATACAGAGATGTGTAAGTGTATATGTGCAATTCTATTCATTTATCTTTGAATGTCTGGCGCTTTGTGCAGCCTATGGTATAACTTGACCTAATAAAGATGTTAAATTGTATCTACATTGATGTTAAACAAATTGAGATCCTTTTTTCCTAGTCAAAGCCTAAACACACAGGCTTTGTCTTCACTGCGAGTTTTTTCTGGCAGAAAATATGCTAATGATGTCACAACTTATGCTAATGAGTCCCTCATTAGCATATTTCATATTTTCTGCCATAAAATCTCGCAGTGAAGATGTAGCCCTAGGCTAACATATCTTCTGTGAAGAGAACTAAGAGTTATAGGCTGTTTGGAACAAGCAGGTCTGAAAGAGGATTAAGAGGTAGGGTCAAGAATGGATTTCCACATGAAAATAGATGGAAGGAAGGAATTGATGTTGGAAGTTGGTCATGCAGTCAGGGTACATTAAAAGAAGCTAAAGGGTAGCAGAGGTAAGAAAATAGTTAAGTTTAATTTCAGACAAATATTTTATTTCCCAATGATGTGTGAAAGCATGGGAGCTGGAGAACTACTTTCACATCATACAACACAGGCTACTTGGAAATATCTTATTTTTGAAGCATTAACTGCAGGAAATACATTAGGAATATTACCCTGCTGAACTTGCAGTCTTGCAGAGCACTTTAGACAGGTGGGTGAATTTGCTTTGGAGGCTCATCTTCCAAAGTTCATCTATCTCTATGATTAATACATCCCACTTCTCTAGTCAAGATTTACACTTTTCTGACATGTCCACACTACCATTATTTCAAAATAACTATTTTGAAATTAGCGTTATTCCCCATGAAAGGCAGGAGTACAGATTTCGAAATAAGTGGCCCCTTATATCAAAATAATGGACTTGGTAGTGTAGACTCTCATCTTACAAATTTGCCCTAAGGAGAGTTATATCAAAATAATGCTGTAGTAGAAACTAAGGCTAATTTAGTTAAAACTGTCACCTGTTCATCAACAGACTGTGCAAGTGTTCACCTTCAAGATGTGGGTGCAAATGTGTATTCCACTCAGGTCTGTTC
Source organism: Pelochelys cantorii (assembly GCA_032595735.1). NCBI lineage: Eukaryota > Metazoa > Chordata > Testudines > Trionychidae > Pelochelys > Pelochelys cantorii. Next base: position 90,585,808 of record CM064326.1, read on the forward strand.
AGACCAAACGCACTGACTGACATCTTTATTTTCTCCCATATTGGTACCTATCAGGGTGGTGAACCCCTCCTAAACTTCCTTTTAGATTCCTTCCTGAGATTACAGGCAGTGCTGTCCTGACAACCTCTGTTCCCAGGATCTGACAGTTCATGAGCGACTAAAGCCATCTTAATCTGGGATTTAGGATCTGAATCCTATTGGGTTTGTTTGTTTTTTTTGCACATAACACCCAGCATGACTTTGGGATATATTTGGAGGACTTGCCACACCTGAGCTCCTCCAAGCAACTTCCTTATTCTTCCTGTTACATTGCAAGCACACCTCATCTTGAGGCAGCACAGACCAATGGCTAGAGTCAGTAGCATAGCCTTCAGTCCTAGGCAGCACAGACCAATGGCTAGAAACAATATCAATCACCTGCAGTCCAGGGCTGTACAGCCTAATGGCTAGATTCAGTAGTAATGATAGCCCTTAGTTCAGGGCAGCACAGACTAATGGCTGGAGTCAGTAGTTTGGGACAGTAGGCCTAATGGGGGGGCTAGACCCACCCTACTCCACTGGGCCTCGATCCAGGGCCCTGTTAGTGGCAAAGTGCTCAGCCATTTGCTCAATGGGGAATATGACTGCAACACACTGAGCTCCCTGAGGTGGGAAATATCACTCACATACCCTCCCTGGGTCGCTTCCTACCAGAGTTGGCATGGGGCACTCCACATAGTCTTTGGGTCCTCTGGCTCCTGTCATCCAGGTCTCGGGCTGGGGTACCTCTGGAGTTCTTGTAATAGGTCCTCCTCCAATGTACAGCCCAGACTAAGCTGAGATGCTCCTTTTTATACTGATTCTGTACTTGGAGCATGTCCAGTGCAGCTGAGGGGGGACTTCTTCCCTTCACAGGGCATTAAGCTCTCCTGGTCCAGTGCAGGTTACACACACCCCATCACACCTCTGTGTGCCAAAAATCTGCTATTTTGCTTTTTAGTAAAAATGGAACCCACACCTTCCCTTGTAAATGGCAATAGCTCAAATCAGCATTAACCCATTATCTGCCGAACACAGTTCTATGAACACACTATCTGAGGCTGCAAGGTTTTCAGTGGAGACAGAAAAGAATCTGTTTTAAGCAGTGAGAGTTGCTTCCTGGTCTGAAAAGCACAGTTAGATTTTTAGTGAATCTGAGGTATGAGACTAGTAAAACTTTGGACTTCAGCAAATGCAAAAACCTTTGAAAAGCTGGAAGTTCAGGAGAATCTGTGGAGCAGTAAACAATGCAGAAAACTATGTAAGAGGCTGAAAAGCAAAAATAGGAAGACCTGAGATAAGAATCTCTCCCTGGCAACTCACTAGTGACCAGTGCAAAGCCAACTTGCGCTTCAGGATGGCCTGATGAGCCAGGGAGGAAAACTGCTGACCCTTGGATCTAGGCTGGGAACTGATTGCAGTGAGCAGCCTGCTCCCAGCCAATATTGTGAACTGACTCTTGCAATATCAGTCCCATAGCAGTCTGTGGATCATACTCAACAGAAAAATCTCAGTCTCCACTCAGAGGAGATGTTTTAGTCCCCCACCCCACCCCCAGCACCCAAGGAACAGCCTGGAGCCAAGTTTGTTGAGAAGGCAAAAGAGAAAGAGCACACTCCAGAGCCTGGTAAGTGTATGACTCAAACTAAGTTTACGATCAGAGGGATTTCTGGTTAACTGACATGCAAAAAGGATTAAGTCTCCGCTAACATCATTTGACCAATAACAGCAGATCATTTTATAGTATCTAAGTGTGTATCCCTCCCACACACCATGTGGAATTGAAAATAGTGACATTGTATTTCATATTTGAGAACAGGTTATTTTAACAGTTAAGTCACAGAGATGTGCTATGGTTATTTTTGTTTTCCTTTGAGTAATTGGGAATTTGCCACTCCACAATCATTCCTCCTGTGTCTAGGCAGCTGCTGATGAACAGCAAATAGAGTGTGAGCATTTAGAAAAATGTATTCTGTTTCCAAATGTAGTCTCTTTCAGTGTGAGCTAATCTTTTCCAGGGTGGATGAAGGCTGTAGATCTGAGTTCTGCATGCAACAATGACAGGGTAAGCAGAGTGCTATGTGTGAACCAGATCTGCTTACAGGGAATAAGAAGTAGGCAGTTGCCCTGGGGCCTAGTGATTGAAAAACTACAGCAGAAGTGCTACAGCAGAAGTGGTAGTGGCAGTGCCCAGAGTCCTTAAAATCACTACTGGAGCACCATGAGGTGTGCTCTGAGAGGCTTGAAAAGCTGACTGTTGCTGGAAGGGGCTATGATGGGCTCTGAGTGGTGCTGATGGCTGGCTGCACCCAGCCTCACTCCTCTGCTTGAGGCCCTGCACCTTCCATGTGCTCCCCTTGCCCAGGGGCCTGGAAAGACTGCTTAATGCCCTGCCATAGCAATTTACTAGGGAAAAATGTTGAAGGAAAATAAAGATTTTTAAGTTTCAATTTATCATTGCCTCCCCCCTTCTGTAACTATGTATGATAAGCCTGTGTGAAAAGGGAATGCGAGGAGTGAAGCATCCCTTTCCCAATGTAAGTAGGTTCACTTTAAAACTGTTATGTTTTATGTCTTTTCACATTCCACAGTTGTTAATTCTGTGCTCCTCCACAGAGATGCTTTAAACAACCACCCTTCTGGTTCTTGTCCTTTGTAGGACCCTAAACCTGCCCTGGCTGCTGCACTTCAGGGACAGCGTTCCTGGCCGTATGTGCCCCCCAGGGCCCTTCCAAAGGAGGTGTTTCTGTTAAGAACTCATAGACAATGTTCTTAAGAGGGCAGATCAGCAGTTGCAGCAATAGAATGAACTGAAGAAAAGACAGGAAAAACAGTATATTCTGGTCATCTGAAGAAGTGGGCTGTGCACACGAAAGCTCATGATACCATCTTCATGTGTTGTTAGTCTATAAAGTTCTACCAGACTAACTCCGCTACCCCCTGAAGTATACTGAGTGACAGGCATAGTCTCACCATCCAGCTGGAGAGAGGGAGCAGGCACTTGGAACATGAACAGAAGCTAAGAGAGGAGGACAGAGTCTAACAGGAGTTGCTGGAATAGTTCTCTGTTAATAATGGCTGCCTGTTGCCAGGGTACAGGGCGCTGCTGCCACTCTCACACCATGGCATGATGCCCTGTATCAAACTGCCAGCCCAGCAGCAGCTTACCCAGCTTCATGTTGGGGGAGAGCTATGCATTCTCGCCTTATTAGATGTTGGGGACGGTGCAGCCTATCTTCTCTCCCTTGAAAACCTTCTCCCCTCACCCTGGTCCCACAACAAAGTAAGAGCTAAACATGTAAAGCAGGGAAAGCAGAAACTGAGGGTGGGGCCATACTGTGAGAGGTGTGAATTATTTCCTGCCCTTATTTTTGGTTTTGTAAGGGCAGCTGGCCTGCCCAACAATTGATGTGTTTATTGTTTTCAGTCCTGTTTGCAAATAAAACATTTTGTTTTCAAGAAAGTGTATGATGTGATGTACATCTAGCAATAAAATCAGGATTTCAGTGTTTACAGGTAAAAGCATGTTAAGAAGTGATTAAGCATTACAATGTGAACAGTGCTTCTCCATTTCCCACCCAGGCCCAAATACAAATTTATTTTTAATCATATCCTTGATTTACAATGAATTGCAATGAAGGACACCCCACTCTCAAGCACTGCCCACCTGCCATAAGTGAGCCACTTTTCCCATCAAGCACATTTGCACAAGGAACATTCCCCCTCTTCCCATGGGTCTCTTCAGTTCCACAACACATCCCTTACTTCTGCATGGGTGCAACCAATTCCAACAGTACTAGTTTTACTTTATGGCTAAGGGAACCGATCCAGAATATCTATGCTGTCATTTTGGGAAATTGCTCACCGGTGGCTTCCTAAAGTTTGTGAAGAGCACAGCAAGCCACAGTAATTCAGACAGCATTAATTATACTGGCATCCAAACTGGTTTATAACCACCTCCAGTTGGGATTTTAATCTGTCCACATTCAATGATCATTGTTCACTTTCTTAGAGAGCAATTCAACTTTTTTGTGTGTGTGAGGACCTCTGATATCACAGTATAAGTTCAGAAACCAAGTCAAAAGAGGGTATGCGTAGTCCCCTAGAATAGCACTGGGGATAGTAATGCTCTTTCTGTCAATGTCATTTATGGGAATTGCAGACTCCAGAGCAGCGAAAAACTCTGGCATCGTAGACTCTTCCTGTGTAGTATGAATTGCCATTCATAAATCTGTGGTCCATTAGTGCCTGCATAATAATGGAATAGTACACTAAGCAGTGCATATGCTCCTTGAGAAGGGCAAATTATGTCACAGTATGGCGTAGTCAGTTTCCAGACAGCTAGAGCAACCCATTTCTGAACTAGGAAGGGTGACCTCATGTGTCCTTTTATGTTAGTGGGTATGGCAAGTTGCTTAAAAAGCTGCAGAAATAATACTTTCTTGATGTGAAAGCTGTAAACTTGCTATTGGTCATCCCAATTCTGCATGACGATGTGTTTCCATCAATCTGTGCTTGTGGTGCTGTACCAGAAACAGTTTATATATGGGGCATCAGAAGCTATGCCAGTTACATATTCTGACTAGCATCTTCCAGTGGGTTTCAGCAATGTCAAGGCACTCCTCCTCTTTGTCCTTTATCTTCATTCGAGCACCTTCATTGGGACAGAAAATCATCTTAGATGTAGTGGCTCTCAACAAAGGGTGTCGATTTTCTATTATTGGAGCCAAAGAACAAGATGGAGTTGGCATGGTTTCTGAAAGTTGTCTTTGCCAAAACAGGAAAGCACTCTTCATCAGTACTGAGGTAATTGATGCTCGTGGTCCTAGCGCTAAAGATATAGAAATGGTGGGGCCTGGAACAATCTATGCTTCCAATAGTATGCCTGCCTCCCAGGTTAGTGGGGAGGCAGGTATGGACAGGAAGAGTGAGTCTATTGCTGCCACATCAACTTGTGGGCTTATCAGGGCAGAATGACAGAATCACAGGCTGTGGTGCTGATGGAAAATGCCCATATTGTTCCAGGGTCAAAGGATAGTACAGGGATTCTTACATCTCAGTACCAGGGAGAACTGGTTAGCAGCCTAGCTCTGCCCAGAGTACCAATGACTTGTGGACATTGGAAGACTGTCCTTGATAGAGAGGACAAACTTTTCTTTGAAAGTCCCTTGTGCATTTTATGGGTCCTCTTCCAAGATCCCAGAGGAGACATGGATCAACCTCTTCCCTGTATCGAGTAAGAATTAGAGTCCTGGGGTATCTACTACCACTTCTGAGGAGAAAGATGGCTGAAGTAATGATCAGCCAGTGCCACTGGCTAAAAAAGAAGCCGGTGCTGCTGCAGCCCATATAGCCTATTCCAACAAATGCTGCTCCAGACAAAGACTTGGTGACATCTGTTTCCATTTTGAAAGAACAGCAGATATAGTTTTCCTTTGTGGTCTTCCCTCAGCAAGCAGTGAGTGTCTGGGCCACTGCTAGGATTGAGAAGCCACATAAGTGATGTTGATTGAAGGCTGAAGAATACTGCATACCTGTTCAGTTTCAAAAGCTTCAACCTTGCCCTCATTGAGGAACATTTTTCTCAGCTTGCAAGAACTCTATTCCCTTGTCTCTCTCTGGAGACGGATCACGAGAGGCTTCTATCTTTGCTTATATCTCCTAAAGTTCAAGACATTGTTTCTAGGGGCACAATGACCTCTCTCTGCTCTACCGTTGCTGTGGGCTTCCTATTGCCCTATTGCCCTGTATTTAAGTGGGTCTTCCATTGTTTTGATGTCATCATACTTAATTTACAAAGTAGACACATAAATAGCTGTCTTCTGTCCTGAGAGGTAACCTGTTTCTCCCCATTTGGCCACAGACTAAGAAGTCTAATCTCAGTGATTATCCAGAATTCTTTATGAATTGTTAATACATATAATTCATGATTGTATTAAGCATAAGTCTCATGCTTTCAAAAAAAATCCTTAACCGATACACTGTTATAAACACAGTAATAATGCATACAATAATGCATAGCTGATCCAACGTCTTGTCACTCCTTCTCCCTCCATCTTTAAAGACTGCTAAACCTTTTTCAATGTATTCTTTGAAAAGTGATACCCAGGCTTAGCTTCTCTCTCTTGCTGGGTGTAGATGCTATTCTGTTTTTTCACACACTTGTTAGCATTAGGTGTGACTCCACCCCTCATTAGCTTGATAGATCTATTTAAACTATATGTAAATACATTCTCATTGTCTTTCACAGTATTTTGGAATTAACTTCCAGGTGGGGAAAACACTTTTTTGTTTAACAAGTCCCCTGACATACCTGGCTTACACACACCTTAGTTATAATTCTAGCATTTATTTAAAACTCTTAATAATTACCATGTATGTACCTCACACAGTGTTAATGATCAACAAGTTATCCATTTTCAAATTATACAAACAGCATATTTTGTTAAAAGATTATTACAATAATGTGTAAGTATGTATACAGTGTCACAAAAAGCTTAAAAATTTAATGTAACATGCGTCTGACGTACTTAAAAACATTTTGCTATTACTTTTTGAGTTTTTGGCTAGCTGTTCTTCAGCCACTGTTCTTCAAAAATACTCTAAGCCCAGGTTTCATATCAGGGTATAAGAAAGTGAAGTTGGTATAAGAAAGTGAAGCACTTATAACTTCTTTACAGTCATACATAGATTACACACTTTAATAGCTAATCACCAGTCTATCAATAGGTTTTGACAACATTCATTGTAAGCTGTTGTTGACTGTGTGCAAGCGCTAAAAGGACTGTATAGAGAAGCACTGAGTTTATGCTCTTGTATAAGGCTTCTTTTTTCTCTTCCATAGCTTTAACAAATATTGTTCATTTCACTGTTATTTCAAACTTAGATCTGCAAGTTATCTGCCCTATTCTTGGACAAAGTAAGAATGTTCTTAACAATTAATCATAAGAACAGCTTGCTTCTTCAAAAATAGTGCTCAGTACTATAAAGGAGTTCAACAAATATGTTGAGAAGTCATAGCCAATTTAATATGTAGATCAAATTTTTGTAGAAGCTGAAAGAATGTTTTTCTCACATAGATTTGTGTGTTTCAAAGATTATTGTTAGCCATGCAATTTAGGAGGGAGAAAATAACCCCATTTCATTTCAATTACAGATCTATTAAGCTGTTGGAGAACAGGAAATATGCTGAGAATTTTTCAACTTATTTTGCTTTACAATTGACAACAAATGGATAATGGTTTTTCTGATTTGTATGTAGGTGCTATATGAATTGGACAACTGTTGAAACTCAGAGGTAGTGGTTTGCATATGTGCATAAATTTTGGGGGGAAAAAACCTCCTGTTTTGTGTAGAACTCGTTCTTTAGTATTATATCTTACAGGCTGCCACTACTTATGAAAGTCAGTTGATCGAGGGCCTTAGAATCTAAAATCTTTTGTTTATATCCAGGGTTATTATAACATAAGTATAGACAATGCATATTTCCAAAACTACCAAATGTGTGGCTATTCAGACTTGGATTTTTTTAAAAAACATGATTTAGTTCAGTTTCAACTTCCTATATATTTCTATAGCATATATATTTTCTATGAAATTATTCAACCCCCCCCAAAAAAAAACCCATCTCCTGAGATTATTTCCCATACAGTTTTGCAGAAGAGTTCCATAAAGCTAACTGAGAATATTTCCAACAGTTTCAGATAGCTTGCACTCTTAAAGTCTCATTGGACTCATGTATGCTCCTGAAATTTCTAGATTGGAGTCTTTTACAGTCATACAATTTTTTCCTATCATCTCATATGCAGACCTAGCTGGAGTTATCCATTCCTAATTGTTACCATAAGCCTAGACAGCTGCTTGAAACACTGTAAGCATTTCTGGGATGGGACTATATGGGTTCTTTGGGATTTATGTAAATTAGCATGCAAAATTATGGCACAGTAGATTGTAATTGGGGCTACCCATGAAGATCATTTGGAAGTAAAATAGAGTACACCAGTTACAGCTCTGAGTTCATTCTGGTGTGAATTCTGCTTCTTAGTAATCAGTGGTTTACAGTCTAACTCTTGTCTTATGCTTGCTACATGAATGCTTAATTTGTCAATTTCCAAAAATCACACGAGCAAGTGGCACAACAATTTTAATAGTTTAATGGAGTTCTCTTACAACTGTCAAAACTTCAGCTCAAGAATTTGTAGAGAACCACATATGATGAATCTCTTTCCAGGTCTTTTATTAATACTCCTTCCTCCACTTTCAGCATTGATAATATTCAATTTAGCCTCTTTCATGGAAGATGATTTGGTGTTGCTTAGGGCATATGTAACAGTGCCTCTGTGAGTCACAACTGGTAATACAAAATTCAGGACAAGGTGCTGATAAATACGACTTATGGGACACCAAATTAGCAACAAAAGTAAACTTCTATTTTAGCAAACTGGCTAACAAGAAGTCAGAGAAGTCCAGTTTCCTTCAGCATTCCAGTCTTTGTATCACCCTCAAGACCACTGAAGTTAATGATGAGTGGTTATTTAAAAACAGTTTAATCAAACAAAGTGTTCTTCTGATCCCAAACAACCAGTCATGCACCCAAGGCACTATTCTCACTCAGATCCTACCCAATAATCAAGCTCTTGCCAATCCTTTCCTTTGTAAAATTGAAAGATTTATTAATTAAAGAAAAAAAGATGAAGGTTAAAATTGGTCAAAAGAATAAACTGCTGGCTTAAGTCAAGTCTCTGCTTCCAAAACACTGGAAGGGCCTCCATTCTTTGGGTAGAATGTTCCCATTAGTGTAAGTTCACAGCCTAGAGGCTGGAACAGGAAAGAGGCAAAATGGAGATGTTTCCAGGACCTTTTATAGCATCTCCCATGTTGGGGGAAATCCATTGTTTTGAACAAAGTCTTTAGCACAGCTAGTGGAGCACTACACGTGACAAGATGGTGTTTGGAGTCAAATGGACTAGTCACATATGATTCCGCTTAATCACCATAGAAGAAATAGAAGAAACCATTACCTATAATCTGAGTTGCGAACTCTGGTTGTCAACTGGAACACCCAGTCTAAAAGGAACCCTGGGCAGTGCTGATTGGAACGCCCACTGGGCTATTAAAAAGTCTAGATCGGGGTACAGCAGGGCTAAGGCAGGCTTCCTATCTGCCACCTTCATGACTCCCAGAATCAGCATCATGTTCTCCCTCATGCTCCAATGGATGGGGACAATAAGGAAGCTCCTCACATTGTCCCAACCCCAAGTTCCAGCTTTTCAACTCCCATTGGCCAGGAACATCTTCTCCCTCCCCCCACAAGTTGGGAGGAACAGGGAGAGAAACCCAATGAAGTATCTTTGATGGATGATTTCTAATAACTGTCTATCATTATAAAATTCCCAGTTGTGAGTGAAAAGTGATCAATGGCCCCAAAATATAAAATGTACAGAGGACTCAATAATGGTGGGAATATTTTGACCAAGGCTTCAAAAACAGTTCTGTGTAATTCACTAGAAATGGTAGAAATTTTGGTAGTATAGGTTGCAGTGCCCTTATCTGGGACTCTCTCATCCGGCAACATCTGTGGTCCAGCATGACTATGTATGTTCCTGGAAGAGAGAACCCCAGAGTAGGAGGTCTCGCAGCTGGAAGCCTGGTGAGTCTGGGGGCAGCAAAGCTGCAGCAGCCAGGGCAGTGGTGGTGCCAGAGCAGCCCGGGCAGTGGTGGAGTGCTATCTGGACTCCCTGCTACCTGGGAGCAGGGCTGGGACCATGGCTGCCTAGGAGGAGAAGCCTGGCCAGGACCTCATTAGCCCGGGTGGCAGTGGGGCCATAGTGTCCTGGGCCACAGCAGCAGGGACATAGCAGTCTGCTCAGTGGCGGATATGTGATTTGGGCTGCCTGCTACCCAGCAGCAGGGCCAGGGCTGCAGCTGCAGCAGCCCAGGAGGGAAAGTTGGTCTGGGGCTGCAGCAGCCTGGCAGAATCAGCTAGGGCCATGTATTGCACCCCAAGCCTCTGTCCCAGCCCTGAGCCCCCTCAACCCCAGCTCCACCCTAGAATCTGCACTGCCTAGAATCTGCACCCCACCAAGATCCCTCACACTTCTGCCCTCAACCCTCTGCTTCAGCCCTGTGCTGCCCCCAACACTCCAAACCATGCCACTCCCACCACCTGCATTATGTGAACTAATATGAAGATGATATGTTGCACATCATCTCCACATTGGAGTGAATTCTCTTATGTGAACCACTCCAGGGTGGAAAATATTAGAGGGAACACTGGTCCTGGGATGTTGCAATCATGTTCTCACTGTGGCTGTCTGTAACCAACAAGGAGATGGGAAATAAGTGGGAAAAAAAATCTGCCTCTTTAGAGCGGATGGATAGCTCTATCAGTTGCTTCAGACAGATGCATGGAGGAGGCAGGAATAGCTAGACCCTCTTGCTAATTATGATGGCCTCATGGATTGGGAAGTATCCCCTTATTTGGTTCTGTAGGCTGAAGAATATCCAGGAGCTGGTGTTCAGAATCCTGGACTTCCTCCAGTGGTATTTACAGGCTATTGACTATCCTCTGCAGTGACTCTTAATACTGCTTCTTATGATCCATCAGGTATGGAATGACTGCTTCAACTCCAGATGGGGAATGAGCTTCCTGTTGGCATCATTGGTACCTGTGGATCTGAGTCAATATCTTCCTCCTCATACTCCAATGGATCTCATGGATACAGAGTAATTGAAGTGTGTTATGATCCATGAATGGATCTGTGAATTTTTCTTAGGGCTCCAATGGGCCCCAATAAGACCAAGAGATGGCATCAGTCAGTTGGGGTGTCCCTAAGTGTTTGGGTACCCATATTTCATGGAGAAGACATATCTAAAAGATGGAGTCCAGATCTCCTTGACTGTCTGTCAGGGCTCAGTTCTCTATAAAGATATGAAGGACTTCTCAGGGCATCCAGGTCTGAGAACTGCCCCTCCCCCCACCAATGGTAGTACCATTAATGCTGGAGGGTGGACATTTCTGCCTGAGGGCTAGGGAGGAAATGGCTCCCATGTCATCATCAAAAAACTAGTTTAATCCTCCTGTGTGGCAATGTAGGAGGACTGGGACAGAGTGGAAAGGAGATGGAGACTAAAGGAGGAAGATGTACAAATATCCATATGCCCCAGTGATTAACTGGTTAGAAGTGTCCTAGGACAATTCAATGAAGGAAGGTCTCTTTTGACGAAGTCTGGTCTAGCACTCCTGGATAGATCTGCTGAAAGTAGCTTTGTGCTTCAGGGCCAAAGTCACTAATGGATCCTTTTTTTTTTTTTTTTTTTTACCCTCCAGTTTTTTTAAAAACTCCTTGGGTCCCTTAGGATCCATATGCAAAGACTTACCCTTTTTGCATAGGCCCAGGAAGTGATGGTCGCAGCTGGTTGGGAATCCGTTCTTGCAATTTTGAGAGTCCATCCTAATTTCATAGGAATCCCAGAAAGAAGAAGCTTTGGGCTTAGCATCTGAGGAATCCGCTCCTAAGCTCATGCTTTGAGGGGTGCTGCTCTTCTGTTGGGGCTGATGTACAGAAAGGAACACTCCCAGACCCCGATCAGAGTAAGGTTTCACAGCCTTTACTATAAGATGTTTCCTTAAATGAAGTTCACAAGTTTTCTGTGTTCATGCTGAAAACAAGGCATTGATGCCACACTTTGCAGAAATATTCATTTCACCCAACAGACAGTTGGAGATCATCATTCATGGAGAAAGATCATGGGCAGAATCCATAGTAGCTGAAAACCAGGAGTCTGGGATTAGTCCCAAATAGCAGGGAGGGAGTCCTGATACAGGGGGAAAACTATACTGTGAAACTCTAACTATACTGAAATATAAATATGAAATATTTATAATATCTATCTCTAAGCTACCGAAGAGAAAAACTGGAGAAATTATACCGCGTATACAGGGATTCCTACTGAAGCTATGCGGAGGTAAAATGAACTGTCGAAGCATTACCCTATGGTATCTCTTTTGAAGATGTCTTTTTGCATTGCACAGCATAACTTCACATGCTCTGTATGTGCTCTACAAAATGTCATCCTTCAAGCTATCTGTGGGCTCCGCAGGAAATAATTTATTAGTAAGTCTTTTGACACTGTCTCACATGACTTTCTCATAAACAAACTTTGGAATACAACCTAGATAGAACTGCATAAAGTGAGTGCATAACTGGTTCAATAATCATTCTCAGAGAGTTGTCAATGGTTCACATTGGTGCTGGAAGGGCATAATGAGTGAGAGCCTTCAGGGATCAGTTCTGGATCTGGTTCTATTCAATATCTTCATTAATGATTTAGATACTGACAGAGAGTACACTTACAATGTTTGCAGATGATACCAAACTGTGAAGGGCTGCAAGTGGTTTGGATGATAGGATTTAGGATTATAATTCAAATTGATCTGGACAAACTGTTGAAATGGTCTGAAGTGAATAGGATGAAATTCAATAAGCGAACATGAAAAGTACACCACTTAGGAAGTAGCAATCAGTTACAGATATACAAAATGTGAAATGACTGCATAGGAAGAAGTACTGCAGAGAGATCTGGAGGCCATAGTGGACCATAAGCTAACTCTAAGGCAAGAGTTGTAAATATATTTTTAAAAGCCCCAAAAGTAATTCCTCCAATCTATTCCACACTGATTAGGTCTCAACTGGAGTATTTTGTCCAGTTCTGGGTGCCACATTTTAGGAAAGATATAGATAAGTTGGAAATAGCCCAGAGAAGAGCAACAAAAATTATTAGAAGTCTAGGAAACATGACCTATCACCGAAGATTCAAAAATTTGGGTTTGGTTAGCCCAGAAACAGAAGACTGAGAAGGGAAATGATAACAGCTTTCAAGTCCCTAAAAGGTTGTTAAAAGGAGGAGGAGGGGAAAACATTCTTCTTAATCTATGAGGATAAGATACGCAACAGGTTGGACATTAGAAAACAATTCCTAACTACCAGAATAAATTGCCCAGGGAGCTTGTGGAATCTAAATAATTTGAGATTTTTAAGAGCAGGTTAGAGAGATTCCTGACAGTGTGGTCCACATGATGCTTAGTACTGCCATGAGAGCAGGGGACTGGACTAGATGACCTGTCAATGTCCCTTCCAGTCCTATTATTCTATGAAAATGGGGTCATGCTGGCTATAAGTTTGGGAACCTCTGTTCTAATTCATACAAGTAAATAAGAAAACAAATGCAAGTTTTAAGCCTCTGAAAAATAGAGACAGCAACTTAAAAATGAACTTTTTATTAAATTATGCAAAATATTTAAGGATCTATCCTACTTTTTGTGCAAATACTCCAACCTGAATAGAACTTAAATGGTAATGCACAATAACTAGGCTTTCAAAATGTGTCTGAAATTTAGATTTTGAAAACGTTCCTAATCAATGCCTGAATATTTCATTATTGAAACATAGTCTGGTAGCATTCAGTTATCTAGCCAAGAGGATATCCCCCCAAAAAGTGCATCTCTATGCTAGTTCTTGAATATAAGAGAGCAACTTTACCTCTTTACATACATTTTTCAAAATTTATGAGCTCTATTGATAGTCAATAGGATTTAGGCTCCTGAAGTCACTTAGACTCTCTTGAAACAGTTACCCGAATTTAGACTTTTCAAGGGTGTAAAATCTTTATCCTTACTTACTTACTTACTTATAAGATCATGAAATTCTGACAGTCCCACTTATCACATCATTCAGCTTCAATTGCCAGTCATCATGGCCTTTGGTGTCTTCATTTTAAAAACAAAACATATAATTTATTCTGAAAAACTGAATGTCTTCACTTGTTAGCATTGTGCTTTCTGGGTGGGTTTTTTGGTCATTCAAATGACTGGTAAATAGACTCATCTCAACATGTAAACTGAAGGAGGTAAGACTCAAGATTGGCTAAATTTCTAGGTTCCATTTATCTCTGAGAATGCTCTGTGCTTTACTCCCATATGGCAAATCTGGGCTCTCTGTCAGAGCATCCCTGTTAATCGGAACTGACATACTAGTGCAAGACAGTGACAGTGAAAATAAGATCCTGACTTATTAAGTGCTATAAAGCTATGCACTAGGATTTCAAAATGTATTTCCGACTACTGTAAATACTTGTGTGACAAAGTCATAGATCTTGAAGAAAAGGTATTAGGTTCTCTATTATGCCACTTGTTACTCGAGCTGTCCTTAAATACTCATTTTATATGCTGCCAACTGCTCTTGACAAAGATCAGAAGTAGGTGCGCTCTCGGCATGGCTATAAGATTTCTTTCCTTCAATTACACTAATTTTGTAACATTCATACCCCTATGAACATGACAGTTTCTCAGAGACAGATTGCCTATGACAGGAAGTGTAAGGGAAGTAAGCACAACTTTCAGGCTGTCATATCTTTCCGAATTGTCTGCTCATCACATTAAGAGAAGCTCTTGCTCAGGAATGGGCCATTATATTCTCTCTCTTAGACAGCTGTTATGCTGTGCAGTGTTAAGTCTGGATCCTACTTTCAGTGCATCTGAATTCCTACTGTGAGCATCAATATTGGGGAAAAAAAGATGCATTTTTTGAAAAAGCTATTGCAGATAGTCTTTAAAAACAAAAGTGAGGAAACACATTGTTTTGCCTGAAGCTAAACTAAGTTATATAATACAGCAAACTAGCTATGTAAGGGTATGTCTACACTAGCCCCCTAGTTCGAACTAGGGAGGCTAATGTAGGCATTCGAACTTGCAAATGAAGCCCGGGATTTAAATATCCCGGGCTTTATTTGCATGTTCCCATCCGGGCGCCATTTTTAAATGCCACTAGTCCGGACTAACTGCCCGCGGCTACACGCGGCAGTGAAATGGTAATTCGAACTAAGTCCTTAGTTCAAATTAACTGTTACTCCTCCTGGAATGAGGCACTTAATTTGAAATAAATGAAATGTCAGGGAAACCTTAATCTCTGCTAACAAAGCATTACCATATCCAAAGTACTATAATAAGAAATGTGTGATTAATATATGTGCTACCAAGGTCCATGTGAATATCCTCTACTTTTCCCATTGGCCTGCTGTCTAATATCACATACAAAAACAATGCTTTGGGATTGAGTTTTAGGGGCCATTATGTAATGGCATTAGTCTTGAGCGTAAGCATAAAGAATTAAAACACGGAGGCAAACTGATCTTTTCAGTTCAAGAATTTGCATGACAAGCACACTGATTTTAAGTGCAATATTAAGGAGCCATGTATAGCTATTATTACATTGTGTCTCCAGCCTGCATTTAGAAGAGGTGTACCCATTGTGGTAGGCCCACAGCATGCAGGCAAAAAGATGGTCCGTTGCTTTCAATAGCTTTCAATGGACTTAAATTATTTTGAGTCATTACCACACACCTCTGCTTGCTTCAGACTATTTATTTGATTATGTTTTGGTTTGTTTTTTTTAAAACAGATTGTGGCTATCCAATGCTCGATATGCATATGGACTGATTGTAATAAAACCTGGCTACAATGTAGAATTGATATATAATGGTTTGAAGCCCTCCCAGTAACCTTGAAATCCTTCCACAATTAAAACCATGAACCAAACAATGTCTGGTGTGATCATCATGACACCTTATTAAATTCACATTGAGTCAGTAGGTTGCTCATTTACTTGAATAAGAGTTATGGCTACAGCAATCTGCCATCTACCAGTGGCTAGGAAGGTGGTGGGCTGAAATGCTGTTGACTGAAATACAACTAACACAGTCAATACTCAAAGTTATTGATATAATTATTTCATTCTCTATACCCTCTGCCCACTTGTTAATTGGGCTTATTTGTTCTTCCTTGTCTCTCCCATTGGTAAAACCTGAAATTAGAATTGAAGGCATCTGGTGGCTTGCAAATGATGCATGCTGTAGTAATATTGGATAATTTTAACTGAAAATTAACAAGGCCTATTCTAAGCCTAGTATAGTTAAAAAAATAATATATGTGGGTATGTCTACACTAGCCCCCTAGTTCGAAGTAGGAAGGCTAATGTAGGCATTCGAAGTTGCAAATGAAGCCCGGGATTTAAATATCCCGGGCTTTATTTGCATCTTCCCGTCTGGGCGCCACGAGGTGTAACAGTTAACTCGAACTAAGGACTTAGTTCGAGTTAACGTTTGACTGCTGCGTGTAGCTGCGGGCAGTTAGTTCAGACTAGGGGGATTTAAAAATGGCACCCGGACAGGAAGATGCAAATAAAGCCTGGGATATTTAAATCCCGGGCTTCACTTGCAAGTTCGAATGCCTACATTAGCCTCCCTAGTTCAAACTAGGGGGCTAGTGTAGACATACCCTATATGGATTCACAGAGATTTGAACTGACATTTCAAAGCAAAGTTCTACTATTATACAGATGAAGATAATGAATATTATTAATAAGCTTTCAAGAGAATTAGATTATGCTTTCATTCAAATATCACTAAAAATTAAAATGCATAAATGGAACCCAAACCAGCCCTATCTCTGTGAAACATTTCAATAACCTGTTCAAAGATGTAATGATAAGAAATGTGCATGCACAAACTTGAATTTTGGAAACAGCAATATGCAGAGCTGAGATAGAAGCCTCCTATGATTTATTTTGGCCTGACCCTTTACTTTCAAGGGAAATTCTGTCCCGTGGGAATTTCTGATATTTAAATATTTGTTTTAGTCTAAAATTGGGATAAAAGCAGAACAAACACATCACCAAGGTTTTGAACATCTGATCATTACTGACACCGCTCATCTTATATGTTCTAAAGGGGGGTGTAGTGAACAAGGGTGGCCACTCACTGACCTCAAGGGGGAAGAACTCTTTTCCGAGCCCAGGTGGACCGAAGAGGGTCCTGCCCCTTTAACTCCACTGAGGACAAGGGGCGGGGCAGGGAGCATAACAGCCCAGCCCAGGAGCTCTGTAGGGGCTCAGCTGATGGAGGAAGCGGAAGCCTGCCCTGATCTCTCAAGCCAGGAGGGCCCTGAGGACCTTGGAGAGGCTGAGGACTGGCCTGGACTGCCGGGCTCTTGCTCCATAGAGGAGACCTTCTATACCCTGCCCAAGGGTTCAGACTACCATTATCCTGAAAACCAGCAGACAGCATGGAGCCAAGTAGATGTTGAGGGGGAGTTAGGAAGTGGCCCAGGGGAAGCTGACGACTGTCAGGCTGATCACATAACATTCTAGAGTGTGTCAGTTTGTTGCGGGTCAGATCCCCACTGACCCCAGTGGAACCCAGGGCTGCCACTGTATGGTCCTTGGGCTAGCACATGGTAGAGCAGGGAGGGCCCACCTTGGGCTAGCACATGGTAGAGCAGGGAGGGCCCACCCCACCACACCCCACGTTTTTGTTTGACTGCCTGCCCTGAACCAGGGCCTGGGCCATACTGACTATGGTACAGTGGTCGTATCACTGCCCTGATCTCAGGGTCCCCAGTTTGGCTGGAGCCACTAGACTGGTACTTACAGGCCTGAGCACAGGTCAGGGACCCATGACTCAATCAGCCAACTTACAGGGGTATTTATTTCCATTGCTGCAGCATGCTCACTTACAATTACTGCTCTCTCACGCTGTCTCTTAGCTTTCAAAACATGGATAATGCCTCATCTATGCATGTGGTAGTAAATGCATCCCTCTGAAAGCATTACAAGCCAGTTTTGACAATGGGGGATGGGTTTGAAATTCAAATTGAAATCAATAAACCAATGACCAATAACATTGAAAATGGTGGGAGGTTAGTATACTTCACATGAAGCAAGCACATTTTGTATGCTTCAGAAAATGGGAAGGGAGATTTAGTTGCTCTCCTAGGGTTTGAGTCTGTGAGCTCCAGGAATTGCTTGGCATATTGAAAGATAGATCCCTTTGTTGGTTTTGATTAGTGGCACTTCAGGAGCCTCTCTATATAAATGCAAAATATTCCAATCATGGGGGGGAGTTGCTTTTCATAACATATTTGCTGCTATTGCTTGATTGCTGTGGTTATTTCTGCAAGAATGTTAGCCCCTCTTCTTTGTGTGTTATACGCTCCCTCCACTTCAATAAAATTAAATGTAGTTTTTGGAGGTCATCTTGATCCCAGTCCCTTTTAAATTGCCATTCCTGTCTTTGATTGTAAACCCCTATAAAGAGTTTCCTATCAAGACTGTAATGGGGCTTTTAAGAATCACACTATTATTAGTAACCTGTAATTACTATTGTCATCCTATAGAGAAAAAAAAGAGCTTGAGTTCATGGGTACTCATGAATGCTTATATAACCCTGACAGCAAAATATATCTTTTCTAAAAGTATATCAGAGTTAGCAAGAAATACATCTAATAACTTGGAAATACAAAACATTTGAGAAATACAAAATTAATTATTGGTATTTTAGAATAATGTATAGGGAAGAGAGTATATAGAAGTCATTGGTCAGGTTTAGATTTTTTTGAGCCACACTTTCTGTACTGCAAGAATCTGCAGTCATCTTGTTTTGGGGAGGGAAGAAGATTGACAGATTATTCTGGAATGAGGAGGTGGGGCCAATGCCTTTATTCCGTGGTTTTTGAGTCCACAATCAAGCTATCTAATGGGCTGCCTCAAGAAACTGAATTCTCATAGGTGTGGTGTGGCGGTACGATACTGGTAAAATACACACTAACCTTCTTCCTTCCCTGCTTCCTCCCCCTCACTCAATCATGCAGGTAGGGCGCAGAGAAGAGAAGGAAATGGGAAGAACAATGGCTCCATTCTGACTGACTGAGGAGATAGATTTTTCAGATGTAAAAATAAGATTATTTTTCCCATTTACCAAAGTGAAAAGTAGGGGAACCTTTGAGAGAAAAACACCCATTATAAGTTTCTCACTGAAGGGATGGCTATTGAATTTCACAGATCAAAACTGAAGAATGTATTCCTTGTGGATACACAATACTCTGTGCTTGCTATTGTCAGTGTAATGTACAATTTCAGGATTTGCATATTCAGAACTTGAAACAGTGAGGTGTCTTAGGTATCCAGTGAGATGTTCAGTGCCCTTAAATTTTATTTTTTTGAATTCATCTAGACAGAAAAAAGTATTAAAGGGTTCCAAAATAATTAGTTGAGTTCATGGAGGATAGATCCATCAATGTGTATTAGGCAAAATAATCAGGATGCAACACCAGGCTCTGCATGTCTCTAAGCTAGTGACAATTAGTAGCTGGGAGTGGATGACGGGATAGTTTATTTGATAATTTCCCCGTGAAGCACTGGCACTGATCACTGTCAGAAGACAGGCTACTGAGTTTGATGGACCATTGGTCTGACCCAGTGTGACCATTCTTATATTCTTATGAGATGTGAACAGTAGGGGTATGTCTACATTGTATTCCTCCTTCGAGAGAGGAATGCAAATGCAGACAAGCAAAATTGCAAACGAAGCGCAGATTTGAATTTCCCATGCTTCATTTGCCTAATCACGGACGGACGCTTTTCCGAAATAGCATATTTTGAGAAAAAACCCTTTCTTTGAAATAACCTTTACTCCTTAAAAAATGAGGTTTAAGGGTTATTTCGAAGGGTTTTTTTTCTTGAAATATCCCCGCGTGGACCGCGGTTTTTTCTCAAAATATGCTATTTCGGAAAAGTGGCTGTCCATGATTATGCAAATGAAGCATGGGAAATTCAAATCCATGTTTCAATTGCAATTTAGCTTGTCTGCATATGCATTCCTCTCTCGAAGGAGGAATGCAATGTAGACATATCCTAGGAGTGCTTTGATGGTACACATATAGTGCCAAAATGCTGGTAGCATAGACTTGGTCTTACATACAATGCAAGAACTTGAAGTCCCTCAGTATGTCCCAGGATTATCACATTGTTAGTGGGGAAGCTACAGTTGATTCAGATCCTCGTGGGATGGATTAAGGTCCTCACTACTCGGATCTATCACCGGTCGTAATATCAGTAGATTTTAGGCGCAGTCAATAAAAACTGGCAAGTGGTTAAAGTTAAACAACAGGACTATATTGTAGTGCAAATTTAAATAACATACATCGAATAACCATGGAGGGCAGTCCTCCTATGGTTACCCCTAATAATAATTACGAGAGTCCTCGGCGCAAGCAGGACGATGGTGGCGATGCTGGTGACCTCAAGCCTCTGGCTGATTGAGAGCCTTGGGCAAGGAACAACCAGGAGTCCCTCGGTGGCAGGGTCGTTGGTCAGGCGACCTCAATCCTTAGGCTAATTTGAAGCCCTTGGAGAGGAACAGCCTGTGCGATCCCTCAAAGCGCTGAGGAAGATTTCGAAGACGGCCGATCTACCTTCCACAGATGCGTCTGGTCTTCGGTCCTCTTCCCGCTCTTCAGCTGAGGCTGGAGCAGACGATGGACGCTAGACTCTAATAATCCTATCCTATCTAACCTAAAAGAAAACCCTAATCTAATCACCGACGCACCCGTCGAACGGACGCGATGACGGCCGATAAGTGGAACCGCGACGCAGCCTGCCGAACAAGCACGACGACAAAAGCTAAACTACTCTAAAATACTAAACTAGCTAACTAAACCGAACACTACCTAAAAAGAAAGAAACAAAGCCTTCCGCCCTGTTTAATTCTTAAAGACTGTATTAGACCTCACACATTCTCTTGACCTAGGACTAAGATTAGGACCTCTCTGACTCTCTTACACTATACCTAACCCGACGCACATATACCTGACACTACACCAACTGTTGCGTGGTACAGGCTTTTATAATATGGGCTCATGAATATTCATAATATTTCACTTTAAATCAGTTGGCTCATTCAAAAATGCTAATTTACATAGCTTTACAATGATTGGCTAAGGAGAATCATAACAAGCGCATACATTATCTTTTAAATTCCAACAGGTAAGTTGGTGGATGTGACCTACGTGAGCTACGTGCCAAAACATTTTGTCATTATGGTAGTTTACATGATTGACAACCTCATTGATTGACATTTGATCTCAATTCATTCTAATGCTCTTCTTTTTTGTTTTCTTTACATCAGATGTCCAGATAACGTATGAACTCAGGCTTTACATTTTTCATATTTGCTCTTATTAAAATACAATAATAGTAATAATAATAATAATTATCAAGACATTTACATATACCTAAAATTCTGCGTACAACATCTGTGTTGGAACTGGGGATGAAAGAGGATGCATTATGGGAAGAGAAGGGGAAATGGTTATGTTTCTCTTCCACAAAATTTCAATCTAATCTTGGAATTCAAGCTAGTCTTGAAAATATAATGAACACCATGCCACAAAACGTATATAATGATGAATGTAGACTTCCTGTGACCTATATACTTCTCTACCAATATGGAAAATGAAAGTCATTTATGTTCATTCTAGGTAAAACAGAAAGAGAGAGCTTGAGCTGTAACACTATGTGGTCCTCAGAAATCACAAGAACAAATTAAAAATGATGTGGAATACATAAACTGAATAGATACTATGAAGAATTATTAATTATATATTTGAAAGTATATTTAAATATATACATATACTAAAAAGGGTGATTACCTATATCAGGGCTGATGAGCGTCTTCACCAGGTCATAGGGGGAGCTGGCTCTGGGCCCTCCGGAAGTGATGTGGACTCTTTTGGAAGGGGTAGAGCTGGGGGCTAGCATACTTTCACCAGCCCTTCAGCACCAACAGCACTGCAGGGCGTTCACTACTAGGAATTCTTGTGGTGATTTAAAGGGATCAGGGCTCTGGCTTCTACTGCACCAGAGGTAGCGTGGGTGGCATCTGGGAATCCCAGGCTATTTTCATTCACAAGGGTCCAGGGCAGATGCACTCTTCATCCCCCTCCACTTGTCAGTGGCTCCTATCCGTTTGCTACCTTTGATTAAAAACTGATGAATTTTGAATTTAAGTTACAATATTTTTAAACTCACCACAAAAATTCTTTCCCCTTGAAAATAATTTTACATCCTAGGGGAAGAAAGATGAGTATGACTCAAATGGAGGCATGCAAATTTACATGAGATAAGTACACAGAAGTATACTGAGAAAGAGAGACTCTGATTTACCAGTCTAAATTCCATTGATATAATCCAAGACTATGTTTACAATCCAGATAAGATTGAAGCAGCCAGTCTATTTTTGGGATTTAAATTAGCAGGCCTAGTGAAGACACACTAATTCAGACTGAGAGGGCACTCCTGTCAGTGCCAGTAGTCCTGCTTCTAAGAGGAGTAAGGGAAGCTGAATGGAGAGTGTGTTCCCTTCAACTTCCCGGAGTGTGGACGGTGCCAAAATTCACGTTAAGATACTTTGACTTAAGCTATGCAATTAACGTAGATGAAGTTGTGTATCTTAATTCAAACTTATCCCCTACTGTAGACCAGGGCAAGGGATTAACAGTGGACTAAGGTCCTCTCAGTGTGAATAAATTTGACAGTCTGACCCAAGAACATAAAGTTTAGGAGATCAATGAAATGACACAAGTAGTAAAATGTTTGTAACTGTCTCATTCAGATTAACATTGATGACACAACATGAATTTTAAATCAATTGGAATCTGAAATATCTGTTCAATTATGCTCTAATTTAGTAAAGTGGTTGAAGCATCTGATATTTCTCCTGCACTAGTGACTTTAGATTGAGTCAGTAGCTCACATTTTATAATTCCTTTTAAGAATTTGAATTTTAAAATGTTAATTTTGACCTTTGCATTAACAACAAAAAAGAGATAGGAGGATGGACTATTTAGCTTTTCTTTTTAGCTGGTCTGTGTTTGTGATTTTTTTTGGTCAAAATATAAAACAATTCTTCTTAAATTAAGATTTTGTATTAATAATATACAAAAGAACAATAATCAATTCAGGAAAGTAAGAATAATGTAGTCACGTTTAAGGAATGTGATGAAGAAATAAATCTCATGGTTAGTGACCTTTCTTTGCTTTCCATCACTATTTCTATACTTTATGGCATTTAATACCCATAGAAAACAATCAGTTTCAGCTACTGAGTAGTAATTTTCAAACCAAGAACTTCTTCTGCACAATATCAAATTGCAGTGTGAGAATATTCTGCCTGAATAGACTAGTGTTATAGAGAATTTCATTATTCTCTGTTTACTAGCAATGCCTTTGCTTTACATATGGAAGATAATTCCCCATGCTATTTACACAGCATGTGATGAAAACAGTTCTGAGATGAATAGAGATTGTTAGAATACTCATTTAGTAACATAACATGGTGCACAGAATACATTATCCATTAAAACAACTTCCTGTCCACTATGGAGAGAAATTACATATAATTTAAAACTTGAATGTTGTTTCATTTCTATCAGTCCACTGTGATAAATTTCATGCTCTGCTACAAAACTGAATGGTCAATACAGGCTGGCCCAGTTTGCAGACACCTGTATATTGAAAATAAGGGCCATAAAGATTCCAAGAAATGACTCAGTCCCACAGTACCTCCAGGGCGAACAGTGCAGAAGATAGTGAGTCATCACTGCTTTTCTGCAAAACCTGGAGGGACTCATGGCTTCCTTGAATGGAAAACTCTCAACCTTTGACATCTGTTTTCTTTACATCTGCTGTACTTGTGGATATAGTGCAGTATTGTCAATGCTCTTAGGGTATGTCTACACTGCCATCCTAGTTTGAACTAGGGTGGCTAATGTAGTCATTCGAACTTGCAAATGAAGTCCGGGATTAAAATATCCCGGGCTTTATTTGCATGTTCCCAGGTGCCGCCATTTTTAAATGCCAGGTAGTTCAAACTCCCTGCCCGCGGCTACACGTGGCACAGGCTAGGTAGTTCGAATTAAAGCTCCTAATTCGAACTACCGTTACTCCTCATTTGCTTTGAATAATTCAAAAATCTGTTCCTGCAGTCTTCCTGAATGGAAAACTCTCCAGTCAGTCATTACCTCCATTCAACAATCAGTCTTCCTAGTGATTTTTAATTCTATAACAAACACGATCACACAACCTAACGACAAGGAAATTGGCAATATCTCTTTGTCTAAAGATGAATAATAACCTTCACTTTCCTATGTGTAGTAACTTTAAATATTCTACTATGGCTATTGTCATGCTTGAATCCAAAGCAATTTCATATTTATGTGCAATTTATTTCCCTACGGGGCACAGCTACACTATGGGATGAAGTCGAAGTAGCTTAATTTGGCTTTTGGAACTGTCTACACTGCAGGAAGTTGAAGAAAGAACACTCTTCCTTGGACTTCCCTTACTCCTCATGAAAGCAGGGTTACTGGCATCGACCAGAATGCCCTCTCACTTCAAATTAGCTGTCTTGACTAGACCCGCAAATTTGAATCCTGGAAGATCGACAGTGACAGTTTCAAATCTTCTTCTGTTGTGTAGATATACTGACCTGACCTGTAGTTTCTTCAGCAATTTAAACATGCACAAAATTGGTTGGAATGTTATTTTTTGTGATATGATGGCATTTTTGCAGCTGCTTTGCATAGGTGTCAAATAATTACACAAAGTGCCCAGCATTGGAGAATTAATCTTCTACTTTCTTCTGCTAGTATGACATATTCAGCTACAAACTAATAACAGGGAGAAAAATAGCCACTAAGCTAGATATAGAATTGTATTAGTACAATAAAGAATTGTATTAGTACTCCTTTTATCTTGAGATTTGACACTAATTATGGAGCTGACTTCCCCTAAAATAACTATATTATTTTTCTAAGATGTTAAAAGTCGCATTTAGAACTAATTTATTCAGTATAATTCAGAGTGACTTCATTGATAGCAGTGAAACTACTCATCTAACTCACAGTGAAATTAGGTCTTCTCCTGAACAATTTTAGGAGTTTTCAAGTCTGGAAAACTTATTTTAATTTTCTAATGTGCCCATTTTGGATCTCTACAAATCAATATTAACTGGCTTACCAATTGGATCTCTATTATGCTCTTCTAAGCCTGAAATAACACTTAACTAGAAGATATACAGCTCTTGTGGTTTTAAAGTGTTTAAAAAACTACCATTTACCATTGCCCTAGAAAGATTAGCCTGGTAATGCATCTTAGTTGAAGGTAAAACATTAGAAAAGTATGATCTCCTCTAACAAGTAGCTAGAACTTCTCAGGGATGGCCTGCAATTACATTTCTCAAGTATGCTTGAATGTTTAAAATATACCATAATATACACATGAAATGCATCATTGCAAAAGTTTGACATATATATGTATTAAAATATACTAATACAATTGGACAGAAATGGTGTTTCTGAGACTGTTTTACCTTAACACTCACAAAAACAGACATGAGGCAAATGAGCCATAAAGCAAGCTATGTTATATTCTTGGTAATTATTGAGACAAATATCTCTCAAGTCTACAATTAATGTGTGCGTGATGATTATGCTTATTTATGAAATGAGATGCAACTTTTTCTTTTTAACAAGAGCTGCAGAGAAGGTTTGTAGTGCAATGGCTTAACACGGTTCCTCCCTGTAAGTCTCATATGGAGGCAATTCCAACTTGCTATGCCACTTAATGGCTGACAGCCAACTGATGTGAAATTAGCAGGATATGTGCCCATGAGCCATTTAGGGCCATGATCCATTGATCTGGGGAAAGGCAATCAGCAGTCTTCAAGCTAGCTCTTAAGGTAATGCAAGCTGGTAGGCTGAAGTCCTCTGGGTAAGGCAGAATGATAACAGTTTGTGGCCTATCTCTCTGGCTACGGCAGAAGCAGACAAACACATTTCATCCAGCCTAAGTTATATAGGCTACCACCACTGGGTTCAGGCTGATATCAGTCTATACAGGAACCTGGGTCCATCCTGCTCTACCAGGTCCCATCACAGGGCTCTGATAGTGGCAGGGAATCTTGCCACTTGGTGAGCGGGGAGTCTGCTGAAATGTGCTGACTATGGTTTCAGCAACACAACTGGACTAACGTCCTGTTTCCACGGATTACTTCTTACCCCTACCTATCCATAATGCTTCGTTGCTCACAGATCCTCAGTCTCCTTGGGGTACTCAGCAGTGGTAAACCCTATCAGTTACCATCTTTTGGGGGCCTTCTCTTGGGGTAGGGCTTGGCACAACTCAATCCCTAGTTTAGGGTTTGCCGCAAGACTAAAACATCTGTCTCCTTTTCTGTTGCTCACTCAAATGAGTTGCAGATCCTGCCCCTTATACTTCCTGTTCTGTTCCTTAGCTTCCTGAATGAGGGGTGGGCCTAGCTTGGCTCCATCTGCCTGTGGGCAGGGAGTGATGTGATTCTTCCCTATAAGTCTCAGAGGGAGGCCATTGCTCCTCACTACATGAAGTACTAACGCAAAATGAGTGAATTCAATTCCTGAAGATTTTTTTTTTCCTTTTTACCAATCCTTCATAAAGATTTGAGGGATCAATTCATGGGCAGAAGTCTGTCCAAAAAGTGAAAGTATTAGTGACCATATTATTGCTTTTTCAACACTGTGCAGCTCAGATGGTTTCTAAAGATTCATTTGCTTTCATACAGTGGTCTCTGAAAACAAAAATCAGAAATACACATTGGATGTCCTAGAGATCACCTAAGGGCACATTCAGATACCCTTATTCATGATAAATACTACCTTATGCCTCACATAGTTACATTCAAATACATGGTATTACTTGAGGAACACGGTACTCAGCGGTGGTAAAAGATAGCAGAATGTTACTTTAAGAACTGGAAGAAGGAGTAGTATTTTTATTGTTTCTTGCTAATTGCTCCATGGTGCACTGATAATGCTGTTCAGGTCTCCTATTAAGCTACTATTTTTAGTTGGAGTAGAGACACATATCCATCCCAACTGGTAACAAAAAAGAAATAAGCTCTTAAGATGTTCAAGTTTATAAGTAAAATTCATACGAGCACACTGCTTCTTTCCACAGATAATGTCAACTAATAACCAATGTAGACATCTATTTGTTTTCCATGCTTAAGAATTAAGCTTATTTTTATTATAATATTTCTTTTTATTATAATATCTTGACAAACATACATCTAGCTTGGCAAATCATCAGGAAAAGAAGTGTTCCCATCTGAACAGAATAAAGAATGTTACATTGTTTTTGGACGTGCAAAATTAATCAGTTTGCATATTTTTGTGGGCTAATTTTAAATTAGTATGCTTTTCAACATTGACTAAAGTTTTGCGTTTAATATTAGATGATATTGTGAGGGATTTTAGTGTTAAACCTCCCAATAAGACCAAGTTTAACCTGTTATTTCTGAATTCCTGTATTACTTACGGGAGAACTAGCATGACGATAAATTGTTTTCAGAATTGGAATGCACAAAAAACCAGACTGTCAGTTCCTAATTTTCAGTTCACATGGAGCTACATACCTGTTTCAGATCCAAAAGGCAGCAAAAACTCAAAATGCCACATTTTACCTGGTATAGCCTTCTCTAACTTAAACATTTGGATTATTGAAGTTAACCCCTGAAGACACTTAGGCCTGGTCTACACAACAGCGGGAGGTCAAATTAAGGTACCCAACTCCAGCTACCTTAATTACGTAGCTGGAACTGACATATCTTAAATCATGTTTCTGCACCTTGCACACAACGGGAGGTCGACAGGAGCAAATGCTACCATTGGTTTCCCTTACTCCTTGTGAGGAGCAGGAGCAGTGGCAATGACAGGGGCATCCTCTGAGTTTGATTTAGTGGGTCTTTACTAGACTTGCTATATCAAACTCTGGAAGATCAACTGAGGCAGCATAGATCTTCTGAATACTGTAGACATGCCTTTTAGAGCCTATTTCTTTCCTCCCTCTAGTTTTTATTTTTGAAAATTAGTTATTTGTAATTTATAACAAGAAGCAAGATACACTGGTTATGGAACAGGAGTATGATTAAGGAGCATTCCCATTGGCCATTATCTTGTACTGTGACTTTGGAGGTGTTGCAAGTGTCTTTATTGAGTAAAATAAAGTTATTTAAGTTAGTGTAAGAAAGCCAAGAGTAATATTGTAAGAGTAAATAGATCTGATCACACTGATGGCTCTCTGCAGAATTGAAATCAAGAACAAGGTTTTGCTTTTGTCTACAAAATAAGAAACATGCTGTAAACCTCAGAAGTTATTAGTGTGGGGGTTTTGTTTTGTGAAAACAACTACCATCCAGGGTTGCAAAAGAATTAATCATGCACAGCATTAGTAAATAATAAAGACAATTTAATGTCCATTTGAATAACATATTTAACATATTAAAATTAATTTTGAATTATATGATCAGAATATTTAAAAGGTATAAAGAAATCACTTCCAATAATTGTTCCTTTGAATACAGTGGGGACAGAAGCCATGCCAGGATGGTGGGGGACAAAAGGAGGAGACTAACAGTTATGTATTGAATGTTCTATTTTTTTGTTCACAAACAGTTCAGTGAACAGTCATATTAGAATCATAGAGGTTTAGACATGAGATGGCAGCTATTTCTGGGAATAAAGCTAGGGGAAAAAAGAGTTTTGTCCATGTTTGGACCTGTTCTTTGAAATGCTCTAGCACACCTATGCTTTGGAAAAATGACTTTAAATTTGCAAGGGGATGGATGGACTTTGTGACACGGATATACTTTTCTTTGCCATCGCTAAGAAAATCAGCTCAAGTTTGGCCAATATATAAACCTTTGAAAGCAAAAATGCAGTTTGTATGTGTTCAGTGGAGACTTGCTTTAGTTTAGCAGCTAAATCTATAAATATTCCATTCTTGCTGAGCATGCTTGAACTTCTCACACCTGGTGCTGCTCAGACTGCCCATGAAGCTGATTTATTTGAATACAGTGGGGACAGAAGCCATGCCAGGATGGTGGAGGACAAAAGAAGGAAATTAAGACAGAGGCTGGTAAGTCTGGGACTGGAAGAGGAAGAAAAACTCACTGGGAGTTTGAGGAGGGGGAAAAAGTTGAAGCTAAGAAGTAAACTACCCCTAAGATCTTGGCATATACAAGAAGAAAAAAAATAATGAGGAATGAATAGTTGAATATACCACAAATCTTATACTGTCTCCATAGAAATATTATAGCAGATACATTCATAATCTATCACAGCATAACAATGTTATTTCTGACGGGAAGGCACTATATATTTGGTATTCAAATGATTTTAAGGGATATAATTATAATTCCATGTGATTGTGTAAATAGTTCATAGAATCATAGAGCTGGAAGAGACCTCAAGAGGTCATCAAATCCAGCCCCCTGCCCAAGGCAGGACCAATCACAACTAAATCAACCCAGCCAGACTTTGTCAAGACGAGACTTAAAAACCACTAGGGATGGAGATTCCACTACCTCTCTAGGTAACCCATTCCAGTGCTTCACCACCCTCCTAGTGAAATAGGAATTTAATAACTTGCAGTTAAGTATTTAAACTTTCTGATTGGGAATATTGTCTTTATAGTTGAATGTTAAAAGTATATTTTTGCTGTACATTAGAAGAATGTATATGAGGCCTTGCATCTTGGTGATATGTGTACATATATGTTTTCTTGTAGAAGGATTGTTTTTATTAGTGATAATAATAGGGACCAGAGTTAAGATTTGATAACCATAAAAATAGGTATATCAAACCTAGACAGTATAACATTTATGTATTTAATTATTCAATTCCTTATTTTGATCTTCTTGGGTTTTATAATTGATGTGCCAGACATTATAGCCAGTTATTAGCATTTATAAAGCAGTTGGTTTTTGTGTGTGTGTGTTTATTTTTGTTTTGAATTTCCTGTGTGTGAAGGAAGGGAGGGAGATTTTGCATGAATAAATATAAAGTGGCTTTTAAAAAAACCTTAAGTAGCATGAATAGATCACAAAGTTCACGACATATAAAGGTCTATGTGGTGGTGACCTAATATATACAGCTTCTGTGAAGCACTGCTTCATTCAGAATGTACCGGAAAAGGCACCCATTCTTTATGTAGTTACATTATGCAATATACAATGGTTGTGCACTTCCAATGTTGTAAATTAATACTAAGAATTCATAGCAAAGTTGCTCAAGAACCTTACTAGGGGTGTGTCTAGACTACAGGGTTTTTTTTGAAAAAAGTGGCCTTTTTTCTAAAAAACTTCCTCTGCATCTAGATTCCTGCCGCGTTCTTTCAAAAGTAAATCGAGAGAATGCAGCAGTTTTTTCGACTGTGGAAAACCTCGAAAGAGGCTTGCAGTCTAGATGTAGCCTAGGTTCTACGCTAATCACTAACCCAAGGTAAATTAAAAATTTTGAAAAAACAGTTTAAAAAACCAGCTGAAGAGAGAAACTGCGGAACTAGCTTTCATTTGCAAATTCGGCACATTTAATCAAGGTCTGAATAAAGACATGAACTGGATGGACCACTATATTCAACATCCTAATGACATAAAAAACTAACTATTGGGCACTTACATCCCACTCTATTAGTCTCATTTAGCACGGACACTCTAATTGACAAAATCATTTTTCTTCTCTTTCCCTCCCCATCTCTCACCTCTTGCTCCAACTTCTGTATCTCTGATTGTATGAGGACTAAGAGAAACTGAAGGAAGAGTGCTCTATTTCAAAATAAGTGCTGTGTAGACGCTGCCAATTTTGAAATAAGCTATTTTGAAATAAGCTACGCAATTGACGTAGCTCAATTTGCATTGCTTATTTCGAGTTAAGCCCTGCTGTGTAGATGCACCTAAAGGTACTGCAGGACCATTCATTGTTTTTTAGTTTTCTTCAGTTAGGGTACATCTACACTTGCTCCCTATTTCGAACTAGGGATGCAAATGTAGGCGACCAAAGTTGCTAATGAAGTGGGGATTTAAATATCCCGCGCTTCATTAGCATGATCTCGCCGACGCATTACTCCGCTCAACAGCTGTTTCAAAAGTGAAAGTGCGTACCAGGATGCGTTAGTTCGAACCAAACCCCTTGGTCGAACTAATGTTACTCCTCAAAAAATGAGAACCAAAACCTCCAGGGATTTGGTTCGAACTAACGCATCCCAGCGCTCACTTTCACTTTCGAAACAGCTGTTGAGCGGAGTAACGCGCCAGCGAGATCATGCTAATGAAGCGCGGTATATTTAAATCCCCACTTCATTTGCAATTTCGGTTGCCTGCATTTGTATCCCTAGTTCGAACTAGGGAGCAAGTGTAGACATACCCTTACAGACTAACACAGCTACTCCTCTGAGACTTTTAAATACGCAAGGCACTGCCATATGGGGTGGAAATCCATCGACTGCAAAAGGAAATTCACACAGATCCAAATAGAAATCATCTTTCTATCCAAGTGCAAACAGATGAATATCATACCTACTGCACTAAATGTGAAAAATCCACTACAATCTATATACCTCACAAACTACAGCAACATGTTATGCCATGCACTCTCAAAGAAACTGAGGAACCACCTAATCAGCATATTATACAACAAACGGAATAAAATTAAGGAGGAGATCTCAACATTAGAGACTCATAAAAAAACAAGCTTCCACACACTTCCACTTGGATGGACTTTACAAAAACCCAACAAGCCACCTACAATGCTCCCTTCACTTCCCTACAGAAGAAAAAGGACAATAAACTATCTAAACTCCTAAATGCCTCTGGATATTTCAACTCTGGGACCCTCAACTCACCTAACAACATTGTCAGTCTATCCAACAACACTCTTAGCCCATCAAAAGAATCTGTCCTTTCTCAGGGATTCTCTGCCTCACAATGCCAACAAATATGATTCAGTTCTGTAGTGATCTGGAAGCCTGTTTCTGCCACTTCCATCTAAAGAAATATTTCCAACACACCACTGAACAACACACTGACCCTCAGGATGCCCCCTGCCAACGCCACAAAAGGAAGGCCTCTAGGTGGACCCTTTCTGACAGTCATAACAGGAGTCTTGACTTCTACATCTATTGCTTCTACAAATGCACATGTGCTGACATTGTCAGCAAACATCAACATGTGATATAACCTTAGTCATGCAGAACATAATGCTGTACACAGCCTCAAAACAATTCTAACATTATAATCAAAGAGACTGACAAAGAGGGTGCTGTAGTCATCATGAACAGAGCAGATTATGAACAGGAGGCTGCCAGACAATTCACCAACACCAGATTCTACCAGCTTCTCTCCTCTGATCCCACTAAACAATAACAAAAAAAAGCTAGCCCATCTGCTCAAGAAACTCCCAGCTACAACACAGAACCAAATCTATAAACACACTCCCAAATCTCCGACCAGGAGTTCTATCTCCTAGCCAAGATTAACAAACCTGGAAATCCCAGACATCCTATCATTTCAGGCATTGGCACACTTGCAGCAGGATAATCAGGTTATGTTGACTCTCTCCTCAGATCCTATGCTACCAGCACTCCTAATTACCTTTGAGACACCACCGACTTTCTGAGGAACTACAGAACATCAGAACCATGATTGTAGAAACTCTTTACATGAACATTCCACACGATGATGGATTACTGGCTGTCAGGGACACTATCCTTGATGTTGCCACTACACACCCAGGCTATGTCTAGACTACAAGCATCTTTCGAAAGAGGCTTTTTCGGAAGATACTTTCGAAAAAGCCTTTTTCAAAAAAAAAGCATCTAGACGACAACCAGGACTTTCGAAAAAGCAAGCCACTTTTTCGAGAGAGAGCACTCAGGCAGTCTGGATGCTCTCTTTTGAAAAAGCACAGTTTGCATTACATAGCGCCTTTTTTCGAAAGAGCACTTTCGAAAAAAGGCTTTCTTCCTCGTAAAACGAGGTTTTCTGCAGTTGAAAAAACTGCCGTGTTCTTTCGATTTACTTTCGAAAGAACGTGGCAGGAGTCTAGATGCAGGGGAAGTTTTTTTGAAAAAAGGCCACTTTTTTCGAAAAAACCCTGTAGTTTAGACACACCCCTGGTGACTGAGCTTTGTGACTATGTCCTCACCCACAACTATTTCCAGTTTGCGGACAATTTATATCTCCAAGTTAACAGCACAGCTATGGGCACAAACATGGCCCCCCAATATGCCAACATCTTCTTAGCTGACCTAGGACAACATTTCGTCAGCTCTCACCCCCTAGCACTTTTATTCTACTTATGCTACATTGATGATATCTTCATCATATGGACACATGGGAAGGAGATTTTTGAAGAATTCCAGAGGGATGTTTACAACTTCCACCTCAGCATCAATCTTAGCCTGGACCAGTCCACACAAGAGATCCACTTCCTTGACACTACAATACAATTAATGATGGCCACATTTCCACCATCTTATACCGGAAACCTACGGATCATTATGCTTACATTTTTCCCTCTAGCTTCCATCCAAGACACATTTTCCAATCAATTGTTAACAGCCAGCCCCTAAGATATAGCCAGATTTGCTCTGATCCCACAGACAGAGACAAACACCTATGGATCTCTATCAGGGACTCTTAAAACTTAAATACCCACTCAGGGAAGTGAATAAACAGATTGACAGAGCCAGATGAGTACCCCCACATCATCTTCTTAAAGATAGGTCCAACAAACAAAATAACAGAACACCACTGGTCATCATCTACAGCCCCCAACTTAATCCCCTCCACTACATCATTAGCAATCTACAACCTATCCTGGAAAATGATTCCTCACTCTCACAGGACTTGGGGGACAGGTCAATCCTCGCCTACAGACAATGCCTTAACCCAAAACAAATTATTTCCAGCATCTACACAACACACCTCATACATACTCATCCAGGAACCCACCCTTGCAATCACCTCTGGTGCCAATTCTGTCCACACATCTATATAAACGACATCATCACAGGACATAACTACATTAGGCACCACATCAAAGGCTCACATAACTGCAAATACACCAATGTGATCTGTGCCATTGAGTGCCAGCAATGCCCCTCTGCCATGTATATTGGCCAAACTGGACAGTCTCTATAACAAAGAATTAATGGACACAGATTAGATATTCAAAATGGTAACACAGACAAACCTGTTGGGGAACATTTTAACTTGCCTGGGCACTCATTAATGGATCTAAAAGTGACTATACTCTTACAAAGCAATTTCAAAAACCAGATGGAGAAAGAAACTGTGGAATTTGCCTTCATTTGCACCCTAATGACATCAAAAGCTAAGTATCTGGCACTTACAGCCCACTCTATTAGTCTTGTGTAGCACATACAGTCTAATTGACAAGATTTTTTTTCTTCTCTTTCCCTCCCCATCTCCCCTTTTTTTCCTGCTATTTAAATGTACCTCAGGATCTTTTGTTCCATTTATCTGAAGAAGTGGGTTGTGTCCACAAAAGTTCATGATACTATCAACATTTTTTGTTAGTCTCTAAAGTGCTGCAGGACCTTTCATTGTTTAATTTAATTTAAGGTAAGTAACTCAATACTTCTGTTTTTGTTACTCATTGGCAAGTGGAGCTAATATTGCCTTCCACTTGCACAGCACTTAGCCAAAGTGGAAATGCACTGTTAGCCTAATTTTATATTTGGCCTTATTAAGTAAAAATATTTTAAGAACTAAATAAGAGAAGTACATAGCTAGTGTTTCCTCTCTGAGCCAAAAACTTATCTTTCATAATTCTGCAAGTCTGTTCCCAGTCTGGAAAATTGAGCTGCACATATTGGGGCTTGAAACAATGCCCTCTGATGTGGAAGGAAAGAGCCCACTGATTTTGCTGGCCATTGCCTCAGACCTATATGTATTTCTGTGGGATTCAATAAAAAAAAAGAATTGTGTCAAATGTAAATTTCAATCCATTGAGAACTATTGCTAGACCCAGTATAAAAAAAATGGTGATCCATGTTATAGTCACAAGTGGTTTTATTTGGTACATAGGGACTCAAACACTGGCCTCTTTGCAAATACTTAATATAATCAACATTTTTAGAATGTGTTACAAGCATCCGATACAACATTTGAAGGCAACGGAAAGACACCTACTTTCATGGAAATTACATGTGGCTCTAGTTGTTAATGCAATAACCCCCAAAATTGGAAACTATGGAAATCTGAGGACTTCACATCTCATCTCCCATTGGGGTTACAATGGGGATCAAAATCAGCCTTATAATAATTAAAGACAATCATACTATAAAAGGACTGCCCCTTCCACTTTGTAATAAGTATAACTGAATTCTTAATTCATAAGAATATAATTGTGCACTCCATCAGAGCGATGGCAATGCCCTTAAGTTACAGTTCCAAACCTGCAGAAATCTCACACTAAAAATAAACAAGGCCTCTGTTAATGGTCAAATACTTTTTATATTTTATCTAAGGGTACGTCTAGACTGCGACACTATTTCAGGATACCGGAAGTATCCCAAAATAGTAATGCCGTGTTTTTAAATTCTCCACCTATTTCCCAAAATAGTGGGTGTGCTATTCTGGTGTCAGTGTAACACTCATTCTATGAGGGATTCGTCAGAATAGTGACTTATTTTGAAATTTGGCGCTATATATACACCGCAGCAAATTTCAAAATAATCTTTTTCGACCTAGACTTGGAATAAGCTATGCAATTTGTATAGCACAAATTGCTTATTTAGACAGAAGAGTGCTGTCTAGATGCACCCTAAGATGTAACTCACCAATAAAGAAAAATGTTGATTTTTCAAGTAGTTGCCAGTCTAACTCCCACTGACAAGAATGGGGAAAAAAGAAAAAAACCTCCAGTTGTCATGAATGGTTATAGAATTGATCCCAGAAGTCCTCCTGGCATCAGTAGAATTGGGATGGAACCCCAGGTTATCACCCTCTAAAAAAGACACATTTTAATAGAGGGGTTTAATAAAGGAACACACCTTCGCATTAGTCTTCCAGGAGATTTAATTCCATGGAAGAATAGAGGGCCCTAACTGACCATCTTTTCCTGCTAGAGGGAAACATTAGATGAAAGGCAATTTCCAATCAGGAATTCTTAAAGGCCTATAATTCAAAACCAACTTGATTTTTTTTTTAACATTTTGCAGAAATGTCTTCTTCATAGTAAATGGCAGTTTACAGGCTGAGTTAATTTCTCAATCCAAGTTGGTAGGGAGCTAAATTAGAACTCTACAATGGAAGTTGGTTGCAACTGTACTGAAAGAAAAGTGGCAGCTTCTTTAAGTCATACATGCCTGCAGGAATAGAAAAAACTTAAAAACCAACATATAGTCTGGTATCACTTTAAAGATTAACAAAATATGGAGATGACCAGCCCACTTCTTCAGATGATCAGAGTGTTGGATGTCCAGATCCAAAATAAAGGAGGGAAGAAGGGAGGGAGGGAATAGAGTTCATCTGTCTCACAAGTTGCAGAACTCAATCTGCAGCTAGAATAAAAGTGCAGCTAACAAATATGTCTTAACTACCATGTTACATACTAGATTCTAGAAATCAGTGAGGCAGTCCTGCTCAGAATGAGTTGAAGTTCACAATTTATTTCTTGGATTATTAAGGATATGAAACTGTCTCTTCATTATAGATTTATAAATTATTCAGAAAATATACAACTTTTTGGTAATAGTTAAGTGAGGTTTGTTGGCTGAGGTGTTTTCCCTTTACTCTTTAGTTGGATTTCAAAAATTGATTGACCCCTGGTTAGGTTAACAATTCAAGGACAAAATCACTTTTACAGTACCTAATATATTATGTTTTGTTGAACCAAAACATAAGGCCAGTGCAATTTTCAGAGGATTTTTTAAAATGTGTGCAAGCATGCACACACCTTCGCACCCCAGGGCTAGTATTAATAAAAAAACATATTTCCAAGTACTGTTGCCCTATCTCATGTCAGACACACAGTGATTATCAGTCTCCAGGAGTGACAAAACAAGAAAAATAAAAAAGTTGATCCTGAGATGCAAAATCCTGGATCTTAAATATAGTGTTTTGATTTTATGATAGAGGAGAAAGAGTATGACTCAAATGTATTTGCATCTTGCTGGGTGACAGCATTATGTCAAGAACAGAGAAGGAGACTGGCAGCAATTACTGCCTAGACCCTAGGATAGCAGGTTTGCATCAAACAAATAGGAAAATTAAATTCTGAGCAACAGAGAAGGAAGTCAGCTTGGGTCCTGAAGCCGGTGTCTTACATTTCATTTAGCCCACTTGAGTGAGAAAATGAGAAGAATTTGTTTAGTTACTTTGCAAAGCATATTTCCAGCTTAAAACATAAAGAGAAACATTTTACTTTCTGTCCCTGTTGAGCCTCTCTAGTCTGGCACCCTTGGGATCTGACTGGTACCGAGCCAGAGAATGTGCAGAACCACGGGAGGTCAATATTGTCTAGCAGCATTACCAACACTTCCACTGCTTTCTGGACTCTTAGAAGGCATTTAGAGGTAATTAGAGCTAATTAACAGGAGAGAACACTGAGAGCCAGGAATGGTGGCTGTAAACAAACTTTATAGGACCACAGGAAACTTGGCCACACCCATGGTACGTGGACATCTGGCTAACTAAAATCATACTGGACCACAGTTATTGCCAGACCAGAGCGTGCAGGACTAGAGAGGTTTAACCTGTATGGAGAATAGGAAGCAAACACAAGAGAAAGTCACCACTTTTGGTGGTTGTTTGCTGTTGTACGGGAAATATTTAAATAGCCCAGCCAAAGAATCAAAGTCCATGTAATTCCTGCTTGAGTTCATCAATGCACCAAGTGAATGAACTCACTGCTACACTGTTGGCTCATATAGGCCCTTGAAGACCCAACCAGCTCTGCTGACCATACATAGGGCAGTAGAGCCATACATACGCCTCTACACCATCTGAAGAATTTCTTGGTTCCTAGGGAGTTCATGAAGGAAAAAAATGCATTTCTTTGTGGAGTTCAAGGATTGATTTTGTGACCTGCTGCTGCATTGATGAACCAAAAGAAAAGGTCCTTGTAATCTCCCCCTGTTCCCATGAATCTGTGTAATAGCCTGGCAGAATGTGGATGCAGGTAAATATAATCCCCATTGTTGTAATAGAGTGATAAGGAAATCCAAACTCAAGGAATGGATGATGAATTTTCTCTCAAATAATTTGTTGCACAATAATGAGGCCATTATGAGCTAGAGAACAGGAGCAGTTAACAGGGGAGCTATGTGAGGGAGTTTAAATGAGGAGCTAGGGAGGCTAGATGCACTTAACGCTCTTTCAACTTGAAACCAAGATTACCTG
The DNA here is from genome assembly GCA_032595735.1 of Pelochelys cantorii. Lineage (NCBI taxonomy): Eukaryota > Metazoa > Chordata > Testudines > Trionychidae > Pelochelys > Pelochelys cantorii. The sequence goes on from CM064326.1 coordinate 90,623,959, forward strand.
ATTAAAAAAAAATAACTTCAGAGAAGTAAGGTTCCAGGATTAAAAAGAGAATGAAGGCAGAAGTGTAGCAACAGAGTGTGGGCTATCCAGTTTATTGCACCCTGTGTAGCATGTATGGGCAAGTGGCATATGTGTGCATTCAGTGCAAAGAGTCCTGGCCCTCGGACACTATGTATTGGCTTAGGAGGCCAGAATGTATTAACTGGAGGAGCTAAGAGAAAAAGAGAGGGACAAAGAGGAAACTTTCCTGGACACAGTAGAACAGTAACACCCCCCCCCCCCCGCCCAGTCTGACAGCCTCTTTGCAACTGAGGTGGATGAAAGTCACAGTGAAGAACATCCAAATGGAGCAGCACAAAATGATTCTATAGTTGGGACCCCCTTCCAGATGATGTCATGGCATGTTTTCACACTGAAAATAGAAACAACTATTAGGGTTTGAACATTAGAAACATAAATTGATTTGTGATGACTGAGAGAACCATATGGTGACTTGCCTGCCTGGTGCCACAGTTGCAGATCTTACCTTACATGTCACCTTAGAACAATATGCAAAGATAAAGTTTGTTGACATTTTAAATGACTGCTTCTTGGAGCAGCTCCTCTTAGAACCCACAAGAAGAGGGGCAATTCTTGATTTATTCCTCAGTAGAGCACTGGATCTGGTCCAAGAGGTGAATGTAACTGGACTGCTTGGTCATAGTGACCATAATATAATTAGATTTAACCTCCATGTGGTAGAGAAAACGCTACAGTAGTCCAACATTGTATCATTTAATTTGAAAAAGGGAGATTGCACAAAAATGAGGAAATTAGCTCAACAGAAATTCAAAGGCAGTGATAAATGAGAAATCCCTGCAAGCTGCATGGAATCTTTTTTCACAGGCACCATAATAAAGACTGAAATGTATACTGCAAATTTTTAAAAAATACATAGTAAGGGAACAAAAAAAGGACTACCATAGTTAAACAATTAAATAAAAGAAGCAGTAATAGACAAAAAGGAATTGTTTTTAAAAAAGGAGTTAAATCCTAGAGAGAAAAATAGAAAGGAGCATACAGTCTGGCAAATGAAGTGTAAAAATATAATTAGGAAAGCCAAAAAGGAATTTGAAGAACAGCTAGCCAAAAACTCAAAAAGTAATGGCAAAAAATGTTTAAATACTTCAGAAGAAGGAAATCTGTTGAACAAACAGTGGGGCCACTGAACGGTCAAGATGCTAAAGGATCACTCAAGGATGATAATGCCACTGCGGAGAAACTAAATGAATCATTTGCATTGGTCTGCACGACTGAGGACATGATATAAATTCTCAAAACTTAGCCATTCTGTTTAGGTGACAAATCTGAGAAACTGTCCCAGACAGTCATTAGAGGAGATTTTGGAACAAACTGATAAACTAAGCAGTAAACAGTAATAAGTCACGAGGACCAAATGGCATTCACCCAAGAGTTCTGAAGGAACTGAAATGTGAAATTGCAGAATTACTAACTGTGGTTTGAAACCTACCCTTTCAATCAGCTTCTATACCTAATGACTTCAGGGTATGTCTACACTAGCTCGTTAGCTCGAGCTAGGTAGGCAAATGAGGGCAAGCGGAGTTGCAAATGAAGCCCGGGATTTAAATATCCCGGGCTTCATTTGCATGTTCCCGGGTGCCGCCATTTTTAAATCCCCCTTAGTCCGAACTCCGTGCCCGTGGCTACACGTGGCACGGACTAGGTAGTTCGAACTAAAGATCCTAATTTTAACTACCATTACTCGTCATTCCACGAGGAGTAACAGTAGTTCGAATTAGGATCTTTAATTCGAACTACCTAGTCCATGCCGCGTGTAGCCGCGGGCACGGAGTTCGGACTAAGGGGGATTTAAAAATGGTGGCGCCCGGGAACATGCAAATGAAGCCCGGGATATTTAAATGCCGGGCTTCATTTGCAACTCCGCTTGCCCTCATTTGCCTACCTAGCTCGAACTAACGAGCTAGTGTAGACATACCCTCAGGGTAGGTTGATTTATAAAGAAGCAATACCATATTTTCTGTCCTATTTTCTGTCCCATTCTTAATGACTCCCAACATTTTGCTTTTTAGATTGCTGCTGCACATTAAGTGGATGTTTTCACAAATCTGCAGTGACTCCAAGATTTCTCTTGATTGGTAACAGCTAATGTAGACCCCATCATCATATATATAGTAGCCTAATGTCTGTGAGTCTGTAACGCTGATGTACATGGCCACGCCCCCTGGCCGTATACGTCAGCGCCCCGCCCCCTTCCCCTCCCTCCGTGGCGGCTTGGCCGAGTGCTGCGCCGCTCAGCTGGGCCGCGGCAGGGGAGCGCGGACCCCAAATGGCTGCTTGCCGCTGCTTGCTCCCCCACCGCAGCCCAGCTGAGCGGTGCAGTGCTCGGCCGAGCCACCACAGAGGGAAGGGAAGGGGGCACGGTGGTGATGTACACGGCCAGGGGGTGGGACTGTGTACATAACCACCCCCCTTCCCCTCCCGCTGTGGTGCTCAGCTGATTGCTGCGCCCCTCAGCCGGGCTGCTGAGGGGGATCCAGCAGCAAAAGGGGCCATTTGGGCTCCCCCGCAGTGGGAGGGGAAGGGGGGGTGGGGCGGTGACGTACACAGCCCCGCCCCCCTCCCTCGCGGCAGCCTGGCTGAGCAGGCAGCACTCAGCTAAGCGCCATGGTGGGAGGGAAATGGGAAAGGGAAGAGGAAGGGGAAGGGGAAGGGGGGCGGGGAGAGATGGAGGGGAGAGAGAGGCAGGAGGAGGAAGAGAAGAGAAAGGGAGAGTGAGAGGCAGGAGGGGGAGAAGAGAAAGAAAGAGATGGAGAGAGAGGCAGAAGGTGAGAGAGGCAGGAGACGGAGGAGAGCTGAGAGAGAGAGGGGGAGGCAGTAGGAGAAGAGAGACAAACGGAGTGAGAGACCGGAGGCTCAGGAGAGAAGACCAAGGTGGAGGAGAGACCTGAAAATCCCATCTTATGACGGGCTAATTGGCTAATTTTATATAAATAGATTGGCCCTTTCTTCACATCATTTATGAATACGTTGAATAGGATTGGTCTCATTACACACCTCAGGGGATGCCACAAGTTACCTCTCTCCATTTTGAAAACTGACCATTTGTCCCTAATTTTCCAGGAGAAGCTGGCAGAGGGTCAAACCTGCTCAGTGGTGCCTCAGCAGACAGTCATGAGGAGATCATGACCCATCACATCCTAAGCACTTAAATTCATGACAGTCTTTACAAAGCTGCCTAAGTGCTTATGCTGCCTCACAGTTAATGAGCAGCTTAGAATCCTATTTCATGCTAAAAATCAGGAGATCCTGAAGTGGGATACTCAAACTATGCTGGAGAAAATCTCTCTCACCCTCAGAACCTAATACCTTAGGCTAAGTCTAGACTGCACCCCTCTGTCAGCAGAGGGATGCAGATTAGGCACGTCAAAATTGCTAATGAAGCGGGGATTTAAATATCCTGCGCTCCATTAGCATAAACACGGCCACCGCTTTTTTTCAAAAAAGCTCCATTTTGAAAAAAAGTGGAGGCCATGTTTATGCTAACGAAGCACATTAGCAATTTCGACATGCCTAATCTGCGTCCCTCTGACAACAGAGGGATGCAGTCTAGACACAGCCTTAGATATATTTAGAGCCTTCTCACCAGGTCCCTATGGAGAACTGGGAACCCTTCTGATTATTTTTTTCTGGAAAAAAAAGCAAGGCTCATTTTCTCCACACAACTTTTGTTAACCCCTTCACTCCTGCAGTTACACAGGAGGAATCCTGAAGCTATCCTGAATTAACTATCAGGAGCAAAGATCACCTGGGAGAAACCCTGCAAATTACTCCACCGGCAAACAAGACTATAGATGTAACACCCAGGAGGGAAGTTGCATATGTAGGGTTAAATTTGTAAATGAAAAAAATAGCTTTTAGTTGCTCTAGGAAACCTTTCTGCACCTTGAATAGAGAGTTGCAGATAAAAACTGAAAAGGGGGATTTAAACATCATAACATTTCCTCTCTCCAGATTAGCATAACAGTGGTGACTGTATCACAATGCTTTGGCTAGTATAAAATAGTAGTTAGTTTTAGGATTAAGGTTTTAGATAAGAAGTAATTCATGATAATTTCAGGGTTAGAAATTCAAAATGGCTATCACAATGATTCTGTCTGGAGCATACAGGGTTTGGTAGAGTTTAATAGGAAATGACTCAGCATGTCTCCCAAGACCTCAAAGGGGGGAGGGGGATCAGAGGGAAGAACTAAGCAGCAAAGCGAGGATCTACAGAGGATGAGAGACTTGGTAATAATGGGAAGCTCATTGGCTGAGCTGGTCTAATTAGATGTACTTGAGAGAAAAGCCAGTGTAGAAGTCTGACAGCTAGCAAACTTCACAAACCCACCCATTCCATTGCATTTTAGCTCAGGGCGTTTGTTTTGAACTGGGAAGGACTGGTTCTAGATGATTCTGTCTGTTCCCTGAACTACTTCTCTTTTGAGGTCTCCCCAGTTTCCTGCCCTCCTCCCTCTTTACAGTGTCTGCTAGAGACATCCTTGCTACCATTCCATTGACAATTACTTTTCTCCTCAGGAGAAAATCCTCTGAGGTCTCTAGCCTTATATCATGTGCAGGTGCATCACTGCCTAATTAATTGCATCCTTGTTCCTCAGTGAGTTAACTCTTCTCAGGCAGACCTGATCTGCCTCATTTACCCCTTGTGGAGACGATCAGGCATAATTTGGGCCTTTGTTCCCTTCAGAGAGCTGGCTGTCATCTGACAAGTGGCCTAATACTGAGGAAATTTCATCCCCACTCAATCCAAAACCTGATATGAGACAAAGTAAAAGGGACAGACCTTTTGGAAGTATGTGAAAGACTTCAAAAATTGCCAGTGTCTCCATGCAGAGGATGGGTAATCCCTGACAAAACTTAAAGCTGTTTATTGCTGTCAATACATTTTGTTCATAACATTTTATTTTGCTTTACAAAGGCTGACTGGCTACTGGTTCTCCCTGCCATTGTCCCTGAGAGACAGTAGAACTGAAGGTGCTGGCCAAAGGTCAGACCTGTTGAGATAAGCAGATAAGGAGAGTGCAGCCCTAAAACTAGTCTGGAGAAAGATGAACTTAGGTTCCTACTCTGAAAGAAAGCTCATAGAATCCTAGGGCTGGAAGAGACCTCAGGAGGTCATCAAGTCCAGCCCCTGCCCAAAGCAGGACCCAATCCCAACTAAATCAACCCAGCCAGGGCTATGTCAAGCCAAGACTTAAAAACCTCTAGGGATGGAGATTCCACCATCTCCCTAAGTAACCCATTCCAGTACTTCACCACCCTCTTAGTGACATAGTTTTTCCTAATATCCAACCTAGACCTCCCCCACTGTAACTTAAGACCATTGCTGCTTGTTCTGCCATCTGTCACTACTGAAAACAGACTCTCTCCATCCTCTTTGGAACCTCCCTTCAGGAAGTTGAAGGCTGCTATCAAATCCCCTCTCACTCTTCTCTTCTGCAGACTAAAGAAAACCAAATCCCTCAGCCTCTCCTCATAGGTCATGTGCTCCAGCCCCCTAATCATTTTGATAGCCCTCCACTGGACTGTCTCTAGTGTGTCCACATCCTTTCTATAGTGGGGAGCCCAGAACTGAATGCTATGCTCCAGATGTGGCCTCACCAGAGCCAAATAAGGGGAATAATTACTTCTCTAGATCTGCTGGCAATGTTCCTCCTAATGCAACCTAATATTCCGTTAGCCTTCTAGGATACAAGGGCACACTGTTGACTCATATCCAGCTTCTCATCCATTGTAATCCCCAGGTCACTTTCTGCAGAACTGCTACTTAGCCAGTTGGTCCCTGGCCTGTTACAATGCTTGGGATTTACACTTGTCCTTGTTGAACCTTACCAGATTTCTTTTGGCCCAATCCTCTAATCTGTCTAGGTCACTCTGGACCCTATCCCTGCCCTCCAGCGTATCTACCTCTCCCCCTAGCTTAGTGTCATCCGCAAACTTGCTGAGGGTGCAATCCATCCCTTCATCCAGGTCATTAATAAACATGTTGAACAAAACCGGCCCTATTACCGATCCTGGGGGCACTCCACTAAAAACTGACCGCCAGCCTGACATTGAGATGTTAATCTCTACCCATTGGGCCCGACAGTCTAGCCAGCTTTCTATCCGTTTTACAGTCCACTTATCCAGTCCATACTTCCTTAATTGTGGAAATATTGTGGGAGACTGTATCAAAAGCTTTGCTAAAGATGACAGATAGAGGTCTGTGATTTTAGATGGGTCCATTGAGAAGGCCTCAAATGGGGCAGGGGTGAAATTAACCATAGAAAAGACACCACTAGATAAGAAGAGCCAGAGGTAGACCTCCAATAGGAGGAAGAGGATCAAAGTTCTCAAATAAAAGTCATGGGGACATAGGTAAATGTAGGGTGACCATAATAGAGCTATTAAGCCTGAACAAGAAACAGACTATTTTAGCTGGTAGGGCATGGCCTGACCTGTTTTAAATATCAAACTCTAGGATAGGATTTGCAAGCTGAAGATCATGAGCAGAGGGAGGTGCCTATTTCTGGCCCATCCGCTATTTAGATGCCTAAACAATTTTTCCACCCTGCCTTCTTCCCTCTGCAGACTTATAATTGCAATGGGTAGCTGGCTACCTAGGCACTGCAATACTAAGGGTGTATCTACACAGCACCCTAAACTCAAAATAAGATATGCAATTTGCACTACACAAATTGCATATCTTATTTAGATTGAATTTAAAAATAAATTTGGCACGCCTACACAGAGCCAAATTTCGAAATAACATGCTATTTCAAGACATCCCTCAACCCTCATGGAATGAGGGTTACTAAGATGCCGAAATAGTGTGCCTGTTATTTCAAAAAATATTTTGAAATAACAGGCAGCTTGTGTCGACGTGGGGTTGCTATTTTTGGGATACCTCTGGTATCCCGAAATAGTTGTGCAGTGTAGACATATTCTAAGTAGAGCACTAAATTATCTTTAGGGTCTGGGCTTCCTGATTTATGTACTGGATTAGGTAACCTTGAAACTTTCTTCAGATAGGGTCAGACTTGTTTGCATTTACTTAATCTATGAGCCATCTATTTGATTTCAATGGGTTTACTCACAGATTAAAATGCTACTTGATTAACGCTAGCAGAATCTGATTGCATATTTTTAATAGAATTCACTGCTCCATTTTGAAAAGTCTAAATCAAGAAGTACATTTTTTAAATAATGTGCATCATCTTTCACTGAGTACCTATAAATGTCAATGCAGCATTTCAAATGTACCGAGTCAGACTGTACAAAGTACTCTACGTTCCTCCTGCTTTATTTAGATTCAGACAAATTCCTGGTCTAGGAAAAAAAAAGTATCAGTGCTAAAACCATTAGTGAATGTAAATCAGTAAAATTATCTCAAGTGCAGAGCTAAAAAAAGACATATAATACTACTACCAAATACAAGTTCAGCATAAATAACCCTTTAATCAGTAGTATATGAAAAGGATATGAATAGTACTTCACAAATGGAACAGTGATCTGAATTAAAGCAAGTCAATACTATCTGAAGTTCATTACTGACTAACAGTACTTGGGTGGCCTAAGTGATCTCAGATAATGCCTCTTTTTAGTCTCTAGTGCATAAATGTAAATATCACAGAATTTATGCTGTATCATCAGTATTACTCTTGGTGGAAAGCTAATTGACTGAGTAGGTATTAAGACAAAAATATGTATCACAAAGGTAGTTAGTTCCTATTATTTGGAGGGAATCTTGAAGACTCATTTTAGGGCTTGTATGGTACTTGTTTTGTGTTTCTATCTTCCATGCTCTGCCTGGAACCTTCCATAAGTGCAAAGAAATGAATTCTGAATTAAAATATACTAATACAGCTCCCTATGAATTCAAGAGTTCTTTGTATCTGAAGAATTTTTTTCCTTTTTTTCTTTAAGAAATCCGTAAGTGTGAATTCTGCCTGCTTAGACCCCTACATCAAATTCTAAAAACAATAACTTTTCAGGGTATAGATATTTAAATCAAAACTCCTATATCTATTAGAAATGTATTTGACTATCATTCATAGTTCAAATATTTATACGAAATATTACTAAGTCAGTTTAAAGAAATATGCCTTATTGGAGAACCTGACAGAGTCAATGCCTTGCAGTAGAGTATTCAGTCCCGACAGCCACATAACAATTCTGTTAAATATTTCTTAGTGATCTTATGATATGTAACTCTCCATAACAATAGAGTTTGTTTTAGTGTAAGAGTAAATCATTCTAATTTTCTAATACAGGATTTTAATTATGCAACTCACATAATAGCTCTTTGCTCCTTCTGTTATTTTACTTTATTTATTTATTAGTACATTAGACCCATTATTTACTGCATAGGTTTCAAAACTTTGCTTTATAGCTTACCATATTTATTCAAGGACACTCCTTTATATTTTCTTCATTCCCAGGCGAGTCTGCTCATTTACATTTGAATGTACATAATCATTCTTCTCCATATTTGTTGCATTAGACTTGTCTTGAATATTTTCTAAACATTTCTTAAACACTAGTCATAACAGGAAGATAGTCTCTCTCGTCAATTTAGCAACCCAATATCCCAACGTTCAAACAGCAGTTTGTGTTGCCAGGGTTGCCTGTAGAACAATCATTGTGGAAGTGCTGCCTTCAGCTTCAGAGTTAGGACTGAGTTTGGCATTTACAGTAATGATTGAATCATTCTCTTCCATATGAAAAATACAGGGTATCCTCATCAAAATTATTACACTTAGCATAAGAACACAGCATGAATTTTCTGAATATATAAAATTATTGGTTAATTAGTTGGTCTGACAATAATTAAAAATGGGTCCTTTAAGAAATGCATTAGTCTGTCAGATCAATATTTTGTCATGAATAATCCAAACTCTTACAAATTCTCAGGGTTAAAACTCTCTGAAATCTCTTTTAATGGGTTCATTTAAAGAATTAATGGCCCCTTTTTGCCAGTGCACTTTATAACTAAAGCTTTCTCTTTCATCATGATCTGTCAAATGATATTCCTCTACAGAGAATAGTGTGCTGTACTTCCCTCTTTCAAAGTGGTGGCTGTTTTCTATTGTTTTCAGTGGGCATGAAGTTAAAACTGCCCATAGCAAAACCAAAACTAAACCAAGGGGGAAAAAGACAAAAAAAGTCTTTCAAAATGACCACTGTCTCTCAGGCTGCATCTAGACTGGCACAATTTTGTGCAAAAGCTGCTGCTTTTGCGCAAAAACTTGCCAGCTGTCTACACTGGCTGCTTGAATTTGCTCAAGAGCACTGACGTTCTAATGTAAGAATTCAGTACTTCTTGCGCAAATACTTCGACGCTCCCACTCAGGGATAAGCCCTCTTGCGCAAGAATACTTGCGCAAGAGGGCCAGTGTAGACAGGCACCTTAATTTTTTGCGCAAGAAAGCCCGATGGCTAAAATGGCCATTGGAGCTTTCTTGCGCAAAAGCACATCTATACTGGGCATGGATGCTTTTGCGCAAAAGCACTTTTTGCTCAAAAGCATCTGCGCCAATCTAGACGCTCTTTTGTGGAAATACTTTTAACGGAAAAACTTTTCCGTTAAAAGTATTTCCGCAAAATCATGCCAGTCTAGACGCAGCCTCAGTGTTCCTAAAAGGAAAGAAGCCAGAGAGAGAAGATGGTAGCTCCTGACACAGTAGTAAGGAAAACTTTTTCCATATGTCCCAACATTCTCAGTGTTTAAAGAAGGATGTGTCCTGTGATCTGGAGAGGAGGCGGGGAGACAAGTGCTGCCTGTAGGTACAGTGAGAAAGACTTTGAGACCAAGGGCTGCCTGCCCTGTGACACCCTTCACCCTGCTACACTTATTCCTGTGTTCTGAGCTTTTGTGGGGCTGGAAGCAAGGAGAAGTGGGAGGAGAAGCAGGTTGCAATGCCTGGAGGTAGGAAAAACAAGCTCAGGCAACCATATGTGAAAGCAACTGCTTCAACGAGGACAGTATTTTTTAGGTGAAAGCAGGCCATTCCTGCAAAACACAGGCCTGTTGGGAAGTCTGAGTTCTGCTTTTCAACTGTAAAATCATAGAAATGTGAATGTGGAAGGGACTTGGATTGATCATCTACTCTAGTTCTCTATAGAGAGGCAGGATTAATTATTATCTAGTCAATCCTTGACAGGTCTTTCACTAATCTAAACTTCCAAACCTTCAGTGAATAAAATTCTACAACCTCCCTAGCTAAGTTGTTCCAGTACTTAACTACCCCTACAAATAGTATGTTTTTCATAATAGCTAACCTATATCTGAGTTGAGTGTAAGGCTATTGCTTCTTGACCTGTCCTCAGTGGTTAAGGAGAACAATTTCTCAATGCCTCTAAAAAAACCCCAAACTTTTGTTTACTTGAATGCTAATCAACACCACTGTCCTCCCACCACAGTCTTCTTCAGACTAAACACATCTAATCTTTTTTCAATCTTTCTTCATAGGTCCTATTTTCTAGACCTTTAATAATCTTGTTCTACTTAGGACTTTCTCCAGTTTGTGCTCACCTTTACTGAAATGTGGTGCCCAGAATTGGACAAAATATTTCAACTGAGCCCTTATCATCCTGCCCCACAACATAGATCCATCAAACAACAACTGGACTATTGTGGGATATTAAATGAGACAAAAGACATTGCAGTTCTATCCTCCCTCTCCACCCCCACGGCAGGTGGATTTCTCCTATCAGGTGACTTTGCAGCTCATTCCCAGTTGCTTAGCCAGAATTAGACCTAAAGAGCACATAGATCTTTCTCATGGTTGAAGCTTCTGTTACATTTTGGGGAAAGAGGAAGATGGAGACAATCCAGTGAGCAATGGGAAAAGGGGAGATGGATCAGGGTGAGTCATTGGGGGTGGGAAGAGGCAGGGAAGGGCATTGGGCCTCATAGTATAGAATTCCCAACTAATTTGTGTTTTGTGCCTTAGTCATTAATAGTCTTCTCTGATGTTGGTACACATATTCTTAAGTTACTGCAGACAGAATTGCAATGGTAATAGATCATAACAAAGCAGTGTACTAAATCTGCTTAAGTTCTTTTCGGCTGCTTAAGAGTAATACTGTTTGCCAGAAAGGAGATGACTCCATGGCAGGTGGAAGGCAGTTGAGGAAGAGCAGGTAAAAATCAGAGGATGGGTGGCTGGTCCTGAAAGAATCATCCTGGTTTCTGGAAGAAGGAACGTTGAGTGATTGCCTTATCAGTTGATGATGTTCAGTGTTTGCCTAGGATTAGTACAGCCAGGAACTGGTATCACTAATTTCCCCAAAGGTCCTGGCAATTGTACCAGCTTGCTTGGGAATACTTCCTGCCTCTCTTCCCTTGCTTTGACATTTTATTAGTTATATCAACTCATTATATAGCTATATTTAATTGCAGGCTCCTCAGGAACAAATATCGCACTTTGTTTTCTACTTGTAATATGTGACACTTGTAATTTGGCAAATTAGATAACTTATGGTACCAGTCATGGAAATATAATTGACCTATGAATAAAAACACTAAGAAAAAGTAACACATATTCCCAAGGAGGAGATTCAAGAGCTTGAATTGATCAAGCCACGGACTTTATGCTCTCATTAATTTAACCATGCTAGATTGCAATATTTCAGCTTTCTAATTTCAAACTCTGTAACATAATTTTTCCTGCAATCATTGCAAGGCTCTCCTAATGACACTGATGCTGTTTATGGCTGTGATCTTTTAAAAGGATGGTTGTTTCATTTATAGTATCAGGACCCAAACCAATTACTTAGAGCCATACATATAGATCGGTATGCACCGTAAGTCATTATTTCACCAGCTCATCTATCAGGTTGGCTTATCAGCACACATTTCAAATGCCTATTGACTTGTCATAAATAACAATTAGTCAGCATAAAATATATTAAACCATATAGTGGAAATACTTAAAAGATATCAAAGCATGAAGTCCAGCTTGCCACACCTCTTTTATTTACTTTGTTCTGCTTTGCTCTTTGGAACAGTCTGCTGAAGTCAGAGCTGGAAGGTCAGCAGAGCTGTATGAATGTCCAGTTTCATTGTTGGAAAGGGGGCCATTTTGGAGGGAAGGGAGGAGAAGGGCCACAGCTTTGCATACTGGGACACAGCTTGCTTTTCTTCCCATTCCCCTGACTATCAAGGAGCCAGGGGAAAGTACTTGGATTCTGGAATTATTCCTCTGCTCTCTCCTTTCACTAGCCAGGAGTGAGAGGCATGCACAGAAGCTGTGTACATTCCCCTCGCTCCCTGATAGTCAGGGGAATGGGAAGAAAAGCAAGCTGTGTCCCAGTATGCACAATTGCTGCTCTCCTTCCCCCTCACTCCCAACCTCCCAAAATGGTGCCCTTGATCGCTGGAAATCTTCACACTGACTTAAGCAAGTTTTGGATCTGTCCCTATATTCCCTGAATCCATATCTCTTAGAATAAAGTCACTGTCTAGTGTAAATTGGTGGCATACTATGTTTCTCTTTGTCCTCTATCTACTGGTTTCTTGTTTCTCAGCTGGAACAGCTACTTTTTTAAATGTTATTTTCATTACCGCTCTCACTATGACATATATTTCTCATATACCCTTCCTCTTCTGCCAATGCCTGACAGTCCGTCAGCATTACATAAAATTCTCTGCTGTCCAATTTCAGTAATGGTCCTGTAATATATTGTCCATCTGTGAACACTAATCTGGAATGACAGATAGTTCTGTTGAAAATGCTTGCAGTTTACTGCTTGCTAGAACTGTTCTTGTTCTATTTATGAGTTCAATACTTTCAGTACTTGTATGAATTTGCTAAAAATAGGTCATTGTTCCTTTAGTTTATAATTTATTTTGCTTTCAAATGCCTGTCATTCACTTCTATCTGCTTGTCAACATATTGAACAATGGGCTCTTTGTTTTCAGAAATTATAAAAAAAACCCTAAAAACATTCCATTTAGGGATAAGTAAACTGCCTGTATATCCCTGGCTATTAATATGCAGCATCTGGTTTATTTTCTAATGAAATCACCTCTTTTCCAAGTATAAAACTGGTTACAGTTCTCATATGGCAGTATGTAAGTTGGCAAAATATGAGATATTCTTTCCTATTCAGTAAAATTATATTCCATAATATGCCATAAAAACCTTACTATTTCATATTACCTAGTGCATCTCTAATCAAGGTAAAGAGACAATTTTGATGGTAAAAATGAAATCTTAATAGAGAGGATCCAATATCATAGAATCAAAGAATGCTAGAACTGGAAGGGACCTCGAGAGATCATCAAGTTCAGTTCCCTGCTCTCATCTAGATTATCCCTGATAGATGTCTATCCAACTGCTATTAAATATTTCCAATGATGGAGATTCCACAACCTCCCTAGGAAACTTATTCCAGTGTTTGACCACCCTGATAGTTAGCAAGTTTTTCCTAAAGTCCAACCTACACCTCCATTGCTGCAATTTAAGCCCATTGTTTCGTATCCTATCCTCAGACGCCAAGGAGAACGTTTTTTCTCTCTTCTCCTTTAACACCCTTTTAGATACTTGAAAACTACTATCATGCCCCCTCTCAGTCTTCTCTTTTCTAAACTAAACAAGCCCAGTTCTTTCAGTCTTCCTTCATAGCTCATGTTTTCTACACTTTTAATAATTTTTGTTGTTCTTCTCTATACTTTCTCCAATTTCTCCGCATTTTTCTTGAAATGTGGTGCCCAGAACTGGACATAATATTCCAGTTGAAGCCTAATCAGCACAGAGTGGAGTGGAAGAATTCCTTCTCATGTTTTTTTCACAACACTCCTATTTAGGCATTCCAGAATCGTGTTTGCTTTTTTTTCACAACAGTGTCACAACTGTTAACTCATGTACAGCTCGTGGTCTAATAGGACCCTGAGATCTCTTTCTGCAGTACTCCTTTCTAGACAGTCACTTACCATTCTATATGTGTGAAACAGATTGTTCCTTCCTAAGGGTACATCTAGACTGCATGCCTCTTTCGAAAGATGCTTTTTTCGAAAGAAACTTTCAAAAAAGCATCTTTCGAAAAAGAGCATCTAGATTACATTATGCGGATCAGAAAATCAATCCGCTTTTTCGAAAAAGAGTGTCCTGACTGCTGGATGCTCTTTCGAAAGAAAAAGCCACCCAGAACCGCTTCTGCCAGGGCATGGGGGCAGCATTTTCTTCCAGGTGCTGCTGCCTGCCCTTTGCAGAGACGTGTGGTTAAAGGGACCCCGCCCCCGAACACCCGTTGCTCTGCTCCTGCAGCTGCCTTTGCTGTCCCTCTAGGAGGCAAGCAAGGTATTGCAGTGCTTGTTTTGAGTGCCCAGCTTCCTGGGACAGCACAGAAGGTTTTTTTGTTTGGAGGTTTTCCTGATTTGGATCCTTTTTTTTTGCCATGGAGCCAGAGCTGCCCCTGGGCAGGCGATGGCCCCACGCCATCGTAGTGCAAGTTTTGCTGCATCTGCATGACACAGTCATGAGGCTACTTCCCCATCTGGACCCAGACCAGAGGTACGAAAGGTTCGCCTGTCATGCAGCCCCACTGCCCTTGCCTCCAAACTTCTTCATGGAAAGGCGTTTTTGGAGGCTTGACACCAGCTCTGACTGGTGGGACCGGCTCGTTATGAAGCTGTGGGATGACCAGCAGTGGCTCCACAACTTCCGGATGTGGAAGGCCACTTTCCAGGAGCTGTGTACCTGGCTCACCCCCGCTCTGGAATGGCAGGACACCCACCTGCGGCCTGCCATCCCCCTGGAAAAGAGGGTCACTATTGCCCTCTGGAAGCTGGCCACACCCGACAGCTACCGCTCCATGGGACACCAGTTTGGAGTGGGCAGGTCTACTGTTGGGTCCATCCTGATGGAGGTAAGTCATTGTCAGGGGACAGTCACAGTTGGGGGGGGTAAAAAAGGGAGACTGTCAGGAAAGGGCAAGGCAGAGTGGGGGATGGGGTGGAGTGGGAGTGGGAGTGGGAGTGGGAGGGAGCTCCTCTACTCACCCTGAGCTGACAGGGAGAGGGGGGGAGTTCTGAGGAGGGGATTCCTGGGGTGTTTGAGGGGGAAGGTGGGTGGTGGGTTCTCCTCCCAAGAGATCAGGCACCCCTTCTAAAATTTTGTTGTCTGTCTATTTGTCTCTTTCTGCAGGTGCTGAGGGCCATCAATTCTGAGCGGCTGAACAGGCTCGTCCATCTAGCAGACCTGGACAGCGTCGTGGCCGGCTTTGCTGCCCTTGGCTTCCCGAACTGTGGAGGAGTGCTCGATGGGACACACATTCCAATCCGTGCACTGCCCCATTGAGAAGCCCAGTTCATTCACAGGAAGGGCTACTTTTCAATGGTCCTCCAGGCCTTGGTCAACCATCGTGGCCAGTTTACTGACATTTGTGTTGGGTGGTCGGGGCGGGCACATGATGCCCGCATCTTTAGGAACTCCTACCTCTACTGGAGGCTGCAGGCAGGAACATTTTTCTCGCATCATGACTTTGCGGTTGGGGACGTGCACATGCCGGTGTGCATAGTGGCTGATGCCACCTACCCCCTGATGCTGTGGCTGATGAAGCCCTACACCGGCCACCTGGATGCGAGCAAGGAGCAGCTTAATGCTCATCTTAACTGGGCTCGCAACCAGGTGGAATGTGCATTCGGACGTTTAAAAGAGAGATTCCGGTGCTTGCTCACATGGCTAGAAATGGGGGAACGCAACATCCCTGAGTGGTGGCCGCGTGTTGCGTTCTCCATAACCTACTTTTTTCAAAAAAACGCTGCAGTCTAGACACAGCCTAAGTGAAGTATGTCCTTATTAAACATCATCCTACTTACCTCAGATTATTTGTCCAGTTTGTCCAGATCATTTTGAATTTTGGTGCTATCCTCCAAAGCACTTGCAAACCCTCATATCTTGGTGTCATCTGCAAACTTTATAAGCCTATTCTCTATGCCATTATCTAATACATTGATGAAGATATTGAAAAGAACAGATCCCCAAACTGACTCCTATGGAACACCACTTGTTATGCCCTTCCAGCATGACTGTGAACCATTAATAACTATTCTCTGAGAGTAGTTATCAAGCCAGTTATGCACCCACCTAGGGTATAGCCCCATCTAGGTTGTATTTCCCTAGATTATTGACAAGAAGGTCACCCAAGACCGTATCAAATGTTTTACTAAAGTCTAGGTATATACCATATTCACCACTTCTCCCTTATGCACAAGGCTTGGTATCCTATCTAAGAAAGCTATCAGATTGGTTTGACGTGATTTGTTCTTTACAAATCCATGCTGGTTGTTACCTATCACCTTATTATCTTCCAGATGTTTGCAGATGAATTACTTAATTATTTGCTCTAATATCTTTCCTGGCATGGAAGTTAAGCTGACAGGTCTGTAATTTCCTGGATTGTTTCTATATCCCTTTTTATAGATGGACACTATATTTGCCCTTTCCCAGTCTTCTGGAATCTCTCTTGACTTCCATGACTATTCAAAGAAGATAGCTAATGGCTCAGATACCTCCTCTATCAGCTCCCTGAGTATTCTAGGATGCATTTCATCAGGCCCTGCTGACTTGAAAACATCTAATTTCTTTAAGTAATTTTAAACTTATTATTTTACTATTTTTAACTTTTAAACCTACCCCATTTCACTAGTGTTCACTGTGTTAGGCATCCAGTCACCACCAACCTTCTTGGTGAAAAATGAAACAAAGAAGTCATTAAGCACCTCTGCCATTTCCAAGTTTTCTATGATTGTTTCTCCTTTTTTATTGAAAAATGGGCCTACCATGTCCTTGGTCTTCCTCTTGCTTCTAATATATTTGTAGGATGTTTTCTTGTTACCTTGTTACCATTTCTTACCAAAATGCCTAGATTGAGCTCATTCTGTGCTTTTGCCTTTATAATCTTGTCCCTACATACTTGTGTTATTTGTTTATATTCATCCTTTGTAATTGACCTAGTTTCCACTTTTTATATGACTCCTTTTTGCTTTTTAGATCATGCAAGATCTCCTGGTTAAGCCAAGGTGATCTCTTGCCACACTTCCTATCTTTCCTACACAATGGAATAGTTTGCACTTGGGTCCTTAATAAAGTCCCTTTGAATAACTGCCAACTCTTTTCAAGTGTTTGTCCTCTTAGGCTACATCTAGACTACATCCCTCTATCGGCAGAGGGATGTAAATGAAGGACTTTGAAATTGCAAATGAAGCCAGGATTTAAATATCCTGTGCTTCATTTGCATAATCATGTAATGGCGCTCATTCGAAAAAGCGCTATTTTGAAATTGAAACCACAGTCTAGACGCGGTTTACAGGATCTTTAGAAAAAGCACCCCGTTTTCAAAATAACCACGTCTAGACTGCAGTTTCAATGTTGAAATAGCGCTTTTTCAAAAGAGCGCCATTACATGATTGTGCAAATGAAGTGCAGGATATTTAAATCCTGGCTTCATTTGCACTTTCGAAGTGCTTCATTTACATCCCTCTGCCGACAGAGGGATGTAGTCTTGACGTAGCCTCTGTCTTGTTTCCCATGGGACATTACCTACCAGCTCTCTAAGTTTACTAAAATCTGCCTTCCTGAAATCCATTGTCTCTCTTTTGCTGTTCTCCTTTCTACCATTCCTTAGAATCATGAACTCTATGATTTCATTGTCACTTTCACCCCCAGCTGCCTTCCTCTTTCAAATTCTCAGTCAGTTCCTCCCTATTTGTTAAAATCAAATAGAGAACAGCTTCCCCCCAGTAGCTTTCTCAATCTTGTGAACTTAAAAAAAAAGTCTCCAATGCATTCCAAGAAGTTATTGGATAATCTGTGCCCTGCTGTGTTAGTTTCCCAATAGAAGCCTGTATACAGTAAAACTCCAATTGTCGGCATCCAGTGGTCCGGCACTCCCAGTGGTCCGGCACCAACTGGAACCCAGAAGTGCTCCGGCCAGCCGGACAATTGGAGCTGCTTCTCCAAGTCCGCTGCTGCCGCTGCTGAAACTGACCAGCTGTGGACCTGGGGAAGCAGTGCGGAGCAGAGCAGCTGGGGTGCTGCTTGGTTGGTCCCGCAGCACCGCCCCTCACCCCCCTTCTCGGCTCTCGGCAGCACCCCAGCTGCTCTGTCCCACGGCTTCCCTAAGTCTGCCGCTGGTCAGTTTCAGCAGTGGAGGACTTGGGGGAGCCATGGGGCAGAGCAGCTGGGGTGCTGCTGGGTTGGTCCTGCAGCGCTGCCCCTCACCAGCACCGGTTCACCCTGTTCCCCCCAACCCGTCACAGCCCCCCTGCTGGAGTATCTCCTGATACTCTGGCATATCCGATAATCCGACACCCCCTGGGTCCCAAAGGTGCCGGATTATTGGAAGTCTGCTGTAGTTGAAATCCCCCCTCACCATCATGTCCTGTACATTCGATAATTTTGTGAGTTGTTTAAAAAAGGCTCATTCACCTCTTCTGCCTATGTAGGTGGTCTGTAATAGATCCATGCCATGATATCACCCTTTTTTACTCCTTTTAACCTAACCCAGAGACTCTCAACAAGTTTGTCTCCTATGCTCATCTCAACCTCAGTCCAAGTGTATACACTTTGGCTATGTGTACACTGCAGCCCTTTGTTGGAAGAGACAATGCAAATGAAATGCTCATTAACATTTGTCGCGCTGTCATTTGCGTATTCTCTGCCGATGCTTTTTGCAGAAGAGGTATTTGAGCAAAACCAAGCAGTGTACACAGGGTCGTTTTGCACAGAAGCCCCATTTTGTGCAAGATCCCTGATGCCTCAAAAAAGGAGATATAAAGGATATTGCACAAAAGGTTTTTTTGGGGCAAAACAACCCCATCTACACTGCTTGTTTTTGCACAAAAACTTCTTCCGCAAAAAGCATCTGCAAAGAATATGCAAATGACAGTGCAACAAATGCTAATGAGTGCTTCATTTGTATTGCTTCTGCCGACAAAAGGCTGCAGTGTAGACGTAGCCTTTTAATATATAAGTCAACAACTACTCTCTTTTTCCCTACCTATTCTTCCTGAGCAAGCTGTACCCTTCTACGCCAGTATTCCAATCATGTGTATTATCCCATCAATTCTCTGTGATACCAACTATGTCATAATTGTGCTTATTTACTAGCACTTCAACTTCTTCCTGATTATTACCCATACTTCTTGCATATATCTTGGCAAAATAGGTCACTGAAAACTATGTTGTGCTTTTTTTGTTTGTGTGTTTTTGCATAATTTTTCTTAGGGGTTGGTGACATGGCGTGACCTTCTTTCTTCCTGCACAAATGGCTCTGACACCTCTGGTTTTTAACAATTGCTGTGTACTTTGTTATATCAACCACCATACTTATACTTCTCTAAGGCACTTCTATTTGCAATGTCATATAATCACTGTCCTCTTCTGCTACATAGATGCGATCTCTCAACAGAGAGGCTGAGGTCTAAACCTTGTTCATGTTTTCTTCCTGTGCTCTTTTTCTTCTCTTGCATTTAAGAGGCTAATTAGCTCCTTAGCTCTCTCCAACCCAGGCTGATCTAGCAATTAATCACTATTTCCTTCAATCAGGCTCTCTCTGGGGGCAATAGCTGGATTTACGGTGACCAGATGGCTCACCTCTTGCTTCTCAGAACTCTGTCAGGGCATGTCTACACTAGCCCCCTAGTTCGATCTAGGGAGGCTAATGAGGGTGACCAAAATTGCAAATGAAGCATGGGATATTTAAATCATTAGCATGTTCCTAGCCGGTTGCCATTTTAGAAATTGACTAGCCCGAAGTAACTGCCCGCGTCTACACGCGGCAGTGAAACAGGCTTCCGATTTAAAGCCCTAAATCAAATTAGCTGGTAAACCTCATTGCAGGAGGAATATCAGCTAATTCGATTTAGGGTTTTAAATCGGAATCCCGTTTCACTGCTGCGTGTAGATGCGGGCAGTTACTTCGGGCTAGTCAATTTCTAAAATGGCGAGTGGCCGGGAACATGCTAATGAAGCGCGGGATATTTAAATCCTGCGCTTCATTTGCAATTTCGGTCGCCCTCATTAGCCTCCCTAGATCGAACTAAGGGGCTAGTGTAGACATACCCTCATAGAGTTCAAATGATACATTATAAAAATTAAGATATATTTTTAATAGAAGAATGGATCATATAACTTACAATACACTCTTTATCTAATGAGAAACCTGTATGCAATATAAAAAGAGAAGCATATACAACTTTCAATTGAGCAAAATATTGTGAACAGCATGTTTGTTTGAGTATATGAAGAAAGTGTTTTTATACACACACAGATATTTATCTATTAGTTTGATAAGCATACAACTATGAAAAACCTATATATACATCTGTGTGTCTGTCCATCTGTTTGCAAGTCCATTTGTTCAAAAACTCTTTCTAACCAGTCAGAGCTAGGACCACCAAATTTGGTATGCCACTTCCTCTTACCTTAAGGTTAGGGTTTGATTGTGCCAGGAAAATGGGAAGTGCTGGAAATGGGACTATTTTCCATAACATGGAAAAAGAGGGGGCTTATTGGAGGACAGAAGTACTACAGAGTGACCACTAGGGGGCAGCCATACCAGCAGGAGAGTGGCCAACTGGAGATGGGGCTCCACATGGTCAGCCACCAGACTAAGTAAGTGACCTCTATGCCCCAGATAGTGCCAGATGGGGGGAGCCCACCCAACCCACCTGCTCTGCTGCAATGCTTCCCTTGAGACAATCCTGGGATTGGACAGCACATTCCACCCTCCATCCAGTAGAGCCTCCCCTCAAAAAAGAGGCTGGGGCTGGGAACCACACCCCGGCCTCTGCCTTCTTCTCCCAACCCCGGAAGAGATGCACTCTCTCCAGAAGGAGGCAGGGGATGGTAACCATGACCCAACCCCCCACCAGCACCAAGGAGAGGCCTGGCTCACAGAGGTCAGGGCTGGCCCACAGAGCCTCCCAGTCCCCTCTTGGAGGTGTGAGTGCAGAAATCAGGATGGGGTTTGGTTGTGTGGAGGCTGAAGGTCAAGGGGCATTTGGTCACTGGAGACAGCTCCTGGAAACTCACTCCCCTGGACCAGCTGGAGGATGGGAGAGCAGCTCAAGCCTGGGACTAGCCCCCAGAACTCCCCACCCCCGACAGGCTGGAGGTCATGGCCAGCCCCCGCAGCCCCAGCCTCCAGGAGAAGCCGCCACTAGAGCAATGCCATCTTTGCCGCTATGGTCCATCCTGGAAAGCTTTCCCCTCAACCTCCCAGCCACCTGTCCTGAGTCCTGAGTCCCCTGGCCTAAATCCTGCACCTCCCACCCCCTGCCCTGACTCTTGCAACCTTACCCCACCCCTACAAACATTTCAAAATGTCTGAACATTAACTAAAAACATTGTTATATGTCCAATACCCTTCTTAGTCATACCAACACACAGGTGAAACAGACCAGTTTCAGGCAATAAATTTGTCAGTGCTTGGCTGAGGTTAAAGTCTTGTCAAAAGCTGGCATCTCATCTGTCAATGCTACAGGGACTTTCATCAAAATTTTGTTAGTAATATTTTTTTTTAATCCCTTAAGTTTGGAAGGGATGGAAATCTGCATGTTCCAGGACATTAACTAATCTGTGACTGAAGGAAACCAGGAAGAAACTTAACCTGTAAGTGTAACCCACCCACATATGGAGTGTGGTTCACTTAAGCAGGTTATTACATAATTGCCTGCTGCTGAGTTTAAACATTCCTCTGCAGCATCTGCTATTAACAGCTGCTGGAGATAGAACTTTACTATAAAGAGGTTGTCATACAATGTTAAGCAAGTGATCTGTATCCATGTTTTCTTAGAGAATTTGATGCTGAAATACATATACAAATTTGTGTCCCTGCCCCTGCACCTTTGCAATAGTCTCATCCTCTACAAGATCAAAGCCATAAGTCACCTAATTACTATAAACAAATATCACTTGCAGTCTTGCATGTTTTGTACAAGCTACAAGCATTATGCAATGTATTTTAGGGATGTAAGTAATTTATTGGGACTGGCTTTTTCTATTCCTTTCCCAATAAAGAAGGCTGCCATAATTATCATTGCCTTGATCTATCTTCCACTAAGTCAACAGCAAAACTCTTAGAATTTAGTGATGCAGGATTGGAGCTTATGCACACTGCTAAAGAGGGAACTATAAAAACCTGTAAAATAGGTGAAAATAACTTTTATAGACCTAAAAATACCAACTTCAACAATGGGTATAGAATTGCAGGGAATATGGTTTCTACCCTGTTGGAAAAGCTTCTTTTTTGAATGGTAAAAAGCTGCAGTTCATAGATACTAGGCTTCAAAGTTGATATTTTTCATATGGATAAACTATCTATGAGTCAGGATTGTGAGTCAGTAACTCACAGAAGAGTGAGTAACCAAGATGTTCCCGCAAAATGTGGAACATATTCAATTCCCACTGAGTTGACTAAGAATGCTGATGCTCAGCACCTGGGAAGCTTCCTTCATGAGAAATGAAACTGATAAATAGGAATTAGCTCATATGTCATTCCATACTTTGCCCTTTGATTCTATTTATGTCAGACAATCTAACGTCCTTTGCCTTTGTACTGGGTATGTCACTGAAACAGAGATCCCCAGGATCCTGACAAACATTTCCATTTGCTGTGCCTATCCAGAATTAAACATTTCTGCAATCTGTGCTGGATTAATGTAAGTTAATGACAAAATATTGCAGAGTTGAGTCCTTGCAAAGTAAGGACTCCTTTTTTGTCTGTGGCCCACATTGAGGGTGATGTAGTACTCTGCCTCACAGGGAGTTCTGGGATGCATTCTACTTCATGGAGCTTCCTGCCTTACAGAATGAGTGTGCCTGCTTCTGTTTCCATTCCTTACTCACTCCTGCATATTAGTCCTGCTCAGAGGGCCAGTTCAAAATAAGCCAGGGCAATGGACTTTTAGAGCAAATTATACATAATGAGGGGATCAGTCGTTGTGGTCCTGAGCATTCTGGGAGTACAGTTCTGGTAGTACCATTAGCAGCTGAGGAGGCTGCTTGAGCACATGTATGCCCTGTTTGCATACTCACAAAAGAACCTGTCAGATTGTGACTCCAAAACTTAACTAAAGGTGAAGAAGATTAGGAATTAAGCTGTCTTCTTGTGACAGTTTGGGAGGACGATGTACAACTCATGAATTCTGTTTGTTATTGTGAACTCTGTGAATCTGTAACAAATTATAAATTCCATATTGATTGCAAGACTCTGTTCCTCCGCAGCTGTCTTTTACCCTGTCTTGGACTGAAATTCCAAGAGTGGTGCCAAGAGACTAGCAAGGGACAGTTGCTGGTCTTCTACTCAGATGGAAGCACTTTTTAACAAAGTGATGGCTTCTAGAACTAGCTTAATGTTTTTGAACTGCCACTGGATGAAAAAGAAAATCACTCAATCAGTTCAATCTTAACTGATTTTGAATTATTTCTAAACTTTCAGAGATTTGAAAAAGTCCATTTTGGGTTTCTAATAATGTGGGAATTTGAGCTTCCATCTCCTACATCCAGGGGCAGCACTGTAGATAAACTTCTAAAGTGACAGCACTAGCAGCCGTCTTTCTCCCTTCAGCTACCATTTTTGAATGAAGATATATTGGCATTAGAAAAGGTTCAGAAAAGGGCGACTAAGATGATTAGGGGTTTGGAAAGGGTCCCATATGGGGAGAGGCTAGAGAGACTGGGACTTTTCAGTTTGGAAAAAAGGCGATTGAGGGGCGATATGATAGAGGTATATAAAATCATGAATGGTGTGGAGAAAGTGATTATAGAAAAATTATTTACCTTTTCCCATAATACAAGAACTAGGGGACACCAAATGAAATTGATGGGTAGTAGGTTCAAAACTAATAAAAGGAAATTTTTCTTCACACAGCGCACAGTCAACCTGTGGAACTCCTTGCCCGAGGAGGCTGTGAAGGCCAGGACTCTATTAGGGTTTAAAAAAGAGCTTGATAAATTTTTGCAGGTTAGGTCCATAAATGGCTATTAGCCAGGGATAAAGTATGGTGCCCTAGCCTTCATAACAAGGGCAGGAGATGGATGGCAGGAGATAAATCACTTGATCATTGTCTTCTGTTCTCCTTCTCTGGGGCACCTGGCATTGGCCACCGTCGGCAGATGGGATGCTGGGCTCGATGGACCTTTGGTCTGACCCAGTATGGCCATTCTTATGTTCTTATGTTCTTATGTTCTTAACCAAATGATTTGTGTCCAATGTGTGAATAGTGTTGGATTGACCAAAACTGCATTTTTGGTCAGCTAAACTATTTGTTCAGAATACCTGATCCAGCTCTGCTGGCTACTGCATCAGCATGAACAGGATTTCAACTCTGGAATCCAGTGAATTTGTGGAGGTTGGAGGCATGGAAGCTGACAGGGAGTCACATGACAAAGAAGATTGGAAGTTATAAAAAGATCAAGTCTTCTTGAAGCAGCTTTGTCAGGGTATGTCTAGACTACATCCCTCTGTTACCAGAGGGATGTAAATTAGACATACCAAAATTGCTAATGAAGCGGGTATTTAAATATCCTGAGCTTCATTAGAATAAAAATAGCTGCCGCTTTTTGCCAACGCGGAAATTTGCCAGCAAAAAGCGGCAGTCTAGATGGGGATCGGTCGACAAGGAAAGCCTTTTCCGACAGGTCCTGCAAACCTCGGTGCACGAGACGTAAGGGATCGGTCGGAAAAGGCTTTCCTTGTCGACCGATCCACATCTAGACTGCCGCTTTTTGCCAGCAAATTGCCGCGTTGGCAAAAAATGGTGGCCATTTTTATTCTAATGAAGCACAGGATATTTAAATCCCCGCTTCATTAGCAATTTCGGTATGTCTAATTTACATCTCTCTGGCGACAGAGGGATGTAGTCTAGACATACCCTCAGACTGACCAGAAGAAGATGAGAAGCATGATCTGGAGGAGTGAACGCCAGGAGAGAGGTCTCTGAGTCCCAACTTTGATGGTCTTCTACTCAGATGGAAGCACTCTTTAACAAAGAATAATAAGCATGCATGTCGTAAAGAAACCGAGGCAAGACATTGCGTATAGGTGTTTCTTATTTTGCATATATCTGTAAGCCATTTGTGATGCCTAAAGTATAAAGTGAATGTTTTTGGAAATGTCTTTGCCAAGCCTGTTTAGTTTGACTATGACTGTGATTAAGTTACATAGGTGTCCTGGAACTCAGAACTAGTGCTATGGGACAAGGGCAGATGGGCCACAGGATCCTACTTCCAAGGAGAAAGACAGTTTATGCCCCGGAAATACGCCACAGAGGTTGTAATTAGGGATGTTAAATATCAGTTAATTAAATAGTTGAGTAACCTCATGATTTCTTATCGGTTAGTCAACTATTCTATAGTGCCTGGGGGCGGGGCCAGCAGCCAGTGCACCTCACTCCCAAGGAGCCTCCTGACACTCTGTGCTGCAGTGGCATGGGGTGCCAGGCAGGAGTTGGTCTGCAAAGGGAGCTAGTTTAAAAACCTGTTCCCTTCACAGACTGGCTACCTGTTACCCTGTGCTGTTGCCTCTGATAAAGAGGCAGCAGCACGAGGTTGCAGCATCCCTTGTCTGGGGGTGGGTCTGAGCTCCCAGACCTGGCATGAGCTGGAACTGAGCTGGACTGTCTTCCTGCCCGGCTCCTACTACACTTTAAATGAAGAGCCGTAGCTGGAGTAGGTCCCGGACCCATTGCAAGCCAGGATTGAGCCAGGCTGCTGGCCAGCCTGCTAAAAAATTTACCGTTTTGGGGGGTAGAAATGCATGTAGTCTCTAGCATTAACCTATAAGCTTTTGATAAGCTTTTGATAATAATAACTCCTGCTTGTGAAGAGGAATAAGCTTATTTCAAAATAAGCTATTTCAAAATAATAACTCTGGGTATGTCTACACTTGCACCCTAGTTCGAACTAAGGATGCAAATGTAGGCATTCGAAATAGTCAGTGAAGTGGGGATTTAAACCAAGGGGTTTGGTTCGAACTAATGCGGCCCGGCGTGCACTTTTACTTTCGAAATAGCTGTTGAACGGAGTAACACGCCAGCGAGATTATGCTAATGAAGCGCGGGATATTTAAATCCCCACTTCATTGACTATTTCGAATGCCTACATTTGCATCCCTAGTTCGAAGTAGGGTGCAAGTGTAGACATACCCTCTCAGAATAACTATTTTGAAATAACCTGGTAGTGTAGACATACCCTGGGAGAGAAGTATGGTTCAGAGTGTTAGAAATAGGAGAAGCCAGACAGGCTCGATTACTTATGAGGCAGTATGATGCAGAGGTTAAGAGAGGGATCTGAAATGTTAGGATCCTGGATTCTGGATCAAGCATGACTTTGAATAAGATCTATGATCATTTATCTATCAAAATGAGGGAAAGTCAGACTGTTTTAACTGTCTTCCAGGCTGGGGCTCATGGCAATAGCCTATAACAGAGGTAGTACATTGAACTGAAACAGCACTCACAAGAAATGAGGTGTGAATTTTCAGCCACCATTATTCCAGTTCAGGGAACATTCCCCTAAGCTCCTGAAGTATTTGGTAAAGGACTGTCATGTTTTTTTAGCCTACCTCAGACCTGAGTGATAGTGTTCAGACCGTGGTAAGGTGTATGTCGAAGTATAAGTTGGGGAAATGTTTGGCTTCTCCCCAATGTTACAAAATTATGGAATGCTCTACATCCATACACTTTCTGTCTAAGAATAGTCATATGAGGACAAACTGTCAAAACGACAAGTCCCAAAGCATGTTAGATTGCTTGCAAGATAGGTAGAAAGAAAGAAGGCAAATGGGAGAAAAGATATTTGAAGTCTCATTTCTCTTTCTATAGCAATTTATTTTTAATCAAAGCATGAAAAGTTTGGTGCCTTATAGTCTATATTTCCTGTTTCCATTTCAATTAGGTTGTTTTTTTTTTTCAAAATTGAGCTTTAAAGCTCTTGATAAAACTGAATTCATTACAACCTAAACTATAGTGAAATAGCAGTTCCTTACTCTCTGGCATGTCTGAGATCTACGTGGCCCTACCTTCAGTTTATATAAGATAGACTTCTGCAAAGATAACCTCCCCTGTCAATCTGACTATGTCATCTGAGTATTCCACTAACTCCTTCTCCGTTTCAACAAGTTCAAGCTTCCTCTTTGTCTCTGAGATCCCACTTATTTCTGCCTTGACTTAGGCATTCCTCCATTTTGTTCTGCATTGTGCTCATTCCTAATACTCTGTCAAGGGTGCCTTATTCTCCTGTCTACCTGCTCCTCTGGCTAATGTGTCTGCACTGTCATACATGCTGACTCCTATTTATGAAACACTCTTAATCTGTAAATCTGCCATCCTCTCCTCGGTTAGATCCTTCCTAAAGACTCACTTCCAACAAGGTATCGAGAAGCAGTACACTGGCTGATTCTGGCTAGTTGGTGTTTTTTTGGAGATAATACAGGCATGCATCCATATGTTTGTTATTGATATATGATCTACTTTGGTGTTTTTGTTTATATGCTATGCCCGTTCACTTTATGGCTACCTATCGTATTATTATTATTAGGCTGACCTCTTTGGGGTAGGGGCATATTGTGTATGACAAACAACTTGCAACTTCAGGCACTACAAAAAAAAACCCTTTAAATTATTATTATATAGATATTACATGGGAAATAATCTCTATTTCTGATTTTTTTCATGTCACTAGTTTCTACAGCACTGACTTCTGAGGGAGAGCGAAAAGAATGCATGCTGTGTGTGTAGGTAGATTTACTATGCAACTGTTTATTTATATAAATAAACATGCGTATTAAAAGTACACGTATAATAGTGTCTGTCTCAAATGCATGTATATGATAAAAATATTAGCATAATATCACTTGTGTTAGTGGCTTTTGGGATTAGTGGGATTTTTCAACTGCCACTGAACTGAATATTAAAGCAAATAGCAAAACACAACAGTATTCCCTATGAACACTAAGCAGGGATATTTTATTTTTATACATTTTTCACAACTAGCAGCAGTGATCCCACAAAATCAGTGCTCATCCTTAATTCAAAGAAAATAAGAGAAATATTTTTTCCTGTTCAATTTAAGCATAGTCATAGATTATGCTGTACAATATCACAAGCAGGACTGATAGCATATCCTTAACTCAAAGTAAAGAAGAAAACATAAACCTTTTGTCTGAAAGTTGTTGTGGAACAGTCTGCATGGCCTACCTTATCTTGACATGAGGCTAGCTAAGCAAAGTCTAGGCCTTGTTAAAGTATAGTACAAAAGTGCGTGCAGGCGGGGCCTTAGGCAAAATAAGTATGTGGAAATGCAACTTCTTGCCCTCGTTTACTGGGTATGTCCTGACCATAAATTGCTAACAAAATGCTGAACAACTGCTAAGTGTGATTGTGAATAACAAGCATGGCTAAAATTTTCAGAATGATTACCCTACAGCTTGCAGGAATAGGGGGCAACATGATGGGTGCACCTTGTATTTTTCAGAAATGCTAACCACAAAAGAGGTAAACAACTTGGGATAATTGCATCTGTTAGGGTCTAGACAAATAGGAGAAGGTAAACAGGTTAGCATAGTAATGTCCTATAGAATAAGAAAGTACACATAGTTAGGATGAAATATGGCAGGTAGGGGTGTGAACAAAAATGGGCTTTTGCAAGGATGTATTTGGGAGGTAGGGAGCAGGTTAGACCCACAGATCCTGCTCAATGTAACGAGAAACCAAGACCTTTTCATTCAGCCACACAGCACAAGATGTCTTGAAGCATGGGAGCCAAAGAGACCGCAAACTTCCTGTCTAGAGCACTGTAGGGGGAACGGGTGAATTGTAAGTGAATTAAGTCTGATATTGTAAAAAATGGCTTGCAACAGGAATTATGGCAGAAAAGTGTTATATCTTGTGCTGTATTCATAGTTATTGCTAGTATGTTATATGTTGCGATGTATTCATAATTATCTGTACTATAATAATGCTTATAGTGCTTGCAAAATATAAGGGATGGTGTTAACTACTTAATGTTTGCAAGTTCTGATTTCCCTCAGATTTAAAAATACGCCGAGCCACACGACAGTTGTGATCAAGAATACATCAGTCTTGACTGGATTAAATGTTACAAGCAAATGACAAACTACGGTGATCCACAGAGAAGGGAAAATATGCAATTTGCTATTTAGAAATGTTGGTTTATAAAGGAGAACACATGTGGGCTTCTTTCAAGTGATTCTTATAAAAGTAGGTATTTAATAAATTACCTGACAAAATACAACATAACCCATTTTTACATCCAAAAATGAAATACATGTTATTCTATTTTTAACATAATTAATTAATTAATTAAGACATCTGGAGTGAATTAAGTACCTGCATTAAACTGAGGGAGACAGGTTAATTAAGATACCCAGAGGCAATCGGGAACCTACTAGAACTAATTGAGATTAGATTAAGTAAGATATCTGGAAACAATCTAGAATCTGCTAGAACCAGTTGAGACAGGTTTTATTGGGACACTTGGACACCTGGAGCCAATCAAGGATCAGCTGAAACTGGACAAAGCCTCCTCTTTGGTCAATTCAGTGGCACATCAGGTGTAATGGGAGAAGGATGTGTTGCTGTAGAGTAGGAACTGCAGAGATGGAGTCTGGTACCAGAAGGAAATTGCAAGTACAGAGGAAACGTGCAGGGAAAGCCCTGCTTGGTGAATAGCTTCTTTGGGCCCCAAAAATCCAAGTGAGATAAATCCCTGCTGGAGAGGGAGGGACTGAGTTAAGAAATCTAGTGTGTTGCCTCCATGTTTGGAGAGGCCATTGGAGACGTAAGAACATTTTCTCCTCCCTTTTCCATCTGCTATGCCAATGATGAGAGCAGCTAAACCAAATTATGGCTTGCCCCTAAAGTAAAGGAATTAGACTGAGAGCTGTAGTGAGGCACTGAGGTGAACAGTTAGACTGGGAGTTGCCATTTTTCTCCAAATGGGGAGAGATAATAATCTGACTACTGTTACCTAGACATGTAGGACCCAAAGTGTAAAATTAGGATACAGTAGCTTTCTTGATTTCAGGAGTTAAAAATATCCTTCAACACACCCAAAAGAGCAATTTCAAATATTCATAAGATCTTGGAAGGCATTTCTATTAAAAAAATCTTAATTTACTGTTGGGTAATTCAATCACTACCATGGAAACCATGCATGTCAAGAAGTTCAGCTGAGTTTGAGGGGGGAAAATCACTGATGTACTATAATCAAATTAAAAAGCACAAAATTATTACAGATCTCATATGTCGGATTGCTTTATTAGTTAGAGTGTTATATTGATAGTTAGAAGGGGATCTGATGTAGTATGAGAAAAAAATATCCTGACTAGAGCAGTTTGTTTATGTGAGGCAGTTTACCAGGGACAATTTGGCATACGCAATTGTGGTGAAAATGTTGACAGACATTTGCCTGAATGTGTATATTACCTCTGTGTGCAGACCCAACTGCACAGACTGATGGCACAGCAGACCTCAAGTGAATTGCCCAATAATCACAAGATCCGTTAAGGGATGAAGACAGAATTATTGTTGATGAAACACAGTAATAGCACCTAGCACACTTTACAAGACATGTATACCCATAACAATAGATGCAGCTCAGTAAATGGCAGGACTTTCCTTTCCCCTCCTTGGCTAGACAAAGATATTCCATCTGAGATTCATTTGTATACCCTAGTACAAACAAGTTAGTACCTTCTCCCTGATAAAGGTGGTTACTGTCCCTGACATTATCTTATACATATTGGTTTAATTAAAACATTTTGGTTATGTGCTGTTATCCTAACCTTTCTTTTAAGAGGCGCCATGTGTTCCTGTTAGCGTTGGGAAATGTTTTTCTACCATATTTAATATTAAAATATACTGGTATCATTTTATTACTGGAATGTATTTGTGAAAGTACTTTGCAATTAGCATTTTTTTTTCAATATTTTTGAAATATTTGTCAAGACCTTTTCTTGACAAATTCTGTCAGCACATCCTTCCTCTTTCCTGACCTCAGATAAAAAAGGTTTATGTCTCAGGTTTGCTTCTTACGAAAGCAATTATAGCCTCTGAGAAGTATGGCTAGTTAAGAAGTATAGGGTATCTAATGTCAAGATTCGTTTTCTGCATTTAGAATAAATGCTTCCTTGAAAATGTGGACATTCCTTAGCTAGTAAAAACTATTCTTACTAGATAGTCAAAATATACAATACATTCTGAAATGTTACAAATCTTGGGATACTGCCTGCTGAAATTTGTTGAAATACTATCATTTTGGTTTACCTGTATAGACAATTAAAAGACAACTGTGAGATCAATATTAAGTATGCGCTGCAGCTTAAATCAATATAAATTATGTCCCTTGGGGGTCTGAATAAGTCATCCCCCCAGCGACGTAAGTTACACGAATCTAAGTGCCAGTGTGAATAGCACTACGTCTGTGGGAAAGCTTCTCCCACCAACATAGCTACTATGACTCGTGGGGATTAGAGTAAGTCAGTCCATGGGAGAGTTTTCTCCCATTAACTTTAGAGCTTCTACACTAGCAATGCTGCAGAGGCAAAGCTCAGTGTGAACGCTGTATTATAGCCAGGCTACATATAGACTGCATCCCTCTGTCGACAGAGGGATGCAAATGAAGCACATTGAAATTGCTAATGAAGCCGGGATGTAAATATCCCGTGCTTTATTAGCATAAACATGGTCGCCGCTTTTTTGGACACGGTGTTCTGTCAACATAAAACGGCAGTCTAGATGCGGATCTCCCGACAATAAACCCTTTTTCGATAGATCCTGTAAACCTCATTTTTTGAGGAATGTATTCTATGCTTCACAAATGCAAAGCTATTACTGGAATCTGTAAGGCAAGTCTTTAGCTTATTTCAAAAAAGCAAGTAAATCAAATAAAAAATAATAATTGGTGACACCATAAGGATTCTTGAAAATTCCTCTGAAGAATCTAGTCCATTTCACTGCTATATTTCATGATAATTTAATGATATTCAACATTTCAATGACACATTCATTCCATGAATCTCTGAGTCCATAATCAGGAAGAGCAAGAAGCTGTGTATGTTAGAGCCTCTGTGGCTATGTCTACACTGGCGGCTTCTTGCACAAGAACATCTTGCGCAAGGGTTCTTATGCAAGAAGTCTTGCACAAGAAAATGACCACACTGCCATGTGCGAGCTGTGCTTTTGCGCAAGAGTGCCCATGGCCCTGTGGATTCTCTCTTGCGCAAGAAAGCTCTAATGGCCATTTTAGCCATAGGGCTTTCTTGCACAAGAAATCCCTGCCGAGTGTCCACACTGCCCTCTTGCGCAAGAGCTCCTGCGCAAGAGGGCTTACACCTGTTAAAAAGGAGCATAACTCTTGCACAAGAAGTCCTCTCTTACCGTGCCGTACTGTACATTTCCTTGCGCAAGAGTGGGCAGGCAGTGTGGACACTCTGTGGATTCTTGTGCAAGAACAGCTGTTCTTGCGCAATAACCCGCCAGTGTAGACATAGCCTGTATGTGTGTGTGTGAGAGAAAGAAGAAATCATGAAAGGTGGAAGGCATGGAATATACATGAAAAGACAGAGACATCCAATTATAAGCGGGGGAGGAGATGGATGGAATCCCATATGTGCTGCTCTGAATGGGGACCTGTAAAAACAGGGTTAAAGCAAGCAACATGTCACTCCATGAGAGGTTTGTTTTTCTGTATGATAACATTTTGTTTCCTAAATGCTTATGATATAGAAAAAATATCCCTTGGTATACATTCTGATGTTAGCATCAAACAACTTCTATTAGCTATGGCCAAAATGTGTTACCAAAAATTAAATTTGCAGGAGTCCCCAGAAATCCATGATAATGACAATAAATGTTTGGCAGCTGAACCGAAGCTTGCAAATCATAACATTAGACAAAATCATCCAGTAAGTCACAGCTGTCTACAATACATCTAGAATACAAGGCTGGAAAATGTAAAGCTGTTAAGATTAACAAGCGTTCTAAATCTGTCACTGTATCTGGAATCAAGGCTTTTTGCTGAAAATGTCATCCCGGCCTACAGATGGTAAATTAGTGATCACACACATAAAAATTAGTTTTTGTAACTGAAGATGAAAATAAAAAAAAAAAACGTTTTAGGCCAGATTGTGTCTAGAACTATGAAGATTTCCATAGGGCTGGAAAGGATACAAGAACAACCTCCTCACACACATACACTCATCCTTCTGAATCCCTGCCAAAATCAGTGTTCATTCTTGTGTGCCCCAAATACAAGCTCTAGTCCTGACATTGGTGCTTGTAACAGTATTTGACACAAGTGAAGCTGGGCCAGCATGGAAGAAGTAAATATCATGGCTTTGAAAATGATGAAATGATTAAAGATTCTGATTCAAGAGTTGACAAAAATATGCCAGGGACTGGGTACAACATGGGTGTCCTGGTGATGTGCTGAGTTGGCACATCCCCAACTGCCACTCTGCCAGAAGGCTCCTAAAAAAGCTGCTTTCTTTTTCCTCTCTCAATCTGTTCTTCAGGGGAATCTGTGAAAGTAGGAGACTGCAGCATGTTCACTGGTTAATAATTTGTTGAACTCTTATCTAAATGCCAAGCCATGTAATGTTATAATACTTTACTTAATGTGAGGTCAAGGTAAAAATAATCTATCTTATTAATTATATGGTCACTATTTTTTCCTCCTGTTGCAGTAAAGGTATGTCAGTGTTAATTGGAAAGAACTTTTCACTTAATAAGTCACAGTAGTCAGTGAGGTGCTAATACATACTTTACCTATTGTGGGTCAGGAGATCAAGGGATAAATACCATTCAGTACACTACTTAAGAATTATTATCTATAATTCATGTATAGCCATATCATACTGTAATTACATTTTTCATTAAAATACAGCTATTCTGTAAGTATTGTTGTTTATATCTTGTTTGAGAAATAGTTCCAGGCAGAGGTGACCAGCTTAATATTAAGAAAAAAATCATGAAGACTTTTTTTTCCCTGAAATCTCTCTCTCTCTCTCTCTCTCTACCTCTCTCTCGCGGGGCAGGGTGGGGCGGAGGCAAGAAGAATATATGGCACTAAAGCACTTTTTCTTCATTTGTTTTTCAAATAAATTCAAATGTATGGAATGCCTTCAAGTCTCTTTCCCCAGCTTTTCCCTCTCATCCAAGGTGAAAATGAAGACATGATTCCCTTATGAGGGAGCAAATCAAATACTAAGAAACATAAGGACTCACATTTGTGCCAACACTTCATTCTGCTGAAGAAGAATTTCAGGAACAAATTTTTTAGGTACAATTTGCACTTACAATGGAAGAATAGGATTCAGTCCTTCTGCAAATTCATGCTAACATAGTCTGGTGTGGCCTTGAGCAAATAATTGCAACCATGTGATTCCTCAGTCACTGGGAATTATGTTGCATCATAAGAGGTGCACTCTAGCAAAAGAGCCCCAGCCCGTAAGAAAGAATGGGAACTAGTGGTGGATTGGACTCACTTCTTTGAACATCTCCTTGCATCCATGAATGGTACTGTCACTGTCTTCAACTCCTAGCAAACCCTGTAGATTATCTTCCTTCCTCTACAGGTCTTCCACAAGTCTTCTGTCACAAAGATTATTATAGCCTTCCAGGGTACAATAAACTCTGGTTTGTTTCAATTTCCTCCCACCATCTCCTTCACAGTCATGCTTTCCCTGTCCCTTCACCCTTTCACTCCAGTATTTCAAGTCTATTACAAGGAGGAGGGAGAAAAATTCTTCTCTTTAACCTGATAGGACAAGAAGCAATGGGTTTAAACTGCAGGAAGGGAGACTTAGGTTGGACATTAGGTAAAAGTTCCGAGTTGTAAAGATGCTTAGGCACTGAAATAAATTGCCTAGGGAGGTTGTGGACTCTCCATTACTGGAAATTTTAAGAAAAGGTTACACAAATTGCTGTCAGGGATTATTTAGATAAGGAGTGGTTACGAAAAAGATGGCAGTTTACCAAAGTTAGTTCCTGGTGGGCCACCGTTGCTATATTTTCCTGAAACTTTGTAGGTATGGGTGATTGCAGGTCCAGTGGACTGGGACACCACTTCCTACAGTTCCCACTGGCTGAGAATGTTGATACATGGCCAATGGGAGCTACAATTGTCCATACCTGTGGAGGTGCAGATAAATATAGCGGAAATGGCCCACAAGGGCTAAAGCTTGGGAAATCTTGCCCAACCCCAGTCTAGATGGTGCTTGGTCCTACCATGAGTGCAGGGAAGTGGACATGATGAGACCTCAAGGCTCCTTTCAGTTCTAGTATTATATGATAACGTACCTGTGAGATTAGGTATTTTGTTTTTATTGCACATGTCTCTTTCTGTGTCTGCCTGTCACAGCTTCCATTTAGGAAGGAGAGTTGATGAAGTACATTACATGGCATGTCTACATTATAGACTCTGTTTTTGCTCTCATTTGTTTCCCTAAATTTAAAATACAGGATATTCAAGGTTAAGGTTCATGATCTTAAGGTTTATTGTAGGAAAAACCCATGACGTAGATCAGGACAATTCCTTATCATTCAGCTCCTTTATTGCTCCAACCCATACTGTAACCATTTCAGAAGAAGAAATAGATTTCTCAGACTGTGCTTTGGAATGATACTAACTGGTAATATCTACCCATTCAAGTAATTTTTTTATTCATTTGTAGATGCAAAACTAAACATACTTCTCACTGATAAGATAACATCAGGGAGTGTGTAATTTTGAAGTAATAATGCCTTAGAGGATTGGAAACATCCAGCTACAAGTACTACCTTGTAAATCCATAGTAACTATCTTATGAAAACCATATATCCTGAAGTTCTCCACTGTTCTTATGAAAGGATAATCACACCCCCTGTTGTAACTAATCTGTTAAATGCTAAATAGGACAGGAGACAGGATGCAAACTGACTTACATAAAAAAGCAGTGCAAGTTATCTATTCAGCCTGGTTTCAATAGATAGATGCAATTTTCTAGTCACTCCTTCCTATGTTTCACTTATCAATATTTGCTGTTAATGAACACTAGAGTTGGATAGCAGTTTAGCTACTCCATTGAAAATTGAGTTACCAGAAAAAAAAAAGTCTGTCATGAGTTGTGATGACTCCAAATCCTTAACATTTTCACAATTTTAAAATCCCAACACAAACAAAAATCTCAGTTCTGCTCAATAAAAAGAATTAGATAATTTCCTTTTTCTTCTATGAGTAGCTTATATTTCAAAACAGTTTTTCTTTTAACTGGAAAACCAGAGTGCTTCATTTTGACAATATCTAATCTGATTTGTTCTTCTGAAATGTTTAGGTTTCAGTTAATTAACATTTTACTATGAAATATATATATTGTTGAATAATTCCTAAGTAGCCCTAGTGAAAATTGAGGTCTTCAGAAACAACAGCAACAAAAATACCCCAAGAACAACTTTTGTTAAGGGCATGACTGTTCTCAACACATAACAACTTTTTTCTTTTTTGGAATGATTTTCACTGTCCCCTGACTTTGTTACCTCTGTTGGAGTACTTCCTGAAAGCCCAATTCTGCCCCCCTTATAGTGAATAGAACCTGACTTATTAGGTAGTCCCATAAGAACACAATGTAGCCAGGACAATGGAGCCATATAGACACTTTTAGAGAGATTAAGATGCTCCTCTGTTCCTTTGTTCACTGTGTCTTCATCTCAATTGCACTCAAGGTAGGCAAGCAGAGACTGTTTACCTGTGACTTTCCCATTCTTTTCCCAATCTCTCCAAAAGTGGACAAAGAATCGATGCATAGGGATAAAAAATGGGTGGAGCAAAGTTCTGGTCCGCCAGTGAGGGTATGTCTAACTTGAATCTGAGAGTGTGCTTCTAGCATAGAGCGATAGCACCCCAAAATAGCAGTGTGGCTAAGTGTAGCACTGGGGTAGGACACCTGAGGCCTTGGAGAATTTGTAACCAGGTTCCACGCGTGCTATCCCACCTAAACTCTATTTCTATCATGATAGTTTATGCAGAAGAAGTGTGTATCTGTCTGCTCATGATGGGGAATGCACTCTCACTAACAGGGTAGACATACCTTGTTTATTGGATCAATATTACAGTAGTAATTCTCAGTTACAATTCTGACCATGGGTTTCTCTAGTTCAGCAAACTAAGAACCATCCTGTATCTAGAGTGGGAGGTAAAAAGCACTATATACCCCATTCAAGTCTGTGGGACTACTTGCAGAGTAAGACTATGTCTATACAGCAGCATTATTTTGGAATAACTGATGTTATTCTGAAATAACAAAGAGCACATCTACACAACAAGCCATTATTTCAAAATAATGGCAAGCTGCAGGACTTCTTATGCCAACTCCTGTAACCCTCATTTTAAGGGAGTAAGGGAAGTCAAAGGAAGAGTGTTCTTCCTTCGGCTTCCTGCTGTGTAGACAGCACCAAAAGCTGAATTAAGCTACTTCAACTACAGCTACATAACTAACATAGTTGAAGTTGTGAAGCTTGATTTGATTTTTGTCCTGCTGTGTAGACATGCCCCAAGGCACTATTCAGTAGAACTCTGGCCAGGTCTATGCTGTAAACTTACATTGGTATATAGCTACGATGCTCAGGAGTGAGAAAAAACAAATCCCTGAATGACACAGATATACCAATTTAACCCCCGAAATGCTTCGTTTGGGCAGTGGACATCTGAGTGTGACTAAATGCCACAATCTTAATGCTTTTGTATTTAAAATTATACTAATAATGTGCAATTTACTGGTGTTTATGCTTTCCCTGGAGCACCATATATAGGTGTGTCGATACTGTACTAAACTAATTCTTCAGACCTGGATATAGATCCATGGCAATTCACTATACAGGCAGTTTGTAACATGTTTTGTGATCTTTAGGAATGTAATGCATTATCTAATGGTAGAATGCTATTATTTATTATGCATTACTAGTATAATTATAATCACAGAGGTTAGATTGGGCATTTAATCACAGCTCAAAGTGTTCCACTGCCCAAACAGAGCATTGGGAAATGTTCTACCACAGAGAGACAGAATATTCCCAGATACCTCATTTAGATAAATTGTTGGTTAGAGATGAGTAAGCTGTGAGATCCCTTCCCAAGATGGAACATACTGTCCTTCTTTCACACACTCACATGACTGGAATGCATGTCTGCCTATTCCCTCCCTCCAAGATCTGATCCTGTAATATTACCACAAATTGAACATAAAATAAATACAAGGGGAAGCTATTTGCCATACTGTTTTCTTACACACACACAATAAAACATTCTAGGACTTAAAATAATGCTATATTGTTAGTAATAAAAAAAACTAGAAGTAGAGAATAAGAATTGAGTATTTTTAAAGATATATGTAACATGGCATTAAATTTTTCATGTAGAAAATATTCCTATATTTCTTTACTACCAAAATGCTCTAATTGGAAGTTTTTTTCCTCTTTGCAATTATAAATGCAATCTGTCTCCGGGATCATGGACTTGTGGCCTGTGCATGGTATCATTTGGGGAAAAAAATGGAGACCTGTAGCTTTTTCCTGTACACAACAAAGACATATACAGAAATGTCTGGGTTGAGAATTAGGATGTGGCAGCTGCTGGAAATGATATTATTTTTCCCCCAAACTGACCATATAGTTTCCAAAAGTCTCCAGGGAGTGATCTTCAAATGGTCTTCACTTCTTCTTCTCCTCATAGCAAAGCTACATGGACTGAAAAAAAATTCTAGGTTTTGTCACTTTAATTATTTTTTAACAAATGTAGTTATGTATACAGGTGCATATAATTACACAGGAAATGGAAGCATCTATCAGCAGATTCCATGTAATTACATGCAAGTACTGACAGGCAGTTAGAGAATTCCATTCCCAATTGCAGAAATAAATAGTGTAATAGAATCCAATTGCAGATGTAAGTACATAGATCAATTAGGGATTACACAGAAATAAAAGTTCTCTTTAAAATATAATTTAGACTCATAGTACTTTGGCTATAGGATTTTGTAGTAAATGTATGCATCAAAATAGTTTAATATCAGAATAATTGCAATCTGACTGCCATTAAGTTATTGCACCGGATGATAAAAAACACATTAATTATGAGACTATAAGGGTTACCATAAGTACTTCAGACACTAACGTTAAGCTTTTGGGCATATGAATTAGTGACCACGGGTAGTATCCCATTTAAACTATAATTGGACTATTGTGCGATTATACTCAAAACTGTATCCAACTGTATTTAACTATATTTAAGAGTAACAAAAAATGTAGGTGCTGCAAGACAGTTCTTTTTTTTTTAAATTTTTTTTTCAGTTAGGGTACATCTAAACTACATCCCTTTTTCGATAAAAGGTTGTAAATAGCGAAATTGTAAATGAAACCAGGATTTGAATTTCCTGCACTGTTGAATGATCCCCGTCTTGACTGCAGGTTTTTTTTTAAAAGCATCTTTTCGGGAAAAAAAAAAGCTGTGGCCGCCATTATGTAAATGAAGCATGGGAAATTCAAATCTCAGCTTCATTTACAATTTCGATATGTCTAATTTACATCCCTTTATCGGAAAAGGGATGTAGTTTAGATGTACCCTTGCAGACTAACACGGCTACCCCTCTGAGATTTATATTCAAGAGTGCATATGAAACATTGGAACCTGGATAATTGTCAATTACCAGTGTAATATCATAAGACCCCAGGGAGAAGGATAAAAAGGGGGAAAAAGAAAACCTTTTTAAAAGAGCAAAAGAAAGTGGGAGATATTTTCACAGGCACAAATATTAGTTAGGCATTTAACTTCCAATGTCATTGAAAGTCAGCGAGTGTTAGATATCTAAATGACATTTGTGCCTTTGAAAATCACACGGACTGTGTTTCTAAAATAAAACACACCATTCTTCCCCCTCTCCAAAATCACTCTCTTTTCTTGATTTTTTAATTTTATTTTCCCCATAAACTTGCAATCTCAAACTTGGACTAAGAGAAATCAGGCTTGGTCCTTCAGATAAAGATACTTTGCTGTGTTAGAAAAGGTTAGAGTCAGTAATAAATGACAAAATCATAACTACTATAATAAATGTCCTTGCATTGCCCTACACTCATATCAAACAAGTGTGTGCAAGTAGGAAAGTCAGGTGTCAGTTTGTGGTTTTCTGGTATTTAGTGTACTTGTATCTTAGAAGTCACTGCACAAAGTTAAGGAAAGAAGAAAACACTAATTAAGAACTACACGACAATATAAATATTGATGAAGCTCTAGGCTTAATTTATCACATCAGATAACCAAGTTACAAGATAAAGAGGGGAGACTGTGGCAAAGAATAACTATCTAAGGGCATGTCTACACAACAGGGAAAAAAGTTGAATTAAGCTATGCAACTTCAGCTATGTCAATTGCGTAGCTGAAGTAGAAATAGCTTAATTTGGCTGTCTACATGGCAGGAAGTTGAAGGAAGAACACTCTTCCTTTGACTTCCCTTACTCCTTGTAAAATGAGCATCACGGGAGTTGGAGTAAGAAGTCCTCTAGCTTGCCATTATTTCAAAACAATGGCTTGCTCTGTAGACGTGCTCCTTGCTGTGTAGATTGACATTATTCCGAAATAATGTTGCTGTGTAAACATAACCTAGTATAAGGCAGCTCAGGGCTCAGCAATGCAGATAAGAGAATTTCAGGAATCTTACACTAAAGGAAGCACAATTAATGGGACAGTCTTCCTTTGTTAAATCAGAATAGTGGGAACTCATTGGTCTTAAAAGCTATAGGATTTTCTTTAAATGGCTAATGTTAGCTAATGTTGCACAATACTTAGAGGTTAACTATTGTGCAATGTTTGAGTATTCATTTTGTCCCTTCTTTTCACCACAGGAAAAAACTCTAGCAAAACAAGGAACTCTTAAACAATCACAGAAGAGCAATATCCTACCCTATCAAAGGAACTGCACCAGTGATCTCTTTTGGTTAAAAATGTGTTTCAGCTTCATAAATAAAGCACCTGATGTATTTTATATTTACATTAACTATACTTGGTTATGTGTCTGTATAAAAAAGAAAGAAAGAAAATAATGGAACAAAGTTGGTGTATGTTTTGTTTCATGTAAAAGTTTTGTCAAAATGCATTTTAAATACACTGCCTCTAGGTAGTGCCCTCCTCCACAACTCAGACAGACCTCACCAAAAGCTGCTTCTCTGTCAGGGTTTGTGTACAGGAAACTCCCAGGATAACTGCTACTCTAATAGTCAGCAGCAGTAGTGCATTATGAATGATTGGCTTCTGCCTCAGGGATATCACTCTCTTCATTCTTTCAGCTCAGCATCATATCCTCACACATATGTGGATCCATACTCCGTTAGCAGCCGCCAATTGCAGATACTGCAATGGGATCTAAGATACAATGTGGCTAGCTACACTAACTGGATTGAATTAACAAGACTTACTATGACCCAATTCCCCTCCCGCCCCCAATTCTCTCAGAAATGGGTTACACTGCCCATCCATGATTCATTTGCAGCTTCACTATAGCTGGTTGATGCCCAGGCTCAACTTTGCAGATCATATAGTTCTAAGTAAGTTCCTTTTGAGCTGGGGGTTTCACAGGTAAAAAGCAAAGGCAGTTGAGCCAGGGACAGGAACTCCATGTTTAAGCTGTAAAATTCTAGGAGAGACAGCGGCCCAGGACAGCTGCTTCTTGGTAAATGTGCATTGGGTGTTTAGCTGAGGTTTCTGTAGCAGGGAATGTCCCATGTGCAGTTTAACCACGTCTGAAGACAGAGGACTTGTGTACATTTTATAAATAAGAAAATAAGCAGAATCAGTAAGAATACACTGAATTCTCCCCAGTCGGAAACTGACCTGCAAGATTGTTTCCAATATGTTAGCTATTTCATATTCTGTAATTGATCACATTATGTAGGGTTCCCATACATGTAGGTTTCCACAGACATGACCTAAATGTCTGTCATTCTGAGCTGGGCAGCTGGGGCATGGCAGCACCTTCCCTCTAAACTCTTGCTCCCCACTGTAACATCCTCTATTTGGGAACCTGAAATAGTGTAACTCTAACATTATATCCGCCTTTCCATATTACATATAACAATATAGCCACTTTTAAAATAAATTAGTCTCATTATACAAACATTCTTTGTGAAAAAAGTATTACAACAAATTCCCATTGCGCACAGAAAGAAAAAAAAGTATTGGGCCAGATTTTAAATCAAAATCATTTAATTTAAGGATAAAGCACAGCTCCCCTTTATCTCAAATGTTACAAGGTTTACAAAAGGATTTCAGCTTCCATTTAAGCATATAAATGAAGTGGTGAGAACTTTCAAAGTGTTCAACTATCTTTTTTTCTCAGTGAGAAGAATTATTTTTAAAAATGGGATCTCATTTGTGGG
The DNA here is from genome assembly GCA_032595735.1 of Pelochelys cantorii. Taxonomy (NCBI): domain Eukaryota; kingdom Metazoa; phylum Chordata; order Testudines; family Trionychidae; genus Pelochelys; species Pelochelys cantorii. Next base: position 90,666,452 of record CM064326.1, read on the forward strand.
AAAGGAAAACTTTTGAAAGCTATAAATGTCATCTATAAATGCCTAATACATTTTAGAAAATTAATCCATTTTAATCCTTTACATGCTGCAAACAACTGAACTAAAAAAAAATGAGAACTCTGGGAAGTGTCAACCAGCATGTCTCTATTGCCTAAATCTCTTCCCTCAGTTCTGACTGTCTGGGAATGGTGAACCGTGACCAATAGGAGCTGCAGGAGGGTACAAGATAAACCTATGGACCTATGGACACAAGATAAACAACCTGTTTGGTGGCCCGCTAGAGGCATAGCCTGATCATCCACATGTGGCCCATAGGCCATAAGTTTCCCAGCACTGCTCTACATGGACTAATTAATGCACAACACATTATGTCAATTTAGAATCATACCCTCATAGAGCATATTGCCCTATTGTGTAGACAAGTCCTAAAGTTGTACTTTACATCTCTTGCCAAATTTCTGTCAGTCTAATTCCTAGTCCTCTCTTCTGACACCTATAGAATCAGGAATGTTCCACCAATGGAAAAGTGGATGGTTGAATTTGAAATCACTTTATTCTGTTGGAGCACCACAAAGTTTGATCACTTGCTGTCCTGCAGTGCAATAGTGGAAACCCATGTAAGAAAGGCAGTAATAGAGTAGAAATACCATCTAGGAATGGTTCATTAATAATCAAATATTTTCGTTACAAGAGGAGCTAATTGACAAAGTCATATCAAAATTAACTTCTTTCTTATTTGCAAATAGCTCAAGTTATAAGTTAAAAAATATGGAAGATGAGTTATCAGAGATACCTAAGAAACATAGATATTTAAGTTCCATTGAAAACCAATAGGATATGTGCTCTGTAGTGACTTATGATAAGATCTTCAAAAGTGTTTAAAAATCCAACTCCCCATTGAAATGATTGGGAGAGAGTTACATCCCTTACGCTGTGAAGAAGTTGGGCCTCAGTGCTTTCAAAAATCCCAACTGAATCAATATGTAATTTTTAGTTCAGAAATTATTTTTTTAATGATGCTAACAAATTGTCATGTGCTACAATTATTTTAGTAGACATACTGAAGTGAAACAACATCTTTCAACAGGAGAGGAAACCAAGCCTTCTTTTCTTTTTTTTAGATGAAATTAGCACCTACAACATTTGCACCTGTGATTGTGTAGCCACAGCATTTTGCTCATGATTAAATACTTTTTGTTCTAATGTAATGTTATTTCCACCAGCTTTACACATACATAACTGAGCAGAATATTCCAAGGTATGATGTATGTATCTAATATATAGTTGCAATAATGCTTATTGCTTTTCTGCACAACACATTTAAAGTAACTCAGCTGTTCACATGGGTATATTTCTGGCTGAAAGCTATTTGTCAGGAGAAATTAGATGGGGTTTCTCAACCTGATTATTGTAAACAATTATTAATAATTATTTTATTAATGATAATAATTGTCTAGTTTCATAAGCTAAAATGATCCTTTAACTAGAAGACTCCCCACTAGGGGCTGCACTAAATTCTCCTTTCATCTAACAGGAAGCTAGAACCAAACCTATATCTGAACATAGAAAACCAGTGCATTGATGCATGCTGTGGAATACATAAGTACAACTTCCAGTGAAAAGATGGTTTTGAGTTTTTGTATTATGAATATTTATAGTATATTTTCTCAATTTACTTCTGTTTTTAGTTGTGTAAAGTTCACTCCGTTTTGGGAAAATAAGACTCCTGTTATATGTACCATTGTCAATCACAGTCAGCATAATTTAAAGAAATAATTTGCCTTCTTATGATAGGATGAACCATGCTAACCTAGACATGTCAATGATGCTTCAAGTGAAGCATGAAGGTTGCTTTTTTTCCCCTCTCCCATCACATCAGAATCAGTACAAAGCTTCATGGTTTTGATATTGACCCAAATCAATATTCTTATAGAGAAGTCTAGGCAAACTATCAATATTACTGCATATAGTGTAGGTGTAGTCATGTTGGTCCATGACAGAGACAAGGTGATATCTTCTGGATAAGGTGATATCTTTTATTGGACAAATTTCTGTTGGTGAAAGAAACAAGCTTTTCAGGCACAAAGAGCTCTAGTAACTTTCCCAGACCTAAAGAAGAGTTTTGTGTGGAAAAGTTAGTGTAATTAACAACATTAATAGTAGTGGGATTCAGAATTTTACCTGAGGAAGTCTTAAGGAATGTTGTAGTGGGCCCATTATTTCTGAACAAACACACACAGCACTCCAGCTCCATGAACCTCCTGCAGTTTATTGCCCATCTTAACCCTTCTAGCCTTGTGTAGGTTGGACACCCCATCTCAATAAATGTGTCTAACGTCTCACTGTGTCTAACAATGGATGTAGTAGCCCTCTTTTAAACACTCAGATAAGAAAAATGTAGGCCTCTGTTTGTTATATTTCCATGACATATCCCTAATGATTAGTTAATATTTTCTGAAAATAGAACGTATGTAACAGATATACTATATTCATGGATAGTTTTCTGTGACTAAGTTCTGACATTGTTGGTATTTGTGTTGCTGTTGAAAATAATATAAACTAGCACAAATACCTTTTAAAAATTAGAATTTCTATTTGGTCCGTTAAATATTCTAAACCATCCACTGTAGGTTCTATAGAATATAAAGTACAGTAAACAATAGCACATTGTATAAATTTCACATATTGAAATAAAGTGATTAAATTGATGCATTATATGTGTAGGAATAACAGACAGATTAAATATGTATGCATGGATATATTTGTGTATTTATATTTAATCCCTTAAATATTTTCATGATAAACAATGCCTATCTATCTATCTATCTATCTATCTTGGCATTGTGTATCATATATAAAGTCCTACGTGAAATTATCTTTTGGAATACTTCACAACAATATAGAAAACATCCGAAAAAGGGAGTACACTTGATAACTCTTCAGTGATTATTTCCTTGGGGTTTTGTTAACAATATTCAAAGGTTCATTGCTAGAAACTATCACTTCCAAAAAGAAACTGAGATTGTCAGCACTATCAGATACAATCAAATTGGGACTCTGTAATTTTAGTAGTGCGTTGCTATTATGTGAAACCATAACACCTGTGATCATTCAAGTGTCAGAATCATCTACAGTAGCATAGTATTATAACCTGTGGAATCCACTGATAAGTTTAAGGTTCAGAAGATGAGCTCCGTAGCAAAGATGTACATACAAATGAAAGGAAAGAGGTTCTCTCATTAGTTCCAGTTTGGAAATATTTGCTTCAAAGTTGAGGAGAGCCCGGGAACTCAGATTGCAGTTTTTAATTCTTTAACCATTAATGAAATTTCTTCCACTTAATTTACTATCTTTATTAATAATTTACAAAATTGGTCAAACCTTTAAAGTTTTACATATAGCTTTCTGATAGAAACTAGGTTTACACTGGATCTTTGAGTTTTCATAATGTAAATGGCATAGGAATTTCTAGTAGTCTAGTAATTTAACAGTAAAAGATGAAGACTCCTAGAAATTTATGTTCATTATGCACTATTTTGCTGTTTGTGACTGGCACGGTGACAATGAAAACAAATTCTTTGGGCAATAAATCTCAAAGGAAAGAATATGGAAAAACATATGATTCTGTGCTTCCTCAAGCTAATGGCACATTTAAAGAACTAATAATCAGATCTCTAAGATGATGTGCATGCAGCAAACTAAACAACATTTTTTATATTGTGTCCAGAATCTCAACTGTCAAGAATTTCACAAGAAATCCAGCAGAGGGAGATGTTTACTCTCAAATAATTATTGTATATTTCCTTCCAGTTAAATCCATTATTTTCAAACAAGGAGAATAAGGCTAAAAATTCCCTTTTACTTGTTAAATATGCAAAATTTTGGATATTAAGTCAATTAACAAACAAATGAAATACAATATCTCAGCTGCTGTTTCTTGTTTCATATGCATCTTCTTACAGGGAATTTCATTGTGTTTATATGGATTTGACATAAATTCCTATTGATATATCCATCTAAAAATTGAAAAACTTATTCTCGTTAAATCACTTTTTCTGTTTTGAAGCAACATTAAAACTTTACTGAATTGCCATTAATAATTCAGAAGAGGCAGAATTATTCATTAAATATTTACATTCTGTATTTGGGAAAAAAGCCAGATGATATATTCATGTCATATGATGATGATTAAATATTGTCCATTCCAATAAAAACTCAGGGGAATGTTAAACATCAGCTACTAAAGTTAGATATTTTTTAATCAGCAAACGCAGATAACTTGTATTCAATAGCTTTAAAAAAATGGGTGTGGAGTTCTCTGCACTGCTAATGTTGATTATCAAAAAGCTTGGGACACTGGGGATATTCCAGAGAACTGGAAGAAAGCGAATGCACCACTAGTATTTTAAAACAACATAAATGATCAACTTGAGAAAAATAGGAGGCCAAGAAAGACTCAGAATGAATTGTGCTAAAACAAATATCATTGAAATGCAGATATGGGGTGATCAGATAGCAAAAGTGAAAAACTGGTATGGAGACTATATAAGAAAAAAGTCCCAAATATGGGGACTGCCCTTATAAATCAGGACATCTGGTCACCCTACGCAGACATCAAGCAGTCAAATCACATTAGAATGCAAAAATATCAAGAAAGCTCTTATATCTGTGCAACTAAGTATTAGCCAACAGAGATCTAAATAGGGAAACGACATCAGGGCCAGGAAACAAAACAACATATGGAAATTAAAGTTATATAGCACCAGAACAAAATGAGAATTTTCAGTTCAAAGGTAATAACAATGCTAACATACAGCTGTGGGGCCTGGAGATCTACTAGAATGTTAAACATGAAACTAGATACCTTGAAAAATAAGTGTCTGTGAAAGACACTGGGCATTGTTTGGAGAGACTTTGTCACCAATAAAGAGATCTGAAAAATCACCCATGAGCAGCTTATTTTCACCAGAATCATAAGGAAGCCCTGAATATAATTGCTGTATCTACTCTAGATGCCTAGACATAGACTACCACATGAAATCATCAACTGATATGAGGAAAAGAGGATTCCCATGGAAAACCTAAAGAAGGATCCTTAACAGGAATGGAAGAGTAGTTGATTTCAACCATCACAAAGCAAATGGAAGCAGCTGCAAAATGATGGAGAGGAATGGAAGACATATGTTTCCTCCCAGCATGGCATTATTGGTATGGGAAGGATTAAAAAAAGATCACAGAATGACCTAAGGAAATAATACACTTGTTAGCCTGATATCAATCTCGGGAACAATAACTGATTGAGGACTCAATTAATAAAAAAAATAACTAATAGCAATATAATTAATACCAATCCACATGGATTTATGGCAAATAGATTGTGTCAAATTAACTTGATACTGTTTTTGGTGAGAGTATAGTTTAATTGAAAAAGGTATTTGTGTAGTATATTTAGAATATTGTGGGACATGTGAATCAGGTATCTAAGACATAGTACTGTAAGGGCCATCCTGGGGTACATAAGAACATAAGAATGGCCATACTGGGTCAGACCAAAGGTCCATCGAGCCCAGCATCCCATCTGCCGACGGTGGCCAATGCCAGGTGCCCCAGAGAAGGAGAACAGAAGACAATGATCAAGTGATTTATCTCCTGCCATCCATCTCCTGCCCTTATTATGAAGGCTAGGGCACCATACTTTATCCCTGGCTAATAGCCATTTATGGACCTAACCTGCAAAAATTTATCAAGCTCTTTTTTAAACCCTAATAGAGTCCTGGCCTTCACAGCCTCCTCGGGCAAGGAGTTCCACAGGTTGACTGTGCGCTGTGTGAAGAAAAATTTCCTTTTATTAGTTTTGAACCTACTACCCATCAATTTCATTTGGTGTCCCCTAGTTCTTGTATTATGGGAAAAGGTAAATAATTTTTCTATAATCACTTTCTCCACACCATTCATGATTTTATATACCTCTATCATATCGCCCCTCAATCGCCTTTTTTCCAAACTGAAAAGTCCCAGTCTCTCTAGCCTCTCCCCATATGGGACCCTTTCCAAGCCCCTAATCATCTTAGTCGCCCTTTTCTGAACCTTTTCTAATGCCAATATATCTTTTTTGAGGTGAGGAGACCACATCTGCACGCAGTACTCGAGATGTGGGCGTACCATAGTTTTATATAGGGGAAGTATGATATCTTTTGTCTTATTATCTATCCCTTTTTTAATAATTCCTAACATCCTATTTGCCTTACTAACTGCCGCTGCACACTGCGTGGATGTCTTCATAGACCTATCCACTATAACTCCAAGATCCCTTTCCTGATCTGTCGTAGCTAAATTTGACCCCATCATGTAGTACGTGTAATTTGGGTTATTTTTTCCAACATGCATTACCTTACACTTACCCACATTAAATTTCATTTGCCATTTTGCTGCCCAATCACTCAGTTTGCTGAGATCTTTTTGTAGTTCTTCACAATCCCTTTTGCTTTTGACTGTCCTGAACAACTTTGTGTCATCTGCAAACTTGGCCACCTCACTGCTTACCTCATTTTCTAGATCATTGATGAACAAGTTGAACAGGATTGGTCCCAGTACTGACCCCTGGGGAACACCACTAGTTACCCTCTTCCATTGTGAAAATTTACCATTTATTCCCACCCTTTGTTTTCTGTCTTTTAACCAATTCTTGATCCATGAAAGGACCTTTCCTCCTATCCCATGACCACCTAATTTACGTAAAAGCCTTTGGTGTGGGACCGTGTCAAAGGCTTTCTGGAAATCTAGGTATATTATATCCACTGGGTGCCCCTTGTCCGCATGTTTATTAACCCCTTCAAAGAATTCTAACAGATTAGTTAGACACGACTTCCCTCTGCAGAAACCATGCTGACTTTTGCCCAACAATTCGTGCTCTTCTATGTGCCTTGCAATTTTACTCTTTACTAGTGTTTCTACTAATTTGCCTGGTACTGATGTTAAACTTATCGGTCTATAATTGCCAGGATCTCCTCTAGAGCCTTTTTTAAATATTGGTGTTATATTGGCCATCTTCCAGTCATTTGGTACCAAAGTGGATTTAAAGGATAGGTTACAAACCACTGTTAATAACTCCGCAATTTCACATTTGAGTTCTTTCAGAACCCTTGGGTGAATGCCGTCTGGTCCCGGAGACTTGTTACTATTCAGCTTATCAATTAATTCCATAACCTCCTCTAATGTCACTTCAATCTGAGTGAGTTCCTCAGATTTGTCACCTAAAAAGGCTGGCTCAGATTTAGGAACCTCTGTAACATCCTCAGCCGTGAAGACTGAAGCAAAGAAATCATTTCATAAGCCTTTTTTTGTACTGAGTACTGAGTCTATCCGTGCCCCTACTGTCACAGATAATCCCATTATATAATCCCAGTCTGGAATTTAGCGTTTATGACATACTGATTAAGAATGACATTTGCCATTCTGATTAAGAAACTGGACTCATACAAATGAAATGCATGTGTTAAGTGCATTAAAATTGATGTAATAGGTCTCAAAATTTAACTGGAAATCATCAAACTGGTTATGTATCTAGTGGGGTCTCAGAAATTGCTTCTTGGCTATATGTTATTTAACATTTTAATCAATGTATTGGCCAAAAATACAAAATCATTATTGATAATATTTGGATGTGACACAAATATTATGGGAGTCTTCAGACAGTGAAATTAGAAAGCTCCTTCTGATTGCTCTTTGGTTTCTGGAGATAGAAGAGGGAAAAAAACTTTCTTCTTGAAAGGCTGCAGCCTTCTCCCGGGATGAACAGCAAAATGGTTCCACCATCCAGGAAGATTTGGTTAGTACGGTTAGATTCATTTTTCATTATCTATTTTCATTCGTTAGAATTATTTTCTGAGGACTATATCCAGCATAAAATATCAGAGAAAGCTAAATATTTTCAGAATACCTCCCTGCTATTGCAGTTTAGCAATGTAATTCCTCAGAAGCACAGCAAAGCTTGGCATTTCTATCCCAGGGGAAAATGCTGATATTCTGAATTATAACGTATAGTTGAAATACCAAAATTTTTCACAAAATAAAAAAGGTAAATAAAATCAGTTCACAGTTTTGTTTCAACATTTTCAATCCAAACGAAAGATCTTAAGGTTCCTGACTTGAACCTAAATATTTTGGTTCAAATCAAAAGTTATCTAAACCGTTCTGTGATGCTGTAGTACATTATAACTCACTATGGCTTAAGCTTCTTGGCTTGGCTATTTCTCCCTTGATGGATCACAGTCATGTGATTTCCATGGTGCACCTTAGAGGTCAGTCAGAGGGAACAGTGGAGTGCATCATGGGAGGTGTTGTCCAGCCTAGAAGCCTACTCCATAGGAGAGAATAGGGCATGAAATTCAAAGTGTATGTTTACACTGCAAATGGGAACGTGCTTTCCAGTTTTGGTAGACAAACACAAACTTGTTCTGCTCAAGCTAATATGCTAAGTAAAATAAAGTTTATCTTTTCATTAAGGAATTAGGTATTATATGAAATATGGATATGCAAGATTTCTGTAAATTCAATATACCAGCTAGAGATGGTTAAGAATGGTAACAACATTTATTTTAACAATTTGAATATATATATGATCAATCATAAGCCCATTCATTCCTCAATCAACCCCCATCCAAGTTAAAAAAATTGTAAAAATCACAATGACCCTTTCATAAGTCAACTCTATATCAGCAATTTGCAAAAGCTACTGACACACCAGGTGTTTTGTTTATCTGGAGTGTCTGTAGGCATGGAACCTCTCAGCTCCCATTGGCTGCTGTTCCCAGCCAATGGGAACTGCAGGAAGCAGTGCAAGCTGAGGAACATGCTGGCCACCACTTCCCACTATTCCTGTTGACCCAGAATGGTGAACAGCAGCGACTGGGAGCTGAGGGGTTCCATGCCTGCAGAAACTCCAGATACATAAAATGTCACGATGCGATAGCAGTTTGCTCTGCTGGGCTGGGAACTGAAGTTTGACAACCCCCCAACCCCAAATTAAAAAAATTGGTTAAACACTCACCAGCTGACTCCCGCTCTACACTGCATCATTTTTTAACAAAAAAAGGCTTATGATCAAGAATATATGGTAAGCTTTAAAAATCAAAAGATTATCACCAGCCCAACACGTGGTCAAAAACACCAGAGAAGACTGACCAAAAAAAAAAAAAAAGCATCAAAATATTTAAATTCAGGAAAATCTCGACAGCTCTCAAAACCACTGATAATCCTATTTCTATTAAATTCTTCCACCTGCTATTACTAAGAATTGGCAGAGCACTAACACACTAAGGGTATGTCTAGACTACATGGCTCCGTCGACGGAGCCATGTAAACTAGTTTACCCAGCATAGTCAATGAAGCAGAGATTTAAATAATCCCTGCTTCATTAAAATAAACATGGCCATCGCGCTGTGCCGACGATCAGCTTCTCCGGCACAGCATGGCAGTCAAGATGTGGATCTGTCGGCTGGGGAAGCCTTTGCCGACTGATCCTGTAAATCTCGTTTCACAAGGCATAAGGGATCGATCGGCAAAGGCTTCCCCAGCCGACAGATCCGCGTCTAGACTGCCATGCTGTTCCGGATCAGCTGATTGTCAGCACAGCGCGGCGGCCATGTTTATTTTAATGAAGCGGGGATTATTTAAATCCCCATTTCTTTGCCAATGCTGGGTAAACTAGTTTACATGGCTCTGCCGACGGAGCCATGTAGTCTAGACATACCCATAATGTTGAACTGACTCAAAATGAAATGTTTTAGAACATTTAGAATGTTCTTTATTCAGATTGAACCTATCACAAATTAAGTATTAAAAAGGAGGAGCTGGGGAATTACAAATCAGTCAGGCAGACTTAGACTCCTGAGGAGCTACCACCACCCACAGCTCCCAGTAGCTGCGGTTTGAAGTGGTGCCCAGCACATCCCTATGGCCTCCACACCTCCCATAGGCCGGGAGCAGCAAACTAAGCTCATGGGGAACTGCATGAGGCATTGTCCATGGATGATCAATGTTAGCAAAATTCTCGTGGCTCGCAATCAGATTACCTTGATGGGCTGCATGTGGCCCACAGTCTTAAATTGCCCAATACCGTACAAGAGCAATGTCTAAACCTTCAATTTGTGAATACCTCTATGATAAACAGGTGATCACTAGCAGTCAGTTATGATTTAATAAGAACAAATAATACCAAACCAGCTCAATTTACTTCTTTAACAGGTAACTGCTTTGGTGGATGCGGAAAAGAGGTGGATATAATAGTGAGTGAGACAGAATTAGAAGTATTTTCTCAGTACACAAATGCCCACGGATCTTGGAAGAAAATTCAGTGTACATAGCCCCTAGGTAGCCTATTAGGATTCTGGGGGTTAGAGCTGTCGTAATTGGAATCATCATATTGGAATTTACATCTTATTTAAAAATAGAGCAGAAAAATGAATCACCTGCTGATAGTTAGGTGATCATTACCATACTTTCCCATATTTTCATTGTGCTCCAAAGCATTCTGCACCATATGGTAATAAGAGATGTTACTTCACTGAGTTTCACCATTCTTATTGGCTGGAAGGCCACAATACACATAACAGTACGATATTAACAGCATATTTTAGTTATCTTCATTGAAACCACCACAACTGCTCCTTCTGTACTGTTCTCTCCTGCCACATAAAGGACATATCCAAGATCTAAGCACTACTTAACTCACAATTCCACTCTCAAATTAGGGCATAAGTGAGTTTAAAGTGATCTGGGGAGAATTCTATCCCTCAAATTCTTTATTGCAAAAATATAATGAAAACAAAAGACAAGAAAGATTCTCATAAAGTCAAATAGAGGTTTTGTATTTATTCACTTTTCATAAAGCCTCCCAGACCACTATAATTCTGATATGTCAAGGAGTAGCTAATAAAGATGATGTGTGAGTTTTGTAGGTTTGCTTATTATTATAACGAATTTGTAATATATTCCTAGATTACTGAGGCAAAAGGAACCATTCTGATTATGAAGTCTGACATCGTGCATAAGACAGGCTACAGAATTTCTCCAAATTAATTCCTGCTTGAATTTCCGCACCTTTTTTTGGAAAAACATTCAATTTTGATTAAAAATGTCCACTGTTGGAGAAATCCTCAGCCTTTATTTCAATTTTCCAATGGTTAATTATTCTCACTGTTAAAAATTTGAGCTGAGCTTCTAGTCTTAATTCCATAGAAATGGAGCGTTCCCAGGGACTCAAGAGGTCATGATGTCTATGCTGAGGCAGGATTAAGGATACCTAGACTATCCCAGACAGGTGTTTGTCTTGCTTCAATATACAGCCACTGGATCTTGCTATACCTTTATCTACTAGACAGAATATATCTGTATCATCCAAGTTCTGTTCACTATGTAGGTATTCATAGACAATCTTCTCTTTGATAAGTTAAATACACTGAACTTCTTGAGTCTTTCACTATGTCATATTTTCTAATCTTTTATTCATTCTCCTGGCTCATCTCTGAACTTCCCAAAACTGCTCAATATCTGTCTTGAATAATGAACAACTGAACTTCAGACAATGTTCCATGAGCAGTCACAACCAATACAAAGTTAATATAACCTAAATACTCCTACTTAGTATCCCTCTGTTAATACATCTAAGGATTGTATTAGCCCTTCTAGCCAGTGTCACATTGAGAGCTCATATTCAGCTAATCATCCACCATGACCCCAGATATTTTTCAAAGCCAAGATAGAATTTAATATAATTAAATGGATATAAACTTTATTAAAATGCATATTTTTTGTGTCCAAACATTTCAGACTGCTCTTTATCAATTATCTGTCTTATTCATTATTTACCCACCTTTCTTGTTGAAGGTCTTCCACTGCTGATAAATAACAAATATCACTGGGCCAGAAAAAGAGAGCAAGAAAGAGATTAAGTATGAGAATGAGTTTGTAGGAGGATGGTTAGAGTACCCATATAGAAGACCCAGGTTCAGTCCTCCTGCTCCAATAACTTTAAAATAATCATCTATGTGAAACAGTTTTAACAGGAGAGGCTGAGGGAAGCCTCACAGCAGATTTTCCTAGAGGCCAGGGGTACACACTTGACAAGTGTTAGATCCCTATTCAAATCTCTTAGCCCCTCAGGTTGAACCAACGATCTCTTATATCCCGGGTGAGTACCTTAACCACTGGGCTAAAAATTATAAGAAAACTTGCCTATAGATCTTTCAAAAAACAGTACAGGTGCCTAGCACCAGGAGGGGGTTTGTAGCTGAGAATCTCAAGGAAGGAGGTGGCACCATGTGCAGTTTAAACTGGGGCTGAGTTCCCTGCAAGGAGTGAGGCTCAAAAAGCACCCCTCCTCTTGGCATTTCCAATTGGCTAGCTTAGGTGAGGCACTGCCTAGTGTGCTGCCTTCTGGGAACTTCATTCTAGGGTATCTATTTTTGCCCATTTATTTTATAGGAGCCTAGGTGCAGAACCCAAGTGTACAGGTTAATTGTGAAAGAACTTTGTATGTGAAAGGATAGGGTTGGTGAGGAACACATACTCACCTCTCCTCCTATATCTGATGAGCCAGAAACAAGCTTTCAGAAACACAGGTCATTTAAGATAGGCGGTGGTGCCATTGTAACGAAAACAAGTTATAGATAAGGGTAGTAGAAAGGACAGGAACATATAACAAACTTGCTTACCCAGATGTACTAATCATGTAAACAAGGTCAAAGGACAAGCAGTACCAGATCGATAGTCAACAGCCAAGCCATACTGTAACAAGTGATAAGTAGCCCCCAGAAAGTTCCAAACTGCAAAATGGGGTGAAAACCTGTATGTAAGCTGCACAACAGTATGGCAATTTGGACCTCACTGATGGACTCTGGTACCTGTGCCTCGGAAGCCTAGACGACCTCCCACTCATCTGTAGCTAAACGGGGTCCCCAGCTTGCAGAAGAGATGTAAGAGCTGCTTTTCCTATCATGCTGTTCTTTTAGTTAAGGGGTACAGCTGAAATCTGTCAGGAAATAAACTGTGTTTGCAGATACTAGTGCAGAGTGTTTTGTACTTAGAGAACCCAGTGTCGGACCTGAGAATTACTCTTGAGGGCAACACCAAGTTTTGTGAATCCCAGTGATTTTCTAGCAACTCAAAAATTAGCAATGCTGCATTCACCATGCTAAATTTTTGTGTCAATGTAGCCCTTTGTTTGCTCCCTGGGTGCTTTCTGCTACTGGTTATTGGCAATATGCTACTGCTTATTGGTGCTTCTGTTCACCAGCACTGGTTATGCCTCTGCATGGGTGTGTTTATACTTACTGGACGACTGATGCTCCAGGGGTGGATCTTCCAGAGTTCAATTTAGTGGGTCTAGTATAGACCTGTACAGGGCCGGATTAAGACCTTTAGAGGCCCTAAGCACTGAAAAGATTATGGTGCCCCCCATATGCAATTCAAAATAAAAACAATAGTATACCGTAAAATCTCTTTTTTTTTTTGGTGCCCCTGCTTTGCTGGTGCCCTAAGCACATGCTTAGTCTGCCTATTGGGTAATCCAGCCCTGAACCCGTAAATCAAATTCTCAGAGCAGCTCCTGCCGGCATCTGGTACCCCTCCTTTTGTGAAGAGTAGACGAAGACAATGGGAGCATTTGCTCCCATAGCCTTCTCTCAGTGCAGACTCCTCCAAGGCTCAGCTTACGGTAAACCAACTCCAGCTATGCATTTTATGTAGCCGGAGTTGCATACTTTAAGCTGACCTTCCTAAAGCTGCAACAGTTTTCCTGTTTCAGATCATTATTTCCCTATGTACAACATTTCAGAAGGCATCTTAATCTCTTGTTAAAACCAATATAAACAGTGTTCTGGTCTGACAAGTTGACTCTGAATCTAAAACTTTTTTTTTCAAATATGCTGATTTTCCACTCTCCTCCCATCCCAGTGTTGGAATCATTCCCTCCTCCCCCTCACTTCCCAGAACCCATGTATCTTTCTTTTCCTGTGTTAATTGCAGCCCAAAGCAATGCCACTGCCTTGCCTAGTGAAACCTGGACACTATACATTTCAGGTTTTTTAACTTCCAAGCTTGACCTGATTTCTGCTACTGGCATGAGCAAAGTAAATGCAGTAAAAACAGCACAGCAACTCATGAATGTACATAGACATGCATTTGTACTTTTAATAACCAGGACATCTGCTTAGTTCTTTCGTGAATTTAGCTTTTCCTGACCATGTGCTGATATATATTATTCACTAGAAAATTAGTCAGCTGTTCACTAATCCTCTAGAGTCCCACAGCAAGCTGTTCATTAACTTGCTAACAAACTATTTTATTTCTTAGTTGCTCAACCCAGTTATTGATACAGATTAGAATGTCATAGAACCCAGTGGGGAAAGAAAGAACCATTCCTTCTTATAAGGTATGGACTTACCTGGATTGAGACTGCCAGTTTAGTTGTTTTCCTTCTTTGCCTGTTTACTTTTACATAACTTTTTAAATATCAAAGCATCTTCTAAACATCCTCCCTAATGAAGTTTAAATTGGGGATGAGGCAATGACTGATACTTAATTTGTACATGAATCTTGATGTTTTAAATACATTTGGTTCATCAAAGCCTGAACTAAGAATGGATATAGATTTTGAATATTACATTGGGGTCACAGTGGACTACAAGTTAAATATGAGTCAACAGTGTGACACTGTTGCAAAAAAAGAAAACATGATTCTGGGATGAATTAACTGGAGTGATGTGAGCAAGACACAAGAAGCAATTTTTCTGCTCTATTCTGCAGTGATTAGGTCTGAGGGTACATCTACACTGCAGCACTATTTTGAAATATCTAGCTCTATTTCGAAATAACATAGTCCATGTCTACACAGCAGGCGGTTATTTCAAAATAGTGTCAAAATACTGTCAAGGTGGAGGACTTCTTACTCTGACTCCTGTAACCCTCACTGTACGAGGAATAAGGAAAGTCGGAGGAAGAGTGCTCTATTTCCAAGTAAGTGCTGTGTTATGTGATAGAGGCCACAGAAGTACACATATACTTTTATAAACCTCTTCAAAGCCCATGAAATGTGCCCATTAATATCATACAAATAAATTGCATCCTGTAAAATGCATATCATCCTGCACAGTCAGAAACCCAATATACCAGTATATTCTGAGACACTAAATTATAGGATTCTATGAAAAATCTCCCTCTTTGGATGCTGCTCTTTGTTAAGCTCTCTTTCTGTGTCTTTTATTTTATACCTATGATAATCTAAGAAAGAATCTGAGATAATTATGTCTATCAGAGCGGTGGTCATGCATGTTTGACAAAAATGAGAAAGGTGTAAGTGTCACACTCTCTTGAGTACCTCACACTCATGAGTGACTACCTAAGGGCATACTGTCAAAAATATGGCAGACATTTCAAACTACTGATGGTGTCTATAATTAGATTTCACTAAGCCAATAACAAATCTGAATTCCTGGATCACTATAACATGGAGTCATAGGCAGTCTATCTTGCCACACCAAGACAAACTTTATAGACTTATGGAAAATGGTCACTTAGACCCAAAAAATCACATTACATTCAATTTGCTTTCAGTCTCAAGATTCTGGTCACTTATTTCAGATCAATTAGTATCCTAAATCTTACACCAAAGAAAACACTTCCAGCCAAGCCTTTAGGAAACTATGTAAAAGTTTATTAATGAGGAAAAAGAAATGAGAGAGTTATTTACTGGTTAAAGTAAGTAAATACACACACAAATATAAATGACAAATGGTCTGGTAGCACTTTATAGACTAATAAAACATGTAGATGGTACCATGAGCTTTTGTGGGCACAGCCCACTTCTTCAGATGACCGAAGTTATGAGTTGGGGATATGAAAACTCGATGATACCACCTACATGTTTCGTTAGTCTATAAAGTGCTACCAGACCATTTGTTGTTTTTTTCTGTAACAGACTAACTCGGCTACCTCCTGAAGCTCCTAAATATAAATGAGTTATCTAAATTCTAAGAATGACAGATTTGTAATGATCTGTCAGTTCAAAGTGTCTTTCAGGAAGGACCCCATGGAAAATAGTGAAGACAGAAATGCAAAATTTTCCTGTGACTTTGATTTCATTCATTCAGCTTTCAAGTCTATAGGAGGAGCTTATTTGTTTGGAGCACTTTCAAGGTAAGATAGGACTATTAATCAGTCCTTCATATTACAATGTTCCTTAATAGCCCTTCAGTGTCCCTATCATGTTGTCTAGAGTGGTTCTCCACTGTGAGGGCCTACCTCAGGGCAGACTTTTAGAAAACAAGAGTAGACAGGCCACACTGACGGTATGCTCTTTAATTAAATGTCCCCAAGCCAGTAATAAATATAGCAGTCTTACACTGAAGTCACAGACAGTCCCCTTAGACACTTCAGTCTATTTTGCCTTCCAGACAAACTGAACTTCTTGACAAAAGGTCACTTAAACCAAAAATCACACTACTTCAATTTGCTCTAAGTCCAAAAAACCAACCACTTACTCTGGATCGATTGATACTCCAGATCTTATGCTCACAGCCAGTTCTATACTAAACTAATTAAAGATTTATCGGATAAGAAAAAAAGAAAAGTTATTGACAACTAATACAACTAAAATATAATAACAGGCAAATCACAGTTTGTGATTCCAAAAGGTGGCAGTGGTGTAATGAACTATCAGTTTCCAAAGTCATTCAGGGCTATCCAGAATAACACTCAGTCTTCTCTTTCAGTTACTCTGTCCTTTTAAAATCCAAACAGTCCAGTGATAAGGGATCTTTCTTTCAATTCATATTAACAAAGTCTTCACACATTGAAGGAAAGCTGACAGTGTCTCTACCCGTGAGGGCTTTTCCTTTGATGACAGTGAGTAAGGAATGCATTTAGTCTTTTCACCTCCCATAATGGCTACTTACTGGAAATTATCATTTTTCATTATAGTTCTTAAGTCCTTCATTAGCATTTGACAAGATTTCTTCCGTGGGTAATTTAGTTACAAGGGTATTTACCATGTAAATGTTTGCTATTTCATTATGATATGAATAGATAAGCAAAATATTCCACTAGTTTCATGAAGTTTAAATACCTGAATACACACTTCTACAGCTAACAATCATCTTGATCCACATAAGTGAACAAAGCTGAATATATTCCACCATGATCCGGGCAGACAGCATCACAGTCCCTTTCTCAGGGTCTCTGATGTGACCTAGGAGTCCCCTCACTTTCCAGATAATAGGAGATCAAAGGGGAAAACCCCTTTAATTCTTGATGTACTTCTCTGAGTGTACATTTACACTGCAGAGCTATTTTCGGATATTGGAGTACAGGATCTTTCGAAAAAGGGTTTTTTTTTCAAAACAACCACATCTAGATGGTGGTTTTACTTTCAAAATACCCTTTTTTGAAAGGCCGCTCAGCCACCATTATGCAAATGAACCGTGGAAAATTCAAATCCCGGCTTCATTTGCAATTTCGATCTGTCTAATTTACATCCTTTTTTCAAAAAAGGGATGTAGTTTAGACATAGCCCCAGAGATTAAAGTGTAAACCTCACTTAAAATAACAAGCTGTAAATAAATCCTAGTTTGCTGTGCCACTATGACACACCTTGGGTAAAGTCTAGACTAATGAATAGCTGTGTCACCATTACTCTCTTACCTGTCATGCCCTTTATACTGATTTTCTTCCATAGCCTCCATTCAGGAGGGCTCAGAAATTGCCTCCAGAATGCAAGTGAATCCTAGCTCGGTCTGTGCTCCACCAGCCAAACCTTGTTGATATTGCAGGGTGACCCCACTCCCAGTCTTAGATTTCGGCTCAGAAATGTAAACCCTACATTCCCAGCTCTCTCCTGGACAATACAAACTTATAGGAAGTCTGTGATTTTATGAATAGCAATTATATGCACACATCTTGTTATCCCAAATGGTGTTTCCCAAATACTTCAATTCAAGTTCATTGGATTAGATAAAACACTGAAACAAGTATATTAACTTTAAAGAGAGGTTTTAAGTGAATACAAGGAATGAGGCATAAAAGTTGGAAAAAGTTCAAGAAAAATAAAGATAAACCACTACAAATAAGTTAACAAACAGTGTCAAATTCAAAGCAAGGTTTTTCCCCACCCCATGAAGGACAGAGGAAGAGACTGGGGTGGTTGTCCCCCTTTTTATTGTATTAGTAGCCTTCTTGGGAAACATTTTCATTTGAGATTCAGGAGATAAAGATTCTACAGGAAAGGGTTTCCCTGCTGCCTGGTGATCTTTGTTTCTTTGTTTGTTTCTTTGTTTGTTTGTTTTTTCTCTTCCTACTTTATTATTCTGTTTACTGCTTAAATGCAAATTAAGCAGAGCACACATTTCTTCGAGACATACATAGCCAAACATTATTGCAACAGTGCACTGGGTTTAGACACAAGGGTACATTATGATAAGAGCTGACATCTATTTTGCCAGCTCCACAGCAAAAAACAAATTGACAGCCTTTGTCACATACACGGTCACTGGGCTTTGACATTCTGTAGGCCCAATCTCTCTGCTATTAGTATGAGAGCTATAGTAAAGTAATGGTTTGCAATAACACACATTATTAATTAAATGATCCAGCTTGTCATATAGAAGATGGTATGGACTTGATGCATCCTTTGAGAAAATGTTGCAGACATTTAGGCTTATCCCTGGCTCTTTTGAGCTTACAGCCAGAAGAGTTGCAGCTGTACTTTTTAACATGTCAGGCATCTGAGAGTTTCTGCTTGCAAGCTGCAGGAATTCAGAGTTATAAATGGGGTATAAATTTAAACCACACCTTTCTTTTTTAGTTACTCAAGATGGTTCCTATAGACCGAGCATGAGACCCTGACCATGCCCGTATCATGTGTGAAAGATTCATAACAATAAATGCCCTCTGGTGATTACATGTGACTATTTTTAGAAGAGACAGTACCACAATATAGTTCAGTAATGTACTGTGTGCTGTGATATGATTTTGCTATATTTTGTACAATGCATGCTTTGAAAGACATTATTTGAAGAGTCTTAATCTGTTGAACATTAATATCCCATTGCAATGTATCAACTAACTTTGCATGTAAAGTGATAAATAAGACCTCCACATGACTTTTACGATAAATATCCCTGACTAAATCTTAGCTGTGGGTGCCACTGCTTTGGGGGACCTCTGGAGTCAATCCCATTAGCTGCTGCTTAGACCATTTGCAAGGCCAGGAGGCCACCAAGCAGAATCTTGCACAGTTGGCCTCAGTTCCTTCTAAAGCAGTCCCCATGGCCAGACGCCTGGGGCCACCTGAGCCGTGGCCAAGGCAGTTGGACCCAGGGCTACTCCAGCATTAGCTGGTGCAACTGATTCCAAAGCCACACAAGTGGTTGTCCCCAGGGCCACCTAAGCATCTATCCCCAAGGCCTGCCACTTGGGCAGCCCTAGAGTCAGTCACACTGGCTGCTGCAGAAGTCACAGAATTCCATGGCTTTCCACAACCTCCATAACGGACATGCAGCCTTAGTTATGAAGTATTGCAATATGTGTTACTGAAATATGTTGTTAGGTTGGAAATATGTCCACAGACAACCTTTCAGGGGCCACAAAGGACCAGTCAGATATGCGCTGATGGCTTATTAAAAGTGGCCATCCCAGAGACTTCTCAGGGAAAGCACATTGGAAATGGAGACTACCTAGCCAATAGGGTTGCCTGTCCCTGCCCCCCCAGTCTTTCTCACATCTAGGAGAAGCTATAAAAAGACAGATGGTGACATCATCACTTGGCCTCTCTCCTCAACCCGCAATATCAACACCTGGAAGAAAGACAAGAAGACAAAGACTTTGACCTGGGGAAGAGTGGTCCCAGGCTGGAAGGAAGTCCCAGCTTGTCTACTGAGGAACTGTAACCTGCTTGTACCCTCTCTCAAGGTGAGACTTTTTTAAATTCAATTCTTGCTTAGACTAAAAGTTTAGGACAGTGGTGGGGAGACCTCCAGCTGCAGGCCACAAAAGCATCATCAGTCTCAGCCACTGGAGGGCTGCCAGGCACTTTGTCTCCCTGAGCATCCACTCCGAAGCCACACAAGTGGTTGTCCCCAGGGCCACCTAAGCATCTATCCCCAAGCAGGAGCAGCTGCTTGCTGCTCCTTGTGGCTGCAGTTCACCTTTCCCAGCAAATGTGAACTGTGGGAAGCAATGGCCCAGCCCTCACTGCTTCCTGTAGTTCCCATTGACTGAGAATGGTAAATTGCAGCCATGGGAAGCAGAAGGGCTCTGTGCCTTCAAGTGCTCAGTTAAACAAGCTATCTGGCAGCCTGCCAGCAGCTGACCCTGATGAACCACATGTGGCCAAAAATTCTGGATTCAAAGAAGTTTCTGTGTCATCAAAGTACTGTTGGCACTGTAGCCTATGCCATAGCATGATAGTTCCTGAAAGTCAGATATATATTTCGTGTCCTGTGGGATTCCACTTATCACAGTTCTTGAGAGAAATGGAGAAGCTTCTTATCATGACCCATTGGGACCTGTTGATAAGCAATGAGCACAATCAGTTTAGCTCACTTTCATCAATTCCTGCCAGTGCATATATGTGGGTCAGCAGTACCTCTCAACCAGTATTGTCAAGAGCAGCAGATTGTGTAGTATCAGGAGTGGTTTTTTTCTGCTGTGCCCATTGTTATGATGTCATCCATCAGTATGACAAGTGTCATGATCTGGTCTAAGACCTGGCTTAGTTGGGAGTCAAGGAGAATGAAAGACATCAGGTGATACTGGAGATGGTTCCTCACATATTCTTAATAATTTTGCTCATGATTAGGGGCATGAACCATGCAGTAATTGTCCAGAGCCTATTTTGGATGGTCAGACTGTTGCTGAGTTCTTCCAATTTTTTTTCTTGGCACTGTCTGTTCTTCTGCCTTCATGTTTCATTTGCTTAATTCATCGGAGAACCATGCTGATCTGTACAGGTGATGTGATCATAAAGGACTTTGGGCCAGTCAGAATGTCATTTGCTGTAGACGGTTGGTGATTATCATATTTTAAAAGGTTTTGGATCCCTTGGTGCTTGGGGAAAACATGCCTTACTGGGGAGTTTTTGAAACATAAAGCCCAGGAGTGTCTAGTCTGTGGATGCTATGTATGTAGCTTTGTTTCCACTTGGGAAGGTCTGAAGCCTCTCAAAGAGGTGCTGGTAAGCAAGATCAGGGACATGGAGCTGGGACCCAATGTCCACCCCTTCCATTCAGGATCAGTTCTAATGTATGACTTGTTGAATTAGTCAGACTTGGTGAGTCTTGAAGTGGCTTTGACAGAGATGTGGAACTTCACAGCTTCTTTGTAATCCACAGAGTCACCATCTCCAGTCCATCACCTGCTAGTTCTGTTGTATGCTGCAGAGTCAGACACAGGTCTCGCCTCAATTCTGTGCAGACATTACCTTCCATACTAAGAGTTTTATATGTAAGCACTTCAACGAGTGCCATCAAGATGCTTATAGGTAAATAAATAAATTCATATCAGTCTGTTACTGGCAAAAGGCAGAACAAAACCTCTCATACAGAATAAACAGTTAACCATTTTCAATATATCTTGCTTTTTGTTGGGTCATATTTTCTACACACTCCATACCATGCAATGCATATTGAAGAAACCAAACATAAAAATATTTCTTGATTCACAGTGAAAAGGGATTATAATCTATCATATCTGTCATTGCCATATTTTTCATAAGGTGGCAGAACTACCTCCCAACTGGCTAGATAAATGTAAATGTATATGTGCCCCTTAGTTTTTACAGACTGTAACAATTTGATTTCTTTCTTACTGCAATAGTTATTTTGCCATATCCAGTGGGCCCATTAATTCTTGTTCTCATCTGCAAGCTAGTCACACTGTATCCACCTGTGCAGTTCAGTAGTCTTCTGAAGATGTTGTCCAAACAATGAGATTTTAATTGTTTTTTGGGTTGTTGTTTCCTTTGATATCTGTGAACATGATCACTCCTTATAATTCTGCTCAGAGCAGTACCTTTCACATGCAAATTAAACTGTCTTTTTGTAACAGTTAGTCCTATTAAAATTATTATTCCCTCAGTAGGCTGAGGCAGCATGGAGGTGACATATGTGTTCTCTAGGGGGAAGGATGGAATATTTGAATGCATGACAAATCTCTGCTTCAGGAAAATAAATGCATCCTTGTGACTAAAGTGAAACTAACTGAATTTCATTTTTATCTCTGTTTCTGGGGGTGCCTTGGGGTGCTCTCATGAACACACTATAAAAATACAGCGTTAATCCTATGGCAGTAGCAGCTGGATTTCTAAGTCAGTGGTTTTCAAACTTTTTTTCCTGATGACCCAGTTGAAGAAAATTGTTGATGTCTGTGACCCAACATAAGTATATCTTTTGACCAAAGCAAGGGCTATGAGGTGGAGGTGGGGGGGGGAAGGAGCGGGCTCCGTCTGGGTGTGCAGGCTCTAGAATGGAGTAGGATGAGGGTTTTGGAGTGTAATGGGGGTTCCAGGCTGAGGAGCAGGGCAGAGGGATTCAGAGTGTGAGAGGAAGCTCTGAGCTGGGGTGGGGGTAGGGTTAGGGTGGGTGCACAGGTGGGTGCATATGGGAGTACAGGCACTGAGGAGGGACAGAGATGAAGTGTTTGGAATGTAGGAAGGGGCTCTGGGTTTGGAGAGGCTCGTGGCTGGGGGAGGGGGTTGGTATCCAACTTTTGGGCATGGGCTTTCTTCTACCAGCTCCCAGTTAGCAGTGCAGCAAGGGTGTTAATGAAGCTTCCTGCTTGTCCTGGAAGTGGCCAGCTGCTGGTCTGGTTCATAGGCAGAGGTGTATAAGTGGCTCTGTGTGCTGCTTTTGCCCACAGGCACTGGTTGCCAGAGCTGATGCCTAGGGTGGAGGCAGTGCAGGAAGCCCCATACAGCCCCGCCTCCCCTGGATCACAGCAGAATCTGCAGTGCTAGGACAGGCAGGTAGCCTGCCATAGCAACCCTGCTGGTCACCTGGTCACCCTACAGTAAGGCAACTCAGTGCCTGACATTTTGTAACCCAGTACTGGGTTGTGACCCTTACTTTGAAAATCACTGTTTCAGGTTGCTCCCTTGCACTCTGAGTAGCCCACTCTAGGATTGCAAGTCAAGATAACATTTTTTCACTCATAAAAATATCAACAACGAGGTGTACCAAAACTAAGATCCAGTCTTTTCTCCATGTGTGCATATAACTCATCAGTAGCAATGAGAAATATCCACATCCATGAAGATTAGTAAGATGCCTTTCTGGTCAACGCAAATTTGTCAAACTCCTTTAGCACACTTTTTCTTTTGGTGGAGGGGGAGTAGAAAGAGGGAACTCAGATGCTGTTCACAAAATGAGGGGATGGGAAAAGCAAGTAATAGTGAAGTTTTTCTTGTACCTTTCTACCAATGGAGCACCGGCTTAGGTAGAAGCAGGCTCAGTCTCCCCACTCTGTCTGACAGATCACTAGGGTTTGAAATTGGGTCACATGATTCTCAGGCAGGTATCCAAGTTAACCACTGGGTACTAGATTTCCTAGGGGAGTGCTTTCTGAGTCTCTCCTGTTGATGCCATTCCACTTTATAAAAGTAGTTGAGCAGGTGACTTGAACCTGCCAGGTGAATGCTACACCTGCTCCTCCTCAGACCACCATTTGGTGAATCCTTTTTGTTTATTTTTTGTTGGTCTTTGTATTCACTCAGCTCTATGAGATGGTGCAACAGATAGGGTAGGCTCATGTTATCAGCATTTAATTTTCCCCTTTGGACTATTTTTCTCTCCATAGGTACAATTAAAGAGTAGCCCAAAAGTACAAGGAGAGCAGGAGTTACTGGACAAATCACTTAATCAGTCACATAAGGTGCGGGGGGGAGCTTTTATACACCTCAGTTCCTGCACAGCTGAATATGGGCAGCACACTGTACACTCTTACAGAACATTACATCTGACACTGAAATCGAGAGATCTCCTTCCCAGTGCAAAGCTGTGTCTACACTTGGAGTTAGGGGTGTGATTCCCAGTTCACAAAGACATATTTTCACTAGTTCTCATTAAGATGGCCTGTTAAAAATAGTAAGGTACCTGGGAGGACATTAGCTAACCAAGCTCAGACTAAAGCCATAGGTATCTACTGCCAGGTTAAGAACTATTTAGAAAAGCTAAACATATTTAAATCCATGGGTCTGAGGGAGTTGGCAAATGACATTTGCAGAGCCTTTGGTCATTATCTTTGAAAACTCGTGGAGATCGGGAGAGGTCCCAGATGATTGGAAAAGGCAAATGTAGTGCCCATTTTTAAAAAAGGGAAGAAGGATAATCCAGAAAACTACAGACCAGTCAGCCTTACCTCAGTCCCCAGAAAAATCATGGAAGGGATCCTCAAGGAATCCGTTTTGAAGCACTTGGAAGAAAGGAAAGTGATCAGGAACAATCATCATGGATTCACGAAGGGCAAGTCATGACTGACCAATCTGATTAGCTTCTATGATGACGTTACTGGCTCTGTGGACATGGGTAAGTTGGTGGATGTGATATACCTCGACTTTAGCAAATTTTTTGATACGGTTTCCCACAATATTCTTGCCAGCAAGTTAAGGAAGTATGGATTGGATAAATGGACTGTAAGGTGGATAGAAAGTTGGCTAGATTGTCAGGCTCAACGGATAGTGATCAATGGCTCGATGTCTGGTTGGCGGTCGGTTTCAATTGGAGTGCCCCAAGGATCAGTTCTAGGGCTGGTTTTGTTCAGCATCTTTATTAATGACCTGGATGAGGGAATGGATTGCACCCTCAGCAAGTTTATGGATGACACTAAGGGTATGTCTACACTACCACCTTAGTTCAAACTAGGGTGGCTAATGTAGGCATTCGAAGTTGCAAATGAAGCCCGGGATTTAAATATCCCGGGCTTCATTTGCATCTTGCCGGGCGGGCGCCATTTTTAAATCCCCTTAGGTCGAATTCCGTGCCCGCGGCTACACGCGGCAAGGAGTAGGTAGTTCGAATTAGAGATCCTAATTCGAACTACCTACTCCTTGCCGCGTGTAGCCGCGGGCACGGAGTTCGACCTAAGGGGATTTAAAAATGGCGCCCGCCCGGCAAGATGCAAATGAAGCCCGGGATATTTAAATCCCGGGCTTCATTTGCAACTTCGAATGCCTACATTAGCCACCCTAGTTCGAACTAGGGTGGTAGTGCAGACATACCCTGAGCTAGGGGGAGAAGTAGATAGGTTGGAGGGCAAGGATACGGTCCAGAGTTACCTAAACAAATTGGAGGATTGGGCCAAAAGAAATCTGATAAGGTTCAACAAGGACAAGTTCAGAGTCCTGCACTTGGGATGGAAGAATCCTAAGCATTGTTACAGGCTGGGGACCAACTGGCTAAGTAGCAGTTCATCAGAAAAGGACCTGGGGATTACAGAGGATGAGAAGCTGGACATGAGTCAACAGTGTGCCCTTGTAGCCAAGAAAGCTAATGGCATATTAGGGTGCATTAGAGGAGCATTGCCAGCAGATCTAGAGAAGTTATTATTTTCCTTTATTCAGCACTGGTGAGGACACATCTGGAGTATTGTGTCCAATTCTGGGCCCCCCTCCACAGAAAGGATATGGACGCATTGGAGAGGGTCCAGTTGAGGGCAACCAAAATTATCAGGGGGCTAGAGCACATGACCTATGAAGAGAGGATGAGGGATTTGGGTTTGTTTAGTCTGCAGAAGAGAAGAGTGAGGGGAGGATTTGATAGCAGCCTTCAACTTCCTGAAGGGAGGTTCCAAAGAGGACAGAGAAAGGCTGTTCTCAGTAGTGATGGATCACAGAACAAGGAGTAATGGTCTCAAGTTACAGTGAGGGAGGTCTAGTTGGATATCAGGAAAAACTATTTCACTAGGAGGGTGGTGAGGTACTGGCAGGGGTTACATAGGGAGGTGGTGGAAACTCAATCCCTAGAGATTTTTATGTCTCGTTTTGACAAAGCCCTGTCTGGGATGATTTAGTTGGGATTGGTCCTGCTTTGGGCAGGGGGCTGGAATAAATGACCTCCTGAGGTCTCTTCCAGGCCTAAGATTCTATGATTCTATGATTCTACTTGGACTGGCTCGTCCATGGCACATGCTAGCTCAATGAGAGGAAGTGCAAGTATGATCATGCAAGCGGGAAATTAACACATAGATCCCAGTTACCAGAGTTATTGAATCGAGTCCCTCTACTTGAACTCGAGTCCTACTTAAGTCGCCTAGGTGACTTGACTTGAGACTCGACTCGGGTTCATTGTTTGTGACTTGAGACTCGACTTGAGACTTGCTAATTTTGTTAAATTGACTTGGTGAAAAAATTGTCCGAAAATTCCAATATTGATGGCTTGTGCAAAAGTGACTTGGCATTTTTTAAATTAAGACTTGAGACTCGACTAGGGACTTGACTCGAAAGTGACTTTAGGGACTCGAGACTCAACTTGAGACTTGAACTGCAGTGACTTGAGACTCGACTTGGACTTGACAATGACGACTTGAAGACAACACTGAAACATACCCCCCAAAAAAGACAGACAGTGTAGAATTTGTGCATATAGTCTAGGCTGTAGATCATGTGAATTGCGTGGTTGTGAGTGCTTGGGGTCACTTTCAATATATAAGTTAAGAACTCCTGAGCCTTGCCCTGAGGAGCTAATCAAATGCCATTAAAATGGGATTAAAGTGTACTCATGCTGAACAATAGACAGGTTTTGAGCTGCTAGGGAGAGCAGCTCTTGTGAGTTGCTGAGACTGTACTCCTGAATTTTGAACTTTAACACTTTTCTTAGGAACTTCATTCTTTGTTAGTATTATTTAAACATTTAAGGCCCAGCCATTTATATTTTGCATAGCCAAAACTCTGATAGCTCTGTTTGTTCAGAAGAATAGGCTAGAGCCCTATCACTTGCTGGTTCAAAGCAGATCACCAGCGTGAAATGTCGCATTCCCATTCATGAACATAATGACATATTTTTGTGGATTGTGTGTAGGGCACCTGTCCACACACAATTCATCCTTCAGTACACAAAAGCAGTAAGTGGAACACAAGCATTATGGAAGTTAATCTGATGCACAGAACATTGTCAATATGAAAAGGAAGCAATATGTATTTAGGGGGAACACAATATTTTGTCACTACTCTTTCATTTTTAATCCATTGATGTTTACTTTAAAAAATGGCAAGTGCATTTTTTCCAGGCCATTTTTTGAGCTCACTTGTTCCTGTAACAAATCCATGCTCAGTGATGCTCAGTACACAACACCTATCCAGTCACACTCGCTCCTTGTGATATTTATTGGCAAGGATGATGCTAGTATCACTAATGATACAGACAGTCAGTCAGAGGTCTGAAATTATGGTGGGGGCAGGGTTCCTGGTAAGTTGTGCACTTGGGCAACCACTCTGAAGAGATTCAAATGTCGCCCAGCTGATTAGCTGAGTACCCATAGACACCCACACCTGGCAGCATGTGTTTCCACTGGTGGTGTGCATCTGCACATACCTTGGTACACATAAAATTTATTCTGCACATGGAAAAAATAGAGAGAATATTGGTGGGGAGGCGGTTGTAGTTAAAAATTCAGACACTTAGGCAGTACCAGAATAAATGGATTTAACTGACATGTCTACTAACATCTTGTAAAGCAACCATCCAGCAGCAGATTAAAGTTGTGAATCATCTTTTAATACTAACCCTTGTGAGGACAGTTGCTTCAAATGCCTATAGTGCCCTCACCAAAGGGAAACATTGCAAATCCATGTATTATTTGGTTTCACTACATTCCTTATCTGTTGAAAACATTCTGAGCAAAGAAATATTGTAGAAGTCACCTTTCAGATTGAAACACCGTGTGAAGCCAAAGTCACATAACTCCCATTAATAGGAGTTGTGTGACAAGAATTACACACAATGCAGTAAAAAATATTCAACTGAATATCTTGAGTATGTCAAGATATACTTTGACTGCTGCTAAGGTCCATTTGTTAAACTCATTGCATCATATAACCTAGTTTGTGACTAAAATGAAGTGGTGATTGCCACAACCTCTTTTGTAAAGAAGGTGGAGGCAGGAATGACTTGTAGCGGAACTGGAGAAAGAAAATGACCTTTTGGATATCTCCTAAACATTGCTTCTACTATGGCTGTTCCATACTGTTTTTCTCTGACAATTCTAGAACATATTATAAAGTTCTATGCCAAATTGTATATAAAGACCTTGTTTCACCTGTACCTGTGGTCCACTCAGTGCAGAGAAGGTGGGCTATGAGGGAATTGGCTATATCTCCCTGATTTTGTCTATGAGTCTGAGCAGGCTTGTTCTTGTCCTGGCATCCTGAGTTAGAGAAACATAAGATTTGTCCAAATGACATAGGGTTATAGTGTCTGAGAATCAGTAACACACACATAGCATTTTCCCTTTCTCCTCAGCTCTGTCTTACCTCCTACAGTAGTAGCCAACTCTAATGCCTTTACATGAACTGAGAGTCCCTCTCCCCATCCTACCCCACATATTGGGAGAGCTTTCTACTAGTGAATTATGGACAGAAACTGAATTCTCCACACAACCTGAGCATAGCTAAGGAGAAGGCACAAGTGGAAGAATCTGGACACTATTGCACATAATTCATTGGGATGCTTGCTAACCATAGATCTGAATGCTAGTTAATGTGAAGATTGTAAGCTCTTTGAGGAAGCCAGTTTTTTAGTGCATGTATGTACAGTTCCTAGTATCTGGGCCCTTGACTGGGGAGCTTGAATGAGCCCATAATCAATCAAAAAATAAACATAATTAAAGATAAAATGTGTTGTCTGAAGTTTTTGGGAAATTACTTTATAGTGTCATTCTCTCTTTTGTAGATACTTCCCTAGAAATTAGCATTTTTTAACTTTCATGCTTGTGATTATTTGATAGTCAAATGATATTATGAAGTTTAGTTTTCTCTGATTTTAAGGCATCTATCAGACTCTGCCTTCTAGGGTTTCAATACCCTTTTTTAAACGCATTTATGAACATTATCATATAATATAGATGCCTAACTTTTCAAGCTAATGACTATCTTAGAACAGTTGTGGAATATTTTAAAAAGCTGAATTTGAATTGCTATTAGACAAGCCTTCCTCTGTTACCCTCCACTCCACCCCTCTTAATGTTTCTTCATCCTGCTTATCGTTCTTGAGTTTCTGCTACTGTACCTTGAAAGACTCTTGAGATGTATGGATAACTGAATAGCAGGAGGTCGCAATGGAAGGAATAATGACTTTCTGAAAATATTACCTTTTCCCCTTTCTCCCTGATGTATTCTCACTATTTTCACTGTTTAGTAAATTGTAAGCTTCAGCAAATCCTCTCCTTATCTGTAGTCTATTAGCTTCTTCAGTTTTTTTTTCCCCTTCAACCCTCACAATCTTGCATTACCTGAATTGATCAAGACTTGTTTTGTAGTCAAGTGCACCCATCTATAACTGGAGCTGCAGGAACTGATAAGGGCTGAAGTTTGTAATGTAGCTACCTTCTTTATTACAGTAAAAAGAATGGGCCTGATCAAAGCGAAAACAATTAAACATACCTTCAACAAGAAAAGCTCTACATGGGAGCAGCAGACAGTGACAATTAGAAAGCTAGTGAAGAGCAAAGAAAAGCTGTTAACAAAACCTGCACTAAATTGTATTTTTGATGTAATGCTGTCTTTGTATATTTATAAAAAGAGAGTGAACAAATGCTTCTCGAATAATAAAAGAGTAAAGCACAGACATTATAGGATAGATTCCCAAGAACTCAGGAGCAGCACTCACTGAACCTAGAGAAGGCATTTTTTGGTCAGCATAGTTATACGTAGGATGATGAGATGTCCCTAGATTATAGGGACAGTCCCAATATTTGGGGCTTTGTCTTATATAGACACCTATTATTCCTCCACCTGGGATCCTGTTTTTTCATACTTGCTATCTGGTCACCCACAAACAGCATTAGGTTATGCTAAAAAGTTTTGTTGTATACACCTGGCCTACGTCTAAGAAGTGAAATTTACACCAAATCTAGTGAGATTTGTGGTCATTCTTATCTACGCTTTGCATAAATTAAAGAAGTTTGGTCCTAGTACTGAGAAAACTCTCATAAGTTTTATTGTTCAGGCTGACACCTGTCACAGTTGCTGAGGAACATAAGTGTTGATGGAGAGAGTAGGTACAAAAACAGGTGTTTTCTGATGTATCTTAGGCTAAGTCTATACTGGCACTTTATAGCACTATAACTTTCTGGCTCAGGGGTGTGAAAAAACACACTTCCGCCCGAGTGCATCAAGTTAGTTCTGTAAAGCACCAGTGTGAAACAGGTTACAGCACTGTTAACTACTCCCTTCATGGAGATGGTTTACACAGAGCACTGGGCCCTGGACTACACTAGGGAGTTAGTTCGAAATAACTCCCCTTATACTGAAATGACAAGCGGAGCGTCCACACTAACAAGCCCATTATTTCGAAGTAATAACTCCTGCTTTCCATGAGGAATAATGCTTATTTTGATAGTTATTTCAAAATGGTGGTATTGCGGATGCTCCACTGCTTCTATTTCAAAATAACTACTCCCCAGACTACATGAATCTGACGAAGTGGGTCTTTGCCCACGAAAGCTTATGCTCCAATAAATCTGTTAGGGTATGTCTACACTTGCACCCTCTTTCGAGATAGGGATACAAATGAAGACATTCGAAATTGCAAATGAAGCCGGGATTTAAATATCCCGCTCTTCATTTGCATAATCGCGTTATGGCGCTATTTCGAAATACAAAACGCGGTTTAGATGCTGTTATTTCGGGAGAACACCCTTCTTCCAAAATAACCCTTATTCCTCATAAAATGAGGTTTAACAGTTATTTCGGAAGAAGGGTGTTCTCCCAAAATAACCACATCCACACTGCGTTTTGTATTTCGAAATAGCGCTATTTTGACATAGCACCGTATCGCGATTAGGCAAATGAAGCGTGGGATATTTAAATCCTGGTTTCATTTTCAATTTCAAATGTCTTCATTTGCATCCCTCTCTCAAAAGAAGGTGTAAGTGTAGACATACCCTAAAAGGTGCCACAGGACTTCTCGTTGTACTCCCCAGAGACATTCAAAGGAATTACTCCCCAGTGGTTCCTGGGGCTCTAAGTTGAGATAGCCTGTCCACATTAATGGAAGCCTGCCTTGAACTAATTTCAAGCCTTTCCTATAGTGTGGATACGCTATTTTGAAATAGGTTCAGGGGATAGCCGAGTTAGTCTGTACAGGTAAACTGAAAAAACAACAAATAGTCTGGTAGCACTTTATAGACTAACAAAAAATGTAGATTATATCATGAGCTTTCGTGGGCACAGCCCACTTCTTCAGAATATAGTTATTTTGGGAGTTATTGTTTCAAAATAAGTTATTTTAAAATAATTTCCTCGTGTAGACATGCCCTGGGAGAGTTCTCTCCCAAATCTTGTGCGGTGCCCACACTTTGGGTATGTCTACTCATTGATGCTATTTCGGGATAATGTCTGTTATCCCGAAATAGCATTCTGCATGTCTTAAGAGCACTCCCGTTATTTCAAAATACATTTGAAATAACGGGCTTCTTATTCCGGCTTCCTGTAAACTTCCATGAACAAGGATTAAGGAAGATGCCGGAATAGCAATTTATTTCAAAATTAGTGCTGTGTAGACAATAAGCTATATCAAACTGCATAGCTTATTTCAATGTACATGCTACTGTGTAGATGTACCCTTTCAGTTTAAAGTGCTGCTGCATCTGCATTTTAATCTTTTAAGTATACAGAAAGGCTGCGTCTAGATTGGCATGATTTTCCGGAAATGCTTTTAACAGAAAAGTTTTCCGTTAAAAGCATTTTCGGAACAGAGCATCTAGATTAGTACGGACGCTTTTCCGCAAAAGCACTTTTTGCGGAAAAGCGTCCCTGGCCAATCTAGACGCGCATTTGCGCAAGAAAGCCCCGTTCGCCATTTTAGCCATCGGGGCTTTTTTGCGCAAAACAATTCTGGGTTGTCTACACTGGCCCTCTTGCGCAAAAGCATTTGCACAAGAGGGCTTTTGCCCGAACGGGAGCGTCATAGTATTTGCACAAGAATACTGACGATCATACATTAGATCGTCAGTGTTCTTGCGCAAATTCAAGCGGACAGTGTAGACAGCTGGCAAGCTTTTCCAGAAAAGCGGCTGATTTTCTGGAAAAACTGGCCAGTTTAGACACAGCCAAAGTCTTCGGTATTTCCTATATGATCTTGATGATTGACACCAAAGTCTTGAATTTGATGCTATGAGTAAGAATTTCAAAAGTGCATATGTGAAGTAGGTGCCAACATCTCTTTTTTCAATAAGTAGTCATTTTGGAGTCTAATTTCCATTAAATTTCAAATATATTTTGATTCCTATTTGTCTAAGTCACTTTTGAAAATGGGGACTTAGGCGGTTATGAAAAATTTATCCTAAGACCACTTTTCTGATATTGAGTATACAAAAGCATGAATGTAGATGTGCTAACTAGACATTATGTATCTCTTTCACTCCCTTGTATGCTTTACATTGTTCAGAGTATCTCCCTGAGTCTTCTGTGGGAATAACTGGACTGAGAATGGGAGATGTGTTCATCCTCACATTTATCACTTCTGTGTCTTTAGATTTTAGATTCTAAAGGATTGGCTCAGCAGCCCTTTTGGGCAAGATCCAAGGTATAAATTGACCCAGGATTGTGCCTGATCCTTTGGGACTGGGAGAACATGTTCGGAGTTGGTGGGATTGGTTTTATAACCTCTCACCTGTGTAAGGTGTGGGTCTGATTGTGGCACAAGCAATGCTGAGGTGTCTAAGGGGTTTTGGCTTGTGAGGCTTCTAGCTGGCCAAAGGGGTAGTTGAACTGCTCTGTGTGACTGGTCTGGTACCTTTATAGGGAAGGACCCTAGTCTCGGACTGTAAGTAGCCCAGGTTTTGAGCAATTAGCCCTGATCAAAACACCCTTAGTGGTGCCCAGACCGGACTCAGTATATTACAGTGGCATAGTCGTGCTAGGATCCACAGAACCTAGTCAATTGAGCTTTGGATCAGGACCCCATGTTATTTTAAATTTGATTTTGGGATTGAGAGGCTAGTTGGTTAAAGGGCAGATGCAATGAGTCAGCAACAGTATAAGCATTTTGGTGAAAGAGCCCTGGAAAATGTGTGCTTTAAAAAAGGAATCACCTTTAGGGAAAAAAAACCTTCTAATCAAGAACTGAGGTATTTGTTAATGGCCAAAGATGCTGCAGAAGAAAGGAGAGTGCAGGATCCAGTCAGGAGATTGCAACTTAAATGTAAACAAGAAATTGAAGAGTTTCGTCTGCTATCCGAGCAGAGAAGGGCTAAGGCAGACAGAGAAGCTGCTGAAAGAAAGCAAAAGGCTGACAGAGAACATGCAGAAAGAATGGTGCAAATGGAGAGAGAAGCCAGACAAGCTGTGGAGAGAGTTGCCAGACTTAAACTCCAGATAAAGAAAATGGAAGAACAGCAGAGACTGTATCCTTTGGAAAGTTCAATGTATAGTTGTGTTGGTATGTGGTTTGATAATGACATTATTAAGTGTGAGCAAATCTGTGTGACACTATTAAGTGTGAGAAAATTAAATAATTAATCCATTGTGATGTGTAACTACAAAAATGACACCTTCATAAACTGGAAGAATTCATAATAGAAATAGTTTTAACATTTGCCAACACTTACTTTTGCTCCAGCCTATCCTATGTTTTAAATAACAAAGTAATACTTTAAATATTTGCTTAGCTGTATTTTTTTCCAAAATTTTCTTGCTTTACCAAATTTGAGCAATAGAGATGGGATACTTTTCTCTCCCTGAAAACACAGATGAAGACACACTCACACAGGAGTCAGAGAGAGAGACAAGGAAGGAGGCTTGGAATTACATTATAAGCTAATGTACAGAACTAAGCTCTGTGTTGTAGGATGTGGTTATGTTGCTGGAATATTAATTAACGTTTGAATCTTATGATACCATGTGCAAAGCCAATACAACTTTTAATTAATTATGGTACTATCATGCCAAAACATTACTTTATTCTAAGGAGAACATTACATTTGAAGAATAATGATTACCTACACTACAAGCATCCATTACATTTCCTACTATGTGGATCTAATTTATTAGCATTTGCAGCAATTCTTATGAATTAATTTTCATAATCCTTATTAATAAGCAGTCACAGAACACACTGTTGTTTCTCTCCTCATGATGGATCTTGAGATGTACTTTATATTGTCACATAGTTGGCTTAATAAGAAATTCATAAAAGCAAGTTTCCTGAAAGTTAAGTCAAGAGGGCTTTGAAAGATAATTTAATACTAACTCAGCATGATTGGCAGAAACACAAATAATGTGCCTTGGCCATGTTATCACTGCAATTCTGTGGCCACAGAATCAACTTCAGAACATAAGCAGGCTCTGAAGGAATCCTTTCATTACAGATAACTGGAATGGGAGAGAAACCCTGGGTGTGTCTATGAAAATACAGTTTGTTCCTGATTTGCTTAGATTTCTTAGATATTCAGCAAATTGAGTGGTATTTTTCTCATTGTAATCCATTTAATTTGTGACCCAGCACCTCTATGTTTGCATTAAATGCAGGGTAGCTAAAATATGGTTACCAATGTTTGTAATTTTGTGGGAATACAGAAAACTAGGACTTTGCTAAATTGTTCCAAATGAATCACAGTGAGCAGAAAGAATCTTGCTAATCCAGGGGCTACACTTTCAGAACCTTATGTGGGGAGGGGTGAGGGAAGGTTATTTAGGTCAGGAAGCTATATGGCTTCCCCTGCCTGCATTGGTTTGACCTGTTTCCTTCCCTCCCACCATTCAAAGAACAGAGCTAAAGAGGAATCATGAGGTGCCTCTTTTCTTATGTTAATTGTGTTGGAGTTGGGTTTTGTCTAAACTGCTTGCGAAGAGTGAAATCCCTGGGAGCTGAAATCATTTGAGACTGATAAGCAGAAATCACAGCCAAGAAGTGGTGACTGAGAACCAGCGGGGGTGGTGGTGGTGGAGAGATGTGATAAGCAGTCAACAGGGCAGCAGCAGAGAGCTCTGATGAGCAGAATGATGACAGTCCAATGAGCAGCCAGCAGGGCAAGGTCCATAAAAGGCTATTAGCCAGGGGGTAGGAATGGTGTCCCTGGCCTCTGTTTGTCAGAGGCTGGAGAGGGATGGCAGGAGACAAATCGCTTGATCATTGTCTTCGGTCCACCCCCTCCGGGGCACCTGGCACTGGCCACTGATGGCAGACGGGCTACTGGGCTAGATGGACCTTTGGTCTGACCCAGTACGGCCATTCTTATGTTCTTATGTAAGTGCAGAGAGCAATGAGGAGGAGGAGGAGGAGGAGGATGGCAAGTCATCAGCAGAGTAAGATACCTCTTTACCTCCCCCATGTCAGGATGGAAAGTCAACTCTGCAGATGCACCTCTGAACTCTTGGTCTGCTCTGACCAAATGCAGCAACAGTGAGTGGGATGCAGAGAAGAGTTGGGCATGTGAATGGGATGTTTAGATTGCTGGACTTAAGAACCTGAGAAGAACACTACTTGGGGTGGGTCTTTTACTCATGATTTTGTTTATGAACTCTGTGGTGTCCAAATTCATGCCAAGTTACTTCCCTCCCTTTCATTAAAAGTTTATTTTCTATACTCAGATTCTTTGCTTGTGAATGGGGAAACATTGCCTCCCAGAGGCACCCAGAGGTAGTGTGTGAATTTCCCAGGTTACTAGTTGGGTGCCTGAGCCAGTTTTTTGTTGGATGGATGGAGAAGAAACCCTAGATATTGAACTTTGCCGGGACTGCTGATAGCATCACCTGGAAGAAAGATGACTGCAGAGATCATCCTATCACCACAAAGGATGGAACTGGTCTACACTGTGTGCTAACTAAATCAGATTTCAGAAAACAGTCTTGGAAACTCCTTCAGATCACAACTTTTCTACATAGTGGGCTGAGTCGTAGGGGTCAAAATCTCCTTGTCTGTCCTAATCTTTACAATTGAGCTACTGCTACAACAGTACAAGAAGCCACAGTGACATAATTTTCCTTCTCCACAACTACCGTATGAACAGAGCTGCTTCTTTTTGGTTTTTTTAAATTTCTTTATTATACATGTAGCTTTTCTTTTATTATTGTTGCTGCTTTTTGATGAAAGCAGCTAGTCAAAGTTCAAGACTCTGGGATGTTCCACTTAGGAGACTAAATTGACAATGGTCAGATATTTCTTTGGTACAATCTTTTCTACTTACAAGAAATGCATAAGTCCTGTATCTCTGAAGATAGAAGGAATCAAATTACAGGAAACAGGCCACTTCTTTGGTTCACAGCACCATTCAGATACAACTCACAATAAGAACTAGTATGCAAGTGGAGTGAAAGTTTATATGTAGAGGTAGATTAATTCTAATTGTTTCAGACTGAATTTCTGGCTGTATTTCTATCTGATACCTTCAGTTTAAAAAATCCACAATTTTAAACATTTTATCATTCTACTATGTAGTCTGTATTATTTACCCATGCTCTTTCCTGGTTTTCAAGTATCATTACTTTTCTAAGTAGATGACTTCCTTGTCTGTAACCTACATTCCTTACAGGATATTTGGTGTGTTTTGCCTGTGTATATTTATACTGTTTTCCCATTGATTTTCAATATGCCTACTGCCTCTACTCCAGCAAGGGTTTTCTTACTAATACAGTTCAGAATGCCTTTTCCTATTCCCTTACTGACTTTACTCATGACCACCATCTGAGCTGTACATTGCTGCTATTGTCATTTCCTGTTCCAGGAATGAACAGATAAAGGAGCGTGTATTGCAGCTCGAACACTTGAAATGGGAGGTAACAATGGCAATTTCCTGCAGCCCATAAAAGCTGGTAAAGGGGGTATTGTTTTGCTGCACTGCAAATCTAGTAAGTTTGTGTTTCATATCTTCACAGACCAAGTATTTGGAAGGGGAAAATGTGATATCTACTGACTGTGTGCTGCATTTGGAGAGTAGATTCATAATATTTAAATGATATATTATGCAATGATTTTGCAATCAATTAACGCTACTGAAGAATTTTGAGGTTGTTCAAAATCTAAGCTTATTATACCTCCAAATATGTGGGACCCAGTATATCCCTTAGGGTATGTCTACACTACAGCGTTATTTCAAAATAGCTTATTTTGAAATAATGCGTCTACACACAAAATGCATTTTGAAATAGCGCGTCCACACTGATTGGACGCTGAATCTCATTTAAGGCCGGCCGGAACTGGCTCTGGCAGGGCATCAGGTCAGGAGTTATCTTGTGTGGCTGCTGCCTGAGGCTATCTGAGGCCTGTGCTTAAAGGGACCCCCCTGGACAGCCAGTTCTCAGGTTTCCCTGCTTGCTTGCCTACCTCGCTGAGGAACAGCAAAACCCCCTACTGGGGGCTTGTGCCTCATTCCACCCTCATGTCTTTCCACTTACCCCTCCCTAAACCCCCTTCCCGATGTACAATAAAGACACGTGTTGAAGATAACAAACTCTCTTTATTGAACAAAACTGGGGTGTGGGGGAGGGGAATGAAGGTGAGAGAGGGGAGGCGAGAGGGTAGGAGAGGAGAGGGGTAAACCTGGGAGGAGGGAGCTGGAATGGGGAGGCAAGGGAAGGAAGGGGAGGAGAAGCTCAGGGCTCAGGGTTGGGGGTCTTGCCGGCCCACCTGTCTCCCAGCACTGTGGGTGCGGGGGCCTCAGCGTCCCCAGGAGGGGCGGGGGAGAGGGTGGGTAGAAAGAAGTGAGAGGGGGAGCAGGAGTGGGAGGAGGAGCGGTAGCTGGGGACGCAGCAGGGGCTGAAGCAGCAAGAAGCACCAATCTGTGCACCAGGGTCTGCAGGTGATTGCAGATGGCACGGACTTGGGCAAGCAGCTCCCACCAGCTCTCCCGCCGGAGCTGCAGGTCTTCATGCACCCAGTAGTCCAGGGTGTGGTGCTGGACTCGCAGTATCCCCAGATGCTGCCGCTGGTACTCCTCCTGGTTACAGGTCAGTCTGCTGGCCCGGGTGCGGGAGGATGTCCTGGGCGGGGTGGTGCACCCTGCACTCACAGCTGCTGCTGCTGTGCAGAAACAAGAGAAGTGGTCAGTTATCCCTGGGGACACAGTGGGTGAAGCCCAGCCCCCTGCACCATTGGAGCCAATGTGCTTGCACACAGGCCATGTTCAGCATGTCCTGCTATCCCCAGGAGTGGGAGCTGGCCCGGGACTGCACCCATGCCCCTGTGCTGTATATAGTGTGGGGGTGGAAGGCTTGGAGCATTGTGGCCAGAGTCTACCCCTTTAAGGACTCCGGGGAGCGGGGGGGGACAAGAGTTTTCCTGGTTGGGGCCAGAGTGGCCAGCAGGGTACCCTGGGAAGGGCTGGAGGCCCCCTATTTCGAAGTAAGCATCTACACAGCACTTATTTCAAAATAGCAGTTTTGAAATTGGCGGTATTCCTCATGGAATGAGGTTTACCAATTTCGAAATAAGCGCTCCGCTATTTCAATTTATTTTTGAAATAGCGGTTTGGCTGTGTAGACACTGGTAAATTTATTTAGAAATAACAGCTGTTATTTCAAAATAACTTTGCTGTGTAGACATACCCTTAGAGATCTAGAAGATTTGCAGCATGTGTTTGAACTAACACGGGATACATTTCATTAGAGATCTTTTTCATAAGAATGCCAAGATACTCAGGTATAGCACGTCATTTCTTTTTTTCATAATCATTAGTTGAAAAATTTCTACAGAGCCATGATTCTGTTTGCAGGTCTCAGCTGTTGCTCTACAAAATTTGGACTATTGTTCTGTAACATTGCAGGAGCTGTCAGTTGCCTCTGGGCTTAATTGCTCCCCCCACTATTACTGTCCAACCTGCACAGATTCCCAGATTCACACTTTCTGTCTATTATAAAAAACAACATAGCTTATCTAAAAGTTGTTTTAGCAAAACCACAGATTATTCTATATACCATCTCATACAAGAAAAGAAAACACTCTTTCTTCCTGTTGCTTATTTACTCTTTTAACATTTTATAGTGGCCGCAAGTGTGCTATGGACATCCTAGAAAACACACTGATGATAGGACCTTGACCCCAATGAATACTGTTCATATAATATACAATAGATTATATTTAATTGAAACCTGGATATTAACACATTCCTGTTAATACTGATATTTATCCATGAAGCAATCCCACCCCATTAACTTTAATGTTAATGGGATTTGGATTCTGGTAATGGTAAATTGCTTATTCAAAATATTTTTGAAAGAAAGGCCCCAGCTGTAGGCAAGTTTGCAAAGCTGCAGTTTGGGAAGGAAGTGCTGGGGTGTGGCTTCCGTGGATGCAGCCTCTGGTTGGTACTCTACATGTTTCCAGCGCTTCCTTCTGGGGCTACAGCCCCACAAATCTAACTGTGCACAATGATAAAATAGGAGGGAAAGCTGTGGGCAGGGCTGCTGTGGGAAAGAGGTTGCAGCTTGGATATTGGAACTGTGGGGTACTCGTACCCAGTATTGCCACATATCATGACTTTGTCCTGAGAAGCATGATAATTATTGTCTACCTTAAAACACCAACTTCCGGAGTCAGGTAGGTAGGTGATTATTTCAGACTTCATTCATAAAGAAAAAGAAAGTTTCTAGATCCTATGACTGCAGAAGAAAGCTTCAGAATGTGACCACAATGTACCCGAAAGGTTAAAAAATTAAGGGACAAATACAAGAGCACCAAATTTATTATTTGTACATAACACACATTGGACCTCCCATATCCTGAACCCTTGGGATCTGACCCATCACAAATGGGGGAATTTGCCATGTATGGGGAGGTCCCCTGCCACGGCCTCCCAGGATGCTCCTCCTCCCTGCAGCTGGCTCTGATCCAGCCCCACTGCCACTGGGGTCCAGCCTACAGGGCTTGGACTTGGGATCCCCAGCCACTGTGGCCCTGCTTCTCCCTTGCCTGCCCATGAATCCCCCGGGATGGGGCTTGCTAGCTGCCCTGTCTTTGCTGTGCTCCACTGGGATCCCTAGGGACAGGGCATGCTGGCTGCCCTGCTTTTGCTGTTGGCTGCCCTGCTGCTATCCTACCCAGCTGGGGCTCCCCAGGGATGGGGCTCACCAATGCTGCTCCTGCCCCACTGGCTGAGGTTCCTAGGGGATGGAGCTCCCAGCCAGTTTGCACTCCCAAGCTCTGGGGCTCTTTGATCCAGCAACATCTGTGATCCAGCCAGACAAGAGAGTCCTGAGTTTCAGAGGTTCAACCTGTATCATGATTTTAGAGCCAATCTCTTTACTTCTGGTGAGCCTGACTTGTGATATTTGAAAGGTTTGGAATTGGCAGTACTGGCAGTACAGGGTACCTTCCCTTGTACTCTATGGGCGATGCTCTGCTCTGCATCCCCCCATTTTGCTGCTCCCTTGTCTGCAGGCATGCTTGTAGAGAATGAAACCATGGAAGAAATATCCCTACCTTCCTTCTCTTGCTCACAACTCTGCCCTCCATTTATTGTCCACTGCCAGATAATGGCAACTTTTTGCTGAAAATTCAGGGTTTGCTCATAAGCAGAATCTACTGTACTTGGACTTGTATAAGGCATTTGGTTTGGTGCCACATGGCATATTGATTAAAAAACTAGGAAGTTATAACATTGACATGGCACAGAATGATAGGAAACTACTGGAGAAGGACACGGAGGAAAGGGGAGAATTGGCCACATGACCATGTGTCTTATCCCTACACCACCCCCTATTTTGGGGGAGGGCCATCCTCAGGAAGATGTGTGCCAGGGACAAGTCCTCCTCCATCCAGGCCTGCCCCTTTCCACCTCTACCCCACCTCCACTCCAACCCTTTGCCTGTGTCCCCACCCCTGCTCTTTCCCTGCTCCACCCTTTCCCTGCCTCTTCCCAACTCTGCACCACTCCTGCCCCATCCCCATGCTCTTCCCCCAAGCTCTCTCCCCCAACTGACACAGCCCAGGGACTAGTGGGGGCCCTGGTGCTGGCAGAAGGTGTTGGTTCCCCACCACACTCACCAGCATTGGGGGGAAACGGAATGACTCAGTCCCAGCCCCTTCTGCTCCCCCAGCTCCTATCCATATTACTCATTATCTGTGAGTGTGGGAGTGGGACTGAGCCCTAGTGCCCTGAGCTCTGAACCATCCAATGAACTGGAAGGTTCAGCTGCTCCCCCCATTACTCTCCCTTTGCCATTTGAAGTGGCACTTGATTCTTCATGCCTCTCCACACATGTTGTCCCTGTCACATTACATGGATTAAAAGCCAAGTAAGTCTCAAAATATGACTGTAAACAGGGAGTAGCCATAAAATGGGGATATTTTCACATGGGGGTGGTGATCATGTGACCAGTGCCCCTCTTGTGTCCCTCCCTAGCAGTTGCCTATGAATGGAGGTCATGTCAGTTTTATAATTTCCTTGTTTTTTTTTTAACTAGGATCAAAGGTTATGCATTTAGGGATTAATGACAAGAATTTTAGTTATAAGCTGGGGACACATCAGTTGGAAGTAACGGAAGAGGAGAAGGACCTCGGAGTCCTGGTTGATCACAGGATGACTATGAGCCGCCATTGTGACATGGCTGTGAAAAAGGCTAATACGGTCTTGGGATGCATTAGGCGAAGTATTTCCAGTAGGGATAAGGAGGTGTTAGTGCCATTATACAAGGCATTGGTGAGACCTCATTTGGAATACTGCGTGCAGTTCTGGTCTCCCATGTTTAAGAAGGATGAATTCAAACTGGAACAGGTACAAAGAAGGGCCACTAGGATGATCTGAGGAATGGAAAACCTGTCTTATGAAGGGAGACTCAAGGAACTTGGCTTGTTGATCTTAACCAAAAGAAGACTGAGGGGAGATATGATTGCTCTCTTTAAATATATTAGAGGGATAAATGCCAAGGAGGGAGAAGAATTATTTAAGCTCAATACCAATGTGGACACAAGAACAAATGGATATAAGCTGCCTATTAGGAAGTTTGGTTTCTAAATTAGGTGGGTTCTAACCATCAGAGAAGTGAAGTTCTGGAACAGCCTTCCAAGGGAAGTAGTGGGGGCAAAATACCTATCTGGCTTCACGATAAAGCTAGATGGGTTTATGAAGGGGATGGTTTGATGAGATAACATGATCTTGGCAATTAATTGACCTTTCACTATCAGTGGTATATGGGCCAATGGTGGGAAGATAGGAGTTGCTATAGAGAACTTTTTTCTGGGTGTCTGGCTCGTGAGTCTTGCCCACATGCTCAGGGTTCAGCTGATCGCCATATTTGGGGTCGGGAAGGAATTTTCCTCCATGGTAGATTGGCAGAGGCCCTGGAGGTTTTTTGCCTTCTTCTGTAGCATGGAGCACGGGTCACTAGCAGGAGGATTCTCTGCATCTTGGGGTCTTTGAACCATCGTTTCAAGGACTTCAATATCTGAGATATAGGTGAGAGGATTATTCTAGCAGTGGGTGGGTGAGATTCTGTGGCCTGCATTGTGCAGGGGGTCAGACTAGATGATCAAAATGGTCCCTTCTGACCTTAAAGTCTATGAGTCTATGAGAGGATTTCTGCCATCTCTGTAGTTAATCCACCTCCATGGAAGGCATTGGTTAGATAGATGGAAGAATTCTTCCTTTCATCTGGTGCTGTCCAATGGATTTTTCACACTCCTGAGAGACATAACTATGCCTATGTAACTCTGCAGTGTGGATCAGCCCCAGCATGACACTGGAACCAAAAGGGCTAATGCAATCTATGGATGTACAGACAGGGTCATTGAGAGGTTATTTTACTTCTGTGCCTGCCATCGCTGTTACCTCCGATGGGATACTGTGTCCCAATTCTGATGTCGATAATTCATAAAGCACGCTGATAAATTGGAGAGGTTTCCAAGAAGAGGCACAGGAATGATTACAGAATTAGACCAAAGGAACTCAATCTATTTAGCTTTAACAAAGGGAAAATTAATGGTAATTTCATTATAATCTGTAAACAGCGAAAATGGGAAAAACGTGTTATAATGGGCTCTTCACTGCAGCAAAGAAATCACATGATCCAATGTCTTGGAGTTGTAGCTAGACAAATTCAGACTGGAAATAAATTATATATTTGTAATGGTGTGATAATTAACCATTGGATCAATTTATCAAGGGTCAGACCACCCTTCCTGGCCATCTTTCACTAAGCTACCATCCATAATGAGCTCCTGAGTCTCTCTTTAATGATATTTTGGCTAATCTCTGTGTAAGGACTCTATGAAGGAACCCTTGCACTCTTCCTTCTTTGAAATGGGGTCTTCCTAGAATCTAGCCCTGCATAATTTGTTTTGCCTCACAAATATCAAATTTGTTAATGAACCTGACATCCTTTTTCAACTGCTTTGAAATCTACTAATGAAAAGTACTAGATATCATCATTGTTACCTTTTTCACACTATTTTATCCTTTCCCCTTTTTTATGGCTTTCTACATGTTTCATGTCTATTTTATTTGAGGCATACTTCATTCCTAACACATGGTGCAGATTCCCTTCTTCTTTCTTCCAGGTTACTCATCACTTTGTTATCCGATTGCTTATTTATATACCACGTGGCTACATTTGTAACTTCTGTCTGTACCACAAAGCTTCTATAACTATTTTTTTTTAAATAAACTTTTACACAGTCAATTGTCTGGGATCTGCCTGATAGTTTCAGTGTATTTGTAGTGTCAATGACCATTCCAATTTCATTCTCTTATGTTTTGCCAAAGTGAGCTGAGTTTCTACAGTAACCCTTTTTGGTTATTTCTATTCCACAAGCCACACAAAAATCTCTCTCACAAAAAGAGTCCTATAAAGTGTCTATTAAATCATGGTATTCTGTGAGCTTCCTTATCTCTGATATGTAAGCCCTGCTGTTCTCTCCTTACTAGTTTATCTAGGAGATGCTTCTGAAATCTGAGTCTGTCTTTCTGCCATTTCCAAAGCCTTTGAACCTAAGTGGTTTTACAAAATGTCTGCAAATATTTTTAAATGTCTTAACAGTATGTGTGACCAAGGTCCTGGAGGAACCACACTGAGGTCAATCAATTAGATCAAACTGCAAAGAGAGGGTCAGATAATCCCCAAAACTAGTGGATATTCCAATACTTTACATCAACCAAGACAAGAAGAAAAGAAAAAAAAGCTTTTACAATGCCTTATTGGTTGCACAGTAGTCAAAACTCCAGACCTTATACAGGGGTGGGAAACCTCTAGCATGCTGAGCACAAGTGGTTCATTAGGGTTAGCCACTTGTGTGCTACAGTTGCTCTGTTTACCTGAGTGTGCACAGACATAAGTGATCACAGCCTGGGGTGCCAACAGCCTCTGTGAGCCCCTGGGCAAGTGGTGTGGGGCTAGCTTTATGTTCCCAGAAGGGGCAAAGCCTCAGGTGGAAGGGCCGGGGCTGGGGACCGACAGCCCTCTGTGCGACCCAGAGCACACCACGCTGCCTACCCCCGAATCCCTGGAGCCACCCAGAGCCTGTAATGCAGTGCTTCAGTGGCAATGTAAATACCCAGGGCT
The DNA here is from genome assembly GCA_032595735.1 of Pelochelys cantorii. NCBI lineage: Eukaryota > Metazoa > Chordata > Testudines > Trionychidae > Pelochelys > Pelochelys cantorii. The sequence goes on from CM064326.1 coordinate 90,711,144, forward strand.
GTAGCCGCTGCTGCTGCTGCAGTAGCAGTGAAGGCTTCTGGGGACGCCCGGCCTCTTTGAATTGCCAGAGCCTGAGGCAATTGCCCCTTTGCCTCATCCCAATAAACTCCCAATAAACTTAGGAGAAAAGAGTCCTATTCATTTCTATGGAAGCTGAATCAAGTCCTAGTCTTTGACTTTGTTGAAACAAAGTTTCCAGTAAAGTAAGTTTTGCCAGAGAATGAACTGCAAGATTGAAACATTATTTACATAGAAGTCACATATATCTTTAGCAGAACTGTATATATTTGTCATTTGCACCAAACTCTTTTTAAAAGATCTACAAACTGACACAATGTCAATCCTTTCCAAGGTAGACTAGACATTCTAGCACCAGAATGTACACCAGAATGCAGTACTGACTACAAAAATATGGGTGTATCTATCAGCAAATCATTGCTGAATGGCTGAATGGCATTATTTTCTGTTTTGTTACAAATGCTTTGAGAATGGTAATGCTTAAAATTCTCTAAGGCTGCATTTGCTGCATTCTGAAGCATGAAATATTTGTATCTTGAGAATATAATTTGTTTGGGTTTAATTCTCTTTTTAGCCTTTTTAAAATAGCAAATGCTTCCCTTTTGTTCAATCTCAGTTAGTTCTGTCTTGTTAGAAAGGGGATATTTATGGGTATTTGAGCATGATGATTGTATTCCATCTTTTTGCATCATATAATGGCTACATGCCTTTTTAGAAAGCTGTTAACATGCATATTTTAAAAGATATTATAGCCTCCTACAGACCCTTTCTAAATAAAATTCAGCTTAGTGACAGACTGTGAAATAAAAACCAGTAGCTGACACAAGATTGGATTAAGAAAGGAAAGCTCCTAATGTTGAGAAATTGACATCATGATGACTGTTCTAATAAAAATGTGAAGAAAGATGTGTGTAAATTTATACCCTAATAAAGATGGCAAGAAAAAACAGGTAAGTAATTCTGTTCCTTCTATTGCTATTTGAAGGTGTATTTAGTATGAAATGTGACAAAATATGTTAAGCTAATTTTTGAAATAACATTCACTCAGTTATGTTAATTTTGAGGTTTATACTTGGTTTGGTGATTCAGTCACTTTTTGGTTTGGTTTCATGAGAAGCAATCCCATTCCAGGCACTCCCCATTTTCCTGGCACAACCAAACCCTGATCTTGCTTTTAAGTTATGCTGAGAGGAAGCTGTATACTGAATGTGGAGGTCTTGACGCTTACCATTTAGAATATCTTGATCAAACTGACAGACAGAAATACTTTTTCTGGTATTTTTTAAACTTTTGGAGTTGGTGAGTTACAGCTACATGTACACATTCTAGAATTCCATATTAACTTCTGCTTTGTGATGTTAACTGAATAGGGTTCAAAGAAAATGGGCTAAATGGGAGAAGGTCAGAACACAGCCTCAGAGATAGAAGCAGAGGTTGCCGCACAAGGAAAGTGGTGGCTGGAGCAACAGTGAGCAGAAGCAAAAGTTGCACACTGGTAAGCCTGGAACAAAGACAACAGTGACCCATATGATTGGCAACAGAAGGAGAGGCATAAATTGACCTGTTCCCCCAGAGTACAAGTCGGACCCACTTCTATGCACCCTAAATTCTGTAACTTTGCTGACTTTGGACAATAAGTCAAATGGAGTGTAGCAATGTGAAAAGAGAGTGGTGGTTAAAGAAATATTTGTCTTTCATACTTTCATTCATCAAGATGGAAAAGAGTGGTGAAGGGCACTACCCAACATACAGTGGAGACAGGTATTTACTTATGGTTTTCAGGCTTTTGAATCTTTGTTGCAGATTTACCAAATTAATGCTGAGCTCCCTTCACTTTTAATAAAGGGTGGGGTTTTTGTCGTATACAAACTCTGTGCTTGCAAATGGGGAAGTATTGTTTCTTACAGGTGTCAAAGGGGTTGTTTTTAATTCACCAAGGAATCTGGGTGGGGGCTCGAAACAGCTCTATTTTGTAACATCTCTAGATCAGTGCTTCTCAAACTGTGGTCCATGGATCACTAGTGATCCATGGCCACCTTCCAGGTAGTGCACAGCTTGAGCTCAGGCCCCCAGCCCCCTTTCCACCTTCTCTCCCTCTTTCTCCCCACAGCAGGGAGCCTATGCTGGCACTCCAGCCTCATGCTTCCACCCGCCCATGAGGTTGGAGCACAGGTGCTGGTTTCCCTCTGTGGGGTGGGGGAGGAAGCACTGAGCCTCCCCATCAGATCTGGCTCATGAGGAAGAAGTGGAGCTAGAAGTGGTTCGGCACGCTGCCACTCCTCCTCCCCCTTCCCTGGCTGGGGAAACAGTAGAGCTTGGGCACACTGCCTGGAGGGTTTCCCCACTGGTTCCGTTGGCTTGAGTTGTGGTAATGGGAGCAGTGAGAGACAGTACCTGGGGCACAATGCCTGGGAGCAGCATGGGGTATGAAAGCACATAAGTGCCCCCACACACTCCAAGCCTGCTCTTGCACCCTCCCCCCGGCCAGGCACCCCATCTCCACCCTGCTCCTGAATCCTCCAGACTGGCCAGACACACCACCCTCAGCCTGCTTTTGCATCCTCCCTTGCTCCTGCACCCTCTCTTCTGGCCACACACTGCACCATCCCTTGCTCTTGCCCTCTCCCCCTGGCCAGACTCCCTACTCCCAACCTCCTCCTGCACCCCACCTCCCAACCAGACTTTGCACCATCACCCCTCCTATACCCATTCTGGGTGGCACCCCAACTCCAGCCTGGATCCTGCACCCCTATCTCTATCCTGGCAGCCCTATCCCACACACTGAACACCTCATTTTTGTCACAATCCCAGAGCCTGAGAGGTCCACAAAATCCACTAACCCCAGAAACCCAGAAGGGTAAATCTGGCCCATGGAAAGCCCTGAACCTCAGTCTTCCCTGTCCCTCCCCAAACCCTATGGGGCTGGAGTACCAGAGGAGTGAGGTGTCTCAATTGGGGGCCACATCAGTGAGGGGGGGAGAGGGTTTTTTTCTTCTTCTCATTTGTATGGTCTCCAACTGATTTCTCTGTGGGTCAGTGGCCCTTGATCCAAAAAAGGTTCCCCACCCCTGCCATAAATAAAGAAAATATTGAAACCTTTTGTGTTGGACATAAATTAATATTTTACTTTATTTAAAATGAAGTTTGATAAACTAACATGAGAAAGTTAAAATACTTATACTGTCTAATAATTTAATATTTCCTTTCTCCTTTATTTCTTAAATTAAACTGCTCTCCCGAGCCGCAGCACTAGCAAAATGACTCAGGTGTAATGATGTAATGAACGGCGAGTTTCCATTAGCAACTGGTTGTCCATGGAAAGGTTTGCATTGAGCCAGGTGGGCCACAGGTAAAAAAGTTTGAGAACCACTGCTCTAGATATTGAGCCCAACCCTTGTTACTGCCAACATCATCTGACAGATGGGTTTCATATATAAAAACATAAGATAACAAATATAGGAATTGTCATACCAGGGCAGATCAATGGCCCATTTAGTCTTATACCTTATCTCTGACATTGGTCAATGTTGGATGCTTCTGCAGAAGGCATAAAAGCTCATAATCTACCTAGCTGTGTAATATAACACCATGGAAGGAAATTGCTTGTGGATCACAGCTGGTGATCAGTTTATGCCCTAAAGCATGAAGATTGATAGCCCTTGTAATTTTATCCTAGTCGGTGTAACTGCAGATGTTATTTGTTATTTTTTGTAACCACAGTTATTTATGGGTAATGCTGTCAGCTGCAAGTCTAGAGTACTTGACTGAGACTCTTAAACACTTTGTCCTACCCACTCCACTTGGAACTGTTATAAAAATCTTGTCCCCTTTTTTAATCACTTCTTTGTCTTACAAAATGTAAAACAAAATAAGGAAGGAAAGTGTAGCAACAACATTTGTGCAAATGTTTATCTGAGTGTGGTGTTCCACATTTTTTGAAAGAACCTTCTTCCTCAAAAATTGAGGTTTACAGGTTCTTTTGAAAAAAGGGTGTGTTTTTTTTCTGAAAGAACTGTGTCTAGACAGCTTGCTTTTTTGAAAAAAAAAAAAAAAACTCTTTCAAAAAAGCGATCAGAAGAAGACATGCAAATTCCCACCAAATTTGCATATCTTCTTTCGAAAGTAAAATGTAGGCTAGATGTGCCCATGTGTATACATCAGGATTTAGGTCATCTTATTCACAATCACGCTAGTTATGAAATTTTATTTTCAGGCATAATGGCTTTGCGCAAGAGGGTTTTTCTTGCGCAAGACGGGGCAGTGTAGACAGCTCCGTCTTGCACAAGAGCCTCTTCCACAAAAATGGCGGCTCATTAGTTATGCAAATGAGGCTCGGCGATATTCCACGCTGAGTCTCATTTGCATAGCTCTAGCGCAAGATCGCGCCAGTTGAGACACAGCCTTGGAGTGAGCATACCCACGCCCAGGGCAGCTCTCTCCTTTTAGCTGGCTGATAACAAGCAGTAGTTCAGCCCTGGCTTACACATATGAAGTTATGAGATTGTGTTGTATGGCTGCTGATAAAATATACTGAGAGTTGGGGAACCACCCAGACACTAGAACCCCAGAGAGCTGAACCAGGGAGCTAGTTAAGAAGCAGGCAGCTGTCAAATAGCCATCAGCAGCCATAGTCCAGCAAGGGAGTTACAATTCAGTGACTCACTTTCCACATCAGAGGAATTACTTCACCTTGTTTGGTGCCTCATCAGTGCCCACCAGATGTCACATTATTGGATTCTAAAGATCACTGTTGCACCCATGGGGGAGGTGTTTGCCCCAAGAGTCTGTACAAAGGGGATCATGTGAGATGTTGAATGAAAGCTTATGTTCTACTAAGTCTGTTTATGCTATTCATGTACTTGTATAGTATCTGTATGTGGAGTTATAAATATGTACTCTGTGTTGATGCTGGAAAATTCTCTGTCTGAGACAGAGCAATAAGCAAAGAATGTACAGCCAGTGGCTATGCTAATTAGCAAGGAGACAATGAATCTCTAGGTGCCAATACACACCTGAGGAATGTGACTGATACCTGCAAACCAGCCAGGCCATAGTGGCTGCCAGCATGTGAAACAGAGATAGGTCACTCAACCATGTGACCTGCTCTGGCCTGCAGGATGCCAGGAGAGATATATAAGTGCCATGTGGCAACCTCTTGTCTTCAGTTCAGCTCCTGATCCCAGATGCAGCCTTGAAGGGAACAAAGAGCTGGAAAGAACCATAGATCCATCCTGACATAGGATGTACACAAGAGACATTTAAGATAGCAGTTTTTAACATCTCTGCTAAGAGCCTGTATCGAGAACTGGGTAATTCGATGCATGTAATGTATTCTCCTTAACAACCTTACTCTCATGCTTTTCTTTATTTTAGTAATAAACCTTTAGGCTGTGTCTAGACTGGCCACTTTTTCCGCAAAAGCAGCCACTTTTGCGCAAAAACTTGCCAGCTGTCTACACTGGCCGCTTGATTTTCCGCAAAAGCACTGATGTTCTAATGTAAGAAATCAGTGCTTTTTCCGGAAAAGCTTTGATGCTCCCGTTCAGGCAAAAGTCCTTTTTGTGAAAAACTGTTGCGCAAAAGGGCTAGTGTAGACAGCTAGCTAAGACTTTTGCGCAAAAGCAGGCTAAATGGAAAAAAGCAGTTTGGACGCTGGGAGACCCCGTAGGAGCCCCGGAGTTCCTGGTAACCCAAGCTCTTAAAGCAGACGCAGGCTGCTGAGCGCACGTGGCAGGAGCGTGCCTCAGACCTCTGGCCTGAGGTCTGCCACGGTGCCCTTGCCGTGCCCAGCAGCCACATCACAGCCAGCATGGCAGCTCCGGGCACTCAGCCACCTGCACCCTCAGTGCAGGAGGCCCCCAGGGGCCGCAAACGACAGGCCCCATCCTGGTCCTCGGGGGAGCTGGACAGCCTGCTCGACCTCTGGCAGGAGGAGGAGGCCCTCCACGAGACCCACTCGCGGCACCGCAACGCGGACATCTTCACCCGCATGGCCCAGGTGCTCGACCAGCAAGGCCATCCAGCCCAGACCCTCGAACAAGTCCGGGTGAAAGTCAAGGAGCTGCGCCTGGGCTACGTGCGGGTCAGCGAGGGCCAGGGGGCAGGAGCAGACACCTGCCCCGATTACGACTGGCTCCACGCCATCCTGGGCCTGCCAGCCCCGCAAGCCCCAGAGGTGCCCGTGGACAGTAGCGTGCGCCCCCCCGTCACCAGGACCACCGAGGCGGGGGAAGGAGACAGCAGTGCATCGGAGGACGGAGCCAGCATTGCCACCCAGCAGGCCACCTCCAGCAGCCCTGACGTCTCCTGCACATCCTCCGAGGCCGGGGAAGGATCCACCGGTGAGTCTTGCACTTTGCACTCACAAGGGCGGGGGGGGGGGAGCCAGGCACCCAGAGGGGGGAGGGGGAGAGCATGTCACTCAGGCCACGTGAGCTGCATGCTGTGTAGCATTAGGCAGTAAGCAGCACGTGCAACCACGTGCAGCCTGGTGACCGAGCGGCATGTGGCTGCGGCAGGCAGCTGCAGGGCACGCCTGGGACCGTGCTGCTCACGGTTGCAGGGGGAAGGGTGGATGCCGGCTGGAACCAGCCAGGGCCCCAGGGACTCAGGCCAGAGCCCGCACCTCCGCAAGGGTGCAGCACGGAGAATGGCACACTGTCCCATGCCTGGCTGTGAGGCACAGCCAGCTGCTCCTGGGTAAACTGCAGCGCCTCAGCCCTGTGAACATGGCCCCCACTGAGCCCCTCGCCTGCTCCCAGTGCCTTGGCTGGCTCCCCGAGGGAAGTCCCCACTGCGGCCACACGTGTCCCTGGGCTACATGTGTGAGGGATAGTGGGAGGGAGAAGGGGAGGAAGCGCTCGGGCCGCCCTTAGGGCCGCCTGAGTTTTGCTGCAAGGATGGGACACCCCCCCCAGTCACTCTCCTGGTTCCGTCCAGGAGATATCCCACGCGATGGGGATCTGAGAGCCCAGACCAGCTCTGCCAGATGTGCTCCCAGGTACTGTGTGGGGATGCATCTCACTCCCTGTCAAACACCAGTGATTAGCGCAAAGCCTCACAGCCTCCACCAGCAGGGAGTTCCACAGGTTAACGCAACACAAGCGCCCTCCCGCCCTTCACGGGGCCAGGACACAGACCGGTGGTTACAATACATGGAGGAGGACCCTACTCCAGGGGCGGTCCTCCTTGCAAACATACAACATGGGGGGAACCGAGTGGGCCCAAGCCACACTACTGTGGTGTCACCTGGGCTCAGGGGTGGAGGGCATGAGGTGTGGGGACAGTGGCCAGCCTGCCTGACTGACCCATCCTTTCTTCTCTTCCCTACAGCGGGACCAAGCACAAGCCGGGGACCCTCCAGTCCGGCAGCAGCGGCACCCCCAGCTGCCTAACCACGCAGGCACAGGCTCCGCCACCGGGACCAGCTTCTTCGCCAGCATGTGCAGGCCGTCGAGCGCATCGAGGCATCGATTCGCCAACGCGTCGAGGGGGACCAGCAGTGGCGCCAGGAGGCCTGGGCCGCCTTCCAGGCCCAGTGCATGTGGATGGCTGACTCCATCGCCACCCTCATAGCCCACATAGCCCATGCTATTCACTATGGCATGGCCTTACCCCATGCCCCCACCATCCCTCCCCTAGCACTGCTCATGCCCCCTCCTGCCCCTGCAATGCCCCCTCCTGCTATGCCCCCTCCTGCCGCCCCTGCAATAGCCCCTCCTGCCCACCTCCCCATGCAGCCTGCCCCGATGCGGCCTGACCAGCATGTCCAGGTCCACCCCTGCAGGAGTGCTCGCAGGGGCCACCTCTCCCAGGAGTAGCTCCTCCCCCTCCCAGTTGAAGGTCTCCTCTCCCTCCCCCTCCCAGTTGAAGGTCTCCTCCCTCTTATAAATAAAAACATACATTTTTCAGTTGAAAACAAAACTGTGTTGGTTATTGTGTTACTCAAGGTAACTGTAATAAATGATTTGAGATGCCAATTAGCCAACTAAATTTAAGAGGATAACAAAATGCAGACACCAAATTCTGCATCTATCACCGGTCGTTCCTTTAAGTGGTCATTGGTTTGTGGCGCATAAATAAATACTAACACTTTTAAGTAAAATTTAAACCACAACTATATTAACATAGATAACAAACAAGCAAGAAAGGTTAAAAGACGCACACAAAAGAATATGTACATAGTCTAGACACAGGGGACGATTGTAGTGTTGCTGGCAGCCTCAATCCTTTGGTCCTTCCGGGCCTCGGGAGAGGAACAGCCAGGAGATCGCTCGATGGAAGACGACGGCGAAGCTGGCAGCCTCAATCCTTTGGTCCTTCCGGGCCTCGGGAGAGGAACAGCCAGGAGATCGCTCGATGGAAGACGACGGCGAAGCTGGCAACCTCAATCCTTTGGTCCTTCCGGGCCTCGGGAGAGGAACAGCCAGGAGATCCCTCAAAGACAACTGGAATCGGGTACGCTGACTCGAGCCTTCCACACGAACCACGAATCCTCTTCCTGTTCTTTGGGACAGCTCGGACAGGCGATGGTGGCCTAAACCCTAGCCTAAACTAAAAAGAAAAACCCTAGCTACGTCCGACGCATCCGACGAACATTCACGATGACGGCTGATGTGCTTGGAACCGACGCTTTACAATGGGGGGAGGTAAGGGGAGGGGTGGGGGAAGGGTAGGGGATGGGAGGGAGTCGTATGGGGAGACCGAGGCGACCCTACTATGGGGCTTGTGCGAACATGTCTGTCAGGGCCTCTCTGATGCGCACCCCATCCTGGTGTACCTGGCGGATGGCAGCTGTGTGGGGCTGTTCAAACGTCTGTGCCTCAGCTGCCATCCATGCAGGGAGGAAGGCCTCCCCACTCCGCTTCACAATGTTGTGGAGCACGGAGCACACGGCCAGTACCTCCGTTGCATTCCGCTCACCCGTCTCGAGACGGGTGAGCAAACAATGGAAGCGGGCTTTTAAGCGGCCGAAGGCGAGCTCCACCTGATTTCGGGCCCGGTTGAGGCGGTCGTTGAACCAGGCTTGATTCTGGTCTGACCGCCCCGTGTAGGGCCGCATTCGCCAGGGCAGCAGGGGGTAGGCCGTGTCCCCGACGACGCAGATGGGCATAGGCACATCCCCGACAGTCAACTCCCGCCAGGGGAAGTAGGTGCCCACCTCCAGCCTGCGAAACAGTCCGGAGTTGCGGAGGATGCGGGCGTCGTGTGTCCTGCCGGACCAGCCCGCGTAGACATCCAAGAAGCGGCCCCGGTGGTCCATGAGGGCCTGGGGAACAATAGAGCCGTACCCCTTCCTGTTTGTGAAATGGGCTGCTCGATGCTCCGGGGCCCAGACGGGGATGTGGGTTGCATCCAGGGCTCCCCCACAGTTGGGGAACCTGAGGGCAGCGAAGCCAGCTAGAGTAGCATCCACGTCGTGCAGGTAGATCACTCTCGGTAGCAGGACATCATTGATGGCGTGGACGACCTGCAGAAGGGTGCAGAGAAACACAAGGGAACACATCACATAAGGCAGGGGTGAGTGTGCGCTCCCTTGGGCCCCCCCCCCCCGTGATTCCCTCTGTCCTCACGCATGCGCACACACACACGCACACGCACACACACACCAGGTCCCCCTCGCCCCATGCCCCCCCCCCACCAGCAGGCCTGTGCAAGGGAGGGACGGCCCAAACCCCTGGGTGACCCAGCCTGGAGTTTTGGCTGCCCCTGGGCATGGAGTGCAGCACCTTCCCCCCATCCCATTCCCCACTTGCCCTGGGACTTACCTCCATGACGATCACACCAACGGTGGATCTTCCCACCCCGAATTGGTGTGCCACCGATCGGTAGCTGTCCGGAGTGGCCAGCTTCCATAGCGCGATGGCGACCCTCTTCTTCACGGGGATGGGTGCCCGCAGCCGGGTGGTGGCTCTCTGGAGCGCGGGGGTGAGCCAGGCACACAGCTCCAGGAATGTCCGCTTTCGCATGCGGAAATTCCGGAGCCATTGCTGGTCGGCCCATTGCCCAAATGACCAGCCGGTCCCACCAGTCTGTACTGGTGTCCAGTCTCCAGAGTGGCCTCTCCATGGTGGGGTGGGGATGCCACAGGGACCCCATGGCCTCCCTGGTGAGGGAGTCCAAGGCGATCTACGCCTACTGGTCCTGGAACACGAGGGCTGGAGGCACTCTAAAATGGCCGACAGGGGCCAGAGCAGGCATATGGCCACCCCTAGTTCCATGGCAGACAAAGCAAGGCACAAGAAACGAAAACCAGGAAAAAGCACTAGGGGGCAAAAGGGTGGTGTCCAAAAGGCAGAGGGCAACCATCAAACCTGCTATGGCTGTCAGTCCCTGCCAGAGGTCCTAATGCACGGAGCAGGAGACAAACGGCTGTCCGGCGAGACCCCTTTAAGCACATGTCTGAACAGAGCTCCAGCCCTGCCCCCAGAAAGGGCTGGTGCCCTTTTGCCCTCTTCAAAATGGTTCCGGGCTTCTGCTTTTGCGCAAAAGCGCGCCGCCAATCTAGATGCACTTTTGCGCAAAAGCACATCGTTCTAACAATAACTCCGGGACCAATCTAGATGCTCTTTTGCGGAAATACTTTTAACGGAAAACCTTTTCCGTTAAAAAGTATTTCCGGAAAATCATGCCAGTCTAGATGTAGCCTTAGATTTTAGATTCTAAAGGATTGGCTCAGATGATCTTGTGGGTAAGATCCAGGGTGTTAACTGACTGGGAACTATGGCTGGTTTCTTGGAACTGGAAGAACTCATTCGGGGAAGGTAAGATTGGGTTCTATAACCCCTCACCTGTGTGTTAGGCCTGGGGCTGATTGGGGCATAGGAAGAGCTGGGGTGTCAGAGGGGTTTTGCTTGTGAAGCTTCTGGCTGGCTGGATTGGCAGCTGAAGCACTCGGTGTGATTGGTTTGTGGCCTATTTGGGAAGGTCTCCAGTCACGGGCTGTAAATAGCCCTTGTTTTGAGCAATTCGCCCTGAGCAGACACTCTCAACAGTACCCAGACCTGGCCCAGTCCCTCACACCAGACGTAACTGGACTTATGTTCTCCAAGGACACACAGACTGAGGGTATAAAACAGAATGAAGTAGCCCCTTACTTAGGCTTTTGGGCCTTTTTCTTCTCCCAGTGACCTATCCTGTAATCAGTAAGAATGCTCAGAAGACTGTAGACTACAACAGAGGAGACTGGGCCAGGTTTCAAGAGTGAAACCAGTATATTTTGAACTGTAATATTCAATGGGGTGAAACATCTGCTTGATCTAAATACTGCCTAATGTCTTAAACAAGTTTAAGATTTTGATTGTGTGCTTTTTTTTGGAAGGGGGGTCATTTTGTTGTTTTGACTTTTAGCCTATCACTTATTATCAATTAAAATCTGTCTTTTGTAATCAGTAAACTTGTTTTGTTATTTAACTTTACTAGCGATTTTGACTGAAGAGCTTGGTAAATCTGCTCAATTCAAAAATTGCTCGTACATGTCCACTTTCCCTTGATGAAATTGTTAAGCAATTATTAAACTTGCATCGCTAAAGAAAGGGCCTTGAGCCGTGCAAGATAATATTCTTATGGGATAAGGCTGGGATTTGGCTGGTACCTTTCTCTATGTGATTCATGAGTTACTCAGGATTATTCATGCAATTTAACTTGGTATGGGGCACACGTGTGGTTGGTAATAGCACCTGGAGGGGTTTTCTGCTTGCCATCAGTACCGTGAGAAACAACCAAGAATAGTAAGTAAAGGAGGCACAGTAGTCCCTCAGTCCCAGATTGCACTCCAGGGATTTCATCATACCTACTCAGAAGTCCTGTGGGGGAGGGGCTGGAAATCTCATGGGAGCAAGTATATCTTGCACTTTTGCCATTTCTCACTGAGGACCACAAAACACACCTCTCAGTAGGCTCAGGGTCCACTTATAGCTGGTTTTCTACAGTTTTCAATCACAGTCCTTAGTAATTTAGCAAAATGTATTTGTCTATATGTTCCAAAGTCAACATTTCATATTGAAATTTGTGACTATCTGCCCGTTTTCTTAGTTTCACATGGTTCTGGAGTAGTGTCAATGGCTGTTTCATATCATTTCTATGAAAATAAGGTCAGAGAAGAGCTAACAAGGAATTTTTCTGTGAAATACTTTCTCTTCCTCAAATGCTAGTTAGTCAAAAACAAAATTTTTGACAGCAACAGGCCAGTTTTGACAATTCTCCTATTTTGAATTTTTAAAAGTTTCAATACTGTCAGCTTTCTATATCAACATTTTCTCGGTAAATAGTTCCATTTTTGTTTTGTTGCAAATAACTTTTAATTCAAAAATGTAGGTGAATTTGTGGCAATTGTTTAAATAGACATGGTCAAAACTGAAATAAAACACTTTGATCCAAAAGAAACTTTTGACTTGAATGAAATATCATTAGTAGTAATATTTGTGATTTGTAAACACTCTTGAGATTTTCATCCTCATTTAGGATGGGGAAAATATATATATTATTAAATCTTGAAAAGTCACAGAATGGGAAAGCTATTTCTTAACTAGTTCTAGTCAGGATGCTGGTAGTAATACCCATATTGTTGGACCAGAACTGATCAATTGACACAGGGCTGAAAAGAAATGTATACAAAACTTCACTTTGAGTCTTTACCCATTTGATTGCACATATTTCAGTGTATACCCTAATTTTGTATGCTGTTCCTCATTAAATACAAAGGTCAACAGAGACATTAGATCAGGATAAAATATGCCTTCACAGAATGCTAAGTACATTGTGTCCTACTAACCTTGAAAGAAATCAACTGAAACCTCAACTGTGTTCTTATGTAAAGGGTGAAGTTGTTTCGAAGATTAACTGTTGCTGGCTGGACACCATTTGCAAACTCCCAGCAGCAATGTAGATATGTATTTGTTAATTTTTAATCATAAACTCAATGGATAAAATAAACACAGATAAGACGAAGCTCAGACATTCTAGGGGGTATTGATATTATATAGTGAAGTAACATAGCATCATCCTGCAGGAAGTGATATGGCATGAGGAAAAGAATAGGGATAAAGGAATACTAGGGCGGCTGTGCTCCCTGCTTGCTACGCTCACCAAATCCCCTCTTGACTGAGGAGGGCCTGGGACAGACGCCACCCTGGCCATAGCTCTTTCCCCTGTCCCAGACGCCAGGGAGAGTCGAGCCCCAGCTCTTTCTTGCCCCTCCCCTCCAGCCGGCCCTAGCTCTCTCTCACCACTCCCCCAGCTCTCTCTCATGCCCAGCTCTTTCTCACTCCCCCATACAGCCAGCCCCATCCCACCGCCCATACCCATGGCCCTGCCCAGCTCTTTCTTGCCCGCTGGGCCTGCCCTGGCTCTCTTTCACCCCCTTCTATCATGTCCTGGTTCTCCTTCACACCCCTCAGCCCACCTTGGCTCTCTCTTACCCCCCAGTCCTACCTGGCTCTTCTTGGTCCCCCTGGCCCGCCCCACCCCCTGGCTCACCCTGGCTCTTTCTCACTTCCCTGGCCCACCCTTTAGCCTGCCCCAGCTCTTTCTTGCCCCACCCAGCCTGCACTAGCTCCTGGTCCTTCCCGGCTCTTTCTCATCCCTCGTCCCCCCCAGCTTGCCCTGGCATTTTCTTGCTCCGCCCCCCTAGCCACTGGGGAGAGTTCTTGGCTAAGACCACCATGGTTCCCTCCCCTCTTCCACTGCTGGGCAGGACCTGCCTGTGGTGCACCAGCCCTGGCTTTCCCCCAAACTGGACTGCATGTGAAGGGGGCTGGAGCGGGGAAGGGAATGGGCCCATGTCTCCTACACCCCTGGAGCCACAGAGAGGGGGGCGACCTCGCAGCTTCTTCCCCTCCTGGAAGCGGGAGGGGAGAGGCCATGTGGTTCCCTGTGCCACATGGCCCAGGGCTTCCACCCGCCCCCCCCCGGAGCACAGGGGAGGGGGAGAGGCTGCATGAATCCTGGAGCTGTACAGCTTGTGGCTCCACCCATCTGGTCTTCGAGTTGGGGGCGTGGTCATGCAGTGACTTATGACATCATTCTGTCATCCCACCATAATTTTTTTTTAATATATAGGGAGAGAAATGTATCTGAAAGGATTCTGTGCCCTGAAAAAGGCCCATAGCCAGCCAAAGAAAATCATTTGGTTGAAATCCTGGCCCCACTGTAGTTCAGAGGCAAAAATGCTATTGACTTCAATGGGACCTGGAATATACCCTATATGCACATGTATATATCTGTATAGAGTGTGGAGTTGTTTAGGGGAGAATGGGTAACCTCTATCCCACAGGCTGGTTGTGGATTGTCAGGCCACCAAATGGTTTGTTTACCTGAATGTCCACAGGCATCTCCCAGTGGCTACAGTTCACTGTTTCCAGCCAATGAGAGCTGCAGGAAGGGGTGTCTTAGCCCTCACCACTTCCTGCAGCTCTCATTGGCCGGTAACGGTGAACGTGCTGCCACTGGGAGATGCAAGTGGCTGTGCCTGCAGATGCTCAGGTAACAGAACTGACTAGTGGCCCACTAGGAGCTAATCCTGATGATCTGTAGCCAGCCCATGGGCAGGAAACTCACTACCCCTGGGTTAGGGGAACAAATTTTGTGTTCCTAACTACTGTCTATGGGGAGCTAGTATGGTAGAAGAAACTGGCAATATCATTACATTTTTCTTGATAATTTTAAATATTTGAAAGTACTTTAACCTGGCATTTAAAATCATGTTTTCATTAAATAAAAATAATAAATGTAAAGTATATCCCAGTGGGAATTGTATCCATGCTCCATGGACTCGTGCATTTGTACTTGTTAACGCTGTTGCTCTGGGTACACAGTTGCCATCTAGAAGGTTACAGCAGGGATGTATTTCCTAAAAAAATCTGAAAACCCTAATTCAGAAATCTCTTTTGCTGAGATGTACTTGTCCTAGTAGATAGCCTGCAGTGCTTCGTTTTCCAGAAATATACTTCTAAAGACCCTGCAATCTCTCTTATCTATCAGAATAATGATTTCAATGTTGCTTTCAATTTTACAATCCAACTCTCACATTCTTTGCTGTCAAATGTTTCACTTAGCATAGAGTTTGCAACTATTACTGCTGTTTCTTTAAAAAGGCAGTCTGACAGTTCCTCAGATGGGATGAGTAAATTACTATCAGTACATAATCCAAAAATATACCACTAGTATTGACTTGCTGATTCATTTCCCCCTATTGCTTCTTTAGCAATCTGGATAACTGTGTATGTGTAAGGGCATATAGATGACATCAGGCCTAGTGGTCAGTATCCAAATGCCACAGGCCAAGGTCAAGACAGAGCCAGACCCAGGAACCAGAGCTGAAGGTCAAAAGAAAAATCAGAGTCTGTATTCCAGAGCTACAAGTCAAGACAGAGATGGAGCCAGGAAGAGCTGAGTGATCCATTGGTTTACAAATTTTGGTTGGACATAGTCCTGGAGGTTTCATCACATAACATAATTAAATTTTAATCTTCAATTCCTAGAGACTCCAGGACAAACCCGGAGGGTTAGAAACCTTTGATCAGAGAAGACATGTGCAGGGCTGGTTCCAAGGCAGGAGCAGGAGTGGAATGAGGCAGAAGCAGGGTTGGAAAGAGGCAGAAGCAGGGTTGGAAAGAGGCTGGGCACAGGGCAGGAGCAGGATTTGGAGAGAGGCAGAAACAAGGATGCAGAGAACCCAGAGGCATATATAGTGAACAACCACGAATCTGGTGCAGTTGCTATGCTTAACAGTAAGCCATCTGACTACCTTAAGCACTCATTTGGTTCTTCGCTGTCCCGGCTGATTACTGGGCAGGCACTAGTGTAGGTCCTCATTCCTACAGAGGAGATACTGGTATACCTATCACTCTCCATTATTAGAAACATAGAACCATAGAATTATAGAACACTCGAAACTGGAAAGCATTTTGAGAGGTCACCGAGTCTAGTCCCCTGCCCTCCCAGCAGGATCCAGTACCATCTAGACCATCCCTGATAGATGTCTATATAATCTGCTATTAAATATCTCCAGATATGGAGATTTCACAACCTCCCTAGGCAATTTATTCCAGTGTTTAAATACCATGATAGTTAGGAAGCCTAAACCTTCTTTGCTGCAGTTTAAGCCCATTACTTCTTTTCTTATCCTTAGAGGCCAAGGAGAACAATTTTTCTCCCTCCTCCTTGTGACACCCTTTTAGATACCCGAAAACCACTATTGTGTCCCCTCTCAGTCTTCTCCTTTCCAAACCCAATTCTTTCAGCCTTCCTTCATAGGTCATGTTCTCTAAACCTTCAATCATTCTTGTTGCTCTTCTCTGGACCTCCTCCAATTTCTCCACATTTTTCTTGAAATGTGGTGTCCAGAACTGGACACAATACTCCAACTGAGGCCTAATCAGCGCAGAGTAGAGCAGAAGAATGACTTCTCGTGTCTTGCTCATAACACTCCTGTTAATGCATCCCAGAATCAGGTTTGCTTTTTTTTGCAACAGCATCACACTGTTGACTCATATTTAGTTTGTGGTCCACTATAACCCCCTAGATCCGTTTCTGTAGTACTCTTTCCAAGACAGTCGCTTCCCATTCTGTATGTGTGAAATGGATTGTTCTTTCCTAAATAGAGCACTTTGCATTTGTTCTTATTAAACTTCATCCTATTCACCTCAGACCATTTCTCCAGTTTGTCCAGATCATTTTGAATTATGACCCTTTCCTCCAAAGCAGTTGCAACCCCTCCCAGCTTGGTATCATCTGCAGACTTAATAAGCATACTCTCTATGCCATCAACTAAATCGTTGAGGAAGATATTGAACAGAACCGGTCCCAAAACAGACCCCTGTGGAACCCCACTTGTTATGCCCTTCCAGCAGGATTGTGAAGGGTTAATTACTACTCTCTGAGAATAGTTATGCACCTACCTGATAGTAGCCCCACCTAAGTTGTATTTGCCTAATTTATTGATAAGAAGATCATGCGAGACTGTATCAAATGCCTTACTAAAGTCTAAGTATACTACATCCACCACGTCTCCCTTATCCACAAAACTTCTTAACCTGTCAAAGAAAGCTATCAGATTGGCTTGACATGATTTGTTATTTACAAATCCATGCTGGATGTTACCTATCACCCTATTATCTTCCAGGTGTTTGCGGATGAATTCCTTAATTAGTTGCTCCATTATCTTTCCTGGCACAGAAGTTAAACTGACAGGTCTGTAGTTTCCTTGGTTGTTCTTATTTCCCTTTTTACAGATGGGTACTATATTTGCCCTTTCCCAGTCTTCTGGAATCTCTCCCGTCTTCTATGATTTTTCAAAGATGATAGCTAAAGGCTCAGATACCTCATCTATCAGCTCCTTAACTATTCTAGGATGCATTTCATCAGACCCTGGTGACTTACAGACATCTAATTTTTCTAAGTGATTTTTAACTTGTTTTTTTTATTTTATTTTCTAAACCTACACCCTTCCTACTAGCATTCACTATGTTAGGCATTCCTTCATCATCAGACTTCTTGGTGAAGACTGAAACACAGACGTCATTAGGCAACTCTGCCATTTCCAAATTTCCGGTTACTGTTTCTCCCTCCTCGCTCCTTGGTCTCCCTCTTGCTTCTAATATATTTATAGAATGTCTTCTTGTTTCCCTTTATGTATGTGACTTGTTTGAGCTCTTTTTGTGCCTTTGTCTTTCTAATCTTGCCCCTGCATACCTGTATTGTTTCCTTATATTCATCCTTTGTAATTTGTCCTAATTTCCACTTTTTTATGACTCCTTTTTTATTTTTAGATCATGCAAGATCTGGTTAAGCCAAAGTGGTCTCTTGCTATACTTTCTATCTTTCCTATGCAGCAGAATAGCTATGACTCTCATCATATCTGGTTCCTACATCCATCTCCACCTCAGTCCAAGTATGTACATTTTTAATATATAAGGCAACACCTCCTCCCTTTTGTCTCCATCTATCCTTCCTGAGTAAGCTGTACCCTTCTGTACCAATATTCCAACCATGTGTACTAATTAATAATAGGGAGAGTCAAAGCAGATAGATAATAAGTGCCTTCCATAGGTTGGTAGGTGCGACACTTTTTAAATGAGGACTGAATTATCTTTGCACTGTTTCTCAAATGTCTACTATGAGAGTGAAACTATATGTCAAAGAGTTTTTACTGCCTCTAGAGGAATGGTTGGCTACTTTTCTAAGTAAACCAAAGACTAAGCCTGAATATGCACATCTAAAACTACTTCATTGGTAACTATGATGAAATATTGATACACTTACTAAGTTTGCAGATGATACCAAGCTGGGAGGGATTGCTAGTGCATCCCCATTCAAAATGATCTGGACAAACTGGAGAAATGGTCTGAGGTAAATAGGATGAAGTTGAATAAGGACAAACGCTAAGTATTCCATTTAGGAAGGACTGTTTAGGAAGGAGTACTGCAGGAAGGGATCTAGGGGCCATAGTGGACTACAAGCTAAATATAAATCAGCAGGGTGACACTATTGCAAAAAAAGCAAACAAGAAGAAGTAATTCTTCTGGTCTACTCTGTGCTGATAACTCCTCAATTAAAGTATTATGTCCATTTCTGGGCACCACATTTCAAGAAAGATGTGGAGAAATTGGAAAGGGTGCAGAGAAGAGCAACAAAAAATATTAAAGGTCTAGAAAGCATGACCTATGAGGGACGACTGAAATAATTGAGTTTGTTTCATTTGGAAATGAGTAGGCTTAGAGGGGACATAATAACATTTTCAAGTACCTAAAAGGGTATTACAAGGAGGAAGGAAGAAAATTGTTGTCCTTGACCTCTGATGATAGGACAGGAAGCAATGTCTTAAACTTCAGTAAGAGAGGTTTAGGTTGGACATTAGGAAAAAACCTTCTTAACTGTCAGGGTAGTTAAATACTAGAATAAAATGCCTCAGGAGGCTGTGAAATCTCCATCATTGAAGATATTTAAGAACAGGTTAGATAGACATCTGTAAGGGATGATCTAGATGGTGCTTGGTCCTTCTGTGGCTGGTCCTGATGTCCTCTTGAGGTTCCTTCCTGTTCTAGTATTCTATAATTCTATTATTTTATTTTTAAAAGAGATGAAAGTAATATAATTGAATGTGCAGCATTTAGAAATTTGGTCACAATGGAAGCAAAAATAATGAGATAAAAGCACATTACTGTGTAGTGGTGTAGGACCACATAATTAGAAAAGAAGTTACAGTCCATTCCCTTTTCTTTGGGCTGCTTAATGACAGTGTAAGAATGGGGGAGGGAGGAGATGCAAGAAATCCTGTGTCAACACCACCAAGTTTTGTCAACAAAACTTATGTCAACACCTAAAACTCGAGAAAACAAAAATTGTCAGAGGGTGTTCACACTTGCTCCCTCTGTAGACAGATCATATCCACACAGGGGGCACCATTTTTGACAGTGTGAGCAATGGCACTGTGGGTATGTATCCCCTAGTATCATGTTGTGGGAAGGCAGAGCTGATCTCTGCACATCTTGGGATTTATGAGTAGTTCTGTGAGCTCTCTTTGCTGAAGAATGTCAAAGTAGCACAGTAGCCTGCCTGCCCCCCCCGTCCCACTTCAGCAACATTCTTCCTGCTGCTATGTTCCTAGTACAGGGCAGAACAGGAGCAGTCCAATGATTTTCTCTTTGTTTCCCAAACAGAGTAGCTCACTTAGCTGTCAGACTTTTCCCTGAGCTTTCAAAGGGGGGAGGAATGCCTGCAGGGCAGCAGAGATCAAAGGTGAGCAGAGCCATCAGGGCAGGCATAGTGGGATACTGGTGGAGGGCAGTTCTGTGGACAAAACAAACCACAGAGTTTACACTGGCTTTTGTTGACAATAAAGGGAGGGGAAAAGGAAAAAAAGTCTCTCATGGGGTGGAATTTTTTTAGCGTCAAAACTGGGCTTTTTCCCAACAAAAGTCCCAGTGCAGTGTGTGTACTCTTGCTGTTTTGTCATCCAAAGACAGGTTTGGAAGACAAAACTTTTTAGTGTGTAGACAAAGCCTTACTCATTCTGTGCTTGAGGTTCAGTCTGCTTCTCTATCATCTTTGCCCTGTGAGATGTATATTGCACATATTTGCAGAACGGTGTACTTAATCATATTATGCAAACAATGGAGGTGTTAAAAAAAATCCTCACTTGACATTAGAAATGTTCATAACCTACCACCTTCCAGAGATTTCACAGCTAGCCATTAATACCAAAACCTCTCACACAGGATGAGTAGCAATTAGTGGAGGAATATATTTGTTTTGTGTTTTTTACTAAATGACTTGTGCAACACCAACTTTCTTTTAAAAAGAAAAACAAAACAAAATATACGATACAAGTGTTAAATTGGGTTTTCAGAACCAAAACCACTGGTAACTTTACTGCTTCTCTCAAGGTTGTGTCACAAATAAATCAGTGGTGACACAGCTTCTCCATCTGACATAAGATTGATACAAGCCAGAGTGTTTTCACTAATGTTTTTTTATTAAGTCTCAAGTGTACACACACACACATACACATGTATGTAATATCAATAGGATCAGAGTATTTCACAACATAATTGCCAAAGTCTGAAATGGTTTTGAGTAAGTGACAGCAAGTCTTTGATGGCCAGTTGCCTTCCTGCTGAGAAGTTTGGGGGCATCAGCTTCTTCCCGACGAAAAGCATCCTTGGACTGCTCTAAAGCAGGGGTGGGCATTAATTTTTGCAGGGGGAACACTTAATGAATTTTGCTATGTGGTCATGGGCTGGCTCCACCCCTGGAAGGGGCAGTTCCTGGGGAGGAAGGGGTACAGCTGGGCATTAGCCTTCCCCCAAGAGGCTTTGAATTAAAAACACAGTAATGGGCTCATGGTTCCCAGCCCCGTCGCTACCGATGTTGCCTGGCAGCTGCCTGGGGCTGTTGCAGCTATTTAAAAGGTGCACAACTACAGCTTCTGACAGGGTAAAAGCACAACCATGAGCCATAAGCCTGGAAATTTGGTGGCACGGGCAGCAGGATATAAATAGAAAATGACTACATGCAGTCCACACACTGGATCAACATGTTAGGTGGGCCAGATCTGGGCCACATCTTGCCCTGCTCTGCTCTAAAGTGTATCCTTTTGTCAAATCTCTTATATTTAACTTAAAAAAGCATATAGCTCATAGTGTCTCCTAGAGTATCACCATGGAAACCCCAATGAGTCACCAATGATTCTAATATCAGAAAACTACTCATTGTTTCTTATTATTAAAGCATTTCTAGAATTTTTAGGCATTACAACAATAAAACTATGTGTGGGGGGACTTAACTAAAGTTGACTGTCTGAATATTCCTTCCATTCTTATGGAACATTAACTCCCTGTCCCATCCTCCAGTTCTGATTAGCAAACAGAAAACACACAGCTCCATGGGCTTGCCTTTGAGGGCTCAAGATTATTCCTTGTTATGTGGTATTTGGATTTTAACCAAAAGTGGCTAGACACACAAGGTGGCTGATTGCAGTAACATCAAGTCCTGGGGTTACATGAAAGAATGACAATACTGGGGATTATACAAGCACACACTGTTTTGAAGAATGTGTTTTCAAATTTGTGAGATCTTTGGAGCTGGGACTCTCATTTATTATGTTTTTGTATATTGCCCAATATTATGGGAATCAAACTGTTTGAATAATAATAAACAGCACATAATAATAAACTGGAGATGATTTTCTTGAATTACATATTGCGTTTCTTCCAAATCTAGCTCCTAAAACCTGAACAAAAAAGATGTAGGTCCTTCAAAGACTTTTAATCTTCCTTAACTTTGACTTCAGTGAAACTTTTCCTACAGGAATGGGACTAGCTACACGCACAAAATCACCATGTATAGAGGTACCCTGCAAGAGCCTGCCACAGATTGTGACTTCTGTCACAGATGGCCAAGTAAGGACTGATACTTGTTAATACTAGCCTATAATTAAGTACATAGGGAGGAAGTGAAAAACATGAAGTTAGAGAAAGTTTAGTTTACCCTCCAGTCACTGGTCAGAGTAGTAATTTGGGCACACAAGAGCAGAGGATAGTAAGGTGCCCATGAAGAAAAGATGAAATGACTTATTCTACACCACACGGCAAGATAGGAGCAGAGGAGGAATTAGGTATCTGAATCACAAATCATTTCCTAGTTTGCTCTGGACAGAAAAGATATAAACTGCCCTTTATTCAGGGTAGATAAAAATTGTTCAACCCTACAAGGAATAGCTCTGATTTTTCCATGCATTAATGTTCCAGCACTGCAACTTAATAGACTTCAATTGAGTTATTCTTGAGTTAAACAAATGAAGTGTTAATGAGAGCAGAACCAGGCCCAATACCTCCATCGCCGTAGTAAAAAGTCCAATTATAAACCAGTTCATATATATTTTCTAAGGGTATGTCTACACTTGCACCCTAGTTTGAAGTAGGGATGCAAATGCAGGCATTCGAAATAGTCAATGAAGCGGGGATTTAAATATCCCGTGCTTCATTAGCATGATCTCGCAGGCGCGCTACTTCAAATTACAGCTGATTTGAACCAGGAAGTGCGCGCCGGGACACGTTAGTTCGAACCAAACCCCTTGGTTCGAACTAACGTTACTCCTCAAAAAATGCATTTTTTGATGAGTAATGCATTTTTTGAGGAGTAATGTTAGTTCAAACCAAGGGGTTTGGTTTGAACTAACGCATCCCGGTGCGCATTTCCTGGTTCGAATCAGCTGTGATTCGAACTAGTGCACTGGCGAGATCATGCTAATGAAGTGCGGGATATTTAAATCCTCGCTTCATTGACTATTTCGAATGCCTGCATTTGCATCCCTAGTTCAAACTAGGGTGCAAGTGTAGACATACCCTAACAGTTTTAGGTCTCCAGGGGGTAGGAATCGCTTGATCATTGTCTTCGGTCCACCCCCTCTGGGGCACCTGGCGCTGGCCACTGTTGGCAGACAGGCTACTGGGCTCGATGGACCTTTGGTCTGACCCAGTACGGCCATTCTTATGTTCTCATGTTCTCTTGATGTACCTCTATAGTCTCATTATAGTGACCAATGTGACCTTTCAGTTTTAAAAATTAAAATTATTGCTGCTCTTCTGTGGGAGTTTTTCTACATTTTAAACACAGCCTTCTTTGCCTGAAACTGCTCTGCTTCTGTGCCTGTAGGAAGACACACATACCTACAGAAATATGCTTATATTGTTTCTTTAAAGTGTTTGCATATATGCTTCTTTATTTTCAGTTTAATACTTATTGCACTGTGCAAGTGGTATGCAAAACCCCTTCAAGAAACATTAGAAGATATCAAATGCTTAATGAGCATTTGGAAAACCTTTACAGATTATTTACCAAGAAAATAGAAAAGAAATGGTGTTTAATTAGTGTATCGAGCCTTGTAAAATTGGTTGAATGAATACTATTAGAATACTTTATCTTCAAAGTTGAAAAATTCCATTTGTTCACAAAATAACTTACAGGCTTGCTCATTTAAAAGAGAGAGGAGTTTGCTGAGCTGACAATGTAAGGACAATAAACTAAGGATCTAGTCACTAAACAGAGTTTTGCATTTTTGTTCTTGGGCCAGCTGCACAGGGTCTAAAGTGTCACAGAAGAAGCTCAAACACTTGTCAGGGAGATCCTATTTGCTCACAGTGGGTCCTGTGCTTTTGAATAGCAGTAGGCTAAGTATTATCTCTACCCATCTGAATCTAATTGCTCACCTCAATGGCTCACTACAGTTGGGAGTGAGTTGAATTATGATTTAGCCACTGTTATCATCAGCTAGCAGAGGGAAAAGGGAAAGAAAAATAATCTCTTAGGGTATGTCTACACTGCCACCCTAGTTCAAACTAGGGTGGCTAATGTAGTCATTCGAAGTTGCAAATGAAGTTCCACGAGGAGTACCGGTAGTTCGAATTAGAGATCCTAATTCGAACTACCTACTCTGTGCCGCATGTAGCCGCGGGCACGGAGTTCGAACTAAGGGCATTTAAAAATGGCGCCCGCCCGGCAAGATGCAAATGAAGCCCGGGATATTTAAATGCCGGGCTTCATTTGCAACTTCGAATGACTACATTAGACACCCTAGTTCGAACTAGGGTGGCAGTGTAGACATACCTTTAGTCTCCAGAGGCTTCTCCATGTGTGGAGGTAATGGACTAGTTTCCTTAACTCAGTCTTTCCCCCCGAGCAGGGCTTTATATCCCTTAGATCTCTGTGGTCCAAAAGCCTCTCTCTGCCCCTTGCCTCTGTACCTGCAGAGTTCCCTCTTGGTGCTTGACTGTGTTTTTACTGTTCCTGCACTCCAGCAGCACTCTTTTCCCACAGCTTCTGGCACACAGCTGAAATGACTGAAGGGAAGGCTTTTTGAACACCTCCAGCCAGTCCTTGATTAGCTCCAGGTATCTGAGACTGGGTCTACACTGGGAGTTCAGGTTGAACTTAGTCTCTTTACGTCAATTTTCTAAACAATGAGTCTATACTAGGAAGCCTGTTCCATTGACTTAATGGGCTGCTAAAGTCAATTTCTGTACTCCTGCTTTCAGAAGAAGCAACCACTAAATTTGATCTTGTATGTAGTCCAGATGCAATGCTGTGGAAGTTGATGTTCTTGGCCTCTGGGAGGAGTCCCGCAGTTCCCTGCAATGACCATTCTGTTCATGACTTTCAACTCTACTGTTCTCCAGGTGAACAGGAAAAGCCCCTGTGTGGCCAGCATGGTGAGCAAAGCTCAGAGCAGGCAATACATCTGAAGAGAACACCTGGCCATGAGTTCCATGAGTTCCCAATGTTGCAGAAGAGCACCAGCATGGAGAATGCAGGAACTCCTGGACCTCACTGCTGTGTGGGGAGAGGAGTCTGTTATTTTTCATTGCAGCACAAAGCATTCACAATAAAGGAAAAGCAGTGTCTCTGGAGGTCACATTTATGCAGATATTAGTTTTGCAAAAAAAGAGAACTAAACTGTTGCCTACAAGAAATAAAGCTGTGAAAAGATTATAAAGACAATGAGTTTCACTGTAACTATTTGTAACCAAGTAGCACTAAGACCACTGAGAAAGGGAGAGCGAAATCTACTCCACAGCCTTAGCTAAGGGTAAGTTGGTTTTTAGTAGTCATGCTGCAGAGGCATATGGCTTTAGCCCCCTAAGGTCCCAGGTTCAATATTTCTTGCCAGTGACCGAGGTTCATCAGCTTTACATACTAACAACCATTTCATGGCTTTGCAATACAAAACCAAGTATTTCAGTGGGGGGGGGGCTGGCCACAACCAAAATAAGTTAGCATATTTTTTTTAATATAAGTGTAATCAATTATTTTTGTCACAGTACAAATTTCTTGCTCAAGATTGAGTCAAGGTCCAGACTCAAGAGAAAATAATACAAAAAAATGTTAATAAGTAAAAAATTCAGACTGTTCAGAAATGTCTAGTGGTCCACATTTTGTCTACTGTCTGCATAGTGACTACCCCTGTTTTTATTATATCTTTTCCAGAACTTCCAGAACTTTCCATTAGCTGAATGCTAAATCTGAAAAAAAATGTATAGTGACTACCTCTCTTTTATGACTCAGTTTATTTTCTCTCACTCTCTCATTTTCCCTCTAGTAACACATTACCTCCATGGAAGAGTTTGTAAAACATTATTGTTTTCCTGGATAACATGAAGCTGCTGCTCGGGGAAGCAAGCTTCCCAAACTGTGGTCCCTCCATACTCTATCCCTGCTCTGCCCAGACTCTGCTCCATACCATTACACACTCTTCTCCCCACTGTCTCCCTCTTCACCCATTCCAGCCAAATCACTCAACCCAAATGTAGCAAATGACATTTGGAAAAAAACCCACTTTTTAAACATTTCTTTCTAAAGAAAATGGAACATTTTTTTTCCACGGCATGCCAGGTTTTGAAGACTGGACATGGAAAATGCAACTTAATGAGAAGCACTACATTTGGGAATAAAAATGTCAGTCACATATTTTTTTATATACCCCAAGTTTGTCAAAGATTCATTTGAAAAAACTTTGTAATAAGGGCAAGTCAGCTGTCCTACTGAATAAAGATTAAGTGTTATGGAATATAGGATTCAGCCCTTCTCTGTTTTATATTTTCTTCATCAGAATTTCTAAAAGCTGATTTTATATTTTAAACATACTCTTAAGCATTCATGAAGTAATCATTCCAGATTACCATGTATTTAAATTCACTGAAACAAATACATTATTTTAAATTAATCACACAAAGCAGTTTAGTGGGTTCATAACCAAGTTCATTGCTTATAAAAAAAGGAACATTAATTTATTTTATTTTCATTACAAAACAGGTTTATGAAATTTCACTATATATTTATGTTAAAATATGTTTCCAAAGATTTTAGGCATATCAAATTATTTTAGATATTAGTGAGATACTGATTTTGGTGGAGGGTTCTCTTAAAACTAGTTCATCAAATAGTCAGAAGTAAAAGGGAAAGTCATTAGTCCAGCTAACTAGAAGAAATGGAACATTTTCCCTTTAAAAGCTCTCTTCAAATGGGGGTGGGAGGGTGGGGGGTGAAAGGGTGAAAGGAAAGTAGGGATGGATAGAAAAGACAGGAAGACTTTGGAAACAAGCTTTGGACTATAGTACATAAAACTAAAATGTGTATTTTAGGTAAGGGTGGTCTTTTGAAAAATGTATTTAATAAACTGTATGTCTGAAGATCCAATCATTTAAAGTTAAAGCTAAATACTCAGATTGTGCTTCTAAATATCTATACATGGATATTTTTAGAGATGTGATTTTATAATCTTCAGCCACAAACTAATGAAATATTTAACACAAATTTTAAACTAAGGTCCTGCAGACCTTACTAACTTACTAAGTTACTTTGTTAGTAACTTTTGGGTAGGCACATACCTGTTAAATGTTTCATTACTACTTAATAGCTCTTTCACAGGTTGAATGTTATTTTAATAGGCCTGGCAAGCTGGAAGGCTTTTTACTTTTAAGTGAACAGAGCCTCTTGGGGGAAGAGTCAGTCTGCAACAGCTTGCTGTGGTAGCCTGAAGTAATGGTAAAAATAGGGATAGGAAGAGGGGAGAGATTGTGCACTAAGACCCTTCCCTCTTCTATGCACTGCCCATGAGAAGGATCATAAGAAAGTCGGGGATTGGATGGGGACATAGAGTCAGGGCATGTCCACACTTTGAAATAAGGTTGAATCTATCATGGTCGATTTCTGTGAACTTGATTTTGTGAAGTTGAAGGTCCACGTCCTCACTTTGGGGAAGAATCAAATATAGTCTGAAGTAGTGTATTCCTAATTGTGGTGGGGCAATAGAATACACATCCCCATATTGGCCTTGACTACCTTCCCATGGAAACAACCTTATTCTGTCCTCTACGGAAGGACATCTTCCCACGCCAAGCCACCAGTAAGGGATCTGGTGTCACTGAACTACAAAGCATTTCAGCATATGGTCCAGGTTTCTGGTCACATTCAGTCAGCATCCACTCCTGATCATTTGGTGTGGTTCAGAGAAGACTGATATCTCTGGCAACCTGGATAATATCTCCCTGGGGTCAATGCTAGACTAGGAGACATCTTTGAAGAAGGGGGCCAGCTCCAGCA
This sequence comes from Pelochelys cantorii, assembly GCA_032595735.1. Lineage (NCBI taxonomy): Eukaryota > Metazoa > Chordata > Testudines > Trionychidae > Pelochelys > Pelochelys cantorii. The sequence continues at coordinate 90,738,759 of CM064326.1, forward strand.
TCATGAACAGATCTTGGGGATCACTGGCTGGCAATGCTTCTCCCCCTCCTGTTGCCCTCCACGGTGGCCAGGTATGTCTTGGCCAGACTTCACAGTCATGCTGGGGAAGCTAGTCACCTCCTCTCCTCAAATCATGTCCAGCTGGCTGTAGTAGTGGCATGTGTGAGGTGCTGCAGCAGAGTGGCCTGTCTCCTCCTTTGGCTTCTGGTAGGGCTGCCTCAGCTCCTTGATTTTGACTAGACTTTGGTGGGCATCCCTGGAATATCCTTTAGCCACCAGGCAGTTTGCAATCGTCACATAAATATCCATGTTCCTCTTGCTGGCTTGGAGCTCGGAGAGAATGGATTCATTTCCCCATGCCCCAGTGAGGTCCAAGATCTCCTGGACACTCCATGCTGGTGCTCTTCTGTGCCCCTGGGAAGTGTATCCCGTGGGAGGAGAAGTATTCACACTCATCGCAGTGTTACTGGAATTGGCCAAAGTTATGTCCATGTGTGGTGAAGTGTGCTGCTTGTTCTGAGATGTGCTCGCAATGTTGGCCACATGGGAAATGCAATTCAACTTTTCCCAGGGCTTTTTCTGCTCACTTGGAGAACAGTAGAGGTGCAAGTTCTGGCCAGAGTGGTCAGAGAGGGGAACTGTGTTAGGCCTCCCAGAGGCCAATAGCCTTGACTTTCACCTAATGCAATGTCTACACTACCATAAATTTGATCATGCAAGGTCTGGAATAGCGTTACTCCTTGTGAAAAGCAGGAGTGCTGAAATTGATTTCATCAGCCCTTAAGATTGACACAACAGGTTTGGTAGTGTAGATGCGTCATTTAGAAAATTGATCATATGTGGCTAAATTAGATGTAAAGTCCTCATGTAGACCAGGCCTCAGAGAGTAACAAGACAGTTTGTTATTCTACTCTCATCACATGTAAAGCAGTGATTTTTCATTGCATTGATGAGGTAATGTGAGGCTTGGAGAAATGTTGTATGCTAAGATATTTCCTCAGCATCAAAAGATAAAAAATTGATTGCTATAAGTTACCCTTCCCCAGGGTGGGGAACCTGCATCCCCCGGCTTGCCTGGATCTGGACCCTGAGTCTTGGGGTTACCTCCCCAGCATTGGGGAGCTTGTGCTGGCACTCCAGCCCCCCTGCTATCACACCATTAGGCTGGACCACACAAAATCTACTAGCCTGGGGGTCAGTGGTCCTTGACCCAAAAAAGGTTTCTCCTGCCCTTCCCTATAATACCCATTACAAGAATATCTTTATACAGGATGATTAAAATATAAAATTATTGAGAATAACTTCTGGAATGTAAATATTAATTTGAGCAAACTAATAAGGATCCTAAGCAAATATTACAGGGCGTGAACATCTATTTATATTTTATTCTCTCTGTGTCCAGCACCCCAAGGGAAATTATATTATTTTTAGAGACAATTTGACAGCTTTTTTGTCATAATATTTGTTATTTAGAGTACTCTTACAGGAACAGTGGCAAACTTCTCCACCATTTGAGCATAGCTGACACATTCAAATGACTTTCTCAGACTAAGAACAGTTGCATGCAAAGCAAGAGCTCACAAACTTGCAAAATATACTTGGCATGAAACACAGCTAGTGTTATTTATAGTCCAGTGTCAAACAGTGAATCTACAAAATATAACCCAGGCAAATCTGGGAACACGTTAGAAGTGGAACATTTTGCTGACCACAGCACAAAGAGAGAATGAAAAAAAAAAAAGCACAAACGGAAGGGTAGATGACAGAGAGAGAATCTTGCTATGGGTCTAAGAGTCTTCCAAGACTGATCAAGCCTTCAGACCACTACCCTTTCCCACTTCTCCACATAGGAACTATCGATACTTCCAAGAATGACCTTGAACAGGCCACTACAGATTATGTAGCTCTGGAAAGAAGGTTCAAGGAGTTTGAGGTGCAAGTTGTGCTCTCGCCCGTCCTCCCTGTTGAAGGAAAAGGTCTGGGTAGGGATTGTTGAATTTTGGAAGTAAATGTGCATTTGCGCAGGTGGTGTCAGAGAGAGGGTTTTGGTTTCTTCAATTATGGGATGCTGTTTCAGGCACAACGGTTTCTAGGAAGAGATGTGATACACCTAACAAAGACAGGGAAGAGCATCTTCACAGGCAGGCTTGCAAACCTAGGCAGGGCTTTCAACTAGGTTCGTCGGGGGATGGTGCCTGAAGCCCTGAGGTAAGTGAGGGAAGTGGGATACCAGGAAGAAACACAAGGGGGAAGGTTCAACAGAGGAGGATGCCTGATTTGTAATGAGAAGGTAGGGCAATCAGCTAGTTATGTAAGGTGTCTGTACATGAATGCAAGAAGCCTGGTCAACAAGCAGGAAGAATTAGAACTCCTGGTACAGTAAAAGAACTGATTTGATTGGAATAATGGAGACTAGGTGGGATGACTCACAGGATTGGAGCACTGTCATGAAAGGGTATAAGCTGTTCAGGAAGGACAAGTGGGGGAGAAAACGAGGAGGATTTGCACTGTATGTAAGAAAGCAGTATCATTGTTGGATGCCTGGATTGCTCCTGGAACCTGCCCTTCCACAGATAGTCTGCAGGGGGCTGCTGCCGGCAAGAGGCAGCCCCCAGGTCCTGTGCCCCAACCCTGCTGCAGACCAGGGCCAGCCCTCAGTGCCTCACAGCCCCCCTCCACCAAGACAGGCTGCAGGAAATGGATGGGTGGCTGGAAACTGATACTAGCCCCTGGAGCCTCATCCCACCCCCACCTCCAGACAGGATGCAAGACATAAGGCAGACACTGAAAGCTGAAGCCGTCCTTCCAAATAGGCCGGGGTCAGCCCATTAAGCCCAATCTCCCAAAAGGAGCCACCAGTCCTGGCCTTGCAGGAAGAGCCATCATCCAGAGAGCACAACCCCAGGCCCCCCGGGATGAGCTGATGCAAACCAGTGCCACCCGGGGTGGCCCCATAAGCTTGCCACCAGGATCCCCACCCACTGCTGTGGGATCCCTGCCCTGAGTCCTTACCTCCTATTCCTTGCCCTCACTCCTGCACCCCCATCCTGTGCCTGACCCGCCCCTCCCATTTCCCTGCCCAATACAATCATATATATAAAGCATGTAAATTTTCCTTTTTATTTATAAAAATTATTCTAAGAATTTTTTTGATTTTTTTTATTTAGTTATTTTTTAGTTGCATGGAATTTAGGGAAGCATCTGTCTCATAGTTACTGCACCTCTTTAACACCAAAAGTAGTAATAAATGTATTCAACTTCTTGGTTGCACTGCTAGGCTCATTTGCATTATTAAGGCATTTTGCAATATTCAACTGAATGCAAATAGCTATATTTCCTTTCTTGTGTTAAGGAACATTTTAATGTGCTTTCTTAACTTTATCCCATACTTGCTTACTAATATGTGGTAAATCTATTAACAGAAAGTCCACTTTTAAGTTTAGGGTAAAGTGTAAATGTAAGCAAAATACATTTTATAATCTAATGTGTCATGCTTCAAGAAGAATTTATACAGCAAATGCATAATCTGGAAAATGAATTTTGCCCAAAGGCTCTTTTAAGGCAGTTACAATTTTCTTCTATTGTATTGCATGAGCAGCTGGAAATGAATTGGTTATTACAAGAGCATGATCCCACTGGCTATTCTTTGTGCCATTCTTTCATTTTGCTGAACTAGAATCTTTAACTAATAATCAACCAGACATTAGGTAATACAAAGGCATAGCTACAATATATATAAGTGCTGTGTACTGATAATTAGTACACATCTCTTTCTCAAGAAATATAAAGCCAGAACTTTCAGTTATATACTTTATTAGATTTTAAAGGGACACAATGGTATTTATTATTTGAAAAGAAAAACATCGGTGACATATTAATCATAGAATCATAGAATACTAGGACTTGAAGGGACCTCGAGAGGTCATTGAGTCCAGGCCCCTGCCCTCGTGGCAGGACCAAATACTGTCTAGACCATCCCTGATAGACATTTATCTAACCTACTCTTAAATATCTCTACAGATGCAGATTCCACAACCTCCCTGGGCAATTTATTCCGGTGTTTGACTACCCTGACAGTTAGGAACTTTTTCCTAATGTCCAACCTAAACCTCCCTTGCTGCAGTTTAAGCCCATTGTTTCTTGTTCTATCCTCAGAGGCCAAGATGAACACGTTTTCTCCCTCCTCCTTATGACACCCTTTTAGATACCTGAAAACTGCTATCGTGTCCCCCCTCAGTCTTCTCTTTTCTAAACTAAACAAACCCATTTCTTTCAACCTTCATTCATAGGTCATGTTCTCTAGACTTTTAATCATTCTTGTTGCTCTTCTCTGGACCCTCTCCAATTTCTCCACATCCTTCTTGAAATGCGATGCCCAGAACTGGACACAATACTCCAACTGAGGCCTAACAAGCTCAGAGTAGAGCAGAAGAATGACTTCTCGTGTCTTGCTCACAACACACCTGTTAATGCATCCTAGAATCATGTTTGCTTTTTTTTGCAACAGCATCACACTGCTGACTCATATTCAGCTTGTGGTCCACTATAACCCCTAGATCCCTTTCTGCTGTACTCCTTCCTAGACAGTTGCTTCCCATTCTGTATGTGTGAAACTGATTGTTCCTTCCTAAGGGAGCACTTTGCATTTGTCTTTATTAAACTTCATCCTGTGATAAAAGTGTGTGTGTAGTTTGTTTAAGTTGCTTTTGTTGTGTTTTATGTTTATATGTTTTTCTTTGATTTTTCCCCCACAATATTTTTAAAAATGCATGAAACAGCGGAACCGAGACCTAACTGGGGACCATAACTTCTGTTTCCTGGAAAATGGTACAATTTTTAAATTTCCTTGTATTCTGAAAGGCATCAATTTTAAAATTCTCCAGCAAAACCCATTTTCAATTTTGTTTTGTTTAGGGTCAATCAAGATATTTCATTTTTGAAAGAGAAAATGGAACCATCTTGTTTTGGTGCAGACTTTTTTAATAGTGCAAAATTAAAAAATATTGGAACTATCATTTAAAAATCAAAATGTTCTATTTAAAAGCTGTCAAAACAGAACGTTTTAACATTAAAAGATGCTTCCTTTTTATTTCTCATTTCAATATAAGATGTTGTGAAATCAACTCTTTTCTGAAGAAAGCTTGGGATTCAGTAAAACAGTACTGTCCAATGGAAAAAGAATAAGAAAAAAATCACTTTCTCTAGTAGAGAATAAGAAAGTAGAAATTCTATCTGTAACCTTTCAAACTTGTGTTGTTTGCAGCAAGACAGGCGTGATTCAATAGCTAGCGGTTCCTCTTAAAGTTATAAAACAAAACCACCTTTAAGCCCCAATACAAAACACAGGAAAACTTAATTTCTCTATTCATGGCAACTGTATTAATATATAACATATGAAAAGTGTTATTAAAGAAAGAGAAGATACAGCACCAATTTGGGAAAACACTTCAACAAAGACGCAATAAGTAAAATAGCCACCCGCACAATATCTTTTGGCTGTGTCCTTCACCTCAATTTCCCCACCTGCTGGGCACAGTATCCAATCAATAAGTGTTTCTCACGCATGAAAGCCCCTTTTCTGTGCTGCAGCTTACTCATAAGTTGTTGTGAAAGGGTAGCAAAATGCCAAAGTATAGGGATGCATTTCAGTCACATTCACCCCCACCTGCTCAGGGAAGGAGGAATGCTACCTGGTTTCAGTGAAGATGCCTTGATTCCTCTCTGACACTATCTCTTGCCTTGTTGCTACAGCTATGCCTTATAGTCCATTCACAAGGAGCCATGGCCACCTAACCCAGCTGTTAGTGATTACATGGCTTCTGAATCTGGAGGGCCTGGCTGTTGCTGATTCTCCTGTATGGTCTCTCAATGCTATGCTGCTATCAACCAGAAATACAGTCTCTGAGTGCTGAGGCTCTTACACCTAGACCCATGATTAATGGCGTTAGCTCTATTTGTTATGTGTAGGAGTAGAAGACTGCTTGGTGAAATCTATTTACATCCACTATATTCTCTGAGATCCTAGCAAAGAATGGCATGGCAGGAGATTCAAATGACATTTAAGATCCTTAATCAGAGTTCTCACCATTTCACTTCACAATGCAGTGTTTTGAGACCGAGGTATTGGTTAGGGGGACCCTTCGATCCGCACATGTTAAATACAGTTCTGATGCCCTTTAGTCATACAAGAAGGATAATAACAAATGATTACTACTGCATAATAATTTTAACCAAGATAACAAAAATGTTAATACTGGCATGGGGAATGTCACCTACACAAGTGAGGGAGGCCTGCTTATTTTGTCTAATATTTACTTCACAGAAGATTTGTTTCTATACTTCCCATCCCCCACATCTTATTTCAGTTCCTGACAAAACTAGCAGCCTGAATTACCTGCTACACTCCAGCAGAAAAATTGTATTTAATGAGACCAAGACTCTGTTGTTTTCCAATCTGCTGTTTAGCATGCGTGTAAAAGTTTCAAGTGTCTACCCTCTCACTGGCATGATTTATAGGAGGGTTTTTTTAGTGCTTCCTCATCATCTAAATCATGTGGGATGCATTGAAGCTGTTGATGATACAGAGTGAGCATACCAGAAAAATGACAGCAAGTTTGTGAGTTGGAGGGGTTTGTTTGCTCAAATATGCCGGAGGCATGAAGTATAGCTCCAATTTAATTGTTACTATGATGCACAGAATATAATAATTCCATTCTCATTTTCTCAATTAGTCATTATTGTATTTTTGCACAATAATAAAATAAAAATCTTCAGCAGACAACTAGAACTATTGCATTACACTTATAAGTAAAACAGCTACACACATGCATACATATATAACGGCTATGAGTTGTTCAATTTGTAATCTGTATTTCTCTAGGTGCCCTAAAGCTACTACAGCCAAATGGAACCTTCCCTGCGGATAGCATCTGGGCAGTGCTCCTAAATGGCATTTTGTCACATATGTCATGCTGTATTCCGACTTGAGTTTCCCTCTGGCTCAACAGCAGTTATCACTCCTATTGCTGCTGACATAATAATGATTTAGCAAAGCACTTTGTTACTTCTTCACTGCAGCCAATTTGTACTCTACTTTACTGAGATTTTATGCAGAGTGTTTCTTTAATCATAATAAAAATATCTTCTCATGTAAAAATATTTATTTTCAAACATCTTTGCTAGCAATGGCAGGATTGAGCACTCTCAGAAAAGGCTGATGATAGAATATGTTTCCAATATTTCTTCATTGATAGGGATATTATTTGAATCACATCGGTGTTTATCATCAATTGAAATAGTACTTCCCTTAGCACTGAGATGTGTCACAGCTGAAAATGTTTAATTCAGGACAGATTATCAGAAAACAGGGCAGACACTAGTAGCATAATTGATAATTACATTAAACCAAACCAGCAACAAATGGGTACTGGGTATTGCTACACAAGTTAAACATGGTGTCACAAGCAGTTTCCTTCAGGTGCTCCAGCCTCTGTTACCCTCCAGGCAAACTGAACTTTTTGTGTTAAATGATTATTAAAAACAGAAATCACATATACCAGGCTCTTCTAGTTCCAAAGAACCAGACACTCACCCCAGGTCAGAGTATACTTCAGATCTTACCCCAAAAAAGCATGCTATAGCCAGTCCTTAGTAAACTAACATTTTATTAATAAAAAGGGAAGGGGGGAATTATGAAAAGGTGAAGCTGAATTATATACATTACACCTGATTTGAGAGTAATAACAGGAATGTTAAATTTGCTAGCTTTCAATATGCTTTTCTGGTTCTCCCAAAATAATGGGATCCTTGGTCCATTGTTCAAAGTTACCATTGTTAGAAAGCACAGTCCACAGATGTGGGTCAGGAATGAGGCAACAAGTTAATGTCACCATCTCCGATGTATATGTTTAGTCCACAAACCTAGAAAAGTACTGGCTGAAATATGGAGCCAAGCATTACATGTTCTACGTGACTTTCTGAGTCATGGAGTATCCATTGTTCACATGTGGTTTGAAGAGGCCCACTGGAAGAGATGATTCTCCTCAATGGCCTGTCAACACATGGATGGTTAGTCTTGATATACATTTTTCTTGTGCATGTGTCATCCTCTCCCCCGTGCTTTATGAAAATTGGGTTATGAATATGAATATGCATAACTCAAAGATGTATTATTCAAAATGCATCTTCTCCATCCTGATGTGTTTGAAGTCTGTGAGAATAAAGTTTTCTAAAGGAAATGTTTGTTGTAAGCACTTGAAGATAGCTGTTAAGCACTCTAAAATTATTATAGTTTTTAAAATCAGAGCAGTGACTTATTTGCACAGTGTACGTAAGAGGAAAGGGAGTGTGCTTCAAGAGTAAGACAAGAGTAAGACATTATTTCAAAGAGAGAGTCTGATCTCACCATCTTCCTTAAGTGTCACCCCTGCCTACAATGCCTGGTTATAAAACTTCTTGAAATTATATTTCATGAACAATAAAACTGGTCAACTATTTGGCTCTTTTAATGGCTATTACAAAGATGGACAGATGTTGACATTAATTTATCCTCAGTACATTATGAAAATCAGTCAATTTCTAACATGCAAGGAGACTCTTTTTCAGAGAATGATGACTGTCAGTGAGTAGGAGAGGAAAATGAGCATCTGTCAACAATAGTAGGGTGAAATAAATTATGCCGCATTATGTGTTAGAAAGATACAATCTTATTAATACCATACTTGAATTCACCAGCTCTGACATCACAAATGAAGAAAAAAAGGTTTTGATCTCAGATGAGTAATTAAATGGCCCTTCTTCATTCCAAAAATGTACCCTAACTGCTGAAAAAAGATCAGTCTGATTAGCACATCCAATATGCTTTAATTGTCCTGAAAGGCAAAGAGACAGACATTTTGAAACCAACAAAGTAAAATAAGTCCCCCTAGGTTAACATGAGAATTAAAATAAATGAAAAGGTCCTTGTAAAAATTGAAGAAATCCTACAGATGAGTGGAAAAAGAGATAGTGGCAAATACTTCATGTAGCTGAAGTTGTGATTTAAATACTTGGTATATTCTGAAATTCTTTAGGGGAAATGACTTGGACAGTTCAATAGCTGATTATTTAAATCGCCGCTACATTTTGCTATGTCTAGTAAACTCATCTACATGGCTCCGTCGACAGAGCCATGTAGTCTAGACACACCCAAAGTGAGAAAGTGGCTCGGGTGTAATTATGTAATTAACAGTGAGTTTCCATTAGCAGCTAGTGGTCTGCGGACAGGTTTACATTGAGCCATGTGATTCATTGGCCAAAAAGTTTGAGAACCACTGAAATAGAGGTACTACCATCTTCTCCCCCCAAATTAATGCAGTGCAAGTTGGATTAATGCAATTGCAGTATAGTTGCATGGGTGGGGGTCCTATGGGGCCCAAACCAATCCCTACTGGTAAAGGTTGGTGGGAGGAGTTTTTAGAGGTGTCACATGACACCCTTTACTTACAATCATGTGTCCATCTTGACCCCAGAAGTACTACCTCCAGGGGTGGGACTTCATGTGGCAGTTGGGTGTGACCTAAGGGATCAGGGGTGTGACTAATGAGGCCAGGGGGTGTGGCCAATGAGGCCAGGGAGCATGGCTAACGTGTCCCTATTTTTTGGGAGTTCAGCAGCAAGTGCCTGCTTTTGGAAGCACCCTCTTTGAAGATGAATGTGGCAGCATTGAGACATCACCCAGAAGAAGGTGCCACAGACGACTAATTGCATATGCTTATGATGACTCTCACAGATATTGCATATGCATAATATGATAGATTTACATGAGAGGGGAGCTACAATAAATCAAAGGTATCTTGCAGGAGGACCCGGGTTTTGTCTTGTTAACATGGGAGCACTGATCCAGATCATCAGGAGCTTGGCTTCACCCCTCCCTCACCTATCTCACCTGGCCAGTGCAGTTAGGGGGAGCAACTATTGGTAACATCAACAAGACAGAGGGTGCTTGTGTGTGTGAGTGTAATATATCATAAGCCTATGCTAAGTGTTGATTGCTATATGTTTTGCCTTTTCCCTCTGAAAAGATTGGGTACTGTACTTTAAGTACAACAAGGTCTGCCAGGGAAAACAGCAGAACTTGCCAGCAAGCAGGAATTTCAGGAGTACAAAGCTCCCCTCTTCCATGAATAACATAGGGCCGAGAGAATGCAGTGGCTCTTGGCTGGACATAGATGGGGGACAGGTGAACTGTCATTTAGATCATGCCCCCCTGCTATGGGGAAGCATCAGTTGTATATGTGACACCCTCAGAGGAGGGAACAGCACAGGAAGTGGTGGGGTAGGGGTAGAGCATTAGGGTAAGAGGCCTAGGACAGAGTGGGAGTTGAGAACCCCCCTTGAAATTTGGAAGTCAGTGCCCATGTTTATAGGTAGATGTCTGTGTTCATTATAAGCTGAGCGTTTGGGCGGCCACCCAGGAGAGATTCAAATGCCCAGAGCCGGTCTTAGGGGCGGATGAGTTTTGCGGGCACCTGGGGTCACCATTTTCAAGGAGCTGCCGACAGAGGCAATTAAAGGGACATGCAGCAAGTAAAGGGTTATTTATTTATTTACTTATTTATTTTGCTCAACAACTTTACCCCGGCGGTTGCCCGGGGCCGCCAATTGGCTAGGACCGGCCCTGCAAATGCCGCACAGCTGATTAGCAGAACACCCATAGTGCCCACAGCCAGCAGCATGAGTTTCTACTAGTGGTGCAAATTTATTCTGCACACAGATGGAAAAAATTAGAGGGAACATTGGTGCAAATGAGAGACACTGTAGTGGTGAAGGCAGCTATGGGGGCATGTGGAAGCTCTGGCCAAGTGCGCCTTTTTGGGAGAGCGGGGTGTGTGGGGGGGATTGCTTTTCTTCCGATTGCCCTGACTATCAGGGAGCAAGGGGAAAGTACTTGGATTCCATGCATGCCTCTCGCTCCTGAAATGGCGTCCTTGGCTCCAGCCATGCCAGAAAAGCATGCCCAGCAGCGCAGCTTGCAGCTTACTGACTACAAAATGGGCCAGGTAAGTATTCTGTCTTGAAGCCTGGAAAAGTTGTTGGCAGGCCTTTGGGGAGGCATACAACACATTCATCAACTCACTGTGGCACTGTGACATTTATACATAATTGGGTCATACAATGCAAAAAGTTTGAAGCCAATTTTAAAAATCTGATGGGGAAGCCATCAAATGTAGGCTAGCATTATAGATACCTACAACTACCAAAAGATATCTAGAGGTCTTTTTATGTGTTGAAGACATAGGTGACTATAAGTTTTAAACCAGAAACTTAGTTCAGATCTGCCTATGGATAACAGACTCAGTTTTTGTGTTTCTGCATAAATAGGTCACATCTTTAAAAAATGCAAATGTTATTTGGGAAAATATAAAACCTTGTGAGGTTTGAACAGTAGAGAGATGCACAGATAAATATACATGTTGTTATGCTAATCAAAAAATTAATAATATATTTTACTTCCTTATAGTGTCTTTTATTCTGTAGGATTGGTTTCATGGGACTTTACATGTTCATAACATTAAAAACCACTCAACCATTTTTTTTCCCAAGGTTGGCACCAGCTGAAGGCAGGGAGGTGGGTAACCAGCTTTCCCAGGACTTCCCTGGAAGTCGTGTTTAACTCCTGGGACTTGTGTTTCACTCTTTCGGAGTTGTGTTTAACCCCTGAGAGTTATAATAGATTAAAAACTTTTGGTTTGCAACCTTGTCAAAAACTTTCTGAAATTCCAAGTTCAGGCTATCAACTGGATCACTCTTGTCCACAGGCTTGTTGACATCCTCAGAGAATTGTAATATATCAGCAAGACACGTTTTCTCTTTACAAAGCCATGTTGACTCTTTCCTGACATATTTTGTTCATCTATGTGTCTGATAGTTCTGCTTTTTACTATAGTTTCAGCTAGTTTTCTTGGTACAGAAAATAGGCTTACCATCCTGTAATTGCCAGGATTGCAGGCCTTAATTTGAAATGAAAGGTACTGGAGCTCAGGTGTGGAGCCCTCCCCCCCCCCCACACACTCTGCAGTGAAAGATGGATGAAAGGATTTCAGTTAGCTTCTCTGCAACTTATTGTCTTCTATAGGGCTCCTTTAACACCCCAAGCTGGTTCTGTTTTGTATTCTAAAGAGAACCCCCTAGACATTGAATCTGACCCTTGTTGCTGACAACTCCACCTGGAAGAAAGGTTATAAGTATTAATATTTTAATACAGCTTTCAAGTTTTCGGTCTTATAGAATGCACTGGGAAACAGCTAAGAAGGGTTCAGCAAATCAAATTATTCAGTTGGCTGAACAGTACAAAAACACCTTTAGATTTCTTTGGCTGATTTGGTGGAATGGACTATTCATTTGTTAATGTTTAGTGAAGGTTTGATTAATTTTGCAAATATTCTATTTACTAAAAATACTTTAAACTTTCTATCACTATTATATATGCTCCAGGGGCTGTATTTTTAATGTGTCCTTTTACACTCACAGAAGCTTGCTCTATTAGAAAGGACAGCCAGTTGTTCCAAAATATGCTGGGTCAGATAATCTGCACTGCTCTGCTTCCTTGTGCCACTCAGATGCTGTGAAGGGAGGGTGGACTACCCACAAATGCATAGCTGCTCAGACAATCCCCAGCAGCTGTATGCTGCCCTCCATACAGGAAGGGCAGAAATAGGTGGAAAGAAAGGGCAGGCCAATGCATTATATAAAAACAAGGCTAAGGTTAACAGAGAATTAGGAATTTAGTCTGGCTACTGTCAATGGAAACTTTTCTTTGTTCCTTTCTCTCTGTTGCACTCAGCAGACCATTGGGCATACAGAATCAGAATCACGGTAGTGGAGGGGGTCATGGGCATAGTTTCAGTGGGGCAGAGGGGAGTCCTCTCCTAAAACGGCAACCGTTGGGCAGGCACAGAGTTTCCCTTCACAATGTGGGGCCCCATTGGCATCTCTGGAACTGCTTTTCCCCAGCCCCAATATAGTGGTAAAACTACACTTATAGGGTATGTCTGGACTACATCCCTGTTGCCAGAGGGATGTAATTTAGATGTACCAACATTACAAATGAAGCGGGGATTTAAATCTCCCATGCTTCATTTGAATAAAAATGGCCGCCGCGCTTTGCCGAGTCAGCAGTTTGTCGGCAAAAAGCGGCAGTCAAGATGGGGATAGGGCGACAAAGAAAGCCTTTGCCGGCCGATCCCTTATGCCTTGTAAAACAAGGTTTACAGGATCCCCATCTTGACAGCTGCTTTTTGCCAACAAACTGCTGACTCGGCAAAACGTGGCGGCCATTTTTATTCAAATGAAGCATGGGAGATTTAAATCCCCGCTTCATTTGTAATGTCGGTACATCTAAATTACATCCCTCTGGCAACAGGGATGTAGTCTAGACATTCCCATAGGTAAGGCTAGAAGTATTCCTGTATTCAGGCTCCTAACGTTTCCCATGATAAAAGATTATTGATACCGTCTGTTTGAGTAGCACTCACATCTCCAGTGTGTGTGTCAGGGGCAATGCCATCAGGTTACATGATTGCCTTTCTTTGGCCAGGTCTGCCCACAGTTTTTGTATCAATGTAACTATTTTAATTCAGGGTGACTTTTTTAAATGAAATAGTTATATTGGTACAACCAGTCTAATGTGGATGTGGATATAATAGTATCAAGGTGCCTTGTCCCAATAAACTTTACTCCTTGAAATTTACAGGAATAAGGAAACTGCTTTAAGCACCTGGATACCAATATATCAGTATCTACGCTAGAGGTTGTGTTGATTTAACTGATACAGTAGTATTTTTGTGTGTAGATTAGGCCTTTATCCCATGAAATTCTGTCTCACTTTTGCTGAAATATGAATATTTTTAACCACTCCCCTTTTCCATTCTCTTTCTTGTGTTCACAAAATATTTGTCCACATGTGAAAAAACAAACAAACAACACATTTCTACCAAACCAGCAGCAGATGATGTACTGAGACTATCTTGGCACTGCCCAAGAAGCTATAGTTGGTGATAAGTCTGGGCCTGGCTTCTTTCCTCCACAATCAGTGCATGCCCTTAGAGGGTAATGCTCCTGTCTTGATGCATCAAATGGTTCAAGAATGCTTTACCTCCTGTAAAGGGATGAGGACTGAAGGTGGTGGAGTCTCCCCATCATTCCAGACTAATTCCCAAGTTCCAGTTATCCACTCTGAGCCTCTTCTTTAGGGCCCCAAATCCTGGAAAATAAGAGAGAGATGGTTGGGATTTTCCCCAGCCACACTCTGAACCCAGCATATCACCCCAGTTTCTCATCTCCCACTTTGGCAGCACTTTATGGAGCAGGAATTACCTCTCCCCTTTAATTCCAGGAGTGAGAGAATAAAACATGAGTCAGGCTGGTTTGTAACATCCTGACTCGACCAAGACTCCACCCCTTCTCTGCAACAGTAAACTTCTTCTGCAGACACTTATTACAGTGAATTCTTTTTAGCTCAAGCAGTAGCTGTCTGTGACGAACCGGATCAGACAGTTGTGCGGGACAGGACAGTTCAGAGTTCAAACAGAAGATGATGTAAGAAAAGTAGAAGATGAAAGATATGGTAAACCTCACTGCAGGAGGAATACCACCTAATTTGATTTAGGGCTTTAAATCGGAAGCCCGTTTCACTGCCCGTTTCACTGCCGCGTGTAGACGCGGGCAGTTACTTCAGGCTAGTCAATTTCTAAAATGGTGACTGGCCAGGAACATGCAAATCAAGCACGGGATATTTAAATCCTGGGCTTGATTTGCAATTTCGGTCGCCTTCATTAGCCTCCCTAGATCGATCTAGGGGGCTAGTGTAGACGTACCCAGAGATTGCTTTGCAGCAGGTTCGGTTCCATGGCTGGAGTGCTGTGGCATCCTCAAAGGCAACCAGAGCAGGCAGTGAGAAGAGTTTTCTGTCTCTCAAGGAGGTAGGTGTGATGGACCGGGCCGGGTCTGGGCACAGCTGAGGGCGTCTGCTCGGGGCGAATTGCTCAAATTCGGGGCTCCTCACAGCCCCCAGACTGGTGACCTTTCCAAACAGGCCACAAACCAGTCCCACAGAGTGCTTCAGCTGCCTGCCTGAAGCCTCACGAGCCAAACCCCTCCGACACCCCAGCAATATCCGTGCCCCAGATGGCCCCGGGCCTCATACACAGGTGAGGGGTCTTAGAACCCAAATCCACCTACCCCGAACAAGTTCTGTCCGGTTCCAAGAAACCAGCCACAGATCCCTGGTCAATTTACCCTCTGGACCTTACCCACAAATCACGCTGAGCCAATCCTTCAGAATCTACCATCTAAAGGTTTATTATTACAAGAAAGAAAAGCATGAGAGTGAGGTTGCTAAAGTATCATATGTTACATGCATCGAATCTCCCAGTTCTCGATGCAGGATCTAGCAGAGATGTTACAGCTGCTGGCTTAAAAGTTCTTGTTGCGCATCCTAGGTCAGGATGGGTCCACAGATCTTTCCAGCTCTTCGATCCCTGCACTGCTGCCTCTGGGATGAAGTGCTGAGCTGAGTCCAAAATGGAGACGGCCACATGGCAAATTTATACCTCCTTCCTGGTCTCTTCTTGGCTGCAGCAGGTCACCTGGCCTGCGGCCTATCCCTGTGTCCCCTGCTGGTAGCTCTTAGGAGTCATTCCTCATTCCCGAGGTGTGTCCTTGGCCCATTGAGCGCTATTGTCCCACATAGCCTCGCTAATTAGCATGTGCATTAGCAGGCCAGGCTCTGCCCATTGCTCAACCACACACAGAGAAACATTTGGTACTCATACAAAGTACAATCTTATACTTTCACACACAGATATTAAACAATCACATGAGTAGCATATATAGAATCAGCAGACAGTAAGCTTCTATTCAACATCTCACATGGCCCCCTTTATACCACTTTTGGGGCAAACACCCCCCGTGGGTGCCGCAGTGATCTGGCTGCTCCCCTCAAAATCCAGTAACGTGACAGTAGGCAAAGGTGAAGAATCTGAGACATGGCTGTAGAAGACAACCCCTTTAAGCACAAGCCTCGGATAGCTTCAGGCTGCAGCTCCAGGAAGTGACAACTGTCTTGATGCCCTGCCCAGAGTGCTTCCAGAGTGATTTAAATGCTATTCAGCCTCCAATGAGATGCACTATTTGGATATAAATCTGTGCTATATTGATGGGCATTTTTAATGTGGATGCACTATTTTGCAATAGCTATTTTGGGAGTTATTCTGAAATAGCTTATTCCGAAATATGCACGTAGTGTAGACATACCCTAAAGGAGCAATTAAATTACCCTTAGTGTTTAAAATCTACAAAGAACTGCAGAAACGTTACTGAATTAATCCTTACAACACTCCAATGACAAAAATGGAGTAGAATGGTATTTTTAAAAAAGCCTGGAACACATCAGTTCCCAAAGAAGACAAGGTTCTCAGAATCTTTTAGGATTAGGCTGAAAGTTTCTCTCATGCATGTTGGATAGCTAGGGGGTTTTTTTGTGTGTCATCTTGTGAGAGAATATAGTCCTTTGGTAGTAGTTGTGTAAAATATTCTTGAATCAGCTTTCAGCAAAGGGAAAATAAAACCAGGCATAACTCTTATCAATAACAGACCTTGTGCACCTACTGTAATTTCACAACATAAGATTTGCAATTTAGTCCATTTTAAAAAGTGATTAATAAAGTAGGACACGTTTTACATTTCTGTTAAAATAGTTTACCACACACAATGTTTTGTTAAGAATAATTCCCTGAAAAACTATCCTGAAAAAGAGTCTACATTTTACTGCATTTTTTCAGGGATTATTAATATAATTTTATTCTTCTCAGAGATATTTGGAACAAAAAATCTGATAAGTCTGGGATAAGCATCAACCTTTATATGAAAAACAACCTCTCTGTAATATATAAAGAAGTTACATCTACAATAATATTTCTTTAAGATTCGCCCAATAAGACATGATGATGCAGTCTAGAAAGAAGATCTGCAAACCCTTTCCAAACACTAAAAATGTAATCATTCCTAGTTATAAGGCAATTTAAATTATGCACTGCCCATATATCTCTAGGAATGCTCTTTGTAAATTACTATTATGGTAAATCTGGAGAACTGTAAGGAAATAGTGCAATTGAATTAATGACAGCATGAGGGCAACACAAGATCATGGTTGTAGTCAGTTCATCACATGGACTGCAATCTGAAAGCAGCTTGTAAGCTTATGTTCATATATTCATATAAAACAGCTTTTAGTGTTCATCTCTTTATTACATAATGGGTTCCATAGAGACCATTAGGACACCTATTCTGAAAAAAATATTGCTGATACATTGTTCATATAGGAATTTATTTGCACTCTAATTTATTAACACATAAACAGAAGACTGTGCACAGCTTTATTTACTGCACACTCCCAATTATTTATAGCATATTTAGGATCATTTTGTATGTATGTGAGTTACTGCAAAATGCAAGTTTATTTTTTAAAATGACTTTAATTCCTTAAGTAATGTACATTTACCAGCCCTCAAAAAACTTAAAGAATCACTCTCATCAAATAGCAACAACCGACCCACTGACAACTTGAACATAATGTATAGCTCTGTCATAAAAAAGGAATGGGATTATAATTGGTTTGGTTTGCTTTGAAACCAGTTGGCTTCAGTTTCTTTTCTGAAAACTATCCCAACACTTCTTGCACATTTTGCAGTTAAAATGGGGGAAAGACTTATGAGAAGGAAGGAACAAGGCTAGAAGGTTTAAACTGTGTGATATCCTGCCTTGAACTCACACCTCTAGAACCATATGGACCTTAGTTACAACCACTGCCTTTCTACCCTCTGTCTACCTGCTGCACCTCACATCTCCTTGACTCTTTGTAATGTGTTCCCTTTGACATGTTCCCTTCAGCCCATTCCCAGCTGCCCCTTCAGTCCCATGCTCAACTCCCTTTACCTTGTTGCCTGGCTGGCCCCAACATGGTAGTACAGGGGCACCATTGCCATGGGAACAGTCTAGCTTCAACCTTATTAGTATCAATGTTAGCTGGTGGCCCCATTTTCACTTGTAAAAGTTAAAAGGTTATGGCCAGCTTGTGCAGGTCTGACTATTGCTTCAGTGCCACTGACAGTAATGGGAAATGGCTGTCATTTTATATAAGGTTAAGAAGACAAGACCAAAAAACCAAAAAACAACCTCCCCCGCCCCGAAATTAATGAGAACCCTTTAAAAAAAAGCTGTGAGACTCCTGATAAAATAATGGCAATTGTTAATAATATTATGCTTTTCCGTTCCCTCACATAGATTCATATAGTAGAAGGGACTGCAAGTGTCATATAGTGTTACCCTCTGTCAAGATTCGGGGTTTGTTCTATCTAAATTATCCAAGACAGATGTCTATCCAGACTCTTTTTGAAAACCTCCAGTGAAGGAACTTCCACATCCTCACTATTCTAGGCAGTCTATCCCATTGTCCTACTGTTCTTATAGTTAAGAATGTTTAATATATATCTGCTATGATGTAGTGTGAACTCATTGCCTCTTGTCCTTTGCAGCAAGAAAGAACTTTATCCAACTTTTTTGTTTAAGGCAGCCTTTAAGGTATTTGAAGAGAGCTATCATATCACCCATAGCCTCTTCTTTTCCAAACCAAACATACCCAGTTTCTTCAGCCTTCGTTCATATGACTAGCATGAAAGTCACAGTAAGTAATAGTATCACTTTACTCAGCACTAATTAAGCCTCAGTTGGAGTATTGTATCCAATTTTGGCCACCAATGCATACAGAACCTGGAAAAGGATCTAGAAGTGAGCAAAAAAGATGGCCAAACGATAGAATGCGAGTCATATGAGCAATGTTAATGCAACCTGAAACTGCATTTGCTGTTTTTGCAGCAACATCACATTGCTGACTCATGCTGACTCTGTGATTCATCACAACCCCCAGATTCTTTCTAACGGCGCTGCTGCCAGGCC
The DNA here is from genome assembly GCA_032595735.1 of Pelochelys cantorii. NCBI lineage: Eukaryota > Metazoa > Chordata > Testudines > Trionychidae > Pelochelys > Pelochelys cantorii. Next base: position 90,757,752 of record CM064326.1, read on the forward strand.
AGTTATTTTCTATCCTGTATTTGTGTATTTGGGATTTTTTCCCTAAATGTAGCACCTAACATTTGTTGAGTTCCATTTTGTTCTCTATAGCCCAGTTCTCCAATTCATCAAAATCCCTTTCAGTCTTAGCTCTATTCTCCAACAAGTTAGCAACCCCTGTAGCTTTGTGTCATTTGCAGATTTGATCATTGTGTTCTCTATTCCTATATCTTTAATAAAGATGTTAAATAATACTGGACCCCAAATAGATCCCTATGGAGCCACACATGAGACTTCTCTCCTGAGAGCATTCCATTAATAATCACTCTTTTTTGTGTGTGTCTGTTTAACCAAGTATGTATCTATTTAATGGTAGTTCTGCCAAGACAGCATTTCTCTAGCTTGCTTATCAGAATATCATGTGGGACTGTGCCAAAAACCAAATATGTATGTCAATCACATTCCCCCTTTCCACCAAAGCAGCTGTCAAAGAAAAGCCAAATATCCCCAGCACTTATTATCTGTTTCTTTACCCCTTATACACTACCCATATTTCCAAACAGACGGATGCCATTTTCATAGTTTTATCCCAACTTTAATGAACTGCATTGCTGTGTTGTGCTCCTTAGGTCACTTGCTCCCAGTCTGCTCAATCTTCATATCTGCAGTAGACAGCAGGACTCTGTAAAAGCCTTCTTCCTGCATGCTTCACAAATAAAGACACATACAGGAATGTCAACACTGCATCTAGGACCATAATTCTCAGCATGGGCAGACAGGCATACTCCAAGGGTAGACGTAGCAGCATAGCATAAACTCCCAAGTACAAGCTCAGCCTCCTTCTGAGTCTGTAACAAAGCAGCTAGCTGATGCCTTTGCTCTTATTGCTGCAGCCACATTGCTATTTTTAGCATGCTAGCTGGACCAGCTGCAGTGTGGACATACCTACCAGATGTTTTAACACTATTATTTTTCTTGCCTCCATACTCTGGGTTTCACACTATAGATATCATCTTTTGCATCAAGGGCTACCTATCTAGTACCATTACCCATAGTACATGTATATAGTCCAGAATCTTTGAATAAATTATCTTGACAATATCCTTAGAAAGTGCCCTTTTCATTTTTACAGATGGGGAATAGAAGCACAAACAGATGAAGTGATTTGTTCTAGGTCATACAAGAAGCATATCGTAGAGCAGAGAATTGAACCCAGTCTCTGAAATCACTGGTTAGGTCCCTTCTTTCCTCTAACTGCTCTGCTAATTAAGTTATACTGTAGAAATAATTTCTGTTCCTGAGTGATACCGGACACCCTACTTCCCTCCATGGATTGAGATGCCACTCATTGTCCCAAGCCTGAAGGGGATCAGGAAGAATAGAACAAGGTTGGGAAACCAATGTGCAGTTCTATTTTTGTAACATAGAATCAACTTCCACATACAATTTGATAGACTTTTCTGATGCAGATCCTCATAAAATTAAGAGAAAAACTTTTTTTGTATCTGATATTATCAGCATGGTTAAAAAACTCAATGCATTCATGAAAATGTAGCAGCATGAGTCTAGCACCAAACACAGCAAGGAAGACAGTATTTCAAGCATTTATACCCACTGAGACTGCAAAATTAGTGCATCATTTAGCTGGAACATTTTGGTCTGTCATTGCCGGGCATCGGTAGGGAAAGTAGATTGCACGATGACCCAGAAACAAACCCTGTTTCTTCTTTGGGGGACTCTTGCATGCAGAATGATTTAATATTTTCTGTAATTATCTGGCTTGTCTGTAGCTTTCATATAATTAAACCGCTATAGGGGGCATATATTTATTCTAAAACTAGAAAAAAGAAGCTATCACTATTTCAGGACCCCCAAAATATATTTTCCTTGAACAATAATAATTCATGAGAAAGAGTTACTAACTATTGTAGGTATATGTTAAACAGCAATCATGAGTGAAACAGGAAATTTTCCTTTTTTAAAGGAAAGTACATTTTTTATATTTTACTTCTCTCCGCCTCATTGATTATCCATTACCAAATCTCTTTTGAAATCATGTATTTTCTCTGTTGTCTAGAACTCTTAATTACTTTTTCCTTCTGCTCTTATGGTTTTTATTTTTAACTTTGCACTGTGAGTCAAAGCTAAGGACCTGATATTATTGTCATATAGATGAATCCATAGCCATAAAAAGCCAGTGCAGATACTGAGAGAGAAATAACCCCAGACTTTGAAATGATTGTGGAATGTATAAATGGATGCTTGAAGATCGGGTAAGAGAGAAACAAGTAGAAAGAGTGAAAGTGGAATGAATGAAGAGACACAGAAAAATATTAGGGTATGTCTACACTTGCACCCTAATTCGAACTAGGGATGCAAATGTAGGCATTCGAAATAGTCAATGAAGCGGGGATTTAAATATCCCGCACTTCATTAGCATGATCTCGCCAGCGCGTTACTCCGCTCAACAGCTGTTTCGAAAGTGAAAGTGTGCGCCAGGACACATTTGTTCAAACTAAACTCTGGAGAAACATTAGTTCGAACCAAGGGGTTTGGTTCGAACTAACACGTCCTGGTGCGCACTTTCACTTTTGAAACAGCTATTGAGCGGAGTAACGCGCCGGCGAGATCATGCTAATGAAGCGCGGGATATTTAAATCCCCGCTTCATTGACTATTTCGAATGCCTACATTTGCATCCCTAGTTCAAACTAGGGTGCAAGTGTAGACATACCCTTAGATACCATCAGATCTTTGGGCATGTTAAGCACAAAATTATCTAGCGCTTCTCAAAACAGGCATAGACAACATGATATCTGAAACACTGCAGTCATCAACTTGTTTTACTTTCACCATTGCTACACTACCTTGTCTTTAGAGAATAAGAGGGACTTTAGTAGAGATTTATGCATACTCCATTAGCATCTAGAAGCCTTCACCAAGACTGAAGCCCTATCAAGTTTCACTGAAGATACACTTAGCTAAAGATAGCCCTTGCTTTAAATAGCTGAAAATCTAAATAGACAAGAAATATAAAGGGTGAATTAGGGGCACAGATTCTTGGCCAATGTCACACTATGGGCTAGTGGCATAGTCAGGAACAGAACCCAGTTTGCTAGACACACCTTCTATTAAACCACAGTGCTTCTCTTATTTATAAAATCAGAAGTTACTAAATTATTTTAAAAATACAAGAAAAATTAGAATTTTGGGCAGAGAACAACAAAATAAAATTCAGCTTTGGAAAATAAAAGCTAGCATGCACTGTGTAGTGAATCATAGCATGAAAGGCAGATATGCAATATGATTGACAGTTCAGGAAAACATTCATATTCTATAGATTGTGGAGGTTAAACTATATAGCAAACAGGCATGACAGTGACAGACATGACAGAGACCTCAGCCTATCATGCTGATCATTATTGTTTCACTGCTTACTTGTTCTCCCCATCTGTCTACATCCATCTGTTGCTTCTTGGTTTTACTTGGTTTGTAAGCTTCTTAGGGCTGGAATTATCTTTTTGTTCTGTGTTTGTACAATGCACAATACCTAGCAGAGTGGGATCCTGGCTCATGATTATGGCCATATCTACACTATAGATAAGATCAAAGCAGCCACTGTCGATCTTCTGTGGTTCAAATGATCAGGTCTAGTGAAGACATGCTAATTCAAACTGAGAGGGTCACTCTGGTCAATGTCGGTAGTCCTGCTTCTACAAGGAGTAAAGGAAGTTAAAAGGAAGAGTGTGCTCCCTTCAACTTCCCACAGTGTGGATAGCACCAATTAACATAGCGGAAGTTGGGGGATAATTTGAATTTATCCCTTTATATAGACCAGGGTATGTGTTGCAGGCATTACAGGAACAGATCTGAGATCCATATAACCTGGTATTTTATTTCTGGGAATGGCTTGTTCTAGATACTTGGAAGTAAGATGCAAAAGAAACCTATGATGGACACACACATATATATATACAATATGCTGATATGGTAACTCCAGGAAGTTAGATATTGTTTTCTTATGAAGCATGATGGCTTACATACCTATGCATTTTTTGTGGTATGCAATAGCAGTAAAAAAAGTCCATTGAAGTGTTGGACTGCATTAATGAAGTCCTTATATTCGATTTTTATTGGACTTAAATGGCTTTTAAACCTTTGATACTCTACTAAGCCTAACTGAGTCACTCCTGAATTTACTTGTGTGTCAGTGTGTGACGGGCCGAGCGAGGCCCACACTACGGCAGGCATAATGGGGTCCATGCCGCCGATGGGGGGAGGAGAGGAAGCCGTGCCAGGGGACCGCTGCTGGGGTGCCGAACTAACCGGTACTGCTGCAGCAGCCGGCGGGGGGCCCTCTGCTGGTCTGACCCCGGGGCAGGGCAACACGGCACCGGGGAGTGCCGGACAGGGCGGGGAGGCAGCCAAGGCCGGGGTCGAGCCTGGTGGGGCTGGGACAGATCCACCGGCTCAGGGAAGGGCCCCGGCGGTGGCAGAGGAACACAGCCGGCAGCGGAGAGGCTGGCCCCCCGCCGGCCACAGTGGTGGCACCGGTTAGTAAGGCACCCCGGCAGTGGTCCCCTGGCGTGGCTTCCTCCCCTCCCCCCATCGGTGGGGCGGCTCCCACAATTGGAGTCGCCCACTAAGCCAGGGGGAGCGCTTTACTCCTCCTAGGTGGCGGAACCGGGAAGGTGGCTGGGAGGGCCCGCACACATCCTCCAGACCGACGGGGTCTGATGAAGAGGTAAGCCCGACGAACTCCGTGGAAGGGCACGCCAGACATGAGGGGGTTAGGAAGCAGCCCGGGGAGAGTGCTTCTGGTGCCCGTGGGCTGACATGATTCGGGAAGGAGCCCCGTCAGTCCATTAGTCGGGTATGGGTTAACGCCCCTATCCCTTAGGGCCCCGGGCTGGGATCCGGAGGAGAGGGCGGGCCCGGTACCCCCCCCCGACGATGCTGGAATATTAGGGTTGGCCATATGGTGGCAGGAGAACTGGTGTAGGCTCCGGAGGAGGGGCTATCTGACCCGAGGGGAGAAGGACCCCTTTAAATCTAAGGATCCATAGGACAGTGGGCCTGCAGGGCCTTGCCCCCATTAGGGGGTATGTGCTTGCTCCCGTAAACCCGCGCCGGTACCCAAGGTAGCAATGGCGGGGCCCGCAGGGCCTTGTCCTCTCGGGGGACAAAAGCTCGCGCACCAAGACTGTCACACGTGGTGGAGAATGGGGGCATTGATCCCACGGCAAGCATAGATCCATAACCCCAAAGGGGGCTATGTTTACGAGGTGGAAGGAGAAACCCGGAACCAGGTGGATGGAGCCGGGAAAGCTATTAGAGTGGCTGAGCGAAAGCCAGCGGGCGCAACAGCAGCAACAGGCACAACTGATGCAGCAATTGGTAGCACAATTCCAGGATCAACAAAGCCACCTCGTTCAAGAGTTGGTGGCCCAGCAGGACTGGTGGGTGCAAGCATCAAATGCAGCCAGGCAAGGAGCTAAGGGGGCCGCCATGGGTGAGGAGGAGCTCGGGGGAGTGTCCTCCCTTCCGTTAAGACTGGCTAAGATGGGACCAGAGGACGACCCTGAAGCATTTTTGACAACCTTTGAACAGGTGGCCACGGCCGCCCGTTGGCCCGAGGACCATTGGGCGACCCTGATTGCACCATACCTGTCCGGACCGGCACAGATGGCATATCGCAGCTTCTCTGCAAAGGACACTTTACATTACTACAAGGTGACGGAAGTTATCTTAGATCAATTAGGGATCATGCCTGAGACTTATCAACAGCAGTTTCAACAGGAACGTTTCAAGCCAGGCAAAAGGCCATGGACCGTGGCACAACAGCTGAGGGAATTAGCCAGCCAGTGGCTGGAACCCAAAGAGAAAGGTGGAATACAGGTGATGGAGGCAGTCATGCTGGAACAGTTTGTACATATCCTACGCCAGGAGGGACAGAAGTGGGTCTGGAGAAACCAGCCTACAAGGTTAACCTAATGGAAGCTTACCTCGCTGCCGAAGGGGTCGAAGCGGGCGAAAAAAGGGAATCCATGCCCGGCCAGAGAGGAGGAGTGATGCAGGGCACCAGGAGTAAGGAGCCCGAGGTAAAGGCAATTGGTCCACGAATGGGACGCAGGGGGGGGCTGGAGATTGGCTCCGGTATGGCCCGACAAATTGCCGGGAGGGGCACCAGACCCAAAGGGGGGCACCGAGGATAGAAGCCCAGAGAGCTGAAAACCGGTGGCACGGGGGGCCTGCTATCAAAGTGGGCAAGAGGGGCACTTTAAAAGGGAATGCCCCCTCATGGACTATACCCTGGGCCAGCACGTAACGGAAAAACTCCGAGGAGGCATAAGGGAAGGTAGGTGGCTCCTGGCATGGATCCAGATCGAGGGAAAGCTGGCGGAAGCCCTCGTCGACTCAGGGTCGGCCCTGACATTAGTGCGGGCAGATCTACTGCTGGGGAAACGAGAGACTGGCGAGGTGGTATGGATGAAGTGTGTCCATGGGGACATAAAACCCTATGCGACAGTCTGGGCCCACATCACTGACGGTCAATGGGAGAAAGTGCGGCGGGTGGGGAAAGCTGCTACCGATCCCTCCCCTGTCGTGTTGGTCAGAGACTGTCACGGCTTCCTCCGGTTGCTACAAGCCGGGAGGAGGGAGGAGCATCCACCCTGGAAAGGCGCACAAAGCCATGGGGAAGAAGGATATGCATTCCCTAGGGTCGAGGAGACGGCCAGCCAAGGGAACCCTGACCCCAAAGGAGGCTCACCGAACCCCGGTGCAGAGATAACCCTAGAGATGACCGGAGATTTCTTATGGGAGCAGCGCGAGGACCCCACCCTGGCGAACGCATGGGAACAAGCCGAGATGGGCGAACCGGAATCAGTGAATGGGGAGGGAGGCCCCCAAGGACCCTACTTCCAGGTAAAAGGGGACGGTCTATACCAGGTGGTCAGGGCCAGGGAAGGACAGGGGGAAATCCAACAGTTGGTGGTGCTCCGAACTCACTACCAGGAGGACCTCGAGTTGGCCCACAAAAACCCCTGGTCGGGCCACCCGGGGCGGGAGAAAACCCTGAGCCAGATTCTCCAGAGGTTTTATTGGCCCGGAGTCTATCGGGAGGTGCGAGACTTTTGCATGTCATGCCCTGACTGCCAGAAAGTGTCCAGCACTGGGACACCCAAGGCCCCACTAGTCCCTCTCCCGGTAGTTGATACTCCCTTTGAGCGCGTTGTGCTAGACTTGGTGGGGCCGCTGGAGCCGTCCAGGGCGAGCCACCAGTATATACTAGTAATCCTCGACTATGCGACCCGCTACTCTGAAGCCATACCTCTCAGGAACACCCGGGCTCCCACTATTGCAATGGAAGTATTGAAAGTGTTCTCGCAGCTGGGGTTTCCGAAAGTGATCTTGACAGACCAGGGCACCAACGTTACTTCCCAGCTAATGAAAGAGTTGTGCCGCTTATTGAAGATTAAGACCTTACGGACGTCAGTCTACCACCCTCAGACAGACAGTCTCATCGAGAGATTTAATCATACCTTAAAAGAGATGCTGCGGCGGTTCATACAGGAAGACCCCAGGGACTGGGACCAACTGCTACCAGCCCTACTATTCACCATCTGAGAAGTCCCCCAAGCCTCCACGTGTTTCTCCCCCTTCGAACTGCTTTATGGAGGCTAACCCTGGGGAATCCTAGATATTTTGAAAGAGGACTGGGAGGAGCAGACCACCCGATGCCAAGGTACGGTGCAATATATACCGCAACTACAGGAGAAATTGTGAAAGGTAAGGGGGTATGCTAAGATAGATTTGTTAAAGAGACAGACCAGGCAAGCGCACTACTATAACCAGGCAGCCAGGACCAGGCCCTTTAACCCAGGCAATGAGTCCTACTTCTCCTGCCGTCGCAAGACTCGAAGCTCTTAGCCAAGTGGCAGGGCCCCTATGAGGTGGTCTGCAGCATGGGAGAAACGGACTACGAGGTACGCCTCTCGGGGAAACGGAGGCACACCCAGATATTTCATATAAATCTGTTGAAGAAATGGGTCAAGAGGGACAGTCTGCTGTTAGCACCACCAGAACCCGAGGAAGACTTGGGCCCGTGGGGGGAAGACCGACAAGGGGGGGTAGCGATTGGGAAGGAGCTATCAGTGTTCCAACAACAGCAGGTACAGGAGCTGCTGAGATGATACCAGGAGGTCCTCACCCCCACCCCGGGTCGGACAACTGTGGGTTACCATCGCATCAACACAGAACCCGGGAAAATGGTCCGCGAACCCCTATGACCGCTACCACGGAAAATGTGGGAAACTATTCGAAAGGAGATACAAATGATGAAATGATGGGGTGTAATTGAAGAATCCCGCAGTGATTGGCAGAGCCCCACACGGTCAGGTTTTGTATCAACTTCCGACGGGTGAACGCCATCTCGCAATTCGATGCCTACCCCATGCCAAGGGTGGACGAGTTATTAGAATGTCTGGGCCGAGCACGATACATATCCACCTTAGATTTGTCTAAAGGGTACTGGCAAATCCCACTGGAACCTGAGGCCCGGGAAAAAACCACCTTTTCTACCCCCTTTGGTCTATATCAATTTATCAGAATGCTCTTCGGCTTACATGGGGCCGCCACGACTTTCCAGAGGCTGATGGACAAAATGCTAGCACCCCATCTAGGGTACATGGCCGCCTACATAGATGATATTGTGGTTTACAGTGTCACTTGGAGCGCCCACTTGAGCCACCTGGAAGCAGTATTATCTGCCGTGAAGGAGGCCGGACTAACAGCTAACCAGAAGAAATGTCATCTGGTGCAAAGGGAAGTATCCTACCTCGGGTATACGGTGGGGGGGGGGGTTGGTTAAAACCCTTAGCGGATAAGATGGATGCTTTGCGGAACTACCCCGCCCCTACAATGAAGAGGCATGTGAGACAATTCCTCGGACTAGCGGGCTATTACCGCAGATTCGTTCCTGATTTTGCAACCATAGCAGCCCCTCTGACAGAGCTAACACAAAATGCAAACCCCATGAGAGTTCGGTGGACCCCGCAAGCAGAACGCACCTTCCAAACCCTCAAAGACCGGTTGACAAGAGCTCCCGTCTTAGTCCATCTCGATTTTGAAAAACTCTTTTCTCTCTATACAGACGCCTCCGAGGTCGGCCTAGGCATGGTGTTGGCCCAAAGCAGCAAGGCGATGAACACCCCGGACTATATGTTAGCCGCAAACTACTGCCCTGGGAGCGGAGCTACGCAATGATAGAAAAGGAGGCCCTGGCGGTAATGTGGGCAGTAGAAGCACTGAGGGTATGTCTACACTAGCTCATTAGTTCAAGCTAGGTAGGCAAATGAGGGCAAGCGGAGTTGTAAATGAAGCCCGGGATTTAAATATCCTGGCTTCATTTGCATGTTCCCGGGCGCTGCCATTTTTAAATCCCCCTTAGTCCGAACTCCGTGTCAGTGGCTACACGTGGCACGGACTAGGTAGTTCGAACTAAAGATCCTAATTCGAACTACCGTTACTCCTCATTCCACTTGAATTAGGAACCGGGAAGGAGGCTGGGAGGGCCCGCACACAGCCCCCAGACCGACGGGGTCCGATGAAGAGGTAAGCCCGGCGAACTCTGTGGAAGTGCATGCCAGACATGAGGGGGTTAGGAAGCAGCCCGGGACAGAGCGCTTCTGGCGCCCGTGGGCTGACATGATTCGGGAAGGAGCCCCGTCAGTCCATCAGACGGGTAGGGGTTAACACCCCTATCCCTTAGGGGCCCAGGCTGGGATCCGGAGGAGAGGGCGGGCCTGGGTCCCCCTGACCCACCCCGCCCGATGCTGGCATATTAAGGTTGGCCATATGGTGACAGGAGAACTGGTGTAGGCTCCGGAGGAAGGGCTATCTTACCAGAGGGGAGAAGGACCCCTTTAAATCTAAGGATCTGTAGAACGGTGGGCCCGCAGGGCCTTGCCCCCGTTAGGGGGCAGGTGCTCGCACCCATAAACCTGCCCCGGGACCCAAGGTAGCGATGGCGGGGCCCGCAGGGCGTTGTCCTCTCGGGGCACAAGAGCTTGCGCCCCGAGAGGACCGTCACACAGTGAGATCACAATTATCCCTTTTATGACATGAGATAGAGATGGAATAATTTCTCCCTTTTTGCCTCATTGTGACTAAACCTAGACACCTCATCACCAAAATGCTTTTGACAGAGGAAAGGAAGTTTGGAGAAAAAAAAGAAAAAATATTAAGGATCTTAAAGACCTGATCTACAAGGGAAAAAAATGAAATTTAGAATGGCCTTGCTAAGAAACAGTGAAGGTGGGACATAAGTTTGCTTAATTTATTTATAGTAATTTCTTTAGCAGTCATCAATGTAGTATCTGAGCACCAAAGAGAGAACAGAATTATTTAACATAACGGGTAATTGAAGTAATGAGATGAATCAAGAAAGAGAATATGCATATGAGGGACAACTTTATGTCATTTAGCTTTATCAGGCTGTGGAAGAATTACCTAGATGAAGTAAAGGGGACCCTAATGCTTTCCATTTTTATATAGAATGGATTAAAATATTAATAAATGCACAACACTGAATAATCTTGCATTCGCTGGGTGATGTATTAGAGGCATAAAAGAAGTTTTGAATCTGCAGATTCTATGGGTCAGGCATGGCTACTTTACTCCAATAGAATTTGTATGCAGCAGAATAGTACTCAATTGGAATGTGAATGACAGAATTAAGTTTAAGAAAGAGTGGAGCTTGTTATTTAGTAATAGGAACAGTACAGAAACTTAAATACAGAGCAGTGAAGTCTTTCCCCCAAGGATAATCTCTCTCTCTCTCTCTCTCTCTCTCTTTCATATACACCCCTCAAAATAATTTTCATGTGGTATCTGGTGGATCCACACATTTGCAAATCTTTAGTAGGTTTTTTTTTTTAATGAACATTTTCACTGTTAAGAATCTAGGGGTCTGTCTACACTAGCTCGTTAGTTCGAGCTAGGTAGGCAAATGAGGGCAAGCGGAGTTGCAAATGAAGCCCGGGATTTAAATATCCCGGGCTTCATTTGCATGTTCCCGGGCACCGCCATTTTTAAATCCCCCTTAGTCCGAACTCCGTGCCCGCGGCTACACACGGCACGGACTAGATAGTTCGAATTAAAGATCCTAATTCAAACTACCGTTACTCCTCGTAGAATGAGGAGTAATGGTAGTTCGAATTAGGATCTTTAATTCGAACTACCTAGTCCGTGCCACGTGTAGCCGCGGGCACGGAGTTCGGACTAAGGGGGATTTAAAAATGGTGGCGCCCGGGAACATGCAAATGAAGCCCGGGATACTTAAATCCGAGGCTTCATTTGCAGCTCTGCCTGCCTTCATTACCCTACCTAGCTCGAACTAATGTGCTAGTGTAGACATACCCTTGGACTGGTTGTTAAAGGTACTTTTTCATTTTATGGAATTTTAGAACTGGAATTTTCAGTGATGTAGTCTTTAAGGACTATTGCAGATAATTTTAGGTCTGTAGGAATTTTTTTCAAAAAAGAGATGGAGTTAGTAGAAGGAAGCTTTTTTTTTCAGTTCAGGAGGATTGTCAAATCCAATAATCAAATGCTATTTCTATGGTTAATTGGAAGAGAATGGGTCAGCTCTGGAAGCACCAGGAATTCTGGGGAAACTTTAAATACCCTTTAAACTACAAAAGCAAAAATCTTTTATTCTGTTAATAAATAAATAGAAAGAAAAAAAATCTGTGCTGTAAATGAGTCACCTTTCTCCTAATTATACACAGATGTGGAAGCCTAAACAGGTTGACAGTATTTCTTACATATATGTGTAATAATATAATTTCCCTCTTTTTATATTCATAGTGTCAACACAAGGGATTTGGTTTCTTTGATTATGGGATGTTGTTTGGGAAGGAAGACTGCTGGAAATCATAAAATTATACAAATATAAGGCTGGAAGGGACAGTGAGAGGTTAAGTTCAGCCCGCTGACCTGAGGAAGGACCAAATAAATCTTGATCGTCCCTGATAGGCGTTTGTCCAACTCATTATTAAAAACCTGCAATGATGGGGATGGCACAATCTACTCCAGATCTTAAATACCCTTACTGTTAGAAAGTTTTTGTTAGTATCTAATCTAAATCTCCCTTGCTGCATATTAAGCCTCTTACCTCTTGTCCTGCCTTCACTGGATATGGAGAGCAATTGATCATAGTCCTGTTGATAACAGCCCTTAACAAGTTTGAAGGCTATCATCAGGTGTCTTCTCAGTCTTCTTTTCTCAAGTCTAAACACGCCCAACTTCCCATGCCTAATATATGACACTCCTGTTAGTACATGCCCATATGGTATTCGCCTTTTTTTTTTGTATCTTCATCATGTTTTTGAGTCATATTCAATTTGAGATCCACTGTAAGGACCGATCCTTTTCTGCAAGGCTACCACCTAGCTATTTATTCCCCATTTTGTTGCTGTACTTTTAATATTTCTTTCCAAAGTGTAGTACCTTGCCAAGTGGTAGTACAACAGAAAAGTTTTAAGAAAAGAAGGCAGAAGAGACCTACAGGTTATACCTCTATAAAACATAACTCTCTTCTCTGGCAAAATCTGTAGTCCAGAAGGACTATGGATGTTTCAGGATCAGAGTCCTGGTGCAGGATCAGAGTTCAGAAGCCCAGGAGCTCAGCGTGATGGTGGGGAGGGAGAGCATTGTGCAGAGCCCAGCTGGGCTGCAGGAGGTGATGGGAGCTAGGAAGCCCGATATGCTGCCCAGCTGGGCTGCCGGGGGAGCCAGGAAGTGTGGTCTGGTGGTAGGACACAGGATGGGGCTGGCAGAAGAATTGACCAGCTCTGGTCTGGCAAAATCCCTCATCCACAATCTGTCAGGTCCTCAGGGTGCTGGACCATGGAGGTCCAACCTGTAATAACATATGTGCTTTACTAAAGACAGGACAAGAAGCAATTGGCTTAATCTGTATGAAGAAAGATAAAGATTAGATATTGGGGGGAAAAGCTTTCTAATTAAAACAGTAGTTCACCCCCACATATGATCAAAGTTCTAAAGTAGTATTTTATCATTAAATTATTGTACTATGACTACAAAAAGTTTTTTATTTAAAGGACTATAAGAGTGCATTTATACTGCATCCTTCACACAAAATAAGCTATGCAATTTGAGCTATGCAATTTGATCTATGCAAATTGAGTAGCTTATTTCAAGTATATTTTGAAATAGCTTATTTCGTAATTTGGCGCTGTCTATTCGGCACCAAATTTCAAAATAAACCACTATTCCAAAATATCCCTTACTCCTCATGGAACGAGGTTTACAGGAATATCGAAATAGTGCAATCGGAATAGTGCACCCGTTATTTCAAAAGATATTTTGAAATAGTGGGCAAGCTGTCAAGACGTGGAATAGCTATTTTGGGATACTGGAAGTATCCCAAAATAGCACCGCAGTGTAGACGTACCCCAAATGTGTACACTTATATACAGAGATAAAACTCTGATTCGTTACTATTATTATACCAATACTTACAGTACTTAATGGTGTCTGCATAAATAATAATGAGAGTTCTAATTTATCCGGTAGTTACTTTTTAGTAATTGACATGAAATACAGTTTCTTTACAGACCTATTTCCAAACATGCTATTCTTAATAGGGAGTCACTTCAACAGTTGAAGGAAATGACTGACAGATGGCATTATTTCATTCTTCCATAAACACAGTTGGAATGAAGCTTGAAGGCAAAAAGGAGTTTTTGTCAGGAACAGAATAAGGAGGTGAAAAGCAGCCTGCACAGCCTCTAACCACTCAGAAGAGTGTTAACTTATGCTTCATAAGTTTTGTCCTTTTCCTAAAAACATGACTATTTCCAGAAAAGTAACTGATTACTAACACTGCCACATTTCACATTAGAAACACAGTATATTGTGCATGTCAAGAAAGGTCAGCTCAACTTTCCATAGAGATTTTCTGTAGTTAATGCAGCAGACAACTACTAAATCTTCTCTGCCTTGGTTTTACCTGGTTTCATTCCATGAGATTCTGAAGGAGTTGTAAACTGTTTGATCCACTGTGTGTGGATCTATGTTGGAAGGTAAACAAACAAAAACACATTATACAGCAAAGCAAAGTGGGACTTGTGGTAGAGAAGTCAGAGTTTGTGAGTACTCCCTACTATTGTCTGACTTTTGAACATCCATTTCCAGTGCCCGACACATGCTACATTTACTCTGAAGAACATTACACTTTCAATCAATTACAATTGAATGTACTCCTTAGTTTCCACCTAGATCTTGCAATCCAAATTACCATTTACACACCTCCCCAAGTTTCCTTCTACCTCCTGGGCCCTACATTTTCCTACTCACATGTAACCAGATTTGTTTCTCCCACCTGCCCTCCAGAAACCCTTTCACACAAATGCTCAAATTTAATTCCTACATTTCATTGCCATCCACCCTTCCCCACTCCCCACAATTAAATAGATCTGCTGCAATAGTTAGATTTGGAAAGAAATATTTAGAATTAAGGGTAAACTTTTGCCATTATTTTAAAAAATAATGTATCTGTCAGCAAAGACTGAAAGATAAAATCTTCTCAGGAGAAACTCATGAAGAATTGCTTGTTTTGAAATAAACACTGCCTCCTACTCTAATGGGAGAGAAGTCAACAATGAAGAAGCTATTAGGGAAGATGATTTTTTTTTAAGTTGTTACATTATTTAGTTGTGTCCTATATACTAGATCTTAGTGAGATTTAAAATTTGAATAATCTTCACTGTTCCTTTATGAAGTTAAAGTGTAACAAAAATTATAATAAAAGGTATGTAATTGATTGTTAAATCATATGCTGTATTTTTTTATACATAACAAAGAGGCTGAATCTCCTCATTCAGTGAAAACATAGCTTAGCCTAGAGCCACAATGAATGCATCCCCAATATCTATTTTTCTTTGTCTTATCTTTTACACACATATATAATACGTTAGAAACAATGTTCTTTCTCTATTGTATTCATTAAAATGCTGTACAAATGCACTATTTCTTTCCTTTTTTTGTTCATATTTGATCTTTTAGCATGATATTGATGTTTCATCTCTTTCTATTTTTTTCCCAGATCTGTGTTTATTTTAAACAGTTGGTGTGGTTCTCCATTCATTTAAACATAACTCAGCACAGGGGGACTACAGGTCCATTTTGAGGTCCCTTGCTGTTTTATAATTCTATAGGTTAGATTATCTAACTCCCTCAATTTCAGTGGAATTTGAGCTGATTTTTAGACTGTTAGGTCCATTCAGAAACAGGCTCTGTATATTTTCCACATAACTTCCAATCTTATGTTCAAAGGAAATTAAATGTGATGAGATTCAAATATATTATTTCATAATTAAAATAGGTATTCAAAATGAAAGGAAATATCGGCAGAAAGAGTATTTTATTAATCTGGGACACTGAATTAAAGCTCTTCATGCTAGGAATTCCTCTACATACTCATACAAAGCCCATTTGCATTTCCAGCACAGATTTTGGTTAAGGAAAGCAGAGATTCTTTAAAACAAAAACAATTAGTTTCAGACTGCTGCCAGTCTCATTTTATCAGCATGATTTGTTAAAAGAATAAAATAAAATAATATAATAAAAATAAATGAATAAACGTAAAAAATCTTGTAATGGCAAATATGTAAGATCTTCTGTAACCACATATTTAAATAACGAATCTTACTTCATTTCCAGCAACACAAAATGAATCTTTTGCTTGTTGCAAAGATAGTTTTAGTGGAACCCTCTGATTTTTGTGACTGAAATATGTCTCACAATGGTAATATCAGAACCAAAATAAAATTGCAACGAAAGTTTACAGCTGAGTTGTTCACAACCCATATCTAATAGTCTGTCTTGGGAATAATTACTGGTAATGGGTATCCAAGGGAAATAATTGTCTGCTGCTGTGAATTAGGAGTGCCACAGGTGGTGTTAATCACTTGCAATGTATTGGAGTAGAACAGCAGCCAGAGCAGAAGCCTGCTTAAGTTTGATTTGTGTGACTATTGTTTCTGGAGGCTTCAGACATAAATTGACTCCATGGTAGTGATAACATGCATTCAAGTTGCAATAATGAAAAATAGGTAATCTAAATTTAGCTCTTCAACGCATACAAGGCGTTGGGAGGAAGAAGTTGTTCTGTAATGCATTTTATTGTCTACAGCAATCAAACAGAAGGTTAATAGCTATATTTATAACTTGAATGTGTTGACTACTATATTTTGTTTTTTTAAAAAACAATTTCACCTATTAGGTATTCTAGAACTTTCACTATGTAAATATTTCTAATGTGCTTTATGTATATCCAGGGGCAATTAAGCCTTTCCCAAGAATCACTCTGCCTTATCACATTAATACCCTGAATTTGACAGCACATCATCAGTAGCTTACATCAGTATGATGCATGCCCCAGAAACTGAAATGTGTAGAATTTACTTTAAATAAAAAAAATTAAACATAGTGATACTTGGATTTAATCAGAACAAATGTAAACTCACAGAAATGAGACCAGGAAAGCAAACTACCTTGTCAATAGGATCAAATACTTTTTGAAGATGTAGATTAATTCAAGTCTTCCCTAAATGTAATTCTTCTAATCTCCCCAAAAATATGTAAATTCTAGACAGACTCAAACACTAAACTAGCTACTTTTTTTAAAAGAAAAAAACTGTTAAATCACCTCAGAGTTCTTTCCTAATAGATAGGGATCCAAAGTGCAATTGAGGAGCCTTCTGTCTGTTATTATTTCTGATATCTGAAGTCATTTTGTAAGCCACATAGCCCTCTATGTATAAACCTCCTCTTTACTATGAATTTTGCATAGTGAAACTTGGCAGGATCAGACAGAAACTCTTTTGTAAATTAGTTGAAATCATCCTCAGAGAGATTTGTAGCTTTAAAAAAAGGTAAAGAGTGAAAAGGGTCTAATATCAAGTCTCAAGGGAAAGGTCACAAATGAAATAAGATTGAAGGATTTTTTTGTGTCTGCTGTCTTTTGACTTGTTAAAACATAGCTTCAAATTAAAGCTAAATAATGCACCCCAAACCATTTTTTTCTATTGATTGTGCTTTTGTTATATTAAACACTTTGCATTGAATTAATTAAAGCCACACAGCAAACCCGTGAAGAGGGGAAGTATTACAATCCCCATTTTACAGATAATTTAGTTGAAGCACAGATTTTAAGGGTCTTGCCCAACGTTAGAAAGTCATCTGATGGACAGTAGGGAAAAGAACCCGTGTCTCCTGACTGGGATTGTACTTGTGGGTCAAACGCCATCTATCACCCAGGCATCCATATTGTTGGTTTTAGAGTTAGTGTGTGTACATCTATCTCATCTGGGACTTATGCCTGCCAGCTTCTGTGCAGGTGTTTCCTAAGTGAGTAAAATTTGGATCCCAAAATAGCACCAGTCTTTATCCTTCTCAGTGGACAAAACTCAATAATACAAATGAATTTACTCTGAGAATGGACATATCATAAAGGAGGTGATCAGATCTGTTTTTTATTTCCAATTTGATTGGATTCATGTACAGTATGGAAAAAACAATCAAATTTCTGAGGCTGCAGAAGGTCAAAACTGAAGAGCACTGTATCATCTGCCTAACTTAAGGTATGGAATGATTGAAGTGTTACAGAATGTTTTGTGCTATGGTTCTTAAAACTCACACAACCTGAATGTCACACAAATGAATAAAGATCTCATGATAACACCATAATAAACTTATAATGTTTTGAGATAATGTTCTAAATGTGGTTAGAGTGGAAACCAGTAATAAGATTCACAGATTTATATATTCTAAGATTTCTTGATACATTTTCAAAAACAGAATGAAAAGCATTTGTGACAATAAAGAATCAACTAAGGAAACAAGTTTGGTGGATATAATACTATTGCTGAGAGACACACCTTAGCAGAAAAAACCAACAAATGGTCTGGTAGCACTTTATAGACGAACAAAGCATGTAGATGGTATCATGAGCTTTCGTGGGCACAGCCCACTTCTTCAGATGACTGGAGAAGTGGGCTGTGCCCATGAAAGCTCATGATAACATCTACATGTTTTGTTCATCTATAAAGTGCTACCAGACCATTTGTTGGTTTTTTCTGTACAGACTAACTCAGCTACCCCCTGAAACATCTTAGCAGGACAGTGACTTAGCTGTGTCACATGAAATCTTACTATGGAATGATGTCTTCCTTACGCAGAGATGACAGTCTTCCATGCAAGGATGAAGAGGGCTCAATGAAGCTTGCTTTTAAGTATGTTCATTTGCATTATTTTCTTCTCTGATTTGTGGTAAGGATATAGCCTGGAAGGAAGCAAATTGTGTGGTCTTGCAAACTTAGCACCTCTTCTTCAAAGCCACTAGGCAAAATTTTTGAAAGACCCTAAATTGACTGGGGGCCTATGAACATTTTCAAAAAAGACTTAGGTCCAGAGTCCTAACCCTACTTAGACACCTTTTTAGGTGTCTTTTAAAATACAGTAACACACAATAAATTATATAACAACAGTTTGGGAATGTTATTTAAAATGGCCCTTAGAGCCTTATTTCAAAGTCTTGAAATTTCGTATTCTAACATATTTCCTTTATTAAATTCCTCTAATAACTGGTACATTATTATGACTATGAACACAGGGAGATTGCCAGATTAAATGTAAAGTTTATTAAACAACTAGAATTAAAAGTTTATTAACACAAAAAACCCCAACAAAAACCTTTAAAGCTGATATGGTTATTGTATAAAAAGACACATAAGAAAAACAGGAATACAAAAATCTCCTGTTTTTTCTTATGTATTTTTGTATACAATAACCACATCAGGCTCAACTGTACACTACCTCTTCATCCAGTTTTAGATTTGGCTTTAAAGACTTGGTAGAAAAATGTCAAAATTTGAGGCTCCTTTGTCTCCTAAGGCCTGGGCCAAATGGCCCTCCTGGCTCCCACTCTGATAGGGCCTGCCTGCACATGACAACCATTTCTGCTGATGTAGCAGATATATCCAACACATCAAATAGTGCTTAGAGACTTGTTGTGGCCACATGCTGGCTCTCATCATCTAATTGTGTAAAGTGCACACGATTGTTGTTGTGTAGACAAGCAGTCTTTCATGCATATTTATCTAATTTATCTAATTTAGCCTGGTAATTGCTCACAAAGAACAGTAAGCCTATTGAGGAGAAGTCTTCCCAGTTAAATGCGTCTAGTCTTTTTGGCTCTTTCTTTTGATTTAAATCTGAAGGGTTTTTACTTTTCAGTCCTGTCAGGAGCGGGGGAGTGGAGGGGTGAGCCCGGACTGGGAGTGTGGGATCTGGAGTGGACGCTAGCTGGGCCAGGTAGGAGGAGCTCAAATTTAGTGCAGTTTGAGTTGTGCAGCTCACTGGTTATCATGGGCCTCTCACCTTTCACTGTCACCTTCCTGGTACTTACCTAAGTGCCAGAAGGAGTCCACTCTGTCGTCTGCCAGACGTGGGGGAGCATGGTGTCTGCCATGCACCTTCTCCACTCCTCCCTCTGCAGACAGAGAAGTCAGCCTGCTGCCAATCCTTCTCCCTTACATTTAGGATGCAGTGGCAGCAGCCGACGAGGGAGTGCACAGGGTCCAGAGCATCTATGCCGGTCAGGTGAGGGTGGAGGAGGTACATGGGACTGGCAGTTGGAGCTGAGGCAGGGACCAAGCTCCAGCACTGATGAATGATACTTTATTTTCCATATTTTGTTATACCCTAGCATATCTCACCATTTTTTAAATTAAAAATATTCCAGCGGATTATCTTTTCATGGTTATGTTTGTAATTACAGAGTACCTAAAATGTGTTCTTCACCAAAGGAGTCACAGTCCCTACTTTTGGAATTTATAATCTAAATCAAACTGTACAAATAATTCAGAATGGAAGGGTGCAAAGCCTATGACTACGTGATCAGTGATGTTCAGCTCATATCTAGTAGACCCATGCCTTGTGTTTGGTCACTGTATCTCCCCATCACTTATGTCTGAAATCCTGTTTTATCTGAAACAAGGTTGGACCCTAAAGACAAGTTATGCATTTTCAGATCAAAGGAAACGTTGGATAAGTGAAGATAGGGTAACTGTCACTGTATCATAAATGTCAAAAATACCAAATGCTATTAAAAAAAGATAAAGATGAAAAGTAGGATAGCAACTATTTTTGTCGCTATTTATCTGCGGACATTGCTTTCACTGCTTTGCATAATTGTTCTTTCCCAAGCTACTTTGTAAAATTATCTATTAAGATGTAAGATATGATATATTATTAATAAACAAAAGGCACGCATATGTTTGATTTAGGCCTGTCCCAACACACTTTTTGACTGATGTCAATGACAGTTTTTTTTCTTTAGCATCCTTCTGTTGGTGGTATACCACTTGCCATGTGGGGGCTTTCATTTGAATTACCCACAAGGTGCCTACACAGAGCTAATGTTCTTAGGACTGCTTGTAATGGATGTTAGAGAAGAAACAGGAGACCCAGGAGCAGATGGGGTAAACGGAACTGTTTTATTGCCCACACACGTTTACCTTGGACATTCAACACAACGTCCGAGTGGCAACAACCAGATGCCAATCACACCCTTTTATCTATTTTAGTATGTTAATTCAGACATCTATCACTACTTTTCCTAAAACCTTATTTAGTAATGTTAACTCCCATAAAATGAATATTAATCAGCAAATAATGAATACAATGATACCCACCCCAATTACTATTTACGTATTCTTTACTATTCTTTACTATTCTAATTAAATCAATACTTTCCTATGCTACAAACTTTCCAACTCAGCAGGTTACAGCGATTACAAGAAAAGTAAACCCAAAATATTTATACTGCACCAGTGAGGGTAGGTAAAAGACACAACAAAGAAGAGTAGCTGCATGCTAATCTATTTTTCTAGGCTGCAAAAATGAAGGGAAAGAGCATGTTTATACATCAGGAAGGATAATACCAGTTTTGGACGGACTCTTAAGCTATCTTTCCAAACTATAGAAACAAAAAGAAAACAGCATGTTTAAAGGGTAATGCACTGACTGACCCCTTACCACTATCCCAGACCCCTATTAATATTTACATATCCGAACAATGGAAAAACAAAATAATGCCATAAAGGGTACACCACAGCTAAACAGCATATTGTGAAAACCCAGAATTAATGCATTCACCCAGCAAAATTTGTCAACCTGAACATTGTAGTATTTAGTTGTTTGTCACTAAAGACAGAAAATATTCCCTAGGCTATCTCATGCACAAACCAACATCAAATACTATTAAGATTATTTGTTGTTAAATACAATTATCATTAATTGTTTCTAAATAGTTTTACAGCCGTGTGTGTGTTTTCATGTGTGTGGAGAGAGAGAGAGAGAATCATCACTGGTACAAAATCAACATAAGACAAGATTCCTGGCTGGCAGAAATAATTGTATCTTCAATTGACTTCAATAGAGCTGCAGGAGTTGATATGTGCTTAGGATATGGCTCTGTGTTTGTAAATATTGAGTAAAATTCATTGTTTGAAAAGGAAAAATAACAGTGCCTTTTTGTGTGCACTTATTTCACAGCATAGAATAACAGCATTTCTCTACCAAAATGACTTGTTAATTTCTGATTTAAGAATGATGAATATTTTCTTCTCAGTCTTCTGCTGTGACTGTATATATAGGCATTTATGTCCAAAGTTAGGAGTCCAGGATACACCCTTTTTGTGTTTTTATAAATCTAAATAAATAGCAGAGCTCAAGGAAGAGCCTTTGGCAACTTATTACAAAGCACGAATGGTGCCCTTGACCTTCAGTGAAATGCAGATAGTATTATAATGACTGACATTTGAAGAAACAAAACCTATCCCTACATATCCTAAATCTACCCTAGAATTGGTTAAAGTTCATAAAAACTAAAAGAAGCATGAGTTACTTTTGTGGGTTGAGTTAGGAACTATAGAGTGTCATGGAGCAAGGCTTTGGATAAACAGAAAGCCAGAATTATCTGATGTTGTTCTCTGTGGTGTGCATCCCACAGCTTTATTCTGAAGCTCAAAAATACCTGATTGTGAAAACATACAGAAGAGGTCAAACAATTGGTCTAAGAGAAATGCATTCATTGTTTCACCTTCCCAAGACCAGAAGGGATAATGCAACAGAGACACTTGTGGCTGTTCTTCTCTTGTATGCCTTTTACAGGGTGAAAAGGGGACTGTGACAGGGTGTCTGCCCCACACTGGCCCTTTAAGGGTCAAAACCCAGTCATGGGAGTGGGCTGGAGTGGTGGAGCCAGCAGCTGAGGCAGAGATAGACAATTAGGGCCCAGCTGGGACTGTATAAACAAGGGTTTCTGGAGGGGCAGAAACTGACTCACTCTTGCTCTAGTAACAGAGAAATAGCCGTGTTTGTCTGATGTTGGTAAAACAAACAAACAAAAAACAGTCATGTAGCACTTTAAGGACTAACAAGATGGTTTATTAAGCTCATCACCTAATAAACCATCTTGTTAGTCTTTAAAGTGCTACATGACTTTTTTGGTTTCTGTTTTTTTTTCTTGCTCTAGCTGTGGACTTAAAGCAGAACTGGGGTAAGCCAAGCAGAACTGGGAAAGGTCTGACGAAGCATGTTCCCAGGCTGCAGGGCCTGAAACAAGCCCTGAGGCTACTAGGGCTGCATGGAGGCAGCCAGGGCAGAAGACAGCAGGAGCACATCCCTTTCCTATGGTGAGCGGCCATTTCAGACTGCAGTTTGCTCCTGTGGCTAGATGAAGACTGGCAGTGGGTCACTGAGGCAAGACGGGTATAAGGGGTTGGGGTTCCTTTAAGGATAGGACCCCAGAGTGTGGAGAACCCTAGCGGGTGAGGGCATTGCAGGAGAGCAGTACTCAGAGGAGAAGACACCATGATCTGGAAGGGATGTAGGCCCTAATGCAAGGTGGTGGAGCCATTAACAATAAGAGCAGGTGAGAGACTGGCCAGAAGGGAGTGCATCAGCACTGAAGAGCTAATTCTTAGTGACCTGCATGAGGCACTGTGGCAGTGAGTCCCACCGTGTTAAAGGGACATAACAGTTAACAGTAGCAACCAAGAATGAAAGGTGCTGCACAGGTTAAACCATTGCACGTAACTTTATTCTGAAGCTAAAAAATACCTGATTGTGAAAACATAAAGAAGACATGAAACAATTGGTCTAAGAGAAATGCATTCAGTATTTTTTAAACCTTTGTCTCAATTTGTGTCATCTGGAGAAGTTTAAGCCTGAATTGTAGAACATGGCTAATATGAAGCGTTTAACAAAGATTCTTGTATTTTTCAAACAAGCACCATTGTGCTTTTTCACCATGATTCCCCTCAGGTATTAGGGAAACTCTCTGAAAACATTTATAAAGCAACCCTGATGTTCTCCTTCAAATCCCTCCTTAAAACTCTCCCATGTCCTGATGCCTATAAAATACATGACATGACACACACGTATACATGCACATATCGTCTCATTATTCTCTTGTGTTCCCCTATCTGTGGTATCCACCTGTTTCTCTCCTATCTAAACTTAGATGGGAAGTTCTCTGGGACAGGAGCCATATTTTTGTGTTTATACAGTACATAGCACCTTTTTGCTGGAGCAGAGCATTGGGGCGCACAGGTTTACTTGCACCTCTGTTAGCCACAAAAATCTTCATTTCACTTTCACAAAATATAAATGATTTATTGGATGTTCAGGACAGGACTGGATCCAAACAGTGTATATGGGATAAGATAGATGGCCTTCTCCTCAGACTACAAAGTGTTCAAAAAGGAGGTTGCATATTTCTAGGAATAAGAGCTTCCTATTCAAAATTCAGCTATGTTTGTGGCAGGGCTCCTATTTCCCCAAGAACTGGGCCTCATTCTCCCCTTCCTTCCTCTCTTACTGTCTTTTCACAGTGCAGTCAAACCAGAATAGTAGTATTTTGCACTGGCATTAATGCTTTCTGAAGGGTCGATGTAATGAAGAATCAGACCTATAGTACCTATAGCAACATCTCCAATTACTACTAACATTTTCTTTGCATGACATGTATGAATTTATATTGCTCGTTCTTGTAATAGATGTTTGCAGCTTTTAATACTTGTAGCACCTTTTTACAAGAAAGGTGGAGGCAGTACATATTGCCCATAGTGTTTAAATGACACGAGTTGATGGAATTCTATTCCTCTGATTTTTTTTCTTCTGATTTTAATAAGGGTTACAGCATGATGATTCTCATTTGCTTCATAAAACAATCTTTCACTGTCTTTTCTTTCCTTGCGGATAGGATATAGTGCAGAATGGAAATGAATCTAGCTGACATTTTCTGCCTCTGCAGGGATAGCAGATTGTTTTCTTTGAAGAAATCTGGCTGCAATGAGACAAGTTTTAGAGAAGCTAAGACTGGAAACTATTTTCTAGGTAATTCCAACCATGGGGCCATATCACACTATCTATTTTAAAGCAGTAAACTATTGATTTCTCTAAGGAATTTAGCTTAAAAATCAATGGCATGGTATGGCTTGTGGATTCCATAGGCACATGTGAATCATGAAGATTTCATACATAGAGGTGTAAGTGACCATAAACTATAAGACAAAAAGAAGGTTTGAAGGGGAGTTTATCAGAGAATTGACTCTCTGTTTAGTTCAGAGGAAGGGTATATGAAGAATTCCTAATATATGCAGCAACCTAAGTGAAATAGTGGCATAACTGTGGGAAACCAAGCAACGAGAAGGTCAAGGTCTTGTGCTCACTCTGGTGCCACATTTTCATGTCCCAAGCCAAATCATTATCTTTTTGCACTCATTTCAACTTTCTTGAGGCGTAAGGCAGAGAGCTGTCTCATTGCCTATGAAACCGATAGTACTGAAATTGTGCACTAGATCAGTGGTTTTCAAACAATGGATCAACACCAAGAACTGGGTCATGGAATGTCAGGCACTGGGTTTAATCGCTATGGGGAGATCAGGTGACCAAGGGGGATGCTAAGGCAGGTTACCTGCCTGTCTTTGGCACTGCAGACTGTGCTGCACCCAAGAAGCAATCGGCAGCAGTCCCATTTCCTAGATGGGGCGATGGAGAAAGTGCCCAGGGCTTCGTGCCCCTGCCCCAAACACTAACTCTGTACTCCCATTGGCTGTGAACCTGCTGCTAGTTTCTTCTGGACTGTGCTTTTTTAAAATAACTAATGGCTGTAGTAAGTGAAAAAAAACCATGTTATAACCAATCATAAACAGTGCACAGATATATAAAGCCAATCAAAAGCAAGTCATATAAGGTAATTAATTTATGCCACATGACACTTTCGGAAAGATCATTTTTATTTTGTAAGCAAATCTTTAAGAAACCTTGTGCAGAGGGACTGCAGAGCATCAATTGTTTTGCTTCTGCATCTCCAGAACAATTTGTAATTAGTATTTTAAAATTAGAAAGTGAGGAGATACATTAGTATCCTCTCCTTTCTTTATAATTCATTTCATTTTCTGCTTTCCTGAAGCATGATTAATTTGATAGGCATCTTTTAATTCTCAATTAGCTTTCAGGAAAACTAGTTTTCTTCTGCTCTAAACAATGTACTATTTATTAATCTATGTCTGCTCCCACTTTACACAGTGTTATACACTGGGGGCTAGGCTAGGTTCTTGGATGAGACACTGGAGAAAATAAAATCTTCACTCTATGACCCTTAGGCTACATCTAGACTGCAGGCTTCTTTCAGAAAAAGCTTTTCCAGAAGAGATCGTCCGAAAAAACTTCTTCTGAAAGAGAGTCCACACTGCCAAAGCGCATCAGAAAAAGCAATCTGCTTTTTTGAAAGATAGCACCCACACTGAATAGACGCTATCTGGCATTTAAGCTGTGATTACTATGGACTGAGTGGTTACCAGGGCACCTGTCCTTTTTACTCTTTCCTCTTCTTTTGAAAGAACTCCCTTTTCCCCATCCACACACCTTTTTCCAAAAGAGCTCTTTCGGAAAAAGGCTTCTTCCTCATAGAAAGCGGTTTACCAATTTTGGAAAAAACCCTCTGTGCATCGAAAAAGCGATCTGCTTTTTTGAAAGATAGCATCCACGTTGATTGGACGCTCTCTCACATATAAGGCCACCCATAACCATTTTAGGCAGGGCTTTAGATCACCAGTTGCTTCCGAGTGCTGGTGCCAAAGCCTATCTGAGACACGCACTTAAAGGGACCCCCCTGGAAAAGCTGTTTCTCTGCTGCATGCTTGCCTACCTCTTTGAGGGACAACAAAGCTCTTGCAGTGCCTGCTTTGGTTGCCCTGCTTTTTTCGATGCCACTGCTTTTTTCTTTGTGCCATGGAGCCAGAGCTGCCCCATGGCATGCAATGGCCCCACACGGGGCATGCAGTTCTGCAGTTTCTGCCTTTCTGGCCCTGCACGAGCTGGACACTGAGCTCATTCTTGAGTCCCTCTCCCTATGTGCAGGAGCAAGACCCATACAACTGCATACCACAGTCGAGAGGCATTTTTGGAGGCTGGACACCAGTTCCAACTGGTGGGACCGGGTGGTCATGGACCAATGAGATGACCAGCAGTGGCTCCAAAATTTCCGCATGCTGAAGGCGACCTTTTTGGATCTGTGTGACTGGCTCCCCCCTGCCCTCTGATGACGCGACACCCACCTGCAGCCCACCATCCCCTGGAGAAGAGGGTTGCAATTGCCATCTGGAAGCTCATCACCCCAGACAGTTACCGATTGGTGGGCAACCAGTTCGGTGTGGGGAAGTCCACCTTCAGGGCCCTCCTCATGGAGGTAAGGCACTTTTGGACTGCAGTCCTTGCAGACGGAGGGAAGCCCTGGAAAAAGGGGTCCCTAGGGAAAGCGATGTGGGGTAATGGGGGTGGGGAGGAAGCCCTGTCCCTGGGGGGTTGTGCTGTCCTGCCCTCACACAGTCCTGCTGATGGGGGTGACCTTATAGGGGGTGGCTCCTGGGGTGTTTGGGGGGGAGAGAAGGGGAGGGCACAGGCACCTCCGAAGGGCTCAGGCATTCCTTCTCATTCTCTGTTTTGTGTGTTTTTTTGGTCTCCTTCTGCAGGTTGTGAGAGCCATCAACTCCATCCTGATGTGCAGCGTCATCTGCCTGGGAGATGTGGACTTGATCGTGGTCAGATTTGCTGCCCTGGGGTTCCCAAACTGCGGTGGAGCTATAGATGGGACCCACATCCTGATCCGCACACCTGAACATCGAGCGGTCCAATATATCAACTGCAAGAGCTATTTTTCAGTGGTGCTGCAGACCCTGGTCGACCACCATGGACAGTTCACAGACATTTTTGTCAGGTGGTCGAGCAGGGCACCCGATGCCTATGTCTTTTGAAACTCGAGCCTCTATGGCAAGCTGGAGGTGGGCACATTCTTCCCCCACCATGACTCTGTGGTTGGGGATGTGCAGGTACATTGTGGGGGATGTGGCTACCCCCTCATGCCATGGTTAATGAAGAACCTACCAGCCACCTGGACCCCATCAGAGACCAGTTTAACTCCCACCTCAGCCATTCGATGATGCAGATGGAGTGTGCCTTTGCCACCTCCAGGCTTGTTTCAGGTGCCTCCTGACTCACCTCAACAAGATTGTCTCAGTATGTTGTGTCCTCCACAACGTTGTGGAGAGTAAAGGGGAGCTCTTTCTACCTGGGTGGGGGGCAGAGGCCAGCCACAAAGGGAGACCCTTTGAGCAGCAGTGGATAGCTGCCATCCGCCAGGGTGCGCATCTGGGAGGGTCTGAGGGAGAGTTTCTCTCAAGGACCCAGTAACTCTTTTCAGGGCCTCCCCACTAGGGGCCTCTGGCTTGCTCCAATATCCCTTTCCCACCACAACCCCTCACTTCACCCCTTCCCTGACCTCAGAATAAAGACACCTGTTTGGATTTTAACATTCTTTCATTAAAAAGAGCTGTGGTGGGGGAGGGATGCTCATAACCTGGAGGGGGCCTCAGGGCTGGGAGTGGCATGGGCATGGCCGGATGTCCCACTTCAGGTGTGGGGACCTTGTCAAACTTGGGGTTGGGTGGGTCCTGGGAGCACAAAGGGGTGGGTAGGAGAGGGGGCTGGAGCGGGATCAGGGATGGCAGTGGAGGTAGGGGTAGAGTCATGGGCATTGCTTGTGGAGGGGGCATGCCATTGCTTGTGGAGGGGGCATGGGCATCTCTTGGGAGGCATGGGGAATGGGCATAGTAGAGAGGGCAGGAGAGTGGTAGGCAGGAGCAGTGACAGCAACCGGGTGTGCCATCATTATCACCCTGCTGCACGAGCTGGTCCCACAAGCTGGTCTGTCAGTTTGCGTCCTCCCGGACCTTCTGCGCCAGGGTCTGCTGCATGTCATGCAGGATGCCCACATGCTGCCTCATCTGTTCCTTCTGGACCCTGGAGCTCTTTCGGGTCCTCCGGGGTCGAGTGGCTCACTCGGGTTGCGTGGCTCACCCCTCAATCCCTGCTGGTCTGGCTGGGGAGAATGCAAAGAGGGAGAGGTGGTCAGTCATTCATGAAGACCCTGTCCCTGAGGCCATGCCCTCCTCTGTGAGCGGCGACCAACAGTCCTCGGGCCAGAGGAGGGAGATGTCCTGGGAGCAAGCCCATGTGTGGCCTGCAAAACAGGCCCTGCCTCACAGAGGACCCAAGATGCCCAGGGAACCTCATTTTTTTAGGAGTAACATTAGTTCGAACCAACGGGTTTGGTTCGAACTAACGTGTCCCGGCACACACTTTCACTTTTGAAACAGCTGTTGAGCGGAGTAACGCGCCGGCGAGATCATGCTAATGAAGCGTGAGATATTTAAATCCCCACTTCATTAGCAATTTTGGTCTCCTACATTTGCATCCCTACTTTGAACTAGGGTGCAAGTGTAGATGTACCCAGAGAGAGAGAGAGAGGGTAGGAAAAGGGGTACAAATACAAGGAGAGTGAAAAATATGATGGCATCAAACATGGTGTGACATGATTTTTTTTTAAGGAAGGAATTAGCTAATTAAAAAAGCAAAGAGAACAGGTGCAGTGAGGCTAAGGAGGGGCAGAGAACCTCAGGCTTGGGGGCTGGATGCAGCTCCTCAGCTTGCCAGGATCCAGCTCCCAAGGCTCAGTTGGGGGGAGAGCACACGCTGGTGCTTCAGCTCCCTCCCACGCTGTCCCACTGCAGAACTGGAGCACACAAAATCTACTAAGCTGGTCACCTCCAGGCTCTCATGTGAGAGGAGAATGCGAGGAGAGTCTGCTTCTCAGCTGGGGGCCATGTCAGTGAGGGGATTTTGTTTGTTGGTTGCCTGGTTTCTCACATGTCTGCAGCCCCCAACTGATTTTTCTGTGGGTCAGTGGCCCTGACCCCAGAAAAGTTTCCTTACCCCTGGGCTAAGGTGAAGAAGCTATGAGGGTGTTAGAGCAAAGACCCAATCAGCACAGGGGTAAGCATGTCCAGCATGAAAACCGTAAATGCTCTTTCCTATCCCCAGAAAGCCACCTGCAGTTCACACATATAATATGCAGTATTACAGAATACTACCCCACTGATACCCTTTCCTTCCTTAATATCCCCAATTGGCTTATGTAGGTTTCCTGCAATTTTTGTCCCCTTATCGCTATGCAGTGCACCTGAGTAGATACCCTTATGTTTCTGCTATTTATAATTTTAGTCTCGCAGAAAAAAATCACTCCTAAAATCATAAATTATTTTCTGTAATTTCCATGCCATTGTGAGATGTATTTTATGTATTAGCCCTTTTTGCTGAGTTCTGCTTCTGGACATTTTTGATTCCTTATCTTGAGTCTTCAGCTGGTCCTTAATTTTCAGTCTGTTTGGTCTGGTTGAAGGACCTTCTATTTATAAGTCTTTAACTGCATGTTTTAACTCAAAATAACTTTTTTTCTTACAAGCACTATTGTGTTTTCATAGACCCTCAAGCTGTCATATAATCAGATTTCAGAAATTAAGCAAGAGCAAAGCATGTCACTACTTAGAAGGGACTTTTATGGATGTCTCAAGGAGGGGTATTTGTGATTTGGTCCTCTCTGAATCAGTACTGAACTACCTATTATATAGTAAAGGATTAGGCGTTCTGGGAATGCTTGCTTTCAGATGACACATAAGAGGTCATGAATGAAGCTGTTTGAAATGTTTGCAATAACACATGAAAGTCATGAAATTTCTTCTCAAACTTGTAAAGTGGCTAAACATCACCCAAAGCATTGCAGAGTAGACCCAAATTCTCAGCTTCCACCAGTTTTAAATGACTTTACCTGAGAAGCTGCCAAATTCTGTAAATATTTTGTAATTTATAAAACCATTATTACAAATCAAAATTGAAACCATAAAGCTCATTTCAGAAGTAAGCCAAATTCCAGTCTGACAGTGTATTAAATCTGTGTCATTTCAAATTCTCCTTTATTCGCCCTGTTCATTTTCCCAATGTACCTTAAAAGGACACAAGACCAAAAGACTAAAAATATATATTGCAGGCATCACATTATACTGACACAGTTGTACAAGATCTTGGAGACTTATCTACTTCACATTAAAGTAAAAATAAATAAATAAATAAAAATGCAGTATATTCTGACTCCAGTTCCCTGAGTAGCAACTAGGGACTTAGTTTGCTCTAGGGCACTTGTTCTCAACAGGAGGTCCACGGTTCCATGGGAGCTATGCACAGGTTTCATGGGGTCTGCCAAAATAAACCTGGTTTCAGGCCATTTGGCAGGGCTTGGGCTCAGACTTCAACCCTCGGTACTGTGTCTCAGGTGTCAGCCAAGGTGGCAAGGCTCAGGATTCAGCTCTGGGAAGTGGGTATTAGCAATGAACACCACCTCCATCCCTGGCCCTAACTCATCTCCCTGTGGTCAGTGTTAAAAACCTTTGTGCCCAGCACTGTATCTGCCTCCAGAGACGATCTCACACACCTTCTGTGTGGGCCTACTCCCTAGTTTTTGCCCTGGGTCATAGTGAGTCTAACACTGGTCTTGCACATTACGTAGCACGTATGTTACAAAAGGCGTAAAGGCACTATTTCAGTTGGAGCAAGTTACAGAGCTCAAGAAAAACCCTTGCAAGCACAAGCAATAGATATTAGATATGGATAAATGTTTAATTTTTCCATGAGCTTCAAAACAACAGAACCCACAGAGAAATGATGCAAAGCTTCCTTGAACAAGCTGAAGAACACCAAGGAGGTGGCGTGAGTAAGATACATGAAACCATTATTAACCTTGGAAATGTTAGGAAATGCAAAGAAAGCTACTTGAATTTGTTTTATTTGTTCTGGAAGTGGAGATATGGATCAACTGCTGTGTATTATTTGTGCACAAATACTGTCCAATAACTCTTTGAAACCCTCCAAATTACAGATATATTTAATTACAAAACATGACATTCATAAGGACAAGCAAGGTCCATCTTTTGAGCAACAGGCCAAGGAACTGCTCTGTACTAAACTAGTCATGAAATCCACAGCTACTACAGATAAAAAGCTTGTCAGATCATCTTACACAGTGGCACAGAAGCCTGTTAAATCCAAAAAAGTGCATATAATTGCTGAGACTTTGCTTATGTCGTATGCTGGTGAAATTGCAAAGGAAATGTTTGGAGAGGGGAAGTCCAAGGTACTGGCACAAATACTATTTTTGAATGGTGCATCACTTTTCTGTCAGAAGATATAGTTTCACAGTGTATTAGCTTACTGTGTGACAATAATTTTGCTATACAACGAATTCAGAGATATTTTGAAAATATCCCATTTACTTGCCTATTTGAGGTATGTAGAATTAAAGGAAAACATTATTTTGCAAAGCCCTCAGGATGACAGCAAATTCAGGTGACTTTTTCAAACTGTTAGATCAGATGTTCTCGAAATGGGGGCATGATAAGCTTTAGGGAAAATAATCCTTCCTATGCATATTCAGACCTGGAGCAATGAAAAGAGGTGGCTGCTGGCCAGCCATCCAGTACTGAAGGCAGAGCTGCTCTCAGCAGCAGCAGAGAAGTAAGGGAAGCAATACCATGCCATACTCCCTTACTTCTCCACTGCTATTGGCCATAGCGCACTGGCTTCTGAGCTGGGTGGCCAGCAGTCCCCACTTTCTGCTCTGCTTTGGAGCTGGGTGGCCAGAGAACAGTGGCTATTTGGCTGGGCATTGGGGGTGTGTATGTGTAAATTACTACAGACACAAAGAAGAGAGGTGCAATCAAAAATGTTGGAGAACCACTGTGATATGATGTTATGATTTCAGCTGAAATCCGCTGGATCAATTACATCGGGGTCTGCACAGTTGGAGCCACAGCAGTGATTGGAAAGCATTCTGGTATTGTGCAAGAAATAAAAGCCATCGTACCTTCAGCTATTTGGACATACTGAGTTTTATACTGAGAGATGCTTGCTGTGACACATATTGAACCAGGTCTTCACAGTGTTCCGAACACAGTGGTAACAGTCGTTAATTTTATTAAATCCAGAGCAACAATCTCTAGGTGTTTTGCCACACTTTGTGAAGAAGTGGATGAGCAGCACCATTCCTTACTCCTGCTTGCCTGTATATTTAATCTCAAGGAATACCTGATATACATTCTT
Organism: Pelochelys cantorii; assembly: GCA_032595735.1. Classification (NCBI taxonomy): domain Eukaryota; kingdom Metazoa; phylum Chordata; order Testudines; family Trionychidae; genus Pelochelys; species Pelochelys cantorii. The sequence continues at coordinate 90,790,379 of CM064326.1, forward strand.
CGCCAATAAGAAACCTGAACTTGCCAAAGTGCTGAAAGATGACATGTGACTGGCAAAACTAGGTTACCTCATAGACATATTCAGTGAAATGTATAAGCTGAATAAAACCATGCATAGTGGGAGTTCTAATTTTGTTGCCTAGTGTGGCAGAATTGAAGCACTCAAAAGAAAACTACAATTCCGGAAAGTTCATGCCTGTGGGGGCACTACTGATAGGTTTGTGCTCTTAAGTTCTTTCATTCAGGAGCGAAACATTGACTTTGGCTTAATTAAACCTCAGCTAGCAGAGCACCTGTCTGGTCTGCTTAAGTGAGAACACTGAGGCTAAACTTCTGTCTGCTGTCCCATTGAAACTGTTAGAAGGGCTCATTGACATTTCCTCAGACAGCTCCCTTAGAACCAGATTTAATGAAATGCCACAGAAGACACTTTGGCATGAGTGTTCCGCTGAAAGTTTTTACTCCGTTTAGAAAGAACGTCTTTATGTGAAGCCTAATTTTCAGCCGTGACATCAATAATAACAAAATACCAAGTCAAGAAAAACATTGAGCTGATATGTCGTGACAGAATTGTTGATCAGCATCAACAAGTTTCCCACCAAGTAAGCAAAAGTAAAATAGCATTCAGTTTTTTATCACTGTACCTATATCATCCTTTTTCCCCCTTTTTTATATTACATAAGCATGTGTTTTTACTGTATGACTCTCCATTTAAAGCTGCTTTTAATTCATTGTATATGCAGAAAAATGGTTGTGGCAAAAGTGGGCTGTGACATTTTTATAGCATGTTGGGGGGAGGGGAGTTCGTAAAGAAAAAATTGAGAACCCTTATTTTAGTGCATAGTTCAACTTCTATTAAATTCAATGATAAGATTTCTGTAGACCCGTGATGAATATTACACTCTGTTATTCTATGATGTGCTCTGTAATACCTCTCTGTTCCAAGCTTTGAGAAGGCAAGGTATTGACAGGTAGAAGACTTGATCCTGGAGAGCAAGGAACTCCTAAATTTCAGTATTCCTGCCTGTCATAATTTATAGAGCAGCCAGGAAGAGTTTGTGGCTAAAGATAGCTGTATCTCCTTATCTCTATTTTTAATGCTGCTTGTACTTTTTTTGTGTGTTAGTGAGGGTCATTTTTTTTAAACACTTTTCAATTCAATTTCCTATTTCTGTTTTGGAAATCTGTTTTTATTGTGGAAAAATGGCTTAGGATTATAAACTTTGGTATAGAAGTCATAATGTCTTGTATATTTTAAATTAGATTTAGCTTTGAGAAAGTCATTTAACTTCTCTGAACTTCAGTTTTCGTGTATTTAAATGTACATGAAAATGCCCCTACTAAACAAGGGTGTTGTAAGAATTAATTAGTGAATGTTTGCACAGTACTTTGGAAATTAAAAGCAATAAGCAAATATCATTGTATTGTATCAGATAATTTTGTATATAATTTGTTTCAGTTAATGACAGTTTAATATTTATTGTCATGAATAATATCTGTGAAGACTGACAGAAAACTGGCATCGTAATAACATTTTAATTTTTTTCAGACAGATGCATTGTCTATTTGAATGAAAAGCACCTAGAATGCCATTGAAGATAGATAGATAGATAGATAGATAGATAGATAATATGATTTAGAATTGTTCAGTATTTATTAAATATAGCTTTCCAATGTAATGGCTTAAGCTCAATTGAAATAATTATAATTTGAGTTAAAATTAATAATTTCAAATATCAGAAGTCTTGTCACATGTGACCATTCAAATTGCTACTACTCTTTATGAAGAATTAGAAATCTTGAACTGCTTGATTCTGGTTAATTATTTTGGTTTTAATAAACAAATTGAATACACTATAAGATAATAAAGTACCCTATATCACTGCTCAGTCTGGGTACGTCTAGATTACATGTCTCTGCCGATAGAGGCATCTAAAATAGGCTACCTGACATAGTCAATGAAGCGGGGATTTAAACGTCCACGGCTTCATTAAAATAAAAATGGCTGCCGCGCTATGCCGGCTTAGCTGACCGTCAGCACAGCTCGCAAGTCAAGACGCGGATCGGTCGACAGGGAACGCCTTTGTCGACTGCTCCCTTATGCCTCGTAAATCAACAATGTTACAATCAACTCACATATCCAAGAAAACTGTGAAGATGTACAGCTTTCTAAATATGGATGGATATAAATTGCAGCTACATTGTATAGTATCGAAATAGATATTTAAAAATATTTTACTATCTTAGTTAGAAATTTGGCTATCAAGATAGAGTGTGGAGATACTGAAGAATTTCAGGAAAGAATTTAATTGTCTGAAAGGTACTGTAGCTGTAAGATATGTTACAAACACCTGGATTGCATCTTTCAGAAAGAAACTTTGTTGATAGACAAGTAAATTTGGATTCAAAGATTTAAGTAATCACTTCTCTCTCACAGACATTTACTATGCTACAGTATTTTGGGAGACTTCAACCAAGGGCTAGGTCTTTGATTTTTTTTCCCCAAAGGATTATTGGGGAGACTGTCCTTTTACATCTGATTTTAGCTTGTCTCTGGTGATAAGTATCTGAACATTAGGGGTAGGTTAGTAACAGATGGTTAACAATTACATAAGAACATAAGAACATAAGAATGGACGTACTGGGTCAGACCAAAGGTCCATCTAGCCCAGTATCCTGTCTGCTGACAGTGGCCAGCACCAGGTGCCCCAGAGAGGGTGGACCGAAGACAATGATCAAGCGATTTGTCTCCTGCCATCCCTCTCCAGCCTCTGACAAACAGAGGCCAAGGACACCATCTTATCCCCTGGCTAGTAGCCTTTTATGGACCTAACCTCCATGAAATTATCTAGCTTCTCTTTAAACTCTATTATAGTCCTAGCCTTCACAGCCTCCTCTGGCAAGGAGTTCCACAGGCTGACTACATGCTGTGTGAAGAAGAACTTTCTTTTATTAGTTTTAAACCTGCTACCCATTAATTTCATTTGGTGTCCTCTAGTTCTTCTATTTAGGGAACTAATAAATAACTTTTCTTTATCGGCCCTCTCCACACCACTCATGATTTTATAGACCTCTATCATATCCCCCCTCAGTCTCCTCTTTTCTAAACTGAAAAGTCCCAGTCGCTTTAACCTCTCCTCATGTGGGACCCGTTCCAAACCCCTAATCATTCCAAGGCCAAAATATCTTTTTTGAGGTGAGGAGACCACATTTGTACACAGTATTCAAGATGTGGGCGTACCATAGTTTTATACAGGGGCAGTAAGATATTCTGGGTCTTATTTTCTATCCCTTTCTTAATAATTCCGAGCATCCTATTTGCCTTTTGGACTGCTGCTGCACACTGCGTGGAAGTTTTCAGAGAACTGTCCACGATAACTCCAAGATCTCTTTCCTGATTTGTCGTAGCCAAATTAGCCCCCATCATACTGTACGTATAGTTGGGGTTATTTTTCCCGATGTGCATTACTTTACACTTATCCACATTAAATTTCATTTGCCATTTTGTTGCCCAATCACTCAGTTTGATAAGATCTTCTTGGAGTCCCTCACAGTCTGCTTCCGTCTTGACTATCCTAAACAGTTTGGTATCATCTGCAAACTTTACCACCTCACTGCTTACCCCTTTCTCCAGATCATTTATGAATAAGTTGAACAGGATTGGTCCTAGGACTGACCCTTGGGGGACACCACTAGTTACCCCTCTCCATTCTGAAAATTTACCATTTATTCCTACCCTTTGTTTCCTGTCTTTTAACCAGTTCTCAATCCATGAAAGGACCTTCCCTCTTATCCCATGGCCATGTAATTTACACAAGAGCCTTTGGTGAGGGACCTTGTCAAAGGCTTTCTGAAAATCTAAGTATACTATATCTACTGGATCCCCCTTGTCTGCATGTTTGTTAACCCCTTCAAAGAACTCTAATAGATTAGTAAGACATGATTTCCCTTTACAGAAACCATGTTGACTTTTGCCCAAAAAAATTATGTTCTTCTACGTGCCTCACAATTTTATTCTTTACTATTGTTTCGACTAATTTGCCTGGTACTGAAGTTAGACTTACCGGTCTGTAATTGCCAGGATCGCCTCTAGAGACCTTTTTAAATATTGGTGTCACGTTAGCTACCTTCCAGTCATTAGGTACGGAAGCCGATTTAAAGGATAGGTTACAAACCACAGATAATAGTTCAGCAATTTCCCATTTGAGTTCTTTTAGAACCCTTGGATGAATGCCATCCGGTCATTGACAAGATATCGTAGAGGATATATGATTAGTGCAATATGGGCACTCTTTCCTCAGGTCAGGTTTCATCATAATTCCAGTTTGCAGAACAGCATCTGGTCTGCCTTTCTTCTCTGGTTACCAACATATACACACGATTGGATTCTGGCTTTTTCAGGAATCAGTCTGCAAAATTCTTCTCTATTATTTATAACTTTCCTTTGACTCAGGAGTTTCCTCTCTGATAAGTTTTCTAGATCCCTTTGTCACTGAAGTAGAAGAATAACAATTTCTCATTTCTCTAGTCAGAAACTATAGTAAACCCTTATGATTGCTATAAATCACAGGTGTAAACTCATCAAGAGCAACTGCAGGGATCCTGGTTCTAGCTGAGCCTTCATGGTACAGAGGCAAGACTTAAGAGTCATGTTTACCAAACAACATCCTTCTTCCATTATCATTAACACCAGCGGTTGCACCTTTGCAGCCTCAGGATCATTGATGATGCTTGAAGTTCTGGATTGTATGAACTGTTGCATGTGGGTTGGAGATGTGGGTTGTGGTGATTGTTGCATGAAAAAGTAGGTAACTGAGTAGGAGGTTAGGTAACTGGTAGGTCCAGTGACATACTACGAGCTCTGAACAGCACTTGAACCACTGACACTTGTGGTATCTGTAAAGTCAGGCAACTGTGCCACTTTAGATAATCTCCTCTTCAATAGCCTCCCTGATACTCATATTAGATCATTTCCTATGAAGTACAGCTGCCAAGAACATCTATTTTTCCTGTGTTTTTCTCCAGCTACCCCCTTTTTTTAATTCTTCCACTGGCTCATCTGCTTGAACCACATCAAGCTGATTCTTGTATTCACCTTCAAACTGTTAGATGCTCTGCCTGTTCATGTTTACCAACTAGGGTGACCAGATATACTGATTTTACAAGGACAGTCCCAATATTCAGGGCTTTGTCTTATATAGGTGCCTATTACTCTCTCTCCCGATCCTGAATTTTCATACTTTGTATCTGGTCACCCTATTACCAACTTGTGTCTTATTGTGGCACCATTCTTTTCTCCTAACAGCACCACTCTTGATCATCTACTTAATCTGTTTCTCCTGCAAGTATCTTTGCATTTTCTTCAACACTGCCCCTTAAATAGAAAATGTGCTGTCTAAACTACTCCTTTGTGGCCACTATCCTCTTTTCCTTCAGATGCTTTCTTGTGACCCATTTCATCTGCAATAACTGCAGGTAATTGCCATTTATTAATCACAATGCAGAGGTCTAGTTGAGATTAGATACACCTCAGCAATTATTTTTACACATATAAATTATTATTATTTCCTTTATCCCCCTTCCCTCTATTGTTCGATATACTTTCTTGTTATATGTTGTCTCAAATTCGATAACAACTGCTACTGGTCATGGAAAATGTCATGTTTGCTGTTTAGTCATCTAGCAAGATGGCTTCTCACTGGTTTCCTCTTGAATCAAGGCTGCATAAACATAAACAAGGAGTCTTTAACGGATTGCTTTCTAAGGCCTGGTCTATACTAGACCAGGCAGGTTGGCTTAAGGTATGTAACTCCAGCTACGCAAAATGAGCTGCTGGAGTCAACTTGCCTTAAGCCAAGTTGTGGTAGCGTCCACACAGCAGGAGGCGGACAGGAGCACACACTCCTTTTGGCTTCCCTTACTCTTCTTTATGAACTTGCTGTTGGAAAAAAATACATATGTAGCACTGTGACCTGCAGCAATGTTTCTGAAATATGAACTAAATTTCAACAAACTGAAACATATTCTACAAACTAGTAATGATTATCTCTATTTCACTATATCTTTTTATCAGCTGTGAAATTTCCATTAATTTTTGCTGTTATCTGTGTCTAAACGTACTTCTGTTGCAAGGCAAACAACACTGATTAAGAGTCTAAGGAAAAGGGAAAGCTATTACAGAAGAGAAAACTGAAACAAAAGTGAATGCACTTGCAGATCTTACAAAACAGCAGATACTATGATAAATGATCATTTATTATATCTTTAAACACTTTGCTAGACCAGCATTTAGTAATCATCACTGTAATACTTTCATCATCATAAAGATGAGCCAAATAAAATTGCAGAAGGACAAGCTGACCTTCAGAAGATTTAAGTAAACTAATTTCACTGTATTCAGTAACCTCTCCTCTATACCTTGCTGGCATTTATATAAGCAATCCTCTTTTTTTTTCTGACCCTTTTTTTTTTTTGATCCACATGACTAGTCAAAGTTTGGAGCCATAAGGATGTTCCCGTTGGGAGGAGAAACCAGTGGTATCTAGTGTTAATGCAGTCTTGTTTATTTACAAGGAATGAAAGGTAAGAGTAAGTCAGTGAGCTCTGGTGAGGTGCCTCAGTAAGAGACTGACCAACTGAAGACGGGGATTCTGGATGCTGTTGGCACCCTGTGCGGTACAGCCACAATTTATTCAAGCCCCAGCCTGGTGCTTTATTGGCTGGGTTTGTGCAGTCCCCGTCACCCTGGCCAGCCCAAAGGATTGAGCAGATAGGCAGCATGGTACCTGACACTGGGGTTGGACAGCTGGGCTGCATGGTCCCCACCACTCTGGCCAGGCCGAGGGATCTGATAGTTGGGCAGCAGAGTGTCTGCATTTCCATTCCTGAGCTCCCCCCAATCCTCTGCCTGCCCCCATATCTCACACCCCACTGTCCTGACCTCTGCACCTCCACACCCTTCACACTTCTGCCTTGAACCCCTCCAATCCCCACTGTGCCTTGACACTTGCACCATCCCCTGCCCTGAGTATTTCACATCTCCCGGCTCCCTACCCTGATCTCTGTACCTACTGAATCCCCCACTCTCTGCCCTGAGACCCACCACTCCAACTCACTCTTCAATGTCTTATAGCTCCATTTTTTTTTTGGTTCATCATGCATTCAGAAAGCAGGATTTTGTATATTCCTTGCAGGTATGAAAGTAACTTAAATTTCTTACAGGAACTGTCCTATCACAACCATCCCCAACCCTCTGCCCTGACCCCTTTCCTTTAAAGTGGGGTTGTGATAGGACAGTATGTCTTTTGAGCGTGCCTGTTATTTTGAAATATAACAGGCTTGCTATTCTGATGTCCCTGTAAATCTAATTCCATGAGGAGTAAGGGACATATCAGAATAGCGATTTATTTAGAAATAAGTGCTGTGTAGACAGCGCCAAATTTCAGAATAAGCTATTTCGAAATAACATCGAAATAAGATATGCAATTTGTATAGCTCAAATTGTGTATCTGATTTCGATCTATGGTGCAGTGTACATGCATCCTTACAGAAAGAAATTAAAGACTCTATCTTAATCAGTAAAAAGTGAGGAGATTAAGATAAGATTTGGTCCTACTTTATAAGTACTTCCAAAGGAGGAAGATTTCTGATTGTAAAGGACATTTTTAGACTTGGAGACAAAGACATAACAAAATCCATTGGTTAAAAGCTAAAGCACTACTATATCAGATGACAAATAAAGCACACTTTTTTTTTTACAGGGAGGGTCCTTAACTGTTGGAACAAATTGAGCTAGAAATGTGGAGAGTTGACATCACTTGCAGTCTGACAATTAAGTCAACTTTTAAAGGCATGCTGTATCTTAACCAAATGTGATCTTGATGTAGAAATCACTTTGTAAAAGGTAGAAGCTTTTAATAAGTATTTCTGTTCTGTATTTGGGTAAATACAGATGATGTAGTCATATCATATGATGGTACTGTTACACTGCACTACTATTATGGGATGATGTTAAACAGTAGGTACTACATTTTTAAATCACCAAGTCCAGATAACTTGCACTCTGTAGTTTTAAAAGACATGGCTGAGCAGCTCACTGGACCATTAATGTTCATTTTCAGTAGGTATCACAACACTTTGAAAGACTGGAAGAAAGCTAAAGCATAAATGAGATGGCTCGGGTAACTACAGACCGGTCAACCTGGCATTAATGCTACGGGAGATACTGCAGTTGCTGATGCAGGACGTGATTAATAAAGAATTACAGGAAAGTAATATAGCCAATCAACATTGGTTTATGGAACACAGATCCTGTCCAACTAACTTTCTTATTAAAAACTTAAAACACAACAAATAGTCTATTAGCACTTTAAAGACTAACAAAACATGTACATGGTATCTTGAGCTTTTGTGGGCACAACCCACTTCTTCAGATGACCCATGAAAGCTCATGATACCATCTACATGTTTTGTTAGTCTTTAAGGTGCTACTGGATTATCTGTTGTTTTTTAAGTTTTTCCTGTTACAAATTAACTCGGCTACCCCTCTGTAACTTTTTTATGAGATGGCAAGTTTAGTTGATGGGGTAATCATGTTGATGTAATAGACTTCTGTAAGGTGTTTGACTAGCTGCATGGCACCTGGATTAATAAAAAGTAGAATGTTTTAAATGTAAAACAAATTTCTTTCCTAGAACCAGGTACAGGCAGTGTTTCGACTCCAAAACACAGGCTAGCAATTTATACTGTTGGCTAGAGGATGAATGTCATGTGACTCCTTATCTGTCTTTTATCATAACTGATCATTAGCTTTCTCTGTTTGTTTTATCATTGGATACTTTATGAATATTAATAGCGACAATTGCTTATGCACCATTCAGGTTATTATAATGCACTAACGAAACTGATTACACTGCAGTAGCTCTTGGTTAATAGCCAAAATTATCAAAATAAGGTTCCCCATTCTATACTTTATATTCCAACAGGCTAGATCCCACAACAGTCTGTTTTAGGAAATGCTTATCTTTTCATACCCCCCAATGGATCACTGCCTTGTTGCGGTTTGGGGGGCTTGTGTGTCTCAGTGACCCCTAGAGCTATGTTGGCGGGAGCCTAGTGCTCCTGGTAGGATCATCCATGCCAGACAGGTCGAAGGGTAGAGACCAGACTAAGTGTGATTCAGAAACTGCAGTAGCAAAAGCACATTAATGCTGATGGGAACAAAGCATCCAGAAATATTCCATTATTAGTTATATATATGTGAAACAAGCAGTCTTGTTTTGGGAATATCAAGGAATTATTTATACAGACTGCTGAAACTATAGTAATACCTTAGCATTGATGTGTACGCATTAGTCTCTCTCAGAAGACTGCAGTAAAAGTGTCTGAAGTGAAGTGTTTAATTCGATACAATATTCATCAAGCTATAAGCCCATTTATTAAATTTTAAAGAGTTTATTTTAAAGAATATGCTAACTGTAGTGCACACCAATTACAGTAAAACTGTTCCATGAAACTGTTGCATGAAAAATATTTTTCATATACTGACACATTAAAAATCTTCAAAACATAGCCTACAGGACACGGCTGCACACCAAGCAAAAGATACAACAGAAAAGCATAAAATTCATTTAAAGTCTCTCCTCTAGGTTTAAAGTAAATCTATAAATGCACCCTAATGTTTGTTTCTCACTACGATAAATTTGTCAATATCTTCAATACATCACAGAATTTCACACTAACAATTGCTGTTTCTACTCACCAGTCTCAGTACTGGAATACCTGATAATAATAATAATCCCACTGTTATTTAATAATTGAATTTAAGCATACTGTTGACATTCTTGACAAATTAAAAAAAATCTTCCTGGCTCTGGAAAAAAGGTATATGTCATGGGAATACAACTGAGGATTCCTGAGAGAGGAAAATGAATTTGTTTCAGTGATTTTTGGACAACAATCAAGGTGGAAGATCCTGAATTGCAGACTAACTGCACATAATGGAAGTCAAGGAAATACAATGTTGATTCAAAGGCGTCTTAAAACTTATCTTTGCATTTCTCACATCCTTCAGTTGCTGTGTGACCATTTCTCTGATCTTAAATGGTATTTTAATTGTAGCTGCATTCAAACAGTCTCAAGTGTCGTAACTGATACTGAGAAGCACAGTGGTATGCTGGACATCAACTTGGCTCTAGCCACACCTCCTTTTCTTTTATGCTGACAGTTTTCTGACTGGGGGATGTTTGGGGCCCTATGACAGCTCATTTGCACTGGAGGATTACACCCATGTTCAGGTGATCCTCTTTATCCTAGGTAAACCAGGTTAATGGCCAGATTGAGCCAACAGTGCAGTGCAAAGCAGCTCGAGCACATGCAAGAATCTCACCTATAGAGCCTGTCACAAATGGATTTTGATGGCAGGAAATGAAGCTTTAGAGCTTGGCTACAAGGGGAAAGTAACCAGAATAGCTATTCCAGAATAGTTGCCCATGTGAACATTCTTATATTAGAATAAAACTGCCTTTTCCCAATGTAGCTTAATCCAATTTGAAGAGGATTAAGATTAAAAAAAAGAAGTCATTCCAAAATGAGTGTGCTTTAAAATCTGGCCCTCACTTTATCTGAAATAACTTTCAAGCATAGACAAGCCCTTAGGACATCCAGTATCCAATGAGATGTATTGTATGTCCACACAGAAGGAGCCATTGGCTGGAGGTGCCATTTCTCAGTTAGCTCAGGTAGGTATACCCTTATTAGCTGTTATTGAACCAGCATCCTAAAAAAAGCATTTTACTCCTGCACACCGGGTCAGCTAACTGCCTCAATTATGTTCATAGAATCATAGAAGGATTGGAAGAGACCTCAGAAGGTCATTGAGTATAGCCCCCTGCCCAAAGCAGGACCAATCCTAACTAAATCATCCTAGCCAGGGCTTTGTCAAGCTGAGACTTAAAAATCTGTAGGGATGGAGATTCCACTACCTCTCTAGGTAACCCATTCCAGTGCTTCACTACCCCACTACTAAAGTAGTTTTTCCTAATATTCAACCTAGACCTCCCCATCTACAACTTGAGACTATTACTCTTTGTTATGTCATCTGTTACCACTGAGATCAGCCTCTGTCCATTGCTTTTGGAACCCCCGTTCAGGTAGTTAAAGGCTGCTTTCAAATCCCCTCTCACTCTTTTCTGCAGACAAAATAAGCCTAAATCTCTCAGTCTTTCCTAATAAGTCATGTGGTCTAGCTCCCTTATCATTTTTGTTGCCCTCTGCTGGACCTTCTCCAATGTATCCATATCCTTTCTGTAATGGGGGGCCCCAAAATTGGAGACAATACTCCAGATGTGGCCTCACCAGCACCAAATAAAGGGGAATATAACTTCTCTGGATCTGCTGGCAATGCTTCTCCTAATGCACCCTAGTGTGCCATTAGCCTTCTTGGGCTAGCACTAATGGCATGCCTAATGGTGTAGTAAAGCTATTGATAACACTGAAAATTGGTTTTGAGAAATGATGTGTCACATGCAGAACTTCCCAGAAAGTGTTTATTTGAACAAATTTCTATTCCAATGTGAATACCTCAGAGAAGGTTATTTAGCTCTTCCGGCATCTCTACATCGTCTATCCAGATCTTCCCTACTTCAATTTTAAGAAATCCTATACTACATTAACCTTAACCCCCTCCCCCACCTCCCAATTCTTCTTAATAGATTTAAAACATAATTTCTTGCTCTTGCTCTTTTATGCTGTCATATTCTCTTCTCACATGTTTGGATCAGCAATTATTCTTTTATATGCACCAGATAACTCACTGAGGCTACGTCCAGACTGCAGGCTTCTTTTGGAAGAAGCTTTTCCAGAAGACATCTTCCAAAAAAACTTCTTTTGAAAGATAGCGTCCACACTGCCAAAGCACATCAAAAAAGCAATCTGCTTTTTTGAACGATAGCGTCCACACTGAATGGATGCTATCTCACATTTAAGCTGCGATTACTATAGATGGAGTGGCCACCAGGGCACCTGTGCTTTTTCCTCTCTTCCCTTCTTTAGAAAGAACTCCCTCTTCCCTGTCCATAAATGCCTTTTTCCGAAAGAGTGCTTTTGGAAAAAAAGGCTTCTTCCTTGTAGAAAGAGGTTTACCAAAGTTGGATTTTTTTTGAAAGAACGTGATTGCAGTGTGGATGTAAGTGAAGGGTTTTTTTTTCGGAAAAATAGCTGTTTTTCAAAAAAAACCTCTGTAGTGTAGTCATAGTCTGAATCTCACCTTTATTTCTTCCTCCCCAACCACATTCTGCCTTTCCTTTTTTCAGTAGCACATGATACTTTTAATCTCTCAAGGAAAAAATAGCAGTTTTTTACTTTTGCTTTCTTGAAAACTATGCATATGAAACCCAACATTCACCAGCTACCTCTGTGTTTATGCTTTTAAAAGAATTATTCCAGATAATCCCTAAGACCACACCATATATTTTTTAACAAATGGATTTCCTCAGAGACTCACACAGATTTCTGCTTTTATCGGGAAAATGGCAAATAACTTCATCATCACCACTGATGTCCAATTTGAATATATTTTCCAAATGGTATAAATGCTTTTTTTTGAAAATTACATATTCCACACATTGATCACAATTCAGGAAAGTATGTGATTGACCTTAAATTCCATTAACTTTAATGACACTTAAACTTGTGCTTAAAGATAAGCCCTTCCTAAATCCAAACCATTAATTAGAATTAGAGGTTGGTCTGCAACTGAGTCTGAGTAAAGGTTTGCATCCCATTCTAGATGTGTACATGATGTAGAGAATCAATGGAACTACTGCTTTACACCAATCGAGAATCTAGCTCAATAAGTATATTTGACTATCTACCACCTTCCTTTCTCTACTTACATTTATATTTGTAAATATTTGGATTTTTTCATGTATACATGCATACAGTGGAAGCAATCTTAACTGAAAATTAACTTACAATTAATTATGGTCCAAATCAGCTCCCTAATTCAAGATGGCGAACTATCCCATAAGAAGATATGGTTCTTGCCCTGGGAAACTCAAAGGCGAAGGGAAAAACAAAATGCAATTAAAAGGTTACAGTTAAATGTATCTAATTAAAGATGCATTTAATTGGATTTTAATATGAAAATTAATATAAATTATCCCTCATTGTCCTTGAACTGAAGTATTTTCTTTGTCAATACTTATAGGGTTTTTTAAGCAAATTAGTCCCAGTCACCAGGGAACTTCCACGCAATTTTTTTTCAGTAATATTAACCCCCTATTGGCTCATTTTTATGGTAAGGTTTTGAAGTTGAAGGACTCGATCCACAAAGGGATTTTGGACACATACCCACTATTTAAACCACCTAAATCCAAAATCTAGGAGTCATTGAGAGTCTCAAAATCTTTGTACGCACCTAAATCCCCTCCCTTTAAAAGTTTCTGTCAACAAAGTACCCATGCTGATGGCATGTGCAGAGCTGTCTAAGTCCTGGGACTTGTGCCAAGCTGCTCAGAACCTGAATCCCAGAAGGATCCTCCAAGAAGGCATTACCCTTCCTCTATGGTCAGATTCTATAGGTGTTTTCGGTCTATTTAATGGATCAGGCCCAGCCAAACAGAAGAAGAAATGATGCCTTCTTCCCATCTCAGTAGTTAGAACTCTAGCAATGTGTGCAATTCATGTTCAAATCCCTGCTGAAATTCAGGATTAATTTCTCTCTGTCCAAATGAATATTTGTATTATATAAAATGCAACAGCTTAAACAGGAGAGATGAGAGAGGCCCACCTCAGAATTTTCCAAGCCTGGTGTAAGGGCTCTCAACTGGAGTCTGGAAGATTTGAGGTCAACTCCTCCCTTCAATCTAGACATTGCAGGAATCTGAAAGCAGGTCTCATATATCGCTGTTGTCTGCCCTAACCATTGGGCTACTGTTTATAGTGGGGTGGGGATTCTGTGTTCTATCATATAAAAGGCATGTCCTGATTGAGGACATTCCAGGAAAGAATTCATGATGGCTAATCTTGAATGCAGAGAGGAGCCCTCATCTGATATGGAATTAAGTCAAGGGTGGACAATAAGCAGCCTGTGATCCAGGCTTAGCCTCTGGCCGATTACTGGCACTTTGTTTACCTGTGCATCCATAGCCAATGGGAGCTGTGGAAAGCAGCAATCCGCAGCCAATGGGATGTGCAAGTGGCTGTACCTGTGAACATGTAGGTAAATAAAGTACTGGCTGCCCACCTGGGGCTAACCCTGGCAAACCATGTCCAACATATGTGCTGCATATTGCCTATGCCTTATTGCTAAAATACCTTTGAGGGAAGGGCTCTCTTTCTGTACTTCCTACTTGCCAATTTTGGTGTTTCCCCACTAAGCTTACTATCCTCTATGAATCCCTTTATTAGGTGCCTTATTCTCCCCATACAAAGCAGGGGTAGCTTGGGAACCTAAGTTGGGACTAGTAAATTTCTCTGTGCAGCAGGATATGTAGGAGTAACATGAAACCTTTGAAAAATATAGCCTTGCAAAATCTAAATCATGGATCTTGCCCAACATTACTTCTCCTTTTTTATAATGGAGACATGCATAACAGTGCTTAATGAAAAAGCTTTAAAAACAAACAAAAAAAATGTAGATAGTGTCATGAGCTTTTGTGGGTACAATCTACTTAAATTGTGCCCACAAAAGCTCATGAAACTATCTACATTTTTTGTTAGTCTCTCAGGTGCTTCAAGACCATTTGTTGTTTTTTAAGTTTTTTCAGTTTCTGACTAATAGAGCTACCCCTCTTTGTTCTTAATGAGACAAATCTGTTATAGATCAATATATTTTGTTCTTTAAATAATGATATTACAGTGAATTAGCTAATGTTTTTCCAAGGAATGCTGAACACACACCACAGAAGAACCCTGAAAATGCCTGGAGGATGACCTACAATAAATAACATACAGGAAATTACCAGTAAGAACCTCTCCATTCTCTGTAAGTATGTTGGTTGAATCTCTTTCATTGCACCCCTTTAATGAGTAGTCTGATTTGGTAGCATTTTATGCTCACTTTGCAGTCACTCTCCATAAGTCTACACCAAGGCTTAGTCTACACTGCAGGGTATTTGCACAAGAAACCTTTTGTGCAAGATTTTTTACACAAAAACTTCTTGGACAGAAATGCTTCCACACCTCAAAGCGCATCGCAAAAGCGATGCGCTTTTGCAAAAGAGAGTGTCCACACTGCATGGATACTCTTGCGCAGGAAAACTTTGTGGCCATCAGAGCACCTGTGATTTTTCTGATAGGGGTTTCTTGCTCAAAAACCCCTCTGGAGTATCCACACCTGCCTTTTTTGTGCAAGAGCTGTAGCTCAAAAAAGAGTTATTCCTCATGAGGAGAGGAATAACTCTACCAGAAAAAGCCCTCTGTTCTGTCGATTTTCTTGCGCAAAAACACGCTTGAGGTGTGGACGCTTTGCCGGATTTTGTGCAAAAATGGCTGGTTTTGTGCAAAAACCTTGTAGTGTAGACATAGCCCAAATGTAAATCAGTGGAAAATCAGGCTTAATATGTTTTGTTAAGCATAATATGGAAATAGAAATCTGATATTTTTTCTTTTAAAGATTTTTTTACTGCATTACATTATTAGTGCAGTTTATTTTTTGTAGAAAAAAGTGTAATGTACTTTAAATACCCATTGTCTTGTCTCTTCTATATAGTGGTTTTTTTTTATTATATAATAGTTCTTCTATAAGTACAGCTTTAGAAAAGCCTTTCAATATGAATTAAAACTAGTTTTTTCTCTTTACATGTCATGAAAACCAAACTGTTTTAATGTGTAAACAAGGGAATGAAATAAATTGTATGTCTATGCTGTTATATCTGACAAGGTTTCATAGAAATAATACTCTAAATACTATCTTCTGCTGCATATATTATTTTAAGAAATATTTTTATGAAAAGAATTGACAACATTATTAATTCATTGTTTTTAAAATGTATAACTTATTAAATAGTATCCCTGTTTTGAATAATAATATTTTCAGTTATGTTGTTAACATAATTTTTAATAACTAGGATTCATAAAAATAGCTTCATTTTCTAGCAATAAAATTCTTCTGCTTTCACTATATACTTTAAAATAGTCTGACAGAGTTCATCAACTGTTTTACGGTTGGTTTTTTTTGAGCTGTCAAAACCACATAACCTTTTATCCCTACCACTCCCTGTGCTTTTCCCAGCACTCGGCCCAGCTGCTTCTGCCAAATGTTGGACAGAGAATTGGCCGCTAAATGGATACATTTTGGAAATTTGTACATTTCTGATTCGCAATGATATGAATGTTCGTGGCACTGTACATTAATCCAACACACAAAGCCTATTAGTATTAATTGGTGTAATGCGGCTAATGTTCCACAAATCAGCCTTCAAATATTCATATGCAGTCACTAGGAATCACAGCAATTAACTCTACCATTAAATCAGAAGCAAATAGCACCAGACCTCAAATGTTGCTGTAAATCATCTGGCAAAGCAGAATTTTTTAATGTGCTTTTCTCTCCCTTAGCCTGCTGTTCCACTCTTTTGCACCATGTGCTGTCATTTATACTGAGGGCAGAAGCTAAAAGTGGGTGTAAAATGGCACTAAAACAGAAAGCACTCTGCTTGCAGAGGAGGAAATGAACATGCAAAGTGCAAAGGAGTGGGGAATCAAGAACTCTGTATTTAATTGCACTTTTAGAAATAACTAAGTAGTCATTCATTATGTTCACATTTAGAAGTTAAACCTTTCCTTTTAACCAGCATTAAAAATGACTAATTTTAGAGCATTGCATTAATAACTTAAATCAACACTCATTAAATGCTTCATTGTTTTAAAAAACAAAAACAAATTGTGTATTCTTGGGGTTTAGAAATGTGGTAAATAACCAAAAACTCATTATTTATTTGATAAATTAAGCATCAAACTGTGTTTTTATAGATAATGACATTTGGATGCAAACTAAAGATCATCTAAATTATTGGAAGAAATATATTTATTTAGTAATTTAAATAAATGAATAATACTTTTTAAAGAAAAATATATTGCAATAATACCCTACGGAAGTCTGATTAAAAATCAAATATATTCTAACTTCTCCTTTTCTGACAAAGATTTCCAAATTATTTAGTGATGTGTTTGAAATGAACTCATATGCTATATAGCTGTCAGTTTTTATATTGTGGGTCATAGTTACCATTTTCCAGATCCCTTTTCTATCCTTTCAGAATTTCAGGTTGCTACCCTGACTTAATTTTAACTGATTTGTTAGGAAGGGTTTTTACTATAGTTGGTAATTAGCCATTTGGTTCTCTTGATGTGCAACTGACAATTAACCTGATCTGTCATGGCAGATACTCAACTGGTTATTAGAGTGGTGAGTGGCGATAATGTGTTTGGTGGATGATTCAGTTATTTTTATTGTGTGAAACATAAAATGAATTAAGAGCTGCCTGATAAAATCATTAGAAATTTCAGTGACAAACAAATGGAACAGCTTTTAGAAAGAAGGTGGGCATTGTTCAGTTTCTCTCATATCTTGACGTGATGCCTAGAGCTCTGAAAATCCATGGATGTCCACTTTGTGTCAATGGGGCATTTTTGCAGTGTACACATTGGATGTGGTACCAATTTTATATCAGCGCAGGGCTCTAACTGTGGATCTCAAAGGTAAGGAAGCAGCTGTCTGCAGCTCATAGTGTATGAGGCTGCTTCCCTACTTTTAAGACCCTGTATTCCCTCCACCCACCCCATAGACAGAAAGGAGAGGTGATAAATGAAGACAGGCTGCAAAATCCTCCCAGGCTCCTATCACTACGATTTAAGCAGCCAAGCAATTTAAAAAACCTCTCCTGACTTCACTGCTATATTAGGTCAGTTGGAGAGGGAGGCAGCTGTTTCTGCAGCGTAAGTCAGGAAACAACCGACTTACTTTGCAGAAGCAGCTGCCTCCCTCTCCAACTGACCTGATATGGCAATAATGAAGTTGAGAGAGGTTTCCTAAATTGCTTGGTGCTTAAACTGCAGTGATAGGAGCACAGGGGATTTTGTTGCTTGTCTTGATCTATCACCTCCCCTTTTTCTGTTTAGGGGGAGGAGAATATAGAATCTCAAAGGCAAGAAAGCAGACTCATCGGCTCTGAGGTGCAAACAGCTACTTCCCTGCCTTTGAGATTCTATATACAGTACACATGCACACAAACGGACACCCCTCCTGAGAGCACTGTGAGATAACATACGGCTGAGGGTACAGCATGGATGTGAATAAAGATTAAAAAAACGGAGTCTGGATCATGGGTCAGATACAAGTTGATCCTTGTGGATGTAGATTGGATATGGATCTACATTTTTGTATCCACTCAGGGCTCTAGTGATGCCTATATATAAATATTTAACTCTGGGTGATATTCATGACCTGTGATAGATAGGAGGTTTGACTAGGGTCAGGTCTATATTACAAAATTATCAGAGGGTAGCCATGTTAGTCTGTATCTGTAAATACAATGAGGAGTCCTGTGGCACAGGGCTAACAGATTTATTAGGGCATAAGCTTTTTTGGATAAAATCAGCTTCATCAGATGAGTTGGAGTGGAAATTACAGAATCCAAGTTACATATAACAGTGAAAGAAGTTACCTGTAAATTGTAGGACCAGTGTTAATGAGGCTAATTAATACAGGGTGGATGTGGCTCATTTGCAGCATTTGATTCGGAGATGTGCATATCAAGTGGGGAATTTGCATTTGCAGTGTGTTAACCAGTTAAGATCTTTATTCAAGCCTAAGCTGATAGTGTTGAATTTGTAAATCAACTCCAGTTCAGATGTGTCCCTCTGCAATTGGGTGATAAAATTCTTTTGTAGGCAAATGGCTACTTTAAAATCCATTACTAAACATCCAGGGTGGTTAAGATGTTCCCCTACTGGTTTGTGTGTGTTACCATTCCTGAAGTCTGATTTGTGTCCATTTATCCTTTGATCCTTTGTCTGGTCTGTCCAATATATATAGCAGAGGGGCATTGCTGGCACTTGATGGCATATATCACATTAGTGGGTGTGCAAGGTGTACGAGCCTTTATGGTGTGGTTTATATGAGAACAAATTACAAAATTATGTTGATCTAACTTACATCAGTATACAGCCATCACAGTTATTACAATCACTTGAGTGTGTGCACACCAGGACCACTAGTGTCAGTTGTATTGCCAATGTGGGTCATTTTGGGATGGCTCCTAAAAGCCGGTAACATTCAATTTAAGCAATGCAGTGTCAACACTGACACTGCATTGATCTCATTACATTGGGCATGAGTCTACACTGCTTAGGGAGGTGGCATTCTTAAACAGGTATAGAGAAGCAAGAGCCATATGTAAGTGAAGATACGTGCACAGCTCAGGCAAAACAAGGCAGCTTCCATTGACTTAACCATGTAGAGTAGACTGGGCCTAAATGATCTGATGGCACCTTCTGCTTTTAAAATCTGACTCTAAGACAATTTTGAAATATGGTCTCATGGGGCTGTATGTATGAAAATAAGTGGATCTACTTAGACAATTTCTTGTGGACATGAAAAACATCTTATTTTTTGTTACTCATTTAAAAAGCTGATCATATATGGAGCTGAATCTTTTGCTCTTAATCACACTGATAAGTGTCATTGAGAGAGAGATAGCAGCCATTTTCTGGTGTTTTTCTGCACGTGGCTGTGGAGCTGCAGGTTTGCTTCCCTTATTCTAGTGCTATGTTTTCTGTTAAAAGCAAAGGCATGCCTTGAAAAACCCATAATCTACTTCTGTCCAGCTAGTGATTCAAACTGTAAACTGTTTCATGGAGTCCCAAAAATATCTACCTGTGTTCTTATATAACCCCATCTTTATACTGTTTGGGCACATAACTACAGAGGAGGACTTAATTATTTCAACTGGGCTTCTTATATAATGTGGTTTGTTCATTATGAATAAGGGTAGAGAAATCTGGGCCACCATCTGCAGTTGCCTGGTGCCTGTAATTAAATGCTTTAGCTGAAAATAATTAAAAAAAAAAACCTTTAAAATGTGAAGAGTTATAGCCCTAGAAAATAGAACTCACTGGAGTTTGACAGTAATAACCACTAAATAGCTCAAGTAAAAGAGATGTATTTAATTAAGTAAATAAGTAATTATGGAGTTACTACTCTGTATTCTTGTGGCTACATTTCTTCCCATGCATTTCATTTTAGTCATAAGAATTTATTGATCTATCGGTTATGGGCCCACATCATCATCCTGATACTAGCACCGGCCCACTGTTTGCTCCTATATTCCCAGAGCAGAAATTGTTGAATTAATCTTTTCAATTGTAAGGTGATATTTAGACTGCTTTTCAGGCCAGGTCCACACTAGACCTGGAAGGTCCTCTTAAGGTACACAGTTCCAGCTATGTAGAATACATAGCTGAAATTGACTTACCTTAACCAAGCATGGCAGCATCTCTACAGCTGGAAGCTGACAGGAGCAGTTGTTCCCGTTGGCTTCCCTTACTCCTTGCAACTGTGAGGAGCACAGGTGCTGGCCAGAGCTGCCCTCAGTGTTCAATTTACAGGTCTATACTAGACACACTAAATCATGCACCAGAATGTAGATCTCCAGCATCTGACTAAGAACCACTGAGTCTGAAAATGCTTCTGTGAAACACAGGAAATAAACAAGTTTGTTAATACTGGCTTCCCCTGTAGTTTATTCATCAAAATAATATGTGTGTTCTCATGGTATGCCATCCTCTTTCCATTGCAACACAGGTTGGCACACCAGACTTTGGCTTTTCTGACCTTCCACAGCTTCCGTTGTCCCCATGCTTTCATGTGGAAAGGTGAAATTCTTCCTGGAGGAGAGTAGTAGTATATGACATATGTCAAAGTTCATTAGATTTGGCATACTTCCTTAGAAATGTATCTAATCCCTATGCTACATGATGTATGGATGAGTTGCAAAGGCAAGAGTGGATCACATTTATTTTTTTATTTTATTTTATTTTATTTAAATATTTTTACCCCGCCTTTCTATTTAAAATATTCAAGGCGGCTTACAAGAACAAACAAAAAAAAATACAAATATATATAAAAATTTAAAATATGAGAATTTAAAATATGAGACCTCAGAGGGACATAACCAGCTAAAAACATATAGCGAGGAGGAACACACACATATAGACTCAAACATTAATAAAAGCATGAGTAAAAAGGGTGGCTTTAGCCTGATGCCGAAACAACGCTAGCGTTGGCGCCATGCGACTATCCCAAGGAAGAGAATTCCACAGCCTGGGAGCAAAAGCTGAGAATGCCCTGTTCCATGTAGATGTTAATCTTATCTCTACAAGTGGGGGAACATGAAGCAAAGCCTCCCCAGCTGACCTCAATCCCCGGGCAGGTTCATATGGGAGAAGATGGTCCTTCAGATACCCTGGACCCAACTCATTTAAGGCTTTATAGGTCATAACTAAAACCTTAAATTGTACCCGGAAACATACCGGAAGCCAGTGCAGCTGCCGAAGCACTGGCATAATGTGCTCCGTATAACTAGTGTTAGTTAAAACTCGAGCAGCCGCATTCTGGACCAGTTGAAGTTTCTGAAGGCTCTTTAGAGGCAGCCCTACATAAAGTGCATTACAGTAATCCAGTCGGGATGTAACAAGAGCATGGATCACTGTAGCCAAGTCATGTTTGTTCAGTGAGGGTCACAGCTGGCAGATTAAACGAAGTTGCCCAAAGGCACTGAAGAAATCTGATTTTCAAATGTTAAAAAAGGGTCCAGGAGGACTCCCAAGCTGCCTACCTGTTCTTTCACGGGGAGAGTAACCCCGTCTAGAATAGGTGCCATGCCATATTCACGAACAGATGGCCTCCTGATCCACAGGACCTCAGTCTTATCTGGGTTCAACTTCAGCTTATTTGACTTCATCCAAACCATCACTGCCTCCAGACACCGATTTAGATCAGTCACTACCACACCTGATTCTAATGTCACAGGGAAATAGAGTTGGGTGTCATCTGCATATTGCTGGCACCATCCTCCAAAATTCCTTATGACCTCTCCCGGCGGCTTAATGTAGATATTAAACAGCATAGGGGACAAGATAGAACCTTGTGGGACCCCATAGCACAATCACCACGGGGTCGAATAGCAGCCCCCTAGCTCCACCTTCTGGAAGCGTCCTGACAGGTAGGACCATTGCAAAACAGTGCCTCCAATACCCAACTCTGCCAGGTGTCCCAGAAGGATATCATGGTCAATGGTATCAAAAGCCGCTGAGAGGTCTAGGAGAATCAACAGGGATGCACTCTCCTTGTCTATCTCCCGGCATAAATCGTCTACCAGGGCGACCAAGGCTGTTTCAGTTCCAAAACCAGGCCTAAAGACAGACTGAAATGGATCTAAGTAGTCTGTTTCTTCCAAGAAAGCTTGGAGTTGCAGCGCCACTGCCCGCTTGAGTACCTTGCCCAAGAAGGGAATATTAGCAATTGGGCGATAGTTATTTAAGTCATATGGGTCCAGGGAGGTCTTCTTGAGTAACGGTTTTATCACTGCCTCTTTCAAGGCAGTAGGAACCATACCAGATCTAAAAGACGCATTAATAATCCCCTGGAACCAGCCAGTTATCCCTTCCCGGCTAGTTTTAATAAGCCATGAAGGGCAGGGGTCAAGTGAGCACGTGGTCGGTCGCACTTCTCCAAGCACCTTGTCCACATCCTCAGTCTGCAATAGCTGAAACTGATCCAGAGAAAAAAGACTTGGTGGTGCACTCAACACATTCTGTGCCCCACTTACACAGCAACCAGAGTCTAAATCCAACCAGATGCGGGCGATCTTATTTGCAAAATGCTTTGCAAACAGATTGCAGCAGGGGGCCAAAGGCTCCTCTATTTCATCATGAGTGCCAGACTGCAACAGGCCCCACACTACTCGAAACAATTCTGCTGGATGGCACTGTGCGGATGCGATATGGGTGGAGAAGTAGCTTTTCTTCGCTGTCAGCACCGCCACAAAGTAAGCTCGCTCAGACTCAGCTCTAGTTCTCCTCCCAGCGGCGTTCTAGCCGTCGCACAGACTGTTTTGCTGCCATCAGCTCCACAGAAAACCAGGGACCAAACTTGGCTCAACTAGTCCGAAGAGGGCGCTTAGGAGCAATAATATCAACTGCTCGGGCTACCTCGGTGTTCCATATATCAACTAGGGTATTTACAGGACCATTTGCCATAATGGCTGAACAATCCCTCAGGGACCTCAGAAAACCCTCCGGCTCCATCAGCCTCCGAGGGCGGATCATCTTAATTGGTCCTCCGCCTCCATGGAGGGGAAGGTCAGCAGATAGTCTAAACTTGACCAGGTAGTGATCAGTCCATGACAAAGGGAGTGTAGCCACATCCCTATCCCAAGAACTCTATCGCCCTTAGTCCAAAAAACCAAATAGAGTGTATGACCTGCAACATGTGTTGGGTCAGTTATTTCTTGGGATAATCCTACGGTGGTCATGGTATCCATAAAATCTTGGGCTGGACCAGACAGAACAGCCTCGGCGTGGATATTAAAGTCCCCGAAGACCAAAAGCCTCAGCGTCCTCAATGCCATGTCCAAGACCACATCGGCCAGCTCAAGCAGAGCATCTACCGTAGAGCGAGGTGGGCGGTACACAAGCATCATACCCGGCCACCCAACGTCAAGTACAGACACTCGAATTTGATTGGACCACAACCCTAGCCAGTGAGATAGTATCTCAATAGACAATTGCCACCCCACCTCCCCAACCATTAAGCCATGGCTAATGCTGTACTGAGAACCCAGCCGGGCACAATTGGGAAAGGTTGACACCTCCCTCCACTCTCAGCCAGGTCTCGGTGATACAAGCCAGGTCAGCCCCTTAATTCAGAATTAAATCGTGGATGACAGCTGTCTTCTGGGATACTGACCTGGCATTCAGCAACAGCACCTTCAGGGCTGATGGCCAGGTATTAAAGTTCCCAACAGTTTTAAGGCTGGGAATAGGACCGGAAAAAGGAATAGCACATAATTGTCTAAACCTCATTCCCCTTGGCTGGCCAGTCCGGATCTTACTTCCATATCTTCCCCTACCTGTCACAACTGCCACGATGCCATCTGAGCCCTCCTTCTTAGGCACCCCATCTGTGCTAAACCACATATTGACGGTGGGTGGGGGAGCAGAACAAACACACACCTTCAGTTTGGGTAGCTAAAGGGAACTTCCTCTGACCAAGAACCCTCGCCTGCCCTCCCTGCTCTCACCAGGGATTGAATAGGCCACCACACAACCAAGTGTGCTGCTCTCACCAGCACACACAAACACACACTCAATTATAATCTACCATCACAGCACACACCCTTGCCCTTGGTCTGCCCCAAAAGGGCACCCCCTTTGGATCACCCCTTCGGGGCGGCCTGCCAGAAGCGGCCCGCCACCAGGGGCAGCCTCCTGGCTTTAAGGCCGCCCCTGGTGATGACTGCAGGCAATACCTACAGCTGAAAGGTCTGAGTCCTAACAGGCAGGCCTCTCACTCAGGAACTAGGTGGTAACAGCTGTGCAGCAACAGCTCTGCCTTCTGAGGTCTGGAGAAGCTCAGCTAACACTGAGTCTCAATGAAGCTCAGCTAACATTGAGTCTCACTGGCTATTTCTCTCTCATATAATACTCAGGTTGCATGGGTCACTCACACCATCCTCTGCTAGAAGCACATACAATTCAAATAAACATGCCTTAATCTATTAAAGCTCTTAGTAGCTACAAAGTGCTTCATAGTTATTGATGATTCTCACTACCTCCCATTATGCTAGTAAGCATTATTTCTGTTTCAGACCTGGATAGAGTGCGACTCTGGACAAATTCAGTCTTAGCATTTATAGGCACAACTTCCATTGAATTATATGGGATTGCTTGACAATATTGGCTTTTTTGTACATTGATTTTCCCAGCAAATACAGGAGCATATTCTAATATGGTCTGTGTTATACTTTCAACAAACATAAATGTCATACAAGTCTAAATCTCTCATTTTAAACAAAGCCATACTTACCCCTTTCTTCAAGCAGAGCTGTGTCTATTGGAATGAGAGTGAGAGACAGAACATTATCCCATTCTCCTCCGGTTTGCTTGTGTGCTCATGTTAGTCCCTTCAACACAGGTAGAAATGTTGGTGTTAAGCTTGTGTATAACTTAGAATTGAGGCATTATCAAGATAGTAATAATCAGCTAATTCACAGCTAGCTCTGAATAGGCAGTGGCAAAAATTTTGGGAGGTTGCACTGACATCATTTTGCTATGCTGGGGCATGCCGGAGAGGTCTTAAAGGAATAATCTTAAGAGAAGGGAGAAACTAACATGCTACAAAAGTAATAAAATAAAACAAAACTTTATTTCAGATTACATTTAAAAGAACCAAGATGTGGAATTATTGTATGCTTTTCCTTGAAAAGTATTTAAAAAAGAAGTTATTGTTAATTATATCAACAGTGATTAAAAAAAGCCAGTTGGAAGCTAAAAGATGAAATCTCCTGACATCTAAGTATCTACAGTTACAGTGACTGATGTAGAGCCAGTTCCTGTAAGATTCAGAGGGTCTCCTGAAAAGTGCTATTGAAAGCTCTCAATTCTCATTGGAGTTACAGGACTAACCCCACTTACGTCTGATCTCCCCACGCTAATTATATATGCCCTTTTGTATACATCTGGTACCATCATTGGAAATAAAGTCATTCATAAAGTTGTGTACTGGTATAGGAATTAAGAAATAACAGAAAAGTTAACAACATGACCAGAAACAGCAGGAACATAATAACAGCATGCAAAGATGACTCGTGATGCAGAGCTTAGTTTATAAGCAAAATAATCTGTATCTTTTAAATATGTATGAAGTTTTAAGCAGACAATTTTCTATAATTTATCTCCCTACTGCATGCTATCATTACATCTTCCTGGATAAAGAGATCAGCATGAATTATGGAGTTTCTTGATTATGTTATCAAGCACTCTTGTACCTTGATAATACTGCTTGATGCTTTGCTCTCTCTGGAAGTAATGCCATGCAGAATTTTCCCAGCCAGCCAAACTTGTAATTTGTTAAAGGAATAAATACAAAGGCTGTTTTATAAAGCATAAATGCTTATTCCAATTAAAAAGCATGCTTGCCATATGTTAAGAATCAAGAATATTTCAGTGCATTTACTACAAAACAGTTTCATAAAGCTAAAGTTACTAACACTTTGGACCAGGGTAGGCAGGCTGCTGGACACAGGTATATGTGTGGGGTGGGTGGCTCCAAGCTCCCAGGAGGAGCGGAGCCTTGGGCAGAAGGGGTGGGGACAGGTGCAGTCAGCCCTCCATGCCACCCAGAGTGTGTTGTGCACCCTCAAGCCCTTAGAGCCACACACAATGCATGGCACTTCAGCAGCAATTTAAAAGGCCTGGGCTCTGGCAGCAGTGGCAGCATCTGGGAGACTTGGACCCCTCTGAAGTGTTGGGCCCCAGGGCAATTGCCCCCTGTTGGCAGGCCTGGAGGTAGACAATAAACAGTCCATGGTCCAGATGTGGTTTGCCAAGGTTAACCCTGGTGGATCACCAGCACTTAATTTACCTGCATGTCTGCAGGTATGACCTGGTGCTCGCAAACAGGGTGAGTGCTAACAGGAGGGAGTTTTGAGAGGCTCTCCTGGAGGAGGAGAAGGAAGGAGCAAACTAAAGCACCTTGGGGTAAGTGGCTGCTTATATTTGGAGGTTTTGGGCTTGTGTGTGTTTGTTTGGAGTTTGTTTGTTTGGAGTTTGTTTGTTTGTTTGGAGCGTTTGGAGTGCTGAGCTGAGTGTGTTTGTTTGTTTGTTTGAAAGGCCGTGTGCTCAGGCACTATTTGGTGTCCGGGAGGTCAAAAGGACCTCCCCCCAGCCTGCGGGGAGGACCACAGAACCCAGGAGAACCAACTAATTACTGGGGACAAATAATGAAAAAAACAGGAACGGGTGTGAGGGTCAAAGGGCTAAAACGAGGGAGCCGGATGGGGATACCGAGCAGAGAACCCCGGACAGCGCCCACTGCTCCCCGAAGGTCTCGAGAGAGCCAGCGGACGCTGCCCATTGGAACTCTGCCCGGATACGTGAGCGGATACAGCAACGGAAATAGGCCCCACAGTCGCAGGCCCCTCCCCCCGGCCAACCTCTTTTCCCTGGTTTTATAGATTGCCGATTTGGCAATTGCCAGGAGGAGGTTGACCAGGAGGTCCCGCGACTTTGTGGGGCCACGGATGGGGTGTGCGTAAATTAACAAGTGGGGGGAAAAATGCAGCCAGAACCTCAACAGGAGGTTCTGGAGGAGCCGAAAGAGGGGCTGTAACCTGGCGCACTCGAGGTAGATGTGCGCCAGGGTCTCCCTCACGCCACAAAAGAGGCACGTTTCGGGGGTGGGGGTGAACTGCGCCAAGTACACGCCCGTGCTCACCGCGCCGTGCAGGATTCTCCAACAGATGTCCCCGGTGGGTCGTGGAACCAAAGTCGAATAGAGGCTGGCCCACCGGGGCTCCCCACCCTCTATTGATGGTAGGAGGTCCCGCCACTTGGTGTCTGGGCGGGACACGAGGGTGGGGAAGTGGAGCGTGTGAAGCACGAGCGTGTACAGGTGACTCTTTGGCGCGGTTCGGAAGGGGACTGGCTGCAGCGAGTGCAGCCGGCTCAGGTGACGAAGGGGAGGAGGTCGGGAAGGTACGCGGGGCTGGGGGCCGATGGAGAGATCGGGAGGGCCGGGGGTAAGGGGTGGGCGGGGTGCACCCTCTCGCAGGACTTTGTTTAGGTACACCCGAGCAGTGGGCGGCAAAGCGTCCTTCACCTCCTGAAGTACGCGCCGGGGAGTACGTAGGGTGGAGAGCCCCATGCGCTGGGCGAGTGCCTGAGGATCCACCCAGTCTCCCCGGTCGTAGTCCAGGAGGTCTCCGACTCTGGTGACTTCTGCCAGGACCAACCTCTGGCGCACCAAGGGGGACTCCGCCGCCTGCACACGTAGATGGGGATTGTGTAGCAGGGGCTCCGCGAGGAGGTCTGCCCCCACGGTGGCTCCCAAGGACCTGGTCGCTGCAAGCAGCTTCCAGGTCCGGAGGAGGTCCTGGTAGAAGGCCGGCAGCCCGGAGAGGTCTCGCGGAAGACCTCTCAGATAAAGGAGCTGCCGGTCGTATCGGAGCCCTCGGAGGCGGCGAAGGAAAGCATGCGCAAGCGTGCTCCATGCCGGACTACCTGCATCAAATAGGAGTCTCTGCAGGGCCCGGAGGCGGAGGACGTGAACCCGCGTGCGCAAACACGTCAGGCCCTGCCCTCCCTCCTCCGGGGGGAGATGGAGAACCCCTGCAGAGACCCAATGCAGTCCTGGCCAGATGAACCGCAGCATGAGCTGCTGGATACGGACCAGGAGGCCCGGGGGCGGGACCAGGGTGCCGAGGCGGTGCCAGAGCATGGACAGGACCAATTGGTTGAGTACCAGTACCCTCCCACGCAGGGAGAGGCACCGGAGCAGTCCCTTCCATCTCTGCAACCGCTCGACCACCCTGGCCTCTAAACCTTGCCAGTTCTCCGGCAGGGAGGGATGCGTGGCAGAAAGAAAAACGCCGAGATAGAGCAGCGGACCCGCGCTCCACCTGATGGCCTGAAGCGCGGGTGGGAGGGAGCCCGCCTGCCACCCGGCCCCTACCACCAGGCCAGAGCTCTTGACCCAGTTGACCCGGGCGGAGGAGGCCGCCGAGTAGGCGGCTTGGCAAGCCTCCACCCGCGCCAGGTCTCCCGGGTCCTGGACCACGAGGAGCACGTAGTCGGCATACGCCGACAGGACCAGCCTCGTCTCCGGCTCACGGAGCGCCAACCCCGTCAACCTCTTGCGAAGGAGACGGAGGAAGGGCTCTATGGCCAGAGCGTACAGCTGGCCTGACAGCGGACAGCCTTGACGTACTCCCCGCCCGAAGCTGATCGGTGCGGTCAGGGTCCAGTTGAGCTTGACCAAGCACTCTGCGGAGGCGTACAGCACCTGGAGAAACCCCACAAAATGGGGCCCGAAGCCGAAGGCCCGCAGGGTGCCCAGGAGGTACCCGTGGTCCATCCGGTCGAATGCCTTCTCCTGATCCAAGGACAGGAGGGCGAACGACAGACCGTCCCTACACCCGAGCTATAAGAGATCCCGGACCAGAAAGAGGTTGTCGAAGATGGTTCGGCCCGGGACGGTGTAGGTCTGGTCTGGATGGACCACGTCCGCCAGCACGGACTTCAACCTTAGGGAGATGGCTTTGGCGACAATTTTATAGTCCGTGCTGAGGAGCGAGACGGGACGCCAATTCCTCAGATCGCGGAGGTCCCCCTTCTTGGGCAGCAAGGCGATCACGGCTCGCCTGCACGATACAGGGAGGACCCCGCTCTCCAAGGACTCGGCCCAGACACTAGCAAGATCCGGGCCGAGGACGTCCCAGAACACGCGGTAGAACTCCACGGTCAGCCCGTCCATGCCCGGGGATTTATTGGTGGGCATGAGACGGAGGGCTTCCGAGAACTCGGCCAGAGAGAGAGGCAGCTCTAGCCGGTCCCGGTCGCCCGCGCTGACCGTCGGGAGTTCGTTCCAGAGAACCCTGCGGGCGTCGGCGTCGGTCGGATCCGGGGAGAAGAGAGAGGCGTAGAAGGCGCGAGCCCTCTCGCGCATCTCCACCAGATCCGTGAGGGGGGTGCCGTCCTCCGCCAGAAGGCAGAGGACGTGTTTTTTGGCCCCCCTCTTTTTCTCCAGGGCGTAGAAGAAGCGGGAGCCTCGATCCATCTCCCGAAGGAGACGGATGCGAGAACGAACAAAGGCACCCCGGGCTCGAAGGTCCTCGAGGGCCCGGAGCTCCTCCCGCTTCTCCCGGTACGCTCCGCAGAGGGGCGGATCCTCGGGGCCGGTGGCCAGCCGCTTCTCTAGCTCTAAAACCTCCCGTTCCAACTGCTCTATCGCCGCATCCCTCCGCCGGCTGGCCCCCCGGGCGTAGTCACGGCAGAAGAGCCGCGTGCGCACCTTCCCCACATCCCACCACCGCCGCGCCGAGGGAAAGGCGCACCGCCGCCCGCGCCAGGCCAGCCAGAACTCCCGGAAGGACGCTACAAAGCCCACATCCTCCAGCAGGCTGTTATTGAAATGCCAATAGGCCGGCCCCGGCCTCTCCGAGGAAAGAGAAGCCCGTACGGCCACCAAGTGGTGGTCCGAGAAAGGGGCCGGCCGAATGCCGGAGGAGTGGGCCCGGAAGAGATGATGACGAGACACATAAATGCGGTCCAACCGGGAGTGGAAAGACCAACGACCCGCCACCTGGACGTAGGTAAACACCGTTTCCTCGCCCAGGTGGAGGTCTCGCCAGACGTCCACCAGGGAGTGATGGTCTATTATCTCCCTGAGGACGTCCGCGGCGGCCGGGCACTGCTCGAGCCCCGTACGGTCCCGCTCCTCGAGGGTGCAGTTGAAGTCTCCGCCCAGGACCAGGCACTCGCGAGGATCCAAAGTGCTGAGGAAGGCCGACGCCTGCCGAAAGAAGCGGAGCCTCTCCGGGGCGGACGTCGGGGCGTAGATGTTGACGAGATTTAGTGTCAGCCCTTCCGTCCGAACCCGGAGATGCAGCAGGCGACCCTGCACGACCTCGGCGGTCCCCAGCACCTCGGGCTGCAGGTTCGGGGAGAACAGGGTAGCCACCCCGGCTTGACGGGCCGACAGGTGGCTAAAATAAACCCTGTCCCCCCACTCCAGCCGCCAGCTAGCCTCGGTGGCCGGAGCTGTGTGGGTCTCCTGGAGGAATATGACGGAGTACCTGCCCCTCCGGAGGAAGGAGAGGACCTGACACCTACGGAGGCCCGACCCGCAGCCCCGGGTGTTTAGAGTGGCAAAGATGAGCGGCGGCATCGAGAGGGCTGGGGAAGATCCTGATTGGCAGGAGTGCCGACGGCCCCCATCGGGCCCTGCAGCAAACCGCGACCGTTCCCAAAAGTGAGCAGGGCGTCACGGAAGCTGCGGACCCGCTGGTAAGCCGCGGCCCCCCGCCGCCCGGTCCCTTTACCCTCCCGCAAGAGGGCTCTGACTATTTGCAAAATGAGATGAAAATCTCCCCAGCGCTGAAGGGCGAGAGCGACCTTGTTCTTGGAGCCACGGATGTCTTCCAAGAAAACATGCATCTCGCCCTTCAGCGCGTCTGGCGTCGGGGCCTCGGGCCCTCGAACGCCTTGGGGCCAGACCCCTCCGTGAGCCCCGCAACCCATCGGCACGGGGACGCAGGGCGTTTGAGGTCCCTGCTGAGAGGACAGTGGTGGAGGGAGATCAGCCCCAGATGTGCTGGGAGCAGAAGAAACGAAAACCGCCTCCCGGGGGCCAACGTCTGGACTAAACGTGGCAACCCCAGGGGCGGCAGTAACAGAGTAAGGGGAGGAAAAGAGTTCAGGGAGGGGATCGGGAAAAGGAGGGAGACGAGGAAGGAGAGTAGGGGGAGGAAGAGGTGAGGGATTAGGGAAGAGACAAGAATGGCGGGGAGGAGGAAGAGGGGTGGGAAACTCGATTGAGAGGGCGTTTGAATAGGGAGCAGGAGAAGGAGCAGGGCGAGATGCCTCAGCAGAGGAGGCACCGGGGTGCGGTGCCTCCTCGCAGCACAGAGAATCGATGGCAGCGGTAGGGGTAGTAATAGTCTCCACAGCGCTGGGCTCCAGTGCCACAGAGAGTGCAGCACCGGAGGCCTCAGCGCCGGGGGTGACAGATATTAACGGGATCTCCCGCCCGCTGAGAGCCTCAAGGGTTTCCGCGGCCGCGGCCGAGGTGTTGTCGATGGCCGGGCAGACGGTCGCACCCCGGGACAACTCAGAGGCAGGGAGAAGGGATAGCAGCGGGTCGGAAGGGGAAGGAGAGGTCGGTTGTTGTCCCTCCAGGACCTGATGATCCCCCTCTGAGGCAGCCGGGGTCAGCCCCAAAGCCTCCACCTCCTGAGAGAGGAAGGCGAGCCCGCCGCCCGCCACCAGGTGCTGATCTCTGTCGGTGGCAAGGTCAGCGGCCGCCCCCTCAGTGGAGGCGGGAACAGTGGGAGCATCCTCCATGGACACCCCCTCTTGCAGGGACCCCGGGAGGGAGGTGTTCACCTCTCCCGCAACCGCCGCAGTCACCTCGACCGCTTTGTGGTGCTGTGAATCGCTTGCGGGCTCAGAGGGTGGAATGGCTCCAGCGTCCACCCCCATGGGTACAGGGAGGTTGTCCTCCCCCTCAGAGGGCGGGGTGGAACGCCGAGCACGCTTTCGGCGCTTCCCCATTGCGAGCTCCCATCCCTCGGAGGAAGAGGGCTGGGCCTGAATGGAGGAAGAGCCAGGGGACAAGGGCAGCATCGGGGGGGCAAGGGTAGATGGGGGCTGGGCAGCAGGGGAAAAGGATACCTCCCCCCGAGGTAGGTCCTGCCCGAGTCCCGTCACTGACCCCGCCGCCCTCTCCTCCGTGGGCCCAGCCTTGCCGCTTTTGGCGGTGGCAGCATCAGCACCCGCACGCTCGTCTGGGCCCTGCGGAACCCGAGCGGGATTGACGACGGTCACGGTTGGAGGAGGGGCGACCCCAGGGTCCGTACCGTCAGGGCCACCGGCGATGGTAGGGCCGGTGCCCTCCCGGGCATCGGGGGTCCCGGGTGCCTCTCCAAACCGGGCCAGGGGGCAGTCCCTTCAGACGTGCCCCGTCGCCCGACAGAGAAAACACCGGGCCTCCCCCATGGTGTAGTACACCCGGTACCGGGCCCCTTGATGGGGCACCAGAAATGACCCTTCCAGGGCTTCTCCGCCACGTCCCGCCGGCAGTAGTAGGATTTGTACCTGCCGGCGAAAGGAAAGGACGTGGCGGAGGGTCGGGTCTTTACAGCCCAGAGGAAGGGGACTCAGGACTGACAGAGGCCTCCCCAGGGTGGAGAGGAAAGGCAGTAGGGCGGCATTGGGGAGGAAGGGAGGAACAGAGGACAAAACCACCCGTACGCCCAGGTCCTCCAAAGGCTCGAGGGGAACGTGGACTCCCCCCACCGCCAAACCCCTTTCCACCGCCTTCTGGGCGGCGGCCTCGGATGCCAGGAAGAAAACCATCTTCCCGAACATCTTAGAGGCCGCCACCACGGCCGCAGGCCCCACCACGCGGGCCAACACCCGCACGTAGGTCTCCACGTGGGGCGAGGCCACCACCAGGAGACAACGGACCCCGTGCCTCCTGGTCAGGGTGGGAAAGGGGCCGCGGCCGCCGGGGATGGTATTCCGGGAGGCGGCTTGGAAGGCGACAGGAGGGGGGGTGGCGGCCACCTGGGCGTACGCCCTGGGGCCCGGGACACCGTTGCCCCCAGAGCTGGTGGAAGGAACAGGGGAGCGGGAAGGAGGGGGAGCCGCGGCCAACATGTGGGTCGCGGCCGGGGAGTGAGCCCTCGCCTCAGGAGGTTTTGCCTTCCGGGCGGGGCTCTTGCCCTTTTTGGTCCCCAGGCCCTTCCTACCCTTCAGGGGGGCATTCTTGATGGTAGCCGGAGGTGCCGCGGCAGAAGCGGTCGAGGCCCCGGGGTCCTCGTCCATGTCCGCCCCCTCTACCGTAGTGACGGGGGGCCCGGCAGCCTCAGAGGAGTTGTTGTTTTTAGGGAGGGGTGGGGAAGGTTCTGCAGGGGTGTCATCGGACAACCCCTTCATTGTGGTCATGGGTAGGGAGGAAAGGACAAAACAAACAATTAGGGGAGAACCAAAAAAACACCAGGGAAGGGAACAGGGAGGGAAAGAGAGGGGAGGAAGGAGATTTACCACTCCCCCCCACTAGGCTGGAAGTGGGGTGGGAGGGTGATAATTCAGAAGAAAGGGAAGGGGAAAAGGTGTAAGGAATACAGCTCCCAGCACAGAATGGAAAGAGTGGCTCCTCCGGCTGCACTGGGGAGATGAGGGGTAAATAATCATTAAAAGGACATGGGGACAAGTGAAGCTGTGTGTGTGGGAAGAGTAACTAAAAGGAGGGGGAAGCTCAAGCGCCTAACAAAAGAAAGCGGGGGGGGGGGGAGAAGCACTGGCACCCAAAGGGGTGGATGGGACAAGCAGTGGAGTGGGAAGGCAGGCAGTTAAAAGATGCCTGTTCAAGGGCGGGAAGAGGGAGGAGACACTGCTGAGGGAAAGGGAAACAGTGTACCCACAGGCACCTGAGCAGCAGGCCCACAGAACCTGCTGCAAGGCCCAGAAGAGCAGAGAAGGGCAAGGAGACAAGCAGTGGGGCCGAGCATGGAAAGGCCCCTACAGCAACCGGGGCTTGGAGAGGGAGCAGCAGGAGAAGTGTGAGGGCCGATGAACTATGGGGAGGTAAACCACCCCCTGCCCTCAGCACCCCAAAGGAGCTGCACCAGCCCCCCCACCCAGGAGCCCTGATGGAAAGGGCCCCTAATCTCCCCTCCCCAGCACCAGGCAGGCTGTGGGGAGAGGGAAACCCCAGGGGCTGCTTTAAAGCAGCCCCCTTACCGTCTCTTCTTTGGGGAGAGCAGCAGCAGCAGGAAAGATGAAGGTCCGGCCTGCCAAGGTGGAGAAAAAGGGGGGGGTCAAAATAGACCCCCAAGAAAATGGGAGCCGTGTGCTTAGGCAGGCAGGCAGGCAGTTGGAAGCTGATTAGGTTTGAATTGAAACACCGTGTGCTGATTGGCTGAGCTGTAGGCAGAGGGAGGAGCTATCAGGGAGGCTGAGCACTTAAACCCTGCTGGTAAGCGACCAGGGAGCTTTGCGACCGGGTGCTCGCGAATAGGGTGAGTGCTAACAGGAGGGAGTTTTGAGAGGCTCTCCTGGAGGAGGAGAAGGAAGGAGCAAACTAAAGCACCTTGGGGTAAGTGGCTGCTTATATTTGGAGGTTTTGGGCTTGTGTGTGTTTGTTTGGAGTTTGTTTGTTTGGAGTTTGTTTGTTTGTTTGGAGCGTTTGGAGTGCTGAGCTGAGTGTGTTTGTTTGTTTGTTTGAAAGGCCGTGTGCTCAGGCAGGCAGTTGGAAGCTGATTAGGTTTGAATTGAAACACCGTGTGCTGATTGGCTGAGCTGTAGGCAGAGGGAGGAGCTATCAGGGAGGCCGAGCACTTAAACCCTGCTGGTAAGCGACCAGGGAGCTTTGCGACCGGGTGCTCGTGAACAGGGTGAGTGCTAACAGGAGGGAGTTTTGAGAGGGGAGTTTAGAGGGGGAGCTTGGGGGGAGCCAGTGACTTCTATTGCCCTTAAACTAAATCCTTTATAACAACCTCTATCTGAAACATTTAATTAACCCTCATATATAATTAGAGTAGGAAATGGAGGCAGAAGCCCGGCAGCAGAGCGGGGGCTATCCTGTTTATTGTGTCGAGTGCAGTATGTATGACTACCTACCCTGTGGGTGGGTGGCATATGTGTGCGCTCGATGCAAGGAGCTCCTGGCCCTCGGAGACTGAGTGCGTGCTTTGGAGGCCAGGGTGGCTGAACTGGAGGAGCTAAGGAAGGCAGAGGTGTTTGTGGATGAGACTTTCCGGGACATAGTAGGGCTGTCCCACCTCAAATCTGACAGTCCTGATGCTGTTACGGAGGATGAAAGGCTCAGGGAAGGAGAGCAGTCAATGGGAGCAGAGGGAAACCATCCCATAGTTGGGACCCTCCTTCCAGAGGGTGATGTTGTATCCTCTCGTGCCGAGGATACTTCTCCGGGGGAGGGAGCTCCAGCTGTTAGGAAGAAGCAGGTTTTAGTAGTGGGGGATTCGATCATTAGAAATATAGATAGTTGGGTTTGTGATGACCGGGAGAACCGTATGGTTACTTGCCTGCCTGGTGCGAAGGTTGCGGATCTCTCGAGGCATCTAGACAGACTTATGGGCAGTGCTGGGGAGGAGCCGGTCGTCGTGGTACATGTTGGTACCAATGACATAGGGAAGGGTAGAAGAGATGTTCTGGAGGCCAAATTTAGGTTACTAGGAAAGAGACTGAAATCCAGAACATCTTTGGTGGCATTCCCTGAAATGTTTCCAGTTCCACGCGCAGGGCCAGATAGACAGGCAGAACTTCAGAGTCTCAATGAGTGGATGAGACGATGGTGCAGGGAAGAGGGGTTTAGATTTATTAGGAACTGGGGACACTTTTGGGGTAGGGGGAGCCTATACAGGAATGATGGGCTCCACCTAAATCAAGGTGGATCCAGACTGCTGGCATTAAACATTAAAAAGGTCGTAGAGCAGTTTTTAAACTAAGAGGTGGGGGAAAGCCGATTGGTGCAGGGGAGCACCTGGATCGGACGGAGACTTCTCTTACACGAGGCTCCATAGGTAGGGATTCCCTAGAAGTTAGTCAGATAGGGAACGTGGGAAATAATATATGGGCAAGATCAGATGTGAAACAATCGTGCATAAAAAAATCCAATGTGTCTGTGAAAGGCGGACATATAAATAGTGGTAGTTTTCTAACATGCTTTTACACTAATGCTAGGAGTCTGTCTAATAAGATGGGTGAACTGGAGTACCTCCTATCAAAGGAGGAAGTTGACATAATAGGCATCTCAGAAACATGGTGGAATGAGGACAATCAGTGGGACACTATCATACCGGGATATAAATTATATCGGAAAGACAGAACAGGTCGTGCGGGTGGAGGAGTGGTACTATATGTGAAGGATAATATAGAATCAAATGAAGTAAAAATCCTAAAGGAATCAAAATGTTCCATAGAATCATTATGGATAACAATTCATTCCTCTAATATGAATATGGCATTAGGAATATATTACCGACCACCTAACCAGGACAGTGATAGTGATGCTGAAATGATAAGGGAGATTAGAGAGGCTACCAAAATAAAAAACACAGTAATAATAGGAGATTTCAATTATCCCCATATTGATTGGGTGCATGTCACCTCAGGACGGGATTCAGAGATTAAATTTCTTGATGCCTTAAATGACTGCTTCTTGGAGCAGCTAGTACAGGAACCCACAAGGGGAGAGTCGATTCTCGACCTAGTCTTGACTGGAACGCAGGATCTGGTCCAAGAGGTAACTGTTACTGGACCGCTTGGAAATAGTGACTACAATATAATAACTTTTAATATTCCTGTGTTGGGAAGAACACCGCAGCGGTCAAACACTCTGGCATTTAATTTCAAAAAGGGGAATTACACTAAAATGAGGAAGCTAGTTAAACAGAAACTAAAAGGGAGAGTAATTAAACTAAAATCCCTGGAAGCTGCATGGGAACTGTTTAAAGACACCATACTAGAGGCCCAACTTAAATGTATACCCCAAATAAAAAAACACAGTAAGAGACCTAACAAAGAACCACCATGGCTAAACAGCCATGTTAAAAAGGCAGTGAGAGAGAAAAGGGCAACTTTTAAAAAGTGGAAGTCAAATCCTAGTGAGGAAAATAGAAAGGAACATAAACACTCCCAAATTAAGTGTCATAATGTAGTAAGAAAAGCCAAAAAAGAGTTTGAGGAACAGCTAGCCAAAAATTCAAAAAATGATAGTAAAATGTTTTTTAAATACATTAGAAGCAGGAAGCCCGCTAAAAAAGCAGTGGGGCCCTTGGATGATAAAGATATAAAAGGAGCGATCAAGGAAGACAGTGCCATTGCGGAGCGATTAAATGATTTCTTTGCTTCAGTCTTCACGGCTGAGGATGTTACAGAGGTTCCTAAATCTGAGCCAGCCTTTTTAGGTGACAAATCTGAGGAACTCACTCAGATTGAAGTGACATTAGAGGAGGTTATGGAATTAATTGATAAGCTGAATAGTAACAAGTCTCCGGGACCAGACGGCATTCACCCAAGGGTTCTGAAAGAACTCAAATGTGAAATTGCGGAGTTATTAACAGTGGTTTGTAACCTATCCTTTAAATCCACTTTGGTACCAAATGACTGGAAGATGGCCAATATAACACCAATATTTAAAAAAGGCTCTAGAGGAGATCCTGGCAATTATAGACCGATAAGTTTAACATCAGTACCAGGCAAATTAGTAGAAACACTAGTAAAGAGTAAAATTGCAAGGCACATAGAAGAGCACGAATTGTTGGGCAAAAGTCAGCATGGTTTCTGCAGAGGGAAGTCGTGTCTAACTAATCTGTTAGAATTCTTTGAAGGGGTTAATAAACATGCGGACAAGGGGCACCCAGTGGATATAATATACCTAGATTTCCAGAAAGCCTTTGACACGGTCCCACACCAAAGGCTTTTACGTAAATTAGGTGGTCATGGGATAGGAGGAAAGGTCCTTTCATGGATCAAGAATTGGTTAAAAGACAGAAAACAAAGGGTGGGAATAAATGGTAAATTTTCACAATGGAGGAGGGTAACTAGTGGTATTCTCCAGGGGTCAGTACTGGGCCCAATCCTGTTCAACTTGTTCATCAATGATCTAGAAAATGAGGTAAGCAGTGAGGTGGCCAAGTTTGCAGATGACACAAAGTTGTTCAGGATAGTCAAAAGCAAAAGGGATTGTGAAGAACTACAAAAAGATCTCAGCAAACTGAGTGATTGGGCAACAAAATGGCAAATGAAATTTAATGTGGGTAAGTGTAAGGTAATGCATGTTGGAAAAAATAACCCAAATTACACGTACTACATGATGGGGTCAAATTTAGCTACGACAGATCAGGAAAGGGATCTTGGAGTTATAGTGGATAGTTCTATGAAGACATCCACGCAGTGTGCAGTGGCAGTTAGTAAGGCAAATAGGATGTTAGGAATTATTAAAAAAGGGATAGATAATAAGACAAAAGTACC
The DNA here is from genome assembly GCA_032595735.1 of Pelochelys cantorii. NCBI lineage: Eukaryota > Metazoa > Chordata > Testudines > Trionychidae > Pelochelys > Pelochelys cantorii. Next base: position 90,829,159 of record CM064326.1, read on the forward strand.
TATATAAAACTATGGTACGCCCACATCTCGAGTACTGCGTGCAGATGTGGTCTCCTCACCTCAAAAAAGATATATTGGCATTAGAAAAGGTTCAGAAAAGGGCGAATAAGATGATTAGGGGCTTGGAAAGGGTCCCATGTGGGGAGAGGCTAGAGAGACTGGGACTTTTCAGTTTGGAAAAAAGGCGATTGAGGGGCGATATGATAGAGGTATATAAAATCATGAATGGTGTGGAGAAAGTGATTATAGAAAAATTATTTACCTTTTCCCATAATACAAGAACTAGGGGACACCAAATGAAATTGATGGGTAGTAGGTTCAAAACTAATGAAAGGAAATTTTTCTTCACACAGCGCACAGTCAACCTGTGGAACTCCTTGCCCGAGGAGGCTGTGAAGGCCAGGACTCTATTAGGGTTTAAAAAAGAGCTTGATAAATTTTTGCAGGTTAGGTCCATAAATGGCTATTAGCCAGGGATAAAGTATGGTGCCCTAGCCTTCATAACAAGGGCAGGAGATGGATGGCAGGAGATAAATCACTTGATCATTGTCTTCTGTTCTCCTTCTCTGGGGCACCTGGCATTGGCCACCGTCGGCAGATGGGATGCTGGGCTCGATGGACCTTTGGTCTGACCCAGTATGGCCATTCTTATGTTCTTATGTTATGTTCTTATGACCACTTGCATCGTCTGTTGACTACAGATCACTGTTCCCGGCCAATGAGATCTGCAAGAAGTGGTATCCCAGTCCATCCCGCTTCCCGTATCTCTCAATGGTGATCCATTGGCAACAGAAGCTGCGAGCAAACATGCATGTAAATAAGGTGCTGGTGGCCCACCACAGACTAACCCTAGCTGACTGCCTCCAGCTTGTTGTCCACCCCTGCTTTGGACCATAATCAAGATACTTATAAGGGTCTAAACATTCAAAAAACATTTGTCATTTTTACTGCTATCAATAAAAACTACTATGAATGATTTCAATTTCTTACAGAACATTTAACCTGGACTTCTGCTACAGCTTCCAGAAGTAAACTTTTGATAACTATTAGGGATACAAATACTGTTATTTATCAGATTTTGTCTTGGGGACAAATAAACAATATTAAATAGCTCTAGCTGTTTCTACTAAATACTCTCTTGCAAGGGGGCTGAAATTATAAACACATTTGCTGCCAACGTCCACATTCCCTCTAACTGCTGGTTGTCAAAGCCAGTTCTTTAACATTGTCATATACAATCATGTTGCTAACTGACAGTTCACTGCAAATGCATATATATTGTAAAATGGTCTTTTCTTTTCTTTTCTTTTCTATGTTGACATGGGGTGCTCTTCAGAATACTAAAACATATGCCTAAATTGTATTCTAAAGTAATTAAATCCTTATCTATAAACTACACACAATAGAATATTACTTTTTATAGCTATCATTGACTTGGAAGTAGGAACATATTTTAGTAGCACATAAGTGTGTCCTGCTGGGGGGAAAATGTAAGGTTTTTTGAAGTTTTAGTCTACCTAAAAATGTTTCAGTCTTCTGCATGTAAAAGACACTTTGATTTCTGATTTCTACAACAGCTTTATGAACTGAAGAAAGGTTTCTGGGTATCAGATCTCAGTTTTTCCAATCCTTTTCTTCACACACATTTACTTTTTTACTTTCACAATAAGTGAGGTAATAATAACCAATATTATATATGAACAGTAAAAATCTTGTAATGGAACCACATTCAACTCTGATTCCAAACTGACTATGCAACTTTTCTTATTGCTATAACCTTCACACTTCGTCTCCCAACCATCATTCCACTGTTAGTTATTCCTCTTTAGACAGTATTTTGTCTGTATGCTATTTTACAGGCTCTGTGCCTTTTTTATCTTTGGAAAGCATCAAATCATTTCTGTCATTTGTCATTGGGGATAGAATCATGCTTGTGTATATTTAATTCTTCATTTCATAATTATTTAGAGGAGAAAAAACAGACCACAGAGATCTGTATTTTATATTTGTTTCCACATAAAGAAGATATTAAATATTATACTAATTTATTATTTATAATTCTGAGTGTATTGTATCCCACCTAATGGAAACAGACCAACAAAATAAGCTGAAATAATATTAAATAATCATCATTATCATCTTTATTTCAAGTGATGAACAGGTGAGCTTCTTTAGGTTGTCATTGTAGTCAGGAAAGTCTCTGCTTTGGGTTAATATCCGGGCCGTACAAAACCCCTATCAAAATAGCCTATGTGAATCTAACGCTATAGGCTGTATTCATATAGTGGCTGATTCACTGCTAATTCATTTTATGCTCTTCCCCTTCAAGTTTCCTACTCACTACTTTATACTTACCTCCTGTCTCTTCCAACAGCGGCCTCTTATCCCACTGTAGGTTCTAGAATGCCCTTCATGCTTACCCTTTTTCAGGATTGTACAGGGCCTTAATGGCCTACAGTCTCTACTTCTTTCCAGTTCCTGTTATTTCAGGGCCAAGTAACCCCTTCCCATAGGAAGTTAGGAGGTCTTGCCAGGTAGCTAATCCTTCTATTAAGCAACATTGAAGGATTCTGGTTCTATGAGAAGATTCCCTCCATATATTGCAGTGGCAGGGATATTAAACAGCCTGGTCCCAAACATTTACTCTCTATATTAGGTTCTGGAAATGAGGTGCATCAGAAGCCCTCATGTGATTAGAAAGTAAGCCATGTGGTTTCTACAGCTACAAATACAGGACAAACACTTTTGGAATGTCTATGGCTAATACCCAAAAGCAGTAGCAGAAGGAGGAAACAACCATTCTTAGCAAACCCTGGCAGGATTAAAGTGTTACAAGCCATATCAAGGTTATTCCACAAGATGCAAGACATCAAGTTGGTTCTCAAGTGCTCCTTGAAGATCCTGATAAAGAAAATGCACAAAAAATCAGGAGAGAATATGTGGGTATTGCTGATTGGCCTCTCACTCCAGAAACTTCCAAGATGAAGAGAGATTTAGGTTGGAGATTAGGTGAAATTTTGTCAGAGCGATTAAAAACTTGAATATATTGTCTTGTGGGTTGTGGAATCTCCATCATTGGAAATTTTTAAGAGAAGGTTAGACAAATACCTGACAAGGATGATCTTGATCACTGATCCCTGTAAGCTGACTGGGCAGGGCTGATTAATCATCTGTGATGCTGTGCTGCCACAAAGTTTTTAAGGAACACTGATCTAGATGGTGTTAGATCCTGCCATGCGTACAGGGGACTGGACTTGATGACCTCTCAGGTTTTCTTCTAGTTCTATGATTCCACAATTCTATAAAAATCGAATCTATGACCCATGCTGAACAACATTTTCAAATCAATTGAAGCAGCCAATATTGTACTATAACATCCTAGTCTTGCAAATTTTCAGAAACTGAGCCTTAAAATGAAGGAATTCCTCATGACTTTTGTTACATTACATAAATGACACATGACTCTACTTAAAATCTGGTCCATGTGCATCATTGCAACACATCTGTCTAGGATTCTGATGAAGAGAAGTTAAGATGGGATAACTAACACAAATGTGAATGGATCCTGTCTGGCACATTATCAAGAGTGCTATCAGTTAAGTTCCAATTGTATAACCTTTATTGATGATGATGATGATGACAAAGAAGAAGAAGAAGAAGAAATAAGAGGGGGAAAGAGCACAGTTCAGCTTTTAGATGCCAGGTTGAGTTGGTAGCACTGGCAACTAGAAAAAGAAAAGCACAAGAAAACAACAACCAAAAAAAAAAAAACTTATGGAGAAATGTGGTAAGGCAGTTATCAAGAAAAGAAATGTAGAACCCTAAAATTTTGTTTTATACTCATTTTTCAGAGTATAAATTCACATGAACAGAAGCTCTTTACCACATTACTTCATTCTTGCAGCTGTTTTTAGTGACAAGTCTATGAATGTCTGGCAAGAAGAGAACCAAAACAACATTTGTTTTGTCAAGAACCATTGCTCTTTCTGAAGCTACATACCTGTTGATTATATTTAATTCTATAGTCTTCATTTCACAATTGTTTAGAGAAAAGAAATAAACAGACTACACAGATCTGTGTTTTATATTTGTTTCCAAGTAGAGGAGATATAAAAGGCAATTCTACACTAATTTATTATTTAACTTTATGAGCTCACTGTACCCCAACTAGTGGAAAGTGCCCAACACAACAGCTGAAGCAAAATTATAGAATCATAGGACTGCAAAGGATCTCAAGAGGTCATCTAGTCAAGTCCTCTGCTCTGATGCTAAGACTAAGTATTAGACCATTCCTAACAGGTGGTTGTCCAAACTGTTCTTAAAAATCTCCAATGATGGAGATTCCACAAGATGTATAGGCAATTTTTAATCACTCTAACATTTTGGAACTATTTTCTGATGTCCAGTCTAAAGCTTCCTTGCTGCAATTTAAACCCATTGCTTCTTTTCCTATCCTCAGAGGCTAAGAAGAATAATTTTTTTCTTTCCTCCTTTTAACAACCAATTATGTACTTTAAGAACATTTTTACTGCAGATTTGACAAAATGCAAACAAGGTACCAATGTAAAATTTCTATAGATAGCTACAGCAATCAACCTAAGGTTTAAGAATCTCAGGTACCTTCTAAAATCTGAGGTACAAGCTGTGGAACATGCTTTCAGATGTGTTAAAAGAGTAACACTTTGATATGGAAACTACAGAACCTGAACCACCAAAAAAGAAAATTATCAGAAGCTGGTGGCATCTAAAAATGAATGTGTCAGTCTGCTCTTCTTGGATCATTACTAAGCAGAACCCATGAGCAACTTAGATGCATGTCCTCTGGAATGGTGGTTAAAGCATGAAGGGACATGCTAATCATTAGTGCATATATCATATAAATGTCTTCTGATGCCAGCTAAAACATTGTCAATCACATGCCTGTTCTCGCTTTCAGGTGACATTGTAAACCATAGGTGGGCAATATAATTTCTTGCAAATATTTAAAAACTCAAAACAAAACAAAACAAACAAATGAACAAAAAACTGTAAGTGCACAAGAAGTAGAACAGTATGGACTTATCAGTTCTAAAGTTTTCCATTGTTTCATTTTTGAATGCAATTACTTTTTGCCAATAAATTCTACATTTATTCAACATTTGTAAATAATTCTACAATTGTAAGTTCAATTTTCTTGATAAGGAGATTGCACTATAGTACTTGTTTAGTAGAAATGAAACATACCATTTTTTTACAGTTCAAGTATTTGTAACCAAAAATAAATACAAAGTGAGCACTGTACAATTTGTATTCTGTATTGAAACTGAAATTAATATATTGACAGATGTAGACAAAAATCCAAAATATTTAAATAAATATTCTATTTTGGTTTGAAAGCACAATTTATTTTTTTAAATTGCAGAATTCATTGTGATTATTTATAATCGCTTGACAGCCCTAATCAAAATATGAGGTGTTTATTGCTAATCATATTTACATGTGAATAACTGATCTTGGATTTGTATCAACCTAATAATGCTTAGCTTTTCAAGGTGGACATGTTCAAATGACTGTTCTGAGGGAATAAATTTCTTTTCTTACATATCTGCTCTTAAATTGAGAGTAAATGGTATGAGTGTTTGTCATCATCCTGTGTTTGCTCTATGGATTTCTCCATATCTTAGTCTTCTTTCCTCATTTTCATTACAAAACACCAATTTCATAACTAATAAGCTTCTCTTAGCCTTTCACTTCTGCTGAAAAACTTATAATTTTGACCAATCATTCGAAAATTACATTTGGGTATTCAATATAAGTGCTGTACTGGCAGTACTGGCTGGTGCTAGCCAACTCTTTCTTGTCACAGTTGTTACTCATTTCACATGAGAAAAAGCCATGGATCTCAGACTAGCTGGGGGTTTGAAGAAATAACTCGATTTCTGGAGTTTTGTAAGGGCTAACTTGAACTCTCATTGAAACCAACTAGTCTTTATATTGACTTCAGTTGGGAGTTGGTTCAGGTGCTATAATAGTGATAGAATTGGCATTTACTTCTTTAATGTTATAGTATATTCGTAAAAAAATAGTTTTGATTATAAGCACTTTTGCCCTGACATCAAAAATTATGAAAGAAAAATTGAATTGGCAGTAACTCCCTTCCTTCAAAACCAGAAAATAGCCAGAAATACAATAAAACCCCAATAAACCAAAGCTTCACTTCACTTATTATTAAGCTTCACTTCATACTTTACATGTAATGCTTCTCTTAAGTATATCTATTTTGAATAAGAGTAAAATAGAGTAGCCTGAGTTAATTCCTTTCTCTGTCAGAAAAGAAATAACACATTTCTACTGGTTTAGTCTTATTAATTAGGCAGTGTTTAAGGAGACTAATGAGGGATCAGGGACTCACGGTGGCAGGCACTGTACAAATAATATAAAGATAGTGTCTTCTCCAGGGGCCTCACGCTCTAAGATAAAGCTTAAAAAGCTATGAACATACTCTCAACCAAAATACTGTTTCAAAATGCTTATAAAGTATATATCTTCATTTCCAGTATATATATAATCCCTTAGTTTATCTGCAGTTTAAAAAAAGGTTATGAACGGTCTCAGCATCATTGGTGAGCCTGATGGAATTTTAATAGACAGGAACCTTTTTATTCATACTGTTATTTATCTAACTGCTTTTTCATTGAAATCTTATACAAGACACTGTTGGCATAAATGTAGCTGATGGTTTTAGTATTAAGCAGGGCTTAAAGAAGCCCAACAGGCATTAATTGCAAAATCTATTTGAAATAAATTGCCCAGACAGTGCTTGTGTTTTGATTATAGGTGTGCGTATATATCTGAATTTTAATGAATGAGAAATGGTTGCTGTAAGATGCATAATGCAAAATCATCAAGCTGGGAAGTGTACGATGAAACAAGGTCAATAAAATTAATGCCCCTTCATAAAGGAAACCATTTAAAAACTTTGAGGATACAAGCAGCCTGTTCATGTAAACAGAATTAATGCAGTGAAAGACTAAATAAAGTCTTTGGAAACTAATGGTGAAATTGTTTCATTAGCATAAATTTGGATACTTCTAAAAGCGTCTAAGTAAAGAGATCAGACAGCCACAGGAATGATAACAAGCTAGAAAAATTAGGTCCACTGAAATATTTTTAAAATAAAGCTTAAGGACAAGACTCTCAACTGCCATAAATCAATAGCTCTGCTTATGCCAATGGAATTACACAGCTTTTTATCAGCTGAGGATATTCTCCACCATGCTCAAAGAGTGAGGTAATATCTGCCCTCTTCCTTTGACGGTATCAACCATAAAGAACTAATTTAATCAGAAGGCAATCTAAAATTCTAAAGGAATTAAAATGAGGCATAATGAAATGTCAGAAGAGCTGATAGATATGGAGGAGGCATATAAGGCTTTCTGTTCATGATATATGTATGGATGAAATCCTAAGTGTGGAAGCTGAGTGAGGCTAAGTCAACTCTAACAACTATACATGTGTCTATGTGGTATGGTGGAAAGGTCCAGTTGGAGAAGAGAACACGGCTATAGAAAACTTACAATTGGCTCCCTGAGGAACAGTTATTGTGAGCATTCTTTTCTCACTTTACACACTTTCAGTGCTTCTCCTAAACCATTAATCTTCCTGTCCCCATATAAATCAGTTCCATGTGGAACAGAGGTGAAGGGGAGTAGGGGTGCTACTGGGTAAGTGTTAGAATACTTACAGTTGGTTGTCTAAGGAAAAGCTAGTGACAGTGTCCTTTTCTCTCTTGCAAAATTGCAAAGTCTTTACAGTATCTGCTATTGGAGTGTGACCTCTGCTTGTACTGAACCATGTGGCAGAAGACAAGGGGAATGGGAGTGGGAGAAAATTCCAGTCTGTCGGTCAGAGGAAAACAATACATTGGCCCTTTCTAGCTGCCTAAGGAAAAGAGCTGGGGAGTTAAGATGAATCTTCAGGAAACCTAATACTATTTAGTTGTGTCTCTTTCTTCTTCCATTTCATCACTGTTATGCAGTTCACATTTTTGGTAAAACCAATGAGGGGGATTGCAGGAAATTCCAGCTCAGAATATTGTCACAAGAATTAACCATTGACCTTGTAAGCATATTTCAGTAAATTGCTGTTTCAGCAGACACTCCAGCTGGTTCTTTTGGTTCACTTGCAGTACCAATGTGTTCAGTTTAACTTCATAGCAGACCAAACCCCTCCATTCATAATGTGTGGATGGGTGATCTTTGGATAAAATATCTCTCTAACATAGGTTGCTGGATCTCCTCTACAGCAGTGGTTCCCAACCACCAGTCTGCAGACTGGCGCTGGGACATGAACCGCTGGCTGCTGGACCACAGCTCTGGGGGCCAGGGCTCAGGTACACCGCCCAGCACCTCCCCTTCTGCCATGGTTGTTGGGAGAGGTGTGGCCTGGGCAGGGGCAGAATCTCCTCCTGACTGTGGACAAGTAGTTCACTACATGGTGGGAGGGCCACACAGAGCTCAGCATGACAGCTTTAGAGCTGCCATGACCCAGGAAGCAATACTCAGCTGGTGGATAGGAGGCAGCGCAGGGCAAGGTGAGGAGAGCGGGGCAGACACTGGGAGTGCTGGGGGGGGGTCTAAGAGATGGGGGGTGGCACTTAGAGACTCAGGGGGCACAGCTAATACTGGAGGGCTCTGGGAGCAGGGCTAGTACTGGGGAGCTCCCAGGGGTGGGGGCTCTAAGAGGTGGGGTGCTGACAATGGGGGGGCACTGGGGCATCCAGGTTGGGGAGCTGACACTGGGGGGCTCTGGCAGCAGGGCTAGTAGTAAGGGGGCAGGGATGGCACTGAGGCATACTGGGGATGGGGCTAATACTGAGGACTGGGGGCTGACACTCATGTTGGGGATTAGGTGCAGTGGGGGCTCTGGAAACAGAAGGCTGGCACTGGAAGGTCTGGTGGCGGGGGGCTCTAAGGGGCAGGGGCTGGCACTGAGGTGTTTGGGATGGGGGACTGGCACTGGAGGAGGTTTGGGGCATGGGACTCTGGGGTCAGTGACTGGCGGAGGGTAGTGGAAGGGTGGGAGTCTCTAGGGGTTAGGACTGACATTGGGGGACTCTCAGTGCCGGGGCTTTTTATACCATGGACTGGAAAACCCATTTACAAACTTTTTGTGAACCAGCAACATTTTATTTGAATATTTGAATAGTCACTATTTACACAATGAATATTCAGATATGCAAATACAATGTTGCTGGTCCACCAAAAATTTGTGAATGGGTTTGCTAGTCTGTGGTATAAAAAAGGTTGGGATACAATACAGGGCACAAAAATCACTTCTCTTTTTTCCATTTGATACTTTGAGGCCCCATGAATTCTCCAAATGTTGGCCAGCCTTAAAGGAAAGCATTACAAACCCACATGCTTGTTAAAACTCTGAAAGAATTCTAACAAATTGGTGAGGCTTGACTTCTTTTACAATAGCCACATTGATTCTTCTCAAGTGTCTGATAATTTTTGTCTTTATTAGCTTCTAACAATTTGCCTGATGTTTAAGTTATACTAATGAAACTGCAAAAGCGACTCAGAGTCCTGTGGTACCTTATAGACTAACAGATTTATTGGAGCATAAAGTATGAAGTGAAGCTTAATTATAATAATAAATAATAAACAGATTTATTGGAGCATAAGCTTTCGTGGGCAAAGACCCACTTTATCAGATGTGGGTCTTTGCCCATGAAAGTGTATGCTCCAATAAATCTGTTAGTCTATCAGGTGCCACAGGACTCTGAGCTGCTTTTGCAGATTCAAACTAACATGGCTATCCCTCTGATACTAATGAAACTGTAATTGCCAGGATCACTTCTGGAGCCCTTTTTTAAAAATTAGCTGACTTCCATTCACCTTTTTTCAGTGAGAAGTTACATATTATATTTAGTAGTGCTATATGTTAGAACTTCATATATATGTTCCCTCAGAACTCTATGATGAATAATATTTCTAGTGAATTATTGTTATATTTATCAATTTGTTCTGAAATCTATTTTATTAGTACATCATGGCAATAGTACTTCAGGTTTGTTGCACAAAAAGTATGATGTGGATATTGACCCCACATTCTCTGCTGTCCTGCAAAATATTAATTTAGCTTTTCTGCAATGTCATAGCCTTTTCTGAGTGCTCCTTTATCATCTTGGTTGCCTATTGGCTCCACTGACTGTTTGGCAGGCTTCCGGCTTCTAATATACTTTAAAAATATATACTGTTAGAATCTGAGAAGAGAATTACACAAGTGGCAAATCTGTTCTTGGTCTCCCTTATTATACTTATCCTTGAAGAGTTTGGGCCCCTTTATATTCTTCCTAAGATTTAACTTCCACATTTAAAGGGAGTCTTTTTGCCTGTGTCTTTCTTGTTTGGTCATCGTGGCATTCTTTTGATCCTCTTATTATTATCTTTTTTGATTCGGTGTTTGCACCTAATCTGAGACTTTATCATGGTATTTTAAATAAATAACCAATTACTGCTTTCAGGCATTTAAACTTTGTGACAGCTCTTTTTAATTTGTATATAACAAGCATTCTCATTCTTGTTTATTTCCCATTTTTAAATTTATTGCTACTATCATGGGCTTTTTTTTCTATCCTTCCCCCCAAAAAAGGATGTGAAAATTACTTACATTCTTAGCAATATTATCTATTGGTTCTGCAATAGTTAACTATTGAATCTAAACCTGTGATCAAGTTAGAACTAAATCAAGATTTGTCTTTCTCCTTAGGGGTTCCAGGAATAGTTACTCCAAGAAGCATTTATTTATGGTGTCTAGAAATTTTATCTCCCCATGAAGACCTGAGGATATTTGAAGTCACCCACTGCTTTTGTAGTATCTCTAAACACTTTTAGCATTACTCAATCACTGTCACTATGTCGGTCAGGATGTACTCTTTTCATTCTTGCATGGATATTTTACAGTTTGTTTCTTGAAAGATTTTTACTTTATCTGACTTTATGCTTTGTTTAACACATCATGCTACTACCCCAGCAAGCAGAACCAAATCTGTCATTCCTACATATTTTATATCCTGTGTCCCATTTTATTCCACCAAGTTTCTGTGTTACCCATTGTATCAATATCCTCATTAATACTAGAAAAACTTAAAAAAAACCAGTGAATCTAGCTGACAGATTGACATAGCCAGATGAGTACCCAGACATCAGCTACTTCAAGATTGGCCATACAAAGAAAACAACAGAACACCACTTGTCATCATCTACAGTCCCCAACTTAAACCCTTCTAATGCATTATCAACAATCTACAATCTATCCTGGAAAATGACCCCTCACTCTCACAAGCCTTGGGAGGTAGATCAATCCTCACCTAAAGACAACCCCCTAACCTCAAACAGATTCTTACCAATAACCACACAGCACACCTCCATCATACACATCGAGGAACCCATCCCTGCAATCAACCCTAATGCCATCTCTGCTCACACATCTATACAGGTGATATCATCACAGGACCTACCCATCTAAACCACCATATCAGAGACTCAGACAGCTGCACATCCGCTAATGTGATCAATGCCAATAAATGACAGCAATGCCTCTCTGCCCTGTATATTGGCCAAACTGGACAGTATCCACGAGAAAGAATTAATGGACACAAATCAGATATCTGAAAAGGCAACAAACAGAAACCTGTTGGGGAATATTTTAATTTGCCTGGGAACTCATTAATGTTAATAGTTATTTCATGCCTAAGAGACATCTCTGGTCTGGGTTCTCTTTCACATCTGTTGGCTTTCCCTTTACCTTTCATTTAAAAACTTCTCTACAATCTATTTAATTTTAAGTGTCAGCAGTCTGATTCCATTTTGGTGTAGATGGAAAACATCCCACCTCTAGAGCCCACTTCTTTCCTAAAAGCAATCCCAGTTCCTAGGAAACATCACATTCTGCTCTCTATACCATCATCCCATCCACACATTGAAGTTCTACATGTCTTAGTGATCCTACCAGTAGAAATGGAAGCATTTGAAAAAAAATTACCGTGTGGAATTGTATCAAATGCCTTAGTGACATCCAGCTGGATTTAATTTACTCCATTTCTTTTCTCTAAAAAGTCTGTTATCCTCTCCAAGAAGCAGATCAGGTTGGTCTGGCATGATCAATCTTTCATAAAACCACATTGTTGGGTTTTTTTCTACCAGTTACCATTTTCTCTCTCTCCTTAACTACTTCCTCTTTCAACATTTATTCCAAGATCCTGAATACATTTGACTACAAACTAATGACCCTTTAATTTCCTGCATTTTTTTTTTGCTTTCTTAAAAATAGATACTATATTAACAATTCTTCAGTCAAAGGCTATGGCTCCGACTTTACAGATTCATTAAAAATCCAAACTACTGTGTTTGCAATTTAATGTGACAGTTCCTTTAATATTGGTTACACCTCATGATTCCCCAACTAAAAGACCTATACTGGGGGAAAAAAATGGTCTACACCTGTCCTAAGCAATCAACAGTCCCATCAGAAAACATATTCACAATACATTCACATTTAATAATTTATCAAAACTCCACCAGAATTACAGATTTGTGCTTGAGTATCACAACAAATCACTGGGGAGCAATTTTTCCTTGATTTTTCACTGATGTTCCAATTAAATGTTGCTGGGTCTTCTCTCTGTGTGTGTCTGCTAAATGGAAATTATAGTATCTCAACCACTTATTTTCCCTTTTCATAATATATGTATTTATTCAATTAGGGAATCGATTTCATTAATCACTAATGAATTCAGTTTCTCCTCACATTGCTTGTTTTCCCTAATCATTTTCCTTCTAATATTTAAGCACTCTCAATTCTTTGGATTTCTTCCTTTATTTGCCTTTAAAAAAAAAATCAGGGTGAGAAAATGGACAGGAAATCCTAAACTGTGATGAATCCAGATAATTTTCATCTTTTTCTTCATTTTGTTTTGTATTACAAGACAAATTCAATGTTCAACTTCCAGAATGCAGCAAAATTTTCATATGAACAGGTTTGGTTTTTTTCCAAGAGAGAATACAGTGTAGGCAAAATAAAATCTAAAGGAAAGTCTACTCAACATGGAAGATCGACGCTGCCATCGTTGATCTGCTGAGGTTTGATTTAGCAGGTGGCATATAGAATTGAAAGAGCACCGCTGTCAGCCTCTCTTTGCGTAGACAGGAATTTAAGATATGTCAATTTCATATACATAAATTGAATACAAAGTAGAATTTTGTAAGTTTAGTTGGCTTTGATATAGTTTAATAAAGCATAAATACTTAGTGCCTGATACTCCCCTTAGTATTTTCTCCTATCTATGTGCAAAACATATTCCATTCTGTATGCATATAATAAAAGAACATAGGAAAGAAGATTTTGAAATTGTATCAAAATGTAAACTTTCACCATGCAGATGTTTTTCATTTTTTTTTCTCCCTTGATTTTTTTTAAAGTTATAATTTAGGCCAAGATTTTTAGAAGTGATGAGTGATTTCAGTTAATCAAATTTTGGAAGACCAACTGGCTATGAAGAGTATAAAAGGAATTAAGAAATATCTATTATATATTAGAGAGAGTTTGTTCATCTGTCTGTTTGTCAGTGAGCTCCTCCTAAAGGGCAAGAGCTAGGAACACCAAATTTGGAATGCAGTTTCCTCTTACCATAACTTAAAGGAAGATAAGGGTTTGGTTGTACCATTATCACCACCTACAGACAGATTTGAACCTGGGAGCTGTGGAACTTTGTTTAAGCACCTCAACAGCTTACACAATTAAGCTAGCTGGTGCTGTGCTTTGGCTATAGAGCTCACTTATTCATATCTCTCACTGTAAGTAGTCTAAGTGCCACTACATGGGACAATGAACCACACCCAGTAGTGTGTGGGTTACACCAGGACAATGGAATGTATATGAAATGTGATTGTTTCTCATCAAACAGAAAGTATTGTGTCCAGTTCTGGGCCCCCCACTATAGAAAGAATGTGGACGCATTGGAGAGGGTCCAGCAGAGGGAGACCAAAATGATTAGGGGGCTGGAGCACATGATCTATGAGGAGAGACTGAGGGATTTGGATTTGTTTAGTCTGCAGAAGAGAAGAGTGAGGAGGGATTTGATAGCAGCCTTCAACTTCCTGAAGGGAGGTTCCAAAGAGGATGGAGAAAGGCTGTTTGCGGTAGTGACGGATGGCAGAACAAGGAACAATGGTCTCAAGTTACAGTGGGGGAGGTCTAGGTTGGATATTAGGAAAAACTATTTCACTAGGAGGGTGGTGAAGTACCGGAATGAGTTACCTAGGGAGGTGGTGGAATCTCCATCCCTAGAGATTTTTAAGTCTCGGCTTGACAAAGCCCTGGCTGATTTAGTTGAGATTGGTCCTGCCTTGGGCAGGGGGCTGGACTTGATGACCTCCTGCGGTCTCTTCCAGCTTTATGATTCTATTATTCTAAAGGGAGGGCTGTGATAGCAGAGAGAGTTATACTCCAGAATGACCACAGAGAAATAGCAAACAAAACATGCCAATGCCATCCAAACAGCCTCAGAAAGCCATGGAGCAGCTGCTGGTTAGGCAGTGCGGCCCCCTACCACCCTAGGCTGGCCCCAGGGAGCAGCTGCCAGCTGCCCTGACTTGAGTCCCCCTAATCCCATACACTGATTTCTGCACCCCTACCTGCTGCCGTGAGACTTATGCCCCTTACCCTGACTCCTGTAACCCCCCACTTCTCCAACCCCCTTCTCTGAGACCCTCCTCACCCCCAACCCTGACTTCTGCACCTACACAGCCCTAGCCCACTGCCCTGAGCCCCTCCCCCCACCACACGTCTCCACATTCCTTCCCTGACTCCTTCAACCCACACCTCCAGCCTCTTACCCTGAAGGACCCAAGAAATGCTGGGTAAATCTTCCAGTAATTTAATAAATGTACCATTATGTACTTGTCCACTCAGAAAATCAGAATCTCCCCTGAAAATATCACTTGAGAAAAAGACAGAAGATATCCAAAATACATTTTAGGTCAGAGTTTAGTAACAGTTCAGTAATTCGTTCATTCCAGTGAAGAGTCAAATTGGTAGACGAGATTGAAGTGAGAAGTTTCTAAAATGTATCAGAAACCCAGACAAAGTAATCAAATCTTCAGGGTTCAAGAGCAAGTTCAGCATAACTTTCAGCAGCACCATGGGAAATATATTTTCTGTAACTATTAGCTTTTTTCATATCCTTATACATTCTCTTACATTATCTAAACCAACTCGGTGACCTCTGTGTCTGTCAACTCTTGTGTCTGCCAACTTGTGACCTCAGGGCTGTCAACTCTTAAACACAACCAAATTTAGATTTATATGCCCAAAGGAACTAGGGATGTAAAATCCCATTTAATTAATTAACCAGTTAAACATCACATTCAACTGGTTAACGATTTAAAGAGGGGTGGGCAGGTAGCTGCTCCATCCTAGCTAGGTTGGAGCAGCCCCCATGTCCTCCCGACCAGGCTGGAGCACCCCCCAGCCCTCACTTCAGGCAGATAGCTGAAGGCTATCTGGAAGGCTGGAGCAGCCCCTATCTGTGACATACCGGGGCTCTCTGCGGACAGGAGCAGCTCTGGGTGGACAGAGTAGCCCTTGCCTGTGACACACTTGGACCTGCCATAGACAGATGTTGCTCCAGACTGCCGAAGCAGCCCCTATCTGCAGCAGACACCATGGGGTTGGAGCAGCCATCTGCCCAAAGTGGATGGGGAAATGCTCCAACCACCACCAGGTAACTGGAACCAGTAAGCATCACCTATTAAGGGTGATACTTACTTGTTAACCAGTTAACCTTTCACATACCTAATAGGAATACAACAATAAAATTACAATAGTTCATTTTTATTTATCATTCCATTAAATTTGCTTTTAAGTAATCTCCTATTTTGAGGGGCAAAGAAGTGCATTATTATTTATTGTTCTATTTGTTTAATACTCACAGAGGGATAAATGCTATTAAAATAATTATAAAATAGTAATTGACTTTAAGTTTAAAAGATAAAGACTAAAAAACCTTACATATAGGATCAGCATTGCCAAGAAATCCAGAGGTGATGATAATGCCTATGTTTATTATTGATCACTTAATTCCTTATTGTCTCACTTCTTGTAGTGACAGATTGATAGGGCTCAAAATGTCTTTTCTTGTGTTACCACATTCCTGCAAGCCTTTTGGGGGCTCTTCCACGTAAGTCAATGTAATTTGTATCTAGTTATATCATTAGTTTATTTACCTTGTTCTTGATGGTTTTGGAATGATGGATGTGGAAATGCCGTGAACTTTTTTAATGCAGTGTGTGATACTGAATGTTTCTGAGCAGCTTCATCTTCAGTTGCATCAAAGAGATCTTTACACATCTCAAAAATTCACCCTACAGCATAAGCCAAAGTTTACTAAAATAAATAGGAGACTTTCTCTTAAATTCAATGGGGCAATGCATTAAAGGAAAGCCTCAGAATCCTGAATTTACTCAAAATAATGAATTCTCTTTCAGGCATTCAATGTAAAATATATAATTTGTGTTACATGATACTTAGTTAAGCTCCATTTATTTTTAGCTAACAGACTGTTTACAAATGATATTTATACTTCAAGAGTGACAGTTCATAAAGAAGTCTACTGAACTACTTTTACATCATCCACACTAAAAATATAGTAGCCTATAAATCAGAAAGTTTCTGAAAAAAAAGTGTAATGGCAAGTGAAGCCTAAAGTTATGGCACTACATCTCCATAATATAATCTTTAGTTATGCAGGTCTGAAAATACTTGTAATCTATTTCTTCTCTGAACAACTCGTGAATTACACTTGAAGATTAAAAACTACCTGTGCTGGCTCAGATTTCTAGAAGCAGAACAGAGATGACTGGCAAAAAGAATTTCAATTTTCTCAAGACTCTGAGCTTACAAGTTTATTTAAGTGAGGGGAAAAAGGCAAAAAATGGTTGTTCAAGCAGCAAAAAAAGCATCATAATTTTAATCCAGTGTCATTTTATTTTCTATAAACTGATGGCGCACAGATCTTTTTTGTAGTTCTTGGACCATTACGCTCTGACTGCTGCACTATATGTTGAAAAGCAGCAGCTCCTATATATGTTGAAATCTGGATGCTGAGAGTCTTGCTGAAAGAAGTACTGCAGCAATAGAAAATGTGAAATGACAGATGACTAGACCAAGACCATAAAAATTATTGTTGCTTTTCGCAGGTGCTGAATGTTGACATGAATCTGTTTTATTGCTTGGTCTTAAATGTCATATTATGTGACAAGTAAATTTTATTTTCCATTTCTCAACTTATAAAGTTATTTTGTACAGTACTTTCATGAGAAATCACATCAGAAAACACAATATCTTTAAACTAGTAAGCTTAAGCTATATAGATTTACTGTAGTTTTGCTTTTCTGATTCATAATAGTCAGTGTGGGATTCAACACTGGGAAAAGGCTCCAGCCATATATAGACAACTGTAGCTCTGAGAATTTATTCATTCCTATTTACATTACTCTTGATCTTTTGCCCAATTCAATGGTTACATACCTGATGTACAGTTATTCATTTTAGTAACAAAACTTCCCAATAGTCTATGTCAGTAATTCTCAAACTTTCCAGACTACTGTACCCTTTTCAGGAGTCTGATTTGTATCAGACCAAGTTTCACCTCAGGAGTGGCCTGAGGCCGGCTGCGGCAGCTGGCGGCCCAGGTGGAAGGGGAGATAAGTGCCCCCACCTGCACGGCCGTCAATGGCCATGACATAATCATTGGGCGCCTGGGTGCCCCCTGACGTCATCATCGGGCACCCTGGGCTGGCGGCGCCCTAGGCAACCGTCTAGTCTGCCTATGCTCACAGGCCGCCCCTGTTTCACCTGACTTAAAAATACTTGCTTACAAACCTACACTCATAAATCTACAGAAGTGTCACAAGTTTCAGAGAGGTAGCTGTATTAGTCTGTTTCTGCAAAAAACAATGAGGAGTCTGGCTGCACCATAAAGACTAACAAATGTAATTGGACATAAGCTTTTGTGGGCTTGAGCCCACTTTGTCAGACAAGTGGGCTGCCGGCCATGAAAGTTTATGCCCAACTAAATTTTGTAGTCTTTATGGTGCCACCAGACTCCTTGTTTTAAATGTGTCACAGCAAACTATTACTGCTTATTTTATCATTGTTACTATATAAGTATAATATAAAACAATTGAAATATAAATAGTGCACTTACATCTCAGGGTAATGTATATAAAGCAGTATAAAGTTACTGTCTGTATGACATTTTTGGGTTTTTTTACTTTGCTGTAACTAGTCAGACATGACCCCCCTCCCTTGTCTTCACTGGTATCTAGCTAGATGAATGTACCACTCTGCTTTTTCCCCTTTTCCTTGACACTGGCTCTCTTAGCTACAGTTTGTTAGGTGTCAAGCAATATGATTTATGTTAGTCTTTTTACTATGCTTTCTTGTTACTCAAGGCCATGAGGCCAAACTTTGCCTACAAACCATATTGCTTAATGTATGCTTATGAATATGTATGTAACCTGTAGAACGAGTGTGAAGTGTGAATGAAAAATATCAAATCAAAGGCAGTTTAGCATCTGTGACCTTTTAAGACAAACAAAGACCCTGCAAGCAGATAAATCAACTGACAAGTGGCCAGGAAAATCTCTCTTTCTCTCTCTTTTGGACAAGATGTAACAACATAGCAGTAACCTGGGACCAGCCCAGAGAAAGTAAAGCCTCCTGCAGATCCGAAGGGATCTCCCAAAGAACCTCATAGTCGACTCTCTGGGAAATTGACACCTGTCCAGCACTCCAGACACCTGTGAAATCAAAAGTAATCTACACCATACTTGCAGCCTGCCTCCAAACTTCCAGCATGAATGATATGAGTCTGTGAGAGTATCACCTTACCCTTAAGAATCTGTACCAATAAACAACCCCAAAAGCAATTCTGCTCCAATCTACCCTTTGTCCAGGTTTGTTCCTCAGCCAGTCTAAGGAAGTGCAACATTTGTTAGTGCTTTTTATTTGTCAGATTTTATGACAGGCAATGTATCTAGGCCCTGGTCTACACTAGGGAGTTATTTCAAATAACTCCACATATTTTCGAAATAACAAGCAGAGTGTCCAAACTACCACACCTGTTATTTTGAAATAAGGGCCTGGTAATTTTGAAACAACATCTACTGCTTTCCACAAGGAATAATGCTTATTTTGAAATAGTTATTTCAAAATAGCAGTAGTGTGGACACTTCACTGCTGCTATTTTGAAAAAACGGCTCCCCAGAATCATTCAAAGTAACTACTCCCCAGTATTTCCTGTAGCTCTAAGTCGAGATAGTATGTTCCCATTAAGGGTATATCTACACTACAGAATAAGGTCAAATTAAGATATGCAACTTCAGCTACATTAATTGTATAGCTGAAGTTGAAGTACCATTCCAATATTTTACTTCTCATCACTGTGAAATAATAACTTCTCATCACAATCTATGTCTGTTTCAAGAGCGTTCCTGAAATCAGTGAAAGCCCTTTTTAACAGTGAGAGTACACAGAAGGAAAGCATGGATTTTTTTCTTCATCAGTTATAGCTGGTATCATTTCTTGCAGCATTCCCTCTTCAGCTGTTTCTCTCTCTCAGATACTTGGAGATTCAACATGTAACACTTATCATGTTCCAATGAATGTTTACTACATGTTTCAGATTATCAGGTTGTGTACTGACACGTGGAGCATAAGCAAACTGAGAGTGTGTCTGCCATTACAAAGTGGCATGCAGGTTGGGACTACAGAGTCACATGATACTTCTGTGTTTTGAAAAATAGTTCTCTGTATTGCAGTCTGATTTGTGATCAATTTCTGCTTTGAAGTTAGAACTCTAGAAAAAATTATTAAATCTTGTACATCCAAACACCTCGTGTCTCTTTTTCAATTTGTGCCTACATTTTCCCTGTAGCTCTAGATGCATATGTGACTGCAAACCAATCATGTCTACAACCCTGTAATAGTTCTCTTCCCTGCTCTTTTCAAGTCATCTGTGGAGAATTTGATGTCTTCCGGTGGTTCAAAAAATTGCAGCACTGCAGCTAATGTCAGAATGTGCTTTAAATCACTGAACTCTCTTTCATGCTCTGGCTTCCATGCCCATTCAGTGGTCTGGTAGAGATGTTTCAGGTGAGTTGTTCAAGCAGTGCAGTTAGGTATGAACTTGCTGACATAATTCAATATGCCTTGTAGCCTTTGAATTTTCCTTTTATTTTCTGGTCTCAGCATGTTCAGTATTGCCTGAATCTGTGATTTATTGTGCAAGATTCTCTTTGAGGTCAGTCTCTCTTCTAAGTATGTAATTTCTACTGTTTGAGATTGACTTTTGGCCTTTTTTCATTTTCAAAGTCATTACATCCCTCAAATTCCAATACTCTCCTCAGTTTTTCCTGATGTTGAAAAGCAGTGTGCCCCCAAATTATTACATCATCAATGAACATTTCTACATTTGTCAGATTTACAAGCATCTGGCTCATTGTATCATTAAAAAAACCTGTAGATCTGAACATATTCTAAATGACAGTCTTTGGAAGCCGAATCTGCCAAATGGTGAGTTGGAAATGGGATATGGATTAATTGCAGTTAAAAAAATAATCGAGAGTAAAAACTAACCATGATTAATACATATTAATCACACTGTTAAGCAATAGAATAGCAACTGAAATTTATTAAATATCTTTAATGTTTTTCTACATTTTTAAATATATTGATTTCAATTGCAACAACGCATTTTGCAATATTCACTTTGTATTAGTTTATTGCAAATATTTGTACTGTAAAAATGATAAAAGAAATCGTATGTTTTCAATTTACATCATACAAGTACTGAAGTGTAATACCTTTATCATGAAAGTGCAACTTACAAATACAGATTTTTTAACTACATAATTGTATTTAAAAACAAAATAATGTACAACTTTAGAGCAGTGGTTCTCAAACAGTAGGCCAGGATCCCAAAGTGAGTTGCAACCATATTTTAATGGGTTTCTAGGACTAGCTTAGACCTGCTGGAGCCCATGGCCAAAGCCAAAGCCTGAGCCCTACTACCTGAGGGATTCAGCCCTGTGTATTGAGACTCAGGCTTCAGTCCCGCCTCCTGTGGTTATGTAGTGATTGTTATTGTCTGAAGTGGGTCACAGTGTATTAAAGTTTTAGAACACTTGCTTTAGAGATTTCAAGTCCACTCAATCCTATTTCTTGTTTAACCAACACTAAGGGTGTGTCTACACTGCACCGTTTTTCCGGAATAACGGCTGTTATTCTGGAAAAAAAATACTAGCTGTCATACAGTAAGTGTGTTATTATGAAAGAAAATTGAAATAATGGAGGGCTTTTTCTGACATTGGTAAATCTCATTCCCCAAAGAATAAGGCCTCTTCCAAAAAAACTTTTTCAGAAGAGGGTGTGTATGGACGCCCTTCTGCTGCTATGTTAAAATAGCTCCTCACTGGAGCCATTCTAAAGTTATTCCTCACCAGTGCCTCCCGGGGCTCTAAATCAAGATAAGGTGACCATATTAGTGGAGCCTACCTCAGACTAATTTTGAGGCTTCCCTGTAATGTGGATGCTTTATTTTGAAATAAGCTATTTTGGAAGCTATCTTCTGGAAAAAACTTATTTTGAAAGACGCTTGCAATGCAGATATAACCTAAGACAAACAAATTTGTTTACATGTATGAGAGATAATTCTGCTTGCTTCTTACTTACAGTGTCACCTGAAAATAAGAATGGGCATTTGCATGGCATAAGTTATTTGCATTTGCATAAGTTATGGGCATTTGCATGGCATAGTTTAGCCAGATGTGCTAAACATTTGTATGATCCTTCATTCTTCAGCTACCATTGCAGAGGACATGCTTCTGTGCTGATGACATACTTTAAGAAGCTAATACATTAATTAAATTTGTGACTGAACTCCTTGGAGGGAATTGTATCTCTCATAGTCTCTTTTACCTGCATTCTGATATATATTCCATGTTGTAGCAGTCCGGATGATGGCCCAGTAGATGTTCATTTTTAGAATACTTCAACTGCAAATTTGACAAGAAACAAAAGAGGTACAGGTTGAACCTCCGAAACCTGTATGACCACAGATGCTGCTGAGCCAAAGAGCTCCAGAGGTGGGAACAGAAGCCAGACAGGAGAACACAGGAGCTGAGGAGCCTGGAAAGGTACTAGAAGCATGAAGGGACTTGTGAATATTTAGCACATCTGGAGCATAAATATCTTGTGATGCCTGCTACAATAGTACCAAAAGAAGATCCATTCTTGCTTTCAGGTGACATTGGAAACAAGAATCAGGCAGCACTAGCTCCTACAAATGTCAACAAACATTTTTCTTTGTGCGATTGGTTGAACAAGCAGGACTGAGTGTTCTTGTAGGTTCCAAATTTTTTCACTGTTTTATTTTTTAGTGCAGTTATTTTTGTTCCTAATTCTATATAAGTTCAACTTTCATCATAAAAAGACTGCATTCCAATGCTTGTATCAGTTGAACTGAAAAATATTTTTTGTTATTGTAGTTAAAATATTTGTAATCAAAACAAAAATAAAGTGTGCACAATACGTTGTATTCTCTGTTGTAATTTGAATTAATATATATGAAAATCTAGAAAAGATCCAAAATATTTAAATAAATGGCATTCTATTATTGTTTAACATCGTGATAAATTGTGCAATTGCAATTAGTTTTTTTTAATGGCTTGACAGCCCTACTTGGACATTCAGTTCTTCGAGTTGTCTCTGTCCAATGGGATTGCCAAAATCCTGCCAATTAATCTAATTTGCTGAAGAATTTAGCTCCTGTGAATCAGTAATAATTCCCTTCTTGTGGCAAGCAGAAGTGTTCTCTTTTTATATTTTTGTTCAGCACTTTGGAGTCTACGCACATCTGTAGTCCCCATTTCTAACGAATGAATCCAATCCATTGGTGCATCAGTTCTCTGAATGATGACATTTATGATCATATTTGCAGCTTTTTTTCTAGTCTCTTTCTTTAAACTTGTAGAATATTTTGTGTGGCTTATACCAAAAGTTCTGAATCTTCTCTTAACCATATATTGTACATTACTGGGAGGCACCCATTTCTGTGACTACATCTTCATGAGATGCTATGTCTCTCTTTTTATCTTGTTTTGCATTATCATTCTGTCTTTGTATGGCAGACATCTTCTGAAGGAGACCAAGTAACGAATACAAATATTTGCCCATGTTTGGTTTCTTACCTTTGACCACATATTTTTATTTTATAATTTTCCCTTTGTATTTAACTGTCCACGTACACTCTCCCAACAGTAGCATTGTACCTCTCTTATATTCTTTTACTGATACTTTTGATTCTACTTTTATGTGCTCCTTACATCTATCTACATCAGTTCCTACAATAAGGTCAACATTTTAACACAGTTATTTTTAATAAAAGTCACAGACAAATTGCAGGAAATCAACAAAAATTCATGAAAGACAACTTGTTTGAGGAAGTGGGGACATTGACAGTCTGAGCCCCACCACAGGGACATGGGGAGGGAGGTAGCTGAAAGCTCTTCCAGATGTAGGGCAGTGGGCAACAGAGACTGAAGCTATAAAAGTCATGGAGGTCAGTTAACATCACAGACTCCATGATCTCTGTGATGAAACTGTATCCTTAATTATTACATTTATATGTGCCCTAGTCTTTATCTTATGTACATATTTTAATTTTGAGTTTTCAGCTTTCTCCATTCCTAACTTTGAAAGCAGATTTTCCTCTTCATTTGAGGTATTCCTATCTGACATTAATGCATGTACTTTCAAACTTTCTTGTCACATTCTAGCATAATATTTGGATTTATTACAGTTTCTACATATTTGTCCAAATGCTGAGCATTTCCTATACTCGTATGGTTGCCACATCACTGATACTTTTGCACATTTTCTATGTTTCTGTCTTTTGCCATATTTAATTTCTGTGAATATTTCTTTCTTTTGTTTAGTGCATTCAGAGTCATATGCTCATATGTTCTGTAGGTTTTTTATTTACGTTTCTGGTTGTAGTTTTGGTTTGTTTGTTTTAGTTTTGCTTCCTGGCATATACATGATACCTCTTCTCTCATCAGCTCTATCTCTCTTAATAAGCATTCACAGACTTTGTTTTTCACTACAGATACAATAAAAGTCTGGGCTTTACTGAGAGTGTTTTTTTTTCATAATTAGAACACAGGATCTGATTGAACCTTGAACCTTTATAGCTTGAACCTTTATAGCCTGTCACTCTCTGGTCCAGCAACATCCCTGGTCCCAACATGATTTTAGTTAGCCAAATGTGTGTATCATGGGTGGGTTCCTACACACACACCCCACACCCTTATTCCTGATTGAGCTCCTCACTGCCCCAAGCTGAGACCATAGCTGGGATGTCGCTGTGGATCTCTGGACCAGGGCCAGGAGCAGAGCCACAGTGCTGGCAGCTAGGATCCCAGGTGACAACAGAAGAGCCCCAGGCCGGGATCTTATGTGGCTGCAGAGGAGTTGGGGGCTGGGACCCCACACAGCAGTAGAGGGGCTAGGGACAAGGATCCAGTATGGCAGTAGAGGAGCTAGAAACTGACCCCAGATGGCAGCAGAGGGGCTGGAGACTGGAACTTGGGGCTGGTAACTGAGACACTAGTCAATGTGCTTTTGGCTGGGATCCTGGGCCAAGCACCAGAGCCCTGAGTTGTGTTTGACCTCCTGTGGTCTAGCAAATGCTTTAGTTTGACACCAGTCATGTCCTAAGGGTGCCAGAATAGAGAGGTTCAACTTGTAGTTTTAACTCCTCCATTGTTTCCCTGTCATTCTTTGTTACCATCCAAATATTTATTTCTCATAAGTAAAATTTGTAGGTACATAGTGATCATCAAACATTTTCACTATTTCGGCACAGCTTTACTCTTTTTCCTTACCACAATTTTTATGGAATGCATTGTACATCTTTATGGCTTCTGTGCCTGCCACTATGGAGAGCAGAGCAATTTTTGGTCATCCTCCAGTTTATCTGCCCATCTGGCCTTTTATATATAGCCCAAACTGCTGTTTGAATCTTTTCCAGGTATAGTCAGCATTTCCCCAACTCTCACAGCTGGTTGGTACATTTAGGGTAGTGTTGCACGTGCTCTGTAGCAGTCATATGAATGTCACCTTTCACTGGGTCTTCTGCTACCATGAGGTATCCTGCTGATGAGCAGACATATACCAAAATAAGCTTTTCATTATGAACAGAACTGTGTACTGCAATGAAATAACAAACATTCTGTTACCTTGTGTAACTGCAGCCTTTGAGTGCTTTTTTCCTGGGCTGCTTTGTTTTCACTCCCCAAAAGGAAGCATGTCATGGGAAACCAAAGACTCTATCTACAATGTGTTCTCTGCATCTCCTAGAGGACTCAGTCTATAACACAATTGGGAGTTCTCATGACACCATTCAGGAAGAGCCACTGTGGGACAGTGCTGTTAACACAAGCCTGAAGGAGGAAGCAAAACTCCACTTTACTCTAAACTCTGCTGGGTACTGTTTGTTAAGTGCTAAGACATTTATGCAAATAGTACTTTTAACTTTTTCTTCTGTGTTGTACTGGATGTATCTCTGTGACTATTGACTGACCAAGTGCTATAGACTCTTTCACTTGTCATTTAATACTCTCTGAAGGTATGAGACAGTTGCTGCAAATCTCCATAACATTGCAATATTTTCATTCTATTTTCACATTAGAATTGGGAGCCCGGGGAAAAATAAATAAATATACATGTAAATTAACCAATTTCTAACTTCTGAAGTAGACAGATATAAGTCGAGATTCTATAAATTCAGATAATTCCTAGCTAATAATTACTTTAACATTGCATAGCTCAGTCTTTTCCTGAAAGAAATCAAGGGTACGTTGAAAGGCAACTGGTGAGTATTGTAGTGTTACAGAAGCCAGAGAACTGAGTTACATCATTCTGAGATATGGCTCTATGTCAACATTATTGCTCTTTCCCTATAATCACTGCAATGAATTACAGGAACACATTCAATCTTGATAAATGATCTACTCAGCTTCTGCCTAAATTAAATGGACTGCATTACAGATGAGTGCAACCACATATTAATACTGGGTCCACCATTTCCTATCTCCATCTTGGTAAATTGCATGTTTGATGGTTGCTAGAGTGTATGCATTGATTATAGATTGTATGCATTGATAAGCATTTCTGCTACAGGTTTTAACAGATCCATGCTAAACCGAAATAAAAAAGTAGAATCAAGCATTTTTCTGTGACAGTTAACTCTGTCCGGTTAAATTATATATATTATATATATATAGTTGTAAAGGCAATGTTAAATCAATCTTTAAATCAATCATGCTGAAGAATGATGTGAAAAAATAATTATTCTTGCAATGATTTGACTAGCTTTTACTAGCTATTGACTAGTTTTACTAGTAAATATTAAGAATAGAGGTGAGTACAAATGCTTTATAGGTTTTACCTTTTTAAGTGCTTGGTCTTTATTAAACTCTCCTTGGAAATAGCATAGCATAAACAATCTTCAGTTAGACTTAGGACTCATTTTATTAAATCTGCTACCTCTATTTTTATAGAATATATTATCTATACCACATGCTATCCAACTAGGTATTACTTGTAATTGAAATTCAGATTAATCTAGAAATCTTAGACATGACTAAAACTGACTTGCAGAGCTGTGTGTCAAAAATATATGTGTAGTTACTCTCTTACATTGCACAAACTACCAAAGTTAGGTACACAAAGCAAGAATAAGCATGCACACCAATTTATATGTTCCAAGTATGAGTACAATTATGAACAAATTTCCACTAGTGTATGTTAATTTATGTCAATCTGACCCACAGTGGAATCATGAATTATTATTTATTAAAGTTTATGAAGCAATGTGGACCAAAGAATAAAACAGTGCATGGAATCAGAAGATTGTTACTAAGATTGATTTTCTGGGTGACATTGGACAAATCACCTCAGATGAATGTGCCTCAGTTTGCTCATTTATAGTATGAAGATGATGCCTAAACACTTTGTCAGCATTCTTTGCAAACTATGGATGAGAAACCCATATATTTGCTAAATATTCCTGTTGATTATACAGAGACAATTCATTTTCAGCTAGTCAGAATAGGAATGAATGTTGCATGGTTACAAATGCATAATTAGATTGCCCCCTTTTAATTATGCAAAAACCTGCACTGATTGAGGTTGCCTGCTTAGAATATTTTCTGTTTGTACGTTCTAAATTAAATATGCAGTATGAATATTCTATATTTTTTTTTATTAACAATGACTGTCAGCCAGTTGCAGTGTATAGATTTGTGTAATCCTAGCATAGTTGTTTCTTAATCATGCAGACCCTATGGTGATAGACCTGTAGGCTGGCTCCCCGCGCATATACAGAGGCAGCAAGGGAGGAGGAAGCGCATGTAGTCAACAGTATTAACGGATAAGCCTGGGCTTGTCAGTTAATTGTGTAGTCATCTACACATTGACATGCCTACTCTAGGCAAATATGGGAATGCTCATGAAGGCTCCTCACGTTTTGGAGGTAAGCCTGTTTCAGTACTAGCATAAGGGGAGAGCAGGGACTACTTCACAATATTCTACTTGGGGCAAATGGCACCCCCAAATGGGTAAGAGCTGGAGATAAAACAGACCTCTGGGTTTCTCACTTTAATGCTCAGCCACCCTTTGAGGTGCATCCTGTGCAGTTCTCCTGCATGTTGGGCAACTCAGGGGGGTTTATACATCTCTGAGGGTGTGACTTTGTCTGAGGTATATGTTGTAAGATGTTACAATACAATATTATACTGTAAGTAATATTAGTATAGATTGTCTTCCATCTCTAATGATCTGATAGGCAATGTTTTTCCCCCCTGATATAATGGGGCCCTGGTAGTCAAAATAACCTTCATTTAAGAAGTGGATAATGTATTGTATATTTGTTCTAATTTTCCAGCAATGCTAGCACAATTATCAGAAATCTAATAGACAGCTAGGGAAGCTAATATTATACAAGTATGCACCTGCACAAGTCTTTCCTCTTAAGCTTAAACAAAAATGGAAAACAGTCATAAACACTTTTGGGAAGCATTGGAGCTGGCCCTGGCTGGAGATGAGACATTGGGAGAGAAGGGTGAGGACTCTCAGGTGACACTGTGTATACTCTGTCTCAGGTTCTCAGCTAGCTTGTAAATTCTCACATACTCAACTTCTAATCAATTGCTTCATGAGTAAAGAGTTTTCCGTCAGGTCAGATTGCCAGTGATGGGGATTTTTTACATTCCTCTGCAATGTGGGTATAGTTCACTTGCCGGGACTCTCTGGCTTTGTCTACACTGCAAGAAGCTTTTTGCAGAAGAGATCTTTCGCAAAACCTTTTTGCGCAACAGTGCATCCACACCTCAAAAGCTCATTGCAAAAGCAATGTGCTTTTGCACAAGAGAGTGTCCACACTGCATGGACACTCTTGCACAGGAAAGTTCTGATGGCCATTCATAGAATGACCATCAGAGCGCCTGTGCTTTTTCTGATAGACTCTTTTTCTGCAAGAGCTGTAGCGCAAGAAGGAATTATTCCTCCTGGGGAGAGGAATAACTCTACAGGCAAAAGCCCTCTGTCCTGTCGACTTACTGTATTTTTTTTTGTGTGTGCAAAAATACATTTCAGGTGTGGATGCTCTGCCGGTTTTTGTGCAAAAACCTTGCAGTATAGACATAGCCACTGGGTATATCTCAATTTATCTTTTGCCTGCCATTGTAGGGAGCCTCAAGAACTGGTGCATCTTGAACCCTCCTATTCTGTACACATTTATAGTTTCCTGGGGGCTGTAAATTCTTTGGTCTAACTTCAGTTGGTAGATTCAGTGTGCAGATGCTGGGTGGTGTTCATGGTCTGTGATATACATGATGTATGAATAGATGATCTGGTGACCCCTTCTGGCCTTAAACTCTATGCATCTAAGTAAAAGTGTTTGAATTGCAAACTGGTTTCAATTTTGTTCTTTAACATATCACTTAGTAATGGCATCATTATTTGTATTTTTAAAGCCTTTTATATATATAATCTGTCTCACTCCTGGGTCCCAGACCCGTGTTCAGTCCACAATCTCCAGTCTAGGTACTGCAGCACAGGTTTTGCTTACCCTTTCAGCATTTTGTGGAGGGCTGTATTTTGGCAAAATGTCTGTCAGGACATATGCTTCTAGTCAGCTTGGGCTGGGTTACCTGTCTTCCCCAGTTGCCAGCTGGACTCTCTGATTGCTTGGGAAGGGAACCCAAACACTCTGGCTACGTCTACACTGGCATGATTTTGCGCAAGAACTTTTTTGCGGAAGAGTTCTTCTGCAAAAACTCTTCCAGAAGAGAGCGTCTACACTGACATGTGCCTTTGCACAAGAGATGTGCTTTTGCGCAAGAGCATCCATGCCAGCAAGCTTCCATGTCTTGAGCTAGGAATTAAATGAGATATCCAAAATGGATATTTAAAAAAACGACCTGTAGAAATTTCAGTAGTGACAGTGATTTTGAAAATGGTGCTAGGGGGAATACAATATAAAGAGGAATTTATGAGTGGGATTTTCAAAAGAGCCTGGCATTCATTTGACACTTGCGCACTAAAACAGCTTTTGAAAATCCCACCCTATATGTCCAATAAATAGTTACACAATCATATTGAGAAAAGGAATCTGGAGATAGTAGAAAATAAAGTGATAGTCAGAAAGCTAGAACTGTGAGATGACTAGATCCCAATGTGACACTACACCTCTCATATTCAGCATTATGATATTAACTGCTTTTTGTACAAGATGGGTCATATAATGTGTCATTGGAAAAGTTATGATTTGTATAATATGATTATCCTATTTGTATGTCTGTATCCTATTTTGATTTGAAGTTATGAATATTGATTAGATATCTGTATTTCAAATAGAGTTACACCTGGGAAACACCCACTAGACAAAATGCTTCCAGTATGGGCAGCTGGTTATGAAGGGCCTTTTCAAAGTAATGGGCTATTAGGGGAAACAATAGCCCTTGGAAGAACCTTATCCCCCACCTGGTGAGCATTCCTGAGAATGCTTCAGACAGCATCTGAGTAATGGCTGCTATAACTCAGCAGGGATCAGACCACATGGCACCTATCTCTATTATGAGAATCTGTATTTTTCCACAAACTGGACTGGGAATTGTTTTTGGAATAAAAGGTTCTTTCCATATGGAAAATCTATATACAATGTATAAAGGTGTGACATTGTCGAGGGGCCTCACTCCCCACCCAATGAAACTCCTGAAAACATCTGAGAAACAAAGACTGAACTGTGGGGAAGTACTGGTCCCAGGCTAAAGGGAATTTAACCTGTGTAAGAAAGCTGATGGGTGAAAAATTGCTAATTCGTGTCCACTATTTCTAGTATTTTAAACTTTGTTTGTGGTTTTGTTTATTTATTAAGTAATGTGCTTTGAGCTGTTTGCTATCACTTTAATCACATTACATTTATCTTTTGTCATTACTAAACTTGTTATTTGCTTTATCTAAACCAGTGTGCCTTCAACTGAAGTGTATGGGGATAAATCTCAGCTTGTTTAACACATGCTTGGTGCATATTCCTCCACACATTGAAGGAAGAGAAAATTATGATTTTATAGGGCCTTATAAACATTGGGTTTATATTCCAGCAGGGGTGTGTGGCTGGTGACCTGGGGTTTATCTTGGATGTAACTTTTCTCTTGTTGTTTCATGCAGTGTTACCCTGCATGTGTAACATACACAACTTGTGTATGTGGTATATTGACCCATCTAATGGCACAGAGACCACTTACAGAGAGAATGAGTGTGCTCTACAGCTGGCTTATATAGATTATGTGGTAGAGGCTCATGCCCTTAAGCTCCAAAAGGCCCAAGATCAATTCTGCCTGTCAGCATTACACAAACAAATGCTGCTGGGTGTTTCTCTACCTGTGTAAATACTGGTGAAAGTGTAGGACAGTGTAGTATAAGTAGGCATCCAGGCTGGTGAATGAGAGGTTTAAGTGGTACCCTAATTCCAGGATGCACCCTGGGGAACCCATCATGTCTGAAATGCAGAAATATTTATTTCTGTAAACTATTGAAAATTTGATTTTAAGGACGACTCTCTTTCTTATAAACTTCATAGAATACCTTTAATAAAAATTCTTATTACATTAGATAATGATTTTTGTTATTACAATATTAGGAGAATTAAATATTTTCTTTCCAAATACCACATGTAAGGAATGAAATATCTATCACTACTATTTAGTGACAACCATATGTCAAATAAGTTTTATAGAATTTGCAAATACAGTACAGCATATTTTTCTGTGAAAAAGAATAAGCAGGTTTTATATACTGGTTAAAATAGAGGCACCAATATGATACTATATTTATTTTGTGATTAAAAAACTGATTCATGCATGCTGAAGAAAGGAGAGGAAATAAAAACATAAAGTGTACCAAATGAGTGGAGGATAACTAGTGTGACAGCCAGTTTTTTAAAAGGGCTCTAGAATTGATCCTGGAAATTACAGGTTGGTACATCTAATTTCAGCAGCAGGCAAATTGGTTCAAATTATAATAAAGAATAGAATTGTCAAACAAATAGAATTATAGATGAACATAATTTGTTATGGAAAAAAGTGAACATGGATTCTGAAAAGGGAAATCAAACCTCACCAAATAATAAAATTCTTTCAGGGAGTCAAAAAGCATGTGGACAAAGGGTATCCATTGGATACAGAGTACTTAGATTTTCAGAAAGCCTCTGACAAGGTCCCTCACCAAAGGTTCTTAAGCAAAATAAGCTATTGTGGTATAAGTGGGAAGGTCCTTT
This sequence comes from Pelochelys cantorii, assembly GCA_032595735.1. Classification (NCBI taxonomy): domain Eukaryota; kingdom Metazoa; phylum Chordata; order Testudines; family Trionychidae; genus Pelochelys; species Pelochelys cantorii. The sequence goes on from CM064326.1 coordinate 90,861,107, forward strand.
CATATATTGATAATTGGTTAAAAGACAGGAAACAAAGGGTATGTCTACACTGCAGAGTTTTTTCGGAAAAACGGTGGCCACTCCGTCTTTAGTAATCGCAGCTTAAATACGAGATAGCATTCATTCAGTGTGAAAAAGCAGATAATTTTTTTCAATACACTTTTGCTGTGTAGACGCTTTCTTTCAGAAGAAGTTTTGTCAGAAGATCTCTTCCGGAAAAGCTTCTTCTGAAAGAAGCCTACAGTCTAGATGTAGCCAAAGAGTAGGAATAAATGGTCAGTTTTCAGAATAGAGAAAGATAACTAGTGATGTCCTGCAGAGATCCACACTGGGATCAATCCTATTCAACATATTCATAAATGATCTGATGAGAGGGGTAAACAATGTGTTGGTGAAATTTACAGTTGATATTTAACTGGTAAAGATATTTAAGTCCAAAGCAGACTGTGAAAATCTTCAAACAGATTTCATAAAACTAGGTGAGTGGGCAACAAAATGGCAGGTGAATTTTAATGTTGATAAATGCAAAATAGTGCATGTTGAAAAACATAACCCCAGCTATACATATAAATTAATGGGGAGATATTTATCTGTTACCACTCAAAATAATGATCTCTAAAAAGCATCCACTCACTGTGCAGCAGCAGTCAAAAAAGCAAACAAAATGTAAGGAATCATTAAAAAAGGAATAGAAAATAAGACAGAGAATATCTTATTGCTTCTGTATAAATTCATGGTATGCCTACATCTTAAATACTGTGTGAAAATGTGGTTGCCTCATCTCAAAGAAAGATATCTTGGTATTGGAAAAAATTCAGAAAAGGGCAACAAAAACATTTAGGAGGATAGAACAGGTGTTATATGAGGAGAGATTAATAAGACTGAGGCTTTTCTGCTTGGAAAAGAGATGACTAAGAAGGAATATGCTAGAGGTCTAGCAAATCATGAATGGTGTGGATAAAGTAAATAAGGAAAAGTTATTTATTTGTTCACATAACGCAAGAATTAGGGGTCACCAAATGAAATTTATAGGTAGCAGGTTTAAAACAAATAAAAGGAAATATTTCTTCACACAATGCAAAGTCAACCTGTGGAAATCCTTGCCAAAGGATGTTGTGAAGACTCAGACTTTAACAGGGTTCAAAGAAGAGCTAGATACATTCATGGAGGATAGTTTCATCAATGGCTATTAGCCAGATGGGCAAGAATGGTGCCCATAGCCTCTTTTTGTCAGACGTTGGGAATGGGTAACAGGAAATGGATCACTTGATGATTATCTGTACTGTTCATTGATTTTGGAACACTTGGGATTGGCCACTGTCAGAAGACAAGATACTGAACTAGATGGACCTTTGGTCTGACCCAGTATGGCTGTCCATATGTAGTTATACCTAATAGAGTGACGATAAAAATGAAAATATTGCTGATTCTGAATTTAGTTTCTCTGTGGATCAGTTTTGTAAAGTCATTGTGGATTTGAAAACAAGTTGTGTCGATTCTGTCTTACATCATCATCATCATCATCATCAATTTAGGAGTGGGTGAAAATAAGATTCTGTAATGTAATTTTTTAATCAATGTATAACAAAATCCAATCCACTTTTCTGTATTGATATTGGTTCTGCTTTGCCACATAAAAACCAATATGCAAGGCTTGCAGCTTAACAGGCTGGGATGGAAGTTTCCATCCTTGGGGTACATAGCTTGGGATCCTGCAAGCACAAACAGCAGCTGGCCCTTATCAGCTTTAACCCATGCACTTGAGCTGGGAAACTACTAAGCGGTAAATAAGTTTGACCTTGGTCTCAGCTCCTAAGAGTGATACGAAAGTCATTGAGCCAGTACGTGCACACCCGGTAAACAACTGTAGTATAACTAGTGTAGGGAGTCCTGTGCCCAGTGAGTCTCACAAGGAACCTAGACCTCGGAGCATGCCCTGGATTCCTCTACCTGGAGCAACATCCACTGCGGCCCTGGTGTGAGGTGACAGGAACAGGACTCCCCGCAGACTGAAAGGGCGTAAGCATTTCTAGGTGCCTGTTACTCTTTTATGCATTGCTCTGCCTGTGCTTACTGATGTGTCACTTTGCAGTAGCTGTGTAACCATTTTGCCGTATTAACCATGTAATAGTAGTGACATAGTGAGATTAATAAAAGCAACTATCCCTAATCGACTCTGTGTTGAAGCGAATCCATAATCTTGTTTGGCCATCACTCTGTGAATTGACATGCTTACAATAGTAATGTCTTCGGATAGGTCATTAAGTTAAGAACATGCAACTGAGATACACAGAAAGTAGATAGATCTGATAGATAGGTAGAAAGTAGACAGGAAGCAGATATGATGAATGAGAAGGATCCCGTACTCCACAGTTCAGTGGGTGAAGTAGGAGCAGAGTGGGGTGGGGCTGAGCAGGGGCAGAAGGAGGTGGGGCAGAGTGGGATCTGGAATCTGGTTGCCCTAGGTCCCTCAACCCTCTAGAGATGACCCTCTTGGCTGCTGATGTCTATTTACCAAGCAATCTGGATTTCTCCACAGAACTGTCCTTTTTTTCTTCATTATATACCACTCTACTAATTTTTTGTATTATCTGCAAACTTTCAGTGGTTATTTTATGTTTACTTCCAAGCCATCCAAAATGTTATACAGTATGGGCATGTCTACATTACAGAGAAGATCGACCCTGTGGAGATAAATCTTCTAGCGTTCAATTTTGGGGGTCTAATATAGACCCCCTAAATCAAATGCTGAGGGCAATCCTCGCTGGTATCCAATACTCCTTCTCTTGCGAGGAGTAAGGGAAGCCAGCAAGATCATGTGCTCTCGTCAGTCTCCCACCGTGTGAGCACCAATGTGGCTTGCTTTAAGGTAAGCCGAATCCAGCTATGCATTTTGCATAGCTGGATGGCATACGTTAAGCCAACTTGCCTGGTCTATTATAGACCAGGCTGAAAAGACCAAAAAAAGATGACTTCAAGATTCCACTAAAACCATAACTATTCAGTCATGTTTTCCCTTTTACACTTATAAGTTGAGACCTATCATCCAAACAGCTTCTAATTCATTTATGTGTGGTGTGAACATTTTATAAACATTATTTAAAATCTAGCTATTCTAAATTTAACCAAAATTGTGTGTGGTGGCAGGTCAAAGACTTTACAGAAGTTTAGGTATATTACAACACTATTATCTTTATCAGCCACATTTGTAATCTCATCAAAATAAATATCAAGTTAATATGACAGTATTTACTTTACATAAGCTTGTGTTGATTTGAGATTAATTATATTGCCCCCTGATTCTTTACTAATTGAAACCTGTGTAAGTTTCTCCATTATCTTGTCCCAGATCATTGTCAGATTGACAGACTTATAATTATTCAGGTCATTCCATTCAACCTTTTTAAATATTGGCACATTAGCTTTCTTCCTGTCATCTGGAACATCCCCAGTGGTAAGTACTTATAATGGGGTGTACAGATCCCATACCAGCTAGGTCAAGATTAATGAACTGCTATGGATACAAGCAGCCCAGATCCCCCTCATGTAATAAGTCAGGGCTGTAACAATAGTCAAAAAGGGGAAACTTTGTAGCAGCTCTGCAAGAAGAACAGATTTTGAATCCTTACTTCCTAAAGAGTGTGGCTGAGAACAGGGCCAATGTGGCGTTGAGACAATGATGTTTGGAGAGAGGATTTAGGTTTATTAGGTACTCAGGAAACTTTTGGGATAGGAGGAGTCCATACTAGAAGGATGGCTTCCACTTGAACAAAAAAGGAGCTAGATTGCTGACATGTAAAATTTAAAAAGGCAAAGAGGCTGGGGGAAAGCCAAAAATACAGAGGAACACTAAATTCAGACACAGATATCTCTTAAGGGATGATTTATTAGAGGGGATACTCCATATCATAGTGGAGGAGAGTATAGAAGTTGATAAAATACAGGTAGCAAAAGAAACAGTCAAATAAAAAAAGTCTAACTCAGTTTCATCACATGAAGGGAGAAATCTAAATACTGTGTAATTTTGTAAGTATGCACATAAAGTTAGACTGCTAAATGCTAACATGGGTGAACTTGAGAACTTGGTATTAAATGAGAATATTGACATAATATATATCACAAAAACTTGATGGGACAATGATACTCAATAGGGCACAGTAAGACCAGTGTACAAAATATACAGGTCTGACAGAGAAGGTCATGCTGGTTGGGTAATGGCACTATATGTGAAGGAAAGCACACAATCAAACACAGTAAAATGCAACATACCATATCAATTTGAAGTGCAGTTTACCTAACCCCAGCCCTCACCCTGCCTACCAACACACCAGTCATTGGCTGAACTGCTTAGAACTAGCGTCTTACTGTCCATGTCTGTATGCCAACATTGATCGCACACTTAGAATTACCAGAGTTTTAAACTATAAATAAATCATCACCTTATTACTTTAATATATTCTTATTTGTTAAATAATGCAACTTAATATTATGCGCTACTGCTGCCACCCTGTTTCTTACAAATGTGCCTAAGCACCTTGGGGCAGGCACCACTTTTTTCTGTTTGTACAGCACCTAGCACAGTGGAAACCTCGTCCATGTCTAGAGTTCCAAGGAATTTTCAGTTAATAGTGGCAAAACAGTGTGTTTCGATACTATGCTAGGAAACAAAAAAGTAGAACAGCTCAAAATCCTTCATATCACCCACTTAACCCATGACTGATGATTTTGCTTAAGAGTCCTTGGTGAATGACCCTGTCAATGGCTTTATGAAGTCCAGGTACTGATGGATTTTCTGCTTCTATGAGACATGTGGGAACCCCATCAGTTGAACCAGAATACCTAGGAAGAGAGGGGTCATTCTGCCATTACCTTTCCCATGGGGCAGGGCAGGACCACAGGGGACCCTTTTGTATTAAGGGTGCCCCAAGATGACCTTGTTTGCTCAATGAAATATCAACTATACTTGAGGCTAAACGTTTTCTTACATGAATAGAAAATAGCAGTGAAGTTAATGGAGTTACTCCAGCTGAGGATCTGGTCCGACACTCTGTACAACCAAAGTAGAACATTATGTTCTTTTCCTATATTGAAATTGCTGTTCCTTTTTCATCCTGAACAATTCCAATGTGATGTACACAATAAGGGCCAAGTCGTGCCTTTGGCTCCACTGGGGTATGATTTCTCCCAGTTCTTTCCTCAGGTACTATATCTGCAAGCACAGGGAACGTTCCTACAAAGCACAACCACATCTTTAGCAAAGAGATATAGAACCTATTTTCCAGATCCATCCATGAAATGCTGTCAGCTATTTAGTAGCACATAGTAAATGTGTAATGGCACAAAACAACACTATACAGCACTTTAAGACATACTGTGAAAAAATAAGTGGCAACTGAAAACCCCCTGAATCAGAGGGGAATATCAGAGTTTATAATATAATGGTAGTTCGTAATAGTCAGAGCCACAGTAGAGTCACAGTTGTGGCTGGGAGTCGAGCCAAAGATCAGAGTCAGAGTCAGGAGTCAAATCGAAGGTCAGAGCCTATATGAGTAAGTGTATCAACAATCTGACTGTCTGTCATAACAAAACTAGTTATTTTCTTCCATTGCTGCATCCTTAAAACAAATTCTAACTATAAAAAAGAACAACTGCTGCTCATTAACTGTTCAGGTAATCTTGCTATGGAAGCATACTATAGCTCATATTCTGATGGTTATTGAACACCTATATTTTCAAAGGGGACTTTGCATTGATTGGTGTGGCAGAACTCCTCCAAATGATTAAAGCATTAGAGACCAGAAAAATCAATATGTCATGTCCCCTAGTTTATGTAGGACAAATGAAGATTGAGTGATTTAGAGTGAATAAATTCTTAAATTAAAAGTTCAGTCAGTAATGTCCACTTTAATCTGCTAGAGCTATGTTATATAATTAGGGAAGACATTCAGTACTATTGTGACTTTTTGTATTGATTACAGTTCCATGATGGTCTATATAATCTTACAATTACTGGGTTTATTATCCTCAAGTCCAGCAGTTCTCAGACTTCGTTGCATCACAGCACCCTTCTGATAACAAAAATTACTACACAACCCCAGGAGAGGGGACCAAAGCCTGAGCTTGCCCGAGCCCCACCGCCCAAGGCAGGGGGCCCCAAGACCCAAACCCCACTTCCTTCTTGGGGTGGGGTGGGGGTGCCAAAACCCAGTGGCTTCAGCCCCAGATGGGGGGTCTGTAACCTGAGTCCTGCTGCCCAGGGCTTCAGCCCTTGGACTTCAGCTTTGCCTTTGGCCACAGACAGTAGCTCAGGTTTCAGCTTTGGTCCCAGACCCCAGCAAGTCTAACACCAGTCCCAGCAATCCATTAAAATGGAATCACAACTTACTTTGGTTGAGGAGTCCCAAAACACAGTTTGAGAACCACTGCAGTAGTCCCAACTTAAAAAAAAAAAAATTTCCCATTAAAACAAAGGAGAGTTTTTCAAACAGAAGGCAGTTGAACAGATAATTTTTAGATATTAGGTTTTACTTAACAAACACTGTGATTGTAAATATATGTTATCTATGTTATACATGATCGTAAGTTGACAAATGTATACCTGAATTCAATAATATCTGTTTGAAATACCAACAGATTCGACTGTAGTATGTTATACAAGAAGTCAGCCCAGACAGATCCCAATGCAAATAAACAAAAATACTACAACTCCAGCTTCATTTCACCTAATGAAAAGATTTGTGTTAGTTGAACTCTACTTTACAAATCCTGTAGATGTCCTTCTTTGATTTTTTTTTCAGTTTTGTAATGGAGATAGAATATTAAAGAATCATTTGGAAATGGGCTGACCACATTTAATAAGTACTTTCTCAAGTTGTGGAAAGAACTGAGTAAATAACTTCATCTCCTCCAACATCCCAGGGAAGTGAATCAACCAATAATTCTGAAAAAAATATTTCATTTTTTAAATGGAATGTCAATTTTCAATATTTCAACATTTACAAAAATACTTTTAGAGGTTTTTTTAACCAAAATTATTTTCAGGATTTCAACTAAATTTACAAAGAATTTTGTTGCCCCTTAAAATGATTTTCTTTGGCAAACTTTGTGTGTGTCAGAATGGTAACATTCAAAATACAAATATTTTTTTAAAATGTCCATCTCTAATTGTATCATCATTTCATGCCCTGTAATCTCACTAACTTAATGAGAGCATAAAGTGTAATTTGATTTAAATTTAGCTCAAGATTTCAGTCCTGTCTTGGCAAACAGGAAGTAAGTTCACAGTTCTCAAATGCTCAGAAAGTTAATTGACAAGCAATATCTATTGACCATCAACTGGATAATTTTATTTAAGAGAGTTAGAGTTATTTTTTTGATAATTGGACAAATCACATTAAGTTAACATTATCCCAAAGTTTCACTACGTCCGTAGGCTACTACCTGAAAAAAAACCCCACACAACTTGGAAGGCAATAATATTTTATGGTCACACAAATGGGAAATGCATGTACTCTCTTTGAATCCATATTTGATGTTCACACTTTACTTGTGGATTTTCAAAAAACTACTAAATTGGAGTTAATTCTTAGAAGCTATGTTCTGGCTATGTTTATGTGACATTCTATGAGCGAAGAGTGGAGGAGGAGAATGGAGGAGTTTTAGGAGGAGAATGGGTATGTCCTAAAGGAAAATAATTTATCTTGGGCATCTCAAACATTAAGCAACAGACATTTTAAACTAAAAAAGAATGTAAGAAGGCAATTTGAAACACCCTGTATAATTAATTGTGAAAATGTATCATTAGCCCAGATCTCCTAAATCTCTGCACAAATGTTTCTCCTCTGTAGCTTCAGTATAGGGACTTCATGATTCTACAAATACAGGATCTCCATTATTTCATAAATGATTAAAATAAATGTGCAAGTTTATTAAAAATAATGCAAATCTGTCTAAGAGTGTGTAAGGAAAAAAATAACCAGTTATGCTATTGAATTAATTTGTCATTCTTGCTAACTTTCACTGAATTCTCACTATCCAGTGCAAAATACATAATTCTAAGGTTGCTTTAAATATGTAGCAGATGAAAGTTGACAAATGAATGAGGTGAGTTATAGGAAGTATTTTAGCAATGTAATGTTTTCAAATATTTTTTATATGCTTGCAATGGAAAGTGGACATTGGCAGATAGGCCTCCAGAGGCAAAAGGGTAAATGCAATAACAACTAGATCAGGCTTCCTGCTCCGTGCACATAAAAAAATATTAGAAACTTCACAAGAAGAGTGTACAGTTGGCTTTCTCGTTTTCCTTTCAACTCACTTTGTCACATCTTTTTTCTAGGTGAAAATGGAAGCATTGCATAAAAAATAACTTCTGAATATGAAGTACATAAACACAGGTAGTTTTAGAATAATCTCATATACAATGTAGATAATGTGTTTATGGCTACAAAGTAGCTTAGTGTAGGTCTTAGAGCATGGATGGGGAACCTCCAGCATGTGGACTACTCGCGGTTCATCAAGATTAGCCACTGGTGGGTCACTATATGGTTTGTTTACCTGAGTGTCCTCAGGCATGGTCACTTGCAGATCCCAATGGCTGTGATTCACTGTTCTCAGCCAATGGGAATTTCGGGAATCAATGCAGGCTGGGTCATCACTTTCTGCAGTACCCATTGGCTGGGAACAGCAAAGAACAGCCACTGGTAGCTGCAGGACTCAGGTAAGTAAAACATCTGGTGGTCTACCAGCGACTAACCATGATGAATTGTGTGTAGCCCATGTGGGGCAGAGATTTACCATGCCTGCTTCAGAGAATAATCTTAAGAAACACTAGAGACCTCTTTGGGAGGAATTGAGTACCTCTCATTTACATTAAATGGGTTTCCACTGCTTGTCAGAAAGCTATCTAAAAAGATATTTAGACCCATTCAAAGTATTTCATTGTTCTTTACTACGGATGAAGACAGTCACTTCAATTCCAGTGTTTTCACAGCAAAGAAAGCTTACATCATGAGAGAATCCGAAATGGAAGGTAAAGTCTGGAAACAAATGCAAAATAAATTGTGAGGACAAAAGAAATAACGAACATAGGACCAAATCTACACTTACTTAGAGAAGCTTGGCTCTCATTGAGAGCTTCTCACTTGCCTCCAAAACTAGAATTTGGCTCAGAAGCATTTTCCTTGTAGAGCATGGGGAAATAGTTTTTCAATTCTTCTTAACTAAGACAGGAATAAGGCATCAAATTCCCCCTGCATAACATTGACATTTTACTCCATAATGTTTGAAGGGTTATAAAAGATAAATGTCAGAAGTGGAGCTTTAAGTATTTTCTACTTTGTTATACTGGGAGGTGAAACTGTTCAATGATTAACCAAGTTTTCTGCTATTTATTCAGTAAGTATTCATTTTTTTAAAAAATGTTGCTGTATGGTGTGAGTATTATTACTTAGTTTGTATTCAGTATCTCTAAGAGACTTCATTTTGAAAAAAACAAAAGGAAGGCTTCATGAGTACTGTGGGAGAAGGAAAATGTGCAGCGATTAATCAGTGTTGTGCTAGCTGAAACCGGCAGCATTGGGTACTTTAAATATGTATGGCTTTCCAAATAAGACAGCTGTATCTCCAGAGCTGCTGGCAACAATAACAGAGAGAGGCTATGTAACCTAAATTAAATAACAAGGTGTTTTTTTTTCCCTTCCCAAAATGTAATCTACACCCAGAGCAAGAGCTGATTTTTTTCTGTTTGCAAATATAACCAATATAGCTTATGCTACGAAGCTTTTTCAGTGCAGAGCTTCCCGCAGTGCTGAGGGACTTTTTATAAATACACTATGTGACACTGTTAATAGAGCTGTGGATACAAACTGCTGATTGTTGTGTTCCAGTTGGTTGGTAGCTACTTTCTGGTAAAGTAGAAACCACTTAAGGACAAGATTATGAGTTTATGATCTGTCCATCATATGGAGCAGCCCAAGTGGGAGATTGTGACCTTCAAAGTCACTGTATACTTTGTACTTCAGGAAAGAAATAGGTTTGTGCCAGTTTTGTACTTATAGCAGTGTAAACTCCCTGATGTGCTGACATAACTATAATACCCAGTGTGCTGAAGGATAAAAAATTAGAACTCGAGCTCTGTCCACTTCCCACCCCATCCTGCTTTCTGCTGCTCATTTAGGGGACCCAGCAATTGTATGTTGCTGCTTCTAACACATTGCTCTCCTTTCTACAGGTAGTGGGCTCTATGGAATAATAGTTCACATTGAACCTCCATATTCACTTGTCCTGAGGTGCACAGCAGCCCACAGTCTGAACCTATATGTGAAGAATTATATTTAACAAGCTACACATCCACTTTAAGATTGTATATTAAAAACAATACTTTAGCCCTGATCCAAGTCAGGCTTATACCAAATATCCTGCAAATTCTCACCAGAATTTAACACAAAAAATGAAGTAGAGAAGTGGGAGAAGAAAAAGAATGTGTTGTGTCTTTATAATTACAAATATTCAATACATCTCAGATTTGAATTTGCCTTGTATGACATACCAGTTCTGATCTGTTTGTGAAGAAAACCATTGTGCTTACAAAATGTGCTTTTCATTAGATCTTAGTGTTACGTTATTCTTTCCAGAAAAGGATCAGCATGACAAAGAAAGGAATATTGAGGATACAATATGTTATTGCTCAAAATAAACTGAAAAGCACACGCACAAACAAATCTGCTGAGTATACGGAAGTTTGTGATTAGATAAATTCCATCTATGTCCTAGAGTAACAAGGAATTCCTCTGTACCTGTCTCTACCCTTAGAATTTTTTCATATATTGAGTTTACCATTTTTGTTGCTCTCCTCTGCATTTATTCTGGATTGCCTGACATGTTTTAAAACTTGATGCTCCAGATGGAAAATAGGCCCCTGAGTTCTACCAGTTTTGCAGAACATCCCATATTCCCCCAATCAACATCATTTTTTAAATGCCAGCGTCTCACTTCTAATTAATATGACCCTGATTTGGCAAAGAACTTCATCATATGTTTAACTTTAAGCACATTCTTAAATCTACCTCTGTACAGCAGAGCATGTGAATATAACCTTAAATGGAATGTTCAGATGAGACCTAGAATAATCATTTAGTATCAGATCCTTTCTTTCCAGTCAATATCTGCATTGATTCTTGTTGTCTTTATTTATCACTATCCCACTTTGGCATTATTGGAAACTCAGGTTGGCAGAAAGACAAAAAATTCAGTTGGCCTAGAAATAAAACTTGCCTTTTAAATGTATAGGTGATTCCTGAAAGTAATAGGTAAGGTTCATCTCACAGGAAAATGCAGGGAAGCTTGCACTCCCTCAGCTTGGCTTGCACCTTGCACTGTAGCTTAAAAAAACCCACTTCATTTTCAAGGCAGCCAGAATCTTGTATAAGGTCTGCATTCAATTAAAATGTTTGAAATGGTGTGTGTGTGTGATACATTTCCTCAGGGAGGAATTATTTGGCAGGATGTAGAAGTACATAACATAAGCCAATGTTAATGCCATGACAGAAAGAATGCCATACTAAAGAAAACTGGATGTATTGGCATTTACACAGATGTAATGAAATTTTGAACAACCAATATGCCTATTCTTATAGGGCATGAACCAAAGCCAACAAGAGTCAAAGATTCTCATTGACTTCAATGGGTTTTGCCTGAGGTAAGGACTTCAGCATAGGTTATTGCTCTCTTAAGTTTCCCTATGAACATTATATTGAATGAAGGGAGAGACAGAGGTCCGGTAACCACCTAAACCTGATGAAGGTCTCTTTGGTGCCAACTTTAATATTCAAAAGGATGCTGAGGGTTGGGGAGGAGAACTTAGTGACATATTTTTTAGCTCTCAGTCAACTCAGTACCAGCTGAGGTAATAGAATATGCCAGAAAAATAATGATTTAATGCTAGTGGTCTGCCTTTACAATTTCCACAATCTGTCAGTGTGAAACCTCTTTAACCCTGGTGTATAATCCTCTTTTTACACTTCCCCTGTTGAGGAAAGAAGCTTGTCAATAGCCTTTTATGTGAAAGTTAATAGCTTTTCCTTACGATTCAGATTATAATGCCAAATTGAACACAGAATTCCCCACAAAGGGCTAATCTATGAATCCCATTTGTTCTATTCACTTTTATCATATCAACTAGGTAAATGCCAGTCAATATTTGTTTATTTTTAGATCATATTGTTCTGTGAGAAGTCATTACAGTGATTACTTATGAGACCAGTCCTGACTGCCCTGAAGTCAATAAAAAACTTCCAAGACAAATTTAAGACCTCTTTAAAATCAGAAGCAAGACTCTTATTGTTTTCCATCGGGACAAGATGTAACCTCTTTTGATTTCAGTAGAAGCAGAATTGGCTGTATTTTTTGTTGGTGAGTCATGTTGTAATCTTGTCTTTTAATTTTCAGAATCACTTTTCTATGTTAAAAGTATGTTAAAGAGCACTTACAAGTTAAGTATATACTAGTAAGGTGAAATGTTGAATTTCCTGGGTTTCTAATGGATATTTACAACATTTTCCTAATGTTAAGATTAAGTTTATAGTAATCTAATATTTAAATTTAAAGTAATCTAAACATTTTAAGAAATATACAAGTAAGGCTCACAAATAGCCTTAACTGTACCCTAGTAGGGCACCATACAATTAGGGAGTGTTTTTAATAGCATTTGTGGCCCCCTAGTTATGTTAAAGTAACATTTCAACGTTTATTAAATTTACATTTTTTCATAGTCTCACTATAGATTACTGTGATAATGGTTTATGGGTTGTTTTCTCTTTTTTTTCTAACATGAGACTGCTGAAGTGGATCTCAATCTGCATCCACTTGTGCTATTCCTTATACAACACTGAAGCCCCAATAGGCATCAGAATACACACAACAAGAGCTGTAGCAACTTCTACAACATTCCTGCACAATGTGCCCATCCTTGACATATGCGGAGCAGCTGTGTGAACATCTGAACACACTTTTACCAACCATTATGAAATCACACTTACCTTGAGAGCAGACACAAATTTAGGTCACGCATTCCTCGCAGCAGCTACACAGTCGACTCCAAAGCCCATTTCATCCACATGAGGATAGTGCTGTAAATTCACGGGGACAAATAAGAAGAGAAGGTTACTGACCCTGTGCAGTAACTGAGGTTCTTTGAGATGTGTATCCCTGTTGGTGCTACACTCCACCTTCTTGTCCCCTCTACTTCAGAGTAAGAATCAACTGTTCCATGGTAGGAAAAGAACAGAGGCTACATCTAGACTACAGGCTTCTTCTGGAAAGAAAGAGAGTGTCCACACTGCAAAAGTACATTGAAAAAGTGATCTGCTTTTTCAAAAGAGAGAGTCCAGTCTGAATGGACGCTCTCTCACATGTAAGCTGTGATTACTATGGATGGAATGGCCACCAGGGCACCTGTGTTTTTTCCTTTTTCCTCTTCTTCTGAAAGAACTCCCTCTTCCCCAGTAGGAAGGGTACCACCTTGACCCACGCTCACTCAGGTAGCCTGTGAGGTCATCATTGTGAGTGGGTACATGGTTATCCCCAAGCTCTTCCCCCATGAGCCCGTCATCCATGTCCTTATCTAACAGGCAATCAGTCACTTGCGCATGCTATCAGTCCTTGCCTTCCAGCTTCAGTTACTCGCTCCAACTGTCTGCCACCCTTGGATGATGAGGGTAGGGAGACCAGGGCCCCCCCTCACTCCAGGTCTCAACCCAGGACCCTAAGAAGAGAGATGCCATCCCTCTGCTCAGTTGGTGGGGACGTACCCCACAACTCACCAACCCGCGGGTTCTGTATCACCCCTTCCTGGGCTGCTTCCTGCCCTCTGCTCAGCTCCGAGGACCTGGCTCACACCTGAAGGTTGGTTCCTCCACAGCCCAGTCCTTCCTCCCTTACCTGGTGGCAGGAACCACCTTTTAAACTTGGCACCCAGCTTCCCCAAGATACCCATGCCGGCGCAGGCCTCCTGAGCCACCAGCCGGCGCAGGGTGTTTCTGCGCATGAGCCAGGAGCAGCGTGCGAGCAACCCCCGCAATGCCGCGGGGGAGCCGTTCCCCGGCCGCAGAGCACCTCCACTTCCTCCCTGTCACTGCGTGGATTGGAGGGCTCCACTGCCTGGGAGCCCGATGCCCCATCACACCCATCCACACATGCCTTTTTGCAAATTAGCTCTTTCGCAAAAAAGCTTCTTCCTCGTTTTCCAACAAAACTCTGTAGTGTAGACATACCCCAAGGGAATTTGGGAATGCACATTCTCAAGAAGACATCAACACCACCACAAGACAGCTACTGCGCATACACCCTGACTAGCCACTGCTAGTGAAATTTCCATCAATGGCACCAGGACATGCAGCCACCTGACGCAGAGCATGAAGTGTAGTACCCACAGGAACACACATCTCGAAGAACCTCAGAGTATGTCTACACTGCACTACACTCCATGTGCTACTCATGAACACAATCTCTCCCACCCTCTCCTGTACACTGTGCACTGCCACTTCTGGTGCCAGGACACCAGTTCCAACTGGTGGGACTGGACTGTCATGGAACTATGGGATGACCAGCAGTGGCTCCAGAATTTCCACATGTGGAAGAACACCTTCATGGAGCTGTGCGAGTGGCTCGTCCCTACCCTTTCGTGACAGGACACCCACATGCAACCTACCATCCCCCTCCAGAAGTGTTTCGCCATCACTGTTTGAAAGCTCACCCCACTAGACAACTACTGCTCCATTGGTAGCCAGTTCATCATGGGAAATTGACCATTGTGGCCGAGCTCATGCAGGAATGACTCTCTTATTATTGTCCCAGGAGGGTGGTGAAGCACTGGAATGGGGTTCCCTCCCTTCCTCTGCCCTCCCTTCCCACCAGGAGGCCCTGAGGGACAGTTTCAGCCAAGGCCAGCTACGGCACTCTCCCCTGGGCCTCCCCACAAGGGGTCTCTGAATAGACCTTCTGTGCTTTCTTCCCCCACTCCTCCTTTCCTCTGCCCTCCCTTCCCACCATCCCTTCTCCTCCCCTCCCCTGAAGATAAAATAGACCAAACTTTTTGGTTTGAAGCAATAAACAGTTATTTTTATTTGGGGGTAAATACAAATGCGGAGAGACTAGGGAAAGAACTTGGGAGGGAAAGAGGAGGTGGTGAAAGGGGGTGGAAGGGCTCAGGGATGAGGATGGAACTGCCTTGGAGGCTATGGGGGGACTAGGGGAAGAAGCCAGAAGGGCGGGGACAGAAGCAGGAACAGGACTGATCAATCGTGGTGATCAGGCAGATGTTGATGGTGGTCTATACCATGCACATGTTCTGGTTCTGCTAGGAAAGCTCCTGCCAGATGGTGTGGAGCAGCTCCTGGTCAGCATGACACTCCAAGTCTGTGTTCCACCTCTGTTCCCCTTGCTCAAGACACCGCTGAAGGACACACAGGCAGACAATGTTTTCCCACTCCAGGTCCTTGCGGGGTCATCTGCACTGGCAGATCTTGCGGGGTTCAGAGGATGGCTTAGGAGGTGGTGGATGCACCATGCTTGCAGCTGGTGCAGCTGTGAACAACAGAGAGAAAGACAGTCATCCCAGGAGACACTGTGTATGAAGCCAGCATTCATCTCTGAGTTGACATTGAAAGGTCTCGGTTCACATGATGGTGATGTGCTTCGAGCAAAGCCATATGCGGCATAGGCAGTGCACACTATCCTGCAGGGGCATGTATGTCCCATGGGGGAGCCTCGCTACCCCCATGCCCCAGATACAAGCAGGCATGGGAAGCTGCCCCCCCACACACCTGGAGACTGCAGGTGGGAGGGGAATGACAGAGCAGCTTATCTTCCCTTCATGCCATGCACATGCCAGGACCAGCACTGTCAGGGTCCCACATGGAGAGGACTTCTATCCCTGCTTGCTGGAGGAGAGGAGGGAGGTGTTGGGGGTAGTGTATGTGAGCGGCAGATGCTGCATGCCAGGGAGTGTGCTATTGGGTTCCCCTCCTCTTCCACCCCCCAGCAGGTTCCCATGCAGGGGTTTGGTGTCCTCTGCCTCGCTGGTCTTGTCCTGGAGTGGATGCAGTCCTGAAGTGCAGGCATGAACATCATGTGCTGAGTGTGGCACTGCTGTGTGTGTCCATGACCCCATCCTCCTTAGTGGTGGCTTGTGGTAGAAAGGTATCCTGCCACGGAAATGGGAGTAAGGCAGTGCTCTCCAGAAAATCTGTGAGAAGAAGTGACTGGTTCCCATGTGGCAGCCTCATGTGGCTGTGTGCTCTGCTCTGGAGCTTCATGTGCACCCACGTGCACAGGCTGCTATGTGATCCCTAGGCTGAGAAGGCCAAGCAAAGTGTTTGCAGCCCCTTGCCACCCACTGCCCTCACCTGCATGTGTCTAGAGAAAGTAATGGAACTCACTTGATGGGCCTCCGCCAGCCTTGTCCAAACCCTGGGAGACATCCTGGAAGGGGGTCATCAGCTCCAGGGAGATGATGATCTCCTAGTTGGCGGGCATCTTGTCTGGCT
The DNA here is from genome assembly GCA_032595735.1 of Pelochelys cantorii. Taxonomy (NCBI): domain Eukaryota; kingdom Metazoa; phylum Chordata; order Testudines; family Trionychidae; genus Pelochelys; species Pelochelys cantorii. The sequence goes on from CM064326.1 coordinate 90,877,651, forward strand.
GGCCTCTTCTTCCTCCTCCACCTCCTGCTCACCATCATCATCCTTGTCCTCAACCCTACCCTCCTGGAGGCTGAGGATGTGTGTCTCTAGGCCGGAGTCAATGACAGTGTTGAGGGGAAGGGACCAACCCCCCCTCTCAGGATGTAGTGCAGCTACTCAAAGTAGCAGCACAACTGGGGTGCCACACCTGAGCAGGAACTCCATTCCCTGGCCTTTGTGATGGCCTGCCTAAATTCTTTTATTTTCATGCGCACCTTCTCCTGGATGTGCATATGACCCTTCTGGCCCAGGCTGGCAGCCATCTGGCCATAAACTTCAGCATTCCTGGTGTGGAGATCCTGGAGGACAGAGTGGTCACCAGGGCAACTGTGAGAAGACTTAGAGACCAATTATTTTGAAATGAGCATAGCTGTTCCATCCCACACCCTATTTTAAAACAGCAATTTTGAAATAGGTATTATTTCTCGTGAAATGAGGGTTTATTATTTTGAAATAAGAAGCCTGTTATTTCAAAATAATTTTGAAATAATGTGCTTGCTGTGTGGACACATGCCTTGTTATTTCAAAATAATGTAGTGTCGACATGCCCTCAGTTATTGCACAAGGGGAGTAACCTTTCCTTTTGCCAGATCTCCCAGTTCAAATAATTTAAGCCACTGTCAATGAGTCTTGTTCACAAAAAGATATTGAGGGGCCAATTTTTAAACTTGGGCTCATCAGTTTTGCTCCTAAATTCAATCTCTGGGTACCCAAATGTTTACTAAAAACTAGGAGTCATCTTGACTGCATAATAATAGATAGTGTAAGATGTTCACACACATGCTTCACCATTGGCTACAGGTGTGCATTGGGTGAGGGAAGACAAACCTTAAGTGAGATAGTACTCTTGCCTGTTTCAGGACACTTGACTGAAAAGATTCCATAAGAGCTCCAGTGGTAAAAAGTCCTCAAGAGATATACTGAATCATGGAGGGTTTTTTTTTTTAACCAGCCTTTATGTGGCTATGATAAGTGTACTTTGGCAAAAGGAGGTCCCACTTTTAGTGCCTGTATAAGAGCTGGCCAGAATCTCAATGGAAAGAATAGTTCCTACTCTTCTCTACCAATCTTGAAACACCACATGCATAAAAGCTTCATTGTTTTCAAAGGTGGCTGAGCAGGCATTCTTTCATGGAGTAGCCTGACAGGATTACCTCTGAGTCACACAAAATTCAACTCAGAAACTCCTGCAGTTCTCTATACCTCCTTCCATTCATCCAGTCTGCATTCTTTATCATTATAATTTATTTAATACCAGTTGCATCCCAGTTAAAATTGGGGTGACCTTATACTATACAAACATAAGCTTCCTGCCTCAATCTAAAAAAAAAATCAAATTACCTAGGAAGATTGAGGGCGGGGGGGATGAATACAAAAAAGTACATACACTTAATGTACACAGTTTCAGAGGTAGCCGTGATAGTCTGTTTCAGCAAAAACAACAAGGAGTCTGGTGGCACTTTAAAGACTAACAGATTTATTAGGGTATTAGAGCATAAGGTTTCATGAGCTACAACCCACTTCCTCCGATGCTGAAAAGAAAAGAAAGAAAAAAAGATACAGAGATGGAAGTGTGACATCAGTGCTAATTAAATTAGAGTGGATGTGGCTCATCTTCATCACTGGTGAAAAAGTGAGAATTCTTGAGTGGGAAATTACCCATTGTAATGCAGGAACCACTCCATCATGTGTCTATTTAGATCTTGGTTTAGGGTGTCAAATTTGCATATGAATTCAGCTCAGCAGTTTCTCATTGCAGGCTGGTTTTTGCTGTTGTTGTTCTTTCTGAGAAGAGCCATTTGAAAGTCCACAACTATGTGTCCAGGGAGGTTAAAGTCTCCCCCACTGATTTTTGTACATTGCCATTCTTAAAGTCTGCTTTGTGTATATTTATTCTTTTGCATAGAGTCACTCTGGTTTGTCTGATGTATATGACAAGGGGGCATTGTTGGCATATATCACATTAGTAGATGTGCACATGAATGAGCCTCTGATAATATGGCGATGTGGTTAGCTTTTATTATGGTGTCACTAGGGTAGATATGTTGACAGAGTTTGTTGTAGGGATAGATTCCTGGATTAGTGTTTCTGTTGTGGGGGGTGAAGTTTGTGGTTTTTATCTCAGTTTGGGGGGCTATCTAAAAGCAAGGACTGGCCTATGAGACTGAGGGATCATCATTTATGATAGACTGTAGATCACTGATGATGTATAGGAGAGGTTTTAGCTGTGGGCTGTAGATAATGACTAGTGGTATTCTGTTGCTTTCTTTGTTGAGTCTGTCCTGAAGTAGGTGACTTCTGGGTATCTGCCTGGCTTTCTCAATCTGTTTCTTCACATCTCCTGGTGGGTATTGAAGTTTTAAGAATGCTTGATAGAAATCCTGTAGGTGTTTGTCTTTGTCTGAAGGATTAGAGAAAATGTGGTTGTATCTTAGTGCATAACTGTAGACAATGGATATATTCTTTTCATTATTATAATTGTATAAAGTAAGTGACTTCTAGAAAAGGAGATAATGCCTTCTGTATTCTTGAAACATTGTCCTTGTTTAGCTTCCTATACAAGAATTCATGATTTAACGCACTGTTTGTCTTCTTTACTATGATTAATGAATCTAGCATGTCTAACAAAGTACACCTAATAAACATTACTAGGGCTCAGGTGATGTGGCAGATTCTCAATCTATATCTATTGTTCTGTTTCTCTGTCTCCTCCTTATGAGATGCCCTTAGAATCTGGGGGCCTTCAGAGGTCTTGGATCCCAGCCAACCAACATCATAGTGATGGCATCTTTGCATCATAAAAGTACATCAATGCAAGATAATGCTGATCACATATTTTTTTCTTACCCAAGGTAAGTTGATTCTGCCTTCCTCATTGTTCATGTCACTTCTGTAGTTTTTTTTTTTTTTTCTGAAGGCAATGTCTTTCAATGACTTTCATAACTTACTGTCTCTGGAAGAATAAATTGCATCTCTTCCATCCCTTTTATCTCGATCTACTCTCTGTCCTTTCCTTGCTATATTCACCCAAACAACACTCTCTTTTCCCCCATTCCATTTTAGCCTTAGATTATATTTGTAACTCTAGTATCTCATGCTTAAAGCACTGCAACCTCTCAGACTGGAAGTACTAAAAGGGATAGGTATGCGAGGGTGAAAGTAGTATCCAATGCTACTAGCTATACTATTAGCAAAAGAGACAATAAACTCCACCAGTGTCTACTTCTATAATGGATAGGAAGAATGCTGACAGCACCCAGTGACTAAAGGTATCCAGAAGAATCAATGGGCATGCGGTGCTGAAATTTGAATTGTATAAGATTCCTTGCCTGCTTTCTTTGTTTGGGAGAGTTAAACCAGAAGTTGAGAGACTCAGAATGATTTAAACCCAGGCAGGTCCACCACACCCCCAAGGAATTTGGGGCATAGAAATGGACTATACCACGAAAAGACTAGGAGTAAATAAAGGGAAAGAGTGAATCTAGTCACGATCAGGGTATTTTCTTTGTTTTGTGGTTTGAATTGAACTGCTCTGTGTGATTCTATGCCTCCCCTCCCCAATTACCATCTAAGCATTGTTCCCAGAGATTTTCTCTGTGTTCTAATTTTTTTCTTAGTTCCTCTGTAACACCTAGTAATCAGGTATGCTTTATCAAGTATATCTTTTGTTTTGTAATAAAAATCACTTTTTTTAGGTGATGATTTGATTCTTGAGCCCTGGAAGGTACAGGAGGTCTGTCTGTCTGTGTCGGCATGCCACAGACTTAGTGGACAACTATTAGAGACTGCAGCTTGTTTTTCTCTTTTCTTTTTTAGAATCATAGAATCCTAGGGCTGGAAGAGACCTCTGAAGGTCATTGAGTCCAGCGCCCTGCCCAAAGCAGGACCAACCTCAACTAAATCATCCCAGAAAGGGCTTTCTCAAGCTGGGACTTAAAAACCTCTAGGGATGGAGATTCCACCACCTCTCTAGGTAACCCATTCCAGTTGAACCCTCCTAATGACATAGTTTTTCCTAATATCCAACCTATACCACTATAACTTGAGACCACTGCTCCTTGTTTCGCCATCTGTTACTATTGAGAACAGCCTCTCACCATCATCCCATCATCTTTGGAACCTCCTTTAGGAAGTTGAAGGCTGCTATCAAATCCCTCCTCACTCTTCTCTTCTGCAGACTAAATAACACCAAATCCCTCAGCCTCTTCTTCTAGGTCATGTGCTCCAGCCCCCTAATAATTTTGATTGCCCTCCACTGGACCCTCTCCAGTATATTTACATCCTTTCTGTAGTGGTAGGCCCAGAATTGGATGCAATACTCCAGATGTGGCATCACCAGTGTGGAATAAATTGGAATGATAACTTCTCTAGATCTGCTGGAAATGCTCCTCCTAATGCACCCTAATATGCCATTAGTCTTCTTGGCTACAAGGGCACACTGTTGACTCATATCCAGCTTCTCATCCACTGTAATCCCCAGGTCCTTTTCTGCAGAACTGCTACTTAGTCAGTCGGTCCCCAGCTTGTAACAATACTTGGGATTCTTCTTTCCCAAGTGCAGGACTCTGCGCTTGTCCTTGTTGAACCTCATCAGATTTATTTTGGCCCAATCCTCTAATTTGTCTCGGTCACTCTGGACCCTCTCCCTCTCCTCCAATGTATCTACCTCTCCCCCTAGCTTAGTGTCACCAGCAAACTTGATGAGGGTGCAATCCATTCCTATATCCAGGTCATTAATAAAGATGTTGAAAAAAAAATGGCCCTAGAGCTGATCCTTGGGGCACTTCACATGAAACCAACCGCTAACCAGCCATTGAGCAGTTAATCACTATCCATTGGGCCTGATGATCTATCTATTTTTCGACCCACCTTACAGTCCATTTATGCAATCCATAAATCCTTCCTTAACTAGCTGGCAAGAATATTTTTCAAGCTCTCTTCTGGCAGAAGAGGTTGGGATACCCTGGGGGTGTGTTCAAGTGTTTGCCCCCAGTTTTAGAGATAAAAAATATTGATGGTGCCTGTGCCCCCCACCCCAATCTGTGTATTGTGATTCTGTGGGAAGTTTTTGTAACCAGTGCCTGTAGAGGCAAGAATTATTTTTCTTTTTGAGCTCTTTGCGGGCCCCCACCTTCAGCACTCAGAGTGCCAGAGTGGGAAACAGCCCTGACAACTTCCTAGCCCTAAAACTACTTGTAACGTCTCTAACTATGGAAGTGTATCTAAAAATACGGCTCCATTGTCATACAGCAGTATATGTAGTAACACTATCCTGTCCTAGGCTATGTCTAGATTGCAGGCTTCTTTCGGAAGAAGCTTTACCAGAAGAGATCTTCCGGAAAAACGTTTGAAAGAGAGGGTCTACACAGCAAAAGTGCACTGAAAAAGCAATCTGCTTTTTCAAAAGATAGTGTCCAGACTGAATGGATGCTCTCTCTCATGTAAGCTGAGATTACTATGGGCAGAATGGCCACCTGTGCTTTTTCCTCTTTACTCTTCTTACAAATCAACTCCCATTTCCCCGTCAGCACATGCCTTTTTCCGAAAGAGCTCTTTCGAAAAAAGACTTCTTCCTCGTTGAAAGAGGTTTACCAATGTCGGAAAAAATCCTCTGTACTTGTGATTTATTTTAGAAAGGACGCAATTGCAGTGTGGACATAACTGGAGTTTTTTTGGAAAAACAGTCGTTTTTCAAAAAAACCCCTCTGCGACGTAGACATACAACTACAGACTACCCTGCTACCCTAATAAATCAAATATTCTGTATGTCCATAGGGGGAATTACCAGGATGTAATTAAATTTATCACTATGATATGATCATCGCTACTCTGATTACTAAGAAAGGCAAACTTAAACAAATGAAATAAAAATAAAATGGAACAATGTTCATACTAAGTTGCTTTGTTTTGCTTTCCTTTTATTATTCTCCATTTGCCTCCATTTTTCCTATCTTCCATCTAATTTTTCTCCTTTATGCCCATTGTTTTTTCCTTCTAATTACTATGTCCTTTTCCTTTGTGTTTCTCCTCATTGTTTCCCACATCTCTTTGCCTTCTAACAAATAGTTTTCAAGAATCCTCAGCTTACCTCTGTTCTTCTGACTCATTACTGACTCCATAAATTTCTCTTCTGATTCACCCATAAAATCTGCTTCCCTCTTGTAACTCTTCCTTTCTCTTTCTCCTGACCTTCCTTCTTCTTCATGATCTCTCTAGAGACCATATTGTTGTTGTTTACTTCTATCGCCTGTGCACAGAATGTGGGGGAATATGGCTTGGTTCACTTGCGCACTTCTCTAGCTATGTACTCCTGAGAATGTGTGCAGAGGGCAGTGGCAGAGGGGAGGGAGTGATTCAGGAAATGCTGACCTATATGGGCTTTCTGCAAGCACAAAGTAGTTTGCAGGGCTCAGTGGAAAGGGGGATTTAGTACATTTCTCATTCTCTCCTCTATTCAGGAGGGGTAAGGAGACTGAAAAGATGGTGGTGGACCAGGAATTCCTTGTGGAGCAACAGAGGCCATATGTGGCTTGCTCTATCAGAACAGGGTTTTTTGTAAGAAGGTTCAGTGAGCTGTCATGCAAGTGAGTGGACATAAACTAAGGGTTTTCTAAGGACTCTTCAAGTGCCTCTATCCAGCCCTGCTCTTCTGATTAGTAACTGGAATTGGTTTTATCAGACAGAATGAATAATGAATGAGGACTTCATGCAAAACCATGTCCATGTGAAGAGTACTACTCCCTTTCCTGTATGTGACTCCCATAAGATAAGCAAATTAACATGTTTGTGACTAATGACACAAGAGACAGATAATTTCTTTTCTCTGGACTTTGTCATGGAATTTGTTAACAGTTTATATCCATCCCTTGTTCAAGATCAGCTATTTATAGGAATTCAGTTAACAGCCATGTTGTTTTGGGTTGTAATTAGAGCTATGCTGTTCCTCAGACAAAACCTGCATGAATCATTTTTCAAAGTAACACTCAATAAACCTGATGTGTATGCACTATATAGCTAAAAAAAAAGCGCCATTTATCCACAGTTTCAGCTCTGTGGAACAAGCCCCAGCAGGCTCATATAAAACATGTAGACATATTGCTCAGTTCACTTTTCATAATAATTAAATCTTGTTACATAGCATTCTCTTTAAACTATACTCTAGCACGCTCTCAAAATATTGCAGCCAATCAGAACACTAGCACTGACAACTAAGGAACAAGCCCGTCTCCTTCTCCACACTAAATCATCCCTGTTTTCTAAAAGAAAAACTTGACATACTAAGATTTTGCACAATCAAAACCATATTCTGCCTTAGTATGAAATGAATGCAAACCAGAACCTTTTAGCTAATGCCCCTGAACTGGGATCCAGAATAGACATTTTTAATCCCGGTAAAACTGAAACTTTCCCAATACCGTTTCCCACATTTTTTTTAGTAGATATGGAAGGGAAAAAAAGGAAAGGGCATTACAGATTATATGGGAGGATAACATAAAGTAAGTATTCTGCTGCCTTTGCACCATAGAACCTAGGAATTTTACTCCTGCACCTGGTTCTCTCTTTGATTTGTTCATTTTCTGATTGTGTCATGGCCATTTTTATTCTCCTTTAAACCGTAAACTCAAAATAAAAGTTATTGCTAACTAACATCTGGGCTATAGATCAAACATTTATATGAGGGCAGTTGTAGATGTAACATTAAAAAGAGAAAGGTTCTAAATATCCTGTGGCAATTATTTTACCCATGCCAACAAATATCATAGCCACACTATCTGACTAGAGACCAATATCTGCAATATATTTAAACATCTAAAACTAGTTAGAAATATTCTAACCTTCTACAAGAAAACTTAATGCAAATGGAATAACAATTGAACATGTGTCTACTCACTTGCTATATTTCCCCTGGACTGGTTTAATTTGCAAAGACATATTTACAATCAACCAGTTACATGTCCTCTCCCCTGAAAAAAAATTAAAGTAGCAATTACAGAAGTAATTTCTCGGAGAGGGAGCTATTGGGTTGTCTTTACTCACATTCAACAGTACCTTAATCTACAAGGAGCCCACTGTTATCAATGAGACTTCTCTTGGATTAGGGTAGTAATCAACATCAATAATAACAGCCATTATCAACATATGCAGGTTGTTTATATTTGTTTTTAATGTATCTTTTTTTAATGGTAGTATTTGGTTCAAGTTATAGACCCAGGAGGTACTGGGGAGGAATAACTTAGAATGGCCCTGGTGAAGGGCTGTTTCAAAATAGCCTCAGTGGAGCATCTGCACATGCTTTATTTTAAAATAACTATTTCGGAATAGGCATTATTCCTCGTAGAATGAGGTTTACAGATTTCGGAATAAGCCACCTGTTATTTTGAAATTATTTTGAAATAATGGAATGGCTGTGTAGACGCTCGCATTGTTGTTTCAAAATAACTCTAGTTATCTCAAAATAATGGTGCAGTGTAGACGCAGTGCAGGCCGGAGATATCCCAGATAAGCTATTCTGTGTCTTTTGAGCGCACCTGTTATTTCAAAATATAATGGGCTCGTTATTCCAACATTCCTGTAAATCTCATTCCACGAGGAGTAAGGGACATTTTGAAATAGCGATTTATTTCGAAATAAGTGCTGTGTAGTCAGCGCCAAATTTCAAAATAAGCTATTTCAAAATAACATTGAAATAAGATATGCAATTTGCGTATCTCAAATTACGTATGTTATTTCGAACTACTGTGCAGTGTAGACACACCCTAAGAGTTCTAAAATATTTTCCAGTGTACAAACTAGAAGTTTTGTCCAGCCTAAAGTGAACTATGTAACTGCCATATACTATAGAGATAAAATGCCAACATTATTAAATAACTTCCTCGTGCTCCTCAATATAGATCAAAGGAATTCATTTCTACTGAGGTAGGAAAAAATTACAGAATAAAACACAGGGATTCCAGCAACAGCACTGGACTAGTTTCTCTAAACTCAGTCCCTAAGCATCTCATTCTTTTAGTACTAGGTTTTTAAGACAGTGCAACTCCCATTTCAAGCATCTTGTGAAATTGCTATATTTTTAAAAGGCCTCACATGTTGTTATCTACCCCATCTAGCTCCACCACACCAGGACTCAAATCTCTCCCAGATTGTGGTACCCTGTTCCCTGTATATTACCCTCTGGCAGTGCCTACTCTCTGCATTCCTTCCATTCAGGAAACCAAGTAGTCCAAACTTCACTACTCACCTCAGTGACTCACTGTAGTCCCTAGTCTAGCCCATTTCCTCACTGGCAAACTGCAATCTGAACTCGCCAATCTCTTCATCAACAAGGGAGGTGAACCCGATACCTATGGGTTGTCCCTATGCAGCTTTGGTCCCTATTCAGCTTTGGTCCTCAGGCCCTTTTGTCAGGATGTTGGTCAGTCTGGCACCCTGCTGGCTCTCTGGCCTCTCCCACCACTATTTTGTCCATAGTACAAGTCTAGATATAGGCAGCACATCCTTTTCCCTCCAGATCTGGAGAGAGACTAAACTCCTTTTGCCCTACAGCCCATTTTATACAGTCCAAATGGGCCCTGATTGGCTGCTTTAAACCTTCTCCCTATTGGCTTCTATTATAGCCTTCTTTCAGGGCTTTTAGCCCCTTCTTCTCCAGTGTGGTTCAATTGCCCTGTCAACTGAAATAATTTTCAAGGCATCTACAAGCTTGTTAGTTTTTAAAGCCAAGTTTTTGAGGTCTTCAGCTTTTGGCATTCAGTAGTCTAAGGTTCCTCCTGATCCACATGCAACCTGTCTTTGCCACTAGACTCCACAGTATGAAACTGACAAAGAGTGATGGAAGTCTGACAGTAGCAGCAAGTAAATACTGCAGCACAAACATTGCTAAGAAGCTTTCTTCTTATTTCAGAGTATATATTTTATGGGAAGTCTGCTTAATTTTGAACACTTTTAGAGAGTTAAGCACTAGTTTTTTTGAGCACCCCGAGTTCATTAAATAAATACAGGCTTTCAGAGATTGATCTTGCTTCTGTTGAAGCTAATGGGAATACTGTGATTTCAGAGGGGCCTAGGTTCTTTCCTTATGTAGATGAAAGAGTGTGATGTATTCTCATATGCGACATATGAATCTATTCCAGAGCTGGTACAGATCTTCTAGTACAGTTACATGATATTTCCAACAATAAAACCTGTCAAAACTTTCCAGAGTTTAATAATATTCCTGAAAGATATTGTTTTGGAGATTAGTGTAGTTGAAGTGAGACACTGGGACTCTATAAAGACTGAAAAATCACCTCTGTGAGAAGACTGAATGGCAATATGACGATGTGTTTGGTACAATCTAGAAAATGTTATGTTAACATTTGAATGTTTGTAATAACATAAACAGACCCTGAAAGTTTGTATAAGGAGTACCAGTAACTTTAATGTCTAATTTAATGTTTGTTTGAAAGTTATTCATAGTATTCCTAATATTATTTGCAATGTTTTCTGCTATTTGAAATGTGCTTTTTGTATATCGAATATTTGTTGTACTAAAAAAGTGCCTGGTACACTGTCCTTGAGAATTGTCTGGGAATTATTAACATCCCTTTACCAGAGTTTTATGTAGAAGAGCCCCGAGGTTTAACTCTGTAATGATTTCTGAAAAGACTGAACACTAACCTGTGCTTTTACTAAAAGTTAAGCTGATGTGCAGGAAGAAGGAGACCGTAATAATTATATAGAATTTTGCATGATCATTTACAGTGCCCATTCCAATCATGTGCCTAGTTATCCAAGAGAAAAGAGGTCTTATTAGAAAGAAAACTCTTTCTATGCTAGATACAGGGTATTTTTATTGCAACTAAATTAGATATGTATAGTTTCGAAGCCTTGGGGATAGAGAAGGGGGAGTCCATACATCAGATATAAAAATTATCATATCTCTCAAGGCTCCTGTTGTCTGTTACCAAAGTAGCATAATAATATAAGAATAGCCTTGCGGGGTCAGAAAAGCGGTCGATCTCATCTGGTATTCTGTCTTCTGACAGTGGCCAGTTCCAAGCACTTCAGAGATGATGAACAGAAGAAGGAAATCTTCTGTTGTCCAGTCCTAGCTTCTGTCGGTCAGAAGCTTAGGGAGACTCAGATGGGGTTGCATCCTGGACTGTTTTGGCCAAAAGCCATTGATGGACCTATCTTTAATGAGTTTTAAAGTATTTATATTTTTTGACCTCACAACATCCCCTGACAGTGTGGTCCAAAGGTTGACTGTATAAGGTTTGAAGAAGTACTTCCCTATGTATGTTTTGTACCTGGTGTTGATTAATTTAATTGAGGGTCTTGTTTGAGTGTAATATAAAGTGGTAAACAACACTTCTGTATTCTCTTTCTCCGCACCACTCTTGATTGTATTGACCTCTATCCTCTACCGTCTTTGTTATCTCCTTTCTAATCTGAACACAGTGTTTTAAATCTATTTTCATATGGAAATTATCCCATGCCCCTTATAATTTTTATTGTTTTTTTCTCTACTTTTTTTTTAATTATTCTATGTCCTTTTGAGATGGGGCAACCAGAACTGTGTGTAGTATTCCAGGTGTGGGCATACCATGGTTTATATAGAGGCATTTTGGTATTTTATTTCTTATTTTCTATCCCTTTCTTAATGATTCTTAATATTCTGTTAGGGTTTTTTTACTAGCATTATACATTGAGCAAATGTTTTTAGAGAGCTTCCCATAATGACTCCAGGGTCTCTTGAGTGGAAGCAGCTAATTTATTTATACCCCATCATTTTGCATGTATAATTGGAATTTTGTTTTCCAATATTATTTTGTATTTGTCAACACTGAATTTCATCTTCCATTTTTTTGCCCACTCACCCAGTTTAATGAGATCCCTTTGGAACACTTTGCAGTCAGTTTTGGATTTAACTATGTTGAGTAATTTAGTATTGTCTGCCAACTTTGCTACTTTTGTATTTACAGCTTTTTCCAGATCATTTGAATATGTTGAAAAGTACAGGTCATGGTTTAGATCTTTGGGGACCTCACTATTTACCTCTCTGTACTGAGAAAACTGACCATTTCCCCTACAATTTGTTTCCTATCTTGTAACCAGGTACTGATCCAAGATTGATAACTTTGCTTAAGAGCTTTTGGTGAGGGACCTTGTCAAAAGCTTTCTGTAAGTCCAGACACACTATACACGTTGGACCCCTTGGTGACAATGTCAAAGGATTCTAGTAGGTTGGTGAAACATAATTTACTTTTACAAAGCTATATTGAATCTGCTCCAGCATAACTCCTCAGGTCAATCCTTCTTTTGGCAAACCAAAACTTTATTCCTCACTTATCACAGGCCAAGGCTTCCTAAGCGCCCTATTTTCTTCACTGGGTTTATTGGAGATCTCAGTGTCGTGTTCCACTTTCCAACCACATCAGTGGTTCTGTTGTATCTGAAATAGAGAAGCCATGGCACTGAATCTCAGAGCCCCAGACATTTGACTATGGTTCAGGCTGCAAGCTTATCTCTGAAGTTTAGACATTTGGTCTTGGGCTCTCAGACCTCATACCTTTTTCTCCTTCCCTCCCCAGATGTGATTTCAGAACCTGGGCCCTAACCCAAGTCCAAACATCTACACTGTAATTTTTAGTTCCATAGGCCAAGCCTGCCTAACCTAAGTGAGCTGAACTAAGCTTTGAGACTGCCAGGAGTTTTTATTTCAGTGTATCTATATACCACTATTGAGCTATTTCTTCAGGGGAGGCAGTAATGGCAGACTCCTGAAAATTTCAACAGCCATCTTTGGGTATACCACACCCAGTTTTCCAATGAAGTGTCTTTCCTGACTTATCTTAGTCAAATTCAAAGGACATTATGTATAATTATTTTCTGTATGTACACTGCCAATCTCTTGCTTGTCTGCCTTACATTTCTTTCTATGCAATGGAAGTGCTTATTGGTGACTATGCCTGTCTCCCTCCTACCATAGTACAAGGCTCTGGTTCTCTTTTAACTCGTGCTCTTGATGTGTATGTCTGTTCTCTATGGAGCCCAGCAAACAGAATGCAGCTTCTGACCTGCTCCTGCCCTTTCATTCCTGCCAGCCTGGCTCATGTTCCTGGTGTTTTGACCTGCTTCTATTGCTGCAGGCTTCTGATCTTCATCTATGGTTTAGGGGAGAACTACTGATCCATTGGCTGGGATCCAGAATCTGTTTCAGGACAGACCTTTTAAAAGATATCCTGTGATCCAAGGATCATTTCGTAAGTGCTCACTCCTAGTGGGTGGTGGTCAGAAGAAAACTGATTCAATAAGCAATTTTAGTTCTGCACACCCTCCTTTCTCTGTCATTTTCTGATTATTCCTATGCAGATATGAAACATCTTTTGACTAGCTAAGGGGATTTATTCAGATAAGTTACTACTGACTTTGGCATGTCACAGGTCTCAATTTTTTTCAGATTATAACTTGAATCCAAGTTTCTTTTTCATTCTTTCAATCACAGACTAGTACTAGGTCTCTAATTTCTATATAGCTTGCTGTCTTCTCAACACAAGTACAATTGCAAAATAGTTAACCACCTCAATTGCCATATCTTCCAATCTGGGACATAAATGCCTTCCCACTAGAAGTGCAGCTGCAAGCATATATTTGTAGAACTGTGTGATGCTGTTTGATAAGATAATGAGAAAAAAACTGTTTTCTGATTTAAAGATGTTTTCTTTCCTTGGGCAAATTTTCGGAGTTTTGTACAATCTTCCACTGCCTCATTAGAAGTTGGATATTAGGGGACAGATAAAACATGTTGAATATTATTAACCTACAAAAATTTACTGTTTTGAGATCTAAACTTAAGATATTGATACTGTGCACATACTGTACTCATGCTTTTCATCCATAGAGCTGAAAAGCACTTCATAAACATTCATAAACTGATCACAATTTCTGTCTGAGGTAGTTAAGTATTATCATTTCTATTTTACAGATCAGTAAATTTAAGGCTAGGACTTTGAGTAAGTGATTTATGCAAAGGCCTACAGAAAATGGAGGGGAAAAACAAGGATTAGAAGACAAATCTGCTGCTATTCATTTCATTGTTTTGGAGAAAAGTAAGCCTGGGTTTGTGATCAAATCCCATAAGACTGATTCATGTTTCTAGCTATATTAACATCAATGGACTTACCAGAGATATAGAACTATGGTCATTTTATTCTGCACTGATAACATTAAGTGGCCATTTGGTGAAATTTTACAGAATATCTTGACAGCAACCAAGATATTTAACAGAGTTCTTTTTTTTAATAATCCATTTTTAATTTTGATTTCATAGTCAGGAAAAAGAGTGGGTTTTGTTTGGTTGGTTATGTTTTTAAAATGCTAACTATATTTCTTCCTAGTCATTATTAATTTATCTAGGTAGAATAACACCAGAAGAACTTGCCTAATCTTATCCACTGTTGACTAGAAAATAGCCAGTGATGAAACTATACCATATGCTAATTTCTTTTAGCAATATAAACTTAAATGTGTGTTTATAGTGACCATTTCTAGATCTTTCATCTATTATTAGCCAATGATTATGGCTCAATCATAAAATGATTTGTGAATATCTTCAGAACAGACAGATTTCAGATTGTAATGGGTGACTATTATTTAATACTAGCAGAAATACCCGGCGTCACCCGGGGAAAATATAATAAAAGCTATGATGAATGAACTGCGTCAATGACATTAACATTAGCATATTTTATTGGAAATACTTTTCTCTAATATATTACTTTAAGAAATTAACATAGCTAGTGATGTGCTTACAAAACGACAAATCCCATAGGGTCTCTTTTCTCAATCCCCACAAATCAGGAAGGCCCATCTTCCCTTAAAGACTCTATGCAAACCAATGCCTGCAGCCTCCTTGCCAGAAGCCCTGAGAAATGGAGGGGATGTCTCCTGGGCTCTGCAGCAGCAGCAAATCACTTCTTCCCAAGTAACCACTCACCGAGTGCCTTCAGTGCACGCTCCATGGGGCAACCTGAATGGACTTCCTAGTGGCAGCTGGACCGGTTGCATTGATCAGACAAAGTGAAACACCTTCAGACCAGGTGCAATGAGTGATATCTAGATGATCAGAACATGCGGCACCTGAATGTACCTGTTCTAATGAGAATAGGCTGTTCTGAGTGTACCGTGTCCTCCTCAGGCTCCACGGTGCTCAAACCTATCCACCTCCTCTTTGTACTGTGAGCTGAATCCTACAAAGTACATGATGCCCTTTGCACTTGCTGATAACGCACACAGACCTGCCAGGAGAACGCACGCAGCCCAAAGAAGGGTGAGTGATGGGATGGCTCGTTTGGGTGTGGGGGGGGAAGGAAGCTACTTTAATTTCCAAAAGGGGTTCAGTCGGAGCCCAGCTGCGTGAAGATGCTGAGAGGCTGTGATAGCTGGAGGCTACTCCCAGCCACAAATAGTAAGGCTAGACCCCAGCCAGCATCAGCCACATTTGGGTCTGTCCTGGAGACCTGCTGGTACCCTAGTATAAGGGAGGTTGCTGATTCTCTGCCCACTGCAGCCTCCCCCCCATGGGCTTTCCCTTGATGGTGGTGCAGGTTCCCACATGCTTTATCCTCTAGGATCTCGTAGTTGCAGTTTATGTGACACGCTTAACAGAAGAGTCCAACAAATGCCTATGATGTGACGCTAACAGAAGCTAATTATCAGTGGGCCCAATTGGGGCTCTGGGGAAACCGATTTTGAGATATAACCAATCCAGTTATTGAAGTTAGGAAATCAGTAGTATCCGTGCAAAATGTGGTGTTTCTAGCTCTTACTGTTTCGGAGATCCTTTGGGACAAACAAATAAACAAACATACAAACAAACAAACACACAAACAAACTTTCAGAAATACTTATAAGAAGATTTGAGGTTCTGACCCATGCATGTTTCCTCTTGAATATTTTAAAATAAACTATTAATTGTACTTATTTTTGTTATATTTTTCTTTCTGAATATTCATCTCACATATCCACCCTTCTAGTATTTGTGACAATTTGTATTTTTAGAACAGTATAGATCTATCAAGTGATTTGTTAATCAGAGTAAAATAACTCTAATAGTTTCAATCTTATTGTGTGAACTGGGGTGCTCACATACTAAGGTAATTGGCCTTGTGCTCTGCAGTCTTCTGACTGACTGATATGTCCAACCACACACACTTTTTCAATTGGAAGATCTTTTTTTAGTAGATTCTTTTGTGTTTTATATGCATTTACAAAATGAATATAGTGAACAAATGTGATTGCCCACAAGCACCTTTATTAATTTGCATTACCTGCACTGGTTGACTGGCTCCAAATGGAATTTATTTTTTTATATTGATCTGAAGAGTAGAAATCCTAAAAATTGGAACAAAATATTTTTTTCATTGAAAAAAATGCTTTTTACTGTTCTTTTTACAAAACTGAAAAGGATTGTTTTCAGAAATTTCTATTACTTGATTATTTTTCAATTTTTGTCCATATCTTCGCATTTAGTCTTCATTCATCGGCCTATCTCCCTTTACTTTGTTTGTGTCTTCCATCATCAAACCTTTGTTACCTTTCTTACTTTTTTTTTCTTTTTATCCATGTTCTTTAACTTTTCTTCTCTTCTGTCTCATTATTTCCATTGTTTCACCAATTGAATGTACTTTTTAGTATAAAGTGCTCTTTAACAAATGTGCAAATTTTTTCATAAACTTTCTATATGGGAATATTTTGGGATGTTAACATTTTAACCAGAGTGTGGATCTGGTCCTGCAGTCATTTAATGCATTGAATTCCCATTACAATTAATTCTGCTTCCAAAGCAACTGCAAGATTGGGCCCTGTATTATCTTCAGTAAAAAGAATGACTGTTTTTTTCCAATTCATTTCAAATCTAATTGTTTCAAAGCCCCAATCTTGCCTTTCCACATCCTCTCCTTGACCTTGTCCTGAAGTACAATGCTATGTTCTCCCATATGCTCATTTTCTCTTGTGAAAAGTACTCATCAAAATATTTTACTTTTTATTTCTTTTCAGATACACAGTAAAAATTAGCCAGGTGGTGCTTTGGGATTTTAACCCTCCCCCTAGGAAACAGACATGAGTCACTAATTTGCTCTTGGACTCACACAAGCTGATTTAAATTATTATATACACCTATTTTATACTAGTTTAAAACTGGAACATAGAAATTACCACATACCTGTGGGCAATCTAGTTCAGTATCCAGTCTGTCAGTGACCTGCACTGGATGCTTCAGAGAAAGGTGAAAGAACCAGTGGTGGAGTCCTAAACCTGGATGGTATCAGAACAACAGAAGTCCTTTCAGGCCTGGCTTTCTGCTCCTGCTCCTGAGCTGCTTTGGAATCCCCTCCTCTAACCCCCATGCATCTGTCTAATCCTGCCCCCCATGCACATGCAGCCAATTGTGTTCTTAGCCCACGGCCTGTGGAGTTAAGAGTGTTGAGTAGGGGGATACAGTATGGAGGGTTGGGCAGAGGTCAATGGGTCTGGGGCACAGAATACTAGAATGGTGTTCCACCACCATGTATGACTGGTAAAAACTCACCATGATGTGCCCCCTGCATTGGGTCTCATTCTAATCTCTAATAGTCAGAGATTGTCTTAAACCCTAAATCATGATGTTTAATACCTTTTCAAATATATTGTTATAATTGACTATAATATGCATCTGACGAAGTAGGTTTACTCACAAAAGCTCATGCCCAAATACACCTGTTAGTTTTTAAGGTTCCACTGGATTCCTGGCTGTTTTTGCAAATACAGACTAACAAGGCTACCCTTTTAAGACCTAAAATATCTCTGGAATTTCTTTTTATCTATATAAATGTCCAACTCTTTTTTTTTTTTACTCTTTCTTAGTTTCTATGATAACCTGTGGCAATGAGTCCCACTTTCTAGCTACATGTTGTATGAAGAAGTATTTCCTTCAACCAGTTTTGAATATGACACCATTTAATTTTCTTGAATGTCCACCTGTGCTTGTGTTATGATAACACAATCTACCTATTCTCTTGCATTCATTTTGTATATTTGTACCATGTTTCCTCTCATTCATCTTTCTGAGATAAAATATCACAACCTTTCCAGTCTCTTCACATGAACACCTTTCTATGTCCCTAACTAGTTAGGTCACCCTTCTCTGATTGCTTTCTTTTTTTCCACAATATCCATTCTGAGATGGATTGACCAATACTGCATGCAGCATACAAATAACATTTTCTGTATTATTCTCTATCCTGTTACTTTTGTATCCTAACATTTTGTTTATCCTTATGATTACAGCCATACATTGAGCAACATAACTAGAAGTTACAGAACCGTTGTTTCTCTGCCTTTATCAAATATATTATATTGATTTAAAAAGGAGTTAGGCAGGTAGGTTCCTTTGAAAAATCCATTAGATAGCTATCTGCAATGTTAGATGTTAAAATACATTTAAAAATCTAACTCTAAAGCTCTCAAGTCATTTAGATTGGCATGCTGAATACTTCAGTGAATAAAATACCTTTAAGAATCTGGGCCTAAGCAATTACCCATAGCTTCCTTTAACTGCAATACTCCCATAGCTTACAACTATAGAGGCTATATTTTGTTGTGTGAGGCTCTGAAGAAAGGAAGTACTAAATCAATAGACTTTAAATTAGAATAATTTATTTGCAGTGACCAATTTATTTGATAAATATAGCTCATTTTTTCATTCATGTATTAACAATTAGCAGACTTAGAGCTGTAAGAATGTATTCTAAATTAATTATTCAACAAATGATTTACTGTTTGTGCATTTACTCTTTGTAATTTATTATTCATGCTATGTGATTGGCCTCTTTAGGTACATGTTGCAGTTTATGCTCTCTGACTGGCTTACTCTCTGTGATGGAACATCTGTCCCTCACTGGCCCTTTAGGGAGTGAAAACCCAGCCTGGAAGAGGGCTGGAGTGGTGGAGCTGTGACTAGTATGAGCCAATTAGAGGCCAGCTGAGGGCAGTATAAATAAAGACTCCTGGGGAGACAGGGAGGGAAGATAGATACACTCTTGCTCTAGCTGGGGAGCAGGAAGGAACTAGCTGCCAGGGAAGCTAGAGGCTTCCTGATTTAGAGCAGTGCTGAGGAAAGGAAGGCAGAGCTGGGGAAGCTCTGGCCAGGCAAGTTTCCAGGCTGCAGAGACTGAAGCAAGGACTCAGGGTACTAGAGCTGTGGGGAGTCAGCCAGAGTAGGCAGCAGGTCCACACACCTTTGCCAATGATGAGTGGCCATTTCAGACTGCAGTTTGCTCCTGGGGCAAGGGGCTAGATGAAGACCAGCAGTGGGTCACTTAGGCAAGGTGGACATAGGGGGCTAGGAGTTCCCTGAGGGAGAGGACCCCAGAATGTGGGAGCACTGTGGTAGGTCAGTACCAAGGTGGGAGGTTGCCACAGACTGGGAAGGACGTGGGTCCTAATGCAGAGAGATAGGAGAATAACCAATAACAGTAGGCAAGACACCAGCCAGAAGGGGGCACTTTAGCAACAAAGAGCTAATTCCTTGAGTAACCTGTCGGAGGTGCCTGTGGTGGTGAGCTACTCTTTGTTACACTCCCACAATGGCAAATACATTTTCAGTTGGGCACACAAACTTTTGTGAGTGGTTCCCCATCAAAATACACATTGGAAGGCATATCGGCATACTTATTCAGAAAATCAGTTCTACAAATATTCTTGTGAGGAAAATTTCAATGTGTTCACGTTCATGTAAAGCTAATGATAATATTTACAAAACTCTTAAAGAGAATTCATGGGTTTTATTAAACAAACATTTGTGAATATTTTTTCAGCGTTTACTTAGCTGTAAATTGGAAACACAAACTTGCAAAGTTTGATTTTAAGTTACTCAGAAAACCTAATAGATGCTGTCTTGACTTCCCTTTGGCACTGAACATAAAATGTGAAAATCTGAGAGAGAAGAACTGCACAGTTTATGTTCTGTTATTTCTGTTTGAGGTTTTTTACATGTTTATTCTTGTCATTCAAAAAGTATGTTTATTGTTTTACCAGAGGGAATTCATGCTCTAATTATTTAGACCAGTCTTTGATTTTAAGCATTAGAGAGCTACTTGGGAATAAACTGCCTGTTGTCTGCTTCTAGTAACAGTTACTAAATATAAGTCCTACTTAGAATCAGAGAAATTAGGGCTGGAAGTGACCATGAAAGGTCATCTAGACCCTTCCCCTGTGCTCAGGCTGGATGAAATATTTTTGTTTGTCTCTACTTTGCTGCAGAACTATTTGTTCTCTTTTAAGTTTTTGTTCGGTTACAGACTAACATGGCTACCTCTCTGAGACTCTAATAGGTATTTGTATAACCTGTTCATAAAACTTTCCGCTAATGGGGATTCCATTCCTCCCCATGTAACCCTTTCCTGAATAACTTATCTTTAGAGTTACAAAGTTTTTCCTAATATTACCTTCCATCTCCCACTTTATAAGCTTAGTCAATGAGTTTTCCTCCTACTCTTCCTAAGGCAATGTCTATACTTACACACCGGAGGTCGATCTTCTCGCATTCGATTTAGTAGGTCTAGATAATACCTACTAAATCAAATGCTGGGGGTGGCTCCAGTGATTGCCACTACTTACAGTCTCAAGGAGAAAATGTTGCCATCCAACTTCCACTGTGAAGATGGCACCAAACTCGGCTTAAGGTATGCTGACTCCGGCTATGTTATTTATGTAGCTGGGGCTGCATACCTTAAGTGGACCTTCCAGGTCTAGTGTAGATCTGGCCTAAATTGATCACTGTTTTCTTTACAACAACATTTTCTATACCTAAAGATTACTATTATATCTCCCAACTGTCTCTTCTCCATACTATATGTGCCCTTTTTCAATCTTTCATTGTAAATCATGTTTTCCAAACCTTGCATCATTTTTGTTGCTCTCCTCTAAACACTCTTCAGTTTGTCCAATTTTGGATTAAGTGTGGCAACCAAAATAAGACATGGTTCACCAGCAAAGGCTTCATCAGTAATCAGTATAGTGGGACAATTACCTCTCATGTCCCACTCATGTAAATTTATCCCAGACTCACACTTGCCTGTTTTTCAATAGCATCACACTGCTGACTCATCTTCAATTTGTAATCCACTACAATCTCTAGATCCTTTCTGCAGTACCAGTGCCCATTTTGCAGATGTTTTTTTCTTCTGAAGTGTTATACTTTGTACTTGTCTTTATTATTGTTGATTTAAGTCTAATTAATCATTTTACTAAGATCATTTTAATTTGAATCCTATTCTCCAAATGCTTGCAACCCATTCCAAATTAGTGTTATCTGCATTATCCAAATTATTAATAAAAATGGAATGGTACCAGACCCAGGATAGATTCCTGTGGGATCCCCATGTGTTATGTCATCCCAGTTTGACAGTCAACCATTCATATCTACTGTTTGAGTACATTTTCCCAACCAGTTGTGCACCCACCTAATAGTAATTGCATGTAGACCAAATTTCCCAACTTTACTTAATAACAATGTCAAGTGGGACAGTGTCAAAAGATTTACTTAAATAAAGATATACTGCATCTACTGCTTTCCCCTACCTGCTTGGCCAGTGACCCTGTCAAAGAAGGAAATTATATTACTTCTCAGACATATCCCAGCCTTCTAAATACTAAGGTCAATGATATCCTGCAATCAATAATATTGGGTCAGATTGCTGTGTGTGTCTATTGCAGAGCTGGGGATATTTGCAAGTGCAGAAATCTATAGATGCACATTTGGTTGCAGGATTCGGACCTTCATTTCCTTCATCTGAGCTGAGTGCAGCTGCCTGTAAATGTTAGTATGAGATGTGTATCTGCGCTAAATAAGAGGGGAGCTGTTCATTTACTACAAAACTCCTTCACTTGGCATGTAGGCTGCACTTTGGACATCCCTGGCTTACTCCATTGTCTTGAATTTATACCCTTCCCCCCGTCGCCCAAAGTTCTAAAGCAAGCAGCTTGGAAATGATATTTTTCTTAACTGAAGAGAACAAACATTAGCTGAAGACAGGAAAGAAGAGGGCAAAAGTCCAAATTATATCCTCTCCTGATTTAAGCTGAAAAGTTGAGAACTCCAGTGGATTTATAAGAGGTGTGTATTTTCTGTTTCAGTTATACTTTCACTTCCACATTGTGCAACACAGGTTCTTTGATCACATAATACTGTACTAGGAAATAACTCATATATTGCCTTTCTAGCAATATTGAGTTACTCTTTCTAAAAATATTCACTGAAACACAGCCTTTCATTTATTATACTTTATAATTTGCTGAGTTGTGCTTCTTTGAATAAGATACAAAGTATAGAGATTTAAGGTTTTCCTATATTTTCTGTTTGAATAAATAATGCATCCTGACTCTAATAAGTGTGTGTGTGTGTGCGCGCGTGTGTGTGTGTAAATACTTTGGGGTACTACAAAAAATCCTTTCTAGTCACTGAATGGACATGTCTGGGTAAAATAAATATTAAAACCGGTCACTTTACATATCTGTGAGGCAACAGTTCTTACTGGCTTAGTATTGGTATATGGGAGTTGCATGTCATTGCATATATAACAGCTTGAGAATGACAGTATTTACTTATTTTTGTAAAAACCAAAAAAGAAAAAAGTAAAGCCTGCCACCACTGAAGACTGAAATTAATTTAATATATATTTGAGAGCCTTTTGTCTGTCTCTGAGCAAGTCTGTCTGTCCATTCATTTACTGTGATGGGGTGCGGTCACAGAAGACCCCTTGGGGATGATTCCCAGACTGCTGACAAAACCACTGGCACACGCCCCCTTGCTTTCTGGGGCTTCTCACTACCTGGTCCTGCTGGGCCAGCTCTGCTGGTCTCCCACAGCCAAGGCATCAAGCTGAGACCACTGCTCTCCTGCGGAGCAATACAGACACTGAAGCACTACAGACACTGCAGGTCTAAGGAAAATGCAGTTTAGGGCCCAGCTTCCCAGAATACCACTCCCCAAATGGGATCTGAACCCCAAATGAATTATTTAGGTAAGCCCCCTTTAACAATGAAAGGGGGAATGTACACATTGATTGCTCCCCCAGGTAACAATTATTTTACACTAGGCGTGATAGAAAATAAAAGTGATTTTATTAAGAACAAGAAGTAGGATTTAAGTGATAATAAGTGGGAACAAGCAGAGCAAAGTAGATTACAAACTCACAATAACAGAAAACGCTTAGCTAATTCTACACTAAAACCTCAGTACAAACTTATTACAAACTCACCTAAACCTTTCTTTTCCAGCTAAGCCTTCCAAACCAGCACTGTTCCTTACCCTGGGGACTTTGGTTCCTTCCCTCGGGTATGTCTATCCAGCCCAAAGACAAAACCTGCTAGTTCCCTATTATTTTTAAAGACTCCTTTGGGTGGGAATTCTGTTCCTACTTTCCACCCTTCCAGTTGGGGTAGACATGTGACTTCTTCAGCCCAACCACCACTAAGACTTAAGGTCAAAAGCCTAATGGAATATGATTTCCCTGATATTGGAAACACCCTTGATGGCTTTCCATTTAATCATTCAAAACCATAAAGTTTTGAATGGACATGTCTAGACTACATTTTACTTTCAAAAGAAGATATGCAAATTCAATGGAAATTTCTATATCTTCTTCCAATTGCTTTTTTGAAAGAGTTTTTTTCAAAAAAGCAAGCAGTCTAGATGCGGTTCTTTCGGAAAAAAAACCCCCTTTTTTCAAAAGAACCTGTTAATCTCAATTTTTGACTGCTTCCTTTTTCGAAAACAAACTCTTTCGAAAAAGCGATCAGAAGAAGATATGCAAATTCCCACCAAATTTGAATATCTTCTTTCGAAAGTAAAATGTAGTCTTGACGTGCCCCATATGTCTAACTTTACATACAAGAATGATACATACATCAAAATAAGATAAACATATCCAGTGGATTAAGACATTAAGACTGATGGGTTACATGAAGAAATTTGCTCAAAGCACCTTTGAGTTAGGCAAATCTGTGTCCTCAAGTCCATTTCATAAAGCATGGCGGGGGTCAGTCATAGTTTGTTCAAGAACTCCTAAATAGAAAGAATTAGGAACACCAAATTTACGATCACAGGGGTAGCTGTGTTAGTCTGAATCTGCAAAAACAACGAGAAGTCCTGTGGCACCTTATAGACTAACATAGGGGTTCTCAAACTTTGTGATACTACAACCCCCTCTGAGTTGCTCACAACCCCCTCTAAATTGCTCGTGACACCCCTCTAAGTTGCTTGTGACCCCCCGGGGGGTCAGGATCCAAAGTTTGAGAAATGCGGGACTAAACAGATTTATTGGAACATGCGCTTTTGTGGGCAAAGACAAACTTCATCAGATGCATCTGATGAAGTGGGTCTTTGCCCACAAAAGCTTATGCTCCAATAAATCAGTTAGTCTATAAGGAGCCACAGGACTTCTCGTTGTTTTTTGCAAATTTACTATGCAGTGTCCACATCAAGCTTAAGCTGTACCAGAGCTGCATCATATCAACACTACTATATGGCTCCAAGTGCTGGTGGATGACAGAGTGCGACGTGCCAAGCTCTCATCCTTTCACACCACCAGCCTTCGTAAGATACTTTGCATTTTTTGGCCAAAAACAATCTCCAACCACAACCTGCTCCTGCGATGCCACCAGGAGGACATGACCACTATCATTATGAGAAGATGCTGGAGATGGATAGGGCATGTGATGAGAAGGGAGGCAGACACCACTGAAAAGATAGCACTTCACTGGACGCCTGAAGGACTACAGAAACGTGGGAGGCCCAAGAAAACATGGCGGCGTACTGTTGCGGCAGACATGAAGAGAATGAATTACAACTGGGACACACTGGAGAAAATGGCCAAAGACAAACAAAAATGGAAAACCTTTGTTGCTGCCCTACATGCCAGCAGGCGTAATAAGCATTAACTAACAATGCAGCTTATCATAACTTAGAACAAGGTAAGGGTTTGGTTGTGTGTTGGAAGGGGAGTGGAATGAAGCTCCCTTCCCCACCACCTATTCATACAGGGATGCATAAAATCATACAGAAAAGAGACAGAATCAGAGAAAGCTGTCTGGGGCTTTCTAGGACTGCCTTAGTCCTGAGGCTCCCATCCCAGATGCCCTTGGGGGGGGAGGTTGTAGTCCCCTTCTTCAGATTTGTACAGGAAAGTTGCTGCCAGCTCCCCTTGGTCAGGGAGTGAAGGGAAAGTACATAGTTTATTACATTCCTCACTCTGGCTGGGACTCACAGGAGACAGAGGAACCTGGACCTGCCTAGCCAGGAGACATGCACCTTTCCCCCGCCTATGCCCAGGGAGCTGCAGTGGCTATGAAGAGGCTGTTCTCACCTGGCCCCAAGCTGCTGTGGTGAAAGAAGGCTGGAGTAGTCCTCTCTCCCTTGGGCAACCTTCACCTCAAGCCCCACCCCAGGACCTAAGCAATGCTGGCAAAATCTTCCAAATAGTATTCTAAATAGTATTTCCATATTTGAACCCTAGCTAGCTCAAAAAAGGGAACCATTGATCATATCACAATTTGACAAAAGTAATTGATAATTGAGTCTAGTAACCTGGCTAAAGGGAGATTTTTAAAGTTTTTTTTAAAGTGTTGTATCATTTTGAGTTGGAAGTGGGAAGAAATATTTCAGTTTGTTGCCCATTTACCAGTAATTAAATACAAGAAGAAATTTATGAAAAAAGAATGATACATTTTTTTGGGGAAAAGTACTTAAGCTAGAAATCAGGTAATTTCAGAAAGGCTTGCAAGGATATGTAATAAATAATTATACACATTAACCACATTCACAACTTCAATTGCACATGTTCCATTTTTTACAATATTTTAATTCAATAAGGATATTTTCAGTGTACACTGAATAAAAAAACCAGATTGTATCACTTTTGAAATACTGGAATGAGGGGAAAAAAAAGTAAAGATGAATATTGAGGTGACTTAAGGTCTAATTTACCTTAAGGGCAAACATGAAAGATAAGATTCTTTACCTAAAAAATAAACTGTTTACTTTTATAAGAGTTTAGTCTATAAATCAATTTTTGCTGCCAAATTATATGCATACAACAATACATTTAAAGGAGATTAGTTAAAAAGCTACATTCAGTAATAAAACCTCTGTTAAAGATTGGACAGAACTGGTGGGAAATATTTATATATTAATGATGTATTTGACAGATTATTTGTCATGATTTCATGGCATTTGACTTTCTTGTGAAATTTTAGGAGCCTGTTGTGCTTTTCCTGACACACATGAAAACCTTAAAAGGTTATGTTTACTAATTTATTTTAATGAAATGTTACACTTGAAAAATTTTGACTGGAAATATTAAAGGGAGAGAGAAATTTACTGGTATAGAACAGTATTTGTCATGATGACTATGAGATCTCAAACTTAACAAATTGTAAGCTAATCACTTCTTGTTATCTTAGCTATAGATAGATTCAATCAGAAATAATTAACTGGATAAGAATTAAGTGGCTAGATTAGATAAATATGTGTAGCAGCATAGGTGGACACAGCTGAGCAAAGAGTCATCCTTGCATTTTAAAATTCCCTATAACTTCTGTCCAATATCAAAGTACTTTGGAATTTCTGTTTGGAGTCTAATATCCTAAATCTACTATTTTACCCTTCTGCAGATGAATAAAGAACTACATCTACAAAGACTGTCAGTCCATGACAGTAGCTTGTGGACTACCAGTGGTGTGTTGAGCACTTGCTGGAGATCTGCAGAGAAATAATTAATCACATAGTCTGGCTCTTCTTCTTGGTTTCCAGCAGCTAAATTGTACTAGCTGGAGAAGCTGTGGTCCATAATTTGCTTTGATGATGTCTTTTCACTTTCTGGACTGATTAACACAAATTTGTTCAATTTCCATTTATCATATTAATCTCCAATAGGTCTGTTCTTCTGATAATGTGCACTGGGCCTCGCAGCAAAAAGTTTTGTAATGTTGAAGGAAGCTCTTTCCAGTATCCAGACCAGTATGGGAATTCCCATCTGTCTGAGCAATGATTATAATTATCTAAGTCAAGCCTACATGGGGACCTAATGAAGACATGACTCAGACTCCTCTTCCTCAACCCTGTTCCTTCTGCTGCAGTATTAGATAAGGCTAAAGAAATAAGAGAAAGCTACTGAATGACTTGCTATCTCAAAATACACTTAGAAAGGCAAATACATAGTACACAACTCAGGAAGATACATAGAACAATGTGTACCTGGAGACGGCTTACCTTAAGCCAAGCCATGGCATCAACTACATAGTAGGAAGCCAATGGGAGCACACTCTCTCTTGTTGGCTTCCTGTACGCCATGAAAAAGGAGTATCAGACTCTGGCTGTGGCTGCCCTCAGTATTTGATATAGGGATCTATACTACACCTGCTAAATCGAACACTAGAAGATTGACCTCCAGAGGGTTTATCTTCTCCTAAGTGTGGACTAAGGATGCTAAAATGTGGTTAACGGACTAGTTGACTAGTCGATGGAATTTCTTAATGGACTAGAAATTTCTTAATGGACTAGTCAATGGAACTAGTTAATGGTACCTCCTGGGGCTCTTGTACATTTCAAAGGAGGAATGCGGAACTCTGTGTACAGCCCAGGGCCAGTGGGAAGTCCCGCTGACTCTGGGATGCATGTGGGTGCCTGCTTTGAAATGCACAAAAGTCTCCACTGAGGGCTCCTGTGCATTTCAAAGCCCTGGAGGCCGGGGTCAGCGGGGGGGGGGGGGACTCACAGTCCCCCGGCTCCATGCTATACTGCATGCTGCTAGGAGCCCGGGGTCACCTGAGGAGTCCCCAGCTGACCCCGGGTTCTATGGCTGCCCCTTTGAATTGTTGCAGAGGCGGCATTTTAAAGGGGCAGCCCGGCACACAACTGATCTGCAGGCTCCATGTGGCATTTCCCTAGAACCTGGGGTCAGCTGGGGAGTCCCCAGCTGATCTGGGGTTCCGGGGAAATGCCGCGTGGAGCCTGGGCTCCATGGCTGCCCCTTTGAAAGGTGCCCAGGCAGAATTTTAAAGGGGCAGCTGCTGCACAGCTGATTCGTGGATCAGCTGTGCAGTGGCTGCCCCTTTGAAAAGCCACCTGGGCTTATAGAGGCACCAAATGGGGGAGGGGGGGATATTGACTAGTCGACTAGTCAAAATACTATCCGATAAGCAAATGCTTATTGGATAGTCAACAAGTCTTTTACATCCTTAGTGTGCACATGCACAAAGGGAGAGGCAAGCAGAGTTTAAAACAGCGTCTCTGTGTCAGAACACATTGGTGACTGGAATATTGAAACTTACATTTTTTATGATGTGCCATCGTGTTTTGCTCAATGGATTTTGCCTGGAGATAACAAAACTTCAAAGGTCATGAGAAGAATAGTGTACATTTAAAAATAAATCATGAACAGAACTTAGTATTTAGGAATCTGCAAGGTCCAAGGTTCCAATCCTTTTCATCATACTAATCTGTTTGCATTAGGCCTTACCACTATAAGGTCTAGCAAAAATGAAGTTTTAGAATTAATTTTAATGCTTTAGTGACCATCAGTTTATGGTGTTTTGGGATTAAATGGGTATTATTTGACTATTTCTGTTCCATTCATCATCTTAAATATATTCACATTTTTCCATGTATCTGCCTAAGTGTCACAAGTGCAGTTTTCACAGAATGTTGATGTCTCTTAATCTTTTAATATTTTGATAATTTTATTAAAAATCCAAATATTACAAATGGGTGCAAATCAGTGCACAAATACTTTCTCATGAAGGAAAGATTAAAAGCAGACAGACAACTGTCCATTTTTGTGACAATGAGATTGCACTTTGAAATATTAGAAAAAAGACATGAATTTACTTATTATTGAGATTGAACCAAAAAGCCCCCACAAACCTTCCACAGTAGGATTTTATGGGTATGTCTACACTACAGCATTATTTCCAAATATCTAATTTTGAAATAGTTATTTCGAAATATCTTATTATTTCGAAATAACGCATCTACACACAAAATGCATTTCGAAATAGCTTTTTGCTATTTTGAAATAGCACATCCATACTGATTGGACGCTGAATCACATTTAAGGCCAGCTGGAACTGGTTCCGGCAGGGCATCAGGTCAGGAATTACCTTGTGTGGCTGCTGCCTCAGGCTATCTGAGGCTTGTGCTTAAAAGGGACCCCCTGGACAGCCAGTTCTCAGGTTTCCCTTCTTGCTTGCCTACCTTGCTGAGGGACAGCAAAGCATTTTTTTCTCTGTGTGCTCTGGTTGCCCTCACTCAGGACACCACAACACTCTGCAGCATGGAGCCGGAGCTGCCCCTGGGCACTCCCGTGCTTCTCTTGGATGTGTTTCTGCAAGCCTGGCTGCACTTTCTATAGGCTGCCTTGCAGCATCTGCTGCAGCTCAACCCCCAAGCCGTCATCCAGACCCTCAGGGGGTATGTGGAGGAGCAGCTGCAGCTCCTGGATGCCAGCGTACCCCACCGCATCTGGTGTCTGGACATTAGCACCAAATGGTGGGACCACATCGTCTTGGAGCACTGGGGAGACCAACAGTGGACCCAGAACTTCACGATGAAGAAGGACACCTTCCTGGAGCTCTGTGAGTGGCTCGCCCCTGCTCTGCAGCGACGGGACACACACATGAGGCCCACCATTCCCTTCCAGAAGTGTGTGGCCATCGCCCTATGGAAGCTCTCCATGCTGGATAGCTACCAATCCGTAGAGAATCAGTTCAGCGTAGGGAGATACACCATCGGAGCGGTGCTCATGCAGGTATGGCAATCTCCGGCCACTGGCTCATGAAGCCATACACGGGACACCTCAACCCCTCCCAACAGGCATTTAATGCCAGGCTCAGCAGGGCCCACATTGTGGTCGAGGGTGCCTTCGGCCGGCTGAAGGCCAGTTTTAGATGCCTCCTCTCCCGCCTGAACCTCCCTGAGCAGAATAGTCCGCACATGGTGGCAGCGTGCTGTCTGCTGAACAATTTGTGTGAGCAGAAGGGGGAGGCTTTCCTGCCAGGCTGGATAGCAGAGGCTGACCACTAGGCCCTGCACAGCTGCCAGCCAGGAGGCCTATCGGGGGGCTGTCCATATCTGGGAGGCCCTGTGGGAGAGCTTGCACCCGGAGGAGGACTAACAGTCTGCCTGGTGTGCCCCACTGGGGGCTTGTGTCTCATTCCACCCTCACGTCCTTCCACTTACCCCTCCCTAAGCTCCCTTCCTGATGTACAATAAAGACACATGTGTTCAAGAAAACAAACTCTTTATTGAACAAAACTGGGGTGGGGGGGGAATGAAACTCTGGTGAGACTGGGGAAAGAAGGCGGGAGAGGGGAGGCGAGAGGGTGGGAGAGGGGAGGGGTAAACCTGGGAGGAGGGAGCTGGAAGGGGGAGAGGCAAGGGGAGGAAGGGGGAGGAGAAGCTCAGGGCTCAGGTTCTTGCTGGCCCACGTGTCTCCCAGTACTGCAGGTGCGGGGGCCTCGGCATCCCCGGGGGGAGGAGGGTCTGGAGGGTGGGGGGGGAACCGGAGTGGGAGGAGGAGCTGTAGCTGGGGAGGCAGCAGGGGCTGGAGTGGCAGGAGGCAGCTATCGCTGCACCAGTGTCTGCAGGTGGTCACATATGGCACGGCTCTGGGCAAGCAGCTCCTGCCAGTTCTCCCACCGGAACTGCAGGTCTTTGTGCACCCAGTGGTCGAGTGGTCGAGGGTGTGGTGCAGGCCTTGCAGTATTCCCAGGTGCTGCCGCTGGTAGTCCTTCTGGGCACAGGTCAGCCTCCAGAGTGCCCGGGTGCGGGAGGATGTCCTGGGTGGGGTGGTGCGCCCTGCACTCACAGCTGGTGAGGCTGTGGACAAACAAGAGAAGTGGTCAGTTATCCCTGGGGACACAGTGGGTGAAACCCAGCGCCCCTCTCCAAGGTGAGGATGACAGGTCTCCACACCATCAGAGCCGATGTGCTCGCACAGAGGTCATGTTCAGGATGTCCTGCTATCCCCGGGAGTGGGAGCTGGCCCGGGAGTGCACCCATGCCCCTGTGCTGTATGTGGTGCGGGCCTGTGTGTGGGGGTGGAGGGAGATGTCCCCTGCCTCTGTGTAGAGGGGGCTTGTGGAGGGAGGGCGTCCTGATGTGTCTCACCCCAGGGTCAGGAGCACATCATGTGCCTTTATACATACACGCGTGTGGGTAACAGGCCAAGGCCTCTATGTGGCAGCCATCTGAGGCCATGTGCCCAGGGGTGGCACAGCACATGCACAGGTTGCTATGTGATCCGTGGTCAGTAAGGCCCACACGCGCAGTCCCTGGTCTCCCTCTCCTCATGCCCCGCATAAGGGAACAGTGATGGCACTCACATGTTGTTGCCTCCCCGGCTTCGGAAAACAGAGGTGACAGGCTCGCTAGGACGGCTCGGGGGTCCTGGCTACGCGGCATGCTCCTTCCAGGCTCCTGTGGCTCCTGGCCCTTTTCCTCCTCCTCCTCCGTGCCCTGATTGATGGCTACCTGGGGGGCACGGACCATCCTGCCCCCCAGGATGCAGTCCAGGGTATCAAAATAGGGGCAGGTGTCTGGGTCTGCCACTGTTTGGGAGCTGCCCCTATGGCCCTGGCATACGCCTGCCGCAGCTCCTTAATTTTCATCTGAACCTTCTCCTGGGTTTGGATGTGGCCTTTGGTGGCCAGGCTGGCAGCCATCTGGATGTAGACATCCGCGTTCCTCCATCTAGTGTGGAGATCATGGATGTTGGAGGCATGCCACCAAACCTCAATGAGGTCCCTGATTTCCGCACTGGCCCAGGAAGGCCCCCTCCATTTCTGGCCCCTGGCAGGCTCCTGGGAGCTGGCAGACTGGTCCTGGGGAGTGGTTGAGGGCTGGCTGGCAGTGGCTTGCTGGCTTATGTTGGGGCCACTGCATCAGGGGCAGCGAGTACTGGGTCTGGGCTGGCAGGCCTGGAACTCATACAGGCACTGTGACCAGACTCTACCTCTTTAAGGCCTCCGGGGAGTGGGGGAGGAGAGGAGTTTTCCTGGTTAGGGCCAGAGTGGCCAGCAGGGCACCCTGGGAAGGGCTGGAGGCCCTCCTATTTCAAAATAGCCCCTATTCCTCGTCTACACAGCGCTTATTTTGAAATAGCAATTTTGAAATAGGCACTATTCCTCGTGGAATGAGGTTTACCAAGTTCAAAATAAGCCCTCCATTATTTCGATTTAATTTCAAAATAGCAGTTGGCTTGTGTAGACGCTAGTAAAGTTATTTCGAAATAACGGCTGTTATTTCAAAATAACTTTGGTGTGTGGACATACCCTATGTTATGATATCATTCAAAATTACAAAATAGAACTTCAGTATTTCTATTTTCAGATGAGTTTAATTTTAGTTGTGAATTTGGGAAAGAATGCATTGATTTCTGGAATATACACACATACTTTTGTTTAGCTCACGTACATTTAATGCTTTCATTGCATAAAATCATTTGACGTGAGGGCCCATGTCTATACTAGAAAACTATTTTGAAATTAGTAAATTCGACTTAACTCCAGATTTAGCAAATTTGAAATAGAGTGTTCCCACTATGGGGAAGCCTCAAACTTAGTCTAAGGATGAATTACTTTGGACTTAGAGCCCCAGGAAGCAATGGGGAGTAATTAGTTAGAATTACTCTGGGAAGTAATTATTTCTAAACAGTGGCATCAGAGAGTCCACAGTATTGTTATTTGAAAATAACTATTTTGAAATTAGCATTACTCCTGATGAAAAGCAGGAGTACAGATTTCGAATTCTGCGGCCCATTATTTTGTGTAGTGTGGACGCTCCACTTATAAATTTGACCTTGAGCAGTGGGGTAGGGTGTTATTTCAAAATAACGTCCTAGTGTAGACCAGTGCAGGAAGAATTCACCCCATAATCTCCCAGGACAGCACTGCACAAATGAGTATAAGTATTTTGAAAATGGGGGCCTTCTCTAAAAGGAAGGGTATAGGCCAAACCACTCTATGGACTCCTATGTTGCATAGAATACTTTGCTGTAGTAGTCTTATAGGTGTATAAAATGATTTGTCATGCAGCAGCATGACAAAATGAATTTGTTAGTTAGATACATTTTACACTACTTTCCAGGAGTAACTATCTTGCATGATATGACAATGATGAAAATCATTGTTCATAATTTAAAAAGGTTTTCGGTGTTCTCTTTAAATATTCACTGTGTGCAGGGGGAAAACAGAACACTTGCAAGATGCTGTAAGGGCCAACTGTAATCTCATTAGGGACACTTCAACCTCAGCTCCTCATACAAAGAAAAATAAGGTGACATTGTTATCAGTTACAACATTAAATTATGCATGATTGTTGACAGCTTATCATGTGAACAAATGGCATGATGTTCTATTACTGTTTTTCTTTCTTTCCTGAACCTTTCGTTTATCTGTGCTTTTCAGAGTGATGTACAAATACAGGGTATTAAATTTCAAGGATTTTCTGTTGTTCTACAGAATCTGAATATGGATTTTGCTAAAATGAAAGTTTCCAGCCTTTCTGGTTATGAAAGCCTTCACGCACTCAAGGTCCCTTCCAGTTCTCGTGTTCTATGATTCTATGCTCTACATTAGGGGTGGGCGATAATTTTTAAGGAGGGGGCACTTCATAAATTTCTGAAATGACCCCAGGCCACCCCAGAAGGGGCAGGCCCAGGAGAATTTTTGTGCTTCTCCCCACAGACCCTGATTGGCCTGGGGGTGCGGGAGCACATGAAGTCTCCCCCCCACCCCAGAGAGAATTGACAGTTGTTTTAGAACAGCTGGCAATTCCCTCTAGGCACCACAGAAGGAGGAGACCTCACATTCTACTCCCCTCCCCAAGCCAATCAATGCCTAAGCACGAGGGGAGCACACAAAGTCTCTCACCCTCTGCCAGGGGCACGTGGTAGCTAGAGAGAAATGCTGGCTGTTTTAAAACCCTTGACTTTGTGCACCCTTGAGTTTGCGCGCTCCCCTGTCCCCAGGTCTTGATTGGCCTGGGGGCAGGGGCGTGGCAGCACAGTAACAACCCAGATTCACCAGCTTGTTGGGCCACATCCAGCCCACAGAAGCTCCTTTGCCCAACTGTGCAGTAAATACATACAGTTTTGTACTGTTTGCCTGGGTTTCTGTTACTATAGGGGTGGATAATATTTTTTGATGGGGGACTACTCCAAGATTTTGGTAGGTGGCCAAGAGCTGCACTTTTCTATGAAGGTAGTGTGGAGTCTGGAATAGAGGTTTGGGGTGCAGGAGAGGCTGTGGAGTCTGGGAGGGAGTATGGTTGAAGATTGTGGCCTGGGGCAGGGAATTGGGGTGGAGGAGAAGGTGCAGGGTCTGAGAATGGATATAGGTGCAGAAGAGGATTCTGACCTGTAGAACAGGATGCAGAGTCGGGGGAGGGGTTAGACCTTGGGTAGGGGTGCAGAAAAGTGCACAGGTTTGGTTTGTGATCTAGGGCAGAGGGAATTGTGATCTGGGGTAGAGGATTGAGATGCAGGGTCTGGAGGATGAATGGGTGCAGGAAAGGAGTGCAGGGTGTGGGAGGGGAAACCCTGGGGTAGGGGGGGCAGGAGGAAGTGTGAGCATTTGGATTGTGACAGGGAGCAGAGGATTGGGATGCCAGGTGTGGAAGGGGTATGGCTGTGGCAGAGGAGAGAGGGCTGTGGGAAGTGAGGGATAGGAGTGCCGAAGAGATGCTGTGGCTGGGAGAGGCTTACTCAGGTTCCTCAGATAGGCTCCCTGCCTGCTCCACCCCCACATGCCACTCAAAGAAGTGGGACTGCAGGGGCCACGTGTGTCTCTGAATGTAGCAAGTAGAGGTAACAAGGCTTCACGCACTGCTTGCCCTGCAAACAGGCAGCTCACGTTGGCTAGTTTGGGGCCAATGGGAGCTGTGAGATTGTGCTGGGGGGCATGGCAGCAAAGCCTCTCCTGGCTCTCCCTACTTGCCCCTCACAATGGTACTCAGAGATGCACAGGCCCTAGAGCTAGCTATTCTGATTGGTCTGTGAGGGAGGGCCAGGCAGGGAGCCTGGCGAAGGCTCCCTGTGGACTGAGGGCTATATTAGGAGGCTTGGCAGGCCATATTTTGCCAGACCTCATGTTACTAGATACAATGCGATTGGTACTGTATTATAGCAAATTCTATTATAAAAGCTGACCAAACTACCTGATGAAAATAATACATTCAAAAAAGAATACTTTAAAAGTATCCAACTGATATACAAATAGTGATTTTTACAAATTTGTTCAATATTAAAAATTATCTGAGGGTTAGCTTTATGAATATACTTGAGCTATTGACTTTGCAAAGAGTAGATATATTAAATATGGATACTAGATCTCTGAGATGTATAGATTTTTTATGTGAAAATTCATGTGATTATTTGAACATTAGAATTTGCTATTCAAATTCTGGGCACGTGGTCATACAGTATTGTTTTGATTGGGTGAGTTAAACCTCATAAAATATATCTGCTTACATCCAAAACAAATTTTATTTTATCTGTGTGTTGGATGGGAGAAGTGCTGACCAGCACTTGGTGACTAAAGGGTTAAATTCAGGTAGCTAAGAGGTGTTGGCAGGAAGCCAGGAAAGCCAATGGGAAAGATTGTTGAAATTTAAATTGGATAGATATACCTTCCTGCTGTTCCTTTGTGTGAGTTTAAAGATAGATCCTGGGGAAACAAGATGAATTAACCCAGACAGAACTACCATGCCTACAAGGACAACTGGGCATGGAAATGAACGGGACTTTGAAGTGGATCATGAGTAAATAGAGAAAAAATGTATAGTTAGTCACAATCAGGTTGTTTTCTTTGTTTTGTTGTTTGGTTAGTTTCTTTGTGCTAAGTCCATGTGCCTCACCTCCTTCCATTCATTGTATCTAAGCTGCACCCAGAGATAACAGTATTCAATGTGTTTTTATCTGTTCTTTTCTCTGTTGCTCTATAACACCAAGCAACCAAATATGCTTCATCATGTATATATTTTTGTTTTGTTAATAAAATCGCCTTTTTTAAGGCAATGATTTGATTCTTGTGTCCTGGAAAGTAGCAGAAGGTCTCTCTGTGTGTGCCTAAGACTAAGAGGTCAGCTATCAGAGACTGCATTTTGTTTTTCTGTTTTTCTCAACTTCCCTTGTGGTAAAAGAGCTTGGGGAGGGTACCCCCTGGAAGAAGATCAGGTGCTTCTTCCTGGGTTTCAGGCAGGCTGGTTTGGCTGCTGGCTGGTAAGTCTCCTGGCCAGAACCTGACTCTGGCACCCAAGACCCTCCCTTCCCCAGCCCTCTGCTTTCTACTCCTGCCTCACTGCGCCACATGCACCCAGATCTGGCACCCCAATCCCCTGCCCAAGATCACAATCCCCTCCTACCCTAGGTCACATCTCAAATCCCTGCACCCCAGTTGCCTGCGCTAGGTCACAACTGCCTCCTTCACCCAAAATCCCTCCCAGACTTCATTCTCCCTCCTGCACCCCAATCCCTTACCCCAAGTTCCCTTCTGCACCCAAACTCCATCCCAGACCCTGCACCTCCTCCATTAATACCATGGAAGAGTACGGCCCTCGACCAGTTTCCAAAATCTTGGAGTGGCCTCCCATCAAAAAAATTTGCCCACCCCTTCTATAGAGGCAAGGAATTGAAAGTCTTTTGCAGGCCCTCACTTTCTTCACTTGGAGTGCCAGAGTGGGGAACAGCCTTGATAATCTGGAATACCCATATCCAGCAACTGCCATTGCATAGTGTCTGCCAAAACAACACTAATTACAGACTTGGGACCTAAATTAATATATTTCTTACTGAAACAAACCATGAATAGTAGCCCGAAATTCATTCCCCCCCCACACACATTTATATAAATGAAACGTTGGCAAATGACTGCCTCTGCTGTTAAATTCTTTTGGTATAGTGTGTAATGCTTTGGAGGGCTTTTTTTTTTAGCTACCTTTCACAATGGATATGTGCAAGATTAACCTCTGAAATTCAGGACTCTCTGGGCCTGCAACATATGTAGTCCAGCAGAACTACAGATGATTTTGGACCAGAGAAGTCCAATAGCAGGGAGTGGGGCCTGTTGGGATTCCAGTGGCTCTAGAGGGTCCAGTGGCAAAGGGGCTGGTGGCAGCAGGGAAGCAGGCAGCAGCCAAGGAGTCCCAGCCAGGCTAATTGCAGAGAGGATGCAGTGGCTGGGGAGTCTTGGCCAAGTTGGCAGTAGGGAGGCTGAGTTTGGGAAGTGGCATCCAGGAGCCCCAGGTGGATGAGGAAGGGGCAACCAGAGTCTCAGGTGGGCCAGCAGTTGGGAGCCCTGCTAGATAAAAGCTGAGCCTTCAGTGCTGGTGGCTGGGAGTGGGGCTGGTAGACAGCAGGGATGCATTGACCTTCTCTGTTCTGGAAAACTCCCTAGTTTGAAACTGCTCAGGTCCCAAGGGTGCTGAAAGTGGGAGGTGAAACCTGTATATTAGTTCTGTACTCCTGAAAGTTAATGAGAAATAATATGGTGTTTGCACTTTTGGGTCCCTAAAGATTTCTTTGTTATGTGACTACTTACCTGGGTGAGATTTATTTTAATGGGCATATCTGAAGAAAAGTTCTTACCTGGAATGGATTCTTGGGAAAGGATTCATGAGGATATTGTTTTACTTTTTTATTATGTTTATAAATATAATCTCTGTGCTCATTTAACAGATATCAGAGCCACATTTCAGGGAAAGGGGCTACAAAAAGACAGGATGATGTAATGGCTTGTTTCTGTCACATGATTAGCCAAATACAGTGAAAGTTTTTTCATCTGGATAGTTTCTGTACTTATCTACTCTTACATTTAACATTGGCTCATTGTTTTCCAGATGGAAAGGGGAACCTGGATTTGAGACTAGGTTCTAATTATTTTTTATACATTTCACACTCTTGAAAATGATCATCCCCTTAGACAGCTGGAACTATCTCTAGAATGTAGTTTCATGAGCCTAAAAAAACTGTTCACATAATTTATATGACAGTCATATAATGCGGTTTTCTCACTTCAGTTATAAAATTGTCTGAGATATGTATGTTAAAAAAGATCATGGTTGTTCAAATATATCTCTTCCATTAAAGTCTTCTCTCTTCTCCTATTGTTTTTAATGCTGTCTAGGGACTCACTTATCATGAAGTTACTACAATATACCCTTAGGAAGTCAAACTACAAATCCTCAGACTCAATTCTTCAGCATAATGAATATTGTAATCTCCCTTTTTTTTTCAAAGGGTATGTAGTTACTCAGCACCTTGCAGGAACACTCAGCACTTCTTATAGACATTTAACACCTACTAAATATGAATTGATTCCAATACAAATTTACCATGTGCTTAAAGCGAAGCACATTCAAAAGTGCCTTCCCATATTGAGGCCTCTAGGAAGTACTAAGATGGGCTGCAAATTATCAGTGTTTTGCTGGACAAAACCTCAGAGTAGTATAAAATGTGGACAAACTATCAGAGGGGGACCCAGGAAGACCATTAGTACCGGGCCTCGGGAAACAAAAGGGCCTGAAATTTTGACATTTTTCTACTAAGTCATATCCATTGATTATATGCCTTGCAGTTATATCAGAGACAAGAAAAGAAGCTATATATGCCTGTTAAAATTTATTTCAAGCTTTATGGGACCTCGGCTCTTTCCCAGTATTTTGGTCACATGCGAATTTTCATGGGCGTGACTGGGGACTGGACTAGCTTCTTTGATTACACTGCTCTACAGCCAAAATGCTTCTGAAATAAATGTAGTAAACTTTACTCATTCTGGGTCACTGAGAATGAAAATGATGCTTAAAATTGTTGATTGGCTCTAGTTTTCAAGATATGCTATTGGGTCAGTATATACGACACTTGACTTGGGAATGGCGGAGGATAAGTGAGTTATAAAGGGAAGGGATCTCAATTTAAACAGAAATGACTAAAACACATCTTTGACTGGATCTATGAATAAATCTATGACTGGGTTTGGACAGTACTTGCTTTTTAGGCAAAACAATGAATGATGCAATCTGAAGCTGGTATTGCGTCATACATGATATGAATTGCATCATGTTGTTCCTAGAAGTCATGGATGATGCAATCATAACGAAGCTTACATCACTCTGCTGAACAGAATGCCCTATATCAGCTCTAGAAATCATACAATGTCGTGCTCT
Organism: Pelochelys cantorii; assembly: GCA_032595735.1. Lineage (NCBI taxonomy): Eukaryota > Metazoa > Chordata > Testudines > Trionychidae > Pelochelys > Pelochelys cantorii. The sequence goes on from CM064326.1 coordinate 90,916,931, forward strand.
CTTATTTGTCAGTGTTTGATTTTGCAAAGGGACACATTTCTGTTTAGCCAAAGTGAGCAGAGATGCCTCGTACTTGTGTGAACAGTACAGATAACTTCTGCTATGTTTGTGGTGAAGTGACTTTTGCATCACAAAAGCGCAGTATAACCACTATGGTTAAGAAAGCCTATCACCTTTATTTTGGCTGCAAAATTGGAGATGAGGACAAGAGGTGGGCCCCACACATATACTGCAACACTTGTGCAACAAATCTTCGCCAGTGGTTGAACAGGAAAAGGAAATTTATGCCTTTTGCTGTGCCAATGATTTGGAGAGAGCCAACAGATCATACCAGCAATTGTTATTTCTGCCTGGTGCCTCCAGTTGGGAAAGGTGTGTCAAAGAAGAAAAAGTGGATTGTGCATTATCCAAACATTCCATCAGCTATACGCCCAGTACCCCACGGAGAAGGACTGCCGGTTCCTGATGCACCAGAATCATTCTCACTTGAGTCAGACGAGGAAGAGGAAGAGGATGAAACTTCTGGTCCTGAACCATCAATGCCACAGGACCCACATTTTCTCCCATCCTCCTCCTCTGAACCACACCTCATAACACAAGGTGAACTGAATGACCTTGTCAGGGATTTGGAACTACCCAACAGTAAGGCAGAGCTCTTGGGCTCCAGACTACAGCAGTGGAATCTCCTGGCAGGTGATGTTAGGGTTTCCATGTTCCGTGACCGTCAAAAGGATCTTGTCCCATTCTTCTTCATGGAAGGTGATCTTGTAGCATGCAACAACATCGATGGTGTGATGGCAGCCCTCAACATCGTTCACGATCCAGATGAGTGGAGACTGTTCATTGATTCATCGAAGACGAGTCTTAAAGCTGTTTTGCTGCATAATGGCAATGTTTTGCCATCAATTCCAGTTGGTCATGCAGTCCAGATGAAGGAAACCTATGACAACATGAAACAACTTTTGAGGTGCATAAACGAGGACCAACATCAGTGGCAGCTTTGTGGCGATTTGAAGGTTGTTGATCTCTTGCTTGGTCTGCAGACTGGATACACAAAGTACTGCTGTTTTCTCTGTGAATGGGATAGTCGTGCAAGAGATTCCCACGACATCAAGATAGATTGGCCACTCCGACAGTCATTGGAGCCTGGGAGGAAAAGTGTTCAGAATCCACCACTTGTTGAATCAAGGAAGATTTTGTTATCACCCTTACACATCAAGCTGGGTCTGATGAAGAACTTTGTCAAGGCCATGGACAAAACACAAGCAGCTTTCAAGTACCTCCGTGGAAAATTTCCAAGGTTAAGTGAAGCTAAGATAAAGGAAGATGTCTTTGTTGGTCCTCAGATTCGTGAACTTCTTTGAGATGATGCATTTGACCATGCACTGCGTGGCAAGGAAAAGACGGCATGGAAAGCCTTCCAGTTAGTGGCAATAAATTTTCTCGGAAACAACAAGGCAGACAACTACAGGTTGTTGGTGGAAAACCTCCTCAAGGCATACAAAAGCCTTGATTGCAACATGTCACTAAAGAGACATTTTTTGCACTCTCATCTAGATTTTTTTCCACAGAACTGCGGAGCAGTGAGCGACGAGCACGGCGAGCGATTTCACATTGCAACAATGGAGAAATGCTATCAATCAGGGCAAATGGAGCCCATCAATGCTTGCAGACTATTGATGGACAGTGACAGGAGATGCTTCATTTAATGAATACAAGAGACAAGCCAAGAAGCACCGAGTAGACACTGAATAGGACTAAACTATGTACATAAGAGTTTTTTGCCTTTTGTTTCATAATAAATTTTATTTATATAACCCTTTTGCTGATTTTTAAAGTGTTACATAAACAGGACAGGTGAAATATTATCATGTAAAGCAACCATAAACACATGAAAAGACCTAGGTTTACAATTTATTATTAAAACTCTACTATCTACACAATATACCTAGACGTAAAATGTAAAAACTTAAATATCTTGGAAACAGTAGCCAATCAGTTGTTTTAATTGTCATATTTGAACTCAGCACATCAAAATACATAATAAATAGCACATTTTATCTCTGAAGCAGACGACTTCTAAAAAATTGTAGACCAGTGTTAGTGATTCTACATTATGAAATGATGTTTATAGTCTTTACATGGTTTAGAAAGTCATAATTAATTCTTTTATTGTAAAGTGGTTTGGCTTGGTCTTAATCTTAAAATCTTGGTTTTAATCTTTAAATTAGATGTTTATCTCTGCATAGTAGACTTTTGTATTTATTATGCATCTTCATATACAATAACCATATCAGGCTCAGCGGTAAGCTACCTCTTTATCCAGTTTTAGATTTAACTGTATAGGTTGCTTTGTGATAATAAACTTTTAATTCTAGTTGTTTAATAAACTTTATATCAAATCTGGCAATTGCCCTGTGTTCATAGTCATAATCACGCACCAGTTATTAGAGGAATTTAATACTGGGAACATGTTAATGGACAAAATTTCAAGACTTTGAAATAAGGCTATCGGGGCCATAAAAAATAACACCACCAAACCATTATTATATAATATTAATTGCAAAGTATATACATTTACAATTTTGTATAACCAATAGCCTTTACTGAATTAATGTATTGTATGTTACTGTGTTTTAAAAGAACCCTTTTATAAAATGAAGTGAAGATTTGAAAGTGGTGCAAGTAAGAGATGATGAAAGCAATAAAGTGAAGTAACAGTTAAAAATGTAAACCCAACAACATAATTTCTCATACAAAAGATGCCTTCGCCATTAGAACTACATCTTTAGCAACTAAGAACTACATCTATAAAGGTACTTAATCTTATGATATGTAACCCCTACGCATTCTGTCATCCAGTTAGATGCCTAGACTTCCCATACAATGCAAGGGATCCTAGAAATCAGGAAGCAAAGCAGGGATCAGTCTAAGGTAGCTGGGAGTGAAACAAAGACTGAAGTTATTTTCAAAGATATTTAAGTTTCTGCTTCCCATTGATCTGGTCCCATTGATCTAATATATATTCAATATTCTCAGCCTTAAACGTTCTCCTCGAGTGGATAAGCCAGGTCAGCCCATACACTAGCAGGTGTGAACCACACCTTTCCTATGGGAAAAAAAAGTCAGAGAGAACCATTCTATTGTACCCACCAGCCTAGTCATCAGATCACTCACCTGAGATGTGTGAGAGCTGGGTTCAGTCCTTGCTCTGAATAAGGTAGAACAGGACATGGCTGGGACCACATGGATACTGAATAAATTCCTGACCTACTTGCCCCCATCTATATCTGATGTGGTGTCCAAACCCACTGACATGGTATGAGCATGTGTAACACCAACATGTGGAACCTAACCTGGGACCTCTGGAGCTAAAATCCAGCTGCCTCTCAACTAAAGCTGTAGAGCAAGCTATTCTTTCTGTCTGTAAGGGGTCTAAATACTACTAAGTGGGGCAATATACCACATCCAATAGGTGTGTGTGTTACACATGCCAATAAGTTCAGGATTAGCTGACAAGATAGGTGGGAGTATGTCCATTTTGAGAATCCTGCTCTAGAGTCACTAAGGGTATGTCTACACTAGCTCGAACTAGGGTGGCTAATGTAATCATTTGAACTTGCAAATGAAGCCCGGGATTAAAATATCCCGGGCTTTATTTGCATGTTCCCGGGCGCCGCCATTTTAAAATGCCCGGTAGTTCGAACTCCCTGCCCGTGGCTACACGCGGCATGGGCTAGGTAGTTAGAACTAAAGCCCCTAATTCGGACTACCATTAGTCCTCCTGCAATGAGGAGTAACAGTAGTCTGAATTAGGGGCTTTAGTTCGAACTACCTAGCCCGTGCCGCGTGTAGCCGCGGGCAGGGAGTTCGAACTACCGGGCATTTTAAAATGGTGGCGCCCGGGAACATGCAAATAAAGCCCGGGATATTTTAATCCTGGGCTTCATTTGCAAGTTCGAATGACTACATTAGCCACCCTAGTTCGAACTAGGGTGGCTAGTGTAGACATACCCTAAGATGTCAGCTTCAGCAGGAGAGTGAAGTAGCTCTTCAGCTGTCAGTCAGCATTCATGATTCGGCAGCTTTGCACAAGCCCACAGATGGAAGCACATGTACCTAGGTGACTGCAGTATTAGGCAGCACAGAAGGGTGGTTTTGAAAACATCTGTGGTAGCTAAATGGTGGACTTAGATTCCTAATGAAACACAGAATATCTTTGGGGATATTTCCTATAAGTCACGTTGGAAAATAGGAAACTCACATTTCACTTCACAATCTTGATTTTTTTTCTAATTTACTATTGCATAATTTAAAAATGTATTTAAATGTTATTTATATGTAATAGCTGCAGTGAATGAGTGCAACATTGCTACTTTTGATATACAATTGTTGTAGTGGATGTTCAGAAAATAGTCAAGTGATCAACTTTTGGGTCTTTTTGGAGCTGATTGTAGAAATGAGACCTTAAACTTTGACCCTTTTATTTTCATGTTTTCTCATGAAATTTCTTTTTAACCCTGAAGGGCCCAATTCTATTGTGACTTACACCATGTTTGATCCCGTAGGGATTCCGACTCCCCCTACAGCATCGCCCGTCGTCGGTTTTGGGGAATTGGCTCTGCCAGCAGCGGCGCTATTCTATTCGGGGCACTGTCCTCCGACAGTACCCACACAGCCTGGGCTTTACCCCTTCCGGGGTCTGTTCATGACATCCGAGCGTGGATGGAATAGTCTGGGGTCACCTTGCTCTGTGCCCTTATCTCCGCCCCCCGTGATGCACCTTTCTCGCCGGACTTCGGAAACACATGTCCGAAGCACCCCTTGTTCACTCTCTCGGGCGATTTCTTCTTAGCTACTCCAGGAGAGAGAGAGGGCCCTAAAGGACACGGACCGGTCCTGGCCCGGGTCCGGTTAACAGGGGTGTCCTGCCAAAACCTGCTAATCTGCGGGGTCCTTATGTCACCCCGCCCTGGGCTACTTCCTCTCCATTCCAGATCCCCTCCCCAGTTACCGGCTTACCCAGCCCTCCGTGGGCCAGCCGCTCGTTGCTTCGGACGGCCTCCTGGACCCCGTTGCTCCACGGGTGTCTGAAGCGTCCTGTCTTCCGCAGCCGTGAGTTCGTGCCCTTGCCCGTCCTCGGGGTCGAAGGCTCCGATCTCTGGCGTTTGTCTCTCCGCCGCATCCCCTCTCCCCTCCACAGCCTGGGGGCGACGTTTAAAACTCCCGCCGCGCCCGGCGCCAGAGGGGGACGTCATGTTGACGTCACCGGTTAGCTCCCCCCCCCCGCAGTGTCCATGCCGCGGCCGCTGCACCTGAGGCTGTCAGCTGGTCCGCAGCATGCATACACCTGGCACAATGCCGGTATGCGCTTCCCCGCCACCCGAATAGGGCGCTTGCCGCGGGGGCTTCAGTGCGGGGTTGCAGGGCCCTGTCACAGACCCAAATAGAGTTCAGTTGCACAGGACATTAGACCAAAGGTCAGAATTCTGAGTTGTAATTTGATGAGGGAAAAGGCACTGTAATCTTTTTATGGTTCAGGCAGAGACTTTCAAATTCATTTCATATCAACATTGAGATTTGGTTGAGAGGTTAGGACACTGGCATCCTAATAAAGGATTAGTCAACTAGCAAAGAACAGTGCACCACCAGTGAAATGTGGAGTGTGACAAGTTTCATTTACAGAATTTGTAGCCATGAACGATAATGTCTCTCTATAAACAAACCAAGATTGATAATATTGCTGCATTCACTCCTAAAGGCTATTATCTCGTTTTTCCGTATGTCACCTCACTTGCAATAAATGTTGGAAGCCATGAAAAATAACTGCATTTTAAAGCAAGCCTGAAGTATAGCTTGAAAACTATTGGATAGAGTCAGCTGTCTGTGTAGTTTCTGAATTATTACTCTATAGAAAAATATATAAAAACAATATTTAGAATTTGAACCAATAAAGGTAAAGAAATGTAGACTCAAATCTCAACATTATCATTAACTGTTTTAACCCTAGGAAATACTATATGCTAAGGTACACCAGAGCATGCTTGTAGAAAGCAAAAAGCAGATAGAAACAACCTTATTGCTTCATTTCTTCCAGATTTAAATACAGCTACATTCCTTTATTTATGCAACCAAAAAAAAAGGATGAAGCTCCTCAGCCGGAATAAATTATCATCAGGCCTGCTGACAGTTGCCCCAGGGCCTGTTGATTCAAATAGGCCCACTTCAGTAGTAGTAGTAGTAGCAGCAGCAGTGCCTGGAGACCTTAAGCCCTTTCAATTGTCACCAGAGCAGCACGCTGCACATTCTGGGCAGCTCTTAGAGCTGTCTGGTTAGGCTGGGGGGGTCCTGTGCTGTGCGCTTCCTTGACCCTGCCCCTTCAGTTTGAGTCTCTGTCCCACACACACACCTTGCCTAGGGGCCCTGTGAGGCTATCAGCTTCCCTGATGGTAATAGCTCCAACTACGTCAATAGAGCTATGCCAGTTTATTCCATATGAGGATGCTCCCCTTTTCTTTTAATCTCATTGAGCAAAATCCCTGCTCAGATTCTTAGGGCTGACAGCTGCAGGACCTTGGCCTTCTCATAACTGATTCCAACAGGAATGGGAATCAGTGGAGAACCTTAATCATGGCACATATGAACTGGATTTAAAAAGATAGTTTGCTTTCAAGTTGTCTGTGGAATGTGTTAGAGGAGTGGTCTCCAAACTCTTTTGATCGCGCACCCCTATAAGTAAAAAATTTTTGAGCATGCACACACAATATATGTATATTTATTTATTTATAAATTATATACATGTACATTATAAAATATACACAAAAATAGAAATTAAAAAGGGATCAGATAAAGATGAAATAAGCAATATTTTTAAAATAATTTTTTATTTGATTTTATTTATTAACGGTACAGAAAACCTTTTTGCTCTCACTAAAAATATTATTAATAATAATAATATTTTTAATGAGAGCAATGTGATTGAATATGCTTAATTATTTTTGAAAATCTTGGTTTAACACTTTGTGATACAGTGATTCAAAGGTCTGGTTCTAAATTCAGTTTATTTTCAATACTTGGTTTTAATGGCTGTCATAGCTGAAAAAGACACCTCACAAAAATACGTAGCTCCAAATGGTGCATCGTTGCCAAATGGTGCAGGCCGAAGTGCATCTTTGGCTGCATTTACTAAATCATGATACTCATTTTTCAATCCCATCCACCAATTATGCAAAGGTTTTTGTTGAAATTCAGCTAGTAAATTTCCATCTTCCCTGATGTCAATCAGTTGTTCTTGCAAACTAATCAGAAGGTGTCGCATTTTTATATTTTTAACAAATGGGTTCAAAAATTATTAATAAATATCTTATAAACCTCTACCTTTTCCTTCTGCTGCCATGTCTCCTCCCCTTGCTCCATCAGCTCCCCTGGTGCTTGCTGCCCCCCAACCCCTCACCCTCCTCTGCTGTTCTGACTCCTGCCCTTCTCACTTCCCTCAGCCCTCCTGCGAACTGCCCCCCTCCACCAGCCCTTCTCTCCCCCTTGTGCCCACTCCTTCAGTAGCCCGATTCTGATCATGTGAGCTACCCCTCCTCATCCCCTCTCCTAACACCTCCCTCTACACACCTGCCCTACCTCTCTCCTCTGGTGCTGGTCCCTCCTCTGCAGGTGTCTGCCCTTCTCCTTCACCCCCAGAATCCCCTGGCACCTGCACCTTCCCTTACCCCTGCACCCTCCTGGTGCCTCCCCCTTCCCTCACTGACCCTGCCCCCTTTGCCCTCTTTTTCCCTGATGCCCACCCCCTCACCACCCTCTGCCCTCATGCCCCTGTGCCCTCGCATATGACTTGCTCCACCCCCGTCTTCCTCATGCCCACTCCTTCTTTCAAGCCTTATCCTAGCACCTCCCCACCCCCTTTTAGTCCCCAATGCCCTTACCCTCTCCTCTCCCAGCATCACCCTGTCCCCCCTCCCACTGACACCTCCCCTCCTGCCCTTTTCCTCATTGTCTCCACTTGGCCCCCTGGCATTTGTCTCTCCTCCACCCTGTCCCTTGGTGCCTTCCCCTTTCTTCTCCTGACCTGCTCCCCTCCCCTCAGCACAAGCCCCTTCCTCTCCCAATCCTCCTCCCTATTTTTCCCCCTTCCCCACCTTCTGCCTTCCAATTTGCGGGGCTGGAGTCTGTGATCAGACCCCAAAAGTCCCTGCAGACCTGGCCCCAGCTGCTTCTGGGGCTCCAGATCGGTTTTAAAGTCCCAGGCCGTGATGTCACGCCACACCCGGGCATCTCCCCTCTCAGCTGTTGCGCGGCGTTTGAGCACGCCAAACATGCGCTCCCTCGGCCCCACTTCCCTCAGCCCCACCGTGCCCCACCGTGCCCTGTACATGGCCGGCACTGGGGAATTTTCTTCCCGCACCCCAATGGATCGTCTTGCGCACCCCCTGGGGTGCGCGCACCCCACTTTGGAGACCACTGTGTTAGAGAAGTATACAGGACAGACAAAACCTAGGGTTTTTTTCATCAACCTAACTTGGAGCAGACTCAGAGCTGCTCTAAACTATGTCAAGGATCCATGTAGCTAGTTGAGGATAGCCAGAGTTTAGCATGCTCAAGCCTCTCCCTTCTCCACCAACACATTCTGAACATGCCATCTATGCTGAGGATCAGGAAGGAGTTTAATGGCCCCTGCAAAGCTGCATCTGAAAAGATTTCCATTACACCTTAGTAGATGTAACTTTTTGTTCCTCCATTGTCCTTCCTTGAAATCTCCATTTTTTTTCATGGTTCACACAAGTGTTATGAAGTTTTTAGCTGATGTTATCAATATTTAAAAAAATATTACTGCTGAGGATATGCTGCAATTGCTGTTACATCCCTTAAAATATCATCTTAACTAATCACTTATTCGACCACTAAAATGAATTTTGGGATAAAGGACTCAGGATTGCTATTTCCCTTAGCTATTTCACGTAGGGCATGCCTACACTAGGAAATTATTTCAAAATAACCTATTTTGAAATAATAACTCCTGAAATAACTATTTTGAAATGGCATGTCCACACTACAGGGAAGCCTCAAGTCCAAGGCAGGCTCCCTTAATGTGGATGTGCTACCTCGACTTAGAGCCCTCGGGAGTAATGACTGTGAATGACTCTGGGGAGTAGTTATTTCAAAATACCAGCAGTGGAGCATCCACACTATCTCTATTTTGAAATAACTATTTCAAAAGAAGTGTTTTTCCTCATGGAAAGCAGGAATTATTATTTCAAAATAATCAGCCTGTTATTTTGAAATAATGGGCTTGGTAGAGTGGACGCTCCACCTGTTATTTTGAAATAAGGGGAATTATTTCAAAATGACTCCCTACTGTAGATAAGGGCTTAGATGCCCCCTGACATCAGCCAACAAAAGGGATAGGAAAAGGAGGAAATTTCACAATGTAAATGAAAAGAACTGCATTATCAAAAGACTTTGACTTAGAAAGCCTGACACAGATCCAATAACCATATGATTTCCTTATATCATCTTCCAAGAAGATATGATGTTTTATAGAATAACAGTGAGAGCTTGAAGTAGTTAACACTGAGCATCAAAGTTTCATCCAGGATGTGGGAATATGTTCATAAACAGTATAAGTGAACAATCATCTGTCCTGACTACTGGCAATACAGATTTTCTTTCACTGTAGACACATTTAAAAAGCTGTGTCTTCTTTTACTTAGAGCAGATCGAAAAATCTTTTCGATTAATGGATTTTACTACATTGCAAACTTACAAGGTTATAGACCTTGGTTCCTATCACTCTGACAAAGCATCAGGGAGAATTTACATATGAGTCACATAGCAGCTGTCAGAATCAGAAAGTCATCCTGTCCAAACCTGTCTGACAGCTGCTGTACACCTCTCATATGTAAATTCTTTCTTGTGCCTTGTTAAAGTAATAAGAACCAAGGTCCATAACCTTGAAAACTCCAACATAGTGAAATCTGTTAATAGAAAAGGTTTTTCCATCTGTTCCAAGTGAATGAAAATGCAGCTATTTTAAATATAGCTGGTGCATGAAAATCTGTACAGACAGCAGCTAAGGAAGGAGACTGGTCACATTTAAGGATTCAGTATGACAGTCTGATATATATTAACTACTCCAGGTACTGTTCTGATTTATGCAAAGAAAAAATAAATAAAAACGCTTGATGGATAGTAAATGGAAATGATAGATAAAGGTAACTAAGTTATGGCAAGCTTTGTCATACTCTTCTTAGGACGGACAGGAGAAGTTCTATGAAAATGCAAAATGCTAATTATTCATTTAAATCCCTACACATAAAGTTGGAATTTATCTTTAATCTTAGAGAGTTTGTAGTAATTGTTCTGAAAGCTTAAAAAAGATATCAAGCCATCATTTTAAAATATAGAGGCAAATTTCCATTTTTAGTTGAATAATAAGTGTGTGAGTGTATGTTTCTGTGTGTGTATGTGTTTCTGTATGTAATAGAATTGCTTTTGAAGTTTCACAGAGGGTAAGTGGCTTAGCCGATTTGTTGGTTCTTAAGCGTGGAAGATGTGTTAATGAAGAAAATCAGGATCTTTCAAAGTACCTAATGAGTTGGGGAATCCCAATGTTACTGGACTTACTTGAGATACTACATTAAGTGAGGTCTGAGCATCTTTTGAAATTCAAATCCTATTAAGTTGTTTGAAGTTGGACACCTAGAAGTTGAGGCACCAAGATAAATAAACACTATTCAAACTCTTGGCCAAAACCTTCATTAAGTATTTTTTCTCTTTTTTAAACAAATACTACAAGGATTCCAGGCTTACACTTTCTCTATTTTCTATGTGAATTTGATGAGATAGCTATTTTTTCCATCCTTAATTTCTACTATTCTTTGGGGTTTGAGTCAGCTTCCCCTTACACAGCTGTAAAGTACAAGAGTAACCCAGTCAAATTTACATTTTTCATAATCTCAGTATTTTTAGCATGGCAGTTGCTAATAAAAAACAAAACTAGAAAGTCAATTGTGTCTACTGCACATACTACAATTTAATATATACAATTTGAAGAATTCTGATTCAAAGTGTCACAGACAAAAAGTGCACTCTCATGCTTCTCATTTTTCCTTTCTTCTTATCAGAACCTCTGCAGCATGCATTTAGTCTAGTTTTGACCTTGGCTGGACTCTCAAACAACAAAAAAATCACATACACAATGACAGATGTCATGATTCAGTGACTTTGTTCAGAAACTACTGACTTTTCATTACCTAAGAAGGTTAGTTCTAGCAAATGCAAAGTTATACAATTCCTAACAGCATAAACACTCTAAACTTGGTGAATCCTTCAGGCTTGTCCTCAAAGACAAACCGCAGGGCTGCATATTTAGGATCAGAATGAAACTGCAGTTTGCTGTTCATAAGTCAGAAAACTCAACATTGATTGACTGTTCCCTTAAGCTCATCAGAGGGAGAATGGTTAACTACAGCTGCAGTGAGGAGAAGCCTGTTGTATGCCAGCACCTGGAGCATTATTTGCACATCATCTCAATGATAAATGTAAATTCTCATCTGAGACATTACCTCAAGAAGCATGTTTTCTTACTCTTAAAAAGCTGCTAGCTACAATATCTGGGCTCATCAGACATCTTCAAAGTAAGACTGCTTCCTAAAATAGTCCTACTATCTTTAGGCTACCGAGTGTGCTACTGAAGTACAGCATCGTGTTTAGGTTTGTATAGAGTTTTTAACACTGTACACAGTCACAAAACTTTAGATTGTTATATATAAAATAACTCTATCAAAATAACGGATTTGCTGTGTAGATACTCACAGGAAGAGTGCAGTATTTTGAAATAAGTGCTGCGTAGATGCTCCCAATTTCAAAATAAGCTACGCACTTGATGTAGATCACCTTTTAAGGTTTTTTTTTTGTGATAAACTTTTAATTCTAGTTGTTTAATAAACTTTATATATAATCTGGCAATCAGCTTGTCTTCATATTCATAATAATACACCAGTTAGCATTAGCTCATTATTTTCCAGAAAGAAAGGGGAACCTGGATTTGAGACTAGGTTCTAATTATTTTTTATATATTTCACACTCTTGAAAATGATCATCCCCTCAGACAGCTGGAAGTGTCTTTAGAATGCAGTTTCATGAGCCTAAAAAAACTGTTCACATAATTTATATGACAGCCATGTAATGCAGTTTTCTCACTTCAGTTATAAAATTGTCTGAGATATGTATGTTAAAAAAGATCATGGTTGTTCAAATATATCTCTTCCATTAAAGTCTACATTTCTTTCTTCTCCTATTGTTTTTAATGCTGTCTAGGGACTCACTTATCATGAAGTCAATACACTATACCTTTAGGAAGACAAACTACAAATTCTCAGACTAAGTTTTCAACATACTGAACATTGTCATCTCCCATTTTATTTAAAGTTTATGTAGGTACTCAGCACCTTGCAAGTGCACTCAGCACTTCATAAGAACATTTAGCACCTACTAAATATGAATTGATTCCAATACAACTTTACTATGTGCTTAAAGTTAAGCACATTAAAAAGTGCCTTCCCATATTGAGGCCTCTAGGAAGTACTAAGATGGGCTGCAAGATTCTCAGTGTGTTGCTGGGCAAAACCTCAGAGGAGTATATGTGGACAGGCCCTAACAGAGGGGGAAGATCTGTGTGTGTGTGTGGGGGGGGGGGGTAATTTGGACTGGGCCTCAGGAGACAAAGGGGCCTCAAATTTTGATATTTTTCTACCAAGTCATATCAATTCATTATACTCCTTGCAGTTAAAACAGAGACAACAAACAAAGCTATATATGCCTGCAAATTTGATTTAAATCATTATGGGACCTCAACTCTTTGCCAATATTTTGGTCACATGCGAGCTTTCATGGGAGTGACTGGGTACTGGAGTAGCTTCTTTGATTAGTGATTCTACGTTATGAAACGCTGTTTATAGTCTTTACATGGTTTAGAGTTTTTGAAAGTCATAATTAATTCTGTTACTGTAAAGTGGTTTGGCTTGGTCTGAGGGTAAGTTTTATCTTTCAATTAGATGTTTATCTCTGCACAGAAGATTTTCATATTCCTGTTTTTTCTTATGTGTGTTTATATACAATAATCCGATCAGGCTCAGTGGTAAGCCACCTCTTTGTCCAGTTTTAGATTCACCTTTAAAGGCTTTTTTGTGATAATAAACTTTTAATTCTAGTTGTTTAATAAACTTTTATCTAATTTGGCAATCACCCTGTGTCCATATTCATAATAAAACTCCAATTATTAGAGAAATTAAATAACAGGAACATGTTAATGGACAAAATTTCAAGACTTTGAAATAAGGCTATATGGGCCATAAGAAATAACACCACCAAACCATTACTATATAATATTAATTGCAATGTATATACATTTAAAATTTTGTATAACCAATAGCCTTTACTGAATTAATTTATTGTGTTACTGTGTTTTAAAAGAACCCTTTTATAAAAATGAAGTGAAGATTTTAAAATGGTGCAAGTAAGAGATGATGAAAGCGACAGAGTGAAGTAGCAGATAAGAGTTTAAAGCCAGTAATAGCATTTCTCATAGAAAAGATGTCTCAGTGATTGGACGGTGAGGTACTGACAGTGATACTTCCATTTCTGATCATGAAAATTTTGTACTCACAAATGACATTTCAATGCCACTGCCTCAAAATGAGAAGGTTATTAATCAAGACACAGAATTGTCAACTATAGCAATAGATGCAGACTCTATACTCTATTTAGAGACTGTGCAGACAGAAAATGAGAACCTCAGAGATGCTGCACAGCAGGAGAAGAACTTATGACTAGCACAAGACACAGTGTAACAAAAGATGCATCAGAACCAATGTTGGACTTCCAATAAGAACAATATTGCTCAAATTCAGTTGTTTCTCCAAGCTAGTTGTGTTCAGATTCCAAGTAATATACTGAAAGATGATGAAAATCATGTTTTTCCCATTTGTCTGCTGACAAAAAGGCTTCCAAATGGAGAGATCTACAAAAGAGACTGGCTGTGCTGGAGCATGGAAAAGTAGGCTCTGTACTGTGTACCCTGTTTCATTTTTAACAGTAATACTTCAAATGAATCTGTACTGTCTGATTCATCCATTTGAAGGATCAGTAGAGATTGGAGGAAGTTGAACGACTGAATACCTGCACATGAAACTTCAGTATCACATAAAGATAATTATGTTATATGGAAATCAGCTCATAGAGCAGAACTATCTGACAGTTCAATTGAAAACTTACTCCTGAGTGAAATAAACACAGAATCTGATAACTGGAATAAATTCCTTGAGCACATATTGAATGTCATTCTTTTTCTTTCTGAACAGGGATTGGATTTCTTTGGCTTCAGTCAATGTATCAATGACCCTACAAATGGAAACCTTCTTGGTATACTTGAGCTTCTTAGCAAATATGATCCACTTTTATCAGGCCATGTTAAGCATTTTCATGAATCACAAGAAAGTGAAACATGTATGCAAGTCCATTATCTGTCTACCAGAATACAAAAACAAGTTTATTGAGCGGTGTGGGACATCTGTGCAAACAACAATTCCTTAAGAGATCCATGTGAAGTACTTTTCAATTATTATTGATGCATCTCCAGACTGTTCTCATAAATAATAGAGGACCTTGGTTGATTGATATGTTAAAATTGCAGGAAGTTCAAAGGTTTCAATTGAAGAATGATTCATTTTGTTAGATAATGTCATAAAAAAACCTGGAAAAGAAATTCCTGCTCATGTATAAAAAATTCTGGAAGGCTTCCAATTAAATTTTCAAGTCTGCATTGGCCAAGCCTATGACAATGGATCCAATATGGTTGGGAAGTACAATGGAGTACAAGCAGTTCTTCTTGAGCAAAATCAAACTGTATTTTCTCCAGTTGTGGCAACCACACACTAAATCTTGTCTGAGTTGATTGCGCTGAATCATGCAAGTAACCAATCACATACTTTGGAACAATCCAGCAATTGTACATCTTCTTCAGTAGCAGTCCTCAAAAGTGGGAAATTCTGAAGAAGCATCTGCCTCTTTCCCTTCATGGCACGTCCAGAATGGTATGGTAAGCATGAATTGATGGCTTTAAACCAGTTGATCAGCATTTGGACTCTTGAGAAAGGCTTTAAGTGAGCTCAAATCTCTTACTCTCACAGCACAAGGTTGCATGAGATGGCCACGGGGGCTCCATGTAGTGCCCCTGCCCCAAATTCCAATTCCATAGCTCCCTTTGGCCAGGAACTACAATCAATGGCAACTGTGGGGGTAGTGCTTATGGGCATGGGCAGCTCCTAGAGGCCCCTGACCACTGTGCCTGGGAGCCAGAGGGAGATGTTACCATTTACAGGAACTGCATGGTGCAAAGGCAGGCAGGCAGAGAGCTTACCTTGGCCTCATTGAACTTCTGATTGGAGTTACCTCAGGTAATTACCACCATCGCCCAGATCCTGAAGTCCCTGATATTCCAGACTGGTGAAAGTGAGTGACAGTGAGAGAGAATGAGTGGTGGAAGAGGGATTTGATGCAGTGAGTTGGGGAAGGGACCTTGGAGAAGGAGTGAGGCTGGGGCAAGGGAAGGTTGTTCAGGTTTGTAGAATTAGAAGGTTGGCAAGCATATGTTCTACCTGTGGCCTGGTCGTGTCCTTTTGTAGCTAATTCGGTACCTTCTCTACTTACTGGTCCTCCATTTTCCCTGGCTGCCTCTAAACAGTATGGATCCCTACCAGCTTTCTATTGAGTTCCTTTCATCCCAAGGAATTGTATCCATATAGCTTCTTCTGCCTCTCAGTTTAACTCCACTGTATAAGTTGAGTCTTTTATAGCAGCTTTATCTGCATTCACTGCTGGCTTTGTCATCCAGACCACTGTACAGCTGGCTCTGCACTACCACTATTCTATTTGGCCCATAGGTTCTCTGACTGTGATTTCACCAAGATCTTGGCCTCCTTGCTAGGTTATGATCCTAATCCAAGTGAAACAGAAGAGGGGATTATGTTATCTGATGTATCTCTGTGTTCCAGCATGACAGGATTTTCCTTAGACTTGATTCAAAAAGGGTCCTAGGCACTGACCCTCTCTTCTGTCTCTTTCCCTTGAATAAAATACGATCTTTCAAAATTTTCAGGTTGGGGAAAGGTCTCTGTTGAGAACCTGCATTTAGATGACTGTTGGAAAAAACTTCACTGAGCATCCATGAAAATTATCATGACATATAGAGCATGTATGTGTGTTTAGGGGTGCGTGCACATGTGTGTGTAAATGCAGCTGTTATATTGTGCCTTTCACCTTTAGGAATAATAAAGTGCTTTATAAAAGAGGTAAGTATCATTACCCCATTATACAATTGGACAAATAATGCTCAAAGAGGTAAAGCTACTTCACAAAGGTAACACAGTAAGCCAGCAGCAGAGCTGATGATTAAAGCAAAATCATTAAACTTTTTTATTAATATAATTACTCCCACGTTGCTCAAGGGATATAATTTTCATGTGTCCCTAAAGTGCTAGGCAACATGTGGGATATCGGGAAAACAGCAAATAAATATAAAGAACCCCAGTATTTTATTACAGATATTAGTATAACAGTTAAACCCTGAAAATTTAATGAAAAATCTCTAGTCTGGATTCAAAGTATTCAATGCATCAACAAATATGCTGCCAAAAAAAGGCAGGTGATTTTAATTTTTAACATCAGAGGCACCTAACCCCTGGCTTAAGTTGCATATGGCTTAATTGTTCAGCATATGGTTCTCTTCTTATGCCTGAGCATATCTGCCAAGTTTTGTGAGGCATCTTTAATACAAGATAACTTCTTCCTCTTGGTTTTCACCCAGACCCCTCTACTGGAAGAAGGAGAGGGAGAAGACACAGGATTGAACTAATCATTGTCTGATAGTTTCTCCCTTAATATATCCATTCTGGTGCCAGGGCTGTCCTTCTCAATATCCTTTCTGAGATCCCAGTGGCAGCTTGAAGTCAGGGCTTTGGTTATCTTCACTGTTGTTGCCTTTCCTCCTAGCTGCTGCCCTGTATTGTAGTGAGAAAAAAATCCATGTTGATAGGAGTATGGAATCGAAGAGGCTCGGTGTTTGCCTTATCTTTTTGAGCTACAAGAAAACATAACTACAGAGGAAACCCTGTTCCCTCCCTATGGAGTGAAGCAGTGCAAATGTTTGAGTGACATTGAAGGTAAGACACACATGGCTGCTTTGAGTAATGTATTATATGACCTTGTGGTAAAAATATGACTATGAAACCAAGAAAAAGCAGCAAAAAAGCATAATTGGATAAAATAAGACAAATACACATTGGGAAAAAATAACATTTGACATACTGAAAAAAGTGACAATCTTTAGGCCTGATTTGTACAAGATGGGCTTTCCAAATTTTCACTACGTTATGTGTGTTTTTGTCATCTCAAGATAGGCACTTAATGATTGAGTCTTCCCAGAATTGATAGTCATGTAGGCCCAACTGTATAATATGTATGTGTTATTCCACTCAGTGTTCCAAGGTTTAAGTAACTTAGTTGACTAAGTCTCATTTTAAAAAGCGAATTGGGCATTTAAATAGGAGTTAGGCTTTCAGGTTCCAAATGATTTAAAAATAGGACTACATAGTAGCACATAGGCCAAAATCCTGAAACCAGAGGGACTTAGGAGCCTAAATACCTTTGAGCACCTGGACCTTAGAGTTTACTATGTAGAGCAATAACTTTTAAAAACAGCTATTAAAATGTTGGCATTAGTGAAAAGTTAGGCCAGAATATTTAGATGAGGTAACATTTTCAAAGGCCCCCAGCCAGATCCAGCAACTCAGGAGAAAATTGTGTTTAATGCATGCTGCTGACAGTCTGTCCTTAATGCTTTGCAATGCTATTTGTTAATCAAATGACATTCTGAGTGATAAAAAATTGAGTGCCAGTAGTACAAAATAAATAGTATATCATCATCTATTGGGCTTAGTACTTTCATTCATGCAGGAGTACATAGAAATCTGCCAAGACTACTGGAAGAGGTTTAGTTTACTCTATATATTTCTTATAGAATGATGTCTGGAAAGATAACCAGGAACTATAACATTACTGGACAAAGCTGATCTATTACATCATGTTTAGTGAATGGTCTGTTCTCTCTCAAAATGGTTTGACTTCCACTTTGAACCATCTTACTTTGCTCACTTCATTAACTCTTTTGAGCCCAACTCTTAGGGTACATCTAGACTACACCTCTCTGTCGACAGAGAGATGTAGATTAGGCACGTCAAAATTGCTAATGAAGCAGGGATTTAAATATCCCGTACTTCTTTAGCATAAACATGGCCACCACTTTTTTTCGAAATGGAGCTTTTTTGAAAAAGCTGTGCTAGGAAAGATAATCAAGCAGGTAATTAAGGAATTAATCTGCAAACATCTGGAATAAAATAAGGTGATAGTTAACAGCCAACATGGATTTGTAAAGAACAAATCATGTCAAATCAATCTGATAGCTTTCTTTGATAGGATAACAAGTCTTGTGGATAAGGGAGAAGTGGTGGATGTGGTATACCTAGACTTTAGGAAGGCATTTGATACGGTCTCGCATGACCACCTTTTCAATAAACTAGGCATATACAACTTAGATGGGGCTACTATAAGGTGGGTGCATAACTGGTTGGATAACTGTTCTCAGAGAGTATTTTTTAACTTAACCAGTTCAGTCATGCTGGAAGGGCATAACAAGTAGGGTCCCGCAGAGGTGTTCTGGGACTGGTTCTGTTCAATATCTTCCTCAATGATTTAGTTGATGGCATAGAGAGTATGCTTATTAAGTTTGCAGATGATACCAAGCTGGGGGCAAGGGTTGCAACTGCTTTGGAGGATAGGGTCATAATTCAAAATGATCTGGACAAACAGGAAAAATAGTCTGAGGTAAATCGGATGAAGTTTAAGAAGGACAAATGCAAAGTACTCCACTTATGAAGGAACAATCTGTGTCACACATACAGAATGGGAAGCGACTATCTAGGAAGGAGTACTGTAGAAAGAGATCTAGGGGTCATAGTGGACCACAAGCTAAATACGAGTCAACAGTGTGACACTGTTGAAAAAAAAAAAAAAAAAGCAAACATGATTCCTGAATGCATTAACAGGAGTGTTGAAAGCAAGATACGAGAAGTCATTCTTCAGCTCTACTTTGCGCTGATTAGGCCTCAATTAGAGTATTGTGTCCAGTTCTGCGCACCATATTTCAAGAAAGATGTAGAGAAATTGGAGACGGTCCAGAGCAACAGAAATGATTAAATGTATAGAAAACATGACCTATGAAGGAAGACAGAAATAATTGGGTTTGTTTAGTTTGGAAAAGAGAAGACTGAGAGGGGACATGATAGCTGTTTACAGGTATCTAAAAAGGTATCACAGGGAGGAGGGGGGAAAATTGTTCTTTTTGGCTTCTGGTGATAGGATAAGAAGCAATAGGCTTAAACTGCAGCAAGGGAGATTTAGGTTGGACATTAGGAAAAACTTCCTAACTGTCAGGGTGGTTAAACACTGAAATAAATTGCCTAGGGAGGTTGTGGAATCTCCATCACTGGACATATTTAAGAGCAGGTTGGATAGACATCTATCTGGGATGATTGAGACCATGCTTAGTCCTGCAGTGAGGGCAGGGGACTGGACTTGATGATCTCTCGAGGTCCCTTTCAGTTTTAGTGTTCTATGATTTGTTTGAGATGATGGAAAACAAAAATAAAGGGAGATAAAGACAGAAGTTTAGAACAATAACAATTGAAAGATACAAATTCAAATCATTTGGTTCAATTTATTACAATATTTTCTGTAGAGATTCTGTTCCTGTTTAAAATATACTCACCATGGGTATGTCTACACTACAGCACTAATTCGAACTAACTTAATTTGAATTAGTTAATTCGAACTAAGCTAATTCGAATTAGTGCATCTAGACCTAAAAACTAATTCGAATTAGCGTTTTGCTAATTCGAAATAGCATGTCCACATTGAGTGGACCCTGAACCGAAGTTATGGCTGGCTGGAACCAGTGCCGGCAGGGCATCAGGTTAGGACTTAGAGCATGGAGCTGCTGCCTCAGGCTAGCCGAGGGCTGTGCTTAAAGGGACCTGACCCCCACCCCGGACAGACAGTTCTCAGGGTTCCCCACTTGCTTGTCTAACTCAATGAGGGACAGCAAAGCAGGCCTGTCTTGGAGTGCCCTCACTCGGCACATCACAGCACTTGGCCATCAGCCCGGCTGCACTTGCCGCAGGCTGCCATCCGGGGGTGTCAATGGGGGGGCTGTCAGGATCCAGGAGGCCCTGCAGGAGAGCTTCCACCCTGAGGAGCCCGCAGAGCCACCCCAGTCCTCCCCATCGGGGGCTCGTGCCCCATTCCTCCCTCACCTCCTTCCACTTGCCCCTCCCTAGCCCCCCTTCCTAATGTAAAAATTAAAGGACACGTGTGTTCAAAAATAGAAACTCTCTTTATTTAACAAAACTGGGGGTGGGGGGATTAACCTCTGCAGAGACTGGGAAAAGGAGGTGGGAGAGGGGAAGAGAGAGGGTGGGAGAGGGGAGGGGGAAACCTGGGAGGAGGGAGCTGGAACGGGGAAGCCAGGGGAAGAAGGAGGAGGGGAAGCATAAAACTATGGTACGCCATATCTTCAGTACTGTGTACAGTTGTGGTCTCCTCACCTCAGAAAAGATATTTTGGTCTTGGAAAGGGTTCAGAAAAGGGCAACTACAATGATTAGGGGTTTGGAACAGGTCCCATATGAAGAGAGGCTAAAGAGACTGGGACTTTTCAGCTTAGAAAAGAGGAGACTGAGGGGGGATATGATAGAGATCTGTAAAAGCATGAGTGGTGTGGAGAGGGTGAATAAAGAAAAGTTCTTCATTAGTTCCCATAATAGAAGGACTAGAGGACACCAAATTAAATGAATGGCCAGCAGGTTTAAAACTAATAAGCGAAAGTTCTTCTTCACACAGCACATAGTCAACCTGTGGAACTCCTTGCCACAGGAGGCTGTGAAGGCTAGAACTATAACAGAGTTTAAAGAGAAGTTAGATAAATTCATGGAGGTTGGGTCCATGGAGTGCTATTAGCCAGGGAGTAGGAACGGTGTCCCTGGCCTCTGTTTGTGGCAGGCTGGAGATGGATGGCACGAGATAAATCGCTTGGTCATTGTCTTCGGTCCATCCTCTCCGGGGTACCTGGTGTTGGCCGCTGTCGGCAGACAGGCTACTGGGCTAGATGGACCTTTGGTCTGACCCAGTACGGCCGTTTTTATGTTCTTATGTTCTAAGCTCAGGGCTCAGGGTCGGATGTCTCACTGGACCAACTTGATTTTCATGCAAACCTGCTCCTAGGTTTGCATGTGGCCTTTGGTGGCCAGGCTGGCAGCTATCCTGCCCTAGATGGCCGCATTCCTGTGCCTAGTGTGGAGGTCGTGGACGTTGGAGGCCTCCCCCCAAACCTCGATGAGGTCCACGATCTCCACACTAGACCAGGCGGGCGTCTGCCTCTTGTGGCCCCAGGCAGGCTCCGGGAGCCACCAGCCTGGTCCTGGGAAGAGGCGGAAGGCTGGGAGGCAGCGGGTGGCTGGCTCATGCCGTGCCAGGTGCAGGGTCTGCTGGCTGGGTGCTGGCAGGCTTGCAACTGGCACGAGCACTGTAGCCAGACCATGCCCCTTTAAGGGCTCTGGGGCCGGGAGGTGGGGCAGAAAAGTTTCCCTGGTTTGGCCCAGAGTGGCCACCAGGGCAAGCTGGGAAGGGCTAGCCTCCAAGTAGTTCCAATTAAGTGGCTACACAGCCCTTAATTTGAACTACTTAATTCGAACTAGGCGTTAGTCCTCATACAATGAGGTTTACCTAGTTCGAATTAAGCGCTCCGCTAGTTCAAATTAAATTCGAACTAGTGGTTTGTATGTATAGCCGCTATTAAAGTTAATTCGAACTAATGGCTGTTAGTTCAAATTAACTTTGTCGAGTAGACATATCCCATGCTCTTTGTGTTAGAGGCCCTCAGCTTTCTGGTGATGTGTGATGCTTACCAAACTTTTGATTCTGACATACTTGTAGTACCTCTTGATTATAGTTCAAGGAAAGACAGGGGTGATGAATCTCAAGGGTTCAAGAAATTAGGAAAGTGCTGGAGAGTACCGATGTGTAACCAGGCATCATAATAGACCTGCAGAATTCCCATTAGAAGAAAAGAAAAGGGGGGTGGAGTGATTAAGATATACTGTGGAATAGGAAAATGTTTCTATATGTAAAAGGACTGTGGACTTTCTCCACATAGAAGAATACACCTCTAACAGCTGAACAGAAAAAGAAAAGAAAAAAAACTTCACAGTTACTTTAATAATTGCATTTTTATCAAACAATGTCTAAGACAAAGCATGTCCCTCTGTCTTTACTGCGAGTAAAGAAACTAGGTATGTTTTTCTCCATATCACTAGATTTGCCATAATTCCTTGGAATATGTTTAATGAGCTATTTTTTAGAATGACAAGGTTTTATTTTAGAGTACAAACTCACTCATATTCATTTTGTTTATCTTCACACACTATAATTACTTTCACAATTTGGTAATTGGAAATCTTCTCATTTAAGATTTAAGTGAAGAATAGAGTTTTCACATTATTAAGACTACATTATTTAGACAAAATATGTTACCTGGTATTTATGTCTATACTATGAAACAAAATATATTGTTGAACCATGTAGTGTTTTCTTATTAGTTTTCAAAATAAAATAAGCAATCCAAAAAGACTATCCTAGTAATTATCATAAATTAATGGTGTCCTGATCTGTGGTCAGGCACTTTGCAATTCAGAGATATTTTTTACAGCCCAGCTCTGCACTCAGCATATATTTGATTTACTATTTTTAGCAGCTACTATGATTTTAAAAGAGATGGTCTTTAGAAATCTTCATTTATTGAACAGTTTCTATGCAGTTCTGCTCCCTTACTATAAAAGAAGCTAAAGATATAGAGAAGGGACAGCAGGGGGAAATCTAAATGATACATGGATTAAAGTTTTCAATTATTTAAAAAGGTTGAAGAAACTAAGTTCATGATCTCTGTGAAACGAAAGAATGAGGAGGGGAGCTCATCAAGATATATAATGTCTAAAGGGAACACTATGAATATATAAAGAAAGACTAAACTGGTGTAGAATGCCTGACTACCAGTGCATCAATATAAATAGAGGAAATCCAGCTAGTAAAGCAGCTCAGGCTGATTTTCCTATGGTGGCTAATGTAAAAAATCAGCTGTAATAACTATAGTGAAACATGTATTAAACTGTTAGTCATACCTCAGAAACCAGCAAACCACATTACCACTGCAAAGGCAGAAAGACATTGAAAAATATGGAAAAGCTATTGAAGTTGTATCCTGTGCATATACTATGGTGGGAACAAGAATATTTAAGAAAGTTGATTATAAGATTTGACAAGGGGAATAGTAAATGAATCTGTCAGCCCTTAATGCTACATTGAAGAATGCTGTTGACAAATACAGGAAACACACAAGAAGAAGTCATTACAAATTAACACTGACCATATCTGCATTCAAAACAACTAGCAGTCCTGTGGCACCTTACAGACTAATAAATATATTATAGGTTGGCACCCTCTCTACTCTGGCACCCTCGGGACCTGACCGGTTTCCAAACCAGAGAATTTTCCAGACCTTGGGAGGTCAATATTGTCTAGCAACATTACAAACACTTCCATTGCTTACTGGACTGTTAGAGGACATTTAGGGGTAAATTAGAGCTAAATCACAGCACAGAACACTGAGAACTAGGTCTAGTGGCTGTAAATAAACTTCATGGGACCATGGGAAACTTGGCCACACCCATGAAAGTGGACATCCGACTAACTAGAATCCTTCCAGGTGGCAGATGTTTCCAGATCAGAGAGTTGTGGACTAGAGAATTTCAACCTGTATATCATGAGCTTTTGTGGGTAAAATCCATTTAATCAGATGCTTTAGTTTACCTAAAAAAGGATGTGAAGAAAACAGCAAAGGCATATCACCCAGGATATGTCTAGACTACACCTCTCTGTCGACAGAGGGATGTAGATTAGGCACATCGAAATTGCTAATGAAGCAGGGATTTAAATATCCCTCTCTTCATTAGCATAAACACAGCCGCCTCTTTTTTTCAAAATGGAGCTTTTTTGAAGGAAAAAAAAAGGCAGTCTAGACATGGATCTGTCAAAAATAAACCCTTTTTTGACAGATCCTGTATTCCTCAAAAAATGCCCCATTTCAAAAGATCCTGTAACCCTCAAAAAATGAGGCCAGTCAAGTGAAGGCACCACCAATTTTAATTTCCTTTAGAAGCAAGGAACTGGAGTAAAAAGGATGGATAAAGGATTCCCACCTATCCAACATAGCCACTGGCCTTCTTAGGATCTCCTTAAATATTGACAACAAGCACACAGGAACACAGGTGAGTGTTGCCTGCTCCCAGGTAACCCAAGGAGGAGAAGGGAAGTTACACGGTAAACAATGTGACACCAGGTGAAGTTTGGGAAAAATATTTCACAGTGTACCCATCTAGACTGCAAGACACCCTATTATAACATCATAGGAAATGTCACCACACATTTCTATGGCGACTCATTTATGTAGATGTTAATGAGAATAAGGGGAAACTAACATTTATCACTCTTGAGATGTTTCATGCCCTGCTTCAAATCGGTATTTCTGTAGAGCCTCACCTTGCTTTCTGAGAGCTTTCACCTCGCTCTCAAATCTCTTGGCAGACACTGAATGTGTCAATGACCCAGTGGTGGGCAAACTGTGTCTTGTGGGATAGAAAGGCTATACTAGGACAATGGTGGGAAGTAGTGGCCAGTAAGTCCCCACCCCACTTCCCACAGTTTCTATTGGCTAGGAATGGTAGCCAATGGGAGCTGCAGGTAGCAATACCTACGGATATAAGATAAACAACCTGCACAAAGCCATCTAGCGGCTTATCCTGATGAGGTTGCCTACTACTGCAATAACTGCTTGCACATTTACTCCAAATATGGTCTATGGCCCAGTGTACATTAAAAAAAGGTGTTGAGTAGGCAGATAGAGAAAAGTACTACTGTAATTACCTGCAAAGCAGTAGAATTTCGGATCTTTGTTGTTCCGGATATTCTTTTTATATAAGTGATAGCCAAATGGCTATTTTGGAATAGGTGTTATTCCATGTAGAATGCGGTTTACAGGTTTTTGAATAAGTCATTTATTATTTCAAAATTATTTTGAAATAATGGAATGGCTGTGTAGATGCTTTCATTGTTAT
Source organism: Pelochelys cantorii (assembly GCA_032595735.1). Classification (NCBI taxonomy): domain Eukaryota; kingdom Metazoa; phylum Chordata; order Testudines; family Trionychidae; genus Pelochelys; species Pelochelys cantorii. Next base: position 90,942,276 of record CM064326.1, read on the forward strand.
TTTGAAATAATGCTAGTTATCTCGAAATAATGGTGCAGTGTAGATACACCCTAAAAGATGAGTAGAGGCACCATGTTACTGGAGATGCCTTTTTGGTAAAGACTTTAAAGCAAGGTTCTTGCCACTTAAAAAGGCTGTGACACTTTTCATAAAAGTAGGCTTTTAGCTCTGGTACCGAGACAGATTCCAGAGTGGATAATTTTACAGTGGAACTGATTTAAATAAGAACAATCAGATACCACATCTTTTATAGCTTGTCTGAAATTGCTAAGTCTCCCCCAGATACAGGAGCACTGAAGTCATGGCAAAAAAAAATCCCATATAAAAAGTTTTTGTGGGATACTTTATAATTACTTGGCCTGAAAGGCACTATATATGAGAGAGACAGTTAGGACACTTAGGTTCCACTGGTTTGGTAATATCTCTGTAAGCAGTAGAATCTTTCAAAGTGTAACACAGGGAATTAAAATTTTTTAAACTGGTGGAGCATTGTAAGTAGGCCCACTTTCCCCCCTCCATATTACATGGATGAAGATATGAAAACATGACTCCACATATGAGCATTATAGAAAAGAAATGAAATATTCTGAGGAGGAAAAAAAATATTTGTCCTGACTCATGCCAAGGTCTGCCCTACATCCTACTGGCATAGACCAAGGAAAAGGGATTCTATTAGCAAATGTCCACTAGGATTGACAATGCCCTGTTCCATCAGGTGGCCTGCAGCCAGCCCACGGAACCCAGAAGTGTCTGTATGGCTGACAATCTAGATAAATCCTACCTACAGGACTCCTCTCCTTGGCAGAAGTATTGATGGTATACAGGTATTGGTACAGATATCAGCTGTGTCTCTGGTGATTATCGTATTCAGCTCAGCAGGCCAGGCTGATGCACTAAGATATCATGTGCATCTCTCTGACTCATAGTCAGTCAGGTGTAGCATGGCACTGCTGAAATGTTGACTAATGTTGAACTCGTAAGTAATAACTAAGAATGATGCCCCATGTTTTAAAGAGCACCATGGTTTGTAGACAGAAAAGTCATAGGTGATGATCAAGACATTTTATCTTCTGACTGGCAGCAGGAGCAAAATAAATGAATAAACACCTTCCCATATTCCACACTGCCAAGCCAGGTAGGATAGCTATGACACAAAAAAGCAGTCTGCCAACCTGATGTTGAAAGAGAATATCTGAAATTAAAACACCGAACTCAGTTTATGCAGAAATTATATGAAGAGTCCAGCAATGCGGGTTTGTGAATATATGTGGAGTAGGAGTCAAGCTCTAAGGTGACCTTTAACTTAGAAGCATCTTTCCAATGAAGGAAAACAGTTTTCCTTTAACAGATGCAGCTATTACAACAGCTTTCTGGGAGAAAACAGTGTCTAAACAATCATCAGTTATTCTGATTTCAGGCAACATAAGGGAAGTTTTATCAACTATATTAATTTTGTGACTTAGAGGGGTAGCTGTGTTAGACTGTAACTTTAAAAATGAGTAGTCCCATGGCACCTTAGAAACTAACAAAAATATATAGAATCATGAGCTTTCGTGGGTAAAACTCAATTTTGTGTGATACTTTCCCCAAAAATCAATATTCATGTGAACAATAGGATATCATTTGTGCATCATAAGTAGACTAGTGTTTGATTTACAAACCATGAAGATTACTCTTGATCCTAGTAGATCTAATAGATGTCTATAAAGCTTTAGAAGAGAAAAAAGGTGAAAAAGTTGATTTAGATGATGGATAAGGAATTAACTGTTCAGAAACATTTTGTCTACTTAAGTCCCAACAGATTTTTTTTTTTGCAGGTAATTAACTAGTTTTGTTTCTTCCAAGCAACTTCAGGCTTAAGTAACTTCAGTAACTTAAGTAACTTAAGATGTTTTACATATTAATGCCTTTGTGCCATTTTTATACTAACCTTTCTCTTGTATTTGAAGGTTCACTCTCATTACTCACAAGTGAAAGTGTCCAAAACAAAACTTCAAGCAACAGTGAAGCATGGTTGTCTACTTCTCCCATCCTACATTTATATGAGCAACAGATTTACAAGCATATATGTCAGACACAGAATTAATTGAGGCATTGGATGGAAGAAACAAAGTCAGGAAAAGCCAAGAATTATGAGGTATTGACATATAAATAGTTGTAGCCTTCTGTGTGGAAGTGATTGCTCAGATATAACATGCAATAAAAGAAAACAAATGAGCCAAGAATGAGAGGCCCTCAATAGCACAGGTAGAAGGTAAAAAGAGAGTTATTGAAAAAGAAGCTGTATGAGCAACCTGAGTGGTACAAGGAGAGCATGATTTTAGTTATGTGAAAATCTACTTGTTGTGGGTGTGGCCAAATTTCCCACTGTCCCATAAAGTTTGTTTACAGCTCCCAGTCCTGGCTCCCAATGTTCTGTGTTGTTATTTAGCTCTAATTCACCTCCTAAATATCTTCTCAGAGCCGAGCAATCAGTGTAACTGTTGGCAATGCTACTAAGCGTGAACATTTCTTATGCTTTTTCTACTTACATCCTTGTGCAAATCAAATACAATTTTGTAACAACACTAATACTTTGTGATGAAGAGAGCTGATTACAGTTGGCTAGACATAGACTTATACTGGGTGCATCAGAACAGTCATATATTATTAAGCAGCATTGCAAGCATTGTTCCATTTATTCACCTTAGCAAAATAAAAATAAAAAGAGACCCACTCACTATAATATTGACCTCCCGGAGTTCGGCAAATTCTCTGGTTCGGCACCCAAAAGGTTCTGAGGGTGCCAGACAAGAGAGGTTCAACCTGTTCTTACTTTCTGCTTCCTCACCAGGCTGAAGCCAGACCTTAGTTTTCCTTCATAGGCCCACTGTTTCCCTCTGCTGAGACGGTGAGGTGGATTTCAGTGATCTACTGTAGTTCCTCAGACAAATGAAGAGTCATTCACCTCCATGTCAAACCTTTTCTGCTTGCTAAAGGGGCCCCCTCTTTGTGTCTAGGCTTCTCATTTCCACTAAATGAAACTACCTTTTTGAGGGTCTTTCTGTAGCTGATCTCCAGGACTTCTTGACCCTTCTATCTCTAGACTCTTCAGGCTCTTTACTGATCTTCCACTCAGTTAAGAGGCATACAGCTGGTATCTCAATTCCTTATAGAAGATTGTAAGCAACTCCCCCAGGTATCTCACAGACTGGCTTTTTGGCCATGCATCTTTCCTTCTGAACAACATATTATCAGTCATTTACACTATCCACACAAGCCCCTCTATACCACAACCTTTCCATCTCATTTAGTGGTTGACACTCAGACACTAGTTTTTGTTTCTGAAGTGATTAACCCAAAAATTCAAAGGCAATCCATTAGCCCTCCTTCTCCCCCCAAAATCATAAGATTGGATTAAAAATCACAATGTGAATATCCTTTATATTTGCATTCTGTTTTCTAAACATTTAAGAGTACCACATTTCCATGCTTTTCTCCACAACCTTGAGAGGCTTTTTTTTTTTGGTTGCGGGTGGGGGAGGGGTTGATTTTGTTTTTAAGTGAAAGATGAAATCTTCCTTTAACTGCTTTACTTCAGCAGCTGGGCCTTTAGGAAAAACACTACCACTGGGCCTCATTCCTAATTTCTTTTACCTGTTTCTGGCCACTCCCTCTTTCTGTTGTCACATGACCCTGAGAACTAAGAACATAGGAGTGGCTATACAGGGTCAGATCAAAAGTGCATCTAGCCCTGTATACTGTCTTCTGACTGAGGTCAATGTCAGGTGTTCCAGCGGGAACGAATAGAACAGGTAGTCCTCACATGAACCATCCCCTATCGTCCATTCCCAGTTTCTGGCAGAGGAGGGGACACCATCCCTACCCATCATATATAACAAACAATGATGGGCCTGTCCTCCATTAATTTATTTCGCTCTATTTTGAACCTTGTTACTGCCTGGGTCTTCACAGCGCACTCTAGCAAAGAGTTTTACCGGTTGACTATACATTGTTAGAAGATATACTTCCTTTTGTTTGTTTTAAACATGCTGCCAATTAAATTAATTGTGACCCCTCATTCTTGTGTTATGAGAAAAGAGTAAATAACACTTCCTTATTTATTTCTCCACATCAGTCATGATTTTATAGACCACTATCATATCCCTCCTTAGTTGTCTCTTTTTCAAGCTGAAAAATCCCAATCTTATGAATTTATCCTCATGTGGAAGCTGTTCCATACAGTAATTTCCCCCTTTTCTAAACCTTTTCCTATTCCAGTATATCTTTTTTGAGATTGGGAAACCACATTTACATGCAGTATTCAAGATTCCATGGATTTACATAGAGGCAATATGATATTTTCTATTATCTATCCATTTCTTAATGATTCCCAACATTCTGTTAACTTTTTTGACTGGAGCTGCACATTGAGTGAATGTTTTCAGAGAACTATCTTTCTTGAATCTCTTGAAACTCTTTCTTGAACAGATCCATGGGGGCACCACTATATATATATTTCTCCATTCTGAAAACTGTTTATTTCTACCCATTGTTTCCTATATTTTGACCAGTTACCAATCCATGAAAGGACCTTCCCTCTTATCCCATGACAGTTAACTTTGCTTAAGAGTCTTTGGTAAGGGACCCTGTCAAAAGCTTTCTGAATACGTAAGCACACTATATCCACTGGAGTCCCAGACCTAAATTTAAATGACCAGAACTTGGAGCAGAGATGTTTTGGCCCAGGCCAAAGTGTACTGGAAAATAGAGTACATGTGTGTTGAGCCCCTGATGGTTCTGATAACATGCTTTTCCATTTGTATAGGTGGGCTTGCCCTCTTTGGGCCTCAATTTACAGTCAGGTTGTGAATTATCAGTAGACATAATTGGCAGGCGTTAATTTCAGTGCAATATTTTTCATTTTATTTTTCTGCCCACAGTTTTTCACTAAAAAGGTTAGTCAGGCCCCATCTGTCTTTAAACACCTTGCTGCTGGCCCCTAACAAAAAGCATCTGGCCATTACAGACAACATCCAGACATTATTTTTGACATGTTTTATTTTACCACATTGAATAAGAATGGCTTGCTGGTTCCACTTGAATGAAACAGTGGTAATGGAAGGTTATAACAGAGCTATCTGTACATAAGTGAAAAGCATTTCATTCTGAATGTGGAATCTATTGAATCTAACACTTGTTGATATTTCTACCAGAGTCAGATATCTGTCTAAATTATTGAGACCAACATTTGCAAAAGCGTGAGCAGGAGCAAACAGCTAATGGGAAGCTTCATAACGGACCCTCCCAGCAGGGAATGGCTGGGTTAAAGGTGGTTGCTTAACATTTCCAAACTGAATTGAGTACTCCCCTCCCCCTCCCATCCTCACAAATACCAAGACTATACAAACAAGGGAATATTTTTTGGGGGAAAGTAGCAAAACCATAAACTTGTGAAAGCAACATAATATCTATGTGAATAAAGAGTAAAATACCTTCTGCTTCCACTTCAATAACTTTGTCAACAGTCCACCTAATTCCTTTTTCAGATGCCAACAAGTATAACTGACTGACCATGCCACCTCACCCATTCACCAAGACCTGTTCATGGTTTAGATCAGTGAATGAAACTCTTCATGGCAGACCTTTTTCTTTTCATCAATAGAGACAGTAATGAGCTTGTTCCCCTCTGGAACTTCTGTTAATATGTTGGATTAGTTGGATGGTCTAAAGGACTGTTCAGAACTTTTAAATTCTAGCAAAAGATGATCTGCATTGAGACCAGATTAATGAGACCAGAAATTAATGAGACTAGAGGTATGGGTAAACAGCTGAAAATTATCCTGTAAAGCTTGTAATTATCTTTTCCACAGACAGTACGGCTGAGTCTAGACTGTCATGATTTTGCGGAAATGCTTTTAACGGAAAAGTTTTTCCGTTAAAAGCATTTCTGCAAAAGAGCGTCTAGATTGGCACGGGTGCCTTTGCGCAAAAAGTGCTTTTGCACAAAAGCATCTGTGGCCAGTCTAGACGCAATTTTGCGCAAGAAAGCCCTGATCGCCATTTTCGCCATAGGGGCTTTTTTGCGCAAAACAGTTCTTCCCTGTCTGCACTGGCCCTCTTGTGCAAGTATTCTTGCGCAAGAGGGCTTATCCCTGAGTGGGAGCATCATAGTATTTGCGCAAGAACACTGACAATCTTACATTAGATTGTCAGTGTTCTTGCGCAAATTCAAGAGGCCAGTGTAGACAGCTGGCAAGTTTTTGCGCAAAAGCGGCTGCCTTGCCCCAAGAGAACTTGGCATAAGAGCATCCATCATAGAAATGTAGGGCTGGAGGGGAACTTGAGAAGTTATCAGGACAATTTCTTGGAACTGAGGCAAAACTAAGTAAATCTAGATGTTTGTCCAAGCTGTTCTTAACAAGCCCCAGTGATGAGGATACCATAACTTCAGTTCCAGAGTTTAACTACGCTTTTAGTGAGAAAGTTTATCCTAACATCTAACCTAAAACTCCCTTGCTTCAGGTTAGGCTTATTATTTTTTGTGATACCATCAGTTGACTTGCAGAACAACTGATCACCATCCTTTTTTATAACAGCCTTTAACATATTTGAAGACTTGCTAGGCCCATTCAGTCTTCTTTCCTCTATACAGAACTTTTAACCTCTCCTAACAGGTCAGTTTTCTAAACTTTTTTTTGTTGCTGTTATCCTCTCAACTCTCTCTAATTTTTTCCAAATCTTTCCTAAAGTGTTGCATTCAGAACTGGACAGAACTGCCTTACAATGAGCAGTCCTGTGGCACCTTAGGGTATACTACTGGATATGGTCAAATTAAGATATGCAACTTCAGCTATGTTAATTGCATAGCTGAAATTGAAGTACCTTAACTTTGCCTTTGGTACCTTGGGCACTGTCCACACTGCAGGAAGTTGAAGGGAGAACACTTTCCCTTTGAGTTTCCTTACTTGTCATGGAAGCAGAACTATCGACATCGACCGGAGTGCTCCTCTCAGTTCAAATTAGCATGTCTTCATTAGACCCACTAATTTGAACCCTGGAAGATCAACAGTGGCAGCTTTGATTGTTCTCTGTAGTTTAGACATACCCTTGGAGATTAACAAATATATTATATCATGAGCTTTCGTGGGTAAAACACACTTCATCCAATGAGTGATAATGAATTTGTTAACCACTGTAATTCCCAAATCTTTTGGGCATTACTACAACCTTGTCTGTTATTTCCCATTTCGTAATTATGTATTTGTTTTTTTGTTCCGAAGTGAAGTAAAGTAATCCATTGAGTAAAGACATTTTGATGGCTTGGCATGATCTGTGCTTGAGAAATCCATGCTGGCTATTCCTTATAATCCTATTAAACTCTGGGGCCTTACAAGCTGTTTATTGTTTTCTACATATTGAAGTTAGGGTGACTAATGTATAATTCTTGGAGCCTTCTTCATTCCTTTTTTTAGAAGATAGGTACTATGTTTTCTTTTCTTTGGTCCTCCAGGACCTGACCTATCATCCTAGAGTTCTGAGAATTGTCAGCAATTATCTTCAAAATTGCTTCAGTTAGTTCCTGAAGTAGTCTTCAGTAGATTACTTCAGGGTCTGCCAAACTGAACATACTCATCTAAATATTCTTTAACCCATTATTTCCTTATTTTAGCTTTAATTCTTTACCCTTTTGTTGTTAATATCAATTGTGTTGAACACCTGGTCACAATTAGCCTTTTTACACACTACCAAATATGAGCAGCAAGATGAAACAGACAAACCAGCTTTTCTGATAATAGCTAGAAGCATAGAGAAAAGGGTAGAGAGAGAGATGTAGTGTTGCTGCCAGGACTAATAAGGTGGAAGATGAAACAAGTGCATATGTATCATGGCAAGTTTTAGAAACTGGCATTAAACAGTGTGTAGCATCTATTTACCTGTAATGTTTGCTCAGTGCCATGATGAACAAAGCAGATCATGTAAGTTTCCTCAGGACATAAAGACAAAGCTGCACATCATATACACATTTTATGCTACAGCTAATATCCTATTGGTCCTGGACATTAGAGATGACATAAACAACTTTTGAGGAGCCACAGGAAAGACAAAAATGTCTCTAGTAATAGAGGGCCAAATCCTGCCCCTCTCCTGTCCCAATTGCTTTTTACCATTCTGTCATGCCAAAGCAAGCAGAAAGCCAGTGTAACTGATTATCTGGAAGATTCTGTGTAAAAGGTGTCACTGTTTCAGGATAACCACACCTTTGACCTCCCCCTTCTTTGTCTGTTGAAGGTATGTCCTCTCCTGCCTCTAAACAAGAATAGAAACAGAGTACAAATTCACACTAAATGTATCAGCTGTCACCTATCAATTATATGGGATCTTAGCAGTATTATGTCTTTCAAACCTTTCTTCAGGGTGTCACTACTCCTTAGACAAGAGGCGATATACATTCATTCATTTAATCAAAATGAGGGCCTCGCTGTCAGGTTAAACTTACACTTTTATAGCAAAATGCATTTATTGGACTCCTTGTCCTATTGAGTTTGAACAGTACATAAAAAACAACCTTTAGGGGAACCACAGGTCTGTATGCCACCCCCATTCTCTCACAACAAGACCAGTCTGAGTTATCTGAGATCTCTGTGCTTGTAAACACTAATATGTAGTTTATGTAAAGTGTTTAAATCCCTCCACCAATACATTGCAGGGTCATTGCACATTTACTCACTGAACTAAAATTTCTAATGCCACTGCCAAATACCAGGTACAGAGGCCCTACTCAAGAGAGTCATTTTATTAAAACAAAACAAAAAACCTTTATTCATCCTCATCTTCTATCTCTATCTCCACCCATTCCAACATGCTGTCCTATTGCCCAATTTTAATTCGTGCTTCTTTCAAACCACATTAAAATTTAACATAGGGTATTCTATATTCTGTGGTGTCCTGCATAGCATGTGTCATGTTTGTGTTCCTCCCACAAGACAGAAGTGATTTCATCTGTACTAAATGCAAGCTGGTCTCCTAATTGGAAGAAAAGGTTAAAGGACTAGAGGTCCAAGTATCAACCCTATGTTCCATCAGAGAAGATAAAGACTTTCTGGATAGAAGGCAGCATTTGATACTGAAGGCACAGCAGTACAGAACAGGGAAAAAAACTGGCAGCATATGACCTCCATGAGAGTAAAGACAATTTAAGTATTCCCAATCCCAATAGAGGTAAGTAACTGTTTTCAGGCTCTCTGCACAGGTACTACAGTGGAAAACACTTTGGCAGAAACCACTGAGGGAAGGGATCTGATGGAGATCCCATATACAAGAAGGTATGGGATGCATAGTCCTAGGGATGTGGGTTCCATGACCACCACTCCCAAGAGAAGGAGACAGATGATGGAGTTGGGGGCTCCCTCCTCTGAGGGTTGGAGCTGTCCATCTGCCATCCAGACTGGGAAGCTTGAGAAGTGTGCTGCTTACCTGGAGCTAGAATTCAGGATGTAACCAAGAGTCTTCCGAGACTGATTGGACTTTCTGACCACTACTCTTTCCTAATTCTCCACATAAGAACTAAGGGAACTGTCAAGAATGACCTTGAATGGGTCACTGCAGATTATGAAGCCCTGGGAAGAAGGATTGAATAGTTTGAGGTGCAAGTGGTGTTCTTGTCCATCCTCCCTGTTGAAGGAAAAGGTCCAGGTAGGGATTGTTGAATTTTGGAAGTAAACGCATGGTTGCACAGGTGGTGTCAGAGTGCTTTGGATTCTTCAACCATGGGATGTTGTCCAAGGCATAAGGGTTACCAGGAAGTCATGGAATCCACCTAACAAGGCGTGGGAAGAGAACCTTTACAGGCAGGCTTATGAACCTAATGAGGAGAGCTTTAACCTAGGCTTGTTGAGGGATGGTGACCTAAGCCCTGAGGCAAGTGGAGAAGTGGGATACTGGGAAGAAACACATGCAGGAAGGTGCAACAGTGGAGAGCCCCTGATTTACATGGAGAAGATAGGGCAAACAGCTAGTTATCTAGGGGTATGTCTAGACTACAAGCCTTTTTCGACAGAGGCTTTTTCGAAAGTATCTTTCGAAAAAGCCTCTGTCGAAAAAAGAATGTCTAGATTGCATTATGCACATCGAAAAATTGATCTGCTTTTTTGAAAAAGAACGTCCAGACTGCAGGATGCTCTTTCGAAAAAAAAAAAGGCACCCAGAAGTGCTTCTGGCAGGGCATGGGGGTAGCCTTTATTTCCAGGTGCTGCTGCATGCCCTTTGCAGAGATGCGTGCTTAAAGGGATCCTCCTAGACAGCCGTTGCTCTGCTGCTGCTTCACCTACCTCCTAGAGGGAAAGCAAAACTGATGCAGTTCTTGCTGTGGTTGCCCTGCTTCCTCAGACACCTTGTAATCACCACCAGGTAGATTTGAACCAGGGCCCTCTGAAATGGAGTATAAAAGCCTCTACCTGGTGAACTAAGAAAAAGTTGGCTCCCAGCTCCTCTTGTAGAGGTCTCTTGGTCTTAACTGTTGCTGTGGTCTAGATACCACTTGCATTGCTCAGTAACCACACTAGGTGTGTGGGTTGCAACCACAGCAGTTTATTTTCAGGGTTTGGGTTTTTTTTGTGCTTTTCGCTGTGTTTTTGGCCATGGAGCCTTGAGCTGTCCTTGGGCAGCCGATGGCCCCACACTGTGATGCTGGAAGTTCTGCTGCATCTTCATGAGAGCATCATGATGTTTGTGGCAGAGCTGGATTCAGAGCCCAGCTTTGAGCCCCTCACTCGGGCTGCAGCCCTGCTGCCCTTGCCCCCGAACTTATTCCTGGAGAGGTGAGTTTGGAGGCTGGACACCAGTTCAGACTGGCGGGACCAGCTTGTTATGGAGCAGTGGAATGATGACCAGTGGCTCCAAAACTTCCGGATGCAGAAGTCCACCTTCCAGGAGCTCTGTGCCTGGCTTGCCCCTGCCCTGCAATGCCAGGACACCCACTTGCGGCCCGCCATCCCCCTGGAGAAGTGCGTCGCTATTGCTCTGTGGAAGCTGGCCACCCCCGACAGCTACCACTCCGTGGGACATCAGTTTGGCATGGGGAGGTCTACTGTTGGGGCCGTCTTGATGGAGGTAAGTCACTGTCTGGGGACAGTCCATGGGTGCGGGGGCAGGCGGATAAGGGGGACGATCAGGACTAGGCACAGGGAATGGGGGATGGGATGGGAGTGATAGAAGCCTGCCTAGTCTCACCCTGAGGTGGTGCGGAGGGCACAGAGGGGTTGCCTGAGGGGGGGCTCTTGGAGTCTGGGAGGGGAGCGGTGGGGGATCACCTCTCATCAGCTCATGCAACTCCTCTAATGTCCTGTTATATGTGTTTCTATTTATCCCTTTCTGCAGGTGGTGATGGCCATCAATTCAGAGCTGCTTCACAGGACTGTCTGCCTCGGAGACCTGGATACCATCTTGGTCGGATTTGCAGGGCTGGGTTTTCCAAACTGCGGTGAAGCACTCGATGGAAATCACATCCCTATCCGCGCACCACCCCATCGAGCAGTATATTAACAGAAAGGGCTACTTTTCAATGGTGCTTAGGCCCTGGTTGACCACCGGGGACAATTCACAGACATTTGCGTCGGGTGGTCAGGACGGGCACACGATGCCCGCATATTCTGGAACTCATACCTGTACTGCAGGCTGCAGGCTGGGACATTCTTCCCGCAGTGAAACTATGCAGTTGGGGATGTGCAGATGCCTACATGCATCGTGGCCGATGCGGCTTACCCCCTTATGCCCTGGCTCATGAAGCCATTCACTGGACACCTGGATGCGAGCAGGGAACTGTTTAATTCCTGCCTGAATAGGGCTCACTTCCAGGTGGAGTGCTCCTTTGGACATCTGAAGGGCAGATTTAGATGCCTGCTCACTCAGCTGGACATGGGGGAACACAACATCCACGATGTGGTTGCTGCATGCTGTGTGCTGCACAACCTAGTGGAGAGGAAAAGGGAGACCTTCCTCCCAGTGTGGGGGACACGGGCAGATGTGGAGGGGAGGCACTTTGAGCAGCCCTGGACAGCTGCCATCCAGCAAGCCCACCAGCTGGGATTGTGCATTCGGGAAGCCCTGAGGGAGCAATTCTTTCAAGGATGCCAATGAGTTTCCTCAGGGCCTTCCAAATTTGGGATTAACCCATGCCTCCAGTCCCTTCCTCCCCAAAACCCCTCCTGGCCCCACATTCACACTGTACACATAAACACTGAGAACAGAGACAGGCATTGTTGAAAAAATCTTGACAGTTTATTTCACTGTTGATTGTTTCTTTTGTGCAGAGAAATAAATTGTTTGTTAACAAAGTAAAGTGCTTCCCTTAATGACTCTCACAGGTGGGAAGGGGGATGTCAACCTGGAAGGGGGGAGGGAGGCTCAGGGCCGAGGATGCCACCTGAATGAAGACCCCCTGGCACTTTGGCTGTGGAGGCCTTCTCGGAGACGGCCGTGCATGCGGTCTGGGACAGTAGGGGGCTGGGCAGGAGGTGGGGCTGAACCTGGGTCTGGGATGGCAGGGGTAAGGGGGGGCAGGGGATGAGGGGGGCAGGCTGAGCAGGAGGAGCAGGACGAGGCAAAGGATCGGGGAAGGCCATGGCCTCTCGGGTAGCAGTGCAAATAGCAGTGCACTGCTGGACTAACTCATCCAGCAAGCACCTGTGCCACTCTGCCTCTGCCTGCATCCTTTGGTTAAATGTGTCCTGCATCCCTTGCAGGACCGAGATGTGCTGGCGCACCAGGTCCAAATATGTGTGCCAGTGCCGATGGGTTCCCTGCAGCCATCTGGGTAGTGGGACAGGAGTGGCACTCCCCTCTTGGTCAGCTGGTCCAGCTGTGGAGGACAAGAGGGAAAAGTCGTCAGTCATGCATGCTCACACTCTCCCTGAGAGGGCATGCCCTCCTTCTCAGCAGTCAGTGCCTATCCTAGGGGCAGGGGATGCTAATGTGGGTCTCAGTAAGGCATGGTGTGGCCTGGCCAGCAGCCACGGCCTCCCTGGAGCCCAGAAAGTGTGCAGGCCACCATTCTGCCCCCCCTCCCATACACACACACACCATGGCCAAGCAGCACAGACAAGTGTCAGGCCACAGTTGGGGTTCCCACAGGTTGCTGACAGGCCTGAACCTATGTGGCAATCCCAGGGTCCCCAACTCATGCCTGCACCTGGCATCACGTCTGCAGGAGCAGGTGGTGCCTCGCAGCCATGCAGGTGCAGGGGTAGGACAGCCCTCCCTGAGGTCAGCCATGTATGTGCCCCCCCACCCCAGGCTGTGATCAGCATGACATGTCACAGTACGGAACCATCCACTTTGCTCCCACCTCCCCTGCCCTTTGTGTGTTGGACCCTCACAGTACTTACCTGATGTTCCCTCCCTGGTGTCCAAAGTTGTCTGGGAGGCCTCCTGTGTCTGGGTGTCTGGGTCCAGGGTCAGGGTCACTGTGCTCCTGCTGGTGTCCTTCTCCTCCTCCTCCTCTTGGAGCTGCTGGTCCTCTGGGGTCTCACCCTGGAGTTGCAGCCACTGCTGCACAAGGGTCTCCATCCCAGACTCCATAACCTTCTTGGGAGGCAGGGGTTCCTCTGCCTCCAGGATCCAGACCAGGTCCTCATAATAGACACAATAGTGTGCCATTTCCCCAGAGTGGGAGCTGCGTTCATGGGCCCTAACATACCCCTGCCACAGCTCCTTCACCTTGGCTCTGACCTGGTGTAGTGTGCGGGGGGGGGGGGGAGGGCCTTTCTTAGCAAGGCCATCAGCCATTCTGGCATAAATGTCTGCATTCCTCCTCCTGGACTGTGGGGCCTGAAGAGACTCCTCCTCAGACCAGAGCTTCAAGAGGGCTTTGACCTTGGGCCCAGACCAGGAGGGTGCCCGGCGTTTAGTGCCCCTGGCTTGCTGCAGGGATGTGTCCCTGGAAGGGCCAGGGGCGTTTTGGGGGGCTTGTCCCTGGGACATGGCTCTGAGTGGCCCTACCAGGAAGAGCTGAGCAGTCAGGGTCCTGGTTGGAGCTGGTTTGCTGCCACAATGCTACTCCTGGGTGCCTGTGCCTTTTAAAGATGGCTATAGTCAGGAACAATAGAGTTGAAAGCTCTGGCAGGAGTGTCCACCACAGCTTCTTCCTGGAGGCCTTTTTTTTTCTAAATAAATTCTTCCCCTCATCCACACATACCTTTTTTCGAGAGATCTCTGTTGAAAATAGCGTTATGCCTTGTAAAACAAGGTTTACCACCATCAACAAAACTGCCACGTTCTTTAGATTTACTGTCGACAGAATGCGGTGGTAGTGTAGATGCGGGTGCAGTTTTTCAAAAAAAGCCAACTTTTGTCGAAAAAACAGTGTAGTCTAGACACACCGTAAGGTATCTGTACAAGAATGCAAGAAGCCTGGGAAACAAACAGGAAGAATTAGAAGTCCTGGCATGGTCAAAGAACTATGATTTGCTTGGAATAATGGAGACTTGATGGGATGACTCAAATAATTGGAGCACTGTCAAGGAAGGGTATAAACTGTTCAGGAAGGACAGGCTGGGGAGAAAAGGTTGAGGCGTTGCACTGTATGTAAGAGAGCAGTATGATTGCTCAGAGCTCTGGTATAAAGTGAGAGACGAGCCTATTGAGTGTCTTTGAGTTACATTTAGAGGTGGGAACAACAGGGTGACATCGTGGTTGGTGTCTGCTATAGACTACCAGATCAGGTGTTTGAGGTAGACGAGACTTTCTTCAAACAACTAGCAGAAGCTTCCAGATCATGGTCCCTGGTTCCCATGGGGGACTTTAATTGCCCTTACATCTTTTGGGAGACCAATACAGTGGTACATAGACAATCCAGGAAGTTTTTGGAGAATGTTGGGGACAACTTGCTTGTACAAAGGCTGAAGGAACCAACCAGGGGCCATGCACAGCTTGATCCAGGGAAGAATTAGAGGGGAAGTAGCTGTGGGTGGCAACCTGGGATGTTGAGGTTCAACAAAGAGAAATGCAGAGTTCTGCACTTGGGACGGCAGAATTTCAAGCACTGTTACAGGCTGGGGACTGACTGGCTAAATAGCAGTTCAGCAGAAAAGGACCCAGGGATTATAGTGGATAAGAAGCTGGGGATGAATCAACAGTGTGCCCTTGTAGCCAAGAAGGCTAAGGTGCATTAGGAGGAGCATTGCCAGCAGATCTAGAGAAGTGCTTATTCCCCTTTATTCGGCACTGGAGGGAACACATCTGGAGTATTGTGTCCAGTTCTGGGTCCCTCATTACAGAAGGGATGTGGATACATTGAAGAAGATCCAGCGGAGGACAATAAAAATTATTATCAGTATGGAGAACATGACTTACGGGGAGAGGCTGGGGGATTTGGGATTATTTAATCTACAGAAGAAAAGGTTGAGGGCGATTTGATAGCAGTCTTAACTACCTGAAGGAGAGTTCCAAAGAGGATGGAGAGAGGCTGTTCTTAGTGGTGACAGATGACAGAATGAGGAGCAATGGTCTCAAGTTACAGCGGGGGAGGTCTAGGCTGGATATTAGAAAAAACTACTTTACTAGGAGGGTGGTGAGGCACTGGAATGGGTTACCTAGGGAGGTCATGGAATCAGCACCGCTAGTGATTTTTAAGTCCCGGCTTGATAAAGTCCTGGCTGGAATGGTTTATTTGGGTTTTGTCCTGTACAGTGTAGGGGGCTGGACTTGATGACCTCCTTTGAGCCGTATGATTCTATGATAATTAGATATTTTTATTAACATAAAAAGATCAATTTTCTAAGAACAGCTTTGTGTTTTCTTTTTGTTTTGTGTACACTGCTCTCGGTTAGATTCTGTAGTTTCTAAAATTCCACTCTTTCATCATTTGAAGTAAAAAATCAATAGGCAATGTGTCCATGCCTAGTAACTGCAATATACTCATCACATCAAAGTGCTCACGAAACACCATATTAGAATTTGCATATTTTAACTACCCATGCTAAAATTGTGTTAAAAAAGAGAAACTGTGAAGTTCATCTCATTTACTGAATTGGAACACACATGGTGTTTTCATTTTTGCTCAATATTTATTTTAAGTGGCTGTTTTAGCTAATCAAATGTACCCTCTTTTCTTTTTGTTTGTTTTATTATAAGATATGATTTTTAAACTTTCATGTTTCCCATGAGGCATTATTAATTCTTTGTGTCAGAAACGACATTTTAAATTTCTTCCAATGGTAGTCCACACCATTTCATAAATCACTTGAACAATTTTCAGTATTCTGCAGGGCAAAAGCTTTTGATCTGAGAAAATTATTTTTTCCTCTTTCCACGCAATTCAGCACACTCTATTGAAAAAAATCTTTCCAAAAAAGCATAGATTATTAACTGGTAAATAGTACAAGCAGTTGCTCTTGGGGTTGTATTTGGGAATTTACAAAATAAGTTTAATACCAGCATTAGTAGGAATGAAAGTTTATTTCCCCCTAATGAACATCTCTCAAGTGTGCATTACGCTTTTCATTAATCTTTTCAATTTATTTATATAAATCTATAGCTCATGATTATGGCCTATCATGTCTGTGTGGAAATACACAGCAGAAATGCCGCAGAAAACTTCTCTTTTGTTATTTAATTTTTTATTTATTTTTGGCTACTATGCTTTCACATTCTGAAGAACAGCAAGTATGGTTTTCTGTTCCTATTTGTACCGAAGGAGAGGAATACAATAGTAAAATATTCACACATGATACTCTGAAATTGTCATGCAAATAATCTTTTAATTGTATTTGTCAACAAAAAGCCCACAACAACAACAACAACAACAATAATAACAACAATACCCACTATAAGTTTCTGAATATTTTTACAAATACTATTTAGACATATTTATCCAGATTCTTAGCTGATGTAAAGTTTTATAACTTAACCGAGCTACAATGATTTACAAAAGTTGAGAATCTGGCCCATTATCTTTGTCTCAGTTCTATATATTTTCTGGGCTAGTACTATTCTATGCAATCTTTATATAGTCACCTTAGTTTTCATTCTCCAAGACTTACTCCTCAGTTTACTTTCTTCCTTTTCTGGCTTCTTGAAAAAAAGTCAACATTCAGATATATTTCTATATTAATAAATAATGTATACCCTCTGAAGCAGGGGCAAAATAAAAATCTAAAAGAGGGAGAGTAGGAGCTGCTGATTTGAGTGGGAGGGTCTACTTGGGGCTGAGCACATGATGATGGAGAGGAGCAAAGTGTGTATGAGTGTTCCTGAAGTTGAAATTCTCAATCAAAAATAAATGTTGCACCCACTTTTTATAAGGCAACAGTTTGGTCATCTTTGTGCAGGGCATAGGAGGCTTAATAGCACATAGTGGGGACCTCCAACTCCAGGGGCACAGATGGAAACCCTCTCCCCCCCACAGAAGTATGAGGGGAGACTTTCCTGACTAGGGATCATAATCTCCTCCCAGCTTGTGCCCCTCACTCCCGAGAGTTCCTGTGCTAGAAAGCCTAGAACAGTGGCTTACGTTGCTCCAACAACTCTGAGCTTTAGACTTAGGGTGTGCCTACACTGGACTGTTTTTCTCAAGTAACGGCCATTATGCTAGAAAAACAATATTAGTGTCCACATTGCAATTATGTTATTTCGACAGAAAGTTGAAATAACGGACGGCTTTTTCCGACAGCAGTAAACCTCATTCCACGAGGAATGAGGCCTTTTATGAAAAAACTTTTTTGGAAGAGGGTGTGTGTGGATGCAGAATAGGCAATTTTGTCGAGAAAAGAGGCCTCCAGGAAATCCTACAAGTGCCCTGCTGACCACTCCGTCCACACTCATTAGAACTCTATAGTTCCTTTTCCCCAGCAGCTCTTAAAGCTGCAGACACAGGGGACAGGGCTTGTGGCAGGAAGCCGGCCCTCAGAGCCTCCAGCTACAGCACAGCTCACAGTGCATATCATCTGGACACCATGTCCCAGCCACAAGCCCCCCCCAAAAACCCATGTCCATCCCAGGGAGCATGCACAGGGCTCCCAGGTACCTGCCAAGGACCTCAAAAGACATGAGCCATCCTGGTCTGGGGCGAAGTTCCTGGCCCTCGGGGAGGTATAGGGCGACTAGGAGAACCTCCAGGATTTCTGCTCCAGACAGCTCAATGCCGATATCTGTAACTGAGAGCCTGGCCACAAAGGGCCATACCAGGACCCTTGAGCAGGTCCGGAGCAAAGTGAAGGAGCTCCGGCAGGCCTATGCCAGGGTGAGGGAGTGCAGCTCATGCTCCTGGGCAGGCCCACATTTTGATGACCTGAACTGCATCCTGGGGAGTGGTGCATCCCCTTCCTCACCCCTGGTGGTGGACTTGGGGCTGGAGATGCCCTTTCCAGCCCAGGAGGAGGAGGACAAGGATGACGATGAGGATGATGAGGAGGACGATGAAGAGGAGGAGGAGGAGAAGAAGAAAAAGGTCAGCATGGTGAATACCATCACCCTGGAGCCAGTACCCCACGGCCTGGATGTGTCCCAGGCATCCTCCGAGGCTGGGGAGGGATCGTCAGGTGAGTGCTCTTAGTTTTTCACGCACACACAGGGTGGGGGTAGTAGGTGCTGAGGGAATGTGGTGCGATCATTGCTCGGCCTTCTTGGCTGGCCATTGCGCTGCAGTCCGTGCACATGGATGCACGTGCCGCACCAGTCCGCACCACGCAGTTCCAGGAGGCAGCCCTGGAGCACCCCGGGGCTCCTGCTCACAGGCTCTGGGGAGGCCAGACCCACTTCTAACCCCTGAGGGGGAGATGTTTTCCCACTACAAGCCACTGCTGAAAGGAGGCTGGGGACAAGGTCACACACATGCATGCACACAGATTCTGGAGCACCGCACATAGGCTTGCCTGCCCACTCGAGGTGCCACCTGCTTCTGGGGACAGCACTGCCAGGTGCAGGTGTGTGTGCAGCCCCAATGGAAGCCCAGACAGCTTGAGGCTCCTCTCCCAGCCATTGGATCCCAGTGTGGACAGCCATTTCTGTTGACTGCTTTTCCGTGGGATGGGGGGGGGCAGGAAACATGGTCCCCTGGGGACCTCTGGGCCCCTGTAAGGCTTGGCCTTGCTCCCAGGACATCACCTTCCTCTAACCCGGGATCTGTTGCTCTCAGCTCACAGATGAGGGCAAGGTCTCAGGGACAGTGTCTCCAGGGATGACTGAAGACCTCTCTTTATTCTCTCCAGCCAGACCCGCCATGACTGTGGGGTGATCAAACCTGAGAAACGGTTATGCAGAGGATCCCTTTAAGCTTGCATTTCAGATAGCCTTAGGCAGAAGCTCCAGGAAACAACTGCTGACCTAATGCCCTGCCTGAACTGGATCTGGGTAGCCTTAAATGCGAGATAGCATCCAATCAGTGTGGAAGCTATCTTTCAAAATAGCAAATTGCTATTTTGTTGCTCTTTTTCGTTAGACACTCTGTTTTGAAATAAGCTTTTCCAGAAGATGTCTTCCGGAAAAGCTTATTCCAAAAAAAGCTTGCAATGTAGATGACCAGTAGATGTCTTTGCAGCCACAGAGAAAATTTAGCAGCCCAGCCCTGCTCAGCAACTAAATACTGGCCCATGACTGCCACAAGAAAGGTGTCTGGATTGGGATTGTGTATTTTTAGACCTCTGTAACTCTCTCACTCTCCCTGGAGAGACTGGAACAATGAATTGCTAGAGGCAACTGTGGCTTTGGCTGTGGATTCCTCTATCATTCTTCTCAGCTGAGCATGGAGCTGGAGGGCAGGTATATGCACTGAAGAAAGACAAAGCTGGCAGGTATATTCCCTTTCCACCCCCTGACTTCCTACTTTTTGTCCCTAAGCATTGAAGTAATTGGTTGTTTTGCCTGAGTAAAGACAGCAGGATGTTTATTTCATGCAACTTTTTCTATAAGCCCAGTTTAATGTTCCAAGTTAAGCTGCTCCATTTCAAGTATTTTAAGTGCTGACTTTTTCACCTAAACCTCATGTCAAAGTCCAAAAGACCTAATGTCCAGTGTCTAAATGAGTATAGTATCTGATCCTTCAAAGGAAGGTGTAACACCCCCCCCCCTGCCAATAATATGGCGGGGGGTGGGGGGAAGTTGCTACCTGCTGCAGACAGGCTTATTCACATAGGTACTCCCAAAAACAGTGCAACTTCTTGTGGGAGAAGTAGTGGTGCTAACAGATTCATAATTTTGCCAATGATAAAGGCCATAAAGCAAGAATATGAATTTATGCAAACCTCCTTTTATTGCTTAGGAAAATCATGCCATTTACATACAGAGGTACAGAGATGAAATTAGTGGTGAGTGCCATTCATAGGAATGCTTATGTATAAAACTAATATTTTTCAATTTGAATTTTGAATGACCATTCTCTCTCTGTAAATGTATAGTATATTCTGCAAATTTAAGATGCCTGAAGCCCCTTGAAACAGGTCATTGACCCAAAAATAAACCTGAGAGTACAATCTCAGAATAGAAACTGGGAAGTTGGCCAAGATCAGAGTTAAGATTCTTTGGGTAACCTTGATTGATTTCTGTTATTTTCTCCCTTATTTTATTTTTAGTGTATATTTACTGAAAAATTACATAGATTCATATGTTTGTTTTTAATATTTTATTTTTTTCATGCTGTTGATTTCCGCATTAAACTATTGTAATAATTTAAATTCAGTATTTCACTTTTATTATATGGGCATGTTCTCAGTTTGTTGATCAAATTGTGAAAGAAAAATATTGATACCCTGACATATGGAACTATTTACTCTTCATTAAAGTATGCATGTTAAATTATATTGCAGATGAGAGCTCTATCTATCTATCTATCTATCTATCATACAGTGCATCTATGTACGTGTCTGTCTACAAGCCCATTTGTTCAAGAACTCCTCCTAAATCAGTAGTGGGCAAAAGCCTCTCAGCGGGCCAGATCTGGCCTTCCTAGAGCTTTGAACAGGCCCTCGAGGCACTTCTAGGCCCTGCTCCCAATGCGCATGCCCAACCTGTGGCATGTGTGCCACGGGGGAAGGAGCTCAGCCCCGGCCCTCCCCCCACCCCCACATAGCCACTGGAGAGGAGGCAGCGCTGGGGCCCCAGGTTGCATGGCCATGGCAGCGGTACCTCCAGGTCCAGCCCCAGGCCACTGTGCCTCCAATCTGTGGAGAGGCCTGAGGTTGAGCGGCGCAAGGCCTCTGGGGCTGGCCCCAGGCTGTGTGGCCACAGCAGCAGTGCCTCCAGGGCCATGGCACCTCCAAGGTGGCCTGTGGACGCAGTGCCTCTGGGGCCTGGCTCTGGCCACAGGAGCAGTGCCTCCGGGGTCAGCCCCAGACTGCATGGAAGTGGTGCCTCCAGGGCTGGCCCCAGGCCGTGTGGCCGTGGCAGCGGTGCCTTTGGCCCTGGACCACTTTCTTACTAGCTGCAACTAGTTCAGAAAATAAGGTAACCATAGCCAGCAGGGTAGTTCTCAACCCCGCCGCTTCTGCCCGAGGCCCTGCTCCTTCTGCCCAAGTCTCCCCCTGTGCCCCCCTCTGGGTCAGCCCATGGCTACTTCCAAAATTTGTGAAGTAGGCCCCCTTCCAAAATTATTGCCCACCCCTGACCTAAATGGTAAGAGTCAGGGCTTCCAAATGCAGCTTCCTCTTCTCCTAACTTAAAGCAGGGTCTGGATTTAGTTGTGCCAGGACAGCTGTAAGCCCTGGAAAAGGACTGTTTTCCATAACATGCAAAGGGAGGGGCTGCTCTTTGGAGGAACATGATATGAGAGTAGCCATTGGGGGCAGCCATAGGGGAGAGCTATCTTGCAGCACGACCATGGAGGGCAGCCGTACCAGGAAGGGAGTGGCCAGCAGGGTTGGGCCTCTGCCATTTTGCCTGCTGCTGAGTAAGTAGGCCCCCTGCCTCAAACCCCTTCCCTCTCTTGGCTCTTGACTGCAGTGCCAATGGGGACTGGAGGCCCTTGGTGGCCAGAGGGCCTGCAGGGAGAGAAAATGCCCCTGCTGGCTGGGAGGAGGTAAGGGGGGAAAGAAAATGCCCCTGGCAGCTGGGGTGGGGGTTTGGAGAGAGGAACTGAGAGCACTTCCTTACACCCAACCCTCACTCTCGTACCCCCCTACCCTCAGCCTCCTGCACTCCCCCTCCTCACATCCCCAAGGCCCTGCTCTGATTCTTGCACCCTCCCACACACACCACCAGCCCCCTGCCTTGAAGGACCCAGCAATGCCAGGTAAGTTTACTAGTGAGCACATATTGATCTCCTACTTACTAGAATTATAACTTTTTTTTAAATGATTACTTTAATTTTCCTAAATTCTTTCTACCTGCCACTTCTGCCTAAAAGCTTTGCTGGAATCCCTGAAGTACCTAGGAGTTGAAATCCTAAGATCACCAGCACCACAATCTTGGGGGGTTCAAAAAACTGCAGCATCTACAAATTTAGGAATTATTCTGTTCAAACCTACTCTAAACTGCTACTCCTCATAGACGGGAGATAAATAAAATACATTTGTGTTTCTGTCTCAAACAATTCATGAGATATGCTTTTCCAAAAAGATTAATAAATTCATAGTTTTCAAGACCAGCAGGGAACACTGTGATCCTCTAGTCTGACCTTGTGTATAACACAGGCCATAGAATTTTCACAGAATAACTTCTGTTGCAGTAGCTTATTTCTTTTAGAAAAACAAAACAAAACAGTCTTGATTCAGAAATTACCAGTGATGGAGAATCCACTAGGACCCACAGTAAATTGTTCCAATAGTTAATTACCCACACTGTTAAAAATTTACACCTCATTTTTCTAACTTCAATTTTCAGCCACTGGATCATATTATACATTTCTCTGCTACTTCCCAGAATCAAATATTTGCTCCCCATGGAGGAGTTACAAAACATGTACTATCCTAAATACTTCTGGTTTTCTTCTGGGCTGCTTAGATATCCCACTAGTTTATTGCTTCTAAATATGCTGGTCTTCAGCCATTCAAGGCTCTGAAGGTGAAAAAACAACTGTTAGGGTACGTCTACACTGTGCAGCTATTTTGGGATCCTGAAATAGCGGTCCCACATCTACACAAGCTGCCATTATTTCAAAATATTGTTCAAAATAACAGGCATGCTATGTCACCATCCGGTAAACCTTGTTGCACGAGGGATAAGGAATGGCTCTAAATAGCGTGTTATTTCAAAATTTGGCACTGTATAGACTCTCCAAATTTCAAAATAAGCTATTTTAAAATAGATTTGAAATAAGACACACAATTTGTATAGTGCAAATTGAGTATCTTATTTCGAGTTTAGGGTGCTGTGTAGAAGCACCCTTAGATTTCATCTAGAAACCTTATAAACTGGAGACAGAAGCAGTCCAAGTAACAAGTCAATTCTACATGCCCAGAAGCTTCCACCAACTGTGACAATAATCCACAGTTTATCATACTTTCCCAAATTTGACTGTCACCGCTAGATGGCACAGGTTGGAGTATTAGCACTAGGAAGTACTGCTGGTCTTGGACCCCTAACCATCTTTTCCAGGGTGGAGCAATTGGACTCACATCCATGTACTTCCCACAGAGCTAAATGGGGTGTTGTACAACAGACTGAGTTGTTGCAATTTTTCTGTGCATTGTGGAGCTATGCTCTGTTGGGGCTCATCTACTGGAGCACAGAATGCCGGGGCTATAATCATTTGATCCATAACTACATGGTGCATTCTCCCAATGGAAGATAATGCAGCATAATGAGAATAGTATGGGCCATATGATGGCCTTGGAGGGTGGAGACGAGAGTAACAATTTCTGCCTGCCATCCCTTATGGAGCAAGCTTTGTACAAGAAGTGAAAATTTGGCATTTGTTTGTCTGCAAATAGAATTTACCTTTAGCCTCTTTGGGAGTACAATGCATTACTTTGTTCATAGCAAAATAAAGGGAAACAGAGCCAGTGAAAACGGCTTTGCATTTTGTTTTTATAAGCATTGCACACAGGCTAGATTTGCCAGTTTTGCTTTGTGTTTAAAAGTTTCAAAAGCATTATAAAAAATAAATCCCACTGTTTAAATGAAAATAAAAATAAAAAAGTAGGGTTACCTTGTAGTGGTGTTAGTTTTCTTAGATTGTGATAATCTTTGTGAGAATGGCTTTTTTTGGCCCTTATTACGAACATTAGGTCACTTTGTTTCTCTTGTCTTCATCTGAAGATTTGAAAAACCTTTGTGCATCTTTTGTGCTGCAATATGACTATTTTGTCAGTAGACAGCTGACATTAATACCAACATCATATCAATATGGACATCACAGTTCTAAAGATAAGAGATTAAAAGGACTTACTAGAGGCCTTTTACATTTGTGCACTTCATATACAGTATTTTGATTAAAAACTATTTCTGAGCAGTGCTATAAAATATCTTTTTGGACAGGAAAAATGTGTTAGATTTCTGTGTCTGCATTATATTTCATTATCATTGTTAATGGTAGTTTTTTCCCCCTTTTTTGCATACAAAGCACATAAAATCCTAGCTATTTTTATTATGCATATATTTATTTTCCCAGGCCTACTACATTTAATCTTCTTTGTGTTAGAGATTCCTGTGAACTGTGTTGGAATTGTAAGTTACCACATACGAGGGAAGGTTCCTGGTTCTGTTTGTAGGCTAGGATGCTCTGTAAAGGAAGCATGCTAAATGTTAGCTGGCCCATAGGTAGCATTCAGTTAACGGTCTATATTAAGGTGAGGTGTGCTGTGCTTTTCTGGTTTCGGGAGCAGCATGATTTGTATCTCCTTTTTTGGATTCGTGTGTGTTTTGAATATTAAGCAAAAAAATAGTGTTATGTTGCAACTTTCCAGCAAGAGTATTTACGGTTTTTTTAATCTAACCTCTATATGTAAGTTGTGAATATATGCTCTTTGGGACTAAATGGAACAGAATGTAAATTTACTGAAGTGCTCTCATCTGGTATAGCTGCTACAGGATTGCTGCTCAGACGTTTAATTGTTAAATAAATTAAAATTCTGTGAGACACAACCAGTACAATCATTAAAATTTCAGATCTACAGCCTTCTCCAAAATTGCATTTGCAAGGCTGAACCAGCTCCTTTTATCTATTAATAGAGAGATGCATCTAGTACTTATGATAAACAAATGCATTTATAAGCAGTGTAGTACAAGATTATCTCAAAGACCAATTTCAGATGTTGAACATGATATAACAGCCATGTAATAGCAACAAAGTATCAGCACATTCCGCAACAAAAAAGTAGCAAATAAAAAATAAGCAAAAAATTGATAAAGAATACACTGCACGTGTACAATAATAATACACATAATTAAATTGCCTTAAGTAACTTGTTTATAAGTATGCATTAGAAAATCATATTCTATTCAGTAGATCTTCAGAACTTACTGAATTTCCAATGCAGTATGCAAGGTTTTCGCTGTTTTTTTATCAATGACCTTAACTCTCTCAATAACTACTTAGGATTACTTTGAAATCTCAGACCCTACTTATATAGTGAACTGCAAGTAAAATGCTGATGTGTTCAAATTGTGAGCAACAAAGAATGTGTCTTTACTGTGTGCATGATGTGACAACTGGTTATCTCTTTTGAGATAGCCATGACAAAAAGGTTGGCGGTGGGGGCAGGAGGGCATTGCTTCAATCAGCAGGCCCTAGCCCACTACCTCAAGCCGTCTATGGAGAAAAGCACACACTGAAGTCCTTTATGGATACCACAGCGTGTACATTCCATCTGCACATTGAGGAGTTTAGGGAGGCATTGTCTGATGCTGCAACTGGAGTGGCCTGACAATCTACCACTTTTAAGTCATGCTACTACCTGGCAGGCACATTTTTTGTCCTGCCTTCTCTGACCTCTGATTGTGGCACATTTCAGTGCAGACAAGGCCAAGTCCTTTTGACTTTCTCAATTATTAGCTCATCCCATTTTCTAATACTCTTTTTTTTCCAGAAAGCCTTTTGAACAACAATCATACAACCAACCAACCCAGTCAAATGTTCTGTGCAAACTAAGGTTTCTAGGTCATTTTTGAGAAGCACGAAACATCTCAGATTTCAAGCTTTGCTGTCTAATCTCATTGCTCTTTGTGTCTCTGTCTTACTTTGAGGAGCAGAGATGTGGGAAGGAGAAAAAGCAATTGAATTATCTGGTGTTTATGGTCTTAATTTGTTGCTTTCACTCTCCTTTCATACTCCAACTGGAGGATTTGAAAAAAAAATGCACTGAAGAGTGCTGGTTTGCAGTTGTGATTCATTCTTTGCTCTTCTCTCTGCTTCCACTTTCTGATGCAGGTCACTCGTTTAGCCCTGAACTTATTTAATCCTTTTCTTCCCTCTCCACAGCACACTCAGTCAAGCTTCCCCTCAGTACCATACTAATATCACCATCCTTAAGAGAGAGTGACTCTACGGAGCAAGTGAATAATTTATTTCCCATACACATTCAATGTGTGGCTTCTCTACTGAGACAGTTAACAAGAGTTCTAATAAGTGTTGTCATGAAGCAGGTCCTTTTGACCACGGCCTCATGCGTATTGCCCATACTGCCACACTAAAGCCCCTCACAAGAAAAAAATATAGGCCACTGAGGCGGATCCAGAGACAGAGCTTGAAGTCCCTCAGGTGCTCAGCACAGTTCTCAGCAAACGGAACTTAACTTGGCAAGCACCTGGGCCAGGAAGATAAGAGTAGGGAAACGAGCTAAATTAATGAGCTCTAAAAACAGGACAAGATAGGAATAACGGAAATGAGCTGTCATATACACCAGTTAACAAGCACCTGGAACAGGGAAAGAGAAAACATAGCTAGCTCTCATGTGTGACAGTCATGTCTGCATCAGGCACTGACCACAAGGCCCTGAGGCAGACGTCATGTCAAAAGGAAGGAACCCTAATATGGTACAGGATATCAAATCATAGTATAAACTAAAGCTGAACCCTAATATGTCACTGGATGTCAAAATTATAGTATAAAGCACCCTGAGCCCTAAGCTCGGGGAGGTTCCATATCAAGGTAGAAGGCATGTATCGTCCAGCCTGGCTAGGGGGTTGATCACCCAAGGCCGCCTCTCACCCACCAAATTACGAAAGGGGTGAGCATGTTACACGTTGTTTTTTGTCTGTGCATCATAACCATTACTGGGCTTGTAAGTATTGCTTACTATATTGTATTAACCGTTTCATATTTAGAAGTTGTTAAGTATATATAGACTAATGACTAACTCCACCAGCTGTTCAAAGATAACCATAGAA
This sequence comes from Pelochelys cantorii, assembly GCA_032595735.1. Classification (NCBI taxonomy): domain Eukaryota; kingdom Metazoa; phylum Chordata; order Testudines; family Trionychidae; genus Pelochelys; species Pelochelys cantorii. The sequence goes on from CM064326.1 coordinate 90,969,510, forward strand.
GGATTGGCTGTAGGAGGAGTTTTTATTATTGCTGTACTGGTTTTATTTGTTATATTTTTTGTTTGTATGCTGCGCTGTCTAAGATGAATCAGAGACGGCGCTTTAATATAATCAATCTGTAGTCAATAAAGTTTGTAATTGGTTAAGTACATTTTAAGTCCAGGCTTTTCTCCTTCACGGCCCCAGTCCCTCGCCACAAACGCCACCCCTAGACAATCTTTCGAACCTCTGGTTCGTCAAGTGTCAACTGGGTTTCTGCAATGTAGGTTTTGTGTGTATGTTGTAGAAGTTTGTCCAGCATTAACTGAACTAACCTTGTCAAGGAGGGTTGGATCAAGTAAATCTAAGGATACCCACAGAAAACATTTCATTGGGTGTCCATGTCACCACTCTTGTCATACCCGCTTGTTCAGGGGCTGGGTGGAAATATAGTTTGAACCTTACAATCCGGCGCTCTCTGATCTGGCAACATCCATTGTCCAGCATGATTTTAGTTAGCCAGATATCCACTTATCATGGGTGTGGCCAAGCTTCCCAAGGTCCCATAACGTTTGTTTACAGGCACCTGTTCTAGCTGTCAGTGTTGTGTGCTGCTATTTAGCTCTAATTTACCCCTAAATGTCTTCTACGAGCCCAGTAAGCAATGGAAGGGTTGGTAATGCTGTGAGACAATATTGACCTTCCATGGTTTGGCAAATTCTCTTGTTTGGCATCAGTCAGGTCCTGAGTGTGCCGAACTAGAGAGGTTGAACCTGTAGTTTAAATTCTTGAAAGGCAAGAAAAGAGATAGATTTGCTAGCATAACTGGTCTGTTTATGGAAGAAATTGGGGCAATAGACTGCATGAGAAGTCCTGTTAAACTACAGCAGGAAGTGGAACTGTGTGATATGCTGTTAGACACTGGGACCAAGACACTCAGGTTAATTAATTCAAACCTTTATTTGAACCAAAAGCATTTTTTGTGATTAACAGCTACTATGAAAGCAGTAGACAGTGACAAACAGGCAGAAGAAGAGTGAAGTCAAGGGGTACATCTAAACTACATGGCTCCGTCAACAGAGCCATTTAGATTAGTTTACACGAAAAAGGGAAATGACGCTGCGATTTAATTAATCGCTGCTTCATTTAAATCAAAATGGCCACCGCACTGTGCTGATCAGCTAATTGTCGGCACAGCGCGGCAGTCTAGACGGGGATCTGCTGACCCCAGATGCCGTAAGCCTCGTTTCACAGCGCGGCGGCCATTTTGATTTAAATGAAGCGGCAATTATTTAAATCGCAGCTTCATTTCCCTTTGCCATCCTGCCTAATCTACATGGCTCCGCCGACGGAGCCATGTAGTCTAGACACACCCAAGGACCTCGGCTAGGGCTATGAGAGGGCCAGAGAGCACAGCTTGTGCTCTGGGGCAGGATCTCATTCCTGTCCATACTATCAAGAGTTGCACCAGATCGTAGGGGGTGGGGAAGCCATTTCCCTACCTGGGGTAGTTGACTCTGGACTCAAGACATCCATCATCATCCAGCCGGAGGTCACAGAGGAGGAGGAGGACAAGGGACAGCTGGGGTGGGAGGAAGAGCACTACATGGCGACAACAGTGACACTGTCTCTGGAGCTGGTACCTGTAAGCTTGGACATGTTACAGGCATCGTCTGATGCTAGGGAGGGATCTTCAGATGAGTGCTCTCAATTTGTCACACACACAGGGCAGGGAAGGTGGACGCAGAAGGGATGGGGTATGATTGTTGCTCAGCCTGCTCGGGCTGGTCATTGTGCTGCAGTTCGTGCACGTGGAACCATGTATAGCATTATTGTGCACCACACGGCCTCAGAAGGCAGCCCCTGAGCACACCGGGGATTTTGCTCCCAGGTTCAGGGGAGGCCACACACACTCCTTGCCCCAGGGATGCTTCCTACCACCCGCCACGGCTGGAAGCAGGTTAGCCACAAGAGTGCAGGCATGACCCCATACACATTGAGGAATCCCACACACAGCACACAGGTATGCCTGCCCATATGAGGCAGCACCCACTCCCGCGGACAGCACTGCCATGTGCAGGTGTGTGGACGGGCCCCAGGAAGGGCCAGGCTGCTCAAGGCCCCTCTGTTGCCCATGGGACCCCACTGTGGATGGACACTTCCCTTGCCTGCTTGTCCATGGGGGGGGGGGGAGGTGGGCAACATGGTTCCCTGGGCACCTGGGGGCACCTGTGAGTCAGGGCTTGCTGTGCAGGCCACACATAGCTTTGCTCCTGGGACATTCCCATTCTCTGGCCCGAGGACTGTTGGTTGCTGCTCATAGAGGAGGGCACGGCCTCAGGGACAGTGTGTGCATGGATGACTTACTGCTTCTCCCTCTTTTTATTGTCGACATTTGGACCAGGACTGAGCCAGCCACCCAACCCCGGGGGATTTAAAAGCGCTCCAAGGTCCAGGAGGACCTCCTGAGGCAGCATGTGGGCATCCTGCATGACATGCAGCAGATCCTGGCACATAGGGCCCAGGAGGATGCAGAGTAGTGGACCCGCATGTGGGACCAGTTCGTATGGCAGGGCAATAACATATGTGCCATCATGCAGAAAATGATGGCATACTTGGCTGCTGTTGCTGCTCCTGCCTACTTCCCTCCTGTCCCCCTGTTATGCCCATTCTCCCTCCCCATGCCCCCCAAATGATGCCTCTGTTCCATCCCCAAGTGATGCCCATGCCCCCTCCCTCTGCCTCCCTGCTATCCCTGACCCTGCTCCAGCCCCCCCCCTCCTGGCCACCCACCTGTGGTCCCAGGACCCAGCCAAACAACCCCAAGTTCAACGAGGTCCTCGCACACAAGGTGGCACTTCCAGCCACCCGTACACCACTCCCAGCCCTCTGCCCTCTCCCTCTCCAGGTTCTCAGTCCCCCTCCCCCTCCAGCTTTTTTTATTGAAAGATAAATACAAAGTTCATTCTCTTGAAATCAAAACAGGTGCCTTTATTCAGAGTTCAGGGAAGGGGCTGGGGAAGGGAGGAGTTGTGGTGGGAAAGGAATACTGGATCGAGGCCCTGGGGATAGTTTCTGGGGTCCTTGGGAGAAACTCTCCCTCAGGGCCTCCAGGATGCACACCCCCAACTGATGGGCCTGGCGGATGGCAGCTGTCCGCAGCTGCTAAAAGGTTCTCCCTTTGTGGCCAGCCTCTGCCTCCCACCCTCCCCCTTCCTCTCCACAATGCTTTGGAGAACACAACATGCCGAAATGACCTTGGGGATGTTGTGCTCCTTCACGCTGAGGTGGGTCAGGAGGAACTTGAATGCGCCTAGAGGTGGCCAAAGGCACTCTCCACCTGCATCCTCATCCAGCTGAGGTGGGAATTAAATTGGTCCCTGTTGGGATCCAGGTGTACAGCTTCATCAGCCATGGCATGAAGGGGTAGATCACGTCCCACATGATACACAGTGGCATGTGCATGTCCCCAAATGCAAAGTCACGCTGGGGGAAGAATGTGCCCACCTCCAGCTTCCCGTAGAGGCTGGAGTTTCTAAATACACAGGTGTCTTGTGCCCTGCCTGACCACCTGAAAAAATGTCTGTGAACTGTGCAAGGTGGTTGACCAGGACCCGCAGCACCATCGAGAAGTAGCCCTTTCTGTTAATGAATTGGGCTGCTCAATGTTGTGGTGCGCGGATTAGAATATGGGCTCCATCTATGGCTCCACTGCTGTTCATGAACCCCAAGAAGCAAATCCTTTGATGATAGGGTCCAGGTCTCCCAGGCAGATGACCCTGTGCATCAGGATGGAGTTGATGGCCCTCACAACCTGCAAAAGGACACAAAGACACAAAACAGAGAATGAGGGAGGACGTGCCTGAGCTCTTGGGAGGTTCCCACCCCCTTTCCCCTCTCCCTACAAACACCCGTAGAGCCACCCTCTATGAGGCTGCTCCCCCAGCAGCAGGGCTGTGTGAGGGCAGTATAGCACAACCTTCTAGGGATGGGGTTTCCCCCCCAGCCCCAACCCACCCCCCCACCCTGCTTTCACTAGGAACCACCTTTTCTAGGACACCCCTCCCTCCCCCCGTGTAGGGACTGCAGCAGAGAGTGCCTTACCTCCATGAGAAAGGCCCAAACAGTGGGCTTCCCCACACCAGACTGGTTGCCTATGGTCCGATAACTGTCTGGGGTGGTGAGCTTCCAGATGGTGATTGCAACCCTCTTCTCCAGGGGGATAGTGGGCCACAGTTGAGTGTTGCGTCATTGGAGGGCAGGAGCGAGCCAAGCACACAGCTCCAAAAAGGTGGCCTTCCACATGTGGAAGTTTTGGAGCCACTGCTGGTCATCCCATTGCTCCATGACCAGCCAGTCCCACCAGTCGGAACTGGTATTCAGTCTCCAGAAATGTATTTCCACTGTGGGGTGCGGTCTTGCTTTCACACACAAGGAGAGGGTCTTAAGAATGAGCCCCATGTCGAGCTCGTGGAGGGCCATGAAGGCAGCCTGAACAAACTGCTGAAGAAACTGTAGCATGGCTATGTGGGGCACCTCTGGCTCCACGGCAAAAAGAAAGATGCTGTGACATCCAAAAAAGCTGGGCAACCAGAGCACTCACTGCTAAAGCTTTGCTGTCCCTCGGAGACGTAGGCAAGCATGCAGCAGAAGCAGAGAAATGAATGTCTGGGGGGGGGTCCCTTTAAGCACATTTCTCAGCTAGGCTTAGGCAACAACACTCAGAAGCAACTGGTGACCTAATGCCCTTCCTGAACTGGTTCAGGGTGGCCTTATATGCAAGATAGCATCCAATCGATGTGGACACTATCTTTTGAAAAAGCAGATTGCTTTTTTGATGCGCTTTGGCAGTGTAGATGCTCTCTTTAGGAAGAAGTTTTTTCAGAAGATCCCTTCCAGAAAAGCTTCTTCTCAAAGAAGCCTGCCATCTAGACATAGCCTATGCTTCTACCAGTCAACATTAAAGAATCATTTGTCTTGCAATTAACAAACACATATACAGTAATAATCATTTTGTTGGTTACTTTCAAGCACACTTGAACTGTATATGGTGGCAATTTAATCTATTGGCTACATAGCCCATAGGTTTTTTTTTCTAGTATACTTTCCTGGTTCCCTCAGTATCTCAGCTTTTGTCCTTAATAATATTTCTTCTTTATTTCAATGTTCCTGTTCTTGGTCACTGACCAACCTATATACACACTATTATCAGTTAGTTAGCCGGCAACTTGCACAACTTTTAGCTAGGGTACATTTTTTTATTTTGACGGAAATTTTCTATTTTATAATATAAACATATTAATTTGTCAAACCTTACAGAACATTTGGACCTTCTTTGGCTTTGGCCTTAACATTATTGTGCCAACACAATCCAAATATTTCAACTCTCCAACAGAACCTGCAATATGCACTAGCTAAAGCCACAATAAAGGAGAAGACATTCTACAGTAATTCATCTGTGACTCAAATTTTTGTTATCAAAGGGCAGATCTCAATTATTACCATTTGGATCATTCCACATGAGGAAGCACTGGAATAGAAGCAAGAAACATCACATTAGCATTCTAGGCTCACTTCACTGGGGTAAGTATTAGAGGGGTAGCCGTGTTAGTCTGAATCTGCATAAACAATGAAAAGTCCTGTGGCACCTTATAGACTAACAGATTTATTGGAGCATAAGTTTTTGTGGGCAAAGACCCACTTTGTCAGAAGAATACATCTGATGAAGTGGATCTTTGCCCACAAAAGCTTATGCTTCAATAAATCTGTTAGTCTATAAGGTGCCATAGGACTTCTCATTGTTCATTGGGGTAGTTGTCCCACCATATAGGTTTGGCAGCACTTTTGGAACCTACCCTTTCCCCAGCACATTTCACCAGATCTATCCCTCACCAACAATCTGGTGAAAATATGTGTTCAGAACTGATGCCTGATTGGTTTGAATTAGCATCCTGGAGGTGAAAGTAAGTCTCCACAGTGTATCACCTATTGTATAAGCCATCTACTCTCCTTTTTCTAACTTGGCTTGAGTCACCCACAAGACTCACTCATGTAAGTGGATGTTAATAAATATATACTAAAAAAATTAAGAAAGGAGACAAGATAATAAAAATAAAATGAAGCAGCACAACATAATTATAAAAAATTTGTAAAATGTTCCATCCCATGAAACCAGCCTATCCCCAGTAGTTTATACACCACACACAAAATATCACTATTTTGTGATACTAAGATTTATCAGTGTTTGCTATGCTGTGTTTGGTGGCAATTTGGAACTTTTAACTCTAGAGCTGCTCTAAACACTTATACTCCTGCTCCAAAAGCATAAGCCCCAGTCACTTCTGCTATATGTTGGCAGTATATGGACTATAACACAAAGTTGACTAGTACTGTTTTTTTTTTCTAGGACAGGGTAATGGTACAAAAATACTAGATAGTTAATCAACAATAAAGAACTTATTTTCCAAAAGATAGTTTCCTATAGTGGCATATAGACACTTCAGTACATAGTTTATATGAAGTTCATATGTATATATGCCAAGGATTGAAAACTGGACCTATAGGAACATTACACACAATACAGGCAGTACAGTGACTCTCATATGCTGTTTTTTTCTCCTTGTGTTTCTGGAATGTTTTCTTTACCTCAGAAAATGTCTCTTTTTTGGCAAGAAGTTTAGTGATATGTATTTATTGTTAAGGAAATGTAATTTAATGGGGAGGTGTTAAAAGGGAGGTCGAGAAGTCAGGAAAAAGAGGAAATTAACTGAAGATAAAAAAGGGTGCATCTTTAAAGAGGTTTAGGAAAATGTATTTATTGAGGCTAATTTATTTGTGACAAACTAACAAACACATCAATATGAAGTGTGCAGCTAAGATGATATTTTAAAAATAATTAAATATAGTTTTAGGAAACAAATATACAGTAGAGAATGCAATCACTGGATAGTTCACTAGACTGTAATGTGCTGCAGAGGCTCCAGGACAAATTGCTGTATAAACACTTTACACAAAGGTGTAATGAAATTGCTAACATTTATTGCATAAGTATAATTGTGCACTATAAACAATATCTTTACAGATTAGCTAATTATTTTAAATATAGTTGGATGACTTCAATTAATATCTTTTTTGCCTTGCAATATATATTGTTCTCCATTAACGTTACTGTGCATTGTAAAGATAAATAACATTATTCACAACACACTCACAATCTTCTACAGAGTCAGCAGAAATTTCTCTATGAGAATTGCTTGTTATTTCAGATGTGTGGGTTGGTAGACTCAGTCACCTTATAATTGAGAAATGAATGCCACTTGTATTTCCATTGTTGCCAAATCTTACAATTTTATTGCTAGACGCACAATATTTTGTGTATTTCTTAGTCCCATGTGTCAGTGAATGAAAATTTCAGCTTGCATATAAGAAAAAAAAAAGTTGCCTCGCCAACATAGCAGCACAGAGAAAATCATGACAAGGTGATCTGAGTATAATCTTAATCAGTGGTTCTCAAATTGTGGGTTGGGACCCAAAAATGGGGTTCCCAACGCTAGCGCTAAACTTGTTGAGGCCTGCAGCCAAAGCCTTAGTCCCACAACCTGGGGATGAAGCAAAACCTCAAGGGCTTCAGCCTTGGATGGCGGGCTTCTAGTTACTGGTTCCCCACGTGGGGCTGAAGACCTTGGGCTTTGGTCCCCTCTACTTGGAGAGGTGAGGCTTGGATTGGCTCAAGCTTCAGTGTCCACTCCTGGGTTCATGAAATATTTTTTTGTGGTCAGAATGGGGCTGTTCTCAAATTTTTTTGCACAACACCTTATCTAAAGTTTCAGAAACCAGAAGACAAAGAGAAAGAACCCCAAGTTCCTGTAAAATCATTTCATGATTTCATGCCAATGTCATTATTTTGGAGGGTCTGACAAAAGAGTATTGAATTTCTGCTCACCTATTTAAAATTTATGAAATTACTCTCCTGGGAAAAGTAAGCAGGATTTGGTCCAAAGTCCTATTAACAACTTTGGAGATGTAAACCCTGTATTTCTCTACTAAACTTCTAGGCTAAGTCTACACTGGCAGCTTCTTGCGCAAGAACTGTTTTGCGGAAGAGTTCTTGCGCAAAAAGTCTTCCACAAGAGCGCATCTACACTGGCATGTGCTTTTGTGCAAGAGCGTCTATAGCAGTGTGGACGCTCTCTTGCGCAAGAAAGCTCTGATGGCCATTTTAGCCATATGGGTTTCTTGCGCAAGAAATTCATGTTGCCTGTCTACACTGCCCTCTTGTGCAAGAGCTCTTGCACAAGAGGGCTTATTCTTCGTGGGGAGAGGAATAACTCTTCCGGAAGCAGCCCTGTTTTCCGATGCTAGACTGTAAATTTACTTGTGCAAGAACACGCGTGCAGTGTAGACACCTGGCAAATTTTTGCACAAGAACAGCTGTCCTTGCACAAGAAGCCTCCAGTGTAGATGTAGCCCTACAGGTTCACCACAGTTCAGGCTTCCCTATGTTATGCTGACAATGTATGTCAGCTCTGAGCGAGAGGAAAAAGCTTATGGCTGAGAAAGGTTCTAAGCTTTTATTTTGGATACATTCTACTAATCAGTGTAAACTGTCTATAAGCCCAAGCACTTGTCTACTTGAAACTGGACTAAGATCTTCATTTCCTCTAGACTATCCTGATAGGCATTCTGTCCATGTTCATTTCCTAAGTGCACGCAGCATGCATGTCCACTACTGCTCTTTTGTCTAATTATATGGGTACTGAGTTTCTCTGCGATAAAGGGTATAAACCCCACCCTTGAACTAAAGGGATAAATGGCAACTCTGGGCTCAGAAGATTCCCACCTGCAAAACATGCTCAAAGTGAAGCTTAAAAGGGAATCAGACTGTTCAAAAGGGATCTTACAGGTGGGAGGGGGAGGGGAGAAGCGTTATACCTTAAAAGCTTCTGAAGAAGGGTTCTGTAGAAGCCTATCCTGGGAAAAAAGAGCCTTGCTGCTGAATCCAACAGGGTTGAAGTTTCAGTTAATCTCTTTTTTCTTTGATACTTTGCATCAAACTGCAAGCTTTTGGTGAGTAATCTTTTACCGTGTGGAGAGACCAGAGAGGATGAAGAGTTTGAAAACTTTGTGCCTGGAATCAGACACCAGCCAGGGTCAAAAGACACTGACTGCTTCCCACCCAACCTGTGAGATAATGGGACACGATATCTTTGTTGAGATTCTATGTTCCAAGACGTTGGAGCTAAGTCTAAATGGAGACCTTAGTAGAGAGTCAAGTCAACACACACCAAAAGGGAAATAGCCAAGGTGTGTTGCAGGGACTGAAGAGTGATATTGGAGGTAGGACACGTATAAAACTAATTGACTAATCACGTGGTGCTGTTGCCCGGGAACACTACCCATTACCGCTTCAATGGATTTATCTTCTCAACCCTATAAGAGGGTAAAGAAATATTATCTCCCATTTACCTAAAAAACTGAGGCACATGAGAAAAAAGGCTTCAAACACTCTTCCCCAACACAGCATTTCTTTGTGAGGATTACTTTGTAAGCTGATCAATAATATGTCGATATTTCAGTGCACATGTTACAGCTATATAAAATAATAACAAATTGGTGAACAGTAAATTGCTACAACATCTTATAAATTCTTAAGCACCAGACCTGCACTGTAATCTATGTAGATGTGCTTGCACAACTCAAGAAATCATATGTAGTAATTATACTTTAGTTTTCTCATAAACTAAATAACAGCATTGCAATATTCATGTATTTTATGTTTAATATGCTAACATTCTTATGTATTTATTAATTATTAAAATAGTTCTTATTAACATACTCATTGACATATTTAGATTATATCCAGTTTTTTTCTCAAGAGTTTGTTTAGTACAAATAAAGAAATGACCAAGATTTCCCTTCTAATTTTGTATTTAGTGATGTCTTAGACAAAATGCTTATTTTATGACTGCTCATTAAAAAATGAGTAATTCAAACATGTTTTCTTTTCTGCTTGTGTTCTGAAGAGCATTGCAGCTGAAAGAAAGCATGATCGGGTTCATGGAAAAAGTTATTTATAAAGAGATATAAAGGACAAATTGTTTAATTTATAAAACAGATTTATTAGAGAGTTAATGATAGAAATATATAAAATAACAATTGATTTTGGTAATGTGTCAGGAACTTTGGCATTCCCTCTCTGATAGTACAAGAACAAGGGGGAATTCAATGGAATTAAAATGCAGAAAATGAAAACTGATTACAAAGAAATACTTTTTTCTATATGTTAATGATGCTGATGTGAAGTTTTCCTTTTGGCTTGCTATGATGGCTCTTTATAAGGTGTTACTAAAAATTGGCTCTGACAAAGGCATGATTATAATCAGTCATTGAGAATTTTTCTCTCACGGTTCAGGATGAATTCAAGCTCAGGCCAGTGTCCTGAGCCATGATGTGTGAGTGTTTGCACTAGTCAAGTGTTAGTCTGTTGATCAACAGGGGAGTCACATTTCCCAAAACCATATTCAGATCCAACTACATAATCCTGTCATTGATAAATACCAGAGGGGTACATGCACTGAAGCCAGACTTCTCGACAGCAAATCCAACACTGCATTCTGTGGATCATTTTCAGATTTCTTAGAACAGAAGAAATGGCAGTTTAATTCATCTAGGGATCCAGCTTCTGAAAGTCTCATCTCATTGAGGTCTGCAGTACAATTACCCAGTTGATGTAGTTCTTAATTACTTGTGACTGTTTGTCAAAGTTCCTGAGCTTTCAGTACAAGTCCAGTTAACAAAATGCAAACACTCCAACAAGCAGCAATTAGTTAAGACCCAAGAAAGAAGAAGTTGGAAGAGAGTTTCTTTTAATCCACCATTTGTAGGACCTTCCTCAACTGGAGCAAGAAGGCATGATCAGGTGCATGGTCCTAAGGGTACGTCTACACTAGCCCGCTAGTGAGAACTAGGAAGGCTAATGAGGGCGACCGAAATTGCTAATGAAGCGTGGGATTTAAATATCCCTCGCTTGATTAGCATATTCCCGGCTGGTCGCCATTTTGGAAACTGACTAGCCCGAAGTAACTGCCCGCATCTACATGCAGCAGAGAAGCAGGATTCCGAAATAAACCCCTTAGTTTGAATTAACTGTTAAACCTCATTCCAGGAGGAGTAACAGTTAATTTGAACTAAGGGATTATCTCGGAATCCTGCTTCTCTGCCATGTGTAGATGCGGACAGTTACTTCGGGCTAGTCAGTTTCCAAAACGGCGACCGGCCTGGAATATGCTAATCAAGCGCGAGATATTTAAATCCCACGCTTCATTAGCAATTTTGGTTGCCCTCATTAGCCTCCCTAGTTCGAACTAGGGGGCTAGTGTAGATGTACCCTAACTAGGACTTCTTGAACATCTGAGCCACGGCTGAATAGCTCAGGAGAAGCTCCTGTTGAGCACAGATTTTGATATGTAAACCTAGGCAAATCACAGAAGGCAGGTATTGCTAGAGGTCCTCCCACTTCTTTCTTAGCAGGGCCTATAGAACTCCAGTAGCAAGATGAAGCTCAAGATGATTGGTAGAGGCCTGAGGCAGCTTCCAGTTAGCTTACCACTCCAAGTTCAAGGAAGCACCTGCCTTATTATAGTGGAACTGCGTCTTTTCTATTTGGGTGTGGTCCCAGTACTGTGGGTACTGTGTCCTTGACCCAGGGTTTCCACTACTTAAATATGACAAACCCACTGACAATGTGATGCAGAAAATGGCTAGCAACCCATGTTTGCCTAACTAACATAAAGGTCTTTCTTTAGTAAAGTATATATGCTGGAAACAAAATAGGCCAAAGCCATTCTCGATATAACCTTGAAATCAGAATAGGATTACATCAAAGATGAATTCAGCCCGTATAAAAGAGCTGAATCAGGCTTGAATTAAATGGGCAGATCTTCAACTGATACAAATTGTCACACTGCCATTGAAGTCAATAGGGCTGCAGAAATTTACACACCTGATGAGGAGCTGACCTAAAGCTTCCAATCGAAAGAACAGTGGACTTGAATAAAGTTCAAATTTTAATGTGAATTACATATCTTATCTATGGACAATGAACTCCGATCTGAATACCCCCAAAGCTGAAGGTTAAGGGAGATATTTGCCCTGTCACACTACCCCTCTACCACCATTTTGTGTACTATTAGAGGTGTGTACATGCCAACTGGGTCAGACCCCCCCAACACACCTGTGGACACCTGCTTTGAGGACTATTGCAAAACTTAGTCATCAGCTAAACTAAGCATCAGCTAGGTGACTAGGCATTTTTCTGAGGTAACAGTACACATTCCCATAGCCATCAAATTAAGGCATCTATTGGGTTAAGTGTCAACATAGTAAGGCCTTTGTAAATAGCAGTAATATCTAAGTATCTTGGTGGATCTGGATCTATGATTGTGAGGCTGTCTGCAGGATGAGGCCCTGCAATTTACTTATAAATAAACTTATAAACAAACAAACCTGAAGTGGACCTTACCTCTTGCTCTGAGGAAAAGTCTTGCTGGAGTATTTTGGCACATCAGAAACTTCTGTGTTATTTGGGTGAGCTCCAGTTTTATAAAAGATTCACAAAGAATAAGGACTGAACCTTCATATTGTTTGCCCCCGAATTAGATTTGGATTCTCACTAAAGACAAACTTAATTTTATTTAATTATTTGGATGAAGAAGGAAACACAAATTTCATTTAGAGGGTAGTCCTAAGAAGGATAGTCCTAAGAATTTCATTTAGAGGATAGCCTTAAGTGGATGGTCAGCTTAGTTGACAATCAGTATTTCCTGTGGTCACAATAATGAGGTAGGGTTTTAAATACAGCATAGTAAATATTTAAAACCTTAATTCCTTTCTTGATAGATAATTTAATATTCTATTATCCAGATAATTAAATGGGAAAACTCCTTTTCCTATTTCCCTCATATTCTGAGTGACTGTATTTTAAATGCCATCTAGTCTATTGCCAATTACATACTCAGACAATATTATTCATATCTAGCAGCAGTGAAAATTACAGAACATTAGCCAGGAAGAACTATTAAACTTGATTCACTCTATATACATCAGGAAATAAGTCTAAGTATGTGCAGTTGAGTAGCTATGTGGTTTTAGCTGGGTAATTCAATGTTCTTTGAAGCAGATATTCTACCACTAATTGGTTCCTGTAGTTTAAGAAACTTAGTTTCTTTCTTCCCAATATAATATTTCTGTAGCACCCAATGGAACTGGCATTATCAATTGTGTATCATTCTCATGTAATTCACCCCTACATCCAGCAGGCTCATGTTATACTTTCCCAGATCAATAATTAATCAAGACTGTGTCATTTTCAATAAAGTTCAGCTGCTTTTTCAATCACATACCAATATAAAATATGTCAAAGTTTATTCTGTAGCATGTTCTTCCAAGTGACACACAAATGTTCAGCTTCTTTTGACAAGAATGTTTTCCTTCTATGTTTTTAACATTCTGTGGCTTTTGTTTTCCACTAGAGCAGAGTTAAAGGTTCCTCTAAAAAGGAGAATGATCTGACATTTACAACAGACTAATCAGCCTCCATCTTATCAAATGACAAGTGACTCTAACAATGGTTTGTGAAAAAGTTAAATGATTGCAAGGGTATTTTGATAAAACCACTCAAATCATCTCTATATGAAAATGATGAAAATCACATTACTACAATCAGAGACTTTAAAACTAAATTACCAACTGTATTATTTATATTGGTTTCAGACTTTATCTGAACAAAGAAAACAAGATCAAAGATGTGTATATTCATGTTAGAAATAGGCTGCTTGTTTGATCCCTCTCTCTCTAATGGAAAGAACCTAAACAGAAGACCTAAACTCTGCTCAATGTTCATAATTTTTGGATGCAGACTCCACAGCCTGAGCCTCAACTCTAGTTTACAAAAGTCATTTTGAGCAACACTGTAGCTCTCTTGCACCTTAATGCTATGTCTACACTGCCCTCTCTTGTGCAAGAAAATATGCAAATGAGGCGAAGCGGTGAATATCGCCGTGCCTCATTTACATACTTAATGAGCTGCCATTTTTGCACAAGGGGCTTTTGCGCAAAAAGGAGCTGTCTACACAGCTCCTTTTTACACAAAATTCACTTCTTGCGCAAGAGCTGTTCTGATGCTTTTTTTCAGGAAGAACGGCTCTTGCACAAGAGGGGTTTTTTGCACAAAAAGGAGCTGTGTAGATGGTTCCTTTTTGCACAAAAGCCCCTTGTGCAAAAATGGCAGCTCATTAAGTATGCAAATGAGGCAAAGCGATATTCACCGCTTTGCCTCATTTGCATAATTTCTTGCACAAGAGAGGGCTGTGTAGACGTAGCCTTAGGGTTTCTCTACGCTGCCATTAAAACCCATGTCTGCTGAATTGGGATCACAAGGCTTGGGCTGTAGGGTGTTTCACTGAAATGAAGACATCTAAGCTTGCGCTGGAATGTAGGTTCTAGGCCCCTGTGAGGTAGGTTGCTGCCCAAGCTAGAATGTGTACACCACAATTAAGTAGTCCTACAAGTTGAGCCCTGTGAGCCTGATCAGATAGCACAGGCCATCCACAGGTGTCTAATTACAGTATAGACCAGGTGATGCTCAAAATAGTTAGTCACTGTGTTGGGTGAAATCACAGAAATCCCTTGGAGTTGTTCCTTGGTGTGCTGATCATGCCACTGATGCTCATCTTGCTGCCCTGCTAGGCCAGAAGCCCTAGTTTCTCAGTCAAGGCACAGAGTTGGGGTTTCCCACCCCCGAAGATCAACACAGACCAGTTCAGCTCTGAGAGAGCTTAGCTATAAGCGCTCACCACCAAAGAAACCAATCCCAAAAGGAGGGTTGACAATAAACAAAAGTATTTTATTAAGTATAGAAAATAGGATTTAAACGTTTTCAAGTGAAAACAGTCAGATCAAAGTAAGTTACTAAATTAAAATAAACAAAAAATTTCAATTAGCTCTGATCCACTAAGAAACTTACTTCACGCCAATTTTTAATCTAAACATCTGTTCTTATCTCAGGTAAAATGCTTCAAGTCAGAGTTATTCTGGCCTAGTTCTACAGTTTTTTCTAAGTTCTTTGTTGTCAGGTGTCTTCTTACAATGGGCCAGGAAATTTCAAAGGTTATCTGAAGACAAAGGGCTGATTACTTCCCATTGCTTAAATAGACTTTTGTGCAGGACGGGAACCTTTGTTTAGCATCCCCACCTCATCCCCATGGGAAAACAACAGGTTCAAGATGGATTCCAGTACCAGGTAGCAAGGTCACATGTCTTTCTAGGACCAACCATAAACATGACTATTCATAGGTCATTGGTTTGAGTCATTTAGTACCTGAAGTATCACTTTTGGCCCTCATTAGCACATTTAGAACTATAAACAGATTCACACTTCATATTTCTAACTTCTCATATAAGAATGATACATGCACAGAAATTGGATATACAGATTAATCACATTGTAACTCAGATGGATGTTGCTTGACCTGTTTTGCATAAATCATCTTTGTGTTATGCATATTCATTTTCTATAAGCCAATTTTCATAAAGCAGGGGGCATGACAGTCTCCTCTTACAAAAAAGAAACAAAATGGAACTAGAAAGTTTCTCTCTTCTTTTCCTTACTCCCCAATGCCGGCAAGAAATTTGAGACGTTACTTTTGGATTTGGATTTTCTACCCTTACCTATGTCCTTGCCATCTCAGGATTAGCTCACTGTAATGCACTGTAAATGGGGACCACTTAGGGACTGAAGATAGCAGAGTGTGTTTTGGAGAACATATAGCTTAGCTCTGATCACTCCACTGGTTCCAAGGTGTGGGTTTTAGAAGCTTCAGGGTGTAGCCGAGTTAGTCTATACAGGATAAACTTAAAAAACAAAAAAAGGTCTGATATCACTTTATAGACTAACAAAACATGTAGATGGTATCATGAGCTTTCGTGGGCACAGCCCACTTCTTCAGATGACCAGAGTTTTGAGTTTAGGATGTGCAGACCCAAAATAAATAGGGGAGAAGGGAGGGGGAAAGGAAAAAGAGAAGGGGGCAGGAAACAAGGAGCAGAGGGAATGAAAATATCAAAGGGTAAAACAAGCAGGCAGAGCTGGTGCCTAAAAACACCTGAAGATTGGATAGTTAAAAAGAAGCAGATAAGGATCAAAGGGAACTAACACCTAAAAGGGTTGTTAGCAGGTCACTAGAAAAAATTTCTCCCTCCCCATGGCATACTGATCCTACTACATTAGAAGAGGCTTTTTGAGCTAGGGCTTCCTCACTGTAAATGAGAGGGACCAGCACAGCCTTTTCTAAGAAACTTCTCAAAGCCAGAATTTCCTCCCCACCTATTGGTCCATTAGATTTACAATCTGGGCATGCTGCACACTCCATCTTTTCCAGCAACTATCTGGGAAAGGGCTATAGTTCATGGGGACTGTGGATTTTGGCTTGTTGTTTGGCTGTGCAGTGTGTTGATTAGATATTTGATTAAAGGGATAACTGAAATATTATACTGATAGACTTGACATTAGTGTTTGTCTGTTTGTTTTTAAATGATGTGAGATTTAGAGGACAGGATATGTCCTAGAGAGATCTAAATAAACAAATAAAAAGACAAAGAAAGTTCCAGGTTTAAGTTATTATGCTACACAAAGATGGTCTGGTCCATCTACTACTTGTCCAAGATTGCATTAGTAAGACAGGACCATATTCAGAATAGTTTCAATCCTTGCATTATAAAACTACTTGGGTGAGTAAAGTTCTGGCACATAAATGCTCAGCCTGAAGAGGAAGCTAATTGCCATGCCTAAAGATCAGGGGCAGTGCCAGTAAATCCAGTGTAGGCTGGAAATCCTCCAGTAAGTTGTTCCCCAGCTATACAGATCCCTGTCCACAGCTGAATATAAAAAACTTATAACTGTAGAACTAAGCCCCTTCCCCCCAGTACCATGCTAGCCAATTCTTGTGTCAGGTGACCATTAGCACCTTTATGGCAACTATGTAGTAATTATCTTATTTATAGCCAGTCCTGTTGCACTCATCAGCATACTATCTGAATAGCTTATCATTTGACCATGCAGTTGAAGTTAATGCCACAGAGCTGATGTTGGCCTGTCCAGCTCAGTGGCATTTTGAATGAAGGCATGGACAAGGACATGACAAAAGGGGATGCTGTTAGTTGAATTCAAAGCTTGTTAGTGTTTCACATTCTCTCTCATTTAGTGGGATGATATCTGGGATCATAAAGCCTCACTAATAAATGAGTCCAGCCCTATAGCTTGAACAGATCAAAACCATCTAATCTTTTTTATTCTTTGAACCTTCTTGAAAGCCAGTTTACTCTGTCATTAACTTTCCCTATCACAGTGTCATGTTGCATTAAAAATGAAACAGTGCATTTCCTCAAAAGTAAGGTAATTGTTGTCATGAGGAGAGAATGACCTACCCTTACTATGGCTAGTGAGAGCCTTATCTGAATGCTTTCAGATGTGAAAGTGTACAGAATATGTGGCGTGACCTTTTCAAATGTTAAATTCCACTCCTTTACTGCTGAGATAATAAACTCAGAGATCCAGAAGAATTTTGTAAATAATTAAACAACAAAGAAAAAGCAAGCATTTTTGCTACTGCTAATGAGGCAGACATGAAGCAGAACAGTATTATCTTTCTTGTTAGAACTAGAAATGAGCAAGGTTTTTTTTTTTTAATGCAGATTTGGGTGGACCAAAACATTCAGTGAATTCATGTCGATTTCAGCAAATTAGTTTGGCAGAACAGAAGAAATAATCCAGAAGTATCCAAATGTCTCAAACCAAACAGAGAACTACTCTTCACGTGTTTCTAATGATTATGGCACTCACCTGAATGTGGATCACCAGGGTTCCAGTCCCTGTACAATGGATATTTAAATAGTTATACTAAGTAGAACAGGTTCAGCAAGAGAGATCAAAAGCAATGTACCCTATAACATACAGTAATGTGGGGACTGGGGCATATTGTATGGAAGGGGGACAGAGACCTCTGTTAAAATCCCAGAGCAGAGATTTGAATCTGTCTCTCCCTCATGCTAGATGAGTGCCATAAGAAATAGGTTATTATGCAGCTAGGAGAATTATTGCTTCTCATTTTGGGGAATCTAGGCTGTCATTTCCTTTGCTTTGTATTAAAAAAATAACAAACAGTGAAAGCCAGGAAACAAAATATTTCATTTCAGGTTGAACAACATTTTGTTCAAAATGAAGTAGTTTTGTGAGGTGTGGAATTGCATTTTTAAAAATGCAATTGTGGAAATGCATTTTTAAAAAAGATTCCAGTTCAACCCAAATCACATTTTATCATTATGTATTTTGGTTTTGGATTTGCTAAAGAACAAAAATCAGTTATTTTCACAGCTTTATTCATAACTTTTTATTGTGCTTGTACTGACAATCCTTTCAGCAGTAAAGAGAATGACATTCAATTAAATATACTTTTTTATTGACCCAGAATCATACCCTAGCAGTTGGCTCGTTATCAATATATTGCTGCTAGTTTAATAGTTGTGTTGCTTATTCTCATGTACCTTAACAACAGAACCATTATTTACACATGGGAAGATTAGGAATTAGGAGAACCAGGATCAGAAAAAAACCCAATGCCACCACCACTACGCATACATCCTTCCTTTCCCTTTTCAAAATAGCTTACTTGTGTAATAATTTTTTGGCTTAGTCATATTTACATTTTAGATGGATGGTGACTACCTAATGCTTTAGATCGAACTATTCATGTCCCAAATTGTCAAAAAAGTTGAGATACTACACAAGTATAGATAGATTGTGTGGACTGTATACTCCTTCCTCACAAGTTCAAGAACTTTATACAATAACTAGTGATGGGGAATCTTAGAAGAAACAGGGTAAAAAAAAATTCCAAATGAGATACTCCTGATACAACAGGCCTATTGATTTGTTTATGAATATTGACTGAAATAAAAGCAAATCTTGCATGCTAACAGTCAGTCCTCAGTGTCCAGTGAACATTATCTCCACTATTTTCTCATAATCAAGAGCAACAATATCAATTCCCAACTCTGTTATAGTAATTCTACTCTTCCCAACTCTGTTATAGTAATTCTACTAGTAATTCTAAAAGTGTTTTACACTTTTCTAGGATCTGTCTTGGAGAGAAGTAACTGGTAATCACCCTAAATTTTATATCCTACAGAGCCAATGGAATGTGGACTCCAAGAGATTGTTGATTATTTCTCTCAAAATTGCTACACCGAAGTATGGTTTTTTGATTGCCTCTTTGATCCAATAAAAAACTTTGCACTGTGATTGTATATACCCCTTGATTAGAATGTCTTGCTTTCTGCCTGAACTTAAACCCCTTTAGACACTGAATATGCATATTCTTAATATTCATATTTATGGAATTGTGAACTAAATTTAATAGCTGTAGAAGCAAGGCAGTGATTCTAATTACTGGCTAATAATGAAAGAGTATCCTGTAACTACTCTTTAGATAACTCTGCCCTTCAGCAGTTTTGACAGTTAACCACATTCCTTACTTGTGATATCTTTGGCTATTTTCTGATGGTCCTGTCCTGCTGTTGAATACCCACTTTTACCGAAGGCATAGTTGAACCTGGCCTATTTGCACTGCAAACAAAGAACAACAGCAGCTTAAACACTGTGAGGGCAGGACTCTGTTGAAAACCATAAGACTGATCCTGTACAAGGTATTAATAAAGAGAGATGATTAAAACAATTTAAAGCACACCAGCATACAGTGAAAAGATTTCAAAGATTTTTAGATTTGAAAAAAAAATTGTAAGCAGCAGCTGCCTGAATTGTGGAACTCCAAGAGGAGCCACCTAATTGAAGTTGAGAGATAACTAGCACTGATGAATTAATGCTGAGTCCCTTATTCTCAGCCCCGATAGCCTTGATAATATTCTCTGTACTGTGAAGAAATATTTTCTTTTGTGACTGTAAATCCACCAAGTAGCTTCCATAAACTTCTGAGCACATGAGAATCAACAATATGCACAATTCCAAAAAACAAAACAGAACAAAAAAAAAACCCAACTTGAAACTGAAAACACACAACTTCCACATGGGCAAGGACACCTTACTCAAACTCTGTGAGTGGCTTGCCCCATCTCCAAGCCACAGGACACCCAACAGAAACCTGCCATCACCGTGCAGAAATGTGTGGCTATTGCCTCAGGAAGCTTGCCATGCTGGACAGATGCTGCCCAACTGGGAATTAGTTTGGGGTGGGAAAATCCACAGTCAGGACTGTGCTTATACAAGTAGCCAAGGCCATCAACTGCATCCTGCTATGGAGGGTCATCACTCTGGGCAACGTGGACAACATTCTGGACAGCTTTTCTGACTTGGGCTTCCCCAACTGGGAGAGCATAGATGGGACTTACATCCCCATCGTGGCCACTGACCACTGGGCCTCAGAGTACATCAGCAAAAAAGTTGTTCTCCATGGTGCTGAAGGCACTCATGGCTCACAAGGGGACACTTCACTGACATCAACATCAGATGGTTGGGAAAGACGAATGATGCTTGCGAACAGGGGCTGTTAACAGGGAGTTTGGAGAGGGAGTTGGGAAGGGGGCGAGATACACTCGCCATTTTTTAAAAACTTTTCACTACACTGCTGCCCTTCAAGGACACATTTAATAATAGCTGAGGAATCTCTCAGAAGGAAGCTAGGTATGGATGGTGATAGGTCTGCTGTTGGTACCTGCACAGCATGTGCCATGTTTGTCTTCCTCCCAGAAGACAGATGGGATTTCATCTGCACTAAGTGCAAGCTGGTCACCATTTTGGAAGAAAAAATTAGAGCACTTGAGGGCCAAGAATCGACCCTACATTCTATCAGAGAGGATGAAGACTTCCTCAGTAAAAGGCAGAGTTTAATCCTGCAGGCACAGCAGGCTGAAGAGCCAGTCAGGGCACAACAGGATAAGGAAGAGAACTGGCAGCATGTAACCTCTAGAAGGAAAAGAAGGCCAGCTCAGGTATACCCCATCCCTGTAGAGGTAAGTAACTGCTGTCAGGGTCTCTCCACAGGCACTGCGGTGGAGAATGCTTTGGCAGAGACCTCTCAGGGAAGAAATCTGAAAGGAACACCATCTTTCGGAAGGCATGGGATGCGTAGTCCTAGGGATGGGGGTTCCACGACCACCACCCCCAAAAGAAGAAGACGGGTAGTGGTGGTTGGGGACTCCCTGCAATCTCGAGAAGTGTGCTGCTTACCAGGAGCTCACTTTCAGGATGTGACTGAGAGTCTTCTGAAAGTGATTAAACCTTCAGATCGCTACCCCTTCCTGCTTCTACATGAAGGAGCTAAAGATACGGCCAAGACTGACCTTGAGCAGGTCACAGCAGATTATATAGCACTGGGAAGAAGGATCAAGGAATCTGAAGCGCAAGTGGTGTTCTCGTCCATCCTTCCGGTTGAAGAAAAAGGTCCGGGTAGGGATCGTCAGATTGAGGAAGTAAATGCGTGGTTACACAGGTGGTGTCGGACAGAGGGCTTTGGTTTCTTTGACCATGGGACTCTGTTCCGGGCACAAGGATTATTAGGAAGAGATGGGATCCACCTAACCATGAGAGGAAAGAGCATCTTTGTGGACAGACTTGCAAACCTACTGATGAGGGCTTTAAACTAGGTTCATTGGGGGACGGTGAACAAAGCCCTGAGGTAAGTGAGGAAGTCGGACACCAGGAAGAATCCCAAGGAGAAACAAGCAACAAAGGAGGACCCCTGATTTGGATGGAGAAGGTAGGGTGATCAACTGGTTATCTAAGGTGTTTGTACACAAATGCGAGAAGCCTGGGAAACAAACAGGAAGAATTAGAAGCACTGGCCCAGTTGAAAAATTATGATTTGATTGGAATAACGGAGACTTGGTGGGGAGACTCACATGACTGGAGCACTGTCATGGAAGGGTATAAACTGTTCAGGAAGAACAGGCGGGGGAGAAATGAAGGAGGAGTTGCATTGTATGTAAGAGAGCAGTATGACTGCTCGGAGCTCCAGTATTTAGAGGGAGAAAAGCTTTTTAAGAGTCTATGGGTTAAGTTTAGAGGTGGAAGCAATAGGGGTGATGTTCTGGTTGGGGTCTGCTATAGACCACCAGATCAGGTGGATGAGGTAGACGAGGAGTTCTTTGGACAACTGAGAGAAGCTTCCAGATTGCAAGCCCTGGTTCCCATGAGGGACTTTAATCACCCTGACATCTGTTGGGAGATGAATACAGCAGTACACAGACAATCCAGGAAGTTTTCGGAGAATGTTGGGGATAACTTCTTGGTACAAGTGTTGAAGGAACTGACCAGGGGCCATGCACAGCTTGACCTGTTGCTCACAAACAGGGAGGAACTAGTAGGGGAAGTAGAGGTGGGTGACAACCTGGGAAGCAGTGATCATGAGATGGTAGATTTCAGGATCCTGACCAAAGGAAGAAAGGAGAGTAGCAAAATACATGCCCTGGACATCAGAAGAGCAGACTTTGACTCCCGCAGAGAACTGATAGGTAGGATTCCCTGAGATGCTTACATGAAGGGAAGGACTCCAGGAGAACTGGCAGTATTTTAAAGAAGCCTTGTTAAAGACACAGGAAGAAACCATCCTGATGCGCAGCAAGAAAAGCAAATATGGTAGTCAACCAGATTGGCTTACCGGGGACATCCTTAGTGAACTTAAACACAAAAAGGAAGCTTACAATAAGTGGAAAGTTTGACATGACTATGGAGGAGTATAAATATATTGCTCGAGAATGGAAGGGAGTTATCAGGAAGGCGAAAGTGCAATTGGAATTGCAACTAGCAAGGGAAGTGAAGGATTACAAGAAAGGTTTCTACAGGCATGTTAGCAATAAGAGGGTCATCAGAGAGAGTGTGGGGCCCTTATTGGATGAGGGAGGTAACCTAGTGACAGATGATGTGGGAAAAACTGAAGTACTCAATGCTTTCTTTGCCTCTGTCTTCACGGACAAGTTCAGCTCCCAGACAAATGCACTAGGCAACGCAGCATGGGAAGGAGGTGGACAGTCCTTGGTGGGGAAGAACAAGTTAGGAACTATTTAGAAAAGCTAAACATACGCAAATCCATTGAACCAGATTTAATGCATCCGAGGGTACTGATGGAGTTGGCAAGAGTCATTGAGGAGCCTTTGGCTATTTTCTTTGAGAATTCGTGGAGATCGGGAGAGATCCTAGATGAATGGAAAAATGCAAATGTAAAGCCCATCTTTAAAAAAGGGAAGAAGGACAATCCGGGGAACTATAGATCAGTCAGCCTTACCTCAGCCCCCGGAAAAATCATGGAGGGGATCCTCAAGGAATCCATTTTGAAGCACTTGGAAGAGGGGAAAGTGATCAGGAATAGTCAGCATGGTTTCACGAATGACAAGTCATGCCTGACCAATCTGATTAGCTTCTATGATGAGGTAACTGGCTCTGTAGATATGGGAAAGTTAGTGGATGTGATATATCTTGACTTTAGCAAAGCTCTTGATATGGTATCCCACAATATTTTTTGCCAGAAATTTAAGGGAATATGGATTGGATAAATGGACTGTAAGATGGATAGAAAGCTGGCTAGACTGTCAGGCCCAATAGGTAATGATCAACTGCTCGATGTCACATTGGCGGTCGGTTTCTAACAGAGTGACCCAAAGATCTGTTCTAGGATTGGTTTTGTTCAACATCTTTATTAATGACCTGGATAAGGGGATGGATTGCACCCTCAGCAAGTTCGCAGATGGCACTAAGCTAGGGGGAGAGGTATATACACTGGAGGGCAGGGATAGGGTCCAGAATGACCTGGACAGATTAGAGGATTGGGCCAAAAGAAATCTGATGAGGTTCAACAAGGACAAGTGTAGAGTCCTGCACCTGGGACAGAAGAATCCTAAGCATTGTTACAGGCTGGGGACCGACTGGTTAAGCAGCAGTTCTGCAGAAAAGGACCTGGGGATTACAGTGGATGAGAAGCTGGATATGAGTCAACAGTGTGCCCTTGTAGCCAAGAAGGCTAATGGTGTATTGGGGTTCATTAAGAGGAGCATTGCCAGCAGATCCAGAGACGTGATTATTCCCTTTTATTCGGCTCTGGTGAGGCCACATCTGGAGTATTGTCTCTAATTCTGGGCCCCCCACTATAGAAAGGATGTGGATGAATTGAAGAGGGTTCAGCATAGGGCGACCAAAATGATTAGGGGGCTCGAGCGCATGACCTATAAGGAGAGACTGAAGGATTTGAGTTGTTTACTCTGCAGAAGAGAAGATTAAGGGGGGATTTGATAGCAGCCTTCAACTTCCTGAAGGGAGGTTCCAAAGAGGATGGAGAGAGGCTGTTCACAGTAGTGATGGATGTCAGGGCAAGGAGCAATGGTCTCAAGTTACAGTGGGAGAGGTCTAGGTTGGATTTTAGGAAAAACTATTTCACTAGGAGGGTGGTGAAGCACTGGAGTGGGTTACCTAAGGAGGTGGTGGAATCTCCATCCCTAGAGGTTTTTAAGTCTCGGCTTGACAAAGCTCTGGCTGGGTTGATTTAGTTGGGATCGGTCGTGCCTTGGGCAGAGGGCTGGACTTGATGACCTTCTGAGGTCTCTTTCAGCTCTATGATTCTATGACTCTATGCCTACATCTTTCAGAACTCCTGCCTCTTGAAAAAGATTGCATGCTGCAGTTTTTTCCCCCACCAAACAATCATAGTGATCCTGGGAGATGCAGCCTACCTCTTGCTCCCTTGGCTCATGAAGCTCTACATGGGCAGCCTGGACACAAACTAGAGGAGTTCAACAACAGGCTGGGGAGGTGCAAAAAGTTGGTGGAATGTGCATTCGAGTGTTTAAAGAGGATGTTCAGAAGTCTCTTCATCGCCTGGACCTCAGCGAGTGCAACATCCCCTTTGTGATGGCGGTCTGTTGTGTGCTCCACAACCTGTGTGAAAACAAGGGAGAGACTTTCCTGCCAGGGTGGGAGGTGATGCAGAACTCCTGGCCAGGGTGCTTGAGCAACCAGACACAAGTGCCATAAAGCGAGCGCAGCAAGGGCCAGTGCTCATCAGAGAGGTCTTGAAGGATATTTTTATACAAGACCTGTTCTGAGAATCTTCCCCATGGCTCTCCACAAGGGGCCCCTGCATTCCCTGGGTGTGCCTTTTGTCCCCCCCACCTTCTGTTCCCCTCCCTTCCCCTGAAGAGGAAACAATAAAGAGATAATTTCTCAACAAACAGTACATACAACAGGAAGGGGAATGGAAAAAGAACCTGGAATGGGGGAGGTGGACTTAAGGGTGGGGATGGGACTGACATCTGCCTCCGGGTCGCCTGCAGGCTCCGGCTGCCCTAGAGGACTCACCCCCTCCCATATTCTAGGGCTGTGGTAGCCCCTGGGGACCCTTGCAGGAGAAGCCATCAGGTGGGTAGGGATGTGGCTGGTGATCCGCTTCATGCATGCCACCATGTGCTCCATCACCAAGGTGAGGGTGGAGAACATATTCTCCTGCTAGTGTGCCAGCTTTTCCGGGGTATCCTTTCTCCCCTGCCAGTCAGCTCACCACTGCACTCTCTCAGCAGCCAGATCCAGGTGCTCTGCCTCAAGTCCCTGCACAAAGGACTGCATGCAGACCATCTTTTCCCTCAACAGCTCCTTCTGGGTTCTTTTTTGCCTGCAGATCCCACTTAGGCAAGTAGAAGGAGTGGGAGGTGGGGAATGTGCTCAAGATCACAGGTGTCCCAGCTGTGAAGAAAAGTTACAAAGGCATTCATCACAGGAGACACTTTCTATAAAGCATAGCACTAATCTCTGAGCTGACACTGATGGTCCCAATTCAGAGAATAGAAATGTGTTTTGAGCAAGGCTATATGTCACCTTGAAAGTAGGCACTTTTCAGCAGGTACACAATCAGGAAACAAGAAGGCATGGGAAACTCCAACCACATCTCAATGAAGTCCAGGGTCTCTCTAGCAATCTGCTCGAGCTTTCCTGCATCCCTGGGCAGTAGAGGTTGTGGGAGCAGAAGTGCTAGCAGCCATTGGGGTATCTGAGGGGATGTCGGTGGCACTCATGTCTTCATGTAATGGTCACTCACATAGGTCTCATAAAGTTGGTCACATGGTATAGACTCTTTCCCAGTTCCTGGGACTTCTAGAGCTCTGCAGGAGGGGGAAGCAGTGGAGACACTAGGTGTGGTGAGAACAGTCAGAGCAGACAGCTGCAGGAGGCCTCCTGGAGGCCAATTAGTTCTAATTAGTGTCACTGGAGCACCTACATGGCAATTATAACGGACATACAAGATCGGGAATAGCATTACTCCTTGTGAAAAGCAGGACGACAGGGTTCAAATTCTACGGCCACTAATTCCAGAATAACAGGCTTTTAGTGTTGACACATCGTTTAAATAATCGATCGTGGGGGGGAGTAATTTCAGAATAAGGTACTTGTGTAGCTCATACCCCACTGACACTGTGTGACCCTGGGAAAATAACTTCATATTTTTGTGATGCTTCCCATTCCATGCTGTGTCTCTGAAACTGCGACTATCTCTGATCATATGTTTGTGGAGTGCTTAGCACAATGGGGCCATAATCTTAATTAGGCTTTTTAGCCCCTGTTGTAATGGAAGGCCAATTTTGACATTTTCCCTGGGAGAACATTATGATTTAAGAAATACATTTTAATTATAGGACAATAACTTAAAAAGAGGCACATTTTAAAATATGTGATATAGCTCTAACAATATTATTTTCTATTCAATAATGCTTTTTGAATATTTGAAAATCCCACACAATGTTTATTATTTCTTTTAGCAGAGACCTGAAATTTTGCACTATGTTCAATATATACAAAATGAAGCTTAAATTGTGCATGAAATAAAGGAAAAGTATCTTATCAAAGTTGTTATAATTATTCAAATTATATTTATTGAGATTGTATCCTTTTTTATTTTTGTAAATCATTGTTAAAATTATGTTGATTTCAGGAAGATCATTCATTATTCAACTTTCAGCTTAAATGTTGTTGTGCTCTTTAATAATGTGTATATTGGCCTGGTTCCGCATTATGATTGCTATATGAATATCTTTAAATAAAGACTTTCCTAAGCGATTGTCAGGCAGGAAGGACGAGATGGCTCAAGCAAGTCCCTTAATAGGTTAAGGGACAGTTGTCTAACTATTAGGTCTGTCATCTCTGACTCAGCTCCTGAGGCAGCTCATGGAACTGGGTAAACCACATAAGGCCAAAATCCTCCAATACTTGTGGATGCCTTTGAAGAGCAAATAATCCTTGCACTTAGAAGAACACCCCCATAGGAGTCCAAAGGAGAAATCTGATGGAGACAGAGGAAACCATACAATGTTACCATTATGGTATTGTATGTGAGATGTGTACAGGTTGTTTGTTTGAAAATTGTGTTTCTTTAATACTACTAAATACAAAACAACTACTAAATAAAATATTTTGTTTAAGAAGGCTGTTGGTTACTATATCGGAAGTCACAGTTTCCCCCAAATAAGTGCACAAATCCTGTTCGACCTGAAGGTCGGTATGCAGTTGATACATATAGAGAAGGGTACCTGGGCCCTCATTTAAGAGTGAAAAAACTGTGAGGGTACATCTACACAGCAGGGTTATCTTGGTATGAATGCCATCATTCTGAGATAAAATAGTGTGCGTCTACACTACAAGCCTTTATTTCGAAATAATGTTGAGCTGGAGGACTTATTGCTCCTACTCATGATAACCCTCATTTCATGAGGAGTAAGGGAAGTTGAAGGAAGAGTATTCTTCCTTTGACTTCCTGATGTGTAGACAGTGCCAAATGTTGAATTAAGCTATTTCCACTTAAGCTACACACCTGAAGTAGCTGAAGTTGTGTATCTTAATTTTACTTTAGCCCTGCTGTGTAGATGTACCCTGAGATTCTACCTCAAGACAGACAAGGACAGGAGGCTGAACAGCTTTGTGAATGCACACAGATGCCGAAAAGGGAATAGAAGTTCTATGTAGCCTTGTAAACAAGACAGGTGCCCTTGAACTTGTACTAGTCATTGTTCATTATTCATGATGTATGTTTGATTAGCTAAGTCACAATAATTGCTACAACCTGAATGGATGACTGAACCATTTCAAACAGGAGAAACAAATAATAAAGTTTAATGAATAGTGAATAAACATCACACTTCAATTTAAATTTTGTCATATATTCAAGTGATTTGCTGAGTTTGGAACTAAGCAACTTGACTAAGGCCATATAGAAAGTTTATGACATAGCAAATCTGACTCACATTCTAGTGCTTTGGCTACAAGCCAGTTTTTCCTCTCATAATATTGCCTGTCATAAACTGTCACAAACTGGATGAAAATTCTGCATCTCATGTGCCAGAAAAATCTTAACAATATTATTTTCCAGGACTTGCACAGTTCTCCAAATTGTTGAATTTTATTTTGTTAGTCCAAACAATGCAGATTGATTGAATCTACCTATATATTTTAAATTCTGATATAGTCTTCTATTGGCATACAAATAATTAATTATGGCTCTTTGTAACACAAATTATATGAAGGAAAGTAAATCCTAATTACAACAAAGTGTTGATATGTCAGCGGCCAAGGACACCAGCTTTGTCAAAACCTTTGTTTGAACAGCCTGGCTTCTTCCTTGACCTGGGCAGTGATGGTTTGAATGAAAGACACAAGAAAAGCAGAGACTTTAAACAAAAAATCAATGAATGCAAGAGAAAGCCCTGGAGTCTTAGAACTTTCACCCCATCATTGTCCCATGTGTTCTGGGAGGCTATAAGTAGTTCAGCTACAGCTAGGTGCTAGCTCCTTTGGCAGAGACTTATTGCTACCTTGGAGGTCATGCTCTTCCACCTTAGTGTTCCTGCTTCTCCTTTATACTTTGGCTCCCTGCACTGCTGCCTCTCATAACTGATATTTCTCACAGCTGAGACAGAGAGGGGATGGTTTTGCTGTCTTAACATGGGGAGGGTTCTCAGCCCCTATCTGTCTGTAATTTATATAAGGTTTGCAGACCCCATCACAGTATTGCTTAATTATGCCTTAAATTGGATAATTTACTAATTTAAACATAGAAATATAAAATCTCAGTGGATCACATTAAAGATATGTCCAAAATTGAGAAGCATCATTTCATTTTACATTTTATTAGTCAAATACATTAAGCCTGGAAGATTTAGCCATGATGCTTCAGCTATGAAATGTCATACTGTCACTTAAAGTAATATTTTTAAATTATTTTTATCATCATCTTGTCTCTGGAATCAGATAAGCAAACCCTTCTCCCTTTTCCCTATTATGAAACAATTTTTGGAAGTGTCTATGTTATAGACCAAATCATTGTTTTTGTATGTGTTTCTAAAACAAACATATAGTATATGAATAAAATGCAGTGACTTAAATAGCAAAAACTATATTTACTGGTAATATTACTGATCCATATTCCCCCCCACAAAACAAAACTAGAATCCCAGGTTCCAAACAGAATAAATTGTTTTAGAGACAGATGACAAGACAAAGCATAATAGGTCACCTTTTGAATAAGGAAACCTAAGGTTGGAAAAAAAATGTTCTTATGTAAATTATCTTATTCAAACTGTTAAATTTATTTTCATATGTCTGTTGATTGTCTGGTACTTTGGAAGTTTCCCATAAAATATATAGCAAACTAATAATTGTCTCCTTTGCAGACTAAAATATATATTTTCTCCAAATATCCTCATTCTTTCTTTTTGTTAATACCTAACATGAGCATATCATGGGTTGCACAATCTTCTACAGTGACCAGTACCAGATGCTTCACAGTAGGAAGATATTGGGTCATCTGGTTTAATCCTATTCCTTAATCACTACAGTTTGGTTTAAAACCTGAAACATAACTGTTGGTCTCCCTTCCAATTAATTTTATTAACATTAATTGTTATAACTGGATTTTTTTTTTATTCATGTAAACATTTAATCCCCTTTTGTATCTATTTAAATTCTGGGCCATTCTTCAATAATGAATTCCTCAATCTAATTATACTCTGTGGCTGTGTCTAGACTGGCCAGTTTTTCCTCAGAAGTGGCCGCTTTTGTGCAAAAACTAGCCATCTGTCTACACTGGCCGCTTGAATTTGCTCAAGAGCACTGATGTTCTAATGTAAGAAATCAGTGCTTCTTGCGCAAATACTTTGACGCTCCCGTTCGGGCAAAAGTCCTTTTGCGCAAAAGGTTTTGCGCAAAAGGGCCAGTGTAGACAGCTCAGTTTTGTTTTGCGCAAAAAAGCCCCAATGGCTAAAATGGCGATCCGGGCTTTCTTGCACAAAAGCGCGTCTAGATTGGCCATGGACACTTCTGCGCCAAAAGTGCTTTTACGCAAAAGCGTCCGTGCCAATCTAGATGCTCTCTTGCGCAAATACTTTTAACGGAAAACTTTTCCGTTAAAAGCATTTGCGCAAAATCATGCCAGTCTAGACGCAGTCTCTGTGAAAGAAGTATTTCCTTTAGTTTTGGGACTGCAGTTTTATTAAATGTACATCCTTTCCCCCCTCCCTTTGTGTTATGAGAAAGAAAAGAGACATTTCTGATCTACCTTTTTATCCCATTCATTATTTTATGTACTTTTAACTTATTCCTTCTTATTTGTCTCCTATTTAAGAATCATTCCCAATCTTTTCAGTCACTCTTCATATGATAATTTTTCCATATGTCTAGTTGTTCTCTTCACTGCTCTGTAAACACTCTCTACATTTCCAATATCCCTTTTATGGAGCATAGCAGAGTGCAAAAATTGAAAACAAATAAGAAGTTATCTACACTCATCTGAACCTAAAAAAATGTTTAAGATCAGTTTCAAATTTGTGTAAAAGCTTGGATAATTTCTTATATACCTTTGTCCATACCCAGCTCGTTGATCAGTCATGTGTGACTTCTTATATCGCATAGAGCAAAGCTGATGTCCATAATTACATGGAAGAGGAGAATCAGCAGAATATACTAATAGCATATTATCATATGTAGCTTTTTTAGGGGTATCCGCAGCCATTGGCAAGGTGATCAGACCCATGCAGATGAAAGGGATAAGGCAACAATGAGGAGCTATGGAAACATTTAATGAACATCCTACTCAAATTATATCCTCCTAGATGTGATAATCTCAGTGAGGCAATGAGAACACAGTTAGAAATGGTGTTGGCTGGCAGCAACTGGCCCAATATTACACTCTTTCAAGCTGAAGATGGCCATGGGATAAGAGGGAAGGTCCTTTCTTGTATTGAGAACTGGTTAAAAGACAGGAAACAAAGGGTAGGAATAAATGGTAAATTTTCAGAATGGAGAGGGGTAACTAGCGGTGTCCCCCAAGGGTCGGTCCTAGGACCAATCCTATTCAACTT
Source organism: Pelochelys cantorii (assembly GCA_032595735.1). Classification (NCBI taxonomy): domain Eukaryota; kingdom Metazoa; phylum Chordata; order Testudines; family Trionychidae; genus Pelochelys; species Pelochelys cantorii. Next base: position 91,000,941 of record CM064326.1, read on the forward strand.
ATTCATAAATGATCTGGAGAAAGGGGTAATCAGTGAGGTGGTAAAGTTTGTAGATGATACCAAACTGTTTAGGATAGTCAAGACAGAAGCAGACTGAGGGACTCCAAGAAGAGCTCACCAAACTGAGTGATTGGGCAACAAAATGGCAAATGAAATTTAATGTGGATAAGTGTAAAGTAATGCACATCGGGGAAAAATAACCCCAACTATACGTACAGTATGATAGGGGCTAATTTTGGCTACGACAAATCAGGAAAGATCTTGGAGTTATCGTGGACAGTTCTCTGAAAACTTCCACAGTGTGCAGCGGCGGTCAAAAAGGCAAATAGGATGCTCGGCATTATTAAGAAAGGGATAGAAAATAAGACCCAGAATATCTTACTGCCCCTGTATAAAACTATGGTACGCCCACATCTTGAATACTGTGTACAGATGTGGTCTCCTCACCTCAAAGATATTTTGGCCTTGGAAAGGGTTCAGAAAAGGGCAACTAAAATGATTAGGGGTTTGGAACGGGTCCCATATGAGGAGAGGTTAAAGCGACTGGGACTTTTCAGTTTAGAAAAGAGGAGACTGAGGGGGGATATGATAGAGGTATATAAAATCATGAGTGGTGTGGAGAGGGCCGATAAAGAGAAGTTATTTATTAGTTCCCTAAATAGAAGAACTAGAGGACACCAAATGAAATTAATGGTTAGCAGGTTTAAAACTAATAAAAGAAAGTTCTTCTTCACACAGCCTGTAGTCAGCCTGTGGAACTCCTTGCCAGAGGAGGCTGTGAAGGCTAGGACTATAACAGAGTTTAAAGAGAAGCTAGATAATTTCATGGAGGTTAGGTCCATAAAAGGCTATTAGCCAGAGGATAAAATGGTGTCCTTGGCCTCTGTTTGTCAGAGGCTGGAGAGGGATGGCAGGAGACAAATCGCTTGATCATTGTCTTCGGTCCACCCTCTCTGGGGCACCTGGTGCTGGCCACTGTCGGCAGACAGGATACTGGGCTAGATGGACCTTTGGTCTGACCCAGTACGGCCATTCTTATGTTCTTATGTTCTTAAGATGGAGACCACTGCAGAAATAACAGAAGGGCAAGCAAAGACTACCACTAGACACAGAGACTTAAGGGAAAAGAAAATCTAACACTTATTTGGGAAGGGACATTTATTCTCTCCTAAATTCTTGTTTTCTTTTTCAGTCTTACCTGTACTGCTTGCATTATAGCAGCCCAAGCAGGGAAGTCATTCAGGTGAAGGAAAGAAGATGATGAAGAGTGTGGGGGATTTGACATAGGAAAAAGAGCCCTGAACCTTTTCTTTAAAATCCACCAGAGAAAATCCACCACACCAAAGCTCAAAATATTTAAAGTGAGATTGGAAATTTGATATCTTTCTTCAGATACATTCGCAAATATTTCTGTCATTTAATATTTATCATTGCCCTGTGAAGCTTGCCATTTTGTTCCATAGAAAGAGGGATTTTCCCAAGTGAATGACATTTCTGTAGTCATATGGGCTTATCAACTTCTTATGTCTCCTACAGAGAGATTTAGTTAAGGACGAAATGTTTTCTTTCGTTCTTTTCTAAAGGAAATTATTTTGCAGACTTTTTTACCAAAAATAATTGTCTCCTTTGCAGATTAAAAATATTATTCTTTCTTTTTGTTTTTCTGTTAACACTCTCTCCAAAACATAAACCCTTTCATAATCCATAATCGCTTTTTGAGGGCTCATCCATCTCTTCTGCTCCCCCCCTCAGAAACAGAACCCAGAAAATGAAAAGAAACTGCATAATTATTTTCTACACAATGAAAAGCAAATGTAACTTGAATTTTTTTTCCAATTAAAATGTGCATGGTTGCCATACACCTGTATGCGGGACACCACACTTTCTCTTAATAATTAACTGTGTAATAACTGCTGCCAATATAAATGAGTTGCACCAGTTATTATTTTGATTATTTCTTTATATCCATCTACTATTTGTAACTGGAATTACTAATGTCATCTGTTGATTGAAGAACCAGCTTCAATTTTACCTGTTCAGTCACATAGCATGTTCTCATATGTTTCTTCTTTAGAGGCATCACTGCTGTTTTTAAGCTAAAATGGCATTAAATGTTATTCAATTGAAATTCAGAAAATCATGCATTTTTGACAATATGGTCAATGCTATTATTGTAATTAAAATGGAGCACTATTTGTATCCCTTACATTATTCTGTGGCTACTCAATACAGTACCATAAATGACGGCTACTAATCAGTTAAGCTATAATCAGTTTCCTAAATGAACTGAAAATTCATTTAGCACCTGCAAGCAAATATTGAAGACCATTTAACCAGTTAGTGTATTGATGATGTGGCATTGTCAGATGGACTGAAATGCACTCAGTTGCCATGGTGTAGAAATAGTCTCAAAAGTTTTTGTTCAAAAAGGCCAAAAATATAATTAATATATATTATTAATACATGTAATGCATTCCTTTGTCTACATTCTGGGCCCCAAAAATTCCAATTGTGTGTATTATCCCAAAAATATTAGAGACAAGTTTTGAAATGACACAATTATATTCTTGTTTTCTTAAGTAAATGCAACTGTTAAGGATATTAATATGATCTCATTTGAACAAACCAATGCAGTGTTCTATTAGATATATATTCCATATATTTGTCGATTTCTTATCAGTGCCAATGCTGAACAAATACAGTGTGCAAGCGTATTTTGATTAATTAGATTTGTACTTGCTTGTATTGTTTTCTAGTAACTGGACCACAGAGACACTGGATTTTAGGCCTTGTCTGCACTGAGAGATAAGGTCAAATTTATGAAGGTCAGTTTTCTAGCACCAGATTTTGTAAAGTCGAAGGTGCATGTCCCCAGTGTATGCAAGAATTCGGCATAGTTTGATGTAGTGCATGCCCAGTAGGGTGGCTATCCTCAACTTTGAAAGTAATGTACTGTGAGTAGCTATCCCACAGTTTCTGCCACCATTTTGCATTTTGAGTTATGCTCCCAGTGCATTCTGGGACAAAAACTGCAGTGGGTGGGTACATGTCACCAGTGTCCCATAATACACTCATCTCCTCCCTCACCCTTACTTGAAATCAATGGCAAGCAGTTTTTTTGTGTCCCTTGTTACTCTTGATTATCTGTGTAGAACTCAGCATGGAACCAATTCAGTAGCAAAATTCTATGGCAATCATATTAACCCTCATGCTCCTTATGCTGGAGTATATCCAGAGCCCACAAGAATAAGGAAGAATCTCAGGAGACCATGAACATACTCTTCTGTGAAGCACTGGACTTGAGCAACTGGCAAATGCCACCAGCATTTGATCCTCTTAACACAATGAAATGCCAGTTCTAATAAGGTGAGACAAGCACAGACTGGTAGAACTGCATAGTTATGCACCTGTGGGATGATCAGCAATAGATTCAAAACTTTCACATGCATAAGGCCAATTTCATGGAATTTGGAAAAATGCTTTCTTTTGTGCTGGAGTGCAGGAATACCAGAATGAGACTCATTCTGACAGTTGAGAAGCAAATGGCAATAGCACTATGGAAGTCTGCAATGACAGACAGCTACTGGTCAATTGGGAATCAATTTGGAGTGCAAAAATCTAGTGTGGGCTGTTGTGATCCAAGTAGCAAAGGCAATCAATATCCCTGTGCTCTGAAGCATGGTGACTCTGGGAAATGTCCAGGAAAAAGTGGGGTTTCTTAACCTTATTGGGGTGATAGATGGAACTCACATCCCAATTTTGGCAACTGACCACCTTGCCAAAGAGTATATAAATCACAAGGAATAGTTCTTGATGGTTCTGCAGGCACTGGTGGATCACAAGGGCCATTTCACTGACATCTATGTGGGATGGTCGGGAAAGGCTCATGACGTGCACATCTTTAGGAACTTCTGTGTTTTCGAAAAGCAGCAATATGGAACTTTGTTCCCAGACCAGAAAATAATATCAGAATCATTGAAATGCTAATAGTGATCCGTGGAGACCCAGCCTATCCCTTGCTCCTATGGCTTATGAAGCCGTACACAGGCAGCCTAGACTGTAGTAAGGAGCAGTTCAACTGCAGACTGAATAAGTGCAGAATGATGATAGAAGGTGCTTTTAGACATTTAAAAGGAAGGTTTCACAGTTTATTGACTAGGCAAAGCAGGCGGGGGGGCTGCAGACAGGGGAGTTTGAGAGGGAGTTTGAAAGAGGGAGTCCCAACATGGTTAGGAAGACCAACAACATCTCTGCCAGCACTGCTTCTGTCTCTTCTGCCTGCGACTGTAGCCAGACAGACCACCTGAACCAGATCCTGGTGTGGTTTTTCAGGGATTATGGCTTGCACTTACAGAAATTCAGGCGGGGGAGACCATCCCCAGTGAAAGGTGCCTGCTAGTGGAATCTCTCAGGAAGCAGGTGGGAGAGTTACAGGAGGAGGTGGCTAGGCTGAGGAGCACCTGAGTCCATGAGGAAATCCTTGGAAGTATTTATGTGGAGACTGCTGAGGCTGAGGAAGCTATCCTGTTACAAAAGACTGTTGACACACCGCTAGTGGAAGAGGAGATGGCTCTGTCTCAGGGGGAACACTGGCAGCTGGTCACTTCTGGCAGCAGGAAGTGCTCCACCCATGCTCCCAACCCTCCCACAGTGGTTCTGGAGAAGCGTTATGTTGTTCTGGATACAGGAAATAAGGGATCACCCCCTAAAGCAGAAGAGAAGAAGCTGTGTACCCCAATGCTGGGAAGTATGCAGCCATCACTGAAAGAAGGAAGCATAGGGTAATGGTGGTTGGAGACTCTCTTCTGAGGGGGATGGAGGCACTCATGTGTCACCCTGACGTGACACCTCAGGGGGCATGATGCATGCCAGGGGCCCGTATCCGAGATATTATGGAGGCATTGTCAAGGATTATTGGGCCCTCTGACTACTACCCCATGCTGCTCATCCATGTGGGCACAAATGATACTGCAAGGTGTGACCTTGAGCAGATCAAGAGTGACTACAGAGCTCTGGGAGTACAAGTGAGGGAGTATGGAGTGCAGCTGGTGTTCTCTTCAGCCCTTATTGTCAGTTATAGGAGCCCATGCAGAGACAGGTGCAACTTGGAGGTAAATGCCTTGCTGCAAAGATGGTGTCACCAGGAGGGCTTTGGCTTCCTTTACCATGGGATACTGTTACAAGAAGAAGGACTGCTAAGCAGGGATGGCGTTCACATTTTGAGGAAGGGGAAGGGAGTATTTGGATACAGACTGGCTAACCTAGTGAGGAGAGATTTAAACTAGGTTCAACAGGGGCAGGTGGCCAAAGCCCATAGGTAAGTGAAAAAAATGGAGACAGAAAATGGGTCAGAAATGGGAGGGAGCATGGGCTATAATAGCAGAGATAAAAGAGAGACAAGGCAGAAATGGGGGGGGGCAAAGGCAAATCAGTATCTGAGGCTATGACTACACTGCCTTTTTTGCGGAAGATGATATGCAAATTGTGCTCTCATTTGCATATCTTCTTCCTATTCTTTTTGTGGAAGAGATTGTGCTGCTAAAAAGCCCCGTGTAGACAGGGCCATTTGTCAGGAAAAAACCACCATTTTTCACAAGATCCTGTAAACCTCGATTTTTGAGGAATAAGGGATCTTGTGAAAAAGGGTTTTTTTTCCCCTGACAAATGACCCCATCTACATGGGGCTTTTTAGCAGCAAAACCTCTTCCACAAAAAGAATCAGAAGAAGATATGCAAATGAGAGCACAATTTGCATATCCTCTTCTGCAAAAAAACCCAACAGTGCAGCCATAGCCTTAGATGCCTGTATACAAATGCAATAAGTATGGGAAATAAGCAGGAAGAACTTCAAGTGCAAATAAATAAACACAACTATGACATATTGGTATCACAGAGACTTGCTGGGATAATACACACAATTGGAATATTGGTATAGAAGGGTATAACTTGTTCAGGAAGGATAAGCAGGGGGGAAAGTGAGAAGGTATTGCCTTATATATTTAACATGTATACACTTGGACTGAGGTTGAGATGAACATAGGAGACATACTTGATGAAAGTCTCTGGGTTAGGCTAAAAGGGGTAAAAAAGAAGGGTGATGTCATGCTAGGGGTCTACTACAGACCACCTACCGAGGCAGAGGAGGTGGATGAGGCATTTTTAAAACAACTAACAAAACCATCCAAAGCACAAGATTTGATGGTGAAGGGGGACGTCAAATATCCAGACATATGTTGAGAAAATAACACAGCGGGTCACAGATTCTCCAATAAGTTCTTGGACTTCATTGGAGACAATTTTTTTTAGAAAGTTAAGAAAGCTCCTGGAGGGGAGATGTACTAGATTTGATTTTAACAAATAGAGAGGAACTGGCTGAAAATCTGAATGTGGAAGGAAGGTTGGATAAAAGTGATCATGAAATCACAGAGTTCATGATTCTAAGGAATGGTAGAAGGGAGAACAGCAAAATAGAGACAATGGATTTCAGGAAGGGTGATTTTAGTAAACTCAGATAGCTGGTAGGTAGGATCCCATGGGGAGCAAGACTAAGAGGGAAACAAACCTGAGGACAGTAGGCAGTTTTTCAAAGGCATATTATTGAGGGCCTAAAAGCAAACTATTCCACTGTGTAGGCAAGCTAGAAAGTATGGCAAGAGACCACCTTGCCTTAACCAGGAGATCTCACATGATCTAAAGATCAAAACGAGTCATATAAAAAGTGGAAACTAGGTCAAATTACAAAGGATGAATAAAAGCAAACAATACAAGCATGCAGGCGCAACATTAGAAAGGCAAAGGCACAAAACGAGTTCAGTCTAGCTAGAGGCATGCAGGGTAACAAGAAGACATTTTTGGTAATAGGATGCTTAAGATAGTGAATGCTAATAGAAATGGGGTAGGATAAGAAGTTAAAATAGAAAAAGAACAAGTTTAAAATTTCTTAGAAAAGTTAGATGTCTTCAAGTCACCAGGGCCTGATTAAATGCACCCTAGAATACTCCAGGAGCTGATAGAGGAGATATCTGAGCCTTCAGTTATCATCTTTGAAAAGTCATGGAAGTTGGAAGAGATACCAGAAGAATGGGAAAGGGAAAATATAGTGCCCATCTATAAAAAGGGAAGTAAGACCAACCCAGGAAACTACAGACCAGTCAGTTTAACTTCTGTGCCAGGGAAGATAATGGAGCAAGTAATTAAGGAATTCATCAGCAAATATCTGGAAGATAATAAGGTGATAGATAACAACCAGAATGGATTTGTAAAAAACAAATGATGTCAAGCCTATCAGATAACTTTCTTTGATAGGATAACAAGTCTTACGGATAGGGGAGAAGTGGTGGATATGGTATACCTAGAAGTTAGTAAAGCATTTGATAAGATCTCGCATGACCTTCTTATCAATAAACTAGGGAAACACAACCTAGATGTGGCTATTATAAGGTGGGTGCACAACAAGCTGGATAACTGTTCTCCGAGAGTAGTCACGAATGGTTCACAGTCATGCTGGAAGGGCATAACAAGTGGTTCCACAGGGGTATATTTTGGAACCAGTTTTGTTCAATATCTTCATCAATAGTTTAGATGATGGCATAGAGAATATGATTATTAATTTGCAGATGATACCAAGCTCAGAGGGGTTGCAAGTGCTTTGGAGGATAGGATCATAATTCAAAATGGTCTGAACAAACTAGAGAAATGGTCTGAAGGACCAAACAGGATGAAGTTTAATGAGGACAAATGCAAAGTACTCCACTTAGGAAGGAAAAATCAGTTTCACACACACAAAATGGGGAGCAATTGTCTAGGAAGGCGTACTGCAGAAAGGGACCTAAGGGTCATAGTGGACCTAAAAAAGCTAAATATGAGTAATTATTGTGATACTGCTGAAAAAAGCTAAATATGAGTCAATAATGTGACACTGTTGAAAAAAAAAAGCTAACATAATTCTGGGATGCATTAACAAGAATGTTTTGAGGAATACATGAGAAGTTATTTTTCTGTGCTCATTAGGCCTCCATTCTAGTATTGTGTCCAGTTCTGGGAACCACTTTTCAAGAAAGATGTGGAGAAATTGAAGAAGGTCCAGAGGAGAGCAACAAAAAATGATTAAATGTCTAGAAAACATGAGCTATGAAGCAAGACTGAAAGAATTGTGTTTGTTTAGTTTAGAAAAGAGACAAATGAGAAGGGACATGATTGCAGTTTTCATGTACCAAAGAGGGTATTACAAGGTGGAGGAAGAAAAATGTTTCTCCTTGGCCTCTGATGATAAGACAGGAAGCAATGGGCTTAAATTGCAGCAAGGGAGGTTTAGGCTGGACATTAGGAAAAACTTCTTAACAGTCTGGGTGGTTAAACACTGATATAAATTGCCTAGGGAGGCTAAATATCACTGGAGATATTTAAAAGCAGGTTAGACAAACATCTGTCAGGGATGATATAGATGGTGCTTCATCCTGCCATAAGGGCAGGGGACTGGATTTGTTGATCTCTAGAGGTCCCTTCCAGTTCTAGTGTTCTATGATTCTAGGTTAAATCAGGGAAAGTAACATTCCCATTGTTGTGGTAGCCTGCTGTGTGCTTCATAATATCCGTGAAAGTAAGATGGAATGTTCATGCCAGGGCGAGTGGCTGAAGCACCATGCCTAACCAATAATTATGGACAGCCAGATACCAGGGCAATAAGGAGAGCACAGTGAGGAGCACTGGAAATCAGAGAGACTTTGAAAAACAGTTTGTGAATGGCCAGGCTATGATATGACAGTCATGCATGCTGCTCTTAATGAGCATTAACTGTGCCTGCCTGTAAACCCTATAACCCACCCCCACCCCCAAACACATACACACTTCAACACAAGTGATAAATATATTGTTGATATATGATAAAATCATACTATTTTATTTAGGGAAAATAGGGAAGCAGGGACAGAAAAGGAGTTTAGGGTGAGAGCTTGGGGAGGGGAAACAGAGAAGGGAAAGTCATGTGTTACAATTTCCCCATGCAGCAATCACAGTTGTGAGAAAGGCAGAATTTTGCTCTGGAATGCATCCATGGAGTTCAGAGTGAGGCTGCTCAGCCTCAGAGTGAGGCTGCCCTTTCCCATTGTGGGGGTCCTGGGAGAGGAGACTTTGAAACTTGGTGAGGAGGGAACTTGGTATGGATCTGAAATGTCTGGAGGAAGTGTCTGTGATGTGACTTTCCTAGAAGTCTGCCATGCATGTTATCACATCCACCATCACCATCAAGACTCTCTCCTACGTCTTCACTTCACTGTCCCGTCCTCATGCTATGCTCACATCTACTGAAGCAGCATTTTCTTCCACTCACTTAATCACTCCCTATCCATGTGGGTGGATTACATTTGCCTCTTAAAAATGTCATCCCTAGTACAATTTCACCTTTGGATTTGTGGTAGCTAGAGGGCTGGAGGAGACAGGGGAGTGTTCAGAATACTCACTATTGCACACACTATAATAAAAAGTCTTCAAGTCACCAGGGCTTGATGAAATACATCCGAGAATATTCAAGAAACTGACTGAGGAGGTATCTAAGCCATGAGCTATCATTTTTGAAAATCATGGAAAATGGCAGAGATTCCAGAAAATTGGAAAAGGGAAAATATAGTGCTCATCAATAAAAAGGGAAACAAGAACAACCCAGGAAACCACAGAGCAGTCAGTTTAACTTCTGAGCCAGGAAAGATAATGCAACAAATAATTAAGGAATCCATCTGCAAACATCTGGAAGGTATTAAAGTGACAAGAAACAGTTAGTTGAAGACATGGTATACCTAGACTTCAGTAAAGCATTTGTTAATCTCACATGACCTTCTTATTGATAAACTAGGGAAATATTATATAGTTAGGGCTACTATATGGTGGGTGCATAACTGGTTGAATAACCATTCTCAGAGAATAGTTACTAATGGTTCACAATCATACTGGAAGGACATAATAAGTAGAGTACCATACAGATCAGTTTTGGGACCAGTTCTGTTCAATATCTTTGTGAACAGTTTAGATGATGGTATAGAGAGTATGCTTAGAAAGTTTGTGGATGATACCAATCTGGGAGGGGTTGCAAGTGCTTTGGAGGACAAAGTTATAATTCAAAATGATATGGACAAACTGGAGAAATAGTCTGAGGTAAATAGGATGCAGTTCAATAGGGACAATGCAAAGCAGGAAGGAACAATCAGTTGCACACATACAAAATAAGAACTGACTATCTGGGAAGGAGTATTGCAGAAAGAGATCTAGGGGTCATAGTGGACTACAAGCTAAATATGAGTCAACAGTGTGACACTGTTTGCAAGAAATCAAACATAATTTTGGGATTCATTAACAGGAGGATTGTAAGCAAGACAAGAGAAGTAATTCTTCCACTCTACTCTGCATTGATTAGGCCTCAGCTGGAGTAGTGTGTCCAGTTCTTTTAATATGTTTTCTCTGCTGTGCTTACACCTGAAGAATAAACTAAGCTTGTGTAGAAAGAACAGTATCGTAATTTTATGCCAACAACTAAACCTGCTAACTGTCTCTGAAGGGAAAGCAGGCAGGTGTGCTCGATCAGACCGTACCTATGAAGAATGGAAACTGTAGCCTGGAAATATTCCAGTCGGAAGCGAGTGAGAGGTTTTTCTCCACCCAAAAAAGGTTACAGATGGAGGCTGACAGCTTGAGACTAGGTGTCCTTGCAGGACCACTGAAGGGAACTACATGTATGGTTGCAATAGAATATGACAGCTGCAAGAAAAAAAAAAGATAAATCTTCCAAGTGATGAAGGAGAACAATTTCTACATGCTGTGATTGGATTTTTGGGAAGACTGGTTATATTCCTTAATGTTACAATGTATTTGTATTATTTTTTTCAGCTTGTCAAATATATCTGTCACAGCTGCTATACATGCTAAAGATATTTGCATAATTATTTAAAATGAAAATATCAATAGACTGCTAGAAAATTTCCCAAAAATGTACTCCTCAACCCACATTCCTGCAGCCATCCCTCAAGCAAACCATACCTTAGTAAACAGATAGGATTTTCGATAGTGTTTAAAAGGTTAACAGATTTAGTCTCTTTACATCATTGCAGGAAGAGAATCTGATAGTTGCACTGCATGCAGTCTCCACACATTAAACACTGCAGCCTACTAGTGAGAAAACATCAGCTGATCCCTGGCAGGATGGTATACAGAAAGGTAAGTATCTCTTAGAAATTCAGGACTTAAACTCCATCTGGATCTATACAATGATGACATTCAGAATGTAACTAGAAGCAAATACCAATGAGTGCAGCATGTAGAATCAGTGGATCACAAGTGTAACACACATTATTTAAAAATACTCTGTGGAGTGATAAAACAGCTACAATCCACATTCTTCTACATTGCCAAGTAATACTTTTTAGAGTATCACTATGAGGAACCACTTAATAACAGCTTAATCTATAGGGGACAATGACATAGATAACTGAGGTTTTCCACCTCTAAAAAACAAAAGGTCACAGCTGTATTGTGAATGGATGACGATACAATCCAGTAGTAGCAGAGAATCTGACAATCTCCAAACTGACTAGCTTGATAATAGAAAATCACATATTTTCCTTATTTGAGGGAATAAAAGTATCTCAGCAAAATGTTCTGGTTATTTCTTCCATCCAGCCATCAACTCTTCCAACTTCTCAGGCCCAATCATCAGTAAACTAGCTCCCATTCAGATGCAAAATGCACAGATCAGTTTGTCTGGAATAGATATAAAATCATGTGTCTCCAGCACTGCAACCAAAACCAAATCACAGTTCAATCTACTGTCCTCACCTATGCACAGAACAGGAGGGATGACATAATAGAACCTTGTAGTACTCCACTTGCGATGTTCTTTTATACAAAAGAGCAATTGCCTAAAACTATATGGGAATTCCTGGAGGAAAAATATGGAGTCTGCAAGTGCGATTGAGAGCTACCTTTGGGTAATGATAACTTAATGTGGAGATTACACATAAAAATCTACTTCTAGTTTATATATAAAACTGGCTACTATTATTCCAGGAAGCATATAATAGTAATTAAATTGAAAAGGCTCTTACAACACTCCTGTAGGAGGAATTGTTTACTGGCAACATCTTGTTATTTGAACTTCTTCACATTTATTTCAAATCTGGTTGAAATATAATTCAGTATGTTTTTTTTTCATAACAGTTTTGATCTGAATTTATAAAGGGACCCAGGCATTGCATCCAAGGGTAGTTTTAGGTGCCTACGCACCCAGTAGAACCCACAATATCTGACTTAGTGCCCGGGCTCCCCACACAATACAGGGGAAGAAAAGTGTTTATGAGAATGGAATTCATATTAGGGCACTGAAACTATCCAATAGCAAATGCTGAAGAGAGGGTTGCATCTCAAGGACCTGATATCCTGAAAGGGATGAAGCTAAATCTGGGATGAAAGAAGTAATCAATTTGTGATTTATATCCTCAGCCAGGAAACCACTTCTGGAGGTACCTAAGCATTTGTGCCTACCATTGAGTGCGTACAGGGGACAGCCAGGTGGAGGCATTGTCATTGTATATTCCTTCATAAGCAAGGGGCTGCAGGAAAGGGGTGGATAAGAGATTCCCCAACTATCCAACATCACCACTGGGATAGTCAGGATTTCCTTTAATGTTAAAAACATCATGCACCCAGGCACACAGATGAGTATTTCCGGCTCCCGAGTAACCCAGGGAGGAAAGAGGGGATTACAATGTTATAATTCATATTGTGGAGAAAACATTTATGCATATAAAATGATATGCTTTAAATGAGCTGTTACCATTCAAGAAAGAGATCTTGGAAGTCATCATGAAAACATTTACTTGATGTACAATAGCTATGAGCAAAGCTAACAGAATGTGACAAAATGGATAAATACCCCCTCCTACCCACACAAACACCAAATATTAAAATGCAACTACATAAATCCATAGTGTGCCCATACCTTGAATACTACATGCAGTTCTGGTCATGCCATCTCATAAATGATTTATTAACATTAAAAAAAGGTACAGAGAAGGGCAACAAACATGGTTATGGTATTCCAACTAAGGTGAGATTAAACAGGCAGGGACTATTCAGATCAGAAGAGATGACTAAGGGGAGATAAGAAAAATAATGAATAATGTGCAGAAAGTGAATAGAGGGGTGTTATTTACTCCTTCACATATCACAAGAACCAAGGGCCACCCAATGAAATTAATACACAGCAGGTTTAAAACAAACAAAATAAGTACCTCTTCACACAAAGCACAGTCAGCTATAGAACACATTGCCAGGAGATGTTATGAAGGCCAAAGTATAACTGGGTTCAAAAAAGAATTAGATAAAATAATGGATAAATTCAATGGATCATTCAACAATTGAGCTATTCTGTTCATTCCCTCTGAAGCATCCGGCAATGGCCTTGATTCTGAGATAGATGGACCATTGCTATGCACCAGTTTGGCTGTTCTTAGGTAATATATGTTTTGCTGCCTCTCAAAAAGCTAACTTGCATATCTTATAGAAATAACAGTTAAATACAAATATGATAGGATTAACATAATATTTTTGTATTTCGGAGAGAGAACAATGTATAATGGAAGCATTTCCCATGTTTTCAATGGTTTTTGGATCAGATCTCAAACAAATTGTGAGTTAAAGATCTTCTTTATCTTGAACTGGAATGTTTCCCTAGCTCATGAGCTGAACTAAAAATGTATTGTGTCAGAACTTTCAAATGCAGTATATGCTGATAATAGGAATCATGGACTTTGGTGCCAACGTTCACTAAGAGCAGGAAGGTGACACTGAGTAATTGGCAGTGATAAGGGGAAAAAGGATACTATGTGGAATTTGTAATTTTAACAAACTATTTGCAACTTTCCCTGAGACTCACGCACAAGCTCCAACTTCCCCTCTAGCCGGGGGGCCCTAGGCCCTGCCCTCACCCCATCCTCCAAGACCCCACTCTTCCCTGCCTGTTCCTGGCACCACTCCTCCAGCACCCCTTCCCTCAAGACCTCACCCCTGTTCCACAGCCTCTCTGCCCCAATCCACCCCTCCCCCCAAGCCCACAGTCTGTCTCTTTCCCTCCTCCTTCCTGTATGTGCCCTATCCCTGCTCTTTTCCTGCCCTGTGGAGCTGCCTGAACACCACAAATCACCCGTTTGTGCCACTCAAAAAATGCTGGGAGGATGAGGGAGGAGCAGGTAAGTGAGGCCACCAGGGTGTAAAGGGGTAGGGAGGCCAAGGGGCGCAGCGTGGCTGCCAGTGGGTACTCCCCAGCCATTCTTTTTCCCCATCGGTGTTCCAACACCAGAGCACCCACTCAGTTGGCCCCTCAGGTGCACTGGTTTCCCGAGTGTCAGCAGCAGTAGCAGTAGCTGCCTAGGTGACTGCTGCTTCTATAATGCTGACAATACTGTCATATTGTGTCTGTGCAAAGTATGTGTGGTTAATGAATAGCAGGTTATGTACACATTAGAAACCACTGCTGCAAATCCAGTAAGTGTGTATAGCATGGCCAGATACTGAACTGAAGTGTCAATATTTGGCCTACAAATAAATGCAAGTATGAGCAGAGCAGGAGCTGAACTGAGGTTCTGAGCAATTCTGTGTGCTTCAGGCAAAGTTTATGTGGCAGCAAACAATTAAATCCACTGAATTAAGTAAGCATAATTAACTCATCTGCTAATTCAAATACACCAAAAAGTCTACAGCAAGTTAAAAAACTTTCTACATGAATTCAATAGTTGCTGATACAGAATGTTTCATAATTCTCTGACTTGTAATTTAAAGATATTTTCACACAATGGGTTGCAAATGAAATGCACTGAATTATTTAATGCTGAATTATCTAATGCTTAATGTGTGTGACCTTGATTATACCCAAGATGATGCAGCCTCCAGGCAGTGGCAGGAGGTAAAAGTTATGTCCCATGCTATGTCTCTTGAGTTAACAAAACCTTCAAACAACCATGATGAAAGAAGCTCATTGTCTTGAATGTAAATATTTCTGTGATAGGCAAATGAAATTACTGACTCTGCTAGGGTTTCACTTTGTTTTTCTTACAATACTTTAAAAACAACTAATAGTTCTGCAGCACCTTAGAGAAAAACAAAAATGTAGATGGTATCTTGAGCTTTCATGGGCTCAACCCACTTCTTCAGATGAATGGAGGTAAGAAAACCAGAATACAATTAAATAGCAGAGAAAGAGAGGTGATAGGGAGGGAAAGAGAAGGAAAAAAATAGAAAAATATATTGTCTGTTAGAGTGTTTGTGCTCAACAAGGCTAATAGAGTGGGCTCTAAGTACCCGGTGCTTAGCTTTTTATGTCATTATGGTGTGGAATGTAGTGGCCCAAGCAGATCAGGTCTTTATTCCAACCTTGATTACAGGTGTCAAACTTGTAAATGAACCCAAGATCTGCAGCTTCTTTCTCAAGATTTTTTTTTTTTTTTGGAAATTGCTTTGTAATAGTTATAGTCACTTTTAGATCCATTAGTGAGAGCCTGGGTAAGTTAAAATGTTCCCCAACAGGTTTCTGTGTGTTACCATTCTGAATATCTGATTTGTGCTGCAGAACTTGGGTTCATTTACAAGTTTGACACCTGTAATCAAGGTTTGAACCTGATCTGGATGTGCTGCTACATTCCACATCCAAATGACATAAAAAGCTAAGCATCGGGTACGTAGAGGCTACTCTATTAGCGTCATTTAGCATCAACACCCTAACTGACACTATTTTTTCCTAGTTTTCCTTCTCTTTCCCTCCCCATCCCTTCTCTTTCTCTACTATTTATTTGTACCCTGGACCCCATACTCCATTCAGCTGAAGAAGTGTTTTGTGCCCATGAAAGCTCAGGATACCATCTACATTTTTGTTTGTTTCTAAGGTTCTGCAGCACTATTCGTTGCTTTTTAAGGGGGCTTTTTTCAGTTACAGACTAACAGAATCTACCCCTCTGAGACTTTTACAATACTTTGTTCTTGTACTACCTTATGTTGCAATGTACTGAGCACTGACAACTCCCTCTGACTTTACCAGGCACTGAAGGTGCTCAAAATCTCCCAGAACAAGGCCATGTAGTCTTTTTTTTGTATCTGGAATCACAAAAGCATCTTTAAAAAGCTAAATATCATCCCCAGTGCGCAGATGAGGAGAGTGAAGCACACAAATGGAGTTGCCCAAGGTCACACAATGGAGCAATGGAACCAGGGATGCTGGAACATTTTTTATTGTGGGGATGCTGATGATGCAATCCATGTGTTTGGTGTCTTTTATTGTTTCTTCAAGCCAAGGGGTGCAGCAAGTCTCCCAGCATCCACCATCGAGTGAAACAGCCACCGAGAGATTATAGGATTGCTGACTTCGGGTATGTCTACACTAGCCACCCTAGTTCGAACTAGGGTGGCTAATGTAGTCATTCGAACTTGCAAATGAAGCCCGGGATTAAAATATCCCAGGCTTTATTTGCATGTTCCCGGGCGCCGCCATTTTTAAATGCCCGGTAGTTCAAACTCCCTGCCCGCAGCTACACGCGGCATGGGCTAGGTAGTTCGAACTAAAGCCCCTAATTCGGACTACCATTACTCCTCATTGCAGGAGGAGTAACGAATTAGGGGCTTTAGTTCGAACTACCTAGCCCGTGCCGCGTGTAGCCGCGGGCAGGGAGTTCGAACTACCGGGCATTTAAAAATGGCGGCGCCCGGGATATTTTAATCCCGGGCTTCATTTGCAAGTTCGAATGACTACATTAGCCACCCTAGTTCGAACTAGGGTGGCTAGTGTAGACATACCCTTCCAGACTAGTACCCCATCTAGACATATACTACCTTCTGAGCTGAGCCTAAGTACTAAATCATGCCTTTGAGATTCAGTGAAATATGGAAAAAGATATATGGGAATCTGGAGGAGGAAGGTTTAGTTTTGGAGCAAAGTACATTTCAGATGATAAAATGCATGAATTTCTCACAACATTTCTTAACTTGCTGCCATTTTTGTGCTTCAGCCCATTAGAATACACTTTCAATTATTTTTTCAGCAGTCGTTGAGTTCACTCATTTAATATTTGGGTCAAATCACATGCAGCATATTGTAAAGTTTAGAGGGGAAATATTTCTCCAAGATTAATTATATTTTAGTAGGACTAGGGTTTTGCTGTATATATCTTTATGCATGGAAGTTCTGGCCAGCTTTGAATTCTGGAATCATTGAGCTGGAAGAAACCTCAGAAGGTCATCAAGTCCAGTCCCCTGCCGAAGGCAGGACCAATCCCAACTAAATCAACCCAGCCAGGGCTTTGTCAAGCTGAGACTTAAAAACCTTTAAGGATGGATTTCCACCACCTCCCTAAGTAACACATTCCAGTGCTTCACCACCCTCCTAGTGAAATAGTTTTTCCTAATATCCAACCTAGACCTCTCCCACTGTAACTTGAAATCATTGCTTCTTGTTCTGACATCCATCACTACTGTGAACAGCCTCTCTCCATCCTCTTTGGAACCTCCTTTCAGGAAGTTGAAGGCTGCTATCAAATCCTCCCTTAATCTTCTCTTCTGCAAACTAAAGAAACCCAAATCCCTCAGTCTCTCCTCATAGGTCATGCGCGCCAGCCTCCTTATCATTTTGGTCACCCTCCACTGGACCCTCTCCAATTCGTCCACATCCTTTCTATAATAGGGGGCCCAGAATTGGACACAATACTCCAGATGAGGCCGCACCAGAGCCGAATAAAGGGGAATAATCACTTCTCTGGATCTGCTGGCAATGCTCCTCCTAATGCACCCTAATATGCCATTAGCCCTCTTTGCTACAAGGGCACACTATTGACTCATATCCAGCTTCTCATCCACTGTAATCCCCAGGTCCTTTTCTGCAGAACTACTACTTAACCAGTCAGTCCCCAGCCTGTAACAATGCTTAGGATTCTTCCGTCCCAAGTGCAGGACTCTACATTTGTCCTTGTTGAACTTCATCAGATTTCTTTTGGCCCAATCCTCTAATCTGTCCAGGTCACTCTGGACCCTATCCCTGCCCTCCAGTGCATATTCTTCTCCCGCTAGCTTAGTGTCATCTGCGAACTTGCTGAGGGTGCAATCCATCCCCTCATCCAGGTCATTAATAAAGATGTTGAACAAAACCGGTCGTAGAACAGATCCTTGGGGCAGTCTGCTAGAAAACGACTGCCAAACTGACATCAAGCCATTGATCACTATACTGGGCTCAGCAGTCTAGCCAGTTTTCTATCCATCTTACAGTCCATTTATCCAATCCATATCCTCTTAATTTACTGGCAAGAATATTGTGAGAGACCGTATCAAAAGCTTTGCTAAAGTCAAGGTATATCACATCCACTGACTTTCCCATATCCTCAGAGCCTCATCATAGATCAGATTGGTTATGTATGACTTGCCCTTCGTGAATCCATGTTCGCTGTTCCTGATCAATTTCCCCTCTTCCAAGTGCTTCAAAATGGATTCCTTGAGGATCCTCTCCATGATTTTTCCTGGGACTGAGGTAAGGCTGACTGATCTGTGGTTCCCTGGATTGTCCTTCTTCCCTTTTTTGAAGATGGGCATTACATTTGCCTTTTTCAGATTATCCAGGATCTCTCCTGATCTCCACGAGTTTTCAAAGATAATGGTCAAAGGCGCCGCAATGATATTTGTCAACTCCCTTAGTACCCTCAAATGCATTAAATCCGGGCCCATGGATTTGTGTATGTTTAGCTTTTCTAAATAGTTCCTAACTTGTTCTTTCCCCACCAAGGGTTGTCCACCTCCTTCCCATACTGAGTTGCCCAGTGCATTTGTCTGGGAGCTGAACTTGTCCGTGAAGACAGAGGCAAAGAAAGCATTTAGTACTTCAGCTTTTCCCACATCATCTGTCACTGGTTTACCTCCCTCATCCAATAAGGGCCCCACACCCTCTCTGATCACCCTCTTATTGCTAACATGCCTGTAGAAACCTTTCTTGTTATCCTTCACATCCCTTGCTAGCTGCAATTCCAATTGCACTTTCGCCTTCCTGATAACTCCCCTCCATTCTCGAGCAATGTATTTATACTCTTCCCTAGTCATCTGTACAAGTTTCTACTTCTTGTAAGCTTCCTTTTTGTGTTTAAGCTCACTAAGGATGTCCCCGGTAAGCCAATCTGGTCGCCTACCATATTTGCTTTTCTTGCTGTGCATCAGGATGCTTTCCCCCTGTGCCTTAAATAAGGCTTCTTTAAAATACTGCCAGCTGTCCTGGATTCCTTTCCCCTTCATATAAGCATCTCAGGGAATCCTACCTATCAGTTCTCTGAGGGAGTCAAAGTCTGCTCTTCTGAAGTCCAGGGTGTGTATTTTGCTACTCTCCTTTCTTCCTTTGGTCAGGATCCTGAAATCTACCATCTCATGATCACTGTTTCCCAGGTTGTCACCCACCTCTACTTCCCCTACTAGTTCCTCCCTGTTTGTGAGCAACAGGTCAAGCTGCACATGGCCCCTGGTCGGTTCCTTCAGCACTTGTACCAAGAAGTTATCCCCAACATTCTCCAAAAACTTCCCTCATTGTCTGTGTACTGTTGTATTGGTCTCCGAACAGATATCAGGGTGATTAAAGTCCCCTGTGAAAACCAGGGCCTGCAATCTGGAAGCTTATCTCACTTGTCCAAAGAACGTCTCATCTACCTCATCCACCTGATCCGGTGGTCTATAGCAGACCCCAACCACAACATCACCCCTATTGCTTCCACCTCTAAACTTAACCCATAGACTCTCAACAGGCTTTTCTCCCTCTAAATACTACACTCTTACTGCTTTCTTACATACAATACAACTTCTCCTCCTTTTCTTCCCTGCCTGTTCTTCTTGAACAGTTTATACCCTTTGTGACAGACCACAGCCTGCAAACTGCAAAGCTCTTATAGAAGGCAGCCATATTGGGAGGTGGGTTAATGATTTCTTGTTTCCAAATTAGCCTCACCTGAACCCAAACCTGCAGACAGGATTGAAAATAGGGGCCTAATTAGGAGGCAGCTTGCAGCTGGGGTTAATTAAGTACCTGCTGCCAATTATGGCCTCCAGAGTTCCTATAAAGGGATTCCTCCCAGGCAGCAGCTGGGGAGTTTTTGGAAGGCACACAGAAGAGAGCAGTGCAGTGTAGCATGGAAATGCTGAACGCCAAGGGCTGGCTTGTGATGAGAATGGCTTGGTAGGCGGGGACCTTTGCCTCTAGGGAAATCCTTGGGCAACAAAGGGGGCTCTGTGAGTCTCTGAGGGGGCTCTTGGAGTAACCTCCAAGAAGCGCAGAACCCCCCAAGGGAGCTACCAAGGGACTTTGTCACACCTTCCATGACAGTGCTCCAGTCAAGTGAGTCCTCCCACCAAGCCTCCGTTATTCCAATCAAATCATAGTTTTTTGACTGGGCCAGGGCTTCTAATTCTTCCTGTTTGTTTCCCAGGCTTCTCGCATTTGTGTACAAACACCTTAGATAACCAGTTGATTGCCCTACCTTCTCCATCCGAATCAGGGGTCCTCCTTTGTTGCTCATTCCTTCTTGTGTTTCTTCCTGGTATCCAACTTCCTCACCACAGGGCTTTGGTCACTGTCCCCCAACGAACCTAGTTTAAAGCCCTCCTCACTAGGTTTGCAAGCCTGCCCACAAAGATGCTTTTTTCCTCTCTTGGTTAGGTGGATCCCATCTCTTCCTAACAATCCGTGTGCCCGGAACAGAGTCCTGATTGAAGAAACCAAAGCCCTCTCTCCGACACCACCTGCGCAACCATGCATTTACTTCCTCAATTCGACGACCTCTACCCGGACCGTTTCCTTCAACAGGGAGGATGGACGAGAACACTACTTGCACTTCCAATTCTTTGATCCTTCTTTGATATTGGTGCTTTCATTTCTGATGCCCAAGTGCTACTAGCCTCAGATCTTCTATTGCCAGTGCATTTGCAATTGTTTGATAAAAGGATAAGTTGTGCATTTTGGACCTTTTGAATACCAAGATCATCATCTAAATGTTACTAATTCCTGCCAGGCGTGCAGGGGACTGGACTTAATGACCTCTCAAGATTCCTTCCAGTTCTATAATTCTTTGGAAACCTTTGCTCATATGTGAGGGAGAACAGTTCCAATTCTTGCACTCAAGATTCTATTTACAATGAGGATTTCTGAGAAATCTCCCACAATTGCTCTAAAAGTGTTGGGAGTACCAGTGTCAATCATTTATTTGACTGTTTATCACTGTTATAATAAATCTGGTCTAATCATACTTAGGGACCAATATGTTGGCAGCTATGCTACAGTACAATTCCTATCAGAAATATGGCTTTATGGGTGATAGTACAATAGATGGTGATTTCCCTAAAACTCTTCCCTAAAATTCACAATGACTCCTTTTAGAACAGAGGCACTCATTTCCTTAGATGGAGAGGAGAGGAGTGTTGGTTTATTGCTCCTCTTAACTGGGTGGCAGAGCATACAGATAACACATGCAGCAGCCTCTGTTTTCCTGATCTCCAGGAAGTACCATGCCTGCTTGAGGCACCAACTATATGTGAGTTCCTGCTGGGTAGTGTTTCCCCTCGGCTAAACTCCATGCTGAAGACTTTGGTTTAAATTCACACTCTAGCTCAAAATATTAAGACATTTTTATATGCCGTCTTAGTGACTTACTAAAAACTTTATTTAATCCATAAAGTTAGTAATAATCCCTCCGGTGTCAATATTTCTTTTTCTGCTGTGTTAATGCTTGGTCGAGCCGCCTCAAAGCTCTATGACTTTTGATGCAGAGCTGAAACCACCTTTAATGGCATTGCTTTCTACAAAGCTTATCACTTTAGTAGGTGTTTTCTAGACAGAATAGATTTCCTGCCATTTAATTATTCCTTCCTTTGTACCATTCTTTGGTCAATATACTGTTTGTGTCAAACTAATTTTCTCCCCCGTCAGTCAGTCTTTGACCCTATTTTTATAGTGATTTTTAAAAAAATATCTTTTGAAATGTTATGTTTCATTTTATCTATTATACATATAACACAGAATCAGGTTCAGAATGAATTCAGTTTGACAAGCATCTGATGAATTGTAGAGGAGTAGGCAGGCCCACAGTTAGTCCTCTATAGGCTTTATACATTATGCAGTAGTACTTTTCAGTTTTTTGAGAACCTGTTAGAATCCTTCAGGATATTTTAAGGGATTATTGAGATAAAAAAATGTTGCTTTGCGTCCAGCATTCTGATTTATCTTTTTACATTATATCTTTATTTCTCCTGAATTTGAGATGAAGCAAAATATCTCTTAGTACCACTAAAGGGGAGAGTTCCCAGGGAAGTGCCCCTTAGTATAACTGATTGCCACAGCTGACATGTGAACACAATCCTGACCTTGAAAGAGCTAGTAAATGAAAAACAAGAAGATTTAAGGGGGAAAAAAATCTGACACATGGAAATATTGACCCAAATCCTCTAGTTGCTGGTACTTACTGAGCTAAAACTTTTGCTGAAGCCTCTGAATTCAGTGACCACGGTTATTTCTAAGACTTCCATATAAAAGTGAAGAGTTGATATTTCCCCTTCTCCATTATCTGTGTACCTACATAAAGGCCAAGAATAATCTTAGATTCTAGGCTTGTATTTGAATTGGGATTTTTTTTTCCACAGAATTATCACCTCTTTATGGCTACGTCTAGACTGCAGTGCTTTTCTGGGATACTGGAGGTATCCCAGAAAAGGAATGGCACGTCCAAGAAACACATCTGCTTTTATGAAATTTGGTGCCATGTGGACATGTCAAATTTTGGAAAAGCCTCTTTCAAAAGAAAAGTGGGAAAAGATACGCAAATTGCTCTTGACAATTTGCGTATCTTTTTCTGACTTTTCTTTGTAGTCTAGACATAGCCTTTATTTGACAGTATTCCATAACAGCTTAAATTTCCCCATACAAAGGTCTTTGGGACACTGGGCAAACTGAAAGATTTCAATAGGAAATAACATATTTGCTTTTTCTATAGCACAATTTAAATACCATGTGTTCCATTTCAGGTTTGTTATCTCTCCAAGCTAATTATTTTTCCTTCCCTCACATCTATAGCTTTTCTCTATTATATAGCTGTTGGCTTTTCCTGTACTCATTAAGGTCTGAATATGGTTGAAAAGATAGAGACTTACATTATAAACATAAAGAGATAAATTATTTTCTGATATAAATTGGTGCAACTGATGGAAATACACCAGTTTACATTAACAGATACTGTATTTTCCTCAGTGACTATTTATATCAGGAGTGGGGAACTTCCAAATGGGAGGCCACACACAGTTCATCAGGGTTAGCTCTTGGTAGGCTACTAGTCAATATGTTTACTTGAGTATTCACAGACATGGAGCCTCACCTCTCCCAGTGGCCACGGTTCACTGTTCCCAGCCAATGGGAGCTGCAGGAAGTGTCAAGGGCTTGGCAACTGCTTCCCTCGGTTCCATTAGCTAGGAATAGGGTGAATCACAGTCACTGGGAGCTGCAAGAGGCAATGCCTGTGGATGCATCACAGCCCACCAGTGACTAACCCTGATAAATCACACATGGCCCACAGGCAGGAGGATCCCCCCCTTGATTTGTAGTTACGGCAGTCAATGTTTAGCCAGGATGCAAGAGATACTGATGCAAGAGATATTTGATTATTCAGTCAATATATAAGAAATCAACCACTGTGAAAGATGACTGCACTAGGTGCAAGGACCACCAGCAGGTGGGAGGTGCTGAGGGGAGGGAAGGAGTTGGTTGCCTAAATGTTGACTCTGTGGGTGCTAAGCAGTGTGGAGCACCCATAGAATCAGCACTTATGCTTGCTCATATAAGTAACTGCAGTGTCACATGAGCAGGGACTACATGTGCGAGTGAGGGTCAGAAGAGATTACTCCTTTCTTATTCCTAACACAACTGTTTTAAAACATGTTTGAAAATGAGGGTTTTTTTCTCTCTTGTATTTAACAATTTGCTCTAACCTGATAGATTTCTCTTAACACATACTTTATTGCAGCTCTTATTGTCTATATTTAAATTGAAATCTTAACTCCATGAATGCATTAACTTATCTATATTCAATTTTATCAAGGTGAAAAAAATATTTGTAGATGACTGAAGCTGAGTTTTTCCTTTTATTTGACTGATGTTTATAATGATGTCAGGAAGGTTTAAGGGAGATATTGTTCCATTTCAGGTTTGTTATCTCTCCAAGCAAATGTTGTATTGGAAGATATTGCTCATGGCTGTTTTATCCAAGTTAAATATTTTTTTCCTTCCTCTTCTTTTTAAAGAGGGGATATATGCCCTCATCAAGTTATATAACATAGAAAAATATTTTTTCTATTCCTTTCTGAATTTTGTTTTATCAGTTTTAAAGAACAGTGATCCCATAATCTTTTATCATTCAACCTTCTTCTGGTATGTTATGTATCAGTACTACAGTGGCAATTAGTAAAAAAAAGGGCATTTTCAAACATTTTATTCTATATCTAACTCGGTACTCAATATTGCAAGGTTCTGTATCTTGCTGAAAAGACATGGAGTGTTCATTTGCCAATCACACATGCAACTCAACTAAAATCCAGTGCATGCAAATAATGTCTGTCATTACCATTTTTAGGGTCCTACAATCCCAGGAGCAATATCACATTTGAGTATGTTTAAAAGTGGCACTTAACGGAATTTGATAGCAAGGACAGTCAAATACACCAGCCACATCCAGAGAAATTGATTAGAGTGCTTACATTTTTTTCACACACAAAGAACAAATGGATACATGCAGAATGACCTTCATTTTAGATTTAGAAATCAACAGAAGAAAATATAAAAACCAAGTGTTCAATAAAAACGCGTATAGTGTTCTCTCAATGACAGTCTGTGGTGAAATCAAAATACCTGTATATGTCTGTAGAGGGTAGAGTTCTTTGGAGTTTAAAGGTACAATACACAAAAAATAGAAGCACAACAATTACAGTTAAATAGACCTTTTCAAACAAGACAAGAGGCTTTTAAAAGTGTTTGTTTACAAATATAATATAAGCAAACAATACAGGTATGCAGGGGCAAAATTAGAAAGGCAAAGGCACAAAATGAGTTCAGTCAAGCTAGAGACATTCAGGGTAACAAGTTGACATTTTTGGTAATGGAATGCTTAAGATAGTGAATGTTAATGGAAATGGGGTATGATTAGAATCAAAATAGAAAAAGAACATGTTTAAAATTTCTTAGAAAAGTTAGATGTCTTCAAGTTACCAGGGCCTGATGACTTGAATATTCAAGGAGCTGATAAAGGAGGTATCTGAGCTTTTAGCTAGCATCTTTGAAAAATTATGGAAGACAGAAGAGATTCTAGAAGAGTGGAAAAGGGCCAATATAGTGCCCAATTTATAAAAAGGGAAATAAGAACAACTCAGGAAACTATAGACCAGTCAGTTTAACTTCTATGCCAGGAAAGATAATGGAGCAAGTAATTAAGAAATTTATCTGCAAGATAGTATAGGTGATAGGTAACAGCGAGCATTGATTTGCAAAGAACAAATGATGTCAAAGCAATCTGATAGCTTTCTTTGATAGGATAATGAGTCTGGTGGTAAGGGGAAAAGCGGTGGATGTAGTATACCTAGACTTTAGTAAGGCATTTGATATGGTCTCGCATGACCTTCTTATCAATAAACTAGACAAATGCAACTTAGATGGGGCTACTATAAGGTGGGTGCAGAACTGGCTGGATAACCGTTCTCAGAGAGTAGTTATTAGTGGTTCACAATCCTGCTGGAAGGGCGTAACAAGTGTAGTTCTGCATGGGTCTGGGAATGGGTCTGTTCAATATCTTCATCAACTATTTAGATATTTGCATAGAGAGTATGCTTATTAAGTTTGCAAATGATATGAAACTGAGAGAGGTTGACAGTGCTTTGGAGAATAGGGTCATAATGCAAAGCTGTGACCTGGAAGAAATGGTCTGAGGTAAATAGGATGAAGTTTAATAAGGACAAATGCAAAGTACTCCACTTAAGAAGGAACAATCAGTTTCACACACACAGAATGGGAAGTGACTGTCTAGGAAGGAGTACTACAGGAAGGGATCTAGGAGTCATAGTGGACCACAAGCTAAACATGAGCCAACAATGTGTTGCTGTTGCAGAAAAAGCAAACACGATTCTGGGATGCATTAACAGCAGTGTGAGCAAGACATGAGAAGTCATTATTGCAGTCTCCTCTTCACTAAGTAGGCCTCAATTGGAGTATTTTTTCCAATTCTGGGCACCACATTTCAAGAAAGATGTGGAGAAATTGGAGAAAGTCCACAGAAGAGCAACAAGAATGATTCAAGGTCTAGAGAACACAACCTATGAAGGAAGACTGAAAGAATTGGACTTGTTTAGATTGAAAAGGAGAAGACTGAGAGGGGACATGATAAGCAGTTTTCAGGTATCTAAAAGGGTTTCACAAGGAGAAGGGAGAAAAGTTCTTCTCCTTGGTCTCTGAGGATAGGACAAGAAGCAATGGGGTTAAACTGCAGCAAGGGAGGTTTAGGTTGGACAATAGGAAAAACTTCTTGTCAGGGTGGTTAAACACTGGAATAAGTTGCCTAGGCTGGTTGTGAAATCTCCATCTCTGGAGATATTTAAGAGCAGGTTGGGTAGACATTTATCGGGGATGGTCTAGATGGTATTGGGTCCTGCCGTGAGGGTAGGGGACTGGACTCTATGACCTCTCGAGGTCTCTTCTAGTTCTAGTGTTCTATGATTCTATAAAATATTGTGGAATGTTCTGTAAAAATATTTTTTCCAGTTATTCATATTTATTTATCTGCTTTAAAGATTTATATAATGTATATTTCACACAAGCTGT
Source organism: Pelochelys cantorii (assembly GCA_032595735.1). Taxonomy (NCBI): domain Eukaryota; kingdom Metazoa; phylum Chordata; order Testudines; family Trionychidae; genus Pelochelys; species Pelochelys cantorii. Next base: position 91,027,834 of record CM064326.1, read on the forward strand.
TAATAGAGACTGCAAAACACTTTGGCAATAATTAAATAATAATTTACTATATGAATGTATGAGATCAGAAAGTAGCAAATACATTTTATGGTAGCTTATATCTGGGAAGGCAGATAAGTATAATGGATACCATAAAGTGCACTGTGTTAAGTTCAGCTGTTTCCTAACAACTTGTAATTACTTTCAAAGAGCATTATTTCACTAGAACTTGCTGCTGTTATGAAGATTAAACGGATAGCAGTTTCAGAGGGGAAAAATGCATTCATGAGTTATATTTTTGATTGTGACGATTTTGTTCTATATGTTACAATGGAATAATAGTTTTGCTGTGAACAGCAACTGTCAATCTACAGCAGGGGTGGGCAAATACCGGTCTGTGTGCTGGATCTGGTGTGCCAGTGTTAGCTCCTGGCAGGCTTCTGCACTGCCATATTTATATACACATCCACAGATACCGGGGATCACAGCTCCCATTGGCCATGGTTTGCCGTTCCTGACTGATAGGTGCTGTGATCGCCCATACCTGTGGAAATGCAGGTAAATACGCAGCCATGGCTCTCCAGGGGCTAACCCTAGTGAACCGCCACTGTTTTACTGCCCACCTCTGATCTACAGTATTTGAACATAAACCTGATTTTAGAGAAAGCGAGTATAACTGTCCCTGTTACATACCCCTCCCTTTGTGCTTGATAAGCATCAATCACATTTCATGCACATCCCATTTCCCTGGCACAACTAAACCCTGATCTTGCTTTAAGTTATGATAAAAGGAAGCTGTATATCAAGTTTGGTGGTTCTAGCTCTTACCATTTAGGAGGAGCACTTGAACAAAGAAACTCACAGATACATGCACGGACAGGCACAAACAGAGAGATATATATGGTAGGTTTAAAGACAAATATTTAATTTCTAATCTGCTATGAAGACAAATATTTAATTTCCTTGTGGGTTTTGGCACTATGACACTCATCACAACAGCAGCCAAGTGCTGCAAAAAATCAATGTATTGCCACAATAATCCGATAAAAATGAGGATGCATGTATAGCAATTGTGAGCACCCAAAATTAGATGCCAATGGACTTATTTTTCTGATTACTTAGTATTTCAGAGCACTTTGTTTGATCAGAGACTAACAGTCATTGCCTTCAGTTGCAACTGTGAATGTTCAACACTTCAGCAAATTAATCTCCAGGTTTCTTGAGTCAGGCATTCAGAAAATAAGGAACACATGATCGATGACAGAGTATAAAGTGTTTGGTGTAACTAAGTTGCCTAGTGTCACATAGGAATTCTGTGGTGGAGCCAGAAATCAAATCCAGTTTGCCAGAATGGCATTAAACTTCCTTAATCACATTGTTTCTCTGGAAATCTCATGCCTCATTCATTACACACTTTCAAATTCTGGAACAGAGAGCAAGTGATATCTATCTATCTATCTATCTATCTATCTATCTTTTAGGGCAGAATCTGTCTGTATGTCTGTCTGTGAATCTGTTTGTTCAAGACCGCCTCCTAAACTGTAAGAGCTGGGGCCACCAAATTAGGTAGGCAGCTTTCTCTTCTCTTAACTTAAAGAGAGGTCAGGGTTTGGTTATGCCAGGAGAACTGGAAACCCAAGGAAAAGGACAGTTTCCCATAACATGCAAAGGGAGGGGCTGCTTTTTGGAGGGATGAAATATTAGAGTGGCTTCTGGGGGTAGTGAGCTGGCAGGAGACAGCTATCCTGCAGAGTGTCCACTGAGTACAGCTGCAACACCATGGGAGTGACCAGAAGGACTGAGGCTTTGCCATCTTGCCTGCCACTAGAAAAGGTAAGTGGGGCTCTGCTCGGGAGACAGCCTCCATTGTCCTGCCGCCAGCCCTGGTATGTGGTGGAAGGGAGTGACCTGCTGGCCTTGGGAAGGTCCCTGGCAGAGGCCAGGTGTGAGGAAGAGAACCCCCCTACCCTGCGATGGACCACGGGGAGAGGGAGAGAGCCCCTTCACCCAAGGAGGGGCCTGGGATGATGGAGACAGCTTCCCACTGCTCTGGGAGGGGTCTAAGGGGAGGAAGAGAGTCCCCACTGGTATCTGGGAACAAGCAAGCAAGCAGGGTGCTTAGTCCCCACTGACCTGAGCTGTTCCCAGCATGAAACCACGAACCACGACCACCCTCTACTCTGAGACCCTCTTCACCACTTGGCCTGATTCCTGCACCCACCACCGCTTGCTCTGAGCCCCCTCCTCATCTCCACATCCCTCACTCTTGCACCCTCCCATGCCCACCTCCTGTCCTGAGCTCCCCACATTCCCAAGGCCCTGCCCTGACTCCTTCTCCCTCCCACACAACCAGCCCCCGTCCCTGCATGATCTAGGAAATGTCACATAAGTCTTTTAGTAGCATATAAGTAAAATGAACAATGCAATAAATTGACCTGAAAGAGGCAGAATTTTTTAAATTACATCCCTTGTATTTCTCAAGAACTTGAGAAATAATTCCCTGCCCCTTCTCTACTCCCCAAAATTGATGAGAAGGGAAAGCAGTTTCAACCTATTAACTTAACATTGAATTCATTTGACTGTAGGCTACAGTGAACAGTTTAGAAGTTCAAAGAGACTGGGAAAATTTCTTTCAAATCAAATGCATAATTAAAGTCCAGGAAATCAGGGTGGAGCATACCCCTAATTAAAGAAAAAGCGTCGGGGACCTATTGTATATTCACAGTTCTGCTCATTTCTGTGTTAGCCATATTGCATTAAACTTGTGAAGACATCTGGAAGTGAAATTTGTTTTTCCCACATTAGGGATTTTTCAAATGCACAAAATGATTAAACACATAATTTGAATTATGGACAGGTTTTATTGTAAGAAGAATTTTCTTTCAGGTTTGCTGATGGAAAAGCAACAACATAATTTCCAACATAATAAAGACACAGAAAAATGCAGAATTCACATTGCAAATTTATTTGGGGGCGAAGCAGTCTTTTGTTGTGTGTTTGTACAGCCCCTTGCACAGTAGTAGGGTTATGGTCCACTAATAATAATAATAATAATAATTAATAATAATAAATTTAAAGACTTTGGGGAATAAGACTAGACTCCTCTATTTTAAAGGAAAAGAAAGTTACTCCTCCTGTTTTATTCTGAGGTAGAAGTTTGTTTTGTGAACTAAACAGAGTTACACTTATTTGCAACACCTGATATTGTCTTAAATCCTTATGCCTCTTTGTAACTCACACACTACTCAGACCCAAAAGCTCTTGTGTTCTTATCCTACAGCATTTTACTTACATTTTGACCTGGGGCAAGCCCTCTAAAGCACTATTTTCAAATCTAGTTGCCTCAAACTATCCTTCATCTTTTAGCACCTATATAGAAGAAATCTAATTTTAAAGATGCAGAAATCCTGTAACCCTCATTGACTTCCACTTAGTTTCTACTGAACTCAGCATCATTGAAAATAAGGGTCAACTCGTTTTGGAGCCTCAGTACTTGTTGTTGTTTGAAAATGTTGTCCTGAATCATTCTATGCCTGAGCTCCACTACCTCTAAAGGAGGATAACACCACTCACTGACCTCACAAGGGTGAAAAGAGGATTAATTAATCTTTCTAAGAGACAGATATGATGAAAAGTGGTATCTTTAGCTGGCAATTTAGCATGGCTTAGAAATATTTGTCTTTCAGTGCCTCTGTTTGCCTACCTCCTCTCTCTCCCTTGAGCCAGGGATAGATAACATGGACTAAATTTCCTCTTGGGGTAAATCCAAACTTGCAAATGAGTTATGTAAGTTTGGCCGAAGGACATTGTTCCCCAGGTCAGAAAGGAGTCAAAAGCAATTAAAACCAACCTGATAAATATATATACTGTGGTCTCCTAGAAAAAGTTTGAACATTAGGTAATCATTCATAGCCTGCAGTTCCCATAGAATTCAATGAACTTTTATATTCTTTGCACCTCCATAAACTCTTCCCGCCTAAAAAAAAAATCTTGCAAGATATTGGTGCGTTCTTTCAAAATCTAAATAAGTTAGAAATTCTTTTGCTCAAATGCACAATGTTAGCATATCTAATTTTGGCTTATGCAATCTCCTTATCTGCTCTGAAGGCTAAGAGAAAGTACAGTCTGTTTGCCTGAGATGCTAAACTACACTATTTTCCAGTTCCTTGTTCTGTCATAAGGGTACATCTACACTGCACACTTATTATGGAATAAGCTATTCCGGAAGAAATACTCCAAAATAACTTATTTCAAAATAGCACATCTACACTACAGGGAAGTGTCAAAATTAGCCTGAGGCAGGCTTCCCTAATGTGGATGTTGTATCCTGATTTAGAGTCCCAGGAGGCACTGGGGAGTAATTACTCTGAATGGTGCTGAGAAGGAGCTATTTCAAAATAGCAGCAGTGGAGTGTGCACACTACAACTATTTTGTAATAGCTATTTCGGAAGAGGCATTATTCCTCATGGAATGAGGTTTACAGAAGTCAGAATAAGCCATCCATTATTTTGAATTTATTTCAAAGTAATGGAATTACTGTGTAGACGCTTGCATCGTTATTTCGGAATAACAATAGTTATTCTGAAATAACACTGTTGTATAGATGCACCCTCACTGGCCTGCTCTGTGACCTTGGAGAAGTCATTTCACTTCTCCATTTCCATTATGAAGCTTTCTCAAATTGTCTGTTTTGACTGTAAGCTCTGAGGAGCTGAGACTATGACCCTCTATCTGAGTAGTGCCTAGCACAAGGGGCCTTTTTCTAACTGGGGCCTGAAAATAATACTGTACTGAAAAAAATTATAAATATTGTCTTGCTCCATATGAAGGCTCTGTTCCAACCTGACTTGCTCATGTCTATTTTCTATGTCTACACTGCATGGCTATTTGGAAATCAGCTATTCCGGAAAAGTTATTCCAAAATAGCTTATTTCAAAATAGCACGTCTACACTGCAGGATAGCCTCAAAATTAGTGTGAGACAGACTTCCCTAATATAGACATGCTTTCTTGATTTAGAGCCCCAGGATGCACTGGGGAAGAATAACTTAGAATGGCCCTGGTGAGGGGCTATGCTGAAATAGCAGCAGTGGAGCATCTACACACATCTTATTTTGCTAATGTAGAAATTTTCCAAAGAATATTTCATACCAAAAATATGTAAATCAAGATTTTCTTTCAGAAAATTTGAAGTGATCCCCCAGCTGTCTTACCTAGAAGGCTCTTGTCAATTAACTGTCAGAAAATGAAGTGACAAGAGGTTTCCTGGAGAACTAGCTCTGGATAACAAAAGCACAGAACATCCTGATTCTTACTTGTTATCTGCATATGTAATGCATGACTGTGAGAAGCCATTTTCAGAATGTGATTAGAGTTGGCTAAGACCCATTTTCTTGAAATTTTGAATCTGTTGGAATTGGGTGATCAGTCATGCCAATAATTCTCAGTGTCTTGCTTATTATGTTACACATCTAAAATAAGTGCTTTATTCAGCACCAAAAAGGAGTAATATGGATTAAACTAACTGGAACTAATCCTACAATCAAATGCAATGTCTAATGCACTATGGGAAGACATAGCTCTCAATTCTTTTTCCAGATCATATGAACCTCCTGCAACTCTTGTACAAGTCTTGCCTACTCTTGCACAGATTCGGTCTCTTTGCCTCACACACAAGCCTATTGTATATATTCGCAAGCCCATGATATTTTTAAATGCCTATGTAATATTTCAAATCAGTGGGAACAATTTATTTCAACTTCTGATTGCAAGTACAATCTAAGGTGCAAGCTGTTCAAGTAGCAAGATCACCAGGCCTCAACTTTTTTTCCTACACAAGCATCAACTATGGGACCAGGGCTTTTGGAGGTTGTGCTAAAGTAATTCAGCTGGGGTCTTGCAGAGAGACACTAGAGGAAGTTGGCTTACCCACTGCAGAAATGGATGAGCTGAGGGAGGGTAAAAAATGTATAATTGGTACAATTTTTTTCATATGCCTTGATGTTTAAATTCAGGCAAATGTTTACTAAGATGGATGAGCAGCTTTTTTATATTTTACTGTGTATTTACAGTGCATTTTAATATCCTATGAGGGCACATAAAATGCAGAATGCATTCCTATGGTTTTGTACTTCAAAACGAATAATACAAACTAAATACCTCTGAGGGAATGTGGGAGTGAACCCATCAGGAAACAGTGGTGAATCCACCTAGTAGTACAGAAGGATTTGTTGCGGCAGCCAGATGTACTTCATTTCTCCTTTTACCTGATGAGGTCAATTTGGCCCAGCCTATTAATCCTTGTTAAGAGTATTCAAGTTAGGTCACCCCTTAGCTATGTATTAGGTGATCCTTAAGTGAACCTTTTAGACAATGAACAAACAAGGGTAAAGAAGATTCAGTTTGACGTAGTATACAAATTCTTGGTATTTTTGTCTGTGTCTGTTCCAAGATTCCACAATGTTCCATTTATAAAGGTTATCTACACCTTGAAGGACATTTAGGATATGAAAGGTTTCATACTTATATATATGCTTCACTAGTCATTGATTAAGCAATAAATCCTAACTAAACTTTTGCATCTCACAAACCCATCTGAGTATAAGGTTGGTTGGTAGAGCAACCTTACATGTTTTAAGTTGGTTCTAGGGGGGGAAATACCCTCTTATAAAAGAATTATAGATAAACAGTTTTAGAAAAAACACGTGAGAGAAGTTCAACAATGAGACATCATCACCTTAGTAAATTTAAGGGATAATTTATGTATGATGAGATGCTGCCAATCTTAATGTTGCCCATTGAGTTGCTAAACTAAGAGAAGGCAACAATCACAACCAACTACAGGTCTAAACCTGTGACTCTCTGGTCCAGCAACATCCATAGTCCAGTAGGACCAAGAAGTTGCTGGACCAGAGAACCCCCAGGAGTGCGAGCCAGTTGGGAGTCCATCAGTGGGATTCCCCACAATCAGGACTGGCAAGCCCTGTTCCCGGGGAGTCCCAGCTGGGCCATGGTGGCTGGGGAGCTCCTTCCCCAGAAAGCCCCAACCAGTTGGCAGCAGTAGGCTGGACCCCAAGCACAGCAGTAGCTGGGAGAGAGCCCAGTGGCAGTGGAGCTGGAGCGGAGCCAGCCAAAGTGAGGGGTAGTGTCCTGGGAGGCTGTTGGGAGGTGGCATCACCTGGTCTGGCAAATTCCCTCATTCAGGACGGGTCGAGTCCTGAGGGTGTTAGACCAGGGAGGTCCAACCTATACTATTTACTAGGCCAAATTAAATACTCATGCAAAAAATAGTCAGTAACATGAGTACCTGAGTGAAATCTCTATGTGAAAAGGCTTAAGCTTTGTTGAGTGTAGCATCTCTAGTAGGCAATCAATAACATTTAAGACAATGAAGTGAGCTGTACCATAACATCAACACAACAGATTTCTATTGACACTGACACAATCTGAATCCATAAAAAAGAATTTCCTTCTGCCTCCAATAGATAAGGACAGTTAGACAGCGTAGAACACAACACCTTAATTATAGTTGTGTTGAATTATGTGCCTCACACAGGCCCTGAAGAGGTTAATGTGGCATTGAGAAGCCAGTTAACATTCCTGACAACATCTATGAGAGAAAGAAAGCCAAGCTTAGCTGATAATGAAACTCAGATGAGGAAGGGCCAGGTAGTGATTAGAAAGCCAGGAAGTCTGTAGCAGAGAAATATTTTTATTCAATTGCAAGTGGAACTCCACAGGGGACTGTAATTATTCCAAATCTCTTTAACATCCTGATTTCCCTACAGAGACAAATATTGGAATAGGGATCAGATTGTTTGCTGACAACTGTGCCATATGTACCAAAAGCAGAAATCTTGGAAAGCACCTCCAAAATAATCAATTATACATTAAAGAGAAATATAGATGGGGAAACAGGTGGGGTAATATTTTTATACACAAAAACTAAGATACTGTCCTTCACCACAAGGAAAATAATATAAAAAGATGTGAAATGATATCTATATGATCAAAAGATAAATATAGGGAAAATTAAATTATTAGGTATGATATTTGATAATAAGCTCACTTGGAGGGACCATACTGAAAATGTTAAATATAAGTATAAAAGTTGAATTCACTTTCCCAAATATATTTCTGGAACAGCTTGAAATGTGGATAAGAATAAGGCTGTAATGTTATACAAAGTGCTAATTAGATCAATTATTGAATTTGAATGTCAGGTCCTTGTGAATACAAATGTGAGAAAAATAGACTATATCTAACCACAGACATTGCATATCACACATAATGCCTTAATTACTATGCCTTTGTGTATACTAAAAATAGCAATGGGTGGAATGCCTAACATTCTTATACTCTTTTAGACTTTTGGGCTGAGAACCTCACTGGTGGACCATCAGATGCTTTATTTACCTGACCATCCTCAGGCACAGAGCCCTGCAGCTCTCAATGACCGCTGTTTGCCATTCCCGGCCAATGGGAGCTGTGGGAAGCGATGGTCTGGCGTGCATCACTTCTTGCAGTTCCCATTGGCCTGGAACAGCAAACTGCAGGCACTGGGAGCTGCAAGCAGCCATGCCTGCAGATGTTCAGGTAGATAAACCATCTCATGGCCCTCCAGCAACTAACCCTGATGAGTCACATATGTCAAGCACCCAGAGGTTCCCCTCTCTGGGACTAGATCATAGTGAAGATGACCACACCTAGCTAATGTATAATAATTGTTGGAAACTCAGTAGAAGCTGAGTTTGAGAATAATAAAAACTGCCCATTTATGTAGGTTTCATAAATGGATAAAGGATATTAAGGAAAAGAAAAGATTGAAAGAGACCAAAATATATAGCTGGGGGGGTGGAGCTATGACTGGAAAACCATCCCCTTGTGACAGACCTGGAAATAGATAATGAAATAAATATAAGGAGAAGATTAATAAATATACAAGATATAGAAAAATCAATATATTTGTGAAAAGTGGAGATATTATTTACAAATACTGTATACCTCACTAGCTCCAAAAAGAAAAGAACAGGAAAAGTGGAAACATCTTTCTGAATATCCTCACTCAGCCCCAAGAAAGCCATAAGGCTAACTAATTTTGTATCCCTGTTCACAGCTGTGCTAACAAGCAATGTGTGACCAGGTGCCATGGCTATCCTATCTAACTCCATTTTCAGGACTGCAGGCAATTTGCAGTGGTACATCTGACAGCATGAAATGATATTGTTAATGAAATATTACAGCTAACAAGCAAACTGGTTCAACAGGATATGACCATAGTAATAACATGGATCCCAGCCCACGTAGAGATAGCAGGCAATGAATTGGTGGACAAACAGGCAAAAAAATGCTATTAATCATGAACAAATTGTGCTAGTAATCCCCTTAAGCAAACTGGAATTTAAACACCTCATTAAAAATGAGCTAAGGGAGAAATGGCAAGAACTATGGGCAAACAAAACAAAGGGGAAGATTTTCTGAGAAGTGGGCCCACAGTTGACAATGTTGGTATAATCCAAGGCTCAGAGAGAAGAAGCAAATTGGCTCTATTTAGAATTCTGACAGGATATGGTGGATTAAATAGTAATTTATTTCTAATTAACATGCACAAAGATGAATTATGTGTACCATGTAAGGTCCATGACTGTACCTATAAAATATCTTGATATAAAAAATTCAGAGGCCTAAAAGTAATACAATGTTCCTTTCAAAATCTGTTAAGGACACAAGGAAAATGGGTGCCAATAAGAAAGAAACCTCTCCTGAAATTCTTTACTAGGAAAGATGTGAGACTTTTAGACATGAAAAAAAAAGTATGGTGCATGTCAGTCATAAATTCAGCCAGTGAGTCTGCTATAATACAAAACTGAAGAAGAAAGAAAGAAAGAAAAAATGCCTCCAGATATGGAAATTTGTAAAATTAGCTTTAAACTCAAATTAAATTACAGATCAAGTTGAAAATCCCCCTAAAATTCAAGTATAAAGCACAGAGTATAGGGTGCAAATTTTGGGAGAAAACATTGTATGTTTCATGGAATCAAAGAAGATAGCTCTTTGATCTCAGTGAAAAATCAACCCCAATCTTATAAGGCTATGTCTAGACTGTAGCATATGCGCTCTTTTGCCATCCCTGTAAACCTCATTCTACGAGGCATAAGGGATGTGTTGAAAGAGCAGGTCTTTCCAAAATGTGGTGCCATGTAGACATACCAAATTTCAGGAAAGCCTCTTTCAAAAGAACACTGGAAACTCTGCAGTCTAGACGTAGCCTATTACTATGGAAGCCCTACCATACTTAGTAGCATATGTACATACAAACCTATAAATTATAAAGTTGCAAACTGCTCACTAACAAGCATCAGTGTGCCCAAACATTGTTGAGTGCGTTGCTTTGTTAGAGTTACCAATCTCGTTGGAAAACTAAGCAGACTTTAAATCTATTACCAAGAGATGACTAGCTTCCTGACCATAACCATTTCATTTAAGCAGCAGGAGGGGAGCTAAGTAGTTTTATGTTGTATTTTGTCAAGTACCAGCAGCCCTACACTGTATTTGTTTCCTAAAGGGCAGGCAATACTGGAGGGAATGGGTGACAGGTGAGTCATGTTGTAGAAGAGGGTTGTCTTGAAGAAGTTTAAAGCAGTTTAAAGCTCTAGTATAAAGCTGGTACCTGCTAATATTAAATCTAAAACTCTTGAGGACCAGTGAGGATCTCCACAGGCCTGTTTCATAGTTTGAATTTAACTGAACATTTTATTAATGAAAATCAATCACCTTCAAAAATGAACTTTGGAATCCCATGCAGATTCTAACTCTCCCCGTAAAAGGACATACAGTAATGAACACTTAATTTGAATGACTAGTGTTCCAATGTATCTGTGAAGAAGCTCACAGTGGGTGCTACAACATTCAAAATAGAAAAGATATTAATGAATTAAAGAAATCACTCATTGTTTAAGTACTGTATGATAAGAGGCTGTCTCCTAATTATTTTGCAGTATGTTGTTTTATCTATTATACATAGTGACTGAACTCTGCCACCATTATTTGAGGAGAAATCTTATGAGTTTAGGAGTAGGGCATGGGCTGGTATGAATCAGTAATCTCAAAAAGTACAGATGGTTAAGAATTTTCTAGCTCAATGTTTTTTTTCTGGTGGAAAATATATTTGTGACAACTGAAACTTTATATGGACACATCCGTTTTTCTACCAAAAAATTAATCAAAAAGATTGCTTGTATCCAAGACAGAACTTCTGGTCAAACCATCAAAGACTTTGCACCCCTCCCAAGTAGCTCCCCTCTGCCAATAGCCTGGAGGTGAGGGCACTTACAAAGGGTGTAAGAGAAACCAAGCTTAAGTTGGTGATGCACCTATTTCATAACTGCAGTATCTCATTATTCACCCAAACTTTTTCAAAATGTCTCAGTTTTCCCTTGATGAAGAACAGGAAAAAAAAATCATCTCAAAGGTTGTTTTTTTTTTTTCAGGACAGGAAAACCATTTCCCACCCTGCTCTGCAGAGTATTTGGTAGCAAGTGAATCCATTTAGCAAAATTTGTCTGAACATAGGTGTAGAAAAATGACTCTTAGCTACTTGATCTAGTGATCCTGAGAAAAGATATTTAACTGGGACTTCCAACTAGGCTACACAGGATACATACACACCATGTTCCCTAAATCTAATACCATGCGAAGTACAAAAAGGGGCCTTGTGCACATAATGGATGTGTATTTGATTCTTGCAAAACACATAGTGAAGTGCTTTCTACTAAACACAAACCAAGGGAGGGAGAACTCTTATGAGACAGAGAGAATTCAGACATCAGTCTGATCTGATTGTCCCTGTATGCAGTTGGTTTAACCAGTTGTTTAACCACATTCCTGAAGACAAGATACTCAACATGTTTACTCTTAACTGCCAAATGAGGTTAAATCCTCATGGACAATGTCAACCATCTCTCTCTTTTCTTACACAGGCTATGTACAATGCCTTAACTTTACAAGGTGCTCAGATATTAAGGTTCTGTGCAACAATATAAAACCCTAAGATAGATTTAAACCACTACCCAAAAGTTAAGCCAAACCCTTGAGATGTTGATTAAAAGTTGATGAATCCAGTCACTGCAAACTTTATGAATCTGTTCGAAACTTTTGTTTTATTTTTATTCATTCCCTTTTTATGCTTCAATTTGATGAACATTTTCTCTTGTCAAATAAGAGTTCAGGCACAATAAACAACTCCGGATAATTGCAAAATGCCTCAGCTTTGCTTTGGTGTTTAATTACCCTTCAAAAGCCCTTTATTGTTTCAACAACTCCTTTACCTTGATCATTAGCCTTTCCATTCATCATCCAATTCAGCCTTTAAGAGACAGAACTGGGTTTTGCAGTAACAATAGTTATTTATAACATTCACCTCTGTGTCATTCATTAGATTTTTTTGTACTTGTGAATATATACATCATCATTGCAGAGCTGATCCACAGGAACAATTTCACAGATGTTCACTTGGCAGGGTACCGCATCCCTTGGCTACCATAAACATACCGTCATGAAAGGACCCACAGGGCCTTTTACAATGTTAGAATTAACAGGATGTCCAAACAGTACACTAGCATACTCTAATCTGCATTTAGCCAATTACAATTGAATCAGTCTTTATCTGATTCATATAGTACCATATATGGACATGGCATCTAAAAGATATGCCTGGGGCAACTCCTCAGGTAGTAAAAATTGCTCTGTCTCCATTGAAGTTAATGGATTTATGACCATTTAGAATAATTGAGGATCTGACTTGTGGTCTCTGCCCTAAGGGTTTATATTTTATACCAAGTTTAACTAAGTAGGCATGATTAAATATAGGGGCCAAGAAAATGAAGCAGTAACATGATGCCATTGCTTTGGCCCATGCCTCACAGCAATTACATTTTTTTCTCTCTACTATATGACTGCTATAAAGGAAAGACTATCACCTCAGTTTAAGTTTGAGACTCCAAGCAACAAACTATATGTAGGTGTCTACATTTGATAAATTTCATGGAAGTTATTATGAAGTTTCTCTACAATTCTAATATACTTGGAGAATATTCCCAGTTATATTGGACACAATGGGTATGTCTAGACTACATGGCTCCGTCGACGGAGCCATGTAAACTAGTCTACCCAGCACAGGCAAAGAAGTGGGGATCTAAATAATCCCCACTTCATTAAAATAAACATGGCTGCTGTTCTGTGCCGACGATCAGCTGATCTGGCACAGTGCGGCAGTCTAGACACGGATCTGTCGGCTGGGGAAGCCTTTGCTGACCGATCCTGTAAATCTCGTTTCATGAGGCATAAGGGATCGGTCAGCAAAGGCTTCCCCAGCCGACAGATCCACGTCTGGACTGCCATGCTGTGCCGGATCAGCTGATCGTTGGCACAGCGCGGCAGCCATGTTTATTTTAATGAAGCGGGGATTATTTAAATCCCCGCTTCTTTGCCTATGCTGGGTAAACTAGTTTACATGGCTCCGTTGACAGAGCCATGTAGTCTAGACATACCCAATGATAGCGTTCTCCAGACAATACTTATACTACTATTCTGAAAAACTTCAAATACTTCATTTCATATGATATATTTTCCCTCTCATCACAGAATGAGACTTAAAACTCTAGGATTGAAGACAACTTAATTGTAGTGGACCATTTTTTAATCTATCCCAGGTTAAGATTTTTAAATTGCCCCAAACTAATGAAAGAAATGTCACTTAAAATTAAATTCTGCTTTATGTAATAAAGCACTAAGCAGTTGCTTGCTTAGTATTTGAACAGAAAATGGTTGTCAAAATGTAACTGTCTCAGGAGAATGCAGAAATTATCTCTCAGAGGTTAGTAGCGATAATAGTCTAACAAATATGAAGAAAAAGTTCAAGAGAGTTTAAAGGATGTCCGCAAACAGCTAAACCATAAGTTACGCCAAAGTTTTATACAGAACAAATTGATTGTGAAAGGAAAAAAATATGAATAAGTATTCATTAAAGGTAATATCCAGCTCTTGGATGCTACTCATGCACAATCAAGGATGGAATTTTATTCTATATTTATTAGTATATAACTATAATTTAATAACCAGTTACGAAATATCTACTTAAAGGCTTTACTTTTATAGGCGACCTATTGAGGAAAATAAGAGGTTTGTGGGGTTTTTATTCCATTCAGGTACCTAAGAAAGACCTGAAAATTTTGTTTACTTTGTTTTAAAGGAAGGATTTTTTCCCTGTTGTGCTTGTTATACTTTTAATATTAAAAATCTATTTTTAGGTACTGTGAAACTCCATGGCAAAATATAGAGTTAGTAGAGTGACAACATAATAAAGAGGCTGCAAAATGACCACTTGTATCAGGAAAGGATTTTTACTCAGATAATTCTAAACTATTTTTATTTGTTTGTTAACAGCTATGTTTTAACACTTCAATACCTAATAAAAGCTTTGAAGGAAAGAAGCTTACTAAAGGTTCTATATTTGCCTCTTATGTAAATGGGTCAGGAATCTTAATCCACTAATGAGAGTCCCAAAAAGGCTTTAAAACAAAACAAAAACGTACATAAACACTGTGAGGGGTGGACCAGGCCCCAAAGCCCCCTGTTGGAAGCTTGTGGCCTTGCCACACCCTTTCCCCAGCAAACCACTGAGAAGTCCTCCAAGAATCTAGAAGTGGCTGCAAGAGCAACAAGCCAATCAGAGTCCAGGAAGGCCTATAAAAAGAAGCTGCAGGACCAGAGTCAGCTTAGTGTCTTTGGAGCCTTGAAGAAGTGTTTACTATGGCTGGCTGGCAGAGGGAGCAGCAGCAGCACCATGGAGAGATCTATTGTGAACTATGGGGCTTGAGATACAAGCCCAGAGGTAAGGGCGAGGATCTGTTTCCAGGAGGGGAAGCCCTGCAGGCACCACTCTCTATTTGATTAGGGAAACAACTGAGAGACAGAAGGGACACTAGCAGAGGGCACCAGGATGGGATACTGTTAGGCGTGTACCCAGGAGGGGGAATGTATATCACACAAAAGTGTGACTTTGCCAGAGGGCTGAGTGAACACTTTGGGCTTGTTATTTTGGAAAGGAGATGACTGAGAGGGGACATGATAGTGGTTTTCAGGTATCTAAAAGGGTGTCACGAGGAGGAGGAAGAAAAATTGTTCTCCTTGGCCTCTGAGGATAGGACAAGAAGCAATGGGGTTAAACTGCAGGAAGGGAGGTTTAGGTTGGACAATAGGAAAAACTTCTTGTCAGGGTGGTTAAACGCTGGAATAAGTTGCCTAGGGTGATTGTGGAATCTCCATCTCTGGAGATATTAAAGAGCAGGTTGGATAGGCATCTATCAGGGATGGTCCAGACCAGTGTTTCTTAAAATGTGTTCCGTGACACACTGGTGTACCGCGAGGCAGTCAGAGGTGTGCCATGGAGCACAATGGAATTCAAAATGGCCACCCTTAAAGGGGCAGGCAACTTTTTTTTGCTCAATAACTTTCCCCCAACCCTTTTTTTCCTCAATAACTTTCCCCCCCAACACTTTTTCCTTCCAATGTTTTTTTTTTCTCAACAAAAAATCCTTGGTGTTCTTCATAAATTTTTTTTTTGGTTGGTTTTCCTTGGTCTTAAAAAGTTTAAGAAACACTGGTCTAAATGGTACTGGGTGCTGCTGTGAGGGCAGGGGACAGGACTCGATGACCTCTCGAGGTCCCTTCCAGTCCTAGTGTTCTATGAAACAACCCCTTTGATATTTCTAACAGATTCATTTAATTAACTAATTAATTAATTATTGTTTTGGTTTAAAGGAGAAACACTTTAAAAGTTCATTACATTACATATTTTCCCAAATTAATAGGTCTATACCTGTGTGGGCTTGGGAAGATGGCAAAGCCCAGCAGTAAATGTTGGGTGATCACTTAAACAACATGATATAGACTTATCTTGTTGTCTATGTGGATTTCAAATGATGTTGCAACGGATTCTGCAACCTTTAATCCCAAGGTGTATACAGGTCTATGCCCTTCGTCTTACAACTTTACTATGAACCAGGTATTATCAACTATATTTTACATACGAGGAAAAGAAAACAAAGGAATTATGTTTGCTAATCTTACCTCAATAATAAAAATGAAAAAACCAAATATATTCATATTGTTAATCAGCAAAATTATACAACAAACATCTGCAGATAAGTTTTTCACCATCCAGTAACAGTTACTCTTTAAATTGGGATAATCCTAAATATGTTAATACTGAGAAAGATACCTGGATTTATTTTTCTGAAACCTGACAGTAGTTGTTACTGTGTTTAAGCAGTTTCGATGAAACAAATTATAAACAAACAAACAAGAAGGTCTAAAAGCCAAAGGTGTTGTAAAAAAAGAGGCAGATAATTATCAACCAGCAAGGAAATGGACAATTATTTGTCCATTCTTGCCCTTCCTATCAAACTAGCTCTGGTAGGGTGCATCTACACAGCAACATTATTTTGAAATAACTAGCTTATTTTGAAATAACTTAGTCTACGTCTACACAGCAGGCAGTTATTTCGAAATAATGTCAAAATACTGTCAAGCTGGAGTACTTCTTACTCCAACTCCTTTAACCCTCATTGTATGAGGAGTAAGGAAAGTCAGAGGAAGAGTGCTCTATTTTGAAATAAGTGCTGTGTAAATGCTCCCAATTTCTAAACAAGTATTTCAAAACAAACTACGCAATTAATACAGCTCAATTTGCGTAGCTTATTTTTAGTTAAGCCCTGCTACGTAGATACACTGATAGGGTTTCAGTTTTTCAGAATACTTTGAAACAATATTTCAGTGTGACAAGAAGTCATGGAGAGTATTATGCAGAAAATTAAGAATCTTTTCCCAAATTGCCTTTACATTGTGGCCACATATTAGTGTGTGTGTGGCGGGGGGCGGGGAGGGGAGGGTGGGGAGGGGAGTGTTCATACTTATTTCAATGTTTTCTGAAGTTATTCATTTTTTACAAGGTATGTTCTGCATTTGATGAAAGTAATTATGGCTGATATTTTCAAAGCAGTGAAGGAGATTTAGCCAAACTCATCCTATTAAAATCAATCAAAGAGTATCCCTGGGACATTTCTAAAATACTAGCACTAACAGAAAAATGGGCTATTTTGTTCATTTGTTCATTTTTATCCACCCCACTTCCATAACACATTTCCTTTACAATCTGTTCTTTTCACCTGCAGCTGATTTCAACAAAAGTGCATTTTTTCCACAGGAAAATGTTTCATGCAGATTTTTTTTGACTACCCCTATATAATGCACATAAATAACTCATTGAATATAAGAAAAAAAAACGTTTACATGTTAAGTCACAGAATGATGCAGAAAGAAGGGCAATTAATAGGAGGCTAAGCAGTACTGACATATAGACTTTACTATTTTCTTCTACTGCAGTACCTATCTTTTGCCCCTCATATGTAAGGTTATGCTTTTTTTTTTTTTGCACACCCACTAACTGCTCAAATTGCAAAGCAGATTAATTTATCATTTTACTCTATCCCCCATCCCCAATCAGCAAACTGTCCATGTTTAAATTGCCATTAACATTTCTGTTTTATTTGGACCAGAAATTCCATAGGAGTTTCTGCTATTTACACCAGAAGTTAATTTAGCCCATTGGGTCCCTAACCTTTCAAGTCACCGAGCACTTCAATTCCCATTGTCTAAAATAATATCTGTACTGCACTGGCTTGTGATTTAGCTTAATCTTCGGAAGGTATTCTGAGCAGGTAATCAAGCCTTTGAAGCCCTTGAGAAGTTACCATTTCAGAGAGTCTATTACAGAAAGTTCAGCCTGGAATAATTCTGGTAGAAGACAGGCAATCAAATCCCAGTTGGTATAACTAGAAACAGCTCAGGTGGGGGGGTTGAGACCTGAGTGACATCTCTTTATTAGTGTTCTTTTTGACATAAGAGTTTGGAGTAACTGAATTTATGGATGAGTTATCAGGGGACATATTGCAATAGATGGTGTGATCATCTGTGGCAGGTGATAGAGACTCAGACCAAGAATACACAACTGTCATAAAGCAAAATTTCACTAATGAGGATTTGTGTTCATCCAGCAATGATATTATCAGCCAAAAATACTTTACACAAATGAAAAAAAGCCCCATGAGCTAGACAGAAACTCATAAGTGAGTAAACCATGTAAAAAATAGCCTGCCTGATTTTTTTTACTCGTGTCATTTTGTTACCAATAATCAGAATTTTTAACAATTCTTATAAATTGACCTATTTCTCCCCTCCCCCAGACATCTGCACCAAGATGCCTGTTTCATCATGAAGTACAACGGAATGGATTTTTAACACAGAACAAATTGTTCTAGTGTACATAGTAGCAGTATGATGTGAAACAGGTAAAATAGAATTTAATTTTAAAATAGATATCTGTGGGATACTATAACTTTAGTTTCTGTAAACCTTGGATTGCCAATTGAACCAATATTAATAGCCTAGTTTTGTCTGTCTCTATAATGATTTTTAGAATATAACACAAACAGACCATTGGATGTCTTTGTTTTAAGTTCATTTCATTTTCGATCTCCTCTTGACTCCACTGTGGAGTTTGAAACTGGCATGGATTCTCGTTCCTTGTCTGTGACTCTTGTGAAAGCTGGACTGAAGTTCTAAATTTACTCAGCTATATCAGCATGCTGGATTGACTATATTCACTTTACAATCATGTCATTCTCTAGCTATGCCAGAAGGTGAACAGGAGACACTGGATGTTAATTAGGAGACAACATTATTCATAATTGTCTGGAAATGTCACATAACAGTGTCAAGTGCAGGAAATTTCATAATCATTTCATAATATATCAGGAAAACTTCCTCTGCCCTCCCTCTTATCCGTTCTTGGTTCCAGACAACTCTCTGCTCTCATAACCCCCTCACTTTGAATAAGGATTAAGGGGCCGCTAAAAAAGAGGGGAGATGGTGTTAGTGGGGAAGCTACAGTTGATTCACATCCTCGTGGGATGGACTAAGGTCCTCACTACTCAGATCTATCACCGGTCGTAATATCAGTAGATTTTAGGCGCAGTCTATAAAAACTGGCAAGTGGTTAGAGTTAAACAACAGGACTATATTGTAGTGCAAATTTAAATAACATACATCGAATAACCATGGAGGGCAGTCCTCCTAGGGTTACCCCTAATAATAATTACCAGAGTCCTCGGCGCAAACAGGACGATGGTGGCGATGCTGGTGACCTCAAGCCTCTGGCTGATTGAGAGCCTCGGGCGAGGAACAACCAGGAGTCCCTCAGTGGCAGGGTCGTTGGTCAGGCGACCTCAATCCTTAGGCTAATTTGAAGCCCTTGGAGAGGAACAGCCTGTGCCGATCCCTCGAAGCTCTGAGGAAGATTTCGAAGACGGTCGATCTACCTTCCGCAGATGCGTCTGGTCTTTGATCCTCTTCCCGCTCTTCAGCTGCGGCCGGAGCAGACGATGGACGCTAGACTCTAATAATCCTATCCTATCTAACTTAAAAGAAAACCCTAATCAAATCACCGACGCACCCGTCGAACAGACGCGATGACGGCCGACAAGCGATACCGCGACGTAGCCTGCCGAACAAGCACGACGACGAAAGCTAAACTACTCTGAAATACTAAACTAGCTAACTAAACCTAACACTACCTAAAAAGAAAGAAACAAAGCCTTCCGCCCTGCTTAATTCTTAAAGACTGTATTAGACCTCACACATTCTCTTGACCTAGGACTAAGATTTGGACCTCTCTCACTCTCTTACACTATACCTAACCCGATGCACATATACCTGACGCCACCCCAACTGTTGCGTGGTACAGGCTTTTATAACATGGGTTCATGAATATTCATAATATTTCACTTTAAACTGGTTGGCTCATTCAGAATGCTAATTTACATAGCTTTACAATGATTGGCTAAGGAGAATCATAACATGCGCATACATTATCTTTCAAATTCCAACAGGTAAGTTGGTGGATGTGACATACATGAGCTACGTGCCAAAACATTTTGTCATTATGGTAGTTTACAATGATTGACAACCTCATTGATTGACATTTGATCTCAATTCATTCTAATGCTCTCCTTTCTGTTTCCTTTACATAAGGTGTCCAGATAACGTATGAACTCAGGCTTTACATTTTCCATATTTGCTCTTATTAAAATACAATAATAGTAATAATAATAATAATCGTCAAGACATTTACATATACATAAAATTCTGCGTACAATGGGTCCCTGCCATACCAGTCATAGAAGCCCTGATCTTTTTTCCCCAGGTTCCACTTCTTTAAAGAACACCTTCCCTAAAACCTCTAACAAAGCATTTTTTTCTGATTAATGGATCCTTTTCTTTTGAAGTGCCTACACACACTGCATCTGCTGCAGGTTGACATAATGAGTTGTGACATCATAGCCTCACTCCTTTTCTCATGTTTTGCTCAGTTAAGCCCCACTAAACACACTGTGGGGATAGTGCAAAAGAATAAAAACTTCACTTAAGCTAAGATGGTGGTGAAGGGAAAATTCCTTCCCAGCCCCTTGAGAAAGGACCAACTAGTACAATTCCAACAGCAGATCCTGATAAATCCCCAAATCCCAGTATTTCACCAATGCCGTGGATGGCGTAGTTCCACTCCACCTGGTCCAGAAAAAAGAGGGCTCGACCTTCACAAGCATAGGAGGATCTATATTGTCCCCCTTCTCTCCTGATTACCCATGGGGAATGGGTCAGCATGCATAGGCTGACCTGATCTGCAGAAGAATGGTTGAATCTTCCATTTTTTTAGAAACAGGCAATAATTACGGAATACTTCCCAGCAAATGTATATGTGATTATGCATCTTGTCTTAACAGATTGTTAACTCTGGGGCAAGATCTGACATAGTTATGTTTGATACGTATTCATTAGGGGAAATTTTCCCTTTCTCCTTATTTGCATTTCCTCACCTTACTAACAGTGAAGAGTCTTTTTCCTATAGGTCAGTATATCGGTGATCTCAATTTATTATCATATACATCAATTTGTTACTATGGCCCCTTTGTGGTTATGTATCAGATTTTTTATTTCTGTCCTAAACAGTTATTCAATCTGGTTATCTGGTTATTTTGGGTTTTTCCAAGTAGTGATGTAGCTACTAAGTTTGAGGGTATCTTGGAAGTCCCTATGCCATTCAAGGTTGCTTCATCTATGTGAAATATCCCAAATATATACACACTGACTTGCTATCTGGGTGAAAGGTCCCAGGCATGTGCATTCTAGTTTTGCCTTAGCTCAACATGTGGCTTGTCAGTTCCTTGCATTATAGCCAAACTACTTTAATATAAATTTACTGTAACCTACTATAATAAACATATAACAAAAACCATAGGGAAATAATTATCTATCTATCTATGCAAGCAAGCAACCCTATAGGCTGCAGGAAAGGAAGATAAAAGTTGCCCTGAACTGTTAAATCAGTGCTCCTTATCTCCCACTTCTAAATTGGCGGAAAACAGAGACTGACAGTCACAATTAACTGTATGTCTATCTAGTGAAATAATCATCAGAGTAACTTCATGAATTACTTGAATCCAGATTTGAACCTGTGTCCAGTGTGCTAATCCATCACATGATGTAAATCATTCCAGTTTTCCTTTATACTGACAACATTTATACCTTAACAGAAACACACTAATGATTACTGCATTATAGCATATTCTATCACTTCTATTCTTAGTTTAAACTAATATGCTATAGGAATAAAATAATCTTCAAATATCATCCCCTTATGGAATAACCTGTAATTATATTTTTTGGCACATAGAGTGGTCACTGTGTTTGGGTAACTTGCATTGCTATATTTTATCTTTTTGTTCATTTGCTATCAGATGAGTAGACAAGCTGCTCATAAATCTTAAATATTAAATCTGTTTTTTTATAAAGTAAAGCCACTGACTTAATAATATATTCCTTAGGTTAGCTCTTTTCCCCTCCACTTATAAGTAAGATGATATTCACCATATTTCTGTATATAATTATGCAGGGAGATAATTCTGTTCTCACACTGTAATTCAGTTCTATAGCTCTGTCTAATTGCTTTCCATGTTAAAATGCTGAAGGCCAATTCAAATGGAGAATTGCTGTGGCTTTATTAATTCAGTTACAGCTATTTAAAATTTGAAATATGTAAACTCTCCAAGAATTTGCTCTGCCTTAGGGTAGGCTTAGTAGCTCCCATATATCTTGACTTGTATCTCTCTCTGGCAAATATATATAATTTTATATAATAAAAGTTAGAAAACAGTGTGCAAGGTTCTTACTACATACCAAAAGTATCTTGTCATATATATTAATTAGTTAGGGTTTATCTACACTGCATACTTATTTTGAAATATGCTATTCCAGAATAGTTATCCTGCGGTGTAGATATTCTATTTTGAACTAAGCTATTCCAGAATAGTTATTCTGGAATAGCTTAGTTCAAAATAGAATATCTACACCGCAGGATAGCCTCAAAATTAGCGTGAGACAGGCTTCCCTAATGTAGACATGATATCTTGATTTAGAGCCCCAGGATTCACTGGGGAGGAATAACTTAGAATGGCCCTGGTGAGGGACTATTTTGAAATAGCAACAGTGGAGTGTCTACACACACCTTATTTTAAAATAGCTATTTCAGATTAGGCGTTATTCCTCGTAGAATGAGGTTTACAGATTTCGGAATAAGCCGCCTATTATTTCAAAATTATTTCAAAATAACGGAATGGCTGTATAGACGCTCGCATTGTTATTTCAGAATAATGCTAGTTATCTCAAAATAACGGTGCAGTGTAGATACATCCTTACTGTCCATTCAGCACCTTTAACATTAAGATGAAATTTTCAAAAGCATTAGGAGCACAATGTGACTTGTGCTCCTAAACCACTTGAGTGATTTTGAAAACCCCTCCCAAAGCAAACTCTTTGCATAGGGATTTTTTTTAATTGGGAGCCTTTAGTTCATGGCATTTTCAGAAGTGCCAGCACAAGCAGGAAACTGCTGAACTTTCCAGAGACCCAGCTCTAAAGGGAATAGGGTGAGGCAGAAGGTAACAAGTTTGTTCCAAGCACCGTGTCTATGTCTAACAACTATCTTTTAGTTAAGAAACCTCCATGCATGTTGCAACTGTAGGATTCACAAGGCCTTTCTCATTGGATTAAATGCTGAGGCAACAAAACAAAAAACACATTGGCAAAACACCTACTCAGGCTTTCACCCTTTATTTTAAACTGAAATGTTTAATTGGCTTAGCGGAAAGGCTGCCACACCCAATAGTCACAATTTCATTTTCTCCTTGCCTCCTTGTATAACTGGTCCTATTCCTTCCCTCACCCCAACACTACAACCTTGGTTTTGCTTCTCCATATGAACCCTATAAAGATTTGAACCTTCTTCTCCTGTAGACAGGAAGATTTTCTGTAAACACTAATTCATCTTACTTCAATTATGGGTAAAATTATTGGTAAAATTAGGACTTGGTGACTTATTTTCACTGAAAACAGCAGATTGTGTTGACTGAGACATTTTGTAAGTTTGTGGTACTTTTTCCCAATTGTTTAGTCAAGAAAAACAAACTAAAATAATCTGAAAAAAATCAGACTGTTTCAATTCAAAATGAATTTCTGTTTTGAAATGTCATAGAATCATAGAGCTGGAAGAGACCTCAGGAGGTCATTGTGTCCAGCCCCCTGCCCAAAGCAGGACCAACCCCAACTAAATCATCCCAGCCAGGGCTTTGTCAAGCTGGGACTTAAAAACCTCAAGGTATGGAAAGTCTATCATCTCCCTAGGCCTAAAATATATAATACACGGTGGAACAGTTTCAACAGGAGAGATTGAGAGAGGAGTACTTCTCATAGCCTACTGGTTATTTTCTTGGGCAATGGCAGATCCAAAGTAAATACCTCTTCTCCATGTCAAAGAGAGATGGGAATTGAACCTAGTTCTTCTGCAGTCTAGCTGAGTGGATTAATCACTAGGTTGGGGTGGGCAATAATTTTTGACGGGAGGAGGGGGCTACTACAAGATTTTGAAAAGTGGTAGAGGGCTGTACTCTTCCATGATATTAATGGAGGAGGTGTATGGTCTGTGGTGGAGGCTGGGTGCAGAAGGGAGGTTGGGGTAAGGGATTGGGTACAGGAGGGAGAGTGGAGTCTGGGAGGCAGTTTGGGTGAAGGAGGCAGTTGTGACCTAGGGCAGGAGACTGGGGTGCATGGGTTTGGAATGTGACCTAGGGCAGGAGGAGATTGTGATCTGGGGCAGGGGATTGGGGTACCAGATCTGGGAGGAGAGATGGGTGCAGGAAATGGCAGAGGGTTTGGGTATTTTGAAGAAGGGAGAGAGTTATGGAAGTGGGGGGCTGGGGAGCCAGAGGCAGGCTCTGCCCAGGAGACTTACTAGTCAGCAGCCAAACCAGCCTGCCTGCCTGCAGAGCTAAATGCTTGCAGAGCTTAAAATGTTTCCCAGCCAGCCTTCCTGCCAAGTCATGTGCTTGTGTGAATAACTGAGCCAAGGGGAGGGAACATGGTGCTTCTTGGTTGCCTGTTATTCAAACAGGAAGCTCCCATTGGCCAGTTTCTGGCTAGAAATTGGCCAATAGGATTGTGCTGGGGGCAAGGGCAGCATCTGAAGTCTTTCCCCTTCCCATCCGGGATCACAGTTTTGGAAAGAGAAACAGCCTTTTCTGAGTCATGTGTGGGGCTGCAGGGCAAACAGGGGAGCCAGTCTGGGGCTCTCTTCTGTGTCCGTGGGCCAGATCCGGTGACTTGGAGGGCTGGATCCGTCCTACAGGCTGTATTTTGCCCAGGCCTGCACTAGGTTATAAGTTAGATTCTCAAACTGTGGATCATGATCCCTCATGGGCTAACAAGGTCATTACATGGGGCTCATGGGGTATCAGTTCTATAGGGATTACAGCCCTGAGACACCATTAAATTCCCAGAGGTAGTGATGGTTTTCAAAATCTATATTGGTGAGTCACCTTTTTATCACAGCAAGCCTCTCCCCTTCCAGTGTTTTTAATTTATAGGGGAGGTCAGACTCAGAGGCTTGCTGTGATAAAAGGGTGACTCACCAATATAGATTTTGAAAACCATCACTACCTCTGCCTCCATTTGTTCTGAATAGGCTTAGGCCAGCTCACAGCACCCCTACCAGATTGTCCCACCCACCACATGATAAGTGAGGAATATATAATTTGTGAATTCTGTTGAGAATTAGAGGCAGAAGCCAAGAAGTTGAGTGATGTCAGATATATATCCCACCACAGAAAGTGATGAATCTCAGGAACTTTAATTATGAAAATGTAGATGCTTAGGCATGTCTATTCTTACTGGACGATCGATGCTCCAGATATTGATCTTCTAGAATAGACCCATAAATCGAATGCTAAGGGGAGCGTTCATAGATGGAGACATGGCCTTAGTTATTTTTTGCCTTTCTTACTTCTGAGCTGCACTACAGCAATACCATAAAGCTGAGCATGAAACCTTCAACACATAGGGAACCTCCACTAGTACAAAACACCGCAGCACGTCTCCCTAACAATATAAGCTATAATGAGCGCATCAAACCTATACTCTTTACTTTGGCTTCCTATAGAATTTCAACTTAATAATGTCAGCACTCATTCTTTATCTTCAACTGGCACCATGTCAAGGGACCAGGATAGCAAAAAGAACATTTGAAACTCCAGAACAAAGACCTTGGTCAGCAACTTCACTTCTTTGGCATAGTGGACTTCTCAATAACGAGTAGCGGTTATCTGTGCAGGATACAGCACCTTCTTTAGGGTGGTCTAAGACTGTGGAACAAACTCCCCTAGGAACTAATGGATATCACAAACATCACCACTGTCCATTCCAAGTGCAATGCATATTTCATTGACCTTGCCTTCTCCAATATAAACCCAAGGAAACAGATATATTTAAACAAAACAAACAAACAAGCAAACAAGAACCCTACCACAATAAGAAACTCCATTCCACATACCTCTGCAGAAAGGATGAGAGAACAAATATGGAATGGATTGTAGTCAGATGACTCAATACATTCATGGAAGCCCTCTGATACTGCACCAATGAGCACTTGCAAAAATCTATATAAAATAGAATAAAACAGCTTGTGAGGTTGTTATGTTTTTTTCCACAACAAAAATTCTTTTTAGGTTTGTATGGAAATAAATTGCAGTGGATTTTAAATGGTATGACATGAGATGAGAGGTAATTTATATCTGATCAACACCTGTATTGGTAATGTGGATAGACTTTTGCAATATTCCAATCCAAATGAACATTTCTGAGTCAGAGAGAGGTTAATAATATGACAGTGTGAAATGATGTACCATTGAATGTTCTGATATGTGGTGACCACATAGTCCATAATATGTGCTTTTCACATAAATGGTTTTCTTTTCATTTTAGCTAAAAATGTCTTTCAAAAGAGTCTTCATATTTTTTCCCTGAAATAAAAAAAATTGAGGAGGTTGAGCTATCTGGACAAGTCCATCCCTCTGGAAAAGGCACTAAATGCAGCAGAAATTAGAAGAGAAGCTACAGTTTAGTAGTTTAGTACTAGAGTTAGTATCTGTTTGAAGAGGGTGTAACACACTTTGCTGACCATACGGTGATTGCAAGAGTCTTTCTTCTTCTCCCAGTCTGTGCTAATTATCATTAGTATATTGGTTGTTATCAGTGTGCATGTGCTGTTATAATAAAAATCTGGAATGCTGAAGCCACATGTTGAAATGGGAGCATTTGTTTTCTGGGGAATTGTTAGATTTCCAACATCAAACAATAGGAGGAAGAAGTGAGTTTTAAACAGTTGTTCTAAGCCTAATATTTGCTGAAGTTACTGAATGTCATTTGAAAAAAAATACTACTATAGTAAGGAAATTCTTTGAAATGTAGTTAGCTATCTGGAATGCCTTTACAATACGGCAAAGCTTGCTCTTCATTTCATTTTAATTTAGGGGTGTTTATGAAGTATTATTCTTAAAGTCTTTGGAAATTCTAACTGTAATTAGTTGTTGTTTTACAACTTTAAGGACTCTGACATCAATAGCCATGAATTTTTGGAGTTACATTCTTAAGACCTTAATGTTTTTCTGCCCTCCTAGATTTTAGCAGAACTTCCTAAATGACAGGATGTTCCTCAAACTTTACATAAACTAATGCTGGCTATAAGTCTCTTTCTAGCTGCCAGTAATGCACTGGCACTGCCAAACATAATACATATATTCTACATTTGTACAGTGACCATCTGCACAGTTTTAATTACTCCTGGTTCTACCTGGAGTCAGGGGCAATGCAGACAAAGACCAAGTTTTCAGGGCTGAATAATAGGGCCTTTGCTGACCATCACCTCCCTTCAGAATTGTCACTTTTTGCAACTACCATTTTATTTTAATGTGAAACAGAGGTGAAGTAAGTGGGTGCACTCTGGTATTCAGCTCTAGCATGAGCTGGCTGAGCTGCAGCAAAAGAGCTATTTAAAGAGCTGGCAAGGACTTGGATTGCAACCGGACAGTACCTGTAAGAAACTTTAAGTTACTTTCACCACTGATGTTAAGATACCTTGTGGAACTCAGGATATTGCAGAATACATTTGTTTTGACCCTCCTCAGGCAGAGGAAATAATCTAAAGTGTGTTTAAATTTAGCAGCTATGTACCAATGTTGTCATTTCCCCCTTGGGTGCCTCAACTGCTTTGCAAAGTTCAGGCACAGAGCAGAGCACAACACCAAGTAAATAACACAAAAGTGATTAAATTATGGATGCCATTGATTAAACTTTTGCAGTTTCTCTGATTTATATTGGAAGAATTGACACCTTCAGTAGCTGGAGTTCCTCATCTGTGCAAAATCATGTCAATCACATCACGATGAGTTACAAATGCAGAATAAATAGGCTAGGTGCAGAGGATTCTTTCTCATCATTGTGCAGTGACTCAGGCTATTCCTCCTTGTGATATGGGAAATAATAATCAAATTACTTTTAAATATGTATGGAATGCTGATAATTAGATAAGGCAAAAAACAAAAAAGGAGATGCATGACCAAGTCTTACCGACAACTAATTAAACCTATTATTTTAGAACTTGATGAAACACTCAGTGAAGTATTTCTATTTACTTTTATGGGTGCTAGGTTGACCCTAAAGGCAGTATACACTTAATTCTGCTCCTTATAAATGAGGGAATCCAGTTTTTTTTTCCTGAATGCAAATACATGAAACTAGCTCAGGAACGTACCATTGGGAATTGAACTGGTGATGGAATTTGTCAAGGAGTGCCCATGATAATAAACTCTGACAGTTACAGTATCTTCCACTCTAATTGTGTCAGTACTGCCAACTCTCACACTTTTCTGTGAGTAATGGGATATCAGCAGCTTCTAGAGCTAGTCTTGTGATGATTTAAAAAGCTCCAGACACCTTGCAAAATTCAGTCCTTCTAGCATTTGTGAGAGTCCCTCCTTGCCCCTCACTATTCTTACGAGAGGAACCAGACTGCAGGAGCCCAGCACAGATCTGCCCCCTCTCTTATGAAAAACACAAATAGGATGTCTATCCGCTGAAGGTGGGGAGGAGATTGAGGAACCCTGAAGCTACCCAAACAGTCTGGAAGGGAACAGAAGGGATCCTAACGCAGCCTTCCCTTCCACACCTGGAAGTGGGGTGAGGAGGTAGTAAAGAACCTTAAGAGGAGCAAAGATGAGGCTGGGTGGGACTAAACTAAGAGGGAGTGAACTAATGGGGTCTATGGGCTCATGAGAAAGAAGGAGGCAGATGAGGTAGGGCTCATGTGGGTGGAACTGAAGAACAGGATAAAATACTGGCCAGGGGCTAGGCAGATGTGGAGGTGAGAGCTCCTTCTGCAGGGGCAAAATCATCTTACCAAATTACATTTAGGAGAGAGGGCACATTCAGACTCAGGATGGGTAGGGAAGGTTCAGCTCACAAAAGAAAGACAAAACACCACAGTAAAAACCTTTTTAAAAAATCGTATGAATTTTGGGAGTCCAGCTCATGACTGTTGATCCCTTGAGGTTGGCATTACTTCATACACCTCTAGTTGTCCCCAGTCAGGGCTGTCCAGATGGGTAAATTCCAAAGGGACTATTCCCACACCTTTGTCTACCTACACTCCAGGTAGTAAGTCATTTAACCAGGTATCCTCTTCACTTTCAAATGCCATTCCTGCTGCTAGTGGGGGTTCAGCACAGAGCCCTTATCTTATCTCCTCCATCTTACTGTGGGATCTACTCATTTTATTTTATTGATCCTCCTACTTTACTGCCAAAAGTCACACTCCTTTCCCTTTCCCCTTCCCTTCATCTTTCAAGAGCATTGCATGAGCATTTCTGGTGTAAATGTTTATATACACAAATATACAAGCAGAAGTATTTTGCAGCGCTTCCTACTTCTGTGAAAAAAATCTACAGTATTTTGTAGGTATGAATAAATGTTTCTGGAAAAATAAATATTAAAAAAGTCACAAATGGCATTTTAGGCAAACTAACAACTTTTCTTAGCAAAAATAGCTATGTGCACATTTTGCAATATTTACTCAATTTACAGTAATGCTTCCTATATAATTTTCAGGGCCAGTAATATGTCAGAATAACAGGGAGCATTAGGAGTTATATTCCTGGTGGAGATAATCAAATGATCATTTGCAAATATTTATCACAAATGTACTCCCTTTTCTGGCTATCAAATGACTCATGAACTGATCCTGAATGCATTCATTATTCCAAAGAATCTGAAAAAAAAATATTTTGGGCAGAATTTTCAGCAGATGGACTCTTCATGAAAATGTTTGGAATTATTTTGTTACCTGGTTGTGGGTGTATGATTGATCACATAGGTTACATGGTAGTTCTATTCTCTGCTTCTCTTCACAGATGCTTTTGAGCATCATCTTTAATGAGGGCACCACAGAGTTTGTTGAAATGCTGATTTCTTCTTTATAAAGTCTGCCACATCTGGTCAAGCCAAGAGGATTCCAGAGAGAATCTGAACAGGTTGCTCTATTACATGGTGCCATGGTAATGCTAGTTCCACAACTTCTTCCAGTCTACTGATACTGGTCATTATTTCATTATTTAATTGAATCACTCACTCTCCATCCTCTTCATCATCATACCCCACAAAGAGAATTTCAACTGAGAGTGGAAACAATTCTGTTGCATGTGTTGTGAATATATAATTATTTGCTCCAAATTTTGTGAAAGTTTTGAAATTCTTGAATCTGCAATACCTATGTGTGGTTAACCATGCAGCTCAGCACTTTTACTTAGATAGCAAAATAAATAAATCATAAAAAGGACGATTTTATCATTTTGCAATCTTAGGCCATCTCGTCCCCTGGCTGTAACATTCTGAAATACATGCTTCCACCCGTTCCCTATCCAACTGCTTTTTCAATTAATACTGACAAATATAACAGTGCTCATTTCTCCCTGAATCATGCTAATCCTGAAAAACACTATCCTTAAGGCTGAACTTTATTATTTTGTTCACATGGGTAAATAATACATTTAATATTCTCATCTTCAGGAAGCCTGCTAATTTTACAAATAGCACACTAGCGCAGTGTGATTTCTCTTCTGTATATATGAATCACATACTCTCAAAGTTATCTGTTGCCTGTTGCAGAGGTTACTTGAACCACAATTTGAAGCACTATATTCCAACCCTAATTTTTCATCAATTCAAACACAGTAATTCTACTGTCTGAGAACCATGATATCCCCATGACCTTTCCATCTATTGTTCTTTATTCCCTACTCACTGATGATTTCCTTGCAATTTGCTGTAGTTTAGACTTCATTATTCTATGTGATAGCTCTACTTCATTGCACATTTTTTTTCTCTTATATTGAATGGGATTATATCTGACTCAGGTTTTGGCTGCAATATGTAGCTGTGTGCTACTGGCTAATTCTCAATAAAAGAAGCATGTAGGCAGGTGAGAAGCAGAGAGAGTGACACGTAATAATTCTAAATGCATGTATTTTGGATCACTCACCTGCAGAGTAAAAATACAGGCCTGACTGAAACTTCTCCCCCTTGCTAACACAGATGTCCACTTACTCACCAGTATGAGTAAGGCTTCCATAATAGGTTGTGTCATTAAATCGAACAATTCTTTAAAATATAATTAGGTTTAAAAAGGTCTGTGCTGAAAATGGGTCCTATTCAAATACATGAAAATGTGCGGGTCTTTGCAATTGAGAGAACAAAATTCTTTCAAGCAATAGATGTAATCACTTTGCTAATGTTTCATCCTCACACAATATGGTAAAAACATATTGAACAGGACTTGTGTTCCTAACATGCTTTATGCTTTTGCAAAGACATCCATTATGTCTTTGACAAGATAAATAGTACTGTATTTGAAAGAGCATTTGAAATAAAGATAGTCATAGAAAATATTATATATGCATAGTATGGCTTCGACAGCTTCTCTTGGAGACTCATATTTCTTCATTTTTTACCATTTAAGTGTTTAAAGTTGTAATTTGTAAGTTACTAAAAACTAAGCTCACTGTATACAAGATACTTTATTTTATTTTATTTTTTCTAAAAAGGAAGCTAAAGCAAGCTTTCAGCACTTAATGTGACATCAGCACAGGGCAGAGGGCTTACACAAGTCTCTATGAACCATATAGATCCCATTTCAACTCTTATCATGGGCTAAACTAAGGAGTTAAAGTGGCTCTTTGCATACGTGAAAGCTCTCAGAGCAAACCAATGGTAACAGAACCTTATGTACTGAGGTGAATTTCACCTATAATTCAATTTTAGATACTGAACTTGCAGAGTTTATAAACTTTATATGCTACTAGCACTTCACTTGGTGTCATAATACTTTAGATGATAAGCACTGTCTAGTTAGGTATTGAGCTTCATGAACTCCCATTACCACTGATGAAAGAATGAGGGAGGAATCATGACAATATCACACTGGATCAGATCATAACAGACTTATGGACAACAAAAGAGAAAGGCTTATCTTATAAGATCCACTACAGATACAGAAACAAAAGATTTCAAGATAGAAAATATACTTTGTTTTTCTGCACTGAAATCTCTCAGCATTCATAGGCCCTGCCCGCCATTCTGCATTAAAATATTTATGTACTGCTGTCCTTATAACATTGGGGTATATAAAGAAAAGAGCACAACGATTTCAGTACAAAGAGTCTTTCTACGTTCACATTCTTCTCTTTAGGTATTAACTACAATGTGAGGCCCAGATCACCTCTCAGAGTGAAACAGATGCTCAACCCAACCACAGCTTTGAGTGTGCAGTATAATGTTAGCAGTAAGGTGCAAAAAATGGCTTAAAACTCATCTTTGTGCTTCATCATTTCTAGGCCAAAACAACTCTCAGCTCTGTTAGAGCAGCTTAGCTTTCCATATTTGGAAGGTCCAACATAGCTACCGTAAAATCTCAAATATAATGCTCACCGATGTACAATGTGCACCCCGACTTTGCCCATTGGACATGTATTTTATGATACCCGTCATCATAGATACGAAGGCATCATTAAATATAGTCTATTCGATTGAAAGTCTATGGTATGCCAGCATGTCGTATTTCCTGCCTTTTTTGTATTGCCGGTTGATTGCACTTGAGCATACAACTATAGAATACGTGGCGTTTTGATGCTCTATTACCTTTAAATTCGGTTGATTTTTGTAATGTTTATAACTTATTTTCATAAATGGTAGCAATTAATTAACTATAAACTATTTCATACGATAAGTAAGACGTAAATTTCATATTATGTATTGTTTGTAAATATTTTAAAGCATTCTAGGAATCTCTGCTGTTTCAGTTGATGTTGATTTTATGTTTACTGCTGTCTTAGCAGCAAACAGGCATTGGCATAGTGGAGGTTTGTCGTCTTCTGACACGGAACTACCAAAATAAAACTTTAAACCAGGGATTCTCAAACCGCGACCCCCTAAAATGCTCATGGAATTTGTGTGACCCCCCCACACACACCAAGAGAAAGTTGTTAAGCAGAAAAAAAAGAAAAAAAACCCCACTTGACTCTCACCCCTCCTGCAGTTGCTGTGCTACAGGGAAGCCGCCGGTGCCGCGCTCCTCCTCCAGAGCTGACACCCCCTCCCAGCACGCTACACAGCTGTGGGAGGGGAGTGCACTTCCGAATCCCCAGAAGTGGCGTGAAGGACCCCGGCAGCTGCGACCCCCCCCCCCCCGTAAGTTGGTTGTGACCCCCCTGGGGGTCACGACCCACACTTTGAGAAATACTGCTTTAAACAATAACTCCTATATATAATGCGCACCCTGACTTTGACCCAAAAAACTCGGAAAAAAGTGTGCATTATATTCGAGATTAAACAGGTATCAGTAGATAGGATGTAGAGCAATACTGACCATGACTTCTTTGCTCCTGCCAAACTATCATAAAATCGGAGCAAGGATGAAGGATGGAACAGGGGCTTCTCTGCTTGAGCTTAGACCTTTCAGTCCAATAGCAGTGGACAGGCAGTGGAAAACAGCACTTTCTACCAGAAAATCTGTTCCTCTATCTGATGAAGTGGGCTTTTGCCCACAAAAGCTTATGCATAGATAAATCTGCTAATCTTTAATGTTCCTCTATTGTAATTCAGGACTCAGTATTGAGGTGTGGGGAGGGGAGTGCAGGAGTGTTATGGCAGAGGGCTGGGAATATAGAATTCTTGGGATGTGGGGGGTAGAGGAATCTAAGTTGGGGTATATGAGGGGCTCAGGGCAGGGGGGCTGTGGTATGTGTGAGGTGCAGGAGGCAAGGCAGGATGCTGAGGGCAGGAAATAGAGTATGTTTGGGGGCAGGGCTGGGGCTAAATTGTCTTATCTGTCCAGGGCTGGGCTGCTGCACCCAGGCAGCAGAGGCTTGATGAGATGAAATGTGTCTGACACTTTCAGCATTTAATGTGTTTTTTACATTTCTTCTCTGTGCCAAAGTAAAGGAGATCTGGTCTTAAGGAGGACAAGAAACCAGCAAATCTCTTCTGAGGTAACTCTATTCTGATTCTAGTTACACAGGGCAACTAGCATAAGAGCTTAGTGGAAAATCAGGCCCAATTTATTTTCCCCAACCTCAACAACAAAACTTTCTTTGGACAGAAACTAAGAACCAAGGCCATTACCAGATGAGAAGTTATAAAAAATATGCAAGAACACGGTTTTATAATGAAAGTACCGATATAATCTTAACTACAATAGTTGTTTCTGGGCAACTTCTATAATATTGTATTAATTTTAATGAAATACAATAAACAGGTTTTTTAAAAATATGTCTATTATAGAAAAAAACAAGTATTTTTGATAAGACTATGTCATTATAGCCACAAGTTGGGGATCTAGATATGAGAGTTCTACAAATCCTTTGAATGAACAGCCTTCGTGCTGTCCATTTGAGTATGTTGAGTCATAAATACATTATTCAGTGAGTGACAGAGTTCAACATCTGCAGAATATTATTTGACCCTTGATAGCAGGCGTGGGGAACTTCCAGTTCGCAGGCCACATGCAGTTAGTCAGGTTTAGCTGCTGGTGGTCAGCCAGAAGCTTTGACCACATCCATGGCTGCTCAGAGCTCTCAGTCACAGCTCATGGTTCCCAGCCAATGGGATCTGCGGGGCTCTGTGCCTGTTGACATTCAGGTAAACAAAACAGCTGGTGGCCTGCCAGTGGCTAACCCTGACCAACTGTGTGTGGCCAGCAGGCCGAAATTAGCTGAATAATGCAAAAAAGAGTGTTTATGTGTGTTTGGGGGGAAATCCCTGTCAATATTCAGATAACTTATTTACAATAAATAACATGGCCAGCTCTATCCTTTCTCCAGCTGTGGAGAAATTCCACAACTGAGCCTAAGGGAAACTTAATTAAAATTACTTGCCAGTTACAGTATACTGTATCTACTCCTTTTCTGACAGTGCTTTGAGGTATATGCATTGCAATGCACTGAAGTGAGAACATCTGCATACCAATATTTCACTTCATGTTCCTGTCACTTCAGCACAGCCAACAATGTTGTGTACTCAAGATTCAATTACATAAAGTCAGAGACCTAAAAATAAACTCCAGAAAATAATCTGATTATCTTCTCAGATTTATACACATTAACATAGCCGGTATATAAATGTCTCTACATACCTAAGGTTCTTTTGTTTCTTGGAATTCTAATTTACAGAATCTATCTAATCTATTTGCAGATAAGAGCTAGTCAATTAATGAAAAAAAGTTTGTTGAAAAATTATGAATTTGGGGTCTTTTTGTACTGTCATTTTTAGCACAAAATTTACTGAAACTGTTACTAAAATGTATTGTTCCTCGAAACCTAGTTTTCAGTCAACAAAAAATATTGAAAATCATCTTGATGTTTTCTCTGAAATTTTGAGTAAAGAGACACATTTTTTTCATTTAAAATAGATAATATTTGCAAACAAAAAAGCCTTTATAGAAAAAGACCAAAAATATTTAAAAAACTAAGCCAGCTCTAGAGCTGCTAAAGACTTGTTAATACACAGACTACGTGATTTGCTTAAGATCTCAGTGTTTTAATTTGTTCAATGCATATGAAATATTCAGTATGTAAAAGTAACCCATTTCATATTAACAAATGTGACCACATTTAATTTTTTCTTGCATATTTCACTTTAGAAGCAACTGAAGTTTTGGATGAGCAGAATTGAGGGATCAGGCTCTTAGCTGATTTTTTTATTCACATTAACATTAAAGAGTTGTAATTATAAAGTGAACAGAAGTTAGGGAACAATCTCATTGCTGTAGACAAAAAAGGTTATGATGTAGTTTAATTAATATGACTCCTCCGTGTTGTATTCTAGGCCTATTAAGGCACTCAGTAGCTGGCAAGAAGTACAATGACTCAGAGGCACACAATGAAGATACTTCAGCTCTTTGATCTTCTAGGCTTGATCCCTTTGGGTCCTAGCAACCACTTTGACATGTGGCTAAAGTGAAGGGAAAATTTACAAGGGTTGTTGGAAAAGGGAGAGATTGCAATTATCCTTGATTTGGAGGTTTAAGCAGTTATATATCAAGGTAAATTATAGTATTTCCTACCTTGGCTCCTCAGGGCAGGCCAATTTTGTCTACTCATGCCTCCAGTTTGGAGTCCCCTCTCCAGTGGTCATCTCTTAAAAGCAAGTAGGTAACCCATTGTTTCCTGGTGAAGGTCTGTCTGTAACATGTCCCACTGGAGGCTCCACTGCATTTTATCCCTGTTGCTGCAACAGTAACGCCTATGCAGCTTGTGATATTGGGCTGCTCCAACCATAGCGCCAGCTAACCTACAAGTCCTTATACTGCCTCTGCAACAGGTGTCATATACAAGACAATTGCTCCTTCTTCCAGGCCCAATAAGTAGTCAGAGCTCAGTGAGCATTTCCTAGGCTAATCCCCAGGATCAAAGGAACTTTGGTTGCCATAGACTTCAGGCCCTTTAAAAGCTTCAGCTAGTTCCCTTGAATGTCCCTGAGTGTTCCTTTCAGCTCTCTCTTTGCTCAGTCCTTTGGCTTCAGAGTTCCTCCAGATTCTAAACTGACATGAATCCAAATTCTATGGCTACAAGTCACTCTGCCCCCACCCCACAGTTGCCTTTCTTAAGCTTGTCTCAAATTAATGATATTTCAAGATTGTTTAATAACAGACTCAGTCGGAATTATTTAACCAAAGATTCCC
Source organism: Pelochelys cantorii (assembly GCA_032595735.1). NCBI lineage: Eukaryota > Metazoa > Chordata > Testudines > Trionychidae > Pelochelys > Pelochelys cantorii. Next base: position 91,064,600 of record CM064326.1, read on the forward strand.
AACCAGAGATTAGTACAGCACTACACAGAATGCAGAAAGAATAGATCCATTACCATCCTTAATGTAAGGTAAACAGTTGTGCCTCTTCTTCACAGTAAAGGGTGGGATGAGGCAGTTTCATTGCCCAACTAAATTCCAAAATTTCTGTCATGGATATAGGGTTTTTAGACAAAGAGATCCCTCTTTGCCACAAACACGCTCCCAGACCCATATGTTTGGATGTCATTTTCCATGTTATACATACATTCTCAGTTTACCTGATTAATGTCTAACTTCGAAGGAATAAACCACGGAATGTCCTGCAACTCTGGGAGATTCCTGGAAGTGGAAGTGAGTCAGGACCCCTTTGGTTACAACACTGTGAGATTCTAAATGTAAACATTTGAAAACATGAAACTGACTGATTATAAATCAGTCTGGCCATGAAATTGATCAAAATGATCCATGAATTTGGTAGAGTCCTAATAATTTGATACAGTCTAATACAGGGGTGGGAAACCTCCCGTACCGCAGTCACACATGGTGCATCAGGGTTAGCTGATGATGGGCTGCCAAACACTTTGTTTACCTCAGCTTCTGCAGGCATGGCTGCTCTCAGCTGTCAGTGGCCCTGGTTTGCTGTTCCTGGCCAATGGGAGCTGTAGGAAGCAGTGCAGGCCAGGCCACTGCTTACTGCAGCTCACACTGGCCAGGAATGGCAAACTGCAGCTACTGGCAGCTGTGAGCAGCTATGCCTGTGGATGTTCAGGTAAAAATGCATTACAGGCCCACCCGGAGCTAATCCTATTGAACATGTGTAGCCTGAGGTTCCCCACCCCTAGTCAAAATCAAATATATAGAACTCCTGAAAGGGTTACGTTCATATTAAGGACCGGTATTCTGGACGATAGAATTTAAACATACTTTGTAAATATCATAAAGATGCCAAAATAGTGAGTATATAAATGTATTAAACATACAGAAAGAAAAAAAAGACTAAAATGGATATTTGCAAACAGATAGTAATAATTCTGTGCTGTACCCTGCATGATCATTTATCCTGTGGGTTTTCAGCAACTTCCTGTGCAGACAACTACCACTGCCTTTCCTAAAGAGAGGTCACTTGTGCATCAGTGTGTCTGAAGAGTATTAACTGTGCCCCCCTTTGGGTAGGGTACATAGATTAATGTATATACCGAGCTCTGGAGGGTTTTAGGTTAGTAGGGAGGAGTGTCGGAAATTATAGTTTTCCATTTAGCAGTTTAACATAATAGGTTATAGATTCCGTGTATGTGAGTGTAGTGTGGTGTGTGTGTGCGTGTGCAGATAAAAGCTACACACACACACCACCAACTCTGTTAAGACAACTACAAATTTACTTTAAGAGAAATTGTAAAAGGAGAATGTAAATTCACAAGATGACACAACAACTTCTAAAAATAAATGTTGATGGGGATAAAGCACAAAAGGGAGACAGAAAGTAGTCCAAACAAAAACACCTATTGACATTACTCAATGACTGTGTGTGTTGGACACTAGGCCTAATGATGGATGAAATAAGAAGGGGATAGACCATTCCACCAACCAATCCTTTTGTGGGTCTTTAAAAGAAGATTGTAGAGAGAAAAACAGGCTATTGTAGTGAGCTTTACCATTCTGGCTCCCATCCCCACCATCTCCTGGGCTTTCTACATCCTGATCCTGAGAGATGTCCTGAGCAGACCAGGCCAAACAGAAAGTTTGAAGATGATGCAAGTTTTTTTTGATCCATCTGAATACCAAATATGATCAGAGATGAAAACTGATGCCACTTTAACAATAACTAGCTTTTTCAAAAGGCACAGAAGCAGTAAGATGGAAATCTTAGTGACTTACTTTACTAAATGTACCTTGTTTTGTTTTTTTTTAGACCAACTAGAAAAAACCTGAATCCACTATTCCTGGATTATCATAATAAAAGTGAAATAAGTTCCTTCACTTTCATCACATGTTGCCACAAACAAAAAGTGAAAACACTACCATAAGCCGTTGATCGCTGCAAAAAAGACCGCCAAGCATAATCCAAATTTAGCAAACCATTTCTGGTATGTCAAGAAGCAAGGGATTAAATTAAATCAATCTGAAAGATTTAAAGATGAGATATGACCTATTCAATCTTATAGTTCATTTGCTTATGTCTGTAAATGTAGTAATTAGAAAAGTTTTTTTTTAACAAGTCAAAAGGATAAAGTTTATGCAAAAGGAAGGAACCTTAGTAAATTGAGAAGATTATTTCTAGAACTGGAAAAAAGTCTTGAGATTTTTGATGGCTAGTTTTAATCAGAACTAGAAAATTATGAAATAAAAGACAACATGAAATTTCACCAGCATGAGACACACTTCTAATGGCTCCAGTAACTACTTTTGACCTTCAAACGCATGATGTTCTCAGCTCTATTGTCTAAAAATGCTACATATGCTACTGAAACCACTACATAGATGTGTGTGTGTGATAGAATATAACTCCATGTTTACACCATACACATTATTGTATCATCTTTGCACAAAATATGTCTTACATCATTTGAAAACACATAAATTCCACAAGGAATAATGCCTAGTCAGAAATAGCTATTTCGGAATAGCAGTAGCGTGGATGCTCCACTGCTGCTATTTTGAAATAGCTCCTTCCCTGGGCCCTTCAAACTAATTACTCCCCAGTGCCTCCTGGGGCTCTAAATCGAGGTAGCACATCTACGTTAGGGAAGCCTGCCTCCGACTAATTTTGAGGCTTCCCTGTAGACGTGCTATTTCGAAATAAGCTATTTCAGAGTATTTCTTCTGGAATATCTTGTTTCAAAATTAGCATGCAGTGTAGATGTACCCATTGTGTTCAACTGATTATGACTAGGGAAATAAAGTTCAGCATTTAATTTTAATCATGGATAAACATGGTTGTTTATTGAATTTTACCGGAGAATTTTATTGGAGAATTTTGGAATGTTTGGGATGTTTTTAAAAGTAGGACCCCGGCTCATTACTTGTACTCACTGAAGCTCTCTCTTTTTCTAGTTAATAAACTTATTTTACTATTCTATCTGTTCCACTGTGTGTCATCCTGCAGTATAACCAAGGATGGTGAAAACCAAATGGTAACCTGAAGTTATACATAGACACTTTTGGAGTGAATTGCATGCTGAAAGGCTGGTTTTGGACAGCCCAAGTATGAATTACTTCAATGAGATAGTGTAAGGTGCCCATGATTGCAGTGCTGGGGTGACATAGCTGTCCAATAGTCTGGACTGAACCCTGGCTTGTCACAGTATCATAGATCTAAAAACTGAATCTCAACACTATCAGTTTAGGAAGAAAAGACTTTAATCCCATTGAAGTCCAACTTTATGTCCAGATTTGATACAACAACACACTGTTAAAAATGAATGACTGTGTAAAGGGGAAATTATAAATGCCTGGAGATGGAACAGGAGCTGGTTTTTTGTTTGTTTGTTTGTTTACATTCACAGCTGAGGGGAGATATGATAGAGGTATATAAAATCATGAGTGATGTGGAGAGGGTGAATAAAGAAAAGTTCTTCATTAGTTCCTATAATAGAAGGACTAGAGGACACCAAATGAAATTAATGGGTTTAAAACTAATAAGCATAAGTTCTTCTTCACACAGCACATAGTCAACCTGTGGAACTCCTTGCCACAGGAGGCTGTGAAGGCTAGAACTATAACAGAGTTTAAAGAGAAGCTAGATAAATTCATGGAGGTTAGGTCCATAAAAGTCTATTAGCCAGGGGGTAGGAATGGTGTCCCTAGCCTCTGTTTGTCAGAGGCTGGAGACGGATAGCACAAGACAAATCGCTTGATCATTGTCTTCGGCCCACCCCCTCCGGGGCACCTGGTGCTGGCCACTGTCAGCAGACAGGCTACTGGGCTAGATGGACCTTTGGTCTGATCCAGTACAGCCATTCTTATGTTCTTATGTTCTTATAATGATGGTTTCCATCCCCCCTGATTTTACTTCCAACTTTTTGCTAGGTGTGTATTTTTTAAATAATTTGGAGTCATGACTTTTATAGGATAATTGAAACAATGTCTGTGGGTTGGCCCATGACCTCAAATATCTCAGAATACCCCTGGGCTTTCAGAGTAAATTTTTGATCCATGGACTTTTAAAGCCCAAATTACTGGAATATTTAAGTTCTTTATTTGTGTAAAGATGATCTAATGAACTATCATTAGTTAATGCCAATAAATAGACAGGAATAAACTGTCACATGATGACTGACTTATTTTTAATGAAGCAGGTCTAGCATTCAATGCTAAAACAAGTGTGCTAAATTAAGCAAATTAAGATGGCAGGGCAGCTGTTGTGGAGAGGAAGCAGCAGAGTCTATCTTTCTCACAGGCCCTTTTGAGGCCAGATGAGAGGGCACATGCCTTGCATTGCGTGAGAGGGATGCAGGAAATATTTTCCTATATTGACATGTAAATGAATTATTACTCACATTTTCTATTAATTAGCCTACTTAGGTATCTATGTGTCAAAAAAAGAATCCTTTTTGTTCTTTGTTACAGATATATTTGCTAACATATTTTTTAAATTGCCAAACTAATTGAAAGTGGTATGATTATGTGTTATTATGACAAATAAATTATGCAGAATTGTAAAATATTGTGTACAGATGTGGGTTTTGTTGTTGTTGTTTTGTTTGTTTGTTTGTTTGTTTGTTTGGCACAGTATTCTCCTAGGCATAGAAGCAGGAAGGATTGAAAATGGTAAAGGTGAAAATATCCTGGAAGCTATAATCCAGGCTGTGCTGAGGAACTGTGCTTATGTTTGCCTATGTTTGGGAATTAAGACTGTGCTTGTGGTAATGGATACTTTATGGGCAGGGACAAGTCACTAACTTACATGCCCCATTCTAGTTTTTCAGAGCTACTCATAAGAAAATTTCTATGGTGAAGTGACCAGCTAGTCTATCTGGGGATTGTATTTGCCTTATGTTGAATGTGAGTTCTACTGTCTTGTAGAAACCCCGTATATATGCTTCAGTTTCCCTGGGCAATGTACCAATACCTCGATGGTGATAGGAATTTCGCTGTGATAGCCTCCCCACCTACACAATGGCTGATGCCTTTTGAAACCTGAGCCCAGAAAGGAGTGTGATCAGGTGCCCCCATTTGCTCAGGAAATAGGACAAAGGAGGAGGGGCCTGGCTGGGGTGCTGGGATGGGACAACTGCTGGGTGTGTGAATTACTCTCATCTGGCTTGGGATACGGGGAAGGGGTCAGGAACCTTGGCTCTGAGCCCCTTTTCCCCAAGATGGATTGTACTGACTGTATCCCTATTGACTAATATACTTTCTATTCCATCTGCTGACTAACAGTCACATCTGACTGTAGAAGGGGGTGTGATTCCCCACACCTTGGTGACACCATCCTTTTCAAAAGATGAAGGAAGCTATTGTTTCCCTGCTTGCTTGCTTGATCATGGCTGCTTTTACTACAGACTACTGGCCTCTTGCTATGTAATGGCCGGTGAGTTTCTTCCACACTTCCAGCTGGTCACCATGGGATAGGAATTTAGCAGCCTTCAACATCTAAAATTAGACATCTTCAAGCAAGTAACCTCTGAACAATCATCCAACAAGTATACTGACATGAAAAAATAACAGTGTGCGAAGAGTCTGACCAGCTAGTATGTTGAATCATGCACCTGTTTCCTAAAGCTGAATTTAAAAAAAAAAGAGACACGGAGGGCCTCTATCTCAGCATTCTTACAGGTCTTTCTAACTCCAGCAAATGGTAGCTGGGGATGGGGTGGTACGTATATGTGCAGAACTAAAAACATTTATTTGAGAATAGTGCCTATTATATATATATATATTTAAATACATATCAAAACCTGGGTTAAACAGATTTGCTGTGTAGAAATCATATACACATTTTGTGGACAGAAGTTGTTTGTTTTACATGTAACCATTTGCTTCCAATATTCTTACTATCATTTGAATCTTGCATCTTTGATAATAGTCTTATTCTTGTTTTTACTACCATGTTCCTGGATTAGTGGGTTCCTAGGTACAGTGCATTGTAATTGAGTGACTTCAGCTGGCTCCCCTAGGGATCCTGTATATCACAGTCCCCTAATTTGCATGAATGAAAATGGAGAAATTATGAGTATGTCTACATTATAGCTGTTATGGAAGTCATTTTGATGTCATAGTGTAGATGCTACCTATATCAACAGAGTGGTATTTCTATCCATGTATATAATCCATCTCTATGAGGCCACATCTACACAACAGATAAAATTGAAGCTGCTGCAGTTGATCTTCCAGGGTTCAAATTAGCACGTCTATTGAGGACACGCTAATTCGAACTGAGAGGGCGTGCCCATCAATGACAGCAGTCCTGCTTCTACAAGGAGTAAAGGAAGTCGAAGGGAGAGTGTACTCCCTTTGACTCCTTGCAGAGTGGACGGCACCAAAATTTGAGTTAAGATACTTTGACTTAAGCTATGTAATTAACGCAGGTAAAGTTGTGAATCTTAATTTGAACCTATCCCCTAGTGTAGACCAGGGATGTATGAAGGGAATCAACAAGAAGTTATGTTGGTCTAACTGTGGTGCTCAGGTTCCAAAGTATATTTACACTGCAAGTGTAGAGGAAGAGCCAGGTCATTTTATCAGACCTCATTGTGGTACTTGACTTAAGAATGGAGACAGCCTAAAGGGGTTAAAACCATCTGGCTGGAAAACTGAATTTACATTCTACAGGCAACTGTGGAATTTCAAAATGGGATTTCATCCAAATTGTCAAGAAAAGTCAAAATTCTGAAATATATTGCAGAACCAAAATCAGAAAGAATTTGGATTTGGAAACACAATGGCCTTATTGAAACATTTGTTTCAATGATGTTGGAGCATTATAATATCCATATTAAATAAAAGATAAAAGTATAAAATAACATTTTAATATGTATTTAGTAAAAGTTCAAACTTTTTCTAATGAAAGCAATGAAATGGTCAGAAAACATTAAATGATAAAATCACAACAATATACTCTATTTTGATTTTAAATCCTTTTAATATTTTTCTGTATTGCAAAGTATCAGAATCTACATTTTACCACCCAGAAAAATGGAAAACTGTTCTGTTGAAAATATTTTGATCAGCTGTATTTTTAAAATGCTAGTAAATATTTGAAATATAATAAAGATTGAGAGTGAGGAAGAAAGAATAGTGAAAGTCCCACATTTACTAGGTTTATCATGGAAGGTGACGGAACAATAGGCATCACAATCCCTGAGAGGAGAATTTAGTAAATGCAGCAGATTGGTAATAGAATCTGTGCCCCCTCCTCCCCCCCGCAAAAAAAAGGATTGTGTGCCATAAAATAAGACCTATTTCATCTGTAAATATCCATCACTATTCATTAAACAAAAAAGATTGGTATTTATTTTCTGAGAAATTAAAACAGACAGTTTACTTCTCAGGAACTCAGATTTTCAGTGAAATATAAACCAATACATAATTTCTCATGTCTGTTTGATTATAACCTTTACAAGATTATGATAGACATTTGAACAGTTCCAGTGTATGGGTTTTTTATTCCATATTAGGTATATTTTACTAGCTTTGACCATTCAAGGATCTCAAAAAACAAATTAGACACCCAGTATTAATTAATACATGCCAAGCAATGTACGAATATGATCCATACAAACATAATTGAATAACATTTGGAGCACCATTTACTAAACACATTGATATAAAACATTAGCCCTTCTCTTAATGAAAGACTAAAAACAGGGGTCAGGGGACATGATTCAAACTAGAAGAGAATAAATGTCGAAATTAATTCTAAATCAGAGCAGAGCCTATTTTGCATCCATGTGAAATGACATGACTTCAGCAGCACAGTGAATAGCCCCATAGAATAAAAGTTTATCTTCCTGGTACAAATCCGGAGTAAACATACCACGTGAAGAACTAAACAGAATTGGTGGATAGAATTCATTCTTCCAACCTATGCGGCTGCAATTTAACCTCTCTACTATTCCAAACTAAATTATCAGCTGCTGCTCTCCTCTTGGGTATTTCAAGTAACTTGTTATAAGGTTAGTACAAGGATGGAACCTGTGACCCTTCCCTAAGCCAATGTCCCCAATAGTCTAGCCAATATTAGTATGGACATCCATTCCATGACACACAAAGTACAGAAAGACCATTTTTGATATTTCTCCTCTAAGTATTTCAACTCCTGGTAGTCCCACTCCATCATTAAGAGCTATGGAGTATATTGTGTTGGCCCTACAAAACATGATGTATTAAATAAAAAAACAGTATGCCACATAGGCATCTGAAAAGCCAGTAAATGTTTCTTTGTGGAATTCTTCCCAGACACAATTTCTCATCAGTTTTCTAAACTTGGCCTCGGGGAATTTTGGTACCAGGTTCTGCTTCATGGAATTATCAAATGGTCTGTTGCACTGGGTTTTCATACTGGCATCGATAAATATATATTTTTAAAATCAAGGAGTATATCTTTCCACCCAATTCTAATTTGGGGAACATTGCCTAAGGTGTTGTAATTAACATTTTGGAATGCAATGAATATGAAAGTGAACAGATAAATATAAAATGTTATTTATCTTGTATAGTCACTTTTATCCCTAGGAAAAAAATCCAATTACTATTAAACTGGTACTTTCAAAGAAAGATCACTAATTCTACATGATGTTAAGTATCTCTTGCCTTTCTGAACTATCACAGTGCTTGGCTGAGCAAAATGGGTGAATATTTCCTTTAAACTGAAACATATTTTAAAAATGATGTTAATGCAGAAAGAATTTATGTCATATCCACTTTGCCTTTCCTTTTTTCTTTAAATCTAGCTTTGATTGAGGCTTGACTTTACATTTCATAAATCTGCCAAGGAGTAATTTATTTTCTGCTTATATCAAGTGATCATTATCAAAAGCACAGAGAAAAAAAATCTGTGTTCAGCAATGTAACCCATTTTTCAGTGTTGAGCTAGAGCCAGTGATTGGCTTGATAAAAGCATTTTGAATTGGCATTAGCTGTTCCCAGTTGTTCTGTGTCATTGTGCTTTTATCATTTCACTAGTAACTTATCTGTTTTTCATACTTACTAACTCCATTTAGCTGTCGAAAAGCTGCAAAACTTTTGGTTAAGAATGGAGCCCAGGGTTTTCTAAATAGTCTTTTAAAAAGTGAAAACCAAAGGATACTATCACCTACTAAGTTGGTAGGTAGAGCAAAAAAATGAAATATTAAGCCATTTATATAAAATAAGGGATTTTCTTTACTGGGCTGAATCAAAGCATGTGTTTTAGGAAATACTTAAAAATGAAAGGGATCTTAAACTGCTTTCTTTCCATTGAGATTAAGGATCTGAACAAAAACAAACAAAGAAATAGATGGTTGCAGCTCTCTTGTATGATTGGTTGTGGGTTGTTTTTTTTTTTCAGGGCTGGGGGGAAATTAATCATTTACAAGAATCCTATAGGAATAAATAAATTGAAGTAGGCAAGACTGCCATTTGAAAAATAAAGACAAGCTTTTCCTGAGCTCTATATCTGATCAACTATGTCCTATGGACCAACAATATCATCTTCCAAGATATTCAGAACAAATCCCAATTAATGACTGCATAAGCAACATAGCAAGTGTAAATATTTTGTTTTAGGGAATGTTTATGTATGTACACCAGTACATTTTTCTTCCCACATGGGGCTATCAAATTATCTTTTCCTCCCTATTGTTGCTTTCAGACTTCTTTTATGATGGAGTGGTGGCTGAGCAGTTACAGAAGAGACATTTACAATGTGTGCTCAAGTATAAGCATACTAATAGAAACTTTACCTTCAGCTGCACCTATGTGACACAATTGGCCTTCTCAACCATATTTCACGTGTCACTAAGAGCACAACTGATTCTTTATTCTGTTGTATGTGTTAGTTTTGTGAACAAGCTGTAGCATTCTAAACCACTCAGCCAAATTAAAATAGATTAGCTGTTTCAAAAATTTGCTCCTCAGTGTGACCTCCTTTCTGAAGGATGCCCTCTTTTTCAGAGAGCACAATCTGCAGCTGCTGATTTTGTTTCTGTGTACTGTAACTTGCATTAGAACTGAAAGTGCAAGTCTAATGCTTGGGCTTCTAATTACCTCAGTGCATGTTCATTTTTTTCTGGTGTAGTTTGCACATCCTGCAAACAAACAAACAAACAGAAGAGGCCTTAGTCCCTTTGAGAAGCCTAATGTTGAAAATAATATTTTAAAATTAAGATGAGAAAATCATACCTGGTGTGACTCATCTTAAACAGAGTGACTCCAGAGACAAATATGGGCCAATGCAGTTTACCAACCAGAAAATATTCCTCTCATTGTTACATGATCATTCTAATATACTCTCACTTTTGATAGCAATTTAATTTTGTCTCTGTATTGTCAGGAGTGGGGAGTGTCACCTTTGAAATAAGATGTATAGTTCCAAATGAAAGCATTCAAGTCAGTGTGTAGATCCATCTTCAGATTAGACATAAAACTACGTTCTTCCTTTCCACTTTTTGATGATAAATCATGGCAAAGTTTTGAGTTAAAAACAATGTGTCAGAAGTTGTATTCAGGAAATTTCAATAGCATATGTCAGGCGTCTCACTGGACCAACTCCTATTTGTTATCCCCAAATCCCTTGTTCTGAATGCTCATCCTTATAGAATCTAGAAAATATGCTGTTGCATCATTGGGTTTCTAAGATGTGGTCTCAAATATTTGCTGCTACCAAGCTTCTCACTTGAAAATTTTGCCTTGAGGAATTCCTCTTCCTCTTCTCTTGTTATAAAGACACTGCCTCCAGGAGCAGAAATACCTTGATATGGTAGGTGTTCTTTGAAAGCTTCTGTGGAAACCTCCATTCAACAAATCTCCACTCTAGACTGAATTAAATAATCTATTATTTATTATTTGCAATTGAAACCCATCCACGAACTCCAGAACTGATCATCTGGAAGTGTCTACTGTCTTTTTCAAGCACTGGAAGTTTTACTTGCTACCCCCATTCATACATTGTTCTCATAAATCACCAATGTTCTCACAGACTGAGAAATCACCTTCTCACCTGTCACAGTCACCTTCTCAGCAGTCCAGACCTCTCCCATCTCTGATGGACCAGTCTCTGGAGTGTGAAGAGACCTTTCTTAAAATCTTCAGCCAAGACCAGACCAAACTATATTCGGCTGGCAAGTCACCACCCTTCTTTCAAACTAACATTAGGGAGCACTGTGGGCCCTCAAAGTCTTTCAGTTTCAAACTACCATCTCATGTCCACAACATGTGTCACAATCGACATAAATGCGTATCCTAACATTCTCCATATACTCCTCTCTCGAAGAAAATTTGACATTTTGGCAGGCATTTGATACCTTATCCATAATTTTATAGAAGGAACAGCTCAAAAAAGCATATTTCCCAATATCTACTATATGATTGATGAGGCACACAAGGATAATTTTATTGAACAGACTTGTGTGCATACAGCACTTTCTTCATTGTGGTCTATTGTTCATTAATATGCCTGTCCAATAAATTAACTTCCTGTATCCTTGACAGATTTATTTCCTACTAATCAAATATACTAAAGGATCCTACTTGCCCTTCATCTAACTGACTATAAAACATGAGAACCAAGTTAGGGAAATAATAGGTTAACAAAATGTTGATAAAGTAGATAGATTCAGGTTAGCAGGGACTGACAAAATTCACCCTAAGCATCATTAGCAATTATTTTTGAGAACTTACGGAGGACTGATGAAATCCCAAAGGACTGAATCATATCTTTAGAAAAAGGAACAAAGAAGACTCATGGAATTATAGATCAGTCACCCTAATTTTGATTCCTGGAAAGATACTTGAACAAATTATTAAACTATCAATTTGTAAGCACTTGGGGTGCATCTACACTGCACCCGGTGCTCAAAATAAGCTATGCAATTTGATCTAAGCAAATTGTATCGCTTATTTCGAGTAAATTTTGAAATAGTTTATTTTGAAATTTGGCACTGTCTATAAAGCACTTATTTTGAAATAAATCACTATTCTCAGATGTCCCTTACTCCTCGTGAAATGAAGTTTACAGAGACATCAGAATAGCAAGCCCGTCATAGTTGGAAATAATCTGTGTCCTCAAAAGAAGCAGAATAGCTATTTCGGGATACCTCCAGTATCCCGAAATAGCGCTGCAGTGTAGACATAAGAGGTTACAATTTTGGATTTGACAAGTGCAAATCATACCAAGCTAACCTATTTTTCTTCTCTGATAGGGGTACTGGCCTAGTAGAATGGAGGAGAAGCAGTAGAAGTGGCATATTTTGATTTTAGTAATGCTTTTTTTATGTTGTCCCAAATGATAGTCTGATAAGCACTATAGGGAAATCTGAGTAAGATTAAATTTCAGCAAAGTCTGCACACAACTGTTTGAAAAACAGTACTCAAAAATAGATCTAATAGTTCACTATCAAACAGGAAGGACATATCAAGGAAGGTCCCAGCATAGTCTGTCTAGGGACTGGTGATATTCAAAATTTTCATAAATTATTGGATAAGGGAATGGATAGTATACTTACAAATTTGTAAATGACACCAATTTGGTAGGATTGCAAGCACTTTGGTAAATAGGTCAAGAGTTCAAAAGGACTCTGATTCATTGGAGAACCGGTTTTAAATCAACAAGATTAAATTCAATAAAATCAAGAGAAAAGTACTACACTTAGGCCAGATCTACACTAGACCTGGAAAGTCATCTTAACGTTCACAACTCCAGCTACGTAGAACATATAGCTAGAGTCAGAATACCTTACGCCAAGCTTGGCAGCATCCATACGGGTGCAGTGAGTGAATATGTGCCCTTAGAATGGCAAAATCAAATGCACAATTGCAAAATGGGGAATAAATGGCTTGATATAGAACTGCTGAAAAGAATCTGGAGTTAATAATGGATCACAACTTGACTTACGAGTAAGCAATGTGATGCAGTTATGAAAAGGATTAATAGCCTTCTGAGCTGTATTAACAGGAGTGTCATATGCCAGACATAGTAGGCAATTGTCCTGCAATATTCTACACTGGTAAGGCCTCTGTGGGAGTACTGTATCCAGTTTGAATGCCACACATTTAATCTAGATGAGGATAACCTGGAGACAGCCCACTGGAAATCAACAAAAAATGTGTTTAGAAAACCTGACCTATGAGGAAAGGTTAAAAATATTGGTGTATTTATTCTTGGGCAAGAAATCTGAACTCATTTATTTTTTATAATTAAAACTTATCAATGGTCTCTGGAATTTATCATCTGGAAGTGTCTATTTCCCTTTTAAAGGCCAGGAAAATTTTATTTCATATTCCAAGTCAGGCTTCCCTGTATAAGCCATAGAATCCAATGCTTTCCCAGCCTAGTCTGATCCCACACACGCACACTTTGGAAGCCTAGGCATTGATCATCCCTGATGGACCAGTTACTGGGGTCTGCTGAGACTTTTCTTGACAATATAAGTCAGCCCAGACCAAACTGTCTCCAAATGACAAGTTTCCCCGCACAGCCCCAGTGGTCCTCCTCCCACTGCTGACTTTCAAACCATGTCAATGTGGGTTCCTGGCCACCTAATGAGCCCACAGAGTTTCAAGATTTCCAACCTCTGTCTCACTTCCATTCATATACACTTCATACATAAAATAATATAAATGCAACATATGCCTTAACATTTTATGTAAGTGTCTTTTACAGCTTGAAATCCAACTTTGAACCAAACATGTTGGGGTGGGATCATACCCAGTACTTAAATACTTAAATAACAAGCTATTAAAATATGTGTTCACTAGGTTTTGAATTTGAGATGTGCCATCACTATTCAAACTTGAGTGAATGTTTCTTTAAAGTAAAGTAAATAAATAAAAGAATAGAGAAAACCATAAACATTAAGGTATGTCTACACTACAGGACAAAGTTGAATTAAGATATGCAACTTCAGCTATGTTAATTGCATAGCTGAAGTCGAAATAGCTTAACTTGGCTATTGGTTCTATCTACACTGCAGGAAGTTGAAGGGAGAATACTCTTTCTTCGATTTCCCTTACTTCTTGTGGAAACAGGACTACCAGCATCTACCAGAGTGCCCCTCTGTCTTCAAATTAGCTGTCTTTACTAGACCTGCTAATTTGAACCCTGGAAGATTGACAGCAGCAACTTCGATGTTCCTCTCTAACGTAGACATACCCTTAGGGACTCTTGTAAAGCTGCTTGATCTACCAAATTGCTGATGATTGAAATGTCTGTCCCAAGTCTACTATTATACATTCAGGTTATTAGAGACTTGTTCAGGCAATAGTAGGTAGAAATAATAGAATTAAGTTGTCTGGTTACCAACCTGTCTGTGGGCAGATGTCACCTACGATTTCTATTTGCCCATAATATGTCATATACACCTATGGGGCTAGTGCATAATAATTAAGATACTGCCAATTCAGAGGTCCATGTGTTGCTTTCATCAGTGTGACAGTCACTTTTTGCTTGACTATTCATATTTCCTTTACTATCTAAGATCTATTCAAAGGCTCTATTCTTTGGAATCACATTGTAAAAGCACCCCTCTCCTTCAATATTTGAGAAGTTTCACGTATCTTCCAAGCAGACACACAGGTCATTTTTAGAACTCTGTTTGCACCAGTTCAGAGTGCAAAAAATGTAGGAGTCAGAGGAAAGTATTCTATTTGAAAACTGAAAATAACAAGCACTGAAGGTAAATGGTAAGTGCATCAAAAACCCCTAGGCTATGTCTACACTGGAGGTTTCTTGCTCAAGAACATTTTGCTCAAGGGTTCTTGTGCAAGAAGTCTTGCGCAAGAAAACGTCCACACTGCCATGTGCACGCTGTGCTTTTGTGCAAGAGCACCCATGGCAGTGTGGATGCTCTCTTGCGCAAGAAAGCTCTGATGGCCATTTTAGCCATAGGGCTTTCTTGCACAAGAAATCCCTGCCAAGCGTCCACACTGCCCTCTTGCACAAGAGCTCCTGCGCAAGAGGGCTTACACCTGTTAAAAAAGAGCGTAGCTCTTGCGCAAGGAGTCCTCTCTTACCACGCCGTACTGTAATTTACTTGCGCAAGAGTGGGCGGGCAGTGTGGACGCTCTGCAGATTCTTGCGCAAGAACGGCCGTACTTGCACAAGAAGCCGCGAGTGTAGACATAGCCCTAGAGTGCCTTAAGTGTTTTTCCTGCTGCAGTGTTGATGATCTCTTTCTCCAAACTTTATGACATACTAACAAGTGAAATAAATAAGTCGAAAAAAAAAAAAGGCAAATGGCTCCAAGAATATGTGTTCTGAAAAATTAGCATCAAGGAGGTGGCACAAAGGAGACCTTAGAAAATACATCTCTAGAATTTCTCCTTTCTCTCCTACATGTTTTCCACATTTTAATTGTCTGTTGAAAGGTTAACTTTATATAATTGCAGAAGAGAAAATAAGCTGTGTATGTCAATGATGATCAGGAAGCTCTTCAATATGTTAAATCACTTCTAATAATTTAGTATTACCACCTAGACTGTCAGTTTCTTATGGGCTGAGTGGTTGTGACTCTGCATTGATGCTGGCAGTTAATATGATACATGAAAAAGTACACTAGATTATGATTAATATATGTTAATATGTTGTAATAACCCTCTTTTGTTTCTGTAAAAGCATCTCCCCCCACATATAAGCAAACTGTTCTGTCATAATTGTACAATCCTTATCATAATTTTACAAATGCAGAAAATATTCTAGTACAAGGTAATTTGCAGCTAGAGGTTAACAATAGGTTGAAGTGCAATGATTACAACAATGAAAAGATATGAAGCTACTTAATTACTGGATGAGGGAGTGGCCAATCTCATGGAATTATAGGTCAAAAGGTTTGCAAAACCTCTTTGCGGGTTGCAGCTCACACAAAACTAGTTTGAACTTTCATTACAGTAATTTTAAACTGTTTTCTTGTAGCGGTGAGTTAATTTTAAATGGCAAATATATTTCTATCTGAATGGACATCTTATCCAGACAGTGTGGACAGAAGAATCTTCAGTCACAGAAGTGTTTGCTCCCCCATATATCATCTACACATATATTGGGCAAAATCCTGGATCTGTTGAAGCAAATGGGAATCGTGTCATTCTTTTGAGCATAGTCATGATTTTACCCCTGTATTATATATATTAGAAATTTCCTCTTTATGTTCCTTTTAACTGAGTCTTTCAGGATTTGTCTTCCATTCTGCCTTTTTTCACCATTTTTCCCGCATTTCACTGTACTTGACCATGCTAACAATGACTAGAATGTCACAATGAAGCCTGTCTATAATACTATAGGAAGAATTTTGGTGAGCATTTGTTCTAATTCACATGACAATTAAGTCTTGTCTCTAGTACGTGTATTATAAAATAAAATCATATATATGACTTTGCTTCCAATACTTTTGCTTGCTATCATTTGAATACCTGTTCTTTGAAATTAAAAACTTTGTCGAGAAAGCAAGTATAAGTGCTGTGTGTGTGTGGTAGAGCCGAGTTCTGTTATGTAATGAGTAAACAGTCATGTGTGGATCCTTTGGTATCAAAGGATAGGGGAATTCTCAGAGAGCTTGGGGATAGAAATGTGCCTATACCTGGAAAAAGATAATGGAGTCCATAGAGGCCAGTGCTTGCATTGCAAAAGCCTGGTGGGGCTGGGGTGCTGACTTACATCAGACACAGAAAATGTTTCCTGAAGCTAAGGGTGTATGGTAGCAAAGTGCCTCGGATCCCTGGGTACCCCTAGGCAACATCAAAGAGAGTAATTTTTCAAATCCCCAGGTAGATTGTTTCAGTGGCTGGTGCTCATCAGTTGAAACTTTTCCATTGAAATTGCCCGATATTCTTAAAAAGTAAAGCTCCAATGTGGTCTCAGTACAGATATTACTAGGTAAGGAGCCTTTAACTTTAATATCCTTGAAGTTTGAAGTAAGTTGTGCTGAATTAGAAAAAAAACCCCTAAAAGGCATATTTAGTTTTGGTTCATTTTCTTTTTATGTTTTGTTTATTTGATCAGGACAACAACAAAATGAAAAGGGGATAGAGAAGGGCATGCAAAACAATGCCCAAAACAAATATATTTCAACCAAGTTCAACAGGAAGATATTGCATATTAAAAAAATTTGTAAGTTGAATTAGTGCCCACAGGAAACATATAAGATTTATAAAGAGAGCTAATTTCCACTGGAGAGAGACTACAATAATATACTATATAAGATATAAGTCTTGTTCCACAGCATTTCCTAATCTTCAGTGAATTTATCCTTCTCTCTCTTTGAGATAGGGAACCATTGTTATGCACATTTTACAAGAATTCGGCTACATCTACACTGGCAGCTTCTTGCGCAAGAACTCTTTTGCGGAAGAGTTCTTGTGCAAAAACTCTTCCACAAGAGTGTGTCTACACTGGCATGTGCTTTTGCGCAAGAGATGTGCTTTTGCGCAAGAGCATCCATGCCAGTGTAGACGCTCTCTTGCGCAAGAAAGATCTGATGGCCATTTTAACCATAGGGGCTTCTTGTGCAAGAAATTCATGTTGCCTGTCTACACTGGCCTCTTCTGGAAGAGCTCTTGTGCAAGAGAGCTCATTCCTCGTGGGGAGAGGAATAACTCTTCCGGAAGAAGCCCTGTTTTACAACGCTAGACTGTAAATTTACTTCTGGAAGAACGCTCATGCAGTGTAGACAGCCAGCAAGTTTTTGCGGAAGAACGGCTGTTCTTCCGGAAGAAGCTGCCAGTGTAGACTTAGCCTTCGAAAGGTAAGGAGACAACAACATGCTAAAGGATTTGCCAAAGGTCATAGAGGAAGTTGTTGGTAGAATAGAAAATTGAACCTTGGTCTGCCTGTCCCCACACACTAACCACTGCACTATCCTTCCACTACCCAATATATCTCCATGACCAAATCTACGAAAAGGTACATTAACTTTGGAAAAAGGTACTCAGAAGGGCATCAAACATTATTAGAACATTAGAACAGCTTCCTTATGAGGAGAGATTTAAAAGAATGAGACTGTTCCATTTAGAAAAGAGATTGAAGAAGGGGGTTTTGACATACACTACGTCTAAACTACATCCCTCTTTCGAAAGAGGGATGTAAATTAGGCAGATCGAAAGTGAAAATGAAGCAGGGATTTAAATATCCCGCGCTTCTTTTGCATAATAGCTTCACAGCGTTCTTTCGAAAAAGGGTATTTTGAAATGAAACCTCTGTCTAGACGTGGTTCTTTTGGGAAAGAAAACCCTTTTTTGAAAGATCCTGTACTTTTGAGGAGTCAGGATCTTTCAAAAAAGGGGTTTTTTCCCAAAAGAACTGTGTCTAGACAGCGGTTTCATTTCAAATTACGCTTTTTTGAAAGAACGTTGTGAAGCTATTATGCAAATGAAGTGAGGGCTATTTAAATCCCCGCTTCATTTTCACTTTCGATCTGCCTAATTTACATCCCTCTTTCGAAAGAGGGATGTAGTTTAGACATGTCCATATACTCATTAATGAACTGGAGAAAGGGATAAGGAAGTATCATTTAGCCCTTCACATAATGCAAGAACTAGTTATGAAATTAATAGGCTGCATGTTTAAAAAGAAACAAAAGAAAGTTCTTTTTTACACAATTCACAGGCAACCTGTGGAACTCATTGCCAGGGAATGCTGTGAAAGCCAAAAATATAAGTTGGTAAATTCATGGATAATGGGTCCATCAATTGCTATAAGTGAATGTCATCTTGAATTCAACCTCCTGCTCTGAGTGTCCCTAAACCCCTAATTGCTAGAAGCGTGGACTGGATAACATGGTATAGATCACTCAACAAATTGCCCTGTTATGTTCATTATCTCTGAAGCATCTCACGCTGGCAAGTGTCAGAAGATGGAATGCTTCTAGATAGATAGACTATTGGTCTGATCCAATATGCAGGGGTACTGGAACAATTTTTATAGTGTGGCTGCTGAAAGCCATTGAAACACATGGTAACCCTGTATATAATGGAAACCACTTCAAACCAAGGGGGTTGGCAGTACTCCCAGCACCCCTAGTTCTAGCACTGATGCCAATGTGACCACTTTGTATTTGTGTTCTTATGCTAACAAATTAATCAGTAATAACTTCTGTATATGCCTAGCCTTGTCTTTGCCTAAGTAATGTTATACTGGGAGATGTTAATATTAGTAACCAACCACAGATGTGATAGAATCAATGGGTGCACTGAGCACCCTTCCTTTCAGCTAAGGTAGGAAGTAATTATGAATATCTTGCTTGCACATGACTGAAATTTGCAGTTACTATCCCAGACATAGAACAGCATTGCGGTGCATGAATAGATGCTGTGCCTTGTAACCTGAAGGCTATCCCAAGAGTCTAAATGCAAATGCAGAGTCTGGGACATTGATTGGTGACAGGGCGTGTGTGTGTGAGAGAGAGAGAGAGAGAGAGAGAGCAAGGAGAAAATCAGCAGATGGCGAGAAAAGCTGTCACAAGCATGGCCCTGAAGCACAGAAGAATAGTAGCTCCTTGGAGCACAGGACTGACCAGAAAGCCAAATTTCAGCAGTATGAGCAAGGAAGCCGCCTGCTGATACTTGTTTCTGTTGCATGTAAGGAAATGGGGTTCTATGTCCATCCTTTGGAAATACACAAGACTTCATGAAAGGGCTAGCTGCTTCATCATCTATTTCTCTACCTAAGGGAAACAACCAGGCATGCCTCCAAACATGGGCTAACCACTTGAGTTAAAGGGACACCATATAATACTGCTCCTAAAGAAAAGCCTATAAGTTGTTCTTTAGGAGCATTATTACATGGTGTTCCTTTAATTCAAGTGGTTAGCCCATGTTTTGGGGCTTGCCTGGTTGTTTCCCTTAGGTAAAGGGATTTACAAAAGGATTTAGGTGACACTCAGATCCTCAAATCCCCAGTATACTGCTGCCTAATTCTGAATGCACCTAAAGTTTTCCAGCACCTAAATTTTCACCATGAACATCCCCTACTTGCTGAAGTTTTTCCCACTGGTCATCTGTATAATGTCTCTGTCCGTGCCTGAGTGCTCATCTAACATCAAAGTCTTCCACAGTATCCTCAATGCAAATGAAACTAGGCATTGTTCTGCCTATTTTACCATCAGGGCCTGATCTGGTAGGCATTGTCAAAGCACACATAAATGCTACATGTCATGGCAGAAGGGGGAGAAGGAAGAAGAAGCAGCCACCCTTATAAACTCAGGTCCAATTTAGGAAGCTCACTCATGAGGAGTAAGGGAAACTGACGGGATTGTTTGCTCCTGTCAGCCTCCCACTGTGTGGACAGTAGTATAAGATGTGTCAACTCCAGCTATATAACTTACGTAGCTGGAACTGCATATCTTACTTCAAACTTCCCATGTAGTATAGACCAAGCCTAAGATTGTAAGGCATGTACCTCTCTTTGTTCTGTGTGTGTACAATGCATAGGACGACAGAGTCCTGGTCCAAGACTGTGTAGAACTATGTGAATGGTTGATTTTTCAGTTCAGTGGATGAAAATATAAAAGCTCTTTTGGGGTTAACTAAACTAAAATAGATTTTGTTTTGTTGTTTCTTATCAAAACTTTATATATTTTGTTTGTTGTTTCTTATCATATAATGCTGTAAAATTTAAAACAAAAAATCAGTTTTCTCCAAGTTTCAGATGGCTGTGTTAGCTGCTAAAGGGCTCCCAGGACTTGAACCCATACCCATACCACCCTGTGTTCTCCAAGCAAATGTGCGCTCCCTTAGGCTGCTCTAGAACTGGGCCCACTCTACTTCTGGTGGGTGCTGGTCCTCTGTGTGTGTGTTTGTTTGTGTGGTGTCAAATATTCTGTGTGACCTGTGACCTAATATAAAATGGTTTCCTTTGGGTAAAATGAAATGCTGCATGCAATCCAAAATATCTTTTAGCTTGTTTGTTTCATTTTGTTTTTGTTTTTTTACATCTCCCAATTTTTTAAAATGAGTTGAACTATATTTAGAAACTAAATGTTTAAAAATGACCTGAATTCACAAATAGTTTCAGTCAACCTGAAACGGCATTTTTAGGTGAATGAATTATTCATCAGAAAAATTTCTCCCAGCTCTACTCTTAGGCTTTACCAAATAATAATAATAATTCACTTTTCTCTTACACTCAGCTTTTCAAACTCTTTACCCTGACACCCAAGGGATACTAGAAAACATAAATCTCATGCCTGAAAGCTGCAAAGCCACTGGAATTGGAAGACAGGTTGGTCTGGGGGTTGGAAGGAACACAAATAATTGGCACTTTCTCCAAAAAGACAGAGTTAGTGAAGGGCCAGCAATGTTGCTACACTAGCTCATTAAATATCTTGTGTGGCTTAGCAAAGTATGATTAGACCATTTTAATGGTTTGGTTTAAAAAAAAAAATTCTGGGACAGCAAAAGCCATTCTGGATAAGTCTCTGTGTTGAAAATTCAGTGAGTGAATCACCAAGAAAGAATTCTTGTGTCATGTGTCCTATTTATCTGAGTATACTGTATTAAAGAAGGACTGTTTGCTGTTGCTGTGATCTAGGACATGGATTAATGGCTCCATGGTTACTCTCACCCTGGCTCCAGTTCCTCACCATTGTCTACAATCTTTATTTGGTCTACTTCTGACGAACAGATTCTTTAGACTTGCCTGGTCCTTTATCCACTTTTACTGTTGCTCATTTTTCTGCCTGTCATCTCTTATAGTGAAATTCTTAATCTGGTCTCCATCATCATATCATCTGACAGCACCTCAAGAAAGACAATCATCCATCTCTTCTGCTCCTGTTAGCAAGAAGATGGTTTAAAATTTGTTTTTAGTCTATTGTCATTGGAAATCCATCTCGCTCCTATCTCCCATTCCTCACCATTGTTGGCTTGTGCCTGCCACTGATCCGGATGCTGTTGCTATTCCTCTCCAGTATCTACTCCTTTCCAAATCTTCCTAGCTCTTTCCCAGTACTCCTGATTCTCACTGGTCTACTTTTCCTGTTGTTATTCTTTTCCATTACTCCTGATGACCCCGCCTTTTTGACACTTTTTTCCCCCTTCCCTTAACTACTTCCAAACACTTACTAAATCATCTGGTGTGAAGGAGTTAAATAGATATTCCATTCTTCTAGAACAAATTCTTCATCTTGGTCAGAGATCTTTTTGTAATGATCTACAGTGTAGGTGCTGTTTTTACAACAGTGCTAAGTTTTTGACAAAGAAAAAAAAAACTTTCAAGCAGCTTTTTTTCTTTAAGATGCCTCTCCAAGTTGTTGAAATCTGTAGTTCATTCAGATCCTGGTCAGAGGTTTCATGAAGGTAAGAATTTTCTAAATGTCTATTTTATGTTCTTTTACTCTACACTATAAAGCCACCCTGGGCTCAGTCAAAAGCTTTTTTCCCTCTGATTGAACCACATTGCTATCTTTCTTCTGTGAGGCCTCCGCTGAATATTTTCCCCAAATCATTATGACAGTGAGATTTCACTTGTCATGCACATTCAATTCCTAGCTCCCAAAGCACAGCTGTATTCCTGTCCTGCCACTCCACACACCTGCAAATAAAAATATATAAAATAATTCAAGCTAAAGTCCAAAATGAAATTGAAGTGGCATAAAAAAATGAACTCTGCACCACAGATATTCCATGCAGGGCTCTGGGTACTGTTGAGGCATATTTCAAGGACATACAAGAAGTACTACCATCCAAAACAGCAGAACTTCCTATTCCTTTTTCTTAATTAATTACCAGTCATGTGTACCATACAACTGAAAAATCCACTCCCAGCTTACCACAAGAAAGAAATTCCATCCTGTCTTCCTGAGACCTCAAGTGACCGAGACATTAACAGCAATGTTTTCAAAAAAGGTTTCAAACAAGATTCATTTGATTTTAATTAATGTACTTTCCTTCTTTGTTCTGCCACAATGTGCAAACCATTAACTGTATAATCATATGAATTTAGTGCTGAAACTTAGTTCTCCTTTTTTTTTACATTACTATTATTAAATCATATCTAAACTGTACTGTAGAAAGGGATCATATCTTATTCTTTGGACTGCATGGCATCTAGCACATTATTTGATTATTGCAAAGTATCTAAGCCTTAATTTGCACGTGGGTGATGGCTGTCATTATGGCCAATGCCCTGGTACAATGGATCTACAGCTGGAAGTAAGCACTGTTACAGCTTGAGCTAAAGATGTGGCTGTAACAAACTCACCATATGCAAATGTAGCAAGTGGGAGGGGAAGAAACCATAATATATTCACCAATGATTACACATGAACAATTTGGCATAAATAATTTTTACACTATTATATGTAAATTTTATATACAAGTGCAAAATAGTAGCATTACAATCAATCTATATATGCACATATTCTTGTACCTACTGTTAAGAAGATAGCGGCCCAGGTCCCCAGCTGGTGTAAGTTTACATAGCTCCACACCAGCAAAAGATCTGATCCAGACAGAGTACTAAAAATGTCCAGTCAGTTGACTGAATAGTAAAGATACATGTGCATGCACAAGTATACACTCACTTTCAAAACATATTTAGTTCTGTCAGATTTCTAATTAGTAAGAAAATTTTAGGCTGAGAAAAGGGTTATTTCCAACCAAAGATATAAGTGAACGGACACATTAAGTTAATACATTATTATGGTCCTTGAACAGAGTTAAGCAAAACAACTTAGTCCAGGCCTAGCTATTTACAAATTGCAACCTCAATAAGTTCTTACAGCTGAATTCTCAATTTTATTTCCAGCTCATACAAAGTATGTGTTTTGCAGCTGTCAAACTGAATTAATTGTTTAGAGTTGCAAAAGCTCTGTGTGCAATCACATCATCAAAATGCTACGCAAAACATAGTCTTCTATTGTTTTTTTTATGCTGCTGACTTCTTTCTCCAAGTACTGTTCAAAAGTCAGAGAGCAAAGAAAGAATGGGAAACCTTCTCATGAATTAGTAAACATAGAGGAAACTAAAGCGTTAGGGCCAACTCCTCAGCTGGTGTAGATCAATGTCACTTCATTGATTTCATTGTTATAGGGATTTCAACCAACTTTAGCATTTAGCTGAGAGTTTATTGTTATCCGCAGCAATCAAAGGCACAGTGAACACCTTTTAGCTGCAGCTAGTTGTCTGTCCCTGATTCAAAGGGTCTTCTTAGAGGAAAGAAAGCTACAAAGGGTTATACTAAAAGTAAACACAAAGTGAGAAGGTCAGTGTTGATCAGTGAGTGAGAAAACAGATACTTCCTAGGTAAAGAGAGGTGAAATCTCACTTTCTAAAAGCTAAGATCAAGGATAACCTAACACTGGTGAAGCCTAGTTGCTAGGTATTTGTCTCTTTGTTATTTGTCTGTTTGTTGTTTGCATGTTGTTATAATAAATGCCAGCCCTAACACCTGTGTCTCACGCCTGTGTAGCCTAGGAAGATCTTGATACAGATGGGTGACTTCTCAGACTCCCTTCCTTAGGTAATTTACCTACTTCTCCCTATAATATATTGGAGACCTGTGTGTCTAATTCAGGACTGTGAATTCTGTTTCCTAGAAGTTAGCTGTTGCAACATAGAACTTCTGTGGAAATCTAACCCTAAGGTCCTGTGTCACTTTTGAAAATTAGCTACTTTTAAAACATTACCATGACATATTATGTTCATCATATATGAGTTATCTTGAAAATAAGTGCATATGTAATGTTCTATATGTTTCCTACAGTGTCACATGAAAGATGTATTATGGTACTCAGTGCTATTTTATCTCTCTATCTTTTTTTTTTAATTTCTTGATACAGCATGCAGTTTACAATGATCTCTGAACTAGAACACCAATATCAGATGGCAGCTCAGCAATATCAGTTTATCATTTAATTTGCTCTCATTGTTTCTGGCCTAGTTCTGTCACTGACTTTGAAGACCTTTCACATCTAAAGCTCTTTCACACTGAATCATAGCAGATTGCACAGGGATCCATCCTACTCAGTTTTACTAACACTGATTTGTTTCATATAAGGAAGTTCTGAAACCACTGACAGAATAGGCAAATAAGCTACTCTAGCATATTCTTACATGTCTTCTCTACAGATGATTTTTTTCAATATATTTTTTTCAGAGAAAACCACAAGCAGATAAATATAATTCATTTTAAAAGGACACAATATTAATTTATTATAACTATACTTGGAAGAAAGGTGTTGTCTTCTTCAGACCTAAGTCAGGAAAACCCCCAGCAAATGTCAGCATTTCAGTTTGTTCTCTAATACATCTTGAGAGGACCCTTTCAAGTAAAAATGGTGCAAAATCTGAAATGAATATGTAGACAGGTAGGAATCCCAAGACATCCTGACTCTCACTCTGCCTGATTTTGTTGTTAATAATTGAAGGTACTTCCTTACAGATGTTAAAAGAAAGCATACGTATGTTTGGAAGCAAAATTAAAACAATGTGAACACAGAACAACAAAAGGTGTAAACATAGCCTAAAAATATTCTCCAATTATATACATACATAGATACATACATTTGGAAGAAGGTGAAACAAAGGCATTTGAAAGCAGATTGATTTTATCCATTATCTTTTCTGAAAGATGGATGCTGGACTTGGTTTGGATCAGCTAATTTGATTAAAACTAGAATTCTTACTGAACATTTGCTCACTCTTCAGCCCAAATGCTGATAATTTTTGAATGTTCAAAGATGTATGGTTAAACAATCAAACACTCCAGTCTTCAGTGACAACATGAACCCTCTCACATCTTCCAATTTTCTGTATTTTACAGCGAACTCTTGCATTTTCCATGTCTCACTGGCAGGGACTCTTGGACCATTTGAATTTTCAAGAGGGGATATTGAAGCCACTACCCATGTCCAATAGCAGTGGAAAAGGAACCAAGAAATGTTACGCTGTAGTCCTATATTATAAGGAACACTATGTAAAGAGGAGAATACCAAGCTCACCATTGCTAACTGGAGCCACATTCAAAGAAGGACAGCCAAGACAACAACAAAAAATGTGCAGGGAGTGAGAAAGAATTGGGACATGACCTACCTGGAAACTGCCATTTTCTTTTTTTTTTTTCTTTTTTTTTTTTGAGCCCTCTTGCCTTGCTTTGACTTGTCTAGCATTTCTGAGAATAAAATTGCACCAAAGGGATTGAATAAGAACATAAGAATGGCCATACTGGGTCAGGCCAAAGGTTCATCTAGTTCAGTATCCTGTACTCCGACAGTGGCCAATGTCAGTTGCCCCAGAGGGAGTGAACAGAACAGGTAATCATCAAGTAATCATGCTCTTGTCATCCATTTCCAGCCCCTGACAAACAGAGGCTAGGGACACCATTCATACCCATCCTAGCTAATAAGTATTGATGGACCTAACTTCCATGAATTTACTTAGTTCTCTTTGAACCCTGTTAAACACCCAGTTTTCACAACATCCTCTGATAAGGAATTCCACAGTTGTCTGTCTGCTGCATGAAGAAAACCTTCCTTTGGTTTGTTTTAAACCTGCTACCTATTAATTTCATTTGGTGATCCATAGTTCTTATATTATGGGAACAAGTAAATAACTTTTCCTTTTTCACTTTCTCCATACCTGACATGATTTTATAGTCCTCTATTATATCCCCCCTTAGTCTCCTCTTTTCTAACCTGAAAAGACCCAGTGTTTTTAATCTCTCTTCATATGGGACCAGTTCCAAAATCCTAATTATTTTTGTTGCCCTTTTCTGAACCTTTTCCAATGCCAATACATATTTTTTTTAAGATGAGGCAACCACATCTGTATGCAGTATTCAAGATGTGGGCATACCATGGATTTATAGGGAGGCAATAAAATATTCCCTGTTTTATTCTCTATCCCTTTTTTAATGATTCCTAACATTCTGTTTGCTTTTTTTGACTGACACTGCACATTGAGTGGATGTTTTCAGAGAACTATCCACAGTGACTCCAAGATCTCTCACTTGAGTGGTTATAGCTAAATTACTCCCCATCATTTTGTATGTATAGTTGGGATTTTTTTTCCAATGTGCACTACTTTGCATTTATCAACACTAAAATTAATTTCCCTTTTTAGTGTCCAATCACCTAGTTTTGAAGCTCTGCACAGTCTGCTTTGGTCTTAACTATCTTGAGCAGTTTAGTATCATTTACAAATTTTGCCACCTCACTGTTTACCCCCTTTTTCCAGATCGTTTATAAATAGGTTAGGTAGGATTGGTCCCAGAACAGACACCTGGGGGACACCACTAGTTATGTCTCTCCATTCTGAAAAAAACCCATTTATTCCTACCCGTTTTTTACCTGTGTTTTTTTACCTGTGATAACTAGTTATCAGTCCATGAGAGGACCTTCCCTCTTATCCTATGATAACTCACTGTACTTAAGAGCCTTTGTTGAGGGATTAATAATGTGAGATAAAGGCCCAGCAGATATTCCAGGGAAGAACGGTGAGAACAAAGTCATATTGGAGAAAAGAGAAGATAGGGGCATATAGTAGACAGGTAGTTGAGGAAAGGAAAAAGCAGAAAGAAACAAGTGTCTTGACTTTCATTGGCAAAAAGGAAAAAGAAAAAAAGAAAAAAAGGTCACATTCTCTCACCAGGGAATGAATGTCAGCCCATTTCTCTGCTCGACTATTTTGGTTACTGTAAATAATCCTATTTTTTATCTGAAAAGTTGGTGGGCATGACTGTAATAGGTCTTCTTGAGAGAATGCTTTGAAACCTAGAAAGCCCTTCTAGTGTCACGGCTCTCTCTTCAACTGTACAAAGTCTATCTGTAGTGTTTTCAGGTATAGTTTCTTGGGACTATGTGTTCCTTCTTCCTCTTCTCTTGTGTTGACTCCAGCAACGGAGTTCTGCTTTTCTCTCAGTGATGGGTGACAATTTCTGACAGAGAAACCCAGATCTTGCTTAACTGTCTTTCACAGCTGAAAAGGACCACAATCCAGAGTACCCCAAGCCTTCACAATGTATCCTCTTCTTATAGATCTCTATAACCACTGCAAAAAAATAGCTCCATTGATCTCCACCACCTTAAAGAGACCACTTGAAGCACTTAGTGATCATAACTGAACACCTAAATAAAGATTTTCAGGACAGAGTCAAAATATCTTTACTTTCATAAGAATCAATAACCTTCCTTCTGAAGCAAGGCCCAGAAAACACCCATCATGCCAATTGCTGTTGTCAGATGTTTGTCTGAGTATATGTTCTTTGTGTGCTGTTCCAGCTTTGCACTAATAGTAGGCACAGGAGACCTCAGTCAAAATACCCAGTGACCACAAGATCCATTAATGTGTGCTTATTGTTGACAAAGCATGGTAGTAGCTTTGTCAAGGATACTAAAAGTACAGCTACACTAGCTCATTAGTTCGAGCTAGGTGGGGTAATGAGGGCAAGCGGAGTTGCAAATGAAGCCCGGGATTTAAATATCCCGGGCTTCATTTGCATGTTCCCGGGCACTGCCATTTTTAAATCCCCCTTAGTCCGAACTCCATGCCCGCGGCTACACGCAGCACAGACTAGGTAGTTCGAATTAAAGATCCTAATTCGAACTACCGTTACTCCTCATTCCACGAGGAGAAACGGTAGTTCAAATTAGGATCTTTAATTCAAACTACCTAGTCCGTGCCGCATGTAGCCGCGGGCACGGAATTCGGACTAAGGGGGATTTAAAAATGGCGGTGCCGAGGAACATGCAAATGAAGCCCAGGATATTTAAATCCCGGGCTTCATTTGCAACTCCGCTTGCCCTCATTACTCTACCTAGCTCGAACTAACGAGCTAGTGTAGCCGTATCCTAAGATATGTATGCCTCCTGCTCCCAGGATGTCTGAAAGGATAAAGTAAGGTATCCCAACTTTTATAGACTGACACATGCAATCTAAGATCAACAATTTATATAAAATCTTTCACCGGGGTCAGCAACCTTTGGCTCATGGCCCATCAGGGTAATCTGCTAGTGGGCTGCAAGATAGTTTGTTTATATTGAGCATCCACGTGCTGGCTGCTGCTTTCTGCCACTCCCATTGGCCAGAAACAGCAAACCACTGTCATGGGGGACGAGGCATGAATGTGGATGCTCAATGTAAACAAACTGTCTTGCAGCCTGCTAGCAGATTACCCTGATGGACCATGAGCCTTACATATTTCATGACATGTTTGTTACCTCCTGTTCTACTTTCCTCCTGCTGTTTCAGATAAAACATTTATATTCACCACTTTCATTGGGCTTTTACACTTGGTCTTTCAGACACGATATCACTCTTCGTCACTTTCGTCAATCTATTTTATCATGTGCTAGGTTGGAAGTTCTTGTGATGACTTACTGGAATGTGTTTGAATTTGTGCACTAAACATTGACATGCAGTCAAGCGCCTGCTTTTTGTTGGGACTTAGCATAACTTTTGCTAACTTTGGTTCAGGCATCAGGTTTTGTACCAGGCTGATGTTGCTGGCTCTGCTCTCTCTTTCTACTATAATTGCCATATCCAAAAACCTGTGCCAGTCTCACTCACCCCAATCCACCTACCATTCTCCTCTCTGTACTATATACTTTTCTATATATGCATCCCAAGAAGTTTCTCCATTGTGGAAGGAACTTCTCTGTTCCTTCCCCAACTTTATCATGTCAATCAGTCATCTCCCTCCTGATGCTAAAGCTGAGAAGTGAGTAGGCACATGGGGTAAGAATTTTATCTTTCCATTGTCCTCTCATGGCAACCACTTGCCTCTTTATCTATATTCTTACTCATTCACTCTCTTGTCTTTGAACAGACATAAGAGTGAGACAGCACCATCTTTATCTAACAAAAAGTATCTCCAGCTGGCACTGGGAGCTGGTCTTTGTTGTTTACTTATACTATCTCTCCTTATCTCTTCTCTATCTCCATCCTTTGTTGCTACTATCATCACCTAGGAGCTTAACTTCTAGATCATTTAATTTTGTCTCACAGTCAGTTCAGAAGTGAAAGCTTGCAGGACATGGAGACACCTGCTATGTCATGCATACAAGACATGGCATAAACTTCATAACATAGCAAATAAAAAATCTACTACATTTTCAAAAAATAAATCAAATCATTATTTGGTGTACAGTGACAGTACAAAAATAAATAAAACTTTCAAATGAGTGAGTAAGAAAGAAATGCAGTGCTTACTGCTTACCAGAAATGCATCTTTTCCTCTTTTAGGTATAGAGCACCAGAATGGGAAAGCTGTCAGTATAAAGAAAACAGTTAAGAATTGGAGATAGTATAAAAAATACCATTTAAAAGAAAATGCTATATGTAAGGCCTGATTCAAAGTGCAAGGAAGTCAAGTAGAAAGACTCCCATTATTGTCTAGTGCAAGGAAGTCAAGTAGAAAGACTCCCATTATTGATCAATCCCATAGTGTTATTTTTAACTCAATAATGAATGTAGAAAGCCCTTAATCACTTCTGTTTCTCATCTCTGAATTTCTTCTAGTTGTATGTTTTCTAATGGGGTGTCCACAAAGAAACGGCTTTCTAGGTGTCAAATTGGAGCACAACAAGGAAAGGTTATTCTATCTGGCTTTTCAGTAATACCTTGTGCAAATGCATTTTAATTAGACTTGATCCTTTTTGTGTACCATAAATGCTTTTAGACTCCTACATATATTACTAACAATCATTTCTGTTCAGATACCATTATTGTCCAAGGTCCCCACCCAGCAAAGACCTTCAACAAATGCATTACTTCAAGCACATAAGTACTCCCATTGACATTAATAGAATCACCCAAGCCTAAATAAATATTCGGAATTCATTTTCCTCGGGTGCATTACACTGTATCATTTGACGTTAAGCATTGCTTAGTTTAAATTTCTAACGTCATACCATTTTTTACAGAATTTCCCAATCCTCACTTCTGTTTCAATACCTTCCAGTTAAATTTAATCTCCAAATTTCATTAATTTACTCTTTTTCTGTTTTTTCTAATAATTTCTGAGACACAGTACCACAAACAAAATTGCAATGCATTAGATGCAAACAAAAAAATGAAATATTGTGAATTCATACTTTAACATTGTACCAATATAAAGTGGCTGAACAAGAATAGCAAAATATCTCTCTGAATATTATTTTCAACATAATCTCACTTGCAATAATTACCACAGTCAGAATTAACAATAATTGGAGACATTTCCACATATATTATCCTTTCAGACCTTTTTTCTCCTACTGATTTCTTCTACTCTCCAATTATTTAAATCTTCTAATTCAAAGACTTTGTATACATTCTGCCTGTAAATATAAAAAAGAATAAAAAATAAAAAATACAGTGATTGTAAAACATTAGAAAAATAATATATACATGGCCTTAACTTCTGTTTTGTATAATGGAGTTTAAAAAAAAAATCAAAGTTAAGACTTTTAAGGACACAATGATACAGGCTGTATTCCTCAAAGGGAGGCAGGGAATAAGTTTGAAATCTGTTTGTTTGAAGTAATTCTTGAAGTGCTTTTAGGAATGGAGTAGGATCAAGCAAAATATTAATAGTAATGAATTAATTTCCATTTCAAAAGGTGAGGGCTCATTACTGTGTCAGATACTAAAACTATGAGGTTCAAGCTTTATGTCAGCACAAATGACCTTCCAGATTTGCTTCAGGGATACAAAGCTGCACAGCAGGTACCTTCAAGGAATTAACTCCTTTTTTTGATTCTATGTTCCCCTTGTTCTTTAAATTATAGATGACTATATAAAGTTGTATTTATCTTGCTTGACATACTCCGCCCCATATATCTGAAATGTTTAATAAACAGGGGGTTAAGCCATTTAAAATATTTTTAATTTTATTTCATTGCTATTATATTAGACTAAAATGCAGCTAGTCACTCTTTCTAGCACTGCATCTTCAGGGCACTTTCTCAGTCTCAGTCTCTTGGTAATGTGCCACATGTTAAGGAAAAGCTCAGACAAGAGATATAAGACTTTCCTAGGCATGAGGTACACCACTGTCCAACTGCCCTACACCCTGAAATTGGAGTCTTTCTCGTGCATCACTTACACGTGCTTCCTCAGGTCTCCACCTAGGCTGATGGCACTCTTGGCTTCCAGTTAACTTTTTTGGAGATAGAATGTCAGGAAACACAGGCTTAATAAAGGATTTTTTTAACTACTGTGTCTTGGAGTTACAGAGTCTCCATGTCTGGGTGTTATCCTTTCTATGAGCTTCATCAGCATTCAGGTGGGGAAGAGCCTTTTTTACATGTTATTCCTTATGTATGGTAGTGGTCATCTCCTCCCCACTTCCCCCTCTCAGCACAGAGCAGAACTCAGTGTGTACATGTGAGCACACACATGTAGAAGCTCCAGATCCACTAGTCATGATTTTCTCCCACTTCTAGGTCCAGGAATAAATGTTTTGTGGGGATGAATCAGTAATTGAGAGTCATTCATTGCTCTCATTGATGGTGCTTCAAAGAGATTTATGGAGCTTTTACAATATGGTGAACCTGGGATATATTAGGTAATATCTTATTGGACCTACTTTTATGGTTCAAAGAGTCATGTTTTCAGACATCACTGAGACAGGGCAGATGTCTGAAATGGACTTCAATAGCCCACCTTGGGACAAATTCAGACTAGTGCTTAACACATATTATAAAATAGAAAATATAATTTGATACACACATTCCTATGGGTAAGTCTACACTACAAAGTTAATACGAAATAACAGGCAATTATTGTGCTTGGTTCTGTTACAGCAACTGAAGGAGTCAGGTTAAAGCTTAAACAGTTACAGGTTTATTAAAGAAGCTTATAAATCATATGGTTACAATGGCTATTGCTCTATTTCTTAACCTCTAGCAAATATAGATCTTAAAAATGGTTACAAAGAAAATAAAGATAGAAAATAGAAATAATGGTACCATTATTAAGTGACAGCTTAATCTTTAAAGAGCTCTAAGTCTATGTGTACACTTAAGACAAAGGACACATCCAAGTACAATTTTTACCCCCTTCTGTGCCTCTCGACTCCAGCGTATCAGGCCAGGGCCCGTCCCTCAATTCCTAGGAAAGACGAATACGAGGTGGGCGTCCCCGTGGAACCTCGGGAGGCCAATCACCTAACCCGACCAGTGGATAGATGGTAGATTGACACTCAGAGTAAGTGTGCTGCTGGACCCATCTTTATACCCGTGGGGTCACGCATTCTCTTTCTTATCTAAGATGCCAAATTGTGTTGGTCCGTCTTTGTGACGCCAGTTCTTACAAGGGAGTTTCAACTTAATTTACACTTGCAAGAGAGATAACTAAATTGTGAGTACTGGACATTCTAAATTGTGAGTACTGGACTTGCAAGAGAGATAACTAAATTGTGAGTACTGGACTCCAGCACACAGCCAGCAGACAGTCCACCTGGCACAGCATGAGCCAGCAACCAGCTGCCACCCAGCCCTCCACTGCTCCCCAGGACCAGTCTGGCGGCTCCCAGGAGCCTGCCAGGGGCCACAAAAGGCGAGCGCCTTCCTGGTCTAGTGCGGAGATCATGGACCTCATTGAGGTTTGGGGGGAGGCCTCCAATGCCCACGATCTCCGCACTAGGTGCAGGAATGCGGCTGTCTACAGCCACATGACTACCAGCCTGGCCACCAGAGGCCACATGCTCAGCCAGGAGCAGGTGCGGAGTAAAATAAAAGAACTGTGGCAGGCCTATGCCAGGGCCTCCCAACCAGGGGCTGACCCGGAGGCCTGCCCACAGTAAGAGGCCCTGGACTACATCCTGGGGGGTCAGACGGTCCATGCCCCCCTGCTCGTCATTGACCCCGGGACAGAGGGCCCTGCCCCTGACACAGGGGAAGAGAAGGAAGAAGAGGACGGCAGCTAGGAGCCTGCAGGGAGCGTGCCCTGCACCCAGGACCCCCGAGCCAAACCAGAGAGCCCGTCAGCAGCCTCATCTGAGGCCGGGGAATCCTCCACATGTGAGTGCCATCACGGTCCCCTTATGTGGGGCAGGTGGGGGGAGGGGGAGCCCAGGGACCGTGCGCGTCAGCCTTGATGACCATGGAGCAGGCGGCAATCTGTGCATCTGCCATGCCAGCCAGGACATGTGGCCCCAGCTGGGTGCCATGCAGGGGCCCTGGCCTGTTCCCCACACGCGTCTACACGTGAAGGCACATGACAGGCTCCTGACCCCAGGGAGAGACACTGCACACTGCCCTCCCTCCAGATGCCCCCTCTACACAGAGGCAGGGCACATCTCCTCTACCCCCCGCCACACATACCACACTATAGGCAGCACAGGGGCTGGGTTGCCGTCCTGGGCCAGCTCACACTCCCGGGGATAGCAGGACGAGATGGTGCCATGACCTGCCGTCCTCACCTTGCAAAGGGGGGCTGGGTTTCACGCACTGTGTCCCCAGGGAGAACTGACCACTTCTCTTGTTTCACCGCAGATGCAACACCTGCGAGTGCACGACGCACCACCCCGCCTGGA
This sequence comes from Pelochelys cantorii, assembly GCA_032595735.1. Taxonomy (NCBI): domain Eukaryota; kingdom Metazoa; phylum Chordata; order Testudines; family Trionychidae; genus Pelochelys; species Pelochelys cantorii. The sequence continues at coordinate 91,099,158 of CM064326.1, forward strand.
ACATCCACCCACACCTGAGCTAGCAGGTGCACCTGCAACCAGGAGGAGTTCCAGAGGCAGCAGCTACAGTTACAGGGATGGCAGGTCCACAGCCAGGAGCAATGGGTGCAAGAAGACCTGCAGCTGCGGCGGGAGAGCTCGCGGGAGCTGCAGGAGCAGGGCTGTGCCCTCCGCGAACACCTGCAAGCCCTGGCAGACTGATTGCTGCCTCCTGCTGCTCCAGCCCCTGTGGCCGCCCCAGCTATCGCTCCTCCTCCCACCCCTGCTCCCCCTCCCACTTCTTCCGGCTCCCCCCCCGTCCCTCCTGCCCCACCCTCCATAGCCACTCTACCCCAGGAATGCCGAGGCCCCCGCACCCACAGTGCTGTGAGACGGGAGGGCTGGCAAGACCCCCAACCCTGAGCTTCCCTTCCCCCTTCCTCTCCCTTGCCTCCCCCTTCCAGCTCCCTCCTCCCATGTTTCCCCCCTCCCCTCACCCCAGTTATGTTAAATAAAGAGAGTTTTTTGTGGCAACACAGGTGTTTTTATTGTATATCAGGAAGGGGGTTTAGGGAGGGGAAAGGGGAAGGAGGTGGGGGTGGGGGTGGAATGTAAGGCACAAGGCCCCAGTGGGGCATGCCAGGGGGACTTCAGTTCTCGTCCGCTTGGAAGCTCTCCCGCAGGGCTTCCCGGATGTGGACAACCCCCCGAAGGGCCTCCCGGCTGGCAGCCGTGTAGAGCTGTGCATACTGGCCAGCCAGACGAGCAGCCTCTGCCATCCAGGCTAGCAGGAAAGCCTCCCCCTTCCTCTCTCATAAATTGTGGAGCGCACAGCACGCTGCCACCACATGTGGAATATTGTTCTGGGAGAGGTCGAGGTGGGTGAGGAGGCATCTAAGTCGTGCTTTTAGTCGGCCGAAGGCCCCCTCGACCATAATGCGGGCCCTGCTGAGCCTGGCATTGAAGGCCTGCCGGGAGGGGTTGAGGTGTCCCGTGTAGGGCTTCATCAGCCAGGGCTGTAGGGGGTAGGCCCCATCCCCCAGAAGGCACACCGGCATGTCCATGTCCCCGACCCTGATGTGGTGTTTGGGAAAGAAAGTCCCGGCGTGCAGCCTCTGGCACATGGAGGAGTTGCGGTACACACGCGCGTCGTGTGCCTTGCCAGAGCAGCCCACATTGATGTCCGTGAACTGGCCCCGGTGGTCAGATACAGCCTACAGGATCACGGAGAAGTACCCCTTCCAGTTGATGTACAGGGAGGCCTGGTGGTCCGGGGCATGTATGGGGATGTGCGTCCTGTTGATTGCCCCCCCTGCAGTTGGGGAAGCCCAGGGCACCAAACCCCTGGATGACTGCGTCCAGGTCAGTGAGGCGGACGATTCTGCAGAGCAGCACCCTGTTGATGGCTTTGACCATCTGCAGAGAGACATACAAAACCGAGGGTCACTGAGGTGCCCAGATGGCTGGGAGTGTTCGTTCCCCGCCACTGCCCTGCACCCCACTCCCAGGAGCAACCCCCGCTGCAATCCTGGCCAGTGCGGGCGGTCTGTAGTGCAGCTGGGACAGACCGAACCCTCCCGGGGAGGGCACTTACACTACCTCCCCCCTGTTTTTCCTGGGGCAGCCCATGTCCTCCTTGCAGCCCCCCGTTCTGGCCCAGTGGCCGGTGAGTGCCGTACCTGCATGAGCACCACTCCGACGGTGGATCTCCCCACGCTGAACTGGTTCCCCATGGATCGGTAGCTATCTGGCATGGAGAGCTTCCAGAGGGCCATGGCCACCCACTTGTGGTGGGGAATGGTGGGCCTCATGCATGTGTCCCATCACTGCAGAGCAGGGGCAAGACACTCTCAGAGCTCGAGGAAGGTGTCCTCCTTCATCCTGAAGTTCTTGGTCCATTGTTGGTCTCCCCAGCGCTCCAGGACGATGTGGTCCCACCATTCGCTGCTGGTGTCCAGACGCCAGATGCATCGGGGCACACTGGCATCCTGGCGCCGCTCCTCCAGGGTCCCCAGGGGGAACAGGGGGAGGGCCAGGGGGCTGGCCTGCAGCAGAAGGTGCCAGGCAGCCTCCAGCAATTGCTGCCAGGCTTGCAGCAAGATGTTCAACATGAGCACCAGAGTGCCCAGGGGCAGCTCTGGCTCCATGGTGCCGAGTGCTGTGGTGCCCCAAATGAGAGTGACCAAAGCATGCGGAGAGGAAAACGCTTTGCTGTCCCTCAGTGAGGTAGGCAAGCAAGTGGGAAAGCTGAGAACCGGCTGTCCGTGGCGGTCCCTTTAAGCACGAGCCTCAGATAGCCTCAGACAGCAGCCACACAAAGCAACTACTGACCTGATGCCCTGCTGGAACCGGTTTCAGCTGCCCTTAAATGCGACCCAGCGTCCAATCAGTGTGGACACGCTATTTCGAAATAGCAAAACGCTATTTTGAATTAGATTTTGTGTCTAGATGCGTTATTTCGAATTAGCTTAATTCGAATTCACTGATTCAAAATAAGTTAATTCAAAATAGCTCTGTAGTGTAGACATACCCTATATGAGTTCTATTCCCACAGTCCTTTCAGAGGCAAAATTCCCCATGAAGTCAGTAACTGAGGACTTTGTGACTGGACTTTGCCTGAGGTAATTTATATCCGTACAGTCTTTTATATATCAAATTCTTTTTGGAAGAAAATATTATGATATTGGCAGCTGCAGAGAGCAGTTTTAGGCATTCTTTGCAATCTTGTCAAGTTTTCCCGTGTCAAGTTGAGCTAATCTTCCTGGAATCTCTCCAAGGGTGCTTCCTAACTATGCTGGGAACTCCTAAGGAGTCTCTTCCATGGTAGACAAACTCTGAAACTCTGTATGGTGAATCTCTTTAAACTGACATGAATTTGGAGTAATGAGTTGCTGAGGTAGAAATGTTACTCCATCAATGAATCAACTGTGTCTGAATCAACCAATCCCCACCCTCAGGCCTCCACATAGCTGAATTTTATTGGCTAGCATATGTCCACAATAAGTTAGTCAAATACACAGTTGAACTTTGATGCCTTGCATACATTGTAGACACTAGATCTCTGAATATTAATGGAGTTCTTGATTAGCTGCATTTCAAATAGAATATTATCACAATTGTTTACTGGAAGCAAAATTTGTATCATATATATAGTAGCCCAATGTCTGAGAGTCTGTAATGCTGTAGCGTTACAGACTCGCATCTGGGGGGCGCTCTTGCCTCCCGCCATGGCGCTCGGCTGAGTTCTGCGCTGCTCAGCTGGGCCACAGCAGGGGAGAAAGCTGTGGCAAGAGGCCATTTGGGGTCCTCCCTGTTTGGGGACCGCGGACCCCAAACAGCCGCTTGCCGCCGCTTGCTCCCCCTCTGTGGCCCAGCTGAGTGGCACAGAACTCAGCCGAGTGCCACGGTGGGAAGGGAAGGGGGGTGGGGCGGTGACGTACATGGCCAGGGGGTGGGGCCGTGTACGTCACTGCTCTGCCCCCCTTCCCCTCCCGCTGTGGTGCTCAGCTGAGTGCTGTGCTGCTGAGCCGGGCTGCCACGGGGGAGCAAGCGGCGCAAGCAGCCATTTGGGCTCCCCCGCAGCAGCCTGGCTGAGCGCGCAGCACTCAGCCAAGCGCCACAGCGGGAGGGGAAGAGGGAGGGGCAGTGACGTACATGGCCCTGCCCCCTGGCCATGTACATCACTGCCCCACCCCCCTCCCCCACGGCGGCCTGGCTGAGTGCACAGCACTCAGCTGAGTGTCATGGCGGAAGGGGAAGGGGGGCGGGGAGAGACGGAGCAGAAAGAGAGGCAGGAGGAGGAGAAGAGAAAGGGAGAGTGAGAGGCAGGAGGGGAGAAGAGAAAGAGATGGAGAGAGAGGCAGAAGGTGGAGGAGAGCTGAGAGAGAGAGGGGGAGGCAGTAGGAGGAGGAGAGAGAGAGAGAGAGAGACAGAGACGGAGCAAGAGACCGGAGGCTCAGGAGAGAAGACCAAAGTGGAGAAGAGACCTGAAAATCCCGTCTTATGACGGGCTAATTGGCTAGTTATTCAAGAATGTCCAAAAAAAAGTGCCTCAAGTTGTATTTTATTTGATTCTAAATTTTATGTTTTCATTATTTTTGTCCTTCATTTAGGGTTTAGTTTCCTAAGCACCTTCTAAAACTGATTTGCCATTCTTCATCTAAAGGGTGCCTCTACAGTGCACTGTTATTTTGAGATAACTAGCATTATTTCGAAATAACAATGTGAGTGTCTACACAGCTACTCTGAAATTATTTCTGAATAACAAATGGCTGTAAACCTCATTCTGTGGCTATTCCAAAATAGCTATTTCGAAATAAGGCATTTGTAGACAAGCCACTGCTGCTATATCAAAATAGCCCCTCACCAGGGCCATTCTAATTTATTCCTCCCCAGTGCCTCCTGGGGCTCTTAATTGGGATAGCACATCTACTTTAGGGAAGCCTGCCTCCAACTAATTTTGAGGTTTCCCTGCAACGTAAACGTGCTGTTTCAAAATAAGTTATTATAATAACTATTCCAGAATAGCAGTGTAGATGTGCCTTAAGTTATTATATACAAAGGTTCTCAAGATTTTATATGCAAATTGAATAACTAGTCATTTCATGATTTGGAGACCAAATTCTGTTTGTCGCGCACACTTAGGTCACAGAAATTCTACAAGCTTTAATAAAAATCAGTTGAAATTACCACTACATTGTTATTCCAGAGGTAAACCATTGAAGTGTGCCCCTGCAGAGGTTTGCAGCAATTTAAATAAATCAGTTGAAAAACTAATTGTAGTTAGACACCGATGCATATTTTATATGTGAGACCTGAGCTGTACACATTATATATACACGTAAAACACATGCTTGTAAAACATATATTTGACAATTATTGCTCATTTATGAGAAATTTCTTTCCATATGTATATTTTTAACTTCCTTGTATTTATGCTTGAAAGATTTTCACGTGTTCTTTAAGATTTTTTCCCTTTCATCTTGTGGTTACAAATGATTGCCTTATTTTCATGAAAATTCCTTATTAGGACATGTTTTAGATCCTATTAAATTTGTATTACCTTGATATTGTAGTTTTCAATTACTATTATTATTATGTAAAATGCATCAGTTCAATTAGATAAAAAGTTTAAGATAGCATCACTAGTTAAATGCTTCCTGATCAAATGCAAATGAATAAAAGAAGCTATTTACATATGCATATATGTATAGTGTTTTACAATATCAAAAGAAATTCTCATTCAAATCCAAGAAAAATCATTGGGAAATTCAAAATGTCTTGCAGAATTACAGGTTGCAAGCTGCTTAATATGGTCTTGTTTGCTTGAACTGTCAAAGGGTAATAGATAAATATCCACTTCTGAAATGAAAGATTGATATTCAGTCACAGAATCCATCATATGACAGACTGGCAACAACATACTGAAAAAAATCTTTAAATTCATGATTTAAGTAAATTGTGGGGTTATTTGATTGTCAACTACTGATGGTATGCCCTGTGTAAAAGAAATCAATTGGCTCATAAGTACTAAAGCCATTGGGTTTATATATTACCTCATTTATGAGTTAGTCTTATCAAAGACAAATTTTAAATTAAATCAATACATCATGAGATAAACACATGCCTGGCTAGAGAGAGATAAAAACTCGATCAATATAAAATGTACAAACACAAAACGCAATGGTAACATTTATGAACAGTCAACATACTGGTTTCTTATTTCTTGAGATGTGTAATTTACATATAAAAGCATATACACAAAGATATCTTTTGAAACAATTATGTTTATACGCATGCATATCTAACAAAACCACAAAACAAAGGAAATGAAGAGTTAGGCAACCCAACCAGATATGTCCTCTACTTCTCAACCTAGAAAAACTCCTTTCCATTACAATTGTCTTTCATTCCAATTCATACACCAAAAACTTAACTGTGAAACTACTCGCAGTGTCAGCCTTTTGTCACAGCTTTTCCTTTCACCAAACTATCTCCTCCAAAAACAAACTACTCCTCAACCTTTCTTCTTAAACAGCCATTTGTTACACTAACCCTCTACTGACACCATGGCTGCGTCTAGACTGGCAAGATTTTGCGCAAAAGCAGTCGCTTATGCGCAAAAACTTGCCAGCTGTCTACACTGGCCGCTTGAATTTGCGCAAGAGCACTGACGTTCTAATGTAAGAAATCAGTGCTTCTTGCGCAAATACTTTGACGCTCCCGTTCGGGCAAAAGTCCTTTTGCGCAAAACCTTTTGCGCAAAAGGGCCAGTGTAGACAGCTCAGATTTGTTTTACGCAAAAAAGCCCCGATGGCTAAAATGGCGATCGGGGCTTTCTTGCGCAAAAGCGCGTCTAGATTGGCCAGGGATGCTTTTGCGCAAAAGCGCTTTTGTGCAAAAGCATCCGTGCCAATCTAGACGCGCTTTTGCACAAATACTTTTAACGGAAAAACTTTTCCGTTAAAAGTATTTGCGCAAAATCATGCCAGTCTAGACGTAGCCCATTTGTTTTGGTGTAACAGTTTGGTGAATTTTTAATGACAGTTTGGTAAAACAGGTAATTAAAAAGGATGGAGTTACATCTCCATTCAGTCTTCTCTTCCAGCCCACACTGTAGAAGAGCCACCCTCAACTGTCCCCAGAGTAAGTGGGAGAGAGTGAGGAAGAAAAATACTTTTCCTCATGGTATGAAAATGGTTTACTCCTGGGAGCAGTAAAGGAGAGGAGAAAAGCACCTTCACAAAATGCAAAAGAAGTGTGAAGATCTTAGGATGACAGAGGGAGGGGGAAGGTCTTTATTTTCCCTGGAAGAGAGACAGAAGGGAGAAGGTTCTCATCCACACCTTTACCAATCAGGAAGAGAGGTCACCTGAAGACAGAGGGAGAGACGGCCTGATGGCCCCATATGGATATCAGAGATAGGCAAAAATATTGTCGTCTGATTCCTGAAGTTACTTGATGGGGACACCAAAAAGGTTAGTAAGTACCTGCGTTTTCATCTCAAAGACATAACATAAAGAGGTAAGAGACTGTTTGCATTTAGGGCCTGTGGTAGATGGCGACTTGTGGGAGGTCAAGACCCTATCTACATTTATGTTTATGATTCTGAACAAATGTGGCCAGCTTTTCAGTGGTGCTGAGCAAACTCAGCTCCCTGAAAAACCAAAAATATCTTCATGTCTTCATCAGCTCTGAAATTCAGGCCATTTCCATTTAGGTGCTAACGTATGCTAACATATATGACATGGAGAAAATTCTTTTCCAACCCCGCATACAACAATTAGTTAAAGTCTGAGCATGTGAACAAGAACCAGCAGTTAACTCTCATGGACCATGTGTAGCCCACAGGATGGAGGTTCCCACCCCTTTTGTAATGTTTTTGCTATTCCTCATTTTCATTATTCTAACTAATGATTTCCCATGTGGTACTGTATTAAATGGTTCAAGGTGTGTCTATACAGCACCTTTACCTTGAAATAAACTATGCAATTTGCGCTACACAAATTGCATAACTTATTTTGAGATTATTTCAAAATAGTTTCTTTCAAAATTTGGTGCTGTCTACACAGAGCCAGATTTTGAAATAAAGTGCTTTTCAGACAAATCCATTAACCCTTGTGGAAAGATAGTTACAAGATGCTGGAATAGTGTGGCTGCTATTTTGAAACATATTTTGAAATAATGGGTGTGTTAAAGATACTTTCAGTATCTCGAAATAGCCCCGCTATCTAGACGTAGCCTTACTGAAGTCCAGATTTTGAGCCATTGCATCAGCTTTCTCCCAATGCTTCACTTCACATAAGCAAGGTCAGAGAAATTACAGTCAATTGTTCTTACTAGGTTAAAATAATGTGACTGTACAGAGTTTATAGTAGATTAGTGAATGAAGAATTCAGGTCTCAGTGCTCAATTGGAGGACAGTGGCATTTTAATTTAAACAAACAGAGATGTCAGTATCCAAAACACTGGATATTATCTCACAATGTTTGTGATACCCCTACTTACCCAAATCATTCTTCTTATGCACACACACAAAAAAAAGCATGCCATAGAAGAAAGAAACTTAACTGAAAACCGAGCCCAGGGGTGAAAGTAAGCAGGTGCACCCAGGTGTGTAGCTCCAGAATGAACTGGATGGGCTCTGGAAAAAGCCAGCAGGAAGCTATTTAAAAAGCTGGAGGGTGCCTGTATGGTGATCAAACAGTATCTATAAGAAATTTACGTTCTTTTCACCCCTGACCGAGCCCCACCCTCTTCCTTTTGTATGTGCCTTTGTTTCAACCTGGCTGAGTTTGAGGGAATGGGTCTTTGTAGGTCAAAAGTAGTATGTTAACACTACTTCACTATCCCAATTTTGATAATTCACTACCCCAATTTTGGATGCTAAGCCCTCTCATGTTCAAGTGGAAGGCCTGGCAATAGATAGAACGATGAGATGATACTCCATATTGTGGGATATGTTGGCAGATGTAGGATAAGAGAAAATTGTGGAGCAGAAGGCACCTGAGTGGAATTCAGCAACCATTGCTTCCAATATCAACTCTTGTGAAATGTTCCATAGCTCAGAATATCACCTCAATGATTAGGGTCTCTGCTTCCTTTGCCGAACTCACCAAGGCACAGATACCAGATGTCATGAAATCTAGTTAATCAAAAACAAAATTGTGGTAAAAATAGTGGTTCACATTTTAACCCCAAATTTCCTTCATTCGGTCCACTGGAAAAGGAAACAGTACAGTTTTGCTGCTCACCCGTTGAACCCTGTGTTTTTCACAAATGCAAAATAGCAAAAATAAACTGTCAAACAATTAAAATGAGGGACAAATTAGCAGCTTCTGTAGTTTCTGTCTCACAGGGCTGGAGCTGGGGCTGGTTCCCCTCTCTGGGCCTTGCTGCTTAGCATACAGAGTAGCAGTGCCACACAAGTTTGTCCTGGTCTCTTCTCCATCACTAAAGAGTAAGCTTTTCATTTTGTTTTCCACTTGCTAAAGCAGCAAACTATTTCTTATTGATAATCAGATAATAGTTAACCCTGAAGCTGATACTGAGGCCACTATAGCAATCCCCACATTTTCCAATTCAAGAAATTACAGAGAAGAAAGACAACACGAAGGTGGGCTTTTCATATTACAGTGCACAGTCCCAGTGCAACTGATCATTAGCTATCTCAAGACAGATTTTAAAAAAAATCTCTGAAGAGCATCACTATGAATATAGGATGATTTGCATTTAATCTTAGTTTCTGTCCTTCTTCCAGATCTTTATCGGTTCATTGAATTCACCAATTGGCACAGAAGCTGCACACGGATTTCGAACTGAGGTGAGAGGAATGTCCAATTTCTCATTTGGCTTCTTATATTGCTAGCATTCCTAACATCTCTGGGTCACTGAGAATGCCAAAAGTCTGGCATGAGCCCAGTACTGATTACTGATAATGGTAAGTGGGTTCCTGGAGGCACTGAGTGTTAGCAGTTGTTATACTGATCAACACTCCTGACAAAGTTCCAGCACAAAAAAAGAGGAGTTAATTTGTTAAATTGGACTTCTGGGAACCTCTGGTGTGCTGGCCACATGGGGTCTATCAGGGTTAGCTGCTGGCAGATTAACTGCTGCTCCCAAGACCTCAACAGTCCTCCTGATCCTGAGTCTAACCAAATCTGTCCAAGCCAAGATCTTAATTACCAGATACTCAGACTGTCCCTTTCTGGGTTCTCATCCTGGAGGAGTGAAGCCTGCCCCATGTTATCAGTGCACTTTAACACAAATTCCACACAGTTTGCACAACAGAAACCTGCTTTAAAGTTAAAAAAGAGGTTTCTCTAAAAGAAAATGAAAACATACTCAAAGATGATAGGCAACTGGTGCTGCGGGGGAGGGGAGGTAGGGAGTTTCACCTAAAGGAACAGGGAGAGAGCATTAGGAGGCGCCCTATGCAGCTATACAAATTTTGGTGGGGCTACAAGGAGTAGTGCACCTCCCATGTGATGCTGAGTCATCTATGTCAGTGGTGTGCAACCTGTGGGTCGCGACCCCCTTGGGGGTCGTGGCTGTCTTCCTGGGGGGGGTCGCAGCACCAGGCTGGATGCCATTTTGTTTTTCTGGCTCGGTGCCCAACATACATGCGGCGGGAGGAGTGGCAGGGGAGCGGACTGGTGCTTTAAATTAAAGGGGCCGCAACAAAATGTTCCTGATGCTTTTTTTTTTGCTCAACAAAATTTTTCCCGGCCCTTGGGGTCACAAATTAAAAAAGGTTGAGTACCACTGATCTATGTTAAAGCTGATATAGGAAGAGAAGCAAACACATAGAAGTTACACAGAAAATAAACACACAGGTACAACCTCAGTTTTTTTCACTTGTGTACTAGATAAAATTCCCTTTTTAATAAAAGTTACCTAGTGCCTTTGAATGGTTTTCCAGTGTTTCCCTGTCATAGAGTGGATTCCACATTTCACCATGCCTAGATGCTATCCTTGAATGTCTGTATGAAAATAACATAAAATGAAAGAGAAAATGACATAAAATAAAAATAAAAACACCTCAGCCACAAGTTGCTTTTGAAAGGTTCTTTCTCCCTTACTCTCTTTTTTTTTCTGACATGATGGCCCATGATTATTCAGAATTGGGGAAAACTTCCTTTCTTTGCTTATGACTCCTGCTGCAGTAGTGTTGTAGTAAAATCTCTAAAATTGCTTCTTTAAGCTAAGAGCAGAGAGCTCTCCTCTCAGCTTAACTACACCAGCCTCCAGGAATGGTGGTAGCTATATCAAGCTATGTCTAGACTGTGGGCTTCTTTTGGAAGAACCTTTTTTTCAGAAGAGATCTTCCGAAAAAACTTCTTCCGAATGAGAGCGTTCACACACAAAAGCACATTGAAAAAGCAATCTGCTTTTTCAAAAGATAGCATTCACACTGAATGGGTACTATCTCTCATTTAAGCTATGATTACTATGGATGGAATGGCCACCAGGGCATCTGTGCTTTTTCCTCTTTCCTCTTCTTCCGAAAGAACTCCCTCTTCCCCGTCCACACACGCCTTTTTCTGAAATAGCTCTTTTGGAAAAAGGCTTCTTCCTCATAGAAAGAGGATTACCAATGTCAGAAAAACCCCTTTGTTCTTTCAATTTACTTTCAGAAGAACATGATTTTAGTGCGGACTTAACTCAGGTTTTGTCGGAAAAACAGCTGTTTTTCCAACAAAACTCTGTAGTGTAGCCATACCCTCAGTGAGAGAAAAGCAACAGTACTTTTTTGGTGTAACTTATGTTGCTATGGGAGAGGATATATAAACTGTGTAATATCCATTAGCACAGGTTAAACTTTATAACTAGGGAAATATGTGTTGATAAATCATGTTAATAACTGTTTAGAGGGTAAGTATGAAGTACTGAAATCAATTTTCCACATGTGTATCAAGGAATGAGAGTAACATGGGTACTGGGTCTGACTGTGCTGCTCATATGGCCCATTTCATTATTTCCATGGCATAAATAACAGAGTGCATAAATTCACATGAACCTGGGTCTCTTGTGTAACAATACATGACACTGTAATGCTGTTGCAGGGGTCTATGTAATTCAAGTTGAAGTAAGTGGGATGAGAAGTTAAGTAATTCCTTAGCGTTACAGAGGAGACAGAAGTTTTGACATGGGCCTAATAATCCAAGAAGACAATGTTAAAAATAGATTCAGTGTTACCTCATGTAGTGCTGTGCACAACTCACAATAGTCTTTTTAGAATGTGCAGAGTTTAAAATACATCAAACATAAAGGGAAATTTTTTAATTGAGAAATTGTAAGTCTTTTAAAAAAAATCCCGTTGAAATTTATTACACGTGCAATGCGGTTGGCTTTTCTGCTACTTGTTTCCACCAAATGGTATTTTTCCAACAAAAATCTGTCCAGAGACAGATTTTAAACTAAACAGTTTAGAGTTAATTTCAAAATAGAAAAACTTAAAAAACAACAACAAATACATCAGCAGCACCTTAGAGATTAACAAAAATGTAGATGGTATCATGAGCTTTCATGGGCACCACCCACTTCTGATTCATGGAGTAAGGGGTCCAGGGTATAAATAAATAGCAGAGAAAGAGAGGGGATGGAGAGGGAAAGAGAACAAAAAAATAGGAAAAAATTGTCATTTAGGGTGTCTCTGCTAAATGAGGCTAATAGAGTAAGCTTTAAGTACCTAGTGCTTAGCTTTTTGTGTCATTAGGGTGCAAAATGTAGCGGCCCATCCAGGTAAGGACTTTTTTCAAAGCTTGATTCCAGGTGTCAAACTTGTAAATGATACCAAGTTCTGCAGCTTCTCTCTCCAGCTGTTTTTTGAAATTGCTTTGTAATAAGTATAGTCACTTTTAGATCCATTAATGAGAGCCTGGGCAAGTTAAAATGTTCCCCAACAGGTTTCTGAGTGTTACCATTTTGAATATCTGATTTGTGTCCATTAATCCTCTGTCGTAGAGACTGTCCAGTCTGGCCAATATACATGGCAGAGGGGCATTGCTGGCACTTTGTGGCATAGATCACATTGGTGGATGTGCAGTTGTATGAGCCTCTGATATGGTGGCTTATGTGGCTAGGTCCTGTGATGATGTCTCTTGTAGAGATGTGTGGACAGATTTGGCAGCAGAGTTGATTGCAGGGGTGGGTTCTTGGGTGAGTAAGATGGAGGTGTACTGCATGGTTGCTGGAAAGAATTTGTTTCAAGTTAGGGGGTTGTCTGTAGGTAAGGATCGGCCTGTCCCCCAAGGCCTGTGAGAGTGAGGGATCATTTTCCAGGATAGGTTGTAGATTGTTAATGATGCATGTCTAAACTGGTTTAAGGTAACAATATGGTATTCATTAGCACAACAAACATTGCATTAGTGGAAAACAAAAAAACCTGAATTCCTTGGAATATTCTTCAACTAAGTATCCCAGAAAACAAATTAACATATGAGGTTTGGGTCTAATTACATTAGAACATTTTTGTTCTAAAGGTCATATTAATGTAATCGTGTTTCCAGAAGAGGGTAGAAGTAAACACAAAATGAGCAACTAGACTAGCTGTCCCTCTTGACATTATCTGCATGTCAAAATGTTCCCTCAGTGCTAAATCTAATGCTAGGATTATCAGGTGATTGAACAATACTCAACTGCAATATCTGAAGAATTCAGTTCCTCCAAAACAGTAAACTGTGATAAAATTGATAGTTCATGACATCCTGACATCCAGCTATATTCATTTAATGGATATTTTAAATAAGTGTTTATTATTACAAAGTCTGGATGAGGCATTGGATCATAGGAGAATGCTAACTGAAACAAAAAGGAAAGAAATCAAAATGGCTTAGATAAGGAGCATCCATCAAATATGCTAGCCAGATTAAAGCTGAGAAGAAGCAGAAAAACTTGTTTTCTTCTTTCAATCTATGAATAAAATTGGTCATGAGAGGATGAGATTTACTCATTCTAAAAATATGAAGCACTGAAGATTCAATTCAGTTCTATATAATTGCTGAAATATACTTTTATAGATACACCTGAGTAGCAAAAAGAGCCCCAGATTGAGGCTATATCTAGACTGCAGAGCTTTTCCAGGATACCAGTTTTCCTTGTTCTACGAGGAAGAAGGTATGGCTCGAAAGAGGAGTTTTTTCTGAAATTTTGCACTGTGTAGACGGGTCAAATTTCAGTAAAGCCTCTTTTGAAAAAAAAGTGGAAAAAGATACGCAAATTGTGATTCTCAATATGTGTATCCTTTTTTGACTTTTTTTTGTAGTGTAGACCTAGCCTCAGAATAAAAGCAATATTTAGTTGAAATTCAACATATGTTATAGTTGCCAACAAATGAGATTGATATTATCTTTAGGAAAATTACTTTAAAATACAAATGCAAAATTTATTTAGATCATTTCAATTTAAATAAATCTACCTTTCTACCCTGTAAAATCTCTTATCCTTCTTTGCATCTCTAGCTCCAAAATCCAAGTTCATATATAGTTACAGAGCCCTCCCTGATGTAAAAAGAAGACTGCGGCTTAGCTTGCTTATGCAAATGAGGTTTTCTGTAACATCGCTTTTGCATTTTTCACCAATAAAGGAAAGAGAAAACCTGTTCAGCTCTGGAATTTCTTCTGCCTCAATGCTTTTCCAGAATACTATATAATTTTATGGAGATGTAGCTCTTTAATCTGATAAAGGAAAAGAAAGGTTAAGTAAATCACTGGACTGGATTTGGTTCAACAAAGAACAATATTAAGCAACTATTAAATGACAAAGAAAGTTTTAAATAGTTGATTAATTGTTGTGTGAAATCAGTACTAGCACATGTAAAAGAAATGGATATGGGCTTGTACAATGTTTTGTTTTACATCATTTTAACAAATTCATATTATTTTAAGATAGAAAACATTACTGACTAAATTAATGATTTACATTAATCTCAATTCATAATTTACTAGATTTTGAAAACATTTGTATATTGGATATTTTGCTTAGTAGTTACACTCCACTGTATTATTAATGACCATGTCAGGACTAAACAAAGAAAATAAATCATATCCTAATATCATATCATAGATTATTTCATGCTTAAATCTGTGTTACATAAAGCTGCTATTTTGTCAGATTTCCTTTCGTAATTTTTAATGGGGGGGGGGAGGATATCCATTAAAACTGATCATCCATGGTTTTATATCAGAAATATACTTCCATCTATAGGATATTGAACATATGAAAATGCCGTCTTCCAGACATTAATATTTACCTTTACGTATTCATTCTCAAGTTGAATGTGATTAAGTGACAGGGCCAGGAATGGAACTCAGTACAGCCTTGATATATTATGCAGGCAAACCTCACATTAAAACTATAAATTATAAAGATGTGAAGAATGCTCTATTCTTATTTCAGCTTCACACAGTAAATTTCATGTAAAAATTGTTTAAATGTTTCGTTATTCAAATCCCCTTACAATATTTTTGAGCACTAATATTTTTAAATAAAATTATCTCCTTTTTTACTGGTCTTCTAAAAAAACAGCCCTTGCTCTGTACAAAATGTGTATTAATTAGTAACAAAGGGCATGAATACACTAGGAAATTATTTCAAAACAACTAAATATGACTTGATAACTCCCAGTTTTACAAAATGAACTACTGTGTCCCCATTACAGAGAAGCCTTGAAATTAGTCCAAGGCAGGCTCTGTTAATGTGGCCATGCGACCTTGACTTAGAGCGCTAGGAAGCACTGGGGAGTATTACTTTGAATTACTCTGAGGAGTAGTTATTTCAAAATAACAGAAATGAATCATCCACACTAACAGTATTTTGAAATCACTATTTCAAAATTAGCATTATTCCCTGAGGAAAGCAAGAGTACAGATTTTGAAATAAGCAGCCTATTATTTCGAAATAACAGGTTTGATAGTGTGAATGCTCCATTATAAGGGGGGTTATTTTAAAATAATGTCCTATAGTAGACCAGGGCAAAATGTCCTCAATTTAAGTTTCTGAAATAAAATTGGCTGGAAGTTTTGTCTGCTAAAATATGAAATGAACTATCTGGTCAACAACTTCTGTATACAAGTTATTGGTAAGGTATTATTATTACTTTAAATTATAATTACATTATAAAGTTATTTTAAATAGCAAAATATTTAGCCTCAGAGGTCCTGAATGCTTCAGAAGCATGTAGAATAGACAAGTACTCAGTAAAGTGGGGACATTATGGGGTTGAGGAGTTTATCACATTTGGAAAAATCCCCGAAGGATCAGTTCTCTTAGGGTACATCTACACTACACAGTTAGTTCGGGATACCAGAGAATCTACACAAGCTTCTAGTTATTTCGGAATATTTTTCAAAATAACAGGTGCGCTATTTCACCATCCTGGTATATCTTGTTGGATAAGGGATGGCTCAAAATAGCGTGTTATTTCAAAATTTGGTGCTGTGTAGATGTGACAAATTTCAAAATAAGCTATTTTGAAATAGATTGGAAATACACGAAGTGTGTAGTGCAAATTGCATATCTTATTTCGAGTTTAGGGTGCTGTGTAGACACACCCTTAGAAGGAAGAAAGCATTGTGGTTTTAATAGGATATTGAGCTTCAGAGCATAATTTTAGCACAAAAAAGATAATATAAGAATCTCCCACCTATAAGTGATTATAATGTATCCTATTTTAATTAACCAGTGGCCATTTTAAATAACCTTTGCAACAGGAATATCAATAGCATCCTGACTGATAAGTAAGAATGGTATATGTTGACGAATGACCTTTCAGAACAGCTCAGTGTAAAGGGAATGCAGCTTCCCTATGAAATCCATGCAAAAGAAATATAAAACACAATGTATCCTTTATGCTTGAAAATAATGATTTATCTAACCCTAGTTATAGAGAAAAAGTTATATGATGTAGGATCGTGTCGATTTTCAGTTAATCGCTGTATCTAATAAATCCCTTCCATTTTCCAAATTCATTTTAACATTTCATCTTGCAAGAAGCATAATAAGGGTCTTTGAAAAATCAATTATGTTTTCATGAACAAGTGGAACACCATAGAGAATATGTATAAATATATTAATAGCAGATTTACCAAGCGTAGCTCTGGTCTTAATTATTTTTTTAAATAAAAGGAAAACATACATATTTTATTTAAATGATTGTATTTTTTCAAGAATGCTGTGTCATTTTAATGAAGTTAATTTTTATTTTGTATTTCTTTTAAAAGGGGGATTGTTAAAATTTGTCCATTTATTATTCTAGTAATTTTTTAAATGGGAATTCCATCAATTGTACTTTCTTTTCTATAAATTCTTATCATTCACCATATTTTAAGAAAAAAGGGCTATGGTCAATTTGGTTTCCAACAACATCGTCTTCTAGTTTTCTAGTTTTCAAACCTTATGCATTGATTTAGCTGTGCCAAATTTCTCCATTTTGTCTCTTCTTTAAGCAATCCTGTTCCAGGCTCATCCTTTTTTTTTTTTGGCTCATCTTGGTTCAGTCTCTTTCAACATTCTCTCAGTTATATCGATTTTGAGGACTGTACTTGATTTGCTGCTTTTCTGTTTGGTTTTATGAGAAGCAATCCCATTACTCTCACATCCTGTTTTCCTGGCATAACCAAACCTTTACATTGCTTTAAAATATGATAGGAGGAAGTGGCATACCAAATTTGGTGGTCCTAGCTTTTACCAGTTAGGACTTCTTGATCAAACAAAGGGATTAATTTCGTCCCCATGCTTTGTAAATCTGAACCTAGTTGTGCATTTTATTTCTTTTTTTTTTTCACTAATTTTGTGTTTTGTGTGGGATATCTTTATTGTAATATTTGTAGAGGGATCCAGCATCCATCTGATGATAGTAAGAGCAGATATGATCCTTGCAGTGTTGCTTATCATGAGGCCCCTGCCTTGTTCTCCTTCTCCAGTTACCCTCTGTGAACTGGATCACAGCAGCTGGCCTGGCAAATCTGTCAGTGTAAACTGGAAATCTCAGAAAGGCTAGTTTTTATTCCTCTTCCCTCATTTAGAGGTTTCTTTTCCCTTTTTGCCCTTTGGGATGCAGCTGCCTATTTATTAAGAAGTGTGTCACACAAAGAGCACATTATATCAGCATTCCTCAGCTTTTGCAAATAAGATTCCAGGCTTCCTATAGAAAGCTTGGCATCTGGTTACCTGGGGAACCATGTCTCTTTTCACACCATATAGCAGAGGTACTCAATCTGCAGCCCTCCAGAATTAAAAGGGATGTGGTTTCCCGTAGGACATTCTCAGTAAAGACTAATTGCCTTCCTAGTCGTAACCCTCACAGGAGACACTGACCTAGTATATTTGCTATTTTCTGTGATTCCTTTGAGAAGTGTCTTATTTTTATTTCAGATTTGACACACGCATCTACTAGTGCTACAAGGGGAAATGCATTTGATTCACGATGGCTGCTTCGTCTCTTGCTATCAGCCTGGAGACTGTGGTTTATTATTATTGTTAAATAGACAAATGCTTATACACAGTAGGTGCCAGTAATTATCCACCTCTCCCATAGTGAGAAGTGTTTTAATACTATCCTTTAACATTTCACCTGGCATTAGCATAGTCTCACAATTTTAAACAGGGAAATTTACAGTTGCTTCAATGACATCTGAGTGTCATTATACTCAGGAGGTATCTTTACTCTTGAACAGAGAATTATGTCTGTGCATACTTATGTGTGGGTGTAAGTGTGTGAGTGAATAAGTGAGTGCATGCAACTGTGGTGCCATCCCTCCTTCTTTTTCTGCCAAGGAGTCTGTTGCTTATTTATCCCTTGTGCATATCAGTGCTTACGCGCGTGTCTGTCTATAGGTAGGGAGGGAGCAGAACGAGGTGGGGAAGAGGATGGGCAAGTCATGGAACAGGAATGTGAAGAGGTAGGGTGGGGTGGGATCTTAGAGGAAGGGGTGAGGTGAGACTGGTGCCTGGGGCTGAGCAAGCAGGGCCGGCCTTAGGCCGATTCAATCAATTCGGCCAAATCGGGCCCCACGTCTAAGGGGGCCCTGTGCCCTGAACCTGGAAATGTGCCGGACGCCATGGGTGACGAGTTAATATTCAGAGCCGGGGGCCCTGCTCCAGGAATATATGGACCTGGGTCTCTCCCCCGGCTCTGCCTGCAGTGGGCCCCGGCCTCCCTCGCCAGCCCCCCCGCGCGTCCTCCCACCCTGCCCCCAGAGCATCCCCCTCAGCCCCGGACTGTCCCTACTGAGCATGGCTCCAAGTGCGGCTCCCCCTCCTCGGCGCGCACTGCTGCCATGTGTGGCATTGCAGGTGGGCAGGGAGGATGCCCGGGCGTGATGTGATGTCACAGCCCGGGACTTTAAAACTCTTCGGGGCCACGTTGCGTCGTGTGGCGTAGCTCCGGGTTCGGAGTCTGGGGCCCAAGTGCAGACTCCAGCCCCACAAAGTGGAAGGCAGAAGGTAGGGGAGGGGGAAAACTAGGGGGAGGGAGTGGGAGAGGAAGGGATTTGTGTGGAGGGGGAGGGGGAAGAAAGGGGAAGGCACCAAGAGACAGGGTGGAGGAGAGACAAATGCCAGGGGGCCAAGTGCAGACAATGAGGAAAAGGGCAGGAGGGGAGGTGTCAGTGGGAGGGGGGACAGGTTGATGCTGGGAGGGGAGAGGAGAGGATAGGGGAAGCGCATTGGGGGCTAGAGGGGGGAGGGGGAGGTGCTGGGAGAAGGCTTGAAAGAATGGGTGGGCATGAGAAAGGTGGGGATGGAGCAAGTCATGTGTGAGGGCACAGAGGGGCAGGAGGGGAATGGGGCAGAGAGTGGTGAGGGGGTAGTCATTAGGGAAAAAGAGGGCAAAGGGGGCAGGGGCAGTAAGGGAAGGGGGAGGCACCAGGAGGGTGCAGGGCTAAGGAAAGGTGCAGGTGCCAGGGGATTCTGGGGTGAAGCAGAAGGGCAGACACCTGCAGGGGAGGGACCAGCACCGGAGGAGAGAGGTAGGGCAGGTGTGTAGAGGGAGGTGTTAGAAGAGGGGATGAGGAGGGGTAGCTCACATGATCAGAGTGGGGCTACTGGAGGAGTGGGCACACAGGGGAGAGAAGGGCTGGTGGAGGGGGGCAGGTCTCAGGAGGGCTGAGGGCAGTGAGAAGGGCAGGAGTCAGGACAGCAGAGGGGGGTGAGGAGTTGGGAGGCAGCAGGCACCAGGGGAGCTGATGGAGCAAGGGGAGGAGACATGGCAGCAGAGAGAAAAGGTAAAGGTTTATAAAATATTTATTAATAACTTGGGTGCCACAGTGGCACATCCAAACAAGCCGCATGAACTCAGTACTGGTGCACAACACAAAATCCATTCTGCTCATGGGAGGAAACTCTTAGGCTATGTCTACACTGGTGGCTTCTTGTGCAAGAACATCTTGCGCAAGGGTTCTTGTGCAAGAAGTCTTGCGCAAGAACACATCCACACTGCCATGTGCGAGCTGTGATTTTGCGCAAGAGCATCCATGGCAGTGTGGACACTCTCTTGAGCAAGAAAGCTCAAATGGCCATTTTAGCCATAGGGGTTTGTTGTGCAAGAAATCCCTCCCGAGCATCCACACTGCCCTCTTGCGCAAGAGAGCTTACACCTGTTAGAAAAGAGCGTAGCTCTTGCGCAAGATGCCGTCTCTTACCACGCCGTACTGTAAATTTCCTTGCACAAGAGCAGGTGGGCAGTGTGGCTGCTCTGTGGGTTCTTGCGCAAGAATGGCTGTACTTGCGCAAGAAGCCGCAAGTGTAGACATAGCCTTGAGGGAACACTTCCCCCAGTCTCTCTGCCCCCGAGTTAATGTCACACACATTGGGTTAATGCAATTGCAGGATAGTTGCATGAGGGGGATTTGGTGGGGGCCAAACTAATCCCTCTTGGTAGGAGGATGGTAGGAAAAGTCCTTCGAGAGGGGTGACATGACCCCTTTTACTTCTGGTCATGTGTCCGTCTTCCCCTGAGCATGTTACCTCCAGTGGCCTGGTTAACGGGGGTCAGGGGGTGTGGCTAATGGGGATTGGGGTGTTGTTAATGGGGGCCAGGGGGTGTGGCTAATAGGGGTTGGGGCGTAGCTAATGGGGGTCAGGGGGTGTGGCTAATGGGGCACCACCAAAAATGATACAAATCTGCCGGCCCCGGAGGAGGAGTGCGTCCGCTGCTTGCGCTACAGGAGGTATGAGTTTAGTGCAGGGTTTCCCTGTGCCACAGGAGGGTGTGTGTGTGTGTTGGCGGGGGATTGTGCTTTTTTTTGCTCAACCAAAATTGCTGTGGGGCCCCGTTGAAATTGTTCCAATTGGGCCCCGCACTTCCTAAAGCCGGCCCTGTGAGCAAGTATTGCCCATGGGAAATTTAAAAATTAGAACCTGGCACCTGTAGGCTTGGAAAAACTTGGAAATCAAAATGGGGGTCCTTGGGTTGCTAACATTTGAGAACTACAGAGTCAGACAAACACCTGTCAGGGATGGCATAGTCCTATCTTAGTTCAGAGAGCTGGACTAGAAGACCTCTCAAGTTCTCTTTGACACCTGCAGTTCTATGATTGTATGCCTTAGGGACAGAAATTTAATGTATTTAAGCACCTCCAGGTCCACGTACTTGCCACTGGGATTTTCAAAAAGCCCTCATCAACTACCCTCCACAGTGTAATGCCCCTTCCACTGCACAGTTACATCCATATTAATGAATGAATCATGCTATGGTGAAGGCTGGATTGTCTGCTGCTAGACATTATTATTTTAATACTTTTTGATCTGTTCATCCTGTTGTTTTGTTTCTTTACAGAACACACCTGAGGTTTAATAATAACCTGACAACAGTGTCTAATAATTTACACTGACTCACAATTAATTACTATAATATTGACCCATGAGTGATATAATGGAAGTATGAATTCACAAGCTCAAATAGCTGGACGAACAGAAAAAGTCTCAGAATGCTGTGCAAACCCAAACTGGGTGGGTTTACACAGCTCTAAGACATAAAGGCAAATGAAAAGAGTTATCATAAATGACCTTTCTAGGTAGAGGTCTTTGTAGTGCTTAGTTTTTTTTCTGGTTAGCAAAGAGCACAGCTATATTGTGTCCCACATTTTGCCAGAATGTGAACAGCAAAGTGTAATCAAGACCAAAAAGTACATAAACTTCAATGTCAAATACCCTGGTAAGCCTAATCCCCCATAGTCACAATTCATTTGAACTTTGGATTATTTTGAGAGCTTTGCTAAAGAAGACCGTGCTAGTTATTTTGATTTAATCTTTACCAAAACCTAAGCTGCACATTTGGCTAGCCTGAAGAAGCCGTCAAGAAAGATAATTTATGGAAAGGCCTAGAGGGCAAACAATGTAACAAGCCAGTTCTGTGCAGTATGTGTTGCCCTTTATGTTTAAAACCAAATGTTTTACAAACAGAATCAGTTGTTAGAAATGTGGCAAGATTTTTAAACATACAAAGCTACTATTATGTTTTCTGACTGTACATTTCACAATGTTTAGTATTTATTAAAAAAAATTACCAAATGTTTTGAAAGGAAATTGGCTTGTACTTCCCAGAGTATGGCAAAAACATGTTAAAATATATTTTCATTATTTCATTAACCATTGAAATTCAAATCCTATTTTACCACACACTTCTCTTATCTTAGCAGCCTTTACTTGTTCAAAGACCTCAGAATGAGTGTGATGTGTGTTTTTCATCTCCAGACTAGATTACTGTCATGGACTCCACATGGGGCTCCAAAATGAGAAGCATGTATTTGAGGCATACTTAGGAATGTCCTCTATGCCAATGTCATTACAGCACTTACTGCCAGTTAGCATTTTAATTTCCATATATTTCAGAGGTTTACAGTTCATTCTGAATCTGTGTTTGGTGAAGAATTTTCCTGGTAAAAATCTGCTTTCTTTTATACATTTTATTACAGTTCATTTTCTGTAGATTTACACTGAGAACAGAATCTGACCTACAGGTGTGTGGTTTCCGGTAAGAAGGTATTTTTAAATTTACCTTATAAAAGATTAGGGGATGGGAAGGAATTTAAATATATTTCATACATAACATCTATAATTGACTTATAAATGGTTATAGGCTTTTTTTGCTGTCCCATGATTTATAAATATTACTAAAATATTTTTAAAATAAATTGCACTGTCAAGCTTTCTGCGTCTCAGGGTTTTACTGAGAACACAATGAAATCAACCAGTGTCTTTTATCATCTTCAATGGAGTTTGGATCAAGCCTTCCATTTTAAGAGTCAAAATGGAATAGTGCCTCTTTCATAGTAGCCTTTATTTATAAAGCAGACTCATCATAATAAAGCTATCTGGACACCTAAAATGTGCAGTTATTGATCAGACAGTCTGCTTTAAGCTTTTACCAAAGTGTTTGCTTTGGTCCACTTGAAATCAGTGACAATTTTGCTGTTGGCTTTAACAGAAGTAGGAGCAGTTCCCAAAAGAAGGCAACATACTACAGGTTGGACCTCCCTGGTCTGAAACCCTCGGGACCAGACCGGTCCTGGATGAGGGAATTTGACAGACAAGGGGAGATCCTCTGACTCCAGCCCTGCACCTTGCTGCTCCTCCCTGCTGCTGGCTTCTTCAGTCCATGCTACCTGCTGGCCAGCCCTAGCCCTGGCTCTACTTCCCTCTGGGTGGAACATGGCCCCATCCGCATTGCTTCTGGCCAGGTTTCCCTTCCTGGGCTTCTGAGACCCAGACCCAGACCTGCTGTCAGGTGGCACATGGCCCCAGCTATGCTGATTCTGCCCACCTGCCTGACCCTTGCCTGGCTTCCACTCCCAGGTTGCAGCAGCTGGAGCCCCAGACCCGGTCCCACTGCTGAGTGGCAGGCAGCCCTAATCACGCTGCGGCCACCTGGTTTGCCATGGCCCTAGCCAGGCTTCCCCTCCTGAGCTGTCATGGTCCCAGCCCTGCTGCTGTGCAGCAGGCAGCCCCAATAGCAATCTGCTGCCTCCCAGGCTCTCCTGGCACCACCGCTGCTCTGGCTGCTGTGGCCCTGCTGCAACCAGACTCACTAGGCTCCCAGCTGCTGGCCCACCTGCTCCAGGGCTCTCTCATCCAGGAACATCCATGACCTTGCTGGACCAGAGATGTTGCTGGATGAGAGAGTCCTGGTTAAGGGAAGCACAACTTGTCATGCTAATACTATTGTATTGGGAACATATTTGTAAAGACCAAATCCTACAAAGAAATCTGCTTGCATGGACTACCAGGGACATACTTCAGCCATATCCATTCTTTGGTGCATCACTGGTCCATATCTGAAAAATGATTAATTTGTTATTGGACTTTTCAGACAAATAGGACTTGTGTATAAGGTCAAGCAGGGTGATTCTGGTCTATTTTCCCCCAAAGAGAATCAGCAGTATTTTTCATCTGCAAACTTCCTTTTTAGTTAATCAAAAATTGTATTTGCAGTAAATTAACACTGATGGGGCAGGAGGTGGGGTTGGTTTAAAATACATACCCGTTTTTGCTGAAATAAAGCAGTAAGCAATGATTAAATTCAGCTGTATGTTGAACCCTTTGAGCTCCTATGGCTAATCCTTATTATAGGCAGGAAGGGCTGCTATTGACCAATAATACTGGCTTGTTTGTTTAACTGTTCCAAGAACACAGAAGCTAGAAACCCACTACTGCCTCCCTCAGTGAAGGTGAAAAGAACTCTGTGCCCACGAAAGCTCATGATACCGTCTACATGTTTTGTTATTCTTTTAAGTACTACCAGACCATTTGTTGTTTTTTAAGTTTATCCTGTACGGACTAACTTGGCTACCCCCTGAAGCTCTTAGATTTATGATATTTATTAGTATGCACCCTTTTTTGCCAGGTTTATTCACAATCACTGGTTTTCCGTAATGCAAATAATCACATTTGATTCCCCAATATTATTAATAGTAATATCTAACTCTCTATCTGTGTTTTTCATGTAGATCCCAAAGAACTGTTTAAGTACCATTACCTGATTTTAAGGGATGGGGGAGCAGGGAAGGGTCAGAAAATGCTCCAAAGTCAACAAGCAGACTAGTAATTGACTTGTGAATTTAAATGAGGTCACTTGAATCACAGTCCCTATGTTCTCCAGCAGGCAGTTCTGTTTCTTACACAGTAAAGTACAACTCAGAATGAGCAAGGGGAGCAGAATCTTACCCTTCTAATCTCAGTTAAATTGTGGGGGTGTGACACAGAGAGAGCAATTCCTACAAACTGATCCAGAGATATTCAGAGTATTTTCTCCTTGCAAGTCATTTCCTTTAGTCACTTATGTTTTGTGTTTTGAAGGCTGACATTTTCATTCATGTGTTATTTTGATAAGAATACTTTCATGCCCACAATGATGAAAGTCTTCTGATAATGCTGAAGGAAGATAGTGATGGTTTATATGAAACTTGTATTTTAAATAAAAATGACCTTCTAATTACCTCTGTACTCTATCAGCAACACAATATTTTTCTCTTACATGCATCCCAGCTTTTTCTCAGGGCTGCCCTGGAAAGACTAAATTCTCAGAATCTGTTATTCATCACTGTATGTTTCAAAGTTGCAAATGATTTTGAAAGCTAGTCCAGAGAATGTAATTATAAAAATATTGTGCTTGATTCTGATTTCACTTACAACTCTTTTATAGTGGTTTACTGCTTATGAGTTCACTGGAGTATACTCATGTATAATGTGAAATCAAACAACTTGTATATATTACTTTAACAAAAGCATTCTAGGAAGGAGTATTCTATAGGAGAGGTGTCTAGACTGAGGCGCATCTGTACTTACGAGGAATTCCTTTTGAAAATTCATGTGGAGACATCTAAGGCTGAAGAAACTATTCAGCTACACAGGACTACTGGCACACCACTGCTGGAGAAGGAGATGGCTCTGACTTAGGGCGTGTCCACACTAGGAGATTATTTCAAATTTACTAAAATTGAAATAACTACTCCTGAAATAACAAAATCGAAATAGCATATCCCCACTACAGAGGAGCATTGAAATTAGTCAGAATTATTTTTAAATAGTGTGTACACATTGATTGGAGCCCGCTTCACACTTAGAGCCCCTGGAAACATTCTGGGGAGGGCAACAGGAGGCTGGAGCTGTGACTCATGAGGGGCTCCTCTCTGTATGTCCACTTCTCACATAGCCTTATTGCCCAGGGGCAAATGTCCCTGAATCCCCTGGACACTGTGGAATGCCGCTTCTGGCGGTGGAAGACCAGTTTGGGCTGGTGGGACAGCATCGTCCTACAGCTATGGGATGACCAAAAGTGGCTCCAGAATTTCCACATGTGGAAGGCCACCTTCCTGGAACTCTGCGAATGGCTATTCCTGCTCTCAGGTGACAGGACACTCAACTGAGACCCACCATCCCCATGCAGAAGTGCATCCCCATCACCCTGTGGAAGCTCGCCACACCGCACAGCTACTGCTCCATTGGGAACCAGTTTGGTGTGGGGTAATCCACAGTCAGGGCCATGCTTCTGCAAATAGTAGGGCCATCAACCATGTGCTGCTATGGAGGGTCATTGCTCTAGGGGAAAGCAGACAGAATCATTGATAACTTTGCTGCCATGGGTTTCCCCAGGTGCGGGAAGGCCATAGATGGCACTCACATCCCCATCCAGCCCCCGACCATTGTACCTAGGGCTACATAAACAGAAAGGGGTATTTCTCCATGGTGCTGCAGGTCCTCGTGTATCACAAGGGATGTTCCACCGACATCAGGAAAGGCACATGAGCCCCACAAATTCCAGAACTCTGGCCTCTTTCAAAAGATGCACAGTGGCACTTTTTTCCTGACTGCACCATCAGAGTCAGGGACGTGAACATGCCCATTTGTATCTTGGGTGATGCAGCCTATCCCTTGCTCCCCTGGCTCATGAAGTTGTACATGGGCAGCCTGGAGCCCACCAAGGAGCACTTCAACACAAGGCTGAGTAGGTGTCGTATGGTCATGGAGTGCATATTTGGCCACTTAAAGTGGAGGTTCAGGAGTCACCTCACCTGCCTGGACCTCAGTGAGCACAACATCCTCTTTGTGGTGGTAGCCTGCTGTGTGCTCCACAACCTGTGTGAGAGCAAGGGGGCCACTTTCGTGGCAGGGTGGGGAGCAGGGGCTGAATGGCTGGCATATGAGCAGCTAGACACCAGTGCCATTCGGAGAGCAGATCAAGGGGCTGTGCTCATCAGAAAGGCCTTGAGGGAGAGTTTCATGCAAGGTCAGCTATGAGACTCTCCTCCATGCCTCTCTACAAGGGACCTCTGCCTCCCCTCTGTGTGCCTTTCCTCCCCACCCCGCTCTTCCTCTGCCCTCCATTCCCACCTTCCCTCTCTCCCCTGCAGCATAAATAAAAAAACCCTTCTTTGCTGAAAAAAAACAAGACTGTTTATTGGGAGGATATACAACAGGGGAGGAACTAGAGAAAGAACCTGAAATGGGGGAGGGGAGAGGAATGTGGAGGTAGGTTCAGGGCTGGGACTGGGGCTGGCACCTGCCTTGGATTACTCAAGTGGCTTTGGCTGCCCAAGAGGCCCCACCACCATGTGTTCTGGAGCCCCAGTGGCCACTGTGGGGGCTAGAAAGGGAAACCATGGGGGGGGGGCAGGGATGTGGCTAGTGGCCCACTCCATGCACAAGACCATGTGCTTCAAGGTGAGGGAGGAGCACATAGTTTCATGCTAGCGTGCTAGCTGGTCTCAAGTGGTCTTCTGTTGCTCCCAGTCAGCAGTCCATGCAGTGGCGGATCCTGTGCTATTGACTGATTTGAGTCCATTGTCACAGATACACATTCTGAGCCTAGCTGTAGACATCTAATCTGGGGAAGTTATTACTGAGCTTTGGTTGCAATAAACTTGGCCTGGTGCCTTCGAGCCTTATCTGATTTGATGGTCTTTGGGAGGCTTTCTCAGAGTCTACTGTGTTGGCTACTTGTGCAAGCCAGCATGACACACAGAAGGGCCAAACACCCAGATGAATGGTTATCATCACTGACAGATCAGGAGACCTGTCAGGAAACCACACAGGTGATGTCTGACCACCACAGGCACAATCCTGGAAGATAATGATGAGCAACAGACTCCACTGACTTTAGTGGGAGTCATTGCTATTCAGACACTGAGCTGGGACACAAATCCAAGTCCAAAGAGAATCAGGTAAGTGCATCTCAGTGTATGCATGACACCACTGTAAAGTCAGTAGGATTCTGTGTATGAACTGGGGTATGTCTGTGTGTTTCTCATTGCAGTATTAGATCCTTAGACATTTTTTGTTTGTTCCACCTATTCCTGATAAACTTTCCGCCTGGTTCTCCACCTGGCTACATGATAGGTTAAACTTTCTGAGATCAAAACACAGTCCATGAAGACCATAACACTGGTACATATTTGTGTAGTTATAACTGTAGTCCAGCATCAGGAAGAAGTTGTAGATATTCTTTCAGTTGGAGGATTTTAAGAAGCAGTTTAAATAAAAACTTGTCAGGGATGGTCTAGGTCAGTGGTTCTCAAACTTTTTGGGCTCTGGAGCCCTTTATATGCATAAAAATTTATGCAGAGCCCCAGCTGTCCACTGATTGTATGTGTTGTACCTATCGATGTTTCCAGTTTGTCAACCTCGTGGAGCCCCTGGAGATGTCTCATGGAGCCCTGGGTCTCCGCGGAGCACAATTTGAGAAACACTGGTCTAGGTTTCCTGGGTCCTGCCTCATCATGAAAGGCTGGACTTCCTGCAATTGTATTTCTATGATTCTATGATTTTTTTCCTCACCCACCAAGGAAGAATGCTCCCACATTCTGTTCAAGCTGTGGATAAATACACTGAAAATTGTGAAGTGCTTTGAGATCTCCGATGAAATGTGCTTAATAAGAAAAGGGTATTCTCATTATTTCATCACCAAACAGGTGTGTGGAGCTGGGCAAGTTACTTCAACTCTCTATAATTCATATTTTCCATCTGTAAAATATAAATAATGTGATTAACTTGTCACTGGTGAGGTCACAGTTGGAAACTGTGTCCAATCTGGGGCACCAAACTTTAAGAAAGATTTGAACAAACTGGAAAGAATCCAGAGGAGAGAAACAGATACCGTTAAAAAGTTTAATTTTTCATTATTTTATATTGGCTTGTGGCTTTGCTGCTAAAATGCACGTGAAGCATACTGCAGTAGCACAACCTGACATCAAAGACATGGAACACATTTATAAAGACTTTTTTTAACTGTCAAACCCTCTCAGAAAAAAGCATAATCACAAACATACGTTTCATTTTAATTCAGAAGTTAATTATACTTTAACCAATTAAAGAAAAAGCAAGCAAACAAAACACCCATATAGGCAATATATATTTATTTCTCAGAGCACACACACATCTGTGTGATTAGGAACAAGCATAAGAACTATTAGCATGATCTAGGGCAGGGGCGAGACTTTGGGATGCATGCAATTCAGCAGCATTAGCCACTGGCAGGCTGCCAGACAGTTTGTTTGGAAAAATGGTGCACAGACAAAGAATTTATGGATTTTATGTGAAATCTAACTCCCCAAATGCAGGAGACTACATCATGTATTTTAACATTTTCTGGGAGAAAAAAACCTCACATTTGTATCAGTTTTCACATAAATTCAGATCTTCTATCCTAGTCAAATGCAAGTGATAACATTTTATAGAAATAGTCATGGGTAGGACCATCAGGGTTATTTAGACATTTTTTTCCTCCCCATTCTCTCTTTTGCTGCATTCCACATCATAGGAACATAAGGATTTACATACTGCATCACACCAAAGGACCATTTAGCACAGTATTCTGTCTTCTGACAGCAGCCGGTGCTTGATGATTCAAAACAAATGAACAGAACTGGGCAATTCTGAATGATCCATTCACTCTCATCTAGTTCTAGCTTCTGGCAATTGGAGATTAAGGGAACATCCAGAACTTCAAATTGCATTCCTGACTATATTGGCCAATAGCTGCTGTTGGACCTATTCTCCACAAATGTATCTAATTCTTTTTTTAGCTGAGTTATGCTTTTGGCTTTCTCAATATCCATGGCAACGCGTCTCACAGTTTGACTGTGTTGAATGAAAAAAGTATTTTTTGGCTTGTTTTAAATCTGCTGATATTAATTTCATTATGTGGCCTCTTGTTTCTGTGTTATGTGAAGGGGTGATAACATTTCCTTATTCACTTTCTCCATACCACCCATGATGTTATAAATTGCTATCGTATTCCCCATAGTTGTCTCTTTTCTAAGCTGAACAGTCCAATCTTTTTACACTCTCCTCAAATTCATCTAATGAAGTGGGTTTTGCACTTGACAGCCCATGATTCTATATACTTTGGTTAGTTTCTAAGGTGTCACAGGACTGCTCGTTGTTTTTGAAGTAAGAGATTAACACAGCTACGCCTCTGAGTTTTCTCAAATGGAAGCTAATCATTTTTCATGCCTTCCTCTCGAC
Organism: Pelochelys cantorii; assembly: GCA_032595735.1. Lineage (NCBI taxonomy): Eukaryota > Metazoa > Chordata > Testudines > Trionychidae > Pelochelys > Pelochelys cantorii. The sequence continues at coordinate 91,129,098 of CM064326.1, forward strand.
TTTTGTCCAATTCCAATATTGTTTTAGATGTACACAGTTTTCAAGGTTGGACATACCATAGATTCATATAGAGGCATGTTGAGATGTTTTGATTTACTGTTTAATGCTTTGTTAATGATTGTTAGCTTTTTTTTTTAAGTGTCACTGTGCATTGAGCAGATGATTTCAGAGAACTAACCACAGTGATTCCAAGCTCTTTCTTTCGTGGTAACAGAGAACAGGTAGACCTCATCACTGTATTTATACAGTTGCGGTTATCTTTTCTGTTTTATAGTAGTTAGCATTTATCAATAATGAATTTCACCTGTTAATTTGTTGTCCAGCCACTCAGGTTAGTAAGATTCTTTTATAACTCTTTGCAGTCAGACTTTCTGGATTAAGTTTATATTGTATGAAAATTTTGCCACCTCACACTGTTCATCCCCCTTTCCAAGCCATATATGAATGTATTGAACAGCACATCTCCTGGTACAGATCTTTGGGGGAACCCCCTATTTACCTTTCTCCATTGGGAAAGCTGACCATTTATTCCTAACTTTTCCCCTTATCTTTTAACCAGTTGCTGATCCATGAGACGAACTTCACTCTTAGCCCATGAACATGGTATTAAATCACTGTATTGTGAAAAGAAATTATATCTGTGCTGTCAGACATCATGACACCAGGGATCCTCACTTTATCTATAGAATTTAGTGTGGAAAATTCTTTGCATTTATATAACACCTTTAATCCAAGGACTCAAGACACTTTAAAAAATAATTTAAAAATGCTCCATAACATCTACATGTTTTGTTAGTCTATAAAGTGCTACCAGACCATTTGCTTGCTGTTTTTTTTCTGTAACAGACTAACTCAGCTACCCCCTGAATCTCTGGTAAAGATACCATACAGACATATCCCCAAATATCATTCTGTATTTGGATCCAAACTATTGCTTTGGCTCATTTCTGCTCTCAAACACGTACCTCTGTTCCTGAACTAAGACATAGAAAACCAGATCCTAATCTTTTACTATCCAGTGCCCACTCATGCAGCTCAAGTAATTAATTATGGAATGAAAGTTCATGTTGTAATGAAATGTGAAGAGGTAGGCATTACTTTGACAAAATTGATTCCAGGGGACCTTTCTGATATTGGTTAATACAGACAGTTGGTTTTAATATTTGTGTCATTCAGCAGTCACAAGAGAAATTTTCATTACATGAGATTCCAAAGGATTAATCTGTTTGCTATTAAGCCTGAGAAATGGAAAGGCCATTAGAACACTCATGACATGCTTAGAAAAGCAAACAAGGCATGAAACCATAGCCTGCCCTCAGTTACTTTTGTACAGTCTAACTGAAATTGATGTAGTTTAATGGGTGTAACTAAGGGCAGAATTTGACCACATTGTTTATATTTCTGGAACACGCCATCTATAAGAAATACAATTACTAACTATTTAATATCAATGGGAGCATAGCTTTATTTTTCTGGAAACCTCTATTGTCAACATCAGGCAGGAGCTGCAGTTTTTCTTTTTGTCATTTTGTCATCTCACACTGGATTTTGTTAATTTCTAGGATCATAAATTTCTCATTAAAGCCAAAAGTCTTTTCTTTAACAAATGTTAGTTGAGCCAATTTAAACTTCACATAACAATGCATGGTCTCATTTTCAACTCCCCTTCTAGTTCTCTTGAATAACTAAAGGCATCCTATTACATGCCCCTTAGACTCAAAAGGCTGTGTCTAGACTGGCATGATTTTGCGCAAAAGCAGCTGCTTTTGCGCAAAAACTTGCCAGCTGTCTACACTGGCCTCTTGAATTTGCACAAGAGCACTGACATTCTTATGTAAGAAATCAGTGCTTCTTGCGCAAATACTTTGACGCTCCCATTCGGGCAAAAGTCCTTTTGCGCAAAAGCTTTTGCGCAAAAGGGCCAGTGTAGACAGCTCAGATTTGTTTTGCGCAAAAAAGCCCCGATCGTGAAAATGGCGATCGGGGCTTTCTTGCGCAAAAGCGTCCATGCCAATCTAGACGCGCTTTTGCGCAAATCCTTTTCGTGGAAAAACTTTTCTGTGAAAAGTATTTGCGCAAAATCATGCTAGTCTAGGCGTAGCCAAAGATTCATGAGCCATTGGTGAAAACTGTGAATGATAGTTGTTAAAAACACTTTACCTATTCACAAGTCACACCAGGGCAAACATATCCTAGGGGGAACTCCATACCTCAATAAAACATAGACAAGTTTTGGCTACCTGCTTGTTTGTTGTACATTGATAATTCATCTCTGCCTCTCTTGGACTTATGAAATATATTAAAAGAGATCTAGCCACTGTGGCAAGTTTTCATCTTAGATTTAGAGTTAAACGATGTAGATATGATGTTTCAAAGACTCTTAGTTAAAATCAGCTCCCACTGAAGTCAATTTGGAATGTTATCCTAAGGGTGTGGTTCAATGCTGGATAGTTTTGCTATCTTTCCTTTTTGCACTCCTCAGATGCCCTCAGTGTAAAGTCTGTGATCTGATCCAGCAAGATTAAACAGTAATGTGAGCAAAAAGTAAAATCTAGGTCATTGCACTGATAAGGTGAAGCACTTACCAACAAATGCAGTAATGCAAATTATTACCTACTATCATATTTACCTGATGCTGCTCAGTGCTTACCTCAATTATTTTTTTAAATAAAAGGAAAATCTGTATGCTTATTGAAATGATTGTATTTTTTTCCAAAATACAGTGTTATTTTCATGAAGTTAATTTTAGTATTAAAAAAACCCATGAATTCCATACAGAGTATTTTTCTTCATCTCTATAAACTGTTATAATTCACAATGTTCTAATAAAAAAAAAAGGGGCTACAAAATTTGGTTTCCAGTAACACTCTCTAGTAGATTTTAAATCTTAAACAGTGATTTAGCTGTGCCAAAACAGAGCATTAATCCAATTTCCTCTGATTTATCTCTTTTCTGTAAGGTTTATTGAGGAGCAATCCTATTTTAGGTTCACCCTATTTTTCTGGCTCATCTTGGTTCATTCTCTTTCAACATTCACTCAGTTATGTCAATTTGAGGACTGTACATGTTTTGGTGATTCTGTCTTTTTTCTAACAGATTTATTGGAGAATAAGCTTTTGTGGGCAAAGACCCACTTCGTCAGATGCACGTAGTGGAAATTCTAGAGGCAGATATAAATATACAGGCTCATGAAAAGAAAAGAGTACCAGTCAAGAGGAAAGCCAGAGATAATGAGGTCAATTCAGTCAGGGAGAATGTGGCTGACCAAATTCACCTTATTATCTCTGGACTTCCTCTTGATTGGTACTCTTTTCTTTTCACGTGCCTGTATATTTATACCTGCCTCTGGAATTGCCACTACATGCATCTGATGAAGTGAGTCTTTGCCCACAAAAGCTTATGCTCCAATAAATCTGTTTGGGTATGTCTACACTACAGCATTATTTCGAAATATCTAATTTTGAAATAACGCGTCTACACACAAAACACATTTCAAAATAGCTTTTTGCTCTTTCAAAATAGCGCATCCACACTGATTGGACACTGAATCACATTTAAGGCCAACTGGTTCCGGCAGGGCATCAGGTCAGAAGTTACCTTGTGGCCAGGGTGGCCAACAGGGCACCCTGGGAAGGGCTGGAGGCCCCCTATCTTGAAATAAGCATCTACACAGCACTTATTTCAAAATAGTAATTTCAAAATTGGCACTATTCCTCGTGGAATGAGGTTTACCAGTTTCAAAATAAGCCCTCTGTTATTTCAAATTAATTTCGAAATAGCAGTTGGCTTGTGTAGATGCTAGGAAAGTTATTTTGAAATAACGGCTGTTATTTCAAAATAACTTTGCTGTGTAGACATACCCTTAGTCTATAAGGTGCCACAGGACTTCTTGTTGTTTATGCAGATTCAGACTAACACTGCTACCCTTCTGATACTTATCTGTTTTCTGTTTAGTTTTATGAGAAGCAGTCCCATTCCAGGCATATTCCATTTTTGTGGCACATCCAAACCGTTATGCTGCTTTAAGTTATGATAAGAGAAAGCTGTATACCGAGTCTTGTGATCCTAGCTCTTCCGTTTAGACTAGAGGATATCTTGATCAAACAGACAAACAGACAAACTCTCTAAAACATATGGTAGATGCGGAATGTTAGTGAATCATGATTGCTATGGGAGTCACAAGTACATTTCCTGACTCCTGTTCATATATAACATACTGAAAGAACCAGATATGGTATGTGATGATGTATAACCATAATTGAGACACAGCAGTGTGGAACTGCATATAATTCCATAGCAATAGTGAAGAATTGAATGTAAACATTGAGTTTGTTATTTAAAGCAACTATCTGTAGTATATTCTCAAGTTAATGTCTCTGCATCTGCAGATGAGAACAAAGGAGGTATCTGTCTATCAAAAAGTGCTATAAATTCCTTATGAATGATGCCCACAGGGAGTCAATGAATATTTTCTCAAGTGCTCTACTTTAGACTAGAATTTGTCAAATTCATTCATAAAGCTGAGTGAAATACCTATAAGAAATATTGGTCTTCATTTGTGTGTGTGTGTATGTATAGTACATACCCAAACAGAGATAAAAACAAGATGTATGAAAATAAGACTTTTTAGAAACACTGTTGCCGTTGATATTTTCCTCATGAAATGAAAAAAAAATCCTCATTTAGGTTCTTATCTGGCACCCATTACCATAGTAAGGGGGGGACTAAAAACCTTTAATGTATTTATGCTCGAAACACTCCTGTGAGGCCTGGTCTATATGGGTATGTCTACACTACAGCGTTATTTCAAAATATCTTATTTCAAAATAGTTAATTTGAAATAAGTTATTTCAAAATAACGTGTCTACACACAAAATGCATTTCGAAATAGTGCTTTGCTATTTTGAAATAGCGTGTCTGCACTGAGTGGATGCTGAATCACATTGAAGGCCGGCCAGAACCAGGTCCTGCAGGGCATCAGGTCATGAGTTACTTTGTGTGGCTGCTGCCTGAGGCTATCTGATGCCTGTGCTTAAAGGGACACCCCCCTCTCCCCCGGACAGCCAGTTCTCAGCTTTCCCTGTTTGCTTGCCTACCTTGCTGAGGGACAGCAAAGAAATTTGTCTGTGCGTGCTCTGGTTGCCCTCACTCGGGACACCACAGCACTCTGCAACATGGAGCCAGACCTGCCCCTGGGCACTCTGATGCTTCTCGTGGATGTGTTGTTGCGAGCCTGGCTGCACTTTCTGCAGGCTGCCATCTGGGAGGTCCATCGGGGGGCTGTCAGTATCCAGGAGGCCCTGCGGGAGAGCTTCCACCCTGAGGAACACTAAGAGCCTCCCTGGTCTGCCCCACTGGGGGCTTGTGCCTCATTCCTCCTTCATGTCCTTCCACTTACCCCTCCCTAACCCCCCTTCCTGATGTCAAATAAAATGCATGTATTTTCATGAACACAAACTCTCTTTATTTAACAAAACTGGGCGGGGCGGGGGGGAGAATGAAACTCTGGTGAGACTGGGGAAAGGAGGCAGGAGAGGGGAGAAAAGAGGATGGGAGAGGGGAGGAGGGAGCTGGCAGGGGAAGCAAGGGGAAGAAGGGGAGGGGAAGCTCAGGGCTCAGGATTGGAGGTCTCGCAGGACCAACTTGATTTTCATGCAGACCTGCTCCTGGGTTCACATGTGGCCTTTTGTGGCCAGGCTGGCAGCTATCTTGCCATAGATGGACGTGTTCCTCCATCTAGTGCAGAGATCATGGACGTTGGGGGCATCCCCCCCAAAACTGAATAAGGTCCATGATCTCCATCCTGGACCAGGAAATGTGCCCGCCTTCTCTGGGCCCTGGCAGGTTCCTGGGAGCTGGCAGACTGCTCCTTGGGAGCAGTGGGGGCTGGCTGCCAGTGGCTTGCTGGCTCATGTTTTGGGGCCACTGGGTCAGGGGCAGTGACTGCTGGTTCTGGGGTGGCAGGCTTGGAGCTGGCACAGGCTTTGTGGCCAGAGTCAACCTCTTTAAGGGTCTGGGGAGGGGGGATGCAGAGGAGTGTTCTTGGTTGAGGCTGGAGTGGCCACCAGGGCACCCTGGGAAGGCTGGAGGCCCCCTATTTCAATATAAGTGTCTACACAGCACTTATTTCGAAATAGCTATTTTGAATTTGGTGTTATTCCTCGTGGAATGAGGCTTACCAAATTTGAAATAAGCGCTCCACTATTTCGAATTAATTTCAAAATAGCGGTTTGGCTGTGTAGATGCTAGTAAAGTTATTTCAGAATAACAGCTGTTATTTCAAAATAACTTTGCTGTGTAGTCATACCCCACCAGATCAGGCAGGTTGGCTTCAGGTACACCATCCAGCTATGCAAAATGCGTAGCTGGATTCGGCTTACAGGTATGATTTAAGCCGAGCTCCCTTGGCATCCACACTGCGGGAGGCTGAAGAGGGCACACAGTCCTGTCAGCTTCCCTTACTCCTCATAGAAGGTGGAGCACTAGACTTTGGCAGGGCTGCCCTCAGCTTTCGATTTGGAGCCTACATTAGACCTATTAAATGAAACGCTAGAAGATTGATCTCTGGAAAGTCAATCTTCTTTGTAGTGTAGACATGCCCTCAGAGATGTATAAATATTATTTTTACAAATGAGACTAACCAATTTGTCCAAGTTGACAGAAGAAGTCTGGGGGAGAGCAAGAAATTTCCCCTTATCCATATTATTTATGAACATACTGAAAGAACCAGATACAGAACAGATCCATGTGTCACATCACTTGATGTTCCCTTTTAGCTTAACTAGGAACAATTGACAACTGCAGTCTAAAGAAGCTTTTCACCCAGCACTTTATAGTAGGTTCAACTAGACTATACTTCCCTACCTTGCTCATAATAAGGTTACCAAAAACCTTATTAACGTCAAGATATATCAGATCTGTTGGACCTCCACCCTAAGCCCAAAAGGCTTGTTTCCTTGTCCACAGAGGAGATTAGGGTGTTTTGATATTATTAATTCTTAACAAATCCCTTGTGTTATATATCACTATGACATGGGAATTTTTAGTAAAAGCCAGAGATAGATCACAGGCAAGAAACAAGAATTCATGCAAGCCTGTTAACTGTCCATGACTTTTACTAAAAAATATGCTCTGTGAGGGGGCGGGAAGGGGAGAGGGACAAAGAATATATCCAGGGACTGCTCCAGTCCTCCTGCTGCTCTTGTGGCTGGGGCTGATTGCCACAGCTCAGGCCCCAGTGGGGCTGACTCAATCCTGGCCACTGCTCACGTGGCCCAGGAACCACTTTTCTGACAGCCTCAGAGCTGAACACATGTCAGCTTCTCCAGTAGTCTAGGGGTAGCTGCTCCTGTGGCTTCCAGAGCCAACTGCCAGTCAGCTGTTCCAGAGTCCCCAGGAGTTACTATTCCTGCTCTGGTGACCCTGGAACCACTTTTCTGACAGCCTCAAGGCTGACCACCAACAATTGCTCCATCCCCCCCTGCTTCTCCTGCCCCAGATATGCTGATCAAACTGCAGCTGCTGCTTCAGCCCTGGGGTCATTACCATGCTGTCCCTAGGACTGACTGTCGGTCCTGCCCTGCTCCAGAAGAAGTCACAAAGATCCCTGAAAGTAATGGAATCTATGACCTCCATGACAGAATTATATCCTTTTTTATCACCTTAATATCTTCTAGGTACTTAAAATTTGATTATTTCATTATTTGCTCCATTATCTCACTGAGTACTGAGATTATCCTGACTGCTTTATATTTCCCTTGGTTGTCCTGATTCCCCTTTTATAGATAGATACTACATTTCTATATAGATACTATTTATGTTATAGATAGATACTATATTTCCAGTTCTCTGGAATCTCTCTCATCCTCCTAGAATTCTCAGGAAAAAAATCATTAATGGTTCAGAGATCTCTTCAGCCTGATTTGGGTTTTTTTAAGTGTGCTAGGAAGTGTTTTATTACATCCTGGCGACCTGAAAACGTCTAACTTGTTCACGTAATTTACAATTTGTTCTTTCCTTATTTTAGAATAGGCTCATAATCCATTTAACTAATGTTCTCTTTCTGAGTCATCCAATCACTGCTAACCTTTTTGATGAAATAAAAAAAAAAGCATTTAACACTTTGGCAATTGCTCTGTTTTCTGTTGTCTTGCTCACCTGATTGATTATTGGTCCCACTTTGTTTTTGCTTTTTCTCTTGCTTCTAATGTATGAGTAAAATGTTCTCTTGTTGCCCTTTATAGCTTGTTTAATCTTGGTCATTCTAATTTTTCCCTACCTGCTTATGTTGGTTTTGTATATGCATCCTTTATAATGTGACCTAGTTTCCACTTTTTGTGTGATTTTTTTCAGGCAATTGAAGATCTCCAGAGTAAGCCAAGGTGATATTTTATCATACTTCCTATCTTTCCCATGGCCTGGGATAGCTTTCACTTGTGCACTTCGTGGCTCATAGTGCCTAGTGTAGGCATCACTGCAAATGCCAAGGTCAGAGGAGGCTGCAAAAAAGGAAAACAGATTCTCCCCAAAATGGAGGTTAACACTGAAGTTAGATTCACAAAACAGTCACAAACTGTGCTCCTGATACCCTGCAGTGATTATCAAGAAGCTGGAAAAAAATCACAGTCCTCTCTACTGCATTCCAATTATCTGGCTCCCAGTTAGCACATAAGTCCAGTAAAATTATAAGTTATTTAAATCTCTGTTCACTGTACAAAATGCTTTTCTGATCCCCAAAAGGCCAGGCACATTACCAGGTCGATATTAGTTTGGATCTTATTCAAAATACCATGCTGCCAGCCAACCTTTGGTATCTAAAATTAAAGATTTATTATAAAGTACTAGGAGGCTGCTGACCCTGCTCGCTATGCTCACCAACCCTTTCTGTCTGCCACAGCCAGATAATGGCCTCTCCTCCTACCAGTGCCACAGGAGGAAGGGGGGCCACCACCAGCCCTTTCTGCAGGCAGATGGGGGTGGGACCAGGGAGCCTGCCCCAGGATCAGGGCCAGACACAGGATGCTGCAGACAGATGGAGGCTGGGCCCTGACTGGGGCCTTGTTGGCCAAGCTTCATTTTAAATAAAGTAAAATATTATGTCCACCACAAAAAGGTTTCAACATTGTCTTTATTTGTGGGCAGGTTTCCAAACAGATATCTGTACAATTGAAGTCCACTAGTACCACCTAGACCTGTTCTTTGCATGCTTCTGTAAAGTTTTTTTTAAAGCCTCATCCACCTCTTCTTTCTGGTTTGGTGGTTCATAGTAAATACCTCACATGACATTACCTTTTTTCTCTTACCCAAAGACTTCCAATAGGTCTACCTCCTGCTTCAATCTCAGTGTCAGTGCAAGAGTATGCACCTTTGATATACAAGGCAACACCTTCTCCATTTTCTCCCAAACTACTCTTCCTGAACAAGCTGAGATATTCTCTACCTTCTATTGTGAGTTATATGCATTATTGCATTAAGTCTATGATCTCAATTATATCATAATTGTGATTGTTCGGTAGTATTCTAATTCTTCCCATTTATGCTCCATATTTATTCCATTATTATATAGACATCTAATTTGTTCATTAGGGGCATGTCTAGAGTACATCCCTCTGGCGACAGAGGGATGTAAATTAGACATACCAAAATTTCTAATGAAGTAGGGATTTAAATATCCCATGCTTTATTAGAATAAAAATGGCCACCGCTTTTTGCTGCCGTGGCAATTTGTCGGCAAAAAGCTGCAGTCTAGATGGGGATCAGTCGACAAGGAAAGCCTTTTCTGACCAATCCCTTGTGCCTCGTGCAATGAGGTTTACAGGATCGGTCGGAAAAGGCTTCCCTTGTCGAACGATCCCCGTCTAGACTGCCGCTTTTTGCCGGCAAATTTCCGTGTCGGCAAAAAGCGGCGGCCATTTTTATTCTAATGAAGCGCGGGATATTTAAATCCCTACTTCATTAGCAATTTCGGTATATCTAATTTACATCCCTCTGGCGACAGAGGGATGTAGTCTAAACATACCCTAGGTGTCCTTTCTATTTTCCCTCTTTTCTTATCTTTTTCCCCCCACTGTCTTTGCCCATGTTTCCCCCAGTTGTACAGCCATAGAAAGGTAAGAGATGAGTGAAAAATTAGCAATTTAAAATAAAAGGTGATGCACTATGTTTTAACATTTGTTTTCAAATATATATTCTGTTAACATTTTAAGATGAACAGAAAATAATTGCTGATATTTATTGATAGATTACAATGAATTACATAGACAAAAGAAATATGAATCATAAATATTATTTTAAAAATATTCTCTGGCTGCACTCCTCCAGCAGCAGACTCTGTGTGCGTGCTAATGCATAGGAAACCCCCATGAAGTTGGGATGTGCATAACTGAGTCTCTCCCACATCTAATACAGCCCCTCAGTGAAGTTCTACTGTATAGATGGTCTCGGTGATCAAATACTGTACAGGCAACCTTAACTCTTGCTTTTCCTAAATTTTGAGTGTTGGATTTTGCAATCTTAATCATGTTAATGTGTGTGGTATATGCTGCAGTCAATCATTTTGCACATCTAATTTGGAGAAGAATGAAAAGTTCCAATACCCCATCCCTCGCTATATTCTCCTCAAACAACTTCTGTTATCTGGGTAAAGGGAAAGACACACTTGCATCTCCTGTGCTGAGAGGACTTCAGGAACTGCTCCTTTCATACTCAGCTGGGCACAGATAGTGCCTAAAAGAAAGTGGGGAAGAGAAGGGAATATGTCTATAGGTCTGCTTTTCACCTGCACAGGGCATCAGAGATGACTCCCCATATGGGGAAATGATTGTTGGGAATAATCTGAGCCTTACAAGGAGAACATGTTTCTGCATACTTCTACCCTGAGGCAGAGTGGTGTCCTTGAAATAGAGCTCCTCAGATTTTTAAGGCACAGATGAAGGCAATAACGATATGAAGACAAACTGGAAACCAAAAGAAATAAATAATTAAAAGAAAAGTTAATAAAAGTTGAGTATAAGAGTACATGTGGTAACGTTACTCTCATTTACATTCTATTCACTAATGCATAGTGACACTCTGTTCTGTCATGCTAGCATCACTATAGGACTGGTGTTACCTTAATCTAAATGAGAAGAGATTTGGGCTCTCCTTGCCTTTGAAGAGAATATACTCAACGTGAAGACTTTTCCCTTATTATTTTTATGTTTGTTTGTCAAACATTCTCGCATGATGGCTTTCACAGTAGGACTTTTGAATATCTTGGCCTGTTATTCTCTCACTGTTGCTGAAACCCTGAAAATTCTGTTTATGTAGTGCTGTGACACAAACAGCCATGACAGCTGGTAAGTTTGCCAGTGTCTCTAAATTCCGTGAAAAAGTTTTTTGGATAACAAAAGAATTAAGCCTTCAGACCATTTCTATTTTCAAGCTAATCACTAGATTTGTATTTACCTTGAACAATTGTGCAGTGGGTCATGTTGGATGAAAACACGGTGAAATCTCTAAACCACAGCCCCTATTGGCACCAATCAAATCTTATTCTAACTGTTAATTATTTTCCACTTGTTCCCATCATCTGGACCTTACTGCTTTCTCAGAGTCTCCCCTGCCCTTGACTGAGTGGATTTTTCTGGCTTCTGCTGCCTATCACTACTGCCTAGTCTTGATTGCGTGCAGAATGAATTTCACTGCCAATAAATGTGTATGGTTTGAACCTGTTATATTGTCCACCAGATGTTTGCCTGTGACTGCAATAAAAATGTTTAATGAATTTTTATACGAGAGAGAAGAAACTGGGCTCCTCCAGTGGTTCAATGGATAAGACACCTACCTCCAGAGGACAAGGGCTCAAAACCTGCCCCTCCCAAAACCGCCACCACCAGCTTGGTGGTGGATGGACCTGGAAGCCTTGGGACATGGGATGGATAAGGGGGGGGCAGAATGTAGGGAGGTTGAGGGGTTCCCTATAGTGGCTGTTGTGAGTTCTACTGTAGAAGTTACCATTATCATTCAGTTTTAGAATTTTGATCATGTTCTACTAGGGTCTGTCTACACAGCAAAGTTATTTTGAAATAACAGCTGTTATTTCGAAATAACTGTACCAGCGTCTACACAGCCAAACCACTATTTCGAAATTAAATTGAAATAGTGGAGGGCTTATTTCGAAATTGGTAAACCTCATTCCATGAGGAACAGCACCAATTTCGAAACTGTTATTTCGAAATAAGAGCTGTGTAGACTCTTATTTTGAAATAGGGGGCCTCCAGCCTTCCCAGGGTGTCCTGATGGCTACTCTGGCCCCAACCAGGAAAACTCCTCTCCCCCCACCCCCGGAGCCCTTAAAGGGGTAGACTCTGGCCACAGTGCCTGTGCCAGCTCCAAGCCTGCCAGCTCAGAGCCAGCAGTCGCTGCACCTGACCCAGTGGCCCCAGCATGAGCCAGGCAGCCAGTGCCAGCCAGTCCTCCACAGCTCCCCAGGACCAGTCTGCCAGCTCCCAGGAGCCTGCCAGGGACCAGAAAAGGTGGGAGTCTGCCTGATCCAGTGCGGAGATCAGGGACCTAATTCAGGTTTGGGGGGATGCCTCCAACGTCCATGATCTCCACACTAAATGGAGGAATGCAACCGTCTACAGGTGGATGGATGCAGCCTGGCCACCAAAGGCCACATGTGAACACAGGAGCAGGTTCGCATGAAAATAAAGGAGCTGAGGCAGGCCTACGCCAGGGCGACAGGGGGCAGCTCCCAACCAGGGGAAGACCCAGATCCCTGCCCCTATTTTGATGCCCTGGACTGCATCCTGGGGGGTGGTACGGTCCATGCCCCCCCAGGTGGTTATTGACCCTGGGGCAGAGGGCCCTGACCAGGAAACGGAGGAGGAGGAGGAGGAGGGCCAGGAGCCGCAGAAGCCTGGAGGGAGCGTGTTGCACACCCAGGACCCCCGAGCTGTCCTAGTGGGCCTGTCACCAGTGTCGTCCGAGGCAACAACATGTGAGTGCTTTATGCGGGGGTGGGTTGGAGGGAGAGGGAGAGGGAGATCAGGGACCGCACATGTGGCCCTTGCTGACCATGGATCACACAGCAACCTGTGCATGTGCCATGCCACCCCGGGCATGTGGCCCCAGCTGGCTGCCACACAGGGGCCTTGGCCTGGTACCCACACACGTGTATGTATGAAGGCACATGACATGCTCCTGACCCTGGGGTGGGACACTGCACGATGCCCTCCCTCCAGAAGCCCCCTCTACACAGAGGCAGGGCACATCTCCCCACCCCTCCCACCCCCACACTATATACAGCACAGGGGCATGGGTGGAGTCCCAGCCCAGCTCCCACTCCCGGGGATAGCAGGACATGCCAAACATGGCCTGTGTGCAAGCACATCAGCCCCGATGGTGTGGAGATCTGCTGTCCTCGCCTTGCAGAGGGGGGCTGGGCTTCACCCACTGTGTCCCCAGGGATAACTGACCACTTCTCTTGTTTCTCCACAGCCGCAGCAGCTGTGAGTGCAGGGTGCACTGTCCCACCCAGGACATCCTCCTGCACCCGGGCCAGCAGGAGTACCAGTGGCAGCACCTGGGGATACTGCAAGGCCAGCACCGCACCCTGGACTACTGGATGCATGAAGACCTGCAGCTCCAGTGGGAGAGCTGGCAGGAGCTGCTTGCCCAGGGCCGTGCCATGTGCAACCACCAGCAGACCCTGGTGCAGAGATTGCTGCCTCCTACCTCTCCAGCCCCTGCTGCCTCCCCAGCTACCGCTCCTCCTCCCACTCCTGCTCCCCCTCCTGTTTCTTCCTCCCCACCCTTCCCCCCGCCCCCCTGGGGATGATGAGGCCCCCACACCCACAGTGCTGGGAGACAGGTGGGCCGGCAAGACCCCCAACCCTGAGCTTCTCCTCCCCCTTCCTCCCCGTGCCTCCCACTTCCAGCTCCCTCTGTCCAGGTTTACCCCTCCCCCTCCTACCCTTTTGCCTCCTCTCTCCCGCCTTCCTTCCCCCCCACCCCAGTTTTGTTCAATAAAGAGAGTTTGTTTTCTTCAACACATGTGTCTTTGTTTTACGTCGGGAAGGGGGGTTAGGGAGGGGTAAGTAGAAGGATGTGAGGATGGAATCAGGCAGAAGCCCCCAGTGGGGCACACCAGGGAGACTTTAGTCCTCCTCCATCTGGAAGCTCTGCAGTAGGGCCTCCCAGATACGGACAGCCCCCTGATGGGCCTCCCGGCTGGCAGTCATGTGGGGCTGCATGTAAAGGCCAGCCAAGTGGTCGGCCTCTGCCGTCCAGCCTGGCAGGAAAGCCTCCCCCTTCCTGTCACACAAATTGTGCAGCACACAGCACGCTGCCACTATGTGCGAAATATTCTGCTCGGAGAGGTCTAGGCGAGTGAGGAGGCATCTAAAACGGGCCTTCAGCTGGCTGAAGGCACCCTCCACCACAATGCGGGCCCTGCCAAGCCTGGCATTGAAGGCCTGTCAGGAAGGGTTGAGGTGTCCCGTGTAGGGCTTCATGAGCCAGAGTTGTAGGGGATAGGCTGTATCCCCCACCAGGAACACAGGCATGTCCACGTCCCCGACCCTGATGTGGCGGTCAGGGAAGAAAGTCCCAACATGCAGCCTCTGGCACATGGAGGAGTTGCAGTAAACCCACACACTGTGTGCTTTGCTGGACCAGCACACGTTAATGTCCACAAAGTGGCCCCGGTGGTCAGACACAGCCTGAAGGATAACTGAGAAGTATCCCTTCTGGTTTATGCATAGGGAGGCCTGGTGATCCTGTCCTGTCAATTGCCCCCCTGCTGTTGGGGAAGCCCGAGGCGCCAAACCCCTCAATCACCATGTCCACATCAATGAGGTGGATGACTCTGCGGAGCAGCACTCTGTTGATGGCCTTGACCACCTGCAGAGGGACACACAAAACTGAGAGTCACTGGGGTTCCAGGGTGGCTGAGAGTGTCTCCTCCCTACCACTGCCCCGCTCCCCCACTCTCCAGGAGCAACCCCCTATGTAATCCTGGCCACCACGGGCAGTCCTTATTGTGGGTGGGACAGAGCAAACCCTCCCAGGGAGGGGACTTTCACCACCTCCCACCTTTTTCCCTAGGGCAGCCCATCCCCTCCTTGCACCCCTCCTCCTGGCACAGACTGCCATACCTGCATGAGCACCGCTCTGACGGTGGATCTCCCCACGCCGAACTGGTTCCCCATGAATTGGTAGCTATCCAGTGTGGAGAGCTTCCATAGGGCGATGGCCACCTCCTTCTAGAGGGGAATGGTGGTGCTCATGTGCATGTCCCGTTGCTGCAGAGCAGGGGTGAGCCACTCACAGAGCTCGAGGAAGGTGTCCTTCTTCATCCTAAAGTTCTGGGTCCATTGTTGGTCTCTCCAGTGCTCCAGGATGATGTGGTCCCACCAGTCACTTCTGGTGTCCTGACGCCAGATGTGGCAGGGTACACTGGCATCCAGGAGCTGCAGCTGCTCCTCCACGTACCCCAGGAGGGTCCGGATGACAGCCTGGGGATTGGACTGCAGCAGATGCTGCAAGGCAGCTTGCAGAAACTGCTGCCAGGCTTGCAGCAACACATCCAAAAGAAGCATGAGATTGCCCAGGGGCAGCTCCAGCTCCATGCTCCAGAGTGCTGTGGTGTCCCAAGTGAGGGCAACCAGAGCACAAAGAGCAAAAAATGCTTTGCTGTCCCTCAGTGAGGTAGGCAAGCAAGCAGGGAAACCTGAGAACTGGCTGTCCAGGGGGTCCCTTTAAGCACAGAAAATGCTTTGCTGTCCCTCAGCAAGGTAGGCAAGCAAGCAGGGAAACCTGAGAACCGGTTGTCCAGGGTGGTCCCTCAGATAGCCTCAGGCAGCAGTCACACGAAGTAACTCCTGACCTGATGCCCTGCCAGAAGTGGTTTCAGCTGCCCTTAAATGCAATTCAGTGTTCAATCAGTGTGGACATGCTATTTCGAAATAACAAAACACTATTTTGAAATGCATTTTGTGTGCAGACATGTTATTTCGAAATATCTTATTTCGAATTAATTATTTCAAAATTAGATATTTCGAAATAACGCTGTAGTGTAGACATACCCCTATTGCTTTATAGAGAACTTCCAGTTTTGCCTGCAACAAGGTTTTTCAGTTGCTTGGCTGTGCTATCATTGCTTGGAAAAGATGGTTTGCATTTGCATGTGGCTGATGGTGAGATGGGAGGACTAGTTCAAGAAAGATCTTTGGCAAGTTACAAAATTTGGAAGTGAGTAGTAAGGAGATCGTAGCACTGTCTCCCAGGGTTTTCTGAAACTACAATAACTAGTTTTCATTTTCCAGGAGGTTTCAGGACATAAATCAATGGGGACACAGCTCCTCTGTCTGATAAATGATTAGAATAATGGATAAGTAATTTAATACTAGATTAATGATTAATTAAAGATATATCACTCTTTCCGATGATATTGTATGATAAACTCATTTTTGCTAAATAATCCAAATGCCCAGTCCTTCAATTTTTCCACTACTCCTATCCCATCTACCATTTGGCTCCTATCCTCAATAGACCTTGTACTAATATTGGTTCCATCTTCGTCACCTCCAGAGGATGCTACCTCTCTCATCTTTCTCCTGCAGTCCTATCTGAGATTCTCATCAGATCCTGCCCTATCATCATAAAATAAAAGCCAGTTCCAGCCTAGACCAGTATCAATCATGTTTGGTACTATTATTAGCAAGTCAGAAACCTTAATCTATAACTAGCATCATCCATAGAAACAGTCACAATTATAAAAAAGGAGAAACTTTTGGAATTAATATTTTATTTGCCAAAAATGTGGATTTTGCACTGACCAAAATAGCATGAATTCAGGTAAAATCTGGCCAATAGTTTTGATCATTGCTAATTTTTTTAAATCAAAACCTTTCATTATGTTATTTTTCAAAATTAATTATCTTACTTTTAAAACTTTAATTCAATTTAACTGAAAACCAAAAATAATAATGAAACATTACATTTCATGTTGTACAACAAATAGACTTCTTTTGATTTTTTTTTCAGTTCATACAGTAAATAAAAACCCCAATCAGTAACATAGTGATTGATAGTCACAGCTGATGTTCATGAGGAAAGCTAGACTCTCTGAAGTTTGCGGGGGAGAAATCTATGAGAATCCAAATGTCAAGTAAAAAGGGGGTTTCCAATATGGATCATTGTGGAGTAAACAGTATAAACAAAAAGTTAGAGGCTAGGGATTATAGTAAGACCTTTAAAAGATGTGTAATATTTAAAAATAGAACTTTTGGGGGATAAAAACAAGTGTAATCTAGATATTTGTTCCCCATCCCCCATCTCAGAAAGGACTAATGCTAGAGGGCTCCAAAGCTGCTGAAAAATTCATGCAGATCATTTAGTTGTACAATATATAATTTTAAATTAACAAATGGAAAAAAAATCTTTTAAAGTTATCCCCTATCTGATATCTGATAGAGATATCAGAGGCCTTGGGGACTTTGCAGACTTTCTCTGGTGTGAGGTGAGGAAAAAATCCACAGCTGGTCAAGGTAATCCAGGGGGAAAGAAGTCCTTACTATAAATGAGATTCTGGCCCCAAATATCATTGTTACACACACACACTCCTTTCTAAAAGTGTTGTAGGTGAAGTAATTAATGTCTATGCCAGAATATGTCCCGTAACGTTATAGATAGTGTTGCTTCATGAGATCCAATATATTGAGTGTATTGAATGTTTGTAGTCATATTCATCTGCCTTAGGTGTTTTGGCTATTTGAATAATTTCTATTAATATTAATGTTACATATATTTGAAGTAAAGGATAAGTAAGCTTCACATATAAATCTAAAATTTTAATAAGGAGAACTTATTTATGGCTGAGTTGCTTTCCTCTGAGTTCTGACCACTACTGTTTTATGTCGAGAGTTACATAGCTGATGTATGGTCAGATTTTCATTTCAAGTAAAGCCACTTTATACTATTCTCACAGCATATGTAAAAATATAACTTATGTCCATTTTAAGGCCCCCTTTACACTGCTGTTTAATGTAAATGAGAATTAGACACCCACTTCAGAGTCAGTTTTGACTTGCTGTTATTAAGGAGTCCTTTGCATATTGTAATGGAACATGTTTGACAAATTTTACAACAGTTTTGATCTTTGCAGTGTCGGTATTACTTGATCATTTATTGCCAGAGTTTCACATTTTGGTTCTTCTTTTTCCAGATTTGTAACATTAAATCATAGAGACATTTTTCATGTGTCTGGTAATGTGATCTTTGTGGATTAAAGGCTCTTTTGATATAATCAGGAAATTCCTGATGTTATGTTCCTCATATCATCTCCTATGGTATGTCTACACTACAGGACAAAGTCAAATTAAGATACACAATTTCTGCTACATTAATTGCGTAGCTGAAGTCGAAGTAGCTTAACTCGGCTTTTGGCTCTGTCTACACTGCAGGAAGTTGAATAAAGAACACTCTTCCTTCAACTTCCCTTAATCATCGTGAAAGCAGGGTTACCAGCATTGACTGGAGTGCCCCTTTCACTTCGAATTAGCATTCTTAACTAGACTGCTACTTTGAACCCGGGAAGATTATAATGTAGACATACCCCTAGTATGGGACTCCCAACTAATTTCCTAGCAATAGGAAGAAAAGTACCCTTTTTATATCAAAGATCTCTTAGCCCCAATGCACACTAGGGCAATGCATATAAAATCTGCTTGTGAGCTTTCCTTTCTATCAACAAATCACATATTTATGTAGAGATGACCAAAAATAGTGGATTTCAATCACCAAGGGATT
Organism: Pelochelys cantorii; assembly: GCA_032595735.1. Classification (NCBI taxonomy): domain Eukaryota; kingdom Metazoa; phylum Chordata; order Testudines; family Trionychidae; genus Pelochelys; species Pelochelys cantorii. Next base: position 91,147,893 of record CM064326.1, read on the forward strand.
CAGTACTTAAGAATGGCTTCTGTTACACATTGGAGCAAGAGAAAATGTACTAAATTCTTCCTGCAAATTGGACATGCCTCAATTTTTTTTTGTTTTGGAAACACCAAAATATAATGTTCCTGAAACAAAAATGTGAAACAGACATTATTGTCAAATTCACAGCTGTTAATCATTGAATAACAGCTGGGACACTGAAAAGAATGTCAATTTTATTTAGCTGCTCTGTGGCAGAGATCCTACCAGGGCTCTCGGAACCACTGGGTTCCCTGTTTTAGCCAGAGGACTTCACGAATATATGAGTGACTGTGCAGCCTCCAGTGGGATGGCAGGTTGCTTGCCTAACCTGTGGTCCCTGCCTGTGTTTCGGCAAATGTTTCATTGAGTCTAAATGTGACTAAAAATTCCAGTCCAATGAATCAGCATTTGAAACTAGCTTCAGTGAACATGCTAATAATGATACCTATTGTTGTCCACTGACATGCTAAAAGGACAGTAAATAAAGTCAGAAACATGTCCTAAGTACCTACTCAATTTCATCATCTTTTTGGTTGAATAGTTCTTTTTCATGGAAATGTGCATAAACCAAGATTGAAAAATATAACCCTAAAATACTACTTTGCTTGGGCTTTATGAAAAGAGTTCTGCCTAGAAATCTAGAGCCAGATTTAAAATAAAACAAACAAACATACACAGGAAGTGTATTTGGGTCTAGATTTTCAGAAATGCTCAGGACCTGGTACGTTGTATAAAAGACAAATAGTCAATTACACATATCAAAATATGCAAAGTGAATATCCTTAAAGGTATCTCTAAATTCTCAAGCACCATTTTTCTTATTTCATCAATCTGTGCATATCTGTTATTATGGATCAAAACTTTTTTTTTCATTTTGTGTGTATGCTGTAAAATCAACACTTACCAGCACTCAAGGTTAATAATTACCTTTGTGTTTTGCTGTCTTTTCTTCATGCTGTATTATTGTGTCTTCATGAAAAATTGGATGTCTGCCAGAACTTTACACCCATCACACTCTTCAAGTGGCACTCTTATGTTACCATCTTTTATTAAAAATCAAGATTTTCAAACTTGCAATTACTTTCAGCTTACATAATAAACAGAGTTTCCAGGCTACAAAACTATCTGCACAAAATGAAGCCTAAAACTTAGTGGAAGTCAGTGTAGGAAAAAATATACTTTCTGTATATCTGTATTTTGGGTACAGATGTTATTAATTTAGATCTTAAATGCCAGTCTGTTTGCCTGGCCTAGATGTGAATTGATATCTAAGATAACAATTCTTGGGGCTATTTTTTTACTTCAACTACTCTTTTAAAACTTATATACATCTTTTCACCATCATAGCTTTCTCTTAGCTCAGTTTTTTCATCCTATTGCTTCCTGTGCTCAGTTTCTAAGAACAACTCTATTTCTGATTTGATTAAATTTATCCCGTCTTTTGTTATTTCCCCCAACTCAGCAATGAATGGGACTATAATGGGGTCCCATACTCACTCTATTTTTCTGCAACTCAACAATGAATGGGACTACAACGGGGTCCCATTCTCTCTCTCTCTCTCTCTCTCACACACACACACAAAATAATATTAAACCATATTACAGTGTGTCATTAAACTGTTCCATTCTCCTAGCTGTCAGTTAAAATACCACCTTCATATTAACTTTGATTGTAATTAAAAAACTTTAATTGGCCTGACACTTGGATTTCCATGTGCCCCCCATTGGTGCTTTATGGATCAGGATATGTCTGGAAATTTCTAAATAGATAGCTATTAAACTACTTGACAGAAAAGATAGGCATACAAAGTGGGTATGTTTTAGTAAATTTGAGTTCTAGATGCAGTCCTCAATACTAAGCATAATTTAATTTCAAGGAGTTTGTGGTGTGCCTGTTCCTTAATGAATTTGAAGTAGGAACTCACTTGCTAAATTCGTTGTTACAGATATTGCCCATAAAGGGTCTCACAACACTTTCCACTATTTAAAATTATTTAAATTTGTTTCCTGTTGATGTGCTTCTAGGGACAGTTGTGTAAATGTTTTGGCATTCAAAAAAATTAGATTAATAGAGGATAGGTCCCTCAATGGCTGGTAGTCAAAAAATGATCAGGGATGCAAACCCATGTTTTGGATGTCCTTAGCCTTTGACTTCCAGAAACTGAGTGTGAACAACAGGACAATTACTTGATGATTTCGTGTTCTATTAATTCTCTTTGAAGACAGGATATTGGGATTGATGGACCATTGGTCTGACTCAGTATGGCCATTCTAAAGTTCGTCATTGCTTACTGCTGTTCCTGAGGACATGTATGATTAACTGTAATCGTCAGAATTGCTGACAACCAGGCAATACTAGTCATCATCAGGGATACAGTGTGACTTGGTAACTGCAAATAACTTCCCCTCTTAATTAATTACATACATTTCATACCTGTACTGTGCAGGAACAACCCCTCTATGAAATATTTAATTTTGAGGGTACATTTATGCTGTCTGTGGCAGTGAGTTTGAGAGCTAAGGTCAACAGGATCAGGCTTCTGGGACTCAGAGTACAATACTAAATATAGCATTGTAGATTTTGCAGCTGTAGCTCAGGCTCTCCCAGTCCTTTGTTTCCTCAGTTCACCTTTGTGTACACAGGCTGCATGGATGTGGAGTTACACTCAGTTCCTCTGGCAGAATGGAATTGTCTATCAAAAAGATAAATTTGATTTGTGCATGTGAAAAGTGCCTTCTCCAGGACTGGTCCATGCCTGAGAAACTAATTCCCATTGTATCCAATAAACACCCTAAATCTCAACACCCCCACTCATCCCAATTACAATAACTTCCTTAAGACTTGACTTTTCTCACATATAATGCAGAGAGCAATCAGAAAATATGACATGTAATGTTTTTCCCTGGGGAGGGAGGGAAGAAAGAAAGAAAGACCATATATGACAGAGACCACCTGTTTCAAACTCTAACTGGAAGGTGCTCACATCCAGTGGTGATAAGAACCCCACAAGACAAGAAATGACTTAAGCCTCAGTGTGGATAAGGATATAGTATAGGATGGCATCTGTTTTTTATTAACTAATAAACAGTTTAACAATAATGTATACACATTTGTTGAAAAATACTATCCTCATACCATTGCTGAGACATTAAAAAAAAAAGCCAACAAGAACAACCTAAAAATGTGAAGAAGAAATCTGGTTGCCATGTAACAAACTCAAGTTTACATAGAAAATGAGCATCTAATTAACTTCCTATTGATATGCTAATATGGTAAGGAATCTTCAGTCACTTAATTGGAGACTCTCAAAAGCTGGCAGTAAAATAGGCATAAATGCATAGATGTGGTTAATTTAAGGTTCCACAGTTTGAAAAATCTGCACTTTCTTAAAGCTTGCTTTCTGTTGTGTCTCTTTTCAGGCTGTTTACAATACTCCTTATTCAAGCCAAAATCCTTTGAACTTAAAGGCATTTTGCCAGATTAAGAGATGCCAAAAAGAGACATTTTTGTATTACTGGTCCTGTTGTCAAATTTGTACTTTTTTATATTAGTTCTAGCTTTTTGCATATTTTAGGAAGATTAAAAGTGGGTGGGGATGGAGATCAGAATTCCGTACCCTAGAATTTCACAATGGTAAAAAGTAGATCTGGATGCAGTTTTGGGATAAATAGTTTACTCAGTGAACAATGCAGCTTTGATTGATCTGATCTGAGAGTTTGAGAGATAGTTACAAATCTGATATGAAGAATTTTTGGCCACACAGAAAATTGCCAGAAGAGAAAGAGATAGCAGTGCTGTCTCTGATCCTCTTATCACTTTTAATTCAGTGCAGTGGGATGACCCAGGCTATGTCTAGACTATGGAGTTTTTCCGGAAGAACTCTGCCGCGTCCAGAGAATGTGTCTGCTCTTCTGATATTTTTTGCAGAAGAGCAGATGTGCTCTTTAAGAAGCCCTGTCTTCCTCATGCCAAGAGGAAGAAGGGCTCTTCTGAAAGAGGAGGTTTTTCTGAAATTTGTCCCACTGTAGACAGGCCAAATTTTGGAAAAGCCTCTTACAGCAAAACTATCAGAAAAAGGTACACAAATTACGGAGTGCAATTTTTTTATTAGTGCAATTAGTGCTACCAGACCATTTGTTGTTGTTTTTTATTTTTAAACTGTCAGTCATCTGACTGTCACATATAGTACTGGAATTCCGTAGATTTTTCTTCACACCAAATCTCATCTTGAAATGAATTTATTAAATTGTTTAGACATATAGGAGCCTCATTCATCACCACACTGCTTTAGTTCTATTTTGTTTTTATGTATGTCAGTGGAAGTAACAGTGATGTATGACTAGCATGATGCATGGGTAAATCAGGTCCACAGCGGTTACAAAGGTATGCAGTGATAGGTCCAGACCATATAACCAAAATGAGAGTTGTGTTGTTTCCTGGTTGATGTATGGAGTTAAAATCTATATGCTAGAAAAGATCTTTAAAGGGCAATGACTCACAGATATTTGGTTTTGTTTCTTCTTCTCAATACACCATCATAAAGGATGTCTTGATCACTTAAAGCTTTCTCTGGCCTTCATGAAGTACAAGAAGCATGCTCAAGAAGCATGCAATCTGATGATTAGTGCAGCAACATTTAGGATTCAGCAACCTATTCTTGACACAGAGAAGTTTTAAATGATAAGAGTATTATTTGAATAGTGTTTACTAATTACATTTGTAAAATAAAATTGTATCTACCTTATAATAGATAATTTGTTATCAAGACTTAATATCTGATTGCCAGGGAGATAGAATTAAAATATTATGTGTGGTCAAACGTTTATGTATTATTTTACCTTATTGTATGAATATCTGATCAGCTTTATGGGATATTGTCTTATCTACTCTGTGGTTATCCAAGTTTTAATTTAAAGATAAAACTAAATTTAAAGAGATCTCTCTTTCACAAGTTAACTGGTGATGATTGTACTTAAATAAGTAATCTTAATAAAGACTGCAGACCCAATTGTGCTCTCATTTATAATAACTTTTTTCAGAAAACATCTAGTGTTAAGGAGAACAGAATTTGTACTACTAATAAGAAAATGGTAAATATCCAAAACTTTGCAAATTAAATCAGAACATTGTTATCCTCTACCCTCACAGCCTGTATGCCATCATACTGTCCCATTTGTAGTTAATCTACATACATAATACTGTCTTGTTTCTCTTTGGGAGAGGTGAAGATGCCGTTTGTTTATGGATATCATAACCTTGGCTACTCTTCTCCCCATTCTGTTTTCTCTTTCTTTGAAACCTGCATTGACATTGAGTAATACTGGGCTATTAAATTTAGCTAATGAATTCCACCCAAGCAATTTCTATTTTTAATTATGAAATTATGCCAATTATTTTTTCCTACGATTTTCTTGAATAATTGTGTTGTCTGTTTTCACACAAACACATTGTTTAAAACTATTTTCATTATTTAAGTACAGTATTTAGCTGTTTTCCTCCTTTTCCTGCCTGCATGTATTATTCCAATACGGCTCTGCCAGTGATCGGTGAGGCAAACAATTCACAGAATCAGTGAAAATGAACACATCAGTCAAGCAGCTCCCCTTCTGAATTGTTCATTTTTCTGCCAGCCCTGTGCTGTGCTCTGTGGCCTTCTTGTTATGTGCTATTTCACTGAGTAGCTGAAATGTAAACAAAATAAAATGAAAGGTCAATTTTAGATTTTGGTGTCACTCAAAAAATGCAGCCCTTTAAAATCCTGGTGCTGCTACCCAAAAAAGCAGCTTTAGTAAACAACCAGTCAGGGCAGTGCTAACTAATTAGGTGTCCCCAGCTCAGGTGTTAGTGGTTGAAAGCATTTGGGACATCTTTGTAACATGGGGGTTTTTTTGTAACATTTTTGTAACAGGCCACATGTATGTTTTCCTTTTAGAGATTGTGGGAATCAGTAATGAATAGAGATAGATAGTGGTGTTAACTAAACTACTCCAAAAACATGATCCAGGGCATGTGAGTCACAGCACATAAATGGCCCTTGAATTGTATCTATAGGAAATAAATCCTCCTTAAATTAATATTTGCATACACAGCAGGGCATGCATGACTGTATGTTGTTAACTGTACTGAACTGGCCTAATAATGCCATTGATGTAAAAGGACTGGCCATAGAAGATGAACTGTAATCACTTTTGCAGGCCAAACATATTTTTCTCTGTTTACATTCTAATAGAAATTTCGAGAATCCAGCACTTTATTGGACACAGCCAACTTGTTTCAATTATATACATGGGTATTCTAAAGGGGGAAACCAGATAACATCTATCAAATAAAAGGGCCACTGGAAACTTCCCTATCACTCTAGCACATTAAATCTGAATATATAATTTCCCCCTCAATATAGACATTTCTATTGGTCTTGTGCTCCTCTGTACTATAAATGTTGCTCTCATAAACCTCTCTTGTCAAGGGAAAAACAAGTTCAAAGTTTCTTATCTGTCTCAAGAATATATATCTGGATCTAGTGACCAGAGTTATTTTTCAAATAGATAAGAAGCAGATACTTAGGTCCTGATCCTGCAAAGACTTACATGGAGGAGCAGCCCCAAGAACCTTTAATGGCTCACTGACATGTAAAAGAAAGCATGTGTACAAGTCTTTGCAATATTGAATGCTTCTATGGGAGGTGTTATTTATGTGGTTGAATCATATATTTAAGTCTTTTGGTATTTGGCCTTTTATTTAGTGTAACTAGAGCAAAATAATATTCATGGAACAACCACTATGTTTTGTTTCACAATAGCTTATGATTTTATGTTTTTAAATGTTAAAGGCACTTTGGCTAGGTGCCCTTAGTTGTGAGGTTGCTTTAAACAGAAATAAAAATAATAAAGCAATACATTTTTATCAATTTTTTTCAGTGAGCTGCTTTTTAAAGAGATTAAAAGTTATAAAAATCAATCATATCACAATAAAAATATTTACCCTTTTAAGTGGCTCAGCCTTGCCTTGAACTCCACAGAACCCATTGACTGTAATGGGAGCTTAGGGTACACGAAGAATTCATGAGTAAACCCAAAAGAACATTGCAATACAGATTGAAACTCTCTAGTCTGACACTCTCTGGTCCAGCATTATCTGTAGTCCGGCATGATTTTCGTTAGCCAGATGTTCACTTGGCCAAGTTTCCTGTGGCCCCATAAAGTTTGTTTACAGGCACCAGTCCTGGCTCTCAGTGTTCTGTGTTGTTATTTAGTTCTAATTTACCCCTAAATGTCTTCTAAAAACCCAATAAACATCAGAAGTTCTATACTGCTGCTAGACAATATTGACCTCCTGTAGTCCAGCAAATTCTGTGGGTTCAGCACTGGTCCCAAGAGAGGTTCAACCTGTAGTACTGCTGGCCTAATCTAGCTTCACAATAAGCCAGTGCCTCAGTTTCCCTTATTCAGATTGGACCTCTCATCCTTGCCAGGAAGGGCTCACTGTCACACCCAAGTCTCTTTCCAATCAGTTTTATTTTTCAAAAACCTGAAACTTCAGTAAAATATCAAAACAAGCCATTTTTCAGAGGCTTGCCTCCTTGACTCTAAGTACTGAAAGGAGAATACAACTTTCCCTTCAGTCCCCTTCTTTAGGAAACATTCCCGGAGTCATTCTTCCTACAGTCACTTCTTTCCAAATAAGCTGTCTGAGTTTGTTAAAGAAAGTATTTAACCCCTTTCGACTTGACTCTGATAATTAAACATGGGTGCCTAACCCTGAGGTAAAGAGGCCACCTTGCTACAGATATATAATCCCCTGTGATTTAAAAGAATTAAAAAAAAAATCTCTTTATACTTTCAAACATACAACATTGCCATGTGGGAGTGTATGAACTGTACTGTCATTTTTTTTCTTTTGTAAAAATGTCAAATGCTAACATAATTTTCCGTTTGACATTTTACAATCTTAGCTACCTGTCAGAACTTCTTTTGACTTTTTAATACACTTAATTTGATCATTATATCCAATAATAGGATTACATGGGTTAGGTTTTATATAGCAATAACTCCTTGTGTAAGACTGGCCTTTTTCTTTTCATTCTGCATTATAAAACATGGTTTTGAACCACCAATATATATTGGGTTAAACTGACGTCCATGGGTCAGATTCTAACCTCCTTTCATAGTTTTTTTTCTGATACATGACCTGATTGGATAATGTCAGATGAAAATGAGAAAAGTTGGTTCTGTCCATCTCCAGTGGACAAGAAAAAATAATCACTTTGCTTTGGACTTTTAAACATGGGTCTGATCTATATATAACCCACCTTTACAGTGTGATGTTCTCTCTCTAGTTGCTGGATCTATATATAGCCCTGGAATTTTGTAACTAATAAGTCAGTTAGTTATAATGAATGTATGTTACAGCAAAAGGTTTGGATTAAACTTAAACACAAGATGTAGGCCTCAGACAGGCCAGGCAGATGTGTTAACTTAGCTCCAACTCTGTCTGATGTTAACATGTTCTGATGTTAAAGTGAAGGGATGGAATATTGTAATGCATAGTGATGTTAATATTAGGTAAGGCCTTGTAATAGATAAAAAGAAGTTTAATGTTGAAAGACTTTGTAACTTTGTTAAAGTGACTAGAGGTACCCCTTTGTTTCTTGCTGAAATTCGATAAATGTATTGTTTGTGTGAATGAGAGAGAGAATGTTTTAGGAGAGATAAGCGTGAAGGCCACTGCATGCTCAAATGGTCAGAGGAGGGGCCGGAGACTCAGAAGCACGAAATAATTATCAACTAAGTGAAAGCACACTGAAGACACAGACTACCGGGGCAGATTGATGAACTCTGAAGTTAGTGGCAAGCACCCCTTGATGGGGAATCAGGGGTTGTCAGCATATTGATATCAGATGACTGAGAGAACAACCTCCAGATATGTTGCAGAAAAAATGATTGTGATGCTGAATGACTGATTAAGGCCTGACAAGGCAAAATGCATAGACTAGCATGGAAGGAAAATCCTGTAAAGCTGTGTTTCTCAAACTGTGGGTCCCGACCCCCCAGGCGGGTCACGAGCAACTTAGAGGGGGGTCGCGAGCAACTTAGAGGGGGGGTCGCGGTATCACAAAGTTTGAGAACCCCTGCTATAAAGGATGGGGTGTCTTGTATGGTTCTTCAGGTTCCCGTCCTGCTAAGACTATGGAGCATCAGTCAGGACTGACAAGAACCCGGCTTTTTCCTCGCACCCGACCTATCTGACCAATAGTTTGGGCCGAGCAACAGACTGGTCACTATTCCATTAGCAGGGGTGTGTGTGTGTGTGTGTGTGTGTATGTAAATGCATATGCTACTTTGTTATATTATCAATAAATACAGCGTGTTGCCTTATCCCCCTGAAAAAAGGTCCCGTGTGCTTCTTTTAAGCATAATATATATAGGGTTACAAATCTGCTCCATGGTTTTATCTATCAGGATTTGATGCTTTGGTCAGTTGGAGCTTATATTTTTGGATACCAAGTTCAATCTCCTTTTCTGAAAACCTATAACGACTATTGCATTATACCTCCATAGAGTTAACCTGTGATTGATACTTATATACTCCTGCTGTGGATCTGCCCAATATTAATTGCTTGCCATTACAGATTTTAATTTTCACCTTATTTCTTCCCAAACAGGTTGATGTATACTTGATCTAATATTGTTCATATCACCACATTATTATTTTTTTGTTAGGCAAACAAATGAAAAATAAGGCCTGAGCTGAGCGGTGTACCTACTGGCTTGAATCTGTGACTTTGGCCATGGAGCAACTCAACGAAAGGGGGAGGCATAAAGGTGGTTTTAAACTACCTTTACACTCCTCGATCCTGAAAACTCTCTGTATCAGACCAGTTCTCAAGACAAGTAACAGCAGTCTAAGGGCAACCTAGATTTCCTCAGTGATGTATCCTCTCTTCTATCCTTAACCCCTTAACTGGATTCAGGGCTAGAAACCACGATGGCATCTTTACCCCACCAAAGGATTCCTCTATTATTTGAGTGACCTTGAGCTGATCCCTCAGGTTTGCACCAGCAAAAGGATGAAAAACTACCCAAATGCAGGAGATAATTTGTCTCACTTACTTCATTTTACCCTATTGCATAATGACAATTCACATAGGGGTTTGGCTTTATATATTTCTACACAAGGAAACTTCTATCATTTATTTTTTGTCAATATTTTTCTAGCAATGAAACTTTGTAATTAACAAACCTCTTGCTTCTATCTCTAGTAGCATGTTATTAGTTTAGCTAATTGGTCTGGACCAATTATATGAAATATATATAGTCTATTTATTTATCATGCTGGATAAGAAACTATATTAACATTATAATATAACACTAAGGGAACATTTACTAGGTGTTATTGCTAATGTAAGTAAGGATGTTTTTTCAAAATATATGGTACCATATCCTCACATAGTTCCTAGACCAGTCTCCTGTTTTGTTTAACCTGTCCATAAAGTGTATAAATATGCGATAACATGAAAGTAAGTGATAGCTGCAACTAGTATGACACTAAGACCATGATACATAGTAGCTATATATCCAGCATGTTGTATGCCTTTATTCAAGTGAGAGGCATTCTATATGTAACATGAAACACTTGTCCCCATCCAAGGTTTCTTATTGCAACAGCTGATTTTTTTCCTTATTTTGTTCTTTCAAGGTGGGCGTGCTGCAATGATTGAAAAGGAGCATATTGGCAAAACAATGTGGCTATGTCTACACTGGCCAGTCTTGCTCAAGAACATATGCAAATGAGGCACGGCGATGAATATCACCACGCCTCATTTGCATATTGAATGAGCTGCCATTTTGTAAATGGGGCTTTTGTGCAAGAAGGAGCAGTCTACATTGCTTCTTCTTGCTCAAAAACCTCCTCTTGCGCAAGAGCCATCCTGCCGCTTATTTTCAGGGAGGACAACTCTTGCACAAGAGGGGGTATTTGTGCAAGAAGGAGCAGTGTAGACTTCTCCTTCTTGCACAAAAGCCCCTCGTGCAAAAATGGCAGCGCATCAATTATGCAAATGATATTCATCACCATACCTCATTTGCATATGTTCTTGCACAAGACCGGCCAGTGTAGATGTAGCCTCTATGTTTTTAGAAAAATAATAACATTTTGGATTATTTTCATCAAGCCTTTGATTTTGGGACCTCCCACAATTGCAAAGAGTCACAAATGCACAAGATGTCCCCAAACATTAGATTATTATTTGGATCTCTGAATTTGGTGAAAATATGTATACAATTTATATGCTGATAGCCAGCACCCAATAAACTTGCATCTAAAGTGGCTCTAGGGTTACTTCAACCAAGGATGGTAGAGAATTACACTAAAATATCCATATAAGCTGCCTCATTTGAAGTACACAAGAAGGGCATAAAACTCTAGCACCAATGCTCCTCCCACTACAGAAAAAACACACCACTCTTCTTCCAGAGGAAGAGGAAAATATTAATGGACAGATCTCTAATGCAGACCTTTTGCCCTAGTGCAAAAGGGGTCATAGATCAGGGATAAGTTGTCTGCATAAGGTGTCTTATAAGGGGAATTTTACCATTACACTGCTAGAGAAATCATTTGTCATCTGAGACTTCATTGACCTTTTTATTAGCTTATTTTATGCCAATTTCAGTGAAGTTACACCATCATACCATGGAGAACCTTTGTTGCTGCCCTACACGCCAGTGGGCGAAATAGGCATAACTAACACCAGCATACATACACATAAGCGTAAAAGGCCTCAGAAGCAAACACAGTAGACTCATTGAAAACAGAGATTGATGACTGAAATGTTTCAGAAAGCAATCATTGACTTAATTGTAATTAATTGTACCTCAGAAATCGTGGGATCTGGTTGCAGAAATTATCAATGATCAAATGAGCTAAATACAAAATGGATTTCACTCAGTTTTTCTAATTGTTTCCAATATAACTGATTCCACTTGCTTGCCTTGCTGCTGTTACTTTTTGTCATAACTAAACAGTTTTTGGTCTACAAACAGTTAATAAACTATTGCCTCTTCCTTAACTTGTATGTCTACAGAGTGCTTAGGACCTGTCTGGGGCTCTGAAACTTGTAACCCCCTTGTAAACTTGTAAACTACTGTGAGTTATGATCACTCAATCCAAATCCAAGTCTTCTTTGGCTTTAGCATAGAGCTTACCTGAGGTAGCCTAATACCTTACTCTCACCATCCACTCCACTACATAGCTACCCTCCAAAAAATGCTTGCTTCTTTCTTTGGGGGTAGAAGGCATACTAGCCAGAGACCTAACATTACTTTCTCTTCCATACACTCTAGAGAGGGATAGTAGGATCCCGGATGTGTTCTTTACAATGCCAGAAAAAAAGTAGGAGTGGTGTCTTGGGTCTGCTACGAGCACAAAGCATGGCTAGTGAGGGACCTGTATGGGTGATAGTAGAAATATTGGTGAAGGAACTCAGAATTTAGATAATTCAGTAAGTAGCCACACTTGGATATATGGGGAACAGCAAAATCCATCCAGATTTGCAAATATCTTTGCTTCTAACTAGATCCTGCAGATTACCTGAAAGATCGTAAACCAAGCCATTCTGGACTGCATCAAAGTTCACTCCAGGTAGAAATCATGAAATCCTCCCTTCCTCCTTCCTTCTCTCAGTCCCTTCTAACCCATTCAAAGTGATTAGCCTTATCCTGTTACAAAGAGATTTAGCTGAAAGCTTATTTAAATTGAATTGAAACACTATCTCTTAATTTGGGGAGAATTTCAAAGGAGACAAGACTAATTATGGTCCTTCACATAGCTCCTTCACGTTATTGCACAATGTATTCATTCTGCAAGTGAATTTTTATAGGAAATGCTGCTATTTTTGTATCCCCCCCCTCTAATTACACCTTCTCTAAACAAACAGCACTTGCTTTGATGTGACCCTGTCATTTCAAAACAAAATAACCCAAAAAATCTGATGTCACCTTGGCTCATCACAAATGTATTTCAGATAGAGTCTGATCTCAGTTTTGTCAGGGTAAATGAAAAGTAACACCACTTGCCTCAATGGAATTATTTTGGGTTGACAATGGTATAAATGAAACTGGAATAGCTATAATTTAGACTCTATAATTTTTCTCAGCTAATGCTAATTCAATGAAAATCTCTCCTTTGAAGAAACAGGATAACTCCCCAGCTTTTTAAAACCTCTCTCAAGTCAACTGAAGCTTGTGCAGTGCTTTGCTGTGGAGAGTATGCATAGTGAACCAAATGCTGCAGTCTTTCCCTAGACAATATTCCCATTGAATTGCATGGGAATGTTGTTTACATGAGGACTGCAAGATTTGTCTTTGGTTCTTCCTGGACTCTTTATGTAGATTAAGTCATTTCACTTATTATCTCACCAATTCCCACTAGATTTATTGAGGATAAATGGCCTAGATATAAACTAGATTTCGATGAGTCCTATAAAACAATGTATGCAGAAAATAAGATGTCAGATTAATAGATACATTGAATTGTATAAGATACTGGTTCCTTTTTTTGCTATTAAGTCAAAGGATGCAAAGACAGCTTGTGTTTTCTTTTGTTTTTAAAATCAAACAACAAAAGTCTAAGTCTCTTATATCTTAACACTCTGAACTTTTATGGGACATGGAAATTAAAACCCAAGTTTGATCCTGATGAACAAGCAGAAAACTCAGGTTAGAGTTGTGACATTTGAACCAGCCAGAACTAAGCAACCAGCTGGCTAAGTGACCCAAGATAAACCTTAAAAGATACATTAGAAATAAAACAGGACCATTCCCAGTAGTTAGTTAATGAAGCAATGTTAAAGGACTAGAAATCTTGAAATATAAGTCTGTAGGAAGAATTAAAATTAGATATTAATTGTAATTTTTTGTTTGCCAATATCTTGTTTGAAGCTTAGCCATGTGACCTAATTAATTTGCAAATGATAAACTTTGGTTGCTACCTCTAATGTTTCACTACCATATTCTATAAAATTCAGAGATCAAAAGTAAACATTTAGAGGAAACTTGTGGTATAATAATATTGCCCTTATTTCTCTTTTAAGTTTGTAATAAACTACCTATGAACTGTTTGAATGGGGAATTGCCTTATGCTAATCAATGCTACTAGTTTATCTGTGTATAGGTAGGAAATAGAAGTTTAGCTTCAAAGCAACAATATGACCTATCTGCTCTTCATCTGGGAAGGCTCTTGTGATCAGTTGCTATCAAGTGACTTATCTGCTGAACTTCAGTGATAAAGAAAAGACTGGGCCTAACCTTTGCTATCTCAGATCTGCTTAGACTTGGTACTGGCAGTTCAGCTCACAAGACCGAGGACTCCAGCTCTATCCAAGATTATCCCTGCAAATGCTGAGGAAAAAACTGTGCAAACTCTAAACACAGTCTGTCTATTCAACTATCAACTATTAAACTTATTCTGAAATAACATTTCCAAACCAGCAGCCTTATCATATCTAGTATGAAACTGATCTAAGAACTTTTTTTTTCATATCTGTATATATAATGAACTTTTCAACTACAGAATTTCTCTTTCTTTTATTTTTAAATAAATTTTAGAATTAGTTAATAATACTTGGCTATAAATGTGTATTTGAGTAAGATCTGAAAAATTCATTGACCTAGTGCGGAATGTGTCTGATTCCTTAGAATTGGTAGAACTTTATAAATGGTGAATAAAGTTTTAAATAACCCTCACTATATAAATGTGGCTGTCTGGGTGAGAGTGGGACTGCACTTTTGCTTTTTGATAACATGTAAGGGATTCCAGAAACTGTTCTGTTACTGGCATAGTGAATCTAATTATAGCATATATCACTAGTCTTGGGATTTGTCTGCCCTATTCTCAGTTTATCCCCTCTAGCAATCACAGTCATAATAACATTCCCTGACCTTGGAATATTCAAACTCATAATCAAGTTTTACAACATGAGTGCTTTCTTGCAATAATGCCCCATGAACTGGATGAAGTAATTGGTTAAAAGGGATAGAGCTTCCATTTCTCCTTATAGTGCTATGCCTTATTGTTTTGTTAATTTTATGACAGGAGCAGTTCCACTCTCCTCTATTTGATACACCTTTCTTGTCCAAGATTAAATACAGAATTATTTTACTTAGAGTCCTAAAGATCATTTACTAATTCAGGACTGACCTCATGTGAATGTTCTAATTATGTGATTTGGTGTTCAAACTCATACCTCTGAAGAAAGAAAAAAATCCAAAACCAAAGGGGACCTGATATGTAATATTAAATGCTGTATATTTGCTAAGCTCAACTCTAAAACATGACTTCTATATCCAATGTAATGAATCCATGATATGAATGTTTGAGATTGTATTTAATTCATTCACTTTCCCAACAAAATTGAAGTGCACAATTTTACTGCCTGAGCTCCAAAAATTTATAAGATGCTATAGGTGAAAACCTAGTTTTGACAGCAGTAGCAATCTACCAGGCATGACCATGGAGACTTCCAAATGTCTCAGGAGGGACAAGAATCCAGATGTAAGAGCACAGATTCCTTATGGTAGACCAATGGAACAGGCTACAAAGCACACTTTGTTGATCCTCTAAGAAGGAGCTGAGTGCATTCTAACATCCTGCCAGCTAGCACTTGCTTATGATCACAACACCCTTTTTAGCCAAGTGGGCCTCCTTTTCATAGATTCCATTTTCCCTTTTATCAAAAAAGAGCACATCTGGTTGGTCCCACATGATAAAGAGAAGCAGGACTCAGATCAGGGATACAAAGGGATTTCCATAAGGCGGAAAGGGAAGGAAAACAAAATTCAGCTGTGACACATATTGAAAGTGCATGTAGGATCTGTGATGAATAATCTTATCTTAATTTTTCTGAATGGTTTATATATAACCTGGGGGCCAGTGGACAGTATGCAACTCTGGGGGTTGAGGAAACTAGGGTGGGGAGAGGGGAGAGGGAGGAGGAGCAGTAACTGCATCTCCTAGAAGAACCACAAACAGGGAAAGTGTGATTAAAAGTGACTCAGTCAAGTTCAGTCAAGTAGGGATACAACATGCTGGGTCCACAATGTAGCCTATCATCTTTACTTCCCACTTAAACTTTCAAATTATAGTTTAAATAATATATAAATGTTGTGAATGAAGTAAATTTTGCCTTGTATGTCTAATGAGTGGGAAATACAACACACACAGTAACTTACAGAAGCAGATCAGTAAATATCCAGGACAGTAGAATCCTACAGATCAATCTTATTTTATGGGTCACTCTCTGTCTCTCTGTCTCTGTCTCTCTCTCCCTCCCTCCCTATAGTCCATTATATTGTAGTAGTTAGTAATTGTTTCGCATATATAATAAAATTTAGCATCTAGCATTTAGTGTCATAACTCTGAACCATCAACCTTAAATTGCGCATATTTCTGGATATACCCATGTCCTTTATGGCATAACCTGGTAAAAAATCTCTCTCCCCAGTCACAAAATTAATGAAATATTTTATAACACATTCTGTTACCATTATTGCAGGGCACTCTCTGGATAGTGGAGTCTAATTATAGCTTATTACATGCAAAGGCTTCCATCTGTTCTCAGTCCAGACAGATGGTAATCAAGCTCATTTCAACCCACCCTTTGATACATTGATATTGCTTTATTTGTTGATGTGGTACTGGTAAAGTGTGCAATGTGGAGCTAACATATGAACATACAGGATATATTTCCCATTAGATAGAAATATTATGCTATGTCTCTTAGTAAAATGTCATAAATAACTTACAGTGCTAGCTATTGGAAAAAGTGGTTTAAGCCAGATGTAATGAAAGAAGGAATCAATCAATTCAGATTTAATTAGACAACGTTCTTTAAGTGCTCATCTTTTAAAAATGGTGAATGGACAGGCTGTATGATGATAATAAAATATACAAATGGAGCCGTAAAAAGTTAGATATGTGTCCAGCTACCCAAAAATTATTTGAGCAGGTGATGAACTATGGTATCAATTAGTTAGAAAATTCATTCTGCAGTACTTTGGTCTTTGAGCTTCACTTAAGATTGAATAACAGATATCATATCTGAAATAAGTGTGTCTTTCTACAATGATTCATTTTAAAATGACATCAAAATCCCATTAAACATGGTACTGTGCAAGTGCATTGACTTGTAAAGTGTACTTGCAGTATATAAAATCCTGCCTGTTCTCAATGGTCTGACTATTGTTCATACTACACCTGTTATTTATACTTTACTTCCTGTCAAATGAAAACATGTTTTTCCCCCTCTTCGTGTTCGGTCCACCCTTACAAAAATGTTGAGGTTCATTAAGATATTTTGCACAGATTGTAATGGATCTCTGACCTCACTCTCTTAGGTAAACAAGAGAAAAGTACATTTATTTTTAAAATACCATTATACTATGAATACAGCATATAAATCAGATATTTCATTTATTTAATTCTACGGAATAAACAAGATTCTGTCAGATGGAGCCAGAAGCAGCCAAGGGCATCATTTTGGGCTCATGGGGGGCAACAACCGTGTGTATGCGGCTAGCTTTTCATCCTGTTCTCCATATGCTAAGGGAGCAAGGGGAAAGTGTTTGCATCCCTTGCATGCCTCTCAAACCTGTCTGATGAGCTCCCTGCACCAGCCAGGTATAAGAGGAATACACAGAATGCAAGCACTTTCCCCTCACTCCCTTAATGTCTGGGGAATGGGATGAAAAGCTAGCCATGTCCTGGAGCACACAGCTGCTGACCTCCCCTACACACCCAAAATGTCGCTCTTGGAAGCAGCCAGGGCCAAGTTCAAAATTTAGGGACTTCCTTCCATCAATCCAACACAGTATCAGCTCAAGACTCCACAAAGTAAGATGGAAAATTTACATACCATCCCTAGGTGCCTCTTTCCCACTCACAGGCAGAGACTCTGAATGTAGGAAAGAACTTTTAATAAAAGGAGGGAAGTAACTTGGAATTCATTTGGGAAAATCCTGCAAACAAGGCTCATAAACATAAATTATGAGTAAAAGACCTATCCCATGTAGACTGGGCAGTGTCCTTTTCTCCTTGGGTTCTTAAAGTCCAGCAACACAAAGGTCTCTTTCATGGCTGCAGAGTTAATCTCCCATGTACAGTAGGGGATAAAGTGATGGGGAGTAAAGAGGTATCTTATTCACTCATCATGCTTCTCTGCCACGGCCCTGGTGGCCATTCATTTTACCTTTCTGCAGCCATCCTGCTGGTGATTATCATATCTCTCTGCTGGCACCCTACTGGTCTTCACCATCCACTGCCATCCACCTCTTGGCTGTGATCTCTACACATTGGTCTCGTATTAATTTTCAGCTTTTTTGAAGGATGGACAGAAACATTTCTCCCATCTCAGGTAATTTAATTTCCCATTGATTTCAGTTCTGGGGCAGAAACACAATCCTGCCACGAGTGGTTTCAGTGCTGAATGAGCAATTTAGAAATAACAAAGAAGAATATTTAGCTCTATTCTTTAAACAGGGGGAGCAACAGATTGAACCAGACTTATAGTAAAGGGCTGAGAGTATGAAACCTGCTGGTTGGGAGTCTTTCCACTGTACCCTTACTCTCCTAGCACTGACATTCCAGGCCTTATCTTACTGAGGTTCTTTAAACTAGAAGTAACACTCCACTTTTGGACAGGTAAAGCATAGTCCTTCTTTTCTATATTCCTACAATAATTACAAACATTTGCAACTATATTTCACTACCCCTGTATTCAGTACTAAAATAATTTATGACCTGTTACCAGCTAAGCTGATTACAATGAGCAAAACACTGCTGAATATCTAACATATGTATGTATTTACATAAACATACTCAGGGGCTCTTCCATCCTCCCATCTAGCTTCCCGGGAAGCATTCATTCAGACCCTGCTTACACAGTCACTATATGAAATTGACATTCAAAAACTTACATTCTGTTTCTCTTTGTCATTATTAAGATGTCTCTTCAAGAATTGTCAATTCACAGCTCTGAAAGATTATTTTTTTTTAAAATTCTGTATCCAAATTGTATTGTATTTCATTTCCTCTTACAACAACTTTGTAAAGCTAAAGTTAAAAAGCACCCCCCTGCCAAAATGATTTGTTATGGTGATAATAGGGTTTCCAATCTAAATTTCCTTATTCAGGCAAAATTGCCATTCATTCTAGCTATTATATATGCTGAGATAATAGTAAGCTACTTCTTTTGGTAGTATAATGAACTCACTCTGTGGAGTTTATAAACTTTACCTTTTTCTCTAATAAATGTCTATCATTCATAGTAGTATTTAGTAAGCAATTATATTTTAAATTTTGCCTATTAACTTCAGTGTATAAACAACTTAATTTTTTCTATAGCACAGTCTCTGTGCTGTATCCTGAGACACTGTTATTTTAAAACAATTAGTTTTTTGGCAAGAAAGAACATGTGCTTTTATGAATAATGTGATGTCTCATATACGTTGATTTCAGTGGGAGCTTTTTCCTTTAAAGTGTGTTTTAGCAGGATTTAATATGGATTCTTAATTTATAAGGTATACAAGTGCCTTTTGAATTGTTATACTATCAGATGAAAAGTGAGAGGAACTTATTCAGACAGTGTGTATTCCAGCCAACCCCTTAAAATCTCAGGAAAAAATAATTGCCAGAGGCTGTAGAATTCTACAAACTTCAATAATTTACAAAACAATGGCTCTAGAGTTTTAGCTGATGGTTTGTGTTTAGTTTAGCCTACAGTGCTTAGGCAAATGTTGTACACACGACAGATCATTAAAGTAACTGGCAGCAGCTAGTGGCTCTTCCAGCATTTCTCATCTTTTTCATCTCATCTCATCGTCTTGACATTAAAAATAAGATTCCAGGTCTCAAAAGTACTTGCCTAGGGGGAAAATATTTGCATTATATTAATTATTAATTATGGAATTTAATAGGGATTAAATCACTGTAGTAATTAAAATAATAGACGCCTTCTACAAAATTACTTTAAAGACCTGACAAATGTCTTAGAGACTCATATACATTCTGAGACATCCAATAAGAATAATTACATGTTAT
Organism: Pelochelys cantorii; assembly: GCA_032595735.1. Taxonomy (NCBI): domain Eukaryota; kingdom Metazoa; phylum Chordata; order Testudines; family Trionychidae; genus Pelochelys; species Pelochelys cantorii. The sequence goes on from CM064326.1 coordinate 91,167,997, forward strand.
GGGACAGTTAAAAATTAAGAAACAATTATAAATTACTTACACTGGCTGGTGAGTAGTACCACTCACCAATGGGTGAAATTCATCTATCCCTGGAAAGCCACCCACATGGACTATGTGAACTTAAAACCCACTTATGCCCTATTTTTAATGGACTGAACTGCTGAATAGATCTAATATCAGTCTTTTCCACTGGATTGGATTTAATCCTGATATGGGTACATGGTTCCATAAAAAATATTGTTTTCTTCTTCTTCTTCTTCTTCTTCTTCTTCTTCTTTCAAAGTTTAGTATCACTATTGTAGCATAAAGGAGAAGCAGCAAAATATTGGGTACATGCTAACTATAATGCAACTAGCTTTCTTCATAAGACATTCCCTACCCAACCCAATTATGTTAAATAGTTAAGATAAAGCACTTTATGTAGATGGATTAAGAATATTGAACACATACCCATACACACACACACACACTGATGTATCTGGTGCACAGATTGTAGTAGCTAGCTTGCTAGCAGAGCACCAAAGATTGGCTGTGTATTCACAGTGGTAGAAGGAAGAGGGATTTCATTCAGTTGCCTCACAGGAAGAGTTTCTATGGGGCCTGATACATCTCCAACTGAAGTCAAGTGGAAAATAGTAAAATGAATATCCGTATTGATGTTTTTTCTCTTCTGAGTCCTCTTTTTATTAATTATTTGTAGGCAGTAGCACTCATGATGCAATGAGTGCTTTGAAGATGTACAAGAAAGGGGACAGCCTCCCTGGAGGATCTCATGATATAAGGTCAGATGCACAGTCAAGTACTGAGAACAACAGAAGTGACTTTTTGGTCTAATCTTTCACTGTAGTCAGGCTGGCATTTAAAAAAGGGGATAGAGGTGGAAACGATAATGAGTTCAAAGAGGTTGTCCTATGTCTGCCATGTCCATGTCCATTGTGGAAGAAGGAATAACTGCAACTATCATTCTCAGCTACAAACCAGTGGTGTCCTTTTCATTAAAAAAAATTAGCAAGAAAAGTGTAATAAAAATCACTTAGAAGAATAGAGAGACACTTAAACTGTAGCATACATAAAGTAAGACAGAATCAAATTGGTGTCCATAATCCTCAAGTGTCCTTTCTAGCCCCTAATAAACATTTCCACCATAACTTACATTAATAAAAATGTAGTCTCTGCATTATGATTTACATTTATTTTAAAGGTTTTTCAGCCTTTTTATGAAAATGGAGGGAAACCCAGAAATTTTTTCTGTTTTATTAAAACATATAACTGTCATTTTGTGCATTTCTTCAGTCATAAAGAATGTGCCCATTTTTTGGTCATGCAGTATTTAATAGTAAAAGACCATCATTCAGCCAAAAGTATGAATTCATGTTTTGCACTAGTATGTCTTGCTAACTTTAAAATTGAATGAGCCCCTGGAAAAAAATCTTATTACATTTTTGTATATGACATAAAACTATTGTACATACTGAAATTTCATTAATAAAACAGTATCATGAAGTCAGAATATGATAGTTATGTTATCATTATTATAATATACAATATAAGCTGCACTATAAAAATATAATTAAGATTAGCTAGAGACAAATAACTTACATGGGAAATAGTCCTGCAAGGCACACTATACTTCATCCTGCATTTGTTGTGAGCCCAACATTCCCATGAACTTCAGTGCCAGATTGAGCCCCTGAGTCCCTAATCCTAAGAGCAGCAAACCATTTGCAAATGAAATTTAAGTCAATGTTTGGCACACTTTTTAAACAATAGTTCCCTTTAATGTAGAGCAGAGTCTCACTTTTAACTTCCAGGCCTTAGGTGGTTTACCAGGGTTAGTCCCTGGAGGGCTGCTGGAACTTTATTGACATGTTTATCTGCAAGTTTGGTGGCTTCCAGCTCCCGTTAGCCACAGATTGCTGTTCCTGGCTAATGGGAGCGGTGGGAAGTGGGGTCCCAGTCTGTGCCTCTTCTTGCAGCTTCCACTGACTGAGAACAGCAACCCATAGCTATCAGGAGCTGCAAGCAGCCATACTTGTGGACATGGAGGTAAATAAAATGCTGGAGGCCTGCCAGCCGCTAACCCTGATGAACCTCTTGTGTCTTATTTCCCACCCCTTATATAATGGTGGCTATGAGAGAGATATTCTAACTGGAGAGACTGAGAAAAACAAAGCTCCCCTCATTAATGCAATGAGAAGTTATAAAAGTATCTTTAATTACCATAGAATAGTCATGGCATTGGATAGGAACATTTTCATCTAGTATAACTTCAGAGAATTCCTAAAGTGTGATATAGCAATGAAAACCATAAATTTGATGTACTGCCTGAAATTCAAGGGAAATAAAAACCCACTGATACCAATACAAACTGTGAATAACTTACTCAAAGAGAGCACAAGTGACACATGTATTGCTATCCTAACCAATGGCAAGGAATTATTTGCTACTAATACTACTGGGCTGTAGGGTAAAATGGAAGGACAGTGAATCATTTGCAAAGTAACTTAGTTTTTCAACTCTGCTTTTAACATGAATGTTGAGATTTTCAAAGGAGCTCATCGCCTTCTTAAGCAGTGAAACAGAATAGTCAGATTTGCAAAAGGATTCAGCAAGTCACACTGAACATAATTAGAAATGTTGCATGCTGATTTCTTCTGAAAATCTGGCCTGTTGGGCAGTGTTCCCTCTAAGATGTGCCATAGGACGGCTTCACAGGTGATTAATCAGTCCCGCCCAGTCAGTCAGCTCCCTGCATGGAGCCCTGAGCCTCTGAATGGGCAGGGCTGTTTAATCACCTATGAAGTTGTGCTGCTGTGCTGCTTATAGGGAACACTGCTGGTGGATTTTATAGCAAAATCCATAGAGAAAACAAACAAACAACCCCCCCCCCCATATGGTTAATGCTACATACTCTTACTGTATGGTAAGACTAGCTGAAAAATAAAACCTATTAACACTTGAAGCTTTATAGTAATGTTCTGAAAGAAGAAATGTTCTGAGGAATATCAGCTTAATCATAACAATAAACTGGATTTCTTATTTTCCTTCTAAGAAATGATGCATGAAATCAAGAGTAACAGTGCGAAGGCAGATTATATTACAGGTTGCATTTAACTGAAAATATAGATAGTTCTCTCTTAGGCCAAGTCTACATTAGGGGTGCATCTAGACAGCACCCTTCCATCGTGCCAGATAAAGTCTCCCAGCCAGAGTCTGCCTGTGGCATCCCAGTCCCTCCCTCCCCCAACCCTCTGCCGCCCTACCCCATGTAACCCAAACCTTCTGTACCTCTACTACAGCCCCCATGCACCTTCTCAGACACTGCACCTCTTCCTAAGCCCCACCTCAGGTCACAAACCCCTGCCAGACCCTTCACCCCAATCCACTGTCTCTGCTCACAGCCCAAACCCCTGCATCCCTACCCCAGATCACACTCTCCTCCCAAACTCTGGACCCTCTCCTTACCCCACTTCACTGCCTCAGGGCACAATCCTCTCCTTCACTCAAACTCCCTCCCAGATCCCACACCCCAATCCCTTACACCAAGCTCCCTTCTGCATTCAGCCTCCATACCAAACCCCTTTACCTCCTCCATTAATAATGGAAGCGTGTGGCTCTTGATCACTTACCTAATGCTTGGAGTGGCCTCCTGATCAAAAATTATTTCACGCCCATGCTCTGCACCCTTCCTCCTGGCCAGGCACCTTCCCTCTTGGTCAGATACCCTACCCTGTGCCAGCTACTACACCCTTTCTTGCTCCTGCACCCTCCCTGCTCTTGCTCCCTCTGCCTGGCCAGACACTCTGTTCCCATCCGGCTTCTACACCCTAACTCCCACTCAGACTTTGCATCCTGCACCTCATCCCTATCACACTAACTGGCAGCCCTGTCCCACACACTAAACCCTTCATTTTTGTCCCCACTCGAGACCCGAAGGGGATCTATAAAATCCACTAAATCTGGAACCCCAGAAAGTAAATCTGATCTCTGAGAAACCCTGAACCTCAGTACTCCCTCTCCCTTCTCCTCACCCTGTGAGGCTGGAGTGCTAGAAGAGTAAGGTATCTTGGTTGGGAGACACATCAGTGAGGGTTGGGGGGATTTGGAGGAGTATTTTTTGCTTCTCGCTTGGGTGGTCCCCAGCTAATTTTTCTGTGGGTCAGTGACCCCGACCAAAAAAAGTTTCTCATCCCTGCCATAAATAAAGAAAACATTAAGAACATAAGACAATAAGAATGTCCATACTGGGTCAGACCATAGGTCCATCCAGCCCAATATCCTGTCTGCCGACTGTGGCATATACCAGGTGCCCCAGAGGGTGTGAACCGAACAGGTAATGACCAAGCGATCTCTCTCCTGCCATTGAAACCTTTTGGTCTGGACATAAATTAATATTTTACTTAATTGAAAATGAAGTTTGATAAGCTAACATGAGAAAGTTAAAACACTTAATCTGTTTAATAAATTAAGTTAAACAATTCTCTCTAGCTGTAGCACCAGCAAAATGGTTTAGGCATACTTATGTAATTAACGGTGAGTTTCCATTAGCAACTGTTTTGCTTTGAGCCAGGTGGTCCATGGTCCAAAAAGTTTGAGAACCTCCAGCCTAGAGAAATGCTTATTGTTAACTAGAGTACAGTTTTAGAAAAGACTATGTACCGATTTTTCTATAATTTCTAATGAAACTTATGAATATAACTGTTTCCAAAATCAGGCCAAGTTAAGTACTAGAAACGGTTACCATCAGAAAATGTGAAAGCCCTGTCATTGGATATTCTTAAGAACAGGTTAGAGAAATTCCTGTCAGGGATGGTTTCAGTTTGGATGGTCCTATCTCAGAGCAGGGAAATAGATTTGATGGCTTCCTACTTTTTCCACTGAAGCACTTTTTGATGTTAAAACATTAAGTATAGGATTGATTTCAGTGAAAGTGAAGGCTCAAATGTTGAAAATAACCTGCATTATTTAAACATATCTAGTTAACTCAGTGCTTTAGCAAAATTATATCTATTTTCTCTTTATTGAACATTTTGGTGTGGCAATTGTCCTGCAATATTTGGTAAAGTCAAACTGTTTTCCAGGTATAATGTGATGGCTATAGCCTTTGGAATATTTTAATTCTGAGTACTACTAGTAAGGCTAGTGGCAGCTTATTCAGAAATGGCTCGTCATTAGAAAAATACACTGTTTGATTTCAGAACTGATTTGTTATGAGAATTTGACATGGCACTTAACAGATAACAAACAGCGCTTGCCTTTGATTTTACAAGACAAGCAACTGTTTAATCAAAGTCATTCAGGATGTATGAAAGAAGCATGCTCTGCAATACAACAGGAGGAGATTCATCTTATTTTCCCATTCTGAGTCACACTGAGGAGATGCAGTTAACTTGCAATGTCACATGTAACACAAATCAATGCATTTCTGAAAGAGAAAAATTCAGCACAATGACAATGCTCCTGCCAGAAAATAAGATAAAAGAATAGAGTATCTTTTATGTTTTGTTGTTCAAAGTGGAAGTGGAATTCAATATTCAACAGAATATCAGTCCTCTGCTGCTTTGGGTAGCCATCATCTATCAAGCCAGGTAGATTTCTCTTTTAAACATTTCTACCACATATTTTATGTGAAAAAACATATAATGTAACATATACTCAGGAAGCTAAGTTCCTTGTGGAAGATTCTGGTATAAGTTGCCATGTGCACTACATAACTAGGAGGGACAGGGTATGGGGAGGTACTGAAAAGGATGGCTTTGTTCAGGGGTCTGGAGTTAGAAACAGGGCTGGGATGACATGGTGTCAGAGACTGGTAGAACATCTCTATGTAAATCCACTGGTTACTGCATAGGGCATGTGGAGTCAACTGGAAACTCTAAGATGCAGTAATGACTGGAATTCATACCTATAACTTAGGAAGAAGGAAGTTCTCCTTCCCTATCTCTGCATCCCAGAGCTCCGCAAGCTGGGAACTAAGGAAAAATGGCATTTGATGAACAGCAAAAGCATATGGATTTTAGTTCTACAAAGATCATTTCCATGTGCCAAGACAATCAATGTTTCTCAGAGAATGGCTGAACTGCTTACATCTTACTGAAAGTGGTGGTAATTCAGAATTGTAGATACAATATTTGCGCATTTGTCACACTTTATCAGACATATGTGGGCTTTTAAACGTTTACTTTAAAATACATATAGATGTACTTCTTGATTGAAAGTATATAAACCTGTAGCAAGTTAAAAATGGACAAATATTTTTATAGTTTAATATGCCCACCTTACACACACTCATATAATATATAATTTAAAAGTGAATTTGTGTACATTATAGAAGGAATGATGTGGATCTGTAAGCTTGTAAGTGAGCTGAAACAATGATTTCCAAAAGAGAAAGTGTCTTTGTTTTTCGCACATTTCAACAAACATGGCAGCATGGAGTTGTTACCCTTTTAAATTAATTTCAATGAGTTTAATGTGGTGTTTTTTGGTCAAAGCTACCCAATGACACTGTGTCAAAAATATTTGTATTGGTTTTTCATGGGCAAGTATTTTTTGTTCAGAATTGATGGACTTGTTTGTCATGTGGCAAAAATTGGAATATCAGTGTTTTGCAATCTAGTAACATGAAATGTTTCCACATCATATCTGCTTAACTGTCAACCATACTTCACAAGTGATAATGCTTCTGTGTATTTTCAATTGAAATTTGCTGTGAAGATTAGTTTCATGCTTATGGTTGTGCACCCATAGATTACATGCATATTTGTGTACCACATTCTGGATAGCTATAATTGTATGTGAATTTAGTTGTAGCATCTATTCTGCCTTATGGAAAATTTTATTTTGTAATTACCTAGCTTTTTAAATATTCCAAAAACAAGGTTTCTTTAAATTCAGTTGAGAACAGGTCATTGTTACTGTTTGTTAGAAATGTAGGAGATTGGGCTCTAGGCATGACCCCATCAGGAGTGGGAGGCTCCAGGGAAGGTCACATGGGGAAGCAAGGGGAATGCTGAAGATGCCCGACTTAGGGATGCTTAAGGTATAAATCTGGCCCACCTTCTAGAAGTGGTGGCTGTGATTCTTCCAGCCTTGTGGGTGTATCTTCTCAGCTGGTACTTTGGGGATGATTCATCATTGCTCATTTCCAGGGTAGCATAACAATTCTTCATTTCTGGGGTGGATAGGAGTAGGGGTGGAGCTCTGTCTGAAGCCAGAAGTAGCCAGTAATCAGTGTCCTTCCTGGGGCAAAGTCATATCACCCACCAGCAGGGGCATGACCACAGTCTTCTCTAATTGAATAGCTTCCTCAGCCTTGGACATCTCCTCCTACAGTTTTTCCACATGCTTCCTGAAGGATTCTACCAGCTAACACCTTTCACACTGATTGGCACCTACAGCCTACCTTTCTGAAAGAGGAAAATGCAGACCACCGTCTCTGAACATCCTCATCAGGTTCTGGATAGAGGCATACATGATTAGATTCTCTGGATACATGTGCAGGTGATGACCAGTGTTCCCTCTAAGCTGCAGGGCAGCACAGCTTCACAGGTGATTAATCAGCCTTGCCCAGTCAGTCAGCTCCATGCACAGAGCCCTGAGCCTCTGACTGGGAGGGGATGATTAATCCCCTGTGAAGCTGTGCTTCAATGCAGTTTAGAGGGCACACTGGTGGTGAAAGCCTTTCTTCCTACTTAAAACAAATCTTAAAACAAAATCATCTCACTGCATTGATACAATATAATCACCTTGTGACAATGCATTTTATCAGTGGATTGAAGAGAAAGATAACAATCTTACACATAACCAGGAGTTTCTTTTCCTCTCCAAGTTTCTGTAAAAGATATAAAATCTTACTTCCCTCAGATGCAGGAACTGCAAACAGTTTTGTGGTGGATCAAAGCTAGAGATTTTATGTGTCAAGTCTTTCACAGGATGTTTATCTGCGACTTCCTGTGAACTCTATTCTGCTTCCTAAGCTTCATCAGGGTTAAATTTGCATTGTTGAATGTTAAATGTCTGGGTCAAGTGAGGCTTAAATGGTTTCAAGCAGTGGTGAGGGATGTTGTTAAGGCCCTTATTGAAGGAAGACTTTCATTTTCTCTGCTTTTCTGGAATTCCTCAAGAGTTGTGTCATCATAGCAAATGTGCAAAAGCACTAACAGCTAAGATGTTGGGTTTGACTCAAGGGTTACAGTGAAACACCAGATTTCTCTGTTTTGTTGGACATAAACAAGTTGATTTCTGCTCTGGATATTTCTGGCCCATACCAATGTACAGTATTCCTTGGTTATGTAGTACACAAGGATATTGTTGATGTCACTGATGCTGATGCTGCCCAGCTTGTGCTTGGTTGTTCCTAGACCAGGCTGACCTTTGTCTTTATCTTAGCAGCTACTTTCATCAGATAGTCATGGAAGGTGAGTGAATGATCCAAATTCATTCAACTTCATTGAGAGAGGTTACAATGGGGCCATATTGCACAGTGTTGCTACAGGGGGTCCCTTTCACAGCGTGATTAGATTTCCTGTTGTCCAGATGAAATACAGTGACTGTTGTTCTGTGAGGATTTGACTTGAGCCTTAATTTTGGGAAATATTCCTCCATGGTGTTTAGGTCTCTATTCATAGTCAATGTCAATGAAAGTAGATGCTTGCATTGCCAGAGCAAGGACTCCCACTTATGCAAATGTGGGCAACTTTGTTGAAGGCATGTCACTTTTATAAACATTGGGTACTGAGTCTTGTGGCTGTCCATTGCTGAGGAACTGGGGTGAATTGACTTTGTTGCCCAAGAAAACACATAACCACCTATTGCTCAGCATTGCCCATGGCAGGTGTAGTGCAGCAGGGAATGATCCTTGAAAGCTTCAGCATCAGACCTTTAAGCCAGACTCTGTATCATAGGCCACTTGCAGGTCTGCAAAGGCTACACCATACTTAATTTTCCCATGGATTCTAGCCTCGATACGCATTACAAGAGCCAAAACTTGGCTTTAACAACTACATTTAGTCCAGAATCTTGATTCTTCATGGGGGATCATTGACTTGATAGCAGGATTGATTCTCTGAAGGATAATGTATTCCAGGAGTTGGCAGGTAGTACACAGGAGTGATAATGGCCTATAACTTCCCAGGCTGGCTTGTCCACTTGGAGTATGGCAGTGACTATCATCTCCCACCAGGGTTTTGGGAAGCATCTGGATTCCACGGATTTTGTGTACAGTTTCACCAACCATTGGGGTCGGTCTATTTAATGAAGAAATTCTAGAATAAATCTGTCTCTGTCAGCTACCTTCACTTTCTTCATAGCTGCTAAATCCTCTTTCACCTCATCTGTACTGACGATGATGGACTCTTGCACAGGGATTGAGATCATTGTCCAGTGTAGCTCAATTGTAGCTCAAGACAGATGGGTTTTTTGGGAGGGTCAAACATTCTTTTTGCAAAGCACTGTAAAAATAGCTGATGTTATCCAAGCTGCTAGTAACATGAACTAGGAATTTACATCATGCAAATGTTTTGTAGATGTTCTTCTCACACGTAACCTTGATGAACAGCTCTCAAATGAGCAACTGGTTTTGCATAATGTTACTTTTATCTGTTGATCTCAAATAGCCAAAATTAAGACCTCTGAATATATAACAAAACCAGGCAATTGAAATGTACAGAGGTCAGCTCTGATGAAAACATTCTCTGGTTGATAAAGAGGCAAATAATTCAGTCAGCAATGCATATCATCAATTGCAGAGTGTTTAACAGTTATAAAATAAAATTATTCCATGGATGCATGTAAGCCTTGCTGCACAGCTATAACGTGAGTTTGAGACTTGCAGTTTAACTGATATACCACACCTTTATGGATTCTTCATCAATTATGATGATCTTAGACACTTCATCACTAGTTCTGCAATAAAAAATGAAATTGAAAGACTACAGGGAGGTATTCAGTCTAAATGGAACTGTAACATTTAATAGCGGTGGAAATCTCATCTATGAAAGAGATGATAATACAGACATTAACATAGAAACCATTGATGGAAGGAATACCTTTAATTCATTGACTAGAATATTTCAAGAACAATTTTTAGATAGTTCAGCATCATCAGAAATATCACTGAAACATGGGAAAGAGATGGCACTTACTGTCCACGGGCAATTGGTCTAAACTTGGTAGTGTATCTATCTAGAAAAGCCTAAACTACATCCTGACTAACACTGCATCTATACTATTTCCCTCTTCTGTAAAAGGAAATGCAAATGGAGCACTCATTTGCATATGGCATGCTCTCATTTGCATTTCTTCCTTGGATCCCATTTGCGCCACAGGTTTTTGCTCATTTTTTGAGGAAGAATGGCTCTTGCGCAAAAAGGGGGTTTTGAGCAAAAAGGAGCCATCTACACAGCACTTTTTTGTGAAAAAACCTGTTGTGCAAAAGGGAAAGGACGAGGAAATGCAAATGAGAGTGCGACATATGCAAATGAGCACTGCATTTGCATTTCCTCTTGCAGAAGAGGGAAGCAGTGTAGACGTAGCGTTAGAGAGTATTTTAAATATGGGGTAGCTGCTGTGCACCAGCAGTCACACAAATCTTGGCAGCAGAGGCATCTTTATCCAGTGTCAAGGAGGTCTTAGATAACCAGGGTTTTCTCCTGTGTTGCAGTCTTCATTGAGAGTTTATCTTGCTTCATTTACCTGTTCCACCACTGAAGTCTTATATTGGGTTGTGTTGGGATGTTATATATAATTTTCTCCTGCAGGTGTTCACATCTTTCAAATGACATTGTAGTTTAAAAACAGCTTTTTTTAATTGTAAAGCTTAATACTTTTATTGAGTTTGGTGTACCAGGGCTTTGGAAACTATTGTATCTGTGGATGCATTAATACCTTGGTTGTGTTGCTTACAAAGAGCCACAAATATCTAGAAAAGATCTGTAGGGTCACATTGAGCAGGAAAACATTTTATGGACTACAACAAAGTCAAAATGATCATTTGGGGAGTCTTAGTGCCTTTTAAAAATAGACATGGGCATTTCTGGAGTTGCATGTTTTAAAAAATCAGCCTAATTACTGGATAACTGGCTGACACTATGTTTGGTCAAGAATGAGAATACTGATTGCAGCTTTATATTTCAATTCATTAACCTTGTGTTCCCTTTTGTTGTGAAGGTTTCCCATGAGCAGCAACCAGTAGGATTTAGAATTTGGTTTTGTTTACTTTTCCAGATTTTCTTGTCTTTGTTATCAACCTGCCTGACTGAGTAGCTTTGACCCAGCTCCAGGCACCTATCTGGTTCTTTATTGTTCAGAAAATTCATTTAATCTTCTCTGTGATGTAGGCTCTTAATTAAGTGACCTAATTAACTTTTCTAATTCTGTAGCCTGTCAGAAACTTAAGTCCATTATTTTTCCCCATACAGTTCTGTAGCTGAGATCTTAGCTGTTATGGTTTGCACACTGGACTACTGGAGTCTTTTTTTTTTTTATGTTACCTATGCTGCCTCCATTTTTATACCACTTCTTTATAAATAGCCCTCCTATGAACAATCAGAGGGAGGACAAAAACCTGTGTGTTTATCTTCTCAAACCTCCTTTATATCAGAATTATTCAACAGATGCTGCTCGAATCCAAATCCATAGAAATCATTGTCAGCACTTCCTTCACCTCACATTTCTGCAGGTGTTTCCCGCTCCACTTTTGTCTGTAAGTTCTTCAGGACAGGCACTATCTCTTATTATATATTTACATAAATACTAGCACAAAACGACCATAGATGAGATTGTAATACAAATAATTAAATAACAATAAAGTAATCCAGTTTCTTACCTGAGATCTCAATCTCTCCTGATGTTTACCTACACAAATACTAACATTTGAGTGGTCCACCCTATGCCAGTATTTCTCCTCAGAGCACTTTCTCGTAAAGATTTAAAAGGATGACTTCACAGCTTAGGCTGATCAACATTTTGATATTCTGGTTGTGCTTCAAGTATGGAAATAGTGGGTTTTAAATCCTTCTTCCAGATAAGAAGGCACATATTTGATCCATCATTAAGTGGCAGTAATCAGTAAAATGGAAAACTATGTGCACCCTCTGTATAATGCTTGTATGTGTTTGTTAGCTATCCTCTTTGCTTTTTTTATGCTCATTCTGGGATAGGATGGGGGTTTGTAGTAATAGGATTATTAAATCTTTTTTTCCTTGTTTTAAATTAATCTACAGAAAATCTTCATAGTGTTACTGAAATTGGGTGACAGTAAAATTACAGCCCTTATTTAAATATTGTGATTCACAGAAACAATTTTTTGCACATAAGAAAGCGTGAAATGCAGTTAGCATTGAAATTTTTACAAGCTAACCATCAGGCAATGCAGTTCCTCTCCAATATCAAATAATTTAGGGATTGGCTACTTTTCAGAATGGCTGTATGGCTGTTTCCCAATAAAGCACTCAACAGAATTTTCTCTTTGTTCTGAGACTGATAACTTTTTAAAGATCATGGACAGTTTGTCCTAAAGAACAAAGAGTGTTTATTTGCTCTTATTTTGTCACAGCATGGCTAATGATGCAGAGGAGAGACACTGTACTCAAAAGGAGACACTAAAGTAGAGAGTATTATTGGTAAAAGGTTTGGATTACAAAATATGTAGGTATGACTATAAATTATGAAAGGATAAGCTTCTGTATACTTTTAACATAAATACGGAGAAAAAAAGATGCCAATTTGTCAATAAGAATGCATCTTTCAGGTGACTAACAGCACAAAAATTACTTATAGAATTTCTTACAATAAGATAACAAATAGAGTAATTCAGTATAAATTATATTGACAATTTGAAAGATATGATTTTTTCCCCTCAAGGAGGCAGAATTGTGCACATGTATACAATACTTAAGATAAGACAGAGTTTCATAGATTTTAAGGCCAGAAAAGACCATGATGGCAATGTGACAGTCATGCAACCTTTTTTTTAGTATGTAGGTAGTATACACTCTTAGGGTATGTCTACACAGCAAAGTTATTTCAAAATAACAGCCGTTATTTCGAAATAACTTTCCTAGAGTCTACACAAGCCAACCGCTATTTCAAAATTAAATCGAAATAGCGGAGCGCTTATTTTGAATTTGATAAACCTCATTCTATGAGGAATAATGCCAAATTCGAAATAGCTATTTTGAAATAAGTGTTGTGTAGACACTTATTTCGAAATAGGGGCCTCCAGCCTTCCCAGGGTGCCCTGGTGGCCACTCCAGCCTCAACTAAGAACACTCCTCTCCCTCTCCCCCTCCCCCCGGAGCCCTTAAAGGGGCAGAGTCTGGCCACAGTGCCTGTGCCAGCTCCAAGTCTGCCAGCCCAGAGCCAGCAATCACTGCCCCTGACCCAGTGGCCCCAAAACATGGGCCAGCAAGCCACTGGCAGCCAGCCCTCCACCGCTCCCCAGGAGCAGTCTGCCAGCTCCCAGGAGCCTGCCAGGGCCTGGAGAAGGCGTGGATGCTCCCAACGTCCATGATCTCTGCACTAGATAGAGGAACACGCCCATCTATGGCAAGATAACTGCCAGCCTGGCCACCAAAGGCCACATGTGAACCCAGGAGTAGGTTTGCATGACAATCAAGTTGGTCCGGAGAGACCTCCAACCCTGAGCCCTGAGCTTCCCCTCCCCCTTCTTCCCCTTGCTTCCCCCTACCAGCTCCTTCCTCCCCTCTCCCACCCTCTCTTCTCCCCTTTTCCACCTCCTTTCCCCAGTCTCCCCAGAGTTTCATCCTCCCCCCCCAGTTTTGTTAAATAAAGAGAGTTCATGTGTTTGTGTTCATGAAAATACGTGCATTTTATTTGACATCAGGAAGGGGGTTTAGCGAGGGGTAAGTAGAAGGATGTGAGGGAGGAATGAGGCACAAGCCCCCAGTGGGGAAGACCAGGGAGGCTTTTAGTGCTCCTCAGGGTGGAAGCTCTCCTTCAGGGCCTCCTGGATACTGACAGCCCCCCAATGGACCTCCAGGATGGCAGCCTGCAGAAAGTGCAGCCAGGCTCAGAGCAACACGTCCAAGAGAAGCACTAGAGTGCCCAGAGGCAGCTCTGGCTCCATGTTGCAGAGTGCTGTGGTGTCCTGAGTGAGGACATCCAGAGCACGCAGAGACAACATTCTTTGCTGTCCCTCATCGAGGTAGACAAGCAAACAGGGAAACCTGAAAACTGGCTGTCCGGGGGGGTCCCTTTAAGCACAGACCTCAGGCAGCAGCAGTAAGTCCTGACATGGTGCCCTGCTGGAACTGTTTCCAGCCAGCCTTAAATGCGATTCAGAATCCACTCAGTGTGGACGCGCTATTCCGAAATAGCATTTAATTCATTTTGTGTGTCGACTTATTATTTTGAAATAAGATATTTTGAATTAACTACTTTGAAATAAGATATTTTGAAATAACGCTGTAGTGTAGTCATACCCTTAGAAGATATGCTGTGCTAAATTTATTACATGGTTTCTTCTGCTAGATACTATTACCAATAGTAATAGTGTTTATTCTTGTCCTTAATCTTTCTTAAGAGAGTCAATGCTTACAGCAGAGTTGCCTCTTGGGAATTGGACATTTGGCTCAGCTCAGATTTCTGAAGGAAAAATTTGACTTCATGCATTTTTGACCATTATGTTCAGTGGCTGGTTTACTGAGTTTAAACAATATGCATAGAATCTATGTCACTGATTTCCCTTAAAGCAGAGAACTGACCTGATACTGCTGTTCAGCAGAGAGGTTACAATATAAATGTAAAACTGCCACTGAATTCATAGAATCATAGAATACTAGGACTGGAAGGGACCTCAAGAGGTCATCGAGTCCAGTCCCCTGCCCGCATGGCAGGACCAAATACCGTCTAGACCATCCCTGAGAGACATTTATCTAACCTACTTTTAAATATCTACAGAGATGGAGATTCCACAACCTCCCTGGGCAATTTATTCCAGTGTTTGACTACCCTGACAGTTAGGAACTTTTTCCTAATGTCCAACCTAAACCTCCCTTCTTGCAGTTTAAGCCCATTGCTTCTTGTTCTATCCTCAGAGGCCAAGATGAACAGGTTTTCTCCCTCCTCCTTATGACACCCCTTTAAATACCTGAAAACTGCTATCATGTCCCCCCTCAATCTTCTCTTTTCTGAACTAAACAAACCCAATTCTTTCAGCCTTCCTTCATAGGTCATGTTCTCTAGACCTTTAATCATTCTTGTTGCTCTTCTCTGGACCCTCTCCAATTTCTCCACATCCTTCTTGAAATGCGGTGCCCGGACCTGGACACAATACTCCAACTGAGGCCTAACTAGCCCAGAGTAGAGCGGAAGAATGACTTCTCGTGTCTTGCTCACAGCAAACCTGCTAATGCATCCCAGAATCATATTTGCTTTTTTTGCAACAGCATCACACTGCTGACTCATATTCAGCTTGTGGTCCACTAAAACCCCTAGATCCCTTTCTGCTGTACTCCTTCCTAGACAGTCGCTTCCCATTCTGTATGTGTGAAACTGATTGTTCCTTCCTAAGTGGAGCACTTTGCATTTGTCTTTATTAAACTTCATCCTGTTTATCTTAGACCATTTCTCCAATTTGTCCAGATCATTTTGAATTATGACCCTATCCAGATTAGTCGCAACCCCTCCCAGCTTGGTATTGTCTGCAAATTCAATGGAAGTAGAGTTATGCTTAGTCTGAACAGTTCTGAAGAGCTGACCCATCGTTTCAAAAATTCATACAAATAATGTATTTGTTTCTGCCTGAGATCATCTTGCCATTTTGTTTATGTGAGAGAGCATAAAAGAACTGGAGGTATATATTCAGTTATACAAGCACACTAACTTTACCACTGGAAATGGCACTGAACAACAAATAAACGCATGCACACACACACACACACACACACACACACACACACACAGAGTCGCCACTATCTGTCATATGATATGAGGAAAGACAAGAGTTGCAGGTGTGAGGAACGGTAAGTATGTACAAATAAAATCTTATTTGGTAGTGCTAAAATGGGATATAAGCAATATGACTAATAAAGAAAGGTCATATAACTAAAGTGGTGTATGACATGGCAAGTTTTTGTTGATCTTCATCGTTGATCTTCATCATTTTCAAGCTGTTCGACCTTACATCACCTGATTTTAATTTTGAATGTGGGATTCATATAAGCCCTAAATCTGATATCATAAGGGAACATTACAAAACAAAAATGCACACAACACTCTTTTATCTAAAGTCTATTGAGAGACTCCCATGGACGTTAGATTACACTATTGGGATTTAAACCATTCAAAATCCAGCATCATATGCAATTTTGGTTACAAAGTTATAAAGATTTTGTTTGTTTGCAGATTTCAATGGGCCTTTCAAGAAACAAGTTTCCTTTCCCCCAAATGCTTGAAGTGTGGGGATTATATTACTTCCTTTGGGGTTTTTTTCCCTCCGCAAACCCCTCATTTTGCAAGAACAAATTTACCTTTATCTTAAAATATGCTTTATTGTTGTTTTCAATTTCCTTTTCTTAATCAAATTTTAGAGACTTGTCAAATCAAATGTGAAACGTCATAGGGAGGGAAGCTTCAAAAATGTGACTGTGTTGCACTTCTAAAGAAAACTGTAAAAAGGGAGGGTGGCAATAAGGAATTAAAATTTGTTATACAAACTTCAGTATTGTATAATGACCAAGAATAGCGAACATGAATAAAAACTGTGTGCTTTGTTCATTTCTATTCATGTGTGAAAATATTTTGTGAGGAGGTTGGAACAAAAAGAAAGGGCTTTAGAAAGAACCTGCATGACATATTTGCTAACAGCATGTAAGAAAAAGGCACTGAGCATTATTTCAGAGTGTGTAAACTGTGGATAGCTTGAAAAGGAATCTCAGATCTCTTAGTTGGGATAGACTTCTGTTTGTGTTGTACACTCTCAAGCCAGTCTTTGTTTACTGATGACAAGAACACACAAAATGTCTTCAGTGCTCTGGTCCAATCTCTGAAAAATAGAACGGCTTTGCTGTGGAGGATTTGTGGTGTCATGATGTAGTGAAAAATACAATTTTGGCCACTTTACTGTGCTGATTATTTGAACCCAGACCCCCACACTTTATCCAACCTCAAACCAACTCCACCAACCCCAGCACAGAACAATTCTACCCCTTTCATGTGTTCCAGTCCCATATTTGCACCATGCACCATATTTGTATCATGCATGTCTGCTCTTCTGTACGTATGGAGCTTGTTTCTTTTCTCCCTTCCAGGGCCAGAGAAAAGGCAACTCCAAGGAGTTCTCCTGTACATCTCCCCAAGACTGGTGTTTCAGCAGTAGAGAAAATGCAAGAAGAGGGGAGAAGCAGAAAGATCAATCCATTTCCACAAGTTACAATAGGGGATGAAAGACCAGAGGCTTCTCCTCCTTTCTGTGGAAAATGATACTGCCTGCTCTCATTCTACCCTCCCACAACCAAAATCTTTTCTTGTCTCCTGAGAAGAGCAAGAGAGAGCCCTGCCTCCTTTCTTGCAGTAGACTTGATTGATTGTGCTTGCCCACGGGGTTGGGAAGGCAGACAAATAGATAATGCTTTCCCCTTGGCAGTCTGAAATTTTATGATGACAAGAGTTCCTCAGTGCTGAAAGATGTCTGACTCCCCCACATTGTCTGACTCCTCCATAAACGGTTTATAATTCTGAACATTTAAATCAATAAAATAGAAAAATGTGTACAATGTGTAAAAATATACCAATATTAATTGTCAAAGTCATAAAATATTAATCATTGAATTTTCTCAATCCTATTTATGTACATCACTGAGATATATGGCAGCTATTTGCTTCCTAGTACCTTTTGAAAAATTATCCACGTATTTAGATTCCTAAATATATATAGGAGTCTAACTTTAGACTGGTTTTTAATTTCTTGGCCCTGATGCATAATTATATGTGTGTCAATTAGTTTTACATTTTTGAAGATCAGACTCCAAATCTTAAGCAATATCTGACAATGATGATGTAACATTTCTTAGCTTTGAAAAAAACAAAAGAAAACAAGAACAGCAACAAATACCACAAAATTAGTGATCTCTAGATTAGCAACAGAAATTTAAGAAAAGCAGAAGTTCTTTATGGTTTATCCAGACTACAATAATAAATAAAGCATAATAAATGAACCATAGTCTTTATATGTGGCTTCCCATGTACAGATACATCTTTTGGAGAAGAACTGTGGCCCCAAAACAACAAAAGATGACATTGATTATCTATACCTATCACTATCTTTCTTTTTTTAAATTACAATTTTTTTTTTTGAAAAACAAATGTGCAATTTGGTGAATAGAAACTTTGTGCTCTTAAACTTTTGGATTTTGTCTCCAAATGTTTTTAAAATGTTTAAGTAATATGATTAAGTGTAAAAGTAAGAACACATAGGAATCAAAGAAGCATAACCTTTTAAGAGGTGTAAGAGACTAGTGCAGACATTATCGCTGTAATTCTTTCTTTTTTGTGACAAAGTAGTCTAACTACTATTTAGCCATCCATTTTTCATAGTCGCTTAAATTCATCAAGAGCTCAAAGTAGAATGGCTCATTTTTTTAAATCCATAAATGTATATATTTCTTTTCCTTGGCTAACCAAGTTGATCTTCACTTTTTATATAACAAAGCACTTGATTAATCCCTTGAGAACACATCAAGATTCAAGCCCTTTGCTCTTACTTACATTACCAACCCATTAGACTGCCAGGGATGAGATAACATTCAATTACAGAAAAACTGGTGAAGATTCAGGGCAGACACTTAAAGTTCTATCTTCTGAACATAGACATTATTTGTCAGTCATCACTGACTTATTTTTTTCTCTATTCAGACTAAATCACTTCAAGAGATAAGATGTTACGTATGTCCTAACTGTATTTATGAAATACAAATGAAAAGTAAAAATTCAAAGTAATAAAGACTCAGTTACCACTTTTTATTATTAAAAGGACACTTCAGCTTCCTCTCATCCCCGGCCTCCGATGGAAGTAGTCAGATTAGATTTTTCATGAGCTGAAATAATTCAGCACAAAATGGTTATAAAGACAAGATAAGATAATGTGGGTGAATCTATACTACACTCATCTCGAAACAAGCTACACAAATTGAGCTACGCAAATTGTGTAGCTTATTTAGAGTTAAATTCAAAATAGCTTATGTTTCAATTTGGCACTGTCTACACAGCGCCAAATTTCAAAAATAAATCGCTATTCCAAAACAACACTTAATCCTTTTGGAATGAGGTTTACAGGGACATCTGAATAGCGTACCCATTATTTTGAAAGATATTTCAAAATAACAGGCTTGTTCAAAAGACACGACATAGCTGTTTCAAGATACCGGAAATACCCCCAAAATAGTGCTGCAGTGTAGACGTATCCCTCAGGTCCTCTCATTGATTCCTCTTAGGCTGGGCATATCTGTAACAGATTATAGTGACAATTTGTGTGCCTTTATCCGCTTCTCACCAACTGAATTTACTATTAGATTAAATTTGTAGGCTCAATTATCACAACTGCCACCTGATCAGCTATAAGCAGTCTGGCTGGTTTTCCTTCTACACTGCTGGTTGTAATGTTCTGGTTCCACAAATCATCACAAAAAATAACAATATCTTCGCACATGGCAACCAGCAACTGTTGTTTGCAATAACAGGAGAGGTGATGGTTTCTGCTTTCAGTATGTTTCACTGGTCACATGGTCACTGTCAGTGCAGAGCCGAGGTCCTGCTCTGGATGACAGGCCTTCAATGTGTTGCCACAGTGGCTGAGTCCCCTGTCTCTCTCTCTGTGAGAGAAAGCGGGATGGATCTGAAGCTTGCCAGCAGAGAAGGATAAGGAACACTGGACTGCCAAGGTGAGAACTCCTACGAGGGGAAGATAAGTGGCCTCCCTGGGAGCAGTGGAAGTAGGGCAGTGATGGGCAACCTAGGCTAGTGAGTGGGCCACATGAGTAGCCCTCCTTCATCTCAGTGGGTCACAAGATTGTCGTAACCAAAAGGATCTCTCCTGATAGTGTAGTGCATACCTCATATTTTGGGATGGGCCAACTGAATCGTCGCAGCAGTTTGATTGGATGAAGAGGAAATACAAGGCTCTTACATTCAGTGCTGTGTGTAATCAGTAAGCCCCCCACTTCATGTGCATGTCACTTTAGTAATATTGGTAGGAAAAAAATATGTGGACGGAAACCAGAAGAATCTGGAAACCTTGCACGTGGGCAATGGTAAATAAAATGAAAAAAAATGTAAAGAACCCTGATGGTCACGTGTGGAGTGGGTTGCAGGTTGCCCTTCTCTGGTGTAGAGGCCAATGGGCCAGGATAGAGTCAGGCTAGTTAGTGAGGACAGCACTTGAGAGGGTGAAAGGAAAAAAACCCTCTATATTTACAAGAGGAGTAGATGTGCAGGGGACATAGTGCAAATGTGAATCTGGCATACAAGAAACAGGTAGAATTGTTCTGAGGTGGGGTGGGTGGAGTTGGTTGGAGGTTGGGGTCTGGGAGCTCAAACTATCAGCACAATGAATTGGCCTAAAATATATTTCTCAAAATTCTTTAGTATGGTCCTGCATGGACTGGATGACTTTAGTAATTTATTTGTGTTATTGTGTCATCCTCAGAAATTTATTTGTGTTATTGTGTCATCTTCGTGTTTGCAATGTCTCTTCTCTCCCTCCTCCTTGCCACATTACTATATGTTTATGTTGGATGAGGCACACCATAGACAAGCACCTTGTACTTGGAATAGAGGATAATGAGGTTTGTGATGGCTCTTTCCACATTCTCATATGAGCACAGAGGAACTTCCATCTGATGCATATGTAGGAACAGAATCTGGACACCTTGTATGAAGCAAGCAGGAGGGTTTATTACACACACAGCTGATGGAGTGTCACTTTGGTTATTAGGCTTGGTGAACACTGCCAGACAATAGGTTACAATTGATTATATAGGATACGGATGGGCGGATTAAGTGATGGGGGAGCGGGGGAGAGCCTAGACCCCCTGGATAGGTGCTAACCGTGAGGCAAAATAAGAGCAATAATCTAAAGGTTACATAGTGTTTTCCGCCCATAGCTTACAGAATACCTTATATCTAGTTAAATGACCTGAAACTAGCTACAGGCATAAAGGGAAACAAGAAGACATTCTATACGTATATTAGAAGCAAGAGGAAGACCAAGGACAGGGTAGGCTCATTGCTCAGTGAGGAGGGAGAAACAGTAACAGGGAAGTTGGAAATGGCAGATATGCTTAATGACTTCTTTGTTTCGGTCTTCACCGAGAAGTCTGATGAAGGAATGCCGAACACAGTGAATGCTAGTGGGAAGGGGGTAGGTTTTGAAGATAAAATAAGAAAAAGAACAAGTTAAAAATCACTTAGAAAAGTTAGATGTCTGCAAGTCACCAGGGCCTGATGAAATACATCCTAGAATACTCAAGGAGCTGATAGAGGAGGTATATGAGACTCTAGCTATCATCTTTGGAAAATCATGGAAGATGGGAGAGATTCCAGAAGACTGGAAAAGGGCAAATATAGTGCCTATCTATAAAAAGGGAAATAAGAACAACCCAGGAAACTACAGACCAGTCAGTTTAACTTCTGTGCCAGGAAAGATAATGGAGCAAGTAATTAAGGAAATCATCTGCAAACACTTGGAAGATAATAAGGTGATAGGCAACAGCCAGCATGGATATGTAAAGAACAAATCATGTCAAACCAATCTGATAGCTTTCTTTGATAGGATAACGAGTCTTGTGGATAAGGGAGAAGCGGTGGACATGGTATACATAGACTTTAGAAAGGCATTTGATACAGTCTCGCATGATATTCTTATCAATAAACTAGGCAAATACATCTTAGGTGGGGCTACTATAAGGTGGGTGCATAACTGGCTGGATAACCTTTCTCAGAGAGTAGTTATTAATGGTTCACAATCCTGCTGAAAAGGTAAAACAAGTAGGGTTCTGCAGGGGTCTGTTCTGGGACTGGCTCTGTTCAATATCTTCAATTATTTAAATATCGGCGTAGAGAGTACACTTATTAAGTTTGCAAATGATACCAAGCTAGGAGGAGTTGCAACTGCTTTGGAGAACAGGGTCATAATTCAAAATGATCTGGACAAATTGGAGAAATGGTCTGAGGTAAACAAGATGAAGTTTAATAAGGACAAATGCAAAGTGCTCCACTTAGGAAGGAACAATCAGTTTTACACATACAGAATGGGAAGCGACTATCTAGGAAGGAGTACGGCTGAAAGGGATCTAGGGGTCATAGTGGACCACAAGCTAAATGTGAGTCAATAGTGTGATGCTGTTGCAAAAAGAGCAAACATGATTCTAGGATGCATTAACAGGTGTGTTGTGAGCAAGACACGAGAAATCATTCTTCTGCTCTACTCTGCACTGATTAGACCTCAGTTGGAGTATTGTGTCCAGTTCTGGGCACCACATTTCAAGAAGGATATGGAGAAATTGGAGAAGGTCCAGAGAAGAGCAACAAGAATGATTAAAGGTCTAGAGAACATGACCTACGAAGTAAGACTGAAAGAATTTGGCTTGCTTAGTTTGGAAAAGAGAAGACTGAGAGGGGACATGATAGCGGTTTTCAGGTATCTAAAAGGGTGTCACAAGGAGGAGGGAGAAAACTTGTTCTTCCTGGCCTCTGAGGATAGAACAAGAAACAATGGGCTTAAACTGCAAGAAGGGAGGTTTAGATTGGAGATTAGGAAAAAGTTTCTAACTGTCAGGGTGGTTAAACACTGGAATAAATTGCCTAGGGAGTTTGTGGAATCTCCATCTCTGGAGATATTTAAAAGTAGGTTAGATAAATGTCTCTCAGGGATGGTCTAGACAGTACTGGGTCCTGCCATGAGGGCAGGGGACTGGACTCGATGACCTCTTGAGGCCCCTTACAATCCTAGTATTCTATGATTCTATGAAACAAGTACTTACACAAAACAGACATCAATTGTCAATTATGGGTTAAGTGGCAATGTGTCTGTTAGCACCAGGAAGGTATCTTTGCACGGATGTGATCCATTGGTGTTGCACCTGGGGGATTAAAGCCGAGGTAGTAAGGGTACATGACAATTGTGCATTTGTTCCTAGCACCAGTGAATGTATGTCATGTCCTGTCTCTCACCCATAGGGCCTTTCCCTGGGATGTAATTGTCTGGGTAGTTATCTTTATGATGACCTTCCTCCGATGGGCTAATCAGGGATGGGGGGAAGGGTAACCTTCATGCACTGTGCCTTTGGCATAGGTGTTTGTGTGCCTGTTCCAGACTTGAAATTTAGAATAGGGGTTCTTAACAGGATATCATAGCCTGCCTCAGAAATTTTTACCCTACACATAGATGTATTTTACCATTATTGTTGAGAGGTCCAGAAGCAACACTGTGAACTGTGGTTTTCATTCCAAAACTTTGTTTGATTTTTATGTGACCTGGACCCAAGCCATGGAGCACCTTGAAGAAAATAACTGAAATCTGGAACTTGACTCAACATATAATGAAAAGTCAGTATAAAGAACACAAAATAGGTCTGATGTGCCCATGGTAGCGTGTGTCACTGAATAAACATTCT
The DNA here is from genome assembly GCA_032595735.1 of Pelochelys cantorii. Classification (NCBI taxonomy): domain Eukaryota; kingdom Metazoa; phylum Chordata; order Testudines; family Trionychidae; genus Pelochelys; species Pelochelys cantorii. Next base: position 91,191,630 of record CM064326.1, read on the forward strand.
GTAGAGTTGTATGCCAGCATTTGTCACTGGATAAACATTCTGTAGAGTTGTATGCCAGTTGAAGGTTCCTAAGCACTGAAGGCTTTATTCTCAAGTATATTTTATTGCTGTGGTCCAGTGAAGAGAAGACAAAAGCATGAATAAGCAAGGTCAGATATTCCTCTATTAGGAATTGATGGAGTCTCCTCCGCAAATAGAAATGACATAGAGCAGTGATAGTCAGGCCCCAGTGATTCAGGAGCCAAATTATCAATTAACATTATCAAAGAGACCCACACATTTGTGTTGTCTGTGGTTACTGTACATTTCCCTGTACTACTTTTGCATTCCCCTCTATGCTCATTGCTTTTTCCTTGTAGACATAGTTATGTGATTCCTTTGAGGTGACCCAGTTGGAAAGGAGTTTTTTTAGTTCATAAACTCACATTTAAGACAAGACAGCATCACTTCTGACACAATCATTCTGAAGAATGGCCTTGTCTTAAATATCTATCCCCCTAACATTTTCAGGGGAGGGAGGAGAAGGATGGCCTCTATCATCCCTCTGCCAAGTCATAGGAGATGGTCCTGAGTTAATATATATACCTCTTTTAGTTTCAAATTAATGCATTGTGCACCTATCATCTGCCCTTGAAGCTCTTGGCATAAGTTCTTCACTGTTCAATATTTCCCTACTTTTTCTATTCTCAGCAGGTTTTTGAATGAGTTCAAGAGTTGAGCAAGGGACAGGCATTTGTCAAGTCATTGCTGAATTTTTGTTGTGGCACCCACCTGTTGTGCTACCAGATGAAATTTTTTATTGCAATTAATTAACTTTAGCTAATGCAAAATTAAAAAGTAATGGCACACACATAGAGATTCTAGCCTCAAAGATTCTCTTGAAAAAATTAGCTCTTTCTCCACTCATGTTGCAACCATTTACTGTGAAAAAAAATCTTCACAGTAGCAGATCTGTCTTAACAATGTGAAAGCCTGTAAAATTGGTTTGAGTGCTTCACTTTAAAATACATATTAATCTGAAACTCTTCCTGAGTTATTCCACTGAGCGGCATAGTATGAAAACAAACAAGTAGGCAACAGAATAAATAATTTGGTTGTTTTGCATGAACGGACTTTTGTCGCTCATTCCCAAAGAGATTCCTGACAAAATTTCTTGAAAATTTGATTCCAAAATCCACAGCCTATTTAACTAATATTCACTGGTTTTTTGTTTTGTTTTTTTGTTTTTGTTTTTGTTCTGGGGAGAGGGTATGTGCCGACTGGTCCCTTATAACATGTTACATGACAAATGCTGGAAATATGGCAGAGGCATATAATAAAGAAAAACGGCATGGCATAAGCATGACAGGCTGACAGTATCCTAAATAAAAAATTATGGAATTAAGGCAAACTTAATTGAACAAAGTTACACCTTTTTGAATTATGGTCAGTACTCTTGAGGTAGTTTGTATTAAAATGCAAGTTTTATGTAGAGTTGTGAGATTGTGTGCGACTTCTTTAGCAGGGAGATAAGATAAATGCAACCTCTGGAATGTATTAGGAACTTTAAGTCTTTTTAGAACAAAACAAGTAATGTGGTTTTCCTAAATGTCTTCGTATAAGGAAAATGGAAGTTTTTCCCTGGTAAGTCAACCTTTTGAAAAAACCCTGGGGAGAGAGGCCCATTGTGTACCAATTACCTACTTCTGGAAACTCCAGATCAGGGCCTCTTGAACTGTATAAAAGAATGAACCTAACTAACATGTGTGTTGGTTCTGAGTTGAAGCTGTGATGAACTGGTAACCATAAGGGAAGGGGTGGATTCATGGTGGGGCTTGAGGTGGGAGGATCAAGCACTATCTGGCAAAATGAGAAGCCAGTGCCTATGTGTGGAATTCATAACTATAGCAATTACACATATTAACTATCTCTGAAGGGAAAGCAAGCAGATGTCCTTGAGTGCTGGGATAACACAGTAAAGATAGGGTACTGGGCAGCCTGAAAACACCCTGCTAAAAAGGGAGAGAGAGATGGTTTTTCACCCAAGGGAGGTGATGACCAGGGGATCCAGAAGTCTGAGGATAGGTGCACTTGCTCTGTCACTGAGGAGAAATACAGCCATAATTGCCCTGAAGTATGATAATAGGTAAGAAGTCTTATTTATCTCTTTTTTTACCCCTACTCTTACATTTTCTTTAGGGTTTGGATTCTTAATCTTCTGTTTGGTTTCTTCCCTGTAGCTATTGGTACTGAACTTGAGACAACACGTGGCCAAAGTAGCCATGGTTATTTAAATTCCAAACCAATTTATTTTAATTTAAAGTTAGGGTAGTTTGTATGTGCCTTTTAACAAAAATCCAATGAATCAAAATTTTCAGTATTTCCTAACCTTCTGATAATCTGTATTTTTACATCAATGTCTTAGAATGTACCAAGAATAAGTCACAACTGAAGCTTTATTGATAGTGGATATTATTCTCAGTTCAGTTCCTAGCAAACAGATGTGTACAGTCAACAATTAACCTTTGGTTTTAGTTCCATGAGAGAAAACAAAGACTGGAAGAGCACAGAGGCTGATTTCTTTCTTCTGGCAGTCCCCCAAGATTGGGTTTGGAAACCATTAGAGTGGAACAGTACAAGGAATCTTGAATTAACACTGCCTGTGCTATATCTGTTTTGTAGCTTTAGAACTTCTGTTTCCAGACCCGTCAACATGACACCTTTTAAAAATCCTTCATTAAAAAAGATCTGTTCACTCCTTGATTAGACATTATTTAGAAAAAAAATGTGCCTATTCTTCACTGTAGCTGGAGAAGTTGTTTCTCTTTTCTAATTCCAGCAAACAACTGTTTTATTTACACATACAGATTTATTACCCATGAAAACACACTGGTGAAAAGTTTTTTTCCCTCCAGAAATATAGGCAGCTGTATTCTAGTAGACATTTGTAGGCATTTAAAGGTAACTCAAGGTTTTTATTTTACACGCATTTTTACCTATTGAAAAGTTTGGTTCAGTCTCTCAAAACTTCTTTCTTTTTAGAAATACTTCAACATAAATTTTCAGGCCTAAGGATAGGTTATTGATTTGCTTCTTGTTCTGGATTTATCATGACCTTGAAATCAGCAGATATACAGATGCTGTTCCCAGAGAGAAGCAGTGTTACACACAGTTATTAAGATCTAGCTGAAGAAGCTTATTTTATTTTCCAGGTATTGTTGTTGCGATTTCATAGCCTCATAAAGAAATAAGATTCCAACTTATCAAAAAGTTAAAAATATAAGGAATTATTTTCTCTTTTCCTTTCAACTGTGCATTGAAATATGATGTTAATCTTGTCTTCCAAGGTGAATCACAATTAGCTATTGGTGGCAGAGGAATGTTATGCAGAACAAAATTTCTCTTATCAGGAGGTATATGCATTCCTGCATTAACTCATGTCACTTCATATTCCTAGAAGCTTATGGCTATTGTGCCCATGAACAAGGAGATATATTTCATACCAGACAAAGGTAAGGCCATCTATTTGAGTTTAATTGAATTTTGGGATGCATCCTTATTATGCCAAGTATGGGTTGTTTATCATAGCCAACATAGTTAGAGTATCATGATGTTTCCCTGACATTACAAGAAGAATTTTGGTGCATAATATAATTATAAAAGAGAGTGAGACTTTTTTAATACAGAGCCAGTGAGTATTTACCAGATATGCTTTTCATTCACATCACATCACTGCTTTCCAGTCTATCAATACCAGCAGAGCTTCCTTACTTCCATTGATTGGCTCCCATCCTCACCCAATATATAGAAAGAATGATGCTTCTTGTACAGGCAGTTAAGTGGACATACTAAGAGGGAAGCATGCCACACACAGCAGTTTCTCCTCTGCCCTTTTGCTTTCACTCTGCTCAACTCAGGTAAGTATTGTTTTTAAAAAATAAATGGCTTGTACGACTGTCATCTTCAGGGTAATCTGTTCAAGTGAGAGGTTGTGTCAGTGCCTTCCATCTAAACCTGAGTATCTCAAACAACTTTGCTGCTGTAACTTTCTTGACAGAATGCTTTTAACATACACAGTGCAGGCATACAAGCACACATTTACTGCCCATTTCTCAAGCATTTGTGGTTCAGCACTTGCACACCAGCATCTTGTGTGTGTGCTGGGCAATTTCCAGCCTTCTCCTGGACCATGCAGGGAGATAATGAGGTTTGTTTGTTCCTTTAAAGATACAATAGCCAGCAGCTTGCCTTATAAACTGGAGTTAGCATTAACTTTAAACCTAGCACAGCACCGTGTTGATTTAGATTAAAAAAGTAAAAATGTATTAATCAAGGGCAAAGGATTTTAAGTGAGTTCAAATAGTGCTGACATCAGCCTCATAGTATGTGGACAATCTGGAAACAATGTAAGATGTGTTGACTCCAGTTATGTAATTTATGTAGATGGAGTTGTGTATCTTACTTTGACCTTCCAATACAGTGTAGATCAGGCCCTAGAGAGCACCAGACTAAATCTCTTAAGGTAGGTCTACACAGCAACATTATTTTGAAATAACTAGTTTTATTTCAAAATAACTTAGTCCGTATTTACACAGGGGCAGTTATTTCAAAATAATGTCAAAATACTGGAGGATTTCTTACTCTGACTCCTGTAACCCTCATTGTATGAGGAGTAAGGGAAGTCAGAGGAAGAGTACTCTATTTCAAAACAAGTGCTGTGTAGACACTCACAGTTTCAAAATAAGCTATTTCAAAATAAGCTACGCAATTGATGTAGCTTAATTTGCCTGGCATATTTCGAGTTAAGCCCTGCTGTGTAGACATACCCTTAGAGAACATCTACACTTCACGGCTATTTCGGGATACAAAATATTTTTTGAAATAACAGACATGCTATTATGGCATCCCTGTAACCCATGTTATTTCTAAATTTGGTGCTGTGTTCATGTGCCAAATTTCAAAATAGAATAGAAATAAGATACAGAATTTGCATAGCACAAATTGCATATCTTATTTCAATTTTAGGGTGCTGTGCAGACACAACCTTAGTTATAGATACCACAGATGGCTCTTTTAGAGTTATGCTGTTATGACACCAGCAGGTGGAACTGAACCTGGGAACTATGGAGCTTAGTGTAAGGTAGTAGCTCTAGAGTGTGAGCTAATTGCCAGCTGGTGCTCAGGTTAGGCTATAGCACAGAATCATTCTTTCTCTATGTACAAGTGATCTAAATGCCACTACATGGGACAGTGAACCACACCCATTAGGTGTGTGGATTACACTGTCAATTGACCCTCTCAGTCATCTGACTATTTTCAGCCCTTATGCAGCCAGAATTCAGAGCAGGAAGGAGCTAGATTCAGGACTACGCATAAAGCAACATCTGGGTTTGTGACAGGCAGAAAGGTAGATTTTTTGCCTGTGTTGGAAAATGTTTGTAAGATTTTTTCATGACTGGTAAGAGCATTGTCCACCAACCCCATAAAGTAGTCATTATTAATTTCTCATCTGGTACATGCTTATATTTGTTTAAAGTTTCCAATCTACAAATATGTAGACATAGAAATTTGCACAAACCAAAATAGGCCACAAAGCATGGTATGCTACCACTTCTTTCAATAATCATTGTTTACATATTCTTACTTTCTCCTACTATAATAATGTCTGTGACAAAGTGAGCTACAGACACTAGGTAATTAATTTTTCACAACATGAAAGTAGGGGTATTCAGAATTTACAGGTGGGGAATTTAACATAGGCTAAATAATGTTTTCATGTGGTCTTTAATCCAAACTGAGCTAGCTGATGGAGCAGTGGGTCTTAAGGAAAATGCATTACCTGATGGGTCAGATGAACATATTTACACTGATGGGCATTTACAGTTATAACTCAAGAAATTTACATCCCTGGATGCTATAATCAGGCCACACAAAATCCTTAATATTAAAACATTTACTGTGAGCTATGCACCATGTACCAAGAAGTTAAGTTGCTTTTATTCACATTTTGACATAGGCAATTAGCATATGGAAATACCATAAAAGCAAGTGGTTTTAAGTGTGTGGTTATATGAGGCATATAGTGTGCAGCAGACCTAATTATGCTGAATTAGAGGATTTCTTGTGCAGTAGATTTTTACCTGTCACAGAGCAAAAATATACTTCAATGATCTGTAATTCTGATTATTAGGATGTTCTGCATGAGGAGCCTTGCAATTCATCAGACAGAGAGTTCTCAGATGTATTATTGTCTCTCTTGTATCAAACCAGTTTGTTTCAGGAGAGATTTAGGAAGGCAGACAAAACTTTAAAAAAAACATAACTGTAAATCTACTGTTGCAACCTACAATCTCAGCAGATTTAAAGGTTACACTTAAAGTTTGCTAAACAGAAGTGCTGGGCTTTCTGCCTTCATGATTGTTGAACTGTTTTTCTATCAAATATACACATGCAAATAGATTTATGTTTTTCTTAGAAGCATCATTCTAGTAGGTCTGATCTCAAAAGTCATGTTTCATGTCATAGTTTGGCCACTATGAAATAGCTCCTCACAATGACTGACTAAAATTATCCGGCGTGTAGGTTTGTTGATATCCCCCATTGGGATTAGGAACAATAAGCCAGGCAGTGTAGGTAGGAAAATGGAAGACAAGGAGACATGCCCATAGAAGAAAGGAGAATGGAACAGGTGTGTATGGGGGACCAATGGCATGTTTAAATGGAGACTAATCTTCCTCCAAAAAAAAAAAAAAAAGCTACCTAAACACTCTCATAAACAATTGTTATAGCTCTTAGAAGCATGTTGTGTGACTATGAACAAAAGGCAAATGGTCTACATATCTCTGAATGGGATATAAGGAGGTTGGTGGTTGAAGCACTCTCTGTTCAACTGTGGTCCACATTGTTAGAGAGTTTGACAATAACTATTGTAGGCAATGTGTCATGACAATGTGGCTTTATAGAATCCAGTACAAAGTAACTTAATACAATTTTTTAAAAGAACTTCAGTGGAGTACTTGCCAGCCACTTGAATTAAAATATGTAGTCAATGGGCACTGTGAAATCTGAGTGTACCTATGGGGAATTATATGTGATTTGTGTATAGATATTTCAGCCCGGATGTACGCTTTCCATATTTACAAATAAATTAAATACGACACATTATATTTATTCTGCTTTACTCCTTTCTGTTATTCATCAGCATTTGAGTTTATAAAGCAAATATTATTTGCATTATAGTTCAGTAGTTGCTTAGGCAGCATGAGTTTGTGTGACAATTTAATAGTGATAATTAGGTTCAACCCATTAGTGCAGTAAGTGCATTTTTTATTTGATTTTCTGTGCAAACCTCAAACATCTTTTCTGACTTCAAAGCCTATGGGGTGACTGATTCTGTGTATTTGGTCATTGTTGATTCATACAGCATATTTGTTATCACATCTCCCATTGCCAAAAGTTCAAGGACTGATTTGACACAAGCCCAATGGAGATTGCTCATTTTGTTCTATGTAAAAGCTGGATTGCTACTATATTTTTTCCTTTGCACAAATAAATTTGTAGAGTATTGACCCTAAAAATATGTGATTATTTCATGTATTTTGCCATTCTTTCTTCTGAAACAAATGGATAAAATCAGGGATTCAAGTTAAGGAGGTCAAGCATTACAACTTTCCTTCCTCTGCTAAAAAAGAAGATAAGCTCCTCCTTATTTTGACTGTTAATGCTAAACGTATAGGCAAAACACCTGCTCACCCTAGGATACTGTGGTGAGAACTGCTTGTCCTGTTACAATCATCTTAAATATACACTAGGACTCGGTAGCCCATATCACATTCACAGCTACTGTGAGTCTACAGAAAAACTTCCCTGATGGGTTGGAACCAGATCAGCTTTTTCTCACAGACTCACAGACTTGAAGGTCAGAAGGAACCAACAAGATCATCTAGTCTGACCTACTGCACATCACAGGCTACAGAACCTCTGGCTCTGAGCTACTGAAGTCCTCAAATCCTTAAACCTTCAATTTATATGCACCCACTTCCTAGAGAGAGAGAGAGAGAGAGAGAGCGATGTAATTGCTACAGAGTCATCTTCATCTAAAGTGACAGCCATTTTGTATTTAAAGATCCCTTGTTTAGTGCCCATTCTCCTGAAACTTGCATCCATATAGCTAAACATTCAGATAAATTGTACTACTAAAACAATCACTTGGTTTGCAGAAACAAGAACAAGTAGTGTTTGTACATTCCACAGTTTATTAGGAAAGAAAATGGGGGGAGGCGTAAATTACACCTTCCAAAAATTTCACTTGGCAGGAGGGGGTAGGCCTGAAAAATACACTCAGTATGGAATGTTCAATGTTGCACACCTGCCTGACAATTGGGAGCAGAAGATGCAAAGTTTTATTTCCAGAGGCTGTGTTTCGAAGGCTTCCTGCAGGTATCCAGACTACATCATTTGGTTAAACAGTGGAATAAATTGTCTAGGGAGATTGTAGAGACATCTCTGGAGATATTTAAGAGCAGGTTAGATAGACATCTATCAGGAATGGTCTGTGAAGGCAGGGGACTGGACTCAATGACCTTTTGAGGTCCTTTACAGTTCTAGTGTTCTATAATTCCATTATTTGACTCAGTAGACCAGCTATGTTAAAGAAAATGGAGACAGATAGTAAATCAGCAGCAGTTTTTGGTTTATGACATAGCATCAACCCATCTCATGCTGGGATTCAGCAAAGGAACACAAAGAGCATGAGCAAATAATTCAGGGAAGCTCCGTTTCACATTGAAGTTCGGACTAGATGATCACAGTAGTATCTTCCTGCTATACATAGTCTATGAAGTATGAGAAAAAGAAGGAAAATGGCTCATGGATGGAGCAGTGATCTTGCGTACCTCCATTAAAGAATTTAGAGGACACAGCGAAATTGATTGTATCAAGCAAAAATAAGATACAACTCACAAAATGTTCCAAACTTTTGTGAGAGAGTATAAGGAAAGTTGGGAGACTCACACACAGAAGTCATGCTGAGATGGTTGCAATCATCACTACATCAGGAGGTGGAGGAGGCAGTGCCTAGCAATGTAACTTGTGAGGGAACAAACCTAAGAGACCACAGGGATTAAAAGCCTGCTGCTTTTATCTGTCATGCCTGAGTTTCATTCTTGGGTGACTAGTCATTAGAATAGCTCCCCCCTGAGAAGCTACACTAACAGCAATCAAAAGGGAGAGAGTTCATGACATTTCATAGGCTGTTTCAAATGCAGTTCTATAGCCCTCCTGCTCTCAGCGAATGAGGCAACCGATGGAAAAAGAAAGGAGTCATAGTGACACAGTACACTGGACCATGTCCTGATCTGCATGTTCTCAGGCTGAGGAAGTCTGAAACCCCTGAGATGCATGTGGCCAGAAAATTCATACTAAAGTACATTTAATTGTGACTTGCTTCCTGGATGCTATTGGGAGTAGCTCATAGCTGAAATATACTTTCCCAATTGCAAAGATGTTATTTATCTTAATGGTAAATTCTGATCCAAATATCTATATTCCTTAACCAAACAATTCCATGCATTGCACAACTGTCCATTACCATGCATTTCTCTTTCTGGAGAGAAATAGAATTTCTCCTGCACTGGCAGCCTTTACCCTATCCCCATTCATGCAAATGTGGGTGGAAGTGTGCTTCTGAAGAGAATATCAGATGCAACTTAGAGTGATCAATCATACTATTTGTGTGGGGGAAATGCATATGCTTCTATTGCCCCTTTGCCCAATTGTTTGCTGAAATCTAAGGCTTTGGAAAGTAGTTTCCATTTGGATAAGAAATTGGTGTTTTCTCTTTGTAATGTGCTTGTTTGGAAAAAAAAATTACATGCATCCTGTTTCCTTGAGCAGCAGCTGGATGAAAACTGTGTACAGACAACTCTTTTATTGTGGAATCCCCATGACAGGTAATTTATACAAATGGAAAGCAAACATACAAAAGGAAAACATCAGCTTCCTCACCTCTAATTATCTCCAGAATCCCATAGAGACTTACAGCCAAATTCAGACTCCCTTGTTGACTGGCAACACAACAATTTCTGTTCCAGCCTCCAACCCAAATTTGAAACTAGGTCTATATCTTTGCTGCCAAAAGCAGTGTGTTTTTGCAGTGAGATAACTAATGCACACTAGCTATCCTGCTGTACAACCCTAGGTAAGACACAGTTCTGTAGAGTTGACTGTGATGTATCTAGATGGGTCAACATTAGAATTAGAACAGCAGGATAGGTTATGAACAGCACTTGTCTCACTGTAAAAACATACTTTTTTGGGCAGTGAAGGCAAAACCCAGGAAACTGTGTTAGCTGTACACTTTCCACTGTATTATCACTTGGCACCAAGAATTAACCTTTCTTTGGTCTGCTGCTGTTTTTACTTCACAAAGGAGTTTCTATTAAGTATTTACTGCACCTACATATTATTAGGTTGTCGGTGATCACCTTTGCTTCCAGGGATCCTAACTGGGATCCACTGATGTTCCTTTGATAGCTCTTCTAATTGCATTCACCCACCAAAGCTGGACTCCTAACGGATGAAAACTAACTCAGATTCTGAATCTTCATTGAGCATTTTGAATGAGTGTACAAACAGCAACAGGTTACATTTTGCAGCTGGTGTTTGAAACTTATTGTCTGGCTATACTAAAAGAAAGACAGGAGACACTTACTATGGGATTAATCAGGCCACACATGTATTTAATTTATTTATTTATTTATTTATTTATTTATTAGATGTCTGGGACTAGCCAGCAGATAAAAGAGTAGAATGCAGTTACGCCCCTCCTCATTCAAAAACTGGCTTCTGCCAGTTTCCCCATCTTTTCTCCATCCAGGTCTCCCAGCCAATTCATGGCTGGGACCTTACCATCCACAAACCTGCTCAGCATGAATGGGACTTCACTGTACAGGATGCTCGTTTTGAGCTCTTCCACCAATCTGGATTGCAGGGGATGAGTCAGTATTGCTCTTTGTCCCATTTTACAGCAGTTTGACTTCTTTCTCTCCATTCCCCAGCCATAAATCACTGTTCCCTGCCAGACAAATCCCACCAGCACTCCTGAAAGGTGTTGTGTGGCCATCCTGCAACACTTATTCTCCAAAGCTTTGTTGACCGTGGAAGGGGGGTTCTGTCCATGAACCTAAGTGTTGTAAACACAGGGAAGGTCCATGATTCTAGTATGCTTAGGATGGCAGGATTGTACAGCAAAGGGTGAAGAGACTTTATTTCCCAGTCATGACATGGCTGTGTACAGTATATCTGTGCCAACACTTATTTTGGTGTACGCCACATATCTGTTCCTAATGTGGCTCATGAAGCCAAACACAGTCAACAATGATCCTAGAATAAGGGAATTTAATTACAGAATAGTTGCAGAATAGTGTTTCCTTTGTAGGATCGAAAGTTCATTGGTGATGCCTGTAGACCCATCTGTATATCAACAGAGCCAATGTGGTTCATATTGATACTACATGCTGTGCCTTGTTCATATACATCAGACTAAAGAAAAATACTTGTAAACAAGCACAGTACAGATCTGGTTTTCAAACCCTCCACAGGTATCTGGATCCTCCCCTTCTTCCCCTCCCCCCCCATACACATTGTTCATTGTTCTTAGTGGGCAAGAGAAATTTATTATGTGATTTGCTTGCACATTGTAGATTATTGTGGATCTAGAAGATGACTTGGGGCTATGCAAAGGAACACTATGGTAACATTATAATGACGCTGGAAATCTTCAGTAGAGCATTGCCACATACTTGTCTTGTAACTTACTTTGGTGGATTTCAGTCCCCTTCAACAGATGTTAACATGTTAACTGAGAGCCTTGGGATGAGAAGATCAGTAGAAAGTGAGGAAGGAAGGGGGGTGGGTTGTGAAAGGGTTCAGAGGGGGAAAGAAGAGTTTTATGTGCAAAGGCCAAACACCAAAGACCAAGCTTGGTTGCTTGTATACAGGCCCATCTAGATCCAAGCAGAGAAAGGGAACTGTTTGGTTGCACAAGGGACTTCATCGTAATCTATTCTCCCTGTGACAATTTCATATGTTTTGTACCATTCTCAGTCCCTGGTGTCTGTCCCTTCTGAGCTAAGCCACTCTGCAAAAGTAAAGAAAAGAGGGATTATGTGAAGCATCCATCCCAGTAGTTTCACATACATAATGCCATGTCCTTCACAGTAAGAGAAGTGAGAGGCTTGTGATGTAAATCCAAAGTCTCCGTGAAGGAAATATATTTCTGGAGTCACTTTCTGTTTCCCTGTTCTTTTCATTCATTCACTGGGTACATGGGCCAGAATTTGGGGAAGTTAGGGTTTGAGTAGATATTTTGTTTTGTTCTGTAGTCCTTTTCCATGGGAATTCTGTCTGTAGCTTAGAATACAATTTCAAATTGCCTCCCAGAAATTCAAGGTACTTCCTCAGATTTAACTGTAGGGTAAACGTGTTTGGTCCACTTTCATAGATCACAAAACATTTCCACTCAGTACTATGTAGAATCTTTCGAGCATATATGGCTGGGTGTCCATCACAGGACTGGAAAGACACTTCTCTATATTACTCTGGCACTCTAAACAATGCTGGCCTTTTAAAAAGAACTAGTTTACCACAGTAGCAGCATAATCTCTGAAAAGAACCAAACCACACTCCAGCTGGCACCTATATGCATTGTAAATAGTGCAACATTTTAATAGGAGTACTGCAGTTATCTTACCATTTTTGTGCTCAGCCTCTTTCTTACAGCCTACAATGGAGTTGGAAGGAAGGAGGCCTAAACAATAGCATTCTTAGGATGCTAAATGTATGAACACTTTTATGTTATATAGGGGGATTATGCAGGTTATGTCCAAGGTGAAATGAAATATAATGCTAAACTTGTCTTTGACTTGCCAGGACATTCCTATGTGGAAAGGGAAAACAGTCCATCAATAGAGCAGGATCAGCACTGCAGCAATAGCAGAGACAGATGGAGAAGTACCCCAGGGAACCCGCTTCTTGGCATTGACAGAAGGAGTCAGGGATAGTTTGAATTCCATGGGATAAAATAAAATTGGGTTCTTAGGAAGGAGCAGGCACTGATGAACTGGTTCATGGAGCAGGAGATTGCCCAGAAGGACCAAGACAGGACCACATACTTGCAAAGGCTCTGGTACAGCTGGTGAAGAACACTTTCTGAGTCCGACTCCTGCCATGGCCACTGTTCTTCTCTGGGAACAGGCAATACCTCCTAATCCTCAAGCTACAACCTGGACTGCTGCTGAGGCAGTGAATCCCACCACCACCCCTGACAGGAGAAAGATGCTGGTCAGCTGGTACAAATATTCATTCTGGCACCCACTACCCCTCACAGTGGAACCATAATAGGAGTGGAGCAACAAACCCAATTCAGTCCCTGTAACCCAGCCTGCATTCTGCCCCCAACCTTACACAGGAAATGACCCTGTTTGCCTTTCTGTACAATATTCCACAGCCATTCTCCGCACTTCTCAGGTGACAGGGAAGGGAACAGTATGGCAACCTGTCTACAGACTCCAATGTTTGCCCAATTCTCTGAAAATTTGACTGGGTGTTTTATTCATTTATTCCTGTTACAAACTGTCTTAGCTCCATGTGCTACATATGTCCATAAATAAAAGTCGCTGTTTACTTTACTATGTGTGCGTATCTTGCTTTCTGACTATGAACAACATGTTGTTTCCTATGTTTCGAAATAGGCTACAGGATTCACAGCACAACTGTGATTTCTGTAACTGTGTGGAATTAACGAAAGGCAATGAATTTGTCCCTCCTATGTGCCCTTCCCTCCCAGGCACAAATTTCATACTGTAAAGAAAAATAAATGAAAAAAATCTTCATGACAATGAACTAAGGTGTGAAATAAGTGTTTCTGTCTAAAACACCAAAATTAAACTATATGAGATGTTAGCAAAGTCATAATGATATTTCAGTTAACAACTTGATTCACAATACAGATATAGGGAACACAAGTAAATTAATAGGGAAGATATCTGACATGGGATGGAACTTTTACATACCCTTCTCCTTCACCCTCTCCCAACAGTAACCATGCAAGTAGTCATGCATAGCACCTTATAAGCACTTAAACGATGTCACAGATCATTGTGAGGAAGGAATGGGTTGAAGCCTCACCCAAAAATCTTACATAATAATTTTAAAATTACTTTAACAATGATTAAGAGCTCCCCAGGGAACACCTTGAAACAGAGCCATTAACATATATCCACATTGCTCAAAGATGACATGAAAGAGCATATGCACTTTCTGTAGTAGAAAAAAATAGCTAAAGGTGTTCTTGTTTCTGCGGCATCTCAGAATCCTCCTCAGGTTCCTCCAGGGTGGCTTCCCCAAATAGGTCTACTGGGTAGTGGTGCAGAATCATATGATCTTCTCCAGGCTTCCTCCCTGAGCTCCTCCAAAATCCCTGCTGCCTCCTCACACTGCCCCTCATTGGCATACCATTATGTGACAAGGCAGTTCTTGAGTTTGAATATGGATGTTTTAAACCCTCGATGCTTTAGACAGGCTGGACCTGAATGCTGGGACAGTTAAGCACAACCACTGCAGCTAGACTTTGGAGGCCCATGGGCTTTTATTTCATTCAGAAGAGAAAGAAATGGCCCTTTAGCTTTTATTTTATGAAAGCCAGAACTACCATTTGAGCAGACCCGTGACAGAGAGAATATGCACAAACTGTGCAGAAGCTCCTCTGGCAAGGGAGCAAACATATAAGCACAACTGTGTCAACATTATCTCCTTTCCCCACTCAGCACACGTAGGGTTCCTGAATAGAGCTGGTTGAAATAAGGAAGGCCTTTTCCTTCAATGAACAACCTTTTATTTTAGGAGGATGAAACTAAAGGTGTAGCCTTATCACTAGGCTTCTCAGGCACACTATGATCTCTCAGACTCTCTCAAGAGCAACCATCTTCTCCATCTTATTTCAAAATGTTAAAGGTCAGAATGTTCAGACTGAAAAAAAGACAAAATTAACAAGCAATCTAGCATATTATAGCTGCCTTCTGTCACAGGCTTTCTAGAACACTGGTGCAATTTACTGTAAGTACTACCCAGTCACTGTGAGAATTCACCTCATTTTGACAACTATTATGGGTTCAGCTTTTGGAACTTTAGGCACGATAATCTCTTACCTCATCAGCAAATCTGCCTCTGCTAGAAACTGCCCCAGAGGCAAGCAAAGTAGAATAATATTTGAGTAAGAAGAAATGACAGCCATTGCATTACTGTGTAATTAGTGCATGCATTGAATACAGGTTAAATAACTGCTATTTCTCACAAGAAATGCAATAATTACCTTGAAGTCATGGTTCCAGATGAACTCAGTTCACACCAGCTGAGTAACTTCCTCACTTAGTATATTGGTGTTACTAATTTGAATTTATAAACAAAAATGTTTCAGAAAATCCAGCATACAAATGCTTTGGATATTCATACAACTGCTTTGGCATACTAGATTTGGATTTGTCTATTCAGCTCAGAATACTCTACATTTTGTGAGGTACGGAAAAAAAGCAGATTAGATAAAATAATTCACACTTATGCCTTTCTCCTTGTTCTGTTTCTCTTAAACTGGGAATCTGAACATTAGGAAAACAAAACAAAACAAAAACACACTTCTTGAACTATCTATGGGGAATGAGTTCAATTCATGTGAAAGCTGTACCTTGGAGAAAAAGAGCCAAATCCTCAGGTAATCCCCTCTGCTCATGTAAGTATTTGTCATTCCATAAGGAACACAAAGGCTCAGGGACTTCTCTGCCATAAATCTGGGGAATCCTCCATGTTTAAGGGCAGAAATCCATGAGGAGCTCAGAGTAGAACTTTGTTCCCCATTAGTCTCTTTCTTTTTGGGTTATAAGGTTGGTCATTTATTTAGTTAGTTAAGTTTAGATTAAATCAGGGGTGGCCAATAATTTTTGAGAGGGGTCCACTCCAAGATTTTGGAAAGTGGTCCAGGGTCACACTCTTCCATGATATTAATGGAGGTGGTACAGGGTCTGGGATGGAGGTTAGGTGCAGAAGGGAGCTTGGGGTAAGGAACTGGGGTGCAGTAGGGAGAGTGGGGTCTGGGAGGGAGTTTGGATGAAGGAGGCAGTTGTGACCTAGGGCAGGGGACTGGGCTTCAGGGGTTTGGTTTGTGACCTAGGGCAAGGCACTGGGGTGCAAGGGTTTAGTTTGTGACCTAGGGGATGGGACTGGGTTGCAGGAGTTAGGGTTGTAATCTAGGGTAGGAGGGGATTGTGATCTGGGGCAGGGGATTGGGGTGCCAGATCTAGGAGGGGGTATGAGTGCAGGAGGAGGAGTCAAAGATTTAGGTATGTTGAGTGGAGGGGGGCAGGAGGTTGGGGAAGAAAGGGGCTGGGGTGCCAGAGGCAGGCTCTGGCCAGACTTACTAGCCAGCAGCCCAACCTGACTGCCCTCAGAACTAAAAGCTTGCAGGGCTTAAAAAGTTTCTTAGCCTGCCTGCCCGCCCGCCCCATGCCTGCATAGGCTGCAGAGCCATGTGCTTGTCTGAATAACTGAGTGGGAGGGAATGGGGACATGGTGCTTCATGTGCTGCCTGTTATTCAAACAGGCAGCTCCCACCGCCTAGTTTCTAGGCAGAAGCCAGCCAATGAGATTGTGGTAAGGGGGCGGGAGCTGTGCCTGAAGCCTCCTCTCTGCACGCCGCTTTTCTGAGCAGCGTATGGGGCAAGCCAGGGAGCTTGCCTGGGGTTCCTCACTGTGTTCACAAGCTGGATCTGGTGGCTTGGAAGGCTGGATCTAGCCCACAGACCGTATATTTCCCAGGTCTGCTCTATATAATCTTCAGCAGTAATTGATACATTTCATTAAATAGAACAATACAGACAATTCCTGCCATATATATTCCTGAGGTAGTTTCAGTGCCATGAGATTTCTTTAACTGTAAAAAGGGTTTGAACTTTATCAGTTTAGTTACATATTTTCACCTTCACTATACTGCACTTCAAGCTAAAAGCAAAATGTCATTATTAGCTTAAGTTGCTTTTCCCATAATTGTAAGCAATCAGATATGCTTCATACTAATGGTTTTTCAGACATGCAAATTAGCAGCAGCAAATTCTCTTCCAGCATCTCATCTTGTCTCAGATTTCTCAGTCCTGGTAAGTTAAGCATAAATCTACATTATGTTTATTCTTGGAGCATTATTAATGATTCAAGACCTTGTTAATCTGGCCTTTAGTGTTAAAATGTCAATTTATGTCCTTGGTCCAGCAAAGCATGAGACCTTTCACACCTAAATTTTTCAAAATGCTATCGGAGGTGTCAGTTCTCAGGATTTTAGTCATCATTGTAACATTTGATTGACATAACTTCACTTAATAAGACTACTGCTGAATTTTTACCTGAAAGATTAAAAAAAAGTGAGGGTATGACCATTTCACCAATCATCCAAATAATCTACCCAAAGCATCTATCCATCCTAAATATTTCTACAAGCACACTCATATGAATCCCAGTGTATCAGTTTAAAGCCGGAAGCATCCCTGATTCTTCTGTTTACTTATTCTTACTGACATGAAGGCTCAGTAGCCCCACACGGTGCCAGGTACAATTGTATTTGACATTTAGCTATGCTGGCTGACTGCCACATTATATATATGAATGCGGAATGCTGAGCAAAGCTCATAGCCAGAAGCAGTGGAGAATGGTTAAGGTAGTACTAGGGAGATTCAGAGGGGCAATAGACTGATTGGGATAGATCCAAAATCCATTAAAGTCAATGGAAGAATATTTGCTCTCTGCAGTGGTATTTGAATAAAGCACCTGTCAATGACTGATAACATTTAGAAGTGTCATTACAGCAGTTGCATCATTCTTTTTTCCTCTAGAGAGACAGCTGCTTTTATGACATACTGGGAGCTACATTATGTTAATCAAAAGGTTTATTAGTGATTGAGGTCATAAAAAATCATGGATAATGGCTGTAGTCTCAGTTCCTGTCAATGTTTGCTGTTGAAATAATTTTATGTTCCAAAGGTCACTGGATAGGTACAAATATTTAAGATGTAGATTGAAGAAATCCATTGTCAAATAAAAGCATTTTTAGCCTCATTCATCACATCTCCCGTAATGATTTCTTAAAGGAAAGGATTTTTAAAGTCTTAATTATTGGGGCAATGTTTCACAGATCAAAATAAAAGGTCTGAACATTTTAAAGAGAATAAGGGATTGCCTAAACATATATAAAGTTTGTTGTATACTGGAGAGTAAATCTACCACACACATAGACTGCCATTCCCTCAGTACATGTGTGGTCTTCACTGACATTGATTAACAGTTTATTGTTGTACTTCAGAATCATGGCAGCCCCTTTTCAATTTATACTACATTTCTGTGAAAACTTAGGAATCGTTTCTGTTAATAATTGTAACATATCACCTATCTTAGTTTTAACTAATTTGTAGTTACATTACTGTCAAATATTAGGTCATACTTTTTTGTATCGTCTTCATTTATTACATTACTTTGTAGCTAAATATATTCATGCAAGTTTACAATATGTAAAATACCATATTCATTTTTTCAAACTAAAGTTGTTTGATAAAGGTGTATGTACATATGTGTGCATGTGTGTGTGTGCACACACACACACATATATATTTCTTGCATTTGTCCAAGCTTGGGCAATGAGAACAGACTAATCAGCTTCACTTCTGTTTATAGAGTTTTGAGTCAATTTCAGTATAACAGTGTCTATGTAACATGGAATACAAGCATTTGAAGGGAATATTTGTTTAAATCACTTTGGGATTTATAAAGTAATCACAAAAGACTTTTTTTTCAAAACTTAACATTTGGGGTATATGTATGACAGTATTATTTTAATGGTCTAATTGTCTAACCCTGTATACATCCAGATGATCATGAACATCAGGGCACATAAAAGGCAATCGAGGTGGAGAGTGTTCTTTTACAAGGCATTGAAAATTTAGATACCACAGGAAGCAAAGAACATTTCACTTTCCCACTCTCCACACACTCTCTTCAAAACATTCAACATTCACACAAGTGAATTATATAGGCTATTGTTATCATTGCTGTATTTTTATTCTTACCTTTTATCGGAAATGTAATTATTTCAACATTAAATAAAAAGAGGTTGCCAAGCTAAAAAGATTGAGAAACACTGGACCAACCTACTCATATTTGTATTTATATAGCCATCACTGGGTATGTGTATATATCTCAACAGTTATGTTTATATGCTTATAATAGCAAAGTTACTCCAGCTAAAGGCTGGTTTATCACCTCTCCTCCCTTTGGCTTCCAAAAAAGACATGATTTTTTTTAAGCCTTCTTTTCAAATGCTTCTAAATGTAAGCACATTACATTTTAAATGAGAAAGCACTTTCAACTTTCTGGAATTTTCAAAGCAGTATCAGAATTGAGGACCTCAGGGGTCTGTACAGGATCACATTGAGAGGTTTAACAAAAACTCAAGAACATATACAAGATAATGCCACAAATTCAGACTTGTACTAGAAAAAAAAGAAGGTCAGATAATTAAAAGGAGACAGAATGGCTAAGCCCAGTTCTACTAGCATTACAGAAGAAGAATGTTGAAGAGGTGAGAAATCTATTGATACTTAGCAGTCACCATTTTATGTCAGATCCTCAGCTGGGATAAAATACCCCATTTTGATAATCATGCAATCTTTTTTCTTCAGAAATGGGTATGATACAACTTGGTGAAAGTGTAACCCCCCACACCTAGTGGGTGTGGGTCACTGTCTTACGAGGTGGCACTTAGACCACTTATAGCAAAAGATAAGAACAAGGGAACTCTATAGCCTAAACTCAGAGTGAGCTGGCTTTGTATTTCAAACTTGTAGAGGCTCCTATGCTGAGGTCCCAGGTTCAAATCTACCTGCTAGTAGATACAAAAGTTCTTGACGTACATTTGTAAACCCAGGTACAGTGTTATTTAGGACACAGCTTGTCTTTCCCTTCTGCTCCAGTCCTCCATATGGATTCCATCCTGTACCCATGACTTTTCCCACTCAGCACTCTTTATGCTCCATCTTCTTTTCATGGTGGATCTCAAGTCATATCTTTGGAGGACTTGGTTCCTTAGCTCTAACACATCTTGATATCTTTGTGCCAAAGATATCTCATGGAGCTACCATAAGGTGGGTGCATAACTGGCTGGATAACCGTACTCAGAGAGTAGTTATTAATGCTTCACAATCCTGCTGGAAAGGTAGAACAAGTGGGGTTCCTCAGGGGTCTGTTTTGGGACCGGCTTTGTTCAATATCTTCATCAATGATTTAGATATTGGCATAGAAAGTACGCTTATTAAGTTTGCAGATGATACTAAGCTGGGAGGGGTTGCGACTAATCTGGATAGGGTCATAATTCAAAATGATCTGGACAAATTGGAGAAATGGTCTGAGGTAAACAGAATGAAGTTTAATAAAGACAAATGCAAAGTGCTCCACTTAGGGATGAACAATAAGTTTCACACATACAGAATGGGAAGCGACTGTCTAGGAAGGAGTACAGCAGAAAGGGATCTAGGGGTTATAGTGAACCACAAGCTGAATATGAGTCAGCAGTGTGATGCTGTTGCAAAAAAAGCAAATATGATTCTGGGATGCATTAACAGGTGTGTTGTGAGCAAGACACGAGAAGTCATTCTTCCGCTCTACTCTGCGCTAGTGAGGCCTCAGATGGAATATTGTGTCCAGTTCTGGGCACCGCATTTCACGAAGGATGTGGAGAAATTGGAGAGGGTCCAGAGAAGAGCAACAAGAATGATTAAAGGTCTAGAGAACATGACCTATGAAGGAAGGCTGAAAGAATTGGGTTTGTTTAGTTTAGAAAAGAAAAGATTGAGAGGGGACGTGATAGCAGTTTTCAGGTATCTAAAAGGGTGTCATAAGGAGGAAGGAGGAAAACTTGTTCATTTTGGCCTCTGAGGATAGAACAAGAAGCAATGGGCTTAAACTGCAGTAAGGGAGGTTTAGATTGGACATTAGGAAAAAGTTCCTAACTGTCAGGGTAGTCAAACACTGGAATAAATTGCCCAGGGAGGTTGTGGAATCTCCATCTCTGGAGATATTTAAAAGTAGGTTAGATAAATGTCTATCAGGGATGGTCTAGACAGTATTTGGTCCTGCCATGAGGGCAGGGGACTGGACTCAATGACCTCTCTAGGCCCCTTCCTGTCCTAGTATTCTATGATTCTATGATAACTCTAATTGTATCAATTTTAAACCACCTTGATTTATGTTCAGGTATCCTACTAGCAATCCCATTACAACAGGAAAAGAAACAATCTCTTTTAGATGACTTATGAGAATTCTTGTAAATTTCAGCTGTGGCTGCAGGCAGGATATTTTTAAAGCTATTTTTCAGACAACACAGACTCAGTGCCCAACTGTTTTCTGAAGTCCATAGGGCTTTAAAATTGGATTGCTAAAAAAATAGTAAAAACAAAACTTTTTTCCTTTCATAGACATAATCAGTTAAGAGAAGGTAAAGGACCAACAAGTTTTGATCCAAATGTTTATTCAGGTTTCCCTATGGTCATAAACTTTGCCATAAAAATCAAATACCTTTTTCATAATACTCATTTTATAGTGTAGCGTAGCAAAGGTTTGTCTATATAGACAGCAAAAGACAAGTTATATCCCTGAAGACATTCTCTGGAACACAATTCAGCCAAAAACTAATATTATTGTACTGATAGGCCCAATTACAGCATAGAATAAAAAAGAATGCTAATCTCTCATGGATTTAGGTAACTCACATTTTGCTAAACTAAGACCATCTTTCTTATTGTGGTATTAAAAAACACGTCTAGTTTTGTAGGAGCATTAAGAATTGGCAACAGAAGCTTCTAAACAAACATGAGAGGTTATACTATTTCAGGAGAATACCTACAAGTGGAGTATTTAACATACCTTCCATACGCTGTTAAATTGGGGACTGTCAGCTCTTCTCATGCTTCTGATATGGAAGGAAGATTCAGACTCCCATATGATACATATTTCCTCCCTATGTGATCACTGTTAGGACTTTTCTAGTCCTCATTTACATAAATTTAAAAATTGCTTAAATTGGAGTCCATTCAGAAAATTCAAAGTGAGTGGACTGGTCTGACTGCATGGAAATTAGCTGGAAAGGCCGAGAATATCTAAGGGGTATGTTAAAGATTTTGTTTTGGGTACAGCCATACGGGGAAGTCAGAATGACATGTTAACTCTATCTTCTGTGAAGAGGGTGTCCAAGCCCTAGGTAGTCAATGCATTAACCTCATAATCACAACACAGAATGTGGGGACAATTCAAAATTACTTAAACCTAAATATGATACAAGTCTATTGTATTAATATAGATATAATTAATACATCTCAGGTATTAACACAAACCTGACTCTGTGCTACATTAAATAATGCTAAACAAGTTTTGGCATTTCAAATACAGAGACCTAAGCCTGTTTAGTACCATGGCAATGGCACAATTGAAAATCCTTCTAAACATTTGTAAAAGGCTTGAAGATGTACTCGGTGTTCTTTGAGTCTTTAACTCAATTAATTTTGGGGTCTTTTTTTTTTGAAAATTAAATAAAAATGTACAAGCTTTATTTAAATCACCGCTCTGGGATGGGGCTGGGAATGAGGGGTCAGTATGCAAACTGCTCTGGTGAGAGAGGACTATCCCAGCCCTCTCTTGCCAGAGCAGCTTGAGACATGGTCAGAAGCACCTTTTCAGGGCCACTGAAGCTCCATCAGGTACAGCTGGTGGAGGGATTTATGACCCCTGGCTGGGGCTGGTCCAGTTCTCTGCCCCCTGTACTCCCCAGACAGAGTGAGGAATGGAGCAAACTGTGCACTTTCCTCTCACTACCTGATAAAGGGGAACAGCCAGCAATGTTCCAATACAAAGGTGGGGAGGGAGGCTTCCTGCTTTTAAACCCTTTTTCCACTCCTGGAATGACTGGTCTGAAGGGGCAGAGTCAGCCTGGTCCACAGTATCTCTTAATCCCTTTGCCATCTCATGCATCCTTTATACACATATCTCAGACACATTAGAAGAGGAATCTCAAGTAGGAGTAGAGCAATTGTTTTACCACAGAATTTGGCACTGATGCAACCACTGCTAGAATACTGTGTCCATTTCAGATAGCCACCATTCAAAAAATGCACTGATAAATTGAAGAGGATTCAAAGAAAGACCATCAGAATGATTAAAGGATTAGAAAGCATGCAGACTTGCAGACTCCCCCTCGTAGTGGCACTCTCTCAGAGGGGAATTAGCTATCTGTAATGCTGAGGCCACGTGAGCTGGGATGAGCAGAACTGAGTCTCAGTGCCAAGCCTGCAGGCAAGGCAAGGCACCAGCCACTTAGGGCCTCTGGCCTGTCATCAGGCCTCACAGTAAAGTCTATGATCTTATCAGGCAGGACAAGGCAGTTAACAATCTAGGACTCTAGCCCTTAGGCAGGGTGGAGCAGTGAATAGTCTAGGGGGCTAGGCCTTTAGGCAGGGCAGGACACTAAGAAGCCTTCAGAGAGAGCAGAACAGTGCAGGATCTAGTGTGATAGCTCTGGTGGACACTAAACTGACACAGACCTTCTGGCCTCAGGTGAGGAGACCACCACCCTGGGGGTAGAGTATCAAGGGTTATAGGAAATTGGGCCAAGCCCAGGGCTCTAACAGTGGAAATGTTCCACCACTTGAGTTAGCGAGGAGTCGAGCCACAACATGCTCACTTAACGTTAGGCAGCAATGAAGCAAGACTACAATTAACTGACCTTGGTCATCTTGCATCTCCCCATGGTCCAAAGGTCATCTTGCATCTCCCCAGGACACACTACAATGGTAGTCCTAGCATCTCCTATGTCTGCAATGGCAGGACACTTGAGAAGTTCAGGCAAGTTCTCAGAGTAGCAAAGCTCCTCTTTGATAACTTGCTCTGGAAATTGGGAAGAAGCATCCATTTCCCTCAGCAACACCAGCTCAACTGAGCTGCAGGGCCTGGGGTTTTTTTTTTAATACTTCTGTTTTCTGTCCCATCCTTCAGCTTCCGGCAGGGCAGGCAGCACTTTCCTGGCTCTGCAACACAAGGGGAGGGTTGCAGTCCCTCCTGGTCTATCTCTGAGGAAGTCATGTCTCCTCAATACAGGTCAATTGATGCTAGTCTACAAGTTTAAATAAGGGGAACACATATCTAAGAATTGACTCTTCAATCTTGCAGAGAAAGATATACTTTGATCCAATGACCAGAAGCTGAAACTATATACATTCAACTGGGTAAAAGATGTAAATTCTTAACAGTGAGAGTACATAACCATTGAAACAATTTACCAAGGGTTGTGGTAGATTTTCTGTGACTGACCACTTTTAAATCAAGATGGGATGTTTTTCTAAAATACATGCTCTAAGAATTATTTCAGGGAAGTTCTTTCACCTGTGATATACAAGAGGTTAGACTTGATGATCACAGTGCTTTTGAAATCTTTAAATATAAAAAGTAACAAGCAAATATTTGATTAAAACTGTAGACAGATATAAGATGACTTTCAACATGTGTAGTGATAAATTCTGTGAGAGCAGTGTTTAGAAAAGTATTTAAGAATACTGCATGAAGCCCAGATCTTGTGGGGATATAACTTTACTTAACATTAGGGCAGAGATGGACTCCTACGGGACTTAAGTGTTCCTTGACAGCACATGAACCAACTCACATTCATAAGCCTTTGTAGGGTCAAGTCCAATCCATTAAGGCCAATTCTTATGAAAGGTGTTTACTTTTCTTCTCCTTTAAACATCCTAAAAATATTCAATGCTAATTTTTTTCTCTAAAAATTAAAAGAAAGATCTTTGTGGCAGAAACTGAGCATTCATCAAAATACTTCAATAAAGAAAAAATAGTGACAATGAAATGTATTTATAAAAAGACTTGCAACAGCTCTTAATTAATGCTGCAATTAATTCCTAATTTCTGTCAGCTAATGAGCCTGAATATTATAGAGAATTTGTATTCATTTGGCTTTGAGTAAGTAGTCCATGAACAAGTTTTGCCCATGCATTTATAATCAGTGTATAGGTATTTATAAAGACTTCAAAATGACTGTCCCTGGAGGCAGTCATAAAGCTTGCCATAAAATTCAGTAGATGTCTGTTAGTAAGTAGACATTTCATGTGAGTCAGGTGCTGAGCTTCCCACAGGAGAGACTTATGGTCCAGCAGCATGAAGTCAGAGTGTTCTTAATGCTTCCCATTTAATAAAAAAGCCTCACAATCTGAGTCTTTGACTGCCATATCAAAGGATTACCACATTGTTGCACAAAGGGGGCTTTTTTTCTGGCAATGCCTGCTCCATTTTCTTCAGCAGCTTCTCTAAGCATGAACAGCTTCTTTCAGAAATGCTTTAAAACTCTCTCTCTTGTTATAACAGACATAAGTTTCACTAGCAATAGACACTTTTGGAGACTGTATGATTAGAATTGAAGGAAATATTTGTAAGCACAGAAAGTGGATGAAAATGTTAGTGATTGCATATCCTTCCCTGCACTTTAATTCTTCATACCTATTATAACATTTTTAGTATTAAAAAGCAAATAATCCAAATTTCTATGATTTCACATTATACCTATCTTTATACTGAAAATCTGCTTCTCATTGCTCATCAGCTTGCAACCACCAGCAAAAGAGAAATATTTATTTCCCTCATAACCTGCAATAGTACACTCAGCATAAGTTTATGTTTCTTTGTGAATTCTATTTAAATAAATCTGTAGCATTGGGTAATAGTATAGATAAAGGACCAGTGACTTTGCAGTAAGCTCTGAAAATTGTCATATTAATGCTCATTTTGGTAATGTATTCCATACTCTAGGGCCCTCCAGATACCTACATTTCTCTGTAGGCCTTTGTAATATCCATGATCCCAGCAAAAGCAGTTGTTTTTGGTTGCAAATGGAAATGTAATCTTTAAAGTAGTTGATTCAAAACCTTGAAGAGCAAGACCAGAAGCCTGAATTGGAATCAAAAGCAGCCAAGATCTCAGTAGAAGATACAATACACCAATGAGATGTAGTCTTGCTAGTTAGTGTTATGTAAGCGGCACTCTGTTCTATTAGCTAGCATTAAGGTCAAAGCTAATCAGGCCATCCTAAGTAGATAGAATGATACTTGTTTAGATTTGAATGAAATACATTGACCATTATTGCAAGGTATTCATGTGAGAGGGAGGAGCCTGATAGTGAAAAGTGCTGAGCAGTTGCATTTCTGATCAGTTGCTGGAAAGTGTGGTCTTACAACAGATTTATACGAGTGTAAATAAGAGTAGGATTTGCCCTATACTTGTTCATGTTAATTGCTGTGGACACCTTTCCTCTATAAGTCTGTTTGGGTATGTCTACACTTGCACCCTAGTTCAAACTAGGGATGCAAATGCAGGCATTCAAAATAGTCAGTGAAGTGGGGATTTAAATATCCCACGGTTCATTAGCATGATCTCGCCGGCGCTTTACTCTGAATGCCAGCTGATTCGAACCAGGAAGTGCGTGCCGGGACACGTTAGTGTGAACCAAACTCCTTTGGTTCGAACTAACGTTACTCCTCAAAAAATATCATTTTTTTCAGAGTAAAGCGCCAGCGAGATCATGCTAATGAAGCACAGGATATTTAAATCCCTGCTTCACTGACTATTTCGAATGCCTGCATTTGCATCCCTAGTTCAAACTAGGGTGCAAGTGTAGACATACCCTTTGTTACATCAGTATTACTGAAATATCCAGATGATCATTTTTGCCAACAATACAAATGGACGAAGCCTAGGAAATGGATATCACATCAACTAACTAAACTGTAAGTAATGACAACTATTAAAAGAAGAAAGCACAACTGGAAACCTGTGGCTAATAAAATAGGACAAAGTATTATACCATAACCAGAGCTTCTGCCAGCATATTAAAAAAGACAAAAAAGTCAGGCTAGACAGTTTAATAAATATAAAATGTTTCCTATCCTCCATGGTTAGTTGTCTTGCTATTATTAATATTTAAAGAAGTATGCAGTAAAGAAATCCCAGCTGACTGTGTTCATAGTTGTATATAATGAACTGTACTATTTAAAATGTAGGAACCATGAAGAGAGGACTCGAAGTGGGGCTGATTATATGGTTGTAACATGGCAAACTGAACCAAAACCAATTATCAGCAAGAAGTCATTTAATTATTTATTATAGCACAATTACTGGTACTTGCTTAGTGCCAGTTGTTCAGAAATAATTAATTTGATTAAACTATCTCACCTTGTTAACAATATCTGGCATTCTTGACACAATATACTGAAATTCCTTATATAAATGATTGAAAAGTTTATAGTGTTCCCCTGCTGTCCATTGTGGTGTTGTGTTTTAATATTCAGCTTCCTTTCAGGGACAAAGTGTGTGTGGGGGGGGCGGTTTGTTCTTGTTTGTTTGTTATTCCTTTTCATTTGGTTTTTTTTTCTTTCAACTTTAGTCTAGGCTGCTATCTCAAATACTTTCTTCCAGAGAAAATATTTTGACTGTGGATTTATAAATAATGAGCATTTTTCTATGTGATGTGCAGTGTTGGATCACTTGAGTTTTAAGGCTTAAATGACCAGAATACATTACCTTTCTACAGTATTTGGTACTATTCTTTACATCTGAATGCTTGTTAAGTTAGCTTATTTTAATCAAATGAAAATTCAAGAAGTGCTGTGTCACTTGCAGCTCTGTACAAAGAAGTGCTACTAGTTGGAGGTGATCACTTTCAGAGCACCCAAACATCAGTGGTCACTTCTGAATGCATTGAACTCAGATCACAGGCCTGCAGGATGCTGAATACCTCATATATACATAAATTACACATTGAAAACTATGCTAAAAGAACATTATTAAGGTTGCAATAGCAAGCACTCAGAAGTTAGAAAATGCTCAAACTAAGGTCACCTGTGAAACCTTACTTCATCCTACCCTGTTTGTATGCATTTCAATAGTCTTTAATTATAAAATCACAGACTCTCCTCTCCCTCTCCCCCCCTACCCCCCTTACAGGACTACTGCTTCATATAATTAAAGACTGTGTGATAACACCTATACATAGGAGGCTGAATGAGCATTGCAGAGACTACATTACTTCTGGAATTTCTTATCTTCTGAGTGCTTCACAGTACACCATTAATAATAAGCATATCCCACAAACTAAACAAGAGGAATTAACACAAACAAACCAAGTCAATAAGTGAAAGTAATTGCTCCCCTCTCCTGGTATAATAGCAGCTGGTCCTCCCTTCCCTGCAAGTTAAAGGTCCTTTCTCTTCCCTGGCCAACCCACGAGTGTGTTGTTCTTCTCCCTTTTAACCCCTCCTCCAGTAGGTGCATCTCTAACAGATGCAGTGTGGTGAATCTGTCTGAGCCCAGAGCATTTTTTTAACACTTTGTTGTCCATTGTGAGGGTTGTGTGCCCCATCACACACACTCTTCCTAAACATAGAACCTGAGGAGCCAGGGACATCAGAATGCCCCCTGCTCCAACCCTGACTGAAGAAAAAAATCAGCATTTTGGTGAGCTTTTCCAGCTAAATTTGGAAGTCATAGGGCTGAAGAGAAAGGTACTGGGGATTGTGCCCTTCCTGAATTTAATCACCTTAATTGGGCATGGTCAGCTTGAATACATTTATCAGGATTTAATATAGGAGAGAATTCATGGTCTATTTCATAGTGATACCTTCTATGGCCCTCTGGACTGGTCAGTTCCAAGTTTCTCCACTTCTGGGGTTGTCTATAAACAAAAACAAGGGGAACTAACTCAACCCCCCCCCCCCAAAGTTGACAGGAAGAAATGACCCCTGTCAAAATGCAACAGAAGCAGTTCTTTCCTCTCCTCGGGGAGGCACATTGAAGAAGTTGTTAATTTGACAGATTCTGGTTCCCTTAGTCCTTTCCTCAGGACCTGAAAGGCAAGAATCTTCCCTTTTCCCTTGTTTGATTACACATAAGATGTTCTGTTCTCTCTTAGCTCCTCCTCCAGTCTAGATCGCTCTTGTAGATGGTGGGTTGGGTCTGGACTAACTCAGAACAGCTCCTGAACACCCACGTATTGGGTTTTCATACCTGCCACACCCACTCAAAGGCTCCCACTTGCTGATACCACACCCCATTTCCCACTTTGACATAGGGTATGTCTACACTGTCGACGGAGCCATGTAGATTACCTTTGTAGACATAGGAAAATGAAGCGGGATGAGGCTTACTGGGGAGGTCAACAAATGCCTTTGATGTGGACTGCGGAGCGTCCAGACTACAGCGCTGTGCCGACAAACAGCTGATCGGCACAGCGCGGCAGCCATTTTAATTTAAATCGCCGCTTTATTTTCCTATGTCTACAAAGGTAATCTACATGGCTCTGTCGACGGAGCCATGTAGAGTAGACATACCCACATAGTCCCAAAATCTGCTGTCAGATTAGACAATCTACTCATCCTTTTAAAATTAAAAAATATTAATCTCAGGATCCTCCACCCCCCATTTTATGACCCTATCAGTCTCAGTGACTTTCACTATCTTATCTGCCTTGCCAGATTTCTTCTCCCATCTTCCACCAGTTGACAGTCCCAGTCATGTGCTCCCATCTTGGAGCCTTGGCTCAATTCACTTCCTCACCCTGTCCTGCTCCCAGATCATGCTCTATACTTGAATCAGGCAGTTTCCTCCTCTGTGCTGCCTGGGCATCTGTGCAGTTAACATTGAGAGCACCAGGACATGAGGTCCATGAGTCACAACATCCCAGAGCTGGAAATATAGGGAAATCTGAACATGTGTGGATGACATTATTTGAAAAACTCATTTGTTAGCCAAGTTTGTGCAATTAGTGTTTGTTTTTTTCATGAGGATATCATCTTTGACACAAAGGCTGCCACTAGCAAAATGTCAAGAACCTGCTCCAGAGCATGACAGTGCTAAAACTATCAAACCAAAGTGGTTATAAACTTCCTTTTCTAAGAAGGCCAAAACAATGTATTTTTACCCAAACTAATTCTCAGAAATAGCTGAGCTATTTTTCCCTAAAACTTCAGCTTAGCCCAGAAACTTGGCATGTAAAATTGTAGCTCGAACTGCTAGTTTGGCAAATCTATAAGCAATTGAAAACAGTGTTGTGGGATGTTTTGGGAAACCTTAATAAAACACAGCACCTGCAATAAATCATTTGAGTGAGAACTGACATAGCTCAGGACCCCCCAGGAACAGCCTATCACCACTCAAGAGCAAGGCCTAAAAGAAGATAAGAATTTTATAGAACTGTTATGTCATTTAAAACATATCAAATTGATTAGCATACTGGCCTCAGAGATCTCAAGTATCACATAATATTAAGATATGTTTAAACCCAGTTGAACATAAATTATCATTGAAGGTTTTTTTCTTCTTCTTTTTCCAAAGTAAAAGAAATAGAAATAGGTAACAAAACACTGAGGGTTGGAAGACTGACCGTGATTTACCTTAAAAATCTTTGGTCTAGGAAAGGAGTGGTTGTATTAAAACATTAGACCGTCAGGTTTATGGACAGAGATCAAGCAGCCATGCTATAGTATGAAATCAACAGTCTTTTAAATACGTCCAAATCTTCCATGACATCTTCTCTTCCATGTGGCCGGACAAAGCTCCCTCCCCCCATCCATTAGCCCTTTCAGCTGCAGTTTGAACAGGTTTCCTGTTATGCTCAGTAGCTGCAGTCTGAATAGTTCCTGTTATGCTGAGTAGGGGAAAATCCCCATAATGTTAGATGCTTGCTAAAACCACATTGCTTTAATAGACTCAATTGTATTCATGCTTATGAATATGTAACCTGTCAATGTATGAAGTGCATGAGGAAGTATGAATGAGAAACCACCAATCATAAAGCAGTACGTCATAGGTTACCTTTTATGACTGTGAGGAAGGATCCTGCAAAGTGCATAAACTGATGTGAGGGGCTGCCAGGTGGGGGCCTTTCTCCCCAGAGAAGATGTAACAGCACTCCGAGCCTGGGATCGGAGTGGAAGCAGTAGAGCTTTCCCGCAGTTACAAAGGGACTCTTGGAACTCTTGTTGCCTCATGGCTGATCTCCAGGAAGCTATAGTCTGGCCAGCCTCAGCCACCTGCAGAATCAAAACTAACTGTTGCTGCACTTGCAGCCTGCCTCCAAACTGCCAGCATGAATATGAATTGTGTGTAAGTATTGCCATACTTTAAGAAACTGTATAAATAAACATGTCTTTGTGCTGCTCTCGTTCACCCTTTGTTTGGGCTTATTCATTTGTTGATTTCAAGGGAAGGTAATATTCAATATCAATGCTCATCTTCCATAGTGATATCATAAGGGATAACTGATGATTTTCAGTTATTTCTTTCAGTATAGGCTTAAGTTCTGCCACAATAAGGTCCGGCTGGTATGCAACCATGGATAGAATTTATCTGAGTTCCATTTTAGAAATGTTGAGGGCAATTCCATGTTCTTTATAAGTGTACAGGCTGGGCATTTGGGGTGAAATCCTGGCTTTATTGAAATCTAAGGCAAAATGCCTGCTGATTTCACTAAGATCAGGATTTCACTGTTCATGTAAAATCTGTCCCACAGTATAGGTTTTCCAATTGTAAGTTACTGTTCTGGTTCTACATACATCCATACAGAATCCATTATTTGGTATGGGACACCTCAGAAATTCCCACACTGGTCAGAGTCTTTTCATTTGATAAGAGCAATGTGTACAAACTATCATATTCTCAAAGAATCTCATAACCATGGTTATTCTGGAATGGTCATCAGGGAAAGCTGAGTGTTCAAGCTGTAGAATCTTTGATAAAAGAAAGTGTTGGGGCAATATAAATATAAAAAAGTCATTGAATTCTCCTCCCCTACAGTACATATACATAGTAATAGATCAAAATCATCTAATTGCTGGTGCTATAGCTACAGTATCTATTACAATCATGTTAATCACATACTGTAATGTGGAACAAATAACTAGCAAGTATTTTATTAGATTAATTTTGTTGGTTTCAGTTTGCAAATTGTCCAAACCAATCACAAATTTCCCAAACATATTCATTCAAAATTATGTACTAATTTCTTCTGAAGATAATTTTTTACCTGTGGATTAGTGAAAAAATTATTCATATATTCATAATTCAAAATTAATGTGATGTGGGTTAGCCACCTAAGTCATACATTATTTTAATGTACCATGAGTGCTAGCTTAAACGACTAATAAATACAATGTGATTAACCAACATTACAACACAATATTCTCTTTACATTTTTTTCAGTGAATATTCAAGAGAGGAAGGTGGGCAAGGTAACATCTTTTATGAATATGCAAACATTCAGACTAATAAATTACTATTCAAAAGTATTTGGACTAATAGAACATGAGCAAGGAAATGTTTACAGAAAACAAACATGAAAGAGTCATGCACACAGTCAAATCTACATTTGTTTTTGAATTTTAATGATTGTTGGTACTTTTTTCCCAATATAATCACACAATATGTTGTGTTTACTCAAAGACATTTTCCTCTGTTATTAATTGCATGTCTATCTGTCTGTCTATTTATCTATCTGACATTACCAGTGCAATCAGACTGGAGAGTCAGTCATTCAAGATTTAGAAAATGACAAATTTATAGTTGTGCAAGAAAAAATATATTACTCAGGAACGTGTTTACATATCTGCCATGCTGAAATTTTTAATTAGGGATAATTTCTGCTGGTAGTCATGCTGGTATAAATCTAGAATAACTGCACTTACATCAATCATCCATTACAAGATGGAATATTCTTCTTACCAACCAGTATTCTCCCGTTTGTGATTTAGCAATATATAATGAAATACAGATCTTCTAATTACAATAAACATACAGTGTTACTGCTGAAGCTAAAACTTGGTCTATACCTTAAATGTATGGCTAGTTAGCTACAATGCTCAAAGCTGTGAAAACCTGCATACCCTATGGAACCTAGTTAGGAAAGCTAAGCCCCACTGTATATGCAGCTAGGTCAATGGAAGAATTCTTCTATTGATCAAGCAAGCCATCTCCTCTCAAAGACATGAATTACCTATATTGATGGGAAGCACCCTTCCATCTTATGTAGGAAGCATCTTTGTGGTGACCGTTCATGTCAATTGCACCTGTATTTCCTGCTGGTGGTCCAGGTTCAACTCACTAGGCACTGCTCTTCTTGAGAAGATGCTCATGCTTCTCCCATTCTTCACGAGAGTATTTCCAGACTGAATAATTCTTTCCTTCCTAGCAAAAGATGACATACCTAAGCAGGCTTGCTTTGCTTCTTCCTTCAGAGATGGAAGAACAATATAATTGTTACAGTTACCATTCAGGTCTTTCTAAGTAAGCCTATTTAGTCTTATGTTATAGAAAAAAATATACTGAAAACAATAAAAGAACCTGCACGCATGCTAATAAGCTTACTAGAATCACCACAATTCCAACATGGGCCTTGGCAGAAGAAGTTCTTCAAAACCCCATCCAGGGATTTCCTTTTGACTTCAAGTTCATCACAACTTCAGCTCACAACAACCACACAGTCTTTATCAGGCTTAAGTAAGCCAAAGTCCTTCCAAACGTTCACTTAAAATTGAGGCCTTCTATGTCACAGAGGTCCTGTCTATTTGCTAGATCAGACTAAAAGCCCTGTGTCAGTTCACCATCTGGTTATATCTTCCAACATCCTTTCTTTTGACTGGTCTCTAGAAAATCGAGTTTGAACCTTTGAAGAGATTGTAAATAGGTAATCAACCAGACAATGAGGCCCCTTCCCATTACATTAGCACATATTCACATAACAACACATACAAAATTGCATTTTTAATACAATCAACTCCAAAGATGTTAACATTACTTCAGTAACATTTGTCTAGGATATTACAGGGCCTTGTCATATCTGTCATATGCAATATAGCCGTGTAGCTGCAGCACCTTATCAGTGTAGATGTACTCAAAGAAATCCACTTCCCACACCTACCCCTCCATGTGGGAGCATCAGTGGTAGAGGCCCCTTCTGTAGCAGCTTCTTCCTTTGTCCCTTCAGTGATCAGCAGAAATATACTGACACAGAATCAACAGGAACTGTTAAGTATCTATGCTGATACCACATCTCAATGGTGAGTTCTCTGCAAGCCAATTGTTATAGTAGACTTAAGAAGGAATTTAAAGTTGTGCTCTGAAAGCCTGGTGGAAATCATTAGCCTAATGAAGGAAAAGAATAAGGTAGTTAATTTTAGCTAATTGATATAAAATGTAACCATTTTGCTAAAATATAAGATGCAGATTAAATCTTGTCATGTATTCTATTTAAAGTAAAAATACAATTAATTACCTAACTCCTTAGTGCATGTCTACCCAGCAGGGTGAAAGCCAAAATAAGCTACACAACTTGAGCTACGTCAATTAGGTATCTTAAGTTGAAATAGCTTATTACGGCTTTTGGTGCTATCCACACAACAGGAAATCTGAGAGAGAGCATTCTTTCTCTGACTTCCCTTACTCCTCGTACAATGAGGGTTACAGGAGTTGGACCTCCAGCTCGATGTTATTTTGCCATTGTGTTGAAATAACTGCTTATAGTGTAGATATGGAGTTTGTTATTTCCAAATAACATCATTTATTCCAAAATAATGCTGCTGTGTAGACGTAGCCTTAGTATTTTAGGATACTCAGCATAGAGAAAGCCCTGAGCCTCACTGCAGAGGGAAGAAGCGCTCTCCCTCCTGGGGTAGGGGAATAGCAATGCACTAGTGTGCTGTATGATGGCTTTCCCTGCTCTCTCATTGGCCAGATTTCAGCTAATGGGAGCAGCAGGAGGCTGAACTGTAAACTGGTGCAGGGCCTGAATACAAGTAAGTGACCCCCCACCCTGATACCCAGACCCTTCATGTCCAGCCCTTTCACTCCCCCCTCCCCCCAGCTGAGACCCCACACCCCCTGCCCACTCCTGCCCCTGTTGCTGGTCAGTCACCCTGTCCTCAAGCCTGCTCTTGCATCCTACCTTACTCCTGCCCCCTCCCCCCTGGCCAGACACTCTACTCCCAACCTATTCCTCCACCCTCCCTTGCTCCTGCAACCTTCCACCTGGCCATTGAATCACCAATATATCAAAGAACTGTGCTGTCCCTTAGCTGCAGGTGAAAAAAGTACAATAGCAATTTACACTAATACAGAATATGCACAATAATATGCTCTTGTCCTTATGTCAGATAGATAAATCCTGAAAGACAGATGGCAAGGGTCTCAGCAGTGTCCTCCCTGGTCCCCAGACAATTTTGCAGAGATCTTACTGTACTGGGTATTTTACTTATTTTATTTTTTCTCAAAGCTGTTGTTTTTCCCGTTAGGAAAATTAGCTGTTACAAAATCTCTATAACCAGAAACTACATTTTTAATAAAAAAAATTGAAATATAGTTCTCTATTTAGTCTTAAAACTATTAACTTCAGTCCAAACATGTGATTTTTTGAAAAATCAGTATAACTTCTTCTCATGAATGAAACATCTCCAGTGTTACATGTTATTCTATGTTTTATCCTTTACAGTCAATAAACCATACATAATTTTCTCCCATAAAGAGGATGGTGAGCAAGATGTCAGAATATCAGATTAAAAGGAGTGGTCTTGTAACATGATCCCTACAGTAAAACAGGTCTCTCTTATTCTTCCAGATATCCTAGCAAACTACATATCCGGTTGACAGCAATTAAATCCAGGATAGTACTGGAACAAGGGTTAAAATGGAAAAATCTTTTACCTGAATTTAGGAGGTCATGGAGCTATTTCCCTGCTAACCAGGGTAAATGAGCTCTTATATCATTGTCTTCCACATTTACAAACATGGTTTAAAATCTAAGTTACAACTATTGCAATTAGGGTAAAATATTATCTGAAGACATTTCTATGGGAATTTCACAAATATATAAGCAAATCTAAAAATGCAATAATAAAATAAAATGGTTGCCTCAATATTTGGTTCCCATATTTGTCAATAGTTCTTGTAATGTGAAGCTCATGAGAAAAGTGCTAGGGTTTAATTAACCTTTCTCTTTAAGTAATTTATTAACCTCCTGCTACACAGTAAAAATTATTGTAATTTGGTATAAACCATAATACTGCCTTGATATTATGACAAAGGAAAAACATCCTATTTAAGGGCCAGATTCAAGTCCATTGAAGTGTATGGAATTCAATCTGTGGACTTAAATAGACTTTGTATTATGCCCAAAGTGGATTGTCCAACTATAAGTCAGTCATTTTCTCTTCAGGCAGATGCAGCTGTCATCACTGGTATCTGAGGTAAACTCACTCACCTTCAGTGATCTCCAGCCTTCAAATGTTGTGCTATAACTTAGTTTTATTATTTTAATTAAGGAGAGTGGCTTGTGATCAATAAAGTGATGCTTTTATGGTAATAATTGATCCTTATTCATAAATACGTAATTTTTTCACCTGCTACTGACACTGCTTATACTTTTTCAATATGTGGTAAAATGAAATAAAATATTTTCTCCTTACCTTACACTGTAAAACTGGTAGACAGGTTAATTTAATATCACAAGGACATATTATTGCTGGTTTCTTTTTAAAATCAATAGAAGTGCTTTACTGGAAGTGCGTGGGAGAAGGTCACTTTCTTATAGCATTGACCTAATTCCAGCCCATGATCAAACATGCCCTAACCTAAAATTGCCGATTAGCAAATACTCCGTGTTTCAGATGATAGCATGGAATACTGAAATTACTAATGCCATTTCTGCAATTGTGTACTTCATAAATATATTTAAGGATTTTTTCTTGGCTAAAATGAATGGGTGACCTCAAATGACTGATTTATTTCAAATGTAAGTCTTAGCGTCATGTGAACTAGTTGTCAGAATACATTGATATTGTTTTAATTGTGTTAGATTTATACAAAGAGTAACAAAGGTATCCATCCAATGCTCTTCCACAGCCTCTTCAACTTTTGAAAATAAACAGACCTATCAGTGCTGTAGCTCAGTTCAAATACACAGCAAGAATGTAAATATAGTTAAATTAATTGGCCCAACATGAGTTCCAACACCTTTCACTATGACTGCTCAATGCACATTTCCTCATGAGCTTCAGGGAAGAAAAAGGTTGGTCTTTCAGAGTGCCCTGAAGGCTGGAAAACTCTTTTTTTTATTGCTATAACCTGGGTTAAGCCTTGTTAAAGGTTAAACTAAAACCTCATTGAAATGATATGTGAAAGTGACTTTCATTTAAGGTAGTTTTAAGTTATAATTTTGGTACCATATATAAAACAAGTCTTAATAGAGTCTACCCAGAAACTATTTACCATGTGAATGGAGGGTTCCACTGGACTTTCATAGAATCATAGAATACTAGAACTGGAAGAGACCTTGAGAGGTCATCAAGTCCAGTCCCCTGCCCTACTCTCTGAAAACAGTTATCCAGCCAGTTATGCACCCACCTTATAGTAGCCCCATGTAGGTTGTATTTCCCTAGTTTATTGATAAGAAGGTCATCTGAGACCTTATGAAATGCTTTACTAAATCTTACTTTGTTCTGATCAGGCAGGTGAGTATGTCTGTGGGTGTGGAAATAGCCTAGTTGGGAGGGTTATGTGGGAGGGGCAGATGGGAAAGTGAGATTTAGCTGGAGAAAGAAAGTCAAGCAGCAACCAGAAAAATGTAATGACTGTGGCAAGTCCTAAAGGAAGGTTCTGGATTTGGTCTGAGTATCTGTCCTCCGTATTTTGGTTTCTCCTCTGTTTGCAGAAGTACAATTTTGAACATTTCTTGTAAATACACAAGACTGCATCGAAGAAAATGCCAGACCCCATCACTTTCTACTTCCAACTGGGGCTCTGAACTTTGATAAGCTGTTCAGAAAGGGCCAACACTCCTGTCAATAGTGGGATCTAGTTTCTAAGGTGCAATATTGTGAACTGGTATTCCTGTTGAACAAAGATAGAGAACATTGTACCAATGGTTGCAGAATCCAAGATCGCAAAAAGGAGTTAAAAACAATATCTACTGGTAGACCTTGGAGCCTCTGACCGGTGATCCTGACTGGTTTGGCCAGGAAGCTATTGAGCGCTGGCACTTAGTTGCCCCTGCACCCACTGTGGGCAGCTCCCAACCAGGGGCAGGCCCAGACCCCTGCCTCTATTTTGATGCCATGGACTGCATCCTGGGGGGCAGGATGGTCCATGCCGCCCAGGTGATCATCGACCCTGGGGCAGAGCTTGCTGCCTCCTGCTGCTCCAGCCCCTGATGCCTCCCCAGCTACCGCTCCTCCTCCCACTCCTTCTCCCCCTCCTGCTTCTTCCTCCCCACCCTCTGCACACCCCCAGGGATGCCGAGGCCCCTGCACCCAAGCTGCTGGGAGATAGTTGGGCTGGCGAGACCCCTAACCCTGAGCCCTGAGCTTCTCCCCCTTCCTCCACTTGCCTCCCCCTGCCAGCTCCCTCCTCCCAGGTTTCCCCCTCCCTTCTCCCACCCTCCCACCTTCCCTCTCCCACCTTCTTTCCCCAGTCTCACCTCAGTTTCATTCCTCCCACCCCACCCCAGTTTTGTTCAATAATGAGACTTTGTTGTAATGAACACATGTGTCTTTTATTGTACAGCAGGAAGCAGGGTTAGGGAGGGGTAAGTGGAAGGACGTGAGCGAGGAATGAGGCACAAGCCCCCAGTGGAGCACACCAGGGAGACTGTTACTGCCTGCAGAACGTGCTGCCAGGCTTGCAGCAACATGTCCAGGAGAAGCACCCAAGGGCGGCTCCAGCTCCATGCTGCAGAGTGCTGTGGTGTCCTGAGTGAGGGCAACCAGAGCATGCAGAGAAAAAAATGCTATGCTGTCCCTCAGCGAGGTAGGCAAGCAAGCAGGGAAACCTGAGAACTGGCTGTCCAGGGGGGGGGTCCCTTTAAGCACAGGCCTTAGATAGCCTCTGGCAGCAGCCACACAAAGTAACTCCTGACCTGATGCCATGCCAGACCTGGTTCTGGCTGGCCTTAAATGCGATTCAGCGTCCACTCAGTGTGGACACGCTATTTCAAAAGCTATTTTGAAATGCATTTTGTGTGTAGATGTGTTATTTTGAAATAAGCTATTTTGAAATATCTATTTTGAAATTAGATATTTCGAAATAATGCTGTAGTATAGACATACCCTGAGTAATGAGTTCTAAAATGCCTAACCTGTCGTGGCATATTATTCCTATGATAATTGCTGCACCTGGAAGTGGCTGGCATGTCCCTAAAGCCCCTAAGAGAGGCAGAGCAGGGGGTCTCCACATACTGTCCTTCTCTGCAGACACCACTCCTGCAGTTTCCTTTGATCAATAATGGGGAAGCGTGGCCAATAGAAGCTGTGGGCTTAGTGACTGTAAATGAGGGGCAGCACATGGCACCATGAAGCCATCTCTGTACATGTCAGCTGCTTTCAGGAATGGTCCAGGGCCAGGACAGGAGTAAGCCTGCCTTAACCTCACTGCTTCACTGTTCAGAAGCTATCTCAGTTAAACAGAGCCCAGTCAGAGCCTACTTCCTCAACCCCTGTCCCATCCCTGAACCTGCTCCTGTACCCAACCTCCTGCCCAGCCGCGAGTCCCCCTGCACCCAAACTCCTTCTCAGAGCTTGCACCCTGAACCCCCTCCTGGACCCCAATCCTCCACCCTGGGCTAAGCCCAGATCCCCTCCCACTCTTCAAACCCCTTGGCTCAAGTCCAGAGCCTGAACCCCAGTCCCCTACCCCAGCCTGGTGAAAGTGAATGAGGATGGGGGGAAAAGAGGGATGGAGCAAGGTGAGGCCTCAGAGAAGGGCTGGTGGAGGGGCAGGGCCCCAAAGAAGGGGCAGGAAGCAAGTGGGGCAGGGGTATTTGGGTTTGAAGTAGACCTTTCATTACACTTACATTGAAAAAGTGATCTTGTGATTAAAAAGGTTGGAGACCACTGATCTAAAACAAGTACTGGAGATGTCACAAAATGATTTAAACCAAAACTTAAAGAAGAGCTGGAGATTTTGCAAGAAATTAAGATAAGACCTAGACCAAAAATGTAAACGTTTCCCAGATGGGGCTGAAATATGATTTAAAGGATGAGATGAGATCCCTGTTGCAGTAGTAAGTACAATTTCCAGATGGGGAAATATAGCTGCATAATAAAAAGTGACCACCAATCTAACTGCCAGAGACTGGACACATAGAAATGGCCAATATGGAACTTATTAATTGAGATGAGCTGCAGGAAGGACTTATGGAGTAAAATTTAACTGCAAAAGGAAACCAAATGGTCATAGACCACAGTGGAAAGCCACCACCTTACTGTGGAATCAGACAAATCAAAGACCTTGGATAGAATTGAAAACTTGCTACATTTTCCTTTGCAATCCATAGGTGTTCATCTCCTCATACAGTGAATACATTTATATAAATGCCCTAGTATTATTCTTGGTGCACTTAGATTTACAAAAATACTGTGGTGATTTCATCGGTTAATACAGAAAAAAAAAACCCTACCCCACACAACATCAATACATTTTATGATTGTGTTATCTGCTTATTAGTCCTCTGTAGATAAGTCAATACTATTTAGAAAGTTATTTGATGTTGCATATGTAAATATATATCACACAGCGTCCTGTCAATATTTGAGGCAGATAAATATAAAAATTAGGAGATAAGGTCATTCCAAGGTTCAAAAAATATTGCCATGTTGAAAACAAAAAAAGACTCACCATGCAATGATGATTGAATACATTACTTATAATCACAGAAGATGATGAGCAAGGACTCAGCCTACATGAACCTCTCAGATCACTTTACATTGCTGAGTTGTGCTGGTAATTCACTGTTGAACACATCCAAACTGAGATGTGTGTCAGTGGTATTTGAGCAATGTTGACTATGTGAAGTTTTTAAATTCAGGCTCCTAATGTGTGAAAACTGTAATAAAATTGTTAGAGTTCAGCAAAAGAGCCAATGAAAACAGAGATCACAAATCCCTATTTAAGGGGAATCTAAATCCTCATGGTGATAATTTATAATTAATTACTATTACAAAATATTTTGGGAAGGTCATCTTTAAATCAAGGCTCTCACTGAATGAGTGCTGCAGGCAAGTTGGATAATGAAATGCCTATCTTTACCTGGTCCAGTTGAGCACTTGTTTAACTGCACTCAAGTGAGTGGCCCCTGTAAAGCCAATGGGGAAAGAGCTCAAATGTTTAACTCTTTTCAGGTTTGGACTCTGAGGAAGCAGCATTTGGGAGATATGATATAGTACAAATATGCATCTCTGTACCTGAAAAACCCTACTTCTATTTATTGCTTTGTCTGACCTTCATGACGTATAGCATTACTACGTTTTGCTGATCCTCCAGAACAAAAACCCACATTATAATTCCCTACAGAAATGACCATTTTTAATGCTGATGGAATCATCTGGAGCCAAAGTTATTAACATGAAGTACATTACACGTGCTCAAATTTAGGCAAAAAATAGGGAATTTAAATGAACTTATATTAAAGATATTTATATTTAATATTTGATTCTGCAATTGTTTCATTTGGAGCCATAGTAAAATTGGATAATTCTCTGCGGACTGAATGTTTCAAGAAATAATAAAGGGGAAGAATCTATGAGTAGTTCCATGTATTAATGGTAACCCTAGTATACAAAATGGACAGATAAAGTAATGCATTGCCTTGAAAGGAAAAGCTATTTGTTTTTGTATTAATTCAAATGGAAAAGTTTGTTCCCTCTCTGCATATTATATGACTCTGAGTCTCATTGATTCAAGTCACTTATAACAGGATCTGCGGACAGTCCATTGTCTCAAGAAATAACTGCCCCAAAGGTACTGCTTTATGTTATTCAATTGAGGTCATTTATTTTCTATATTATTCTTACCTGAACCATAAAAAATTATAATAAAAATAGGTTATAAGCTCCTTGGGGAAAAAATCTTCATCCTTTTATCTGGTAGCAGACATCAACTACAATTCTGGCGTTACACGTATAAATATAATCTATCTCACAAAGCCTCCTGTCAATATGTATGTGTCATATATTAACATTTAGAGGAGCACAAGCATTCCAGATTTTTCCAATATTCCTGTACAGGCTCGATGTTTCAGTGGGAAAATTAATGCATGCTCTTCGGCAAGAGATAGTGTCTTCATGTATTTGAACTACGCACAATTAAACACTGAACTCAACTAGCACCTCTGGGCAATTCTGGAATATAAATATTAAGTGCTGGCTTGTCACCAATGGGGTCATACAGAAGATTTAGAGGAAATAAGGATTCCCACCTTCTGTGGCAAAATTAGGGTTATCTCCATTTCAACTCCTATTGTTCAGGGCAGCAAAGGGGCTGTGGCCAAGATGCTCCTCTACAAGAAAGTGGGATGGATAAAGTAGACAAAGTGATGCATTGACTTATGTGCCAGGCCACAGAGCTGTCATGGAACACAGTCAGGAAGAATCCAGTACCTCTTAAATATATAAACTATTCCCTTCTGGCACAAGAGAAGAGCCCTGAGAGAAATAGTGCTACAGAGGGTTGTCTCTAAGGGTACATCTATACAGCAGGGCTAAAGTCAAATTAAGCTACCCAACTTCAGCTACGTCAATTGTGTAGCTGAAGTCAAAATAATTAATTCTGCTTTTGGCGCTGTCTACACAGCAAGAAGTTGAAGGAGGAACATGCTTCCTTCAACTAATCTTACTCCTTGTGAAATGAGAGTTACAGGAGGCAGAGTAAGAAGTCCTCCAGCTTAACATTATTTTGAAATAAAGGCTGGCAGTGTAGATATGCACTGTGTTATTTTGGAATCATGTCAATGATTCCAAAATAATGCTGCTGTGCAGACGTACCCTGAAGCACAGTGCCTCCAAATGTTCATCCAGTCATATGCTTCTTTTCACCCTCCCCCTTATTCAAGGCTGTGCCTAACAACATGACCAAACTCTACATAATAAGAATAAAGCTGCATTTTCAGTCACATCCGTGGTTATTGAAATGTATGCAATGGAGAGCAATGTCATCAAAACTTTATCAATTCCTTATTGTTTTTTCCTTGACTCTCTCCTTTTACATCATATTTCATTATCCTTACAACTGGCACATTTACTTAAACGGAACAGTGAAACCTATTGTGAATGCACTGAGAGATCAAACCATTTTACATATTGTATTCATATTCCATTGCCAACTCATTTCATTTTCACTCTGTTCTCCTGCAAAAATCACCTGAAATAAAATTAAAAAAATAAGCACTTACACTACCACAACACTATATGTAAAATAATCCAAGAAATGCTTATCTATCCCAGGTGTTTCCAGGTTACTAGCTTACATTTTATATTAATGAGGAAAAAAATAAGTAATTTCTTTATCTGCAGGCATTTTATTATTGTGGATATTTCACTCTGCATAATCTGTGTTCATTAGCACTCCAGTCCAAAAAGATAAGTCTCTCACTGTGGTTGCCTGTAGTCTTGTTACCATTAGATAAATGCAGCCTCAGTTTTCAGAGCTGTTGTCATATAAAAAGAAAATCTAATAAGCACCAAATAAAATAATGTTTTATTAACCATATTTGAAATATTTTTAGATAAATATAATTCTCCTATGATAAAAATAAGGTTTAATAATATTGCTTTGAGTGTTCTTATTGTGACAGGGTTAGGCTAAAAGGGTACAAGAGAGTGACGAAAGGGAGGTATATTAGCCTCAGATTGAGCAAATGTCTGTTCTCAGGTTAAACTGACAGGCTGTGTCTAGACGGG
Source organism: Pelochelys cantorii (assembly GCA_032595735.1). Lineage (NCBI taxonomy): Eukaryota > Metazoa > Chordata > Testudines > Trionychidae > Pelochelys > Pelochelys cantorii. Next base: position 91,235,513 of record CM064326.1, read on the forward strand.
CCAGTTTTTCTGGAAAATCAGCTGCTTTTCCAGAAAAACTTGCCAGCTGTCTAGACTGGCCGCTTGAATTTCTGCAAGAACACTGACAATCTCATGTAAGATTGTCAGTGTTCTTGCGGAAATACTATGCTGCTCCCGTTCGGGCAAAAGCCCTCTTGTGCAAATGCTTTTGCGCGAGAGGGCCAGTGTAGACAACCCAGAATTGTTTTGCGCAAAAAAGCCCCAATGGCTAAAATGGCGATCGGCGCTTTCTTGCGCAAAAGCGCGTCTAGATTGTCCAGGGACGCTTTTCCACAAAAAGTGCTTTTGCGGAAAAGCGTCCGTGCCAATCTAGATGCTCTTTTCCGCAAATGCTTTTAACGGAAAACTTTTCCGTTAAAAGCATTTGCGGAAAATCATGCCAGTCTGTACGCGCAGAATTTTATGTTATATGAAATGTCTCTATTATTATTATTATTATTATTACTGTGATTGTAATTTGGTAAGAGCAAATGTGAAAGATGTAAAGCCTGAGTTCGTGCGTTGTCTAGACATCCTATGTAAAGAAAACAGAAAGGGGAGCATTAGAATGAATTGAGATCAAATGTCAATCAATAGGGCTGTCAATCATTGTAAAGATACCATCATGACAAAATGTTTTGGCATGTAGCTCACGTATGTCACATCCACCAACTTACCTGTTGGAGTTTGAAAAATAATGTATGCGCTTGTTATGATTCTCCTTAGCCAATCATTGTAAAGCTATGCAAATTAGCATTTTTGAATGAGCCAATTGATTTGAAGTAAAATATTATGAATATTCATGAGCCCATATTATAAAAGCCTGTACCATGCAACAGTTGGTGTGGCGTCGGGTATATGTGCATCGGGTTAGGTATAGTCTAAGAGAGTGAGAGAGATCCTAATCTTAGTCCTAGGTCAAGAGAATGAGTGAGGTCTAATATAGTCTTTAAGAATTAAACAGGGCGGAAGGCTTTGTTTCTTTCTTTTTAGGTAGTGTTAGGTTTAGTTAGCTAGTCTAGTATTTTAGAGTAATTTAGCTTTCGTCGTTGTGTTTGTTCGGCAGGCTGCGTCGCGGTTCCGCTTATCGGCCGTCATCGCGTCTGTTCGACGGGTGCGTCGGTGACTAGATTAGGGTTTTCTTTTAGGTTAGATAGGATAGGATTATTAGAGTCTAGCGTCCATCGTCTGCTCCGGCCGCAGCTGAAGAACGGGAAGAGGACCAAAGACCAAGCGCATCTGCGGAAGGTAGATCGACTGTCTTCGCAATCTTCCTCAGCGCTTCGAGGGATCGCACAGGCTGTTCCTCTCCAAGGGCTTCAAATTAGCCTAAGGATTGAGGTCGCCTGACCAACGACCCTGTCACCGAGGGACTCCTGGTTGTTCCTCGCCCGAGGCTCTCAATCAGCCAGAGGCTTGAGGTCACCAGCACCACCACCATCGTCCTGCTTGCGCCGAGGACTCTGGTAATTATTATTAGGGGTAACCATAGGAGGACTGCCCTCCATGGTTATTCGATGTATGTTATTTAAATTTGCACTACAATATAGTCCTGTTGTTTAACCTTAACCATTTGCCAGTTTTTACTGACTGCGCCTAAAATCTCCTGATATTACGACCGGTGATAGATCCGAGTAGTGAGGACCTTAGTCCATCCCACGAGGATGTGAATCAACTGTAGCATCTCCGCTAACAAGTCTAGACGCAGCCACAGGGTCTAGCCCAGAACCAGTGAGAACTTGCCAGAATCAATCAGGAAAATTAAGCACCTGGAGCTAAGTAAGTGGTCTTGAAGAGTAAGGTGAGCCAAGGCTAGCTGAAACTCCTGGGGCAATTAAGGAACCAGTTGAGTCTGGCTATGAAAAGAGCTTCTCAGTAGTTAGTTAGCATGTGCAGACTTGAGAGGACAGTGAGAGCGCTACAGAGAGTCTAGGAAAAGCAAGCACCAGCAGATTCTAGTAAGAAGTGCCTGAGATAAGGAAGATGCTAGGGAAGATGTGAGGATGGAAGTAACCCAGGGATTTTGTAGCTGTCTCACAGCTGGTATTGGAGACTTTTATAGGCGGCTACTATAACTGGTCTCTGGGCTTAATCCTGGGCTATGTCTAGACTGGCCAGTTTTTCCGCAAAAGCGGCCACTTTTGCGCATAAACTAGCCAGCTGTCTACACTGGCAGCTTGAATTTGCGCAAGAGCACTGACGTTCTAATGTAAGAAATCAGTGCTTCTTGCGCAAATACTTTGACGCTCCCGTTCGGGCAAAAGTCCTTTTGCGCAAAACCTTTTGCGCAAAAGGGCCAGTGTAGACAGCTCAGTTTTGTTTTGCGCAAAAAAGCCCCGATGGCTAAAATGGTGATCGGGGCTTTCTTGCGCAAAAACGCGTCTAGATTGGCCACGGACGCTTTTGCGCAAAAAGTGCTTTTGCGCAAAAGTGTCCATGCCAATCTAGATGCTCTCTTGCGCAAATACTTTTAACGGAAAACTTTTCCGTTAAAAGCATTTGCGCAAAATCATGCCAGTCTAGACGTAGCCCTGGAGTAGAGGGTGTGCATGAGTTTCCCCTCTCCTCCTCCCCTCCAACACCCACTTTCCATTTCCACTAGGAAAAAAGACTGGCTGGGGAAGAAATGGTAGTTTACCCAGCCCTGTGTCATTTGCAGGTCCACTAAGAATGCAGAGTTTGATTTCCCTCTATACCTCATGCTGGCCAATGAAGAGAGAAGCTGAACAAACAGCAAGCCCAAAATTGAGGGTTGCTGTGACCTTGTGAAGCAAGCAATCTGCCTGAAAGCATAGGATCCACCATGCTTGAGTAGGAGCTTTGTCACACTATGTTTGGTATAATGAAAGTCTTAAATGTTCATTTTTTAAATGTGGGGATTCTGAAAATTATTTTCCTTCCCTTTCTGTGAAGCTTTTGGTTATCTGAATACTGATGCCATGTATGAATATAACTTAAGTACAAGTAGTAAATATTTGTCCTCATAGCCAGTTTTTCTCCTCATATCTTACTAAGCAGGAAGGAAAGATGAGCATTAGACTAAAGGCCTCAGTCACCATTCCATGACACTTAATACTTGCCTATAACTCATACAATTATTTTGTCTCTTTTGCCATATTAGTCTGTAACTTTAAAACATTTTTTTTATTGTGGGGTGCAATGCTCCCTTCCAAATAACTGTAGCAGAGATGCTATAACTTATGATTTATATAAGAGTGCATACTCTGCTATGCTGTTGGAGGGACATTACTGGAGGATGTGATAGGGTCAAGAGACCCAGTCCAGTGTGGGGTGAATTTACCCTCTTCTTCAGGCTGCTCTCTGTCTCTAGGCCATAAGACCTAAGGACTGAAGTCCATAGAGTAGCCCTGTTCCACAAGACTCTAAGGCACAATGATTGAAGTCCATGTACTCAGCCTGATACACAGGGCAGTATGGTCATGAGACCTACCTCAATGAGGTGTCCCTTCTCTGCAGGACAGTAAAGATCACTGGTCAGAATCCAAAGAAATATGCAGGATTTACAAGGCAGTAAAGTGTGATGGCTAAAGTCAATGGAGATCCTCGGTCTGCAGCAGTATTCCCTCTAAATTGTGTGAAAGCATAGCTTCAGAGGGGATTAATCAGCCCTACCCAGTCAGAGGGTCAGGGCTCCATGCATGGAGCTGTCTGACTGGGCGGGGCTGATTAATCACCTGTGAAGCTGTGCTTTCCTGTAGCTTAGAAGGAACACTGGTCTGAAGGTAGTAAGGCCTAGTGGCCAGTCATTAACACTATTTTAGTTGTGCTGGCAGAAAGGCCTAGTGGTCAGAGTCAATAGTCAGACTTTGGTTGGGGCTGTATGGCCTAACAGCTGGAGTTAATAAAGTAATCCTCTCTCCAGGGCTGTATGATGTAGCAGCCAGTTTGGGGAGAGGGGATCTCCATTTGGGAGGGTGTGTGTGGGGTAGCCAGGTAGGGGGATCTGGGCCCTCCATGCTCCACTAGGTCCCTAGACCCTTGCAAGATGCTAATTCAAAAGGCCCTTTGGTGGTGATTGTGTCTGCAGCTAGGTCAGAGGGGATCCGTCCACAATACATTGACCAACCAAGGGACAAAGACTAGTCCCTTGGCAGCTACTTCCTCCTATGTTACTCCTGATTGTGTTCTACACATCTTTGGGGTCTCTGGGCTCCTCAGCCAATGCAACCCCTGTAGCTCAGATCTTTCTAAAGTAGGTAGCTGGGTGTCTGTTTGGGTCTTAGAGCCTCTGTCCTTTCTGGTCTGAGGCTCCAGTTGTTCCTGTGCAAGAGCTGATAAGCAGTATCTTTCCTCTCCAGCTGAAACTGAGCTGTGCTGCTGGTGCAACAGTAGCAAGCCTAGTACGGATGTGGGGGCGTGGCTTCCTCTGCTCCCAATGAGCAATTAATCGTTCCCTATCCAGTGCAAGTGAGTTCACTCCACAGAGAGATATTGTGTACTAAGGCCCAAACATTGCACTGCACATTTTGAGATACACAGGAGGTTGGGAAGAGGAAATATAGAGCTTCTTTTCCAAATGACTCATTCAAGTGCTCCTACACTGTAACAAAGCAAGATTCTCATTTTCAAAGGAGTGGTAGGCAGAGGCCCAGCTGCAATGAAAACCAGGTGCAGTTGGTTAAAAGAGTTAACCCAAAATATTTTTTCAACAAAAAAAAAAAACATTTTTGCCCAATTAGGGTTTTTTTTGTTTGTTTGTTTGTTTGTTTGTTTGTTTTTCATTGGTGAAAAGTGAACTAATCACATTTGTTTTGTTTTGTGTTTTCTCAGCTAAACTCACCTGAAATGATTTCAGGGTTCTTTTATTAAAACAATTTTATTCACAATTTTATGCAAATGTAGTGTGGAAATAAAGCAATTTGCCAACTGAGACATTTAAACAAAGGGTTTTGCCCACACAGCAACTTGCGTGAGTGGTGCCTGCATAAGTGGGGCTTATTTTGCCACTTGTCACTGCTCAGTAAGCCCCAACCTATTATAGGAGCTCTGCCCTCAATCCACTTTGATCAATGTAGTAATTTTCCTCATAGGACATGTACATCTATGAATTGCCTCAATGTGGGTTTTGGATTACACTTTGTCTTCTTCTAAAATATATGAGATTTTAAAGATATGCCTTAGAGTTACTAAATCTTTCTTTCCTAGTAGTCAGCAATGACAGCTGGGTTTCCTGGCATCTGAAGTAAGACAGGATATTGATTAGTAGAAGGAGTTGAGTCTGCCTGTGTCTCCCTTCCCCTGTCAAAGAATCCTATTACTGTACATAGATATCCCCAAATGAAGTCCATACTTAGAGCATTTTTCAAATTCCTATCAACAATAAATGAGTTTCTTCAGAATTCTGCTAGATCTCTTGGCGGCTCATTCAATATATGTGATGGAAAAAAATAGAACACAAATGGTCAGTAGAATTCAACAATCCCATTAACACACGTTTTTCTTTGCTCTTTGGTCATGTGATTTCCAGTACACAATATCATTTAAACAGTTTGAATTCTTCCTATCTGTTTGTTTGATCCATGCTGCTCGTATGCCTACCTTCACAGCAGATGTCAGTGCCCTGATTCAAAAGGAACAAGAGGTGTCATGTCATTCTAGTGGTGAATAAAATTCCTTTCTTAAAACTGCTTGACATGCATATGTTCAAATAACACTCTGTTGATTAGGAGCTGCAGTTAGAAGGAAACAAAACATTAACAAAATCTTTTCATCCCAGTTTCTATCAAATGCAATTAGCCTTTCTGACTCATACCAAACAGGCCATTTTGGAGTGTTGAAAAATATAAACACATACATGCATATACACACTGAAACCTCTTTAAACTGCTCTGTCAATGTAAGGGAATGACAAATGTGGTTTATGTCCATCTTAAGGCTCCGTAAAAAGGATTTAAAGAAGGCATACATTACATTTTACCCTGACTTTAAGGCTCTTTTACATGGACAGAGCAATATAAAAATGACTTAGTGTAAATGAGAATCATACATATATTAAACATTTCTATAGCTAACATTTATGTCCTACAGACAGATGAAATTATCAAATGTCTTTAATCCTGTGATTGCAGTTTACTGAGACAAAAACATTTGTGGGTAATTTCCATGAAAGGAAGCAAATCAGTGAGCTATGGTGATGCTCTGGGCTTCACAGGATTAAACTAAGTATTTGCAAAGTGTTTTCAGATCCTTGCAGAGAAGTCACAATAGCAGGGGTGGCTAAGCCCTCTGAGCCATGTACAGCAGGGGTCTGCAACCTATGGCTTTTGAGCCAAATATGGCTCCTTTGTCATTCCAAAAATACATGCATTTTTTTTAAATTAAAATGAAAAATTCAAAATTTTAAAAATGCATAATTACTTATGTAGCATGCATGAACCTGAATTTGACCAATTATGATGTAAACATCAAAGAACTGTGCAAAAAGATGCAGCAGCTGAAATCCCGTGAAATAAAGTCTGTGACTACAATGTTTCATTCATTCTGTTATTGATCATTATGTCAATTATCAGTAATATTAAGTTGTATATTTTCAGTCATGCAAATGGGCATTCTTATACTGGCCCTTTGTTGACCCCTTGTTCTGAATTTTGATATAGTTTGGCTCTTTGTTTGAAAAAGGGTACTGACCCCTGGTGTACAACCATCTCAGATGATTGAAAGCCAAGGCAGGGCTGAAATAAGAAGGGACTTTGGCCCTATAGGAAAGGGAGACTTGTGGCTTCACAGCCATGGGAGGTGTCTGCTGGTCTTGACTCCTCCTGAAGCCCAAGCTGCAGCAGAGGTGCCCAATAGGGCTGAAATGCTGAAATCCCTCCCACCCTCCAAGTCCGGTAGGCAGTTTGGGGAGAAGTGTAAGCTACTTTACAAGCTGCACTTTAACTGTATGTCACGAGGTGGACTTACCGCCTCCTGCTGGTAGCACTGGCAATTAGCTCATCACCAGGGAGCCTCACTGTGGCTGTTGTCCCCCTTGTCCTCACTCCACATTCCAGTTCCTGATCTGCATCGCTCCCGGACCACGGCGTCCCCTTCAGAATACTGTCCTCTGGCAGTATCCAATACAGTTGTCTCTTAGTCTCCCTTCTAAGGGGAGTTATCAACAATCCTGCATCTCCACACTCTGGGGTCCTCTCCTCCCAGGGGACCCACTATCCCCCTGCACCCACCTTGACTCAGTGACCCACTTCCAGTCGTCATCTAGCCCCTCATCTCAGGGGCAAATTGCAGTCTGAAATGGCCACTCATCATTAGCAAGGGGGTGTACACCTGCTGCCTTCCCTTATTTCTGGCTGTGACCCTGCAGCCTTAGTACACTCAGACCTTGACTCAGGCCCTGCAGCCTGGGAGTGAGGTCAGGCCAGAGCTCACCAGCTCGACCTGCCTTTCCCCAGCACTGCCCTATCAAGAAGCCACCAGCTTCCCTGGCAGCCACGTCCCTCCTCTCCCCAGCTAAAGCAGACTGTGTGTGTGTCTCCATCTCCCTCCCAGAGCCCTTATTTATATAGCCCCCAGCTGCGCCTTAATTGGCAGTATCTGCCTCAGTTGTGGGCTTTACTCTCAGCCCTCTCCCATGGCTGGGTTTTACCCTTAAAGGGCCATTGTGGGGGAGACGCCCCATCACTTTGTACAAGAGCCGCTTGTGGCTCACAAGCGGTAGTTTGGCCACTCCTTCACTATAGAAACATAAAGCATTTTAGAGCCACACCTTATTGTCTATTAAGCACAAGTCCCCAGATATGTCAGTGACCATTATTGTTTATGTGGACAAAATTTGACCCATTATTATTTAAATTATTACTAGTTGAATATACAGCATGAAAAAAGGTACTGTATTGCCGAATGATGACACAAAGCTGTGTTGAATGAGTAGGCTATTTATTCATTTATTGGTTATTGGTTATTAGTTATTGGGTATTGATTATTGGTTATGCAGCACTATAGAAGTATAATATGCCTTGAAGTACATAGTACCTCTGACTCAAAGAGTAGACAGTTGAAATACAGCCACTCCCCGACTTACGAACACACCAACTTACGACCGTCCATACTTACAACCAAGCTCCCATCAACTCCATTATAATATTTTCGAGTTGCGAACCATGTACGTCAAGTTTTTCGAACAGCGCAGGCAGCTCATTTAAGAGTATTTCCAACTTACAACCAAATTGAGTTACGACCAGGTGTTCGGAATGTAACCCATTTGTAAGTCGGGGACTGCCTGTACATAGGTATAAAATACAAGTGCAGGTGTTATATGAAGAAACAGAGCGGCTGTTGTCATTTTTCCTGGAATGTTTTGTAGCTGTTTTCATAAATATTTTGAAGAATTAGATGATGGAGGTGTTAATTAAGGGGCTGTTCCATGTGCAGAAGATGGCAGGAGATAAGATGCACAGTAATGAACTGTGGCATGTGTGTTTTATTTTCCTCTCTGCAAGCTCTTCCAATGCAATACAGCAGGATACAACAGATGTTTTCAGGAATTAGGTCCTGAAGAAATAGACAGTTTTATACAGGGGTGTACTAAATGGGGATTAGCATTCGGACATATTTTAAGGGAAGGGGCAGAAGACCTTATTTTTCCTGCCCAGCAATAAGGAAGGCAATGGTGAGGGAACATTATCAGAGAAGAAAAACATGGAGTGTAGAAGCTTCCCTATGCCTTCTAGTGACAGCACTCATATCATTGTTGCTTCAGATTTTGGAACCATCACAATAGCTGCAACTTTATCACAATATAGACATGATTTTATATCACATTTGGTTCTCAATTCCGCCCTGTCAAGTCACAATTTCTCCTGCTACCACCTGTGCTCCCCCCTTCTGCTTTGATTTAGCTTAAAGTATTTGATTCTTATAAAAGGGTTCTGATTCTGAGCACAATGTACTTTGTGTTCTTTTTACCATCAAACTCTGTATGATAATGGCACTTTAAAAAGGAAAAAATTGGGTTTTGAGATGTATCACACAACTGTAGTAAAAATGTCCCTACTAAAAGGTTTGAATTCCTCATCCAAAACTGATGCGCTGCATTTAATAGAAGTCCGATTTATTCAGTTTATCAACATCCCATCTGCACTTATAAGTGACCTATATTTTTGCACATGAACTCCACAGGACACATACTACAAATAAAAATGCCATAAGTAAAAGGATTCCCTGTTACAATTAGGTCCTTTTTCATAAGAATACAAATTAATATGTAATATTTCTAATAATGAAGATCATATCTGAAAGAAGAACATAAGATTTTATCGTATTTATATAGACTATTGCAAGCAATTATCTCTTCACTGGTCCATATATTAATAAATTAAAAGTAAATATTAAATTGCTAAATATATGGACCAGTGAAGAGATAATTGCTTGCAATAGTCTATATAAATACGATAAAATCTTATGTTCTTTCAGATATGAGCTTCATATAGAATAACTATAATCACCTGTTTGTTCATTCACTTGATCATTCTTCTTGTGAAAGATAGAACAACTTTGAAGCACAACAATTTTATCACCAAAGGTATGTATCTTACATAATTTATCACTTGTAGAAAAAAAAACAGTAACAGAATTTGCCACTATTGGTTAACTTGTGCTAAGCTGTGATACTTCACATTTAAATATTTAACATTTCATTAAAATGGCAATATTGACAACACATTGAAATAATTTTCAGAAGTATTACCAAAGCTTTCCTATCATATTCTGTAATTTTTAATGGAAGCAAATAGAATGTTTAACTGATTGATCATTGAAATGTATTAAGCCCCAGTTACCTCATTGAAATCTAATTTTCTGAAAGCTTAGAAAGTGTCAAAAACAAGTATGAAGACTCTCAAAGTATTTGCATTTAAATGTCATTATTAATACTTTTACATTTCAGCATGATCTTTTGCAGTAATGTGACTTGGCAACTAATGAGTTGTGCAAAGAGATATCAGTTGTCAAGTCATATCACTTGAAAAGACCATTTTATATTTGTGGAGATTTGATAAATCACAATGTCCTGCGGGTGGGGGGAGGGCACTTTTGGAATATGCATACAGGTTGGACCTCCCTGGTCTGGCAGCCTCAGGAACTGTCCTAACCCGAATTTGCCGGCTTATGGAAGGTCCCCTGCTACCGGACTCCAGCCCACTTCCTCTCCTTGTGGATGGCTTTGCTCCAGCCCCACCACCACTGGACTGTATTCCAGTTGTTGCTAGGCTCAGGAGCAGCAAGCTGGCTGGAGATCTCCAGATATGGAGCTTCCCAGCCACTCCAGCCCATCCCATACACAACCCAATTAGGCTGCTGCCTAAATATTTAGGCACCTAAATTCACTAGATACCTAATTTATTACTACAGGTGGAACCTCTCTAGTCTACAACTCTCAGGCCAGACCAATGCCAAACCAGAGAATTTGCAGGACCTTGTAAGGTCAATATTGTCTAGCAGCATTACCAACACATCCACTGCTTATTGGGTTCTTAGAAGACATTTAGGGATAAATTAGAACTAAGTAACAGCACGGAACACTGAGAACCAGGACTAGGGGCTATAAACAAACCTTATGGGATTGTGGGAAATTTGGCTACACCTAGCAGAAGTGGACTTCCAGCTAACCATGGATATTGCTGGACTACAGAGTACTAGACTAGAGAGTTTCAACTTGTACAAAAGCTCTGTAACACTTATGTTTCTGCCCATAGTTGTCCAGATACCTAAGCTCCAGTGTAATTCATGATACAGGAGAAGATAGGCAAGGGAGCACCTTAATGGTCTATGGGGAGTGATCTGGTAGGCAAGGTAAGATGTCAAAGAGGAAGTACTTCAACAGGGGAGATTATGGGAAACACATAACAGAAGACCCCATATCTCAGTGGTTACAGTAGGGCTGAGAAACCTCCAGCTTGTGGGCCACAGATGGTTCAGCAGACTTAGCTGATAGAGGGACACTAGATGGTTTGTTTATCTGAAAATCCACAGACATGGAGCTCTTCAGCTGTCAGTGGACATGGTTCACTGTTACCAAACAATGGAAGCTGTGGGAAGCAGTGTGGGCTGGGTTACCACTTCCCAGAGCTCCCATTGGCCGGGGACAGTGAACCATGGGCACTGATAACTGAGAGCGTCTGTGGATACTCAGTTAAACAAACCATCTGGTATCCCTCCAGCAGCTTACCCTGATGAACCACATGCTACCCAGAGGTTGGAGTTTCCTCGCCATGGGTTAGAGCCCTCACTTGAGAGGTAGCAGATCCATGTTCTACCCTCTCCTTTCCATCATGCAGAAGAGAGACTTGACATGTGTGTGTGGGGGGAGGAAACTTCTGGGAGTCCGTGGACCCTCTGATCAACTTCTCCCTTTCCCTCCCTGGGGCACATGCCCTGAGGCTTAGGCAGGCTCCCTACGTGGCTTCCAGATCCCTTTGGCCTCCATGCTATGCAGCTTCCATTGACAAGAAACCATGACCAATGAGAGCTATGAAGGTGATACCTTTGGGTGTTAGGGCAGTGCACAAAGACTCACTGGCTCCTCATGTACCTACGGGCTGCAGGGATGTGCTGACTAACTGGTTCTGGGAGCTGCAGTAAGTGCCGCTGGGATCCCACACCCCCAAGCACCTCCTGCCCCAGCCCCCCCATCCAAACTCCCCTGTCCCAGACCAGAGTCCCCTTCTTCACCCTAATCCCCTCATCTCTGGCTTCAGCCAGAGTCCTCGCCATCTTCCACACCTCAATCCCTGTCCCAGCTAAGTGAAAGTGAGCAAGGGTGGGGGTGAGTAACAGAGGGGGATGGAGTGAGCAGGGCAGAGGCTCAGAGAATATTTAGAATTAAAATGGGGGATTGTTACAGTTTGAGAACTGCTGTTTTATAGGATTCCTATATGCCTATTCCAGACTTTGAGAATCCAGTGATTTTCTGTGCTCCTAAAAATTAGTTTCTGTGCTTTGTTTGCACAAAGAACTAGACAGATATTACCACAAGTCAGCTCCCATGCAACTCAATCTGATTCATGTTTTCCAGAAATAAAACTGGAGCATTAAAGTAATCTGCTGAATTTTAATTATTTGCAAATTTTATTTATGAAGTAGTAATTACTGATATAAGTCTTTTAAAATTCGATTATCTCCTCTTCTAAATAGATATTTATATTTAATTTGCTAGTGTGACACATAAAACTTGTTTATCTATTTAATTAAATCTGAAGGTAAGGGAGAAGCAACATTCTGTAGTCCAAAGACTTCAGACTTTGCTATTCACTGAACAGATGTACACCAAGTCCTTGACTGTGAAATATGTGAAAAGCTTTATTTACACCCACAATTGAGTATACTAAGTATCACAGTGTCAACACCATGAATCAATCTCTTAAGAAGTTAATAGCTCTTTTGTTTACTCTCAGACCATCTGGAATATTTAACAGACTAAGACACTCAAAATGGAAAGCAATATGCTCAGGTGCTACTGTTTCTTTGAGCCGGGCAGCTTTTATCACACAGCTATTAGCTCGAATCTTCCCCATCTGTGGTAGCACAGTCCATCAAGAACATGTAAATTATTTGGCAGGTTCATCTCTTCTTATTAGTTGTAGATGAAAAAAAAAATAGTCCTTACAAACAGTTAAGGTGAACACAATATTTAAGTTGTGAATTACATTTGAGACAACTTCATTGTATTTGTCAGCCTATTTTAACTGTCAGGGAGAAACATAACACTAATGACATGTTTCATTCTGTAGCCATTTTAAAAAATTATGAGATTAGAAATGAGGCAGTAAAAGCAAACATTTAGGAACACAGGAAAAAAGCTCATTGGAAACATTCTGAAATTTCCTGAAAACTGTTGTGTTTTGTCTTTTGAAAATATAGGACATCCATTTTGAATCTCTTAGAATTAAAAAACAAAAAGAAGACTCACTATTTTACTTGAGACCATATGCTTATAAACTCATTAGAAATCTCTCTTTATGACCTTTATAAATCTTGCTTTGGAAAATTATAATTAAAGTGAAAACAAACCAAATAGATAAAAGACCCACCCAAAACAAAACAAAGCAAAACAAAGCCATATTTGACCAACTGTGAATTATGGCTGGCATCATGTAATTTGAACTGTGTTAAATTTAATTGGATGAGAAAATGTTATGCAAACACAGATAATTATCAGTTATCTGGCAATGTTCATCTGGGTAAAATGACTGTTGCAAGACTACAAACCAATGTTGTAAATATAAGTTACAGGATTCAAGGCCTCAGATCAGTTAATAATGCACTGAAAAAATTAAGGGATCAGTGTATGCTACTTAGACAATAGAGGGAAGCATAAGGGAAAAAAAAAAGACTGGTTATGCTGAGCATTAGTCATCATAAACAATTCCAAGTAACCTTCCTCATCTCTCAAAAATTTGATAATGTATACATTTTTAAATATTGTAAAGGGGCTTGACCTTAAATGAGTATATGGGACTTAAGGTGAGTTCTGGGAGAAAGTGCTCTCATCAGCCTTTGGCGAGGATATAGTATTTTCCTTTGGGATAGTGGGGAGAGAAAGTGATAATTTAGGGAGAGATGTAGTCTGCAGGGAGACCGAATGAGAGAAACTGAGTTGGGCAATAACCTGAAAAAAATGTTGCAGGGAAGGGGCAGAGGAAGGTTCAGGGGAAGGGATGGAAGGAAACTGGGATTGAGAGAAACCAAGAATGAAGGAAGAGGCTGAGGTTGGGCAGGACAGACAGATGTGCAAAAAAGGGTCTCCTCAGTTTAAATCTGGCATGTTCCTGAATATCCCTTCCTATAAACCCTTGAGTCTCATTTTTTATTTTATCCTCAATCCAAGTGATCCCAACAATTCAGAAGAGAAGAAGTAAAGGTCATTCAGAGCCCATACATCTGGTGTAATACAAGCAGGCATCCTTGGAATAAAGTAGTTCTCTTTAGGAAGTCAGTCACAAGAGGCATTTGAAACTCAAAGGCTGACTTGGGCATTGGAAAAAAATTGGAAAGAACTGAGATTTGAGAAATAGGGATACTTGAACTATACTACTACTATTACTACTAAACAACCAATAAAATAGCCTAAATAATAAAATGTAGAGGGTTATATTTAATTAAATGCATTTTGTGTAGTATGATATTTGGTGTGTATATTCAAACTGATTTTTTTTTTTACTATATATATTCTTCTAATATTTATTTGCAGGTAGGTTGAACCCAGTTCTTTTTGTTCCAGTTTAAATAAAATCCTGGCTTTTGACAAACAGTTGTATTACCTTGTATACCATCAAATAACTTTTTACAATAAGGTAGCACTCCTACCCTCCCCCTGCTTCTGCACACTAGCTCTCACCTGCTGAGTAATTTATACCATGTATAATTTATTAAACCTTGGTCAGTTGTGGGATGTGGGATCCTTGAACATATTTCATATTAGAAACATAGCAACTTAGTTCTGAGAGGCCAGTTTTCATTTTCCCTACCAAGTCACCATCTTATTGCCTCTATATAAATCAATAGTGCACCCACATCTTGAATACTGCATGCATGCAGATGTGATCGCCTCATCTCAAAAATGACATATTCACACTGGAAAAAGTTCAAAAAGTTCAAAAAAGGGGAACACAAGTTATTAGGGGTTTGGAACAGGTCCCATATGAAGAGAGATTCAAAAGACTGGGACTTTCATCTGAGAAAAGAGGAGACTAAGGGTGGATATGATAGAGGTCTAGAAAATCATGGCTACGTCTAGACTGTAGTGCTTTTCCAGAATACCTCTGCTATCCCGGAAAAGCAATGCTGCATCTAAGGAACCCATCTGCTTTTTTGGAAAAAATTCTGAAAAAGCGGACGTTTTCTTTCGCCATCCCTGTAAACCTCATTTTACGAGAAAGAAGGGATGATTAAAGAAAGCAGGTTTTTCCAAAATTTGGCGCAGTGTAGATACGCCAAATTTTGGAAAAGCCTCTTTCAAAAGAAAAGCCTAAAAAGATATGCAAATTGTAGTCTAGATGTAACCCCTGACAGTTATGGAGAAAGTGAATAAGGAAAAGTTATTTACTTGTTCCCATAACATAAGAACTATGGATCACCAAATGAAATTGATTGGTAGCAAGTTTAAAACAAGCAAAAAGAAGTTTTTCTTCACACAGTATACAGTCAGCCTCGCAAGAGGAGACTGTGAAGAACTCCTTGCCAGAGGAGATTGTGAAGACCAGGACTTTAACAGGTTTCTAATAAGAACTAGATAAATTCATGGAGGTTAGGTTGATTGCAACTTATTATCCAGAATGGGTATTAGTGTTCCTATCCTCCATTTGTCAGGGGTTGGAAATGAATGACGGGAGAGGGATCACTTGAGGATTACCTGTTCTGTTCACTCCCTCTGGGGCATCTGGCATTGGCCACTGGTTTCACCAAGGGCGCGTCTAGACTACATGGCTCCGTCAACGGAGCCATGTAAAGTAGTTTACTCAACATAGTCAATGAAGCGGGGATTTAAATAATCCCCGCTTCATTAAAATAAAAATGGCAGCCGCGCTGTGCCGGCAATCAGCTTATCCAGCACAGCGCGGCAGTCTAGATGCGGCGCGGTCAACAAGGGAAGCCTTTATCAACCGCTCCGGTATGCCTCGTGAAATGGTGGGCCAGAAACAGCCTGCGGAGGCTGTGTTGCCCATCCCTGAAACAGGGCTGGCCCACAACATTTTGGTACCTGAGGCGGGGAGCTGAAATGACACTCCCTTGCCCCCTCACTTGGGCCAAAACTTTGAAAGGTCTTAATTCTGCCTTCTTCCTGTTCTACTCCTCTCATGGTACTACAGAGAGAATACATATGCACCAGAAGCAGACACAATTTTCTACACTCTGGGTCCTAGTGGTGCTCCCTCCCCTCCCCCCTCCCCCCCCCCCCGCCCAGTCTGGCACCTGAGGTGGCCAGACTGTGGGATAAGGCCAGCTCTGCCCTGGAATAACTAAACAGTTGGGATCAGAGATCAATGAATGGGTTTTCTGCTGCTCTAAATAGCAGAAATCTCAAAAAAAACCAGTGGATTTTCCATGATTTTGTTCATATCTGAATCATTAAATAGTTGTTTTGAACATATCTGAACAAACAATTTTTCTTCTGAATCTAATCTTCCATGAAATCAGCAGGGGCAGTACTGGACCTGTAGATTAGACTTTAACATCCCCCCAGAAATGTGATCAAAGGAATATAGATTTAAGATTTGTTTTGTCTCCATCTACAGTTATAACAAGAAAATTTTGTTATTGCAAAGGCTGCAGGGGATACATGCAATCTTTTTTTCATCTGTAAACTTAGGTTAAACCCTACTTGAAGAACAGTGAATGTGATTTTTGTAGTTTCCTCTTAGTCTTTATTTCTCAACCTTGCTACACAGTTTGATATGACTTACTTCTCCACAGATAACTAAGACAAGAATAGGAGGGGTATTGGAGTTCATGCAATGACAGAGCTGTTTGAAGAAACACTCAGTGCTTCCTTGCACTCTACAGGGAGCATTCAGTCTAGCACTATGGCAACAGTTTGTGATGTCCCTGAATAAGGGATAATGTGTTGTCATGAGGGAGATTGTTTTTCAGAGTTCCCTTGGTGCTGGGCAGGTAAAAGTAAATCTCACTAGATCTGTTCCCTGCACAGTGCACTCTTTGACAGTCTAAGGTCATTTGGCCTTTGAATACGTTGGGAGAATCTCTGTCCACTCCTGAATCTCTGTCCATTCCCAATATCCTGCCATCCCTTTCCACTTTTGTGAGGAGGAAAAGGAGTGGCTCACTGAAGCCAGCTACACCTTAAATGCTGGAAGCAGCACTATGGCACACTGGTGCAACAGATTAAAGAGGCACGTTTCTACCCGTTGCTTCTTTGCAATGACATACAAGACTGGATGCAATGTGAGTAACACATCCAGCAAGAATTTTAAAAACAGAAAAGTAATATACAAAATAAGAATATTCTGTTTAAATCTGGATTGTAATTCCAATAGTCAAAACTACAGAATATAGCAGGTGCCTACAATCTTAATTCCTCCTGTTGATGCTGCTGCTCAGGCAGCCAATGGCTGCATTCCTCAGCCACCACCATTTCTTCTCTTTCCACAGTCACAGAGGAAGGAAGCTACTGAGACCACTATAATCCCTTACACAGGCAGGTTGGCAGTCTGGCACTCCCTTTGTCTCTAGACCACCAGAGCTGCTAATGTTTCCTCATATGATATTCCCAGTAAACAAGGACTGAGGGTCATCTGTAATCTGCAGCTTCCATTTGCTTGCAAATTTTCCTTTGCAGCAGAAGGTTACAGTCCCCTGACCCTTAGTTATGTGAAGAAGGGCCACATTCCAGAATATTGCTCTGTCTGGGGGCTCCGATCTTCATTCAGAAATCTATTTGTGAAGCCATCTTGTTACCCCTGAAGAGGGACTCTAAGGTTATGTCTACACTGTGGAGCTATTTCAGGATACCGGAAGTTTCCCAAAATAGCCATTTAGTGTCTTTAAAGCAGCCTGTTGTTTCAAAATAGATTACAAAATAACAGGCACGCCATCCCGCATCCCTGTAATCCTTGTTCATGAGGGTTAAGGAATATTTCGGAATAGTGCTTTATTTTGAGTTCAGGGTGCAGTGTAGATGCACCCTAACAAAACTCACAGTGATATAACCTTGGTCTGTGACAGCAGAGCAGATGGACATTGTTGGGATTAGCCTTGGGGACACATTCTGAACCATGGACAATGTGGTCTAAGGACTATGTAAACTCAACAGTTAAACCAGGACAAAGATTGGGATGGGTTTTGTTCTTCTATGCAGTTCAGCTTTGACTTTGTAATACCAGTTCTTTCTTTTTTTCTTTACATTTTAGAGGTTTTTTTCCCCTTTCCTCTACTCTTGATTTTTATCATTTCATATGCTGTAACCCAATTTTTTATAGTAGGGTTTCTACAGAATGAAAAGAATTACAAGTCCTTTTTTCTCCAAATTTATTTTAGTTCGTTATCATTCGTTTCCAGATTTATTTTTAGTTCATTGCTCAGGTACATTTTGATGGGATCTATATCAAATAATGTAGACATCCTGAAATTGTGAACATTTGTCTATTAAGCTGCCTCCATCTTTACCTGGTATGTTATATTATCTTCTAAAATGGCCAGAGTTTGAAGACAAAAGTATATGGAATTTGTGCTGCTATGTAAAGATATTACACACTATCCTGTTTTTCATATATACAGAGTAATATATAATGTACAGAAATGTTAGCCAAACATGGGTACTGTAAAGTAGGCCCTAGGATAGAATGTGTGAAAGTGCTCATCATTAGTAAGACTTCCATTGATTTAAGTCGGAATGGAATTGGCCAATTTACTTCAATGGGGGAGAAGGGTTAGGCCACTGATAGACTCTTTTAAAAATTCAAATTTAAAAATTCTAACCCCTTCTGAACTTAAGGAACTCATGAAAGAGAACCCCCTAGCTGCAGATGCTCAACACTCTGGAAATTAGGTCACTTATATAGATGCCTAAATATGATATAAATGCCTAACTTTGTGGGACCAACATTTGAAAAGTTTGGACTGTGTTTCTAATTCAAACTATGTAGTATGATATGATTGCCCAAAGGCAGTATATTACATAGGTTGACAATATATTTTTGTTTGATAACAGCAATAAAAAAATGATTATATTGCTTACTCCCTTGTGTAACCAATAAACAATTGTGGCTGAACATTAAAACTAAATAACAAAATAAAACCATCCAGCCAAAAATATTTATACTCGAGCATGTTTTTCAAATATTGGGAAATATGAGTAGACATTCAACAAAACTTTTATACAGAATCACATCTTCCATTAGACATGTTTTCTTTGATATTGTCCTCTGAGATTGTCTTGAATTTCAAGCTTCGACAACTTGTTACACCTATGCCATGACCCATCTCATAGTATACAGTGAAACAGCTGCCATGAGAAGTCAGTGCATGAAAAATGAATGTCTTATGCCTGAAATTATACACCTTTGCAATGCATTTGTTATTTATCATACCTTCCCCCACACACCTGTTCGTTTCAGGTGAATACCCTGACCTGCACAACTGTCATTTCTCTTTTAGACTTGCAGGACATTTAGTTCAAACAACCAGTTATTGAACAAATCCTTCATTTTCTGCAGAATCCTTCACTTAATCTGCAGTACATGATTTTGGCTCAAATGTTCAGATGCCCTGTGCAGTTACATGAGAATACACTAGAGGGAAGCAGTTACTTTTCTGTTCACAAATCCCATGATATTATACAATTCACAATTGCATGTGTTCTTCCTATTTATTCCTCAAATGCAACCAGCTAGCCTTAATACATTTAGTATAAACAAATAAGGGTTCACATAATATTTTTGCATAATTAGAAATTTCAAAAAGCCAGGCCTGAAAGTGTAAAATTTTCAACAATAAAGGGCCAGAGCTCTTTCTTCCTTCAGATCCCTTCCAAACACCAATATATGAGTTGCCTGAAAGAAGTGAGTGAACAATATAACAGTGACATAACAAAAACAATATAAAGCAACTTAGTTATTCCTTCCTCTGGGTATTCAAGTACATTATATTTGCTGTATTTCTTTTTTGTTGAAACTAAGCTCTTTCAGTGCATTTAGAAACAAGAGGAAGACCAAGGACAGGGTAAGCCCTTTACTCAATGAAGAGGGAAGAACAATAACAGAAAATATGAAAATGGCAGGGATGCTTAATGACCTCTTTTTTTCCATTTTCAGCAAGTAGGGTAGTGGTGTTTGAAAGGCTAGCATAGTAAATGAGGGAGAAAATGAGGTAGATTCAGATTCTAAAATAGGAAAAAAACACGTTAAAATTTGCTTTCAAAAGTTAGATGTCTTCAAGTCACCAAATGCACCCTAGAATACTCAAGGAGATGATAGAGGAGATATGTGAGCCATTAGTCATAATCTTTGAAAAGTCATGGAAGATAGGAGAGATTATAGAAAACTATAAAAGGGCAAATATAGTTCCCATCTATAGAAAGAGAAATAAGGACAACCCAAGAAACTACAGACTAGCCAGCTTAATTTCTATGCCAGGAAATATAATGGAGCAAATAATTACAGAATCCATTTGCAAACACCTGGATGATAATAAGGTAATTAATTACAGCCAGCATGGATTTGTAAAGAACAAATAATGTCAAACCAACCTGATAGCTTTATTTGATAAGATAACAACCATTGTGGATAAGTGGAAACAGGTAGACGTGGTACACCTAGACTTAGTAAATCATTTGTTCGAGACACATCTGACCTTCTTATAAATAAACTAGGGAAATAAAACCCGGACAAAGAATTTAGGCTGGGAATCCTTTACAAAACTTTGTAAACAATGATATCTGAAATTTTATCCCCAAGGAAACCATACTAAAATAATTTAAAATTAGTTTGGAAAAGCTATCCAATGTCAGTGTAAAGGAAAAAAAAATCCTGCATGTGCAGAGGGATGAATCCAAAGTGCCAATAATTATTCCATAGTCTGTATGGTATAAATCTCTCCCCTGTTATATTTAATAATGGTCTCCTCAGTCGAGCACAGAAAGGTATAACTGAAAGCTGAAACTTGATAAATTTGAGACTGGAAATAAGGCATAAATTTTTGACATGGAGGGTAGTAAACCTTTGGAGCTATTTAACGAGAGGCATGGATTCTCTATCACTAACCATTTTAAAATCCAGATTGGATGCTTTTTCTAACTTGGGGAAGTTCTATGGCCTGTATTAGATAAGAGGTCAGTCTAGATCATCACATTGTCCCTTCTGGCCATCTAAACTATACATTTAATGTGTTTGGTTGAGAAGCAATGACTCCATGAATCAAGGAAAACAGGGATGGAAAAGAATTAAAACAATGATACTCAGCTGGAGTAAACTAGTGCAGCGTCACTGACTTCCTTGAAGCTAATTATTTACATCAGTTTGTCCCATTCTTTATTTTTATGATGGCTTAAAATTAAGATAAAGATCACAAGAATGGCCATTCTTAATCAGACCAAAGATCCATCTGGCCCAGTAACCTTGTCATCCAACAGTTGCCAATGTCAGGTGCCTCAAAGGGAGTGAATAAAACAGGTAATCATCAAGTGATCCGCCCCCTTTCACTCATTCTCAGCTTCTGGCAAACAGAGCTTACAGACACCATTCCTACCCATCCTGGCAAATATCCATTGATATACCTGCCTCCAAGAATTTATTTGGTTCATTTTTAAGGATTAATAGTAAAACAAAGCGGTAACTATGCTCATATATATTCATTTAATTTAATTCATGATTTCTAATTTCTGGTAACTCACAGTGTTTTGTATGAAATTTAGGCTCATGTTTTCCACTTTCATTTGGACTGTACCCAGTTTTCAGTCTATTCTCTTATATAATTCAATCTTTATCACTATTATGAGGGCATTTCTTAATATACACTTATTAAAGAAGTGAATTTATTTTTACCTATAAACTACAAAAAGTCTGAAAACCGTGTCAAGCAAAACAATTAACTTTTCATTCGTAATGACCAGCATAAGAAAAATACAGATGTTCTTCCAATTGTTACAATTCTTCAATTGTTATGAATTTGTTAGTTGTACCCAAGGAAAAGTTTGGCCATTTCATCCAGCTAATGGTTTCTCCCTATAATCAGAAGTGACATTTTGTCCTGCCATAAAAAAACCACTTTCTTGAAAAATTATCACACACTGAAATTTCACATCTGACTTTGGCCTTTCATCCATGAATATAGTTTCTTGTACCCTCAAATGACAATTTGACCCATAAAAGCCATCTTTAGAATTGCTGTTGTTGTTTTAGGCCCCAGCTTTATGAAGTTAACAATAAGAAAGGGAGCTCTTTATCCATCCATACCTGTCACACACGTGGTATTTAGCTGGGGATAGTGTGGGTCTACTGGATTGAATAACTGGGGCTATACCCTCTGCAGTTTAATGCCTAGATTAACTCAGCTCACTTCTGAATTGTCTCACTCCCACCCCCTGCCCCAAGAGAAGTAGAGTGTCAAGCTGGATCTCAGTCTAAAAGTACTTCATACCTCTTCTTTTCATTACAGGTAAAAGATCCACCAGCTATATCCCAGTCTCATTTATCTCTGGGAGCTAGACTTCTAGCATTTATTCACATATACAAATGATTGTGAGACCACAAAAAAGAAAACCTTAAAGAGACAAAGAAAATGTAAATACCACCTAAAATTAGCATTGAGTCCTATTAAATATTTGTATTATAAGAATGCCTAGAGCCCTCAACTGAAAGTAAGCTCCTGTTTTGCTGGGTGCAAATACAGATTGTACCTTCCCGGTCAGCACCTTCATAACCTGAGGGATCCTAATTCAGGGAGTGTGCCACACCAGCGGTAGTCAAAGCTAGCCCCTCTGCTGCCGTTGGCTGTACTTTGGGGCTGTGCTCCAGCGGCAGTGGTAGTGTAAGTGGATAAGACAAAGTAAAAAGAGTGATAAAATAAAAAACCCTGTCATAAATCCGCAGAAACGTTAGAATGTTACATGAAATAGATAGGGAAGAGACAGCAATGGAAGTAGATATAAGATTACTGAGTAGGCTAGAAGGCAATCTATTAGATCTAAACCCAAAATTGTTTCCAGTTGCATAATACTGTACTTCCCTTGAAAAGAAAAAAGCATGCTCTCCCCCACCCCACCACACAAAACTAGAATATGGGAAGGTAATTATCCAGAATAATATATCATTACTATTCATTGTGTGGGAACTTAGATCTTTATTTTACTTTAAAAAAACTGCAATTAGTGAAACTTAAAAAAAAAGTTTTGTTACCTAAGACTATTTAGAAAAGATATATGCGTGATTTGTAACACTGCTTGATACACAAAACAAATAAAGGATGTATGTAGTCAGAATCATAATGGTTGCTTATTTATCAGATAATTGGAGTAAAGTTGGTTTCTGGCAACACAAATAGGAAAAAGGAAGAGAGATTAAAATAGAAGACAATTAATTGGTGATTTGCCCTGACCTGAGCCAGAAACTCATAAGAGAATGCACACTATCAAAAATGATCTTCTAGTTGAATGTATTTTTGTCTTTATCGCATTCCTGGGAAAACTCAAGGCAATACAAGTTATAAAAACTTTTTTTATTAGATTCCATTTCTACACCAAGCTTCTGGGGGAAATTATTGTAAAAAAAAAAAAGGCAAGTAGAGAATTAATCCAAAGATTAACTCATCTCAGAATTGTTTTGTTTTATGCTAATGAACCAAGAATTTTACAGAAGTATTGTAATTCCTCTACTCATTGATCTAATATGCTAAATAAAGTAATATTATATGTATGAATATACACCAACCCCCCCCCAGATATAATAATTATCTCCCACAGTGCTCTTTGTGTTCTTTCATCACTCATTACTCTTTTGCCCCAGGTTATTTTGTGGTGTTATTTTTTTAGAATGATTTTACCTCATTTTTGTAAAAAAATATATTTATTTATAAATGTATTTGATTCACAGAAGAACAAAAAATTCAGTGCATTTAGTGGTTTCATGCTGCTTATTTCATACTAATTTTTAAAACATATGAATTTAAGGTTAGATTGTAAAGTAGAAAAAATTATTTGGGGGCAGTTGAAAGTTCATATATTTCAGCAACAATACTACAATTACTTGTCTTTCCCTGGAAAAAAATTAGACCTAGTAATCTATATATTTGTGAAGGCCATTGTAAGCCATAAAACATTCATTATTTTTCCCCCCTCTGGAAAGAATTGAACATAATACTGTAAAGAAAAAATAATAATATAGGAGATATCTCCTAAAGGCATAATTATTTTGAAAGGAGAAATGAGTTTTTGTAATTTGAGTAATAATTGACTAAATTCTAATGTCAGCTATACACTTGAAACTTCAATGTCTCCAATGAAGTCATTCGTATGAATGAAACTAATGGCTGAATTTGTCTCACTGAGTGCAGGAAAAAAAAGGACTAGGTTTCTGTTTGATCAGAATCTCGTAAACAGCACTTGGTATTGTGGAAATTTATCTTTCTTAGGCCAGAACCTCAGATTAATGTAAATTGGGTTATTTCCATGGACCTCAATAGAGCAACAAAAGTTTACATCAGCAGAAGATCTGGCTCTCTGGCTTGAAGCGATGCCAGTTGATATAGAGCATGAATGTATCAAACATTAGGAGCAATGTAAAGAGACATTATTGTTATAGATGTCACCCAGAAATTCAGCAAGTTGATGATTTACAGCATACATGTGTTTGCAGATTTGGAATTATTAATAATGAATGAAAATTGCACATCACTAAAAAAGGTATTATCTGTGATAACATTTTGTGTTTTGTTAATAAAAAAGGAAGAATTGGATAAGTAGTTTTCCCTTTCTCATTGTCCACACAAAAATCCTTAATAATGACATCCAAACCTTCTCATTCAAGCTTCTGTCTTCATTATTTTTGACTGGAATAAAGATGGGTTCATGAGAATCCATTCAAGTGTTGCTAGAAAATGAACTCTAAAGATCTGAGTCTTGAACTCTAAAATATTCAGCTGATCTGATCTGATCTGTTTAGCAGAAAAAAAAAATCAGAACTTGATTTTCTGCCCAACTTCCTCTATAGTGTCATTATATCTCATCTAGTCACCCACATGTTGCTGTTTCACTTTATTTGATTTTCTGCATTTGTTAGAAAGAAAAAGGAAATGAATTCTACCTCTTGACTGCGATCACAGCCAAACTGTAACACTACTCTAGACTGGAGAAATTCTATGCTCCAAACCAAGTAAGAGAATCAGAGGATTCTAGGGCAGAGTTTTTAAAAATGATGTGGTTAAATCCCAGAACCCAAGCATAGGGACACATCTAGACTTGCAGGAACATTGATGCTATGGCGGTTGATCTTCCATCATTCGATTTAGTGGATCTAGTTAAGACCCATTAAATCAAATGCTGACGGTAGCCCTGTCAGTGCTGGTACTCCTTGCTGTTGTGAGGAGTAAGAGAGTTGACAGGATTGTTTCTCCCATCAACCTCCCATTGTGGGGGCAGCACCAAAGTTCAACTTAAGGTATGTCAGCTCCAGCTATGTTATTTATTGTGTACCTTAAGCCAGCCTTCCCCTGTAGTAAAGGCCTGGTCTATGTGTGCATCTAGCCAAACCCCAAACCTAGAAGTATAAATCCACTAATTTTCAGAGCTGAGCTGATGATAGTTCCTGTAATCTAGGCTCCCTTCTGTATTCTGTGATTGACTAGGGTCTGGATTTTCATCCACTGAAGTAAATGTCAAGGCTCACATTGACTTCACTAGTATAAGATAAAGATCTGAAACAGGAACCTTGCTGGCTCCATTTGGCTTCACAGATCTCTTACATAAAGTTCCCTTTCTCCAAAAAGAGAAGAGGAATACTATGTTGGAATTCATCCCCAGACAGGCCAGAGAAGTCCACCCTTGACTGTCATGAGAAAGTTGAGGTATTTAAAGTTAGGTGTTCTCTGGTGGCAGAAAAGTTGAAGGGAGGGGCCATCTCTATAGAATTTAAATTCCTTAATGAATCTGCCAAGGTCAGCCTGGTACTAACCTCATATAAATTTTCCCTGGCAATGTTTATTCTGCTCTACTCAGTCAGCTGCCTGCTCAACAGTGCTATGAACACATGTGGGCCCTGAAGCACAAGAAGCTGGGGGTTCTTCCAGTAGTCATGGATGTGAATTTTGACTGTAATAAACTGTAAAAGCTTGTGTTTTAAGGTGAAAGAATCAATAAAAGAATGGCAGTATCCAGAAGAATGAGTGATCCCATAAAACTGGCTGAGAGTAATGGACTGTTAAACTTTAAAAACCATCTCAGAATTTTGTTTGCTTTTTCAAGGAGAGAAAAAGGAACAAAAGAAAGAAATCTGACCTCTTCCCCTCTTCAGGGATCTTAAGCAAAGAAAGGCTTAAGAGGTAGTTTTATATTATGTACAGTACAACAAGCATGAGAGTGACTGCAGTGAAAATGTTTTCAGAGAAAAAGTTCAGATCAAAAGTACTAGAAGTGAATCACATTGTAAAGGGTAAGATTACTAAAGAATATGATAACAAGAATTAATATTATTTTCAATATGGACACATGCTTTTGCATTAGTTTCAGAGGAATACATCCTGCAACTCTCACTATTAATAAATCCTATTCCTCAAAGCAGCCCAAATAGCTTTAATAGGACTATCTCCTGCTATAGATTTTGAGTGTTGCAAGGGCAAGTCCAGATTACCTACACTACATCTTGGATTTGAAATAGTGAAAAAGAAATTTCTAGAAGATATTTACATACATCCATTTTAGAATAACCATATTGGCTATGATACCATCATTGTGTAGAACATTTCTGTACATTTACCACAATCAAGAAAACTTTTCTTCAAATTTTACCTGGTGTTGCTAAGTTACTTAGCACAATTTGCCCTGTTTTGAGGTAAATCTACAAAAAAATTGGAATTGGTATATTAGTCTAAAGTAATGTAAATAGAGATTGTCTTGTCTCAATTTCTCTGGCAGAAAAGTAACATCTTATTTCAGGTCAGTACAGTAATGACTCCTCAAAATACTGAGTCATTGGGAAGCAGACCCAAACTCCAATTTCAGAAATGTAACTAAATGTAACTAAAACACATTCTCTTCTTGCCGTCTACATAGTATATATTAGAGCTGATTAAAAATAATAAATAACCCTCCTAAAGGAAGTTCTGATTATCTCTTTTTATCGCAAACTGTGGTGAAAAGTCAAATGTTCATGTTTATTTTTCTAGAATGAAAATGCTGAAACACTTCAACTTTTTTTCACAAAAACAATCCTAATTAAAATAATTTTGTTGTAAACTTGGAACTGAATGTTACATCGTGACATATATCAGCCATAGGGAGAGATAACTGCATTGTGGCAGATATAGTCCAGTCAGTGGAAAAACCCATAGGGATAATGAGACATGAAGGATGAATAATTACAGCTCCTATGATATTCCTTTGTAGCTTAGGCAGAGATAGCTATTGACATGGACCTAATGGAAAAGAGATCATTTTGGGTCAATAAACTCAAACTAAATTTTTCATTTCTGGTCAACCTGAAACATTTCGATTTTTTTCCTACATAAAGTTCCTCTAAGTTGCATTTTTCCTAGGAAAAATGTCAATTAACCCCCCCGCCCTGCAAAAAAAGCCCCACAAATGTTTCCAATAGTAAAATGTTTTCAAACATCTCTCATTCATTTCTTCTTTGGAAGAAAAAAGTTTAGAAATTAAATAGATTAGGGTATTTAGACTTGTGACTGTGAGGCCACCAAATTAATAAAATACCTAAAATGCAGGCATCATAAAAACAAACAAACAAACAAACAAAAAGCAGATCCTAAAACAAAACAAGAACATAAACAAACCACATTCACAAATATAAAACTGGAGTTAGATCCTGTAAAGTGCAATCTGGCCCTGAACGCAAAACATAGGCATATGATAAACTCTAAGCACAAGAAGACGTATTGAAGAACTTATACATGAACCAATTTTTTGCAGGCAAATGTGCAAACTAGGTTATTGCATATATAAATAATGAAATTCTGATTCCCATATGTAACTTTACAATTATGTACAATTTGATGGGCCACTGAAGTATATGCATGTGGGAAGCCTGATATGTACACACGAACTGGAGCACCCACATTTTTTAATGCATTTCTGTAAATCCTTTGAAAATTTGGCCCCAGACATCTATCAAATGTTGCTGGAAGATTAACACAAGAACCAGCCAAGGAGAACATTTACATTAGGCATTTAAAGATTAAAAGCTCTTGGTAGAGTAAGAGGAGTTACATTTTTAATTTATGTTCTCTTATGATATTGAAATATCCCAATCACAAAATATTAAAAACAATTGCCATAAAACAGTAACAGAAGCAGATGTGACAATTTTTTTTAAAAAAGCAATACATTGCTACTTGAATAAAAATGTATCGTCTTTAATAGAATCAATTGTTCTCGTTTATCTACAAGTTGGTAAATGCCTATGATGATTATCAGAAGTGGTTTTGCTGGAACTGAGAGATTCAATAGATAATCTACTAAGTAAAATTACTGCCCACCACTTCAAAGTACTTTGAAATGCCCAGCATCACTTCACAGAGCACTGGAGCAGGATTTTTTTTATAGTGAAAGTAACATTGGCTCAGAGATCAAACTAAAATTTAATTATCTAATCCTTTATTGTTCATATGCAAAAAGAACAGTTCAGCCATGTCAACATGAAAGCTTAGAGTGAGGAGTTAGTTTGAGTACCTAGCACTAGGAAGGATCAGATTTTTTTTTAAATGGTGAATATCTGCCCTTTGAAAAAGAAGTGGTGTCAACTTGAGATCTTTAAAGCCATTAATATGGAAATTGTCTTATATACTGGCTAGAAAAACAGCTGTGTCACAAAAGGAATATGTGATTTAACAGACAAGTTAAATGACGCCCAATTAATATTACTCCATCAGTCATAAGCACGCATACAAGAATTCTGAATGGGATTTATTTATTTAGATTATTTAGTCCCTGATTTAGGAAAAGCACATTAGAGTCCTAATTTAAGAGTGTACTTAAAATTAGGTATGTGGTTAGTACTTTGCTGAATCGGGATCTCAAACAGTAGGAGACTGCACCTTAGTACTGTTGAATAAAATCAGTAGCTTGTGGAGTAAGGTTTATGTTACATTTTTTGCATACCTCTTCTTGTGCAAGGAATAAAAGCAAGTTTAACGAAAATATATGAATTGTTTATGTTAAATACAGTACATGACAGAGTACAAGGGTGTTTAAAATCATGATTGTTCTAAAAAACTGCAGCTATGTGGAGGACTATAAATAAATGTAAAAATACATTTTAAAATGGAACAATATGAGATGCATGATCAGAAAATCCTTCTTTCTTTTGCATTCAGTTTGCTACTTACTGAACAGCAGCACAAGCACAGCCTACATAAGTAGTAGAAGGAGCAGCTTCAACTGTTTTCAAAAAATAAAACAGACAAAATGATATATGGGTAAGATTTCACAAACCTGTAAATTAAATTGGGTCATAATAGTAAGGTTCATGAAATGAAAGGTACAAAGGGAACAGAGAATTATCTAGTACAATTAATGCAAAGTAAGCTATGTGAAGGAAATAGTATAAGAATAATTGTCAACTGAAAGGGAAATGAAAAATAAAAAATGGCCCTTGGGAGAAGCAAAAGGCACAATTATAATAAAAACTATGCAAGTCAATGTTCCTTGAATTACTGAAAAGCAGGAAAATGTAACCCCTCTCCCCCCTCTTCTCTCACCACATCTGCAGAAATCTTTAATGTGAGCAAGAATGGAGGCTATAGCTTCTTGAAGGTGAATATTCCATAAGAGGAAAGGAAGAAGCTGATGATTTTCTGAATGCTGTAAAAATCCAGTCTCATATGATACTCTCTGAAATCAATGGGGAAAGAGTCAGGTCATCACTAAAGGATCATGGAAATCACCATGCAAATCATTGTCTCAACCACTGCCAACACCTGGGATATAAAACATTTTTGTCATCCATGGTGCTGGGGCTGTGAGTACTAATGGTATCAGCAGAAGCAGGTATTATTTGGGTACTTTAATTGCAGTGAGGAAACTTGACATATACATTGAGAAAGTATAGCAATTAGTGTTTCTAATACATTGAGAAAAAACAGCAATTTGTGTTTCAGAATCCAAGGTATACAGTTATTTGGCCATAACCCAAATAGTGGAACTCCTGTATTTATACATATGACTCTCCGTGTAACCTTGTCCTCCTTAAGAGACAGGTCACATTCTACAATCGTTGTTTATCCAGCTTCTTCTTCCAATGATCAGCGCTGTGACATGCCTAGACTTCTGCACTAGTAGTCATTGTTAAATCTGAAGTACAGGTCTGATAAGTAATTTATTGTCCTAGAAATGGTTTGGGGAGAACCCTAATTGTTGAAGAAACTAGCTTGAAATAAATATGAAAGTTAACTTTCTCATAGTACAGCCCATACCAAATCATTGACTGAGTAATATAGTTCACTAATTCCACCATATGTTATCAGAAATGTACACCGAGAATTTTGAATACACATAATTTTCTGAATTATTTTGATTCAAATCCTTCTATCTAGACAGATGTAAAGAGAATGTATTGGGTTCTGTGTGAGATTTTTGTTGGGGGAGGGAGGGCATTGGTAGGGTGGTGGGTTTTTTTGTTTTTTTTTAGTAAACAAAAACATTGTATTAATAAGGTCCATGCAGCATAACAATAGAAGTACATATATGTGGTGGACAGTCACAACATACCAATAATTTTTTTCTCACAAATAGCAAAATATGTGTCTCTAGAGCACTAGTCTGAGCTCTTAGGCGTTTCAACTGCCATTTTAAAATCAGCTTTACATGTTACTCATTCTACCAAACTTTCTTCTCTTACCAAATAATATAGAAGAGTAAGATTTTATATAATTTTGACTGATGATACTAATGATATTAATGTTTATTAAATAATTGTCTTTTCCTTGATTTAGTTATCTAAATTTTAACAGCTGTGCCAAATTAGGTGGGTTTCAGACAATGAGGCACCTGATAATCATTTCATAACAGTAGATGTCGGAAAAAACCCTCTGTTCTGTCTATTTTTTTTTGAAAGAACATGATTGCAGTGTGGACATAAAACTCTAGTGTAGACATACCCTTTGTGTTTATGTTGAAGTCAACATTTATCAACACTTATCAATAAAAATTGAATCCTTCCACACCTACAAAGAAGTCAGGAACTTTAATACAAACAGAGGCAGCTAACAGGGAGTTTCGAGAGGGAGTTCTCCAGGTAAAGGAGGAGCGAGTATGGGACCCTTGAGATAACTGGCTGTCTGTAGTGTGTGTTTGTGTTTGGGGGTTACTTGCTAGTTGCCTGAAAGAAACTGTGTACTGAGCTTGTGTCTGTCTGTCTGTCTGTTTGTTTATTTGTTTGTTTGGAGATACAAGTGCTGAGCTGTTTGTTTGAAGGGCCATGTGCTGTGGCTGGTGGTTGGAAGCTGTGAGCTTCTTAATGAGGATTTGAAATCTAGAACCCTCTGTTCATTGGTCAAGCCTTAGCCAGGGGCGGGGTTATCAGGAAGGCCAGGGCTTTGTAAAGCCCATGAGTAAGCGACCAGGGAGGTTTTGTAAACAGGGGCAGCTAACAGGGAGTTTCAAGAGGGAGTTCTGAAGGGGAGTTGGAAGGGGTTGAGGTATACTTGCCATTCTTTAAAACTTTTAAACTAAACTAAAAACAAAACTTACTGATTTAAAAAAAAAGACCCCTATCAATAACCTAAGTAGCTGTAGAGGAGAATGCAGGCAGAAGCCCAGCAGCAGAGTGTGGGCTATCCTGTTTATTGCACTCAGTGTAGCATGTCTGATTACCTGCCCTGTGGGCGGGTGGCGTATGTGTGCATTTGGTGCAAGGAGCTCCTGGCCCTCAGAGACTGCGTACGAGTTTTGGAGGCTAGGGTGGCTGAATCAGAGGAGCTAAGGGAGGCTAAGAGGTACATAGATGAGACTTTCCAGGACACTGTAAAACTGTCCAACTTCCAGGCAGACAGCCCTGTGCTGTTAAGGAGGATGAAAGGCTCAGGGAAGGAGAACATTCAAAAGGAGCAGGGGGAAATGATCCCATAGTTGTGACCCTTCTTCCAGAGGATGTTACGGTATCTTCTCACACTGAGGATAGATCTCCGGGGTGGGGTGGTGGGAGGGAACTCCACTCGTTAGGAAAAGTCAGGTATTAGTAATGGAACTTCAATCATTAGAAACATAGATAGCTGGGTCTGTGATGATCGGGAGAACTGTACGGTGACTTGCCTGCCTGTTGCTAAGGTTGTCAATCTTTTGAGACATCTTGATAGTCTTACGTGTAGTGCTGGGGAGGAGCTGGTGGTCATGGTACATGTAGGTACCAATAACATAGGGAAGGGTAGGAAAGAGGTTCTGAAGGCCAAATTTAGGCTGCTAGGAAAGAGATTGAAATCCAGGACCTCTATGGTAGCATTCTCTGAAATGCTTCCAGTTCCCCATGCAGGGCCAGGTAGGCAGGTAGAGCTTCAGAGTCTCAATGCGTGGATGAGATGATGGTGTAGAGAGGAGGGGTTTAGATTTATTAGGAAGTGGGGAAACTTTTGGGATAGTGGGAGCCTATACAGGAAGGATGGGCTCCACCTAAACCAAAATGGAACCAGACTGCTGGAACTTAACATTAAAAAGGTCATAGAGTAGTTTTTAAACTAAGGACTGGGGGAAAGCCAACAGGTGTTGGAGGAGCACATGGATTGGACAAAGACATCTATTAGGGGACGTTCTATTAATAGAGATGCTCTATGTGCTAGTCGGGAGGAGAGGATGGAAGCATGGATCAGATCAAATGAGACACAATCAAATGAAAAAGAGTCTAACACATCAGGAAATGGCAGACAGATGAATAGTGACTAATTATTAAAGTGCTTATACACAAATGCTAGAAGTCTAAATAGTAAAATGGGTGAACTGGAGTGACTAGTTTTAAAGGAGGATATTGATATAATAGGCATAACAGAAACTTGGTGGAATGAGGACAATCAATGGGACACAGTCATACCAGGATACAAAATATATCGGAAGGACAGAACAGGTCATGCTGATGGGGGAGTGGCACTATACATGAAAGAAAATGTAGAATCAAATGAAGTAAAAATCTTAAATGAACCAAAATGTTCCATAGAATCTCTATGGATAGTAATTCCATGCTCCAATAATAACAATATAGCTGTAGTGATATATTATCGACCACCTGATCAGGACAGTGATAGTGACTATGAAATGCTAAGGGAGATTAGAGAGGCTATCAAATTAAAAAACTCAATAACAGTGGGGGATTTCAACTATCCCCATACTGACTGGGTACACAGGACAGGATTCAGAGATAAAATTTCTTGATACGTTAAATGACTGCTTCATGGAGCAGCTGGTACTGAAACTCACAAGGGAAGAGGCTATTCTTGATTTAGTCCTAAGTGGAGTGCAGGATCTGGTTCAAGAGGTAAATATAACTGGACCTCTTAGAAATAGTGACCATAATGTAATAAAATTAACATCCCTGTGGTGGGGAAAAACATTTTAGAAGCCCAACATTGTGGCATTTAACTTCAGAAAGGGGAACTACACAAAAATGAGGAAGTTAGTTAATCAGGAATTAAAGGGTACAGTGACAAAAGTAAAATCTCTGCAAGATGCATGGAAACTTTTCAAAGACACCATAATAGAGGACCAACTTAAATGTATACCTCCAAATTAAAAAACACAATAAGAGAACCAAAAAAGTGCCACCATGGCTTAACAACAAGGTAAAAGAAGTAGTGACAGATAAAAAGATATCTTTTAAAAAATGAAAATCAAATCCCAGTGAGGAAAATAGAAAGGACCATAAACTTTGTCAAATTAAGTGTAAAAATATAATAAGAAAAGCCAAAAAGTATTTTGAAGAACAGCTAGCCAAAATCTCAAAAAGTAATACTAAAATGTTTTTTAAGAACATCAGAAGCAGGAAGCCGGCTAAACAACCAGTGGGCCCTTGGATGATCGAGATGAAAAAGGAGCACTCAAAGATGATAAATTCATAGCGGAGAAGCTAAATGACTTCTTTACTTCAGTCTTAATGGCTGAGGATATTGGGGAGATTCCCAAACCTGAACCATTCTTTTTAGGTAACAAATCTGAGGAATTGTCCCAGATTGAGGTGTCATTAGAGAGGTTTTGGAACAAATTGATAAACTTAACAGTAACAAGTCAACAGGACCGGATGGCATTTACCCAAGAGTTCTGAAAGAACTCAAATGGGAAATTGAGGAACTATTAACTGGTTTGTAACCTAGCCTTTAAATCAGCTTCTGTACCTAATGATTGGAAGATAGCTAATGTAACACCAATATTTAAAAAGGGCTCTAGATATGATCCTGGCAATTACACACCGGTAAGTCTAATGTCAGTACCAGTCAAATTAGTTGAAACTATAGTAAACAATAAAATCATTAGACATACGGATGAATATACAGTAAAACTCCAATTGTCCGGCATCCAGTGGTCCGGCACTCGCGATAGTCCGGCACCAACTGGAACCCGGAAGTGCTCAGCCAGCCGGACAATTGGAGCTGCTCTGCCCCCAGCTTCGCCAAGTCCGCCGCTGCTGAAACTGACCAGCGGCAGACTTGGGGAAGCCGGGGGCAGAGCAGCTGGGGTGCTGCCGGGTTGGTCCTGCAGTGCCGCCCCTCACCTGAGTGCTGTGGTGTCCCGAGTGCGGGCACTCAGGGCACTCCAAGACAGGACTGCTTTGCTGTCCCTCATTGAGGTAGACAAGCAAGCGGGGAACTCTGAGAACTGTCTGTCTGGGGTGGGGGTAGGGTCCCTTTCAGCACGGAGCTCAGTTAGCTTCAGGCAGCAGCCCCACACACCAGCCCCTGCTGACACTGGTTCCAGCCAGCCTTAACTTTGGTTCAGGGTCCACTCAGTGTGGACGTGCTATTTCAAAATAGCAAAACGCTATTTCGAAATAGTTTTTGTGTATAGATGCATTATTTCGAATTACCTTAATTCGAATTAACTATTTCAAATTAAGTTAATTCGAAATAGTGCTGTAGTGTAGACATACCCCAAGTTATTAGAGCACTAACATACAAACATTCTCCTTTATATATTAGACTAGCTGGAGTTACCCAGCATTGCTCGGTCCCACTCCCCACCGGCAAATTTGTTTCCCCCCTCCGCTGCCAGCCCTGCTTCCTGCAGGCCAGTTCTCCTCCTCCTAATCTCCCCCAGCCAGCCCCACTCCCGTTGACTGCCCCCCCCACCACGATCTCCCCGGGTCAGCCCCGCTGCCACCGACCTCTTCCCCCCGACCAGCTCTTCTTCCCACCGGCCACCCCTCTCCCGAACTTCCCCGGCCACCACTGCTGTTCCCAACCCCCCCAGTCTCTCTTCTGCTGGTCTGCTTCCTGCTGGTCACCACCACCCCCAATCTCTCCAGGCCAGACCCACTTCCCCCACCCAACCCCCCGACCAGCTCTGCTTCCCACCAACTGCTCCTCCACCGATCTCCTCCAGACAGACCCGCTGCCCCCCCCCCGCCCAACGAGCTCTGCTTCCCACCGACCGCCCCTCCCCCAATCTCCCCTGGCCAGCCCCGCTGCTCCCCCCACCAGCTCTGCTTCCCATCCCCCCCTTCCTCCCAGCCAGCCCCGCTCCCCTCCTGGCCAGTTCCTCCCCCACTGCCCCTGATCAAATGTGTCCGGGTTTTTTTTTTAGACTACCTGGTAACCATAGCTGTGGGGGGCAGGGCGGGTGCCCAAGCCATTGTGCGCGTGGGAGTGGGGTGAATCCAAGACAGTGCGGGGGGGGCCGCAGGTGGTGGGCACATGACCTAGGGTTGGCGGGGCTGCCCCTGCAGCACAGCGTGGTGGGTTATTTATTTTTTTTTACAGGTTGAGATTGGGCCCGATCGGGTCCAAAAGTACCTTAAAATCTTCTTCTGGAGGAAAGGTTATCCCATGCAAAGTTTGATTGCGGTAGCTCTTATAGTGTCCAAGTTATTAGCACACAAACACACAAACATTCTCCTTTATATATTAGCTATATAGAGGTTCTTATTTTTTACAGCCATTTGGAACCAACACAGAATGAAGTCGACCTTCTGCAATCATTGTAAGCACTGAGTGATCACTAAGATCACAGGTTCACCCAGGATCCGCTCATCTTCTGCCATCTTGTTTCAGAAGAGGAGTGAAGACTATGAATAGTTCCAGTTACTCCTGTGCATGTGCATTCAAAGTCTTTGTAGCCCATATATGAGAGTAAGCAGAATTCTTACCCATCCATTTCATAGGTGCATAGCTCAAGTCACAATCTTGCCTCAAATTCAGATAACTTCCAATACCTCTGATGACAGAGAGAGAATACGAAAGGGATATAAGTACTTTCGTTACACAGGAAGGAAGTGCAAAAAAGTGAGTCTTGTGGTTTTAAAAAATGTGTCAATAGCTTAGTGGAAAAAATCATATGAAACTGTGGGGAAGTGAAAGAGACGTTAGCGTGACAGTGAACAGCAACACAGCATGAGTTTGCAATGAGCCAAGCAAGTAAAAAAAAAAAAACTATACAAAGTATTGGACTTCCAACAAAGCCATAAAATCAAAGCATGCAAGAGACAGCCCTTGATGAGACCACACTACAATTGTGTGCACCTAAGTAATGAAAAATATATTAACAAATGCATACATCTCTGGGGAAAGATAAAAAGAGGTAAATTTTAGTGAGGCACATCCAAAAAGTTGGGGTTAACTAAAAAGTTAAGGTTCCTTAATTGGTACCATTCTAAAGATACCTTTTGAGTTGCTTTTCCACTTTCCAGACTTTTACCTTGTTCTCTAGGGTGTCTCTACCTTCATTGCTTTGTCTGGACTTACACTGCACTACTAATTTTGACTATATTTAGCCATCTCTATCTTTGGTTCTTAATTGCACCTAGTAGGAAAGTAAAAATGGCCAGTAACAGAAACATCTCATACAAGAAAACTGTCTATTCAGTAAACCTTATCAACATGGTTGCTTTTAAAGTTTTCAACATAGTATTTCATTTTTGACAAAGCGGATTGTCAAGGCTTTGCTGACACTTGGTAGGGGTTTCCATTATCAGAAGTTTTGGGCCCCAAACCAACATCTATTGAAATCAATGGGAGTCTTTTGATTGACTTTAGCATGTGTTTGATAGGGCCTCTTCAGGAATTAGATCTCTGCCTGTAAGGATGGGATTAGTCCTGTGCATTTGAAGACTACTTGTTTTCTTAAAGCTAAATGCATGTTCAAGTGTTAGTAGGATTGGGTATTTAGAAAATAACCTCAAATAGCCTAAAAATCCTTTCAATGTTGCCACCCTTAACATATTATTAAAAGAAAATCTCGGAAATCAAAATACATTGTACTGCTTTTGCTCCCTTCAGCTCTTCTGTTCTGTAGGTCTTGAAAGATTACATAGCTATAGGATATACATTGTGTCCACGAGTTCAGAATAATATAGGCTTATGGATGTGCATATTTGGAAGATTAACTGAATAAAATAGTTATCGGTAAAGCAGTGGATTAGGAGCCTTACTGAGGCATTTCTTTTAAAATATGTGACTTTGGTGTAAACCAACTATTTCAAGATATGAAGTTGTTCCACTTCTCTGTGCAAATATGCAATCATTTTATTCCAGTGTATAGTATTCTGTTGTATCCCTATTTTCAGTGTTGAAACATGAACATGTGGGAGGGAATTATAATGATAAAAATAGAAACAACTTATTTTCAATTTTTCCATAGAGGCACTTAGCTTTTTTGATTGGACAGTATTATTGCTTCCTTTTGTAAATATAATAACTCATTGGATTAATGTGATAACGATTCTTTAACATCAGAACAAATCATATATTGTATATAACTGAAGTTTTGTGATATGTAACAAACACGAAATAAGCATGTAATTAAAAAAATAAGGAAAGTAAGATTGCTTCTCTTGCATTTTGGGACTACTTAGAAACCCATATCAGTAACGTTATGTTCTGCACATGACTATGGTCTCAATCCCTTAAATATCTCTTTTGCATTTCAATAGTCCTACTGAGTTAAGAAGTCACACAGAAGTCTGTAGACCTCAGTCAAGTGTATAAACAATAATTTTGACATTGAGTTACTTTTTTAATATGAAACTAAATTGTTTACAAAATATTTGCAAATATTGAAAAACATTCAGTTTTAATATTTAATATCAGAGTAGTCAAACTGTGATGTCCCAGAGCCTTTTATAGTTTTCCACACAAACTCATTCACAATCAAAATCAGTTTTAAACCTAGCAATAATGTTCCGTGCGAATAATATGCCACTATTATAATACCTCATTAAGAATTTTTTGAAGGCCATAATGTAAGTATAGTATAGACTGTGCTATTAACAGATTCAAATTAGCTCAGAAATTAAAGTAAGGACTAAGAGAGAGGATTAAATAGATAAGATGAAAGTACTCTGAAAACCTGTAAGCATACAAAAACTCAATTTTGTCTGTATATTTTAAATATGAAATTTTGCTGAGCATCTCAAAATACGTTTGATTTGAACATCCAGGCTACTTATTAGAAGAAAGGTTGATCTCAATAATAGCAAATAATATCTTTACTTTTTTTCTCAGTTTTAATTTGATAAAGACAAATGTTGTGGGATATAAAACTCTTAAAGACAGTGGATATAAAAGAAAACAACTAATCTTGCATAACTAAGACTATGTCTAGACTGCAGGCTTCTTTCAGAAGAAGCTTTTCCGGAAGAGATCTTCCAAAAAAACTTCTTCCAAAAGAGAATGTCTACACAGCAAATGTGCATTGAAAAAGCGATGCTTTTTCGAAAGATAACGTCTACACTGAATGGATGCTATCTCACATGTAAGCTGTGATTACAATGGATGGAGTGGCCACCAGGGCACCCGTGCTTTTTCCTCTTTCCTCTTCTTTCTAAAGAACTCCCTCTTCCCTGTCCACTCACGCCTTATTCTGAAAGAGCTCTTTCAGAAAAAGGCTTCTTCCTCGTAGAAAGAGGTTTACCAGGGTTGGAAAAAACCTCTGTTCTTTTGATTTTTTTTCAAAAGAATGTGATTGCAGTGTGGATGTGAGATTTTTTTTTTTAAACGGCTGTTTTTCCAAAAAAAAGCCTCTGTAATGTAGACATACCCTAAGGGTTTTTGGCTTCCCTCTTTTAGATAAGCAGAAAAAGTTTTCCAGGACTGAAACTGAAGAATCAAAGTTTGCTGGGAGTAAAGCAGTAAGAAATGTTCATTTAGCAGGACTCAGTCACTGTATGTTTTATGACACAAATTTTGATAAACCCAAATCGAAAACATCTGGAAATTTTCAGATTTGATGACAATGCTCAGTTATTTGTGAAATTGCATGGCCTACCATTTGAAGAACATTGAGAGTTAAAAAAAAATCCACTGTGTGCGCTATCTAATTATGCTAATGTTTTACTGGCAAACCACTGGGTTTTATCTTTTATTTGCTTTCCCATTTGTTTTAGATGTTAAGTCTCAAAAAGACAAAATACTAATGAGAATGGATGGCCATTATGAACAACCATTTGATTTGTGGATAAATTCTGTTGCTTGATTGCAAGCAGCTGCATATAGAAACAATTGCCAATGTTTGGCACTTTCCCGTTGACTTTATTATTTTTTTAGGTAAATAATGAGTTTTCACAATTTATTGAATACTAAGATTAATTTGAGACAAGAAAATTGCGTTGGAATAACTCAAAATATTGTTTTTTGGTTCTTGAGACTTTCTCTCTATACTACAGTTCAATTAAAAAGTGGACAAATCTCTACCACCCTATACCGGAAACCCAATGACAGCTACACTTACCTCCATGCCTCCAGCTCCCATCCCAGACACTTTTTTCAATCTATTGTATACAACCAAGCTCTAAGATACAACCGGATTTGCTCCAATCCCACAGACAGAGACAAACACCTACACGATCTTTATACAGCATTCCTAAAACTGAAATACCCACCCGGAGAAGTGAAAAAACAAATTGACAGAGCCAAAAAAGTACCCAGACATGAACTACTCCAAGACAGAACCAAAAGAGAAAATAACACAATTCCACTTGTCATCACCCATGGCCCACAACTCAAACCTCTCCAATGCATTATCCACAATCTACAACCTATCTTGGAAAATGATCCCTCACTGTCAGAGGCCTTGGGGGAAAGGCCTATTCTCACTTACAGACAGCCCTCCAACCTGAAACATATTCTTTCCAATAACCATGCTACACAGCTACATCATAAACATCCAGGAACCCATCCCTGCAATCAACCACGGTGCCAACTCTGTCCACATATCTATACAAGCAAACTCATTACTGGAGCCAACCATATAAGCCACCAAATTAGAGGCTCATTCAACTGCACATCCAGTAATTTAGTCTATGCCATCAAATGCCAGCAATGCCCCACTGCAACATATATTGGACAGACTGGACAGTCCCTACGTGAAAGAATTAATGGACACAAATCAGATATCCGTAAAGGGAACATACAAAAGCCCATGGGAGCACACTTTAATCTCCCTCGGCATGCATTAACAGATCTTCAAGTAGAAGAAAGGACTATGCAGCACTTTAAAGACTAACAAGATAGTCACTTTCAGTCCTTTGGGTACGATGTCCATCTTTTTGCACTTGTTTCAGCAAGATCAGACAAACACGGCTACATCTCTATTAGATCTTCAAGGAGCCAAATACACAGGGAAGGACTGGAGGTTCAGCTCATTCACAAGTTCAATTCTCACACCTTCAGATTAAACAAAGATACTGGATGGTTAGGTCATTACCTACCCATCAAACAATGAGGGTGACAATAGTTTTTTTGTCTTTGAAGAATCTCATGATACCATCTAGATGTTTCATCAGTCTTTAAGTGTTTCCTGACTCTTTGTTGTTTGCTAATTAATGGTTCTTATCTGCCCCCTTTGACTATCTAGTCCAGTGGTTCCCAAACTTTTCAGCATCACACCCCCTTTTTGATTTTTGAGAAACCCTCACTCCCCCCCTCCCAAAAAAATAGCAGCAAAACTTGAGGTGGGATTGAAGGGAGTGTGGGTGGCTGGGTTGCCTGGCGCCCTCCCTGGAATTTCTTCACACACACCCAGGGGGGCATGCCCCCCAGTTTGGGAGCCCATGATCTAGTCTTTAGGTGCTGATAGACTCGGCTTTCCCAGGATATATTTTTTACCCACTGCCTTTTCTTGTTCCCCCCTCCCAATTTTCCTTTCTTCCACCCCCCTCTCCCGTCTCCCCTATTTATTTTGGTCCTAGACATCCAACACGCCGGTCACCTGAAGAAGTGGGCTTTGCCCACGAAAGTTCATGATACCATCTACGTATTTTGTTAGTCTATGAAGTGCTACCTTCTGAAGCTTCTGAATGATGAGATAGTAATTTTGGTTGATAAAGGTGACAGAGCTGATCTTATAAACTTGTACATCTGTAATATGTATAACATGGTATTGCATGACATTTCATTTACAGAACTAGAATATAAAATTAACATGGTACTCATTAAATGGATAAAATGCTGACTAATTTATATGTTTCATAACATAATTGTAAATGGGAAATGGTTATCAAGAGAGTGTGCTTCCAGTGTCATATTACAGAAATTGTTTTGTGGACCTATGCTATTTAATATTTCTGGAACGAAAACTGAAAATAATCTCTGATAATGTTTGCAGATGACATGAAAATTGGGAAGTGGTAAATATTGAAGAGGACAGGTCGCTGATGCAGAGCAATGTAGATTGCTTGCTAAACTGGGTGCAGGGAAGCATTATACATTTTATAATTGCTAAATTTATGCTTCTAGGAATAAAGAATTTAAGCCACATTTAGTCTATAGAGGTTACTATTCTGAGCCAAAAAAGTCTAATGTGATCATTGGATGCATAAAGAGGGGAATCTTGAATAGGAATAGAGGGATAATTGTACCTCTGAACTTGACACTGGTGCTACTACTACTAATACTGTGTCCAGTAATGATGCCCACAATTCAAGAATGGTGTTTATGAACTGAAAAGTATTTATAGAAGATTACAAGACTAGAAAATA
Source organism: Pelochelys cantorii (assembly GCA_032595735.1). Lineage (NCBI taxonomy): Eukaryota > Metazoa > Chordata > Testudines > Trionychidae > Pelochelys > Pelochelys cantorii. The sequence continues at coordinate 91,277,311 of CM064326.1, forward strand.
TACCTCATAGTGATAGATTCAATGAGATCAAAGTCCTCAGTTTAACAAAGATTAAAGGGTGACTTGATGTCAGTCTATGAATACCATTATGAAGAAAAAATCTTCTTATAAATATTTCTGAAAGTTTGTTTGTTTGTTTGTTTGTCCTGAAAGATCTCCGAAATGGTAAGAGCTATAAACACCAAATTTTGCACGGATACTACTGATTTCCTAACTTAAATAACTGCATTGGTTATATCTCTAAATCAGTTCCTCCAGTCCCCCCAGAGCCTCAACTGGCCCACTGATAATTCCGAAAGATCTCCGAAAGGTAAGAACTAGAAACACCCAATTTTGCACAGATACTACTAATTTCCTAACTTAAATAACTAAATTTGTTATATCTCAAAATTGTTTCCCCCAGTTTTCCAGAGCCCCAACTGAGCCCACTGATAATTTTGAAAGATCTCAGAAACGTTAAGAGCTAGAAACACCAAAATTTGCATGGATACTACTGATTTCCTAACTTAAAAAACTGGATTGGTTATATCTCAAAATTGCTTCCCCTGGTTCCCCCAAAACTCCAATTGGGACCACTGATAATTAGCTTTTAGTAGCGCCTGATCATAGGCATTTGCTGGACTCTTCTGTTAAGTGTGTCACCTAAACTGCAACTATGAGATCCTAGAGGATAAAGCACGTGGGCACCTGCAGCACCATTAAGGGAAAGCCCATGGCAAGAGGCTGCAGTGGGGCAGAGAATCAGCAGGTCTCCTGGACAGACCCAAATGTGGCTGATACTGGCTGGGGTCTAGCCTTCCTAATTGTGGCTGGGAGAAGCCTCCAGCTATCACAGCCTCTCAACACCTTCACGCAACAGGGCTCCGACTGAACCCCTTCTGAAAATTAAAGTTGCTTCCCTCCCCCCAAACCCAAATGAGCCATCCCACCACTCGCCCTCCTTTGGGCTGCATGCATTCTCCTGGCAGGGCCGTGTGCGTTCTCTGCAAGTGCCACGGGCATTATGCACTTTGCAGGATTCAGCTCACAGTACAAAGAGGAGGTGGGTAGGAGGACAAGGTTTTGAGCACTGTGGAGCCTGAGGAGGACACGGTACACTCAGAACAGCCTATTCTCATTAGAACATGTACGTTCAGGTGCTGCATGTTCTGTTCAGCTAAATATCACTCATTGCACCTGGTCTGAAGGTGTTTCACTTTGTCTGATCAATGCAACCAGTCCAGCTGCCGCTAGGATGTCCATTCAGGTTGCCCCATGGAGCATGCACTGAAGGCACTCAGGGAGTGGCTACTTGGGGAGCAGTGATTTGTTGCTGCTGCAGAGTCCAGGAGACATCCCCTCTATTTCTCAGGGATTCTGGCAAGGAGGCTGCAGGCATTGGCTTGCATAGAGTCTTTAAGTAAAGATGGACCTTCCTGATTTGTGGGGAATGAGAAAAGAGACCCTATGGGATTTGTCGTTTTGTAAGCGTATCACTAACTATGTTAATTTCTTCCAGTAATATATCAGAGAAAAGTATTTCCAATAACATATACTATGTTAATATCATTGACGTAGTTCATTCATCACACCTTTTACTATATTTTCCCCTGGCGACATTGCGTATTTCTGCTAGTATTTAATAATGGATTCTTCCATCTATCATAGAAAGATATAGCACAATTCAGTAGCTGCAAGCAAGTTAGGCAAATTTACATTGGTACTAAGATGAAAATTTTTAACAGTGAGAGTAATTAAACTTTGGAACAATTTGCCAAGGGTTGTGGTGGATTTTCCATCACTGACAATATTTAAGTCAAAATGGGCCTTTTTCACCTCAACGATATGCTATAGGAATTATTTGGGGAATGTTCTATAGCCTGTGTTCTACAGCAGGTCAGACTAAATGGTAACAGAGGTGCCTTGGAATCTAAAACTCTTTGGTTCAAAATAATACACACGATACTACTTCTCTCTTGGTTGGATACCGCATTATTTGTCTACTCATATGGCACTTCTCACGGTTTAACTGCCTCACAAATATTAATAGATTTATTCACAGAATGTTCCTGTGTTTGTAAGGAAGTTGTATCCTCATTTAATAGATGGGTAACTGAGGTATGGAGAGGTGGGCTCTGGTAAATCCAGATTTTCTGAACCCAGTGAATTCATCACAAGCCAACCCTTGCCTCAAAATGCCCTTCATTGTGCTGAGGAGGTTGCACAATATATTAAAAATTATAAAAATGAAAATGCTTCTACTGTATCTAAAACAGACTTCTTATCTGATGATTTTTGTTATTATAACTCATTGTCAGAGGCTATAGATGTCTACCAAATGTAAGTTTACAATCTAATTTAATGGGGTGAGACTGGTTTTCCTAGGCTGTGCACTGAGATATATTGGCTAACAGAATAATATGATGTGAAGTAACAGTACTCAAACCATAAAAAGATTTGTGTTAAATAATTACATGAACAAATATGGAAGAGAAATAGTACAGAATGTCTCATTTAATGTGAAATACCCCTTTGAACAGCAAATGGTGCTTTTAGAATAAAGTGCATTTCTTCAGCTCTGATCTCTGCAAATGTGAGACAAATTGAACTCCTTATCTTTCCTCTTAATTTGAATCAATTTAATTATACATGGAGTGATAAGCAGCTGGCAGGGTCTTTAATTCTAAAATTGCTAAATACTTGGGACATTCACTTGTCTCCTGGTGTGCATGACATTTTCATTAATCTCTCAGAGAACCTTTTATGTTATTATTTGGCCATTAGCCAGATTAGCACTGCAAAAGTCTATTGGTAAGGATAGAACTGTAGCATAGTGTTGCATTTCATTTACTAGACTTCTGGAAGTCTATATACATGGGGGTTTATACAGACTTCTTGAACAAAATCCATGATTTGCCATTGTTTTGAGAAGTTAATCTTAACAGCAATTGGGGAAGTTTGCAGAACTTTTAAGAGACCAGGCTAAATATGAGTTACCATCCAAAGTTACTGTCTACTGTTGCCTTTTTGACTTAGCTCGAGGAAGAACTTACTGCCACTTCCAGACTGTACCTACCCCAATCCTGAAGACTGTCAGTAAAGAGTGTCTCATGATCCCTTGACTTATAGAATTCTTTTTTCCCTTAATTTTTAAAGTAATGCCCATTCATTTTTTGAAAAGTTTATTCTCCATTTGTGGGGACATAATACCCATTAACAGTAATGGAAGAGACACAGACACCAGAGAGACTAAATTCCTTAGCATTTGGCAAACAGGCTGAACAGTTCATAACTCAGATGATTTGTACTATTCAAAATACAGTTTGTCCTATCTCTTCCACTGTTCCAAACTGTGACTTTAATAAAGAACTCAACTGAGCATCTGTAAATGATCATTTTTTAAAAGACAGTTAGAGGTTACACATATACCAACATTGTCTAAAGACTGATTATTATTTAGAATTTTATGTCAAAAACAGTAATTATTCCTTACGGCCAGAAATTAATTGGAAGTCATTGCTAATTAGAGGGTCTCTTCTGCCTTTGTGTTCATGCCCTTTTTTAAAAGAAAACAAATACAGTTTTTACTTCTGAATGAAATATTCTGTTCTCCTTTTCAAGGAGAGAACTAAACACTACTCTACACTGATGACATTCATAATCAGCATTTGCATTTATGAATATAGTTACACGTATGAATATGCTGATCATTATATTTCAATCTTACGACAGTTTCTTTTAATTTCTGTTTAATTAGCTTCCTTATTTTTATGTAGTTCCTTTTACTGAAGTTAAATGCTATTGTGGTGGGCTTCTATGTATTTTACTCCAACAACATTAAATTTAATTATGCTATGGTCACCATAACCAAGCTACTTAACTTTATGCACTGCTTGAATCAGAGTCCATGCTCTGTTTAAGACTGCATCAAGTTCCTGTCTGTCCTCTTGTAGGGTCCAGGGCTAGCTGGTGCCTAGAAACTCTACCTTTGCATTTCATACTGAGGCGTCATATTCCAAGTCAATACGGAGAGAATTGTAATCTCCCATTATTCTTGTGTTTTCTATAGTTATAGCCTCTCTGCTATAATCACCATTACCATTCTGCTCATGTAATTGGTAGTATATTTCTACTTCTATACTGTTATTATTCAAGCATAGAATTTCTATCCATAGAGATTCTGTGATAAGTCTGATTTAAGGGTTTTACAATACTGAGCTTTCTTTAAGATATATTGTCACTATATCACCAGCACTCTGTCATTCCTATATATTGTGTATCCTAGTATCACTATGTCCCATAGATTGTCATTGTTCCACCAAGTTTCTATGATGCCTATTCTATCAATATCCTAATTTAATAAATTCAAGTTCACATGTCTTAGTGTACATCTACACTGTGGAGCTATTTTGGGATACTGGAAGTGTCTATTGAAGCAGCCTGTTATTTCAAAATAGATGGCAAAGTAATGGGAGGTTTAATCCAATGTCCCACTAATCCTTGTTCCACAAGTGTTAGGAGGCATTTCAGAATAGCAAGTTATTTTGAAATTTGGCTCTGTCTATGAAATAAGCTATTTCAAAATACATTCAAAATAAGCCACGCAATTTGCATAGTGCAAATTGTGTAGTTTATTTCAAGCTAAGGGTACTGTGTAGACACACCATTAGTAGCTAGATTTCTGGCTTTTGTATACTAGCAGTCATAAAAATTGTAAATATTTAGATGTTTGTCTTCATGTGAAGTATTGAACAAGATTGTTTTTCATTAGACTCTTTCCCTTCAGTTCCAACCTGTTTTATCAACTTCTATCCTTTACTATCTACTAGGATATAAGGATTCCTCATTAATAGATTAATAGAGCATTTCTATTTATGGGAGTCTATCTAATTCAGATTTCATTTCATGACATTCTGGTGCTAATGAGATGCTGAATAGCTTGAAAAAATCCCAATTAGGCCACTATATGGATACCTGAATATGAACTTAGGAGTCTCATATGAAATGTGGGGACCCATTTCAATGTCATTGACTATACTTATATCTGGTTGAAGGAAAAGTTCATGAGAATTTCAGAATTTTTCATCCTGCCTCTCTTGCTAGAATGTGAAATTTCACTGACATTTCCAAACGCATTTCTTGTTTGAAAAGCAAAATTTTGTCCTTAAAGAAAGTAATACAATTCAGTGTAAGACAAAATTTAGAGATTAGATTCAACATGGTATCTTTTTTTTTTAATACTCTCAGGTGGAAAATTTAAATTATTTATTATTCCAAAATATTTTCTAAAGAAGAGAATGTATCTACTTTTGTTGTACATTGACAAATCTGACTAGCTCTAGTATAAAAATATTAAAAGTTGAGACATGAATAATATATACAACACCCACCAATAAATTATGTAATCATGCACCAGTATGCTGTTCAGAAGAATCACATAGAACAAGGCAGTGTTAGTTAATCTCTATGGCTGCAGCTGAATGAACCTGAAATACATTGTTCACTTTTGGACAGAGCATTAATCAAATTGAGACTGACACGTTGTAGGGAATTCAGAACAGCAAGACCAAGGGGTGTTCATTTATGAAAGTGATGGGGAACCTTTTTTGGGTCAGGGGCCATTGACCCACAGAAAAATCAGCTGGGGGGGGGGGACGACACAAGTGAGAATCAAAAAAGAAAAATCAAACCTTCACTGGCATGGCCCCTGACTGAGAAGGAAAAAAACCAATACACTCCCCACATTCCCCTTTCACAACAGAATCTGGGGGGATGGGGAACAAGCTAATAGACTTTGTGTGCTCCAGCCCTATGGTGTGATGGTGGTGGGGGGTTGGAGCACCAGAATGGGCTCCCCAATGCTGGAAGCGAGCCCTGAGCCTCAAGGGCTATATCCAACCCATAGGCCTTAGGTTTCCCAGCCCTGATTTATGAGGTAAGCTATAAACATACAGTTTGGTTAAGAGTTAACTTAAAGTATATAAAAGTTCTACAAACATATGACGTTTTTAAAAACCAGTTAGAGAACGGAAATATTTAGGGTGGGCTAGCTGAGATGAGGAATAAGTTGGATGAATTTAAGAAAAGGAAAAATTCAGTTGGCTAGCAGGAAAGGCCTCCTACTGCTGAGAATTGTTGACATGTGGAATAGCCTATGAAGAGTAGAAGCCACTGCATTTGAACAATTATAGTGAAACTAGACAAAACATTAGACATGAATGAAGTTCCCCAACACAGAGAGAGGACACATATTTTCTTTCTAATGTATAAGGTGAATCCTGAGAAGTGTCTGATGTTAGCCTACAGTAAAGATGGTCCAAGCTCTATGAATTTTGGAGGTCTGAATCCTAAAAAAAATTTTAGTGGAATGATGGTGGTCCGATTTGGAGTTCTGATGGGAGCCATTATATATTTATACATTAATGATACCACATATACATTTATGTATTGGTATCAGTTTAAAGAGCTTTTGGTCAAGAGTTTTAGAACTAATTAAAATAAAATTTACTATATATTTTAAAAAGTTTGTCTGTTTGCCTGTTTGATCAATAACTCCTCCTAAACAGTAAGAATTAGGACTACCAGATTGTTTATACAGCTTCCTCTGGTCACAATTTAAAGCAATGTAAGACTCCGGTGTGCCAGGAAAATCAGATGTGTCTGGAATAGGATTGCTCCTCATAAAAACAAACAGAAAAGAGGCAGAGTCACCAAATCAACTGCAGTCCTTAATATGGACATAAGTGAGCCAGTGTTGAAAGACACTGAACCAAGATGAGCTGGAAACATAGGATGAACTTGGACTAAGATTGTACATTTACAGAAAAAGGGACATAACAGAGAAATTTGGAGTAGTGCTCTGTTTTGGCACAACTAAATCATTGTTTAAAGTTTGAAAACTAAAAGCCAAATTGATTATAACCAACCCTTCTTGCCAGAGGATGTGGTGAAGGTTAGGACTTTAACAGGGTTCAAAAAAGAGATAGATAGACTCATGGAGGTTAGGTCCCTCAATGGTTTTTAGCCAGGATGGGTAGGAATGGTGTCCCTAGTCTCTGTTTGTCTGGAAATGGGTGACAGGGGAGGGATCACATGAGGATTACCTGTTGTGTTCCCTCCCTCTGCAGCATCTGGTATCGTCCACTGTCTGCAGACACGATATTGGACTAGGTGGACCGTTGGTCTAACGCAGTGTGACCGTTCTTATGATCTTATGATAGTCCTTGTTTTTGTTAAAACCTATCAAATGATAAACATATAGGGATAAAGAAAAAATACACTTGATTGAATTCCAATTTGAATAATAATATAAAATAAAGGGACAAATTGTAAGACTCTATTTTTAAAATACATGAAGTATAACTTAACTTCATAATAATAACACTTTATTTTGTAAAATAATACAATAATTTCAATAAAGCAGGTATGTTTTCCTTTTACTTTCCAAAAAAAAAAAAAAGAGTTAAGGACCTGAGCAACTCCAGGTATATCTACTATTTATAATTAAATTAAAAGAAGGATACACACACAAAAGAGATACCAAACCTAAAGCAATTCAACTGAACTCAGATTTTAAAACAGAAAAAAACCATTGAACTGGATTTTACAAGTGCATTGGCTTTTCAGTGTTATAGTTCAAGTCACAATTTTCTGCTCTGGACTGGGTTTACTGTGGGACATATCCCACAATGTAATGCACTGTGCTGCTTGCTCAACAGGTTTTGCACCAGGAGAGTCTGAAATTACACTGTGCTGAGATCCTATAATCTGAACTTTCTCTTACTTAAGACCTGTTATGATGAACTTACTAGGATTTAACATGGGGCACCAATTTTTTTGTGTTTTTCTAAAGGAATAAATTTCACATGAAGGGCTCATCTAGACTACGTGGAAGATTTGAAAGAGGATATGCATATTTCATGGGAATTTGCATATCTTCTTCTGATCTCACTTTCAAAAGTGGAGCTTTCCAAAGTGAAAGTAGTTAAGATGCGTTTTTTCGGCAACCCCCCTTTTTTAGAAAAGCCGCTTTTCCTCAAAAAATGAGGTTTACGCAGCTTTTCAAAAAAGAGGGAGGGTTGCCAAAAAAAATGTGTCTTGACTACTTTCACTTTCATTTCCCATGGAAATTTGCATATCCTCTTTCGAATCTTCCACGTAGTCTAAATGAGCCCTAAGAGAACCTGAACCTTAGTACAGAAAGACTTAGTAGTCTATTACTAGGACAAATCTGTAGAACAGCTCTATATAACTTCCACTTCTCGTGGAGTGGTCTCCTCTCGTCATAATGCGTCTTCATCAAATGTGCTTCCACATGTGTGGACAATGCTTAGGTCACTGTATCTTGTGCCACTCGGAGAAGATGTCTTTTTCTCACCCCCCAACAATATATGTAGTTTAGAAAAGAGGAGACTGAGGGGGGATATGATAGAGGTGTATAAAATCATGAGTGGTATGGAGAGGGCCGATAAAGAAAAGTTATTTATTAGTTCCCTAAATAGAAGAACTAGAGGACACCAAATGAAATTAATGGGTAGCAGGTTTAAAACTAATAAAAGAAAGTTCTTCTTCACACAGCGTGTAGTCAGCATGTGGAACTCCTTGCCAGAGGAGGCTGTGAAGGCTAGGACTATAACAGAGTTTAAAGAGAAGCTAGATAATTTCATGGAGGTTAGGTCCATAAAAGGCTATTAGCCAGGGGATAAAATGGTGTCCTTGGCCTCTGTTTGACAGAGGCTGGAGAGGGATGGCAGGAGACAAAGCGCTTGATCATTGTCTTCGGTCCACCCCCTCTGGGGCACCTGGTGCTGGCCACTGTCGGCAGACAGGATACTGGGCTAGATGGACCTTTGGTCTGACCCGGTACGGCCGTTCTTATGTTCTTATGTTCTTATGTATACTTAAACAGTACTGTAGCCCAGTCCCTAGTCCTCTGAGTCACTAAGTCCATTCAAAAATGTTTTTAAAAACCATATGTGTATGTTTAAGACACAGACAGACTTCCCATAGAACATTTTGAAAGTTTAAGAAAATATTATAGCCCTTAAGAATGCTTTGGCTTTTCATTTTCTGTTTGAGATTATTTTCCTTTGCATCCCTATTCCATGACACACCTCCTCCCCACTTGCCCTCTTGCCACCATTCGCCAAATCCCTCCTCACACCCCTACCCTCCAAAAGACCCTCCTGTTTACCACTGAGGATGATGGGGAAGGTGACAGTGGCAAGGGAGATGATGGCTAACATTTCAGGTCATTCTGCAAGGAATGGTTGAATACACTGATATGCAAATGTACATTTCTAGTAACACTGTGTACTTTACTGAGTTGGGTTTTTTTGACTGTGCTAAATGTATTAATAAACTATTTTTGTAAACATAAAAGAGATCTTATAGCATGAGTATTGCAACTGTGCACATCAGGTTCCCAATTATATAGTAATTTAAATAAATGTGGGCCTGGTTTTGCTACAAGAGCATGTCAACCCTCAATGTAATAACTGGGGATTCCTAAGTAGTCAAAATAATTAGTGCATAGGTCTTGGATCGCAGATCCGCCAAGAAAAACCCCTAGAGGACCTGTGATGCTTTGTTTACTCTAAAGCTCCTGAACCACAGAGACTTGTGGCTCCAATTGGGTGTGGTTTGCCATTTCCAGACAAGGGGAGCTGTGGGACTTGGCATTTGAAAACCCCCGAATTAGTTCATAATCTAAAGATTGGGTTTCAGTTTAAATTCAGTTTAAAATGCTGAGGGCAAAGAAATGGAATGTTGTAATTTCCAAATGTTTTGGAAATATTTTAGAATACATTCTTTAAAAACTAGCCAATTAGCCCATCGTAAGATGGGATTTTCAGGTCTCTCCTCCACGTCGGTCTTCTCTCCTGAGCCTCTGATCTATCTCTCTCTCTCTCTCTCTCCTACACCTACTGCCTCCCCCTCTCTCTCTCAGCTCTCCTCCACCTTCTGCCTCTCTCTCTGTCTCTCTCTTTCTCTTCTCCCCCTCCTGCCTCTCATTCTCCCTTTCTCATTCTCCTTTTCTCTTCTCCTCCTCTTCCTGCCTCTCACTCTTTCTCTCTGCTACGTCTCTCTCTTTCTCTTCTTCCCCTCCTGCCTCTCACTCTCTCTCCGCTCTCCTCTGTCTCCATTGGGGATGCACACTCATCCAGGCACTGCCCCCTGGGCATGTATGTCACTGCCTTGCCCCCCTTCGCCTCCCGCCGTGGCGCTCGGCTGACTTCTGCGCCGCTCAGCTGAGCCGCCTCTCGGGAGCAAGCGGCGCAAACGGCCTCTCTCTCTCTTCTCCTCCTCCTGCCTCTCTCTCCATCTCTCTCTCTTTCTCTTCTCCCCCTCCCACCTCTCACTCTGTTTCTCTTCTCCTCCTCCTGCTGCATCTCTCTCACTCTCTCTCTTGCTGTCCTCCACCTCCTCTCCTCCTCCTCCATTCTCCTCTCTGTCTCCTCTGTGTCTGCTCCGCTTTCCTCCTTTTGAATCCGGCGCCCTTTCCTGATGTCAGAGATACACGGTCATCCAGGCCCCACCCACTGGCTGGTCCCTCTATTGAGGGAACGTGGACCCCAAACAGCTGCTTGTGCCACTGTCTCCCATGCGGCGGCCTGGCTGAGCGGCGCAGAAGTCAGCCGAGCACCACGGCGGGAGGCAACAGCGCTGCCCAGAGGGAATAGCCAGCATTTCAGCATTACAGAGTCACAGACATTGGGCTGCTTTCTTTAAAAATAGCTGGGAAATATCACATTAAAAATACTACTTTAAGAAATTTGAATGTTGCTTGGTTAAATATTAAAAGGTCTGGAATGGTCAGAAGTAAAGCAATTTGTTTAACTTTGATTATGCTCCCCTGCACATGACTTATGCCAGTCTGTAGAAATGTCCCCAAGTAGAATGTCGTCAGATTTTATGTATCGGCAATGTTAGATATTGATGTATAGTGCTGTAGTGTATATGAACTCGGTAGCTTTCTGTCATGTATGCTTAGCAGCTCTTTAAAATTAAGCCATAGCAAAAGCACAGACAGCTATGTTTAAGAGGACGTAGCCTAACCGCAGACTACATGTATTGCCTTTTTTGCTGTTAAGAAGGAGTATATTAGGAAGTGTTATGAAACTTGATAATTTAGGATAAGCAGTACAATTTGTAAGAGTAAAAATCCTCATCTAATTCTCCAGCTCTTAAGCAACACACCAAATTTGGTCTAAGAGAAAAATTTTTTTGCATCTAATTACAAAAGCCTCATCTAATTCGCTAGCCCTTAAGCAACACACAAAATTTGGTCTAAGAGGAAAAAAAATTTTGAATCTACTTACAAGATCCTCAGCTAATTCACTAGCCCTTAAGAGAAAAACAATTTTTGCATCTCAAATTAACCACAGAACTGAATAGACAATGAGAGATCAGGACATAAATACCCTGCAGTAACGACTGCGGGTACCTCATCATCTACAACTCATTCTGGAAACTGAACTCACATGATGCTCTCTGACGACAAGAGGCAGGAGGTCCATACTGAGGCAGGCATCGTAACAGCATTCGTCGTCCTCTACCTGGCCAGTAGAGCGATGCTGCTACACCTGATCGGGTGAGTCAAAAAATCTGACAAAGAGTCAAAAAACTTAACAAAAGACTCGGAAAAACTTAACAAAAAGAGTCTAAAAACCTAACAAAAATATTCTAAAAAATCAGGAAAAACAAAATAATCTCGATAAGCTATAAGATCAAGGATCCTCATAGTTGCAGTTCTTTTAAAAATTAATCTAGAAGAAATTAAAAAACTAGATAACAAATTAGCCGACATCACTAAGTATCCTTGTAATCACGTTAGCAGAAACAATTTGCTTTTTGTATTTTTCTTTTATTATTTTCTTTTTAATTCTCAGCTGTTGTCTTTTGACTTTGTTATTCATTAAGTGGCAACATCAATAAAGTTATGCTCATTGATTAAGACACAAATTGGTATTTGGTCTAAATTTATTGATGACTTCCCAGGTAAGCAAGGGTGCAGACCAAAGTTCTGCACAGTCCTAGCGAACCCAAGGGAAGGGGGCGGTTTGCTTAATCGTGCACTTTCCTTTAAAATGCAAGCTATTTAAAGGATTACTACCCAATTCCTATGCACTGCCAGCAATTTTTCCATTGCTTAACATTGATGGTGGTCAATGATGGGGGTGTTCTTTACTTTTGTAAACATGAGAACAAATACGGACTAAACATCTGAGTCACACCTTTGGCATAGACGTGCCAGTCTTCAGCACCAACTAAACCTATAGCAAGCTAAATAATTGATCTTAGCAGAAGTCATGATCACACCTAATAGATTATTATATTATATAACCAAGTTCAGTTAAAAGTTCATTCCTGAGAAATGGATTGCAGTGTATGCCCACTTCTTAATACAGTAAAACCTGTGTTATCCAGCACGTCCAGGAATTAGGGCATGCCAGTAACCTAAAAATTCTGGTTATCTGAGGGGGGAGGGGCGGGAGCCATGAGGGCCCTATGGGGGGGCACGGGACCTGTGCGGGGTCCACGATGTGGCCTGCTGGGGGCAGGTGGAAGCCAGGGGGTGGAAGGCAGAGATAGTGGGGGTGACCTGTCAGTGTTGTCAGGAGCCGAGAGGGGAGCCGAGATGCTTGCTGCTTTATTCTGGCTGCTGTTCACCTCTCCCCCAGGTACGTGCTGCACACTCATCTGAGGAGTGGCCCGGCACTTAAAGGGCCAGTTTCCTTTTTTTTTTTTTTCTTTTTCCGGCGTCAGAAATGTACCGGTTTCTACAGTTTTCCAGATGCTTAAGTTCCAGATAGCCCAGGTTTTACTGTATATTACTATTTATGTAATAAAGAGTACCCCATAAAACATGAAGGCCCTGTGGCCGCAATGTCCCATGGCCAAGCTATGGCTGGCATCATAACAATATGATTTAATATTGGATTAACACAGCTGAGTTTGAATAGAGTCATTTTGTAAATATAAACTTTGCCCTCTGAATTATTGTGAAGAACAGCAAACTGCCTTAATTATGACTTCCTATTATCACTGCCAGTCTATTACTACTGCATGTCCAGCAATGTATTTGCTGATGTTTCTAATCTGAACTTCATATAATCTTATCCCTTTATTATGCAGCCTTTCATCCTTGAAGCATACTACATTGTCAACAAAAAGGAACAAGCAATAAATTCCAATTTTAATGTATCCTAGTGAAAGATATAAGAAACTTATTTTGACATGTGAAAGACAGTAAATAAGTATTGGAAGATAAACACATGTTGGAATTTATAGTGTGCAAGTTTCATTTGGCATCATTATAATAAATCCCCAGACAATCACTTGTAACATATTTAAGATCACGTTTTGTTCTACTCTACCACAAAGCATTTATTTCTATCAGAGAAAATGCAGTTCAGATAGGATTTAGGAGGTTGTTTATAGATGATAACAACAAACAAATCTTTACTCACTACACTGTGCAAGCTCAGCAGCAATTCCTGAAAACACAGTAAACCTTTTGCTATCAGTTCATTAAATATAGCTATTGTGTGGCACATTTTTGGTAAATGGTTCTAAGAAGACCGAAAAAGTTCCTTGGTCCATATTATTGGTAGTTCTTTGCTTCTGATCACACATATGGCATATGTTATTTCAGATGCTTGAGTCAGTTCTGAAATATCAAATGATGATTGATATATACTGTGACTCAGATGTGGGGAACCTCTGTCCCATGGACCACACACAACTCATCAGGGTTAACTGCTGGCGGAACATCAAATGGTTTGTTTAACTGTGTGTCTGCAGGTATTCCTGCTTGTAACTAGCAGTGGCTATGGCTTGCCATTCCCAGCCAATACGAGCTCTGGGAACGGTTGACCCAGACCACCAATAGATAACCCTGATGAACTGTGTGCAGCCAGCTGACAGGAGATTCCCGACTCCAGCTATAGCTTACCCTAATACCGTATTATCGCCAGTTAATAACTACTGATGAAATTATTTCTTTACTTTCTGTATATTTGATTTATATATTAACTATTCTTTAGAATCTTTAGAACACTAACAAAGAGTATTTTGAATTCTCAGAACAAGGAAGGCATTATACCTGCCAAATATCAAACAAATAAGTTCATGAGATCTTCCTGGGACTTCACATGCAGCTAAGATTATTGTATAATCTCTATACACTATAGTCCTAATTATAAAAAACGTCTAATCAACTAAACTCGTTGCCAAAAAGAATAGCGGGAAAGGTAGATTTCTGAGGAAAAGTTGAATTGTGAAACTGATTTTTTTAGCATTAATGTACATCAACTCATGCAATAACTTATTTTACTAAGTATAGTACAGAGTCTCAGAAGAGAATGTTAGTCTGTAATTTTAAAAACAACAAGCAGTTCTGTAGCACATTAGACACTAACAAAAATATATATCTAGTATCATGAGCTTTTGTGGGCAAAACCCACTTCTTCAGATGACCAGAGTGCATGCAACATCTCAGAGGAGAATTATGAGACACATGATGCATTCGGGAAGAGTCAACACAACTTTTAGAAAAGGAAGTAATGACTTACCAGTATACTAGAATTCTATGAGGGTGTTCACGAATGTGGACTAGGATAATTCTGTGGATATAGTATACTTGGACTTTTAGAAAGCATTTGACAAGGAACCTCACCAAAGGCTCTTAAGCAAACTGAGCAATCAGCGGATAAGAGGAAAAGTCCTCTCATGGATCAGTAAGGGTATGTCTACACTGCGGGCTAATTTCAAAATAAGCTATTACGGAATATGAACTCCTGAAATAGCTATTTTGAAATAGCACATCCACACTACAAACCCCCATCAGATTAGTACAGAGCTATATGGAAATAGTGCACCCACACTGATTGGAGAATCAATTGCATTTAAACTAAGGGTGTTAGTAAGTAGTCGACTGGAGTATCCAATACTCGTACCCCCACACACACACCTCGCTGCCTCTGTGAGAGGCAGCAAGGAGGGAGGAGGGGAAACAAGAGCCATTGCTGCAGCAGATCCAGATTAAAAGCCAGTTCCCCTCAGCACCATTTCCACAGTGCCATCTGACCCTCTCCCCCTTCCCCCCCCCGCATCTGCCGTCTCAGGGAGGATAGGAGATGCTGCTGCAAAGCAGCCTCTGTTCGCGTTGGACAGGGCTGGCCGTGCGCAGGGGATGCTGACGGAGCAGCTCCTGTTTGCGGTGGACAGGTCTGGCCATCACAAACAGGGGATGCTGGACTCAGCAAGAGCCGGAACCAAGCAGTTCCAGGTCACAATGGTCCAGGACACTGTGCCTCTTACTACATTTTAAATGCAGAACCACAACATTTTAATAGGATTATGCTCCCAACATACAGCTATAGGTACAAAATGATGAAGGCTAAAATAACTATTGCCTCTCATGAAAAAGTTCTTGGAGTCATTATGGATAGTTCTCTGAAAACATTTGCTGAATTTGGAGTGGAAGTCAAGAAAAAAAGCTAACAAATTGTTACAAATGAATAGGCAAGGGACAGGTCAGGAGTGGAGATCCTTCAGCCCACAGGCTGTATGGGGCTGGTCAAGGTTAGTTCCAGGTGGGTCACCAGATGGTTTATTTATCTGAGTGTCCACAGGTATGGAGACCTACAACTCCCAGTGGCTGTAGTTTGCTCTTTCTGCTGTTTCTGGGAAGTCGGAGGTTCCCCACACCAGGATACATAACAAGATAGAAAATCTCAAAATGTCACTATATTAATAGATGATACATCCACTCCCTGAAAGTTTTATGCAGTTCTGGTGTCTCCATGTCCAAACTAATACATTAGAATTGGGGAAAAAAAGTACAAAGGAGGTCAGCAAAAATTATTGGAGTTATGGAATTGCTTCCATATGAGGACAAATTAAAAGAAAAAACAAACAAAAAATGGGGAGTTTTCAGCTTGGAAAAGAGATGAATGAGGGTGGATGTGATAGAGGTCTATAAAATCATGAATGTGTCGTGGATAATGAAGTGTTATTTGCCTCTTCACATAGCACACTAATAAGGGAGTCACTGTTTAAATTAGTGGGTAGCAGGTTTCAAACAATCATAAGAATGTACTTTTTCACAACTCACAACCAAGCAGTGGAACTCAATGCCCATGGGTGTCCTGAAATATAAATGAGTTCAAGGGAGAATTAGGTAAGTTCATGGTGCATAGGTCTGTTAATGACTATTAGCCAAGATGGGTAGGGGCACAACACTATGCTTTGGATCTTCCTAAACTTTTGACTGTCATAATCTGGGACTGGAAAACAGTGGTTGGATAACTCAACAATTGCTCTGTTCTGTTTGCTCTCTGAAGCATCTGGCATTGGCCATTATCAGAAAACTGAGATACATGAACCATTGGTCTAACCATTGGTCTAACCAATATTGCCTTTCTTATGCTATTGACATAGCACCTTGAATAGATTAGAGTCATACCCTGACAAATATTAAGATTCTCTCCTCCTCAGTGCACATAAAACCTTCCTGTAGGTTTGGTTAAAGTCTGTTGATGTCTAAAGAGGCCAAGTTCTGCCTACTTTATTCAAAGGCTATGTCTTTTGAAAGAGGAATGTAAATGAGGCCAATCAAAAATTCAAATGAAGCACGGATTTACAAATTTCGTGCTTCATTTTCATAATCGCGTGAGAGCGCTTTTTTGAAAAAGGGTTTTTCTAAAAAGAAACTGCAGTCTAGACAGCGTTCTTTAGAAGAAAAAAGTCCTTTTTCAAAAGAACCTGTACTCCTCATTTTTTCAGGAGTATGGGTTCTTTCAAAAAAGGGGTTTTTTTTCTAAAGAACCCCGTCTAGACTGTGGTTTCTTTTTAGAAAAACCCTTTTTCAAAAAAGCGCTCTCAAGCAATTATGCAAATGAAGCGCGAGATTTGTAAATCCGCTCTTCATCTGAATTTTCAAGCGGCCTCATTTACGTTCCTCTTTTGAAAGAGGAATGTAGTTTAGATATGCCCTTACTGACTAGTATTTTATCTTGCAAGTAAAACTTTCGAAATGAATGGAACTACCAGTCAACATTTATTGAGTGCCAAGGAGTAGAAACTAGCCCCAAAGTGTTAACCACTTTGTAACAAAGTTTATTTATTGCCTTTTTTGGTAAAACAGTATTTTTTGCCTTTTTTGCTAAAATAATGTATTTTCCCCTTCCACATTACAGTGACCTTTTTCATACACTAGTACAAGTTAACATTTGAACTTTAAAGTTTATTGTCAGGATTTTGTCAGGTTGTATCAGGTTACATATTTTTGTCTATTAGTGAGTCATTCCTAGCATATTCTCTAAACTTCTTTTGACTTCCTTCGGAATCTGAAGTGTGCAATATATATCAGATGAAGATAATATTTTATTTGTAATTAGGAAAGTGAAGTGAGTGGGAAAAAATTAAACTTGTACAAACAAGGGCCCACAACTTGAGCTGAAGCTTTTGAGCTTTAAAACAGGTGTGGAGAATCTCCAGTCCATGGGCCATTCCTGGCCATCACTTCCTGCAACTTCCATTGGCTGGTAATTGTGAACCACTGGCACTGAGAGCTGTGGTACTCCATGCCTTTGGATACTCAGATAAACAAAGCATCCAGTATTCCACCAGCCTGGAGAATTAAGCCTGAAGTTAACCCTGAAGAACTGGTTCTCCACCCATGCTTTAAAAATTTCTTCCTCTCCCAAGTCTCTTATAAACATGGGTTTTAGAACTGGAATGAACCTCCTCCATCTTTAAGTCCACTCTTCTGATGTCCCAGATAACATCATCATATAATCATGTTCAAAGATATCTGAGGAACCTCCTTAAAATTTGCTAGATTGTGTGTCCCTCAATGCTTTGGAAGGATTGTTCCAATACCTCACTCCTCATTTTAATTCCCAGCATAAGTTTATTCATGGCCACTCCACATCCATTTGTTCTTGTGCAAACATTGTCCATTAACTTAAACAGACCTTCTCCCTCTCTGGAATATTTATAGAGAACAATCATATTCACCTTTATCTTTCTTTTGCTAGGCTAAACAAGCCACATTTTTTTAGTCTGATCATCCCAGTAGCTCTTTGCTACAGAATGTATCTGTCTTGAACTTGGGTGATCAGAATTGTATAGATGAAGCAGTACAAGTACTTTGTGCAATGGCTTTAATACTTTTCTATCTTCATGGAAATACTTCACTTGCTATATTATAGGATCACATTTGCCTTTTCAAGGTTACATCACATTGTGATCCGTAAAGAAACTCAGGTCTTTCTCCTCCTCTGTTGTTTCCAGCTTATGACCCTCAGCTTTGTAGCTGATGTTTGTATTAATCCTTAATTGCATCACTTTGCAATTTACATTAATATAGTATAGATTCCTTCAGAGTATTTTCAGGATAACTCTGGTCTAGTAGGAAAGAAAATGATATGACCAAGGACAGTAAAAGGCAAAAAAGACAGAGTGAGAAAAAGGATGAAGAAGGAAAGATGGATGGAAAGCAATTTTTGACAGAAGGACTGAAGACTTTGGGTACACATATACCCCTTTACTACTGTAAAATCATTTATTTCTGTGCAAAGCAGAAATATTAACTACACAAGAAGCAAAGTGGTGAAGAATCTGGCTATTTTTTGACTGGTCAGTATTTCTGTGCTTCTCTCCATTCTCATTCTAGTAATTTTACTCACTGGGACAAGTAAACTAAAAGGATATCATATACTAGTAGCGCCAATAAGCATTTCTTTAAACCAAGAGTAAAATATTTCTATAATATATTATCACCATTATAAATAACGTTATGGAAAGTATCCCAAAACTTAATGTCCTTATTCAGTCCATAATTTCCTCTTACACACTTTGAGTTACGTAAACAAAGCAGCATTATTAACTCATTTATATATTTATGTATTTATTTTACAAGAGGCTAATAAAAAGAATAATGTATATTGGAAGTTGGTTTTCATTGCTCAGAGTTTTTCTGAATCCAAAGTTCTTGGTAACTTTGCTCTTTATCAGGAAATCAATCAATGGAGACATCTGATAGATGGTTAGTGCAAGCAGCACAATGCAAGAGTGCTTTCACATACAAATTTGACAATGTAATCTCAATGACATACGTACAAAAGCAACAGGTTAGAGCCCCTCTAACCAATAGTTACCCCAAAAGTCAGGAGAGGTTTCTAAGTGGTCATCAATAGATCTCCAGTGGCTGGTCTTTCCTTGCTGCTGGGGATTTTGAGATATGTCTGTGAAGCATTTACTCAACTTTTTTTTTCCTTTTTCTACTGATGCCACCATAACAGTCACCCAGGTCTCTGAGCAAGACATTTGATGAGAAAAAAAAAAAGGTTCAATCTGTTAGGCATACAAATGTGTTTTTGCAGAGACTGCATTAAGTGTAGAAGTCTAAACATTTTGGAGACCAATTTTTTTTAGTTGGAAAGTAAAGTGGTTTTTGGCCAAGAGAAGAGTAACAGAGAGGGATTAGGGTGCTAAAGCAAAATGAGGGAAATACAGGTAGAGTTTCCTGATCTGCCTGATCCAAGGTGATATGAGATATAAAACTCTGGTCTGAATACATAACATCCTTGGGGGGCAAAAGCTGAATATTCCCAAAGCCCCCAACCTATTGAATTGGAGTGAGTGATTTTGGAACCTGCTGTATGGAGTTTCAGCACTTCTTGGATTTACAGTAGTTGCTGCAGGAGCTGAGCAGCATTGTGTCCCTAAGCAGCAAGTTGTAATGATACTCACTCCAGTTTGGCCCAGACACCTCCCTTCCTTCCCTCATCATGAAAGAGGGACAGTGAACATAAAACTGGATGATTCTGTGACCCTATATATCAGGTCATAACAACCACAGAATGGAGCCCTGCTCAGCTCTGTGTGATTGGAGCTGTTCTTCTCTGAGGAGAATGCAGAGTGGGTCTACTCTCCAGTCCTTCTTCCTTCGAGGGCAGTAGTTTCAGAGTGGAGGAACAACAGATGTGAAATGAATGAACAGTGTTGTGAAACTGAATTGCATAGTGTCTACTTAAATTCCTATTATATTTTGTCTAAGAAATCTTAAGTGCTGATAAGAAAATAAGTCAGAAAATAACCAGTTTGATAGGGTACAGATTTCTGGATCTGGATCTGGATCTGTGAATAATAGAAAAGGCAAATCATATCCACTCTCTCTTTATTGACTTTGGCATTCCATGGTGGGATTACTACTCTATTCTTTTTATATAGTGATCTAGCCACTTTTTTTGTGCTCTCTAATGCTCTTTGGACCATGACCTTTTTGTGAAGCACAGAAACAAATTGAAGAGATCATTTAGGTGGTCATATCCTTTTTCCTCAACACTGAATAGGTCCCTTTAGCATGTATTCTGGAATGATTATCCAGCCTCATTGTAAGGCTGAAAAAAATGAAGCAGAAAAAGCAGAAAGTGAAGATGGCAGGTGACAGACCTAATCCTCATTAGAGATAGATAGAGATAGAGATAGAGATAGAGATAGAGATAGAGATGCTTGTCTGCATCATTATGTTCTTTTAGGTCTGAGGCAGGATGAGTGAAGATAATGATTAGATTACTTGAATCTGAGTAATCCCATTTGATATCACTTGAACGCAATCAAAATACAAGAATGTTTGACTGAAATTGCTTAGGGCAATATGAAGTTACAAAGAGATCATCCATGAAGACATGTTTATTGGTTAGATGAAGGTGGAAACACATAACTAATTATTTTACAACTTGAGTGGCACAGATATTCCTTGCTGCAGAAAGACCAAATAGTTTATAGTACTTGCCTGAATTGCTACTTGATAAATTAATTTCTAACGGAAGTTTTTAAAAGCCTTCTTGACTCAGACCAATATCCTGACCATGCAAAATTCATGCAGTGTCAGAAATTATTTCAATGTATCTCAGAGTAAGGTATTCTCCATCTATGATACATAGCAGAAAAAAATACATTCTTAAAATCTTTCATATTGTTCTTAAATTTAAAAAAATAGTATGATTAAATTAAGTAGATGAAAGTCAGAATGTCTGGTGAAATCTAGGGTGATAGATGAGTATTGATCTACTTATGTCAAAATTCCCTATTAAGAGAAGATATTATTTTTATTGTAGTTGTAGGTGGTACTTTTCTGTTCTCTATATAATTTCTCTCAATACACGTTTATTGGCTGTATACCGAAGATTCCAACTACTCTTTTCTTTGGTCCTATCTAACACATTTCACCATTTTCCAGGCATTTCAACTAGGAATGTTTGAAGCTGAACTTCAAGAAAGGAAAAATAGAGCTTTAATTGTAACTTTTCTCTTTACTTCTGAAAACCTATCTATGATCTCAGTTAAGTTTTCGGCCATTTGGGGAACCATCTTTCATGATTCCCTCTCTTTTTTTCTCCACACAAGGCTATTTGTAGACCCCATCACCACTTCTTTCACAACATTTTAAACCCATCCCTTTCTTTGTGATGACCAAGGCACTTCTACTCACTTTAATTATCTTCTTTCAGATCTTTGATACCAATGCCACCCTTCTACTTTGTCCCAGATGGTGCTTTAATTCTTCCTTTGGACAATCTTCTGGATGTCCCTTCTAACTTTGTAGGATCTCATCAAAGTCTCACTCCACACCTTCCTCCTCTTCTCCCTCTCTTGTCTGTTTCTTGGTGATCCCAATTACATACTTTGACTCTAATTTCTGTGATGATAACTCAAGATTAGCTCCCCACTTTTTCCGTCCAAACTGCTCAGTGTTTCCATTTGTCATCTTAAATTCAACAGGATCAAAACAGAGCTCTTGATCTGCAACCTGCCCAGACTCAGTATCTGTGAACACTACAGTCATCACTCGGATGCATACTTGAGATCTTGTCTGACTGCCTTCTTTATTTCTATGAACAAAGGCTTTTTGACCCTTCATTCTGCCCAATATCTTTAGATCCAGCTTTTTCCTCTCTATTCACACTTTTGGAAAAATATGTTTGAATAATTAAGATGTATACAAGCATAAGTGAGCACCAGATAATCATTTAAACTCTCATCCTGCAAACCCTTTTGAACATGTTTAACTTTAATATTATGACTAGTCTCACTAGTCTCTGTTTCAGTAAGAATAAATATATGCATAAATGTTTAAAGGATCAGAGCCTTATATTTCTTGTTTTTATCCTTGCTAATTTATTTTAGATATTTCCTTTGCAGTAACTCCATTATTTAAATAATAGTTTCTTCAATACGTCTTTCTACACTTCTGGGTCCTGAAAAAATAATTTTGAAGCTTGGTTGTCAGTTCTAATTATGGTAACCACTACAAAAACTTTCCTTCTTTTTCAGGCAACATCTGAAGATAAGTTTGACCACGATTTTCAAAAGTGAATAGTGATTTTGTATGACTAATCTGAGATCTTTGAATAGGCCTGATTTTTCAGATGACACTCCCTGGAAAATGGGATTGTTTAAGGCATCTGAAATCAGGCACTCTAAAAATTAGTTATAATAAAAATGAGGTCAGGATCCTCCATTCACATCTGGATGGGCAATATCTTCTGCCCATGCAAAGGTCTGCTGAAGTTAATGAGGCCCCATTCAAGTACAAAGGGAGAGATGTGAAGGCAAACATTCATTTACAATTTCAGGGACACAATTTGAAATGAAACATAGTTATTGTTAAACAAACCAAATTTCAATTTATATTCAGTTTTCTGTGAGTTTTACGGAAGTATCAACACCCGGTCACTAATGAGTAAAGTTAGTGACAATTTTGCATTGATTGTTAGCAATCATTAGGTTTCATGTGCTCATATTACTCTAAGCTGGGCAAACATGAGAAGCATTTCCTTGACAAGAAATGGCAAGTAGCATCTGTGCAGTATGTCAGAGACTTGAATGCAATTCAATACTGTTACAGGGCATTGTGATGCGAACAGCTAACATGGTTTGTCATTTAAGGCCTGAACCTATGAGGTCCTGAACATTCAACTCCTACTAAAGCAGCAATGGCCAAACTGCAGCCCATTGGGATGATCCACCACTGGCCCCACCACAGCTCCCAGTGGCCACAATTTGCCATTCCTGGCCAATGGGAAGCTGCGGGTCACAGGAATTATGGTAGGTAAAGCTGTTCATTCAGTGCCTTACCAAAAAATAAAAATAAAAAATCAGACCCTGCCTATCCTGCTCCCATTGAAGTTAATGAGAGTTTTGCTGCACCCATTAATGAAAGTTAAAGTGTGCAGCACTATTATCAGGGAACACCTGTTGCCTACTTTGCTAGTTATTTAAAATATCCCCAGTTAGATTTTTTTAAAAGGTGGTGATTGTAGGTTGTTCAGGTTATGTTTTAATTATTCCCCTACTCATTTTTGACAGTATGAAGTTAAAGCTATCTTGATCCAGTTTTAGACTCACAAAGGAATAAGACAGTATACATGTAATACCCTTGGGCATATCTGCAGTAGGAAATTATTTTGAAATAACTACATCCAAAATAGTAACTCCTGAAATAACTATTTTGAAATAAGCTTATTCCCCAAGGAAAGCAGGAGTACAGATTTCAAAATAGCCAGCCTGTTATTTCAAAATAACGGGCTTGGTAGTGTGGATGCTCTGCTTATTATTTCAAAATAAAGGGGGGTGGGGCGTATTTTGAAATAGCTCCTTAGTGTAGATCGGTGCCTTGTAAGAACATAAGATGAAGTGTACTTCTTATACTCTGTGTATAAAAACTAAAAACTTTTTTAATGTTACAAGAGATAAGTCAAGAATTAGAGAAAAAGGAAGTCTTGAGGTTGAAAAGCTTATGCCATCTGCCTTAAATATGGTTCTGTTTAGGAGTGACATGACAAAGCCAGATTGAACCAGGCACGGGAATTGATGAGTAACCAATAACAATGGAGAAAACACAGATAATGTTGGGTTTTTTGTGATTATTGATCTTCCAATATGTAAAGAGTAGGTCTGAGTCTTGACCTGTCTACGCTAGTGTAACTCCTTTAACACTTACGTGAAGTTACTCCTGAATTATGTCTGTCTCAGATGAGAATTGGGGCTGATATAATTTTTGAGATGGCAATGTCAGTTGCATCAAATGAATGTACAGGTTAGAAATAAGGCACAGGAGAAAAAATGTATAGTGGATTGCCTTGCCAATTGACTACACCATGGGAAATATTGCTATCCCAATGTCTTTCAAACAAGAACTGTAGCTATTCTTTATTGTAAGCAGAGTCCAAAAGAGCTCTTCCCTGAAATCTAGCGATAAGCTGTGGAACAGGACTTGTGGAACTGATCTCATTTGCATGAGCACACCCACCCTGCCTAGGTGCTCAGCATTATGGGATTGTTTAGCCCAAAGTATCATTTGTGTCTGGTGTAGGTCCCCATTCTCCGTGTTACTGGGGCAGGAATAATAAAGGATGTTTATTCTTGTTGTGTGGATAAAGGGTAGCTAAGCTATACTCAGCATATCCCAACTGAAGGACTCTTCCTCAACCATGAGGGTCCCTAGCCAGAGTTTCTATGCCCTCATCCAGAAAGACTGGCTGGAAAACAGGAGAGGCAACCCCAGTCTCTCCTAGCCCTCATCATTGCCTGTCCATCTGAAGTTGGCTCCCACCCGCATGTCCCACCCTATCTAGGCCACTGGAACAGTGTTTCTGATGCAAGAGAGTATCCAGTGTGCAGGCTTCCTTACTAACAATTGAAATAATTGAGAGCTTTGTTTAGTGGTGTGACCTGAAGGCATCCCATCTGATCAGTGATCAGCTGACAGAGCAGCTGGAGGAGAGGCATGGTGATTGTCTGGCAGGATGGCTGGCAGAGGGTGGTGGAGTGGTAATTGGCTGGCTGGGTGGCTGGTGAAGATGAACAGCAAGCAAATTCCTGGAAAGTGAGAAAAGCGCCTTCTTGCCTTTCCCCCTCCACCCAAGGCTTGAAGTAAACCCTGCATATGCACCCCTGGGCTCTGAGTCTGCACTGACTAAGAAGAAGAACAGTAAACGGGGTGCAAGGAAGGGACAGGCACAAGAAAGGAATTTTTTTTGTTAATGGAAGGATGAAACGGACAGAAAAGGACATTCCCAGCTTATTTGAGATGGGCCTATTGCTCATGATACAAGTTTAGAAACCAGTTTATGATGTTTTCCCAAACTGATGCTGGGTTAGAGTTCCCTACTTTTATGAGAAGTCTCTTTTCTACACTCAGATTCTGAGTTTGTGAGAATGAAAGTATTGCCCAGGGGTGGATTTTAATTGTCTCAGTTTGCTGCATGCAGGTTTGAACCAGCTTTGTCTTGTATTGTTGAAGATAAATCACTGCATATTGAACTTGGTTCATTTTGCTGCCAATTCTGACCAGTAGAAGGGTTACATACATTTTTTTCACAACCTTATTTTTTTACATAAGTAAAGAATACATTTAAAGCAAATGTGGTTGCATTAAAATATATGTAGGTACATTGTGTAGTAGCAGGATCTATCACAAGACACATGGCTCTGGCTTTAAAAGAGAACTGCCTTACTCATTTGGTTTCTATTTGCTGATTATGGTAATACTAGCAGCAAAAACAAAGTGATGATCAGTCTATTACTTGGGATGTGTAAATCTATACTTGGCCAATACTAGAAATTAGAGAACCAGTCCTTCCTCGTTTTGGACAAGAAATGGATAGAATAATCCCCAGTAAGGGTCTGTCTACACAACAGAGTTTTGTTGGAAAAACAGCTGTTTTTCCGACAAAACTTGAGGAATGTCTATACTGCAATTGCATTCTTCTGCAAGAAAATCAAAAGAACAGAGGGGTTTTTCCAGCATTGGTAATCCTCATTCTACAAGAAAAAAGCTTTTTTCCGAAAGAGCTCTTTTGCAAAAAGGCATGTGTGGATGGGGAAGAGGGACTTCTTTCAGAAGAAGAGGAAAGAGGAAAAAGCACAGGTGCCCTGGTGGCCATTCTGTTCATAGCAATCACAGCTTACATGTGAGAGCGTCCATTCAGTCTTTTGCTCTTTTGAAAGAGCAGATTGCTTTTTTGATGCACTTTTACGAACGCTCTCTTTCGGACAAAGTTTTTTCAGAAGAGATCTTCTGAAAAAAGCTTCTTCCAAAAGAAACCTGTAGTCTAGACGTAGCCTAAGTCTCTCTCAGTTAGGTTATGGCTAAAACTCTACCCTTTCAATACATGCACACAAGTGAAGTCTCTTGGTGCAGAAGAACATATTGATGCTTTAAACTCTTCAAGTATTTTGCCCCTTTTACGTTAGAGTACTGATTCACCAATGAGTAGAATGGAAGAGCTGCCTCTTTGTAAATGATCCAAGAGCCCTCTAAAGTCTATGAGATAAATCCTATAGCTACATTCAGATAAACTATCCCCACAAGGAGAGCCCTCCTCATTGTTCTTACTTACCCAGAGGAGGTCAGACTGGCATATTCAGTAATATAGTTTGGCTGTTCGGTTTCCCAGTAGTTGGGGACTGGACCTCAGTCCTTTTAAAAAAAAACTAATTGAGGGCCAACTTCTTCTCTGAATAATCATGTAAAACTCCCATTGGGTTTCTGGGAAAGATTATAAATCCATGGGTAGTTAAATAGAAAATATGCTAATATGGCCAGAAGAATGTTGGAAATTAAAAGTGGTACAAATTTGAAATAGAGTATTTTTTTTCTTTCAGGAACTTCACAGAGCTTCCTAAATACAAGTAAAATGTTACTTTTCCAATGTGTCAGTGGAAGAATTAAATTAAATGAAAGAACCCACCCTGCATATTAAAATACTAGGGGGAAATCAAAGGTTACCTTAAAGATCTCGAGACTGGAATGGATATTGGAAATAAGTATGCCATCATTTCAATGACATTCTCCAGCACACTTTAATCAAAGGTGATTTCAATATGCTCATGTAAACAAGGACATTTACATCCTCATATAAACTAGGAGGAAGCAAGAGATAATCTCTACATATTATGAATCAAAGCACTTTTTAAAAAATATGCCTGCCCCTATTTGTGTTTCAGTGTATGAAGTTACTTTCATTACCAGGAAATGGTATCCAGTACATATTACTTTACATATAATCATGTGTTACCAAGCACCTTTCAGCAGCCTTTGTTGATGGTTGGGTGTATTTTACATAGCACATACATAAATCTAAAAATTGCAGAAAGCAGGCAAATATATCAAGAGGGGAAACTTTAATATAAGAACAGAATTCTTTTAAATTCACAGTTATTGTTTTGTGGAATTTTGCACAACTTTTCCTCTTTCCATCCCATTCTATGCGGTATATTTTCACCTCTCCAGATTTCACATTTTTATAGGTTTGATACAATAGTAATTTTGTGTTCGATGAAACTGAAGTTTTCACCTATCATGCATGTGTCAATGGATCAAATGCTGATACTGACGATGATCAAATGTCTCATATTTACAGAAAAAAGTCTATATTTGCTAACCTGCCTACCTTGCTGAAATAAAATTCAAAGAGCTGAATTTTGAATATTTTACAAATAATTTACAATCTGTCCATCATTGTAGGGCTTTGGAAGGCCAAAGAACTAAAAGGAAAACTGGATGTTAAACTTATATATTAGTAAATGGATGTGAATCTAAAGAATCCTAAACAAAATATCTAAATTGGTGCAGTGTTTATGCTGAAATGGGTGATTGTGCAATTATACCAACTTTGTCTCCCTCTGTGCTCAGTTATACCCAGTGCTTTCGTCTATGCCAGATGGATGCCCACATGGGCTTTAGTCCACATGGGTTTGTACACTAAATAGCCCATGTGGACCCAATGTGTACTAGGGATCTTTTAAATGTATGCCAGCAGATTCCATGTGGGCTACGTCATGCACAACAGTAGTTTGGAATAAAATTTACATTCCTCTGGTACTGAGTATGGCACTTCAACTTGTCCCAGAATCTGGTCCATAATCTCTTACACTTTAATCAAAATGAACTTCAAAATAGACGCCCTTCCATATAAATTTCTACATCAACAATATCTTATTAGTTCAGTACCAGACCTTCTTTTAAATCCCTTCCATGTGAATTGTTTACAAGACATATTCATGTCCTGTTCTTTCCTCATTAACCTCTTCCAGCCACAGAGAATTACTGACTTCACATTATACCCAGTCCCCCTTTACATCTCATCATATTCTGCTAAGAATATGGAAATAAGTGCAAGTCTAACTGTAGCAGTTTAAGTCTTTAATTTCATCTTGTGTTAACAAGATCATGAAGTGAATTTAAAGTAGTCAATTTGTATATAAACATTCCAATAAGAATCTCTTTTCTCAAGCAATTGTTGCAAAATTGAACAAGTACCAAAGGCAGTCAACTGAAGCAAGTATAAAACAGATCAAGTGTTGATAATCATTTTGAGGGAGAGAAATTCTCTAGCCTCAGCAATATTTGCAGGTTTAGTTACATTCCATTGATATAGTTTCAGTTAAAGTGTCCCAGGGTTAATTGAACAAGATTCAACAGACATGTATGTTTTAGTCTTCTCCTGTCACAATGCTCCTATATTTATACTTGTTTCTGGGGAAAAAACAACAATAATCTTCATTCACACTTCTATGCCTTCATTATAAATTGTAGTTTCTGCTCATGGTCTCTTCAAGATTCTGTTTCACTCCTTTCTCATATGATCTTTTTTTGCCACATCCAAAATTTCATTTCTGCTTTTCAGCCCATATTACTTCTCAAAAAGGAAAAACTTGTCAGGTCAGGAATATCTAGATGAGTTTTCAATAACAGCATTGAATCCTAGAATAATATAAACGCTCTTTTTTGCAGAAAAGGACCTAGGGATTATAGTAGATGAGATGCTGGATATGAGTCAACAGTGTGCCGAGAAGGCTAATGGCATATTTGAGTTCATGAACAGACCCGTTAGTAAAACCATTGCCAGCAGATTGAGGGAAATGAGTCCACATCTGGAGTACTGTGTCTGGGTTTGGGGACCCCACTACAGAAAGGACTAATTGACGAGAGTCCAGTGGAGGACAATGAAAATGATTAGGGAGTTAGGGCATATGACTTATGAGGAGACGCTGAGGGATTTTGGTTTATTTAGTCTGCAGAAGAAAAAATTGAGTGGGGATTTAATAGCAGCCTTCAACTATCTGAAGCTAGGTGCCAGAGAAGGTGGCGGTAGGCTATTTTGGGGGGGGCGTTATTTTAAATTTTATTTGGTAAACAAACAGGCCTGCAGCAAAGGTACCAGATTCCACCAATTTCTCCTAATGGAAATAATCCATTATATACTGAAACTTGGCTAACCTTTGGGAACAGACAGTGAGAAAAGACACAAATAAAACAAATATTAAAATAAAGCACCTGTGGATGATTTGTGTATTGATGCAGTTTTCAGAAACATTAAGTGAATTATACCATATGTAACTTCATTAGATTGCAACAGTGATCATCCAAAAAATGATGAAAAGGTATAACCTGCAATGAATTTTGACTCATCAGTTATGTTAAAAAGATTTACTGAAGATTGACTTCTTAAGGGAGAGAGAATTATGGCAGTTGCAGTAATATTTAATGATGCATAAAATTTGGTCAGAGTTTGACCTATCCGCTGTTAAGATAGTTATAGCTTGTCATTCAAGTCAGCCGTTTCAAGGAAATCCCATTTACAGCCTGCAAAAGGATGCGGGATTTATCAACTTATATCAAGGAAGAAAACAAATCAACATGTCCACCTTGTGGCTTAGCTAGTGTTCAGTTCTCAAAACAAGTTTTAAACCAGAAAAAAAGCAGAAGCATATCATGAGATCCTAACTCTGTTTTGCTTTGTCTGCTCCGTTCTTATTAAATTAATTCTGAATGACTGTAAAAACTGAGAAAAGTGAGTAAGGACCTAAAAATTATGTCCCATACCTTTTAAAGTCATAACATCACCAGGACATTATTGAGATTTAGAATACTGAGTGTTGCTAGATCAAAAGAAGCCCTTGGGGGCAAATGAGGATATTAAGGGGAAAGTGAAGGAAGGAGATAGTTACAACAGCAAATAGGTTGACATTCATCATGTATGGTAGTGTATATGGAAGTTCACCAAAATTCTTTTTTTCCCCCCATATGCTAGGAAGGTGATGAAAAGTACTATTATGAAGTTACAATTAGCTGATTTTAGATGAGAGTCCATTTTAAAGTTACTAATGGATGAAAAAGCAACACTGACAGTAGTGACAAAAAGAGAATTTAGACAATCTTCTGAAGCATCAGAATATATTTTGCTTTAATACCAAATTTGCTGAACCATTTGGTGCCTGGCTTACTTATTGTGGATTAGCTATACTGATCACTTAAGACTTCTGAAATTTGATAGATTTTAAGCCCAACATCATGCACGGTAGTAGTAGCATTACTGTTTGGCTGGGAATATTGTGTACATGGTTTCAACACACATTTAAGAAAAGCTGTTGAATTTTCAAAAGTTTTATTAGCATTTTTAGTGAAAAAAAATTCTGTGATCCAAACAAGAATGTAAAAGTTGTGCAATATTAATTTGACATCCATAAGCATATCAGATGCATATTCACACAATTTTGGGGAAACATAGAGGTAGAAAAATGGGGAGTAATCCAGGATTGCCCTACCCTATTTCTGGCTGCACCAATGGTGGACAATGTGTGGCCTAAAGGCCACGTGTTCTATGTGTGACCCACAAAACATTTTGTTTACTGTTGCCCACACATAGGGTTGTCAAATTCCGCTGGTTTTCAACTACATAGTTCCTCCCCCCATCTGTATTAGAAAAATGGCACACATTTAAAACAAGGGCACATGCATGAGAACTTTGCACTCCCTCTGCATCCAATAAAAGCATAGCTTCAGTTCAATCAGCACATCCCGCAAAGTGTACGTACGCAGGTGCAGTGAACAAAACTACCTTATCATGGGAGACTGTCTTGATTATGATAATTTTGCTGCCTACTGAGGTGAAGGGTACCATCACCACATTAGTTGTAAATTCCCTTTTGCAACTGAGGATTCCACTTTTACCAAAATCAGAAATGGGTGCTGGGGATCCAGCCCTACGGATTCCTTATACATCTGTGAAACTAGTCTTTCAGAAGTGACATCTGAACTATAGCAGATACTGCCTGGAAGAAGCAATTCTTTGTTATACAAAGGTTTGCCTATTCCTCATAATGTAATGTTCAATCCTCAATTTGGTTAAACAGAACCAATAATTGTATGTTGTCATATTGTTACTAGCAGAAGAAACATAGCATAAAATTCCTGGTTTTAGGCTGAAACTGATAACATTCAGCAAACATGAAACCAATATGTTTTAATGATTAGTAAAAGGACTGGAAGTCTGGATATTGCACGTAAGTTAGAAGGGACACAAAGGGT
The DNA here is from genome assembly GCA_032595735.1 of Pelochelys cantorii. Lineage (NCBI taxonomy): Eukaryota > Metazoa > Chordata > Testudines > Trionychidae > Pelochelys > Pelochelys cantorii. Next base: position 91,308,683 of record CM064326.1, read on the forward strand.
ATGTCTACACAACATCATTCTTTTGGAATAACTGACATTATTTCAAAATAACAAAATGTGCATCAACACAACAAGCTGTTATTTTAAAATAATGTCGAGATGGAGGACTTCTTATTCCAACTCCTGTAACCCCCATTTCACAAGGAGTAAGGGAAGCCGAAGGAAAAGTGTTCTTCTTTCTACTTACTCCTGTGTAGACAGTGCCAAAAGCCGAATTAAGCTATTTCGACTTCAGCTACGCAATTGACATAGCTGAAGTTGCATATCTTAATTCGACTTTTGTCCTGCTGTGTAGACATATCCATAAAAACCCATTCTGTTTTCCCATGGAAATGGAGTGCCTTGAACATGCAGGATTTTACACTCTATGTCACATATTTTTCTTTTTTTAATACTGCAACTATTACCTCAAAATTATGCAAACTCTTGACCTTTTCAGGCATTCTATAATTTAAATACAAGACATTTTTCCATTTAATTTCTATATATTTTTCATCATTATTTAAAATAACACCATATTTTAAAAGTTAATTGAGCACTTTTTTGCTAACATGATCCTAAAGGAAATTTAAGCAAGTACATTTACATTAATTAAGGTTTCTCTCCATTTAACTGGCCATAGTTCTGTATTTTTAATGGAAAAACCATACTGAATCATACAGTATGTCAGATACAATATCCTTTCACTGTGTTAATCCACTCTCAGTGTCATGAAAGAAGTTAGACCACGCACATGTTCACCACTGAGCATATTTTGCTATAGCTGTTTTGCTACAGATTTCAATCGAAGCAAGAGCTGGGTTTGTATAGATATTGCAAATGAAATAACCCCCCTTAGGTCAAATTTATAAGCAGAGTATCCACACCACCAAGCCTGTTATTTTTAAATGAAGGGCTGCTTATTTTGAAATCTGTACTCCTGCTTTCCTCAGGGAATAATACTAATTTTGAAATAGTTATTTCGAGCATTAGTGTAGATTCGCCAGTGCCACTATTTCAGAAATAACTATTCCCTAGAGTAATTCGAACTAATTACTTCCCAGTGATCCCTGGGGCTCTAAGTCAAGGGAGAACATCCACATTAACACAGCCTTCCTCGGACTAATTTTGAGGCTCTCCATAGTGAGGACATGCAAGTTCAAATTTATAAAATCATGCATTATTAAATTGAATTTATTTATTTTGAAATAATTTCCTAGTGTAGACGTGCCTGAAGTGCACACCAGAAATATATAAGGGAAATTTAAATGAACAGCTTGTTAACACCTCCAGTTAAAGAGTGTTCATTCAAATTTAGAAAGTTAGAGATTATCAGAAAATATAGTTTCCCACAGGATGGAAATTCCAACATTTCAAAGTCTGTTTCAATTCTGAACAGGAACAAGAAGCCAAATTTTCAGTATTTCCACCTGGAGTGGAAATACCATCACACACTGACACCTGTTATTTTGAAGTTTATTATTAAAACAGATATTGAGAAGTCAAATGTTTAATTTTAACACTATCTATATAAGGATCAAAACATTTTTCTCCCCTTCCTCAAATTTGATGAAAAACTTTCCCACAAAATAATTCTTTAATGTATCTTCTAGAAAATCTTTAAATGGCAACTTCATGATGAATATGTAATAGAATCCATACAGTGAATAAGAGATCAGCAGTACATCAAGTGAAGAGACTCTTACTTGTGCTTTACAATGGTACCAAGATATTTACTTCCAATTTACATTAGTCACACAAGTTATTGGCCTTTCATGGAAGATTTTTAAATTATATTTTCTTGATTGTGAAGTATAGCCATTAAAGATTTTCACTAACTACAGAATTAGATGGGGCTTACAGCATAAAATAATTACACAATGTACAAAAAGTAAGTTTTTGCATCATTCAAACATCTTCTGAAAATTTGGCTTTTATATTCTTATTAGCTGAAAGCAAATACTACACAAAGCCTTCAGTTCAATCTAGCTTCCTCTTGCTCAGAAAGTGTGCTGTTTAAAGAGTTCCCATATCTGCTGTGATACCTTAATGTACTAATGATGTTAAAATGTGATTATCTGGCTAATCGTATACTCGATGCAATTTGTATTGACTATAAGATTAGATGATAAGCGCCACTGTGCAGAGCCACAGCGGGGGTAGCTCCAGGAGCTAACTCTAGCTGGGAAGGAGCACTCCTAGTTCGTATTGGCTCTGGAGCCACCCACACTGCGGCTCTTCATTTTAAAAGTAGTAAGAGCCACTGGTCTCTTACTACATTTAAAATGCAGAAGCACAGCGATCAGCTCTAGCTGGGACTGCTCTTGTACATTTCAAAAGCAGAGCAGCCACAGTGGGAATGGCTGAAGCAGTTCCCGTTCGTGCTGTTTCCCCGCTATGCTTCTGCCTCCCCTGTCCCCAGTGGAGATGGTGCTGGGGAGAACCAGCTTAAAGCTTAAAGCCGGTTCTCCCCAGCACCATCTCCTGCCCCCCCTTGCTGCTTCTTTCTGATAGAGGCAGCAAGGGTAGGAGGAGTGACTAGATAAGTCGCTACTCGATTATCCGATAAGCATTTGCTTATTGGATAGTTGACTAGTTGACTAGTCGCACACATCCCTATAAAATATACTATAATTTTATTTGGACCAATCCCAAAAAAACACATGTACTGTTAGTTAATAGTTATTGGATCTGCATAAGAAAGAAAAAAAGTATCATAAGGTCATAACCGCTCTGAAACTCTTCAGTTAGAATACTCATACAGACTGCCCTTCATCTAAGCATTTAGAAAAACTCTGCTAAGTCACCTTTAAAGTTCCTGTAATATTCAAGTTTTATAGTTGTAAAAGGTCAGTTGTGTCCCATTGTGACTGAAATATCTATTTATATTGTGGATTTTATAGGCTTTGGTGGGTAAAAATATAGATGAGTACATCTTGTCTTTTGTGATTACTTGTTTCAACAAAATTTTAGAAACGATGTATTTTGTGATATAGACAGGATTTATATTTCTTTTCTCAAAAATACTCTGATTTTAATAAACTGAGTATAATCTAGTTGAAGTGTACAATACAGTATATTGATTTAGATGATGTATCACAGAGATGAGAAGATTGCTGTGAAAAGTAATATTTGCTGAATAAATTTAATTATGTTTTAATTTTGATTACTGTTAATTTTGTCAGATGCCCTCATACATGGATGCCTAGAAATTAAAGTGTATTATATTATGTGGTAAAGTTTGTCAATTTATATTTAGGATCTTTTATGTGTCTAAAGTAAAAAAAAATTAAAAAAAGGTAGGTAGAAGATTACCTTACAGAATTTTAGCTGTAGAAAGGAGATGTCCTCTGGCCATTATCTTTTTCTGCAGCTTTTAAAAAGTATCAGACATTTGGGAAGACTTAAATCTTTTTAGACACCACTCCATGTTAGACATAAAATACAAATTACTTATTCAAAATGAAAGATGGAGTTTCTGAACTTTAATACATATTAGTGCAGGGGAAAGAGTGTTGTATATATAGAAATACACTTACCTATGGACAGCCAGCTTAAGGTCTAGGTAATATTTCATTTCCAGCTTAAACCCCATTTCTATGAACATAAGTAACACCTAGTCCTTGTACTAGCCTTCTGTAGAGGGCTAAAAAAACATCTTTTCTCCTTTTCAGGTACGGCAGGCCACTAGCACTGTGAAATGCTAGAGAAGAGAAATTCGTGTTTAACATCTTATCAAAGCTCGTGTCTAGAGGTCACCTCCCACCTTGGGATGATGGCTGGAGCCTTATTTACTTTTTACATCACTCCCTGGGGGATGGTATTCCTGTGCTCTGGTCCTGAGATATAGTCCTCTAAGGGTGTGTCTAGACTACACTGTTTTTTCGACAAAAGTTGGCTTTTTTTTAAAAAACTTCACCCGTATCTACACTACCACCATGTTCTGTCGACAGTAAATCGAAAGAACGTGGCAGTTTTGTTGAGGGCGGTAAACCTCGTTTTATGAGGAATAACGCTATTTTTGACAGAGATCTATCGAAAAAAGGTATGTGTGGGGAAGGCCTCCAGGAAGAAGCCCTGGTGGACACTCCTGCCAGAGCTTTCAACTCTATTGTTCCTGCCTGTAGCCATCTTTAAAAGGCACAGGCACCCAGGAGTAGCATTGTGGCAGCAAGCCAGCTCCAATCAGGACCCTGACTGCTCAGATCTTCTTCGTGGAAGGGCCACTCAGAGCCATGTCCCAGGGACAAGCCCCCCGACATCCTCCTGGCCCTTCCAGGGACACATCCCCACAGCAAGCCAGGGGCACCAAACTCTGGACACCCTCCTGGTCTGGGCCCGAGATCAAAGCCCTCTTGAAGCTCTGGTCTGAGGAGGAGTCCCTTCAGGCCCCACAGTCCAGGAGGAGGAATGCAGACATTTATGCCAGAATGGCTGATGGCCTTGCTAAGAAAGGCCACTACCCCTTAGACCAGGTCAGAGCCAAAGTGAAAGAGCTGTGGCAGGGGTGTGTTAGGACCCATGAGCGCAGCTCCCACTCTGGGGAAACAGCACACTATTGTGCCTATTATGAAGACTTGGACCAGATCCTGGGGACAGGGGAACCCCTGCCTCCTGAGAGTGTTGTGGAGTCTGGGTGGAGACCCCTGTGCAGCAGCAGCTGCAACTCCAGGGTGAGATCCCAGAGGACCAGCAGCTCCAAGAGGAGGAGGAGGAGGAGCACAGTGACCCTGACCCTGGAGCCAGACACCCAGATACAGGAGGCCTCCCAGACAACTTTGGACACTGGGGAGGGAACATCAGGTGAGCACTGTGAGAGTCCAACACACACAGGACAGGGGAGACGGGAGCAAAGTGGATGGTGCAGTATTGTGACATGTCATGCTGATCACAGCCTGCGGGGGGCGGGGGGAGGGAGACACATGGCCGACCTCAGGGAGGGCCGTCCTACCCCTGCACCTGCATGGCTGTGAGGCATCACCTGTCCTGCAGACAGCGATGCCAGGTACAGGCATGGGTTGGGGACCCTGGGATTGCCACACAAGGTTCAGGCCTGTCAGCAACCTGTGGGAACCCCAACTGTGGCCTGACACTTGTCTGTGCTGCTTGGCCATGGTGTGTGTGTGTGGGGGGGGGCAGTGAGGGGGCCAGGATGGTGGCCTGCACACCTTCTGGGCTCCAGGGAGGCCATGGCTGCTGGCCAGGCCACACTATGTCTTAATGAGACCCACATGAGCATCCCCTGACTCTAGGACAGGAAATGACTGCTGAGAAGGAGGGCATGCCCTCTCAGGGAAAGTGTGAGCATGCATGACTGATGACTTTTCCCTCTTGTCCTCCACAGCTGGACCAGCTGACCAGGAGGGGAGTGCCACACCTGTCCCACCACCCAGACAGCTGCAGGGAACCCATCGGCACTGGCGCACATATTTGGACCTGGTGCGCCAGCACATCTCAGTCCTGCAAGGGATGCAGGACACATTTAACCAAAAGATGCAGTCAGAGGCAGAGTGGCGCAGGCGCTTGCTGGACAAGTTAGTCCAGCAGCGCACTGCTATTTGCACTGCTATCCAGGAGGCTATTGCCTTCCCAGGTCCTGTGCCTGGTTCTGCTCCTCCTGCTCAGCCTGCCCCCCTCATCCCCTGCCCCCCCTCACCCCTTGCCATCCCAGACCCAGGTTCAGCCCCACCTCCTGCCCAGCCCCCTACTGTCCCAGCCCGCATGCATGGCCGTCTCCGAGAAGGCCTCCACAGCCAAAGTGCCAGGGGGTCTTCATTCAGGTGGCACCCTCAGCCCTGAGCCTCCCTCCCCCCTTCCAGGTTGACATCCTCCTTCCCACCTGTGAGAGTCAGTAAGGGAAGCATTTTACTTTGTTAACAAAATTTATTTCTCTGCACAAGAGTTTTATAGTTTTTGAAACAATCAACAGTGAAATAAACAGTAAATATTTTTTCAACAACGCCTGTCTCTGTTCTCAGTGTTTATGTGGACAGTGTGAATGTGGGGCCAGGAGGGGTTTTGAGGAGGAAGGCACTGGAGGCATGGGTTAATCCCAAATTTGGAAGGCCCTGAGGAAACTCATCGGCCTCCTTGAAAGAATTGCTTCCTCAGGGCTTCCCGAATGCGCAGTCCCAGCTGGTGGGCTTGCTGGATGGCAGCTGTCCAGGGCTGCTCAAAGTGCCTCCCCTCCACATCTGCCCGTGTCCCCCACACTGGGAGGAAGGTCTCCCTTTTCTTCTCCACTAGGTTGTGCAGCACACAGCATGCAGCAACCACATCTAAATCTGCCCTTCAGATGGCCAAAGGAGCACTCCACCTGGAAGTGAGCCCTATTCAGGCGGGAATTAAACAGTTCCCTGCTTGCATCCAGGTGTCCAGTGAATGGCTTCATGAGTCAGGGCATAAGGGGGTAAGCCTCGTGGAATGAGGTGTAACAGTTAACTCGAACTAAGGAATTAGTTCGAGTTAACATTTGACTGCCGCGTGTAGCCGCGGGCAGTTAGTTCAGACTAGGGGGATTTAAAAATGGTGCCCGGACAGGAAGATGCAAATAAAGCCCGGGATATTTAAATCCCGAGCTTCATTTGCAACTTCAAATGCCTACATTAGCCTCCCTAGTTCGAACTAGGGGGATAGTGTCGACATACCCTAAGGGAAGCACTTTACTTTGTTAACAAACAATTTATTTTTCTGAACAAAAGAGTTTTAAGGTTTTTGAAACAATCAACAGTGAAATAAACAGTAAATATTTTTTCAACAACATCTGTCTCTGTTCTCAGTGTGAATGTGTACAATGTGAATTTGGGGCCGGGAGGGGTTTTGGGGAGGAAGGCACCGGTGGCATGGGGCAATCCCACATTTGGAAGGCCCTGGGGAAATCCATCGGCCTCCTTGGAAGAATTGCTCCCTCAGGGCTTCTCGAATGTGCAATCCCAGCTGGTGGGCTTTCTGGATGGTAGCTGTCCAGGGATGCTCAAAGTGCCTCCCCTCCACATCTGCCTGTGCCCCCCACGCTGGGAGGAAGGCCTCCCCTTTCCTCTCCACTAGGTTGTGCAGCACATAGCATGCAGCAACCACATCGGGGATGTTGTATTCCCCCATGTGTAGCTGAGTGAGCAGGCATCTAAATCTGCCCTTCAGGCAGCCAAAGGCTCACTCCACCTGGAAGCGAGCCCAATTCAGGTGGAGTTAGAGTTCCCTGCTCACATCCAGGTGGCCGGTGTAGGGCTTCATGAGCCAGGGCATAAGGGAGTAGGCTGCGTCGGCCACGATGCACGTAGGCATCTGCACATCCCTGACTGCATAGTTCCTCTCCAGGAAAAATGCCCCAGCCTGCAGCTTGTGGTACAGGTATGAGTTCCGGAATACGCGGGCATTGTGTGCCCAGCCTGACCACTCAACACAAATGTCTGTGAATTGTCCCTGGTGGTCGACCAGGGCCTGCAGCACGATCGAAAAGTAGCCCTTTCTGTTAATATACTGTGTTGCTCGATGGGGTAGTGAGTGGATTGGGATGTGAGTCCCATCAAGTGCTCCACTGCAGTTCAGAAAACCCAGCCCCACAAATCCGGTCAAGATGGTATCCAGGTCTCCGAGAGGACAGTCCTGTGAAGCAGCTCTGAATTGATGGCCATCACCACCTACAGAAAGGGACAAATAAAAACACACATAACAGGACATTAGAGGATTTGTGTGAGCTGATGAGAGGTGATCCCCCACCCCTCCCCTCCCAGACCCCAAGAGCCCCCCCCCCTCAGGCAACCCCTCTGTTTCCCCCGCACCACCGCAGGGTGAGGCTAGGCAGGCTTCTACCACTCCCACCCCATCCCCTATTCCCTGTGCCCGGTCCTGACCGTCCCCCTTATCTGCCCACCCCTGCCCCCATGGACTGTCCCCCAAGAGTGACTTACCTCCATCAAGACGGCCCCGACAGTAGACCTCCCCACGCCAAACTGATGTCCCATGGAGTGGTAGCTGTCGCAGGTGGCCACCTTCCACAGAGCAATAGTGACGCACTTCTCCAGGGGGGGTGGCAGGCCTCAAGTGGGTGTCCTGGTGTTGCAGGGTAGGGGCAAGCCAGGCACAGAGCTCCTGGAAGGTGGACTTCTGCAAACAGAAGTTTCAGAGCCAAGCCTTGTCGTCCCACTGCTCCATAACAAGCCAGACCCACCAGTCTGAACTGGTGTCCAGCCTCCAAACTCGCCTCTCTAGGAATAAGTTCAGTGGCAAGGGCAGTGGGGCTGCAGCCCAAGTGAGGGGCTCAAAGCTGGGCTCTGAATCCAGCTCTGCCACAAACATCATGATGGTCTCATGAAGATGCAGCAGAACTTCCAGCATCACAGTGTGGGGCCATCGCCTGCCCAGGGGCAGCTCAGGCTCCATGGCCAAAAACATAGTGAAAAGCACAAAAACAAACCTGCAAATAAACTGCTGTGGTGTCCGAGGAAGCAGGGCAACCAGAGCAAGCACTGCAGCAACTTTGCTTTCCCTCTAGGAGGTAGGCAAGCCAGAAGAAGGAGCAGAGCAATGGCTGTCCAGGGGGATCCCTTTAAGCATGCGTCTCTGCAAAGGTCACACAGCAGCACCTGGAAATAAAGGCTGCCCCCATGCCCTGCCAGAAGCACTTCTGGGTGCCTTTTTTTTTCGGAAGAAAAAAGTGGATCAATTTTTCGATGTTCATAATGCAATCTAGATGCTCTTTTTCGACAGAGGCTTTTTCAAAAGATAGTGCCTAAAAAGGCATGTAGTCTAGGTGTACCCTAAGTGTCCCTGTGGGGAGGGATATGTATAGAGGATTATAAAGCAGTCCAAATGAAAAGGAAAATAGTTATATGACCCATGAGGAGCATCCTCCACTGTCTCCAGTGCAAGCTGTAGTTTCCGGTAGTTTCACCAGCAAGGAGGTCTGACTGAATCTCACCCATCTGCTGTGCTTTTACTCAGGACTATAAACAGTGTGTGCCAGCTAAGCTCTTTCCAAGCAGCACATTTATGCAAGATAAAAAATACACAGAAAAACAATAAAACAGAACAAAAAAGTATTGAAATGTACACTAAATATACAACAAATTTCACATCATTCCTACAGCCCTGGCAGGGGAAAGCCTTTGCAACACTTTCCTTTGCACAAAAGGAAATGTCCATTTGCTGGATCAGAAAGAAGCTCCACTGGGTGTGTTTAAATTCAGCCTTTTTACAACCCCAAATTCTTTCTTTGTCTTGTCTCTCCTCAAGGACTATCCTGAATTAATATACACAAGTTATCTCAGGAGGCAGTACTTTTTAAAAATTTAAAAACACGTAAATTTTTGTAGTGCCTTAGGGTGTGTCTACCCAGCAGCTTTATTTCAGAATAATGTCCATTATTCTGAAATAACAATGCAAGCATCTACACAGAAATTTCATTATTTTTCCGACTTCTGTAAACCTCATTCCACGTGAAATAATGCCTATTATGAAATAGCTATTTCTAAATAGCTTTAGTGTGGACGTTCCACTGCTGCTATTTAGAAATAGCGCCTCCCCAGCGCCATTCAAATCTCAGTGCCTCCTGGGGCTCTAAATAGAGGTAGCGCGTCCACATTAGGGATTCTGCCTCAGACTAATTTTGAGGCTTCCTTGTAGTATAGACATTCTATTTAGAAATAAGCTATGTCTGCACTACAGTGCTATTTCGAATTAACTTATTTTGAATTAGTTAATTCGAAATAAGCTAATTCGAAATAACGCATCTAGACACAAAATCTAATTCGAAATAGCGTCCACACTGATTGGATGCTGGATCTCATTTAAGGGCAGCTGAAACCAGTTCCAGCAGGGCATCAGGTCAGTAGTTGCTTTGTGTGGCTGCTGTCTGAGGTTATCTGAGGCTTGTGCTTAAAGGGACCCCCCTGGACAGCCGGTTCTCAGATTTCCTGCTTGCTTGCCTACTCACTGAGGGACAGCAAAGTGTTTTCCTTTCCGCCTGCTTTGGTCGCTCTCATTTGGGACACCACAGCACTCGGCACCATGGAGCCAGAGCCGCCCCTGGGCACTCTGGTGCTCATGTTGAACGTCTTGCTGCAAGCCTGGCAGCAATTGCTGGAGGCTGCCTGGCACCTTCTACTTCAGGCCAGCCTTCTGGCCCTCCTCCTGCCCCCCCCCGGGGGCCCTGGTGGAGCGGCGCCTGGACACCAGCATGCCCCGCTGCATCTGGCGTCTCGACACCAGCAGCAACTGGTGGGACTGCATCGTCCTGGAGCACTGGGGAGACCAACAGTGGACCCAGAACTTCAGGATGAAGAAGGACACTTTCTTCGAGCTCTGCGAATGGCTTGCCCCTGCTCTGCAGTGACAGGACACACTCATGAGGCCCGCCATTCCCCTCCACAAGCGGGTGGCCATGGCCCTCTGTAAACTCTCCATGCCGGATAGCTACCTATCTGTGGGGAACCAGTTCAGCATGGGGAGATCCACCGTTGGAGTGGTGCTCATGCAGGCACAGCACTCACCGGCCACTGGGCCAGGAGGGGGGGCTGCAAGGAGGACATGGGCTGCCCCAGGGAAAATGGGGGGGATGTGGTGTAAGTGCCCTCCCTGGAAGGGTTTGGTCTGTCCCAGCCGTGCTACAGATTGCCCGCAGCAGCCAGGATTGCAGTGGGGGTTGCTCCTGGGAGTGAGGCGTGGGGCAGTGGCAGGGAACAAACACTCCCAGCCACCCTGGCACCCCAGTGACCCTCAGTTTTGTGTGTCTCTCTGTAGGGTGCTGCTCCACAGAGTCGTCTGCCTCACTGACCTGGACGCGGTCATCCAGGGGTTCGGCGCTCTGGGCTTCCCCAACTGCAAGGGGGGCAATCGACGGGACGCACATCCCCATCCGCACCATCATGTCCTGCTATCCCCGGGAGTGTGAGCTGGCCCAGGACTGCACCCCAGCCCTGTGCTGCCTATAGTGATGTGTGTGTGGTGGGGGAGGAGAGATGTGCCCTGCCTTGCCTCTGTGTACAGGGGGCTTCTGGAGAGAGGGCAGTGTGCAGTGTCTCTCCCCGGGGTCAGGAGCCTGTCATGTGCCTTCACACGTAGATGCGTGTGGGGAACAGGCCAGGGCCCCTGCATGGCACCCAGCTGGGGCCACAAGTCCCGGCTGGCATGGCAGATGCACAGGTTGCCACCTGCTCCGTGGTCGGCAAGGCCCACGCGTAAGGTTCCTGGGCTGTCCCTCCCCCCACCCGCCCTGCATAAGGGGACCGTGATGGCACTCACATGTGGAGGCCTCCCCAGCCTCAGATGAGGCTGCTGACGGGCTCTCTGGTTTGGCTCGGGGGTCCTGGGTGCAGGGCACGCTCCCTGCAGGCTCCTGGCTGCCATTGTCCTCCTCTTCCTCCTCTTCCCCTGTGTCAGGGGCAGGGCCCTCTGCCCCGGGGTCGATGATGACCAGGGGGGCACAGACTGTCTGACCCCCCAGGATGCGGTCCAGGGTCTCAAACTGCGGGCAGGCCTCCAGGTCAGCCCCTGGTTGGGAGGCCCTGTCATAGGCCTGCCGCAGTTCTTTTATTTTACTCCCCACCTGCTCCTGGCTGTGCATGTGGCCTCTGGTGGCCAGGCTGGCAGCCATGCGGCTGTAGACGGCAACATTCATGTTCCTAGTGTGGAGATTGTGGGCATTGGAGGCCTCCCCCCAAACCTCAATGAGGTCCACAATCTCCGCACTAGACCAGGAAGACGCCCGCCTTTTGTGGCCCCTGGGAACTGCCTGAGAGCTGCCAGACTGGTCCTGGGGAGCGGTAGAGGGCTGGGTGGCAGCGGGTTGCTCATATATAGTTAGTTTCTTATGTGCTATAGGACCACTCATTTACAGACTAACCTTATGTTAGTTACCTTATGCCTCCTGCAAGGAGGTTTATAGGATCTGTCGAAAAAGACTTTCTTGCTCAACAGATCCCCCTCTAGATGTTGCTTTTTGCTGACAAAATGCTGAGTCGGCAAAAACGGTGGCCATTTTTATGCAAATTAAATGGGGGATATTTAAATCCCCGCTTCATTTGCAATGTTGACCTGCCTAATCTGTATCCCTCTGCTGACAGAGGGATGCAGTCTAGACATACCCTAAGTGACCCACTGTGCAATGTGAGGGTGTTTCTACACAGCAAAGTTATTTCTGAATAAAGGCTGTTATAACTATGCGAACATCTACATAGCAATTCTGTTATTTCAAAATAATTTTGAAATAATGGATGGCTTATTCCGACTTTAGTAAACCTCATTTTACGAGAAATAATGCCTATTCTGAAATAGCTATTTTGAAATAAGGCGTGTGTAGATGCTCCACTGATGCTATTTCAAAATAGCCCCTCACCAGGGCCTTTCTAAGTTATTCCTCCTGGGGCTCTAAATTGAGGTAGCACATCTACATTAGGAAAGCCTCCCTCAGACTATTTTTGAGGCTTCCTTGCAGTGTAGACGTGCTCTTTTGAAATAAATAAATATTTATCTTTCAGATAGAGGCAACAAAGGGGGGGGCGGGAAGTGGTGTTACTTCAAAGTGGCAGCACCTCATGGAGGCCTTACCCTGTAGGGACTCCCTAGCTGATTCCGGGCTCCCTGCCTCATTTCCACAGAACCTGGAGTCAGCTGGGGAGTCCCCGGCTTATCCCGGGTTGCTTGGAAATGCCCTGCATAGCCCGGGATTAGCTGGGGAGTCCTGCACCCCAGCACCCTCCCAGACCTTGCATTTCAAAGTGGCAGTACTGTATGGAGCTCAGAGACAGTGGGGGCTCTGAGTTCCCTGCTGACCCCAGGCTCCACGTGGGCACTTCCGCTTTGAAATGCACAAGAGCCTCCACTTGGAACTCTTGTACATTTCAAAGCTGGCACGTTGCATGCAGTCCGGGGCCAGCAGGAAGTCCTGCTGACTTCAGGCTCCACGCAAGCGCTTCCATTTTGAAATGCACAAAGAGCCCTCAAAGCAGATGTGCTCTCATGGAGTCCGGAGTCAGCGAGACTTCCTGCTGGTCCCAAGCTGCATGTGGAGTTCCGCATTCCTCCTTTGAAATGTACAAGAGTCCCAGTGGGGGCTCTTGTACACTTCAAAGGAGGAATGCAGAAGTGCCTATCTACTAGTTGAGTAGTCAATGGAAATTCCATCGACTACTTGACTAGTAAATTAATGGGTATTTAACATCCTTACTATGGATCACCATGCCAGGACCCTCAGGCACGCAGCTGCCACAGTTTAAAGCTCAGTCCATGCAGCTCTCTGCTCTGCAGGCACAGGGAAGCTTTGTGTGATCTCCCTGCCCCCAGCCCAATCTTCAGATCCTATTATCTGGAAACAACCAGCCAATAGGAACTGATAACAGCCAATTTCTCAGCTCCTATTGGCTGGAGCTGAGGGATTGCACTGGGAGATGGGGACAATGCAAGCCTCTTTCTCCTCCGAGGAACTGAGAGCTGTGTGGAGGGAACAGCCTGCAGTTTCAAGTGGTGGGGCTACAGTAGGCAGGGAGTCCAGCCTGCTCTGGGAGTGCTGCAGGACTGCTGGCCAGGAGAAACTTAGGTAAGCACCTCTCAGCCATAGCCTGCCTCTGGCACCCCTGCCCAACCTGAACCCCAACTCCCTCCCCCAGGTCACCACCCAAAACCTCTGCATCCTCTTGCCCCAGATCACAACTCCTTCCCAGACCCTGTGCCCCGCTTTAGGCCAGAATCCTCTCGTGCACCCAAACACCCTCCCAGACCTTACACTCCATACCCCTGCCCCAGGTCACCACCCAAATTCTCTGGAATCTGCACCCTCTTTTTTCCCTTCTCCCAGGTCACAATTCCCTCCCAGACTTTGCACCCCTTCGTATACCCCCTCCCCCAGGCTAGAATCCTCTCTTGAACCCACACTCCCTCCTTGACCCTACACCTCAATCCCCTGACCCAGGTCTCAACCCCTCCTTCATCCAAATTCCTTCTCAGACCCCACATCCCCTCCTGCAGCCCAGTCCCTTACCACATGCGCCATTCTGCACCAACCTCCATCCTAGACCCTGCGTCTCCTCCACAGAAAAGTGTGGCCCATGACCACTTTCCAAAATCTTGGAGTGGCCTTCCATCAGAAATTATTGCCCACCCCTGCTCCACAGGCTCAGATACTTGCAGCTCCCATTGGCCAATGGGAGCTGTGGGAAGTGGTGCAGATCAGAACACCACTTCCTGCTGCTTCCATTGGCTGTCAACAGTGATCTGCAGCCAAAAAGAGCTGCAATCCCCTATATTTGTGGGGATGCAGGTCAGTACAGTGACAGTGGCCCACCACTGGTCTAAATGGTGCTTGGTGTTGCCATGAGTGCCGGGAACAGGACTTGATGACCTCTCAAAGTACCTTCCATTTCTATGATTCTATAATGTCACATTTCTTTCATCATAAGGTTCATATTTTCTAAATCACTTTTTTGTAGTTTTTCAAGAATTCAGTAAGGATCGACTTATTTGTGCCTGCATGTGTTTGTCTCGTCAAGTTTGTAAAGCTGCTTTGTTGACACTGAACTCTTTGAAGTCTCTGCATAATCTCCCTATGTTCTAGCTTTTTGTGTTCCATGGAGTTTTTATTTGCAGGTCTACTTGCCAAAAGCAAACATCAATCATCTCTGCTTAAAACTTATTTTCTTTTACTTATCTTTGATTGCCCATTCTTTGGGGTTATGTCAAGTAACGATACACATACTGTGCAAGGATACCAAAGAATGGCTAAGAGGAAACATTTATTAAGTCTTCTCTGGGGTACTCAGTTTAGCAATAAAGTTGGTGTGCAGAAGCACAGCACTGAAGCGAGAAAGCATGGAGAGAAGCATTATCATAGTTAGTAAGGCAATTAGAAAAAATATTAAGGTCAGGTGGTTTTGCAAGAAATAATACTATCTTGCAAAATGTAAATCACTCTCAAAGGAGAAGGAACAGGCTGACTACAATCAAAGCCAATTGATACAGAAGTCACAGCAATGACAAGTCACAATACCATGAAAACTGCTTATATGGAATTAGCATAAAAGCATACCATTCACTCCAGTATACTCGGCAGTCTTTGTTTCTCGGATAAAGGCAAATCTCATTCCAAGACCAGAACCTAAGAATCAGGCTGCAAAGTGGTAGCAGAGCCACTAATGAGAGCAATTTGTGTTTCTACAAAGATGGTCCTGGCCTTGTTCACACTAGATCATAGCAAGAACTAGGCAAGCCAAAGACATGCCTAAGTATGACACTTACCACAGAGGCAGACTCACTGCATAACCGAACCACAGAAATTCTGTTGCATACAGTGGAGGTGAGTCTAGGTCCCCTATCCATACAGATAATTGGCTATTCCCATTTTTCAGGGCCTTTACTAGGAATGATGAAATAAGACCCACAAAGACCCACAAAGATCTACATCTTTTTGGGTAGTGAAACAAAAGGAATGAAAAGTGGAGTGTTTGCCCTTAAATCACAAAATATTTAAAGCTCTTTTTCAAATTTGTGTGGATTCCACACAATTTGCCCCAATCTCTAATGGTTATCAGATCTGCAATTAATTGTTCTACTGACTATGTGTAGTAAAAGGAGTCTTCAAATCATATCTGCCCTGAAAGAAGGAGGACAACTTTTTATTGGAACATACTATTCCATCGAAAAATCATCTGCAAGAGGTGAAGTTTAAAGTATAGCATAGTTAGAAAGTAAATTCATGTTTTCACTGTTTTATGCTGTGCCTTGATAACTAGTGGATTAGATCATTATAATGTTTTACTTTAGGACCTCCTGGCAAAACTGCATAAACCCCTGCTTATTTAAAGTGCTGCAGCTAGAATTTTCAGTCACTCCAATCAACAGAGTATGTCACTTCAGTCCTGAGGGAGAGTCACTGTACAGCTACTTGTCAAATATCTGATTAATTTCAAAATTGCTTTAATGACTAAAGGCAACACACTATTTTGAATTTAACACTGGAAGAACCAAAATGCAGCATAACATAAATAATAAGAGACTTCCTGCTTCTATGCCTTCAACTGAAGCACCAAGGCAACTATTTCTGAGTTTTTTTAAGAAGACCCAGATTTCAGCTCACAAACTTGACATAACCTTCCTCACTGTTACACATTAAATGGAGATCCAACACGTGTTGTCTGCCTGGTGTCTCACTGCACAGTCCTATGCACTGAAAGATATGCCTGCTGTTGAGACCCATTACCAAGTGGAAAATCTTGCACTCTTGTTTCCCTAGCCAAACTAAAGTGAATTGTTCAGCACAGTTAAAAGGAAGGTACAGAGACCTGCAAGACACAACAGAAAGGAGAAAGCATTATGAAAATGTGGTTGTGGAACTGCAAAGGACCTGGGGAATTTTGTTTTGACTGAAAAATCCTGAAGAGGTTGGGAAGTTCACATAGGTTTTCACAGTTTGTTTGTTTGTTTGTTTGTTTTAATGCTTGGGTGCCTACAGTTAGGCATGTCATATCTATATTTAGGTACCAGCATCAGTGAGGGTAAAAAGTACTTATTTTAAAATATAAATAAAATGGATTTTTACATTTAAATTGGATAATTCTGATTTAAGATAAATGCATTTTTTTACAAATATATTGATTAAAAATAAAATTTGAAATTGACAACCTATATTAAAGGATTACATTTTATACAATACTAGCAGAAATACCCGGCGTCACTCGGAAAATATAGTAAAAGGTGTGATTAATGAACTATGGGTATGTCTACACTACAAAGTTAATTCGAACTAACTTTCATAGGCGCTACACATGCAAACCGCTAGTTTGAACTTAATTCGAACTAGCGGAGCGCTTAATTCGAACTAGGTAAACCTCATTCTACGAGGACTAATGCCTATTTTGAATTAAGTAGTTCGAATTAAGGGCTGTGTAGCCACTTAATTCGAACTAGTTGGAGGCTAGCCCTTCCCAGCTTGCCATGGTGGCCACTCTGGGCCAAGCCAGGGAAACTCTTCTGCCCCCCTCCCGGCCCCGGAGCCCTTAAAGGGGCACGGTCTGGCTACATTGCTCGTGCCACCCACTCCCCCCTGACGCCCCCGCACCCGCAGTGCTGCGAGACGGGAGAGCCAGCAGGACCCCCAACCCTGAGCTTTCCCTTCCCTTCCTCCCCTTCCTCCCCCTTCCAGCTCCCTCCTCCCAGGTTTCCCCCTCCCCTCTCCCACCCTCATTCCTCCCTCCCCCCACCCCAGTTATGTACAATAAAAAGATTGTTGTTTGCAAAACAGGTGTCTTTATTTAACATTAGGAAGGGGGGTTAGGGAGGGGAAAGGGGAAGGAGGGGAGGGTGGAAGAAGGCCCCAATGGGGCATGCAGGGAGAGTTCAGTCCTCCTCCTCCACCAGGAAGGTCTCCCGCAGGGCTTCCTGGATCTGGATGGCCCCCCGCTGGGCCTCCCGGATGGCGGCGGTGTGGGGCTGAGCATAGTGGCCAGCCATGCACTCAGCCTCAGCCATCCAGGCTGGCAGGAAAGCCTCCCCCTTCCACTCGCACAAATTGTGCAGCATGCAACATGCTGCCACCACGGGAGGGATATTGTGCTCGGCGAGGTCGAGGTGGGTGAGGAGGCACCTAAATCTGGCTTTCAGTCATCCGAAGGCCCCCTCGACCACAATGCGGCCCTGGTGAGCCTGGCATTGAAGGCCTGGTGGGAGGGGTTGAGGTGCCCCGTGTACGGCTTCATCAGCCAGGGCTGTAGGGGGTAGGCCGCATCCCCCACCAGGCAGACGGGCATGTCCATGTCCCCGACCCTGATATGGCGGTCGGGGAAGAAGGTCCTGGCGTGCAGCCTCTGGCACATGGAGGAGATGTGGAACACCCTGGCGTCGTGTGCCTTGCCAGACCAGCCCACATTAATGTCCGTGAACTGGCCCCGGTGGTCAGACACGGCCTGCAGGAGGACGGAGAAGTACCCCTTGCGGTTGATGTACTGGGAGGCCTGGTGTTCCGGGGCATGGATGGGGATGTGCGTCCCGTCGATGGCCCCCCCGCAGTTGGGGAAGCCGAGAGCGCCGAACCCCTGGATGATGGCGTCCGGATCAGCGAGGCGGACCACCCTGCGGAGCAGCACCCGGTTGATGGCCTTGACCACCTGCAGAGAGACACAGCAAACTGCGAATCATGGGGGCGCCCGGATGGCTGGGAGTGTTTGTTCCCTGGCACTGCCCCGTGCCCCACTCCCAGAAGCAACCCCCGCTGCGATCCTGGCCGCCGCTGGCGGCCTGTATTACGGCCAGAACAGACCGAACCCTCCCATGCGGGGCACTGTCGCCTCCTCCCCTGCCCCCATTTTCCCTGGGGCGGCCCATTCCCTCCTTGCAGCCCCCTTTCTTCCCCAACCCAGTGGCCGGTGAGTGCCGTACCTGCATGAGTACTGCTCCGACGGTGGATCTCCCCACGCCGAACTGGTTCCCAACGGATCGGTAGCTGTCCGGCGTGGAAAGCTTCCACAGGGCGATGGCCACACGCTTCTGGAGGGGGATGGCGGGCCTCATGCGAGTGTCCCGTCACCGCAGAGCAGGGGCAAGCCACTCGCAGAGCTCCAGGAAGGTGTCCCTCTTCATCCTGAAGTTCTGGGTCCACTGTCTGTCTCCCCAGCGATCCAGGATGATGCGGTCCCACCAGTCGCTGCTGGTGTCCAGACGCCAGATGCGGCGGGGCACGCTGGCATCCGGGCGCTGCTGCGGCTTCTCCATGGCCCCCAGAGAGGCCAGGTGGAGAGGCAGGGGGCTGACTTGCACCAGGTGGTGCCAGGCAGCCTCAAGCCATTGCTGGCAGGCTTGCAGCAGCAAGTCCAAAAACTGGAGCAGAATGCCCAGGGCGAGCTCTGGCTCCATGGTGCCAACTGCAGCAGCGTCCCCAATGGGAACCACCGACACAGGCAGGCGCAGAGGAAAACACTTTGCTGTCCCTCGGCGAGGTAGGCAAGCAAGCAGAGAAGCTGAGAACCGGCTGTCCAGGGGGGTGCCTTTAAGCACGAGCCTCAGATAGCCTCAGACAGCCTCAGCAGCCACACAAAGCAACTACTGACCTGATGCCCTGCCGGAACTGGTTTCAGCTGCCCTTAAATGCGACCCAGCGTCCAATCAGTGTGGACGTGCTAGTTCGAATTAGCAAAACGTTAATTCGAATTAGTTTTTGGGTCTCAATGCGTTAGTTCAAATTAGCTTAGTTCGAATTAACTTTGTAGTGTAGACATACCCTATGTCAATGACATTAACATACAATATTTCATATTGGAAATACTTTTCTCTGATATATTACTTTAAGAAATTAACATAGCTAGTGATGTGCTTACAAAATGACAAATCCCATAAGGTCTCTTTTCTCAATTCCCACAAATCAGGAAGGCCCTTCTTCCCTTAAAAACTTTATGCAAACCAATGCCTGCAGCCTCCTTGCCAGAAGCCCTGAGAAATGGAGGGGATGTCTTCTGGGCTCTGCAGCAGCAGCAAATCACCGCATCCCAAGTAGCCACTCACCGAGTGCCTTCAGTGCACGCTCCATGGGGCAACCTGAATGGACTTCCTAGTGGCAGCTGGGCCAGTTGCATTGATCAGACAAAGCGAAATACCATCAGACCAAGTGCAATTAGTAATAACTAGATGATCAGAACATGCAGCACCTGAACGTACCTGTTCTAATGAGAATAGACTGTTCAGAGTGTATGGTGTCCTCCTCAGGCTCCACGGTGCTCATAACCTTGTCCTCCTACCCACCTCCTCTTTGTACTGTGAGCTGAATCCTGCAAAGTGCATAATGCCCGTGGCACTTGCTGAGAACGCACACAGCCCTGCCAGGAGAATGCATGCAGCCCAAAGGAGGGCGAGTGGTGGGATGGCTCATTTCGGTGTTGGGGGAGGGAAGCAACTTTAATTTCCAGAAGGGGGTCAGTTGGAACCCGGCTGCGTGAAGATGTTGAGAGGCTGTGATAGCTGGAGGCTTCTCCCAGCCACAATTAGGAAGGCTAGACCCCAGCCAGCATCAGCCACATTTGGGTCTGTCCTGGAGACCTGCTGGTGCCCTAGTATAGAGGTGGTTGCTGATTCTCTGCCCCACTGCAGCCTCTCCCTCATGGGCTTTCTCTTGATGGTGCTGCAGGTGCCCACATGCTTTATCCTCTAGGATCTCGTAGTTGCAGTTTAGGTGACACGCTTAATGGAAGAGCCCAGCAAATGCCTATGATCAGGCGCTACTAAAAGCTAATTATCAGTGGGCCCAATTGGGGTTTTGGGGGAACCAGGGGAAGCAATTTTGAGATATAACCAATCCAGTTTTTTTAGTTTGGAAATCAGTAGTATCTGTGCAAAACGTGGTGTTTCTAGCTCTTACTGTTTTGGAGATCTTTCGGAATTATCAGTGGGACCAATTGGAGCTCTGGGGAAACCAGGGGAACATATTTTGAGGTATAACCAATCCAGTTATTTAAGTTAGGAAATCGGTAGTATCCGTGCCAAATTTGGTCTTTCTAGCGCTTACCATTTCAGAGATCTTTTAGGACAAACAAACAAACAAACTTTCAGAAATATTTATAAGAAGATATGAACAAAAAAGCTAGATGTGAGTTTAGATCTAACACTTCTAAAATCTTAAATGAGATGGTGACCTGAAACAATCAGTTCAATTCAATAACTCAGATGCTTCCTTTATTTAATCAATCTTTTCGTTTTAAGATCAAAATATGATTTGGTAAGATAAAAAACAGTTTATAAGGAACTTTATGTGTCCAGAACATTTTGATAGGTTTAATCTAAACCTTTGCGTTCTGTTTGTTGGAGCTGGACTCAGCAATGAAGAAGATAGAGGGGGTTAATATCTCAACATAACTTTCTGCTTTGGTGTCTGTTTTTCTGACAGCAAAACAGAAACCAAACAAATGTGAGCCTTACAACTGGGGATGGTGACAACAGAGAGCTCATAATTTTAAATGAAAAGGCATCATGTTTTTTTTCACTCACTCACTCACTCTTTCTATCTATCTATCTATCTATCTATCTATCACCTTCATAGATATATTTATAAGATAAACAACCTGAAAACAACTATATCTATCTTTTTCATATTTCCATGTACATGGCTAACCTAAAACATTATATAACTTAAAGTTGCATGTGGACTGCTTCAGTCAGAGATAAGGGATTTTTCTGCCCTGGACTAGCAACTTGCTCGCTAAACAATTTATGCATTTCAGCATAGTACTGATTTTCCCATGCTCTTTGAATAATTTGGTGATGGTGGTGAGGAACTGTCCTGAAAAAAACATGAGCAGATGGTGATAAGGATTCAGCTGGATCATACCAAAAAGTCATGAAAATGGGAGTTCTAATGGAAGAAGTTTCAGCCACAAGTATAAAAAGTCCTATTTGAATATCTCTGTGCACTTGTCAAGGTTTCAGCCAGTCCATATGTTGTTTCCGTAAAGCAGTGTTTGATACTTTGACAATGAATGAAACAGGTCCCTTGCATTTTATAAATTTTCCACAATCATAGTTTCAAGTCCTTACTAAATTTACTCATGTTGTCAATAATCTGGCTTGCAATCTGGCTACATGTGAAGCATCATCCAAACGCCTACTCAAAGATGACTTCATAAAAAGAGTTGCAGGTGACTCCTGAGTAATAACACGTGATGTGTTCCTGTAGACAAGCAAGAAATTGTCCGTTTTGCTGGTGACTCAAAATAGATGTGCTAGTTCTTAAGCCAGGAGTGGGGAACCTCCTGCATATTGGCCAAGGGATGGCAGAGTTTTCATTGCACAATGCTAGATCATATTGGGAGTGAGAACCAGAAAAAAAAGGGAAAGAGTTCTACAGAAATAACCATTTCATAGAAGTTTTACAGATGTGTCCAAATTCCTCTTTTTAATGAATATTCATGCAAAGAATCTGGAAATATTAAACCACCATTTTAAAGAGCTGCAATGAATACCAAAACTTCACCTAATGGGTTTTAGAAAGTTGATAAAGCGTTCTATTCAAACTACTCTCATTAACCCTCTTTAAGTAAGGAAATGGCTGTTCAGAAAACACTGAAATCCTCTTTGTTCAGAAAACACTTGGCAGCATCCCACTTTTTTGTGGAAAGAGTACATTTTTTACTTTTTTCTCACAGCAAACAGTTTTATATTGTAAGTCAGAGAAAATTAGGTAAAGCCTTTCCCATCTTGTATAATTAGTGTAATAGCTAAGGTGATGACAATGCCAATTAAGGTAGGTAGCTTTTAGTGTGATAATCTTTGTCTATACTTGCATAGTTAAGGACTGAAATATATTTAAGAAGTTAAAAATTCCATTAATTCCAGGTAATATGCCAAATAAATCCTTAATAAAACTGTCTAAATTTCAGTTGAATTACCCAAATGGTTAATCTGAGTCATTCTACAGATACTGGACATGATGTGGATCCAGAAATAAAGTACATAAGCAATGGAATGAGTAAAGGGCGTAAAGGGATTTCCAGCTTTCCAGTGGTCGATTCCAATGTGTACCAAGGAGAGCCTGTACTTCCCTTTTAAAAGTTTAAAACAAAGTGTTAACCATCTCTTCTAATTAAAACAAACAAACCTTAGTGATAGCATTACTGCCAAACCAAAGCATTCCAAAGTCATGCTACAAATCATGATTTTAAACAAAATAAATTTTAATTTGCTTTATTGGAGTTCTGAGGTAGGGACCTTATAACGTTCATAATTTCAGCCTCATTTCTGCAACCATGAAGTCTAGAAACTTACTTCTGACTTTTAAAATTGAGATTTTTACATAATCATATTTTGTGAGAAATATTGAAGGAAAATCATGTAAGCTGGCAATACTGTACTAACAGTTTTGTTCCTGCTTTCAACGGATTAACCTAAAATCTACAGCCAGCTGTGGATTCCATAGCAAATGTCAGACTTAAAAAACCTTAAGAAAAAAGGGTCTTGTGCATACTAAGGCTTTTATCCAGAGACACTTTGAAGTACTTTATAAGAATAACATCTGGAATACTTCTACTTTAATGTTTTACAGCACCTAAAAACACAGTTCATATAGGTTACATCTACACTGCACTGTAGTCAGAAATAAAATACACAATTTGGCCTATGCAAATTGCATATCTTATTTTGATCTTATTTCCAAATAGCTTATTTTGTAATTTGGCACTGTCTACACAGCACCATATTTTGAAATAACCCGCTATTCCGAAATGTCCCTTACTCCTCATAGAATGAGGATTACAGAGATGTTGGAATAGTGAGCCCGAAATAACGGGCTTGCTGTGAAGATGCAGGATAGCTATTTTGGGATACTGCAGTATCCCAAAACAGAATTGCAGTGTAGATGTACCCACAGATCTGTTTGGTATATACTTCGGGCCTGTAAAAATGAAGTGCATCTCAAAAGAGCAGAATATATGTTTTGACTCAAAGGCATTAACTAAACCCATAGAACCATATCTCTTCCCCCCTTCTCTTTCTGGTGTATTAAGAGGAAAAATAATTAAGCTTAGGTGACTTAAAAAATACATTTTACTTTCATATGAATTTTCCTGCTAACAAAGTGGAACTATCTATGTCAACACTTTTGAATATCAAGCTACATCATCATTTATGTCAATGCAATCACTTCTTCAGCTGAACAAGTGATAAGAATTATGAAACATGTAATTCCTTAATGTAAAATAAGTCATGTCTATGATGTCAGTACAGCTTCTGAAGCTTTGAGAAGGGAGCTGGCATAAATAGATAAGGAGGGTTTTCCAATTCAAGTGACTGTCAGTTCAATTTCTGTGGGTGGAGTACTTTGTCTTTTGGAGAGGCTGGAAGACTTTTCATTGCTCAATATTGTCTAAGTTTGGGAGTGAGAAGCTGGGGACACACTGTGAGCCCAGAAGAAAAGGGACATAAATGATGATGTAGCAGATTTAACTGAAAGTGATAAAAACACTATCAATACCATATCCACAGTAGAGCTCTCACTGGTGCTCAGATAAACTTATGATAGACCTACTGTCTGTGCAGGGGCGGGAGGGTTTATTTTGGAAAGTTGCCTTGCATAGACACATTTTAAGGAAGTAGTAGAATAGCTGACTTGAAGAGGAAATTGGTAAAACTGAATAACGAGTGTGCAAGTCATAATCCTGTTAAGTGTTACAGGTCCTGGAAGTCTGCGCAATAAATTTTGAGAAATTACTTTTGTTAGGAGTCTGTCTTAACCCTTTCCTTCCCTGCTTTGCTTCCTTTTCTCTCCTATGGTGACTGTCTTGGATAGCACAGTTTGGAAAGTAGTCTAAAAATAAATGCAAATTGAAATGGCTATGTAACAGTTCTACAAAGATTCTAAAAGTCTGATAACCTTTTCTTTTATTACTACTGCCAGGCATCTCAACAAAGAAGAGATTATGAAGCAATTTTTATGGCCATAAAAATAACAATATGGCTGCAGTGCTTTCAGTTCCTGATAGATTGGCACCTGGAGCTGTTTAGTAAATCAGTGTCACTAAGAGCACATCTAAACTACATTCCTCTTCCGAAAGAGGAATGTAAATGAGCGGATCTTGCACTTCATTTGCATAATTGTGTTCAAGTGCTTTTTCGAAAAAGGATTTTAAAAAAGAAACTGCAATCTAGACGGGGTTCTTTTGAAAAACAACCCCTATTTCGAAAGAACCTGTACTCTGAAAAAAATGAGGAGAACTGTCTTGTATGGAAACTATGGCTCCAATCAGTAAAAATTGATTATACACCCAATCACGACTATACCATCTCTTTTGTCATACAGAACTGTTTCCTCCATCTTGATAGAATGCATTAAATGAAAATGCTGTGAGTAAAGCTCACAAACTGTGACATTAGTCACATTATTAAACTAAAGCAGTTAACCAACATGGTGTATGGTGGCACTAATCTAGCCAGTGGTGGATGCAAATGGATGACCTGTACTAACACTAGAAGCAGTTGGCATTTAGTGTTTAATCAACAAATAATAATTAGCTAATGACATGTTTTTTGGGGGAGGGAGGGTTTGGACAAAGGGGCAATTCCATGAATATAACTTAGCAGTAATATTCAGCATGGTTGATCCACTCCACAATTGATCTTGACTGGTGGTATCCTTTCGATAGGAATATATATATATATATGAAATATATGAAATATTCAGCATGTGGTATGAGTAATATTCCTCAAGATACTAAAGGTGCTCTGGAAAAGCAAGGAACAGTATTTTTAAACAAACTCTTGAAAACAAGCTTTCATTAGTTGCTTTGAATATTTCAGTAACTATTCTCTCTCCCTTCATTCTAAAAGTATGATTAATGAATCCTGAACTTTTGATGTAAGAACAGAAAGGGGCCTTTCCCCAGAGAAACAGAAAGTATGTCTCTTTCTTTTAAATATACATGTAGAAATCTACAGCACATGTTTTTTTTTCTTTAAACTGTTTTGTACAACTTGAGAAAAAAAAGGGTAACATCAGTAATACTTAACAATTAAAGATTGTCTTTAAACCTTCAGGATCCCAAAGGACTCATGGGTTATGTCTACACTACAGCACTATTTTGAATTAACTTATTTAGTTAATTCGAAATAAGCTAATTCGAAATAACACATCTAGACACAAAATCTAATTCGAAATAGCGTTTTGCTATTTCGAAATAGCGCATCAACACTGATTGGACGCTGGATCGCATTTAAGGGCAACTGAAACCAGTTCCAGCAGGGCATCAGGTCAGTAGTTGCTTTGTGTGGCTGCTGTCGGAGGCTATCTGAGGCTCGTGCTTAAAGGGACCCCCCTGGACAGCCGGTTCTCAGATTTCCCGCTTGCTTGCCTACTCACTGAGGGACAGCAAAGTGTTTTCCTTTCCGCCTGCTTTGGTCGCTCTCATTTGGGACACCACAGCACTCGGCACCATGGAGCCAGAGCCACCCCTGGGCACTCTGGTGCTCATGTTGAACGTCTTGCTGCAAGCCTGGCAGCAATTGCTGGAGGCTGCCTGGCACCTTCTACTGCAGGCCAGCCCTCTGGCCCTCCCTCTGCCCCCCTGGAGGAGCGGTGCCCGGACGCCAGCGTGCTCCGCCGCATCTGGCGTCTTGACACTAGCACCGACTGGTGGGACTGCATCGTCCTGGAGCACTGGGGAGACCAACAGTGGACCCAGAACTTCAGGATGAAGAAGGACACCTTCCTCGAGCTTTCCGAGTGGCTCGCCCCTGCTCTGCGGTGACAGGACACATTCATGAGGCCCGCCATTCCCCTCCACAAGCGGGTGGCCATCGCCCACTGGAAGCTCTCCATGCCGGATAGCTACCGATCCATGGGGAACCAGTTCAGTGTGGGGAGAGTGACTGACGGAGCGGTGCTCATGCAGGTATGGCACTCACCGACCACTGGGCCAGGAGGGGGGGCTGCAAGGAGGACATGGGCTGCCTCAGGGAAAACAAAGGGGGGACGTGGTGTAAGTGCCATCCCCGGGAGGGTTCGGTCTGTCCCAGCTGCGCTACAACCGCCCACGGCGGCCAGGATTGCAGCGGGGGTTGCTCCTGGGAGTGGGGCGCTGGGCAGTGGCAGGGAACAAACACTCCCAGCCACCCGAGCACCCTAGTGACCCTCGGTTTTGTGTGTCTCTCTGCAAGTGGTCAAGGCCATCAACAGGGTGCTGCTCCAGAGAGTCGTCCACCTCACTGACCTGGACGCGATCATCCAGGGGTTCAGCGCCCTGGGCTTCCCCAACTGCAGGGGGGCAATCAATGGGATGCACATCCCCATCCGTGCCCCGGACCACCAGGCCTCCCTCTACATCAACAGGAAGGGGTACTTCTCCGTGATCCTGCAGGCTGTGACTGACCACCAGGGCCAGTTCATGGATATCAGTGTGGGCTGGTCCAGCAAGGCACATGACGTGCGGGTGTACCGCAACTCCTCCGTGTGCCAGAGGCTGCATGCCGGGACTTTCTTCCCCGACCGCAACATCAGGGTTGGGGACATGGACATGCCAGTGTGCCTGCTGGGGGATGCGGCCTACCCCCTACAGCCCTGGCTGATGAAGCTCTACATGGGACACCTCAACCCCTCCCAGCAGACCTTCAATGCCAGGCTCAACAGGGCCCACATCGTGGTCGAGGGGGCTTTCAGCCGACTGAAAGCACTATTTAGATGCCTCCTCACCCACCTCGACCTCTCCCAGCACAATATTCCGCACGTGCAGGTCCTCTTGCACCTACTGCTCCTGGCTGTGGACCTGCTGTCTCTGTAACCTCAGCTGCTGCCTGTGGAACTCCTCCTGGCTGTGGGTGCGCCTGCCCCCACCCGCCCCACATACGGGGACCGTGATGGCACTCACATATGGAGGCCTCCCCGGCCTCAGATGAGGCTGCTGATGGGCTCTCCTATTTGACTCAGGGGTCCTGGGTGCAGGGCATGCTCCCTGCAGGCTCCTGGCTGCCATCCTCCTCCTCTTCCTCCTCTTCCCCTGTGTCAGGGGCAGGGCCCTCTGCCCTGGGGTCAATGATGACCAGGGGGGCACGGACCATCTGACCTCCCCAGGATGTGGTCCAGGGCCTCGTACTGCGGGCAGGCCTCCGGGTCAGCCCCTGGCTGGGAGGCCCTGCCATAGGCCTGCCACAGCTCCTTGATTTTACTCCGCACCTGCTCTTGGCTGCGCATGTGGCCTCTGGTGGCCAGGCTGGCAGCCATGCAGCTGTAGATGGCTGCATTCATGTTCCTAGTGTGGAGATCGTGGGCATTGGAGGCCTCGCCCCAAACCTCAATGAGGTCCACGATCTCCGCACTAGACGAGGAAGGTGCCCGCCTTTTGCAGCCCCGGGCAGGCTCCTGGGAGCTGCCAGTCTGGTCCTGGGCAGTGGTGGAGGGCTGGGTGGCAGCAGGTTGCTGGCTCATCCTGTGCCAAGTGCACAGTCTGCTGGCTGTGTGCTGGCAGGCTTGCAACTGGCACAGACACTGTGGCCAGAGTCTGCCCATTTAAGGGCTCCGGGGCTGGGGGGGGGAGCAGTCGAGTTTTCCTGGTTGTGCCCAGAGTGGCCACCAGGGGTCCCTGGGAAGGGCTGGAGGCCCCCTAATTCGAAATAACTGTCTACACAGCACTTATTTCGAATTAGCTATTTCGAATTTGGTGTTATTCCTCGTAGAATGCAGTTTACCAAATTCGAAATAACTGCGGTTTGCCTGTGTAGACACTATTAAAGTTAATTCAAAATAACTGCTGTTATTTCAAATGAACTTTGTAGTGTCGACATACCCATGGTGATTTATAGCATGCCTGAGAATAGTTCCAATGATTTCAGCAAGAGTCGTGCCTAAGGAAGAACTTCTGTGGGATCACATGTAGATAAAGGCCTCAAACATTGAGCAATGGGTTTAAGGGCTATAAAGTCACATGTATATTTGAAATATCCTCCCAACCATGATTTATTCATTTTGCCTTTAGTTTTATGTGAGATTGGAAGATTTACCCAGTGTTGCTCAGATCTGTAAATCAAGTAAGTTTTGTTTTTCCTAATTTACATCATTGTTCTGGGGTAGGACTAGGGATGGGAGGTGGTTCAGAATCCAGGTTTCCCCAGGGAAAGCAGAAAACCCTGGCCATGGCTGTCCACAGACAGACACACAAACAGTCAAACTCTCTGAAAAATAGTGGCGAGCTGTCCCTTTCTCCATCCCTTTCTGCTGCTGGCCCAATGGGATTATAGTTGTCCTGGTCCCTTTCTGCCCCCTCTTGCCCCCCGTGGTCATTCTACAGTATAACTGTCCCTCCTACCAGACCCCTTCCATTTCATTTTACAAGAAGCAATCAAATGTTATTGTCCTAGCACAACCAAACACTTACCTTGCTTTAAGTTATAATAAGAGGAAGCTGCATACCAAACTTGGTGGTCCTAGCTCTTACCATTAAAGAAGAGTTCACGAGGCATAAGGGATCGGTCGGCAAAGGCTTCCCCAGCCGACAGATCCGCGTCAAGAGTGCCACGCTGTGCCGGATCAGCTGATCGTTGGCACAGCATGGTGGCCATGTTTATTTTAATGAAACGGGGATTATTTAAATCCCTGCTTCATTGACTATGCTGGGTAAACTAGTTTACATGGCTCCGTCGATAGAGCCATGTAGTCTAGACATACCCTAGGATATTGGCCTTCTCAACATAATCTAATGCAACTATATGTGTGTGTATGAATTAGAGTGATGCTGAATTTGTGTCCTTAAGACCTGGACATTTAGGATGTAGTATAATGTACTACGGCCTCACTTGTAACTTTTGAGAGGTAGTTAGGTATCAATACCTCTTAGATCAGGAAAGTCTTGAGAATTTAACAAGGGGCTATGAAGTGTGTAGCATGACAAGGATGGTGATCCATGTTCACTCCAAGCAAAACTGGCAGCATAGGTGGTATTTAAATGGATGTATAACCTTTTGAAAGGTTAGCAATCCATTTTCTGTTTCCCCTTTCTCTGACTGAAATAAATGTCTCCTTAATTCCATTGATATTTCAGCATGTGGTGGCAACACTGAAGACAAGGAAGCAAGGGAGAATATTATTCCGGTTAATCAAAAGAGGGACTAGATATCTGAGTAGAATTGCATACTCTGCTATATAAATCCCGTGAGAACTTTATTAAGTCACAGTTCTCCTGCGTGTCAGATTCTCAGCTGTATGCCTTATTTATAGGGGAGTTGCAAAAATAATCCCCTGAGCTCTTGAAAAGGCTTAATGATTTATATCAGAGATGTGGAACCTCTTGCCCACAGGCTGCATGCTGTTCAATAGGGTAAGCCACTGGAGGGCCATGAGATGGTTTGTTTACCTAACCGTTTAAAGCATAGCCAATTGTAGCTCCCAGTGGTCATGGTTCTCTGTTTCTGGCTGCAGGAAGTAATGGCATATAAGTAGATAGGATAATCAAAATAGTTAAAAAGAAAAGATTTTCCAAATACGTTGGACATTTGGTCAGTTTGTAGATTGCTCACTGACTTTCTTCACTTCCATTCATTTTGCTCATGGTTCTTTAGCAGATTCTATCATCTTCTCCATGCACCAACAGATTCCCAATATCTCTCAATTATCTTCCTTAGCTCTGTGGCTTTTAACTCACCCTGGATAGCTTCTCAAGTGGTTAGATGCCTTCCCCCCAAAGTCCCAACATGATGATTGTATAAAGAACATAAGAATGGCCATACTGGTCAAACCAAAGGTCCATCTAAATCACTGTCTTCTGACAGTGGCCAATGTCAGATGATTCAAAGGGAATGAACAGAGCAGATAATCAAGTGATCCATTCCCTGTTTTCCATTCCCAGCTTCTGGCAACCAGTGGCTGGGGACACCATTCCAGCACATCCAAGCTCACAGCCATTGACTCACCTGTTGTCAAGGCTTTTCCCTACTCTGACACTCTGAGTGCAGAAGGTAGGGGCCTGCAAGAGACCTTAAAATACAAGCTTCTGCTTAAAAGCTCCCCAAGGTCACAAATTCCCTGGCCTTAGGAGACAGGCTGCCACCATCAAGTGTAAAAAAACCCTTCTTCTTGGATCCAGGAAGAAGCACTTGAACTTCTTCCAGAGGGGTACCCCAAGCTATTTTACCACAAGAGATCTTGAAAAAAAGAGAGAAAACTAACTGCAGTCTCTGATAGCTGACCTCTCAGTCTTAGGCACTCATACACAGACCTCCTGTTACCTTCCAGGACACAAGAATCAAATCATCGCATTATAAAAAGTGATTCTATCAACAAAATAAAAATATACACTTTATAAAGCATACTTGGTTGCTAGGTGTTACAGAGTAACTGAGAAAAGAACAGATTATAATACAGATAAATGGTATCTCTAGGCTACATCTTAAAAATACAATGTAGAGGGACACGTGGACTTAGCACAGAACAGTTTAACAGGTAGTCTCAGAGGGGTAGGCATGTTAGTCTGTAACTTAAAAAAAAATAAATAACAACAAGTGGTCCTATAGCACCTTAGAGACTAACCAATATATATATAATATCATGACCTTTCATGGGCACAACCGTCTTCTTCAAATGAGTGGAGCAAGAGGCACAGAAACCCAACAATATAAAGAAAAAAAGGAGGGGAGAAGGAGAGGACACAGGCCAATCCTCACCTACAGACAACCCCCTAACATGAAGCAAATTCTTTTCAGCAACCACACATCACACCTCAAACACACTAACTCAGAAATCTACGTCTGCAAAAAACTCCGTTGCCAACTCTGTTCACACATGTATACAAGTGACACTAATCACTGGACCTAACCACATAAGCCACCACATACAACTGCACATCCTCTAATGTGATCTATGCCATCAAGTGCCAGCAATGCCTCTCTGCCATGCATTTGGCCAAACTGGACAGTCCCTACGACAAAGGATTAATGGACACAAATCAGATATTTGAAATGGTAACACACAGAAACCTGTTGGACAATATTTTAACCTGCCTGGTCACTGATTAATGGATTTACAAGTAGCCATTCTTTTACAAACTAATTTCAGAAACCATCTAAAGAAAGAGACTGCAGAACTGGTCTTCATATGCAAATTTAACACCTTCACCCAGGGGCTTAATAAAAACATTAACTGGCTGGGTCTTAGGTAGAAAGTAAAAAAAGTCAAGGATACCAATAGATATAGCCTCCAAATCTGCTTGTTTACTTTTGAAAATCTCAAGTTAAATATCCAGTGACAAATTTTAATATTTTGAAAACTTACAAAATGTATAGGATTTGTCTGTCTAAAGTGCAATGCACAACTCCTATCCTCAGAATTGAATGGTTTTGCCTTGAGCGACATGAGCAGTGTTTTGGTGTCTGCAGTGATATGGATCCAGAATTTGCTATAGAATCCACCTTTTGACACAACATTGTTATTAAAAAAAATAGGGTTTCATTAAAGAATATGGACAAGATTTTCTAAATGTAACAGCCTGAAGTGGGGTGCCTAGATAAAAATGCAAACACAAGAGCAAAACAGGATTTATATATTCTAGGGTATGTCTACACTAGCCCCCTAGTTCGAACTAGGGAGGCTAATGTAGACATTCGAAGTTGCAGATCAAGCCCGGGATTTAAATATCCCGCGCTTGATTTGCATCTTCCCGGCCGGTCGCCATTTTTGAAATTTACAAGTCTGGACTAACTGCCCGCATCTACACGCGGCAGGGACCCGGTAGTTCGAAATAAAGCCCTAGTTCGAACTACCTGTTAAACCTCATTCCAGGAGGAATAACAGGTAGTTCAAACTACGGCTTTATTTTCAACTACCGGGTCCCTGCTGCATGTAGACGTGGGCAGTTAGTCTAGACTTGTAAATTTCAAAAATGGCGACCGGCCGGGAAGATGCAAATCAAGCGTGGGATATTAAATCCCGGGCTTGATTTGCAACTTCGAATGCCTACATTAGCCTCCCTAGTTCGAACTAGGGGGCTAGCGTAGACATATCCCGAGATAGCCACACCTTTGGACTTCAGACATTTATTTTTATTACTGCTAATAGCTCATAGCCATAGTAACTTGTGTGATACTATAAAATTTGTGATAAAGTTTTTCTGTGTCCTCATTTCTTCATGAATATCTTTTAAATTAAACTTCTTCCAAAGTTCTTCAACTTATCCCCATTAGAGACCCTCTAAGAATTCAGTCTTGCAGTCATTTCAGTTAACACTTGTTACCAGAATAGCTTCAGCAGTTTAACACACCATATTGTTATAATTATTTTTCTGGGATTCTTTGAAGTGTAAAAACTACACATTTCTATTTGTGTGTTGTTCTCCGTAGCAATCGCCTCTAATTTTAACAGTAAATGTTAACAAGCTTCTGAGGGGCCTAGAATGGCCTATATTTTGCATCTTTATGGAACTTTAACTGAAAATCTACACCCTTGTAATCCCTTTATAAATTTTAAAGTTTTCAGATTTATTATACAATTTCTATAGCAATATTTATGTATTATCAACCATAAATTATTTTAAAAGTAATGTCATAGTCTGAAAAATTATAAAATTACTTTTGAAATGTTGCCCTTACAAAAATGAATATAAAGATTCTCACGCAATCACCTGACTCCACAAGCTGAAGCTTTAAGAAATACTCCCAGTATTTTGAGACATAGTAAAAACATTGCAAGAGTTTTAAACATTATGGCTATGTCTACATTGGCATGATCTTGCGCAAATACTCTTTAATGCAAAAGTGCTTGCATTAAAGTATTTGCGCAAGAGAGCATCTACACTGGCATGTGACTTTGTGCAAGAGATGTGCTTTTGCGCAAGAGCATCCATGCCAGTGTAGACGCTCTCTTGCACAAGAAAGCTCTGATGGCCATTTTAACCATAGGGCTTTCTTGCGCAAGAAATTCATGTTGTCTGTCTACACTGGCCTCTTGCGCAAGAACAGTTGCGCAAGAGGGCTTATTCCTGAGCGGGAGCATCATAGTTCTTGCGCAAGAAGCACTGATTTCACACATTAGAACGTCAGTGTTCTTGCGCAAGATCTCGTGGCCAGTGTAGACAGGCAGCAAGTTTTTGCGCAAAAGCGGCCGCTTTGGCGCAAGATCGCGCCAATGTAGATACAGCCTTAATGTTAAGAGCTCCCTAACACATTCCTTCTCCCTTCCCAAAATAATTAAGCTTATAAAAATAGGTACCTACTAAATAAGATGACAATTTTCTAGCATTAGGTGTATTATAATATTAATAACCTGAAATATATTATGCAAGGATATCATGCTTTAGATTTTATAAGGTATATCTCCATAAGAAAGAGTTTCTCCAACTTCATATGACAGACAGGAACAAATTCTGGATCCAAACAACCATCATTTAGGGGAGGGGAGGATTGAAGCCTCATTCCTCAATTTTTTTGATATGGTTGAATTTAGGTAATTTAGATCATACATAAACAAGGAGTTCTGTGACACCTTATAGGCAAAATGCACTTATACTTACGTGAAGGTTCACCCTCCAGAGGTTGATCTTCTAGTGTTCGATTTGGCAGGTCTAATGTAGACCAGCAAATCAAACGCTTAGAGTGGCATGTGTTCCCGTTTTGATCCCGTTGGCCTCCTGCTGTGTGGATGCCCCAGCATCTAGGCTTAAGGTAAGCTGGCTCCAGCTATGCATTTTGTGTAGCTGGATGGTGTACCTTAAGCCAACCTGCCAGTCCAAGCCTAACAGTTTTATCTGGGCATACGCTTTGTCAGATGAATTCAATATCTTATCTTATCTTATCTTACTAGCAGAAATACCTGGTGTTGCCTGGGGAACATATAGTAAAAGGTGTGATGAATGAACTACGTCAATGACATTAACATAGCATATTTTATTGAAAATACTTTTCTCTTATATATGACTTTAAGAAATTAGCATAGCTAGTGATGTGCTTACAAAACGCATTTACATGTTACTCATTTCTTGATAACAAAAGGTGTGGTGAATGAACTATGTAAATTATGTTAACATAATGTATTTTATTGGAAATACTTTTTCTTGTATCATAGCAAAAGGATCTCATAGTTGCAGTTTATGTGATATGCTTAACAGAAGAGTCGAGCAAATGCCTATGATCAGGCGCTACTAAAAGCTAATTAGTGGCCCAATTGGGGTTCTGGGGGGACCCAATTTCAATCTATAACCAATCCAGTTATTGAAGATAGGAAATCAGTAGTAGCCGTGCAAAATTTTGTGTTTCTATGATCAGGCACTACTGAAAGCTAATTATCAGTGGGCCCAATTGGGGCTCTGGAAGAACTGCGGGAACTGATTTCCAAATATAACCAACACGGTTATTTAAGTTAGGAAATCAGTAGTATCCGTTCAAAATGTGGGTTTCCCAACAAATGCCTATGATCAGGCACTACTAAAAGCTAATTAGTGGCCCCATTGGGGCTCTGACGGCCCTATTGGGGCTCTGGGGACCCGATTTTGAGATACAGCCAATGCAGTTATTTAAGTTAGGAAATCAGTAGTATCCGTTCAAAATTTGGTTTTTTTTAGCTCTTACTGTTTCGCAGATCTACGCTAATTATCAGTGGGCCCAATTGGGCTCTGGGGGAACCGAAGGAATGGATTTTGAGATATAACCAATGCAGTTATTTAAGTTAGGAAATCAGTAGTATCCGTTCAAAATTTGGTGTTTCTAGATCTTACCATTTCAGAGATCTTTCAGGACAAACAAACAAACATGCAGACAAACAAACACACTTCCAGAAATATTAATAAGATTAAGTACTAGCAGTAATATCTGGCATCGCCCGGGGAAAATATAGTAAAAGGTGTGATGAGTGAACTATGTCAATGACATTAACATAGCATATTTTATTGGAAATACTTTTCTCTTACATATTACTTAATATAGCTAGTGATGTGCTTACAAAACGCATTTACGTTTAACTCATTTCTTGATAACAAAAGGTTTGGTGAATGAACTACGTAAATGACGTTAACATATTTTTTGGAAATACTTTTTCTTGTATCATAGGGAAAGGATTGCATAGTTGCAGTTTATGGGACATGCTTAACAGAAGAGTCCAGCAAATGCCTATGATCAGGCACTACTAAAAGCTAATTAGTGGCCCAATTGAGGATCTTGGGTTCCAATTGGGGTTCTGGGGGAACCGATTTAGAGATATAACCAATCCAGCTATTGAAGTTAGGAAAACAGTAGTATCCGTGCAAAATTTTGTGTTTCTATGATCAGGTGTTACTAAAAGCTAATTATCATTGGGCCCAACTGGGGCTCTGGAGGAACCGGGGGAACCAATTTCAAGATATAACCAATGCAGTTATTTAAGTTAGGAAATCAGTAGTATCTGTTCAAAATTTGGTGTTTCTAGCTCTTACCGTTTCAGAGATCTTTTGGGACAAACAAACAAACAAACAAACTTTCGGAAAAGAAGATCATACGTAGGGATTTCAGTTCAGAGGTAACATTAGTCTGCAAAGATTAAGCAAAGGGCAATCAGCTGGTTTGAATGTTGGCAACATGAAAACAGTATTCTCATTTTAAGATTTTAAGTTTAAGTAAAAATAGCTGAGTTTTATCATTAGAAATTTTCAGGATTGCTACTCTTACAGCAGGTTTTACACTTTACTGTTTGGAAATAAGATTAGCATGAGTGATTCAAGCAGTCATTATCAACTGTCACAGAGTAAACAGCATCTGGTGACATCTACATACAGCTTCAATTGTAGACAGATTCCAATGGAAACATACAGACAACTTTCTGAATGCTTTAACTAGCGAATAATTTTGAATTGCTGTCTGTATGTTTCTGTGCAGCTTAGCTAAGCCACTGTAATAAAGCAGATAAAACCTATAAAATATTCCTTATTATTTGGGTAACATATGTGATCATGTACTTAATATTTTAATGAATACATTCTGTGGCAGAATGAAAATGATCCATTGATTTAAAACTCTCAGTTCTGAGTCTTTGAATAACTTTCTCATAATGACACCACTGTATAATGGAAGTGAATGGTTCAAATTGTAATTCTCTGATCAGATTTTTAACCAGGCATTGGTTTGAGCATATCTTTAATCAGAAATTTGTTTAGAAAATGGCTTATAACTTTGGCTGGATTGACTATAAATTCACATTATTGCTTTAGAATGGAATATAGGCACTGAGATAGAGTTTCATGTGTTATCTTTTTGTCATTAACCAGGTAATACAATTATACTTTATTATATCACCATATTTAATGCATTTGTTTGCAATACTTTCCTTCAGAAATAATGGCGCTCAGTTCCAAATGGCTTAGATAGCAGCACCTCTAGTAAGAAAGTCTCCATTAAAACAACTCAGGAAGAAACTTCATTTAAAACATTCTGTATATAACTAATTAACAACTGAGCTTCTCTCATTAAATTCCATAACAAGGCAATCTTTCTTGGAATGAGAAAAAAACAGATTTCAGACATGCCAATTGAGGTTTCAATGTAGATTTTGGGGCAGAAAATGATGCATCTGTAATTGCAGAGAATCTCTGATTCCTTTTGTTCATTTGTCTGTCTGCCACATGTCCCCAATAATGTCATCTATGTGTAGCCCTGTAGCTATACATCATGTCAAAGTGAACTATTTTAGGAGCTGTGGTGGTTCTCCTACTAACATAGCAGTGATCACCAAAGGAATCTTAGTGGTAGCAATCTGGAGAAGTAAAGGCACAGTCATATCACATGATCATTTCCAAATGTGATATGACATTTTTCAACTTCCGCTGCCTGAAATAACTATAAAATAATTCTGAGAGTTAACTACGTAGTACTGTAAATTAATAGATATTAGAAAGATCTGACAGAAAACAGTTTATTTCTAAGGATTTTTTTACAGGGAATTGTTGGAGGACATCGCATACCATTTCTCACACTTCATCTTATATAAAAACCTGAATGTCACCAGGTAACTCTATGCCTGGTTTACACAAAAATCCTAGCAAAATCACCAAAAAAATATAAAAAATCCAGTCAAGAGTAAAGTAGTTTAACCCACATAAATCTTGGTGTAGACAGCACTACATAGAAGGAATTACCTTCCAATGACCTACCTACCACCTCTTGGTTAGCTGGATTACCCACAACAGTGGAAAAATGCTCTCTGTTTGCACAGCCAGGCTGTGTCTAGACTGGCCAGTTTTTCCGCAAAAGCGGCCGCTTTTGCGCAAAAACTTGCCAGCTGTCTACACTGGCCGCTTGAATTTGCGCAAGAGCACTGATGTTCTAATGTAAGAAATCAGTGCTTCTTGCGCAAATACTTTGATGATTCCGTTCGGGCAAAAGTCCTTTTGCGCAAAACCTTTTGCGCAAAAGGCCCAGTGTAGACAGCTCAGTTTTGTTTTGCACAAAAAAGCCCCGATGGCTAAAATGGCGATCGGGGCTTTCTTGCGCAAAAGCGCATCTAGATTGGCCACGGACGCTTTTGCGCAAAAAGTGCTTTTGCGCAAAAGCGTCCGTGCCAATCTAGACGCTCTCTTGCGCAAATACTTTAACGGAAAACTTTTCCGTTAAAAGCATTTGCGCAAATTCATGCCAGTCTAGACGCAGTCCCAGTAGCACATCAGCTGTGCCTTGACAGAGAGTTATATACATTTCATAAATACCTGTCATAAACTTCTAATATTTACTGTCACTTGCATCTGAGCCATTAATAAGTCTTATACATAACAAAAAACGTATAAGATGATTTTAAATATTTCCTTTAGAAAAACCCCAGTCAAAACAAAACACAAAAACAAACACTATTTTATTATGGTATAAACTTATACAATCCCTCCCCCCTTTTTTTTGCAAATGTATAATAAGGTGAATAGTGTCACTTGATCAGAATTACTAATCTGGTTCATCCTAATTAGTTTCAGTGAATTATTATGGTTTATGGGAAGTTAAGTAATGTATTGATGTGCCTTCTTCTGGCTCTTATCCAAAGATGAATTTTTATTCTAAAGCAAATAGTTTAATTCAGTAGATGAGCATTGTGATATTATCCTTCATTACTGCATGACAGGTTGTAACAGTTGGAAAAATCAGTCTCAAGTACAGCATTTATTTTCTTCAGATAATTTTCCAATGTCCAGAGGGCACAATTCATTCTACAAGATTATTGACAAGTTCAGTCTGAGAAAGATGTTCTTTCTGTATGCTTATATGCACTTGTATAAATGCAAGTGATTTACTTCTTTCTAGAACTGTATATAGGCTGGTTGGTGTACAACAATGCTGTTGTTTTTGAAGAGACAATGTAATATACATCAAGACCCCACACTATTAGATTCATTTAAGCAATGGCCACAACTTTACTGAGCAACTAGAAACTGTTTATTTATCTGGGAGTAACAACTTATCTGGCTCAGTTCCAGTCATGTTTTATTTCACAGCTCAGTCCTCAAAGATAAAATGCCCTTATTTGCCCTGAAAACTCTCTAGGCTTGGTCACCTCCACAGGATCTCCTTCTCTAGTAGAGACCCACAGTAGGCTCTACTTAGCCTTTGCAAGACCAGCACCCAACAAGTGTATAAGAAGAGTGTAAATTTTATTTAACACTCACTCATAATTTTAATCAATAAATAATTAAAATGATAAATTATAAGATATTTCAATTAATGTGTTAGATTATATAATAATGACATAATCAACACTAATTTAGTTAAGTGAATGTTTAGTGAGTCAAGAGACATCTCTGGCCTCATCAGTGAAAATTACATTTTGAATCTTTGCCCATCAGATGTCATATAACTGCTTTATTAAGCAAGTCAATACTTTTGCCTGCTGTACAATTTGAAGCATTTTTTATTCTGGTAATATCACAAACTTTACTTTCATTATCATTCTTCTTGGACATACCGAATTGAAAACAGTAAATTTAATTTTATCTGTGTGACTTTGAGCAGTACTTCATACTAGGACTGGTTGAAAAAAATCCAAGTAGAAAACATCTTTTTCTCTTTGCTCTGAAAATTTTAATAGAAGTTTTTTTAAAAATTGTAATGAAAAGAAAACAAAATAAAACATACTTTTGATTTAATATAATAATAAAAACCTATTCATCTCTTGTGATTTTTCTAAAGCAAAAAGATCTGATTTTGATTTTCAGCTTTATGTTTTTCCCCCTTTCTTTCTCTTTTGTCTCACTTTTTTCCAGTTAATGCTAGAAAAGGGAAGACAGAAAAAAAAGGAGGAAAATGTGGAGAAAACATACAATTTTTTGATAGAAATATTTCCAAACTCTACAGCTTGGAAAATCAATATATTACCCTAGTTTGGACCACTACTGTGGATTACTGTAGTTTTCATTTATGTTTTGCCTTCATCAGGAATGTTCCAAATTAGATAGTGATGAAATTGGGGTTGGGAGAGGTCAGATGCTAGTAAAAGCTAAAACTAACTGATGCCACTGATTTCAATAAGAGTATAATCCAGATAAGATAGAGCAGAATGTGACCAATTTAGCCCTACCATAGATGTTTTGAACCTAGAAATCTGCATTTAGGCTTATTCTCTATTACACTTAAGAAACACAGCAAACAGGTTTAAGTGAAGGTATATAGCCTGTATATTTTTGAGGCATCAGAGTAAATAATGAGCCTTCTGTAAGGATCTTTTTCTGTGAACCTCTTTTTCTTAATTTGGATACATTCTAATGAGATCTTTAGTACATTAAATATGGATTGGTTTAGGAGTAATTGCTTTGGTCTCAATTTAAAAAATCCTAATATTTTAGATATTCTTTTAATAGGAGTATTACTTTTAAAACTGGTAGAGAAAATAAGCAATACTTAATGCTGAATGATGTGGACAAGGTTGTCACTCTTGCATCATTCCTGGTGCCCATATGGCAAAGTTAGTCAATTGGAAAGAGAGAAAAATAGAGAAGATTAAAAGGGGCAAGTGGAATCAGGCAGCAATGCAAGAAAGAGGTAATGAGGGAAGGAAAAGTCAGAATTTGACCTTATTATGTACTTTTTGTTCCAAACGCCGCTGTCTAAACATAACCTTAGATTTTACATGGTTTTTTTAATGCAGTTACGCCGCTGTCTAAACATAGCCTTAGATTTTACATGGTTTTTTTAATGCAGTTATTTTTGTATTTTTGTAACTCAATATTTCTAAGTTTAACTTTTATGATAAAGAGATTGTGCTACACTGCTTGTATTAGGTCAAAAATTTAATCCAGAAGACGTTTACTTAAGGAAGTTCTGAACAATTTAAAAAGTAGGTATATACTGGACATTGAATTTCACCCTTATCACACCTGCTTTAAAATACATCTTTTCTGAAAAAGATATGTACATTGTGAACCGCAATTTGCACATCTTTTTTTGCTTTTTTTTTTTCAGAAGAAACTTTTCCAACATTTGGTCCATCTCACCGAGAGGAACTCAGGGATGCTGAAAGAATGCGCCTGCTTTTTTGGAAACTGTTCCAAAAAAGCAGACGCATTCCCTGGATGCAGCAGAGTTTTTTTCTGGGATACTTCAGGTTGAATGCATATATATGGAAGAATGTGGGTAAAACAGAAGGAAACATATCATTCTCCCCCCAAGGAGCTCAATCATAAATTTCTTTAACCCATTATTTTTTTAACAAGCATCACAACAGAAGCATGTCCTCTGGAATAGTTGCCAAAGCACAAAGGGATATGCAAATGTTCAACAGATTTGGCACATAAAAGCCTTGCAATGCCAGCTACAAAAGAGCTATGTGCATGCATGTTCTCACTTATACGTGACATTATGAATAAGAAGCAGGCAATATAATCTGCCCTAAATATACACTAATTTATTTCTCTTAGCAATCTGCTGAGCAGGATATAGGACTGAGTGTTCTTGTTGGGACTAAAGGTATACATTGTTTTAGTTTTGAATGCAGTCATGTAAAAAAATACATTTTAAGTTCCACTTTCACACTTTTTATTCTGAGTAATAACTGAAATCAATATATTTGAAACTGTGG
The DNA here is from genome assembly GCA_032595735.1 of Pelochelys cantorii. Classification (NCBI taxonomy): domain Eukaryota; kingdom Metazoa; phylum Chordata; order Testudines; family Trionychidae; genus Pelochelys; species Pelochelys cantorii. The sequence goes on from CM064326.1 coordinate 91,350,111, forward strand.
AAAAAACATCCAACATCCATTTAAATTGTATTTTACTGTTCAAAAGTGTGATTAAAATTTTGATGAATCATGATTCATTTTTAAAATTGCATTTTTTTAGTTAACTGCGTGAGTCTAATGCAATTATTCAGCCCTTCTTATAGCCTAGTTGTACTAGAATGCATATTCTACATAGAAACATCCATATTAAGATAATTTAACATGTACAACTGAGTTTGTAGTTATTTGTACCTATAATATTACAGGAACAAAAAAGAAAGGCGGTTGAGACTTTGTTAAAATTGATCTTGGATTTCTTGTGTATTATGAGACCTCATCTTTTTATACAGAGATAAAAAAGATGAAAAGGTATATTTTTCTGAAGATTCAGGGACTCATAGTCAAGGAGTGATGGGGAAAGTTTTAATGCTGTGACATCTACTCCAGCTATGTCATGTACATGGGTCAGTTTCATACCTCAGAGTGGTCATTATTTTATGTGAATATTTTGTTATTGTTGTGAAGTTTCTTCCCATAAGGTATGCTGGTTAAACTAATATTTAAAGAAAGTAGTCCTATACAGAATATTCATATATATTAGATCCAATCTCTATAAATATGGAACAGGTTCTTGTCTTTTCTATGACCTCTGGAAATCCACTGGATCTTCCAGCCCATGGTATTATACACGATACCATAATGTACATTCTTCATGTAATGTCATAAGGTGTTCATACAATTTTGTTAGTGTATTGAATTTTGTTAGCTAAGTTTCTTGTCAGACTCTTCCTGGAGGTTTTTATAAACTTTATGTTCCATCTAGTGTAATTTAAACACTGGAATAAATTGTCTAGGGAGGTTGTGGAATCTCCATCACTGGAGATATTTAAGAGCAGGTTGGATAGACATCTATCGGGGATGATCTGGACAATGCTGTGAGGGCAGGAGACTGGACTCAATGACTTCTCAAGGTCCTTTCCAGTTCTAGGATTCTTAGATTCAATCTAACTTTTCAAATAGATGAATGTCCTTGTCTATATTGTTCTGAGAAACTTTCACTGATGATGTCTATATCAATATGCCATTAAGATTGTTGTGAACATGTATCATCTAACAGCTCACCTATTTATTTAAATGAGCTATTTCACAACTAAAACCTAGGAGAAAACATGACAAGTTGAATGGAAGAGAACAATATGCAAAATGTGCCTTCTTCACTAAAAAACATAGAAATTTTGGGTGTAACTCTTTAAGTGGTATAAACATAATTCAGAAATCTATTCCTTTGAAGAACTTTTGAAATATCAGTTTCCAAAGTTTCCATTTTAAAATATTAAATAAGGACAGTTGAAGCTAGATTCCAATCATTAACCAGATTTTCAACTGTGCTATAAGGGAGTGAAAGAGTTAACTGAAGATCTCTAGAAGTAATGCTGATTATCTTTAATAAAGTACCTTATTTTATGTGGTTGCATGTCTCTATGTGCTCCTGACTAAGCCTAAATCAAGGAAATAACAAACACTGGGATAATATGCCAGTGAGGTGGCAAAGTTTGCAGATGATACTGAACTGCTCAAGGTAGTTAAGACCAAAGCAGACTGTGAAGAACTTCAAAAAGATCTCACCAAACTAAGCGACAAAATGGGCAACAAAATGGTAAATGAAATTTAATGTGGATAAATGTAAAGTAATGCACATTGGAAAAAATAACTCCAACTATATATACAATATGATGGGGGCTAATTTAGCTACAACTAATCGGGAAAGAGATCTTGGAGTCATCGTGGATAGTTTTCTGAAAACGTCCACGCAGTGTACAGCAGCAGCCAAAAAAAGCAAACTGTATGTTAGGAATCATTAAAATAGGGATAGTGAATAAGACAGAGAATATCTTATTGCCCTTATATAAATCCATAGTATGCCCACATCTTGAATACTGTGTACAGATGTGGTCACCTCATAACAAAAAAGATATAGTAGCATTAGAAAAGGTTCAGAGAAGGGCAACTAAAATGATTGGGGGTTTGGAACGGGTCCCCTATGAGGGGAGATTAAAGAGACTAGGACTTTTCAGCTTGGAAACTAGGAGACTAAGGGGGGGATATGATAGAGATATATAAAATTATGAGTGGTGTGGAGAAAGTAAATAAGGAAAAGTTATTTATTTGTTCCCAGAATATAAGAACTAGGAGCCACCTAATGACATTAATGGGCAGCAGGTTTAAAACAAACAAAAGGAAGTTCTTCACACAACAGTCCACCTGTGGAATTCCTTGCCTGAGGAGGTTGTGAAGGCTAGGACTATAATAGGGTTTAAAAGAGAACTAGATAAATTCATGAAGGTTAAGTCCATGAAAGGCTATTAGTCAGGATGGGTAAGGAATGGTATCCCTAGCCTCTGTTTGTCAGAGGGTGGAGATGGATGGCAGGAGAGAGATTTCTTGATCATTACTTGTTTGGTTCACTCCCTCTGGGGCACCTGGCATTGGCCCCTGTTTGCAGACAGGATACTGGGCTGGCTGGACCTGTGGTCTGACCCAGTGGCCATTCTTATGTTCTTATCCTAGAAATTTCACACTGCGCATATGGCCTCAGGGTAGAATTTTGGAAGTTTTGAAGTTACTATATGGTGTTTAAAAATATTCCTGCCTTTGACTTTCCCAAAATGTTTTATATAGATATAGATATAGATATAGATCAGATTTCCAGATTGCTTAGTCTACAAACTCCTGATTTGCTTCATTTTGTTTTCTTTGTTAAGAGGTGCCACTTCTTGTTAGGGTCATTTCAATTATATAAGTGTTTGTGATATTGTGGTCATACTATTTTCCCCCAAACAAATCCAAGATACTCCCAGAATAGCTCACCTCTTGCCTCTTCCTGCATTTACCAGAGGTTCCTTCAGTTGATTCATTTATCTGATTTTGCAAGGTGAAAGGGGGTTCTCCTTAGAGAAACTGCTGGGAATCTGCAGGAAACGGTTTTAGGAAAAATTTACCATATAGGACAGACCTGCTACCTTTTGAGAACACAGATATAGTCTTTTGATATAACTGATTGACAACCAGCAGTATTCTTCTGAAATAAAGTTTTTTTTTGTTTAGTGTAACTGATATTCCCTGATACAATAAGTCTAAAAGTAAATAAAAATGTATACATAAATCCTTTAGTACAGTTTGTGGATATAGGCTAACAGTACTCAAACCATAATCATATAGTTAGAGCAATATGAAATGACTAACTCCTGCTTGCCAGGATCAATCACCTGGAGACACTGACAACTCTTTTATATCTTAAACTTTATTCAGGAAAAAAATGTAACATTCACAACACAGACATATATTTGTATTAACTCAGACACGTAGACATAGATACAGGAATTCTATTTGTATCTAATATTTACTCTATAAATAGCATGTTGACTCTCCATAGTTTTCTCTTGCTCTGTTCGATCAGGGTCCTTTTGTATCTGTCCCAGCAGTACCACTCTTGTTGCTGTTACCCTGTGATTGCTTCTTCCATTTCTTCTGATTTCTCTTTATTCTTCTCCTGCTCCTAACTTCTCTCCTGCTCCTGGCTGTGTAATTTTTGCCTGCTGACTCTTTGTCTTTTGACCTGTTCTGATTGTCTATCCTTTCAAATGTTCCTTATCCTCCAGTACAATTTAGGCCTTTTCTAACTAGTCACATGTTAACTGATTAATGTCAAAATGATAAAGTAGATGAGTCATGTTACAGGTTTAACACATGTTAACTGATCAGTGTAAATCTTTTGACAGGACCTAGATACATTGTGACCAGTAGACACAAGTTAAAAGTCAAAAATTGCTTAGCCTACAATAGTATTTAAACACATTAAGACCCACCTCTTCCCCAATGAAAACAATGCCTAGTATAGGCCAGGAAAGAGTTACAGGGATTAAAGAAGAGACAAGGGAAAGCCGGGTAGTCCCCTCCCCCCCCCCGCCATGGGAATCATGAGAATTGTTTTCCTTTTTTCCACTTTTCAGTAAGGGTATGTCTACACAGCAAAGTTAATTCGAAATAACAGCTCTTATTTCGAATTAACTTTAATAGCGTCTATACAGGCAAACCGCTATTTTGAAATAAAATCAAAATAGCAGCGCACTTAATTCGAATTAGTTAAACCTCATTCTACGAGGAATAATGCCAAATTTGAAATAGCTAATTCAAAATAAGCGCTGTGTAGACGCTTATTTCAAAAGAGGGGGGCCTCCAGCCCTTCCCAGTTTCCCCTGGTGGCCAATCTGGGCCAAACCAGGAAAACTCTTCTCCTCTCCCGCAGCCCCAGAGCCCTTAAAGGGATAGACTCTGTGCCAACTGCATGTGCCAAATCCAGGCCTGCCAGCAGCCGCTGCCCCTGACCCAGTGGCCCCAGGATGAGCCAGGCAGCCAGAGCCAGCCAGCGGTCCCCCACCCAGTCCCCCAGCACCCAGGAGCCAGCCAGGGGCCGTAGACGGCGGGTGCCCTCCTGGACTAGTGCGGAGATCATGGACCTCATTAAGGTTTGGGGGCAGGCTCCCAATGTCCATGATCTCCACACTAGACATGGGAATGCAGCCATCTACAGCCGCATAGCTGCCACCACGGGCAAGAAAGGCCACAGGCGCACCCAGGAGCAGGTGCACCTCAAGATAAAAGCGCTGCGGCAGGCATATGCCAGGGCCACTCAGGGCAGCTCCGCAGCAGGGGCAGACACCTGCTGCTACTTCACCACCCTGGACCACATCCTGGGGGGTGGGGCGGTCCGTGCCACCCCAGGGGGGCAGTGAGCTGGGACCGGAGGGCCCTGACCAGGGCACCGAGGAGGAGCCATCACACCAGTAGGACCCCCGAGCAGTCCCAGGAGAGGAGTCAGCAGGGTCGTCGGAGGAAACCACACCATGTAAGTGCCATCACTGTCCCCTTCCCAAGGAGGGGGGGTCAAGGAGGGAGACCAGGGACCATGCACTTGGCCCTTGATTACCACGCATCATGCAACAACCTGTGCACGTGTGAGCATGTCCCATGCCACCCCGGGAAGGTGGCTCCAGCTGCCTGCCACACAGGGGCTGTGGCCTGATAGCCACACGCATGCGTGAAGAGACCTGATATGCTCCTGACCCCGGGGTAGGACACAGCAGGACCCCCTCCCTTCACAAGCCCCCTCTAACATCTTCCCCCCCCCACCTCGACCACATTATACACATCACAGGGGCCTGGGTGCGGTCTTAGGGCAGCTCCCACTCCCAGGGATAGCCGGACACTCCGACCATGGCCTCTGTGCAAGTACAGTGGCTCTAATGGTGCAGGGCACGGTCATCCTCACCTCACAGAGGGTGGCTGGGCTTCACCCACTGTGTTCCCAGGGAGAACTGACCACTTCTCTTGTTTCTCCACAGCTGCATCAGCTTCGCATGCAGGGCGCACCACCCCACCCGGGACATCCTCCCACACCCGAGGGCTCAGCAGGTCCACTGCAACACTGCAGGGGTACCGAGACCTGCAGCTGGGGGCTCTGCGAGCCCTGCACTGCGCCATGGAGCTGTGGGTGCAGGATGAATGGGAGTTCCGGCGGAAGCTGCTTGCCCATGGTTGTGCTATCTGTGCCCATCTGCAGACCCTGGTGCAGAGCATGCTGCCTCATGCCGCTCCAGCACCTGCTACCTCCCCTGCTCCCACTCCTCCTCCCACTCCCGCCTCTCCCTCCTCAACCTCCACACCCTCCTCCTCAATCTGCACACCCCCCACCTCAACCTCCACACCCTCCTTCCCATCCCCCCAGGGACACCAAGGCCCCCGCACCTGCCGTGCTGGGAGATAGTTGGCCCAGAAAGACCCCCCGCCCCTGAGCCCTGAGCTTCCCCTCCCCCTTCTTCCCCTTGCTTCCCCCTTCCAGCTCCCTCCTCCCAGGTTTCCCCCTCCCCTCTCCCACCCTTTCTCCTGCCCTCTCCCGCCTCCTTTCCCCAGTCTCACCAGAGTTTCATACCCCCCCGTTTTGTTAAATAAAGAGAGTTTATATTTTTGAAAATACGTGTATTTTATTTGACATCAGGAAGGGGGGTTAGGGAGGGGTACGTGGGAGGTAGGCAAGCAAGCAGGGACACCTGAGAACTAGCTGCCCGGAGTGGGGGGCGTGTCTCTTTAAGCACAGGCCTCAAATAGCCTCAGGTAACAGCCACACAAAAACACTCCTTACCTGATGCCTTAACCCTGACCTGGTTCCGGCCGGCCTTAACTCTGAATCAGTGTCCACTCAGTGTGGACATGGTATTTCGAAATAGCAAAATGCTATTTCGAAATGCATTTTGTGTGTAGGCACATTATTTCGAAATAAGATATTTCGAAATAACGCTGTAGTGTAGACATACCCTAAGAAGACAATGACCTTTTCTTTCCAGCATGGATCTTGCTATGGTTATCTATGTCTTACCACCTCAAGACTAGATTACTCCAATGTGCACTAAAAAGAGCTACACCAGGAAATAATCCAAAAGGTGAAGGTAGTTCACAGTGTTTTCCCCATGTATTAAGTGGTGCATCACCTACAAGGTATATATCACCTGTGATGCATGTCTGCATTGGTTGTCTATAAATATAGGGCTGTAGTTGGAAGTGTTTGGCTTAATTTATAAAAATTAAACTGGTTATCTGAAAGCAGCACTAGCACAGATGGGACCAGTGATACACTGGCACTCAACATACAAAGGAGGCAAGTGACAGTGTTTCATAGGGGGAGATGTAAAGGCCTTCCATTCCCTCTTTGACCAAAACCTTCAAATGGTAGGCAGTAGTTAGGAAAGATGTGGTATAAGAATTTATCTCAGCAGGGCAAATGTTGTTATAAATTTTTCTAGAAATGCAATATGTATTTATTGTTTCAATGTTATTCTTGGTATTGCATATATTAATTGCAGTAAAGTTCCCAGAAGGAAGATCAAGTAAAAAAAAACCCCAACCCCAAAATACAATAAATCACAAAAGCACAGAGGGTACATAAGTGCTTTCTGCATTCAGTGGCCAAAGAGCTTCTGAAACATGTTTTTTCACATTCATTTATGTAAAATCCATAGTTCCTTATGTTCTTTAGCTACAACCCTATGAAAGATCAATTATCTTTGACTGATGTCACTGCTGTAACCTTGGATTCTGTGGGTTGAGGGCTACAGATGCTGTCACTAGCTTTGCTTAATTATGCTTTATACTCTTTATTATATAAATCACCTTTCAACTTTTGTGATTCAAGGATACAGGAATATTGAATAGAATTTCATCTTCTCATTCAGCCCTCTTAACTGAAATATTGTATCCTCATACATAAGCATTCCCAACATGATTTTATAAGTTTAATAACAGCTTGATATGTAGGTTAGAACTTTCAATATGTCTTTGTTAGTGAAACATCTGGTTGGAATTCATCAGCTTTTTTGTCTGTACTTATTCATAAGTGAAGTGTCCTCTCAGCATTAGTTAAGTCTCTCCCTATCTCTCTCCCAGGAAAGAGAAACAAAACCAAAAAACATGCTCAGCATGTCTGTCAACATCTTTTATTGGTGCTGGTATATCAAAAGCTATCAAATGAGAATATGCAATTTAGGATATACCGGCTTCATGTTAAGTTACTATTCAACATGCTCTGCAGTGCACTTTGTGTGAAGGACACTACAGAGTCCAGGAAATGCATGTGTTCCACTCACAATAAAATACTCATACTACACAGGCATTAGATTTCTGTATTTTATATTGGAAACAAATTACCCAGAGGAAACATTTTTTCCCTAACCTCTCCCGTTCTTTCAACTATGAAAACAGTTTCTACTGTTACCAATAACTTGTTAACTTTTAGTAATATTGGGTTTGATCTTATAATCTTATTTCTCAAGTAACTCCAATGAAGTCAATATACTAGATTCACAAAAGGGCCTAGCTAGCAATTTAAGAATCTTAATTTATTGTTTAGGTACCACAGGGAACCACCATTTATTTTCAACCTAATCCAATAGACACCTAGCTTTCCATCTGTAAAGTCTCCATGGTGTCAACTTTGCTCAGTGGGTATGTGCAAAACTGCTCCAAACTTGACACTACCAATCTGATGAGCCATAATTCACATCTAAGCCCCACTGGGATTCACATATTAGGAGCCTCCTTGTGGAGCCCAAATTGATAGACATGCTCAAAGCATGCCCAGCCCCCACAAAAAAAAGGAGCTGGTTCAGGCAGACACCACCCCCTCAGAAGTCCCATGGATAAATCATTCACCTGGAGTATAGGGACCTTGGTTCAAATCCCTTCTTTTTTCTGGATTCAGAGAAGAACCTGAATCCAGGTCAGACCTCTTAATGTTATGTCATAACCACTGGTCTATCTGAGATTATTCTGGGGTAGGGTTCTCTCTTGTTGAACAGGGATCAATTTGTATGAAATTGGGCAGACTGTAAGTAAGAATAACTCCATAGCTCAGTGGGTAGGAAACTCAACTGTCAGGCAGAAGACTTGGTTTCAGATGTCTGCTCTAAATCAGATGGAAAAAAGATTTGAACCCAGGAGTTCCGTGGTGTGGGTTAGTGCTTTATGGTGGGTTATAGGATATATGTGAGGCACCAACAACACTCCCTTTTTTTTTCTGGAAAAATGACTGACCTCCTTCAAGAACTTAACTGTGGAAGAGGGATCACACTGAATGCTGAGCAGAGGTAAGTATATCCCTCTATTCAGAAGTTAGATGCCTAAATCCCTTTGAGGGGAAAGCATTGAGCCACCCAGCTCTCCTCAGTGTGTCCTATTGGCTAGCTGAAGCAACTTCTCACACAAGGTTCTGGTTTTTGTGAATCTCCTTTTTGGGTACCTAACTCTCTTCAGACATTGCACAAGGCAATGGGCTTCAAACTTTCCAAACAACTGTATCCCTTTCAGGAATCTGATTTATCTTGTGTACCCCTCACTTTAAAATGATTTGCTTACAAACATGGACATAAAAGAACAAAAATATCACAGTATAATATCCCTGTCAAAATGTTGACTTTTTTCATTTATACCATTCAAATGTAAATCAATATCAATATAAGTATTTCAATATAAATATTGTGCCTACATTTCAATGTATAATACATAGAGCAATATAATTCATTTGCTACGGCTACACTATAGCCTTCTTCTAGAAAAGCTTATGCAAATGAAGCGCAGTGTGGAACATCTCTGTGCTTCATTTGCATAATTAATTAGTAGCTGCTTTTGCACAAGAGGCTTTTGCGCAAAACGGAGCTATGTAGACGGCTCTTTTTTTGTGCAAAAACTCCCTCTTGCGCAAGAGCTGTTCTTCCTGAAAAAATGAGGAAGAATGGCTCGTGTGCAAGAGAGGGTTTTGCACAAAAGCCTCTTGCGCAAAAACGGCTGCTAATTAATTTTACAAATGAAGCACGGCTATATTCCACACCGCGCTTCATTTGCACAAGCTTTTCCGGAAGAACGCTACAGTGTAGCCGTAGCCATTATGTTTATGAATTTGTACTGAATTTCCTAGTGCCTTTATGTAGCCTGTTATAAAACTAGCCAATATCTAGATGAGTTGATGTGCCTGCTGGAAGACCTCTGCAAATACTCAGCAGTATGTATACTCCTGGTTGTAAACCATTGCAATAGGTCACTTGAGGGTTGTGAATTTCATGAGACGGTTAGGCATAGTTCCCTTGTGAATCTATCCTATCAGAACTAGCTGTATGAAAAAGATTTAAAATCAATGGGATGTGTGCTTCTAAATCCCTTATGTGTGTTTGAAAATCTCCCTTTCAAATGGCACAAATGGTGGTGAAAGTCAGAAAATTCCAATCATGAATCTGCAATGTGAGAAATACCACATTTAATTGCTGTGCTTTTCCAGTTCTCACAAGTAGTTTTTATTGAGTAAAACCAAGCTGTTTTTTCCAAGTTCCAAACTAAACTGCTTGTATTAAAAGGGAAAAGGATGACAGAACTTCCTGAGTACAATCCAACCTTTTTGATGCCCCTTGCTGCTGTCATTTATGATGCCAAGAAGCCAATTCACAGTACTGGAATATTAGGCAAGAGCCATATCTGGTATCTTCACATTCCAAAATGAGGATTATGATGTTCATTTCTTTTAAAATGAAACAACTTTACTCCTGGAGAAGAGAAATAACCTCTAGAAGTCAATATCTGGCACGGGGACTTATAAGGAAACACATAAAGGAAAGATCAAAAGGTTCAGACTGCATATATGCTAATCTCATAAACGAAATGAAAGCTTTCAGTGGAGTTCATCAATTTATGCACAGAATGAATCTCAGATTTCTCAGACTACAATTGCAAAAAAGCAGCAGATATGTAATTTACTTTATTTCAGTTTTCATCACATCTATCCACTTGAAATACTTATACATAAAAACCACAACATTCTGCAAGGGGGACACTAGGTTTAATGATTTTAATGTTTTAATTTAAATGAATTGAATTTACTAAACAAGGAACAAGTATAGTCACAGTGGCCTGGTCTATACTAAAGGAGAAAGTTGACTTAAGATACATAACACTGGCTAAGTTAATTATGTAGCTGGAGTCAAAGTATATTTAATCACATTTTGGCACCTTTCACACAGCGGGACATCGATGGAAGCACACACTCCTGTCGACTTTCCCTACTCCTCATGAGGAGCAGGACTATCAGCACCGCTGTGAGTGCAATCTCAGTTCAAATTTGCACATCTTCACTAGACCCACTAATGCAACACTGTGTCAATCTTCTCCTTAGTGTAAACAAGCCCAGTACGTTTTCAGTCAAAGAGAAAGTACAAATGCTGAATACTATAAAACACTTTGTATTACATATGTGCACCCCCATTGTAGGAAGTACGTCTTTCATGTACATCATTTTGGCAATGATTTGATCTTTAAATTGTAAAACAAGAGAGGAGCAATGCAACATGCAGCAATCCATTAATGACAGGAAAATGAACAAGATGACCTATGAGGTGTTTTCTATTCCTTATGCCATGAAAACCCCCATTGACATAAGTTAGAATTGTATGGAAGTAGGGAGGTCAGGAGTGGGCCATGTTTTTTATAAATCTATATTTTAGTGCCAAATTCTTCCCTGGGATGTGCCCATGTGGCTTTCATTAACCTCGCAAAAAGCTGTGCATGGGTGAGAAATGTAGTCTCTGGTTCTTTAATCTTTTTAAAAAAATATTTCACAGTGTTTTCCAAATTTCAGTGATAAATATGTACTTAAGAAAATGAATGAATAAAATTTGCATTCAGAAAAAGAAAATAAATAGCAGAAAAATAAAACAAATGAAAGAAATAACAAAAAGTGAAGGAAAAAAGGTATAAATATCTTGCTATGAAGTATTATAGGAGGGTTTGTCTATTCCCACTTTTCATGTGTGCATGTAGTTTTCATTAGTTCTATTGGTATGTGCATGATTAAGAGTAAATGTGTTCTCAGACAGGGGCAATAATATGTGTCTCCTTTTTAAAATAATGCAAACAATGAATTTTAGCATAAAATTTATCATTTATACCAATATCGTCTGGGGGAGTATTTGGGGGATTTAAAATTTAATATCCCTTGCTTCTGTACAATTTTAAAGCATGCAGACAAACTGGATTTAACATAATATCTCTGCATCTTTCAGGCTTCAGTATGAAAATTCCTGGCTGCAAATACCATTACAAACAGCCTTCCTTAAATCTGTCACAGATTGGGACCAGACATCTCAGAAATGAAATACTAATACTAGTTCATTATCTTGGCTGAGCCTTAATAAAACAAAGTGTTCATAAAAATATATGTATTTTCCAGTTGAAAAGATAAAGAATATGACAGACACATTTAACATTAACTAAAGGTTATTTTCAAAAATAGCTGTCATGTACTCCTAGCTCGCATAAAGTCTCATGGTTAGGACACTGATAAAATGAAAAATGTCACTTGTTTTTAGAACACGAGAGTTTTTGAAGTGCATTAAAACCTTACTTTTTAATTCTCTCTCTTACATTATTTGGAAAGTTTCTTATTTTTACAACTATCATGATCCTCCTCTTCCTCCTCCTCATTGTCTTAACTAAATCATAAAATAATCCTTTTCTTCAGGGCTCCTGAAACAAAACCTATCGTCCTGTTTCTCCAACTGCAGGCTTTCTTGGGCTATGTCTAGACTGTGGGCATCTTTCAGAAGAAGCTTTTCCAGAAGAGATTGGCTGAAAAAACTTCTTCCGAAAGAGAGCGTCTACACAGCAAAAGTGCATCAAAAAAGCTATCTGCTTTTTCGAAAGATAGCGTACATTGAATGAATGCTCTCTCACATTTAAGGTGTGATTACTATGGATGGAGTGGCCACCAGGGCACCTGTGCATTTTCCTCTTTCCTCTTCTTTCAGAAGAACTCCCTCTTCCCTGTCCACATATGCCTTTTTCCAAAAGAGTTCTTCGGAATATGGTTTCTTCCTCATAGAAAGAGGTTTACCAATGTCGGAAAAAACAGCTGTTCTTTTGATTTTTTTTTCAAAAGAATGTGATTGCAGTGTGGACGTAAGTGAAGTGTTTTTGGAAAAAATGGCTGTTTTTCTGTAAAAAACTCTGCAGTTTAGACATACCCTTGGAGGTCTGGTTTCTTTATTAATACAAAGTTCCAAAAAGTAAGTATAAAAACAAATATCCCACCTAGCTTTAACCTGGGAACAGCTCCTCCTCCCTGCAATTCTATTTGGGCAGTGGGAGGATATGCAGGGCCTAGCCCTGTATTCTTTGTCTTCTACTAAAGGGAAAAAAATCAAAACAAAATAAAATTTTCATTCCCAAATCCCTTCTTGAGCAACCACTGCAGGAAACTTCCTCTCTATTTACTTTCACTTTGTGGTTCCCCTTCTAGCTCTACCATCACTGAACTACCTTTGAATCTTATAGTAAGGGTTTGGAACCCAGATGCAGCCTCTAGCTTGCCTGGATCAAGCCCCTGATGCTCAGGGCCCCCCTCCAGCATTGGGGAGCCCATGCTAGCACTCCAGCTTCCCTTATGCCCCTCTATGGGGCAGAAGCATATAAAATCTATTAGGCTGCCTCCCTCCCCCCAGGTCTGGTGTGTGAGGGGAATGTGGGGAGTGTTTTTCTCCTTCTAAGGCAGGGGCCATGTCAGTGAGGGTTTGTTTTCATTTTTCTTGCTTCTCACTTGTGTGTGACTCCCAATTGATTTTTCTGTGGCTCAGCGGCCCTTAACCCAAAAAAAGCTTTATAGCTCCGGCTGCTCCCTATCCCATGCTTAATTGGTTCAACTGGGAGCACTTACTCTGACACAGAAGTGTAGAATCAATTTCAGTCATGGGGGCAAATATCACCCAGAAGACCAACAAAAGCTATTTCTTTGCAGGAGTAATCCTGAAAGTAAAGGTTAAACAAAATTGCACAACCAATCCTGGAACTGACTTAGAGTGGTCACTTAACAAAGAAGGTTGCCTATCGAAGATAGCTTCTAGTGTAGGAGGGTCCATACCAATGTATTGCTACATAGTATTTCATATAATTTCATGGGTAGAACATTGGAATAACACAAATAAACTTCACAATAAGCTTTGGCACTCTTATCAATGTAATCTGTTGACTGTATATATGTAAGCTATCAAAAACTAATATTTGACTTCACTATCAACTATTTTGACAACACCTGTATTTCATTATACTGAATTGTAGCTGCCTATGTATTGATTTCAATGGTGGCAGCAATTATAGCTACCTGAATATGTTAGGTTATATCTACACTACAGCGCTATTTCGAATTAACTTAATTAGAAATAGTTAATTCGAATTAAGCTAATTCGAAATAACGCAGCTATACACAAAAACTATTTCGAAATAGCATTTTGCTATTTCGAAATAGCATGTCCACACTGAGTGGACCCTGAACCAAAGTTAAGGCTGGCCGGAACCAGTGCTGGCAGGGCATCAGGTTAGGACTTAGTGTGTGGGGCTGCTGCCTGAGGCTAACTGAGCTCCGTGCTTAAAGGGACCCTACCCCCACCCTGGACAGACAGTTCTCAGGGTTCCCCGCTTGCTTGTCTACCTCAATGAGGGACAGCAAATCAGTCCTGTCTTGGAGTGCCCTGAGTGCCCGCATTCGAGACACCACAGCACTCGGCCACATGGAGCCAGAGGTGCCCCTGGGCATGCCGGTGCATCTCGTGGGGTCGTTGCCATCAGCCCGGCTGCACTTGCTGCAGGCTGCCATCCGGGGGGGTCCATTGGGGGGTTGTCAGGATCCAGGAGGCCCTGAGGTCGAGCGTCCACCCTGAGGAGCCCTCAGAGCCTCCCCAGTCCTCCCCACTGGCGACTCGTGCCCCATTCCTCCCTCACGTCCTTCCACTTACCCCTCTCTTGCCCCCCTTCCTGATGTCAAATAAAAGACACGTATGTTCAAAAATAGAAACTGGGTTTATTGAACAAAACTGGGGTGGGGGATGAACCTCTGGGGAGACTGGGAAAAGGAGATGGGAGAGGGGAAGAGAGAGAGTGGGAGAGGGGAGGAGGAAACCTGGGAGGAGGGAGCTGGAAGGGGGAAGCAAGGGAAAGAAGGGGGAGGGGAAGCTCAGGGCCTAGGGTTGGGGGTCTCGCCGGACCAACTTGACTTTCATGCAAACCTACTCCTGGGTTTGCATGTGACCTTTGGTGGCCAGGCTGGCAGCTATCCTGTCATAGATGTCTGTGTTCCTCCATCTAGTGCGGAGATCATGGACATTGGGAGCATCCACCGCAAACCTGAATAAGGTCCATGATCTCCACCCTGGACCAGGAAAGTGCCCGCCTTCTCCAGCCCATTTCAGGCTCCTGGGAGCTGGAAGACTGCTCCTGGGGAGCAGTGGAGGGCTGGCTGCCAGTGGCTTGCTAGCTCATGTTTTGGGGCCACTGGGTCAGGGGCCCCGGTGGCCACTACTGGCTCTGGGCTGGCAGGCTTGGAGCTGGCACAGGCACTGTGGCCAGGGTCTACCCCTTTAATGGCTCCGGGGCTGGGGGAGAGGAGAGTAAGTTTTCCTGGTTGTGCCCAGAGTGGCCACCAAGGCTCCCTGGGAAGGGCTGGAGGCCCCCTATTTCGAATTAAGGGTATGTCTACACTAGCTCGTTAGTTTGAGCTAGGTAGGCAAATGAGGGCAACCGGAGTTGCAAATGAAGCCCGGGATTTAAATATCCCGGGCTTCATTTGCATGTTCCTGGGCGCCGCCATTTTTAAATCCCCCTTAGTCCGAACTCCGTGCCCGCGGCTACACGTGGCACAGACTAGGTAGTTCGAATTAAAGATCCTAATTCGAACTACCGTTACTCCTCATTCCACAACGAGTAACAGTAGTTCGAATTAGGATCTTTAATTCGAACTACCTAGTCCATGCGGCGTGTAGCCGCGGGCACGGAGTTCGGACTAAGGGGGATTTAAAAATGGCGGTGCCCGGGAACATGCAAATGAAGCCCGGGATATTTAAATCCCGGGCTTCATTTGCAACTCCGGTTGCCCTCATTTGCCTACCTAGCTCGAACTAATGAGCTAGTGTAGACATATCCTTAGTGTCTACACAGCACTTAATTTGAAATAGCTATTTTGAATTTGGCATTACTCCTCGTAGAATGAGGTTTACCAAATTCAAATTAAGGGCTCTGCTATTTCGAATTAATTTCGAAATAGCAGTTTGCATGTATAGACGCTATTAAAGTTAATTTGAAATAAGGGCTGTTATTTCGAATTAACTTTGCAGTGTAGACATACCCTTACTGTGATGAAAGGGAAGGTAACATTGTCTAGCAACATTACCAACACTTCCACTACTTGCTGGTCTTTTAGAAGACATTTGGGGTAAATTAGAGCTAAATAACAGCACAGAACACTGAGAGCCAGAACTGATGGCTGTAAACTAATTTTATGGGACCACAGGAAACTTATCCATACCTATGATGTGTGGACATCTGGCTAACTAAAATCATGCCGGGCACTGATGTTACTGGACTAGAGAGTACCAGACTAGAGCGATTAAACTTGTAGTTAACTCTTGAGACCTAACTGTAATTGCCTTGCCTGTAAGGGATAAAAGCATAGACTGCATTCCCAGGAATGCTAGGGAAACAGAAAGTGAGTTGGCAAGAGACCAGAAGGGCCAATGGAAAAAGAGCGCAGGCTTTTGCATTAGAAGCAGTGTCCATCATACTCCTGTTGTGTCACCAGAGCTGATCCTGGGAGGACATGAAATAAGCCAGGGAGCCAGGCAAGAATCCAGCAACATCCATGCCTAGGGAAAGACTAAGTCTTGAAACTACAGAATTGTGAGTAGAACAGGGAATGTTTAGTCAGATGTCATCGAGTTATTTTCTTTTGTTTTTGAGTTGCCTTAATTTCTCTGTGCCGAGCCATGTAACTACCCCTTTACACCGTAACTTTCCAAACTGAATCCAGGGGAAACAATTCTCTGCTTTTTAATCCTTTTCTTTTTAGTTGCTCTCTAACACCTGTAACCAAATAATGTTTCATTGAGTATAGGTATTTTTGTTCATAATAAAAATCACTCTTTTAAGACCATGATCTGATTCCGGTATCCTAGAAAACAGAAGATTTTGTGGGAATGTGCCTAAGACTGCATAGCTGAGCTACTAAGAGCAATTAAAGTTTTCAAGTTTTCTCCTAAAAGAGGGCTAAAACAGCTTGAGGATACCTCATGGGAAGGAATTCTCTAGTGTGTCTTCATGGGTTTTTCAGATGGGGTTTGCATTTGGGTGGTGGCAGGGATACCAATTAAAGGTCAGGAAATCTGTGACCTTGGAAAGTTTTAGTGGAAGGGCATTTAATTTTTTTTTTTGTGGTCCTCCACCTTTTACACTTGAAGTGCTATAGTGGGAACAGCTTTGACAGTTACTAATAGAGCTGTTGGAAGTTTTTTTGGTTAAACATATTCCCATCAACAGAAAATATACCTGTTTTGATAGAAATTTCATTTAGGAAAATCTACAGGAAATAATTTCAGTTTAACAACCCAGTATTTCAGTCACCAGTAATTTTTGTCTGAATGAACCACCAGGGGCAGCTCTGGCTCTATGGCACCAAGAGAAAAGCTGTGGCATCCAAAAAACAACAGGGCAACCACAGCAGGCACTGTGAGAGCTTTGCTGTCCCTCGAAGAGGTAAGCAAGCATGCAGCAGAAGCAAAGAAATGGCTGTCTGGGGCGAGGGGCAGGCTCCCTTTAAGCGCATGTCTCTGCAAGGCTTCGGCACTAGCATTCAGAAGCAACTGGTGACCTAAAGCCCTGGCTTTTTATGTGAGAGAGCGTCCAATCAGTCTGGATGCTCTCTTTTGAAAAAGCGCATTGCTTTTTCTATGCACTTTTGTGTGTGGATGCTCTCTTTTGGAAGATGTTTTTTTGAAAGATCTCTTCCGGAAAAGCTTCTTCTGAAAGAAGCCTGCAGTCTAGACGTAGCCTGACTGGTGTTCTATAAGAAATATGAGATCATGCTTTTCTGTGATTCACTTCTACATCAGAGAGTCTGCCACTCCTGAATATGACCTTAAAGAGACAAATAAAAATGCCGTTTCAGAAAATAAAAACATGAGGGATACAATCTTGCAGATTCAACAAGAGTGGCAAATATGACAAAAAGAAATTGTGCTATCTAAACATTTGAATTGTGTTTCACAGGAGAAGCTTATGAATTCTGGTGCATGATTTAACAGGCAGACTGAGCACATACCTGGAGCTTAAAGAGATATTGTCAGTCTGAACATCATATTGCTGTCTGAAAATATTATTTCTACAAGTAATACATAGGATTTCTATGACTGAAAGAGATAGGAGGAAATTACTCTTTTCTTCGGGTTGTTTACTTTGTACAATGGTCAGCACTTTACATATAGGCATTTCACTGTTTTGTTGAAGGTGACCTGTACTTTGTGTCTTGCTGCATGACAGCACTTTTATGCATTGTTCAATGTATACCAAAAGGTCACATTCAGGTAATCACACAGGGCCTGTAAGAATAATAACAGCACCAGCAAACATGAAACCAAATAGGCAATAGGCAGACTTTTATCTTAGTGTTAGTATTAGTATTACTATTATTAGTATAGTGTGAGATGAGCAGCCATTCAGTAGGTACGGGGTGGCCTTACCCACATCACAGCTACAGAGGACTGTTCGTACTGAAGACATGTATCCATCAGACAACGAAGTTGGGAGACGAGACAATGGGTGTATATGAATGTGACTAGCATTGTTGTTTTCAGGTCATTTATCTTATAAATATATCTATGAAGGTGATGAGATCGATAGATAGATAGATAGATGTATTCAACCATACAGACAATAACAGCCTTTGCAGACTCTCTTATTAAATGAAAGGGACAAGGTAAGTAGCGCTTTCTGTAATCCTTAAATGGAGAAAAACAGATCCTTACCAATTCAATTAAATTGGGAGGCCCTTAGATATAATAGTGATTGCTACAGTATAACATTCTATGTGACATAATCAGAGAAGGAAGGGCTATGAGTTGAAGGGGTATAGAAACCCGGGCCCCAGGAAAGGAAACAGTAGGCTAGGACTGGGGAATTTTTCATATTAAACCTTAGGTCTGTAGAGGAATATAGAGGATAAAAGAGAGGTATCCCACAAAATAACATGATTTCCCCTCCCACCACCCTCTCACACAAAGAATGCAACAAAGAGGATCTCTCATGAGCAAAATTAACTGTGAAGATATAAGCCTGATAGGCCAAGGTAATAGAGGTCCCCTCCAGCTCTGGAGGCAAAGGACTTTTCTACTTTGCCAAAAAGAATTCCAGTGTTCAAAAGAGGATGTCCTTGATCCATTCGAGGACTATCTGGCCTAGTGACTTGGACTCAAGAAGTGGCACATAGTTACCTAAGAATCAAAAGGTCAAGCTAGAATCCCCCTCATCAGCAGCCAGGAAAACATGTGAAGAAATCAACTTACTGCAGATTGCAGTGGTTCATTTTTTTTCCGGAATCAGGCAAGGATCCATAGTGCTTTGAGGAGCTACTTGCTGGAGGTTGAAAATGAGAGAAAATAATATGACCCAATAATGCAAAAAAGGGCAAAAAAAAGGAAAACTAGGGTCAAATAAGCAAAGACAACAAGGATTGCAGTGTCTAGGTTCAGAGGCATATTAGGATCAGCTGAACCAGACAGGCTCTTAAGAGGACAGGTTTTAGATGCTAAACAATGCATCTTTCTTTCTTTTCATAGGAAAGAAATCAGTCCTGAAGTGAGCACACTCAATAGTATAAGGCATAAGAAACAGCATGAGCCAAACTTGTTTATAAAAACTTGTGTTGAACTTTTCATATATGTGAAGAAATTCTGGATAACATTCCTCCTGTTATTTTTCTTTTCTTTTCATGTGTCTTTGCAGTACCTGATTCCAGTTGACAATTGCAAACTAAAATGTCAAAATCCTATTATTCCAATAGAATTCTTCCACCATTTTCAGCATGAAAATAGTGGAAATCTCCTAGGAAAACCAATTCTTGCAAGTTTTTTTTTACTGGTTGCTTTAAACTTGAGAGATTCATAAAGAGTTCAAAGAGGCATCCAGATAATGATATATATTATCTATTACTGACTGTCACTAGAAAAGAATTTCAATGGGATGCCAAGCAAAAATGGATGGGTAAATGAAGGTAAACAGAGGGAAAAGTTCAAAGAGGCTCTGTTAAAAGTACAATAGATATTTTGAAAGTATGTTGTTGTTCTCATTATTTATCCTGGCTCGAGCCTTCAGAATATTTTTGAGACAGGCTTATTTATATACAAACCCATGCTTTATGATGTCTATATGTGGGTGCTATTTGTTGAATGTCAGTTATTTTTGTCAAGTGAAAAATGTGACATTGTATACGTTAACACACAAAAGTTCTGTATATAGAATCACAGAACTCGAAGGGACCTCTAGAGGTCATCAAATCCTCTCCCCTGTACTCATGGCAGGACCAAGTACCTAGACCATCCCTGACAGATGTTTATCTACTCTACTCTTAAAAATCTCCAGTGATGCAGGTTACAAAACCTCCTTAGGTAATTTATTCCAGTGCTTAACCACCCTGAGAGTTAGGAAGCTTTTTCTCGTGCCCAAACTAAATCTCCCTTGCAGCAATTTAAACTTATTGCTTCTTGTCCTATCTTCAGTGGTTAAGGAAAATAATTTTTTACTCTATGTCTTCTACTCCTTTTAGATACTTACCTCTCAGGCTATGTCTACACTGCAGAGCTTTTCTGGGATACTAGAAGTATCCCAGAAAAGCTCTGCCACGTCCAAGCAATGGGTCTGCTTTTCCAAAAAAAAAAAAAATTGGAAAAGCAGACACTTTTTTTCAGCATCTGGTAAACCTCATTCTATGAGGAAGAAGACATGTTCTGAAAGAGAGTTTTTTTCTTACATTTGGACTGATGTAGACGGGCCAAATGTCAGGAAAACCTCTTTCAGAAGAAAAACAGAAAAAGATATGAAAATTGTGGTTCGAAATTTGCGTATCTTTTTCCAACTTTTCCCTGCAGTGTAGTCATAGCCTCAGTCTTCTCTTTTCCAGACTAAACAAACCTATTTCTTTTGAATTACTGCAGTATGTCATGTTTTCTACACCTCTAATCATTTCTGTTGCTCTTCTCTGCACTTTTTTTTCAATTTGTCCACATCTTTCCTGAAATGTGGAGTCCAGAATTGAACACAATACTCCAGTTGAGTCCTAATCAGTGATGGAGTAGAGCAGAGCAGAAGAATTACTTTTTGTGTCTTGCTTACAACACTCCTATAATGCATCCCATAATCATGATTGTTTGTTTGTTTGTTTTTGCCACAGTGATACACTGTTGACTCATATTTAGCTTGTGGTCTACTATGACCCTTAGATCCCTTTCCACAGTACTCCTTTCCGTGCAGTCATTTCCTATTTTGTATGTGCATAATGGATTGTGTTGGGCAACTCTTGCACTTCTTCTGAAAACATATATCACAAACTGTCTGTTTGGGAAGTGTTATTTGTTTAATTTGGTTTCTTCTGCCCCTTTTTATCTTGCCATACTGATAACATAGTTGTTCCCCATGTGTGACATTTCATTTGAAAATCAGGGATCTACATTTTAAAAGGAATCCTCTATCAGATGCTGCTTTGTTCTCACAATATTGAGAGCTCCTCCGACATGACTTATGTTTTTAAAGAAGTGCATTAGTGGCTCCCCTGCCAGCTGTGCCAATTGTCTTTCTGTCCTAATAATATTTGACAGTTGCTATTTTAAACATATACAGATTAATTTTTCATTGATTTTCACAAAAAAGCTGACAATGAAAAGGACAAAAGGATAAATTAATACCAGCTTGCATATATTTCCAAATACTGTGTGGGATCTCTCAAAGAATTATGGAATTACACAGCTGTACAATTTGTCAAAACTACAAAATCAGACAACACAAAACCAGATGATACTATATAGACATAACATAAGACAGATGTGGAAAGAGGTGGATATAAGAGTTAAAATGGTGTTCAGATATTCAGTGTGCAATAAACAGATATATTTGATTTAATGTAATCATTTGAAACCAATGTCATCTTCGCTATGTCTACAATGGCGGGTTCTTGCGCAAGGACTCTTGCGCAAGAGCACATCCACACTGCCAAGTGCTTTTGCGCAAGAGCATCCATGGCAGTGTGGATGCTTTCTTGAGCAAGAAAGCTCTGATGGCCATTTTAGCCATAGGGCTTTCTTGCGCAAGAAACCCCTGCCATGCGTCCACACTGCCCTCTTGCGCAAGAGCTCTTGCGCAAGAGAGCTTACACTTGTTAGAAAAGAGTGTAGCTCCTGTGCAAGAAGCCCTCTCTTACCACACTTTACTGTAAATCTTCTTGTGCAAGAGCGGGCGGGCAGTGTGGATGCTCTGTGAAAGAACAGCTGTTCTTGCACAAGAACCCGCCAGTGTAGACATAGCCTTTAAGTCCTCCTATTGGCTATGAAAATCACTGCTATTTAAAAATGTTGTATATTTTCCTTATGTTCCTGTTGTCAGCTTTGCCTGTTACTCTTTTGTCCTATTAGTTGTGCAGTACTTATGCTTGGTACAGAAGTAAGCATTACCTTTTTTTCCACCCTTCTAAAAAGTACATTCTTAAGCCAAGATCTGTGCTGTGTGTCCTACAGTTGTTCATATATAATATTTTAAATCCACTCCAGAGGTGAATCCTAATGGACCATGTATTCAATAAACCAATGGACCTTGTTGTACCTCTACCTCTTCAGCAGTGGTTCCTTAACTGGATAGATCACTCCTTAGCAGAGCAGAAGAGAGTTACAGCTCTGGATCACTGTCTATCAATGAAAACCCTTATTCCTAGGAATATTCCTCATGCATCAGAATACTTCAAGCATTTTGGGATTCCTCACTCAAATTAAAACAAAGGTTATGAGCAAGGGATCAGATCCCAGAGATAACTCAATTCCATCTAATTTGCCTTCCTAAAATATGAATTTCATAGATAGAATAATAGCAGGATGAGGTCAGGGGAGAGAGATCCAGCATGCTTTCTTTTCCATTACTGTGTATGTTGTTCTATTCTTTACTTCACTGGTCAAAAGGGGAGGAGGGATGTAGTCAGCTGAAACAAAATTTCTAAGTTTGATATTCAGAGAGTTGGGATTTTTTGTATACTGTAATTGATTGAGAGCAGTGGATAGCAACAACTAACCATTGCAGTGTAGGAAAAATAATAAACAAAAATCTTTTATAAAGTTCTACATAATCTCCTAATTTTATTGGAAATCATTATTTTATTGGGGGTGCAACTGCATAGTCCACAGGTGGAGCCAAACCTGGGACCTCTGAAGGTTAATATATGAGCTGCTACAGCTTGTGCTAACAGCCAGCTGCCACTCAGTTAAGCTGTAGAGGAAACTCATTATTTTTCTTTGGAAGTGGTCTATATGCCGCTACATGGGACAGTGAACAACATCAAATGTGTGTGTGGATTACATATTTCCCCTCACTGAGGAAGCACATCTTGGAGCTTCACAGACCCAGTTGAAATCCTTGACAAGCTCCAACTTGTAGTGCCAACAGGTGGAACTGAATCTGGGATCTCTGAAGCTTCATGCGTGTTCAGGTGGTTTTCAGCTAAGAGTGTAGTGCATACTCATTCTCTCTGGGCACATCTACACTACAACGCAGATTGATGCTGATTATATACTGAAACAATGGTGTGACTTCAGCATCTGTAGAGAAACTTGAGACAGCTTTCAACAAATAAGAGTGCCGATGAAAACACAGTAGTATGGTGATAGCTCAGGCAGTATAACCTCACTTAATATGCTGGGTAATTATTGAGTGCCTGTCGCTGCCCATGCTGCTATGCTTTGCTTTTATTTTTATTTGAGCTTGCTAGGTAAAAGTAAGTTCAGGTATATCTTCACAGTGTGACAAACTATACTCTTTCATATGCAAATTCAGAGGTAACATACCCTTTATAATATGAACCTTCAGTGATAGTAGAAAAATCTCTACAGACTAAGTATGGTCACGATCACATAATATGCAAAATACAATATGTGACAGGAAGGATAGGTTCCCTTTTTCATCATGGCAGACCACAAAAAGGCAAACACAAAGGGTCATTTAAACTTCCAAGAATAGTTCTAAATGAGACCATTTAGGACGCATCTACACATCAGGGCAAAAGTCAAATTAAGATACCTAACCTCAGCTATGTCAATTGAGTAGCTGAAGTTGAAATAGCTTAATTCAGCTTTTGGCACTGTTACACAGCAGGAAATCGAAGGAAGAACACTCTTCCTTTGACTTCCCTTATTCCTCATGAAATGAGGGTTATAGGAGTTGGACTAAGAAGTCCTCATCTTGACATTATTTTGAAATAATGGCTTGCTGTGTAGATATGCACTATGTTATTTCTAAATAATGTCAGTTATTCTGAAATAATGCTGCTGTGTAGAAATAGCCTTACTGTAGGGAGGGGAGGTATTCTGAGCCAGGAATGGTTTGGAAAGCCTTTCTCATCATTTAACTACCTAATGACCCACACAGGGCCCAGAGATGCATCTATTTCTGCCCATGAAATATAATAGTGACCAAGGCTTGTTTGTGCAAAGTGTTGTAGAGAAGTGACATGACTTCTGTGTAGGGTGTGACTTTTAGATGGATAAACGATTTGATTCTCTATCGAACACCTTTTAGATATTACCTTCCTTTTCAATTTGGTGTAATAGTGACTTCATATCTTCATCTTCTCCCTGCCATCATGACACATATATGACCATGTGTGGAACAAATGGCAGTGCCCTGGAACATTTGTGTGCGGCCCACAGAGCTATGGAGACTATTTTCTCAATTTCATTTTGTCAGGGACTCTTGTGAAATGTTCTAAAATTCATTGCATTGCTTTCCATAGGCTAAAATTTAAGAATTAAAAAAAATCATACACACAGCTTCCCTACAATTGGCCTTTCAAAAGATTTCACCTGAAAGAAAATGAATTGAGTAATAAACTAAAGAAGAAGGTTTATAGACTGATAGATTGAATTTACCACGTATATAAAACTGATGATTTAATTATATCCTGCTCAGCGCTCTAATAGTGCTGTCAGCTTAGTGATGATAGAAAGGCTTTATTCTGATAATTCTCCAGTGAAAAAATATGTTTTATGTTATTTACTTTTTCTCTAAAATGTCATGCATCTTAGAAATATCTTCTATTCATAAGTGTCTGTTTTTCTGTCTTCAATCCTTTCATTAGAACTTTCAGTATTTCTTTGCTATGCACAAAGCAGTGCTGAGGGTTTAGTCTCTGCTGCTTATTAATGACAATCACAGTGTGCATTTCTTATTACCGTTCTTTTCAAGGCAAAATATAAATGACATAAAGCTTTATTCTTGCATTTAGAATTTTTCTGTGGTCGGTCGGTCACTCTCTCTCTCTCTGAAGAGACAAAGAAGCAAAAAGAACCACACACTTTGATGAACTATACATATATCAATAATTCAAATCACATGATAATTCTATGGAGGAATTCTTAATATATCTAACCAGATTGGTGATGAATTGCAGCAAGGAGGCCTTAGTCATGAACAAGTAACACCTTTGGGCAAGCTTTATTCATTTAGCATGAGAGTTTGGTTTAGCATGGAATGACCTATTGAAATTCATGGCCACTTTTTGGCTTCCCTTTTTGATAAAGCAGAATTAATGAGAATGTTTCTGAATATACCTCCTTTAGCAAGTAACACCTCTGCACAGAGGTTTGCTAGGGTCTCTTCTCACCACAATGCAACTTCATTTAGTATGTCTACATCACAGAGTTTTTTTGGAAAAATGGCCATTTTTCCGACAAAACTTGAGGAATGTCCACACTGAAATTGTGTTCTTCCGCAAGAAAATCTAAAGAACAGAGAGGTTTTTCCAGCATTGGTAATCCTCATTCTATGAGGAAGAACCTTTTTTACGAAAGAACTCTTTTGCAAAAAAGCATGTGTGGACGGGGAAGAGAGAGTTCTTTCAGAAGAAGAGGAAAAAGGAGAAAGCACAGGTGCCCTGGCGGCCATTCCATCTATTGCAATCACAGCTAACATGTGAGAAAGCATCCATTCAGTCTCGATAATCTCTTTCGAAAAAGCAGATTGCTTTTGACACACTTTTGCTGTGTGGACGCTCTCTTTTGGAAGAAGTTTTTCAGAAGATCTCTTCTGAAAAAAGTTTTTTCCGAAAGTAGTCTAGACGTAGTCTTAGTTGGGTACTGCTGCTGAATGTCTCGGTCAGATTTTAACTGGTTGTCTTGAAGCCTTAAAATTCCAACCATTCTATAAAAATTGAAGGTTTATTTTTCCCTTTCTTTCTCGTTACAGAAACTAGGCTTCATTTAATGGTGTTTTCTTTTACATGCACAAAATCCTCCTTTGAAAATATTTCTCTGTATGGTTCTGTGTGCCAGATTCTGATCCCAGTAATACCAATATAAATCCAGAATAATTTAATTGAGCTCAGTGGAATATATCAGATTTATATTGGTAAAATTACCATTGAATTCAATCACAGTAGATTCAGGACAAAGTTGAGTGCTTTAGAAAATTTCACTTTAAGTGTGCAAAATCCATTTGCACTTAATTTGCATGCAGAGATGGGCTTAGTGTATGTTTATTCTATCATTTGCATTCACATCATCTGTGAATTTCCCACTATTTCCTACCTTGCACACTAATAAAAAAAGTGGCCAAATAGTTTTTTGCTAAGATTTAAATTTTTTTATTGTTTATTATGGGGCAAAGCATAGTAACTTATATTTGAAAGGGAGAACTCAGAGAAAAGTTAATTTGGTCCTGATATTACTCGACTTCTGTATGAGTAGCCTCAGTAGCAAAACTGACATTATGTAACCAAACGAAATCTATGCTTTATAATGCAGACTACATCACAATCTTTGCTAGCCAAAAAAACCCCATACAAAACAAACAAACGTATTATAAATACACAACACACATAATATAATACTATTTCAAACACCCTGGATAATTTATGATGTTGTTTTTACTATTGAATTGTCTTAGAAATGTTATTGATACATATATTCACCAGCTACAACAATATTCCCCATAGTAAAAGGAATTTTCTTAAGTAATTTATGTTGTAATTATGACAATTCTGAAGTGAAAAATAGGGTATTAGTGAGCTATGTCTTGTTTTTTGATAATGTCGTGTCTTTTACTGCTGGTGTTTGAATGCCAATAGTAACTATTCAGTGAATCTGTCCCCAGAAGAAAGTGCAAAGCAGTACTGAACTGTTTGTGTCAATGGTAATAGAGATGTTAACATTACCTTGACATCCCATTATACAAAGATATTCTCAGGCACAATGCAAAAAAAACACTAATACTTGTATGGGTCTCTTGAAATTATAAAATGCATGAGCTTCATATTGTCATACAACATGCTGGAAATAATTATGGGTGAACTTTTCAAAATCAGTCAACATTGGCTTAACTCTGCTTCCACTGGAGTTAAAAAAAAACCCACATACACAGGACAATGGTTAATTTTTTTTGAAAATCCCGCCATGTTTCATTTTAAGCAATGCCACACTCACAATTTCAAAAGCATTACAATCCCAAGTCACATATATATTGAGGCTATATCTGGTAATTTAATAGAAGTAAAGGATATAGTCCCCCTATGGAATCGCTACCTTAATGTCTCAGAGCTATGCTGGTGGGAGCTTATTGCTCCTAGTAGGGCCACCCAAGCCAGACAGGTCAACGGATAGAGACCAGACAAAAAGCGATTCCTTGGTCTTCCAGGTTGGGGATTGGGCGATGGGCTAACAACTCATCCCCGTAAAAATATTCTGTTATGGAAACCTCTACATCATTCAAAATCAAAACCATCTCAGTCCAGGGAAGACCAAGGGCTCCTCAGCGGATGCTTATGATGTACAACAGTCAAACCCAGAAGGACACTGTCGTACCGATGACCTTAGTCGACCCCAGAAACCTCTGGGAAGTAAGCTGCTTTCACATAAGAAACACATGATGATTGGCATGTGGAATGTAGGCATGCTGAGAGAACAAGGGCAATGTGCACAAGTGTCAAAAGAAATGCAAGTGTACAAACTCTCCATCCTGGGCATTTGTGAGGCCAGATGGAATACCTTTGGGGAGACTAAGCTGCAGTCAGGAGAGACCTTATTATATTCAGGAAAAGAGAAGGAAGATGACATCCATGAAGCAAGAGTAGCTCTTCTGTTGTCCAAAGAAGCTGCCAGAAGTCTGATAGAGTGGGAGCCAGTATCAGAGCGTCTGATCAGAGCCAGATTTGAATCCTGATTCCAGAAGGTTACCATCATAATGTGCTATGCCCAAACTAATGCAATGGAAGAAGAAGAGAAAGAACAGTTTTATATACAACTGCAATCGGTGCTTGATAAAATACCTAGATGTGATATGCTGATCCTGATGGGAGACATGAATGCCAAGGTGGTCAGTGACAACACCGATAGGAAAAAAGAAATGGGAACACACAGTTTAGGACAGATGAATGAAAATGGCAAACTCCTTGCAGACATGTGTGCCTTTAATGAACACATGACTCGGAGGCATGGTGCATTGTCCAGAACACTAAGGCTGTGTCTAGACTACACCTCTCTGTCAACAGAGAGATGTAGATTAGGCACGTTGATATTGCTAATGAAGAAGGGATTTAAATATCCCGTGCTTCATTAGCATAAACATGGCCACCGCTTTTTTCGAAACAGAGCTTTTTTGAAAAAAAACCAACAGTCTAGACGTGAATCTGTCAAAAAATGAGGTTTACAGGATCTTTCAAAAAGGGTTTATTTTTTGACAGATCTACGTCTAGACTGCCGGGTTTTTTTCGAAAAGGCTCCGTTTAAAAAAGAAGCAGAAGATACAAAATTACTCAAGATAGTTAGGTCCAAAGCTAACTGAGAAGAGTTAGAAAGGGATCTCAAAAAACTGGGTGACTAGGATACAAAATGGCATTGTAGATAATTCTCTGAGAACATCTACTCAATATATAAGGAACTATTAGGAGAGGGACTGAGAAAAAATATCAGTTCCACACAAATTCATGATAAGCCCACTTTTTAAATAATGTGTGTAGTTCCTATAGTCCCATCTAAAAGATTTTAGAAATAGATATGACAGAAGAATAATTAAGGGCATGGAAAAGCTTCCATATGAAGACAGATTAAACAAGTGAGATTATTCAGCTTGGAGAAGAGATGACTTGGAGGTGGGGGGATATAACAGAGGCCTATAAAGTCATGAATGGTGTAGAGAAATTGAGTAAGGATGTGCTATCTACCCCTTCACATAAAACAGGACCCTGGGGTAACCCACTGAAATTAATAGATAGTTTTTTTAAAGGAAGAACTTCATACAATACAGAGTCAACTTGTGTAATGTATTGCCAAAGAATGTTGTGGAGGCCAAAAATATAACTGGCTTTTTAAAAAAAGAATTAGGTAAATTCAGTGGCTGTTTGCTAAAATGTTAATAGATATAATCCCATGCCTTGGCTGTTCATACGCTTCCTGTTGCCAGATGCTGGCAAAGGAGAACAGGATATGTATAACTTGATAATTGTCTTGATCTCTTCATACTCTTTGATCCATCCGGTCTTAGCCACTGTCCAAAGTCAGCATATTGGGCTAAATGGAATATTGATTTGAATCAGTAAGGCTGTTCTTACCTTCTTAAACTGGATATTTCAACAGGTAGCAGAGTATCATTTGAGGAAACGAAACTTTCAGCTTCAGTTTCAAGAATTCAAAAACTGATGAGTCTTCCCTGATTGAATGGGGAGAAAGACAACTCTCATTTTGATTAGACGTTTTGAATTTTCAGAAGAATGGGTCACCATCTGATTAGTCAATGCCAGCTCCTCCAAGAAGAATAATCAGGTTGGACCACTTGGCAGAAATAGGATAAAATGTCTTGTCCCTTTCAGCACATTACCAGAAATCTTGGCTAACCACCTGGGAATCCTCCTTGTTGACATCAAGTACCTACCCATTATTGATTCACAATTTTAATTGTTTCTTCCTATTCTGCAATTTGGATTGTTCAGCACAACATGGGGAAACAATTATTGTCATTTCTGTCCTCCAGTCCACCCAAGTTTACAGGTTCATTTCCTATGCATTATAACTGAGCTGAAACAAAGATCTACTGACAAGTAATACACATAATTTTCTCTCTTTGATGACCCAAATGTGTCATCCTGAAAGTGACTAGCTAATTAGTAAGGATTTAGTAAGGAAGTATACATGTTTACATATGTGTTTTAAAGATTATCACAGAGTTTTTTAATGTGTGCCTTTGTTTTGGAACAGGTTCCAATCAAGCTTGCTTTAAAACTACTCACAGCTCCAGCCTCCCTGAAGTACAGGGAAGGGGGGAGGAGGAAGCCACATGCTCGTAGCTCTCATCTCCGAGAGCACCAGAAAGAGGGAGGAGGGGGGAGGCCATGCATCGTAAGTTTGAATCAGAAATTTGTAAAGCTTCCATTACTTTTCTGTAAGTAATTTGAATTATTTTGTGATTTGTAACAGTAAAAATTTTCTTTGCACTTATTTGACAGTTGAATAGGCAACTCAGTTTTAATTTTGTTAGCAAATATTTTTATGAGCTCTAATCATAATAGTCATGACTTTTTCCGATGAAAACCAAAAATAATTATTTAAACCTTTCACCCAGCTTATTCCATTATAAAAAGTAATGCATTCAGCTAATTTAAGTAGCAGGCTTGTTTATGAAAAAATTGGTATTTGTAGGTAATTGCAAAGTATGATTTTATTTTTCAAAAACAAATCCACAAACAAACTCTTCAAAATATGTAATAGGTATTATGCACAATACAGCTTTATCCAAAGCATCATTTCTGAACCCAGCCAACTACTAATAACTCAGTGTAAAATACTTATGTGGAGCTCATGCTAACAGTATCATGAAATGTCACACAGCATAGTTTTGATCTTAAACTATAATCCTATTCAACAATTCACTGTTACCTCACAGAAAAATCCATCTGATCCATGCTATGATAAATTCTATTACATCAGGAACTCTCCACTATGGAAACAGGAAAAGGTTGAAAGGTTGGTATTTTGCACCTGGGGACTCTTGCCCTATGGAACAACCGAGATCAAATGAACAGTTAAAATGCTGAGGGCTCTTGGAGGTGCCAGACTAATAGCATATTCTGTTCACTGTTACATAAACTGGAATAGACAGAACAGCAAAGTTAAAAGAGGCAGTAAAGAAGAAAGGAGAAGTGTAGAAGACTCAAGTCACTTCAGAGAAATTGCCATTGGATAAAAGGCAAAGAGCTTGCATTGAGGTCTAGCCAGTAAGTGGAATCTTCTTAGAGGCATCTAGGGACACAGAAAAAAAAAAAAAAGGAAAAAAGAAAGAGAGAAAAGCATTGATAACTTAAAAGCAATTCAATGTATGGGGGTAAAACAGTCCAATAATTCATTATAATTATAGCTGCTGACATAGCCAGGTGTGATGTATGATACACAGTGCAATTCATCATGGTACATCATTCTTCACAACCATTTAAAACTCCTGGAATAAAACATGAGTGATGCTAATTAATCACACAGATTTAAAATATTTGGTATGTTATCAGTAGGATAAAGAAGCAAAACCCACATATTCCATTGGTCAAAGGGCAGTTGGCGAGCATATACTTCTGCATAATTTTCAAATGAAAAATGGTAAGGAGGAATGAAGATACCAATATGAATATTTTATAATGTGCCACAAATTCACTTCTCAAAGAAAATGGGCCTGATTTGGCCTGGGTCTCTCCACAACTTTTTACAGGAACAAAACATGATTACACACATTAGATCTATTGCCTGGATATGATAAGGGGAAGACAGGAGACATTTGATATGGGTGTAATCTGATGGCAACTTTGTTGTTAGATGCCTAGGATACTGGGCAGATAAAAGAGTGCAGTGCAGGTAGCCCAACATTTCCTGCAGAATGACCTAGGATGCTTCTGACAGTTGCTCCTCTTTTTCCATTGACATCCCTCAAGCTAATCCATTCCTGTGACCTCACCATTCACCCTTCCACACACACACAGACACACACACACACCCCTCGTAGGAGGGTTAAATTGGCCAGATCTGCTGCTGGATGGGGCAAAGGGGGCAATTGCCATGGGGCCTGGTGATTCAAAAGGGCCCAGGGCTGCAAACCACCACTGCCAATATCACAGCAGTGGGCAGAGCCTGGGCCCTTTAAATCACTGCCAGAGCACTCTGAAGGCAGGGGAGGCCAGGCCTTTCTATTCGAGGCCCAGCCCTTTCCAGGAGCATGGAGCTGGGGCTCCTCACTTCACTCAGGGGTCTGGTGATGCTCTCAGCTTCCTGATGTACCAACCATGGGAGTTCTCATCCCGTGTGCCCATGCCTCCATTCCTTTAACTAACTGTCACAAAGCTCCTCCTTAGCCTTAGTGGGTCCCATGCTTTCAGGCAAATTACTTGCCATAGAGGCACACAGCAGCCCTCAGTTTAGACAACAGCTTACTGGTTATTGAGTTACTCTCATCGTTGGCCAGCATGGGGAAAAGAGGTGAAACCAAACTTCATAGTCTCTGTGGCCTCTCCAAGTGGTACAGGCCAGGACAAACCCCTGTACCAAAGCCAGTCATTTTCCTGTGCTGAAATAGGGAATTTGTTGGGGGTGAGGAACCAGGCCCACCCTCTTCTCTGGGTTTCAGCCCAGGGACCCTCTGATAGCAGCTGTCTGTTATGTCTCTGGTAACAGCTGCATGACAGCTATGAATCCCCGGCCCACTTCCCCACAACCTTCTCCAGCACCTTCCTCACCCCAGCTTCTTCCTTCTGTTACCTGCTTGTGCTTACTTCTCCAAAATTCCCCACAGTTCCTTCTCTCCTTAACTCCTTGCACACACTGAGCTAATAGATGAGGAGCTCTTTTTAACAAGTCTTGACTGGTTCTTACTTGGCCCAGGTGTTCTGGTTAGTCTGACTCACTTGCTTCTGGAAACCTCGTCCCTGATTGCCCTGATTGATTCTAGCAGGTTCCTGATGATTCTGGGTTAGCCCTTCCTAGTTTACCCTGGGAACTGGAACCTATTTACTCTGGGACTAATATATTTCCCTCCTACCAATCTCCTGTAGCCCTCTTGCCTGACTCTGTCACACAAATAGATCCTTTTAAAGTCCTTAACAGTCCAAAAGCTGTTCACTGTATACCTTTCCTAGTAATTGCACATCTGCCACTAGGAGGAGCCAGCAATTAGCTTGGCTGCCTTCTCCCCAAATCCAGCTGGGTTCCCAAACATTTCCTGATATCCGCTTTCATATGTGTCAAAAATGTGTCAGTACCTAAAACTGACACATGAAACCCATCCTCTCATATAACTCTGGTGCCTCATATACTCTGCCAGGATGTGATATTACCACCCTTCTTAGGTCCCAAAGAAATTAGTCACCTCCCTGTTCACATACCTCCTTGCCTTGTATCCTGAGAGTTTTGGGGAGCTCATGTTTCCTGACCAGACCCAGCACTGAGATATATTGGACAATATAATTTTAATTGCAACAAAAAGTTCAAGGATCAATCTCAAGTCCCTCCTTGCTCTGCACATTAATTTGACTCCTTTAAAGATTCACAGATAGTTTTTCCCCAAGCTGCTCTACAATTATACTTGGTGGCTTCTGACAGGACCATACAGATTAAAGACATTGTACCAGATTTTCCCAAAACAGGCCCCTATTTCCATGTCAGTTGAGTCCTTCTTTACTTCCAAATTCCAGCTCCAAAAGCTCAAGCAACTTAGATACATGTCTATGCGCCCAACAGACAATAGTGTGCCAGCAGATTCACATCACCATCTGCATGGCCAGTTGTCTGTCTGGAATGAGATTAGAACAAACTAATGTTACCTGACCCCGTGAGGTCTCAGTATGCTTCTGAATGCCAATGCCTGATTGCTTAAATTTCTTCTGCTTCATTACCAAACTATGCTGATGCTCTTTCTGAATCAATTCTGACAGAATGGGAACCAAATTCGTGAGTTAACAGCCCCACACTTATTAGGCCCCCTCTCAACACTACTGTAGCTAGCTGGACACGTGCCTCCCCTGCCCCCCATTGACGCTATGGTTGGCTGGACACAAAACACCTTGCTTGTACCTCTAGCTCTCTTAGTTAAAGCCTGACTAGTTCCTGTGTCAGCAGATACGGTCTAGACAGGTTCTGCTGATCAAGTTTCCTGTTAAGACTAGGCGCTTATTTTAAAGACGTTAAGCTGATGTGGCCTAGATAACTTCTGTTTAGCTAAGCAAATGTAGTTTAAGTAGCTTC
Organism: Pelochelys cantorii; assembly: GCA_032595735.1. Lineage (NCBI taxonomy): Eukaryota > Metazoa > Chordata > Testudines > Trionychidae > Pelochelys > Pelochelys cantorii. Next base: position 91,384,010 of record CM064326.1, read on the forward strand.
CTGTCATGTCAAAAGTCTGCTATAATGTTAAATGTTTTTCAACTGTAGTCCTACTTATAAATATGTATGAAACCTATGAAATGAATGATGAAGTGTGCATGAGAAATATCCAATCACAAGGCAGTCCAGCTCTCTGTGACTTTTTAAGGCAAGAAAGGACTCTACCGGTGTATAAATTAACATGATCAGCAGCAAGGAGTCTCTCTCTCTCTCTCTTTCTCTCTCTCTCTCAGACAAAAAAGTTAACCCTTTGTCTGAATTCATTCCCTGGCTGGTCTGTGGCAGGACAACAACTGCAATGGATTGATAAGTTGTGAGGAGACTCTTATCACTGTATATCAGTGTTTCTCAAAGTGGTCTGTGAAACCACTTTGAGAAACCTGCTAACTGGCCTCACCAGTGTGTTTACTTACTGGTGTCGTGGTTACAGAGTCTTGGGGCTCCCATTGGATTTGGTTCACTGTTTGCAGCCAAGGGGAGCTGCAGGAAGCGATGTGGGCTGGGTTGCCACTTCCTGTGGCTCCCTGTGGCTGCAAACTGCGAACCAGAACCAATGGGTGCCGTGAGGCTCCATGGATGTGGCACTGATCAGTAAACACACCAGTGTGGCCAGTTAACAGGTTTCTCAAAGTGGTTTCATGGACCACTTTGAGAAACACTGCTGTATATAAAAGGATGCCCTACATCCCTCCCACAGTCATATCACCACATAGGTCCTCAAAGCCTGCATGGGAAAACCTCAGGCTCACCACTCTCCCATAGAATAACAGATTCACCCCAGCCTACTTGATCTCATTGCACAATTCCAAAGCCCGTCCTGTATAGTCCCTACTGTGCCCAAGTACTAGCTCACTCATCCTGAAAGCAACAAACAATTCTATCAAGAATGCTGCTCTGGGAAGGGCTACTTCCTAGCCACTACGACATATTGTGCCAAAGATCTGCTGAGGATTTCTGAGCATGTAAAATGTGATGGGATGATATGAACTCATTGGTTCGTGACCAACACACACACACACACACACACACGAACACCCACAAAAAACAAAGACAAAAAACCAACTAGGATCTGGATAACCATGTAGTTTACAGATGAATGTAATGACAGAAAGGTGATCTGAGCCTGTTGAGGATGCCAATTGACAGATTTCCAATGACAGCATGTACTGCTGAGTTGGGGTTTTTTTTTTTTTTTTTGCAATGGGCCATATTACTGACACTTCCTGATCCTGAAATTGCATAAAATCATTAAAACTTCTCTCATAGCTGTGCCATGTGCTTGGGGCAACTGATCTCTGCACCACACTGGCAACCATCCTATGCAAACATTCCATATCCCTAGCAGCATCCACTTGAGTTGCTAGCTAGTTCCTTGGGCCCGTTTCAGAACTCTGTGCATCTGAAAATGAGACAAGGCATTTGCTATGCCATTATCAACTCTGCAAAGGTGATAAAGAAATTTATATTTCCTGGAGCCTTCCCGAGGGCCAAGTCTTATGGGGGGAAAAACTATAAGCTCACACAGATAATTGCTCAAATAGCTCTGCCACTCTACCCTCAGTTCATTCCTGCAGAGTCATTGTCTTCACAACAGAGCCAAATCCTGCTCTCATTTCAATTAATTATTATTATTATTATAAGAAACATAAAGGGGATAAGAAATATATATTAAACTCTGACCCACAAGTCAATTCCATAAGCTTTTCTAGGGTAGTTCCCCAGGAGAAACCTTAAGATTTTAACTGGAAATGCTGCCCTGGCCTATTCTACTGCTTTCAGTTCTCGCTATTAACCAATATAAATAACTTAGCCCTTCACAACAGGATTTAAATCCCAGTCTTATTGAAAATGATTTGCTGTTGTCATCTTCCCTTGATGCAAATATGACAGGCTCATGCCAAAGCTCCCTGGAGACAAATGTCCTCTGCTATCAGTAGGTACATCTGCAGTATAATATGACAGTTCGTCCAGTCGTAGTTGGGATCTCTACTAGTCCATTAAAATAGTAATGTGGACTGTTACAACTGTTTGCAGGTGTGGTCATAAATCAATTACCAGCCTAATGGAAGCAAGGCTGATAGATCAGGGATATGATGAAGTGAAAGATTTCTTACTTCTGTATTCTGGGAGCCCCAACCACTTAGAGGGGATAGCACTAATAGTAAGAGGCAAGGACACTACTCCTGAATAACCTGGATGACTGTGTCATCTCAGGCTATGTCTAGACTACAGGCTTCTTTCGGAAAAAGCTTTTTTTGGAAGAGATTATCTGAAAAATCTTCTTCCAAAAGAGCGTGTCCACACACAAAAGCGCATCGAAAAAGCGATGTGTTTTTTTGAAAGAGAGCGTCCACACTGATTGGATGCTTTCTCACATAAAAGGCCACCTGGAACCACTACAGGCAGGGATTTAGGTCATCAGTTGCTTCCAAGTGCTGGTGCCGGAGCCTTGCAGAGACACACGCTTAAAGGGACCCCCACCCCCGGACAACCGTTTCTCTGCTTCTACTGTGTGCTTGCTACCTCTTCGAGGAACAGCAAAGCTCTCGCAGTGCTTGCTGTGGTTGCCCTGTTTTTTTGGATGCCACAGTTTTCCTCTTGGTGCCATGGAGTCAGAGCTGCCCCAGGGCATGCGATGGCTCCACATGGACATGCTGCAGTTTTTGTAGCACTTTGTGCCAGCTGCCTTTCTGGTCCTGACCAAACTCGACCCCAAGCTCATTCTGGGGATCCTCTCCCTGGATGTGGGAGCTACACTCTGGCAACTGCACCCCAGAGTGGAGAGGTGTTTCTGGAGGTTTGGACCAGGTCGGACTGGTGGGACCAGCTTGTCATTTAGCGGTGTGGCGACCATCAGTGGCTCCAAAACTTCTGCATGTGGAAGGCCACTTTTTGGGAGCTGTGTGTCTGGTTTGCCCCCACCCTCTGGGGATGCGACACCTACCTGAGGCCCACCATCCCCTTGGAGAAGTGGGTCACAATCACCCTCTGGAAGCTCGCCAATCCAGAGAGCTATTGATCAGTGGGCAACCACTTTGGCGTGGGGAAGTCCACTGTCGGGGCCCTCCTCATGGAGGTAAGTCACTCTGGGGCTGCATTCCCTGCAGGGGGGGAGTCCTGGAAAAGGGGGTACCTTGAGAAAGTCGGGTTGGGGACTGTGGGGGTGGAGTGGGGATGGGGGAGAAGCCTGTCCTCGGTGGGTTGTGCCATCCCGCCCTCTCACAGCCCTGCTGCTGGGAGGGCAGCCTCATAGGGGGTGGCTCCTGGGATATTTGGGGGAGGGGACAGGAGGAAAGGAGGGCAGCCACCTCTCAAGGACTCAGGCACTCCCTCTCTCACACTCTGTTTTTTGTGTTTGCTTGTCTCCTTCTGCAGGTAGTGAGGGCCATCAACTCGATCTTTCTGCTGAGGGTCATCTGCCTGGGAGACCTGGACCCGATTGTGACCAGATTTACTGTGCTGGGGTTCCTGAACTGAGCTGGAGCCACAGGTGGGACCCACATCCTCATCCGCGCACCCGAGCATCAAGTGGCACAGTATATTAATAGGAAGGGCTACTTTTCTATAGTGCTGCAGGCCCTGGTGGACCACCATAGACAGTTCATGGACATTTTTGTTGGGTTTCTGGCAAAACTCTGTAGTGTAAACATACCCTCAGCTACTTATTGCATGCCTTAAACATCCACATAGTGACCTCACAGTCTATATGTTGACAAAGGAATCTGTTGAGTCTGTCAAAGGTCATTTCTACAATCAATTGGAATCTCTAGTATGCAGTCTTGTCACATGGGAACCTTGTGATCTTTGGGTATGTCTACACTTGCAGCCTATTTCAGAATAGGGCTGCAAATGTAGGCATTTGGAATTGCAAATCAAGCCTGGGATTTAAATATCTCGCGCTTGATTTGCATCTTCCCGGCCGGGTGCCATTTTTGAAATTTACAAGCCCGGAATAACTGCCTGCGTCTACGCGTGGCAGTGAAACGGGCGTTCGAAATAAAGCCCTATTTCAAACTATCTGTTATTCCTCCTGCAATGAGGTTTAACAGGTAGTTCGAAATAGGGCTTTATTTCGAATGCCTGTTTCACTGCCGCGTGTAGACGCGGGCAGTTATTCCAGGCTTGTAAATTTAAATCCCAGGCTTGATTTGCAATTCTGAATGCCTACATTTGCAGCCCTATTCCGAAATAGGCTGCAAGTGTAGACATATCCCTAGATGACCTATGTACTGTGTTGAAACAGCTCATTGGTTATTATGGTTCAAGTTTACTCAATGAGAATTCTTGCAGCTTGCTTACATTCTGCACCTCCCAGAATCTTTCCATCCAGTCATGGTTCAAGTGGAGATTCAGACACCATATGTGATGGATCCCACAATGGTGTCACTCAGAAGGATTTGGACCACATCGTCACATGTGACAGATGTCTCTTCACTTCCTGTAGAGTATAATACAGAGTGCAATGTGAGGCTAATACAGATCATTACCTAGTAGTTCCCTTTGTGGTGTTGATACTTTGACAAGCAGGTAAACCATCTCTGATGATGATGATGAAGTTTGACACTGATGCACTCTGCATGCCAAATTTACAGGTTTTGTATTGAAAAATGTTTAAAAACAAAACAAAACAAAAAACAACTAATAGTCCTGCAGGACCTTAAAGACTAATAAAAATGTTGATGGTGTCATGAGCTTTCGTGGGCATAACCTGTTCATCTGAAGAAGTGGGTTGTGCTTATGAAAGTTCAGGATACCATTTGCATTTTTTATTAGTCTCTAAGGTGCTGCAGGACTATTTGTTGGTTTGGGGTTTTTTTACATTTTTTTCAGTTACAGACTAACATAGCTACGCCTCTGAAGGTTATGTATTTATGTTAGTAATGTATTCTTGTCTTGAGCCTACCTGCTGGATGATGTGGGTTTGCCTGGGCTCTGTTCATATCTGTCTTCCATCAATCTGTGAGCAATTTGTCATAAGCACCTAGAATGCTGACCGCTTTCAAGTGAAGTGAAAATGTAACACTCTGGCACTCCATGATCATGAAGCATATTAATACAAAGTTGCCAATGAATTTGAATATGGTTCAGGTAGGGAGAGACTTAAAGCCAGCATACTATGCTGTGTGATCCACAACATAAGCACTCGAGAAGTAGCGGCTTTGAACAGCATCCTGCACAATAGCCAAAGTCATCCATGTAAGTTGGATGATGACAGACCATCACACTGCATGAAATATTATAACTGTTCCCTGAATCACCCTCCAGCTGTTGCTTTCTCAGACCGGGATGATCTGGCAACCACTGTGGTTCCGGATCTAGACATAGGCACTGATGCACCAACATTGGATGAAGTGAAGCTTGCCATCTCTAAATGTACAGCTGGCACTCATGGCATCTCCCCCAGAGCTGCTAAAATGCACTAATGACCTTATAGCAAAATCACTTCTGGTCATCCTTCATCTGGTGTGGAGATCTGGAACCTTGCCAACAGCCTGGTAGGATGGTATTATGATCTTATTTTATAAAGGCAAGGGATCATACAGTGAATGTGAGAGCTACTGGCTGATAACCTTACTGTCAGCTTCAGGGAAGGTGTTTGCAAGTATTCTCCTAGCACATTTGGAGCCTGAGCTATATTGGAAACATCAATCCCTCTAAGAGTCAGGCTTTATGAGGAACAGATGCAGATTAGAAACCATTTTGGCCTGCTTGTTGTCAGGGATACACTGTGAGTTCAGAGAGTCTCTGAAAGTAGCATATGTTGGTCTTAAGTCTGTGTTTGATTCAGTTCATCATGTCACACTATGGAAAAACTTTAAAGGGGGGGGTGTCCCTACCATTGTGTTAGACTTGAGTAGAGAGCTGTATAATGGAATTACTGCTTGTTTATCTCTGGGAAATTAGTTGTCAGCACTTTTTGGATCAGTATCTGGTGTCACATATGGCTCACAACAACAACAAAGTTCAGGATCTGTTTGAGGTGTATGCTCCCCATGCTCTTGTACCACTGCAAATAATGGACAGGATGTTGCTCAGCCTGGTCAAAGCTGAAGGCTTTCCACACAAAATGCCAGCATTTTATATCGGACATAAAATGGAATGACTTCATTTGTAATGCAGATGTTTATTGCTCCATTTTATAGACTACCATGGTCATTATCCACAAACAGTAACTTAATGATTTTTGGACATGTCACAAGAATGTCAGAAGAGGTTCCAGCAAATGCTCTTCTCTGCGTCTCTTGTAACTTCAAGGATAAAATTTCACCAACCAAGGAATGGAAGCGGTCCAGAGGTAGACCCTTATTACATGGATTCATCAAATCTATTCCCAACTTGGTTTCCTGGATCATCAAGCTCTTGTGGCCCCTCAGGAACAGACCAAATGGTGATCAATTGCTACAGCCGAAGGCTCAGTTATGCATTGAAGAAGCTCACTCCTGCCCCCATTAGCATTCTGTTCTGTATGCTCTATTCCAGCCAAGTCAAACATCCACTCATCATTCAGTATGTATGTGCTATATGAACCAGAAAATATATTTCTCAAGTATGCCTGAGTTGACATATACTGTGAAAAAAATTGCTAACATTAAATGCCTTGCAAATATCACTATGGAACTCCAGGTCCCTGCTGGACTTACCATGGAAAGAACAGTCTCCTATCTCTGTGGGCACCAGGTCCCCATGGCACCATCCATTTCAACAATAGAATATGATATGGCATGTCCCACCAAGTCCCATTTTGTGTTGCCACTCTAAATTCAAGCAACTCATCACAGTGAAAGCAAAATATGCTCTTGAATGTATTGTGTGTCTAACTGATTATATCCATATCTCTAAACAAAGCTGGGCTTCTCTCTGGGGAAGCTTTTACTATAAATCCTGCATTGTTGCGGAAGACAGCCTCACAATTTCTCATGTTCTAGGGATCCTTGACTGCTTGGGCATCTCTCTATCCACTCAATGTATGGATTCACCTATAAGGATTGTATCCCTGGTAATATTGAGAAGATGAACTCCAAGAGGGTCAGCCACCCTGGAACAATTTACACCCTCCCCCACAGTCCTTGATAGTGCAAGAGCAGGGGTGCTCCATCCTTGCTCTGGCCTGAGGCCCTTCTTCAGTGCTTTTTGTGTAAAAAAAAAGGTGCCGGTACTCCAGGGGAAAAGTTGTTGAGTGAAAAAAAGAGAAAAAGCCGGGGTGGGGCCAGCATTGCCCTTTTAAGAGATGTGGACATTCACGTACAGAGGTGCTGGTGCGCTCCATTGTTTCGAGGTAAGCTCTGATTGGAGGTGCCGGTACTACATCTGGAGGTGCTGGTATTGCGTACTGGGCAGTACCATCACAAAAAAGCACTGCCCTTCTTCTACTCTGTCCCTACCCCTTATGCTCTGACCATACCTCTCCCTCTCCCCTAAGGATCCACCCTCACTCTGGTTCTTCCAGAGCCCTCCCCAAGGCCCACACACTTATGTCCACTCACCTTGAAGTCCCTCGAAAGCTGCCAAACAGATTTATGGCACTGCCACCTATTAGCTGATCGGTGGCATTCAGAGCACTCAGATGTCAGCACATAGGAGTATAGTCACAGTGACCCCTTTTTCACTATTGTAGCAGTTTTTCTTTCTTCCCTTCCTCTTGCCTGCCCAACCATAAAGCATTGGTCCCTTCATTTGGCTAACCAAACAAATTGCATCTGGCTTAAAGGTGTGGTGCAGTCAACATTGCACATACAAATCACATTGCACAACAAAATTGCACACACAGATTTGCATCTGTATGTCAGAATTTGAATTCACCCCATTTCCAGGATCCAGACACCTTTGCATGTGCACTTGTGAACCTCAAATCCAATATCTTCAGGGAAATAGCATGTGGTCAATGGTGAGTTGAATATCATACTATAGCAACTGGGCTTCGTTTGGTGATTTTCTACCCAAACACTCACCAACTACTAGCCCTAACCTTGTTTACTTTAAAGAAAAATCTGCCAAAATCACATCCAAGGTGATATGTTCACAGGGTAATTAATACTAGCCAGCACATATGTCCTGTGTTTGAACCAATTTTCAGTAGAATTACAATATGACAGACTATCACAGAATATCTCTGGTCAGATATAATGCATAATTAATTGTGAAAGGGATTAAGCTCCTTACAAACTGGAAAAGAAAAAAGTATTTCTCAATATAGATCACACAGATTTTATATTTGTTTTTGATGTTTGCTCTTGCTATTTAAAACATATCCCTAAATTATTTTTGAAATACAAATGCATTTTTAATGTTAGATAATTTTAAGACTTTTAAAACTATGATTATATATAATTTATCTGACTGAATAAGGAACTGCTGGCATCTCTCTCTCTCTCTCTCCCTCTCTCTCCTCTCTCTCTCTCTCTATTTCTCTCACACACACACATACACACACACACACACAAAAGCACAATATTTGCTTGCAGAGGAGAAGAGATGAACAATGGACTTCTGTCCAGGACATATCTTTCCCATCAGCCACTGTTGTGCTCAGTGGTAGGAAAGCATGGATACCTCTAAAATGTGATATCCAGACCCTAGATTCACCTGTTCCTCCCATTTCAGATTCCCCTAACTGGTGGGCCCTCATTTAACCAATCACACAAGAAACAGAGCTCTAGAGCCTGGTATAAAAGATTCCCACTGATTTCAATAGACTTCAGTTCAGATCCTTTAGGACAGCACTCACCAAAGTCAATGGGTGAAATTCTAGCTCCATTGAAATCAGTGGTAAAACTCCAGTTGACTTTGGTGGGTATAAGACTACCTCCATAGAGCTGGAAGTGGACATCTCTCTCTCATTCTCTATTTACTAAAAACAGAGAATGGGGAGTCGTGCTGTAATTTATCTTTACCTGAGATTAGGAAAGAAGTGCTAAACATCATGCCTGTATTTATTATAAAAAATCTGGTTTGCCATGGCTGTTTCCTCATGTTAAACCAACCTGTAACTATAACAGACATATTGAAGCATTCCTTGTCTTTTTTTGTGTGTTAATATCCAGAATATAATAGGAAATTGAATACCATAGATTCAAGATGAAAACACGAACAAAAAAAAATCTAAGCTAGTGGGTTGGCAACTCTTCATTTAAGTCCATGCTATTATAAAAAAAAAAAGTGGGAGGGGGGGATAAGCTGTGCTGGAGTCTGGAGGAGGCAAGCAAAACTACATATGCATAATTGAAAACACAGGCAATTAAATCATTTCACTTATTAGCAGATTTGACTCAAGAAGGATTGTACTATGACTGGACCACACATTCAGTGAAATCTTTTAAATACCTGTTAAGGTTGCAAAACAGTTATACCTTTTGACTGCATTAATAACTAATCAGATGCCAAGTGTGCTTTTCTCCTTTGCCCTATTATTAATTATATGAATGTATGCCTGCTTTTTGAAGTACTGCCCAAGCAGCACTATAGCTATCATAGTGTGCAATTTATGATAAATACAGAGCACATCTCTGCAATCATTTATGTCTATACCATTTTTATCATAAAATCTTAATGTTTTTCTTGCGATGTATCTTGGACAATATGTTTAATCCATATATACATATTAGAGGTGTCTGCCTCTTAATCTATGTGTTCAAGAACTCCTCCTAATGAATTTGGTATGTAGCTTCCTCTTATCCTAACTTAAAAGCAAAGCCAGGGTTTGGTTGTGGCAGGAAAATGGGTAGTGCCGGAATTCAATTGTTTTCCATAACATGGAAAGGGAGGGGGCTGATCAGAGAGACATGGTAGTGCACAGTCATCACTGAGGGCAGTCAGTGCAGGGGACAGCTATACTGCAGAGTGACAACTGGGGCATCCACACCAGGAAGGCAATGGGTAGCTTGGGGTGGGTATCACCACCTTGCCAACAACCAGATTAGGTCAGTGATCTCTCTGCCCCAAACTCCTCTCCCCTGGCTTTCAGCCCCAGTTCTAGACCTGGGGGGAGGGAAGGGGAATAAGGCCCGCTTGCCACACCGCAGTGGCCCCTATCCCAGAGCATGACCTCGCCCAGGCCTTGTCCCCTCCCTAGAGGACCCATAAGTGTCACCCCTACCCCAGCACTGCTGGGCTGCATCTCTAGGCCTGGGCCTGGGAAGCGCTGCCAGGAGACTTCCATACAGCTTCCCCCATCGCCCCTAGCTTCAGTGAGGGCTGGTGGGATGCCTCTGCCTGCCCCCTGAACCCAGGCTGACCCCCACCCTCCCCGCCTTCGGGCCAGGCCTTGGGTACCTGGGCAATGCCGGGAAAATCTTTTAGTTAAATATATTTTCTCAGTATTACGAAAAATGTAGTGGATTTACCTATGAAAACTAAACCAGACACTAGCTGAACCATTTTCAGAAAGGAATCAACGGGTTTACATGTATGTCTTCCAGAATTAATCCCAGTCTTGCAAACTGTCAAGCACATACTGTCTTTCTGAGGTAGACCCTCTGATGTCAATAGGACCACTTCAAGCATGTAAAATTGAGTATGTGCAGACTTCTTTGAAAATAACAAAAAAGGTCTCATCCTGCAATTTTTTTTTCAAATCAAGGCCTGATTCAGAAAAAAAAAACCCACACAATTAGGTAAGTACTTAATTTTAAGCCTGTGTTTAATCTTCACTGACATAAAAGTTAAATGTGTGGTTAAGTACTGTTGTGTTTCTAATAAAAAACTAATGTCTGTGTCCAAAGAAAACCGTGTGTGCATGTATTCTTTATGGGAAGAGGGTGAGGGTACTGGAGGGACAGGTAGGGGTGGGCCAGGCCAAACCCCCCATGGGGGAGGCCCTGGGGAGAGTCAGTGGGCTCTTTCTGAGAATCTCAGAGCCTCTTGGATTTGGACACCAGCCTGGTGATCCTGGCGGATGGCAGCTGTCCGGGGTTGCTGAAATGGCGTGTTCTTGCCATCAGCACCTGTCCCCCACCCCGGCAGGAAGGCCTCCCCTTTCCTCTCCACCAGGTTATGGAGGGCGCAACATGCGGTCACCACCTCTGGGATGTTGTGTTCGCCCATCTCCAGGTGTGTGAGGAGGCAACGGAGCCTCCCTTTCAGCCGGCTGAAGGCGCATTGCACCTGGATGCGAGCCTGGTTAAGATGCGTGTTGAAAAGCTCCTTGCTCGCATCCAGATGGCCTGTGTAGGGCTTCATGAGCCACAGCATCAGGGGGTAGGCCGGATTGGCCACTATGCACACCGGCATCTGCACATCCCTGAGCGCAAGGTGCCACTGGGGGAAAAATGTTCCTGCCTGCAACCTGCAGTACAGGTAGGAGTTCCTGAATATGCGGGCATCATGTGCCCGCCCCGACCACCCAAAGCAAATGTCCATAAAGTGTCCCCGGTGGTCGACCAAGGCCTGCAGCACCATCGAATAGTAGCCCTTCTGGTTTATAAATTGGGCTGCTCGATGGGGCAGTGCATGGATTGGGATGTGTGTCCCATTGAGGGCTCCTCCACAGTTTGGGAATCCAAGGGCGGCAAACCCAGCAATGATGTTGTCTAGGTCCCCGAGATGGACAAGCCTCTTCAGCAGCTCCGCAATGATGGCCCTCACCACCTGCAGCACAAAACAGACAGACAGAAACCTGGGAGTTAGACAGGTTACCTAAGCACTTGGGAGGAGAACCCTCCCCTGCAACTCACCCCTCCCCTTGTCAGGATGCCCCCCTCCCCCGCATCAGTGCAGGGGTGGCCAAGGAGTGGCCTCTGAGTGCCACTCCATCCCTCACTCCCTCTTGCACTTGCCTGGCAGTCTCCCTTTCTCAACCCTCCCACTCAGCATGGCCTGTCCCCCCGACAGTGACTTACCTCCATCAATATGGCCCTGACGGTAGACCTCCCCATGCCAAACTGGTGTCCCATGGAGTGGTAGTTGTCGGGGGTGGCCAGCTTCCACAGGGTGATTGTGACCTGCTTCTGCAGGGGGATGGCAGGCCACAGGTGTGTGTCTTGATATTCCAGAGCAGGGGCAAGCCAGGCACACAGCTCCAGGAATGTGGCCTTCCACATCCAGAAGTTGCGGAGCCAGTGGTCGTCATCCCAGAGCTGCATGATGAGCCGGTCCCACCAGTCCGAACTCGTCTCGTGCCTCCAAATCTGCCTGTCTCCAAAAAAGTTTGGGGGCAAGGGCAGAGCTCCTGCATACCAGAGGAGGGTCTCCTCGGTGCAGTCTGGGTCCATATGGGGCAGGAGATTCATGACAGAGTCATGCAGATGCAGCAGAAGCTGCAGTATGGCAGCGTGGGGCCATCACCTGACCAGGGGCAGCTCAGGCTCTATGGCCAAAAACACAGTGAAAAGCACAAAAACAAACCTGCAAATAAACTGCTGTGGTGTCCGGGGAAGCAGGGCAACGAGAGCAAGCACTGCAGCAGCTTTGCTTTCCCTCTAGGAGGTAGGCAAGCCAGAGCAATGGCTGTCCAGGGGGATCCCTTTAAGCACACATCTCTGCAAAGGGCAGGCAGCAGCACCTGGAAATAAAGGTTGCCCCCATGCCTGCCAGAAGCAGTTCTGGGTACCTTCTTTTGTCGAAAGAGCGTCCGGCAGTCTGGATGGTCTTTTTCGAAAAAGCGGATCGATATTTCGATCTGCATAATGTAATCTAGATGCTCTTTTTCAATACTGTTGACAAAGCCTCTGTTGAAAAAGGTGTGCAGTCTAGACGTAGCCTCTGAGTATGTCATAGGGCCTAATAGGCATCTCTGATTGACTGTCTTAGGCAAGTTGCTGTCTGGTATGTTGGCACTTGTGAACCCCATTTGTTCTGAAGTGCCTCCCTCATCCATTTCATTATTTAGGGATACTCAGGCTTTGTGAATCTCAGACACCTCAGTTTCTTTGTGCCTCTTCCACAAATATGTTTTTATTGTCTATGAAATAGATAACAGCTAAAACCAAGGAGACCAAACAAAGAAGTGTTGTACAGTTTTCAGACAAAAAGTAGAATAGTTTTCTAGTGAAAGGGAATAGCCATGGAAAGCAGATGTGTTTCAGGTACTGCAGGTGTATTATGGAACTGAATGTTAATTGCTGTTCTCTGCAAAGAAGGGTGAAAGAGTCACAGCTGATAGATAAGAAAAAGAGCAGATTTTATAAGTGGGTCACTTAAAAGTGTATTCACAAATGGGAGGAGTGTCAGTAGCAGCACATCACTATCATGGGGGGAGATTTTTAGGGCATCCAGAGCTGGCGCAAAGCTCTTCAATTACTTAAGCTCTGAGCAAAGATGAATGTGATGGTGAATTTAAGAAGAGCAGCTGAACTCCTGTGCATTATTGAGGCAAGATTCAAGCTATTTGAAAACAAGCTATTACTGTGGGTGAAGGCATGCCAGTAGAAGATCTCAGCTATCCATGACTAAAGAGGATCAGTGGTCGAATCCCTTTTCCCCCTCTCCCACTACTGAATGGTGTAATATCTGGAAAAAAAACATTATATATAACAACTAATCAGTATCTTCTCTGTCATCCTTTGTTATGAAATATGGTTATGATTTTCAAAGTTAGTGAGAGAATTTAACCACACAATTCTTATTGAAATGAACACCTTTCAGCCTACATACAACCTATGTACATGGTAGATCAATTCTAAATATGGACACCTTGAGGCTACATCTAGACTGCAGGCTTCTTGAGCAAGAAGCTTTTTGCAGAAGAGATCTTCCACAAAAACTTCTTGCGCAAGAGTGTGTCCACACTGCAAAAGCACATCGGAAAAGCGATGTGCTTTTCCTTAAGAGAGTATCCAGACTGCATGGACGTTCTTTCACAAGAAAGTTCTGATTGCCATTAACAGAATGGCCACCAGGGCACCTGGGCTTCTTTCGATGGGATGTTTTTGCGCAAAAAAACCCGTTTCCCGGCCACACACACCTTTTTTGCGCGAGAGCTCTTGCGCAAATAGGCTTATTCCTCATAGAAAGAGGAATACCTATACCACAAAAAACCCTCTGTTCTGTCAATTCACTGTAAATTTTCTTGCGCAAAACCACGCTTGAGGTGTGGAAGCTCTGCAACTTTTTGCACAAAAACAACTGTTTTTGTGCAAAAACTCTGTAGTGTTCACATAGCCTGATAGGACAAACAAATCCTTTGTTTAGCTATACTGATTCTCATTCATGACTGTATATCTGCAGCTTTCTGAAGTCCATTGAATTAGCACAATACCATACAGTTACAACAATGCACTGGTGCATTGGGCCCTCTGATTGATTGTTTGACTATTTGGGTAGTGGCACCTAATATGTGCTGCCAGAAATGGAGTATGTCCATATCTGAATATAAGGGTCTATATGAAAAAGCACTATGTCTTTTTCCCCAAAAAGTATTATTGTTATGTGTTTCTGACAAAATGATCAGTTTCCGCTCAAGTCAATTCAAGCTTAATGGAGTTGCTGCCACCCCACTGGAGCTTTCATGCAATTTTAGTAGGTGTTTATCCACCCCTGCACTCCGCCACCACCCACCTTAGAGAAACCTTCTTGTTTGTTCCAGATATTGGTTTGCTTATTGTTGCCAAATGCTAATACTTCAGTGATGCTATCTTTACTGCCACTGCCACTGCATTTATTGAGCTATGGTAGTTTAACAATAATACAACACCAACTTCAGTTCAGGCAGGGCACAGAAACCAATGTGGGAAGGACACAGAGGATTTATTAAATTTTATCTCTCAGAAAGGTGTAATCCATTTTAAACTATAATTGCAATAACTTTCACAGATATATCTATATCACAATAAATCATCTGTAAAATAAAAATCTTTTATTTTGTTTTTCCTATTGATAAACACACTAACAGAAAGAAAATGGAAATATCTTGCCATTTATATCCTGAATCTTCATTCCTGTCCAAAGGGATAAACTAAAACTATTCATTAGCTTTACAGGAATAATCTGTCCATTCCCCTCCCTTTCTCATTTTCAACTGTATCTGTGCACCAATACATACCTTGTGGAGTACCAGGATAATTATGTTTTAATACTCCTGCAATCCTGAGGGTGTTTAAAAGAATGATAGACAGTCTTTATAATGTAGAGTAGGCAATTCCATTTTACGTTAATTCTTAATAAATAGTTTGAGTTCAGTCATAGCCCAAAGCCACATATGAACTAATGCCACCATACAACCATTAAATCTTTCCTCACTATATGAAATTAGAAGTAATAATGGGGAAAAATTTAAGACCATAGTCTTATTTCTTGTAAATCAGCATCTTCCATTGACTTCAGTACAGACATGCTTACTTATACTAGGTGGGGATTTAAAAGGGACAGCAAATCTTGCATCTTGTCAGGGGGTTAGATTAGGATTAGACTCTTAGCCCTCGTTTTCATTAGGGAGTTATTTCGAGATAACTCCCCTTCTTTCAAAATAAAAACCAGAGTATCTACACTGCCAAACCTGTTATTTCAAAATAAGGGGCTGAGTATTTTAAAATAATAACTCATGCTTTCTACAAGGAATAACACTTATTTCAAAATAGTTATTTCAGGAGTTATTATTTTGAAATAAGTTATTCTGAAATAATTTCCTAGCATAGACATGCCCTTATGATCCTTGCTAATGTTGTGATTATATGATTCTATGATTTTACCCAGAACTTTGTGATTCAAATGAGCAATGGTTTAGATGGCAGATGAGCAAAGTACTTACATGCTTGACTTCAATGTAACATAAGCATATTCTTAAACATTTTGATGCATTGGGCTTTCAGTAGTTAATAGGGGCTTTAATGGTTATTAGAGAAGATCATGAGAGAAACAAAATCTAATTATGATCATATTAAAACAGCTAATAACCAAATTAACTTTAAGAATACTTCTGTTGTCCCTCAACAGTAGCATAACTGCACTGTAACACTAATATATATAAGATGTGTATATAGTACCATAAATATATTTATCTATGTTCATTGGAATGTGAATATTTGACATTTTAAGCTTTTATTTAACTGATTTTTCCCTTATTAATCAGGACATATCCATTATATCAATGGCACTGTATAGTAAGGTTTGCAGGAATGTATGGAAATCTTCTGGAATGCAAAGAATTTACAAAGCACCTTTTCTCTTGGTGTTTCCTTCTAATCCATCAGGGAAATATCTTTGTACATTATGTATAAATAAATTTAATAAAGTTTCTAATAAACTTAAAATGCTAAAAGAAAGTATGACCTTTAAAGAAAATTGACTCCCATGGATGGAAAACTGAGCAATCACTGAAAGCAGGAATCAGAAAAGTAAAATGTAGTCGTATGGGAAAAATAGCATGTAAACATTTAATTAAAGGCTTACAATGCATACCTGTGAATGGTACAAATTAGCAATTCACAAGCAATCACAATTCACATGACCAGAAGGGAGCACTGTGATCAGATAGCCATAGAACAGTGTTTCTCAAACTGTGCTTCGCAGAGCCCCAGGGCTCCGCGAGACATCTCCAGGAGCTCTGTGAGGTTGACAAACTGGAAACATCGATAGGTACAACACATACAATCAGTGGACTGCTGGGGCTCCGCCTAAATTTTTATGCTTGTAAAGAGCTCCGGAGCCCAAAAAGTTTGAGAACCGCTGCCATAGAACATTTCCAAGAAAAAAACGCAACCCCCACCCAAAATCGTAAAAACTCACCAATAGAAAATTCCCTTGGTGCAAGGGGACAATTCATCAGAGACTAAAAATTCTGGGGATCAGATTAAATTGGGATGTAGGCATTGCAAACAATAGAGAAATTTTAGTATGCATACAAACAAAGAGGAGAAACACAGCATCAACTTGATCAAGGGAATCATTTCCTCTTTAAAGAATAAGGTAATTTATTACTATAATGACACTCTCCCTCCTACGCCCTAAAAAACTGCCAGTTGTTCCACTGAGTGATTAAAAAATACATTTTTGCACATTATCATCATGCTGTGTACAGGTTAGGTACTAGAAAGTGTTTATTTTTTTTAAATAAACAAATGATACTTATTGAGTTTACATTCACATCAGTTTGCAATGTTATTTTATTAACTTGCAGTATTAAAATATATTTAAATTATATTTTTAAAATAGAATATAGTAATGGTAAACCACTTTTGTAAGGATCAAAAAGGATTTTATTCTTATAAATTAGTAAAGCATTGCTGCCAATCCATGTGTATCTGTTTTCATTCCCCCATCCCTTAGTTTAAAATCTGGTCTACAGCCTTTTTAATTTTAACAGTCAGTAATTTGGTTCATTTTGGTTTAGGTGGAACCCATCTCTCTTGTATAGCCAAGGTGGTCAAATAGCAGCTTGGGAGCCAGATCAGGTCCACCAGGATTATTCACTGGCAGGCCCCCACCTCTATTTTTACCTGCACCTCTGTAGATATTGGGCAATTGTAAATCTTCTTGGCTCTGGAACACCATTTGTGGCCAATGGGAGCAGTGGGAAGCGGTGTCTCAGTCCACGCTACTCCTACTGCTCCTATTGGTTGTGAATGGCGATCTGTGGCCAACGAGAACTGTGATCACCCAATACATGTGGAGATGCAGGTAAACATAATAGCAGTAGCCAGCCAGGGACTAATCCTGGCAGTGTGCTACTTTTTTACTCCTCACCCCTGCTGTATAGGCTCCCCCTTTCCTAAAAGTTCCCTGTTCCTAATAAAACTAAACCCCCTCCTTCTTAGACCTTAGTCTCATCCACGCATTGAAAACCTGCAGTTTGGCCTGTTTACCTGGCTTTGCTCGTAAAACTGAAAGCATTTTAGAGAATGCTGTCATTAAGGTCCTGGATTTCAATCTTTTTCCTAGCAGCCTAAATTTGGCCTCCAGAACCTCTCTCCTACCCTCCCCTATGTCACTGTACCTAAATGTACAATGACCACTAGCTTCTCCCCAACAATACACATAAGTCTATCTTGATGTCTTTTAGTAATAGAGATGTAGCTGTGTTAGTCTGATCTTGCTGAAACAAAAGAAAGGACTATGCAGCACTTTAAAGACTAACAAGATGGTTTATTAGGTGATGAGCTTTCGTGGGCCAGACCCACTGCCTCAGATCAAACTCTGGAAGAGAATTGGCATGACTATATATACCAAAGGAATACAATGAAAAAAAGTGAACACATTGTAAAACTGACAAATCAGATTTAGAACAGAAGGGGGGTGAGAGGGAGGCGTCTTTTGAGAGCCGCAACTTTCGCACCAGGCAGTCAAATCAACATATAGTTCTCCTAGTCATTGCAAATCCAGCTGTCCATGTTTCTAATGATCAAATCCCCCATCTTTTCCTAATTACTGGAGTTCTTTCCCTGGAGAGGTATCCTTACTGCAAAAGGATACCACAGCATCGTCTGGTAAAAGAGTCTCAACAATGGGTCATTTCCCTCTGCTCTAGTTAGATGTTCTCTTTCCACGAGTCTTTCACCCTCCGCAACACCACAAAGGCTGTCTGGCTAAATGTGGAATCATTTTACTATATCCTGGAAAGTATCATCTATGTACCTCTCTGCCTCTCTTAGCTCCTCCATTTCAGCCACCCTTGTCTCCAAAGCCAGCTTTTAAATATTGCTGGGTCAAGAACAAATTTGTGTGGAATGCCTATAGTAATGCATACCCTCAGCGAGGATTCCCCATTCAAAGTGACAGTTATCCAGTTAACCAACTGTAGTTAACATAGCATTTGAACAGCGTTTAATCTTTTTAATGTGTGCGGTGTTAATTTTATGTTATTCTAGATATTTATTCCAAATGCACAAGAAGTCACAATGCTTTACAAAAGTGGAAACATATTATACCAACCCTATTACTCTGACCAGACAAAAATATCAAATTAGTTTGGCAGGATCTGTTTTTCATCAACCAGTGCTGATTGGCATTAATTAATTAAATCCTCTCTCAGCTTCTCCGTTATCTTGCTTAGATTCAATCTCAAACTAGCAGCTCTTTAAATACCAATGTCATCCCAATTATCCTTTAAAAATATTTGCAGAATATCAACTTTCTTCAGTTCTTCTGGAACTTCCCTGGTGTTCCAAAATGTCTTGAAAATCAACATTAATGGCCCACTGAATTTCTCAGCTAGTTCTTTTAAAATGGCTGATTTACAATATCTCTTTAGATAGAAGCTGTTTAAAATCTCCTGAGAGACTACTAAAATAGAAAGGGTACTTACTCAAATAAAAAAACAGAAATATTCATTGAACAATTCTGCCTTTTCTGAATTATTATTGTTAATTCTTACATTGCCATCAAGCAATGAATCAATGGCCATACATAGTTCACATAACTTATTAAGGGGTGGCTCAATCTTTCATTGACCTGTTACAAAGGGAGGGTGAGTCATGAAAACCACCAAAAAGTGTCCATAATTTATGGACTGCCCTCTTTATCATCTTCAAAATTATTTTGTTCCTAAAGAGCTCATTCTTATTGTCCTTAACTCTGCTAGCCTATGAGTTTCTGCTAGTCGTGTTAGTCTGTAACTGAAAAAAACTTTAAAAATAACAAATAGTCTTGCAGCATCTTTGAAACTAACAAAAAATGTAGATGGAATCATGAACTTTCATGGGCTCATGAGTTACTTATCAAGTGTGGGATCAGTGTTAATAAAGCTAATTCAGCCAGAGTGTATGTGGCTCACTAACAGCAGCTAGGTTGAAGGTGTGAATACCAAGAGAGGGGAAATTGCCTTTGTAGTGAGATAACAAATCTAAATCCATATTAAATTCTAATTTGATTATATTGAATTTGCAAATAAGAGACAGTGATAGAGAATCCACAACAACCACAGACAGTCTGGTTTGGCCAATATACATGGCAGACAGGCATTGCTGGCAATCTAGGTCCAGAATTCTCTAGACATGTTAGAACCATTGTATTTAAAAGACTTATGGTATTCAGCAGAGGCACAAGACAGACTGGGTCTGATTAATTATCAAAAATAAGGCACCAATCATCTCAGTTTGCAAAGAATAAAAAATAGTTAATTTCAGTGGAACAGGTATTTGATTCCATTAATTCCTTACTCTTAAAACCAAACCTGCTTCACTTTTTCCCCAGAAGTCATTGTTAAGCTGTTTGCTAAACTCTTGAATAGTCTAATAAATTGTGGAATCAGAAATAGACAGAAAAGAAGAGCAAGAAAATAGTCTCAGAGGAAAACATATCAGGATAAAACAAGAATGGGAATATAGGAAAGAGAGGATTACAAGGATGGAGCAAGTGAATTATGGAAACAGAAATAATGGATCATGGATGAATTAAGGGGAGGAAGACAACAAAACATAATAATGAAATAGGACAGAAAAGTTGCTTTTCAAGATAGTGTACTCAACATTAACTGGAAAAAAGGAATAGAACGGAGAGAGAAAAAGAGAATGCAAAGGATAATGTAAAAGAAGAAACTGGAAATAGAGAATCTTTTCATGCAGTCAAAGGATGCATTCATGCAGATAGAGAAATGGCAGTAACAACAAGGTGCTACCGGACTAATTGTTGTTTTGTAAGTCTTTTCTGTTAAAGACTAACTCAGCTATCCCTCTGAAGCTTATCTATTCACTGTCTCTTTTTTCTTCTTCCCCTCCATTTTTTTCCTTCTCCCCCCTCCCTCTTTCCCTTATTTATTTTTGGATCTGGTCTTGCAACATACTAGTCATCTGAAGAAGTGGGTTGTGCCCATGAAAGCTCATGATGCCATCTACATGTTTTGTTAGTCTTTAAGTTGCTACAGTTACACTGGTCTACAATTTTTTAGAAGTCGTCTGCTTCAGAGATAAAATGTGCTATTTATTATGTATTTTGATGTGCTGAGTTCAAATATGACAATTAAAACAACTGATTGGCTACTGTTTCCAAGATATTTAAGTTTTTACATTTTACGTCTAGGTATATTGTGTAGATAGTAGAGTTTTAATCATAAATTGTAAACCTAGGTCTTTTCATGTGTTTATGGTTGCTTTACATGATAATATTTCACCTGTCCTGTTTATGTAACACTTTAAAAATCAGCAAAAGGTTATATAAATAAAATTTATTATGAAACAAAAGGCAAAAAACTCGTATGTACATAGTTTAGTCCTATTCAGTGTCTACTCGGCGCTTCTTGGCTTGTCTCTTGTATTCATTAAATGGAGCATCTCTTGTCACTGTCCAGCAATAGTCTGCAAGCATTGATGGGCTCCATTTGCCCTGATTGATAGCGTTTCTCCATTGTTGCAATGTGAAATCGCTCGCCATGCTCGTCGCTCACTGCTCCGCAGTTCGGTGGAAAAAAATCTAGATGAGAGTGCAAAAAATGTCTCTTTAGTGACATGTTGCAACCAAGGCTTTTGTATGCCTTGAGGAGGTTTTCCACCAACAACCTGTAGTTGTCTGCCTTGTTGTTTCCGAGAAAATTTATTGCCACTAACTGGAAGGCTTTCCATGCTGCCTTTTCCTTGCCACGCAGTGAATGGTCAAATGCATCATCTCGAAGAAGTTCACGAATCTGAGGACCAACAAAGACACCTTCCTTTATCTTAGCTTCACTTAAGCTTGGAAATTTTCCACGGAGGTATTTGAAAGCTGCTTGTGTTTTGTCCATGGCCTTGACAAAGTTCTTCATCAGACCCAGCTTGATGTGTAAGGGTGGTAACAAAATCTTCCTTGATTCAACAAGTGGTGGATGCTGAACACTTTTCCTCCCTGGCTGTCGGAGTGGCCAATCTATCTTGATGTAGTGGGAATCTCTTGCACAACTATCCCATTCACAGAGAAAACAGCAGTACTTTGTGTATCCAGTCTGCAGACCAAGCAAGAGAGCAACAACCTTCAAATCGCCACAAAGCTGCCACTGATGTTGGTCATAGTTTATGCACCTCAAAAGCTGTTTCATGTTGTCATGGGTTTCCTTCATCTGGACTGCATGACCAAATGGAATTGATGGCAAAACATTGCCATTATGCAGCAAAACAGCTTTAAGACTCGTCTTCGATGAATCAATGAACAGTCTCCACTCATCTGGATCGTGAACGATGTTGAGGGCTGCCATCACACCATCGATGTTGTTGCAGGCTACAAGTTCACCTTCCATGAAGAAGAATGGGACAAGATCCTTTTGACAGTCACGGAACATGGAAACCCTAACATCACCTGCCAGGAGATTCCACTGCTGTAATCTGGAGCCCAACAGCTCTGCCTTACTCTTGGGTAGTTCCAAATCCCTGACAAGGTCATTCAGTTCACCTTGTGTTATGAGGTGTGGTTCAGAGGAGGAGGATGGGAGAAAATGTGGGTCCTGTGACATTGATGATTCAGGACCAGAAGTTTCATCCTCTTCCTCTTCCTCGTCTGACTCAAGTGAGAATGATTCTGGTGCATCAGGAACCGGCAGTCCTTCTCCGTGGGGTATTGGGCGTATAGCTGATGGAATGTTTGGATAATGCACGGTACACTTTTTCTTCTTTGACACACCTTTCCCAACTGGAGGCACCATGCAGAAATAACAATTGCTGGTATGATCTGTTGGCTCTCTCCAAATCATTGGCACTGCAAAAGGCATAGATTTCCTTTTCCTGTTCAACCACTGGAGAAGATTTGTTGCACAAGTGTTGCGGCATATGTGTGGGGCCCACCTCTTGTCCTCATCTCCAATTTTGCAGCCAAAATAAAGGTGATAGGCTTTCTTAACCATAGTGGTTATACTGTACTTTTGTGATGCAAAAGTCACTTCACCACAAACATAGCAGAAGTTATCTGCACTGTTCACACAAGTACGAGGCATCTCTGCTCACTTTGGCTAAACAGAAATGTGTCCCTTTGCAAAATCAAACACTGACAAATAAGAGAGCACGACACTGTATGATTTCTAGAGCTGATATAGGGCAGTTTGTTCAGCAGAGTGTTGTAAGCTTTGTTATGATTCAATCATCCATGACTTCTAGGAATAACATGATGCAATTCATATCATGTATGACGCAATACCAGCTTCAGATTGCATCATTCATTGTATTGCCTAAAAAGCAAGTACTGTCCAAACCCAGTCATAGATTTATTCATAGATCCAGTCACAGATGTATTTTAGTCATTTCCGGTTTAAATTGAGATCCCTTCCCTTTATAACTCACTTATCCTCCGCCATTCCCAAGTCAAGGGTCGTATATACTGACCCAATAGCATATCTTGAAAACTAGAGCCAATCAACAATTTTAAGCATCATTTTCGTTCTCAGTGACCCAGAATTAGTAAAGTTTGACTACATTTATTTCAGAAGCATTTTGGCTGTAGAGCAGTGTTATTTAAGTTTTTCCTGTTACGGAACTAACTGGGCTACCCCTCTGAACCTATTAAAAAAAAGAGAGAGTGAGCCAGAGAAAAAAGATGAGGTATAGATTCAACCTCTACAATCTGGGACCATCTGGTCTGGCAACATCTGTGGTCTGGCACAACCCCAATTAGATCTGAGAGAACCTCGCTGACTAAGTTCATGGGCTGGGTTGGTAGCAGGGAGAACAGCCCTGGCGGTCCCGGTGGCAGCGAGTTGCAGCAGTGGAGAGCATAAGTCTGTTTGGCCTATATTCTAAAAGTCCACAGCAGTTCCATAGTGAATGAGGTGCTGAACTGCAGAAGTATATAGTTGATACCTAGATCTATATCACTTATCTCTGCATCAGCCTTGTAAATGGCATTTTTTTGGCAGGGGATGGGGGGAAATCAATGAACAAACAAACTAAAGAAGTACCCGGACAATATAGAGTCTTGAGCAACTTATCATTCATATTTCTCTTTGAACACAGGCATTAAAGATTTGTTTCTCAAATGCATACAATGGCAGCAAGAACAGCACATCTTCATGGTCAAGAGATTTTTCTCCATCCACATTAATCAGAGCCATCTTATTGCCATGAGGCATTTATGTTGAGTTTACACCAGAACTCTATTGACTAACAGATTTATACTACATTTACAAGATTTTAAGTGAAAGCAGAATTAGTCCCCACTTCTTTAAGATTTGCATGTGAATGTCATCATGCATAAATACCTATGAAGTAAAGGAAAGAAATCCTATATGGTCTCAAAATATGCATAACACAAATGCACAAGCCATTTATATTTATATTCTGTAGCATGATTTTCAGAAAAACTCTGGATTAGTCTAAATACATTTCCAAAGAATTGAATGGGAGAAGAATCTCATGTTAACTCAATTAAAAATAAAAATAAAAATAAAATCGATTTTTAATTTTTTTTTAGGACCATCACAACTCCCCTACCAACTTGAATCTGGACCAAATATATGACTTCGAATACCTTGATACCTCTTTCTTTCCCATCAAATAATTATTTTTCTCTCCAAAAACAAACCTTGCTATTTTTTAAAAGAAATCAAATATGAATAGAATGTCCAATGTGAGGGAGAAAAGCAAGGTGTCATTTTTAAAGCCAGTCATTAAACAACATCTCAACGTAAGACAGAGATAGTTGCTATTCTGCTAATAGCATCTATTGGGGAATATAAAACTGAAATGTAGCCATTCAACACCCACTAAGGCTTCTCATTTAAGCCTTCCTCCTTCCTTCTATCAAACTACTATGTCAAGAATCTCAAAGATGAATGTCTAGCTATAAGTGCATGTTGTCATGAGGAAGTGAGCAAAAGAAAAGACAAGGAATGATTTAGTACTTCATCGTCAAAACAGCATCATGACCTCTGTCATGATGCTTCTTTAAAGCAAAAACACTAAATCACAGCTTGACTTTCCCCTTGCTCACATTCCTGTGACAGAATGTACTTACCGCAAGACAGCCATTCTTAAAGTGTTCATCCTGTTGCTCTTTCAGTAGCTGATACATACGCAAATGTAAATCAGTAGTCTCAAAGAGATGCATTTAACAGCTTGCACTAAAAGAACATTTAGTACCTTCCAATGTTATAACGTTGCAATGAATGCAAACAATTCAGTGAACTGCTAATGAACTGTTGAGTTTGGTTAATAGATTACATTTTCGTATATGTAATTGATTATTTAAGAAAACAGACAAATAGCAATACCACAAAAATCCTACCTTGATTCCGTTTGAGGCAATGGAAAAATTTCTTTAAATTTAATAGAGACAAAAACAGGCCAAAGTATGTGTTTGTCTATACTGGTATCCATGAGCAGATTTATTCTTTTTTCTTATTTACACTTTTATATAAAGTTTGGATGCACATTTTAAGAGACACCTCTAGCTGTCAAATAAAATAAAATACTCTTGAACCAAACAATCAGACTCAGAAACAAACACAGGTAAATGTTGCATCACAAAAGAGTTTTAATTGAAAAAAAAATTGAAGTAAATTAAAAGAAATATGAGAATTATAGTTTTCCTCTAAATGGTGTTAAACATATAGTTAAGAGTTTCTGTCTTCAGCATGGTGGGTTTAAATGGCTGTGAATCAATATTCAAATTTCTAACACATGAATCAAGACATTTTCTTAAATAATGCATAGCTATAAAATAAATAAATACTTTAACATGGTTGGAAATTCAACTCCTCCCCCTCACTTTGCTGTTATAGTTTTCATATTAATAAAAACAGTGCAATCTAAACACTAAAGAAACACAATGCTGCATCAGGGTTACCAAGTCAAGAATTCAAATGCCAAGAAACTCTACAAAATTGCCTATATTTAACAACATTATTTTCTAATCAGCAACATCTTGATTCATCAGCTAATGTGAGAACATGCTTAACTTTAGACACACACATGTTTAATTTTTATGACTTCAGAGGGATGTAAGTATGTGCTTAACTATTTTGTTCAAAAGACATAGATTTAAACAAATTCTTGTCTGAATTGGGGTCCACTAAATAATAATTAATGGAAAATAGCAATAAACAGTAAAACATGGGTACAATGGGATTTCTTAATGTTGCAAAAGACTCCTCAGTCTTTAACCTCTATTTGTGATTATTTGATTTTTGCAGTGTTAATGATGAGTTGTTGTAAATAATATAAGTTTACAATATTTGTATGTGTCATGGACGAGGCAGTCACACACAAACCTGCATGTATAGGTGTCCAACAATATTCTAGATGCTTTCTTGAACAAAGAGTTTCATTTGGTACAAATATTCCATGCCTATAGACAATGCCTTGTAGTATTTGAGATAAAGATAATAAATTCTTTGTGATTTATGATCTCATGAGGATTTAAGTTCCAGTATCAACCGATAAAAAGCTAACATATTTAGCCATTTTACCACCCTTTTTATAGATGATGAATAAGATGCAGAAGATTTACAAATAAGTATTTTTACACATACTTGCAAGTTAGAAAAATAATGTCTTATAAGATTTCACATTTCTACTGCAATATTAAAATTATGTAAAAGTATTGAAATTTATGCAAGTTATTTTTCACAAAAGGTCAATTTAAAAAAAACAAGAAAGAAGATTTTGCCCACAGCTACAATCTACTAGAGAACTGTTTAAAAGAAAAACACTCATTATGTTATAGCATTCAGTCTTGAAACATCTATCACATAAATTATGCACATTTTCATAATTAGCATTTATGCTTCCATTCTGTATGCATCAATCAGACTGAATATAAGAAGAAATGAACTTTTTTACAGTACTGCAAGTACATCGTAGGCATATCAAAAGATGGGGAAACAGAGATAACACTGGGTCTTTTCATGTGTTTATGGTTGCTTTACATGATAATATTTCACCTGTCCTGTTTATGTAACACTTTAAAAATCAGCAAAAGGGTTATATAAATAAAATGTATGATGAAACAAAAGGCAAAAAACTATTATGTACATAGTTTAGTCATTCAGTTCACCTTGTGTTATGAGGTGTGGTTCAGAGGAGGAGGATGGGAGAAAATGTGGGTCCTGTGACATTGATGGTTCAGGACCAGAAGTTTCATCCTCTTCCTCTTCCTCGTCTGACTCAAGTGAGAATGATTCTGGTGCATAAGGAACCGGCAGTCCTTCTCCGTGGGATACTGGGCGTATAGCTGATGGAATGTTTGGATAATGCACAGTCCACTTTTTCTTCTTTGACACACCTTTCCCAACTGGAGGCACCATGCAGAAGTAACAATTGCTGGTATGATCTGTTGGCTCTCTCCAAATCATTGGCACTGCAAAAGGCATAAATTTCCTTTTCCTGTTCAACCACTGGAGAAGATTTGTTGCACAAGTGCTGCGGCATATGTGTGGGGCCCACCTTTTCTCCCGATCTCCAATTTTGCAGCCAAAATAAAGGTGATAGGCATTCTTAACCATAGTGGTCATACTGCGCTTTTGTGATGCAAAAGTCACTTCACCACAAACATAGCAGAAGTTATCTGCACTGTTCACACAAGTACGAGGCATCTCTGTTCACTTTGGCTAAACAGAAATGTGTCCCTTTGCAAAATCAAACACTGACAAATAAGAGAGCACGACGCTGTACGATTTCTAGAGCTGATCTAGGGCAATTTGTTCAGCAGAGTGTTGTAAGCTTTGTTATGATTGCATCATCCATGACTTCTAGGAATAACATGATGCAATTCATATCATGTATGACGCAATACCAGCTTCAGATTGCATCATTCATTGTTTTGCCTAAAAAGCAAGTACTGTCCAAACCCAGTCATAGATTTATTCATAGATCCAGTCAAAGATGTATTTTAGTCATTTCCGGTTTAAATTGAGATCCCTTCCCTTTATAACTCACTTATCCTCCGCCATTCCCAAGTCAAGGGTCATATATACTGACCGAATAGCATATCTTGAAAACTAGAGCCAATCAACAATTTTAAGCATCATTTTTGTTCTCAGGGACCCAGAATTAGTAAAGTTTGACTACATTTATTTCAGAAGCATTTTGGCTGTAGAGCAGTGTTATCCTTAAATACCTCATGATTGATATAGATACTTAATAAAATTAAAGCAAACAAATAAACCCATCATTCTGCATACTCATGTCTGTCCTGTGGAGATGAGAAATCAGAGCTGTTTAGGCTAAGGATCAACTAGAAACACCATTCATAACAGTGAAAAATCTTCCATTCTCTTGGGCACACAGGAGGAAAGATGAGAGGCAAGACATGCCTTTTAATTAGACTCCAATATATTATCTCATCTGGGAGCCACAATAACTCCTACGGTTATGATTCCTTCTTAAATCTTTTCTGCCTAGTAGAGGACTGCTTTTATTCTCCAGCCCTACAATCAGACCGCAGCACTCTCCTCTCGTGAATTATAAGAAATTTTGGGAAAAGAGGTGGTCAGTTACTTGAATCACCCATTTGGAGCCTCATCCCTGTTCTCCAGCTTTTTAGGAGACACTTTCTAATCTTTCTCTAGTCCCAGTTTCTCAGGGACAGGTCACGCTGTGGAATGAATACCCTCAGATGCACGGGGCCAGTGGGTTACCTGAGCATCTTATTGGTCAACCTACCAGTTCAGGTGATGACCAAACTGAACTTCAGCAGGAGTAAAGTATTTATTTACTATAGGCATTTAGGATTTCCCCCATCCCTCCACACATAAACACAGTGAAATTAACCTCCACAGCTTTTTTTTTCTGTAGATTATTTTTCTTCTTCCAAAGGTACAGGAGATATACAATGCTTGGTACCATACTTCACCCACATATATTATCTCTAGCATTCAGTGACCCAATCCTATTTTGATCCTGGTCTTCCATAAAGCTAATTTCACACATCTGTAGCCTTGATGCTGGTTTCACACATTTATGTTCCTAATCACCATCACAAGTGAATGGAAGGAAATAACCCAGAAGAACATTAAAAAAAAAAAAGACTGGATATGGTTGGTGTTAGAATTCAATATATAAAAAGAAAAGAAAAATAGGTGTTATTCAAATAAATTTCCAAGGAATATGCCAAATGATAGTGTACAAAATTCATAGATCAAATGGATAGTAAAATTTAATTTCAGTGATTGGTTAAAAGAAAATGGCTAACACTTCAAAGTTAATGTTCCAAATAAGTAGTTAATTTTCTTTTAGATTTAATATAGTAGTAATTATGGAATGATTAATTATTAAAACCCATCTTCTTAAGGATTACAATTACGCTGAATAACACAGTTGCCAAGCAAAATTAATGATACATTTTTATTCGCCCATGTTGAATTGGTTAGAATTTTTATTTAACAAGTTTGTTAGAGAAATCCATCAACATACAAATCTATGCAAATGTGTGTTTTTGTTTGTTTCCTTTAATCAGTTAATTCTGATATTGTTTCTGACCCCGGCTGTGTGCAAAGGGTGACGGTGCTGAAATTTGGTAAAAGATTTTAGGTCTTCTTTCTGTTGTAAGGTTGCAGTGGCTTCCCACTGGTTTTGCACCTTCATTCCGTAAGGGACAAAGATTGTGGATTTGCTAATATATGAACCTATTATTTCTGCTTTATCCCTGTATGCTATTGCACAGGAGATTTGAGGAAGCCCTGTGGAATAGAACTTCATGACCTGCATGATATACTCACCCTTTGCATGGATTTGCCAGATCCTCTCTGTTTTGTGTGTCGAGACATGGTTACACTGAATCAAATAACATCTTGGCCCAGTGAGGTGGTTGGTCGATCAAGATTTATTTCCTATGAAACTACAAGAGGTAAACGATCGAATGCAATTGAT
This sequence comes from Pelochelys cantorii, assembly GCA_032595735.1. Taxonomy (NCBI): domain Eukaryota; kingdom Metazoa; phylum Chordata; order Testudines; family Trionychidae; genus Pelochelys; species Pelochelys cantorii. The sequence continues at coordinate 91,413,634 of CM064326.1, forward strand.
TGTTGGCAGTGGAATTTTATATTATTATTGCATATTTGGCTTGTTCTTTCCACACACTTCCTGCTGAAAATGTGCAATAGTTTCTGGGAAGTGCAATATCAGGAGTGCCTAGAATCCTGATGCTCTAGTCCTTATTCAAGTAATGCTGTCACTGAACTCAAGTAATGCTGCCACTGAATAGGAGAACTACACCACTATGCCCTTCTCTGTTATTTATTACAACAAAACTGTAATGAAAGCTAAATATGAAGATAGATTTTTAAAAAAACAAAACCTAGAAAAAAAGAACGCTGCTATCAATGGAAAATTTTTAGCTGAAAGGCTACAGGGCTAGGTATGTAGGCTATGTTGTGTTTTTTTATTGTTCTAGTTTAACTACAGCCATTGTAATTGAAAAAAGAATTAACCGGGGAAAGTCCTATGACCTGTATTATGCCAGAGGTCAGACTAGATGATCACAATGGTCCCTCTGGCCTACGTATGTATGAATTATGTATAATATTGAACGATTACCAGGCACAACATTGTGGTTTCATTATTTGTTGTGCTAAACTCTTTCTGAAGAGGTAGTAGAATGTGGAGGATCATGATTCTAAGAAAAAGTGAAATTTGGTAATCTTCCTTCTTTTTTTTTTACATGTTGTTTAGGAAATTTTTCCTGCATCTATCTTTTAGTTATCAGAATCAACTTAGGATGTCACCCATTTGTTATGGCAAGGAATGGTTATTACTCTAAAGAACATTGCTTATTTATCACTAAATTACATGCCTGTATCAAGTGATTTTAAGAGTGCATAGTAACTTTTTGAGTATTACACTTATTCATATTGCTTCACTTTTATTTCACGTACAACCATTGCTATCTTCTGTTACTTAGTGTGTAGGAACTACACAGAGACAGTAAAGGATGCTAGATCTGAAAAAAACAACCAACCAACCAACTAACCAAACCCTGATGCACACAATAAAAGGAGATAGAGATGTTAATTTGGAATGAACATGGGCTAAGCAGTACATACAGGAGTGATAAATTTAATTACTTAGTGCATGTATATTTCTCTTCAGTGTGCGGTGAATGCCAAATTGGGCAGATCATTTAAATTTTCCCTTTACCTTTTAGAACTGACAAAGATTAAATTCCTTTCCCTTTATTTTTTCCTTTCCCTTTATTAATTCCTCAGTTGTATGTGGCATTAAGCCTCTGAATCTATAAACATGCAGGTTCTGTGTTTTTGCTCCTTGCCATACCATAAACCTGACAAATCAAATCCTTCTGGACCATCCTACATGGGACTAGGACAAACATTTGAAGTGAAGTTCTAAGAAAGATGCAGGGCTCCTAAAACACTGATCAAGCATATAATGCATTACAGAATATTTTAAAGATGTCTAATAGTGAGGTGTTGTAGGGGTCAATTGTGGAAGAACTCAGTACGTGTGAAGTATAGGAGTGGTGAAGCCTGCATTCTCCCCCCTTTCCCATTCCCCACCCTTTTCCCTACTACTGATGAGCCAGAAGCAAGCCTCTAGGAACATATGCCATTGTAGCAAGAACGAATTGTAGATAAGAGTCAAAGGACAAGCAGTACAGCTGAGCCATAATGTAACAAGCAATGAGTAACCCCCAGAAATTTCCAAACTGCCTCAAACAAGGTAGAGACACAGTATTTAAAGCTGCACCAGAGCACAGCAATTTGGATCTCACCGATGGGCTTTGGGTACCGGTGTCTTGGAAGCTGATACAGTCTCCCATTTCATCCACAGCCGAAACAGGTTCCCCGGCTAGCAGAAGTGCCATGTTTCCTATCATGTTGTTCTTTTAATTAAGGGGCACAGCTGATAGTTGTCAGGAAATAAACTGCTTGTGTTTGAGAGATACCTGTGTAGCTTTTTTTGTACTTTGAGAACCGACTGTCGGACCTGAGATTCACTCTTGCCGGCAACAGATGTGTATGAGTGACTGAATTTCTTTTGTTTCTTTGTTAATTTTTTTTAAAATCAAGACAATTCTGTGCAAAAACCCTACATTAAGAGAAAATTAAGTACAAAGTGAATCACATAGAATCAAAATATGTCAAAGTAATGGAGCACCAACTTTTGTGTATACATTCTTATTTAATGTTCAATTATATGGCATGGTAGTCTGTTTTCTTTTTCTTAAGCAAATAATATAAATTTTCCCCTTTATTTTTAAATCCAACCCAGACCATCACAATATTTTATTGGTTATTTGGACTACTTGAGTCCACAGGCTAAGAAAGCATAACATACTGTCCTGACTTCTAAGTTATAAGGAAGATTCAGACTGAAGGAATGAATTATCTCCTTGTTGAGAGGAAAGTGAATGGACATAGACACAGGATCAATAATTTATCCTACTCCATGTATTTATTTCTGAGATCTACAGCTCCTGCTGATGCAGTTTTGAGCAGCAGAATTAGATCTAATAAGCAGGCACAGCTTATGACCCAAAACTGCAGGTTTTACCAATTCAGACAGAGATGGCTTAGGATTGTTCTTATGGGGAAAAATAAGATATCAGCATTGACTGCACTTTAAAATATATAAATTATATGAATATATACATTTTTCAAGAGCCATCTTTAGAATATAGGCTACCATTTAAGATTATCCTTCATAAGAAATTATGTATTTTTGTTTTCCATCATTTACCTTGTTTTTATATGCCTCTTCATTTTTTGTTTTTGTTTTGTTTTGTTTTGTTTTTAACTGAGAAAGAATGGTCCAGAATCTAGAATATTATCTTGGAACTCTGTTAAACTGAGACATTTTGAAAATCTGGCTTTTAGTCTTGCTCTGCCTCTATTCCAACCAGTGTTTAAAAAATAACAAGGCATAAACAAGGAAACATTTTGGGAAAAAATCTGAATTGATATAATTTTTCATTTCATTTTAGTTGTAATTTTTAATTAAATGCAAACGTGTCATGATATTTCCACTTTTCTCAGTGAATCAATATAACAATAGTTTATATGATTTTAGGGAGCTCTTGTTAGACATTTCAGTATCTATGATTAATCAATTTTCTTTTACTTATTTGAGAGTCTGTGTACTATGAACAGAGATTGTGACTCAGGGTTCAGTAGAGCAAGTTGTTGAATGGTCTTGCCCCAGTCTGACAAAGCATTAAAGTGCATGCTTAATATTAAGCAGAATATTAGTCTTTTTAAATTAAAATTAAAGACTTTACATCAGTGACAGAAGTTAGAATAGGCTCTCTGCTGCTCAAAATGCCACAAGTTTGACTGGAAATCTGGGAAACACCCTTGCCCCCTTACAGATACCTCCCTCTGCTACATTCAAACACAGATCAGCTCTATGGAAAATTGGACCAGAAAATGCAGAAAATCAGTAACTGAATATAGAAAATGTGTGTATTTCTCAGAAGTGAACTAGGAAAATGTGATATAAAATGAATTCAAGGTGGATAAACAAGTGGCTGGAAAATCATACTCATAAACTAGTTATTAACCGTTTGCTGTCAAACTTGTAGGGTGGATCTAGCAGTCCTACAAGAATCTGCCCTAAATATGGACTACTGCATAGTTTCATTAATTACCTGGATACTGGAATAAAGAGTATGCCAAACAGGGTGGTATTTCTAGCTTTTTGGAGCACAGGATTAGAATTCAAACAATCTGGGCAAACTGAAAACTTGGTCTGCAATCAGCAAGATGAAATTAAGTAAAGGAAAGCATTACACTTAAGAAGCAAAAATCAAATGCATAAATAAAAGATAAAGAGTGACAGATGAGGCACTAGTGTTACTAAAAATGATCTGGGGATTACAGTGGAGCACAAATTGAATCTGAACCAACAATGTGATGCAGCTGTAAAAAAGGTTACTATCATTCTGAGGTGTATTAAGAGAAGTGTTTGTATGACATGAGAAGTAATCAACACGCTTTATTTGGCACTAGTGAGACCCCCAGCTTGAGTACTGTGTTAAGTTCTGGGCACTACATTTTAGAAAAGATGTGGAGAAACTGGAGAGAGTCCATAGGAAAGCAACAAAAATATGAAAAAATAATTAAGAAAACCTGACCTATGTGGAAAGGTTAAAACAACAGGACATGTTTATTCATGACAAAAGACAACAAGGAGGAGAAGTGAAAAATATGATAATATTCAAACACAATTTTTATGATTCCCTGTGGTAATATAAATGTAATTATAAAACATAACTCTTAAAATATTGAATTGTTAAAGCAAGAAGGTATACCAGAGATGTTTATAAAAACAAAACCTTAGCATCCTTCTGAATGGCAATGGGCAGTGAAAAATGTTATCTGCAATGGGTAAGGCAGAGTTGGTCATTAAAATATATTTTGGCAGTCTCAGTAGTTAATCTATGAGCCAAAAGAATGTTCCCAAGTATATATAAGTGAGTTCAGTAATTATGAAAGACAACTCATGGATAATTGATATTCATAATGAATCTAAAAAGCATTAACTTTAATGGACAGACACAGGTGCAAATGCCAAAAAGAAGCATACTTCTCTGGTGATTGCAGTCACATCTTCTAGAAAGATGCACCCAACTTTGCATTCACTGGCACAGATCAGTACTGACACAGAGCAAAAGCAGTTGTAAACCCTATAGAGTTGGATGAGTAGTGCAAGATTATTTCTGTTTTAATCCCCCTGCACTCATACGAGGGGTTGTTACTGGGCCAAAATTGTTATGGAAGGTGATTTGCTGGGGATATTTGTAAATACAAATAATCTGAATTAAACATATCATTATAAAATATTCAAATATGGTTTTTTAAAATTTGTGCATCTCTTTGTTCATAGACCCACATATTAAAAGAAGGATCCCAATAATGTAGTCTGTAGTTATAGTAGTGTAAAGAACAACCAGTGAGCTCAGAAACAGGCAATGCGTGATCCTGATATCTTTTTATTGTTCTGACAACAGCCATCAAATCTTTCTACCATCTGGAATACTGCACAGGTAAGACTAGTTGATACTTCTGATGTACACACAGTTTTATAATCCATTTTTCTATCTAATAAAAATGCAGTTGTACACTATGCTAATTTTAGGACAATCTAATTCTTTGCTTACTTTGATTAAGTTATCTTAATGATCTATGATTTAAGTTGCAATATATAGTCAAATACACCTGTCTATTTACAGTGATGCTTGCTTAGGCCATTTTTTAGAACATTCTGGCATTTACTGCATTTATTTTCAGTATTTCCTTATATGAAAAATGTGGCTGTGAGGAGAAAGACGGGACACCTCTTGCCATAATGTCAAGTAGAGATGCAGGTAGCAATGCTGCCTAACTTAAATATAGAATGAAAACACTAGCATTGTGTGCTCATCTCTTGAAGAAGGGAGTACTCTGGACCTAGCGCCAGTTCCCAGGGTTCTCTTCTCCTCAACCTGGATTTCTATGTGCAAACAAGGAGAACAGCACCCATGTACATCTCTCACAGAAGTGCATTGAGCCATTTTTATACCCCGTCCACCATTTTAATCCTGGAAACTGAGGGCTGCTCTGACTTAGTCCCAGATATGCATGGCCCTAAAGAATATTTCAGCAGCTGGGTATCAGTGGAACTCAAATATACTCTGACTACTTCCATTTTCACCCCTACTGTGAGTGCAGGGAACTAGAACTGGAGTAACCCCAGGCCACTGGCAAAACTACAAGGTTTGCAGCTGCTTTGCACAACTGCATCAGTGCAAATCTGAGACAGTGAACACAAAGTTGGGTATAAAACACAACCACTGGTGGAAATGTTAAAATCTGATTTGGAAGCATATTACAATCATTTCGCATTCTTTGGACACAGGTACATACAAGGGGTGGAGAATTAGTCTTTTGTTCCTCCCCTTTCCTTCCCTTCCTGCTTTGTTGAATTAGAATTGATATTATCATGGTTTTTACTTTGTTTACTTCCCAGATGTACATCAGTACAGGTAGATTTAGATTTGTTTGCAGTTTTTCTGTTAATGATGTTCCGCCTTGTACATTAATAGCCCATCTTAAAATTCTCAACCACACATATAGTGGTTTATGATCTTTTTTACCTAGTAATTCATATAAAATGGATGATCTACATTTAAGTTTTCTAAATATATTTGAGACTGGAGTATTTCTGGAAATGTCCTCTGGGAATATTAAATTACATAAAATCTTGAAGGATTCGATTTGCATTCATTTTATCAAAATGCTGGTGTTTGTGGGTCAGATTCTCTTTTGAGAGCTGGTATTTTATTGTACCTAGGAGACGCAAAGTAGTCAGCTTCTGGTCACAAATCACCAAAAGAAAATTCCCCTGGTGCTAAGGGATAATTCATCGGAGACTAAAAATTCTGGGGATCAGATTAAATTGGGATGTAGGCATTGCAAACAGGAGAGAAATCTTGGTGTGCATACACAAGAGAGGAAAAACACAGCATCAACCAGATCAGGGGAATCATTTCCTCTTCAAAGAATCAGGTAATTTATTACCATAATGACACTCTCCCTCCTACACTCTAAAAAACTGCCAGTTGTTCCAATGATTGATTAAAAATACATTTTTGCACATTATCATTATGCTCTGTACAGCTGATGTACTAGAAAGTGTTTATTTTTTTAAAATAAACATAAATTATACTTATTGAGTTTACATTCACATCAGTTTGCAATGTTATTTTCATTTACTTGCAGTATTAAATATATTTAAATTATATTTTTAAAATAGACTATATTAATGATAAACCACTTTGTAAGGTCCAAAATGCATTTGATTCTTATAAATTAGTAAAGTATCAACATTAGTGTTAGCTAGAATACGTCTTTTTTCAGAGCCCATAAATCTTCACAACTTGCAGGATTCACCTGCTACTGTCAGGAAAGTAGTGTCCTTCATTGGTGTAGTACCTAAGGGCTAAATCTTGATCCCATTTATTTTATTTCAAATTTGATCTTTGATATCATTGCACTATGGTTTGGTCTTCTGTATTTTATGACTAGGAAAATGAGCACAGGGTTGGGAATACACACTACTGAATTTTTAGTATAGCTCTTCTGTATCACTGGCTTGCTGTGTAGTCTTGGCCAAGTCACTTAAATTACACTGCTCTACAGCCAAAATGCTTCTGAAATAAATGTAGTAAACTTTACTAATTCTGGGTCACTGAGAGTAGACACTGAATAAGACTAAACTATGTACATAAGAGTTTTTTGCCTTTTGTTTCATCATACATTTTATTTATATAACCCTTTTGCTGATTTTTAAAGTGTTACATAAACAGGACAGGTGAAATATTATCATGTAAAGCAACCATAAACACATGAAAAGACCTAGGTTTACAATTTATGATTAAAACTCTGCTATCTACACAATATACATAGACGTAAAATGTAAAAATGTAAATATCTTGGAAACAGTAGCCAATCAGTTGTTTTAATTGTCATATTTGAATTCAGCACATCAAAATACATAATAAATAGCACATTTTATCTCTGAAGCAGACAACTTCTAAAAAATTGTAGACCAGTGTAATTTACTTCTATGACAGTGTGTAGAATAACTTCTGATTGGTTGTGTCTAATATTATTTTTAATCATCATCCCTTGAACTCATGCCTTTTGTACTTAAGTGACTTATTTCTGGATTACTCCATACTGATTTATCTCAAATTTCCATGTGTGTTATTGGACCCGGTTGAAAAATTGTAGCTAAAACATTTTTTTTTTAATTTTGTAAATGCCTTTTAATGAAAATATGTGTTTCTTTTTAAAATGTACAGATTATTAAAATCAACTTTAAAATGTGTATTTTCTCTTTCTGTCAAACATTATTATGGAAAGTTCCAGTTTCCAAAGAGCTCCATTTGTTACGTATCTTGTAACCAAGCTAACTTTCTGCATTCTTTACAATTACATATGCTACATTTTTATTTCTATTTGGTTGTTTTGACTTTGTTAATAGACTATCCAGTCTATTATAGATTTAATTCCCTTAATTTCCTGTTGTCCATATTCATTCTATCAGGTTTTTTAAATACAATTTTACAATACATGATGGGGCTTCCTTAGCTTACTGTTTGAAGTTATTCAATAGTTCTATTCTTATACATATTGCAGTGGAAAGAAGGAGCTTAATCATGGACCAGGACCAATCTGTATAGATGCAGAACAAAAAGACGGATCCTTCCCAAAAAGCATATAATCTAAGTATAAAGACAAGTAACATTAGATGGAAACAGAGTATAAGGAATCAGTGAGACCACAAGTTCTATCCTCTTCTAAGTTCGTTTAAATAAGTCCCATATAACCCATTACCTAGAAACGCATTATGCCATTGTTAGCAGAATTCCCTACTGAAATAAAGAAGGAGTGATGATTATTGTGTTGTGTCTGAGCCTACCAAAATACAGGGCAGTATGAAAGACAACTTTTGTCAAATATGACACACTTATTCCTCAGAAATTACCATACAGACACAAACATGAGCAAATTGAACTGCTTCATGGTGAAAAAGCCCCCAGATTTGTCTTGTTCAGGAATTTCAATTTTTCTTCAGTTGAAACTTTGTAATACATACCTTTTTATATATCTCAAAATCCACAGCAGATATAATCCGCCAAACCCCCTACATCAAAGGGGTTAGGTAATTAAAAAGGGTATTTAGATGCTTAAACCTTAAATATTGTTTCTGAAAATTTACTTTTATCACTTATATCAGTGCCATACACAGTCAGATGGAAGTTCTTCAACATTGAATGTCTATCAGAAAAGTTAAACACCTGCTGATAGTGTAATTTTCTCTGATGATGAAGTGTTTGCCACACAAAGTGAAGAGTAGCTTCCAAACTGCGTAAGGGTCCACAGAGGCATTGCCCATGAGGATGCTGATGGGGGTGAACAATGACTGGTCCCACCCATTACTTAAGTCAGAAGTAGGCAGAGGAACAAGAAAGATTGTAACTGGCTGCTGTATTAAACCTGACTCATTTGTCCCTGGTTACTGGCTCTGGCTCTGACCACTACTCATGACCACTTTAACATAACCATCCTAACAACTTGCTTGGACCACAAAGTCCTTGGAGAAATAGAGTATGTCAGGCAGGAATCTGACAAAGAATTCCCTGTTCTTAGAGTTACTAAGATCACAACGCAGGTGGCTCACCTTTTGGAAGACAACCAAGAGATGTATCCACAGGGTACAGAGTTGGTCACTAAAAACGAGATATTGCAAGACCAAGTGCTCCAACTTTGAACTCAGACCTCTGCACTTCATCCCCAACCTTCTGCACCATCATCTTGATCCTCTGCCCAACATCCCTGTGGTGGAACACTTTAATGAGTGGGTTTTGTCCATGAAAGCTCATGATACTATATATATATTTCTTATCTCTAAGGTGTCACAGGACTACTCAGTTTTAAAGTTACAGATTAGCATGGCTATTCCTCTGAGACTTACAATGATTTAAAGTTTTTGTGAATCAGTTCTGCCTTCAGTTCTTGCTTCACTTGCAGACATTCTCCTCTGAGGCACCCAAGATAAGCCTAGAAGTCAGCCTCCTGGGTGGAGAAGCATTGGAATTGGGATTTCTCTTTATCTGAAACTGACAGTTCAGTACTGTTGAACAGGAGCACTTTTCCAGCACGTGATGTAGCTTTCTTTGATGGTCTCAATTATGTATTGTGGAACACACTGTGAGTAATCTCTGGCAGGACCAAAGTACATCTGCGTCTTATGCAGAACATTTTCATTGGCTTACAACAGACATGGCCCAGAAAGAGGTGGTCTAACTATATTAATTGCAATGGGGCCTATGAGAAGAAATCAAGAATGAGCTGGTTCTGATCAAGACCCTAACCGACCAAAACACTTTCATTGATCTAGATCGATAATCAATTCTGGGAATGACAAGAGAAGAAAGGTGAAATTATAGAAATACATCCCTGTTTATTAAACCTAGCTCTGTGGATGGATCTGATGCAGGTAGACCTGACCAGCCTGATCTTTACCTCGAAGGAAAAGTAGCATCATTAACATATCAGTCTGTGTTTTTTTCTGTGACGAGGCTTGGTCATCAGCACCATATGGACAGACTCTAAAGGTTGTTGTTTGCAAAGAAAATGCAGATATTACATGGCCAATTGGCTAATTTAGGTTCATGTCAATGGATGTCTGTAAGAAAGACTTGAAAACTTTCAGTATCACTTCTGCAAGCTGGGTAGATGCTGCAAGCAGGGTAGATGTAGCTAGCTGCAGGTTACACAGGAAGGCTGTGCTGCATGAGGGACTCAAAGATTACTTTTACACTGCATTTAGACTTCCAGTCTGATTCATGACAGCTGACTTGGTCTCATGGAACTCAAGCTAAAGGACTGTTCAATTTAGTGTAGATTGCTTGAGCTGTAGATTGGACTCTGGGGTTGTGCAAAGCAGGAGGGCTCCAGAGGTCAAGTGTAGTCTAAACCCAAATTTCTTCAATGCCCTTATATAGTCATTTGGCCCTAGTTCTGTTAGGCCAGTCAGCTGGCTAATGCCAACTGCAAGAGTTCCACTGCAGTGTAAAAATACTCAAAGAGGCTCAAAGAAAGGTGGTTCAGTGAAAGTAGTGTGCCGGTGTGTAACAGGTTCAGTCCTGTGTGTGAGCACCCCGTGGTGGCTGAAGGGAGTCTCTCAATTTTTATTCACCTGTCTGTGGGTGAGTCAATGTCTAGTACATGGCCGGGATTCAGGCCTCTTCTTCTACCCTTCCTTCGCTCAGGTGTGGTTTGCAAGGGGTTGCAGGGGGACCCAGGCCCACCCACTCCTCTGGGTCCCGGTCCAGGGACCCTATACTTAGCAGTTACCTGCCAAGTTTCAAAGTCCGTAATTGTGGTCATGTCCCTGGGCCACTTCTCCGGGATGCCGTTTCACCCAGCCCTTCTCTAGGGCCTTGTTTCTGAATTCCCCTTGTCTGGGGTTCCGCAGAGTTGTCACTGTCTAGCCTTTAGCCGCAGAATCTAGCTCCGCTCAGTTATAAGAGTCCTGCTTCTACTCGGAGCTGTCCAAAGTTCTGGTGTTCCCCTGTCAGCCCAGAGGTCTGCCTGGGTTGAGCTCTAGGAAGGAACTGACAGGCCTGATCTAGCAGTTCCTTATATAGCAGCCTGCCACATCCTGCTTGGCTGTTGTGAAGGCTGCCCCTCCACCCTGCTTGGAGGACCTCTCCTCTGCTCCTGCTGCTGGCCAGAGTGCTGAAAGGCCTCTAGCAGGGAGGTCAGGCTTTTTCTGCCCCATCACATGGTGTTTCACCTTCTGGCAATGCAATTTATGCCTGCATTATGTGCGGAAAGGACTGCACTTGAGAATTAGATTTTTTAGCTGATTATGATGCTGCAACTGAGCATCTTTGGTGCTTCTAGCATTGTCTTTCAAGACAGATGGTGATCATCATCAATCATCCTGAAAAAATGAGATATGAAAATGATTTCTGTAGGCAGTTATAAAAAGTATTTAGAGAAAAACGAGGTTAAGACTCTAAAATATGGTATTTCAGACTAGCTTTAATGATGTCTGTCAACCCCACAGACCACAGAGAAATTCCAAGAATTATTTCTTAAATGTCAGTTCTTAATCACATTCAGTTTGCTTGGACCATATGTGGCAAAGAAACTAGATGAAAAACACCACAAAGTAAGAAACTCACAACATATGTCTCTCTGATTTTTACGCCTAGAACAAAGGGTATTGGTGTGGAAAAAAACAGATAAAAGATGGGTTTGGGGGAGCAGAGATAAATCCTGCTGAGATAAATGGAAAACATAATGATGAAGCATATATTGACCAACTTATCACTAATTAAGGATTCAGACTATAGAACATTAACTTGATATGGTTTATGTAATATCATGTTATTTCCAACAGATGGATCATTCCTTTAAGGCATAGCTCACAGTAAGGGATGTTTAATCAAAATATTTAAATCTAAAGAAAACCAAACTTCTTTATACTTCTTTTCTTCCTTCTCTTTATATAGAAATTTTAATGGGAAAGTCCCATGGAGATAGCATCTAATCTGTTTCTTGGACAAAAGATAGAGTTAATTTTAACACTCTCAGATTCTGAGTTTAAAATCTCATCTTGTGTATTAATTTAAAAGGACAGATGCACATGACGGGAAGGTGGAATGAACAACTCAGGAGACACAATGGACATGCTGTCTCTAGCATGTAGTTCCAATGTTGGAAAGCTGCAGGGCCATTGACAGAAACTTAGATAGCGATTTCATCACTAGACCCAACCACATCAGCCACTGCATAAGGGTCTCATTTAACTGCACATCCACTAATGTGATCTATGCCATCAAATGCCAGCAATGCCCCACTGCCATGTATATATGAAATTGCTTTCAGATATATGAAAAGGCAACACACAGAAACCTGCTGGAGAACACTTTAACCTGTATAGACACTCATTAATGTGTCTCAAAGTCACTGTGTTGTTTCAGTCCAATACTCCACAAACCAAATACACAGGGAAGAGTTGGAACTTAACTTCATTTACAAGTTTGGGACCCATCACAAAGGTATGAATAAAGATGTTACCTGACTAGCACACTACCTTCCACATCCTAATGATTTACCCAACCAAACAATGGATACTTTAGAACAATTTGCACCTTCTCTATCAGCTTCTTGTAACATGAACATTCTAATTCATTATTATTTCCCTTTATCCCCCCCCCCCAACACCTATTTATTTTGGAACTGGACTTTTAATACGCCATTCATCTGAAGAAGTGGGTTATGCCCACGAAAGCGCATACCATCTACACATTTTGTTAATCTTTAAGATGCTGCTGGACTATTCATTGTTTCTTATGTTTTTCCAGTTACAGACTAACTCAGTTACCCCTCTGAAATGTAGGTAGATGTTTTTCAGAGATAAGGAAGAGAAACCAGGGTCCAATGGCTTGTTATGACTCTGGTTTCTCTCTTGTAGCTGTGGAAAACATCAATCTAAATTTCTCCAGTTTTTCTCCTGACAAGAGTTCCCAGGGATGGGGCTATTCAGGAATACTGCTATGCTTAACATGAGACAATGATTGGTAGTAATAGATTTGTCATGGCTAGCTAGGTCAGGCTATTATTAGAGATAAACCCAACTCTGATTTGAAGAGGGGAATATTAGGAAGAACAGAGTAGAGAAAGTCACCTCTCAGGGACTGCTCAAGACAGAGTCAGGGAAATAGTGATGCCACCCGGCTCTGTCTCTTTCTCTGGTCCATTGCAGGTATCTTTCAGAATCAGAAAGAGAGGCCCCAAAGTGTCTTGGTAACTTACTATAATATAATACCATGGAGACTATCTAACTTGATAATGATTTTGAGAGGATTGTTAATGACATGGTGCTGCTTCTGCTCCAAAGCTAAATCAAATTACTAAGTGGTTCTCCAAAATTAAGTGTTTAAGGAGATATCAGTGTTGTACCATCAAAAATGCCTGAAATAAGATTTTCTATAAGACAGTTCTACGCAGTACTTTGAGTTCATCTCATACTTGCTTTCAACATTTATATAATGTATTTTAGGTGTTGACTATATTTTATATCCATAGGATCCATCAAAATCTACTATATATTTAACAGAGTTTGTGTGTCTATCTGTCTGTCCATATGTGAATCTGTTTGTTCAAGAAATCCTCCTAAATGCTAAGAGTGAGGACCACCAAATTCGATATGCATCTCCCTTTTTTCATAGCTTTAAGCTAGTAAAGGTTTGGTTGCGCTAGAACAAAACCATTTCTCATAAAACACAAAGGGAGAGGTCTGCTAGAAGACACAGTTATATTGCAGAATGATCGCAGGTAAGTGAGTGGGGCTGGCTGTGAATGGGTATCTGTATGTTGATGACCACCATACCCGGGTACAGTTCCCATGCTGGTAAGCTGCCAGCCAGGCAGCACAATCCTCTTAGGCCAGCTCATCCTAGGGAGCTGGCAGCTAGACAGCATGGCCCCTGATACCTTGGCCAACTCTGGAAAGCCACCACCCAGGCAGGGCAGCCTCTCTTCCCATGGCCAGCCCATCTGACAGCTGGTCAGCAATGTCACCCTGCCTGCAGGGAGCTGTTACCCAGTCAGCATGACCTCTGCCATCAGCCCTGGGAAGCAACCATCCAGGTGGTGTGTGCCAGCCCCATCTCAGACAGTACTAGGGAGCCAGTGGATGGGCAGCACAGCCCCTGCCATCCTGGCCATCCCCAGTGATCAGCCCACCTCCTGTATATTCCATATCCTGCCCTAAGCCCGTCTCCACCCCTTGCCCTGACTCTTGCCCCCCATCCCCTGACCTCATCCCTTCCTCACTCCACAACCCTGACTCCTGCACCCTTCTCACATACCTGCAGCCCCCTGCCCTGAGCCCCTCCTCTCTCCCAAACCTTACTCCTGCAACCCACAACCGCCACATTCCTAAGCCTGTCTTGACTCTTGCACATTCCATAGTCCCAGCTCCCTGCTCTGAGACTTTTCTTAATGATCCATGCAATGCTGGATAAATGTGCTAGTGTATAGTTGATGCATACTATGGATTTAAAATGAAGTTTTAAAAGAATACATTAGCCATTTTGTTAAAAGCTGTGTAGAGTAGACATATCCTTAGAAGCAATGTCTCACACAGAATACATAATGATTTCTGAGCTCAAGGATTTACACCTTCTATTCATGTAGGTAGGAACAAGGTGATTGTGCCCTTTTTTTGAAAGAAGCATCCTACAGAGACTAAATTAAATCCATAATTATATTGACTGCAGGGGGGAAGGAGTAAATTACAGAAATGCCTACATTTTGTATTGCTTTTTGGTATTAGTGGAATGAGAATTAGTCCCAAAGACTACCATAAACTCAGATGAATCAATAAATATCTCATCTTGCAATTTCACTATTTATTCAACACTGTTTATCTCCTTCTATGTTCCACTCAAAATATAGTTATTGACTAATTTAAACAAAAAATCCCCAAATTTAAAAAAAAAACCCATTAGCACAATAAATTACTCTTTCAGTCACAATCAGCTGTCATGTACAAAATATGGTTTTAACACTGGCAAATTCCTAACACTAACACATAAAAAATAAAAATATAACAAATGTGTATTTATTATTTATTTTAAATGTCTTTTTAGAATGATCTCCATTGAGAATTTTCATCCCTTTGCAAAATGGTCCTCATTTTGGCATACACACTTGACTAAAAAATAATAGCAGCAAATAAGTCAGATTTCACAAAAATACAATAAGATAAATACACAGAGATTGAAGCATGAAATATGTATATATAAAGGAATTCTTGTGTGGACAAGTATATAATTGTTATTTTTCATTTCTGTTAGGAGTATTTATTTTATATAAGGAAGTGCAATTGTTTATTATATGAAACAAATAGAAAGAATGATAAACATGGTATAATGGAAAATTTGCCATCCAGTGAGACAGTTATTATCATGTTAATGTGTTTGTATTTATGTAGCTATTTTATGATTTTTTAATTCATCCATTTCAATGACATCTGGACAAAATGAAATTAGAGCCAACAAAATTAGTTTTAGAACTACGGTGACCATTTTAAAGATATTTTAGCACTTTTTCAGAAAGCTAGAAATGGGATTCTTAGACTGAGATTAAAAACACGTGTTTTACCTTTATATTACCAACATACTTCCAGGCCAGATTATAAAAAAAAGTTCCATACTCGCAATTGTAGACAATGACATATTTTTAAAAACAACCATTTTAGGCACATAATTGAAATCTGTCCTTAAAGACAAAATTATATGAGGATTAACGTAAATTATTTTAATCTGAAATAAACTCCCAAATACCCATGACAAATATGATTGTGAAACTAATGAAATCAGAACGATAGGTAGAACCAAAACTGCATTCTTAGATGTGAAACATAAAGTCTCCATTTTCTAAAAACTCACATTATAGAATCATATAAGCATAGAACACTAGAACTGGAAGGGACCTCGAGAGGTCATCGAGTCCAGTCCCCTGCCCTCACGGCAGGACCCAGTACTGTCTAGACCATCACTGATAGATGTCTATCTAAACTGCTCTTAAATATCTCCAGAGATGGAGATTCCACAACCTCCCTAGGCAACATATTTCAGTGTTTAAATGCCTTTACAGGAAGTTTTTCCTATGGTCCAACCTAAACCTCCCTTATGTAGTGTGATGTTGAATTCCAAGAGGGTGTGTCACAAAATTATTGTATGTATTTCAAGTATCTTATGTAAGTACTTTGAAGCAGGCATTGCTATTTCTATTGGGTTTGTAAAATGCCTAGCACAATGGGGCTTCAAGGTGCTACAATAATAAATAATGGTGTGAAGGATTATATGAATATTTGGGTTTGTTATTTATTTCTAACTTCTGCCCAGTTTGGAAAGGAAGATAGGGACTCTGTGAAAAACATGAACATGCAGCCATATTACATGACTTCTGTAAGACTTAACATAAGCAAGGTAATTGCAACACAAATAGTAGATAAATATGCTATTTCTTTTCCATAAATGCAGCTGCTTAACGTATGCACACCCTTGTGGTAACTGACATGCAAATGAAAGCACACTAGAATGTGCTGTGCACATGTAACTGCCCACAGATGGATTTGAGCCTGGGAAGATTAATGCAGGAGCTTCTATAGCTTGAGCTATAAAGCCAGGTGGCTCTCCATTTAGGCTGTAGAGCTCACTCATTCCTCTCACTGTAAGTTGTCTAAGTGCTACCACACAGCACAGTGAACCACATCCCCTTGGTGTGTGGGTTACACATAATCGTTTACCTATCAAATGTGACTTGTTCCTTGGGTCACATGACGCTCAATATCGGGATTACAAAGTCTCCCCTGTGAACTAAATGCTAGATCAGCATATCATATACACTTGGCCACATCTGACATGCCTTCCAGAAGTGAGCAATGGCAGTGACACAAATGCACAGTAGCCAGTATATATAAAGATTGTCAGAAGTGATGTAGAAACACTGATAGTTGAGTCAGTTGTCTATAGGAGGGGTGGGGAAACAACTAACAACTGGGTCAGGATAGTTAATACATTCCTGGACCATCCTTCTTTGGGGAATATGTCTCCGAGAATATATAAAACTTAAAAGCCTGTCTTCAAATAAATATATTCCTTTTGGGATGACTCATTTATTCTACTTTAATTAAGAATTTTTATTGAAGTATATTTAGATGATTAAAAAGTAGTCAGCAACTGAAATTTGCCAACAATAACAAAAATAAAATGGATAAAACAAAAATATGAATTGAAGTTCCATTTTAAAAGAGGAAGAAAGATAAAAGAATTGGGGGGGGTAGATATATACATACACAAACATACTATGTTTTTATGTCACTGATGCATTTTACATTTTCCTTTACAACTGCATTTCAGGTATTAAACTTAAATTAGGACATTTTACAAATAATGCAGTAATATCAGATACCATACCATTGTAAAGTATTGCCTTTTTAAAATAAAAAATGTCTATTCAATATATTAAAGTAAGACTAAGAGGCTCATACAAACTAGCAGTCAACCTGTAATTTCCCCCTGAATTCTAAAACTTAATTGTTGTTTGAAAATATTTTGTTATTTATTAGGGGCTTTTGTTAATTATTTTTCATGTATGCACATAGATTCATAGAGCTGTAGGATCAGAAGGGACCTCAAGAGGTCATCTTGTCCCATCCCTTGCACTCTTGGCAGGACTGAGTATTATTGTCTGCCCTTCCTGATTTTGGCCAGAAGTAAATGTGCAACTAAACAAGAAGAGATCAGATGATTGCATACCTTTCCAGCTCAACCTATCCTAATAAGAATGAGAAATCTTGTGAAAAACTGTTCTTATAAGATTAATAGGTTGATTTTTAGACCAAGGAGATCTAGACAAGCAAAAAATAAATTTTGGAAATTTAACCAAATGAATTGTCAACGAAGTTTTTCCATCGCTAGTGCATTGTATTATTCCTTCACATAATACTTTTTTGTATTTCTTCACACTTTTCTATCTGAGGAGCTCAAAAATTAATGGTATATGACCCAAGTCATACCCACTGATCTCTCTGAGAATTTCACTGACTGATAAATATTTACATTTTGTAGTTGGGGAAACTGATATGCACAAGAGTTAAGCAAATTACCCAAGATCATGTAATAAATATGTGAGTGAAATTATATTGCTAAACAACCAAATCTTCTGACTCAAGTCCTGTGCAGTAACTCCTAGATGATTTTTCTATAACAAATCAAAACAGTATTTTCTTTCAGTGAGCATGATTTTTGGGATAAAGCTCTATGCCAAGGGCTGCCACTAAAGTCTTGAACATAGGATACGTCTAGACTACAGGCTTCTTTCAGAAGAAGCTTTTTTTGGAAGAGATGTTCCAAAAAAACGTCTTCCAAAAAGCAAGCATCCAAAAGTGCATTTAAAAAGCAATCTGCTTTTTCAAAAGAGAGCATCCAGACTGAATGGATGCTCTCTTGATGTAAGCTATGATTGCTATGGGTGGAATGGCCACCAGGGCACCGGTGCTTTTTCCTCTTCTTCCAAAAGAACTCCCTCTTCCTCATCCACACACAGCTTTTTACGAAAGAGCTCTTTCACAAAAAGGCTTCTTCGTCATAGAATAAGGATTTTCAATGATGGAAAAAAACCTCTGTTCTTTCGATTTTCTTGCAGAAGAACGCAATTGTAGTGTGGATGTTCCTCAAGTTTTGTTGGAAAAACGGCCATTTTTCTAGCAGAACTCTGTAGTACAGACATACAGAGAAAATAAGATTTAATTTTATTGCACTGGTATACCTGAGTAATATTTTATGTTCCAATAACTATATGTGACACCACACAACCTGTGGAATTCATCAAGAAGGCCAAAGCTATTACCAAAGAGCCCCCAACCCTGCAAAAAAAAACCAACAGCAAAACAAATTTGAAAACTGTGCACCTAAAAACCATTCAGAAAGGCTACTATTATGTCCCACTGTAGGTGTTATTAGAGCTTCCAGGAGGGTAGGGGAGGATTTGGTCAGTGGAGCCAGCAGGGGCAACAGGTGTGGGGAAAGGGAGATTAAAAGGGCGAGCCCCCCAGAGCACCCATGGATTTGTCTCCTATGCTAGAAACCATATTCCAATAAGATTAATGAGCAACACTCTTGATGGCATTGTGTCTTTAGCTACTCAGACTATTATTGCTTCTTGTCATTGGATACATCAAAAAAGACCCAAGAAATGCAACAGATTGTCATCTTTTATAAATCTCTCCACCCCATAATTTGAGTGGATAGAGAAAATCAAGCAAGGGAGAGTGAATGACTCCATATAAGTTTTAAAAAATTGTTGTATTGCAGTATGAAATATAATTATGTAAATTGTCACATTGTAGATCTTTTGTCTGAGTTTTAACATGGAAAACACAAAAAACCAGACAAATTACTAGGGGTAGTTTTTAAAACCTATATATTCTTTTCAGGGGTGCGGAACCTTGGAACTGACCCCCAGAAAAATCAGTTGGGAGCCTCACACAACTGAGAAGCAAAAGCAAACTCACTGACATGGCTCCCAACAACTCCCAACTCCCATGAGGGAGGGGGCAGGGGTAAGTGACAAGGTTTGGAGGCTCCCAAGACTCACTGTGGTCCGGATCAAAGTAAGTGGGGGCCAGACTTGGCCTGCAAGCCAAAGGTTCTCCACCCCTGTTCTAAAAAGTGCTGACAATGAGTTCTTCTAATACCACCCAACCCAACAACAATAAAAAATCAGAATATGTGGCTACAGACTTAGTTGGGTTCACTTCCTCCTTGCTTCCTGAATGATCTGACCCTGACAGTTTATTATCTAGAAAACCAAATCAGAGAAGTAGTCTTCCATAACTTATGGGAATTCTTGGGACTAGGCTAAATCTAGAATTGTTGACCCTGTCCCCTCAGATATAATTTTATGTTAGACAGATAGATATAGATATAGATATACCCCATTTCTGAAAGAAAAGCAAAAATGAAGAATAAATAGGAATAAAATCCCCCTTTTCCTTTATAAAATTTTGGAGCAGTAGAAAATTATGCTTTTTCAGTTTGATTAACATAGAACAATCTACATAGTATTCTGATGTTAGAAATAACACAGGTGTAATATAAGCTGCCATGCCAAAAGTTGAATATTTCAGGATTGATTTTTAACAATGTACAAACCCAGGAAATTATTCTTTTCTTATTTTTCACAGTAACACTGAAATAAATCCATTTACTTCCTGTGGTTTCTCCTTATTTACAGAGGTGCCCACAATGTCAGGATTTAAGACACATACATGCTAAATGCTAGCAAATTGCACAAATTGAAATGAAACTGCACAAGATAGTTATAACATAATTACTATCAATCAAAAGTTCACAAGAGACTCTATTCATGAGAAAATATGCTTTAATCAGTGGCAAAGAAAACTGAAAATTACTTAACAGAAGTATGTCTGCAGGGAGTAACTGCACTAAGGAAAAGGGTATGATGTACACCAACAAAGGGCCACCGATTAGTACTCCGTGTTTCTGTTGCATTACATTGCTGGTGTGACTAATTCTATCTAATGCAGTACATTACCCTTTCAGTGGAAAAAAATAAATAGCTTTAAAAATGTGTATCAAAGGGACAGAGTGTCCAAACACGAATAAATATGAATTCATTTATTTCTCAGAAGTTTTGTCTCAATATATTTTCAGTAGACAATCACTTGAAGCATGATACCTGCTTTCATGTCTATTTCTGTGGCAAAATATCCACCACAGATGCATAATTAACAGCTTCTTTGATAAGCCGGTCTTACAAAAGTGCTCTTTCAAGTGATGATACAAAGAAGATAATGAGACTGATTTTGATCCCACTTAGAATGGTGTAAGTGAAGTTAGACTCAAGTTCTATAAACAAAAAAAATGCATCTAATTAAAAGTGGGACACATATATATGATTAATTCCTCTCCTCACTTGCACTGGTGTATGCAAATAGGAATTTCCTGCAAATAATTATTAAAACTTATATACATTTGTATTGCAGTAGTGCTTAGTGGCATAAAACAGACACAGACCCCACTTGTGCTAGGCATTATACAAATGCATACACTAAAATCCGGTCCCCACTGAAGCTGTTGGCAAAGCTCAATTGACTTCAATAGGAATTGAGAGTGTTCCCTGGTGTCTGTACCAAAGACTTCAAGTGACATCCATGGACTTTGGATCAGACCCATAAAAATGAAAATTACTTCTCTAGAGAGAAGAGAAGAGAATAGGTAGTACCTGAATGAGACAAACTAGCAGGCAAAGGATGGGATAAGTGAAGGAATGATAATAAAAATAGGATTAGGACATAAGAGCTAAACATAGAGGTCTTAGGCAAACAGCAAAAATCTCACTATAGGATTCCTATACTGTATCGCATCAAATGACAATTTTCTATATGTATCACAGCAAAGGTCAGTTTTAAGGAGGGACTGTCCATTGGCTGCAAAATCAGCCCACACATTTCCTGCAAACTCTGGCACTCAGACATGCTAACAAAATGTCAGGAATGATTAATAAAGGGATATATAATATGACAGAAAAATTCATAAAGCCACTGCGTAATTCTACAATGTGCACCCACATCTTGAATATTGCATGTATTTTTTTTCTTGCTCTGTCTCATAGAAGTTATATTGGAACTAGAAAAGGCACAGAGAAAGGCAACAAAAATGATTAGAGATATTGAACAGCTTCCGTACAAGGAGAGATTACAGAGATGGGGGCTCTCCAGCTTTGAAATTGAGGCAACTGAGGGACATGGTCGCAATCTATACAATCATGAATAGCATGGAAACGTGAATAATAAAGTATTATGCTTGATTGTCTGTCTATGACAGCATCATTAAAAAAATATAACAATAAATGTTTTCCTTTAAAACTAACCTGTACTGTATCAATTTACTACATCATTTCCATGAGCTTTACATTTATATAGTTCTGGAAGTAAACAAACAAAGAGGACACACTGAGATAAAAGGAGGAATGAAAATAAAAATTCAAAGAGGAGAAAGAGTAAGAAATTGAAAAAAAAGATAGGAAAATTATTACCAGTAAAGGTGGTAAGAAGAATAAGAATGAAGAAAAGCCTAGGAGGTAGGAGATAAATGCTTTGTCAGAAAGCACATGGGCTCATGTCTGTGTGCTATTCCTGCATGCTTTTGATTCACTGCAACAGATATTTGTACAAAAGATTAAGACAAAGATCCTTGGGCCCAGGTGAATTAAGCTTGGTGCAGAAGTAGGGAGTAAAAGTGGCTTAGATTTTTTTGCATTTCCATGTTCCTGAGCTGAAGAATATTACTCCCTCCCCTTTGTCCCACCCCCACCTCCCCACAGCCTTACAGCTGCTTTAGCTTATGTCAATTTCTAGATGGCAAGTTTTGGGAGCTGGTGAGCAGCACAGTTGCCCAGGGCACTAACTTCCAAGAATTGTCATATCCCAAGTGCTTCCCCCTCCCCTCTTTGATTGAAAGTCCATTTCGTTCCGCTCTGAATGGCTGGCTGAGGTGTACTGTGTTTGGAGATAGGAACACAAAAAACATTTTTTGCCCTGGCTGACAGTGACCCTGTAGGTCATATAAGATAGTCTGTCTATAGCTTCTCTTGCCCACAGCAAATTTCCTAGGAAGGAAGTGGGGAGGCACCAATCTAAGTACATGGAATGTCATTATATTAGACAGGTATAATCAATAAGATCATATCTATCTGACTCTATCAGAATTCTTTTCTAAACAGATGTGTTTTGGATGAAATGTGATTTCTCAACTGCATAACAACTATTGGTCATATATCAGTTTGATTGAAGGACTGTGCTCACATCTGGTTTGTTAATTTTGCCCAATATCATTTAGCAGTAGTATATTTAAAATGCAGAACAACGCTTTTTAACGTTTTTGTTTTCTATTTATACTTTATATTTTCCTTGGGATCAGCTATTAATGTGTATTATTTAGGTTTTCCTTGTTTTCAGATTATATCTTGTTAAGCAGTTGTAGCTTTGAATCATTTTTTATTCAAGTAGTTTTGCATTTTGCATAACTGTTTTATTGGGGGGAATTCAAGGCTGGATGATTTCTAGACATCTTAAATTAAATTTGAATATAAATAGATTTTTGACAACTAACTTTTATCATATATATAAGTGTTTTTATAACTATTCCATAGCATCAAGCAATTGGTTATTTTAGTTCATTCTTTCCTTTAGAAAAATTATGCAAAGATATACTTGAAAAATAAACGGGATAGCTAGATGTATAGAGCCTTGCACGAATACAAAATTTGCACCAACATCTGAATGCCTATCCACAAAAATACGCCATGGATATCCACATCCACACCTGCGGATTGTGGATACCTGCTGATATAAAATAGATAACCATGGATTTGCAGGGCTCTAAAGATGTAATTCATCCAGACTTGAATGACTATGGAAACTGGTAACATGCTTCTGTTATGTTCAAATTATATTATCAAACATCTTTATTTTCAGGTTTACCAACACAGCTGTTAGAGAAATTACAATGGTTGTCAATTAACTGATTCAGAACAAAGCATTAGGAATACTTTCTGTCATACAAATAAATCTCAGTACACTTCAGTACATGCATCCTGAAATCTACTATATTGGGATCAACATTTCATCTCACATGTATTCAGAAGAAATTCCCTGGTTTCAGTCTATATCATTTGCATAATATTATTTTATATTCAATATTAATTGCTCTAAAATCAGGACTGGAAAGTAAAATAATCAAATCTCAAAAATGAAAAAAAAAGGTTGTTTATGAAACTTTCACTCTCTCTCCTTATATGTATGCCTTATGACAATTACCTTTTATTGTTATCATGCAGCATTTTTCTGCAGGACTCTGGTTCATATAGTTAACCAGGAAGCTGCTGAATATTTCTATTTATCCCATAATTAATTTAGAACCTAATCTAAAGTCTATTAAGTCAGTCGAAAGGCCCCCATTCAATTCACTGTGATTTGTATGGACTTTACTTCACACAGACATGTCGACGGGGGGGGCGGGGGTTGGGGGTGGACAAAAGGGGCAATTGCCCAGGGGCCTGATGATTCAAAGGGGCCCAGCCGGAGCTCCTGGCTGCCGCTGCTTCTTCTGCTGCTGGAGCAGAAGTGGCCGCCAGAGCCCAGGCCCTTTAACTTGCGCTGTTCTGAGCACTATAGGAGGCCCTTAGGGTAGGGTCTTAGGGATGGGGAGGAAGGTTAGTTATCCCAACTCTTCTGGGGATGCAGAGCCATCCCTCCACACTTTGCCTAGTGGCATGCAGAGATCATCAACTCCTCTTACTTCACACAAAACCTGCATTGCATAGAGAATATTTTCTCCATATAACCTTTTTTTTTATGGGACACATAAATGTAATATCGAGGTGTCTCACAAATATCATTGAATTTATTCTTCCAACATACTTGCAAGATCAGGAATTATTACAATATTTAATTTACATAAATAGAATTGAGACAGAAAAATTGTTTAACTTGCCTACTCATTTGGAAGTTCTGTAGCAGAGTCTGAAAAATAATCCACATCTTTTGGGCCCCAGCTATGTCTTAATTGCCAGCAGCTGTAGACTTTTAGTCTACCAACCTTTAGAGACAGACAAAGAACAATAGTACACAGTGTTTGTTTTTGAGTCATAGAGAAGGATGGTCCTTGCACTCCTTTGAGCATTTTTTCCCCTAGGTTTGGGTTCAGGAGTCTCTTTCTCTGTCAGTCTGACTTCTTTCACTTACATTAATTCACTTAAGAATCTGCATGTTCAACTACATTGTTCAAATTTTAAGGTACAATATATATGGTGCAAAGCAGAAGTTATAGCTATTTTTTAAAGAAAACCTTTCCCCTCCAAAAGGAAAACAAAATGAGGAACTAAAAATAAAAACTGGGCACAGAGCTAAAGTAAAATGAGCCAGAAAATGATGGCTGATACATCTAATATAAATTACAAGTTTTAAGAATATGGTATTACAACAGTAGATAAAATCATCATGTCCTCTGTGTCAAAGACTAAGTTCAATTGCACATTGGATTGATATCTTCATTAATTAGTTGCAGCCCATATTTGTGGCACTATTAACATATCAAATTTGGAACATTAGCTATGTCCAGCTGCCCTTTTATTTAGCTAAATCTGATGCTAAATTCCCTCCTCCCTGCTGAAAGAAAGATGTCTACTGAAAGAAAAATGAGTAATGAAGCATTCTTCTTCAAACAAAAATGTTCAGTACATCATTTATGGCTCAGGTGGGATTTACTTAAAAACATTATTTTAAGTAAATAATGCAATTTTGAAACATTATTCCATGTTACAATTTTGAAACATTATTCCATGTCTACTTATATAAAAAATTAAATCCATCCCCACAACAGAAGATATTGAATAGATATTTCCATCTAATTGTAACCAAATGTGACAGTAATTCTACAATGTCAAAGGGCTTCCACTTTGACAAATGTGAAAACATAATGAGATTTTGAAACTCACAACAATAAGTATGAATGGTTTTTTTAGCATAGGAATTTAAAAAAAATTAAAAAGTAAAATTAGCATGCAATGTATTATTGTATTCATATAACCATACTCCAGTAATCAACCTTGTAAATTCCATTATAGGCAACAATGTTGGAATCATTGTTTCTATAAAAAGAACAAACAGATAGTGTGCTGCGGAAAAAAAATCTACATTTTTAGTTCTTCTATATGCCTAAAGTATCATTCATTCACATGAAGTTACCTATATAGAATTTTTTAAAAACCTCGGTATATACTGTAAGTGATATTTTAATGCAGGGGTGGGGAACCTCAGCACTGGGGGCCTTTTGCAGCCTCTGGCTTGCCTGGATCCAGCCCCTGAAGTTCAGATCTCCTCACTGGTGCCACTCCACCAAGGGGGCTGGAGCACACAAAATCTCACTTGTGTACAGCCTCTATCTGGTTTTTCTGCGGGTCAGCAGGCCCTGACCCAAAAAAGGTTCCCCACCCCTGTTCTAATACAAAATTGGTAAGCAATCTTACCCTTTGTTCTGAAATGCCTCCTCAAAGTTTTAAAAAGGAGAATAGAGCTGTTCAGCTAGTTAAAAATTATTTTTGATTGGGTTTGAAAAGTGCTGAGTTCAGTTTGCTCCAGTAGTGTTGGATTTGTTTCTCATGAGTATTTGGATAACCACAAGCATGAGACAAAATATTTGCTGTCCCCAAAGCTTCACTGATTTTATCACAAATTATTATCTAAATATTTTAACCCAAGTACAATTGCTGTTTTCTGCTAGTTAATATTCCCTGAAAGTAAACAGAACATGGAGCAAATCCACAGAGTTTAAAGCCAGATTTAGGAATATACCCTTATAGCACTTCAATTTATAGTTAATAGAATAGGGATGTATTTAAGCACTTGCTTAAATGCTTTGTGAATTAGCAGATAAAGTGAATGATCAAAGCAAATAGAAGAAAATTATTTAATTTTGTGAAGGTTTGAATAACAAGAGTACTCTGTAAATAGTCTATGAAAAGAATTATCATTCTTACCAATGGTCAATAATAGAATGAGTATTATAGTCTGCACTTATTTACTCAGGTGTAACTGAAATCAGAATCTGTTATATTAACTATAAGAACTTGTAATATACACTAACAAAAAAGAAAATTGATTGTTTCAGATGTTTTATAAAGCTTCACGCTCAAGCCCCTGGGACTTTTTAATTGGGTGACCTATAATATCATTATGTATTTCTTTTCAAGAAACTGGAATTTCTAAAGGCATAGGTTTATCAGAGGAATTTGTTGTTGAAGTTACTAATTGCATTCTTCACCTAAGCCTGCAATAGGCCCCTAGATGGTTAGCTCTCAGATGTGTGCACTGCATAGTACTGTATATCTCCTCCTGGCTCTTAATTTCTTCAGTTTTAATAAGCAGTTTGTGGTTTTTATTCTTAATGAACCTTGTTACTTAATGGTTTTGATTGGCCTTTTATCGAAACGGAAAGAATCTTGTCCAGCTTTTTCTCATATTTGCTTGTTTAGCCTGAGGAGAAATTTTGTCTGTCTAATCAACAGAATATTTGAGTTTGCCCCTGGCATTTCTCTGTTCTGTCAAGTTACTTGCACCTCCTTGTTTATTTCTTCAATTTATCTATTTATGTTTGCCTTCCAGGATCATAATTACCTCTACTAATTCTAGATACTTTTCCACACTGTACACAGAGACACACGTACTTTTTAATCTCTCATTTTTATTAGTTGCATTGTATTATTATTCCAGACCATATCACCAAGCTTTCTCAGATTCTAATGAAATCCAATCCATTTCAATTTTCCTCCTTTACGATATCTTTCATTAAACTTCCCAGATAAAAACAATGTTCAAGTAGAATTAAAACTGAGAGTACATATCAATAATTTAGGGTAAACCATATTACAGGATATTGTAATTATCCCCAAACAAACAGTATATTTCCAGGAAGCTCATATTTAATGTTAATCATAAAAGAAACCCTAACTAGCCAAGGTAAAAAATACATATTTAATGCACGCAGACAACCTTAACTCTTAACTTGTTAGTGATGCAATAAAGAAAAAGCATCATAACTATCACCTCTCATGTAGATGGAGTAATTAAGGTCAGAGATCTCTCTTCTGTTGTCTTAGACCATCTTCACCAGTAGAAGCATAACTGCATTTGTGTGACCTGCCCCATTCATCTCAGCGGGCACTAACTCAGAGGCCTAATGACAAGAATTTAAATGTCAACATTGTTAGCTTTTTCACTGCCCATCCCAGCATAGAGGAGAGAGAATTTCACTTTAGGAAGATCTGAACAGTCTTCTGTTAGTCATATCTCATTTGGAGAGTTCTCCTGGTTAAGAAGGGGAGGCGGCAGAGCCTACAAGTGCATCTGAATATCTGCAAGGGGGAGTGAAGCTCAGGAAACTCAATTCATATTTGAGCTTAGAAAAGGAACCCAGAAAAGACTGTTGGTGTACTTGGACACTAATGAGTGGGAGCTGAGTCAAACCCAGAGAGCCAATACATGTTCATATGTTAAACATCACGATTGTGAAAGATGCCTGGGAAGGGCAGTGCTTATTCTGTATGGCTATGTACGCAGAATTTTATGTATATGTAAATGTCTTGATTATTATTATTATTACTATTATTGTATTTTAATAAGAGCAAATATGGAAAATGTAAAGCCTGAGTTCATACGTTATCTGAACACCTTATGTAAAGAAAACAGAAAGGAGAGCATTAGAATGAATTGAGATCAAATGTCAATCAATGAGGTTGTCAATCATTGTAATGACAAAATGTTTTGGCACGTAGCTCACGTATGTCACATCCAACAACTTACCTGTTGGAATTTGAAAGATAATGTATGCTCTTGTTATGATTCTCCTTAGCCAATCATTGTAAAGCTATGTAAATTAGCATTCTGAATGAGCCAATCAGTTTAAAGTGAAATATTATGAATATTCATGAACCCATGTTATAAAAGCCTGTACCACGCAACAGTTGGTGTGGCATCGGGTATATGTGCATCGGGTTAGGTATAGTGTAAGAGAGTGAGAGAGGTCCTAATCTTAGTCCTAGGTCAAGAGAATGTGTGAGGTCTAATACAGTCTTTAAGAATTAAGCAGGGCGGAAGGCTTTGTTTCTTTCTTTTTAGGTAGTGTTAGGTTTAGTTAGCTAGTTTAGTATTTCAGAGTAGTTTAGCTTTCGTCGTTGTGCTTGTTCGGCAGGCTGCGTCGCGGTACCGCTTGTCGGCCGTCATCGTGTCTGTTCGACGGGTGCATCGGTGATTAGATTAGGGTTTTCTTTTAGGTTAGATAGAATAGGATTATTAGATTCTAGCATCCATCGTCTGCTCCGGCCGCAGCTGAAGAGCGGGAAGAGGACCGAAGACCAGACGCATCTGCGGAAGGTAGATCGGCCGTCTTCAAAATCTTCCTCAGCACTTCGAGGGATCGCACAGGCTGTTCCTCTCCAAGGGCTTCAAATTAGCCTAAGGATTGAGGTCGCCTGACCAACGACCCTGCCACCGAGGGACTCCTGGTTGTTCCTCGCCCGAGGCTCTCAATCAGCCAGAGGCTTGAGGTCACCAGCATCGCCACCATCGTCCTGTTTGCGCTGAGGACTCTGGTAATTATTATTAGGGGTAACCATAGGAGGACTGCCCTCCATGGTTATTCGATGTATGTTATTTAAATTTGCACTACAATATAGTCCTGTTGTTTAACTCTAACCACTTGCCAGTTTTTATTGACTGCGCCTAAAATCTACTGATATTACGACCGGTGATAGATCTGAGTAGTGAGGACCTTAGTCCATCCCACGAGGATGTGAATCAACTGTAGCTTCCCCGCTAACAGCTATGTCTACACTGCACGCTTATTTCAAAATAATTCATATTATTCTATATGGCTATGTTTATACTCAATTTATTTCAAAATAAAAAAGTGTGCATCTACACAGCAAGCCCGTTATTTTTAAATAATTTCAAAATAATTGCTTCTTACTCTGCCTTCTGTAACCCTCATTTCATGAGGCATAAGGGAAGTTGAAGAAGGAGTGTTCTTTCTTTGACTTCCTGCCGTGTAGACAGCACCAAAAGTCGAGTTAAGGTACTTCAACTTCATCTAGCTGAAGTTGTATATCTTAACCCAATTTTAGCCTGCAGTGTAGATGCATCCTATATAGTATCTGGAAGAACACTACCATGTCTTTTAGTTCCCTAGTTTGATCCTTACACTAATCTCAATAATACACTCATTTCCTGGGGTCAAGTCAGGGGAGGGAGCAAAATTAACCATATAAAATGAAACACATTAAAGCACAATTAACACACACTTAGGGTATGTCTACACTAACCCCCCCTAGTTCGAACTAGGGAGACTAATGTAGGCATTCGAACTTGCAAATGAAGCCCGGGATTTAAATATCCCGGGCTTCATTTGCATGTTCCCGGGTGCCGCCATTTTTAAATGTCCCCTAGTCCGAACTCCGTGCCCACGGCTACATGCGGCATGGAGTAGGTAGTTCGAATTAGGTTCTCTAATTCGAACTACCGTTACTCCTTGTGGAATGAGGCTCCGTTTTTGCGCAAGAGGCTTTTGCACAAGAGCCGTTCTTCTGCTTTTTTTCAGGAAGAACAGGTCTTGTGCAAGAGGGCAGTGTTGCACAAAAATGGAGCCTTATTAATTATGCAAATGAGGTGCAGCAATATTCCACACTTCACCTCATTTGCATTTTTTTGAACAAGAGAGGGCAGTGTAGACGTAACCCTGGAGGGGAGCACTGGACAGCCTACCTAAGACCTGCCATCCTGGGAAAGGGGAGTGCATAACCCAAAAGCATCAAACTAGTGGCATAGCCAGAGGTGGGCCTGAGTGGACCATGCCCCACCCACTTTGCATCCAGGCCCACCCAGCAGCCCTCCGTGGCTCTGCTCATGCCCCAGAGTTTTTCTTGCTCTGCCATCTCACCCGGCACTCAAGCTGGGAAGTGGGATCAGGATGCTGGGGCTTACTCTGCCTTTAAACTGATAAGTGGGGTTGGAGCACTGAAGCTTAGACTACTTCACTAGGCATTGTAGTCAGGGAGCAGGGTTGAGGAACTGGGGCTTAATTCCCATTCCCCATCATTGTCCACACACCTGAAGTCAGGGCCCACCCAAGTAGGCCCTTGTGGCTACTACACTGCTTCAGACCATGAGAGACCCTGTAACTTGAACCTTGCTGACCAGGGTTGAAGATAAAGTCTGAGCCCTGCTGCCCTGGGTTGTGAGGCTCAGGATTTGGTGTTAGCACCGAGTGGTGGGACTCAAGTTTTGACTTTGGCAAGGGCTCCACAAATCTTACACCAGCCTTGCTGAACCAATTAAAACAGGATGGGCAACCTATTTTGGGGTTCTGACCCACAGTTTGAAAACTGCCACTGTGATGTATCTAACCCTAAATTATCAATATGCACTTTTAACCTAAACTTCATCTTCAAGTAGTTTTTATCTGAGATAATAAGCAATTTTCAAGTCTAGTGGCATACTTTAGCACCATTAATCAGATGAGAAAGTTTATGACTCTATTACTGACAACAGGCTAATAAAGCTGTCCTATCAGTCCAAGATATAAAAGCTCAGGGTTAAAAGTTCCAGGTTAAATCCCTGAAAATGACCTCATCAGGAAAACGGTAAGTACATATTATCTGCTGTTCCCAATGGAAAAGAAAAAGATAGCTGTGGGGCTCTTTCAACATGAGAAAGGTTTTGGTGCCATGATATAGAAGATATAGGAATGGTGAACCACAGATACTGGAAGCTCCAGGGCTCACTGCTTGTGGACGCTCAGGTAAACAATTTGGGGGAACTTGAGCAGCTAATTCTAATTAACTGTGTCCAGCTTGTGAGCAAGAGGTTCCCCACTCCTGCCCTAGAAGGTATTGGAATTTAAAATATAAATATTATTACTAATATTACTATTATTAAAGTATAACAATGGAATTTAGTATAATTGCTTTAGATGGGCTCTTCTGATTTTGGAGAACACATGCTGCAGCTCTAGATTACATCCTTTAGTGGCTGTTGTTTCTGTATCATCATATGTATATAATATTATTTGCATTTAGAAATTCTAGTTAACTGAACATTGTTCCCAAAATTATCTGGAATTTCTGTTTATCTACCACAGCCTGGCGCATACCTCACCTGTGATTCTGTAAGACTCAGCAGAGGTGGTGAGGTTTTCTCTGACCACAATTTACCACTCTACTCATCATCTTATCTTTATCTTATGCTCCTATTGTCTTTGTCCTATGCACTGTCACCTCATTTTAAAGCTACATTATAAGCTTCTTGGGGGAGGGTGGAAAATTCTACCCGATCTTTAAGATCTGCCACAATACAAATAGATAAATAATACTTCATTTTTTGGCTGGCACGGTTCAGCTAGTATGTGCAAAGCTCACTGTATGTAGTATCCCTTCACATATGTCTGATGATTTAGAGGGAGGAGGAATACTTTTTTTTCCTCAGTGAAAAGAATATGCTATACCCCAAACCACTTTTGCAATTCAAGAAACCTCACACACACAGAGAGAATGGGAATGGAGGCTAAGCTGTGTAATGCAGTTAACTTTTCTAAAGGCTAAACTTTGAGGCTGCGTCTAGATTGGCATGATTTTCCAGAAATGCTTTTAACGGAAAAGTTTTCCATTAAAAGCATTTTTGGAACAGAGCATCTAGATTGGCATGGACGCTTTTCCGCAAAAGCACTTTTTGCGGAAAAGCGTCCCTGGTCAATCTAGACGCGCTTTTGCGCAAGAAAGCCCCGATCGTCATTTTGCACAAGAAAGCCCCGATTGCAAGAAAGCCCCGATCGCATTTTACCGCGTTGTCTACACTGGCCCTCTTGTGCAAAAGCATTTGCGCAAGAGGCCTTTTGCCCGAATGGGAGCAGCATAGTATTTCCGCAAGAACACTGACGATCATACATGAGATCGTCAGTGTTCTTGTGGAAATTCAAGCGGCCAGTCTAGACAGCTGGCAAGTTTTTCCGGAAAAGCGGCTGATTTTCCGGAAAAACTGGCTAGTCTAGACACAGCCTGAGAATATAGCGATATTACTTGATGGCAGAATAAGAATGATGTCAGAGTGAGTCACAGGTGTTGGTGATAAATACAAATTTGATGCTGCACAGAAGGAATATGTAAGTATCAATAGAGTTAAGTAAAAGAACACATTCTTCCCTTGTTTAGCATTCAATCCCAGGCACATAAGCACACATTAAAAATGTCCTCTATATTCCACCAAGTGTAGTAGTGTTTCAATATGACAGATTTGTTACTCTCTTTGTTGGCTGACTTCCCAACCATTGAATTTTGTTTTGTGTCAATCTCATTGCAAAACCACAAACTAGATCTTTCTCCTTTTGCCTTTTTGTTCTTCATTAATTGTTTTGTCCCAGCGTCTCATCCTCAATACATCAAAGATCTACTTTCATCGTAGTTAGACACATGGCGCATTCTAGACAAGAGTGAATAATACACTCTGAAATATCACAAACCCTTCCAACATCATAGACACCAAATGTTCCAAATTAATTAAGCTAGTATTGTTGAATGTGTTTACAATCACTATACATTTAACCTGCCAACAGGTGATGTTTCTCCTGAACTTCTTAATCAAGGTGATATGAGGCACAGCAGAAATGCAAAACAGATGGCACTGGAAACATGAAGCAACACAGCTGAAATGAAACCCTGGTGGTAGAAATCAGAGATTGAAGAAAGGAAGCCAGGTGACAGAGACAAATTGAGCTTATTTAGTGCAAAGAGAGAAGGAATGTGGTAGATGAGTGAAGGAAGCTTAGCAGAGATGATACCCTCTGCTACATTGGTCATTTTGAAAAATGTTCAAATATATAAAGGTGAGTTTCTACAAGGTTATAGCAGTGCAACTGATAATCCAATGCCTTGCACCTACTGTAACTGTTTACATCTGTCAAAGCTGTTTCCAATTCTGGCACTTTGAGTGTAGAAGGTGGAGACCCACAAGAGACCTTAAAATATCCTGCTACTAAAAGCTTCTGTTTAAAAAACCTCCCCAAGGTTACAGATTTCCTGGCCTTCGGTGGTACAGTGCCACCAACTAAATGCAAAAACATCTTGTAGCTCAGGAAGATGCACTTGGGAATTTCTTCCTGTTCTTTAACCCTTCCTCAGGAAAGAGCTTGAAAACAAACTAATTTCTTAATAGCTGCCCTTCAGTCTCAGGCACATGCACATAGATCCTCCTGGTTTCTAGGACACAGGAATCAGATCATAGTCTTTAAAGGGTGATTTTATTAACAAAAGAAGAAAATATAATTGGTAATGTATACTTGGTTCTTAGGTGTTACAGAGCAACTAGCAAAAGATTAAAGCACAGAGAATTGCTTCTCTGGGATTCAATTTCAGTTACAGTGTATGGGGATGGGCACGTGGGCTCCGCACAGAGGAGTTTAACAAAACTCCAAAATAAAGAAAATAATGTCTAACCAAACATTCCTCTCTGCCAACACTTTCTGGATACCCACTGTTTCTGGGTTTAACCCTTTACAGGCAATTAAGTTAACTGAAGGACTAGGACATCTAGAAAAGGACATTACCCTTTCCATACATCATGATGCCTTTGAAGAAAGTTGTTTAATATATCATGCTGATCTAGAAGTGTTTGCATCTATGGGATGTGTGTGTGTCTGTGTGTCTCTGTATGTGTCAATGACTAGACAGGGTTCAAAACTTTAGGAAATATGGGTTAGTGGTTTGATTTAATAACAATATGAGGTTTATCTATCTACCCATCTACCTCTCTACCAGCCTATCTTTTTTTTTATTTACTCACTCCCTGTTCTGCACAAGAGAAAGCCATAAAATGAAAAGGATATAACCTTCCTCTAGTTGTTACACATTTTAAAAACAGTTGTGAAAGATAAATATTTTATAATAGTTTATATTTAAAGTGATTATTGTTCTTTTTATCCTATACACACCACTGAAGACATGAATTTCTTTCTGATACTATCAAGGGTCAATTGAATTACTCTGGATTTACACCAGTATTATATAACTGAGATCAAAATATGTCCCCTGAATTAGCATGTCGATGTACAAACTCCGTCAATACTTAATTTGATCATCTTATCCAAGAAGTCCATACAATTAAAAAGAGGATACATATCATTGCCTTTAGCGTCCAAGTATCTGAAATTTTCCTATTCCAGGATGAAAATTATTATGCAGACATCAACATTCTACGTATGTGTAAGACCCCTATCACTGTAATTTCTCAGTGCCTAAATTTAAAATTGCTGGCCTGGGGGAGGGGTGTAGAAGGGGGTAAAGAGTCTGGGAGCGAGTTGTCACCTGGGGCAGGGGGTACAGAGGGCTTGGAGGGTGGTCTGGGGCAGGGAGTTAGGGTGCAGGCAGAGCTGGGGTGCCAGAGGCAGGCGCTGGCTGGGAGGAGTTTACCTAAGTGTATCCTGACCAGCAGACTGCAGCACCCCCAAAGCAGTCTGGGTTCCTGCCTGTTGCAGCCTCAGCACACTTTAAAATACAGGCTGCTCCCTCCATGTGGCTCTTAACTCAGGGTGGGGTAAAGAGGCCTGAGCTGCCAGAGTCTCTCAGGCCAATCTCTCAGCTCCATTGGCTGGTGGAGAGATCACACAAAGCCTCCCCCTGCCTGCAATGCAGGGAGACACAGAGACTCTTTTAAACCGCGGCAGCTGTGTGTGCCTGAGGGTCCTGGCAGGGTGGTTCGTGGGCTGGATCCAGTGGCTTGGCGGGCTGGATCCTGCTCCTGGGCCATATTTTGCCCAGCCCTGTGGTAGGGACTGGTCAGGTAGCTTCCCATGCAAAAGGGAATCTTTAAAAACAATAGGAAACTAGCCGGTTTTGTCTTTTATGCTGGCTGGACACACCCGAGGGAAGGAACCAAAGACCCCAACATAAGGAACTGACTTGGTTTGGAAGGCTTAGCTGAGAAAAGAAACAGTTTTAGGGAGAGTTTGTAATGAATTTGTAATAAGTTTGTACTGAGATTTTAGTCGAGAAACAGCTAAGCATTTTCTGTTATTTTGAGTTAGTAATCTACTTTGCTCTGATTGTTCTCATGTATTACCACTTAAATCCTACTGCTTATTCTTAATAAAATCACTTTTATTTTCTATCACACCCAGTGTAAAATAATTGTTACCTGGGGGAGCAATCAGTGTGTACATTCCCCCTTTCATTGTTAAGGGGAGCTTACCTAAATAATTAATTTGGGGTTCGAATCCCATTTGGGGAGTGGTATCCCAGGAAACTGGGCCCTAAACTTTATTCTCCTTGGACCTGAAAAGGTTCAGTGTCTGTACTGCTTCTCAGGGGGACATTGATCTCAGCCGTGTGCCTTGGGTAGGGGAAGACCAGGGAGCTGGCGCAGCAGGACAGAGCAGTGAGGAGCCCCAAAGAGCAAGAAGGTGAGTGTCAGTGTGTTTGTTAGCACTCCGGGAATCACCCTGTCTCAAATTACTTATGACATATTATCATGTTCTTGGGTATCTATTTATCTCATTACCTGCCCTGTAACCCTAAATATCTCAAAGGGCATGTCTAGACTATATTCCTTTTTCGAAAGAGGGATGTAATTAGACAGATCAAAATTGCAAATGAAGCCAGAATTTGAATTTCCCATGCTTCATTTGCATAATGGCGGCCACACGTTCTTTCGAAAAAGGGCTTTTCTAAAGTAAAACCACTGTCTAGAAGGGGTTCTTTGGTGAAAAAAAACCCTTTTCTGAAATATCCTGTACTCCTCAAGGGTTTTTTTTAAATGAACCTTGTCTAGATGGCAGTTTTACTTTTGAAAAGCCCTTTTTCGAAAGAATGTGCAGCCGCCATTATGCAAATCAAGTGTTGGAAATTCAAATCCTGGCTTCATTTGCAATTTCGATCTGTCTAATTTACATCTGACTTTCGAAAGAGGGATGCAGTCTAGACATGCCCAAAATGCTCTGCTACTGTGATTCTCTTCCCTGGATGCCTTTAGCCTGAATATATTCATGCACTTAATGTCTGTATATTTACCCTGGATGCACATCTCTGACCCAGCAGTCTGACTACAACACAATAGCCCCACTGGGGTCATTTCACCAAGTGTAAACAAATATCCCCCAGTACTAGATTTTGTCAAAAATATGTGCTCTGCAACAACCAGCCAACTCCCGGACCATATAGAGATATATTAAGATTTGTTTGCTCCCTTAAAGGGACAAAAGGGTTTTATAATTTAATAACTTAAGTGCAGAAAATACACCCATCTCATTAGCACCAACACTAGAACCGGCACGTACTTTTCCCCCCTCTCCCTTCTGTTTTCCTCTCACTTAGTTTATGAATTCTGAGAGTCCCCCCCCCCCTTGTTTTTCCATTCAAACTCATCTGAAGAAGTGGATTTTCCCACAAAGTCTCATGATACTATATGTATTTTCATTAGTCTCTAAGATGCCACAGGATTACTTGTTTTAAAAGTTACAGACTAACTCAGAGTGTTGAGTTTGTTTATTGTAAAAATAAAGCAAGATTATTAACAAAAGGACATAGGTTAAATGTACCAAGTGGAAGGAAATAATTTAGGAAGGGTTATAAAGAAACAAAAGTAAAGTATTTTTTCTAATATCTAAGCAGCT
Organism: Pelochelys cantorii; assembly: GCA_032595735.1. Classification (NCBI taxonomy): domain Eukaryota; kingdom Metazoa; phylum Chordata; order Testudines; family Trionychidae; genus Pelochelys; species Pelochelys cantorii. Next base: position 91,450,937 of record CM064326.1, read on the forward strand.
TCTTTTCCAATCTTCCACTCAAGAGACTGCAACAGGATTTAAATAAAAGACCCCCATTTCTCAACTTGCAAAAACTCTGTTCTCTTGACCATGTCTAGTTATCGATGCCTTTTTCTTTATATCTTCCCACACTTATTATTTGTCTGACTCAGGAGTAACTCTAGCTGTTTTTCGTTTCCTGTAGATTTCCCATCCCCCTGCAAAATTAAATGGGGAGGGCTCAACACAAGTTTTTTTCCCCCAGCTATCTTACTCGTGGGTCTTGCCCATATGTTGATTATGGGTTTCAGTTCCACTGCTTTTTTAGCCTAAGTTTTGTTTTACTCTCTTTGCATTTCCCCTGCTTGATGGCTTTTTTTACCTTTCATGTAAATGGAAAGGACCTCCTTGTCTCTCCCTGATAAACAGATTGGACAAACAAAATACACTTTCCTTTCTCAATGGCAGAGTGGACTTATTGGGTGCGTCTAGACTACAGGGTTTTGACGACAAAAGTGGACTTTTGTTGACAAAACTATACCTGCGACTACACTGCGACTACATAACGTCGACAGAACTCGGCAGTTTTGTCGATGGCGGTAAACCTCATTCTACGAGGAATAACACCTTTTGTTGACAGAGTTCTGCTGACAGAAGGCGTTATTGCATCTACACTGTCCTTTGCGTCTACACTCTGATGTCGACAAAGCAGCTTGCTTTGTCGATAGAACTGGATGTAGTCTAGACGCTCTTTGTCGAGAGAAGCTTTGTCGACAGTATCTGTCGACAAAGCCTCTGTCGACAAAAGCCTGTAGTCTAGACGTACCCATTATGTTATATGTAATTCTTACACATATTGATAGCTCTTTACATACACTGAGTGCACACACAATGCAGAATTATTAATGATCAGTGAGGGTATGTCTACACTAGCCCCCTAGTTCGAACTAGGGAGGCTAATGTAGGCATTCGAAGTTGCAAATGAAGCCCGGGATTTAAATATCCCGGGCTTTATTTGCATCTTTCCGTCCGGGCGCCATTTTTAAATCCCCCTCGTCCGAACTAACTGCCCGCAGCTACACACGGCAGTCAAACGTTAACTCGAACTAAGTCCTTAGTTCGAGTTAACTGTTACACCTCCTCCCTCAAACTAGGGGGCTAGTGTAGATATACCCTGAATTATTAGTTTTCCAGTGATATCTTGCATGTCACCTTTTATGACAACACCGTTATAGGCCCGGCAAAATTTGCTGACACAAATCAGTGAACAACATATGGTCCTCTGCGCCACACATTATAATTTAAAAGCATGTTTTTCAAATGTGTTGAGCATATAAGAGAAAGTGTCACACAACTTTAGGCTTGGTTTACACTTAAAAGTCATTACTTTCACTGAGAATTGTACTTGCACTATGACTTTGAAAAACATGTTCCTTGATACAGTGTTGACATACCCACAGTCACGATCTATAAAGAAAATAGTTGAGCTACATTCAATTCCTGACAAGGTTTATACCTAGTGTCTCAACAATATGAAATAACTAGGCAATATTTCTATCTTAACGTCTGCATTATATACTGTCCAACATAGTTATATAATTCCAGACTGGTGTGTGTGTGTGTGACAGTGTGTGTGTGTGTGTGAGAGAGAGAGAGAGAGTAGTTTCCTATATAATGCTGTCTGTTCCTGAATGTTAACTTTGTCCACTATTGAAGAAGGTACCTAAGTTTGAACCTAACACATGAACATTTCCCCTGAAGTCAATGTGTTACTTTTATATATAAAGTCAAGCATGTGCATAAGTACCTTCCTGAACCCTGGGGTCTTTATCATGTCTCTTTAAAAATCCATTTTTTAAAAGTGTTTCCAATACCCAGTTATCTTGGTAATTTGTATCTGGGTGATCATTTTTAAGATTGGTTTTGAACTTCATGCCACTACACTACAAATTAAATCTTCCTAGACAATGAAACTTTACAGATAAGTAGTAGTATATTTTATACTGAAAAAACTTTGAACTTGGATTCAGCCGATGTATAAAATGTCTCTGTGTTATTGAAAACACTACCCTGAAGCAACTAGATAGGTCTAAAGTGCTAATGCAGAAAGCAAACTTGGCAGTTTGACTCAAAACTCTAGCAAGTGTCAATCTAAGAAAATAGTATTTTTTATTTTTGGTGGTAATGTGCAATTTCCTGTAACCACCAATCATTAAATTCATCATGCACTTTGAGCAGTAATAATTTTGGAGATGTCCATTATGAAATGGGACAAGTCTTTCTTTTACTTAAACCTATAAATTACACAATATTCTTCCTTCTAACTTTGATTCCAGCAGATGATACAGACTTTTCCACAGTATGCCTATTACTACCTCTGTCTGTCAATGTGACATTTATCTGTGAAAGTTATTCATTACTGCATGTTTAAGACATCACTATATTTATGACTTATATAGGTCTTTCCTTAAAAAATACTCTATCTGATTTTGAGTTTAATAACCATTACCAATAATTTCTTATTGGATATGGAAGTTTTTAATTCACATACACCTTCATGCACAGAACTGTGAGTGGAACTAGCCTGTTAGTAGTGTCATTAAGGTTCCTATTTCCACCAAAATTATATAATTCCAGACTCCTTAAACTAAAATGTAGGCACTTTGCTTTCAGATTTAAGTAAGTGTTACTGGAGTGCTCTATACAACAATGCTCAGGAGAATCAGTAAGAAGTTTGCTAGATAAGTGCAGCAATACTCTGACAAAGGTAATAGCCCAAGCTGTTATGAGTAGAGGTGAACAATTAATAGACTGAAATGCTGGCTCTTCTGAATTCAATAGAACTATTGCAACTGATGTTAGTAAACCCACATTTCACTGAAAGTGTGTAATACTACCAGTACTGGCCGTAGCATAAAAAAGAATCCCTGTTTGTGAAAGATAGTTAAGTGTGCACTTTGGTGCTTTCCTAAATCTGGGCCATAGCAAACACATTAAACTGCTCTATCCATGTGTATTAACTTGGGAAATGCAGACACCCTGTCTGTGTGTATGGGCAAGGGGAAGAGTTAGGCTGGGTATCACAAAAGAAAAAGAACAAGAGACAGTGGCCAAATATAGGGGATTTTGTTTGTTTCTTTCTATTTATCACTTAGAAGCTGTTAGGCACTGTCTCCAACATCACAGAATTTTCTCGTTGAAATATGGGTGTCATCTCTATTATCTCTCCTGCTGTGTTTTAATACCCAGGTAAAACATCTATACAGTATTTTCTGTCCACCTCATCTTTATACCCTACTACGTAGGGTCTACTTGCAACTTCTTACCTGCTCTAGAGAGGGAAGAAATGAGATCCTCAATGAAACACCCCATTCTGTGCAACACTCAACAGGAGTAACAGGAGACACAAAGCAGATCCACTTCTGCTAGACATCTAGCCCCCAAGTTAAATTCCTTCACCAAATATGGAGCAAACTGGAGCCTTCCTTCCATTTTGTTAATCCTATCATAAAAATTTCAGGTGTTGTTTTTAGCTGTAAACTGCAAAGGCTAGCAAGTTAGATGCATCAAAAGCAGCTACGTTAGATATTCTGTGCTAGTCCTGCATCTAATAAGTGAACCAAATAATGCTTCTTTATCTTATGAGTGCCAGTAGAATTTCAGTATAATTTCATTATAAGACTATAATTTGACAGACTGAGTATAGATTTAGTAAACTATCTGAAACAGTGAGACAGACAGACTTCAGGCTTCCTCATTTCCCTTCTAACCCAACATGATAGTTTTCTTATTTCCTGTGTCTAAGGTGTGAATATAATACTTTTAATTAATAGTGACTTTGCCATTCTGCAACTACTTAGCTATTTCCCATGCTTATGCCAATTTTAACTGTCATTCCTATTATCAGGAGTAGAATACTAGTATGACGATGTTCCAGGCCCCATTCTTCTAGGTATTATACAGGCAACTATAAAAAGACAGCTCTTGCCCTGAGGAGTTACTTTAGGTGTCAGGCTCCAATGGCCAGATTGGGTGGGGGTAGTGGAAAAAAATATGTACTAAAATGATAATAGTATAGTAAAAACCTAGAGTCTTGGCTCAACCTTTATCTAACCAGTGCCAAACAGTAATAGTTTGGAAGCAGCTCGGCAGATGTAGGCTTGAAAGAGGAATTTAAAAGAGGAAAATGCAGAACATTTATGAATTTTGATGGAGTGTTTTCCACATAGGAAGGAGCATCATGGGAAAAGGTGTGGAAGTTATTGATGGAAAGTGGGTAAGACATAGCCCCATTTTAGGATGAATTCCACAGTTTCCATGTTCAACAGTTGGCTTAGCTTATAACTTCTCTGTTCCTTTCACTGAGCTAAAACAGAATGTATACTAATCTATTGTAAATAGGAATTAATAACTTTTTAAGTGTCCCCTTACCACCATTCCCTTCAGAAGAGTCTTGGAATATTGGATTTTTTTTCTCCCTTAGGAAGTGTCTGGGTAAGACACCTTAGAATAAGTAAGTAGCAAGTCTCCTTATCTACTAAAAATTAAAATATTTACAACAAAATTTTAAAGACCTTTATTTATTTGCTGATCATAGTATGAACCACCATTGTAATGTAAATGTGAAAAGGCCAATAGAATCCTAGGATGCATCAGGTGAGGTATTTCCAGTAGAAATAGAGAAGTGGTAATAATATTATTCAAGGCACTAGTGAGACCTCACCTGGAATACTGGGAGCAATTTCCACGTTTAAGAAAGATAAATTCAAACTGGAACAGGTGCTAAGAAAGACTGCTAGGATGATGAGAGGAGTGGAAACCCCCTAGCTACGAGAAGAAACTCAAACACCTTGGTTTGTTAAGCCTAACCAAATGAAGGCTGATAAGAAATTTGATTGATCTCTAAAAAAACATCAGAGTAATAAATACTAGGGAGGGAGAATAGCTACTTATATTAAGCACTAATGTTGACATAACAACACATGGACATAAATTTGGCTTAGAATCATAAAATCATAGAATTGTAGGACTGGAAGGATCCTCGAGAGGTCATCTACTCCAGTCCTGTGACCTCATGGCAGGACTAAGCATCAATAATTTTAGGATTGAAATTAGGTAAAAGTTTTTAATCAGAAGAGCAGTAAAACCCTGGAACAGCCTTACAAGGAAGCAGCGAGGGCAAAAAACTAACTGGTTTTAAGACTTAGCTCAGTAAGTTTATGAAGGGAATGGTATGATGAGACTGCATATAATGGCAGATGATTTGACAATTCTTTCCCAAGTGTCTGGATGCTGGGTCTTACCAAATTTCTCAGAATGTAATTCACTGCCCTATTTGGAGTTAGGAAGGGATTTTCTCCCTGCTCAGATTGACAGAGAACATGGGGGTTATTCACCTTCCACTTCAGGTTTAAATTAGAGTAAATGGTGGATTCTGCAAATTGATGTCCTTAATTCATTGTTGGAGTAAGTCAGTAACTCAGACAGAGTTCGCAGATCTATTTCAAGAATGAATCGGTAAAGTTCTGTGGCCTGCAATGTGCAGGAGATCAGACTAAGTGATTGTGATTAATTATATGATTTGGCTAGAAAGGACACAGATTCTTTGACTTTAATGATCACTATGACTTCTTTGCTTTCAGCTTCAATTCTGTGTGGCAGAGCCCTGGTTGTGAGCCCCACGCACAGAGGGCTCTTTAGGGTACGTCTAGACTATGTTATTTTTTCAGGAAATATGCAAATTTGGCACTAATTTGCATATCTTCTTCCAATCACTTTTTTGAAAGCAGGTTTTTCAAAAGTGAAAGTCGTCTGGACATGTTTTTTTCAGAAAAAAAAACCCTTTTTCAAAAAACTGCGTAAACCTCCTTTTTTTTAGGAAGAACATTTTTTCAAAAAAGGTTTTTTTTCTGAAAAAAAATGCACCCAGACTACTTTCACTTTAGAAAAACGTGCTTTTGAAAAAGCAATCATAAGAAGATATGCAAATTAGCGCTGAATTTGCATATCTCCTTTTGGAAAAAAAATGTAGTCTAGATGTAACTGTACTGTCAGAATCAGGCATGGCAGTACTCAGGCTGCTAGAACTCAGTGACAAGACTCTCATTTCATCTTTTGCCTTGTTGTGACCATACTCTGCTTTTGTCCTTTTACCCGTGACCATTCAAATATTTTTGCTTAATTTCACAACAAAAATAATGATTATCTCTTCTGGCTTAAATGTTTATGAGTCTAGTGACTAGAGTGTGGTCATGTAATTAAAGTGCATACAACAATGCACACACACAAAGGAGATGAATTAAGGTTACATAGGCAACCTTAATTCTGGTTTTTCTTAAATTAGGAGGCTGGATTTGAAATCTTATTTTTTTTTCTAACACAGGGTTTGGGATTAGGAAACTTTGTTACATGGATGTTATTTCCTCTTTTCTTTTCTTTTCAACTCCAAAAATTAATACATATGCAGTCATACTATCCCCCAATGTGGGTCATCAGCAGAGCTTAGTTCTTTAGATCCACAGCACAGACTTCTGTGTCTTGAGCTCACTGAAAACAGTGGTAGGCTGAGTATGGCAACATAGTATTAGAAAGGAAAAAGGCACATATCTTGCCAGTGGATTTCACAGCTCTTTGTTGACAGCAGAGGCCTATACAGACCCAGGATTCCTCAGTTCAATATAAAATTCTAGAGTGTGGTGTTCCATTTGAGCACAGACTCTTCTGACCTAATTTCTCATCCCTCAGTCTTTATCTGTTTAACATAGCAATTATTTATTACTTGTGTTATTGTAGTAACTAACAGCCCTCATCATTGACCAGACCTAATTTTGTTAGGCTCTGGTTGAATGCAAATCAAAAAGAAGGACTCTTCTCCAAAGAGGTTAAACTCTAAGAATCAGTAAAGAGACAGATGCATGCAGAGAAATAGATGGAGGAGAACAAGGAAATAATGAGACAGTATTAGTCACCCTGGTAAGAAGTAGATTGAGAACATTAGTTGCCTAATCAAAGTTTTTGCGCTTTTTTAAATGAAGCACTTTAAGGGGTTTCCCAGTCACCTTTCTCCTTTCACCCCTATCTCTCAGTGACACTAGAACTATTTTTAGTGTGGGAATGCTGAGTTGTGCCCCCCCAATCCTTTCCACAGCCCTCAATACCCCTGGTTGGGGTCACATCTAGAATTGGCAACTCTCCTGTGTCATTCACCAAACTCAGCTCCTTCCCCATTCCTCCTCATCCACACACAAACGCAAGAAAGTTACAAATGGTAATGGAGCTGGGAGAATTTCATGATAAATATGAACAAAATAGAGTTGATATGGTTGTATTTGTGGATACGATTCATAGAACTATTTAACAATTAACTTCCACATGGGTAAAACAATGAATTTGTCCTCTTAATCTCATTCTCTTCACTGATTAAACCATTTTAATTTTTAAATATCCACCACAAAATCAGATTGAGGTAAACACCTCACATGGAAAATTGAAGGCTGAATGGTGAAAGTCTGGAGAAGTGATAAGCAACTGAAATCAGTGTCTTATAAGGGAAAGTGTCAGACAAATTAAGGCTTGGTTTGCACTTAAAAATTAGGTCAACAGCTATGCCCTTTCGAATTGTGGGAGAAAAAAGCAGATCCCTGATCAACATAGCTATCCTAACCACTAGTGCAGGGGTGACCAACCCACAGCTCTCAAGCCACATGCAGCTCTTTGGTTAAAGAAATGTGGCTCTTGTTCTGAGCTGTGTATCTTGACTACTCATGGCCAGCTGCTCTCTGCACGTGCCCCAGTGACTGGAGGGAGAAGCACATGGCGGTGGCGGCTCCAGGACCCAGGCATTGGGTTAGAGCGGGGGGCTGAGGGTACCTGGCTCTGGGGTAGCAGGAGGGCATTGGGTTAGAGCGGGGGGCTGGAGGTGCCTGGCTGTGGGGGATAGGAGGGGAATTGGGTTAGAGTGGGGGGGGGCTACAGCACCTTAAACTCAAAGTCTTCATGTATGCAAAATAAGGCAGCTAACACAGATGTCATATTGAAATTCCAGGGCAAAAAAAGAATCAGCATGTATCTGGTTTTCACTGTGTTTCTTTAAAGAAAATTCAAAGGCTATTGTTTGCCATGCTGAAGTAATTATTCTGAGATATGAGTCTCTCCCTTCTTGTTTTTGAACCTCTCATATTTGCAGTCTGGGACAGACCTGGATTTTTAGAACTATAAAAAAGCCATAATCTTCATAAATAAAAAAAAAAAAAGAGGAAACCATGCCAGAGATCAATACAAGCTGGAGTGAAACAGGCACTTCAAACTGTGCTAATTTACTTTTCAGTTCAGTTTAATTTAAAAAAACTCACTGGACATAATAGGGCAGTAGTGTTAAATTTAAAATACATGGTGGGGATGATTTTTTTTTAGTGTGAGATATTACTGTATTTTTAAAGTTTTTTTTTTAATTTGATGTTTGTTCCTTGTCTAGTTCTCTGAAGGTCCATCGACTGTCCATAAATTTTTTAACCGACTAGAGACTTTTATTGTTTTTTGTCCGAAATGTCCTGTACTATTATTTTTATCACTACATTTTGTGTACTCTATCTATCTATCGACATATAAAAATAAATATATAATACGTTGCTCTTCGCACTCTAGTCACAGCTATTTTGTCTCTTCGTCTCTAACTGGCTGGCCACTGCTGCATTAGTGTAAACATAGCTATGTTGATGGATAAATGTTTCCATCAATGTAGCTAACCAATGTTGCTGACTGAGAGCTGGTCTACTCTGAAAACCTATATCAGTATAGCTTCATCTTTGAGGCATTAGAAAAATCCACACCTGTGAGAGTCTATGCTGATTTGCCCCTTTCCCCAGTGTGGTGTTAAAAAAAAAAAGTATTCCATTTACCTAACTACTGCCTCTCAGGGAGGTAGATTAACTAGCCTTCCTGTCTCTGTAGCATCTGCACTGAAGCATTACAGGGGTGCAGCTTCAACACTGCAGTTGTGCTGCTGTAGTCAGGGGGGCTGACTGCCTTCCCAGGCCCCTGGGCAAGGTGAGGTGGGGCCCAATTCCACACTCCTGGAAGGATGAGGCTTCGGATGAAAGGGGGTAGGGATGGACCAACCAGCACATCTCCCCCAGCCCTCAGAGCCACTCAGAGCATGCCACATGGCACTCCAGCATCAATTTAAAGGTCCGGGGGTGTCAGATGCTGCCAACACTTCCAGGCTCTTTGTAGTTGCTGGGCCCCAGGGCAATTGTACTCTTCCTCCCCACCCCCCTTAGCGGGCCTGGTCTAGAGTTTGTTTGTGGAGACGGTGGTCGTACACCAGTTGAAATACTCCTGCCAATGTAGGCTGTGTCCACACTATAGTGTTATGCTAGCATTACTAAGACAAAATAGCTATGTTGGCATTGTTTACATAGCAAAGATATGTACTGCCAGCTCCACCTGTAATACATGTATAGACTCCGGATTTTTTTCTGATCTTCTTCCTTTATTATCAAGTGCACTCACCCACAACTCCTCAGTATGTAGTGTGAAGGTAAAATGTGTGACTGATACCTTTTTTTTTCCAAATGGGTTTCTTTGAAAAGAATAATGAAAAAATGACCCATAAAAAATGTGTCCATGAAAGCTCATGATACTATCCACATATGTTTTGGTTAGTCTCTAAGGTGTTACAGGACCATTGTTGGGTTTTTTTTATTTTTAAAAATTTAGTTACAGACTAACATGGCTCTGAGGGTGCATCTACACTGCACCTTTATTTCGGAATAACTAGAAATAACAATGAGAGCGCCTACACAGCAATTCTGTTATTTTGAAATAATATCGAAATAACAGGTGGCTTATTCCGAATTCTGTAAACCTGATTCCACGAGGAATAACTGCTCTTTGGAAATAGCTATTTTGACAGCTGCAGTGTGGACGCTTCATTGCTGCTGTTTCGAAATAGCTCCTCACCAGGGCCATTTTAAGTAATTTCTCCCCAAGATAGCATATTTCAAAATAGAGCATCCATACTACACGGAAGCCTCAAAGTTAGTCTGAGGCAGGTTCCCCTAATGTGGATGGGCTATCCTCTGGAATAGCTTATTCTGAAATAAACATGCAGTGTAGACGTACCCTGAACAATAAAAAATGGTTTATAGGGGCTATTAAAGCTATTAAAATAGCACCATTTCTTTGCAAAATATGTCAATTTATAGAAAAAATGCATACTTCATTTCTGTGGTAAAATTTTGCCATGTTTTTAGCAACAAGCTTTATTCAATGATAAAAATAATTAAATGTTGCTATGAATCCAGTACACAAATTCAACCACATTACCTCTACTACATTCATACTAAACATGAAGCTTGTCAGAACTCTATTCTGACATGTAACTTTAGTTAGATTTCTCACAGGCAGTCTTAACATTATTACAATTTTGGTTCAGAGGGTGACATTCACTGAAATGTAGGATGTACTACAATTTGCGTGGGCTTCATAAAGTTAGCAATGAATGTGGTTAAATTTTGTTGTTGTTGTTGTTATACCAAAATAAAAAAAAATCTTAAGAGATAGATACTCTTTTCTCCAGGAATGAGATCAATTTCACTTCCTGGCAGTTTCTAAATTGTGTTTGCCAATTGCTAGTGAAATTATGGAGACGGATGATCACTGGTCTTGACCTTTCATTATTCTAAGGCCACACCGTGAAGGAACTGTATGAAGCTTTTAAGCTTTCTTGCTTTGTTTCAATTTACAGAATCTCAGGTTTCATTTCTCAAAGAACAGAATGAGATAAGTGTCTCTGAAATCTTATGGGAGACCTAGTGTTGCTATGTTATAGATCCAGCTTCTTATCTTCTACAGTCTCAACTATTTTTTTATTGTTATAAATAGGACAGTAATAACACTTTTTGTTAAGACATGGTTATTGAGAAAGCTAATCCTTTGTTATATCTAACGTGTCTACATGACCTTATGTTTAAATACATTATATACATTATGAATTGGATCTCAGTTACAGGGTTCCCTTTTGTGCTTCTTTTAGCCTAAGCTCAAATTAAAATGAAAAGGTTACAGTGAGTACATTCTTAAGCTTTAAAATAGCATACACATCAGAAAATATCTTTGTAGGTCATGTTATCATTATAGTCTAAAAATGATTAAGAAGCCTTATATCTAACCATTTAATTAAATACCATGTTTATAGTATGGACTAGGCTATTTAAACAAACTGACAAAAAAACAAAAACACGTCACTAAGAGCCTTGTCACACATCCACTGTGCATGTAGACACTTCCAATCACCCAAATTAATGTACTTTACTAGTGACTGAGGCTATCTCTTCACTATAAACACTGCAGCAGCACAGCATAATACCACTTCCATGTCGACACTCACTGTCTACAGGGGCTCTCTCGTCATTGTAATCTACCACCTGAAGAAGTGGTAGCTAGTCTGACTGAAGAATTCCTCTGCTACATAGCACTGTCTACATCAGGGTGTGAGGTCCGCTTATCTATGCAGTCCATGGTGTGGATTTTTCACACCCCTGAGGGACATAACTGGGTTGACTTATCCTTTTAACATAGGCCTGACCTCAAACAGAGCTTAGCAATGTCTCAATTATAATGCAAATACAAGTCAGCTAGGAGAATGTCATAATTATAAGATAAAATGAAATGCTTTTCATCATTGGAAATATGGAAAGACAGAACTCCCAGGGCGGCACATTTTCATCAATTCAACTCTTTGTTAATAATTTGCACTTCTATGGTTTCTTGTTTCTAATGTTCTCAGTGAGCTTCACAGACTTTAATAGTGTGACTGAAGGAACTCTGACATCACACCCTACAGACTCTTATAATAATCTTTGTACATGATTCTGACCTCATAGTGGGAATGAAATTTATCTTGGGGTAACTCCAAGCAAAATTCATTTTAGAAGGCCACTGGTGTGTAACAATGAAGGGTAAAAACAACCTGATGTATCTCTCTCTCTGTCTTTCACCTAAGAAGCCAAATGAAGATTCTGAGCTAAAATGTGGTCACCCTATAGCTGGGATCATGTGATAAGGATTTTATCTTGACCTAAGTCTAGTTTGTGAAGAATCAGCACTATAGAGTGTTTTATCTTCATTTCTTTTGCAGCCATTTCTCACTTGAGTGCCTTGTACTCACTTTGTAGTTAAATAAATTTGTTTTATTTTGTAATGAAAACTGAATTGTTTGGGCAAGTCCATTTAAGCTATCAAACTGTTCTATATTGAGTTCTTACAGGGGCAACAGACCTCCAATGCCTTCACTGACCAGAAGAGTGCAGAACACACACATAGATGCCAGACGAGTCCAGGTATTTTAGAAAATTGAGAAGTGTAATGGTGTCATCCTGTATGTAGTATAACCAGGTCAACTGGGGTCAGTGCTGCTGGCAGGATGCAGCTGTTTGAGAGGAGCCACGATTGGAAGTATAGCAGCAAAGCATTGTAAAGAATCCCAGGTTGTAGGGCAGATGGTGATACAACCCTTCACCGGTCTGGATTACATCCCAGAATTTGATGGTTAAGCCATATGACGCATTTTGTAAAAAGGGAATTATCATTTTACAGTTGAGGAAATTGAGGCACAGAAAGTTTTCAGTGACTTAACAAAGTCATAGAGGAAGTTTGTAACCTAGGATCCAGATCTCATGTGTCATAACCTTGATGTCAGGACAATACAAGAATAGTATCAGGGAAAGACTACAGTAGGACATTTAAGTGCAAAAACAGTTTTGAGATGTGTTATAGTAAATAAACTAAATAGTTGCATCCCATATGAAATAATGATTTCTTTGTAATATATGCCCAGAAATAAACAAGACAGATTGGCTTCACACTTTTAATACAAACTATTAATACAAATGGCTTAGCAGAACATAGGGTTTCTAAACACTAGGAAATATTCCTTTGCTATAAAAGAGTCTGACCACAAGTAAATATTGTGTAACCCTTGTTTGTATCACAAAGGCTATGTCTACACTGTGGGGTTTATCCTGAATACCAGAGGTATCCCAGAAAAACACTGCCACGTCCAGGGAACGCGTCTGCACTTCCGCTTTTTTTTGCAGAAGAGCAGATGCTCTCTTTTGGAAGCCATGTCTTCCTCCTCCCACGAGGAAGAAGGGCTCTTCCAAAACAGGAGGCTTTTCCAAAATTTGGCCCAGTGTAGACGGGCCAAATTTCGGAAAAGCCTCTTCCAAAAAAAATATTGGAAAAAGGTACACAAATTACATCAGTGTAGTATAGATATAGCCAAACTGTCCCATCACTCATGCTTATGTCTAGAATTTTAGATTCATAAACCAGCATATGAAGCAGCTGTATGAAACAACCTTCCAAAGGTTAATTTATGCAGGTCTTACTCAGGCAAAAAAACTCAGTTATTTCAAAAGTAGTTTTGCCTGAGTAAGGATTATAGCTTTGGGCTCCAATACTCTAGTTAAGTAGCAAGTACGTGAAATAATGTTCTCTTTTATAGAGGTGGGGATGTGGCCCTGGAGGATGATCTTGATGTATTAATTTGGAGAAACTTTACATTAATGCTTAGGAAGCATTCTGAAATCCTCAAATGAAAGGCAACATAGAAAGCTGTATCTCAATATCTAAAGCCTCTTTCTTCACCCTCAAGATAATTCCTATTGTTACTGAGAAACAACAGTGTACAACTGTCATGCCTGTCCTAAGGAGTTTGCAGTCTGAACTGTTATTAAATTGATAGAACTTATACATACCTTAAAAGGCAGGTTAATTTGGTATATAATATTTAAGTCATTATTCTATATGAAAGTTTCATTATCTTCAATACAGATTTCCTTAACAGCAGCAGCCACAAAATCACACTACTTACTCAAAGGGTGCAGGTGTGTGGTGTGGCTGACTGGGGATTCCTCAGGATGGTTGCCTCACTCTTCTAAACAAAACTAATTTTTTAGTGAATTGTCTCGGTCTGAGTACCTCAGTAATCTTCCCTTTCATAGACTCACGGTGAGAGGGAAGGGGGAAGGGAAGCTTTCTCAAAAGCCTCTCTCTTTTCATGCTCTGGTTCTCCTCCAACAGAAAAAAAAAAGGTGGTCTTTTGCATATCAAGATAGGTTATCAAAGTAATACAAGTCATCTTCCTACAAGTGGCTACCTCTGCTAGATACATAGTTATTGACCCTTCTGGATGCCCTCTGTACCAGGGATTCATGAGAGTCTTCTGAGATCTAGATTATGGAACAAGCCACATGGACTCCCTGAAAGCAACAATTAGCCATATACTTCATTCAACCAGACATAGAATTGATCTGTTTTCCTCCATGGTCAAGTCAGGGCAAAGTGCTTGCAGCCCAAGAAAATCCCCAAAAGACTGACACCCTCAAAACTTATAAAACTATTCCTCCACTTCACATGTTGCAATTACCAAAAAGAGCTCAAAGGCAGAGGACGGGGAAAAAATGCATGCTCTCTTCCCCAGTGTCTTCAGACTTTCCCTTTCTCCAGATATAGCCTGAGCCTGGAAGGATGCTAGTCAAGTCCAGTTCAGTAAATTTGAAAAGCAGTACTTCAGCAAAACAAAAAAGTGAGAAACTTTCCACAAAGCCCAGAGGGAGTGTGAGCCAAATGGATTTATTAATAGATAATTTTTCACTGTATTTTAAAGTAAAATATAAAAATACCAAAGTAGTCAGATACTTCATAAGCAGAACAGACTTAGAAGCAGATAGAATTTTTACATGCTGTAAGCTTTCCCTTCCCAAGGCTAATCCTGCATATTCCCTCAGTTCTCAGGCTACGTCTACACTGCAGCATTTGTCACACTGTCATTTGCATATCTCTGCCGATGCTTTTTGCGTAAGAGGTTTTTGCGCAAAACCTCTTACGCAAAGAGGTCTGTTTTGTGCAAACCCCCCTTTTGTGCAAGATCCTGTATACCTCCTTTTTTGAGGCATAAGCATCAGCAGAGATATGCAAATGACAGCATGACAAATGCTAATGAGCGCTTCATTAGCATACTCTGTGCCAACAAATACCTGCAGTGTAGACGTAGCCTCAAAGACCTTGACTGGAGTTCAAGCTGCACCCTTAGGGCATGGCTACACTAGGAAATTATTTTGAAATAACTCATTTTGAAATAATAACTTCCCAAAACAACTGTTTTGAAATGAGCATTATTCCTTGTGGGAAGCAGGAGTTACTATTTTGATATAACCAGTCCACTATTTGAAAATAATGGGCTTGGTAATGTGTACGCTCTGCTTATTATTTCAAAATAAGGGAAGTTATTTCAAAATAATGCCCTAGTGTAGATCAGGGCTTGAAAAGTGATATATTCAAGATCCCACATATTCTTCAGAAAGCTGGGCCTCATTTCTTGCTGCAAAAGCTCTCATTTGTATTTGCGGTAATCTGATGTAGGCATTAAGGAGCACCTTCATTCATCTTAAAAGGAAGTTTTTAATGAATTAAACATGTCAATCCCTACAATAAACTATTATGCTACTGAGATATTGACTTTCATTTATTTTAGGCTGCCCCCATAATCTCAGTTTTGATACATTTCAAATTCTTATTTGGCAGTGCATAATTATATCATAGATGTTGTTAGGGATAAACCAGAGGTTTGGACAGCTATATAAAGTATAGGAGAGGCTTCTGGATCCTGAAGACATTTTTCAGGCAGTTGGGACTATGGCTAAGTACAGTAGTAGATTAGGTGGGTCTGTCAAAATAATGAGCAGTTTAAAAGTTCACAACTATTTTAACATTGGGGAATTTTTGGCTCAGCTCATCAAGGTTTACTTATTAAACCAGAGGCCTAGAACCATTGAGAACAATCTCCGGCACTGTTCCTACACAATAGGAACACTTCTTAAGGGGTATGCCAAGACAGTGAAAAGCCAGCGTACTTTGCTGTTTACCACCTATCATGGGTTCCTATCGCAAAGGCTACATCTACACTGCATACATATTTCAGAATAAGCTATTCCGAAAGAAATAATCCACAATAGTTTATTTAGAAATAGTGCGTCTACATTACAGGGTGGCCTGCAAATTAGTCCGAGGCAGGTTCCCCTAATGTGGACATGCTATCTCAATTTAGAGTCCCAGGAAGCACTGAGGAGAAATTACCCTGAATGGCCTGGGGTAGGAGCTATTTCTAAATGAATGTCCACACTACTGCTATTGCAAAATAGCTGTTTTGGAAGAGGTGTTATTCCTCATAGAATGAGATTTACAACTGCTGAAATAAGCCACCCATTATTTCAAAAGTATTTTGAAATAAGGGGCTAGCTGTGTAGACACTTGCATAGTAATTTCAGAATAATGGGTGTTATTCCGAAATAACGCTGCTTTGTAGACACATCCATAGGGTGCATTGATTGGAGGTGGGAATCCATCTTTATGTTTCTTTGTCCCCTTTTACTTCTATTTGTTATGATTTCCATACATAGAACTTAAGAGGATCTAAGAATAATCAAAAAGAAAAACTGATTACACAAAAGCAGGTTTTGTAACAAGTTTCTAGGGAAAGCTTCAAAATTATCCACTCCTGGTAGCCACACACTCATTTGCCTATATATCTGGAAATACCCAAAATAATTATCTGTTCAACTTGCTTTTCTCTTCCTACATATGCAAGCACTATTTTTGCAGCTGACCACCAAAAGCGTGATCCTCTTGAATTCCACTCACCTGAACAGCAGATGAAGGAGCTCAATATATTGCAGAATTGGACTGTATTCCATCACAGAAAATAGTTCCTTGCTTGTAAAAATAAAATCACGGCTATAGAAAAGTGAAATACATCCAGAAATATGTATTCACTATTAATGTCAATGTAGCTGACCTGACCATACTCCAGTGTGTTGTCCTGAGCAATACCTGAACACCATTGCAAAGTTGTTAATTATTATGGACTCCAATGCCACTTATATAGAGCTTGTCTCCTTCAGTGGTGCTGCTCTTCCAACTCTGAAGTAGTGATACCAAATACCTTGTTTCCTTCATCAGCACCCCACAATATTAATTGTTTTAATCCCCCCACCTCTGCTTATTTTTTCCCGTGCTGTATCTCCTCCGATCCTGTGTCATTAAGAGGGTTGCTTTATTTATCAGGAATAAATGACTAATTCAGTAACTGAATAATTTATTGAATTGTAAACTACCTCAAGAGTTTTGTAAGTGAGGATGCTACATAAATATCATCATGTTAGTTGTACAGATAATGCTATATCTGATATACAATTACTGTACACTGTAAAATGTCTTCTATCAGTTACAGTAGGAAATTATGATAAAAATGGAAATATGAGTTTTGACTGCAGGGCTGAAATCACAATTTTTTTGCTACCTACTTCATATTTTAATTTAAGCCCTGGAAGGCATTTCAGAATGTCTATTTTTCCAATACCCTTGTATCCTTTACTCCTATGTTTAATTGGCTTTTCATGATACAATTTAGCTCTGGTTGAAGGCTTAACAGATCTTCCTATTTTCAAATCTATTCCACATTGGCCTAGCGCCAGACTGGGTCGTATTAATCACTGGGGAATAAGGAAAAATGTAATTATATCCCCTGGAGCTGACAGCAGTCTCTGAAGAACTTCTGTGAACTGTCAAAGGCCAGTTCGATGGTCTCGCTGGGATGCCAATGCTTTTTCTCTGTTTCTAACAATATTTCCTAAATAATTGCCCATATACCTATTTGGAAGAAAGTTTACATTTACATCTTTAAAAAAAATTGATCTAATCCTGCCAGGTTCAGAGCAGCCTCAGTTCCCACAAAGATCAGTAGGAATTGTACCATATGTATGTGTTCAGCTCCAGGACTGAACCCAAAGTCTGACATGAGATATTAATTATTTCTGCTTCTTGCCTATGTTTGGTCTTGTTTTCTGTTCACTGTATCTCTTTGGCTATGTCTAGATGGCATTGCTTTTTCAGGATACCGGAAATATTTTTTTCTGATTTTTTTTTAAAGTGGACGCACTCTTTCGCCATTCCTGTAAACCTTGTTCTATGAATAATAAGGGATATCTTGAAAGTGCACTTGCTTTCAACATTTGGTGCTGTGTAGATGCACCAAATTTCAAAAGAGCCTCTTTCAAAAGTAAATCAGAAAAAGATATGCAATTTGCGTACCTCATATTGCGTTTCTTTTTCTGATTAACATTTCAGTATAGACCTAGCCTTTGTTGAACCATTTATATCAGTTTCCATCTCAAGTTTTGTGTCGGGCCCTTTCTCTACATCCAGGGTATTAAAAAAAAAGTTACACTAACTCCTGATGATATGCAATATCCCAGCTCCACCATGATTTATTTCACAGACATAGAGCTGAAATCATTAGCATTTATATGGTTCAAGTGCAATTGAGTTGGGAGGAAAAAAATCTATCTTTGCAGCCCAGAATTAGAATGTGGGACTGAAGCACCAGCACTACTTCTCTACAAGTCCCAAGGATTCTAATACAGTTTCCAGGCTGGAGTAATGGCCCCAATTATTCTCTCCTGATTTCAGTACCCTCCACTTCCCACCAGCCTGAGGGACCACTCCTTCCTCATTTGTTCCCACTGATTTTGCATCCATGAGCAGGTTCCTCATACCCAGAGGAATTTTACTCTAAGCATATAAAGTGCTCACATTTACATAATCATATTCTGCACTAGAATTGGTTCATGTTACTATGAAATTCACTCCTAAGATCACAGATAAGAAAAAAATAAAACAAACAAAAAACAGCATAAAATATCTTTCAATTAAGTAAAACCTTGCATACAAACTTAATTTTATTTTCATCTTCAAGCGTATCTGTAACTCACCTTACGCAAACACCCCTCATCGGGCTGAATACAGGTTCCTGTACTCTGTCTGATACCAAAAACCTCTTTGGCAACTCAGCCCACCATCCAAATGAGACGCTGTGTATCACAAACCCCTTCTGGGGTATATCTCTAACAGAGGCCCATCTCTGTCTCTCAGTCTGTTGCCCCCATTCAAATGAGACTGAGGCCTCCAGGGCTTTCCCTCCTGGAGAAAACTCCTTTGCCCTTACCTCTGGGCTTTAACTTCCAGTCCACAGATTCTCAGCGGTTCACTATTTGGGAGCTGTCCATTGTGCTGCTGGTGCCTCAGCCAGCCAGTTGACCCAGTTGTAGATGGCTCCTTTTCGTGCAACAACCCCCTCTTGCGCAAGAGCCATTCTTCCTGAAAAAATGAGGAAGAATGGCTCTTGTGCAAGAGGGAGGTTTTGTGCAATAAAGAAGCCATCTACACAGCTCCTTTTTGCGCAAAAGCCTCTTGCACAAAAGCGGCTGCTAATTAACTATGCAAATGAAGTGTGGTGATATTCCACACTGTGCTTCATTTGCACAAGCTTTTCCAGAAGAAGGCTCCAGTGTAGCCGTAGCCTTTGTGTGCATACACTTTAACAGGATTAACCCTAGTTTATATACTGGTCTAGTTTGCCTTAGAATATAAAACAACATCTCAGAATGCCAGCATTCTAATCATTGTCACTTTTTTTATGATGACACAAACATAACTGAATTAGATTTCATATAGTCACTGAATTTGATGTTATTTCTAAATCTAATGAAAATATTCAAATCTGTGAAATTTAATTTATATTTCTATATTTTTAAATCTATAGTTTATTTCAAGAATTAAAATTAAGTGACAATTTCCTACAAAAGAGATTTGCAATAGACAGCTCTGCAAAATATTACTGTCTGAACTATGATTTGATTGTTACTACTGCTGTATTATCTTCTGCATATTCCTGTATCCAAGTTAAAATTTAAAATAACTGAACAACTTGTTATTTCACTTGTTGTAGTTAGGGCTCAACAAATTGCTAAGCATTTTCGATTCCCATTGAAGTTCACTGCAGGAGCAGTGCTTTCAGGACCTTAGAGGCATTGGCACAGTTATGCTGCACATCTTACAGGACAGAATCCACTCAGTAGCAGAACAACAACAACAACAAAAAAGCACATCAGTTTTCTAGACTTCTTGGATGGGAAAGTTATGGATATGACAACACCATCTTCACATATTTGAAACAGTGAGCCTTTGTGAACCTGTGTCATAATTGTACATCTTCACTTAGGAATCAAAGATCTTCTAGGAGCAATAAGCATTACATTTAAACAGTGATAATTGTCCATTGTACCTTTGAGTTTTCTTCTGACCAGGTGATCAAACAATTAAAAAGACCAATGCTAAACTGTTGCAGAGCTAGCAAACAAGAAAGGCCTGGCATTTGATGGTATCACTGGTGCCTGTTTGTTTCCAACTCAAACAATTTGACAGAGGCTTGTAGAGATTCCTGAGTGACTAGATTTTAATCACTATCTGACACACATACTGATTTGTACCTGACATGAAATGGGCCAAAACATATTGGCTAAAGCCATGATACATTCAATATGCATTATTTGACTTTCAATGCTGTCAGTAACATAACTTTGCAGGGCACTGAATGAATCAGTTTGTGATTATCCGGAGAGACGCATGGCATTGGATGGCATTTAAGTTTTTAATCAAATCTAATGTCTCTCTGAAATTCCCTTTGTGCCTTGATATGCCTCCCAGCGAACACAGAAGAGTAAGCTCAGCTTTCCCTAACAGGGATTTCTGTAAGTCTGATCATTTAGTATCTTTCCTCCTCACAATTTTCCATACCTTATCCTGTTCTGACTCATGCATAACGACACCCTTATTAGTGTAAGATTTAATGTGACAACCCACATGAACAGCATACTAACCATAGGATAATGGGAGCTTTTTGACCAATTTCCTGCAATACTTTATGATAACTGTGAGCCGTTTTTTTTGTAAATGAAACATCAGGGATTTGAGACCATGTGTTTCAGCATGATTAATTGAGCTGAAATTTCTCATTGCTATGAGCTAGGTCCCTTCATCCATGTGAGTAAAAGAAACCCAGATCTAGTGTTTAACACTTGGGAGGCGACCCTTCCAAAGGCTGCCACAGAACTTGACAACTCTTAGGCTGTGGCTTCATCCTTTGCAACTCCATGAAATCTCTTCCTTTATTGTTTTAAAGGAGCTTGGGACCATTGTTGGGGAGCAGGGAGTAAGGGAAGGCTGAGTAGCATCATCTCCTTCAACTCTTCTCCTTCAAAAACTATAAAGGATCCTCATATGAGATAATGCTGATCTAGTAAGAATCACTTAATCGCTGCACCAAGTAAACCCCATTTACCTTAAGGAAGAATAGTATTCTTAAATCTCCACATCATTAGAGAAAATAATAAGTTATTCCTGCTAATACAAGCATTTTCTCAAAAAGAACAAACGCAAACAGAAAGAAAACAAACAAAAAAGAAATACACACTGTTCATAGTAAATGACACACATTACAGGAAAAAAAATCACCCATGAGCGCCTATCATTATAAAAAACAACTTAAATGGAGAATAGAGGTAAGCCAGTGGTCCAGTATAAACTGAGTCAGTTTATTTTTATAACCTAATGACCAGTCTTGTGTACAACAATATAATAGGAAGAACAAGTAAAATAGAACATTCCCAGAAAAAAAAACAAATATTACTCTATTTAAGGTACTTTGCTCCCATCACCCCTTCATGTTCTTTAATGTATTTATCCTCACAACACCCCTGTGATGTATAGGACTGCTATTATCTCTACGTACAGATGGGAACCTGGTATACTGTGGTTACGGCTAGACTGCAAGCTACTTTCAGAAGAAGCTTTTCCAGAATATATCTTCTGGAAAAACTTCTTTTGAAAGAGAAGCATCTCCATAGCAAAAGCACAATGAAAAAATGATCTGCTTTTTCAAAAGATAGCGTCCGCATTGGTTGGACTCTATCTCACATTTAAGGCCACCAAGAACCAGTTCAGGCAGGGCATTAGGTCAACAGTTGCTTCCAGGTGCTGTTGCCTAAGGCTAGATGAGATGCATGCTTAAAGAGACCCCCCGTTTTTCTGCTCCTGCTTTGTTCTTGCCTACCTCTCCAAGGGACAGCAAAGTTTTTGCAGTGCATGCTCTTGTTGCCCTGCTTCAGGACACCACAGCATACTACTTGGCATGCAGGCCGGAGCTGCCTCTGGGCATGCAATGGCCCCATACTAACATGCTGCAGCTTCTGCAGCACTTTGTGCAGACTGTATTCATGGTCGTACACAAGCTTGAGTCCAAGTTCATCAGTGAGACCCTCTCCGTGTGTGGGAATGATGCTCTTGCAACCTGACCGCACGGTAGAGAGAAGGTTCTGGAGGCTGGACACCAGTTCCAACTAGTGGAACTAGCTGGCTATGCAGCAATGGGATGACCAGCATTCTTTTGACATTTTGTCGAAAGTACTCCATAGCAGTGTGGACACAATTATTGTTTTTTCTGGAAAAACAGCGGTTTTTCCGGAAAAAACGCTGTAGTATAGACGTACCGTACGTCTACACTAGCCCCTTAGATCGATCTAGGGAGGCTAATGAAGGTGACCGAAATTGCAAATCAAGCCCGGGATTTAAATATCCTGTGCTTGATTTGCATGTTCCCGGCCGGTCGCCATTTTAGAAATTGACTAGCCTGAAGTAACTGCCCGCGTCTACACACGGCAGTGAAACGGGATTCCAATTTAAAGCCCCTAAATCGAATTAGCTGGTAAACCTCATTGCAGGAGGAATACCAGCTAATTCGAGTTAGGGGTTTAAATCGGAATCCCGTTTCACTCACTGCCGCGTGTAGACGCAGGCAGTTACTTCGGGCTAGTCAATTTCTAAAATAGTGACTGGCCAGGAACATGCAAATCAAGTGCAGGATATTTAAATCCCGGGCTTGATTTGCAATTTCAGTCGCCTTCATTAGCCTCCCTAGATCGATCTAGGGGGCTAGTGTAGACGTACCCTAAGTGACTAGCTCAATGTCACACAGAAAGCCTGCAGCAAAGCAGGACCTTGACCTCAGATCTCCCAAATCACAGTGGGGCATCCTAACAACTGTATCATCTTTCCTCTTTAATGTTATAAATACAAATCCTATAAGGGATTTGACCAAATAGTGATTTTAAAGGATTGGTTGGAGTACTTTTTAGTTTCCTTTTGATTTTTGTTTAATAAAGGGATATTTTTGCTAGTTCTGGTGAAGAGAGAGCAATAGTGTCTTGGTAACTGCAGAAGTGTTGTGAACTAACACAATTTTATCTATAAATATAGGATATTTTTTGTTTTCCTTAAAGAATCTGAAGAAGGGAATATTTGCTTTCATTACAGTCATTAGAGGCATTTTAGTCATGCCTAAATACTGAGATTAACCTTTTCACATTTGCCCATTTTTGTACTGCTAGAGAGGGGCCCTGTTCTGAGTATGCTCTGAGCAACAGGGCACATTGTAGGGGTGCATCCATAGTGCTGTCCTATACAATACTTGTGTAACGCATATAGATCCTGATTGTTGGTGAGAAATTTAACCCAGAACTTCTAAATCCTATTCCAGAATTGATGAGAAGCAGCTAAAGGACTTACATATCCTGTATTAAATTAAATATTTGAGTGCCTTTCAAATATTTAATTCACTAAGTAGTAGGTAAGTTCTCCTATCTTTGTTTTATAGAGAGGGAAAAGAGATGAAGGAACTTCCCCCAAATCACACAAGCCATCTGTGACAGAACAGACACCCAAACCCAAGTTTCCTGAGCCCTAGTTGAGCACCCCAACCATTTGAACTTCCTTGCTCACTTGACCTAAAGAGCTGTACAGCAGAAGCCATTTGCAATGCATATATCACCAATACATTTTATTAATCACACATAGATCTACATGTTTCTGGGACCACCTAGTAGCATTTTATTTATTACCTTACTACCAGACTTATCCAGCATTGACCAGGTCCTTTAGGGCAGGTGGGGGGAGGGTGCAGGAGGCTGGAGGCCAGAGGCCTGTTCTCTCCCCCAGGCCAGCTCACACAGGGCTTCTTCTTTCTCCTGGGCCACCCCTCCAGCCCGCCCAGGCCCTGCTCTTCCCCTAGGCCACCTCCCCCATAAGAACATAAGAAAGGCCATAATGGGTCAGACCAAAGGTCCATCTAGCCCAGTATCCTGTATGCCACCAGTGACCAATACCAGATGCCCCAGAGGAAGGGAACAAAAGAGGTGAACATCACAGGATCCCTCCTGCCTGGGGCCTGTTATCTCCCCCTCTCCGCTCCAGGTAACTCTTCCAGCCCACTCAAGGCCTGTTCTTTCTCCTCAGTCCACAACCCCCATCCACCTGGTGCCAGTTCTCCCCGCCCCACTCCAGTGCTGCAGCCAAGGGCTGGGAGGCAGGGAAAGGGTTTGGGGCAGGAGAGCTACTTACTGGTGTTTTGGCAGGCAAGATGGCGGAGTACCAGCCCAGTTGGCCTCTCCCTTGGTGGTAGGACTGCCCCCAGGGAAAGTTTGTAAGATAGCTCTCCCTTGTATGGTCACTGCCCCACGGGCCACTCTCATATCACATCTCTCAGAACAGTAGCCCCTCCCTTTGCATGTTATGAAAAACAATCATTTTCCTGAGACTTCTGGTTCTCTCGACACAACCAAACCCTGACCTTGCTTTAAGGTAGGAGAAGAGGAAGCTGCCTACCAAATTTGGTGTCCCTAGCTCTTACTGTAGGAGGAGTTCTTGAACAAATGCAGTCACAAACAGACGGACAGCCACACTCTAAAATATATATTTATAGACTATAATAATGATTATATTTAACAGCTCATGGAGGATGGCAGAGATCTCATAGGATTGAAAAAGGTCAAGTATAGCACTCATCTATGAAAAAGGAAATAAGGACAACCCTGGTATTATAACCTGGTTTGCTTAACTTCAGTACCCTGAAGTTAATGGAACAAATAATTGAGCAATCAATTCATAATCACCTAGAAGATAATAAGGTGATAAATCACAGTCAGCATGAATATCTGAAGAGCTAATCTGTCATACCAGTCTGATATCCTTCTTGGACAGGATAATAAACATCAGTATTCAAGAAAGTGGCAGATGTGATATTTCTTGACTTTAATAAGGCTTTTGCTATTGTCTTAAATGAGCTTCTAATAAGCAAACTGGGAAAATATAGCCTAGATTAAGCTACTAGGTGCAGAACTGGTTGGACAACCATGTTCTGTGAGTAGCTGTCAATCATCAACTGTAAAGCTCAAAGGGCATATTGAACTTCAATATTTCAAGGATCTGACCTAAATCTGGTTCTATTCAGTATCTGCATAAATGATATGGATAATGACATAGAGAATACACTTATAAACTTTGCAGACAGAACAAGATGGGAGGGGTTGAAAGCACTTTGGAGGGCAGGATTTGAATTGAGAATGATCTTGAAAAACTGGAGAAATGGTCAGAAATACATAGGATAAAATTCAATAAGGACAAATGTTGAGTGCTACATTTCAGAAGGAATAATCAATTGCACATATACAAAATGGGGAATAATTGTGTAGGAAGAAGTACTACAGAAAAGGATCGAGGGAGTTATTACAAACTAAATGCGAGCCAACAATGTAATATTGAACCAGAAAAAGTGAACCTCTTTCAGGGAAGTTAAAGCAGGTATGCTGCAAAAAAAACCCACGAGGAGTTATGTTTCCAATTTGCAAAGCACTGTTAAGGCCTTAGATACACACTTCAGAAGAGATGTGAACAAAATGGAGAAATTCCAGAGGAGAGCAACAAAAATGTTTGAAGTTCCAGAAAACATGGTGTAAAGGAAAGATTGAAAAAAACCTGGGTTTGTTTAGTCTCGACAACAGAAGACTGAGGGGGAGAGGAGGGAGCAGAACCTGGCAAAAGTTTTCAAGTACATACAACGTTGTTATTAAGAGGAGATTTATAAGCTCTTCTCCATATCCACTGAGGAACAGGGGAAAAAAAAGTAATGGTCACAAATTGCAGACAGGGAGATTTTAGTTAGACATTGGAAAAATCTTCCTAACTGTAACTTATGCAGTGGAACAACCTACCCAAATATATTGTGCAATCTCCATCACTGCAGATTTTTATGAACTGGTTAAACAAACACCAGTCAGGGATGGTCTTGATAATACTCAGTCCAGTCTGCGTGCAGGGAACTGGACTAAATGGTCCCTTCCAGTCCTACATTTCTATGATTCTATGATGGAGATATAGAGTTCTTTCATAACCAAGTCCTTAAAGCAGAACATTCTTTTTTTCAGTTGTCTCAAAAATAAATTGAGCAAAACTCTATTATCTTATCTACTCTGCTGCATGCAAATGTTAAAGTGTGAAAAAGGTTAGATATGTTCTTAAAACATAAAAATCAGAAGTTTTATATTCATGAGAGATGTGAGTTTCCAAGCATAATTTAAAATAAATGAATGAAGTGCACATATGCCTCTGCTTGTATGCAATATTTTTAATAAACAAAAGTATTCCCGAAGTGTTTGTTTTTTCACATATGTTGAAGAAAAAGCAGATTGGAGTGGAAAGAGAAGCTTTAGTCTTATAAAAACTGTTTGACCTAAATTAAAATGGGATTTACAGAGCTGCCAATGGAATAGACTGACCTTAGCAATATATTTAATTTGTGAAAAAATGTCGCTTTGCAAGGCTACTGACTGAATATACTGATAAAGGCATAGATAAGCCCTGCAATACATTAGTAACTTTTCTTGGACTTGGTATTTTAAGGTAGTAGATATGGGTCATGGAATTCCCTCTATAGAGAATTGAATCTGTTTCAGAATATTTTAATTTTAAATACGATACTGCAGTTCAGTGCATCTGAAAGTTGAATTTTAGCCAACACGCACACATGGAATGTAGTAACTATATCAATAGAGATAGTTAAACGTATTGCAAATGTAAGGAAAATCACACTTAGGTACCTAACGCTCCTCACCTAATTCTGTATTTAGGTATCTAAGGCTACCTCTAGACTGCAAGCCTCTTTCGAAAGACCCTTTTTCGAAAGATACTTTCGAAAAAGCCTTTTTCAAAAAAGAGCATCTAGACTACAACCAGTACTTTCGAAAAAGCAAGCCGCTTTTTCAAAAGAGAGCACCTAGCCAGTCTGGATGCTCTCTTTCGAAAAAGCACAGTTTGCATTACATGGCACCTTTTTTTGAAAGAGCACTTTTGAAAAAAGGCGTTCTTCCTCGTAAAACAAGGTTTTCCGCGGTCGAAAAAATTGCCGTGCTCTTTCGATTTACTTTCAAAAGAGTAAATCTAGACTCTAGACTCAGCAGTCTAGATGCAGGGGAAGTTTTTTTCGACAAAAGGCCACTTTTTTTGAATAAACCCTGTAGTTTAGACACACCCTAAGTGCTGATTTACCTAAAAAAACCCCAACAACATCTATGAACTATCATAAGAACATAAGAAAGGCCGTACTGGGTCAGACCAAAGGTCCATCTAGCCCGGTAGCCTGTCTGCCGACAGTGGCCAGCACCAGGTGCCCTAGAGAGGGTGGACTGAAGACAATGATCAAGCGATTTGTCTCCTGCCATCCCTCTCCAGCCTCTGACAAACAGAGGCCAGGGACACCATTTCTATCCCCTGGCTAATAGCCTTTATGGACCTAACCTCCATGAAATTATCTAGCTTCTCTTTAAATTCTGTTATAGTCCTAGCCTTCACAGCGTCCTCTGGCAAGGAGTTCCATAGGTTGTCTACACGCTGTGTGAAGAAGAACTTTCTTTTATTAGTTTTAAACCTGCTATCCATTAACTTCATTTGGTGTCCTCTAGTTCTTCTATTATGGGAACTAATAAATAACTTTTCTTTATTCACCCTCTCCATACCACTCATGATTTTATATACCTCTATCATATCCCCCCTCAGTCTCCTCTTTTCTAAACTGAAAAGTCCCAGTCGCTTTCACCTCTCTTCATATGGGACCCGTTCCAAACCCCTAATCATTTTAGTTGCCCTTTTCTGAACCCTTTCCAAGGCCAAAATATCTTTTTTGAGGTGAGGAGACCACATCTGTACACGGTATTCAAGATGTGGGCGTACCATAGTTTTATATAGGGGCAATAAGATATTCTGGGTCTTATTTTCTATCCCTTTCTTAATAATTCCTAGCATCCTATTTGCCTTTTTGACCGCTGCTGCACACTGTGTGGAAGTTTTCAGGGAACTATCCACGAAAACTCCAAGATCTCTTTCCTGATTTGTCGTAGCCAAATTAGCCCCCATCATACTGTACGTATAGTTGGGGTTATTCTTCACAATGTGCATTACTTTACACTTATCCACATTAAATTTCATTTGCCATTTTGTTGCCCAGTCACTCAGTTTGGTGAGATCTTTTTGAAGTCCCCCACAGTCTGCTTCTGTCTTGACTATCCTAAACAGTTTGGTATCATCCGCAAACTTTACCACCTCACTGCTTACCCCTTTCTCCAGATCATTTATGAATAAGTTGAACAGGATTGGTCCCAAGACTGACCCTTGGGGGACACCACTAGTCACCCCTCTCCATTCTGAAAATTTACCATTTATTCCTACCCTTTGTTTCCTGTCTTTTAACCAGTTCTCAGTCCATGAAAGGACCTTCCCTCTTATCCCATGGCAATGTAATTTACACAAGAGCCTTTGGTGAGGGACCTTGTCAAAGGCTTTCTGAAAATCTAAGTACACTATATCCACTGGATCCCCCTTGTCCGCATGTCCGCTAACTGCTTCAAAGAACTCTAATAGATTAGTAAGACATGATTTCCCTTTACAGAAACCATGTTGATTTTTGCCCAACAAATTATGTTTTTCTACGTGCCTCACAATCTTATTCTTTACTATTGTTTCTACTAATTTGCCCGGTACTGAAGTTAGACTTACCGGTCTGTAATTGCCAGGATCGCCTCTAGAGCCCTTTTTAAATATTGGTGTCACGTTGGCTACCTTCCAGTCATTAGGTACGGAAGCCGATTTAAGGGATAGGTTACAAACCACAGATAATAGTTCAGCAATTTCCCATTTGAGTTCTTTTAGAACCCTTGGATGAATGCCATCCGGTCCCGGAGATTTGTTGACATTAAGTTTTTCTATTTGTTCCAAAACCTCCTCTAATGACACTTCAATCCGGGACAGTTCCTCAGATTCATCACCCACAAAGGACGGTGCAGATTTGGGAATCTCCCCAACGTCCTCAGCCGTGAAGACTGAAGCAAAGAAATCATTTAGTTTCTCCGCAATGGCTTTATCGGCCTTGATTGCTCCTTTTATATCTCCATCGTCTAGGGGACCCACAGGTTTTTTAGCAGGCTTCCTGCTTCTAATGTACTTAAAAAACATGTTGTTATTTCTTTTTGAGTTTTTGGCTAGCTGTTCCTCAAAATCTTTTTTTTTTTTTTGCTTTTCTTATTACATTTTTACACTTGATTTGAAGTGTTTATGTTCCTTTCTATTTATCTCACTGGGACTGGACTTCCACTTCTTAAAAGATGCCTTTTTGTCCCTCACTGCTTCTTTTACATGGTGGTTAAGCCACGGTGACTCTTTTTTAGGTTTCTTACTATGTTTTTTAGTTTGGGGTATACATTTAAGTTGGGCCTCTATTATGGTGTCTTTAAAAAGTTTCCATGCAGCTTGCAGGGATTTGGCTCTAGTCAGTGTGCCTTTTAATTTCTGTTTAACTAACCTCCTCATTTTTATATAATTCCCCTTTTTGAAATTAAATGCCAGAGTTCTGGACTGCTGAGGTGTTCTCCCCACCACAGGAATGTTAAATGTTATTATATTATGGTCACTATTCCCAAGCGGTCCTGTAATGGATATCTCCTGGACCTGATCCTGCTCTCCACTCAGGACTAAATCGAGAATTGCCTCTCCCCTTGTGGGTTCCTGTACCAGCTGCTCCAAGAAGCAGTCATTTAGGCCATTGAGAAATTTTATCTCTGCTTCTCTTCCTGAGGTGACATGTATCCAGTCAATATGGGGATAATTAAAATCCCCCATTATTATAGAGTTCTTTATTTTGGTAGCCTCTCTAATCTCCCTCAGCATTTCATAGAACAGAGAGGGCTTTAAATACAGATATCAAGAAACATCTGATACTGTTACTGTTTTTTTTTAAGCAGTGGCAATTTAATTGTTTCTTTCAGGTGGTATCAGGAATAAACAATATGAACATAGAGTTTCAGCATGATAAACTACTATATATTAGATATTAAGTGTGCACACACACATACACACACACAAGATGGTTTCTTGTGACCAACAAAAAGGCCTTTGTTGTCCTGCTGATGGAAAGCTTAGATGTTAGTTCCTTGTCCAAAGCGAACTCCCTTGGACTGTTGCAAGGTATTTATTTTTACCTAATCTTTTATAGCTAACTCAAACCAAATCA
Organism: Pelochelys cantorii; assembly: GCA_032595735.1. Lineage (NCBI taxonomy): Eukaryota > Metazoa > Chordata > Testudines > Trionychidae > Pelochelys > Pelochelys cantorii. The sequence continues at coordinate 91,481,265 of CM064326.1, forward strand.
CATAATTAGGGCATTACCTATTTCATGGCCAAGGAAAATGTATTATGGACCATAAAATAAACCCTTCCCCATGAAATCTGATGTCTCCTTGTTCCTAGGAGTGTCCCATTAAACAGGGCATTTGGACCCCAGAAGGAGGGTCCCTGACCAAACTGCAGCATATTTGGGGAAGGAGAATCCAGACTGGTCATCTTACAGGGAGAGGGTGGTCCTGCAGCTTTTCACATGAGGAAGTGAAGGAAGAGGAACAGAAAGCATCTCCAAGGCCAGACACTCCCTCCATCCCCATCCGTGACTTCTGAGTTCTGCCTTCTCTTCCATTCCCTATCTGACATCTATTATGAGTTCCTGGACAGTTCTCTCAGTTCTCTCTACAAGTGATAGAGATAAGTAGAATAGAGAAGATCCAGAATGAGAGGTGACAAGCCCCTGTCTTGAGAAACATTGGCTATAATGTGGTGGACAGGAAGGATAAATCATTTGCAAAATGTCATTTACCACAAATAAGAGCTTTGATTACAGTCCTAAGGCAACCTTAACAATAGTAAAAATCAGTTGTACCTACTATAATGTTTGAAATTTGATAAAATTGTTTGCAATATAAAGTTCTCTTGTACATACCAATATTTAACAAAGAGAATTAGATCATATGAGCCAAATTTTCTGCAGGTATACACCAGGACAGCTCTACTGACTTCAGTGAAGCTATGCTGATTTACTTCAAAAAATTATCTAGCCCCATAAATCCTTCTTGATTTGATCTCTGGTCATTACTGTTTAGCATCACTCATGGAATGTACAATGACAAAAATAACTGATGCTACGTTAAAATGATTACTAATTGCACACTGACATTCTTACAACTTAAGCATCTGTAATATATAATTATCTGAATACAGGTATTGTAAAGCCATATTTGTAATTAATTTGAAGAGGTAATCAAATGTTAACATTATTGTAATATGTATTATCGTCATAACATATTTCTGATTAGACATGGATATTATCAAATAAAGAATGCTAAAAATAGGAAAAGCTCAACTAAATTGTGTGACTTTTTTTTCTTAGCTCCAAGAATGGGGGTTGTTCCACCAATTGTAACTGTGGCTTTAAAGTGCCACTGTCTGTATAAAACACCCATAGCCAGTAAATAGGAGACGAGGCTGCAGAATCTACTCTGATTAAATAAGTATAACAACCATCAGTTATATATCATTGAATCATAAATGATTAGGGTTGGACGAGACCTCAGAAGATTGTCTAGTCCAACCCCCTTCTCAAAGCAAGACCAACTCTAACTAAGTCATCTCATCCAGGGCTTTGTCAAGACAGGACTTAAAAACCTCTAGGCATGGAGATTCCACCAGCTCCCTAGGTAACCCATTCCAGTACTTCACCATCCTCCTTGTGAAATAGTTTTTCCTAATATCCAACCTAGACCTCCCTCCACTGCAACCTGAGTGCTTGCATCTGCCACCACTGAGAATAGTCTGTCTCTGTCCTTCATGAAATCTCCCTTCGGGAAGTTGGAAGGCTGTTATCAAATCGCTCCTCATTCTTCTCTTCTGCAGACTAAATAAGTCACATTCCCTCAGCCTCTCCTCATGTACCTTGTCTCCCTAATCATTTTTGTTCCCCTCTGCTGGACTCTTTCCAATTTGACACAAGTGCTAAGTAAAGAGGAACAATCACTTCCCTCAATCTACTGGCAGTGTTCTTGCTAATGCAGCCCAATATGCCATTTGCCTTCTTGGCAACAAGGTCCAACTGTCGACTCATATCCAGCTTCTCGACCACTGTAATCCTCTTGTCCTTCTTTGCAGAACTACCACTTAGCCAGTTAGTCCACAGCCTGTATATGAGCAATAAACATTTCTTTCAAATTTCTTGATGTCTTAGATGACATGAATGGCATGTTATTCTCTAGTTCAAATTTTATGGGATGATTTACTGTATTTTCATTCTGGAGGGCTTGAATGTCCATGATTTCATTTTAAGTAAGTGAATTCTTTCAGTTATAAATTAGCCATATTGCCATGCCTTTATGAATTTTAGATCTCATTACAGATCATTATACTCATGAGATATTCTCTCATCTCACAATATAAGCAATGCTTTTTCAACCTTGATTGTGTTTTTTGTATTTCCAAATTAATGTCTATGCACTGAGATCAACTAAAAATATAAAAGAAAATAAAAAACCTGCCTGGCATCACAAATTATTTCTGAATTATCTTGTGGATAACATAACAAGTATCATTTCTTTCATTCTCTCAGCTAACTTAAAGTTAAAATCTGACCTGCATTATCTTTCACTGATAGATCAGAGAATAAGAAATGAGAATTCATTTTTCAGGAATTATAATATGTTGTGGAAAATGTTAATGTAGACGGTTGATAATATATACAAAGGTGGAACACTTAATGATTTTTAAAGCACGTTTTTGTTTATAGTTTTGGATATCTCATTTGTTTTCTGATGGCAGACTATCATGAGTATTAGTTCAGCATTTTTAATTACAATACTTTAACATTTCAAGCAATGAAGTGGGATTTTATTTTTAACCATAATGTCAACTGAAAAACTAGTCAATCATCCTTTGTATATGGCAGAAGAATGAAGACTACATAAATGAAATTAATTCTTCCGTGGTCCTGTTATAGCTGTGAGGAGCATTTCAATGCATTGCAGGGTGGCAGAAAGCCTCCGAAGACAGGAGCTTCAGCTTACTAGACAATTGCATTTATCAAACCACCAAGGAAGATCACAATACTCACTGTAGCTGTGAAGATGCTTCTCACCATAGCAGTCTGAAGAGATGCTCATGGCACTAATACATGCTGAGGCAACTGTGTGGTGTTGTGTTACTGTGCCTTCAGGTAACATCAAGCAAGATGTAAAACCAGATGTGCAGCCTGGAGCTGGCTTCCAGCATAAGCTGTTAGAACTATAACCTCAGTATGTGTAGCCAGACATGAACCCCATCTTGTCCCCCCCCGTCCAGAGAGCAAGAGAAAGGCAGTCAGCCTTTGATGCCCTGGGAACGCAGGTGTGCTGCCTGTCCCTGACTCTACCATAAACAGAAACCAGACAGTAAATGGGCTAGCTGATGACCCGGGGCCTCCCGCCGCCCTGATGGCTAGTACCAGTAATTGACACGCCTGCACTGTCCCAGGAGAGGAATCTTCGCCCATCACATACCAGAGGTGCCCATTGTCTGCATTTTCCCAGGTGTGAATTATGCTTTGCACCCTTCGTGGGAAACTTGGCCTTCAAAGCCATTTTTCCCAATTGGCCACTTGAGACCAGGAAGAAGCCTACGTGACCCAAGGGGTATAAAGAGGGGTTTAGTAGCCCACCCCATTTGAGCTCCAATCATCTACACCTGCTGGCAGGTATTGGTTGTCTCCCGAGGTCTGTGGGACGCCCAACCTCGCCCTACTTCTTCCCGAGGGATTGAGAGAAAGACGCTGGCCACGCCAAGTCTGGAACGCAGGGGTGAGAATATATACCTGCTAGGTGTCTATTCTGCATGCATTTAATAAGAGCTCAGAGAACCAAAAGGGTTTCATGGTACCTGTAAGTGACTTATTAGTGTAATTTCTGTCCTGTCCTTTGTAGTGGCTGTGTTATCTGTAACACAGTAGTAGCATTTAACAGCTAAGTTTACCCTGTAACAATAAAATAGTAACTGTTTAAGCTGCAGCCTGACTTCTTCAATTGCTGTAACAGAACCAAGCACAATTTTAAAAAGAACTCCAGCCGGTCATAAGGGACAGATATAGGGAGAGCTTGAGCGTTGGATCGTGTCGCTTCCAGGGGACAGATCCATTGGGGCATCTCTCAGCCTCCCCAGGCTGCCCGCTGCGAAGGGATCGTGTTTCCTAGCAGTCAAAATCTGAGATGTAATAAGCTCTCCCTGTAAACTTCTTGGGGCGCCCGTCAACCTCCTCCAGGTTGCCCGCTGCTAAGGGACCCCAGTCCTGGCAGTTGAAGTCTCGGATGTATAATACACACACACCACTCACTGCCCTGACCACTGGCTGACAGTATGGCAAACAATCTCATTGAGAGAGAAAAAAAAAGGATGAAACTAAAAGTGTGGGCAGGAAGAATAAATATTAAAGTTATCTTAAAACTCTTGTTTTCTAAATCTGCAAGTATGTTCTCTAATGAAAAAGACACAAACTAGGCAAGGTCTGAATGAATTAAAAAAAGCCTTATAAATTGGTTTTTATGTTAAGAAATGCATTCTCATGAGATGAGGTGGGGGGGGGGGAACAGAAGAAAGAAGGTTTCATTGCCAGAAAACAAAAAGAGAAAGTAACAAGTAGAGACCCCTATAGCAACTTTTCCTGGTTGTGATTGTGCTGCATGCTATAGCTACAAGGGAACCAGGGATAGCAACACAGACAGAACTCAGAACTTAGTGCTCCAAAAGTACAGACCCCCTGCCTCCAGAAATTAAACAAAGAGAAAAAAATAGTCCTGACTTTTGGATTTACCTGAAAATTTACTTCCCCGTCACCTTGAAAAAACACCTAATAGCTCATTCCAACTGTTTCTCTTTACCCACTAGCTTTATATTTATCTAATCTAGTTTTAAACTGTGTGCACTATTGCTCAGCTAAATCAGTATTTCCTTCCTAGATTGGACCGCAAAGTAGCTGTATCTTCTGGACAATTGAGAAAGAGATGGAGAGATACATGTCCTCATAAAGCATACCATCACATGTTTCCACTCTGCAATCTCACTTGTATGTTGAATACCACTGGCACTATCACTGAGCCCTGCAGAACCCTACAGCTGAGGCTGTTTGTGAGCATGCATCTCTGCCCCAACACTGCCCCTTGTTATCTCTCTGAAACCAATGCAGTAAATTATTGCTTTTTAGCTCTTCTAACCCAGCAAAGAGCCACCGATCTGTCAGTAGAACTTGGTGAAATACAATGCCAAAGGTTGACAATAATGTTAAGAACTCTAGCATGGACATTTGGTAGCAGATTCTCAGGTGGTACAAATTATCATAGCTCCAGTGAAATCATGTCATTTGTCCTTACCATTAAGGGAATAATCTGACACTGGGCAAAGCATGTTATCCATATCAAAGCAAGTTCAGAAACTGGACACAAAGAGTCTGATAAAAGGTGAGTGTTGGCATCTTTTGGCCAATTATGTTGATTGTGATATTTGTATCTCAGTTGTGATAAATTAATTTGGCAGACGTCTCTTTCAATGTATCAATATTTTGTTTATGTTTTATCACTATGAAGGTGATCTCTATGGATTATATTTACTAAAATTGTCTGAATATGTAGATATTACAAAACTGTGATGAGGCCCTCTTGGTTGCAGTTCAGCACCCATTTTCTTCCTTCTTTATTTAATTGTAGGTTCTTATCCTTCAGAGACCATGGTTAGTTCTTTCACTAAAAAGAAGCTTAGGAATGGTTTTATCAAAGGTAGGCATTTGTACATGGTAGTAATACCCTAAATTAAAAAAAAAAATTCTCTGTGTGCAATAGGCAGAGTACTGGTAAGGGATTCTGGTGAACTGAATTCTATTCTTGGCTCTGCCACAGACCTGCAGTATGACTGTTCAAGTCAATTCAACTTTGTGGGTCTTTGTTTTCTCACCTACCCATTTTGTGTGCTTTTGACTGTAAGCTCTCTGGGCCGCAACTTTTTCTCAGTTCATATTTATACAACATTTACCATAACGAAGACCTAATCTTGAGTGGGGCCTTTGCAATATTCACATAAATAATATTCAATTTGTCAGTTTTTGAAAAATTTTTAACAATCTAATAATCAGTAGAATAATAGAAATAAAAGAACTTTAATATATCCATCAAACTATAGATATTAGGGAAGGGAAATATTTCCTGAGGGTATGTCTACCTACAGAATTTTTTTGGAAAAACGGTGTTTTTTCAGAAAAAAACCCTTGAATTACATCCACACTGCAATCGCATTCTTTCAAAAGTAAATCAAAAGAACAGAGGGGTTTTTTCCGACAGCGGTAATCCTCTTTCTATGAGGAAGAATGCCTTTTATGAAAGCTCTTTCAGAAAAAGGCATGTGTGGATGGGGAAGAGGGTTTTCTTTTGAAAGAAGAGGCCTCCAGGAAATAATACAGGTGCCCTGGTGGCCACTCTAGCCACAGTAATCACAACTCTATAGTTTGTGTCTCCTGGCCCCTCTTAAAACTGCATGCACACTGGACAAGCCTTTTGGCAGGAAGCCAGCCTGGGAGCAGAATCCTGACTATATGTCTCTCCCTGCCACAGGCCTGCTCACCCATGGCAGAGCCACAAGCCCCCTGACACCCTCCTAGCCCTCACAGGGAGCAGCACCAGGGCTCCGAGGACCCACCCAGGGGGACCAAGAGGCGGGCAACTTCCTGGTCTAGAATGGAGATCCTGTCCCTCCTTGAGCTGTCAGGTGAGGAGGAGACACTCCAGGATCTCCGCTCCAAGCACAACAATGCAAACATTTATGGCTGGATGGTGGAGCGCAGAGACCCACCCTGGACTTTGGAACAGGTCTGAAGTAAAGTGAAAGAGCCATAGAACCCATAGGCATAGACATGAGGGCCGTAGAATGCAGTTCACACTCTGGGGCAGGACCCCATACCTGTCCCTACTATGCAGAGCTCCATTAAATCCTGGGGGGTGGAGAAAAGGTTTTCCCACCCATTGTGGTGGACTCTGGCCTCGAAACACCCGTCATTGCCCAGCCAGAGGTCACGGCGGAGAAGGAGGAGGACCAGGGACAGCAGCAGGCGAAGGAGGAGGTGGACGACATGGCCACAGTAATGGTCTCCTTGGAGCTGGTTCCCATGAGCCTGGATATCTCCCCGGCCTTGTCTGATGCTGGGGAGGGATCTTCAGATGAGTGCTCTCAGTTTGTCACACATACAGGGCGGGGGAGGCAGGCACAGAGGGGGTGAGGTGCAATGCAAGCCTGCTCAGGCTGGACTCCGTGCTGCAGTGCGTGCACATGGAACCACGTGTAGCATTAGTGTGTGCCTCGCAGACTCAGCAGGCAGCCCCTGACCAGGCCCAGGATCCTGCTCCCAGGCTCAGGGGAGGCCACACACACGTCTGGCCATGGCTGGAAGCAGGTTAGCCACAAGGGTGCAAGCATGACCCCAGATACACCAAGGAGTGCCACACATAGCACACGGGCATGCCAAAAGACACCAAAAAGAAGAACATTCCAGATCAACAGATTAGATCACTGAGTCACACTTAAATCAACTGAGTATTGCAATCTAAACAATACTACTTCTTAGCAAAGGATCAATGGAACTTGAATTTCTTGTATATGTAGATATGTCAGGTACTTAGTAATATATTAATTGGTTATATGTTGTAGATGAATTTTTGTTATGATAGTATCAAGAACAATGAGTTTTTAAAAATAGTAATTGAAGTACTCATGTAACCTTATCAACAGCAAATTATGGGTTAATGACAGCCGGGAAGTCATTGTGATTATACTTTTTTATTCCATTTTGGCAAGAAAAGATGTCAGTTCCTTTTTTTTTTTTTCCAAATTTTAGCTAGAAATAAATATTTTAGTTTTATGACTCAAGTTTCCATGCTACAGAAACATATTTAATAATGGAAAACACTGAGTTCTCTTTGCTCTGTCATCAGTATTCTACAAGAGTTTGAGTACTTAAGGCCAATTTCTTACTCCTCAAATCACATGAGGCTGGGACATCTTAGGGTAAATCTACACTGCATGGCTATTTCGGGATACCAGAGGTATCCCAAAATAACTACCCTGCATCTACACAAGCCACCCATTATTTTGAAATATTTTTTGAAATAACGGGCACGCTATTTCACCATCCTGGTAAACCTTGTTGTACAAGGGATAAGGGATGGCTCGAAATAGCGCTTTATTTTGAAATAAAATTGAAATAAGATACGCAATTTGCGTACTGCAAATTGCATAACTTATTTTGAGTTTAGGGTGCATTGTAGATGCACCCTTAGAGGCTAAGGTATTCTGCCACCTCTCCCTAGTTGGCCCTCTACTTCCAATTTGACAAGTCAATAGGTATTGTAGAAACACTCAGACATTAAACTGCTATTGAGGAGATTTGAAAGGAGTCTCATTTAACCCTGCTTTGTCTGAATATGCTCTTGATGAAGATTATTTAACCATGTTTATCTCTTTCAAGTCACTTTTTTTTGAAGAGGCAAAGCTAAAGCTATTACTGAAAGAAGGGAAACTTTCCACAAACAAAAGATTTTTAGCAAAGATGATTGCAACATCTTTCACAACAATTATTATTTGTTTGCAATACTTCCCAGTCCTTTTGTGGTAGACACTGAACCAACACATATACCAGAAAGATGGTCCCTGTCTCAAATTGCTTACAGACTAAGTAACTGGAGCATGGAAAACTTCAAATAAATCTCAGAGAAAGTCCTTTCTCTCTGCCACATACAGAAATTTAACACCACCCACATCTCCAATATCTCTTCATATACACTTGCAGGGTTAGTGAATATTAGACTCAGAAGTGGGTAAGCAGAACATTTTGAACAAATGGTATTACAAAGATAAGAAGCAGGAGATATGAACATTTTAAAGTTTTAAAATGTGAAGGATTGAAGTTCTTAAATAGCTAACAGAACAGATAAAGGATGCAGCAAGTTGGAGATTTCAAGTTGTTTGCCAATGGACCCCAGACCTCCATCGTATTATGATTGTGTTAAAAAAATCACACATACTTTTATCACAGGAAGTCACATCTTTACAGCTTTACAAACCCTGAGGTGATGTATTAGTGGTGATGGAGAAAGTATTAGTGAATCTGGCAGTCCCTAGCTTTGAATCTGCTATGTGTTGGTAGTTAGATGTAGTTAGATATTTTGTTAGTTGTAGATAGATTGTCTGGTACCTGGACTGAGATAGGGTGCTATTCCATACTTCCTATTACCATTGAGCAGTCCTCTTTAGGATCCCCCCTGCTCACCCCCACGTGCACAGGTTGTCTCACCCCACTCCTGGCTAGATTACCATGCGTAGTGGAGTCACTCTGCCTGTAGTTGTACCTATAAAAAGACAGTGACTTTTGCTACATGAAATGTTTGCACCCAGATGGATAACAATGACAGTGTTGCACCAGAAACAAGCATTGTTATCATCACTAGGGAACTTGAGAGATATTACATTGACTTCCTGAATGAGACAAGGTGGCTGGATGAAAGTTAAATGATTTCCTTTTTCTGGAAAGTAAAATATGGATAGCATGGCCATAGGGGCATTCATGGTGTCAATTTTGCAATTAAGGAAAGGTTTGTCAGTCAGCTTACAACATTTCCTGTAAGCATTCTGTAAGCGATGGTGTAGGGAAGAGGGGTTTGGATTTATTAGGAACTGGGGACGCTTTTGGGAGAGGGGGAGCCTATACAGGAAGGATGGGCTCCACCTAAACCAGGGTGGAACCAGACTGCTGGCACTAAACATTAAAAAGGCTGTAGAGCAGTTTTTAAACTAAGAGATGGGGGAAAGCCGATTGGTGCGGAGATGCACGTAAATCGGAGGGAGACTTCTCTTAGAGGAGAATCCATTGATAGAGATTCTCTAAGCTGTAGTCAGAAAGAGAGGAGGGGAGAGGGCAAACCATGGGCCAGAGCAGACAAACAACCGCATACAAAGGAATCCAATGCACCAGGAAAGGGCAGACAAATAAGCAGTGGCAAATTTTTAAAGTGCTTCTACACAAATGCTAGGAGTCTGACTAATAAGATGGATGAACTAGAGTACCTAGTATTAAATGAGGAGATTGACATAATAGGCATCACTGAAACCTGGTGGAATGAGGAAAATCTGTGGGACACAATCATACCGGGATATAAAATATATCGAAAGGATAGAGCAGGCCGGGTGGGTGGTGGAGTGGCACTGTATGTGAAAGATAATGTAGAATCAAATGAAATAAAAATATTAAGTGAATCAACCTGTTCAATAGAATCTCTATGGATAGTAATACCATGCTCCAATAATAAGAAATTAGCAATAGGGATATATTACCGACCACCTGACCAGGACAGCGATACTGACATTGAAATGCTGAGGGAGATTAGAGAGGCTACCAGAATAAAGAACTCTATAATAATGGGGGATTTTAATTATCCCCATATTGACTGGATACATGTCACCTCAGGAAGAGAAGCAGAGATAAAATTTCTCAATGGCCTAAATGACTGCTTCTTGGAGCAGCTGCTGCAGGAACCCACAAGGGGAGAGGCAATTCTCGATTTAGTCCTGAGTGGAGTGCAGGATCAGGTCCAGGAAATATCCATTACAGGACCGCTTGGGAATAGTGACCATAATATAATAACATTTAACATTCCTGTGGTGGGAAGAACACCTCAGCAGTCCAGCACCCTTGCATTTAATTTCAAAAAGGGGAATTACACAAAAATGAGGAGGCTAGTTAAACAGAAATTAAAAGGTACAGTGACTAGAGCCAAATCTCTGCAAGCTGCATGGAAACTTTTTAAAGACACCATACTAGAGGCCCAACTTAAATGTATTCCCCGAATTAAAAAATATAGCAAAAGACCTAAAAAAGTGTCATCGTGGCTTAACCACCATGTAAAAGAAGCAGTGAGGGACAAAAAGGCATCTTTTAAGAAGTGGAAGTCCAGTCCCAGTGAGATAAATAGAAAGGAACATAAACACTGTCAAATCAAGTGTAAAAATGTAATAAGAAAAGCAAAAAAAAAGATTTTGAGGAACAGCTAGCCAAAAACTCAAAAAGAAATAACAACATGTTTTTTAAGTACATTAGAAGCAGGAAGCCTGCTAAAAAACCTGTGGGTCCCCTAGACGATCGAACTATAAAAGGCGCAATCAAGGCCGATAAAGCCATTGCGGAGAAACTAAATGATTTCTTTGCTTCAGTCTTCACGGCTGAGGACGTTGGGGAGATTCCCAAATCTGCACCGTCCTTTGTGGATGATGAATCTGAGGAACTGTCCCGGATTGAAGTGTCATTAGAGGAGGTTTTGGAACAAATAGAAAAACTTAATGTCAACAAATCTCCGGGACCGGATGGCATTCATCCAAGGGTTCTAAAAGAACTCAAATGGGAAATGGCTGAACTATTATCTGTGGTTTGTAACCTATCCCTTAAATCGGCTTCCGTACCTAATGACTGGAAGGTAGCCAACGTGACACCAATATTTAAAAAGGGCTCTAGAGGCGATCCTGGCAATTACAGACCGGTAAGTCTAACTTCAGTACCGGGCAAATTAGTAGAAACAATAGTAAAGAATAACATTGTGAAGCATGTAGAAGAACATAATTTGTTGGACAAAAGTCAACATGGTTTCTGTAAAGGGAAATCCTGTCTTACTAATCTATTAGAGTTCTTTGAAGGGGTTAACAAACATGCGGACAAGGGGGATCCAGTAGATATAGTATACTTAGATTTTCAGAAAGCCTTTGACAAGGTCCCTCACCAAAGGCTCTTGTGTAAATTACATGGCCATGGGATAATAGGGAAGGTCCTTTCTTGGATTGAGAACTGGTTAAAAGACAGGAAACAAAGGGTAGGAATAAATGGTAAATTTTCAGAATGGAGAGGGGTAACACATACATAAACACATACATAAAGTGGTGTCCCCCAAGGGTCAGTCCTAGGACCAATCCTGTTCAACTTATTCATAAATGATCTGGAGAAAGGGGTAAGCAGTGAGGTGGTAAAGTTTGCAGATGATACCAAAGTGTTTCGGATAGTCAAAACAGAAGCAGACTGTGAGGGACTCCAAGAAGATCTCACCAAACTGAGTGATTGGGCAACAAAATGGCAAATGAAATTTAATGTGGATAAGTGTAAAGTAATGCACATCCGGAAAAATAACCCCAACTATATGTACAGTATGATGGGGGCTAATTTGGCTACGACAAATCAGGAAAGAGATCTTGGAGTTACCATGGACAGTTCTCTGAAAACTTCCACACAGTGTGCAGCGGCGGTCAAAAAGGCAAATAGGATGTTAGGAATTATTAGGAAAGGGATAGAAAATAAGACCCAGAATATCTTACTGCCCCTATATAAAACTATGGTACGCCCACATCTTGAATACCGTGTACAGATGTGGTCTCCTCACCTCAAAAAAGATATTTTGGCCTTGGAAAGGGTTCAGAAAAGGGCAACTAAAATGATTAGGGGTTTGGAACAGGTCCCCTATGAGGAGAGGCTAAAGAGACTGGGACTTTTCAGTTTAGAAAAGAGGAGACTGAGGGGGGATATGATAGAGGTATATAAAATCATGAGTGGTGTGGAAAGGGCCGATAAAGAGAAGTTATTTATTAGTTCCCTAAATAGAAGAACTAGAGGACACCAAATGAAATTAATGGGTAGCAGGTTTAAAACTAATAAAAGAAAGTTCTTCTTCACACAGCGTGTAGTCAGCCTGTGGAACTCCTTGCCAGAGGAGGCTGTGAAGGCTAGGACTATAATAGAGTTTAAAGAGAAGCTAGATAATTTCATGGAGGTTAGGTCCATAAAAGGCTACTAGCCAGGGGATAAAATGGTGTCCTTGGCCTCTGTTTGTCAGAGGCTGGAGAGGGATGGCAGGAGACAAATCGCTTGATCATTGTCTTCGGTCCACCCTCTCTGGGGCACCTGGTGCTGGCCACTGTCGGCAGACAGGCTACTGGGCTAGATGGACCTTTGGTCTGACCCAGTACGGCCATTCTTATGTTCTTATGTTCTTATGTTCATCAATGAATATCTTACATGACTTTCCATCTTTAGCTCAGCAACATCCAGTCTGCTGTTAACACACCACCAGAAGAAACTCTCTCTCTGGGCATTGGCACCATCTTGACTATGTTATTGTCAGAGCTCAAGATTGGAAGGATGTCCACGTCATGAGTACAAAGCATGGAACTGATGACTATTGGACAAAACATTGCCTAGTTAGATCTATTATGAATTTCCAGATCACCTCAAGGCATAATAAGCAGGTAAAAGCTGTATAAAAGAAGTTCATCATCCAAGCTCTTTCAAGATACATTGACTTCCACAGTGTTTCCAAGAAAAGTTCACTACTGTAGCTACAGCTGATGATGATAATGAAAATTACTGGAAGGGTTTAAAGGTGTCAATTTTCTTGGCATGTGCCGAGTCAATTGGCTTTGTCATTCCCCAACAGCAAGACTGGTTTCATGAGAATGATGCTGAGATTCAGGGCCTATTTCATGAGAAAAGAAAAACTCATCTCATGGTAAAATGACATAATACACCAAGGGTATGTCTACACTACATGGCTCTCTCGACGGAGCCAGGTAGATGAGCTTTATAGACATAGCAAAATGAAGCGGCGATTTAAATAATCGCCGCTTCATTTACATCAAAATGGCTGCCGCGCTGTGTCGATCAGCTATTTGTCGGCACAGTGCTGTAGTCTGCATGCTTGGCAGTCGACATCAAAAGCCTTTGTCGACTGCCCCGTTATGACTCGTGGGATGAGGTTTACCGGGGCGGTCGACAAAGGCTTTTGATGTCGACCGCCGAGCATCCAGACTACCGCGCTGGGCTGACAAACAGCTGATCGGCACAGCGCGGCAGCCATTTTGATGTAAATGAAGTGGTGATTATTTAAATCGCCGCTTCATTTTGCTATGTCTACAAAACTCAAAACTCCGTCAACGGAGCCATGTAGTGTAGACATACCCCAACAGAAGAAGTCATAGACCCAATTCAAAATTCAAAATTGAAGCCAAAAGGAAAATTGAAGCTTCAATTCAAAATTGAAGCCAAAAGGAAAATTTGTGACATAAAAAACAAGTGGTGAGAAAAGGCCAAGGACATTGAACTTTATGCTGATAAATATTACTTAAGGAATTTTCCTCACATGTTTTAAGCCATCAAAGCCAGATGGAAGGAGCATTTTGATTCACTCACAAACTGTCTCTGATGCCACTATTGAATCTGTACTGCCATGACATGAAAGATAATCTGTTGCTGACACTCCCCACCCCTATTCTTGAAGAAGTAACAAAAGCCATTATACAAACAAAAAAGCATGAGGGACAGATGACATACCAACTGATGTCTACAAATTTATAGGTGAAAAATGTTAAGGTCACACTAAAGCTTTTTCTACACATCTGTCAACTTTATTACAATTTTTAAAGCAGGAGATAATTCAGAGTCTGAAATTTATTGAGGCATTACTTGCTATCTACAACAAGGGGAATTCTTTCCTGTTTTTTCTTGAATAGATTAATTTCCCTTGCTGAGAAAGTATTGATGAAATCTCAGAGTAGGTTTAGACCATTCGGTGATGCAACTGGCATGATTGTTTTTGCCTGACAAATCCAGGCAATGTTTTGAGAGCAAAATCAGGACCTACACATAGCCCTCATTGATTTAACGAAAGCCTTTGACTCTCTCAGTCTTGAAGTCCTGTGGAAAATATTGTCCAGATTTCACTATCCTCCAAAATCCATTAAAGTCCTAAGGCTGCTTAGTGATCAGATGACTGCCACCATTCTCTATAATGGCCAAGAGATAGACCCTTTGATCATCAAAATTTGGGTTAAGTAAGAAGGCATTGTTGCCTCAAACTTTTCTCCATCTATTTAGCAGTCATTTTGATCCTCATTAAAGACTGCTTCCCCAAAGGAGTTGACATTCAATACAGAATGGTTGGGTGGCTCTTTAATCTTCAATGTCTCCTTTCTCTGTTTATAGTTCTCAGTGTGTCCATTACTAATTTCAGAATACTGATGAGTGAGCTATCCTCATTCACACTTCAATCCACATTGGAGGCTTTTTACACAAATTTACTGAAGCCTAGGACTGTTATTTAATATGGAAGAGACTAATGTGCTCCATCAGCCTGCTTTAGGCCTTGCACATGACCCATAGCAAATCATTATTGAGTGGCAGACTTTGAAGACAGATGAGCACTTCTGCTGCATCAGTAGCCAACTTTCTCAAAACACAGAAATCAACAGTGAGATGCAGCACAGGAGCTAGCACACAACTGCTTCCTTTAGGAAATTGCTCTGACACATTTCAACAGACCAGAACCTATGGCAGGAAACCAAGATCCACATCTTTGAGACAATTGTTATTCCTATACTCCTTTGTGAATACGAAACCTGCATGATCTATCCATCAAGAGTATCTCTATCATGTCTATAGTGGTGCCACAAACCATATTACCAGAAGGTGCTTTCCATCAAGTGGGAAGATCACTGCACTAACACTAGCATCCTCACTGAAGTCAATGTCAGCAATACTGAAGCAAAGATCCTCATGCACCATCTCTGCTAGCATGGACATTAAGTGTGAATGCCAGTCTATTGCCTCCCAAAGCATGGCCTCTATTCACAGCTCACCCGTGGTCAGAAATCCTATTGTGACCAAATAAAATGCTGTAAAGATATACTGAAAGACATCACAGGGTGGGAAGAGCAAGCCAGCAACCAATATCAGTGCAATCAGCTCTTCCCCCTTGTTGAGGAAAAGCCCCTTGCCCTCAAAGTTGAAAGAGAGTGAGAAGGTAGGAAAAAAGAAAGAATGTTCTCCCAGCAGGCAGCTGACACACCAGGAAATGTCTGTGAGTGGATCTGTGTTTCCAGGATCAGAGTTCTGAATCATCTCAGGACCCATATGTAAATTTGTGGTAGAGATCATCCTTGAATAGAAGGATTGCCAGTGATGATGAAAAATGCCATATTGGATGGATGGATAGATAGATAGATAGATAGAACATATAGTTATTTTATGACTTCTTGAATAATGAAGGAAGTGAAAGGTCTGCTCTGAACTAAAAGTAGATAACATTTGGTCTCAGTCAATTTTGCCATCACTGCATCTGTTTAAATACTTAACCTTTTCCATTCACAAAACCTGATTCAGTGGTAATAAGGGAGGTTAGCAAACCAAGCCTGTGAACCACTATTACTATTTCAATAATGAGGCTATATTGTTTAACCCTGAGAGCATACCATATTCCTTTAGAATGCAACCACATGGACCAACAATTTCATATGTAAAAATAAGACACACATTTTACTATCAAATTCAATCTCATATCACCAAGTTTCCCAGCTCATATTTTATTCAAAAGTCTGACTGTTCAAAATGCAATTGAACTGGTTCCATTATGGGTATATTTGGCCTGCTTTGCTTCAGAGCAGTTTAAATCAGAATATAAAATCTATCTTCGGTTGTCCTCTCCAAAAATAATCAAAATATGAAATCAAAGTTGTTATTCATGTGATTGCCACTCACTCTACTCTAGATTATTGGCAGATTAATTTTTCTGCAAACAAGCTCACTTCAGTTATAAATGGATGTACATGTGCAAAAGAACTGCAAATGGATAGGTATACTGAACATTTTTCTTGCCAACTTTATTTGATAAATTTTGGCACTTTGTAATTCTATACAACACATTCATATATCAATAAAATATCACATATTTCTTTTGCAATGTAACTCTCAGTTCTGATTTACCTTTACTGCAGTCTGATTAAAACAATGCTAGATACAGGCTTTTGGCCTTTATTGTGCAATTGATCTGAGCCAAAACAGACAAGATTTTTTTCCCCCAAACCCTAACTATCCCTAATTTGGGGATCTGGATAAAATAAATTATCTCTCTCTCCTCACTATTGAAAATGGAGGTAAAAAACAAATCTAAAGTTTACAAAAAAACCCTAGAAGTTAGCTTGTTTTTTTACCTTTCGAGCCATATTTTCCTCTCAGTCACACTTGGAAAACCAAAAGAATGTCATTAAGAAGAGGCAAGTGGTCTTTCATTTTAAGGCTCACTTTTTGGAATTTTTTAAAAATCCATTCTTTTGTTAACATGAAGTACTGAGATCCAACCTTAAATTTCATTTTTTAAAATCACAGCTATCCTATGAACAATTCACGTAGTAATTGTCTTATTTCATTAGCTTTATTGTCTGTGTCACCTTAGAGAAAGCTAATTGCTAATTTTACGGAAATTGTAATTGGCAATTAAAATTCTTAAGTGATCGAATCACAGGACAAATATATGTGTATTTTGAGGGCCTAAGAATATATATAATATAATTTTGTAATGCTTGCAGGTGCAGGGTTTAATTAAATTCAGTGCCATATATACAGATTAAGATGACACAAGCAAAAGATGAGAGGAAGGAAACACCTTTCCAAAGGTGCATTTGCTTTACTAAATACAGAGGCAGAGCAACCACTAGTACAGCATTTTATGTGTTTCATATTATTACCCTGTCCCTTGTGTGGAAAGCAACTTTGGGACCAAGAACTTAGGGTGCAACAGAGCCATGGAACTGCGTCACACCTTTTGTTTAATTTCCTAAAGTATTGAGACTGTAATTGTGAGTGGCCCTTGCTCAGATCCTCAGATGAAAGGCACTATATAAAGCCAAATTATTGTAATCAGTAGTATTGACTTCTCAGTAGTCAGCTGTTTCTATTTCAATACAGCCTAATGATATGTAATATACATAGACTCCCTGCCTTGCAATAAAATTATGATTTTGCTAAATGCCATTTTATCTGCAAACATCTTTCCTTCCACATTTACACCACAAAAGCTTAAGGGGAGTAATACTGGATTGGAAGAAAAACTGTCCTTAGAGAAGCCATGTTATTTATATCATTTTTCTATCTAAGATCTCTCAAGTAGCATCAATAAGTAACATCAAAGTGATTAATAAGGTGCACATGATCTCAAGCAGAGTTCAATAAACACAAACAAACTTGTAATCCAAATATTGTCTAATTCACAAATTATAGAAACCAGGAACTTCAAGCATTTGCAAATTGCAGAACCCCAAAGCACTTAAAATCTTGTCTAATACCTCCCCTGCCCTCAGAATCCTGAGATTGGCTCAAAATTAATAACATTGGAATACATTTACAATTTTGTATTTACCTTCTGGGTTTGAAACTTTAGGATGCAACCATTTTTACCTTTTTTTCCCCTAAGCCATGGGGACTAGAAACTTACGTTTTACTTTTTATTTTTAAAGAAAGATGATATTCTGATTTAGTTACATGGGTCCAGGGCTGGGCCTTTAAGAAATGTGCCAAAAGTCAAAAGAGATGAAAAAAAAAATGTGACAATAGTGTTAAAACTGGAAAGGAAACCAGGGAATTGTCTAAATATGAGGTATCAAACCAATGAAAGTTAAAAATATCCAGATTCAGCCCTTATAATGAGTCAAAATGAGACCATATTAAATTCAAATAACTTATCAGCTATATAAACAGCTGAGAAAATCTCTCTGTTAAGGCATCTATGTGTATATTAAAAAGGCCCAGTCTTTGAAATTACAAGTGCTATTTTAGACAACTGATAGAAATGGGACAAATATTGAAGTGAAACCCAGGGAGGTAAGAGATAATTGCAAAATATCAAAAATGGAATAGAGAAAAGAACTAAGAACTCAATATCTCAAACTACTTGAATATGTTATGATTACAGCAGAAAGATTTTTAAAATACAATGCTGTTCCTTTTAATGGAAATTTGTGAGAAAAAATAACATAAATAATCTGGTGGAGAGGCTGACAATGGACACTGAATCATCCTCATTCAACTTTGTTTACATCAGGACTGTCTGACATAGTGTTGGCATATTTTCAGCAGAAGAGGTCTTCTGGTAAAAGGGATGCATGCCCCCAGGAGCTAGCTGAAATGCTAGCCTGATGGCCATCATCTTGGTGAACACACCAGGAACTGATCGGGAAACTGCAGAGTTAAAAAAGTCATTAAGCCATTTAATCTTGAGTAATGCTCAATAGCTGCTCATTGTAGAAACACATAATCTCTGTGTATTGGCACAGAGGAGGTCCTCTAACCCATTTGCCAGTGGAATACATGCTGCCTCTGCTCAGTGGAAGCTTGTCCTGAACATCTGAGGCCCACAACTGTTTGAATTCCTGATGAACCCATACTTATGGGATGGTAGCCATCTTGACTGATACACCTTTGTTTACCTCCTTCAGTTTAAGGATGCCTGCATTGCTTATCCCTACAAACACCCTTTTTTTAAACTAATTTTTGCAATCTGCTTACCTTTGGGCCTCATTGGTATATTACTGTAGTGAATACACATCTGAAAAATAACCTTTGCAAATCCAGTTCCAAGTTTGAGAAGCTAGCAATAGTGGGAGTCTGGACTCTCCCTCCCTCCAGGCATGACCACCACTCCATCCAGGATCATCAGAGGTGCTATGTCCAGCCCTTCTGATGTGGGGGAAGGAGCAGGCAATTTCCCCAATGCATGGTGATTCAAAAGGGCTCAGGGGCTCCCGGCCACTGATACTGCAACAGTGATAAATCACCACTGAAGTGCAGTGAACTCCAGGCAGTACTGGAGGAGGGTAGCATCACAATCTGAGTAGCGCTGAGGGCGGACTGCCCCTAGCCACACCCCTTTCACTCAAGGCCATACCTCTGCTGCATGTGCGGAGCCATGGGCCTCCCACACACACCTTGCCCAGGGGCCCAGTGAGGCTGTGGGATTACAGCATAATGACTTATTTGGCCTTGACAGTGCCCATAAGAAATAGTTCAGTAGAAAGTACTAGAAAGCCTACATTATCTACAATCTTGTGAAGTTTCCTTGTGACCCATGGTTATTTTAAGCCCTGGATACAGGGGGCCAAAAAGTTTTAGTAACGTTCTCTTAAATGTATTTTTGTTTTATGACAAACTGTAGCCTAACTACAATACAACCTTCCTTCCCTCTGATGCCCCACCTCCAGCCAAATGTCACTTGCTTCGCTGAAAGTTTCCACACCAGCAATAAGAAATCCTCAGCCCCATTCAGCCAAAAAAAAAAAAAAGGGGGAAGAATTAATTAAATGAAATGGGGGGCAGGGGAAGAAAGGAGGAAATAAAGACTAGACATTCTTGTGACAAAATATGGAATTGATGTATTTTGGAAGAAGATATTTTATATGACGTGTATTGGCAGCTAAGTTGAAAAGCTTTTGAGGCATCCCCTTGCTAGAAATCTGGCATCACATTAAAGTGTGCCATGCCTTTAGTAACAAATATAATGTCCCTTTGACGTTTTAGACTACTAAGTGATCAAGGGCCTGATTCTGCTAGTGCTGTATGTCCTTATTCCTAAAGTGCTCTGATTCTTACAAGATTAGAGCTGTAGTCAGAGTGGGTCTGTGGGGATAGGGGAGAGCAGGATGGGGGACAATTGGCATTATTACTATTTCTTTGTTCCAGATTTTAAATTATACTTTGCCATTTACTTGACCTACTCGTTTGCACATCAGGAAAGCTGTCAGAAATAATGGCGAGCTCTTATACAAAAAGAGCATTTTTAAGCTTACGAATGAGAGCATTTTTAGATATCAAGTAACTAAATGACTCATGTATCATCACTCATAATCCTTGTGTAAATTATATCCAATATCATTCGGTAATTCCTAAATTAAAGTGACAAGTAATCCCTTCCCACAAGGCATGGCTATGGTTATACATGGCTGCATGGGCACATTTAGCTGTCTTAGATTCGATGAAAAAGCAGTATGAGAAAATAGATTGTACGGAGTACAGTACTGTTGTTTCCACCACTTTTACAGTTACCAGATCTTTATTTATTATTTTAATTTGGGAAATTTATGTTATTGTCACTGACATATCAAGTATCACTGACATATTATGCTGTTCAGAGCAGCGTCCATATCTTCAGATGTTTTATACAAATAAATACCAAGCAAAATGAGCAATTAAATTACATATAAAATATTATACTTCGTGGTTTTTAGACTGGATAACCTCCATTATCAATTTTCTGTTCATAATGCAGGTACATAGAGACTGAACAAATCACTGCTTAATCTTTTTTGTACAAGCTAAGTTGATTGAGCTCACTGAATCTAGCAGGCATGGTTTCCAACCCTTTCACCATTCCCGTGTCTCTTCTCAAGAACTTCTCCATTATTAAAAACAAAAATATATTTAGGAAGAGTGGATAGTTTTTAATTACATGATCACATACTCTTTTCACAGGATCCCCATCTTGGCAGTATACACATGGGCTGTGTTCTGGGAATGAATTAGGATTCTATAGTCAATTAGGATGGTGTCTGTAGAAATCATAGAAATGTGGGACCTTGGCGGGGAGGAAGGGGGTTGACAAAGCAGGCAAAGGGATTTAGAAAACATAACCAATGAGACAGAGGCATTATGTAGAGGATCATGCAGAGTTATGTGCAGTCCAAGACAGGAAGAAAACCCAGAGCAATGCTTTATAACAGATTCAAGCTATCCCAGAAGAGCCTACAATCTAAGTCCCGAGACTAGGCTAAAGACATTATCATGGGCACAGGGGCAGGCCATGTTGGAACTTTTACTCCAGGAGCATTTTGTGCATTTATGTACATTGGATAGGTGTGACTTCGTTGAAGGGTTAAGCACTGAGCATTTTCCTGACCAGGGGTAGAAGAAGTGAAAGGGGAGTGCACACCATCACAAGTACCCAATATTAGCAGACAGTTTTGGCCTTTATTTCATGATGCCTCAGTTCCTGAATGTGTACAATGAGAATAATAATACTAACTCACCTCACAAGGATGTTGAGACACTACATTTATTAAGTTTGCAAGGCACTAGAACTGTGATTATAGCACCACCAAAAAACTCAAACAGAAATTAATAACTTAGGGTCAAGTGCACTGTTTGGGTGGTATGCAGTAAACAGTTCATAGAGTGATTCACTGAATGATGAGGCTAAAAAGAAATAGTGAATGCCTATGTGTTTAATGATTGTCATCCATCCTGTGAACTGAATGAAGGAAGGGTCTTGTGTAAAACTTAGCATGTATGTGATACTGTAATTAAAGACTACATTAAGATATATTTACATAATGAGGCCAAATTAAGGTTACACCTCATTTCTGACATTTCCTAACTTTTGAATATCTGATTCTGCAAACTTAATATTTTTTTAAAGCAATTTCCTGTTAAAAATGGAAAATGCAAAATTGCTACTGTGTGGAACCATCTGACTTCCCAGATGATTGCATATTTTGCCAACGGATTTCACGCTTTTTGCTTGACAGTCAAAGGCATGCTGAGATTCAGAAAAAACTGGATTCTCTACTGTGTTCCTATAGGAGAGTATTATTTAATGGTTAGAGACCCTTGGGAATCTCTCTGTTCCCCCTTCATACATTGCTAATACCATATTCTCCTGCCCCTATGTCGGACTCCAGCCATATACCCCTTGCTTCTATCATCACTTCTATTCTACTATTACCCCTCTAAACAAGGCTCCTGCATATCTTCATCCCCTCCCCCTTATGCTTCTACCTTGCACTCCCAGCTCCAAACCCTTCTTTCTGATCTTTTCACTCTGTTCTTCAGCCTTTCCCTCGCATTCTCAGTTCTTGATCCTAACTCCCACACTAGCCTCCTGTCCCTTTCTCTCCTCCCTACATTCCTTTCAGCCCTCAAACCACTGCATGAGTCAGGATGCCTCCTCCTCTTTCACACTGTCTGAGCACCAGCAGATGGATAATTTAGAGTACAGGATAGACAGTCTTCCAGATCTCCGCTTCCCTGTTTGTAACTTGGCCAAATTAAGCAATTTTTTACAAGGACCACAATGTATAATAATCAATGGAAATGGAGTTAGAGGGTCCCTTTTCCATTCAAGGACAACAGGAAAGTAAAACTATTTTTGTACCTTATTGGGGAAAAAAGGCAGATAGATCCTCAGCACTTTGAAGGTCACTACTGCCTCAGGCCTCACAGTCCTAGGGTCCCTGGGGAAACATTCTTCAGCATTCTTCTTGAAAGCAAAATAAAACTGTGGAATGACACAGGTTTTCCACTAGGTACCAGTGCTAGCAGGAGGGTACAGTGCCTTATGTTGCTGCCCTATGAACACTGGCTGCTTCATGCAATTCTGGGAACTTTACAGACTCCTTGATTCAGGCTTATGGGATATCAGGTAGGGGTCTGGGCATCCTATTTTAAACATATTTTATGTAATAGAGAAGATGAATCATGATCAGCAGTACTGGAGTCTGAGGACCAAAGATCCTTCGAAGGCTATGTCTAGACTGCAGGCTTCTTTCGGAAGAAGCTTTTCCAGAACAGATCTTCTTAAAGAGAGTGTCCACAATGCCAAAGCACATCAAAAAAGCGATCTGCTTTTTTGAAAGATAGCATCCACATTCATTGGATGCTATCTTGCATTTAAGTTGTGGTTACTATGGACGGAGTGGCCTCCAGGGCTTCTGTGCTTTTTCCTGGAGGCCTCTTCATTCAAAAAAAAACCTCCTTCTTCTCTCCCCGCCCACGCCTTTTTCCAAAAGAGCTCTTTCGGAAAAAGGCTTCTTCCTCATAGAAAGAGGTTTACAGCTGTCTGAAAAAACCCTGTGTTCTTTCAACTTTCTGTCAAAAGAATGCAATCACAGTGTGGACGTAAGTGTATTTTTTCTGGAAAAATTGCTGTTTTTCAAAAAAAGCTCTGCAGTGTAGACTTACTCTAAGAGAACATCACAGAACTGGGGTAAAAAAGTGGAGCTAGGTTGGTGGCAATGCAGGCACCCAAAAACAACAACCCACAGAGATCAATCCATCTCCAGTTGTTTGGCGTAACCTGCATTCAGCTTCAGTACTTTTTAAAATGAATCATCACCACCCTATCATGCTGCCAAATCTTAAGCCAGCAAGTTGATTGTTTGAAATTGCCTCCCCCTCTCAATTTTGGAGATTTAAAAAAATGAATGTTGGGGCTCATTTTATGCTGTCCACTTGCTGCAGGCCCTTTTGCTGCTTGTTGATTTGCTATGCTCCAAACTTAATCTCCTTCCTTAGTATTTTTAGCTTTTCTTCCAATTTTTGATTGCTTTGTTCTTCTTTAATCTCCTTTTCGGTTCTTCCTTTCTTTTCTACTCATCATTTTCTTGTCTCCTCTCTCCCTCCCTCATTTCTTTAGCGTAAATATGATCAAAATCTAGTACTCTGTTTTTATTTTTATTTGACTGCTATCCAATATTCTGGAGCTATTTTAATCTCTGTGTGCATTCTCTGTCTCACTCCAGATATGACACCCTCCTATTGTTACAGATTCAACATCAAGCTGTATTTACCAAACTTACAAAGGTTATGATATTTCCTGTGGTAAGACTTTATTTGGTCCCAGTTCTACCATCATCACAGATCCTGCAACACAATTCATATAGATGGACCTTGATGACTGTGTGGAGTTTCAGTGAAGTCTTGGGGTCTTTCAGAATTGGGGTCTTTAAGGCCTACAGTGACTTAGGGCACCTCTACAATACAAGGCAGATTTATGTAAATCAACATCAGGACTCTGAATTAATGTAGTCAAACCTGCATGTCCATACCACTCTCATTGTTTCAGTATAGTATGTCCTCATTAGCAGTGCTTGCATGGGTAGATATCCCACAAGGCAATGAGCTTCCAGGAGGGTGGTGTTAGGAAGGCTTTCAAATACTTGATGGGAACAAAACATAGTCATGGGTGGTAATGGGATCATGGATTTGGTCACTCATGCTACATTTTTCCTTCTTCGCTCCCTCCCCGGTATCAAGCAAGCAATTTTTTTTTACACTTTTGTTCAAAAGTCTGGCTTGCCTGCATGTATTCCACTACCTAAGAAGCAGGCGCACAACTTTATCTTTGAAAACTCGTGGAGATCGGGAAAGATCCTGGATGATTGGAAAAAGGCAAATGTTAGTGCCCATCTTTAAAAAAGGAAAGAAGAACAATCCAAGGAACTACAGACCAGTCAGCCTTATCTCAGTCTCCGGAAAAATCATGGAAGGGATCTTCAAGGAATCCATTTTGAAGCACTTGGAAGAGAGGAAAGTGATCAGGAATAGTCAACATAGATTCACAAAGGGCAAGTCATGCCTGACCAATCTGATTAGCTTCTATGATGAGGTAACTGGCTCTGTGGATATGGGAAAGTCAGTGGATGTGATATACCTTGACTTTTGCAAAGCTTTTGATACGGTCTCCCACAATATTCTTGCCAGCAAGTTAAGGGAGTATGGATTGGAGAAATGGACTGTAAGATGGATAGAAAGCTGGCTAGACTGTCAGGCCCAATGGGTAGTGATCAACAGCTCGATGTTAGGTTGGCAGTCAGTTTCTAGCAGAGTGCCCCAAGGACCGGTTCTAGGACTGGTTTTGTTCAACATCTTTATTAATGACCTGGATGAGGGGATGGATGGCACCCTCAGCAAGTTTGCAGATGACACTAAGCTAAGGGGAGAGATAGATACTCTGGAGGGCAGGGATAGGGTCCAGAGTAACCTAGACGGATTAGAGGATTGGTCCAAAAGAAATCTGATGAGGTTCTACAAGGACAAGTGTAGAGTCCTGCACTTGGGATGGATGAATCCCAAGCATTGTTACAGGCTGGGGACTGACTGGCTAAGTAGCAGTTCTGCAGAAAAGGACCTGGGGATTACAGTGGATGAGAAGCTGGATATGAGTCAACAGTTTGCCCTTGTAGCCAAGAAGGCTAATGGCATATTTGATTGCATTAGGAGGAGCATTGCCGGCAGATCTATTCGGCTCTGGTGAGGCCACATCTGGAGTATTGTGTCCCGTTCTGGGCCCCCCACTACTTAAAGGATGTGGATGCATTGGAGAGGGTCCAGCGGAGGGCAACCAAAATGATTAGGCAGCTGGAGCACATGACCTCTGAGGAGAGACTGAGGGATTTGGGTTTGTTTAGTCTGCAGAAGAGAAGAATGAGGTGGGATCTGATAGCAGCCTTCAACTTCCTGAAGGGAGGTTCCAAAGAGGATGGAGAAAGGCTCTTCACAGTAGTGACGGATGGCAGAACAAGGAACAATGGTCTCAAGTTACAGTTGGGGAGATCTAGGTTGGAAATTAGGAAAAACTATTTCACTAGTAGAGTGGTGAAGTACTGGAATGGGTTACCTAGGGTGGTGGTGGATTCTCCATCCCTAGAGGTTTTTAAGTCTCGGCTTGACAAAGCCCTGGCTGGGATGATTTAGTTGGGATTGGTCCTGCCTTGGGCAGGGGACTGGACTTGATGACCTCCTGAGGTCTCTTCCAGCTCTATGATTCTATGGTTCTATGATTCTAACTGGTAACTCTTTGTGATCATTACAAACACCTTCTGCATTACCCTGCAGTATTTCCAGAGCATCAACTGGTGATACTCACGGGCAGTTCTGGAGGAGCTGCTGAGGGGGTCTTGCAGCATTTCATCCTGTGTGGCATTCTCCTCCTCCTAGGATGCTCTCCTGCTTTTCATATCTGTGTCCAGTTTCTCAGCAAGTGAAATCCTCCAAGCTCTGAACTCTGTCTCAGCTGACCTACAGGCATTCATTATCTTGCTGAACATGTCATCCCACTCTTTTTTTATCTTCAAAAGCTTCTTTCCCAGTGTGGAGGCTGTCCTGAAGGACAAGCTATCTGCTGCAAGGCATGTTGAGAACAATGCATCCATTGTCAATGCATACTGTTGTTTCTGGTGCAAGATTACTGTTTAAAAAAACCCTTTACTTCAGTCAACTGCAAGGCAGATCAGAATCAGAGTCCCTATATATTCAGTGAGCTGGTGTGCTGTTTCAGCCATGGTGATTATGGCCTGGAGGCATGGGCAACGGGCTGTGTGCTGCAACTGTGGCAAAAGTTGGATATTTGAACAGTGTCCTCTCCCCCTGGCAACATGGATATTACTTGATAATAGAGAACAGCATTAAGACCCCTTTTTCCAAGGCAGATGTGTGTGGGGAGGGGGGAAGACAATGGAAGTCCTCCCCACTCATTTCTTAATGTTATTCATAATAGATCCATATTAACCAAAGCAACAGTATGTTTGTGAAGGTATAGTTGAGGGATCCAGAATTCAACATGGGGCAAGGGGAGTGGAGGGTGGATCATATGTTCTAAGAAATGCAATGCAATCACTTTTAATGAGAACTCTCCCAGTTTCCCCAAGGTGACCCTATCCGATATCAGCAGAGGTGGAGAACAGAATACAGTATTATTCCGTTGACTTAGGTTATCAGAAGTGTAGAAACATAAATTATTAGTTCAGCTTAAGGCAGTTTCCATTGACCTAAATTTGCAGTGTTGACCAGGTATAAGTGATGAATGGCTCCTAGACAGGCTGATAGTCTTGCACAAGTCTGTCCTCAATAGTAATGAAGTGCTATACTTAATTAAACCAATTATAATTGTAATAAAAGGGGAAAATGTATACTATCTTATTCAAAGTCATTAATTAAGTAAATTGAGTACTTTTGCTATGTGAATTTTTGACATTTGTTAATAGTATTG
This sequence comes from Pelochelys cantorii, assembly GCA_032595735.1. Lineage (NCBI taxonomy): Eukaryota > Metazoa > Chordata > Testudines > Trionychidae > Pelochelys > Pelochelys cantorii. The sequence goes on from CM064326.1 coordinate 91,508,611, forward strand.
CGGTTCTAAGAATTAGGTGATTAATAATAAATTATTGTATTTAAGAGATTTTTCCTTAGTACAACATTTCTTCCATTATTCATGTTTTAGCATCTATAATCACCTTGCCTTCTGAGAGGTCAGAGAAAGTCAATTTTCATGCAGCAAAGATTTTTAAAGAAATGTGACAAACTGATTTGGCTCTTTTAACAGCCACAGATTGTAATCATGTGGAGTTTCTTGCAAACTATAATTATGTAGCATGCTTATAATTTCATCTAGCACAAACTTTGCTATTAGCGTTTTATGTCAGGATTACTTTATATTTGGGATGGGAAAAAGCATTCAACTCATTTTTAACCCACAATTTAGTGATGAAAACCTTTGAACCTGCCTTTCTATTTATAATTCTGTTTTGGCTTTCAATGCTTATCATTTCTTGTTTCTCCAGTGTTAGGTGTTTTAAGGGCATCACTACTGGCCTATACTGAAGTTTCTTATGCTACAGAAAGTGCTATTGAAAACACAACAGAACATCAGTAATTCAGTTGGTACATGGGTCAGCACAGGATCTAAGTTTTTAGGTACTGCTGTGCAGAGTAAAACATAGCCTCCCCTTCTAAGATTAACCAACTCAATAAGAGTATGACGACTCTTCTCATGATTATCAAGAAGTATAAAACAATTTTACAGAAGCATATTTCTAAGCACAAAAAAGGCTCAGTAAAATTCTGATACCTGCACCACTTGAAGTCAATGGGAATTTTGCCATTGATTTTAACAGACCCAGGATGTTACCCCATGTTTAGAAGGTGGCACACAATGGAGAATATAGCTAGAAGAACACAAGTGAGGAAGACTGATGAAGGAAAATAAAAAATAGCTCATACAGAAAATGAATTAATATGGATTTGCCCCTGCAGATGTGACTGAGTTGAAAATGTATTCTTCATGATGTCCTGTTTATTTATAAGGAATCTTTGTGTAGCTGTTCCAGGGAGGATAGGACCTACTATATCAATGAAATCATGCTGCTACACAACTCTGTAATCTACAGAGGTTCCAAATCCACAAGGATGATGGAATACTGGAACACAGAGAGAGGCAGAGACTCTGCAAGTACTACGAATAGTATTATGTTGGTTTGGTATTTAGGCTTTGTTAAAGATAAAATTTATGATTCATTTACTTTTTAGGGTGGGGAGTGCTGATCAGCAAAAAATAGGGTATTCTCCATATGGGGAGGGCAAAATTGGGCCTCTTCAAGTTTCTTAATTTTTCAGAATCTGTTCATTTGAATCTTCTCCTTTCACCAGCAAAAATATTAACATTAATGCTAGAAGTGGTGGAAACTCACTACTGAACATACACAAGTGATGGTGGGGGTGGGGAGAACTTCAGGTGAAGTTTATTATTACTTTTATTTTAGATTACAGTAGTATACAGGAGGATTGTTCAGAGCCCCATTGTACAGGTTATTATATAAACAGTAATAAACATAAGTCCCACTGCAGAGATATCACAATTTAATTCATGACAAGACACAATGGAGGAAGGGACAGACAAAGGAAAGATGAAATAACAGTAAAATGAGTTTATATTTGCATGATCAGCAGTCTTAAGTTGTCCTTTGCTTAACCTGTGCCAGGAGGCATAGGTGGCAAGTTATATGGGCCTGTGGTGGCATTCTGGGGAGTAGAATTCATGTGATATGAAAAAAAAATGAAATCAGTAGTTGAGCTTGACTATATTGTTACAAAGGAATTAAATGAAGGTAGGGTGGCAGGGCCACTTATTCTGTTACCTATATATAATTTATGATTCCTCCTGCCCTCCTCCCAAGGTTTGTTCTCCAAGAAGATTCCAGGGGAATACTGATTCATTCATTTTCTTTCATATGGCCAGTGCAGTGGTTTGTGCATTATTATGGTTTGTGCATAGTCAACCTGTGGAACTCCTTGCCAGAGGATGTGGTGAAGGATAGAACTTCAACAGGGTTCAAAAAAGAGCTAGATAGATTCATGGAGGTTAGGTCCATCAATGGCTATTAGCCAGGATGGGTAGGAATGGTATCCCTACCCTCTGTCTCTCTGGAAGTGGGTGACAGGGGAGGATCATATGGGGATTACATGCTGCGATCCCTCCCTCTGGGGCATCTGATATTGGCCACTGTTGGCAGACAGGATACTTGGCTAGATGGACCTTTGGTCTAACCCAGTATGACCATACTTATGTTCTTATGTTCTCATTCCTCCATTGTCTAATTCAGGGGTGGCCAACCCATTTAACAAAGAGAGCCAAAAGAGCAGCAAAAAAAATGCAAAGAGCCGCACCAGAATTGTCAAGAAAAAAATTATTTTTTTTTTAAAGGAGGCTGCCCCTTTAAGACAGCCACCATCTTGGGTGCCATTTTTAAAACCCCACAGCTCTGACCCGGTAAGCACAGGGAAGTTTGGGGTCAGGTGGGAGCCAGTGGGGGGGGGGCAGGGGCAGTTTGTGGGGGTACAGGAGCAGCTTTGCGAGCTGCACTTTTTGGGAGCAAGAGCCGCATGCGGCTCTCGAGCCGTGGGTTGGCCATGGCTGGTCTAATTAATTTGTGTGGCTGGGTTTTGTGGCACAAGAGCATTAATGACTAAATGTGGTATCAAGTCTGCTTTTTGACTGCTAACAGTGCATCTGTTGGACTTTGATCTTTTGGCAATTGACAACATGTACCACCACTGTGTAGGCGCACAAGAAACCTACTCTATTATTAGTCGACTCAGGTCCCCAAATAACCACTGTAACTAAAATGGGCAAATAAAAATTGTCCTTTTGAAGGACAATTTTATTTTGAAAAGGCCCATGGGCTGTGCAGTATTCTGTACAGCTTTTGAAAAATAGAATACAATGTTGCACTGGGAAGTGATGTGGCAGCTGGACTATGTCAAGTAGAATATTAGCAGGTTTGGATTAATGTGTTCTCCTGCTGGACACATTTTCAGGTTATGGCTAAACATTTGGGGGTACCCCCGATGAAAGAGAAAACAGAGGACCTGTCCACCACATTGATCTAACTGTGAAATGAGATGGGTACAAAGGCAGGCATATCACAGCTCCTTCAGGATATGCTTCAGGAGCTATTGGGATGGCTTGGAAGAACTTTCAGGAGCTAAGACAATCATGCTATGAAATCTGTAGTCTATAATGGAGTACCTGAACTTTGCCTGCAGGCTTATTGGGTGACTGGTTTATGGCAACAACAGCAGGCATAGACAGGCCATACAATTACATATGAATAACTGGAGAGATGAAGGAAAACTTGAAGGTGCAGAAATGGTTTGAGACAATTTAATATGGTGTTATTATGGAGGAGGGAATGGTTATTAGAGGCAGATTTAAAAATACATTCATTCAGCTTCTTCCTGGGATGATTTGGGGATGTTTTACCAAGGCAGATGGTGCACCAAGAAATGGCCCACCATCTGGACACAAAGTCGTGTGGCACGACTTTCCAGGATTTTTCCCCATTTTAGTTGCAGTGGTTATTTGCTGACTTGATGTGACTAATAAAAGGGTTAGTTTCTTTTGTGCCAACACAGTGGTTGTATATATTATTAATAATTTCCAGATTATAAAAATTATGAAGTTAGTGAGGGTATTTATGTTAAAATGTTTATGCCTTGACAACTATTCCTTCCAAATATGTGGCTTAATAATGGCATAGAAGATGATAGGACAAGAAACAATGGCCTTAAATTGCAGCAAAGGAGGTTTAGGTTGGATATTAGGAAAAACGTCTTAACTGTCAGGGTGGTTAAACACTGGAATAAATTGCCTAGAGAGGTTGTGGAATCTCCATCTCTGGAGACATTTAAGAGCAGGTTGGATAGACATCTATCAGTGATAATCTAGATGGTGGTTGGTCATGCCATGAGGGCAGGGGACTGGACTTGATGACCTCTTCAGGTCCCTTCCAGTTCTAGTATTCTATGATTCTATGTCTTCCCTTGTTTTCAGTTTGAAAGATCTTGGAAGGTGGCACTTTGCTTTACTTTACTTATTCTAAGTCTCTGTTTCCTACTCCAACCTGGTGCCGAGGTCCCACAGGCGGAGGGAGGCTGGTCCTCTGATGCTCGGCCTTCAGGAGAAGGGGATGTGAGTATAGGTTTTATATATCAGGTAATTATCTCTCTATATTTAGATAGGTATAATCTACATAACCAGATCTGTATTAATGTTACCCACAGAGTTGATTCAATCAATTTGTATAATCATTTCTGTGTGCTTTGTTCTGTTTGTGATTTTAATATCTGTTATAATAAAACTTGTAATTTGGTACTATCCTCATTGTGAGTGTGGGTGCTGTTGTGGACCCCCAGAACTACTTCCAGAAGTATAATCATATCTGACCTGAGGTACAGAGGGTGAAACCCAGAACCTTCTAGTCTGACTTACCCACAAAAATTCTATTATACCCCTCTCCCAGGCTACACCTGGTAAAACACCTTAAAAGGAGGGCCAGTTAAAGGAATGGAATGGAATGTAGGTGAGGCTCTTATGATTGTTAAAGCAGGGAGCTAATCCCCTTTCCTTAAAGTTCCCTGGGAAGATGGTAAAATCCAAACCATGGATTGGCTAAGGGACCTGGATAGAAAATGAGATAGGGCTGGTGGAATCGCCAGGTAATTATATGCAGGAACATGGCATTTTTATCTGCCGGATAGTCTCTGACATCTAACAATAGAGTTGCACCCTGATTAAATCCATATTAAGTGTCTCCTGTTCTTTCTGTATAGTTGGACAGCGTTCTCTATGTTCACTTGTGAGCCTGGAGGAATCCTATTGTGTCTCTCTAAGGCACAATATCTTGTGAAGTACCCGCAAACAATACACCTGAATGTCAACTTCAACACAGGCCAATGCTCTAATGACACAAAATTGGTCCAAAATATAATTCAGTATGATTAGTAAGCAAAAGAGCTAGTCAATGGTATTCTGAAAGATCAGCATTCCAGAATATAGCTTCAATGAAATCAAACCATTCAACAACAAAAATAACAACAAACGCCAATCATTTTTAAAACACACTTTCAGTTTTTTTGCAAAATTCTGACTCCTTATTCAGGATCAGGACAAAAGGGAATATGAAATATCAGATCCGATATTCCAAGCATTCACCAACTCTAGTAAGCTATTCTACAGTGCAATTACTCATGCTTCATTTCTCAAACACCTCTATTTCTATATAGACATCAATTTGGTAATTTTCCACTGCTTCCAACCATTTGTTACTGATAAGATATTTTAACACAAGCATTGCATTTAAAAAAAAAGCAAAGCAATCTTTATATCAAAGTCTGTCCCAACATACTTTGAGAAAGTTCTGTAAAATTGTAGAAATTATCTGATAACTCCCCTCTAAAAAAATTCAATGATGTTTTCTCAAGTTTTAAAATAGCTTCAATTTATATTTTATGTTCTCTCTCAATTCTTTCCAAATGCAGTGCTTGTAAAAATCACAGTTGTATAATGATAGCCTCAAGCTTTAGCAAAAAGAATATCACGGCTTTCATTCAAGGCTACAATTTTAACATAGTACATCAACTATATGCTTTGCTATCATACACAATTAGAACTGCAAGGTAACTTCATGTTGTTCTCTTGATTAGGCACAAATGAATTATTACCAGTTTTATTAGTATGGTAATCTGACAAAGGAAACTGTGCAATTTGTGTCCTGTGAAAGCGTGTAATTGTTATTCAAAATAATGTGATAAGATTTACTGAAAACTATAGCTAGCTAAACATTGTGACATTATATACAGGACTATTGGATTCCATGGAAACTTTGCCTAATTAATGAGGGCAGCATGTAAAACTTGTGTCAAAATATTTGATTAGTAGCAATTGGGTGGAAGCAAATTGTGGGGTCTGTATGCCATAGCTGTACTGAACATTTTGCTTACAGATCCCACAATTGCAATTTAGGCAAATTCCATTCCTCATGGATATAGGTCCATCACTATAATCAACACAAAAGAAATCCATTATACTCATTTATGTTTAATTTCTTTCCATGTTTGTTACTGAGTTCCCTATTGCCTTCTTTGCAAACCACTTCAGCTCACCTTTGCTCCATACAATTGTTCCACATTCAATCTGTACAGAATTATTTGATATTTGACCAACAGAACTTCATTTTAGGTTGCAGTTATGTTAGTATTGAAGTTAATATTTTCTCCAAACAGGAGGGGAAAGAAAAGAAAAGAAAAGAAAAAAAAGCAGTTTCACAGCAAAGGTTATGCGAAGATCAATTTCTCAATATAAGAGCAATAATGTGAACTTAATACTGTAAAAGCTTAGCTTTAACATATGGGCTAATGTGTATTTTTTAAGAAACCAGAACTGTGTTCAGAAGTTTGCAGTTAGAGTGTGGTGGATAGTTTAGATAAACTTTCAATCCCAAAAGAAAACATTCATTATTTTAAAAAATGGTACAAATTGTAATTGCCTCAAAATTGGTATATAACCCCGGGTTGAGTGTGTGTTGCCTCTCCCGCCTGGGGTAAGGATATAAAATTGTTCCAGCTCATGCTTTTTAGTCATGGAGTTCCCTGGTTCAGGTCTCAATGTATCAATTAAAATTGTAGATGAATGGGGACAGAGGGTGCAAAAGGCAGCTTCAACTTGCATACACTCACTGTGGCATACAAAGTCATGGGGTATCTAGTATAAGTAATAAACCCACTCCTTCTGTTTCACCAACCAATGGGACAGGCATAGTTCAGTCACAACACATACAAATCTTCTCAAATGACCAAATCCTGTGGGGCAGAAAAGTCTTACTCCAATGAGCTCAGCAACAGTATCATTATTCCGTAGGATTATTGGACTGCTTTAATAGAGGGCATCTATGATTTGCAGAGATTCAGAAAGAAGCAGAGAACTAACTCACCTTCCTTCTTCACCTCAGATCCCTTCTTGTCTCTGTCTCTGCTTTTGCAGGAACTCTGGATGCTTATATTGCCATGTGCAATATTTCTATGGAGTAAAGGGATGCAGGAAGAATTATTGTTCAGGGGACAGAAAGACTAAGGCTATGTCTAGACTGCCGAGAAAAATCAGAAAAAGATACACAAATTGTGAATTATATCATGGCACAGTATGCATGTTCAATTAAATACACTTTGCTTCTGACTTCTCTCCCCATCCCAGCTTGCTGTCAGGGGAGAACTCATTCAGACCTTGCTTACAAATGGAACTGAGAGGAAGAGCATTCCAAGCAGGGAATACCAGGTTTCTCATGCACTGCCTGTGGTAGAACTTCCTCCATGTATGATAAGAAAAGGGCCTTCATCACAGATGGCAAGTTGGAATTTGGAGCATCTGGAGCTGGCGTTCTTTCCTACCCAAGGAACCAAGAAAATCTCCATATTTCCAGTGTTTGCAGTGTTTTTTATTTTGTTTTTGTTTTTTGCTTGTTTGTTTGCTTTTGATGGAAAGAAGAGTAGAGGCAGCTTCTTTTCTTCTCTTCCCTGTGTACCCAGAGATAGTGACCAAGGAGGAAATCTACCAGAGGCCTTGGACAGAAAGTTTCAGCCATTACTCAGGGGAAGTGTAAGCTTTCCTCATTAAAAATTCCTGCTGTCAGTTTAGACACTGCCTTTGTCCTCACCTTACTGATATTTGCATACATCTGTTTGCCATGCTAACAGAAATCAAGTCAGTAGGGGGTGGATTCTCTTCCACTTTTTACAATTTTAAAACAATAAAAACAGTGCTTTTGTATAAGACGTGGGTCTTGACCTCACTGCACTCCCCAGAGCTGCACTTTAGCCATGTACCAAAGTCACAGCGCATCTGAAAGGGCTAGCTAGAACACAAGATCTAAAAATGCATGAATTAAGAAGAAAGAATCAGAGTGACAAGAAACATAAAGGCAGATCAATGAGACACCACAGAGAAACCTGAATCCCAGCAACACTGAAAAAAAACTATTCAGGCATATATCAAACTAAATAATAATAATAATCCTCCACATGGTTCCTGAGCTGGGGTAAGGTCTGTGGCCAGTTATTATTTCATGTCAATCATTTGGTCCCTCACAATACATGCTAGAGTCTGTCATTATGTAGCAGATTTCACCAATGGAACAACAAAGGCTCTGATCATGTGAGGAGCTCTGTGCATTCAGACCACAATATCCCTGTGGAGTCCCCAGCAGGAATTACTAAACACCCCTTGTACTCTGAGGCTACATCTACACTGAGAGTTTTTGTGGCAGAAAATATGCTAATGTGGGGCTCATTAGCATAAGTCACGATCTCATTAGCATATTTTCTGCCATTTCTTTTTGCGCAAAAAGAAGCAGTGTAGCCACTTCTGTTTTGCGCAAAATGGGAGTTTTGCGCAAGATCCTTATGCCTCTCCTGGAGTGTAGACGTAGCCCAACAGGTAGTCCTTCCTGAAAAGGGGTAGGGGAACCATGCAAAGCTCTTTGTAGAACTGAAGCTAAAATTGTCAACAGATAACATTGCATGGTGTAGAACAGTGGCTCTATACCTTTCCAGACCACTTTCAGGAGTTGATTTGTCTTGCATACCCTCACTGGGGGCTTGGCTAGACTATGCTGAAGTTTCGAAAGAGGATCGAAAGCAGAGCTTTCGAAAGTGAAAGTAGTCGGGACGCGATTTTTTTGGCCACCCCCCCTTTTTCAAAAAGCCACATAAACTTCCGCTTTCGAAAGTGAGATCGGAAGAAGATATGCAAATTGCTGCAGAATTTGTATATCTTCTTTCAAAACTTCAGCAGACTATAGTCTAGACATAGTCTAGACATAGCCTCAGATATAAATATTGTACTAACAATGCACGGTACAATATAAAGAGCAATATAAGAAAGTCACCAGTTTATACTGACTTTGCTAGGGCTTTTTATGTATGCTGTTGTAAAAGTAAATATCTCAATGACTTGATGTACCCTGGGAAGACCTCTGTGTATCGGCAGAAATGCACATACCCCTGTTTGTGAACCATTATATAAAAAAAAGATTTTGACATAACAAACACCACCTTTGATTTGGAAATCTTATTGAAGATTTTGTGGAATCTGCTATACTTTACTCTCTTTTTTGAATTTTTTTTCTGTACAGTTTATTTCATATCCTATTAGCTGCAAGAATGGATTATTGTAATTCTCCCTTTTATGGCTTGCTGGATAACACTATCTCTAGATTGCAGCATGTCCAAACCTCCTTGGCTCATATTTTAACTTTCATCAGCAAGAGACATATTAGTTTTTATCCTGGGAGATTTATGTTGGCTTTTTGTTTCAACTAGAATTATCTACAATGTATTAATTCTATTTTTAAAGTCATTAAATGAACTTGAAACCACATATATCTCTGAACTTCCAGAAAAACATATACTATATCAGCAATTTCACCCATTGAATCAATGTCTTGTGAATTTTGTTCCTTTCAAATGGAAAAAAAACCCCAACAGCTATGCTTCAAGGGCTTTGAATGTTTGTAAGATTTTTTAATGCTCTGCCTCTTTTTTGGCATCGTCTTTTATATTTGCTAACTGTAATTCAGGTTTACAGGATAAATTTAAGAAAACTATAATTCCTAGTCTTTTTGAATCTTTAAGTATATTTCTATTATGCTTTTATAAATTGCAATAACTGTGCATAAGAACTGTCAAGTTGTCTGTTTTATTGGAAGCCATCAGCTTTTCTACTATAAAGGTACATGGTCAGATACTCAGCTGCTGTAAATTATCTTAGATTCATTGAAGTGACTAGTAGTATAATCCCCTATCCCACTTAATTCTTGATTTATCTTTTGAGACTATAAAAACAAATGCTAATCTCAGTGATTTTTGTGGTGTGGACCCTTGATCGCTGGAACAAATGCATCACTCCATTTCACATAAGCCACCAAATAGCTGATACATCACAATGCCTTTTGCTCACTCCAGTAGGCTAGATTGTAGCCAACAAAATTGAGAAGTAATATTTTCCAGTTCCTCTTAGAATCCAGTAACTCAAGGAAGCATTATACTACTGATGTTTAAATAGAAAACCCTGTACTGAAAATAATGTAAATTTGTGCTTCACAACCAATGGCATGTGCATTATATTTGAATATTCTAAGACTCCTTCATTTTTATTCTTACTGTCAAGTGCACCAAGATGCTTTTGTTCAATGGATGCTTTCTTAGCTTAATAATTATTGGTTCTATAGATAGCACCATCTAAGTATTCATAGACTTATCCTCACAGCCAGTGTTCCCTCTAAGATGCACAAAGGCACAGCTTCACAGGTGATTAATCAGCCCCACCCAGTCAGTCAGCTCCCTGCATGGAGCCCTGAGCCTCTGACTGGGCCCGTCTGATTAATCACCTGTAAAATTGTGCTGCTTACAGGGAACACTGCTCACAACCACCTTAAAATATAAGGAGTATTCTTCTACAACTTATATATGGGCTGAGACTCAGAGAAAACAAAAGATTTGCTTTACATCATGTAAGAAGTTCTTGGCAAAAATATTTCCAGATTCTTAAGATTCAGCTATAAAGCCAATCCTTCCCCCTTACTGTCTTTGTTCTGCCTTTTGACAAGGATTATTTACCCTAAAAATCTGGTCAACCTTGGGATCACCTTTGGGAGAAAAGGGATAGCACAGCGATATTTGCAGAACTTTAGGTGATAATTTATCTGGAGTTGATTTTAATACAAAATTCATCCCTGCATTATGAGCCAGCAGAGGACTTTTAGATTACATTTAAAATTGGATGTTAATTTCTATTCACTAGCGCATCTTCTTCAGAGAGGTGGGTTTTTTTTAATAATGCTACTTAACTTTGTCATCGTGCATTTTCTTTGTGTTCTGGGCTTTACCTAAGCCCAAAGTGTTGTGTTCATTATGAGTTTGGGACTGGTGCAGTGGTAAACATTTTTTTTTTCCTGATTTTCTGCTTTCCCAGTTGTAGGATCCAGATGGCTAAATCTGGGTCTAGCTGCAGCAGCATTGGGTTCTTCCTAGGCAACCAACATCTCTGCTGATTTTTCATTCTCCCCATTACTATATGGGATCAAGTATGAGCCAACATACAATACACCCCATTGAACATATCAGCTCTGCAAATGTATGGTTGGACATTGAATTTGTGGTAAAGCTTATTACAGTTTTAGCTGGGAAAAGATATATTTATAGCTTTGTATGGCATGCATTTGTTTTGTATGGTGAGTGCAACCAATATTCTTGTTTTCTTTCAATAGAACTGTGTTACCAGGAGCTCCACAACTAATGCAGCCCCTCGACATTTTCTACACATTTAATGAGGTTCCACAGCTCAGAGGGGGCTCTGATGGGAAGTTAATAGAAAGGAGTTAGATGAATCACTCATGGAAAATCAATCACGTAATATCCATTTCACAGAGAGTTCTTCAGGGTACAGTCTGGCCATCAGGTGTTAGTCAGGAAAAGTATCGAAGTCCCTGAGAGTATGCCTGACAGGTGGACTGAGTAAGGACGTCATAATTCGACTCTGCATGACAGAATGCAAAGAAAAGAGAGCAGAGAGAAGTCAAGAAGTTCATACCATGTGAGTGAACAACAATGAAAGGATACTAACTAGTTCTGAATGTTGAAGTCTGCCATGATGCAACTGATTAACAGCAGAAGTTGTCACTGTGGTAGATGTTATAAATAAATAATTTTGGGGGGTGAAAACTTGGTTTACCTTCATTCTTCCTTACAACTGATTCTGAGTTTTAAAATTTGCAATAACACTTCTCAACCAGATTCACAGAACATTAATTTAATTTTAGACAAATAGACACTTTGACCAATTTATTTAATATATCTCTTAAACACATAGATATTTGTGCCTGAAAAGTATGTGCAGGAATATGGATATGGAAGACTGTATTAATCTGGGAAAAGGCAGCCTTTAATAAAAATCAGGCACTATTATTACACTTATAAATACTCCAAAGATAGCTTAAATCTTTATCATTGTGACCACTTCTAATTTCAAGGCACATTTGGTGTTATTTTAATTCCACTGACTCTTTTTTTAAAGATTTCAGAGGATTATACAGAGAGTGGAATATAAATTATCAATAATTTTCTATGTTCTGCTGAAATTCTTTGAATTGTAGACAAAATTAGGTGGTTTTCCAACTTGCCTGAGCAGTTGTCTGGACCCAAATGGAAACATGTGTTGAGGCACACAAATAGGCAAAAATATTATTATGCTGGGTGTAGTAAGAGTTTTGTGCTTATGTTACATTCCACATGATAGCATGTTTGGTGGATCCATTCCAAACATATGAACATCTACACTAAGTACACTGGCTTAACCTGGTGTAATGAATGAAGAATAAAGCTCAAGAAATTCAAAGGACCTGATTCTCCACCCCCTTACAGTTTTTATGGGCATCTGTGCCAAGTGGGTATAAAATGTGACTCAGTTTGGTAATGTTTTCAGATAAGTGAAAACCAGGTGTCAGGAACAAAACAGCTAATCATCATAGTGCTGGAGGAACAAAACTTGGGGAGATTCCAGAGTGGTGAAATAGCAGCTTAAAGTCACCTACAAATCCACTTCTAAGGATGCTTGATTCTATTTGCCTCATGTATCTTTGGACATGAAACAATGTACATCATTTAAGGCTATCTGCATAACTTTGCTTCTATTCAATAACCTTTCTTTAAAGTATATGGCTTAAGAGTGATATGAAAATAGATAGTATAATATGGATTGGATCCACAAAGAGGTTTAAACATTGATCAATGTTGCAATAAAAAACTTTCAGGCACATAAAAAGATAAAAACACTGGAATCCACAAACCATGTATTTGGTTCCTAGGCTCCCTACATAATGCAGAATTGTCTAAGAATGGAATCCACAAAAACCTGTAAGCAAGGTAGAAAAGGCATCCCATAATAAAGGAACTAGGGGTCATCAAATGAAACTAATAGGTAGCAGGTTTTAAACAAACAAAAGGGAAGTTTTTCTTCACACAGCGCAAAGTCAACCTGTGGAACTCCTTGCCAGAGAGCGTTGTAAAGTTCAAGATTATAACAGCATTCAAAAATGAACTAGATAAATTAATGGAGGTTAGGTCCATCAATACTTATTAGCCAGAATGAGTAGGAATGGTGTTCCTAGCCTCTGTTTGTCAGAGGCTGGAAATGGATTATAGGAGAGAGATCACTTGATCATTACCTGTTCTGTTCACTCTCTCTGTGGCATCTGGTATTGGTCATTGTCGGTAGACAGGATATTGGGCTAGATGGACCTTTGCTCTGACCCAGTATGGCCGTTCTTATGTTCAGACTGGACAGTGTAGACAGGTAATTTCCATCCCTTTCAGTGTTAGGTAGTTATCTCTGATTGAGATCCACAGCTAGCCACCCACTAATGGAGTCAGATGCCTAAGCCATTCTTCCAGGAGTGACTTATACACCTGTTACACTTAGAGAATTAGAACTAGCAGAAACTTGTTAGGGGGATAAGGAAATATGCCACATTTATTGAGAAGGCAAAGTTCATTTCTGTCTCAAGCTACTAAAATTGTCTACCACACATACACACTCATATACACAGTTCTACAGATGGGATATAGCAACCAGCCTCAGTTGCTCATGCTAGTCCACTGGTCAGGTGGTCTAGACATGAGGAATTAAGGCAGTGCAAAGTTTGAAATGGTGTTCCAGTTACAATATATAAAAAGTTACAAAAAAAAGTTACAAGAACAGATTCTTCAGAAGCAATTTTTAACAGGTTACTAACAAATTAATCCAAATCCCATTCATAAAAATTGAGCCACAATTGATGAGGCTACATAGGGTCAGATAGGTAATTATAAATCATCAAAATGGTGATTTCATTTTTCAGCCCCACGTGGCTACCAAAGTCACTGACAGGAGAACTTTCTTCCTATAATCTTCAGCCTGGTAGTTGTATTTATCCAGGTTGTGGGAGATCCTGGTTCAATTCTGTTCCTCAGACTGAGAAAAGTTTTCAACAGGGATCTGCCATTTCTCAGACGAGTGTCCTACCCACTAGCCTATAAAGTCATACATGCTGTCTTGCATAATTAATATATAACTTGTATCAAATAATTAAATATTAATTGGTCCAGAACCAGAGTCCACAGTCTTACCCCACTTGTCTCCATTCTGAATATTGCTGTGACACTCATCCTTCAAATGCACCATTCTGACCATGTTATCCATTTCTTTGTGTCCCTCTGCTTGCTCTTCTTTTTCCATTTTATTAAGCATATGATACTGGTCTTCATTTTCAAGGCTTTTCACAGTCTATACCTACTGTTTTTATCATTTCTCAGTCACAGCGAAAGTATCAGCTCATGCCTCTGATCAGCCAATGATTCCAGATGCCACTTGCCAGGTTTTCTAATGAGCACCTACTTTCATGTTTTCTCCCATGCTGCTCTTCACTCTTGAGATGAGCTCTCTATTAACATCTTCAAATCTATTTCATTATCTCTCCATGTAGGTCACGGCATTCCTAAACCAATTCCTATAATGACCTGTAGTCTCATTGCTTGTGCATCTCAGCTGTGTGCATCAATCTTTTGTCTCTTGTTTTAAACTCAGGTTGCAATCTCTCTGGGTCAGGGACCATCTTTATGTTCTGTATTTGCACAGCATGTAGCCCAATTGATTCCTAGTCCATGACAAGGCCGACTAGTTTCCTATAATAAATTACAGCTATGCACCAGGTAGATACTACTCTAAGCAGAGGATCAAGAACTTTTCGCTAATACTTAACAAGTAGATTAGATGCTGCATGTAATATTTTTGTGAGCACTATTCCTTGAAGCAGAGATACTGCTTTAGCAAAAGCAGCATAGAAAAGAAGTACCAGATAGATGTGATAAAGTGGAAATAAATCACTTACAAAGAAATTCCATCACCCATGTCACAGTAGCTCATTTTCCTCATGCACTTATAGCTAAACAAGTGACCAACTGCAAACCAAAAGGAATACAGGAAATATCCGAAGATTAGAAACAAAAATTGAGTGAGAAATTGCAACAATATATAGCTCATGAAATGGAACTGAAGCAAATGAATAGACAGACTCACATGGAAAGGCCAAATGGCCTCTTGAAATATGCAAGAGTCTAAACCCAGAACACTAATAATACTGAGGTACACACATGCACTGCAATACTAATACAAACATACATACATCTTGCAAAAGTCAAATTGCTGTAAAATACTCAAATGGTCAGAAAGCTATAAAATTCAGAATTGCTTCATTTGTGCATATTTATGGAGGTCTCTCTCAGCTCAGAATTGTTCTTGTTAGTACCAGATACTGTTTTCTGGAAAGAAAATTGATTTCTAATGTTCTCTTTCACCTATCTTCTATGTACAGTATTTCTGCTATTCAGAAACAATCACACACAAAAAAGCAAAGTAACTATTCTCTATATATTGTATGGTTACTGTAGGATTAACCTATGGAATGGTAAAAGTTTAGGAGAAACCTTGAAATATTTTTGTACATGTGGGAACTAAGGAAGAGTATAAAATATTATATATTAAAGAAGAAAATAGTTCATGGTCTGTTTCTCATGTTTATAGTAAATAATGATTAAAACAGTTTTATTTATTTCTTCCAGTTTGGTTATTCAAGTCATCTCAATAGATGTATCTTATGTGTAGATGGCTGAAGAGATTCAATATATAGACCTGGATCAGAGACCCATTAAAATTAGGGGAACTTGAATCTTGGGTTTTTGTTCAGCCTACTCTATTTCAATTAAAAAAAAAAAAAGGCTGATTGAACAAGGCTAATTCAAAGCTTAGCTAAATACATTCTCACAGAAATGCAGTTTTAAAAGAAAACAGAACAAAAAGACACTTTCCCTCTGGATTTGTATGTGAAGATTTTAAATGTGGCCTACTAAATAAAATTCACTGATTTTTTTTTTTAATATTAGACATACAATGGATAACTAGAGAACATGAAGCTTTTATTCAAACCGTTTAAAGTGCTTTTTGTGGTTGTTTTCTCAACATCTATTTTAACTTAAACAATGTATCAAAAGATGTTTTGTTAAGGTTTCAGAAATCCTGCCTTTCACTTAAGGGCTGAGACAGCTTCCAGATCAGTTCACACCTGTGACTCATCCAAAAATTCCCTTTAGCAAAACTGAAGACAAACATATTTCCAAGGTAAAACAAAAACAGATTAAAAACTTCAAACAAACACTCACAGGGTATGTCTACACTAGCCCCCTAGGTTTAACTGTTAATTCGAACTAAGGGTATGTCTACTCCGCCACCCTAGTTCAAACTAGGGTGGCTAATGTAGGCATTCGAACTTGCAAATGAAGCCCGGGATTTCAATATCCCGGGCTTCATTTGCATGTTCCCAGGTGCCACCACTTTTAAATTCCCTGTAGTTCGAACTACCTGCCCGCGGCTACATGTGGCACGGACTAGGTAGTTCGAATTAAAGATCCTAATTCAAACTACCATTATTCCTCCTGCAAGGAGGTTTAACGGTAATTTGAATTAGGAGCTTTAATTCGAACTACCTAGTCCGTGCCGCGTGTAGCCGCAGGCAGGGAGTTCGAACTACGGGACATTTAAAAATGGCGCCCGCCCGGGAACATGCAAATGAAACCCGGGATATTTAAATCCTGGGCTTCATTTGCAAGTTCGAATGCCTACATTAGCCACCCTAGTTCGAACTAGGGTGGCAGTATAGACATACCCTAAGGGGTTTATCTCGGAATCGCGCTTCCCTGCCGCGTGTAGACGCAGGCAGTTATTCCGGGCTAGTCAGTTTCCAAAATGGTGACAGGCCAGGAACATGCTAATGAAGCATGGATATTTAAATCCTGTGCTTCATTTGTAATTTTGGTCGCCCTCATTAGCCTCCCTAGTTCAAACTAGGGGGCTAGTGTAGACGTACCCACAGAGAGAAAGAGAGATTGAGAGAGACTCTTCTTAGGCTTTAAAGCATAAATAGACTTAATATTATCTTTATTGCAAGTAGGGATGTAAAAAATTAACTGGTTACATTGGCCTGCTCATTGGCCTGTTTACAAGGTAACCAGTTAACTGGCCCAGCTGGCTGTATCTTTCCCGTGGCTAGGTGGGCCATCCATCTGCCTGCTGCTGTCTGCCTGTCTGCCATCCCGGCTCCCTGCCTGCTGCCACTGAGGGCCCCACTGGCTGGAACCTACCCATGGTGCAGCAGGGTGGAGCAGACCCCCCACCCACGGCAGTTAGCTGGCTAAACAAAACATTTAACCGGTTAACTATTTTAAGGGCATTTTTATGTCCCTAGTTGCAGCAGCATTCAGAGGTCCCAGTATGAGCATTGTGCAAGCTATTACAACATGCCCCTGAGCCCATTCCAATTCCCACTGAAGATAAAGGAAAGTTTTCCACCGGTTTTAGTGGGAATTAGATTGGTCCAAATATGAACAGTAGGTGAGAGGATAATAGTCAATTAAGTCTCCAATATGGCCTTCTCATATTCACCTCCCCTACCAGGGTAGTCTGTGGGAGAACATACTCACTGCTGAAATACACCTCATGATTTGTCATGTCATGGCATAGCAAGCTCTCCTCTTCTAGCAACCCCTTCTGAGGTCCACTCCAACTCCACAGTTGTTTACCTTTTCTTAGCCCTCCAGCCAGGTCATGTTTAATTCTACTCCTATCAAGACAATAGAATAAGTCTCAAATCCATAGTTCTTCAGCCCTCAGCTTTGGACTCTATGAGCCTCAAATCCTTCTCTCAGGGCTTTCTATTGTTCTTATTACCTTTTTATAGGCGCCTCTCACCATCTTTCCCAGTGGCTAGTAGAGGGAACCCATACCCTTCCATTATCCTAGCTGCCAATCCAGGGACCCTACAACCAGCAGCCATCTGTTCCTTCAGTCTTCTTGCTGCTGCTTTCTAGGACTTCTTCATACAGTAACCTGTCAAAAAGTTTCTCCTAGAGCAACTAAATTCACCCTTCTTCCAGAGTCAGGGCTTTCCTCTGAAATGTACCAACAAATCCTAAAACAAAAATACAAACTTGAATCCATTCCTTCCCTCTGAAGGCTTAACTTTTCATGTCTCTCTGTCCTCTAGTGGAGTATCTCCCTGGAAGCCTAAATACTACCATATTACCTATGTTCACCATTGGAGCTTCTTCCTCCCTTAAAACTGCTCCAAGTCTCTCATGACCTATTGCCAGACTCTACTACTAGAGAGAGAATCTCAGGGCCAATTCTCCCCCCAAGCTTTCTCCTTGATCCTGCCAGCCTCAGTTCTCTAGTCTTAGAGAGTAACTCCAGAATTTTTCCTTGCATCCACCTTCCTATCTTATAGTTCCCTTACCTATAGTCAGGACTCAGCACCTTCCCCAGCTGACCTTCATCTTTAATTAAGTCTGGCCCATTCTACAAGTGCAAACAATTTGCCTCATGAGCATACAGATAATTTGCCTCATGAGCATACAGATCCTTTCAGTGCCTGTATGGGGTGCACACCTGATCACAAAGCTTCATACACAGGTATAATGACAGACTATAACCTATAATTATTATCTCATTAATGTGTGCTAACCAGCACACTAAAATAGATGCAAAAGCTTAGGCAGAAATTAAACAATTACATCAAAGAATTGGCTCAGTGTCAAGAAATGCAGCTAAGTTTTTTGTATTAGTTTTTTTACAGCTTTCTTTATACCTGCATATTTTTGTTCTAACATTGGTAGCTTATGAATGACTGTCTCCACATGTAGTCTTTACTTTAATGATAGCTGTGAGATAGTGAACACAAGTGATGATATTCAATGATTCCTTTGAGCATCAAAATGTTAGTCGGAAAAACACAGTTAATTGCCTCAAACATAAAAGATGGCAGTTTCATTTGCCTTGATCCCTGAGCTAATATATCTTTGTGGGAGATATCAGCAACTCTCTTGCCACAGTCATTTAAAGAAGATTTTAAAAAGCGATTAAGATTTTGACTACGGCTGCACATTGGGTGGAGGTTTTCGGTTCCATAGCTCTTAATTCCCAAATCGCCATTTTCAGCCACTGAATAGAAAAGTGCTGCCTCTGGGTTTAGTTATACAGATATAAATGGGCTCAACTATCAGTCAAAAACATACAAGGCCCAATCCTGTTCCTAATTAAGTCAATTAAAGCAGGATGTAAAAGAAAAACTACACACAGTACAGTTGCCTTTCTTTAGACATGAGCGGTACAAGTTGTTGCAAGGTTATGTCATATTCTCACCTGTAACTCCACTCAAGTCTATTACATGCTCCCTTTTTTGGCAGAGAGTTCATTTAAACATGGACATATTTGGTTCTTCTTAACAGCTGTAAAAGAAGAAAGTATTATAGACATTCTAGATGTCAGAAACTAGTGATAACTGAATATAACTAACAGTAATTAAGAGAAATGGGAAAAATATACACTTTTGTTTTTTGGTTTGTTTTTTGCTGGCGCTCTACTTTTTCTGCAGTTGGTGCTGTCTAAAGCACAAAACTGATATCAAATATTCTTACTATACCATAAAAAATCTGGATATCAATTTAATAACAAATGCAGTTTAATGTTGTTTTTATTGTTAATACACAACATTTTGGCAGCTAATGATGAATTATAGTTATGTGCAGACATTGGCAATGCACATGAGTATCAACTGTTGCCCTGGAGTCTAATGGTTATATGCATTCACAAAAAATAGTAAGCCAATCAAAGAGGGAAAAATGGAAAAGGAGAGGGGGAAAAGTGCAGTTATGAGAGAGTCATTTTGTGGTAATAAATGCCTTAAAGCTTTTTTTGCACATTGGAGACAACTACTTTTAGTCATTCGATTTGGGATGTTGCAGCTAAAGGCATAAAAGCATCTAGTTTCCACCTTTTCAATAATGAACATATTTTCTGCTCCATTACCCTCCATTAACTAGCTACCATTAGTAGCATTATACAATACCTCTGTCATTCACTGAGGCTGATATGAATATAAATCGGAGTGTTCTGTGTGAAATAGTCTCCAGCTTAAAGGAGAAAAAATAGGTCATTTCACCTTCAACATGGCAGGGGTCTTCACCTGCCAGGGAAGAAGGAGTCATGAGGTGTGTCCCCAATCTATATGCCTCCCATGTATAGTAGAATGCTGACAACCTTTAGCGTAGAAACAAGATTTCTCTTTTGCATTCTATAATACATTTATCTTTTAAAACATTTTCATTTCAATTTCTTTGCAATGGAAGGTCATCAAACTTTCAGAGGGAGAACACTGTATACATTTTTAAAGAGATTATGAAAGTTTCAATTTATTTCAGTTCATTAAACATTGTTTGTCTGCTTGGAAAGAGTATGTATAGTGTAAAAATGCAAAACAGGGACATCAGCAGAAAATGGGATGTCAAGCTCAGAATGGATTCATTTTATGCCTTGCCTTCATACTAGTCTGCAAAAGCCCCTAGAAAACAATCAGTGTTACACAACGAATAAGAAATAATTAGCAATACAAATATTCTGGAAAATCTTTGGAAGGTCTCTTATTTTTAAGTAAAACTGTTCATCCACTTCTAATTATGGTGTCTTGAAATGGACAGGTATTTGGAAATAAGTCTGGAATTGTCAATATCCAGGCTTGAGTAAAGAAGGAGTTGAGGGGAGAATGAGTTTTCAGAATACATATTAAGCCATTTTTTTCCAACATCACCCTATTGACCAATAAGCCTAATTTAGGATTATTTCCACCCTCTTCTTATGGGACCAGGTAAATTGTAATGGGAGCTAGTCACAACGATCCTAGGAGAGAGAGAATAAATCTCAAGGGCTATGTCTAGACTACATCCCTCTTTCGAAAGAGGGATATAAATTAGACATATTGAAATTGCAAATGAAGCTGGGATCTGAATTTCCCAAGCTTCATTTGCATAATCACGTCATGGCATTCTTTAGAAAAACGCTATTTTGAAAGTGAAAACGCGGTCTAGACATGGTTCTTTCGAAAAAAAAAAAAGCCTTTTTCGAAAGAACCTGTACTTGTATACTTGCCCAGGATCTTTCAAAAAAGGTTTTTCTTTTCAAAAGAACTGCCTCTAGACCACGGTTTCACTGTCAAAATAGCGTTTTTCTAAAGAACGCCGTGCCGCAATTATGCAAATGAAGCATGGGAAATTCAAATCCCAGCTTCATTTACAATTTTGATATGTCTAATTTACATCCCTCTTTCGAAAGAGGGATGTAGTTTAGATGTACCCAAGAGCTTTTACAGAATGGAAAGAAAGACAAATTGAGGATGTATATCAAACTGCAGTTATTTAATGCGTGTTGGGAGGCTGATTGTAAACACCATTCTTTAGCTTGTAAGATCTAATAATGGTTGTGAAGCAAAAGGTAGGGCTGTAGCTAAAGATACATACAGCAAGAAGAAGAGCGATCCAGAAATGAAACATTTTTCTTTGTTCACAAATTTACAAGAACAGAAACATGGGATACATTCTCAAAGAAAATTTTAATGAATACTGAAAGAGTTTATTCAGGTAAATATGTTTAAAATATCACTTGATATCAACTAAAAGCTCTATAAAAACTTAAAAAACAACAAATAGTCTAGTACCATCTTAAAGACTAACAAAACATGTAGATGGTATCATGAGCTTTCGTGGGCACAATGCCAGTGCTCCTGAAACAGCTGCAGCTCCTCCTGGACCCAGCCGTGGATGGTGTGCTTGAACGCTCAGGGTGCCACCAGGTGCTGCTGCTGGAATTCATCCATGGGATGGTTGCACCTGTGGATGCCTCCGGTCCGGGAATCTATCATGGGTGGTGTTAACTGTCCTCCTCTCGCAGCTAGTCTGGCTGTGGAGAATGAAGAGAGATGGTCAGTAATTCCAGAGGACATAGTGTCTGAAGCCCAGCCCCCATCTGCGAGCTGAGAGTGACAGTTCTCTTCTCTGTCATAGGCTATGTTCTTGGAGCAGGACCATGTGTGCTATGGCCAGTGGTGGGCCCATACGTCCCTGGGAGTGGGTGCCGTCCCGAGACTGTGGGCATGCCTGTGTGCCTTGTGCGGGACTGCTGAGTGTGTGTGTCAATGTCCCCTGCCTCCTTCTTGAGGTGGCTTGTGGAGGGAGAGCGTCCCACCCCTGGGTGAGGAGCATGGCAGGCCTGTCCAGACACCCTGTGGCCAATAGCCCAAGGGTCCTTTCTGGCAGCCTCCTGGGGCTGCATGCCCAGGAGCGGCATGGCACATGCTCCCATGTGCACAGGCTGCTGCCTGAACAGCGGCCAGTATGGGCCAAGTGTGGTGCGCCCAGCTCCCCCCCACACCCTGGCCAACCACTCCACCCCCTGTATGAAGGGAAAGTGATGGCACTCACATGATGTACCTTCCCCAGCCCTGGACAATACCTGAGACACATCCACAGGGAGGCTTTCGGGCTCCTGGGTCAGCTGTGTGTTGATGCTGGCCTCGTCTGGGTCCCGCTCCTCCTCTTTCTCCTCCACCCCTTCTCATCGTCTCTCCCCCCTGCGAGGACAACGTTGGGCATCTCGAGCCCAGAGTCTACAACTGGACTACAGAATGTGGCCCAGCTCCTTAAAACAAGGGCAGCTTTGGAGCTCTGCCCCGGATAGGGAGTTGCCCTCCCTGACCCTGGCATATGCCTGGTGGAGCTCTTTGACCTTCATCTGTACCTGTTCTTGGTTGCAGATGTGGCCTTTAGTTGCCAGGCTGCCTGCCATCCAGCCATAGATGTCCGTGTTCCTGCATCTGGTGCTGAAATCCTGGAGGTTGTTCTCATCCCCCAAATCTCAATAAGGTCCAGGATCTCCACACCAGACCAGGAAGTCATATGTCTTCTGCGGCCCTTGGCAGGCTCCTGGGAGCTGTCTGACTGCTCCCTGGGAGCAGTGCAGGGCTGGGTGGGATCATCATACTGGCTCATTGTGGGGGCACAGCAAGTCAGGTGTAGCTACAGGGTGGCTCAGGGCTGTCAGGCCTGCTGCAAACCATAAACCCTGTCTGCAAAGGCTGAAGATTTAAGGGATCCGGGGAGGGAATAAAGTTTTGGTGAGTGTGGACAGAGAGGCCAGCAGGGCACCCTGGAAAGGGCTGAAGGCCCCCTATTTTGAAATAACCCTATATATACTGCCCCTATTCCAAAATATCTATTTTGGAATAGGTATTATTCCTTGTAGAATGATGTTTACAGACGCCAGAATAAGCCATCCACTATTTCAAAATTATTTCAGAATAGCGATTTTGCTGTGTAGATGCTCACATAGTTATTTCGGAATAACGGACATTATTCTGAAATAACTTTGCTGTGTAGACACACTCTTAGGCTCTTGAGAATGGGTTTATCAGAAACCAGCAAGCTAACTGGGGAGACACCTAATCCAGATAGTAGAAAATGCTAAGAAGGGTGAAGCCTAAGCCCCTCCCCACAAAGGATGTTAAGTGCCTAACTCCAGCCCAGAGCAAAGCATCTTTCTGCACTTGTCATTTTCAGCTAAGAACCTTGGAATTGGGCACTTAAGCCATGTCAGTCTTTTCTTGGAAGGGAATGGGAAGGAGAAAGAAACACCCCTACTCCAGGATAGTCAATATCCCACCAGTTAAAGTGTTCACTTAGTATGTAGGATTTTAAGAATTGAATCCCTGTGACACAGAGTAGAGACTCAAACCCAAGTTTCTCACCTCTTAAGAAATTGCCCCTTACTTATTAGGATAGCGGCTATCATGAAGATGATTTCCCATAATCTTTCCTGATAACCCTGTTCTATTTTGAACTAATAAATACTTACAGGACCACAAGGAGATTGGTTCTATAGGCCAGCAGCTAGGACAATTCCCTGGAATGAGTTAGGTTCAAGTCACTGTTCACACTACAGGTTCTCTCACATCTGTGGGAAAGAGCCCAAACATTAGACTATTGGATAGGTATGTGTGTGGAAGGAGCACACAAATAGGATGGCCACTGTCACAACACTAGAATGCTGGATATTCTGGACTGGCTGATACCACCCTTGCTGATGTGACCTCTCCTGCACCATGTATGCAAGGTCAGGCTGTAGGGAAAATGTCATTTAGTATGACGTGCAGCAACATGCTTCCACCAGTGTGACCTCACATACTTAGCACCTTTACCTCAAAAAAATTTGTGCTGTGCAAATTGCGCAACTTATTTAATGGTAATTTCAAAATAGCTTATTTCATGGTAATTTCAACATGGCTTATTTCAAAATTTGGTGCTGTCTACACAGTGCCAAATCTTCTTATAAATATTTCTGAAAGTTTGTTTGTTCGTTTGTTTGTTCCGAAAGATCTCCGAAACAGTAAGACCTAGAAACACCAAATTTTGGACGAATACTACTGATATCCTAACTTCAATAACTGGATTAATTCTGTCTCCAAATTGGTTCCTCCAGATTCTCCAGAGCCCAAGTTAGCCCCCCCCCACAAGGGATAGTTTAGTGGTTTGAGCATTGGTGTGCTAAACCCAGGGTTATGAGTTCAATCCTTAAAGGGGGCCATTTAGAAATGTGGGTCAAATGTGCCAATGGTGGTACTTGGTCCTGCTGTGAGGGCAGGGGACTAGACTCAATGGCCTCTCTAGGTCCCCTCCAGCTCTAGGAAATGGTATATCTCCCTGTATTACTACATTTGGGAGGAGGGATGTTTCAGCATTGGCTTGTTAAACCCCATGTTGTGAGTGGGGTTTAAAAGTTGCTTCCCTTCCCCCATAGGCAAATGAGTCATCCCACCACTTGCCCTCTTTTGGGCTGCATGTGTTCTCCTGGCAAGGCTGTGTGCATTCTCAGCAAGTGCCACGGGCATTATGCACTTTGCAGGATTCAGCTCACAGTACAAAGAGGAGGTGGGTAGGAGGACAAGGTTTTGAGCACCATGGAGCCTGAGGAGGACACGGTACACTCAGAACAGCCTATTCTCATTAGAACATGTACGTTCAGGTACTGCATGTTCTGATCATCTAGATATCACTGATTGCACCTGGTCTGAAGGTCTTTTGCTTTGTCTGATCAATGCAACCGGTCCAGCTGCCGCGAGGAAGTCCTTTCAGGTTGCCCCATGGAGTGTGCACTGAAGGCACTCAGGGAGTGGCTACTTGGGGAGCAGTAATTTGCTGCTGCTGCAGAGCCCAGGAGACATCCCCTCCATTTCTCAGGGCTTCTGGCGAGGAGGCTGCAGGCATTGGTTTGCATAAAGTCTTTAAGGGAAGATGGGCCTTCCTGATTTGTGGAGATTGAGAAAAGAGACCCTATGGGATTTGTCATTTTGTAAGCACCTCATTCCACGAGGAGTAACAGTTAATCTGAACTAAGGACTTAGTTCGGATTAACTTTAAACTGCCGTGTGTAGCTGCGGGCAGTTCGTTCGGGATAAGGGGGATTTAAAAATGGTGGCCGGACGGGAACATGCAAATAAAGCCCAGGATATTTAAATCCCGGGCTTCATTTGCAATTCCGGTTGCCTGATTTGCCTACCTAGCTCGAATTAACGAGCTCGTGTAGACATACCCTTACAGTGTAGTTCCCTTGTAATCCCTTTTCTTTTTCTCCAGAGACTCCTTTTTCTCTCCTCCACCCTGAACACATTCCCCTAAAAGTCAGCACCATGGGGTATATATATCAGGTGAAAAATTGAATATAGTTCCATGTTGATTTTCTTCTTGGTTTCCACAGAGGATAGGTGTAATGTGTTCCTGCCTTCCTTTCTTTCCTTTCCACCCTGTTACCATATGCAGATCCCCATAAATGTAAAGGAACCAGGGAACCAGGAAGCCACTTACTTCCCTTTTCAGATAGGAAGGCTTGGGAGCTGAGTTCTTTTTCTCTACTCATTTCTACAGGCTAGTCACACCTACCACTACATTTTAGAAATTCAGTGAGGCAGCAAATATTAGTCAATTAACATCTTTGCTAGGAATTTAACTCTCTCAGAGGGTTAGTGGCATTCTGCAGCCACACACATCAAATTTCATTTTGCATTTTTAGAGTTCAGAAATGTAGTTCCGTGTTGCTAACTTTTATTTTCTTTGGAATCTCGGTCTTTCCTTCTCTCTCAAATTTTATCTAGCTTCTATCATTTCAATGTGTTTGGGTTAGTTGGTTATATGTTTTCCTTCCTAAAGATGAGGAAAAAATTAGAATACAAGTTGCTACAGATCTCGCTGTGGCCCTCTAGTAGATGGTCAGTAGCCTTTTGCATATTGACCTAACCTTTGAAGCTAACCTAAACTATGTGCTTCTAGCTAGCTTGTGCTAAGCAGAGTTCATTTATAGTTTCTGCTACAGTTTCTGTCACTCATCTTACAGAATAGAAATTCATAATATATCATAAAATAATTTCCATAAGTAATACATTCTTTTAAATCCCTTCGTTTAATAATTTGGCGAGTGTGTAGGGATTACAATCATTCAATCTTATTAGATTTTAAACTTTAATATCAAATATTAAGATTTACTACACAGTAAAAGAAGTTTAGCACAAAATATGAAAGGTCTCAAGATTCAGGAAACTGTCTTTATTCAGTAGAGCACTTCCTTACTTTTCAGCATGTTCTGAATGGGGATGAACTGATGCACATGCTTTGTGAGTTTCCCGAGTTGAACTAAATTACACTGAAGAGCAAGTCGTGAAATGTTTTCATTTTTATCCTCCTGTACACACACCATCCTTCAAACGGCACCTGGGAGTGAAATTCTGGCTACATTAAAATCACTGTCAAAACTCTCATTACAACAACATTATTGTGGGCATATTGCACAGCACATTTTCTTTGTGTTATAGTTTTAATAAGAGACTCAGGGATAGACCAAGGTACTAATTTGACAGGAAAGAAGTAATAGAAAATATTATATTTGTGCAAAGTGACCAAGATACACATTGCCATTGAAATCTTAACTTTTTAGCTTCCTGCATTCTTCATGCTTAATTTTTCTGTCTTGTGTTGCAAAACATGTAAAATTTCAATTTTATTATCTGGGTTCAGAGGAATTTTAGAGGAAAAGAGAAATTCACTGGCAAGGCACCATTTATATGTCTTCATACTACCTCAGAATAAAAATATTTAGGAGTGTGGTTGCCAGGGATGGTTAGGTAGGGTTTGCCTGTAATTTCTGGGGATATCTGGGGAAGGAAAAAAGCAGAATTGAAGTTGCATTGATATTAATAGAGAGGAATGCCACAGAGGGAACTCCTGTATGGATTGGGGAAAAAAACCACCTATGGGGTTTGCAAGAAATAACACTGTTCTAGAAAGTGGGGTTTTTTCCCCTGTTTCAACAGCTCATGTCCTCTAAATTCTCTGCTGTCGATTTCTTGGCGCTCCATCTTAGGGGCTTTTTACCTGATCCTCGGAAGATTTTAAGGCAGAAAGTATAAAATATAGATTTAAGGGCAGAGAGACAACAATTTGTGCACAGGCATTAGGGTGAAGTATGGGATAGAAAGACACATCCACAATCTTTTAGTGGTAAGAAGATAGGTATGGTGAAAGTTACGTAGGAGAAAAATAGAGAGTACAGATTATAGAATGGAGGCAAGATCCAGAAGAAAAAAATGGAGTCTGTGAAACCAAACCAAAACAAACACAAAGAAATCTGGTACAAAAACATAGAATATTGAGAGTCAAGCCAGGAGTCCCAGCTTGAGACCAGAGGCAAGAGTCAGCAACAAGGAAGAAGAAGAAAAAAAAAGGAACCAGGAGCAAGGCAGGAAAACAGGGTCCAATGTAAAGCCCAGTTATGAGGACAACTTCCTTTCTTTTTCTTTGATTTTTTTATGGTGAAGCAGATGAGACTGAATAATCTGTATCCACCAACTATAATTGTTCAATACTCAGTGGTTTATATCCTTTCTCCTTACCCTGTGTCTTTCAGGTATTGTAACAGTGCTTTTTTTTAATAATACAGCCTTTTCCTGAAGCTTTTAATAAATAAGATGATTAATTTTTTCACCTTAAGATGTATGATTCTTTCAAAAAGTGTTTTTTTCCTTTCTTTATCAAAATCCTTACATACTCATATAAAGTGATCAATTGTTCCTTCCTTCATATGTGATACACATAATCCATCACTGTGTTTATGTACCTGAAGAAGATTTTTGTTTAAGCCTCAATGGCCAGTTAAACAAAACTACACTAAACTAAAACACTTCATTAGCTCTTTCAAGTCCCTGAAGTACGTCATAATCGTCAACTCTAGGGCACAATTAAAAAAACCCAACCCTTTCCTGGTTTTACATTAATTCATTTTTTTTCTAATCCCCCTTTAAATTGTTCTGTATACAGGGTGTGTTTAGACTACAGGGGTTTTTTTTCGAAAAAAAGTAGCCTTTTTTTCAAAAAAAACTTCCCCTGTGTCTAGACTGCTGCTGCGTTCTTTTGAAAGGAAATCGAAAGAATGTGGCAGTTTTTTCGACCATGGAAAACCTCGTTTTATGAGGAAGAACGCCTTTTTTCAAAAGTGCTCTTTCGAAAAAAGGCTCTATGTAATGCAAACTGTGCTTATTCAAAAGAGAGCATCCAGACCGTCTGGGTGCTCTCTTTCGAAAAAGCGCCTTGCTTTTTCGAAAGTATTGGTTGTAGTCTAGAAGTTCTTTTTCGAAAGAGGCTTGAAGTCTAGGTGTAGGCTATTTGTCCTTATTCCTGAGAATTTCTATATCAATCCTTCCATTTCTCACAGTATTTTAAACTGCTTTGCCACCATTTTGTTCTGTTCTCCCAATATGCACTGGGTTCCAAGGAAATGCTACACATCTGTAGCAAACGTATCACATCTGTACTAACTCTATTATTAGAAATATAATGTCATAGATTAAATTGTTTCTACAAATTGTGACACACTGTTTATTAGCAAAGAGCTTGAGATTAAATTTAATAAATGACTGCTAGTGCTGAATGTACATCCCAGCTCCAGTTTAATACTAGCATTCTTGCTCCTAGTTCAGCTATCTTGACAGATATATAATCAGATATTCTGTCTCTACTCTCCTGGGTTTTTGTTTGTTTGTTTGGTTGGTTGGTTTGCTCTTTTTTGGACCCATACATTTGACAAAACCAATTCTACTTTTCACATATATACCGGTCTATTTCATTTTTAATACCATCTTTTTATCCTTAGGTTACCAAAATAATTTAAATCTACATTTAGACATGTGACTTTCCATCCATAACTAATTTTCTCGTGACTAAATGTTTTGACTTCATTCAACTTTTTCTTGGCATTTAACTCCGGATTCTAATATTTAACTTGAACAGAACTTGCCATTTTTACACCATGTGTTATATTGCCTATGGTATTCTAAACAATCCTCATATGTTTATTTTATATATTCATTGTTGTGGGTCTCATTAACTTTGGCTCAGAAAACTAGGTTCAGTAGTTTAATTTCCATTTTACTAGACGGTATATATAGGTATTTTAATAAGTTCACCACATATAACTCAAAGTAAATGACACATACCCCAAATTCCTATGATTTAAATAGGAAGCCCTTACACATCAGAGTTCATGGTGTACCTCTAGTTAGTCTCAGAGAAATTATTACTTTAATTCTTCCCATTTGCTATATGGGGGGTTTTTTCACTCCAAAGAAAGAGAGAAAATGATTTTTATTTGAATACATTACTCGGTAAAAACTATCTCTGCACATGTGCAGGGCTCGACCCAAAGATATCCAGAGGATCAGCTGTGACTGTTACTGGACTGGCCTAATAGCTGTTTCTGAAGATGTATGAGCTTTTATTTATGGTAAACAACTGTATACATCCTACATACATTTATCTTTAGAAAGCAAAACCTATCCGAGCTCAGAGGAGAAGAGGTTAACAAATATAAACATTATAGGAATGTTTATATTTGTTAACCTCACAATGTCCCTCAGCTAAATGACTTTGTGGGTTAAACTTTCCAAATAGCGGTTCAGGCAAAACAGACAAGGTCTCCCACAATACTTTGTGAAACAATTCCTGGAATAGCTATAGCCAAAAAAGTGCAAAGGACCCCGGGATATGTCCCCAGAAATCCTAATGCCAAACTTGAATACCTATAGCACCAGTGTGGATGTACAAGATGTGGATATGTGTAGCTCTGCAATATGGGCTCTGAGAGGCAGGCTTTGCCAACATGTTCCCTCATGTCTGCAAGACAAAATGTGAGTACACTGGGCAGTGTAGACGAACCCAAATACAGCCCTGTGGACTCACTTGCTGAACCACACAGCAACAAGAGATATGTCTGCTCTGAGGACTGGGTCCCTATTCTTGTACCACACTGGATATAGGTAAGTGCAATTCCACCTTTATTCATTGGGAAAACCCTCCATTATGATAACACTTGGTTCACTACACTGTACTGTACAGACCCAGAGAAAGAACTGAGGAAAGGAAGGGAAGTATTTGTCACTCCTACAGGATAGACAGCCTGTCAGTTTATACATTTAGCTATTTTGTACTAATTATATATAGAACAGGGAAAATTTCAGTGATTGGAAGATTTGAAAATTCTTATCTTATGTGGTGGAACTAAGATAGATACACTGAGAATATAAACTTTCAGAAATCTAGGGGAAGGGTATTGTATATGCTCATCCCAATACTTGTGCTGCTTTTGATATAGGCTACAGTGACTGAGGAGACCATAATATTATTAACCCAACCCACAAGCTGGAATGGTGCTAGTTGTAAGGATCCCCTGGACTTCTGTTTTATTAAGGATCAGAAGTGTGGAAATATGCTAAGATACTGCCGTTCTTTTCAGGGTCTGAAGAGACCAGGTTATACACTTTACAGGTCATGGCCATGCTAGAGAGACTGAGAGATCTCAAGAAAGCTAAAATATGTGAAAAGCTTACATATATAAATATATATGTAAGATCCACAAAGTGGGAAACACCAGTAGATCTACTATCTAATAGCTTTTTAAAGAAGTTATAGGTACTGCAAATACTATTTACAATGTTTTTGTGAGTATTAAATGTTTGTTTACTAATAAATTGTATGGCACTCTCTCTTTGAAGCTGACTGGGGACAGTTATTAACAGCTACCTGCAAGATTTATATACATTGCCCTGAGGTTTAACTCTGAGTAATGATTTCTGAAAGGTCTTGAAAAGATAGGACTCTGGCCTAAACTTCAAAGAAGAATTAAGAGGTGTCTGAAAGTGGCACTACATTCACTGAAACAATATCTACATTCAGATCTTTCTTTCTCCCTCTGTTTTCTTCATTTTTTGACTGTTTCTGGCTTTTCTACTTTTGTTCATTGATTTTCAGCTCAACTGAGGTCCTTGAGTGTCCATGTCACTCATTTTACAAACCGGAAAGTCATAGTAATACCTCATTAATTCATTTTCATACATAGTCATTTAAATAAAAATCCCCTGCCCATTATATCTGCAGGCCTCTGTACTTGCCTGCTATATCACTGGAATTGTCAAATAATACTTGACCCTGTCATCACCAATGTTAATGATAAGCTATAAAAAATGGCAGACTGTTAAACAAGAAGACTAGTCAGATGGGTGACACACAAGATTGGGAGCAAGGAGATCTATGTTTCATTACCAATTCGACCATAAACTTTTCATTTGACTTGTGTGACCTCTCTTTGTTTTGTGGAATATGTATCCTGCTGTAGAAAGTGTAATTTCCAGCTTGGATAGCCATACACATTCTGAACTTAGGGTTGTTGTGCTAAAAAATACCAAGATAGCCACAGTGATGTTGGTGGCAACATGATCTAAGCATCCAAGCAATTACCTGGAAACTTGGTCAGGTGTGAATCAGCAGGAGATATTTATATTATAAATATATTGTAATAGTTTAGCTTACTAGCTTGACCAATGCTTGCACACATATGCCTATCCAAACAGGAAATTATAACTCAGCTGTGGTGTAGACATATCCTCAGTTTCCCCATTTCACACGAGAATCATAATTCTTATTACCGCACAGACGAGTGTGAAGTTTAACTCATTAATAGCAATAGCAAACAGTTTTCAGAAGCTTATGAGAAGTATTTTGATACGCTTTCTCACACTGAGCTCTTTGATATCACTAGCATTTTTTTTTATTCAGGATCTATCAAAATAAAAAAAGATATTCATTGTCACCAGAAAAATAAAAACCTCTCTGCATCACAAGATTGTACAACTCTGAACTGTCCTTCCTCTTCTGTATACCAATAGTTGAATGCATCTTCATACTTCAAGCGGTTTGCAATCAGTGCGCATAGATGTGCAAGGACAGGGGCAAGCTTCCTACCTATAAGAGATGAATAGCCCATCCAATTATTGAAATGAACTGTTGTATTATCTCATGGAGATTATTATTGTTGAGAGATGTTGAAAAAGTAGTTGAGTGAACTCGACCATTTGCTGGAGAATAGCCACACCTCTTCCTTTGACACTGAAAATTCAACTCTTAGACTTTCTTTGATGTCTTCATAACTTATATCAATTTGGAAAAATCACCAACATTTTGCTACGAATGTTAGTAATAAAATATTCACAAAGCCCATCTCTCATACTGGCCAATGCATTGGATCAGACGGGTATATTCCTGCAACAATGTTAGCGACTGCTCATTCTTTTGATCAAACTCCCTCCTGTGGCATTGTAATGACAACAGTTTCTATTCAATAGACTAAGGTGGTCATGATACAATGAATGTGGCACCTGTGCACTGACAACTATTGTCCTCCATGGCTTTAGACAGCAAGACCACTGTGCTGTGAGCCAACTGCTGTTTTGATGTATTGACCATCGGTGATGTGTGTGGCTTCAAGAGTCCCTTAGGAATACCTTTCCACTTCTTTTCTTTCTTCTTGATCACCTCACTCCTACGTATATTTCATTATAAACTAAATCTGAGTGAATTATTGACTATCAACAGTTTATTTAATAAACAACTTCTTTTGGTTAATGAAATGTTCCACAAAAATTATTTTCTCAAATCTGAAATTATTTGAAAAAAAAAAAAGATCAATCTTTTTTGCAGCATTTTTTTTCTTTAGGTGATGACTATTTATACTGTGTGAGTTGTCATTACATAACATTTTATTAGCTCTTCTGCCTGAGTGGATGACATTCAAATCCACAAATTGTTGTTAGGATGGCCAGTGTACACTTCCAGCTGTTCTGTACTACAAAGCAAATAAAATATATGGGTTAGCATTAGCTAGCCCAGTTTGTTCACACTACATGAAGCAATTGAACTGTAATGAAATGAAGTGCATCCATACAACATTGTTATGCCAGATTAAAGTACTTCCCTTGTCAATGGTTGCAGCCACACATCTATGAACTTGTTCAGATTAACCACTCAGCAATCTGGTCACATATTCCATGGTGCAGTGTGCTGCTGTTGTTCAGCAGTAAATCCTATGATGTGTCTTGCAGTACACTGAGAGATGTCAGCCAGAAACTACAAGAAATCTGAGACCACATTTGTTCTTTTGGTACATTTTAATTGTTGTCAGGAAGCCTAGAGGACACACTGAGTGTTGTGATCATGACAATAATTAATATGAACATTAATATAAAAGAAGCTGCATGATACAGCTGCAGAAGGAGAAGAAAAGGGATGGCATTGGGCAGTACCTCTGCAGGGCATTTCCCTGGAACAGGTTTACATAGCAGTTTCTGGGCTCAATCTGCTAGCACTTACTAGCTGTGATGCAAAACTGCAAAGATCAACAAGGGTAGCAGCAGTTCAGGAAAAGACGACTTTCATAGAAATCTCAGCAAATCTCATCCCGCAGCTGAAGCAGCAGAACATGGACATGAGAGTTCCCTTTACAGAGAAAAGTGTGAGGCCATCACCATCTGGAAGCTTTCTTCTACCAAGTACCATCAGGCACAAGCTAAACAGTTGGGTGTTGTAGATCAACCATTGTGCCTGTTGTCAAGGAGGCCTGGGATGCTTTGAGGAGAAGGCTTCTATGCTGTGTCATAGAACGTGGCAATGTACATCAGGTTATTGACAACTTTGTGTAGATAGGGTTCCTGAACTGTAGAAAGCTACTGAAGGGAAACACATGCATATCCATTATCCACCCTCACAGTAGGCCAAAGACTTTATCACCACAAAGAGGTACTTCTCCATAGCACAGAAAGGCCTGACTGAATATGGAAGATTTACCAATATTATGGTGAAGTAGCATGGAATGGTCCAAGATGCCAGGGTCTTTAGGAACTCCTCTCTGCTTTTTAATTCTCTTTGCTGGAATGAGCGGGGAACTTTTGTTCCCAGCAGAGCAGTTTTTCCACAATGAGGAGAAACCATTTTTGTCTCTTAAATTACTTCCTGCTCATAAAGGGCTAGGTGACTGGGGGGAAGAGAATAGTGTTCAGGATGCAATCCAGACAAGTTAGGTTTTGTGTCGTCTCTTGTCCTGAGTGCCTCACGATGCTTTTCTGCCATAACTCCCAAGCCGGGATGCTCAAGATCTGCCTGCAAGTATATAGGTCACATGCTAAGTGTCTGCCCTAAACAGCTATGGTGCAGCATCTTTGACTGAAGCAGCCACTCTGCAGCCCCATAACTTCACTCCACAAGCCTTGATGAAAACTAGCAAGGTGACCATGATACAACTCCAATCCCAATTTTCCCCCAGACTGTGGCCTCTGTAATGCCCAGCCTTTTTATGGAGAGTTCAGCGAAATAATGTTTCTAAGGGCACGTCTACACAGCAGTGGTATTTTGGAATAGCTGACATTATTCTGAAATAACATAGTCTCCGTCTTCACTACAAGCAGGTATTTCGACATAATGTCAAAATAATGGCAAGCTGGAGGACTTCTTACTCCGACTCCTGTAACCCTCATTTTACAAGGAGTAAGGGAAGTTGAAGGAAGAGTGTTCTTCCTCAGACTTCCTGCTGTGTAGACAGAGCCAAAAGCCAAAATCAAATCAAGCCAAATTTTGACTTAAGCTAGGCCATTGACGCAGCTGAAGTTGTGTAGCTTATTTTGGCTTTAGTCTTGCTGTGGAGATGTTTCCCTAATGTTTCTAAAAATGCAAAAACGCATTGCATCTCATTAACTCAGCTGTGGTAAATAAACCCTTCTATTTAAACACAGTACTGAAGTGGTTTATAACAAAACAGATTTTTTTAAAAATACAGCATATTATTTAAGTGATGTCATGTACAAGGAATAAATATAGAAAAGATTACAGGGAAAATAGAAGTGAAATGACACTTCTGAAAGTTTAAATTTTAATCTAGGAAGGAATAATCTTTGCCTAATTGGAACTTCTATCTGTATTCAGTTCTGAGATACATCTTGCTCCTTTGGTTGAAGGATCCATCTTTCTCAGCTTGCAAGAACACTGTTCCTTTGGATTTATCAAGTAATTTATTCAAAAGAAACTTCTCGCCTGGATTATATATCTTCCAAAGTTCAAGAAGCTGGATGACCTTATATATATATTCTGTTATATTATATTCTTCTAAGGGTTGCTGCTCAAAATAAAGTTGATTCAAGGTGTGAGGAAGATAGTATGGAGTCTGGTAGTAAAGAAAACTCCAAGCTTTCTTCTTACATTTCTGTTTGATGAAATGCGAATTGTTTTGTTCATTGCAACCTTTTCCCTCCACTATCTTCATGGTCCTGTTTACTGCTTATATGTAAATATGGAACTTCTTTGTCTTTGTTTGAAGTCTGAGCTTTTCAGAGAATCAAACATACATTCCTTTGAGTTACACATAGCTCTTTGCTAGCTTCCCCCCGAACATGCCTGGTTAAAGCACTTTAGTCAAAATTCGATCATGTATCTATCACTGTTAATACGCATAGTATGCAAACCTCACACAGTAAAACTAGTAAAGAGCAGGGGGTATTTGTTTCAAATGGCATATTAGCTTTTTCACAAGGCATATTTTGTACAAAGTTTATTACAAGAGAGTGCAGGATGTGAATACAGGGCTGCTTAGTGTAACTGGGGACTGTGATATCTTTAGGTGGGTGAGGGATGTGGTGTGGGAAATGGCTGGTGGTTTTGGATGTGTGGTGGGAGCAAGAGGACAGTTAATCATGTTCACTCCTACCTTGTGTCCGTCTGTTGGCAGTCACTCTTAAGTGACTTCCCAGCAGACATAGAAAGATCTTGTCCAAAAATGTATTGAATAAATCAGGAAGATCTACATCACTGCTATTTAGCAGAATGAAGTCCCTCTAGCTGGTGAAGAAGTGAAAGGGAAATATTGGCTAGATGGGTGGCATCAGGCTTGACTTAGGCCGTTTTCCTTATAAAGATCTTAAATTAGCCAACAGCTAAATTATTTAATGAAAGTGCTATTCCCTTTTCTTCTTTATCTATTGGCTGCTACAGTAAATATGCCTGCCATGCAATATGTCTGATTTTTTAAGCTCTGTGGCATTGACACTTTGAGTGGCAGTGTGAGATTCCTGAGAGGAGGATAGAGGGTGGATTTAAAGCTTGTCTCTACTGGGATGTTAAAATCTCTGTCACAGGGGATAGAGAGTGAAAGTGACCAGAGACCAGGTTGGGAAGCGGGGTATGGAGAGGTATGAATGACCAGGTGTAGAATTTGATACTCGGGAGAAATAAAACTGTTAGGTTTAAATGTCTGGAGCACATTGTCATTTCGAGAATGTTTGGGAAGAGGAGGTTAAATATTGAGCAGGTGGAAAAAAGTTCCTAACTTTGCCCAATATAGTGATGAACAGCTGGCATGCTTTTAAATCCCACTATATAGTTTTATTGTAAAAGAGTTCACAATCCTCACTGGTAGATCTCCCTTCTACTTCATTTTCAGATTTGCTGATGGAAAAGCTCCCCTTCAAAATGGGATTGTCTTTAGAGGTTGTCTTGTGTAATTTCCAAATCTTCTCTGTTATATATAGTTCTTGGCTGCTGAGACAAATTGCCTCCTGGTTAGACCCCCATAGCACTTTAAGTTGAGAAAACTCTAGTTAATTTGATTTTAACATCCCAGTATAGACAAGCTTTAAATCGTTATTGAACTTGCTTTTTTCCTTCCTGCTTGCTATAGTCTTGTAATCTTTCATAGCCATTTCCTGATCTTGTTAACATCTATATTCTTCACAACTGTAGAACTAGATCCAAATAATTCCTTCAAAAATCTAACCAAGATTGCCCTCGTTTGATCTGAGATACAGAAAAGAAAACAAAAATTGTGCTGCATTTAGAGGCTTTCAAAAGTGAACTGAGATAGGGCCCACTATTTCAGAGGCATTTATGGGTTTGTTTGCACAAATGACAGATTGCAAGAGATAGTGCCCACAGGGCTCCCTGAGATAATGAATGTAGTATAATAGAAACTTTCAGTGACTGTAATGTGCACCACTTGAAGAAGCTTCATACGCACACTGAAGCACTGCTTCACTGATTCATCATTAAAATAACTCTCCTTGGCACACTCAGTCATGGTCAACCAGAAGTTGGCCACTCTTCTTTCACTATCTCTGAGCTTCACAGCATTTAAAAAATAATTAGATCTAGTTATTAACCAGCTGATTCCAGATGTCACAAGCAGGAGAAATTCCTTTTAGTGCATTCTTACCTACCTGTTTAGAAAGAAACAGGTTGCTATGGTGAGGATATTCCCACATTAACTGGAGTCAAGTAAACAACATGCTCAGTAGAGACCACTTTTAGGTGCCTAACACTTTGCTGGAATCCAAAAGCCTTTGTTGCTTGTCTGGGATCCCTGTACAATGAATAGCACATTAGAATGTCACTCACAGAAACCAGCCTGCTCCTCACCTAAGCTAGCCATTGGAAGATGCCAAGCTGATGAGGACCTTTCTTCCATGTTTAGAGTATACACCTGGTTCAAATATCATTCCTCCAGAGGGGGTGAACAGGGCTCTACCACCTCTCAAATAAGAGTCCTAACCTCTGAGTTATGGGATATTCTGATGGAAGGTAGGGTTCTCTAAAACTCTCTTGTTGAAGCTGTTACATTGCAAATAAATAATTTTTAAAAAATGAAGCAGGAAATTGTAAACTGTGTCTCCCACATCACAGTTAGAACCCCGATCACTGAGATAAAAGCTATCCTGTCCTCTAATTTCGGTCATCTGAGGCATGTCTACACTAGGAAATAATTTTAAAATCAAAATAATAACTCCCAAAATAAATTTAAAAAAATCAAAATAGCATATCCCCACTATGGGAGGGAGCATCAAAATAGCTCAAAAATTATTTCAAAATAGTGCATCCACATTGATAATCAGCCTTCCTCGGATTTAGAGTCCCTGGGAGCACTCTGAGGAGGGCACCAGGAGGGCAGACACCTCCTGTAGCTGCGTAGCACATGCTTTCAGGGGCTCCTCTTTACAGCCGCAACTCACACACCACTCCTCCACTGCCTCCCTTCTTGCAGGACACCAGATGGATACAGTGTGCTCTGGTTACCTTTATGCAGGGGTGGGCAAAAGGGACTCCATAGGCCAGATCCAGTCCACCAGAGTGGGTTGATCTAGCCTGCGGAGGTCCTGCTGCTCCCCCACCCCCAAGCCAATTAGGGCCTATGGATGAGGGAGCACATGGAGCTTAAAGTCAATCCTGGTGGTTGACTCTGAGTGCCACATGCCAGAGGTCAGGGAGCGAGAGACTTTGCACTTCTCCCAATCAGGGTCTGCAGGTGGGGGGGCAAGCGCACAAAGTCTCTTCCCACCCTACAAGGGGCTCAGCACTTAGAGTCAACCACCAGCTACTGATTGACCTGAGGGCGGGGGGGGGGGGAGGTGGATCACACAAAATTTCCTCCCACCCACCAGGTGTGCAGGCACCTAGAAGGAACTGCCAGCTGTGCTGAATAGCTGGTGGATCTCTCTGGGGTGCAGCAAAGATTTCATGCACTCCCCCAGCCACAGAACAATCAGGGTCTGTGGGCAGGTGTGACGGGGTGGCACACCCCGCAGTTGTGCACCGGGAGGCAGAAAGCCACCTGCATGACCCTGGTCAGCTGTCTGGCAGCTGGCGTGAAACAGCTGATCAGCAGACGGCTCGAGGCCATCTGATCGGTGGCTGGTGCCAGGTGGGGCATCTGTATGGCTCTGCCTGAGCTGGGCGTAAGGGACATCGGGTGACCCCGGGGGATGACGTCTCATGACGTTATTAGGACGAGACCCCGTGACCAGAGGCAGGAATTATAAAAGTCTGGATTACACCCAGGGAGGGAGGGGAGAAGCAGGACTCCTAGGTGGGCAGACAGGCGCCCCCTTTTCTCTCCAGGGTGAGAAACGGACTGGCAGGCCAGTGGCGAACCAGAGGTGTGGCAAAACACCTCTGGTGAGCTAGGGGAGACAGCGAGGCGACAGGTGCGGGTAAGATCAGAGGGAGAAGGAAGCAGCCCAGGGCAGATGCGGATCGCCTGAGGACTGGTGAGTTTCAGGCAGCTGCCCCATCAGTCTGGATGGGGACCAAGTGCTCCCCTGTTCTAGGGCCCTGGGCTGGGGTTCGGAGAGTTGGTGGGGTGGGCCCGGACCCCCCTTCCCACACCGACCAACGGCCAACCCCGGTCAAGGATTACATTGTGAGGCAGTGGCCCTGCCCAGTGTTGATCATAGAGTGAGTGTCCCGAATAGGACTCACAAGTGGGGCCCCGTGGGGGCCAGAGAAATCTGGGGCCCGCCCCAGGAATCAGAGACCCCTGGCTATAGTGGGGTGCTCATGCAGGCGGGTCCCGGACAGCAGGGAAGCACAAAAATGTCCTGGCCCCGCCCCTTCCACCTGAGGCCCCGCCCCTTCTGGGGCAGCCCAGGGCAACTTCAAAAATTTCTGAAGTGGCCCCTGCTCAAAAATTATTGCCCACCTGTGCCCTTGCAGATGCCACAGCACTGACACCATGGAGCCAGAGCTGCTAGAAAGCAGTGCCAGGCTCATGGGTCTCATGCTGTGCCTCATGGAGCAGGTTGTCCAATCTGCCCACATGCTGCTCCAGCATAGCATGTCCATCCCAAACTGCAGGACCCCTTCACCCAGGTCCTTGCACTCCTGCTGCTGCAAATCTTTCTAAATCCTCTGGACACTGTTGAATGCCACTTCTGGTGGAGGGAGACCAGTTCCAACTGGTGGGAGCACATAATCCTGCAGTGATAGGACAACCAGCAGCAGCTCCAGAACTTCTGCCTGCAAAAGGTCACTTTCCTGGAGCTCTGAGAGTGGCTGGCTCCTGCCCTTGGGTGACAGGACACTCAGCTATGATCCTCCATTCCTCTACAGAAGCATGTCGCCATCACCCTGTGGAAGCTCAGCATGCCAGACAGCTACCACTCTATCAGGAACCAGTCTGGCATGGGGAAATCCATAGTTGGGACTATGCTTCTGCAGGTAGCCAAGGCCATCAACAACATCTTGATATGGAGGATTGTTGCTTGAGGCAATGTCAACACCATTGTGGGTGGCTCTGATGCCATAGGCTTCCCTAAAGGGGGGGAGGCCATAGATGGCACCCACATCCCCATCATGGCCTCCAACCACTGTGCCTTGAACTATATAAACAAGAAGGAGTACCTCTTGATGGGATGCTTCACCAACATTAACGTCGACTGGTCAGGCACAACGCCAATATCTTCCAGAAGATGCACACTGGCACTTTTTCCCTGACTGCACCATCAGGGTTGGGGATGTCAGCATGCCCATCTGCATACTGGGTGCCCCTTGATCCCCTGGCTTATGAAGCCCTACACAAACAGCCTGGACCCCATCAAGGAGAACTTCAACACCAGGCTGAGCAGGTGCAGCATGGAAGTGGAGTGTGCATTAGGCCACTTGAACCGGAGGTTCAGGAGCCTCCACACCCACCTGGACCTCAGCAAGTGCAACATCCCCTTTGTGGTGACAGCTCCACAATCTATGTGAAAGCAAGGGGGACACTTTCCTGCCAGGGTGGGGGGCAGAGGCTGAACGACTGATCAGAGCATATGAGCAGGTGGACATCAGTGCCATTTGATGAGCACATCAAGGGGCTGTGCTCATCAAGGAGGCCTTGTGGGAAAGTTTCAGCCAAGGCCAGCTGTTAGACTCCCCCCGGGACTCCCCACAAGAAGCCCCTGTATTCCCTCTGTGTGCCTTTCCTCACCCTGCCCTCCCTTCCACCTTCTCCCCTCCCTTGCAGAGCAAATAAAAAGCCTTTTTTAAAATAAACAAATATGTTTATTTGGTGGATATAAAACAGGAGAGGGACTAGGGAAAGAACCTGGAATGGGAGTAGAGGGTGTTGGGGGATTCAGAGATGGGGCTGAGAGTGGCACCTGCCTCATTCCACTCATAAGGCTTTGGCTACCCTCGAGATTCCACTGCCCTATGTTCTGGGACTCAAGCAGCCACTGGGGGAGGGTTAGGAAGGGAACCCAGGAATGACAGGGGTGGGTAGGTGGCTGGTGGATCGCTCCATGCACAAGGCCATATGCTCCATCACCCTGGTGAGAGAGGAGCATATGGCCTCATGCTGGCATGCTAGCAGGGCCCAGGTGGTTTTCCACTATTCCTGGTCAGCCCAGAGCTCCTCCGAGTGACCAGTCCACTCCTGGCACTCCTCACTGAGCCCCTGATGAGGGCCTGGAGGCAGGTCATCAGCACATTAGCAGGTCTTCTCTTCCTCCAGTGGATCCCGTGGAGTTGGGAGGATGGCATGGGAGGTAGTGGATGTGCCATGCTCTCACTTGACCTAGCTGTGAAGAAAAGATATGAGGGCAGTCATCTCAGGAGACACTGTGCATGGTGGCTAGCCCTATCCTCTGTGCCGACACTGAAGATCTCAGTTCAGATGATGGCAAAGTGTTTCTCTCAAGGCCATCTGTTGCCTAGACTGTGCACTTTACTGTACATCTCTTAACCCATGGCCTGGGAACAAGCAGATATGGGAAGGTTCTGGCCTGGCCACGAGTCTGTGAGCAGAAGGGAGGCTCAGCTTTCTTCTGTGTCACACACATACTGGGTCTGGCACTGGCAGTGTCCCACAGACAGAGAACTTCTATCCCTGCTGGCTGGGGGCAGAATTTACGAGAGGTGTGTGTGAGAGGCAGAGGCTATTTGCCGAAGAGAGTGCTACTAGTATCTTCCTCTTCCTCATCCCAGCAAGTTCCCATGCAGGAGATTGGTCTCCTTCGCATCACCACGCCTGACCAGTAGCAGATGCTGCCAAAGTCCGGGAATGAGTCTATGCTGTGTGAAGCACTCCTGTGTGTTTCCATGACCCCAGCTTCCTTAGTGGTGGCTTGTCATGGGAAGGTATCCTACCACAGTATCGGGAGCAAAGCAGGCCTCTGCAGGAAACTTGTGAGAAGGAACCATCGGTTACTGAGTGAGAGCGTCATGGGGCTGAGTGCTCCAGAGTGGCACTCCATGTGCATCCACATGCACAAGTGTTGTGTGACCCCCTCCAGGCTGAGTAGGCCAAGTGAGCAGTGTACAGCCCCTCACAGACCACCACCTGCCCCTGCGTGTATATAAAGAAAGTTATAAAACTCACCTGAAGTGTCTTCCCTGGGTTCCTCCAACACCTGCAAGACATCCTGGGAGAGGGGGACTGGCTCCAGGATGAGGAGAAGCTCCTGGCTTGCATGCATGCTCACCTGGCTGGCTTGCTCCTTCTCTTCTTTCATCTTCTCCTCTTCCTTCTCATCTTCCACAACCCGGCATTCATGGAAGCTGATGCTAGGTGTGTCCTGGCTAGACTTGACAACAACAGTGGGGGGCTACCGGCCCTGCTCCCAGGATGACAATGGGCTGGTGGTAGTACTGGCACGAGTGAGGTACCATGCCAGAGTGTCCACTCTGCTCCTGGCCTTATTGTAGGCCTTCCAGAACTCCTTTATTTTCACGCGGAGCTGGTCGAGGGCCTGTGTGTGTCCTTTTTCAGCAGGCTGGCCATAGATATCAGCATTGCTTTTTTTGGTGTGGTGATCCTGGAGGCAGGGCTCCTCACCCCAGACCTTGATGAGATCCAGGATTTTAGAAAGCACCAATCCAGGCCAGTGCTCTCTTGCATGCCTGGCCAGTGGAATCTGAGGGTGCTGTGGGAATGCTGGCAGCCCTCAGGGGTGCAGAGGGAGTGCTGGGGTCTGCCATGGCTCCTGAGATGGTGCGGAGTAACACGGGGCTGGCAAGGCTGTCCTCATGCCACATGCCCCTTTGCCTGCAGCCTATTGCTTTAAAAGCTCTGCAGGAGAAGGAGAGCAGTGGAGCTGGCAGGTGCAGTCACAAGTGCAGCTGTGAGAGGCCTCTCAAGGCCAATTACTTTGAATTAGCTGCACAGAAGCATTCACACTATTTCACGATAACAATTTCAAAATAAAGGTTTTTCCCTTAAGAAAGCAGGAGTATGGGTTTCGAAATAACTAGCCCATTATTTTGAAATAACTGGCTGGCTACTGTGGATGCTCTGCTTGTTATTTTGAAAATAAGAAGAGGGTTATTCCAAAATAACTCCCTAGTGTAGATAGGGCTTGGTGTAAACTCATCTATAAAGTCTTAGTCCTGTAGGCAAGCTCTAAGTACTCATACTGGATAAGTCCCCAATGGTAAGGTTTTTTTCTCCTGTTTGTGCATTGCATGGGGGCCTTGGAAGCCAGATGCTTAGTGTGGGACTGGGGTGTGCATGAGCAGAGGCAGAGACATAGCTGCCTAAGGAACTTTTAAGACAAAAATGTAGGCATTAAGAGCTTTAAGGGTTCAAAGGCAGCTGAAATGGGAGTTCTGTGAATCTCAGTGGACCTGATTTGGGGATTTAGGCACTTAAAGTAGCAGATGGCTTCTTAAGTCCTGTTTTGAATCTAGCACTAAGTGCTATGTCCTGTTGTCTCCCCATGTGAAGACACAGAGCATTCCACCAAAATCAATGTCTCTACCAAACTATTTCTCATCTCTTTTAACTTAAAAAAGAAAAAAAAGTTATTTGCTACAATAGACACATGTGGGTTACATATGCATAAGACACAGGTGAAAATAAATCCTTAGTGAAATATATATTTTTTCCTTTTGTGCATCATTCTTCATAAATAGTTACAATTTCAGAATTAGTACTCAGGAAAGATGTGGTCTAATTCATTTTTATGTCGTTTCAACCCATACATTTAAAAGATTGACTAAGCAATATAGAGATGCAGTTTTGTAGCTAATGGTCAGAAGGACAGAATGCTTCTATTTTCACATAAATCCCTTTACCTTTGGCGATAGGAAAAGCTTTCTGTTAATTTTAGTAATTGATGAAGCAACACTGCCACTGATTTTCCAATGCATAAAGAGATATGATCAAGTTCACTTAATTGGTATGTGGAAGTTGAAATTCAGATAGTGAAATTAAAGGGAGCAATGACTAATGAGAAAAAGTGGATGCCGTAGCTCACTAAAGGATTGCAGATCAGATCAAAGATTAAACTATATTGGATAATGCTGAGTATGAAAACCCATCTACCATGCAGTATTATGTTAAGCCATGTTTTAAAACAGTTTACCTTTGGGTATGTGCAGTGAGGGCTCTGGAAGGCTGAAGAATTCTCTCTCTTCTGAAACATGCTCAGTGCTTGGAATACAGCATAATTCCGAGTTGAAAGTCTATGAGCACTAC
The DNA here is from genome assembly GCA_032595735.1 of Pelochelys cantorii. Taxonomy (NCBI): domain Eukaryota; kingdom Metazoa; phylum Chordata; order Testudines; family Trionychidae; genus Pelochelys; species Pelochelys cantorii. The sequence goes on from CM064326.1 coordinate 91,553,200, forward strand.
TGAAAACCTCCTGACACTTTCCCATAGGTGATAAATCCTGTTTTATAAGCTCAAATCGGAAAGGTCTGATGACTGAGTAATCTTTAAATAGCTTGTTCTCATCCGTTGTTTCTGCGGGAAAGATCTTCAGTAACAGCCAAAAGCTCATTGGCAACCAATGGTTCATTTAAAGAGAAATGAAACAATTGCAGGTTTTTTGTTTTGTTTTGTTTTTGGATAGTTGCCTTCAGGGAAGTTCGTTATGCATACAGCTTTAAGTGCTTTATTTCTCTTTGGGGGGTGAAGGATAAAATATGTCTCCAGCTGTCACAGTGAGAGGATGAAATCTTGAAGTTTACAAAAGGCTTGATCCAGAACTGTTAATCACAGAAGGTGAAGACAATATGAGTGCTCGTATGACTAAAGCTTTGTGTACACTATGAGCTAGGGTTGTGGTTCTCCTGCTAACATACACATAACTGCAACAGTTCTCAACAAGCTGGCACAAGTATACATAACATTGTAGCTACGGTAGAATAGGTAGCAGCAGGAAAGGCAGAGCTGTGCAGTGCTAAGTGCATAAACACTGGTTTCTGGCAGGTCTGTACGCAGCTTTGCTTAGTCATCCTTCCACTGCAGCTATCCATGTTACTCTTGATGGGGGCAAAGAAACATTTAAATGAGCAAGATAATGGTACTCCTACTTCATAATATAAATGTAGCAAAACACTTGTGGAATCAGTCTCTACTCAGTTCTTTCTCAGGTAAAACTGTCCTTGACTTCAGTGCATATTGGTAATGATTCTGAGCTTCGGGCCACTGTTTAACACAGTTCTTGAGAACTCTAAGCACCCAGACCAGCCCCCAAAATATTGCAGAGTTCCTTCTACTGCATGATGAATAAGGACCAGCCGGTCACCCCTTTGCTCACAACTGGAAGCACTTTTTTCATACGAATAGTCCCATTGAAAAACTACCTCTTTTATGACAATTTTTTTGATTTCCTACTTTCAATTCAGACTTTACATTGTATGACATTTAGTTTTGGACCAGCAAAGTAATCTGCAAGAGTGTCATATAATTACAGGTTGGACCTCCTGGTCTGGCACCATCAGGACCTGAGCGGTCCTGAACCAGGGAGTTTGCTGGACCAGGGGAGATCAGTGCTCTCCTACTGGCTGCCCCACTCCCAGGATTCCAAGGCTGGGGCTCCCGCTTGCTGCTGCTGCTGGGGGTGCCCCAGGTTCTCCTGCCCAGACGCTTCCATCCTACTGCTAGCCTTGCCCTGATGCTGACATCCCACTGCCACTGGGGATTCCCTGGGGATTCCCCAGGCTCCTCAGCCAAGGCTCACCTGCTGCTGCCCAATCCCACTGCCACTAGGGGATCCCTGGCTGGGGCTCTCCAGCTGCCTGGCCCCAATAATGCTAGGGAGTTCCTCAGTCCCACCTAGCCCCAATAACACTGTGGATTTTCCTGCTGGGGCCACCCAACAACCCGGCCCACCCCTGCTGGGGTTTTCCCAGGGTTCCCCAGCTGCAGCCGCCAGCCACCACTGGCCTTACTGCTGTGGCAAGTCCTGATCCTGCCAGGGCTTTCCAGGGCTGCCTGACTGCCACCTGGTCCTGCTGCTGCAAGGGGCTCCCAAGGTGGGACAGGGATTCCCCATTTGCTTCCTGGCCCACCTAACACCAGGAGTTCCTTGGCCAGGGTGGGGGCTCCCCGTTCACTTCCTGGTGCTGCTGATGCCGGGGGTTCCCCAGCCACCACCTGGCCTAGCTCCTGCTGGTCCAGCCAGGGCTCCCCAGCCCTGCATTCTCCCAGCAGGCTCCCTCCTTCCATCTCCGGGGCTCTTTCAGTCCAGCAACATTTGTGGCCCTTCCAGACCATGGGTATTGCCAGACCAGAGCATAACATGTGCCCTTCATTGAAGATAAATGCAAAAACCAATTTTATTCCTTTATGAAAGGGTGGTATTTAAGCGAGCCATATGTGTGTATGACAGCAGCAATACAAATATTAGAGAAGACACAGAGATAAGGCAACCTGGAAGCCATAGAGACAGTGAAAAGGCACCTGTCATTTGACCGAGAAAAAGATAAGTCAGCATGCCTTGGGGCACTGCTGCCTGGATGGAGCACTTTTGGAACTGTTCACAAAGAAACTTGTCTCCTGCTCTTTGACTTTACTGTACAGTCTTTGTATATAAACAGGATTATATCAAAGAAATTTCTCCTTCTTATGAAAACAAACTGCAAATCCCTCAATATTTGTTCAAGTTAAAAGGACTAACATTATCACTATATATATCTGCATTTATGATCTTTAAAACCAAAATGCATCACCAAAATTCCCATAAAAGAGAGCTGATCATTGTAAGTTTCTGAGGTGATTTTCCCTGGTGTTTTCTGAGAGCTTGATTACTTTAATTTTACTACAACATGGAAAACAACTAAATCTGGAGGCAAAGCAGGAGACTGGGAATCAAGGACATCTGAGCTCATTCCTGACCATATCCCTCACTTATTTTCTGGCACTGGCAACTTCTAATATTTACATTTTCAAACTTTGATGAGGCAGGTAAATCCACATTTTGGCACTGAATAATGTTTCCTGATTTTCAGAGGTGCCGAGCAGAAAAATAAAAAGACAATATGATCTTCAGGTGCATGGCAAATTTAAAATTAGGTCATAAGAACACAAGAACGGCCATACTGGGTCAGAACAAAGGTCCACCTAGCCCATTAGTCTGTCTGCCGACAATGGCCAATGTCAGGTGCCCCAGAGGGAGTGAGCAGCACAGGGAATCATCACATGAACCCTCTCCTGTCACTCATTTCCAGACAAACAGAGGCTCAGGATACCATCCCTACCCATTCCAGCTAGTAGACATTGATGAATCTATCTAGCTCTTTTTTGAACCCTGTTAAATTCCTGGTCTTCACAACATCCTCTGGCAAGAAGTTACACAGGCCGACATTGTGCTATGTGAAGAAAAGCTTCCTTTTGTTTGTTTTAAACCTGCTACCTATTAATTTCATTTGGTGACCCCTAGTTCTTATGTTATGGGAACAAGTAAATAACTTTTCCTTACTTGCTTTTTTCACACCAGTCATGATTTTATAGACTTGTCATCCATATCCCCTCTTAATCTCCTCTTTTCTAAGATGAAAAGTCCAAGTCTTTTTAATCTCTCTTCATAACGGACCCATTCCAAAGCCCTAATAATTTTGTTGCCCTTTTCTGAAGCTTTTCCAATGACAATATATCTTTCTTGAGAAGAAGCAACCACGTCTGTACTCAGTATTCAAGATGTGGGAGTACCATGGTTTTATATAGGGGCAATAAGATATTCTCTGTCTTATTCTCTATTGTTTTTTCCATGATTCTTAGCATTCTCTTTGCTTTTTTGACTGCTGCTGCACATTGAGTGGATGTTTTCAGAGAACTATCCACAATAACTCCATGATCTCTCTCAAGTAATTATAGCTAAATTAGTCCCCATCATATTGTATGTATAGTTAGGATTATTTTTTCCAATGTGCAATAGTGCAAAATTTGGGATTATTAATTGAGCAGTTTAGTATCATCTGCAATTTTTTCCACCTCACTGTTTACCCCTTTCTCCAGATCATTTATAAATAGGTTAAATAGGATTGTTCCCAGTGTGGGCCCTTGAGGGACACCACTAGTTACCTGTCTGCATTCTGAAAACTTACCATTTATTCCTACCTTTTGTTTCCTGTCTTTTAACCAATTATCAGTCCACAAAAGGACCTTCCCTCTTATCCCATGACAACTTACTTTACTTAAAGAGCTTTTGGTGTGGGACTTGTCAAAGGCTTTCTTGAAGTCTAAGTACACTATATCCACTGGATCCCCCTTGTCCACATGTTTGTTGATCCCCTCAAAGAACTCTAGGCATGATTTCCCTTTTAGGAAACCATGTTGACTTTCCCCTAACAAATTATGTTCTTCTATGTGTCTGACAATTTTATTCTTTACTATAGTTTCAACTAATTTGCCAGGTACTGACGTTAGATTTACCAGTCTGTAATTGTCAGGATCACCTCTAGAGCCCTTTTAAAATATTGGCATCACATTAGCTATTTTCCAGTCAATAGGTACAGAAGCTGATTTAAAGGATAGGTTACAAACCACAGTTTATAGTTCTGCAATTTCACATTTGAGTTCTTTCAGATCTCTTGGGTGAATGACATTTGGTCTCGGTGACTTGTTACTGTTAAGTTTAGCAATTTGTTCCAAAACCTTCTCTAATGATACCTCAACCTGGGACAATTCCTCAGATGTGTCACCTAAAAAGAATGGCTCAGGTTTGGGAATCTCCATGATATCTTCAGCCATGAAGACTGAAGCAAAGAGTTATGTTAGCTTCTCCATAATGACTTTATTTTCTTTGAGAGTTCCTTTGGCATCTTGACTGTCAAGGGCCCCACTGGTTGTTTAGCAGGCTTCCTGCTCCTGATGTACTTAAAAAACCTTTTGCTATTACTTTTTGATTTTTTTGGCTAGCTGTTCTTCAAATTTCTTTTGGCTTTTCTTTTATTATGTATTTACACTTTATTTGACAGAGTTCATGTTCCTTTCTATTTTCCTCACTGTGATTTAATTTCCACTTTTTAAACAATACTTTTTTTCTCTCACTGCTTCTTTTCCTTGGTTATTAAGTTACAGTGGCACTTTATTGGTCATTTTTATTTAAATGCCTACAGATTTAGCCATTTATTTTTCAGCTCCAGATTTGAAAATGTTGATATTATGTTATTTGGTTGTAATTCAGCACTAGAAAAAAATGTGTCTTGTGATGCAATGAACCTGAGATAAAATCCTACTGAAGACAATGTTGCTTGTAGTTTTTACACAGCAGTTTCAAGTGTGATGAGTATTGCATTAACCAGAGTGCAGGGAACAATTATTGCAAAAATACATTTTAAAATACCCAATTAAAATATTTTTCCCTTTCATGACATCTGTATGCTTTTCAGAATTTTCAACAGCAGGAGTTTTCAAACTCTAGTTTTATCTTGTAAGGGCAAGCCACTAGCTGGCTGGGAGATGCTATGTTCACTTGTGTTTGTGCAGATACATGTGATCATTGCTGTTCCTGACCAATGGAAACTGTGGGAATCAATGTGGACAGGACACCACTTCCCGCAGCTCCCAATGGTCGAGAATGGCAATCCATGGCGAAGGGAGGTACAATCGCCCATGCCTGCAGAAATGCAGGTAAACAAAGCATCTCATGGCCAGCTAGTGGTTTGTCCTTACAAGCCACAGCCAAGAGTTAGGGAAAAAAACTGCTCTACAGAATGAATTCAGAAATGAATTTGATAACATCTTTGATATAAAAAATCTCATCCACACATTTGTATCACTACTTGAAAATAATTATACATATTAGGGTTTTTATTAGTGAAGCAGAAAGCATCAGTGGATTCTTCAGAGGGGAAAATAATGTTAAGAAGTAAATTATTTCTATTTGCGTGATAAAGATCATTGTCGTTTATTTGCATTATTGAACACTACAGGTTAGTTCAACATTCCTTTTTGCAATTTGTAAAGTTTTTCTTTATGCAATTAGTCAGAGCTACACATATAAATCCTTTCCAAAGTAGGTTTCAGTGTAGTGTCCCCTTCCAGCAGTAAAACTTCAGGGAGAGACAGGCACATTAAGGCTTGATTTTTTACACTGAGCTCTATTGAACGCTCTAATAAACATAAAAGGAATAATCAGTTGTTACGCTTATATGAAGCATATGAGAATTTTTTCAGGGGAAAAGGCAATATACCACATTTATTGCAAATACATCATGTGCATTCACACACACACACACACACAAGTCCTGCAGCTGGTGGTATAGTTACCAGTCTTATTGGTAGTCATGCCAGCCTAGTGTCCAAGTAGGCTATATATTTTAATATCTAGAAGCTGCTATAAAACAAAGCTTATGAAACAAAAACTATATAATTATATAAAACAAAGCTAAATCTATATAACTAAATAAAACAAAACCTAGATAAATACTACCATATGTCAGGCCTACGCAGTGACCTCACAGTGTATAGTCCCTTGGAAATAAAAGAAGAGACTATAATTTTAATATAACTTATATATATATATATATATATATATATAATTTTAAATAACTATTACAATTATGTAGGATTTTGTTATAAAAAAATGTTTACCTAATAAAATCCAGGTACTTTAACAATGTTTAGTTTATACAAGCGACTGTGTGGAATAGTTCCGTATCTGAATTCATGTATAACTCAGGATAAGCACCTCAAGGCTGAGTGACATATAGTGCAGGTAACTCACAGATAATAAGATGACTGTAAAGTCATAGAGCATGAGTTTTAGAACAAGTGGTTCTGACAAGCGCTTTTACTTCTTTATCTTTCAGGTTTTAATATGAAACAATACTTTCAGGTTTTAATATGACTTGTGCAGTCAGAATCAAACACTGAGATTCTGAATAAAGTCATAAGTGGCTAAATATGAGTGATTATTTTCTGTGGGCCATATTTTTCTGGTGTTCTAGTCACTTGGCACCTATAAGTTATTCTCCAGAAGCCTACCTGAACTACTATGTCTCCTTGGCTCTCCAGCCTTGGAAACCTTTTACAGTACATTGCTAGTAGCAATAACACTGTTTACTTGTAGCCTCCACCATGACAGATAGGTCAAGTAAAGGTTTCCCAAACACTTCAATCAATCCCATTGCTTTAGTTAAAGCAATGTACAAGTTTAATAACTAGAAAAATATAAATTTTAAGTCATTTTAAGTGATAAGGCATAAAAATAAGAATTCGTTATAAAAGAAAAAAAATATAAACCCTCAAGCTAATGCCTAAACATTACCAAGCTAAATCAGATTTGAGGAAAACATCATTTTCACCATACCAGATAATGCAGACAATTCTCAGTTCACAGTTCTCAGTTCACAGGTTGGATTGTCTTTCAGTCTGGGATCACTCCCCTTTGTTCAGTATTTTCTGGTGTGCTAGTGTGTCTATATCTCTGAGGAACTGGGTTATGAGTGTTTAAACACATTTTAACAACAATCATATTAATAAATCTTGTAGCTCTACACCCGGTGTTGTTATACACATTTTACCAGCAACAAGTTGTCCTGTGGCACCTAAGAGGAAAAAACATATTGTATCATGAGCTTTCATGGGCAAAACCCTCTTCATCAGGTGAGTTGGAAAGGAATAACAGAAACCCAAATGTATTACAGAAAAGGAAGGGGGGAAAAGTACCTCTCAGATGTAGGACTGGTGTTCATGAGGCTAATTAAGTGGTCTGGAAGCATCCCATATTTAGCTTTTGATGTAAAATTGAGGTGTTAAACGCAGGGAAGGCTTGCTTTAACATTTAAAAAGGACAGTGATGTTCAGCAGATTATGAATTTTTAATAATACTTCACAAGGCATATTTTATATAAAATATATCATAGTTATATAAATGTGATTTAACATGGGGTACAGGATGTCACATGAGGTATGGTGTGTTATAGCATGAATCTACTGAAGCCCTGACACTGGAGCTGACAGTATAGCATATTCTCCAGTGACAAATAATTGGTATAACAGCTCATAAACACATACCCCCAATGCTGAAGTTACCAAAGGTAGAAAAGGGACTGTGGCTGGTGCTTCCCTATATATTATCCATCTCTGGCTGCTGAAATGGACATTTAGGACCATCGACATCTAGTGTATCTTAGAACAGCCTTGAAACTGCCTAGCTTATTCTAGACCAGACTAGCACACAGAAAGTTCAGTTCCAAGTTGCAAACAGTGTGGTGGTAGTTTTTTATGTTTTATTATGAGATTTGAATAAGATGCAAAACTCTGAGAAGCAACCCTCTTTGGAAGCAGGTGGCACTGTACTTGCTGATGTATGACACTGTGTCTTACATTGAAAAACACTGCAGCACAAAAATAGATGAATTGCAACCTCTATGAAATATCCTATGAACTGATATTGCAAAAACAGTGTGTGTCAATACTTCTATGAATTCTCTCTATCTGTTCCACATGAGTATATTAATTTCTCTTCTTAGTTCGCAAACAAATAATTTGTTGTTACAAATATTTGGAAATGTTTAATCTTTGTACAAATGTTACTTTTGGAATGGTGCACAAATATGAGTTTTAATCATTTGTTGTTCGCTATTTGTCATACATTAATCTACAATTTAAAAAATTTTAGTCATCCAATCAAGGAACACAAAATGAACTTACAATTCTCTCTTATTTCAATGCAGTTTGGAAACATATGGCTTCTTTTATTCATAGTCCAAAATATACACTTACAAAACCTGATTTTAGGCACCCAGATTTGAAAATATGGCTGCTGTTATATATTGCAGTATCACCCCAGGAAATTAAGGGAAGATTGGATGCCATGTTTCTAAAAGAAGGGGAAAATAATAAACTGTGTAATTATCATCTCCTTTGGAGTAATCCTGCAATCCTCAGTCAAGAAATAAACTGAACTAATTGGTTCTGTTAGAGTTCTGCTTAAGTGAAAATAGCAGGATCAAACACTTAATTGGTAGTAAAAAATATTGCTGCTTCCTGCTTTAGTTTACAAATATTATAATGAGTTGATCCTTTCCAAACATCCCTACTACATTGAAGAGGATTCTAGAGAGGCAGAATATCTCAGAAAATGCAACTCAATGGTAGTATAGCCTTAGGGGGAAAAACTATTTATGTGGACAAGCAATTTGAAATTATGAAAACCCAACATTTGCATTTAGGAAGTGACTGCATATAAAAGCTCCAGCCTTAGAGAAAAGGGATTAAATAAACTTACTGGGGAAAACAGCCAAACATAGCCAAATTGCCAGAATATAAAATGCATAATGAAAAGTATAAATATTTTCAAAGAGCTACAAGCTATTCTTCAGGTGCAGAAAAGTATCACTTTGTCCAAGGGGAATGTGGACTGCCAAAATGCAATCTGTCACACACATCAGCAATGATGCTACTTTCAGGAAGTGTGCAAGCTCCAAATGCATTGAATAAAGTCCAAGACAAAGAGATTGCTTTTTAAGACCCCTTGACACAAAAAGAAACCCTTAAAATTGCATGTTGTAGTGGACTGAGAGGAAATTGAATTCCATACTGCAGCTGCACAAGCCAGTGCCAAAAGAGACTCAGCAAACAATAAATAACAGATTATGAAAAGAAAGTTTTCCAGTCTAATAAATAATAATGAGATTACTCAAATACCATCTGAACAAATGATCACATTTATCACCAGCTTATTCTTCAATGTACTTTAGCTCGTGTGTGAAACAAAGGTCATAAAAATATATAGTAAAATAGCAGCATTATAAGGTTACAATATTGTCCATGACACTTTTACAACACTTTGTGCCAGGTATTTTAGGTTTAATAAGGGGCATTAATAAGTATACATAAGAGCCATATTCTGATATATAAGACTATTTCTGCGGCCACACTCTAATTGTATTTTTAACTAAATATGGGGTGAAGCCAAGACACATTCATTGCAGTTTTCCAAGAAAATATTTTTAAAAAGCTTGATTTACAATTTGTTACTACAGATGCTGGATCCTGAATTGCTTGTAGCTTAGAATAGAATCAGAAGGCAACAACTGTGTGAAGGAGAGGAGGATTAACTGTGAATTAGAAACACAATTCCTCCTCTGCCAGTCATTTGCCAAGTAGGAGGAGAAAGCTATATCACTCCTTTACTTAGAGAAGCTATTTCATAGGTCCAAGTCCAGAAAGAAATCATTGTGATTATTCTGTATGATCTCCTGTATAATTCAGACCATAACACTTTTCCCCAAAATGCCTAGAGCACTTACTTCAGAAAAAAAATATCCAAGTTTGATTTTAAAATTATCTGTGATGGAAAATCCACCACAATTTGTGGTATATTGTTCCAATGGTTAATTATCCTCACTTAAATATGTAAGCATTATTTATAATCTAAATTTGTCTAGTTTCAACGTCCAGCCATTGTATCCTGTTATTCCTTTCTTTTTAGAAAAAAGAGCCCATTATCAGATAGTTGTAAACCTGCAATCCACATATTAATCTTCTCTTTTCAAGATAAATAGTTTCTTGAATCTAGCACTGTAAGCCACATGTTCCAGTCCTTTAATCATTCCCATGAGTCATCTCTGAACCTGTTCAGTTTATTAACATCCTTGAATTGTGGGTACCAGAACTGGGCATATTATTTCATCAGTGTTTGCACCAGTGCTGATGAAAGAAGTAAAACAGCCTCGCTACTGAAACTCAAGATTTTCCGCACATAACCCCAACATGATTTTCTGTCATTGCTTCTTTTTGGTATCATGTAAGTATTCTTTGTTCCTAGATATAAATGTTGAATTTTAGATGAATTACTCACAGTATTTATTGCAATCAGCTTATCTATCCAGATCACTCCATATCACGGTATGTCTACACAACAGAGACAGCTGACGCTGTCAATCTACCAAGGTTTGAATTAGCTGGTCTAGTGTAGACAAGCTAATTTGAACTGAGAGGGGCACTCCAGTTGGTGCCGGTAGTTCCTCTTCCAAAAGGAATATAGGAAGTCAAAGGAAGAGTGTTCTTCCTTCAACTTCCTGCAGTGTGGACACTGCCAAAGGTTAAGGTTCTTCAAGTTCAGCTAAGCAATTAACATAGCTGAAGTTACATATCTTAACTCGACCTTATCCCATAGTGTAGACATGCACTCAGTGACTAGACCACTTCTTTTGCCCCCACTTTTGTGTCATCTCCAGATTTTATCAATAATAATTTTACGTTTTCTTTCAGGTTATTTATTAAATAGTTAAATAGCATAGGCCAAAAACAGATCCCTTTTTAGGAATACACCCTCTTAATGATTCCCCTTTTACAATTACATCGGGAATTGATGTAATATATGCCATGTTAATTTCATATTGTTCTTATTTTTGTAATCAAAATGTCCTGTAGTACCAAGTCAAACAGCTTATGCACGTTTAAGTATATTATATCAATATGTTATATTTATCAATCAAACTTGTAATCTCATAAAAATATTAAGTTATTTTGACAGGATCTAGTTTCCAAAAACACATTTTGAATGAAAGAAACTATACTACCTTCCATAATTTTTTAATTGTTTCCTCCCATTCTGTGGGAGCCAACTGTACTGGAAGGAAGAAAGACACCTCCCGCCTCCTGTTGAATTCAGTGGTGCCAAGAATTCAGTACAGCTTGAATCTCTCTGGTCTGGCACCCTCGGGACCTGACCAGTGCCAAACCAGACAATTTGCTGAACCACTGGAGGTCAATATTGTCTAGCAGCATTACCAAAACTTCCACTGCTTACTTAGTGCTCTTAGAAGACATTTGCAGTAAGTTAGAGTTAAGTAACAGCAAAGAACACTGAGACCCAAGACTGGTTCTTTTAAACAAACTTTATGGGACAATGGGAAACTTGGCCACACTCATGATAAGAGACGTCTGGCTAACTAAAATCATGCTGGACCATGAAAGTTTCTGGGCCAGAGAGTGATGGAGTAGAGAGGATCAGCCTGTACACATCAGATGGTAAGAACCTACAAATAGCCTTACTGGGCCGAACTGATGGTCCATCTAGCGCAGTATCCTGGCTTTTGAGAGTGGCTACTGACAGATGTTTCAGAAGGAATGAACAGTACAGGACAATGTATTGAATGATCCATTCCCTGGCATCCAATCCCAGCTTCTGGTAATCAGAAATTTGGGGATATCCAGAGTATGGAGCGTGTCCCTGACCATTCTGGCTAACAACCATTAATAGATCTAATACTTTGGGAATTTATCTAATTCCTTTTTGAGCCCAGTTCCACTTTTAGCCTTCACAACATCTCCTGACAATGAGTTCAACTGATTAATTGTGCATTATGTGAAAATGTGCACCTTTATATTTGTTTTAAACCTGCTGCCCACTAATTTCATTAGGTGACCCCTTGTTCTTGTGTTACCTGAAAAGTTAAATACCATTTCGTTATTCAGTTTCTCCACATCATTCATGATTTAATAGCTGGCTCTTTTCTAAACCAAGTCTTTCTAATCCCTCCACATATAGATATTGTTTTATACCCCTAATAATCTTTGTTGCCCTTCACTATGGTTTCGCCAATTCTGTAGCATTGGAATTGGAATTTTGTAACTAATAAGTCAGTTGTAATGAATGTATGATAAACAAAAGGTTTGTATTAAACTTAAATACGAGATGTAGGCTTCAGACAGGGCCAGGCAGCTTTGTTAACTTAGCTCCAGCTCTGTTTGATGTAAGCATGTTAAAGTGAAGGGAAGGAATATTGTAATACATAGTGATATTAGTGTTAAATAGAAAGAAGTTTAATGTTGAAAGACTTTGTAACTTTGTTAAAGTGACTAGAAGTACTCCCATGTTCCATGTTATAATTCTGTAAGGCTACGTCTACACTGCCTAGTCTTGTACAAGAACATATGAAAATGAGGCACAGCAATGAATATCGCCACACCTCATTGGCATACTTAATGAGACACCATTTTTGCGCAAGGGGCTTTTGCACAAGAAGGAGCAATCTACACTGCTTCTTCTTGCGCAAAAACCCCCTCTTGCACAAGAGCCATTCTGCCTGAAAAGCCCCTTGCGCAAAAATGGTGTTTCATTAAGTATCCAAATGAGGTGTGGTGATATTCATCGCAGTGCCTCATTTGCATATGTTCTTGCACAAGACTGGGCAATGTAGACATAGCCTAAATGTATTGTTTGTATGAATGAGAATGTTTTAGGAGAGATAAGTATGAAGGCCACTGCATGCTCAAATGGTCAGAGGAGGAGCTGGAGATTCAAAAGCACCAAATAATAATCAACTAAGTAAAAGCACACTGAAGACACAGAGTACCCAGGCAGACTGATGAACCCTGAAGCTAGAGGCAAGCACCCCTTGATAGGGAACCAATCACAACCTTTGCTGGAAAGACAACATCCCTGAGGGGTCATCAGCATACTGATATCAGATGACTGTGAGAACAACTTCTTCCCAATAAGCGCATGTCATAGGAAGACTGATTGTGATGCTGAATCTCTGGATCTGCTGGCAATGCTGTTACCAGTCAGATAAGATACTGTGGAAATCTCATAGTTAATTCCAAGAGGAGCATTGCCAGCAGATCCAGAGATGTCATTATTCCCCTTTATTCGGCTCTGGTGAGGCCACATCTGGAGTATTGTGTCCAGTTCTGGGCCCCCCACTACAAAAAGGATGTGGACGCATTGGAGAGGGTCCAGCGGAGGGCAACCAAAATGATTAGGGGGCTGGAGCATATGACCTATGAGGAGAGGCTGAGGGAGTTGGGTCTGTTTAGTCTGCAGAAGTGAAGAGTGAGGGGGGATTTGATAGCAGCCTTCAACTTCCTGAAGGGAGGTTCCAAAGAGGATGGAGAAAGGCTGTTCTCAGTAGTGACAGATGGCAGAACAAGGAGCAATGGTCTTAAGTTGTGGTGGGAGAGGTCCAGGTTGGATATTAGGAAAAACTATTTCACTAGGAGAGTGGTGAAACACTGGAATGGGTTACCTAGGGAAGTAGTAGAGTCTCCATCCCTAGAAGTGTTTAAGTCTCGGCTTGACAAAGCCCTGACTGGGTTGATCTAGTTGGGATTGGTCCTGCCTAGAGCAGGGGGCTGGACTTGATGACCTCTTGAGGTCTCTTTCAGCTCTATGGTTCTATGATTCTATGACTGATTAAGGCCTCACAAGGCAAAATGCATAGACTTGCATGGAAGGAAAATCCTATAGAAGATGGGGTGTCTTGTATAGTTCTTTGGGTTCTGTCCTGCTATGATCAAGACCATGAGGAGCATCGGTCTGGACTGACATGAACCCGGCTCCTTCCTCGCACCCGACCTATCTGGCCAATAGGTTGGGCCGAGCCACAGACTGGTAATTATTCCATCAGCAGGATGTCTGTGTGTGTATATGTGTGTGTGTAAATACATATGCTATTTTGTTATATTATCAATAAATGAGGCATGTTGCCTTATCCCCCTGAAAAAGATCCCGTGTGCTTATAGGGCTTTTTGTTTGGTTTTATTTTATTTTTGGATGGTTTAAGATGTGGTAACCAGAAATACACATAGTAATTAAGGTTTGGGCATACCAGGGATCTATATTGTAGCATGATTATATTTTATGCCTCATTATCTACCTCTTCCCTAATGCTTGCTAACATTATGACTACCACTGCAGGTTAAGGAGATATTTTCAAAGAATTAACTATGAGATTTCCACAGTATCTTATCTGATTGGTAACAGCTAATTTAGATCCTGTCATAGTGTGTATATATTGGGGGTTATGTTGGGATTTTCCAGTGTGCATTAATTTGCACTAATCAACATTGAATATCATCTACTACTTTGTTGATCAGTCATCCAGTTTTGTGAGTTCCCTGTGAAACTCTTCTCAGTCAGTTTTGAACTTAACTATTTTAAATAATTTTGTGTTTTCTGCAAAATTGGACACCTCAGTGTTTACTCCTTTTTCCAGATCATCTATGACTTTATTAAACAATACTGGTCCCAGTTCAGATCTTTGGGGAAGACTGCTATTTATTTCTCCCCATTAAGAAAATTGAGCATTGATTCCCACCCTTTGTTTTCTTTTTGTTAACCAGTCATTGATCCAGGAGTAGACCTTCTTTCTTCTCCTAACACCGCTAACTTTGCTTAAGAGCCATTGATGATTGACCTTATTACTGGCTATCTGAAAGTCGAGTACACTATAACTACTGGATTTCCCTTGTCCAGCTTTTTATTTACTCCCTCAAACAATTCTAAAAGATTGGAGAGTCATGATATTCATTTATAGAAAAACTAGTTGACTCTTCCCAAATATATTATGTGTTTGACAATTCTCTTCTTTACTGTAGTTCCAACCAATTTGCCTGGTAGTGCTGTTAGTCTTGCTGCCCTGTAATTGCCAGGATAACTTCTGGAGCCTTATTTAAAATTCAGTTTAACATCAGTTATTCTCCAGCCATCTGGCGCAGAAGCTAATTTAATAGGTTATATACCACAGTTAATAGCTATGGAATTTCATATTTGAGTTTCTTCAGAACCCTGGGATAAACCACCATACAGTTTTGGTGATATATCAGTTTAATGTAACAGCATTTTCTTAAACCTTCTATAGTGAAATTTTAATCTGGGACAGTTCCTCAGATATGTAACTAAAAAGAATGGCTAGGCATAACATCATCTGCAATGAAGATCAAAGATTCTAGTAATTAATTTAGGTACTCTAAAATAGCTTGACCTTACTTGAGTGCTTCTGTAGAACCTTGATTGTGCAATGGTCTCACTGATTTTTTGGCAGGCTTCACGCCTCTCATGTACTTTTAAAAAATTGCTATTTATTTGGGTCTTTTACGAGATACTCTGCCAATTATTTTTGTCCTCCTAATTATACTTTTGCACTTGACTTGACAGAAGTTTATATTCCTTTTCATTTTATGCAGTATGTGTTTAATTCCAATTTCTCAAAGTTGTTTTTTCATTTCTAATTAGCCTGTTTTATCTGTGTTTAGCCTTGGTACCATTATTTTTTGGTCTTTTTGCTGTTTGTTTTTTATGTTCAGTACACTTACATTTTGTGCCTCCGATTTTTGTTTTATTTTTTTATGTTTCAATGCAGCTTGCAGGAATTGCAATTTTCCGACTATTCCTTTTAATTTCCATTTAATATACTCTTCCTTTTTGTATAATTTCTTTCTGAAGTTAAATGATATTATTTGGGGTTTCACTGGTATTCTCTCTGTTCCCCTGCCCCATCAAGGATGTTAAAAATAATTACCTTATTGTCACTATTACCAAGCAGTTTATCCTGTGGGTCACAGGACTCCTACAAACAGTCATTAATGGTATCTAGACATTTTATCTCAATATCCAATTCTGTTTTTCTAGGTAGACTTCTCTCTTACCCAGATGTTTGTGATGTCAGAGCATTTCTCTGATAGGTCACCTCTTTAAATTTGTCAACTAATTAACCCACTCTCTGATAGATGTTGTATAAGCTGTAATGCAAACATGCTAACACTTTTGCGAATACTCATGTCCCTAAGCAAGGTTTTTTTCTCCCAGCTTGCACAGATGAGGAACATTGTTAATTTGTATGTGGGGGCCAAGGAGAAAAAAAGAAGAGGGTTGTTATCAGTCATCATGGGAAAAGGATACTAATTTATCTCAGAATGGTAAATTACTATGATACTTAGCAAGAGGTTCAGTCTTCCTTTGCATCTATGTAACACTCTGGGAATTGCACAGAAGTAAG
Organism: Pelochelys cantorii; assembly: GCA_032595735.1. Taxonomy (NCBI): domain Eukaryota; kingdom Metazoa; phylum Chordata; order Testudines; family Trionychidae; genus Pelochelys; species Pelochelys cantorii. The sequence goes on from CM064326.1 coordinate 91,569,531, forward strand.
TGAGAGCAAAATATTGCACCTAATCTATACAGCTTTCTGAATATTTAAAGGGGCACAGTCAAGTCTATCTATCTATCTATCTATCTATCTATCTATCTATCTATCTATTTTCGGAAAGAGCAGACTTAACATACTATATCTTTAAGCATTTTCACCCAAACCTCTGACAAATTCCAAAGTCCATGGCTGTGTCTAGACTGGCAAGTTTTTCCGCAAAAGTGGCTGCTTGAATTTGCACAAGAACACTGACGATCTAATGAATGATCGTCAGTGTTCTTGCGCAAATACTATGACGCTCCCGTTCGGGCAAAAGCCCTCTTGAGCAAATGCTTTTGCGCAAGAGGACCAATATAGACAACCCAGTTTTGTTTTGCGCAAAAAAGCCCCGAGGGCTAAAATGGCGATCGGGGCTTTTTTGTGCAAAAGTGCGTCTAGATTGGCACGGACGCTTTTCCGCAAAAAGTGCTTTTGCACAAAAGTGTCCATGCCAATCTAGACGCTCTTTTCCGCAAATGCTTTTAAAGGAAAAACTTTTCCATTAAAAGCATTTGCGGAAAATCATGCCAGTCTAGACGTAGCCTATATGTTTTTGTTCATATTGAAGTGCAGTGTCAAGGAGTAAAAGGAACATAAAACTAATTGTAGTTAACTCCCCAAAAATTGTGTTCAGATTTCGTACGAATGTTTGACTTGGTTCTTGTTTGATGTTAGTCAGTTCACCAATCTCAATAATTAGAAAACTTTTTAGTTGTCTCATGTTTATCATCTGTGTGATATGCGGTGTCAGCTCTGACACTCCTGATACCCCAAATAATGAATATGGAAGCATTTCAACAGCAAAGATTCTTCCTTGTTGTATATAATTTCATGTGATTATGAATCTAGATATCTCTCTTACTTAATGAGATCAGATAGCAATGTTATATAGTGTGAAACTGTAACTTTTTTGCTTATGATTTGTTTTCCTGAAAATACAAAAACTTTTCGTGTCTTGACACTGGCACAGTTTTATGTGATATTAAAATATAATGGCACAGATATATTTTTATGAGCAAAGAGGCATGTTTCCATCTTTCCCAAACTCAGTAATGAGAAAAAACACAACAACAACTTGCACTGGTTTTAAGGGTGCAGGAATCAATCCTTAAACTACAGTGACACATATTTTTAAATATACTTTTCACCTTCTGATTATTACTTTTTTAAAAGATATAAAGAAGGGATTCTAGCAGGCAAAAGGTCTGTGTTTTATTTTTACCAGTAAAATTTAAGTGCAAAAAGATTTGTTGTCATCTCTGAGAAGAGTATAGGAATCAGAATAAATCCCAGCACAGTGAACACATCTGTTATGAACAGAGAAATTTATTCTCCCTGAAAATGAAACAGACTCGTGCTATTTTAACAAATACATTTGAAAGTTCATGTTTGCAATTTTATTTCTTCCACTTATTCAACAAGGAGATATGAACAGGATTTTGGAAAAGATCTTTGAATCTTTATGTCAGGTGTATTATGTGCAACATTTGGAGATGACTCGGCGTATGGCCACCAAATAAAACGCAGAAAATGAAGAATCTATGTATGGGGGGAAATAATTCATAATAACATTTTGTAGAAACTATGATAAAAGTCAGCATATAGTCTTTTTACATTAATTATTTTAGAGCCATTGAACAGTTATGGTTGTAGTTCCTTCCTTCTGATCCCTGAACTTTGATACAAATGTGTATTTTCAAACAAATATTTTGCAAATTGGGGTCTTTATACTATTTTACTCAGCCAAAACATACACTGAAGGCAATTATGCCTTTAGAATATGCACATATTGGTTTGTCTCCCTTTCATTTAGGGACATCTTATGCCTCTGAGTGAAAACTTCAGGATGTGTACCACAGTTTTTATTTCATTCAATTTCAATGTTTCATTGTGAAATGGAATTTCTAGCCACTTTTATTTGGGAAAAAAAGGTATATTTATTCAAATTATTGACATGTTTAGCCAGGGTGGTACAGGTATAAATTAAAATCAGCCAAATTCTGAACACGAGAGCATTCATTAACCTTAATGAGCTGTTAACTTGAAAACAAAGCTGGGACCATTTAAATATTCATGTCTTTAAGTCAGGCAGTATAACACTATCTTTTTTCTTTACTTCACATATGATTTGTTCAGGTACTGTTCTGACTTTACTCACTTGACTTGGACAAGTGGGCTGAAATATCACCTAGATAGCATTAATTTCTCTGCTATTTTGTTTTCACTGTTTTTCTTTGTTAACATTCAGTTTTATTCCTCCTGGTTTCTCATTTTCTTACTGAGTTGGGTTTCTGCCGAGATTCAAGGCTATTAGAAAGCTGAAAATGGTTCCTTGATTCACTGCTAAGTGTTATCCCACTGCTGGTTGCTCTGGTCTTTGCCAATTCACAATAGTACAGATGGTTGTTGGTGAGTCTATATACAAGATGGAAGTTTCTTAGAGTGTCTTATGAAGTGAGGGAAGCCTTTTGTTCATGGGTGATCAGTAATTCAGGCAAGGGAAGGCACAGCCTTCCCAAAACTTGCAGCCTAAGTCTGGGGAAAGCTAGGGCCGTAGTGTGGCTACCCTGCTCCCCCCGACCACCAGGGAAGGCAGCCCAGCTCAACAGTCCAGCTGCCAGGGAGGGATGGGGCTGTGGTGCGGTACCCTGGATACTGGGGAAGGCTGGGATGGCAGCGTGGCAGCCTACCTCAGCAGCCTGGCTGCCAAGGAAGACTGGGACCACCACGTGGCAACCTGGCAACCTGGCTCAGCAGCCCAGCTGCAGGGGATGGATGGATGGAGGAGCAGCACAGCAATCTGGCTCCCCCCGGCCACTGTGGAAGGATGGGGGTGTGTCCCAGTTTCGGGGGGGGCAGGCTGGGGCCACAGCATAGCAGCCGTGGCTCTCCACATGGCCACAAAGGATTAGGCTGGGAGTGGGCGGGGCTTGGCTCCAGGGGCAGGGCCTCAGGTGGAAGGAGTGGGGCTGGAGCTTGCCTTCCCAGCTGGGCTTTCACCCAGTGCCCATGCTTTTGTTGCATATTTTGCTGTAGTTTAGTCAGCCACTGAAATCAGTGATTTTCCATGAACTCTGAGCTTTTGTTATACAACTGCAAAGTACAACTATAATAACAATTGTTATAATATGAAGGACTAAGGACTTCCCCTTCCTTAATCCAGACCTACTCCAGAACCATGTGGTCTAATCATCTCATGGTTTTAACAAAAAGGAATTAGTAACTTGTAACAAAATGGAATTAATTAAATTAGTAACTGAAAAAGATGCTCACAATTATTATATTTTGCATACGAAATACCACCTACATCTTTTTTCAATACAACTTTTTCAAAGCAAGATAGCAATAAGTTTCTGTTGACTTAAAAGTGTCTGGTTTCTGTGTGAACTTACTGTCATGCCCCCTATACTTTCTGAAAGTTGGCTTTTGAATATGAATAGGAATATGAATATGAATAACTCACAGCCACTATAGGCAAAATACTTCATGTGACATTCCATCTTTAAAGTTACAATCTGCTGAATGCGATATATTCAATTACTGTGCATGTATCACTATGTGAAGTTAGAAGTATGAAGTCTGGATCTGTTTATTATTCTAAATGTGGTAATGTGGTCCATTACTGATACTGAAACATATTGGCTTAGTACTCAAGGTAACAATATGTAAATGTTTTTGTTTTTCTTGTAAGACCCCAAAGTGGATGGTCCTGGAAAGACAAGTGACCATGCCGCCTGCTTGCTGCAATCCATCTTGATTCTAGTATTTTTTCCTTGGGAATGGGGAGACTAAACAAAAGGTTCTTGCCCTGAGGGAAAGTCTAAGGAATGGAAAGCAATCAGTCTTTTGTCTTCATGTGGCTTTTGAAATTTCCTCCTCACTTTAAAAGGTAACATATGAAGAAACGTGGAGACAAACAAATATAAAGAACTCTAAAAAGAGGTAGACCCATGCCAGAGAGAAAAAACACCTGTGTCTTGAAAGATTTTACCCGAACCAAGGACAAGGGGAGAGTAACATACTTTAAAACATTTTATCTTAGTGTATTAGGCTTAATTGGCATGTTTTGTTTATTTTAGCTTAGTAACTTACTTTGATCTATCTATTTTCACTCATACTAACTTAAATCCTACTTCTTATACTTAATAAAAACATTTTCATTTATTATCAAGCCTACTGTAAATAATTGCTACCTGGAGGAGAGAGAAGCAACCACTGTGTGTGCCTTTCTTTCACTGATAAAGAGGCTGAACTTATAAGCTTTCTCTTTGTAAAATTTGTATAGAGCAAAAAAATGGATTTATTTGGGCTTTTGGTCCTCTTTGGGGCTGTGTTCCTGGGTGCTGTGTTCAGGCTTATAGCTGAAACCTCCCAGAGCTGAGCTGATTCAACATCTGAATAGCTCTGCAGGGGACTGTTACCCCCAACTCTGTTCCTTGACTAGTGGAGACCAGAGCTTCTGGTCCAGCAGGACAGGGTGGTGGAGCACCCCCAAAGGGTAGGTGGGAGGGCTCAGTGGATAACCAATACACTGAGTGGCAACCCAGTGCAGGTCTCTGTGATCCAATCCATCCATCTATTGTGTGTTAAAAAACAAAAGGGATTCACCTAGCTTCCCTGAAAAGTTTGGTTTTATGTGGTTATTTGTCTGCACTATAGTATTTTTCTCTTAATTCCCTTTACTGTTGTACTGAAGGCTCCTAACAGGTATAATAAATGAACAGGCTTTTTTTGTTTCTTTTCTACTGGGTGAGAGATTAATTTTTGAATGCTGCAATGCTATTTTAGATAATTGAAAAGAAGTGGTGTTGTTAGAACAAGTAATAACAAAACATACATGGCAAATTTTAGTCCTTAGTAGTAAGTGCCGTAATTGCTTCATGGTGATCTGGTGCTGCTTCTGCTACTTGCCATTTTTTGACCTTATGTCAGCAGCAAGTTATCCCTGATAGTCTAAGAACACTTTAACTGGGTAATGTTCTTTCTTTCCCATTGCATACATTTTTGTTGCTTCAGACACCTGAAAAGTGTAAAGCATTAGTGAAGGTCTATAAGTGCAGGTGACAGCACACTGAAATTGGCAGCAGAACATTTCATCTCAAATATAAATCATTCAGAGATGGAGCCTACAGAGAAAACTGTTAGATTGGGGGAGAAACAATTTGCCTATCCATGAATAATATACAGTTTAGTCAGTCCCCTGCTGGATTTCAGTCTGCACTATAGCAGAGAGAGCGAACCTGGAGCACTGGGCCTGGTGTTAGACCTGAGGCCTAAACCATAATTAGCAAAGTTGGGCCATGCCATGAACACTTACAAGTTCACTGTCCAACATATTAACTTGGCACTGCTAGTATTGCTAAAATGCAGGCACTCCTAAGAACCGTAGATACTGGGCAAATGTGTCAGCACACTCCAAGATTAGCCCCATACATCCTGACATAATTCCAGATAAAACGGTTTGATAGAAGCGATGAATAGGGATATTTACCAGAGATATCTGGAGCAAGATACAAGGGAAGGTAACAAGCATATGACAGGAAACATATAAGGTAGTACATACGTTCTTTGTCTCAGTCAATAAAAGTTTGGGTACCTCACCTTTGTATGACCTAGGGGACAACAGAGACTCCTACTGTTAACTGAGCCATGTCTTGCCACTGGGCACTTGTGTGTTAGCCTGGAGCAGGGTGCTAGTACTGTACCTTGAGGGCAGTAAATGTGTCTCATTGCTTTTGTTACCGAACCCTGCCTGTGGTCTTTCTTTGGGTGCGTCTAGACTGGCAAGATTTTGCGCAAAAGCGGTTGCTTTTGCGCAAAAACTTGCCAGCTGTCTACACTGGCCGCTTGAATTTGCGCAAGAACGCTGACGATCTAATGTAAGATTGTCAGTGTTCTTGCGCAAATACTATGATGCTCCCGCTCAGGGATAAGCCCTCTTGCGCAAGAATACCTGCACAAGACGGCCAGTATAGACAGGGAAGAACTGTTTTGCGCAAAAAAGCCCTGATGGTGAAAATGGCGATTGGGGCTTTCTTGCGCAAAATCGCGTCTAGACTGGCCACGGATGCTTTTGCGCAAAAGCACTTTTTGCGCAAAGGCACCCGTGCCAATCTAGACGCTCTTTTGCAGAAATGCTTTTAATGGAAAAACTTTTCTGTTAAAAGCATTTCTGCAAAATCATGCCAGTCTAGACGCAGCCTTTATGACTAACATCAAGTTTTGGTAAATTAGCATGCTACATTCTCTGAAAATGCTAATAACATATGGAACTTCAGGAGCAGAAGCACCGAGCAGTTGCAACAACTTGGTAGTACAAATAACAAATTACATTCCTAACACCAGGTACAAGTAAACTCTATGTAGGGTTTCAGAGAACAGCCCCTGTTTTTTACATTTATAAGCATGATGGTCACCATGATGCAGATATTGGCTCATTATTGGTCTAGCTGCCATTTCAACATGGCTCAAGACAGTGATTTTATTGGTCACTGGTGTGTTTGTTTGTTTTTAAGCTAACTCCTATTGAAAGAGTTCTTCAACTCCAAAACTGGATACATTTGAGTAAGTCCACCCTGTATGAGTGTCCAGAGATTAAAGCTGGACCCTTTCCCCATGGAACCTGTGGGAGTCTTACCAGTATATCAGTATATCCAAGCTAACAAGGCAATCATTGGATTATCTCAACTATAATGTGAAACATTTAAAAAAAATACAGATCTTATTTGTTGTCTATAATTAGAGATTGTCAGGATGCTCGCCACACACTCGTCATATGTTGACTCATTGTCTTCATAAGTTCAGGGTTCACCTTTGCACTTTTCAATTTATAGAATCTATTTTATTGGTCTGCTATTGAACACAGATGGGCATTGTTGGTTTTCAGAGTACTGAAGAGCTGGTGGACAATTCTTATCAAGAGACTGGTTTTGTTATGTAGTTTTAGATATACACATTAGGAAATTCAGGAATTATATATTTGCTTCAACTGTGAGCACATTAATGCAATAAAGACCCTCCTTAACCAAAAATGAAGAATGCAGAAGTTACTTGCATTATTTTTTATGTAATATCTATGTATATCTAACTGTAGGTCTCATGGATCGTGCTTGTTGTTGAGGGTTAAAATCAGTCTGTCATAGTTTTGTATTGCAGGAACCAAGATTATTACTGCAGCTAATGTTAACTGTCTTATGTTCACATGGACAATACTACACATTCATTATTGAGAGATGGTCTCCAATTTTCTTCTGGAGAAATGCCTAAAGTTGTTTGGACCTGTTAAGGAGCCCTGATGGAAAACTTATAAGGTCCTTGGATAGGGACTTTCAAACAAAGAACTTTTGAGATGGATCACAAATAGACTCCTTGTCCTCAAGGAGACAAAGACATTTTGGAAGGTGATGGTGGTCAGCCTATCCCAGCAACAGGGATATCCTGTTTCATCCAGCTCTAGTGATGGATTACCAGAAGCTATTTAATTTTTCAGGAAAATATCAAGTTAAAGTAAGACATTACATGTTCAAGTTTTTGTTATTATGACCCATTTCTTTCTGCATGTGATGTTCTTATGGATAAATGAAATCATACTCTATTATATATATAAGCTGTTTTATATCACTTGTTATTAATTTGGTCGTAGCTCTCAAAGGCTATTCCATAGCAGGAGACAAATCTAGTTGAACCTGCTGAAGATAAATATGGTCAGTAATCAGGAGGTGTGGGCTTATGATAACCCACTCCAAAAGCAGGGCAAAGTGCAAGACTCTATCCTGCAAAAAATGCAACAGTAGGCCTGTCACTTGAAAGAGGCACCCATGAAGCAGCAGAGAGACCACAAATAAACCTCACCCTGAACCACATGAGGCACCCTGAGTTTTATGACTCCCCACTTTGCCCATTTATCTATCTCATGTTTAAAGAAAAATCTATTTTTTTGTTCTATGTTTTCTGCACAAAGGAAGTGATGGGGGAGGAATAGGTGGGAGAGTTCAGATACACCCTGACACTGTGTACTGTTAGCAGTGACTGCTGGCACTGTTAGTACAGAGTGAGCTGGTGTGCCCTGGTGCATCACTCCAGAAAGAGCCGCTCGGGGCGCTCTGCTGCAGGTAGAGGCAAAATGCACTCCCATCCAGGCTACTGGAGCTCTTTAGCAGGCTGTGGGGTGTGCCTGAACATGTTGAACTCCCCTCCCCCCCATTCCTACTAATGCTGCTTGTTACTTGCTGTTCCTCTTCTATCACTCTGAGGGAGTAAGAGGATAGCACACAGTATGCGTGCACGCCTTTTCTTCCTCATAGGTGCAAGGTGAGGGGCAGAGATGTGAGTAACCCATGCTATGTGCCTTCCTCTTACTCCCTGACAGTGACAGAAGGAGAAGAGCAAGAAACAAGCAGGGTCAGTAGGAATGGTGACAGCTTCAGCACCCCCTGCCTTCCATAAAGAGCACCCTTTCCTACCATACTCCCTCCACAACCCAACCCTCTTCCCTGAGCATCTCCTCACACTCCCTCACTTCTGCAACCCCCACACATACCCAGCCTTGGCTCCTGCACTCCACATCTCCACCACCTGTCCTGAGCCCCCCCAGCACACCACAACCCACTGCCTTGAGCACTCTGCACTTCACTCTGAACTTAAATTCCTTACAGTACTATCATAACACAACACACTGCACACAGCCCCTTCCCCCAGCCCTGAACCACCCCGGGGGGGAGGGGAGGGGGGCAATACAACAGTACCTATAGGAAATTTAAGTTACTTGTATCCTTGAGAGGTTTTAGCTTATTCAATGGAAGAACAATGAAGATCAACATTTCTACGTCCCACAGGCTACAGATTTTTCATACCATTGAGAGCTATAGTTATGCCAAAGTAAGTTTTCAGTGTCGACCACTCCTCAGTAGACCCAGTCCTATTCCTATTAATATGATGACAAATCACTCATTGATTTTGATTAATGGAGAACTGGGACACAATTCCCTGCTCCACTCTCTTTTTAAATTCCTTATTGAACTCCAAAGAACCACAGGTGCTTACTTAAGTTTACAAAGCTGTCTACACTACTTGCACCCTGTAGAAGAGCTAGTTAGAATTCTGCTAATCATAACATCCTAATTTTAGATTCTAGTATTTGCATTCCAGCTCATAAAATCTGGGCTTTGCAAAATTAGCTTATTAATTAATGAGTCATTGATCAAAAACACTGATTTCTGAGCATTTTAGTCACAAAGAATGATTAAATATGAATGGTATCAAAAGAACTGAAAAATATTATTCCTTGCCATCTCCATATGTGCACAGCTATAATTTATATTGTGAAAGGTGCATCCTTAATTACTCTGAACAAGGGTACATTCAGAAATTACAAATCAAAATGGCTGGTATTCTTTTCTATAAATCAACGAAAATTAAAAAAAATAGGTTTATCTCCCAGAGAAAAATAATTTAAATATAAAATCAAAATTAGCGTAAGTTTATTGCTAATTTTTGTAAGTCTCAGCCATCTGTGTGTGTGTAATTGGGTAGAAGCATGAACCTGCAAACTTCTAAAGAGTCAGCAGATGGTTCATTCCATCATCTGTTACAAGCTATGTGCCTTAGGTGAATTATTTCCATACATCTATTTGTATGCTTTATTACATGTCAGAAGTGAAATGATTTATGGATGAACAGAACTGTTTGTTGCTTAGGCAAACCCTAATGGGATGACCTTATTTTAGTTTGGCCTCTCCACCCCATTTTCTGCTCCACACTTGCACAACGCCTGGTGTATATGCCATGATTTCTGATACTTTTATTCCAGTAAGACCTATAGTGCAATGATTTATAGTTGAATAATGCAAGTCTATGAAATCGTGTTAGCCAGTACCCTTGAACCCATCTCATTTACTTTGTTTGTTTGTTTCTATGCACATGTAGATCTCATGTTAGAATCTGGCACAAGACAAAGGTGATAAATCGGTGCTGGACAATGGCATTTTAAATATCAAAATTAAAAGTGTGCAATACAGTTATGGTATCATTACTATTGACACTTTTACAGTTCACTTGTTATTTTTTTTGTGAGGGGGGGAGTTTGTTTATTTTTAAGATAAACAGAAACTATTACTGGGTTCCAAACTTACATTTCAACTGGGGATGAATGGGAGTATTTTTGAGTCTCATATTGGAATACATTCTCTAAATGACTGGTTGGAAATAGCTTCTCATAAGCAATTTCATTATTAATTATTTTATACTCAGAAAGTCCAAAATAATCCATATCGTGTTGTCCAAAGAGTTTTGAAAATACCTTAACACAGACTCCGTATTCATAAACTGAAATGCATCTTGTATTACAGGACATATTTTCCATTAATTTGCACATAAAACTTGTATTCACTATTTCTTATTCTTATTCTTCACCACCCTTCAGATTTAATGAAATTGCTATAAATTAAACTGGCATGACCTAAGGAAATGAACCAACCCACATCCTCACAGGGGAAATATTTAAGACTCATTATCCTTTTGTAACATAAAAGATCAACAAGTCTGGCAAAATATTCCTCAGATTGCTGTAAATAAGCCCACAATCTTTTTTTCTGGATTGAGCACTGGCAGAGTGCATATTTGCAGCATTTTATGCTTTATACATAATGACCATATAAATAAGATTTGTGTTTGTTCACACTTCGCACTTCATTTTTGCAAGACTCAACAAACCATAACAAATGTGAATCCTAAACAATAAAAGTGTTGTTCAAGAGATGCATGTTCTTCATTTTTCCTTCATTGGATGCCTTGGTGATCTCTCTTTCTCTCTCTCTCTCCCTCCTCCCCCTCTCTCTTTTAATAGCCTTTTATTTATAAAAGACATCAAGGGAACATTGCTGACCACAAGTTATCAGGACCTAGAGTTAGGTCTCATATGACGGTTGACAGAAAGAATATCATTATCATTATTTCTTGCAGTGGGTGTTTCTTGGAGATGCCCAGTGTAAATGCTCACACAGATCAACGTTGCTTGTGGTAGCTTGAGATCTGATAGTATGACAGCAAACTGTGGTAGATTTTCAGGTTACATGAATCAGAAGCACAGCTGTAATGAAAGTGTTTATATTAAAATGTTCATTAAGTGTCATAGAAAGAAAGCTGTTTCTTCCTCCTCTGTAGTAATGTAATTGATTTAATACAGGCTGTACCACAAAGTCCCTCATTTTGAGTCACGTTTAGTTAGTGGTGTTGTATTGTTTTAGGTACAAGGCCAATCCAAGCACACAAACAGGTGTTATTTTGATATTGTCTTACTACCTGTATTGCAACACCTAATATCATTTTGACTCCCACAGCTTTTGCATTATCAGCAGTGCTGTGGTTCACATATTATAACAATATCATAGTCTTAAAGAGACACACCATTGAAATCACTTCCCCAATTCGTCACAAACCCAATAAGAACCTCTTGTTTTATCCCAGTATTAATCAGAATCACTATTACTATTCTCCAGGCCTATACCAGTCTTTCCCTTACAACGTTCTTGAAATTATGGTGGTTTTATATTCTTCTCTAAATATGTCTTTTTGTGTCCATTATCTTGGATAGAAGACTGGAGGCATTAAATCTTAGTGCTTCTATCTTTCCTTTTTTGTACTGTCAACGAACATCCAAAATGCCACTAAAACAATTTTACATTTCCATTTTTCTGCATTCAATATTGGAGGATCATCATTTGAATACTAAAGTCTGTATGTTTTAAAAGATTTTATATTTCTTTTTTTACTTTCTATTGGAGAGTATTTTTTGCAAAATTTATGGCAGTCTGTAATGTTCACTCATCTCTTGAGCACCCTCAAGCATTTATATGTGCTACCACAGTCTTTTACTCACCATTGGTGCTTCCTACATGCTGCTGGCTGATCTTAGTGCACCTTTAGTGACATGGACCCCCAAATGGACCCCTTCTAGGATATCAAATAGTCTAATAAAATTGTCTATTTGCCCTTCCCCTTACCTCTGATTATAGGTCCTTTAAATACAGCTCTTTATCTGGTCTCCCAAATCAATGCATTGCCTTCTTGGACTTCTAAACTTCTTTATCAGTGGGCGGAGGGGAAGCAGCCTGCCAATCACTTTAGGTTCCAACCCAGAGGCACTATAAGTAGGAACCATGTAGTGCTTACTCCAGTCCATTGCTGCTATTTCCCTAATCTCTTCTTACAAGGCCTTTTTATCTCCAGCCCTACCTCAGGACCTTCAGTCCTTCTCCCTTTGCAATCTCAGCTGTGTAAGATCATCCAGCCATAGACTCTGGCTTTACCCAGAGAGTAGCATCCTTCTCCAGTCCTCTGGGGCAAGCTACAGACTGTCCTGACTGGCTGTTATTGTTTCCTTTATCCCTTTGAGGCCATGTCTCTGTGATTTCCAAAATGGCTGCTCTGGAGAGTCCTCCGTAGGCCAGCCTGGAAGAACCACTTTCCCTGCTATGTTTCTCCTTCAGTTCACTGCTAGTTGGGACAGGGTTCAGTAGAATTTGGGGAGCACCAGCAGGGAGCTGCAAATGTTGAATGCAACTGTACAACAGTCCTCCCCAAATGTTGGCCAGGATGAATACCTTCTATGGTGATAAACCTCTGCTGTGGGCATGCGTTTTGAAACTTATTCTTGCTTTTTGAAATTTAAAATAGGACTGCAGGATTACATACTTTTAGGATACACATAGGTATTTATATAAATAACTAGTTCAGGTACTTGAGGAACAATCCAGCCATTAACAGGCTAGGAACCCACTTTCCCACAGATATGTTACTTACATAATTGTTCATTATGAGGGTGTTCTAGTTTCTATTGACACATTTAGTACAGGTATTGACAAATGTAGAAGGATGTGGTTTGGCTTAGATCAACCATTGATCTGATGAGATATGAAAAAATCTGTGTTCCAGCTGGATTCATCAGACTTCACATGTAGGCTGATGAAATAGGTCTCATACACTGATGAGTACAATGGTGATTCCTTATCTCAAATTCTGGGAAGTTATAGTCACAAATGATCACCTAAAACCACTTTTTAAAGTGGGAAAGAATTATATCCACCCATCCACAGGCACTTTCCACTGAGACAATGAAGAGGAAACGGCAATGAGTCAGAAGCTATAGTTATAAGGGTATTCCATTCTGGTAGTACTTTCTGCTGGGATTCAGAGGTATTCCAAACAAACAATAAAAATAAAATACTAACACAAATAAAAAATAATGAAAACTAATTTTAACAAATATGCCAGAGAAGAAGAAACCTAGCTTTTCTGTTGTAACTATTTTTTATATGAAGGTATAATTGCTACTTCATAATCACTGTTTGGCCACTGTTGTCATCATTTTTCAGTACACAGAAATAGTACAAATTGTGCTAGTATATGAACATTCCTAATAAAATGTTATGTTAATACAAGATTGCAGTGTGAAAACATCTAAAAGTCAGGATTAGGGCTGGGCAAATAATAGGGTATTTTTGGGTTGCTGACAGTTCTGAAATAGAAAAAAGAAATTGTTTCAGATTGAACTGCAAACACATTTTGTGAGCTTTTGGTGAACTGAAATGGAAAAAATGTTCTGGGTCAAACAAAATATTTTGTTCTGACAAAATCAAATGTTTAATTTTAGTTTCAACAAGTTGAAAACATTTTGATTGCTTTTAAAAATAAAATTAAAGTAAATGTTGCAATGGAAAGATGTTTCCAACCAAATAATTGCAATGTTTTGTTTTGAAAATATCCATGTGCATTTATTTCCAGACTGTTTTAGGTTATTTTTCACTAAAACAATTTGGGAAAACTAACACAAACTCATAAAACAAATTTTACTGTCACTAAGTCTCTATTTTTTGACAGAAAGAGTTTTGTATGGAAGATTTCTCCCTGCTCTTGTAAGAATATATCCAAGTTAGAAAGGTCCACTTTAATTCTCGCCTTCAATGCATATGACTGAACATACCATTGCTATTTTATGTGTTTAAGTATTCTGATTCCGCTGCCCCATATTTTTTTCCTGAGGAAGGAGAGAAGAAGGGAAGGGGAAAGGTGATGAAAATTGTTTATAAATAAGTGATTTTTGTTCTATTTTTAATGCTCAATTCCAAAATGACTAAAAACATTTTCCCCCTAGTTTTAAAATAAATAAATAAATAAAATCTCATTCAGGGGTGTAGCGAGGGGAGGGGCAGAGGGGCAGTTGCCCCCAAGTGCCACACTATAGCGAGTGCAGGGAGAAAGGTACGGGTGAATCTGGTACCACCCGGCCCCAGCACAGCAGCCACAACCATGTCAGACCTGTCTGTGCCATTCTCCCTGAGCTTGCCCTAGCATTGTGCCTGGGGCAACTGTCCCCCACTCCCTCTCACTATCCCTCTGATCTCATTTGAGAAGAGACAAAATGTGAGCTGTTTCAGACTGAAAACATGAATTTTAGAGTTAATGAAGACAGAGGGTGTGTAGGAATGGAAAGCATATTGTGAACTAATCAAAGAGAATACATATATAACCATCTGTTCTCCCCACCAAGTGGAGGAGGGGTCTGAGGTAAAGTTGCACAAATCTTAATAGCTGTGGCAAGTTGGTGTGTGATAAAGGGATGCTGAAATCATAGTTGGAATCAGAGAATATGACTGGGAAGCCATGAGGCTGGGGCTTTGGGGAGTAAGAGGTGCTGAAGGTTATTGGGAGAAGAAGGTATTGTGCTCAAGGGTATAAGTAGTTATTTACTCTCCTGATGAAGAGCAAGTAGGAAGAAAGGGAGCCTGGGTTGGAATTATTCCCCCATCTTGTGTTACTGTCCTTACTGCTTACTCTACCAGTCTTTAGTGCCTATTTGCTGTTCCCTCATGGGCCTAATCTAGCAAGGAGAAGGAACACTTACTTAGCTGTTAGCTCAATAGGCCCCACAGCATCCTCTCTTGGCTGAAATCATAGAATCATAGAATCCTAGGGCTGGAAGAGACCTCAGGAGGTCATAGAATCCAGCCTCCTGCACAAAACAGGACCAATCCCAACTAAATCATCCCAGCCAGGACTTTGTCAAGCCAGGACTTAAAAACCTCTAGGGATGGAGATTCTACCACCTCACTAGGTAACCCATTCCAGTACTTCTTCACCTTCTGAGTAAAATAGTTTTTCCTAATATCCAACCTAGACCTTCCCCAA
The DNA here is from genome assembly GCA_032595735.1 of Pelochelys cantorii. Taxonomy (NCBI): domain Eukaryota; kingdom Metazoa; phylum Chordata; order Testudines; family Trionychidae; genus Pelochelys; species Pelochelys cantorii. The sequence continues at coordinate 91,584,750 of CM064326.1, forward strand.
TGTAACTTGAGACCACTGCTCATTGTTCTGCCATCCGTCACTACTGAGAACAGTCTCTCTCCATTTTCTCTGGAACCTCCCTTCAGGAAGTTGAAGGTTGCTATTGAATCCCCCCTCACTCTTCTCTTCTGCAGACTAAATAAGCCCAAATCCCTCAGCCTCTCCTTGTAGGCCATGTGCTCCACCCGCCTAACCATTTTGGTTGCCCTCTGCTGGACCCTCTCCAATGCATCCACATCCTTTCCATAGTGGGGGCCCAGAATTCGACACAGTACTCCAGATGTGGCTTCACCAGTGCTGAATAAAGGGGAATAATCATTTCTCTAGATCTGCTGGAAATGGTCCTCCTAAAGGTCAGGACTGCATTTAAATGTCTGCTTTCTTTCTGCACCTCAGCCACATACACAAGAATGCAGCAGGAATACCAAATGCAAGTGACTATCATGCAACATGAATGACACTTGGCAGCTCTGCAAGACCAGAATTTATTTATGGCTTGATCCACAGCCCTCTGAAATCAGTAAGTTTCCACTGACATCAGTGAACTATGGCTCAGGCTCAACATGTGTAAGCAACTCAGCAAATCTAGGCACAATGGAATTGTTTAAACATTAGGGCTGTGTCTACATTGGCATGATTTTGCGCAAAAGCGGCTGCTTTTGCGCAAAAACATGCTGCCTGTCTACACTGGTGGGGAGTTCCTGCGCAAGAACACTGACGTTCTAATGTGTGAAATCAGTGCTTCTTGTGCAAGAACTATGATGCTCCCGCTCAGGAATAAGCCCTCTTGCGCAACTGTTCTTGCGCAAGAGGCCAGTGTAGACAGGCAACATGAATTTCTTGCGCGAGAAAGCCCGAGGGCTAAAATGGCCATCAGAGCTTTCTTGCGCAAGAGAACATCTACACTGGCACGGATGCTTTTGCGCAAAAACACATCTCTTGCGCAAAAGCACATGCCAGTGTAGACGCTCTGTTGAGCAGATACTTTAACGCAAAAACTCTTGCATTAAAAGTATTTGCACAAAATCTTGCCAATGTAGATGTAGCCTAAGAGTCCGTTGAAATGTTGAGCCATAACTATTTGTTTCTTTGCTTTTATGGTCCTAAATCAGACTTTCAGTGGTAATTTTCCAAAAGGATAGTGTCTCATTAATGTCAGTTAACAGTTAATTCTATACCACTTTAAATATTGACTTGCAATTCATTCCATTTAGTTATTTGCATTAAAACATTATGATTTTGTAATGTAGGGATATTTTAAATAGTTAGGTACATCAAAGGTTTTTCAGTAAAAATGTTCTTATAAAGAAATATACTTAACTTTGTTTTAAATCTGCTGCCTATTAATTTAATCAGATGTCCCCTGGTTCTTTTGTTATGTGAAGAGGTAAATATAATTCTCTGCTCACCTTCTCCACATCATCCATGATTGCATAGATTTCTATCATACCCCCTCTTAATTACCTTTTTTCAAGATGAACAATCTCATTCTTTTTAATGTATATTCAGATATCATTGTTTTATATGTCTAATATTTTACATATTTAATTCTTGTTGACCTTCTCTATAACTTTCTCAATCCTAATATATATTTTTGAGATGAGGTGACAGATTTGTAGGTGACTTTGCTATTTACCTCTTACCATTGGCTTGAAAACGGGCCTTTTATTTCTATCTTGTTTTTTTCTGTTTTTAAACCAGCTACTGATGTAGAAGAGGACTTGCTCTTATCCCATGACTGATTACTTAGCTTAAGAACCTTGTTAAAGGTTTAGTGAAAGTCCAAATACGTTAACTACTGCCTCACCATTGTCCATATCTTTGTTGACCCCGTACACAATTCTAAGAGACTGGAGAGTCACAATTTCCATTTATAAAAGCCATTTCATATATATTAACATGTTACACTCTCTGGGATACGTTTATGCTGCACACTTATTTTGAAATGAGCTATTCTGGAATAGGTATTCTAAAATAGCTTATTTCAAAATAGCATATCTACACTGCAGGAAAGCCTCAAAATTAGTCTGAGGCCGGCTTCCCTAATGTAACCATGCTATCTCGATTTAAAACCTCAGGAGGCACTGGGGAGGAATAGCTACAGGCGACCCCCACACTTACGACCTAATTGGTTCCTGGAGAACTCATCGTAAGTCAAGCCGTTGTAAGTTGAACCCTCATTTCCCATAGGCACAATGTTATAAATGGCAGTTCCATTCCTGGAAACCCATTTCATACCCTAAAAATACCAAAATTGACTATGGAAATGGAGGAAAACTAAACTAAATAGTTCAAATAATGCACAAAAATAGCTAAAAAGTGAAGACTGATGTGGTGGAGATGCGTGCAGTTCAAGCAGTAGCTGCAGACTGGTGAGTCTGACTGACCTTATGCACTTCCTGTTTTGGGATGACTCATGGAGTCTGCATCGTATGCCATTTAAATGCAAGCTGTGAACATAAATTGGGGGGTTTTAGGAGCTATCTTGCATGAAAAAAATGGTTGTAAATATAGGGGGTCATAAGTTGGGTGGTTGTAAGTTGGAGGTTGCCTGTATTTCAGAATGAGAGTTATTCCTCGTAGAATGAAGTTGACAGATTTTGGAATAAGCCATCTGTTATTTCAAAATTATTTTGAAATAAATGAATGGCTGTGTAGACACTCACATTGTTATTTTGAAATAACAGTCCAGTCTAGATACACCCCCCTCTCACAGTGTTGTTAGGGCAAGGCTGTTGTTGCGGCTCACGTCTGTGCAATTGATTGCAGACTTTGCCATTAACATTTGTTACTTAACAGTATGGTGCATTTTGCTTGATTTTTTTTCCATTTTATGATTCTGGTGAACATGAAATTAATTTGCATTTTATTTTATTATTTTAATCAGAGCCAGTTAAGTGAGTGTTCAGTGAATGGACTTAAATTATGTATTTATTTATAGCTGTAGGTTTATAATTTTTCACTGTGTCTGATTTTTTCCATTGAGAGTATTTTCCTCCTGTTCTGATTTGTAGCTAGATGTGTAACTAGGTAGTAGCAGCACTGAAACATTTTCCCAGAATAGTCCAACTAATGAGCATCTCCTTTAGAGTCTACTATCTCATCCCTTACCATACTCTCTCCATTATAGAAATCTACCTCACAGGCATGCAGTGAGACTTAATATATTAATGATTAATGACTGCAAAGTAAATTGAGATCATCCAGTGAAATGTACTATCATATGTAGAAAGGGTCATTTCATTGCATTACATTGAATTATTTACCAAGATAAATCACCTCTGCTAATTTTAAAGAAATTTTCTGGTTCTTGGTTATCCCAAGCAATGTACATCTGCGACCAATGGCATAATTGTATTTTGGAGTCAAAATTCTCTGTCTAGGACCCTGTGTTTTGCATACTATTATCTAATAATAAACTTATATATAGGTCAGAGATGAAGACTATAGTCTTTGCTACAGCAAAAATTACTTTCTCCTCAGAAAATTTTAGCTATCTATCTATCTATCTATCTATCTATCTATCTGTCTGTCATTACAACATCATTAGCGTTATCACTACTTCTCAGTCCAAGACACACAGGGTACATCTACTCTGCATGCTTATTTTTTAAAAAAAAGAAGCTATTTTGAAATAGCTCCTCACTGAGGCCACCCTAATTTATTCCTCCCCAACACCTCCTAGGACTCTAAATCGAAATAGCATGTCTACACTGCAGGGAAGCCACAAAATTAGTCCGAGGCAGGCTTCCCTAATGTAGATGTGCTATCTTGATTTAGACCCCTAGGAGGCACTGGGGAGGAATAAATTAGGATGGCCCTAGTGAGGGGCTATTTCAAAATAGCAGCAATGGAGAGTCTACACATGCCTTATTTCAAAATAGCTCTTTTGAAATAGGCATTATTCCTCATGCAATGAGGTTTACAGATTTTGGAATAAGCTGTCCGTTATTTCAAAAGTATTTTGAAATAAGAGAATGGCTGTGTAGAAACTCGCATTGTTATTTCAAAATAATGCTAGTTATCTCAAAATAACAGTGCAGCGTAGGCACACCCACAGTGAGTGATAAGTGATAGTGAGGGTAATCTGAAAAAAGGAACCCTATGAATACTGTGCATATTGATATATTTGTGTTAATGTTTCTGCCCAGAGATCTCATGGTTTGAAGATGCTTCGTCTAAACTATGGGGTTTTTTCGAAAGAGGATATGCATCTGCAGGAATTTGTATATCTTCTTCCGACTGCTTTTTCAAAGGCGGGTCTTTTGAAAGTGAAAGTAGTCTTGACACTTTTTTTTTGGAAAAAAAACCCTTTTGCGAAAAACCTTAAAAAAGGAGGCTTATGCGGTTTTTTTGAAAAAAAATGCATCCAGACTACTTACACTTTCAAAGGACCCACTTTCGAAAAAGCAATCGGAAGAAGAGATGCAAATTCTCATGCAATTTGCATATTCTCTTTCAAAAATAAAACTTAGTTGAGACGTATCCTTAGATATCAGTATTCTTCATTTGATAGGTACAGCTATTGCCAAGCACAATTCCATGTGTATTTCCAAAATCAAGGGCTTTGCATCAACCATTTTTCATTTGCAGTTATTTTCTTCTTTCTGCACAATAGTATAAAAGTTTCTTCTTTGTTTCCTGTAGCAGTTGTTCCCGTGTTTTCGTTTAATGTCAAACCTGATTCTAAACATGATTGCAGAGGAGAGTACTGCTTTTTTTTTGTCCTCTTTTTGTATTATTTGGCTGTCTTTTTATATGGAATTTTGAGAAAGGGAACACATTGTTCTAATCCATTCTCTTTCTCTCTCTGCATCTGATAAAATAAGAACCTGGTTGTCTTTACAGATTTTTTGCTGCTCATTACACTGTATGCAATGAAAACATAATACTCCCACAGGCATATGCACACACACTGTCACCTTGGAGATTCAGTTTTGTAGTGCAAAAGAGATTGCTTCCTAATATCCAGATGATACACTATACCAGGGCCACGCTGACATTTTATAATTTATAATTTTATAATTTATGTTAATTGCATTGGTCTTACGGATTCCACAATACTTCTTTTTCATTCAAACTGAGGAGCCCTGCATTTCCTTGCACCACATTGTGTGTCCCCTGTGGGATTCTACATTAGAAAGGAGCACACTTGTGCTTTTCCCTCATATGCATAGTGCTTCCCTATTGGTGCTATTGGAACTAGAATGAAAAATGACATGATATCTTAGTCAATTTCCTGTACTGCTCCTATGGGATAAAACCTGTTTATAACTGGAACAGAATTTGGATGCTCTTCTGAGGGCCTGGAAGGAGAAAAGAGACCATTTCATTTTTCTTCTTCATCTCATTACTTCAGAAGAAGTATAGGGGCTTATCTGTCATTGTGCTACTCCTGAAGAGTTGTTTGTCAAGACAGCTTTATAATTTGTGGGGCCTCCCTCTGCCTAGGAGAGGATCAAGTCACTCACTCAATTGCACCTCTATTTCTGCTGTCAGTGATGGTGATTCAGCCATGAAATGAGTGTTTCCTATCCCATCTTTTGTTCTGCTTGACTGAGAGTTAGGACTGACAAATGTGTTTCAGAATTTTAGACTGAAGTATCTTAAGGGGCCACTTATTTTGTTTATAATTGATCCTTGTGCTTCAATGGTAACTGTTTGTGTTGACCAATGCAGAACACTAATGTTTAGCTAAAGCTAGAACGCATTTCTGTAAGAAATTTATGCTTTACTCTGTATGTAATGCAGACATCTCAAAAAGTTTGGACAGTATTGACTTTGACACCGTCCACACCACTCATGAAGTACATTCGCCATCTTGAAAGATTAGGAAATGCCAGGTTTAGTACATTATATTAAAATATGAAATACAGAAATCAAATATTCCTAATATAAATAATATACAGTGTTAGGATTGAGCTCAGACTTCCCATATTGGGGCTTGTTTACACTATGGAGAAGATCAACACTGCTGCAGTTGATCTTCTGGGGTTTGAACTAGTGGGTCTAGTGAAGACCTGGTCATTCGAACTGAAAGGACACTCCCATTGGTGCCAATAGTCTTGCTCCTCCCGAGAAGTAAGGGAAGTTGATGGGAGCATGTGCTACTGTCTACCTCCTGCTGTGTGGACAGTGCTCAAACATGATTAAAAATACTTTGACTCCAGCTACATAATTAATGTAGCTGGAGTTGCATATCTTAAGTTGACTTTCCCCTTTAGAGTAGACCAGGCGTTGGTGACACTGAGTGGTCTTGAATATTTTTCTCAATTTTTCCTAGTTCTAGTTTATAATGGAAAATGCTATATGACCTTAAAATATGGCAGTTCAAATTATGTCATGGAATTATTCAGTGCCTCAAATGTCACTCTATAATAATACACCATTGTATGTCATTACTGCAAATTCAAAATACAAAAAATATGTTCCCCGGATTATTAATGTGCAAGACTGATGAACAACCCTATTCTCACAATAAAAACTTTAATATTACATTTGAATAGGTTGCTTTCTAAGCCTGTTGATTATTATTGTTCGGAAATTAGTGTTTCAGACAGAAATGGCAATTCTCTGAGTGCCAGTTCAGAGTCAATCTTGTTTGGAAAAAATGAATTCACTTCTCATTTGCATTCATATCATATGATTTTTTTCATATTAATACAAGTTCTATAAAAATAATGAACTACCAATTTTATATGTTTTAAATTAATACAAAATATTTAATTGAATTATAAGCAATCTAAATAAACCCATGGTCATGACCTGAACATTTAAGTGACTTTGGAACAAAAGTCCATTTTAAAAATGGGTCTTCTGATCCTAAATGACTTAAGAGCTTTTGAAGATTTTACCAACAGATGTTATGGCTAGTAAGGACCATTATAATATTCCAGACTTAAAAAAAAACATAATCCAGATCATAGCATTTCATCTAGTAATCCCTGCATTGAACTGATAACTTGTGTCTAAAATAGAGCATATTATTTAGAAAAACATCCAGTTTCCATTTAAAGACTTCAGATGATCCTTCACCTTCCTAAGTAATTTGTTCCAATGGCTTCTGACTCTCACTGAGAATCTGATGTTGGTCATCTTCCTTTTCACATGCAAACTAATGGCTCTTATCAGCCTCTTGTAACTATTTAGTCTTTAAGGTGCTACTAGACTATTTGTTGTTTTTTAAGTTTTTCCTGTTACATACTAACTCAGCTATCCCTCTGAAGCTTATCTACTCGCTGTCTCTTTTTTTCTTCCTTACCTCCATTTTTTCCTTCTCCCCACCTCCCTCTTTCTCTTATTTATTCTTGGATCTGGACTTCCAACACTCCTGTCATCTGAAGAAGTTGGTTGTGCCCACGAAAGCTCATGATAACATCTACATATTCTGTTAGTCTTTAAGATACTACTAGACTATTTTGTTTTTTTAAGTTTTACCTGTTACAGATTAACTTGGCTACCCCTCTGAAACTTAGAAATATGCATTGTCTTACCTGAATTTATCTAGTTTCAACTTCTATCTATCAAATCTTATTGCACTTCTGCATTATCTACTAAACAAAATTTTCTCTCTATGTTATATCAAGTCACCATTTAATTTTCTCTTTCTTAATCTAAATATCTTGAGTCTCTTACATTTCTGGATGAAGTTTTGCATATGTTGGCTTTGTGGCTTTAAATATATCATTTCTCTGGGGAAGTGTGAACAAGAAGATATGTGAAGCTGAAAATGGAAATATATAGTCTCTATGGGGATTCATTTATATCCACATTCTACCTTGTTCTAGAGGAGCTCTGCAAATCCTTAGTGGGGAAAAGACCTATGTCCTGCTGTATCACAGAATTATAGAATCATAGGATTGGAAGAGACTTTTGGAGGTCATTGAGACCAACTCCTGCTAAAACCAGGACCAGTCTTTCCAACCTCAAGTCTGGCTGGCATAGTGCATCCCCTGAGGTTCCAAACAACCAAATTAATGTTTATCTACAGTCAGTTGAGGATAAATGACATGGATCTTGCCTGTCCAAAGCCACTCACCCTGATAGGACTTGTACTAGAGGAAGAAATAAGGGCCCAGATAATATCAGGGATCTGCTCCATTCTACTTGAAATACAGACTCAGCCACTTTTATAGATTCATGTCTTGGAGTCCACTGTTTCTGTGGAATTATGATTTGTGCATGGAAGAAGACTGAGCTGGTTAGGGAATGGCAGTAATCAAGTTTTCTAGCTTTTTCTTACTCCCTTTTATATGGAATAAAATGCTCTTGTAGGATTTCCTAGTGATAGTCATGGCGATGGAGAGCTCTGATAGTGCAGCACCTATTGCACAAAATTACCTACAGATAATATTTGTTTAGAGTTGGGGGAGTGCATGTACAGATGCCCTTTGCTTCCCCTGGACTGCGTAGTCACAGCTTTTTCAGAACAAATCTCTCTTCACAGCACAACATGACAGTTCCTATTGAAAGCATATCCTCAGAAGAAGACAATCTGTTTGAATGACTTGTCATCTGATGTTAATACAGGATCAAGAGACTACATCACTGTCTGAAACAAGCAGCTGATTAATTCAAAGTTGGCCAGAAATCCACTGTATTCAAATACTTCAATGGTGCTCCATTCAAAGACACAAGATGTTTACATTGCATGTATCTTTAATCTGAAATATATTCAAACCGGACTGGGAATTTCTCTCCAATGACATCTTCTCAAGGCAGCACAGTGACTTACTTTTTTCCAGAGCCATTTTGTAGAGGTTACCTATATAATTAACAAAACAAAACAAAACAAAATGGCATAGGTTTCAATTCTTTGTTTGGAATATGGACAAGTATTCCATGGATTTCTATCGTGTCCACACAGAATCTTTGGAAAGATGGAATGAATTTGCCATTATTCAAATCTGTGGAAATGAGGAGTCTAGGTACTCTACTTCAGAACCAATAGTAAGACCACTCTGCAGCACTGTTCACCTTCTACATTCTCCTAACAAACTTTTTTCTTATAAGACCTGGGTCTGAATTTCCAAGATTTTTTTGAAATGTATGATTTAGTAAATGGGGCAGTTCCCTTTGGATTTTATAATCTTTAAAAGTATGTCTTAATTTTTTATTTTACATATTATAAGAGTGTGCTGGAAGAGACAACTGGTACTTATCTAAAATTAGTTGAGTCCTTTGAGAATATCCAACATTCAACCAAATTTTGCAAACTGAACTTGACCTTAAGTATGATATTTGTGACAGTCTTTAACATTTTCTTTACTAAATTATATATCAAGGGTACATTTTGATGAGGGATGGAATTGAAAAAAAGATATTGTGGCTACTCTAGAGGACTGAAACCCTGAGAGGGCTCAGTCCTCAATTGTACGTATGTTGAGTTTGGCACACAAAAGAAAAGGAAGTGCAGAGGTATAACACAACTTTCCCTTCCACATACAAAGACCCAGGGGTCAACCAGGGAATGATTTAGGTCACAATGGTACATTTTACACAGATTTAAGGTTATTCCTGTCGGTCAGGCCTTCCCATTCTTGCCCTCCAAATGTCCCTTTCCACCAGCAGCATTTGGCATGATTTCTACTTTGTTCAATATTGTGGAAAAAATCTCTAAAATTAAATGGACATCTAATACAGAAACCACTAACTACAGTGGAGTTGCACCACTGGAGAACAGAGCTTTATGTCATTTGACATACAGAACAGAATTTGATTGTGGCATTAAATCACAATTTATGACAGTTGAGAAACCAAGTGGGAGCTTCAAGTGACATGGTTCCACAGCATGTTTACAGTGGAACCATAATATGCTGTAATTAATGTTAGGTCTGTCACCATCTTACTATTGCTGTTTGGCTTACACTCAACATACAAAACTTACCATCAAAAATTCTTAAAAAAAAGATCTCACCAAACTGAGTGATTGGGCAACAAAATGGCAAATGAAATTTAATGTTGATAAATGTAAAGTAATGCACATTGGAAAAAATAATCCCAACTATACACACAATATGATGGGGACTAATTTAGCTACAACTACTTAAGAGAGAGATGTTGGACTCACTGTGGATAGTTCTCTGAAAATATCCATTCAGTGTGCAGTGGCAGTCAAAAAAGCCGGTAGAATGTTAGGAATCATTAAAAAAAGGATAGAGAATAAGACAGAAAATATCTTATTGCCTCTATATAAAACCATGGTACACCCACATCTTGAATACTGCATACAGATGTGATTGCTTCATCTCAAAAAAACATATATTGGCATTGGAAAAGGATCATAAAAGATCAACAAAAATGATTAGGGGTTTGGAACAAGTCCCATATGAAGGAAGATTAAAAACACTTGAACTTTTCCGCTTAGAGGAGAGTAGACTAAGAGGAGATATGATAGAGGTCTATAAAATAATGACTGGTATGGAAAAAGTGAATAAGGAAAAGTTATTTACTTATTCCCACAATATAAGAAGTAGGGGTCACCAAATGAAATCAATAGGCAGCAGGTTTAAAACAAACAAAATGAAATTTGTCTTCACTCAGAGCACAGTCAACTTCTGGAACTCCTTACCAGAGGATGTGGTAAAGGCTAGGACTTTAACAGGGTTCATAAAAGAGCTAGATAGATTCATGGAGGTTAGGTCCATCAATGGCTATTAGCCGGAATGGGTAGGAATGGTGTCCCTAGCCTCTGTCTGGAAGTGGGTGACAGAAGAGGGATCATGTGAGGATTACTTGTTGTGTTCTCTCCCTCTGGGGCATCTGGTATTGGCCACTGTCGGAAGACAGAATGCTGGGCTAGATGGACCAACTGACCCAGTGTAGACATTCTTATGTTCTTATGTTCTTAATAGTTGCTGAATAGCCTTGTATAAAAATTCAGCTTGCATAGACAATGGAGAAAAATTAACAAGAAAGTAAAGAAAACTAGATTAAGTTTGGGAATTTCTCACTGGTTGTTAGAGCACATTCCTTTAACTTCTCATAATATATTATATTCTAGACACATGTATTTCATGTAATAGAAAAAAACCCTTGACATTCACTATATACTAGGGGTTTAATTATTGATAAAAACATCTGGATAATGAGACAATTTTTCTCTGACATATATCATTAGAAGAAATTGCAAGAACAGGATTATTCCATGGAGAAACTGTGCCATTTAAGACTTATTTTATGAAGACATACAACATAACAAAACTTCCATAGATTTGTGAGCAACAGGGGTATAATTGCACTAATTTAGACAGATGGTTTTCATTGGTGCTCTGGTCATAGTGTACTCTTTTAACTTTGATTTTCAACTTTTTCTTTGGGCACTTTGGATTTTATTGCCCCCAACCGGACCGTCTGGGGCAGGAATTATGATTCGTACCAAAAAATATTCCTCTTTCCATTTCTTTGCCCTACAGAATTTCTAGCCAAGGTGACTTTGGAGTACTACTCCCACAGCAGGTTGTCCCCCTCGTTAGGAAGCAGAATTAGCAGAAATATGGATTGAATCTCTAAGGATACATTTACACAGCTGCATTATTTCAGAATATCTAATGTTATTCCAAAATAATGTCTACACTACAGCCTTTATTCTGAAATAATGTCGAGCTGGAGGACTTCTTACTTTGACTCCTGTAACCCTCATTTCATGAGGAGTAAGGGAAGTCAAAGGAACAGTGTTCTTCCTTTGATTTCCTGCTGTATAGACAGCTCCAAAAGCTGAATTAAGCTAATTTGACTTCAGCTCCGTAATTCATGTAGCTGAAGTTGTGTAGCTTAATTTGACTTTAGCCGTGCTGTGTAGACGTACCCAAAGAGATTGGGTATTTTGCATAGCACCAGAGCAGGAACTGATTCACAGATGGCATCCTACAGACTGAGATCTGGTCTCACTCTTAACTTTAACTGACTTCATGGAAATATCATGAGCTTAAGGGCTTAGCTAGGTCAGGGCCACAGATAACACGTTTGGAAACTTCTTGTTCAAACTATTAGGTGCAATTTCTTCTCTGTTCAAAGAAAACATGTTTTTTTCAAGGCAAAATGGATTAATTCAATATTAGTCAATGTTACAGCAAAAAAAAAAAAAAAAGAAGAAATCTCAGATTTTGGAGATTACCTGAAAGTGTCAAAAAAGGATGATTAGAGATTTTTCTAGTTAGGTGGCTTCATGTTAAAATGGTAGGAAGAATGAGAATTAAATAACCTAATTTCTGTTAGAAGACTATCTAGGGAGGAGAGAAACAATAACTAAGCACTCCAATCTTCCCAGAATTGTTCTGACAGCTTGCAACTTGATTGTAGACAAGAATAGGATTTTAAGTGATATGACAACTTTAAGACTTGAATTTATTTTCATTCCTTCACAAAACTTATGCAGGGGAGTCAATTTTTCAAGTATGACATATTGATTCCTGTTCACTGAATTTGCATAAGCCTGAAATATGGCTGTGTGAAGAGACACTCACTGTTTGAGCAACTCTGAGCAGCTGGGAGTGCTACCAAAGTGCTTTTCCTGCCCTTACTGCCCCCATTAAGCTGCCAACTGACTTTGGCCTCTACTTAGGTCACAAAGTCTGAATGAAACAACTTCTGAGGCAATAAAGAGTCTAATATGTCAATAGTCTATCTGCACTCGGTAGGCTTTTCAGCCTCAGATCTGGCACCTTTACATTCAGTTCTTGAGTTGGGCTTTCAAATAAGCCCTATCCCTTTCCTGGGGTTTATACTACTTTACCTGTGCCCATCGAGGGAACTCAGACCTGCCCATTACTCTAGGTTCCAACCCAGAGATCCTATGAACAAGAGCCATATACTACTTAAATGCAGTCACCTGCTGGGCCTCTTTCCATCAGGCCCTTTTATCACCATCACCTCTCAGTACCAGAATATTCAGGTCCTTCTCGCTCTGCAATCCCAGCTACCTAACGTCAGCCAGCCATAAATCCTTGCTACTTGTCAGGCTCCCTCAGACAGAGAAAAGCCTTTTGTTCATGCTAACAGCCCCAGGTTTTTTTTCCTCTGAGTCAGCAAGGTCTTGATTGGCTGTTGTTAGCCCCTCTAATCTTTGGACCATATCTCTGTGGTTTCCAAAATGGTTGTTCTGAAGAATATCCTCTAAGCTTGCTTCATATTCAGTGCTCTTTTCCTCTCCTCTCCCTGCTTCTTGGAGGGAAGGGGAAGGAGAATAAACAGGACTATAGAAACCCCAGCAGGGAAGCACAAAGGTCAAAGCACCATATCACAGAACTGTTCATGATTTCTGCAAAAGTGTTGTTATTTAGACTGATTATCCTTCATTCTGATCTCACACTGCTATAAAGCAGAAATAACTCCACTGAAGAAAATGGACAATATGATAGAACAAGTTCTTGAAGCAGGTATACATTTGCCTTGCTGTGCCCTAAGTGCCTTTTAGTGGGATATTAAAAAGGTTTTAATATTTTCTTATTATCCTTATTTTCCCCTTAATTTAGACCATGCTACAAGTTCCTAAATCTATATATGAATTTAATACTGTTGTTTGAGACTTTGATAATTATAAGTATGTTTAATAGTAATGAACAATTATTTACTGCTTTATCTCCCCAGAGTTACTATTTACTTTTGCTATGGTTCTATAAAAGGAGGCTTTTATATAGGGGAAATGTTTTGATAAGAATCCTATGCTCTCTCTTAATGTGTGTGTGTGTGTGTGAGAGAGAGAGAAGTTTATATGTTGATTTTTTTCCTTATTATGACAAACCATTTATCAGCTTTAATTTGTAATGATTTTCTTGATCATTTACTAATGTAACATGTGATGATCTCACTTAATTTATTAATAAAATAACAAAACAACAAATTAGAAAATTATGAATATAATGAGGAGGCATATAAGAAAAGATAAGAGTACATGAATGGTATATCATATCATGCTCCTAGTAAAACCTTTGCTTGAGCTGCAGGCAAAGAAAATAATCCTCTTTATCTTAAATACTGCCTACTGTGATTTGCTATTTTGTTAAAAAGGAATGATTGGTTATTAGTAGGACAAACATTTACTGCAGTTCCCCAATTGGCTATCAGTGCTGTTCATTTGTGAGTTCTTCAAGACTAGACAAGAAACGAAACCTTCACTACAAAACGTTGGGACGCTCCAGTAGTCCTCCGAGCTTCCATGTTCCTGCTCCACAGGGGATAATGTCCTGTGGGTTCAGGTCAGCTAGCACAGAAAGCAGGCAGTCCTTACTCTTTTTCCCAGTTTTTCTCTTTCCCCCACACAAACTAACTCTGTAGAGTTGCAAGTAGGCAGCCTTAAAGCTTGTCTACACAGAGGAGTACTGCACATTACAGAACTATGTTTTCAAAAGCACAATAATATACTACATTAAAGCTCACTAGGGAATCTTTAGTTCACACCAGAAGGGTCTAATTCATGTATGTGTTAGTGAGCTTTGGAAATTACACCTTCAGAGGTTGCATTACTTTAACCCTGATGGAGCTGAGTTCCATGGTATACAAGGAACATGTATGTATGTAAGGCTGATCTCTCTAAGTGCAGCCTCAGTAAGATGGGAGAAGAGGTAATTGCGTTATATAATATAAGAGACAGAAATATATTTTAAGATAGATATAGAGAGAGAAGTGAGAAAGTGTGTGTGTGTGAGAGAGAGATAAATTCCATACAACATTTAAGTATTCTGTGGAAGGGTAAAACAGAGTAGAATACTTATCCCCAGAAAAAAATTATTTATACGGTAATGTGATCGAAAGTCTAGGGCACTGAACAAGCAGTCAGGTGGCTTCAGCTCTAACTTGCCCTGTGACCTGGGGTAGGTGTGTCCACATCTCATTAACTCACATGAAAAATGAGGTTAACTGTAGCTTTCCTTTGTAAAGCACTCAAAATTTTATGGATAAAAGATGCTTTATGAGAGTTAAGTAGTATAATAAGTAGTCAACAGCTAATGCATATGTGGTAATATAGATGTGAATTCAGAAGGATAAGTACACTTACACAAAAATGTTTGCTGAAAGAGCTGGTTGTAAACAACTGCAGGTGTCGATCTGTACTCAAGTTTGTAAAGATAATAGCACAGGTTTTGTGCACCTGCTAAATATAATTATATTACCTTATCAACATCCATTTTACAGTAATGTAGGTTTATAAAATATTTAAAAAGACATTAGTCTTTTTAAGGGGTAAATACCATGAGATAAAATACGATGATTTTTTCTCATTTTTTTCATGATTGTAAGTGGATTAAATCTACTGTGTACAAATATTTCCCTCAAATCAGCCAATTCAATTTAGCAGTTTATTTAAAGAAAATAATATTTGTAAGCAAGATAGTTTTAAATCTGATGTAGAGTCCCATCTATGCCATATTTCTGGCCATGTTAAGAAACCAAAATAAATTTTATGATGGTTCTAACAACTACCAAATTAGTGCCAGCTGCATGCCTAGTTCAGACCCTGACTCATAAAAAATCATTTTTATGCTTTTCAAGGTGAGATGACAAGTCATAAAAAAATATTTTTAATATATCTGAAAATACAGTTTAGACTTCCCATCACCACATGAAACTGCATCCATGGTAGGGGAAATAAAATTCCAAACAATTCAGTATAAATATTGAATATTGAGTAGTGACAGTATATGTAAAATCAGACTGCTAGCTGATGGTGCAGGTCAAATTAAGTTTATTATATCCTTTGCAGTAGCTTTATGGACTATTTTAAGTATTTACACACAATCCTGCTGTAGGTGTTTAATGGCAGCCACAAGGGCGGAATTCAAATAGCTAGGGCTGTCTCAGAAAACTAATTAATCACTGAGTACCTCATCCAAAGTTCTGGGATTACTAGATGCTTTTGTTGGGTACACTCATAAACATCGAGACAATATATGAAAAAAAGGAAAACTTGATTAGGGGAAAAGGAACGCAGCATCAACTGGGGAAAACACAGTGCAATACAGTATTTTAAATTAATGATAGGAAAAACACTCCCCAAGATAGCTTTGGCAGTATGCCATTAACCCTCTGTCCAATGGAAAAACCTCCAATTACTACATCACTTCCCCCTTCTCCATTGCTAACTTAATTTACAGCTTGGTGTCACTACCTAACCCCTTTATAGTGATTTTAACTTCATTTTGTGGGTGAGTAGAAGGGGTGTCACCAAAGTTCACTCAACTCGTCTGCTGTGTTGTGCGTGCTCCTTAGTAAAAAGATTTCTGCATATTGCATACCATCAGAGATTCTCTTCTGTTTTAACACAGAGTCCTTCCAACATCACATGATTGATACTCATATACGAGCATCCAGTGAACACGCTTCTTCTGACAAGGTCTGAGTCTTTTCCCCCATCTTAGTTCAGTACCACTACCAACCAATTTTAAGCTTATATTCTGTTATGATGGATCCAAAATTGTATTCTTCTCTCTATTCATGAATAGATAGGAACAGAAAGTTCCTTACCATCTTGGGCTTTAGGCACAGAGCTTACATTGGCAAATGTAAATTGTATATATAATTAAGGTGACTATATTAAAAAAGGACATTTTCCAGCAACATATTTTAGATTTGCACAATGCTTCAGTACTCTGAATTCTGGGTTTTTTTGTTTTTGCTTTGCTTCTAGCTTTTTTGTTTTCTGTTCTATTTGCCTAAAGTAGACTGAGAGATTATCTCGCTAGCAGGTTCTCCTCTGCTCAGTGCTTCTCTTCTCTCTGTGGTTCCAGCAACTATAGAGTCAATCAAACAGGGTGAGAGGATTTGCCAAGTATCCTTTTCCTAAAAAAACTTTTTCACGCATGTCTCCAAAAGGGTCACTATAGGGCTTTTGCACTGTTGAGATTTGTTCATCAACTCGTATTACAGAGCTATCACCTGACATGCTAAGTCAAGCTTTGGCCATGGATAATGATTTGGTGACAGTCACTACTACTGCATGATGTTGTTGAAACAGAGTTATAAGAAATATTTTACACAGCACAGAAACTTGTCTTCAGAAATGTTGTGGTAACAAAAAAAAAAAGCCTGAGAATTTTGATATATTAAATGAAAAACTGGGACATTATAGGAGTCCAATAAAAGTTCTTGAAATACCAGGTCATCATTTGAAAAAGCACGGTTTTCCCAGTAAGACTGGAACACAAAGTGGGTGAGGTAATATATTTTGTTGAATCACCTTCTTTTGGTGAAAGGGACAAATGAAAGATGTTACCTCATCTACCTTTTCTGTCTAATACCATGGGACCAGCACAATAAAACTGAGACATATGGTCGCTTATAATATTTTCCTCAAATATTTACTGTAGCTTTAGAAAGGTATAACTAATTTTATGATGCAGAACACAAAACACAGTGACCAAAGATGAATAATACCTTTCATTTTATAGCTAGAAAAAAGTAGTCAAGGAGAAATAGAACATATTATTTTGTTGCTGAGTGACAGGGTTATTCAGAGTGAATTAGAACAATGCAGTTAAATTAAAATTAATAGTTAAAACAAATCCAAACTTATTAAAGCACAGATCATGTGAGCATTACTATTTTTTTGAAGTCTGTTGCTGCATATCACTTTTTATGGAATCCATCAAGGACAAATTCATTTTGTATTTATCTCAGTAACAGCTAAAATATGGATGTCTATAGCAACCGAAGACCTGATCCTTCATTTACTGAGGTAAAATTTCCATTGCAGGCAACAGGAGCTTTGGCTGAGAAATCATAATAGGATCAAGACCTCATTATCACAGGATTAACATTTCTGTCATTTTAGCAGATGCAGAAATATTTAATTTGTTATTTGACATGTGGTACATAAATTGGGACAGTCACATCATATTACAATAAAACCATAACAGCCAAATCAAAGGCAATATTGCCTGAGCCCCAAAAAAACCAATACTTTCAAAAACTGGAGTTAGCCGTGATAGTCCACGTCATTAACTTATAGGGATAGATAGATAGATAGATAGATAGATAGATTAGATAGGAAGGAAGCAAGGCCATGCCGTAATGTATGACATGGCCAATGTGGGCGGTGAGGGTGGCGATGGAGTCGGCCATCCGCACACACTGGGCTTGGAAGGCGGCCCAGGACTCCTGGCGCCACTGCAGGTACGCCTCCATGCGCCGAGTGATGGCAGCCTCGATGCGCTCGACGGCCTGCACGTGGCGCTGAAGGAGCTGGTCCCGGTGGCAGAGCCTCTGCCTCGGTGGTTGGGCGGCTGGGGGTGCTGCTGCTGCCGGACTGGAGGGTCCCCGGCTTGTGCTTGGACCCGCTGCAGGGAAGAGAAGAAAGGATGGGTCAGTCAGGCAGCCCGGCCACTGTCCCTACACCTCATGCCCTCCACCCCTAAGCCCAGGTGACACCACAGTAGTGTGGCTTGGGCCCACTCGGTTCCCCCCCTGCCCCCCGTGTTGTATGTTTGCAAAGAGGACCGCCCCGGAGTAGGGTCCTCCTCCATGTATTGTAACCACCGGTCTGTGTCCTGGCCCTGTGGAGGGTGGGAGGGCACTTGTGTTGCATTAACCTGTGGAATTCCCTGCCAGTGGAGGCTGTGAGGCTTTGGGCTAATCAGTGGTGTTTGACAGGGAGCGAGATGAATCCCCACACAGTGCCTGGGAGCACAACTGGCAGACATGGTCTGGGCTCTCAGATCCCCATCGTGTGGGATATCTCCTGGATGGAACCAGGAGAGTGACTGAGGAGGGGTGTGTCCCATCCTTGCAGCAAAACTCAGGCGGCCCTAGGGGCGGCCCAAGCACTTCCCCCCCTTCTCCCTCCCACTATCCCTCACACACATAGCCCAGGGACATGTGTGGCCACAGTGGGGGGACTTCCCTCGGGGAGCCAGCCAAGGCACCGGGAGCAGGCGAGGGGCTCAGTGGGGGCCACGTTCATAGGGCTGTGATGCTGTGGTTTTCCCAGGAGCAGCTGGCTGTGCCTCACAGCCAGGCATGGGACAGTGTGCCGTTCTGCGTGCTGCACCCTTGCGGAGGTGCGGGCTCTGGCCTGAGTCCCTGGGGCCCTGGCTGGTTCCAGCCGGCATCCACCCTTCGCCCTGGTCCCGCCGGATGTGTGTGAGCAGCACGGTCCCAGGCGTGCCCTGGAGCTGCTTGCCGCGGCCACATGCCGCTTGGTCACCAGGCTGCATGTGGTTGCACGTGCTGCTTACTGCCTAATGCAACACAGCGTGCAGCTCACGTGGCCTGAGTGACATGCTCTCCCCCTCCCCCCTCCGGGCGCCTGGCTCCCCCCCCCCCCCCTTGTGAGTGCAAAGTGCAAGACTCACCGGTGGATCCTTCCCCGGCCTCTGAGGATGCGCGGGAGACATCGGGGCTGCCGGAGGGGGCCTGCTGGGTGGCAGTGCTGGCCTCGTCCTCTGATGCACTGCTGTTTCCTTCCCCCGCCTCGGTGGTCCTGGTGACGGGGGGGCGCATGCTGCTGTCAACGGGGACCTCCGGGGCTTGCGTGGCTGGCTGGCCCAGGATGACGTGGAGCTGGTCATAGTAGGGGCAGGTGTCTGCTCCTGCCCGCTGTCCCTCGCTGGCCCACACGTAGCCCAGGCGCAGCTCCTTGACTTTCGCCCGGACTTGGTCAAGGGTCCGGGCTGGATGGCCCTGCTGGGCGAGCGCCTGGGCCATGCGGGAGAAGATGTCCGCATTCCGACGCCGGGAGCGGGTGTCTTGGAGGGCCTCCTCCTCCTGCCAGAGGTCCAGCAGGCTGTCCAGCTCCCCTGAGGACCAGGATGGGGCCCTTGGTTTGCGGCTCCTGGGGGCCTCCTGCGCTGGGGGTGTGAGTAGCTGATCCCCCCCTGGAGCTGCCATCGTGCTTGAGGATGTCTCCTGGATGACAGGGGCCACGTGGCAGACCTCTAGCCAGAGGTGCGAGGAAGGCTCCTGCCGCGTGAGCTCAGCAGCCTGCATCTGCTTTAAGGGGGATCAGGTTACCAGGAAGTGCCAGGGAGCTGACTGTGGCTACGGAGTCTCCAAGCATCCATAGGGCTTTTTTCCGTTTAGCCTGCTTTTGCGCAAAACGTCTTAGCTGCCTGTCTACACTGGCCCTTTTGCGCAAAAGCATTTGCGCAAGAGGGCTTTTGCCCGAACGGGAGCGTCAAAGTATTTGCGCAAGAAGCACTGATTTCTTACATTAGAACGTCAGTGCTCTTGCGCAAATTCAAGCAGCCAGTGGAGACAGCTGGCAAGTTTTTGAGCAAAAGCAGTTGCTTTTGCGCAAAATCTTGCCAGTCTAGACGCAGCCAGTAAGTGTTAAGCACCAGGTAGTCAGGTTGCTGGAAAATCTAATAAAGCTCATGGCAGGGCAGAGATGGACTCTTCATCAATGGGTTGAGGAGGAAGTGCAAGATAATTTTGCTGTCCAGTATTGATTCCCTCAGAGGGGCCAGGGAGCAATGGGACAGGGGAAAGATCCTGTCTCCTTTTCCCCTATTCCTTCAAATCTTTTACATAACCCTCTCACCACCCCTGTCCCATTACACACCCCATTCTTCTCTTCAGGTAAAGAGGCACTTTACATTCATTGTTATATGTTTATGCTCTCTAGTAATCACCTTCTTTACCTTTCTCCCTGTAACCCATTCTCCTCCTCCACCAAAATCCCCTCTCTAGTCCTCATATTTTCCCACATTCTGCCTCATGTTCTCCCTCTTTTTGATTCTCTGATGCTAGGATGACTCCTCTAGTCCTACAACATAATACAAAATAAGAGAAAGCAAGAACTTGTGGCTTTTGACCAAGGCGCTGGCTTTCAGGCCTTTTATTTCATTTGCTGGTCTCTTTTTCTGAGTCATTGATTTTTTTTTATTTTTATTTTTCCAGCTGATGGGATGAAGGGGCTGATTACTGAGACCCCTTCCTGTCCTAAGTTCCTTTCATCTTCTCTAATGAGAGATCAGAGTGATGTGAATGAGGATCCTATAGTAAGTCAGTCTGTGCAGGTGACAGGGAGGAAGAAAGGTAAGGAGGCAAGGCTGTTGGTGATCACAGAGCCTAATTCAGACTGCATGTGAGATATTAGAGGAGGAGGAAAAATGAGGCAGTAGAAAGAGGAGAAAGAACTATAGATTGTTCGGAGTGGGAAGACTTATCATCATGGAAAGAGAACTCTTTGTTAGAACAAGAAGGGATAGAATTGACTGGGGAGAAAATTAGTAGAAGCAACAGGAAAAAAATTCAGGCTGGAAAGAAAGTGAACAATGAAAAGTGGAGGAGAGGCTTGCTGTAATGGTGTGAAATAACAGATGGATTTGTGGATTGTGTACTGGGTTTCCTAATAGGGGACTTTGTAATTAGTGCTGGGTGAAATTTTCAGACAAATGGTTTAGACTAGGAAATATGCTATTTTGGTTGACCTGAAACTAGTCAGGGATTTGATATAAGTAGTTTTGGACATTCACAAAATGGCCAAAGAAGAAGGCAGAGATGGAGAAGTGTTACTGTTGTCGTCACTGTTCTTCCTATGCCCGTAGCTTATAGTTCAATGATTAGACCACTCACCTGGGACCTGGGAGGCTGACATCTAAATTGCCATTCTGGAATAGACCCATAATGAACTTTCTGAGTCATCAAAAATCAGAATGAAGTGGATTTTCTTCAACCTGAACCAATTTTTTGCATTTTTTTAGCAATGCCACTGAACCAAAAAAATCAGTTATTTGCCAATGTCTATTTGAAATGTTATGTCTTATGTCTCTTGTTCATTTTACTTTGATGTCACTAAAACTGAACCCTAACACATATTTATCCTGAAACCTAAGTTCTAAACCTGAATTTATACAGAATCCTGATCAAAATCTGTACATCACCATGCTTAGACTATCCACCTCGAGTAGACTAACCTTTTCTGTGAAACTATCCTGACACAAAAATCTAGTAGATCTATATTTGACCTTTAATTAAATACTTTCTCCATTGGGCCACTGAGTTTTACTAGTCTCTTGGGAAGTTGCTTAAGACAGGTTTCACAGAACAATATATTGTTGCAAAAATGAAATCTAATACGAAATACACCTTTTTTTCTCTTCCCAGAATGATGTAAGTATAAATACTATTCTATCTTTTCTCTAAAGTAAACATATTTCTGTTGCTCCGTTAGCACTTATTCTCTCAGCTTTAACTTCATTTACTACTGGGTTTCTTCAAGCTTTTCACATGTTGCATTTTTTCCTACCACTCTCGATGATCTTTTCTCATAAGATTTCAGATATCTCAGTATATTTTTCCTTTAAATCAGGGGTTCTCAAACTTTTTGATACTGCAACACCCTAAAATGCTAAATGAATTAGTGTGACCCCACCCTCACTGCTCCACGAGTAAAGCTAATCATTTTATTGGGATTAGGATTGGACAAGAAATAAATATGCCAATAACTTTAGATAACTAAATTTTTATTGGAAATAGACAAAAAAATCAAATTTGGAATCATATTGTTTAATGTGAAAGATGAGCTTGTTTATTGTTGCATAATTTTTGAAATCTGGGTTTCCTTGTCGAGATAGCCACTCTCGTTTCTCGTTCCACATTTACTTTTGATCGATATTTGCTTTTTATAGAAGCAACTGCAGAAAACCCTGACTTGCACAAATAAGACGTTGCAAATGGGATCAATATGTTCATAGCCTTCTTGCTTAATTCTTTGTACTCATTTTGCACACTGATCCAAAATTCAGAGGGAGAGACATTGTTGAGAATTTTATTTCTAAAGCAGTATCAGAAGAGATATCAATGTTTTGCTCCTCCTCGGTAGTAGTGAGTGTACCAGTACTATTAGTTTAGCATCGAATGGGTTCCTTATCCAATCAAATTTTTCAATATCCATATATGAGAAATAGTTCTTAAAGTGAAATTTTAAAGAAGAAAGGTGATTTAAAATACAAAATTTCACATCTTCACTAATATGTATGTTATTGCTTTCAATAAATTATTTTAAAGTAGGAAACATGTCTAAATTTGAATTTTCCATTTTGCTCTGCCACAGTTCAACTTTCCTAATAAATGCTTTCAATTTATCATAGAGTTCAAGAATATTATTATTACCACCTTGCAGTGAGATATTAAGAGTGTTCAGCTTATTGAATATGTCACTTAAATATGCTAACTGCAAATTGAAATCACAGTCGATAAACATGTGTGCACTACTATGCCTTTCCTCAGTTAAATACTGGTAAAGTTCATTCCTTAGTTCGAAAACACATGTCAAAACATTTCCTCGAGACTGCCATCTTGACTCACAGTAAAACAGCAAGGAAGTGTGTTCAGCACCCATCTCTCTGCAAAATCTTGCTAACATCCTTGCCTTTACAGGCCTGTTTTTATATAGTTCACAACATTTATGGTTGCTTATAGAACATTCGCCAATGCCGGGCTCAAATCTTTTGAAGCGAGAGCTTGCCTATGAATCATGGAGTGTGTCCAAACAGCACCAGGAGATTTTTGGCGTATTAATACTTGAAGTCCTCTATGACAGCCTGACATAGAGCGTGCTCCATCAGTGCATATGCCCACGCAGTTCAACCACTGTAAGAGATTTGACTTCATAATGCTATCAATTATATCGAAAAGATCCTCCACTTTAATCATCCCTGTAATTTCTTTACAGAAGAGTAAATCTTCATTTATTTTACAGTCATCAACTAATCTAACTTACGTTATTAAATGAGCATCTTTAGTGTTATCCGTTGCCTCATCTGTCTGAATGGCAAATGATTTGCTTCTTATTTTTTTCAATTAGTTGCTCATTAAGATCTTCTGCTATATCGGCAATTCGGTGGCAAACAGTGTCATTAGACAAAGGGATACTTAAAAGCTGTTTAGCATTAGACTCCCTCAGCATAGTCATAACCATATCAATAGCTGATGGAAGTATTAAATTTTCTCCAATCATGTGGGGCTTTTTGCACTGAGCGATTCTGTACACAACTTGATAAGAAGCTAAAAGTGATTTTAAGGGACACTTACATATTTAACTAGACTTACATTTTGTTGTTTAATTTCATCTCTTTTTCGAATGAAAAAATCTCGAGGTTTGTTAGTTAAGTCTGCATGACTTGTTTCCAGATGTCGTTTTAGTTTGCTTGGCTTCATACTTTCAGCAGATAGCATTTTCTGACAAATAACACATTGAGGCTGTTCTGTTCCAGTAATAAAAACACTCATGAAACCAAAAGATATGTAACTTTCATCATACTTTCTTGATTTAGGCCTATTTTTATCGGCAATATCGGTAGATTTATCATCAGCTTTTCGCTTAACACCCAACAAAAACCTTTCCATATTGTAAGGCTAAAAATTTAAAATAACAGATAAAAGTTTTTATAAATGTATAATAATTGATAAAAGAATGGAATTTCACATACACCCCAAGGACTACTAAAGACATTGTACTAGTAAACACTACGCCACATCGGCAAAGACACCAGAAACACATGAATATTTGTGAAAGAAGCCAAACCCGACTATCTGAGATCACGGGATCAGTGTTTAGATCATCAGTGGAGACATTGGAGACACGCGAACATTTGCAAGAGAAGTCGAGCCCAACTATCGGTAATCACGTGATCAGTGTCAATGGATTGCCCGTTGAGATGCCCGAGACACACAAATTTTTGCAAGAGAAAAACCAAATCCAGTTGCGACCCCTCTCTAAGTTGCTTGCGACCCCCCAGGAGGTCGGGACCCACAGTTTGAGAAATGTGGCTTTAAATCTTTTTACTTCCCGTTTACCAATTGTCCTCCTGCCACTTTCTCTAAAATCTTTTTCCTACTTAAGTCTTGTTCCATTCCAAATATTGGATTCTGCCTTTCATATCTAGTCTAATTTCTGTCATCTCCTAAGAATGCATGGATCAGTTATATTTTACTTCTTCCTTAACATTTATTTTCAGATCTCCAGATTTTTTATTCAGTTGAATAATGTAACTACAGTTGCATGAAACTCAGGACACAAGGTTTTCACGCATACCGTTTGCTTTAATTTTCATCTTTCTTGTTTGTGGATATATGAACAAAAATAAAGTCAGATAGACAAAACCACTGAGATTTGGATGATTTTCCATAACATAATAAAGTTGATCAGGTTGGAGCTCTTGGGAAAATGTTTGGCCTAGCCCCATTCTCTTGGTTTCGGTGAAATTGCCATTCTCTATGCACTTTTCTTTAGAACAAACACGGTCCGACACTGCATAGGCAAGGTAAGGGGTGTAAAAACCAGAAAGAGATGCTCCCCACATCCTGGCTACATAGCAACCTATTCTTGGCCAATCCCTGAGGTCTGGTAGGATGCAGACACTTTTATGGAGAAACTGCATTGCTACAATGTCTGGGAGCATGATGATAGAGGCACTGAACAGGTTGGCTTTCTGTTTAAGGAAAATAAACCCAGGCAAGTGGATGCAGGCATGGACAGCCTTCTATGTTGTTGAATGTACTATCCTAAAAAGAGAAAGAGCCAAGACAGTGCAATGTTCAGTCATAGTCCCTCCCCTCCACCTATGCTAGTCTTCTTTTATGAAATGAAGTGTTTTATGAGAGAGAACAGCATGGAAACAGAGTTCTCTCTGTTCCTAGACATAGTTATGCTATTGTCCATCCAGCGGGAAACTACTTAACATAACATGGACTGTTTCTAGGTTGCAGAGGTCTCTGGGCCCTGGTCTACACTAGAGCTTTATTTCGAAATGACATCTCTTAAGTTAAATTTATAAGTGGAGCGTCCACATTACCAAGCCCGTTATTTAGAAATAAGGGGCTGATTATTTTAAAATCTGTATTCCTGCTTTTCTTGGGGAATAACACTAATTTCAAAATAGCTGTTTTGAAATAGTGCTAGTGTGGACGCTCCGGTGCCACTATTTTGAAATAACTACTCCCCAGAGTAATTCAAACTAACAGGGCTAGCCTTACCATGAGGTGAACTGAGGCGGTCGCCTCAGGTGCCAGACTGTGGGGGCGTGCCACTAGGACCCAGAGTGTAGAAAATTGTGTCTGTTGCTGGTGCGTATGTATTCTCTCTGCTCTAGATGCACAGAGATGGTGGAGTGCCATGAGAGGAGTAGAACAGGAAGACAGCAAAATTGAGACCTTTCACAGTTTTGGCCCAAGCGAGGGGGAATGGGGGCGTCATTTGAGCTCCCCGCCTCAGGTGCCAAAATGTTGTGGGCCGGCCCTGAAAACTAATTACTCCCCAGTGCTTGCAGGGGCCCTAAGTCGAGGTAGAGTGTACACATTAATGGAGCCTGCCTCAGAGTAATTTCAAGGCTTCCCTATAATGGGGACAAGCTATTTTAATTTTGTGAAATTGGGAGTTATTAAGTCAAATTTAATTATTTCAAAAAAGTTTCCTAGTGTAGACATGGCCTAAGTGTACTATAGTTATGCATTTTATATGCATTTGATGTTACCAGTAACTTTAGAAAAAAAATCTTAAATTACAGAAAATGGAAAAAAATTGAGACAATCAGTAAGTTGCAGAGATATTAATGAGGTATCTGTGTGTGTGTGTGTGTGTGTGTGTGTGTGTGTGTGTGTGCGCGTGCATGTGTGCGTGCGTATCTTTTTAAAATAAAAAAATGGAGAAAGAAAGACTAATATACACATACCACAGAAGCAGCTCCATGTCCTATTGCAAACAAAATATCCAAACTTATTATTAATTAAGAAATTTTCTAACATTTAGCTCTGAAGTTCCGAAAACTTAGGTCAAGTTTCAAAACAATACGGCACAATATAGGTTTTTAAGGATCAATTTAAACGTTTCTCATACTGAAATGGTGAAAACTTCCAAGTAATGCGGGGATGCACACATGAATCAGTCATCCAGAATATTACCTTATAAGTTGTGAGACATTCAGGGATAATTATCAGGCAGACCATGGGCCAAATTTGGACCACCAGATCCTTTTGAACAGACTTTGAAATATTTTCATTTGCTTTATCATTATCATTATTTATTTATTTATTTATTTATTCTGGAAGCTGGAACTTGACCATAACTTCAACCAAGAAATTTGGACTTAAACAAAAGTAGTTGTCTATCCTTGGGTCTAGTGGTTAAAGAAAGGAACTAGGAAAGAGAAGATAGTGGGTTATTCCTTACTCTGTCAATTACTCCTTGAGAGCCTTGTGTATAGTCACTGAGACCTAGATTCTGTCATGCTTGCTCATGTTAAGAGACTTTTACATTGCAAATAGTTCCACTGACCTAAGATGAATCTTTAGACTTTGTCATGAGTAGGTAGCTACTTTTCCCAAAGAAGGAATTGTGATTTAAAGTACAATTCTAGCTCAAATCCCTTTTTGTTCCATGAGGAGAAACAAGATATAAGAAGTTTGCACAGCCATATCTTAACTTTTTCCTTAGTATCTTCTCAGTTCACTCTGGCCAGTCAGCGGAAGGAGAGCATATTCCTGGCTTTATCCACTCTCCTTTCCTTTCCTACCCCCTTGCTCTCGGTGGGGAATATATAAAACCAGAGTTATACTGCACACTGGACCTGGAGTCAAGCTGCAGATATGCTGACAGTAGTGTAAAGGGGTTTTTATTACCAGCCTTGGCCTCAGTTAAAAAGGATATAATCAAGGGCAATGGAACTAATTCTGTGTGATGATGATGGGTGATGACTCATTCTGGTGTATGATCATCTTCCATGGGACATGTGGACCCTCAGGTGGCTGATAAGGCAGATCCTTGAACCACAAGTTCTATTACAATTACAACCGATGTTTTCAGGTACAGCAGGAGGCTGTTGAATCATGGAATCATAGACTAGAATTGGAAAGGACCTTGAGAGGTTATCAAGTCCAGTCCCCTACCCTCACAGCAGGTCCACAAACTGTATGACTAGAAACCAGTCTCCCCTTCCTCCTTGCCTCTTATCCTCCTTACCCTATCAGGTAAATTGAAAAAGTGTCAATGTTAATGTTGCACTTCTTTGTGTTATCCTTTAGCAAGTCCCTATCATGCTTCCATTGTCCTCCCACATTATGGTACCCTTCTTTCAGCTAAGAAAACAGGGCCTGTTTTGGGAGGCAATGGTCTGGCATCTGAACAATGTGACCAGTCCAGTGACATTGCTGATGGATGGGCATTGCCTCAATACTGGTGGTCTTTATCTCTTCCAGAACACTAATATTGGTGTGCTTGTCTTCCCATTTGATCTTAAAGATCTTGTGGAGGTATAGCTAGTGATGCTTCTCAAGTACTTTTAAGTTATATCTGTACATTGTCCCGGTTTTAGATCCATACAACAGTGTTGGGAGAATGATGGCTTGCTAGACAAGAAACCTGGTGTCTGTTTGAATGTTGTGATCTTCAAAAACGTTGTGCCATAAATCAGAAAAGGCTACACTGACAGAGCTCAGATGATGTTGGATTTCTATATCAATATCTGTCTTGGGTAAAAGATATCTTCTGAGGTAGA
Source organism: Pelochelys cantorii (assembly GCA_032595735.1). Classification (NCBI taxonomy): domain Eukaryota; kingdom Metazoa; phylum Chordata; order Testudines; family Trionychidae; genus Pelochelys; species Pelochelys cantorii. Next base: position 91,613,180 of record CM064326.1, read on the forward strand.
GAAAATGATCAGTATTCTCCAGTGCTTCTCCATTGTGTGTCTATTTGATCAAGAACTCCTCCTAAACAGTAAGAGCTAGAACCACCAGATTTGGTATACAGCTTCTTCTTATCAAAACTAAAGCAACGTAAGGGATTTGTTGTGCCAGGAAAATGATATGTGCCTGGAATGGGATTGCTTCTCATAAAACCAAGCAGAAAAGAGACAGTCTCACCAAAGCAAGTACAGTCCTCAAAACTAACATAACTGAGCAATACTGAAAGAAATTGAACCAAGATGAGCCAGAAAAATAGGATGAACCTGAAATAAGATTGGTTCTCAATAAGCCTTACAGAAAAGAGATAAAATGGAGAAATTTGGGATAGTGCTGTGTTGCACAGCTAAAGTTATGCTTAAGGTTTGAAAACTAGAAGACAATATTATTGAAAACCAAATTGACTGTAGCCCTGTTTTGCTAAAACATAGTGAATGATAAGACGTTATAGGGACGTAGACAAAGTGCGTTTGATGGAATTCTCATTTAAAAATATTGAAAAAATTTCAACAGACAAATTTTAACAATTCCTTTTTAAAATAAATTTGAAATAAAATTAACTTCATAAAAATAACACTGTATTTTTTAAAAATGCAATCATTTCAATAAAGCATATATATTTTACTTTTATTTAAATAAATGTAATTGAGTTACAGACCACTATTGGGTAAACCTTGTAGCACTTAATAAAATAACTTTGTTTATTATCAAATCTAGTGTAAATAGTTGTTATTTGGGGGGAGCAACAGTTGCACATATTTCTTTTTCATTGATAAAGGGAGCCAACTTTATGATCTTTCTTTGTATAAAGCAGAACAAGACAGATTTATTTGGGGCTGTGTACTTGAGTGCTATCAAGTCCCTCTGATTCAGCCCTCTTACATCAGAGCTGTTTTCAGTGTGTGTTACACTGCTGGAGGATTGATACTCCAACTCTGTGCCTTTGCTGGGGGAGACCAGAGCTTCTGACTCAGGCTATGTCTACACTACAAAGAAAAGTCGGAAAAAGATAAGCAAATTGTGAACCGCAAATTGTGTATCTTTTTCCACTTTTCTTCTGAAAGAGGCTTTTCTGACATTTGGCCCATCTACATGGGGCCAAATGTTGGAAAAAACCCTCTTTCGGAACATCCCTTCTTCCTCGTAAAAAGAGGTTTACAGGGATGCCAAAAAAATGCATCTGTTTTTCCAATTTTTTTTTCCGAAAAGCAGACGCATTCGTTGGATGCAGCAGAGCTCTGCAGTCTATATATAGCCTCTGTTGGACAGGGTGGCAGGATGCCCCAGAGGGTAGGTAAATGGACTCAATAGAATGATCAGCCCATCAGGTGACAGTCTCAAGGGATTCTCTGTGACCCAACCAATCAGAAAGGGATCTTTGCCCATTGACTTAAGAAGTCAGCAAAGCAATACAATTAAAATACTTTTGAAATTATTTTATGTATTTTGATAGTGAAGGATTGAAGCAGAGAGTGAAAATCCACTTGAGAATCAGCTTCAAGCTCCCATGTCTGGGACTGGTGGTTTAGTGAATGGTTTCTGGTTTTATGGATTTAGTTAATTTTAGTAAACTCCAAAAACCCAACCATTCCCCATCCCTCAAATGAACAGAGCAACTGAGGTTTTATCAAAACTCAATAGTTTCTAGCTGCAGGGCAGAGAACTAGCTCCCACTCCCTAAAAATCCTAACCTCTCTGCTATACTAGAATAGGCTCATCTGCAACAAATAAGTTCCCAGCTAGGCTGAACTCCCTGACTTTGAAACCTTGTTGAGAGTTTATGCCTATGATAAGGGTCAGGTGCCTAATATCCATCTGTGTTGATAGCCCCTCATCTTTTGAAAAATAGTCTGCATTTAGATGGTGCTTCTGTTGTTGCAGTTGGAAGTGGGAAGTATAAGCCTACAGTGCGAGGTACCACATGTCGGCCAAGCACTGAAACCATTTATTGTATACATCCAGTGTACATGGCACAAACCACACTGAAAGAGCTGACTAAGAAGAAGAATTTGTGTACACTGGTCTCTCAGAAAATGAATGCCTGATTTCTTATTGTGACTATGGAAAAATCACTGAGTAGAAGATTCTGACTCAGATAAAAACTCCTATTCTGATCACTCAAGTATGAGTAAGGAGCAAGATTTGGATGAAACTTGGCCATCAGAGTATGACCTTATGACACTATCATCTTGGAGAATGCTTTATCATTTTGTCAAGTTTAGTAGAATGCTCTTAGGATTGTTGCTTGATAAAAATCTGTCAAGCAAGAGTCTCAGCTGAATGAATGATCAATAGTTTCCAGAACTCTTTTTGTTTGTGGCACAAAATTCTTTCTGGGGGTCTCCATTTTGTCTAGGAGGCCCTAAAGTCAGACATTCTCCAAATACCCCACTCTTTATCTCTAGCATGCATACATTTTTTATAGCAGGCTGAGACTGGTCTTGTTTGTTTAGAAATAAAGCAATACTCACCAAGTGCAACTTCTAGGATAGACTGGAAACATCATGATCCAAACGCATGTCCTTACATTAATGATGACATTGGAACATGTGGTTCATATCACTTACATGTGTTTAGGCTCCTGGTGTCTGCTAGCATGAGATCACACTATAAAGTGGTAGGTAGGAGAGATAGAGCAACACTGTATAAGTATTCCTGCAGACCAGCATCCAGTCATCCAAGAGGCTACTAGAAAAGCAATGCCTCCTCACAGAAGCAATTTTCAATAAAGGAGAAAATTAAGACTTAGCTTCTTACCTGAAGAGCTAGGGTCTTATAGGCTAAGGTCCTGGGTGGATTTAACCCTGCAAATGGCCCATGTGTAATCAGTTTAAAAAAAACAATAGGCCTCTAATATACAGTGTGAACTTTTGTAGGTTTCGAACTATTAGGACAGACTTCTCCAGACGGTTCATTGGCCTTCTATACAAATTAGTCAAATAAGAGTCTGCGAGTCTGCTACTGATTCGAGTTATGGTACTTAGTCCTTCAGCTTAAGTAGTAGTAACTTATCCCTATAGTTCTAAGAGTCATGTCCCAACCCCCTGTTGACCCATATAAGATCAGTTATACATGCTGTGCAAAGATAAGTTATACACATGTTGTACATGTTGTGCAAAACACAGTCTGGTGGCTCTTCCTACTTATTGCCAGTACTATGTGTATGTAACAAATGATGTCCTTCCTTGGGACACCAATATGTGGCAGATAGATTTTGCCAGCATCTCTTTGTCAAATCTCATCAGTATGGCAAACTTTAAGAACTGAAATGTTCAAAAATAAAATGATGCCCAATTGAGAAGGAACAGTAGTGATATTAAATGGGATGTCTAATGATGATATTAATTTGCAGTAATAATAATTTTAGGCTCACTGAAATCAGTTAGTGTTGAATATTAACCTCGCGATGCTTAATGTTGTTTCCTGGAGAGGCATCTTCCTTTTCAATTTTATAAAGGTTTTCAGTTGATGACTGCAGATATTGTAGGCATATTTAGAAGTTTATATTTATCTACATACTATCTGCTTAATAGTTTGGAGTACAGGAAGAGTACAGACAGATATTGTAGGACTATAATTTTAATTTCCATTTTCCATGACCAATTTATTACTTACACTAATAGAAAAAATATAAAGGCTTTACAGTAGTATTCAATTGACCCCTAGTCATTCAACCATCTTTATAATGAAATATATTTTATCCATCAGTTTAAAAGGGTCACAGATAAAAAAAATTGTGTGTAATATGTATGTAATATACATAAACACAGCATAATGGCATCCTCCTGGACATCAACCTTACCCTACTTTGGGGTATATTGCATATAACAAACACATTATGATGCTCTCACCTTTGGTGTAAAATGTCATATGTCTCAGGTACACATCAGAACGATTCCTCTGTGTATTAATGCATATGATATTCTAAAGACTTAGCATGAGATATACAGAGGAGCCACAGGTATTTTAGAAGTTCATCTTCAATCAGAAGCAAAATGTGAAAAAGCTTCAGTTTTAAAAATGTTTTTTATAAACATTTTCTCTTTAAACTTTGTTAGATCTCCCTAGTTTCCGTTCCCATTATTTGGCCTAGTTAGCTCATTTATTTCTTAACAGCTAGTTTAGTCCTTGGTGATTAGGATTTAACTCCATATATTAGTAATTCTTCTAATAGTACTGTTCTATCAAAGAACATGTGTTAATGAGGCTGTAACAAAATTAAGAGATTTAGATATTAAATAAGTATTCCACACTAATTAATTACTCAGACATATATTACATGGTCACACACAAAACTCTGATTCTACAAGATCAATAGTCTCACATCACAGCAGCACAGCAGGTCTGCAAACGTAGTGAACACATATTACTGGAACAACCAACAAATGAGATGTTCCCCAAATTATGCATGTAATGGAATGATATAATGCCTTAACAATGCACATATTTTCTGATCCTCATGTTACATCAAAGGCTGATATCTGATTTCACAGCAATAAGTACTGCAAGAAATTCTTGCTAATATGTTTGATGCCTCTGGGCTTCCCTAACCAATCCTGAGTGCATCAGCCCTTCTGATGTTAAACGAGTGTAGGAAGGGCCAATGCTTATTTCTTGGGATCACAGTGAATGTAATTAGCTTGAACAGGGACCTCATGCAAAGAAGCACACCTGGACTTTCACAGGCCGCTCCTGCAAATAAATGGTCATACAGGCTAATAAATCTTATGTCATGTAGGCTTTTTTCTCAATATGAAGTCTATATTTACCTTTTTCAGTTCCCCCCTTCCCTCCCATTTTACTTGCACCACTCAGATTAACTCATTTCCAACCTTGATCTTACACTTTTAAATACTAGATTGTTATCATGATACTCCTTAGTTAACTTTTTTTTGCTCACCTGTATATATTAAGCTGCTTTAATCTTTCCTAGTAAGTCAGTCCATATGGTCCACTGATTATTTTGGGTTGCTCGCCTCTGAACTCCCTTCAGGTTTGTAGGTAGTTTTGAGATGTCCAGAACTCAATATAGTTTTCTAGATATTGTCATTATTACACCTCTATGTTGCGTATCAGCCCATAATGACTTGTAAACTACACATAGTTATGCATTACTGCTATCCATGTTTCTCCTCCTCATAAGTGTGCTTCAGTACATCTTTTTTCCAAATTGACTTAGGTGTGGGACTGTTGGAACAATCTTCTCTAAGGAGGACACAAGCATTCTCTTCCTTTTCCTGCTGGTGCCTGTCATGTATGCTGAGGTTCTTACTTCAGCAGTATCAGCATTATTACAGGAAGGAAGCTGTAGTTTATACCCTAAAGGAATTTTCAAATTTTAAAGAAACAAGCTATTCATCACACACAAAAGGATACATTTCTTTTATAAAAATCTTTCCCTGGATATTTTCCAGTGTGTAGCTCAGTGGGTTGCTATGACCCTGAGATTTAAACCGTGAATATGGGCTGAGGCCCCTCTGTTTCCCATTCCATGGTGGTCATTGCTACTCCCATTCAATGTTGTCCTATTTCTTTCTGCGTCCTAAGTTATTTTCATAATCTCCCAATTTAGTATTATCTGCAGTAGTGGCTGTAGGTGAAAAAATGAGGAGAGGGGCAGCACTTATCAGTTCAATGCAAAGCAGGTCAGTCATCAACCCTTTCTTCACACTGGAGGTGTTTTGCTTTCTTTAGAATAGCCTACGTGAAATTTCCCAAGCAATAGCGTCTGACTCAAAATTTATTGACTCACAACTTTCAGTCACTTTTGAGTCCACCTGACAGTGTTCTTCTTCAAATCAGTTTAAAACATTTTTTAAATAAAGACTTCAGAAGACCCAGTTTCCAATTCTTTGCTAAAATTCAAATATAATGCTATAATTCAGCTACTAAAATATAGTTTATATAGCAAAATATATTTCTTTAAATTACTTGTACTTTCTATTCATAACTCTTGTATTCTCAAGGTATTTAGAAATTTATTTTCATATTTTTAAACCAAGGATTGTTGTTGGGATTATTATGCAGCATGGTAATTGCCGGAGTTATCTGACTTTTCAAAAACAAATTACTTTGTTGCTTTTCTCCAGTCTTTCCAATAACTATTGTTTCTCAAAAAGAACTGCCATTCATAGAATAAGTTTATTTGACTATCTCCTTATCCTCTGCAATGAGTACAGTTGAATAGCAAGGATAAAGAGTTCACAATTGTTATTCGCATTCTGCAGTCTGTAGAGCTGCTTGAGTAATTCAAATGTATGGGAGTATAAGAATACAAAGAAAATATGCCAACATTTGCAAGCAATATTATAACTGAACCAGCTCCAGTGTGCAGTCCTCCTAAGGTGCAACAAGGAGAGCAACATTAAACAAGTTGTTTTTTCTCTTAAATGCTCTGTGTTACGGTGCTATAGAAACCTCAGTAGTTCAAACTAGTACCAATGGAAACTTATCTCATGAGAATGTCCTTACATTTCAGCATAATCATAACATCAGAACCAGTTTACACATATGATTCTTGTACCTTCTAACCTTCTCTTTATCACACTTTTAATAGAGCTTTCCTTACTTCTCAAACCTTGTCTTTACATAAATTTGCACTCATTTAGGCAAGCTTGCTCTAATCCATAGGAGTCAAATCAAAATAAGACACCATTAAGTCAAAATAAGATTTTGTCACCAGTTTAATTAAATTTCCAATATTAGTTAAAATGGTATAATTTGATAAAAAGTGTCATTAGTTGTTCAAGCTTACCATGTACCTCGTGTAGTTATTACACATATATGAAGTGGTCATAAAATATTACTATTTGGACTTGGTGACCTTTTACACCCAATCTTCACTTATTTTTTACAGTTCTCTATAACTATAAAAACAAGAATAGCATTTTTTATATATTTCTTTATGAAAAAAAAAAGAAAAAGTAGTTCATTTTAGTGTGGTTAATTTCATGTCCATACTGAAAATAGATACTCTTTTTTTCCTAGAGGCTTCTTGTTGTCTGATATATTTGAAAAAAGCCTTTCCATTTTCCCTGAACTCTTTGTGGCTAGCTTTAACACATTGTACTTTTATTTTGCTGCTTTTATTTTTTCACGGCAAACCTTAAAGGACTAGATATTCTTGTTAGAATGCCTTCCTCTTATAAACTTGATTACTGCATTCATGGTCCTTGCATTATTCCTTTACAGAGGTGTTGTCCATTACTTACAATGTATTTTGATTTACCCCTCATTTTCTGTCATGGTAAATTGCAACACTTACTCCTATTGCACCTTGTTCAATAGAGATTAAGTTTTGTTATTTGTACAAAGCCTAAGTAGAAGGTTTTGTGCAGGTTGGCTTTTCTGAGGAAGGAGGGAATAGTCTCTTCCAGAATGAGAAGTAACGTTGTTAGTTACTAGAGCTTTAAAGTTGCAGTAGTTTGAATACTCTTGCACCTCAATTCTGCAGGGAAAATGGCCAGTAGATTCAGTTAGTTTTGGATTCACTGGGCTCTCCTGCTTCTGCCTAGTCCACCCTTTCTCTATATCCTGCTTCTTTTGTGGCCCTAGAGAAATTAATCCCATAGACAGGACCCAAGAATTCCTACCCAGTTTCCCTAAATCAAGTGAAATTACATAGCATTCTACTGTAGGTAGGTATTTCCAAGAAGCATGCCAACTTTCTAATTCCAGAAAAACAAACACCCTTGCCCCAGACCACTGCTCTGCCCATTGTCCACCCTTTCCCTGAATACTCATCCCTGCCTCACCCCAACCTGAAGCCCCATGTCTGCTCACTCCATCCTTCATGTCTCTCTTGCTTGCTCTTTCCTACCCTTGCTCACATGTTCATTTTCACTGCAAGGCCCAGACAGACATATTTATTGTTTGGGCAGATGCATTATGCTAAGTTCAGGATTTATTTATTACAGGACAATAGAGTGGGCGGCAAAATACTTTAAAGGTGAAATTAAAAAAAATCACAAAGTGTTTCATGATTCTTTCCCTTCCCTCTTCCCATTTTTTGTAAGCAGCTCTATGTTTTTGTTCACTAAATTTATTGTTATTTTATGTGTGGTATTAGGAACACATGTTATCACAGCTGAAATGGGCCCACTAAAGACCCACTACTGAAGCCCAAATGCAAATCCATACAGCACAACCACAGAAATTCACTTGTCCAGATACCTATGTAATAAAATCTGTAGAAACTGACTGCCACACCTACATGCACATACACCACATGTATTCATGTATACACATCTAGCATTCACTAACATATATACTTCCATATTATTTATTAATACAATTGTTTTTTAGTTACCAGATACCCCAGCTAAGATTAGGGCTCCAGGTTGATATGTGCTGGACATATACATAAGAAGAAAGAACCTGCAGCAAAAAGTTTATAATATACTAATCGAAGGTGGCAAGAAATATATGACACATTGGCTATTCTGCGATTACTAGTCAACAACATTCATTTCTTAAGAAATAATACATTTAGTTTATAGTTCCCTTTATTTAAAAATTTGTTATGAAATGAATATGCACATATTTTATGTCTTTTTTTGTGCACAAGCTGGCAAAAGGAATAAAAGTTAAAGAGTTAGGCTACTCTGAGTTGGAGACGAGTCCAACCTCAGTACGCAGCTGACCCAGGAACCCCGAAGCCTCCCTGTGGATGTGTCCCAGGCGTCATCCGAGGCCAGGGAAAGACCATCATATGAGTGCCATCACTTTCCCTTCATGCAGGGGGTGAAGGGGATGGCTGATTGGGTGGGGGGGTGGAGCTAGGCCCTCCACGTTTGACCCTTGCTGACTGCGGATCATGCAGCAACCTGTGCACATTGGATCATGTGCCATGCCGCTCCTGGGCACATGGCCCCAGCAGGCTGCAACAGAGGACCCTTGGGCTATTGGCTACAGAGTGTCTGGAGAGGCCTGCCATGCTCCTGACCCTGGGGTGGTACACCCTCCTTCCACAAGCCACATCTAGAAAGAGGCAGCGGACATACACACACACACACACACTCAGCAGTCCTGCATATGGCACATGGACCTACCCACAGTCTCGGGGAAGCCCCTACTCCCTGGCACATCTGGGCCCATCTGTCAGAAATGCTGTCACTCTTGTCTCACAGATAGGGGCTTCAGGCACTGTGTCCCCAGGGATGACTGACCATCTGCCTTTGTTCTCCATAGCTGGACCAGCTGAGAGCAGAGGGCAGTCAACACCTCCCAGGACATGCTCCTGCACACGAGGCTTCCACTGGCACACCCATCCCATGGACAAGTACCAGAGGCAGCACCTGGTGGCACTGTGAGCCATGCACCACACCATGCAGGGCTGGGTCCAGGAGCAGCTGTGGCGGGAGGGCTGGTGGGAGCTGCTTGCTCAGGACCACTCCCTGTGCAATGATGTGCATTCGCTTGTGCAGAGCATGCTGACTCCTCCAGCCTCTGCTCCAGCTCCTGCTGTTGCTCCTCCTCCCACTCCTTCTCTCTCTCCTGCTTCTCCAGCCACACCCTCTCTACCCCCCCATGGACACTGAGGCCCCTGCACCCATGGCGGTTAGATCCACACAGCCCACTGCCACTCCCAGCCTGAACCCTGAGCCTCTCCTCCCCATTCGTCCCCCTTCCAGCTCCCTCCTCCAAGGTTTTCAACGCCCTCCTTCTTCCACCCTCCCTCCTCCCCCTCCCAGGTTCTTTCCCCAGTATCGCCGCAGTTTCTTTGATCCCACAGTTATGTACAGTACAGAGTGTTTAGTTTTGCAAAAAAAAGTGTCTTTATTTTTTCATCAAGAAAGGGGGGAAGGAAGGGGTAATTGGACGGATAGCAGTGAGGGGTGAAGCAAAAGCCACCAGTGGGGCAGACAAGGAGAGAGTGTCATTGGTCCCCCGGGGAGAAGCTCTCCTTCAGGGCCTCCCAGATGCACATGACCCCCTGATGGGCCTGCAGAACACAGCACGCAGCCACCATATGTGGAATGTTGTGCTCCCTGAGGTCCACGCGGGTGAGGAGGCATCTAAAATGTGCCTTCAAGTGGCTGAAGGCACCCTCAACCACCTTGTGGGCCCTGCTCAGCCTGGCATTAAATGCCTGTTGTGAGGGGGTGAGGTGGCCGGTGTAGGGCTTCATGAGCCATGGTTGCAAGGGTTAGGCCATATCCCTCACCAGGCAGATGGGCATGTCCACGTCCCTGACCCTGATGTTGCAATCAGGGAAGAAAGTTCTGGTGTACAGCTTCTGGAACACACTCAAGTTCCTGAAGACATGGGCGTCATGCACCTTTCCTGACCACCCAACATAAATGTCCATGAACTGGCCCCGGTGGTCAGTCATAGCCTGCAGGACCACCGAAAAGTATCCCTTGCAGTTTATGTAGCTTGAGTCCCGATCGTCTGGGGAACGGATAGGGATGTGGGTCCCACCGATAGCCCCCCGTGCAGTTGGGGAAGCCCAGGGTGCCAAATCCCTTGATGATGGCATCCACATCTGCAGGATGCTGTTGATGGCCCTGACCACCTGCAGAAGGAGACAAACAAACCAAGCATCACAGGGGTGCCAGGGCGCCTCTGAGTTCCCTCTGATTCCCCCTTCTAGTCCCCTTCCTCCCCCCCACTCACTAGGAGCAACCCCCTGCAATCATGCCCACCCCTGTCAGGGCTTTGTAAGGGTGGGACAGAACAAACCCTCCCGGGGAGGGGGCTTGGACCACTCCAACCCCCCCCTTTCCCTAGGGAAGCCCATTCCATCCTTCCACCACCCTCCTGGGAAAATAGCCTGAGAATGCCCTACCTGCATGACCAGGGCCCTGACAGTTGATCTCCCCACGCCAAACTGGTTCCCCATGGATCGGTAGCTATCCGGCATGGAGACTTTCCAGAGGGTGATGGTGACACCCTTCTGGAGGGGGATGGCGGACCTCATGAGCATGTCCTGTCACCTCAGGGCAGGGGCGAGCCACTCACACAGCTTGCGGAATGTGTCCTTTTTCATTCTGAAGTTCTGGAGCCATTGTTGGTTTCCCCAGCACTCCAGAAAGATGTGGTCCCACCAATCTGCACTGGTGTCCAGATGTCAGATGTGGCAGGGCCCAGCGTCCAGGCCATGGTGGGCAGCCTCTAGCTGCTGGAGCTGCTCCCCCACATACCTGAGGAGGGTCTGCCACAAGGGCTGGGGGCTGGGTTCATGCAGAGCCTGGGAGGCAATCTGCAGGAAGTGCTGCATGACTTACAGCCAAAGCTGCAAGAGCTGAAGACTGCCTGGAGGCAGCTCTGGCTCCATAGCATAGAGTGCTGTGGTGTCCTGAATTAGTACAACCAGAGCAAGAAGAGAAATTGCTTTGCTGTCCCTCAGAGAGGTAGGCAAGCAAGCAGGGAAACCTAGGAAATGGCTGTCCCAGGGGATCCCTTTAAGCATGAGCCTCAGATAGCCTCAAGCAGCAGCCACATGAGGTAACTACTGACCTGATGGTCTGCCTGAACTTGTTACGGACGGCCTTAAATGCAATTCAGTGTCCAATCAGTGTGTACGCTTTATTTCGAAATAGCTGAGTGTTATTTCAATTCGTATTTTGTGTGTAAATGTGCTATTTCGAAATAAGCTATTCCAGAAAATCTTTTCCAGAACAGCTTATTCTGAAATAATGCTGCTGTGTAGACATAGCCATATAGTGCCTGCATGCACACACTTAACTACATGGAGACACTTCTCCATATACTTTTCCAGGGGCTGCCTGGGAGGTAGATGGGCTAGAAGAGAAAGAATGAGGGGATAGATGGAGAGGGGAGGGAGTGAAAGAGACCAAGGACACAAGTTGAATGAAGGTGAGATGAGGTAGTGAAAGAGAGAGAATGGAGTGAAGGGTTTAATAGGGTGGGTGTGGATGGAAGGGGAGGCTGAAGGCTACGGGTGCATGATGATGTCAGGGGCACAGGGTGTATATTGACATAATGGGAGTGCAGCAGTATGGAGGTGAATGGAGTGCAAGGGTGTGGGGGTGAGAAACATGGGGATAATGACTCTGGAACATGGAGAGGATAGATGGGAGAGAGCTGTAAGGGGTACAGGATTAGGATGGGCTGGGGAGGGATGCAGTGAAGGGTACAGAGAGTGGGAGATGGAATGATAGAGTTATGTCAAAAGAAAGGCGCTATTGCATCTACACTGTGCTTTTTTCAAAAGAGAGCGTCTAGACTCTGTCGAAAAAGTGGCTTGCTTTGTCGACAGAACTGGCTGTAGTCTAGATGCTCTTTTTCTACAAAGGCTTTGTCGACAAAAGCCTGTAATCTAGACATGCTCTGGGACAGCAGTGTGCCACTGCTGCCACACAACTCATCAGCAGCTCTCTGATGTGCACTCAAGTAGTGCTTCTCCTCTGCCCTGACCCTGCCAGTAGGAGATGCACCTGCAGGTATGGGGTGGTACTACTAACAGGCCTTAAAGCTAAAAGACAGACTTCTTGTCCCGGATGCTTCCCTGCAGGCCACACAGTGGCTAGCAGGGAGCTTGACAGTCCCATTGCATCTTCAAACTGGAGATTCAATAGCCTGGTCAATGGTCCTGACCAGAGCCACCAGGATTCCTTTTTGATGGTGTGTTCTGGTCCAAAACCAGACACCTGGGCACCCTAATTTCACAGTTATTGACTGGAATGCAGAATTTGCCCTTAAATTTCTTCATTATCCAGAATGTTTTAAGTACACCATCTTTATACCACTTCTCTCTGTGAATTTATTCCTTGGCTAGGTTCTATTAGCCTGTGGTCATTGGCTCCATGGCTTCTTTTCACACCTTTATTCTGGTCACTGCTCAGATGACTGCAGTCCTTGACCTATTTACAATTTGCTCCTGCTCATCTTCTGCTTTATTCACTAGACTATGGATTCAGTATTCTTAATATTGGGGATCACTGTAGATTAACATACTCCTATTTCAACATGCAGTGTGTGAGCTATATTCTATAAAATTTGCTTGTAATTCATTTTGATCACTCAGCCCTTCAATTCTTGTATAGATTTTGCCAATCAACATATTTTTCATTCTTCTCATATCCTGGCCTCCCTTCTCTATGTCTAGACTACATTTTTTTTAAAGGCGATATGCAAATGTGGTGCTAATTTGCATATCTTCTTCCGATCGCTTTTTCAAAAGTGGGTTTTTCGAAAGTGAAAGCAGTTTAGATGCTTTGAGGAAGAAGGTTCTTTCGAAAAAAGGGTTTTTTTTTTTAAAGAACCATGTCTAAACTGCTTTCACTTTCGAAAAACCTGCTTTCGAAAAAGTGATCAGAAAAAGATATGCAAATTAGCACCAAATTTGCATAACTCCTTTCAAAAAAGCCCATAGTCTAGACGTACCCTAATTGTGGCCATGTTTTTTCACAACAAAATCTTCCCATCTGTTTAGAAGTTGGCTGAGTGGTCATTTCAGTTACCATGGGTACCACTTGGTGACAGCTACAGTGCATCAATGACTCCTTACTATATGTCAGGGAGAGTCAGTGAACCTCACTTTATGTTGGCCCATCATATTTTACTATATCTGCTCTCAACAATTATGTCCTGCACTCCCCTCTGTGCTGTCCGATCACTTCATTGAGGACTAGGGCATGGATTGAAATCCCCATAATTCTTCTTTCTCCTCCCTGTGTTTTATCTGCTATACAATATTGCTGATATGGCAGTACTGTTGAGTTGAATTTTAATTAAATCTACAAACGTTTCACTGAAGGGTGAGATTCTTCAAAGCCCCTTGTGGTGTTTGGATGCTGAGTTTCCACTAAATTTTGATAGCAGTTAGGTTCAGCAGGTGGCTCTGAAAATTCCATCCTGTCTAATTTATGGCAACACTGATATTTGACATCCTAAAAGGAGAGATATACAAAGAGAAGAAAGTAATACGTTGGTGATATTAGCATGCAAAAATGACAATGTTTGATCTATGTTAGAGAAATATGGAAAATTTGGAAAAACAAGCTAGGAAAAAAAACCTTTCAGCAACTGAACTGTGAAGGATCAGTTGATTGTTCAAGCAATATATGACTGTCTTATTACATTTAAATTAGATGCACATTTGAGATGGTTAATTTGAAGTGTTATCATTACAGTGCTTCACTGAATTTTCGTCGGCTAGACTTGCAACGTATAGTTAGTGTCTAAAAGCTTTTCATTTCCAATGTTGCATCAATAAACTCAGCCTGACTGACATAGCTATCCTCATTTATATTAATTATTTATTCATTTCTATTAATTATCTATTCATTATTTATTCATAAATTTTCTATTAATATGCTACTGCAGTGCTATGGTGAGAAGCTGGAAATGACAGACCATTAGACCTGAGGACATGATAATGGAAATGGAAAAGTCTATGGGCAAAACTGGCAAATATTGTAATCAAAGCAACATCACTAATATGTATGTTTTAAAGATTCAGTTTCCTTCAGTAAAATGAAAGAGATTTACGTATCAACTGATGTTCAGAAATCAAAACTTGTGAATGGGAGTGTCAGTTACAGTTGCCACCTGTCGAACCTTGCAAATCCAAAGACACTTGACCTGCCCCTTTTCTGAGGCCCAATAGCTTGTAGTTAAGGTCTGTGGTCAAGCCAACCATATTGATCTCACCCCAGACTACTTCCTGTCAGACATTTCCAAGCCTTTAATTTTCCAGCCTTCTTAGTCAGACCCCTATCTCTTATGCGTGTTAGGAAAATCCTTCCTTTCGGGTTTCTATTTCTTACCTTAGGGATGCCTATCTCCTCTTCCTTCTCCCTTTCCTCAGAGAGAGAGACTGTAGACTGTAGATGTTTATAGAAGCCCCATCTCTTCTCTGTTGACCTTCCTTCCAACTAGTTTCATCCACACAGCCTGCATCTCTAACTCCTGTCCCCTGGTCCCACTTGCAGATTTACTGGCTGATTAGGCTTAATTCAACTCTTTCAAAGCCAGTTTGGAAAACAGACCCTTCACAGGCCCCAATTAAAATCAAGACCAATTGTGTTGTTCATGCAGGCCCCAAGATGCAGTCTTTGTTCAAGATACAAGAGAGCAGAATTACTATTCATATTTTACTGACTGAGGCACCAGAAGGTAAACAGACTTTCCTAGATCACAGAGAAAGACTATGGAAAATCTGCAAAGTGAAGTCAAATCTCAGTCCAGTCTCCAAACTACTACAGACCTTTCTCCTCACCTCATTTTCTGTGTGTGTGTGCTCAGAACTGTGTGCACACATGCATGTGCCTTACACATGAACATATTTATGGATTGTTTTACACAATTTTTTTTTTTACAAAACACTTTTTTTTCTGGTAGAAATGTCAGCTTTATCAAGTGAGAATGATGTTTGGCAAGGAGGATTGTTTTGAAAGAAACAAAGTCATGGACTATTTTTCTTTTACATTTTCTTTATATTTCCTAATTGTTAAAATTAGCCATTGTACTGTACTTTCATACATAGGAATAATATGTGCTATGTATGATTTGAAAAGATTGCTGTGTTTGTCTAGTATAATGGTCCTGCTGCTGTTAGTCATAATAGCAATCTACCTTGTCTGGCATGACTGAGATTGCTGCACTATATTTTACAATGAGTATTTTCTATATATAGAAATTACTGCATAGAAGGCCTCCTTTGTACTTGCCATAGTTGGACAGCTATAGAGAGGACTTCATGATACATCTATTTAAGGGATGTGGTCTACATAGGCACACTTACCCTGTGCATTGGGGAAGCTGTCTCTCTAGGGCACAATTTAGTCTTTAATTAGATAAACCAAATGGAATAGCCAAGGAGATGCTTATAGAAAAGGAGAGATGCAGGAGTGAAAGATAAGATTCTGATTCTAACCCACATTTTGTCAGTTCCTTTAAAAATATATATGAAATTGGGATTCCAAAGTAAAGAGGAGGCTGAAAGTCTATAAGACTAAAAGGATAGTATAAACTTAAAAACTTAAAAAAAACCAAATGGTCTGGTAGCACTTTATAGACTAAAAAAACATGTAGATGGTATCATGAGTGTTCGTGGGCACAGCCCACTTCTTTGAATGACCAGAGTTTTGAGTTTAGGATGTGCAGACCCAAAATAAATAGGGGAGAAAGAAGCGGGGGCAAGGGAAAAAAATGGAAGGGGGAGGGAAATAGGGAGCAGAGAGTATGAAAATATCAAAGGGAAAACCAAATAGGCAGAACTGGTAATCAGTAAGCACCTACAGATCGGATAGTTGAAAGAAGCAGATAAGAATCAAAGGATAGCAATTAGATAGGAAGGGTACTAATGCAAAAAATCTCAAAGACAAAGAGCTGTTGACACCTTCATTAAATGTTAGGTTGATAATGTCCCAGCCATCCATTATCACAATTGAGTAGGCTGTCAGAGTGAGAATTGAATTTGTGAATGAATTGTAATTCCAACACCTCTCTGTGTATTTGGCTTGTAGAGTTGGTTTGTGACAAGACAGCCACTTGAAGATCTTTTAAACAGTGATTAGATAGATTGAAGTGTTGCCAAAAGGTTTCTGTATGTTCCCTTTACGTATATCTGATTTGTGTCCATTGATTCTTTCCTGTAGGGATTGTCCAGTTTGTCCAATATATATAGCAGTGGGGCATTGCTGGCATTTGATGGCATAGATCAAATTACTGGATGTGCAGTTAAACGATCCTTTGATTTAGTAGCTTACGTTGTTGGCACCGGTGATGAATTCGCTTGTATAGATATGTGGGCAGAGTTGGCACCACGTCTGATTGCAGGGCTGGGTTCCAGGATGCTTATGATGTGGTTGTGTAGCATGGTTACTGGAGAGAATTCGTTTCAGCTTGGGGGGGTTGTCTGTAAGTGAGAATAGGTTTTTCTCCCAAGCCCTCTGAGACTGAGGGATCATTTTCCAAGATGGTTGCAGATTGTGTATAATGCGTTGGAGGGGTTTGAGTTGTGGACTGTAGGTAATAACAAGTGGAATTCTGTTATTTTCTCTTTTGGGTCTGTCTTGAAGTAGTTCATGTCTGGGTACTTTTTTGGCTCTGTCAATTTGTTTTTTCACTTCTCCAGGTAGGTATTTCAGTTTTAGGAATGCCCTATAAAGATGCTGTCGGTGTTTGTCTCTGTCTCTGGGATCAGAGCAAATCCGGTTGTATCTTAGGGGTTGGCTGTATACAATAGATCGAGAAATGTGTCTGGGTTGGAAGATAGAGGCATGAAGGTAAGTGTAGTGGTCGGTGGGTTTCTGGTTAGGGTGATGGAAATTTGTACTTTATTTAACTGTACTGTAGAATCCAGGAAGTGGATTTTCTGTGTGAACTGGTCCAGGCTGAGGTTGATGGTGAGGTGGAAGTTGTTGAAACCCTTGTGAAATTCTTCAAGAGTCTCTTTTCCCTGGGTCCATATGATGAAGATGTCATTGATGTAGCGTAAGTAAAGGAGGAGTGTTAGGGGGCGAGAGCTGAGGAAACATTTTTCAGCAGCGTAGAAAAGATCTAAAAATAAAAAAGTAGTCATATAAAAAATGGAAACTAGGACAAATTACAAAGGATGAATATAGACAAACAATACAGGAATGCAGGGGCAAGATTAGAAAGGCAAAGGCACAAAACGAGCTCAAACTAGCTACAGGCATGAAGGAAAACAAGAAGACATTCTATAAATATATTAGAAGCAAGAGGAAGACCAAGAACAGGGTAGGCCCATTGCTCAGTGAGAAGGGAGAAACAATAACAGGAACCTTGGAAATGGCAGAGATGCTTAATGACTTCTTCGTTTCAGTCTTCATGGAGAAGTCTGATGAAGGAATTCCTAACATAGTGAATGCTAGTGGGAAGGGGGTAGGTTTAGAAGATAAAATTAAAAAAAAACAAATTAAACATCACTTAGAAAAGTTAGATGTCTGCAAGTCACCAGGGCCTGATGAAATGCATCTTAGAATACTCAAGGAGCTGATAGAGGAGGTATCTGAGCCTTTAGCTGTCATCTTTGGAAAATCATGGAAGATGGCAGAGATTCCAGAAGACTGGAAAAGGGCAAATATAGTGCCCATCTATAAAAAGGGAAATAAGAACAACCCAGGAACTACAGACCAGTCAGTTTAACTTCTGTACCAGGAAAAATAATGGAGCAAGTAATTAAGGAAATCATCTGCAAACACTTGGAAGATAATAAGGTGATAGGGAACACCCAGCATGGATTTGTAAAGAACAAATCATGTCAAACCAATCTGATAGCTTTTTTTGATAGGATAAAAGACTCTTGTGGATAAGGGAGAAGTGGTGGATGTGGTATACCTAGATTTTAGTAAGGTGTTTGATACGGTCTCACATGATATTCTTATCAATAAACTAGGCAAATACAACTTAGATTGGGCTACTATAGGGTGGGTGCATAACTGGCTGGATAACCGTTCTCAGAGAGTAGTTATTAATGGTTCACAATCCTGCTGGAAAGGTATAACAAGTGGGGTTCTTCCGGGGTCTGTTCTGGGACCGGTTCTGTTCAATATCTTCATCGACAATTTGGATATTGGCATAGAGAGTACGCTTATTAAGTTTGCAGATGATACCAACCTGGGAGAGGTTGCAACTGCTTTGGAGGATAGGGTCATCATTCAAAATGATCTGGACAAATTGGAGAAATGGTCTGAGGTTAACAGGATGAAGTTTAATAAGAACAAATGCAAAGTGCTCCACTTAGGAAGGAACAATCAGTTTCACACATACAGAATGGGAAACGACTGTCTAGGAAGGAGTACAGCAGAAAGGGATCTAAGGGTTATAGTGGACCACACGCTAAATATGAGTCAACAGTGTGACGCTGTTGAAAAAAAAGCAAACATGATTCTAGGATGCATTAACAGGTGTGTTGTGAGCAAGACACGAGAAGTCATTCTTCCGCTCTACTCTGCACTCATTAGGCCTCAGTTGGAGTATTGTGTCCAGTTCTGGGCACCACATTTCAAGAAAGATGTGGAGAAATTAGAGGAGGTCCTGAGAAGAGCAAGAAGAGTGATTAAAGGTCTAGAGAACATGAACTATGAAGGAAGACTAAAAGAATTTGACTTGTTTTGTTTGGAAAAGAGAAGATTGAGAGGGGACATGATAGCGGTTTTCAGGTATCTAAAAGGTGTCACAAGGAGGAGGGAGAAAATGTGTTCTTCCTGGCCTCTGAGGATAGAACAAGAAGCAATGGGCTTAAGCTGCAGCAAGGGAGGTTTAGGTTGGACATTAGGAAAAACTTCCTAACTGTCAGGGTGATTAAACACTGGAATAAATTGCCTAGGGAGGTTGTGGAATCTCCATCTGTGGAGATATTTAAGAGTAGGTTAGATAAATATCTATCAAGGATGGTCTAGACAGTATTGGGTCCTGCCATGAGGGCGGGGGATTGGACTCGATGACCTCTCGAGGTCCCTTCCAGTCCTAGTATTCCAAGGTCAGCCATAAAGATGTTGGCATATTGTGGTGCCATGCGGGTGCCCATGGCTGTGCCGCTAACTTGGAGATACAAATTGTCTCGGAATTGGAAGTAGTTGTGGGTGAGGAACAAAGTCGCAGATCCCTGTATTCAGGTGTGCAGTGCTGTTATCGGGGATGGTGTTCCTGATGGGATAAAAGGATAGTAGTTAGGCTGCACAGACTTTAATGTCAGGGAAAGTGTTTCAAGCATGAGGGGAGAAATATGAAAAAACACAGAACTTCACATGGGATAAAGTGGAAAGAAGAGCTGAGGTAACAGTGGTCCCTTAGTGGGTAAACAGTGACCCAATAAGTAGAGTGTTGCAACTATAGCTTATCTGGCTTTCATATCTATAAAAAGTCTCTGAATCTCCCATAACAAAGGGAAGCAACTAAATATTATGGGACTGATACTCCTTTATTCTAATGCCACCTCATAACACTCTGAGGTAAGAGAGCATTAGTGAAAAGGGGAATCAGTCCCTTCCCCATTCATATGTGAGAAAACCTGGGTAGAAGGCTCTTGCAGATGGAAAGGGTAAGAGCAGGATAATCATTTTTCTCAGTTTAAACCAAATATCCTTGTAGGCCTCAATCATATCATTAATTTAATTTGAAATGAGTTTGTATGAAGGTGGCATGGTTTGTGGAGAGTTCAGCATTGTCTTGTCCTAAAAAATATTATTAAATATGAAGTTTCATTATGGTCCTTATGACCTGCTGACCTACACTTGTTCACTTTTTATAAGATATCAGAATTAAGGTTACCTGTGTAATCTCTTGTTCCCTATATCCATTATGCATATGCATAATCATACAGTCACTAATTGTATAATCTCAAGGAATTTTGCCATTGTGTGTGTGTATTCTGCTACCTGTCACAAAAATTAATCTAGTTCATTACTTATTAGGCCTTTATCTGCAATGACTTTAATAGGAGATTTGGGTGATTAGGTGAGCCTTATTGTCAGTATAACACTAAAAAAACCCCCACACACCAAAAAAACCAACCTCTGAGGCAAATTAATGCTCCGTGAAACCAGCAATACTGAAACTAATGATTATGAAAGGATTATTGCAATTTAAACCATTTTAACAGTTTGTAATATCTACAGTCTAAAAATTGCAATGCAGTGCTGTGGCTTGAGGGCTATAGCATAGTTGAACAGCTGTTGAGGAATTATTAGCATTAGAATCTAATTAGAAAATGTCTGTAACTGTAAGTTTTCTTTTTTGCAAGAAGATGAAAGATATATACTAAGGACTATATCTACAAAGGGACTTAGGCAATTAACTACCAGTTTAGGCACGTACATCCAATACGAAGGTGCAGCTGAAATTCTCGAAGCCCCCACATGGCTGCCATCTAACTATGTAGGCATCTACATTTCTTCATTTAAAGTCCCCTAGGTGCCTAAGTTTCTTCCTGTGGGCATACTCATCTCCATCACAGTTTAGAAGCCTAGGTGCTTATTTTACACCTAAGCCGCAGCTGCTTTGTTATCCTGTGCATTCTTCCACCTAGGCCAGGGTTGGGGAATTGAAGGCCCAGGAGCCAGATGCAGTCCCCGGCTTACCTGGATCCAGTCCTGGGGACTCAGGGCTCCTCCCCGCCACCAGCATTGGGAAGACCCTTTTGGCACTACAGTCCCCACTGCTTCCCACTGATTTTTTCTGTGGGTCAGGACCCCCAGACCCAAAAATCTTCCCAACCCTAGACCTAGACTATTGAATCTCATAAGCATTCTCAGATCACACAGACCAGCAAAAGGCACATGGTTTCTCCCTCATAAGAGTCAGCCAACTGTTTAGGAACTCAACTAAGATGAGGGCTCCCTCTCCAAAAGCTGATGTGAATGAACTGGTGTTAGCAAAGGGAAGGTGCATGACAAGCAGAGTTTTAAACAGGTCATTGTGATAGCTCACCTTATTCACTGTGGCTCCGTATCACACTTAAACTTAATTAAGTTATCTTATCTGTTCTTCTTCTGTATAACATTGTAGTCATGGATTTTAAGACCAGAATTGACTATTAGATCATTTAGTCTGACCTCCTATATAGCACAGACCATAGGAAAGTGGTGGGCAACCTGAAGCCCTTGGACCATATGCACAGGGGCTGCCTCCATCCTCCACATGCCTCTTGCACACTGGGATACTGGAGACCCACTCTTCTTCCCCCTTCCCCCTCATTCTGAGTACTTTTGGAGGAGATACAAATCACCTGATCCACACACTATCCCCACTCCTCCCTCTCTCTGCCCAACCTGCAATGCCACAAATCATTCCAAACTATAAATAGAATCGTAAGGAAATGCTTATATATATACATGGGGAATGGAGGGTGGCAAATATTTAGTGCTCACAATATTACATAAGTGTATAGGGGGTATTATATAGAGAACAATGGGTCAGATCAGGGCTTATGGGACCTTTACTGTTCATACTGAGCTCAAAAGCTTTTTTTTATAAGACTCACAGGCTTAGTCTACTATAGGAATGTTTTATCTTTATCTCAAAAAGAAGAAGAGACAAGTTAACTCCCTGGGATTCAAATCAGTTGCATACATACAAAATAAATCAAAGTTTAAAGTGATAAAGATATGATTAAACTTTGCTAACACTTTGCAAAAGATTTTCACTGATGGAAATAGAACAGCATATGAATACAATCCCATTTAATATTTTGATGGTGACAGCAATTCCATGAAATCATGAGAGGGTTTTTTTTTTCTCAACTATTTTTATGAAGAAGAAAAAGAAAAATCTCTGTTGGTGCTATTTTGCACTAAATGAAGGAGTATTTATCCCATCAGAATTTTAGAAAAAACAAAACGAATGATAATACTCATAAAATGGATGTTGACTTTCAGTACTTGTTTCACAATTCTTAAAGTAAGTGTAATACTAAACAAATGTGGTGAATTTGGAAAAAAATTGTGGAACAGTATGAAATTTTACACTAAAGAAATTATTTTTGAAACTCTGCAAGCTAGAGTTTCTTTTTTACCATAAAAATATAAAGCAAAACTTAATTTCCTATTACCTGAAAGTACTGTTTTGAATTTATGGAGTAGATATTTTTCTATAAAAAGAAATTGACAGAGTTAAGCTATTATCTGCTTCTACCCTTATCCCTGCCCTTGTCTCTGCATCTGAGTTCAGTTTGTTTGTTGATACAAGATATAGAATGTTATTACTGTTTGTTTGCAAGAAATGTGTTACTTATACCATTTTCAGTGCCTCTTCTAGACAGTGGCTTGTGATAATGAATTCTCTGGAGGATGCAAAAATATTATTCTTGGCGAGAACAGAACAAACAAACCTCTGTAAGTCTTTGTTCTGTTTGTTTTAGATTCTAATTGGCTTTTGACTGGGAATATTCCAATCGATATTCATTAGAATAAATAACTCTACTGCTTTTTCCCCTTAGCTAGATAATCAAAATACTTCTCTAAGGCCATGCAGCTAACAGAATCAGAACTTAAAAAATCTATTCAAAGTGTCCTCTGCATTCCATGTCTTCAGAGATAAGGTAGAGCAGAGAAAAAAAACCCTTTAGATCTGTTTTAAGGAGTACATCTGTCACCCTTCCATATAGTCTTGAGGAGAGGATTCTGGACTTCTTGGTGGGACACAAGACTATAACAGACCCTTAATGCACTTAATGGATTAGTTTATAAACTGAGCTGCACCAGAGACTGCCTGGGTAGCAATGGAGAGCACACTGGGGGTGTGTCTAGACTACAGGGTTTTGTCGACAAAAGTTGGCTTTCGTTGATAAAACTATACTTGCGTCTACACTACCACCACGTTCTGTCGACAGTAAGTCGACAAAATGTGGCAGTTTTGTCGACAGTGGTAAACCTCATTTTACAAGGAATAATGCATTTTTGCAAAAGTACTCTTTCGAAAAAAGACCCTATTGCATGGAAACTGTGCTTTTTCGAAAAAGAGCATCTAGACTCCCTTTTGAAAAAGTGGCTTGCTTTTTTGACAATACTGATCATAGTCTAGATGCTCTTTTTCAATAGAGGCTTTGTCAACAGTATCTCTCTGCAAAGCCTCTGTCGAAAAAGGCATGCAGTCTAGACGTAGCCTGGGTAGAAATCTTTTGTGTAATGCTTCTGAAATGCCTCAGTTTGCCCTTTGTCAGTTAGGGTACATCTACACAGAGCAGCTATTTTGGGACACCAGACATATCCCGAAATAGCTACCCCACATTTTAACAAGCTACCTGTTATTTTGAAATATTTTTCACGAGGCATACCGGAGCGGTCAACAAAGGCTTCCCTTGTCGACCGCACCGCGTCTAGACTGCCACACTGTGCTGGATCAGCTGATTGTCGGCACAGCATGGCAGCCATTTTTATTTTAATGAAGCGGGGATTATTTAAATCCCAGCTTCATTGACTATGTCGAGTAAACTACTTTACATGGCTCCGTCAATGGAGCCATGTAGTCTAGACACACCCTTAGAGTTTCAGGTGCAAAATTCTTCCCCATCCCCTTAGATGAAAGAAGGTGATGGAATCCTAGTAATAGTGTTGGTACCCAGCTAACTGGATGGGGAAGTGATGGCAGCCCTCCACCAGGTGGAATGGACTACAAAGGAAAAATTACCTGCAGTGCATGAGTTATTGATGGATAATTTTGAACTATTTCAGTTTTATACAGCCTAGATAACCACATTCCTAATGATTCCTCTTCCTGCAGTTTCCAGAAAAAAATCTTAGTATTAGAAAATGAGTACTACCATTGTTCTTCCTGATGCATAGAGCTTTATTTTACCATTTTTAAATAAAATTCATGCTCCTAAGAGAATATTTTCAAAAAATGGGAGTTTTAGCTATCTAAAATCTTGTCCCTATTCTAAACCCACTTCAGCATTGTGCATGTATGACAAGTATGATCATTTCTTGCAATATCCCTGAAAAAACATATTGAATTAAGATGAATTATCTTTAGAACCCATTGCAATAAATGTAAAGGTTATGTATTATTCTTGGCCAGGACTGTATGTACACCTGTAGGACGTGAACCTTGGAAAGATTTATGAGCTTCAAGGAGCCATATTGAACAACCTCATTGCAGGAAGAATACCACCTAATTCGATTTAGGGCTTTATATCGGAAGCCCGTTTCACTGCCGCGTGTAGACGCGGGCAGTTACTTTGAGCTAGTCAATTTCTAAAATGGCGACCGGCCGGGAACATGCAAATCAAGCGCAGGATATTTAAATCCTGGGCTTGATTTGCAATTCCGGTCGCCCTCATTAGCCTCCCTAGATCGATGTAGGGGGCTAGTGTAGACATACCCAAAGTGATTATAATTCTCTTATCAAGTATGCAAGTGTTTAAAATGAAAAAAGAACCTTTCTAATCATAAACAAATTTCTAACTGGTTTTTGTATGTATTTTAGTAGTGTGGGAGAGGGAGTGAAGAGGCAAAGGCTCCCGTCATTGCTTGACTGAGAACTCATATAGCACATTTCACAGTGACTCTAAACATATCACAAATAATGAGATTTAAAATGGAAAATTAAGCTCCCTTATTATAATACTAAACAACAGCATGTTCCTTTATGGTACATCACTTACTGACTTATGAACCAGAGAGCTGGAATTCATGCAAGTCCATTGGACTGTGCATCTCCAAAATTGCAATCCACCAGTGGTTTGGAAAGAACTAATGACGACCCTCTACATTAAATTCATCATCAGAGTTAAAGAATCCTTATCACCATCACAATTGCTTTCTCCTGCTTGTAATTAATCTCTGAGTGATAAGTCAAATGTGGAACATATATATAATCTGCAAAGCTTGTTAGGTACAGCACAAGGAAAGGAAGATGTTTAATGTCTCCTTACTAAATGCCACGTGAAGCAACAGGGGAGCATATTGAATTAAAAAAAACAGTCTGAAGGCTCTTTAGAATAGCCTTTTTGCTAAAGCTCTTTGTTCCTCATTCAGGTGGAGTGTCTCTCTTGACATAAATGAGTTTTTTTAATGCACATTTTATGGACACTTGTACTGTATGTGCAGACATTGTTTTTAACATAAATGTGTGGGCAATTCTGGCACCCAATCAGTGCTCATTAAAATCAGAGTGATAGCACTAACTGGAACAGTTAGAGTCAATTTGACTCAGCAGCATTTTTTCATTGTTGTCGTTCTGATGTTTTTAGCTCAGGACCCTTTCTCCTTTCATGGTCCCCAGTGACTTACAGTTCATTTCTTCCTTCTCATAAGTCAATGGGAATACTTAAATATAAGCCTGGGTCTCATGTGCCCATGATCAGCACCCTATCTTGCATACAATGTAGTATGAAGTACTTCAAACCACTCTTGCAAACACTACTGTTACTTAATTTGGAACCAATCTGTTTGTGTACATGAGTAATTTGTAACATTGTGATATAACTGTTACTTTCATTCTCCCTGCCTATTGAGTATTTTATAGATCATATCTTGTGTTAAGATTGATTTTAAATTCTTTATTTCAGGAATCATCTCTAATTACATCTTTGCACCAAGGGACCCCAGTCCTCACTGGAGCTTTTAGAAACAAGCACAGTAAGGGAAGGGAAAGGAAAGGTAACTGGATGATAGGGGAAGGAAGAAAGACCAATAAAGCAGACACACTACATTTGTGATAATATTTGGGCCTGAAAAAAAATTGCCAAGTTTCTCCTTTTCCTGTATTACTGGAGAACAAGACCAGGACTTATGCAGTTTCTGAAAGAATTAATTCTAAGAACCCTTACAGTCCCTCTGTCACTCACTTTGCTCAAAGACTTAATTAGTCTGCCTTTTTTCCCTCTCTCAATTTTGATTACTGTAGCCTTAAATTTAAATAATTACTAGCAGTTATATGCAGAGCGCTGGAGGATGAGAGGCATTTCTGAGGCCCTGAGTCATCCTTTTCAGCTTTGCAGTGTTTATTCAAACTGGATCTCCAAATAAGTGGCCAGAAAGTGCTCAGACTGCCAAAAACAAAAGTAATACTATGTCAAGAAAGACATATGCTTCTTCTGAAAAAGAAGACTAAACCTCGTAATGGCTAGTTATTTCCCTTTCAATACACAAGACGTAGCCCAGTGTTCTAGATTAGGAGATAAACCAGAACATAAGGTACAACTCTATTCTGGATACAAAAGCACTGTGATGGGATGGTGCACTCATTAGAGAGACGGTATCACCTGCTGTGCACACTGGAGAATAGCTGGTCAGGTTGACATCCTTGCTCACGTTTGCATACCATTCTTCACCTCATTCTCTGGGTTTGTAGATCCTCTCTCATCCCACAAACTGCTGTGGCCTCTTTGAAACTTGGCCCTTCAGCCAGGTAATCAAATGGTTTCTATTGCTGGGATCTCTCTTCTCATCAGCAGTCCTCGTCAGTCTTCCAATTCACTGCCTCATAAGGTCATACCTTTACAGCCTGGAAGGGGAACTCAAGCCCATCTTTACTCCAGGTCCCAGCATAGGTACCCGCCTACCAGAAATCAGGATCTGTTCCCTTCTAAACCTTACTGCCTTTCAATGAGCCTTGCCTTCTTCAGCCTACCTGGGTTTGCCAGGGCCAATGCACCTCCCTTTTCCTAGGGAATGACTGCAAACTTTCCAAACAACCCTCCCTCCCCACTTCTGCTCCCAATATCCTGCTTTTGTAACCCCCAAAACAGCTTGTTTCTCCTCAGCTAAGCTCCTTCACTCAGACAGAAGATTACCTGGCCAATTGATGACTTTTAGCATCAGTCTATGGGGTTAATTAGTGTCTTTCTTAGTCTTTTTTAAACCTTTTAGGGCAAGTGTGCAGTGACAACACCATCACAAGAATATTTTGGGTATGTCTACACAGCAGAGGAAGATTGAAGCTGCTGCTGTCGATCTTCCAGTGTTCGAATTAGCACTTTAGTTAAGATGGCTAATTCTAAGTGAGAGGGGCACTCCAGTTGATACCCTGTTTTCATGAGGAGTAAGGAGAGTCAAAGGAAGAGTGTTCTTCCTTCAGCTTCCTACAGTGTGGACAGTGCCAAAAGCCGAGTTAAGCTACTTCAACTTCAGCTACTCAATTAACATAGTTGAAGTTGCCTATGTTACACCTAAAGGTATGATAAGTATGATTGGGTTTTAATGTTTAGTTATTCTTTCAAAATGGAGTCTGTGGGGGTGCCATTTTAGGTTCTTGTCAAAAAGGATTTCCCACCAGAGGTTTCCCGCCTTACCTTCCACTCACCACAGATTTGCACTCGGTGCTTAGGTGTTTCTCTGCACACGGCCCAAGAGCTGTACACTCTGCTCAGGATTGCACTCAGCCCCTTTTGCACCCAGCACTATTATGCACTCAGCCCTCATACATCTTTTCCCGCCTTAAGGTTAATAAAAACCATTGCTGAAGCCTAGTTCGGGTCTGTCCCTTTAGGTTCATCCGCCCTGAGGGTTGCGTCCAAGTGAATGGATTGTCTGTCATCCCTGTTTGTTATGAGTGAGTGAGAGACTGGGTTACTGCCATTGTGGGCTACATGCTGTGTTCGAGTTAGCTGCCTGTGGAGAAGTCCCTTGTCAGTGATTCTACCGAGACAGTGAAGATCTGGGTACACTGGATTATAAGTGGAGAACGGAAGGCCCTTCACCTCAGAGTCCAGGAGCCAATGCTCACTGGAAATCCTCATTGACCAGACCAGAGCTGAGGAGCCTGTAATCTGCTGTCGTGGAATCTTCTCACAGCTCCTCTGCCATGGCTTACAACTAGCCAAAACATTGCGGTCGTGAGCACTGGCTGCCTACATTCAGTCTATTGTAATGTATGTACCTTTTGTATCGGGGATTTACTGTCTTCTTTTGCTTCTGGGTTAGGGAGGGATCTTTATTGTTCAACGCTGATATCTTATTGGTTGTTATTTCAAATTATTTACAATATATGGTTTGGCCCCATATTTCAAGTCCGGCTGTTATTTACTGCGAAAAACCACTGGTGATCGATACGGCTTCAGGCATTCCCTTCTTCTGGTACCTGGGACATTTTAGGTCTCAGAAAGTCAGAGCAGGCCTTT
The DNA here is from genome assembly GCA_032595735.1 of Pelochelys cantorii. Taxonomy (NCBI): domain Eukaryota; kingdom Metazoa; phylum Chordata; order Testudines; family Trionychidae; genus Pelochelys; species Pelochelys cantorii. The sequence continues at coordinate 91,641,712 of CM064326.1, forward strand.
TAAATTCTAATTAGAAGACTAAATTTAATCATTACTGCATCCCAGGGTAACACCTATCTTAATTTGACGTTGTCCAGTAGTGTAGACATACCCTCTGGCTATGTCTAGACTGCCCCCTCTTGCACAAAAAATATGCAAATGAGGCAAAGCATGGAATATCGCTGAACCTCTTGTGCATAATTAACGAGACTCTGTTTTTACACAGAAACCCCCTCTTGTGCAAGAGCCATGCTTCCTCTTTTTTTCAGGAAGAATGGCTCTTGCGCAAGAGGGTGTTTTTGCTCAGAAGCGGTCCATGTAGACAGCTCCTTTTTGCACAAAAGCCTCTTGCACAAAAATGGAGCCTCGTTAATTATGCAAATGAGGTGCGGCGATATTCCATGCTTCACCTCATTTGCATATTTTTGCGCAAGAGGGGGCAGTCTAGGCATAGCCTCTGGGAATAAGGAATCTCCAGATGATTGATCTTCACTAGTAGCATCAAGGAGTATAAATTTGTTTGAGCTTCTGGCAATCAGGCCGGCTATAAGAGCAGTTGAAGCAGAACTCAGGCAGATGTATATTCCCATGGGGTAAAATTTCCAAGGCTGCACAAGGAGACAATTGCTGATGTAGGAAGAGGGTCAAGAAATACAGACTGTTTTGCTTTCTTGGAAGATCTTCATATGTACTGGGAGGAATTCACAATAGGCCTAAGTCAGATTGTCTCCAGGGTGATGTGAAAACCCCAGGACAAGAAGAATATGTGTCCAATTGAGAAAAAAAGGAATGGAGGTATAGTTTCCAAGATGAAAAGGTTTATCCTGCCATCCAGTGCTTTGCAGTTGCAGATATAATCACATGTCAGAACCAAGATAATTTAATATGAAGTACAGTGTGTGAGGATTGAAAAGAGGAGGCTGTTAGAGTGATATTGTGGATAGTGTCCAAAAAAGTCTAATGCAATGGTCCATTACAATCTGGTTTGAAGTCAAGCAGTGTTGCTAGGTAAAAATATTTAAAGATAAGCAAGCACATCTTTGGCATCCCTCCTGGACAAGTTATTGAAAGTCAGGTGCCAAGGACCATCTTTTCTGTATCACTTCTAGACTATTTAGAAGCAATGGATAGTTAGCCATCTGTTTTGAGAGCTTTGACATGTTTGAAAAAAGCTGTCTCCCTGCGGGAGAGCTTCCAGGCGGACGAGGATTGAAGTCCCCCTGGCGTGCCCCACTGGGGCCTTGTGCCTTACATTCCACGCCCACCTCCTTCCCTTTTCCTCTCCCTAACCCCCCGTCCTGATATACAATAAAAACACCTGTGTTGCCACAAAAAACTCTCTTTATTTAACATAACTGGGGTGGGAGGAGGGGGGGAATGAGGGAGGAAGAGGGAGGAAACCTGGGAGGAAGACCTGGAAGGGGGAGGGGAAGCTCAGGGTTGCAGGTCTTGCCAGCCCTCCCGTCTCGCAGCACTGCGGGTGCAGGGGCCTCAGCGTTCCTGGGGGGGAATGGAAGGTGGGGCAGGAGGGACAGGCGAGGTGGAAGAAGTGGGAAGGGGAACAGGGGTGGGAGGAGGAGCGATAGCTGGGGCGGCCGCAGGGGCTGGAGCAGCAGGAGGCAGCAATCGGTCCACCAGGGCCTGCAGGTGCTTGTGGAGGGCACGGCCCTGCTCCCGCAGCTCCCACAAGATCTCCCGCCACAGCTGCAGGTCCTTTTGCACTCATTGCTCCTGGCTGCAGACCTGCTGTCCCTGTAACCGCAGCTGCTGCCTCTGGAACTCCTCCTGGTTGCGGGTGCGCCTGCTGGCCCGGGTGTGGGTGGATGGTGGTGCGTCCTGCACTTACAGGTGCTGCAGCTGCGGTGAAAGAAGAGAAGTGGTCAGTTCTCCTTGGGGACACAGTGGGTGAAACCCAGCCCCGCTCTGCAAGGCGAGGATGGCAGGTCTTCACACCATCACGTCCTGCTATCCCTGGGAGTGTGAGCTGGCCCAAGACTGCACCCCAGCCCCTGTGCTGCCTATAGTGTGGTGTGTGTGTGGGGAGGGAAGGAGAGGAGAGATGAGCCCTGCCTCTATGTACAGGGGGCATGTGACGGGTTTACTGGGTGCGAGCGCCCCCTCCTGGTGGCCGGGGGTGGGGGCTCAGTGGACCTACCGTCTATGTCCCCCTTGTCTGACCCCATGGTCTGGTCCCCGGGGGGGAGGAGGAGGAGGGCCTGAGAGTGCGCTCACCCTTGCTGCGCCGGCACCGGGGTTTGGCGGACTCCTTTGCCTGCCCTCGTTAAGGGTCCTGGGGTCCTGTCAGGTAAGGATCCCGGGGACTGGCCTCAGGAGGGGTCCCCCTGAAGCTGGGGGTCTTTCGGACTTTCACGTTTTTGATTACCCGGCCCTTAGCGGTCGTGGTCTGCCGGGTACGTTGGGTGGGTCAATGCTGCGGAAAAGGGGGGGCATGGGGGACCCGGACCCACCCTCTCCACCGGGTCCCAGCCCGGGGCCCTAAGGGAGGGATGCCTAGCGCACTCCCTGCACGACAGGCGAGGATAACCCCCGAAACTCGCCTGTCCATGGGAGCCAGAAGCGCTCTGCCCCGGGCTCCTTCCACCCCCCCGCCTTCCGCCGGCCTGCCTGGGCCCCCACCCGGGACGCTTACCATGCCCAAGCCGTCAGCCTCGACCAGCCGGTGTCCTGGGGGCTCTGGCACCGTTTCTCTTTTTCTCCAGCAGGGCGGGATCTCTGTCTTCCCGTACGGGCTTCGGCGGCTCCTCCCTAAGCCTCCCTTTGACACCTCGCCAGGCCGCTTTTCAAATGGCCCAGGCAGAGATGCTGCATGAGTCAGCCCCTATCCCCCGGCATCCGCACGCCCCGTCGTGCGGCGGCTGGGGCCGGTAGCTCCGCCTTCCGCTCCACCCGGCCCTGGCCAGCTGGGCCGTTTCCCGGGCAACCGGCTTGCCCCTTGCGGCCGTGTCTGGCCCCACCCGCCTCGCCACGGGGCCGTGCGCATTCCTCCGTGCTGGGTCTCAGCCCGGCCGGGGTTGCCCCCGCCACTCGCGCTCACACCTCGCGCCTCCCGAGCCGGGGTGGGTGGGGGGAGAGAACCCTTCCCCCGGTTCAGTGCGGACCCCACTGGGTCCGTCACAGGGCGTCTGGAGGGAGGGCAGTGTGCAGTGTCTCTCCCCGGGGTCAGGAGCCTATCATGCGCCTTCACGCATAGACGCATGTGGGGAACAGGCCAGGGCCCCTGCATGGCAGCCAGCTGGGGCCACATGTCCTGGATGGCACAGCAGATGCACAGGTTGCCACCTGCTCCGTGGTCGTCAAGGCCGACATGCATGGTCGTTGGGCTCCCCCTCCCCCCCCCGCACCGCATAAGGGGACTGTGATGGCACTCACATGTGGAGGCCTCCCCGGACTCAGATGAGGCTGCTGACAGGCTCTCCGGTTCGGCTCGGGGGTTCTGGGTGCAGGGCATGCTCCCTGCAGGCTCTTGGCTGCCGTCCTCCTCCTCTTCCTCCTCTTCCCCTGTGTCAGGGGCAGGGCCCTCTGCCCCGGGGTCGATAATGACCAGGGGGGCTCGGACCGTCTGACCCCCCAGGATGTGGTCCAGGGCCTCGTACTGCGCGCAGGCCTCCGGGTCAGCACCTGGTTGGGAGGCCCTGGCATAGGCCTGCTGCAGCTCCTTGATTTTACTCCGCACCTGCTCCTGGCTGTGCATGTGGCCTCTGGTGGCCAGGCTGCCAGCCATGCGGATGTAGACAGCCGCATTCCTGTGCCTAGTGTGGAGATCATGTGTATTGGAGGCCTCCCCCCAAACCTCAATGAGGCCCACAATCTCCGCACTAGACCAGGAAGACGCTCGCCTTTTGCGGCCCGTGGCAGGTTCCTGAGAGTCGCCAGCCTGGTCCTGGGGAGCAGTGGAGGGCTGGGTGGCAGCGGGTTGCTGGCTCATGCTGTGCCAGGTGCGTGGTCCGCTGGCTGTGTGCTGGCAGGCTTGCAACTGGCACAGGCACTGTGGCCAGAGTCTGCCCGTTTAAGGGCTCCAGGACTGGGGGGGAGCAGACGAGTTTTCCTGGTTGTGCCCGGAGTGGCCACCAGGGATCCCTGGGAAGGGCTGGAGGCCCCCTAATTTGAAAAAACTGTCTACACAGCACTTATTTCAAATTAGCTATTTTGAATTTGGTGTTATTCCTAGTAGAATGAGTTTTACCAAATTCAAAATAAGGGCTCCACTATTTCGAATTTATTTCGAAATAGCGGTTTGCCTGTGTAGATGCTATTAAAGTTAATTCGAAATAACGGCTGTTATTTCAAATTGACTTTGTAGTGTAGACATACCCTTATTCCTCATGGAAAGAGGAATAACTCTTGCACAAAAAGCCTTGTCTTCTGATGATCTCCTGTACTTTTTCTTCTGCAAAAATGCGCTTGTTGTGTGGACGCTCTATGAGTTTTGCGCAAATACAACTGTTTTTGTGCAAAAACTCTTCAGTGTAGACGTAGCCTTACTGTGATGGGGTGTACAAACCCCATAACAGAAAGCCAAGGAAGCTGTCTCTTTGCAACTGCAAATCGTGCTCAGTCTGGGGGATGAGCTTTAAAAGGAGACCAGAACAGCTCACTGAGAGGAAGGTAATAGAGAAGATCTAATCTGTATTCTGAGCTTTTAAGTCAGAGTACAAGATTTCTGGTTGTCTGGTGCCCGGATTCAGTGATCTCACCAAGTGTACATAGGAAAGATATGTGGTTCTCTGAATGTAGATGTGGGGAAATTAGTTGGATGCTAAAGGGAAACTCCTTTGCCCAACCTCCTGCCCTGGCCTTGAACCCGCTCTCATACTCCACTCCAGAGGCCCTCCTTACTCTGACCCACTCATTTCTGGCCCCACATTGGAGCCTCGGAGAAGCCCTGAGTCTCTGTGCCTCTCATAGTGCTGAGTGTGGCCCGCAACTGAATTTTCTGTGTCAGTGACCCCCCCAAAAAAGTTTCCTATCCCCACTTTATACATACCCTGAAAGGTATAAATACCTGGCCTGGTAAAAGGATAGAATCACTGGACAGACAAACCATTGCAGGAAGCAATGGCAATAAGAGAGGAGGAATAAATAAGAAGAAGGCAACCTCCTACACTAGTGACTGGACACTAGTAGTCATCAATGGAGAGAATCCCACCTCACAATCATAGACCTGGCAGAAATATTATCAGGAAAATAAAGTTGCCAGTCAAATTCCTATTTTCTACAATTAAGTACTTCTCATGCAAAATTTTCCCCTGTCAAACATTCCTTTCTTCTAAACTGTTATGTGTGATCATTTTGTGACAAACACTACTCAACCTTACCCCTGCCTTCAATCTCCAACCCCCCAGTTGCACGCATGTGCATGAGCATACAAACACACACACACAAACCCAAATCATGCCAGTTCTTGGTCTCACTCTTTGAACCTTTTGGATTGGTTATGAATCTGAAATGGGGAATGGTTCAGGTACGAAGTCTAACCAGTTTGATGGCTAACCCTCAACCAATATCTTGGGCATGCCAAGGAAATGTGTTTGAATTTACCAGTCCCTCTTGTTGTCTACCAAAAATGCTACATAAAGAAAATGCAGGGACATAGAGGGGCAACAGGTAGAGAAGATCTGAAGTTTGATTTGATTAAGCTGGTATCAGAACGGTGCAAAATATTCCTTACATAAACTGAAAGAACATGCTTGGCTTACATTTTTGAAAATGTAAAAATGTTCCTCAAAATGCATCCTTTTGTGTGACCAACTCAAGACCCTGAGCTGATCAAACTAACAGAAATAAATGCTCCAGCTAAGACTAGATCTCAGCAGCTATGTCTCCTGGCACAGCAGCTTGAATGAAGACACAGCTCAGTGAACAAAGAGCCTTTAATTGAACAGTTTCTGTCCATATTAAGCATCTTTCTCTGTCCAGATACTTGGGTATGTTTCTGCAAGAAATGTTGAGGCTCTCAAGAGGCATTTTTATGCCTTATCTATTTATTGTATCATGCTTTTAAAATTCTGCTGATATTCCTTTTTCATAATAGAGACTTTTAATATGGAATACATTACTTTGTTTAAATGTGTCAGTCAAATGAATTAACTGAAGGGAAAGACACCAGCTCCATTTCAAACTGTTTTCTGAAAACAATGCACCCAGTCTTAAGGTTTGCATATAATAATGCATATCCCTTGACATTATTTCAGAAACAAAGGCAAGGAAATAGAATTTTGACTAGAACTCACTTGTGACAAATTAACAAGAATAATGCTGAGTAGCAATGACTTATGATAGCTGGCACAGAATGATTGTAATTCATACCATTTTCTGTTTTGTTTTTTTAAACAAATCTGCGTGAAGAATAATTGAGGCTACAGAAGAATACTTTATGTGGATGCAAGACACATTCCTCCGTCACATCAAAAGAAAGATTCTAAGTTACTGAACTGGAAATAGGTATTTTTTCCACCTATATGTTCCTCTAACTGTTATAGAAAGGCTATAATGTGAACTCTGCTCACACTGGCAAGCAGTTACAGTAATAGCCCCATTGACTTCCATGATGCCTTCTTTGAGGAAAAAGTATCTGTTACGGGTTCTGAAAAAGTTATAGTTAACTTAAGGGGAAGTGAGATCACAGTTCAGATGTCAGAAAATGAGCCCTTCATGAAGACAATACTTGGATCAGAAGTCCTCGGTTCCCACCAGTCCTATACTTATGCAGTAATTATAAGTTCGGTTGCTGTACACTCTGAATTACTATACTCTTTTTCAGGCATCCAGTTATTCACTATTTGGTCTGTCAGACTATCAGACAAAACCAGAAATCTGTTTTCAGTGCTGTTCCTTAAACCTGCAATGATACTTTTGTCATTTAATGTATCATTTTCTATTTGTGAATTATCCATGTTTTTTAGTATATTCGTTATTCAAAATTGTTCTGATATTTTCAGAGATCATATGCCAGCAATGAGCTATTCACAGCATACTTGCTTTGGCTAGGGCACCCTCATATTCTTGTTCATTATTCATGATGAATGGTCACCTAAATCAGGGCTACTGTTTCTAATTGAATGAGAGATCACCAGACTGTCTCTGGAAAACCGGGTTCCATGTCCAGCTGAACTATCACTCTTGTGTAGGACTACAACAGAGCTGACAGTCTCCATCGGCCTCTGAGCAATGTGAGGGAGGGAACTCTGTGCTTTCAGAAGGGCAGGGCCAAGGGTGGAAGGAGTAGTGCCAAGGGCAGTCTGCTCTTAGTGCTGCCCAGAGTGCGGTACGCAAACCCCCAGCCCTTAACGCTGGTCTGGTGCCCAGCAGTGATGTAAAGGGGCCCAGGGCTTCAGCCACTGCCACTGCTACTGCAGCAGTGATGGCAAGTGAAGACACAGACCTCTTTGAATCATCGGGTCCAGAGGCAATTGCTCCCTTTGCCCTCCCATCAGCAGGCCTGTGTGACTACGAGAAAGAAATGTAACTACTCTGTGCTTCCACTTTCCCTTTCACCCATATCTGTATAGATTGTCAACTCTTTGAGACAGGGACTAGTTTTTACCATATGCTTTGATGATGCCCAGAACAATAATAATCTGATCTTTAATGGGACTTTCAGATATGAGAACAATGCAAATAAATAAGAGAGCAACCTAGTGATTATTCAAAACATTCTCAGAAAATCATTTTTACAGTATTGGCTCTCCCTAGTCCTTATACCTGCCTTGGATATACTCATTAAAGTCAACATTAACAAATTTGGGTGACTAATATCAAGCAGCCGTACACAAGATTTTCAAAAACAACTAGTAAACCTCAGCCTGATTTCTTTTTTCACAAAGCACTGAACACTTACCCTATGAAAATTAGGTCCCTTCACTGTGTTTCAAGTTGGACGTAACAAAATTAAAGTATGCAAAATCACTACACACTTCTGGAAATATGGGTTCTAAATCCATATTTGTCCAGTTATGTAAATGGTACTGAAGTTACTTTCAATGGAAATTCCTACCATTCCCTTTGAAGTTACTTTTAATTGAAATTTTGCTCATCTTGAAGAAACTATAGTTTCTTATAGTAGAAGCTTATACTACATTACTAAGAGTATGTCTACACTAGCCCCCTAGTTCAAACTAGGGAGGCTAATGTAGGCATTCGAAGTTGCAAATCAAGCCCGGGATTTAAATATCCCGTGCTTGATATGCATCTTCCCGGCCGGTTGCCATTTTTGAAATTTACAAGTCCGTATTAACTGCCCGTGTCTACATGTGGCAGGGACCCGGTAGTTCAAAATAAAGCCCTAGTTTGAACTACTTGTTAAACCTCATTCCAAGATTGGGCCCAGCGGGAGCCGTCCAAAATAGGAAGGCAGCCCAAAGGAGAGACGGTGGCAGCCCAGGACGACACCCCAGAACCCGATGAAGAACCAGGCACCGAAGCCGGGACATCGGGCCCAGCGGGACCCCAGCGGCCACTTGTAGACGGGAAAGAGATAGAGTGGCTGGGTGCCTGAGAGGATTTTCTGCGAGACCAGAGAGGACTCAACGCTATGCCGAGCCTGGGAGCAAGTCCAAAAGACAGAGGATAAGGAGCCAGCAGGCTCATGGGGGCGGCAAGGACCTAGGTTTGAGGTCCGAAACGACAGGCTGTACTGAGTAGTCCAAGACCCACAGACAGACGAGGAATTCATGCAGCTCCTAGTTCCCTCCAGGTACCGAAAGGGGGTGCTGCGGTTGGGCCATGCCAACCCCTGGGCAGGACACTTGGGTCGAGAAAAAACCCTACAGCGAGTGGCCCAGAGATTTTTTTGGACAGGGATACACCAGGACGTACGGGAGTTCTGCGAATCCTGCCCCGAGTGTCAGCACACCAACCCAAAGGGAGTACCCAAGGCCCCACTGGTGGCCCTGCCAGTGGTAGGAGTCCCCTTTGAGTGGATCGGGTTGGACTTGGTGGGGCCTCTTGAGAAGACTAGCCAATATATCCTAGTTATAGTGAATTATGCCACAAGGTACCCCGAGGCAGTGCCGTTACGGAACACAACAGATGCTACCATAGCCACGGAACTCCTTAAGGTGTTCTCCAGGGTGGGGATACCGAAGGAGATACTGACTGATCAGGGCACCAATGTCACATCCAAATTAATGGCTGTTAAACATCCGAGCCCTGCGAACTACCGTATACCATCCCCAAACAGATGGATTGGTAGAGTGTTTTAATCTGACATTGAAATCAATGTTCTACAAATTCGTAGAAGAGGATCCCCGAGGTTGGGACAAAATTCTCACAGCCTTGCTTTTCACTGTGCGGGAAGTACCACAAGCATCGACGGGTTTCTCCCCTTTCAAGCTCCTCTATGGGCGGCAACCCCGGGGGATCCTTGACCTCCTGAGAGAGGACTGGGGGGGCAGGAGTCCCGGGTGATGGGGACGGTCCCCTACGTGTTGCAATTGAGGGAGCACTTGCAGAAGTTAGGAGAGTTTGCACGAACCAACCTCCTACAGGCTCAGGAGACCCAAGCCCGGTACTACAACAGAGAAAAAAAAATACGAACGTTCGAGCCTGGAGATCGAGTGCTCCTACTCTTACCATCGCAAGAGTCAAAGCTACTAGCCAAATGGCAAGGCCCATTTGAGGTGGTGCACAGAGTGGGGCCCATCGATTACGAGGTGAGATTGACGGGGAGGAAGAAAGGAGTGCAGGTATACCACATGAACTTGCTGAAAAAATGGAAGTTGCAGGAAGGACTCGTTATCACTCCCTGCCCACCTAACGATGACTTGGGGCCTTTGGCCATCGACCCTGCCACTAACTGACCGGTCACCCTGGGAGAAGAGCTGAGCCCTGCCCAGAAAGAGGGGCTACTCTGCTTAGTCCAGAAGTACGCCCACGTCTTGTCGACCCAGCCAGGCCGGACTAGCGTGATGAGTCATAATATAAGCACGCTACCGGGCCATAAAGTTCGGGACCAGCACCCTCCACTACCCAGGAAAACATGGGAGCCTGTGCAGAAAGAACTCCAGGCGATGCTGGAGATGGGGGTAATCGAAGAATCACGCAGTGAGTGGCGCAGCCCCATCGTACTCGTCCCAAAACCCGATGGATCAATACAATTTTGTATTAACTTTCGGAAGGTCAATGCCGTATCACGATTTGATGCCTACCCCATGCCACGCATGGACGAGTTACTAGAGAGGCTAGGAAAGCACGGTACCTCTCCACGCTGGACTTAACAAAAGGGTACTGGAAGATTCCGCTGACCCCTGCCTCCAAGGAAAAGACTGCCTTCCCCAAACCATTTGGGTTATACCAATTCATCACTATGCCCTTCGGCCTACATGGGGCAGCCGCCACCTTCCAGCGCTTAGTAGACCAGCTATTACGCCTTCACCAGCTATATGCCACCGCGTACATAGAAGATATAATGGTCTACAGCCACACGTGGCCAGAACACCTCCAACACCTGGAAGCGGTACTAAAGGCCCTGGGGGAAGCGAACCTCACAGCGAACCCCAGGAAATGTCACTTGGGATGGAGGGAGGTGACTTATCTGGGATATACGGTGGGGAGAGGGACTTTGAGACCCTTAGTCGACAAGGTACAGGCCCTTCAGGAGTGGAAAAGGCCAACGACGAAGAGGCAGGTTCGGCAATTTCTGGGACTGGCAGGATAGTATCACCGATTCATACCCGATTTTTCAGCATTGGCTGCGCTGCTAACGGACCTGACCAGGAATTCCATGTTGACAAAGTTACGATGGACACAGGAATGTGAGGGGGCTTTCCAAACATTGAAAAGATGTCTGATGGAAGAACCAGTGTTGTTTCCCCCAGACTTTTCTAAGGACTTTATCCTCCAGACAGATGCCTCTGAGAGGGGGCTAGGAGCCATACTAGCCCAAGAAGTGGATGGTGAAGAGCACCCGGTGCTCTATATGAGCCAAAAACTCTTCCCACAATTGAAAAGGAGGCGCTGGCACTAAAATGGGCCATAGATGCTCTCTGGTACTACCTATTAGGTAGCCGCTTCCAACTGGTAACCGACCACTCCCCTTTGAGATGGCTGCACAGCATGAAGGACACCAGCCCCAGGATAACGCGTTGTTACTTATTGCTGCAGCCATACGATTTTGATGTGGCTCACCGCCCGGGTAAGACTCACAGATTTATTTTCCCGGGTAGGGGAGAAGGAAACCCGGTCAAATCAGACTGTAACCACACATTTAAGAGGGAAGGTGTGTGACGGGGCGGACAGTCCCCGCACTAGAGGACAGGGGGTAGCCCAGGCCCAGCTGGCTGAGAAGGCCCCGCCCCTCCAGCCCTGGGTATAAAAGCAGAGAGAGCCCTGCAGCCAGGGAGGCCGCAGGGTGAAGGAGTAGCCCAAGGAGTAGCCCAGGCCCTGCAGGTGTTTCTGCAGCAGCTGAGACCGGAGTCGCCGCCCGTGCCTGACCCAGAGGCAAAGCCAGCAGCCGCCAACCCCAGGGAGGCAGGAGCACACCGCAACCCCGATGGCAGCCCCGGCAAGTACTGACTCAGAGGCAAATAGGCCACAGGGGAACCAGAGTGTGGTAGCAAGCAGCCCGTAGTGTCACGAACAGACTCCACCAGCCAGTAGAATAGAGGGAGTTTATTGCTTCTCCAGGATACAGCACAGCACAGATGTCATCTGGTTACAGGAACTGGGCCTAGGAGGCCACAGTGCCCCCCCTTGAGATGGGGGGTGGCTGGGCCCTACAATCCCAGCCCCCTCCCTAGCTCCTTCTCCCCTGCTTCCCAGACAGAAACTACCACTCTCTTCCAGCCCTGCCCCCCAGCCAGGGGCGGCATTCCACCTTCCTTTGTTCCTCTCCCTGGGAGGTAACTGGTTGAACAGGTCTCTGCCTAAAGGGCCCTGGGCTGGGACCCGGTGGAGAGGGAGGGCCCAGGTCCCCCTGCCACCCATTTTCCTTTCCCTGGTGTAGCCAGACATGAACCCCATCTTGTTTCCTCCCCCCCCCAAAGAGCAAGAGAAAGGCAGTCAGCCTTTGATGCCCTGGGAACGCAGGTGTGCTGCCTGTCCCTGACTCTACCATAAACAGAAACCAGACAGTAAATGGGCTAGCTGATGACCCGGGGGCCTCCTGCTGCCCTGATGGCTAGTACCAGTAATTGACACGCCTGCATTGTCCCAGGAGAGGAATCTTCGCCCATCATATACCAGAGGTGCCCATTGTCTGCATTTTCCCAGGTGTGAATTATGCTTTGCACCCTTCGTGGGAAACTTGGCCTTCAAAGCCATTTTTTCCAATTGGCCACTTGAGACCAGGAAGAAGCCTACGTGACCCAAGGGGTATAAAAAGGGGTTTAGTAGCCCACCCCATTTGAGCTCCAATCATCTACACCTGCTGGCAGGTATTGGTTGTCTCCCGAGGTCTGTGGGACGCCCACCTCGCCCTACTTCTTCCCGAGGGATTGAGAGAAAGACGCTGGCCACGCCAAGTCTGGAACGCAGGGGTGAGAATATATACCTGCCAGGTGTCTATTTTGCATGCATTTAATAAGAGCTCAGAGAACCAAAAGGGTTTCATGGTACCTGTAAGTGACTTATTAGTGTAATTTCTGCCCTGTCCTTTGTAGTGGCTGTGTTATCTGTAACACAGTAGTAGCATTTAACAGCTAAGTTTACCCTGTAACAATAAAATAGTAACTGTTTAAGCTGTGACCTGACTCCTTCAGTTGCTGTAACAGAACCAAGCACAATTTTAAAAAGAACTCCAGCCGGTCATAAGGGACAGATATAGGGAGAGCTTGAGCGTTGGATCATGTCACTTCCAGGGGACAGATCCGTTGGGGCATCTCTCAGCCTCCCCAGGCTGCCCGCTGCGAAGGGATCATGTATCCAAGCAGTCAAAATTTGAGGTGTAATAAGCTCTCCCTGTAAACTTCTTGGGGCGCCCATCAACCTCCTCCAGGTTGCCCGCTGCTAAGGGACCCCAGTCCTGGCAGTTGAAGTCTCGGGTGTATAATACACACACACCACTCACTGCCCTGACCATTGGCTGACACCTGGATAATCAACCCCTCATCTCAGAGAGGTTTCTCTGGGCGGCTAGGCTTCCAAAGCCGTATTTCCTCTGATAGAGGGGCCTGGACTTCATAGTGGGACTGTTAGTGCCATATTTCCCCTGATAGAGGGGCATCGACTTTATACTGTTAATACCGTGGATGCCCTGAGCTAGGGGCCCAAGAGGGGCAACGAGACCTTAAAAGGGGGGGCACAACCCAAGCCAGGGGCGTACCCCACGACAGGAATACAAAAGTTAGGTTCATCAATCAATAAGCTCCTAATTAATTCAAAAGTCCTCAGTAGCCAGAAATTTTCATAAAAGGCTGTAATCTCACTGGTCGTTCAGCCCTTTTGAAAATCATTTTACTTATTTAGGAGCTTAAGTAACAATTTAGAAGGCTAACTTTAGATTGTACTCCTATCTTTGTGAATCTTCATCTTAATCTTTAGTTTTGTTTGTCATTTACCATACAGATCTATGCCCACAGATACAATCATGTATCTCTATTGAGGCTGCTTGATCATAACACAAAATAAAACCAACAGCATAACATGAAATGTAATTACTTCTGATGTTTTGTAAAGAAGAAGTCAAAAGTATTTCTTCTGCTCTACTCCATATTAGCCTCAACTGAGTCTTGAGTCCAGTTCTAGGCACCACATTTCAGGAAAGACTTGAACAAATTGGAGAAAGTCCAACCTCCCCTCCCCACCAAAAAATGATTAAAAGTCTGGAAAACAAGATCCATGAGGGAAAAAAAAGATTAAAAAGGGATTAGTTTGGAGAAAAGAAGAGTGTGATAGGGCACAACATTTTTCAAATATATAAAACAGTGGAACCTGCAGTCCGTGAGCTGCACGCACCTTGACAAGGTAAGCTGCTGGAAGGCCATCACACAAGATGTTTACCTTACGTCCACAGGTACAGTCACCCACAGGTACCATTAGCCAGAGTTCACCTTTCCGGGCCAATGACAGCCGTGGGAAGCAGCACGGGCCACAGGGACTTGCTGGATGCTGCTTTCTGTGGCTTCCACTGTCCGGGAATGGCCAATGGGAGTTGCAGTTGGCATACTTGTGGACATAAGATAAACAACCAGTCTGATGGCCCAGCAGCTTACCCTGGCAAGCCATATATGGCCAGTGGGCCACAGTTTGCCCAGCGCTGGTAGAAAAGGCTTGTTAGAAGGATGAGGAGAAAAATTGTTCCCCTTAACCTCTGAAGATAGGGCAAGAAGTAATGGACTTAAAACTGCTCTTGCAGCAATTTGGATTGTATATTAGGTAAAACTTTCTATCTGTCAAAGTAGTTAATCACTGGAATAAATAGCCTAAGGAGATTGTGGAATCTCTGTCACTGGAGATTTTTAAGAGCAGGTAAGACAAGCTCCAGCAAGGATGATCTAGATTATACTTTTTGCTTCATTGAATGCAGGGGACTAGATTAGATGATGACTCAAGCTTCCTTCCAGTCCTAAGAATCTATGATTTTATAATTTACTTCTGTGAAATGACTGTGTCTGGAAATAATAAAGCTACTGACTTATTTAAGTTACATGCATCTAGTACAAGCAGTCCAGGATATATACATATGTGTAGACCATCACATTGTCTCCGTGTGCTAATAATATTTCCTGCCCTGCTTCTAGGATGTGGGATTAAAGGGGAATTATTTACCTAACATTTAGTATTCATGATTTTCCCACTCAAATCTCTTGTGATTTTAGTTATTTTTTCTTATTATTAGTTTCCATCTGATATAGTGATACTCAGACCAAGTTCATAACTGAGCGGAAGTTGATACATTAGTTGGTTAATAATAGTAAAAGCATTGTGATTGGTTAATAACTTAGGCTGGTTAATAACTATATCAGAGGGTATTTTAACAGCATGTTCTACAAAAAGCTGCAAAGGCACATTAACATGCCGCTTGCGGCCTGGGAGCCTCAGTCTGAATTAATATATTGTTTGTTTCAAAGGCCCTAAAATAAAAGTAACTAAAACTATCATGGAAAACAAATTATATGAAATATTTCTGTCTTCCAGTTTCATAGTTTTTCCTCTTATTTAATCACATTAGACCTAAAAAATTAAGATTTCCTCGTGTTCCTTCTCCTTGTTTATTTTGGGGTAGAGAGTTATAAGAGTGTTACACTTTAAAAGGAAAAAAATATTTAATAAGTAAAACATAACTCCTAAGGTCCTGATATCCAGCACACTAGCCAATAGCCACATGTGGCTATCTAGCCGATTGAGTGTGGCTAGTTTGCTATGGCAGTAGCCACTATAATGGCTACTGCTTCAGAACTGGTTGGACACCATGATCCTAAATAAATGATCCCAACTTTGGCTTGATTTATACTCATGTTTAAAACTGCAAGACAATGACAGGCAAGAGTTACTGTGGATTTCCCCTCTCATGTTATTTTATTTTCTGTTATCACTGGAGCATTGAAATGCATGCAGTCAGACATTATCTTGTGTTTTTAAAACTCTGAAAAGAAAAAAAATATAGACACACGGAGAGAGAGAATGGAAAATTATGTTTTCTCTTATTACCATAAAATCCCTGAAGAATGTTTCACATATAGCAGAAGCACACAATGCCACCTATCATTGTTATAATCATGATTATAGAAATAGTCTTATCTCTTTTTTCCACAATCAAAAAATAAAAACTGAAATAAAATCAGGAAATATATTGAGAGAATTTGCAAGAGAGCAAAGTGGAATAGATTCTACCAGAGAAAAATACATTGATGGCCATAAAACACACACTAAAGAAAACATAACATAATTCAGTATTGCCTCTTGAATGGAAATAATCAGCGAATATCAATTTTCTAATTGGACAACAGTTGGCCTTAAACATGCATGTGATAAAGCAAAATCAACTTCAGAAGAGCTAGTCACTAATAAGAAATTCCAAGGTGTAATTAGGTGCATTAAGCAATGGGGCTCAAATTCCTCCTTCACTGTCCAAGGTTCTCATTATTTTTCCTCTTGCTTAGCTCTGTTCATGTAGTTCTCTTAAGCAACGAGTGGAGTCATTCCCATCTCCAGATAAAGAGCTTATTCTCATTTGTGCTGAATTAGATATATCTTCCCTCAACATCTTTGTACTCACAACCGATTAACCTATCTTAGTCCAAATATCCTATTGCCCATGAACATTCAATTAGAGCAGGGGAACAGACAAGTGGAAAATATTTTATTACTGACATGAAGCAAAGCCAGCAACTGAGTTCAGGTGTGACGTATACGGTCATTCCCCTTTCCTAGTGATTTCTTCTTCAGGGTGAGAGTGAGAGCTCGGGAAAAAAAACCCTCTTGAGAAGAATTTGTGGTATTGTTTTTCTAATTCTGAAATTAACTTTTCAATTTCTTCATGTATGCAGACTTAAGACTTGGAAAACTCATGCATGCCACACTATGGAACTCTTTATCTTTAACTTATTTATTAATAAATTATTACTCTCAAAGTAAACAATTGACTATACAATTAAAACATTCTGAAGTAGGTTTGGTGGAAAATTTTCCACTGAAATAATTTTACAAAGGAAATTAGGATTTCAATTAAATGAAACTTTTGTGCAATGTTTCCCTTTTTCCATGGAAAACTTTGACTCTTTTTCCAAAAGCCAGAACATGAAAAAAAAAAAGAATCAGCTAAAAATATTGCCATAGTGCTTCATGAGAGTTATAGTATGGGTGCCACATGCCCTTATTTTTCTATGTGCATCAAACTCCCCAGTTCTGTGTCTCCAATGATGTACCATGGTCTACCAGATGGCACCATCAATGCATAATCCCACAGCTCACCAATAGGAATTATTAAAGGAATAGAAAGCATGCTTTACAGTAATACATTGAATTGTGTCTTGATCTAAGTCTGTAAATACCTAAAAGGGGAATAAATATTTTATAATGGGCTCTTCAGTCCACCAGAGAAAAGTAGAACAGGACCTAATGGCTGCAAGCTGAAGCCAGACAAATACAGGAAATAAGGCATACAATTTTTAAAGTTAACAAGTAGTCCTGTGGCAACTTAGAGATGAAAACTATATTATTTCATGGATCAGTTTTAAAGTGACAGAAATTAACTATTGGAACAATTTACCAAGGCTGGGCTAGGTTCTCTATTACTTGGCAATTATTAAATCATAATAGGATTTTTTTCCTTAAAGATAGACTTAATGAATTCTGTATCCTGTGAATTCTGAAATTCTGTATACTGTGTTGTACAGGAGGTCAGACTAAGTAATGATATCTGTCCCTTCTCATGCTGGAGTAAATAAATCTAGTCCAGCTTGGGAACCTGGACCATAGAGGAGAATGAGGGCATAAGGCCCCCCATTTTCCATGAGAACCAAGGCACAATGCTAGCATTTTCAATTTAACATTTTTAGTTTTCATCTACAAGTTTTCTCATTTTCAAGTACTTCTCCTAAATGGTAAGAGCTAGGACCAACCAATTTTGTTATGCAGCTTCCTCTTATCCTAACTTAAAACAAGGTCACAGTTTGGTTGTGCCAGGAAAATGGGAAGTGCGAGGAATGGGACTGTTTTCCAGAACATGGAAAGGGAGGGGGCAGAGAGTGAGGAGGGACGTGATATTCACAGTCACCACTGGGGCGGTAGTGAACGCAAGGGAGAGCTATACTGCAGAGTGACCACTGCAAGCAGCCTTACAACCAAGAGAGTAGCCAACTGTGTCTGGGGCTCGCCATCTCGCAGGGCTTCCTTTTGAATTGCACAAGAGCCCTGCTAGGGCTCCCTCATTGACCCCATGCTCCCTGCAGTGCCTCAGCTGTTGAAATGTACAAGAGCCCTAACGGGCTTCCTGTGGGGCTTCTGCTACATTTCAAAGGCAGAGGCACCCTTATAAACTCATCAAATAGTCAATGGAAATCCCATCCACTTTTCAATTAGTTAATTAATCTAAATTAAACATTCCTAGCCCTGATTCCTACATCTCCCATATGCCTTCACTTCAGCACTCTTCCCCTGGTCTTCCAGAAGCTCCTTTAAGGAACTGTCTTAATTTTTATTTATATTAATATGTCTGGATTTTGTAATTTATTTTTAAAACTTTCAAGACACATTCCTATAACAACTAAAATTTGCATTGTGTTTACTATGAACAAGCAGTCAAGTACTATGTGTCAGCAATAAAATGAACCATGTTTGGAGTAAGTAAATCTTGATGTCTTATAATTATTATGATTATTACAGGTGGATCCTCCCTGGTCTAGAACCCTTGGGACGAAAGTGGTCCCAAATAGGGGAATTTACCAGACCAGGGGAGGTCAGATATCTGGGCTCTCCCAGGGCTCCCCACCTGGATGCTGCCACTGGGAGAACCCAGAGGCCTGACCTCCACTCAGTCTGCTTCACTCTGATCCCCCTGAGGCTCTACTGCCTTCCCCAAGCCCTGCGCAGAGTGGCAGCTGCTCTTGGGGTTTCCCGGCCCTACACATGGAGGCATCTTCTCCCGGGGTCAGGGGCACCATTTCAGATTTTGGTGGGGGGAGGGTGACCTGTGCATGCCATAATGAGGCGGGAAATAGTGAGAGCATGAGGGGAATGGACTAAGGACAGAAACTTCAACAGTGTTGCTGAGCATGCTCAGTACAATCCAAGCACCAAATGCAAGGGGACAACCCCATTCACCCTCTCCCCCTCCCACACACATCATCTGTATCAAGAGGCTGGAAGGCACTGGAAAACTCTACTTTTCTGGCAGTTAACTTAGCAGTATCTATATAAAAGAAAGAAAATTAAATAAATATTAAACCTACTCTGCTCTAACACTAGCATATTCTGACATAAATCGTGTCTTTGCTTGGAGTGTCCCAGCCATGCCTCACACATGATGGCAGCTGCTCCCGGGGCTCTTCACTCATAGATCACTGGCCCTGCAGACTGCCACTGAACAAACCAGTTCCACTCCCAGCCACACCCAACTTCTGCGGCCGAGGCTGTCTGGTTTGGCAACATCTGTGGTCCTGCCAGACCACTGATGTTGCTGGACCAGAGCATCAAGGATGAGAAGGATTCAACCTGTATTAATTATTAATTATTATTATTAATTATTATTAATTCAAATAACAATAACAATAATGCATGTGTAATTTCCACAACATTTATATTTCCGTTGACAAATTTTGGCTTTTTAAATCTTCCACCTGGGAAAAAAATAAGTATTCTGTTACCAAATAAGTTGATCTGAATCAAAATATTTCAGTCTGTTGATCTTAAAAAGAGAAATATATCTGTTTCATTACTGAGTCAGAAACTGCCTGTAGCAACATCAGAAACTTATTTTTAAAGAAAAGTGTAATTTATGCATTTCAAAACTCTAAAAAATATCCATTTAAAAAAAATGTGGTCGCCCCAAAAGGAGAAAAAGAAAGAGACATATATACACAGAATAGCATTACTCCTTTATTATTTAATTGGTCTCAAATTCATAAGGTTTGTTTGGTCAAACAGTTTGCTAAAGGTCAATATTAAGAATGTTCATATTTGATTTCAGAAAGTTGTACCAAAGAATTAATAATAATGATGTGTAACACTAATATAGTGGCATTATATGTGCAAAGATTTCTACAGAGATTATTAACTAATTAATCTTCAAAATGCCCCACGGATGTTATCAGTATGAAATCATGAATGCACAACTTTAGCTTAAGTTCAGACAAATATATTTCCTTTCAACACAAATTATAAGGGATGAGTCCTCCACCACACATACGCTTAACTTAGACACAGTGGAGGAGATGGCATCGTTAAGCTGGTTGCAGCTCTGTTCTGTCTGGCCTAATTAGGAGTTAGAGCAGAGTGGTAACCTTGCCTATCTTACACTATAGGCATAAAGTCTGTAACAGTCTTGTAGTTACAATTGTTATACCAGTGAAGGACAGGTGCAGCAGAACTCTGATATGCCATGCCTGCTCTGAGTTCAAAATACCCCCGAAACACACCATCTTTCCTTTACCCCAATACATACATACACCAGAGATGGGCAGGAGGGTATGACTGGCACAGGAAGCGACTATTCACCTATTTAAACTCTATACTGCCAGAAAACAACAAAAGCAGTTATAGCAGATCAGAGAATCCATGTTTATAAATATTTAAGAAGTCACTTGTTAAAGCACAATCAACATGCAGACAAGCCTCAATTCATGTTTTAACTCCCAAATAACATCACACTTAGCTTCTTATCACAACATCGTCCATTTTACTTTTTGCATACAACACCTACAGTGCATGGCTCTGACATCAGATTTTTTTATGGTAATCAGCTCCTCAGGACTGCAATAAATAACAAATAGAAAAACCTTTGCTTATACAGCAGTTCCCAGCCTTTTCCAGATGGGGACCCATTTTGACAATTCAGGAAGACTTGTTGACCCAGGGCAATTCAAAAAATGTGTGAATGGCTCTTTAAGAGCCACTGGGGGAGACACTTGGCAACTCTTTTGAAATGTAATGGTGACCCATATTTGGGTCCCGACCCATAGGCTGGGAAACCCTGTCTTATGTCGTCCCCTTACTAAAGGTGCCTCTGACTTTTTCTGGGAGGATCCTGTGTACTACAATCTAACCCTAGAAACTACAACTCCCATGAGCCCTTGAGGAAACCAGGAAGGGAAGTTTTGTCCAGGCATGTGGACAGGGGGTCTCAGAGTCTGCATAGCTTGGACTCACACATACTCACACACACACAACCTGCAGAGAACCTCCACTCTAGCTGCAGATCTTCAAGCGCACCCATGCAAGTAAGTGTCTGGGTCCAGAGGAGTGCACACTCAGGGGTGAGATAAATGGTGGCTGTGCAAATGCCAGCTAGATAAGTTCCTATTACTTCTATGTACTTAGTTAATTGATTTTATTCACTGTTAATCTGTTAAACCCTGTTTCTTTAAGTTGTTAAGTAAAGGTGTGTTCATTCTAATGTAATCAATTAGATGTATATTATTTATAAATTGTAATTGTTGTTCTGGAGTTAGATCCAGATTATTGCTGGAATAATTTTATTCCTGGAGGCTCCCAAGGAGCACCATTAAGTGTGTACAGAGCCAGCCAGGTGGAAGTACCACCACTGTACACCCTTTATGAGCAAGGAACTAAAGCAAGGGGGGTGGATAGGGACTCCCCAACTAAACAACATCACTGCTGGGGTACTCAGGATCTCCTTTTATGTTAAAAACATCAGGTGCCCAGGCACACCTGTGGGTGTGATCTGCTCCCAAGTAACACGGGGAGGAAAAAGGGGATTACACTTATATATGATATATTGTGCCATTGTAGCTGTGTTTAGAGTTTGTGGTAACTGCAGTTGTATAGCTATGGTGAAGAAAAAGCAAATGAGACACTAAATTTAGCCAGCAATAAATTTCACCTATACAATGCATTAGTTCAGGGAAACTGGAACTAAGTTAATTATTAATATCTGTAACAATGGTTTTT
Organism: Pelochelys cantorii; assembly: GCA_032595735.1. Classification (NCBI taxonomy): domain Eukaryota; kingdom Metazoa; phylum Chordata; order Testudines; family Trionychidae; genus Pelochelys; species Pelochelys cantorii. The sequence continues at coordinate 91,663,216 of CM064326.1, forward strand.
AATTCTGCTTTAAGTGAAAACTTCAGCACAGTTTTAGCTTCAGATTCACTGCCAACACCTAAATATTATCGAAGTTCAAAAAGTTATTCTTGGCCTTGTTTTGATTGGCAAATAGTTTTTATTTTTTTCTTAAATACAAAGATATCTGTATTTTTATGGCCATATTTTAGATTGTGATTGTTCAAGTAGCCAGTTTGCACAGCTAATGATTCCTCACATGTAGTTAATCCTTATGCAGGTGAGAGGATAACAAATACATTGCCTTGCCAACAAAGTTGTTGGATGAGAAATCACCACCAGTGCATTGTTCAAGTGCTCAGAATCAAAGCCCTTTGATGTGGTTGTATTTTCTCTCTTTCTCTCTTTATATATATAAAGCGTTTTAACTAGCTGGAGCCAGATTCATTTTCTTACATTCTCATAAATTACGTTTTCTTACAGATGGTTGTTTCAATGCATGTAATGCCAGTCAAGGACACTGTGCCATAAAAATCTAATTCTTGGCCAGTATTAGTGCCTGCAACAAAAGGCAGCTTTGACAGTGGTGATTATTTTTGGTATCCATCTGGAAAGTCAGGATCTACGAAGTTGATCAGTAATGTAAGTTTCCTCTCACAGCAACTAAGTTGTGCATTCACAATAAGTTGTTCTGTATTTGGTTTTTAGAGAGGCAGGTTGTCCATTTGCTACAAATCATGTCAAAGTAGAACAGCAGGGTACAGAAAATTGTGAAGTATAGTTAAAAAAGCAAGCATATGACAGTGATACCACAATTATAATTGCATTAATGCCTAGGGCTAATAGTTTGCTTTAACCCTGGGGTGGGGGGAGGAAATATAAACACATTACAGAACAGAAGAATTATGTAACAAATGAATGGTCTTGTCGTGGGACAGTGTTTGAACTCAGCTCTGCTCATATGCATAAAACCCCCCAGTGCGAGAACAGAGCTGTTACCATGCTGTCCTCCAAAAGGAAGAGATAAATAGTCCACGGTCATAGACATATTCAAACTCTCTCACCTGATGGATTGTCATTTTGACCTTCACCATTAAAAGCCATCCTAAACAAACCTTCTGTTTTATCTGCCTTAGGACTTGTCTCCATTATATGGAAAGGTTGAAGTAAGATATGCAACTCAGCTACATAAATTATGTAGCTGGAGTCGATGTACCTTACATCATGTTTCCACTCCATCTTCACAGCAGGAAATGAAGGGGGCAAATGCTCCTGTCAGCTTCCTTTACTCTTCATGAGGAACAGGAGTGCTGGTGCTGATGGTGGCACCTTTTGAATTCAATCTAGCAGGTCTATACTACACCCACTAAATTGAACCCTGGAAGGTCAATTGCAGCAGAATCTATCTGCTTAGGCATGCTCTTACAGTTCAAAATCTTACTGAATATGTGCTATATCTGTGAATAAGCTGGAAAGACTATTCTAGGCTTGTGCTTGATCTAATAAACAGAGCCCTTTGTGGCCAATGAAATCTTCTTCAGGGCACACGTCTCCGGAATTAACAGTAGAACCAAAGATACTCCTCAAGCCGTGACCCAATATACATGAGCTCTCAGAATTTTCCTGGAGAATTCCTAAGATACTGCTCCATGGAATTACAAAGAGGAAAAAACAGTTCATTTGAAGAAGCATATTATTTAGTCCAGAAGCTCTCTCTGCCATTTTGGCCTAGTTTAACTTATATTGCTTGCAGAATTGTATTATCGAGGAGTCTCATTTAACTGTTTGTCCCCAAAGTTATATTCATAGAGAGTCTCTCAGCTGTAGTCAGAAAGAGAGGAGGGGAGAGGGCAAACCATGGGCCAGAGCAGACAAACAACCGCATACAAAGGAATCCAATGCACCAGGGAAGGGCAGACAAATAAGCAGTGGCAATTTTTTAAAGTGCTTCTACACAAATGCTAGGAGTCTGACTAATAAGATGGGTAAACTAGAGTACCTAGTATTAAATGAGGAGATTGACGTAATAGGCATCACTGAAACCTGGTGGAATGAGGAAAAACTGTGGGACACAATCATACCGGGATATAAAATATATCGAAAGGATAGAGCAGGCCGGGTGGGTGGTGGAGTGGCACTGTATGTGAAAGATAATGTAGAATCAAATGAAATAAAAATATTAAGTGAATCAACATGCTCAATAGAATCGCTATGGATAGTAATTACATGCTCCAATAATAAGAAATTAGCAGTAGGGATATATTACCGACCACCTGACCAGGACAGTGATACTGACATTGAAATGCTGAGGGAGATTAGAGAGGCTACCAAAATAAAGAACTCTATAATAATGGGGGATTTTAATTATCCCCATATTGACTGGGTACATGTCACCTCAGGAAGAGAAGCAGAGATAAAATTTCTCAATGGCCTAAATGACTGCTTCTTGGAGCAGCTGGTGCAGGAACCCACAAGGGGAGAGGCAATTCTCGATTTAGTCCTGAGTGGAGAGCAGGATCAGGTCCAGGAAATAACCGTTACAGGACCGCTTGGGAATAGTGACCATAATATAATAACATTCAACTTTCCTGTGGTGGGTAGAACACCTCAGCAGTCCAGCACCCTGGCATTTAATTTCAAAAAGGGGAATTACACAAAAATGAGGAGGTTAGTGAAACAGAAATTAAAAGGCACAGTGACTAGAGCCAAATCCCTGCAAGCTGCATGGAAACTTTTTAAAGACACCTTAATAGAGGCCCAACTTAAATGTATACCCCAAATTAAAAAACATAGCAAGAGACCTAAAAAAGTGTCACCGTGGCTTAACCACCATGTAAAAGAAGCAGTGAGGGACAAAAAGGCATCTTTTAAGAAGTGGAAGTCCAATCCTAGTGAGATAAATAGAAAGGAACATAAACACTGTCAAATCAAGTGTAAAAATGTAATAAGAAAAGCAAACAAAGATTTTGAGGAACAGCTAGCCAAAAACTCAAAAAGAAATAACAAAATGTTTTTTAAGTACATTAGAAGCAGGAAGCCTGCTAAATAACCTGGGTCCCCTAGACGATGGAGATATAAAATGAGCAATCAAGGCCGATAAAGCCATTGCGGAAAAACTAAATGATTTCTTTGCTTCAGTCTTCATGGCTGAGGACGTTGGGGAGATTCCCAAATCTGCACCGTCCTTTGTGGGTGATGAATCTGAGGAACTGTCCCGGATTGAAGTGTCATTAGAGGAGGTTTTGGAACAAATAGAAAAACTTAATGTTAACAGATCTCCGGGACCGGATGGCATTCATCCAAGGGTTCTAAAAGAACTCAAATGGGAAATTGCTGAACTAATTATCTGTGGTTTGTAACCTATCCCTTAAATCGGCTTCTGTACCTAATGACTGGAAGCTAGCTAACGTGACACCAATATTTAAAAAGGGCTCTAGAGGCGATCCGGGCAATTACAGACCGGTAAGTCTAACTTCAGTACCGGGCAAATTAGTAGAAACAATAGTAAAGAATAAAATTGTGAAGCATGTAGAAGAACATAATTTGTTGGACAAAAGTCAACATGGTTTCTGTAAAGGGAAATCCTGTCTTACTAATCTATTAGAGTTCTTTGAAGGGGTTAACAAACATGCGGACAAGGGGGATCCAGTAGATATAGTATACTTAGATTTTCAGAAAGCCTTTGACAAGGTCCCTCACCAAAGGCTCTTGTGTAAATTACATGGCCATGGGATAAGAGGGAATGTCCTTTCTTGGATTGAGAACTGGTTAAAAGACAGGAAACAAAGGGTAGGAATAAATGGTAAATTTTCAGAATGGAGAGGGGCAACTAGTGGTGTCCCCCAAGGGTCAGTCCTAGGACCAATCCTGTTCAACTTATTCATAAATGATCTGGAGAAAGGGGTAAGCAGTGAGGTGGTAAAGTTTGCAGATGATACCAAACTGTTTTGGATAGTCAAGACAGAAGCAGACTGTGAGGGACTCCAAGAAGATCTCACCAAACTGAGTGATTGGGCAACAAAATGGCAAATGAAATTTAATGTGGATAAGTGTAAAGTAATGCACATCGGGAAAAATAACCCCAACTATACGTACAGTATGATGGGGGCTAATTTGGCTACGACAAATCAGGAAAGAGATCTTGGAGTTATCGTGGACAGTTCTCTGAAAACTTCCACACAGTGTGCAGCGGCAGTCAAAAAGGCAAATAGGATGCTCGGAATTATTAAGAAAGGGATAGAAAATAAGACCCAGAATATCTTACTGCCCCTGTATAAAACTATGGTACGTCCACATCTTGAAGACTGTGTACAGATGTGGTCTCCTCACCTCAAAAAAGATATTTTGGCCTTGGAAAGGGTTCAGAAAAGGGCAACTAAAATGATTAGGGGTTTGGAACGGGTCCCATATGAGGAGAGGTTAAAGCGACTGGGACTTTTCAGTTTAGAAAAGAGGAGACTGAGCGGGGATATGATAGAGGTATATAAAATCATGAGTGGTGTGGAGAGGGCCGATAAAGAAAAGTTATTTATTAGTTCCCTAAATAGAAGAACTAGAGGACACCAAATGAAATTAATGGGTAGCAGGTTTAAAACGAATAAAAGAAAGTTCTTCTTCACACAGCATGTAGTCAGCCTGTGGAACTCCTTGCCAGAGGAGGCTGTGAAGGCTAGGACTATAATAGAGTTTAAAGAGAAGCTAGATAACTTCATGGAGGTTAGGTCCACAAAAGGCTATTAGCCAGGGGATAAAATGGTGTCCTTGGCCTCTGTTTGTCAGAGGCTGGAGAGGGATAGTAGGAGACAAATCGCTTGATCATTGTCTTCGGTCCACCCTCTCTGGGGCACCTGGTGCTGGCCACTGTCGGCAGACAGGATACTGGGCTAGATGGACCTTTGGTCTGATCCAGTACGGCCATTCTTATGTTCTTCTGTTCTTAAGTTCTTACTTTGCTACCATATCATTTAAAATAGTCTTTTGAAGTACATAACACTTCCCAAGATTTATATTGGCTACCTCTTCATTCTAGAGAAATTACTCCTGTCCCATAACAACAAATACAATTTGCATTCAATACAATGCACTCCAAAGATATTTAACCATAATTCAAAAGATTTTTTCAAAGATATTGAAGGAAATTTTCATGTCTGTCATACATGCACAAAGGTTTGTGAGACAGGGTCTGAAATGTAGATTTAGAACAAGATTTTAGATGGATAAACTTCCATTTTTTAAAATATTCTCCTAAAAGTGTGAAATGTAATATAGATTTTATTTTTAAAATAACCAAATGAAGCTAGAGACAACATCAAGCTCAATGATAATGCTCATTTTCTATTATTGTGCTTTATCTTGTACTCCGCAGGAAGACAAAACATTAGGAATGTGTCACACTGAGCACCGGCAACTAGATAGATAATATAGATAGATGAAATTCATTATGGTGATTGTTGTGAGAAAGCTGTTACAAAGTAAGTTACTGTAAAAGCTACTGCATCTCTTTCAAAAGGTAGTAAAATCTTTATTCTTATTTCTGATAGAAATAAATTTACTGGCTGTGAGTTAGCAAGAATGTTCTGATCCTTAATTTTGCAAGGTTCACTCTGGGTGTTGCCTAGTTCACTATTCATAATGAATATATCTGTTGTATTGACCTATGGAGAGAGGCTGTGCCTTAGTTAACCAGAACTATTGCCTTTCAGGGACTAGAAGTTCAAAGTAGGACCTAGAAATTAATTCTATATTAGACCAGTATTTAAGAGCCAATTTAACATGCTGTGAATCATGAGATTGATATATTTTTGACATTGTTTGTTGTTGAATGGTGTACCAGATGGAGTTTCTCTATGGATTTTTCTCCTCTGATAACAGCATATCACTATAGTCGAGTCTGAGGGAAATGAACATTGGATCAACACATTGACACAGTATAAAATGGTGCAGATTTCTGGCTAGACAAAGAAGATAACTTTTGTTATAGGATTATCCAGGGACAGTGGATAGTTCAGCATCGATTGCATTCTGGATGCCATCTTCATAAGCAAGAGAGACAATCTCTTTTGAGATAAATATCACAGGCTTACCTAGTTTTTCAAAATGTCCCCCCCCCCAAACAAAAAACAATGCCACCTCTATCTTGCAACTTTGATTCAGCAAATTTCTTTTCACTCATGTCTTTATCTCACTCAGGGACACAGGAAAACTGTATGATGAAATACAAATTATGATTCACTGTGTATTTATATTAAATAACTAAATAAGGGTACGACTACACAGCAAAGTTATTTTGAAATAACAGCCGTTATTTTGAATAACTTCACTCGTATCTACACAAGCCAACCGCTATTTTGAAATTAATTCGAAATAGCAGAGGGCTTATTTTGAAATTGGTAAACCTCATTCCATGAGGAATAACACCAATTTCAAAATTGCTATTTTGAATTAAGTGCTGTATAGACACTTATTTTGAAATAGAGGGCCTCTAGCCCTTCCCAGGGTGTCCTGGTGGCCATTCTGGCCACAACCAGGAAAACTCCTCTCCTCCCCACTGTCCCCGGAGCCCTTAAAGGGGTAGAGTCTGTTTGGCCAAAGTGCCTGTTTCAACTCCAGGCCTGCCAGCCCAGAGCCAGCAGTCGTTGCCCTGACCCAGTTGCCTCAACATGAGCAAGGCAGCCAGTCCTCCACCGCTCCCCATGAGGAGTCTGCAAGCTCCCAGAAGCCTGCCAGGTGCCAGAAAAGGCGGACGCCTTCCTGGTCCAGTGCGGAGATCATGGACCTCATTGAGGTTTGGGTGGAATCCTCCAACATCCATGATCTCCGCACTAGATGGAGGAACGCGGCCATCTACAGATGGATGGCTGCCAGCCTGGCCACCAAAGGCCACATGCGTACCCAGGAGCAGGAGCGCATGAAAATAAAGAAGCTGTGGCAGGCCTATGCCAGGGCCACAGGGGGCAGCTTCCAACCAGGGGCAGACCCAGTCCCCTGCCCTTATTCTGATGCCCTGGACCACATCCTGCGGGGCTGGACGGTCTGTGCCCCCCAGGTGGTCATCGACCCTGGAGCAGAGGGCCCTGGCCATGAGACGGAGGAGAAGGAGGATGGCCAGGAGCCTCAGGAGCTTGGAGGGAGCGTGCCATGCACCCAGGACACCCGAGCCATCCCAGCGAGCCTGTCGCTGGTGTCATCCGAGGATGGGGAGGCAACGACATGTGAGTGCCATCACTGTCCCCTTATGCGGTGGGGGGAGGAGAGGAGGAGAGGGAGACCACGGATCATGCAGCAACTTGTGCATGTGCCATGCCACTCCTGGGCACATGGTCCCAGCTGGCTGCCACTCAGGGGCCTTGGCCTGTTACCCACACACGTGTATGTATGAAGGCACATGACGTGCTCCTGACCCCAGGGTGGGACACTGCACGATGCCCTCCCTCCACAAGCCCCCTTTACGCGGAGACAGGGGACATATTCCCCCCGGACCTGCACTATATACAGCACAGGGGCATGGGTGCAGTCCCGGGCCAGCTCCCATTCCCGGGGATAGGAGGACATGCTGAACATGGCCTGTGTGCAAGCACATCAGCTCCAATGGTGCGGAAATCTGCCGTCCTCGCCGTGCAGAGGAGGGCTGGGCTTCATCCACTGTGTCCCCAGGGATAACTGACCACTTCTCTTGTTTCTCCACAACTGCAGCAGCTGCGAGTGCAGGAAGCACCACCCCGCCCAGGACATCCTCCCACACCTGGGCCAGCAGGCTGACCCATAACCAAGAGGAGTACCAGAGGCAGCACCTCGGGATTCTGCGAGGCCAGCACTGTACCCTGAACTACTGGGTTCATGAAGACCTGCAGCTGTGGTGGGAGAGCTGGCAGGAGCTGCTTGACCAGGGCTGTGCCATCTCTGGCCACCTGCAGGCAGCAGAGGCTGGAGCTGCAGAGATTGCTGCCTCCTGCATCTCTAGCCCCTGCTGCCACCCCAGCTATCGCTCCTCCTCCTACTGCTGCTCCCCCTCCCGCTTCTTCCTCTCCACCCCTCTACCCGCCCCACCCTCCATAACCGCTCCACCTTGGGAATGCCAGGGCCCCCGCACACACGGTGCTGGGAGACAGGTGGGCCAGCAAGACCCCCAACCCTGAGCTTTTCCTCCCCCTTCCTCCCCTTGCTCCCCCTTCCAGCTCCCTCTTTCGTCCTCCCCCTCCCACCTTCTTGCCTCCCCTCCACTGCGCTCATTCCCCTCCACCCCAGTTTTGTTCAATAAAGAGAGTTTGTTTTTGTCAACATACGTGTCTTTATTTACATGAGGAAGGGGGGTTAGGGAGGGTGCAGTGAAAGGATGTGAGGGTGAAATGAGGCACAAGCCCCCAGTGGGGCATACCAGGGAGACTTTAGTCCTCCTCCATCTGGAAGCTCTCCCGCAGGGCCTCCCGGATACGGACAGCCCCCCGATAGGCCTCCCAATTGGGAGCCATGTGGGGCTGCATGTACAGGCCAGCCAAGTGGTCGGCCTCTGCCATCCAGCCTGGCAGGAAAGCCTCCCCCTTCCTCTCACACAAATCATGCAGCACACAACACACTGCCACCATATACAGAACATTCCACTCGGAGAGGTCCAGGCAGGTGAGGAGGCATCTAAAACAGGCCTTCAACCAGCCAAACGCCCCCTCCACCATGATGCAGGCCCTGCTGAGCTTGGCATTAAAGGCCTGTCTTGAGGGGTTGGGGTGTCCCGTGTAGGGCTTCATCAGCCAGGGTTGTAGGGAATAGACCGCATCCCCCACAAGGCGCACAGGCACGTCCATGTCTCCGACCCTAATGTGGTGATCGGAGAAGAAACTCCCAGTGTGCAGCCTTTGGCACACAGAGGAGTTACAGTAAACCCGCATGTCATGTGCTTTGCCGGACCAGCCCATGTTAATGTCCATGAAGTGGCCCCGGTGGTCAGACACAGCCTGCAGGATAATGGAGAAGTATCCCTTCTGGTTTATGTGCAGGGAGGCCTGGTGTTCCGGGGCACGGATGGGGATGTGTGTCCTGTCAATTGCCCCCCCGCAGTTGGGGAAGCCCAGGGTGCCAAACCCCTCGATCACCACGTCCACATGAGTGAGGCAGATGACTCTGCAGAGCAGCGCCCTGTTGATGGCCTTCACCACCTGCAGAGGAACACACAAAACAGAGAGTCACTGGGGTGCCAGGGTGGCTGAGAGTGCTCCTTCCCCACCACTGCCCCGTGCCCCCATTCCGCAGTAGCAACCCCCCTGCAATCCTGGCCACTGCAGGCAGTCCATAGTGCGGGTGGAACAGAACAAACCCTCCTGGGTAGGGGAACTTGCACCACCTCCCCCTCTTTTCCTTAGGGCAGCCCATCCCCTCCTTGCACTTCCCCCCCCCTCCTGGCAGAGTGGCCGGAGATTGCCATACCTTCATGAGCATCGTTCCGACGGTGGATCTCCCCACACCGAACTGGTTCCCCATGGATTGGTAGCAATCCGGCGTGGAGATCTTCCAGAGGGTGATGGCCACACACTTCTGGAAGGGAATGGTGGGCCTCGTGTGTGTCCCATCGCTGCAGAGCAGGGGCGAGCCACTCACAGAGCTCCATGAAGGTGTCCTTCTTCATCCTAAAGTTCTGGGTCCATTGTTGTTCTTCCCAGCTCTCCAGGACAATGTGGTCCCACCAGTCGCTGCTGGTGTCCAGATGCAGTGGGGCACGCTGGCATCCAGGAGCTGCAGCTGCTCCTCCATGTACCCCAGGAGGGTCCGGATGACAGCGTGGGGGTTGGGCTGCAGCAGATGCTGTGAGGCAGCCTGCAGAAAGAGCAGCCGGGCTTGTAGCAACACATCCAAAAGAAGCACAGGAGTGCCCAGGGGCAGCTCCAGCTCCATGGTGCACAGTTCTGTGGTGTCCCAAGTGAGGGCAACCAGAGCACACAGAGAAAAAAGTGCTTTGCTGTCCCTCAGTGAGGTAGGCAAGCAAGCAGGGAAACCTGAGAACTGGCTGTCCAGGGGGTTCCCTTTAAGCATAGGCCTCAGATAGCCTCAGGCAGCAGCCACACAAAGTAACTCCTGACCTGATGCCCTGCTGCAATCGGTTTCAGATGTCCTTAAATGCGATTCAGCATCCAATCAGCGTGGACGCGCTATTTTGAAATAGCAAAACGATATTTCGAAATGCATTTTGTGTGTAGACGCATTATTTCGAAATATCTTATTACTATAAATATTTTGAAATAAGATATTTTGAAATAACTCTGTAGTGTAGACATACCCTAACTTAATTTTAAACTCTGTGGAATGGAGAAAATACATTTGTCAAATAGTAATGTGAGGGAAAAAAATCCCCTCACCTGAAAAGAAGTATAAGCCAAGATCTCAATTAGTATAAATCAGCATCTTTCCCTCTGACCCCTTATATTTTAACTTTTAGGAGCAACAGAAATAGAATTAGTAGACATATAGTTACTTTAGATTAAAAATTAAATTCTCCATTCCTTGGCAGTTGATTCAAAATCATATTACCTTGGATCTCGATAATAATTTCAGACAATTAAGTCAAATCAAACAGCTTCTCCAGAGTGCTAGCAATTTATTATTGGAAATCCAGCTACGTTATAGCAAACAGAACAGCCTTGCTAGCATATTTTGCTTTGCTGTTTCAGTGAGGTCAGGATTCTGGCTTATCAAACTAGAGACAAAAACTGAGATTCCACAGGAAGACTCTATCAAACAATCTGACACTCTCAGCTGACTGGAACAGACTGGTATTTAGAACATGTACATAGCTTACTTAGTATGCCAGTGTTCAATTTTCATTCTCAGGACACTAATCTCTTCAGCCTTAATTGAAGTACCTGTCAAACATTTGTTGAACTAGTTTGTTTTCAAACTGAAACTCTTGAGAACAAGTTACAACATGTTTGTAAGGTATTTATGTCAATGCCGACACCTTTGAAGTCAATGAAGCCTTGTTTAGCCCTTCTATTCTGTTTGATATAGCTCAAGACAATGGACAAGTACCAAAAATTACTGACAAGAAAATCCATCAGGCAATGTTTTTTACAGTAATGTCTTTAGCATTCCCACAAACATAGAGAAGACCAGTGCATTTTCAATTTAATCAATTTAATCAGTGTAAGTCGTGTAAAAGTCCCAGAGTCATTTTTTTTTCAGTCTTCAGATATGTTCCTTGAAAATTATGGAACATTCTTGGATATTTTAATAAAACATAACCATAAATTATTTTTGTTATTTAATTCTTTTGCAGCTCTGTAACATTGACTAAGGAAGATGTAACCCAGGATAAATTAGTTAGGTCAGATCCTCACTTAATCTAAACTGGCAATACCACATTCATTTCAATGGATGTTTGTTCATTTATAGCAGCCATAGTGTATGATGGAAAAAACAATAACTCCAGTTCAGGTGCTAGGGCTTGTCTATACTTATCCTGAGAGTGACACTCCAGAGATTGATCTTCCAGGATTCAATATAGTGGGCTAGTAGAACCTGCTAAATCGAATACTAGTGGCGTCCCTGACAACTCTGGTACTGTATGGGGTTGGGAAGAGTAAGGGACGTCAAAGGCAGAATTTCTCCTATCAACCTACCACAGTGGACCAGCCAGAGAAATTTGAGTTAAGGTACATTGACTCCAGCTATGCTATTCTCATAGCTGGAGTTGCATATCTTAGGTCAACTTTTTCCAATAGTGTACACCTGGCCCTAGTCATTAGAGACATACAGTCATAGGTCAAAAATGGACCTCAAAAGGTCATCCATTCCTGTGCCCTGCACTGAGCACAAAGTTAAGTATTATCTGGACCATCCCTAAGGGTGTGGAGTTGTCTAATCTGACCTTAAAAATCTCCAGTGCTGGAGATTCCACAGTTTCCCTAAGCAATTAATTATACAAGTGCTTAAATGCCTGGACAATTAAGGAGTTTTTCTTAATGTCCAACCTATATCTCCCTTGTTGCAAGGTAAGCCCATTGTTTCTTGTCTTCTCCTCATATGTTAAGGAGAATTTCTTTTCTTCCTCCTCCTTTTATTTTTTTAATACTTGAAAACTGTTATGTCCCTTTTCAATCATCTTGTCTCCAGACTAAAACCCAGTTTTTTGGATTTTTTTTTCAATCTTCCCTCACAGGTCATGTTTTCTAGACTTTAAATAATTTGTGTTGCTCTTCTCTAGGTTTTCTCCAATTTTGTCCATATCTTTTGTAAAATGTGGCACCCACAATGACACAGAATACTCTAGCTGAAGCCTAATTAGCATGGAGTAGAACAGAAAATTACTGCTATCTTGCTTCAAACATTCCTGCTAACACATCAGGGAAAGAAATGTGCTTTTTTTTTGGCAAAAGTATTATAGTGTTGACTCATATTTAGCTTATGAACCACTGTGATCCTTAAAACTCTTTCTGCAGTCATCTGTAGCCAGACAGAGGCCCCCCGCCTGTCACATCCATCTTGCTTGCACCTCTGAGGTGCCTGGAGCACACAGGACACAGAGAGCAATAAAATCAGCATAGTCTTTGAAGCCTTGACAGAAGGCCCAGATATGCTGGCTCATCTGACCCTGGATAACTATAAACACAGATAAGAGAGGGTAATCAAGCCAAATGCTGACCTAGAGGCTGCGAGAACTGCCCTTGGCTGGCACCTATGTTGATACGATCACACAACTGTCCCTGGGAGAGGAATCGCCCGCTCAAAAAAGAATGCCCAGTACTCCCAATTTAGTTATCTCTCTTACAAGTATAAATTAAGTTCACAACTCCCTTGTAAGAACTGGTGTCACAAAGACGAACCAACACAATTTGGCACCATAGATAAGAAAGAGAATACGTGTCCCCCCCCCGGGTATAAAGATGGGCCCAGCAGCACACTCACTCTGAGCGTCAATCTACCATCTACCTGCTGGTCGGGTTAGGTAATTGTCTCCCGAGGTCCACATGGGGACGTCCAGCCTCGTATTCATCTTTCCCGGGGAATAGAGTGACTGGTCCTGTCCTGACACGCTGGAATCGAGAGACGCAGAAGGGGGTAAAAATTGTACCTGTATGTGTCATTTGTCTTAGTGCATGCATAGAACTAGAGCTCTTTAAAGATTAAGCTGTCACTTGGTACCGTTATTTTCTAACTTCCTTTTACCTTTGTAACCATTTTAAGATCTGTATTTGCTAGCAGTTAAAAAGTAGACTTATTAAAGTTAAAAAGACTTATTAAAAGTCTTTTTAATAAACTTGTAACTGTTCAAGCTTTAACCTGACTCCTCCTTTTGCTGTAACAGAACCAGACACAATTAAAAGAACTCTAGCCTGTCAAAGGGGTAGACACAGTGAGAGCTGGGCATTTGGGCTCTGCCGCCTCCACGGGGCAGACCTGGGGGCACCTGTCAGCCTCCCTTGGCTGCCCGCTGCGAAGGGACCTTGTGTCCTAGCAGTCAAAGACACGGGTGTAATAAGCTCTCCCTGCAGACTTTGGGGCACCCGTCAGCCTCCCCTAGGCTGCCCGCTGCGAAGGGACCCTGTCCTAGCAGTTGAAGACTTGGGTGTTTAATAGGGCTCACAGACCACACACACACACACTACCCCGGCCATCAGCTGACAGTCATCCTTTCTCTGTAGTTATTTCCCATTTTGTATTTGTGAAATTGAATGTTCTTTCCTAAGCGGAGTATTTTGCTTTTGTCCTTATTGAATTTCCATTTATTTATTTCAGGCCATTTCATCAGTTAGTTAAGATTGTTTTGAATTTTAATTGCATCCTCCAAAGCACTTAATATTATTCTCCCAGACTGAAATTATCTGCAAATTGATGTGTACACTTTATGCCATTATCTAAATCATTTATGAAGATACTGAACAGAACTAAAGCCTGTGGAACTCTACTCAACATGCTCTTCCAGCTCGAGTGAGAACCACTGATAATTACTCTTGGGGAATGGTTTTCCAACCAGCTATGCATCTACCTTATAGTAGCTCCATCTATGTGTATTTTTCTAATTTGTTCATGATAAGATCATGGAAGACACTATTAGAAGCTTTCCTAAAGTCAAAATATACCACATCTACCACTTTCCTCCCTCCACAAGTCTTCTTACCCTTTCAAAGAAAGCCATTTGATTGATTTGACATGATTTTTTCTTGACAAATCCATGTTTAGTGTTGCTTAACACTTATCTTCTAGGTGCTTGGAAAAAATATTTCTAAATTATTTGCTCCATTATCTTTCCAAGCACCGATGTTAAGCTGAATATTCTATAATTCCCTAGATTGTTCTCATTCCTTAATTTATACATCAGCACTATATTTGCCTTTTTCTACTCCTCTGGAATTGTTCCTGTCTTCCATTACTTTTGTAATGTAATCACTAACAGCTTGGATATCTTCTTGGTTATCTCCTTGAATATTCTAGGATATATTTAATCAAACCCTGGTGACTTGAAGACTTTGAATTTATGTAAATAATTTTAACTTGTTCTTTCCCTATTTTAGCTTCTAATTTTATTTATTTTTCACCGGCATTCATTAAGTTAGATGTCAAATTTCTGCTACACTTTTTGATTAAACCTGAGACAAACGAGTCATTTAGCATGTTTGCTATTTGCACACTGTCTGTTATTGTTCCTCCCTTGCATTAAGTAAAGGGGTACCCTGTTCTTGGTCTTGTTTTAATGTATTTGTAGAATGTTCTCATTTCTCTTTATGTTTCTAGCTAGTTTAATCTCATTTTGTGCTCTGGCCCTTTCTAATTTTCACACTACATACTTCTGTCATTGGTTTATATTTAGCCTCTTTAATCTGAGCTATTTTTCACTCTTTTTATAGGAGTCTTTCTTGTGTTTCAGATCATCAGAGATCTCTAACTTAAACCAAGGTGCTTATTTACCATATTGTTTTTCCTATTCAGTTAGATTGTTTGCTCTTGTGACCTTAATAATGTCTCTCTGAAAAACTGGCAGCTGTCTTTAAGTGTTTTTCCTTTTAGAGTTGTTTTCAATGGGAGCTTACCTATCAACCTCTTGAATTTGTTAAAGTCCGCCTTCTTGAAACTCATTATGTTTATCACTAAGTATTCCTTAGAATCACGAACTTTATCATTTCATGATTATTTTCACCTAAGCTGCCTCTCACTTTTAAATGATCAATCAGTTCCTCCCGATTTGTCAAAATCAAATATACAACATTCTCTTCTCAGACAGCTTTCTCCACCTTCTGAAATAAATAATCTCCAATACATTACAAGAACTTGTTGGATAATCTGTGCCCTGCTATTTTCCCAGAAGATGCCTGGGTACGTGATGTCCCTCATCACCACCAAGTCCTGTGTTTTGGCTGATTTTTTTTTAGTTGTAAAAAAGTGTCTTCCACCTCCTCCTGGTTAGGTAGTCTGTAGCAGACCCCTATCATGACATCACCATTTTTTTTACTCCTTTTTTATTTATCCAGAGACTTTAAACAAGTCAGCCTCCTATTTCCATCTCAGCCTCAGTCCAAGTGTACACATTTTTTATATATAAAATACTATTCAGTATAATTAAAAAAGACCATTTGTATAATTGTTTCTACCACTGTTATACAAGTTCAACAAATCTTATATCTGGTGTTTTATCTAAGGTATCAATGGAAAAGTTAAAATCAGACAAGTAAGTTTATCTTGATTAAATCCATGTATCATCAATGTATCCAAAGTTATAAATATTGGCTTTGGAGCTGTATCTCAAACATTAATTGTATGACTAGTGGCACCCCCTGCACCAGATAGATTTACATCAGGACTAGACAGCTTTGGGTTGATGGCCCATTGAGGACACTCAGCTCACCACAGACTATTGGAGAAACTCCTCCTACTCAGTATGCCTTTTCTGTGGATGCCTCAAATAGTGTGGGCCCCATGGCCACTTCTGTGATTCAGGAAATCATGAAAGGATAGGTGATGAGGACATGTGACCTAAATCTCAATCTTTTGCCAGTGACTTTACATGTTCATGTGACCCTGGAATCCATATTGTGCCAGTAACCTTCCATACACCTGTTCAAGGCTACAGATTGCATACCATGGTGTCATCATTTTGCCTCAAACAAAGAGTTTTGAGAGGGAGTTCTCCAGGTAAAGGAGGAGCAAATACAGGACCCTTGGGGTAAGTGGATGTCTGTAGTGTGTGTGTTTGGGGGTTACTTGCTGTGTGCTGAGCTTTTGTTTGTTTGTTTGTTTGTTTGAAGGAGCGTGTGCAGTGGCCGGCAGTTGGAAGCTGTGAGCTTCTAAAGGTTTGAAATCTAGAAGCCTCTGTTAATTGGCTGAGCCTTAATCAGGGGCGGGGCTATCAGGAAGGCCAGGGCTTTATAAAGCAGTGAGTTAGTGACCAGGACCAGCAAACAGGAAGTTTTGAGAGGGAGTTTGGAAGGGGTGTGGGAAGGGGCCAAGGTACACTTTCCATTCTTTATAGTTTAGTTTAAAGGTTTTAATCAAAACTTCCTGATTTAACTAGAAACCCAATCAATAACCTAGGTAGCTGTTGGAGAGAATACAGAAGCCCAGCAACAGAGTGAGGGCTATCTTGTTTATTGCACTCAGAGTAACAGGTATGATTACCTGCCCTATGGGCGGGTGGCGTATGTGTGCATTTGGTGCAAGGAGCTCCTGGTCCTCAGAGACTGCATACAGGCTTTGGAGGCCTGGGTGGCTGAACTGGAGGAGCTGAGGGAGGCAGAGAGGTACGTAGATGAGGCTTTCCGGGACACTGTAGAATTGTCCCACTTCCAGTCAGACAGCCCCTGTGCTGTTAAGGAGGATGAAAGGCTCAGTGAAGGAGAGCAGTCGATGGGAGCAGAGGGAAACCTTCCCATAGTTGGGACCCTCCTTCCAGATGTTGGGGTATCCTCTCTCACTGAGGTTACCTCTCTGGAGGAGGGAACTCCAGTCAGTAGGAAAAGGCAGTTGTTAGTAATGGGAGATTTGATCATTAGAAATGTAGATAGCTGGGTTTGTGATGACTGGGAGAACCATATGGTGACTTGCCTGCCTGGTGCGAAGATTGCGGATCTCTCGAGGCATCTAGATAGACTTATGTGTAGTGCTGGGGAGGAGCCAGTGATCGTGGTACATGTAGGTACCAATGACATAGGGAAGGGTAGCAGAGATGTCCTGGAGGCCAAATTTAGGCTGCTGGGAAAGAGACTGAAATCCAGGACCTCTATGGTGGCATTCTCAGAAATGCTTCCAGTTCCATGCGCAGGGCCAGGTAGGCAGGCAGAGCTTCAGAGTCTCAATGCATGGATGAGACAATGGTGTAGGGAGGAGGGGTTTAGCTTTATAAGGAACTGGGGAAACTTTTGGGATAGGGGGAGCCTATACAGGAAGGATGGGCTCCACCTACACCATAGTGGATCCTGACTACTGGCACTTAATATAAAAAGGTCACAGAGCAGTTTTTAAACTAAGAGATCGGGGAAAGCTGATAGGTGAGGCGGAGCATGTGAATCAGACAGAGACGTCTCTTAGAGGAGAGTCTACTGATAGAGATTCTCTAGGTTTTAGTCAGGAGGAGAGGATGGAAGAGGATAAAGTATGGGCCAGATCAGATGAAAAACATTCACATAAAAAAGAATCTGACACATCAGAAAAGGGCAGAGAAATAAAAAGGGACACATTTTTAAAGTGCTTGTACACAAATGCTAGAAGTCTACAAAATAAGATGGGTGAACTAGAGTGCCTCATGTTAAAGGAGGATACTGATATAATAGGCGTCAAAGAAACCTGGTGGCGTAAGGACAATCAATGGGACACAATCATTCCGGGGTACAAAATATATTGGAAGGACAGAACAGGTTGTGTGGGTGGGGGAGTGGCACTATATGTGAAAGAAAATGTAGAATCAAATGAAGTAAAAATCTTAAATGAATCAACATGTTCCATAGAATTGCTATGGATAGTAATTCCCTGCTCTAATAAGAATATAACAATAGGGATCTATTATCGACCACCTGACCAGAACAGTAATAGTGACTATGAAATGTTAAGGGAGATTAGAGAGGCTATCAAAATAAAGAACTCAATAATAGTGGGGGATTTCAACTATCCCCATATTGACTGGGTACATGTCACCTCAGGACGAGATGCAGACATAAAATTTCTTGATACCTTAAACGACTGCTTCTTGGAGCAGCTGGTACAGGAACCCACAAGGGAAGAGGCAATTCTTGATTTAGTCCTGAGTGGCACACAGGATCTGGTCCAAGAGGTAACTATAACAGGACCGCTTGGAAATAGTGACCATAATATAATAACATTTAACATTCCTATGGTGGGAAGAACACCTCAGCAGCCCAACACTGTGGCATTTAATTTTAAAAAGGGGAACTATGCAAAAATGAGGAAGTTAGTTAAACGGAAATTAAAAGGTACAGTGACTAAAGTAAAATGCCTGAAAGCAGCCATAATAGAGGCCCAACTTAAATGTATACCCCAAATTAAAAGACATAGTAAAAAAGAGCCACCGTGGCTTAACAACCGTGTAAAAGAAGCAGTGAGAGATAAAGACATCTTTTAAAAAGTGGAAGTCAAATCCTAGTGAGGTGAATAGAAAGGAGCATAAACACTGCCAAATTAAGTGTAAAAATGTAATAAGAAAAGCCAAAAAGGAGATTGAAGAACAGCTAGCCAAAAACTTGAAAGGTAATAACAACATGTTTTTTAAGTACATCTGAAGCAGGAAGCCTGCTAAACAACCGGTGGAGCTCCTGGACGAAATACAAAAGGAGCACTTAAAGATGATAAAGTCATTGCGGAGAAACTAAATGAATTATTTGCTTCAGTCTTCACGGCTGAGGATGTTAGGGAGATTCCGAAACCTGACCCATCCTTTGTAGGTGACAAATCTGGGGACTTGTCACAGATAGAAGTGTCATTAGAGGAGGTTTTGGAATTAATTGATAAACTTAACAGTAACAAGTCACCGGGACCAGATGGCATTCACCCAAGAGTTCTGAAAGAACTCAAATGTGAAATTGCGGAACTATTAACTATGGTTTGTAACCTATCCTTTAAATCAGCTTCTGTACCCAATGACTGGAAGATAGCTAATGTAACGCCAATATTTAAAAAGGGCTCTAGAGGCGATCCCGGCAATTACAGACTGGTAAGTCTAATGTCAGTACCGGGCAAATTAGTTGAAACTAGAGTAAAGAATAAAATTGTCAAACACATAGAAAAACATAATTTGCTGGGCAAAAGTCAGTATGGTTTCTGTAAAGGGAAATCATGTCTTACTAATCTATTAGAGTTCTTTGAACGGGTCAACAAATATGTGGACAAGGGGGATCCAGTAGATATAGTGTACTTAGATTTCCAGAAAGCCTTTGATAAGGCCCCTTACCAAAGGCTCTTACATAAATTAAGTTGCCATGGGATAAGCGGGAAGATCCTTTCATGGACTGATAACTGGTTAAAAGACAGGAAACAAAGGGTAGGAATAAATGGTAAATTTTCAGAATGGAGAGGGGTAAGTAGTGGTTTTCCCCAAGGGTCAGTCCTAGGACCAATCCTATTCAACATATTCATAAATGATCTGGAGAAAGGGTAAACAGTGAGGTGGTAAAGTTTGCAAACGATACTAAACTGCTCAAGGTAGTTAAGACCAAAACAGACGGTGAAGAACTTTAAAAAGATCTCACCAAACTAAGTGACTGGGCAACAAAATGGCAAATGAAATTTAATGTGGATAAATGTAAAATAATGCACATTGGAAAAAATAACCCCAACTATACATATAATATGATGGGGGCTAATTTAGCTACAACTAATCAGGAAAGAGATCTTGGAGTCACCGTGGATAGCTCTCTGAAGATGTCCAGGAAGTATGCAGTGGCAGTCAAAAAAGCAAACAGGATGTTAGGAATCATTAAAAAAAGGATAGAGAATAAGACGGAGAATATCTTATTGCCCTTTTATAAATCCATGGTACGCCCACATCATGAATACTGCGTACACATGTGGTCTCATCTCAAAAAAGATATACTGGCATTAGAAAAGGTTCATAGAAGGGCAACTAAAATGATTAGGGGTTTTGAACAGGTCCCATATGAGGAGAGATTAAAGAGCCTGGGACTTTTTAGCTTGGAAAAGAGGAGACTAAGGGGGGATATGATAGAGGTATATAAAATCATGAATGGTGTGGAGAAAGTGAATAAGGAAAAGTTATTTACTTGTTCCCATAAAATAAGAACTAGGGGCCACCAAATGAAACTAATGGGCAGCAGGTTTAAAACAAATAAAAGGAAGTTCTTCTTTGCACAGAGCATAGTCAATCTGTGGAACTCATTACCTGAGGGGGTTGTGAAGGCTAGGACTATAACAAGGTTTAAAAGAGAACTAGATAAATTCATGGAGGTTAAATCCATAAATGGCTATTAGCCAGTATGGGTAAGGAATGGTGTCCCTAGCCTGTTTGTCAGAGGGTGGAGATGGATGGCAGGAGAGAAACCTGTTCGATTCACTCCCTCTGGGACACCTGGCATTGGCCACTGTTGGCAGACAGGGTACTGTGCTGGATGGACCTTTGGTCTGACCCAGTATGGCTGTTTTATGTTCTTATGTTCTTTCCTGCCCCAGTTCTCTGAACTATGGATTTAAAATTAAAGGAATTATTTTGAACTATAGACTGAGAACCTTCCAATCTTTTGGAACTCATCAGAGAGACCTTTGCAAGTCAGCAGTCTATTCCATCATTGCTACAAACCTAATATAAGGATTTTGCAATCATTTGATTATATGATCTATTAACCATTTATTAATTTTATTATTTATTATTATTAATTAATAATAATCATAAATGTCAAAGCACTGGGAACAACATAAAAATACCCTTTACAGCGCTGAAACTATGGGATATTTTATTCATCAGCACCAATATTGGTTTGACAATAAACAATGAGGAAATCCCAGCATTAATTCAATGGAAAAGAACTTTGTATTCTGTAACTGGCAAAATGGTTCTTCTGACCAGTGAAAACATAGCTGAAGTTCAAAGAAGGCTATGTGACATCAAAAGTAAGTGGCGACCAGAGAAGGCCTCTGAGATTCAGGCTTTAATAGACCAGGATGTCAGAAGAAACTTCTTTCAGGAAAAAAAGCAAATGAACTACAACTCCTCTGAGGAATATTGATGGTGTTTCAAAATTAAAATGTTTGGTTTTCATCTGATACATTTTTGGGTTTTCAGTGTTGTGTTTATGGAGTGGAAGTTCTTTTTTTTTTTTTGTTGGTTTGGTTTTGATGTACACATTGACATAGAAAACAGACTCTTTTGTGACAATTTTAATTTAGTCAAAAGCCCAGTTTTCTACCAAAGAACAATTATGATGGAAATTTTTCCACCAGCTCTGCATGAGTGTTAATATAAGTTCAAAAGAAATACACACCTCCAAGACTCTCATAATGAAACAGCCATTAAAATAGCAAAAACATAGTAAGTCAAATCACAGTAACTCATTTAGTTATTAACATAATATTTTGGTACACTAACATGGATGGAGGCCCCCGAGGTTGGAAAATCGGTGTTTGAAGGGGTTAGTGGCAATGTACGGCACTCACAGATCTAGATCTATTGGATATCTCTATGCGGGGAGGGGGAGGAGGGAGAAGAAGAGGGAGAGGGAGAGGGAGACAAAAAATATTACTTACTTCTGTTCCCTCAGGGTCCTAACTTATCCTATAACAAAATAGACCACAGTTAGTCATGATACAATTCCACTGACATCAATAGATTTGCACCACGGTTTATTTGTCCCACAAACCATAATTATCACCTGAACTTTATCTAGATTCATAGTGATCAAAAAGTTAATCAGATGGACTTCAGCCTTTGATGAAACCTAAAGAAAAATACCACCCCTCTACTAAAGTGATTTAAATTGCTGAAAATTATTTTTAAAAAATTACTAAAAATACAATGAGGCAGAAGAGCCCTTATAATATTAGGGGTTCATAAATGTCTGATTTTGGCATCCTGTATCTTAAGAATGTGACTGTTTATGAATCATACCTTTTACAGTGATGAGGTCAGGGGACTCATCCTGGGTATGTCTACACTTGCACCCTAGTTTGAACTAGGGATGCAAATGCAGGCATTCGAAATTGCTAATGAAGAGGGGATTTAAATATCCCGCGCTTCATTAGCACGATCTTGCCAGCACGCTAGTTCGAATCACAGCTGATTCGAACCAGGAAGTGCGCGCTGGGACGTGGTAGTTTGAACCAAAGCCCTTGGTTCGAACTAACCTTACTCCTCAAAAAATGAAAGCCTTTGTCAACTGATCCTGTAAACCTAGTTTCACGAGGCATAAGGGATCGGTCGGCAAAGGCTTTCCTTGTTGACCGAACCCCCGTCTTGACTGCCGGTTTGTGCCGACAAACAGCAGATCCAGCACAACATGACGGCCATTTTTATTCTAAAGAAGCGGGGGATATTTAAATCCCCACTTCAGTGACTATGTCGGTATGTCTAATTTACATGCCTCTGTCAGCAGAGACATGTAGTCTAGACATACCCTAGATTTGTTTTCTTCCAGGGACATTAGGCCAGATTTATAAAGCTATTTAGATGCCTAAATATGTATGTAAACACCTAATCACATTATGTAGGTAAGTTTAACCTTTTTACAAGGATAATTAGGCATCAACTAAGCCTGTTGCACAACCCTTTTACTCAGGTATCTATATTATAAATCTTGGGCACCTAGAAACATTATGGGAGCATATTAAGTTGTGCTAGAATATTGTGATACATGGCTATGCCACAAGATTCCTGCTCTGCACCTAGGGGCATTTGTAGTCCTTAATGTCAAATATATGACAATATATTGTCCATTTTAGCCCAGATGCCAGAACTAAAGCTCTTCAGCCATTAATCACCATTTTTAATTAGGCATGGACTTGTCTTTTGCATGACCTTGGGCCTGAAACAGAGGAGTTGTAAAGGATGTGAATGGGGTTAGTGAATGGTTAATGAATCAGCTAGAATGGCTTGGAGTAGAGCACTGGAAGTCTTGTGGATAGTTAAATAGGGTGGGACTAGAACAGTTAGGTTGCAGAGCTGGAAGATTATGTTGTAATAACAGGGCTTTAACATTTACCATACTTCTGATTTCAACCCTAAAAATGTGAAAGTTCATACTACAGATAGGTTTTGAATGAAGTCACTTTATTCTGCTGTCTTCATGCATTAGAAACCACCTTGATCTGTGAAGCCATGGTCTGACTGAGGATGACATAATTAGAGAAGACGGTCCAGGTTACTCGTCTCTTGCACCTGGAATATTTTAGCCAGAAGGCACCAGGCAGTTGTTGCACAGTTTAAGGAAGAGGTGAATGTGTTGAGTCATGAGAGATGAGCAGAGGAAGGGAACGGTACAGATGGGTTTGGTGACAGAAGTGGTATTTGGGACTGGAAGAGGCATGGAGCAAAGATGGCGCATACGTGGGAAGGATAGATGTTAGGATGGTAATGTGAATCAAAGGTATTGTAGCTTGAGGTCAGAAAGAGCCACCACTCATACAGTCTGATCACAGAACACCAACACTACCAGACATTCACAGGCTAAACCCAATAACCAGAATCAGACCAAAATATTACAGCCCTCAGGAGACTTAATTATTATGTATCATGGATGCACCAATGCCCAAGGTCTCTGTAATGACATGGAATACATTAAGTAAGATATAGCCAGATAATCATGGCAAGCAATATGAGCCCCACACTGCAGAGGAAGACAAAATAGCCTCAAAGTGACTGACAAATCCTTCTTAACCCTACATTCAGTAATCAAACCCTGAGCATGTAAGCCAGAACCAGACAACCAAGTCCAGAGAAAGAGAGAGGAAATTCTCAGGACCACAACAAAGCACTGTCCCAACATGTCCAATGTCCCATCTCCCGTTGATGCTTCAGCAGAAGTAGACAAAAAAAGCCTCTACCCCCATTAGGCAGGGGAGAGAATCCCTTCCTACAGGTGACCATTTGAAACTATGAAACATGAGATATTAGAAATATACGAACATGGACAAGAAGGGGCCTAGGACTTCTGAGTCCTGCTCCTCTCTACCACATACAGAAAAAAGGGGGAGATCAAATTAAATGTCAGATTAGGTGTTGCTTTCACAACGTGTGGAATAATGAAAACTTGTAACTCTGACAGAACCTGTATCTCTAAGCACTTATACATCCATGTAAGTACTTCCATTGAATTTAGTGAAGCAGCTTAATGTTCATAAAGTGACTCATGCGCACCATCGTAGTAAGTTTGGATCAATAGGGACTGTTCTGGCAAGCCATCTGCCTCTGTTACTCCCTTTGATTTAATCAGAGAGCTTCCAATATAGACTAGCCATTCCTTTCTTCATAGCCCTTTCTCATATGAATTTACAACTCCATGAGATCCAAATGTGCAGACTGTAGTCAGAATGATGAATATTAAAAATATGAGAAAGGTCTATTCCATTGACATATTACTCCCAGTGAAATGAGCCACACTAACATTTAAATAGCAGTGGGTGAAGAAATTACACGTGCTTAGATCTGCAGAATAACAGGTGAGGGGAAAGATTCTTGGTCATGGTATTTTTTTAGGAATGTACAAAAAACATTCTTTTGAAAGGAGACATATAAACACTTCTTTCTTAGACTGAACAATGTAGGGTTAGAATGTAGGTATATGTGTGGCGGGGTGAAGCAACCCCACCCCTGTCACAAGTCAGCTGAGGCGTGGGAGATGAAAGACGCCGGCACCCACCCGGAGCAAAAAGCGGCGGGACCTCTTTAAAAACCCTGAGTAGGGGAGGGGGAGGAACTGCACAGGGAATCTGTGCCCCAGAGGAAGCTGCAGACACAGCGCAGGGGAATGACGTCATGCGTCAGGGCGACATGACGTCAGACCAGCACCGGGGAACCCACAAGGGGGAGGGGGTCGGTGCCGGGGGAGGGGTGACGTCACCAAGCATAGCCGGGGATGGGGATAAAATGGAGGAGGTGTGGGAAGGAAAGGGAGAGAAGAGGGCGGAAGGAGAAGCAGAGATGGAGGCTAGCGCCGGAGGCATCATTGGGGACAGAGCCCAGGACCTCCGGGTAAGAACCCCGATGGCGGAGTTAGGAAGCAGCCCAGGGCGGGGTCGTGAAGCCCATGAGCAGACGTGTTTAGGGGCAACACCCCCGTCTGCTATAGTAGGGCATCTAGCTCCCTACGTCAGGGCCCTGGGCCTGGGCCCAGGAGAGTGGGCAGGCCCGGGCCCCTCTCTCCGCCGTTGAAAGGCTGTTATAGAGACTCCAGCCAGGACATTTATTCATTACGTGCGGCTATATAACCGTATTCCAGTCACCAAAGTAGGCTGTAATTGGGGGTAAGGGGTGCACAATCCAATAAAAGGGTGGAATTTGCATAAGACACGAGTGTGGACTCGTTACAATATGAACTGGATAAATGCTTGGTTGAATAGGTAGGTCACCTTTGAAGGGACTCACTAATGGACACCTCAGCAATTGATGTTATGCCTGCAGTTCTCCTGTTTTCTTTGTTGTATTCTCGAGAGCAATTGCTGAAAAATGGTGCTACATTACAATGTCCTGCTATATAAGACACTGAAGGTTCGTTTGCCTTCTCTGCAGGCAAACCTTCAAAGTATTTAAGGCTTCAGATGTATATAGTTAGCAGGATTCCTGTCCAGACCATCAGTGTATCTGGGATTTGACATATTAGCTATTTGTGATAGGTCATAGCTCGGTACCTGTAATATATAATTTAGTGGGGATATGAGGTCATTTAGGGTTCATAAATATACATTCCTGTATCTCCTTGTTATTGGCATTTCAACATTTATGTTTTGGAAAACTATTGCCCCTCTTACGTGGTTACTATGTATTTATAACTTTAACTCAAGTGGTAGTATTTTGTCCTGGAGTCTTAAATTTGTATGTTCCATGTATTAACTGCATACTATAAAATGCTCTCATGTATTTAACAGCTGTATATGATTAAACAGTCTAAAAGTAAAAAAACCAGTCTTCTTGCAAGGCAGATATTTGAAGTTGTGGATTTTTTTTATAAAGATCTATACGCTACAATAGAGAAACATATTCAATCAGCATACAACTTTAGATACATTATATAATGAAATAGAAATTTAGGAATAACTGAATAAACATTAAAAAGAGCAGCACATGAAAATTATTTGGCAAGAAAGATAAACAAAATAAATGTGTTACCCTGAAATGGCTTTTGGAATGTTTAAAAGGTTTGTGTTCAATATTAGGTTCAGTGTGCTGAGGAGTCTAAGGGCTTAAAGTCTGGACATTAGTTCGAGTTAACTGATCGGACTAAGGGCTAGTCCCTTTGCTAGTTCGGATTAACTGTTGGTTCGAACTAAGGGAGTAACTGCCACTTGGAATTCCCGCCTTTATTCAAAAATCCTCTGCACACGACACCATTTTGGCTCTGCACACAGCTCCAAACCTGTGCACACGGCTCCAAACCTGTTCACTCAGCTCAAAATCATTGCACTAGGCACCATTCTTTGTGCACTGGGCACTAAAACTTATGCACACGACCCTATGGGGATTTTCCCGCCTAAGTGTCAATATAAACCCCTTTTGAGGTTTGTTCGTGTCCTTCGTTCGTTCCATAGGTTCGTGCGTGGTTCCTTAGGTTTGAATGTTGTTTGTCTATCCTGTTTGTTTGTATGACTGAGGTGAATGAATGATTGGATAAGTGTTGGGTACTGTCTGGAAGGCGCTTGTCTGTGGGAAATCCCAGGTGTATGACAGCCTATGTCAGGGAGACTCTGAAGAAGTCAAGGCTCAGACGGAGTGCGGAAGGCCTTCGTACCTGAATCCTGTTCACCTGACCATGCAGACCAGTGACCAGAGCAGTGTCATCGAAGGATCGCCTCACTGTTCCTCCGTGGCGGCTCGCACTGAGCCAAAGCGTCGAGGTCGTGAGCACCCCCCCTTCTCCTGTGGCTTATCCGCGATGAATGTACAGTATATTCCTGTATCGGGGTCTTTCTTTCATTCTTTACTTCTGGGTTAGGGTGGACTTGGTTAGAGCATTTACTTGTTGGTTATTGAAATTCTTATAATATATGGTTTGGCCCTAAACTATGTCTCTGACTCGTTTGTAAAACCAATCAGCCGGTGATAGATACGGCCTCGGGTCGTTCCCGTCTTCTGGGACTTGGGACTTTAACATCATAGATAGCCAGAGCGTGCCAATTAGACCTTTTAAATTAATCGTTACCGCGTCCCAGGGTAACAAGTGGATCAAAGAACAAATCAAAGTACCTGTTATCCTGAAGAATAAACAAACAGAATAGAAGTGAGCTGGGACAACACATAAGAAGAAATGATGAAAGATGGGCCAGCTGCAACAAATGTTTTCAAATGACATCAAAACCTACCTGCTGAAATGTTCTGTGTGTATGTGCATATGTGTATAATTAAATTGGATTATATAATAGTACAATTACTATTTCATGCATGGGTTGTTACAGCCATAGTTCAAAATACTGGAATAATAATAATAATGAAACCTGAAAAATTTTAGGATGCTGATGCTCCTGTGTTAGTAAGGAGTTATTTCTGGTCATTCTGGATGAAAATACTCATGTATCTTCTATCTTTGCAAATAACTAATGTGCTGCATCTGTCCAGAGACCAGACAGGACTACTTTTCTTCCCAAATGGGGGTTAGACTACATGACTCTTGTGGTCTCTTCAAACCCTATGCCAGGTGCACTTAGAGAAAATTAATTAAATGTTTTTTGTGTTGTCTGTTTCAATTTTTTCTCCAGAAAATTGTGTTTTACCTCAGAGAACAGTATGAATTATAATGATCTCAATTTCGACTCATTAAAGGGTCCTTTTAAAAAATGCACAAACACTCTTTTTCAGTTTCATACTTCATTTTTTGAAATGATCTTAACAATGTTTGGTAGGATAATGAAATTTAAAAAATTATGAGAGCAGTTTTTCAGGGACCAATTTTTATTAGAGTACTTATTGATGTGCATTTAATGCAGAGCTATAAGCTCTGCAGCCTTATTTTTTGTGTGGTCATTTACAACAGTGCAAAAATAAGTGCATAGGAAGTGTAAAATGCCACAAAATGAGAATGGTGGTCTTTTATCTTCTCATTGCAATGGCATAATGACTACGCAACGTGAAGGATAAATGAGTGTCAAACTCCGGGTGAATAAACTTCACCATTGTTTAATAACTGTTCAGTTTGAATATTTATTATTTGTGGTGATTGGTCAGGTAAGTCACAGAATAACTGATTATGATAAACTTTTATTCATGTTAAATAATAACTTACACCAAAATTATCCCATTAAAATTAACAAGACTGCTTGTGGAGTATAAAACTACTAGCAGGTGAGGCCCGTTGTTGACAGACCAAAGCCATTTTGCATAGATTACACTTATAGGAAAGTTCAAGAAATTAAATATATGTAACAGAATTTGTTATTAATGTGCTTGCAAAAAGGAAGCAAAAGAACAGTTTTAAATGTGTAGGATTTCAACTTCAAACATTATTCGTTTATTCAATTATTACCATACATAGTACATTTGGACCAGAAATTCATAAAGTTTCCATTACGTTTTCCATAACTAATTGCATTATTTTGTGATTTGGAACAGTAAAAATTTTCTTTGTGCTAAAATGACAACTGAAGAGGTGACTCAGTTTTAATTTTGCCAGCATATATTTTTATGAACTTTGATCATAATATTGTAGTCATGACTTTTTTCTGATGAAAAACTAATTATTTAACCCTTTCACTCAGCATATTCCAGTGTAAAAAGTAGTATGATCATTCAGCAAATTTAAGTGGTAGGATTGTTTACGCAAAATTTGGTATCTGTAGGTAATCGCAAAGTATGACTTTTTTTTCCCCACAAACAAAACAACAAACAAACAGATTCTTCAAAATATATAATAGATTCAATATGGGGAGGGCTGTTTACACTTACTATGTCAAGTAGAGTATGTATACTGCATCCCACGCCAGCATGGGTATCAATGACAGTACAGTTGGGGAGACACTGTTTACGCAAGTAATGAACACACCAAATCTGAGAATATGCTATTTTTAGCAGTGTAGTATCCCCCTGCCTCTCCACTGCTGGACCTAACCCTGTTAAGTGAAAGGCCCTGAAAGCAGGGAAAGGCTCTGGCAAGGGACATGCCCCTATGTATCTGAATATTTTATGACCATTTAATCAGCACTATGGGTACATCTACAAAGCAGCATTATTTCAGAATAGCTGTTGTTATTCTGAAATAAGTTGCAAGCATCTACATAGGAAGCCTGTTATTTTGAAATATTTTCAAAATAACTGGCAGCTTATGTCGGATTCTGTAAACCTTGCTCTACGAGGAATAATGCCAAATCCAAAGTAGCTATCTCGGAACAGTGAGTGTGTAGACAGGGTGGCTGGAGTTATTTTGAAATAATTGGCCTCCAGCCCTTCCCACAGGTGTCCTTCTGCCCACACTCATCAAAAATCTGTAGTTCTCCTTCCCCTGCAACCCTTAAAGCTGCAGCCACAGGGGAAAGGGCTTGTGGCAGACAGCAGGCCCTGCTGTTCCTCTGCAACACTGCAGCAGCAAGCAAGGCTGTCACTACTACCATGTGCCACCCCCGTGCCATTCCAGCTTTCCATGGCTCCAGCCGAGCAGGCAGCAGGCTCCTAGGACCCTGCCAAGGTACAGAAAAGGTGAGCGCCTTCCTGGTCTGGTGCAGAGATCCTGGCCCTCACTGAGGTCTGGGGCAAGGAAGCAAACCTCCAGAATCTCCGCACCAGATGTAGGAATGCCAGTGTCTATGGCTGGATGGCCAACAGCCTGGGCACCAAGGGCCACGTCCGCACCCAGGAGCAGGTGAGGATGAAGGTCAAGGATCTCTGCCAGACCTATGCCAAGGCCACGGAGTGCAGCTCCCACTCTGGGGCTGAACCCCACACCTGCCCCTACTATTCAGACCTGCACCGCATTCTAGGGGGTGGATCAGTCCCTTCCCCCATCCCCAGTAGCAGACTCTGGGATGGAGATGCCCATCATCACCTTCCTGAGAGACAGAGATGCAGAGGAAGTGGAGGAGGAGGAGGAAGAGGAGGAGCCATATGAGGACAGTACCCTCACCATGCTTGCCCTGGAGTGGGTATCCCACATCCTGGATGTCTCTCAGATATCATCTGGGGCCAGGGAAGACACATCAGGTGAGTGCCATTACTTTCCCTACATGCACAGAGTGGAGGTGGCGAGCAGTGAGGGGCTGGGGTGCACTCCTCACTTGGCCTTCTCAGCCTGAGGATTGTGCAGCAGTCTGTGCATGTGGATACACATGGAGTACCAGTCTGGAGCACATAGCCTGTAGGACACACAGTCTGGAGCACATAGCCCCAGGAGGCTGCACTGGAAGACACTTGCAAAATTGCTCACAGGGTCTGGGGAGGCTGGCCATACTCCAGACCCAGAGGTGGGACACCGTCCTAACACAAGCCACCACTAGAAGCAGGCTAGGGACATGGAGACACACATATACTCAGGAGTTCCATACATGTCACATGGGCATGCCTGCATTCTCGGGGCAACATCCTTTCCCAGGGACAGTACAGCAAGGCACACGAGTGTCTGCTGCTCATACACACCTCTGCCCAACATCCTGCTCCCCTCTCCTCCAGTGGCCAGGGATACAAGTCCTCTCCCTGTGGGATGTCACCACTGCTGGACCCAGCATGTGCGTGGCATGGAAGGACCCCCCCTTCCACCCACAGGATGCCGGTGTGGCTGGCACCTTCCCATGCGTGCTTGTCCCCGGGATGTGGGGGTAGTGCACAGGCTCCTAGTGGGGAGGCCCAGAGGAGAGGATCACTGGGGTCCTTGTGAGAAAGTGTCCCTCAGGGTCTCCCAAATGGGCCTGCTGGATAGCAGCCATGCACAGCTGCTTGAGGACCCAGCCAATCCAGTCAGCCTCAGTCCGTTCCCCACCCTGGCAGGAACATCTGTCCCTTCCTTTCACATATATTGTGAAGGACACAGCATATGACCACCACTTGGGGGATGATCCACTCCCCAACATCCAGCTGGATGAGGGAGCAATGAAACCTCACCTTCAAATGCCCGAAGGTACCCTCAACAACCATGCAGGCCCTGCTGAGCCTGGCAATGTAGCTTTCCTTGGGGTGGTCAGGATGTCTGGTGTAGGGCTTCATTAGCCAGGGCAACAGAGGGTAGGCCACGTCCCCTACAATACACATCAGCATGTCCACATCCCCGACCCTGATGATGCAGTCGGGGAAAGATGTGCCGGTGTACAGCTTCTGAAAGATGCTAGATTTTCAGAAGACATGGGCATTGTGCGCCTTCCCTGACCACCTGATGTAGATGTCGTGAACCAGCCATGATGGTCCATGATGGCCTGCAGGACCATCAAAAATTACCCTTTCCAGTTGATGTATATAGATGCCTGATGGTTAGGGGCCTCAATGGGAATATGGGTACCGTAAATAGCTCCTCCTGCAGTGGGGGAAGCCCATGTTGGCAAAGCAATGATGGGGTTCATGTCTTCAAGGTTGATGACCCTGTGCAGCAGGACAGTGATTATGGCCTGTACCATGTATAGAAGGAGACAAACAAACAGAGAATCACAGGGTTGCCAGGGCTCCTGGGAGGGCTCCTCTTCCTTCCCCTCCCCCACCATACACACCACGAGCAACCCTCCATCCCTCGGCAGGGCTTTGTGAAGGTGGGACTGAAAAACCTGTCAAGGAGGGGGCTTCCACCATCAACAACCCCCTTTTTCTAGGGTACCACTTTCCAGAATTCGACTACCCTCCTGAAACAATAGCTAAGAGTGCCATCTCTGCATGACCAGGGCCCCAACAGTCTATCTCCCCATGCCAAACAGATTCCCAGCAGATCAGTAGCTGTCCAGTGTGGTGAACTTCCAGATGGCAATGGCAACCAATTTCTCGAGGGGGATGGCGGGTCGCATGTGGGTATCATGTTGCCTGAGGGCAGAGGTGAGCCACCCACATAGCTTCAGAAAAGTGTCTTTCTGCATGCAGAAATTCTGGAGCCACTGCTGTTCATCCCACAGCTCCATAACGAGCTGGTCCCACCAGTCAGAACTGGTGTCCGGATGCCAGAAGCGGCAGTGCATGGTGGGGTCCAGTTGCATGAGCCACACCTGCAGAGAGATGATGAGGTTCTCCATGATGAGCTGGGGGTTGTGTTCCTGCAGAGCCTGGAAGGCAGCCTGCAGAAACTGCTTCAGGAGCTGCCTCATGACAAATAAGCGATATTGTGTACTTGGAGACAGCTTTGGCTCCATGGCTAGAGAGCTGAGGTGTCCACAAGGGCAACCACAACAAGCAAAGGAATAGGTTTGCTGTCCCTCAAGGAGGCAGGCAAAAGAGAGAAGCCTGAAACATGGTTGTACGGGGGGGTCTCTTTGAGCTAGAGCCTCAGATAGCCTCAGGCAGCAACTCCAGGAAATAACTGCTGTCCTGATGCCCTGTCTGAAGTGCTTCTGGATGGCTGTAAATGCAATTCAGCGTCCAATGAGTGTGGACACTCTTATTTCAAAATAACTCAGTGCTATTTCAATAAGCATTTGCTATGTGCTATTTCAAAATAAGCTTTTTCAGAGAATTTCTTTCAAAAGAGCTTATTCCAGAATCAACATGCAGTGTAGACGTACCCTCAGAGCGATGAAGTGGTTGATTTATATTAATCTATTAGCACAGTCACAGTTCCATCCAAATAGATTATCTAAGAGTTTAATGTAGGAAATCTGCGATAGACTCCTCAAAGGGAACATCTGGTGGGTCTATAGGGGAACCAGGAGCTATGGCATTTGAATCCCATGAATTTCTGCCTTTCCTTCCTTTCAGAGGGTATTCTGCCAGTTGCAAAGTCCCCATGTAGCTGTTCAACAGGAGTTAATGCTGACCACTTAAAGATAATCCTTTTCATTCCCATATCCAATGAAAAATGGGGGCTATTGAATTTTAGTGCCACTTTATCCCCATATTGTCTGTTTAATTCACTGGTATTTCAACACCAGGAATCTGTGCTAGATAGGTTTATGAGTCCCAGAGATTGGGAAGATACTACAGACATGTCATTCCCTCTTCCTACATGCCAGGTTTGCAGAAGCAGGTTTCCCACTCATCTCATAAGCAGAAAAAAAAAAAAAGAGATAGGACCTTTAGATGATTTTTTTCAGTATCTCTGAGTAAAGGTGACGTCAACAATGGACTATTTTCAAATTTACTGAAATAGAAGGTAATATATTTAGATGTGACCAAAAATAAAATAATAATAAAATTTCCCATGTTTTTATGCCTAAGATTAATATAAATAGCTGGGAGCGTGAGGGGGTGGAAGAATTAAATAACCTGTCTGATAAAACCCAGCAAAATGTATTTCTTAAAAATGTTCTGTTGATATATAACTCTCTCCTGTATATATTATAAAAATGTTTCAGGCAAATTCTTCCAAATATAAATAGAAGGATTGTGACCTTAAAGTGATAGGATGTGGGAACATAAATCTCAATTAAAACAAAATGTTCTAAAAAGTTTTATTTTCCCCCATTGGTTAGGCAGCAGTTTTTTTAAATTTGTAAAAATCCTCAGAGAAAACAGTGAATCTTATTCCCTGCTGCCTTGCACTTTGTATAATTATTTACACCTGTGTAAAGTAAATGTAAATGATACCATCTGTTTTGAAAGTGCATATATTACAATACAAGGTGCAAAGCAGAAGAGAATCAGTGTTAAAATATAGTTCTGGCATGTCCAATAGACTCTGATGATCCTTTAACAAAATTCAACTTTGTACATTATGAACCATTAAACTATTTACTGAAAAGGGGCCATTACACTGAATGGAATTAATGCAAAATTGTATCAATATGCTGCATCTGTGGTTTGAAATCCCATTTTACACATAATAAACCTGTTCCTACATTCCCATTACTTTCCCTCAGCAGAAAGAGTCTAAAATTATACGCATAGTTAGAGAAGATTTAGCAATAGATCCTCATAATCACAGTCTAGTATTGGTTTTGGCCTGAGGTTGCAAAACTCATTGAGCAAGCTGTACGCAGTTTTATAATCTACACATTAATGAAGGTTGTGAAGTTTTGATTTCACTGTAAAGAGTCCATTACTGTTGTAATCCTGAGGTTTACACATCTCATCTTACAAAAGCACTGACACATTTCAATATATACTTTGTCAAACTGTTCTGATCCCTAACCTGTCACTTCATACGATGCACTGTGTTATATTTTGCACAAATTACTTCATATTTGCTGTCTACCATCATCATGCTGAGCATATTTTTCAAAATGGGCCCCTCGTGTTCTTTAAAGTTCTTAGCTCCATGGGCAATACTCTTGTTATTCCCCTAGAGCCAAACCTACAAAAAACTACTAGAAGGTAGTGTTTACTGAAGCACTAAGCATTTGTGCAAGTGGGATTATCCACAGTAATGTGTGGTAATAAGCATTTGACAGACCAGGCCACTTGTGTAACATAACTCCCCCAAATATGTTCACAATTAGTCATGAAAGAAATACAAAGAATTCAAAGACCTGGCACAGTCAAGGATCTATGATGTGATTGGAATAAGAGAGAGATGGTGGGGCACTCACATGAGTAGAGGACTGTTAGGGATAGGTATAAACAGTTCAGGAAGAAGAAGCGGGGGAGAAAAGGTGGAGGTGTTGCACTGTATGTAAGAGCAGTATAACTGGTCAGAGCTTTGGTATAAAACTGGAGGAAAGGCTGTGAAAATCTTTTGGTTAGGTTTAGAAGGGAGAACAACATGAATGATGTTATGGTGGGCATCTGCTATAGACCACCAGATCAGGAGGATGATGTAGAAAATTCTTTCTTTAGAAAACTTACAAAAGTTTCAAGGTCACGGGTTCTCATAGGGGAATTAAATCATCCTGACTGCTGCTGGGATTGCAACACAACCATGCACAGACAATCCAGGAAGTGTTTGGAGACTGTTAGGCTACGTCTAGACTGCAAGCCTCTTTCAAAAGAGGCTTTTTTCAAAGGATACTTTTGAAAAAGCCTCTTTCGAAAAAGAGCATCTAGACTACAACCAGTACTTTCAAAAAAGCAAGCCGCTTTTTTGAAAGAGAGCACCCAGGCAGTCTGGATCCACTCTTTCGAAAAAGCACAGTTTGCATTACATAGTGCCTTTTTTCAAAAGAGCTCTTTTGAAAAAAAGCGTTATTTCTTGTAAAACGAGGTTTTCTGTGGTCGAAAAAACTGCTGCATTCTTTCGATTTACTTTCGAAAGAACGCGGCTGCAGTCTAGATGCAGGGGAAGTTTTTTTTGAAAAAAAAGGCCACTTTTTTTGAAAAAAAAAATGTAGTCTAGACACACCATTAGCGACAACTTCCTCTGCAGGAACCAACTAGGGGCTGTACGAGCATCTTGACCTGCTGCTCACACAGTGGGAAGAATTAGCAGGGGAAATTGAAGTGGGTGGCAGCGTAGGCTGCTGTGACCATGAGATGCTTGAACTCAGGTTCTTGACAAAAGGAAGAAAGGAGACTAGCAGAATATGGACCCCATACTTCAGAAAAGCAAATCGACTCTCTCTGGGAACTGATGGACAGGATCCCATAGGAAGCTAATATGAGGGGGAAAGAATCCCAGGAGAGCTTGATTTTTTTTTAAAGATGCCTTATTGAGAACCAGGAACATGCCATCCCAATGTGTAGAAAGAATTGTAAATATGGCAACCAGCTTGGCTTAACAGAGAAATCTTCAGTATGCTTGTATACAAAAAGTAAGGTTACAAGAAGTGGCAACTTGTATAGATGACTAAGGAGTAGTAAAACCAATATTGCTTGAGTGTGCAGGGGCATAATCAGGAAGGCCAAAGCACAATTGGAGTTACAGCTAGCAAGTGATGTGAAAGGTAGCACAAAGGGTTTCTACAGGTTATTAAAAAGGAGGAGGTCATGGAAAATGTGGAAACCTTACTGAATGGGGTGGCAACCTAGTAACAGATGATGTGAAAAAACCCTGAAGTACTCAAGGCTTTTTTTCTCTTTAGTCTTCACACATATGATCAGCTCCCAGAATGCTGTATGGGCAGCACAATATGGGGAAGTCCTCAGCAGAGAAAGAATAGGGTAAGGCCTATTTAGAAAAGCTGGATAGACACACGTCAGTGGGGCTGGATCTAATGTATCCAAGACTGTTGAAGCAGACTTTCTGTGATTTTCTGTGTTGACTTGAGGATTTAGATATAGGTGTCAGTTCAGATAATTTACACCCCTATGTTGTCCTGGAACTATAAACCTTAAAATTCTGAATTTTAAATAGATTTATTCAAACTGTAACATAAAGCTGTATAAAGCAGAATGAAATATGTTTCATACCACATTGAACCATTAAGTATTATTTTAGACTAGCTATCTATAACAGTACTATATGTACAAAGTGTATAATTATTTGGCAAGTGTCCTTTAGCCTCAGCTCTTTTAGTAGTGGAAGTAGTAAGAAGTTAGCTGTTTGCATATTGAAAAGATTTCTCTTCTCATGAAGATGATGTATATTTAAAAGGCATTTCATTACTTTTGCTTCATAATTAGCTGTGCATTATACAGCTATTTTCACCAATCAGGTTGCGACTTGTGATATACTATACAGGTTTCTTTACAAATCATGGCTGAGAGTAAATATATTCCTTCAGGCAAAACTTAGCTTGCATAATATATCAAAAGCAGCAAGATTATGGAGAAATGTAAAGCTTTATTATGCTTGCCCTTTAGCCATTACAAAATCATGCCATTTGCTGTAGCAATTTCTAAGCTATGTCCTCTTTTGCTAACATTTAGGGTGCATCTGCACTGTGCCGTAACTTGAAATAAGACACAATTTGAACTACGCAAATCGTGTATCTTTTTTCGATGCTATTTTGAAATGGCTCATTTTGTCATTTGGCACTGTCTACAGAGACGTTGGAATAGCGGGCCTGAAATAATGGGCTTGCTGTGAAGATGCGGGATAGCTATGTCGGGATACTCTGGTATCCCGAAATACCATTTCAGTGTAGATGCAGCCTCAGTGACAAGGAACTGTGGAGATGGTGCTCTTTCTTACCTTAGATGGTCTCACACTTCAGTGGCCCAGTTGTTATGTTCATGTCACACACACATAAACAAAGCTCTGGTAAAGGATCCCTGAGCTCTATTCACTTTACTAGGCCTCATGTGCTCCTGAAATCCCCTGAGTCTGAAAGGATTCCAAGCACCACACTGGGATGGAGTCTCTAGGCACTCTCACTTGCACCTTCTTATGAGCACTAGGACATTGAGATTCAACTGCTGAGACCCTGAGACTAGTGCTGATCCCTCAAACTTCTCCAGAGCACAAACACACCCTTTCCCAGCACTGCAAGTATGTGAGTGGTCTGAGTTTACAGTTTAACTGTTCAGAAGCATGCAGCAGTGAGAGAAAAGTGTCCTACAGACTTTGCACAGGATTCAGACTACAAATATTCTTTACTTAATACACCCAGATTTAGTCAAAATAATGTGTACATATACACAATTTTCTCGGCCTCAGTTTCCTTGTTAGCCTAGAGATCTCTCTGGGGTTTGGGCAGATCCCTTGTGGGGTGCCCAAGATTCTTTTCCTGTAAATCATGATCTCTCTTCAAGGTTATAGAGTCTTTTTCCTCTCGAAGGGTACGTCTACACTTGCTCCTGAGTTCGAACTAGGGATGCAAATGTAGGTGACCGAAATTGCTAATGAAGCAAGGGGTTTGATTCGAACTAGCGCATCCCGGCGCACACTTCCTGATTCGAATCAGCTGGCGATTGGAATAGCGCGCCGATGAGGTCATGCTAATGAAGCGTGGGATATTTAAATCCCTGCTTCATTAGCAATTTCGTCACCTACATTTGCATCCCTAGTTTGAACTAGGGAGCAAGTGTAGACATACCCTAAGTCTGCCAGTTTTCTCTGACTTTAGCTGGCCCCTCAGAACTTGATAGATGAATGTACACATGGAGGGCACAATCTCAGGCTGGTGGAAATTGGCCCAATTCCAATGAATCCTAGAATCCCTCGATCAGTTTCTTCTTAGGGTGCCACTTGCAGCTTGGGTACCAGGTGGCACTAACCAGTAAAACCCCAACCAGTATGAGTTTATTACCCATTTCACCCGTCCCTCGGTGTGGAAAGGACAATGCACGCTTGTGCTAATAAGGTCCGGAGAAGAGCAACAAAATGATTAAAGGTCTAGAAAACATGAGCTATGAAGGAAGACTGAAAGAACTGGGCTTGTTTAGTTTAGAAAAGAGGAGACTAAGAAGGGACATGAGAGCGGTTTTCAAGTATCTAAAAGAGTATTGCAAGGAGGAGGGAGAAAAAATGTTCTCCTTGGCCTCTGATGATAGGACAAGAAACAATGGACTTAAATTGCAGCAAGGGAGGTTTAGGTTGGACATCTGAAAAAACTTCCTCCTTCTCAGGGTGGTTAAACACTGGAATAAATTGCCTAGGGAGGTTGTGGAATCACCACCACAGGAGATATTTAAGAAGAGTTTGGATAGACATCTATCAGGATGATCTAGACAGTGCTTAGTCCTGCCATGAGGGCAAGGGACTGGACTTGATGATCTCTTGAGGTCCCTTCCAGTTCTAGTATTCCATGATACCTTAGCCCTCTGACTCACCTGCTTGGACTCCCTCTCAACACTGCAATGCTATGACGAGTAACAGACCACTCTTGGTCCTATATTTCAAACAGCATTCACACAGGCATGAATACATATGGTACATTATAGTCAAGCTTACCAGAAACTGTATGAGCTAACATGTCCAGCCCTAATTATAACCCCGACCAGTAA
Organism: Pelochelys cantorii; assembly: GCA_032595735.1. Taxonomy (NCBI): domain Eukaryota; kingdom Metazoa; phylum Chordata; order Testudines; family Trionychidae; genus Pelochelys; species Pelochelys cantorii. The sequence continues at coordinate 91,702,124 of CM064326.1, forward strand.
GATTTTATTACCTATTTCACCCATCCCTCAGTGTGGAGAGGACAATGTACACTTTTGTTAACCAAGCTAAGATTTTCCCCAAGAAACTTCAGCTAAGGGCAGACTTGTTTAGATTAAAATATAAAATAAGTTTATTAGCTACAAAGATTTGTCGTGAGTATGCATGATAGTGCATAGATCAAAGCTAGTTGCCTAGTAAATAAACAAAACCTCAAACCAAGTCTACAATATTAGAAAGATATAATATGAATTTCCAGTCTCTCACTCTGACTTGCAATTCTCAAGGCACCTGCTGAACTTGCTTTACAGTTTTAGCTTCCTACCCCTGTTCCAAGTCCTTTTCCTTAAGAGCTTCTCTTAGGTGTTGAGTTATGGGGGAGTGAAGAACAACAGAGGATGTCACCATTTGCCTTATATAGCTTTAGTATATGGTGGGAACCATTTGTTTCCAAAACAGTTCCCAGCCCAGTTTGTGGAAAAATAGTTACTCAGTATGGGTCCAGAGTCATGTGGTTTGGTCACAGGCCTTTAGTTACAGTGTAATAGCAGCCATTACTTACAGACTGTCTGGAGTGTTTTCAGGAAGGCTCACCATGTGGGGAAAAGGGTCTCCTAAGGCCTATGGTTTTTTCTTAATGTCCCATTACCCTGAGTAGGCCCTTCACAAGCAGCTGTCTAGGGTGGAAGCATTTTGATTAATGGGTGTCACCCAGATGTAACAACATTTGAAATACAGATACATTTTTTTAACTTTTGATACAAAAATTATATATGCATACAAATAAGATAATCATATTCAGGAAATCACAACATTTCCAATGGCACATTATATGACATATCTTGTACAACATGCATCATAATTATGCCTTAATCATATTATAATATATTACTGTGAAGAATATGGGGTTCAGTATCACAATGCACATATAGCCAAATATAGCCATATCTCTGGCTGGTGGATATTGGCCAGATTCCACTGAATCATAGAATTATAAGACTGGAAGAGACCTCGAATTCAGTCCCCTGCATCCCTGGTAGGGCTAAGTATTATACAGACAAGTGAAATTGGTGGAGTTATGCTGATTTACACCATTTGAGTTGCAAAGCAGGAGCCATTTATTGCCATCTTTGCTTGTCAAACTATTCAGCCTTCTTCAGTCTTTGCCTATCCTGTCTCAACCCTTGTCCTTGGTATCTTTGGATTTCATCATAGAGTTATTCTGCTCTTAGGGTTGCCACATCACCTTTGTTGTCATTGATCTCCTCATTAAGATGGCACACTTTATTTCAATCTGCTTTCTTCGAGTTAACCAAGAAATAGCCCACCTTTCCCCTAAATCATGCTTTTTGGCTCCATCAGCTGTCAACTAGAGTTATCTCAGATTAAGGTTAGAAATAGCTTCCAGGTTTTGGCATGCATTATGCAAACTGTTAGGAATGTAATTACTTCTGTCTTTGGCCTACAATATTTATCCCAGATGGTAGACAGAATAAGTGAAGTTGGTCCTTAAGCAGTACTTCTATTGATTTATTAATTATTGTCAAGAAAACTGGGCCATCCACTTACTATAGGCAGAATTTGTGTACAACTTCACCCAGTGTAACTATTCCAGGAAAATTATGGTTTCCATCCATGAGTTCATTCAGCTTCATGAGAAGATTCCCAAGTCCCTGTTACAGCATATCTAGTTGCCTGCTTTCACCACGTCTACGAAGAGTTTAGTGAACACCTTACAGCCTCCAAAGACATAAAAACGTCATGCCAGACAACAGCACCAAATCAGTCCAATACTGTCTGTAGGAAATAAGATCTGGATAAGAACATAAGAACATAAGAACGGCCGTACTGGGTCAGACCAAAGGTCCATCTAGCCCAGTAGCCTGTCTGCTGACAGTGGCCAGCACCAGGTGACCCAGAGAGGGTGGATCGAAGACAATGATCAAGCGATTTGTCTCCTGCCATCCTACTCCAACCTCTGACAAACAGAGGCCAGGGACACCATTTCTATCCCCTGGCTAATAGCCTTTTATGGACCTAACCTCCATGAAATTATCTAGCTTCTCTTTAAACTCTGTTATAGTCCTAGCCTTCACAGCCTCCTCTGGCAAGGAGTTCCACAGGTCGACTACACGCTGTGTGAAGAAGAACTTTCTTTTATTAGTTTTAAACCTGCTACCCATTAACTTCATTTGGTGTCCTCTAGTTCTTCTATTTAGGGAACTAATAAATAACTTTTCTTTATTCGCCCTCTCCACACCACTCATGATTTTATATACCTCTATCATATCCCCCCTCAGTCTCCTCTTTTCTAAACTGAAAAGTCCCAGTCATTTTAACCTCTCTTCATATGGGACCCATTCCAAACCCCTAATCATTTTAGTTGCCCTTTTCTGAACCCTTTCCAAGGCCAAAATATCTTTTTTGAGGTGAGGAGACCACATCTGTACACAGTATTCAAGATGTGGGCGTACCATAGTTTTATACAGGGGCAGTAAGATATTCTGGGTCTTATTTTCTATCCCTTTCGTAATAATTCCTAGCATCCTAATTGCCTTTTTGACCGCCACTGCACACTGTGTGGAAGTTTCAGAGAACTATCCATGATAACTCCAAGATCTCTATCCTGATTTGTCATAGCCAAATTAGCCCCCATCATACTTACGTATAGATGAGGTTATTTTTCCCAATTTGCATTACTTTACACTTATCCACATTAAATTTCATTTGCCATTTTGTTGCCCAATCACTCAGTTTGGTGAGATCTTTCTGGAGTCCCTCACAGTTTGCTTATGTCTTGAGTATCCTAAACAGTTTGGTATCATCTGCAAACTTTACCACCTCACTGCTTACCCCTTTCTCCAGATCATTTATGAATAAGTTGAACAGGATTGGTTCCAGGTCTGACCCTTGGGGGATACCACTAGTCACTCCTCTCCATTCTGAGAATTTACCATTTATTCCTACCCTTTGTTTCCTGTCTTTTAACCAGTTCTCAATCCATGAAAGGACCTTCCCTCTTATCCCATGGCCATGTAATTTACACAAGAGCCTTTGGTGAGGGACCTTGTCAAAGGCTTTCTGAAAATCTAAGTATACTAGATCTACTGGATCCCCTTTGTCTGCATGTTTGTTAATGCCTTCAAAGAACTCTAATAGATTAGTAAGACATGATTTCCCTTTACAGAAACCATGTTGACTTTTGTCCAACAAATTATGTTCTTCTACGTGCCTCACAATTTTATTCTTTACTTTTGTTTTGACTAATTTGCCCGGTACTGAAGTTAGACTTAGCGGTCTGTAATTGCCAGGATCACCTCTAGAGCCCTTTTTAAATATTGGTGTCACGTTAGCTACCTTCCAGTCATTAGGTACGGAAGCCGATTTAAAGGATAGGCTACAAACCACAGATAATAGTTCAGCAATTTCCCATTTGAGTTCTTTTAGAACCCTTGGATGAATGCCATCCGGTCCCGGAGATTTGTTGACATTAAGTTTTTCTATTTGTTCCAAAACCTCCTCTAACGACACTTCAATCCGGGACAGTTCCTCAGATTCATCACCCATAAAGGACGGTGCAGATTTGGGAATCTCCCTAACGTCCTCAGCCGTGAAGACTGAAGCAAAGAAATAATTTAGTTTTTCCGCAATGGCTTTATCGGCCTTGATTGCTCCTTTTATATCTCCATCGTCTAGGGGACCCACAGGTTTTTTAGCAGGCTTCCTGCTTCTAATGTACTTAAAAAACATTTTGTTATTTCTTTTTGAGTTTTTGGCTAGCTGTTCCTCAAAATCTTTTTTTGCTTTTCTTATTACATTTTTACACTTGATTTGACAATGTTTATGTTCCTTTCTATTTATCTCACTAGGATTGGACTTCCACTTCTTAAAAGATGCCTTTTTGTCCCTCACTGCTTCTTTTACATGGTGGTTAAGCCACGGTGACTCTTTTTTAGGTCTCTTGCTATGTTTTTTAATTTGGGGTATACATTTAAGTTGGGCCTCTATTACGGTGTCTTTAAAAAGTTTCCATGCAGCTTGCAGGGATTTGGCTCTAGTCACTGTGCCTTTTAATTTCTGTTTCACTAACCTCCTCATTTTTGTGTAATTCCCCTTTTTGAAATTAAATGCCAGAGTTCTGGACTGCTGAGGTGTTCTACCCACCACAGGAATGTTAAATGTTATTATATTATGGTCACTATTCCCAAGCGGTCCTGTAATGGTTATCTCCTGGACCTGATCCTGTGCTCCACTCAGGACTAAATCGAGAATTGCCTCTCCCCTTGTGGGTTCCTGCAGCAGCTGCTCCAAGAAGCAGTCATTTAGGCCATTGAGAAATTTTATCTCTGCTTCTCTTCGTCAGGTTATCCTGCAAACATCTAAAATCCACCCATCCCTGAATCAAGTTGGGCCATCCAGACATAAGTCCACTTAAGACAACTGTACAAATTAATGCTGTAGCACTTAGGGTCCACTTGCTAGGTTTTCCAGTGTACTTCTGAAACTATATGTGAAGAATCTCTTTCCTGGCCACTCCATTCCATCACCACCTTCAGTAGATGTCCAAAGCCAAGAGAAGTACAAAGTCCAGGAAATTCTAGACTCAAAGAAAATTTGCGGTAAATTCTGTTATACTGTGCACTGGCACAGTTTTGAAGCAGAAGAGCTATTGTGGGAACTGTTTGAAAATGTCCATGCTTCAGAACTCATATGTGTTTTCCATCAGAAATGCCCCCCAAATCCAGATTCTGTGGCTCTTCGGAGGTACCCTGGAAGGAAGCAATGCTGCTTTTAAGGGTGCATCTATACAAAAGGGCTTAACTGGAAATAAGCTATGCAAATCGAGTTATGTCAATTGCATAGCTTATTTTGAAATAGCTTATTTTGAAATGGGAAACACCTACACAACGCTTATTTAGAAATAGAGCACTCTTCCCCTGACTTCCCTTACTCCTCGTACAACAAGAGTGACAGAAGTTGGAGTAAGAAGTCCTCCAGCTTGACAGTATTTTGACATTATTTCAAAATAACTGCCTGCTCTGTAGACACTGACTAAGTTACTTCAAAATAATGCTAGTTTTTTCAAAATAATATTGCTGTGTAGAAGTCCCCTAAGTCCCCTATGTGGATTCTAGCCCCAAGTCCTTTTCTAGGTTTCAGCTTTGCAGAATACTCTCCTCCACGTACAGGAGTGCTCTACATTCTTTATTCCAGAGTGTATTCACATTATATTTGGTTTATTAATGCACAAAGTGAACCCAGCTTTCCAAGACACCCGGACAGCCCTGTAGAATTGAACTGTACAAATTCTGATTTACCATGCCATAACCATTTGTGGCACATGCAGAATTTCCCAGCAGTGATTTTCTGTTTTCTTCTTGATTAACTGTAAAGAGTTAGTGAAAGAGGAGTTATAGGTTGTTTCATTTCACTTATATGTGAATATTTCATTCTCCCTTTTGAAAGTTGAATTTTCTTTGCAACATCACAATAGATCAGTCCATAAATATATTAAACAATGAAGCAGTGACATGCAGAAGATGTAGCACAAGGGTGAAGAACCTTTTTTGGGTTGGGGGCTGCACAAAAGTGAAAAGCAAAAAACAACAACTTTCACTGAGGTGACCTCAGTTGAGAAGAAGAAAGACATTCTCCACATTCCCCTCATGGGGGGGCGGGGGAGGGCGCAGGTTAGTAGATTACATGCTTGAGCCCTGTGAGGACATGACAGGGGAAGATGGAACACCAGCCTGGGCTCCACAATGCTGGGAGGGAGCCCTGAGCCTCAAGGGGGCCCACTCTTGAGGTAGAGTCTTTTGTTTTACTAAAATGTTATCTGCCACTGATGGCCCAAAAGACAAACTCTTTGTTCTATGAGATTTTTCTTCTGTGATTTGTAAACAACTTCCATAGACTTTCTGTCATGACATAAATAATGTGTACTTTAAATTTATTTTCATGTAAGCAGTTTGTTTTAGAATGAGAACAGAGTAAATGTGGAAGCTTAAATCTCCAAATCAATTTTCCAACTGAAGAGTTTGGATTCACATATAACTGATGAAAAACATGCAACAGAATTTATAATACTGAGCTGCAGGCTTCCTTCTTTCTCTGTAGCAGTACAATGAAGCCTGTCTCTGAGAGAACGCCCAGGGGATGAATGAAATTGATTGCCTACTAGATGTGGTCTTTAAGTAGAGAATGAACAAAATTGTGCTGAAAACTTTGGCTTTGCTTAAACTAGTCCCTTCAGAGGGGGTTGCCTGTTGAGATGGTCCTCAGTGAAGATTTCACTATAATTGTCACTTACTTTTCTTTGCACATAGTTGAAGATGAATTCAAAGACAGAGCTGAATGGGTAAAGATTGCATTAGCAGCTCAAAAATTATAATTGTGTCCCATGGGGATTATTGGCCTCTTTCAATCAACTGCAAACTCTTTGGGGCACGGACTGTGCCTTTTTTCAGGAAAAGATTTAGGCAGCACACTCCAGGAGACTGTGTGTCCCCACAAATAGTCTAACCTTCTGTCTGCCCTGAGCCTCTCCTCACAACCTCTGCCCTGACTCCTGCAACACCCCATATCCCTAGCCCTTGCTCTGAGGCCTCCTCATCCCCATGTTCCCCAATTCCCTGCATTTGTATTTTAGAGTGCATAGCACAATGAGGCTCTGATTTTGGCTAGAAAGATTACCATAAAACAAATAATGAATAAAAAAATCACCGAATGTACTCAATAATAAAACTGAATAGCAAATACTTCAGAATGAAAGAGTGACATGAAACTGAAACACGTGAAGAATGATAAAATGAATGAAAAATATTGCTGAGCTAGATTTCGCTTAGTTCTATATGGAAAGTGAGAAGACAAAAGGTGAAACGAGTCATCTCTACCATAAACTTGTGTCTCTGGAGAAGTCAGGGCAACCTTGACATTTCCACTGCCAGATTGCAAGGACTCAGGGTTAAAAGCATTCTGTCTAGGAAGGTTTGTAAAGTCAGCACTAGAAAACTTAAAGAGAACATCTACACAGAGGTGAGAGTAAGCTGGTATGCTTTCGTGTGCTGCGCTGGCAAGAAGGAGCAGGCTGGTTGGGGCATTCTGCTGCAGGAGGAGTCACAGCAGGCAGCAGGCAGGTGAAAGGGACTGGCAGGGGGTGCCCCCCATTGGTCTGGGACTGCCCAACCCAGTGCCATTTGGATAGGGGAGGGCTGAAGGCCCCCCTGAGATTCATACCACGATGCTGCTTGCTGTTCTTCCCCTTCTGTTACTGTCAGGGACGTGCACAGTTTGCTGCATTGCTCTTCTTCAGGATAGGTAGGGCAGGGGGCAGATGATCTGTGCACTTTGCTCTTGCTCCCTGACAGAGACATCAAAGTACTTTGCCTGCTGGGGGATTCACAGTGTAGACAGGGATGTGTGAAGCCTGAAAATACCCTGGTCAGAAGGGAGAGAGATTCAGATTTATGCTCAAGAGAGGTGATTTTTGGGCTGCTGGAAAACTAAGAATGGATGTTCTTGCTGGACCAAGATAGGGAAATAGAAGTGCAGTTGTCCAGACCTGTGACAGGCACCAATCTACATGAGGCATTAAGTGGATACAATATTTAATTTAAAAAATAAGGTGATTTTCCTGCATGTGAAAGGTATCTAGTTAAAAGTTTTAGAGCATTTCTTCCTCTTTTTGTCTATTGAGCCAGGTACAATGCAGTAAATGAAAGAGTTCTGTAATTTGTGCTTTAGCATTCAGTTAGAATTTATCCCTGAGTACCAGAAACCATTCTGTCAAGTTCCTCTGAAAGAGTGCAATTCTTCTAAGCCTTTGCAATTATACATCCCTTTTTACATGACTAGAATCAGGAAAATACAAAAATCCCTATGGTGGTTCATAAAATATATAGATATAGGGGGAAATTATGAAAAATTATCAATTAAATTGTCATTTACTCTAATTTAGGTTATTAGATTATTACCTGTGCCTTTATTAATTCTAGGAGATATTTAATATTACTTTAACATGTGATGCTTGGATAAAAGTAGTTCACATGCTTTTCACTTTGCTTATTTAATTACATAATATGTTCAAGCTAAGGAAATTACTAAGTGTTCTCATTTGGTTTCAAAAAGAACAATGCCATGTTTATTTACTTCTATGTATTTTTACACAAATGCTGGAATGAAGCGTTTTTAACTTTTGTTTCCTTATCTTCTATACCAATATTTCTCAAACCTGGTCCACGGACCCCCAGAAGGTACTCCAGGGATTCTACAAGTCTTGTCTGGTTCCAGGGGGTTCATGCCAGACCCACTGATCAATACTTCCCTCTTCCCCCAGTGCCTCTTCATGCTGTGGAACAGCCACTCAGTGGCATGCAGTAGATATTATGAGGGAGGGGGAGAAGTGGGAAGGGGGCACACTTTTAGGAGGGGGAAGAAAGAGGTATGGAATAGATGGGGTGGGGACGGGAAGAGGTGGGGCAAGGTGGGGGCTTGGGGAAGGGGTGCAGTAGGGGCAGATCTGGGAAGGGGATGAGTTGAGCTCACCCCATGCAGAGAGGAAGTAAGTTCATAATCTGGCAAAAGTGCTGGCTTCCTCCAGGATCTGGAGGTGCTCCAAACCCTGCTTCACTCCAGGTCTAGCCCATACCTAAACCCTATCCCAGAGCCGCCACCTGCCTGCCTCTTCCTGCCCAGTTCCTCCCCCTCCCCGAAGTACACCCTGTTCCCATTCCTCCTCCCCATGACTCCTGAACACTGTGAAACAGCTGATTCCACTGGGCAGTAGGCGCGGAGAGAGAGGTGGAGGAGTTGATCAGTGGGGCTGGTAACAGACAGGCATCACTAGGGATGAGAGTTGGGAATTGGCTGCTGGTAGGTGCTAACCACCTACTACTTTTTTTCTGTACATGTTCCAGCCTGAGAGCTCCCACAGAGTCAGTTCCTATGCTTGTTCACACCCCCAGCACCTGATGGAGTCTCAGCTCCTTCATGGCAGTAACAGAATTTATGTTACACCTTACCCCACTGAGATGGATTCCAAAAAGGTGGGATTGCTCCCTTTCACTTTATTTTTCCTTTGTATGGCTCAGTTAGCATTAAAGACAGCACATTAGCATTATATACCTAAGGTGCCCTATGTTCAAGCTGGCACTTGTGCATTAAAGCTCGGGTTTTTAACCTTGATTTTATATTATATGTGTATTTTCTGTTTTTATAAGCTTTTTGGCATTACTGTACATGTCCATAATTAATTATGGATTACCAGTTAAAATGTTATGATAATGATGGTGACACAATGAAACTGTAACATGCTCAAGGGAAACTACTCAAATGTGAAATATGTAAGTACTGTGGTAAGTTTAGATTTACAAGTGCAGATTCTGAAGATGGGCAGAAAGCACATTGTGGTCTCTGTTGTGAACTGTTACCCAAAGAATGTATAAAACCAGAAACTTTGCTGGCATCTAGACACAAAACATTAGAAACACATGTGCAAATCTGTCAATTTTTTCCAAAACAAACAGTGAGAACTACATGCAAGCCAGAAATTGAAACTGGCTGCAGTAACAAAACCACAATGTTTGCTTCCTATAAAGTATCGCTACTATTATCAGAGATAGGGAAACCTCATGCTGTCACACAAGAATTAAGTTTACCTTCTGCAAAAGTAATGGCCATTGTAATGTTAGGGGTTAAAGCTTCAAAAGGATTTGAATTTGATTTCACTATCCAGTGGCACTGTCACCCATAGAATCAAAGATATTCCATTGCTAAAACTCTGGGATTTGTTTGGTCAGCTAGCTCCCACGTACCAAAAGGAAGGGGAAAGGCCAATGAGAAATCAGGATTCTGAGACTGACAGTCCACAGAAACAATGGGAAGAGGCCAATGCTCCAGCTCAGCCTGATAGGTAGAATGGGCAGGCTAATGAGGGGATCAGGAGGCTGGGGATGAAACCTCACAGGAATTCTGGGCTCAGTCTTGTGGTTAGGAGAGGGGAAGGGGAGCCCTCATGGCTCATAAAATGTTTCTGTACAAATATGGTAAGGTAATAAAGGTTGAACCTTCCTGGTCCAGCACCCTCGGGACCTGACCAGTCCTGAAAGAGGGATTTTGCTGAACCAGGGGAGGTCATATCTTCCCCCCCTGCTACTGGCCCCCCAGCTCTGGACAGCCGCCGGCCTCATAGCCAAACACTTCCCCTGCCAGCCCCACTGTCCTGCCAGCCCCTCTTCTCTGCTAAGACAGGATGCCCAGCTCCCTGCACACCAGGCTCCTGGATGCACTGGGCAGCCCCACTGTAGCACGCTGAACTCCTGGATGTGCCAGGCAGCCCCACTGTGGCACACCAGGCTCCTGGCCCCACTGGGCATACCTGCTGGATTGTACTTAGCAGTCTAGCAGTGGCATGTCAGGAAGCCCAGCTGTGGGGAGCCCAGTTACCAGCCTTCCACCAGGACTCTCTGGTCCTGAAATATATGTGGTCCTGCCAGATCCTGGATGTTGCCTGACCAGGGAGTCCTGGTTAATAGATATTCAACCTATATAAAGCAACCTGCAGCCCAGGGCCGAATGCATCCTTTTGGTATTCTATATGTGGCCCACAGGACATTTTGTTTACTGTTGCCCATGCACAGGGTCGCCAGATTCTGCTGGTTTTCTTCCACATCTTTCTAAAAATGTAAAGCAAGGACACATGAAGAGAGGCAAGTGCTAATTGTACACAAAATTGTAAGTGCCACTTGCACCCTCTGCACCCAAAGTGCTACTGTGTTTCAAATGGCACAGATCACAGATTCTAGGTACACAAACAAAGTTAACAAAACTGCCCTATCTCAGGATACCATCTTGGTTACAATAATCTTGTGGCCCACTGAGATGAAGAAAGGCCACTCGTGGGCCCTCACTAACCTAGGTGTCCTTCACTGCTATAACTGGTTACTAATGTAAGATTACTAGTATAAAATTACTAATATTAGTTGAGGAATTAATTAATTAAATGCTAATACTTAAGCAATTGTTCGGCAATCTCCCTCCCTTCCCTCCCCCCCCCCACCCCCAGCAGGGAGACAAGCTTTTCTTCTAGTCCAATATAACTCTCATCTGAGAAGCTGATAATGTCCCAGCAATGACTAGCGGAAGTTCCTCCACAGGTAGATATTGAATGAACGTGCAGTTACCTGCACTGTACACTTTTATCTGCCAGATAGTCTCAGACATCTTATAATAATGTTGTGGACTGAGGAAAACCACATTTTGTTAGTCGTTAAGTCCTTCATTGTTTCAGCTCCTATTAAACTTTGATGGTACTAAAGGAATATCTCAGAAAAGGAGCTAAATAAAGGAAACAATAAAAACTCTACATTTGAAAGGTGCTGAGGCTTTTCAAATACAAGGTCAAAGTCAGTTACCACTCTGTTTCACATACAGTAACAGACTGCATATGCATAAGTTGAAGATTATTCTAAGTCTATCCCATGAACTGTCTGAGAGGATGAATGGGTGACAGCTGCTGATATTTAAATCCAGCTAAGTCCCAACATAGGAATCACTTCTTCCTGTAGTGAAAAGATGGAAGAAGAATATAAATGCATCTGAATTTAACATGTAATGGTGTGCTCCCATCACTCAGTTTCACAGCACATTCTGTTCACCTCTTTACAAGCAAGAAAGCAACACCAACCACCCAGCTAAGAACACAACAAAAAGGAGCCACCATACAGAATCAAAAGAAGCAGTCTTACATTACATCACTGTTTCTGCAATATCAGTTGGTGTAGTTTGGAGTTTGCAAAAGCATTGCCAAGATTTATTTTTTTCTTATAATGATTTTAATGCAATATTGAAATGCTCATTGTAATGTAAGATATTACAACAGCTTATCTGTTAAAAACCAGAGGGCTTAGGCAATATATTCCTGGAGATGAGACAGAAGATAATTTTGGTAAACAGAGAGAAATAGTGGGATTTAATTTGGATTTAAGATTCTTTAAGATTTAAGAGATTGTAACCTAAGTAACCATTATGTATTGTTCATTTGTGTTTTGTTTTCCTTTCCCTTTCTATTTCTTTAATAATAAAATAGCCATAGTTATTAAATGAGATTGTTTTGTTTGTCTTAGTTGCTGTATCCCCGTAGGCAAGAAAATGTGACTAAAATAAAAAGAGCCAAAATCTGAATAGGCAGTAACAGAGACAAATATTAAGATTTAGCTTGCCATTTCTTGTTTCTTTTACTACAATATTTTAGCAAATTTGGGAATAAAATTACTTGTTTTTACCAGCAAGAGTAAGTCTCAGGTCTGACACTGGGTTCTCAAAGTACAAAGGCATGCTACACAGGTATCTGTCAAACACAAGCAATTTATTTTCTGACAGCTATCAGCTGTGCCCCTTAACTAAAAGAACAACATGATAGGAAAAGCGGCATTTCTTACATCCCTTCTGCTAGCCGGGGAACCTTGTTTTGGCTGCGGATGAAGTGGGAGACTGTCTCAGCTTCCAAGTTGCTGGTACCCAAAGCCCATCGGTGAGGTCCAAATTGCTGTGTTCTGGTGCAGCTTTTAATACTGTGTCTGTACCTAGTTTGTGGCAGTCTGTAAATTTCTGGGGGTTACTCATTGCTTGTTACATTATGGCTCAGCTGTACTGCTTGTCCTTTGACTTTGTTTACATGATCAGTACATTTAGGTAAACAAGATTGTTATGTTCCCGCCCTTATCTACAATTCGTTCTTGCTACAATTGCATATGTTCCTAGAGGCTTGCTTCTGGCTCATCAGTAGTTGGGAAGGGGGGAGGTGGATGGGAAAGGGGGGGGTCAGAATGCAGACCTCACCACCCCTATACTTCACACGTACAGAGTTCTTCCTCAGTTGACCCCTACACTTGTCCCACAATAATTTAAACATTCTTCTCAATCCCCCCAAATGGTAAAGATCTAAGAGGTAAATCAATGTGGTCAGATGCATTTTTCAGTGCTAGGACATCTCCACCGTGGATGTGGGAACTATGTTCTCTCTCCACATACCCTCCAATAAGCAGAAGGGATTTCATTAATAATATTGCTTAGCTTTCTATATGTGAGATATCATATGTTCAAAAAATTAGAAATTTTCAAGTTGGTGAGCATTTGCAGACCCCATTAACCTCAACTGGAGCTGTAAGTGCTCAGCACTTCTGAAGTCTTACCTAGAACACCTCAAGTGACAAATACAAAATGAGTGAGCATTTCTGAGAGTTTTGTTTTCAACCTGTTTAACCTCATATAGAAGATCTGTGACAGGCAGGAACAGACCCCTATTCTTCCAGAGTCTACTCTAGTGTGAGACAGGATCATTTCTTCTTACAGTTACTGTTGTAGTCCCACCTTCTAACTTTGGTAGTGAACGAGGCAGGGGTCTTAAAAATAAACATTCTCATTACTACATAATTCTGCCTCATTCATTGGGCATATAGTGAAGTCCTATGAAAAATGTGGCTATACACATATCGTTCAATGATTTTTTTTAGGGTTTCATTTGAACCTCTGCTGCATATGTTATTGGCAACCGATTTCACTGATTAATGAGAGTAGAATCAATCCCCACATTTAAACTACTGGATTTGTTTTAAGAGTAGTAACAAGTAACGCAGTCTTTACAAGCTCCAACGTGGCATTGTCCAATGACAAGTATAATTCTTAGCCATTTATGACCATAGCTTTACATTATCAATTCAGCTTTTAGAACCATGTCAAATTTTCAAGCTGTATCTAAAGAAAATTATTCTTAAAAAACCCAAACCCAAAAACATATAAGTGCATTTATATCTGCACCGATTTATAAGGAGAAGCATTACTGAAGTAGAAATCAACTAATTGAACTATTTCAGTAGCATTGCAAGAAATCTTGATTGTGACATTGTTTATTTGTTAATTGTAAATGCAGTCAGTTTTAAAGTGTTGCCTGACAATTCACATTCTCAAAAGGAAACCACTGACTTACATTTAAATAATTAAGTATGGTTGCAGCACAGTAATTTTACAGCATCAGGACATAGAAACTGACTTAATTTTTATAAAACCCTCACATCTTTTCCACAGGAATATATGGATTCCTTTATTGGATGAACCGCTTTATCTCAATGTAACATGTAAGATGCACTACTGTGCAGTAATTTACAAAAGGACACAAGTTCATAAAACTTCAAATTTTAATCAGTTTGGACCAGGCCCTCCAAGAGATTCCTATTCAAATCAACTGAATTCATAACTTAAATTTGGAGGATCTGGGCCTTTGTCATTGTTATTGGTGATTTAAAAGCAATAATGTTCATGGAACTGATTAGTTGAACTAGATATAATTACTTCCAATAGTTTTCAAGTCTCCATTTAATTACTGATGATGGCATTAAGCTCCCATATTAACCTCATTGCCATCTAAAATATTAACTGGTCAAATAAAGTAATTACATTTTCAGCAGAAGAATATCTGTTTTAATTTACTAAGATCCACACTGTTTTTTTCACTTACAGCACAAGAGTCATCTATGCCATGGAAGTAACACTGACATATTTCACCCACTCCTATCTTCATTAAACAGCTGACCAACGGGTCTAATTCTGCTAAGACTTTTGCATCTCTTCAACTTCAGGTGCCATTTAAGTCAATAGAACTGCCCAATACATAACTTGTCACTGTGGCTCTGGTTATATTTTGGAAGAAAATGATTATTCTAAAATCTATAATTTAAGACTAAGAGCAATTTTTTTATTTGATGCATTTTATATTAGCAAATTTCTCCATTTATTTTTTTGACAATATGAAAACAAATTTTGTGAATCAAAATGACTAGCAACCATTTTGGAAAGGGAAAACTAGCTATTTTGCATAGCTCTACTCTTGAAAGCACAAATTATGGCTCAGGGACAAGTCTTGTTGTAATATCATCTGAGAAATATTAAAGGTTGCAACGCTGACATTTCTGTTGTTTTTAAATCTGTGCCTTCACATTCTGGGCTGGGAATGCAATGATACTCTCTTGGGCAATGGGGCAAAGAACATTCTTTGTAGTTTCACATGTTAAGAATGAAGACATAATGTTCTTTCCCAATCTTACAAAATTGATAGGGTTAAAATAAAATGCTGGTTCAAGTTTTCAGAATAACACCTCAATCAGCTTAGATGGCAGTCATGAGACAGAAATGTTAGAATACCTTTTTGAATATACATTCATAAGAGTTGCTTTAGAGTGTTGGAGATTTGAAAAGGGAAGAAACAAAAAATAGTTTTATTTAAAAAATCAACTGTGCTATGTCTCCATTAAGGGAATATATGGTATTTTTACATATAAGTGAAAATGGAATTTTCTTTCAAGGAGCAGTGAGAGTGAGTGGGCGAGTGAGTTTGTTTGACTGTTTCTATTTTCCTCTTTCTCAGGTGACTTTAATTATTCAGTTATTGTGTCACTTGGGGTTGTGTGATTGTGAGTGTTTGAGCCTCCATGCCTTGATCAGCCTCAATCAGCCTTGTGATCACCTTCTGCTGTGCAGTGACTAAGAGGGTATGGCTAACCGAGGAGAAAAGGCCTTAAAAGCCAGAGTCTAAGGGCTCATCTAGCAGGGTTGGCCTTACCATGAGGCAAACTGAGGTGGCCGCCTCAGGTGCCAGACTGTGGGGGAGGGCGCCACTAGGACCCAGAGCGTAGAAAATTGTGTCTGCTGCTGGTGTATATGTATTCTCTCTGTTCTAGATGCACAGAGATGGTGGAGTGCCATGAGAGGAGTAGAACGGGAAGAAGGCAGAATTGAGACCTTTCAAAGTTTTGGCCCAAGCGAGAGGGCATGGGGCATCATTTGAGCTCCCTGCCTCAGGTGCCAAAGTGTTGTGGGCCAGTCCTGTCATCTAGACTACGCTAAAGTGTTGGAAGACAATATGCAAATTCTGCGGTGGGGGAGGCATCCAATAAGTGCCTGCTGGTGGAATGCTCAAGAAGCAGGTGGGAGAGCTACAGGAGGAGATGGCTAGGCTGAAGAGCATTCCTACCCATAAGGAAGTCTTTGAGATTATTCATATGGAGCATCGCAGGCTGAGGAAGTTATCCAGCTACAAAGGACTGCTGGCACACCACTAGTGGAAGAGGAGATGGCTCTGTCTCAGGGTGGACACTGGCAGCTGGTTACTTCTGGCAGCAGGCAGTGCTCTGCCTCTTCCCCCAACCTTCCCACGTGGTTCTAGACTACTACCCCATGTTATTCATTGATATGGGCACCTTTGAGGAAGGGTAAGAGAGTATTTGGATATAAACTGGTTAACTTAGTGAGGCAGTGTTGTGTGGTTCGATTATTAGATCCAAGGGAAATCAGAACACTCAAGAGAGACTTACACACTTTCTTATTTATTGAAAGCTGTAAGCAGTTAACATAGTTGTTTAAATTTTACAAACCTTAAAAACAATTACTATACAATTTAAACCTTAAATACTATACATTCTAAAGCAATTAATACAGCGCAAAGCAATGCAAAAGCAATTAATAGGAGGTTATTATAATATAACAATTAAGCATAGTTTACTTACACTTTACCCATATGCTACCTACAGTACCAGGCAGGAGGTCATGGTCCCTTTGATTCCCACCCATCGGGACACCATACACTGCTGCAGCCAGTGTGAAGGGTCTATTACTTCTAGTTACATCAAGCAGGAACTGTGAGTCAATCCTGCTCATTCACTCCCACTGATTATCTTTTCTACACTTATATTTACAGCAAAGTGAAACTTGTTCATTCTAGCAATATCTACCAATCAACTCTATATTGTGTAAAATACCTATTATGTCCATATTTGGGATACATCCTGCTATTCAGGCTGTTCCAAAAACTATATATTTGATTGACAGTTCTATGGCTGTACCTGTGATTTTTACTGATTAGAAATATTATGTACTAGTACCAAGTTTCTCCCAATGATCTTGGCATGATTTCACTATACCGTACTCCTTACACACTGTTGTTTAAAGCACTCCTCACTTTCAAAGCTCCTGGTCCTTTGGCCTGGCCTGCGTGCTTACGTGCGCCAGACTTGAGACAGGTCTGGGTTTGCTTTGTTAGAAATCCTCACTTTGGGCAAGACAGCCACCGTTAGTCCGGTCAAGGCAGGGCCGGACAATGCAGCCATTATTATTCTGGTCAAGACGGGGTTGTCCAGGCTCCCCTGCAGGTGGGCTTTAAATCAAGTTCAACAGGGGCAGGTGACCTTCCAGGGCTTAGAGAGGAACAATCAGTTTTACACATAACAAAATAGGAAGTGACTCTCTAGGAAAGAGAACTGCAGAAAGGGATCTAGGAGTTATAGTGGACCATAAGCTAAATATGAATCAACAGTGTAACTTTGTTGCAAAAAACAAACATTATTCTGGGATGCATTAACAGGAGTGTTGTGAGCAAGACACAAGAAGTCATTCTTCCTCTTTACTCTCTGTTGAGTACGCATCACCTCATAGAATCATAGAATAGTAGGACTGGAAGGGACCTCGAGAGGTCATTGAGTCCAGTCCCCTGCCCTCATGGCAGGACCAAATACTGTCTAGACCATCCCTGATAGACATTTATCTAACCTACTCTTAAATATCTCCACAGATGGAGATTCCACAACCTCCCTAGGCAATTTATTCCAGCGTTTGACTACCCTGACAGTTAGGAACTTTTTCCTAATGTCCAACCTAAACCTCTCTTGCTGCAGTTTAAGCCCATTGCTTCTTGTTCTATCCTCAGAGGCCAAGATGAACACGTTTTCTCTCTCCTCGTTATGACACCCTTTTAGATACCTGAAAACTGCTATCATGTCCCCCCTCAATCTTCTCTTTTCTAAACTAAACAAACCTAATTCTTTCAGCCTTCCTTCATAGGTCATGTTCTCCAGACCTTTAATCATTCTTGTTGCTCTTCTCTGGACCCTCTCCAATTTCTCCACATCTTTCTTGAAATGTGGTGCCCAGAACTGGACACAATACTCCAACTGAGGCCTAACTAGCGCAGGGTAGAGTGGAAATACACCTGAAGTATTGTGTCCAGTTCTGGGCACCACATTTTAAGAAAGATACAGAGAAATTCAAAAAGATCCAGAAAAGAGCAACAAAAATGTTTAAAGGTCACCCCTAAAAGAATTAGGTTTGTTTCGTTTGGAAAAGAGAAGACTGAGAGGGGACATTATATCAGTTTTCAAGTACCTAAAAGAGTGTTACAGGAAATAGGGAGGAAAATTATTCTCGTTGATCTCTGATGATAGGACAAGAAACAATGGGCTTAAACTGCAGCGAGGGAGATTTAGGTTGGATATTAGGAAAAATTTTCTAACTTTCTAACAGTGGCTAAAGACTGGAATGAATTTCCTTGGGAGGTTATGGAATCTCCATCATTGGACATATTTAAGAACAGGTTAGACAGACCTCTGTCAGGGATGATTTAGATGGTGCTTGGTTCTTCCATGAAGACAGGGGAATGGGCTTGATGACTTCTCAAGGTACTTCCAGTTTGAGTATTCTATGATTCTACGAATAAAGAGTTTCTTTTTTTTCTACATTAAATAGGGGGTGCGTTGCACATTGCCACATGGTATAATCTTACAAAACAAGTAGTATAAACTCACAGGAGTTCCAAGATTGCATTACTAGTTTTGTAGGCTAAGCTTAATAAGTGTTAGAACAGATGCATGGAGATTCTACACAGAACATATCTCACAGAACATCTCAATCTGTGCCTCTCTCAGTCCATTGCAATTAATTCTATGTTTTGTATACACTCAGAACTCATTGACTTCTAAAAAAAATTACACTTAAAATGAAAATGATGATTTAGGCACCCTTGGTCTTAATAGAAATTATGCTGCTTTGCTTGACACAGTGTTCAAGAGCAAAAGAAAATATTACCCCTGCAATTCTAGCAATATCAGTATCTTGTTAGTTTATCTGATATCTCAAATATGCAAACAGATCTCCTCAAAGACTGGTTTAACTTGTGCATCTAGATTTTAAAAAATACATAATTATTTGGAAAGCTTTGTCAATCAATCTTCATTCTTTACTGCAAGAGTATAGTTGTATGCCTTGGAAATTTCTTCATCAATTTTACTTGTATCAATTAGCTGGTACTTAGAGTGTCTGATTCAACTCTCTTGCAAGTCAGGGAAATTTGGCACTGATTTCAATGGGAACATCTTCAAACCCATAAATATATGGTACCATTTATCAAAGAATCTCAGTATGATATACAACAGTAATTAGTCTTTATAATAGCCTTTGAAAATATGATTAGTCCCACGGCTGGATTTATACCTTAGGGCTACGTCTACACTACAGGCTTCTTATGCAAGAACTGTTTTGCGCAAGAGTTCTTGCGCAAAGGTCTTGCACAAGAGCGCGTCCACACTGCCATGTGCTTTTGCGCAAGCGAATGCATGGCAGTGTGGATGCTCTCTTGCACAAGAAAGCTCTGATGGCCATTTTAGCCACAGGGGTTTCTTGCAAAAGAAACCGCTGTTGCCCAGCCACACTGCCTTCTTGCACAAGAGCTCTTGAGCAAGAGGGCTTATTCCTAATGGGGCAAGGAATAACTCTTGTGCAAGAAGCCCTCTGTTCCAACGCTTTACTGTAAATTTACTTGCGCAAGAACACGTGTGCAGTGTAGATGCTCCACAAGTTTTTGTGCAAGAACAGCCGTTCTTGCGCAAGAAGCCTGCAGTGTAGATGTACCTTAGGTGTAATAGTTAGAATGGAGTATAAAAATTAAGGGTAGATCTTTCAGAAGTTTTGTAAGTGTATATAGCCAGATTTTCTTCTAGGTTTTTAGGGGACCAAATATACAGATAATAACCAAAGGGGATTTTCAAAAGTCCCTCTGAATTAATTTAGGCAAGACAATTTACATCACATTAGAACCTACCCTATAATTCCAAATTCTGTCTCCTTTCCTATAAAGTTTTATGCACATACTCAGTGGTGCATAAAACTTCAGAATGGCAATATTATGATATACAGATAACATTAATTGTAACAGTAAAATAATTCATCACATATTTAACTACATAAATATATATATTTGTGTATGCACCCAAAAATTTGATTGTATCTGCCACTGTGTCTGAATAGTAGCTTACAATTTTATGTATTTTAATGTTAGTACTTGCAATATTTACATCTCTTGTCACAGTTTTCTGTACAAGTATTATAGGTAGCAGGTTTAAAACAAACAAAAGGAAGTTTTTCTTCATGCATCTCAGAGTCAACTTGTGGAGCTCCTTGCCAGAGGATGTTGTGAAGACCAGGACTTTAACAGAACTAGATAATGAGGACTTTAACAGAGGCTAGATATGGGTGATAAAGGAGGGATCACTTGATGATTCCCTGTTCTGTTCATTCTGTCTGGGGCCACTGTTGGAGGACAGGATAGTGGATTAGGTAGACCTTTGGTCTGACCCAGGATGGCCATTCTTATGTTCTTATGGATGGGATTTTCATAGCAATCCTACTGATTTTAACAGGACAAGCTAGGTCAATGCAGAGTGTTTGTGAAAATCCCACAAAATTAAAAAAATAAAGTTACACACAGACAAAAATCACTATCACTACAAAATACTGTTTCCCCTTCACCTCTGATTTTTTTTTAGATAAAAATATATATGCACAGTTTCAATCTGAGCCTAAGCAACACTCACTGAATATACTGAAAAGACCCCTTTCTCCAATTTGGCTTCTCAACTCTAGATCATACTCGAATCTTTCTTTCCTTAGGACTTTTTTTCCACCACAGATTGATTATATGCTGATAGACGGCCTCATCATTTGTTTTATAGATCCTTTGATCCTCCACTAATGACAAATCATTCTAATGCTTTTGCTGTGTGTGTTTAGTGGCTAAAGTACATTGATGGCTAGATAGTAACCTTTCAGTCTGTTCATAGTTGGAGGTAGTTTGTGACAATTTGGCCCAAAGAGTGGAATAGAGAGTGAATTCAGACCTGGGCATTCCACGACTTGAGCACACACTGCTCAAGATTTTAGTAGGCTTGTTTTCAGATTTCCTACCTGTAAATGTGCATTGAAGCCAATTATCAAGTTCTGATAGGATGTGTTTCATACTGTTTATTTTATGTGTCTTTCTATTATTAAAATAAATCATCTTTCTAATAGATTGCTATTCAGGAGCATCCTGAAGCTTAACTGGAGGAATATAAACACCTGGTGGAATCTCTTAGTTATATAGTACAGATTAAACGAAGAGTGGAAGATGCACTATACCCTTGGCTTAGGGTTTACCATCTTACAGATTGTGAAAAAAGAGGACACAGCAGGTCAGGGTTTTTGAGAGGAGGGGCTGCATGTGTGTACTAGGAATATTTGAGGAGGTCAGAGGGAGTTCCTGCATCCTCACTCTTGAGGTGGAGGGGCAGGGTTGCTCCCTGTCACAGTGTCAGGGTAGCTGGCATAAGCCCAGGATACAGCACCAGATGATCATCAGCATCTCCCCCGGGGAGCCAGGGACTGGATGGGCAGCATCCGGCAACTGTGTCTGCAGCAGAAGGGCCAGTTGGGACTGGAGCCAACCCTTTCTTAGCTGCAACATCTTTTCCGAAAAGAAAAAAAAAAACAAGACATTTCCTCTTATTTGAAAAATCGGCCTGGTCAGATGACACAAGATCAAAAAAAGAAGAAATGTCCTGGAAAACCCAAATCACTATAACAAGGGTAACTTTACCTTGGCTGCAGTTTGTGTGTTTGTGTGGACAATAACATATTACCATAAAGAGGAATCAACTGTAATGAACATTTAGTATAAGAAGCAACTTTATAGTTACTCACGTTTTTAATATTTACAAAGCTTTATCAAGTATTTTATTTACAAAACCATATCATAATTAACAGTCACAGAGGTCTTCAGGATAGTCATTGCAGTTTACAAACTAAACCACTGACATTTCAAGGGTGTGTTGAACAATTACAGTGTTCAAACCTTAAAAAAAATGGAACCAGGCTACTTGTTTAATTTTCTTCTGCTACCTAATGATAATCATATAATCCAACAACTTTAATAATGAAAATGTGTACTTGGAGTAGGTGGGGTTATATTTGTTAAACTCAGTCAAAATACTCCCATGAATAGGTGATACTTCAAGACATCAATTGTAAATCAGAATAATATGGTCAGATATTTTAAAGGTTATGTTGTTCTTAAAAAAATAGCTTTCAGTTTCCAGCTTGGAAGGCAAATTCATTAGCTTCTTTGTGTCTATAAACATACAGAAACATTTTGCTTTTGAAGATTGAGCCTTTTAAATACACCCCTCCAAAAATGTGTTAGTGTATTTATTAGACCCACACACAAATATAGATAAGGAAAATATTAAAATGTATCTGTATCTAAAGGACTACCTTTTATAATTACAGTTTGTTGATCAATATTATTTTAAACAACACTAGCTTCTGTATCTGGGTTAATTGCTGTCAACGCTCTAGTGCCTTTAATAATGATGATCTTAGAGGTAATAGATTACGTTTATAAAATTTGAGCTACCAAGGCAATTCATGTTTTCTGCTTTTAAAATACTCTAATCCTCTAGCTAATATTTACAGAATCAAGTAGAAAGAATAGAAATCTCTGTGGGACAGAGAAAACAGCATATATTTGGTGCTGTACATCTTCATTTCATAGTCACACACTGAGCTGCATGATAGTCTGTGATATGCTTACATTTACATAATCCAATTCCATTTACATGTGATTGGATTCTGTAACATCTCCTTTTACACACAAAAAGGAAGACTCCCAGGCCAGGAATGGAAGTGGAATGGAAGAAAGTGAAAAGATGTCTATGCCAGAAACAGATTAATGGGGAAAGAGGTCAACAATGGTATTATCTGAAATGGAGGGGAAAGGGAAAGTTAAAAAGTTTAAGGGGTGGGGATCATTTCAGTGTGGAGAATCACAGCAGCTAGAAAAATCACAGTAACAACATTCACAAAACCAAATTAAATGCCTGGATACCCTACATAATTGATGGGGAGAGATAGGTACCTAAGAATGCAATTCACACAAGCCAGCCTGCTCAGTTCTCTCTTTCTCTCTAATCCTGTGACAATTTAAGCATATATCCACACTGGAAAAGTCACCTGGCCTGAGAAAGAGCAAGAGAATGACCTTGTAGCCCACTAGTTTGATTTCCCATCTAAGAGATGGGAAACATAGGAACCAGACCCCCTCTCTAAGCTTTCCTTCATTATTTATCCAGAATGCAAAAGAATAAAATGAGGGAGCCCCACATCAGGCCAGAGTTTGGTTAGAGACTAACAAAAAATGTAGATGGTATCATAAGCTTTCATGGACACAATCACTTCTTCAGATGAATGGGGTTTAAGGGGTCCACATTCCAAATAAATAACAGAGAAAGAGAGGGGATGGGGCAGGAAAGGAAAAGAGAGAGAAAGAAAAAAGGAAAAGAATATTCAGAGTTTCCATGCTACATAAAGATGATAGAGAGGGTTCTAAGTAGTCTTAAGTACCTAGTATTTGGCCTTTTATGTCATTAGGATGTGGAAGGTTGCAGGTAGTCCAGTTAAGGTCTTTGTTTAAACCTCTATTGTAAGTATCAAACTTTTAAATGAAATTAAGCTCCACAGCTTCCCTTTCAAGCAGATTTTTTATATTGGCTTGTAATAATATGGATACTTTGAGATCCATTAATGAGTGCCCAGGCAATTTAAAATGTTCCCCAACAGGTTTCTGTGTGTTACATTTTCTAATATCTGATTTGTGTGTATTAATCCTTTGTCATAGAAACCGTCCAATTTGGCCAGTATACATGGCCAAAGGGGCATTACTGGCACTTGATGGCATAGATCACATTGGTGGATGTGCAGTTACATGACCCTCTGATGTGGTTGTTTATGTGGTTAGGTCCTGTGACAATGTTACTTGTATAGATGTATGGACAGAGTTGGCACCAGGTGTGTTCCTGAAAAAGTATGATGGAAGTGTGCTGCGTAGTTGCTGGAAATAATCTATTTGAGGTTAGTGGGTTGTCTGTAGGTGAAGACTGGCTGGTTTCCCAAGTCCTGTGAGAGTGAGGGGTCATTTTCCAGGATAGGTTGTAGAAGGCTGATAATGTGTTGAAGAGGTTTAAGTTGGGGGCTATAGGTGATGACAAGTGGAGTTCTGTTGTTTTCTTTGTAGGGCGGAGCTTGAAGAATCTGATGTCCGGGCACGCTTCTGGTTCTGTCAATCTGTTTTTTCACTTCTCCGGGTGGGTATTTTAATTTTAAGAATGCTTGATATAGATCACGTAAGTGTATGTCTCTGTCTGTGGGAATGGAACAAATCCTGTTGTATATTAGGGCCTGAAGACAATTGATTGGGAAATGTGTTTTGGATGAAAGTTAGAGGCATATAGGTAAATGTAACAGTCAGTAGGTTTCCGGTATAAGGTGGTGGAAATGTGGCTGTTATGTACTTGTACTGTAGTGTCAAGGAAGTGGATCTCTTGTGTGGACTGCTCCAGGCTAAGGCTGATGGTGGGGTGGAAGTTATTGAAATCCCTGTGGAACTCTTCAAGGGTCTCCTTCCCATGGGTCCATATGATGAAGATGTCATCAATGCAACGTAAGTAGAGTAGGGGTGATAGAGGCGAGAGCTGAGGAAATGTTGTTCAAGGTCAGCCAGAAAGATGTTGTCATATTGTGGGGCCATGCGGGTGCCCATAGCTGTGCCGCTGACTTGCAGATATAAATTGTCCTCAAATTGGAAATAGTTGTGGATGAGGACAAAGTCGCAGAGCTCTGTAACCAGTGTGCAGTGGCGTCATCAGGGATGGTGTTCTTGACAGCCAATAATCCATCATCATGTGGAATATTGGTATAAAGAGCTTTTATATCCATGGTGGTCAGGTTTGTGTTTACAGGAAGATTACTGATGCTTTGTAGTTTCCTCAGGAAGTCAGTGGTATGTCAAATATAGCTAGGAGTGCTGGTAGCATCAGGTCTGAGGAGAGAGTCAATATAGCCAGATAACCCTGCTATAAGTGTTCCAATACTTGAGATGATGGATCATCCGGGATTTCCAGGTTTGTGTATAGGGTAGCAGATAGAAAACTCCTGGTTGGGGATTTGGGAGTTAGTGTAAATTTGGTCCTGAGTTGTAGCAGGAAGCTCCCTGACCAGATGGTTTGGGGTTTTTTTTTTTTTTTATTCTTTAGAATTTTTTAGTAGGATCAGAGTAGAGAAGGCTGGACTCTCCAATTTTTCCACATACTTTCAGTAGTGCGGGACCCAAAACTGGAATGACCTGAGTAATTATAGACCTACCAATCTGAAATAGATCCCAAGCCAAGTAGAGCACCTGATATAGCACTGAGCAATGCAATTAATGCTACTCAATATGCGTATGTCTACACTACAGCACTATTTTGAATTATCTTATTTCAAAATAGTTAATTCGAAATAAGCTAATTTGAAATAACACGTCTATACACAAAATCTATTTCGAAATAGCGTTTTGCTATTTCGAAATAGCGCGTCCACAATGAGTGGACCCTGAACCAAAGTTAAGGCTGGCCGGAACTAGTGCCAGCAGGGCATCAGGTTAGGACTTAGTGTGTGGGGCTGCTGCCTAAGGCTAACTGAGCTCCCTGCTTAAAGGGACAGACAGTTCTCAGGGTTCCCTGCTACCTTGTCTACCTTGATGAGGGACAGCAAAGCACTCGGCCACATGGAGCCAGAGCTGCCCCTGGGCATGCCGGTGTGTCCCGTGGGGTCATTGCCATCAGCCTGGCTGCACTCGCTGCAGGCTGCCATCTGGGGGGTCCAGTGGGGGCTGTCAGGATCCAGGAGGCCCTGTGGGAGAGCATCCACACTGAGGAGCACTAAGAGCCTCCTTGTTCCCCATTCCTCCCTCACGTCCTCCCACTGACCCCTCCCTAGACCCCCCTTCCTGATGTCAAATAAAAGACACCTATATTCAAAACTATGAACTGGGTTAATTGGACAAAACTGGGGGGGGATAAACCTCTGGGGAGACCGGGGAAGGGTGGGAGAGGGGAGGGGAAATCTTGGAAGAGGGAGCTGGAAGGGGGAAGCAAGGGGAAGAATGGGGAGGGGAAGCTCAGTGCTCAGGGGTGGGGGGGTCTCACTGGGCCAACTGCCTCCCAGCACCGCGGGGGACGGGGCCTCGGCATCCCTGGGGGGATGGGGAGGAGGGTGCAGAGGTTGAGGTGGGGTATGTGGAGATTGAGGAGGAGGGTGTGGAGGTTGAGGAGGGAGAGGTGTGGGGGGGGCAGAAGTGGGAGGAGGAACAGTAGCTGGGGGGGGCAGCAGGCGCTGGGGCAGCACGGGGCAGCACGCTCTGCACCAGGTCCTGCAGGTGTGAGCACATGGCACGGCCCTGGGCAAGCTGCCAGAGGCGTAGCGAGGGTGTTATGCAGCCGGGAGCAAAAGAAAAATTTGCGCCCCTCCCCCCCCCGCCGCCATGTGGCACGGCCCTGAACCTGGTGCACAGCTGAGGGGAACTTGTACCGCATCTTCCCCCATCCCCTACAGTTTGGGGCCGGGCTCCCACATGTACTAACCCGCCAGTGGAGATGGAGGAGGGTCAAGCTTGGAGCAGGGTCAGGCTTGGAGCAGCGAGGAAGGGAGGAGGCTCCAGCTGCCGGTGGCAGGCGGAGTAGGAGCACGTGAGCTGAAGGGATAACGGGGGGAGCAGAATGGGATTAAATTGGAGCCTCCCTAGCATGATGCCCAGGGGCAACTGACCCCTCCGGCCCCCTCGCTATGCCACTGCCCCCCCTCCTGCAGATCTATCATCTTATGCATGTGCAAGATCTGTGAGAGCTGTCCCATGAATCTGCAGTTAGTGTCTGTGATGCCTGCTTCTGGGTGGTGTCTCAATGCTGCCACATTCACCTCCAAAGAGGCTTCCCAAAGCAGGCCCTGGCTGCTGACCCCCAAGGCATCCACAGGTCCAGTCTGCTTTCAATGGGCCCACTTCCCAGGACTCATTGATCTTGGATCTGGCTTCCATCCCCTCTCCAACCTTTGCAACTGCCCAGAGGTGCTCACCTTCCGCCTTATACATTCCCACCTCATTCACCCCACAGGGACAGTCTCTGCCTCACTTGTCCAAGGAACTATTCTACCAAGATGTAATACAAAGTTTCCATGTAAAAGGACTCACTACAAAGCTAAAAACTTCAATGAGAGAATGATTAATACAGAGACGTGTCTACATCTGCTGCAGGGATACACCTCTGCCTGCCTCCACCCCTGTCCCCCCAGAGTCTACACCCCCATTGCAAAGTGGGGGAGGGGAAGAAAAGAGGCTGAGGCCCATCAATGGGACTGAAGCAGTCATGAGCAAGCCATGCCCGGGAGCCATTCTTCTGTCCATTGCTGGTGCTGTGTTGCTTCAGGCACGCTGAAATGCAGGCACCTCTAAGGTGGGCTGGACAGCTGTTTAACACCTGCACAAGGTATCAGGCAAGGGGCAGTGCGGGCTGCCTTCCTGCAGAGCCCCCCATCAGAACTACTGTGCCCTCCTGGCTTAGGAAAAGAATAAACAGGAGGACTGGAAATTAACCCGCCCAGTCTCACATCCCCTAGGCAGGGAATGAGCCATCTATATTAGGCCCCAGCTGAAGAATCATGTCCAGTTCTGGGCGCCACATTTCAGGAAACGTGGAGAAACTAGAGAAAGTCCAGAGAAGATCAAC
Source organism: Pelochelys cantorii (assembly GCA_032595735.1). Classification (NCBI taxonomy): domain Eukaryota; kingdom Metazoa; phylum Chordata; order Testudines; family Trionychidae; genus Pelochelys; species Pelochelys cantorii. The sequence continues at coordinate 91,729,850 of CM064326.1, forward strand.
ACAAATGATGAAAGGTCTAGAGAACATGAGATATGAGGGAAGGCTGAAGAAATTGGCCTTGTTTACCTTGGAAAAGAGAAGACCGAAAAGGGACATGAGAGCAGCTTTCAAGTATCTAAAAGAGTATCCTGAGGAGGAGGAAGAAAAATTGTTCTGCTTGGCCTCTGAGGTTAGGATGAGAAGCAATGGGCTTAAATTGCAGCAAGGGAGGTTTAGGTTGGACATTAGGAAAAACTTCCTGCCTGTCAGGGTGGTTAAACACTGGAAGAAATTGCCTAGTGAGATTGCGGAATCTCCATCACTGGAGATATTTAAAACCAGGTTAGACCTGTCAGGGATGAGCTAGGGCAACTCAACTTTGGAAGCCCCAGGGGCCACACTGATATTTACAGAACATGCTGAGGACCTCAACTTAAGTGTGGTTGCATATGCAAGCAAATATATACAAATAGCTTCTCTCACACTGACAGGCATGAATACAAAGATTAAGGCAAGACTACACAACACACAGGCCCCATTTAAGTCAGTTCTGCTGATATTAATAAAATGCAATATTTCCCTGATTTCTACCCATGTGACAGCACTTTTCATGAGCAATGACAGTCCAAGAATTTAACGACTAAAACACATATTAACAGAAGATCATTACACTGACTACTTTTTTGTTTTGGCTCCCACTCGCCGGCCACGTGTTGATCCCCACATAAACCCAAACTGCACCGTGGGGCGCAAACAAACTGGCCGTGGGCAGCATACCAAGTTTTTAAACCTTTACCTTTTCTCTGTGCTGCCATGTCTCCTCTCCTTGCTCCATCATCTCCCCTGGTGCCTGCTGCCCCCCAACTCCTCACCCTCCTCTGCTGTCCTGACTCCTGCTCTTCTCACTGCTCAGCCCTCCTGTGACCTGCCCCCCTTCAGCAGCCCTTTTATCCCTCCTATGCCCACTCCTCCAGTAGCCCCACTCTGATCAGATGAGCTACTCCTCCTCATCCCCTCTTCTAACACTTCCCTCTACACACCTGCCCTGCCTCTCTCCTCTGGTGCTGGTCCCTCCCCTGCAGGTGTCTGCCCTTCTGCTTCACCCCTAGAATCCCCTGGCACCTGCACCTTCCCTTAGCCCTGCACCCTCCTGGTGCCTTCCCCTTCCCTCATTGCCCCTGCCCCCTTTGCCCTCTTTTTCCCTGATGCCCACCCCCTCACCACTCTCTGCCCCATTCCCTTCTTGCCCCTCTGTGTCCTCACACATGACTTGCTCCATCCTCACCTTTCTCATGCCCACCCCTCCTTTCAAGCCTTCTCCCAGAACCTCCCCCTCCCCCCTCTAGAGCCTGCTGACTCCGGTGCTGGGACAGCTCGGTGGTCCCGCTGGTGTGGCACCCTCCATGCTGGCCCCTCTGCTGTGCCCGGGTCAGGGCCCTCTGGTCCCAGCTCGCTGCCCCCCGGGGTGCCGCGGACCGTCCCACCCCCCCAGGATGCAGTCGAGGGCGGGGAAGTAGAGGCAGGTGTCAGCCCCTGCTGCGGCACTGCCCCTGGTGGTCCTGGCATACACCTGCCGCAGCTCCTTTATTTTGAGGTCCACCTGCTCCTGAGTGTGCCTGTGGCCCTTTCTGGCCATGGTGGCCCCTATGCGGCCATAGATGGCCACGTTCCTCCACCCTATGTCCTCCTCAGGCCTCCCCCCAAACCTTAGTGAGGTCCATGATCTCCACACCAGTCCAGGTGGGCATGCACCATCTATGGCCCCTGGCTGGCTCCTGGGAGCTGGGGGACTGGGCAGGGGACACCGGGCTGGCACTGGCTGCCTGGCTCATGACGGGGCCACTGCATGTGGGGCTGGCAGTGTTGGCTTTCTGCAGGCAGGCCTCTGGCTCGCACGTGACCAGCAGCCAGACTCTACCCCTTTAAGGGCTCCTGGGCTGGGGGAGAGGAGAGGAGTTTTCTTGGTTGTGCCCAGAGTGGCCACCAGGGCTCCCTGGGAAGGGCTGGAGGACCCCTATTTTGAATTAAGCGTCTATACAGCACTTAATTCGAAATAGCTATTTCGAAGTTGGTGTTATTCCTCATAGAATGAGGTTTACCAAATTCGAAATAAACGCTTCGCTATTTCGAATTAATTTCAAAATAGCGGTTTACATGTATAGACGCTATTAAAGTTAATTCGAAATAACAGCTGTTATTTCAAATTAACTTTGCTGTGTAGACATACCCTATGAGATTATGGAAAGCAGATACTGCCAAATTAAAATGATATCTCCTTTTATATTTAAAAAAGACTACACGTTTGGGTTAATAAAGGCAATAATGTTGATGTAATATACTTAGGCATCTGAAAGGCATTTGACTTAGTAACACAAGACATTTTGACAGGTGAAATAAATTGAAAACTGGCTAACTAATAGGTCTCAAACTGTAATTGTAAACAAAGAATCATCACTGAACAGGAGTTCTTCCAAAACGGCCCTGCAGAGATCAGTACTTGGTCCTTCACTGTTTAACATTTTTATTAAAGACCCAGAAGAAAACAAACCACAGACTCTTAGAAATGTAGGGCTGCAAGGGAACTTGAAAAATCATCAATTCCAGCCGTTTGTTCTGAGGCAGGAGTAAGTATACCTATACCATCCATGATAGGAGTTTGTCAAACCTGTTCTTAAAAACCTCCTACGACAGGGATTCCATAACATCCCTTGGTACTGTACTCCAATGCCTAACCATCCTTAAAGTTAGAATGTTTTCTCTAACCTAAATCTCCCTTGCTGCAGACTAAGCTGTCTATTTCTTGTGTGACCTACAGTGGACATGGTCAACAACTGATCAAGGTTCTCTTTATAACAACCCATTACATATTTTAAAATGTATCGGATTCTCCCCAGTTTTCTTTTATCAGACTAAACATGTCCAGTTTTGTTTAAACCTTTTATCACAGTTCAGTTTTTCTAACCCTTGTCTCATGGTTGCTGATATCCTATGGATTCTATCCAATTTGTCCACTTGTTTCCTCAAGTATGATACTCAACTTCAATTGGATACACTACTCCAGCTGAAGACTTACTAATGCCAAGTAAGGTCATTTTCCTCCTGGTATTACATGGAATACTCTTGTTCATACACCCTAAATGATATTAATCTTTATTTCACAGCTACATCACAGTGTTGTCTTATATTCACTATAACCCCAGATTTATGAGTACATTGCTCAAAACTTACAGCCAGGGCCTGCCGAGACCGTGAAATGAGGCTCCGAATGATTCTCTTCGATAAGGCGCTTCAGCTGCCTGAGCCAGCCTCCCCGACCAGGCCTGAACAGCAGCCTCAGAAACGGAGTGCCTCCTCTCCATCTAGGGCTCCTCCTAAGAGACCCAGGCCCTCGCTGAGTAGATCTCTGCCTTTAGCCTCTCATGGCAGAACTACCTCGAGATCTAATTTAGACACTTTGGTTTCAAGCACCCATCCTGCCTCGAAAGTGGCTAAAAGTGTGCCCACTGCATCTCACCATGCCGCAGAAACGTCTCCAGCGGTGAAATCACCCTCAGCACTGAAGTCATCGGCACCAAAGTCATCGGCACCGACTCTGCCAACGGCACCGCAGGCACTCTCAGCACCACTACATGCCACGTCCATTTCTTCGTCCTCCTCTTCAGGGGACCCAATGACTTCGGCACAGGAGCAGACGGCACCGGGCTTGGTGCATGACCGTTCGGCACCGTCCCGAACTTGGGACGAAACACCGGCACCGGCCCGAGACGCTCCGGCACCACCGAAAGTGCAGTCGGCACTGGCACCGACGCGGGCGGGCCGCAACTCCTGTACCGCTCATCATCGTTCGGCACCGGCATCGGTGCCGGGGTCTACGGCACTGGCCTTGGCTCCGGAAAGCACAGCGGCCAAAGCGTGAGCAAAGACTCACCACATTCGTAGCCCATCCCCAGTCTCACTGTCTCCTGTATTTTCGCCGGCTCCATTGCCATCTCCACCCCCGCCATCAAGTAGGAGATCACCATGGCTTTCCAGGAGATATTCCCCTCCTGACAGACTTCCATCTCCATTTCTGACGCCTCCTAGAGATCGTCGAGTGTCTTCTCGTCACACCTCTGCTTTGCCTTCAGCACTCAGACATAGATCATACTCCCCTTTTCCATCTCTTCGCTTGAGAAGGTCATCCTCGTGCTACGATTATACAGCGCATCGTCGTTAAGTGCATTCTCCGTCGCGCTCATCCTACTATTATCGGGATCGTTATCACCATCCCCACTATCTTAGGGACTTCTCATCTCATCATCGTCGTAGTTGTTATTCACCCGAATCGCCTTGTAGAAATTGTAGAAACCATTTCATATTTAGCTAGAAGCCATCTTGTATAACAAAAACCATTTCAGCTTTTCTCTTTAGCACGTAGACCAGAGTGAACTTTCTGTCACCCCATGAGAAGAGGCCTACAGGATGGGCTATTGGAATGTGTTAATTGGGCTGACTGAGACAGGAGGCGTACTCCCTTGTACCTGTCCGCCATCTTGTTGATAAGGCTTTGTTTTTCCAAGTTTAATTGATGATTTCTGTAATGGGATGCCCTAATGGCAGACTTGTTTGGTTAAGGGTATAAAATACTAGGATTGATTGTATTAGCCAGCCTTACTGGGCCCGGCTCTTCTGGGACAACGTTTGGCTCACTTTGCTTTACTGATCAATAAAGCTGTCTGTTTAGCTGCACAAAACTAATTGAAGCCTTTGCTTCAACACCCTCCACGTTCCATAATGGTCTGTTCCTCCTCTAGACACTCCCTGCATTCTGTTCCGCCACCCTCTGCTCGGGACTCATCACCTCGCCATTCATCGCCACTCCTCGAAGACTAACAGCCTCAGGTTACCGCAGAGTCACATCTCTGATCAGTCCTCCTCTCCTGATGACGTGGTCATTCCTGGAGACATCTCGCCACCAGATCACTTGAGACAGTTTCAAGATCTTTTTAAGAGGGTATGTTATGCCCTTATGGGGGAACAACACTTATAACTACCTATGCCTAATTAGCCTAATTGTAATATTGAGATCTTACAGGTGCGACTCCGAGTGCCGTATCTAATCACCAGTTGATTGCTTCTACCCAAAGAAGTGGCGCATAAATAAAGACTTAACAATTTAGATAAATTTCATAACCACAAGACTATATTAAAGAATAAATCTCAAATTTAAAGATAGGGGGAAGTACCCTTTTAAAATGCACAATTTTATTACCAAAGTCTGCGATGCAATGGCGATGGATGGGCTGCTGGCGACCTACAACCTTTGGGCTAATTGGAAGCCCTCAGGGAGGAACTGCCAGGCGTCCCTTGTCGGCTGCCAGCGCCGAAGCTGGTGACCTTGATCCGTTGGCTAATTTGAAGCCACAGGAGAGGAGCTGCCAGGCGATCCCACGAAGCGCTGAGGTTGAGTGCGATGACTTCGCCTTCCGAGGGTCACGACTCTTCTGGCTTTTCCTGCGCTTCGGAAGCAGCTCGACGGCGATGGATGCTAAGACTTCCTACCCTACCCTAAACTTAATCTAACCTAAAATAATACCTTAACTAATTCGCGACGCACCCGCCGAACAGACACGACGACGGCCGACATGCATAGACCGACGCTGCCTGATGGACAAACACGAAGACAAAATCTAATCTATCTAAAAACTAAGCTAACTAAACTAAACCTAAACTAAATGAAGACTATCAGAATATAAGAACAAGCATTCCGCCTGTCTTAAATCTGAGATGATGCTTAACCCTCTCTCATTCGACCCGGGACAAGACGCTAGATCTCATGCACTCTCTCTAAGCTAGATCTATGCCTAAGCCTGACGCCCCGACGCAACCCTGGAAACGGACGTTGCATGGACTTATAAGGCTGGGCTTATGCATATTCATAAGCTTTAGATTTTAAAATGATTGGTGGACAAGAATGCTTATTTACATAAGTTTAAAATGACTGGATGACACACTTTGGGAATTCCATATTCATGAGTAACAGTCACTCTAATGAATATTCATATATTTTCAAATTTACACAGTCAGTTTAACCCTACGTGCTAGGTGGTCTTACAGTAATGGTTCTTTCAATGATTGACAGATACATTGAATGACAGTATAAGCATTCAGACACATTATTGCAATAAATGACACATTACATAGATCATGATACATAAGCATGACATAAGCATTCAATTATTACATTATTTGTAACATTATTTGTCTCTCAAGAAATCCAACTCACCGAAGTTAAGGACAAACAACACCATCTCTTGAAAAATTTGCAGACTACCCATTCTATTAAATTAGCCATACCTTTGGATGAGGCTATCTTGGAGGTTGCTAACGAACTTTGGCAGACTCTTGCCTCTGACCTCCCCACTAACAAGCGGACTGATAAAAAATATTTTGTACCTCACAAAGGGGTCAGAATTTCTGTTCTCCCACCCTCATTCCAACTCTCTGGTACTCGATGCAGCCCAGCAACGAGCCAAGGCCCCTCAGTATAAAGCAAACATGTCTGACAAAGACTCAAAAAGACTCAATTTATTTGGGAGGAAGGTATACACCTTGTCAACTCTGCTTCTTAGAATCGCTAATTACTTAGCGCATTTATCAAATCATAATTTCAATAATTATGCAAAGCTCACAGACCTTATGGAAGCCCTCTCTGAAGCTAAGAGACCCCTTCTTAAATCCATGGTCCAGGAGGGTTACGATGCTACCCGAGCCAGTCTCCAGATTGCTATGGACTTAGCGGACACTGCAGCCCGCACGACGGCCACCGCTGTAGTTATGTGTAGGGCCTCACTCCTCCAGTCAGCAGGAGTGCCAAGGAAGCTACAATCCAAAGTGGAGGACTTGCCCTTTGAGAAGGAGTCACTCTTCGGGGAAAAGACTGACTAAGTTTTACATTCCAATAAGGACACTAGAACAACCTTACGGTCACTCAGAATGTACATCCCACCTTACAGGAGGAAACGTTACTCACCTTTTCAAAGTCGTTATTTTTATTTCCATCCCAGACAACATTGGCAACCATAACATTGCCAGTTTGACCAGCTGTGCCAAAATCAGCGGCAAAGACCAATAAGACACTGGAATCAGAATAACAGCGGACAAACGCAACCAGGCAATAAACAGCACGTTTGACGCGTTGGTTGGGAGCAACCATGCAACCCCCCAGAGCCTCGGTCACATCTTTCACCATCATCTAAGGCCCTTTTACAATCAATGGGCCAAGATCACTCCAGACGCTTAGGTCTTACAAATAATCCATTCAGGTTATGTTATTCCATTCCATTCTCTCCCCCCCACAACTCTCCCATCCCCGTCCCTCTTCAGGGACCCCTCTCACGAAGATCTACTACGAGCTGAAATCTCTCATCTCTTCCACATAGGAGCAATAGAGAGGGTTCCATCTCAGTTTCAAGGGAGAGGATTTTATTCCTGTTATTTCCTCGTAGAGAAAAAAACCGGAGGATGGAGACCTATACTGGACCTGCGACAGTTAAACAAGCACATTCGAAAACAACGTTTCAAGATGGTGACCTTAACTTCTATTCTACTGGCCCTGGAGCAGGGCGATTGGTTTGCTGCTCTTGACCTCAAAGATGCCTATTTCCACGTGACGGTTCACCACACTCACAAAAAATTTCTATGTTTCACAATTGGCGCAGACCATTTCCAGTATCGAGTGCTACCTTTTGGTCTCGCCACAGCGCCAAGGATCTTCACAAAGACGTTCATGGTCATCGCTTCTCATCTTTGACGCATGGGAATCATCATATATCCTTACCTGGACGATTGTCTAATAAAAGAATGTTCATTGACAGAAACTTCAGACATGGTACGGTTGACTATCGAGACTTTCCTTCTAACTAGGTCTCCTTCTCAATGAAGACAAATCCACCTTGATACCTACTCAGAGCCTAGAGTTTATAGATGCGCGCCTCGACTCAGTCACAGCGAGGGCATATCTACCCCTTCCCAGGTTTTGGGCGTTGCAAGACCTATTGGACCAACTTCTATACAGGCGCTCAGTACAAGTCGTGACGGTTCTCAAATTAATGGGTCATATGGCTTCTACGACTTACATCGTTCCCCATGCCAGGCTGCACTTTCGGCCTTTACAACACTGGCTGATCACAATATACGATCCCATAACGCACAACGTACGCAAGTGGGTAACCGTCCCTTCCATGGTCAGGTCTTCCCTCCACTGGTGGACAGTCGACGACAATTTACTTTTGGGCACTCCATTCCGTCACCCACCACCTCACTGTCACATAACCACGGATGCTTCCCTCATCGGCTGGGGCGCTCACATGGGCAATCTTTCCATACAAGGCCGTTGGTCACTACAGGAATCTCTCTTACACATAAATCTCCTTGAGCGGAGGGCCATTGCCAATGCCTGCAGACACTTCCGTACACGCCTCCGCAATTCCACAGAGGGCGTTCTCACAGACAACATAGTGACCATGTATTATATAAATCGTCAGGGAGGTGCACGATCCCGATAGCTGTGTATGGAAGCAACCCGACTATGGAATTGGTGAATTGCCAACGACACGACCCTTGTGGCATCCTATTGTGGCATCAGCAATACGATAGCCGATTCCCTCAGCAGGAATTTCACAATGCATCATGAATGGGAAATTGATTGGCACATCCTTCATTCTGTTTTTCGCCGTTGGGGTTTCCCACAAATAGACCTATTCGCCACTGCCAGCAACAGAAAGTGTCACCAATTCTGTTCCAGAGCGGGCCTAGGTTGCCACTCCTTAGGGGATGCTTTTCTCCTCAATTGGAACGGTCCCCTCATGTATGCTTTTCCGCCTATCCCACTTATCTTCAGAGTCCTTCAGAAGATCAAGTCCGACAAAGCCTCGGTCATCCTGACAGCACCGACTAGCCTTGCCAACATTGGTATCCAAGTCTCATGCGACTGGCACGATGTCCACCATACCACCTACCGTTAATCGAGAACCTTCTGACCCAGGAGCGAGGCTCTCTCTTTCATCCGCAATTACATACGCTTCACCTGTCAGCCTGGTACCTAGTTGGCTGAACGACTCCGAGGCCCTGTGTTCAGATCGTGTCAAGGATGTTCTTATACACAGTAGAAAGCAAAACACACGTGTCACTTATCTTTCCAAATGGTGATGTTTTACTTCCTGGTGCTCTGAAGGCAACCTCGATCCTCAAATGGTCCCGATCTCCATCATCCTAGATTATATGATGCACCTGCAACAGAACGGACTAGCCTTAGCATCTATAAGAGTCCATCTCGCGGCAGTGACTGCATTCCGACAACCAATAGAAAGAATTTCACTCTTCGCTCACCCCCTCACTAAGAGGTTTCTCAAAGGTCTATTAAATCTAAACCCTCCTCTCCGTGCACCCACCCCGCTCTGGAATCTGGACTTGGTACTCTCCACCTTAACAACACGTCCCTTCGAACCTCTAGCCACCATACCTCTCCAGACTCTCACCCTAAAGCTGGTCTTCCTGACTGCCATCACGTCGGCGCGCAGAGCAAGTGAGATCTCGGCACTGATGGCTTCACCTCCCTATACTGTCTTTAACAAGGGTAGTGTTATTCTGAGACATCACCAAGCCTTTATTCCTAAGGTTTGCTCTGAGTTTCATCTCAACGAACCAGTAGTGCTACCTGCTTTTCACCCAAAACCTCATGCCTGTCCACGCGAGGCATCCCTCCATACACTGGATGTACGCAGGGCCCTAGCCTTCTACTTGCAGCATACTAAACCATTTAGGAAAACCAATAGGTTATTAGTTTCCCTCGTACAGCGATCCAAGGGGCAACCCCTATCATCCCAGAGAATTTCTAACTTAATTGTTTCCTGTATATCCCAATGCTATACACTACGAAACGTCCCCCTTCCACAATGCCTCAGGGCCCACTCCACTAGGGCAGTAGCTACTTCTACTGCTTTCCTTACAGGCATACCCCTTGCTGATATATGTAGAGCTGCCACCTGGTCATCCTATGACACGTTTGCTAAACACTATGCCATTCAATCTAGATTGGTCTCGGATACCTCCGTAGCATCCGCAGTGCTCTCTTCTTTACATACATAGTGACATCCGAATCCCACCTCCTTCACTCGGGTGGGTACTGCTTCTCAGTCACCTAATGTGGAGCACCCATGGGGACATCACTCGAAGAAGAAAGCAAAATTACTCACCTTCGTGCAGTAACTGTTGTTCTTCAAGATGTGTCCCCGTGGGTGCTCCACTACCCACCCTTCCTCCCCACTTCGGAGTCTGTTTCTCTTTCGTAGATGAGGCGGGTCCGAGGAACTGGTTGAGACCGGATCGCGCAGCGCAGGAGAGCGCGAACTCCGCGAGACGCCCCTCCCCACACATGCGCGGTCCAGCTGACTATGGCTTTAAACATCTCCGTCCTGTGGTGCCGGGGCAAGCCCAGAACCTAATGTGGAGCACCTACGGGGACACACATCTCGAAGAACGACAGTTACTGCACGAAGGTGAGTAACTTCGCTTTTCCCATTTTGTAGCTGTACATTTGATTTTTCCTTCCAAAGGGTATGTCTACACTAGCCCCCTAGTTCAAACTAGGGAGGCTAACGTAGGCATTCGAACTTGCAAATGAAGCCCGGGATTTAAATATCCCGGGCTTCATTTGCATGTTCCCGGGCGGGTGCCATTTTTAAATCCCCCTAGTCCGAACTAACTGCCCGTGGCTACACGCGGCAGTTAAAAGTTAATTCGAACTAAGTCCTTGGAATGAGGTGTAACAATTAATTCAAACTAAGGACTGAGTTTGAATTAACTTTTAACTGCCACGTGTAGCCACAGGCAGTTAGTTTGGACTAGGGGGATTTAAAAATGGCGCCCGCCCGGGAACATGCAAATGAAGCCCGGGATATTTAAATCCTGGGCTTCATTTGCAAGTTCGAATGCCTACATTAGCCTCCCTAGTTCGAACTAGGGGGCTAGTGTAGACATACCCTAAGCGAGGTACTTGCATGTGTCTTTATTGCATTTCAGACCAAATCTCCAATTTGTCAAGCTCATTTTGAATTCTAAACTTGTCCTCCAAAGTGCTTGCAAATCCTTTCATCCTGGTACTATTTGAAATTTTTATAAGCAAACTGTCTGCTCCATTATTGAACTAATTAATAAAATATTGATTAGTACCAGATCCAGCACTGACCCTGTGGGATTCTCAGTCTGACAGTGCACCACTGGTAAATATACTGACTGTGGTCTTTCATCAGTTATGTACACACTGTAATGGAGTTTAGGGTCAATCCTTAATAATGTGGACTTGTGTCACCACTTATTCTATAACTCTGGATGTCTCACAATGCTTTGTAGCTCCCAACCTGGGACATTCATAACAACTGTGTGCTTTGTAATGTCTAACCCTTTTCTGGACAGTTCAGAGTAATAATAAGGTTTCTTTGTTTCTCTATAGATGAAAGGCACATCACAGTTTATTAGCCTGAGGTAAATACACCTTTCCACATGAACACAGCAATTCATTTGTTTGCAATAAAAATAAAAGGTGTGTACTAACTACAGCACATAGATTAAGTGATGCCAAGTAAAAAGAATGGAGAATAAGCTACAAGCAAATAAAGGTGAACAACATATATTGCTATGTATAAAACTTAATCTTGCAAGATATAGGTGTGACTCTGGGGTATGTCTACACCACAGAGTTTTTTCAGAAAAATGACCATTTTTCCTAAAAAAACTTGAGTTATGTCCACACTGCAATCACGTTCTTTCAAAAGAAAATCGAAAGAACAGAGGGGGTTTTATGACATTGGTAAACCTCATTCTATGAGGAAGAAGCCTCTTTCCAAAAGAGCTCTTTCGGAAAAAGGCATGTGTGGACGGGGAAGAAGGAGTTCTTACGAAAGAAGAGGAAAGAGGAAAAAGCACAGGTGCGCTGGTGGCCACTCCCTCCATAGTAATCACACCTTAAATGCAAGATAGTGTCCATTCAGTGTGGATGCTATCTTTCAAAAAAGCAGATTGTTTTTTTCAGTGCGCTTTGGCAGTCTGGATGCTCTGTTTTGGAAGAAGTTTTTCCGGAAGAGCTTCTTCTGAAGGAAGCCTGCAGTCTAGACATAACCTGGTAGACCAGCCAATCCTGGTGTGACCCCTAACAACAAGAGCAGGGGTGTGCAATAATTTTTAGTGGGGGAGGGTGGGACACTCCAAGATTTTGGAAAGTGGTCAAGGGTCACACTTTTCTGTGGAGGAAATACAGAGTCTAGCATGGAGGCCAACTCTGGGTGCAAAAGGGTGCATGGGATAAGGGCCGGGGTGCAGGAGATGTTATGAGGTCTGAGAGGAAGTTTGGGAAAAAGAGGGGGTTGTGACCTGGGTAAGGGGCAGGGGTGTAGGATCAGGGAGGGGGCATGGGTGCAGGAAAGTATTCTGGCCTGGGAGAGGGGCACTAGGAGGGGGTGCAAAGTCTGGGAGGGAGCTGTGACCTGGGAGAAGGGGAAAAGGGGTTGCAGACTACAAAGGGTGTGGGTGGTGACTTGGGGCAGAGGAATGGGGTGCAGGGTCGTGGAGGATATCTGGATGCAGGAGAGGAGTCTGGCCTGGGGGAGGGGTGCAGGAGGGGCTACAGGCTCTGGGAGGGAGTTGTGACCAGGGGTAGGGAGGTACAGAGGGTTTGGATGATGATCTGGGGAGGGAGTTGGGGTGTAGGAGGGGCTGGGGTGTCAGAGGCAGGGTCTGGCTGGGATGCACTTATCTAAGCCTGCAGCACTCCCAAGGCAGGCTGGGCTCCCTGCCTGCTGTAAACCCAGATCACTTAAAACTGCAAGCTGCCCTTTCCACCCAACTCTCAGCTCCCAGAGGGGGAAGAGTCTTGCTGCTGCCCTCATCCCCCAGGGCAGTCTCTCAGCTCCTATTGGTTGGTTGCCTGGGGTCAGTTCCTATTGGCCAGTTGTTTCTGGCCACTAGAAGCTGAGGATTGGGCTGGGAGCAGGGAGATCACATGAAGCTTCCCCCTCCCGCAGAGCAGAGAGATGCAGGGCCTGAGCTTTAAACTACAGCTACATGCCTGAGGGTCCTGGCAGGGTGGTTGGGCCCCTGGGCTGTATTTTTCCCAGCCCTGAACAAGAGTCATTGCAATTGTAATCAAGACTATGCACCTATGCATGGATACCAAAGAAGTGTTAAGTAAGCTAGCAACTCACAACTCACAACTCACTTTGTGTTGACAAGAATAAAAGGATAGTTGCTAAATGTATTTTGTCCACGTTTATTTATATCTTGTTAGGAGTATAACAATGTAACCAGATTAGCTTGTGGATGTTAATTCCCTTTCATATCTTAATTACCCTAATCATATATGGAATTGTATCCAGTTAACCCTAGGATCAAAGATATGAGATACTGCAGGAAACTAATAATATTACCTGCATTGTCTTCAGCGTAATAATCTATTCTACAATGAAGTACTGCTAATTGCCCTATGTGAATGAATTTTCCTAGTTTACCAGTGTATGCATAGAAAATTGAATATTAGCTTCAAAGAAAAAAAAATGCATTACCTATTCTTTCTTGGGTGAAGGTCCTGCTGTGACAATTTCTGTAAGAAGACTTGCCAACCTGCCAGATAAGATGTGCTATAAAGAAACGTGGATCTGATGTTTTCATCTCTAGTCTGCTTAAACTTTGAACAGAGAACGTATAGATTATAAAATGAAGATCTTCCAAAATAATTATTTGAAATATCCCAGAAAATGCATTGAAGGATTTGAATAGATTCTACATCTAGACTGACTTTTGGACTATGAAACTTTATGATTCCATCAAAGACCCTCTCTGCTATGCATCTGACCTAGGAACTTTATACATATTTGTATGCATTCTGATCTTTTAACCCCTTGCCACTCTCTTCTTTATTTTTCTTTTTACTATTAAACCTCTAGTTTTACTTACTTAAGGATTGGCATCAGCTTGATTATTAGATGAGATCTAAGACTCATATTGACCCTGGGATACGTTCCTAGCCCTTTGGGATTGGTGAACCTCAAATACAGTGAATCAAGTTTTCAGTAACCCTCACCATGAAGTGGGCTGTGCCAATGAAAGCTCATAATTACATCTTCATGTTCTGTTAGTCTTTAAAGTGCTACCAGACTATTTGTTGTTTTTTAAGTTTATCCTATACAGACTAACTTGGTTACCCCTCTGAAGTTTTTATATTATATGTGGCTATATAGATGGGATCTAAGGGCTTAAATGACAACAGAAGACTATGTTTGGCTTCATGTTAACCAGTGTGGTACTGCAGAAACTGTTTTGTCATTGGCTTGGTGAATCTAGATGTAGAATAGTCACCAGTTTTGAGGATTGTCTGCCCTATTTCTTGCAGTCTGCCCTGAAAGAATGTGGTCCAGAAGACACCTAGTCATTTTCAAATTCAAGAGACTTCACTCCCTCCCTCAGCCCATCTTTCTCAGCTTCCAAGATCTCTGTTCCTTTGTGTCTATCTGGTGATAGAGCCAAAGATGGCTTCTTGACTAGGTTATATCTTCCAAAGTTCAATTATACTTTGTTTCAAGAGGCAGGATGACCTTATGCTGTTGTTTTTTCCTTTAAGCTTCCCATCCCTCTGTATAGCAATAGGACTTCCACTATATAAGCCCTCATGTTAAACACTTTTATAATATAGTAATAATCAATTGATTAAATTTGCCTATCCCCTGAAGGACTCGGGTGTGTCAGGCCAGCAGGTAGGGGGGACTTGGACATAGAGTTAGTTCGACTTTTTTGCAGTGTGGGGGAGGGTCTGGCATTTGGGTCAGCTCTGCACATCATGGTCTAGAGAGGACATGCCACATCCACTCCCTGACTCATCTTACCAGGCTGCCCAGGGGTGGATGCAATCAAAAATTATAACTCAGATTGGGAACTCAGTTCAATAAGTTTGTAAACCACTGAGGATGCAGGCTGGGGTACCCAGGGGTTCTGTGCACTGAGGCGTGAATGTCAGGATGCAGGCAAAGGGTAGTTAGGGGCTGTGTGGCAGGAGGGTTTCCTCTGTGATGACTGCTTCCTCCCACCCCCAGATAGATCTTACTAACTGCCTGAGCAGTCAAAGCAGTCTGGAAGCTGAGGAACAGCCATAATCATGGGCTTCCCAGCTACACTCTGGCCAAAGGACTTGCCCTGAAGGGAATGGGGAAAGATGGGGCACTGGAGCTGCTCCTGGGATTGCCCCACTCAGGCTACGTCTACACTGCAGGTGTTTTGAGGAAGAGGAAATTCAAATGGAGCACTCATTTGCATATATCACACTCTCATTTGCACATCTTCTTCTGATGCTTTTTGCAGAAGAGGTTTTGCGATAAAAAGCCCTGTGTAGATAGGGCTATTTGTCAGGAAAAAAACTTTTGCTTTTCTTCCCATTCCCCTGACGATAAGGTAGTGAGGGGAAAGTACTTGGGTTCTGTGAATTACTTTTTGCTCCCTTCCTTCACCAGCCAGGAGTGAGAGGCATTCACAGAAGCTGTGTACTTTCACTTCCTTATCCTCCGGGGAATGGGAAAAAAAGCAAGCTGCATCCAGGTATGCATTGCTGCTTACCCCTCGCTCTCCCAAAATGATGCCCTGGGTGACCCCCATCTCTGCCCAGACACTCAGGGCTTTTGCCCACTTCAGTCTTGCACCAGTCCTGACTTTAGCTCCTGGGTTACTACCAACTTTGGAGCAGGGGGTCCCAGGACTTAGGATACCAGATTTCAGCCAGGGAGTTTTGTGGCTCCCTGAAAAGTGTTGCAGACCTCAGTTGAGAACTGCTGGTCTGAGAACACCTGTTTACCAGCTCTCCATGTTGTGCTTTGTTTAACATATTTTAATCATATTTCTAGCAATATATCCATAACTTATTATCTCTCTTACATACATCCATACATCACACAAGAACATTAATGATTACCAAGCTGTTAATATTCAAATGATAACTCATAAGGCATATCTTGCAGAAAGACTATCACAATATGTGCAAGCCCTGTATGTGAACACAGAGGTTCTTAGTGTCACACCCAATTTATAGTAATTTCATCCAGACCATATTTCCCTAGATTACTTATAAAAATATCTGGTGGGACTGTTTCAACATCCTCACTAAAATCAAGACATAATACATCTAGGCTACATCTACACTGAAGGCTTCTTGCGCAAGATCTGTTTTGCGCAAGAGTTCTTGCTCAAAAGGTCTTGTTCAAGAGTGCGTCCACACTGCCATGTGCTTTTGTGCAAGAGCATCCATGGCAGTGTGGACGCTCTCTTGTGCAAGAAAGGTCTTTCATTTTAGCCATAGGGGTTTCTTGTACAAGAAACCACTGTTGCCCATCCACACTGCCTTCTTGTGCAAAAGCTCTTGCGCAAGAGGGCTTATTCCTCATGGGGAGAGGAATAACTCTTGCGCAAGAAGCCCTCTTTTCCAACACTTTACTGTAAATTTACTTGAACAAGAATGCGCGTGCAGTGTAGACACTCTGCAAGTTTTTGCACAAGAACAGCCGTTCTTGCGCAAAGAGCCTGCAGTGTAGATGTAGCCTTACTGTTTCTCCCCTATTCGCTAGGCCAGTAACCTTGTCAAATACTGAAATTAGGTTGTTGTGACATGTTTAAAAAAAAATCCATGCTGGACATTACTTGTAATTCTATTACTCTTCAGATGCTTTCAGAATGATTTGTTTAATAAATGGTTCTACTTTTTTTTTTAGGTATCCAAGTTAGATTAACTGGTCTATAATTCCCTGGGTCCTCTCCCTGACTTTTTAAAATATGAGCATATTTCCAGTCTTCTGGTGCGTCACTCATCATGTGTGTTATCGCTGATAAGTTCACTCATCATGTGTGTTATCGCTGATAAGTTTGCAGATGACACAAAAGTGGCAAAGAGGTGATTAATTAAGAGGACAGGTCACCAATACACAGCAATTTAGTAAGATGTGAAAAAGCAAACTATAAACATTTTAATATGGTTAACATAGTTTTATACATCTAAAAACCAAGAATATAGGACATAATTATGCAGGGGTGGACAATCCTAGGAAGCAGCAAGTCTGACAAAGATTTGAGATTATACACTGCTAATCAGATGAACATGAGCTACTAGTGCAAAGTTCTGACCAAAATGGATAATGCCAAGATTGTATGCCTAAACAGGGGAGTGGTGAACAAGAGTGGAAAAGTTATTTTATCTCTAAATTTGGCAATGTTGCAAATATAACTGAAATACTGTGTCCAGTTCCATTGTCCACAATTCAAGAAGGATTTTGACTCATTGGAAATTATTCAGAGAAAAGCTAAAAATGTTGAAAGGATTAGAAAACATGTGTTATCGTGACTAAGTATGTTAAATAGTGATAGAGATGTAGCCGTGTTAGTCTGGTCTAGCTGAAACAAAAGACAGGACTATGCAGCACTTTAAAGACTAACAAGATGGTTTATTAGGTGATGAGCTTTCGTGGGCCACACCCACTTCCTCAGATCAATATGTGGAAGAAAATTGGCACAACCATATATACCAAAGTAATACAATTAAAAAAAAGTGAACACATATAAAAATGACGAATCAGGTTTCAGAACAGAGGAAGGGTGAGGGGGGAAGGTTAGTGTCTGTGAGGTAATGACATTAGGGGGTGATAACTGGGGAAGCTATCTTTGTAATGGGTGAGATAATTAGCATCTTTGTTAAGACCCGTACGCAAAGTGTCAAATTTAAGCATGAATGACAGTTCTGAGGCTTCTCTTTGAAGTCTGGAGTTAAAATCTCTTTGAAGCAATATGCATGTGTTAAGGTCATTGAGAGAATGATCAGTCTGGTTAAAATGGCAAGCAACAGTTTTCTCTCTGTGAGAGAGCCTGATGTCTGTTTTATGTGCATTGATTCTTTGGCGAAGTGTCTGAGAAGTTTGTCCAATAAACATAGCAGACGGACACTTTAGGCACATGATGGCATAAATTATATTTCTGAATGAGCAGAAAGTACTTGACTTAAAAAAAAAAGAAGGTTAAGGAGTGACTTGCTTACAGTCTAAGTACCTACTTGGGGAACAAACATTGAATAGCTGTCTCTTCAGTCTAGCAGAGAAAGGTATAATCCAACGGGTGGAAACTGAGGGTTGACAAATTCAGACTGATAATATGGTATACATTTTTAACTGTGACTGTAGTTAATCTTGTAACAACTTGTCAAGGGTAGGTTATGGATCCTCCATCAGTGACAATTTTTAAATCAAGTTTGAAAGATTTCCTAAAAGATCCACTGTAGAAATAATAAACTTTTGTGTGTAAAAAGCACTCCATCAGCTGCATCTGATGAAGTGTTTGTTACCCATGAAAGTTTATGCTTTTTCATCAGCTCACAATCAATTAAACTAAACAATTAAAATCACCCCATTAAAAATGTCAAGCCATCAAAGGAAAAAAAAGGAACAACCTCTACAAAAAAGATCTTTTCTCTGTTTTCTGACACCGTGGATGGTGACATAATACTGCACTTTCACCCACACAGAAATCAGCTAATAAACTCCTCTCTAGCTGCAGTTCTACTACCTTCTGCACTAGCACTGCATAAGTATAAAACAGTACACCAGTACACCTACTCCATCATAACTATCAGATCCCATGGACTAAGAAGTGGGGCTCTTTCTCCAGGCCCTCTGTACTCCCAAAATGTTATTCCTACAACATTATCTTCTTTCCTGGATCACCACTCAATTCAAATCTTGCCTCCCCCCCCCCCCAAATACTGAAAGATCATTTGCATCTGGCATATGCTAAGGATGGCGTGAGTATTCCACACTTTACTTTTAAGCCCACATGTTTAAAGACTCAGGCCCAATTACCTACAGAGAGGAGGAGGTGGATTGCAAGAGCTTCATTCTGCAAGTTCTAATGGAACATGTTATACATTAGGGTTGTGAAATGACTTTGTATGGGTTTTTGACGGATGCTAGCAGAATATTTGTCATTTGAATAGAAGAAATGTGATGTTAAGAAATACCATCCATGGAATAAACCTGCTCTAGAAATAAGTTAAAGGGCTCCCCTAGGATGCCAATCAAGCACCCTTGGGGGCATATCCTACTTAGAATACCTTGCCACATCCTTGGAGACCTTAATGAATTAAGTGTAAGTCTCTTTAGGTTTCATTGTATTAAATGAATGGTTTATGTGTTAATGTGTGACAGTATGTAACCTCTCTAGGGGGAGATGCAAGAGAAGTAATAGAAGGGAGACCTGGGAGTTCAAAGGATTATGTTGAAAATGTACAATACAAAATGGATATTTGGGGACAATAAATGCTGAGTGCATTTCCTGGTGAATAATTAATGAGAGGTTAATGCGAACAAACAATCTCTTTCTATGCATAAAACATAGGGTTTTGAAGGCAATGCTGTAAATAACAGGTCTAGAGACTGGAGATCAAATGACTATAGTGAAGAAAGAAATGAGTGCACTGCCCACTCTCTGTTCTAATTCTGAATCTGAGACAATTATGAACTTTGAACCAATGCTGTGTTTTGAAGGACTGACACCTACCAGTGCCAAGACTGTAGTTTGGGTTATGTCTGGTAAAATTTGTAAGGGTGTGTACAGGTTCTATAATTGTTTTAATATGTTTTCACTGTAATGCTTTTACCTTAAGAATAAATGTGCTTGCTTGGGAAGATCTGTGAGGTAATTCATAACTGAAGGCAATTGTGCTGTTCATTGCATTCTGAGTGAAAGCCAAACACAGATATCTCCCATTAACAGAATCTGGCTTACTAGTAATATAAGAACACAAGAACAGCTATACTGGATCAGACCAAAGGTCCATCTAGCCCAGTAGCCTGTCTTCCCACAGTGGCCAATGCCAGTGTCTCCAGAAGAATTAACAGAACAGGTAATCATCAAGTGATCCATCCCCTGTCAACCATTCCCAGCCTCTGACAAACAGAGGCTAGGAATACCATTCCTATTCATCCTGGCTAATAGCCATTAATGGACCTATTCCCCATGAATTTATCCAGGGCTATGTCTAGACTACAGGCCCCTTTCGGAAGAAGCTTTTTTCTGAAAGAGAGCATCTACACTGCAAAAGCACATCGAAAAAGCGATCTGCATTTTCAAAAGAGAGCATCCAGACTGAATGGACGCTCTCTTGCATGTAAGATGTGATTGCTATGGACAGAATAGCCACCAGGGCACCTGTGCTTTTTTCTCTTTCCTCTTCTTCTGAAAGAAAACCCTCTTCCCCATCCACACACGCCTTTTTGCCGAAGAGCTCTTTTGCAAAAAGGCTTCTTCCTCATAGAATGAGGATTACCAATGCTAGAAAAATCCTTCTGTTCTTTTGATTTTCTTGTAGAAGAACGCAATTGCAGTGTGGACGTTCCTCAAGTTTTGTTGGAAAAACGGCTGTTTTTCTGACTAAACTCTGTAGCGTAGACGTATCCTAGCTCTTTTTTGAACCGTGTTAAAATCCTGGCCTTCACAATATCCTCTGGCAAGGAATTCCACAGGTTGACCTTGTGCTGCATGAAGAAAAACTTCCTTTTGTTTGTTTTAAACCTGCTACCTATTAATTTCATTTGGTGACACACTGTAAGCAAAGAACTTTAAATCCTCAATTCCCTAGTCAGGAGAGGGCTAGACATGGGTGTGTGCCCAAGAGACATAATAGTTTAGAGCCAAAAACCTTTCAGAAGATTCCTTGGTGGAGGAGGAATCCAGGTGCAGATGAACTGAAACTGTGACACTTGCAATCAACATCTAGATGACTGCCTTGTTACTGTTAATAAATCCTTTGCCTTATCCTTTGTTCTTATTCTTTCGTTTTTCCTAGTTTACTGTTAGCTGGGAGGCCTTCTGAGTTCCAAGATGCTGATCCTCACCCTGACAGATTTTTTCTGGTTGCTTATACTCAATAACCCCTTTGTGTGCCTTTCCCCAATTAATGCTTTTGTACTCATTCACAGGCTCAGGTCCCTGCTTTTCCTTATCTGGAAGAGCACCTAATACAGAAAACCTGCTATCCATTTACACCGTTAAAATACTCTGTGTTTCAGACTCTTACAAGCCTGTCTCAGTTACAACAACCCCAGCTTCCTGGGGTAATCTCTTTTCCATCTGATTTTCAGACACTCTTCTGTTCCTGAAGTTCAATATATCAAAACTTGATCTCTAGCTATAAGACTCTATGCTACCAGAACCCCCAGCTACCTCCGTGACACAGCTGACTTCCTGAGGAAACTTCAAAACATCAGTAATCTACCTGAAAACACTATCCTGGCCACTATGCATATAGAAGCTCTTTACACCAACATTCCACATGAAGACAGATTACAGGCCTTTAGAAACACCATCCCTGATGATAACAGTGCACACTTAGTTACAGAACTCTGCGACTTAGTCCTCACCCACAACTTCTTCCGATTCAAAGGCAATTTGTATCTCCAAGTCAGAGGCACAGCCATGGGCACCCGCATGGCCCCACAATATGCCAACATCTTTATGGATGATCTTGAACAATGTTTCCTACTTTACTTACACTATATCAATGACATTTTCATCATATGGATCCATAGGAAAGAGACTCTTGAAGAATTTCACAAGGATTTCAACAACTTCCACCTCACCATCAACCTCAGCCTAGACCAGTCCACAAGGAGGTGCTTATAGAATATTTGTTTTCCCTATTGCTTTCCAGCTTGGCTTTCCCTTGATATATTTTTTTACCCACTGCCTTTTCTTGTCCCCCCCTTCCAATTTTCCCTTCTTCCACCCCACCTCCCATCTTCCCTTTTTATTTTGGTCCTGGACATCCAACACTCTGGTCATCTGAAGAAGTGAGCTGTGCCCATGAAAGCTCATGATACCATCTACATGTTTTGTTATTCTATAAAGTGCTACCAGACTATTTGTTGTTTTTTCAGTTTACCTCTATAGATTAACTCGGCTACCCCCTGAAGCATCTGCTATACCGATAGCCTTCCAATCCCTCCTTGTTGCCTGGGATTGCTGCATAACTAATGGTGCCAGTGGATGTTCCTTTTCCAGTTTCTGTACTCTTTCAAAAATCTCTGTTATTTTATAATTGCTATATTCCCAGCTGTATCATCCTTTCACTGGATCTCACTCCCTCATCCTGACTGTTTCTCAAATCTATCAGTAATGGGCAAGGTCAAAGCAACATAAGAACAGCAATACTGGCAAAGACCAATCGTCCATCTATCCCAGTATTATGTCTTCTGACAGAGCCAATACCAGGTGCCTTAGAGGGAATGAACAGAACAATCAAAAGATCTACCTTCTGTTATCTACTCAAATCTTCTGGCAAACAGAGGAGAGGGACACTCACAGTGTATACTTGCATACCTGCCCATCCTGGTTAATAGTCATTGATGGTCATATCCTCCTGGAACTTCTGAATCCTGTTATAGTTTTGGCCTTCACAAACATCCCCTGGCAAAGAGTTCCAAAGATTGGCTGTGCATTGTGTGAATAAGTACTTCCTTAGGTTGTTTAAAAACTGCTGCCTATTAACTTAATAGGGGGACATCTGGTTTGTGAGCTACATGATAGAGAATAAGGAAGTGTGATTTACTCTTTCTCCATGCCAATCATGATTTTATATGCTCTTTTCCTTGCTGAAAATTCCCAGTCTTTTTAATCTCCTCTCATACAAAAGTTCTTCCATACTCCTGATAATTTTTGGCCCTTCTTTGTACTTTTTCTAATTCCTCTGTGTGTGTGTGTGTGTGTGTGTGTGTGTGTGTGTGTGTGTGTGTGTGTGTGCATGCGCACGTGTGCGCATGTCTATACTTACCAGTAGATCAATGCTCCAGAGGTCAATCTTCTGGAGTTTGATTTAGCAGGTCTAGTATACACCCACCAAATTGAATGCTGAGGGCATCTCCTACCAGCTTCTAGTGCTCCTCCTTTTGTGAGGAATTAGGGAAGACGATGGGAGCATTTGCTCCCATCAGCCTTCCACAGTGTGAATGCCACTAAGGCTCAGCTTAAGGAAAGCCGACTCCACTGAAGTTGTGTATCTTAAATCAACCTTCCAATATAGACCAGACCTTTGTGTTTTGTGATGGGGTGATCAGATGTGCATTCAGTATTGAAGATGAGGAAGTAACATGGAATTATATAAAGGCATTATGAAGGTCTTCCCTTCCCTTTAAAGTAAAGAGATTCTGTCCCTCAAACTGGGGCTTTCCCCAGTCCTTTCAGGATTGCTTGGAATAACCTAACTTCCTTACATAGGGAAAGAAGAAGGATCCTTACAAGCTGTGAATGACTTCTTTCTTTAATGGAGCATGTGTCTAGGTGACATTTAAAACATGTCTACATTTTCTGCACATGCTGCACTGCAACTCTCAATCTTGTATGTATTAGAACCAAAGCACATACACTTCCTCAAACCACATCCCTTGCTACCATGCCCCGTAGAATTGCAGCTGAAACATGCTTGGCTGCCTGTGATACCTACAGAAACCCATCTCAGAACCCAAGTTAAATTAACTAGGAAGTGCATACGGTATTATTTACCTGAAAATTTTCAATGTTGTCTTTCAATTCACCATTCCAGGCCCTTAATCAATGACAAACACTTTAATTGGAGGCTTTAATATAGCATGAAATCCAAAGGAAACATCTGTATTATGTGTTATTTTAATTGTGGAAGAAAATAATCACAGGCATAAATGGCAGGTACGCATAAAACAATGACTATTATATCAGAGTTCCCAGAAAAATTCCACTTGGCCATAACAGTAAAAGCTGAACTAAATTATCTGCTACCTGCCAGATAGATGACAGCTGTCAGTTGTGCAGAAAAGAATCCTAAAGATTTTAACAGAAAAGTTTCAACAGGAAAATGCCTACTGGAACATTTGCCAGTGTCCCCTGTTTAGTGCAATTGAATCACATACCTCTGCGGGGACATCCTGGGAGAATGATGCTGCCATTATGAGCAGACTGGCCTAGAAGTTGATCCTGACTGGCTGCACCTGTTATGTAGGACTTCTTCCTAGGTGGCCCCTTATTGGAACGAGACACCTCAGTTCCTTCCTTACTGTCACTGTTCCTCCAACAGGAGTGGCCTTTGTGTTCCCTTTGTGTCGCTGGGAATCTCACAGCCAAGAAAAACAGGTTTTAAACTGCTTTGGATTCCAAACAAAAATGTCTCTTTTTGGTTACTTTTCTTTTCAGTCAACTTCCATTACGTAGAGGACCCCAGTACTATACCCATGTTCTCTGACAAGGAAAGGAAGTGCCACAAGTATGGCTACTAAGTGCACTTTTACCTTAATGTTTCTGAAAAAGCCCAGCTATGGCAAAAGTTCACCATATGCCCACTCCTCTTCAAGTCCCCAATACTGAGGAATAAATAAAAGACATGCCCTTCAAGCCATTTCCCAGAGTTAGAGGCCCTAAGTTCCACATCCTCCATACAAGGGGCTGCTTCCAGCAGCTGATCCTCAACAGCATGTGTTCCTTTTTTAATACATACTCCTATTGCATGTTACTTCACCTTAAATACTCCCTCACGTCCCCATCTCCCCCCTCCCCACCACCTCCCCTGTGCAGTTCCCAACTCAGCTTCCCTACATGTTCTGTCAAATTGTAGGCATCTGCCCAGAACATCAACTCGTTGTACCACACTGTATACCAGTCGGTGCACAATTAAATTCTGCATGAGTCTCCAAACAGATTATTTTACCTCACATTCAAGTACCATTTAGCCCCAGCATCTGTGGTTGAAACCACACTGGAGAATTCTTTTTCTCTGGTCCAAATGACTCTTTAAGACAGACACAGAGAGGGAATGCAAGAGAGAGAGAGACAGCCTTTACTGTTTTGGCAGCCTTTAAGCACAGTTGTCACAAGTACTCCAGCTACAGTATCGTTTAGGGATAAGTTAAAGTATAATTTGGACATTAATTTGGACAGCATGTTCAGTGCTATTCATTACAAAGTGGAGCATGCAGTACCTAACACAGGGAGACATTCCATAGAAACAAAAAAGTTTGGAAACAAAATCACAAAGTTAAGTGCTAGGCTTAGAATATCATTGTCTTTTTTTTTTTCTTTTTTGGAGGGGGGAATGAGTTGATAGAAGCAGTCTTAGTGGCAAAGTCTATAGTTTGTAGGTCTTATGGAGGAAATAAGTTTTAAATGTCTTAGTTCAATCCCATATAGTTGACAGCTCTTAAAGTTGAGGCTGAAAACAATAAAGTTGCCCCTGCTGACAAGTCAGTTCCCAGAAGGCCAACAGTTAAGCATTGGTTGCTTTGGAGAAGACGGGAGTTAGTTAGTTTCCTGTTGCTAAGGAACTGGTTTCTAAGTGGCAGTTCTGCTTTCTGAAAGGAACTATATGTTGTTCTGTCTGTGGGTGTTTACACACAGTGCACTGTGAAATACAAAAAATAAACTCCATTTGCACAACCAAAACATTTATTTTATTCTTTAAGAGGTTGGTTGCTACCCAAAAATCTCTCTCTTCTTTTTCACTGAGATCCTTCTATGAATGATTATTCTCCAGTTTTGTTTCTTTTAGTGTGATTAATCTTTCATCAGGGGTTTTTTTTTTTTTTTTGCCTCCACCTTTTGGCCTTACTTTCAAAGATTGTTGAATATATGGAATTTGAACATACAACCCAAAACTAGGACACTACATTATTCTTAAAAAAACATAGTAATATACTCCCAAGAAAGAATCTGATTTTTCTGATTGTCTTATGAAGTTTTACTCTTCAATCTTGCTGTTTATTGTAAAATGTATTACTGTCCTAACCTAAAGATCAATTATCACATAGTGTTGCATTGAAATTGGGAAGCGGAATGTTTTTTTTAAGAATCAGGAGTTATTTAATGTTGCATCTTATTGAGATTTGTTGATACAACTGTACATTCAGAGGCATTAAACTACAGGAACAACCGGAATATTTCTCCAGGATTTGTACTATTGGGTCAATTACCCTGTTTGTGAATTTTATAGGAGCTTTAGAATATTTGTTGTAGTTATATACCGAGATGTATCAACATAAATGGAAGATGTGGACCCAGGCTTTTATTTTAACACTTAACTTTTTTTTTTAGCCACAAAAAATAAATAAATAAAAGAAACCCCCCATTTGACAGTTTTTAGATTCTATTAAAAATGCTGATATATTTTTTGGAAGGGAAAGAAAGTTCATTAAAGTGGTCTAGAGGCTCATGTTATAACTACCGTTCAATTTTGAACCTGTTTAACTAGAATAGAAATCAAGATGGGAGAGAAAAATAAAGTAAAGACAGAAAATGCAGCTTCTGTCTCAGTGTTTTTTTCTTACAGTCTCACAGCTAGAAAAGAATATACATAAAAACAAACTGTTCCACACAAGACCTGGCACACTTGTACCAGCATTGAGCTGTTTATGACATCACTTTAGCTATTTCCTAGGACACAGGCTTACAAAAGTGTTCCTACTTATATTTGTAGGCCTTTACAATTATACTAATAAATTTTTATCTGCCTTTTGCACCTTTAGCCGTTAACATTTATTGCTACAGGTTATTGTGATATTTTATAAATATTCACTTATTTTGTATAATTGGTCTTATAATTAAAGTAAATTTGTAGTCTTAATGATTTCAATATGTACAGAAATTGGAGGGAAATAACTGAAGATGTATCTTGTAGTTACTTCTGCCTTTATGACTTCTGTCCATGGTACAAAGTATGAGTCTATTCTCTGCCATTTGTGCTACTCAAACTGCAACTTTAAGTAGATGGAATAAATATTCACTAAAGAAATGAGGAACCGGATTCAAATTTTAGCAAGATAAACTGAAAAAAAATAGCATAAATATTTAAAATCTTACCGTCCAGAACCACAAGGACAACACACTCTGATGAACTCATCTTTTTCTGATGCATCACACACATAAGCAACAGCGAGAAGCATAATGAAATGAATCAAGTCAGTGCCACTAAATTCCTATGAAAAAAATAACTTGCTTTTTGCTAAGATTCCAAGAATTTTTTTCAATTACATTAAACAACTGTAAGAGAGAGTAGATGCATTTATCTAAAGAAAACAAAAACAGAAACAAAGAAACAAGGATAGCATTTTAACAGGACAAAATGGAGCTACCACCTCCAAATGACTTTGTTCCCAGCAAAGATTTTCAATGCCAACTGAGATTCTGTTAAGTGACAATTGTTCCTTTTAATGACTCTATAAAATAGAGGACAAGGATTAAAAGGAATTATTTTTAAAAAGTTTCTTTTCTGAAGGGAGAAGCTATTGTTTTGAATGTGACCCAGGTAACTACAGGCCTGTTAGTTTGACATCTGTAGAATCAAGGTCTTGGAAAAAATTTTGAAGGAGAAAGTCGTTAGGGAGATTGAGGTTAATGGCAATTGGGACAAATTACAACATGGCTTTACAAAAGGTAGATCGTGCCAAACCAACCTGATCTCCTTCTTTGAGAAAGTAACAGATTTTTTAGATAAAGGAAATGCAGTGGATCTAATCTACCTCGATTTCAGTAAGGCATTTGATACAGTACCACATGGGGAATTATTGGTTAAATTGGAAAAGATAGGGATCAATATGAAAATTGAGAGGTGGATAAGGAACTGGTTAAAGGGGAGACTACAGAGAGTCATACTGAAAGGTGAACTGTCAGGCTGGAGAGAGGTTATTAGCGGAGTTCCTCAGGGATCAGTTCTGGGACCATTATTATTTAATCTTTTTATTACTGACCTCGGCACTAAAAGTGGGAATGTGCTAATAAAGTTTGCCGATGTCACAAAGTTGGGAGGTATTGCCAATTCAGAAAAAAGATCGGGATATCATACAGGAAGATCTGGATGATCTTGTAAATTAGAGTAATAGTAATAGAATGAAATTTAATAGTGAGAAGTGTAAGGTTATGCATTTAGGGATTAATAACAAGAATTTTAGTTATAAGCTGGGGACACATCAGTTGGAAGTAACGGAAGAGGAGAAGGACCTCGGAATCCTGGTTGATCACAGGATGACTATGAGCCGCCATTGTGACACGGCTGTGAAGAAGGCTAATACAGTCTTGGGATGCATTAGGAGAGGTATTCCCAGTAGGGATAAAGAGGTGTTAGTGCCGTTATACAAGGCATTGGTGAGACCTCATTTGGAATACTGTGTGCAGTTCTGGTCTCCCATGTTTAAGAAGGATGAATTCAAACTGGAACAGGTACAAAGAAGGGCCACTAGGATGATCTGAGGAATGGAAAACCTGTCTTATGAAGGGAGACTCAAGGAACTTGGCTTGTTTACCTTAACCAAAAGAAGGCTGAGGGGAGATATGATTGCTCTCTTTAAATATATTAGGGGGATAAATGCCAAGGAGGGAGAAGAATTATTTAAGCTCAATACCAATGTGGACACAAGAACAAATGGATATAAGCTGGCTATTAGGAAGTTTAGACTCGAAATTAGGTGAAGGTTTCTAACCATCAGAGGAGTGAAGTTCTGGAACAGCCTTCCATGGGAAGTAGTGGGGGCAAAAGACCTATCTGGCTTCAAGATAAAGCTAGATGGGTTTATGAAGGGGATGGTTTGATGAGGTAACATGATCTTGGCAATTAATTGACCTTTCACTATCAGTGGTATATAGGCCAGTGGTGGGAAGATAGGAGTTGCTATAGAGAACTTTTTTCTGGGTGTCTGGCTCGTGAGTCTTGCCCACATGCTCAGGGTTCAGCTGATCGCCATATTTGGGGTCGGGAAGGAATTTTCCTCCAGGGTAGATTGGCAGAGGTCCTGGAGGTTTTTCACCTTCCTCTGTAGCATGGGGCACGGGTCACTAGCGGGAGGATTCTCTGCATCTTGGGGTCTTTGAACCATCATTTCAAGGACTTCAATATCTGAGATATAGGTGAGAGGATTATTCTAGCAGTGGGTGGGTGAGATTCTGTGGCCTGCATTGTGCAGGGGATCAGACTAGATGATCAAAATGGTCCCTTCTGACCTTAACGTCTATGAGTCTATGAGTCAGTCTTCTCCTTTCCTTTTTTAGGTGTAGTTAATAAATTTTGAAAATAATTTTTTATTGTGATACAATATGAAAAACCAAAATCCCTAGTAGCAGCTCTTGAACAGAAATTATCATTAATTTCTGGACTTTCCCTAATTATCAACCAGTATATCTTTTTGGTATGATCCCAGTAATTAACTTTTAATTAAACTTAGTGATGATACTGTGGAGCTCTGTTGTATTATCTGAAAGCAGGTTCTACTACACACACAGAGATTAGATGTTTTCTTTCTGTACTAGCAGCTCAGGTTCTAGACTGGCATTCAGGATCCATAAGTTCTATTCCCCAAAGTGCCCTTAGCCTGCTGGGAGACTTTAGAAAAGTCAGTTTACCTCTCTGTGCCTTGGCCTGACAAAAAGAGGTAATAAAACTAGCCTTCTTTGCAAAATGCTTGGAAATCCACTGATAGAATATGCTTTGTAAAAACTAGGTTTATTGTTATACATCAGAATGATTAAGTGTCTTATTTACTGACTGTGCATCAGCACTAAGCAATTCTGTTTTCCAAAGTGCAAACTTTTCATGTTTTAACTAGCTTTAACATAACTCTTATATACTGAAATCAATAATTTTAGCACATTATTCATTTAACTGGATTTAATGTAGCAAAAGCAGTAGGTAGAGATGGTATTCATATAATTATATGCTCACCAAAGGATGTAACAGGAAAACTATTACATTTATTCTCTGATTTATCCATACAGTCATTCTCGCTAAGGAGATTCCCACCAAAATCATGTTTGCAAGCATTTCAATTGAATTTTCCTGTTTGCTTGCAATATTAATGTAGTATATTGACAAGATTTATTTATTATGTAGCAATTTGCTAAGTGGGTTAAAAGTCACTTTTTAAAAAAAAATGTGACAATGCTGACACCACATTCTAGGACATAATACATTTCATCATAGCTAATAGAGCCTTTTAATAATTAGAGCAAAATTAAATAAATAACACTGTTTGAATTGGGCATGGTCATTATGAGCTCAGGCCTGTTTCTATAATGTGCATAGAACATTCTTTTGCTCACTGGGAGTTATGTGTGTGCAATAGCTCTAAATCATTAAAATGACTGAGTAACTTTGCAATGAGGTAGCATGCACCTCTCATGAGCATCCTCTGGCCAGATGTGCATATGCACATCTCTGTCTGTGGTGACCACTGTCTTTAGTTTCTCATGCTGTTTCAGTTACTCAGTCCTTTCACTGAGTCTCAGCAGTCTGTGTTAAACACAAACATAGCAGACCCCTTTGGGGTAAACAATCCAACAAGTCCTTTCCTGTGCTCACAACACTATAGCTGTATCCCTGAAAACACGTCCTTACGCAGTCTCAGGGTGCATCTACACCGCACCTGGAGTTCAAAATAAGCTATGCAATGTGAGCTATGCAAAAAGGCAGGAGTATTCTCTCCGTCTTTCAGAACACACATGTTCACTTACCAAATCACACTTGTGATGTGGTATTCTATATGCTTTACAAAAATACGCTTATGATACGAATATGACATAAGCATTCTGCAAGATGGGTGATGTAAGCTATCATTGGAAGAATTATGATGTACTGAATATGATTATCCCATTCATATGAATGCATCATTTTGTAACTGAAATTAAGAATATTGACCTGTGTATCTGTATTTCATAAAACTGGACCTGGGAATTTCAGTGCTCACGGTAATTAATTGTAGGTATTTAACAGGTCCCAACAATCTCTGAATGTCATATTTTAAGTGCTGACCTTCACTCAAATTTTTGAACTCACAAAAAACATACTATAAGATTCTAACTGTGGTTTAAATGATAAATTGATGTTTGTGGGGTTTTTTATTTACACAGTTTATGCTGCCATGTCTTGCCCATACAATTTATGAATGTATTAGTTTTGAATGGCTGTATACCTCACATCTGTGAAATAGTTCAGCTCTTCTAATGGGTTTAAAATATATAAAAGCACATAAAACATTAAGTACCAATGTTTACAAAATGTAGGCTAAATGGGTATTTTAACATTCCTTTGGCCAAAGCGGATATTTTAAGAAAGAAATAATCTCTGCAAAATATTTTGTTTCTCTGAAAAATGTCCTTTTATTTAAGCTGTTCCACACAAGCACATTTTGACTGAATGATGCCTTGATTGCTAAATGAACCAATTGTAGCATCCATGTTTCTCCATCTTTTTTCAAAATATGGCTGAACTTGTTAAAAAACAAAAAGGGTTTTTTATTCTTATCTGCTGTAAGTATGAATAAAAACACACTTTTTCATTTACAATGTTGGACAATGTAGCTATCAATGGCTGATTCAACTCATGCTGTGTGATTTAGGTGCCCAGCCATGCACCAGAACTAACAAATGACAAAAGGAAATATTAAAAGCTGAACGGTGATATTTTCAGAAGGTATCAAAATGCATGGGATCTGAAGGCTCATTTTCTCATTGTTTTTCAATGGATTCTGCAATCCTAAGTGATCAGTTTTTGAAAATTTTACATGAAGTGAAAAAATTTAAATAACCCATAGGTTGAAGACTGTTTGTGTAAAGTAGTGAGTGAATATTTATAAATAACATATACATTAATATAAATATGGCAGGGCTAATGAATGATTTATTGCAGAACAAAGACCATATTTTCAATGAATATTATTGCACTGGATTATCTGATCATTTTTGCGACTAGCATATGAATGGATCTTTTTTCATATGTAATTCGTATAGTTAATAAAATGCAAAATGTATTAACTATGAGAGACCTTGAGGAACAACAAAAATGTTCACTTGTTTTTAAATACAAAATCTTACCAGTGTCAAAACTAACTTGGTTTTACTGCAAGCTGTCAGCCATAAGTTACCCACCTCTTCTCCATCCACGGGCTAATGACCACCTTGATATATAGCCCCATTCACTCCAGATAATGCCACCACAACTTGTGCATGTTTCAAGATGAACTGTATAACCACAGCTACCTACAATATTATGTGACAAGAAACAGATTAGAGACTCAAGGACAGGTAACCTGGGCAATTATCCGGAGCAAGTGAGAGTTGAGTTCTACTAAATCACTTGACAGTAAGAGGAACATTAAATAGAAATTGAAAGGGGAACATTAATTATTTGATCCATAATACCTGCTAAACCCACTGAAGAGGCTTTTTATTAAATTTAGTGCTTTCCTTTTTCACAAAAGATCAATGTTATAAGTACTGCTATTCCTTCAAAACCTTTGAGACAAAACTAAAACAAAATGTCCTTATTGCCTCCTATTGACATTTTAATTACTATTAAAATAAATAGCTATTAAACACATACACAAAATATAGCTGCAGTCTGATAATTACCTTGATAGTTTATTTGTGTAATGAGAGATGACATTACATTAGCATAGTAAGAAGTATGATTTTGCTAGCAAACTATTATTACAGTTCTTAACCATTATAAATGAATATCCTGAATCAAGATTAGTACATTTTCCACTTTTTAAGATATAATTATAAAATTTGAAGTTTTAACAGAAAACAATACTTAAATCTTTCAAAAAATCCATTCCATATGATCTCTGCTAGCAATAATTGGTTATACTCTTCAGAGACTTCAGGAAATTCTTGGTGAAAATAATTATTTCATTCTAGGAGGTGATAGTTGCTGTTCTGGTATTCATTTTATATTCTTTTGTCTCAAACTCTTATTTTTATTTGTCTTTGTGTCTTTCGCCCTCTTGTGGGTGGAGCTCCATTTAGACATCTTGAATGTCTGACAGAAGGCAAATCTAAGATTAAGGGTCCTTTGTCTTGAGGATCTGAAAGGAAGATAATAGGGATGTGTAGATCACAAAATCGGTGAGATGCTTTTGGCAAAGGCTCATCAAGAAAGAGTGAAGCTCTTATTCTCTTTTTTTGCTGCAACACATTCTAAATGTATGTTTATATGACGAACCATTGTTATTGCTTACCAAATAAGGAATCCCGAAGAAAAAGAGAAAAAAAATAGGAATTCATTGCTAGTAAGAAGCAGTGAGGTTGTGTGTTTCTCCAGTGTTTTATAAAATTTTAAGCTACGAATAGTGGTGTCGGGTCTTAAAAATGCCTTCAGTCCCTCACATAGGGCTATGTCTAGACTGCAGGCTTCTTTCAGAAGAAGATTTTCCAGAAGAGATCTTCTGAAAAAACTTCTTCCGAAAGAGAGCGTCTACACAGCAAAAGCGCATCAAAAAAGCGATCTGCTTTTTCGAAAGAGAGCGTCCACACTGAATGGACGCTATCTCACACTGAAGCTGTGATTACTATGGACAGAATGACCACTATGTTAGCGGAGAACGCTACAGTTGATTCACATCCTCGCGGGATGGACTAAGGTCCTCACTACTCGGATCTATCACCGGTCGTAATATCAGGAGATTTTAGGCGCAGTCAATAAAAACTGGCAAATGGTTAAAGTTGAACAACAGGACTATACTGTAGTGCAAATTTAAATAACATACATCGAATAACCATGGAGGGCAGTCCTCCTATGGTTACCCCTAATACTAATTACCAGAGTCCTCGGCGCAAGCAGAACGATGGTGGTGATGCTGGTGACCTCAAGCCTCTGGCTGATTGAGAGCCTCGGGCAAGGAACAACCAGGAGTCCCTCGGTGACAGGGTCGTTGGTCAGGCGACCTCAATCCTTAGGCTAATTTGAAGCCCTTGGAGAGGAACAGCCTGTGCGATCCCTCGAAGCGCTGAGGAAGATTGTGAAGACGGCCGATCTACCTTCCGCAGATGCGCTTGGTCTTCGGTCCTCTTCCCGCTCTTCAGCTGCGGCCGGAGCAGACGATGGACGCTAGACTCTAATAATCCTATCCTATCTAACCTAAAAGAAAACCCTAATCTAGTCACCGACGCACCCGTCGAACAGACGCGATGACGGCCGATAAGCGGAACCGCGACGCAGCCTGCCGAACAAACACGACGACGAAAGCTAAACTACTCTAAAATACTAAACTAGCTAACTAAACCTAACACTTCCTAAAAAGAAAGAAACAAAGCCTTCCGCCCTGTTTAATTCTTAAAGACTGTATTAGACCTCACTCATTCTCTTGACCTAGGACTAAGATTAGGACCTCTCTCACTCTCTTAGACTATACCTAGCCCGACGCACATATACCCGACACCACACCAACTGTTGCGTGGTACAGGCTTTTATAATATGGGCTCATGAATATTCATAATATTTTACTTCAAATTCATTGGCTCATTCAAAAATGCTAATTTGCATAGCTTTACAATGATTGGCTAAGGAGAATCATAACAAGCGCATACATTATTTTTCAAACTCTAACAGGTAAGTTGGTGGATGTGACATACGTGAGCTACGTGCCAAAACATTTTGTCATTATGATAACTTTACAATGATTGACAACCTTATTGATTGACATTTGATCTCAATTCATTCTAATGCTCCCCTTTCTGTTTTCTTTACATAGGATGTCTAGACAACGCACGAACTCAGGCTTTACATCTTTCACATTTGCTCTTACCAAATTACAATCATAGTAATAATAATAATAATAATAATAATAGAGACATTTCATATAACATAAAATTCTGCCCGTACAACTAGGGCACCTGTGCTTTTTCCTCTTTCCTCTTCTTTCGAAAGAACTCCCTTTTCCCCGTCCACACATGCCTTTTTTGGAAAGAACTCTTCTGGAAAGGTCATTCTTCCTCATAGAATGAGGTTTACCAATATCAGAAAAACCCCTCTGTTTTGATTTTTTTTCAAAAGAACGCAATTGCAATGTGGATGTAATTGAAGTTGTTTCAGAAAAACAGCCATTTAAAAAAAAAAAAAAAAACCCTCTGCAGTGGAGACATCCCCATAGGGTACTGACTCTGTGGGTGCTCCATCCCTGAAGCACCCACAGAAAAAATAGTGTGCACTCATCATCCATTAGGATCATCAGCTATAGCAGCCTCAAATAAGCTCTTGCGCCTGCTGTGCCTCACAACCTTTGACAGGTGGCTGGGTTAACTGTTTCCAACCAATTAGCTGTAGCACACAGCCACCTATCAATTGTTTTGTCAGGGAGCAAGGCAGTGAGAAGTGTGTGGCTGCAGTTCCTAAGCAAAATCCCACTGCAAGTAACAATGGTCCATCTCCAGGGCAATGGGAGCAGGGCGCCATTTTGGGAGGGCAGAAGGGGCTTTTGCTTCTCCCTGAGTTTCATACTACAGAGTGCAAACAGGAAAAAAAATGAACTCCTGCTCTATACTGTCACCTGAGGAACCTGAGGCCCTTAGCTTTGAGCTGAGCAAAAAGTTGGCTCCTCCCTCCCTCTTGACTCTGGGAAATGTAAATTCCCCATTGTGTGGGTTGCTGCTAATCCATGGCTGGGAGAAGGAGACCTGTCTGCATGGCTGTATGCCCCCACTCCTTTGCTCTTAGAGGAAATATTTAATGAGGTTCTTAAATGCCTTCTCAGCACCAGCAACTGAGAGCCTGTGCAACTTAGAAACCCTCAGCCAGCCCCTGGCAAACAGCAGCAGTGCTAGTAGCACTGGGGCCAAAGGGAAACTCAAAGCACTTTGTGTGGGTAAACAGCTTCTACCTAGTTGATAGGATGAGACCTAGGAGAGCAGGTTCTGACTAGACCTCGTCAAGAGAAGGGATCTGGTGAGTACTGATCTCCTTAAGTCTCTTCCAGAAAGCAGACCAGTTTTATTTTCAGTGTCACAAGTCAGTGCTTCCCTTAAACATTTCAGTTGCTCTTCATGGAAGTAAGAAGACATATTACCTTACATAGATCTGCTTCACAACCTTTTTTCTTGAATTAGTCTACGGATCCTGGGGACTTTTTTTTTTCCAATCTACCTGTTGTTAGAGCCTTAGAACAGGTCTCCTTACTAACTTCCTGAATTTTTGAGTATGCCCTTGAAAATGACATTGTTTAGGGGACACGTTTTCTTAATATTTAAGATGTATTGTGTCATATTGTATTCTCATTAAGGTATGGTTAAGAATCATCCAGTTGGGTCCCTGTAGATACATATTTGTGATTTCTATATTACATTATAGAACTGAACTCTTTTAGAGCGAAACCAGCTTTTTAGATCAGTTCTATGTGAATGCAAGTTCAATTTTCAGATTTTTTTTTTTATGTTTTGAATCTTTATACCTTTAGTACTTAGAACTGCTGTGATTTCATTTGTTCTGGAGAAACATTAAATGCATTGTATAAAAAGATTACACTGTTTAGGGCTTCACTTCTGATTGCTGAGTAACTTAATAGGAAAAGAAAGCATGTCGCCACTGGGAAAAATGGTAACATGACTATCTACTGGTGTTTTAGATATGATAGGAAACAAACAAAAGGAAATATTCACACTATGCATAGTCAACACATAGAACTCATTGCTAGAGGATTCTGTGAATGTCAAAACCTTGATCCCATCATCACCACACAATTATGAATGGATTTAGCTTAGAAGGCAAAGAAGCATGAACCCCATTTTGAAGGTTGGATTTAGGGCACCCAGAGGTGAAGTGACTTTTTTCAAAGCTAAGCAGAGAATCATAGTTGGAAGACCAAAGCTCTTGACTGGTCCCTTAAGCCAAGGGAGGGGGAGCTTGAGCTCAAGCTCAGTGGTTTGAGCATTGGCCTGCTAAATCCAGAGTTGTGAGTTCAATCCTTGAGGCAGCCATTTCAGGATCTGGGGCAAATCTATCAGAGATGGTACTTGCTCCTGCTGTGAGGGTGGGAGGCTAGACTCAATGAACTTTCTAAGGTCCCTTCTAGTACTAGGAGATAGGTATATCTTTATATTAAGTGTAGCACTTCCTACCCTGAGGAGAGTGGCCTTTGGTGTCACTTTGAGGAAGTGGGTGGGGCCAGGTCCTAACAGAGCCACCCACTCTGGAGAGGGAGCAGAGAGAGGCAGAATGGGGGCAGGGCCTCAGAGGTGGAGTAGGGGAAGGACTTCAGGGAAGGGGGCAGAGCATGTGGGGCACCCTCCAAAGCAAAACTAAGTTAGCATCTATGCTTCCTCAAGAGACCTTCCCTCAGCCTGTGTTTTGTCTCAAGATAAAAAAAATGGATATGGATATGGTCTTTTGATTAGCTGGGGCTATGTCTGTGTAAATTATGGAATTGCAAAGTCGTATTATGAGAAAACTGCTGCATCTTGAGTGCCTATATGTATGTGAATCCACCATTTATGATGGATACACACCAGACAGGGACAATGGGGAATACTTAAGGTTCACAATGATTCTTTGGTCATGCAATGGCTATGATAAAGGCAATTGCATATTAAAAATACCTCACTGTTACATTATCCTTCTGAAGGAAAGGATGGAATGGTGGAAATACTCTAGGAGTAGAACAGAAGCAATCAGATGACCAGGATGAATTTAAAAAAGGTAACACAGGCACAGCGGAGCCAGACATGAATCAGAAATGTGAAATTCTGGAGAGAGCATTTCCACACAATCTCAGAAAAAGACTACATGAGGAAGAAATGCCCCAGTATGTACCAACCTGAATCAGGCAGGGGACACCATGCCTGCCTCCTGCCTGACTTCTTAGACATCAATGAACCATAAAGACTCCCAAGGAAAGTGTGAGCTATACAAAGACATTCAAGCAGTGTTCATGGGGTTATTTTTTAATGATCTGTACCATCCTGATCCTTTAAGATATTAAAAAAACCCACTCATTAAAGTGTAAGAGCAAAGTGTCACTTCATGATTTAAAATCACTTAATATTCCTGGAGAGTTGCATTATAAACCAGAAGCTTCAGATTTTTGGGGTGAAGTTCTAGGTAAAGATGTGTTTACATAACAAGGGGGCTTGGGGATCTGCATTTGTCTTGAGGACCTAGGGCAGGTGGGATGCAAGACTCTGGTCTGTGAAAATGGAAGACAAGAGTCAGTGCCAAGGAAATGCCCAGAGAGGCCAAGAGAAGAAATAATATGGCAGCTGCTGAAAAACCAGGAGCTTAAAGAACAAGACCGAGAAACACAGAGACTTGCACAGGGGTACTTGAACAATTTATATAGTAGGAGTGCTGAGAATCATTAAGCCAAGCTACAAACCTATACATAAAGGAAACCACTTCAAGTCATGGAATGTGGTAGCATCCCAAACACCACTAGTTCCAGCATCTATGGGCGAGGATTCCTTTCACTCCTGCTTCTGCACCCCAAAGCTCTGAGCTGTGTAGTCTTCTAACAGATCCATTTTCTTTCCATATCCTTTACAAAAACTGTATGAACAAAATGTAGTTTATGTGGAATGTGGAATTCACTTCAGAAAGAGATCAGGGTGATCATGACCCTTCATGCCTGAGAGATAAACATGTATTTTTTGTGTTCCATATACTTTTAGAAGGCACTCAGATATTACAGAGTTTAGGCCATATTTTCAAAAAAGCAGAAAGATATAACCAGAGAGTAAGAGAGAGAGTTTTGCCAGTTGTAGCATTGCAGAGGGATGGAGAAACATGGGGTACAAAAATAGTCAATGACAATATTGCAGATTAGACCTTGTACTGCCTGAAGAGATTGGGATTAATCAGGGATAGTTGGCCAAATCTCAGCCCTCACATCTCTTTACATTTTTTTCCCTTAGTCTCTCCTCAGCTGCCATTTCTGGGCAAGCTCACTGTTTCCTGTGTGTGTTAGATTCAGAAAGGATATCTGGAGTTTATCTTCAGTCTCTGGTGTTGCTCCTCAATCTAGCTAGAAGTCACTGATAGAAATTGGATGTCCAGAGCCTTTCCCCAGGCTGCAGTGTCTGTCTACAGTAAACACGGTTGGGGTCGGTGGAAAGAAGACCGGAAAGAAGGTCGGTGGAAAGAACTAGTCCCCCCTGCATTGAGCTTGGGCATGACTACAAGGTTCCCATGCAGTCTTTCTTCTTAGGCAAACTTGTTCCCCCACTGCTCTGTGGTCAGATTCACTTTTCTAAGCTCCACTTCTCCAGGTAAGACAAGCTCTGCAAATGTGCCCAATTGGTATTGCTTCAATGCAGGGATGTTCATTAGGCTGTCAGTGGGATGGGAGCATGTCCCATCATACCAGAACATATATTATCATTTTTGTTTTTAAATGATAGAGTTGATGTTAAAGCCAGAAGGGAAAGACTGGAGAGACTGGTAGTGAAACATACAATTAAGTCTTTAACTTTGATCTGTGAAAAAAACCTATGTCCTGTTTCTTTAAAACTAAAGCTTTTGGGTATGTTCAAGAAGAACATATTTCCATCAGAATATACTGCTTTGTTAAAATCCAACATTTCAAGGAAACCTACTTATTCTGACAACATTTCAGGGGAAGCCAGTATGTTTTCTGACAATCTGTCTGGTTTTGTCCTTACCAGCTCACCTCTCTGGTTCCCCAGAAGCCCACTTGGCAGGTGCTGGGAATCCCAAACATCCAGGTACCATGGGAGACCAACAGGTGAGCTCCCAAGGTTTCAGATTGTGGCAGTCTGCCTTATGGGATGCTGCAGCACTGGGGATCCCAGGCCTTCTAGGCTTTTTTCACATGAACCCTTAGAAACTCATCTGTGTTTTTCATAAGATTGGTGATTTGCCCTTGAATCCTAGTCATTATGCTTCACTTTCTTGTATTCACGACACTGCTTGATAGATGTCCATTTTGATCTTGACATACTGCCAGCTGCATTTTGTAAAGCATTTTAGTATAACTCTCACTAAGGTATTCAGATATGGCTGTGACAGATGTAGAATGCATTCTTAACTAGTATAGCAAGTATACATTGTTTTTGTTAATTACTTCTAGGATTATAATAATGGTTGAAACCTGCATTGTGGATCTACATTTCTTTTATTACTCATGATACTAAAACTGAGATTTGTAATGTATAAGGAGCCTGAAGCAATGAACTGGAGAGATGAAACTACACTGTAGCAAAGAATATAAAGAAACCAAAAATCAAATGTACTTAAAATTGAAATAAAAAGGTACTGAAGTGGTTATATGACTATTATAGGTAGCTTTCACTTATCACTTAATGTTAATGTGTGATATAATAAAATGATATTATAGTAAAGAATGCTATGCCATATCAGGCAATAAATATAAGTTTCTTAGCAAAAGTAGAAATAAATCTGCTTACTTTGTGTTTTCTGTTTTACTCATGTAGTTCACACTATAAGAAGTTTGAAGATTCTAGGACCAGAGAAAAATATGAATCTGCATCTTACTTTAATTTCCCTTAAGTTTAAGAGAAAATGAGTGTTACCCTTCAGGCTTAATGCTGATTTATTTCTGGTGACACTCAATGGGAGAGGTATGCCTTTGGAATGGCAGAAGATTCCTTGTTCTAGGATCTGTTGGCATTAGAAACACTTGTGTTCTGAATGTGTAATGTGTAATATTGCTTAGATTCTTCCTCCAGGAGTGTTTAATTTTGTAATGTGGCATCTTTCTATAAAAGCCTGACACTCTTCTACTAGCTATCCCTATGAAACCAATTTCTGATGCTGGAGTGCTGCCAATTACCTCCTCTTCTGAAACCATTATTTTTTTAGGCTGACTGCAAAGTCCATAGCTGGTCTTATTTCAAGGACACTTGGACATCCACCACATCCTAGGTTCTATCTTCCCCTCTGAGATGAGAAAGCATTTGTCATTCATTAATGATCTCATAATGGCTTCAAAAAATGAACCAAGTAGATTAAATTATCATATTGGACCTCCCAGTAAGTATAGCTATGACTGATGATGTGTTCATTGTTGGTTTGGATATTGACAGCCTTTGTGGGATAACCTCAAGTGACTCAACAGTGTAGAAGTCATCACTATCAAGAGTTAAATGGTGCTAACTGACAATTGCTTTAATCACTGAGGAATTTGAAACGAACTTTGCTGATTATTTCCCATGTTATTGAATATAGTCAATGAAACTAAGATCATTTCTGAACACAAGACAGAATTTGAACTACATTTTGAGGACACAGAGATGCACACCTCTTTCATGTGGATTCTGCCATTTCAGTCTCTGCTGTAGAGCAATGCTTGCCCAATATTACATTCTGTGGAATGCCTTATCCTCAATCTTACAAAGAGTCATACAAAGTAATTACTCCCCATTGTTTCCTGGGGCTCTATGTTGAGGTAGCACGTCCACATTAAGGGACCCTGCCTCAGAATAATTTCAAGGCTTCCCTGTAGCATGAACATGCCATTTCTAAATAGTTAATTTGGGAGTTATTATTTTGAAATAAGTTATTTTGAAGTAATTTCCTTTTGTAGACATGCCCTCAATGTTTGATGTTGTGGGTCTTTACTATACCTACTAAATTAAATATCCAAAGATCAACCGCCACATACTGACTAGCCCCTGTACACAATCAATGTCATATGTTCGGACCCTCCAAGAATAATTAATAAAAAAGAATAATAAT
The DNA here is from genome assembly GCA_032595735.1 of Pelochelys cantorii. Taxonomy (NCBI): domain Eukaryota; kingdom Metazoa; phylum Chordata; order Testudines; family Trionychidae; genus Pelochelys; species Pelochelys cantorii. Next base: position 91,771,362 of record CM064326.1, read on the forward strand.
GTTTATACCCATGGCATAGGTCTAACACACACACACAAACACCCCTAATGAAAAATATACACGTAATTTGTTTAAGAGTTAACACACCTTTACTTAACAATTTAAAGAAATAGGGTATAATGGATTAAGATTACATGTTACTACTAATTTAAATCCACAAGGGGCAGCTAAATAAAAAAAGATTAAAAACCAACAAGCGGTGCTGAGCACCTAAGAGATTAACAAAAAAATACAGATATAGAGTGCTACAGGACCACTCATTGTTTTTAAAGCTTTTGGTTTTTAAAGGTACAGACTAACATGGCTACCTCTCTGAGACTTTTAGGCTACATAAATAATAAATGAAACTTATCTGATTGGCAGTTACACTGCCACTATTTACCTCACCCCTGAGTCCACACTCTTCTGGATTTCAGAGTCCCAGACATTTGTATGGGAGCACTTGAAACTCTGCAGCTGAAGTGGAGCCAGCATTGCACAGGTTCTGTGTGTCAGTCCAGTTCAGGCAACAGGCTGCACAACCCTTCTGAAGACTGGAGCTGGCCTCTTTAAATGTCAGGAGCTCTGTGTCCTGGCTCAGGAAAGATCACTGTGCCTCTCTTCCAATTAAATGTCTCTGCTGTGCCCCTCCCCTTGCAAGTGCTCTCCTAAACAAGGGTGGGTGTTGACAACTCACACTGGCAGGCCCAACAAAGTTGTGGGTTCGCTTCAAGTCAGAGTTGATTAGGGATAGATAGTTGCTTTTAATGATCTCACTACATCACTACTATTACAGGCTTAATACTGCCAGATGGTTACACAGCTACTACAAAGTAATACAACAATCAGCATAGGCAAAGCAATGCATATAAGAGTAACAGGCACTTGGAAATGCTTATGCCCTTTCAGGTCTGCAATGAGTCCCGTTCCGGTTACCTCTCACCCAGACGCAGTGGATGTGGCTCCAGCTACGGGGATTCAGGACACCCTTCGAGGTTTAGGTTCCTGGTGAAACTCACAGTGGGGCGGGACTCCTAGTGATCTTGTACTACAGTTGTTTACCAGGTTTGCACGTACCTGGCTCAACACCATTCTTATGACTTTTATGGGATGAGACCGAGGTCAAACTTGTTTACCGCTTAGTAGTTTCCCAGCTCCAGGCATGGGTTAGAGCTTATAAAGCCCAGCTGCTGTTTGGGCTTGCAGGGTCCCAGGCTATGCTAAGCTGGGTACAGCAGGGATGGAAACTTCCATCCCAGGCTTGCTAAGCTGCAGGACCCACATATGACAGGGGTTACTCACAATTCTTTCACTGCAAGCCCTTCTCAGTCAGCTCTAGGCACAGCAAGCTGCGCTCCTGGATCCAGTGGAAGTCTCAACCACCTCTGAAGCTCCCTGCTTGAACATATCTTCAGCAGCTTCTGAGCAGCAGCTCTTGGCAAGATCAGACTCCACCCCAGCAATGTGGCTCCTCTCCTCAAAATGGAGTCCACTACCTGCAATCTCTGCACTCCCTAGAAGAGAAAGTCTTTCACTCCTTCCCCAAGCATCATGGGAGTAGTGGTCTCTAAAGTTAGATTGCAGTACACAGACTATTCCAAACTGTAGCACTCCTAATAAAATTCAAAGGTCCCTCTAGTAAAGGGGAGCTGCAAATATTTTTTTCCAGCTCCGAACATTTTATATTTCTAGCTGATGCCAATTATTGTTAATTTCTGAAATAATCAACTTGACTATCTGCTTGATTGGCAGTTGTTAACTGTATTTTTCATTAGGTGTGTGTTGATGAGGGTGCATTCTTTCCTGCAGGGGTTTTTTTTTTTTGGTTTATTTGTATACAAAATTGGCTGAAATTTGTCTGTAAATATAGCAGAATAATCTTAGGAGAGCTTAGAGTACTAATTCAAAAGCATAAGATGTTGATTTTGAAAGAAAGAAATTAAAAGCAGAATGAGCAGGAATGATTCATGTTCCTACCACATAAAATGATGCTTTTTGATATGTTCTTAAAAATAATTTTAGAGATGTTCTTATTGAATGCCATAGATATATTATGGCTCATGCAAAAGTCAGAGGCTGCAGTCATTTTGCCTACGCCACAGAGTCAGGAACAAAGAAAAATGGCAGACTAAGACATTTGCAGATGACCACGTAGAAGAAAAAGTTATTATTTCAGCCCAGATCACTAGGTTTTACTACAAATGCAGGATTTGCCTGTTGCTGACAAAAGAGGGTCTAATTTATAATCATCTTCCAAACACACACACAAAAGAAGTAAGATAAGATTTTGAGATTACATGAGCAGTCCCATTGACTTCAGTGAGACTTCTTATGATGTAAAGAACTATTAACTGGGGGTAAGGATGTCAGAATCTTATGAGGTAAACAAAATGAGCTATCATATTTGTTTCTTGTCTACTTTATACAGTTGGCTTTTCCACTATATGATTTCCACAGCTTAGAAAAACAGAAATTCCAGATCACTACATGTGCTTCTTGCTGTTCAAGCAACATGCTATTCTTAATTTCCCCCCAAAAAAACATACCAGTGTTTCCAATATACCAGTTACCAGTATGCCTGATAGAAATCTGAAAATCTCCCTTTTCACCTATTGTATTTCATAAGCTCAAAACATAAAGGCTATGTCTAGACTACATCCCTCTTTCGGAAGAGGGATGTAAATTAGGCATATTGTGTGTCAACAGCATAGGTGCATTGTGAGCAAGACACGAGAAGTCATTCTCCCGCTCTACTCTGCTCTGGTTAGGCCACAGTTGGAGTATTGTGTCCAGTTCTGGGCACCACATTTCAAGAAAGATGTGGAGAAATTGGAGAGGGTCCAGAGAAGAGCAACAAGAATGATTAAAGGTCAAGAGAACATGACCTATGAAGGAAGGCTGAAAGAACTGGGTTTGTTTAGTTTGGAAAAGAGAAGATTGAGGGGGGACATGATAATATTTTTCAGGTATCTAAAAGGGTGTCATAAGGAGGAGGGAGAAAACTTGTTCATCTTGGCCTCTGAGCATAGAACAAGAAGCAATGGGCTTAAACTGCAGCAAGGGAGGTTTGGGTTGGACATTAGGAAAAAGTTCCTAACTGTCAGGGTGGTTAAACACTGGAATAAATTGCCCAGGGAGGTTGTGGAATCTCCATCTGTGGAGATATTTAAGAGTAGGTTAGATAAATGTCTATAAGGGATGGTCTAGTCAGTACTTGGTCCTGCCATGAGGGCAGGGGACTGGACTCGATGGCTTCTTGAGGTCCCTTTCAGTCCTAGTATTCTATGATGCTATGATATTGAAATTGCAAATGAAGCTGGAATTTGAATTTCCCATGCTTCATTTGCATAATCACATCACGGCGGTTTTTTAAAAAAATGCTATTTCGAAAGTGAAACTGTGGTCTAGACGTGGTTCTTTAGAAAAGAAAAGCCTTTTTCAAAAGATCCTGTAAACCTCATTTTTTGAGGAGGACAGGATCTTTCCAAAAAGGCTTTTCTTTTTGAAAGAACCGCATCTAGACTGTGGTTTCACTTTCAAAATAGCCGTGATGTGATTTTGCAAATGAAGCACAGGAAATTCAAATCCCAGCTTCATTTGCAATTTCGATATATCTAAATTACATCCCTCTTTCAAAAGAGGGATGTAGTTTAGATATACCCAAAGAATTGTAGTGATTCTTTGGCAGATATAAGGGTATAGAATAGGCATGGCTTTCATATTCCTCCTTGATATTTATAGTCCATTGGGCCCACTAAGACCTGCACTACCAAGTATTTTGGGGTGCTCACTATAATTAGATAAAGATTTAAATAAAGCTGGGGGTTCTGTATTTAATCATATTTGATGTCTAATTGGGTATGTCTAGACTACATGGCTCCATCGACGGAGCCATGTAGTTGAGGTTTCTAGACATAGGGAAACATCAAAATGGCTGCTGCGCTGCGCCAATCAGCTGTTTGGCGGCACAGTGCGGTAGTCTGGACGCTCCGCGGTTGACAAGGGAAGTCCTTGTTGACTGCCCCGTTATGCCTCGTGGAATGAGGTTTACCGGGGCGGTCAACGAGGGCTTCCCTTGTCGACTGCGGAGCATCCAGACTACCGCGCTGTGCCACCAAACAGCTGATCGGCACAGTGCTGCAGCCATTTTGATGTAAATGAAGCGGCGATTATTTAAATCGCTGCTTCATTTCCCTTTTTCAAGTACACTAATCTACATGTCTCCGTCGACGGAGCCATGTAGTTTAGACGTACCTATTGTGTCCACATCAATGCTGAAACCTCAGAATTTCCCACTGTAAGGAGATTCTGATTTCCCCCCATATCTAGCATGCCTTCATATTTTGCAATGCATCCCTAATGAAGTTGGAACTTCTGGGCACCTTTGCAGTTGTATTGATAGAGAATAGATGGGAGGGAGGAAGAAAAAGGATGGAAGAAATTAATGATTTTTTCTCCATAGTACTGGACAATAAGAAACAATGGAATACAGAAAGCTAGAGATGCATTGGTTAATCCTATTGACAAAGAATCATGGAACAAAAGGAACCTGAAACATCTCTGGTGGTTCATATTCCTAAAATCGATGTTCACACCCCCACAAATCTTGTCAAAGAATCACTGTGCAAGACCCATTTGCTTTGGCTTTTACAAGTCACGCTTTTCCCCTTGATAGGAAAAGTTCAGATACTGTTTTACATGCAATAGAAATCTAGGATAACCCCTGGTTAAACTGGGGGTGCAGGTCATAGCAACTCAGTGTGAAATTCCTGTCATTTGAAGGATTATTGATGAATCTTTTAAATATTTTAAAATAGCTACTGAGATTCTATCCATAAATGGCAAAAATAAAATAAAATCAGTTGACACTGTGATTTCTTTTGTGACAAACACTTCAGCCAATCAAAGGAAAGCAAAATAATTTTAATTACAATTTTCTTTCCTTTTTTCAAAGTGTTAACATAAATTTCCTGATTGGAAAATTGATGGTTTTTGCAAAGCATTTATTGATTGTCTACTAACTGATTAAATGAGAATTGGTTTTGGACACCTTAATAGCCAGTTGTCTAAAAGAGGTGCTCACTCCATTGTATATTTTTAATTTAAATAACAATTTTGTCATAACATTTTATATGCACGTGTCTGTACCATGTAAATTATTACACGTGCTAAGCATTATTTTCTAATCTTCACTGAGCTCTTTGTTTGTTTGTTTTTTTAATTAGATGATTTAACACTCGGCTTAATTCAGAAGGGTTTATTGAACACAGTAAGGAAGTCCAGTTGATGTAATCAGTGGCCTGACTTTGACTGACTAGTCATTACATGAGCACCCAATTGTACCATATATCAAAATGTTGACAAGATACAGACAAAAGACTAATAATTAGAATTTATGCCCTTGAATGTTCAATAATATGCCAGTAGATTCTGTGCTTGCGTAGCATTGCATTTATTTTAATGTGGTTCTGGGTGGATATGTCAGTTGGCACATATGGAACACATTGCTATATTGGAGCCCTGAGTTGTATAATTTGGCTAATGTTGTATATGGGTACGTCTACACTTGCTCCATAGTTCGAACTAGGGATGCAAATGTAGGCGACCAAAATTGCTAATGAAGCGGGGATTTAAATATCATTAGCATGATCTCGCTGGGGCATTACTCCGCTCAACAGCTGTTTCGAAAGTGAAAGTGCGCGCCGGGACGCATTAGTTCGAATCAAACTCCTCAGGAGTAACGTTAGTTCAAACCAAGCGGTTTGGTTCGAACTAACACATCCTGGCACACACTTTCACTTTCGAAGCAGCTGTTGAGCAGAGTAACGCGCCAGCGAGATCATGCTAATGAAGCACGGGATATTTAAATCCCCACTTGATTAGCAATTTCGGTCGCCTACATTTGCATCCCTAGTTCGAACTAGGGAGCAAGTGTAGACGTGCCCTAAGAGAATACAGGTTGGACTTCCCTGGTCTGGCACCTGACCAGTCCCAAATGAGGGAATTTACTGGATATGGGGAAGTCCCCTGCCACAGGCCTCCCAAGATACTGCCCCTCTCTCTGGCTCTCTGGCTGGCTCTGCTCCAGCCACACTGCCACTAGGCACCAGCACTGCTGCTACAAGTCTTGGGGATTGAGCTCCCCAGCTGCCGCAGACCCGCTTCTGCCCCACCCCACTGAGGCGTCTCGGGGACAGGGCTCTGAGGCTGTCCTGCTTCTGTTTCTCTCAGGGGTTCCTGGGAGTTAGGCTCCATGGCTGCCCCACTGCTGCTGTGCCCACCTGGGGCTTCCTGGGGAGGGGACTCACCAGCTGCTGGCATCCTGCTGCTGCACCTAAAGTCAGGAGGGCCAGCCAGGACCTGGGCAACAAGTTTGGCATCCCAGCTGGGGACAGTGCAAGACCATGCCAGAGCACCAGGCTATCCTCTGGCAACTCCCAGGAGCTCAAGGCTGAGGTTGGAGCCCTGTGGCAGTGAGGGACTGGAGTCTACTGGCACCTCCACCCCCCAGACGCCTGGGGTTGGGAATGGAGTTGAGCCCCACGGCAGAGTAGGGCCAGAGTCCCACACCAGCCTGCTGGAGGCCCACAGCTGCCCACTGGTGTGTGTGGCTGGGGCCAGTGCCCCGCTGCTGCCCTCAGATTCATGGGGCTGGAACCCCATGGCAAGAGTCAGAACCTGTGTTGCCTAGGGAGGTAGCAGCAGCTGGGCAAGCAGCCCAGCCAGACTGGGTGTGCAGGAGGGCAAAGCAGCAGGCCATGGGCTTAGGAGTCAGTGGCAGGAGACCTCCCCTGGTCCAGCAAATTCTCTCATTCAGGACCCAGCAGGTACTGATGGTGCCAGACCAGGGAGGTCCAACCTGTGTTATGTTTTTTTCATACACAAAGAACATTTTGGTATTTTCAGTGAGATGGGCCTTTGCGTTATATGAACGGAAGAATGTGAAAAGCACAAATGCTAATTGTTACAAAAAAATGGGAAATGCTTATTCTCTGACTTTCTGAACTGAACTCTAAGAACATGAGGCTGTTGAGCTCTATATACACATCACATAGAGCGCTTAAACACACAGGCACATTGTACAGAAAACAAAGCCATCTCAGATTTCCCAACAAACCCCCCACCCCTCCGCCGACACACACACACACACACACACATTCTCCTTGTCTTTAATTTATTTTCAAACTAAGTCTAACAGTGTGGGGTCTGCATTTATGTTGAAGAGGAGCACACTTGTCACTTGTTTCTCCTCCCTTTTCTCATCTCCCCTTTGAGATTCACCTTGTACCATAACATTTTTATTTATGTTTTCTTTTAGATTTTTCAAGCCTGCAAAAGTCAGTCATTTTCCTTGTAGTAACTACAGGGTGACCAAAGCATGCTGGTCCAATTTAATACCTGGACCTAGACTTTGCCCATGTCCTAGCAAAATTTTGGATCTTTATTGTCATTTTTATCATCACGTAACCCTGTCAAAGGGTGCCCCCTCCTACTGCAAGCCACAACATACCATGCATACCCACCTCAGTTTCTTCCCTCTGGAAACTCAAGAACTCCATGCTAGACTTTCTTTATTCAATAATACTCTTCCTTGGGACCAGTTTATTAAAAAAAAAGTGCAAATGCTTCAGGTCATAAGTTCCAAGTAGTCCGTTTATATCCTAGTGCACAATGACCTTAAAAATCACATATTCTTCCAGCTATTGATGTAACACATACCACATTCCCGTGATTTTGGCTATTCTCCAATTCTGTCAAGTCCCAATCTTTCTGCCTGCTTTGCAATGGGAGATCTCTCTTACCAGTACTTATTCTACACCATTATACAGACTTCTGCACCAGATTTAGAAATAAATGATGTAGCCTGAGACTTATGGCTGGGAATGTTGTTGCAGAGGTTTCTACACAGTAGTAATCCTGCAGGCTGGCCAGATGGATAAACATGTGGTCAACTAGAAGTGCAGAGATATTAAACAGCATCTGTCAAGCTTCTCTGGACACATTACTATATTTTGTGTACACTAGCAATTAGAATGTGGTCACAGAATACTTAGTTCTTTGGTATAGCTCACAGAACTCAATTTTCTCATGCTTCTTATGTGAGAAGAAAAACAGATTTAAAATGTCTGAAGTGAGCCTAAATACTAGAGCCTGATGAGAACTGGATTTTCTGTAGCATAGGAAATTCTGCAATTTTGATTTTTTTTTTCCATTTTGAAATGGAACTAGAACAAAACTTTTCAAACATTTTTGTAAATTAAATTTTTTTGGATAAGTTGAACAAATGAAAAAAAGGGTCCAGTTTTGACCTTTAACATAAAGAAGGATGAATTTTGTTTCAAAAAGTCACTTTGACTGGAAAAATAAAATAATTCCATTTGGAAACTATCAAAGCAGGATGTTATAACATCACCAAAAAGTTTCATTTCATTTTCTAAAATGATGTTTTATCTAAACTAAACATGTCAATGTTAATAAAAACCTGGCATCTTTCATAAATTATTTATCAATGAAAAAAAATTCTCACCAGATCTACTAATACCAACTGCCTTTTGTGATTGAGACAAATATACATCAGATCCTCTGGCCCAGTTTATTATTTAAATTTCACTCTCCGTATCTTTAGCATTCTCACACAGATCACTGTGATTGGGATATAAATGATGTGACTTCCTGTCTCATTATTTTGCTCTCTTTCAGTCTCTATCTCTTAAAGTGCTACATATTGCATTGCTATATATGCAATGTACTAGAATCGAGAAACAATTGTTTTAAAAGGATTGTGTAATAGGGAAAACTAAGAACCTGTGACATGCATTGTGAGAATATATGGTTTCTTTATATTTTTCTTCTTATGAACTCCAGGGAGGTTTAACCTGACTCATTAATTAGGGCTTCAGGGAGAAAGAACTGTCACCTGGAATTGCAATTGATTTTAAATTGATTGGCTCCTACTGAACATGTAAGATGAAGCTGCTTTTAATTGGTCTATAGCCAACCTTATTCAACCTTTTGATCAATGCCAAAGAGGTTGGTTAGACTAGATTGTATGACATCAGTCTGTAGAACTCATGATATGACCTTGGGTACTTCATGACTTGATCTGTGATGCTACTTTTCAAAATGCATGTTATCATCATTTTCATAGGTGGGTTTGTGGCTCTTAGACTGTCTAGTTTTTCTGTGTGGCCTTAACTGGATGTCTGTGCAGTCTGCAACACACGGGGTGTAATAAAACTTATTTTATGGTGTCTTGTTTGTGCTGTCATTCCTTTGGAAAGCTAATGAACTAACTAGCTCACCTGGAGACAGCAGTGAGAAAATGATCAATACACTGTGAGGTGACTGATGCTGATAACAGTGTTTCTGATATTCCGCCCGTGTAACAATTCCATTGCCAGAAAATGTAAGATAGTCCTTACCTTTACTGTGATGAGTTTTCCATGGCTATGCTCCATCTGACTTTTCAGGCTCCCTTTGATCCCTCATACAGATTATGTATTATATACCAAACATTTATCTCTGGATTATTCATCTTCCAGCTCTAGAAATCTGTACACCTTCTTCCTCCCTAGATACTGATATCTTATGTCTCTGCTCCTCCTCATCTGTCTTTTTGCTTTTGTAAGCATGGTCTGAATGAGTTCTCCCTGACATCTAGAGATCAACTGGGAGAAAAGACTTCAGGAGCAAACTGTGTTTGCATACAAACATCAATTCTACCTATATGTGCCATAGATGGAGCTGCTTTTGCTAAAAGAATGAATTTTGGCTGGTTTGGGTTACAAATCACTCTAATATTTGATAATTAAATGTTGTTATCCCTATTGCATGAGGAAAGGTCAACATAACTACGCTTATCAGCCCCTGACTCAGGCAGTAACTCTCTAAACTGAACCTCAGTTCCTTAACAGGAGGTAGAGATGAGAAATCCCAGCGAAAGTGACAGCATCTGGGAATAGGTGTTTCTGTCTGGTGGTGTAGATGCTGCTTAAAATTGTAGGCATCATTTGACTTTTCTTTCTCCAGTGTTTAGTGATGGAGCTGATTAGACTCAATTAAAAGTTCTTTCCAGCTGGTGATTCCTAGTGATGACATCACTGCTGAACAGATGTAGGGCTAACCCGTAGACCTTGTATTAGGATGGTGAAAGATGACACAGAGACTCTACTGGAACTAATCATTGAGGACTTGGTTAAGTGGCAGAATTTAAGCACATTACATCACAGAAGCAGCAGTAGCCAGCAATGATGGACAAATGTCAGAATAGAGACTGAGCCAGATTTGGAGGCTGCAGCTGAGGTATTTTTGTTCCAAATACCCTCTCCTGCAGAGGTGGGAGGTGAACAGGGCTGCCGATGGGGGGAAGCAAGATGGTAACTGCTCTGGGACCTAGCGATTTAAAAGGTCCCTGGGCTCCTGATCGCTGCTGCTGCTATTGCTGTGACCCAGGCCTTTTAAATTGCCATTGTAACCCTGTCTGGCACACTTTGGATGCCCCTGAAGGGATGGCTGGGGCAGACTAGTCTCAGCCCTGCCCCTTCCACCCAAAGTCCTGTCCCTTCTGGGAGCACGGAGCCAGGCCTCCTCCCACCTTGGCCAGCAGGTGGCAATTCTTTCTGCCGCCAGGGAAGTAAACCCCTATTAATGAACTGTTGAGTCTTTGCTAACTAAAGACAGACAACTGTGAGTGGGGCACAGCAGTGAAGAGGGAAGTGATATGTGAAAGAGATACTTCTTTGTCAGACATTTCCACTTCCTAGTGTGAAACTGAAGCCAAGGACACTGCCAAACGCTCTGTGAGCTCTAGTTTGCTTATGGCACGTGCTTTTGAATGTGATGTTTCCCCAAATTAGTGCTAGGGCCCCTTTCCCTATTCATAAAAGTTTTCTATTGTTAAACACAGACTCAGTGCTTTAAAGTGGGGAAATATTGCCTCTTAGAGACACCCGGGGGAGAGCTATTTTTTTCTGGTTACTAGGCCAGTTCTGTTTTGTATTATTAAGAAATACTGAACCTGGTCCTTGCCACTGCCGAATCCACTCAGCAGAAGGGTAACATTCTTATTTCCTGTGGTCTAAAAGGTTCACAAAAAGCATTTTCATTTGAACTTACAGCAACTACTAAATCCCACTAGATGAAACTTCATATATAGATACTGTCTGGAGCAGCCTTTTGGTTTTGTCTGAGAGGTTAGCCTAGTAGCCCAGGGTTGGTTGATTGCAAACTTGTTCCCGCTGCAATCCTTGCTGTCTTCATGTAAATATCTTTTCTATGTGTGGACACCTTAATCAGCTTATCTGAACAGCTGCACTGGTTTGAACAGTACATTTAGCTCAAGATTTGCTAAATGTTGAAATGTGTTCATTGAAATGTGGTGAATAGGAAATATAAAAGGGCTTCTTTCCATTAATCTAACCCAGACATGGTAGATAAGTTACAAGAGTATCTAAGAACTACCTCAGACATAATTCAGACACTTTTTCCCCAACTGCAATTAGAATTAGTCCTAAAATGTAAATGCTGCAGTAGTAGTGCCACACCTATGCATATGGGTCTGGCCAACTCCTCCCGTATTGCTAGTATCTGTGAGGGAACTGGAATGAAACATGCTTCTCATAATATTGATGGACATTTTGAAAAACTTACACAGTTCAGTTTCACAATCTGAATGGCTCAAAGGGTGTCAGTGTTCTGATCTGTTGGGCATTCATGGCATTTTCCGAGCAGGAAGTGGACACAAGTTTCTGAGAATCCATGAGGAAGGAGAACAGTGTACCACAGAGCATTCTTTTCCTTTAAGTAACACAAACAATATTGTAAAAAGATCATATGGGTCAGACTGAAATGCTATCTCTTAGGATCCATTATTTTGTATGGAGCCTTGCTCCTCTAGGTAGTGTCACATATGTAGTGGGCATTCTTCATTGCAGGATTTTGAATCGTATCTCTCATTTAGTTGATTCATGTGCAAAATCATGTGTAGTTAGACAATCCCCTGTTGCAGGGATGAGCAATCTCCAGCCCATGGTTCATCAGAGTTAGCTGCTGGTGGGCCTCCAGACACTCTGATCTTCTGCAGGCATGGAGTTCTACTGCTTCCAGGGGCCATCGTTTGCCATTCTCAGCTAATGGGAACTGTGGGAAATGGCAGCCCAGCCTCTGCTACTCCCCTCAACTCCCATTACCTGGGAATGATGAACCAGGGACACTGGGAGCTGCAGGGCTCTGGACGTGTGGACGCTCAGATAAACAGACCAACTGGAAACACACTAGTGGCTAATCCTGATGAACTGTGTGTTCTTGATGCATTGGAGGTTCCCCACCCCTACCCTATTGACTACACATTACAATAAATTCAAATTATTCCAGTTAATATTCTAGCAAAGATCAGAACTACTGTGAAATCAAAACATCTCCTTTTTCTTCCCATTTGAGCTGATGTAATAAAAATTAATAGTTTGTTTTGATTTGAACAACTTTTGGATTTTCCATCCTACTTCTTTTGTGTGCTTTACCATGACAAGCACATAACATTTATAGCTTGGGAATTTAGTCCTTTTTGGAGGATTGTAGAATACAAGCAAACTTTCAGTAAAGTGCAAAGGCTGCTGACACTCCATTAAATACATAAATAAAGCTACATTTTAGGGATTTGCAGTGCACATCTGAGAGAACAATTTTCCCCTAAGGACTCAAAATGATTTATTCCCTCTACAAGTTGAAATCACTCCTGAAGTACCACTTGCCTTATAGCAGAGTTATTGGAGTTTATATACATAGATAAAATGTACTGTTCACTCATTTATATGATCATTTTTGCTCACATTTTATGATCCTGGGAACTTTATAGATGTGTGCAATAATTACATTAAATTATTTTTGTCTTAAATTAATATAAATATGGCACACCACTTCCAAAGCTGGGTGCATTCCTAAAAATGATCAAATGTAAAGTGATCAAGATTATGTCTTGCCAAAACCTGTAGGAATTTGGATTTTGACAAAAAACTAAAACCACAGTGCTCCTGAAATTATTCAAGACTTTTCACTTCCCACCCCAACACTACTCTAATAATCTGCATTGCATGGGCATGTTGCTAGGTAGCAACATCAACATAACTGACAATCTTGGTAGAAAAGAGGAATATTGTGCTAAAACTATAGCCTGGCCCAGTCTTCCTTCTAGACTGTTATAAATGAACCCTGCTCCTGAGGCCATGTGTTCCACCATCCATGTCTTGGTGTAGACACAGCTCATGGGAAGTCCTGCCTCCAGGGTCTCATGGACAACAACCCAGACCACCTGTAGCTACCATGACAATTCCTGCCCCTGAACTCCTGGCTTCAAACTTGGCTTGATTTGGACATGACCCAGATCTTGAAAACTGACTTGGGCTCAGATTCATCATAACAACTCTACCCTGGATCCTGACTGAAAACTTCTCTTCTACTCATAGCCTTTGTTTTGAACCAACTCTAACTCTTGATTGTGATTTTGTTTGTTAGGTTCCTGACAGATTCTACAGATTCACAGATGCTACCTACCTGTGAATGCTCTAATTTCTGAGATACATCCTTTAGAAACAATGTGGTAGTAAAGCAAGCTAATGCACAGAAAAAAATAGCAGAGACTTTTCTAAGTTGATGACACATTCTGAATATTTCAGAATCAAATCACGTTTTCCTCTTTTTTTTCCTGTTGTTGGCCCAATGGTAGAATCAGTTATTCACACAATTATAGTCTTAACCTAACGTGCAGATTACAGTACACAGGAAGTTGCAGTGAAGGTTACAAAACTGTAGTTCACAGTTTGCTGCAGACATACCTATGAAACCTGGACATTGTTCTCATATGTGTGGATTAAGCTGCATTGGCAGGGTAATGTGAAGAATTTGTATGGCCACAGATGCTATCCCACTGCTTTTATAAACAAATACAACAGCTCTGACCTATTTATTTAACACAACAAGTTTTCCCTTTCCCTCAAATGATGATCAAAAGAAATTGAAGGATTTCATGGGAATGTATCAATTTTGTCACAATTTCATTTTAAGGTCATTTTTGTTTAAATCAATGAAGTGCGGGTACCTAAGAACTTTTGGAAATCCCACTGGGTACCTAAAGGCCTTTGTAAATCTCACCCCTAGTTTCTTCTGAGAAGTTTATCCATAATCAAAGCTATGCCACATGAATCCTAATTCTGTCTGTTTTTTTTTCCTATGCGTGTTAGTAATTTTCTTTGCTACACAGATAAAGATGGTAGATAGAAAGTTACTTGTAGATGAGGCTCCAGGGCAAGACTCACACACAGTGCCCCACATGCAGAGTGACTGTTTTTGCTACTATTACCTGGTTTTATGATAGATCATATACATTTCCCTGTGCCTCTGCTGTTATAATATCAGAAGGACACTTTAGTCTAAATGATAGTTGCTGTGTGTAAGACATTCTATCAGTGTGCCCAAAGGCCTGATGAAACTTTTGGTCTAATACATGCCCTATTCATTATGCTCTGATGGGTGTATGTAAATTTGGCTTGAAGACAAATGAAATGCTTAGAGACCAATTAGTAGGAAAATCATACTGCAATAATTTATGAAAGGTTATTACTTGTAACTTATCTTCTCCTAGAGAAAGTCTGTGTTCTAGCAGGCTAAATTCAATCACTTATTAAAATAGAAAGATATTTGCTGACTTAGCTGCACACTTGAAGAGGTGGTTCATGCCAGAGGAGTACAGAAAGCAGAATCCCAACAAGATAAGCAAAAGGATTTTTGTATTCCTTCTGAAGGCTCTAACCTAGCAATCAAAAACCAACCAACCAAACAAAAAACAAAAAAGAGTTCCGCAATCCTGTTTCCAGGGAATCCTGCAAAGAAAGAAACATACAATGGTGGGGAAATTAACATTGTGTTTGAGCTACTTTTTGGATAACTGTGTCTGTTTTTATTAATTTATGTGTACTGAAGTGGGAGGACAGAGATTCAGGAAAAATCAGGAACTATGTCATTATAGGCCATGAAATAAGAAGGAGATGGATAATATATATTTTAGAACAAATAATGGAAGTACCCAAACAACATGACCTGCTAGAAATGGGAAACTTTAACTACATGGGAACTACACACGTATCTGTTGGAAAAACAATATGGCAGGAGATAGACCATTCCACAGGGTTTTAGAATGTGTTTAGCACAGTATGTTGTTTCAGCTGATGGAATATGTAAATAGTGAGACAGGTATTAATTAATAGAGATACTTAATTCTGAGCAATAAGAAGGATCTAGCTGAAAATCTGAAGGTGGAAAGCAAGTTGGATAATATTGACCACAAAATGATAGTTCATGATTCTAAGGAAAATAAGAAGTGAGAGCAGCTAAATAAAGATAATGGATTTTTAAAAATCAGGTTTCAACAAACGTAGGGAATTGGTAAGTATGGTTCCAGGGGAAGGAAATCTTAGGAAAATTGGAGTTTAGGAAACCTGGCAGCTTTTAAAAAAACATAATATAAAAGCAACAAACTATCCCAGTGAATAAGAAAGATAAGAAAGTATCAAGACATCAGTATGGCTGCAATGATACAAAAATCAAAAAAGAAAAGTACAAATGGTGAAAACAAAGACAAATAGCTAAGAACTAACATAAAAGAGTAATACAAACAAGTACGTCAAAATCTAAGCCCTTGGTCATGCACTAGGGAGTTATTTCTGTAACCAGTCAGACACGACCACCCCTCCCTCCTCTTCACTGGTGTCTAGCTGACCAGACATATTCCTCTGTTTTTCCCTTCTTCCCTCACCTTGGTTTTCTTAGTTATAATTTTTTAAGCTTTTTATCATGCCTTTGGTATGTTATCTTTAGTACAATGCAAGATATTGTAGTTTCTTGTACCCAAGGCCATGAAGCCTCATTTTGCTTAGAAACCATACGGCTTATGAATATGTATGCAACCTGTGGAATGTGTGTGTGGTGTGAATGAGAAATATCCAACCACGAAGGCAGTTCTAGTATCTGTGACCTTTTAAGGCAGACAAAGACCCTGAAAGTAGATAAATTAGCTGACAAGTGGCCAGGAAGTTTTTCTTCCTCTTCTCCTTTTGGAAGGGATGTAACAGCATGTGAAACCTATCACTGAATCAAAGGCGGTAACCCTCCTTCAGATCCAAGGGACTCCAGGGATAACCATGAACCTCGTGGTTGGTCTCCAGGAAGCTGACACCTGGCCAGCTCAGGCTATCTGTGAAATCGGAAGCTATCCACATCTGCAGCTGACTTCAACTGCCAGTATGAATGTGATGTGTGTGTGTGAGTATCATCTTACCCTTAAGAATCTGTCTTAATAAACAAACTTTAGTGCTACTTCAGCTCACCCTTTGTTTTTGTTATTTCCTTGGCTGCTCCAGGGGCCAGTAACAATTTCAAATTTACCCCCCCATCTTATTTTGAAATAATAAGCAGAGCATCCACATTACCAGGGCCATTATTTTGAAATAATGGGCTGGTTATTTTGTACTTCTGCTTTCCTTGGGGAATAACACTTATTTCAAAATTGTTATTTCAAAATAGTGTTAGTGTGGATGCTCTGTTGCTGCTATTTCAAAATAATTACTCCCCAGAGTAATTACAGTAATTATTCCCCAGTACTTTCTGGGGCTCCAAGTCGAAGTAGCACATCCACAGTAATGGAGCCTCCCTCAGGCTAATTTTGAGGCTCCACCATATTGGGAACATGCTATTTCAATGTTGTCATTTTGGGAGTTATTATTTCAAATTTAGTTATTTCTACAAAATTTCCTAGTGTGGACATTCCCTAAAAGTCTAAGGCTCAGTATGACTTCTGACTAGTAAGAGACATAAAACAAAATAAGCTGAGGGTCTATAAATGACTTAGAAGTGAGAGAAGGATGAAGGAAAAATATTTAGAGTTAAACGTTTTCAAGTTAGCTCAGACTGATTAAATGTACACTAATGTGTCTAAAAATTAGCCCAAGCAATCTCTGAACTATTTGCAATAATCAGTGAGAGCTCATAGAGGACAGGTGTGCTTGGATGTCCAGAGAAGGGCAAATATAGTATCTATTTTCAAAAAAGGGTGAAAGGGGGAACTAGGGAATTATAGACCAATCATCCTAATTCAATACCAAGAAAGATACTGAATAAATTATTAAGCAATGATAAAAATGTAATCAGTCTTATGGATAGCTCAGGCATGGTAGAAGTGATATATTTGGACATTAGCAAGAGTTCTGACATGATATTCTCATTTAAGTGAGCTAGGGAAATGTGGCTAAGAAGAAATTACCATAAAGTGGGTGCACAGCTAATTGAAAGACTACTCAAAGTCTATTGCTACATTATGGTGGTGTCTACAACAGGGATGGGGAATGGTTGGCCATATGTGATTCATCACAGTTAGCCACTGGGGGGCAGCCATATGCTTGTTTACCTGAGCGTCTACAGGCACAGCCACTCAAAACTCCCCATGGCCGCGGTTCACCTTTCCTGGCCGATGGCACCTATGGGCAGCAGTAGCCCATGCCACTTCCTGGAGCTCCTGTTGTCCAGGATTGGTGAATAGCAACTATTGGGAGCTGCAGGGCTCACCAGCAGCTAACCCTGACAAACCACGTATGGTCCGCGAGCTAGAGAATTCCCACCTATGGTCTAGAGTACAGGGACTATATGTGATAGCTACATTCCATAGCAAAAGGCAGACTGTATCCACATTTCTCACTGCAGCACATAACTACATACGATAGTGAAGAGCTCTCGGAGTGGTAAAAGACTCATGGAGCTCCCAACTGCCATAGTTTTCCCTGCTGCCTTTCTCCTGCCAGAGTCTTTCCCTGCTGCCAGAGCCATTCTCAGTGAAAGGAAAAGACTTTGGCTTTGCTGCTAAACATAACAGCACAGATGTGGGAGGCACTGCCTGGGTATGTAGCTAGCCTGTGTTGGTGGGGTTCAGGTGCATAGGTCTACTCTATTTCTCTAAGCTATGCCTCATTGTTAATACAGTATACCCATGTTAGCTGTTCATGCAGAGTCTGTTCTTTACATGTTATCAAAAGTGTAGATACACCTAAACATTAATTATCAGTGATTTCCTATGGAGATAGAATGATTATATATCAGCTAGGGTCCTATAAAGTGTACCTTGGGTTCAGTACTCTTTAGTATTTTCATTAATAATTTTGCTGATGGAGTCGGGAGTATGCTTTTAAAATTTGCAAAGAATACCGAGTTGGAGATAGTTACAAGCACTTTAATATTAGAATAATAGATAACATTAGAATTCAGAATTATGTTAATCAATTAGAAGACTAATCGGAAATCAACAATATAAAAAACAATACAGACAAGTACAAGGTATTACACTTTTGAAGGAAAAATCAAATGTATAAATACCGAATGAGGGGTTATACCTGATCAGAAATTGAATAAGTCAAAATTGCTATGTTATTGCAAATGTCATTCTGGGATGTAAGAGAGTCAAGATGGTGAGGTAATATCTTTTAGACAAACTTTCAGGCTTATATAGAGCTCTTCTTCAGTTCTATAAGGAAAAGGTGAAGAAATGGGCAGACATTTGGTTTATGAACAAAAGACTAAGTCAGGAGTGGAAATGATACTAATCTTTGAATATGTAAAGGGCAATTATAAAGATGAAAGTGAACCATTGTTCTCCGTGTCCACTAACGGACAAGTAGTAATAGGCTTAGTTTGCAGTAGATAGATTTAGGTGAGCTATGTCAAACTTTCTAACAATAGGTAAATTGAGCACTAGAATAGATTACTTAAAGAGGTTGTTGAATCTCTGTCATTGGAGGTTTTAACAATAGATTAGACAAAAACCTGTCAGGCATGGTTTTGGTATATTTGATCCCATCTCAAAATGTGGAGAATTGACTGTATGACCTCTTGAGGTCCCTCTAGCTCTGCAGTTCTATCATTCTATTGATACTGAGGGTGATTCTGAGGGACTGGAAAGGAATTTGAATTTAATGACACCTTGAGAAGGGAAATAATCATTGTCAGATATGGTTGGATGGAGGGTGAAACGTTTGGTGTCCTTGCGGGGATTAGAAGAGACTGGGGAACCATGAGGGAACAGGTAATTGCTACAGGAATTTGTTTTACCATTGTAACATGAGAAAGGCAATATTGTCAGTAGATAGTGTTACAGTTATCTGTTAAGGCATGTCTACAATGCAGGGAAAAAGTTGACTTAAGAACGCAACTTCAGCTACATCATTTGCATAGCTGAAGTCAAAAAAGCTTAATTTGGCTTTTGGCGCTGTCTACACAGCAGAAAGTTGAAGGAAGAACACTCTTCCTTCAACTTCTCTTATTCCTCATGAAATGAGGATTACAGGAGTTGGAGTAAGAAGTCCCCCATCTCAACATTATTTTGAAATAACAGCTTGCTGTGTAGATGCACACTGTGTTATTTCGAAATAATGTCAGTTATTCCAAAATAACGCTACTGTGTAGACATACCCTTAGAGTGCCTATCAAGCTTCTGCAGCTCTGCTAACTACGAATTGTTAAACCTGTCCCTATGTGTCCTACCTTCCTGTGCAGAGCTGTTAAAGTCAAGTTTATTTAACATTTATAAGAAAAGAAAACCTGACAAAAGACTGAAGCATACCAGAAAGAAAACAAAGTGGAAATTCAGAAGCAATCTTGTACAAAAGCAACATTACAAATCTGCATTCAGACTTCACCACTGCAGAGAGAACAATTTACCTCAATTGTGCAGTGACAAAGTGAGAAAACTGTTCACTTGTACACTTAAAAAGCTAATGTAAAATCCCAATTTGGCTTTAGAACTGTGTCTGCTTTGTTAAGGAGGAGAAAAGACTGACAGTATACATGTCGTAACGCTTTTGTTGACAGAAGTATTATAGACTCCTTTGTTAAGAATTATAGGAAGTAGTTCAAAAGGAACCTCTCAGAGAATTCCAGGTATGCAGAACTAAACAGGAGCTTAGCTACAATAAGTTATGTAAACATTTAAAAGAGAATATAAAGTTCAATGGAGTTAAAAAATAAAGAGCAGTATGATATTTGCACTATCTGTATAAACAACATTTAATGCATGAGGATGTAAAGGTTATACACTGACGTTACAAATAGAAAAGCATATTAGGAAATGTGTAGGTACAATTTGAAACACTTGCTACTGTACATTCAAAATGATAACATGAAATTCTGCTAAACAGAATGGATGAGGACATGAAAGAGACCAGTGATTTACTACTCACTAAAGCACCTAGCAGAGATAATGAGCCCTTTGAGAAAGCCCTTATAGATTTGAATTCCTATATCTCTTTTCTAAAACTAAACTAAAACTAAAACTAAAACTAAAACCTAACTAGATAACTAATCACACACGCATGCACACAAGGGTACCATAGCACATGAAGCCTTTATCCTCACACAAGCATGACCAGAACCAAGTAGGACATTGACACATTTTCATGCTCAGTTATATCAAATTGTATTCATAGACAAGTGTAGAGACATGGTGTGATGGACCCCCCCCCCCCATGCTTTAAGAAATGGACTCATGGACATGTATATACATAACTCAAAGGTGGTTTGAGTGAATTATTTTATGTAACTCATCGATCTTCATGTCATGATCTGCTGGTTCTGTTCATCTTACTCTGTTGTATTTATCATTTGTGTATATAAAATTAGACACATGGAGTGGGGAATACTTTGTGAGTTTCAAATGTGTGAACTGGAGACATGGAGGGTGTTACCTGCAACTTCTAGATGAGCCATTGTTAAACAATCTTTTGTCCTTAAGTCTGAGCAGTGGTTGGTAAGGAATGGCCTCAACTCCTTAACAAAAGGAATAGGAAAGGAGAGGCCTGGGTCTTTTGGCGGGGCTGACCTGAAGGAAGGGGCTGGAGACCCCAGAGTGGGGAGACACCCCTGGTTTGGAGGGGCAGCTGGAAAAGAGGTTTTAGGGTGAGTTTGACTAAGTTTGTACTGAGGTTTCAGCATAAAATTAGCAAAGCGGTGTTGCTTCTTTTGATTTGTAACCTACTTTGCTCTACCTGTTTTCACTTATTACTTCTTAAATCCTACTGCTTCAATTTAATAAAACCATTTTTATTTCTGTCAAACCCAGTGTAAGCGATTGTTACCTGGGTGGGGGGGGGGGCAACCAGTGTCCACATTCCCCCTTTCATTGTTAAAGGTGGCTTACCTAATGCTTGGGGTTTGATCCCATCTGGGGAGTGATATCCCAGGAGGCTGGGCCCTAAACTGTACTCTCCTTGGACCTGAAGAGGTTCAGTGCCTCTACTGCTTCTCAGTGGGGGCTGGGACCTCAGCTCTGGACCTTGGCTGGGGGAGACCAGTGGAGCTGGCCCAGCAGGACCGGGCAATGAGAAGCCCCACTGAGCCAGAAAGCGCATGGCAGTGGCTGTATCAGCACCCCAGGAGGCACCCCCAAGGGGTCGTCTGTGACCACACCCCGTCACACATGGATTATGAGATTAGGCTGCAAATTGTATAACACTACACTAAACAATCTCCAGAGATAAACTGTTAGTGAGCTAGAGCTTATATTGGACTTCTGATTGGTCAGAAAGTTGCAGTTTCATGGACAGTATACATCAAAAGAGCCTGGCATATTACTTCCCAGAGAATGCATCTCTGACCTTCCTGGTGTTACCACATTCAGCATGTTGAATCTGAATTTGGCCTAAGCCTACAAATAAGAGAAATGTGCTCCAAAATCCTCTTAAACTACAATCTTTTCTTCACCTATAAACTAGAGAAAATAGACATCTGTGCAACTTAGACTTTTCAAAATATCTGACATGAGACTCTGGCACTTTTTGTCGGAAAAAGATATGCAAATTGTGCTCCGCAATTTGCATACCTTTTTCCGATAGTTTTGTCGGAAGAGACTTTTCTGAAATTTGGCCCATCTAAAGTGGGCTAAACTTTGGAAAAACCTCCTCTTTTGGAAAAGCCCTTCTTCCTCGTGGCATGAGGAAGACAGGGCTTCCGAAAGAGTGGGTCTGCTCTTCCACAAAAAATGTCAGAAGAGCAGACATGTTTCCTGGAAGCAGTGGAGTTTTCTAGACATAAATAACTCCGTAGTCTAGACATAGCCTGAGTGACAAAGAAATAGAGGAGTAAAAGTATTGGTAATGTTAATTTCCTTATGCGCTAACTTGTCTGTGCTAGAGTATTACTATATGTTGATAATATAATATAATATAATATAATATAATATAACTGGAATAAAGTTGTTATCCTACTTATTGTTTAGAAGGTTCTGAAATAATATTATTAATGTATCTGTAGTATGTTGATGCTCTATCTTGATTCCAGATTAGTACAGCAGTTCTAGTAAAAGGACCTAATGGAGTTTGCTGAGGTTTCTTCAGGGTAATCATATGAAACAAGAAGGAGAACAGTAATAGCACTTTATATTTTTCTGCTTTGAGAGCAATCCATCAGATCAAATAAGAGATTTTGGATATATAATTCACAGGATAAAAAATAACCTTAGTTTGAATAAAAGCTTATTGTGGTTACCAATCTCCGTGGAAATTGCTGATGCATCAGAAATGGAGACGGCTGGTTGTATTACAGACAATTATAATTACTCTGCTTTTGGCTGTCCTCTGTGTTAGTTACGCAAAAGATTTCAAAAAGTACTGTATATGTTCCCTGTTTGAGTGTGTATGTTGGGGGAAGGGGTTAGGGCAGATCTAATGAATAAATACACAGCAGATAGTAAAACCTGCTTTCACATATGGAAGCACTACTATGCTCAAAGATACAAAATGCAACATTTTTACTATAGATTTTACAAACACTTCTTTTCAAATAGTTTTGAATGAAAATGACGACATTGTTGCTTTTATTACACATTTCTTCCCATGATTGCTGTGTATCTAATGATTTAGCATCTGTTCCAATGACTTCCAGAAAATTAGGCTGAATATATTGCAAGGTTACCAGCTCACAAAGTTGCTTGGATCTTCTTGGTTATGCTGCTACAGCTGCTGAACATAACCAAAATCTGTGTTCAGTATTTTTTTTTCCACTTAGCACTAAAGCTGAATAGGAAATGAGATAACATCTGTCAGAAAATCTTACATTTTTTAACTATCTCCTCCTTTTGGGGGGATGTTTGCTGCATGAGGATGACCATCTCATGACTACTGACATCTCCTTCATTTCTTTATTGATTATCTTCTTATAAATATTATTTGTTTATATTTATAAATCACAAAGAGTCTACTAAGAATATTACAGGTATATAGATAGAAAATTCCCTGCCCTGAAGAGCAAAGTATTGTTGGATGATTGAGAAAATAATTGAGTGGTGATATTTAATGCCAATGGTATTTATGTAATTCCATTTTTAACAGAAAAAATATTGCATTTCAGATATTAAAATATTTTGAGATGAGGGCAAGTATTAAGTTAACTGGAAGTATGTTTTAAGAAGAGGTTTCAAGGTGGACAAAATGGAGGTATGCTAGCCCAGAAAAAAGAAGTGCTTCTAGATTGAAGGATGCATGAAGACATTAATGTGAAAAAAGTACAAAGTATGTAAAAACTTAAAATAACAACAAATAGTCTGGTAGCACTTTAAAGACTAACAAAACATGTATGTAGTTAATCTTGCATAGGGGCAACAAAAAAGACAAAATTGTGGTGAAAGCAGAGTCAGAATCATGTCGAAGATTGTCACTTAAACACAGAAGGGCATAATGGATTTAAAGTGAATAAGCAAGGTAGATGATTTTAGCAGTTGTATCCTGGATACATTGAAGAGGAACATGATGAGGGTCAGAAAGAATCCAAGAACAGAAGGCTGAAACAGTCAAGAAAAGTGGTGATCAAAGGGTTATAGGAGTGGAGATGAGAGGAAAAGATGGATTTTGGAGATATTATGGGGAAAAATGTAGGGGGTTTAGTGACATTCATAGAGTGGGCTAAAAAAGAGAAGACATTCAAAATGGCTACAAGGTTGCAAGATTGTAGGACAGGGAGGATGGTAGACTGTGAGAGAGGTTTGAAAGAATAGAGAAATCCATGGCCCTAGTAAAAAAGTTGGCATTGGGGCTTTGAAACAGCAACATTAAAATGTCTGTAAATTTGCTGTCTTTCAGCGCAAGTAATCCTGATAAAGAAAAAAAGAGCTTTGTTTTATTTTATTTCACAAATTTGATTCAGCAGAATCCAACACTTTCTGTGTTTGACCTTGCACTGTCAGCACTTTGGATGCATCAGGATAATTCTGTTCTAAGGCAGACACATTTCAGAAACACAATTGTTGATTTTATTTCCCATTTCTTAGGCTGGGTCTAAACTGGGAACTTAGGCTTGGTTTATGCTGAAAAAGTGAGGTCAACCTAGATATATCACTCAGGGGAATGAAAAATCCACAGCTCTGAGCAACTTGTTTAAGCTGACCTAACCCGTTTTTGAACAAAAAAGATATTGTATGAGGGAGAACAAAACAAATAAAATAGAAAGATAAGGAAACTGTTAGAGATATAAACCCAGAGCCTGATCCAAAAGCCATGGAAATGAATAAAATCATTTCTAGTGACTTCTTTGGGCTTTCAGTCAAGTCCCAAATTGCCTTATGTTTTTCTCTAATTGTGTATTACTTAAATAGTGTATGGAAGTTGTCTGTGGGTTACCTACACAATGAAGAACTGACATATTTTGGAAGCTAAACTGAATGCATTAAGATTATGTTACTCCTGTCAAGAGTTTATGTTGCTTCATTCTACCCAGCACAGTAACCTTATTGGCCTTGTCATACTGACATTGTGAGCTGCACTGTTACTGGCAACTGTCAGCAAAATAAAAATAAAAATTGCAAACATTGCCTGTCAGTAAGATCCATCATATATTGCATATGTCAGTATAAATGACAAGATATTTTCCCCTCACCTTCCATATTGTTATCAGTCAGCTTAATAAAGACAGATATCATATATCAACTCCTATGGAAAGAACTTTATGCACTCTGAAATGAACTCTGGCAAACAAATTCAGTGGTGGCTTTTGTCAATATTAATATGGGCCATTTGAACATCACCCCAAATGGATCTAACTGTGAAATGTTAAAATAGTGTACCTTTCTGTTTGATGAGCCAAATCTAGCACAAACTGTAAACTAGCTTCACACTGAGCCAACCAATCCCAAGGATGGTTAGCCTGGATGTGCAAGGAGATGGGTGGTTGTTTAGAAAGATAGGAAACATATGGACATTAGTTGCTCCCCAAGCATCTCTGTGCTCATCCCCAACATTCTTTCTGGATTCAGCTGGTGTCTCACTGCAGTCATAAAGCTGTCCTGATGCCCTTTCCGTCACTGTAGACGGAGGCTTAGGGGTGGAGTTCCTAAAAGATCATAGAATAA
This sequence comes from Pelochelys cantorii, assembly GCA_032595735.1. Lineage (NCBI taxonomy): Eukaryota > Metazoa > Chordata > Testudines > Trionychidae > Pelochelys > Pelochelys cantorii. Next base: position 91,796,767 of record CM064326.1, read on the forward strand.
AAGGTAAAGGGGCTAGAGGAACTACTGAGATATTGTTCATGTATCTCCTTATTACTACGGTGTATATATTTTTAATTTTTAATTGTGTTTGTGTAAATTAAATTCTAGTGAATTTGAATTCCCATTTCCAGCTCTCTTCTGTTTTCATTTTCTTTTATTTCTGTATTATACATTCTTTTCTCACTTCTGTCTATCACCTGACACTGTCTCAAGGAGTCCAAAAAAGATCTGCATCCTAAGGGTTCCATTTTTAAATGTATATGTATGCATTTCTTTTTTTGTAGATAATCTTTTATGCCCTAGTTGTGAACAATTTGCATGTTCTGTATTTTCCTATAAAATATCTACAATATCTACAATTCTGTTGACTGATTTTAATCCATGCTTTCAATAAAATTCATGCAAGCCGTTCTGGTCCTGTGAGTGGCTCATGAAAAATAGATAAGAGACCCCTTGAATGACAATATAAACTGCCTCTCAAAAATTCTCAAAAGAAAAATAAATTCTCGAAGCACATTTTAAAAAAGTGTATGTGAGACAGAAAGAGTGCTCCTGCAAACCAGGAGTTGCAAAAATACTGTACACATTTTCAGCAAGCTTGTTCTACTATTTGGGTAAATGTATAGTGTGTAACCAACAGGAGCTTCATCAATTTACTACCCAAGAAATGGCATTACCACTACAAGAATCACCTTTACCTCAATTTGCTCCATGGATCAGATACATCTAAAGATATGAACTTTGACAGTACCTTTTGTTCTAAATAGCAAACAACTCCTGGCTACTGGAAGTAATGCTGTAAAATTCAAATTCTGTTTATTTATTAGAATTAGTGAATGTATTTTTGCAAAACTTTGCTCAGTGAAATTGTCTCTTTTTTCTCTAAAGTCTTTTCTGTCACTTTCAGCAAACTCTCCTCCCTTTCCCACAAGCTTGAAGTCCAAACTTCTGCCCATATAGCAAAAACAGATGCATAGTGTGCTGGCACATCATTCTGTGACTTTATATTAACCAAGAGGAAAAGCAAAAGGATAAAAAATACCATTTAATGAAGTAGTTAGCTATTTTTTTTCTGGTTTTAGTCAAATTCTGATATTGTTTGACTCTTGACAAGAGCACAGTACAAGGTGGTATAGACCCTTTCCTTTGAGAAAGTATTGGGGAGTTTTCAGCTTGCTATGGATAAGTCCAAAGCAGGACTCTATTAAATGTAGAGTGCAAGATAATCACAACAGACATGGAGAAACATAAAAATTGATAAGCTCTCTCCTTGTCTGTTGATTTAGATCAATGAAGGGCTAAAAAGAGCTGCTTGTGGTAACTGATAATTAACAAAGGCCCATAATAACCTAATTTACAAGTTTCCACTTCTTCTGCATTTCCTAGTTAAGATTATCTAAAAGGGCAACCTCACTACATGTGTATCTCTTCAGTTCCCAAGAGTGGCAGGATGTTCCTCATTTTTTGAGAATCTATCTGAAGGGAATTGGAGTACATCTGTTTCTTTGTTGATCTTTTGACACTGATTGACAAGAAGATGGAGATTTGAAATAATGGAGTAATTGGTAGTCCAAGGACAGTGCATTTGTTACCAGTTTATTTTCCAACTTTTTGTACATTCATAGATGTTTAGGGCAAAAGATCATGTAGTCTCACATTTTGTATCATTTATTTTCATTTTTGTTTGCCTTTCATAGAGTTTTCAAACATGAGCACCTAGAAAATTGGATAACTAAACCTACAATTAGATACTTAAAAGACACAATCTGCTTATTTTTAAGGGTTTTTTTCAAACACAGAATATGATGTGGTTATAAAAGAGAGTCTTAACCTAGAATAGACAGGCATGCTCTAAGTTTTACCATGTACCTTCATCTGTTCTTTAATACATTGTTTTCATTCCTGCTGTTCTTCTTGCCCAACTTTATCTTCACATTTCATTTTTCATGAATAATTACAAATTCAAATGTCTTATTCTTTAAACTGGGATATATCTTAGGCATATGCTCCAGAGAGGCAGAGGGCTAACTGAAGATGTCTTCTAAAATGACTCCCTTGCATACGTAGAAATAATAAATACAATATTTTTTCATCATTTGCTTATGTTCTCATGATTTGTTACCATCCTTTCTTCACGTTATTGCCCATGAAACAATGGTGGGTAATGACACAGGTTTGGTAACACATTCTTTAAATCTTTATCAACATCCCATGCCAGTAAGATCTGTTTCGCAGTGTATTCTGCTATACTGTGAATCCACACAATAACAATAAAAATGTGTATCTTGGAATTGGTACAAATGAATTTCTGTGTGCTAAGGATTAATATTTTTCTTTCACACACAATCTCTTTCATTTGCAGAACATGCCATTACCTTTCTTCATCATATTCTGAATCTCTAATATAATCTGTGGTGTTAAAAATGTTCTAGTAGTTAAAATAGTTCACACTGCTGTGGGAGAATGGATTCTTCTGTTACTGTACATTGTTTTATTAATAACTAAGATCAACATTTTCAGATATATGGCTGAATTGATAACAACACCAAGCTACCCTTTTTTCTTCAGATGGCTTAGATGACAATAATTAACTTTGCAGCCAGGATAGGAAATATTAACCAACTATTGTCACAGTAATCTGTCTTTCTTAAACCTAATTTAATCTCACGCAGTTTAATAGTAAGGATAGAAAAAAGCATCAAAACTGTACATCTCATGTACAACTAGACATATTTTGAAAACTGATGGCTAGTTCATAATGTTTGTAAAAATAGCTAACTTTGTCAACTTTTCCTTCCAGCAATAAAAGCCATGCTTTATTTCAATTTAAAAAACTCAGCTAAATTTTTGGTTCAAGGAAACAATTTAATATATATATTAAGGAAACGTCTCCCAAGAAGCAAGACTGGTAGGATCATTTATTGTACTTTACATCTATTTCTCTAGATCTTTTTTTTCCTCTTTGTGTCTTTTTGGTCAAGAACTTTCTGAATTTATTTTTCTATTATGTCTGACATACGATGTATTTGTGTGTGTATATACAATGGTTTATACTCTTCTTTCTTTAGTATACCATGTGTCCTAAATAGACCAGAGGCCCAGGAGTTTGGGTCAAACTGTCAAGCCCAGTATATATGAGCACTCTCTAAAGGTACATCGACACAGCAGGGCTAAAATCAAATTAAGTTATTCAGGTTCAGCTACCTCGATTGTGTAGCTCAAGTGGAAATAGCTTAATTCGACTTTTGGTGCTGTCTACACAGCAGGAAGTTGAAGAAGAACACTCTTCCTTCAACTTCTCTTATTCCTCATGAAATGAGGATTATCACGAGTTGGAGTAAGAAGTCCTCCAGCTTGATATTATTTTGAAATAAAGGCTTGTCATGTAGACATGCACTATGTTATTTCAGAATAACATCAGTTATTCCGAAATAACGCTGCTGGGTAGACATACCCTAAGTGAGGTGAAATAAATTTACATTCTGATATAAGTGAGAAGCACAGCTGAAAAACTGATACTGCCCAAAATAAAACTTCCTTTCCCTATTAACCCTCACTAGAAAATGTGGATATGGAATTTTTTATATGGAATTTTCTCCCCAGTGTGCCATTCTTATGTTGGTGTTTTAAATCTGGCAATGCAAAACAACTACACATCTAAACTAACTAACCATTTTGTAATGGATAACTGCTGGCTTTATCTTTGTTTTATTTAGCTAAGAAATACAACTTACGTTACACACACACACACACACACACACACACACACACACACTTTTTTCATTCTTTATAATTCAGGAGGTGACATTTTACCTATTGCACACTATTAAATTAGATAGGCTTCCCTTTTTTATCACTATCTTTCTTAATAAACATTCCTGAAGGTCTACATTTTCTGTGGATCAGGGCTCTGCTTGCTGTGTGGCACATTTTTGTAGTGTATGTGCCCTTGTGTGTTCTAGTCTACATGCTGGCCTATCCTTCAACCATTGTGGTTTTGTTGTTGTCGATATTATTCTAGAGTTTGTTATATATCCATCAGTTGTGTATTGTATTATATTAGACAAATTTTAACTATCAAGTCCACTAAAACATCCCCAGAAATAGCAACACTGGACTGCAAAAGGTTTAAACTTCATAATAGCACTGCAGAAAATTTGGGGTAACTGGTTTGGTGAATAAGGGGAATGTGGTGGACAGAACATACTTGGACTTCAGCAAGGCTTTTCACACAGTCTCACTGACATTCTGATAACTAAGCTGGTGTAATGTGAACATCGTAGAACTATCATTAAGAGTGGATACATAATTAATTAAACAACCACAACAAAGAGCAACTATTGATGGAATTATGTCAGATTTGTAGGAGGTATCAAATAGGGTTCCACAGGGATCTATTCTAGCTCCATTCTTGTTTAACATCTTGATTAATTACTTAGAATTAGAAACAGATATCATACTGAATACATTTGTATATGATGTAAAGCTGGAGGGTGGGAATTGACAACACTTTGGAAGATAGAGCTAAAATCCGGAAGAATCTTGTCATATTGGAGAACTGAGCTATAGACAACAAAGTAACATTCACCCCAGACAAATACAGAATGGAGGATAATTGGCTTGACAGCGGTGTGGCTGAGAAAGAACTAGGAGTTGTAATGCATCACAAGTGCAACATGAGTCAGCAATATAGTTCTGATGCAAAAAAAAAAAAAGGAAATGCAATTTTAGGTTACACAAACAGCGGCATAGCATGACAGTCCAAGGAGATAATAGTGTCACTCTACTCAACATCAATTGGGCCTCAGCTGGAGTAATGTGTCCAATTTTGGTCAATAATGTATAGAAAGGATCCAGAGAAACTGGAAAGGATCTAGAGGTGAGTGACAAAGATGGTCAAAGGGATGGAACAGAAACATTATGAGCAAAGGCTGAAGACTCTGAGTATATTTAGTTTGCACTTAAACACTTCAAACACTTAAAAGGCTGCCATAAAAGAAGATTCATTGCACTTCAAAATAGTTTCTCTGGATGTGCATTGAGATTAGATTCTCCCCCCCAACATCTCTGGGTGCAAAATATCTCCAGTCTTGCTAAAAGGTGAGACAAGGCTTATTTTGACAATATTGGCGTGTCTGTAGTGCATAACATGCACACTGAATTAATTTACATTTATATTATAATATTACACCCTACCTGCAGGTTCTAGGGGCAACAAAGGAGCTAACATGCACCATTTTTATCATAGTCAGAATGAAAGCAATAAAACAGAGCCTTACAAAAAAGTCCATAATTTGTGCCATTTTCATGCTGAGAATGTAAAAAGACGTTGAAGGGATATGAAATGATTCTATCTAGATATTATAATTGCTTATTCTGATCTGATATAAAGTAGCAGCTGGCTCCAGTTCCTATAATTGGAATGCACACAAACAAAAGGATGAACTGTCCATATTTTTGCCCTTTGGAATGTCAAAAAATGTTTTAACCATAACAAAATATCTTTAAACTTCAATTATTTTCCTCATATCAGTCTATTTTGTATCTTCAGACAAAATCTGAACCATAAGAAGGGTGCAGAAGTGAATCAAAAGAATGATGAGAACATAGAATTATCATAAATGTATGCATTGTGGTTCAGCAACAGTCTTAAATATCCTCAGCAGTTTCAACAGGAGCAGTGTTTATTTACTGCCTGAATGTGTTGTGTAGTACTATGCAGTTCTGTTCTGCTTCTGAAGTAGTTTCACTTTGTTGATAGGCAAAGTGACACTTGCATACATAAATCACAGTGTTAGGAAACATTATTAAAGGTACACTAACAACTTCAAATTGAGTCAGTTTCAAAAAGTGTGTTAGAACTAGTTTCAAGTACTATATCTTTCTTTGATCGCAACAATTATTTTTAGGGGTTTTATAATCCTTTTGTAGCAGGGTTCAATTCATCTTCACAGAGTCTCCTGCTGGTCACACTGGGAATTAGTTCTGTCCATGGGAGTGCAATGCCTGCAGGGGGCACAAGAAATGGAGGCTATGTCCATCAATGGCCAGTAGCCAGGATGGTAGGAATGGTGTGCCTAGCCTCTGTTTGCCAGAGTCTGGAAATGGATGACAAGAGAGGGATCATTTGATGATTACCTGTTCTGTTCACTCCCTCTGGGGCATCTGGCATTGGCCACTGTCAGAAGACAGGATACTGGGCTAGCTGGACCTTTGGTCTGAGCCAATATGGCCGTTCTTACGTTCTTATGTAAATTATTGTGTTGCTATCCCCAACCACTTGGAGGCACTCAGTAGGTGAGTGGTCCTTTACACTATTATTTGGCTAGCCATGTGAAAAGTGATAATGAACATAATAGGGGAAAAAAGCAGTAGTTTGTACCAGGCTTCTCTCTGTCCTGAGAGGTTATGGTCCCTGAAGGGAACCATGATGATCAAAACTTCTCTTGGAATTTGTCTCATTGAACTCTCAGGCTACGTCTAGACTGCAAGCCTCTTTCGAAAGCAGCTTTTTCAAAAGATACTTTTGAAAAAGCCTCTTTCGAAAAAGAACGTCTAGATTACAACCAGTACTTTTGAAAAAGCAAGCCGCTTTTTCGAACGAGAGCACCCAGGCAGTCTGGATGCTCTCTTCCGAAAAAACACAGTTTGCATTACATAGCGCCTTTTTTTGAAAGAGCACTTTCGAAAAAAGGTGTTCTTCCTTGTAAAACGAGGTTTTCCACTGTCAAAAAAACCTGCCACATTCTTTTGATTTACTTTTGAAAGAACATGGCAGCAGTCTAGATGCAGGGGAATTTTTTTCGAAAAAAGGCCACTTTTTAAAAAAAAAAAAACCCGGTAGTCTAGACACACCCTCAATGAGTGACTCTTTCCTACTCTTCCCCCGTACATTAAAGGCAGCTAGATGGATAATTACATTTCAGGGTATAACCTTGTCTCTGAAGCCATAGGTATAGACCACTGCTAAAGACAGAATACATAACAGAATAACCCTTTTGTCAAGGCTGTTCCTCACTCTGGCACTCTTAGTGTAGAAGGTGGGGGGGGGGCAGGGCCATAAGAGAGCTTGAAAATACCTTGCCTCTATTGACTTCTGCTTAAAAGTTCCCCAAGGTCACAGATTCCCAGGCCTTGGAAGGTAGCTGCCACCACTCAAGTGAGTGGAAAAAAACACTTTCTTCTTGATTCCAGGAAGAAAGCACTTGGGAACTTCTTCCAGAGGGGTACCCCAAGCTCTTTTACCACAAGAGAGTTAAAAGAAAGGAGAAAACAAACTGCAGTCTCTGATAGCTGACCTCTCAGTCTTAGGCATGCATACAAAGACCTCCTGTTACTTTCCAGGATACAAGAATCAAATCATAGCCTTCAAGTGAGTTTATTAACAAAACAAAAAGATATACTTGGTAAAGTATGCTTGGTTTCTCGGTGTTTTAAAGCAACTGAGAAAAATACATATTAAAACACAGAAAAATTGTATCTCTGGGATTCTTCTTAATTAGAGGGGCACATGGACTCAGTACAGAGGAATTTAACCAAACAACAAAACAAAGAAAATAACCTGATCACGTCTAACTAAAAAACATACCTTATCTACTCATGCATTCATACTTCAATGTCCAGTCCATTTCTATTCCCAGTATTCTTTGTAGGCATGGAGGTCCTGCCTGGTTCAATTTATCTTCTTCCCCCAGCTCCTCGCTTAAAACTCACACAAATTAAAAACAGCAGGCAGATACCCCTTTCAATTCAAATCTTCTCCCATTGGCCTTGGGGCTCCCTGCCAATACCTCCTAGGTACCTGAGTTTAATCCTTTAGTCAGCAAATGCTGGGATGCCCAGAAAAGGACAGCACTCCTCCTGTCCATCTCACCTTTCTTCAAACCTGATACAATAATCCTCTGCCTGGCATAATCAGAATATGCATTATGACATGTGGGTAGTGATAATCACGAGTGTTAATTAATGTTCCTGACATGATACAAGTGATATTCTTCAAAGACACACAGTCGTTTGTATGTGTTGGAAGTAAAATGCAACTGAATACACAGAGACAAAATATGCTACAGCTTCAGTCCAACCTCCCAGACTGAGAAAACCATGTCTAGAATAAGATGATACAGGCTGAACTTCTAGTTTGGCACTCTCTGATTAAGCATAATATGTGGTCCAGCATAATTTTAGTTAGCTGGATATTCACTTATCATGGGTATGGACAAGTTTCCTGCAGTCCCATGAAATCTGTTTACAGCCACCAGTCCTGTCTCTCTGCTGTGTTCTGTGCTTTTATTTATCTCCAATTTATCACCAGGATTATGTCTACACTGCAGTCTTCTTGTGCAAGAACTTTCTGTGCAAGAGTTGCTGGCCCACAAGTGGGAGGGCCAGGTCATGGCTGGGGAGCTCTGGCCCAACTGGGGAACCCCTGGCATCAGTTGGGCCAGAAGTGGGTGAGAAGCCCTGTCCTGGCTGGAGAACCCATGGCATCATCAGAACCATGTGGCGAATGGGGAGCCCCCACCCCGGCCAGAGAACCTCTGGTGTCAGGTGGGCCAGGCAGCAAACTGGGAGCCCCTGCCTCACTGGGGGAACCCCTTGCAGCAGCAGGTTTGGGCAGCAGCCACGCAGCTCCGGGGAAGCCCCAATGGGAGCAGGATTGGCCCCAGCAGTAGGGCTGGTGGCAGCCAGGTGGCCCCAGCCTGGGATCCCCTGGAAAACCCCAGAAGCAGCAGGCTGGGCATCCAGGCAGCCCTGGCTGGGAAACTCCCCAGGGTTATCAGGGCCAGGGTTCCTCAGCTGGAATCCCCAGTAGCAGTGGAGTTGGGGTGGCCAGGAAACCCCAGCCAGAGAACCCCCAGGGGCAGTGGGGCCAGATGGCAGCAGGTGAGCCTTGTTCAGGGAGCCCCAGGGAATCCCCAGTGGCAGCAGGTCATCGTCATCTGAGCAGGGCAGGGGAACCCGGGGAACCCCCGGCAGCAGCGAGCAACAGCTCCAGCCTTGGAAGCCTGGGAGTGGGAGAGCCAGGAGGGGAGCATTGACTTTCCCAGGTCTGGCAAACTCCCTGGTTCGGGAATGCTCAGGTCCCAATGGTTCTGGACCAGGGAGGTCCAACCTGTAGTTTGTATTTCAATTGTTGCACATGTAAGGTGTAAAACTGAATCACACATCCACCCAAACCAGTCAAAATCAGTTTTTGCTTTTATTTATAAATATTCAGAAAATAATTTTCACCTATAGTATCTGTCATGAATATATGATCAGATAAGATAGAACAGGGAGGGCCCAAGTTACCAAGTTCCAGGTTCTTGGAAAACTTTACTCTATTTCATAATGATCATTTGAGTCTGTGGTTCATTATTCTGTTCCTGTTTCTCATCTGGTATTCTCCAACTTGGTGACCTGTTCAATTGGTTCCTTGTTACATATTTATGAGCTTTCTTCCAGCCATTAGCATTGCTTCTTACATAAACCATACAGTATGCCACATGCAATCTTCAATTTAGGAAACTTTTGTTCTGTACGCTATGTTCATGCTTTCATATCTTCATGTTGCCTCTCTCATATTTTTTTATTAATATATGGAATTTTTAGCACAATTTTTTCTGTAGTTCTTATAATGATTAACTTCCTCTTTAGTTAAATCCTCCAACACAACACATTCCATGGAGAATATATCATTTTATTCTGACAGCTATAAAGCATTACATCAAAATGCTAAATAAGGGAGAAATTGGCAAGACAACACTCAGATCAAGTTAAGTTTGGTTCAAAGTTTTGGCGTAAGAACTATCATGGCCTGTCCAGATTCATGCACTACACTTAATCATTAACTATTAATGTTAAACTAACATTATTAGCCTTATTTTTACATTTCAGCAATCTTCATTCATATTGTAAGTCAATGCATCTATATCATCCTAAATTAGTCATTAACACTTTCATATCTGGGAGAGTTATGAAGAACAACGTGATTTAATGCCATCATTTCCTTATTTTTTTAAGCCTGAGCTTTTAGGAGACTTCTTGCTACTAGCATCATGTTTGTAAATTACTGTTTATCAGTCATTTTGTCTGTTGCAATTTGAGGTTACTCAATTTTAAGACCTGGGTATTTAATTGTTTGCAAAACACACATCATGAATCTTACATTATTATATGGAAAGACATAGCTAAACTTCCCTACAGTTCTGAGGCATCAATGTTATTTTTTCTTATTCATTCTTTATAGCAGTCATAATTAACATGTTCTACTGAAAATGACAAGCATAGCTACCAGATCAATGATAAGCCACTTCCAAGAAACAAGGCTTTTTTTAAATCCAGTTACTGATATTTGAGATAGCCAAAGCAGTATGATGACATATCCCAAAGCTAAAGATTTGCAACATTTGAGAATTACAGACGGCTACTTTTCTGCATGGATATCAGGATTCTCTGTTATGTAACAGTGATATATTTACATAGAGGAGGTCTATGACTCGGAAATTTCTCTGTTTTATTGCAAACACAAGTACATGTCAAGATTATTTACTATTCACTGGAGACTGGATTTAAAGAGGTGATTAAGGTCAGATTTTAAAATGTTCATGTTTAGAAGTAGACAAAGATTGTGCTTGAGGGGATTGTAAAATCATTTGGATTAATGAATGTATTAGGAAAGATTTTGTCAATAGTCGTTTGTGTTCATTGTGACTACAAGAGTATGAGAAGTACTGCATAGTTTAAAATCTTCACATGCTACATCTTGTACAGTCAATTTGTGTGCCTTACAGAATGTCAGTTAATTCCCCCTTTGTCCCATTGAACATAATAATACTCTTCTTAAATTTCAATCCCAGAGCCAAGTAATAAAGGCCTTTTGAAATTTTTGTTTATCATTTAAAGTTCTAATCAGTCCATCTGGGTTTAGAATACTCATTTGTTGCTAGCCTTAGTCTCCAAGCAGGGCCCATTCCATTTGACACATTTTTAAGGGTAAAACCCATACACTAATGTAGGTGGCGTTGGTGTTGGAATGATCATTTGGATTTCTGTTTGCCCCAAAATAGCAAAAAAACCCAAACAGCTGTCAAGGAATATGTGAGGGAAACTAATTTAGGTTGAACCTCTTCAGTCTGGCATTCTCTGGTCCGGCAACATCTGTGGCCTGGCATCATTTTAGTTAGTTAATGTCCACTTATCAGCTTGGTGTGGCCAAGTTTCCCACGGTCTCATAAAGTTTGTTTCCAGTCACCAGTCCTGGCTTTGTGTTCTGTGCTGTTATTTATCTCTAATTTACCCCTAAATGTTTTCTAAGAACCCAGTAAGAAGTGGAAGAGTTGGTAATGCTGAGACAATATTGACCTCCTGTGGTTCAGCAAATTCTCTGGTTAGGCACTGGTCAATGTGGAGAAGGACAAATTCATGCACAGTCAGTGACTGGATAATACATTCATGTAAATCTTTGATATGGGGTCTGAACACATTTTGGTGAACTGCTTTGTTTCCCAGCATGTTGAAAAAATCATCTTGTTTGGTGTTACCTAAGCATCTGAGTGAATACATGTCATGTGACCCTGATATAATGAGCACATCAATCTGCTCTTACCAGCTGCTGTCCTATTTTTAGGGAATAGGGACCTGTTGGGATAAATTATGATGGGGAATCCTTACGACAGAGAATGAGAAGTTGAGCATGTATTTACTTACAGACAGTGTGACTTATTTTAGTCATTCACAAGAAGTGTCTTTTGGTGGATTACCCACCAATATATGTAAATCCAGCCAGGTTCACATGAAACATCCTTCATGAACCTGTATTTCTGATAGCAATCTAAATTTCAAGATGATATCTTCTCTCTGTGTAAACAGAACTTACATCTGTCTGTGGGAAGTTAAAGCTGGAAAGTCAGACTAGCATGCCCTCTTTAACAAGATATCTTACAAAATCCATTAGTGGTTCATCCTGTTAGCGGGGATGCTACAGTTGATTCACATCCTCGTGGGATGGACTAAGATCCTCACTACTCGGATCTATCACCGGTCGTAATATCAGTAGATTTTAGGCACAGTCAATAAAAACTGGCAAGTGGTTAAAGTTAAACAACAGGACTATATTGTAGTGCAAATTTAAATAACATACATCGAATAACCATGGAGGGCAGTCCTCCTATGGTTACCCCTAATAATAATTACCAGAGTCCTCGGCGCAAGCAGGACGATGGTGGCGATGCTGGTGACCTCAAGCCTCTGGCTGATTGAGAGCCTCGGGCGAGGAACAACCAGGAGTCCCTCGGTGACAGGGTCGTTGGTCAGGCGACCTCAATCCTTAGGCTAATTTGAAGCCCTTGGAGAGGAACAGCGTGTGCGATCTCTCGAAGCACTGAGGAAGATTGAGAAGACGGCCGATCTACCTTCCGCAAATGCGTTTGGTCTTCGGTCCTCTTCCCGTTCTTCAGCTGCGGCCGGAGCAGACGATGGACGCTAGACTCTAATAATCCTATCCTATCTAACCTAAAAGAAAACCCTAATCTAGTCACCGACGCACCCGTTGAACGGACGCGATGACGGCCGATAAGCGGAACCGCGACGCAGCCTGCCGAACAAGCACGACGACGAAAGCTAAACTACTCTAAAATACTAAACTAGCTAACTAAACCTAACACTACCTAAAAAGAAAGAAACAAAGCCTTCCGCCCTGTTTAATTCTTAAAGACTGTATTAGACCTCACTCATTCTCTTGACCTAGGACTAAGATTAGGACCTCTCTCACTCTCTTACACTATACCTAACCCGACGCACATATACCCGACGCCACACCAGCTGTTGCGTGGTACAGGCTTTTATAATAAGGGCTCATGAATATTCATAATATTTCACTTCAAATCAATTGGCTCATTCAAAAATGCTAATTTACATAGCTTTACAATGATTGGCTAAGGAGAATCATAACAAGCGCATACATTATTTTTCAAACTCCAACAGGTAAGTTGGTAGATGTGACATACGTGAGCTACGTGCCAAAACATTTTGTCATTATGGTAACTTTACAATGATTGACAACCTCATTGATTGACATTTGATCTTAATTCATTCTAATGCTCCCGTTTCTGTTTTCTTGGTATAGGATGTCCAGATAACGTATGAACTCAGGCTTTACATTTTTCATATTTGCTCTTATCAAATTACAATCATAGTAATAATAATAATAATAATAAAGACACTTCATATAACATAAAATTCTGCGCGTACAATCCCAGCAGCAAGGCAGGAATAGATTGCTCCCATGTCATGGGGTATTGGCAGGAGAGTCCTTTTCCTGATTAGGGCTGGACTTAAACACAAGATTAAGTGATTTCCTGAATTGGTTGCCCCATCTTCAGTGAAAGGGCAGCCAATTTGTTGTTGCCATGGCAGGCAAATGTTAATGTGAAATTAATCAGTTGAGCTGCATGTTTGTCAAGTGTTTGATAGATCAGATAATCTATAGCTAAAATTAGGATCCCAACCAAAGAAAATGAACATTAAATAAATATAGAAATATTACTGAGACATTCCAATGTCTCATTACATTACAAACTTTATCAGAAATGGCAGACATACAAGTTGAAGAGCTGTAGTGAATTGGATGGTGATAAATTCCTTCATAAACATCAAAACCCTATAGAAGATGAAAAGCTCTCTTAGATGAGCTTTAAAAACCTTTGTTTCAAACAAAATTTTCCATTATTCCTTTGCAAGAAGGAAAACCCAAAACGTGCTTCATCCACAACATTTCAGTAGTGCGCAGGGAATTCATTACTTGCAATGACTCCTAAGTATGGTGCAACTTCAAATCCTGAACACCGCCCACATCCCTATTTAATAACAGTAATTTTAAAAGAAAAAGAAGAGCTACACCCACTGTTGTATTTAGTATCAAAGTCCTACTATGCTTCACTGGTTGCTAAATATGAACACTTCTAAATGTAGGCAGAACATAACCTCACGACAAACAGTACAATCCCTTCATGACCTGTGATGGGGTGGACTAGGCCCCAAAACCTCCTGCTGCAGGCTTGTGCCCTTGCCATACCCTGCCCCAGAAAAGGAGCAATAGAGAAGTCCCTCAAGATCTCGGGAGTGGCAGTGTGAGAGGCAGCCAGTCAGGGACCAGCAAGTCAGTGTAAAGAAAGCTGTTCAGCCAGAGCCAGGCAGTATCTTTTTGGAGCTTAAGAAGAGAAGCCTGGGTGACTGGCTGGCTGGGGACAGGTCTGCACTCATAGGGGACATCAAATCAATATACACAACTCCAGCCACATTAATTATGTAGCTGGAATTCCAGCAACATTAATTATGTAGCTGGAGTCAGAGAATCATAGAATCATAGAACACTAGAACTGAAAGGGACCTTGAGAGGTCATCAAGTCCAGTCCCCTGCCCTCATGGCAGGAACAAGCACCATCTAGACTATCCCTGATAGATATCTATCTAACCTGCTCTTAAACATCTCCAAAGACGGAGATTCCAGAAACTCCTAGGCAATTTATTCCAGTGTTTAACCACCCTGACAGTTAAGAAGTTTTTCCTAATGTCCAACCTAAACCTCCCTTGCTGCAGTTTAAGCCCATTGCTTCTTGTTCTATCCTCAGAGGCCGAGGAGAACAATTTTTCTCCCTCCTCCTTGTAACACTCTTTTAGGTACTTGAAACCTGCTCTCATGTCCCCTTTCTTTCAGTCTTCCCTCATAGCTCATGTACATAGTTAATGTACCTTGTTTCACATTTCCCCACTGTCCCCACAGTTGAAGGCTGCTATTGGCTTCCCTTAGGGTATGGTAGAGTACATCTGTTTGTTGGAAAAAGCTGTGCAAAATGCGTTCCGCATTTTGCGTAGCTTTTTCCAATACTTTTTCCAATACTTTTTCCAATACTTTTTCCAATACTTTTCCAATACTTTTTCCAATACTTTTCTCAGAAGAGGCTTTTCCAACATTTGGCCCATCTAGACTTGGGCAAATGTTGGAAGAAAACCCTCTTTTGAACCCCCCTTCTTCCTCGCAGAACAAGGAATATAGGGGCTTCCAAAAGAGCGTGTTTGCTCTTCTGCAAAAAAACACGTTCCCTGGATGTGGCAGAGTATTTCGGGAGAATGGAGGTATCCCGAACCCCCCCCCTGCAGTCTAGCCGTACCCCAAATTCTTGCAGAAGAAGGAGTACTAGCAGCCAGAGGTGGCACCCTTTGAGTTCAATTTAGTAAGACTTAACTAGACTTGTTAAATCCAACTCTGGAACATAAACCACGGCAACGTTGATCTTCCATCCAGTGAAGACATGGTTTGAGAAAGCAGCAGGATTGTTGATAGCTCACTGTGGAAAGCTTATTTCAGACTGGACTGTGGCCCAGGGTTGGCTATTGAAGACCAGGGCTTGGCTGGTGGGAAGAGCTGTAGGATAGGGCGCTACTGGAACTTTGAGAGGTAAAGGCAAGAACAGTGTGGGGCAATGGTCAATTGGATAAGGGAATGAGAATAGCAGTAGGATTTTTATGAATGGGACACAGCACACCAGTGCTATTTACAGGGTTCCTGCTTTGAGTCCCAGAGTAGTAGGTGTGTCTAACAATTGTGTTTTTTACTATAGTAATTTGCCTGGTAATGGCATTAGACTTACTGGTCTGTAATTGCCAATATTGCCTCTAAAGCCCTTTTTTTAAAGACTGGCATCACATTAGCTATCTTCCATTCATTTCAAAGAAATTTTATGCCTGCTGAATTTGTATATATGCTGTTGGGTTTCCCTTCATAAATCTATCATACTGTAAACTCCTTTGCAAAATTATCCCATCCCAGCACACTACTACACCAAGCATCCATACTAATAGGGTCAGAATTGGATAGAGAAGGGAGGGTTAAAGTGCCTTTTAGGTGACTCACTATTTCCTGTTTTTGCAGGTTTGGCCCAAGTGTATTGAATATCAATGGTTTAAAACCTTTTGTGTGTTGAGGGGGTTAAAACACTGTAATATCGGTGGAATTATTCAGATAAATATTGGGTTTCAAATCCAAAAATTCCAAACCTGTTTCACAACTTGCTGGCAGAACCCTTCAGAAAGCCAGAGAGTACCTCTAATTCAGTTCTCCCCTCTCTAAAAGAGGAAAAGTACTCTTTAATTATGTACCATCCTGTGCTGATGTGAGGATTATTGTGAGTTAATGCTTGCCTAGTGCTTCAGAAATAAAAACACTATCTATTATTTTCCAAAATAATTGGGGCAATGATGCATCAGCAGAAAACAAAACAAAAACTGCAAGGTTTTTGTTATCATAAAGTGACCCAAGATCCTACAAATGTCATCTAGTTTCAATAAGAACAATAAAATATTGACATATTCATCATCATAGAAAATAATTACTTGTACCCATTGATTA
Organism: Pelochelys cantorii; assembly: GCA_032595735.1. Lineage (NCBI taxonomy): Eukaryota > Metazoa > Chordata > Testudines > Trionychidae > Pelochelys > Pelochelys cantorii. Next base: position 91,813,154 of record CM064326.1, read on the forward strand.
GTCTAATTAATATTGAGCTATAGTTGTCCCTTCCTACCTCCATATTGATAGATGTTTGATTAAGAACATACATATTTGATGTCTGCTGAAATATATCAGTGGTTCATAGAGTATTAATGAGAATACATTACTTATGAAAGTAAGGGTATGATATGTATATATGGATGCTGTAGCATGTATCCAAATAACATCAATCACTTCCAGTTGTTGGTGAGAACTGTGACAGTGCAGCAACAGCAAATTACCAAGCATGACAAAATTCTATAAACTAAGAGTACCAGTGCATCAGCAATGACAACATGAAAGAAATGGAGCTTAGAACACATGGGCTGATTCACAAAAATCAACATGTGCCCAAATATAACACCATGTAGAACAAAGGATTAACACTGGGGATTAAGCTGGTGGAGTAACTGAGTTCTGCAATCAGGAACGGAAATGGGATATGGTTTGCTGATCCTATGAAAAATCATGACAGTTAGGTTCACTGTGTTGATTCCACTACCCAACTTGTGTGGATGCCTTACATTATAATCAGATACAGTTATTTCTCATTGCCATTTTAAAATTTAAATTGCTTTTCTAACAAAAACAAAATATTTTTAAAAAAGAGAACAACAGATACTTCTAATTAGCAAAGCAGATTTTTCATATTAATAATGTCAAAGCTTGCAATTTTGAATGATCAGCATATTTAACTTCATGAATATCATTTGCAGTTTATAGTTGCTACTTTACTTTATATAGTGTTACACTTATAGGTTTTTTTATTATTATTCTCCATTGCAGAAAAATATAATCTTATAGAAGTAAAGTAAGATATTGTAACAAACTAGATGTTTCAGGGAATGTTTTAACCTTCATCCGTGTCCCCTTATTCAACTGCAACTTACTGAGATGCAGCTTTCACTTGACTTTTTCTAACTGAAAATGCAGAACAACCTAATGTAACACAAGTGGCATAAAAGTAAAATAAATATGGGATCATGGTTTTTTTTGTAAATTGGATGAAGGAAAAATAGTCCTGAAATCAAATAGGGTATCAGCAACAATATTATCCCTTCCCAGGACATACACTGTATGAAAAATGATGTCATACAACATGTATTGTGAAACAAAGGCCTGGATTTGTGCCTTTCAGAAGCATTGAGCCTAGGCAATGCATATTTCTAGAACACAATACAGTTCACTGAGACTAATGGCACACTTTCAGGCAGCTAGCCCAGAGTTTCTGTAGCATAATTATGAAGACAAACCTGTACCTCTGAATCCCAGTGAGTCAGACTGCAGACAATTGTCACTCCATCTGTAGAAATCATAGCAATTTTTGATGCCTGTGGACTCCAGAATGAGGATCTGCTTTTCCACTGTTTCCCTTTGATTGGTTCTGAATGCTGATCTCGTAGCTGGCCCTCTGCCCTGTAGCATTTTGCTTGGTACTTGTTAACTTAGAAGTCAGTGGATTTCTGTCCACACACACTTAAAAAACTGAGCACAAGTCACTTCTTGCAACTACTCAATGAAGACCCATTTCAAGGCCAAAATCTCCAGCTTGTGAAATGGGGTATTGACTCTCATTATCAAGCAGTTTTCAGCTGGAAAAGGCCACAGATCTATGCTTGCCTCCAGCTTCCTGGCATAGGACTGCTCCCAAACCTTCCAAATTGGCATGTGTATGTAGCATAAAAGGCTTGCTTGTGTCAGCAAAGACTAGGACTAGAACATGGATTTGGCAATTAATGATTTATGAACAAGCTTTTTCACATCTCTCATCCTGTTAATGTCCAAAGGGTTTTAAGGGGCACTGCTGCTCTGTGCGGGAAGCTTCAGAAACCTCCCCTTACCCTGGGCCTTATATTTGCTCTTGGTGGACTAGCATGCTCTGATGAGATCATTCAGAGAACCAAATCGAAGCAGGGCAAGAGAGCAGTGCTGTCAAATTTTTCTCAATACTTTGCTGAACTGGTACCTTGTCGGGAAGTTGTCATCATTGTGTGCAAATAGCAGGGCTGGCTGCAGGCCCTGGATTTTTCAGTATGGCTTTTATTGCCTTTACAAGTCACAAGCACTCATCTGAACATTTCTCAAACATCATGTAAGCCTCCGCTCCCTTATGACCTGTTTTTGTTTCAGTTAAGTGGATGGACACCACTCCAGCAGTAAGGACACCACTCCACTACATTGCTCGCTTCAAGGTCTTCTTTCATTTCTGTTCATGTTTAGATAAAATAGCGGGGTTTTCATGCTCCAGAGGAGGAAAACACCTAACAAGTTCAAAATGACTGACTTGCAGCTGCCACCCAGCATGAAAAGTTTAGGTGCCCCATGCTGATCTATCATTTTCTAAAAGTAATTTTCTTTCCTACTTTGAGATCCCATATCAATGCCCAACTGATTCAAACATCTCTGCAGGTAAATTAGAAATACCCTAGACTATGTCCACTTCAATATTCAGACATGTTAAACTTTGGACAGATGATTCCTGATTGGATCCTGCATAAGCTCTCAGTCCCACCAAAGACAGAGCGTCATCCCTCATCTGAGAGGGATCAATTCCAGTCCTACAAAGTATGATTTTTACAAGGGACCCATTCTTGTCCTTTGATCAGTGATTTTACAAGGTCATTTTAAATCCCTTGAAATAGGAGTTACTGAGGGAGAAGTGACCTGGGCCAGCATGATTGTCCCTGAGTGCCAAGGTCTTCAATCCCCTCTGAGACCACTGCAGAACCCAATATTACATCCTGAGGATGCCTGCTGAATTTATGTCAGCTTATGGGAGTGAGGCCCAGGCCCAGAGGTCTCACCCATTGTTTGTCATCCTCTTCTACTTCAATGAGGCTTTGAGTAAAGGGAGGGAGGGTATATGGCAAGCCCTATAAACAGTGCTACTTCCAACCAGTATTGTGGCACCAGGTGCCCTCTGGGATCCCCTAAATGAGTGGAGGGGTCATGACTGGAGGCCTGTCCAGAACTGCACCACTTAGGGATCAGGCAGTTTCCCCAGGAGACTTGGAACCTACCCTACCATTCAGGAAGAAGGGTGGGAGTTAACATGGAATCCTTTCAAAGGGGCCTTCTGCTCTGAAAGCAGGCAGAACTCCCATGCCAGTGGGGCAGAGGCACAAATTCTGCTACGAGTCACAGATCCCACACCTCAGGCGGACCTACTGCCCTTGAGGAGATAGGCTCCATAATCCTGACCAGCCTCCCACTTCATTTTGAAGACAGCAGCTGCTACTGAAAGCCAGTGATTGACAAATTTTTCTTCTGGAAGGAAGGCAAAAGAGGGAAATGGAGACTGATGGCCAATCAGCACCTCTTCCCCACCCAGTTGGCCACTGAATGTGTGACTTCCACAGGAAGGAGCCAACTATGTCCCTTGTGGAGTGGCTCCCTTCCTTGCTGTTGGGACTGTTCTCCTCTTGCTGATGGCCCCCTCAAGTTTCTCTGTTGGTTGAAGTGGGTAGGTGTTTTATAGTTCATGTAAAAAATGTCCTTATAATATCCAGATTTAGTGAGATTATCCAGGAGGACTGTCCATAGCTATAAGTTTGAGTCCAGGGTGATGGGAAAAATAGTCTGGCAATGGCTAAGTTGCTAATGAGCTGAATCTTAATTGTTGTACAGTACTATAGTTACTTTATTGTTACATCATCCTTATTATTTCCTCTATTTCCTTTTCTTTGTTTATTCACCTGTTATATCTTTGTTTAGAACTGTCAATGCAGTTTGAGGAAATAAAAGCATATTATCCAGCTATGGTTTTAGGACATCGGACATTTTATTAATTCAGATTCTGGTAGAGATAATTCTAATTTTTACATGTACCAGGAAGTGGTCTCCTATACTGGTAATAAGGATACTTACCTTTCCATCCTCACCGATTATGAACCACAAATCATGGCAAGGTACTTCAAAACAATTAGAAATAGAGATTTGGGATGCCTCCCATTTTTGAGTATTGAAACTGAAACACCACAAGGACCTTGATTTTTCAGAGAGTAGGAGCATAGGATATTTTCTAAAAGGTCAAGTCCTATCAGTAATACATATGAAAATGTATACCTTGGAGTAAATAAAGCTGTATATTATGAGCAGGTTGTGAGGGACTCCCTTGTCTTGACTCATACAAGTATTCTAGATTGTAAAATATTTACAATAGGGACTACCATTGTTTATATTTTTGTACAATACCTAGCACAATGTCACCTTGATTAATTGCCTCTATTTACTACAGTACCTATGAAAACTCAGGCAAAACAAGCAAACACTGTCACATGCCACAGACGTTTTATAGCAAGTGATATTAATCCCAATTATGTGCCAAACAAGAGAAGTACCAACAGCTAATACAATTCCAGAGGAAGAAAACTGAGTAGTAGTTACAGCATATATAGAAAATTATTAGAAGTGATGTTTAGAGTTAATAGAAGTAACTCAAGGACTAGTAGAGTAGTTTCATAAGATGATTAATGTGTTTGGCGAAAGGTCACTGACATGATTCATCACTGTGTTTTATTTTGGTTTTACATCAGATTTCAGTGGGGTTATATCCATGTAAAACTGAAGTGAAACATTGGTGAACCAGCTCCCCTGTGTTTGACAACAAAGTCAAAGAAGGTTAAGAGTTCAGATAAATACATAGTACAGATGTTTTGTAATGAAACAGCATCACTAATTCAAACAAAGAATGTTTAACTGATCAGAATAATTTTCAAAATTCAATTTTGGAAAATACTCTACCAAGTATTTTCTTTGGGAGCAGAGGAAGAATTATTTAGCCAGCTATACTAGACAAACATTTCAATTAATTAAAGTGTAGCTATAAAATGTACAATCGAACACAAGGTAACAAAGCAACATCATGATCTCTGCATCACTTTTGACCTAGTTCTTCATAACAAAACATAAGTAATTACATTCAAATTGAAAATAGTTGTTGAATCAAAATATTAACTAGTACAATCATAGATAACAAATAAAATACCTGTAATCTAATAAGTAACTAAATAAAGCCCGTGTTTTAATATATGAATAGCAGTAAAATCATAGCAGAATTTTCAGAAGATTTTTGGACCATGGCTAATTACATACAATCCAGTGATCTGTCACACATGATCTAGCAATCTCCTGGCTGGTCACCCCCTGCTGCAATGACCCACCATCATTTCTTCCATCATAACTTTCTCAAGTTGATTTCCATCTCTATTCCTGATATGACTAGAGCACAGAAATTTGTGCAGGTTGATATCCAAGTGCAGAATCCACTTTTCACCAATAATAATATTTCTAACTGGAGTTGTTAAATGATTAAAATAATTGTGATTAATTGAAATATTAAAATATTAATTGCGTGATCAATCACACAATTAATCACACTGCTAGTAATAAAATATCATCTAATTAATAATTTTGGATATTTTAAATATTTTCTAATATAGTGAATTCAATTACAACATAGAATACAAAGTGTACTGAGCTCATGTTACATTTATTTTTATTACAAATATTTGCACAGAAAAAAAAAGAAATTATATTTTCAGTTTTCCATTACAAATACTGTAGTGAAATCTCTTTATCATGAAAACTGAACTTGAAAATATAGAATTATATACAAAAAACTCCATTCAAAATTAAAATAATGCAAAACTTTACAGCCTACAGGTCCACTCTGTCCTATTTCTTGTTCAGCCAATTGCTGAGATAAACAAGTGTCTTTACATTTACATGAGATAATGTTTCCTGCTTCTTGTTCATAATGTCACCTGAATGTGAAAACTAATGTTTACATGATAGTGTTGTAGTTAGGGTTGCAAGAGATTTACATGCTAGACACACTGAAGATTCCTCTTCCCTCCATGCATCAACCACCATTCCAGAGGACATATGTGTAAGCTGATGATGGGCTCTGCTCAATAACAATCTCAAGCAGTATGGACTGACGTATGTTCACTTTGTCATCTGAGTCACATGCCCATGCCATTTTTTTTTTTGGTGGTTTAGGTTCTGTAGTTTCTGTATCAGACTGTTGCTCTTTTCAGACTTGTGAATGCATGCTCCACACTTTGTCCATCCCATATTTTGGAGGGCACCCCAGATCTTTAAACCTTAGTCAAGTGCTGTAGCTATCTTTACTAATATCACATTGGTACCTTCTTTTGTCTTTTGTCAAATCTGTAGTGAAAGTATTCTTAAAATTGCGCTTTGATTGTTGTACCAATGAGCATCATACCATGAATATATCTGAAGTTGATTAAGAAGGAACCATCAATGCAAATCCCAGGATCTTCTACTTTATCAAAACCTTCTAGAGCATGTTTTGTAATAAATTCTGTATGCAATTCCCCTGCACAATGGATGAACACAAGGTAACCGTAATTATCTGTTGTTGACAGTAGACACCTGCAATTAGTGCGATGAGATGCTTTGGAATCCTCAAGTCCGCCAATATCCCCAGAGACAGTTATGTCAGAAAGTACTAAACAGGTTACTCAATCAACTATTATTTATGTTTCTATTGTACTCTCTGGATTTATCTATGATTTGACAGTTATTTGTGGTTTGACCACGTGTCCCATACTTCCTTGAAAAAAAATGTAATGACAATTCTGCTTCTGTATTTCCCTTTCTGGGATCCTGAATTCTGTAGAGAAACATTTACCCATGCAACATCAAGAAGCTGGCATGTAACTGTACTTTTTAATATTCTCTTTCTTTGGTAAGGGCAGAAATAATGCGTGCAACTGGTTAATTGCTAGTCATGCATACATTGTTGAAAACTTTCCAGAAGAGATAAAGATCACAGTCACCAACTGCTTTTAGGAATTTTTCTGCTATTTTTATTATCTAAGTGCTGGGCTACATTTTCATAATAGCATGCAGCATTTCTTCTTTCAGGATTGATGACTCTTTCTCACTATTCTCTTTTCTGTCATCCTGTAGTGTAAATTGCTCTGATGAAGCATATAGATTGTCTCACTAACCTCTCCACCTGTGTTTGATACCATCACCTTTAATAAAATATCTACCATTATGGTCTTTTATTATGCTTGGTCATGGAGAAAACTTTTTAGCAGGAAGTCTGGCCACTGAATATTACTTCTGCGTTTTTTTAATTATCAAGTTTCTGATATTTTGTCATAACTTTTGTCTCATCTAAAGTGTTTTGAATCTGCCTGCTCAGTTCCTTGAATTCTTCAGTTTTCAAACCACTTTCTTTTCACTCTGTGCTTTTTTTTTTTTTTTTTTTTTTGGTCTATAGCTCAAACACCTTCTCCATTAACAATAGTATGGTATGATCTTGAGTTTTTTAAAATCTCTTCTTTGGAAGCTTCAAGCATGATAGTTTTAATTTTATTCCAAAGTTCATTTGATTATTCTCTTTCCCCTGGGACAATGAATTAAACCTGTCTTTACAGAAGTTAAATAACTAAATTGTAACTTTGTGGGAAAATTCAGACAGAATGGACCTGCTGAACAGCTTATATTTTACATTTTAATTTTATGTTTGAAGCTAACAGTGTGATCATCACTCTAAAAATACCTCCTGTCATGTAATCATCTAGGAATTTGGGAGATCTTGTTTTCAATTATCAGATTATTGGAGCTACAGAAGTCAATTAGCACTTTCTTCTCTCATTTCAGAAACTCGGATCATTGTTTATCATAATGTCTTATTGAAAGCTTACAGCTCCAACTTTTGTTTTCAGGTCTCCAAACATAAGGGTGATATCTTTGCTTAGTGTTTTAACAAATCTCTCTTTAAACTGTTCAGAGAGCTCAGCAACTGCATTATTACCAGCTGCTATTTTAGGACGATAAACCACTAGGATAGACATATTAACTAGCTTCACTCAAAGGAGAACTGTAAAGATTATATTACAGACTGAATTGCATGCAAGCACACACTTTGATATCTCCTTGAATAAATGTAACACCATTTTCTGTCACTCTTACTAATTTGAGCAGTACACCACATACCCATTCATCATCATGAAATTGTCCCTATCATTCCATTGCAGCTCTGAGATTCCATATGTAACTACCTTATATCTTTCCAATTCACAAGGTGAAGTTCCCTTTCATACATACTTTAGTTTAGAAAAGAGAAGACTAAGACGGGACATAATAGTGGTTTTCAAGTATCTAAAAGAGTTTTATAAGGAGGAGGGACAAAAAATTGTTCTGCTTGGCCTCTGATGATAGGAAAAGAAGCAATGGGCTTAAATTGCAGCAAGGGAGGTTTAGGTTGGACATCAGGAAAAACTTCCTGCCTGTCAAGGTGATTAAACACTGGAATACATTGCCTAGAGGGATTGTGGAATCTCCATCATTGGTGATATTAAAGAGCAGGTTGGACAGACACCTGTCAGGGATGATATAGGTAGTGCTTGGTCCTGCTGTGAAGGCAGGGGACTGGACTCAATGACCTCTTGAGGTCCCTTCTAGTTCTAGTGTTCTATTATTCTAATGTGCCATGTTCCTATTCTTATGATTTATTTACAAAGTTTCAGCTCATTCTTTTCCCTGGTATTAATACCATGTATTTTATTTCCTGAAGGATTTGACACAAAACCATCATAATTCTAAGTGGTACTTTCAATTGCCAGAACCTCTTCCCCATCATAATTTGTCATGCTTTTTACTCTGGGCGGGCACTCACCATACAGGATTACACCAGCATCGTGTTGTCTTTGTTCTATATGATAGTTCCTGTAGGAGGAAATATAGAGGCTGGTTTACCATTGCCTTTCTTCTATTTTGTGGCTGTCATTTATTAAATTGTGGCTCAATTCTCCTACCTTTTCATGAAGTTTCCTCCTTTGTGGATCTCACTATCCTCCCCAGATGCTGTTTGCTCCAAAGCTCTTAGCAATTCTTGAGATTTTCACCGATTTTAGGCGGTATTGCCATTATGGTAGCAAGCCACAATGCAGCCTGACTTCAGCATAATCTTGTAAAGGTATAATTTTTGTTGAGTGTGATTACCTTTTTAGGTGATTAAAAGAGCATTCAGGATTAAGAATGTGAACATTTCTGAAACACATACCAGCGATTGGTAAATTTTTTTGAACTGCTAGGATATAGAGCTCACAACCATGAAATCACAGTGAATGAGATTAAGGCTTTGACACAAACCCTATGGAAAGCCGAATATGCATCTGCTGCACTCCAAGGTTGATGCAGAAAAGGAACTATGCCTCTATCTGCCTCTCTTTGTGCCACCCATCACCATAGTATTTGGGAATAAGTCCCAGTGTTCTCTGTACAAATTCTGTTGTCAAAGATAGACTGATTAGATGAAAGTCTTCCCACTTCACATTAAAGTAAAAATATAACTATAGCTCTGTTCCCAGTTTATCCATCTGGTTAAAGTGGCAGCAGATTGCCTGCCACTCAGCCAGATGGGATACCATCCTCCAGGGTTCAAAAATGGAATGGTTTGTTACACACTTTAAACCAGTAAGAAAGAGATAGCAGTTGCTTTATTCAACTACCTGGCATGCATTTGCTATTTAAATACAAAAAAATAAAGAATTATGCAGTCACATATATTCTGATCTCTTATATACCTATATATAAATGGTAAACAACTATCTAATAACACATACATTACATTCTCAAACTTTCTAGAGCATTTTTATAAATCTGATATGTCAGTTACCTAAAGAGATTAGGTTATCAGACCATCACTCTAGGATGATTCTTTACCATTAACTTTCTTCAGATACACTACCAGATGCCCCAGAGGGAGGGAGCACAATAGGTAATCCTCACCAAATGAAATTAATAGGCAGCAAGTATAAAACAAACAAAGGAAGGGTTTTTTTCGACTCAGCGCACAGTCAACCTGTGGAACTCCTTGCCAGAGGATGTGGTGAAGACTCAGACTTTAACAGGGTTCAAAAAAGAGCTAGATAGATTCATGGAGGTTAGGTCTATCAATGGCTATTAGCCAGGATGGGTAGGAATGGTTTCCCTAGACTCTGTTTGTCTGTAAATGGGCGACAGGGAAGGGATCATGTGAGAATTACCTGTTGTGTTCCCTCCCTCTGGGGCATCTGGTATTGGCCACTGTCAGCAGACAGGATACTGGGCTAGATGGACCTTTGGTATGACCCAGTATGGCCGTTCTTATATCCCTTATTTATTGCAGTTTACTGTTCGTGATGGGAATTGACTTTACAATCTAATCTGCATCAGTTTGCATATCTGTCTCTAAAGTCTTCCCTGATTTTCTGGGGAAAATCACTAAATCAATTATCTGGAAATTGCATCTGCAGTGAACATGAATTTATCAGTCATGCCGGTCTTCATTCTTTGAAACCTTAAGGTACAACCATTTAGTGGTTTGTTAAATAACACTATTGGGGGCTTGTGGTCCATTTCAACTTCTAATGTTTGTCCAGAAGTATATTGGTGTAATCTCTCACAGACAAACGATATTCCTAAAAGTTCCTTTATGATGTATGCATGTCTGTTTTTTGCCTTCGTGGTTGATTTGGATACAGATGCCACTGGTTGCCACCATCCTCATGATTCTATAAATTCACAGCACCTAATCCAGACTGTTGGGCATCTGTTGAAATTTTAATAGTCCTTCCTGAGTCACATAACTTCAACACTTGTCCTTGTATCAATTATTGTTTAAAACCTTACCTTCAGCATCTGCAGGCACTGAGCTCTGCGGCTCCCAGTGGCCATGGTTCACCGTTCTGAGCCAATGGACGCTGAGGGAAATAGTGTGGACTGGGGCCCCACTTCCCATAATTCCTATTGTCCAGTAATAGAAAATTGTGGGTAGGGATCTGTGCCTGTATTCACTTAGGTAAACAAACCATCTGGTGGCCTTCCAGCAGCTAACCCTGACAAACCACATGTGGCTCATGACCCTGACAACCACAGGTGGTTCCCTATCCATGCAGTAAAGGTTACATAATACACATTTCCCTAATAAGACTCAATTCCCCAAGCATAACTCTCAGTAACTATATTTGGTTTACACAGTTTCCTGATTGTCAAACAAAGCTGTTACAGATGGACACTTCTTTTCTTCTCCCCTCTCAGGTATTTGGTCTGTCAAATGAGCCTCAAGGCAGTGTCTCTGTTATCCCGAGGCCTTTTGGTTTAAAACTCCTACAAAAGTCCCTGTAACAGGGTCTTAGTTTACTCTGTGGCTTTCTGTTTTACAAAGTCACAATTTCTCTTTGGTTGTTAATTGGGGAGGTAATTAACTAGCTAACTCTGCTTAGCATTTATACTAGGGATGTTAACAGGTAACCAGTTACCTAAAAAGCATCACCTGGGTAATGGGTTAACCAGCATCATGCGGAACTCTGGGGCTCATTATCAATCTCGAGAAGTCCTTCCTGACGCTGAATCACAGCCTAGAATTCATCGGCGCACGACTCGATCCACTGACTACGAGGGCATACTTACCAGCAAAGAGGTTCCAGTTGATCCGGGACTTGGTCCAGACTGTGTCAATTGCTCTGAAATGCCATCTACTGACCTGTCTCCAGCTATTGGGTCATATGGCTGCCACCACATATTTGGTGCCACATGCAAGACTCTACATGCGCGGCTTTCAACACTGGCTATTTACAGTTTACACGCCGGATGTGCACAGCACAAACAAAACAATATCCATTCCCAAACATGTCAGGACTTCACTAGCATGATGGGACAGTCCCAAGATGATGCTAACAGGAGTCCCCTTTCATGGGGAGAAGCCTTCACTGCAGATCATGACGGATGCGTCTTTGATTGGCTGGGGGGCCCATGTGCAGGAACATCGGGCTCAGGGCCTTTGGACGCCCCAAGAGTCCCTACAACACATAAACTTCCTTGAGTTACGAGCAGTATTCAATGCCTGCAGGCATTTTCTTCACATTATCCGAGGTCTTACGATCCAGATCCTTACTGACAACATATGCACTGTGTATTATGTCAACCGGCAAGGCTGTACATGCTCACGCTCCCTCTGTGCATTTGTGGAACTAGGCAATTCGTCATGGTGTCACCCTTACCGCGTCATATCTTCCGGGCAAGGACAATGATATTGCCGATACCCTCAGCCGACACTTCCTTCCCCAGCATGAATGGGAGTTAAACAACGAGGTCATTTGTGATCTCTTCCAGCTCTGGGGGTTTCCCAGTATAGACCTCTTCTCCACCCGTCACAACAGGAGGTGTCGTCATTACTGCTCACGAGTGGGCATCGGCTCGGCTTCTTTGGGGGATGCCTTCCTGCTCGACTGGGGCTGTCACCATCTGCTCTATGCCTTCCCTCCTCCCCCACTCATTCCGAGGGTACTGGAGAAGATAGCATTGGAGGGTGCAACAGTAATTTTGATAGTGCCCTTTTGGGCCTGACAAACATCGCTAACACAACTGTTGCGAATGTCGGTAGCTCAGCCATGACGATTCTGGGAAGCAGCCCCCCAGAGTTACTCTAGCACCAGTGGGCCCCTGAATAGGGCTGCTGGCTACCAGCCCCTTCCCCGTTTAATCAGTTAACTGGTTAACCAATTTATACCTCTTATTTTAAAGGAGTCAGAGCTAATCCCAACTAACCACATGAGGCTAGCATATCAGAGGTTCCCCACCCCTGCTTTACTTTTTGTGTGATTCTTTCTCACATGAACTATTATGCATCCTGATCCTGATCCTGATCCTGAATTTTCACTGGTATTGGCAAGAATCTGCCCAGCTGTGGGCCATTAAAGATCTGTTTAAAAACTTAGAACATTAATAAGCCCTTCTAGTGAATTCATCTCTTTGGCTTGTGCTTTTACAGTTTCTGCAGCCCTGCATATTTAAACAGATTTTTTTCTAAAGTTAAGCGTCCTCTAGGGAGGACTATCCTTCTTAACATTCAGTCTTTAATGTCCAAAGGACTCCGTTTCTGACCAGAGACTCTTCCTACTCACCAAAATCACAGGTTTCCAATGCTTTCTCCCGAACAGCATTCAAAAAGATTGATTTTACATTGTCACTTTTGTCCTCTGCTTCACTGGCTACTAAATACAATTCAAATATCTGTCTGAAAGTTTTCCAGTTCTGTGCAACATTGCCTGACAATTGCAGACTGGGTGGAGGTTACAGCACATCCATTTTACTTTTATCCCCTTCTTAAGCTAGTCGAGCTACTAAAAAGAAGAGGTTACTCACCTCCTGTAACTGACGTTCTTTGAGATAAGTGTCCCTGGGGGTGCTCCACATCAGGTGTAGAGTGTCCCAGTGCCTCTGGATGGAGTTTCTTAGCAGTGCCTCAGTGGGGGCTGTGCATGCGCTGCGTGTGATGCACGCAAACTCCCTGACTAGCTATGCACAGGTCAGCCCCTGCCCCCCTTCAGTTCCTTCTCTATAAGGAACCCAGCGGAGGAATGTGATTGACATGATTGCTTTTATGTTTCCAAAGTAGAGGGGAGGAAGAGAGGGTAGTGGACCACCGCCAGGATGCTCATCTCGAAGAACGTCAGTTACAGGAGGTGAGTAAGCTCCTCTTCTCCTTCGAGAGGCGTCCCTGGTGGTGCTCCACATCAGGTGACTACAAGCAGTCTATCTTATGGAGGTAGGGACTTCGGATCCAGAAAGTATGCTGTCTGCAGGACAGCTTTCGCTAATTTAGTGTGGCATAAGGGACCCAAAGAAAGAGAGTAATGTTTGCGAAAGTGTGATCTGTGGACCATATTGCTGCTGTACAAATGTCCTCCAGTAGAACTTTTCCAAGGTATGCGACCGAGGTTGCAACTGCCCTCGCCATTAAGTAAGTCATTGAGGGTATGTCTACACTAGCCCCCTAGTTCGAACTAGGGAGGCTAATGTAGGCATTCGAACTTGCAAATGAAGCCCAGGATTTAAATATCCCGGGCTTCATTTGCATGTTCCCGGGCGGGCGCCATTTTTAAATCCCCCTAGTCCGAACCAACTGCCCGCGGCTACATGCAGCAGTTAAAAGTTAATTCGAACTAAGTCCTTAGTTCGAATTAACTGTTACACCTCGTGGAATGGACTTAGTTCGAATTAACTTTTAACTGCCGCATGTAGCCGCGGGCAGTTAGTTCGGACTAGGGGGATTTAAAAATGGCGCCCGCCCGGGAACATGCAAATGAAGCCCGGGATATTTAAATCCCGGGCTTCATTTGCAAGTTCGAATGCCTACATTAGCCTCCCTAGTTCGAACTAGGGGGCTAGTGTAGACATACCCTAAGTGAATAGCAGGTATTAATGCACTCCGATATCCAATGGGATAGTCTCTGAGATGATATTTTCTCTCTCATGTTATGGTTAGCGATGGAAACAAACAGGTGTGGAGAGGACCTGTTCTGTCAATATAGAAAGAGAGAGCTCTTTTGACACAGAGTGTGCATCTGTGCTTCAAAGGCGTTGGAATGGGGCTTTGGGAAAAACACAGGTAGGTGTATTGTTTGATTGATGTGAAAGGTCGTGCGGACCTCAGGTAAAAATTTGGGGTGTGGCCACATGGACACTCTGTCTTTAAGAAAAATAGTAAATGGTGGACCAGACATGAGAGCAGCCAGTTCTCTTACTCTGTGTGCTGAGGTGATAGCCACTAGGAGCACTGTTTTAAGTGTTAAGTGGAGTAAGGAGCATGTGGCCATAGGTTCAAAGGGCTGTTTTTTTAATGTTGTCAGAACCAGGTGGAGGTCCCATGGTTCTTGTGGGGGTGACACATCAGGATATAGAGCTTGCAGACCCTTCAAAAACTGTTTCGTCATGGGATGTGCAAGTAAAGTGGTGTCATCCAGTGGTACATGGAATGTTGTTAAAGCTGTTAGGTGCACTCTCACTGAGGCTAAGGAGAGATGAGACTGCTTCAGGTGCAGTAAGTAGTCCAATATTACTGGGTGTGGGGCTGTTTGCGGCGATATATTGCGCTTGCAGGCCCAGTGTGTAAATCGTGTCCATTTACTGATATATATTTTCCTTGTTGCAGGAGCTCTGCTGTGCAGAAGAACTTCTCGGACTTGCTGGGAGCACTGGAGCTCTATGAACCACTGAGGTGCCAAGCTTTTAGATGGAGCATCGAGAGTTGAGGGTGAGGCGTCCTGATTTGCGGGTGATAGAGGATGTGAGGTACCTGTGATAATGTGATTGGATGGCTCTGTCTAGTCCTGAGTAATAGAGGAAACCAAGGCTGTCACGGCCAGCACAGAGCTATGAGGATGATCTTTGCTTTGTCCCTCCTTATCTCTATGATGACTCTGTTCAGGAGGGGAAATGGAGGGAATGCGTATAGTAGGGGTTCATTCCATGACAGAGTCAGAGCATCTCCTAGGGAGTGTTTGCCCAGGCCTGCTCTGGAACAATACATCATGCATTTTCTGTTGGATCTGGTAGTAAACAGATCTATGCAAGGGTGGCCACTTTGGCTGAATATTTCTTGTAAGACTGTATGGTCCATCTCCCATTCGTGTTCCTGGGGGAGGGCCCTGCTTAGGGTGTCTGCTGTTGTATTAAGAGCCCCAGGTATATGGCATGCGGATAATTGAATATCTCATGCTATTGCCCAGTTCCAAAGGACTATGGCTTCTCTGCACAGGGGCTGTGACCATGCTCTGCCTTGTCGGTTTACATAAAACATGCATGCCGTGTTGTCTGTGAAGACATGGACGTGTATCCCTTTCGCCTGAGGGAGTAGCTTTTGACACACTAAGCGGATGGCTTTGAGTTCTAAGATATTTATATGCAGAGCATGCTTCACAGGGGACCACAGTCCTTGAACTGTTCTCCCTTCTATGTGAGCGCCCCAGCCTGTGAGCGAGGCATCCATGGTGATGACCACTGTGGGCTCTGTGGATTGGAAGAGTGTGCCTGTAGTTAGGTTGGACACCTCTGTCCACCATTTTAATGATGCTTTGACTGATGAAGGCATAGTTAGCCTCTTTGTCAGTGAATGAATGTTTGGTTTGTACTGGGTTAGGAGCCAGCCTTGGAGACACCTCATAAATAGTCTCACATTGGGTACCACCGGGTTGCAGGAAGCCATATGACCTAGAAGTCAGAGGCAGTTGAGTACAATGACTGTAGGCATGTCCGTAGGGATAATGCCAGGTGCCTGATGTGAGTAGCCCTGTTGGGAGGGAGGGAGCCTTTGGCTGTGACAGAGTTGAGGTGTGCCCCCATAAAGTGGATGGTCTGCGAGGGAGTAAGCATCGATTTGGGGTGGTTCACCAGAAGTCCTAGAGAGTGGAAACAGTTTAGCACCATCTGAGTATGCCGGCGGCACTCCTGTCTGGACTTTGCTTTCACAAGGCATTCGTCCAGGTAGGGATATATAGTAATCCCTTGTCTCCTTAGGTGGGCAGTGACTACCACTAGGATCTTAGAAAAAACTCTCAGAGCTGTAAAGAGTCCGAAGGGCAGGACTGTGTATTGAAAATGGTATGAACCTAAAGTATAATGGAGAAAATGTCTATGAGATGGTCTGATAGGAACATGAAAATAGGCATCTTGTAAGTCGAGAGAGGAAAACCAATCACCCACCTTCAGAGCTGGGATGATTGTATTTAGTGTAACCATCTTAAACCTCTCTTTATGAAGCTATTTAGGTATCTGAGGTCCAGGATAGGTCTCTACCCGCCAGTCTTCTTTTCAATTAGAAAATAGTGGGAATAAAACCCTGTTCTGTGGAATTGTGAAGGAACAGGTTCTATGGCTCCTATGTGTAACAGGTGATCTATCTCTTGTTGTAAGATGATCTTGTGAGATGGGTCCCTAAAGAGGGACAGGGTAAGAGAGGGGGGAAGAAAGGGGATGGTGTAACCCGGGGAGATAGTTTGAAGTATCCATTATCTGAGGTAATTATTTCCCATTGGTGAAGGAAGGGAAGTAAATGAAACTGAAAGAGATTGGAAGGGTTCTGATTTTCTGGAGATGGTGATCTGGTTTTCGATCTCTCGACTGTATTTTCTAATTTGCTTATTGGATTGCCCCGGCATTTGGGGGTGTTAGTTTGAGACCGCTGTCTCTGCTGCCTGTTTCTGCCCCGCTGTTGGTAAGGGGGTTGTTCTTGTCTGTGGTACTGGAAAGGAGGTTGTTGGTACCTTGGCCTGTGGTAAGGCTGATACCTATATTGCCTGGTTCTTGTTGTTGGGGCCTGAATGCCCAAGGATTGAAGGATGGCCCTGGAGTCCTTCATGGGTTGAAGAAGCTCATTGATATTTGAGAAGAGATTGTCCCCCTCAAAGGGCAGATCTTCTACAGATGTCTAAAGTTATCTCGGGAAGGCCAAGGAGTTGTACCAAGAGGCCCGCTGCATAGTAACAGCTGTAGCCATCGCTCTAGTGGCTGTGTCTGCTGCATCAAGCGCCGCCTGGAGCGCTGTACGCAAAATTGCCTGACCCTCGGAGACAATAGCCTTGAAGTGCCCTTTTTTGCTGTCTGACAGATCATCAATAAATGAGTTCATTTTTATATAATTGTTGTAGTTGTATTTACCGAGAAGGGCTGAATAGTTTGCCACCCTCAGCTGGAGTGTGGATGAGGCGTATAGTCTTTTGTTTTCCTTATTGGATGGGGTTGAGCGATTTTGTTGCTTGTTTCTCTGCTGTGCAGCATCCACCACTAGAGAGTTAGGGGGGATGTGTGAAGAGAAACTCAGATCCTTTGGGAGGCACAAAGTACTTGCAGTCCACCTTTCTACTAGTTGGGGGAATCTAGGCAGGTGTTTGCCATAAAGTTTTTGCAAGTTGCAGAATGGCTGGGTTGATAGGGCGGGCAATTTTGGAGAATGAGGTGGACTGTAGGATGTTAGTGAGCTCACGGGGAGCATCTTGTACCTCCTCCACAGGGATGTTCAGGTCTTGCGCTACGTGTTTAAATAAGTCTTGAAAAGAGGAGACGTTCTCTGAGGTATCATTAGCGGGAGGTAGCATTGCTTCTCCCATCTCTGCTAGTGATGACGTGTGAGCCAAAGAACCCGTGGCTGACCTTGGGGAGTATTGGCTGTCATTATCACTCCTTGTGTCTCTGTGAGGAGATTCAGCGAAGTGTGAAAGAGGCTTCTCTATGTGTTTAGTTTTACATAATCTCTTTCTGTGGTGATGTGGAGGATGTTCCACATTTGCCACTGTGGGGGGTATGCCACCAGTGGGGCCATCCACAGATAGGGAGCCCATGGGGCCATTTGCGCTCTGAGAAGGTTTGGTTGCATGTAACCGTGTATCCCCAGTGCCCCTTGAGATTGAGGGGATGGCTGTGATGAGAACACTTCACATTCATCCTCCTCTTCATTTGAGAGGGGTGATTGTGGATCTGAGTTGTCAGAGAGTAATGACTGAATATATCTATCTTCACTCAATATCAGAGAGTGAAGGGTTGAGTCAATGCGTAAATCTTTACTCTCCCTGTAAGTGTCCAGGGGAGTTTGTGATGTGGAGGGCTGCACTGAGAGGCACCTGTATTTACCTCAGAGGTGAGAGGGAGAGCTGTAGCCCCTAATTGTTGAGAAGACGGGGCAGTGTTCAAAGAAAGCTCTATCCCTTCTCTGGGTGCCATTGTGAGAGGCTGAGGTACCGGTGTAGCTGTCATTGGGGTCAGCGTTACTGGGTTTGCTGAGGCTGGCACTTTGCCTCTGTTGGTGCAGTGTTTGAAGTGCTTTCAGGCTTACTACGCTGTTCGCCTGAAGTACCTGGGCGATCAAATGTGCTCAGATGGTTCTTGTCTGAGTGGTCTGACTTTTTTCCTTCAGAGTGCCTCTTGGTGGGTTGCTGAGGTAATGAGCTTGACCTTCTTTTAGAGGGCTTAGAGTTATCTTTGTTAGGTATTAAGCCCTGCCCAGAGCCTGGCTCAGAGGCATGTCTTTTGTTGTTGTCATTATGGAGAGTTTTCAATTTAAGCTCCTTCTTTCTGTGAGACCTAAAATAATATAATATATGGAGCTATACCATCTCATAGAACTAGAAGGGTCCTTTGGAGGTCATCAAATCCAGTCCCCTACCCTCACAGCAGGACCAAGTACCACCCCTGACTGATTTGCCCCAAATGACCCCCTCAAGGATTGAGCCCATAATCATAGGTTTAGCAGGCCAATGCTCAAACCACTAGAGCTATCCCTCCTCACCTTGGATCTGATTTTGACACAGTGGGGGCAATCTCTGCACAAATGAGAGTTTCCCCAGACATTTGAGGCAGGAGTCAAGTCCATCAGAGGCAGACCTCATACTACTGCAGCATGCACAGCATTTGAACCTGGGGGAGCTCATACCAGCTTGTATGCTAAAGCAGCAGTTCAAACCCTGTACTGCTTTTTTTTTCCAAACTAGTACTAATCTAATCTAAATAACAGCAAAACAGTGAAAGACTTAACCAGAAACTAGTAACTAACTATTTTAAGAACTAAGTGTGCTGAGAAGAGAAGAGCACTGCCACGTTCTGTCCACAGTCGGGGAAGGTAGAAAGGAACTGAAGGGAGGTGGGGGCCACGCCTGTGCATAGCTAGTCAGGGAGCTCGCACACATTGCGCACCATGCATGCATGGCCCCCGCTGAGGCACTGCTAAGAAACTCCGTCCAGAGGTGCTGGGTTGCTGTACACCTGATGTGGCACACCACCAGGGATGCCTCTTGAAGGAGAACTTCTGTGCTTGATGCTCCACCTGCTTCTCTGGTGCCTTCCTTTGTTTCTGGATTTGGTCGCAGATATAGAAGTTAACTTCAAAATGACTGCAAATTTTTTTCAGCACTTCTGATGACATTTAATGATTGTAGGGTATATTAAATAACAAACCAGTGATTGAGAAAGGTGAAAAAGCATTTAATAGTTTGCCTGATTGCCCAGAAGTCCTTCTTGACTTGTAAAACAAAGAAATTCCTTTGGGAATATAACAAATAGAGAGATAATCTGTCATTATTGTGCTTCTGAGGAGACAAAGAAATCAAACAATTTGACCACTGTGCTAGGTCCTGGCTAGGATTGCGAGTAAAATGCTGGAAAGCAGACTGTGGGTAAAATAAACTTTCTTTTAAAAATACTGGATTTTGCTGGACTAAGTTTTAGACTTTTAGATATGCATCTTTATTCTTATCTCCTTGTAAACATATTCACATTTATTACTTAATTCGGTGGTTCTCAACTTTTCCAGACTATTGTTCCCCTTTTAGGAGTCTGATTTGTCTCGTAAACTCAAAAATTTCACCTTCCTTAAAACTATTTGATTACAAAATCAGATATAAAAAACCAAAAGTTCATAGCACACTATTATGAAAAAAATATTGGAAAAAAAACCCTTACTTTTTTGTCCTGTTGATATGAAATATTAGTTTGCACTGACTCTGCTAGTGCTTTTCAGTCTATTGTAAAACCAGGCAAATATCTGGATAAGTTGATATACCCTCTGGAAGATCTCTACAGACCATTAGGGGTATATTTTCCTGGTGGAGAACCACTGCCATAATTGATATCACAAACCCTTTGTGTGGTTGCTAATAAGCTTTTACTTTAAACCACCTCATTCTGGGGTAATACAGCATTGAGGCATGCCCTCAGGGTGGGGGATTGAGGAAGCCCTCCATGGAGTGATCTCGAGTGGTTGCACTGAACAATACAGAATAAGGCGCTGTGGACCAACAGTATGTAGGAGAAGGGAAACTCTGATTCCAAACTGAGCTCGCTAAGCCTTTTTTGAAGCACAGCAATCTAGGAGAAATATGGTGACCATATGGCCCCAAAAATCCGGGACTGTCCTGATTTTTAATGTTTTTTGGGGTGCCCCAGAAAACCCTTAATTTGTCCCAGGAAAAGGTTCCTCGCTGCTTCTCCTCTTCCTCCTTCACACCTTCCTGGGGGAGGAATCAGGAGGCTTCTGGGACTGAAATAATATTTTATTTTATTTAAAATGAAGTTTGATAAACTAAGAGAGAGAGTTAAAATGCTTAATCAGTTTAATAATTTAAATTAAACCATTCTCCCTAGCTGCAGCACTAGAAAAATGGGTCAGGTGTAATGATATAACGGTGAGTTTCCATTAGCAACTGGTGGTCCATGGAAAGGTTTACATTGGCCTGTGGACCCCCTGGCTCCAGCCCCCTCTGATTACCAGTTAATTGGAACCAGCAGGCAACATCCAGTAAGAGGACTATGGAAGTTGTCCCATGAAATTGTGGGATAGTTCTGGATGATTCCCAGGCTCTAAGTCAAATCGGGTTGCATCTGCACTGCAAAGTAATAGGTCTTAGATCCTGGATCTCATCTGGAATCGAGGTTAGACCCCTAGTATTGCACTGTCATGGGACCCTAGGTTAATGCAATTGCAGTATATTTGCATGGGGAAATTCTATGGGGCCCAAATCCATCCCTATAGGTAGAGGATGGTGGGAGGAGTTCTTAGAGGGTTCACATGACACCCTTTACTTCCGGTCATGTGTTCATCTTGACCCCGGAAATACTATCCCAAGGGTGGGACTTCCTGTGGCAGGTGGGTGGGGCCTAAGCGGTCAGGGGCATGGTTCATGGTTTCAGGGGGTGTGGCCATGGTATCTCTACTTTTGGTTCAGAAAATATGATCACTGTAAGGAGAAAGTAACTCTGATCTCAAACCTGCGCTCTCTTTTTCTAGTGTACATGTCACAGTTCTTGTGCCTGTGCATGATGGTCAGTGTGAAAAGAAAGAGTAGGGTTGAAACTCACAAGCCAGCTTCACTTAAATCCATTCATATAAAAAGGTATCTCTCTTGATGCTAAATGATCATCAACAGTATCACAGAAGATGCGATCCATCGATTGATGTCTCAGTCCAAGAAGAAGACAACTTTAAAACAAATCAGTGATTTGATGGTGCATTAACCCCCACTTAAATTAATAAGCAGTGATGTTATGACCCTTAATAGAGTAGAAAATGTAGTATCTTCTGTGAATGCAGTGTTATTATGCATTTCAGAGGAAATCTGAGAGGTACTCGGACTGGAGTTCACTAATTGCTTCCTTCTAGGCGAGGTTTGGGCTGGGACAGCCTTGACAAGTCTACTGAAGAGGAAGACAGACTGGTGTGTCAAAGAGATGACACACAGTCTAATCACCAGCAAAATTCCTTCTTGCTGTGGTTTAGGTAACACAGTGGCTCAAAACTCTTGGTATCCCTAGCAGCATGTTTATTACTCCATAATTGTACATTCCAGGGATTGTACTCCATAATTGTATATTCCAGGGATTTCTGCGCAACCTGTTACTGTCCATTGTCAGAGACAGAATGAAGGATTAAATGTTTCCAAATCCAGAACAAATGCCCGGTTCCTTGTGTCTGTGTACTAGCATGAGGCTAAAATAAGTCTTGGAGCATATAATGCTCTATACATAAAATACACAATGTAACGTGCTCACAAGTAACATATATCAGATCTATAAAATTATTTTGATGTCTTCAAAATTTAACTAAGTGCATTATTGAAATTTTCTTCAAGATAAAAGACTAGGAGTTTTACAATAGGTTTATTAAGACATATGCCAATCAGAGGCTGATTATGAAATGCTGCTTCTAAAGATAGAAAGACTTAACATTTGTACTATTCTTGAATGCTTACTCTCATTTAAAAAAATTAAAATAATTAAATGAGGCACAAGACAAAGCCAACATACAAATGGAAAGGTAGGTTTTGTCAGGATGTGTCAAGTAAGGAAACACCTATATTCATCACTTACTTTTTAAGTTAAACATACTTTTTGTCTCAGAAAACGGTGAATTCAAAAATACTTGTGCTTTCTAAAGTTACCCATTTGAAGAGATCCCAAACTATAATCTATGTGTGTCATGTGAGGCTATGGCTAGACTGCAGGCTTCTTTCAGAAGAAGCTTTTTCAGAAGAGATCTTCTGAAAAAACTTCTTTGGAAAGAGAGCATCCGCACTTCAAAAGCTTATTGAAAAAGTGATCTGCTTTTTCGAAACATAACGTCCACACTGAATGGATGCTATCTCACATTTAAGCTGTGATTACTATGGACCAAGTGGCCACCAGGACACCTGTGTTTTTTCCTCTTTCCTCTTCTTTCGAAAGAACTCCCTCTTCCCGGTCCACACATGCCTTTTTCTGAATGAGCGCTTTTGGAAAAAGGCTTCTTCCTCATAGAAAGAGGTTTACCAATGTTGGAAAACCCCCTTGGTTCTTTTGATTTTCTTTTGAAAGAATGTGATTGCAGTGTGGATGTAATTCAAGGATTTTTTTGAAAAACGGCTTTAAAAAAAACCCCTCTGTAGTGTAGACATACCTTAAAAGGAAAGCAGGAATTCCCCAAGGCCAAACACTTATAATGCTTTTGGTTCCAACAGAAAGCATTTTATGCCAATTTCTGCAACAAAAGACAATGGCCGATTGATGCTGCAACCAGTGATTTCTTTCTCAATTGAGAACTAATGTATATCCACATAGCAAAAGTCACTGAAAAATAATTTTCAACAAAACAACACTGAAAGTGTTTCTGAAGCCTGGGGAAAGCAATCTCCAAATAGTACATACTATTCTATCCAGACCCTTTCTTATTAGTGCATTTTGAATTGTATAAATTGTACACCATGAACTTTTGCCTCATCAATACGCCTCTTGAAATATTACTACATTATAAAATGATTCTTCCAATCAAATATCAACTATTATTTCCCTTAATACAATCTTGAATGTTTTTTTCCTTGTGTAAAGTATTTTAAGAGTAAAAATACATCTACATTATATCATTGTGTGCTAGTATGCCTAGGATTCATGCAAATAATGCAATAGTGCAATCTTTTGTATATACCTTTTGTATAGGTATAAAATGAGAACATTACCTATGAGGTAATGGGCAGGGGACTGGACTTGATGACCCCCTGAGGTCTCTTCCAGCCCTATGATTCTAAGATTCTACTGGCATTTTTTGATTGATTCTCCAGTGTTGTTCTGGCAAAACTTCAGTAAGAGTTAATGTATGTAGTATCTGGCCCTAAATATGTCCAGTAACATCATTCTATTTTCTTAACTCCCTTCAACATCAATTCACTTCATGCTGGTTACTCATATAAGTCTCTTACTTCTAGGGTCAAAAACATGGTTCAAACAAATAACCAGTGTAAGAAATGAACTTCCATATATATTGGTTGTGTTCAGAATTTGTGGAACACTGGTAACGAAACAAAGCAACTATCTCTGCTCTAGTAGATTGCCTTCCACAATACCAGATGAGATAACACCCTGTAGGATTAAAATATAAAATGGGTTTAAACCAGAAGGAAAAATATATATAGGTTGCTGAATTAAGAAAGAGCAGGCATACAGGCATACACTTTCTAGTTTAACAACAAAGCATGATGTGTTCATTTATATCGTGAAAAAGAAATCCTCCTTATATTCCCAGGCTAAAAGAGACCATTGTGATCTTCTGGCCTGACATCATGACTAACCCCAGTCATAAAACTTTCCCCTCCAAAATTTGAAGAGCATATCTTTTGGAAAAAATATCCCAATGCGATTTAAAAATTGCCAGTGATGGAAAAATCCACTTGGTAAATTGTTCATGATTTAGAAAGTGTGGCCTACAAAGTGAACTATCATAAATACGTTTTATTATTAACAGAATATGTAGCTATTCTACAGCAAAATATAAGGGATTTGAACAGAGCATACTTAGAAGAAAAGTGCAAGGGACATATCATAATGCATCATGGTCTCCTCCTGTTACTGAACAGTGGCAGTGCATTCTGGGAGATGTAGTCCAACTGGAGAGATATTAGACAATGGGGCATGAAGCAACTACATTAACATTCCTATGAGGCACTGTAGCAGCAATTCCTAATTAATGTTTCACTTTTCAGGGAAAATATTTCAGTTTTCCATTGAAAGACATAATTTTTACTTTGTTTTTTATTAAAAGTTGAAAGTTTTCAAAGAAAGTATACATCATTCAAAAAGAACTTTGTTTTGCTGAAAACATTTTTTTCCATTGGCAAACCGTTATAATAACAAGCATTAAAGAATAAGATTATTTAAAAGTTAACATAAACCAAAAAATAACAAATGTATCTTTCATATTCAAAAGTATTCAGTAGTTTGCCAATTTAAGGTTGATATACAAATTATATAGTGTGATTGTCCACCTTGGAAAATAAAATACAAATGAATGTATGAAGATGATGTCTAACTGTACAGAATTACATACAACATATTAAGAAAGGAATTAAAGATTACTCTGTTCCACAGATGTATCTAGGGAAATTTAAACAGACCAAACATAATGAGCTCACATTTTAAGTAGGATACAAATACCTTGATGAAGGAAACAGTAGAAGAGGTAGAATAGGACAGAAGAGAAATCCTCCTCTATTCAGATAAAAATGGTTATGGTGTGCACTGTGGTGCAGGCAGACCAGGTGCCAGTTTATGCAAATGCTTCTAGGCTTCACTGGATACTGAGAAATGCATAACTGGAAACCAGTCTGGCTCACCCATGTGTTAGAATTGTTACAATAAATGTTAGAGTTATAGGAATGCATTTAGTGTTTGGACTTTAAGAAATGCATGTGAGCTGCTGCATGCATTAATCTAATTTATAATATCTGAACTCCATGTCATAAGGCAAGATTTGTTTGCTCTGTAACTATAAAGGTGTTTGCTATGAAACTGGAAATGGAAGAAGCATTGTGAACTATTAGTTTACTAAAAGAACTGCCATCCCCAAAATAGAAGGCCTCTAGAGACACCATTGTGGAACATCAGTGTACAAACATCCATCTCATCAGAGCTTGAACTAATGAGGAAGGGAATCAAAATCCCTCTTCTGAAAAAATAGCATCACTATGTTGCTTGGAATTTCAATAGGGCAATATTTCTAAGCATAAACAAGAGATCTCAAAGCTTCTTAGTTTGGGTTATCCCTAAAGGACATTTAGGGTGTGTATACACTACAGGGTTTTTTCGAAAAAGTGGCCTTTTTTTGAAAAAACTTCCCCTGCGTCTAGACTGCTGCCGCGTTCTTTCGAAGGTAAATTGAAAGAACGCAGCAGTTTTTTCGACCATGGAAAACCTTATTTTACAAGGAAGAACGCCTTTTTTCGAAAGTGCTCTTTCGAAAAAAGGCACTACGTAATGCAGACTGTGCTTTTTCGAAAGAGAGCATCCAGAGTGCCTGGGTGCTCTCTTTCGAAAAAGCGGCTTGCTTTTTCGAAAGTACTGGTTGTAGTCTAGACGCTCTTTTTCGAAAGAGGCTTTTTCAAAAGTAGCTTTCAAAAAAGCCTCTTTCGAAAGAGGCTTGCAGTCTAGACGTAGCCATAGAGACCATACACATTTACCACAGCTTCTATTACTTTTTGGCATCTAAAACTATAACTTTGATGTGTCTGTTTACTTGCTTTAACCTTGTAAATAACTCACATTTCTTTTTTCCTAGTTAATAAATAAATAATTTATTTATTATAAGATTAGCTGCAAGTGCTATCTCTGGCGTCAGATGATAGGTACAATTGGCCTAGTATGTGTGACTGGTCACTTGGGATTTGAAGTAATTTCAGAATTGTCATTTTTGGTATAAGGTCCATCTATCATAAAGATAAGCTTGCTTAGGTTTCCAGATAGACCTGAGTGCCAAAGGTTTATACCATGACTCCATGGTAAGGCTGTTTTAGTGATTGAAGCATTCACACTTTCAGCTTGGTTCATCATCATCATCATCAACAAACATGGGCTCAACCCCCGTTGGTGTCCGATGCCTCCCTCACTATTTCCTTCCATCTTTCCCTGTCCAGTGTGGAGTGGCTTAGTTTCTGTAGACTAGCTCTGCACCAATCTACTATATCATCTACCCATTCTCTGTGGGGTCTGCCTCTCTTACCCGGACCATTCATTATGCCGAATACCAGGGTCTTAACTTTTCGCTCATCGTTCATTCTGCAGATATGCCCGAATAGCTGTAACTTCCATTGTATAACCTTTTGCAATAGGTTCTCTTTCGGCTGTATCTTCCTATATAATTCCTCAATGGTGACCTTCTGCATCCATCCTATTCTCAGGATCTATCTAGAACAACTCCTCTCAAACACCAATATTTTTCTCTTCTAATTTTTCATTATCACCCATGTCTCACATCTGTACAACATGCTTCTAAATACACACATTTTCAAGATGCTCAGCTTCATTCCTAAACTAATCACTTTACTTTTCCAGATCTTATCCATCGCCTTCAAACTCACTCTTGCTTTTGCTATTCTAGTCACTGTTTCCTTCTTACAGTCTAGATCATGCATCATGTTGCTCCCCAAATATGTGCACTTCTCTACGTTCTCTAGTTCGATCCCATCTACACTGATCTTCCTTCCTATTTCCTTATCTCCAAATACCATTGTCTTCATTTTATCAATATTCATAATCAGTCCATACCGCTTCTCTTCCTCGTTTAGCACCTGCACCATTCTCACTAACTTCTCTTCATCTTCCTCGATGATAACTATATCATCCGCGAACCTCAAGTTGTTAATTCTCATCCCATGCACCGATATCCATTTTACCTCTTCCACGATCTTGTCCATCGCTCTCTCTAGGTGCGTGATGAAGATACTTGGCGATATCGGATCTCCTTGTCTCGTACCTCTACACGTTCTAAACCAACTTCCCAACTCTCCGCACGTTCTCACCGCTGCCTCCGCATTATTGTTGATATCCTTCAACAACTGTATCAGTCTACTATCCACTCCAAATGACTCCAACACCACCCAAGTCACTTTCTGATCTATACTGTCAAATGCCTTCTGAAAATCTACAAAGCAACACAGACAACTTGCAATTTGTGCTCTGGTTTGCAAAAGTCAGTCATGAGGTTGGGACCCATGTTTGTGAGCCACTTCAAACAGCCTGACATACACATACAAGCAAAACCCACAAGGTGCCTCTCTGTCTTTGTGCATATCTGTGCAGTACAAGTCCTGTGCTAGGTCTTCTGCTGATTCAGTGCAAATATCCTCCAGGGTTAGTGCTGAACTCTTAATGCTTTGAAAAGGGGACAATGAGGACTAGTTTGGTGTAAATACTCTGTCCTAATTAAAATCCAAATTACTCCAGAACTCCCACTGAGAAGAGCAATCCAGTGATTTGGATTCTGATTATTGCCATTACAGGAAATAGAAAGATCACACATTAGCAAGAATGAAATTTGAATGAATGTGCATATGACTAATGTGAGGCTGCTTTTTAATAATTTATGGATGTTTTATGTTGACCTACTTATTGGGATGTTCACTGTATGATCATACTGAGATATATTAAAAAGAGTAATGGAAAAACAGAGTACATCCAGAGAGTCCAGGAATAAGACCAAGGTACATCTAGACCTGCAGTAGTGATAATGCAGCATTGTAAATAAAGTTAAGATTCAATATTTTATATATTTGTAATATCTCCTGTTTTGAAACACCATATGGCATATTACATATGGGAATAGATGTGAGGAAAAGATTTAGTTTTATATTCTTGTAATTAAAAAAATCCTATTGGCTAAGGAAAAAATTATGCTGCTCTGGGGAAATGTGTTTCTTGCAAACATTGTCTAATATTCAATATATACATGGTGTGAAAAAAAACCCTCTAGGTTTGTGTAATTCAGTACTATTTTTGTAGGACTTGAGTCTCAATACTGGACTGTGCACAGTGAATGAAACACTTGCCTATTTAATAAATTAATAATAATAATAATGATAATAACAACAACAAAATGTGCAATACAATAGTTACTGAAGGTGATGGTCATAAGTCCCTGAAGTAACACTGTCTGATGTGTAGAATTTCTGGAAATAATAGCAGAATCATAGAATATGTGTGTGTGTGTGTGTGTGTATTTCTACATTTTGCGTGAGAAATTGTAAAGTCCCTGTAACAATTTGAATTTGTATCATTTAGACTTATTTTCACCCTTACTTGGTTTTACTGCATGTTTCACTTTACAATAGTGTAGTTACCCAAGTTATGCATCCCAGGGCAGAATTTAATGCTGTGTGTGAGATTTTGTGGCCAGCCTCAACAAGGCTTCTTCGCAGCCATCCTCATGTGCAAATAATTACCTACAATTATTTGCAGGCATAATTCATGTAATTTAGGGCTTGTGTTCACTACTGGGGAGATTGACTCTGCTGCAATCAATGCAGCAGGTGTCAATGTAGTGGGTCTTGTGAAGATCCACTAAATCGATGGCAGAGCACTCTCTGGTCAACTACAGTACTCCAATTCTCTAAGAAAGGTAAGGTAAGTTGACAGGACAGCATTCCTAGCAACATAGCACTGTGAAGACACCAGAGTAAGTCAGCCTAAGCTACATCGACTTCAGTTACATTATTCACATAGTTGGAGTAGTGTAAATTAGGTCGATTTACCCAGTAATGTAAACAAGTCCTTAGTCATCCATGCAACTGATTGCACCTGTAAATCACATATTTTGATATATAATTAACATTACTTAATAACATCTATAAATAGTTTCACCCATAATTATATTTACTTGCAATTTGGGGATGAAAGCATGGAGGCTAGCTTTAAAAAAATAAAAATCTGATGCTATTGTGTATATATGTGGAATCATAACAGATGAGTTATAAATAGGGAATGTGTTATCTTAATTAAGTCTGTCCAAATTGTAATGAGTCTGAAAACAAAGCATAACACCCATACATAACATATAATATAAAGATTTTTTTTCATTGAACGAATACATTTTTCATTATACTAAAGTCTAATTTTTTCCAAGATTGCTGCGGCTTTCATCAATTTAATTGAAGTAATTTTTAAGAAATAATTAAAATATTTCTAATATATTATTAATTTGTTAACATTTATAATACTGGACATGAGCTTGATTACCTGGTGTAGTATAAATTTAGTTTTGTAAAGCTTGATTTTAAGCCACCTGGCCTCCACTTGTGCATCTATAAGACATTCATCTGAAGTTTGCAGGTCCTGGTCTACACTAAGGAGTTATTTTGAAATAACTCCCCTTATTCTGAAATAACGAGTGGAGCGTTCACACTACCAAGTCCAGTATTTCTAAATAATGAGCTGGTTATTTCAAAATAATAACTCCTCCTTTCCATGAAGAATAATGCTTATTTTGAGAATGTTATTTCAAAATAGCATTAGTGCAGATGCTCAGCTGCTGCTATTTTGAAATAATTGGCCTCCAGAAGCCTCTCACATCTGCCCTTGTGGCCACTCTGCAGGCAGAAGGGAAAGGGCTTGGGGAATGAAGACAGCTTTGCCAGCCCCATGCCACACAGCACCCATCCCACGAGCCTTGGCTGACCCCAGTGCTCCTGCTGAGCCCTCCACGTCTGCCAGCACTCTCTCAGTACCCTCGGCTGCCAACGACCAGTGGCAAAAGAGGGCCCAAGCCTGGACTGGTGCAGAGATCAAAACTGGTCTCCCTCTGCCAGAATCTGTGTTCCACGGTGTGCAGGGAATTGAAGATCATTTGCTGCATTAGAAGTGCCAGGGTCTGGGTGAAGGGGTCCTGAAGTTTGGGCTGGCCATTGTCATCCTGAAGCAGCACATGGGCAGCCTGGATGAATTGCGCCATGGGGTGCAGCATGAGGCCCTAGAGCCTGGCACTGTTTGCAGCAGCTCTGGCTCCATGTTGAAAATGCTGTTGCATCCACAAGGGCAACCAGAGCACAAGGGGATAGGCAGTGGAGGAGTAGCATGTGAGACATGGCTGTAGAGAGGAGCCCCTTTAAGCATGTGTCTCAGCTATCCTCAGCAAGCAGCCACAGTAAGTGTCTGCCCTCTTGGTGCCCTCCCTGGAGTGCTTCCGGGGGCTTTAAATCTGATGCAGGCTCCAATCAGTGTGGACACACTATTTTGAAATAATACTGCGCTATTTTGATGCTCCATTGTGGTGTAGACACACTATTTTTAGTGATATTTCAGGAGTTATTATTTTGAAATAAGTTATTTTGAAATAATTTCCTAGTGTAGACATGCCCTGGATGTCCTCAGTTCAGTCTTGGTTTCAGTCAATCTCAGTCAAGATGATGGCTGTGCCACTAACACCTGTACACACCTGAACCATTGTAACACCCCCACACGGAGACTCCACATTATGCTTCCATATGAGGGAGCATAGTAAAATTATGTACTACAGTGTCTATTAATGAACAGCCAGAAACAAATGATCACATGGAAATGGGTTCAGAAATTAGCTTTCAGTGCTGTTTTACGTATAATCACATCTTTCTAAAGTGTATCTAATTGTCAAATACCTAAATTAAAGACATCAGTTTCTTCTATCTATTGTCAGTAGCATGTTTGTTTCAGAAAAGAAATAATTAGATTTTGGCAAATTAGGGTATAAGTCTTCATAGCTTCATTGATTTCAAAGGATGTACACATATATACATTAGCTGAAGATCTGGTTCTTAACATTTGAAATGTTTACAAATACTTTTATCCAACTATTAACACACAACAAGAGACCAAACATCAAAAGTCTTATATAAACTATTGCTAAGTAAATCACAGACTAAAACTTCTTATTCATTCAGTTTATAGGACAGTGAAGAGCTTCAGGCTAGGTCTGACAATGATATTCCAGCAGTGTTGCTGAAACGTATTTATTGTACAATATAAACCCTCTTAGTAATAGCTGAATAATAAATGCTGCTTTACTCTGGCACAGCCAGGGCATGTCTACACTAGGAAATCATTTCAAAATAAGTAAAATTGAAATAATCCTTCAATAACAAATTGGAAATAGAGTGTCCACACTATAAGGCAGCATCGAATAAGCTCAGAATTATTTTGAAATTGCTTGTCCACATTGATTGGACTCTGCCTCAGACATAGAGCCCCCAGAAGTACTCTGGAGAGGGCACCAGGAGGGCAGACACTTCCTGTGGCATGCTGAGACACATGCTTTCAGGGGCTTCTCTCTATAGCAGCATCTCACACACCAATCCTGCACTGCCTAACCCCTCATGGGACACTACACTGATGCATGGCCTCCTTCATGGAGCTCTGCAAATGGCTTGCCCCATCCCACAGGTGACAGGACACCTGACTGCAACCTGCCACCACCTGCAGAAGTAGATGGCCATTGCTCTGTTGAAGCTCGTTATGCTGGACAGCTACCCCACCAAGGAACACTTTAATTCCAGGCTCAACAGGTGCTGCATGTAGGTGGAGTGCCCCTTTGGCCATTTCAAGGAGAGGTTCCAGAGTCTCCTCACCCACCTGGACCTCAGCGAGTGAAACATCCCCTATGTGGTGACAGCCTGTTGTGAGCTCCACAACCTTTGCGAGAGCAAGGGGGAGACTTTCCTGCCATGGTGGGAGGCAGAGGTGGAATGGCTGGCCAGAGCTTATGAGCAGTTGGAAACCCGTGACATATGGAGGGCACATCAGGGGGCTCTGCTCATCCGGGAGGCCTTGAGGAAGAGTTTCAACCCAGGCTACTGGTAAGACTCTGCCCTGGCAAGGGGTCCTTGCATTGCCCCTGTGTGCCATTCCTTCCCTGTGACCTCTCCCTTCCCTGCCTATCCCATTTTCCCATCTCCCCTGTGGAGCAAAAAAAAAGTCCTTTTTTTCTTAAAAAAAGCAATTGTCTTTATTTGAGGGATATAAAACATGGGGGGAACTGGGGAAAGGACTTGGAATGGGGGAGGGAAAATGGGGCGGGTGTTTATGGATGGGGCTGAGAGTGGCACCTGCCCTGTTCAGCTCTGGAAAGCTCAGCTGCCCAGGAGGTCCCATTGTCCTGTATTTGGGGGCACTGGCACCCTGTGACGGACCAGGCTGGGTCTGAGCATGGCTGAGGGCATCTGCTCAGGGCGAATTGCTCAAATTCAGGGCTCTCTATAGCCCCCCAGACTGAAGACCTTCCCAAATAGGCCACTAACCAGTCCCACAGAGTGCTTCAGTTGCCTGCCTGGCCAGCCAGAAGCCTCACGAGCAAAACCCCTCTGACACCCCAGCAATATCCGTGCCCCAGATGGCCCCTGGCCTCATACACAGGTGAGGGGTTTTAGAGCCCAATCTCACCTACCCCGAACAAGTTCTGTCCAGTTCCAAGAAACCAGCCCCATATCCCAGGTCAATTTACCCTCTGGACCTTACCCACAAGACAACACTGAGCCAGTCCTTTAGAATCTAAAATCTAAAGGTTTATTACTAAAAGAAAGAAAAGCATGAGAGTAAGGTTGTTAAAGTATTATACATTACATGCATCAAAACTCCCTGTTCTCAATGCAGGCTTGCAGCAGAGATGTTATAACTGCTGGCTTAAAAGTCTTTGGTGTACATCCTATGTCAGGATGGGTCCACAGTTCTTTCCGGCTCATTGATCCCTGCAGTCCTTCATCTGGGATGAAGAGCTGAGCTGAGCACAAAATGGAGGATGCCACATGGCCCCTATATACTCCTTCCTTGTCTCTTCTTGGCTGCAGCAGGTCACCTGGACAGTGGCCTATCCCTGTGTTCCCTGCTGGTAGCCCTTAGGTATCAATCACCATTCTTGAGGTGTGTCTTTGCCCTATAGAGGGCTATTGTTCCATGGAGACTTGCTCATTAGCATGTCCATAGGCTGAGCTTCTTCGCCCATTGCTCAACCACATACAGAGAAACATTCAGTATCCACACAGAATACATGCTTATAACTTCACACACAGACATCATACAACTACATGAAAAGCATATATAGAATCAATATAAGATAAGCTTTCATTTGACACTTCGCATGGCCCCCTTTGTACCAACTTTTGGGGCAAACACCCCCCATGGACGCAGCAGCGACCTGGCTGCTTCCCTTTAAACTCCGGTAACATGACACACCCCTGGGAGGCTACAAGGAGAAGCTGGGGGGCACAGGTGGGTGCAGGGATGGGTGCAGGGGCACATGTAGAGGTGGGGATGGGGACAGTGAGGTGGCTGGTGGCCTGCTCCATGCACGGGGCCATGCGCTTCATCACCGAGATAAGGAAGGAGCACATGGCTTCGTGCTGCTTCAACAGCGGGTTCTAGGTGGCCTTTCACTGCTCCCAGTCAGTCCAGCACTCCTCCCAGTGAATGGCCCACTCCTGGTGCTCATCGTTGACTGAAGGTAGGCCATCCACTCCCACAGCAGATCCTCACAGGTTCTCTTTTTCCAATGGATCCCACGGAGTTGGGAGAATGGCATGGGAATTGGTGGACGTGCCATACTTGTAGCTGGCCTAGCTGTTAAGAAAAGTTATAAGGGCAGTCATCTCAGGAGACACTGTGCGTGAAGCCTAGCCCTAATCTCAGAGCTGACACCAAAAGTTTCAGTTCAGAAGATGGCAATATGCTTTGAGCAAGACCATCTGTTGCCTAAACAGCAGGCACTTCCCTGCAGAGGCACAGACATCCCAGAGAAGCCTCACTACATGCATGTCCCGGGGACAAGTAGTCATGGAAAGGTGCTGGCCAGGCCAGGAGCCTGTGGGTGGGAGGCGGGGACGGGGTGGCTCCGCCTCCTTCTGTGTCCCACACATGCCAAATCTGGAACTAGTGGTGTCCCACAGAGAGAGAACTTCTATCTCTGCCCGCTGGATGGGAGGGATCGGGGGAGGCGTGTGTGAGCAGCAGAGGCCACTTGCTGGAGAGAGTGTTACTGGGGTCCCCTCTCTTCCTTCCCCCAGCAGATTCCCATGCAGGGGATCAGTATCCTCTGTATTGCCACACTTGACCAAGAGCAGATGTTGCCCAAATGCAGGAATGAGCCTTTGCCATGTGCAGCACTGCTGTGTGTTTCCATGGGCACGTATAAACTACATTCCTCTTTCGAAAGAGGAATGTAAATTAGGCAAAGTGAAAGTGCAAATGAAGCATGAATTTAAATATCCCTCACGTCATTTGCATATTCGCGTTGGAGCACTTTTCCGAAAAAGGGTTTTTCGAAAATGAAAGCACAGTCTAGATTCGGTTCTTTCAAAAAAACCTCTTTTTGAAAGAATCCGTACACCTCATTTTTTCAGGAATACGGGTTCTTTTGAAAAAAGGGGTGTTTTTTTTAAAGAACTGCGTCTAGACTGCGCTTTCACTTTCGAAAAACCCTTTTTCGAAAAAGCACTCGGACACAAATATGCAAATGAAGTGCAGGATATTTAAATCCATGCTTCATTTGCACTTTTGATTTGCCTAATTTACATTCCTCTTTCAAAAGAGAAATGTAGTCTAGACATAGCCCATGACCCCAGCCTCCTTAATGGTGTCTTGTCATGGGAAGGTGTCCCACCGCAGAACTCAGATTAAGGCAGGCCTCTCTGGGAACCTTGTAAGAAGGAGTGAGGGGTTCCTGTGTGAGCACGTTATGGGACTGAGTGCTCCGGACTGGCACTCCATGTGCACCCACGTATACAGGATGCTGTGTGCCCCCAGGCTGAGTAGTCCAAGCAGGAACACACAGCCCCTCGTAGCCTGCCACCTGCCCCCACTTATAGATAGGGAAAGTTATGGAAGTCACCTGAAGTGCCTTTCCTGGGTTCATCTGACACCTGGGACACATTCTGGGAGGGGGGACTGGCTCCAGCTTGAGAAGCAGTCATCCAGCCATAGAAATCATCATTGTGCCTTCTAGTTTGGAGATCCTGGAGGTTGGTCTCCTTGCCCCAGACCTCAATGAGATACAGGATCTCCACACCAGTCCAAGCCTGTGCTCTTTGGTATCCCTAGCCAGCGGCAACTGAGGGTGCTGGCAGCCATGGGGGGGGCTCAAAGGGAGTGCTGGCATCAGCCATGGCTCCTTTGCTGCTGTGGCATGGCATGTGGCTGGCAGGTTTCTACATGTACCACAAACCCTTTTCCTGCAGCTTCATTGCTTTAAAGGTGCCTCAGGAGAAGGGGAGCAGTAAGATGTCAGGTGTGGCCAGACCAGTCACAAGTGCAGCTGAGAGAGGCCTCTGGAGGCCAGTTATTTTGAAGGAGCAGCAGCTAAACTGCTATTTAAAAATAATAATTTCAAAATAAACGTTATTCCTCATGGAAAGCAGGAGTTATTATTTTGAAACAACCAGCCCATTGTTTCAAAATACCAGGCTTGGTAGTATGGCTGCTCCACTTGTTATTTTGAAATAGACTAGGACCCAGATCTTAACCAAATCATAATAGAACACTTCAATAGTGTTGAAGTTGTGCATAATTCAATAAGTCAGTGCCAAAACATAAGGTATTTTATACCTGAAATTAAGAGGGTCAGATTTTCAGGTTCAATTTAAATTAAATATATTTTAGACTGTAATGCTTCTTTAAAAATAACTGGAACTAAATCCTATTATTATATGGATAAAGTGTCTGATTCACCATTATCAATCCTCTTACATTAGTGGAATTCTTTCTGGTTATATCAGCGCGGAAATGGAATAATGCACTAGAGAGTAAGGCCTGACTTCTAATCTCTAAGAACAACACTCTGCCAGAGCATCATGCCCTCAAATTAATTCAACAAGAGTAACCCCCTTCTGCTTTATCGATGTAGATAAGCATATAACTTTAGTCAGTAAAACTGGATAGTAATGTGGTCTCTGACTTTCAGTTGAGTTGCTTTGTTCAGCAGAACATCCTTTTATCACTAGAAATGTTAATTTTAGATGAATTTCATAACCACAACAACTGTCCAGCAATTGAGTTAAGAACCTTCACAGACTCCTTTAGGCAGCCTGGACTCATATAATTTTGGACAAGTTGCTTTTTTGTTTGTCTAGATCTGTACATTAGTTTGTCATTCAGGATTGTAAGCTCTTTGGAGCAGGAGGTGACCTCTATTTTTTCATAGTGCCTACTGTGGTAGAGTCCTAATCGGGGTTTCTGGGTGATACTGGAAGCAAACACATGAGCTCAGGCTTGAAGAAAATAATATTTTTGGTTACAATGGACTTGTATCCTCTGCTGAGATTTTTTAGCTTAAAATAGTATTTGTTGCATTTGGAAAGTAAATCACTTACTCTTCAGATATATATTTCAATGGACCCTTACAATATATGGCAGGGATAACTTAGAAGTATTCAAAGAAGGAGTGAGCCCACCTGAAGCAGAGAAACCATTCCTCTGCTCCCCACAGTTAGCATTGTCATATTTCAGGTTCCAAAAAAGAGGACATGTCCAGGTTGTGGGGGAATACTGAAGAGAAGGAGGGAGTGAAAAGGAGGAGGGGAAGCTGGAGGAGGGTATAGATGCAAGGGGTTCCTGCTGTGGGAGTACTCACTAGTCATGGAGGGCAGTGTCACTCCCTGTCAGGGTTGTAGGTTAGCTGGCACAGGCCCTGGATGCTGTGACAACCGTTGGTCAGCACCTCCCTGTGGGACCCCATCCTTCGAGCTGGGAGCTAGGGCATTGGGTGGGATGGATCTGGCAGCTCTAGCTACAAAGGAATGCACCAATCAGTTATGAATGCAGGGGAGGGACTAATCAGGAAATGGACCAATTGGGACTCCGTCTAAACAGCAATATCTACTCTGCAAAAATCCTGGACATTTCCCATTAATTGGAAAAAATGTCAGGTCAAAGGAAGGTTCCTCAAATAAAGTCAATGTCCAGGAAAACTCAAATGTCTGGTAACTCTACTTGCAGTGCTAAAGTAGATGGCAGTTTATCCAGGAGCTGTCATTGTCTCTTTGTCCTTGTCGCATAAATTGCTAGTTTCGTACCCTGGAGGCTAGTCCAATTTGCCCCAAGAAGAGAGTCACACTTTCAGGCTGGGTCCAACTCCATTTTATTGTTTGCAAACAATAGCCAACAGAGGAGCTCTGTGCTCAAAGCAGTGTTGACCTTGAACGACGGCTGGGCTGAAACTTTTATGGATTCCACATTCCTTCTGGTCAGCGTGTCGCAATGTGATTGGTTACTGTTACTGCAAGTTTGCTTAGTTCCCTAGCAGAAAATTTAGCAGCTTCTGAGACATGCGCAGTTATCTAAATGATACGTGCTGTTTTGAGCTTAAGCAATGGAGAAGAAGCACACTTAGTTTTCACTACATCCTTTTCTACCATTTTACTGATCTGAGACACAACTTTTCTCATAAGCTTCCAGGGCCAGGCTGAAGATGATAAAGCCTAGCTGCTCTATTTATAGAGATCCTCTGAATTCCATGTGCTATAGATTTTTCCCTCTGAGCATATGTAGACGAATTCTGGAAGCTGTAGCTTGATTGATTGTTTCTGAGGATGTATAGCAGTGGTTGGCAACCTCAGTCTGCAGGATGCACACAGCCCATCAGGATTATCCACTGGTGGGCTGTGACACAGTTTGTTTACTTTGAGCATCCACAAACATGCCTCCTGCTCCCCCTGCCCCACAACTGCCAGTGGCTGCAGTTTACCATTCCCAGTCAATGGGAGCTGCAGGAAGTGGTGGGCCACACGGACATGCAGGCCAATGCTTCCTTCAGCTCCCATTGGCTAGGAACAGCAAACCATGGCTACTGGGAGTTGCAGGAGGTGGGGGAGAAACAGGCCTGTGGATGCTCAATGTAAACAAACTGTCTCACAACCTATCAGCAGATAACCCTGAGGGGCCACGTGTGGCTTGTGAGGCCTAGGTTGCCCACCACTGTTACATAGGATTGGTATAGTTAGTGAACTGCATAACATGCAATTTTTATTGTATAGCTTCTTATTAGTGAAAACTTACATACTGAAATAAATAGATAATATGCTTTTCATGGTTTGTACTGCAGTGAAGTTCATTGTATTGTATATCACACAATAATTATTTATATTGTAATATATAAAATATCGTACTTGCTAGTTGCAATAAAAGACATGATAAATATATAACAAAATTCTACATCTGATACAACTTTTTGAACCACTTAAAATGTCTCATTGAAAAAGTTGGAAAAGCCACACAGATCATAAAAATTTGTGACCCCAAAAACTTTTCTATTTACTTGTTATGTAATTCTGTTTAACTAAACCAGTTACAATAGTTAACTGTCTTCAAACAAGACTGTATATATTTCATTAATTCATACTTCAATACACAGTCAAAGAATCATTGTTTATGTGGGAAATGATAAATTTGCATCGTGTAAATATTCTGTGATGGAGGATCTGGTAGTGATATAATTGGATGTGTTAACATGGGTTACCTAACACTGGTTGCATTATATAATATTTCTTGAGATCATTTTTTAAAAGTTCTAACTCTTCATTTTCTGCAGCAGGCTTTTGAAATTCAGCTTGGGGAACACCTTCAGGCTAGAAAAAACCTTTTTTATTACATGAAATTCTGCTCAGATTTTGAGTAAATATAAGCTCTTGAAAATTGCCATTTTTTCACTGTAACTTGAGTTACTCAGGAACATTTTTAAAACTTAAATACCCACCTGGGGAAATGAGGATACATTGACAGAGCCAGACAAGTAACCAGAAATCACCTACTTC
Organism: Pelochelys cantorii; assembly: GCA_032595735.1. Classification (NCBI taxonomy): domain Eukaryota; kingdom Metazoa; phylum Chordata; order Testudines; family Trionychidae; genus Pelochelys; species Pelochelys cantorii. The sequence goes on from CM064326.1 coordinate 91,852,510, forward strand.
AAGACAGGCCCAACAAGGAAAATGACAGAACACCACTGGCATCACCTACAGCCCTCAGCTAAAACCCCTGCAGTGCATCATTAACAATCTACAACCTATCCTGGAAAACAATGTCTCATTCTTACAGACCTTGGGAGACAGGCCAAACTTCACCTATAGACAGCCCCCAACCTTAAGCAAGTACTTACCAGCAGCCACACACCACACCACAGCTACATTCACTCTGGAACCTACCAATTCTGTCCACACATCTATAAAAGCAACACCATCACATAAGCCACAACATTAGTGGCTCATAGAACTGCACATCCTATAATGCAATGTATGACATCAAGTGCCAGAAGTGCCCCTCTGCCATATATATTGGCCAAAACACACAGTCTATGGAACAAAAGATAAATGGACACAAGTCAGACATCAGGAATGGTAACACACACAAACTTGTAGGGAACATTTTTACCTCCCTGGACATTCAGTAATGGATTTAAAAGTAGTCAAAGGAATTTTATCACTCAATTACACAGCAAGACATCTGAATTCATTTACAAGTTTAACACTATCAACTTGGGCTTGAATAAAGATATTAACTGGTTAACACACTACAAAGGCAATTTTCCCCTCCTTTGATATTCACATTTACACATCAAAAGCTATGAATAGGACACATCCAGCCTGACTCATTTAGCTTTATTAACATTGGTCCTACAATTGATAGGTAACTACTTTTGATGTTATATATACCAGGGATTCTTTCATTTCCACTCCAGCTCATCTGATGAAGACGGTTTTACGCAAGAAAGTTCATGATTAACATATTTGTTAGTCTCTAAGTTGCCACATGACTGCTCATTGTCAGGAAAATTTTGGCAGCATCTATACATAACAATTGAATATGTGCTTTCTAAGGGCTGGGCCTATGCTGTGCTGACACTGTTCTGATTTCAAACTGTGCTCAGAATCACAGAAGCAGACAGCCTGGCTGTGGCTAAAGTAGCTCTGGCAAGGAAATGTATGTAGTGTGTGTCCTTGCATGTGTGTGAGGGTGGAGCAGGGTTAGCCTATCCCCTTTCCCTGGATCCAGAACATGCCCCCAGTTTGTTCTGTTTTTTTTAAACACTCACACCCATGCATGAAGTTTTCTTTTGCTGACACTTCTTGTAACCAATTCTGTAGCTCAGGTAGTAGCAGTTTGTGTTTCAGTGCTGGAGGGTCAGAGTTAAAATCATGATGATGCATGATGGGGGGATGTTATATCATTTGTTTTTATATTTTTAAGGACACATACCTAGAAGGTTACATATACCAAATCTATGCTAAAAGTACACTATTTATATTCCAAAGACAAGCATATGAAAATAAGAAATGTCATATTACCATAGCCCTTGAAACCATAATTCTGTCCCCTCTGTGTATGATGCAGCCTTTCTAAAGCATCAAATCTTTGTACAATCTATCTCCTTCATGTACAGTTTTATGACATTCTCCTAAGTTTCTTATAGCTAACTTGAAAGAAAGCAATTCTGGTTTTACACTACTGATTGTAAGCAATGTTCAGGAACGCTTTAACTTAAAAGTACACTTCAGTACCTAGTGCTAACTTTTTATAAAATATCTCTTGGTAGTATGCTCCAAATAGTTAATGGATCTGTAAAATGAGCTCTGCATACATTATGTCTGATCAAGTGATTTTTTTAAAATCCATTTTTGGCTTTTGAAGATTCAAGTGATGTGGTCGTTATTAAATGCAAACCTTGAAAATGTATGCCTTTCCCCAGGAACAAGTTTTGCTACTTTTTTTTTTTTTTTAACCTTTTTCATAGTCCCAATAAATAATTTTCAAGGACAATAGATTTCTTTGACTTCATGCAGTTTCTGTCTGTCTGACATTGCCAGTTTTTTTCTAGATTCATATTTCTAGAAATCAATTCTCTGTATTGATTTTCACTATTAATATTAACACAACAGATAGAAAACATATAAGCACTCTAAGATTATTATCTAGTTCAAAGTTAGAGAGTATTCCATAAACTTAACACAACAACAGAAATAACTTCATTCACATCCTCCTGTTTTGTTGTTGTTGTTCTTGTTTTCCATTTCAGGAACAGTTTATACATTTATTTTCTCCTAACTGGATTATACAGCAAGTCAAACCAGAAGAGAATAACGGTCCTTACTGACCTTAGAAGGTTCTCTTCTGCCTCGGGTTGTCCCAAAGCTTAACACAGAGTCAACAAACCAAGGGAAAAGACCTGGTTCTTCTGGCATGAATTTACCTATAGAATTTTAAAATTATTTTATTAACATTCTTTGATTAAAAACTGTACCTTAGCAATCTTGTACATATATAGGATATTCTGAAGCATTTCTGCTTAGATAAATGTACATACACTCTGTGTTCCAATTAGCTATGGAGAAATTAATAGAATTGGTACGTAAACAAGCAAAAAGGAAACATGAAAGCAAATTGCAAATGATTGTGAGGCATACATATATAATTTGGACTTCAGATCTTGGGGTCTATTTTGATGATGTGTATCTTGGACATTTTTTGTGGATGAAGTCTCATCCTACCAGATATTTGTTGTTGGGATACTGTACACACTTAAAATCTTAAAATCTGTATATTATTTCATCATACTTTACAGGTTGTTTTGAGTCTTCAATTGACTTTTGTATCCATGACACTTTTTCTCTTGTCAAGGTCATATTCTGGTCCCAACAAAGTTTGTTCAAAGAGATCACATTTAGACACAGTGCTTTCCATCAAGTACTCAGAGGTCAGTTAGAGGAAAACACCCTTCTCCCCAGCAGCAATCCCAATATATTCAACCACAAGATATGATATGTTTGTTCTTTTGAGCTTTTTGGAGGACATCCAGATTTTGAGTGCTATCTGGGGCCAATCTGCTTTCTTTATTACTTCACTAAACTTGCAAATGGAGCTAGCCCATTGTTAAATCAAGTGGTGTTCCTAAAAAAAGAAAAAAGAAAAGAATGCCAGCATCTGTCATCAGTAATGCTAAATGCCAGATTACCTTAAGACAATCATGTGCCGCCAGATCATTTGTCTGACTGAAATGGAAACCAGACCAGAAAACATTAGCATTCAGAACAGTGCTCATGGCAACCTGGGCATTGAGAAATATTTTAAATATTGTTAGAGCTGTGTTTTCTGAATAGTCGGGTGCATATTAAAAGCATATGAACACTGAACCCAAAGAATATTAGGAAACATGCTGACCAATTTTGGCAGCTAGCCAAAACTTCAGAAAGTAATAGCAACATGTTTTTAAAATATGTCAGAAGCAGGAAGCCTGCTAAACAACCAGGGAGCCCCTGGATGATTAAGATGCTAAAAGAGCACTCAAAGATGATAAAGTCATAGAGGAGAAGCTAAATGAATTATTTGCTTCAGTCTTCAAGCTGAGGATCTTAGGGAGATTCCCAAACCTGACCCGTCCTTTGTAGATGACAAATCTGAGGAATTGTCCCAAATTGAGGTGTCATTAGATGACCTTTTGGAACAAATTGATAAACTTAAGAGTAACAAGTCACGAGGACCAGATGGCATTCACCCAAGAGTTCTGAAAGAACTCAAATGTGAAATTGCAGAATTATCAGCTGTGATTTGTAACCTATCCTTTAAATCAGCTTCTGTACCTAATGATTAGAAGATTGCTAATGTGATGCCAATATTTAAAAAGGGCTCAAGAGGTGATCCTGACAACTACAGACTGGTAAGTCTAATGTCAGTACCAGGCAAAATAGTTGAAATTATAGTAAAGAATAAAATTGTCAGACATGTAGATGGACATAATTTGTCGGAGAAAAGTCAACATGGCTTCTGTAAAGGGAAATCATGCCTTACTAATCCACTAGAGTTCTTCGAGGGGGTCAACAAACATGTGGACAAGGGGAATCCAGTGGATATTGTGTACTTAGATTTCCAGAAAGCCTTTTACAAGGTCCCTCACTAAAGGCTCTTAAGTAAAGTTACTTGTCATGGACTAAGGACTAAGGACTTAGTTCGAGTTAACGTTTGACTGCCGCGTGTAGCTGCAGGCAGTTAGCGGGCAGTTAGTTTGGACTAGGGGGATTTAAAAATGGTGCCCAGACGGGAAGATGCAAATAAAGCCCGGGATATTTAAATCCCGGACTTCATTTGCAACATTCGAATGCCTACATTAGCCTCCCTAGTTCGAACTAGGGGGCTAGTGTAGACATACACTACATAAATAAGGATGCAAGAGCCGACTGCGGGAACTACAGAGGTATCTCACTGCTTTCCGTTGCCAGGAAAATCTTTGCGTGCATCATCCTGAACAGGCTGATTTCGACAGTTTCAGAAGTGAGTCTCTCCGAGTCACAATGTGGCTTCTACCCTAATCACAGTACTGTTGATATGATCTTCGTAATGAGACAGGTGCAAGAGAAGTGCCTTGAGCAGAATATGAACCTCTACTCTGTCTTCATTGATCTGACAAAGGCATTTGACACAGTTAACAGAGATGGATTGTGGATCATCCTTAGGAAGCTGGGTTGCCCACAGAAGTTCATCTCACTTTTCAAGCTGTTTCACAACAACATGGCAGGAGAGGTACTCTCGGATGGTGTGCCATCTGAGAAATTTTAGATCTCCAATGGCACGAAGCTTTTTAACCTGTTCCTCACTCAAGTCCTCATGCATGCTGTCAGAGATCTAGATCTTGGTATTTACATCAGATACCATTTGGGTTGTTCACTGTTTGTTTTGAGACACCTTACTGCAAAGACCAAGACACTGGAGAGGCTTATCACCGAAGTGCTGTTTGCTGATGACTGCGCCCTTATGGCACACCAAGAGAACCACCTGCAGACCATCATTGACAGGGTCTCTGAAGCATCCAAACTGTTTGGTCTCGCAATTAGCCTTGAAAAGACAGAAGTCCTCTTCCAGCCTGCACCAAACAGTGCTCCTCCACAGCCATGCATCACTATCAGTGACACACAACTGAAGGTAGTGGACAGCTTTAAGTACCTGGGCAGCACAATATCAAGTGATGGATCCCTTGACAAAGAGATTACAGTGAGGATCCAGAAAGCCAGTCAGGCACTTGGGAGATTGCGTATTTAAGTTCTCCAGCACAAAGATATTCACCTTTCAGCTAAACTCAAGGTATATAATGCCGTGGTCCTCACCTCTCTCCTGTATGGCTGTGAAACATGGACCCTGTACCGTAGGCACATCAAGTGGATGGAGCAGTTTCACATGAGCTCCCTACGATCAATCATGCGAGTACGCTGCCAGGACCGAATTACTAACCAAGAAGTGCTTGATAAAGCTAGTTCCACAAGCATCAAAGCCAAGATCCTCCAGACCCAGCTTCAATGGTCTGGCCATGTTCTCCGCATGGACAAAACAGGATCCCGAGGCAGCTGTTCTATGGGGAGCTGATACTGGGTAGTCGCAAACAGGGACACCCAAGGAAAAGGTATAAGGACAACCTGAAGACCAACTTGCAGTGGACAGGCCTTCAACCTCGACAATTTGAACTAGCTGCTGCAGACAGGACTAATTGGCATTTTTTTACGAGGAAAGCAGTGACAAAGTTTGAGGATGACCGCCGCCAACGCCTCACAGCTGCACATGAAAGACGACATAGAGCTGCGTTCTCTCCTGTCCTGACAACTGGCATCCCATGCCCTATCTGTAACCGCATGTGTGCTTCGACCTTTGGGCTCTGGAGCCACATGTGTTTCCACAAATGAAATGCACAGCATGTCTTCCTCAGCTCCCGAGAGACAACCAACAACAACAGCAGATGGGACCCCATATGCGGGGCCAGTGTCCAGGACCCTGGGAACAGAGCTCTTGGAGTGGGGGCTGAGTGTGGGATCCCAGGCATGAGGCAGGGAGCAGGGCCAGGAGTCCAAGAGCAGAACCTCATGCATGGGACTGAAAGTGGGGCTTCTGGTGTGATGCCCCAGGCTGAGGACCAGAGAAGCTCGGAAGCAGAGCAAGCAGCCAGGACCTGAGTCCTGGGTGTAGCATCAGGGAGCAGAGTCTCATGCATAGGGCCAGTAGCCGGGAAGCAGGACCTGTAGCCAGGACACAAGATACAGCCTGGGGAGTCTCAGAGAGGTAGCTGTGTTAGTCTGTAACTGAACCCCCCCCTAAAAAAAACCCCAGTGAATAGTCCTGTAGCACCTTAGAGACTAACAAAAAATGTAGATAGAATCATAGGGCTGAAAGAGACCTCAGGAAGTCCAGCCTCCTGCCCAAAGCAGGACTAATCCCAACTAAATCAACCCAGCCAGAGCTCTGTCAGGCTGAGACCTCTAGGGATGGAGATTCCACCACCTCCCTAGGTAACCCATTCCAGTACTTCACCACCCTCCTAGTGAAATAGTTTTTCTTAATATCCAACCTAGACCTCCCCTACTGTAACTTGAGTACTCCATTCATCTGAAGAAGTGGGTTGTGCACACGAAAGCTCATGATTCCATCTACATTTTTTTGTTAGTTTCTAAGGTGCTACAGGACTATTTTTTACATCTGGGGAGTGGAGACCTGGGCATGTGGTCTCATGTAAAACCTGGAGGTGTCTCAGTACCCTCTCGCACTCCTAGTTCCTGCACCTAGCTTTACTTACGTAAACTTTAAAAGCAAACTTGAGATCTGCTGTCAGAAATTACTTGCAAATTGGCCACTTGCAACATAATGCTCCACTTGGAATTATTTGAACTATATGCTGTTGCAGTTTAAGTGCTCTTTAACTTGCAATAAGGGATTTGTGACTCAGGGATTTTGTGCCTGGTTTGGGATTTTTAAGATACACTATTAGGAATTATTAGCTACACCATATTTAAAAAAAATACTTTGTTTTAGAAAGAACATTGCCTATGTCATTTACTTTATCCAGGTATTATATCTGTGTCCTTAATATTTCCTTAACATTCCCAGGAACTTTTTCTTTAGGAAGAACAGATTGAGAGGGTTATTATAGCAGCAACCCCAAAAAATGTATTTTGGGGCAGGAGTAACAAGATCAACACAGCCCCAAAAGTACTGGCTAGGGGAGACACAGCCAGATCAGATGGCTGTTTAAATTGATTCAAAGGGGGCTTTGAATGCATTTTAAAGCTAACTTTACCTAAATTCTGGAGAAGATCATCTGATGTAAGCAATACTACTTATCCTCTCCATTTCCATCCTCTGCCTTCTCTGGTGACTCTAATTCTAGCAGTAGACCATAAAATCGTGAGTATAATGTGCACTTTTTTTCCTGGTTTTTTAGGGTCATAGCCAGGGTGCGCATTATACATGGGGGTTATCTTTTCAAGTTTTAAACTCACCCTCGGCAGATGCGAGCTGGGCAGGGGAGGCCCCCCGGCAAGCGCGAGCTCGGCGCACGGACAGCTGGGCGGGGGCCCCCGGCAGGCACGAGCTTGGCACACAGGGAACTGGGGGGGGAGGACCTGGGCAGGTGCGAGCTCGGCACGGAGAGGGCTGGGCAGGGGAGGCCCCCTGGCAGGTGCGAGCTCGGCACACAGGGAACTGGGCAGGGGAGGCCCCCCAGCAAGCACGAGCTTGGTGTGCGGACAGCTGGGTGGGGGAGGCCCCCTGGCAGGCACGAGCTCAGCACGCGGGCAGCTGGGCGGGGGGCAGGTTTCCTTCCCATTCCTTCCCTCCCGTTCTCCTATATAATGGGTGTGCATTATACATAGGAGTTCGGTTTTTTCGTTATTTTAAGAGTCTAAAGTCAGGGTGTGCATTATGCATAGGTGAGCATTATACTCGCAATTTTATGATAGTATGAAAGACTTTTGGAAAATAGTGCAAAGATTTATTTCTCTTACATTGCATTTCCTAAGTATAGTAAATTTACTGAACTAAAAAACAGTCGGATTACGGTGATCCGCCATTTTTTTAAACTCCAAAAATGACTCCTTTATTTCACTGACACTGTGCTAAGGTAATTGCAGTTCTTCTTGATTACCATTCTGAAATAAGTAGGTATCTTGTTTTTGTTTTATTGGGCAAACTACATCTCATTTTAAGGTGTGGTGCTAGTATCTGTCCACTACACAGGAATGTAATACTCATATGAGTGCCATTCCTAAATGTATTACACTAGAAGACTTACTGAACATTGCTCAGGTCCTTCAGGTGTGGAGGCAGGGAAAAGGGATAAGGGAATTTGTGTGCCGCCATCTTGGTCTTGCTAGCAAGAGAGCAAGGGTCAGGCTAAGTTTGTGGCCTGACAACACGAGAGCTGTAATAAGACGCTGCCTTCGCCCCTCGCCTCCATACGGAGATAAGGATAGAATGCTGACTCTGGCAGGGACCTTGAGATAAGGAGCATCTGGGTGGAACTAAAATAACTGTTAGCCATTGGTGTTTGTAATGAGGAGACTAATTGTTTAATGTTATTATATCTAATGGACAGTATATAAACTGCTTCATAATTGTTTGTATTTGATGATCTGCCTAGCAGAAGCTTCTTCCCTTGCAATATTGCTCGAATAAACTGTCTCTGACTACTTGTTGCTCACAAACGCAGAGTGAAGGCTTGTTTTCTTCCACACAGGGTAGGGGGACTGGGGGTGTGGGGGTGCAGGAGTCAAGGCAGGGACTTGGGGATATGAGGCACTCAGAGCAGGAATCTGGGAGAGTGTGTGTGGGGGGAGGGTGCAGGAGTAAGGTTTGGGGGTTGAGGAGAGGCTCAGAACAGGGCACTCGGAGTGTGGTGAGGTGCAGGAGTCAGGGTTGGGAGTGAGGAGGGGCTCAGAAAAGGTGGTTGGTGTGTAAAGTAAGAGGGTGTGTGTGTGGGGGGGTTAGGGCAGGGAATGGGAGTGCATCAGGGCAGGGATTTGGGAGGTATAGGGAGGGGGTTCAGGGCAGGTGATGGTGGTGGCCAGCGGCTTCTCCCTCAGGCTGGCCCGGGACAGTGGGGGCCACATTGTCCAGCTGGCAGTTGCTCCTCAGAATGGGCCAAGGTGGCAGGAGCTGTGCTGATAGCCAGAAACTGCTTCCCAGGGTGCTTGCTACCCCCTCATGGTCATTCTGGGGTATAACTGTCCCCCTGTGCTTGTTGCCAGTAGTTACTTTCCAGGCCCTGTCTATACTAGGGAGTTATTTTGAAATAACCCCCCTTTATTTTGAAATAATAACTGGAGCATCCACACTACCAAGCCTGTTATTTTAAAATAACAGGCTGGTAATTTCAAAATCTGTGCTTCTGTGTTCCTCGGGGAATAACCCTTATTTTGAAATCGTTATTTGAAAATAGCATTAGTGTGGACAATCTGGTGCGGCTAATTTGAAATAATTTTGCTCCAGAGGCCTTTCACAGCTGTACTTCTGACTGCTCTGGCCAAACCTGCCATCTCCACTGCTCTTCTTCTCCTGCAGAGCTGAAAATTACAGGCTGCAGAACAAGGGATTGTGCCATGTGACCAACTTTGCCAGCCCTGTGCCACGCAGCATCATCAAAGGGAGCCATAAGAGACTCCAATGCTCCCTCAGAGCCTCCCACAGCTGCCAGCACTCCTGCTGCACCCTTCGCTGCCAGTGGCTAGGGTCACAGGAGAGCTCTGGTGCAGAGATCCAGGACCTCATTGAGGTCTGGGGGAGGAGACCAACCTTCAGGATCTCTGCACCACGAAAAGGAATGCAGAGTTCTGCCAGCCTGGCTGACGAAGGCCACAACTGGATCTTTGACCAGGTCCACATGAAGGTGAAGAAGGGAGGCTGCCTGAGGTTCCCCACTATGGCTATGTCTAAACTACATCCCTCTTTCAACAGAGGGATGTAAATTAGACAGATCAAAATTACAAATGAAGCCGGGATTTGAATTTCCTGCTTTTCATTTGCGTAATGGCGGCTGTGTGTTCTTTCGAAAACAGGGATTTTGAAAGTGAAACTGCTGTCTAGACGTGCTTCTTTCGGAAAAAAAAAACCTTTTTCGAAAGATCCTGTACTCCCGGTTTTTGAAAGAAGGTGCAGCTGCCATTATGCAAATGAAGCATGGGAAATTCAAATCCCGGCTTCATTTGCAATTTCGATCTGTCGAATTTACATCCCTCTTTCGAAAGAGGGATGTAGTTTAGACATGCCCTACGTCTGCAGGCTGGATCTGGTGGCTTGGTGAGCTGGATGCGGCCTGCAGAGGGTATTTTCTCCAGGCCTGAACCAAACACAAACACAAAGTTATCCATGCATAGAAGAAAACTTGTTCTGTGCTCTGCTCATGAACTTGTATAAATTCCACCGTCTGCCTTTCCAACCCTTATAGGGCATCTGCAGAATTTGCCAACTGACAGCTCCTTTTCATGGATTGTGTGCACAATCACTTTTATTTCTACTTTATACCATTTGTTGCCTATGTCTGAAATAAATGCATTTCAATTTCTTTTTTGTTGTTTTTGCTATCAGCCATTTGATGTTCAATACTGACTGCAAAAGGAATTTTCAGTTTTAAATGACTACTGACTCAGTAATATAGGAATTCTATGGAGCAAAATTGTACTGCTTTAAAACTGTATTTTGATGGGAATTTTTTAATACTACTCCATGACAAATTTTATCCAAAGATTTCCCATCTTGTAAAATAGGAAAGCTCAGATTTTGGAGCACACTTATTTGGTATGCAGTAGTTTCTGTACTAAATATGATGTCTGCAAAATGTTGGGATACACTGAAAAATTAGAGAATCCGGTATAAGTCAATAATACCCTCTCCACAACTTCCAGGTACAGAATCAGGGGCACTGGAAAAACATTTTATAGTTAGGATGCTGAGAGTCATTGAACAAAATTGTAAACCCTGTGGAAACAACTTCAAGATGGAGGACCTCTCACAGCACCCCTAGCACCTCCCATTCCCACACTACGTACAGAAGGCAGAATTCCAGTCACCCAATCTACTGTATGCCCCTTTGTACAAAAATTTTAAAGTGCCTGTTCATTGAATTTGGCAAATTTACTACTTACTAGCAGAAATACCCAGCGTCGCCGGGGAAAATATAGTGAAAGGTGTGATGAATGAACTACGTCAATGACATTAACATAGCATATTGTATTGGAAATACTTTTCTCTGATATATTACTTTAAGAAATTAACATAGGTAGTGATGTGCTTACAAAACGTCAAATCCCATAGGGTCTCTTTTCTCAATCCCCACAAATCAGAAAGGCCCTTCTTCCCTGAAAGACTCTATGCAAACCAATGCCTGCAGCGTCCTTGCTAGAAGCCCTGAGAAATGGAGGGGATGTCTCCTGGGCTCTGCAGCAGCGGCAAATCACTGTTCCCCAAGTAGCCACTCCTCGAGTGACTTCAGTGGAGCAACCTAAATGGACTTCCTAGCGGCAAAGCAAAAGACCTTCAGACCAGGTGCAATGAGTGATATCTAGATGATCAGAACATGCAGCACCTGAACGTACCTGTTCTAATGAGAATAGGCTGTTCTGAGTGTACCATGTCCTCCTCAGGCTCCACGGTGCTCAAAACCTTGTCCTCCTACCCACCTCCTCTTTGTACTGTGAGCTGAATCCTGCAAAGTGCATAATGCCCGTGGCACTTGCTGATAACACACACAGCCCTGCCAGGAGAAAGCACGCAGCCCAAAGGAGGGTGAGTGGTGGGATGGCTCGTTTGAGTGTGGAGAGAGGGAAGCAACTTTAATTTCCAGAAGGGGTTCAGTCGGAGCTATGATGATGTTGAGAGGCTGAGATAGCTGGAGGCTTCTCCCAACCACAGTTAGTAAGGCTAGACCCTAGCCAGCATCAGCCACATTTGGGTCTGTCCTGGAGACCTTCTGGTGCCCTAGTATAGGGGAGGATGCTGATTCTCTGCCCCACTACAGCTTCTCCCCCATGGGCTTTCCCTTGATGGTGCTGCAAGTGCCCACATGCTTTATCCTCTAGTATCTCATAGCTGCAGTTTATGTGACATGCTTAACAGAAGAGTCGAGCAAATGCCTATGATCAGGCGCTACTAAAAGTGGGCCCAACTGGGGCTCTGGGGGAACCGATTTCGAGATATAACCAATCCAGTTATTTAAGTTAGGAAATCAGTAGTATCCATGCAAAATTTGGTGTTTCTAGCTCTTACCGTTTCAGAGATCTTCCGTTTTGGAGATCTGTCAGAATTATCAGTGGGCCCAACTGGGGCTCTGGGGAAACTGGGGGAACTGATTTCAAGATATAATCAATCCAGTTATTTAAGTTAGGAAATCAGTAGTATCTGTGCAAAATTTGGTGTTTCTAGCTCTTACTGTTTTGGAGATCTTTCGAGAGAAACAAACAAACAAACTTTCAGAAATATTTATAAGAAAGATTTGAGGTTATAATATCATTTTCCCTTGTGTAAGAAACAAACAAAAAACCCAAACAGAACAGAAAACAAAACCCTTCTCTTCCGTGCCTCATGTGGGCAACTTATGGGTCAGGGAGCAAGGAGTAGACAGTGCTATACACCAACTGTCCCTTTACTCCAGTCCTAAACCAGTGTACTGTACACATTTTGTATATGGTACTTTTTATAACGGTACTTCAGAGGGAATTCTGTGCCACACTATTAAAAATTTTGCCCCCCAAAATTAAAAATTCTGAGCACATTTTCAACTTTTGTAAAATTCTGCATATACAATCATAGAATACTAGAACTGGAAGGGACCTTGAGAGAATGTCAAGTCTAGTCACCTGATATATATATATATATATATATATATATATATATATATATAAAACCTGCTCTTAAATATCTCCAATGATGGAGATTCAGGAACCTCCCTAGGCAATTTATCAAGTGTTTAATCACCCTGACAGTTAGAAAGTTTTTCCTAATGTCCAACCTAATCTCCCTTGCTGCAATTTAAGCCCATTACTTCTTGTCCGATCATCAGAGGTCAAAGAGAACATTTTTTCTCCCTCCTTGTAATACCCTGTTAGGTACATTAAAAATGCTAGCATGTCCCCTTTCGGTCTTTTCTTTTCCAAACTAAACAAACTCGTCTTTTGGTTTTCCCTCATAGGTCATGTCTTTTAGACATTTAATCATTTTGGTTGCCCGTCTCTGGACCCTCTCCAATTTTGCCACCTTTTGGTCTACTTAAAGTCTAGCTTTGGAAAAATCTAGCAAATACTTTCTTCACAGCTGGTTCCCACTTATCATCTCTCTATGCGCTCGCTAGTGATAGACCACATTCATGACCCTGGTAGGACATCCCGATCAAGCACACACAGCTTCAGTTTGAACCCCGTTTGCTCCAGCTCTCAGATCATCTCTTGGGGTATGTCTACACTTCCACTCTAGTTCGAACTAGGGTGGTTAATGTAGGCATTCGAAGTTGCAAATGAAACCCGGGATTTAAATATCCCAGGCTTCATTTGCATCTTGCCGGGCGGGCGCCATTTTTAAATCCCCTTAGGTTGAACTCCGTGCCCGCGGCTACACGCGGCATGGAGTAGGTAGTTCGAATTAGGATCTCTAATTCAAACTACCGGTACACCTCGTTCCACAAGGAGTAACGGTAGTTCGAATTAGAGATCCTAATTCGAACTACCTACTCCGTGCCGCGTGTAGCCGCGGGCACGGAGTTCGACCTAAGGGGATTTAAAAATGGCGCCCGCCCGGCAAGATGCAAATGAAGCCCGGGGTATTTCAATCCCGGGCTTGATTTGCAACTTCGAATGCCTACATTAACCACCCTAGTTCGAACTAGGGTGGTAGTGTAGACATACCCCTAGCTAGCCCCCGCACAGAGATTTATGAGTCGGCTATAGCTTTTAAGCAAATGTCTCTGGGTTACTTCAGGCAGTAGAGTCCCATGCTTCTAAGTCCAGAGCTCAAAGGTTCAGTCCCTGCAGACATTTCACCTAGGAGCATCACTTCACACAGCATCACACAATCATATCAGGCAAGCCCTCAGCTTTGGAAAATACAGACATGCCACAAAGAGAGTTATATGAGAAATGAGTCTAATGGGTAGAAGAAAGGTCAATATTTTCCAAACCTGAGTATCAGAAGTTAGACACCTGAATAAATGGCCTACCTGAGTTAGCCACCGGCCGCACTCACTGAGGCCTTTATTTATTTATTTGGTGCCCAACCACAGATTCAGGTACCTTATTTTAATGCAAGCATTTTTCACAGTTGGATGCCCAACCTCTGTTGGCTCGATTTCTCACTATGTAACTCCAGTTGTACAGTAGGATGACAACATCAATTTCAACAGCGTTGCACCAGAATAAATCTGCAACAGCATAGTGATGGCTCTAAAAGCAGGGTAAGGAAAGTATGAGCATTCTCTGATACTACAATCAGAGCCCCACAGGCAGACTCTTTTGCCTGTGGAGTGTGCTAGAGGATTCAAACTGCTTGGCTCTGTCTCCTGGCTCAGGGCCCTCCTGGCTAAGGGCCTAAATTGGCAAATGGGGCTTTATGGTTCCACTCAACTGAACAGATCTCATTCCAAATGGATGATCCAGAAAGAGGTATTGGCACAACATCATGTAGCAGGAGTCTTAGGCCTATAAAATTGTATAGAGGTCTTTATAGCACTACCACTCTCAGATCCTCATTTACATTTGCCCAGTTGCCCATGCTCAATATCCTTATAATCATGCCAGTTTCAATTATTTTGCTAATTTATTTCAAAATAGATGTCAGCAAGTATGTCTGTCACAATGCAGACAACAAAAAAGATTGAGGAAATGTTTTTTGACAAACAGATTCCTTACTAGGAATATTAATCCATACATTTGAGTAATAATTCATTTAAACTACAATACAGAAAAAAGTCAGAATAACTTTTCTACATTTCTTAAGTACATTAAAGTTAAGTTACAACTGCTTGGTAAACAGTACCCTGCATTTCAGTTATGATCTTGGATTTGAATGTATATTACCTTACAGGGGATAAAACAGCAAAATAAAAATAAAGAATGTCATTTGAAATTGCTCAGCACTTTCACACATGTAAGTCATATGCATTTGCTAAGCCTTCTCCTGCATTTCAGTTCAATCTTTTGAAAGTTACATATGCTCAGGTGTCAGGGAATTTGTTACTATTAAATAAAACTGTAAATAAAATTCTCAGTTTTTCCAACCAAAGATGATGCACACAAAGTGTGTTGATGATTTTACATGAAGTGCTATATACACATCACAGAACCGATAAAGGCATGAACTCTAGGTGGGCAGATTCCTAGGCTCACATGCATTTTCACTGAAGGATCAAGATATCAGTTATCCTAAAGTAGGAGAGATGAGAAGGAAGGCAGAGAGCATATTAGTCAGTAGAGAGAATTCATTAGGTTAGTACACTGTAAGGATGAGGATTCTACATTTCTTACAGGAAAGGTAATTCTAAAACTGTTTATAATTTTTCAAATTTAGTAAGAGGAATTTTCTATGTAATTCCACCTGTAAAGTCACCCACCTTATACACACAACCTCCATGGAGGGGATGCTAAGTTTGAATAGGTCACATCTCTTTAGTTACTTCACTTCTGAATAATAAGTAAGAAAAGATCAAACAAGGTATCTTACTGACATTTACAAAGTAAAGAGGAAAAAGATCACAGTTAGTTCAAATTAATAGTTGTAACATTTTATTTGTCCTTGTAACTGTGCCTTCATAGGTCACAACTGAGAATACCAAATTATCAACAAACTGCTGAGATTTAGGGCAGATGATTCCCAAAGCAGGTGGTTATTCTTCCATAAGATATATCAAATCATCAACAAAACTAAACTTCTATTTCACTACACTGGCTAACAAGAAGTCATAAAACAGTTTCCTTAGGTACACCAGTTCTTGTATTACCACCAAAAAATATTGGATTTGAAAATGAGTGGATCTTTAAAACCAGTTGCTTCAAATATAAGTTTCTTCTAATTCTAAAGGAAACCACACACTATATAACTCAGCTCTTACCCCAAAATCATGCTTTTGCCAGTCCATTATTATCTAAAAATCTAAGGCTATCTCTACAAAAAATATGCCAATGAGGGACTCATTTACATGAGTCACAATCTCATTTGCATATTTTCTGCCAATCCATTTTTGCACTAGGGTTTTTGCACAAAAACAAGCAGTGTGGAGATTTTCTTTTTGTGCAAAACCCCCTTTTTTGCAAGGTAAGTATACCTCCTTTTTTGGGGCATAAGGTCCAGTCCCCAATATGAATGTTCCTGGTAAAAGTAAGTATATTGCATGACTTCACCGGCTAATTTACATTACAATCTTACAAAGCTGCTTGCTCTAGTTTTGAAAGGCCAGTCCTAGAAGCACATCAACTTAATAAATGTACAGACAATACCTGTGATTTGTATAATCTTACATGGTGAGTTTGGAACATTATAATTTTCAGAAGATTAAAAACATCAAGCTCATATTCACAATATGTGGAGCAGGCTGAGAATGGGGATTGTGTGCGGGGGAGGGGGTTCAACAGGCAAGTTATTTTTTGTGATTTGAGCAGAATTGGGTACTCTGGAAACTCAAACCAACTCATTCTTGCTAGCCATTTTTTCTCCATCTACCAACAAACCAATTTAACCAAAAAATAAATTTAAGGCTGTTGCATAGCATATCAAATCTACACAATTTCCTATCAGATTAGTTTCAGGCCTCTTGCTTCTTTTCTCTGATAAATAATGTTACTAAATTCAAAAGCACACTAAAAATAGTTGAGACCTGAAATTGTAGATGGGGCAGGCAGAACATTAGGAGAAAGGGGCAATGTTATTTTATCTGTCAGCTAAGAATTTTCTCCCCGTAATTCCAAGCACTATTTGTAAGGCAAATGCCCAGCTGAGACCCGGTTATTAGAAGGGCAATAGGAGCGGAGGCCCCAGCACGGCTGGCAGCTCTCAGCAAGGTAGGCCCCTATCGGTCTGGGTTTTATACTGGTACAGGCTCTAGTTGGTTTGGCTCAGAGAAGCAAGATGAGAAGTTTCCTTTGCATTTGCTGCATTGCCCAGTCATGGCAGTCCTGTTTCTCCAAGCGATTCCAGCCTGATGTGATGCCAGCCAGCCAGCACCAGAGAATAAAGATGAGGGTAGGGGGCTAGCCAAGTCACCCCTTAGCTTTTCCACAGTTTGTGTCAATCTCTCACCTCTGGAGGGCAGGCACAGTGACAGGAGCCAATTTGTTTACCAGGGCAGCATTCCAATGAGGAGCAAAGGCCATTGGCTGCATAGAGGTGTGTGATCACCCTGCAGCTCCCCCTTGTAACTCAAGCTTATTTCATCACAAAGCTCTCAGTAACTTTACTCACTCTGAGGTGGTGTCAGGAAATAAATCAAAGTTGGGTTTGGCTCTCAGTGGCACATCAGCAATTTTCTGATGGCAAATCTTCTGTCTACCAGTGGGACCACAGGTTGTGTCCAAGGACGAGTCCCTGAAAAGTCCAACTATCCCAGACTTATCTTCCCATGGCCTTCCTTGGCTGGAAACAGCAAACCGGAGCCAACAGAAGCCACAAAGCTCTGTGGCTACAGGTCTTTAGGTAAACAAAGCAGTGCAAGCCTGCTAGTGGCTTTTCCAAAGCAGACCTGTTCCAGTTCATCATCTCCACAAAGTACTGTTCAATAGGATGGCTTTTCTCTATGGTTAGGAGAAAATATATGATGAATACTGACACATATTACACTTTCTTCCATGTATAAGAACTAATCAATTTTGGAGACATCCCCAAAACACAATGGCAGCTGATCTTTTTTTTAAAAAAAGAGTTAAGGAGAAGTGTTAGTGTAGCCCTAACAAAACTATTTTCTGTAGTGTTTTACACAGCAGTCTGAACTCCTTTTAAAAAAATAGAATTTTAAACTCTTTTTTCTGCTCTAGATTAGCACCATTTAACTGTCAGTCCATTCATAAGAATGGTTTTCAGCAAAAATTCAATTGCCAGTGCCTGTGACATAAAATATACTTTTGCATTGCTGTACATTACACATATAAAATATATGTAATCATTGTTTACCCTTAATTTTTCAACAAACAATACTGAAATTCAAAATAAAAAAAGTCTCAGTATGTGAAGTCAACTTGTGCAATTCCATGCAAACCTAAAGATGTTATAGAAAATATAGTGCTTTTCATATAAAGACTGTACATTCCCCTTTTTTGAACTCCAGAGCACATTCACAACATGCTCATATGAGAAAGGCAAAATCACTATTTATTGTACTACAGTTCTGATGGGCATAGATGAGATGAAACTAACACCAAGAGTTTAATTGGGATTCAAAATAATTTGAAGATAGAAAGAATGTGAAAAAAAGATAACTTTGGAACCAACTTCTCTCATTAAGCACAGTTCAAAACAATTTTACTACAATCCTCAAATGTAGTTAAATAATATCTCCAGATCATTTGACTTAATAAAATTCCCTATCAATTCTAATTTCCAATATATTAGCTCCCCTATGCTGCAGGGAGTGCCCTAGCTGGGAACTCCTAGCTGCTAGTTCATGCCAGGCACACATTAAGGCAGTGGCCACTGGCCAGTATGTGGAAAAATGATTTGCCACATCCCCAGAAAAAGCCCCAGGGCAGAAGTTCTTCCTGGGTCACTGTGGGTGCGTCTACACTGCACCGTGATTTCGATAAGTAGTGTTAACTACATAGACATTCCATTATTTCAAAATAATTTTGAAATAATTGATGGCTTATTCCAATATCTGTAAACCTCATTCTGCAAGGAATAACACCTATTCCAAAATAGCTATTTGGAAATAAGGTGTGTGTAGATGCTTCATTGCTGCTATTTCAAAATAGCCCCTCACCAGGGCCATTTTAAATTATTCTTCTCCAATGCCTCATGGGGCTCTAAATCGAGATAGCACATCTACATTAGGGAAGCCTGCCTCGGACTAATTTTGAGGCTTCCCTGCAATGTAGACATGCTATTTTGAAATAAGCTATTTTGGAATAACTATTATTTAGAAATAGCTGTGAAGTGTAGACGTACCCTGTGAGCCTTAGCAAGAGCTGCAAGGGGAAAAGCCTAGAGCCCAAACTGCCTCAGCTGGAGTGGCAGGGGGCAGAATGTGCAACTGTGTTGGCTGCAACCTACAGGAGCAGAAGACCCTAGGACAGGAAGCCATGGGCTCAATGCCTGAGCCACAGGAACGGGGAAAGGGGCCACAGAAGTCCTAAGCTTAACCTGCCCCAGTTATAGCATTTGGTAGTAAAAGCCTCCAGCCTGACAGAAGCTGCTTTGGGAGCAAGCCACAAGCTCAGTACTTGGATCTGGAGCTGTGGCAGAAGCTGGGGGAAGTGGGAGGGAAAGGGATGGAAGAACCAAAGCCCAGCTCCTGGGTTGCTGCAGTGCAGAAGTGAGGGTGTACCAACTTCATTTCTGAGCTGCTTTTGGATGTGGATCTGACTTTCCCACCAAGAGTGGATGCACAGGGGAAGGACAATTGCTGTCCCTCCCCAGCATAGCTGGACTATCACTAGGATCCCCAGGCTGGATTATTAGCAGGGGAGATCAGATTTTCACTGGGGAGGGTTGATTTCATGGTCCGTAATATATTTCCCTATTCGTGAAGCAAAATGACTGATTTCATGAGATGTTAAAGTCTACAAAGACACATTTTAATTTATAAAGCAAACTCTTCCTTTTAATATTTCATTATATATGTAAAAAAATTCCATTTACTTTTTAGCACTAAGAGCTAAACAAATTAGGAAACCTAGCCCTAATTCTAGCAAAATCTGTGACGAAAAAAGAAAACACTCTTAAATCCAAGTGACAAAAAATAATCAGTGCCATTGTGCATTATTTTGTTTTGCACTAGTTAAAGGGTTATTTACGTGTGGAGTTGTTTCAATTTTGTATTACATCTTCTTTATTTATTTTTATTTTTTAAACCAAAGAAAACATATGCGACAACAGCAATAATAGTTATTTTTTACTTTGACTGTAGTTAATAACAATGAATTGTTTAGCTTAAATATCTCTCTCTTTCTTTTGGTTCCTTGAATCTTAATGGTTCTCAGATATAATGATGGCCTGAAACATAGATGATTATTTGACAGGACACACTTGCTTCAAGCAATCAAAATAATTAATGATCTAACTAGTAAGGTCAGTGGGTTCAAAATGTTATTTCAAAATCTGTGATTACTAAAGACAAAAGATATGGCTGGAGACATGTACATTCCAATTTAACTGATCCCTCAACATTAATTGTTCATGTGGAGAGTGTGACAAAGCTTCTGCTCTGCCTTGGTGGGTTCCATGCTTTCAGACAGACTGCTCGCCACAAATGCTCATGGCAGCCTTCAGTTCATACACTTTCTCTGGGGCACAAACTTGTCATTTGTTGAGCCATCATAGTCATTGGTTGCCCGGGAAAAAACAGGAGACCAAACTCCATAGTCTCCATTGCCCCATTAAGTGATTTGGGGCAGGATGGACCATTTACCAAATAAGTCCTTTCTCAGTCGTGTCTCCCACTGTTGAGATCAGCTCTGCCACGGTGAATAAGAAGTTGGAGGTGGGAGGGAGAGAGGGGAATCCAGGCCTGTCCTCTACTCCAGGTTACAGCCCAGGTACCCTGTGATAGCAGCTATCTATAATGTTTCTAGTATAAGCTGCATGACTTCCATAATCCCCCAGTCCACTTCCCCATGGCCCTTCCCAACACCTTTACCACAGGTTCTTCTTCCAGGTACCTGCTAATGCTTGTTCTTCCCACATCTTCCAAGCATCTTCTCTCTACAAATCCTTGCACACAGTTAACTAACAGAAGAAGAAGAACCCTTTTTAGACAGTATCAACAGGTTCTCCATTGGCTCCTGGTGACCTGATTACCCTTTACAACAGCCTAATTGACTCCAGGTGTCTTAACTGGTTTGACTGCCCTGACTGATTCTGGCAAGTTCCTGTTGTTTCTGGATTAGTCCTTGTTTGTTTATCCTGGAAAAGGGGACATATTTAATCTAGCACTAATATACCTCCCCTCCAAAACATTCCAGTAGCCATCTCGTCCTACTCTGTTACAAGAGTCATATCTGGAAATTATATTTTAAAACAGCCAATCACCCAGACACAGAAATTTAGTTCTGTTCAGTTCAGAGGATATCCGTTATTATGGAAATGGAATTTATTATTGTAAACTTAAAAAACTCATATTTTAGTAGGAAGGCTCATTAGCAATTGCGATACGTCTAATTTACATCCCTTTTACGAAAAAGGGATATAGTCGAGACGTAGCCAATGGGAGATGACATCATTTTTTTTTTGTCTTTTTGACCAAAACTGTGAGGGAAAGTAATTAGGCCAAGAGCATTTATTGCATTCATTATTTCTCTTCAGAAATAGAACTCTGCTGTCCTACACCTAGCGTCATATACTATGATTTGTTCCTCTGGCTGATAAACCATGGTACAATGTTGTGTTGCATCAGAGGTTGGAGCCCCTGCATCTATTTGTCAACAACCACCATCCTGAACAAGTGACAGGTGGTTACTCATTGCCATCTCTCCCCTTTCTCCCTTGATCAGGTAGTTTTTCCTTGTGACTTTTTTATGAGGAGCTTTTCATGATTTATGATAGTTTGAGGATTCTTGCATTCTAGTGTGTTGGGCACTGTAATATAAAATATAACTTTGTGTCAATCTCTCATCTCATACAGTATCCCCCCCACTCACCACATATGCTTGCAGAACTTGCACATAAGTCTTTGTGTTGCTACAGAGAATGGCCAGAATGTATGCATATAAAAAACTATTAGCCATGCAAACTCTGAGTCATGTGTGAGGCACGTTTTCTGGAAAATTTAGCTGTGACACTCTGACTAACTTTCCCAGACCTCAAGAAAAACCTTTGTGTGGCTTAAAAGCTTGTCTTTTACACCAACAAAAGTTGGTCCAATGTAATATATTACCTCAACCACTTTGACTTTCTAAGTCCTCTGCAAATCAGTTCTCTTGTATCAGTAATATGTTGTAGCATCACACTTTGGAGAAGCTGTCTGAATTGCTTGAGAAGTAGAACTGTCAAGAAAGATGAAAACCTGAATTCTAATCATGGTTCTGCCACTTACAGTTTGAGGGAGTCATTTCAACCCCTCCTCCTGTTATCCCTGCTGAAAAAGATGGATAATGGTGCTGATTTGTGTCCATTGGAGAGATGTTTCAAAGGGTAAATAACTAACTAATGTGAAGAGCAAAGCATCATTAATAATTATTTGACAATGAGGGGCAACATTCAAGTTAGGCCTCTGGTAAGGCTGCTGGAATACCATTTTAATACACTTTTTACTTAATATCAGTGGTATTCATCATGGGATAGATTGTGACCCAGATTACATGTCTGCACCAGAGCTTAACTGTGAGAAAGAAACATTCTTTACATTCCTGTATGGACTACTTGATTGCTGGGACCAGCAGTATAAGAGCAACAAAGTTTTGTGTGCTCATTTTGTCCTTCCCCAGAGCCAATGGGAATGGGAAGTCTTTTGGTGGAGTTTTATTTGTATTACATTCCTATATTTCTGTTCCTTAAAAAAAAGTTTATTATCAGGAACGTATTTCCAAGACTTCAATTGTTGTAATTATTTGACACTTCATAAATATTAGGTTTAAGATATGATCCAAGAGGTGCAAACTCTCATTCTATGATCTAGACTACCAAGGCTATGTCTACCTTGCATTTTTTTTTGTGGAAGAGGATATGCAAATGGCACACTCATTTGCATATCTTCTTCTGATTCTTTTTGTGGAGGAGGTTTTGCTGCTAAAAAGCCCCATGTATATGGGGCCATTTGTCGAAAAAAAACACCCTTTTTCGCAAGATCCTGTAAACCTTGATTTTTGAGGAATAAGGGATCTTGTGGAAAAGGGTTTTTTTCCAACAAATGGCCCCATCTACCCGGGGCTTTTTAGCGGCGAAACCTCTTTCGCAAAAAGAATCGGAAAAAGATATGCAAATGAGCACTCAATTTGCATATCCTCTTCTGCAAAAAAAAAAAAACCCACAGTGTAGACATAGCCTTGGTATAATCCTACATTATAAGCTTGCTCTGCCTGTGTATTTTAATTACATTATTAAAACTGATAAAAAAATGATCTGTTACCACGGGAAATTAAGATTACAGCATAGCACAATCCAATTAAAATAACGTTCTCTGGGTCATGCTAGAAGTGGTCTTTTTTTCAGAGATTATGTTATATATATTATTACTAGCATGGATAGTGTTTACTAGCATCCCACCATCTCAACCACACTGTGCAGTAAGGAGGCCATTCCTCCAAAAAGAACCGACATGATGGGAACATGGGGTATGACATTACACTTGCAGACATGTGTCTTCCCGATGCAAACAGCAGTACAAGTATGTGTTTTGCAATGGTACTTGAAGAGGGAATCAGAAATGTATTCAGCATACAATTTGTTCAATGAATACTGTCAATTAATGCTGTGTGGTTTCCAACTAACTCTATTATAAGTGTAATATAATACCACTTGATTAATCTGTTCTTTGATAAATACCAGTGAAATGCATTACATATTTTATCTGATGAATACTTTGTGTGTCAGAAATGCAAACAATTCAAATAAAGTCTGTGTTTCCATATAGAATATAGTTGTATTTTTAGTCTTTATTGTTGTGCTAGTTAAGTTCATTCAGTATTTTCATGTGAAACATTTGTGTGGAATTTTATAGTGATTTGATTTTTAAATTTTTTTTTTTTAGTACTTTTGTCTTTCAACTCTCAAAAGGGTATATGATGTTATGGAAATGCATTTGAGAAAAAAAAGTTATCATGAGAACTAGGAATTGCAATTAGCAAGTAATTATGGAGTAATCTATAGGGCATGTAACATTTATGTACTGAATGGTAATTATTCTGCTAGGCAGGTACTAGCAGTCTGTTACTGAAACTAGTTTACAGCGTGATAGTTAATTATTTAAGATGTTTGTATGATTAAATTCTCTTATAATGAATTAAGATTTTGAATTTTTAAAAAGATTAGTCCTCAGTGTTCCTGAACATTTACTAAAATATAAAAATGTATTGGAGAGATCAATTTTTTCAATTTTTGTCTCTTCTTGTCTGTGAAATATTCATGAGCAAATGGTGATATTCTCAGGCATATTTGTGACTCAAAACTCTTCATACATATCTTTGTGAGATTCTTCTCCCCTATCCCTGCTCAGTATGAAGAGCTTATGATGAGTTTATTGTGGATACTTGATATAGAAACTTCAAAAATTTAACTGTGGTTGTCTTGGAATTTACTGTGAAAAAAATGCACCCCACTATCCATGCAGAGCCCCTTTTACTTCAATAGAGCTCTATGTGGGATCTATCCACAGAAAATAAGTTGCAGAAAAAAAGTCTTGGTTAATTACATCAGTTAAGTGGATTGTTTGTTCTTCCCTTCAGAGAATGACTTATGTAACTCACCCGCATTTTCAACACATAATTCAGTATTGAAGTTAAAGATCAGCTTCTTTCAAATACTCATTATTAGAACAGGGGAAATCCCAGACTTTTTTGCTTCACTGGAACTGCCAATAAATTAAAAAATAGGTTAAACTAAAATAATGTTTTAATGTTTTTTTTATCTCAAATTAAACCCTGGCAAAATCAGTGTAAATGTGGGGAACATTTTAGTGTTGCAAAATCAGCTTTTCACAGAACACAAATTGGTAAAAAAAAATAACCCATTTCAAGTCAATATAATAAAATCAAGATGTCACATGTTTATGGAAAACAGATACAATAGTTTTCTGGACTGAAATAGGGGTGGGGAGGGTTATGTTGAAGAAATATTTGCTGATGGTACGTTCCACTTTCCACTATTCAATCAGTTTTATCCTGAAAGCAATGAAGAGGCTTTCACAACCCACTTCCTACCATCTCTACAATCAACTTGTTCTCTTTCCATTTGTGCTTTGCCCAAGCTGTACAGCCAACCATTTTTTTCATGTCCGTTTCTCTCCTCCCTCTACCCTTTCTTCCGCACAACTGCTTTCTCATCCTGTCCACCAAATGTCTAATCTCTCCTTCAAATCCTTAATTAGAAGTACCTTTTCACTAAGACCCAGGGACATGAATCACTTTCACACACACACACACACACACACACACACACTGTTATATGTCAGCTCACCAGCCAAACCATCATTAAATCCTATACAGAGCTATTTGTATTTCAAAGACTATTTGCAGGTTCTGCTTCTTCTGTTGGGTCTGATCATAAGGTCCTGACTCAAGGATGTGCAACAAATTGTCAGAGTTTTAATTCTCCATTTGTACCACGGACTGCATAAAGAACGATATAGTCATGCTTTACAAGAGGACCTGCACATTGGTTTAATGACAGAAATAATAAATTTCTGAATATACGAGATATTTATATTTACCCTGTAGCTACATAAAAATTAACTTGTCAAGTGTTACCATATAGCTAATTATAAATAAACAAAACGGAGTGTAATTAAGTTATTATGGCAAAATCAGTAATTATTTGCTAGTAATTATGACAATAAATTGTGTTTTGGTCCTTAGATACTGAATTCCATATAGTATGACAGACTTCTGTTAATTTAACCTGTACATTTTAACAAGTTAAATGAAGCATTTTCACTATTAAATACTGGCACAAAAATATGATTTAATGATTAGGTCCCAGTATTTACTAAATTCTTCACTAATAAGATGATAGCATACAAAAAAAGGAGCAATGTTTATGCCATATATTTATTTATTTATTGAAGAGGAAAACTATTTATCACTCAGATCTCTATATAACAAATAAACAATTTCCTTAGTTAAACAAACACAACCTTCAAGTGAAACTGAGTTAATTGTGGCTCATATAGTCCCACCCCCAAATGTATTAGTTTTTGGTTACTCCAGTGATGGAATCATGATCAAAAGTTTAATGTGATTATAATTATTTATTATTTTTATTATGATAGAACCTAAAGGCAAAACAAGATTTGGGGACAAATTGTGCTACATACTACACAACTATGGAGTAACAAATAGTTCCATTCCAGAAGACTTTAGTATATAAAGAGACAACATACAAGAGGAGTGGACACCATGATGGCACAAGCACATTAGTACACTTTTTTAATTTTGATTTGTTTTGGTTTGGTTTGGTTTGTTTTTTCTTTGTTACACTTTATGGTTGGGGTTTGTTAGAAGGGGATAAGCTAAATGTAAAAACAAACCAAAAAACGCCAAACGAAAAAAAAAAAGAAGAAAAAGAAAGGGAGAAGAGATAGGATAAGGGAGGGAGCCAGGACCAGGCAGAAAGGAGGGAAGGAATGGGGGGAGCATGCAACACAAGTGAAGTGAGGCTGAGGTGAAGGGTCCTTGAGGGAAGGAATGGGAGGGAGCTGTAGGAAACATCCAATCAGCACAGAGGAGAGAATGTTCACAGAAAACTGTAGTAAAACTTCTGATGACATCAGACTCAGCTTGTCCCTGTTGTAAATCCTGCTGCAGCTGCTTTTGTGTCTTCTAGAACAGCTTAAGTTTCTCTGAGTATGTCTACACAGCAGTGTTGTTTCAGAATAACTGACATTATTCTGAAATAATTTAGTGCACGTTTATACTACAAGACTTTATTTCAAAATAATATCGATCTGGAGGACTTTTTACTCCGACTCATAGTAACCCTCATTTCACGAGGAGTAAGGGAAGTCGAAGGAAGAGTGTTCTTCCTTCAACTTCCTGCTGTGTAGACAGCATGAAATGCTGAATTAAGCTATTGCAACTTAAGCTACTCAATTGACATACCTGAAGTTGTGTAGCTTAATTTGACTTTAACCCTGCTGTGTAAACATACCCTTTGACCCAGGGTTTGGCTCTTCCCTTGATTTTTTTTTTGCTTCCCCAAGACAACATGGATCAGTGGAAGGGTTGCCACATGGGTCCAAGTGGTTCAAAGGAGCTGGGGCTATGTAGTTTCTTTTGTCCTGCCTTTTCAAAATGATGCAGGAAGTTTACAACTGAGTCAGAGTCACTGTTTCTGACATCAGAACTAAGAAGCTAAGCTGTCTGAAACTCAGTCCTGATAGACTAGAGGAAACATACGGAAGGTACAGCAGAGGGCGTGTCTGAATCTTTTTGTTCAGGATGTCATGCATCCTGAGTTGTCATAAATCCATCTTGTTAATTATTATTTGCGATGAATTATGGTCAAACACCAGTTTGTTGATGACAAGTGGAGAATAAAAAAAAAACAGGAATATTGTGGGGGAAAAAACTGAAGAGGTCCAGGGAAGTGCACATTTGACTCAAAATGTCTGTCAGAACATTGAAGGTGTCCAGGTTACCAAATAACTTGCACCAGCCTAAAGGGGCTTTTAAAATTGACTTATGTTTTCTACTTTGGCAATAGGTATAACTCTATTGTTGACCTTCCTGGGTTGATTAAAGGGTAGTGTAGACACGGCGCTTTATAATTTGATGGGCATGGCCTCCAAGACGTCTTCCCTCTGCTGTGACCACTATGGACAGCTCTTTCAACTCCACTGCACTTCTCCCAGGTGCACAAGAAAAGCCCCATGTATACTTTAGATCAGCACAAAAAGCCCACCAGTACAGCTGCCCATGCATGCCCAGGGCCACGAATCCACTTCAACATGGAACATACAGGAGACATTGGATCTGACTGCATCTGTGAAGGCTGAGCTCTGAACCAGCAGAAGAAATGCTGATATCTATGTCAAAATCATCCAGGGCATGGGGAAGTAAGGGCTACATCAAGGGTGCACAGCAGTGCCTCATGAAAATAAAAGAGCTCAGACAGGAGTACCAGAAGACAAGGGAAGTGGACAGTCACACCAGTTCTGAATAGCTGCATGCCATTCTAGGTAGGGAACCCCCCAATACCTTAAAAGTTTCCCAGAAGCCTCCTGCAGCCCCAGGAAGCAACAAGGAGGACATTGTTGATGAGGAAACAGGCAAATAAAGGATCCATTCTCCCCAATAGCCAGGATCTTTTCTTAACTCTGCAGCCAATCCCCTCCTTGGATCTATTGTTGCCAGAACATGAAGGCAGAGAAGTAACCTCTGGTGAATGCACATTTACAATCACGCTACAGGGATTAAATGCAATTGTGTTTAATGTTTAATCTGAGGGAAACATTTGGGATACAGTGTATGAGGTGTGGGGTGCATCAGGAAGATGTGAATGGTCAATACAGCTATCAGAGATCAAAATAGTTAAAAAGCAGCAAAGAAGTCTCCTAATTTGGGACAGAATGAAGAGCCAAGAAATTCTATTTCATTGGTTCTTTATGAACATACTTAATCTACATTAATTGATATAATCAGTTTTAAAATGTGTATATAATATTTCAAACAGATGAAAAACAAACCTGAAAATAGGGTTTATAATAGAATGCTGAACATGCTTTCAAATTACAGTTACTCCATCATACGTCATCATAATATAGGAATACAAACTGTGCATAAACTACATATATAGCTTTTATTATTAGGATCCAAAGGGAAAGCAGAACAAAATAGGAACTCTTAATGGATAATCCTGCTGTATTGGCTCATACACAAAACCATTAATAATGAATATATTGGTGCAACGTAGTGTTATATAATTTTAGTATGGGTAAAGCCAGCTCTGGAAATTGTTCAGTGAGCAGCTGCTTTGCAATCAGAATCTGTTCCAATAAGTTAGAGACATTGAATGCACTTACGGTATTTGCTGACTTATTATTTTGATAAAAAATACCTTCATTTTTATTCTATTTCTAAAGAACCATAAAATAATGTAAGAGATATTTACAACTCTTGGCTAGGAAAGAGGATTTCCAGAAACACTTACAGCACCTGCTAATTATTAGTCAGGGATTAGCTGCATGTATGACAAACAAAAAGGAGAAAGATTATAAAATATAATTAAAACGCCTTACACAATTATTGCTTGTATTGCAGACTGAAGAACTGTACAATATTCAATGCCAAATCCCTCTTAAATGAATAAGTGAAAAAAGGAATGAAATTATATGTGGGTAACCAGAATAGCAAGGACTGCTTGTCAACATTTGTTATAGTCCCTATAATTTATGAGCCCATACAATCTGTAAAGAATATGTAAAATTCACTAAGGTTCTTTTCAACATTTTTAAGCAGGGAAAATAAAACTAGTGTTGCTGGCCAGCGTGGCATGTAATTACTTATTCAAAAGAAATGGGAAATTGCTTAGAAGTTACAGAGAAAGATGTATCTTTATAAGTGTCAAGAGAAAAGGTTTATGTGGATTACACCTTTCTTTTTTAAAGTAAACATGCATTTAGAGGAAGTTCTTACTAGGTAACACAATGGCAACGTTGTAATAAGAAGAGTGAGCAATGACTAGAGGATTTGACCCTACATTTTAGTATGCAGTAGAAGATGAATAGAAGTTGAGAATGGAGTTGCCTCAGATCAGGAGACACAATAATGATTTTTTTAATCTTCAAAAGAAAAACCATAGCACAAAATCAGGGAATTTGTCATACTAGATTAGACTACTAAGTCTAAGATCCAGAGAAGGGTAAAAAAATAAATAAGTAATGCTGTTAGCCCATCATACAATGCTGTTACATTTCCACTGATGTAAACTGCCATCACTCAATGAAATTATGAAAAGATTATATTATCGGAGTATCTCCCATGTATGTACATTCAGTGGGGAGCGCCTTTCCTCTGCTTTGCAATCAATCATCTGCATATGAAAATAATTTCCCAAGTTTTTATGTGCTTGGGTCCTGTCATGTGGCGCCTTCTTCTGCCTCCTTCAGTGGGCAGGGATCAAGTCAATAAACAAAGTCACTGGCTGGCCCTTTAAGGCAGGCGTTGTGCTGGCGGGTCATGAATATTGTGGGGCCGCACCCCTGGTAGGGGGACCTGGGTCTACCTTACTCCACTGGGTCCTGGCCCAGGGCCCTGTGAGTGGCAGGATGGCCCACCACTCCCTTGGCGGGGAAATCCCACTGAAACGCGCTGAGGTTCCCGGGGTGGGAGAGGCTGCTTCAGCCACAGCCCTGGGCCACTTCCTACCTGGTCCGACGGGGCCTCTTCCCATGTACTTGCAGAATCCTCTGCATTCACAGGGGCAACTTCTCCTTTGCGGGTGACCCCAGCGACGTCCCATCTGGCCCCGGTGTCTCCGCTGGTTTCTCCTGGGGTCGCTGATGGATGCTGGTCAGAAGCTCCCTTCCTAGGTCCTTCCCCTCCATCTGCCAGCCCCAGAATGAGCTTCTTCCCAGGCTTTTATAGCTGAGCTGCAGCCTGGGCATGCTCGGCAGGGCTGCGGGGGTAGGGCCTCTGTAGCCAGGTATCCCTGGCTGAACCCTACAAGTTCAGTGTGGGGCTGCTTCGCCCCGTCACAGGTCCCATGACCATTTTGTTTATTTATTTCATACATGGATGTCTTGGCATGTCTTTGCATCAAAAAAGTGTAAATGTGTAAATAAAAAAATTCACTTTTTTATGTGATAGTCATCTTCTCTGGAAAAGGGCCAAGGTTTATTTTAAAAAGCTCAGTTTTGCTTCAACAGTTGGTGTTTATTACCCAAATCTTCTGCAAAATGGCACTTACTTTAGATTTTTAACAAACCTTGTATAACCTTGAATTTATTTTCATTAAAACTATTTCTACCTGTTATTTTAAACCTGACATGATCTTCACTTCTTTTTGTCCTTAAAGATTTAATACAGTAAAACTCCAATAGTCCGGCATCCAATTGTACGGCACTCCCGATAGTCCGGCATCAAAATGGTAAGAGCTTAGTGAGTGAGCGTCAACAAAAAACGAGTCACAAGGCAGCAGTGGCAGCAGCTGAACCGAGCGAAACCAGACTGAACCGAGTCAGTCTGCCACTGGCATTGTGACACACTGGACAGTGCTTGTGCTACAATAAAAAGGGTTAAAAACACTTTATATATAGTATATACTGTATATATATAACCATTTTATAGTACCTCCTGATAGTCTGGCATATTTGATAATCCGACACCACCGAAGTCCCAAAGGTTCTAGATTATCAGAAGTCTACTGTAATTGATTCATCTGGAAAATGAAATGTTTAAATAAACTTTTTATCTATTAAAATAGGTTTAAAATACTCCCTGTAAATTACTTAACAAAAGGTTAAATATATTAGTGATAAAAATACTGTCACTACTCTTAAAAATCTATGAAAAATTAAATGCAAGTTTTCTTCTGTCTTTTGCAGCACTCCTGGATTATAAAGCTAAAAAATCCTAAGAAACACATTAAGACATCAAGAATCTATAGACAGACTATAATTTTCTGTTCTATTTGACATCAGTGAAAATGCCATATCATCCAGATGTACTCCATGCTGTTACTCAACATCCTGGCCCATTCAAGACAGAACGACAATTTGTTTAGTCATAATTACAAATCTCAAGAGGAATGTCACCATGGAGCTTTTCCCAATCAATGTTTTCCATTCTTTTTTCTCCATTTATATGAAAAACCTTTCAAAGAATACTGTGGGTGTCAGTGGCAAATTTGCGCTTCTGTGGAAACATAGGTACAGAATGTGATATTTTTATTCCATACATGGTTTAATGGAATGACAGGCTATTCAGAGTGATTGTGGACTAGACTGAGTGCGTGTTTGCAATATAGGAGAGTAAAAAGCCTCACAAATACATCCCTCCTATTATTTGGGTACAATTGCTCTCTTTGGGTATGTCTACACTTGCTCCCTAGTTCGAACTAGGGATGCAAATGTAGGAGACCAAAATTGCTAATGAAGCGGGGATTTAAATATCCTGTGCTTCATTAGCATGATCTCACTGGCACGTTACTCTGCTCAACAGCTGTTTCGAAAGTGAAAGTGCGTGCCGGTATGCGTTAGTTCGAGCCAAACCCCTTGGCTCGAACTAACGTTACTCCTCAACTAAAGCATCCCGGCGCACACTTTCACTTTAGAAACAGCTGTTGAGTGGAGTAATGCACTGGTGAGATGATGCTAATGAACCACGGGATATTTAAATCCCCGCTTCATTAGCAATTTCAGTCGCCTACATTTGCATCCCTAGTTCGAACTAGGGAGCAAGTGTAGACGTACCCTTTGGATGCATCTACATAGCAGGGCTTAACTCGAAATAAGCTACACAAATTGAGCTACATCAATTGCATAGCTTATTTTGAAATAGCTTATTTCAAAATTGGGAGCATCTACACAGCACTTATTTTGAAATAGAGCATTCATCCTCCGACTTCTCTTATTCCTCGTACAATGAGGGTTACAGGAGTCAGAGTAAGAAGTCCTGCAGCTTGACAGTATTTCAACATTATTTGAAATACTGCTGTGTAGATGAGGACTAAGTTATTCTGAAATAATGTTGCTGTGTAGAAGTACCCTCAATGTTGAAAGATAACACAGAATGCTAAATCCTTCAAAAGATGTTTATGTACAAATACCAGAGTGTGCAACAAAAGTTAAGGACATGCTCTAGGCTCAGCAGGACTGATGACCATAACAGATTCAACCAACCAGCTGCAAGAGGCTAAAGGAGGTGGGGAGGGGAGAGTGTGGCATAAGGGGGACCCTCGGGACAGTGGGGCTGGGCACTGTAGGGGGTGGAGTGGGGGTGGGGGAGAAGCCCCCTCCCTGGGGGCTTGTGCTGTCCCACCCTTACACAATCCTGCTGCTGGGGGGGGAAGCCTTATAGGGGGTGGCTCCTGGGGTGTTGGGGGGGAAAGGGAATCAGAGGAGGGTGGGCTCACTCACCCCTTCTCTTTCATTTTCTGTATGTTTTCTGGGTTTCTTTGTGTCCTTCTGCAGGTGGTGAAGGCCATCAACTCCATCCTGCTGTCGAGGGTCATCCAGCTGGGAGACCTGAATGTGAATCCATGGCCGGATTTGCTGCCCTGGGATTCCTCAACTGCAGGGAAGCCATAGATGGGACCTAATCTGAACCCCAGAACATCAAGCGGACCACTTCATTAATTGAAAGGGCTACTTTTCAATGGTGCTGCAGGCCCTGGTTGACCACCGTGGACAATTCATGGACATTTTTGTGGGGTGGTTGGGCAGGGCACACGATGCCCGCATCTTTAGAAACTCCAGACTGTACCACAAGCTGGAGGTGGGCACCTTTTCCCACCACATCTGGGGATGTGTAGATGCCACTATGCATTGTGGGAGATGCAGCCTACCCCTTCATGCTGTGGCTGATGAAGCCGTACACCGGACACCTAGACCCTAACAGGGAACAATTTAATGCCCACCTGAACCAGGCCAGGATCCAGGTCAAGTGAACCTTCAGCTGCCTCAAGGTGTGCTTCCGGTGCCTGCTGACCCTCTTTGATGTGGGGGAGCACAACATCCCCGAGGTGGTTGCGTCATGTTGTGTCCTCCACAATATTGGGGAGAGGAACGGGGAGGCCTTCCTCCCAGGCTGAGGGGCAGATGCCAGCCATAAGGGCTGTGCATTTGAGCAGTCCTGGACAGTGCCATTCACTAGGCCCATCAGGCTGGGGTATGCATCTGGGGGTATGTCTACACTAGCTTGTTAGTTCGAGCTAGGTAGGCAAATGAAGCCTGGGATTTAAATATCCGGGCTTCATTTGCATGTCTCTGGGCACCGCCAATTTTAAATCCCCCTTAGTCCAAACTCCGTGCCCACAGCTACACGTGGCACGGACTAGGTAGTTCGAATCAGAGATCCTAATTCGAACTACCGTTACTCCTGGAACGAGGAGTAACAGTAGTTCGAATTAGGATCTTTAGTTCGAACTACCTAGTCCATGCCGCATGTAGTCGTGGGCATGGAGTTCGGACTAAGGGGGATTTAAAAATGGCAGTGCCCGGGAACATGCAAATGAAGCCCGGGATATTTAATTCCCGGGCTTCATTTACAGCTCCAGTTGCCCTCATTTGCCTACCTAGCTCAAACTAACAAGCTAGTGTAGACATACCCTGGGAAGCCTTGAGGGAGAGGTTCTCTCAAGCACCCCAGTAACTGTCCCTAGAGTCTCCCCACAGAAGCCTGTGGTTTGCAGCCCTATCCCTTCCCCACCAGAACCCCTCACTTCGCCCTTTTGCTGACCTCCCAATAAACACACCTGTTTTAAAAAAAAATATACTGTATTTACTGTGCATGAAGAAAAGATGGGCAGGGGGAGGGAGTTCTTCAGGAGGAGGAGGGGGCTCTTAACTGGGAGGGGGAGGAGGCTCTTAATTGGGAGGGGGACTCAGAACTGCAAGGGGCATTGGGGGCGGCTCCATGTGCCCCCTCAGGTGCAGGAATCTTGTCAGGGTTCTGGTCAGGTGGGTGTTGGGAGCACAGGGAGATGGCCAGGACGAGGGGCTGGAGCGGGGTCAGTGTTGGTGGGGGGGTAGGAGGAGGAATGGGCATCACCTGGGGAGGGAGAAGAGGCATAGCAGGTGCAGCAGGTGGATAGGTAATGGGCATAGCAGGGGGGACAGGAAAGTGGGAGCTAGGAGTAGCGGCATGAGCCAGTTGTGCTACCATACTGGCCATCATGTTGCACATGTGGTCACACCACTCCAGGAACTGGCCCCAGGAATGTTCCCACCACTCAAAGTTGGCATGGACCTTGTGTACCAGTGTCTGCTCCATGCTCTCGAGAACAGTGATGTGCCTCCACATTAGCTGTTCCTGGACCATGGTGCACCTTCGTGTCCCCTGAGCAGTGGCAGGTGTCTTCAGTAGACTGGCTGGACCTTCACTCCCGCTGGTCCAGATGTGGAGAATACACAAGAGGGAGAGGCAGTCAGTCATCCCTGCAGACACTGTTCCTGAGGCTGTGCCCTCCTCTGTGAGCAGCGACCAACAGTCTACGGCCCACAGGACTGGGCTGCCCACTTCCCCGCCCCCCGCACAGTCCATGGACAAACAGCCAAGGGAAGTGTCCAGCCACAGTAATGCAGCCTGGGCCTCCCTGGGGGCGGCTCATAGCACTGTCTACAGCCGCAACTCCTGTCTCGCACATGTCTGCGTACTCCTCAGTGTGTGGGGTCGAGCCTGTGTCCTTGCGGCTAGCCTGCTTTCAGCGTCCCTCATAGCAGGATGTGTGCGGCCAGCAGAATCCCAGACATGCTCAGGGCTCCCTGCTGTGTCCATGTGCTGAACGTGTGCGTGGACCACAGCATGATGTCCAGCCCTAGCAGCCCGAGCAACACTCATGCCCCGCCCCCTGTGCACCCACCTCCCCCACCCTCTGTATGAGTGACAAAGAGACCATTCACCTGAGGATCCCTCCTAGGCATCCAAGGAGGCCTGGGAGATGTCCTGGCTGATCGGCACCGGCTCCAGGTAAAGGGTCATGGTGCCCCTGTCCTCCTCTTCTTCCTCTTCCTCCTCCAGCTGGCCCTCACCCTCCTCCTCCTCCTTCAGCTGGGTGATGATTGGGGTGGCAGCCCAGAATCCACAAAGATGGATGGGGAATCATCCTTCCCATCCCTCAGGATGCGGTTCAGCTCCCTGTAGTAGGGGTAGGTGTGGGGTCCTGCCCCTGTGCACTTGGTGATGCGGACGTATCCCTGATAGAGTTCCTTGACCTTACTCCAGACCTGTTCCATGGTCTGGGATGGGTGTCTGCACTCTGCCAGGGCCTGCGCCATCCGACCATAAATGTTGGCATTTCTCCTCTTGGCTCGGGGATCCTGGAGCATCTCCTCCTGGCCCCACAGCTCCAGGAGGAACTTGATCTCTGGGCCTGACCAGGAGGTGTGCACCTCTTGCTCCCTGTGGGTGTGTCCTGGGACTCCTGGGGCTGCTCCCATTGAGGGCCAGGGAGGTTGTGGGGGTCTTCAGGAGCAGACATGGCTTGCAAGGCCTGTGGCAGGGAGAGCCAAGTGTCAGGTGCTGCTCTCTGGCTGGCTTCCTGACACATGGTTTGCACAGGGGGACTGCAGCTTTAAGAGGAGCCAAGAGACAGGAACTATAGAGCTGTGAAGAGTTTTATGGAGTGTCCACCAGAGCACCTGTTTGTTTTTTTCTTGGAGGCCATTTCTTGTGCAAAAATCCCCTCCTGCCTGTCCACACATGCCTTTTCATGCAAGAGCTCTTGCACAAAAAGTCTTCTTCCTCATAGATAGAGAAATAACTCTTGCACAAAACCCCCTCTTTTCTTCTGATTTACTGTAAATTTACTTGCACAAAAACATGCTTGTAGTGTGGCTACTCCGTGAGCTTTTGCACAAAAATGGTCGTTTTTGCGCAAAAACTGTGTAGTGTAGACATAGCCTGAGATCCAGAAGGAAATCCCAATCTGGACAAAGGTCTGTGGGACTCCAGTAGAGTCCCACACATGAAGTAAGGAAAAGAAACCAGACAAGGCACCCCCAACTATCAGGTCTCCAGTCAACTGATTGGGTATGCTTTTTTTCTGAGTGCCTGTCAAGGCTGTTCCCCTCTCTGACACTTTCAGTGCAAAAGGTGCAAGACCTGTAAAACCTGT
Source organism: Pelochelys cantorii (assembly GCA_032595735.1). NCBI lineage: Eukaryota > Metazoa > Chordata > Testudines > Trionychidae > Pelochelys > Pelochelys cantorii. The sequence continues at coordinate 91,888,955 of CM064326.1, forward strand.
AAGAGACTTTTAAATACGCTGCCACTAAAGGCTTCTGCTTAAAAACTCCCAAGATCACAGATTCCCTGACCGTGGGTTGTATGCTGCCATGACCTAAATGCAACAACCCCTTTGAGAACCCAGGACGATGCACTTTGGAATTTCTGCCTGTTATTTAACCCCAAGCTCTTTAATCTTCCCTCAGGGATATGTCACCAGAAGAAATTTCTTAATAGATGACCTTTCAGTCTCACAGACCTACATCCAGAACCTCCGGCCTTCTAGGAAAAAAGGATCAGATCAGACCAGACTCTTAAAAAGGTGATTTTATTAACACAATAAGGAAGACAGACTTGGTAAAACATACTTGGTTGCAACAGATGTTACAAAGTAAGTGAAAAAGCCAGATAAAAAACCGAAGGGAATTAACTGCTCCCCTGGGATTCAGTTTAGAAGGTACAGTGTACAGAGGGGGCTTTAGAAGGTACAGTGTACATGGCTCAACACAGAGGAGTTCAACCAACCCCAACATTAAAAATAATGTGATTGTGTCTAACTAAACATTCCCTGTTCTACTTACATATCTGTTGTTTCAAGGTTTAGTTTTTCCTAGGCATGGATATCACTGGAAATCCCATGACTTGTTCTTCGTTTAACTCATGTCTGTATCTCTCCTCTGGTCACACAAAGACTGCAGCAAGCAGATCACTATTTTTCAATTCAAATCCTCACACTCTCTTTTTACTGTCTCTGTCAGCTCCCTGTCAACACCTCCTGGAGATTTTTAAGGACCCACTGTCTCTGGGTTTAATCCTTATAAGCAATTTAGTTAATTAAATGGCTGGGATGTCCAAGAAAAGGAGGGACCCCCTCCCATTCATCACAGTGTTCAAGTCACAAGTATCACGAATGGCTATGTATGGAGTATGGATATAGATAGGTGTGAATGACAGAAAGCTGTGCATGTAAGCATACTCTAGTGAAAGTGACAGTCCCTGTACAAATGAATTAAATTGAGATTACAGGCCAACTGGATTCTGGGTGTGGGCAGATCCTAGCCCAAGGTACCCTGGCTGCAAAGCTTGAAATCCCCAGGGAGACTATCTTCCTGTAACAAATTCATGGAGACATCATACACCTCTATCAGTACATGAATACAGATGACCATAGGGAAGAAGACAAAATCCCTTCTACTGTGGGAGGCCTCAGCACTAGCCTATGCTGCTGTCTTCGTTTGAGACTGGGAGTATTTCTCCAAAGTATTGACGGGTTTAAAACCAACCCCAGAGACCACAGGGAAAGTAGCCACTATAATCTATGGAGATGGAAGCCCACACCTGGCAATGTTGGCTGGCATAAGTGAGGAGCTAGATCTTGGAGAAGGGGTATCTGGTCAAAAGGAAGCTCAGCCAATATGACTCCTACCAAGAAGACCAGAGAAATGGACCTCATAAAGGAGTTGATGAAGGATGAAACCTTAAGTTGGGTGTGGGTACGTCTAGACTACAAGGCTATTTTCAGATACTGTAGGTATCCCAAACCTTGAAAATAAGTGTAGTGTTGTACAAACACCTATTAGTAGTAATCAATTATACTACCTGCTATCTGGAGGCAATCCCACAGCACAACGCCAATGAAAAGATATTTGCCACGGAAATGCTGAAGTATTTACGTCAGTAAAGATACCTAAGGAGAAGCTCATAGATCAAAGAATTAAATGTATGTCTCAGTTGCTGATGTAGATCTGTGATCTTGCAAAATAAATACCTTACACACCTTCATCTATTGGTGGAACAATTCAACCAAACCCTGAAGTACATTTAAAAAATATATGCCTGGAGAACACTGTCATTGGGATCAGATGATCCCTCTCCCATTTATTTGGTATTTGGAAAGTCCCTCAGTCATCTACTGGGTCCGCCTCATATGAACCCCAGGAAAATTATCAGCCTGGTACAAGAAATGTGGGAAGGGCAAGCTCCTAGGACAGATAATATGCTACAATATGTGCTGATGCTCGAGAAGGGGCTTGAGACCCTAAAAGTCTTTGCTCAAGAAAACCTCCTTAATGGACCAAAGAGTGAACCTACAAAAAAGGAACATATGTTTAAGACAGGTAATCAGGTACTCCAACTCCCAAGTGCAGAGTCCAAATTATTTGCCAAATGACAAGGACCCTATGAACTAGTACACTAAATCAGGCCAGTTATTTATGAAATTAGGCAAGGAAACCCATATAGATCTATCAGATTTGTCTTCTAAAGTCATGGAAGGAGCAAGGTTTATTTATTGTCCCTTACGCCCATTAGCTATAAAAGGCTCCCTACCAGCGGGAGAACATCTCTGCCTGGAACAGAGTGCCCAACTAAGAAGCCTCATAAAAGCCTTCTCAACAATTTTCTTCTCCTGGAGATCCATCTCACACATCTCCATTTACAAATGGAACATGGTCAGCTTGTCTAAGAGATCCCCTGACTGCTCACCCAAAGAATGCAACAAACCATGAAATAGGAATTCCAGGTGATGTTGTAGCAGGGGATCATTAAAGTATCTTTCAATGAGTGGTAAAGAACAATCATATTCAACCCAATGTCAAAAGACATGACACTGTTTCAGTACTGGAAAGACTTCAGAAAGAGCTATATGATCCTGAAATTGATGCCTAGCCCATCCCCAAGTAGATGATCTCTTAGACCTGCTGGACGAGGCCTGTATACCACCATATTAGACCTACAGAATAGGTACTGGCAGAGCCCATTCATACTGGAAACACAGGAGAATAGTGCTTTTTTCTATGCCATTTCTAAGTCCTTTGGCCTCCATGGTGTCTCAGCAACAATTCAACAGTTCGTGGATTGAGTCCTGCAACCCTATGGCTCATATGCAGCATATTATATATATGATTTAATCACCTACAGTCAAGAGTGGGAGGAACATCTAACAAAAGTCACTGCTGTGTTTCAGTCCTGACAGAATAATGACATTTTGATATAGAATAGAATGTGTAATTCTCCAAGTCCTTCTGATATCCATTTTTGAGATAAAAATATGTGTGCATTAGCCAAGAACTGATAGATGGAACAAATCACTTACAGTACATTGAATTTTATTTTCAGTTTCCTTCATGCAAGTCCTATTTGATTGAAATTACATATACATATCTGAAGGAAGCATTTGGTCAGTTACTTGAAAGTTAAATGTTTTGCTATGCAAGCACATCAATTGCCAATATTATAAGAGAAGGGTTTTTTTCTTTAGGAGCTGGTCAAAACCTTGCAAAAAGTTTCTATTCCTGAATACTTTAGACTCTAAAGTTTAGAGTAAACTCATTATGAATAGTTCTTTATGTACTCACTTATGCGGCAGCAACACCTTTTTGACAATCAAATATATTTATTTAATATACCTTACAAATAGGCAATTTCAGAAAATGTGCAATATATACATTTAATTAACCTTTTTGGAATTTTTGGAATGTCAAAATACATATGAAGCCTATGTACTTTTTATATATCAGAAGAACTGATGTTGTGTAAATAGAAATAAATGCATTTGTGAAACTGAGATTAGAGATATAAGACATGTATTTCAAGATCTGCATTGAATTTTGGATCATTACAGGGGTGCATCTACACTGCACCATAACTCAAAATAAGATATGCAATTTGAGCTATGAAAATTGCATATCTTATTTTGAAATTTGTCACTGTGTACATTTGCCGCTATCCCAAAATGTCCTTTATCCTCATGGAATGAGGTTTGCAGGGATGTTAGAATAGCAAGTCCATTATATTTTGAAATAACGGGCTTGCTGTAAAGTCAAAGGATAGCTATTTCGAGATACTCTTGTATCCCGAAATAGCACTGCAATGTAGACGTAGCCCAGGAAAATTAGGACCATAAATCTCTCGTTTGTGTTGTGCAACTGCAATACTATCAAACTTGCATCTGATAGGAAATTCAAAGTTAAGATTGATATTGAGCCCTTATGCTGATCTTCCTTACTCTAGTGCAAATCAGGAGAAATGTCACTGAAAATATTAGCGATTCCAGTATGTGAGGAGAATTGGGTCTCTTTCTCTAAATCTAAACACTGTGCTACTACCTCTCACTTTCTATATCTATTTTTTTTCCTTTTTCCTGGATGATTTGAGTTAATGGTGAAATGTCAGCCTGAAGAGCAACAATAATTTGTTTCTAAATTTAAACTTAATGTTTAAATACAAAATACTTCCTAGGGGACATAGAGATGGATGTATTGCAAACATAATTCTACTTGACTGACTTGAGTACTAAACCTGTCAGTTTTAGCTTGAGTGTTAAATATAAGGGTTAGAGCATCCCATGGCTTAAACTGTGCATCATAGACGCAATAAACAAACTTCTCAACCGTCAACAAATATAAATCACTCGGACTGGCTTACTTAGAATTGTCCCAGCTGGGTTTCCCTTTCTTTCTGCTTTTTTGCATGAAGAATTAGCTGCAGGAGACACTGGAAAGTTTGTTGGTATATGTAAATGAAGGGCTGTGACAAAGACTCCCAAAAAATACCATGTCATGTCATTCAAATCCAGTTATTTATAGAGTTATAAATACTGACAAAGTGTAATACACATTTAGGCTGTATTGACCTCATGGCTAGAATGGTTAAGCAATGTCAATAGCATCTTCAGAGGATGTTTCTACAGTTGCTATTATCTGGGGCATTTCCCAGCTGGTATGTAATCTCCTCCTTCCGCTGCACATTCTCTGTTAAGGTACAGGAAGGAAAAAAGATTTAACCTGCTAAGCTGCATGTTTCTGGAGAGAGATGGTAGATGAGCTCATATCCATTACCTGGGGGGGCGGGGTACTGACCACTCTACAGCACGGCCAGGACATAATATCATAAGTAATTTAAAGAGCTAGGCACACCACACCCACCATGAAGTCACCAGTGTGCTTTTCAAGCAGAATTTATGAGATGTTCCTTAGTCTATGAAGCAAGAAAACACTACTGCAATTCAGGAGTAAAAGCAAATAGAATAATCCTGATATTTCCTCTACATGGATTGATGTGGACCTTAGTGTTTATCAGTTATACATCTCTAGGTATCTTCTAGCACTTGCTAAATTGTTCCCTGCTGAAATAAAAGGCAATTTTAAAGTTTAACTTAAAACTAAAAGTGTTTGCACTAAAGTTTTCAATTAAGCTTTACAATTTTAAAGTTAGTTATGAAGTTATGTGAAATTACTCGGAGCCAGAATTCAGCCAATGAAAGATACAATCATAATCAGGTAAAACATTGCATTTGAGAGGCTAGCCTAGGGGAAGCCAAATAATAATTAAATAGAACAGCAACAAAATGAGCCAAAACACAAAGGGTTTTGTATCTATGCAGGCATTAATAGCTGAGTAGGAAAAGTGTGACAGTGATTAGGAGAGATGGAGTTAGTAAATATAGAATATTTTTAAAGTTAACTAGTTATAAAAAGGTGATTTTAACATTTTCAGTGATTGAAAAGATGTCCTGAAGCAAGAAATAACATCTGCAGCAAAGGATGGCTATTGAAATATATAAGGGAGTTTAATATGTAACATTCATATTACATAGGTGATATGCATATTAAGTGCAAGACAGTTTCTGTTCTGTATGGAAAGGTTCAGGGCTTAAATGACAATTGAAATATCTGAAATAAGCAGCAAGTGAAAAAAAGATGGAAAATTAAAGTCAATAGCTGGCTGATGAATAATGCAAAGCAAAGAGGCTATGGAAATAAAAGAAAGATAAAAATATAAAGAGAACCATTTAATCCAGATTACCACAAAAAATGACCCTTGACAAGACAGAATATGCTAAACCTAAAACAAACTGAAGAGAGCTGAAAAAGCCAAGATTGAGAAGGAGGCTTTGAAAGGGAGTCACCGCAAAATAAAAAGAGTCATGAAATCCTGATTGGTACATTGAGAATTAGGAATCTGGGCCAGAACATCTTAAATCCATTAAAAGAAAACAGACTAGTACAGTGTACATTGCCCTCTACCTAACAAGGCAAATGATATCACACCAAAAATGTTATCTATCAAAATGTATTCTGGGGAATTCCTACTTATTATAGTCCATGTGGAAACAAACAAGAAGACTGAAAGGAAATGCTAGTACAATGAAAAATCACTTCAGTAGCCCGAGACAATAAGCTGAATAGAATCAACAGAAAATGCTTTGTCCACAACTTTCACATGATTTGTCCTGGGCTTTTGAGCTGCATTGCTCTAGAGTACAAATATTTTGGCAGTTCATAGTTTGGAAATTCAGTCTTTCATGCACCTAAGGCATGATCCATTAACTGCTTTAAAGATTAGGACCAAAGCCTTAAATTGGCACAGGAAGCTGATTGGACACAGTGGAGGGATTTGATTATGGGCCCAATATGTTCATGGTGTTCTATAATATGGAAAAGGTGGGAATCCACATTCTACATCAGCTGGTGCCTGCTCTTTCTCTTCATACTCAACTTCAGGTATAGTGAATTACCATAATCTAGGCTGGAGATGGCAAATGTATGATCACAGTGGCCAGGTGCTCACCTAGGAATAAGTTTTATAGTAATCTATAGTTGAAAGAAAGTGTTTAAAGGACAAGGCTTGCATGGTGAGTTACTGAATAGCAAGCTGGGGTGTAAAACTATAGAGCTCCAGCATGGCATACATTTCTGTCTATACTAGTGATGGCCAATAAAATGGCAGCAGTTCACCAGGGTTAGCCTCTGGCAGGCCACCATTGCTTTATTTACCTGCACCTCCACAGGTACGGGTGATTGCAGCAACCGTTGGCCACAGATCACTGTTCCTGGCTAATGGGAGTGTTGGGAAGCAGCATGGACTGGCACACCACTTCCCACAGCTCTCATTTGCCAGGAATGGTAATCTGCCACCAACAGGAGTTGCCATCACCTGTACCTGTGGAGTTGTGGCAGCCTGCCAGGGCTGATCCTAGATCACTGGATCCAGCCCCTGGGCTGGTATTTGCCCACCCTTAGTCCATGCACACCTTGATGCTGTGGACTAATGCTTCCTATTGTGTTCTTGCTGTTTCACCAGCATGGATTACAGTTAGGCTATGTCTACACTGCACCATAGTTCAAAATAAGATATGCAATTTGAGCTACACAAATTGTGTAGCTTATTTCAATCTTATTTCAAAATAGTTTATTTCATAATTTGACACTGTCTACACAGTACCAAATTTCAAAATGACCTGCTATTCCAAAATTCAAAAAATCTTACTCCTCGTGGAATGAGGTTTACAGGGACATTGGAATAGTGAGCCCTTTATGTTTCAAAATAACAGGCTTGCTGTGAAGACATGGGATAGCTATAATAGTGCTGCAGTGCAGATGTAGCCTTAGTTTTCAGCATGCTGGACTGCTGTAGATTTACTGCCCAGCTTGCCACATACTGACTTATCATATAGACAAGCCCTTAAATATGGACACTATCTGGTCATCCAGGATCAGTGAGGAATCAAACAGGAGAATGAAACTTTGTGCCATTTTTACAAATGAGGTTTGCATGTCTCGAGGGAAAGTCAGACCATGTCTCTTTTAGTTTAAATAAAAATAAATAATGGCAGATAATGCCTTTTGTGATGAAATCCAGGTTGGGTAAAATAGTCTGCCTTAAAAGAAAATGGTAACAACCTCTCAGGAAGGCTTTAAATAAAATAGGGAAGTGAGAGAATGGCAATTTGTTTTAAAATTTTAAATAGTGCAGAATATAGTGAAGAATGAGTTAGATATTAATATAACAAAACATTTATAAAAATCATGGAAGCAAAATAGGAAAATACTAAATGGTCAAGATTAAGATCTAGTGAGCTTAAATATAACTTGGTGAGATGATTGTCAAAACCTGATGGTCAATATAGTTGTTATATTCTACATGAAAGATACAGAAGAATGGTGAATAATAGAAAAAAATAAATACTAATGAGTAATGTGAGAGGGAAATTCCCCGAGCAAACATGTGTAGGATTGAGGACCATGAACACCTGGCAGAACACCAGTACAGAAAGAGAGTGAGAATGAAAATGTAATTTTTGATTCTGTAAGTACTCCAAATAACAATTATGAAAAGATCTGTAAATTGACAAGTATGGACACAATTGCAACATAAAAGGGTTTAAAGGCCATGTCTACCCTCAGGGGGTTGACAAAATTGCTGGGACGAGGGGGAGCAGCTAAATGCTCCCAGAAAGGGTGGGGCATGGGCAGAAGGGGCAGGGCTGCCCCAGCCCTCACCTCTGTCCAGAGGGCACTTCACCTCCTAGCCCCCTGGTAGCCCTCAGAGTTGCTGCACTCCAGTGGCAATTTAGAGGGGCCAGAGCTTCATTTACCACCTTTTGAATTGCTGGGCCCCAAAACAACTGTCCCCTTTGTCCCCACCCCCTGTCTACACTACATATCAACACTCGATGCAGTTGCTGATGTTTGCCTATTACTTGTGCATGTGCATGTTTGGCTACTTGTTTCAGAACTGCATATATTCACCAGGAATGTTATTGTTGAGGCAAAGTATGGCACATGACAGAAAGGTATCCCAGTGTGCCACACTTTACCATCTGGCACAGTGTCTTTGGAAACTTTATAAATGAGTGACTCAGGAATTTCTGGGAGTTAGAGGTCAAGTTCCCAGTCTACAAATTTCTCCATCCCATAACATCATATTCTATAATTTTTTCACCTTTAAAGAATCCCACAAAAACTGTGACACTTTTCAGCTTCTGTCATCTCCAAACAATACTCTTGCCTTTAGGCACCGCCCCTGAAGTACATGTTGGCCAGGAACCATGGCCAATTGGGTGTAGAGGGGCAGAGCCTGTAGACAGGGGGGTAGCATGTGGAGCCGTGCCCGCTACTCTTGGGAGTGGCACAGGGCCAGGGCAGGGGTGAGTTTGCCTTAACCCTACTGCACCATCTCAAGTGGCTCCTAGGCAGTAAGCAGTGACCAGCTAGAACACACAACATGAACTTCTGCTCAGCTCCCCCCTCCCCAACCCTCTGCCCTGAGACCCACTGTTTTCTTCCCTATATATACAGAGAGGGATCAAAGCAGCTGCAAGGGCTGCTTTAACCTAGTCAAACCAATGCTACTTCACCTTTTGAGGAGAAAGCTTTCTTTCCATTTATGGGTCTCCATAATTTTCAGCTTTCTTAATCAGAATGATCACAGAATTTGTTCTTACATTTTTAGCACTAGAAAACAAGTATCTTGTGGTGATTCTGGTTGGATATTGTACTCGGTACTACACTAGAACTAAAGACATCTGTTTATGCACTTTCTTTAATACAAACCCCACTATTATCAGTATCCGTAAGTATTTAAAATTTCAATTAAGTTGAGTGAATTCCATACAGATGGTGAGTTTGAATAGCTCATTTGATAGAAGAATGATACAGTTGATTACAAATTATCTTTTTGGCTATTCTGCTGAAAGAATTGGAAAGTATAAATTACAGAACTGTTCATGAACCAGAAAATATGCATATTAATTTTTGGATAAAAAGAGAATGTTGAAAACAGTGATAACTGCCCATTTAATTTGCATTTAGTCACATCAGTTTTCCTGGACTGTTGAATTGGAAGTTATAATTGCATTTCAGTACCAGAAGAAAATACTATCTTTTTTGTAAAAACAAACTGTGGGCCTGAATTTACAATTTGTTACTTGTGGTAACCACCTGAATCCATATGGAATCCCAAAGATTTCATAGAGCATATATAGAGTCTTTTTTCAGTCTATTTGTAGTAGACTTGGCCACCACCCGTGGCCAGAGGTGCCTCTGAGGTGCTCTAACAATTGCTTTTCTTCTTACTATCTCAGCAAATAGTCAGTCTCACAGGCCCTTCTAGTCAGGTTTATTCCTTTTTTCCCCCATTTCCCAGTACAGAGAACCAAAATTGAAAACATCATAACAATTACCCTGCTGGTCTTGAGTACTGGCCTCGGGGGTATCTCTTCCACAGCTTACTGCCAGGCCTTCTGTTTCTGGTAGTCTCAGCAACTCACACAAAACCCCACTTGCACTGCAGCTTCCTGCTACTTGTTTTCGTAGAAACACTTGATCCAAGCTGGGTGTGACTCCCCCAGAATCAGGGTGGCTAGCCCTCCAGCTCTTCACAACAAGTCATCTTAATACCCTATTGCTATATTGATTTGACAGTGGACTTCCAGAATCTTTTTTGTGAATGCCTTTGTGGCATTATGCAGTTAGAGACTGCAACTGACTCTTCAGTCAACAATGTGACAGTAAACTGAGGTATAATTGAACTACACAAAACACGCTAAAAGAAAATTGATAGGTTTTTGTTTGTTTGTTTGTTTGTTTGAAGTTTCAAATGATAATAGTGAGTCATGTAATCTGTGTGCTTTTTCATCTGGAGACATGTCTTTTAAATGTTAGATGACTATATGTGACTGTTGTACACTGGGAGCTGTAGCTTTTAAGCAGTGAGAACCATGAGAGTGATGCTTCATTTTCACTTTCTCACTCAGTGGAATGACTGCCTTTAGTAAGAGGCTGTGTTCCTACAGTTTGTTCTCCCTGGAAAACATAGCTGTTAAGTTCCACCCAGGTCTTTGAGAGACATCTTTGTAGCTGTGAGCATGAGACATGAGCAAGATTTTTTTTTATTCAGCATGCTTCCCTTTATATAATATCTCCATTGTCACATCTCGTGTGGGTGAAAACACCTTGAGAGGTAAGTTAGTATCATTAGCTCCATGGGTAACATAAAATAGGGACTGACTCCAAGATCATATAAAAGGTCAGAGACAGAAGTGGGAATGGAACAAAGGAGTTTTGGCTCCCAGGTCCATGTAGAATTCACAAAGCCATTCTTTCTTAATCAGAACGATCACAGAATTTGTTCTTACATTTACATTTCCACGAGGTATAACGGGGCGGTCGACAAGGGCTTCCCTTGTCGACCGCGGAGCGTCCAGACTACCGCACTGTGCTGCCAAACAGCTGATCGGCACAGCGCGGCAGCCATTTTGATGTAAATGAAGTGGCGATTATTTAAATCACCGCTTCATTTCCCTATGTCTAGAAACCTCATCTACAAGGCTCCGTCGACTAAGCCATGTAGTCTAGACATACCCTAAAGGTGTACCTTGATAGCAGTTTTAAAGTATCTAAAAGGTTGTTACAAGGAGGAAGGAGAACAATTGTTCTCCTTGGCCTCTGATGATAGGATAAGAAACAATGGGCTTAAATTGCAGCAGGAAAGGTTTAGGTTGTATATTAGAGGAAAAAAACCTTCCTCACTGTCAAGGCTGATGAGTAATGGGAAGACTGATGCAAAGTAAGTGGCAAGATTTATGATAAATGCATGCTTAGGGACTACTTTGCAAAACCATGGTAAATCCAGTTCTTCTGCATTGTTCAGAAACATGGGACTTCATTTAGAGTGAACATGTATTGAAAATAAATGTTTGAATGCAGTGAGTGGATTACATTAGTGGATCACATATGGAAAGATGTCATCAGGAATAAGACCAAGTTCCTTGGTATCAGAGATAAGTTTCAAAAGAAGAGATTCAGATGGTATGGACAGGTACAAAGAAAAATGAAGGGAATCTTGTTAAGGGAGGCATTTGAACTTAGAGTTGGTGAGTGGAGAACAAAAGCCAAGAAAATGGCAGTTGGACTATGTATGGGAAGAGAGAGTGAATATGGAGTGAATAATGGACTCACAAACTTGAAAAAAAGACTAATCCACACTCCTGCTAGTTACAACAACAACAACAAGATGATACTTACAGATTAATAGTAACTGTTGTTTCCTCATAGAGTATTTTCAGGGACCATAAATCCACATTAAGATACCAGTGAATCAGGTGAGTCAATTTTCAAGGCTTCTGAAAGCAAAGTACCTTAAGAAAAGTCAGTTAGAGCTCTCAACTGGTCATTGTGTAAATCATTTAGTTTCTTATTGAGGAATCACATGTTTATTGTAAGGTCATATTTTCTTATTTGAACATTTAGTTCTTCTACACCTAGGCTATGACTACATTATTTCAAAATAACTCATGTTATTTCTAAATAACAGAACGTGTGTCTACACAGCAAGCCCACTATTTCAAAATAATTTCAAAATAATGGGCTTCTTACTCTGATTTCTGTAACTTTCATTTCACAAGGAATAACGGAAGTTGAAGGAAGAATCCCTTCCTTCAACTTCCTGCTGTGTAGACAGTGCCAAAAGTTGAGTTAAGGTACTTCGACTTCAGCTACGCAATGAACATAGCTGAAGTTGTGTATCTTAACTTGACTTTAGTCCACAGTGTAGACATATCCCTCCAGGGCAACAAGTCCCATGAAGTCAATGACACAATTTCCTTGGTTTCAGTGGGTGCAAGCCAAGACCCCAAATCTGGTTATTTCACAAAAGTAAAATATGGGTCCTCTTCAAATGCCCCCTCTCTTCCAAGTGGTGTTAATTGTTTTAACCCAGCTAGCTTTTTGGAACTCTGTTTATGTAAACAATATTATCAAAAGGAAAACAGTGCCAGATGGACCAGTGCAATGTTGGAAATAACTGAATGACTCAGAACAAAAGTACACTCTATTGTAATGAAAAGTCATGAATGGAGTAATTATGGCTTCACTAAAGTACTGTTTAAAGCTCTGCAAATGCCAAGATTTTACTATTGCAGCTATATTTGTAGCCTTCTCCAGACCCACAACCTATGTCTATGACATTCACACACATTTATAGCAATTGCATGGTAAATACCATCAGCAATTTCCAAAATAGGATTAACTTGTTTTTGAAAAATTGTGTATATTGACATAATGCTTTCAAGTCATTTGGGGATTCTGAGACTAGCACAATTAAATCTAACACACTCCTTATTGATTGTTAAGCATCTCTTAATATTCTCCTTGAGTGTCAATCTAAACAAGTGTGCTACATGCTGTTTCTAAGGAGAGGGGAAAATAGCCTCAATGAAAATGAAGTACCACTTCAAGAATCAAACTTTCACTCATAACACAAGGAAACATTTCAAGCAAAACATCCCTCACATTAGGTAGGAGTTTTGCCTGAGTAAGGAATACAGGATATTCTCTATGATGGATCTTTTATTCTCATGAGATCCAAATATTATGAGAGCTCCTGTCAAACATCTTTCCATTTATTTTTTCATTCCTCTTGACATGTTCTTTGCCCTCTGTCAGTGGAAATTTGCTTGAAGATCTCCTGATATTTTATAGAAACCCCTCTGCCAAACTCACTCATCACTGAGTCTCCTCAAGAACTTTTTCTTTCCATCCCCCTGGGGAATTTTGAATCTATGTAAGATTCCCCCTCAGAAAAACATTATTTCCCTTTGGAGAATCATCAAATGCTTTGATATGTTCTAAAAAGCGCTTTCATACACTGCAGGTATGGAGTTTTTGAACAGGGATGCTTCCTGGTGAAAACAGATATACTGCAAGAAAAATGAAATTATCATTCAGGAAATTATAAAGATTATAAATTATGAAATTATAAAGATGAATTACAGAGAGGCACATGTCAGGATCAGATAAACAGCACCCCAGCTTACTTACATACTAATGCTTCTACCCTGTCAGCAAGATGAATGCCATTAGTAAATATTAAATCAAGCAGCCACAACTTAAATCTAGTCTTAATCAAATGAGAAGATTTTTACTGAAATAATAATATTTAGCTATTATGCAGAGATAAAATTTAAAAACATCTTTAAAAAAAAGTTAAGAATCATTACCTGCATTTTACTGATAGGGAAATGGACACACAGAAAAAACAGAACAAACAGAATTCACTGACAGTGCTACCTTGTGGTGAGATAAGAGTGCGGCAGGTTGTCTTCCTCCTGCTTTTTTATAATACAGCTCCACCCTGCAATGGTCAGTCCTTAAAGTAACTTAACCCTACAGAAAGGTCACTTTCTGATTCACCCATTTCAGCGTATATATAAAGAATCCCATTACAGGGAAGTCTGTGTAATTCAGCACAGGAATTGGAGCTTACTCCTTGGGTCAGAGCCTCATATTCCAATCCCTTGGTAGGATCTTGGATAGTTTCTGTCACCTAGGTTCCCTGTCAGGGGATAAATTTCCAATGTAATCATACTCTAGGGATGGATAGAGGAGCCCAGGTCCATTTCTTCCAGTGAGTTGCAATCCAGGGCCTAGTGATAGGTAGCTAAGTCCAGTGTCTCAGGATGCTACACTGCTGTGCTGCCTCCATAGACCACTTCCTTCCAATCCCATCTTTTGTCACAAGCTAAATAAATAGTGGAAGTCCAATCCTAGTGCGATAAATAGAAAGGAACATAAACACTGTCAAATCAAGTGTAAAAATGAAATAAGAAAATCAAAAAAAGATTTTGAGGAACAGCTAGCCAAAAACTCAAAAAGAAATAACAAAATGTTTTTTAAGTACATTAGAAGCATGAAGCCTGATAAAAAACCAGTGGGTCCCCTAGACGATCGAGATATAAAAGGAGCAATCAAGGACAATAAAGCCATTGAGGAGAAACTAAATGATTTCTTTGCTTCAGTCTTCACGGCTGAGGACATTAGAGAGATTCCCAAATCTGCACCGTCCTTTGTGGGTGATGAATCTGAGGAACTGTCCCAGATTGAAGTGTCATTAGAGGAGGTTTTGGAACAAATAGAAAAACTTAATGTCAACAAATCTCTGGGACCGGATGGCATTCATCCAAGGGTTCTAAAAGAACTCAAATGGGAAATTGCTGAACTATTATCTGTGGTTTGTAACCTATCCTTTAAATCGGCTTCCGTACCAAATGACTGGAAGGTAGCTAACGTGACACCAATATTTTAAAAGGGCTCTAGAGGCGATCCGGGTAAGTCTAACTTCAGTACCAGGCACATTAGTCGAAACAATAGTAAAGAATAAAATTGTGAGGCACGTAGAATAACATAATTTGTTGGACAAAAGTCAACATGGTTTCTGTAAAGGGAAATCCTGTCTTACTAATCTATTAGAGTTCTTTGAAGGGGTTAACAAACATGCAGACAAGGGGGATCCAGTATATATAGTATACTTAGATTTTCAGAAAGCCTTTGACAAGGTCCCTCACCAAAGGGAGGTAAATTACATGGCCATGGGATAAGAGGGAAGGTCCTTTCATGGTCTGAGAACTGGTTAAAAGACAGGAAACAAAGGGTAGGAATAAATGGTAAATTTTCAAAATGGAGTGGGGTAACTAGTGGTGTCCCCCAAGGGTCAGTCCTAGGACCAATCCTGTTCAACTTATTCATAAATGATCTGGAGAAAGGGGTAAGCAGTGAGGTGGTAAAGTTTGTGGATAATACCAAACTGTTTAGGATAGTCAAGACAGAAGCAAACTGTGAGGGACTCCAAAAAGATCTCACCAAACTGAGTGATTGGGCAACAAAATGGCAAATGAAATTTAATGTGGATAAGTGTAAAGTAATGCACATCGGGAAAAATAACCCCAACTATACGTACAGTATGATGGGGGCTAATTTGGCTATGACAAATCAGGAAAGAGATCTTGGAGTTATCGTGGATAGTTCCCTGAAAACTTCCACACAGTGTGCAGCAGCGGTCAAAAAGGCAAATAGGATGCTAGGAATTATTAAGAAAGGGATAGAAAATAAGACACAGAATATCTTACTGCCCCTATATAAAACTATGGTACGCCCACATCTTGAATACTGTGTACAGATGTGGTGTCCTCACCTCAAAAAAGATATTTTGGCCTTGGAAAGGGTTCAGAAAAGGGCAACTAAAATGATTAGGGGTTTGGAACGGGTCCCATATGAAGAGAGGTTAAAACGACTGGGTCTTTTCAGTTTAGAAAAGAGGAGACTGAGGGCGGATATGATAGAGGTATATAAAATCATGAGTGGTATGGGGAGGGCGAATAAAGAAAAGTTATTTATTAGTTCCCATAAGAGAAGAACTAGAGGATACCAAATGAAGTTAATGGGTAGCAGGTTTAAAACTAATAAAAGAAAGTTCTTCTTCACACAGCGTGTAGTCAACCTGTGGAACTCCTTGCCAGAGGAGGACGCCTTGCTAGGACTATAACAGAGTTTAAAGAGAAGCTAGATAATTTCATGGAGGTTTGGTCCATAAAAGGCTATTAGCCAGGGGATAGAAATGGTGTCCCTGGCCTCTGTTTGTCAGAGGCTGGAGAAGGATGGCAGGAGACAAATCGCTTGATCATTGTCTTCGGTCCACCCTCTCTGGGGCACCTGGTGCTGGCCACTGTCGGCAGACAGGATACTGGGCTAGATGGACCTTTGGTCTGACCCAGTAAGGCCATTCTTATGTTCTTATGTTATGTTCTAATAAAACACAAAGGCTGCGTCTAGAATGGCAAGTTTTTCCGCAAAAGCAGCTGCTTTTGCGGAAAAACTTGCCAGCTGTCTACACTGGCCACTTGAATTTGTGCAAGAACACTGACGATCTAATGTATGATCGTCAGTGTTCTTGTGCAAATACAATGACTCTCCCGTTTGGGAAAAAGCCCTCTTGCGCAAATGCTTTTGTGCAAGAGGGCCAATGTAGACAACTGAGAACCATTTTGTGCAAAAAAGCCCCGATGGCGAAAATGGCAATCGGGGCTTTCTTGCGCAAAAGCGCGTCTAGATTGGCACGAACACTTTTCCGCAAAAAGTGCTTTTGAGCAAAAGTGTCTGTGCCGATCTAGACGCTCTTTTCCGCAAATGCGTTTAACGGAAAAACTTTTCCGTTAAAAGCATTTGCGGAAAATCATGCCAGTCTAGACGTAGCCAAAGGGTATGTCTACACTACAGAGTTAATTCGAAACAACAGACGTTATTTCGAATTAACTGTAATAGTTGTCTACACATACAAACCGCTATTTCGAAATAAATTCGAAATAGCAGAACCCTTATTTCGAATTAGGTATACCTCATTCTACGAGGAATAACGCCTAATTCGAAATAGCTAATTCGAAATAAGTGCTGTGTAGACACTTATTTCGAATTAGGGGGCCTCCGGCCCTTGCCAGTTCCCCCTGGTGGCCACTCTGGGCCAAACCAGGAAAACTCCTCTCCTCTCCCCCAGCCCCGGGGCCCTTAAAGGGGTAGGCTCTGGCCAGACGGCACTTGCCAGAGCCAGGCCTGCCAGCAGTCTCTGCCCCTGACCCAGTGTCCCCAGGATGAGCCAGGCAGCCAGTGCCAGCCAGCTCTCCCCCGCCCAGTCCCCCAGCACCCAGGGGCCAGCCAGGGGCCGTAAATGGCACGCACCCTCATGGACTAGTGCAGAGATCATGGACCTCATTGAGGTTTGGGGGGAGGCCACCAACATCCATGATCTCCGCACTAGGTGGAGGAACGTGGCCAGCTACAGCCGCATAGCGGCCACCATGGCCAGGAAAGGCCACAGGCGTGCCCAAGAGCAGGTGCGCCTGAAGGTGAAAGAGCTGCGGCAGGCGTACGCCAGGGCCACCTGCCCCTACTTCCCCACCCTCATGGGGGGTGGGGCAGTCCATGCCAGCCCGGGAGGCAGCGAGCAGGGACCGGAGGGCCCTGACCTGGGCACACCAGAGAGGCCACCGCCAGCTGTCCCGGCACCGGAGTCGGCAGGGTCGTCCAGGTAAGTGCCAGCACTGTCCCCTACCCAGGGGGGAGGCGGAGAGGGAGACCAGGGACCACGCGCATGGGCCATGCCTCCTACGGATCACGCAGCCACCTGTGCACATGCGAGCACATGCCATGCCACCCTTGGGCAGGTGGCTCCAGCTGTGTGACACGCAGGGGCCATGGCTCAATAGGCACATGTGTGTGTGAAGAGACCTGACATGCTCCCGACCCCAGGGTGGGACCCAGCAGGATGCTCTCCCTTCACATGCCCCCTCTACACAGAGGCAGGGGACATCTCCCCCTCACCCCGGCCGCACTATACATGGCACAGGGGCATGGGTGCGGTCTTAGGGCAGCTCCCAGTCCTGGGGAGAGCCAGACATCCTGACCATGGCCTCTGTGAAAGCACATTGGCTCTGACGGTGCAGGGCACGGTCGCCCTCACGTTGCAGGGGGGGCTGGGCATCATCCACTCTGTCCCCAGGGAGAACTGACCACTTCTCTTCTTTCTCTACAGCTGCACCAGCTGCTCGTGCAGGGCGCACCACCCCACCCGGGACATGCTCCCACACCCGCAGCCTATTCCAGACCACCAGCACGCGGCAGGAGTACTGGAACCAGCACCTGGGGACCCTGTGAGCCCTGAACCGCACCATCCAGGCTTGGATGCCAAAGGACCTGCAGCTCCGCCGGGAGCAGCTTGCTGAGGACCGAGAGATGAACGCAAACCTTCAGGCCCTGCTGCAGAGCATGCTTCCCCGTGCCGGTCCTGCATCTGCTGCCCCCCCAACTACTGTTCCTCCTCCCACTCCTGCCCCCCTCCCACCTCTTCCTCCTCAACCTCCACACCCTCCTCCTCCTCAATGTCCACACCCCCCACCTCAACCTCCGCACCCTCCTCCCCATCCCCCTGGGGATGCCGAGGCCCCCTCCCCCACCATGCTGGGAGGCGGTTGGCCCAGCGAGACCCCCAGCCCTGAGTGCTGAGCTTCCCCTCCCCCTTCTTCCCCTTGCTTCCCCCTTCCAGCTCCCTCCTCCCAGTTTTCTCCCTCCCCTCTCCCACCCTCTCTCCTCCCCTCTCCCACCTCCTTTCCCCTGTCTCCCCAGAGTTTCATTCCCCCTCCCCAGTTGTGTTAAATAAAGACAGTTTATATTTTTGAAAATACGTGTCTTTTATTTGACGTCAGGAAGGGGGGGCTAGGGAAGGGTAAGTGGAAGGACAAGAGGGAGGAATGGGGCACAAGCCCCCAGTGGAGCAGACTGGGGAGACTGTTAGCGCTCCTCAGGGTGGAAGCTCTCCCGCAGGGCCCCCTGGATCCTGAAAGCCCCTCGATGGTCCTCCTGGATGGTAGCCTGCAGACAGTGCAGCCAGGCTGCTGGCAACATGTCCTCGAGACGCAGCAGAGTCCCTGGGGGCAGGTCTGGTTCCATGTTCCATGACCTGCAGTGGCGTCCCGAGTGAGGGCAAGCAGAGCACTCCGAGACACAAATGCTTTGCTGTCCCTCAGCGAGGTAGACCAGAAAGCAGAGAAACCTGAGAACTGTCTGTCCGGGATGGGGGTCGGGTGCCTTTAAGCACAGACCTTGGCTAGCCTGAGGCAGCAACCCCACACACTAAGTCCGACCCTGATGCCCTTTTGGCTCTGGTTTTGGCCAGCCTTACCTTCGATTCAGGGTCCACTCAATGTGGACGCGCTATTTTGAATTAGAAAAATGCTATTTCGAATTAGTTTTTGGGTCTAGATGCGTTATTTCGAATTAGCTTATTTCGAATTAACTAATTTGAAATAAGTTAATTCGAAATAGCACTGTAGTGTAGACATACCCTAAGATACAGTCTCTGTGTAGTGGTGGCAAGGTTGTTCCTCCCTCTCTGGGTTGGTAGGAAGCTACACTGCCTCACTACATCATCAGACCACTACCTAGTGTTAGGAATGAATGTTAAAGTGTAGCATCCTGACCAGCAGACAACTTCATATAGCTCTTGAGGCCTGTATGCAGAGTCTGCACACTGCTGATGTCTATGGTCTCTGGGCCTTTGTAGTAGGGCTCAGAGCCCACACAGGCAGAAATATCCCCAGGCCTTCACTCAAGAGTGAAGCAAACACAGTGGTTGATTTGGTCTGGCCTCCGGAGGCAGAGAACAGAGCAAGACTGACAGGAAGTTAGTTTAGGACTCTAACTGTAGGGCCAGAGGAAGCCCAGGAGTCAATCAGCTCTGGTACAGAGACAGACTAAGCCCTTAATTTAGGGTACGTCTAGACTACAGGGGTTTGTTGGCAGATGTTTTGTCAACAAATTCTGTCAACAAAACTTCTGTTGACAAAGAGCGTCTAGACTGCATCAAGCAGATAGACAAAGCCATTTGCTTTGTCGACAACGAGCGACCTGACTGCTGGATGCTCTGTCGACAGAAGAAGGCACCTGGAACTGCTTATGCCAGGTCACAGGGGCAGCATGTACTTCCTGGTGCTGCTGCCTGCCCTTTGCAGAGACGTGTGCTAAAAGGGACCCTCCCCCGACCAGCCGTTGCTCTGCTGCTGCAGCTGCCTTGCTTACCTCCTAGAGGGACAGCAAAGGTTTTATAGTGCTTGCTGTGAGTGTCCTGCTTCCTGGGACACCACAGCAGTTTGGATTTTTTTTCTGAAGGTTTTTCTGATCCCTTTGTTTGCCATGGAGCCAGAGCTGCCCCTGGGCAGGTGCTGGCCCCACTCCACCATGCTTCAAACGCTGCTGCAACTGCATGAAACTTTCATGCTGTTAATGCCTGGTCCTGATCCTGCACCCAGGCTGGAGCCCCTACTTCAGGATGCAACAGCACTGTTCTTGCCTCTGAACTTTTTCCCGGAGAGGCGATTTTGGAGGCTGGAGACAAGTACGGTGGGACCAGCTCGTAATGGAGCAGTGGGATGACCAGGGTTGGCTCTGAAATTTTCGGATGCAGAAGTCCACCTTCCTGGAGCTCTGTGCCTGGCTTGCCCCCACCCTGCAATGACAGGACACCCACCTGTGCCCTGCCATCCCGCTGGAGAAGAGGGTAGCTATTGCCCTCTGGAAGCTGGCCACTCCTGACAGCTACTGGTCAGTGGGACACCAGTTTGGTGTGGGGAGATCTACTGTTGGTGCCGTGTTGATGGAGGTAAGTCCCTGGGGGGGAGGGGCAGTCCATGAGGGGTAGGGGGACTGTACCAGAAGAGGGCAGGGGGGGCAATGGAGGGGAGGTGGTGGAGGGCTCCTGGCCTCACTCCACCGTACTGCTGGGAGCAATCACCGGGGGTGGGGGGACTCTTGCGGTCTTGGGAGGGAGGGAAAGGGGGTACCTCCCAAGGACTTGGGCAACCCCTCTAACTTGGTATTGTGTGTATTTGTACGTGTCTATTTCTGCAGGTGGTGAGGGCCATCAACTCAGAGCTGCTGAACCGGATTGTCCTCCTTGCAGACCTAGACACCGTCATGGCCAGTTTTGCTGGGCTGGGATTCCCAAACTGTGAAGGAGTGCTCTATGGAACTCACATTCCCATCCATGCACCGCCCCATCGAGCAACCCATTATATTAACTGAAAAGGGTACTTCTCCATTGTGCTGCAAGCCCTGGTTGACTACTGTGGACTATTTATGGACATTTGTGTTGTGTGGGGTGGTCGGGCCGGGCACACAATGCTCGGGTCTTCCAGAATTTGCACCTTTATGAAAGGCTGCAGGCTGGAACCTTCTTCCCCAGCGAACCTTTGCTGTTGGGGACGTGGAGATGCCGGTCTGTATTGTGGCCTATGCAGTGTACCCCCTCATAACCTGGCTCATGAAGCCATACACAGGGCATCTGAACCCAAGCAGGGAAGTCTTTAACCCACACCTGACATGCGCACATTTACAAGTGGAATGCGCATTTGGCAGGCTGAAGGGGAGGTTTAGGTGCCTGCTCACTCGCCTTGACATGGGGGAACACAACATCCCAGAGGTGGTGGCAGCATGTTGCATCCTCCACAACCTGGTGGAGAGCAAAGGGGAAGCCATCCTCCCAGGCTGAGGGCCAATGGCTGAAGTGGAGAGGAAGCAGTTTGCACAGCCTCGGACAGCTGCCGTTCGCCAAGCCCATCAGGTGGGGGTCTGCATTTGGGAGGCTCTGCGTGAGCGCTTCTCAGCTGGAGCCCAATGACTCCCCTAGGTCTCCCCAATGGGGCCTGAGGGCCTGGCCCCCCCCCCGTCCCAAAACCTTCCCTCCCACAATCCATCCCTGTACCAGCCTCCGAACAGTTAAGACACACACACACCACGTTAAATATGATAAATATAAAGTTTATTAACAAGTAACGTTAGAATTTAGAACTGTTATAAAACATAGAATTGTTCAACAACTGTTAAAAAATAAACTTTTTTTTGAACTATTAACCTGTAACTGGGGTAGGAGGGGGGGTTTCAACCTGGAGGGAGGGAGGGAGGGCAGGCAGCTTTAGGGTAATGCCGGTGTCGCCTGGGCCGCAAGGCTTTGCCACCTCTTGTCTGTGGACCCTGCCGTCCTCAGGCTCGAGTCAGGGCTGCAGATGGCTCTGCTCTAGCAGGGAGGGGGGCAGGGCTGGGGGGGGTGGCAGGGATTGAGGGAGAGGAAGGGATAGGATGAGCTGAGGGAGAGGAAGGGGGGTCAGAGGGGGCTGGAACTGGATGGGCAGGAGGAGTCCCCAGGGGGAGAGGTCCTGGCACAGCCAGGTCCTCCCAGACGGTGGTACACATCGTGCTCCACTGTGGTAGAAAGTCCTCAAGGAGGCAATTATGCCAGTGAGCCTCCTCCCTGGTTCTTTCGGCCATGGTCTCCTGCATTTTGGCCATGGTCCCTTCAATGTTCTCCATCACCTGCACATGCCTCCGCAAGAGGTCATTATGGGCCCTCCAATGCCTGCAGGTGCTTTGGGACTGGGTGGGTGGTGGCACTGGTGTTGCCCGGTGGTCAGCAGCAGCAGCAGGTCCGGCTGTGGAGAAGAGGGAGAACTGATCAGTGTTAGGAATTCACACACAAGTCCTTACAACAAGGGATGGGAATGCTGTTACTGTTAGGCCGTGTCTGGCCCTGCCAGCCACCTCGGCTGCACAGGGGCCCCGTTGTGGCTAGGGCAATGTCTGCCTCCACCCCCTACATGCCCGTACAGGCCAGGGAAGTGTGCAGCCACAGTGGGACAGGGGCCTGCAGCACCTTGGGTCTCCCATGGCCCCCACCCACATACCCACTACCTGCCCACCTGCTTGCACAAGCACAGAGAGATGCAAGCTGTCCAGAAGGACCAAGACGTGCACATTGCTCTGCATCCTCTCTGCTCCCACCTCCCCCGTTCTGTGTCTGTGACCCTGACTGCACTCACCTGATGTTCCTTCGCCAGCGTCGGAGGATGCCTGCGAGGCTTCCTGGGTCTCCGGGACAGGCTGCAGGGTCAGGGTCAGGGTGTCATCTGTCTGCTCCTCCTCCTCCTCCTCCTCCACATCTTCCCTGGGGACCTCTTGCCAGCCCTGCTGCACCGGTGTGTGCAACCCTGTGTGCACGAGCACCGGTGCAGACATAGGTTCCTGGCTTCCCAGGATGCAGTCCAGTTCGTTATAATAGGTGCAGTGCACTGGGGCTGCACCTGACGCTGAGCTCTGCTCTCGGGCCTTCACATAGCCCTGCCGAAGCTCTTTTACTTTGGCCCGGACCTGTTGCAGTGTCCTGGGGTGGTGCCCTTTATCGGCCAGCCCCTGACATGCGGCCATAGATGCTGGCGTTCCTGCGCCGGGTGTGCAGGGCCTAGACTGCTTCCTCCTCCCCCCACAGTTCAAGTAGTATCAGGACCTCTGGCCCTGACCAGGCTGGGGCTCTCTTTTTCTCGCCTGAGGGAACTTGGGCTGGCTCCCTCAAAGATCCTTGGGGGCCTCATGGCTCTGGAGCTGCACACATGGCCACGTGCAAGTGAAGCTGGGAGAGCCATGTGCTGACAGACTAGCTCTGTGGCCAGCTTCCTATGCCTTTAAAACATGGCTACAGACAGGAACAAGTAGGGATAAGGAGGTGTTAGTGCCATTATACAAGGCATTGGTGAGACCCCATTTGGAATACTGTGTGCAGTTCTGGTCTCCCATATTTAAGAAGGATGAATTCAAACTGGAACAGGTACAAAGAAGGGCCACTAGGATGATCCAAGGAATGGAAAACCTGTCTTATGAAGGGAGACTCAAGGAGCTTGGCTTGTTTACCTTAACCAAAAGAAGGCTGAGGGGGGACATGATTGCACTCTTTAAATATATTAGAGGGATAAATACCAGGGAGGGAGAGGAATTATTTAAGCTTAATACCAATGTGGACACAAGAACAAATGGATATAAGCTGGCTAGTAGGAAGTTTAGACTTGAGATTAGACGAAGGTTTCTAACCATTAGAGGAGTGAGAGTCCACTTTTGTCGACAAAACCCTGTACTCTAGACACACCCATAGAGACAGAACAAGCAATCCCCTGGTGACTCATTGTAGAAACAGAGCACACCCAAAAGCCAATTGTACCTGGTCTCCTCATTCAGGCTACCTCTAGACTGCAAGCCCCTTTTGAAAGAGGCTTTTTCGAAACATACTTTCGAAAAAGCCTCTTTCAAAAAAGAGCATCTAGACTACAACCAGTACTTTCAAAACAGCAAACCACTTTTTCGAAAGAGAGCACCCAGGCAGACTCTTTTCAAAAAAGTACAGTTTGCATTACATAGCGCCTTTTTTCAAAAAAAGGCGTTCTTCCTTGCAAAACGAGGTTTTCCGCGGTCAAAAAAACTGCTGGGTTTGTTCGATTTACTTTTGAAAGAACGCGGCAGCAGTCTAGACGCAGGGGAAGTTTTTTTGAAAAAAGGTCACATTTTGTTAAAAAACTCTGTCGTCTAGACACACCTTCAGAAGCAAAGCACACCAACTAGTCAATTAGCTTTGCTTTGTGGATTAGAGGCGGAGGACACCCAGTACTCAATTAACCCTGGTAACTTTGTAAAGCCAAAGCCCACCCAGGATACTTCTAAACTACGTTCTGTTTTCAAAAGAGGATATGCAAATTCCTGCGGTCCGATATCACTTTCGAAAGCGGAGATTTTGAAAGTGAAAGTAGTCTGGACGTGGTTTTTTTTCGGGAAAAATCCCTTTTCCAAAAAAACCTGCATAAACCTCATTTTTAAGGAAGAGCATTTTTTTTAAAAAGGGGCTTTTTTCAAAAAAAAATGCATCCATACTACTTTCACTTTCGAAAGATCCGCTTTCGAAAGTGAGATCGGAAGAGGATATGCAAATTCCTGTGGAATTTGCATATCCTCTTTCAAAAACAGAATGTAGTCGAGACATAGCCCCAGTGTTCAGTGAGCTCTGTGCTCTTGTTGCAAAGCAGCCCCAGCAGACCATTAGCCCTAGTCTCTTGATTCAGGTCTCACCAAATAATCAATTAGTCCTCATCTTTTATAGCAGAGGCCAAGGAAACCCCAAGTGCAGGGAACCCTAGCTCCAGCAGACATCCAGTGAACACAGACCACTGGGACTGATGATGGGACCCAGGATAGCAGGTGGGGTCCGGGCCCATCCTACTCCACCAAAACCCAAGCCAGGGCCCTAACAGGGTCAGTGAGGATCCCAACTTCATCATGCTTCATGTGCCTGAGGCAAAAAGCTGCAGAGACACAGATTGATTGGTCAGAGATTTGGACTCGATGACCTCCTGAGGTCTCTTCTAACCCTATGATTCTATGATTCTGTGACTGCCCCTGAACCACTTCATCCCCTTCATTCTATGAGGAATAGTGCCTATTTTGAAATAGTCGCTGTGTAGACTAGGAATAGGGGCTATTTCGAATTAGGGGGCCACCCTGCCCACAAACAGGAAAACTCCTCTCCTCCCTGCCCCCCCCCCCCCCCGAGCCCTTAAAGGAGTAGAGTCTGGCCAAGGTCTTTGTGGCTAGTTCCAGGCCTGCCAGCCCAGAGCCATTCTGCTGCTGCCCCTGACCCAGTGGCCCCAAAATGAGCCAGGAGGCCAGTGGCAGCCAGCCCTCCACCACTCCCTGGGAGCAGTCCTCCAGCTCCCAGGAGCCTGCCAGGGGCCAGAAGAGGCAGGTGCCTTCCTGGTCAAGTGCGGAGACCATGCTTTAGGGGGATGCCACAAACCTCCATGATCTCTGCACTAGATGGAGGAATGCGGCCGTCTATAGCCGTATGGCTGTCAGCATGGCCGACAGAGGTCACATCCACACCCAGGAGCAGGTGCGGATGAAAATAAAAGAGCTTCTGCCAGGGCCACAGGGGGCAGCTCCCAACCAGTGCAGACACAGACAGCTGCCCCTATTTTGACGCCCTGGACCACATCCTGGGGGGGGCGAGACGGTCTGTTCCTTCCAAGTGGTCATCAACCCTGGGGCAGAGGGCCCTGACCATGGCACGGAGTAGGAGGAGGAGGAGGGCCAGGATCCAGAGGAGGCCGGAGTCACCATGCCGCTCAGCCAGGACCCCCGAGCTGTCCCTGCGGACCTGTCCCCGGTGTCGTCTGAGGCCGGGGAGGCAACAACATGTGAGTGCCATCACTGTCCCCTTATGCGGGGAGTGGGGGAGGGAGACCAGGGACTGCGTGCGTGGGCCTTTCTGACCATGGATCACACAGCAACCTGTGCACATGCGAGCACGTGCCATGCCACCCTTGGGCACGTGGCCCCAGCTGGCTGCTACACAGGGGCCTTGGCCTGCTAGCCACAAGCATGTGTGGAGAGACATGACATGCTCCTGACCCCGGGATGGAACACAGCAGGACGACCTCCCTTCACAAGCCCCCTCTACACAGAGGCAGGGGACATCTCCCCCACACACACCCACACTGATATACAGCACAGGGGCATGGGTGCAGTCTCGGGGCAGCTCCCACTCCTGGGGATAGTAGGACATCCTGAACATGGCCTCTATGCAAGCACTTCAGCTCTGATGGTGCGGAGAACTGTCATCCTCACCTTGCAAAGCGGGGCTGGGCTTCACGCACTGTGTACTCAGGGATGAATGACCATTTGTCCTTGTTCTCCACAGCCGGACAAGCTGTGAGTGCAGGGCACACCACACCACCCAGAACATCCTCCTGCACCCGAGGGCTCCGCAGGCACACCCGTGCAATGGAGGACTACCAGCGGCAGCACCTGGGGGCACTGCAAGCCCTGCACCGCACCCTCGACCACTGGGTCAAAGAAGACCTGCAGCTCCAGCAAGAGAGCTCGCAGGAGTAGCTTGCCCAGGGCAGTGCCATCTGTGCCAATCTGCAGATCCTGGTGCAGAGCTTGCTGCCTCCTGCCACTCCAGCCACTGCTGCCTCCCCAGCTACCACTCCTCCTCCCACTCCTTCTCCCCCTCCTGCTTCTCCCTTCACACCCTCCACCCCCGCGGGGATGCCGAGGCCCCCACACCCCTGGTGCTGGGAGACTGTGGGGCTGGCGACACTCCAACCCTGAGCCCTGAGCTTCTCCTCCCCCTTCCTCCTCTTTCCTCCCCCTTCCAGCTCCCTCTTCCCAGGTTTCCCCCTCCCTTCTCCCATCCTCTCTTCTCCTCTCTCCTGCCTTCTTTCCCCAGTCTCACCTGAGTTTCATTGCCCCCCACCCCAGTTCTGTTGAATAAACAGAGTTTGGTTTCATCAGAACACATGTCTTTTATTTTCCATCAGGAAGGGGGGTTAGGGAGGGGTAAGTGGAAGGACGTGAGGGAGGAATGAGGCACAAGCCCCCAGTGGGGCAGACCAGGGAGACTATTAGTGCTCCTCTGGGTGGAAAGTCTCCCGCAGGGCCTTCTGGACATGGACAGCCCCCCAGTGAGCCTTCCAGATGGCAGCTGTGTGGGGCTGCATGTACAGGCTGGCCAAATGTTCAGCCTTTCCCACCCAGCCTGGCAGGAAAGCCTCACCCTTCCGCTCAAACACGTTGTGCAGCACACAGCCACCACTTGCGGAATATTGAGCTGTGAGAGTGGAATCTAAAGCGGGCCTTCAGCCGTCCGAAGGCACCCTCGACCACGATGCGGGCCCTGCTGAGCCTGGCATTAAATGCCTGTTGGGAAGGGTTGAGGAGTCCAGTGTATGGCTTCATCAGTCAGGGTTGTAGGAGATAGGCCACATCCCTCACCAGGCAGACAGGCATTTCCACATCTCTGACTCTGATGTGGCAGTCAGGGAAGAAAGTCTTGGTGTTCAGCCTCTGGCAAACGAAGGAATTGTGGTGGACCCGTGCATCATGTGCTTTGCCCGACCAGCCCACATTAATGTCCACAAAGTGGCCCCGGTGGTCAAACACACCCTGCAGGATCACAGAAAAGTATCCCTTGCAGTTGATGTACAGGGAGGCCTGGTGGTCTGGGGCATGGATCGGGATGTGTTTCCCGTCGATAGCCCTTCCCCCCCGCAGTTGGGGAAGCCCAGGGATCGTGTTCGTAACTCGGGGTCCGCCATTTACGACAGTTTCGGTCATAAATGCGAACGGTAGTAAGTCAACCGTTCGCAACTCAGGGACCGGCTCTATTTCAAAATAACTGCCTGCTGTGTAGATGTGGACTAAGTTATTTTGAAATAGCGCTAGTTATTTTGAAATAATGTTGCTGTGTAGATTTCCCTCACTTGATCTCACACTTCCCTTGATTTATAATGATCAGATCAATAGCCCCGGGGCAGCTTGGGGATAGGAAAGCAGGACTCAAACCCACCACTCTGGAGTCCTCAATCAAATACCCTATCCCTCACCCTGGAACCCACCTACTCGCCCACAGTGGAGAAAATTGTGTTTTGCTTGTTCAACAAAACTTTAGCTAAATTGACAAAATATTTCATCTCCCACCCAGCCCTTGTCATTAATATATTGATCAGCTAAGAATAGAACAATCATAATATTTTCGCCAAAAGTTCTGAAATACAATATAGTGTAATTTCAGTATCTTAGAACTCTAGAAATGTAAAATAAACTGAAACTTTACATTGATCTCTGTTTGTTGCTATGGTAGAATGTAATTTAATGATTGATTTGTTTTTATTTTACCTAATACATAAATTACTGAAAAATTAACATACTCTTTGAGAAGAACTGCTCTGGCAAAATCCAAAGAGATACTGCTGTGCTTTTGCCACAAACCAGGCTTCAGACCAAGATGGTTATGTATAAACAGAGTACCTTCCAGCATGTAAAATTGCAAGATTATCCACCATATAAATTCATTAAAGTAAATAAAATTTACATCTGGGATTAATTTGGCCCCTTATTTTTCATGCCACAGAGAGCCAACACCCTAAGCTGAAACCATCTACTTGCACACTGACTGTTAAGATCTGGCAGAATATCTACAAAACATTTCTCATTTGAATACAACAGAAAGTGCATACTACATGCTGATGGGTTTATTCAAATATAGCTGTACTCAGAACATCACAGATTCAGCACAATAGTGAAAAAAAACATTCAATTTTATATTTGCACTATCTGGTCTATGTGTGAATAAAAAGCTTTTACTTCCAATGGTTTCTGTTGCATACATTATCTGTTCTTTTCACAACATAGTGTAGTACAGTATTTAGGTTCTGCCTAGAAGAAAAATGTGACTATACTTTTTCATCAGAACAACAGAAAATAGTATTTGTTCTCTGCTCTGTTCAAGAGTTGGCAGCAATAAAATCAATAGGACCTATGAATGAGCACAGGGGAGTAGTAAGCACCCCAGCCCTAGGGAGTAGCCAGTGACAGGCCAATGTAATTTCTGTCACTCCGGCTTAGCCCCTGGGAGCAGCCATTGGCTGGCCAGTACAGCCTTCACTGACCCAGGCTGGTCCTGGGGAGCAACTGGAGGCCAGGCTGTGCAGCTCCTACCATTCTGAGCCAGCCCTAAAGAGCAGTCAAGGGAGCAGCCAGTGGCTGTCCCCACCCTTTGCTTTGACTCCAAACCCCTCCCCTAGTCCCCCCATACCTCTCAACCCCCTGCCCTGACTCCTGCACCCCTCCCCTCTGCCCTGAGCCCCTCTTTATCCCCATCCTGGCTATGTCTACACTGCACAGCTAGGATATGTCTACACTGCACAGTTATTTGGGAATAAGCTATTCCTGAATAGTTATTCCAAAATAGCTTATTTTGAAATAGCACGGCTACACTGCAAGGAAGCCTAAAAAATGTCCAAGGCAGGCTTTCCTAATGTAGATGTGCTATCTCAAGTTAGAGCCCCAGGAGGAATAACTTAGAATGGCCCTGTTGAGGGGCTATTTTGAAATAGCAGAAGTGGGGCATCTACACACACCTTATTTCAAAATAGTTATTTTGGAATAGGCGGTATTCTTCATAGAATGAGGTTTACAGAAGTCAGAATAAACTGTCCATTATTTTGAAATTATTTTAAAATAACAGAATTGCGGTGTAGATGCTCCCATAGTTATTTCAGAATAACCCCTGACTCCTGCCCCCCACCCTCAGTCCCCATCCCTGAGCCCTCCACATCCCAAAACCTCTTCCCTATTTCCTACACCTCCGCACTTCCAGCCCCTTGACCTGAAGGACCCAAGCAATGCCTGGTAAATTTTCTAGTACTTAACAAAGCAGGAAAGAATACACTGCAATATGTAGTACAGCATAAATGCATTACATTTAAAAATCATACATTAAGGTGGCACAATAGAATACCACAGATTATAGAGCAGCTGCAATGTAATATTTAAGGTACATGGCAACCACCCCATACATATGTATAAAATTTTAACATAATGTTACCATCTAGTACTTTGCCTTGTACAATGTAGCATACATGATTTTTAAACACATGTAAAAGAGACAATTACAATATTACAAGGTTACAAATTACTTAGACAAATTAGATGTCTTCAAGTCACCAGGGCCTGGTGAAATGCATCCCAGAATACTCAAGGAGCTGACTGAGGAGATGTCTGAGCCATTAGGTATGTTATGCTTATAAGAAGCACACGGGATCTTTTTAGGGGAAAAGGCAAGATGCCGTGTTTATTAAGAATACAATATCAAAGCAGCTAGCATATGCTTCATAAAGACATGCCCATATGCACACAGGTCCTCCAGATGGTGTATAGTTACTAGTCTGTCATGGCTCAAGACTGTCTTGCTGGCTAGGCAAGACTGGCTGAGTGAGGAATCAGGCTCTTTTGATAACCATTCAAGGATCAGCTGAGGCTTGGCTCGCAGGACCAAGCCCAGAGAATTACTGTCAAGAGCTCCCTTTTTTATATATATACATTCTATTTTTTGTCTATGAGTATTGCAGTGTTATGCTGCAATCATTCATCCTTAAAAGTTGTTAATTTCAGTTTTCCAAAGTTATCCTTTCATGGTTATTGTCAGATTTCCCATCGTTGTCTCTTATTTGTATCTTACTCTTGGGGGTGTCTGCCTGTCTCCAGGGTTTGTCAATTCTCCTAATTTAATTCAGCCTTAGACACAATGGATGTTTCCTGATTATCTTCAAGGTTCTCACTTCTTCTTGACCACTTGGGCATTTGTGATGGCTTTCTCACATAAGGTACGTCTACACTGCACAGCTATTTCAAAATAAGCTATTCCAAAATAGCACATCTACTCTTCAGAGAAGCCTCAAAATTAGTCTGAGGCAGGCTTCCCTAATCTAGACATGCTATCTCTATTTAGGCACTGGGGAGGAATAACTGAGAATGACCTGGTGAGGGGCTATTTCAAAATAAGAGTGGAGTGTCTACACAAGCCTTATTTTGAAATAGCTATTTCAGAATGGGCATTATTCCTTGTGGAATGAGGTTTACAGACATCAGAATAAGCTGTCCATTATTTCAAATTTATTTTGAAATAATGGAATTGCTGTGTAGACACTCACATTGTTATTTCGAAATAACACGAGTTATCTTGAAATAAAGGTGCAGTGTAGATGCACCTTACACACATCTCCATGCACACAAAACACTTTACAGAGCATTCCAGATAAGGATTACACAGTTACTAGCAGACACAACTTAGTTTACAACGCAGACATGAGGTACAACTTAATTTGTAATGTTAACAGGAAGCAAGGTTATATAGTAAACATTATCTAATCAAGAGACAGGGTGAAGCAGATGCATACAGAACTTATAAGTAAGTCATTATATATCAAATCATTATTCATCATACTTGTATTAAAAATATTACAGTTTGGTTACAGGTATTGTCTTTGAAAAGCCATCCAGGAGATATTCCAGAAGACTAGAAAAGGACAAATATAGTGCCACTATAAAAAGGGAAATAAGGACAACCAGAGAATTACAGATCAGTCAACTTAACTTCTGTTCCTGGAAAGATAATGGAACAAATAATTAAGCAAACCATTTGCAAATATCTAGAAGATAATGAAGTGATAAATGACAGTCAGCATAGACTTGTCAAAAACGAATAGTGTCAAACCAACTGGACAGCTATCTTTGAAAGGTAACAAGAGTTATAGATGGGGAAGCAGTAGATGTGGTATATCTTGACTTTAGTACATTTTTTGACACAGGTCTCACTTTACCTCTCAAACAAACAAACAAACAAACCTAGGAAAATGCAACCTAAAGGGAGCTACTGTAAGACAGGTACAAAACTGGCTGAAAAATAGCTCCCAGAGAGTAGTTATCAATAGCTGGAAATGCATAACGAGTGAGGTATTGTAGAGATCAGGTTCTATATTCAGTTCCCTTCAATGTCTTCATCAATGATTTAGACAATGGCCTAAAGAATACACTTATAAAGAGAGTGGATGCTACCAATCTGAAAGTGCTTTGGAGGATAGGATTAAAATTCAAAAGTTTCTGGACAAACAAGAGAAATGGTCCTAGGTAAATAGGATAAAATGCAATAAGAAGAATCACAAAATACTTCATTTAGAAAGAAAAATCAGTTGCTGTAGTGGCCTCCTGCTGACCCGGAAGGGGAAGCACTTCATAAGACCCGTTGGTGGGTGGGGTCTGTGCCACCCAGCCCCACCCCCGGGAAGTGAAAGGACAGGGCTGGGATTATAAGAGCAAGGGCTGAGAGCTCAGTTAGAGCCCAGTGGGTGAGCAGGGCAGCTGCTCTCCCCAGCCTTCCCAGGAGGGAGGCACGGCTGCCCTGCCATCCAAGGGATGAATGGGTTGGGCCCCCGGGAC
Source organism: Pelochelys cantorii (assembly GCA_032595735.1). Taxonomy (NCBI): domain Eukaryota; kingdom Metazoa; phylum Chordata; order Testudines; family Trionychidae; genus Pelochelys; species Pelochelys cantorii. The sequence goes on from CM064326.1 coordinate 91,921,686, forward strand.
CCCTACCTGGCTCTTGAGATGGGTCAAGGCCACACCAACCACTGCCAGATGCTCATGGGTTGAGACGGCCAGAGTACATCCTAGACCCCGGAGACAGGGCTGCACTGCCAGGACCCTTGAGTGACCCAACCCTGAGCCCATGGATACCTGGGCTGGCTGATGAAATGGAGGTTGGGTGGGGCAGCATGTTGCGGCCTGGATCCCCGCTGACCCGCTGACCTGAATCCCTGCTTAACCCTGCTGCAGGTGGGCCTGTGTCCCTCCTGCAACCCCTCAACCTGGGGTGGCAGGTTCCCCTGTAGGGAGGAAAACCCCTGCTCTCGCTGTCTCTCCTCCAGAGCAAGGAGACCTGACTACTGCTCAGCTTGCAGACAGGCCTGAACATTAAACTGTTTGAACTGCCTCACAAACTGCAGCTCAGCCTGTAGCCAAGCCTGAGCCTTTGATTGTTATGCTTACCTGCCACCCCACCCTGAACCAAGGTGTGGACCTTGAATGGTTGATTTGCTTGCTGCCCCACCCTGAGTAAGAGCCTGGGCTCAGAACTGCTGGTGTGTTTGTGGCCCTGCCCTGAATCAGGGCCGTGGCTACTGAACCTCATGGCTGTTTATTTGTTGCCTCGTCCTGACCAAGGGCACTAACTCTGTCAACTGCAGCCAAGCCTGCAGCCTGAGGCCCTGACCAGTGTAGGACTTTGCCCAGGACTGGGGCCAGAGAGCCAGAAATCCCTGTTTAGCCAGCCAGTGTGGTGAGTCAGCATGGACTCCCACTGACCCAGATATTTTTGGTTGCATATATACAAAATAGGAAATGATTGCCTAGGAAAGAGTACTACAGAAAGGGATCTGGGATTCATATACAAGCTAGATATGAGTCAAAAATATAACACTATCACAAATGTAATCCTTCTGCCAGGTAGCGCCGGCAGCAGCCAAGGCTGGGTTCAATATCTAGGGGTTCCTTTTCATCCATCTCACACAGAACTGGATCGAGCCCCCACCGAGTAGCCTGGGAAATTCACACACCCCTGGGCACCTCTGAGAAGCAATGCTTCCCCACTCGCAAGCAGAGTCTGAGCATAGAAAAGAAACTTTTAATGAAAGAGGTAGAGAAGTCACATGGCATTAGCCTGGGAAAACACCACAAACAGAGTTCATAACCAAACCACAAGTAAATGTCCCAGCCCAAATGGATTGAGCAATGTCCTTTGCCTCTCAGGCACACAAGTCCAGCGATGTACGTGTCCCATTCACATGCCCAAACTTTCTCCGTACCCCACTCACACTTGCTGCCATTGGGGTCAGGGCAGATCAGAGCTCAGAGGTGATTTTCAGAATACACTTCCCACCCTTGGCAGGAGGATAGGAGGCATCTCACCCACTCTGTTGGCCACTTGCCACTGTTCCTGCTGGTCACCTACCAGCTGCCCTGCTGGCCACCAGCTCCTGCCAGCTGCCCTGCTGTCTGCCTGTTGCTGCTCTGACTGGCCACCCGCCGGCCACTCCTGCCAGCCACCCTACTGGCCACCTGTTCCTGCCAGCTGCCCGCCAGCCTCTTCTACCAGCCGCCCTGCTGGCTGCCTGCTCCTGCCAGTCATCCTGCTGGCCCCCTGCTCCTGCCAGCCACCCTCCTGGCCACCTGCCCCTATTCCTTCCAGCCACCCAGCTGGCCACTTGCTCCTGCCATTTGCTGCTTCTGCGATGGGCCTAGCTCTGGGCCAAACCCAGTGATTTCAGCTCTTTGTCAGTTTCTCAGTGATTTCAGCTCTTGGCCCACCACCTAGGCTGTCCAAAAGATTCCAGCCCCCACTGGAATAATATTTCAAAATAACAAAGAGACTCCTTATGGAGTCTGTTTTAGGTCTATTCTTAGAACAGTGGGGGAAGGGGGGGAAGAGACAGGTTGAACCAGTCTTACAGCTCACACCTGGAGAGAATGTAGCCTGCTGGTTCAAGCTCCTTCCCCCAGTCCCATCCTCTTGAGTCTGGAGGGGGAAGGCTTGTCCATCTGAGACTCTTTACAATGACAGTGTCTCTCCTGAAAGCACTGGTGGTCATATTTTATAATTCCTACATTTAGGATTAACGTGGTTTGTGACCGCACTACAGAGAAATTAGTTACAATACATAACATTCCATTCCAACAATTGACCATCCATCAGGCCTATAGCACTGGCTGAACTGGATTTACATAATCACACCCCGGATTCCTCTCCCATTCCAGCATGACCTGTATTTACATATCAACAGATGATTATCTTTTAGGGCTAAATGACTGAATGAGCATAACAACACCCAGGGCTCCCTTCCCCTTTTAGCTGGCTGCATTCAAAGCAGTTGTTCAGACCCTGCTTACATCCTCCCCCCAACCAAGAATTTTCTGTCCCAGCAAAATACATTCCTGATTATACCAGCAACACAAGTTCTCCTCAAAGGTCTGAGTAACCCCACTATGGCTTCCACAAGCCTGTGGGCTAAGTGTATTACATCCTTACTTACCACTCCTGGTGCATGTAAGTTAGCTTGTTTACGGTTTTGTAACCCTATCATACCTATTGAGAGTGGGCACATCAGGAGCTGTGAAGACTTCTTCTGGGGTAGGACTCATGAGGATAAACCTCATTCCAGGAGGAATAACAGGTAGTTCGAACTAGGGCTTTATTTCGAACTACCAGGTCCCTGCCGCGTGTAGACGCGGGCAGTTAGTCCGGACTTGTAAATTTCAAAAATGGCGACCGGCCGGGAAGATGCAAATCAAACATGGGATATTTAAATCCCAGGCTTGATTTGCAACTTCCAATGCCTACTTTAGCCTCCTTAGTTCGAACTAGGGGGCTAGTGTAGACATACCCCAAGGGAGCATCTTCCTCTTCAGATTCACTCTCAAAGGTGCTGGGTAAGGGCAGGTTAGCCTCACAGGGCCCACCACGCGTGTTGCGTGATGGATTTGGTTGGACACCCCCTTGTCGCCGAGGTCTCAGTCATAGTCCATTTTGTAAGGGGCACCTACCAATTCTCCTACAAGCAGCAGAAGGTTCCGATGCACTGTCTTTACTTGTCCTGACCCAGTCTCCGGTTTAATCTTGTAGACCAGCAGATCTTTAAGTTTTTCCACCACCAGGTAAAGCATTGCTTTCCATCTGTCAGCAATCTTGTGCTTGCCAGCATTACCCAAATTTCGTAGCAGAACTCTGTCCCCTGGATGGAGCTCCTGCAGGGGCACTCGTTAATCATATTGGTGTTTGTTATGATTGGCATTTTTCTGGGCAGCAGCTGTAGCCAAATGATAGGCATTCTGCAGCTTTTCTCTTAGTCGGAAGACATACTGCAGATGTGTCTCATAGCTCTCGCCATCCCCCAATACTCCAAAGCATAGGTCTACAGGTAGTATTGGTTCTCATCCAAACATCATGAAATATGGGATGACTCCTGTAGCATCATTCTTTGTAGAATTGTAGGCATGCACCAAAAATGCAACATGCTGGCTCCAGGATACCTTCTGGTCCAGACATAAAGTCCCCAGCGCATCTAATAGAGTCGGATTTAATAGCTCAGGCTGAGGGTTACCTTGTGGGTGGTAAGGTGTTGTTCTGGACTTCTTAATTCAGGACAACCGTAGCATCTCCTTCAAGACATGACTCTCAAAGTCCCGTCCCTGGTCAGAGTGTATCCAAGTTGGGAGACCATATACTGAAAAATATCTTTCCCACAAAACTCAAGCCATGGTGGTGGCCCTCTGGTTATGTGTGGGATATGCCTGTGCATATTGGGTATAACGGTCAGTCACTGCTAAACTGTTCCCCATATTCTTCCTGCCCACTTCTAAAGATAGGAAATCGATGCACACCAGCTCCAAAGCCCTGCTGGTGGTGATATTCTCCAGATAGGCAGCTCTAGTAGGCAGAGTTTTCCTCTGAACACATAGGGCGCATGTGTCACATTTTTTCGTACATCTTTAGCCATCCGGGGCCAGTAGAACCTACCACGGATAAACCCAAGGGTTTTCTCCATTCCAAAATGCCCAAAATCATCGTTCAGGGCTCTCATGGCCAGGGCTCTCTACTCTTTTGGTAGCACTAGTTGTGTTCATCGATTCTGCAAAGGATCTACAGTGATCCAGTGCAGCACCCCCTGTATCAGTCCCAGTTTACACCATTCCCTCAACAGTAGTTTACCCTCAGGGGTGGATGGAACAACTACACTATGGCTTTGCCCCTCTCTTTTTGCAAGTAGTGTGTTGCAAATGTCAGCATCTTGCAGCTGGGCTTTCTGCCCGTCAGCAGCATTGAGCCTAGGCAATGGAGACTGGTCCAACACAATGTATTTCAGAGACAGATGGCACACTCTCCGGTGGTAGGCCCAGAGTTTCTCCAATACAGCCATGTAGACTCTCATGGGCCTTGGACACTTGATAACTTCCGTCCACAGGAATCTCACCAATTTCTGATGGCTGTGGGCGCTGAGATAATGCATCTGCATCTACATTGCTTCTCCCTGATTGGTACTGTATGCTGAACTCACAGCTGGCCAAGGCAGCCACCCATCTCCATCCAGTAGCATCCAGCTTAGCACTTGTCAACACATAAGTCAGTGGATTGTTGTTGCCCATATTTGAAACTTAACACCATACAAGTAATCACAAAATTTCTCAGTGATAGCCCATTTCAAGGCTAAGAACTCCAGCTTGTGGATGGGGTAATGACTATCACTGTCAGAGGCCACTATAAAGGCCACAGGTTTATGGTTACCTTCCACTTCTTGGTATAATACCGCCCCCAAGCCTTCCAAATTGGCATCTGTGTGTAGGAGAAATTGCTTGCTCAGGTCAGCAAAAACTAAGACTGGAGCATGAGTTAGGCAGCTAATGATCTCTCTGAAAGTTCTTTCACATCCCTCATCCCATCGTGGTCTAAAGGGCTCTAAGGAACCATAGTGTTTTGGCTCAGGATGCCTTGGGGACATCCCCTTATTGTTGGTCTTAGACTTTTTCTTGCTGGGCAGGTATCCTCTGGTAAGATCATTCAGAGGCTTTACAATGGTGGCATAATTCTTCACAAACCTGTGATAGTAACCACTAAATCCAAGAAAGGTCTTAAGCTCTCTGTAGTTTCTGGGACATGGCCAGGTAGTGAATGCGTCTATTTTATCCGGATCAGCACTCACTCCTTCTTGGGACACAATGTGACCAACATGCTTCACTGATGTTCTGCAGAATTGGCACTTATCAATGGAAAGTTTCAGTCCATAAGCCTCTAACCTGTCAAGTACTCTAAGAAGTCTTTCTTCATGCTCCTCCAAGGTCCTTCCAAATACAATCAGATCATCCAAATAGACCAAGACTTGCAGTAAGTTCATATTTCCCACAATTTTCTCCATGAGGTGCTGGAATGTGGCAGGAGCCCCAGAGAACCCTTGAGGCATGTGTTCAAACTGATAAAATCCCAATGGGCAGATGAAGGTTGTTTTCTCCTTCTTCTTTGCTCCCAGAGGGATCTGGTAGTATCCACTTCAAAGATCCAATACTGAGTACCTCTGGCTTCCCAGTAAACCTTCTAAGGCATCTTCTACTCGGGGCATCGTGTACTGGTCAACTACAGTATGGCTGTTCTGGGTGCGGTAGTCGATACACATCCAAATTTTGCCATTCTTCTTATGGACTACCACAATGGGTAAGGCACAGGGGCTGCAGGACTCGCTAATAATGACATTTGCAGCCAGCTCCTGAAAATGAAATCACACATCTTCCATCTCTGAGTGTGCAGTTTTTCTAGATCTCTCCCTGGAAGGTCAAGGGTAATGTAGCCTGATGTTGTGCTCAACCCCTTTTGCACATCCCACATCCCACTCATGCAGCGAGAATACCTTAGCTCTTTCACAGAGTTTCTTCCTCAGGCGATCCTTCCGTTCCTTGGATAACAGTGAATCCCCAAAGTCAAACTTTGCTGAATCTACAGTTCGAACTTGAGTTTCACATTGCGGTCTCACAATTGATTCGGGCTTGAAGGGGTCTGCTATCTTTTTCCCTCAATTCGCAACAATAGAACAACTTGTTTCATTAGCAATCAGTACAGTGACCTTGTCCTGGGCTGCTGCCGGTAATATTATAACTCCACTGGGGACCAGGGGCCCTTCAGGAACTCTCCTTCAGCTGGTTGTTCTACCATGGCAAATGTTCCTTTATTGCCTTTCAGCCAGGTACTCATGACAAGCACTTCTTGCTCAGTCCTTGCAGGCATTACTAAGGGGGTCATGCCTGCATACCTCAGTGTCCCCTTTGGCAGCTCAGACATCTCCTTTTTAGTATCCTCAATTTTCCTATAGGCTTCAGTACAAAGTGTATGAATCATCAGGGTGCCCAGGTATTGGTCTCCAGCCTGTCATCTGCAGTAATCTGCAAGCACCCTGAAGAGACTGGTGTTGGTCCCTATGAGCACAAACACATTAGAGATTCTTTTAGGGTTGGGGCATATCAATGTAGCTGTGTCCACCTCTTCTTTTACTCCTGCCACCTCCTCTGGGAATTCCAGGTGTACTATGACATACCCTTCATACCACTTATCAATGGAAAGTTTCAGTCCATACAGTTAAATGAAAGGAGACTGATTTCACTGGTTAGACCTCATCTGGAGTATTGGGAGCAAGGTAGGTAAGCCCATTTAAAATAATTTGGGGTCCAACCTAATAATAAGTAGGATACCCCAGGGCTCACTGGAAAACAACAATTTCATTTCGCCAACTCCCCTGAATTTTCAGAATTGGTTTTCAGTCTTCAGTCCACTTTGGAATGAAACCAAGGCTTTCTGAAATTGTTTGTGGGAAAAAGAGAAATACTTTCATACACCCTAAAACAGTCATAAGCCCACAAATTAGGGTACTTACATGGCATGTGAGCAACCTAGTTTTAAGTCTTTGATCTGCTTCATTTAGAGCTGAACCTGGTCTCTCACCAATTGGCTATTCTAGGGATAGTTGTCTCTGGTTTTGACTGAAATTCCACCCTGGACTTGAGAAAATTTCCTGATAAAAATGTTATGAACACTGATAAATTTCAGATTTTTTATTATTATTTTGATTCATGAGCATTTTCTGGCCAACCACAAAAAGAAAATTCCTGGCCAGCTCTTGTTTATACTCCAAATTTCCCTTCCTCCAAAAAAGTTAATTTCATTCAAACATTGCTTAATAGATGCTATAGTTTGAAGCAGACAGGGGGCTTCAGACAGGGGAGTTTAAGAGGGAGAGCAAGAGATCCCGCCGCTGAACAGGCTACCAGGTGAGAGTACGAGCTTTTGGTGTGAGTGAGTTTGCTTGACTATTTGAATTTTGATTCTGATTTCAGGTGACTTCAGTTTCAGTTTTAGTTACTGTGGCAGTTGGGAGTGATAGCCTGAGTTTTGTTCCCTTGATTATTCCCTTGGTTGCCTTTGATCAGCCTTCCCCTTTGTGACTCACTAGAGGGTAGGCCTGACCTAGGAGAGCAGGCTTTAAAAGCCAGAGGCAGAGTGACCAGGGGAGCGAAGTGGACTGGGAGCTGCAGACAGGGGAGTTTAAGAGGGAGTTTGACAGAGGGAGGCCTGTGATGGTCAGGAAGACCCGCAACACCTGTGCCAGTACTGCTTCTGTCTCCTCCACCTGTGCCTGTAGCCAGACAGAATGGCTGAGCATGGATGCCTCTACCCAGATCCTGGTTTGGTTTTTCAGGGACTGTGGCTTGCAATTCCCACTTACTGATATCCAGTCTGGGGGAACAATCCAATGTGAAAGGTGCCTGCTGGTGGAATCTCTCAGGCAGCAGGTGGCAGAGCTACAGGAGGAGATGGCTATGTTGAGGAGCATCCAAATCCATGAGCAGTTCCTGGACAGTGTTCAAGTGGAGACAGCTGAGGTAGCTGTCCCAGTACACAGGACTGCTGACACACCACTGGTGGAGGAGGATATGGCTCAGGGTGGACACTGGCAGCTGGTTACTTCTGGCAGCAGGCAGTGATCCACCCCTGCTCCAAACCCTCCCACTGTGGTACTAGGAAACCATTATGCTTTTCTTGAAATAGGAGATAAAGAATCACCCCCTACAACACAGGAGGAGAAGACTCTCTTCTGAGGGGTACGAAGGCGCCCATCTGTCGCCCTGACATAGCATCTCAGGAGGTATGCTGCCTGCCAGGACCCCATATCTGAGACATTATGGAGGCATTGTCGAGGATTATCCAGCCCTCTGACTACTACCCCATACTACTCATCCATGTGGGCACTAATGATACTGTGAGGTGTGACACTGAGTGGATCAAGAGTGACTACAGGGCTCTGAGAGTACAGATGAAGGAGTTTGGAGCGCAGGTGGTATTCTCTTCAATCCTTCCCGTCAATGGTAGGGGCCCAGGCAGAGACAGGTGCATCCTGGAGGTGAATGCCTGGCTGCGAAGATGGTGTCGTCAGGAGGGCTTTGGCTTCCTCGACCACGGGATGCTATTCCAGGAAGGACTGCTAAGCAGGGATGGTATTCACCTTTCAAGGAAGAGGAAGACCATATTTGGATACAGACTGGCTAACCTAGCGAGGAGGGCTTTAAACTAGGTTCAATGGGGACAGGTGAACAAAGCCCACGGATAAGTGAAGAACATGGAGACTTGGGAGATGGGTCAGAAATGGGAGGAAGTGTGGGCTATAATAGCAGAGAAAGGAGGGACAAGGCAGAACTGGGAGGCAAGATCAAATCAGCATCTTAGGGTACGTCTAGACTACATGGCTCTGTCGATGGAGCCATGTAAAATAGTTTACTCGGCATAGTCAATGAAGTGGGGATTTAAATAATCCCCGCTTCATTAAATAAAAATGGCCGCCGTGCTGTGCCGACAATCAGCTGATCTGGCACAGCATGGAATCTAGATGTGGCGTGGTCGACAAGGGAAGCCTTTGTCGACTGCTCCGGTATGCCTCGTGAAACAAGGTTTACCGGAGCAGTCAACAAAGGCTTCCCTTGTCGACTGCACCACCTCTAAACTGCCACACTGTGCCAGATCAGCTGATTGTCGGCACAGCACGCTGGCCACTTTTATTTTAATGAAGCGGGGATTATTTAAATCCCCGCTTCATTGACTATGACGAGTGAACTATTTTACATGGCTCTGTCGACGGAGCCATGTAGTCTAGATGTACCTTTAGATGCCTATATACAAATGAAAGAAGTATGGATAATAGGCAGGAAGAACTGGAAGTGCTAATAAATAAATACAACTATGACATTGTTGACATCACAGAGATTTGGTGGGATAATACACATGATTGGAATAATGGTATAGAAGGGTACAGCTTACTCAGTAAGAACAGGCAGGGAAAAACAGGAGGAGGTGTTGCCTTATATATTAAAAATGTACATACTTGGACTGAGGTGGAGATGAACGTAGGAGACGGACATGTTGAGAGTCTCTGGGTTAGGCTAAAAGGGGTAAAAAACATGGGTGATGTCATGCTAGGGATCTACTACAGGCCATCTATCTAGGTGGAAGAGGTAGATGAGGCTTTTTTTAAACAACTAACAAAATCATCCAAAGCGCAGGATTTGGTGGTGATAGGGCACTTCAACTATCCAGATATGTTGGGAAAATAACACAGCGGGGCACAGACTATCCAATAAGTTCTTGGACTGTATTGAAGACAACTTTTTATTTCAGAAGGTTGAAAAAGCTGCTAGGGGGAAGCTGTTCTAGATTTGATTTTAACAAATAGGGAGGAACTGGTTGAGAATTTGAAAGTGGAAGGCAGCTTGGGTGAAAGTGATCATGAAATCATAGAGTTCATGATTCTAAGGTATGGTAGAAGGGAGAACAGCAAATTAGAGACAACAGATTTCAGGAAGGCAGATTTTGGTAAGCTCAGAGAGCTGGTAGGTAATGTCCCATGGGAGGCAAGACTGAGGGGAAAAACAACTGAAGAGAGTTGGCAGTTTTTCAAAGGGACATTATTAAGGGCCCAAAAGCAAGCTATTCCGCTGCATAGGAAAGATAGAAAATATGGCAAAAGACCTCCTTGGCTTAACCAGGACATTTTGCATGATCTAAAAATAGAAAAGGAATCATATAAAAAAATGGAAAAGGACAAATTACAAAGGATTAATATAGGCAAACAATACAGGAATGCAGGGGCAAGATTAGAAAGGCAAAGGCACAAAACAAGCTCAAACTAGCTACAGGCATAAAGGGAAACAAGAAGTCATTCTATAAATATATTAGAAGCAAGAGGAAGACCAAAGACAGGGTAGGCCCATTGCTCAGTGAGAAGGGAGAAACAGTAACAGAAAACTTGGAAATGGCAGAGATGCTTAATGACTTTGTTTTGGTCTTCATGGAGAAGTCTGATGAAGGAATGCCTAACATAGTGAATGCTAGTGGGAAGGAGGTAGGTTTAGAAGATAAAATAAAAAAAGAACAAGTTAAAAATCACTTAGAAATGTTAGATATCTGCAAGTCACCAGGGCCTGATGAAATGCATCCTAGAATACTCAAGGAGCTGATAGAGGAGGTATCTGAGCCTTTAGCTATCATCTTTGGAAAATCATGGAAGATGGGAGAGATTCCAGAAGACTGGAAAACGGCAAATATAGTGCCCATCTATAAAAAGGGAAATAAGAACAACCCATGAAACTGTAAACCAGTCAGTTTAACTTCTGTTCCAGAAAAAATAATGGAGCAAGTAATTAAGGAAATCATCTGCAAACGCCTGGAAGATAATAAGGTGATAGGGAACAGCCAGCATGGATTTGTAAAAAACAAATCATGTCAAACCAATCTGATAGCTTTCTTTGATAGGATAACGAGTCTTGTGGATAAGGGAGAAGCGGTAGACATGGTATACCTAGACTTTAGCAAGGCATTTGATACAGTCTCGCATGATATTCTTATCAATAAACTAGGAAAATAAAATTTAGATGGGGCTACTATAAGGTGGGTGCATAACTGGCTGGATAACCATTCTCAGAGAGTAGTTATTAATGGTTCACAATCCTGCTGGAAAGGTATAACAAGTGGGGTTCTTCCGGGGTCTATTCTGGGACCGGTTCTGTTCAATATCTTCATCAACAATTTAGATATCGGCATAGAGAGTACGCTTATTAAGTTTGCAGATGATACCAACCTGGGAAGGGTTGCAAGTGCTTTGGAGGATAGGGTCATCATTCAAAATGATCTGGACAAATTCGATAAATGGTCTGAGGTACATAGGATGAAGTTTAATAAGGACAAATGCAAAGTGCTCCACTTAGGAAGGAACAATCAGTTTCACACATACAGAATGGGAAACGACTGTCTAGGAAGGGGTACGGCAGAAAGGGATCTAGGGGTTATAGTGGACCACAAACTAAATATGAGTCAACAGTGTAACGCTGTTGCAAAAAAAGCAAACATGATTCTAGGATGCATTAACAGGTGTGTTGTCAGCAAGACACAAGAAGTCATTCTTCTGCTCTACTCTGCACTGATTAGGCCTCAGTTGGAGTATTGTGTCCAATTCTGGGCACCACATTTCAAGAAAGATGTGGAGAAACTGGAAAAGGTCCAGAGAAGGATGATTAAAGGTCTAGAGAACATGACCTATGAAAAAAGACTGAAAGAATTGGGCTTGTTTAGTTTGGAAAAGAGAAGATTGAGAGGAGACATGATAGCAGTTTTCAGATATCTAAAAGAGTATCACAAGGAGGAGGGAGAAAACTTGTTCTTCCTGGCCTCTGAGGATAGAATAAGAAGCAATGGGCTTAAACTGCAGCAAGGGAGGTTTAGGTTGGACATTAGGAAAAAGTTCCTAACTGTCAGGGTGGTTAAACACTGGAATAAATTGCCTAAGGAGGTTGTGGAATCTCCATCTCTGAAGATATTTAATAGTAGGTTAGATAAACATCTATCAGGGATGGTCTAGACAGTACTGGGTTCTGCCATGAGGGCAGGAGACTGGACTCGATGACTTCTCGAGGTCCCTTCCAGTCCTAGTATTCTATGATTCTATGATTCTATGCTATAGTTTGAAGGTTTTCTTTCTTTTTTCTCATAGTCTATGTCTACACAGCAGTGTTATTTCAGAATAACTGATGTGCGTGTCTACACTACTTGCCTTTATTTCAAAATAATGTTGAGCTGGAGGACTTTTTACTCCGAATCATGGTAACCCTCATTTCATGAGGAGTAAGAAGAGTGGGGTTTTTTTTGAGTTCCTGCTGTGTAGACAGTGTCAAAAGCCAAAATAAGCTATTTCGACTTAAGCTACGCAGTTGACATAACTGAAATTACATAGTTTATTCTGAATTTAGCCCTGCTCTGTAGACGTACCCAAGGGGATCTAAAATATCCTAGAGTATATCTTTTTTTGATTAATCTTGTTAAATCCCATTTTTTATTAAATTTTATACATAACATTTAGGTTGAAAGTAATATTCACACCATTCATTTCTAAAAAATTAAGTAAAGATATTAAGCAATCTACTGCTGATTGCCATTAAATGTACTGAAGTACAAATTATAGTCTACATATTCAGATACAGGTTGGACTTCACTGCTTGGGAAACCTTGAGACCTGCACTGTACCAGACCAGGGAGTTTACTGGACCAAGGGAGATCAGTGCTTCCCTGCTGGCTTCCCTGGTCCCGGGCTCCTCTCCCTGGGGCTCCCTGCACTGCTGCTAGCCCTGCTAAAGCTGGCCCACCACAGCTCCCCACCTCACTGCCCTGCCTACTGCCTCAGGGTCTCCTGAGGTTCCTGGTGGACCCTTGGCTGCTGTGGACCCACCGTCACAGAGTGTTCCCCTGGGTTCCCGGCTGGGGCTACCCAGCCACCGCCAACCCTGCTGTGCTGAGGGTTCTCCAGCCAAGGCCACCTGGACACCCCACTTCTAGGGCTGCCCTGCTACCACTGGGGATTCTAGCTGCCCACCTTCACCAGCCCCACTTCAGCGGAGGGCGGGTTCCGTGGTGGAGGCTGCCCAATCATCCCAGCCCTGCTGCCGTTGGGGATTTCTCAGGGTTCCTGGCTGGGGCTGCCCAGCTACAGACAGACCAACTGCAGCTGGGAGTTCCCCAGCTGGGGCTGGGACTCCCTGGCCATGTTGCCTTGCTGACATCAGGGGTACCCTGGCCAGGGGCTGGGGCTCCCTGGCCACTGTCTGGCCCCATTGATGCTGGGGGTTCTGGACCAGGGCTGGGGCTCTCCATATGCTGCCTGGCCCAGTCGGGGCTCCCCAGCCCCTGTGTTGCTCTGGGGCTCTTTGGTCCAGCAACATCCCTGGCCCTGCTGGACCAGGGATGTTGCCAGATCAGAGAATCCTGGATTTCAGAGGTTCAGCCTGTACTGTTAAAGTTCACTTTTATACAGCTTGCTTATGTTGGCAATCCATTATGAATACCATCAAAGTTCAGCTTTATGCTAAACAGGATATTTTATTTAAATCAAGGCAAAGTACTTTCAGCCTTTCGGCCAAAGGGCCTGGTTTTGTGACCCTGACTCTGAATAGCCCTTATCTAAGTTGTTCTTTTGAATTCAATGGGACTACACACGTTGTCAAGTGAAGTTTGCAGAATTGAGCCCCAGTTGTTTGCTTTGCAGAACCACATCTTTAGGAGCCTGAAAATGTACGGGGAGAAAAAATATTATGGCCCTTTCTTGGCTTTGCATATAAGAAAATGATAAATAATTTCTGAGATTTCATAAGAAATTGATTTAAACAAAAGAAGAAGCAGAAGTAGTCTTCGGTAGCAAATACCATCACTGAACTTACTTTTTAACAGGAAAAGCGAATGCATGACCTCATTATTTTCATGGATTTGTATGTTAATCTGTAAATTCAGCAGCATTTTATATTATTTTTTCTTTTTTACTAAATCTAGTTCTAATCCTTATTTATACTTATAGGCTTGGAAGGATTACATTTTTATTGGTAAATGTTGGTAAACACTGATTTCACTGTACAAACAAAAACTGAAGAAAATGTAATTCCATTGATAATAATCAAAATTTCAATAGAGAAGGTAAGAAAAATCCTGTTTGAAATCTTATTAGACTTTGATATAAGGATATTTACTTTGTATATTTTGACTTGTGACATTGACAATTTGTTTCTTATCTGTTATAAAGAATTAATTTTTTGGAATCTCAACACATACTGTTGTTCAGTAATTGTTTGACCTGACATTGGTTAATATCCCCCATAATTTCATGCAATTGTATTCATTTAAATAAACAAAAATATGTAAAAATACTTAAAAATTAACACAAATAATTCTGCTGAAATGATTGAAAAAAATTCTATCAAGCCTATTAACTGAGTTTGCAGTTTTGTAAGATACAAATTGAACTTGTTTTCCTTCATCTTTAAAGCATAATTTATGGATTAGCATGCTAACTTTTATTTCTTACTAAAATTTGGAAATGAGAAAATAAGGAGCTGATGCAGATAATGAAGGTAATATACCAATCTGTAATATAAGTAATATAGTCAATGCATGCATTCAAAATACAGTATTGTACATGAATCCAAGATGTCCAGCACAGCCTCAATAGTAAACAGTCAGAGGATGCAGTGGCACAGATCACATACAAAAAGTAGTGAGTGGTAGAACAAAGACATAAAATGCATTAGTCCAATAACCAAATACAGAGATTCATAAACAGGAGAATGGGAGTGTCATATTTTATTGACACCCAGGGTGCAGTGGATTTTTTATGGTCATCCATTTGTCTACTTGTCCCCATGTCCCATGGAACAACGCCGAGTCTCAAACTGGGTAACATTTCTTTGTGATGGTTTGTACAGTGTGAAACAACTTGTGGGATAATGTTTCTGTTGGGGAACTTATTTCGTGCTGGAGTGTTTATAATGGCATGGATCACAGAAAATCCCTTAGTGTTGTTCCCTGGTCTATTCATCATGCCACTGACACCAACCTTCTTCCTCTGGGGTCTCCTCCACCCTGTCATGCTAGGCTAGATCATCTGGTCTCCCCCAGAAAGGCACAGAGTTGGGATTACCAATTCTGTAGAACAACACAGACACTGAACCAGTTCAGCTCCAGGAAGACTCAGGCATAAGGGCACAACACTCAGAAAATCAACCCCTAAATAAGACCAAAACCCAAATAAAATCCATTTTACTCTGTGTAAAGGTTTTACACAGATAAAGCTTATAAGGATGTCTGTACCCTTTATCGGTGAATGAAAGATATGTATTGCTCCCCCTTTCTCTGATAACAGTTATTTACACTGGGCTTGATAATAAGCAAAACTGTTTTATTACTTACAAAAAGTAGGAGTCAAGTGGTTGCAAGTGAAAACAGTTAGATCAAAGTAAATGACTAAATTTAAACTAATAAAAATGCTTAGCTAGTTATATCCACTAAGATACTTGTAAATTCTTACCCTAAAGAGCTATTCTTATCTCGGGTAAAGACTTCTGAGTCAGAGTTGGGGGGTTTTTTTGTTTCCCCATAGTGTGGGCTAAGCAGTTTCAAAAGCCAGCTGAAGACAAAAGACTGATTGCTTCCCATTGCTTAAATAGACTTTATCCCAGTGTGGGAATCCTTTGTTCAGCATCCCTCTATCCCCATTGAAAAATACCAGGTTCAAAATTGATTCCAGTACCATGTGGCATGGTCACATATCTTTCTAGGATCAATCACAGTTTGGGGTTATAGGACAAATATGACCATCCATGGGTTGTTGGCAAGGTTCCCTGTAAGTTGCATACCTGTGCAGGCATGCAGCCCTCTTCTGAACCTAGCACAGAGGTTCAGAACTCCTCGCACAGGCAGGGAGCTCAGCTGATCAGCTGGGGAAACGGAGGCGGAGCACTCACCCTCTTGAAGGAGCAGAAATAGCAGCAGCTGCTGCTGCGGCTGCTGCCTCCTATAAATGGAGAAGCTGGCTCCAGCCTCTACTCCAGGGCTGGGCAAAAGATGATCTGTGGGACAGATCCAGCCACAAGAACCTCAGCCAGCTCCCTGCCTGCCTCGCCCTCAGTCGGCACTCAGGAAAGCCAGGTGCAGGGCCACATGTATGTTTCTGAACATTGAGAGCCTGGAGGGAAGGGAGACAGGATTATCATGCTGCCTCCACCTCCAATAGCTCCCATTGGCCAGTTTCCAGCCAATAGCAGGTGCCTGTTTGCAAGACAGGCAGCATGTGAAGTGCCCTTCCCCCCTCATCCTCTGGCTCATAGCATTCAGTTCAGAACAATAAACAAGACTCCTGCAGCTCTCCTGAGCATGTACAGTGGCTGGAAGGCAGGGACTCTGGCTAACCCATGTAATTTTCTGCACCCCTGCTCCAGCCCCCATGCACCTTCCTAGACACTGCATCCCTTCCTACACGCCTCCTCAGGACACAACCCCTCTCAGACCTAGCACCCTAATCTGCTATCCCTGATCACAGCCCAAATCCTTGCACCCACTCCTGCACTCCTGTCCCAGATCACAACCCCCTCCACACCTCAGCGGCCATTTTTATTCAAATGAAGTGCGGGATATTTAAATCCCCGCTTCATTTGCAATAGCGATGTGTCTAATCTACATCCCTCTGTCGGCAGAGGGGTGTAGTTTAGACACACCCTTTGTGATCACAACCCACTTCTTCATCCAAAAGAAAGTGTTAATTTTCTTTTTATTTGATTTCATATTAAATAACCATAAGTATTGCTCCTTGTTAATTATCCCTTGTTTTAGTATTTTCTTCCATGCCTATGGACTATTTAAAATATATATTTATATAGACAGTTTTTGTTTGTACTGGTGGGTGCACAGCCACACACTACTTCAATATTGGTGTTGAACATAAGAAATTTCAACCCACCTGAAAGAAAATTCAACCTGCCCAAGGATGGAAAATCTTAGAGGGAACACTAGCTGTTGGTATGAGTACTTAGTCATTATGGCATTCATTAGCATACTTAGAACTATAAACAGATTCACACTTCATATTTCTAACTTCACATACAAGAGTGATACATGTACAAAAATAGGATATACAGATTCAGCAGATTGTAACTATAAAACTGATATGGTACATAACCTGTTTTGCATAAAGCATCTCTTAGTTATGCATATTCATATCCACAAGCCAATTTTCATAAAACATGGGGAGGGGAGTTGTGACAGTGATACTCAAAACACTGGGAAATCCAAAGCTCTCAACAGCTGAAATGAAGTGAACATATAATACAGACATAAATGCACTGTGGTTTTGTGATTTTATTTTGGCTGAGTTTCATAGAATCATAGGGTTTGAAAAGCCCTCAGGAGGTCATCGAGTCCAAGCCCCTGCACAAAGTAGGAACCACCCCAACTAAATCATCCCAGCCAGGGCTTTGTAAAGTAAGGATTTAAAACCTCTAAGAATGGAGTTTCCACCATCTCCCTAGGTAACCCATTCCAGTGACTCACCGCTCTCCAGTGAAACTTTTCCGAATTTCTAACCTAGACCTCCTCCACTGCAAAAAAACGGGGCAAAGACAACTCAGATAAAACCTGAACCTACAATTCCCAGCTCTAGAGGCTAATGCCTTAGCCATCAAACCATTGGGACTACAGCTGCCTTATATTTCTCCAATGGGCCTTTCACTTTTTAAGAATGTTATCCTAACCATTTTTGTTCCGATTATCCACTATTGCAATGTCCCCTTTGCCCTCTCTTCCTTAGCAACAGTTGTCTTTGTGCATGTTTTTCAGAAAATGGAATAAAGAGGAAGCGCCAAGATGTCCTTTTCATTTTCCTTAATTAAATGTGTTAGGATACTTAGTGCAGTTGCATGGCAATAATTGTTTCAGTCAAGATAGCAGGAAGTTCATTCTGCCACTAATGGGGCTTTGCTTCCTTTGAAATGCAATTGACCTTGGATAACTTCTCTCATAATTCTCCCATTGCCATCTTGGCACATGATAGTCTATGAATGTGCTCTGCTTAATTTTGCACGTGACTGTAGGTATTCTTAAATATTATACCTCAGTAATGCCTTCTTTTAAAGAAACACCAGCAAATTGAAATGACTGTGAATATTGGCACACACTCTGTTATTATGGCAACATATTTTTACTTGAAAACACTGGTGGTCACACCAAAAGAGGGACGCTAAGCCACTCTAAGGGAATGTCTACACAGCATGGCTACAGTTGAATTAATTGATGCAACATCAGCTACTTCAATTGGGTAGCTGAAGTCGAAATAGCTTAATTCATCTTTTGGTGCTGTCTACACAACAGGAAGTTGAAGGAAGAATACCCTTCCTTCAACTTCCCTTACTCCTCCTGAAAATGAGGGTTACCATGAGTCAGAGTAAGAAGTCCTGCAGCTCGACATTATTTTGAAATAAAAGCTTATAGTGTTGACGTGCACTATGTTATTTCAGAATAACATCAGTTTTTACAAAATAATGCTGCTGTGTATACCTACCCTAAATGCAAAATCCTGGATCCACTGACTACAGTCGAATTAGGATTTCAATCCAAGACTTTATTATACATTCTTTCCTTCTTTAAATGCACATGAAGGCAATCTCCTGCACTGTCACCATTTCCACAGTTATTCACCAGACCCTCTCTTTCATAAGTCATCTTGCCTGTGAGCCATACCAACTTATCAGGGTGCACACAGTGATCATGACAGCACATCCCTGTATGGGTATTTTATGCTGCTTTTGAAGCTCATGTTGTCTTGATGTACTTTTTCATCCTACATGTCAAACTTTGGTGCCAGCATTATCAAAGCCATAGTATCGACTAAGGTACAGTTAAATGACAGATTTTAAAAATAAAAGTAGATGTCTAAAATGTTCTGTCTCCTGCCTAAATGTGGCTAACTAGAAGCAGTACTTTTACTCATGGTACTGATATGCCAAAATCTCTTTTTAGCAATAGAAATTTTCTTTAACTAGAGTTACTGTAAGTCAGGGGTGGGGAACATCCAGCACATCAGCTGCCTGCCATTCATCAGGATTAGCCAATGCCAGCTGGCAAGATGGTTTGGTTACCCTGGAGCTGCAGTTATAGCTTCCTGAAGCTCCCAATGGCTGCAGTACTCTGGTCATAGCCAATGGGAGCTGCAGGAAGCAGTGTGGGCTGGGCCACTGCTTCCCACAGTTTCCATTGTCCGGGAACAGAAAACCACGGCCACTGGGAGCTGCATGCTTCCACGCCTGTTGACACTCAGGTAAACCAACTGTCTGGTGGCCTACCATCAGCTAACTAGAGGATCAGAGGCTCCTCACTCCTGCTGTAAGCAAAGGTTATTGTTATAGCTGATCATATTGACTGACGATGTGTGAGCTTTCTACAGCAATTCAGAGAACTCTGTATGCTGCAGAGAAAGAGACATATCTAAAGGAGAATTAATTGCAACTTCCAATTCAAGGGGAAGAAGACACAGTATCTAATACAGCTGCTGCAATCAATGTTCTCTCTAAAATGATGTAAATTTCAACATCTGCTTCTGTCTTGTTATACTTTATCACAGTGTTCTGGTAGGAGTTGTCCCTCAAACTTCACTCCTGAGTTTACTTATTTATAACTGCCTCAGCTCAGAACTAGCACACAGACATCACATATCAGCCTATTTATTGATACAGTTTGGCCTTTTCCTCTCCACTCTTTGGGAACAGGTGATCAGCAGAAATGGTTCTCTGCTCAGGGCTTAGGTTCAAAAGTCTGGGGTTTAAAATGACTATCATCAGGCAGGAATGTTAAACTGCAGCCAACTGAGAGCTGTGCCTGCAGAAGTTTAGGTAAACAAACCATCTGGTGGTCTGTCAGCGGCTAACCCTGATGAATCATGTGAGGACTGTGGGCCAGAGGTCCTCACCACACTTTAAATATTTCTGAATATATTTGAGAAGAAAGAGTTCTGATTTAAATAGGAAACAAAATGTTTTGTAGGTAAGAACTGAAAATTTTAAAAAAATCTATTTAAAAATGTTTTTTTCCCCCAAAATACTAACTGATTCTAAAGAAACTGCTGTGCAGTTTTTAGGTACATTATTAGGTGCAGTTATTAGGTACAACATGCCTAAGGATAAAACAAAATATATATTTTTGTAAAAAAAATCCCTGTTAATCTAAAAGAAACAAAACATCTGTTCCTGGCATTTTTAATTGCAAAGGTAAATAACAAATTGATTTAGTGTTTATTGCTGGCTGATTTAATACTATTTTTGTCAAAACAGATTAGTCATAGCAATGTGTGTTCGTTGGTTACATTAACCAAAGGTGTGTCTACACAGCAAAGTTATTTCGGAATAATGGCTGTTATTCCAAAATAACTACACAGCTATTCCGTTATTCTGAAATAATTTCAAAATAATGGATGGCTTATTCCGATTTCTGTAAACCTCATTCTACAAAGAATAACACCTTTTCTGAAATAGCTGAAAACACACGAAATAAGGCGTGTGTGAAGCTCCACTTCTGCTATTTCAAAATAGCCCCTCACCAGAGCCATTCTAAGTTATTCCTCCTGTGGCTCTAAATTGAGATAACACGTCTACATTAGGGAAGCCTGCCTTGAACTAATTTTGAGGCTTCCCAGCAGTGTAGATGTGCTATTTCAAAATAAGCTATTTTGGAATAACTATTCCGGAATAGCTTATTCCGAAATAATAGTGCTGTGTAGACATAGCCTAATATAATGGTTCTGATTCAACTTCTTTCAGCAGTTTAATATTATTGTTTTATAAAGTGATAATTCCTATGCTGTAATGTTAAATTCAAGTGACATAAAAATACAAAATCTCAGGTTTATTATCCTTGCTTCATAAATTAGCATTAGTTACATTACATGCTATTTCCTCCTGGAAGATTTCAAGTGTTAGCACAAAACATAGCGGAAGCCTTCTTCCTTCATGTCCAGATTGTGGGACCATTACTTGCGTTAGTGAATGACAATAGACTCATTGACTTCAGTGGGACTGCTCCTATGAGTATGGTATTCACCAAGATGAGAGTGTTTTTGTTTTTCTCTCATTTCAGGTCTCCACATGTTCTCTGTTTCTTTCTAGTAATTTTGGGGCTGACTGTATCCAGACCAATATACCTACTTTTCCTGCATCGACATTTTCCTCTTTAAAAAACTGCTCTGTTGCCATGGCTGCTCAATTATGCAGTAGGAATGGAATAATTCTAAAAGGCTATGCCTGTGATATGCAGTCCATGACAATAGCCAGCATTAAAACCTTAATAAGAGATCTTTGTTATTGCCTATTTTGAAGTCCCTGCAGCTAATCTTACTCTGTAGTCCAAGTCCTTGATTCCAAATTGAAGACAGAGGGTTTGTCTTCACTAGAGTTAAAAAGCCATGGCTGGTCCCTGCCAGCTCATGCCAGCTAATGGACTGTTTAACTGCAGTGTTGATGCTAAGTCAGTCTGGATGCAGGCTGTGATGTGGGAAGGTCTTAGATGTGGGCTGAAGCCTGAGCCCAAATGTCTCCATGAGAGCAATAAAACAGCCCCTTAGCTCATGCCTTGCAAACACAATTCAGCCACAGGTTGAAGTATAGACATATCTAGGGTGACTTCATGCACAAGGAGCTCCAATAGCACTGAGGGACATATGCTAAGGAAACAGAAGGAAGCTATCAAACTGGGGGTAGGTTTAGGCTAAGAACAACTTGAGAGATTACTCACACCTATTGGTTGAAATGGTTGAAACATCTCTCTGTTTGCTTGGAATGACTTCGAAACTCTGGAAAGCAGACGAGAATAACTAAAAATGGGAATTCTGAATTCCATAACCTACATTTAAAACTAATGAGGTGTTTATTTGAAAAGCTTCCTCTCTCTGAACTGTCAAACAGCCAAAATTAATTTAAATCATTATGGATATAGATAACAATATATGTACTGTACTCCAACAGAGTTTAGCAAAAGAGTAATGATGCTTTAAGGTACAGAGGTGGGGAAGGTACCCAGATGTGTCTTGGATGTATTAGTGTGACATACTCTACTTTCTTAATATCTGATTATATGGGAGAATGAATAAATAACAAGTTAATGAAATACACAGAAGATGCTGTGTTTGGAGGAACCGTAGACACCAGCAGGGGCAGAGAAATAATTCAAAGGGTCCAAGAGAAATCAGAAAAAAAGTATTTAAAAGAAATTACAAAATAGGAATGTTGCAAGGTAATCTATATCTATATCTATAGATATAGATATATAAATCTAAAACACAGAGATAGCTATTAGAAATGAGATATTTGTAAAGCTGTACTGCTGAAAGATATTTAGCGACAGTGTAGTAGAGCCTGGATAGTGAACTAGATCTGAGTGTGAGATGGAGCAGGGCTAGAACAGAAAGTCAGCACTATTCTATGGTGCATATATTCTACAGAGACAATATATCCAATGTCAAAGCCGTCAGTCTGCTTTGACTTCTGTTTATTTGTTTCTTCTAATTTGTTTGTCCGCATCAGCTATTTTTGTTGTATTCTCAGATTGTAGTAATTGCTCTTATACTGTTCTGGCTTGAGAACAAGTGGACTGCATTCAGTTCTGAGCCTTTGACAAGTTTGAGATCAAAATGGAACAATTAAAATGATTAGGGATCTGGAAGGACTGATATCTGAGGAAATACTAAAGACCAAATTATCATTGGCTTATGCATGATTTCAAGAGGGATAGGGAGGAAAATGCATGGAACCTAGCCTCCTGCATTCCAGGGATAGTCAAGGTTCATGCTTGGATGGAAGGCAGAGACTTCTCCTCTGTGCATCTTAACAAAAGGCAGATTAATTATCCTTTCAACAGTCCTGCTGTCTTACTGAGCATTCTTACAGGGAAACACGTTATATGATCCAAAGCTGTCAGGCTGGTTTGACACTATTTATGCAGAAAGCTGGACGTACAGAAGAGGACTTATACCTTCGTGAGGCACAAAGCTTCCCAGAGATTCTCCACTTGTGGTGTGGTTTATTACTGACTATTATGTAGAACTAGGTGTAATTTACACATGCTGATCATGAAAATAAACATGGATAACATGTCTAAAAAGGGACATGACAGTCCATATATTAATTTGAAACATCAAGAAAGTAGAGGTATTTTTAGGATAATAAAATGGAATATAACTATGAGTGATTATAAGAAACTGGGACTATATCTACACTGCTGAGAAAAATTGGAAAAAAGATACCCAAATTGTTTTTTTCCCAAAAGAGGCTTTTCCAAAATTTGGCCAGCCTACACGGGGCCAGATTTCAGAAAAACTCCTCTTTCAGAACATCCCTTATTCCTCTCACCGAGAGGAATACATGGATGCTGAAAGAACACGTCCACTTTTTCGGAAACTGTTCTGAAAAAGCGGATGCGTTCCTTGGACATGTTAGAGCTTTTCCAGGATTCCTCTGGTATCCCAGAAAAGCTTTGCAGTCTAAACATTGCCTAAGAGGGATATAAATCTGAACTTTTAACTATTCTAAGATATAGGAAGGAAGATGGTAGAATGCCTAATCATAAAGTGTCATCTTACATCTGCTTCTTCATTTAACAAAGTGCAGAATAAAAATACAATTGCAAACTTTGTGGAGCAGTGGCATTTGATCTGAAAAAAAGACAATATAATTCTGATGTCTCTGTTTGCTAGGATTGTAAATGAAGATAGAAGTGTCATTGATCAGACCAAATGATTTAATAAATTGCATGATGTACCCTCTGTATGTCATATTTTAGATTTAAACAGGAAAAATGAAATCCTTACAAGTAATGATCTTCAAAAATTGCATATTTTCTAATGCATGAGTAAACTGATACATACAAACATGATAATACAAAAATCTAATTTGGATAATTCCATTGTTTTTTACTTTAAATTCCCTCTGCAGTTTCAACTACGCGACAATATCTTATGTTGTGCTAAATGCAATTGCCAGGTCTTTTTGTGATCTTTTAGATTGCTACCATGTGCCATTCCAAAATAAGTGACTTTAAGAGGCACATGATATCCTTCCTATTTTCAAAATGTGTATGGCACTGTGAGATCTTTTGAGATAAAACAAACTACATAAACACAATATATTATCTATATCAGTGTTATGTATTGATTCACAGAGAGATTATAAAAGAGTACACCAGAATTTTAGTGTTTTTTCCTATCAGCAATTATAAACCAATTATTTTTATCAAAGAATGAATGCAAAAATAAAGGGAAGGATGGCTCAAGAGTCAAGAAATACTTGAGTTTTGAGGATTTTTTGTTTTTCGCCACAGGGAAATCACAGCAGTCTGTCATTGTACTGCATAATACTTTATGAAGCTGAAATTTTGTCACATATCAGATCTTCCTTTCAATTAAGATACATTTTGAGCCCTACACTAGGGAATTTCATAGAATGTATTGACTAAAAATTAAAATGCTCTAAGGCAGAAGGAATTGGAATACCTTAGACAATTTCTAAAGTTTGTGGGAGTGTATTGTGAGATTAGATTCAATTTAGGGTTTTTTTTAAGGTACTCCTTGGTGCATTGACCAATACCAGTACTTTGAGGTCTGATTCATAATACTGCTCTTCACAGGGCAGATCCTGATATTTCATAAACTCCCTTGAGGCTCCATGACTACTGCGGAAGGAATAAATAGGATCAGATATTCAAATGGAGGCTCGTATTTCTACTCATTGAATTATGCAATAGATATAATATACCTTGATTTTAGTAAAATTTTTGACACATTTTCCCTTGATAGTCTCGTAAGCAGACTAGATAAATGTGACCTAGAAGAAACCACTATGGGATAGGTGAATAATTATTTGAAAAAAAATATATTCAGAGAGTTATTATTACTGTGGTTCACTGTCAAACGGGAAGGATGTATCTAGTGGGGTCCTGCAGGGGTTAGTCTTGATTCTGGGGCTATTGAATATTTTTATTAATGACTTGAAAAATTGAGTGGACAGTACACTTTGAAATTTGTGGAAGACAACATGCTACAAATACTATAGAAGGCAAGGATTAGAAATTTAAAAAAAAATTATGATTGGTCTGATATCAACAAAATGAAATTCATTGGAAAATAGTATAGGAAACCCCTGTCTTATGACGGCCCGAATTGCGACCCCCTGCACTTACAACCATTTTTGTAAGTGCAAAAGGGGCCGAAACCCCCCGACTTAAGTCCTTGGCCTGCATTTACGACAGAGCACAGCGCCTATCGTAAATGCGGGTTCGAGTTACAATGCCCCTGACTTGCAACGCTTCCCCAGGAACCAATTGTGTCGTAAGTCGGGGGCTGCCTGTACTCTGAAGAAGGAAAAATCAAATGTATAAATACAAAATGAGGTATAACTGCAGGAAATTATATGAAGGTGATAGTGGATAAAACAATAATCAATAGTGAGATGCTGTTGCAAAAAAAAAACTTTCTGGGATATATGAACTGTAGTGTCATGAATAAGACACAGGATGCAATTGTTCTGCTCTACTTAGCACCAATCATGCCTCATCTGGAGTACTATGTACAGTCTTGAATGTAAGTGGACAAATAGGAGAGAGTTTGGAGACTAGGAACAAAAATGAGAAGAGGTTTAGAAAACCTAATCTATGAGTAAAAGTTAAAAAAAAACTAGTTATGTTTAGCCTTGACAATAGACGATGAAGACCTGATAACAATCTTCATATATGTTAAGATGGGAAAAGAAGCAATTAGCTTAGTTTTCAAAAAGGGAAGTTTAGGGATGATATGAGGAAAATCTTCCTAACTATAAGAATAATTAAGTGCAGGGATAAGCTGGAACCATGTATGAGGGGTATTGTGAAGCTAAGTGGAGCCTTTTGCTGAGAAACTGCCTCAGAGAAGGATTGTAGCTTATTAAGTTTTAGTCACTAAAAATTGTTTTATACTTTCCTTGTAACTAATTTCAGTTTATTATTGCTTCATATCACTTGAATCACTCTTATTTATTAATAAACTTATTCCAGTATATCTCAGTGCAATATATTTCAATAAGATATGAATTCTCATAAGAGCCAACGGGTTGGAGTGTACATGGTCTCTTTGGAGATAACTAACTTAGTAATTTTTGTGCATGTCCAATGATACTTCAGTAGAATAGTGGGTTGGACAGTGCAAGCAATGCTAATCAAGGAGACTCAGCAACGGAACTCTAGCAAGTGTTACCTGAAAGTTACTGTAAGAGTTGGCAGAGTCCTGGGGCATTTGTTGGGCTAGCTAACAAACAGAAGGGTCAGGGAGCTGACACAAGCTATGTCTAGACTGCAGGCTTCTTTCGGAAGAAGCTTTTCTGGAAGAGGTCATCCGGAAAAACTTCTTCTGAAAGAGAGTGTCTATATAGCAAAAGAGCATTGAAAAAGTGATCTGCTTTTTCGAAAGATAGCATCCAAACTGAATGGATGTTATCTCACATTTAAGCTGTGATTGCTATGGATGGAATGGCCACCAGAGCACTTGTGCTTTTTCCTCTTTCCTCTTCTTGCGAAAGAACACCCTCTTCCCCATCCACAAACACCTTTTTCCAAAAGAGCTCTTTTGGAAAAAGGCTTCTTCCTCATAGAAATAAGTTTATCTATGTCAGAAAAAACCCTCTGTTCTTTCAATTTTCTTTCGAACGAACTGCGATTGCAGCTTGGACATAATTGAAGTTTTTCGGAAAAACGGCCGTTTAAAAAAAAAAAAAATCTCTGTAGTGTGGACATACCCAGAGTTTTACATCAGAACATTTTTCTCTCACTGAAGCAGAGGAGCCAAAGGTAACTTACTGGACTTCTTGGCTACATGTAGACTACAGGCTTTTTTTGGAAGAAGCTTTTTTCAGAAGAGATCTTCTGAAAAATCTTCTTCTGAAAGAGAGCGTACACACTGCAAAAGTACATCAAAAAAGAGATTTGCTTTTTTGAAAGAGAGCATCCAGACTGAATGGATGCTCTCTCGCATGTACACTGTGATTGCAATGGATGGAATGGCCACCAGGGCACTTGTGCTTTTTCCACTTTCCTCTTCTTCTGAAAGAACTCCCTCTTCCCCGTCCACACACGCCTTTTTGTGAAAGAGCTCTTTCAGAAAAAGGCTTCTTCCTCATAGAATGAGGATTACCAATGCCAAAAAACACCTTTGTTCTTTTGATTTTCTTGCAGAAGAACGCAATTGCAGTGAGGACGTTCCTCAAGTTTTGTTGGAAAAATGGCCATTTTTCCAACAAAACTCTGTAGAGTAGACATACCACTTGAGAAAGTATCACAGTCTGATCTGTATACTGATTTTACAGCAGTATACTGATTTTATTTAGTGGTGTGAGTTTTTAAAAATGGAACAGTATATTAGTAAAGCCCATAGCATAGATGCAAGGTTTCTATCAACGTATTTATTATTTGTATTATAATATTGCCTAAGAGACCCACTCTCAGATAGGGAACCTATTGTGCTATCACTGTTCAAACACTGACCATAAGTCTCTCTCATCCTTATGTAGTTTACAATCTACTATATACTTTAGAGAATTTGTTTGTCTGTTTGATCAAGAATTCCTCTAAGATGGTAAGAGCTAGACCCACCAAATTCAGTATACAGCTTCCTCTTAACATAAGAACAAAAGGATGGCCATACTGGTCCAACCAAAGGTCCGTCTAGCCCAATATCCTGTCTTCTGAGAGTGGACAATGTTAATGCCCCAGAGGAAATGAACAGAACAGGTATCATCAAGTGATCCATCTCCTCTCACCCATTCTCAGCTTCTGGCAACCCCTCCCCCCCCGACCATTCCCCTGGGAGGCTGGAGCACTTAAAATCTACTAGCTCAAGCCCACTAGACTCTGGTGTGGGAGGGGAATGTGGGGAGTATCTTTCTCCTTCTCAGTTAGGGGCCAAACCAGTGAAGGTTTTTTTTGTTTTGTTTTTTGTTTTGTTTTTTTTCTTCGCTTCTCACTGTGAAGCCCCAGACTGATTTTTTCTGTGGGTCAGTGGCTCCTGACCCAAAAAAGGTTCCCCATCCCTGATAAAGAGGTAATAGGATATTCTCTTTCATCTCTATTCCTTTTTAAATTATTCTTAGCATTCTGTTTGCTTTTTAGACTGCTGCTACATATTGAGCAATGTTTTCAGAGAACTATCCACAATGACTCCAAGATCTCTCTTTTGAGTGCTAATAGCTAATTTGCAGATAATAGTTCATCTGCAAATTTGACACCATCAGCTCAGGATTAAACAAAGACTGTGAATGGCTAGCCAATTACAAAAGCAGTTTCTCCTCTCTTGGTGTTCACACCTCCAGATCAGCTGCTAGAAGTGGGCCTCATCCTCCCTGACTGATTTTACCTTGTTATCTCTAGCCTGATTCTTGCCTGCATATTTATACTTGCCTCTGGAAATTTCCACTACATGCATCTGACGAAGTGGGTCTTTGTCCACAAAAACTTATGCTCCAATACATCTGTTAGTCTATAAGGTACTACAGGACTCCTTGTCACAATAGCTAATTTAGTCCTCATTATTGCATATGTATAGTTGGATTATGTTTTCCAATGTGCGTTACTTTGCATTTATCAGCATTAAAAATAATTTTCCTTTTTTTTTCCCAGTCACCTAGTTTTGTGAGATCCTTTTGAAACTTTTCACAGTCTGCTTTGAACTTAACTGTTATAACTTAAAGCAACATAAGGGTTTGGTAGTGCTAGGAAAAATGGACATGCCTGGAATGGGATTATTTCTCATAAAACCAAACAGAAAAGAGACAGAATCACCAAATCAAGTACAGTTTTTAAAACTGATATAACTGAGCAACTGTTGAAAAAGACTGACCCAAGATGAATCAGAAAAAATAGGATGAACCTGCAATAGGACTGCTTCTCAATAAACCTTACAGAAAAGTGATAAAACTGAAATAGTGCTTTGTTTTGGCACAGCTAAATCAATGCTTGAGGTTTGAAAACAAGAAGATAATGTTACTGGAAACCAAATTGACTATAGCCCTTTTTAGTTAGTACATAGCAAATGATAAAAATTTAAAGGGGTGAAGAAGACAATATACTTGATGTAATTCCCATTCTAAAATCATAAAATTAACTTCACCAAAATAACACTGTATTTTTGAAAAATACAATTGTTTCAATAAAGTATGTACATTTTCCTTTTATTTTCAAAAATATTTAATTTCATTGAGTCAGGGATCCAAGCAATACCGGGTTAAATATAAAACAAGAGTCATCAGATGATTATAGTTAGAAAGATGGAGGTGCACCCAGTACAATAGGTGGTTGTGGCAGCACACCAGTGGCCTAACCAATGTTAAGTATCTTGTAGGCATCATGGCAAAAGAGAGTTTGAGCAAGGAGGAAAATAAGGTAGTTTTGAAGGTGTTAATAGGGAGCTTCTCCCAAGAGTTAGAACATGGGAGAAAACATGAAGATGGTTGTTTATAAATTTAATAAATGGGTGATGAAGGCTGGTAGCAAGGACTTATTCAATGCAGCATCTGGCAACTTGATAGTAAGTACCTTGAGCATAGGTAGCATAGGGATAACCTTGAAAATAAAGACAGGTGGCTGATGTGTGACTAGAACTTGACAATTTTAAATAGCTTATTACAGTGGTGGGCAAGGAGACCCATCACAATAATCCATTGGTGGGCCAGAAGACAGTTTATTGACATTAAGACCTGCAGGCATGGCCTCTTGCAGCTCCTACTGGCTGTAGTTCATCATTTCTGGCCAACAGGAGCTGTGGAAGCAGCATCCAGCACATCCCTACCGCCTGAATGACTTCCTACCGCTCCCATTGGCTGGGAAGAGTGAACTGCAACCCATGGGAGCTTCAGGGGCTATGCCTCTGGGTGTTCAGTGTCAATAAGCCCACCATTAGTTTACTTGCTGAAAAATGCATTTTCAGATTGAACAAATCTGTGAATTTGGATTGAAGTCAGGGAATGCCTTCAGCCAAATATTTAAAAGTTGAAATGGTTCATTTAGACATTTTTAAATGAAATATTTTAAGTTTACAGTTTAAAATATTTTAAAATAAAAGGTAATTAGATAATTTTAGAAGTGCACAAACACCAAAATGGAACAAAACAATGAAAATAATCAACTCATTTAAAAAAAGAACGGTGACCCACAGTTCTGTGTGTAATATATTGGAGAAAGGAGAGCAAGAGGAGGGAAGGAAAAAGAGATCAAGGAAAGAAATTAGGAAAATGATCTTTGCATCAGCTTTTTGAATTGATATGATTGGGGCAAAATGTCATGTGTCAAAGCCAAAGAGGATGATCTTAAATAAAACTAGATGAGAAATTATGAAAGCCTTGGCAAAAACAAACAAACAAACAAAACAACAAAACAAAAACAAAGAAAGCTGTGTTGATGAAGAGAAAAAAGACATGTCTCTGTGTTCCTTGGAAATACGAGGATGCAGAGATAAGGCCATGTCAAAGATGACACCCAGATTATGGAGTTGAGTGACAACCAGGGTGGTCTCAGAGGGGTAGCCGTGTTAGTCTGTAACTTAAAAAAATGAGTAGTTCTGTAGCACCAGAGGTCATGTCTACACTAGCAAATTATTTTTAAATAACTTATTTCAAAATAATAACTCCCAAAATAATTATCTCAAAATAAGCTTATTCCCCCAGTAAAGCAGGAGTACAGAGTTTGAAATAACCAGCCTGTTATTTCGAAATGTTCCACTTATTTCAAAATAAGGGGGGTTATTTCAGAATAACTCTCTACTGTAAACCAGAGGTTAGAGACTATATATATATATACTATCATGGGCCACAACCTTTTTCTTTAAAGCATTGAGTTATTTCAAAGTAATGCTGCTGTGTAAACATGCCCTTAGAGACAAACTAACTAATTAACTATATATATATAGTTAGTTAGTTAGTCTCTAAGGGCATGTTTACACAGCAGCATTACTTTGAAATAACTCAAGTTATTTTTGAAATAACACAGTGCGCGTCCACACAGCAAGCCCGTTATTTTGAAATAACAGGCTTCTTACTCCGACTTCTGTAACTTTCATTTCACGAGGAGTAAGGGAAGTAGAAGGAAGAGTGTTCTTCCTTCAACTTCCTGCAGTGTAGACAGCGCCAAAAGCCGAGTTTAAGTACTTCAACTTCAGCTACACAATTAATGTAGCTGAAGTTGTGTATCTTAACTCGACTTTAACCCCCAAGTAGATGTACCCTAAGGTGCTGTAGGACCACTCTTTTTTTTTAAGCCAGGATGGTAGTCTGGTTCACTGTGATAACAAAACTATAGACTAGTCAGAGCTTGTAAGGAAATATTAGAAATTCTGTTTTAGCCATTTGAGCTTAAGCTGATGGCCAGACATCCATGATGAGATGTCAGAAAGACAGGCTAAGACTTCAGTTTAGACAGAAGGGGAAAGGTTTGGAGCAAAGAGATATAACTATGGGTCTGTGGACAACACCACCATCCCTTCCTGTTAGTCAGCACTGTATCCTGTGTGTCATCTTCTGAGCAGGGCCTCTCTCTAGGTCCTCACGTCTAGGCAATGTTTATATACTGCAGGGATGTTTTTTTATTTGCACAATAGTTTTTGGATAAGGACTTTGCTATACTGTGCAGCTAAAACTCTAACTTAGTGTCTTATCCTCCCATGTTTTGGTTACTGCAGTATCCTTTACTCTGGCATTGACAGATGAGATCTTACCATGGTCATATCAATTCAGAATGCTGCTGCAAATATATATTTTTTCCTTGCCCGTCACCCTGAGCACTTTTTTATAGCCTTTAGCTGGCTCCCCCTTCTCTGCTGTATCAAACATAAGCTACCAGTCTTTTCTTTCATGGCCCTTCACACCCTATCCCCAGCCTTCCTATTATCTCTTATTCAGTATCAAAAGGTCATCTTCCATCTCTAATGAACCCATCATGTCAGCTTTCATTGCCCACTTATGAAATTTTTCAAATAAGCAATTTCATGCTTTCTCATGTGCCAACCTTCGTGTTGGGAGGGATTGACTCATTCTTTTTCTGGCTGCCCAGAATGCACAAGTTTATAGAGAGACTCCTGAGCTGAAGAATATGTCATTTAATTGCCGGTTTAGTGAGTGATCAATTTACAGAAGCAGGACAGAGCATAGAGTTAAATGAAAGTTCATGCCCAAGCTTTGGCACTCGCTTTAAATATATTGTTACAAAGTTGTTTATTATATGTTGTGTAAACACTTTTATGCCTATCTCTAAGATCAGTTTGTTAACTCAGTTGTTTACCTAACCAAATTGCTGTCCCAAGTTGTTTACCTGATCAGGCTGCTGGTTTTGCTTTTTACCAGACAACCAGGCATCTTTTCACTCTCCCAACACCTAAAAGGTATCTTCTACATAATGCTTGTCACAGGACATCCCCGTAAACATCTGGAAAGCTAAATAATTATTCTTCACATGACTCCTTTAAGTTGTCTTTTGCAATGATAGCTACAAAGGGGATCTATCATGGGCTATGTCTACATTAAACTGTAGTTCGAAATAAGATGCACAATTAGAGCTACACAAATTGCATATCTTATTTCAATCTTATTTTTAAATAGATTATTTCATAATTTGGTGCTGTCTACTCAGCACCAAATTTCAAAATAACCCACTATTCCAAAATATCCCTTACTCCTCGTGGAATGAGGTTTACAGGAATGTCAGAATAGTGAGCCTGAAACAATGAACTTGCTGTTAAGATACAGGATAGCTATTCTGGGATACTGTGGTATCCCAAAATAGCATTGCAGTGTAGATATAACCATACTGACCAGCTGTGTCTCATTGTTTCCATGTACTCTCCCATCTGCCTGTGTTCATCAGTTGTCTTGTCCTCTTAAATTGAAAAGTCTTTGGAGCATGGACAGTCTATTTGTTCTGTATTTGTACAGTGCATAACAGAATGGTCTCCTAGTCCATGACTGATAACGTAGTTGCTATGATGATGATGATGATGATAATAATAATAACAATAATAATAGTATCTGAGTATTTTACAAACATTAATGAATTTATCTTCAAATTCAAATTTATCTTCAATTTATCTTCAACTTACCCTTTGAGAGTAAGTAATACTATTAACTTTATTTTGTAGAAGGGGAATAGAAGCACAGAGAAATTAAAACCCACATTTTCAAGTATCTGCTAAGTTTGGTTGTCCAGCTTGTGAAACTTGGGGATCGATTTCTAAGAGTATTCTCATTTTTTATAGCAAATGGTTTGTTCAAAGCACAGCTCCAGTTAACTTTATTTCCAGTTGAGAGCTCAGCAAATCTGTCTTCAGGTATTTAAAACTGCACACCTAGGAATAAACACACAATTAATGGGTACCTATGAAAAATTTAGTTTAGAAGATGTGCCCTACATCCTATAGAAATTCTATGGCCAAAGTAGAATCCCATACCATTGTGTGGCATCCTTAAGAAGAGACTATCCTTTCTCTTCTTCAATCTCTTGCCTGATTCACTACACTGTTATTTAACTTTGGTAACAAATGATAGAGGCATTCTGCAGACAACAACCTTATTCACTACAAAATCCTGATTGATCCCCCAAATATCATCCATCCTGTGCACTAAATTAGGCCTGTGTCCTGTGGGAGCAATAGTATGTAAGTTTATAATTAAAGATTTGCTGCAAAGATGTATTATGATACAATCTTTAAGTTAGAACTGTTTTAAAATACCACTCTTGATCCCAGATTTGGTATCCTTTCAAATTCTCAACCCACACCTATAGTACGCCAAGGCATGAATAGCATAGCATGATGTATAATAAAAAGCAATGCAATTATTGTAGTCATCTGATTTTTAAGTGTACTTTTCTTATCTGTAATTGGTGTCAGGAGACTAGCACTAGTTGTATGGTAATTTTTTTTTCAATGGCAAGTTCATGGTAACTTGTGAGCGGCTAATTCAGGTTATTTTTACTGCTTTACCTTAGGAATTAAGTCTCTCTTATCAGAAGCAAATAAAAGTCAAAAATTTAAAGCTTATTATGCAAGTTATTTCCTAACATGACTGAATTGAACTAAGGATGTTAAAATGCAGTTAATTGACTAGTCGACTAGTCGATAGATACTACTGCATACAGCCCAGGTCCAGCAGGAAGTCCCGCTGACTCCAGGCTGCACGTGGCATGCCTTCTTTGAAATGCACAAAAGTCCCCAGTGGGGGCTCTTTAGCATTTCAAAACCATGGAGCCCGGAGTCAGTGGGGGACTCATATTCCACTTCTGACCTTGGGCTCCATGCTATGCTGCATGCCGCTAGGAGTCCGGGGTCCATGGCTGCCCCTTTCAATCATGCAGAGGTGGCATTTTGAAGGGGCAGCCTGCCGCACAGCTGATCCATGGATCAGCTGTGCAGCGGCTGCCTTGGGGTTTCAAAGTGGCAGCGCCGCTGAGCAGTGCTGCCACTTTGAAGTACCCCTTCCCCCACAGCCTTTGCTGCCTCCGTCTTATAGAGGCAGCAAGGGGGTTGATATTGATTAGTCAACTAGTCAAAAGACTATCAGATAAGCAAATGCTTATCAGATAGTTGACTAGTCGACTAGTCTTTAACATCCTTAAATTGAACATTTGGGGGTAGGGAAAAGTTCAGCAATACCTCGGGATTATCCACTTTTCATAACCATCCATCCATACCATATTCCTCAGGCAGCATAGTTCTTAGCTGTAAGGGCTGGATTATGCCAAAAAATTATGCTGGCATTTATTGTTTCCAGATAGTTCACAGCACTTCTTTCCTTGCCATTTTGCTCTTTCTTTGCTTTCAAATAAGTAAGTGATCGCTGAGGATGTATAGAACTTAGATATTTTTGGAGCCATTTTATGTGTGTTAACAGTAGGATGGGGAACTTTAGATTTGTTTCCTGACCTCAGTACGGTACAAGCGTCCTTGTCATGATCATGTTGAATTCATTCCTGTGTGGTCTTAAAAGAAACTGTCTGAAATATATCCTGAACTGGAAACATTTGAGATGGACAAAATAAGATGATAATCCTTTTCATCCTTCTGGACAAATTCTGTAGTAAGTGATAGTCTGCCCATGTGACACAAAAGGCCATAATCTGGCCACAAATGTGCAGCAAAAAATTCAGCTAGTACCAGTGGAAACTCTTTGATGGAGGGATCTGTGTTCCTGCTGAGTCTGTGTCTCTGTCTCCACTATTCCCAATGTAGAGGACATGTCAGTGATGGGAGAAGTTCAGCAAAAGTTTGGGGAGTAGTGCATGGTGGAGGTCTGCTATGTCACACCATTGTTCCTCAGACATCAGGTCCATTAAGGACCATGTGTCTGTGGCACTACTTAAACCTTCCTAACAGCAGTTCTAAATGGTTTCAGGACCAGGACCAGCTCAGAGATTCAGGTAACCATAACCAGACTACAAAAGCTTCCTCCTCTTTGGCTTGGGCACTACTTCGGTATAAGAGAGAATCTTGTCCTTACTTTCCAGTTTTCTGCTATGCAGTTATGTTAATCTTTTTATACCAAATATATGCTCTATTTAACTGTTCACTGAATATATTGTATTAATCCCAATCAAGTGCAAAAAAACTTCAGCAGGTCAATCAAGTAGAAAAATAACCATGGTAACCTTTCAGACCACATATTATAGTGATTTGTATGGTAGAAAAACAAATATTTTCAGTAAGAGAAGAAAAGTTACAACCTATACTGTTTTCAGTAACAATGTATCTGAAAAAGCATTTAATTTTCAGCATAATTTAATCCCATTGACTTCCATCTGGTAATTGCTGAAGACAGCAAAAACTCAAACTGATTGTTTCTTCCTGAATGCTGTATTTTAAGCCCATGCACAGGGGTTTGTGTTCTAGAAAGTCTCACTAAGGGGAGGAAAAATGCATTTTAAATAAATTGTATTGTATTTCTAGAAAGGTCTTTGACTTTTTTTCATAACTAACATGCTTGTTCATTATGTGTTATTTTGGAAGTACATATGAAAAAAGAGTAATAGCTCAGTAGGGAGAATTAGTTTATTAGTGTATTAAAATATTTCTATTAAGCAAAATATTTTAAGTTTGCCTTCTAAAGTAGAAAATCTGCATTGCTTACTAGTCTTTGTTTACATGAAAATCAATTTAAGTTAAGTTTTGGTTAAGTATTTCTTTAATCACCCTGGTCTATTTAAATGTTAACAAATCTTTGGAAGAGGTTAATCAAGCATAAACTACTTGAATGAAACAGATAACTGGAAAAGCCCTGAAGGATCAACTCTTAAAAAACGTTTTTAAAATAAGTGCAATGAAACTTTGTCACCATAATAGTGACAGTCATACTTGCTTAAGCCATTTTGCTGAAATGATTTTTGGTATCTTTGTTTTTCCAGTTATAATTAGGGAGTATTTTTATGATAGGTAAAAATCACAAATTGCTCATGGACAGTGTTGTCCCATATAACAGCAGGCAGGAAATTCTTCTGTCGATTACAATTAGAAGAGTTAATATAGTGAGGAAAGGTCACAAATACTTTAGTGGAATGGAATGAGCTGCAGAGACTCTGTTATAGCATTAGGTAACATTTAAGTAAAGGCAAAATTAATCTCTGGGGTAATTCCATAGATATCACTGAAGTTATGCTGAGGATAATTTTGGCTCAAACTGTTTAAATGGGATGGATGCTTATTTTGGATGAACTGCAGCTCATTAAGTTGTCATTAGTAAGTAATTTCAGTATTGTATTAGTGCATATTCTCGAAGTTCCTTTTAAAATCTATTTTTCTTACAAGCAAGATCATTTTAGTTCCTTTAATATTTTCATGTTTGATAGTATTCCTTACATTTTCAGAAATACTTTTGAGGATCATAATTAAGTATTTCTCTTAAACATAATTTAAGGATATTTTCCAATCCTAAGGTTGAATTT
This sequence comes from Pelochelys cantorii, assembly GCA_032595735.1. Classification (NCBI taxonomy): domain Eukaryota; kingdom Metazoa; phylum Chordata; order Testudines; family Trionychidae; genus Pelochelys; species Pelochelys cantorii. The sequence continues at coordinate 91,958,521 of CM064326.1, forward strand.
TCCTGAATGACTAAAATGAACACTGCTAAAAGTTTAGCAGCACCTTAAAGACTAACAAAACATGTAGATGTTATTATGAGCTTTCGTGGGCACAGTCATCTGAAGAAGTGGGTTGTGCCCATGAAAGTTCATGATACCATCTCCATTTCTGTTAGTCTCTAAGGTGCTGCAAGACTATTCAACGTTTTTTAAAGTTTTTTCCAGTTACAGACTAATACAGCTACCCCTTTGAAACTGCTAAAAGTGGTAGGCCAATAACTTAGACCATCTTTCTCTGTCTTAGAAGTGTAGGGCAGGTTCATTATCACGCATGACAATGTGCATCTTATTGCAGAATGCCCCTGGATTCATACCACTGCTACCCTATAACCTAGAATACTCTTTACAATGTTTTGCTGCTGAAGCCTCCAACTTCAGCTACATAGAAACAACCTCCAGCATGTAAGACCCCATCTGTACTTACTGCACCGGAATGGAGTAAAGGATGAGGGGTGAGGAGTGGTTCAAGGAAGGGGGCATAGGGTCTGGGCAGGATAGAGAGTTTGGAGGTGAGGAGGGCTCAGGGCAGGGGCTTGCTGATGGGGACTGCAGTAAGGTTTCAGGGGTGAAGAGAGACTGAGGGCATAGGGTGTGTGACTGAGGTTATTGGCTAAGGAGGTATGAGGGGCTCAGGGCAAACACTTGGGGGCTCAGGACTGGGGGTGGGGGGGGCTGAAGGAAGGAGGTAGGACTGCAGAAGTCAGGGCAGGGTGTTGTAGATGCAGGAATCAGGGCAGGGGATTCAGGGCACAGGGCTGGGAGGTAGATGGCTGGGGCCTTACTGCGGCCACAAGTCATGGCGAGGATGGCACTGCTCTGGTAGAGGCTCTTCCCAGGGGGCTGGGGCTGCACTACATAGTGTAGCCAGACAGGAACACCCCCCCCCTGCAACATTCATCTTGCTTGCCCCTTTTAGGTGCCTCAGAGTGCACAGGGCACAGAGAGCAACAAAATCAGCATAGTCTTTGAAGCATTGACAGAAGGTCCGGATATGCTGGCTGCTGTGATCCTGGATGGCTGTAAACAGAGATACGCCAATTGTTGACCTGCAAGAGACTGCGAGAACTGCCCTTGGCTGGCACATATATTGATACGATCACACAGCCATCCCGGGGAGTGGAATCTCCCACTGAGCAAAGAATGCCCAGTACTCCCAATTTAGTTCTCCCTCTTACAAGTGTAAATTAAGTTCACAACTCCCTTGTAAGAATTGGCATCACAAAGACAAACCAGCACCATTTGGCACCATAGATAAGAAAGAGAATATGTGACTGCATGGGTATAAAGATGGGTCCAGCAGCACACTCACTTTGAGCGTCAATCTACCATCTACCTGCTGGTCGGGTTAGGTAATTGCCTCCCGAGGTCCACATGGGGATGCCCAGCCTCGTATTCATCTTTCCCGGGGAATTGAGTGACCGGTCCTGGCCTGACACACTGGAATCGAGAGACGCAGAAGGGGGTAAAAATTGTACCTGTATGTGTCCTTTGTCCCAGTGCATGCATAGAATAGAGCTCTTTAAAGATTAAGCTGTCACTTGGTACCGTTATTTTCTATCTTCCTTTTTCCTTTGTAACCATTTTAAGATCTGTATTTGCTAGCAGTTAAGAAGTAGAACAATAGCCATTGTAACCATATGCTTAATAAACAGGTTTCTTAATAAACCTGTAACTGTTTAAGTTTTAACCTGACTCCTCCTGTTGCTGTAACAGAACCAGACACAATTAAAAGAACTCTAGCTGGTCAAAGGGGTAGACGCAGTGAGAGCTGGGCGTTTGGACTCTGCTGCCTCCACGGGGCAGACCCTTGGGGCACCTGTCAGCCTCCCTTGGCTGCCTGCTGTGAAGGGACTTTGTGTCCTAGCAGTCAAAGACACAGGTGTAATAAGCTCTCCCTGCAGACTTTCGGGCACACGTCAGCCTCCCCTAGGCTTCCCGCTGCGAAGGGACCCTGTCCTAGCAGTTGAAGACTCGGGTGTTTAATAGGGCTCACAGACCACACACACACACTACCCCGGCCATCGGCTGACACATAGCCACCAACTCCTCCTCAGAGGCTGGGGTCCTGCTCCCCCACCAGAGACTCCTCTTGCAGGTCCAGGGCTTCACTCATTGAATGGTGGCTCCTCCCAGAAGGGGGTGGAAGAACAGGGCTAGCACCAGCCTCCAGCTTGTCCAGTGAGTGGGTGGGTGGGGATCTGCTGGACATCCCCAGACTGCAGCTGTCCCCCTGCCTTCCAGCTTGTCTGGGTTGGGAGGTTCTATAGGCTGGCACCAGGTTCCAGATGCCCCAGCTGTCTTCAAGCTGGGCAAAAGGAGTGGGCTCTAGAGGACATCTACTCTGGGAGTAGGGGTGGGACAGTTCTCAGCCTCTCTTTAGGGGGAGTGTCTCGGGGTGGGGGGCTGCATGGCCTGACCCAAGGAGTGGTCTTGGGGGGTGCATGGCAGGAGGGATTGATGGGTGGGGAGGTTCTCCCCTGTCCCATACGACACTGTTTGGTGTAAGGGGGCCACTTGCCCACTCTGGTGGCCAGCAACATGGAATCCTGTCCCCAGCAGGCCACTCTCCTGTGGTCACTCTGAAATTTAGCTGTGCCACCAATCAACCATCCTCCCTTTCCATGTTATGGAAAACACTTCCTATTTTCTTCACACAACCAAACCCTGACATTGCTTTTAAGTTAGGATAAGAGGAACTTCTTAGCAAGCTGGAGAACATGACTTATGAGGAGAGGCTGAGGAGTTTGGGCTTATTTAGTCTACAGAAAAAAATGAGTGATGGGGGATTTGATAGCAGCCTTCAAATACCTGAAGGAAGGTTTCAAAGAGGGTGGAGAGAGACTGTTCTAAATGGTGACAGATGACAGAATGAGAAGCAATTTTCTCAAATTGCAGCGTAGGAGATCTAGGTTGGAAATAAGGAAAAACTATTTCACTGGCAGAGTGGTGTCAAGGTTGTTCCCCACTTTAGCACCCCGAGTGCAGAAGGTGGGGGCTCACAAAAGAGACCTTAAATACATTGCCTCTATAGGCTTCTGCTTAAAAAAAAACCTCCCCAAACTTTCAGATTCCCTGGCCTTGGGAGATAGGCTGCCACCATAAAGTGTAAAAAAAACTAATCTCCTGGGTCCAAACCTTCTTACACCCAGGAAGAAACACTTGAACTTCTTCCAAAGAGGTACCCCCAAGCTCTTTTACCATAAGAGAGTTTGAAGGGAAAAAAAAGAAAACAAACTGCATTCTCTGATAGCAGACCTCTCAGTCTTATGAATGCATATACAGACCTTCTGTTACCTTTTAGGACACAAGAATAAAATCATTGCCTTAAAAAAGTGATTTTATTAACAAAACAAAAAGATATGTCATAACGCATACTTGGTTGTTAGGTGTTACAGAGCAACTGAGGCAAGAACAGATTAAAACACAGAGAAAAATGGTATCTCTATGTGGAGCTTAGATACAGTGAATGGGTGGGGGGCACATGGACTTTGCACAGAGAAGTTTAACCAAACCACCAAACAAGGAAAATAACCTGATCGTGACTAAATATACATTTTCCTATCTACTCATGATCTCTGCTCACAGTCAAGTCCATTTCTATGCCCAGTATTCCTTGTAGGCACAATAGTTTTGTCTGGTTCAGTTCATCTTGGTTCCCCCAGCTCCTAGCTTAAAAAATCACATGAGGAAAACAGTAGGCAGATATACCTTCCAATTTAAATTTCAACACATTTTTCCATTGGCTCCCCTGGCTCCCTGCCAACACCCCCTCGCTATATAAGTTTAACCCTTTAGTCAACGAATGCTGACCAGTATTCCTCCTATCCATCACAGGTGATGAAACACTGGAAAGGGTTATCTTGGGAGGTGGTAGGATCTTCAGCTGTAGAGGTTTTTAAATCAAAGCTTGACAAATCCGTGGCTGGGATTATTTAGTTGGCATTAGTCCTGTTTTTAGCAGGGGGCTGACCTCTTGAGGTCTCTTCTAACCCTATAATTCTATGAATCTGCATACCAAATTTGGTGGTCCTAGCTCTTACCGTTTAGGAGGAATTTTTGAACAAACGGACTCACAGATGGACAGGTGGATACACACACACACAGACAGATGTGCAAACTCTCTAATATATATAGAGAGACAATCCAATAATCTTAGTTATTACCTATATTATTTTAGTGTTTTAATGATACTTAGGGCTATTATGTATCCACATCCAGGATGGGCTTAATTGAATTGTATATTTTGTGATTTTTAACCATTCCTTATCATTATTTTCTTAAAATATTGTAGTCTTCTTGTAGCAAAATTCCCATTAATTTGCATAGGACAAAGATTTGACACACACAGGTGTATATTGAGTACCTTGTTCAGAATTAGTATTGAGAAGGTTAGCCAGACCTTGGAATAGATAGATAGATAGATGGTTGTATGTGGTGTGTAAGGGCGCCATTTTGGGCACATAGGGAGGGCAGCAGCCGTGCACTCCGGGATGTGGCTAGTTTTTCATCCCGTCCCCCAGACACAAAGGGAGTGAAGGGAAAATGCTTGCATTCTGTGCATTCCTTTCACACCTGGCTGGTGGATGGCACTCACCAGCAAGGTGTGAGAGGAATGCATGGAATGCAGGCACTTTCACCTCATTCCCTTAGTGTCCAGGGAACGGGCTGAATAGCTACGTCCGGAGTATATGACTGCTGCCCCCACTATGAGCCCAAAATGGCACCCTTGATGGCATATGCAAGAAATAATGGTTTGCTGCTCTTCAGCCTTCACCTTTAATTTCATAATTTTTTTTCTTGCCTTTATTGTTTCATTCACACTAATAACTTGTGTGTGTGTCTACACAAACCAGTGCACAAGTATTTCTCACTCTAAATGGAGGGAGAACCCCTAGTAACTCAGAGTATACTGAATGGTAAATGTTGACAAGTAGCATTTCACGGGGGAGGCCATCAAACTGATTATAAATAGTAATGCAATTTCTAAATCTAGGTTCCTTAACGTGTAATGGAGGAAAACTAATTATGAATTGCCTGATTTTGTGAGTGCGCTTTTGCGAAGTGCTGAGCATTTCACAATGATTCTACTGGGAACTGTATCTACCCAGTACTTCTGAAGATAAGATAGCTTATACTTTGATGCCTAAATATGCAATAGAAGTTTTCCTTTCAGCATACAGATAACTTTCTAACAGATGTTTTTACCTGATCTTGATTTCTGCTATATTTGGGTGAAAAGAAAAAGTCACATTTATTTAGGGTCTTTTTGTGAAAACTGATAGTTGTGTGACAGATGATCAGAAGTCTGTCAAGCTAGCAATAGTCCCAGCTGAGACAAATTAGTTGTCAGAATGCAGGTGGAAATGTCAATGGTATCAAACAGAGGCAATTTTTTCTATGGTTACAGTAATAAAGAGGTTAATTCTTTTCTAAGCCTGCCTACACAGTATAAACATATTTTATAGATCCACTAGGTAATTTAGAGGAGGGGGGGTTCCCCTTCAAAAGATGGTAACAACCATGTATTTAAAAAAGAGAAAAAGCATCAAAACAATATTCTGTATCTTTGTGAAATTAAACCCTTTCTTTAATCCACTCACTTTGCTGCCATTGCAGGCTGACAAGTACAAAAATAAATAAACAAGGATTACTCAAGATGCGTGTTTCACTTGAAGATGTTGGCTGAGATAAAAATGCATCTTTCAAAAATTTTTCAGAATATTTCTCTAGAACTAGTCCTGGTGAATTTATTGTCTCTCATTTAATTAACTTGAAAACAATCTTGTTGAAACATTTTGTGTTCGAGTCATGCTTAAAATATAATAGCAACTTATATTTTATTATTAATAAACACAGCCAGATTCTGATTAAATTAATAGAATACATGTAGTGATTTATTGCATGAGTTGTTCTGCTGATTTTGGTGGTGCTACAGTCAAAGCAATGAGCTACTTAATATGAACAAGGAGCTCAGAAATCTGGTCCACAAATAGTCAATGGATATTTTTCCATGACTTCATTAGGGCTAGGATTTCACCTCTAGTCTCCATCTGAACAGAAAAGCTAACTCCCTCACACAGTCAAAATAATTCACAAGGCAAAGAAGAGTAATCATAGGACACATTGAGATTGAACAGATCCTTTCATTTACATTAATATATTATAAAAATTATTTACTCAATATATTCTTTCCTTAATTAATCCAATCTAGAGTTTGGAGTCTTATAATATATATTCTAGCCCAGTTAACTCTCTTCCTGGCATAGGTATCTCTTACAGTAGGTCAGAGGTCACGAAGCATCTGTACCTTTATTTATAAACCAACTATTGGAACCAAGGAGGCAGATATGGATCTTTTGAAATGCCATCTTTCATACAATTGCAAAGCTGCTTGATTTGTGCCAGGGCTATGCTAAAGCTAATTGAGCAGGGAGATATTTTCAATATTTCAGCCTAGAGGCAGGCTAAAATAGGAAACATATACAATGTGTTTTCAAAATCTACACTTCTTACAATATTGATGCTTTTTATGACCCATTCTTCTGACCAGCCATGGAATTGGACATCTTAGTATTTTATACTGATATTTCCATTTTGGAGACAAATTTGTAACATCCCTTTCTTGTAACTGATTTACTTGAGAGCCATCTTGTGGCTAATCTGATTACATGTTAACCATCAGGAGTAAATGGCTGTTTTAGTTAAGCTATGTGGCTGTGTTTTTGCAGTTACCTCACAGAAGATCATTTGCATTCATTATCTGGTTATAAAATAACTTTAATCATCACTGTACAGTTGGAGCCATTCCTGAAGTTTGCATCAATCTTGTTGGCTCCTTCCCAGCCCAAAGGATGTCATATTAGTTATTAACACCAATTTGAAATATGCTCTTTGTAATATTTGAAGAATTCCTCTTTTTCCATCAGCAAAGTAAAGAATTCTGCATGGACAAACAGACAGACAGACTGGAAGACCTATGCCATTTTCATCTATAATTTCTGCTGGCACATTCTGTCAATGGTTCCATAATAGATGAAATCATTCTATTTTGGTTATATTAATATTATCTTTAATTCAGATGAATTTAGCAATGAGTCCTGGAAAGGATGATGTCACACAGAGCTCTGCCAGTTCAGCTCTGAATTAGATAAGAAAATTGATACTAAAATAACCTATGCCAATTTGATCCACATCTACTGTGCTGCAGTGCAGTCCTCTGAGATGTGTATAGTGCTGTGCTTCCACATACTACTGAACACTGAATTAAGAAAAAAAGGTCTAGTGAGCTATAAATAGCTGAAAAATCACTATGAAAAACCAAAGGAAGGATTCTTTATGTTATGAAGACATTTCACAATATCTCTTCCATTGTAGGAACAGGAAAGAAGTCAACACTGATGGGAAGGAGAATAATCATCTATGAAGGGAGAGATAAATGTGTGACAAAGTAAATAAAGAGCAGGAAGTAAAAATCAGGGTAATAAATATTGAGAAACCAACTCTTACATGTAGGCCTTTAATCAAATGTGTATTTGTGTGGTTGTATAATGCATTTGCTTGCTTTACCCAGCAGTATAGGTATAAATATTTTTACTGCACATCCAACTGTGTGATTTGGATATCTGATTAAGATCTCCATGTTTGAAATCTGGGGACCTGAACTTCTACCTATTAAAGTCACTGATAAAACTCCCTTTAATTTTCAGGATCAAGACCTGCATTTATATAGGCCAAGAAGACAATGAAAAGAAGACTGAAGTGAAAAGACATATGAAAGAAGAGACAAAAAAGACAAACAAACTTTAAGTAAATCACTATGAGATGATTGAAAAAAGAAGTAGGGAGGGGGAAGACAGAATCCAAACAGAAGTAAATGCTAAATATTATAAATAAAACAAAAGGAATTGAAATGCAGTGAAAGAAAGATCATGATATAGAATGAGTGAGTAGTGGAATAAGAAAGAGAAGTATTAAATGAACCATAACATTATAGGAGCAACAAACAAAAAGATAAATATTATATAAGTCCCAGAGAATTATAAAGTTAAAAAATACTTTTGTATAAACAATATCAGATAATTAACATAACTGATAAGTATGAGTTCTTATTTATTGATATGATATGTGATATCTGTCAGAGGCTTGAATTTGTTGGTAACCAATCAGAAGCACCACCAACTCTAGGTAGACTTCAAATAAATAATAGTAGGGACATTTTTTAATTTTGTACATACACATTCATATTTTAATGAAGCAAGAAATTAAGTTAACATTGTTGGGGGGAAATGGAAATCATGTTATGTGACATAGTGGGAAAACAACAATTAAATAACCTCCTGTCTTGTACTAAACATAGTAGCCTTTATAGTATTCAGTAACATGAAGTAACAGCAACATGCTTTAAAGAAATCCTTGTTTGTTTGTTTCTTAGTTAGTGGCCAATTCCCACTGACTCTGTGTGATAGTAAATGGATTTTTACAAGAAAGGCTATCCCTAGACTTCCTGTCTGGAAAGCTAATGCACTTAATAATGCATTTTTCATTGCCAAAGTCTTATGCGCTTGCCCCCTCTTACTGTGCCTTCATGCCTAATAACCCTTATCCTATTAATTCTGTGTATCAGGCTTGTCTGAATTAGGAAAGGGACTTTGCTTTCTATTTGTTTTGTTAGTGCATTCCATGTGGTAGTTACTCTATTTTATCATCATTTATTATAATGTCATAAACTAGAAGGCTAAACCTGCTAATCAGTGATGAATCACAAATGATTTGGAATTTGGGTTTGGTTTAGTCAAACATCTAAAGTCAAACAGCTTCTGACTTCTCCAAATGATTATGTTTATCTACAAATTATTATGTTTATCTATTATCCCCTACCTTCTCTGCTCTGTTCTTGAAGGTTGGGGAAGCTTGCTACATTCCTTTTTTCATCAGGGTCTTAGCTTCATGTATGAGGGGTTACTTGGTAACCCTTAAACAAGCGGAATTAACTCATGGCGGAATTAACTTAATGGGAAAATTCCCATTCATTTCACTGGGGACAGGATTTCCTTTTTGGTGTTTTCACAGGTGGCCTGGGAGGACACATCTCATATGCTCTTTATCATCAAGGATGGTTTATCAGTGTCACAGCCTTCTATACTGCCTAGATCTCATCTTCTATATGAGAATAAAAAGCCCTCTCAGCTGATTCAAAAGGAACGCATCAGCCTCCTTTGTATCTTTCTGAACATTTTTTTAATTGCAAAACATGCTCTGGATGTTAAATCTCCAATTGCATCATAGTCTTGAATTCCAAGATTGCCCCCTATCTCCTTTGATATCTATAAAACCCCAAATCTATTTCAAGTTTAGCTAAAATTTTGAAGTCTGTTGAAAGGCTAGTTATTAATACAAATAATTTGTGTTATAGTAGCACTTACAGATCCCAACTGAAGTCAGGCCCTCATTGTTTGAAATACCCTCATGGGGTTGAAACACTTAGCCAAGACAAGACAAAGGAGAAGAAGGGAGACAAAGACAAAGATTGGGACAATGACTGCCCAGGGTCATACAGTTGATCAGCAACTTAGCTGGTTACGGAACCTTGGTCTCCTAGGATTTAGTCCAGCAGCCTCTCCACCAAACAATATTGCCAATCCTTTGCGACACTTACCATCCAAACTCATCTTAAAGAGTTAATAGTCCATTGCAACAGAGCCCTTCTTTGTTATTTTCTTGATTTAGATTGTTTACCAAGTACTTCTTGGATCATCACAAAAATCAAATGAGTAAGGATTAAAGACTGCTATGCTCACTTCATTTTACCTAGTGTGTCCCTTTATTTGTACTCATATATCTTTCTCTCAACATGTTAACTGTAAGTAGCTGGAAAAGAAAAGCTTCATCCAGTCCACTGAACAGACACAAAGTTGGGGGTTTCCGGATATAGAAGCAGTTAGGGAGCAATCTTGGATTTCAAAGTCCCATGATGCAGATGGAAATATAAAGTCCAGAGCATATTGTGCAATTAAAAAGAAAAAAACTGCCATGAGAACTCTGCTGGAAGTAAGGCCTACCTCTTCAAAGGCATTTAGGCACCCAACTTCCATTGAAATGGAGTTAGGTGCTAAAATATCTGAGAATCTGAGCCTAACTTTTTTTGTCTCTACTGTGACAAGGCACAAGAACATGGAGGTAGGATATTTTAATGTACATGTTTGTTCCATCATTAGTAACCAATTAAAATGTAAATAATTATGTCAATCAGCTAGTTTTAAAAGGAAACTGTAAAGGAGTGAACAATATTCTCTTCATTACTTTCCAATGGTTCTCTAGATGTTCTGAACTTCCAAGGTCATGTGCATGCAGTTAGCTTCCTAGTTGCTACAATTACGTAAAAAAAAAAATCTTGATGCTGAAGAGTGATAAAAAAATCATTATTTAAAAGGTAAATAAAATAGTTCAAATAACACAGAATAAATAAGTCATAATAAGTCACAATCTATGCCAGACAAATTTAAATGAAAAGCTCGAAGAGATGGTATACAGATCATGAATCTAAGATGTCAGGCTAATTAATTTTAAAATGCTATGTGTATATAAGTATTATGTAAATGTCAGAAATAGGCATACAGTAGGGTTTTTGGAAAACTAAAGAGATAAAAGATACAAAAAATATAGCTAGTAACCAAATATAGAAATAATGTTCTTTTCCTTTACAAGTAATAGAGAGGTAGCCGTGTTAGTCAGATCTTGCAAAAACAAAAGGAAAAACTATGTAGCACTTTAAAGACTAACAAGATGGTTTACTAGGTGATGAGCTTTCGGGTCTAGCCCATGAAAGCTCATCACCTAGTAAACCATCTTGTTAGTCTTTAAAGTGCTACATAGTTTTTCCTTTTGCTTTTCCTTTACAATACTTTTTCCTTTAAAATTTCTATCTGTATATGTATGTATTTCAATTTGGCTATCATTTCTTATGAAGAGTATCTGTGAAGTAGGGAATTAAAGTAATAATGGAGACTGAAGTCTCTAAGGGAAAAGCTTAAGAACAACATGAAAAATTCAAATACAGTACTTTCTCAGGACCAGATGGTATTCATCTGAGAGTTCTAATGGCACTAAAATTCAATATTGCAGAGATATTAATGAACATAGGCAATATATCCTTAACACAGGCACACAGACACATCTCCACATTTTCATCTCTCCTTCTGCAGTTTGGAAAGTCACTAACATGTTGACTGTTTACAAAAAAGGAGTGTTGGAGCTATTAATAATATTGGAAGATATTAATATTGATATGGGAAAAAATACCAGACAGCAATTTAACCAGAAATCCCTTTATTACGTTTAAAGGCCAAATAGTATTTTATACTATTTTTTATGAACTAAAACCAGGGGTGTTTACATCATATTGGTCAACTCTAACTTGATCAGGCAGGTATTATACTATTTATACCCTTTAACGATAAAGTGATGTCATTGCCATACAGACTTCCACTACAAACAAATTTGAGAGAGTTCACCCTTATTTCCAATCTCAATCCAGATAAGGTTTACAATCTCTTTTCTATTGAAGGTCTTTCCTCCCTCCGGGTATGTCTACACTTGCCCCCTAGTTTGAACTAGGGCGGCAAATGAAGCATACCGAAGTTGCTAATGAAGTGCGGGATTTAGATATCCCATGCTTGATTAGCATATTCGCAGCCGGTCACCATTTTAAAATGCTAGTAGCCCGAATTAACTCGCCGCATGTAGATGCGGTAGTCCGATCCAAAACCCTTCCCTCGAATTAACTGTTACTCCTCATTTTCATTGCATGAGGAGTAACAGTTAATTCGAGGGAAGGGTTTTGGATTGGTGTTTCTTCTGCACATGAGTAGGCCCTACATTTTGAAATAACACTAGAATGTAACGGTACAAAAGGCCGGTGGTCTCATTTCCCAAACTTTTTGCTTATTTAAAATCAGCCATTCCTATAGTCAGAAGTTTCTTTAGAAATTCCCTTATCTATTAGTTATTCTTTAACCGGGTTTAATCTTATCCCTACTGGCCGCTTGATTCATAGTCCATCAAAATCGCCTTCACCGTTTCCGAATTTAACTTTTCGTATTCTTAGAAATGTAAGTTAGGCGAATTTACTCTGTCCGCAATGTAGAGTGCATTGATATAACCGAATGCGGAAAAGGCCCACTTCTTCTACAGAAAACTGTTTTTCTCTTTATTAGAGATAACATTAGATTCCGTAGGTCAGAAGGTTTCTAGATTCCTGTTTCATAGTCTGCACATGCAGATACGAGACCTATCAGCCTTTGTGCCAATAACTCTCAGCAACTCTGTAACGGTACAAAAGGCACATTTTTCCTGGCTAATATTTGACCAACCATAACTTATTGTCTTATTTTAAACTCTGTTAAGTCCTACTTCACTCTCTAGTTCCAAGCTTATACAGTGTTAAGAAGAACTTTCTTATCTATTAGTTTTCTTTTAACCTAGACTATCCATACCTAATTCATTTGTCCTTCTAGGCCTCTATTAGGACTAATATAACTTTTCTATTATCGGCCTTCTATCCTCATATTTTATACACTCTATCATAGCTTCTCTTTCAAACTGAATAGTTCCCAGCCTTTAACCATAATCCTTAATTTCATGATTCCTGTTCAAAGGTGATTCTTAGAATTTAAGGTTGGCCTGATTTCAACCTCTGTTCCAGGCTCAAATTATCATGATTGATATAAGATGAGGAGACACATCTGTACACAGTATTCAAGATGTGGCGTACTAGTTTTATAAGCAGTAGATATTCGTCTTATTTCTATCTTTCTATATTCATCCTGGGGCCTTGACAAGTGTAGGCAGGGTACAACCAACCTTTATACACCCACCCTGTTTGGATGTAGGAAGGACGGTTATTTGAAATATAGGCTTTTTTTCAGTTTTCTGTGCTTTTGGTCACCTCTATAATGGGCATGCTTCTCTTAATCAGCTCTTGAAAACCACTCAGACTGAAACAGTCTTCTTATTTGGCACTGCCACAAAGAACACCGTGCTTTTATGTTCATGTCCATGTTCAGGCTCAGTTCAATGGGCTGATATTGATCTATAAAGCCCTAGATAGTTTGGGCACTATCTCTGAAACCATCCTTTCTATCTCTGCTCTACCAAAGCAATTAATTCAACTGTGATACTTGAGTTAGGAATCTCCCTTTTAAAATATCTAGGGAGCCAAAGGTCAATCTTTTTTAGTGGAGAGTCCTGGACTTTAGAACTTATCTCGTGCCATTGGGCCAAGAAATCCTGACTCTGATCATTTCAATAGCATGAGGGCAAATTTTTTCCAAATGTATTCTAGTGTTCTAGTTATATGCACGGTGATCAACTTCATTTTGATCCTGTTGTTTTTTAATTTCTTTTTCAAGTGAGACCAAAAATATTACAAAGGGCAAATCTTTGTAAACAAATGCAAATATGAGCACCTCACAAAGTACTTATGTTCTTAATTTAGGCTCCAAGAAGCATGCTGCTTTCTAGAGAGCGGAAGGATGTGCATCTTCTAAGGGTATGTCTACACTACAGAGTTTTGTTGGACAAACCGCCATTTTTCCCACAAAACCTGAGTTACGTCCACACTGTAATTGTGTTCTTCCAAAAGTAAATTGAAAAAACAAAGGAGTTTTTCTGGCATTGGTAATCCTCTTTCTATGAGGAAGAAGCCTTTTTCTGAAAGCGCTTTTTCGGAAAAAGGCCTGTGTGGACGGGGAAGAGGGAGTTTTTTCAAAAGAAGAGGAAAGAGGAAAAAGCACAGGTGCCCTGGTGGCCACTCCATCCATAGTAATCACAGCTTAAATGCAATATAGCATCCATTCAGTGTGGACGCTATCTTTCGAAAACGCAGATCGCTTTTTCGATGCATGTTTGTGTGCGGAAGATCTCTTCTGAAAAAAAGGTTCTTCCAAAAGAAGCCTGCAGTCTAGACATAGCCTAAGTGAGAGAATATAATCGATTGTGCTCTTTTGTTTCCAATGGCTCTGGGTAGGTGAAGTTTGAGCAACACCAAATAATGGCATTTTCTAAACATTTGTCAAGGCTGTTTCCCACTCTGGCATGATGAATGCAGAAGTGGGGGACCGCTAAAGCTCCCCAAATCCTGATCTCTACCGGTGGTACAAAAACTTCCCCCAAAATCCTAACACCCGGTCTTTGGAGAATAAAAACTGCTTCCACCACCCAAGTATTTGTAAGAAGACCAGGGAAGAGATCACTTGGGATACCTCCTCCCTAAAGCCTCAGGGGAACCTCAAGCTCTTTCCCCAAGAGCTTGAAAAGAAAAAAAGAAAGTAAGCTGCAGTCTGTAGTAGCTGCCCCCTAGTCAGAGGCAAGCAGATACCCACAGACAGATTTTCCAGGACACAGAAATGAACCAATACCAGGTTAATTAGAAAAAGAAAACAAACTTTTATTATCAAAACCAATGTATAGTTGCAAGCATAATAAAGTGGCTAGATGAAAAGGAGTCACCAATTAATATTTTCATGGAGGATTCCCCATGGGCTCAAATCTTAGTTACAAAAGAGAGGAAAAACTCACTTTTAACAGCACAGACATTATTTCCAAATTCCCAAACCATAAAACAGTAAAACCTGAAGGGTTAACTAACTTTACTCTACTTACAAATTGTGAGAAGACTTCTCTGGAGAGAGAGAGACGCTCCCATCCGTTACCTGGAAGGAAACTGCTCTGACAAAGGAGTGAAAAGTTAAAAATTCCTTTGTCCCAGTTTGAAATCCCTTCCTGCATTGTTATTAGCTGATCAAATACCTGGCTAGGTACAGGGGACATGGGCAAAAGGAGTCACCAATTAATATTTTCATGGAGGATTCCCCATGGGCTCAAATCTTAGTTACAAAAGAGAGGAAAAACTCACTTTTAACAGCACAGACATTATTTCCAAATTCCCAAACCATAAAACAGTAAAACCTGAAGGGTTAACTAACTTTACTCTACTTACAAATTGTGAGAAGACTTCTCTTGGAGAGAGAGAGACGGCCTCCCATCTCCCTGTTACCTGGAAGGAAACTGCTCTGACAAAGGAGGGAAAAGTTAAAAATTCCTTTGTCCCAGTTTGAAATCCCTTCCTGCATTGTTATTAGCTGATCAAATACCTGGCTAGGTACAGGGGACATAGTTAACCCCTTAGTCCCCAAGTGCTGGACAGCCCTCATGGTTATGACAACATTATTAAAGGGTTTCCACCCATGCAACTCTGTTGTCATGAAAGATTTAGCAGAGGAAGCAGGATAAAGGCCCAACCCACATATGCTAGGTCTAGGTCTGGTTAGTGATGTAGGCTGTACTAGCTGCTCCTTTCCCTTAATCTCTCCTCCTCAGCACAGACATTTGAATTATTAGTAGCTCTTGGAAGACGGATAGCTCCTAGTGCACTATCCTTTAGCCAGGCCCATTCACAATTTGCCTCTAAACGCAGTATGATTTTCAAAAGTATGGAGTAGACAACATCTCATAAGAACTTATTTAGGTGCCTCTCTATGAACTTGGGAGCTGGAATTTAGAATTCTAAAAATACTGACAGCTATGAGTGTAATTAAAAATAACAATAAATCCAAAGCCATGTACAACACTTAACAAATCTAATCTAATAGTTTCTGAAAGGGATCAATTTTGTCTCTATAACCTGTTTCAATGCTTTGTAAAAGTTGAGATCAGACACCCAGTGGACCTAATTTATTTGGATTTTTAAAGTGATTTAGATAAAATTCCTCATAAGACTATCAAAGCCAGATAAGTGAGGGACTTATAGAGACTACTAAATCACTCTTTCACTGTCACAACATTAGCCTGTTAATTTTGGGTTCACAGGAATGTGCAGAGGGACTTGGCCTATTTTTTTTAAACTAGATTTTAGACAAAAAAAAGGAATCCTTTAAAACGTATTAGCTCAAAAAGGAGGGAAAGAAGCAGTTAAAATAGATTGAAAAATCAAAAAGTTTAAATGAACATTCATTTTGAAAATTTCTCTTTTCTTTCCTATGCATTTGCATAAAGTGTCCAAATCAGAGATTTAAATTAAAATCCCCTGATAACTAGATGTCTTTTTTGGGGGGAGGGGAGGAGGATGAAGAGCCAAAGAAACAAAAAAGAGAATAGAGGAGAATAGAGACTTGGGTGAAATGCAGTGCTATAGTAGGAAATAGATAACAAGCATTAACTCCTACATCTTAGAGATTACTTACAATACAGAAGCCTTTATGGAGAAGACCTGACAGCCTCCCTGGTTCCTATCAAACTTCTGTGGTCCCTCTATCTGAGACCTGCTAGTGATTTCTCAAATGAATCAGCTGATCAGAGGAAACATATATTGGGATGAGTCATGAAACTATCATCAGATGACTGCTCTAATATTAGTCATCTTAGGTTGAATCCGAAAACATCATGAGATAGCAGGTTTAAAACAAACAAAAAGAAATTTTTCTTCCTTCAGCTCTGAGTCAACCTGTGGAACTCCTTGGCAGAGGATGCTGTGAAGACCTGGAAATTAACAGAGTTGAAAAAAGAACTAGATAAAGTCATGGAGGTTAGGCCCATCAATGGATATTAGCCAGGATTGTATGAATGGTGCCCCTAGACTTTCTTTGTCAGAGTCTGGAAATGGATGACAAGGGACGGATTACATGAGGATTACCTGTTGTGTTCCCTCCCTCTGTGGCATCTGGCATTGACCACTGTTTGAAGAAAGGATACTGGGCTAGATGGACCTTTGGTCTGACCCAGTATGGCCGTTCTTATGTTCTTATGAGTTTGGCTTTAAAAATGAGATTTTTAAAATTGAGAGCATGGGAGAATCTGAGGCATGGATTACTTCTGCCAAACTTGGTACTCTTATCATGTCATGTTCCTCAAATCCATGGGCCAAATGTTTCAGCTGTATGTGGCATTGTCTTTTGGTAAAAGGAGTAGTCAATGATCACTCCCCCTTTCAAATGTTCAGCCAAGGATGTCTTTCAATATCCTCAAGGTTGGGCACTTCCTTTCTTTCTAAAAAATGTCTATTCCATTCCCATAGCAAAGATTGAGGTCCAGAGAGGTTTCCTATATGATTGGTTTCTTAAACAGTAAGACTACTGCAAGGACCAGGAAGTGGTTTAGGAGAAGCTCTACTAAGATAGAAAACAAATCACAATCCCCTCCTTTTAGTCTGTTTCAAAACACAAGGGTAAAGCATTTAAAAAGAACTAAAGGACATATTTTAATACAGTGTATAGCAAAGAGGAATTTATGGTCATCAAGGGCAACTTTTGTCAATGGACTGAAAGTATAACAGGATACTTTATTAACATTTGTAGTTGTGCCAGTTAAGATAATGATATGGATAGATAAATAATTTGAGACATTTGCCTTTCTCAATGGCCTATTCTGCTAGTTGCAGACTGCTAGAATTCTGTTGCTGTTATTCTGCAAAGTAGAACTTTCTGGTGGCAATTTGGGGGAAGTGGCAACAGGACTTCTCAGTAGATTGTTCTTATCTTTATTTGCTCCTGTTAAAGCCCTCCCATAGCCAAAGTATGGCAACCTTAAACACAAGATGAAAGGCTTTATTTGGCATAGAAGCTAATGTTGAGTGTTAGGAGTCATATGCCTGGGACTGGCCATTTGTAATGATGTATTTATAAGGGCTTAAATATACATTATTTTGAATTATCTATAAATTAACATATAACCAAATAATTACTGATTAAACCTGGTGGTTTGGAACATAAAATGGTCTCCTGAAAGATTTGGGGAGAAATCTCCTATCTTAATATACAACCTGGAACATGTCAACAGGCATTTTGTGTTTTCCATACATATATTTATTGATCTTTGTTTTCTAAGGGCACATCTAAACTACATTCCTCTTTCAAAATGTAAATGAGGCCAATCGAAAATTCAAATGAAGTGCAGATTTACAAATCTTGCTCTTCTTTTGCATAATCGCGTGAGAGTGCTTTTTCAAAAAAGGGTTTTTTGAAAAAGAAACTGCAGTCTAGAAGGGGTTCTTTCAAAAAAAAACCAAAACCTTTTTTGAAATAACCCATACACCTCATTTTTTCAGGAGTTCTAAACCCTTTTTCGAAAAAGCGCTCTCACACAATTATGCAAATGAAGTGCAAGATTTTTAAATCTGCACTTCATTTGAATTTTCGATCAGCCTCATTTAAATTCCTCTTTCAAAAGAGGAATGTAGTTTAGACATAGCCTAAGAGAAAAAGCCAGATTGTCAAAGAGCTCAGCAGCACCACATCTAGGATAGCAAGAGATGGGGGTGCTGTGCTTGATAATCTGCCCACTTAATTTAAGTACCAAAATGAGCAGTAAATTCTTTTAAATATCTGGCTCTTCATTCAGAACACTTTCTGGATATTTCTATCGACAGTGGGGCTATTTTTAGATACCGGAAGTATCCGAAAATAGCAATACCGCATCTTTAAACGTGCCTGTTATTTTGAAATATATTTTGAAATAATGGGTGCACTATTCTGGCATCCCTGTAACTCTTGTTCCATGAGGGGTAAGGGACTTGTTGGAATAGTGCTTTATTTCATAATTTGGTGCTGTGTAGACAGCGCCAAATTTCAAAATAAGCTATTTTGAAATTACCTCGAAATATGCTATGTAATTTGCACAACACAAATTGCATAGCTTATTTTGAGGTAAGAGTGCTGTGTAGATGCCCCCCTCAGAGCTGCAAAGATGATCAGTGTTCCATTTCTTTGCCCTAGTGAACTTGAAAGGGTTATACATATACATTTATAAAGCTAGCTATTGTGGCATCTATAAAGTTAGCTATGCCATACAGCCTATCTCTGGAATACTGTGCACTGATGAGTCTAGTTTAGGCTAATGGCATCATTTGGATTCCTTCCAGATAAAACTATAAAGATTTTTAAAGCTGGAAATTGCTAACCAACTCTATTTTAATGGTTGGCCGCTGCTGAGCTATTATGACGGTGGGAGGAAATGTCTTTTTTGAATTTCTAACTATTTCACATATTAAAATCTCTCCTTCTGCACTTTATGAGTATTCAAACAGTAGGGAAACCCCTCAAGGTAAGTGATGAAGTAAGCCTGGTGAGCTCAAATGAAAGGGCTGAGTTCCTGACCACATTGGGCACCACTTATGCCACCTAATTTCCCTCATATCCCCTGACTTTCATTAACTCATAAACGATATTAAATTAAAGCAACTACACAGCAGCAGGATGAGGTTTGCAGCAGAGATGGCGTGAAAAGTGCTTGTTCTTGTAAGACCTGTTACTCAGGAAGCTTTTTGTTTGTTTCAGATTAATGACGTGAACAATATCGTTTAAGCATGTGCTCATGATAACAAAGAATAGATAAAGCAACAAAATTAGGCCTAGCATCTATCATCATCTAATCATGTTTGACCCTCTGAATTTGAAGGGGACTACTGTCCCCACCCCTATGTGTACAGGTTCAAATTTAATACTACACTTATTTTTAAAAGGTTATGATTCACTCAGAACACAGCAACAAATAGATCTATTGGAATAAACTTGTGGTGTGAAAAAGAATTGTAATAAACATAATGTTATTTTACTATCAAGTGTCAATATTCTTTACCAGGGCTTACACCTGCATCTGAAGCTAAGTTAAAAACAAATGAACATTAAATAGAACTACTCGCTAGGAATTATGGTTATAGTATAAGATTCTCAAAGGGACTGAATTTCAGTGGGATTTGTGCTCTGGCCTTAAATTACTTTGACACTGAGAATGCCGCATTTGGCTGCTGACCATCCCCTGTTTCTGAGCTGCAGTACTCCTAGGGCTAGCCCAGTGGCAGCAATGTTGGAAGAAGGAATTGCATCAGGAATGTGGGAACTAGCAAGCGACCACAATTCAGCTGTAGAAGGACTTCACATCCAGGCCACTGATTAGATCATATGTGTGTGACAAGAGTACTGATGCTTATTTCCCACTTTGTGCCTCTCTGAGGAGGCTGCTGGAAATGGCTCCATATCTGATAAGAAGATAACCTTAGGCACTCTTAAAATCCCCCTCACTAGTTGCTACAGCAACTATACTGAGTTGCTACAGCATAATGTGTAAATACACTCATCAAACATCCAGTAAAAGCACAGTAGTAGCCTTTTACACTTTTTAATAGTAGCCGTGCTTCCTTCCTTGTATTTACATGAATACATCATGTATTAGGTATAGTAAGTACCCACTCTCTTTCATTAAGTAATATTTTTTCTTAATGGAAAAAAATCCTATACAGTATATGTGATGGGGTACATTCCTTGCACACACGCATCTACGTGTGCATGCACACACACACACACATTGTAAAGGTTTACAGGTGTCTGAGAGATCAGTTAATGCACCTGCTGACACCTGGAGGGGTGTTAAATAGGTCAATTAGTATGTCCACTTGGAAAGGAGTCAGATGTCCTTAAAAGAACTGAAAGAGCTCACTTAGGGCACATCTACACTACATGGAAGATAACCGCTGCAGCAGCTGATCTTCCAGGGTTTGATTTAGCAGGTATTATATACAGCAGCTAGATTGAACTCAAAGAGCACCCCCACTGGCACTGGATTCCTGCTCCTCACAAGGAGTATGGGAAGCTGATGGGAGCGTTTATTCCTGTCAACCTCCCACTATGTGGACAGCACAGAAATGCAATGTAAGATACATCAACTCCAGCTACATATGTTACATAGCTGAAATTGCATAGCTTACTTCGACCTTCCCATTTAGTGTAGACAAGACCTAAGTCTAGAAAAAGTGATGAAGCTGGAGGATGTTCCTGTGTCTTATAACAGTGTGTCAGAAGTTAGGACAGAAGAGAACTGGGAAAAGCTACAGGAGAGCAGTTAGTTCTTGTATGTCTGAAAATGTGGGCAAGACTTGAGGACTGCCTGCCTCAAGCACTGAGGAGTAGAATATTAGGGAATGCTAAAGCTCAAGCTTGAAAGGTGGAATGACATAAATTTATCTTTTTGGCTTGGGATCTGTTGGAGACCTCCAGGTCAGAATCCTGTGAACCCCAGGCCTGAAGAAAACCTGAGACTTCAGTCCACTTGGTAGGAATCAAGGTGTACAATGGAACCACCATTGAAAGGGGTTGTGGGAAAGGGTTTGGAGAGGCAAGACGGGAACAAGCCCAGTGAGGAAGTAGGGGACCTGAAACCCAGAAAATGGATAGGATTGTATTGCAGCCAGAAAAAAAAAATTGAGACTAGGGGTGGAAAGACTAATAATTTGGGATTCAGTCTGAAGCCACAGGACTCTTATTTATTTGACTTTTGGTCATGTAACCTATCGAGCCTATCATGCTAGTAATATGGCTGTGTTGATTTAGATTAATTCATTAATATATTAATGAGTAGATTCAGTATAGAGAGCTGTAATGCAAGAAATCTGCTAAAGGCTGTAACAGGCCATTTGCAAGATCAGCAGAAGGTAAGGTTAGCAAATTTCTGTGCTTGAGACCCGGTCTCACCCAGATACAGGTCATAACTTATTTATTGTTTCCCAGGACTGAAAAGAGGAACTTATGTTTGAGAACTTTCACCCACATAGAATGGTAGGAAAACTTAACTGGTGCACCATTATATAAAGGTCCCAAAATAACTGAAAAAAAACAAATGGTCTGGTAGCATTTTATAAACTTACAAAACATGTGGATGGTATCATGACCTTTCGTGGGCATACCCCACTTCTTCAGATGACCGGAGTTTTGAGTTTAGGATGTGCAGACCCAAAATAAATAGGGAAGGGGGGCCAGGGGAGGAAAAAAAGCAGGGGAAGCGGGAAACAAGGAGCAAAGGGTATGGAAATATCAAAGGGAAAAACAGGAAGGCAGAACTGGGAATCAGTGAGCACCTGAAGACTGGGCAGTTAAAATGAAGCAGATAAGAATCAAAGTCAATAGATAGTACCCTTCCTAATAACCAAATAATTGGTTCAGGCTGAATTGAGTAATCAGGATACAGGATGTGATAGATGACCACAAAGGCCCATGGTAATGAATTGACGTATATGATAATAAGTTGAGAGCAATGATACATTGACCTATAGGAAAAGGACAATTCAACATTAGAAACATCCCCTATTGAATATGAATCAAACATGTCAGCATCAGCATCACAGAGTACAAAAGTGGGACCCCAGCCTAGGGGCGATAGGGAGAAGAAGATGTAGTCCTTGGAAGGTCAAGAATGATGGCCCCTGATGATGGGGAAGGTGAAGATAATGAGAAAGATGATAGACTAACACCTAAGATTGTTCTAGAAGGAATTATGTAAGTATATGGCATGGAAATATGGATGTATATCCCCTATCTTATGAAATTGGGGTGTTTGTGACTGTGCTAACTGTATTAATAAACTGTATATATTGTAAATATACAAGAGTTTCTATAGTGTGAGTGTTGCAACTGTGCACATCAGGGTTCCCAATCATAGAATAATTGAATACTGGGCCTGATCTTGGGACACAGAACCTGTCAACCCTAAAGGTGGGCAATTAGCAACTTATATGTAATCTTAGATCAGGCAACAGTTATCATAGCAGGACAGAGATTTGAAAATTATATAGCTGGAAGTTAATTACCCAAGAAATGGCCAGCTTTTCAAGACTAATGTTACCCACAGTGCCAATGGACTTAAATGTATTCAACACTCCTAAAATTCAGGCTAAAATTCAGATATTTAGAGATCAAAATAGATATGCATGCTTAACTTTAGCCACCCAGGTTTGAAATATTTGGCTGTACACCTTTACAGATGAGGTGTTCAACAGAGATAGATTCTCTGCTATATTACATTTTCCACAGCTGGGCAAAATACATACAAATTAGCTGTAAAGTGCTATTGCTCTGATCTGATAACTTTTTGTGTTCTCTTCTCTCTGACCTCATACAAATGACTGAAGAAGGCCAGAGACTACAAACTGTGCTGTAGAGAGTGAGACTGTGAATGTTTTGTGCTCAGCTGCCTCTAGTAACACAAACCAACTAGCACAGATTGTCTTCTAGAATTGTGCTGATACCAAAAAAGATGAAAATGTCTCTAAAGACCTATGTTTCACAGGAGAAAAAGGAAACAATCATTTTCCTAATGGAAAAGGGCAAAATCACAAAAAAAATGTTATTTTAAGACTGTAGCATTAAAAAAGCTGTATACTAATAAAGAAATTGCTTCAACTCTTTTTCTCTCCATTTAAAAGCTACAGACTCCCTCACTATGCAGCAAAGGTCTCTTTTTTGACAATATTGAGCTTCCACTGAAAATGTTGTGTCACCTTGATCATAATAATTCCCAAATGCAATTCTGATAGGATTTAGTATTTTTCTTCCACATATTTTGTGGTCATGATTGGCACTTAAAACAAAATAAAGCTAGATACGTTACTGTGTTACCAGAAGCATGTAATATACCAGCTGGTAAAGATCATCCCATAGGAAGTTAAATATAAACAAAGATATTCCTAGAGAAATAGGGGACAATTAATTTTGCCTTTTAGAAGTGGTAGTAAATATTCTTTGCCAATTAAAAAGCAGAAGAAAGTATGTGTGTGTACATGTGTGCATGTGCACATGCACTTTAAGACTTGTGACCAAAGCTTGGACAAATACATAGGCAGCTTTAAAGTCTAAGGCTATGTCTATATAGCAGCGTTATTTTGGAATAACTGATGTTATTCTGAAAAAAACAAAGAGTGAGTCTACATTGCAAGCCATTATTTCAAAATAATAGTGAGCTGGAGGACTTCTAACTCCAACTCCTGTAACCCTCATTTTATGAGGAGTAAGGGAAGTTGAAGGAAGAGTTTTTTTCCTTTGACTTTTTGCTGTGTAGACAGAGTCAAAAGCCAAATTAAACTATTTTGACTTCAGCTACACAATTGGCGTAGCTCATATTGCTTAGCTTAATTCAACTTTTGCCCTGCTCTATAGACATGCCTTCAGAGAAATTCACTTTCTTCTATTATTGTGAAGAAAGAGTCCTTGGTGCCACAGTTCACTGGATAACAAAAATTCTTACTACAGATATGTTGTTAAGGGTTTTTTAATCTAACAAATTATAGCAACAAATGTTCCCTATACAATTTCTCATTTTTTTTTAATTAAAATTATATTTAAAAAAAGCTATATCAAATTAAAGGTTGCAGTTTAAAATCTAAACTTTGCCCTTCTCTAATGCATTAAGTCAGGCAAATAGTCTTGATGGATTGCAAGTAAAGACTGCATGTTATAATGCTGTTATTTGCCCTTCAACAAACCCCCTTTACATAAGCCTATTCTTGTAGCTGACCAAGATGATAAGTTCTTCTTCCCTGTACATAGCATATCCTGGTTTACTATCTCACCTATTTTTTCTTATGTCTCAGCTAGAGTGAAATGAAACTTGGGGAATACATTTAATATGGATTAAAGTTACTAGGCTGCCTCACAAAGTTACAGAGGAAGATAAAAGTCCTTAATATAGCAGTTAAATAAACTACTTCCTGTCTCTCCAGCAAATGTTTACTGGATTTGAAGGACATTGTCCTACCTTATTATTTCCCTTGGAGCATGAAAATAGGGAAAGACAACACAGCCAATGTCAACTGAACAGTAAAAGAAGGGTGCACCTGGAGCAACTAAGGATAAAGCGGTAGGGTTCGGGCCTCTATTCCTTTGACAAACTGGTGGTGAGTTTGCAGAGGGATAGTGGCTTTGCGAGGTGAGGCTGGCTAATGTGTAAAATTAAATATGAGCTTGCCCTGATAGTTAGCCAGTCTTTTTAAACATCCTTATTTCCAACTACTTTGATCAACCTTATTTCCAGGAGAACCTCATATTCTGTGGAAGACAGGAATAAGGAAAGGCTATTCAGTATCCTATGGAGAGCTGAATAAATAATTGTTATTTTTTTTAATCTGGTGGCCAAACCAAACAAAAAAAACCCAATATATATATTGTTGTTGAACTAAAATGATTTTTTCTTTTGTTGTTGAAAATAAAAATAAAATAAATTAATTAATAATTCAGACTGATCAAAATGAAATATTTTAAATGTCAACCAAAATTGGTATTTAATTTTGAAAAGTGAAATTGAAATATTTTAAAATATTTTCAGAATTTTTGTTTAAAAATGTTCAGCTGATTTGCTTAGAAAATTCATTTCAACATTTTTAAAATTTTGTTTTCAGTTATTAGGCTGCAACCATTTACTGAGTTTGACCTGAATTCTTCATTAGTTTGTGTTCCCAAACCAAATTTTTAGACAAATGTATTATCCATTTTTCCCCAAATCTAAGCATAAATTATAATAATACCGTATTGGACTATCATCCCTGAACCACTAAGACGAACTTGAATCAAAGAGATACTGACAACAAGGAAAGTTAGATACATGTTCAAACATCTGTCTAAGAAGCTAGTATAGTCATAGAAAAGACACTCCAAGAGTTAGTCAGTGACATAAATGTGTATATTATCGCATATCATGTGTATATTACAATTGTATATCATGACATTTTAAAATAGAAGCCTCTTTGCAAAATAAAAATTTTAAACTTTTATAATTCATCATTTGTAAAGCAAGGTGCCTAAAATTAAGTTCCTAAATCCATATTTAGATGAACAGGTGACAATGGCTTGACAATATTGCTGAACTGTTTTCAGTTCCCACTAATATCAATTCCCCTCTGAAAAGCAAGTCTTGCTTTTGTATGTGCTTAAATATGGCTGGAAATGCTTAAGTTTAGTTCCAGGTTAGTAAATTGTGGCACAGACTTCTAAAATTAAATACCTTTATTAATGCATCAGTGTTATGAAGGGATGACAGTTCCTTCCAATATCACCAAGACATCTTTTCTCTTCCCCTGCAAATGCTGCTGGGCTTTCACAAGGTGCAGCATTTGAAATTTCTGAGTTTATAACATGCATTACCTACTTGTTAGGAAGAATAAGAATGGCTTCCAGAAGTCTGCTGGATCCAGCAAACCTCAGTCCGTGGATAAATCTTCAAGATTCCCTCATTATTCTTGATTTCAGAAAAAGTGCAGATCAATGTGATTTAATGTTCAATTAATTAATTAATTAATTAATTAAAATAAAATTGTGAAATGAAGAATTTATAATCTGTATAAATAGTTGTCATTAAAAAGAAATATCTCATTGAAAACATGGACTAAGAGCAATATATTAAAATGTTGGGAATAAATTTAAGGATTTTCCACAGTAATATAAAATTATGTCATTCATGCTTTGTCTTGAAAAGTCATTAAATATGCACATTAATGTGATAGTTATTAAAGTTATAAATCTTCCAAAAATATAGATGCTTTTATAAATTACAATAATACCACTATTTGGTATTGCTAGTGTCAGCATAAATGTATATCACTTTCAAAAATTGTAATGAGTATTGATCTACATTTTCAAACTTTTGCTGTTTGTAGAAATGACTGCAAAATATACATATTAAGATTCTGTTCTCCAAACCAAAGCTGAAAATACAATACATAGTTTACAAAATTGGAATGAAATGTATTTATTTAAAATAAAATTGGATCCATTGTAATTGCTTAATCACATAGCAAAGTGAAATCATTCATCTAAGCACTAAAAGCGAGATTTTTTTAGTATTTAGGGGCCTTGTGGGATTTTAAAAAATATCTATTTTACTAACTCCTAATACACTCCTTTGGTATTTTCAAAAATCCCACCTAATGCTAATCTGAATCGTTAGATGGCCAAATACTTTAAAAAATTCCCATCCCCCATTGCCTGATTTAAAGCTCACTTACAATATGGCCATGTTATCTTGCTAGGGCTATGTCTACCCTGCCAGCTTTTGCTGGCAGAGAGTATGCTAATGAAGTGTTCATTAGCATTTGTCATGCTATCATTAGCATATTCTTTGCCTAAGCCTTTTTGCGCAAGAGGTTTTTGTGCAAAAACAAGCAGTGTAGCCTCCTCCTTTTTTGAGGCATGAGGATCTTGCACAAAAGGGAGTTTTTGTGCAAAACGGATCCGTCTACACTGCTTGTTTTTGTGCTAAAACCTCTTGTGCAAAAAGCCTCAGGCAGAGAATATGTTAATAACAGTGTGGCAAATGCTAATGAGTGCTTCATTAGCATACTCATTGCCGGCAAAAGCCGGCAGTATAAACATAGCCTAGCAGTATAAAGAACCCCATAATGAGTGTAAATATTATTTCCTCCCACTTCAGAGGTTCAGTAAAGTGGCTGTAATATAAATAAGTTAGCCCAATGAAAAAACTTTCCATTGATTACAAAGGGCTTTGGGCTATGACCCAAGCCTTATGGACTATTATCTTTAGTGGCAGTTTCTCCTGAGAGAGGATTTCATCATTTGCTTAAATGCTGCCAGCAACTATTTCAGAGTAAGTTATAGATTCACATATAAAGGCTTTGTTTCTATATTATGCACTCTTAATCCCCCTTTGAGAAAAAAAGGAGACAGACACTCTATCTGGTGTAACTTCAATACTGCCAAGCATTCAACAACTATGTTAGTCATGTTTTTAGTGTCTGCTAAAATGGGCCTGGGGTTTGTAGTTACTGTCATAAGAAAAATATTAACAAAAAGAGAAGGAAAAAGAGAGAGAGAGAGACAATGCCTGATAGTCTATACTCTTCTGCTTGAGTAGCTGTTTATTTCTATGACAAGCAAGCACAAAATGGATATAAAAAGATACCATTCTGATCTGTAAACCCCTTTGCACAGGTCCAAAAGTTAGTAAGGAACACTATACATGAAATAATCATAATTAATCATGCTTGGATGTTTACTACCATTTTAACATTCTGCCAATTTAACATTCTGCCAACAAAGAATACAAAGTGTTCGGTGATTATAATTATTTTTATTATAAATATTTGCAATGCAAAAGTAACCTTAATTGACTTCATCTAAGTACTGTAGAGCAACCCTTTCATCATGAAAGTTGAACTTAGAAATGTAGAATAATGAAAAGAAAATAACTGCACTTAACAATTAAAATATGTAAACCTTTAATGCCTATAAGTATATTAAGTCCTACATCTTGTTCAGCCAATCACCGGGCATGTCTACACTAAGAAATTATTTCAAAATAACTAAATTTTACTAAATAACTCCTGATTTTACAAAATAGAAATAGTTTGTTCCCCGTATGGGGAAGTGTCAAAATTAATCTGAGGCAGGCTTTGTTGATGTAGATGTGCCACCTCAACTTAAAGCCTGAGGAAACACTGGGGAGTAATCAGTTTGAATGATTTTGGGGACTAGATCAAAATAGCAGCACCAGAGCATACACACTAACACTATTTTGAGATACCTATTTCAAAATTACTGTTATTCCTTAAGGAAATAGGAGTACAGATTTTGAAATAAGTGGCACGTTATTTCGAAATAACAGGTTTGGTAGTGTGGATGCTCCACTTATAAATTCAACGTAGGGGAATGTGGAGTTCCATCTGGTTGAAATATCTTGTACAAGAGGTTCTTGTTACTGTCCATTTGCAGCTTATTGCAGTCCCAGCATTGTACTATAAGCTGGACTGTGTTTGACATTATTTCTAAATAATGCCCTAGTGTAGACCAGGGCATTCAGGCTATGTCTAGACTGCAGGCTTTTTTCGGAAGAAGCTTTTCTGGAAGAGATCTTCCAGAAAAACTTCTTTTGAAAGAGATTGTCCACACAGCAAAAGCACACTGAAAAAGCAATCTGATTTTTTGAAAGATAGCATCCACATTTATTGGACTCGAGCTCACATTTAAGTTGTGATTACTATAGATGGAGTGGCCACTAGGGCACCTGTATAAAGAATGTTGAAAGAATGTAATTGCAGTGTGTACATAAGTGTAGTTTTTTCCAGAAAAACTCTGCTGTGTAGACATACCCTCAGACAAAGAAGATTGTTTATATTTGTGGGAGATAATGTTGTCCACTTTCTTGTTTACAATGTCACCTGAAAGTGAAAAAAAAAGAGGAATTCACATGCCCCTATTGTAGGTGTCACAAGATAGTTACATGCCAGATGTACCAAATATTTTTATATCCCTCTTTGCTGTGAGCAGCCTTCCAAAGGATGCTGATGACGGTTGCTGCTTAATATCAATCCAAAGCAATGTGGACCGACAGTTCATTTTCCTCATCTGAGTTTGATGCTGTGATGGATAGGAGGAGTGCTGGCCACTAAAGGGTACTTAGGTAGCTAGGAAGGGTGTTGTCAGGGGGCCAGAAGAAGCAATGGGTTACAGTGCTGAAATGTGAATTGCATATAGATACCTTGCTTGCTCTCTTGTGTCAAAAATTCTCTTGTGGTAAAAGAGCTTGGGAATACCCCTCTGGAAGAAGTCCAAGTGCTTCTTTCCTGTGTTGAAGAAGAAAGGGGTCTTTTTTGTTTCACTTGGTGATGGCAGCTACCTCCCAAAACCAGGGAATCTGTGGTCTTGGGAAGCTTTTAAGCAGAAGCCTATAGAGACAGGTGTTATTTTAGGGTCTCTTGTAAACCCCCAACTTCTGCACTTGGAGAGCCAGAGTGGGGAACAACCATGACAGATGTCATGAGCAAAAGATTGATTTTCTTTTTTGGTGGTTTGGGTTCTGTAGTTTCTGCATCAAAGTGTAGCTCTTTAAAGACATCTGACAGCATGTTCCACATCTCATCCCTCTCACATTCTTAAACCATGTTCTAGTGCTGTAGCTATTTTTAGAAGTCTCAGATAGGTGCCATCTTTGCATTTTGTGAAATCTGTCATGAAAATGTTCTTAAATCATAAAACACGTGCTGGGTCGATATCAGAGACTGCCATAACATGGAATATATGGCACAATGCTGGAAAAAACCAAGGAGCAGGAGACATACATTTCCCCCTGAAGGAGTTCAGTCACAAACCTGCAGGACTCAAGTATTATTTCTAGCTTTTGCAGTTTTTCAAAATCCTTATCTGTCGGCACTGACAGATGGTGCATTTTGAAGAGCTAATGTGGCTGTGACAGCGTCTTTATTGCAAAGAAGGCACTGAATAATAGCCAATGTGGAGTTCCATCTGGTTGAAATATCTTGTACAAGAGGTTCTTGTTACTGTCCATTTGCAGCTTATTGCATTCCCAGCATTGTACTATAAGCTGGACTGTGTTTGACATGGTCCACAAGTTTTCTACATTTTGCCAGCACATATTCAAAACCAACATCCCTGAGCACTACTCTGATGGATCTCTGTAGACTGTGGCTACTACCATGTTGTGTTCACTATCAGTGTTAACTATTGTTACCTTTTCATGAGTACATTCTTTTGCAATATCCATGAAATGCCCTGTATATGTTTCAACATAATGTCTCTCTTCAATATGAGTTACACAGCAAATGACTGCCGCATCCATGCAGTCCCAATAATGTGTGCCACGACACCAAGATAGCTATGATTGCTCAAGGAAACCCAGTGATTACTAGTCAAAGCAACAGCCAGTGAATTTTTCAGAAGTTCCAACTGAGTAGTCCTCTTGATGTCCTATAGGTCATCATAAAGACATCTGACAGCATGTTCCACATCTCATCCCTCTCACATTCTTAAACCATGTTCTAGTGCTGTAGCTATTTTTAGAAGTCTCAGATAGGTGCCATCTTTGCATTTTGTGAAATCTGTCATGAAAATGTTCTTAAATCATAAAACACGTGCTGGGTCGATATCATTTGTGAGGCTGTGTTTCCTTGGGAAGACACAATGTATGACTGATTAGAATATGTAATTTGGATAACTATTTTAGCCTTCTGTCATTTACAAAGCTGAATAGCTTGCAGCCCATAGTTATCTATTTAGAAATGGCATTGGTAAAGGTGTTGCACTTTGTTTGATCCATGGGCTTTTAATGATCCTGACATTCTGTAATTGTTCTCTGTCATGGCTGGCTGGATTCATTTGCTGGTCGTGGGATATTTGAAGTACAAGATCTGGAGGCAAAAGCAGGCTTAGCATGTAGGTGGTACTTGAAGCGCTTCTATGGTATTGGAACTCAGCCCTGAAATAGCTACAGATAACTATCTTTGTAGCCAGAGCACCATCTGGAAGTATTTTAAACATAAACTTCTCATTCAAAAGATATGAACTGTGGCTGCTTTGCTCCACTAACTTTTTCTCATATTTAATCACTGCAGATCATGAAAACACAGGTAGAACTATGTCAATCTCTGGAATAATTCAATCAGTTCTTCTGTATAATCAATATAATTGTGTCTTGTTCAAAGGAGTCCTTGCCATGGATATGGAAAGGTTTTATTTCAGCTGAACCAGCCCTTGATTGCAAGGGAGGG
Organism: Pelochelys cantorii; assembly: GCA_032595735.1. Classification (NCBI taxonomy): domain Eukaryota; kingdom Metazoa; phylum Chordata; order Testudines; family Trionychidae; genus Pelochelys; species Pelochelys cantorii. Next base: position 91,989,887 of record CM064326.1, read on the forward strand.
TGGATTTTACCTCAGTGACTCATCTTACTGCAGAGGAGGAGAGGCTGGTTCAGGGAGGGTGAGTTTGCTATGTTCTCTGTGGGGTATTCCTGGAGTGAGCAGCTGGCTGCGGGAAATAGGGCACAATATAGGGGAGGGGGTTGGTTCCAGGAGTGAAGAGCTGGCTGAGAACAATACAGTACAGAAGCAAAGTGTGGTGTAGAATGAAGGAGTAAGGGGCAGCCAGTAGCTGGTGGCTCCACAGTCTCTGGGCATCTGAGGTGACTAGTGGTGGGGCGAAGGTGGGCTGACACCAGTAGCAGGTGCCAATCCCCCCCCCTTTACTCACTGGCAGCAGTGGCAGAAGCAGATCAATGTGGCCCAACTTGCTCTTCTCCCCTAGAGCTTTTCTCGAGGGAGGGTGTGGGACTGTCCCCATTCTCACCATCAGGGAGTGGAGCAATGTAGCCAGAGGAGCAGAGTGAGGTGTGGCCACAATGCTCCACTTTCCCTGCCACTGATGGTGAGTGTGAGAGTGGGCAGACCCCTGCGGCTGGTATCAGATCCCCACCTCCGCTAGTCCCCAAGGCTACATCGCTCAGGGCAGGTGGATCGGGGAAGAGGCATGGTGGGGTGAAGGAAGGGTGAGGCAAAGGCAGGAAGAGAACAGAGCAGGAACAAGGGGTAGTGGAAGATGAGCAGGGAGAGGTGGTGCCTGGCATGGAGGGAGGTTGTCCCAATCCTTCTCTGGGGAGGGTCGGCACATGGTGAGTGGCCCCCTGTGTACTTCCTCACCAGTCGCCCCTGTGGAGCATGAGCTGTCTAGGGTGATGATATGTCCAGCTTTAGCCAGAATAGTCCCTTTTTGAGCTCTGTCACAACTGTCCCTACTTTTTTGGACAAAATGGGGCAATTGTCCCAGCTGCAGTGCAGAGCAGAGAGTGGTGGCTGCTGCCCAGGAGTCAGCTCAAGACAGCACTACCTGACAGCAAGAAAGTGGGGAAATTTGCTGCAGGCAGGTAGTGTTGGTTTTATAGCTGGCCCCTGGGCAGTGCAGAGCTTGGGGGTGGGGGGAGGATCAGCTGCAGCCAGCGGAGGCATGCAGCTCAGTGGGAGGATCTGCTCCAGCTGTGGGCAACACAGAAACTGGGGTATGAGCCCCAGACATGGGCATTGTAGTGCTGAGGAGGGGATTTAGCCCCTTCTGTGCACTACATAGGGCTCCGGACAGCATGGGGCTTAGGAGTGTGAGGATCAGCCCCCTGATCTAATCAGGGTCAGCCCTAGCCCCACGCAGCATGGGTCTCAGGAATGGAGTCCAGGGTGGTTGCAGGCAGCATAGGATTGGGGAGGCAGCACCAACCTCAGAAGGCATGAGGAGGGTTTCTTGGATGAGCCCTGGAAGTGAGGGACAGGATGCAGGGAGAGCTCAAGTGAACCTCTGGCCATTCTGTTTTTACAGTAAAAACATGATCTACCTGTGTTTCAAGATCTCTGCTTCTCCACTGGAGCTGGGATGAGAACCATATCTTTCTCTAGCCTCTTCTCTTCCCACCGCCTGTGGCGGCTAGCATTATTCCAGACAGTTTCTCTGCAGCAGCTGCTTCTGCCCTCCCACCCATAGGGTCTTTGATTAATGCAAACTAAAAAAACATTAATTATGCTATGTAATTAATGGTGATTAATTGAAGCCCTAATATGTGTGTGTGTGCATGCATGTATGTGTGTCTATGAGACACTCCCTAATTCAGAAGTTTGTGTTCCCAGACCCCCACAATTTTCAGATGAGAGGAATGTGCTTATGAAGATGCAATAAATATCATGGCAATAGGAAATTAGAAAATGACATATACCCCATATAACATAAAATGTTAATGGAAATGATAATGCCAAATTAACATTTCAGACAATTAATGAAATTCATTAGGAGTAATCTGTGGGTGATTTATAGCCATTAGCAGAGTGTGGGTCAAAATGGAAACTCTTGACAAGAGTTGATACAGGAAAATATGGTGAAAATATGGTGATGTTTTCTATCTGTTTTTGTACTTTATATACTGAGCCTGCATGCATTGTCTACCTTGCTTACAGGTTTATTATTGAACTGTATCAGTCTTTAAATGTTTACTACTTCAAATAATCTACACTATCTTTTGTTCCAAAATATGAGGCAATTTTAAATTGCAGAGTTATAGAGGTTGTCTAAAAGCATATAAAAGACATCTTTAAGGTTTGGTCAGGGCTGATACACACAAAGGCTATGGCTACACTATGAGTTTTGCTGAAAGAGGCAATGCAAATGAAGCACAGATTAGCATTTTCTCGTGCTTCGTTTGCATAATCTCTTTTGGTCCGTTTTTGCGCAAGGGGTTTTTGCGCAAAAACAAGCAGTCTGGAAATTTCCTTTTTGCACAGAAAACCTCTTTTGGCAAAACCCATAGTGTAGCCGTAGCCAATGAATGCTTCCTCTGTCTTTAATATTGCTGCTAAATTCAATAATGCACAGCTATCTGAGGCTAGTAGTAGAACATAAAAAGTCTAGATTTTGTAATTAATTTAATTTAATGGCTAAGGCTACCATATTCTCAGGATCAGCACCTTAAGACACTTTCTTTGATAGGATATCAAGCCTTGTAGATAAGGGAGAAGCAGTGGCCATGGTATACCTAGACTTTAGTAAGGCATTTGGCACAGACTTGCATGACATTGTAATCAATGTACTAGGGAAATACAACGTAGAGGGGGCTACTATAAGGTGGGTGCATAATTAGCTGGATAGCAATGCTCAGAGGGTGTGTCTAGACTACAGGGTTTTGTTGACAAAAGTGGCCTTTTGTCGACAAAACTATACCTGCGTCTACACTACCGCCACGTTCTGTCAACAGTAAGTCAACGGAACACAGCAGTTTTGTCGACAGCGGTAAACCTCCTTTTACGAGGAAGAACGCCTTTGTCGACAGAGATCTGTCGACAAAAGGTGTATGTGGATGCAGGGAGCTAGTTCTATCGACAAAAAAGGCCTCCAGGAAGAAGCCCTGGTGGACAGTCTAGCCTTTACAGGTACAGCACCTCTGTGGTTCCTGGCCGTAGCCTCTGAAAGGCACAGGCACCCAGACAGGCCTTGCTGTCGGGCAGCTAGCCAGAGCACTCATGCCAGCCGTGCCAGCCATGTCCCAGCCTCAAGGCCTCCCTGGGCCTTCTCGGGACAGAGATGAGTACCCACCCAGGGGCACCAAAAGGCAGGCACCAGCCTGGTCAGGACCAGAAATAAAAAACCTTCTGGAGCTCTGGTCCCAGGAAGAAGCCTTGCAGGCCCTGCAAACACGCCGCAGGAATGCGGACATTTATGAGTGCCTGGCCCAGGGACTGGCCACCAAATGTCATCACCATGGCACAAGTCAGGGCCAAGGTAAAGGAGCTGCGGCAGGGATGTGCCAGGGCCCGGGACGAGAGCTCCCGCTCCGGGGCAGCCCCTGAGACCTGCCCTTACTACGAGGAGTTGGAGCAGATCCTTAATTCTAAGGCAAACACTAAACATGAAAACTTTCAGCCTAAACTGTTACAATTTGGGGGAAAATATAAGCAGGAGAAAACAGTTGGAGTGGACTGATGAGTGGCCTGGATGCTGTACACACTTTTAGGTCCCTAAGTCAGGGCCCAGTGGAATGGGAGGGCCTAAGTACCTCTAACTGCTGTCATAACAGAATCTTATGGGGGAGAAGAAGAGACACATAGGTTGAGCTATGGCAAGGCCCTCAGGAACAGAGAAATTGAAAAAAGCTGTGATATCAGGACTTCACCATTAGTCTAGCTGGCTTCAGGACTGGCCTGCTACACCATGCCAAATCCAGGTGAACAGGCCAGTAAACTTGTAATTGAACAAAGCAGCAACAGAAGGGCCAAGATCTGGTATACTACATTTATGAAGTTGGAGGCTGACTGAGGATTAATAGAGTCCCTAAAGAGATTGTGATGGGCTGGAAGAAGAATTTGGAGGGGCACCTGCTATTTATTTGTTTGTGTATTTAATTATAACACAAATACAGTAAAGGTATCTATCATTCCATGAACAAAAAAGACCCCACCAAACTCAGTAGCTAACCACCCACCAAAATAACTCAACCCTCCAACAAGAATTACCCTTTCAGAAAATTGAACACCATTCTTTCCCTGAAGATTTTAAAAAATCTTACAGTGCACCCTGAGCATCAAGAAAACTGTGCTTTTGAGTCATGGGGCTACGAAGAAGTTCCAAAGCTCAAGGGACCCCCTTATAAAATGCTCTACCACCGGTCACTTTTCTTAAAATCAACATATTCCCACATCAGATAATTGTACTTATGGCAAGATGATGTTAAGATGTTGAGAAACAGGTTTGCAGTCCTGGAGTGTTAGAAGATCAGCCATTTTAGTCCGGTTAAAAGCCTGCAATCTTTTTTTTTTTTTTTTATTGTAGGAACTTGCCACAGTCACTGATGCCTTTGACTCAACTGATGTAATGTAATATACATGCAAATAGACAGTAGCATTTGTCAGAAGCACAAGCAAGTGTGGAATGTGGCATATAACAAATGTCTCACATTGGGAAATGCTAAGAGCAATACTCCAAGATCTAAAGTGTCTTTCAATTAATTGTTTGGTGAGTTTCATTATGCTGTTCTGAACCTACCAAGACTTAAGGCATTTGTGACTGTGTCTCTCAAGGGGTTCCTTTTCTCCCATTCCTTACTGAGATCAGCAGAGATTTTTAAGTTGTGTCTTTCTCAATATAAATGAACAAGTATGTGGACAAAGATAATCCAGTGAATACAGTACCTGGACTTTCAAAGACTCTTAAGTAAATAGGCTGCCGTGGGATAAGAGGGAAGGTCCTGTCATGGATCAGTAACTGGTTAAAAGATAGGAAACAAAGAGCAGGAATAAATGATCAGTTATCAGAATGGGAAGGGGTAAATAGCAATGTCCCCCAGGGATCTGGACTGAGATGAGTGCTGTTCAATATATTAATAAACTAGAAGAGTTACCCAATGTTGCCTGGGTCTGGCCTGAGGAAGGCGTGGGATTGTACACCCTAGTTGCTACCTTCTCCCTGGTTTAGCCTGGAGTGGGGGGTGTACCCCAGCCACTGGCTTTGCCCTAGGGCCAGCCAGGAGGGATGGCAGGGGTGACAACGCCTGTCGGCTTCTGACAGGGGTGCTTGTCTGCCCCCTTGTGGTCATTCCACAGTATAACTGTTTCTCCTGCCATACACCTCCTTTTCCATGTTAGGAGAAACAATTACATTCCAGTACATTCTGGCACAACCAATCCTGACCGTGCTTTAAGTTAAGATAATAGGAAGCTGCATACCAAATTTTGTGGTCCTAGTTCTTAATGTTTAGGAGGAATTCTTGAACAAATAGACTCACAGATGGACATACAGACATACAGACAGACACACATTTCTGAAATATATAGATAGATAACTCTGGAGTTCACTCCCCCATTTGGATGCACCAGAATCTCGAATTTACCCAACTTTTGTATATGCTGAAAACCCTGTCTTTCCTTGCAAGTTTTTAGCAATGATGTGGATTGATAGGTGGAGGTGCTGAAAGGAGAAAAGAAAAGGATGTTTCAATGTAGTCTCTTATGTTTTTCAAATTGTGATCATAATAGCTTCAGATCACCTTCCAGTGATGAATTAAACATCTGGCTACTATCTAACATAGCAGGTTTTTTTCCCCTCATTCTCTCCCCAGGGACAGACAACAGAATATAGCACTAGAAGAAACCTTTTGGGTTATCGGACCCAATCCCCTGCTATCATAGGCAATGGTGTCATATCCTCCCATTCATAACTCCATCAACATACAGCACAATTTAGAACAATTTACATTGCACTAATGTATCGTGACATTCTTTTATATTGGACCCCAGTCCCTTGAAGAAGTCAATAGCAGTTTCAGCAGAGCTATGGCTCCCACAACTTCCTCCAGAAACATTCATCTTATCCTTTCTGATCCCTAACTTCTTCTACTTGTCTTATGTTCAGTACTTGTGTGCTCTGACTTTAAATTACACAGCTATGAAGCCGTTTCTGAAGACACTTGCATCACTGGCAGCAGCAGCAACACTGTGCAGTGGAGGGCCTTGTTTGGCAGGGTTTTCTTTTTGTGTTACATAAGACAAGGACAAAGAAATGGGCCTAGAATTTGGAGCTAAAGTCACAGAAGGATAAGGGTGATGAGCATCATCCTTTCAGGTGCATTAAATTGCACTGGGATTCACAAATCCTGAGTTATTGATACAATAAACATAGGTGCCATAGAATGGGATTTACAGAAGCCAGTATGGTAAGTGGCTCATGCACTAATGGATAATGCCAAAGTGAGGGGTGTCTTTTGAGCCCCAGAACTCTCTTCATAGGCACTGACTTTTATTTTTCTCCCCAGTGTGCTCCACCCCTTCTCTGCCTCAAGGCCCTGCTATCTTCCTGATGCCCTGCCCTTACTGTATCTCTTCCTGCACCTGTCTCCTGTTTGCTGCTCTCTACTTTCCCCCTAGGTTCTCCCCCAGCTGCAGAACAGCTGTGGCTGGTGGGTGCTGAGCAGCAATTTTTTCCCCCAGGGGTGCTTGAGTCCCAGAACACTCATGGAGTTGGCACCTATGTTTCTGAGGAAGTTTAGAATCTAAGTCTGGGCTCCAGGGAGACTTTTCCTTCTGCTTGGGATTCTCAGCTGCAAATCTTCTCTTTGAGTTAGGCACTGACTTCATTTTAGCAAAAAACAAGGAAGAGGGAATGAAAGGACCACCTCCCTCATAACATTTACCCTACTGGTTTGGGTAGTCCCCAGGAATGTGGGAGAATTGCAAAAGTTCCCCAGCTACCTGAGGGAGTGAAGGGATTGAAACAGGAATCTGTCATCTCTCATGTTATTGCCCTTACTATAGATAGTCTGATGTGGTCTGTCTTTGTCTCACCTGTTGAACTGTCAATAAAGAAAGTCACTGGAACAGGAGGACTGGGTGCTTCGTCTCCCACCTCCCAGGTTAGCATTCTAACCATCAGACAATCACCTGAGAGGTGGCGGATTCCTTCTGAGATCCCTTGTTCAGATTTGAACAGGATCTCCCCCATTCCAAATGACTGTTGAAACCCTGGGAGTAAAAAACATGCAGGAGGCAGCCCTCTGCCAGTTTGCAAGCTCACTTATAGGGGTTGATCCTGAAGATGGGATTTGCATATGCTTACCAGACCAGGCTTCACAGGAAAGTTAGAAAGAGGAATGCCTACCATACTACAGTTTTTGCATCACTCTGAGTCTTGGGCATTTCAATACCTTGTGTGGGGCTGCTTTGCTAATGCCCAAAGTCAGTAACATAGACACATAAGGAACTTCTAGTGCAAAAATGTAGGATCCAAAAAAAATCAGGGGCAGTTGAGTAGGGCTTTTGCAAATCCACTGGAGTGTGGCTCTGGGATTTAGGCATTTAAATTAGCAATCACATGCTAAAGTCTTTTTTTGTGACATTTAAAGTAGAAGATGGTAAGGTTGCTAACAGCTCTTCATTCCTGTGACAGTACATTTCAGTCGTTGATGCTTTTCACTCTGGGGCTATTCTGTGTTGCTGGACTTCAAACCCTTGAAAAAAATAGAGTGGATTATCAATCTGTCACTTTACGTAATCAGCCACCTCACCTTATAAGTGATTAGTTGGTCTCGTGAGATGTCTGAGTAAATTGTCTTTGCATTTTCTTTTATAAAATAATTAGTAATGTTGTCTTTGTGTAACAGGAAATGTGAATTAAAATGTCTTGCTTTTTTTTTATGCGTTTAAATTTTAGTAGAGGCCTAGAGCTATGATTAAAAACTGGACAAAACAGGAAAAATAAATTTAAATGAATATTAAACAAACAAAAAAACTTTCTCCTCAATGAAGTTACTCTTCGGCCAATAGGTTTTTTCCAACATAGTACAACCCTCAACAGTACAACTGAGGGAAACATAGGTATTCAAGTTCTATACAGTCAAGGAGTTCAAGTCTGACTTATGATCAATGAATCCTGTGCTTCAAGAAGTTGAATTAGCTGGTTATTCAGTGATGTCATTTGAAAATAGGCTGAATAGTTCTCAAATCAGATTAACAGGCAAATCTCTTTTCAAGCATTTCCAAACTTCTTTGGTCCAGATTGTTTGCCAGTATTTGAATTTATGGCAAATAGCTTTTTACAGTGCTAGTGTAAATTGCACAGCTGAGAATTAAAAAGAAGGCAATGTTATTAAAGAAGAAAATTGGGTTTTATTTATTTATATATTATTTTACTAATGGAAAAACTCTTTCAGAAACAATCATCCTATTTCATGGAAGTCCTGTGAGAAATGTGTGAGCAATGGTAAAATACAAATAAACTTCAGCTACCTTTACATAGCTGGTTTTTTTTCTTTTTTTGAAACATTAAACCACAAACCCAAGTATTCTGCAAGGCACATTCAAATCTTATAGCATACAATGAACACTATCTAATGGCACTGGAATTACTTGCATAGTTATACTAGAAATTACTCAGCAATTACCATGCAATGTTAAGCTTTCAGATCTTATTATAATTTTCTAGTTTACATAATAAAAATAATTACACTGTGCTTGGCATTCTGTTCTCTCCTATATCTGTGTAAAACACATTAATGCTAATGGTGTTTATGCAAGTCTGTGGAGGTGCACACAAATCCATAGTTCTCTTTCCATTCTGTTAGTATTTGTCTTTGTCTTGTTTCCACTATTAGTAGTATTATTTCATCCAAATGTACATTAAGGGAAAATTACATCTGAAAGTTTAGCACTTAAAAGTTAGGAAATGCCAAAGCTAAGTTTGTGAGTGCATTGTATAAATACATACAAACTAAGCAGAATTGAAGTAGCATATGTTGACTTTGGCAACTCCTGTTGTTTAAGGCCTTAACTTTACAGTCTTAAAATTCTCTTAATATGGCTTTTTTCAAAAGAAAAACCATAGAACAATTAAATTGAATAATGTGGATGTATTTATGAGATGGCATGAGTGCACAGATCCTGTGCTTTTTGCTAGGACTGTTGTTGTTCCAGGAAGGTATGGGTCTTTCCCCCCCGTCCCGGACATGTTAGTGTGCCTCTTTTCCTCTGGGACTCTTTTGGAATAAGGTCTTGTCTACACACGCACCAATTGTACCATTTTCACTGTAGAGCTATAGTTTAATTGAGACAATGTTCCTATAGCATGGATGCAATTTTAGGAATATAGCAATGTCTTATACTTGTGTAGCAGAGAAGGGCAATTAAGTATTCTGCTATAAGGTACCTGTGATGGCATATATAAATCTCACACTGGGCCACAATAGGCTAAAGGATGGTCTTGGGCCCAGCTTGGCTGCCCCTTCAGCTCTGCAGAAAATACTCTCATTGGAGTTAGGGTTACAAGGGAGCAACCCAGTTCAGAAGGGGAAGCTGAGGAGCAAGATATGTCTGCCTTAAAAACTCCTGACAAAGGGATTAGAGAAGTATTATTGAGGGAATAGGACTATATGCTAAATCAGGTTGGGCTGGTTGTTGGTTTCTTCTCCCTTTCTCTTAGCTGGAACTGGAAGCTAAGTAAGGAAACCAGATGGTACAAAGTGACACAGGGAGGGTATCTCTCCCCTGATCTACACTAGAGAGTTATTTCAAAATAACTAGTGGAGCGTCCACACTACCAAGCCTGTTATTTCAAAATAAGGGGCTGGTTATTTCAAAATAAAAACTCCTGCTTTCCACAAGGAATAACACTTATTTCAAAATAGTTATTTCAAAATAACAGTATGGATGCTTCACTGACACTATTTTAAAATAACTACTCCCCAGAGTCATTCAGATAATTACTCCCCAGTGTTTCCTGAGGCTTTAAGTTGAGAAGCATGTCCACATTAAGGGTGTGTCTAAACTACACCCCTCTGCTGACAGAAGGATGTAGATTAGGCACTTCGAAAGTGCAAATAAGCCCGGGATTTAAATATCCCGGGCTTCATTTGCATACTCATGTTCGGGTGCTGTGCCCATCACGCTTCCTTTCGAAAGTGAAAGTGAAGTCTAGTCACGGCTCTGCCGACAGCGGAGAGCTTTTTTGGCAGATCCTGTACTCCTCAAAAAATGAGGGCTCATTTGTACTTTCAAAATGCTTGATTTGCATCCCTCTGCTGACAGAGGGATGCAGTCTGGAGGTAGCCCAAGGAATCCTGTCTTGGATTAATTTCAAGGCTCCCCTGTAGTATTGACATACTATTTCAAAATAGATATTTCAGGAGTTATTATTTCAAAATAAGTTATTTTGAAATAATTTCCTAGTGTTGACATGCCCTCAGAATTCCCTCTTGAAGGCCAGACATTACTGACCCTCCTACTGTCCTGGGCTGGAGCCTGGTGGAATGAGCTTCCCTACCTTTGTCTTCACTGTTGGGTGGACACTAATCACTTGACCTCCAAGCCCACAACAGACCCTATTGCAGTACCTTTATACTGATATAATTGCAGCCACACTGAGGGTTGTACTATTGTAACTATTTTGGTAGAAAAGTCACATCTCTAACTGAAATATTAACACTGGTATGTATCTAGACAAGATCTAGGAGTCTGTGAAAGGCTTTTAGCACTATAAGGCCCCCTGCTAGCAACCAGATCTAGTTGAGTTATTCTTTCCCAGCCATGCTATGTAGGGAATTTTCACATTCTCCAGGGTCTCTCAGGAGGTGTGGATACTGTATTATTTTCATATTCAGTCCTCGGATTTAATCTGTATGTCTGAGCATTTGCAAACCTTTAAAAATAAAATACAGAGAATGCATTTTGCAGTCCTAAATGCAAGCTGTTATAAACCCTGACCCTGTTAACACCTATGCATGTTAATAATCTGTTGCGTTTAATGGGATTAGTCACATGCAAATACATCTGCAGAATTAAAGCCTTACTGCTCTTAATGGCATTATGTGATCACCAGCCTATTGGTCCAATGCCCTGAGTACTTTACAAATCCAATGCAAATATCTCCATAACTTGTGTTATAGAGCCAAACACAAAGAAGGACATATAATATGCAAACCAGAAAGTTACAGTTGAATTGAGAGGGGTGTGGAAAGAAGTAAGCAAGTATGTAAAATAAATAAATACATACATACATAAATAAGCAAACAAAAATTAAATTAAATTTCACAAGCCAAGTTTTCTGTTTTAAAAATGATTGTATTTCATTAAATCTCACCTGCTTTTTCTTTTCTTTTTCAAACACAAGATAATTTATGAGTTCAAATTAACTAAACACAAAAAAGGTCCTTCTTTCAAGAAAAAAACACTGCTATAGTGAGAAGCACTATTCAACTAATTTATTTAGTATGAAAATTGTGATTAATTGAAAATCCCATCAAATTTCATTATTCTAGATTTTTTAAATGTGAAAACGGCCATTTTGTGGAAATTTTATGTAGCATCAGGGCCCAGATTCATAAATGTATTTAGGCACCATGTCTCATGTTTAGGCTTCACTGAATTTCCACTGAACCCTGTAGGAAGCTAAACTCATTTAGTGCCTGAATTTTCAAGGAAAAATAATCTCTGCATCTAAATTACTGCCTCTCAGTAGGCACACTGGTGCCTTGCTCTAGGCATGTTCTGTCTAAGTCCCAAAGGAAACCACTAGCCTGAGGAAAATAGCCATTCAGCTTCTTAAGTTGTGTGTCGATCCTAGTTCAGTAAGTGTGCTCAGAGGCACCTCCTCCTACTTTGGCTACTTTGTGTGCAGCAATGTCGGCAGCTAACTTATTCTTACAAGAAGTTATTTATGTACACAGTGTAGCTGTAGCCATGTCAGTCCCAGGATATTGAAAAGATAAGATGGGTGAGCTTTTCCATCAATTTCTGTTGTTGACAGGCACAAGTTTTCAAACCACACACATCTTCTTCAAACTTGTTGCTCGCACAAATAGAGAAACCAAAATAAGGTATTAGAGCACCCACCTTGTCTCAGAACATATCTACACTACAGGGTTAAGTTGACTTAATTTTCACAAGTCCAGCTAGACGAATAATATAGCTCAAGTTAATGTAGCTTAGGTTGACTTACTGTGGTGTCTACACTATACTGGGCCAACAGGAGAAGCTCTCCCATTAACTTACTTTATTCTTCTTGTTCCATATTCATCAGGAGAGCAATCTGATGTTGATTTAGCAGGTCCTCATTAGCAGGGCTCGACAAACCACTAAATCTACTCACCCGTAGCAAGTAGATTTCAGCCGGTCGCTCTGTGCGCCCCATTCACTGGCGCTTCGCGCATGCACAGTGCCGGTCTGGTGCATGCGCAGTGTGGGGCTGGCGAGTAGCTCTCATCGGGGTTTGTCAAGCCCTGCTCATTAGACCCTTCCCTTCCATTGCCTTCTCTTCCCCATCAAGACAGTACCTCACTCTGGCACGATGAATGCAGGAGTTGAGAGCCTGCAAGAGCACTCCAAAACCTTGCCTCTACAAGCTCTGGTACAAAAACTTTCCCCCAAAATCCTAATACCCAGATTTTGGGGAATACATTGCCACCATCAAGTGCTTTTGAACCACCAAACGGGTGGACACTTGAAACTAACCCCAGGGTACCCCAAGCTCTTTTCCCCCAAAAGATCTTGAAAAAGAAATGATGCAATCTGAGGTAGTTGACTTCTCAGTCAGGCACGGAAATACACACAGACAGACCTTCCAGGATACAAAAATCAACCAATACCAGCTAATTAGAAAAAAGAACAATTGTTTATTATCAAAACAAAACTACAGTTGCAAGCATAGTAAATTGGCTAGATAGAAAGAGCCACCATTTTATATAGATACTCAGGGAAAGCCCCTGGGCTGAAGACTTAGTTACAAAAGGAAAAAAAACACTTAACAAGCTCAGACATTATTTCCAAATCCCCAAACAAGGAAAACAATAAACCCTGATGGACTATCTAAACTTTTCCCTACTTACACATTGTAAGAACTCCGTTCTTGGAGAGAGAAGTGTCTCCTATCTCCCTCAATAATTGGGGGAAACTGCTCTGCCTCTCAAACAAAGAAGAGAGAGAGAAAACCCCTCTCTTCTAGTTTGAAATTCCTACCTGCATTGTTATTGGCTGACTGCCTGATACCTGGCTAGGTACAGGAGACATTAGTTAACCCCTTAGTCGCCGGGTGCTGGTCAGCACTCCTGATTATGACACTCCCAACCCCCTGTTTATTTTGGAACTGGACCTTTAATAACTCCATTCATCTGAAGAAGTGGGTTGTGCCCACGAAAGCTCATGATACCATCTATATGTTTTGCTAGTCTTATGGTGCTGCAAGACTATTCTTTATGTTTTAAATTTTTTAAGCAGAGATAGTCAGTCCAACTAGACACTTTTCTCTGCGATGGGCGTGAGGCTTTTCAAACACCCCTCCTCCTGACACCTCCCATTCATTAGCTTAAGTGACTCTATGCCTAGCATGCTGGCTTTGGTGGATGGCATTCTAAGTTGCCTGTCTCTCCTCATTCTTCATTACAAACCTAAATCTCTTTGTGGCTCCCTCCCAAAATGTCTATGAATTTGCTTCAATAAAATGAAAAATTTCACTTTTTTAATTTAAGCACTTCTGGCAAGGCTGTGATTGATATTCTGTTGTAATACAAAAAGCAGTTTCCATTTGAAAAGGTTTAAAATTAACTATGATTTGTCAGGTGCTATAAATGGAAGGAGTTTTCTAAAGAAAGCTTTCATTAATGTTCTGTGATACATTTTAGGGGATTTCAAAATTTTATTATGTACTTAATGTACATTGAAAAAGTCAGAATTCTCTTTTATATCCGGGAAAATCACAGGGTAATTACTGGAAACAGGCAATGTGATTTTACTTACTACTCCTAAGCAGAAATGGTTTGTATGCTGGTTTGTATACTTGATCTTTTCTGACAGCAGGGAGCTGCAAATGAAAAAATTAGCACTGCAATCCATATTCAGATGTGTAACCCTTAAAGCCAATGTCATTTCTCACATGAGTAAAATCTGCAGGAGTCCATTTCTGACCAATTTACTGAAAGATGCCAAAGGGAGACTTGGTGTGAAAAGATTAAAAATAAAGTTTTTTTTTTTAAACACTTGTCTCACCATCCTTTAGTTCTTTAAACTTGAAGCACTGATGGACTATTTCACCAATAGCCATTCTGCCTTGTTCCCTTCATTTCAACTCTGTTCCCATTTGAGCTGTAATCCTCTCATAAGCCACTCAGATTTTCATCCAGGGCATGTCTACATGAGGAAATTATTTTGAAATTACTAAAATTGACTTAATAACTATCTATTTAACAAAATCAAAATAGCATGCCCCCACTATGGGGAAGCATTGAAATTAGTTAGAATTATTCCACAATAGCATGTCCACATTGATTGGAGTCTGCCTTAGACTTAGAGCCTCTGGGGAGGGCACGAAGGTGGCGGACACTTCCTGTGGCTGTTTAGTCAGGCAAACTGCAACTCGTGCTTTCAGGAGCTCCTCTCTATGGCCATGTCTCACAAGCCACTCCTACACTGCCCCATCTCATGGGACACAAAAGGGACGCAGTGGGCATATGCTTTCTTGTGCTCTGCTTACCCTTACAGATGCCACAGCACTCACACCATAGAGTCAGAGCTGCTGCAAAGCTGTGCTAGGCTCATGGGCCTTTTGCTGCACCTCATTGAGCAGTACTTTCAGACTGGCCACATGTTGCTTCAGGACCTGCAGGACAAACCCCAGTGTGGACTGTAGGCCCTCATCACTCAGGTCCTGGTGCTCCTGCTGCTCCACATGCACCTCAGTCCCCTGGACACCATGGAATGTCACTTCAGGCAGCAGGAGATGAGCTCGGACTGGTGAAACCACATCAGCCTTCAGGCATGGGACGATCAGCAGGGGCTGCAGAACTTCCACATGCAGAAGACCACCTTCCTGGAGCCCTGTGAGTGGCTCGCCTCTGTCCTCAGATGACAGGACACCCACGTGAGACCACCATCCCCATGCAGAAGCGCGTGGCTATCACCCTCTGGAAGCTCGCCACAGCAGACAGCTACCACTCAGTCGGGAGCTAGTTCAGTGTGGAAAAATTCACAGTTGGGGCTACGCTCCTACAGGTAGCAAAGGTCATCCACCACATGCTGCTATGGAAGGTCATCATTCTGGGGAACATGGACAGCATTATGGATGGCTTTGCTGCCATTGGCTTCCCCAACTGCAGGGGAAGGCCATAGACAGCACGTACATCCCTGTCCTGGTCCCTGACCACCATGTCTTGGACTTCATCAACAGGAAGGGGTATTTCTCTTTGATGCTGCAGGCCCTCATGGATCACAATGGATGCCTCACTGACATCATCACCGGCTGGCTGGGAAAGGCACACAACACCTGCATCTTCTGAAACACCTACTTCTTCCGAAAGATGCACATCGACACTTTTTTTACCAACCACACCATCAGAGTTGGGGAGTGAACATGACCATTGTGATCCTGGGCAATATAGCCTACCCCTTGTTCCCCTGGCTCATGAAGCCCTACACGGGCAGCCTGGACACCACCAAGGAGCACTTCAATGCCAGGCTGAGCAGGTACCACATGTGTGTTTGGCCATTTAAAGGGGGAGATTCAGAATTCTCCTCACCAATCTGGACCTCAGTGAGCACAATGTCTCCTACATGGTGGCTACCTGTTATGTGCTACACAACCTTTGTGAAAGCAAGGGGGAGACTTTACTGCCAGGGTGGGAGAGCTGATGCTGAAGATCTGGCCAGGGAATTTGAGCAGCTGGACGTTAGTGCCATTCAGAGAGCACATCATGGGACTGTGCTCATCAGAGAGGCCTTGTGGGAGAGTTTCATGCAAGGCCAGTTGTGAGATTCTCCCCCATGCCTCTCGACAAGGTGCCTCTTCATTCCCGTTATGTGCCTTTCCTTCCCCATCCCTCCCTTCCACTGTTCGCCCTTCCACCTTCCTCCCTCCCCCACAGAGAAAATAATAAAGATGTTTGTTGCAAAACCAATACTGTTTACTGGGGGGAACATAGAACAGGGGCGAGACTGGCTAAAGAACAGAACCTGGAACGGTGGTGGGAGAGGGGAAATAAGGGCTCAGGGATGGGACTGAGCGAGGTGCCTGCTTCCAGGTGATCAGGATGTTTTGGGTGCCCAAGAGGTTCCACCATCCTGTGTTCTGGGTCCATGATGGCCCCTGGAGGGGCTAAGAAGGGAAGTCATGGGGGGCAGAGAGGTGGCTGGTGGCCCACCCCATGCACGGCCATGCACTCTATCTCTGAGGTGAGGAAGGAGCACATGGCATCATGCTGGTGTGCCAGCTAGTTGCTGGCAGCTTTCCTTTGCTCTTGATCGGCCCAGTACTCCTCTTGGTCAGCAGCCCACTCCTGGTGCTTGTCCTCAAACCCCTGTATGAGGGACTGCAGGAAGACCTTCTGCTCCCTCATTAGGTCTTCCTGAGTGAGTTTCCTCCTGCAAATCCTGTTGGGTTAGCTAGAAGGTGTGGGAGGTGGGGGACACACCATGTTCACAGCTGGCCCAGCTCTGAAGAAAAGTTAAAAGGCCAGTCATCCCAGGAGTCACTGTGTATGAAGCCTAGCCCTAATCTCTGAGCCGACACCAAAGATCTCAGTTCAGATGATGGCGATGTCTTAAAAAAAAAGCCATATGTTGCCTAGACAATGGACACTTTCCAGCAGGGGCACAGACATCTCAGGGGAGCATCACAACACCCAAGGCCTGGGGACAAGCAGACACGGGAAGTTTCCGGTCATGCCAGGAGCCTTCAGGCACAATGGTAGGATGGGGCAGCTAGGCTTCCTACTGTGTCCCTCACATGCTGGGTCCGGTGTCTCAGGGTGTGTCTAGACTACAGGATTTTGTTGACAAAAGTGGACTTTTGTTGACAAAACTATACCTGCGTCTACACTACCGCTGAGTTCTGTCAACATATCATCGACAGAACTCAGCAGTTTTGTCGACGGTGGTAAACTTCATTCTACAAGGAAAAACGCCTTTTGTTGAAAGAGTTCTGTCGACAGAAGGTGTTATTGAATCTACACTGTCCTTTGCGTCTACACACTCATGTCGACAAAACGGCTTGCTTTGTCGACAGAACTGGATGTAGTCTAGATGCTCTTTGTTGACAGAAGCTTTGTCAACAAAAGCCTGTAGTCTAGATTTACCCTCACAGAGAGAGAATTTTTATCCCTGATCACTGCGGGAGGGGGCAGATGTTGGGGGAGGTGAGTGTGAGCGGTAGATGCTGCTTGCTGGAGACAGTGTTACTGGGTTCCCTTTTCTTCCTCTCCCCAGCACATTCCCATGTGTTTGTGATCATACCAGATCAGTCTCGTCCGCATCACCACACTTGATTGGGAGCAGATATTGCCTGAGTTCAGGCATGACCTTGTGCCATGTGCAACACTGCTTTCTGGTTCCATGACCCCAGACTTAGTGGTGACTTGTCATGGGAAGGTGTCCCACCACGGAGGTTGGAGTGAGGCAGGCCTCTCCAAAAACCTTGTGAGAAGGACTGAGGGGTTCTTGTGTGAGACCATCATAGGGCTGAGTGCTCCTGACTGGTGCTCCATGTGCACACACGTGAACGGGCTGATGTGCATTCCCCAGGCCAAATAGGCTGAGAGAGAAACATGAAGCCCCTCACATACTGTCTCCTGCCCCTGTGTGTAGATGGGGAAAGTTATAGAACTCCCCTGAAGTGCCCTACCTGGGTTTCTCCAAAGCCTGGGAGATATCCTGGAAGGAGGGTACTGGCTCCAGTGTGAGGAGCAGGTCTGGCTGTTGGGTATGTTTACCTAACTGACCTCCTCCTCCTCTTCTTCCTCTTCTTCCTCCTACTTCTCATTTTCCTCTGCCACCTCACCCTCCTGGATGCTGATGCCAGGTGTGTCCTGTCTGGACTTGACGATGATGGTGGGAGAAATGACCAGCCCCCCCTCCTTGGATGGCATCCAGCTGGTTGTAGTATCAGCAGCTTTGAGAGCTGTCCTGTAGCATCCGCTCTGCTTCCTGGCCTTGCAGCAGGCCTGCCAGAGCTCATCCGGCACTGGTCGACTGTCCAGGTGTGTCCTTTGTCAGCCAGGCTTGCCGCGATCTGGCCATTGACTTCGGCATTCCTTTTTCTGGTCCTGGAAGTTGGTCTCCTCCCCCCCAGACCTCGATGAGGTCCAGGATCTCAACACCAATCCAGGCTGGATGTCTCCTGCATCCATGGCCAGGGGTATTTGAGGGAGCAGCAGGAGTGCTGGCAGCTTTGGGAGGGTCTGAGGGAGTGTTAGGACCAGTCATTCCTGTGTCTGTTGCTGCTGTCTTGTGCAGGGCTTTCAAAGCTTGCTGTGTGGGACAAGCCCTTCTCCTGCTGCCAGGACATTTAAGCAGAGAGGAGCAGTGGAGATACCAGGTGTGACCAGAGGCCATTATTTTGAATTAGCAGCACAAGAGCATCCACACTAACACTATTTCAAAACAACTATTTGGAAATTAGCATTATTCCCCGAGGAAAGGAGGGATACAGATTTAAAAATAAGGGCTTTGAAACGTGTACACTTATAAATTCAACCTAAGGGGGATATTTCGAAACAATGCCCTAGTGTAGACCAAAGCCCAGAGACAATGACACTACTCTAAGTAAAATCCAGGTGCTACAAGCATATTCACTGATAAAGTGCTATCTTTTCTTCCTGTGGAAAACAGACCACAGAAGCAATCTACACTGCAAGTAAAAAGCCTGTGGCTCGCCCATGGCAGCTGATTTGGACTCTCAGGGCTTGGTCTACAGAGCTGTTTAGC
The DNA here is from genome assembly GCA_032595735.1 of Pelochelys cantorii. NCBI lineage: Eukaryota > Metazoa > Chordata > Testudines > Trionychidae > Pelochelys > Pelochelys cantorii. The sequence continues at coordinate 92,008,721 of CM064326.1, forward strand.
TGTGGTGTAGATATTCAGGTTCAGGCTGGAGCCCAGGCTCTAGGAGCTTGCACGGTATAAATGTTCCAGAGCTCTGGCTGCTGCCTAAACCTGAACATTTATGTGGCAGTTAAACAGTCCCTTAGCACAAGCCCCATGAAGTCAGGTTAGCCTCATGGGCAGCTGAAGCTCATATGTGTCCTTTGAATCTCATCAAGCTGTGCTCAACACAGGATGGAAGATGAAGATGAATGTATGAATATGGAGGCTGGTCCAGTTCTCAGTACAACTTAGAGCAAGCTTTCTATCTCTTGTTCCTTTGGCCCTAGCATTTTGCCTCAACATGTCCACCAAAGTCTTCCTAAAGCCTTTTTAGGTCTCTTTACAATTATATAATTCCTAAAATGCATAAGGACATATGCAGTCAAATCCAAACCAAATGCTATTCTATATTTAATGGTAGGATGGCTAAAGACTGCTGGTTTCATCTTATATACTGAAAAAAAAATGTATACACATACGTTTTATCTCATTTCATTATTTGTGGTTGCTATTCTTTATAGTGTATTTTTGTAAATACTGTGAAGGAACAGAAAAATTCTGCAAAACCTCAGCATTTCTGTGGAGACCATAAGAGACTTAGCCTAAATGCCTGTAGCTACTTCAATTCTATTTCTATCTCCATTAATTTAGTCACGAGAAGAAATATGTGTTGTTCATATCTGTGTCAGTAATATCAAGTTTTCAATAGATCAGTTCAGGAGAATTGTGTCTAATAATGGGATAAATATTTTATCAATGCCTAACATCTAACACCCAGACATCTGTAATAATATTAACATAAAAATCACGGCAAAGTTTTTAGGCCCTGATTGTCAGAGAGACCTGGCAAATGCCTTTGATGATCTAATCTAGAGTTACATTCTAAGTATTTTGGAAAACTCAGAAAACATAATTGTCAAAGGAAGGAGTGCATCAACATTTTAAATGTCTTTGTCTTTGCTTCCAAAGTATTGTAATCTTTTTCCACTAGATGTGCTTATTTTGTCACCATCCATTCCTACAGAATGAAGCACTGCAATTCCTGGACAGAGGAATTCCAGAGAAGAGCAACAAAAGGGACCTCTCAGGGTCCCTTCCACTTCTGGTGTTCTATGATTCTACTAGCTGGAGTTACCCGGCGTTGCTCGGTCCCGCTCCCCCCAGCCAATTCACTTCCCACCCCCACCAGCCCTGCTTCCTGCTGGCCAGTTCTCCTCCTCCCATTCTCCCCGGGCCAGCCCCGCTCCCATCGGTGCCACCCACCCTGGTCTCCCCTGACCATCTCTGCTTCCCGCTGGCCATCCCTCCCCTGATCTCCCCCAACACAAGCCCCGCTGCCCCTGACCACCCCCCACCTACTTCCCTCTGACTGCCCCTCCCCTTTTCTCCCCCGGCCAGCCCCACTGCCCCCGCCTCCCCTGCCAGCTCTGCTTCCCGCCCCCTTCCTTCCTCCCAGCCAGCCCTGCTCCCCTCCCAGCCAGTTCCTCGTCCCCCCCCCCCCAGTCAAATGTGTATGGTTTATTTTTTTAGACTACCTGGTAACCATAGCCACGGAGGGCGGGGCGGGTCCCCGAGCCATTGTGTGCATGGAGTTGGGGCGAGTCCCGGATAGCGCTGGGGGCTGCAGGCGTTGGGCATGTGACCAAGGGTGGGTGGGGCTGCCCCTGCAACACAGCATGGCAGGATATTTTTTATTTTTACAGGTTGAGATTGGGTCTGATTGGGTCCAAAAGTACTTTAAAACCTTCTCCTGGAGGAAAGGTTATCCCATGCAAAGTTTGGTTGCGGTAGCTCTTATAGTGTCCAAGTTATTAGCGCACAAACACACAAACATTCTCCTTTATATATTAGATGATTCTAAAACTATTAAAGGTCTAGAAAACATGAGCTATGAGGCAAGGCTGAAGGAATTGGGTTTGTTTAGTTTGGAAAAGAGAAGACAGAGGGGATGTGATAGTGGTTTTCAGATATCTAAAAGGCTGCCAGAGGGGGGAGGGGGGAGGGGGGAAATTGTTCTCCTTGGCCTGATGATGGTACAAGAAGCAATGGACTTAAACTACAGCAAGAGAAATTTAGGTTGGAAATTAGGAAAAAATTCCTAACTTTCAGGGTGGTTAAACACTGGAATAAATTGCCTATGGAGGTTGTGGAATCTCCAATCTCTGGGGATATTTAAGAGCAGGTTAGACAGACATTCATCAGGGATGATCTAGATGGGGCTTGGTCCTGCCATGAGGGCAGGGGACTGGACTTGATGATCTCTTGAGGTCCCTCCCAGTTCTAGTGTTCTATGATTCTATGACATCGGAGTAGCCCTGTTGAAGTCAATAATATGAATAAGGCAAGTAAGATCATTGAAATGCAACAGATTATTTTAGGCCAGGCATGGGAAACCTCTAGCCCAGTGGTTCCCAAACTTTTTTGGTATCACGTCCCCCTTTTTGATTTTTGAAAAACCCTCACGCCCCCCCTCCCAATAGCAGCAAAACTTGTTGAGCAAAAAAAAAAAAAGGGGGAAAAAGGAACTGAACAGGGCAGCAAAACTTGATGGGGGGGATGCTAGGTTCACCTTGCGCCCCCCCCCTGGAATTTCTTCACACCCCTCAGTTTGGGAACCCATGCCATCAGCTGCATGAGGTTAATCAGGATTAACTACTGGCAGGCTGCCAGACAGTTTGTTTACTTGAGCGTCTGCAACTCCCAGTGGTGGTTCAGTGTTCTCAGCCAGTGGGAGCTCTTCCCACAGCCTGTGCCTCTTCCCACAGCTCCCATTGGCCAAGAATGGTGAACTGGGAACTGTAAGCGATTGTTTACCTGAGTGTCCAATGGCACAAACTGTCTGGCAGCCTGCCAGTGGATAACCGTGGCAAACCGTGTGGCCAGCATGCTGGAAGATTGAGGTATCCCTGCAGCTGCACCACTATAAAGTCTCCTGCAAAGTTGTTCTATGCCAGCAGAGAGAGCTCTTCCTATGGCATAATCAAAACAACCCTAACACGACAGTAGATATGTGGCAGGACACATTGGCTGTGTCTAGACTGGCCAGTTTTTGTGCAAAAGCGGCCGCTTTTGCGCAAAAACTTGCCAGCTGTCTACACTAGCCGCTTGAATTTGTGCAAGAGCATTGACGTTCTAATGTAAGAAATCAGTGCTTCTTGCGCAAATACTTTGACGCTCCCGTTCGGGCAAAAGTCCTTTTGCGCAAAAGGGCCAGTGTAGACAGCTCAGTTTTGTTTTGCGCAAAAAAGCCCCGATGGCTAAAATGGTGATCGGGGCTTTCTTGCGCCAAAGCGCGTCTAGATTGGCCACGGACGCTTTTGCGCAAAAAGTGCTTTTGCGCAAAAGCGTCCGTGCCAATCTAGATGCTCTCTTGCGCAAATACTTTTAATGGAAAACTTTTCCGTTAAAAGCATTTGCGCAAAATCATGCCAGTCTAGACGTAGCCCTCGTGTCCACATAGCACTGTCCATACTGGGGCTTCTGTCAGTGAAACTACTGTGGTCGGGGTGAGTTTTTTTCAGAATTCTAACTAAAGAAAGTTTTACCAACAAAAGTGCGAATGAAGGACAGCCTAAGTGAGTAAAGATTGCTATATAATGCTTCCAAAACATACAAAATATTTTCTTTTGTTATACAGTCCACATTTTTGTAATTAAGTGCACTAAACAGTGATGAAAGAGAAACTTAGGCTCTCTGTTTTCCCTTCAAAATTGGCCTAGGATTTTACAAATGGCAAAGGCTATAAGGTAAAATATGGATATTTATAAAATTAAATAAATTATATTGCTGTAGATTTCACAAATCAGTACAACTAATATCACAATATGTTTGAATCCTGGACAGCGATCTTTATGCACAAATACAAATCAATCCCCAATAACATATATAAAAGTTGCTCATAAGTTTAGAATAGATCAGCACACAGCTTGCTTAATTTTATGAGGAATTATAGAGGCAGAGATGGCATGTATTGTATATTTATGCAGACAATAAAACATCCGCTGCAGCAAAATATCCATGCATTATTAAAGGCAACTGCTACTTAGTTTTCCTGGTTTGCAGATTATACTGTTATCCTCAAATCACAACTGGCACTAGGTAACAGAGATGTTTCAGATGCTATATATTTTTTTACTTGTAGCTGGAAGGAAAATAACTATTAGTGATTGACTAATTGGTTTGCTGCCATTTTAATACATGAGGAAATTTGTTTATGTTCTATATCCCCCACATAATTAATGTAACATTTTAGTATAATAATGTTATTTGCTAAGCACAACATGCTTAAGTGCATTTACAAAATTGGATAATATTGAATACATTGGGCTGAATGCACAAAAGGATGAAATTGCCTAAATCCAAGAATCGGGTCCCAGTGGGAGAAAAAATACAATCAGATGCTCCCAAGCTTTATAGATGCCTAAAACTGCGTGGCACTTAAATATCATGAATGGACTAACATGGCTACCTCCCTGAGACTTGTCACCATGCAAGGTACTGAATTTAGCCATATGAAGTGGAAATCCCTCAGCTTCACAAAGAAACTCAATCCTTACCTCTGTGATTTCCCTTCCATGCAGCTGATTAAGTGTTTTTTATTAACAAAAGCTTATGTCCAAACAAATCTGTTAATCTCTGAGATGCCACACTAGACTCCTTGCTGTTTTGGCACTTAAATTTGGTCAATAAAAGTTCCCCACACACCTTTGTTTCTCCTTCTGTTCACTCTAGCCCCATGCCAGGTGTGCAGACACTGAAGCTCCGTGTAGTACACAAACTGGAACAGGATAGGTGTTTCTCCACCTAATGCATTTCTGGGGCCTTGTTACCAACTTTAGCAGAATTGTATAAATGCTAAAAGCCTCGGTTGTAATTGTATTCACCTAAGTGCAATCTGCTTAAAATGTATTATTAATTGTCATGCTTGTAAATTGATGTAATAGATTTCATTTAAATGTATGTAAAATTCAGTTGTCCATATATATATATACCTGTCAATCAAGTTAAGAAACCATCATGTTATTGTTAGTTAGCGCGTAGCACACATATCTGTAAACAGATCTGTTAAGGTTTAAAATTCTATGAATATGTATTAAGAGACCAGTACCTTAAGAATATTAATGTGTTATGATTCTCCATCCAATCAGTTTAAAGTTATGTAAATTAGCATCTTTTTCTATCCAATCAATTCAAACTTAGAACCTCATGCATATGCATGTGCGCAACCTATTTAAGGGCCCGCAACGCCAGTTACAGGTGTTGTGTCGGGTTGCGTCGGGTCCCTCGTCGTGTTAGAATTAAGACTGGAATGAGTGAGGTCGTGTAAAGCTCTTTCCTGAGGAGTGGCTGGATGGAAGGTTCATGCCTCTTATCTCAGTTTAGTTTAGCTTAGCTTAGTTTAGTTAGCTTAGGTAGGTTTAGATAGGGTAGAGATCTCCGTGTTCGTGTCAGGTTTGCGTCGGGCACTGCTTATCGGCCGTCATCGAGCTTGTACGTCGGGCGCGTCGCGATCTTAGATAGGCTTTTTATTTCGTTTAGAATAGATAGTTCTAGCTTCCATCGCTGGTTCCAGCTGCGCCGAAGAGCAGGAAGAGGATCGAGGACCAGACGATTTCATGGAAGGTGAAGCAGCCGTCTTCGCACTCGACCAGCCTTCGAGGGATCGCCCTGGCTGTTCTTTTCCGAGGGCCCAGAAGGACCTAAGGATTGAGATCGCCAGACTTTGGCCTTCCTCTGTGGGACTCCTGGCTGTTCTTCGCTTAAGGCCCGAAAGGACCAAGAGCTTGTAGGTCGCCAGCATCTCCTCAATCGCTGCCGCGCCACTAGACTATGTAAGTGATTGCAAGGGGACTGACCTCTTGTAATTATAGGTAAGATAGTGTAAAAGGTGACTGCCCCCTACTAACCTTGTTTGTTCGTTAGATGTCTACAATATAGTCTTGTTGTTTAAATTTTCCCAAATTGTTCAGTTTTTATTTCAAGCGCCGTATTGTGCCACGTGCCTTTCATTGTAAAGAAACCCAATGATAGATGTGGGTGAGTGTCCGCATTTGCTTTCTTCTTGAAATTAATAATTAGGCTAATCATTAGACTTATACTACGCTGGCTCTCCGGAGTTGACAGACTTCATACATTACTTAAATTAGCCGGGTAACAGCCTAATCTAGTCAACATGGTCAAACCTTTCATATGGTACTGGGTCCCTACAGATGTGCTTTCACATTATTGGACGTGGAGAGGGAGGAGAGAGCCCTGGTCATTAAATTTAGCCCAGCACTTAGGTTCAAGTCCCCCTTCCCCTTGTATGGGAGATGGGAATAGAACAAGGCTCTATAATCTCTCAGGTGAGTGCCCTAGTCACTGGGTCATACAAATCTTCTCTTTGAATTCTTGTCATAACTCCTTTGTAGCTATTTTAATCTCTTCAGACTTCAGGCACTCCCCAGCTCTTCGCTTCCCAAATTACCCAATCTTGTCTCTGTGTCATTCCCAGCCCTCTCCATAATTCTTTCATGTACATAGGGATTAGAATTTTGTATGCTGGGGGTCCAATAGCACCACTTGAGTTTAAAATGATTTCCATTATATATAAAGTTTACAGTTTGGTTCAATGGTTTTCAGCAGCCTTATTATACAAATGGTTCTGGTACACCTGTTTGGTGGAACCACATTCTGGGATGGGACTATTCCTTGACAATGTTTATTGTTTAAGATTGCACTTCGATAATAGTATAATTGCATGCAGTTACTGTTATAAAGCTGTATTCTGCATGTTGAGCACGTACAATAGTTTGTCCTTTAACTTACCCACTTTTATCCTACTATTTGCATGAGACTAAGGTCTCATGAGAGAACACATATTAAAACAACAACTTCCTTGTTTACATAGGATTTTACGTATGCTTGTTATTATATGTTAAAACATGCACTTTATTTTCTTGTGAGGGTAAAGCCTAAATAGACAAGACAGGGTGAGGGTAGGAAAAGGAAGTGTTATCCTTAATTTATATATGGAGGAATTAAGACTCAGTAAAAATAAATGCCTTGCACAAGGTCATATAAGAAATCTGTAGAACAAGCCATTGAACCCACATCTTTGTAATACAAAAACAGGGTCCTAATGACAAAGCCACTCATATTTACAGATACATCCCTTTCCCATTTAACCACATCCTGTGAAGATTTCTCCAATAACCAGTTTATCCACACACTGATTAGTATGGATTATTGTAGTGTAAGATTGTGATGCTTTCTTGCTTTTTCATCCTTTAATCTAATTTATTCCCAGTATATATTTCTTCCTACACTTGTCAGGCTCATGATGTTTAATTATAAAGAGGCAGTACAGTCAGTTACATTTATGTGAAGGAACACTGACATTCAGTGGACATTTGCCCTGTAAAATCCACCCCACACCACATATGTGATAGGATTTAGTCCACTAAAAACTGGTAACCACGTATTTTACATTTTATGCTTGTGTAGTCTCAGCTATACCACAATAGGAAGTTTATATAGCAGGGGAGAGGAGAAATGTTGGTCTGCTGGCTAGTATTTTAACTGTAATTGTGGAGTCAGACACTCAGCCCTCATTATTGTCAATATGTTCTTCATGTCATTCTCTGCTAACCAAATGGAAACATAATATCTCAGTCAACAGCCCAGATTTGCAGGTAGCTGAATTAACAACAAATAATTCAGCTTCTTCTTTCACCAGCAGAAACAAACTTATTGATGTGCATTAGTGAAAAATGAGCTGACAGTGAATGCAATGTAATTGGCTGTAAAATTAGTCAGAAGCAAAGAAAGGTTCAATCTGGAAAACTCGCTTTAATAGCCATTATTCTTTTTTAATATATCAGAGTTTTGTATAAGTCTCTTTGGTGCCAGTTTTTTTTATTTCTTCCAATGAATTTGTTGATTATAAGAACTACAGCTTATACTGTATTTTTCATCTTTTTTTCCCTTTAATCCTGGAGCTGATGGCACTGATCTAACAGTAAGGGCCAGTACAGAGCCACAATCGCCCAGGTAGCACAAAGAGTGGTAGACTGCCTTGGAGAGGTACAGTGCCTCCCAGACTTCTCAACTGCACTGGAGTGAGAATAATTGGTGACATCATTTTGAGCAGATGGCCCAACTGGCTGTTGTTTAAAGATGATTAAGTACATGACTTAGTCTACTCCTCATCCTTTTTCTGCCAGGTAATTCCCTCCTTAGGCGAGCCTGCCAACAGGAAAGGGAGGCAAATGGAGCAGTTACCTCAGGTTCCGGCAATTCAAAAGGGCCCAGGGCTCCTTGTGAGTGATACTGCAGGAGCCCTGGGCTCATTAAATCACCACTGGAGCCCTGTGTGGTGCGCTCTGGGTGGCTCTGAGGGCTGAACAGAGGTGTAAGGGAGGCATGCTATGGAATGTGCTGAGATCTAGCTGTCCCTAGTGCCATGCCTTCCTCCTGAGATCCATCTCCTTCTGTGGTGCCTCTGAAGCTGCACCTCCCCACCTTGCAAAGGGGTCTGGCCCTTCTGTCCTTAGATGCATCTTAGCAGCAGCTCATGCTCTGCTCTGAGTGCAGTGATGGTCAATGATTCTGTCTAGCCCTATAGCTTCTTTCTTTTTTGCTGTCATATACCTATGGCATAGTGTCACCAGCTGTCTGGTTTTCAACCAGAATATCCAGTCAAAAGGGTCACTACTTCTGACTGGACATTAGAAGTCTGGTTACCACAGTAACCACAGTCAGCATCCCGTACCAGGAGAATCGGAAAACCCATTGATACTGAGGAAGCTCAGCTGATGGAGGGAAGCTTATTCCAAGGCACTGGGTCTGGGTCCAGTTCCAGCAGAAAGGTATGTACTTCTGTGGCCTAGAGAAGGGATCTTGACAGCATGCAACATTTGAGGAGCAGGGCTGGAGGCCAGGTTCACCACCCATCCTGCTTTCTTAGCCTCTCAGGTCCCAGCTGTCTCCAACCCTTGTTCTGAGACTAGTTTCTATCCATATTTCATGTCACCTACTTCCAGCCTGGCCCCTCAGGTGGCAGTTGAATACTAGAGGAAAGGAGTCTGAGCAATGTGACAGGTAAGCCTGTGGTCGTACTGTCTCCAATTTTGAAAAATTGGCAATTTGGCAACCCTCTGTGAAGATATCTCATTATACTAACATTTTATTTCTTCCAAAAGTTGAAATGATTCTGATTTGTATGTCAATTAACATAACAAAATAATTTTGTGACTAGAAAGCCCTGAGTTCAAACTTTTAGAGTCTATTCACAAACCCTGTTTTTGTCCATAAAAATGTATTTTAAAGAATATATAAGGGGGAAAAAACATAGTTCTCTAGGCAAGAGTCTTGAGAATTTCAGAAGTAACAATTCTATCAACATATTTGCCCTGTTCTCCCAGTCAAAAAATGCAAGTACAAAACATGCTGTCAAGAAAGAATGCTATTATTAAGCCTACTAATGACCATGACCTTCTTCTTCATAATAGACAGTGAATGCCTCAAAAAAAGGGCATTTACTCAAATCAGGCTAAGCATTTGCCTTCTGAAAATCAGGATCCATTAATGTGTCCCAAACTAAGCACCAAAATATTGAAACAATTTAAACCAGTAGTCACATTTGAAAATGTAGGTCCACATTTGTAGCACTGGAATTGGAATTTTGTAACTAATAAGTCAGTTATAATAAATGTATGTTATAGCAAAAGTTTGGATTAAACTTAGATACAAGATGCAGGTCTCAGATAGGCCAGGCAAATTTGTTAACTTAGCTCCAGCCCTCTTTGATGTTAGCATGTTAAATTGAAGGGATAGAATATTGTATTACATAGTGATGTTAATATTAGGTAAGGTCTTGTAGTAGGTAGAAAGAAGCTTAATGGTAAAAGACTTTGTAACTTTGTTAAAGTGACTAGAAGTACCCCATTGTTCCATGCTGCAATTCTGTAAATGTATTGTTTGTGTGAATGAGAGAGAGAATGTTTTAGGAGAGATAAGTGTGAAGACCACTGCATGCTGGTCAGAGGAGGAGCTGGAGACTCAGAAGCACCAAATAATAATCAACTAAGTGAAAGCACAATGAAGATGCAGACTACTGGGGAAGACTGATGAACCCTGAAGCTAGAGGCAAGCACCCCTTGAAAGGGAACCAATCACAACTTTCGCTGGAAAGACAACACCCAGGAGGGGTCGTTAGCATACTGATATCAGATGACTGTGAGAACAATTTGTTCTCAATAAGCATATGTCGTAGGAAGATTGATTGTGATGCTGAATGACTAATTATGGCCTAACAAGGCAAAATGCATAGACTTGCATGGAAGAAAAGTCCTATAAAGGATAGGGTGTCTTGTATGATTCTTGTGGTTCTGTCCTGCTAAGACCAAGAGGAGTGTCAGTCCAGACTGACAAGAACCCGGCTCCTTCTGTCGCACCTAAACTGTCTGGCAAATAGGTTGGGTCGAGCAATAGACTGGTAACTATTGCATCAGCAGGACATGTGTGTGTGTAAATGCATATCCTACTTTGTTATGTTATCAATAAATGTGACGTGTTGCCTTATCCCCCTGAAAAAGATCCCTTCTGCTTCTCTTAAGTATAACACATTGCTCTGAACATTTTACCAAAAGTATAAATCATTAAAAGTATTTAGTATCAGATTCCACTATCCTTATTCATACTAAGTAGTTCCTTATTCTTAGGCTTGAAAGCTTAGGCTTTTAATCGGTTAATGTTTGTAAATATTATTTGTACTGTCACAAACTGACAAATTTTTCCATCAATAATAATAGAAATGTAGAGTCAGGTAAAGTAAGAAAAGTGCTGCTTTAGAACTCATGAAAGTCAAAATATAGTGATTTACACTTTTGAATTATGCTTGTTATAAGTGAGTGACCAAATGGATAGTAAAAACTGGCATGATTTATTGATTGAAGGATATTTACTTTGTACATTTTGATATGTGATGTTGACAATCTGTGTTTTAACAGTTTATAACAGTTTGGAAAGCTTTAACTTTTAAAATATCAGTGTCTATTGCAGTTAAAGAATTGTCTTATCTCTCACAATATGTTTATTGATAAAATTATAAAAAGCTTCAAATATCAATATAATTAATCAGTTATTAAAATCAAATTATACAAAGCTTACTTATTTTTCAAATATCCCCTGTATGAATTAGTGACAAAGTCTGTGCCTTTAAAAGTAAGGTTAAAAAAAATAAAAAACATGCTCATTATGGTCAAGCTTTTATTTTCAGAACTCAGTGTACACCAGTTCCATTGATTTTTAGGTAACTTACAGATTGGTTTAACTGAATTTGACCAACAAGACAATAATATTCTGTATGTCCAAACAGCAAAGCTATGGGATTCAATCAATATATAACTGATTTAAATTAAAATGTACTGGTCCCACACAAATCTTTGAGTCATTATTGGCAAGTTGCTCCCCATTGCAGAAACCTGATGACACCGAGTTGAAGTGTTCTGGTGGTCTTTTGTATCTAATGTACAGAAGAATTTGAACTTCTAAAGCACCTTCCCTTTGAGGCTCTTAGAGCACCTTAAAATCATTAATGAATTAAGACTCAGGGCACTCCTGAGAAGAGAAGAGAAATGTGGAGAGAGAATATTACAGTGAAAACAGATTAGTAAACAAAATGCTTGAAAGGAAGCTGGATGTCAATATACAACATCACAAAGCAAAATTGTGCTAGATGTGTGGGAGGAGGTGTTCTCTGCTTATGACACCCAAGGAAGAGTTTAATATTTCCAATCCATCTTTATAACTCTATATAGAATTAAAAGCTGCAACTAGTGTACTTCTAGAATATTAGCTATTATTAACATTTACAATACAGAAATAGAGTCTTCAGAGGGCTTTTGGCATGGCGGAGACATACTAATCTAGTAAAATACATTGGACTATTCTTTAATGATTTGGAAATGAGTTTTTTTTAAACTATATCTGGGTTTTGTTATGCTGTACAATTAGTAATAAAAGCACACAAATACATAGCACACAAAATAAACACATTTCTACATTGTGCTGCATTATCTTTCAGTTTAGTAATTAAAATAATGTTTCTGGATACTTATATGTTTTGCATGTCTTTAGATTTCAAAATAGGAAACCCTTTTTCTCTCTTAAAGTGTATGAGTCTAATTCTGGTGCTGCTGATTTTTATGGCATTGCATTCAGAATCTGTACCTAAAGCTATTGTATCTGATGAGAATCACCTCTGTGAAGAGGGGAAATTCTCTGGTTGCACAGTTGATGTTGTTCCTCTCATGATCTGCGATAGGAGGAAAAAGAAGGAGTAGTTGAAGGAGAAAAAAAAGATGGGGCTGGGATTCCTGCATGCTATGCCATATGTTGGCTATATTGCCATCCTTTTTTGTGCATTTGCCAGCTAGCATATTATAAAGCAGTTCTTGGTTGGGCTGTTCTAAGTTGCTATAGGGGACCAACCCAAATTGTGAGGTATAAGTCACATGCTTTCTCACCTATGCCATTTGCAAATCAGCCATACTAGCCCTACTGCTCTAAAACAGAACCTAGCATTAAAGTGCTTTCTTCCAACTTGGAAAGCATTGTTCAGCATGAAGAATGGGGAGAGACGCTTTCTACATATGACACAATACCTGTATTAATGTTTCTATAGGATTCCCACACCTAATGCAAGCATGTCCTTGAGTGATCGCAAGATCATGGCATACATCTATAGAATCTGGATACTTCCATACTTTGTAATATATGTTGGGTTATGTGGATTCCATTTCCTTCTACCTCTTCCAAAATCAATAGTGCCTTAGTTAAATATGGAAATGTGACATATATTTCTATAAATTAGATTCATGATCACTTTAGCTGACTAGACTTCCTGGCCATAAGAAATTATTTTTGTTCAATCTTTCCCCACATTTTCAAATTAATTTCTGTTTAATTTGGAAAATTTGGGGAACTCTACATTTCAATCTTTGTAAAAGCCTGAACTTATCTTTTAATAAGCCAAATGATAGTTGAACCACCTTGATTTAATAATCATTCCCCTGTTGATACAGTAAATATGTAACTGTTAATACCCAAACTTAAATATTTAACAGTGTTAATGTGTATGTTTATGGTATTGTATTTGACTGGTCCAAAAGAGCTGGTTAATTTACAGGTCAAATGTTGACCAAATATTATCAAAAGTGGTCAAATATTTTAAAGCAATAATTTATTAGAACAATAAAAAAGAGTGAAACTAAGGTTTTCAGCTCATATAGCTTAGATAGTTATGTTTAATTACACAAAAAGGAGGTGCTGAACTGAATTTCTTTAAATCAAAGAAATGCAAAACAAATGAAATGGCTATACCACAACTTTAAAAGGAGGAAGGGGGGATTTGTCTGGCTGGCAGAATGAAAAGTGCTTTATGGCTGGAGTGCGGCAAGAAGTCAAATTGCTGCAAAAGGGGAAAAGGCACCAGTATGGCAACACAGATTCTTCCAGTGGGAACTGGATAGGTGGAATGGTTTGAAAGGGCCACCCTCATGTGGCAAAGCTGCATTTTACACAGAGTTGTCTGGAGCAGCGCTAATCCTTTGGGGAGGGCTTTTCTGATATGTGGCACAAAGCAAGTTAGGTTATATGTCACACCTCATTACAGAAATGTGGGATGGTTATGCCATCCACATATTCATAGGGAAGTTATACAGTGACCAGACAAATGGCTTGAAAAATAACTTTAAAAAAAGAGATCTTAATTACAGGAACAGAATGGAGGGTGGGGTGGAGTTGCTTCTATGAATGGCATGGAAAAGAGCCAACTTCCGTTTCTTATAGCCCACCTTAACCCTCCTATGATGGAGTAGTGAGGCTGCTAAGGTTCTAGCAATGTGTCAGCTAGGAAATCTGGATGGAAAAAGAGAAGGGGCTGCCAGAAATCCCCTCAGGCAGTAATTGAATGAATATGGAGTTGCCTCTACTGTATGCTTTTATCTGCCTGGTAGTCCCCGACATCTAACAGAACCCTGTAAATATCACATGCTTCAATACTAAATCTATTTCTCACTTTAGGTGCAATTTGTACCATCATTTCAATAGAATCATAGAAATTATAAAGGAAAATTGCCTAGTATTAGTAGTAATTATTAATCTAGCCCCCTGTTAAGTACATTTTTATCCATACACTTTCTTAGTGTTGTATCAGCTAATCAAGGTATAAACAAAAGGAGGAGACATGATCTCATTCTACTCTTGTATTCTCTACAGACATTGAACAGAGCTTTGATCACTTTCTTAATTCCCAGTTTCAAAGTGATAATAGCACCTTTCAGATCTTGCCTTTTGGTTTTGCCTAAGCAGGATTAGCCGGTATTTGCCTCTACTACATCTTGTACTAGTACAAATCAATACAAAGACTAATTGTTATTCCATCTTGATACATATTGGTTTTCTCCTTTCTAGAGTTCTAACTATGTTAGCCAGAAGCACACAGTTAAAAATAGTTCTTGGCAGGTGCTTGCTAGGTGCTAACGCTGTTACAAATCTTAGTATAGACTGGGCCTGAACGTACTATAAAATGGTTTAGAAAAACATTTATAGCTTAGCTATAGCCTAAGCAATGTCATAACAAAGCTAAGCCCTAAATATACTGGGATTTAATGTGAGGTATAATCAATCTTCCAGATAGACCCACTTTTAAAAATTATTCTAGTAAACACAGTTTTAACTCCAGTGCACTGGGGAATGTTGGTAGCATTATTTCAGTTTCTGGTGCTAAGATAACAAATTTAGATTGCATAGGTATCGCATAACAGAAATCACAAGCAAGAGCAGAGTAGCACTTTTAAGAGTGTCACTCCCATTCTGTACACTGAGTACATGGGCCAGAATGGTGTAAACAGACTCTCAAAGCATGAGATGTGAAAAAGAAGAATTCTCCTGGTGTAGAAAGACTGCTGCAAGATCCTTCCATATGCCTCAGTTTAGGGCAGGGGTGGACAATAATTTTTGATTGGTGACTACTCCAAAATTTTGGTAAATGGCCAAGGGCCACCCTTTTCTATGGATGGGTTGCAGGATCTGGGATGGAGATTGGGTGCAGAAGGGAGCTCAGGGTAGAGGATAGTGATACAGGAGAGGGCGTGGAATATGAGGGGGAGTTTAGGTGAATGATGGGGTTCACAGTGCACAAAGTTTCTCCCTCCACCCAGCACAGAGCAGATGGAGCAGCCAGCCATTCGGAGCCTTGGGGTTGCTTTCTGCCTGTAGGTCCAGGAGTGTGGATCACAGGCCGGATTAAAAGGCTTGGAGGGCCGGATCTGGCGCCCAGGCTGGATCTGGCCCATCCCTGGTTTAGGGTGTGGTCTGGGTTTGAGGGGAGGAGATAAGGTCTGTGTTGAGATTCTGGGCAGCTCTTCTGTCCTTAGTCAATTGAGGACAAGCTGCTGTATCTTAAGCAGCCCTTTATCGCTATCCAAGTTGGGTTGCCAAGTATCCAGTTATTGACCAGAATACCTAGTAGAAAAGGGACCGTGGTGGTTCTTGTCAGCATTGGTGATTGGGCCATTAAAATCTGGTTGGTGTAGGTTGGTCAGGCTCCCTATCTGGTTCTGTGCTGCTTCCCAGAAGTGGTGACATGTCCCTCCACTCCTTAAAGGAGGGAGGGCCAGTGGGGCTCTGTGTTCTATCTCTGCCCTACCCCAAGTACCAACTCTGCAGCTCCCACTGGCTAGGAACTATGGCCAATAGGAGCTGTGGAGGCAGTGCCTGCAGGTGGAGGCACCTTGCAGAATTGCCTGGCCATGCCTCGTCCTAGGAGCCAAGGGATATGTTGCCACTCCTGGGGAACTACCTGATGTGAGTGCCAGATGACACCCACATCCCCAAACTCCTCCTTTATCCCAACCCCCTGACCCAACTCTGAGCCAGCTCCTACATCCAAACTCCACCTGGAGCCCACACCCCACACTCCCTCTTGCATAACAACGTGCTACCCCAGCTCTGAACCACCCCCCCGAACTCCTCACCTCCAGCCTAGAGCTCCCTCCTGTACCCCAAAACCTTCAGGTCTGGCCCCACTCAAAGCCCATATCTCCAGCATAAAGCCCAGGTCCTCTCATAACCCCAGCCCCCCTACCTCAGTCCATAGCCCCCTCTCACATTAAAACCCCTTAACCCCATCCCCCAGTCTAGAGCCTACTCCTGCATCTCAATCCATTTACTTTCTGTACTTAGATTTCTTATCCTGTTTTAGATGACTAAGATCCTCCCTTTTATACCCATCTACTCTTATTTTCCTTCTAAATCTGCCCCCCCCCTTTTTTTTCTTAGCTGTGTTGCTTGAATTGATTACCACAGAACCTGAATCTGACTTGAATATTTTATCCTCTTGGTGTATTTTGTAATTTTTTTGTTTCTCTCCATCAAAGTACAAGCAACATTGACTAAATGAGGATAATATTCAGAATAGGATTTAGGGCAATGGAAACACCTGCTTCAGGTACTATTTACATAACAACAGGACACCTAATGAGGAACAGTACTGTTGTTCTGAAGCTTGTAGTTATGTGGGGGAAAAAATCAACATTTCTCTAAATTATTTATGACTTATTCTGTAGTGTTTTTCTTCTGTAACTAGTGGAGGTATAATAATGATTTAAGTATTATGAAGCAACCAAATCTGCCCAGAGAAGTATTCAGAGGCTCGCTCTAGCCACACTGAGGTCTCCTCAAAGCAGCTTCATAACTGTTAGATGCACTGGGTTATAGCTGTGGGCCTTTACACAGGAGACTCACCAATCTTTTGAATAGTTTTGTTGGCTGCAGAGTCAGCATTTATCCCATGCCACAGAACATTCTAAACATTCACCATAATGCTCTGAATTTATGTCTTCACTGCAGAGTTTTTTCAGAAAAACATCCATTTTTCCGAAAAACCTCCAGTTACGTCCACACTGAACTCACATTCTTTTGAAAGAAAATCGAAAGAACAGAGGGGGTTTTCTGACATTGGTAAACCTCTTTCTACGAGGAAGAAGCCTTTTTCCTAAAGGACTCTTTCAGAAAAAGGCATGTGTGGACGGGGAAGAGGGAATTCTTTTGAAAGAAGAGGAAAGAGGAAAAAGCACAGGTGCCCTGATGGCCATAGTAATCACTGCTTAAATGTGAGATAGCATCCATTCAGTGTGGATGCTGTCTTTCGAAAAAGCTGATCGCTTTTTGAATGCTCTTTTGCTGCTGTCTTTCAGAAGAAGTTTTTTCGGAAGATCTCTTCTGGAAATGCTTCTTCCAAAAGAAGCCTGCAGTCTAGACATACCCTGGGCTAATTTGTTTTGTTGGATTTGGTATGCAGGGTGATATTAGTGGCTTGTGACATGAAAGAGGTCAGACTAGATGATCTGATGGTCCCCTCTAGCCTAAACTCTATGTATATGGCTTCTTATACCCTTCCACAGTTTCCACAGTCCAGAAAACTAAGGATTTTTTTTTAAAACCTAGTTAAGCTCTGTAGAAAGAAGAATAAACCCCATATGCTATAAAATGAATATTCTAACTATCTTTGCTGATTTTGCAGCCTTTATTCACTCAAGCAATCCTATTGAATGAAAAGCTAATGAGTACTAGCTGACGAATTAGACCATTTGGCTAAGATTTTCAAAAGTGTCCATTAATTTTTGGTGCCTCAGTGTATGTGTGATAAAATTGGGATACTTTAAAAAGGTCTGATTTTCAGAAAGTGGATGCTCAGGACTTTCTGCAAATCAGGCCATCTCAAATTATCTCAAACTAATTATTCAGAATCCCCAGTTGCTACTGAAAAACATGACCACTGTCTTTCAAATGAAGTTTTAGAAGACATTTTCCACCAATAAATTAAATAATTTATCATAATCAGAACAGCAGAAGGCAAAGGATCAACAAAGATGTAAAAGTTTTGTACTATGGAATGAACTTTCAACTTTGCAAAATAATATTCAACTGAAAAACCTAAGAATTGCCTCTGTTCTTTCTTCTTGTGGGGTATGCTACTTGTTGCTTCTTATATGCTATTTGGGGAAGAGACTGAGGCCATGTCTACACTAGGAAATTATTTCAAAATTACTAAATTTGCAAAAAATTAATAATTCCCGATTTAACAATTTTGTACTAGCATGTCCTCACGATGGGGAAGCATCAAAATCAGTCCAAGGCAGGCTCCATTAATGTGGACATGCTGTCTCAGACTTAGAGCCCCAGGAAGCACTGGGGAGTAATTAGTATGAATTACTTTGGGGAGTAATTATTTCAAATTAGTGGCACTGGAGTGTCCACACACTTCCGTTATTTTGAATTAACATTTTTGGAATTGGGGTTACTCCTGATGAAAAGCAGGAGTACAGAATTTGAATCTCACGGTCTGTTATTTCGAAATAATGGTAGCTTATTGGTAGTTTAGATGATCTACTTATAAATTTGACCTTGTATGGGACAGGTTAATTCAAAATAAAGTCCTAATGTAGACCAGGGATGAGTGTTTATGTCCTTAGTGCAATGAAGCCCTGATAAAGGCATTATTGGTATATTAATTATAATAGAGTCTTCTTCACTGAATTTCTAAAATGAACAACGATTGGAAAAAGAAAACTTGGGTAACATTACAAATGATTGCAAGCAGTTTTCTGTGTAATTTAGATAAATGTTTTCCCAGCATTGAAAATGAACATAATAAGTATTAATTATTCATAATTTAATCATTAAGAAATTGAGTAAATCACTTTGCATATCCAAATGAAAGTAAGCAAGAGCAGCAAATTGCATAAAAATCCATAATAATTTTGTTATACCAAAACACTGATTCTTAAAAATATGTCATTTGTATGACAAATGCTATAGTGAGGCAGATTAAAGTGAATAAAATGTTACTATATTAGAGTGCGAATGTATTTGCCAGGCTAAATTCTGTTTGAACTGGAAGAAGAATGCTAATAAGAAAAATGTCAGATTTCCATAACCTAATATTCTTTTCTTCTCACAAATAACAGGAAATTACTTAGTATCTGCCAATATGTAACTTTTCCTGTTTTATTACTTGCAAGGATGCAAGTACTGAACAAACAGTCCCTTGGTAGGTAGCTGAAATTAATAAATATAGTCCTAGATCGGAACTCAACATAACCCCATTGACGTCTATGGAGCTATACTGATTAATAATAGCTGAGGATCTGGACCACAACTTATTACTTACCATGGGCCAGATTCTGGCAGGTCATTACCAATTTTAGCAGAAAATGGACACAAGAGAAGATGACAACATCTCTCTGCCAAATCTTATGCAAGGAGCCCACTACTCACTGTCTCAGTTAAATAAGAAATATGCCCTAAAGATAGAAATTCTTATAGGGATGAAAAAATAAAATTTCACTTCATGGAATTCCCATTAAAAAAATTAACCCCCCCGCCCCAAAAAAAACCCAGATAAATCTTAACAATCCCCTTTTAAGACATCTGAAATAAAAATTAACTTCATAAAAACAATGCTGTATTTTGAAAAATACAATAATTTAAATAAAGCATGTACATTTTCCTGTTCCTTAAGAAGAAAGCTTTAATTACAGTCTCGGGCAACACTGACTACGTCTGCTAGTTGTTTTATGTAAAAAAGGGTCTAATCTGCTGTGAAGCGAGACTGAGTTTTCATGAGGTCCCAATTTAAAAAGCCAGCTTTTTAGGTCCAGTAAAGTGGAATCTCATCTTTCCTGGGTGGGATGGAGAGGGAGAAAGAGAAAGAGAATTTCTTGTCATTTTACTTCTGAAGAATGCTTAGGTCAGTACATTTTCAAGGCTAATTCAGACTAATTGCTGGGGTTGAAAAGAACAAACAGTTGTGCTCCATTTGTGCAGGAGAAGGTGTGAAGATACCTAAGTTTTCACTTAGTTTTCACACACTCGTGTAAACACCATACACTTTAGTATGAAAAATTAGAAATATTGAATGGTGTCTCAAGAATCTCCTTGCTAACTTGCCACAAATCTTTAGTCTCGCCCAGTGCATTCTGTTGTAATATTACCAGACTGAAATCTGTTATGGCCAGGACAGGAAAAACTTTTTGCATTACGGCTAAGATTTCTTGTTAATGTGCAGTCCATTCTATGGCTTGGATTGAACTGATTGCCATGCCCAGAATGTATCTGATTTACCTCCTGAGCCCAATTCCTCAGCTTTATGTTAGAAAAGAAGGTTCCTAAGTGCTTGATGAGTAGCTCTTCCTCAAGGAAGATAACCATGTTGTCAATATCAAGGGCAGTGTTGGTGGGTTTCTACTTTTCCCTCTTCTCATTTTTTTATATCTTCTCCATCCCTTTGACTGCCCATTAGTTATTGGTTTAGCCTCTCAACCTTCTCCTTCATCTCCTGTCCCTGTTTTAAAACCTGTAATTTGGCCACCCTAGAAAGGTATCTGAAAATATTGTGCTGCCACAATGCTCACTGTTTGGCATCTAGGTCTCATAAATGTGTGTATCTTGTAAGTTTATATCTGATAATGCACCCTAGTGGCCATTTCCACCCATTGCTGAGCAAGAAGTTTGCACCAGTATTTCTAAGGATAATGCCTGGTGGGTGTCATGCTCTTTGTGATCCTGCCTTTACAAGTGCTCCTGTGATCATGCATTCATTGGTCAGCACATTATTTATCAGCAGCCAATCAGAGGGTAAATCAGGAAGAATTTACAGATTATGTGTTAGAGAAACATGGGGGCTTGATAATTGGATAGAGTGAGGTGAGGGGCATGCAGGGAGCTGATTGTAGTCCCTGATTCAGGGTTACCTAGCCACAGAACAAGTAACTTTCACCAGTGGAGGATCAGGTGCAGATCTCTGCTCTTCAATTATAATGTATTTAAATATTTTTTGAAGGACAGTTGGTATAGGAAGATAACTGGTACTTAGATTCATCTTCAGTGTAGAATCAACATGCTGGATGATTTCCACAGTTCCCCATCCAAAGGAATCTGTGTCACCCTGTACCATTGTTCATATATACATTCCTTCCCCTCCACACTACTATTTATGAAGTTTTATTGCTATTTCTGGTGTTGATGAGGTTTCAGCACTGTTGTAGTGCCACAGAAGTCCAAGATGAGAACTGTTGAAATGTCAAATTGAAAACAAAATGCATGTTTTTCACATTGAAATAATTACACACATAGGAACAATTCAACCATGGCTACTGAAATTTCTCCATCACCTTGAGTCTACAAATTAAATTGGATGGCTTCTTAAATGATAGACAATGTTACAGGAATTACAGGAATTACTGATGAAATTTTATGTCTGGGTTATGCTGAGATCAAATAGGATAATCAGAGGGGTCCCTTCTGACCTTTAAAAACCCAATGAATTTATGAAAAGCATAGGAACAAGGAAACAAGAATGGAGTGGATGACAAACAGTTGTATAAACCCAAGGGCTTTGGACCCAGCTAAGGCCTGAGAATTGAAACATCTTGGATAGTGAGACAGGAACAGCGTATTTTAAAGAAAATTGATTTTCCACAATCTGTTTGGAAAATCCTCTTCTCTGAACACCAGAAAATCTCTATTGAAATCTACTCTTTCAGATATCAATTAAAGGCCATAAAGGGGATTTTTGAATCGACGTTCAAAACTGTTCCGCAAAATACAGAAAGACCTGCTAATATTCTTTACTGAATCAAGACTTACAATTTTCAAATTAATCCTTTTTCTTTGAGGAAATATTGATATAATCTTAACCTGGGTGGTGAGAATAGCACCCTAATATATATAGTTATAGATTATTTTGTTATAATTAATATCCTGCAACATAAAACCTGTGATTACATAACATTAATTTCTGAATACAATTGCTAAAGATATAGATACATACTCTATTTTGCATGTAAAAACATAGGTAAAAGTTTACAATATGGTACTCCTCACAACAATTGAGTTAATATTCTGTTAGCATTTCCATTTACAAAAAGGATTGTCATGATATATTTTGAAGTTTATAACTAAGCACTAAAATTCCTTCACTTGAGCACTGATATAGCATACTGGAACAGTACTTGTCCTGGAAGCATATTTTTGCAGTTTGAAAGGAAACAGTTGGATTCATCCAGTTAAATAGCATGTGAATAAAATAGAAGTGTAATGATTTTTTTTATAATGATCAAGACAAAATCAGTTTCCCCCACCTACTTCTTCACTCTTCTTTCCATATTGCACCTTATACATGGAATATCCTCAGTGAACTGATCCACAAGGCCACTAACCTTTCTTCTTTCAGATGCTTCCTTAGGACATACTTCTTCCTTGACACCTGTAACAAATCACCAACCTAACATGTTAGGCTGAAGTGCACCTGGGTATATTTTTGATGTAGTATTTCAGTTTGATTGCTTCTCTCTTCCCCATCCTACCCATATTGACCATTTTGAAGGTCAAAAAGTGAAAGAGGCAACATGTGTGCCTATAATTACAGTAATTATTTTGCCTCTCTATTGTATCTTGATCCCCTGTTTTTGTCTGTTCACCGATTAGATTGTCAGCAGGAGAATTAGCCATCAAGGCAGGAAGGATGAGGGGGGTTTTGAAAAGCTATAGAGGAAAAATCTACAGGATTAGGTTGTGAACTAGAGAAAATCAAGAGGGAGGAGTCAAAGAATAATCCGCGCATCTGAGTCTGAGAAGCAGGGATCAAGGATAGCATAAAGCATGTTTTGGGGTTTTTTTAAGCTATGCTGAATTTGATATGATAGCATGCTGCCTAGATGAAGTGTTAGAGAAATGGTGAGAGGTACATGCTTGGAGATGGAACAGGAGAGCAGAAGTATATCTAACAATCATCAAAATAAGAGTGAGAGTTTAACATATGGAATAGAAGGAGAAAGTAGGAAAGAGGTCCACAGGAAGTCTTAAGAGATTCCAGCAGAGAGAAGGAGCCACAGAAAGCCAAGTGAGGAGAAGTGGGGGCAGGGGTGGGTGGAAGCATCAGAGATAGCAGTCAAATTGGGGATACTGAAGAGTGCTAATCATTGAGGAATTAGTATATTATAAGGAATAATGACTTGTAAAGGAAAAAACATCCCTGCCATATTTAGTCTGGAGCTAGAGTTTTCATAGTCTGTACAAGTGCACTTGTGTGTGCATGACAGCTATTAAATTTCAATAGCTGTTTAAATAGTCCCCCAATTATGTATGCGTTCAGGGTATATATTGATTCACTAGACTATTCTCATTCAGAAGCCATTAAAGTCATTCAAGTAAATTGTACACATTTTCAAAATATTTATGTTTACCAAATTAGATATTTAGTAGGTTAGGTAAAAGGCATATTTAAAAGTGTATAAAACTTTGGCAGGGCATCTGCCACTTTCTTATGATATATTACAATGTACCATGTCCTCTGTAAACATATAGCCATGAATTATACATGTTTTATTTGGTCATTTAAAAGAACTATTTTGGGCTTAATTCTGCTCTCTGTTACACCAAGATATATCTTAAGTAATTCCAGTGAAGTCATTTGAGCTACTCAGGATTTATACTGTTGTAGATGAGAGCAAAAACTGATCTGGCTCTGCAGCTGGCCGACTAATATAGAAAACAAATAAGCCCACTGCACAGAGAAAAGAAGGCTCCTTAATGCCTACAAGCTTGGCCACTGAAATACTGCACAGGTATAGGGAATTCAATATCTTCCATGCAGGACAAGTGCCTATCCTGGACTTCTCTCTCCACATCAGGAATGCACAGCATGTGAGAGACATTTCACAAGTAGCACAGGAGAAATTGGTCACATAGGGCTCCTGGTGTTGAGGTCACTGGAGACCAGGTAGCCCTTACCACTTTCTTCCTGTTGGACTGTTGACTCTCTTTGGGTATAGATTTGGAGTTAGGGGTGTGATTTCCAACTGACACAAACATATGCTGGCTGTCATTCATCTAGTGCATTGAAAATAGTAGTATAGTTGTGGTCACATAGGGAGGGGTGTATAGTAATATGGGCTAGCCACCTTTAGGGCAAAGCTTCGGGACTCAGTGAATATGTATTCAGGGTGGCTATCCCATGCAGGTACTGCTGCCTGTGGTGCTGAGGCTACAGGACTGGTTTTTAGCACTACAGATTAATCTACAAGCTGGAAATCACATCCCTAGCTCTAAGTGATATCATAGCTTTAGTTATTGCAAG
The DNA here is from genome assembly GCA_032595735.1 of Pelochelys cantorii. Taxonomy (NCBI): domain Eukaryota; kingdom Metazoa; phylum Chordata; order Testudines; family Trionychidae; genus Pelochelys; species Pelochelys cantorii. The sequence continues at coordinate 92,032,929 of CM064326.1, forward strand.
AAGATTGGGTGAACTGAAAACACAGAGTGTTTATCCCATAGGGCCCCATTATTTGCGCTTGTTTTTTTGCATAATGGAGCTGTTGGCTAGGAAGACATTATTTGGTTGCATAACATTATGCTTTTTTTTTTTTGTTGCTATCTGACAATCCGCGTGGTCCATTTTTCATTGACTAGCCACTGCCAGAGAAAAAGCCTAGTTCCTTCCATTTTAATTCCTCAGGAGAACTATTCAGAACACTCATTGTAGCTTCCAGAGCACTCAGTGGAGCCTTCTTGCTTCATTAATTTTCCATATGAGATGGAGCAATTGGGCTAGGTGGTACCTATGAACATGTCTACACTGGAGCTGGGGGCCTGCTTCCCACCTCAGATAGTCAGATCCACTGCTAGAGCTGGGAATACTAAAAACAGCAGTGTGGTGGTGGGTGGGTACTATGGGCAGTGGCTTGGGCTAGTCCCAATACTGCTGGCATAGATATACCATTATAGCTATTCTCATATGGGAAAGGGAAATATGCTTTATAAATGTCACAATTTTAGGGTTACTGATTAATTCATCCTTCTGTGTGGGTGCTGCAAAACCTGTAGAGTGCCTGTATCTGCAAAACCAGGTGTTTCAGTGACACTAAATTGAATGGAATAATCAGTGTCTGAAGGGGATCTTGGCACCTACTCTCCGGTCTTTTCAGTATAGTCCAAGCTTCCCTGAGACTAGAAGGCTGACAGCTCATTTGGGCGCTTGCTGAACCTATCCTGTCCACTCGGTATGCCAGAGGCTGCTGTGTCTTTGCAGGATCACTGACCTTTGTAAGGGCAATTTCTTATTGCTTGGCTGACCCCTTCTTCTGAGCTCACATCATAGCTGTCCATACTTGCCTATAATTACATTCCATAAAGGGGAAGTCTCAGGGGAAGTGTTCTGGCTGCCCACATCTAAAGCATACCTCTGGGGCTATAGAGACACCAGCTTCTAGGTGTTTATAGTTCTTGCTAGAGAAGTCCTTTAAGAAAACCCTGTTGGTGCCTGGCAGGCCTCCAGTTTTGTGTGAACAAGTGCCTTTCTAAATATTCATTGCTGACTGGGGACCCCAGACCACTGCCCACTTTCCTTGTTCACATTCCTTACCACCTGTGAGTCTTGTTCTCGTGGTCCACACTGAACTGGTCTTTCTCCCCAACTATTCCTAGGTTCAGGTCCTCAGCTTCCCATGTACTGCTTCCAGGTTCCATTAGCCATACTACTTGCCTTGAGGTGGACCTCCTCTTCCAATGTCTCTGCACTTTTTCCCCAACCAGTGAACTGTTTCACCCTCACCTGTTCCAGGACTTGCACCCCTGTCCTGGCTTTTGACTTGAAAGAGTCTCTCAAGCTCTGGAGCATCACTTGGGTTTGTGCTCATGAGGGAGATGTCTCCTCTCTGAAGAACCAATAATGAGAGTCCACTAATTTCTAAATAGTCAAGAATGGCCATTTTAACTTTCAGGTAATCCTGAAACTTAATGACCCCAGTTCTTGATGTGCTGCCTGGATTTGTCCAGATAGGAAAGGGAACAGCAAAATGGCCAAATATTCCTATAGCCTCTAGGTTCATTTTAATGTTATAAGGCAGGACTCAGAGGAATCATCAAGGACAATTTTCAATAACTTAATTGGTACAGATGGAGCTTCTTGTCAGACTTTTGGACTCATTGGTGTCCCCACAGCCTCACCAGTCAGCTTGAGAAAAATAACATTTGTTGAAGCAACTGTTGTTGTTGGGCCTGCAGCCATGCTGTTTTTCCTCAAGCAGCTGTTGTTGCTGCTTCAGCATCTGTTGCTGCCATGTAGCTACTTGTTGAAGTAACTGATGTTGCTGTTGTGAAAGCTCAGCAGTTTGCAGCTGTTGGCTTTCTGTCAGCCATTTCAGTAGTCTGTCTAACTCCATCTTGTTTAGGCCTGCCATGAGTCCAAGTAACTTTTTTCTTTTATAAATGCTACCCCTTATCTCAGAGCAGATCTCTTGCCTGAGTTCTCTATTTCACACTCATCTGCATATACAGGAGTCTCAGTGATACTAAATTGAGCAAAATAAACTGATTGTGTTTGAAAAGGTAGGGATCCTGGCTCCCACTCCCCAGTCCTTTCACTCTAGTTCCAGCTTCTCCAGGAGCGGCTGAGACAACTGATTCTGATTGCTTAACATTTACGCTGGGGCTTGCAAAACCTGTCCTGCTTAGTCAGTGTACTATAGTGGCTACGTCTAGACTGGCATGATTTTCTGCAAATGCTTTTAACAGAAAAGTTTTTCAGTTAAAAGCATTTGCGGAAAAGAGCATCTAGATTGGCACGGACGCTTTTCCGCAAAAGCACTTTTTGCGGAAAAGCATCCATGCCAATCTAGACGCGGTTTTGCGCAAGAAAGCCCTGATCGCTATTTTAGCCATCGGGGCTTTTTTTGCGCAAAACAATTCTAGGTTGTCTACATTGGCCCTCTTGCACAAAAGCATTTGTGCAAGAGGGCTTTTGCCCGAACGGGAGCATCATAGTATTTGTGCAAGAACACTGACGATCATACATTAGATCGTCAGTGATCTTGCGGAAATTCAAGTGGCCAGTGTAGACAGCTGGCAAGTTTTTCCGGAAAAGTGGCTGATTTTCCGGAAAAACTGGCCAGTCTAGACACAGCCTAGTCTGTCTCCTTGCAGGATCAACATGCAACATTCTGGAGGGCAGTTTCCCTGAACCTTTCCAGATGTCCCATTCTATACACATGTTCATAACAAGGATAAGGTTCTGTGATACCAGAATAATTGTACCACACTAGGAAATGTTATAATTATATTTACGTATTAAGAGAAATCCCAATCTAAGTGGTTATATTGGTAAAAAAATCTGTGTAAAAACCAGGACCCAAATTCAATAAACTCTAAAAAAGAAAAAGAAAACACAGGATTTACTTTTGGGAGGAAATTGTGTAAAGATAAGGCCTGCAGCCATACTGGAAGACCTAAAGCCTAAGGCCTTCATCTGTGGCCAAATTGAAAGATCAGCAGTCATTAGCTGAAAAGCAGGGAGTCACACACTCAGATTTAATCTAAATTACATAAAAATATTACAATACCAGTCTGTCACGGAGACCCTGTCCTAATGGTATGCACTGTCACCAGATAAAGAAACAGATCTCAAAATAGTTAAAGGAAACTTAGTTTGATACCATTTCATCTAGCAAGGAAGTCTTTATCAACAGCTAGGGTTGTGAAATCTACATTCCCTTATTCTATCATTATGGTTCCCAATTTTCCCTATTGTCTGTCTACATGATTGCTGTCTAGTTTTTTAATTGTTCCTGACTGCTGTATAATTAATTTTGCTAGATGTAAACCAATTAATATAGCGAGGTATGATTGGTTAGATAATTTGGTTACAGTATGTTAGGAATCAGAGGGGTAGCCGAGTTAGTCTGTAATGGAAAAACTTAAAAAACAATTAATAGCCTTGCAGCACCTTAGAGACTAACAAAACATGTGGATGGTATCATGAGCTTTTGTGGGCACAACCCACTTCTTCAGATGAATGGAGTTATCAAAGGTCCAGTTTCTAAATAAATATGGGAGAGGAGGGGGGAAGAGAGAAGGAAAAAGAAGGGGGAAAAGCAGGGAAGGAAATAGTTAGTTGGAGTGTTTATGTTACATGAAGCTAATAGAGAAGGTGCAAATTGTTCTTAAGTACCCATTGTTTGGTTTTTTATGTCATTAGGATGTGGAATATAGCCGGCCATCCAGTCAATGTCTCTATTCATACCTTTGTGACAGGAATCAAACCTGTAAATGAAGTTAAGTTCTAAGACTTCCCTGTGTAGTTGGCTTGTGGAATTGGCCTGAATCAGTATGGTGACTTTGAGATCTATTAGTGAGTGCCCAGGCAGGTTAAAGTGTTCCCCAACAGGTTTCTGTGTGTTGCCTTTTTTGTGTCCATTAATTCCTTCCCATAGAGACTGTCCAATTTGGCCAATATACATGGCAGAGGGGCATTGCTGGCATTTTATGTTAGGATTGTCAGTAAACTTATAGTAAAATTGATTGAGGTATAACTATGCAGGACTCAAGTTTCACAATATAAACTAGGGCTCAAAAGGAAGTTCTTTGGGAACCAACTCCAGGACACAGCTCCAAGAACGGAACTGCCAGACTTTAACACTGTGCTAATGACACTGCAGAAATTGGAGAAACTGGTGGAAGTGATCCTAACGGGCCACTATGATAGATGGGTAACTATCAGGCCATCTGCAGCTTGCATGTGTATGTGTGTGAATGCATATATTGTTTTTCATGTTACAATTTCAATAAATGCAATGTATTTCCTTTTCCCCTGAAAAAGATGCTATGAGCTTCTTATAAACATAACAATTGTTAGACATATACCTTATAACAAAATGCTAGCTTCCTGGAAATCCTCTGACCTGCTTGCTCAGTGCTCTACTAAAGAATTTATGTTATGTAAAGAATGCCAGATTAACTTATTTATTTATTGGCAACAAGACTTACTATTGCAGATTATTTATGCAAAATCTTTATTTAAGGGGTTCCTCTGTGACAACTATTGAGTCTAGCTGTTTCTTCAGTACAGACAGTGGAGCGGTTACTCCTGTGGAACAAGAGCCATTTTAGGTACCAACCATCCCGTAGGCCTACATAGTTGTGAAAAGGCTGCTGAGCCTTTTGTTACTGTCCTCACAAATTATTCAGACTGACAATACGCTGTCAGGATTGTCACATGTGGTGCTTATGTCTGCTTCCATGCCAGGGTCTGTTTCCATTGATCCTGATGCCAGTTATAAAACAAAGGGAATTGTTATACCTCAGCAGAGGATCACAATAATCAAGAAGTCCCCTTTGTTGCTGTTGGTAATGTAATCCCATTGTAGATCACAATCCTGACGTCTAACAATATTGCCTAGTTCTGTCTCTTCTTGACACCGTGCGCCAATGCTGGAGTTTGTATGTTAGTAGAGCTCATTTGTACCTGGACAAGTCTTCATCCCTTCAACATGTTCATGTTGGGATGATTCCTGTGAAAGCCAGAATGATCCCAGGAAGATGCTCTGGGAGACAAAGGACTTCACTTGAGACTCTAGATTCTAGATCTTTTTTTCCATTGCACGACAGAAATTAATCCCTGAAAGGGAAGTTTCCCTTGTACCAACAGACTGTCTGAGTCAGTACTGGGTAACTGTAATGCTCCTGAAACATATTCCCGAGGAAGTAATTTTCCCTACATGGTACTAATAGGCCATTCAGTGTCAGTACTGAACGGATTAGTACTGCTATTTACCTGCTACGGAGTGTGCTTCTATGCTGGCAATTCTAGGCCAGCCGCAAAAATTTTCTAACCTGCCTTTCCCATACATCTTCTGCTTGTTCCCAGATGAGGAGCTGGTACTGGAAACACCTTCTCCAGTACTGGATGACTAACAAGAGCCTTTAGAATGGATGGCATGCAAATAGAGCTAATGGAGGAGAATCCCCAGAATTTCTCATAGACATTTTACATCCAGCTACAGTACAGGAAATTGCTCTTCTTCAAAGAGAGAAAATTATGAATCCTATAAAAGCCTTTTGGCAAATCCTATCATCTATCACACCAGTGACACAAATACCAAGTTCCATTTAAGGAGTACAAATAATTTAATCAGCACCTCACACCAGGATAGCTTCCCCAATTATCACCCCTAATGTCATTACCTCACAGACACTAACCTTCCCCCCTCACCCCTCCTCTGTTCTTAAATCTGATCGTCAATTTTATATGTGTTCACTTTTTTTTTTATTGTATCACTTTGGTATATATGATCGTGCCAGTTTTCTTCCACATATTGATCTGAGGAAGTGGGTCTGGCCCATGAAAGCTCATCACCTAATAAACCATCTTGTTAGTCTTTAAAGTGCTGCATAGTCCTGTCTTTTGTTTCAGCTAGACCAGACTAACACGGCTGCATCTCTATCAGGATCCCTAGAAGAGGTGACAGTAAATGAAAGACATCACCAAAGCAGAGGAAAAACTACTAAAATAAAAGGGGGGGGGGGCTTTCAGAAAAATTAGACATTTTTTATAAACAGGCTTATTGTAGGGTTCCAAGTATATATAGTCAACCATCGGATTTTTTTGGCCCCTTATAACAATTTGAACTGGAATGCTGCATCTAAATTCCTCATCAAGCTGCATGCAAGGCTAGTCCCAGTCCCTTCTAGTGAAAGTTCAGCTACTTATAAGGTTTGCTCTGCGGGCTTCCCTGGACATGACAGCTGTCATAGGCTTTGTCTGCACTGCAGAGCTTTTCAGGGAAACCAGAGGTATCCCAGAAAAGCTATGCCGTGTCCAAGGAATGCATCTGCTTTTTCAGAACAATTTCTGAAGAAGTGGATGCATTCTTTCACCATCCCCGTAATCCTCATTCTACGAGGAAGAAGAGATGTGCCGAAAGAGGAGGGTTTTCAGAAATTTGGCACCGTGTAGACGGGCCAAATTTCAGAAAAGCCTCTTTCGAAAGAAAAGCGGGAAAAGATATGCAAATTGCAGTTCGCAATTTGAATATCTTTTTCCGACTTTTCTTTGCAGTGTAGACCTAGCCATGGTCTCAGTGAGAGAATAACCCTGCATCACTCTCTGTGGCTTTAGATGTCGGGAATTCCTGCAGAGACAGCAGATTGCTGAAAATCTCCTCTTTGAGATCTATATATTATTATACTAAAAAATGAACAAGGTACTGCATCCATTAAAAGATTGCAATGCAATGTTGAATCTCTTTATCAGCCCCCAAAAGAGCAAAACTTCAACCCAAGTTTTATCCCCGGCAGCATTATTTTATGCCCAGCAAGGTGGATTAGTATAGGTGAAAAAACAGCCAGCAAAGGAGGAGGTCCCCACCATTCACCTCCTCAACCACTTAATCCAGGCTGCTACATGCCAAAAAGCAGCCTGTCTGTTGCCTTCATCAAGGATGGAATACTGACTATATCTGATCTGACAAAGAATAAGTCCCCCCTTCTCTTTCTGGAGAAATCTGTCACATTTTCTCAGTGTATGGTGATCACTTTTGGCAAATGGGTGCTAAGCTCAGTAAAAACTGTATATTCTCTGCGGTTTTTGTCTTCTGACACTTCTCTTCCACCTTCTCTGTCCCTTTTCAGGGACCCGTCATGAGTTTGTAGTAAAAACATGTTTCTGTGTTCTTTGGAACTCATAAAAATGTTTTCCTGCTTAGGCCTGGGAGTGAACAGAGAAATCAATCCTTATGCCCCTCCAGAGAACAAAAGGTACTGGGACTGTGCTGGACTCAACTGTATCAAGGGCTTCTGTGCCACTATTAAGTTTTCTAGCTATATGAGATCTCTGTGGGTATGTCTACACTATTGGACAAGGTTGAATTAAGATACGCAACTTCAGCTATGTTAGCTGTCTAGCTGAAGTTGAAGTACCTTAACTAGGCTTTTGGTGCTGTCCATTTCCTCTTTTTCCAATCCTGATACTGGCTTGGTAGGTGATGTTTGGAAACTCACTTCACTACTCTATCACTCAGTTTCCACATGTGTAAAATAAGAATGATACTGATCTCCTTTGAAAAACATTCTACAAGAGCAAAGTATTATCCTAATCTTAATTCTCATAGGGTATGTCTACACTTGCAGTCTAATTCGAAATAGGGCTGCAAATGTAGGCATTTGAAATTGCAGATCAAGCCCGGGATTTAAATATCCCGCGCTTGATTTGCATGTTCCCGGCCGGGCGCCATTTTTTGAAATTGAGAAGCCTGGAATAACTGCCCGCGTCTACACACGGCAGTGAAATGGGCGTTCGAAATAAAGCCCTATTTCGAAATACCTGTTAAACCTCATTGCAGGAGGAATAACAAGTATTTCAAAATAGGGTTTATTTCGAACGCCCGTTTCACTGCCGCGTGTAGACGCGGGCAGTTATTCCAGGCTTGTCAATTTCAAAAATGGTGCCCGGCTGGGAACATGCAAATCAAGCACGGGATATTTAAATCCCAGGCTTGATTTGCAATTTCAAATGCCTACATTTGCAGCCCTATTTCGAATTAGGCTGCAAGTGTAGACATACCCATATTGTTTTATATATAACAAACAGGATTCACATCCTTAATTACTATATATATATATATATATATAACATTTGGATTGATATGTACATACATTATTTGTATACTTTTAAAATATCAATATTCAGTATGATTAGGGGCATTAGTGTTTTCCACAGTAACTTGTAAAGCAACATATAGGTATAAATCCTCAGCTGGTAGCATAGCTCCATTAAACTCAATTTGACCTGTGCCAGTTTATACCAGCTGAGGATCTTTCACACAGATTTTTAGATTCATATATTTCAAAATAAGAAGGAACGACTAAGATGATCTAGACTGACCTCCTATTTAACATAGACATAGAAGATTGTGAAACTGATCCTGCATACTTTATTCCTTACAACCAATTGATGAGTTTGCATTAGAGATCTGAATGATCCATTCCAGTATAAAATATATATTGCACTGCCTCAAAAAGAAAGCATTCCAAGACCAATAAACACATAGCCACACATATATATCACTGTGGTAACTCAGGCATCAGGGACCAAAATCTCTATTTCAGTGCACTGGCTCTTCTGCAGAATTGGCAAAGCAAATTCATTTAAGATGCCTTGTGGGGAGGGGAGACATATACACACGCACAATTCTAATAACACAGAGGCACAATAGCAATAGCACAATGGCTGTTGGGGAATATGCTACATCACGGGAAAAAACACATAAATAAATTTTAAAAATCCATAGTTCCTTGCAAAGGAACATTTCAGTCGAGAACTTGGTTGTGCTAAAATTAATGGTATTTGACTGCCTTTATTGTTTGCTTTGTGCAGCACAGTATTCAGGATATTTGTCTTTCTGAAAGCCCTACAGACTATTGAAGAGGAATGCTTAGTAATGCTGACTGTATACATCTTTTTTTTTCCCCACCCTTTCTTTTAGAAACTTAAAAAAAATGAAGTGAGAATTTCAGGAGGCTTTTTGAAAGGGCAAAAACAAATGTGAGTAGTAAGTAATGTTAGTCTTATCTCTCCCTACTCCCCACCTCATATTTCATCTGACCACAAATTAATTTGCTTTGGTAATATTTCTGCTCATGCTGAAAATCAGAAACTGCTAAACAGAAGTGTCCCGTCCAACCTGGAGTTTACATGTGTAGCACCTAGCACTGTGGTTGTATTTTAAACGGGTATGTTGTCACTTCAAATTACTTTGCATTGGCAGCTGTGGTTATTTAGAATTACAAGTTAATTTGACCAGAATCCAAAATAAATAAACCTGTGCAAAAATGTCTCAATTTATTTATTGTGCTTGAATGATTGGAAGTTTTTTAGTTTTAATGTTTGAGAATAATTTCATCTAACAGCGGGAGGTGGCTAGACTTCCAGCTAAAGTGTTCCATTGATGCAACTTTTAAGAAGCCTACATAAAAGGGATAGTTAATTTTAATTATTGAAATGAATTAATGAGTTTATGGATTAGCATAAAATGGATCAACAGACTTATTTAAATGATAGGCTAGAGATTTTTTAATCTTAATTTTACCTAAATTCAGGGTGGCAGAGCAGTCTGCACAATTCACTAAGAAATGCAGGATTATAGACTCATGGATACTTTCTTCCATAGATCAATTGTTCTACTAAAAGCTGAGTTCCTCAGTAAATCTATATTATTAAAAGGCCAGTTATGCCAGCTGCAGAAAATGGTATCAAGTTTAAAACAAACAAAGAGAAGTTTTTTTTTTCACTCAGAGCACAGTCAACCTGTGGAACTCCTTTCCAGAGGATGTTATGAAGACTTAGACTTTAACAGCATTCAAAAAAGAGCTAGATAGATTCATGGAGGTTAGGTCCATCAATGGTTATTAGTAAGGATGGTTAGGAATGGTGTCCCTAGCCTCTGTTTGTCTGGAGATGGATAACAGGAGAGGGATCATGTGATGATTACCTGTTGTGTTCCCACTCTCTGGGGCATCTGGTATTGGCAACTGTCAGCAGACAGGATACTGGGCTAGATGGACCTTTGGTCTGACTGAGTATGGCCGTTCTTATCTTCTTATCATGGGAGAACCATTGGTATCTTCTCACATAGACTTGTCATGGTTTTAGAACCACCACATTTTACAGCTTTCTTTCTGAATTTCAGGGGCATTATGATTTAAGCTCCTAAATATGGATTTAGGTATTTAACTATAGGCATCCATGTTTTAATATTTTGGCTTCCCAAAGTTGATTTAATAATAACAGGGAGTAGAAAATAAATGTCTTGACATCTTTCCCCTTCTCCTATCACCAGTAACTACCTAGCTTTAGGCCCTGTCTAAAACACAGCTAGATCAGAACAGCTGCAGTCAATGCAGTACTATTGATTTAGCTGGTCTGATGAAGAAATTATAAGTTGATGACAGAGCACTCTTCCATTGACTTCCATATTCCAGCTCCGTAAGAAACATAAGGTAAGTTATTGGGAAGTCTTTCCTGTTGTCACAGTGTGGTGTAGACACCGCTATAAGTTGACCTAAATAACATTAACAGTTATATAAGTTACATCTTCATTTACGTAACTTATATAACTGAAGTAGCACAGCCTGGGGAGACTTACAGCTCTAGTTTAGACTAGCCCTGAAAGTAATATTAAATAGTAGTGCCAGTAAAGAAATAAAAAGAACAAAACTCTTGATTAATATTAATCATAAAAATTAGGAGTTAGGCTTTTGAAAATTCAATTTTCAATTAAAATAATCAAATTCAATAAATGCTAATGAAATGTATCAAATAAATGCTGAATCCTCATATTTTATATCAAAATTCTGATTTTCACAAATATCTATTCACTGTCTTGGGACACTATAGAAATAGTTCATTCCAAATGTTCCATAGTTTAAACAGATTATTTATTTGCTTGCCACAGAGAGGGAAGTATCCAAGTGGGCCTTTCTATACAGCCTCACACTTTCACCTTGGGGACTAGAGGGAATCGACTACTAACTAGCTTCCATTAGCTTACCTTATTTATTGCACAGCATTCAAACACAGCTTTGAAGTTAGAATAATTAAATTCTGCATGTGTTTCACAAACAATCAATTAGTCTTCATAACATCCTTGTCAGGTAAGGGCATGTGTAAGGTCCCTTGAGTCTCAGGGACAAGGAGCCCCATTTGATGATGACAAGGAATTGGAGCTCATGCCAGTTGAGTTAATCGAGCGAGTAGTAACTCAGGCGTTGTGGGTGGGAGGTAAGCTAGTAAGCAGTCTGTGGCTAAAGTCTTCCTGCATGAGGACTAAACAGAAAAACAATCAAGAGTTCAGGACCCTAGAAGCAATGAGTGGTTCCAGAGTAGAATCAACAGGGCAGTGTGGATTTGTTACCTTTTCTCACAGAAGCATAGCGGAGTAAATGAGCTACTTATTAACAGTGTCTGGTGGAGCAGCTCCATAGACACTGGGGCCTGATTCCTTCTCTCTGCATCTCCCAGGGTGGTGGATGACCTTCTTTAAAGGCTGGCTCAGGGAAGTCAGCATCCACTATGGCTAGTCGAGGTCTTTGCTGGCAGTTCAGTGCATTGTGAAGGATATCTGGCTCCTTCTTTGTCTTGCCTCCAATTGAACTGTAATACCCTGCTCTTACAATTTGTGCCCCAAACCCATCTTTTTAGTGAAGGGGAAAGGGAGGGGTTAGCTGAGGCCAAGTAGGTGAATTAACCTCCTCTGTTCCTGTTTAATACTAATTTGGCCCCTTTCTGCATGATGTTTTGGTGTCTTGCTCATGGTTTTTAATCTCAGGATGGGATTTGACTCATTATTTTTTATCCCTTCATGTTGGTTATACTGCAAATTCTTCTCCTCACTTCTAAGAAGAGGAAACTTCTACCCATTTCCTGTTACCTTCTTTACTCTCTCCAAGTTTCCCAGCTTCCCCATCCCCCACATATTTCCCTCCTCAGCCTTCTACCATAATCTTTCACTTTTTCCTGCCCTCCTCCAGTAACCTGCCCCTTCAAAAATTAGACACAAAGAATCATGATGTTATTATAGAAAACATGAGATTTATATTCCAAACACACTTCAAAAATGCACTCATTTTTAAAATATGTTATAATAAATTACATTTGAGCAATTTTAATTTAAACGATTTATCTAAATTCTGTGGGTTAATTTAAGGGTAATTAATTTTCTCTCTCAAGCTTTGCCTGTTCAGGATGGGCTATTATTTATGTCAACAATCTCAAAAGAGAACCCCAAGTAGTGCAGTTTATGTGATTTAGTAGGTGATACTATCACTAGTCACACAGTTACGCATTAGGTACTTCAACCCAAAATGCAGGCATGTTCTATTAACTTCAGTTGTCTCATCAATCTTAAGATCTTGCTTAGTGTCTTGCTTCGCCATCTCTATCAGCTTGCTTTTTGGTATACATTTCAAAGAGTTCAAGCCGCGATTGTTTGTTTTGTAGACTGTAACTGGAGATAGCAATTTTTTGTCTATGCCTCCCTCAAAGCATTCATACAATGTTGGCAGAATCAAGAGAGCTTTCATGAGCTTTGTTAGATGCATGTAATACTTCTGTCATACACCCTTTTTTCCAGAGAAAATGTTTGGGTCCCTCACATGTCTAATATGCTTTCTCCAGGAGGGAACTTAGGCAACAACAGTCTGCTTGAATGTTTCCCACTGATGACAGATCTCACCCATCCCTAACTTCCAAGGATACTAATGTGGGAAGCTTTCTAAAGAGATGATGAATAGTTTCTTCATCATAGTTCCGTTTCTTCTCAGGATGTGTTATCCTCAGATCATCTACAGTTTGGTCCTGCAGTGGCAGCTCCTTCCTAAAACACAGAATGTTTAAACAATGCTATAAAATTTTGTCTACACAACAGGATCAAGCTCAGAGTTGGCTGGCAGCCTTGGAACCAATGGAATGATGAGCTGTGGCTAATGGGAACTGTGGACAGCCGTACTTGCAGACACAAGGTAAACAACCTGTCTGACGGCCTACCAGCAACTTACCGTTATGAACCATGTGTGGCCATGGGCTGCAGGTTTCCCATCACTGATCTAGATTTATATTGAATGACACTTGCTGAAATTAGTAATAAGTACGCTCTCTGTGGTGGTTTAATTTCATCAGTGTTCAGGAGGTTCTGACAGAAAACTATTTTTGACAGTGTCAGTATCTAGTTGGAGTTTACAAAATAGCTGAAAAATGGCAAGATCAACAGATTTCACTCTTTTCCATGTATTGTATTCCGATCAGAAGTTTCTCACAGTGGTATCTAAAAATGGTTGAAGCGAGAATTTTCAAATTTAACATGTCTTATGGAGATATAAGAAATAAGACTGGGCGTAGATAATTAGTTAAATAGTTTTAAAGTTATTATAGTGTACATTCACAATCCATGTACAGTTGCAATATAACTTTTTTATTTGTACTTGGTATTAACTTGTCATTTGTATTAAAAAGCATTTTTTAAAATCACACCTGGATCTTCATACTCCAGGTATCCCTGATCCTGGAACACCCATGTTACAGACTTTGACAAAATGGCTCTGCATCTGCCATGTCCCACTTTCTCTCAGCTGAAGGAACAGCAGTACAGCAACACACTTCTTTTGAGGCTTTTCCCCGCTGATTCTGTAGCGGCTAAGGGTAGTGTCTGGGAGCGGCAGGAGGGCAAGGAGCCACAAGTGCTTCTTGGTGCAGGGAGACAGGTAAGTGCCCTGCACCCATCCTCCTCATGCCCAGACTCTGCAGCATCCTTTCCATCTCAGAGAATTCTTTAATCTGGCATACCTTGTTTCTAAGCATTGCCAGTTCAAAGAGGTTCAAGTGTAATATATTATCTTTGATATATAAAGATAGAGGGCTCTATTCAGTAGTGTTGTTAAATACATGCTTCCTTTAAAGCATATCAACAGTCTTGCTCACATGGGACTGCTCAAAAGTTTAATTTGAGACATGGGTTTAAGTGTCTTGCTGAGTTGAGATTTTTTTATTGTCTCCCAATTAATTCGATCTCAGAGTTGATCAATTTACAAATACAAGATGTTTGTTTGTTTGTTTGAAATAACTGCAAGCTTTACAAATTCACCCTGGGTGTTGAAAGGCCAGAAAGTACTCTTTCATCTTGCATTCACAAAGGTAAAAAAAAAATAAAATAAAGGTGTTTATAAGTATGTGATTGTTCAGTATGGTGACTAACACAAGGTAAAATCCAAGTGAAGACCAGCAGGATGCAACAGCTCAAAAACATTAATAAGGTAATAATAAAGTGTAGTTGGGAGCCTATGGCTTAGTTAAACCAGTTAATGCATGTTTAAACTACAACCATATTGTCTTCACTAAGGTTTTACCTTCGAGTTAGTTACCATATATTACCTCCAGAGGTAAGTAAAGATTTTTTTCCTAGTGCTTACACAGCCTTTCTGGGCAGTGTCTCATCATGAGTAATGAAGAATGGAAGGCCAAATTCAGACTTTGTCACACCTGCACAAGCTAGTTATTTTCAAAGTACCATTAGCTTCATAGAAGGTAAAGGAATAACATTCAGTAAAACCATTATTTCTATCTGAATTAAATTGATTTGTCACGTAACATACCCAGGGAACAAATCTGATGAGTACAGAAAGGGATTGTTAAACAGTCACTTTTTTTTTCAGAGTAGATCTTCATTTAAACCATATGCATCTGAGAGAAGAGTTAAAGGGACATTTCTACCCTCACTGTTCAGTTCTTGACTTTTCATTGCTTGTTTCCCAATTTTAGCATGTTATTCACACTAGATTTTATTTCAACCCTTCACCCCCAAACTAGTGTTAAAATAATGTGTGCATATGTATTCTTTGCCATATAATGTGGCTGGTTGATGGATTTTAGACTCTAATCTCAATGCAATCATTGTATTATATATTTTATGTGATTTAAAAATCTCTATGGATGTTCCTTTTTTCTTTCTTCCCAAGCTTTCTGCCTCCTGGGTAGTGAGAGAATAAGTGAGATTAGCATGTGAAATCCATCAATCAACCACACCAAAAAGTGGCACACAAAAAACAAAAGTATTTTTATGTCCTAGTTACCCATGGGGAAATCAAGACTCTATTAGCTCCTTAGTCTCTCAGTTGTCTGACGTTCCCTGACAAGCCCGAATGAAAGGTCAAATTCATCCCATTTATCACATAGTATATATCCAATGACTTTAGTATGCATACTTCAGGGATGTATTTGGCCCCATATTGTTAGCCTAGATCAACAGCCTTTCTTTCCTGACTAACAAAACTCTACATTTGGATTCCAACATCCTTTTTTCAAGACTTTCAGCATTTGCTGTGACATTGGTTTATGAAAGTGTGTAAGAGAAAACAAACCATGTGTCCTTAATTTCCCCGAGAGAATTTATTTCTAACAAAGTAGATTCTCTCACTGTGACACTATTGGCAGGACCACTTTGCAGTACATCCCACTGACAAGTAGTTCAGACAAAGCAGATTCAAATCCACAAGGTGTCCCTGCAGACCTTTTTAGGAAAATAGTAAATAAACAAATTGATATTCAGAAAATACTTACCCCACTACAAAACACATAAATCTGTCCTTTCATAGGTCAAGATTTTCAATTAAAAGATGCCTACAAACCTGTCTTTAATTTTGGCATGGCTTTCTTTGATTAAAAAGACATTTGTGCCATGATTCTCAGCCAGTTCAGTGCTCTTCAAATCCAGAGATAACATTTTACCCAGCAACTGCTAATGCAAACTGTGCCCTAGTGATCAGTCTGTACAAGTTTCATCAATCCAACCAAAGGAACATTTGAGCTTTTCTTCTCCTAACAATACAAATAGAAAAGAACTCTGCATACCTAAGTCCTTCAGTTTGTTCCCAGAGTTCAGTTAACAGCACTATTATGATGCAGTGGTGACAGTCCATGTTCTGTGTAATAACACTAGTCACATTCTGTGTAATGATACTAAACATCCCACTCTGCAGCAAAGTCACAGCAAATGCTGAATGTCTTGAAAAAAGGATGTTTAGTGTCATTACACAGAATATGACCAGCTAAAAAGAAAGGGGAGAGGAGATGAGGGGTGGATTGAGGAAGGTTCTGTAGGAAAGAAGGGAGTGATAGAGAAAAAGGGTGAGATTTTCAAAGGGGACTAATGAAGTTAGGCATCCAGCTGCTGTTGGCTCCATTGAAAATCCCAACCTGAGAACCTGCGGGACAGAGCAAGAGCTTGGGAGAATAAAGGAGAACGTGGATACGAAGATCCATAAGTGGGGTGAAGGGGAGCTCCCAACAGCTCACTAGGGTGCCTGAGCACATAATATATACATATTACACCACCTATGTGCACAGGGGGTATGTCTGGTGCAAGGGAATTCTTTGCTAGTCATTTTTAGCCTGTTTCTAAACTTTCTGCTTCACCTGAATTAAATAAAGAATCCAACTTGTATTCTTTACTTTTCATGTTTTATCAGATTTACACATCTGAATAGATCTTTGTGAGCAGAGATGAACACTCGCTGGACAATTTTTAGATATATTCTTTATTTAGCAAAGGTGATCATGCCTTTCCACGCTCATTAAGTAAGCCATTAAACATCTAAGACTAGCATCCACCTGAAAAAAAGATATAAATGGCACAATGTACAGTTAGAAGATAAGTAAACAAAATGATCCAAATATCTCAGTCTGAAAATTCACTATTCCCAATTGCCCCTCAACACTTATTCTTCACAATTACATATAAAATACCTTCCAGACCAGACCATGGCCCAGGAAACTGTGAGGGGCCATGCTTGTGGACAGTGAAGGGCAGCAAAATGTCTCGCAGCACACCATCATATTATCCTAACAGGCCAAGAGCCAAACCCCTTCCTTAAATTTAGGAATTAACTTTATTTAAACAAACATACTGATACTGCCTAGATATCTAGCAGATAGAAATGTTTTGGTCAAAGTGAATAAAATGTGTCTTATGCTGGGTTATAAATCACTTTAGTACTGAATGCAGGGGTAGTGAAATGCTGTTTCAATATTGTTTCTTTATTACATGAATATAGGGAAGCAGGACTGTGCTTAATCTATCCCAAACGAGGGACTTACCCTCAGCTGATGGGACCTCATTAAATCAAGGGCTTGAATGCCAAAGGCCTGTAAAAATAATACAGATGGGGATAGATGTCCCAAGTAGGATGTGTGGATCCTTTTCCGAGAGTCATCTCTGTACTGATTTAACCTCACTGTTTTTAAAAAGAAAAGGAGTTAAATGGCCTTCAGTAAGAGCCTCTTTATTATTTTAAATGCTCAATCAGAGCTGAAATAAGCTTTGGTAGGATTGTGTTTCTGACCTGCCAAAATGAAAATTTGCTACAAAACTTTTGGTTTTGGTTCAAAAGCCATTTGTTATAAAAAACAACAGTTTTACAAAAATGTTTCAATTAGCTCAGACTTACCGCTAAATAACACTGCATAACTATGTGAAACTTGGCATGAAAAATAGTCCTTGTGTGAATATTGAACTTTGTGAATATTGTGTTGGAGGGGAGGGGGTAAGATGTAGAGGCATTGATGGAATTGCCAAGAATAAATAACTAAATATAATAATTTTTGATGGACCTGAAAATGGCATTCCTATTATTTTGGCAAATAAAATAGTCAAAAATTGTTTCAGGTTAAATGAAACCTTTATATAACAATAACATAAAAATAGTTTTATATTTATTTAATATGTTGCATTTAAAGTAAAAGTCTGTTCATATCAAAAAATGGAAAGATTTCATTTTGAACATATCAAAAAGAAATTTTTAATGAACTTTTGAGGGATTTTTATTAAAATAATTTGACAAAATCCATATGAATTTGAAAAATGATTCACTGTACTCTAATTTTCAGGCTTAGTTATACAAACCTTGGGTTGGCAGCAAGCTGGTGTGTGAATCTAGCCTCTCTGACATGGGACTAGTCCAAAGTACATTAATTGTCTGTTTAAGTCAGGGACGGGGACACAGTTCATCAGGGTTAGTTGTTGGTAGAATGCCAATTGGTTTGTTTACCTGACAGTCTGCAAGCATATCTGCTTGCAGCTGCCAGTGTCTGTGGTTCATCATTTCCAGGCAATGGGAGCTTCAGGATGCAATGACCCAGCCTGCACTGTTTCACGCAGAAACATCGTCTAGAAATAGAAAACTGCAGCCCCTGGGAGCTGTAGGCTCTGTGCCTGTAAACACTCAGCTAAACAAAGCATCTGGTGGCCCCACCAGTGGTTAGCCATGATAAACCACATGTGGCCAGTGTGCTGCAAGATTCCTACACCTGTTTTAAGTGCATCCTGTTAACATGCATTTAACAGTTAGGACTGGTCTACACTAGCAGATGGTCAATATTTTGGGCTTTTGAGGAGAAGGTGCTTTGCAGCAGCAGCACCAATCCAGCCAAAGAAATGCAGACATATATGAGCAGATTCGTTGTGGTCTGGGATATTGCACATCACACATGCAGCAATGCCATGTGAAAATCAAGGAACTGTAGCAGGTGTATGAGAAAACACCCCAGACATTCGATTTTTACAGGGAGCTCCATGCTATTCTCAGTGGTGACCAGTGTGGAGCCTTCTGGAGAGTCACATGACACTGAGGAGCAGGTCATGGATGAGGAACAGGAGGAGGAGAATGGGAGATAGATGTGTGGGTATCCATTGTCCCAGAGAGTCAGTAGGTTTTTGTAATCCAAGAACAGACCAATCTGTTGCATTACATCAGCATGGCTGAGTGTGATGCCAGGGAAAGAATCTCTGGCAATTCCTTATAATATTTGAAGCTGGGCACATATTCTGAGATGCTATTTTTCATTAAAAAAAACAGTTGAAGTACTGTGACTATCTTCTTTCCAGTGGCCACATATACTACATAGAATGGTGCCCTACAAAATACTGTATATGAACACAGGAAAGTCCTGGGAATCTTCCATAAAGAATCTCCAGAAAACTTTCATGAAAGTACATTGCAATCTGTTGTAGATGGTTTCTAGGGAAGGGCTCCCTTATTTCTTCCACCATATCGGATATTTTTCCATGCCTTTCCAGTATTAATTCAACTGGTACCATTGCAATACCCAAGACAGAAGAATAAAGACCCAAACAGTGTCAACAGCTGTTCCCTTGTCACCTCTGTTACCCTCAGGAGCATGATATCAGGTAGGCTCATCTCAGTGGCAGTATTCATTTCAATTGCTCAAATAGCAAACAGTAGTATCTAAGGCCCCATTCCCCTACCTTATGATTTTCTGCCTCTCCCCCATATAGTTTGGATGGCAGAGTTCATCAATGACCTCAGAAACTGCAAGCCTTGGGCTCCAGAGAACAGCAGTGGCAGTGGAAGAAAATATTTCATGGCCACATCTCACCAGAAGCAACCCCCGTGCCACTTCTGCCAAGTCTTGCAGTTTGTGTGAAGGAACACTGGTCCCCCACCTCCACATAAGGTCCTTGTTACAGAGGAAAGGGGACATGGCTCCCTGGCCACTTCTGGTTCTTTTGCAGGTTGGCAACACAAAGCTTCAGATGGACAGGCACAACTGCCTCTCAGCTATTCTCACCATGGCTGGGATTCAGAACTGGAACACTTTGTAGAAATGAAAATGTTTTGCTTTACACTTGGGTGGAAGAAGGGGACTAATTTTTAAATAGCATCTCTCCAGCAGATTCTGGGTCTGCACTGACCATGGTTCCTTTGTGCTTTCCATGGATTACAAATGAGGTAAAAAGAGAATGCCAAGTATATTTAATGAGATAATGAATGCCTCTGAAACACTGGACAATAAGCAGAGGGAGTGGAGGATTGCTCTCTCTGAAAAAATGGACATGGCCATTATGATCAGAGCCCAGAAGTGTAGAACATAGCAGCAGATGCTGGAGAGTCTGAAGTAACAAACAGACATATGGAGGGTTCTTGTTGACTTTCCAGAGAAACACTTTTAGGCTCGACTTGTTCTGCAGGCTCTACAAAACAGCCAAGATTATCATACTCTGCCATCCTTCTGCACACACATTTCCCTAGGTGTGGGAGACAATACAACATCCCTTCTACTCAAACTGGAGGAGAGGGTGCCAAGAACAAAAGCTGCATCTATGCGGATGTATGACCAGCAGGGCAACTTTGCTTTCAAAGTCAAAATGAATGTTTCCTCCCTCCCAATTGTATTTTACAGGTTTCCTAAGGTTTAACTATTTGTCAGATCTTTCAGTGTTTACAGCTGTGCACAATGAAAGTCCATGTCTTGAAAATGAAATCTTTATTAATTCAAAGCATGGATTTTCAAAGCTTCCATGCCAAACTTTTCTTATAGCCCTAGTATCTGGATGCACAAATTTAGCAGGCAGTCTATACACCTCAACACTTCATCCCTGTGGAGAATTTTCTCCCTTTCCTTCACAAACGTTATGAAGAACACAACACGCAGCTATAACCATGGGAATACTATAATCTAGTGAGAAAACTGCCAGTGCAGCAGTGGATGAGCCTTCAAAGAGCCAAAGTCACATTCAACTAGCATTCTGCACTTTCTGAGCCTAAAGCTGGCATTTCAATGTTACCAATGTTGATTCTGTGGTCTGGAAAGAAAGTCCCTGCTTGCACTTTCTATGTAGATCTGTATTTTTAAGGACACAGACATCGTGCATCTTCTCAGACCATCCCACTTAGATATCAATAAATGCCATCAGTGCTTGCAACACCATTGAGTGGTACCCATTTCAGTTTATGTACTATTTGGTAAAGCTGTCTAGTTCCAAGATAGGGTTACACGTTCCATCTATCTACCAGTTAGGGAACCCCACAGTAGCAAAACCATTCAGTATGTCCTTTACATTTCCCATAGTCACTACCATTCTTAGCAGAGGATAACTCATGTCTCTGCATACTTGAAACACAGAAACACCTATGTTAGATTCACCGACTCCAAATGGATTCCCTACTCACTGGTAGCAATCTGGAATTTCAAGCTTCCCCGCAGCCATCATCACTTGCTTCTCCATTGTCAAAGCCCATCTCATTTTAGAGCTCTGCAAGAATGGGAAGTGCTCTAGACACCCTTCCTAGAAAATGGCCTTGCATATGCAAAAGTTCTGCAGTCAGTGCTCATATCTGCATAACTATGCAATCTCACCCATCAGTGCTTATTTCTTGGGAGCAGAACAGGCTCTCCATCACGTTTGGCTGCTGTGCGACTGCGAACAGCAACTGCAAATTCATTCCATGGCTTCCAGCACTGCTACTCGAAGGACATTACCACGTTCAACATGGCAGACCTCTCTCAGCTCTGGAATATTGCAGGTAGAATGTGTTTGCTGTGCTTACCACAATAAAGCACAGCTGAGTGGGATCCATGCTTCTATGGAGATGGAGTTTGCATAGCTATGACAGCCTTTTGAAAAAAAGTATAAATACTATGGGCAGATGAAATCAGGGGAGGGAAAAAAATTGCACCACGGGCTGTTCAAGCCATGTTCTCAGTCACTCCTGGAAGACTGTTTGGTCCCATGAGGCATTTCAAGCCTTCACCAAAAACCCCTTCACTGAGTTGCATTGTGGAACAGTGACCTACTGCTCTCTGCAAAGAGGCAGGTGTTTCTAGTGAGGACACCCTTCACTGATAAAAGGAGTGTAATTTGGACATGCATGACTAACTTAATTTCTGCAGCAGCTGGATTTCAGTCTAACTTAAGTCATCTTAAGTTTGTAGTGTAAGTATGACCTTAGACTAAGGCAAGGTAGTATGGGCTAGATTCAGACCTCCTGTTGCTGCAAATTCCCTGTATATAAGTCCTGCATGAGTTGAATGGCTGGGGGTAAGGCTTTGACTAAAAAATTTCACCCAGCTGTGGCTTTGTTGAATGTTGGTGTAAATTTGATTGAGTTACAAACCTTTAGTGTTTTTAAAAGATTTTTGGAGTCAAGGTAGGCAATACTGTATATATGTGCACTGCTTGTATTTCAATACAGTCTCCATCTTAGTTCATTGTATTGGACAAGCTTAATTTCACAGGATTCTGGGAAGTCATTATTATTATATCCTTCTCACTCCAATGTTGAAACACAGGACAAAAAGTAGTCTTTACCAATCCATAGTATCCTTGGTTGCTACTTCCATCTGATTTATGATGTTGAAATCAACTGTATGTCTGCCTCACTAAGGATTCTTCTGAAGGTTTGTCTTGGGCACTCTGATTTTCTCACATCAGTTAATTTCCACTGGGCAGTTTCATATGGGAGTCTGTGTGTTGGGGTCCAGGGTACATCCCCCAAATATATCCATACTTCCTTCTAATTCTAGTGGAGGCAAGCTGCTCTTTGGCATTTTCTCAGAATTCTTCACTGGTAATTATGTCACTCTATGACAATATGCAGAATCTTTCATAGTTTCAAAGGCATCTAGGTTTCTATCTAATATTTTAATAGACATTCAGCTCAGCTAGTAATACATTAGCATGGAGATTATGTTTTACTGGTCCGGTACCCTCGAGACCTGAGTGGTCCTGAATGAGGGAATTTGCCGGACCAGGAAAGCTCCCTCCCCTCATGGCCTGTGCTGCCACCGGGCTAGGGCTCCAGCCTGCCCCTACAGCTGCCCCAGTGCTCCAGGGCTCTCTAGATGACATGGGCCCCACTGCTGCCAGGGCTGGATCACCACATCTGGAGCTCCACAGCTGGGGCAGAGCCCCATAGCTGCTTGGTTCTGCAGCTAGGGCCAGAGCTCGGTGGCTGGGGCTGGAGTTTTCTTGGTGCCACTGGAGTTGGGGCTGGAGCTCCCAGGCTGCTGCAGCCAGAATGGGGCTGGGTCCAGAGATCCATGGCTGGGTCCAGACCAGAGCTTCCTCACTGTTGCTGGAGTCTAAGCTCCCTAGCCATGGCTGGAGCTCCACAGCCGCTGCTGGGCTGGACCCCCTGGGCCTCTGGGGCCAGGGAACTCTGCTGGGGATAGAACACCCTGCTATGCCACTCATCCTGTCCTAACACCAGGCTCCGGGCTGAATCACTGGTGCCCCCTACAGTGCTCCTGCCCCACTGCCAGACCTTCCTGTTCCTGTGCTCTGTGGTCCAGGAACATCTGTGGTCCATGCCGGTTGAGAGAAGTACAGCCTGTACTTGAAAATTCTCAGTTTTCTTTCAGTACTGCATTTAGAGTCCTATATATTGCTGAGATTAGTAAACGTCTGTTCTATCCTTCATTGCACTTCTTTTTAGAAGTCTCTATGGGCTAGTATGATGCTCTTCAGACAAATGTACTACTCTACTTTCTTGACATTTTTGCCTTCTAATATGATGTTACTATTGGATGTCTGGATTTCAGGTCTGGTTTCTTTGTTGGTGTAACTGATTCTGAGCTCTGCTGGGCTGCTGTTCCCCCCCCCCCCCACCCCCAGATGGCTTCCTTTTAGCTTTTCAGGGATACTGTTCAATAATTATATCAGCAAAACCATGTACCCATGCTATGTCTGTTTGTGTTGCTAACACATTTGTTCATTGTCCAATCTCTGGCACTGGAATACACAACAGTGAAGCTCTCTGCTGTCTGGTGTTTCACCCTTATTTTGCATCAATATTCATAGCCTTGATGATGCTAATAACTAATTTCTTTAAAACTGAGGAATATTCCACAATATATGTCAAGGCAGGCTGTTCAATGATGGGAAATATGATATAGGTCTATAAAATCATGTCTGGTGTAGAGAAAGTAAATTAGGAAACATTATTTACTCCTTCTTAAAAGAAGTAAGGGTAACCAAATGTACTTCACAGGGAGCAGGTTTAAAACGAAGAAAAGGAAGTACTGCTGAACTCCTGCCAGAGAATGTTGTCAAGTCCAAGACTATAATGGAGTTCAAAAAAGAACTAGATAAATACATGGAGGACAGTCCATCAATGGCTGTTAAGAAGAATGGGCAGAGATGGCATCCCTAGCCTTGGTTTTGCCAGCTGTTGTGGATGGTTGATACGTGATGAATCAACTGATGTTTACCTGTTCTGTTCATTCCTTCTGGGTGCCTGGCATTGACCACTGTTGGCAGACAGGATACTGGGCTACGTGGACCTTTGGTCTGACTCAGTATGGCTGTTCTTATGAGTTCTGATAGTTATTCCATATTTTCACTGGTGGAATGGATCTGTTTTTCAAAGATTTAACTGAACAGTTACAGTTCTGCTACTTTTGTAAGGTTGCAATTCCCAAGTGATTTTAGCATTTCTGCTAAATGCTTTGGTCATCTTCCACCAGGATTTGAAGTCTACAGTTGTCCATCTTCCTTAGATCTGGAAGATCTTTCATATTTGAAATATTGCCTTTATGTTCCAATAAGTGATTTGGAAATACTTTCTTGCTGCCAGTATCAACCTTTTACTTAGGTTCTAGAGACTGGATCTAGTGATCTCATCATACAGTATAAGTGATTGACAGTGTTCTCTTCTGAGCAGCAATTTTTTCCCTATAATGTTAGCTTAGTTCCTATAACCAAAGAGGGTTTTTGTTTTGTTTTATTTTGTTTGTGGTGGTTTTTAATTATTCTAGAAAGTTACCTTTTGGTCAACCATCTCCAATTTATACAGACTTGGACCCGGCAGGCAAACCAAACTGCAGCTTGTAAGGATATTCTGGGATATATGAGGCCTGAAAAAGAATCTTCTTCACCTATCCCAACCAGAAAATTACTATATATGGAGTGTTGATGAAACCCACGCACCTGCTGGATGCAGTTCATTGCTCCGTGTAGTGGCACTTAGGCTGCTTGTACAGAGATAGAGTGATTTTCCTCTACAGCTTTAGCTGAGTGCCATCTGGCTTTTAGTGCAAGCTGTAGAGCAGGGTTGGGAAACCTCAGGCCTCGGGACTGGAGGCGGCTCCTGGCTTACCTGGATCTGGCCCCCAAGGCTCAGGGATTCCCTCACATTGGGGAGCCTGTGCTGGCACTCGAGCTCCCCTGCCACCCACAGGGCTGGAGCACACAGAATCTACTAGCCTGAGTCCTCCTAGCCTCTGGTGTGTGAGGGGAATGTGAGAAGTGTCTTTTTCCTTCTCAGTCAAGGGCTTCTTACTTTGCTTCTCACTTGTGTGCAGCCCCTGACTAATTTTTCTATGGGTCAGCCCCCCCCCAACCCAAAAAAGTTTCCCCACCCCTGCTGTAGAGGCTCATGCATTAAGTGCCAGAGCTCACAGGTAAGGTTCTGCCTGTTGCCCTTACAAGTGGGGGCTCATCCAGGATTTCAACTGGGATGTCTTTGAAGCTTGGGATGCTCTTCTTCAACTAGAGGAAGTATGCAATCCACAAACCTACTGGGTGTGGTTCACTGTCTCATGTAGTGGCACTTAGATCATTTAGGGTATGTCTACACTAGCCCCCTAGTTCGATCTAGAGAGGCTAATGAGGGTGACCAATATTGCAAATGAAGCACGGGATTTAAATATCCCACGCTTCATGAGCATGTTCCCGGCCGGTTGCCATTTTAGAAATTGACTAGCCCGAAGTAGCTGCCCACGTCTACACGCGGCAGTGAAACGGGATTCCGATTTAAAGCCCTTAATCGAATTAGCTGGTATTCCTCCTGCAATGAGGTTTACCAGCTAATTCGATTTAGGGCTTTCAATCGGAATCCTGTTTCACTGCCGCCTGTAGACGCGGGCAGTTACTTCGGGCTAGTCAATTTCTAAAATGGCGACTGGCTGGGAACATGCAAATCAAGCACGGGATATTTAAATCCCACGCTTCATTTGCAATTTTGGTCGCCCTCATTAGCCTCCCTAGATCGATCTAGGGGGCTAGTGTAGACATACCCTTACAGAGAGAAAGTACGCGTTTCTTCTCAGCCTTAGCCGAGAGCCAGCTATCCTAGTTTTGGTTCTGCCAATTGGCGTAACATGGAGAACTGACTAATCTCAGAAGTTCTGTAAAATTCTTAAGCCTTATTTAGTGACTCCTTGCCTTACCAGTTATAGAAGGGAGGTAAACATCCCTAATTCCTTTTTTTATAGATGCAGACTCTGAGGAATAAAGTGGTAAATAATCCACATTTTCAAACATGCAAATTGATTTTGGGGAGCTTTAATATTTGGATAGCGAATGTAAGGTAAGCCTATAAGTCCTATATCCCTTTCACATCTATATAGTTTCTAGGGGTACGTCTAGACTACGTGCCTTTTTTGAAAAAGGTTTTTTCGCAAGTATCTTTCGAAAAAAACCTCTTTTGAAAAAGCGCGTCTACATTGCACTAAGCAGATCAAAAAAGGGCACCTGGAAGCACTAGTGCCAGGGCATGGGGGCAGTCTTTCCTTCCAGGTCCTGCTGCATGCTTTTTGGGATCCTCCTGAACAGCCGTTGCTCTGCTCCTGCAGCTGGCTTGCCTACCTCCTAGAGGGATAGCAAAGCTTCTGCAGTGATTGCTCTGGGTGCCCTGCTTTCTGGGACACCACAGCATTTTTTTCCCTGCTTGATTTTTGGGCTTTGAATTGTTTTTTTCCCATGGAGCCAGAGCTGCCCCTGGGCAGGTGATGGCTCCACACTGTAGTGCTTCAAGCGCTGCTGCAACTCCACGAGATCTTCATGCTGTTCATGCCCAGTCTGGATTCTGAACCCAGCCTTGAGCCCCTTGTTCGGGATGCAGCAACACTGTTCTTGCCACCAAACTTTTTCCATGAGAAGAGATTTTGGAGGCTGGAGACAAGTACAGATTGGTAGGACCGGCTCATAATGGAGCAGTGGGACGACCAGGCTTGGCTCCGAAATTTCAGGATGCGGAAGTCCACCTTCCAGGAGCTCTGGACCTGGCTCGCCCCCACCCTTCAATGACAGGACACCCACCTGCACAATGCCATCCCGCTGGAGAAGAGGTTAGCTATTGCCCTCTGGAAGCTGGCCACCGCTGGCAGCTACCGGTCGGTGGGACACCAGTTTGGCGTGGGGATATCTACTGTTGGTGCCATGTTGATGGAGGTAAGTTCCTCGGGGGGGAGGAGGCAGTCCATGAGGGGTAGGGGGATTGTAACAGGAAAGGGCGGGGGGCAATGGAGGGGAGGTGGTGGAGGGCTCCTGCTGGGAGCAGTTGCTGGTGGGGGGAGTCCTGGGGTCTTGGGAGGGAGGGAGAGGGGGGAACCTCCCAAGGACTTGGGCAACCCCTCTAACTTCAGCTCGGAGCTGCTGAACAGGATTGTGCACCTCGGAGACCTAGACACCATCATGGCTGGTTTTGCTGGGCTGGGATTCCCAAACTGCAGAGGAGCGCTCGATAGAACTCACATCCCATCCGTGCACCGCCCCATAAAGCAGCCCTTTATATTAACAGAAAAGAGTATTTCTCCATTGTGCTGCAGGCCCTGGTTGACCACCGTGGACTATTCACGGACACTTGTGTGGGGTGGTCGGGCCAGGCACATGATGCTCGGATCTTCCGAAATTCATACCTTTACCAAAGGCTGGAGGCTGGAAACTTCTTCCCCCAGCGAAACTTTGCTGTTGGGGACATGGAGATGCCGGTCTGCATTGTGGCCTATGCGGTGTACCCCCTCATGCCCTGGCTCATGAAGCCATACACCGGGCATCTGAACCTGAGCAGGGAACTCTTTAACGTGTACCTGACATGGGTGCGTTTACAGGTGGAATGTGCCTTTGGCCGGCTGAAGGGAAGGTTTAGGTGCCTGCTCACTCACCTCGATATGGGGAATGCAATATCCCAAAGGTGGTGGCTGCATGTAGCATCCTCCACAACCTGGTGGAGAGCAAAGGGGAGGCCTTCCTCCCAGGCTGGGGGGCAATGGCTGAAGTGGAGGGGAGGCAGTTTGTGCAGCCTTGGACAGCTGTCGTTCGCCAAGCCCATTAGTTGGGGGTCCGCATCTGGGAGGCTCTGCGTGAGTGCTTCTCAGCTGGAGCCCAATGACTTTCCCCAGGGTCTCCTCAATGGAGCCTGTGGGCTTGGGCCCCCCGGCCCTAAACACATCCCTGCACGAGTCTCCGGCCAGATAAGATACATACACAATGTTAAATCTCAAAAATATAATGTTTATTAACAATTAACATTCAAATAAATAACTGTTTATAAAAAAATAAAACTGTGCAACATGTATTCAAAAATAAACTATTCTTTAAACTCTCCAACTGTTCTTAAAACTGGGGGAGGAGGGGGGATGTCAACCTGGAGGAGGGAGGGAGGGCAGGCAGGCAGTTTAGGGATGATAATCGTCTTGCCTGGGCTGCAAAACTTTGCCACCTAGGGTCCGTGGACCCAGCCGTCCTTGGGGTTGAGTCGGGCCTGTGATGGTGGGGGGGGGACTGCAGCTGGCTCTACCCTAGCAGGGGGGGAGGGGAGTGACAGAGTGTAAGGGGTGGAGGGGTGTCAGGGGCTGAGGGAGAGGAAGGGGGGCAGAGGGGGCTGGAGCAGGTTGAGCAGGAGGAGTTGCAATGGGGACAGGACCTGGCACAGCCAGGGCCTCTCGGACGCTTGAACACATTGCAGTCCACTGGGGAGGAAATCCTCCAGCAGATGAGTGTGCCAGAGAGCCTCGTCCCTTGGCCTTTCTGCCACGGTGTCCTCAATTTGCTCCAGGGCCTACACATGCCTCCTCATCGGGTCATTGTACACCCACCAATGTCTGCGGGTTCCATAGGACTGTGTGGGTGGTGGCACGAGTGTTGCACGGTGGTCAGCAGTGGCAGGTCCCGCTGTGGAGGAGAAGAAGGAGAACTGATCAGTGTTAGGAATTCCCACACACACTGTCCCTCCTTGTGCTCAGTGATTAAGTCCTTACAACAAGGGATGGGAATGTTGTGACTGCAAGCCCACGTCTGGCCCTGCCAGCTGCCCCAGCCTCACAGGGGCCCCGAGGTGGCTAAAGTAATGTCTGCTCCCCCCCCCCCCCCGACCATGGCCATACAGGCCAGGGAAGTGTACAGCCACAGGGGGTCACAAGCATAGGACATGGGCCTGGAGCAGCTTGGGTCTCCCAGGGCGCCCACCCACATACCCACCACCTGCCCACCTGCTTGCACATGCAGAGAGAGATGCAAGCTGTCCAGGAAGAGCATGACATGTGAAGATTGCTCCGCATCCTCTGTGCTCCCACCTCCCCCCTTCTGTGTGTGTGACCCTGACTGCACTCACCAGATGTTCCCTTGCCAGCATTGGAGGGTGCCTGTGAGGTCTCCTGGGTCTTGGGGACCGGCTGAAGGGTCAGGGTCACCTCCGTATCATTGGTGTCCTCCTCCTCCTCTTCTCCTGGCAGCTGCTCCTCCATCTGTGTGCCCTCCTGGCAGTGTTGCACAGGTGTCTGCAAGCCTGTTGGAACTAGCACAGAGGCAGACAGGGGTTCTCAACCACCCCGGATGTGACGCAGCTCCTGGTAGTAGGTGCAGTTGTGTGGGGCTGCACCTGAGGCAGAGCTGCGCTCTTGGGCCTTTGCGTAGCCCTGCCTGAGCTCTTTCACCTTCACCCTCACTTGATCAACAGTCCTGGGGTGGTGGCCTTTTTTCACCAGCCCCTCAGCCATGCGGCCATAAATATCTGCATTTCTGTGCCGGGTGTGCAGACACTAGAGCGCTTTCTCCTCTCCCCACAGTTCAAGCAGGGTCAGGACCTCTGGCTCTGACCAGGCTGGAGCTCTCCTCTTCCCCATGGAGGGCAGCTGGGATGGCTCCTTGGCAGGTCCTTGGGGGCCTTGGGGTCTTGCGCTTGTGCCATGACCACTTTGCAGGGAGGCAGGGACAGCTGTGTGCTGACAGGCTTGCTCTGTGGCTGGCTTCCTGCCAGAATGGCTGCCCAGGATGTCTGTGCCTTTAAAACATGGCTACAGACAGGAACAATAGAGGTTTTCCCTGCAGATGGACTGTCCACCAGGGGTTTTCTCTGGAGGTCTGTTTTTTCAGGGAAAAAAAACCCGTGTCCACACATACTTTTTTTCAACAGAACATTGTCAAAAAAGGCGTTATTCCTTGTAAAATGAGGTTTACTGCTGTAGACAAAACTGCCGAAAGAATGAGGCAGTAGTGTGGATGCGGGTTGTAATCAGACATTACTTTTAAAATATAGCATATCATACATATTTTCCTTCATAATCCAAATATTGTCATTACTCATATTGGCACAAATTCAGGGGGACAAAAAAAGGACAATTTTCCATTTTCCCTTAAGACCCCAAGAATCGTCACAATAGGAGAGATAATGAGATGTTTCAGCTAACAGTGATAATAACAGTAAATCCGCTTAGATTCATGGGGTGCAAATAATATATATCTGTCAGTTTCAAAATGTTCATTTCCTGCAAATCTTTCTTATTTTGCAAGCATCAAACCAATATCTCTTTTTACTTTCTCATCTATTTAATTTATGGAAATCCAACGATACTAGAGCATCTGCTGCATTGCTTTGCATGTCAACAACGTTTGAATGATGCGGCAATACACCTTTGGGGTCACCAAAAAGAGTACAATATAAAGAAGTAAAAAGTAGGACACTGCCATTGTTCCATGTAATAGTAAGATACTGTGGCTTCTACCTACAAATATTATTATTGCATTGTTTAAAGCTGTTTGGGTCTTTAAGAAAGACGTCTCCTTCTAGGGACAAATGATTCAATGAAGATAGCTTGTCTGAAAGGAGCAGAGACAATAGCCAATTTAATGTTTGACATTTAGGGAGTGGGGGAAGGATATAGAAAATAACCAATGTCTAGAAATTTGATAATGTTAAAATAATATGACTGGAGCCAACTGTCATAGAAGAAAACATTTATGTCAGGGATGAAAAGATCTTTCCTTGAAATAACAAGGAATAAATACATTTTATAGATGCTAACAAGATCTTTGGTAGACAAAATACTTTCTATCTCGCAATATTTTAGCTATAAGGTCAGTGCTTATCACATTAATCTTTCTCTTGAAACATTTAAGATTATACAAACAAGGCTTTGCCACTAAATTGAGTGTGTGTGGGAAGGGAGGGGGAACTCTAATGGTATTAGCTTTGGCATTCAGAGGCTATATTTTTTTCAAAGTGTTGCTAAACTTAGTGATGTTGTAAGGAAAAATCAGAGTTAACTCTTTGCTTAGTGCACATAGGGCACATTATGGTGCAAAACAATATTTTCTTTTTAGTTCTCATGGAGCAGCTTTTTAATGTAGAGTTGGTGTCTTGAATATGCAAAGATAACCACTCATTTGTTGAAAACATTGTTACTACTATAGACTCAATTTCATCCTTCATGGTCTATATGGAAATAATTCCATTGGTCTGAGCTAAAATTAGTTTCCTGAGTAAGAGTTGCAGGACCGGTCCTTTCATTTAAAAACAATTTGTCTTTTCTCTTTTAAAAAAATATTCATTATTAGAAAAGAGAAATCTTACTCTTCTCTTTCCTCAAATGTCATTCATATACTAGTTATGTGAAATATTATTATTATTCTGATGAGACAATGAAAAAAAGAAAAAGGAAGAGCTGGCATAAGCTGCAGTGGAAAAATGAGGTTAAATATTATGAAAAAAATCTTACAGTGATAATAGTTTAATAATGGTAAAAACTGACAAGGGTAGCTGTGGAGTCAGCCACAGTACACATTCAATGCTAAAGTTTACCCGACTCTATGAGAGAGGGCTTAGAAATAGCAAAATAAAGTTTCTTTAAAGTAGGGGGGCTGGCTAGATAGCCTAGCACAGGCCTCTTCCATCCCAAATATGTGTTTGAAAAAAGCCACTATGCTTACAACAGCAATATAAATTGTAACTGCTTACCAAAGAAAATGAAAATCTGTTTTTCCAGCGACTTTGTGACTAGTGATTCCCTTGGACCATTGGCTTCGTAAGACATCATGGAGTAGTAACAAAAAGCATAGTCAGTGCATATGGTATATTTACCAATATTATGTAACAAAAAAGTCATTATGTGTCTCCTCAGTTTCTCAAACTCTGCAGGTTGGGGGGCAGTATGTGGGGTGGGGCTACAAATGAGGAGTTCAGGAGTCAAGGGATGCTCCAGGCTGGGAAAGAGGGGTTCAGAGGGCAGGAGGGGGATCTCAGCTGGGACAGTGGAAGGGGTGCATTTGGGGTGAGGGCTCTGGCTGGGGGTGCAGGGTCTGAAGTTGGGCCAAGGATGAAGAATTTGGGGTACAGGAGGCTACTCAAGTATGGAATGGAGGGTTTCAAGAGGCACAAGGGGGATCAGTGCTCAGGCAGGGGTGTGGAGTGCTGGGAGAGTGAGGCACTAGTGGGGGTGCAGACTCTGGGAAGGAACTGGGGATGAGGGGTTTGGGATGTAGGAGAGTGCACTGGATTGGGATTGAAGGGTTTAGGAGAGTGGGAAAGGAATCAAGGCTGGGGAAGAGAGTTGGGGTCTCAGGAGTGCATTTACTTGAAGTGGCTCCTGGAAGTAGTGACCCATCCATCCTCTCACTCCCATGTGGAAGTGGGGCCACATGGTTCTTACGTGCTGCCCCATACATAGGCACCACCCTCACAGCTCCCATTGGCTGTGGTTCTCAGCCAATGGGAGCTGCAGAGCTGGTATGTGGGGCACAAGCAGTGTGCAGAGCTCCCTGGCTGTCCCTGCTTCCAAGAGCCCAAGGCAAGACCCTAAGCCTGCAACCCAGCTAGTACACTGGAGTGGAGCTTGAGGGCCAGATTTAAAGGTCGGACAGTCTGGATACGTTTGCCCACCCTAGTTTACCATGCATAGATCTATTTGAACACTTTATGGTAGAAAATAATATTTTAAGTCCTCTTTTGCCTGAGAGTGTCTCAATGATTAAGGGCCCCTTCAATTAAGCATAGGTTGTCATACTTTGCGGAATCATTCCTTAAAACTATTTCTCTTCTCTTTGGTAGCTAATTCTGTACATATCATGACTGAGGCCCTGAGATAAATGATATCACTATGGTTCAATTACTACAAAATTGTTTCTAGAGCCAAGAAAGGAGTTAGATGTTCCAGTGTCTAACTTAAGTGGTGGAGTATATTGAGGAAGTGTGTTGGAATCACAAGCTATTGCTTTAAGCGAAGGAGGTTTTCCATGTTTTTCTTGCAAGCCAGAGGGATCTGCAGCTCAGTGTGCAAGTTTGAAAAGAGTCAGCCTTAAGCAAGGTGAAGTGAATTGTGCATTTTCTTCAATTTTTAGGAAGCAGCCTGTTTTGTTTCTCTCTGATTCTGTGTTTTTTTATATCCTCTGAGCAGTTACTGGTGGATAGAGCTAAGTACAATTTTTCACCCAAAACTTTTTTCTACAAAGAATGAAGACTTGATTCAACAGAAAATGTCATAAATTTGTGTCAAATTAACTAAATTGGTTTGAAACACTTTATACAAAAATCCATTTTAAAGTTTCTTAGCATTTTTTAAATTAAATGTTTCAATTTGTTTTATTATTGTTATTATTATTATTGATTTTTGCTGCTGTTGCTGTGGCTTTAAAATTTATTTTGTTATTAAAGAAAAAGTGTGAAAAACCTCCAAAAATAAAATCAGATCAAATTAAACTTTTTGTTCAATAAAAAAATCTGATGTTTCAATATGATGAAAATTTAAAAAAAATTCTGGTCAACCCAAATTATAGGGGTTTTTTTCTTAATTCTTCAGAACATTCAGCAAATCAGAAAAATCAATTATTTTTACAACTCTACTATTTTGTGCTTCACACAGAGGAATAGAATATGACTTTGAAAGAGACATAACCAAGAACTGGCAAAGATACAAGTTTTATATCACATGGAAAAACTGATATCCTTCTCAAAATAGTCCACAGAAAGCTAGTGCAAGCCACTGTAACCTTGGGATAACCTGAAAAGTATGAAGTCTTTTTATACATTACCCTTTTTACTAGTGGAAGAAAGTTTGCTTCAGCTAAGGATGGACAAACTACTCCTGTCTTGGGGCGGGGGGGGGGGGAGGAGAGAAGGCAAAATAATCTTTCAATTTGTCATTTTAAAATTCAGTAACCATGCAGATCAAGCTTAACTAAAGAAAATATTCCAGGAGCCAAGTTTTGTCACCAAAAACTGCATTTTGTGAAAGAAAGAAAGAAAGAAAAAAGAAAGAAAGAGAAGTGCAAGTGTACACACTACAGCACAACTTTTGTCACAAAAAATGCTCAGTTTCACTGAGGCTCCATCTACACTGCAGGGTTTTTGCAGAAGAAGCCTTTTGACCCAGATTTTTTGTGCAAAAGCGTGTTGAGACCTCAAAGCACATCACAAACACTGTAAGGACACTCTTGCGCAAGAAAGCTCTGATGGCCATTCACAGAATGTCCATCAGAGCACATGTGCTTTTTCTCATAGAACGTCCACACCTGCAGAACGTCCACACCTGCCTTTTTGCACAAGATCTGTAGTGCAAAAAGGAGTTATTCCTCATGGGGAGAGGAATAACTCTATTGGCTAAAGCCCTTTGTTCTGTTGATTTTCTTGCTCAAAAGCGCGCTTGAAGTGTGGATGCTCCTCCGGTTTTTGCGCAAAAACCTTGTAGTGTAGCCTGACAAAAAATTTCTACCTACATGAAAGTGTGGACCCCATGAGGTGTTTTTTTCATGTTTTCATGTTTATTGTTCCCCAGGATATTTCCCTCAACTCTCAGTGCAGTTGCTCTGGCCAGCACTTTGATCATTGCTGCCCTGAGCTCAGGTAAACACTCCTCTCTCCTGCAAACCCCAGGAACTTTAAATTCCATTTCCTGATGGCTGGCTCAGCATGGAGTGGTGTCATGGCATCTTCCCTGCTGATCATGGCTGTCCATGAAACCAAATGCTCTCCAGCTCAGACCACTGTGGAGCTTTTGGATCTGGTTATTGTATGGGAAGGGGAATCTTTGCAGTCCCAGCTGCGAGTGACCCATAGGAACTGGGACATATGTGGGTAAATTTTGCAACGCCTATGTGAAAAATAGGAGATGCTGCAGTGCAGAGTGTAATAAAGGTCCTGAGGCTGGCATACATAAGGTGAGGGACCCAAATCATTAATTGGGTGCTGCACTTAAGACCTGCCAGTTTTATAAGGAGCTAGACACCATCCTCAGCAGTGACTGCACCTCCACCACCAAGAGCCACATGAATATTTCAGATAGCAGAGTCAGCAGAAAGAGGACCTAATCTGGGGGAGGAAATAATAGAGGAAGAGGTAGAGCTAGACGAAGGTTTGTGTCTTCCAGTGGGGTTACATGGGGGGAGGAAGGGGAGGCTGGCAGCCAGTAAGTATTTACCACTCATGAGGTACATAGCCACTCACAGCGACTGTTCCACTGGGAGAAGGAAGCAGGAGATGAGATGCAGGCTATAGTTTGGGGAGTGAAGAAGTGAGTGTAGGGCACAGAAAAGTGGGAGACCCACAAAGGAGGTAGATTTAGTGTCCCTCATTATGAAAAAAAG
Organism: Pelochelys cantorii; assembly: GCA_032595735.1. Classification (NCBI taxonomy): domain Eukaryota; kingdom Metazoa; phylum Chordata; order Testudines; family Trionychidae; genus Pelochelys; species Pelochelys cantorii. The sequence continues at coordinate 92,068,387 of CM064326.1, forward strand.
TTTCAAAGGGTAGCCGTGTTTGTCTATAATGGAAAAAACTTTAAAAACAACAAATGGTCCTGCAACACCTTAGAGACAACAAAAAATGTAGATGGTATCACAAGCTTTTGTGGACACAACCCACTTCTTTCATCTGTAGGGTGCTGTAGGATCATTCATTGTTTTTAAGTTCCCTCGTTGTGAAAGTGCTTCCTCAAAGCCTCCCTGATGTTAATAGTAGCCTCTGGGCTCCTCTGACAGCCCTAGTGCCGTGCTGCTCAAACTCCGCAGCCAAGCACTGTGCTTCAGTGTGCCATCTCTAAGCAAACATGTCACCCTTATATTCACAGAGATTATGCAAGATGCAGCATTCGGCTATGCCCATCAGAATACTTTCCTTTATAAATTCACATAAAGAAATCTCCATCTCCCTCTGATCTCCCAAAGGCACATTCCACTACCACGCGGCACCTTTTTAACCTGTTGTTAAAACACTCCTTACTGCTGTCCAGATGGCCTGTATAAGTTATGATTGACTGGGCCGGGTCTGGGCACAGCTGAGGGTGTCTTCTCAGGGCGAATTGCTCAAATTCGGGGCTCCTTACAGCCCCCAGACTGGAGACCTTCCCAAATAGGCCACTAACCAGTCCCACAGAGTGCTTCAGCTGCCTGCCTGAAGCCTCATGAGCAAAACCCCTCTGACACCCCAGCAATATCCGTGCCCCAGATGGCCCCGGGCCTCATACACAGGTGAGGGGTTTTAGAGCCCAATCTCACCTTCCCTGAACAAGTTCTCTCCGGTTCCAAGAAACCAGCCACAGATCCCAGGTCAATTTACACTCTGGACCTTATCCACAAGATCACACTGAGCCAATCCTTTAGAATCTAAAATCTAAAGGTTTATTACTAAAAGAACGAAAAGCATGAGAGTAAGGTTGTTAAAGTATCATACATTACATGCATCGAATCTCCCAGTTCTCGATGCACGCTTGCAGCAGAGATGTTATAACTGCTGGCTTAAAAGTCCTCGTTGCACATCCTAGGTCAGGATGGGTCCACAGTTCTTCCCGGCTCATGATTCCCTGAGAAGCCGCATCTGGGGTCAGGAGCAGATCTGAAGACCTCCATGGAGTCAGCCACATGGCATATTTATAACCCCCCCCCCTTCCAAGCTGGAGAGAGTCACATGGTCTCTGACCAGGCACCTATATTCCTTCATAGGTGGGTCTATGGTACTTAAGAGACCTATTGTCCCTGGATACTTGCTAATTAACATGTCCATAGGCTGAGCTCATTGCTCAACCCCATACAGAGAAACTCCTAGTCTCCATACAGAGTACATGTTCATAACTCCACACACAGACATTATACAGATATATGGAGAGCATATACAGAATCAGTAGAAAGTAAGCTTTTGTTTGACACCTCACATGGCCCCCTTTGTACCAACTTTTGAGGCAAACACTCCCCCATGGGCGCAGCAGTGACCTGGCTGCTTCCCTTAAACTCCGGTAATGTGACATAAGTTTTAAGCTATTAGGGCTAAAAGGGGTAAGATGGATCTCCCAGGATTACTTTCGGCATTTCCACATCCCCCACTGTAATTCTGTGGTCTGGAAAGAAAGCGCTCACCTGCAGATTTCTGAACAAGCCAGTAGATTCCTGAAGATGTGTGTGTCATGCACCTTTCTACACACCACACTGTCCCTGAAATGCCCACTGTGATGTATAAGCACCTGCAGCACCATCAAGCTGTATCCCTCCCTGTTCATGTCTGTGACAAGGTGGTCTAGTGCTAAAATTGGAATATGTGTGCCATCTATTCCCTCCGCACACAGTTAGGAAAGCTTATTTCTGCAAAGTCATCCACTATGTCTTGCACATTTCCTGGAGTCATGGTCCTCTGTAGCAGAATGTGATTTATTACCCTGCACTCTTGCAGTTGTACAGCCCCAAAGATAAGACTTCCCCACTTCAAATTGATTTGCAACTGACTGATAGCAATCAGGAGTTGTCAACTTCCACAAATCAATTGCTACACACTTGTCTAACAAGAGGGCAGCTCTCATTCTGGTGTCCTTGCACCACAGCTTAGGGATCAGCTCAGCACAGAAATCCAGGAAGGTTGCTTTATTCATCCTAAAGTTCTATGGTCACTGCTCTTCATCCTACACTTGCATGAGGATGCAAACCCACCAATCAGTGCTGATTTTCCTAGATCAAATGTCTACTACCCTATACAGCTGCTTTGTGAGTGCCAAATACAGTGACAGGTTGTTGCTGTTCATCTCATGTAGAATGTCATCTATCTTCAAGTCTTCTTCTATTAGGAACTTTAAGAGTAACGCTGCTGCAATGTGTGATGTCCTCATGACACTTAATAGAGCACAGAAGTGTGGGATCCATCCTTTGTGTGGATGCTAGAGTGCACAACAAAAAAATGGCAGTTGGTAAAATGGTGCAAAAGGGGGTGAGAAACTCCAGGAGGAGTGGAACACAAAGTAATGCCTGATAGGACATTTTGCAGGGTCCCAAGATGTGCCACGCTCTGTTCTCACAATACCAAAAGACAGATAGTGTTGCCAGACACTGTGGGATACACACCCAAAGTGCATTGCTCATGCTGTCAACAAGGGAACTAAAAATATTGATACAATCTGTCAACAGAGGGAACAAGTGTGAACACACTTTGATGACTTTTCTTTTGGTGACTCTGCATGTCGACATTAGTTTCGGCAACAAAAGGTTCTAGTGGAGACATATCCTGAAGAAAAGTGGCAGAGCTGTTATTCTTCAGTTAGGAGCAATGCTTATTTTGTACTGTGGAAACATAAAAAAGTTAGCTTTTACTTACAGGTATAAAAACATTAGATATGCTAGCTGGAGAAAACCGTTGAGCTATAATTGTATCAGATAGCTTCTTTAGAAAGCACTCTAGGGGTGCTTGCATTCTCAAGAAGTAGATGAAAAAAATGCAAGGGTATTGTTACAGTTTTTGTACAATTTACCACATTTTAAAGGAAAAATGGAATAGGAGGAAAAAATGGAAATACAAGTAACTTTAGTCAGGGCCGGCCCAAGCCATTTTGGCGTCCCGGGCCCGGGCACACGGCGCCACCTCTAGGCACACAGCGCATATGTGGGCCTGCCCGTGAGGTGCGGGCCCACCCCCGGGGCACACGGTGCATGCACGGGCCTGCCCCCCGGGGCACAGAGCGCATGCACGGCCCGGCCATGGCCACTGGCACGCAGCCCAGGGCCCGCCCCCAGAGCGCACTGCACATGCGCTGCCCAGCCTGGCCCGGCCACCGCTGCTGGCGCACGCGCCGGGCTGTGCAGGGCCCCGCAGCCATGGGGGGAAGGGCGCTGCTGGCCGGCACCGCGGGGCTGGCGCTGCGGGAGCCGGGCGCACGGAGCATGATGGCAGCTATAAGGGATGCCGCGCACTCCTTACAGCTGCCATCAGGCGCTCCCCATCGGTTGGCGCCCTGGGCAGCTGCCCGGCTCGCCCACCCCTCAGTCCGGCCCTGACTTTAGTGTTCATAGAATCATAGGGCTGGAAGAGACCTCAGGAGGTCATTGATTCCAGCCCCCTGACCAAAGCAGGACCAATCCCAACTAAATCATCGCAGCCAGGGCTTTGTCAAACCGGTATTTAAAAACCTCTAGGGATGGAGATTCTACCACCTCCCTAGGTAACATGTTTCAGTGCTTAACCACCCTCCTAGTGAAATAGTTTTTTTCTAATATCCAACCTAGACCTCCCCCATTTCAGTGTTTTATAGATCTGAATTGTAATTAGGTTAGCAGCAGTTGTGAGTATCATTTATAGGAATAAACAGAAATAGCAATAATATTTTAATGCAATTTCTTTACCGTGCAGATCAATAACAACACAGTCTCTTGTTTTATTATTAAATTGGAATAGCTAAATTGTCATTGTAAAAGAATACTTGATACATCCATAAGAAGTATATGCCTATAATTATTTTGCCCATTATTAGTGTTCTATTATTAGTGTCCCTACATAGGCAAATATTCATTGGGGTTTTTTGGGGGGAGGAGGGGGATTTTATTGTTCAAGGTTGTAGGATGAAGTGCTACTTCTGTTGTTTTTATTGATCTCATTACAATCAAGCCTAGCAGCATATTAGTCAGGACCCTCATGAGATAAGCATTATAGAGATTTCTACATAAGGAGCACGACACTTCTGAATAAAGATTTCATGACTGGAATCTCATTCTAAAATGGACATTAAAAAGTTAATAGAGCAGCATGTCAAAACAAATTCTTGTGAAAATCAGATAATAATCACAGAGATGACTCCAAAGTCAGTCTAATATTTTTTAGAGATTTCTTAATCTCATCAAGTGCCTCTTGAAACAAAACCATAAGGCAAGAAGGTCTGCCTACGATTGCTTTAACCTGATTGAATACTATAGCACATATCATTTTTCAAAATAAATGAAAATAGAAAAATAGACACTTGCTTTATTTAACAACATTACAAGGCCCTCAGTGTTGATGAGTTAAGAAAAGAATTGGGAAAAAGATTGCTTATCTGATATGGTTACCTGTTTTGCAACACTTTTAGCCATTTTCACTGCTCCCAAAATCTGTTACACACATGACAATCAATGAAAATTAAAAATGTAATAATTATAATCACTGTGTTACATAACATAACAGAACATTTTGTGTGATGTTTGAAAATCTTGCAATAGAAAGTTTTGTTTAGGTGAAGTTGACTTCAGTGGAAGTTTTTCTTGGTCTCTTATATTTAGTTAACACTGGAACTGGACTATGACGTTCAGATACAGATATAGATCTGAAGTTCCCTTAAATTCATATTAGGGCAGTAAGAAATCTAGAGGGAATCTGATTCAATTTTTCAGTTCTGTCCTATCTCTAATAAACACATAATAATATCAATAATAAAGATATTATTTTATCCATCTCTATTTGTAAAACTCTTACTGCACATGATATATTTATATAAGGGAATAAAACTGGATGAGAATAAAAATGCAGGAGCATTAGTAAGTGGTCCAAGTTATATCATATCAGTTTTATCATTCCGCAAAAAATATGCCTTGTACTCTCACTGTGATTAATTACTTCCATGGAGGGTATTTGTGATTTTAGAGTCACCTACAGAAAAAAGTAGAAAAATAACTTCTCTGAAACCTACTATTTATCAAAATCCTGCTGACAGATTCAGGCTATCTGCAGGTTCACTATCCCTGGAAAGCATGCATATAACATATATGCTTTTTGAAATTCAAATTCATAATCAACTATTATGTTTGAAAGAGACTGAACACAATCATACTCACTTGTAAGTCACAATATATTGCACCAAGGTATACCGGAACTCTGCCAGGCTAAAGGGATCTTATTTAATAAAGCAATCCTTTTGGCATTAAAATAGTTTTTTAAAAGAATTATATTATTTTATTATCTTGAAAGTTTATGTTCTGGAAATTTGTGAAACAAGATTTGTTGTGAGACTGAAAACACCTAGTGCCCTTTTTGATAGATATATTGCTCAAATGTGGTTTTTTTAAAGATTAAGTGATATGTTTATGATTAAACATGTCATTTTGGTGAATTTAAAGGGAAGCTATTAGACTCTTTTTTATGCTTATAATCATTCAGTTGTGTCAATCATTTTTATTTGAAACTTTTTAATAAAAGCTACTTAAAAACTAATTAACCATCTAAAGCCTCATCCTTCATATTAGTCCAAACAGATGGGACCCTGCTGGAATGAGTCCTGCTAATCTGCTTTATATCATTTACATTTGCTCAATCTCCTAATTTACAAGGTTTACACTAAGAAGTAGCACCTTCAAAACAACCCAATCCTCCAGCATTAGGCATTGATTGTTTCTTCTTTTACTCTAGAAATCTATACATAATTACAGAAACAGTTCCTCAAGGTTTTTTGCTGTGAGCTGGTCTGTTGGCATCATTGATAAAAGCAGCTTCTGAACCCAGGTCTTTCCAGAGGCAGTACATTTTTTTCCCTTCTGTTTCATTGCTTGACAAATACATCTCAGTAGCATGCCAGCTTCTCTAGTCCACTTGACAGAAATTACACTCACTCTTTTAAAGTACTGAGTAATGTTTTTCAGGTTGGGAGAAGGTTGGTATACTATAGATTTTTCTGCTTCATTATATTTGATTCCAAATGCTCATAATGTAAAAGAACTTGGTTTGTTTTAATCAAATATGATTACCCCACATATATGCAATGTAAATGTAAACTGATAAAAATATATATGTAGACAGTGATAAACAGGATAAGGGAGATTTCTTCAGCCAGAGAGAAGACATTAGCAGGATGTGTTTAAGGCATCTGTATCTATGTATTTAATTCATACCAAACAAGAGAAACTGTCATATCACCCTGGCTGCTGCAGAATGGAATGCAATCTCTAATGGCAAATAAAGAAAATGAATACATGGCAAACAGACTATGATTGAAGAATGCACAATGGATAATACCTTTCCTGTTTGAGCCTATTTTACCATTCAACTAATTTCCTTCTTCTAATGAAACTTAATTATTCAAATACAAAGGTGGCTCAGAGTATTATTTAAGGTCTAAGTTTAAAAACAGCAGTGTTAGATTAGCTTCCTATTTTAATGTTTCTTCTGAACAATCACTTATTTTGTTTTTGTATTTTCATGTAAACAACTGCACTTTGGGAGACAGCATGCTAAAATAAGCTCTTAATGAAAAATGATTGGCTAATTCAATGTATTTTTTATTAAAAGTGTTGATTCAACCTAGTTTCACCAGAAAAATTAGGGCCAGATTCTGCTCTCACTGAAATCAGTGCAAAAGTCCTTTTGACTTCTATATGAGTGAAATAGGGCCCCAACTGTGCTATGTTTTCCTTTTAGATAGAACAAAAGACAGAACTATGGAGCACTTTAAAGACTAAGAAGATGGTTTATTAGGTGATGAGCTTTCGTGGGTCAGACCCACTTCCTCAGATCAATATGTGGAAGAAAATCGGCACAACCATATATACCAAAGTGATACAATCAAAAAAACGAATGCATGTGAAATTGACAAATCAAATTTTAGAACAGAGTGGGGGTGAGGGGGGAAGGTTAGTTTCTGTGAGATAATGACATAGGGGTGATAATAGGGGAAGTTTCTGTGAGGTAATGACATTAGGGGTGATAATTGGGGAAGCTATCTTTGTAAGGGTGAGATAATTAGAGTCTTTGTTTAAACCCATACATAAAGTGTCAAATTTAAGCATGAATGACAATTCTGAAGCTTCTTGTTGAAGTCTGGAGCTAAAGTCTCTTTGAAGCAATATGCAATTTTTAAGGTCATTGGGGGAGTGACCAGTCTGGTCTTTTAGATAGAGTTTCAGTTACAGTGGTAGGTTCAAAAGCTTTGAGTGGGAATTTTAAAAGAGATTTGGAGCATATTGACTTTCAATGGGACTTGTGATCCTAAATCATTGAGAGTTAGATTCACACAGGAAGCTAATATGTTACTATGCTTAACTATTGGGAACCCTCTTACCAAGTGGAATTCAGAACCCTGAATTTTGTGCCCAATATACAGAGAGGGTTAGGGGGCCTATAAAATGATTCTCAGCATCCAACACACTGACTAGGGAGGCTCCTAAGATAGTCAATATATTCATAGAGACAGAAAAAAGAAGTGAGAGTGACTTCATGGCCTGGTGATTAAGATACTCACATGGGAGGGAAAAGACTGAAATCCTTGTCCCCAGGAATTATTATGTATAGAAAGTGAAATAGCTTCAATAGGAGCTACTGAGAATACCCTTTGACCCTTTGAGGCACTCATCCAGGACACCTAACTTCAGATCCCTCTTCCACATCATGCAGAAGAGGGAATGGAACCTGAGTATCTTCCATCCTGGGTGAATTTTTCCACCTTAAGGCTACTGAGTAAATGAGGAGGAAGCACAACTTCCTCTTCTGGACATATTTGGAGGGTGAGTGGAAGTTAGGTGCATTGAGAACACAGCTGTCAGTTCAGGGTTAAGTTACAAAGAATGTAGTTTTGTGAAAGTCAATGATACCCAAATGTTGACTTCAGGCACCTAAGGAGGCAGTTAGTTGTTTGTATCCCCACCCCCCTTGTGAATCAAATCCTTAGGAGTTTTTGAAAATCCCACCCCACAACCACAGGCCAAGAATTTCAGATGTGGATGTTTATTTTTTGGGGTCTATATTTAGGTTGACAAATACATTTGTGGGCAACTTACTATCAGCTAATCCCCATTTTCAGAAGTGCTGAGCATAAATTCCATTTGAAATCAATGGGAGGCAAACATGCTCAGCACCCTGGAAAATCAGCTTAATTTACTTGTGTCTGGTTATACTGTTATATTGGTATAACTGTTTTGGTTAGGGCAATGATATTTACAGAAGTAATGGTGCCAGTAGAGTTCTGGTGTGAACAGTCTTCCTTCTAAGGTGCACGCCTGCATGGTTGTGCACACAAATATCTCATCCTGCCCACCTCCTTTGCAGACCTGCATAGCTGCTCTCATCTTCCTGATGGAAGGTGAGTGGCACAGCAGGTGGCTGTTCTAGCAGGAAGAGCTGCTATGAGGGGAGGCGGAGCTTGCTCTGGAGACCAGGGCCTACCAAGGCCTCTGCAGCTTTGTGGTGGTGGGGCTGGGGCCTGCTGTGGTGGATGGAATCTGCTGTGGCCATATGGTGGGAGCCATGGGCTTGGTCCATAGGTTGGGGGCCTGTGCCAATGCCATGTGGTAAGGGCTGGTTGGGCCTGCCACATGGCTGGGGGGGGGGTCTGCTCTGGCCATGTGGGGAGGGGGACAGAGCATCCTTTGGTGGCTGGGACTTGCTCGGGGGTCGGGCGCCTGTTGTGTAATGGGGGGGACCCTGCTCCAGTGAGGAGCCAGGGCCTGCCACATGGCGGGGTGGGTCCCTGCCCAGGTGGGGAGCCAGGGCCTGCTGCATAGCAAAAGGCCAGGGCCTGCTCTAGGGGTTGGGGCCTACTGTGGGCACATGGCAGGCAGGGAGGGGCAGGGTATGCTTTGGCATTTGGAGCCCTGGTCCTGTGATTAGAGGCCTGCACTGAGGCCACATGTTGGGAGGCCAGAGCTGTTCCAATCTCTGGGCTGCTTCCAGGGCCAGCTCCAGGCTGTGGTGAAGCTGCTCCTGGGGCTGGAGACCCAAGCATCTCTGTTTCCCCCACTCCCATGCCTTTCCTTCTCCCCTCAGAGCTCCCTGATCCCCAACCCTCTCTGCACATGTTGTTGCTCCACCCACAGCACCTCACTTCCTGAAAACCCTGGGTGCTGGCATCTGCTTCCCTCTGCCCCGGATGGGGGATCACAGCTAGCCCTCCAAGGGGTAGCCTGAGGCATCCCCTACCCTGCACACAGGCTGCCTACAGAGCAGCAGTCCATAGATGGTGGAGGGAGGCATGTCTTATCTTCTCCCCAAGAGGTAGGGGGGTACTACCTGGGAGAGTCTTTCCAGGAACCGCACCACTGGTAGGTGACACAGTGGCATCCATCCGAACAAGCGCATGTGCCCTCATTGTTGGAGCAAGATAAAACTCACTCCGCTTATGGATAGAAAATCTTAGAGGGAACACTGCGTGTGGACACAGTTTACTGGTATAAAAATGGCCTGAAAGTGTTATTTCCTTTCTTGACTGGGAAGAGCTGTATCACAATGCTTGTGCTGGGGAATTGAGCACTTTGTATCATGTACATGTGTTAATCTACATAGTCTGCAGACAGAGTTCAAACACTTGCAGCAAGCTAAATGTTCTCTGATGAAGCTCTCATCACCTCCTGCGTTAAGTTAATGTCTCACTTAGGGATGCAAAAATATCTTTGTTCAGGATCCATCAGATCTGAATACTGCCACATCACTATACAGGTCAGAAACCTCTTACTGGCAGAGTAGGAACAGCTAGAGATATTCAATATGAGCTGTCAGCACCAAACTCTGAGCATAAAATAGGCGGACTTTGTGCAAAAAATCACAGACTCACAGAGATCTGACCTTTCTTCAACCACTTATTATGTTCAAAAGGGACATTGCATGTACTTCTGCCACATCACCGTGCTGGCCAATGTACCCCCAGAACACCACGCTCTCAGACTCTTGATCAAGATGTGAAGAGGTGCACAACCTTACCCTACTTCATGCGAGCTGACCCCAGAGAGCTGAGGATTTGCAGCATAGAGCCAAAACTAGGAACTTCAATACATGATTCCTGGGGTAAAGGCAACACACATGGTCACTGTGACTAGCAGAATAGTCCTTAGTAGTCTGTGCATGTTTGATGATATTACTGATATAACTAAGTATACTCTTGTGGACTTATAGCACTTCAGCTGTACTGGTGTGGTACACTTAAAATGTCTATTGCCTAATGCAGACATGTCCTTAGTTGGCTAATTACGAACATAGAAGGCTAGACTTAGACAACTGGTTTCTAATTTTTGGCCTAAATCTAATCTAGAGAAAATTGCTGAAAGACTGAGAGGGAGGGAACTTCCTGCAGTGTCCTCTGAAAGAAGACACAATAATTTTAGAATGGACCTATTGGAATTAAGCAGTGGCAGGGAAACTTAGGTAGTTATCGAATTGGAGAAGAAAAAGTGTTTAGCTTGAAAGTATATAGGGGTATGTCTACACTAGCCACCCTAGTTTGAACTAGGGTGGCAGTGTAGACATACCCTAGGATTCCCTCCCCCTATTCCTCCCTGCCCCCCCGCTCCCGTCCATTAATCAATAGTTAGAGTCTCTGCCCAAAGAGATACAGTAAAAGACTGGCATAAAGGAAAGGTTATACTCCAGGCACCTGTATTTATGTGTGTGTGAATCATCTTCATGTATCACTGTATTCAAGAAAAGGAGTCAAAACAGGATTGAATTTGGATGACTGGACACATCTGGGTATTGATGGTAGTTCTTGTTTACATGAGGAGGGTTGGAATGACAGTCAGATTTTAAATCAGGATGGAGTTTTCCTTTTATTTATATTGATGCATCTTGTTTTATTTCACTTTCCTATACAGCTTTAGCTAGGGATCATTCATTTAGATAAGGAAACTGTTTCCCATCAATCAGATTTCCTCATTGGCCATATAGGCTTACATATTTCCCAATTTTAAAAAAAATCATATTTCCATAATAGTCAAAAGTTTGGTGTTTTTCGTGCAGTAGCAGCACAAAGAATTTATGTACCAAGGATCCAGATTTAGAGTAGACTCTAAGCATTTGATACCCCACTTTCTTATGGTTGCTTTCATTCTAAGATAACATAAAGCAATTTTGTACTTATTTTTCATGTAGAAGATTAAAATGTGTATTGTCAATAGCCACCAGGAAGCAGGAGAAAAAATGAAAACAAAACAAAACAAAACAACCCACGCCCCCCAAAAAAGAGTAAACCCAGTGACAAAGAACAGGTGTCCCAAACAAAATTAGGCAATGTGACACTGAAAAAGTACAACCTGATATGTTGCCTTCTAATACACAGAAAATGTAACACTATGAGTTGATTGTTTCACTGAGAGGGGGAGAGGGGGACACATACTAACTTGTCAAAGATGCCAAACTCTATACTTAGGAAGAGAATATCTTTGAGATTGAGGTTGCATGATATTCTGTGGCCTGCAATGTGCAGGATGTCAGACTAAGGGTACGTCTACTCTATGGGACAAGGTCAAATTAAGATACAGAGCTTCAGCTACATTAATTTCGTAGCTAAAGTTGAAATATCTCAACTTAACTTTTGGTGCTGTCCACACTGCAGGAATTCAAAGGGAGGACATTTTCCCTTTAACTTCCCTTACTTCTCGTGGAAGCAGGACTACCGGCATCGACTGAAGTATCCCTCTCAGTTTGAATTTGCTGTCTTAACTAGACTCACTAATTTGAACCCTGGAAGATTGACAGTGGCAGCTTCAATCCTCTCTGGAGTGTAGATGTACCCTAAGTGATCATGAAGATTTCTTTTGGCCTTAAAATATCTGGGTGTGTCTACACTGCAGTTAGAAAACAACAGCTGGTCCATGCCAGCAGATTCAGCCTTATGAGACAGCCTCAGGAACAGTTTAATTCTGGTGTAGATATACTCTATGAGTCTATGAGTCTGGGAAGAGAATGAAAACAATAGCTTCTACTATCATGAAATATTGGCAGATTCAAAATTCAATCAAATCTCAAGGCTACTGGACCAGAAAGCTGTGAGCTCATCCTCATGATCTGATTAATTTTCATGATTCATACCTTGTGGGAGTATTATTCCCATTGACAACAAGTTAAGGCATCAGACCAAAAAAAAAAAAAAAAGAAAAAGAAACCAAATCATTAAAGAGCACGTATAACAAGATACATTCATTTTTCTTAATACTGGAGATCACATTGCTGCACCCAGTCAAACAGAGACAAGTACCTGAACATTCTGATGCAGCTGTAAATGCAGATCACTTTCAGGAACACTGTGAATTATATTAAGGAATCTGTCACAGTAAGGTATATACTTAAGTGAAGAAGTGATTTTTAAAAAGAATTTATTACATAATACTTAGCTTCATAACCTGTGAGGTAAAGGTAGCAACCTTGCATAATCCTGAAAATGAAAGACTGGTTCATCTCTGGGCTCATCAGGCAGCTCATTTGAGCATCTCATAGACCATGCTGGGATATTTTAATGTACTTTCCTCTTTAATGAACTCTACTGTTCAAGGGAATAAATTTAGAAGCTTGAAGCTACTGTATTTCTGTTCTTTGTACTTTAGTGACTGCTGCAAGCCCAGTTCACATAATATACTGTTATCAGAGTAAATACAGAAATCTATGGGGTATTGCTAAAGCCAGAGCCTATGTTCAGAGCATTAACAGCTGTAAATCAGTCTTCAAAAATAAAAATTAAAGAAATAAATAAATTAAATCCATCTTCAACAGAAGAGGACTGTGGTTCTATGTTTTTATTATCAAATTAATTTCCCAGTAACACTACATTCATGGTTAAGCACCTTTCTGTCTTCAATGAAGGCTACCTGGGTTGGAACACAAAGGATATCATAGGGCCCATGGACAATATAAAATACAATAAAAACTTACCTTGCCTATCAAAGGTCCTATGGTTTTGGAAGTAGTGAGCCCTGCAGGATTCCCTCCTCTCCGCCCGCATGCATTAGTTACAGAACAAGGTCTAGCAGCAGAAGAAATACTTCACCCTGCCAGGAGAACAGCAAAGACAGTTTACTCCCACTGTGCCTTATACTTTTTGGTTATCCTTTTTGATGTTGTTGTATTAACAAGACAAGAAAAAAATTATCAAGTGAAATTTAAAAGTAAAAAGAAAAAAGGGTGATGCTATTCACATATAAATAATGTAAGGAAGCTTGGTGTTTTACTATCCAAAAATTGTCCTTCATTTTTCCTTCTAAAATCAGTTCCCCAAGTGTCCTCATATTACAAGAAAACAATGCATCAATTGCAGTTATATTTATTCATTAATGCTGGTATAATCTTCTTCAAAATCTTTCTTTCCAATGATATAGAATGATGAGTGTGTGTATGTGTGCATGCGTGTGTGTGTGTGTGTGTGTGTGTGTGTGTGTGTGCGTGCACGCCTGTGTGGAAGAATAGGTGGGGAGTCACAGAATGAAGAGAGAGACAACAGTCAAGGTGTTTTTTTTAAATAGCTTCTAAAATGTCTGAGTCCCTATTTAGGCAATTACATATGTGAGTGGATTTGTAGAGCTAATCAGAAAATTATTTGTTTTGTGCAAAAAATTGTGACAAAAGCAGTACTGTTTCTGTTTGCCTATAAATATTCTTCACAGTCATCAGGTTTTACTGAAAAACTTAAAATCCTAAACAAACTGCCAAACAGCAAGCCCCAAAAATATTTCACAAGAATTTTTTTTAAACAAAAAATTCCATTTTGTCCTCAAAGCCTTTTTCCATGGAAAAAAAATCTTTCTAATACAAAAACGTCAATCATGTCCACAGATTTTCAGAGGTGTGGTAACATTCTTGCACTCCAAACATGTTGGAACCTGGAACTCCCCCTTTGCACCCCAAACACCTCATCCTCAGCCCCACATCAGAGCCCACACCCCCAGTCAGAGTCCTCACATCCTCCTGCATCCACCCTGCTACCTCAACCTGCAGACCCCACACATATTCATTTTTGGCCTCGTTTTTGGCCCCACACCAGAGACTTGGGAGCCCCACAAAATCCAATAGGTCTGGGGGCCCAGAAGAGTTAATCCATCCCTGACTAAAGGTGAATTAAATGAGTTTTGTGTGTGTGTGTATGTGACATGAGCGCACACTCGGAGCAGGTGAGGTAAGTGAGTGAGATTTCTTCTTTTCCCCCACTTGTTTGTGGCCCCCAAAAGATTTTTCTGTGGATCAGATTATCTCCCAAGGTCCCTTCCAGCCTACAAAATGATTACATGGGTCTATGATTCCTTGCTCATCTAAACACACTTTTCTCCATTAGCCTATCTGTTGTTGCCTGTTGTTGTGATTGGTCAAACTGGATTTTGTAAAATTCAGAGTCAAAATAATTATCAAATGTAAACATGGGTTATAATTTGGTCCCAAATACCCAAATTAAAAATGGACGGAAGATTAAGAACATTTGCAATTTAATTTATTTTTGTTTTAAACATTATTGTTTTCTGAAGATTTCTTTGTTATTGCACAATAATTTGTACAGTTTAGGAGTCAGATTCGTTTTTTGTTTAATGTTCTTATCTCCTGAATTACACATTTTAGATTATTTAAATTGTGTTCTGAAATACAATTTGTTTGTTTAGTTTTTACATTTTCCTCAGTTTGAATTATAATTGCCAAATCAGTTTCAGTGTGTCTATTGCCAATTTCTAGTCAATTTCTCTCTATAACAAAAATATAGCAGTATTCAATACTACAATAAAATGAAATGTTTTGGTTACAAATGCTGCAGTGGAATATTTAACTCCCAATAACACATGTATTTAGCCGGAATTTTAAAAAGGAAAATATTTCTATTGATCTTAATTTTAAAATACTATTTTCCCATTAAAATAGGAATGTAGAAAAAACAGACCATGGGGATAAAGAATAATTAATGTTCTATTTGCTATTAGGCTCAATTCTTCTACATTTTAGTGACGTTCAGGTCTTAAATAGGTTTAAAGGATAACTTAGCCTTGTGTTGGTCCTCTGTCCAGCAATTAATTTCACCCTCTTCTAAATGTTCACTATAATATTACCAGAAGAGTACACTCAGCATGCTGGAGAGCCATATATGGATGCAAGCCAGCATTTACAGGAAGGAATAAAAAGGAAAGTTTGCTCTTCAAGTACTTGGAAAAGAAGAAATATAATATTTAACTTTATTTGACTCATGTGCCCTGTCTCACTCTCCTAAGGCATATGCTGTATTATTGTTGTTACTTGAATATTTAAATGGTCATAAGCACATTTGTTGTTTTCAACTATTTATAAAGTAATGGTTGTAACATTCTTTATTATCTGTACTCTATAATGTATCTTTAATATTTGTCATAGTTCAGTTAATTCATTATTGGTATTTTATTATAGATCAGCCATTCACACCGATTAAAAAAATGAAGTTACTGAAATACCACTTTAGCAAGTAAGTTGCATTGCAAGTTAAGAGCCTTCTTCATTTCAAGAGTGTCCTTATTCCCTTCTGAAACTGTGAATTATTTTTAAAAAATCTAATTAATCCTAATAGTCTTGATTTCTTCACATGATTTTAATACCAAGTGGCAAATCTGTTCTATTACCTCATCACAATTTAGAAGTGCCATGGATTGATTTCCACATAAAACCCTATGTGGAAATCAATCCATGGCTCTTCTCGCTGTAAGTGTCCTGTGCTTAAAAATCAACACAGTACATCCATCCAAAAAAAATTAAGTTGAAAAATGTTTTTTTCCCTGATCTAGTCATTCAGATTTCACAGCACATCTTATTGTCACTGATGTCATTGCTTCAAATTGCAAAATGAAGCACATCTTGTATAGGTTATTCAATCAAAAGTCCCGCCTGTCTACTTAATTTTTCTGCTGCCACCATGTTTGTTTGATGGTAATTCCTTGTGATGCTATAAGGCCAGGTGCCTCCTCATGCCAGATTCTCAAGACAATTCATTTGCATGTGAATACCAAGGAGATATTTGTTGATCGATTGTATTTTTCCATCTGTCTATATCCTGTAGACATTATGTATTCCCTGTAATTAATTAATGATAGATCAACATTGTGTTAATGTAAGAATGTATTCAGGTATTCAAACTTCATGAAAATGAATGGAATGTTAGTTGTATTATTTTCACATATCTATTCCAATAATAATATAATCTCAGGCATTTATATTATGTATATTCTTGTAATTAAATAACTCACTGCATGCAGATTAAATCTTGAGAAAATTCAAACAAAAAAGAGTACTAACAAGAGCCATTGTGCGGCAAATGGGGGTTCATAGACTCTAAGCATCATCCTCTTTTACCATCATCAAAAAATGCTTGTGCTGGGATGTCTGTGTGAAAAAGCTTTTGGATTTCCAAAAATGATCGTGTGTCTCTGAACTGTCTGGGTTCCAACAGGGTGAAAATGCTGAGTGAGTGGAAAAAGATCCTCAGAGAGATCCTGCATGAACCTGAACGACTTTGGAGATTGGCAGATTACTTGATCTCTGTTTAATAACTTACAAACTTTGACTCACTATTTAATGTATTTTAGCTATTTAACTTTTCACTAACTCTCATTTCCTTTTCTTTGCTGCTTAATCATTTAGTGTAATATCTGAGTACACTCAGGGTAGAGGTGGCTCCCGCACGTGGAAGGTGGGCTAAGGAACATCGTGAAGGTAAGGTGGTGTGGTAGGTGTGGGGGTGTATTCTCCAGTGGCCTAGGAGACAGGGCATTCCCCCTGAGGAGGGCAGGGTGGTGAACTCAAGTCCTACCCATCTTGGGATGGGGCAGACAGCCAACACACAGGTTGCCCTGGTGAAAGTAATTGATTTGTAAGTAACTGGTCTTTTAGGATTGGGAGAAGCTGATGTGGTATAATTTTTGGTTTATATAACCTTTTATCACAAAATTCAGTTTCTCTGTGTGGCAAGGCAGGCTGGTGGTTCTAAGCGGACTGTCTGTGACTCTATGGTAATACCTGTCTAGTGTTCCAACAAGCAAGAGTGCAAACTTGTTACTAGCTTGGTGAAATCTAACCATAGAATATACCATCAATTTGGAATAATTCCCTATTTTGTGAAAGTCTGATCTGAGATTGGCACTCACAGTTGTGAGCCATTCTAGACAGCATAAGACTCCCATTATCAATACAACAGCATATAAACTCTTCTTTAAATATGGATTCCGGGTTCAGTTTCTAGATTCAGCCCAGAAGAGTGGAACAGTGCAATTTATAGCTACCAGGGCTGGTAATTTCAAGTAAAGAGGCAAAACATGCTGGAAGACAGAATGCTGTACACAAATAGTTCCATCTCCATAGAAGAGGGAGAGACGTGGAAAGGCGGGAGCTCTCCATTTCTGTTATAAAATGGTCCTGTCAGATCCTATCAGAGAGTAAGCCTGAGAAGAAATTTAAGCTATAGATAACCTTTACAGGTAGTGTCTTGGAAGGAATCTGGAGGGTAGTGGCATCTGTGGTTGTTGAAGGAGTTGATTGAGAAACTGTAAATATGGATAAGAAATCCTGAAAGAAGAAGTTCAGTATATCTACACTGCATTCCTCTTTCAAGAGAGGAATGCAAATGTAGCCGAGTGAAATTGCAAATGAAGCGCGGATTTGAATTTCCCTTATAAAATGAGGTTTAAGGGTTATTTCAAAAGAAGGGTTTTCTTTCGAAATAACCGCGTCTAGACAGCATTTCTTTTTTCGAAATAGGATATTTTGAAATAGCACCCGGACACAATTCATTTGCAATTTCGCTCAGCTGTATTTGCATTCCTCTTTTGAAAGAGGAATGCAGTGTAGACATACCCTTTGAGATTATTTCTTGGAGAGATTTGGAGATTGTGGAGAATAAGAGCTAGTGAAAGAAGTGGGCTTAGGTGACATATTGGCTTGTAAGTGTGAATAAGGCCCTTTTCCTTTTATGACATCTAAAAGCATAGCTTCTGGTGGGGGGTAGCTAGAAGCATGAAGGGGACACATTAAAGACTTGCACAGACCCTGCGCGTATGTAACCCAGTGAGCAAGAAAGACTACGTGAAGAAATGGTTTGATTTGGACTCTTGTTCGCCTTAAGAGGAGTGGAGTTCTTGTTCAGTAGGACGGAATACAATACAAGGACAAAGTCCCTTTTAACCTCTGTGAGGAATGAGAGCTGAGGAAACTGCACACTATCTCTGATGACAATAAGGTAGGATTTCTGTTTTCACTTGGTAACATTCAGTAATGAGAATACTCCATGTAAATCCTCTGCATGTTAATGAAAGCAGAGCTCCCAGTGTGCTTTGTGGGTGTATTTAAAGCTGGTGTACCTTTATTTGATTTGTATTACAAATGTTAGTCTTTCCTAGTGCAATGTCTCTCCCCCAGTTCAATAAAATGATGTACCAATACATGGGAGCTCAGTTAGTTTAAGATTATAGCATGGCAACGTTCTTAAACAGTAATTTTCGGATCATTTTACTGTTAAGTACTGAAAAGTAGTGAGGATAATCTAACCACATATTGCAATATCTGCTATGAATCTGTAATTACACTGACAGAAATCAACTCAGATGGGACTTTGGGTGAAATTCCCTACATCACAAGCGGTCAGCACAATTTAAAACTTCTCTTCAGCTCTATTCTCAGTGCTTCAGTGGTGCAAGGGTTTTCTGTTGGTCCTCTGTATAGGACTAAATTTCAACCAGGGTGCATAAATTACAATTATCTATTTTCATTTAAATAATAGTAAGAATCTAACCTGAGGGTAATAGGTTGGATTAAGGATGTTAAGAGGTGGGTAATTCACTAATCATGCAGTCGATAGAATTTTTATCAACTACATGATCAGTCAATAGGGGAAGAAGCGCTCAGTCCTGGCTTGCGTTGGTACAGGAGCTACTGCCGCTGCAGCTCTGCAGTTGAAATGTAGTAAGAGTTGGGTGGGCAGACAGCCTGGCTCCTACTACATTTAAACTGTAGAGTCAGAGGAGGCTCTATGGGACCAGAACCCCAGAGATAGCTGTCTTACTTTTAATAAAATTTTATCCAGAGCAAGATCATATGTTCTTCACTCCTTTTACCAATGAAAAAAAGATAAGCACAGCTGTTGTCCCCACTCCCCCACTCTACGCTAGGTAAAATAATTTACGCTGGGTTTAATAAACAGAAGTGATTCTATTAAGTGTAAAAAGTAGGATTTGAGTGATTGCACATGATAGCACACAGATCAAAGTAAGTCACTAAGTAAAATAAAACAAAACACGCCAGCTTAGCTTTATAATTTAAGTAACTTTTTACATGCAATTTCTTACCATAACAGTAGTTTTAATCCTTTTTTCTTACAAGCAAGGCTACCTCCTAACTTGGGCCCAGTCCTTCCCCCATTCAGTCTCAAGGTACATCTACACTGCAACACTATTTCAAAATAACTAGTGCTATTCCGAAATTACTTAGTCCGCTTCTACACAGCAGGCAGTTATTTTGGAATAGTGTCAAAATACTGTCAAGCTGGAGGACTCCTTATTCTGACTCTTGTAACCCTCATTGTATGAGGAATAAAGGAAGTCAGAGGAAGAGTGCTCTATTTCGACATAAGTGCTATGAGACGCTCCCTATTTCGAAATAAGATACGCAATTGACGTAGCTCAATTTGCATAGCTTATATCAAGTTAAGCCCTGCAGTGTAGACACATCCTCAGATGTTTCCAGCAGTCATGTTGGTGGTAAGCAGAGCATGTCTTGATATCTTGCAACTGCTAACTCCCCTACTGTTTGGTTCCTGCCTATAAATAGATTTTGCCCAAGGAAGAAATACTTTCTGTTGAGCTTCAACCCTTTCACCTTCTCTTCCCCCACAGTCAGAAGGGGTTCCAATGTCAGGAGGCCTGGCCACATGTCTTGACAGAACCAACCACAGTTCAGGCTTACGACCTTGAGTACCAGGCCATTATGTTTCTTAATTACTACTAAATGATTTCACTAACACACCTAGATTAATAAACAGGTTTATATTTCATATGAAACTGATTCATGCACACAAATAGAATTTACACATTCAGGGCATTACAATCTCATAAATGACAGGTTACATGCACCATTTTGCATAGAACATATTTGAGTTAGGCAAATTCATATTCAAAACTATATTTTCATATTTTCATAAAAAAATAGGGACGTGTCAGTGAGGTGCTACACCAGCATGAAAAGACACCCAGCCAGCTTAAATTGGTGTAAAAGTGGAAGCACTTCATTTGCTTCAGTAAAGTGATGCCATTTTACTTCAGATGAGGATCTGAAACAGTACTATGTCTATAATTGTGTAAGAAGAAGAATTTATAAAACCTAAATTAAAAGAACAACGAGGTTGTACAGTCAAAACTTGTTAGAAAGTGCCGGATTTAAGGTTTCATAATTCAGCCCTATTATCTATGGATATTATAATACAATCTTTAATTACATGATCACACATTATTTTTCTGCCTCATTCAGTGCACAGAGCTGAATCAGGGTGGGTGGCTGTAGGACTTCACCATCATGTACTGCAGATTTTGGAATGTGTGTAGTGAATGAGACAAGGACTGTTGTTAAAAAAATGGTGGTCTCATAGGGTACGTCTACACTAGCCCCCTAGTTCGAACTAGGGAGGCTAATGAGGGTTAAACCTCATGGAATGGGGAACTAAGGGGTTTATCTCGGAATCCCACTTCTCTGCTGCGTGTAGATGTGGGCAGTTACTTCAGGCTAGTCAGTTTCCAAAATGGTGACCGGCCGGGAATATGCTAATCAAATGCGGGATATTTAAATCCCATGCTTCATTAGCAATTTCAGTCGCCCTCATTAGCCTCCCTAGTTTGAACTAGGGGGCTAATGTAGACGTACCCATAGCTAACACCATGTCCTTTTTCTCTAATGGCCCTCCCCACGAAAAATATGCTTTTTTTCCTGTTCCTTTCCTTCTCCTTCTAATCTTCCCAGTCTGACCCTATTCCCTTCCACTTCCCCTGCTAGTCTCCCCTCATGCCTGCCAGTGGCAGGCCCTCTCTCAGTTCTGCTCCCAATTCTGGCTTTCAGTGACACAGAGGTTCCTGTCAGCAAGGAAGAGCAACTGCAGAAAAAGTCCATGACAGTCCTGTCAGGTGCACACTCTCTGGTTATGTCTACACTGTGGGCTTCTTGTGCAAGGCCTATTTGTGGAAGACATCTTCCACAAAATGTTCTTGTACAAGAGAACATCCACACTGCCATGTGCTTTTGCACAAGAGATGTGCTTTTGCACAAGAGAGCGTCCACACTTCCATGGACACTCTTGCACAAGAAAGCTCTGATGGCCATTCACAGAATGGCCATCAGAGCACCTGTGCTTTTTCTGATAAACCCTGTTGTCCATCCACACATGCCTTTTTGCACAAGAGCTCTTGCGCAAAAAGGATTATTCCTCGTAGAAAGAGGAATAGCTCTTGTGCAAAAAGCCCTGTCTTCTGATAATCTACTGTACTTTTTTCTTGAACAGAAACGCACTTGTAGTGTGGACACTCCGTGAGTTTTTGCTAAAAAACCGGCCATTTTTGCGCAAAAACGCTGCAGTGTAGACATAGCTTCTGTGTGACAGTGGGGGGTGGGAGTGTTGGCCCACTCATTGGAGATTGAAAGGGTGGAGCATTTCTAACAAGCTTCCACTGAACAGGTACAAAAAGGGTTTCTCTCTCTCCTTGTAATTTGAGTCATTGTGGGTGGATTATTTGTAGGATAGCACAATATATATTTCTGACATCAGAACAACCTGCTTGTGAAATTGTAAGTGACTGCTCTGAAACCTAGAAGCACTGGATTTTCTCAGGAAAATAATTGTATGTTTCTTTTTGAACATGGAACAAAACAATGTATTTTTCCCTAACCTGGTCCTAGGAAACAATTGGACTGTTTTTGTTGGCAGTGTTTAATAAAAAAAAAAAAAAGTTAAGCCCAAGGCTGACATGCAGCACGGAAAAAATCAGCCAGCATGGTTAAAGACTGACACAGTTATAAACTGTGTTAAAGACTGACATAGTTATAAACTATGGACATTTTGCATGTGTCCTGGTAAAAGGGTTTAGGGTATATATAAATGGACAAGACAAAGGGGCTAAAAAAGCTAGATCTTCCACTATGCTCAGCTGCTCATCACTGCCCTTCTACTGTGTGGGGAACAGAGTAGCAGCGGTTATTGCAACCTCAGTAGTACTTTAGCAGCTCTAAATTAGTTCTCTGCCCCTCTGAAGATAAGAGTAGTAGAGGGAATTCTGTCTGGAGTGTTAACAATTTTGCACGTAAATGCAACCAGTGAGCTCACCAGTATAGTAAAACAACAACAACTGCTGTGATTCTGATATCATACCATGGTAACTATGCCAACTTGATATGGCAGGTGCCCAATGGCCCACATCAGTACCCTGCCTATTGGCTCTCTTTCTCTCACTCTTTATTTTAAGTCACAAAGAGGTAGCCGTGTTAGTCTGATCTTGGTAAAACAAAAAAGCAGTCATGTAGCACTTTAAAGACTAACAAAATAGTTTATTGGATGATGAGCTTTTGTGGGGCAGACCCACTTCATCAGATCATGCAACATGACTGCTTCTTTATTTTAAGACAGAGCTAACTTGGCTTAGGTGCATAAGTCCAATAGAGGATCACAGCTATGAATCCCAAATGGGGATGGTAACTACCATTAAGAATATGGTCTGAAACCTTTCCCCTTCCTTCAGCATTTTGATCCTAGATACCTTATGCAACTTCTTGGTTAGTATTCTGGCCTCGGAGAAACCTATTCTTAATCACCTACCTTTTTTCTGCACACTGCATGAGGATCCTGGGCGTTAAGCAACCAGGATGGGGGCAGACTAACCAGTGAGCGATGACTGGAGCTGTGGTCAATTGTTGAAAGCCAAGACCACATGTAAACCCAGAAGGCAGAGTGCAGGGTCAGAACCAGAGGTCAGGAACTAGACATCAGATTAAGGGGTGAAGTTGGAGTCCTTAGTCGGGAACTAGAGCTGAGGGTCAAACCAAAGTAAGGAACTGGATTGAGCAAGGCAGCAGGTAAGGCTAGGTGCAGGCAAGAGCAGGAGGAGCAAGGTAATACAGGAGAAGTCAAAGTGATGCCCAAGAGTATAGAGAAGCTGCTGCTGCTATTGGCTTTAGAGTCAGGCTGGTGGGCTCTGCAGGCAATCTGGTCTTGCAACTACTAAGCAGCATGCTGTAGGACAGCTGTACTGATGACGCTTCTTGGAGACAGTTCTGCTTGGAGACAGACTCTGATTCCTGACTATACCACCACCTATAATGTCACGGGGAGGCCGAAGGACCTGCCTTCACAAGGTAAGCATTATAGAAGTCATGCAGGAAACCGGGAGCATGTATGTGGTCTACATGTTCCCATGAACACTCATTTGGGCCATACCCACCCACTCCTGTCAATTAGATATTTTAATAAACCTGATGACAGTCTTGAATCAGCCAAATATTCTTCCTGACCCTAAATGGTTATAGGAGAAAGATGAGGAGCAACAAATGGGTTTAAAAGCAGGGCCTGGAAGAGGGGACAAATCTTGAAGGAATCTATTTAGAAGGTAACCAGATTAATCTGTTTTGTGATCTGAAAGTGATACTTATGGTTTAGTTTTACAGAGGAGGTGATTGCAGATTCTAGGCGGAGAGTCACACCTAATCCCTCACCGTGTAACCAGGTGTTAGCATGACTGGCCTGCATACCATTTATACCATTTGTAGGCAGCTGTAGCAACTTCTAATTATCTCTGGACCTCTGGGTTTTTCTTTTGGGTGCAGACTATGTAACACCTGGCATCCATGATTTGGTGAGGATCACTGGATGAGCTCAAGGATGGAACCAATAGTTAGCCAAGAAGGGAATCTGCTTAGCAGAGGCGTGTATGGTAGGTAGTGTATGAAAACACATCTTGAGGTATCAGGGACACTCAATCATCTTAATGATAGTTCAGGAAGCAACCTTGGCATTCTTTTAAGACCTGACTGACTCATTCTGGCTACCCATTGGTTGGCATGATAGGCTGCTGAAGTCAGGGTTTCAATCCTCAAGCAGTGTAGAAATTCTCACCAGAAGCGGGAAATAAAATGGCATCTTTGATCAGGCATTATGCCTGTAGGCAAACCATGCTCACAAACAAGCAGGGAAACATTCAACATAGTTTTCAAAGTAACTCATTGAAGTGAGCTCAGGCCCAATATTATATGTAAAAAGCAATAAAGTTAACATATCAAGACATTAAATTCCTACTAGTTTAGTCTTAGTACACGTTAGACAGACTCTGGCCACTGGTCCTCAATAGTTATGTGTAAGTATAGCTCATTCACAACTTGTGGAGGAGTAAAGAATGTGCATCTGCCTAGGGTGGATAATATCTCCTTCCATAACAAAATTGAAGCTTGGTAACCACTAATTTACTCCTACATATATGTAAAATTTCCTTCTGTGCAGCAAATGAGTCATAATACATGATAATACAAATGATTAAGACATAGTGCTTGTTGATTTTCTGTGGTGACCTGAAATCTGACTCAGACCCTATTACGTTTTCTGTCTAAATGTCTGTTGTTTTCACGAATAACTATGTAAGGTTTTGCATACTGTGTGCCAGCAATGAAAAGAGGAAACTATTAGATACTAATGTAAAGATAATTAACTCTCTGCATGCTGCTATAAGGCAAATAATCCTTATACTTTTAAAGGCATTTTGGAAAAGTTGCCAGCTTTAGAAGGCTGGGTACTTTAGAGCATTAGATAATTTTCGGTGCTGAGGAATAGACAGATGCCCAAGACTAGAATACAAAGGACAGATATTTGGAACTGTCTCGCAAAATCTGGAAAAAATTGATAAAACAGAGAGGTTTTGTCTACACTGGCGGCTTCTTGCACAAGAACATCTTGCACAAGGTTTCTTGTGCAAGAAGTCTTGCGCAAAAAAAGTCCACACTGCCATGTGCGAGCTGTGCTTTTGCGCAAGAGTGCCCATGGCAGTGTGGATGCTCTCTTGCGCAAGAAAGCTCTGATGGCCATTTTGGCCATAGGGCTTTCTTGCGCAAGAAATCCCTGCTGAGCGTCCACACTGCCCTTTTGCGCAAGATCTCCTGCGCAAGAGGGCTTACACCTGTTAAAAAAGAGCGTAGCTCTTGAGCAAGGAGCTCTCTCTTACCATGCCATACTGTACATTTACTTGCGCAAGAGCAGGAGGGCAGTGTGGACGCTCTGCAGATTCTTGCGCAAGAACGGCCGTACTTGCGCAAGAAGCCGCGAGTGTAGACATAGCCAGAGAGTCTTATATCCTGATACCACAATCTATACAATCTCTGACACTGTTGCTCTTTTCCTGGGCTCTATCCAACTTTTTCTACCTATCTGCTGTCCCTTCCACCACTTTGAATAACACAAACTTCCTCCACTCCCTGCAGCTACTTCACCCACACTAAGATTCTTTCCAGAGGCTGTTTTCCCAGGAAGGATCCTAGAACTTGTCGTCCCCCACACCTCTCAAAAAAAAGACCCTCCTCCTTGTCTCTTGCCAATTACGCCCACTTGCTACCTCCACATCTCGGGGACAAGCAGGCATGGGGAAAATGCCAACCAGACCAGGAGCCTGTGGGCAGGAGTGGGGTAGATGTGGCAGCTTGGCTTCCTTCCATGTCCCACACACAGTGGGTCCAGCACTCGCAGCATCCCGCAGAGAGTGAACTTCTATCCATGCCCTTTGGAGGAAGGGGGTATGTTGAGGAAAGTGGGTGTGACTGGCACATGCCATTTCCCAGAGAGAGTGCTACTGAGATCCCCTCTTCTTCCTCCCTTGGGCAGGTTCCCGTACAGCGGATCGTTCTCCTCCACATCACCGTGATTAACCAAGAGCGGATTTTGCCTGAATGCAGGCAGGAGACTGTGCTGTGTGCAGCACTACTGAGTTTCCATGACTCCAGCCTACTTAGTGGTGGCGTCCCACCATGGAGACCGGAGTAAGGCAGGCTGTCCAGGAATCTTGTGAGAAGGAGCAAGGAGTTCCTGTCTGACAGCATCATGGGGCTGAGTGCTCCGGACTGGCCCTCCATGTGCACCCATGTGCACAAGCAGCTGTGCGAGCCCCAGACCGAGAAGGCTGAGTAAGGAGTGTGCAGCCCCTTGCCACCTGCCCCCGCATTTGTATGAGGAAAGTGATAGAACTCACTGGCGGTGCCTTGCCCACGTTTGTCTGAGCCCTGGGAGACATCCAGGAAGGGGAGACCAGCTCAATCTGATGATGACCTCCTGGCTGATGGGCATTGTGTCCAGGCTAGCCTGCTCCTCCTCCTTGTCCTCCTCCTCCTCCTTGTTCTCTTCCTTGTCCTCCTGCTCCTCTCCAGAACCCCATCATCATGGAAGCTGATGATGGGCACGTCTTGGCCAGAGCCAACGAAGAGCAGGGAGAGGTGACTGGTCCCCCTTCCAGGATGGCATCCAGCTGCTCGTAAAAGTGGCAGGTTGCGATGCAGCCTGAGAGTGGGAACTTTGCTCCCTGGACTTTGTGTATGACTGCCAGAGGTCTTTGATCTTCATTCTAATCTGATCCAGGGTCCGGATGTGTCTCTTCTGGGCCAGACTGGCAGCCATCCAGCTGCTGTACACCTCTGCATTGTGACTCTTGGGGCAAAGGTCCTGGATGTTGATTTCCTCACCCCAGACCTCGATGAGATCCTGGCTTTCCACACCAGTCCAGGCTGATGCCCTCTTTCTCCCCTGGCTAGAGGCTTCAGCGGTGGCTGCAGGCATGCTGGCAGCTGTGAGGAGCTCAGAGGGAGTGATGAGGTCTGCCATGGCTACACTCAGGAGGACTGTGTGGCACGGGGCTGGCAGGGCTTGTGTGGTGCCACAAGCCCTTTCCCTTCTGCCTGCAGCTTTAAAGTCTGCAGGAGAAGGGGAGCAGTGGAATCGTTACAAGTGTGCCCAGAGAGAGTACAAGGGCAGCTGTGAGAGGCCTCTAGAAGCCAATTATTTCAAACTAACAGCAGCTGAGCTTCCACTCTATCACTATTTTGAAATAACAATTTTGAAATAAGCATTATTCCTCTTGACAAGCAGGAGTTATTATTTCAAAATAACAGGCTTAGTAGTGTGGACACTCTGCTTGTTGTTATGAAATAGGGGCTTTGGCTCCACTTATTACAGCATTATCTATCCTTCCACTTATTACAACATTATCTATCTATTACAGCATTATCTATGATAAACTATAAAGGTACTTCTACACCTTATACACTTCTGCACGCTTATTTCAAAGTAAGCTATTCCAGAATAGGTATTCTGAAATTGCTTATTTTGAAATAGCACATCTGCACTGTAGAGAAGCCTCAAAATTAGTCTGAGGCAGGCTTCCCTAATGTGCTATCTTGATTTATAGCCCTAGGAGGCACCGGGGAGGAATAACTTAGAATGGCCCTGGTGAGGGGCTATTTCGAAATAGCAGCAGTGGAGAGTCTACACACGCCTTATTTCAAAATAACTATTTCGGAATTGGCATTATTCCTTGTAGATTGAGGTTTATAGATTTTGGAATAAGCCATCCGATATTTCGAAATTATTTCAAAATAAAGGATTGGCTGTGTAGATGCGCACATTGTGATTTTGAAATAATGCTAGTTATCTTGAAATAATGGTGCAGTGTAGACGCACCCCTATGAGGCAGATCCCCCAGCTCTGTCTCTTCAAGTCAATGGAGCTGTGAAAATTTGCAGGAACTGAGGACCTGCCACAAAGATACTGGTGTGTCCTCACTGTTGCTTTGTTCTCTTGATAAGTTAGTTTTTGTCTGACTGTTTCTTTCATCATGTGTTTAAATTATAACTTTCATGGGGCATTGTCTGGGTTTTTTTTTTTAAATATGTTTGTACTGTACCATGACCACTGGCTAGGGTATCTAGGCATTACTGCAGAACAACCAATAATAATAAAGGTGCAAACCAGGAGAGAATCCTCTCAATCTGTTAGGTAATGTAGCAAAATATCACCAGTGATACATAGCAGTAATTAGCTAGAATAGGTTTTATTATTCATTTTTTTGATCAGACTATTAATAAACAACAAAGCCTCCCCTGATTATAAGGCTAGAAAATGAAAATGATTGTCCACAAATAGGTAAGACAAGCAAAAATAAACAAACAAACGAAATCTGCCTGCTTTCTCCTTTTTATATCTAGTCTTAATTCATTTTCAAGATTATAATAGTGCATTACTACCAGGCAAATTTTTTATTCAGTATGTGCTTTTGTCCCAGTTTTCACTTTAGTGTTTACTGATGTGGAAAACTTCACTCTGCATGTAAACTGTACTATAAATCCACCTGTCATCTTATTCACCATCATTAAACTATTGAATTAACTTGAATATGTTGACACAGTTAACTCTATTATCAATGTTTTCATTTCATTATAATGAACTATAGATTAAATTTGTTTTATGATCTTTCTAAATCACCTTTCAAAGCAATTTTTTAGATCAAATTAGAAATATACTGCACCATTAGATTAAGCTGTTTTGTTTCAGGCAGTGAACTACAAAACCACTTAAAACTATGTCAAAAGTGATATACAACTGCCATTGGAAAACCACTGAGATTTTATAGGTGTCTTTTGACCCCAGTAGTAACTTGTGAGCTGTCTTCATAAGTTCCCAGATGAAGTTCTTCTGCAATTTATGTGATCATACATCATCCATGATTGAAGCTGTATATAACCATTAGCTTCAGGTGCCATACTTGTACATTTAGAACCTTATAGTCCGGGAAGCCAAACATGCTTCCTTCATTTGTGAAATCTGAATTATTATGTGGGAGGCTTTCTCCTGCCTATTTCTTGTCACACTTATTGTAAGACATGCCATAGCATCCAATAGCCAAATAGTTCTAAAATAAAGGATTTATATACACTACTGTAATTTTTTTCAAGTCAACAATACCTCAAAGTCCCAAAGATGAAGCTAGTTTCTTTCTGTTCCCTTTCCCTTGCTTTTTAGAAAACCTGGACAATTTCATGTAAACATAGACATTAAGAAGGTACTGTTAAGGATTCAGAAGTCAGAAACTACAAAGGTATTGTAATTCTGCTGCTGGTGTATGTACTAAAATAGGGACTTTAAATCAAAGATAGTCTATTTCACACAACATTGAAAAAAATCTCTTGCAGGTCAATGAAAATCTTGTTTCAAAATATCCAGTATCTTTCCATCAGTCCTCTGATAATCATTCTTTTCTTGCCCCCCTTCAGCAAGCTTACATATGCATCTATAGCACTTCATACTCTAGTCAGTGTAACCCAGACACACAGTCTATAGGAAAAAAATATATGGAATGTACAGGTTGGACCTCTCTAGTCCAGCACCCTCGGGACCTGACAGATCCCGAATGAAAGGATTTACAAGACCATGGGAGGTCCCTCTCCTCATGGCCCATGCTTAACACTGCCCCCAGCTAGGGTTCCAGTCCAGCCCCACTACTGCCTGGCCCAATGCTGCTAGGGCCAGAGCTCCCAGGGTGCTTCCAGGGCCAGAGCTGCGCGACTGGGGCCAGAGCTCCCTGGCCACTGCCAGCCCCTACTACTGCCCAGCCACTGGGACCATATCTCCTTGCTGCTCTGTACCCCACCTCCTGACATGGGGCTCCCAGCTGTGTCACTGCCCCCCCCCCCTCGTTGCACTGCCCCCCCCCCGTTGCACTCCCTCCCAACAGCCAGACTCCCTATACCTGGGCTCTGTGGTCCAGAGAGTCACTGTTAAGGGAGGCACAATCTGTAAAACATATTGTAAAGTGAGAAGAGTCAGAAAATTACTGAAAGGGGTTTTTTACATAAATTAGCTCAAATAGCTTGAATTCTCATAGATTATATGTCTGAGCCTTTTTAGTCACTTTCTTCAGGACTTAATATACACAATCGTTTATTCACAAGAATGTGAGTGAAAAAAATATGAATCACTTTACACACATGTATAATGTTGTGGATGGTGTATGCATATGTACATGGAAGAAGGAGAGACTATAATTAAAATCAGCATGCCTTGATCTCTCACTTTGCCTAGCATTTTGCTTTGTTCTGCAACCTTAACATTGCCTCTCTCTTTTTCTCCCTCCCTCCCCACCCCATTTCTCTCTCTAATAGGGAGTTTTAGTTTAAATGTGAAAGTTATTCACATCTTCCTAGGGTGCTTACACCTTCAGCAACACAATCTTCAGAAAGCAGCAGACTGTATAAATCTTATGATCCAGAAACAATTGGGAGAGGATATTTGAGTGCATGTGTAAAAAATGAAACTATAAGAAAACATTTCAGCAATGTCAGTCTAAAGTGAAGTTCTATGAAAAAGGAGTTCTATCTACAGAGATAAGACTATGTGACAGATGGCCTCATATCAAACCTCTCTTAAACAAGATTCACTGTCAGAAGATGGGAAATACCTGAAGTAGCACAGGTACGTAATATTTTATCATAAATATTACATTATATTAATTGCATTAAAATATATTGTACAACATTTAGGGAACAGAATAAGCTTTTATCTCTATCCCAATGCACAGCAATACACTCACATTTTTAAAATGCATTTCTTCTGCCATTTTAGTACATTTATTTGCCTTGTGCTGTCACAAACCCTTTGCAACCTAGATCATTCCACTGGTTTAGCCCAGGACAAGAATTAAATTATGATACAATGTCTCCATAAAACTTGCTCTATTAAAGGGTTTGCTGTCAGTTGGCACAGTTTCCTAAGTGGTCGCTGTTGGGAGCAGAAGGGGCATGACCCATGTGACTAGATATGGATTATCTAAAATACCACTGACACATAGCATCAGAGATACTCCATCAGGACTATGGAATATACTCAGTCTGTGCTGCTGAAGCTGTTCCATTGTGTATGATCAAATATGTGTTGGTACAATGACAGCATAAGAATGACTTTAAAATCAGGACACTCACTTGAGAGATGGGAAACTTATGTTCATTCCTCTTCTCAGCATTAGGAAAATTTGGGAAATTAATTAGAGAGATCCACAACCCAGATGACATAGCATAACCACTAGTCTAAAGGTCAGGGATGTGGTAGGCTCTGCTTCCTTCTGATGCACCACTGCTGTGCAAGAAACAGCTTTGGAGAGGATTCCTGGATGTGGATCCCAGACAGATGTGGGTGCCTCCCCCACCAACACATCCATCTGTGAGAGGGGCATGACTTATGGCTCATCTCTCAGCAACATCTGCTATTGGCTAGGTCAGGCAGCTGTGTACCAAAGCACAGGAATTTGTGGTGATGAGTGATTTCAACTATCCAGATATCTGTCAGGAAAGTAACACAGCAGGGCACAGTTTATCCAACTTTTTTTTTTATTATTTCAGAAGGTAGAGAAAGCTACTGGGAGGAGACTGTTCTAGATTTGATTTTAGCAAAGAGGGAGGAACTAGTTGAGAATTTGAAAGTGGAAGGCAGCTTGGGTGAAAATGGTCACAAAATGATAGCGCTCATGATTCTAAGGAATGTGAGGAGTGAATACAGCAAAATAAAGACAATGGATTTTAAGAAGGCAGACTTTAGCAAAATCATGGAGTTGGTAGGTAAGGTCTCATGAGAAACGAGTCTAAGGGGAAAAACAATTAAAGACACTTGGTAGCTTTTAAAAGAGACATTAGTAACAGCACAAGAGAAAACTATTCCACTACATAGAAAAGATAGGAAGTATGACAAGAGACCAGACTGGCTTAACCAGGAGATTTTGAATGATCTCAAAATCCCACAGCTCCCCTTGGCTGGAAACAACAAACCACAGCCAATTGGAGTTGCAAGGCTCTGTGGCTACTAACACATTCCAAGCAGCATCTTAATCTGGTGGCCTCACGACCCAAGCTGTCCTAAAATACTCAAGGAGCTTATTGATGATCTATCTGAGCTATTAGCTATCATCTTTGAAAACCATGGTAAATGGGAGAGATTCTAGAAGACTCTAAAGGGAAATGCGGTGCCCATCTACAAAAAGGGAAATAAGGACAATGCAGGAAACTACAGACCTGTCAGCTTAACTTCTGTGCCAGGAAAGATAATGTAGCAAATAATTAAGGAATCCATTTGCAAACATCTGGAAGATAACAAGATGATAAGTAACTGTCAGCATTGATTTGTAAAGAACAAATCATATCAAACCAACCTGATAGCTTTCTTTGCTATGATAACAAGCCTTGTGGAAAAGGGAGAAGTGGTAATCTGATATATCTAGACTTTAGTAAA
Source organism: Pelochelys cantorii (assembly GCA_032595735.1). Lineage (NCBI taxonomy): Eukaryota > Metazoa > Chordata > Testudines > Trionychidae > Pelochelys > Pelochelys cantorii. Next base: position 92,100,876 of record CM064326.1, read on the forward strand.
GCATTTGGTATAGTCTCTCATGACATTCTTATCAATAAACTAGGGAAATACAACCTAGACAGGGCTACTATAAGGTGAATACAAAACTGGTTAGATAACCATGCGAGTGAAGAGTTATCTATGGTTCATAGTAACAGAGATGTAGCTGTGTTAGTCTGGTCTAGCTGAAACAAAAGACAGGACTATGCAGCACTTTAAAGACTAACAGGATGGTTTATTAGGTGATGAGCTTTCGTGCACCAGACCCACTTCCTCAGATCAAATTGTGGAAGAAAATTGGCATGACCATATATACCAAAGGGATACAATCAAAAAAAGTGAACACATATAAAATTGACAAATCAGAGTTTAGAACGGGGGGGGGGACGAGGGGGGAGGTTAGTGTCTATAAGATAATGATATTAGGGGTGATAATTGGGGAAGCTATCTTTGTAATGGGTAAGATAATTAGCATCTTTATTAAGGCCCATTCGTAAAGTGTCAAAATTAAGCATGAATGACAGTTCTGAGGCTTCCTTTTGTAACCTGGTGTTAAAGTCTCTTTGAGGCAGGATGCATGTAGTAAGGTCATTGAGACAATGCCCAGTCTGGTTGAAATGGCAAGAAACTGTTTTTTCTTTGTGAAACTGTCTGATGTCTGTTTTGTGTGCATTGATTCTTTGGCGAAGTTTCTGAGAAGTTTGTCCAATATACATAGCAGATGGATACTGCTGGCACATGATGGCATAAATTATATTTCTGGATGAACAGGAATATGTGTTCTTGATCTTGTAACTGACACGGTTAGGCCCAATGACAGTGTCAGCAGAGTAAATATGTGGACAAAGCTGGCAATGGGGTTTGTTGCAAGGGAAAGTTCCAGGGTTGGTATTAGTGTGGTATGTCCTGTGGTTGTTGGTAAGAATCATCCTGAGGTTAGGTGGTTGTCTATAGGAGACTATGGGTCTGTCTCCCAGAGCCTCTCGGAGTGTAGTATCCTGTTCCAGTATAGGTTGTAGTTTATTGATAATGCATTGGACGGGTTTAAGTTGGGGGCTATAGGTGATGACAAGTGGTGTTCTGTTGTCGGTTTTCTTGGGCCTGTCTTGAAGTAGATGATTTCTGGGTATTTGTCTGGCTCTTTCAATTTCTTTTTTTATTTCTCCGGGTGGGTAATTGAGGTTTATAAATGCTTGCTAGAGATCCTGAAGTTTCCAGTCTCTGTTAGTGGGATTAGAGAAGATGAGGTTGTACCTAAGGGCTTGGCAATAGACGATGGATCGTATGGTGTGTTCTGGATGGGAGCTGGAGGCATGTAGGTAACTGTATAAGTCAGTGGGTTTTCTGTAGAGAGTGGTATCTAATTTACCATTGGTGATTTGTACAGTGGTGTCCAGGAAATGGATCTCTCATGTAGAATGGTCCAGGCTGAGATTGATGGTGGGTGTAGGTTGTTAAAGTCTCTGTGGAATGTCTCCAGTGTTTCTTGGCCATGGGTCCAGATGATAAAGATGTCGTCGATGTAGCATAAGTAGAGAAGGGGTAAAAGGGGATGGGGATCTGAGGAAACATTGCTCTAAATCAGCCATAAAGATGTTAGTGTACTGTGGGGGTCATGCAGGTACCCATGGCTGTGCCGCTGAACTGGAGGTATAAGTTGTCTCCAAATTGGAAATAATTGTAGGTGAGAACAAAGTTACATAGGTCTGCTACCAGATTGGCAGTGGTATCCTCTGGGATAGTGTTTCTAATTATTTGTAATCCGTCTTCATGTGGGATGTTGGTGTAGAGAGCTTCTGCATCCATGGTAGCAAGGATGGTGTTATCAGGGAAGTTATTGATGTTTTGTAGTTTGCTCAGGAAGTCAGTAGTATCTCAGAGATAGCTGGGAATGTTGGTTGTGTAGGGTTTGAGAAGAGAATCTACATAGTTGGATAATCCAGTAGTGAATGTGCCGATACCTGAGATGATGGGACGTCCGGGGTGTCCAGGTTTATGGATTTTGGCAAGCAGATAGAACAATCCTGGTCGGGGTTCAGAAGGTGTTTCTGTGTGGATTTGGTCTTGAGTAGAGGTAGGGAGTTCTTTAAGGAGACAGTGTAGTTTCTTTTGGTATTCTGAAGTGGGATCAGAGGAGAGGTCTGTAAAATGTGGTGTTGGAGAGTTGTCTAGTTGCCTCCTGGTCATAGTGGGACTTATTCATAATGACCACGGCACACCCTTTGTCAGCTGGTTTGACTATAATGTCCGGGTTGTTTTTGAGACTCTGGATAGCATAGTGTTCAGCGTGGCTGAGATTGTATGTCGCTTGTTGTCATTTGTGAATAATGTCAGTCTGTGCATTGTTGGGGAAGCATTGTATATAGAAATCCAGATTGTAATTCCGACCGTCGGGGGGGAGTCCATATAGAATTATTTTTCTTTTGGTGTTGATAGGGGGGAAATCTAGTTGGTCAGACTGATGTTCATTGGTTGTTTGGAAATATTCTCATAGGCAAAGGCGGCGAAAGAAAGCCTCAAGGTCACCACAAAATTGAATCCAGTTCGTGGGGGAGGTGGGGCAGAAAGAAAGACCCCAGGATAAGACAGACTCTTCTGCTGGGTTTAGTTTGTAGCTAGAGAGGTTAACAATATTATCCGGTGGGTTGAGGTAGTTGCTGTTGTAGCCTGTGGTGTGGAGCAGTTTAGAAAGTTTATTGTCTTTTCTTTTTTGTAGGGAATAGAAGTGTGTAATTATCTTACCAATTACAAAGATAGCTTCCATAATTATCACCCCTAATATCATTATCTCATAGACATAAACCTCCCTCCCTCATTCTCCCCTCCCCGTTCTAAAATCTGATTTGTCAATTTTATATGTGCTCACTTTTTTTGACTGTATCCCTTTGGTATATATGGTCATGCCAATTTTCTTCCACAATTTGATCTGAAGAAGTGGGTCTGGCACACGAAAGCTCATCACCTAATAAACCACCTGTTAGTCTTTAAAGTGCTGCATAGTCCTGTCTTTCTATGGTTCATAGTCATTTAGGAAGGGCATGAAAATGTGGGTTCTACAGGGATCAGATTTGGAACTAGTTCTATTCAATATCTTCATCAAAGATTTAGATAATGGCATAGAAAACAAGATTATAAAGTTTGTGGATGATACCAAGCTGGGAGGTGCTTTAAAAGATAGGATTATAATTCAAAAGTATCTGGACAAGCAGGAGAAATGGTTTGAGGTAATTAGGATGAAATTCAATAAAGACAGATGCAAAATACTTCACATAGGAAGGAACAATCAGTTTCACACATACAAAATGGGAAATGACTGTCTAGTAAAAAGTATTGCAGAAAGGGATCTACGGGTCAGAGTGGATTGCAAGCTAAATATGACCAAATATGACTAAACAGTGTGACGCTGTTGTAGAAAAAGCAAACTTCATTTTGGGATGTATTAGCAGGAGTATTAAAAGTAAGACATAAGAAGTAATTCTTCTGCTCTATTGTTATTAATTAAGATGTATTAATTGGAGTGTTGCGAGCAAGACATGAGAAGTACTTTTCCCCTTCTACTTTGCGCTGATTAGGCCTCATCTAGAGTGCTGTGTCCAGTTCTTGACACCAGATTTAAGGAAAGATTTGGATAAACAGGAAAATGTCCAGAGAATAGCAACAAAAATGATAAAGGTCTAGAAAACATTGAGGGAATGAAGGAACATTGAAAGACCTATGAGGGAACATTGAAAGAATTGGATTTATTTAGTCTGGAAAAGAGAAGACCGAGAGGGGACATGATAACAGCTTTCAAGTACCTAAAAGGTTGTTACATGGAGAAGAGAGAAATATTGTTCTTTTTAACCTCTGATAATAGGACTTGCAGCAAGGGAGGTTGGACATTAGGAAAAACTTCCTGTCAAAGTTGTAAAGCACTGGAATACATTTCCTAGAGATGTTGTGGAATCTTTATCAGTGAAGATTTTTAAGAGCAGGTTAGACAAATACTTGTCAGGGATGGTCTAGATAGTGCTTGATCCTCCCACGAGTGAAGGGACAAGACTTGATGACCTTCTAAATCTGCTATTATATGGCTCTAATGTGCTGGCTTTTGTGGCTCTCAGAGTACTCTTGCAGCTTTGATGTCCATCTGTAGAACATATGAGTTAGTAACAGCTTTCAGGAATTTCATTCTTTTCATCAAGGAGACGTACTAGCAAACAAGAAAGGTGTGCAAGGAATAGAATCTTTGTGATCTCTGGGAGTGAAAGAGCAGTCTTTTCTGACCTTCAAAGATGTAAGAAATGTTGGGTTTAGATGGCTCAAAAGATAGATGAAGATTTGAAAGGTCAGGGTGTTTCTCACTTCTCCCTTTATGCTCTCCAAAGAAAACCCAAAGAAAACAAACAAATGAACAAACAAAAAACTGGATCTGTCCACCTTAAATTTTAAATACATGTGTAACTCCCTCTTTCCTCCCTGGGTTACTCAGGAGCAGGCAACATTCACCTGTGTGCCTGTGTGCCTGAAGTTTTTAACATTAAAGGAGATCCTGACTATCCCAGTCTATCCTCCTGTCCACACCTTTGCTGCAGCCCCTTCGTTCTAAAGGAATATAAAATGGCAGTGCCTCCACCTGGCTGGCCCCTGTACACACTTAATGGTGTGCCTTGGGAGTCTCCAGGAATAAACTTATTTCAGTAATAATCTGGATCTAAATCCAAAACAACAATTATAAATAATATACATATAAATGATTAAATTAGAATTAACACACATTTACTAAACTTAAAGAAACAGGGGTTAACAGACTAAAATTGAATAAAATCAATTAACAAAGTACACAGAAATAAATGAAACTTATCTAACTGGCTTTTACACAGTCGTCATTTATCCCACCCCAGAGTATGCATTCCTCTGGATTTCAGAGTCCCAGACGCTTTCATGAGCGAACTTGAAGATCTGCAGCTGAAGTGGAGCCAGCACTGTATAAATTGTGTGTCAGTCTGGGCAAGACAACAATCTGCACAATCCCTCTGACACTGGAACTGGCCCCAACAAGTAATAGCAGCTCTGGTTCACTGGGCTTACTACTCTGCATCTCTTCGGAACCAGAGTCAGTCTGTTTTCTGTGCTCTGCCCCAGGCAGCACTTTCCCAAACAGCCACAGTTACTTCTATGAAGGCTCTTCTCAGTCACAGGCACAGCCAGGGCCTCTCCCCTCCAAGGACAATCACCAACAGCTTCTGAAGCAGCCTGCTAGATCAAAGCCCAAGCAGGCTCTAGTTCCAGCAGCAGTTCCTGGACTGGAAAAGGCTCCACACCAGTAGCCTGTCTCCTTTCTCCAAAATGGAGCCCACTAACTCTCCCCCTGCTTTACCTGGAAGAAAACAGTTTCCCTCCTTTTTTCCCAAGGCATGATGGCAGTTGTAGTCTCTAAGGGTATGTCTACATGACAGCATTATTTCAAAATAAGCTATTTTGAACTAGTTAATTCACACACAAAATGCATTTTGAAATAGCATTTTGCTATTTCAAAATCATGCATCCACACTGAGTGGATGCTGAATCGCATTTAAGGCCGGCTGGAACCAGGTCCGGCAGGGCATCAGGTCAGGAGTTACTTTTGTAGCTGCTGCCTGAGGCTATCTGAAACCTGTCCTTAAAGGGACCACCCCCCCAGACAGCCAGTTCTCAGGTTTCCCTGCTTGCTTGCCTACCTTGATGAGGGACAGCAAAGCATTTTGTCTCTGCATGCTCTAGTTGCCCTCACTCGGGACACCACAGCACTCTGCAAAAATGGAGCCGGAGCTGCCCCTGGGCACTCTGGTGCTTCCCTTGGACGCGTTGCTGCGAGCCTGGCTGCACTTTCTGCAGGCTGCCATCCGGGAGGTCCATCGGGGGGCTGTCAGTATCCAGGAGGCCCTGCGGGAGAGCTTCCACCCTGAGGAGCACTAACAGTCTCCCTGGTCTGTCCCACTGGGGGCTTGTGCCTCATTCCTCCCTCACATCCTTCCACTTACCCTACTCAGCCCCGCTTCCTGATGTAAAATAAAATACATGTTTTTTCATAAACACAAACTGTCTTTATTTAACAAAACTGGGGGGAGGGGGGGATGAAACTCTGGTGAGACTGGAGAAAGGAGGCAGGAGAGGGGAGAAGAGAGGGTGGGAGAGGGGAGGAAACCTGGGAGGAGGGAGCTGGAAGGGGGAAGCAAGGAGAAGAAGGGGGAGGGGAAGCTCAGGGCTCAGGGGTGAGGGTCTCGCCAGACCAACTTGATTTTCATGCGAACCTGCTCCTGGGTTCACATGTTGCCTTTGGTGGACAGGCTGGCGGCTATCCTGCCATAGACAGCCACATTCCTCCATCTAGTGCAGAGATCATGGACGTTGGGGGCATCCCATCCAAACCTGAATAAGGTCCATGATCTCTGCCCTGGACCAGGAAATTGCCTGACTTCTCTGGGCTCTGGCCGGCTCCTGGGACCTGGCAGACAGCTCCTGGGGAGCGGTGGAGGTCTGGCTGCCAGTGGCTTGCTGGCTTATGTTTTGGGGCCACTGGGTCGGGGCAGTGACTGTTGGCTCTGGGCTGGCAGGCTTGGAGCTCGGACAGGCACTGTGTCCAGAGTCTACCCCTTTAAGGGCTCTGGGCGGGGGAGGGAGGGAAAGGCGTGTTCTTGGTTGAGGCTGTAGGTGGCCCCCTATTTAGAAATAAGTGTCTACACAACACTATTACGAAATAGCTATTTTGAATTTGGCATTATTCCTTGTAGAATGAGGTTTACCAAATTCAAAATAAGTGCTCCGCTATGTGCTCCACTGTGTAGACACTAGGAAAGTTATTTCAAAATAAGGGCTGTTATTTCGAAATAACTTTGCTGTGTAGACATACCCTAAGGCTAGATTGCAGCACCAAGGGTCCTCCCACTAAAGGTCAAAGTAAAGGGAACCTACTTGTGATTTTGATGATTCTCATATTATTGAGTAGTCAAAAATTGATTTGAGATTCAAATTGTGCAACTTGGACACGAAATAAATCCCATCGTCAAGTTTACTAAATCTCACTTTTTTCTACTCTGGACCAGATTTAAATGGGATGATTTATATTTAAGTAGAACTGGTTAGAATATGTAGATGAAAAAGAAATTGTAACCAAACATTCACAAGTGGTTCTTTCTTATTTCTTTCTGACTATCTGCAGTCTGAATTTAAATGAAATCAAACAAACAACTGGACACTTAAATTAGTGTATTAAACATCCCCAATATTAAATTTCATATCACTAGGCCATGACACATTTGCAATTTACTATTTTTATTTATAATGGTTTAAGGCCAACAGGTGGATCTAAACATGGGACCTCAGTACCTGAGCCTCTACAGCTTGAACTAAGAGCCCACTGGATCTCAGCTCAGGCTGTAGGGGAAACTCATTCTTTCTCTCTGCAAGTGGTCTAAGTGTCACTACACAGGACAGTGTACCACATCAAGCAGGAGTGTGGGTTACAATAGCATACCATAGCCAACATGAAAAAAAATGCTAGCTTCTGCACTTCATTTTAGCCAAAAAAGATCTTTCCAGCAACCTTTATATTGTTCATGTATTTGTAACTATTTCAGCAATAACTCAGCAGTCATGACATCTAACATATTTCAAGAATGATAAATTGCAACATTTAACAGTAAAACATTCCATTGACATCTTCATGTTAATGTACCAGAAGCAATGGCAATTTAGGTTGGTGGTATCAGAGTGTGATTTCCTTTCAGTCACTTACATGCATTGTAACTCTAGTCTGTATTTGTGAAACACACTATCAAATGTAATAAGTACATGCTAAATACATCCTCAGAACTGGAAATCATTGGTTCAGGTTTCTTTAAGCAGCAACTGTATTCACTGAGGGCATAATACAAAGCCCATTGAAGTGGATGCCTGCACACTGATGGATAACTGTCCATTAGTTTTAAGGGGTTGAGACTACAAGAACAGGAAATCAAATCAGAAAGAAAACAGCATTTCCAAAACATCAAATTATTTCTCCTTCTCCAACAGAGAGTTTATTTAGCATGGCCTGACTTAGCTGTGAATGCTGCTGTGTTTCTTCTCCAACCCCTGCAAAAAGATTGCCCTCAGAATTTCATCCTTGTTAGTGTTCCTTGGTGTGGTTTCCAGTGGGTCTTTGTTGATCCTTGTCTGGTTGATCCTTGTCTGGTTTCTATCAGTCTGATTAGGGAAGATCTTGGTCCCTTCCTCTAATTAGGTCTGAGGTCTGCTTTGGTCTCTTTGAGCCATATTCTTAGAGTCAGCCTGATACAAGGGTGTTTCCCTTTTATTAGGTCAAGTCTTTCTTCTCTCCCTCTTTCTCTGAGTGCTCTGCTTGCAGCTGAAGGTGCCTTTCTCCATGATAGTTGCAGTAGTTGTGTAGGAGTGTAATCAGGCTGCTTGCTTGTGAGCAGGAGAGGCTCCCCTCCTCCTTCAGCCTCGGCACTCTCTTAAGGGTGAACCTTGTTCCTGACTTACACTGAAACAAAAACCAAGGGATACCATTTACTATAGCATATGAAGAAAATTGTCAGGCTTGTCAGAGTGGTGTGCAAAGTGGTTCCACAGTAGCCAATTTGGCTGGAGTCTCTGACGCTACTAAAAGAGGTAGCACAAATCATGCTAATGAGGTCTGAGCCCCTTTGTCCCTTCCCCATTCTTACAGTTGTGGATGGTCTTGCATTCCTTCAGTTGTAGCCACATGCATGAAGCTGAAATAGAGAAAAAAGGAGAGAAACAGGAATTGGGAGCCATGCTAATTGCAGAGAAGTTGATTGGAACTATCAGGGGTACTGGTTGTGTTGTACTGCCTCTTTAAGGACTTCAAAACATGTTCCCAACTCTCAGCAGTCTCACTGGTACTCTATGTACATCTAGGGCCACTCCAAAAGCCCATTTAGTTCAAAATTCAGGAAATGCCAAAATTAAGGTTATACAGGCCTTGGACTCTCATGTGGACATGCTTTCTTCTACAGTCTTTGACTATGTGATCACATGCTATTTTATCTGATAGGATTCTTGTTCTCCACTGAAATCTGCCCCCTTCCATCCATGTCCCATCTAGTCTGTCCTTCTGTAAGTCCTTTTTCTCTCCACCATGGTCCTCATCCAGGTCTTCTCCTCCATCCATAGTTCCTTACAGTCTCAGTCTTCTTGCCCAGCCAATTCCTGCCTCAGCCCCCAAGCTCCCTCTCCCAATCTTGCACTTTGGGGTCCCAGTCCCAGTCTCCTCTCCCCTATCATTCAGTTTGCTTGACCAGATGGTCCTCCAACAGCTGAGCTCCTTGAGTCAGTGTCCATGTATCATAATATACCGATAAATAATGTCAAAAGGATTGCTCAGCGGAATACTTCTCCTAACTTTTATTGTTTTCCATTAATTTTTGACTACTCTGACCTATATAAACCAACTTATTCCTTCTCTACTAAAACAACTGCTTCAAGCATGGCCTCCTTTCTATTACTTTTCATAGTTCGGGATACTTTCTCATCAGTTCTGCCCACCTACCTCCAAATCTCTCCTCTGCACACCAAACCACTGCTTTGTTTCTTCTTGCAAGTCTATTCATAAAATCTTTCTTGTCTTCTTTTATATTTTATTGACACTAAACTCTGGCAAGCTTTCCCTCAACCATGCCCTTCCACTTAATCCTTACCATTTTTTATACTTTGGTCTATTTTTCTTCTGCAAAACATCGAAGTGATTACTATAGCTGCTGCTTGGTTCTTTGCACTGAAATTCTGGAATGGACCTTAAATGAGGTATTCACTGATTTCCTGCCAAGGGAACTTGAGGCTAAATATGTAAGTCATTACTCAGCCAAGATTCTTACGGAAATGAGTAAGAACTGATTAAAATTAGTAATGATTTCAGATTTGGACATTTGAATATAGCTAGAGATCAGGGGACTGTAGGTCAAAACCATAGTACCAAAGGTGGCTTTTGTGACATTGCCCATTGAATCCACTACCATGAAAGGCAAGACTCAAGTTAATCAGAACAGATTTGTAATAAAGCATGATATTGCAAGGCATAATGAGAATATTGATCTTCCTCCAGTGAAATAAGCATAACATTGGATAAACATTTGCTCAGGGTGTGAGGGGGAGAATAAGGAACTTGCTAAAATATCTGTCTCTCTCAGTGGACACATGGACTTACATAATTTGCTTCTTAAATTTAGCATCGAACCTGTGTAAGTGTGTGTTGGAACATTCCTTGAAGGCTCTACCTGACCTTGGCCTCCTCCTAAGCCAAAACATAGCAGTGGAAACCCACTCTGTATAGGACTGAAGTGTTCTATAGCTAATACATGCCAGCCTCTGTGAGGGAAAGACTAGTGGTTCCCCCCTGTCCTTAAAACCCCCTAAGAACAGCCCTGTTTTGCCTCATATTGCTCTTTCAGAGCAAGCTCTAGTGCATGAAGCCCCCATAAGGGTTCACAGAGTCTTACCATCCATACAATGGACCTTCCATTTTTCTGTTGCGAGGAGGTCCCATTTACTGGAATGGAATGACCTGATGTGCACTACGTGATTTTCAGTATTTTTACTTTTTTTGCTTTTAAATCTTCAGATGTGGTGGATACAAGGATTTGTTCCCCAGAGGATCTTTAAAGACATGCACATGGTACCAGCGGCTGCCATGTTAGGTCTGAGACTTTACTGCTTAATTAACACAATATTCTATTTGTGTGGAAAGAGTCTTTAACAATTCATTCTGGCTAAGAAGTGAATAAAAAGGTGGATGCAACAAAGTTTGTTTCTGGGCATATTTTCTTTTTTTTACTTCCAAGTTGCTTGAAATATAGAGAGATTTTATACAGCAAAAAATAAATTCTGTCAGTCAGTCTTTGGAGCTTTTTCCATGATTGAAAGCATAATATAGCCAGTACTAGTCAAGTTATTTCTTGTGAATCAGCTTTATGACAAACTGAGCCCTTTCCCCCCTTCTGTTTATGAATTATTGGTGAAACAATACTGATTTCTGAAAATGTACTACTTATTCAGTGAAAAAGTTCCCACAGAGAAACTGCAGGCTATGAGTATCCTCAGATTCTTTATTACAGTTATTCCTTATTTGTTATTTACAAGGCACCCCGGCCACCTAAGATGTGGAATTGTTTCTTCTTTTTGACTGACTGACCACGTAACAAATGACAGTTAACAAATGAACCAAAAATGCTTTTTCTTCACATATGAATATTTGTATGTATAACAACGATTCCCCAAAATGTGGGCGAACACCATGCATTAATGAGAATGTTCAGATTTGTGAAAAATAAAGGACACTAAAAGCATGTCAAAAACTTGTGAAGGCTACCATTGTAATATTATAATTCTTTGTGTTAGTAATGTGATTGACACACTACCTTTGCATTGGGTGCTACTGGCATGCAAGTAAAAGATGACAGTTTTCCTCTTTATGCTGGAGTAGGAAAACTCCTTTTACAGTGACAAATAAGGCAGCCGTAACATAAATAGCTGCTAGCTATATTTTGGAAGGTAATGTTTTGTTAGATAGCAATAGCTATGAAGGAACCACTACAAACAAGTTGTTATGTTTTTACAAATCTGCCAGCTATGCTTTTTATGAGTTCAGATAGCTCTTAACGGCTATCATAAAAGAAGACTAGCAGTTGTGTGTCTCTGAGGTTCTTTGATGCAGACACTGTAACACCACAAATGTAATGAGGTCTGCAGGAGTCTTTCTGTACAACTAAGCTATTATGTTTGTTTAATAATTCATCTCATCAACTTTAAACAAACTGAAATTTGCATTGAATAAATACATCTGAGTATGTTTGATTCTTGATCAATGTTTACTATTAATGTAATACCAATACTTTCAAATTACTACTATTGTCTTTAACGTCATCAGTATGGAGTAAATTTCTTGTTCATTGTTTGTTACTGCCATTGATAATATTTCTCAGAAAACTTTAATATTGGTTCTATATTTTTTATTAATTTTCTTTTTCTCCCCCCCCCCATTATCATCATGAAAATAATCCAAACAATCTTCAATGAGTCCCCAACATAAAGTCCATTATTGTAATTCAACAATTCACTCTTAGTTCTGGTTCTTCTGCCGCACCCAAAGCTCTTCCTCTGACAATCTGCTCCATCCAAAGCTTCAAGTCTTAGCCCTTTCTGGCTGGTGTTCATCCCTGGTTTCCTTCTCCTGACTGAGTCTCCCCTGTTCTTCTCCATTCATTTTATGGTGCTGAAGCCTCATCTTGTGAGGCTATGATCGCCACCCAGTTCTTTCAGACCATATTCTTTTATCTTAAGGTATCTCAGTTCTTCATAAAGAATTTTTTGTTCTTTACAAGTCTTCCTTAACTGTTTCTTTAACTTTGAATATTTTGAATAGCCTGACTTTATGCACATTTCATAGATATAAATTACCATTCAAGGCACGGTATCCTGTTAACACTCTAACTATAGTTATGTCACTTCTTCCATCATAAATGTGAAGTACAGCATCATCCTCAAACTAGAATATATTTCATAGAACCTTGATCCTTTTACATTTAGGTCCATATTTCTTCCCATTTCTTTTTAAGTTTTCTCTTTACCAAACTTTTGAAGTCCTGTGTACTCAGATGGATCTATATATAAACCTCCTTATCTTAAGACATGTTGCTGCTTTATCTGCAATTTCATTATCAAGTATCCCAACATACACTGTGATCCATGCTATTACTATATGTATATCTAGTTATAAGAACAATATTTCACTCATGTTTTCTGAGATTCCCATTCTAATCACCTTTATACTCAATTAAGAGTCAGATAGGACAGCAGCTATAGTTGGGCATATATTCCTTATGCAGGTCAGTGTCAACACTGTCACCAATTTGGCCATCATAAGAGCCATGAAATTGGATAGTTTCATATATCTTTTACTTCCAAATTCAGGGACTAAAAAAGGCCATTCACATTCTACTCATGTTGTCATAATTAGATGCATCAGTATGGAATAGTAATACTGACACCATTTATTATTTATAAACTTACAAATTTTGTTGGTCACTTTTGATGGTCTTGATTTTCCTTTTGCTTTACCATATAATTACAAATTCACAACTGAAGACATAACTATTTCCAACTATAGTTTGATTCCCATTACAAAAGATTTTAATCTCTTCAAGTTCTTCCTTTTGATTCAAGTCTTTTATTCACCTTTTGACCCTATTAACGTGTTGGAGTTTGTGGCATCCAATTACATCTTATCAGCTTAATTACCAACAGATCTTGTTTATTTGTTTAGTACTTTATCTTGTTTAGTACTTTATCTTTTCTATTTCCATTAATCTTAGCTTAAAAGGTTAAATTTAACTATTTCATCATTAAATGTATAGGCATTTCTCTGGTAGCTACCTAATAAATACATCAAACACAATCAGTAGAATTTGAGCTTAGATTATCTTAAATTTTAAGTGTTGATTAAAAGGCTGACCTGAAGGCTTGTAATCCATAATCCAAAACTGGTTTTATTAGTTCCAGACATAGGATTATCAATGCTCTTTATAAGCACTCCCATTGTTCCCAGTAATACAATTAAGAATATACATCTGATCTTTACATTTAGCATTGGTGTTATCTATGTGACACTTCCACACTACTTTGTTATCAAACTAAGAATTAAATATGGTTCTAAGAATATAAAATATTGGACTATCTGACTTTTTCTTCATAGTACTATCATAAATTCTGTTCCTCGTGCCTTCTTGTATTTTTATTTCACTTGTTGCAATATTATCAACTTTGCAATTTCCTTTCCTGAAACTAATTTGTACAGTTTATTATTTCTTTCTACAAGTATGCTAATAACCCCTCATCGATCATTTTTTCCATAATTTTGCTTACCCACAACATGAAGGATACACGCATTAGGTCTTATTTGTAATTCACTAGGTCTTTCTATTGGTATCATCTTTGCTGGCTTCCATAATTATAATGGATTATAATGGAAAAACCTGAAATATTTCATTGACGTGCACAACCCATTCCAATTCTGGAAAGCCTACCTGGTATAATTTACAAGATGGAGCCTTTCCATATGTAGATCCAGGAACTGCCACAGACAATACTGCAAGTAAATGCAACTGGGAAATCTATAAAGAAGATGGAATGGGAAGTGATCACTTCTCTGTGCTAATTATTTATCAAGGACAAAGTAATGATGAAAACATTGAAGGAATCCCTACCTGGAAAAAACAAAAAACCTGAAGACTTTAAAAAGTAAATGTGCTGAGTATCTAAGGAATTTCATGTTAATGTAACAAAGGGAGTTGTAGCAGAAGCCAAGTAAGCTTTATGTAAGATATCGAGTCTCTACATACTCAGAAATCCAGGGTGGAATGGAGATTGCAAAACATCAACCATCCAAAATAGTTAATACATTTCAATTTCTTTTCCATTGTTTAACAATGCACTTAATCATGATTAATTTTTAATTGTAATTTTTTTTAGTTAAGTGCATGAATACACTGCAAGTAATTGATAGCCCTTTTAGAAACCAATATTCAAGCTGGGTGTTTTGATGGCTAATTATTGAAGGAGTATTACTTTTTAAAACAATTAATAAGGGTTTTCATAGACCTTTAGAGAGTGTTAGGCTAGGAGGGGTCTTAGACCAACTAGCATGAATACCTGCATAAAATTGCAACCAAATACTTTTATGTTGAGCCCAAGTGATTTCATTTAAACAAAAGTATTACAGTCCTCCAGAAACCAAACTGCTGTATGTCAGAGATAGTCATCAGGACTCAGCAATGGTTCACACAGTGAATGTATTAGGTGAGATATGCCAAGTAGGTTATCCAGGCTCCATGCTGTAGAGGAAGTTAAAAAAAACACATCAGGGTTTTTACCAGTCTGACGTAAGAGAAAATTCCTTATCAAGCCCCAAATCTATGGATCAATTATACCCTAGCAGAAATCTAAAAGAAGATTTTTTTGCCATCTCACTTCCTACTACAAGGGCTGAAGGAACCAACCAGGAGCCATGTGCAGCTTGACCTGCTACTCATAAACAAGGAGGAATTAGTAGGGGAAGTAGATGTGGGTGGCAACCTGGGAAGCAGTGATCCTGAAGTGGCTGATTTTAGGATCCTGACAAAAGGAAAAAAGGAGAGAAGCAAAATACAGACCCTGGACTTCAGAAAAGCAGACTTTGACTGTCTCAGGGAACTGATGAGCAGGTTTCCTTGGGATGCTAATATGAAGGGGAAAGGAATCCAGGAGAACTGGCAGTATTTTAAAGAAGCTTTATTGAAGCCACAGGAACAACCATCCCAGTGCTCAGTAAGAAAAGCAAACATGGTGAAATTCTTGTCACCTGGATTTTCCCTTTTCAGGGCACCTTGCCACCATGGAAAATGGCCTTTACAGACTGCAGCTTTCAAGGGGTAGACTTTGAGGCTGCAATTAGTCTGTCAGGCAAGTGTATGATTGAGGACTGATAAGACCCCCAGAAGTGGGGAGAATGGAGTGGTAGATGAACAGTGGGTGAGGCACTGACCAGAAAGCAATGCTCTCCACTGACTGATAGAGCTAATTCCTGGACTACCCAATAGTAGGAAGTGCCATGCCAGTGAGTCAACCCTGGCACATATACAAAATATTTCTTTGAATTTAAATCTCTCTAGAATCCCTTTATCTTTTCTTTCCACATTTGTCAAAAGAAGCATATACCATTGCACAGAGGTGTAATATGTAATATCTTCATTGATTTACTTTGTGACTGTTGTCAAACTTCTGTTGATTTCCTGACTATTTCCCAATTATAGATTGAACCTTGCTGGTCTGGGACTCCCTGGTCCTTGGTTCTACCAAACCACGGATATTTCTGGACCAGAGAGCCCCTAGACCAGAGAGCCCCGGCTCGGGCAGCAGAGTCCTGGCACCCTGGAATAGCCTCTAGGCCAGTGGTCTCCAATCTTTTTACACCCAAGATCACTTTTTAAATGACAGAACAAGCCAAGATCTACCGCCCCGCCCCTTCCTTGAAGCCCTGTCCGTTCCTTGAAATCCCACCCTCTCTATTCTCCTCCTCTCCATCACTTGCTATCCCCAACCCTTATACTGCTGCTTTTTTTCCCAATTCTTCTGTAGGAAGAAGTTTTTCCAACATTTGGCCTGTCTAGACTGGACCAAATGTCAGAAAAACCCCTTCTTTTGGAAGCCCCCTTATTCCTCATGGAAAGAGGACTATAGGGGTGACCGAAAGATCCTGTTTGCTCTTCCACTAAAAGAAGTGGAAGAACAAACGCATCCCTGGATGCAAAGAGTTTTTCTGGGATATCTCCGGAATCTTGAAAAACTCCTGCAGTCTAGCTGTACCCTCTCTGGGTTGAGACAGGATGTGTAGGCTCTGGGGTGGGAATGAGGGATTTGGGTGTGGGAAGGGGTGAGAGGTGCAAGCTGTGGGAGGAAATCTGGATGCAGGAGGAGGTGGATAAGGGAACGCTGGCTCAGGGAGGGGGCTCCAGGCCGGGCAGTGTTGGGGTCAGATGTAGGGTTAGGGTACTAAGCAAGCCACAGACTTCTGGATGTGAGGGTTCAGGAATTTGGGTTGGGGTATGTGAGGGGCTCAGGGCAGGGGGTTACAGTGTATGATAGGCTCAGATGTAGGGACTGGGGGAAAGGGGAGTGCAGGAGCGTTATGATGCTGTGGCCAGATGGGGTCTTGGCCCCAATTGGGGGTTTGTTGGCCAGGCTTCATTTTCAAATAAAATACTATGTCAAACACAAAAAGTTTCTGCATTGTCTTTATTTCTGAGAAGGGCAGGGAGCCTGTTTTGAGTCAGGGGTCACTGACCCACAGAAAAGTCAGTTGGGGCCACACTAGTGAGATGCAAAAAAATCCTCCTCCAACCCTCCCGCCCAAGCTTCACTAATGTGGCCCCAACTGTGTTGGTGGGAGCAGGGGATATAGTACTGGGGAAGGGTGCTAGTGGGTGCATCGGCAGGGGACAGGGTGCCAGTGGGGACAGAGTTCTGCAGCTGGGGATGGGAGAGGGGACAAGGGAGAGGGGACAGGGTGACAGTGGGGACAGGTTTCTGAGGCTGGGGAGTGGGGAGAGGGGAATGGGGAGAGGGTGCCAGGAGGGCAGGGGACAGGGTGCCAGTGAGGCCAGGTTTCTGCAGCTGGGGACAGGAGAGAGGGAACAGGGTGCTGGGAGGGCAGGGATAGGGTACCAGTGGGGACAGGTTTCTGAGGCTGGGGAGTGGGGAGAGGAAACAAGGGGCTGGGGAGTGAGGAGAGGGAACAGGGGAGAGGGAACAGGGGGCAGCGGGGGCAGAGAGTCCCCTGCACCTGCCTCCTCCCAAGATTCTCCGCCCCCCCCCAAGGGAAGCCGGCACGTGCCTCCTCCGGGGCCGGCACGTGCCTCCCACGGTGCAACCAAACCCCCGCGCGTGCCTGCCCCGGGACCAAACCCCCGTCCCGCGGCGAAGCCAAACCCCCGTGCATGCCTGCCCCGGGGTCAAACCCTGGGGCCGACCCCTGCTCCCGTGGTGCAGGGAAACTCCTGCTCTCGACTTACCCCTCTTGCGGTGCAGGGAAGCCGCCGCACTCCTCCTCCAGGGCTGACATCCCCTCCTGCAGCGCACCCAGCATGCCACAGAGCTGTGGGAGGGGAGCAGCCAGTGCACTTCCAGAACCCCTGGAAGTGGCGCGAAGCTGCAGGCAGGACTTCCGTCCACCGTGCGGGAAGCTGGCACTACGCTGGAGGTAGGTAGTGGGGCTTCTTGGGGGTGGGGGAGTGGGGGGAAAATGGGGGGTGGGGAGGCCCAAACGCCTCACGATCGACTGGTCGAGGCCTTGTGATTGACCAGTCAATTGTGATCGACTGGTTGGTGACCATGGCTCTAGGCTATAGAGTGCCGGCAGCCCTGGGGCTGGCCACAGAGGTCCAGCAGCCCAGGGAAGAAGTGATCCATGGCCCCAAGATCCCCAGTGACCCCGGAGTAGCGAAGTCTGGCAGCCTTGGGGCAGTGGAGCCCCAGTGGCCCTGGGGCTGGCCAAGGAGCTGGCAGCCTGGTAATTTGCTGACAGATCCTGGGAGACCTCAGAATCTGTCAGCAGAGGGGCTGACCTTCCCTGGCCTCCTTCAGAACCAGTCAGGTCTTGAAGGTGCTGGACCAGGGAGGTCCAACCTGTATTTCTACTTATAATTTTTGGCCTGGAAAGTTCACACCAACAGCCAAACTGAGATTTTTCAATTGAATTATCAATGTCCTATAATGTTAACAGATTAAATCTAGTTTGATAAACCAGATAATCTCTAAATTCATTTTAGCAAACATAGTGTGTTAGCCTCTCTTATGACAAAGATGTTTACTGACAAAAATAACAATTTATTAGAGCCTTTCATATCGTATTTGCACTAATATAAAATCCTTCTGAAGTGTGATTCATAGCACATGATGCCTATTAGTTTGTTAGCAGAGAAACATGACAGGAATGTATCGAGTCTGCATTCTTCAAAAATAGAAAATAGTGTTACAATTTACAGCCCAGAATCTGTATCAAGTGCCCTCATACCTAAGATGTTTAATTTAGGGAAAAACAATATCTCTTTTTCATTGACAGAGCATCCATATAGCCTAAGCTTCTCCTGCAAGTGAAATGATATGCTTTAAGATGAAAAATAGCTTGTATTAATACCAAAATATAGGCTAAGTAAATTCATTTCTTTTCTGTGTCCCAGTTTCTTGAAAATTGAGTTTTATGGTTTCATCTATTTACAGTTATGAATGAAACTGGCTCTTTATAAAGGCATTTATTTAATTTATAGCCTATCAATCAGTAGTCCAGTCCCAACTCAAAACACATATCACCTAAAGCAGTATGGTAATTCTGGAGCTTGAAAAGAAAAGCAGAGATGTTCATGTTTGCATAACTTCTAAAAAATTCAAGCTTTTTTCTTGTATCCTTTTTACTTTGAAGTACTGAAAGGTAATCTGCTTTTCTCTGCTAGGTTTTTTTTTTTTGTATATTTAATGCAACTTGTTTATGGATTCTATTTTAAGACATTTCATTTACAGAAAATGAGGTTAAGGCCAAATAAACTAAAAAGATACAGAGGCAAATTATGACTAGATCACTGGATAGACACCAGCGAGGTAAATGGCATGGGAACAATTATTTCTCATTAGCTCATCAATGTAGTGGACAGTAGAAACAAAGTTAGTATTAACACATTTATTAGTTTTGAAAATCCATATACTGAAACATTTAATATACTATGGCTAATAATGAGAAGGAACAATTAAAACCAACACGAGTCCATAGGTAAATTGTAAAATATCTTTGCCTAAAACAAAACAAAAAAACGCTCAGTAATGGGGACTTGAGTAAAATACATTGCAAAACCCCAATAAGACCAATTTTCCACACATCTCAAACAAACTGACCAAACTGCAATAATACAGTGAAGTAGAAATTGATTCCAGGTTGAAAAAAAAATTAAAAAAATAAGAATTGTTAGGATACTCATCAGGCTCACTCCTTCAAGGTGTTGAGAACTCTGTCTACAAAACAAAGCCCTTACAAAACACTAATGGCTGCAGAACTCAGACTCTTATTTGAAAATTTAAGAAGCTACGAGAATAACAAATGTTGAGCCTCAATAAAATCAGTCCTTGATTGGACCTGTGAGGCTCAGAACTTGCCCCATCCTTCAGTGGCATGAGCCAGTGCAGGTGCTTCAGCCATGCGGGGAGCTGTCATGCGAGGGAGCACTGGCTCACTGCTGCTATCGGGGAGCCCTAAGGCTCATGGGCCTGATTAAGGCAAGTTGGCCCACGGGTGTGGAGGAAGCGGCTCTGCATCACTTCCATTGGCCAGGAATCATGACCAATAGAAGGAGCAGTGGGTGGTGCCTGCAGGGAATGCTCCTCTGCAGTGTGCAGATCCATGTGGAGATACCTGTGCTCCCGAGACCTGGGCCAGGTAGGTGTCCAAATCCTCTGCACCCTCCCTCCTGCCTAACCCTGCATCCCCAGCCCACTCCTGCACCATCTCTCCCACCCAGACTCTGCACCCCCATCCCTGGCCCATTCCAGAACTCTCCCTCCCAGATCCACACCCCCAGCCTGCTCCTGCACCCTACCTCCCTTCCAGAATCAGCATCCTCATCTAGCTTGCTCCACACCCTCCCTCCCAACCAGATCATCCCCCAGCTGCTCCTGCACCCTACCTTCAACCCAGACTTTTAGTCCCAGCTCACTCCCTGGCAGTCCCTCTCCCACACAGTGAATAAATCATTTTGTCCCCACCCCAAAGCCTAGGAGGGTCCCAAAAATCCACTAGCACCAGGCCCCCAGAAGAGTTAATCTGGCCCTTGCCCCATGATTCAAAAGGGCCATGGGCTCCGGCTGTTGCTGCTGCAACAATGTCCACTGGAGCTCTGGGCCCTTTAAATCTTTGCTGGAGCCTTATGAAGTGCACTCTGGGCATCTCTGAGGGCTGGCTGGGAAGAGGGGGATGCAGCTTGGTCTGGGCATCTCTGAAAACTGGCTGCCCCCAGCCCTGTTTTTTGCCTGAAGCCCCAACCCTTCTGGGAATGCAGAGCTGCCTCCCATCATCTGTCAGCCGATGGCCGGGGTAGTGTGTGTGTGTGTGTGGTCTGTGAGCCCTATTAAACACCCGAGTCTTCAACTGCTAGGACAGGGTCCCTTCGCAGCGGGCAGCCTAGGGGAGGCTGATGGGTGCCCCAAAGTCTGCAGTGAGAGCTTATTACACCTGTGTCTTTGACTGCTAGGACGCAAGGTCCCTTCGCAGCAGGCAGCCAAGGGAGGCTGACACCATCCCACACACACCCTTTACCCAGGGGGCTGGCAAATCTGTCAGTCCTCCCTGAGAGTGACCTGTGTCCCAGGACAGATTAAGTGAGCAGTCTTATCATGCTGTTGCCAAAGGTATTGAATTTTGATGGTTTCACTTAAAGCCCTAACTCCTGGAATCATATCATTCATGAGACTCTGAACTCTCATTTAAATAAACAACAACAACAAAGTAAATTTCTATCCCTCATGGTTGCAGAGGAATCTTGAAAACGTATCCTTAGAAGTTCAAAAAACAGAGTTTCAATATCTATCATTTAAAACACAACAAAATGTGATTTTTAAGCCAATTTTATTTTGAGGAGCCTGACATAAATTTTGAATGAGACTGACAGTGCTATATCACTCTCCTAAGGGCAATTATACTTGGCAGTTGTGCAAGGGCAGGGTGGCTTGCTTCTTGCCACCTGACCACCTTGCACATATACAGAGTGGTAGGGCACAATGAGTACCCTTAATGAGTAGCCACAAATAATTAAAGGCACTTAGGCATCACCCTGGTGTGTAATAATATATCAAAGATATGTAAAGTAATTTAATGCTTGCCTCTGCTATTGCTATGTTTGTACTATCTTGTAAATACCTTTTAATAATATCCTTAGGACACATTTCTTTTTGTCACATTGCCCTAAGTGATTATATACTTTGCCTTTGATCATGTGTTGATTTATTTTCAATGCCTGAAGTTCTTCACTGATGATTCAACTTTTGCTTTGGACTCTTGCTTTTTTATGAGTTTCTTGTTTTTGTTATCTGTAACGCCTGCAGATTAAGTACAAAGTAATTAAGACAGAAAGGGAGTAATATATATTTGAAAGAAGAATTGTAACAGGAAAGAATGTAGATAAAATAAGAGGTAACTGAGTTCAGTTCTGATTTTCATCTGGTCTAATTTTGTTCCCTTATAATAAAAAAGTATACAGATCCATAACATTGGGATTAACTATAAGGAAATATGAGTATTTCTACACTTGCTCCCTATCTTGAGATAGGGATGCAAATGTAGTGTACCAAAATTACTAATGAAGCGCGGGAATTAAATAACCCACGCTTAATTAGCATAATCGCGTCCGGCTGCCATTTTGAAATGGCATTATTGCGAAATAAAACACCCCATGTAGCAGCGTTATTTCGGGAGAAAACCCTTTCTGTGCTTTGCATTATTAAAGTTATTGAACATTCACAAGTTCAATTATTTGATCTAAAATAAATGAAATTTATTGCTTCAGCCATGTTTTCCCCCCATGTGTTTCCAGAACACTTGAAGGCAGCATTATTGATTAACGTCCATTATCCTAGATTTTAAAAATAAGTGCTTTTTTCATTATTGACATGGGAAGAGTAAAAGGAGAATTAAGCCTGCCAATAAGAGAGGTTAGGATTTCTTTATTAAAACATCAAATTTAAAAATGAACTGTACATGGAAGTTTCCTTTGACACTTCATATGTTAGAAGCCAGACATTTTTTTTCTTCAGAGATACACATCAGATATCTGTGACAGGCTATACATGGCCTTTTTCAGCTCCCTGCTGGAGCCTTCTTCCTCTTACTACATTGGGCCTGAAGAAAGGAGCAGCTAAGTAGGTTCTCCAGACCTGCCTAGATATATTGCATGTTAGAAACCAATCAGAGCCCATCAGGCTAAGATAAAAGGAGCTGAAGGACCTTAGCAGGTCAATTCTTAGCTGGAACAAAAGAGGTGATGAAGGGTTCTCTGCTCTGGACAAAGGAGCTTGAAGGCTAACTGAGATTGTTTTGGATGAATTTGGTAAAGCTGGGAGAGAGAGGAACTAAGAAATGTAACCCTGAGTTAAGGGGTGAAAATAAAGGGGCCAGGAGGGAAGACACCTAAGAAGAAGCAGCAATGAATCAAAGTGAGCAGTATATGGCTGCTGTTCACAATCTTGCTGGGTTGGTATCTGGGTTCTCTCACCAAACACCAGTGACGTTCCCAAAAGAGGACAGAGCTTGTTGGATGCCTACACCAATGGCTGAATTTAAAGGACTTTGAACTGGGCTTAGAGATTTTTGTGAGGACAGATAGACAATTCTTTTGGACACTGCCATCCAGGAAGGGGTACATTTTGATTGTGTGGCCTGTTCAGAGGGCCATCTCAATGAAGACCTGCCAAATTACTGCTAGGAGTTGGAAAAGAAGTGCAGTGCCACATGTAACAGCAGGAGATGCTCAGGGACTGGATGTTTCTGGGAATTTATTTGCAAAAATGTTGTTATGAGAAACATGCATTGAATGCTGGGATAATTGCTGATCATATATTAAGAACAGAAATGGCTTACTAAAGCACCTGGATGCTAGATTTTATTGGGCCACAGTAATTCCATCATTCTCTTTGTGACATTTCTCCATAGTAGAGCTGGTTAGAGATTTTTCAGACAGAATGTTTTTCTGTTGGAACATGCTGATTCATCAAAAGCTAAATGTTTTCTGGAAATGTGTCAATGTTGATGAAAGTTCATCTCAAAAGAAAAATGAAAAAAAATTGAGGCTGAAATATTCTGCTTCAGCTTTGTGGAAAGGAGTGGTTTTTTAATTTTCTTTTTCAAAACAACTTTTAGTTTCATTTTTTTTAAATAACATTGGAATAAAACATGTTTATCAAAATAATGTTCTCATCAATGCAAAACATTGTTGTTTCACACCGAATTTTGATTTTTTTTTGTTTGCTTTTATTCTACTGTGAATTGCTTTTTGAATGGGCATTACTTCCATAAAACAAAAATCTGTTTCCCTCTTAGCTGTATTCCACATTGGAACAGATCTGACCATAGTATTGGGCAGCTTTTGTTGATATCCAAGTTATATTTTCCTTTACCTTTTGCCTGTTACTACTAGTTATAGTCCATGTTTCCTAGGTGTTTATCTACAGCGCACTTACAAAATGTACAATGCTTTCACATCCCTTTTATTCATTGCTTAATCAAATATGTGTGGTACAGTAATCAAATATGTGTAGTGACAGTAGCTATTGGTATTATTAATTAGGTACAGAAGTGCCAGAAGTCTGCCAAAAGGAACTCTGGTATACAAGGTACTGTACTAAAGTGAAATAAGGAAGACAGTTCCTTCCCTAAAAGTATGCATTCCAGATTATTGTTTATGAGGTACATTGGATAGATCAAACCAAAAAGTGTGAAGGCAGATGAGAAGAAGAATGCGATCAGTAGTCTAAGAATATTTTTATGTGCACACCATTGTATTTTCTCCCTATGAATCACTTTCTCTGACCCCCAGTTATCTTTTTCACTATTTTTGTAACTCCTTCTCTTTGTCTATGTATTTTTGGTATTAATTGACCTGTAATAAAACACGGTATTCAAGTCATACAGAAGAATTCTCTGATATGTTTCTGAGTTCAGCCTAAGATCACATTGGCCATGTCCACTGTCAATTCAATAATATTCTCTTCATTATTGTTTTCATTGTTTCTCTCTATTACTGTACATTTGTGCTTTCTTTTATTGGTGAGACCAGTAAGATGCTAAGGACACTGAAAAGGCTTTCATTTTGACTGTGAGAGTAGATCTGAATCTTTAATCTCATAATTTAGGAGGTATTCTGAAACAAATATTTGAGGAGATTCAAAATAGTGTCAGTCTTTATAGGGTCAGTCGAGATTAAAGATACTGATGTATTTGGTTAGAAATACTGCAGAGTGGTAGTGGGATAATCAATGTAGTGGTCAAAAATGTCATTCTGCAGTATCTATGTTTGTGATCGTTCAAACTTTTAGTTTTTGTGATGGATAAGATGTTTTGCCGATTATTTAAAGGGGGGAAAAGGATGAATATAGTCACAATTCAATATCTAATTACATAGGGTAAATTCATGCCCTCATCCCTTTTACATGCACTGTATGTGGTAAGGAAGTAAGGGGCTCAGATGACTTCTGCTGTGTTCAGGGGGTGATACAGAATTATTGCCACTTCTAGTCCTGTTTCAAAAGAGGATGGCAAGGAAAGACTGGTATTAGGGAGGGGTGCTAAGTAGGTGGAATCCTAGGACATTACACTTTTAGAGTTACCTTCTGCCTAAAAGTCTCACTGCTCCACCAGCGGGGGGGGGGGGGAGTGGGAGAGGAGCGGGGGGGGGGGGCGGGAAGTGCTTTCCTTTCTAAAGGTAAAGCCCTACACCAGGTGAGCAGCAGCCAGGAGACAGAAGCTATCATGTTCTTCTGTAACAGACACCAGTCACAGTGGTTGCTTATACAAACCAAATGTGTTTATTGTAAATTCCTTAATGCTCTGTCAGATATGGCTGAAGTTCTTTTAAATAAGGTGTTTTACACACAGCATTACCTCATGGCTGAACAGAATAATGCAGTTTAGTTTCCATTATAGAAACCAGCTCACCAAGGCAGCTCTAGCCTGGGCACACACAATGCAGCAGAAGTGGGTGTATTGTCTGCCTCTTGAGGGAGGAGGTCTCCATACCACCTCCAGAGAGACAGTCTGAGATTTCTATCAGCCCTGCGGTGATGGGTGGGGATGGAATTGGACCAAGCAGAGTCCTGGCTCTGCCCTTTGGCTAAAGAAGATAAAAGATTAATGGAGAAATCTTCGTAGAAAAAGGAGGGAGAGCTATAGAAATGCTGCTACCACAAGACAGGGAGTGGAGGAGTCTCTCTCACTCTTTAAAAGTGACCATGCTTTTTATTTGTGTAGCACCTGCTCCACCTTCTTCTATGCACTAACCAGTACAGATGGACAGCCACACTAAGGGCAATGTGCTTTGTCCCATGAAATTTACAATCTCCTCATCCTGCTATCAGGAAACTTCAGGAAACATTCTGCCTCCCAGGCACAATGCCTCCTTATGAGCCCTCTTGAGTGTTGCAACTCCATACTTCACTATATTATGGGCTGTGTCCTATTAGCATGGTCTAACCCATAGTAATGGCAAATATATTAAATGTGCACATAAATAAATCCAGAAGCCACTGCCCACTGTTGACCACATTTTTGCACTGGTGTAGGTAGAGGAGAACTGCACTGAAATAATCTTTGTAATTTGCCTGCCTACTTCAATGCATTAGTAGGAAGTTGTAAAGTAAGTGTCAGAATTTATACGTGGTTCATTTTTATTCCTTTCTTTGCTTTGAAGACTCTTATTTATTTCTTATACATTATTTGTATTATATGGTGTGGACATCTGGAGCTCTTGGTAAGTAACTAAGGACTTCTACAACATTTAGCATAAAACTACTTAAATGTTACTTCAGCTTTGGTTATGCCCCAGCACAGGTGGAAATAACATTGCATTTTCTAGTCAGTAATCTATACATTCTATACATAATCAATATAAGTAACTTTTGGAAATGCTCATTATTACTTCACAGCATACTGGAAGTGGACAATGACTTATTATTATTTTATTTTGTAATATTGACTTTAGTGATGCATTCTGAAAGGTACTGCCTATATTCCTGCCATCGTACATATTTTTAAAAAATAGTCTCAGAGGGGTAACCATGTTAGTTGTATCTGTAAAAACAATGAGGAGTTCTGTGACACCCTTGTACACAAATAGATTTATTTGGTCATAAGCCTTTGTGGGTAAAAACCACTTTTACCCATAGAAAGCTTATGCCCAATTATTCATCTATAAGGTGCCATGAGATTCCTTTTTGTTTTTAAAAAGTTAGGGTATATGCAAACATTGCTAAGAAAGAGACTGTAAGAGTTCTGCCATTTCATTTACTACATAATCCCCTTAGACTTCTAGCCCGTTATTGGCTTCTGTATAAATATTGGTGGAACCTAAACACTTGATCTCAATTCTCACTGCTTACATGCCATGGTTCATAACTCTTAAAAATCTCCCATGGCTCTTTTTTCTTTCATGTGAATGAAGGTCTTTTCACTTATGCTTAAATATTGCTATGAAAGGTGTGTGCAGAGTCGAGTGATATCATATGTGTTCCACAGACATATAGTTGAGGAGAATGCATGGGTGTTATGGAAAGCATCCTTGTCTTCACACCAGTCATTGTACAAAAATAAGCCTGATCAATATCATGGCATGGTGAAATGTATGTAGAGACATTATAAGAATGGATATGCACGGTTATGCGAATGATACATCTAGCCCAGTATCATGTTTTCTGACAGTGGCCAATGCCAGGTGCTTCAGAAGGAATAAACAGAACTAGTAATCATCAAGTGATCCATCCCTCATCACCCATTCCCAACTTCTGGCAAACAGAGGTAAGGAACATGTCAGAGCATGGTTTTGCATCCCTTTTCATCCTGGTTTATAGCCACTGATGAAACTATCATCCATGAATGTGCCTAGTTCTTTTCTGAGCCTTATTATAGTTTTGTCTTGTATAACATCATCTGGCAAAGAGTTCCACAGGTTGACTTGAGTTTTTGTGGAGAAATACTTCCTCTATGTTTTAAAACTACTGCCTATCCCCCTGTATGATGGTTTTAGCACATGTTCAAAAATACAATAGCCCTTTACAGGCAGAAGTCAGTAAACAGATCTGTCCTAAACAAAGGAAAGTGCACTTCATTTGTATTTAAGCAGTAAACACAGTAATCAGTAAGAAAGATGAAAGGGAGGAAACAAAAGGAACCCTGTATGTAAGCATATACAGGTTGAAAAAACCCAGCAGGGAACATCATTGTGCATAAACTCTGCTTCTTGCATCTCAGCTGGAAATGTTTTTCAAAAGGGGAAAAAAATCATAAAATTGATGGGCAAGCACCCCAAGAGATCCCTCCTCTCACTTTGCACCTGAAGAAAGAAAGAAAGAAAGAAAGAAAGAAAGAAAGAAAAGCAGCCACTGGCAAAGGGCACCATTTAAGGGGAGGGGGGGCGGGGAAGTCAACAGCCTTTCTCCTCCCCCGCCCCCCCTCCGCAAAGGGTGATGAAGATAATAACAAAAGGCTTGTCATTTAAATAATTGAAGGATTGTTAGATCCTCATGAAAACATTGACAGCTACTCCACTTAAAAGATATAGAAAAAAAGAGTAGAAATAAAAGGTGTGTCTAAACTACACACCTCTGCTGACAGAGGGATTAGGCACATCGCTATTGCAAATGAAGCGGGGATTTAAATATCCCGCGCTTCATTTGAATAGAAATGGCCGCTGCTTTTTCCCTTATGCCTCATGCAACGAGGTTTACAGGATCCGTCGGAAAAGCCTTTCCTTGTCGACCGATCCCCGTCTAGACTGCCACTTTTTGTGGGCAAAGTGCCGTGTCGGCAAAAAGCGGTGGCCATTTCTATTCAAATGAAGCGTGGGATATTTAAATCCCCGCTTCATTTGCAATAGCGATGTGCCTAATCTACATCCCTCTGTCGGCAGAGGGGTGTAGTTTAGACACACCCAAATAGTGGTATGTTGTAGAGGTCTGCATTTGGGCCACTGTTATGAAACTTCTCATGAATGTTCTTGAAAAGAGGATAAACAGTGATGTGGCAAAATTTGCAGATGATACAGAATTACTCAAATAGGTAAGTTCAAAGCTGACTGCTTAAAGCTACAAAGGGATCTCACAAAACTGGGCAACACCAGGGCAGGTGGAATTCATTGTTGATAAATGCAAAGTGATGCACATGGAAAAATATAATCTCAGCTATATATACAAAGATGAGAGGGGTCTAGTGCAGTGGCAAT
Source organism: Pelochelys cantorii (assembly GCA_032595735.1). Taxonomy (NCBI): domain Eukaryota; kingdom Metazoa; phylum Chordata; order Testudines; family Trionychidae; genus Pelochelys; species Pelochelys cantorii. The sequence continues at coordinate 92,129,390 of CM064326.1, forward strand.
CTAAAAAGCTAACCGAATATTGGGAATCGGGAAAGGAATATATAAGACAACAAAAAATTGTATTGTCTCTATATAAAGATATGGTATGCCTACATCTTCAATACTTCATGCAGATCTGGTCACCCCATCTAAAAAGATGTATTGGATTTGGAAATGATACAGAAAGGGCAAAAGAAATTATTCGGAGTAAGGGAAAGTTTATGAGGAGAGATTAACAAGATTTGGACTTTTCAGTTTAAAAAGGATATGCGTAAAAGGGGAAGGGAGGATATGTTAAAGGTTTAGAAAATCATAAATGCGGTGGAAAATAGAATAAGGAAATGTCATTTATTCCTTCACTAACATAAAACAAGAAGCTCACCCAAATAAAATGTATAGTCATAAGAACAGATTTAAAATAAATAAAGCAAATTATTCCTTCACAGGCAGCCTGTGGAACTCTTTTCCAGAGAATTGTGGCAAATCCCAAACTATAAGAGGGTTTCTATAAAAACAAAATAAGTTCAAGAAAGATAGGTCCATCAATGGATATTAGCCAGAATGGGCAGGAATGGCATCCTTAGCTTCTGTTTGATGAAAATGGAAATTGGTGACTGTGACATTGGCCACTGTTGGAAGTCTGGATACTGAGCTAGATGGACCATTGGTCTGACCCTGTATGGCCATTTTGATCTTATTTAGAGCCCAAATGTATCTGATACCCGCTGTAACCCACTAGATCCCTCTCCCCTTCCAGAGCTGAGATAGAGCCCAGAAGTCCTGAGAGTAGCAACCTCCCTCCCTCTGTCTCTGTCTCTGTCTCTGTCTCTGTCTCTGTCTCTGTCTCTCTCTCTGCAGGGTTAGTAACAAAGCAAGAATATGTATTAAAAAAAATTAAGGCTAACCAGTGTCCCTTAAGTGATCTGTTACGAGATGCCAGAACATGTTAGTATTAGAGATAAGTGGGTCTAGTATTTATTTATTTTATATAGGAATTAGATACAATGCTCCTGTCATCCAACTGCCAAATCATCTTCCAAAAAAACTAGTTTTCCAGTGCCTTAGTAGCCCCCGGAAAGAGGCGATATGTGTTGCGGGGGAGAGGTGGATGGTGTTGGTCCCTCTCAGTTTGCTGCTTCACTGGTACTGAACATGCATAACACTGCTGAAGCCACTGTCCAAGTTGCCACCCCACACAAAAATCTGAAATGGGGTGTGTCTACACAGCACCCTAAACTCAAAATAAGATACGCAATTTGTGCTATGCAAATGGCGTATCTTGGTTCAATTGAATTTCAAAATAGGCTATTTTGAAATTTTGTGTGCCCACACAGCACCAAATTTTGAAATAACGTGGAACGAGTCTTACCAGAATGCTGAAATAGCACTCCTGTTATTTCGAAAAATATTTCAAAATAATGGGAGGCTTGTTAAGAGGTAGGGTAGCTATTTCGGGATACCTCTGGTATCCCAAAATAGCCATGCAGTGTAGACACACCCATGGTGTCCCTGGCCATTGGATTCTGGAGAAGGGTTCCTGACCTAAGGAGTTTAGTCAATAATGTTTCTGTAAGTATAGCCTCTCCTCAAGTTACGAATGAGTTACGAACCAAACAATTGGCCATAACTCGAAATGTTCATGACTCGGACCCCATTGAGTTACATTGCAACCGCACTGTTCGTAAGCGCGGGTCATGTTCATAACCTGGGGACCACCTTTACGACTGCTCAATGGGAGTTTTGGTTGTAAATGCGAATGGTCGTAAATTGACCGTTTGCAATTCGGGGACTGGCTGTATGTGATAAGAAGGTTTGCTTTGAATCTATTATAGTTTGTTAAGTTAGGCTCTAGAAAGGGTTTATTTTTACAAGAAAAATAAACATTTCTGACTTTTATACCTTGTTGCTTGTACTCACTTAAAATCAATCTCTCTGTAGTTTGTAAACTTGTTTTATCTAATCCAATGTGTTTCAGTGAAAGTTTCTAGGTAACTCTATTTAAGGCAACAAGCAAGTGTATATGATTCCCTTCAAGGAATAATGAACTTAATCCATTTGAACTGTTCAGGAGAGGGCTGGACAGTACATACATTTTGGGGGGGAAATATTAGGGATTGGGAGTATGCGGAAATCGTCCACCAGACATAACAAAGGCTGGTAAAAGCCAGGGTGCAAGCCAAGTGTGACTGGCAGGCTCCAGTTACAGGCAGATAGGCAGGGTGTTATTTGCATGATATAAGGCTCTTTGTGAATAGCTCAGATGGGAGCTACTGCAGCCAGGTATTGTAAGGCACCCAAAGTTGCAGTACATGGGTAACATAGACCTTCACTGGTCTGGATTGCACCCCAATATGTCATATAATCTTTTTATTAAATGATAACAGTATACATGATAAAATAGTTTTAAGACATCATCCATTTCCATTATCACAAAGGATAATTACATTGCATTATTTACATAGGAGAGGAGAATGAATGGGTTGAGATGAATATATATTAAAATGTGGGATGGATGCTTTCTTGCCCTCCCAACCAAACCTGCAGCAAAATAACTTCAATGTGAAGACAAAAAGCAAAAATAATCTCTTTGCCATATGCCATATATAATACCCCATCAGCTGATGTCACTTATTTGGCATTGACACTTGTCATACTTTTGTTTTAAAGTTGCCACTTGGCAATTTCATGTCTCCCATTTATATTCATTTCAAGAAAGTGCACCAAAGTGCTCACTTCTACAATTACATACAGTATCCTGTAACGTTTGTGAATTACAGACACTAAAGATGGAGATGACTTATTCAGTCACCACATCTAGGGCAGGATTGTCCTCTATGTGAATTTACTGCTATATTTTTCTGTTTAATGTTAATTGACCCATGTATTCATCAGTGTTCCACCTCAGGATTCTGTTCCTCAGTCTGTATCTCATTACCAGAAAATATTTCTTGATATTCAGACTAATTTTACCCTTCTAAATGTCATGCCATTACTTTTAGTTATAGTCCCTGGCACAACCCTTGATAATTCCTCTTCCTTCCTTGTGATATTACTTATAATATTTTTCCACATGTTTATAGATAATGGGTAACCTTTTCTAAAGAGCTGGACTTTAAAAGGTTTCCAGGTGCCTAACTCTGTTCAATTTCAATAGGACATTTCGAGGGGCATATAAATACCTTTAAAATTGGTCCTAATTTCCTAAGTCTCATTGCAGGTTGATAGGACTTAGCATTCCAAGTCACTTAGGGCAATCTGTTTCAAACATATTTAGGTTCCTTTCAGATACAGATAGGCACTTAGTAGCATTTTCAAAAGTGCTTATGTCAATTAAGAACCTTAGTCATTCACCCACCTCTACCAAAATACTTTTGAAAATCTGTCCCTATGCCTCTTAGTAGCTTGTAAGTCAAGCTGTGTATATTGAGTTCTTTTTTTCCCTCATAAATCAATCCGTCTAGACCCCTGTTCAGTTTAATTTCTCTTCACTGAAGTCCCTTCAACTTGTCCATACCCATCTTCTTATGTGCTACCCAGAAGTGAACATAATATTGTGGACCAAATGTTTTGTTCCTTCACTGTAGTGATGCAAGCATCCTATTCCTCCACCATGGATCAAGCCCCAATGGGCCTAAATCTATCCCAGGGTGCATAGCAGGGTGGGAATGGTCAAGAAGGTTGCTGGGGGTGGCTTCTTAGGGTTCAGAGACATCTGATATGTATTTAGAGCAGTCCTGATGCCGCAAAATTCTATGATGGGGTGAGGGGATATTTAGAACCACCCCCAATCTGAGGAAGCCAGAACTGTAGGGTGTAATAGAGACTCCACTTTACCAGCTGCAGACACCCTAAGGATATGCAGGGGAGAGGCTGTCATCATACTACTTTGTGACAAGATAACTCTATGCTTGCAGCTCCATGCTGAATTGTGCCGCTGCGGGGAGTGGTAGTGAAAAACAAGGGAGCATCAGTCTATGTAAAAATGAAGGTTTAATAAGACACCTAGCTGCTGAAAAGCCATCTGTAAGAGGAATGCCTAATTTGTTCCAGTGTTCATTTTAACTGATAGTTTTCTCTGAACAGTGTGTTTTACTGTTTGAGGTTGGTGGCAAGTTATCACCTTGAAATGCCTGGGAGGAACTGCCTAGATAACGTGGTAATCGAAGCCTGACTCATGATGTTATTTAGACATGTTAAAGACACAAAAGGAGTGGGTAATGGAGAGGTATGTAACACTTGTAAGAAACTGATTATTTAATTTTCTCAATGGCATTTGTTTAGTATATGCTAACGTAAGAAAATTAATCAATCCTTTGCATCATTCAAACCAAGAAAACATCACATCAAAAAAGTAACTACCCTAGGACATGACAGACTCTGTCTCATGAAAAAGGAAGATTGGATGGAGGCTAGTCACACAAGCCCATATCCAGATATCCATATCACTCTGGGTACGTCTACACTGCAGTAGCTATCCTGTGTCTTCACAGCAAGCCCACTATTTCAGGCTCACTATTCCAATGTCTCAGTAAACCTCATTCTATTATGTTATAGCATTTTATATCAAAATTTAGCGCTGTGTAGACAGTGCCAAATGACAAAATAAGCTATTTTGAAATAACATCAAAATAAGATATGCAATTTGCATAGCTCAATTTGTGCATCTTATTTTGAGTGACAGTGCAGTATAGACGTACCCTCTGACTAGTACCTTATTCAATAAATATCAATAACTTGGGTGTTGTGATGATCAATGTTCCAGGCCCTGGCTTTTACAAGCCTAGAAAACCACAGGAAGCTGTTTCACTGTATATGAATTATTAAAGAGTCAGTGGTGCAGGGAGATTGGAAACGGGGTCTCTGAGGTCATGCCCAAACTACTGGAGCATAAACTCATTTTTACAAACACTAGCTTACATACTTAGGGTCCAAAATTGAATAGGTTCAACATGAGAGATTGAGGAAACCCCTCTTCTCACACCAGCATAGCCCATAGTTCAGAAGTTGAACCATTCTCCAGAAAGGTAGGAAACCCCTGTTCAAATCCTGTATCCAACTGATAAGGGGAATTGAACCGGCGTTTCCTATACTTGAGGTGAATGTTTTTTATGACTGGCCTAAAAATTATAAGGGGGACACTACCTCATCCTTTTGTGGCCAGATGTTCAATATGACTCTATTCACTAGACAGGCTCTGAGGACACCGTCTGGATCAGGCCCCATAGACATGACAGGCACTCCCTCAGTTTGTGGCTTGTACTGGAGACACCTACATGAATATCAAAAGCAGCAATTTGCATGCACAGGGAAATTAATGTAGATTCTAGAGAAACCTTCACAGTAAAAATTAAGGTACCAAAAGAATGTACATGCCTAAGGGATGGCAGCCAGATAGAGGGTTTTGGACCACTATGGTATCAAAAACTGGAATTCAGGCACCTAAATCTGAGCTTTAGGTACCTAAGTACCTTTGCAGATCTGGGTCTAAGGATATGAGGAAGGGTAATAGAACATGGCCAGTGTTAGAACATGGCCCAAAAATATTTACTCTGGTAAGTGATTTTACTCTGGCAAGTTTCTGCTGAAGGCAACCATTTGGAGTTTGCGGGTCGTCTGTGACCTATATGTCTTTGCTGTGGGTTGAACAACATTCTGAGGATAATTAAGAATGTTTCTTCTGGCATCTGAGCAGTAGAAAGAAATGCTGTGACATAGCAGCTTGGCTTTCCAGGTGTGAGATGAATAGCTTCCCTGGGGACAAGTATTTGCAGCCTGCTGTGATACTGGATAACTTGTTATAAGTGAAATGGTGGTAGAAAATCAGACATTCTGCTTAATCTGGTGCAGAAACAGGGGGAGTGGATGTCAAAATATTTACTATTGTGAAAGCCCAAGACTGGAAAAAGACCAAAGAAAGTTTTATTTTGTAAAGGCTTTCAGCAGCTCCCTCATGCAAGCAGTGATAATTTTGCTACAGCGTACAATTTTAATATTACAACTGACTATGCTGCCATCTATGTGTATCACCTACCAAAATTAGTGACATGATTGGTTAACTTTATCAATATTTTTTGTTTAAACTCAATGGTATATGGTTGCCATACTCTGTGGTATACACAGATGGACGAGGTTGGCTGCAGTATCAGCATATTTGCCCCATGGTTTTGTAATTGCTTCCACTTAAATAACAAAGGGAAACCCCTGATAGCAAGAAAGAGTTATGAAACAGTCAGGGACTGGGAGAAGAGAGGGTTTAGCTTTGCTACATCTTTGTGAATTCTTGAATTAGGAAGAGAAGATTTACATGCATCAGCAGACCTCGTATTTGCAGCAGCAGTCCTTTGCTCTTATAAGGGACCACTTCTTCCAGTAAAATAATAATGTGTCAATTAAATCATGGCCTTTCGTCTGACTGCACTATTCCAGCAACACAGAAGCATCTGTAAAATCAGCAGATTTAGCTGGATCTGTGCTATGGAAATCTTATGTAATGCAGTGTCAGTCTGGGTCTATGTCTACACTACAGAGTTTTTTTGGAAAAACGTCCATTTTCCTGAAAAAAACCTTCACTTTCGTCCACACTGCAATCGTGTTCTTTTGGGGGAAAAAATTGAAAGAACAGAGGTTTTTTTCTGACATTGGTAAACTTCTCTTGACGAGGAAGAAGCTTTTTTTCCGAAAAAGCTCTTTCGGAAAAAGGCGTGTGTGGATGGGGAAGAAGGGGTTCTTTCAAAAGAAGAGGAAAGAAGAAAAAGTACAGGTGCCCTGGTGGCCACTCCATCCATAGTAATCACAACTTAAATGCGAGATAGCTCCATTCAGTGTGGATGCTATCTTTCGAAAAAGAAAATAGCTTTTTCTATGCGCCTTGGCAGTGTAGACGCTCTCTTTCGGAAGAAGTTTTTTCAGAAGATCTCTTCCAGAAAAGCTTCTTCCAAAAGAAGCCTGGAATCTCGACGTAGCCTAAGTTTTTTATGCCATTCTCCCATTATCCAGGAGCATGTCTATGAAAAAGGGGACATGACTGAAGTGATCTCTGGTTGCCAGAAGGTCCCAAAGAAGTCACAGACAACTAGTGTAAGTCACAGCAGCCTTTAGGCATTAGTATCGACAACATTCTTAACTTTGTTGTGTTATGGGAATTAAAAATATACCAAGTTGAAATTCTTATAACTTGCTCTCACAGCTACCACTAAATGTGTATTTTGCAATTACAGCTCTGTAACTATACTAACTAGCAATCCCAGTGTTTGAAAACTCAGAGCAGGATTATACAAATTATATGTCCCATCTTTTTCCCTTAAAACTAAGGCCCCTTCTAATTAAACATTTCAATTTTTAATGGGAAATGTGAGAATTTTTAACAACATCTTTCAGTTAGCTATTTAAGGTGAGTTATTCAAATGCTCTGGCTGACATGTTAAATGGGTTATGCTACATAACCTCAGCCATGTCACACAATATTACCTGAGGATAAAAGAGCACAACTGAACTTGGGGTTCAAGAAATAGTTTATTTGCCAAAAAATGCAGTTTTGTTTCACATAGAAACCATTTAGGTTTGTGATCTAAACCCAAATAGTTTTTGATCCACATTATTTCCCTCTTCCTTTCCTCCTCCCCCACACCGGGGAATAAAATGGCAACAGTAGAGGAAGGAAAGGTTTCTCTTCTAACCACTAGGACACAGATGCTCAATTAGATCTATTCATGAGCTGATTTGAGAATTTTATGCCAAGAGGTGGCCCATTTGCACATAAGGCTGACCAAAAAAAGGAAAAAAAATCTTCTGCCAATAAAGACTTTGATCACAGCATAAGTATTAATATGTCTATCTTTTAACAAAGTTTATAAATCAACATTTTTGCTTGTGTCTGTGGCAATCTATAAGGGGAGCACTGACATCAACAATCTCTTTATGAAGAGGGCTTTTTAGGAGGTCAAGTCAAGATGTGTGCACTAGTGTAGAGTCTCATCTGGAAGGCAACTGCAGTGTTATATTTTTATAAACATGGTAGAAAACCCAGATTTGCAGAGGTCCAATGATCAGAACATCATTAAAAGATAGATGGTTAGATTCTGGCTGTTCTGAAACTGGTCAGTCTATTGTGTACAGAAATCACAAAATCCTAATTATTTAAATATCACCTTTAGGACACCTAAGATCTGAAGTCTTACAATTTCTAATTGTACCTGTGTCAGAGGAGGCATAATTCCTAGATCTAGGAAGTAACAAGCCTTCTTGGTCTTGTGTATTGAAAGAAATGATTTCTTTGTGAGGAACACAAAACCTCTCTAATAGACGTCCCCTATCTAAAATAAAATGTCCTTGTGCTGAAACAGGTCACTGTATTCAGCTGAAACATCTTGTAAAACAACTTTAAAAAAGATGACGTGGCAAGCTATACATTAAGTATATGTAATTCACTAACCTAATCACAATACCCATTGTTTTTTCAAGTCCCCAGACAGCTTACCAGCCTACACAGGATAGACTGGTGAAGGATGCAGGGAGATGTATATAATGAGAAACATGAAGCAAAGCCCTTTTCTTTTATTGTCATAGAGGCACCTCTATTTGTAACAAGCAAGTTTCCTTTCTGCAGATCTAAACCATTTTTTAAAGCCTTTCACTTTTTCAGAGATGATCTCTCCTTGGAGTAAACGTCAAATATTATTAAGAACAAAAATTCTTCCTTGAAAATTTGACCCCTGCTATCGGCCCTAGGGAGCAGCTGGCGGAAAGGTTGAGCACTGCCCCAGGACAGCCCAACGAGAAGCTGCCACTCACCTCCACCCCCACCCTGAGCCCCCCAACCCCTCTCCTGAGCTCCCTCACACCTCCCAACCCCCTTCCTTGACTCCTGCACCCCTAAACCATGCCCTGAGCCTCCCACCCCTTGTCTGACTCCTGTACCACCTACCTCCTCCTCAAGTTCCTCCTCACTCCCCAGTTCTGATTCCTGAATCCCCCGCTCTCCCAGCCTCCTGCCCTGAGCCCCTCACATCCCCAAACCCATGACATGACTTCTGTATCCCCCACACCTTCAGCCCCCTGATCTAAAAGACCAAAACAATGTCGGGTAAGTCTTCTAGTAAAATATATGTGCCTGGCCAGGGATCCTTGGTGTGATAATGAAGCATGTATTATTCCACCAGAATAGATCAAATGATTCACAATTAAAAAATGGATACAGAATAAGACAGAGAATATTTTATTGCCTCCATATAGATCAATAGTACACCCACATCTTGAATACTGTGTGCAAATGTGGTCACCACATCTCAAAAAAGATATCTTGGCATTGGCAAAAGTTCAGAAAAGGGCAACAAAAATGATTAAGGGTTTGGAACGGCTGCCATATGAGGAGAGACTAATAAAACTGGGACTTTTCAGCTTAGAACATAAGAACACCCATACTGGGTCAGACCGAAGGTCCATCTATCCCAGTATCCTGTCTTCAGACAGTGGCCAATGCCAGGTGCCCCAGAGGGAATGAGCATAACAGGCAATCATCAAGTGATTCCTGCCCTGTCACCCATTCCCAGCTTCTGACAAACAGAAGCTAGGGACTCCGATCCAATCCATCCTGGCTAATAGCCATTATCTAGTTCTTTTTTGAACCCTATTAAAATACTGGTCTTCACAACATACTCTGGCAAGGAGTTCCACAGGTTGACTGTGTGTTGTGTGAAGAAGTACTTTCTTTGTTTGTTTTAAATCTGCTACTTATTAATTTCATTTGGTGACCCTTAGTTCTTGTGTTATAGGAGCAAGTAAAGAACTTTTCTTTATGTAACAATCATGATTTTATAGACCGCTATCATATCCTCCCTTAGGCTATGTCTACACTGATGGCTTCTTGCGCAAGAACATCTTGTGCAAGGGTTCTTGTGCAAGAAGTCTTGCGCAAGAAAACGTCCACACTGCCATGTGTGAGCTGTGCTTTTGCGCAAGAGCGCCCATGGCAGTGTGGATGCTCTCTTGTGCAAGAAAGCTCTGATGGCCATTTTAGTCATAGGGCTTTCTTGCACAAGAAATCCCTGCTGAGCGTCCACACTGCCCTCTTGCGCAAGGGCTCCTGCAAGAGGGCTTACACCTGTTAAAAAAGAGCGTAGCTCTTGTGCAAGAAGCCCTCTCTTACCACGCTGTACTGTAAATTTCCCTGCGCAAGAGCAGGCGGGCAGTGTGGATGCTCTGCAGATTCTTGCGCAAGAACAGCTGTACATGCACAAGGAGCCGCAAGTGTAGACATAGCCACAGTGTCTTCTGTATTTTTTGTTTGAAATTTCTTGTTATATTGTTTATTTACTTGTTTCAAGTTTTATATCTAGAGATTATATGAAGTGAAGATTTCATCTAGTGCAATAATAAAGGAGAGTAATCTCCCTTACATACTTGCAAGGATTGTGTATCATGAGGAGTCTTCTATCCAGAGTGCTTTAAGAAATTTCCCAAAAAACCTTTTGCTCTTAAAAGCTTTAGTGGAACAGAATGTCCTGTGTTCAGTTAAACATATTAAATGCTGGAGCATTGTTTATAAAAAACAAAATTTTGTGAAGATTTGTTCTTAAAACTTTTAAGGATGTATCATTATCGTTTCTAATTTAATATTGACTTCCCAGTAAAAAGTCAAAGTCAGCTTTTCCAACAGCAACAAATTATGATCACAGTCTTGCAAATGGTTACAGGAATGCTCAACTCCGAGCAGGAGTAATTTCTCTTTTCACTCACATTTGTAAGACTTTGCAGGGGGAAACTAAAAATATTGTACGTGCTGGCTATATTTTTAATTTATTTCTACTGCATGTAATGGATTCAGCAAATCAGAAAAATGTCATATTATTTTGACATGTGTATTATCTCCTTGCCCTTCAAACTACATCAAGTGGCTGGTGCTAGATTACATCCACACAAGAAAAAAGTCACAAAAAGGACTTATCTCTCCATCTTCACTCAGAGGTTGTTTTTAACCACATTTTAACCTGATTCATGCATATTTGTATTTGAAATGTTATATCTAACAAGGAAATGTCCTTGTTTGTTATGGGGCAGTGTGGGGGGAGTGACTTCTTTAGCTTTAAAAAAGTAGCTGGGTTTTTATTCACCAATAACTGCAAAATGGTTGAATTACAAAAATAATACTTTCCGTATAGCTAGTCTTTCTTGAGGCATTTTAAGTGCATATATGAGAAGGTGGGGACAGGTGAAGTGTTATCAAAAATATAAAAGGAGATCCAGGAGGAGCTGGAACTGGAACTGCAACCTGATGCACTTATGGTAGACATGCACTCAAGGTAGACATGCACCAGGGTTTCCCCCACCAAAGGAAAAGGCATCGGGGATGGGAGTGAACTGCACAAATACATGTCCATGCTCACAGTTCTGTGAAGGAGCTGCCAACCAATATCCTCCCACTCCAAGCACTGGTCAGTGAGCAGAAACAGAAGAAACAGCAGCCCTAGAGCTATAGTAACTTATAGCTGGCCTGGGAAGTAGTGGCAACAGCACCTACACTGTAACACCAGGCAAAAAGATAGGGTGAGAAGTTGCACTACACATAGCATCACACAGTCATCAGATGAGAAGATGCATCAAAGCAGTCATGGGAAAACACCATATCATGAGAGATAGAAACAAGGTAGCTCTCACTGAAGCTAGACAGCACCCACCCCTTCCTCAGAAGTAGGAGGTGAATCTGCTTCAATGCACTAGGACTTTGTTTTCACTGACAATAGTGAGCTGAGTACTGTAGAGAGAAGAGGGAAAGAAGCATGTTAAATGGACCTTTGTTGATTGGGACATCCTCCCCAGTGAAAGGGGAGGCGGGACTGAGGTGAATGACAATTGCCCACTGTAGGGTGATAATGCATTGTTGGTTCATTGTTGCTCTCTTCCCCAAATTAATGCTGTGTTCCCTCTTCTTTGTGTTATAAGCAGATTCTGTTTTTGAGAATAGGACAATGTTGCCTATTAAGGGCACCATTGGGTTTCTGCATGGGCTTGAGATGTCTTGCAATTTTAACAGGAATCCCGAAATATTGAATCCATCCTTTGCTACTGATGACAACACTTGACAGAAAGAGTGAGTGGGAGTATGTGGAGAGAGATAGAATGTCTGACTATTTTTTTATGAATATCTACTGCCTTTCAATATCTGACATCTGAAAGAAGGTTGGTTTTTTTTCCATATTCATTTCTATCCTCTCTCTTCTGCATGGATTATCGTTTGTGATATAAACCATAATTCTGACTAAGCTGTTGTGTTTGTATAACCTCTTTTACTTTACTCTTGTGCTCTTTTGGTGAGATAGAGGATTTTATTTCCCCCTGATGCTTTTCTCACTATCAGTAAGGGTATGTTGGCATGCACAATCTGTCTCTCCTGTGTGGATATCTTTGTTTCACATTTTCAGTATTCCAGTCTAATCTTTTGCTCACATTTCTCTTGCTACTATAATACCAAGTAAAAAGTTTTCCTAACAAAACACCTACAACCAAGTATAAAACAAAAATCAAAGGAAAGAAATGATGATGAAGCTGGCTTGAAGAATCAATTATACTAGAAGTAATACTATGGTTCTGAAATCACCACTGAAATCCAGAAGAATCAGGTAAATGTAATCAAAATACTAGCAAGCTCACATAGGATGGAGAGTATTTCTATCTAAAGATTTTGCTGTTCCAAAGAAGTTGTTAAACACCTTGTCCTCTCAAACACACAGTTATTTATCTGGTCAAGTTTGCTCATCCAAAACCTAACAGTGATCTACCTACTCTACCCCCAGTGCCATACCTACCTCCAGTAAGGGAGATACCACCCTACATCTAAGGGCACTTCAGTGAATGAGGAGAAAATTCTGCACTTTAGTGAATGATTAGGGCTTAGGAAGGGGTCCCTGTCAGCCGGTGGTCAGGGCAGTGAGTGGTGTGTGTGTATTATACACCCGAGACTTCAACTGCTAGGACTGGGGTCCCTTAGCAGCGGGCAACCTGGAGGAGGTTGACGGGCGCCCCAAAGAGTTACAGGGAGAGCTTTACACCTCAGACTTTGACTGCTAGGATACACGATCCCTTTGCAGCGGGCAGCCTGGGGAGGCTGAGAGATGCCCCAACGGATCTGTCCCCTGGAAGCGACACGATCCAACGCTCAAGCTCTCCCTATATCTGTCCCTTATGACCGGCTGGAGTTCTTTTTAAAATTGTGCTTGGTTCTGTTACAGCAACTGAAGGAGTCAGGTCACAGTTACTTAAACAGTTACTATTTTATTGTTACAGGGTAAACTTAGCTGTTAAATGCTACTACTGTGTTACAGATAACACAGCCACTACAAAGGACAGGACAGAAATTACACTAATAAGTCACTTACAGGTACCATGAAACCCTTTTGGTTCTCTGAGCTCTTACTAAATGCATGCAAAATAGACACCTAGCAGGTATATATTCTCATCCCTGCATTCCAGACTTGGCGTGGCCAGCGTCTTTCTCTCAATCCCTCGGGAAGAAGTAGGGCGAGGCTGGGCGTCCCACAGACCTCGGGAGGCAACTAATACCTGCCAGCAGGTATAGATGATTGGAGCTCAAATGGGGTGGGCTACTAAACCCCTCTTTATACCCCTTGGGTCACGTAGGCTTCTTCCTGGTCTCAAGTGGCCAATTAGGGAAAATGGCTTTGAATGCCAAGTTTCCCAGGAAGGGTGCAAAGCATAATTCACACCTGGGAAAATGCAGACAATGGGCACTTCTAGTATGTGATGGGCGAAGATTCCTCTCCTGGGACAGTGTAGGCGTGTCAATTACTGGTGCTAGCCATCAGGGCGGCAGGAGGTCCCCTGGTTGTCAGCTAGCCATTTACTGTCTGGTTTTTGTTTATTAGAGTCAGGGACAAGCAGCACCCCTGCGTTCCCAGGGCATCAAAGGCTGACTGCCTTTCTCTTGCTCTGTGGGGGAGGGGGGGAAACAAGATGGGGTTCATGTCTGGCTACAGTCCCATATGAAGAGAGATTTAAACGTGATTAAGAAGACTGGGACTTTTCAGCTTCGAAAAAAGGAGACTAAGGGGGGATATGATAGAGTCTATAAAATCATGACTGGTGTGGAAAAAGTGAATAAGGAAAAGTTATTTACTTGTTCCCACAACATAAGAGCTAGGTAAATTAATAGGTAGCAGGTTTTCAACAAATGAAAGGCAGTTTTTCTTCACACACCACATGGTCAGCCTGTGGAACTCCTTGCCAGAGGAGGGTGTGAAGACAAGGACATTAAGGATATGTCTAAACTACATGGCTCCGTCAACAGAGCCATGTAGATTAGTGTACTCGAAAAAGGGAAATGAAGCAGTGATTTAAATAATTGCCGCTTCATTTACATCAAAATGGCTGCCGCACTATGCCGATCAGTTGTTTGGCGGCACAGCGCGGTAGTCTGGACGCTCCGCGGTCGACAAGGGAAGCCCTTGTCGACCGCCCGGTAAACCTTATTCCACGAGGCATAACAGGGCGGTCGACAAGGGCTTCTCTTGTCGACCACGGAGCATCCAGACTACCGTGCTGTGCCTCCAAACAGCTGATCGGCACAGCATGGCAGCCATTTTGATGTAAATGAAGTGGCAATTATTTAAATCGCCACTTCATTTCCCTATGTCTAGAAACCTAATCTACATGGCTCCGTCAACGGAGACATGTAGTCTAGACATACCCTAAGAGAGTTCAAGAAAGAACTAGATAAATTCATGGAGGTTAGGTCCATCGATCGCTATTAGCCAGGATAGCTAGGAATGATGTCCCTAGCCTCTGTCAGAGGCTGGGAATGGGTGACGGGAGACAGATTTCTTGATGATTCCCTGTTCTGTTCACTCCCTCTGGAACATCTGGCATTGGTCTCTGTTGGAAGACAGGATACTGGGCTAGGTGGACCTTCGGTCTGACTCAGCGTGGCCATTCTTATGTTCTTATGAATTGGGGAAATATTCTGATCGCACATCAGTGAATTGACTCCGACAGGAAACTGGTAACCATGCAACACAGCTACATCATACGCATCCAGGACCCCACCCCTGCAATCAACCCCGTTGCCAACTCTGCCCACACATCTACACAAGCGTTTTCATCACTGGACCCAACCACATCAGCCACCAAATCATAGGCTCATATAACTGCACATCCACTAATGTGATCTATGCCATCAAATGCCAGCAATGCCCCACTGCCATGTATATTGGCCAAACTGGACAATCTGTACAGGAAAGAATTAATGGACACAAATCAGACATCCGAAAAGGCAACACACAAAAACCTGTTGGAGAACACTTTAATCTTCCTGGAAACTCATTAATGGATCTGCAAGTTGCTGTTTTGTTTCAAACCAATTCCACAAGCCAAATACACAGAAAAAGACTGGAGCTTAACTTCATTCACAAGTTTAATTCTCATGTCTATGGTTTCAATCGGGATATCGGATGGGTCGCACATTATCAACTAAACAAACAATGAAGGTGCTAATGGTTCTTGATGTCTGTTTAGAATCTGGTGTTGGTCATCTTCCTTTCCAAGTGCTAACTAATGGTTCTTATCAGCCTCTTATAACTACTCATTCTTTAAGATGATACTAAACGGTTTGTTGTTTTTTAAGTTTTCTGTTGCAGACTCACTCGGCTATCCCTATGAAGCTTATCTACTCACTGTCTTTTTTTCTTCCTCCCCTTCATTTTTTTCCTTCTGCTCCTCCCTCCTTCCCTTATTTATCCTTGGATCTGGACGTCCAACACTCTGGTCAGTTGAAGAAGTGGGTTGTACCCAGAAAAGCTCATAAAACATGTAGATGGTATCGTTAGTCTTTAAAGTGCTACCAGACTATTTGTTGTATTTTAGGAAATGCAATGAATGTCAGAAAAGATTTTCAGAGGCGTGGGGGGAACAACCACCCATGAATTCCTATTACCTCAGAGAGTCCACCTAGTAAAGAAAAAACATTATAGTAACAAAAGAAATGAGAGAGAAAGAAGACATTGGAATTCTGAGAATGTGAAACAAGGATATCCACACAGGAGAGAAGGTTGTGCACAATTCTTCAATTCAAGTGTTCTTGAAGTAAAACATTATAAATAGAAGCCAATAGCTTGGGGCATTTACCTTATTGTTTGTTCCATTGAATTAACTAAATCATTATTAAAATGTCATGCAGAAACAGAGCAAAGCAATGAAGACTCAAAAAGATCAATTTATAAACAGAAAAGCTTAAAGCTAGATATCTAAAAGCACATATCTAAGTATACAAATGCAGGGATCTATCCATCCATGCAGTTATCTTTGCAGATGTTGCTTTTAATGGAAATGTCCAAAGCTAACTATTTAAGTTCATTAAATATATTAAGATATGTTGCACGTTACATAATCAAACTTTTATAATTATTATAACTTCATCGCTAGATCATAATTAAAACAAACACTGTCCAGTAATTATTTTATTGCAATGTATTAAATTGTCATAGGATTTACATAAGGAGGCATTACATAACTGTATACTAAACTAAATAAAAAGCAAGATAACTTTGCTAACTTTAGAAGAAACAGAATCAATGTTTCCTGTAAAATCCTAATTTGAGCTCCTTTTGCATATGAATTATAATAATCTTTATTACATGATTCCCATGCTTTTCCAAAGCATGTCTGCATAGAACACATCTTGCTTTATTAACGAATCAAGGACATACATAGATTAGGATCCCTGCAACATGTGTTTTGTGCTTCAGAGTAGTACATGACACCCAATAACAACAGTATATCTTGCATGGTGTCAAGTATCAGAGAAGTAGCCGTGTTAATCTGACAAAGTGGGTCTTTTCCCCCGAAAGCTTATACTCCAATAAATCTATTAGTCTATAAGGTGCCACAGGACTCCTCGTCGCTTTAACAGCATATCTGTCATTTTTTCACTATGAGCATTCTTACAAAGTATTTTAGAAATCAGCTTGTTACCTTGATCTGGGTCCTGATAAGATCAAGAGTTGATGTAAACATTGACATTTTGTGAATAAACATTAAAATGATGAAATCTAAGGGTATGGCTACACTAGCTCATTAGTTCGAGCTAGGTAGGGTAATGCGGGCAAGCGGAGTTGCAAATGAAGCCCGGGATTTAAATATCCTGGGCTTCATTTGCATGTTCCCAGGCGCCACCATTTTTAAATCCCCCCTAGTCCGAACTCCGTGCCTGTGGCTACACGTGGCACGGACTAGGTAGTTTGAATTAAAGATCTTAATTCAAACTACTGTTACTCTTCGTGGAATGAGGAGCGGGCAACCTGGAGAAGGTTGACGGGCGCCCCAAGAAGTTTTACGTCCGTGTCTTTGACCGCTAGGACCGGGGTCCCTTCACGGCGGGCAGCCGACAGGCTGACAGACGCCCCAAAGCTTACAGGGAGAGCTTATTACACCTCAGACTTTAGCTGCTAGGACATAAGTTCCCATCGCAGCGGGCAGCCTAGGGAATGCTGAGAGGTGACCCACGGATTTGTCCACTGGAGGCGACACAATCCAAACGCCCAGCTCTCCCTATATCTGTCCCTTATGACCGGCTGGAGTTCCTTTTAATTGTGTCTGGTTCTGTTACAGCAACAGGAGGAGTCAGGCTAAAGCTTAAACAGTTACTATTTTTATTGTTACAAGGCAAACTTAGTTGTTAATGCTACTGCTGTGTTACAGATAACACAGCCACTACAACAGGACAAGACAGAAATTACACTAAAAAGTCACTTACAGGTACCGTGAAACCCTTTTGGTTCTCTGAGCTCTTATTAAATGCATGCAAAATAGACACCTAGCAGGTATATTCTCACCCCTGCGATCCTTATTCCAGCGAAGCCAGCTTCCTCTCAATCCCAATGGGAAGCAGTTAGTACGAGACTAAGGCATCCCTAAAGTCTCGGGGAGTCCAAGACCGCTTGAACAGCAGGTATGTGGGTAGATCTCCAATTAGAGTGGGGCACAGGGCCCTACTTTATACCCCTGTGGTCACGTAGACGCTTCTCTTGTCATTAAAATGCCAATTAAGTTGGAATTTTTTTGTGATGCCCATTCCCACAGGGGGTCCGAAGCTTAATTTGCACCCGTGAGGTGGCTGTAACTAAATCATTAGGGCCAGACATCCTTTGTCTGATGGGGTGACAGATTCCTCTTCTGGGACGGTGTGTGTAGGTGTAATAATACTGGTACCAGCCATAGGTAGCCCAAGGCCCCCGACTGCCTGCTGGCCCAATTGCCACTGTTATCTGGTTCCTGTCTAGCATCCAGGGCCATTCTTATTCCATCACCTCTGGAGGCCCTGGAGCCTTTGAAGACAGAGTTTCACTCTCAAGGATTCTCTCTCCCCAGGATGTCAGAGGGAGGAGGGGGAGAGAGGGAGGAGGAGGTTCTGTCTGGCTACATTCCAACCCCTTGTTACGTCACACACTAAGTCCCAGAATGCAAGGTGGTGGTGATGCCAGCACCTTTTGCCCTCCTTGGAGGAATCTAAAACCGTCCCATTGGGGTAACCTCATTAGGGGATTCACAATCAATGGATTGGGTAGGATCACTTTCTAGCGCCATGTATCGGATCGTTGCAGAGGTTACAGCTGTGTCAATTAAGCACTTAACAAGACATAAGATCACACAAAAGGCAATTATAACAATCAAGACAGTTAACAGTATTTACAATGGAGTGAATAAATGGTGTCAGCGAGAAACCTAGGCACTGGGCTAACCACTCTAGCCATGAGGTTTTCCCGTCCTCGGTTACAGTATAAAGGACTCTGACTGCGCTCTGAATAGATATTGTTTATCCTCCAGCCACCCTAGGTGGGGCCCGGTATCATTCACGTTTGCAAAACAGATGGGGTGCACTTCCCTAGAGATCCCTACTACATGTTCTAAAGGTTGACCTCATACCGTAGGTTGCCAGTGTCTGTGCCACCCCCAAGACCTGCCCCCCAGAGTCATTCCGAAGATCCTGGTGGTCGGGGTCGCTGTCGTCAAACCAGGCTGGTCCCCACCTGAGGATGTCAGTCTTGTTCCACCAGCTGTTCAAATTTAGAGGAACAAATTCAATCCCTAGTCCTATGGAAAAGTTCAGCAGTGTACACATTCAACAGTCTGTGGCACCAGCAGCTGAGACAATGGTTTGGATGGCGTTCTGGAGAGGGTGTTTGGGAACAGCGGAGGCTGCTGTGGCCACAAGGAACATTACAACAAGTCCAAACATCATGCTGTGGCTTGAGTCGGGGTCTGCCACACAATCAAGTTTGATTCTGAAAGAAAGCACAAAGTCAACTGGTCTTGGATACAATCCAAGCCTTGGTTATAGTTATTGGTGTCCTTACAGGACTCAAGATGGTCCACACCCCTTTTCCTTTATAAGTTTGGAGCACGTGTGTCTGTGTTCCAAGGCTGGGGTGTTTAATCACAACGGTGTCCCCAGAAGCATATTTGGAGTCCTTATCTGATCGTATTACTTGGGGTGTTGGGACAAATGCTGTTAAGCGGTTTAGTCCTGTGATGGTTGACAACCCCGTTGCTAATCGGGTCAGGTAGGCAAAGCCGATTCCCGAGACAATCTCTACTCCAGTCAAAACATATTTCCATCTCTGTCTGGTGGAGGGTAAGGGGCCAATGTAATCAATTCACCAGGTTGCCTATTACCAGTTTAGCAAGGAGGGTGGCCTTGTTCACTAAGCCCCACACCTCCTGGTCCTTTTTCTTAAGCATATTCCTGAAAAAAAATCTGAGAGTTGCTTTAACTCTCAGTACCCATCCTTAAGGGAATCTAGCTCTGTCTGGGTACTGAGGGACATGCATTTCTACCTCTCCACTTCTGCAGCAGAGGCCTTTAAATTTTTTCAGTTTCATATTTGCATTCTTATATTCAGTCAATTTGAGGAACACCTCATTACAGGTTTTTTCCATAGAAGCCAAACTGCAGCTGCTTCCCTCTTCATTGGAGCCGAGGGTTTACACATCCACAAGTTAGGCAATTTGTCTTCTAGGTCTGAAATTTTATGGACATCAGCTAACACTTGATCAGACCAAGGGCTATGCCCGAACTTTTGCAAGATTTGTTCAAAAGGGGTAACATCTTTTACAAACGCCAATTTCTCAGTCTCCTCTCTGGGAGTCTTCTTAAAAGACTGCTTACACATTTTCTCGTATACCCAACCTCCTATTGGGACTAAAAAAGCAATACCAATACCTCCTCTTTTCAGGGGATAAGGCAACACGCCACATTTATTGAACATACATAGATCAATCAATACTTATCATATGCATATGATACGTTACACTCATGTACTCTCACACACCCACAAGCACACTCCATCTTGTTGTGACCAAAAGTTGCTCCCCATTTTGTATCTGTTCTCACATTTAGCATTGTGCAAACATAAATCCTTTTAGATTCTCATTTTTAGCTTTGACTCCTTTTTCCCATCTTTCTTTCTGGAGGGCTACAATTTGAACTTTCTGATCTCAGGTAGTTTGCTGATCAAACTTAGCTATTACCTGCAAAGCTTCTTTGTGCTGCCAGCTAGGGCATTTGCATCACAAAGGAAATTACAACCTGTTGTGGCTCCTGGAGCCTCCACAGGATTTTGATTTGTTTGCAGTTTTTACCCCTTCTACAATATACATGGCGTGTCACAGGAAAATGTGCAATCTTTGTTTACAACACTACTTAGCCACATTAAACTTTGCACAGGGTGTAACTCTTTCTTTATGCTCACAGAGTTTTCCTGTACTTTCATTAAACAACTTGGACTGAAATGGTCTTACTGAAAATAAACCAAACCAATTTGTTTTAAACCTACAAAACAAGATTACTGGACCTTGAAAACCTCACTTATTTACACTATATATATATTTACACACAGATACACATACATTCTCTCTGAACCTTTCTTACACCATTTCTACATAGCTGTACAACGATTACATTCCCTTTTATTCATTGGGGTAGTTAAGTTCCAATAGAAACCCCCTTTTAAAGTTCTTTTAGCAGTATCTATAATCAAATGTATGGATTTGAGTCAAATTTGCCTGGATTATTTACAGACATTCTTTTGGAAAAAGGGCCCATTTTTCCTTCAGAATGGCTGCAAAGAAACCACAATTTTCTCCTTACACCATTTTAGCATTTGCACAACTGCTCAATTCTCTCCATTCTCTGCAGAGTTAAATTCTTTGTGGGTTTTCTTTTTCTTAAAACACTTTCTTATCTCTTAAAATGAAAACTGGCCTTGTTTCAGATATTACTCTTGTAAGTATTGTTTTAAGGATTTAAATTTCCAGTACCTGTACTTACTGCTTTTTCTCAGTTCTACTACAAGGCCTTCAATCTATCTTTTACCTGCTTGCTTGTCTGGGCCTGATCCTGTTTTTGTTGCTAAATGGAAAGTGGCTCCTTTCCACAGACTCAGGCTTTGTCCCATTCTTTAACTTGCAGGCAGTTCTATACTTACAGAACTGCAGCCACAACTCCTCAGGATTTCCTCAATCCTCTTCTAACATTTCTCTATCCCATTTTGGGTTGCCCCAAACTTCCTGGGCAAAATTCTTTTCTACTTTACTGAAATCAGTATTTACCATGACTAGCTTCATGTTGCTGTATTTAAACCTATAACACAATTCTGCCGACTACGCCAATTCTGTCAGCCGGTGGTCAGGGCAGGGAGTGATGTGTGTGTGAGTTATACACCGGAGACTTCAACTGCTAGGACCATGGTCCCTTCGCAGCGGGCAACCTGGAGAAGGTTGACGGGCGCCCCAAGAAGTTTTACGTCCGTGTCTTTGACCGCTAGGACCGGGGTCCCTTCACGGCGGGCAGCCGACAGGCTGACAGACGCCCCAAAGCTTACAGGGAGAGCTTATTACATCTCAGACTTTAACTGCTAGGACATAAGGTCCCGTCGCAGCGGGCAGCCTAGGGAAGGCTGAGGGGTGCCCCATGGATTTGTCCACTGGAGGCGACACAATCCAAAAGCCCAGCTCTCCCTATATCTGTCCCTTATGACCGGCTGGAGTTCCTTTTAATTGTGTCTGGTTCTGTTACAGCAACAGGAGGAGTCAGGCTAAAGCTTAAACAGTTACTATTTTTATTGTTACAAGGCAAACTTAGTTGTTAATGCTACTGCTGTGTTACAGATAACACAGCCACTACAACAGGACAAGACAGAAATTACACTAAAAAGTCACTTACAGGTACCGTGAAACCCTTTTGGTTCTCTGAGCTCTTATTAAATGCATGCAAAATAGACACCTAGCAGGTATATTCTCACCCCTGCGATCCTTATTCCAGCGAAGCCAGCTTCCTCTCAATCCCAATGGGAAGCAGTTAGTACGAGACTAAGGCATTCCTAAAGTCTCGGGGAGTCCAAGACCACCTGACCAGCAGGTATGTGGGTAGATCTCCAATTAGAGTGGGGCACAGGGCCCTACTTTATACCCCTGTGGTCACGTAGAGGTTTCTCTTGTCATTAAAATGCCAGTTAAGTTGGAATGTCTTTGTGACGCCCATTCCCACAGGGGGTCCGAAGCTTAATTTGCACCCGTGAGGTGGCGGTAACTAAATCATTAGGGCCAGACATCCTTTGTCTGATGGGGCGACAGATTCCTCTTTTGGGACGGTGTATGTAGGCGTAATAATACTGGTACCAGCCATAGGTAGCCCAAGGCCCCTGACCGCCTGCTGGCCCAATTGCCGCTGTTATCTGGTTCCTGTCTAGCATCCAGGGCCATTGTTATTCCATCACCTCTGGAGGCCCTGGAGCCTTTGAAGACAGAGTTTCACTCTCAAGGATTCTCTCTCTCCAGGATGTGAGAGGGAGGAGGGGGTTCTGTCTAGCTGCAGGGAATGAAACTCTGGTGAGACTGGGGAAAGGAGGTGGGAGAGGGGAGAAGAGAGGGTGATAGAGGGGAGGGGGAAACCTGGGAGGAGGGAGCTGGAAGGGGGAAGCAAGGAGAAGAATGGGGAGGGGAAGCTCAGGGCTCAGGGGTGGGGGGTGTCTCACTGGACCAACTTGATTTTCATGCGAACCTGCTCCTGGTTTCGCATGTGGGATTTGGTGGCGAGGCTGGCAGTTATCCTGCCATAGACAGCCACGTTCCTCTATCTAGTGTGGAGATCATGAACATTGGGGCATCTCCTCCAAACCTGAATAAGGTCCATGATCTCCGCCCTGGACCAGGAAGGTGATTGCCTTCTCCAGGCCTTGGCAGGCTCCTGGGAGCTGGCAGACTGCTCCTGGGGAGCAGTGGAGGGCTGGTTGGCACTGGCTTGCTGGCTCATGTTTTGGGGCCACTGGGTCAGGGGCAGTGACTGCTGGCTCTGAGCTGGCAGGCTTGGAGCTGGCACAAACACTGTGGCCAGAGTCTACCCCTTTAAGGACTCCAGGAAGGGGGGAGGGAGAGGAGTGTTCTTGGTTGAGGCTAGAGTGGCCACCAGGGCACCCTGGGAAGGCTGGAGGCCCCCTATTTCGAAATAAGTGTATACACAGCACTTATTTTGAAATAGCTATTTCGAATTTGGTGTTATTCCTCGTAGAATGAGGTTTACCAAATTCGAAATAAGCACTCCACTTCGGAAAGTTATTTCAAAATAACTTTGCTGTGTAGACATACCCTTAGAAGCAAGTATGTGAAGGCCTCTTATTGCCCAATATCTACAGATACTGTACCTACAAATTCCCAATAGAGATACCCCTAGATCTATCACATCCTTCATGTTGCAGGAGTAATGAATCAGGGCCTTCAGAAGAATGAATTCCAGGAGTCAAATTGAAAAGCAACAGAACACCTACTGCAGCTGAGGGGGCACAAAACTGACAAATTTCTAAGGGCTATTCTTACATGAGGTGGGGATTGTTTTAAAAGGGATTGAATTCATTACAAAGCCATTCTGACCATTTTGAAACAAAATTGAACCTGAAAGGAACTATTATTGTTTAGACGCTGAGAATGTTATAAAAATGGAAATAAATCAAATGTTTTATTCTTTTTACTATTTGAGCAATGGACTTCACTGCAAAGGTGAATTTTGTTGTCTGTGGGCTCTCCACCTCAGCTCCCCAGAAACATTAAATAGGAACAGTTTTTCATTCATATTTACAGAAGGCAGACCTAGAGATTGCCACACACCAATGGGCTAACCATGACAAGAAAAAAGTAATGTCTGCATCTAAATCAGATTCATGGCAGAAAAAAAATGTTGTCTTCCATCCTGTACCTTTAAATTTCAAATGCTTCCAAAAAATGAATATGAACAAGTATCCTGGAAATGGAACAAGCACCTGGTATGAGGGGATAAATAACAACATCTGTTTCCAGATTCCAAGAATGTATCGTCCTTTTAAGAAGCACTCCACATTTATTTAAATACTTAAGTCTAAATATAAAACAAAAACACAAGAACCTATTCTGTTACAAACATATAATTCCATACTTCCATTTGCAATTACAGAAAAATAAGCAACTGGATTCACAAAGGAACTTAGGGATGGCACAGAAAAAAAATTAAAGAAAGACCACCTCCCTTAACTTTGAGCCCAGTGATTAGGGCACCCAACAAGGATGTGGGAAATATTGTGTTATTTTTCGATGGACTATATCGGCCCCAAACATCATGGGTGTTAACTTGACCCTGAAACTGTCCAACATTAAAGAGTTTTAAACAAGATTTGGGCTCTGGTATGCAAGACACACGGACCCATTGCTGCTGTGTCTGCATATAATTTTACATGGTTTAATATATTCATAATAGTTGACTAAATGATGGCATGTTGAAGTTTCTACTAAGAGCCAGGAGCCCACTAGTCAACAAGATCATTATGATATGTATGCAGACAATAATTAAAGAGTAATACATCTATACTCTTAAGATCTTGGAGGTAAGGACAGTTACACAGATGTGACATATCCCAGAAATGTTCCTTTCAGGCAGGATGCATCTGACACCTCTCTCCCTGCCTGGCTGTTTGTGTATTACATAATGTGTGCATATTTATGTACACATGCCAAGTGTGAATAGAGAGACTGAAAAATCTACAAGATGAAACAAACTGCAGAGGAGTGTCATGTTCAGGAATAAATCAAAAAGACTGGACTGGTGTATCTTGGAGTGCAGAAATACACTGGGTCCTTCACAGAGAAGGCAAACTGAGAGCATGTCTGTCTCAAAAGAACAGTTATAGTCAGCCTGGGTGTAAAGCACTGTTAGAATTTTGGGTGAGCAAAACTTCATTAGACATTAGAATATCTTGTTAATTAATTCTAGCCTCTGGAATCCATACTATGATTTTATTTTATATGTAACAATTTTTCCAATACTTCCCCCTGACTTTCTAAACTTTGGTAAACAGTTATATTTGATTGCACTATAAAGAAACCTAAGTGTTATATGTTAAAAGAGCAGTGATGTGAGGTGGACTGGTTCTTTGGAAGCACCAAATCTGTGAATACTGTGAGGATACATCTACACTGAATGCTTATTTCAGAATAAGCTATTTTGAAATTTATATTTGGTAATAGCTTATTTCAAAATAGGGTGTCTATACAGCAAATGTCCATTGAAATAGCTCTAAACTATTTCAGAATAGAGCATCCTCACTTATTTAAGGCCATGCAGAAGCACTTCAGTCAGAGCATCAGGATAGCACTCTCTACCTGGAGGTGCTGCCTGAGGCTATCTGAGGCTTGAGCTTAAAGGGACCCCTCTGTACAGTCATGTCTCAGGCTCCTCTCTTTTGCCTACCTCCTTGAGGGACAGCAAAGCCTTTTCACTGCCTGCTGTGGTTGCTCTTGTGGACAACTCAGCTCTCTAGATATGGAGCTGCACCTGCGTCTGAGCAGTCGACGGCTCTTACATCTCATCCTGCACCTCCTGGTGTAGTTTCTGCAGGCTGCCTTCATGCCTCTGCAAGAGGAGGACCCACAAGCTCATTGCAGGGCACCTCCTCTTCACCGCCTCTTCTATCTCCATGCCCTGCTCATGCAGCTCGACCCCACACACTCTCCCCTGCACATCCTGCACTGACGCTTTTGGCAACTGGACACCAGTTCCGACTGGTGGGGACCAGATCGCCATGGAGTGGTGGGATGACCAGCAGTGGCTCCAGAACTTCTGCATGTGGAAGGACACCTTCACGGAGCTGTACGAGTTGCTCGTCCCTGCCATCAGGTGATGGGACACTCACATGCGACCTACCATCCCCTTCCAGAAGTGGGTTGCCGTGGTTATCTGGAAGCTAGCCATGCCAGACAGCTACTACTCTGTGGTGAACCAGTTCAGTATGTGGAGATCGACTGCTAGGGCTATGCTCATGAAAGTATGACTCTCACATGCTATTGTCCCAGGGGCACGGTGAACTACTGGAATGGGGTACTCTAGAGAAGGCGGTGTGTGGAAGCCCCCTCTCTGGGAGGTTTTACAATCCCACCTTCACAAAGTCCTGCTGGGGGATGCAGTAAGTAGGGGTTGCTCCTGTGTGTGTGTGTGTGGGGCGGGGGGTTGAGCTCTGGGACATTCCAAGGACCCTGGCAACCCTGTAATTCTCTGTTTGTCTAGTTCTACAGATGGTGAGGGCCATCAACACTGTCCTGCTGTGCAGGATCATTAGCGTGGGCAACGTGGACTCCATCGTCATTGGCTTTGCTGCTATGGGCTTCCCCAGTTATGAGGGAGCTATTGACGGCACCCATATCCCCATCTAGACCCCCAACCACTAGGCCTCTGAATACATCAACTGGAAGGGGTACTTTTTGATGGTTCTGCAGGCCCTTGTGGACCATCGCAGCCAGTTCATGGACATCAGCATCAGGAAGGCAGGGAAGGCACATAATGCCTGCGTCTTCAGAAACTCTAGCCTTTCCAGAAGCTGAACACCGGCACTTTTTTCCCTGACCACACCATCAGGGTTGGGGATGTGGACATGCCGATGTGCATTGTAGGGGACACAGCCTACCCTCTGCTACCATGGCTAATGAAGCTCTGCACTGGATACCTTGACAAAAGCAAGGAACACTTCAATGGCAGGTTCAGCAGGGCCCGCTCTGTTTTGGAGGGTGCCTTTGGTTATCTGAAAGGGAGGTTCCATTGCCTCCTCACCCATATGTACCTTGATGAGCAGAACATACCCAAAGTGGTGGCTGTGTGCTGTGTCCTACACAACCTTGAGAACATAAGGCGGAGACATTCCTACCAGGGTTGGGAACCGAGTCTGAGCAGCTCACCAGGGACTTGAAGCACCTGCTCATGGCTGCATCCGGCAGGCCCATCAGGGTGCTGTGTGCATCCGGGGGCCCTGAGGAAGAGTTTCATCCAGGGTCTGCTATGAAACTCTCCCCTGGGCCTCTCCACAAGAGGCCTCTGTAGTGGCCCAGTGTGCCTTTTCTCCCCAACCCCTCCCTTCTCTGCCCTCCATTCCCTCCTTCCTCTCTTTCTCTCCCCTTCCCCTGCAGAAACAATTAACCATACTTTTTGTTTTGAAAGAATAAACTGATTTTGTTTAATTGGGGTAAATATAACTGGGGAGGGACTGGGTAAAAGAAATTGGGAAGGGCGAGGGAGGTGGAAAAGGGAAAAGGAGGGGGAAGGAGAGGCTCAAGGATGGGGCTGGGACTGTTGCCCGCCTTGGGTGGTTCCACCACCTATTGTGCGGGTCCCTCAGTGGCCACAGGGATCACTAGGAGGAGAAGGCAGGGGGCAGGAGCAGCCACCAGGTGGTTGAGGGCAGCCATGAAAGCCACGTACATGGTCCAGCCCTGCTGCAGTAGCTCCTGCCAGGTGTTTCGACTCAACTCCAGGTCTGCCTCCAGTCTGCAGTTCTGCTGGTTCACGGAGAGCTGCAGGGCATGCAGGCAGGCGATGTGCTCCCTCTGCAGGTCTTCCTGGGCAGTCCAAGGGAGGATATGGGGGGATCAAGCACTGGAATGTGCTTATCAATAAACTGCATTGACAGTGGGGCCTGTGAAGTTCTTGTGTGTGTTGGTGGTGGAGTTGGGAAGGTCTCCCCTGGAAAGTAGAGACAAGGCTTCTCCATGGTAAGGGAAGGTGATAGGAAGGTGTCTCATAACCCTGGGAATATCCAAGAAGCATCATAGGATACAAAGACCTCCACCTATTTAGTACCATGGCAATCAAACCATTACATTCCTTTTTAACCTTGATTAAAGATAACGAGCAACTTTTAAAATGTGAAATATAAAGCACTAATTAAGACTTTTATTTTCACATCGTTTGTTTCCTTTCCTTTTTATCAGGAGACAATTTTTAGAAGGAATCCCTCCCATAATTTGACAGACTCTTGGCTAGTATTAAAGATAGTAATTACAATCCTTTTTGGAAAAAGGAGAAGAAGTTAGTTTAAATTGGCTGGGGTTGTTGTGGCTGTTAAAGCGAACCCCATTGCCTAAAAGACTCAAGATAAACACACACAAAGAGGGGGAAGAAAAGAACAGAAGAGGTAGGAGATGGAGCTTCTCTCTCTGATGTTGACTTGTGCTTTACAAATTCTTGTTGAAGAAACACAGGCACAGCTCACAGTCTTATTAGTCACTCCAAGACCTGGCAAACTAGTGCTGGCATTCGGTTTTTAGGACTTAGTTATGAAATTGCTCTTTCTGCTAACCAGCTTGCAGCAGTATGGCAAAATAAAGACTTAGCTGGCTAAGCCAGGTTAATTTTAGACAGAAAGCAAAATGAGAGAGATAGGAAAGAGAAGAAATAGTACGAAGAAGGAAAAGGACATAGACATTGGTAGTGTGACAAAGCCTCACGTCCCATATGGTATCTGGAATTTAGCCAGAATGGGCAGAGGTTTCATCTGCGTCCTTTTTCATCTGGGCTAGTCAGAACATTTCTCAGAATCAGGCAAGTCCCCAGAGGTATTATGTATGTTCCCAGGTCCCAAGAGACTGTGGGAATGATAGCGTGATGGTGAAGCTCACTTGTTTGCCTTTTTTTTAAGTCAGCAGTTGTTCCATTAGTGTCCACTTCTGCTTGTTTCCTCCAAAGTCTTTTCTTGGCCTATGTCTACATTGCAGGGTTTTTCCAGGATACCTGCCTAGATAACTGCCTACTACTGCTGTTAGTTATTTCAGGAGCTCAAGTAGAAGTCAGTATGGTGGATCTAAAAGGATAAATCTGGCTGATGACCCACTATGGAGTCAATATACATGATACAATTTCTGTTTCCAGGGTTTTTGGAGTTTTTTAAACATTAGGACGTTATTTGCAAAAATTATATTACGAGAATATTAAGATTGCAAGTCAATATTGAAAGTTGAGAAATTCTGAAATTGAGGTTGTCCATTCAAAAGTAATTCTCCCCCATCCCTGCCCCTTGTGCGTTTGCATTATGATAGTCTTTAATTACATGATTATAGTATTTATTTCCATGGGATGAGCAGTGCCCAATGACTGAATCAGAGTTGTGAAGTGAAGGAGGCTGCTTCTTCTGCAACAATGAGGACCCTTGTCTCATTTGTTGAAAAAACCGGAAGGTATGTCATGAATGAGGCTGGGAATTGCATCAAGAGAAATGATGGTCTTGTATTTAAGGCAGCTGAAAGCCACTCTGGAGAATTGGATTCTCTTTATGCCTCTGCCACAGAGTGACCGATACTTAGTAAATCCCTTAAACCAAAATGTTCATACTTGGCCACTAATTATGTGTTCCTAATTTTCTAGGTTCCATGGATATTTGAAGACACAGTTACATGCAAAGTATTCTTGTGCAGAGTGCACTTAATTGCAAGCCAGAGAGAGATGTGCTTTAGAACATATAATGTTTATACACTTGCTAAATATTTTGTGAAGCTGAGGTGTCTCAATATGGGCACCCAAAATTAGTAGATACTTCTGGCTTTAATATCTCTGTGACTGTTCACCATCTGCAAAATGAGGATAATATTACCTAGTGTCACAGGGGCATTACAAAGATAAATTCATTAATGTCAGATACTATGGTGAGAACACCATAGAAATGTCAAGGAGGAAATTAATAATTTTGCATTCCCTGCAGGGCTTGGTTGATGTGTGGTAAAGAAAGCCTGCAGCCATATTTTGAATGAGAAAGATGAAAAGATACATTGAATAACTATCCATTCACTGAATAATTGAGGGGTTGGTGGAAAAATAATGTTATTATGGAATCAATAACTCTGTCATAATGAATACATGCACTGGTTCTCAATTAAGTTTGCATAAACATCCTTAATTGTGGCATTTCCTAAATTCTGAATAATTTATTTGAATTCTTAATATTCTTCTATGTAATTAGATGTTTGTTTATGCTTGCACTTTATATATTTGAGAACTAGAAGACTCACCCACGTTGCCTGGGTCCTTCAGGACAGGAGGCTGGTGGTATGGGGGATGCAGGAGCCAGGACTGGGCCTTGAGGATGTGGTGGGGAGGGCAGGAGGCTGGGGATGTGTGAGGGGTGCAAGAGTGAGGGATGAGGTGTAAAAATGGACTCAGGGGGGTTCCTTCCAGAGGGGCTTTCTCTCTCCCTGCTCCAGCCATCGGAGCCTTTTATCCACCCCTACCCCCAGTACCACATGCCTCCTCTCTATGCGCCTCTCTTTCTATGTTATGGAAAACTGTCCCATTCCTGGTATTTCCTGTTTTCTTGGCACAACCAATCCTTGACCTTGCTTTAAGTTAGAGTAAGAGGAAGCTGTGTACTAAATTTGGTGGGCCTAGCTCTTACTGTTCTTGGGGAGGAGTTCTTGAACAAGCTGACTCAGACAGACAGATGTATATTTCTAAAATATATAGATAGATTTATCCTTAATTAATAGTATTTCTTTTTTAAAACACTGTGACCAAGTTGTTATCTTTTTCACATGCCAATTCTTTGTCTGGGGGCAGTTTTAACAGCCAATCTGTATCCCCCAGTCCGAGGTTATAGGTTTACTGGAAAGCACTGACACAACTGGAATTACACTTGTGCTAGAAGGTACAAATATAACCCGAGAAAAAAAATTAGGAAAAGGATTCAATAATAATTAATTATAATGAGAGGAGGAAAGGAAAAAGCTCCAGATTATATCATAATGGCAATAGGCAGTCTATTAAAATAGGTAATTTTGTAAAATTAAGAGTCACCCACCATTTAAATGCTCACAAAATAAATCTGCTAATTTGAATCCCGTATGAAATGACCTTACAAAATCCATAGACAATCATGTCCAGTCATTTTGATCTAAGAAAATGGTTTGATATGATTAGAGGTATGTAGTATAGCTGTAGTATATCTTATCCAATTTTGGAGATGTAGATGAATTTTCTAAAAAAATGTGACTATAGAGAAAATATTCTTGCAAAAAAACCAAAATGGTTTGGAAAATTCCCAAAGAAGAAAATCTGAATCCTTAAACAATGAAATGCTTTCATTTAAAATTAATGCCTTTCTAGTTGTACAGTTGGAATAATGAACAAAAAAAAGTTTCTTACTAAATCCTTAAACTGCAGTATGTATTTCTGCAATGTACTTTGGCTGGTAGCAACCACTTTTTCCCAAAACATCATTTGGCCTTCCTGACTTGACAAAGGTTTATAAGCAACAAGTGAGACTTTGCTCTTGTCTGTTGTAAGCCAAAGATTATGAGACACTGAAAACAGTTTTTGACAAATGGAATTAACAATTTTCTTCATTAAGGGAAGAAAAAAATCTTCATACTATAGGAGTAAACTTCCAATTTAAACATAATCTGAACTATAAAGCAGACATTTAGAAAAAAATTGTGCTTCTTTGACCTCTCTACTTATGCTGTATACTTGCTCACCAACTTCACACCAGCTGCTTTCTTGCCTCTCTGATCTTTCCTGGCAAGTTCTTTTTGGTGTGTGTAACATTCTCAGAGTACACAGGACTGAGGACAGGGCTACACTACAGAGCTAAGTCGACCTAAGATATGCAATTCCAGCTATGTGAATAACATAGCATAGACCGAATTATTGTGGTGTCTACAATGAATTAGGTCAATGAAAAAAACTCTCCCGTTGACTTATCTGAAGTTCCAACAGATTACCAGAGTTGATGGACCGTGATCTGCAGTTGATTTAGTGGGTTTTCACTAAACCTCTTAAATCCACCTCTGATGGATCAGTCGCCATAGTACTGATCCTCCAATAGTGGAGACGAGCTGTGAGAGTTACTGTTACACCACTGTATCAGTGAGTGAAACTTCATTGTGTTAAAATGTGTTTCAGCTTTCTGACACTTCCAGTCTTTGAACTGCCCAAACTATCTCCTCAGGTCTTACTAAGCCCATACTTTGTTTTGTAGGTTAACACTAGGAGCACGCTGCGACCGGGTTTGGTCACAGAAAACCCCTTGGGGGATGCTTCGCAGGGTGCTGGCAAGGCCTCTGCCACTCATCTTCCTGCTCTCTGGGGCTTCTCACCACTATGTTCTGCTGGGCCAACTGCACTGGTCTACCTCAGCCAAGTACCCCGCCCCCCACCGCCAGAAGAAGTATGGACACTGAAACTCTTAAGGTCCAAAGAAAATGCAGTTTGGGGTCCAGCTTCCTGGGATACCACTCCCCAAATGGGATCAGAACACCAAATGAATTATTTAGGTAACCCCTCTTTAACAATAGAAGGGTGAATGTACACAGCAATTGCTCCCCCACGTAACAATGATTTGCACTGGGTTTGATAGTAAATAAAAGTGATTTTATTAAGTACAAGCAGTAGGATTTAAGTGGTAGTAAGTGAGAACAAGCAAAGCAAAGTAGATTACAAACTTAACAGAAAACACTTAGCTAATTCTAACACTAAATCCTCAGTACAAACTTATTTCAAACTCACTCTAAAACTTTTCCTTTTCCAGCTAAGCCTACAAACCAGACAGCTCCTCACCCTTGTGTCTTTTGTTCATTCCCCTGGGTGTGCCACGCCAGGTATCCAAAGACAAAGACCTGCTAATTTCCTATTGTTTTAAAGATTCTCACTTTTGCATGGGAAGTTACCTGGCTAGTCCCTATCAGTAAAGGAGATCATGTGACTTCTTCAGACCAACCACTGCTAAGACTTAAGAACAAAAGCCTATCTACATATGATTGCCCAGACATTGAGGCATCCCAGCACTGATCAAACAAACACCCTTGATGGCTTTCCTTTGCACGTTTAAAACCATAAAGCATTCTGTATTCCATAGATCTAATTTTACACACAAGAATGATACAAACACCAAAATAGGATAAGCAGATCCAGCAGATTATGACACCAAGATTGATAGGTTAAATTAGACAATTTGTCCAAAGCACCTTTGAGTTAGGCATATCTGTGTCTACAAATCCATTTTCTAAAGCATGGGGGTGGCGGGTTCTGTCACCTCCCCCCCCCCCCACACACACACTTCCCAAGGTCTTCAGAAGCATCCCACTGTAGAGTTCAGCCCCTGTCATGGGAACGCTGTCACCAATTACCAAGTTTGGTATGCTCCAGGCAATGATATAAATACAGCTTAAGTGGTACAGCTCAGGCTCTGGTCCTTTTATACCACCACAACACAGAAATATAGTTACAATGAAACAATCATACATTTATCATCAAAGATAATGTCAGTTTTGAGGACTGTATTGATTTGGTGATTTTGTCTCTTTTCTGTTGGTTTTATGAGAAGCAATCCCATTCCAGGCACATTCCATTTTCCTGGCACACCAAACCCTCATGTTGCTTTAAATTATGATCAGAGGAAGCTGTATACCAAATCTGGTTTTCTCAGCTCTTACCATTTAGGAGGAGTTCTTGATCAAACAAAGAGACAAACTCTCTAAAATATATAGTGGACCCTTGCTGAATGGGGCTAATATTCAATAAATTTTCCTTCTTTTATGTAGGAATTAGACAAGGTGCTTCTGTCAGCTAATTGCTCTTACCTGCCAAAAACTAGCATTTTCAAGTGCCTTAATAGCTCCTGGAAAGAGGTAATGTGTGTGTGTGTGGGGGGGGGGGGGTTCGTGGCAGACTGGGTCAATCTCCCTCCATTTGATGCTTGGCTTGCACTGAGCATGCTCAGTACCACTGCAACTGAAGCTGCTGTCCTCACTCTGGCTCCCCCATACCTTCATTCTGCCTCCCTCATTACGACATGTACTACCCTCCCTAACAAAATCTGAAATAGCACCCCTGACTGCCTGATTACATCCTCAAATCCAGGATTACAACATTCTATCCCTGTCCCCCAGTTAGAGTTGAGATAAATGTTTGGAATATGCCTTTAAACAAAGCTTGTCTCTTTCTGTTTTTCTATTCCTGTTAAATCTGCATTTAACCCAGGCTGGTGGCTGTGAATAAGACAAGATTCAATTTACATTTCAACAGCTAGCTGGATAAAAATCTATGGTCTGGCAGGAAACCAATTTTTCATCTTTGCTGAGGGGTAACACCATGATACAACCCGTAAGGATATATTTTCAATGTAATTTATTAAAATATTATCAACGCATGCAATTTACAACTATATTAATGACCAGCATGATTCTGGCTTTCTTTTTAAGATTTTACATGATCCCCTTTTATCGACAGATTCTATGAAAGCAGTGTCTTAAGTTTAGAGAATTTGTCAGGCTGAGTAAGAGTTGCTAATAAGAACCAGATCTGTGCCAGTTGGCATTGGGGGGATCTTAAGAATTGTGCTACATTTCTTCTTAGAAAATGACTAGCATGTCAGGTGCTACCAGAAATAATAACTAAGGATGCATCTACACTGCACCCGAATCTCAAAATAAGCAACGCAATTTGAGCTATGCAAATTGCATAGCTTATTTCTAGTCAAGTTCAAAATAGCTTATTTCGAAATTTGGTGCTTTCCACACAGCACTTATTTCAAAATAAATCACTATTCTGAAATGTCCCATACTCCTCGTGGAATGAGGTTTGCTGGGACATTTCGAAATAACGGGCCTGCTCAAAATATGCAGAATAGCTATTTTGAGATACATCCAGTATCCCGAAATAGTGCTGCAAAGTAGATGTAGCCTAATAGTGTAGCAGAGTACACTGTACAAAGGCATAGCTTCAGCAGGAGGTATTGTGGGAGCCTACATCAGAATATCCTATAGACCAGTGATTAGGGCATGTAACATTAAATGTAGCAGAGCCCTCTTCAAATCCCCTCTCTCTCTTTTAGACAGATGAGGGACTGAGCACATGGAACACCCCTGATTTAAGGGAATACCCTAACCATTGGAATAAAAATTGTGAGACATGTCCCTCCCCTTCCTTTTGTGCACGCTTACCTATAGGATCTCAATCGAATAGGCAAGCTTTGAATATAGTTACTGGACAGTGCTCTGGAGGCTAGATAGGCAAATAAATGTGTCTTCCTCCAGCTTAGGCATTGTTTTGGGGCTTATGCCTCTCAATCCCTCAAGTGGGCCTGTGGTGCCCAAGTGCACAGGCAGAAAAATAGGTGTCTAGGTAACATTTGTTGTGAAATTTTACATCATAAATAACTATAGATGCCTGAAGGGTTCAGCAGGGGCTGAGAGTGAATTTAGTGGTAGCTAGGTGCCTTAGTCCTTTTGTGAATCCAGATGACTTTGAAGTTCCTCAGTTAATTGTTTTAAACAGAAACAAATTTTTGCCACAATGAAGTAAAGAGTAATATCAATAGAAAAATGTGAGATGTTTCCTGGGCATTCCCCTGGTTGTCAGTACACAGGGTTTCAAAGATGACATAAGGCATATAGCTGTGTAGCCAAACAGAGCCCCCCCCCGTCACATCCATCTTGCTTGCCCCTTTCAGGTACCTGGAGCAATAAAATCAGCATACTCTTTGATGCCTTGACAGAGGCCAGGATATGTTGGCTCATCTGATCCTGGATAACTATAAACACAGATAAGAGAGGGTGATCAAGCCAATTGCTGACCTAGAAGCTGCGAGAACTGCCCTTGGCTGTCACCTATGTTGATACGATCACACAACCGTCCCTGGGAGAGGAATCGCCCTCTGAGTAAAGAATGCCCAGTACTCCCAATTTAGTTCTCTCTCTTACAAGTGTAAATTAAGTTCACAACTCCCTTGTAAGAACTGGCGTCACAAAGATGAACCAGCACAATTTGGCACCATAGATAAGAAAGAGAATACGTGACCCCACAGGTATAAAGATGGGCCCAGCAGCACACTCACTCTGAGCATCAATCTACCATCTACCTGCTGGTCAGGTTAGGTAATTGCCTCCCGAGGTCCACACGGGGACGCTCAGCCTCGTATTCATCTTTTCCGAGGAACTGAGTGACCGATCCTGGCCTGACACGCTGGAATTGAGAGACGCAGAAGGGGGTAAAATATGTACCTGTATGTGTCCTTTTGTTTTAGTGCATGCATAGAATAGAGCTCTTTAAAGATTAAGCTGTCATTTGGTACCGTTACTTTCTATCTTCACTTTTCCTTTGTAACCATTTTAAGATCTGTATTTGCTAGCAGTTAAGAAGTAGACCAATAGCCATTGTAACCATATGCTTTATAAGTCTCTTTAATAAACCTGTAACTGTTTAAGCTTTAATCTGACTCCTCCTGTTGCTGTAACAGAACCAGACACAATTAAAAAGAACTCCAGCCGGTCAAAGGGGTAGACGCAGTGAGAGCTGGGCGTTTGGGCTCTGCCGCCTCCATGGGGCAGACCCTTGGGGCACCCGTCAGCCTCCCCTAGGCTGCCCGCTGCGAAGGGACTTTGCGTCCTAGCAGTCAAAGACTCGGGTGTAATAAGCTCTCCCTCCAGACTTTGGGGCACCCGTCAGCCTACTGGCTGCCCACTGCGAAGGGACCCTGTCCTAGCAGTTGAAGACTCGGGTGTTTAATAGGACTCCCAGACCACACACTACCCCAGCCATTGGCTGACAAGCCGTCACCTGCAGTCTTGAGTTGAAGAAGAATATATTGGACCAAATCTGTCTGAATTGCTGCTGTACACTGCCAAAACCAGTATCCAAGTCTACGTGGAACATGGCAAATCATTGTAGATAATGAAAAAACAATGTTATTTCTGATACTTGAAAGGGTGACACTATTGTTACTCGTAGGAATAAAAAGACTGTAACATGTAAGTTATTTGAAAGCATATAATGAAGGTATTAAAATGTATTTATAACAGAAATATTGAATAAAAGTCCTCAACATATGATTGAAATGTGAAAATAAAAGTTATTGTCTGAGAAAATAAAAGGGCAAGGTTTAGCTATCAGATATTGTTGCACCAGAGTACTGTAACAATTTAAAAATGTGTCATGCTCTATGATAAATATATTGCATAAGAAAATTGTGAGAGTTGGAAAAGTGTCTGAATTGAACATTTGTACCAGCTTTACTAATGCAAGTATCTGAATAGCTCTGAATTTAGGTCATAGGGCCAGGTTCTCATTTATAATAGGAACTCTTTACACCACTCAGGCTGTGTAAAAGGAGCTTGCAACTGGTCTGTAGTACACAATTAGGTCTACCTAACTTTGGTGCTTCAGAGTATGCTTTGTTGCTTCACTTCCCCAACAGATGTAGTTATGATGACTTAAGCCCCAGGCTATGTCTACACTACAGAGTTTTTTCAGAAAAACTGCTGTTTTTCCAAAAAAACTTTACTTACATCCACACTGCAATCACGTTCTTTCGAGAAAAAAAAATCGAAAGAACAGAAGGGTTTTTCCGACATTGGTAATCGTCTTTCTATGCGGAAGCAGCCTTTTTCTGGAAGAGCTCTTTCGGAAAAAGGCATGCGTGAACGGGGAAGAGAGAGTTCTTTTGAAAGAAGAGGAAAGAGGAAAAAGCACAGGTGCCCTGGTGGCCACTCTGTCCATAGTAATCACAGCTTAAATGTGAGATAGTGTCCATTCAGTGTGAACGCTATCTTTCGAAAAAGCAAATCACTTTTCAATGCTCTTTGTCAGTGTGGACGCTCTCATTCTGAAGAAGTTTTTTTCAAAAGATCTCTTCCAGAAAAGCTTCTTGCAAAAGAAGCCTGAAATCTAGATGTAGCCCCACTGTAGACACAACTAGGTGGACAGAATTCTTCCATTGACCTTGTTACTTAGAAAAGTGGATTTATTACAGAAATGGAAAAACTCCATCCTTTTCTGTAATAGCTACATTACAATGGCACAGCTGTTGCACTCCAAATGTGCTGCTATAGATTTTTTTACTGTAGACATACCCTCAGTGCCTGAGATTCAATCCAAGACACATTGAACTTCAATAATGTCATGTAACATCTGCAGTTTTCTTATTTGTAAAATAGACATTTTAGTACGAGTATTTTTTAACTATTGCTCTCTGTTTTGTACAGTGCCTAGCACAATGGGTTCTTGGTCAGTGTGTAGGGCTCCTGAGCATACCCACATTTCTAAATGATACAAAACTTAATGATTTAATAACACAGTTTATTTGAATATTGCTCTTTTTTAACAGATTATGTATGAACAAAATTAGGAATATTCAGTATTTGTTTATTATAACTGTACTCCAAACTATTTTGCCATGTAGGTTACTTGCAAACTATTCGTTCCATTTGTTTAAATATTTGAACTTCACTATTTGTGATGAGTCAGCTATATCAGTGTTTCTGAAAGTGCTCCATGAAAGCACTTTGAGAAACAAATTAAATGTCTGCCCCGGTTTGTTTATTTACTGGTGCTGCGGCCATGGAGGCTCACGGCTCCCATTGGCTATGTTTCACTCTTTGCGGCCAAGCGGAGCAGCAGGAAGGGGTGGCCCAGCCCACGCTGCTTCCTACTGCTCCCCTTGGTTGCAAAGGACAAAACGGAGCCAATGGGAGCCGCGAGGCTCTGTGGCCGCAGTGCCAGTAAACAAACAAACTAGGGCGGCCAGTTAATGTGTTTCTCAAAGTGCTTTCGCAGAGCATTTTCGGAAATACTGAGCTATATCACATCATAGGGCTTTTGTTGTCTGAGTGGAAGTCTGTCTATGATATAGCAAAAGGTGTATTCTTAGGTTCCATGGCTGGACCCAGACCCTCAGCAGATTCATGGTTCCTAGTCACAGGAATCACTTCCTGGGAGGAAGATTCATTTTACCAGTCTCATGACTGACTTTTTGCTTCTCGCTCTCTTCTGAAATAAATATATAATGGCATGTGGGGGAAGGGGAAGGAATTCCTGTCACTGGCAAAGTAGACCTGAATTACAGAATGCCCTGCAGCAGCACTGGAGGTAAGTCTTTTGCTGAAGATTACAGTCATTTCAGAGGATCTTGCCCAGTAGTGGCAATCCCATAGAGAGTGCCTGTTAGGGTGCCATGTGCCCCAGTATGATCTACAGAGGAACTGCACCAAGTATTTAGGAGAAGGTTTTGTTGAGAAAAGGGTGGAACAGATTTTTAATACTGTTCAGAGACATAACGTATCTCATGAGTGACCCAACTTTCTACATAGTTAGGTTTGGAGGCACACATTGTGGTCAGGAGGCACTAAACATTAAAAAGGCCGTAGAGCAGTTTTTAAACTGAGAGATGGGGGAAAGCCGATTGGTGTGGAGATGCACGTAAATCGGAGGGAGACTACTCTTAGAGGAGAATCCATTGATAGAGATTCTCTAAGCTGTAGTCAGAAAGAGAGGAGGGGAGAGGGCAAACCATGGGCCAGAGCAGACAAACAACCGTGTACAAAGGAATCCAATGCATCAGGGAAGGGCAGACAAATAAGCAGTGGCAAATTTTTAAAGTGCTTCTACACAAATGCTAGGAGTCTGACTAATAAGATGGGTGAACTAGAGTACCTAGTATTAAATGAGGAGGTTGACATAATAGGCATCACTGAAACCTGGTGGAATGAGGAAAATCTGTGGGACACAATCATACCGGGATATAAAATATATCGAAAGGATAGAGCAGGCCGGGTGGGTGGCGGAGTGGCACTGTATGTGAAAGATAATGTAGAATCAAATGAAATAAAAATATTAAATGAATCAACATGTTCAATAGAATCGCTATGGATAGTAATTCCATGCTCCAAAAATAAGAAATTAGCAGTAGGGATATATTACCG
Organism: Pelochelys cantorii; assembly: GCA_032595735.1. Taxonomy (NCBI): domain Eukaryota; kingdom Metazoa; phylum Chordata; order Testudines; family Trionychidae; genus Pelochelys; species Pelochelys cantorii. Next base: position 92,169,401 of record CM064326.1, read on the forward strand.
ACCACCTGACCAGGACAGGGATACTGACATTGAAATGCTGAGGGAGATTAGAGAGGCTACCAAAACAAAGAACTCTATAATAATGGGGGATTTTAATTACCCCCATATTGACTGGATACATGTCACCTCAGGAAGAGAAGCGGAGATAAAATTTCTCAATGGCTTAAATGACTGCTTCTTGGAGCAGCTAGTGCAGGAACCCACAAGGGGAGAGGCAATTCTCGATTTAGTCCTGAGTGGAGCGCAGGAACAGGTCCAGGAAATAACCGTTACAGGACCGCTTGGGAATAGTGACCATAATATAATAACATTCAACATTCCTGTGGTGGGAAGAACACCTCAGCAGACCAGCACCCTGGCATTTAATTTCAAAAAGGGGAATTACACAAAAATGAGGAGGTTAGTTAAACAGAAATTAAAAGGCACAGTGACTAGAGCCAAATCCCTGCAAGCTGCATGGAAACTTCTTAAAGACACCATAATAGAGGCCCAACTTAAATGTATACCCCAAATTAAAAAACATAGCAAGAGACCTAAAAAAGAGTCACCGTGGCTTAACCACCATGTAAAAGAAGCAGTGAGGGACAAAAAGGCATCTTTTAAGAAGTGGAAGTCCAATCCTAGTGAGATAAATAGAAAGGAACATAAACACTGTCAAATCAAGTGTAAAAATGTAATAAGAAAAGCAAAAAAAGATTTTGAGGAACAGCTAGCCAAAAACTCAAAAAGAAATAACAAAATGTTTTTTAAGTACATTAGAAGCAGGAAGCCTGCTAAAAAACCTGTGGGTCCCCTAGACGATCGAACTATAAAAGGCGCAATCAAGGACGATAAAGCCATTGCGGAGAAACTAAATGATTTCTTTGCTTCAGTCTTCACGGCTGAGGACGTTGGGGAGATTCCCAAATCTGCACCGTCCTTTGTGGGTAATGAATCTGAGGAACTGTCCCGGATTGAGGTGTCATTAGAGGAGGTTTTGGAACAAATAGAAAAACTTAATGTTAACAAATCTCCGGGACCGGATGGCATTCATCCAAGGGTTCTAAAAGAACTCTAATGGGAAATTGCTGAACTATTATCTGTGGTTTGTAACCTATCCCTTAAATCGGCTTCCGTACCTAATGACTGGAAGGTAGCCAACGTGACACCAATATTTAAAAAGGGCTCTAGAGGCGATCCGGGCAATTACAGACCGGTAAGTCTAACTTCAGTACCGGGCAAATTAGTCGAAACAATAGTAAAGAATAAAATTGTGAAGCATGTAGAAGAACATAATTTGTTGGACAAAAGTCAACATGGGTTTTGTAAAGGGAAATCCTGTCTTACTAATCTATTAGAGTTCTTTGAAGGGGTTAACAAACATGCGGACAAGGGGGATCCAGTAGATATAGTATACTTAGATTTCCAGAAAGCCTTTGACAAGGTCCCTCACCAAAGGCTCTTGTGTAAATTACATGGCCATGGGATAAGAGGGAAGGTCCTTTCTTGGATTGAGAACTGGTTAAAAGACAGGAAACAAAGGGTAGGAATAAATGGTAAATTTTCAGAGTGGAGAGGGGTAACTAGTGGTGTCCCCCAAGGGTCAGTCCTAGGACCAATCCTGTTCAACTTATTCATAAATGATCTGGAGAAAGGGGTAAGCAGTGAGGTGGTAAAGTTTGCGGATGATACCAAACTGTTTAGGATAGTCAAGACAGAAGCAGACTGTAAGGGACTCCAAGAAGATCTCACCAAACTGAGTGATTGGGCAACAAAATGGCAAATGAAATTTAATGTGGATAAGTGTAAAGTAATGCACATTGGGAAAAATAACCCCAACTATACGTACAGTATGATGGGGGCTAATTTGGCTACGACAAATCAGGAAAGAGATCTTGGAGTTATCGTGGACAGTTCTCTGAAAACTTCCACACAGTGTGCAGCGGCGGTCAAAAAGGCAAATAGGATGCTAGGTATTATTAAGAAAGGGATAGAAAATAAGACCCGGAATATCTTACTGCCCCTGTATAAAACTATGGTACGCCCACATCTTGAATACTGTGTACAGATGTGGTCTCCTCACCTCAAAAAAGATATTTTGGCCTTGGAAAGGGTTCAGAAAAGGGCAACTAAATTGATTAGGGGTTTGGAACGGGTCCCATATGAGGAGAGGTTAAAGCGACTGGGACTTTTCAGTTTAGAAAAGAGGAGACTGAGGGGGGATATGATAGAGGTGTATAAAATCATGAGTGGTATGGAGAGGGCCGATAAAGAAAAGTTATTTATTAGTTCCCTAAATAGAAGAACTAGAGGACACCAAATGAAATTAATGGGTAGCAGGTTTAAAACTAATAAAAGAAAGTTCTTCTTCACACAGCGTGTAGTCAGCATGTGGAACTCCTTGCCAGAGGAGGCTGTGAAGGCTAGGACTATAACAGAGTTTAAAGAGAAGCTAGATAATTTCATGGAGGTTAGGTCCATAAAAGGCTATTAGCCAGGGGATAAAATGGTGTCCTTGGCCTCTGTTTGACAGAGGCTGGAGAGGGATGGCAGGAGACAAAGCGCTTGATCATTGTCTTCGGTCCACCCCCTCTGGGGCACCTGGTGCTGGCCACTGTCGGCAGACAGGATACTGGGCTAGATGGACCTTTGGTCTGACCCGGTACGGCCGTTCTTATGTTCTTATGTTCTTATAATCTCTAGATGACTGTGCAATGAGTTCCCTGTGAACTTTCAAGGATTACAAGGACAGAATCTGATGGGGCTGAAGGTTTCAGGATAAGTTTATTGGTTAATTTTGAGTTCAGGTTTTGTGGACAAGTAATAATTACAACCAGTGTCTTTTAAACAAACATACGGTGTGAAGAGTCTTATTGGCACGAGTTGCACCAGCAAACTGCTATTTTTAGCAGATTGCTTTTTTACAAGTTGTTTTTGGAGCTTTTGTTCTTCCTTCTTCCCAGTTTTAATACTTTTTTGACAGCTGCGGCAGGCTTGACTGAGGTCAATGGAGTATACATCAGAGCTGAATTTGGCTTGAGTGAGATAAAACAGAATCCCAGGGCTTCACAGGAAAAGGAAAGAGCAACATTTTTTTCTCTTAAAGTTGGCATCGCAAATCTCTCCATGTTTGCTCATTTATTGCTTTCCCCTTCAGCTTTTTTAACCAAGTTTTTGTTTGATCACTGTGTAACTGATATTACCCAGAGGAGCCTTTTGTCTAATTTCCTTTGGTTGTTTACTTTGACATCTGTGCAACACAGTTTTCCTTTGTAAATCAATCATATTCCAGTATGTACAGTATTTTAGCAATAAAGGGAAAGAGCAAGAAAGCTCTTGTTGAAGTCCCACTTTTTTCCAAGGAATTTGATTTCTTGCAAAACTGAAATGTTTGACAATATTGTTTGACCACCACAAACCCTATTGTAATCTGTAGCATAGAAACCGACAACGAAGGAGCCTAACCAATACTGGGAAATATAAGGCTGTCCAATAGCATTCTGCTTCTGCAACACTAGCTAACTTACCCACTGACTTGCGTATGGTAGTTGTTTGTTTTATACAGGATGGACTGCCGCTGTCTGGCACTCTCAAGACCTGAGGGCTGTGTCTATACTGGCGCGATCTTGCGCCAGAGCTATGCAAATGAGGCTCAGCGTGGAATATCGCCGAGCCTCATTTGCATCACTAATGAGCCGCCATTTTTGCGGAAGAGGCTCTTGCGCAAGACGGAGCTGTCTACACTGCCCCTTCTTGAGCAAGAGAAACCTTCTTGCGCAAAGCCGTTATGCCTGAAAATAATCAGCATAATGGCTTTCGCAAGAGGGTTTCTCTTGCGCAAGAAGGGGCAGTGTAGACAGCTCCATCTTGCGCAAGAGCCTCTTCCGCAAAAATGGCGGCTCATTAGTGATGCAAATGAGGCTCGGCGATATTCCACGCTGAGCCTCATTTGCATAGCTCTGGCACAAGATCACGCCAGAATAGACACAGCCGAGTAGTCCTGAACCAGGAAGCTTGCCAAACCAGGAAAAGTCAATGCTAGCTCCTTCTGCTGCTAGCCTTCATGCTCTAGGCTTTTCTCCCAACTACTGGGCACTGCTCCACCACCAAGCCCTAGCCTCTCGCCTTGACTACCAGGCTCTGGCCACCAGTTCCCGGCCCTGGGCCCAGCTGCTGAGCTCCACTCCCAGCCACCAACTCAGATCTCTGGTCTGGCAGTGTCCTTGGTCTTTCTGTGGCAGTTTTTCCCCATGGGTGTGTCTAGGCGGCGCCCTTCTGTCTGTATAAGTCACGCAATTTGTGTAACTTATTCCGAGTCTAGGTCAAAAGAGCTTATTTTGAAATTTGGCACCGTGTAGACACTATAGGCACTATTCCGACAAATCCCTTAACCCTCGTGGAACAAGGGTTACAAAGATGCCAGAATAGTGTGCCTGCTATTTCAGGAAATAGCGGGCGAGTTTAAAGATGCGGCGTTGCTATTTCAGGATATTTCTGGTATTCCGAAATAGAGCCACAGTTGAGATGTACCCCAAGAGTGCTTCAATGCCGGAGCACCCACAAGTCCTTGATAATGCTGGACCATGGATGTGGCCAGACCAGAGAGTCCCAGACTTTATTAGCATTTAGAGGCCCCAGCTGAGTTTAGGGCTTCATTGTGCTGGGCATTATTGTTAGATACTGTACATAGCAAAAGACAGTTCCTGCCTCAAAGTTTGCAATGAATATAAATAAAGGACTAGCAAGATGGTTTACTAGGTGATAATAAACCATCTTGTTAGTCTTTAAAGTGCTGCATAGTCATGTCTTTTGTTTCAGCAAAACCAGACTAACACGGCTACATCTCTATTACTATAAATAAAAGGTGAGGGAAAGGGGTACTATACCCCTATTTGACAGATGGGGAATGGAGGCACAAATAAGTAATTAGGTCATTCAGTAAATGCTAAGAAACAATATACATGCACTTAATTGTGTCTAAACCACAAGAATATTCTTCCTCTGTTTCTCCTGAAAATAGGCCAGTTTGTTTACCTGAACATCCACAGGCATGGCCACTCACAGCTTCTGGTAGCTATGGTTTGCTCTTCCCCGGCCAATGAGAGCTGTAGGAAGCAGCATGGGCTGGGCCACCACTTTCTGCAGCTCCCATTGCAGTTTGCTATTTCCAGCCAGACACTGGAAGCAACAGAGCTGTGTGCCTTAGGATGTTTGAGTAAACAACCATCTGGCAGCTAAACCTGATGGACTGCATGTAATCCATGAGTCGGATGTTCCCCACGCTGTTGTAAAAACTTCTTCTGGTACAGACAAACTTTGGCACCTAAAATTAGCTGAAAATCTTCAATAATACAAAATGTTGATAAAGGGTATCATTTTCATAGATAGCTATAGTACTTGAATTTAGTGGGAGCTGCAATTCCTCTGAAAATCAGACCAGAGATTTAGATACCATATACTTACAAGAGAATCCGCAGATGGATAATGCTACCCTAATATTTTAATGGAGTGTCTGTTAAATTATTATTGTACAAACTAGAGCTGGGTCTTTGCTTTCAGATCTATTTCTAAATGCAAATTTTCCTATAGTTAGGCAGGTGTTCTTTAACATTGTTCTTCTTTGGATCCGTCTTTAGTTGAATATATAACACTCACCTTTCTGTTTTGAAGTATATTATATTTAACGATAGTCAAAATAACCTAATTTCAGTAAATGCATTTCACATCCACATATGAAAATTCATTTGACTTCAAACTTCTTTAATCATCTGCAGTATTTCAAATTATTCTTCATGCTAGTCAGAAGTAGTGATATTTTCAAGTGCTCACTTCTTCTGTTCATGAAACAAAAATGGAATATAGGGCAAAACATTAGTTTCTGATTTATTATTATTCACGTATGGTTTAAAAGCCGTAAAGGAAAATCCTTGTATCTATATCTACATGGGTATGTCTACACTGTAGAATTTTTCCAGAAAGCTGGCTGTTTTTCCAGAAAAACTACACTTACATCTACACTTCTATTGCGTTTTTTCAACAGAAAGTCAAAAGAATGGAGGGGTTTTTCTGACAGCAGTAAACCTCTTTCTATGAGGAAGAAACTTTTTTCCAAAAAAGCTTTTTTCGGAAAAAGGCATATGTGGATGCTGAAGAAAGTGTTTTTTCGAAAGAAGCAGCCTCCAGGAAAAAGCACAGGTGTCCTTGTGGCCACTCCATCCACAGTAATCACAACTGAAATGCGAGGTAGCATCCAATAAATGTGGACGCTATCTTTCGAAAAAGCAGATCACTTTTTCATTGTGCTTTTGCTGTGTAGATACTCTCTTTCGAAAAAAGTTTTTCTGGAAGATCTCTTCTGGAAAAACTTCTTCCGAAAGAAGCTTGAAGTCTAGACGTAGCCCATGTGTATCTATATTGTGGCAGGTTTGGGCTATGCTTCCTGAAGAGGTTCTTTTGTGTGCCACAGGCTTCTTGCGCAAGAAGCTTTTTGTGGAAGAGATCTTCCGCAAAAACTTCTTGTGCAAGACAGCATCCACACTGCAAAAGTGCATCGAAAAAGCGGTGTGCTTTTGTGAAAGAGCACGTCCAGACTGCCTGGATGCTCTCTTGCAAGTAAGCAGTGAATGGTATAGACAGAATAGCCACCAGGGCACCTGTGCTTTTTCCTCTTCCCTCTTCTTGTGCAAAACACCCCTCTTCCCTGTCCACGCACACCTTTTTGGGAAAGAACTCTTTCACAAAAAAGAGTTATTCCTCATAGAATGAGGATTACCAATTGCACAAACACCCTGTTCTTTTGTTTTACTTGTGCAAAAACGCGCTTGAGGTGTGGACACTCCGTGAGTTTTTGCACAAAAATGGCTGGTTTTGCACAAAAACTCTGTAGTGGAGACCTAGTGTCAGTGGCTCAAAGTGTCCCTACTGTTGCCTGCCCCACCGCCAATGCATTCATTAATATGAGGCTTGCCCCACCCCAGACCAGCAGGGACTACATCAGACAAAAGTGTTAACTAGTACAGTGCTGAAGGTTGTTTACTGATGTAAATTCTTAAGGGTACAGTAATACACATGCATCACATTCATACTGACAGTCTGAAGGCAGGCTACAGGTGCAGCGTAGATTTCTTCCGATTTCACAGGCGGCTGGAGCTAGCCAGGCAACAGTTTCCCCGAGACTGACCATGAGACCACAGCAATCCCGGGTGATCCCTTTGAATCTGCAGGGGGGCAGGGAAGGGTGGGCTTTCTTCTCTGGGCCAGTCCCAGGTTTCTACTGTGATGTTACATTTTGTCCAGAGAGAGAGAGAGAGAGAGAGAGAGAGCGAGCCAGAAAGCAAGCACCTTGGTCACTTGTCACGTTAACTTATATACCTGCAGAGTTCTTCCTTGCCTTAGAAGGTCACAGAGAGCTGGACTGCCTTGTGATTGGATGTTTCTCATTCACACTTCCTCATTCATTCCATAGGTTACATGCATATTCATTAAACCACATACATTTGCTTAGCTTCACAAATAACAAAGGTTATCTAGGCTACATCAATTTAACAGCTTCAAAGAATAGGCTTCCAAGAATAAGCACCTCACTTCAACAGGAAACTCGCATACCACATTTGCTGATTCAAGTCAAGTCCTAGCTGAGAGATCCAGAGACACAAAACAAGGTGTTTGTGTCCAACCAGTTATTGCTTCAATGCAGGGGGGGGGGGGAGAAAAGAGGGGAGATGTGTCCAGCTTGCTACACCTACCACTGCAAAGAAGGCAAGGGTACCCTGCTCCAAAAGCCCTTTTCATCATCAGCCACTCAGGAGTTTGGAGGTCAATCCCTCCAATAATCTTTCTTTCCCTGCTGGAAGCCCATCAGCCAGAGGGAGGGTTGTGGGAAACCCAGTCTCACCCACTTGCTCCGGGTTCTGGCCCAGGGCACAATGTGGTAGCCACAAGTGGGGGCTGTGAGACCTGGACACTCCCTAGGTACCTCCTCCATAGTGTCTTGGAACAGGCACCTTTAGCTTGTTGCCTGCAGTGCTTGCCTTTGCTCTGCCTCGCCTCTCCTCTGGCCCATCCCTTTTCTCCTTCCCCCTCCCTTGACTGAGGGAAGGTTTATATTGTGTGCCCATAGGCTTTAACTGTCAGCAGGTGTTCTAATTAGGCTTCACTCCAGGCTGATTCCAAATGGGCTTCAGGTGCCAGTCTGACCTAAATGCTGAGCAGCAGTCTTTGTCAGCCTATTCAGGGAACATAAACCCACACGCACCCAACTCCCCGTGTACCTGCCTTCCACCAGACTTCTGCAGCCCCCTGCTTTCAGGCTGCCACACATTCTATATCTATATCATGTACACTGAATTTCCTTTATCCAAGAATCTGAATTCATAACATGTCTCCTCTGTTGGTTGAAAAGCACTTCAGCTTATCCCACTGCCCAGTTACCAAAACTTTCAGATGCCCCCTAGGCCATTCGGATAAATACTGTTGATATGCACAGAGCTACATAGCTAGATCTAGATATATAAAAACCTGCATAGGGTCACATACTTTTGCATGTATTTGTGCTATACAAACTGCTAAAAGGATGCCAGTTTCCTCTCATCGGACAAATGCAGGCAAGTATAAAAAGAAACTTGTGGATTGTATGCCATAGGCCATGAGTTCCAGGTGCTCTCCTAGAAACCAGTCAGAGCTTTGACCTTGAGAACTGCACTCACAGTAAGATCACTGAACACGTAAGCAGTTAGAAACAATTTGTTGTGCTTTTTTGTAAAAAGCTACACTGATGACCAGATAAATGTAGCACTCCTAGTTATTAAGGTTATTGTCTCTTAGGGCATGTCTACACAGCAGGGCAAAAGTCGAATTAAACTATGCAGCTTCAGCTATGTCAATTGTGTTGCTGAAGTCGAAATGGATTACTTTGACTTTTGGCACTGTCTACACAGCAGGAAGTCGAAGGAAGAACGCCCTTCCTTCGACTTCCCTTACTCCTTGTGAAATGAGGGTTATAGGAGTCAGGGTAATAAGTCCTTCAGCACGACATTATTTTGAAATAATGGCTTGCTGTATAGATGTGCTCTTTGTTATTTCGGAATAACATCAGATATATAGACATAGCCTTATAGACTGTATGAGAAATAGAACAAGGTACACTCTGCATGCAAGGTCTGAGAAGGTTGTCCTGTCTGCTCACTGAATGAGAGAAAGCACTGAGTACAGAAGCTGCTGTACTATGTGGAAGACAGAGTTGTCTGGAACAGCAGGAGCAAAAAGATTGTGTGCCATCTGCTTCCTGAAAAGGTGTGAAGAAAATTAAATGTGAAAGAATATGTGAATGATTTCCTCTCTGAAGCTAAGAAACAGATTGCCATAGCTGTCTTCACCCAGGAAACTGTTGTTTAGTCACAGGTTTCACTGGAGGCTATGTATCCCTATATGACGTATAATATAATAATTCCTTTTTGGCAGAGCTAGCATCCTGTTCTTTTTTTCTAGGATGCTTCCAAAATTCAGGGAAATTGGAAGCAAGATTGGAGACAGTTTTTGTCGGCTATGGGAAGATACTGTACAGCACTTCAATATAAAGGTGTCATGGCTCTTTCCCCACTTAGGAACGATAAATGCAAAAGTGGGGGCCTACAAAAGTACCCCAAAACCATATCTTTCCAGGCTTTGGTATAAAACTTCCCCCCAAAATCTTAAAAACCTAGATTTTGGGAATAAAATCTGCTGCCACCACCCAAGTAAGGATAAGAAAATCAGGGTGGAGGTCACTTGGGAAATCTCACCCCTAAAGTAAAAACCAGGACACCAAAATTAACCAATTTCAGGTTAATAAAAAGAAAAGAGAAAGAACTTTTATTATCAACACAATATTCATGTTGCAAGTATAATGACTAGATGGAAAAGTCACAAATTAATATAATCATGGGGAATTCCACCATGGGCCCAAACTTAGTTGCAAAAGAGAGAAAACCCCATTTTTAAATGCACAGACATCAGATCCCATTTCCCAAACCATAAAACAATAAAACCTGGTGGATTTATCTAAACCTTACCCTACTTACAGGAGAGTGAAGAGTCTATTCTTGGAGGGAGACATTCTGTCTGTCTCAGTAGCTGGAGAGAAACTGCCCAGGGACCAAAGAGAGAAAAACCAAAAATTAATTTGTCCCATTTTGAAATTCCTACCTACATTCCTATTGGCCAACTCTACCTGGGTTAGGTATAGTTAACCCCTTAGTCCCCAGGCTGCTGGCCATCTCTCATGATCATGACAAAAGGTCATGAGAATAAATAACTCCCACCATTAGGGAGGGACATTGTGGTGTACAGGCTTTGTGTTGGTCTTTGAAGTTGGTAATTAATTTAATAATAATGAAAATTGTGCAATTATAGTCATTGAAGAGGAGACATTGGGTGGAAATGAACATAACACTTAACAGGTTAAATAACAGCTACTACACCAAACTAACAGCCAATTTGGAGAATTAGAGTTTAGGAATCTGATAACATTTTCATGTTCTATAATGTCAAGTGGAGAGATAGCTAGAGTGTGTGTGCGTGTGTGTGTGTGTGTGTGTGTGTAATGAATTGATTTGCAAGATCAAATTCTTTCTCAAGGGATTTTTAATAGGAAATGTAGACAAAAATAATCTTTCATTTTCTTGGAGGGCTCTTTAGGTTTCCTCTTATAGCTGATGGTGATAGGTAGAAGTTTTTAAAGACTCTTAATAAAGCCAAGGGTTTAATTTCATTTGTATAGTTTCAAATCATAGATTCCATTTAAGGACACTTTAACACTGTTTTTCATTAATCACTCTGACAAATTGCAACACAACTCTATTAGATTTCCTGTTATGGACTTTTAACAGATGTCTAATTAGAAACTGAAAGTGAATTCAGATTAGACTAGTAAAGTATGTGGCATGTGTGCAGTGCTGAATCATTATTTTTGGAGATAAATAATTATTCATGCTTTTAAGGGGTCTAAGGAAATTATTACCAGTTGTTGCATATGTAAACCACAGGAATTAAAAGAAAATTTAAGTACTATTTCCCTCCTGTCTTAGTTCCATAGTTAATATGGAATGTTATAGCAACATCACTGAAATTTCCATTTGAGGCTAGATTAAAAACCTATTTCCCATTTTAGAAAAATAGTTTTTGTATGTTAATTTAACACATTAAATTTGCCAATCCTGAAAATTTCTGATAACCTAACACAAGAATTTTCCTTTATTTAATGAAATTTCTAATCCATTGCTATACTAACAAGCGGTATCCTAAATCCTTGAAGATTATTTTGCCATCACATTTTACTCTAATTTCAATTTACCCATCTTCTTTGACTTCATTTTGTTTTTGTGTTCATCAACAACTGTTATAATGGTTGCATGTTAAAACACTTCTTGACATCTCTTACCCACTGCAGTTCCATGAAGCTTTTGAAAACATTCTCTAAACCTTTAGAGCCTTTTTAGATTTTGACAAAATAGTTCTCCTTGAATTACTCCTAAAATGCCCAATTTGCACAATCAGATATGACCAAGATTTTAGTCCTCATCTTGCCCATTGAAGTTAATGGGAACTTTACCATTGACTTAACTGATACATTATCAAAGCTTTATTGCTTTTAAAAATCCCACTAAGTACTTGTTTGCATTTCCTAAATATTTAAGAAAGCTAACTCTCTGTGCATGTCTTTAATGCAATTGGGAGCAAGCCTCATAGTCTGGATGGAGAGAATCACCCTAGCAGGGCTCAAGCTAATAAGCTAAAAATAATAGTGTGGACTTTGTGGATCAGGCTCTCATGCTCATCTGACCTCTCTCAACTTGATTGTCTTGAGCTCCTGCCTCAGCAACAATGCCCATGTGGCTATGTATAACGTACTTGCTTGAACCCTTCTAGTGTGAGTCTGTGTACCAGGCCCGAGAGGCTGGCCACTAGCAGCACTGTTGCAGACAGGTGTGAGAAATGTAATCTAAGTAGTTCAACACCTGAGGTGAAGTCCTTGCAGTGGAATCTAATTACTGTGTTCATCAGAGGGCACCAATAATGTGTAATGTTCAGATATTCCTAAATCCAAATACTTAACTAATTCCAGCTTTTTCTCTCAAATAACAATTTAATTCTCAGCCCAGCACACGATAGCCTTGATCTTCCAGTCTTCCAGAAAAAATATCCTAAAACTAATATAGCATCGAATGTATGAATTTATCATCCCAGTAAAGGTGTTAATTTCAAAGCATATTAGGAAGTTCTGAAATGCTAACTTTATAAATCAATGATAGTTTAAAGAACCAATATTCAGGTAGAATCAGGTCTCTCATGTCTGAATATATTAATTTCAATAAATAAATTAATGTCTTTAATATTCTTCTTCTCTGTTGCTCCAGGATGATTTCTCTCTACTTGTTCCATGCCAGGAGCAGGACTTTCCTGTGATACCGTCTAGGGCTGGAAAGGTTGCAGAGATGAAGGTTGAGAAGAGGACACTCTCTAATTAAAACATAAAATTTATTTTAAAAGTGGCAGAAATCCACAATATTAACAAAGACAGTATCAGCAGATGGAATTCCATGTGTCTTCTAACCAAAATCCATTAACTGTTCCTTCCAATTTTAAAACTTTCTTACGTCTACACTGGCATGATCTTGTGAAAGAACTCTTTTGCGGAAGAGTTCTTGTGCAAAAACTCTTCCAGAAGAGAGCGTCTACACTGGCATGTGAGTTTGCGCAAGAGATGTGCTTTTGCGCAAGAGCATCCATGCCAGTGTAGACGCTCTCTTGCACAAGAAAGCTCTGATGGCCATTTTAACCATAGGGCTTTCTTGCGCAAGAAATTCATTTTGCCTGTCTACACTGGCCTCTTGCACAAGGACAGTTGTGCAAGAGGGCTTATTCCTGAGCAGGAGCATCAGAGTGCTTGCGCAAGAAGCACTGATTTCATACATTAGAATGTCAGTGTACTTGCGCAAGAACTCACGGCCAGTGTAGATAGGCAGCAAGTTTTTGCGCAAAAGTGGCTGCTTTTGCGCAAGATCGTGCCAATGTAGACACAGCCTACGAGTGTCACTATTTCCATTTTTGATCACCTGACATGGATTCAAGCACACAAACTTGATAATGAATGGTGATATAGGATTTTTACCCACACTCTGGCTACACTGTAGCCTTTTTCCAGAAAAGCTGATGCAAATGAAGTGCGGCGATATTCAATGCCACACTTCATTTGCATAAACTTTTCTGGAAGAAGGCTATCGTGTAGCTATAACCTCTGTGCTGGGCATCTGTTCTAGGAACCACAGTAATAACTGATGATTGAGTATTTTTCATAGTCCCCTGAATTTGGAATGAGAGTCCCTTGAGAATGGAATTTAAAAGTGCTCTGCATTGGCCTAATTCTGCTTACATGGGAATTGCTATATTGACTGAATGCTTATGAAAATTCCATTTTAAACACTTCCCTTTGATCAACTTTCAGATCTACAAACAGCTACAACTTCCTCCCTGATGGGGAAGCACAGAAAGCAACTATAGACTGTGCAGTAAAGAGGACAGGAATGTGACCAACTAGGCCAATGGGTACCAACATTCCACATATCCCCTATGCACCTTCCAAACACAGATCACTTGTGGATTAATCTGAATGAATGATTGACTTTCTTTTTATTCTGTGGCTGAACCAAAAAATTATCCTGTTAACCCAAAATGGAGGGGTGTTTGCTCAACTAAATGTAAATCTGAAGAAATAAAATTTGTTTGGGTCAAATGAAACAAAATATTGAATCAAACTGACATTTTTTCAAAATGAAATTCTAAATAGAAATGACATTTTCAAAATGAAATGTCAAAATGAAATAACATTTCATTTTGATAATGTCAATTCCAACTGACATTTTATTTAAAAAATATCTATTCAAACATCAGAACAAACCATTTTGACATTTCCAAACTTTACGTTTGTAGGTTTTTTTCATCCAAAACTATTTGATAAACACAACCTAAATTTGCAAATAGTTTTGGTACTCTGAAAAAATGGATGTTTTGGTGAACTTACTATGATAACTAATAATTATTCTAGCTCCACTTGTGGAAATTTAAAGTCGCCTCCACTCCTCCATCAAGGCTTAGAAGAGCAACATTTCTTCCCCATGCTTGGGGTAAATCATCCCTCAAAGCAGGAGATCACACTGGTGAAGAAGCTGTACTTTATACCTGTTTGTGTCAGGTGGGGTGAATGTAGCTGTTTAAGTGCTTTTGTCAGCATCATTTGTATTGCAGTTTGCTTTCAGATTTGGTGTGTGTCATATTATCAAGGTCAGCATAGCAAGGAGCATAATGTCTTCTATACAGCTAAAAATAAAACCACTCTGACTTCCTGCCACTATTAGTAATACACTATTGATTGTTCTTCTAGAATCATTTAATGACACTGACAGTTTTATCTGTTAGTCCATAGGATATCAAAATTATCCAAAGGCCTTTTCCAGAATTTATCCTGGGATTTTGCCATCCTGAAAACAAGCAATTTTTGAACTGTAGAGCCTTCATCATTGCTCAGAGAAAGGCAAAAGAGAAAGTCAGGGGAATGAAGGCAGCGAGTATGGAGTCTTATATCAGGGAATTGTTGGTTAGTGCAGGGATCAGGCAATGTGAAAAAGTCAACTGTGGCCAGGGTTAGGGTGAAGTCGATGAAGAAGAAGGTTTTTGTCTGAGAAGAGTGAAGGGAGCCAGGAGAGAGACAACCTCTCCCTGTGATTAAGACAAGGGTGAAGGCAAATTAGAAATGCAGAAGAAGAACCTTGTAACCAGGAAAGAGAATGGGGAAGGAGACTAATAATTGGTGGGGTATACACAGGAGGACTAGAAAAGAAAAAAAGTGTTTTGAACAAAAATAATAGAAAATGGATGTTGAGGCTGCTTGTAGAGGTAGAGGATGAAAATGTTCTGTTTCTGGGCTAGGATTGCAAACTGTGTTGGACTGGATGCACTGGACAACATTGCTGCAAGTGGCATCTGTTCTGTCAGGTTGAGAGAGCTGGCAGTTTTATCCCGGGCAGAGGAAGAAAAGGGAAGGAAGGAGAACTCAGAGACTAGTGCTCAGGGAGTTGATGAATGCATTGAAGTTTCATGAAAGCTCATCCCATGAATTGTTGAGTCTTTGTGCTATGTGATGCACTGGTACCAGCTCTTGCTTCACAGAGAAGTTTGTTGGCTTTCACAAGGATAAACATTGACTATCCTCTTTGAACTTCATTCTGAAATGGAAAATTTTATATCTTTCATGGCTTTGAAGATCTCTCACCAGTTGTCCAGCTGGCCTACTTGTCTGATATTTTCACTTGATTGAGCTAACTTGATTTCAGATAGGAAGGACAGTCAATGGCAATAGTCAGCAGACAACACAAAGAAGATAAAGAGATTTAGACAGATTTTCAGTTTTGGAAGGCTTCCTCACCAAGCCCAATGGATATCTTTCTTCTGAAGTGCAGATGAAAAACTCTGTGAATAATGTGCTTCTTTGAAGGCTCGCATCTAATGATGAATAGAGTAGCAATTATTTTACTGCAAGTGGGAACGAGATTATGGCCACTATGCTTGTCCTCAAACAAAGAAGAATCTTGAAACTTTCCTGAATAAGCACATTCAAGATTGCATTTAACATTTGGGTTCTGACAGAAATCTGTCTGCAACTATACCACCAGTTTCCAGTGCTTACAGGTCAAGCCTTGCCATGTCTGATGCCATTCACATCAATATACTTATGTGAGGGCAATTTTCAGAAATTGTGACATTCAAGGTGGAGTACAGATACAAAATTTAGCTGCTGATGAGGTGGAGGGTGTACTTCTATAAATTGCTTCACAGTTGTTTCTGAACTGCTCACTACTCTGAATGTTGCTTTTTAAAAAATTTTCTATCTCTTATTAAAAAACCTTCATTTTATACCCCCGTTATTTTTAATTACTTGATATAAAGCCACAGTATTCACCCCATAGTTAAGATGGCAAACAAGTTTCCATTATAAACCCAATTTTGGATCCCTATCTAAAATACATAAAGATAGCCATTTCATTCTCCAAATTCACAGGTCTGACCTTGGGTATTCTGTCTGTAAAATGCACAGTTAATTGCACATGGATTTTTAAATAATGTCACCCTACAATTACCTCTAAAAATTCATTGCACACACAATGTTCTTGATTCCTTTTTTTTTTGCTAGTTTCTAAAAAAAGAAAACCTGAGAGAGATTAAGAACTACCTCACTGTACTATTGTAATAGAAACTGAGTAACAAGGTCCACATTTTTTCATATTAAAGTTACTTATCAAAAGTTATTAAGGTATAATATAAGGACACCTATTCATCACAGTGTTTCTCAAGCAGATCTTGAGTGTTGGGAGAATGTAGTATGTGAACGAATATTACAAAGTCTCTGCTCCTGGCAAGCCTTCATTTTTCTAAAGAAGAATGATTCATTCCCCAGGGTCTTATGGCTCCCATAACACTTCTCTTTGTAGTCTCTCCCAAAGACCAGTTCACCCTTATGTAACCCTTATTCAATGAATATCCGATAATCTGGGAGACTAACTCACTGGTAAAGGAGTGGAGTAAGAGGAAAGCCCTCACATTTCACTACATGGTCCCTCCAATACTCTAGTGTGAAGGAGTTTTATTTATATTATTATTTATTTTATTATAGTAGCACCTAGCAGTTTTAGTCATAGACTACAACACCTCTGTGATAGGTATTATACCAAAATGGAACAAAAAGATAATCTGCACTTCGATCAGAATGTCGACTAGTTGCAAGTACTCACAGGAAAAAACAAATTTCATCTAGAAATCTCTAGTCCAACAGCATCCTATTTGTCTGAGTTATTGTGGCCAAAAGTTCTATCTTAAGTGCTGTATATTACCCAAATGTATAACAAAATGAGACGGATTTACTCCACAGTGCAAGCAAATGCAGTCTTTTGAACACAGCGGGTTTTCATGAATTATTATATAGGCATACTTTAAGTGCATACTGTGTAAAAGTAGTTCCCATAATGCTACAGAAGGATGTGATGTATTTATTTTTGCAGGAAAAAAAATCAAAGAAAGACTCCTAGAATCATAAAAGAAGCAGTGGTGAGGAAAGAGGTCTGTTAGTGGAGTAAGAATTTCATAAAAGAAAGGACAATCAATAATATCTATTGTATTCCAATAATTGTCATAGCCAACCTCTATCAGTAGTCTCAAATTCTAAGGCTATGCCAGATAGAATATAAGGGATCTCACATACTACAGGCTTTCTTTATCTGCTGGGAAGGGAGCAAATAAAGCATTCCCAAATCTGCTACTAGTCCATTGGGTAACACTGAGCAAGTCATTACACCTCTTTTTGCTTGGTTCTGACTAAAGCTGTCCAAATAACTGTGTGCTTGGATCGGTAGTGCTTTGAAAAATTTGAAAATAAATAATAGTTTCAGGTCAACCTGAAACCAATTTTGATAATTTATTTTCAATTAATTGAACATGGTCGGATTCATTTTGGGACAAAAGAAACATTTTGTTTGACTCTTAATGACATTCTAGTTTTGGAGCATTTGGGAGGTATAGAATATTTGCAACCATTTTAAATAAAAGCAAATTAATTTTGAAGAGGTGGTTGTGTCTGTGCTTCTCCCCTTATACCAGCTAGTCTGGCATTCAGGGCACTCACCTGGAGTGCAGGAGAACAAGAATTTAATTCTCACTCTGGAACAGAGGCTGGAATCCAAGTGCCCCTTTCTCTCAAATAAGACTATAGGATATGAAGCAACAAGCTTCTCTCTGCCTCTCTTGTTGAAGCTGTTCTACTCTGCATTGAATACTTAAATATACACTGGGACAGAGAGAGAGACTAAGTCTGTACTTCGGTGATTAAGGCACTAACAACTGAGCTATTGCATATAAGGGAACTTCAATCTCCACTACTTAGTAGCTCTAACCTAACTTTCCTCCTTCACTCCCACTTTTTTTAACTGGAAGATTTGCCAACATGAATAACATATGCTTAAATATTTCAGTCAACCTGAATCAACATTTTCTATCAAGAAAATATTTTAGTAAAAAAAAAATCATCCATCTCTGATGCGGGTCTCCTTTGCAAAATTTGTTGACTTCTACATGATATCTTTCATGAAATCAGTGATCACACATCCATTGAATGGATATGAGTATGTGGTCCAGAAATCATTAGAGGTCATGTTGATAAACAGGCAAAGGATCTAAACCTGTCTGTCTCTGTCTGTCTTTTTCTCCTCCTCTCATTTTCTGATTCAGTTCCATCCATGCACATGCATGCTTATCACTTCCAGTTCACAAGCTAGTGACATGATTTAACATTGCTCAGCTTCTCTCTCACTTATTTCTATAAAGTGCATATTAATGTCTTCAACTGATTTATCATGAATAAGAACCTAAAATTCATTTTCATATTCTCTCTATATATAATAACTTATGCAAAAACAGTGGCGATAAAATCAATAGTAATATCGAAACAATTGTGGTTTTTTTGAAGCATGCCCACTGAATCCTCATCCACTCTTTCCTAGCCACTCAAAGACAATTTTATCCAAGGCAGTTCTTTGACATTTAAGTTATACACAGAAATCATTAACATGACATTTATTTCTTTAGAGCAGTGAAATAAAAGGCTATTAGTGCAATAACTGGCATGTTATTGATTTCTTCTGTGAATCTTAAGCTGGGAGAATGCGGGACTTTTTCAGACTCACCCAGATAGCATTTCAAGAAAGAAGTTGACATATAAAATTTAATTTTAAAATTTAGTAATAACTGAGAGTGAAAATGAGATAAATTATACTTATTTGAAGTTAAACTTGGTATTTTTAGTCAAGCTGTGTTTAGTACTTTCTTTTCTTCCCACAATGGCAATATGGCTGGGGTTTATCTGTCTTAGGCTGTGTCTCCACTACAGAGAAGATCGAAGCTGCTGCAGTCAATCTTCGGGGGTTCAAATTAGCGGGTCTAGTGAAAATACCCTAATTTGAACTGAGAGGAAGCTCCTGTTAATGCCAGTAGTCCTGCTCCTATGAGGATTAAGGGAAGTCAAAGGGAGAGTGTGCTCCCTTCATCTTCCTGCAGTGTGGATGGCACCAAAATTCATTTTAAGATACTTCGACTCAAGCTATGCAATTAATGTAGCTGGTGTTGTGTATCTTAATTCAAGCTTATCTCCCAATGTAGACTTAGCCTTAGAGATTTCTACTGTGCCTATCACCATTGTGTCTGAGAGCTTTTGAAAACCACAAAGTATCTTTTCTTAGAATTCCTAAGCAACATTTGCACGTTGCTCTTTGTTTAACCTCTCTTTATGTTCAGATAACATTTTTTGCATAATATTCATAAAACTTGTATCACTGGCACAGTAGTAACTCTCTCTCTCTCTTCCTCAAATTAGTATGAAAATTAATGCTCTTGGAGATGAGAAATTAATAGTAATACTATTTGGCTATTGCAGAGTCAGTGTTTTTTTTTTTTAAACTTAGAAAAGCCCTGGATGCAGAAAATCTGTCATATTTTATCCTTTTGCTGCTGTCTGTTTCAGTGCAGTTTCAGTATGGGGCTATTCCTTTGAAATACTGTCTATTCAAAGTGAAAACCTATTCATGGGATAGAATATGGTACATGTTCTGCACTACATATTAGCTCTTGTCAGCACTAGCCAAATGATTATACGGAAACTTGATGACTTCTTTTATAATGCAGTGGAAAGGACATTTCTAGTGTATTATAAAAAAAATTAAAAATCACAAATACAAATCATTCTTTTACCTAGTGTCTTCTCTTGTAAAGGGTGAAAGCTGACCCCATGAAAGTCAGTTATATAACTCCCAGTCTAGGTAGACAGACAGTTTAAGTTGTGATTAAAAACATGTTAGCTGATGTAGGATTGACATGTTTTAGACACAATTTCCTTTGTCTATGCTTTGCTATGTTCACAGTCCTCTTTCAAATCATATTGCTGAACTTATTTTAAAAGCTAACCGATAAGAAGTAAACTCCCCAGATTCCCTTGTAGCAATCAGATTTACTTGGTATTAAACCAGACAGTGAAAATGAGAAGAGTATCAAGCACAAATTACTTTGCAGTAAAAAGCTAGGAACCAATGACCATAAGCCTGAATGTTCAGCATATTTATTTTAAAAAATGGTAATTCTTCTGACACCTAACATATGTGTACAGGCTATTTATTCATAATGTCATATTCTGTTCATTAAGATGTCCATTATTAGGAAAATGGAGGAGTAACAATATCTTGCTAGCAGAGCCATACAATGGCATTTGCAGCTGCTTTGAAGGAATAAAAGTATCATTTTCTCCCAGCCCTAAGAAAAATGATTATTATCCTCTAACAGAGGGATAGAAGTTAGGTCACTCATAGAAGTAAAATGAGATGGATTCTGACTAAATTAAATTTAGTATTGCATCAGGCACTTCATCTTACATTTGAGACAGCAGGTCTTGCAGATATTAGTTATTATAGGATTTTTCTCAATATGAGTAGAGACTGTTTCTAAGAGCTATGTGAGCATCTAAGAGGATCATCTTTTCCTTGTGAATAAGAACATCCACTCCCTAGATTAACTCTCACCTAGAGATTGCTAAACCTAAGCGAGTCTCTTATGCACATTTGAAAAACTCCATATAAATGAACAAGAAAGGCAAGTCTTCACAGAGCAGCATGCTGATTAATAAAGGAAGACATTGACAGTGCTCTGTCCTATGGTTACTATGATAGTGGCTTTTTAAAACATTGATCAGGCACTTCAAGTGGATATCCTCTTGCATCCAATTTTCTTCAGCTTCAGTAGAAAACTCTGGTGGTATATCTTTGATACATTGTCAATACTGTCTGCTCTATTTTGTAGGTTTTTTGCTGGGGTGAGTTTGTTTTTGCCATGTTTTGTGCTGGTGTTGTGTCTGGAGTGTTTTATTTGTAGCTAGTTTTGTAACTTAACAGCTAGTTCAAAGTACTTTGAAACTTTGATTTATAAAGCCTTACATGTTTTGGGTCCTAGCTGTCAAAGAGGCTGTCTTTCTCCCTGGGAGCTGCTGTGGCTGCTGAAGTCTCCTGGGACACTCCAATTTAACATTTAAATAACTGGGGGATGGTAAGAATTCTCAGTGGAAGGGCTCTCAGCTCTGCAATTTAGTGCTACCACTATAAGACAAAGGCCAGGCTTGTTAATCTTTAAGGGCCTGATCCAGATCATGTTGCAGTCACTGGTATATTTTCCATTGACCTCAGTGGGTTTTGGAACAGGCATATAAACAGAATTCAAGACCCATTTCTTTTAACTTTGCTTTCAGTGGCATAAAGAAGGTTTGAATACCACACAGCCAGTTCATTCTATAAGTGTCTCTTCAAATAGCCTGTGTTGTTTCACAAAGTGCATGTGACTTGAACTGAGTAATTTGGCACTTTTTTTTTAGAAATCCCCTACTCCTTTGTTGATGTATGCAATATATTATACTTTTATCTTGCACTGTAAAGGAAGTTTGCACATTTTCCTTTTTGTAGAAGTATACTATCTATTATCTGACGGGTTTATTTAAAATTCAAACAATATTAATTTTTTGGTAAATTCCATTAGTGATGTGATTGGAAACACCTAGAATTTGCTGATCACAGAACCATGGTTAAAATTTTAAAAAGAAGAGAAAGAGACTATTAAATTAGCAGATCGGCTGCATATTTAATTTACAGTAAAACTGTTTAAATGAATAATTCATAAATGAATAACCTGATCAATAAATGTGAATCACAGGAAAGGTAAAATATGATTAAAAGTCCTGTTGAATGAGTAAACATATTAAATGAATAAATTTTCTGCGGCTGGTTTATGCTAAGGCCATACAGATGGTGAATCTTCATAAATGAATGTATGAAAAAGAAATAAACCTTACTGAAGAATAAATTTACACTGCACCAACACTATGCAGTAAAGAAGTCTCTGGGATACATGAAGGAAAGGAAAATATTGTGATATTTGGCCTCTCTTGCTTTCTCTCTGTTTCCAGGTCTTCATCCCCCACCTTGTCCTCTGTTCCTCCCTCCTTAGGAAACAAAAATGTAATAATCTTTGAATGTCTTTGAATATTATTTGTGAAATTTATAATTTCAATTACTCTGCTAGAAAGTAACAACACAAATAGTGACTAGTCTATTTAAAAAGATATGCTACAATATCTAGTCAGTGACAGATTGTGGTTAACCCTTATGACAAATTGCTCCGATGTGTATCTGCATATTTCAAGGTAACCCATAGATCCACTTTATATTTTGATACTGTCATGTCACAATAATGACACTGTAACCCATATGTCCTCTTGAGATGACAGTCTTGGTAAAACACATGATGTTTAATAGTGATTTCAGTGCTATCATTTAAAGTGCATTATTTCACATCCACTTTAAAATGTGTACCGGCAATACTGTGCATGAAGATCTCAATTCAAAAATGTACTTATGTATGTGATTACTCTCATCAAAGGAAATGGTACTATTAAGGAAGTTAGGCAGTGTGATTTAACATCTGGCTGAGTTGTGTCATCTAACAGGGTAGTCAAACATCTAGTTACTTGAACAATGGTCATACAACATTGAAACTGATATAGGTTATGCCTACACTGCAATGTAAGCTTGGGCTCAAACTCATACTTGAGCTCAAACTCCATTCCATCTACACACAATCTCTCAGACTCTGGCATGAACTCAGGACCCTAGGGCCCTGCAGTATAGAAGGTCCAACCCCAATTAAAGCAAGGACCTTGGGTTCAAGCCATGTTCCTTTGTAATGTTGATGCATCCCTCCTGATTCAGGTCCTGGGAGTCCAACAATCTCATGAGTCAACTGTATTTGTCTTCACTATTCCAAGAATCTCCAATTGACTCCAGAGAAAACAGATGCAAGCTCCTTGTTTTAGTGCAGCAGTCAGTCAGCATTAATCTTCCATTGTCTTCTCACCACCAAACTGCAAACAGAGTAGCAGAGAGCCTTCCATATTTGCATTAGAGACTGACAAGAACAAGCCTTTTCCTAAGTTTGCTGCTTCCCAGTCCTAGGAGCATAGTATTATTCTCTGGTGCAAGGCCAGCTAACTGGACTTCTGAAAGAATATGAGAAACAAACATTCATACCAACAAATAGCAAAGAAGCTGAGAGCATTGCATATATACTGAACCAGTGAGCACTGGACTGGATTGGACCAGTGAGCACTGCAGGGAGCAGATCAAGCATCTCAAGAATGGGTATAGTAAAACCAGAGACCAGAACCACATCTTGTACAACTTGCTGATATCATGTCCCTTTTTATGGGGTGTTTAACCTGATGCTGGGCACAGAGCTTGCAGCCGACAGTGGTGCATGATGATTGGGTCAGCTTGGATGGTGCTCTGCTCACCCGAGAATCCACAATGGGGCATGATGGGAACTAGCAGCATATGTACAGTGAAGTTAGCAAAGAGAGTCTATTCTTGAAATCAGATCAGCAGGAGGCTCTGCTGAAGGAGAAACAGCAGCACATCCTGGGGACGGCCTCTGTGATGCTGTTTGATACTCAACCCCTGAGGAACAGTCTGTTACAGAGCCTGCAGCAGGCACAGATGGGACAAAAGCCACTCTGCAGCCTGTCACATTTCTTGCTCCATTATAATGTTTATTAATATAGGAATGGGAATGATTTCCATTCTAAGAATCAGTGCAAACATTATTAAAAGCTGTGGTGATGAGGGAGATGGAAATGCATTTCATTCCAGATCTAGTCTATTTAATGTAAAGGTGCTCCATGGAGTCCCTAGGTGACAAAGTAATTTGTCCAAATTCAACTGAAGTTTGAAAATACATCTAGAAATGTGTCAGATATAGTGGGAGGCAATGTAAAGCTCTGTGTGTTCCCATGAAATCACAACTGGCTGAGTCATGTGGATGCTAACACAGTATCCAGGAGACTAGAGTGGGGACAGAACAAAACCAGCCAATTAGGAGCCAGGGAGGCATATAATAGGAGGTGCAAAGCTCAGCAGCAGCCCAGTGTCTCTGGAGACCTGAACAATAAACTACAGTGGCTATGGGAGCAGCAGCACCATAGGAAGCTCCACGTGGGAAGCTCGTGTGGATTAAGGTTGACTATATGTTGAGAATGATATAAAGCCCTGAGGTAAGGGCAAAGGAGTTGTCTCCAGGAGGGGAAACCCTGAAACCACTACTCTCTCCTGAGTGGGGCAACAGACTGAGAAGGAGAAACACTATAGAGGGCATTGGGTTAGGCTCCTGTTAGAGGTGTATCCCAGAAGGGGTTGTGATTTCACAGAAGGCTGTGTAACTGTGCCGGAGGGCTGAGTTGCCAAAAAAACTTTTGGCTAACAAATTGAGGCAGTGCAGGAACCCACAATCGGCAATAAGGGGGTGCCTACATAAGGTGAGTGACTCCATTTACATGTTCTGGGACCCATATTTCAGAAAAGATGTGGACAAATTGCAGAAAATCCAGAGGAGAGCAAAAATTATTAAAGGTCTAGAAAATATGATCAGTAGGGAAACACCTAGCTTTGTTTAGTCTGGAAGAGAAGACTGATGGAGGCAATGATAATAATTTTCAACTACATAAAATGATATTACAAAGAGGAGGGTGAAAATTGTTCTTGTAGGCTTAAATTGCATCCAATAACAAGTGGAGCATTCATACTACCACACCCATTATTTCAAAATAATGGTTATTTTGAAATAATTACTTCTGTTTTCCATGAGGAATGACGCTTATTTTGAAATTGTTATTTTTGATAAAGCATGAGCTCAGCTTTATTTCAAAATAATTGGCCTTCTGAGGCATATCACAGCTACACTTGTGGCCGTTCTGGCCACACCTGACATCTTCAATCCTCCCCTTCTCCTGCAGCAGCAGGTTGAAGGAAAAGGGCTTGTGGCACATGTGGACCATTCACAGCCCTGCGCCACACTGCACCAATCCCAGGAGCCATGTCAGACCCAGCACTGCCTCTGAGCTCCCCATATCTACCAGCACTCCCAAAGCACCCTCGGCTGCCCCAGTCCAGGGACAAAAGAGGGCACTGGTCTGAACTGGTGCAGAGATCCTGTACTTCATCAAGGCCCGGGGCGAAGAGACCAACCTCCAGGATCCCTGCATCAGGAAGAGGAATGCCGATGTCTTCAGCTGGATGGCTGCTAGCCATTGCCAAAAAAGGACACATGTGGACCCTCAGCCAAGTAATTAAGGAGCTCCAGCAGGCCTACAACAAGGCCAGGGAGGAGAATAAATGGTCTGGGGTGGCTCCTCACACCTGCCACTATTATAAGCAGCTTGATGCCAGCCTAGCAGTGGGGCCAGTCACCTCTCCCCGTCATTGTCATTGAGTCTGGCCCGGACTGAGCTATTTTGATGCTCCCCCACAGTGTGGATGTGCTATTTTGGTTTTGTTATTCCAGGAGTTATTATTTAGATTCTACTTATTTTGAAATTATTTCCGGTCCTAAACTTCTATGATTCTATAAAGGATTTAGTTGGCTCCTCAGCCTGAGGACAAGTTTTCAGTGCAAGAGCAAGCACTTGCTTCACAATTTGTGGAAGAAGAATTATGCTTGAAGGAGAAGGATGAGAGCTCAGCAGAGGAAACCATCTGAGTAACCGATATCAGTAATGGCTGCAGGACTACTGGCACCTGCTGCATCACCCCCATCAACCTGAGTTCCCCACATGATACGCACGTGGATGCAGTCCAGAAATAGTTTGGAAAACTCCATCACTGTGTGACCCATGCAGCTGGTCTCCATGTGTGCCTGGGGCAACTCAGCTGCAGACAGACCCCCATGTTGACTCCCTCTCCTTTGGAGGCTTCCTCTCTACTTCCTAAGTGCTGAGTATACAACATCATCTCAAAATGGATATATTGGCATTGGAAAAGGTTCAGAAAAGGGCAAGAAAAATGATTAGGGGTTTGGAATGGGTCCCCATATGAAGAAAGATTAAAAAGACTTGGACTTTTCAGATTAGAAAAAAAGAGACTAAGAGGGGATATGATAGAGGTCGATAAAATCATGATTGGTTTGGAAAAAGTGAATAGGGGAAAGTTATTTACTTATTTCCACAATATAAAAACTAGGGGTCACCAAATGAAATTAATAGGCAGCAGGTTTAAAAAAAAGCAAAAGGAAGTTTTTCTTCACTCAGCGCACAGTCAACCCGTGGAACTCCTTGCCAGAGGTTGTGGTGAAGGCTAGAACTTTAACAGGGTTCAAAAAAAGAGCTAGATAGATTCATGGAGGTTAGGTCTATCAATGGCAATTAGCTAGGATGGGTAGGAATAGTATCCCTAGCCTCTGTTTCTCTGGAGGTGGGTAACAGGGGAGGAATCATATGAGGATTGCTTATTGTGATCCCTCCCTTTGGGGCATCTAGTATTGGCCACTGTCAACAGACAGGATGCTGGGCTAGATGGGCCTTTGGCCTGACCCAGTATGGCTGTTCTTATGTTCTTCTGTTCTTCACAAATGGAGAAAGAAGGTCATAAAGAACGGGGAGCCAGGGAACATGCATCAGTAGAGAGTGTCTGTCTTGTATATGGTTTCACTGAATGCTGATTGCACTTACTCATGCACTTTGTTTTGTAAAAGGCTCCATTGTTCCTAGTGTCTGGTGTGGTAATTGCAGCTTGCCTGCTTGTCAGTGGGTGAATGCTGGACTTTTCTAACACATGTTGTATTCCTGATATATTTGTCATCAAGCAAGCTTTATTGCTTTCCCTGAATAACATCTTACAATAAGTATTTGAAATATAAAATGTAAACAATGGATCGGGGACAATTAGTTTGAAAACACTCCTGCTCAGACCAGTTATATACATCAGTCCAGACTTCAGTCATTTCCTTATATGACTCCATACTGTGAATCACCCACCCCACACTTTATTTTGAAAGTAGTTATGTCATTCACAGAACTTGAATATCTGTAAAGCTCCCATGTCTTCTCAAGCACTCTTTCCCCAAAAATCAATGAGCCACATTTAAAGAAGCATAATCATAAAGGCACTATTCCCCCTCTTCCATAACCCCATAAAATTCCTCAAAGCATCCCTGACATCTGTGGCCTGGATGCCTCCAGCTCCAGCTGGATGTGGTAGGTGCATTTTCTGGCACAGTTTACTGATTTAGCAGCCTCTCGCTGTCATAGATCCATTCAGAGGGAAATAGCTCACCTCTGGCTTCACAAAGATTGTCAAGAGCTCAGCAAGGTTCAGTAATGCAGACAGCATTAATGACACTGTCATCCAGATGTGTCTGTAAACATCTCCGGTGGGATTTCAAGCTGCCAAAAGCACATTCAGCAATCATTTTCCACCTGCAGAGAGTGTAATTAAACAATCTTTTACCAAGGTCTCTTAAACTAGTCTACAGTTTCATATGCTGAGGCAAAAGAGGGTGCATTGTGTCCTTCAGAGTAGTAGAGGGGACAGTAAGCCTCTTTACGACAATGTCATTTAGTGGGAATAGTGTTCCAACCTGTTCATGAATGTACACTTCTGAACATTGGAAAATAGTACAGTCATGAACTTTCCCAGTGTACTCCATGTTATTATTCATAAACTGGTCTCTGTGCAATGAGGGCTTACCTAAAATTGGAATGATATCCTTTGTGGTTTATGTACTCATGCTCCTTGCAGTAATCAAACTATGAGCATATGTGTTCTATCAATAGCTCCAGTAGAATTTGGAAGCCCCATTCTCTCTAAATCAGCAATTACTTCAGAAATATTTTATGCTTGCCACCTTGAGGTAAATCACATGCTTTATTGCCTCACACCTTTGCCACCTCTTTCCCCACAGTTAACTTCCCAAAGCAAAACTGGTTATCAGCGGACCTGTAGCAGTCAGGGATAGACAGCTTCCAGATGACTATAACAACTCCTGGACTGGCAATGTGTTTTTATTCTAGAGAGTCGGGGTAAGCTTCTCACAAAACCCCAGAAATGTATCTTTCTTTATGTGAAAGTCCTGGTCCCACTGCTGGTTATCCCAGGTTTGCATGACGATGTTATCCCACCAGTCTGTGCTTGCAACCCTGTGCCAGAAGGGTTGATCTATGCAAAGGGAGTAAGTGGCAGTACCAACTTCACTGAGGCTATGTCTACACTACAGGCCTCTTGCGCAAGAAGCTTTTTGTGGAAGAGATCTTCCGCAAAAACTTCTTGCGCAAGAGCATGTCCACACTGCCAAAGCGCATTGCAAAAGCGATGTGCTTTTGCACAAGAGAGCGCCAAGACTTACTTTTTTTGCACAAAAAAACCCTGTTCCCCGTCCACACACACCTTACCCTTGTGCAAAAAGGAGTAATTCCTCGTAGAAGGAGGAATACCTACACCGAAAAAACCCCTCTGTTCTTTCATTTTATTTGCGCAAAAATGCACTTGAGGTGTGGACGCTCTGTGAGTTTTTGAGTAGTATCAGGCTAATTAAGTCTGCAATTTCTGAATAATTCTCTTCCTCTTCCTCCTTCTGTTCTACATGAGCTCTGTCAGGTGCTCTTGGTGAGTCAGAAAACACCTCTGAAATTTCCACCCTCAATTCATGGAAGCTCTGCCCATTTCCTAACACAGGAATGAAAGTGCCAGCAAGAGAAATTCTTGAAAAAACAACTCCTCTATGTTGCTGGTGGATCCTGAGGGTAGTCTAGAGTTTACTTCATTACTCTTCTCCAGTACCTGAAACAGGGATGGGGAATGTCGGGAGTGCCAGCCCTGTCAGGATTTGTCAGGGATGCCAGCTGATTTAACTGAGTGTCCACAGGCACGGCTGCTCTCAGCAGCTGCAGTTCACTGTTCCCAGACAATGGACACTACAGCAAGCAGCATGATCCAAGGCATCAATTCCCACAGCTCCCATTAGTGAGGAATGGCAAAGAGTGGCCACCAGGAGCTGCCTGTTATGCCTGTGGATGCTCAGGTAAAAAAATCATCTGGTGGCCTGCCAGTGGGTAACCCCAACAAACTGCATGAGGCCCACAAGGCTGGAAATTCCCCACCCCCGACCTAAAATCCCCACTCGTATGCCAAATTACCTGGGGACACATAATTCGGTAGCTAAGGATTTTCAGTAAAGAGTGCACAGGGGCTGCTTCCCCACATTCAAGTACAAAAGAAAAAAGACAATCAACTTAATTTTTAAATACCAATTTTATAAAGTCTTATGATCAGAAACATAATCAATAGTAACTTAATTTTTACTAGGAGGCTGTGCCTCATACTCATGAGGCTCACCAATCTCCCTCTCTCTAGGGGTAGGCAACCCCAGCTCTCCTCCCAGCCACTGGGGAGGGCCACGTCAGGGCTGTGCCAGCCCCAGCTCTTCCCCCACCTCCCTGGCCCAGGCTGCACCAGCCCCAGCTTTTTCCCCGCCTTGGCCTAACTCTACCCCACCCCCTAGATACCAGGGAGGGCTGAGGATACAGTGCACCAGGCCCAGCTCTGCCCCCAGAAGTGCAGCTCGCTGATGCAGCCCTGCCCATGACTCAGCCTGCCCCATGGGAGGTTTAGGTTGGACATTAGGAAGAAGTTCCTAACTGTCAGGGTGGTTAAACACTGGAATAAATTGCCCTGTGTGGTTGTGGAATCTCCATCTCTGGAGATATTTAAGAGTAGGTTAGATAAATGTCTTTCAGAGATGGTCTAGACAGTATTGGGTCCTACCATGAGGGCAGGGGACTGGACTCGATGACTTCTCGAGGTCCCTTCCAGGCTTAGTATTCTATGATTCTAAGCACACACTCATGTACCACAGGCAGCCGCTAGAAAGGGACATGGTGCAGTGATTGCTTCCCCTGAGCATGGGGAGACACCAGGGCTAGCCCAGCTTGCAACCAGTGACTACTCTCAGCCATAAGGCCCCACTCCACTTCCTCTGTAGTACTACTCCTGTGCAGTACCTGAGGCCCTCTGGCCACCAGGAAGGCCCCCAACGTTTGCAGGTCCAGCTGCCTCTAGCCTCTATCTGGGTTTCCCCTGCAAGCAATGGTGGCAGTGCTGCCGCAGCCCAATTCCCGGTGGTAGGCTGAACCAATGCAGTGCCCAGGATCTGGATGGAGTTACTCTCTGCCCCAGACACTGTTTGGGGATTGGCAAAGCCACCTGGGTAGATTCCGCCACTCAAGGGTCCTTCCCACTCATCTGTGGACATCCAAAAGGCTGTCACCAAGCTGCCAGGACCCTTGGGAGCTGGCTTTGCTGGTCCCTGAACAGTGTCCAGGGCAGGGAGCCTCTGCGAGGGTGGAGCCTATGGACTCAGAATGATGTGATGACATCACTCTGTCATCCTGCAGGAAATTTTTTTTATAGAGAGAAAGAGAGCTAACACAACATATTTTTTTTATAAACTACATACATTATCTTAACAGTTATACATAAATTTTGAAAAAAGAAAATCTAAACAGACACAGAGTGAGAAGAAACTTAGCTTACAGTGAGTTCACCTGAGTCTCAGTTACAGTTTTTGGTCACTGAATCTACAAAGTCTGCTGACATAAGAGCAACATCCTCTCTTACTTGCTTGTAGAAATCTTCAGCTGAAATCTATGCAGAATTTTCCTCCTTCTCCTCTGCTGAAATCACTCATTTAGCAAGTCAGAAAACCAATTAACCAGCCACTCAGACTATGTCTAGACTACAGGCTTCTTTCAGAAGAAGCTGTTTTTGGGAGAGATCTTCCAAAAAACTTCTTCCAAAAGAGAGAGTCTACACAGCAAAAGTGCATCAAACTTTTTCAAAAGAGAGCTTCCAGACTGAATGGATGCTATCATGTAAGCAGTGATTACTATGGACTGAATGGCCACCTGGGCACCTGTGCTTTTTCTTCTTTCCTCTTCTTGTGAAAGAACTCCCTCTTCGCCATCCACACATGCATTTTTTGTGAAAAAGCTCTTTCACAAAAGTCTTCTTCTTCATAGAACGAAGATTACCAGTGCTGGAAAAAACCTTTTGTTCTTTCCTTTTTCTTATGGAAAAACGCAATTGCAGTGTGGATGTTCCT
Organism: Pelochelys cantorii; assembly: GCA_032595735.1. Lineage (NCBI taxonomy): Eukaryota > Metazoa > Chordata > Testudines > Trionychidae > Pelochelys > Pelochelys cantorii. The sequence continues at coordinate 92,200,469 of CM064326.1, forward strand.
CAAGTTTGGTTGGAAAAACAGCCGTTTTTCCAACAAAAGTCTGTAGTGTAGACGTGCCCTCAGTTTAGGATATAGATTAAAAAAACCCCACCCTGTTTCAGAGTTAGGGAAATAATCCTGCTTTGAGCCCTTGGGCTCAGCTTCTCACAGCCCCCACAGGGCCATGATTACTTCCCTCATTGAGTCTGAGTCCAGCAACAGGGAACTTCCTGAGTATTCCCAACACTTTCACACTCAATTCCACAAAATTTGGAATGTGCAGAGCGACATGTACTTCTGCCTAAGAACAAATACCTGGCCACAACTGATTCCTATTTACCCGAATAGATTATTTGAAGAGATATCTCCCTATTAGAGGCATGGGTTACACTGGCTCCAGTAGCTAGGAATATTCAGGCCAAAATGACTGCTCAGCAGGATGTGTTGGTTGGCTATCAAACTTCCGGTAACATGCAGGGTGGACAGAGGAGTTTCCCCACAGTCAAAAAGCTACAATGGCCACATTTTGAAAGGGCACTAAGGAGTCAGGGATATGGTTGATTTGACTCAGACTTATGTGCTACAGTGTGGATGTCAGAGCTCCTGGGTCAAGGCCAGAACAGAAAATGTTGAACATATGGTTAACAATGAGCACAGACACTTAAGCTCTGGGTTCTGTGACCCAAAGTCAGCTGATTCAACTCTGGGCTTATACTGCAGTGCAGACAAACACTCATAGAGTGCTTTTGAAAAAAAAATCCTTTCTTTTTAATGAACCCCATAAACAATTACAACATAAAAAGAACATATTTTACTATGAGAATTTGCTGGAGCCATTTTTACATCCAAACCCAACCACACATTATAGCACTTAGGTTTGTAGCATTTTAAATATACTTAAAAAGGTAAGCTGTGCTATTTCTTTGGCATTTGAATAAACTTTCTCCTCCATTAATCCACAGTTGAGGTAGATCAATATCTTTGTTCCACTTACAGTTAACATAGTTTTATTTACTACCGTATGTACTCTACCCCATCCTGCTTTCTGTGACTGAGTACATGGTAAAATGCTAGAAAATCTCCACAACTGTGTACCGGTTTTAGCAGTTCATTCCTATTCAATAGAGCTCTTAACCTTGGCCCAAACTTTTAAAGGCATTTTGCTGTGGCTGCATGCAGTACTGTATAACTGATTTAAGAGCCTAGATCTCATTTTCAAAAGGGACATGGGCATTTAGCTGGTAACTAGTGCTTAGGTGCTAGTCTGATCTGAGATTTATTTAAGCATGCACTTAAATTATTTGTAGAGCTGATGCCTAGGTTAAAATTAATTGAATTCCTGGGTTGCTGATCATCTCTGGTGAATGCTTTAAATTAGAGTCACTCTCATTCTTGTGTTTTTTTCTCTTCTGTTCTCTGCTTCTGTGACTCTCTCATTATTTATTTACAGTGGAACAGACTCAGCTGGCGAGAACACATTCTAATTCTTCTCCCTCTCATGTTGTGAGACTTGAACCACATTCCATATGAATACACAAATCACTGGGATAAAAGTTATGAGAGAGGTTGTTGTCTTCCTCTCCCACCAGACTCTTGCATAAATGACACAGGTGCCTAACACCAAGAGATCTGTTGTATCTGAGAATCCCAAGCAGTGACATCTATCTCTCCCCGTTCATTTTATGTGGAACCTGACACTGAACTGAGCCTTTGCAAATCCCAATGTCTTCTTGGTACCTAAAAGTCAGGCATGCTGACATTGAGGGTGTGTCTGGACTACAGGGTTTTGTTGACAAAAGTGGACTTTTGTCGACAAAACATAATGGCGACAGAACTCAGCAGTTTTGTCGACAGCTGTAAACCTCATTCTACAAGGAATAACAACTTTTGTCGACAGAGTTCTGTCGAAAGAAGGCGTTATTGCATGTACACTGTCCTTTGCGTCTACACTGTCATGTCGACAAAGCGGCTTGCTTTGTCGACAGAACTGGATGTAGTCTAGATACTCTTTGTCGACAGAAGCTTTGTCGACAGTATCTGTCGACAAAGCTTCTGTCGACAAAAGCCTGTAGTCTAGACGTACCCAGAGTGTTACCACACCTACAATTCTGTGTTCCCACCCTAATTTTAACTTTATTTTTAATTAGATTAAATATAAATATTAAAGAGAATTGTCTTTGTAATGCAAAACATAACTTTCATGATCCTCTCTGTAGACCTGAACAGCACAGGATGGGCTTAATTGTGTTTTTCCTAACTGTTATTCATTTTGATTTTATTTTAATTAAATTAATACTCTGAAGTGTCCAATATCTATTCAATTATGTTTTCTGTGTTAATTTTTAATAACATAGCAGGAGTATAATAATGAGTCAATAGTAATAGTACTAATATCTGCCTACATTTGCAATTTACAATGAGTCTAGCAACTTAAAAATAATTGACTACAATAATGGCATAGAATAATTGTATGTAGTTGTTTGATTGAATATGATATGTTGATGAGTTATAAATCCATTTAGTATTTACATATGTGGTTCACACTCTGTGACACTCTCTGTGAATGTGAACTAAGAAAAACAGGGTTTTTTTAGTTAGAGATAAGAAGTCTTTGTCAACTTTTATTACGCCATGGTACAGCATGATTGATAAAACAGTTCCTCAAGTTCTGAAATTCGTTATAACTTATAGAGACTATAATTTATACATATTTGCAATTAAATATATATTTATCAAGTTACCTCATAACTAAGTCTCTAAAGCACTTACCTATACAGGATCAGTAAAAGATTGGTTAGGCAAAAAACTAACCCTGTGTAAATATATGTGAATGAAGTCAATGGTACTACTCCAAATGTGTAAAGATAAATATAGAAGTAAGTCCTTTCAGTACTAGCACCAATGAACGTGCTAAATTAGAATAGGGCTAGAGATGGATTAAGTCGGATCTAGCAATGTAAAGAGTAGTCGAATAGTTGACTACCAGGTAAGCGTAGGCTTATTGGGCAGTTGAGTAGACTACTTACATTCCCCATGTAGCTTATTTTGAGTTAATTTCAAAATAGAGAGTTATTCTGAAACATCCTTTACTCCTCATGGAACGAGATTTACAGGGACATCGGAATAGTGAGCCCATTATATTTCGAAATAACGGGCTTGCTCAAAAGACACGGAATAGCTATTTTGGGATAATTCCAGTATCCTGAAATAGCTCCACAGTGTAAACATAAACTAACAGATTAATCCAAATCCCATTCATAAAAATTGGGCCACAACTAATAAGGTTACATACACAATGTCACATTGGTAGATATAAATTATTAAAAGGGTGATTTCATGCTGCAGCCCTACACAACAACAAATACATTTTAGAAAACTGATCTCTTAATGTACTTCAAGATGGTGATATTGAGTCCCATCGACTACGATCAATGTTCAAAGTTCAGCACATGCTTAAATCTTTGCAGGATCCTTTGACAATATAAAAACAAGAAGAGGCAAGGAAGTTTTACAGCATATTAAGAATACAGCAAATACACATACATGGAAAATAGAATAAGAAAAAGAAGCTCAGAAATACAATGGAGATTGTCACATATGTCAAGAGAAAACTGTACATACATCTTAACTAACAGTTCACATTACAAGGTATTAGACGGCTTTCCCTTTACAACCTCCCCTGGTTCTTATCATGCAAACAGGCAATGCAATGTTTATTGGCGTTAGTTCCAAGCAAGTATATTTGTAGCTCTACATGCCAGTAAACTGTTTCCCAGTGTTCCATTCCTAGCTTTGATGCTACAGATGCTGTGCCCCCTTCCCAGTTGTGACCCCACAGAGCCTTGCCTGTTTTCCCATTTCCATTTTTCTTCCACCTTTTTCTGAGCAGGACCAAATATTCCTGCCACACACACCCTAGTCCTATCCTTTGCAATTTATGATCATTTCCCCGTTTGGAGGGTCTTGAGTCTGAGATCTTCATGCCATTTCTTTTGTAGCCCATGGGAAGGGTAAGGAGTGAGATTGTATTCTGTCTAAGGCCATGCTTTTCTTTGTCTTTTAGGATATGTCTACACAGCTTCCCTCTTCCGCAAAAGCCTATGCAAATGAAGTACGAATTAGCATATTGCCACACTTCATTTGCATAATTAATTAGGAGCCGTTATTGCGCAAGAGGTTTTTCCACAAAAGGGTGCTGTCTACACAGCACCTTTTTTCGCAACCCTCCCCCCCCTTGCTCAAGAGCAGTTCTTCCTCATTTTTTTAGGAAGAACAGCTCTTGCACAAAAACCTCTTGTGCAAAAATGGCTCCTAACTAATTATGCAAATGAAGTACAGCAATATGCTAATCCATGCTTCATTTGCATCAACTTTTGCAGAAGAGGGAAGCTGTGAAGATGTAACCTTAGTGTTTCTTATACTTCTCATTCACCCTTGCTCCTCCTAACTCGTTGCTTGACCTTGGCTTGAGAGAAGAGCCAGACAGCCTTTCAACACATGCTCACATATTATACTCCCACCATACCCTGTAACACTTTGACTTTCTTATCTGTTCCTGTTATACTGACCAGCCCATTTAGCCAGGCAGAAGCAACATACATAGTGTTTCTTTCCTTTTTTCACACATATTAGTATAAGATATGAGTACAAAAATGTCAAATCCAAAATTCTATCACAAACTGACAAACAAGCCTATATAATAACACTGAGCCTGATGCACCCATGTGTAAAAACAGCTTTCCTCTGCTATAACTATATTGTAATCATTTGACTTTATTAATGTATCCTCTGATGTGCCAGTGGTCTAGTCAATAAATGGAATTGCACCACTATAAAACTGGAGGACCACAGCAGTGACCCCTGTACTCAGGGATTACTTTGTTCAAATTCTAATAAAGGCAGCCAACTTTGTACTCAAATCACCAGGACCATTTTTACATTTTTTAAAGTTTTTTTAAAAGAAAAAATGTGTTCTATACACAAGTAATTGTGACTGATGGTTCTTTGTTTGCTCCCAATTAATATTGAAGAAACATCCTGCCCATATATCTAACCTCTCTAATTCCCTGCCTGTTCTCTGTCCTCCCTAGAGTTTGCAACACCTACCAATATAGTAATACCTCTAAATTTTTAATTTATGTACTGGCTTACTACTATTTGTAGATCATTAATAAAGGTGATACGAAATGATGTATTTGAAATATGTTGGGCCTCAGGGCAGGCTAAAAAAAGTATGCCCTACTCTCCCACATACATTGCAAAGTATATCATTCTCACAGTGCTACCTACTTCCCACAAAGCTCTTATTTAATTTTATTACAGTGATGTCTGTAATGGTTCTTGCCTTCATATGTACAGAAAACTTTAATGTATTTGGGATTTTTTTGGCCTGTATAAGGGCCATATTCTCCTCCCACAGCGGGGAAGAGCTGACATGAAAAGGCAATTAGTCCCTGAGTTTTATTTTGTGGAGCTTCCTCCATGAACTGGAGGTAGTGGGATTTGCTCCCTTATACTTGAATGAGCAGTTTTAAAATGTTGCCTCAGTAGACAGGGAAAGAGGTAAGGAAAGGTTTCTCAATTTACCACACTGTTTTACAGTTAAACATAATAATAAGGCTGAGAGAATGTATGTTTTCACAGGAAAAAAATTGTCCAGAAATTTCTTATTTATAGGGAAGATTCTATAGAATAGCATCACCTCTAGCACATCAAGTTTGATGTATTTGTGAATGAATCAATAGCTGAAGGGAGAAATGAATAACAAGTAAGTGGTATGCAAGCCTAAACCAGCCTGAGTGGGATTAGGTAAAATGAAGTAGCTCCCAGATGCAGGAATTTTTTGCCTTGAGACCGCCACCCACCTATTTTGTTTTCTCTTTGCTGGTTTCTTTTTGTTTAATGAACAAGCAATTTATACTCTTAGTACTCAGACCCAGAAGTTTTCTTTCTTTAAGTGTGCCCTAGAATCTTCACGTATACTTCATTTCACTGTTTCATAGAAAGACATCTAGTTGACTCATTTGAATTTCACTGACATACACACATGCTTTAAAAAGGCTATACATAGTAAACTATGTGTAATGGGTAAACTTTTTAATGATTTTGGCCCACTCATACATAGTTTATCAGGTGTAAGACAACATCCCTCACATATGCTCATCAAATGAAGCTATCTATTTCCAGAGCACAAATCTTTTGCAAATGGCAAATAGAATGATATCTGTTGTCCTTGATGGCACGTGGCTTAATTTTCAAGCCATGCATATGTGGTAAAGAAGCAGGGTAACTTGTTCTCTCTCTCTCTCTCTCTCTCTCTCTCTCTCTCTCTCTTTCACCCCCCCACATTCATTCTGGAGTATAATTGCCCCTGGTATCAGATCCGTCCCTTTCCATTTGATGAGAAACAATCAGATTCCAGGCACATGCAATTATCCTGGCACAACCAGATCCTGACCTTGCTTTAAGTTATGATAAGAGGAAGCTGCATGCCAAAGTTGGTGGTCCTAGCTCTTACCGTTTAGGAGGAGTTCATGAACAAACCAACCCATATACAAATGAATAGACACACACACGCACACACACACACAAACTCTCAAATTTATAGTATAGTTTTAAATGAATATAGAGAGGAAATCTCTTTTGTGTATGGTTGACATTATATAGATCTACTGCATGATGACCAAAGCTCAGTATTTGTCATGGACATTTTAGTAAAAGTCATGGACAGGTTGCAGGCAATAAACAAAAATTCATGGAACCAGTGACCTGTCTCTAACATGCACTAAAAATATCCCTGACAAAATGTGGAGGCTGATTTATCTACTCTTGTTGGGCCTCCTGGATCCCTCACAGCTGTGATTAGGGGAATCTGTGGGATACCCCACCGATGTAGGGTGGGGGAGATGAGGTGTCCTCCTGCCCACAGATTTGGGTTGCTGAGGGGTCCCCTTGCTCCCTGGACAGCTCGGTGCTCATGGGAGCCCTCTACCACATGCCTCAGCTGGAAGTTACATTATCCCCTAGCTGGTAGCCATAGCTGGGCAAAAAATGCAGATGCCACTCTAAAAGTGGTGATAATAAAAATATCTTGCTGATTTCTGAAGTTATGTTAGAAATAATACCTTATTTTTATCTTCAGTGTCAGCAGTTGTAGTGATGATGACATAGACCTCGCTACATATATTTGAGAGAGTTTTCTTAGTCTGTCTCCAAAATGGCAAGAGCTAGGACCACCAAATTCAGTATACAGCTTTCTCTTATCATAACTTAGAGCAAGGTAAGGGTTTCGTTGTGCCAGAAAAATGGGATGTGCATGGAATGGGATTGCTTCTCATAAACGCACGCAGAAAAAAAAACAGAAACAGCAAGCAGGTGAAAGTGGTTGGCTGGGGGCTTACTCCCCCCTGGTCTGCCCCAGCCATGAGCCTCCCACCCCCCCAGGCTTCCTTTACGGGGGGCAGTGCACTGAAACTCCCTTTACCCCTGTTCATATAGGAACATTGTTAGTTGTTCCCCTTTGTCAGGGAATGAAGGGAAAGTGCACAGTTTTCTGCATTCCTTGCTCTGGATGGGGAGTGCAGGGGGCAGATGAACATGGACCTGCCCCAGCAAGGGGATATACAACCCTCCTCTGGCTGTACCTATTGGAACTTCAGAGTCCATGGAGAGTCACTTCTCACCTGGCCCCAAGCTACTGCTGTGAGAGAGAGCTGGGGTAGTCCTCTTTCCCCAGGGCAGCCTGCATAATAAACCCCTCACGTCCAGCCCCACCTCAGAGAAATGATTTAAATTAAGCATGTTCATTTTCATTTTGTTTTTCCAAAAAATCAAAAATTAAGTTAAGGATCCGAGCAATGCCAGGAAAATCTTCTAGTACAATATATATTTTTATGGAATACGTGCTGCTAACATCAAATTACTGCTTAGCCTGTGACCTTGCAACCTTCCATTTGGGGTGATCAATGCACATTAAGAATAAGAACATTGCATAGTTATCATCCTTGCTCTTAATGGAAAATAAATGGTTACGTAATGCATGGTATCCTGTGATATTTAAAGGATGAAATGAATTTGTTTTGAATAATCATGTGAACATTTTAAAAATTACTTTGAGAATTTATTGGAAAACATAACATAGTGAAACTCATTAATATCAACAGTACTGAAGTGAAGACTTGCATTTTACAGGGCTTCTTAAAACATGGTTTGATTTCTTTCATTAACTTGTTTACAGAAGTTAAATTAAAATAATATTCTATTGATATATATTTCACAGCAGATAATTTCAGATGCTGTTACGAAAGGAACAAAATCAGATAGAAGTTTGAAAAAACTGACTGATTTCATCCTTCAGCTGCCACAATTAAAGACTTTGTGTATTTATGTTTGCTCGTAAAGAGTCACAATGCCACTGAAGCAATGCCCAGATGCTTGGAAGATTATTTTTTTGTGCTTATGCAGGTGTACATGTGGTATGTGTATATGTGGTGCGCCTGCATCACTCTTTAATGCTGGCATTAGACAGCAGAGATTTCCAGAAGTATTGGATTTGGGAGCACAAATTCTATTGAAAGTTAATTTATTCATCTCATTCACTTTCTATGCGATGTATGCTCCTAAATCCCCTTCACACTTTTAAAATCCCACCCCCAACTTCCTTAGAGACAATAGGCGTAGCAATATACTTTATACATATGACATTTGTGGAAACAGAATAAATGTCAAACAACTTTTTCAATATAAGGCTAATTCTGTCCTTCTCTCCCTCATCCTGAAAGCAGAAATACATGGTTCCAGCATAGTGAGTGTTGTTCCAGTGTGCGGGAAAAGGTAGGGTCAAAGGCCTTGGTGAGGTCTATATCCTCTGTGTGCTACTGAAATGTGCCCATGGCTTCCCATATCCTTACTCCACAAAGTGTTTGAGTGCAGGGCAGAACTTGGATGAAACAGAGCTTGTGGATCTATGGCTATGTCTAAACCACATTCCTCTTCCGAAAGAGGGATGTAAATGAGCCCAATGGAAAATGCAAATGAAGCGCGGCTTTACAAATCTCGTGCTTCATTTGCATAATCGCATGAGAGCGCTTTTTTGAAAAAGGGTTTTTCAAAAAAGAAACCACAGTCTAGATGGGGTTCTTTCGAAAAAACCCCACCTTTTTCGAAAGAATGCGTACTCCTGAAAAAATTAGATGTACGGGTTCTTTTGAAAAAGGTTTTTTTTTTCTGAAAGAACCTCATCTAGACTGCAGTTTCTTTTTCGAAAAACTCTTTTTCGAAAAAGCGCTCTCATGCGATTATGCAAATGAAGTGCGAGATTTGTAAATCCGTGTTTCATTTGCATTTTCCATCGGGCTCATTTACATTCCTCTTTTGGAAGAGGAATGTAGTGTAGACGTACCCCATAAGTAGATGGATCTACTAATCCATTCACAGTCAGTGATACAGCAAATACAGTGGACTCTGAGGCTGCTGTAGTTGGAAGATTGAATTCAACTGCAGCTTCTGGTTGCTCAGTATATTTGAAAATCAGGACACTTATTCTGGGGGTTTAAATATGGTCTTGCAGACTAAATTTGGGCACCCATTTTTGTAGACTGATTTTGGCCTACTGTTTTGTAATGTTCTTATTGAACAGGATTAACAATTTTATAGACTCGTTGATATTTTATGATAATTTGATCAATATTTATTTTTTTAAAAACTAACCTTTTTTTCTGCCTCTTTTAAGTTGATTATTGTTGTCTTCTTGGGACTAGGTGAAAATAAAGAATAGAACTGCTACAACATAAAAGTTTTACTAAGAAACCACTGCTTTCTGTAGCATATATTTGTCAGTTGGCCTCGTGTCAGAATTTCTGATGAAATTCTTAAATATATTTTATGGCTCAAGAAACTTGACTAAACTATATTAATATCTCTCAATCCCTAAATCTCCTCTCTCTTAATAACCATAAATCATACATTTTAGCTGTCTCTTAAACTTATCTGTGCTCTTTGGCTCACTGACCTGCTTATGCACATTCTCTTTCTCTCTCTTTTGTACAGTTCCTGTTGAGAGTCTCACAAGAGACCAGGAAATTGGAAATTTTAGCGTGTGGCATTTCCTTGCAATCATTAACTTGGAAGCTGGCCCATAGATGATGGCAGAAGTTAGATCTATCTGTAAGAAAGACATTTTTACTGAGATCCATGGGAAAATCATATTGATCTCGATATCAGTATAGAGTGTGTCTGTACATATGCCTGTTCATACATCCCTTGCTATGTGAACTTTAATTTATTGACATTGCATAGTAACATGTGATGCATATAACATTTGCATGACTAGATCAACTGTCAAAAACTTTGTATTCTCATGTTCTCTTCTAAAGCTATTCTGACATAACCCCCTCACAAAATTCTGATCCAAACACCTCTTAGGGAGGTTTATTTGTGGAGAATCAATCCGCATAATTTTCTGCAGAGAAATCCTGACAGATTTGAGGGGAGAACATGTTAACACAGGAAACAGATATTCCTGTTCCTTCCAGTCTTAGCCTCTGGATTCCCTAAGCACTGTAAATCTGAGGCATGACCCAATACCCACTTTAGTAATATGTTAGGTTCTCATTGATGTTAATGGACATGTGATCAGGTACCTGGGGCAGAAAGATTCATATGCGATAAAGTAAAGGGGAAACCATGATGTAAATGTACTGCCCCTCCTTTTAATGTGTTTATAACCCATTTCTCTTCCATTTTGCAGCACTACATGTATGTTAATGGAGGGGAGACAATTCTTGATGTTTAGCATGAGCATAACTATTTGCCAATAATATGTGTAGGTCTCATTTAGTTGTAGCAAGCTCTGTATTTCTGGGACTCTCTGGTCCAGCAACATCCATGGTCCAACAGTGGTCTCCCTTCCGTATAGCTCTCCCCTCCAGGCTCTCTGCCCCAGTTAGCCATCTCTCCTCTCTGTTTCTCTGTTTTCCATAACATGGAAAGGGAGTCTCATTCCCAGCATTTCCCATTTTCTTGGCACAACCAACCCTGACCTTCTCTAAGTTAGAATAAGAGAAAGCTGCATACCAAATTTGGTGGTCCTAGCTCTTACTGCTTAGGTGGAGTTCTTAAACAAACAGAGTTGCAGATAGACACACAGACAGACACATAAATCTCTATCTCTATTTCTATTTAATTATTCCAAAGAGTTTAACTGCCTCCAACATAGAATATGACACCAAGCTTTAATAATTTAAAACAAAAATAGATGGTCTCAGAAATACAGTCTTTTTAACAGAAAACTATTTCACCAACCATTCTGCTACAATGGTAAATAAGTCTTCAGCACTTGAGGATGAGAATAAACAGCTGTTTTCAATTTAAAAAACCCTTTTTTTTTCAAATAGTTTATGAGTCTTTGAAAACTTGTCAAGTGCATTTTCATATATTTCTATAAAGTAGTTTGTTCTTGGAGGTTAGAGAACTGGAGTGTAACTGACCTTGAGAATAGCAGGGTTTGACAATGTTAATGAAATGCCACAGTTCTACAGGGGAACAATGTGCATTGTATTGTTGCTTCTGCTATGTGTTATTGTAGACAGAAGTGACACAAACCCTAAGACAGAGAAATCCTGTTGTATATATTTCTCAAAACATAATTTGGTCCACAATCTCAACTGGTGAAAATTGGCATTCTCCCATTTGAGATGATTTATATGAACTGAAGATCTGGCCTTCTATCTCAATTTGTAGTGCCTCAGATTGACACAAATTCAAAGAGGAAGGGGTTTTCAATAGTAAATAATTCATTTAAAACAGCTGATTTTTATATTAAGCAATCGGGTAATCATGAGTGTTTATACTGCCCATTTGCACCACATTTCCTTGGTTATGAGTATTCATTTTGGATTTTGATTGTCTGCAGTTTTCTGAAGGGTTTTTTGAGGGCTACAGAGGAGGCTGAGAGTGGAATTAATTTCATTTCCCAACACTTTACTCAGTGTACTGAGCAATAGGAAGAAGCATACACTGTGAGGAGATGTCTGCCAAGAAATGTCTGAGATTTTATGATGATATTGATCTGACATTTATGGCTTTGCATGTTGTGAATAATTTATTAACTGCATTTTAAAATATTTTTGCTTATAAACAATCGTACTTGTGTTCTTATTGGTTCTTTATTATGGACCAAACCAACTCCCCTGGATCTGAATATCCCTGATTTTTTGGACTCATTTAGATCCATCAAGCGAGATATAGTACCCGTTCTCAGGGAAATTATTATCTGGGATAGGTAGATTTCTGCCATGATTTACTTTTTATCATTCTTTAAAAGAGATTATTAGAGAACTCTTAACTCTTGTCTTGTATGTAGAGATTTACTTGTATGTAGAGATAAGTGACATCTAGGAAAGCATAAGGAGTATTCCTACTAAGGGTATGGTCTTTCTTTGTTGGCCATGAAGACATACATGCTTTAATTAAAGATGCACATTTAACAGAATGATACAAAGTTCTTCAGTGTTCTAATGTCTTTTCAGACACAAATAACAGAAATTTAGCACAGAAAATCTCATGTTATTTTACTTGTCCTACAAATTTGTAATTGGTCATACTCTTCTGATTTAGTGAAGCTATCAACCATTTGTCTGCTTCAAATACCACCCAGGAGAGTCTTTTTGACTAAGGGTACTCTGTTTAATTTCTATCCATTGAGAATGCAGCTGACAGCTAGACTTTTAAAAGGAGAATTTTTACTCAAAGAAAAGACAATTTGAAACAGGCCATATTTACTATATCATAATCCAAGAAGTTTGTTAAACAAAATCTTTTGAAAATGTAGGGACAAAATGGTAGCAGTGACATTTAAGCAAGACAATAAGACATGTAAAGCACAACCTTTGTACTATTTGAACATTTCTTGAAGAAGAGCCATCCATGGAATAAACAGTCAATATTCTATATTACATGTATCAGGACATAAAGTATCAGTTATGTGGAGAGACGGGTACATATATTATCACATTTTCACTTTAACTTAAGGTTCCTTGTGCAAGACAAATTTCTTACCACATGCACTGATTGTAATTTCCCTCCCTACTTGGTTTGAGCTAAACTCCATATCCTAGGGAGTTCATGTACTTCTACTGATGAAGAGAATGACAGAATGGAGATTCTGTTCATTTATTTTCCCAGTTAAATATGAAAAAGTCTCTAGTGAGGGGGACAATACTGTCAGTCAAACCATTCAGTTTAAGTCTCAGAGGAGTAGCCATGTTACTCTATAACTTTAAAAGCAACGAGCAGCCTTGTGGCACTGAGACAAACAAATATATTACGTCATGAGCTTTCATTTAAGGTGTATTTTGATGTCAATGTTAATACTTAATTAATGACATAAATCTGATACTGGACACCCATCAATAGTTCTGCTGAAATCAACGGCATTAGTGAAATATAGGGTATATTAATAGACAGCCCTGTGTACTGCTTTGCTGTTTCAATCTGATGGTGATGTAGTAGTAAAGCAGAAAACATCAGAGGAGGATCTGGAATGTCCTTTCCTAGATTTTTTTAAATACCTGTCCCCTGTGCTATCTCGTCAGTTTCAGAAATATTTTTGTGAGCTCAAGGGATAATTAATCTTTAGCAGGAGATAAATTTTCAGATGGTGGTAGAGTTTTAGCAAAGGACTCCCAGGAGCCCCAAAGAGTTTCTTTTTACACAGTACTACTGTGACCCTATAAATACAACTTTGTTATGTTTTCAATTAAATGGGTATATAATTATATCATATATGTTGAGCTAACTGATTTTATTTGATATTTTGCTTTACCCCATTTCTCCTTCATCTGATTCCTGATCTAATATTTTTAATCATGGCAAGTAGCAGCTTACTCCAACAGTAGTATATTGGTTTCAAGGGATCTATTATTGTCATGAAGTATTACACATATGAGTAAAGGTGTGAGAATTGGGCCCAAAATAATGTGATGATTATTCTACAACTGATTCAGAGTCCATGGCTTGCTGGAGTATGAGGTAGCAAATTCATGAGCCAGATTGACTATTTTATCTTTTCTGTTCAGGGGTTTGGAGTGAAAGTGTGAAGACAGAGGCTTGAGCCATTTTGATTGCCTAAAATATGCCCTGAGAACGTGAACACAGGAAAGCTGCTACCACCTGATATTGTCTCATAGCCCCTTGTGAAACACCTAATCTAACAGAAAGGTTATATGTTCATTGTATTTTTAGTACAAGGAGTCCTATAGCACCTTAAAGACTAACAGATTTATTTGAGCATACACTTTCATGGATAAAACCCAGTTTATCAGATGAATTGGAGTGGAAATTACAGAAACAGGGATATATATGGGAGGCATTGGTCTGGCATCTGAACAATGTGGCCAGTTCAGTGAAGTTGCTGATGGATTATCATTGCCTCGATACTCGTGGTCTTTGCTTCTTCGGGTATGTCTAGATTACATGGCTCTGTCGACGGAGCCATGTAAACTAGTTTACCCGGCATAGGCAAAGAAGCGGGGATTTAAATAATCCCCACTTCATTAAAATAAACATGGCCACCGCGCTGTGCCGACAATCAGCTGATCCGGCACAGCGCGGCAGTCTAGATGTGGATCTGACGGCTGCAGAAGCCTTTGCTGACCGATCCCTTATGCCTCGTGAAACGAGGTTTACTGGATCAGTCGGCAAAGGCTTCCCCAGCTGACAGATCCGCATCTAGACTGCCGCGCTGTGCCGGATCAGCTGATTGTCGGCACAGCGCGGTGGCCATGTTTATTTTAATGAAGCGGGGATTATTTAAATCCCCGCTTCTTTGCCTATGCCGGGTAAACTAGTTTACATCGCTCCATCGATGGAGCCATGTAGTCTAGACATACCCTTCCAGAACACTGATGTTAGTGCTCCTGTCTTCCCATTTGATCTTCAAGATCTTGTGGAGGCAGCATGGGTGATACCTCTCAAGGACTGTCAAATTATGTCTGTAAGGCTACATCTACACTGCAGAGTTTTTGCGCAGTTTTGTAGTGCGGAGCATCCACACTACAAGCACATTTTTGCGCAAGAAAATTTACAGTACGTAATAAGAAGAGAGGGCTTTTTGCGCAAGAGCTCTTTTTGTGCAAGAGTTCTTGCACAGAAAGGTGTGTGTGGACAGCAAACAGGGGTTTCTTGTGCACAAACAGCCTATCGGAAAAAGCACAGGTGCCATTCTGTTAATGGCATCAGAGCTTTCTTGCACAAGAGCATCCATGCAGTGTGGACGCTCTCTTGCGCAAGAACTTCTTGCAGAAGATCTCTTCTGCAAAAAGGTTCTTGTGCAAGAAGCCTGCAGTGTAGACATAGCCGAGGTTGTCCAAGCATCAGACCTATACAATAGTATTGGGAGAATAACAGCTTGATAGACAAGAATGCAGCTTGATAGAGAAGAAGCTTGGTGTATGTTCAAATGTTGTGCAATAAAGGAGTAAAGGCTGCACTGGCACAGTTCAGACAATGTTGGATTTCTACATCAATATCTGGCTTAGATGAAAAATAACTTCTAAGCTAGAGGAAATGATTGACATTTTCCAGTGCTTCTCCATTGATTTTAATAGATGGGGTGTATGGTACCTCATTTGGAGAGGGGTGATGGAGCACTTTGGTCTTCTTGATGTTGAGGGTGGGACCAAGACATGCATAAGCATCAGCAAACATGTTCAACATAGTTTGAAGATCTTTCTCAGAATAAGTAAAAACTGCTTTGTCGTCAGCATACTGAAGTTCAATGATAGATGTGGTGGAAATCTTACACTTGGTTTTCAGCCTGCTAAGCCTAAACAGCTTTCCATCCATTCTGTAGTTGATTTCAATGCCAACTGGGGGCTTCCCAGCAATGAGGTAAAAAATGACAGCACTAAAGACCACAAACATAGTTGGCGTGATGACACAGCCCTGTTTGACTCCTGCTTGTACCTTGAAAGGTTGACTCTAGGAGCCAGTGCTGCTCAGAACAGTCACTTTCATGTCATGAAGCAATAAAACCCATGTAGAGTGGTTTTGCTCCCAACACTTTTCTTGTAGCTGCCATGCAATGAAGATCATATCCACAGTTCTGCAACATGGACAGAAGCCACTCTGTGACTCTGATAATTTTTTTTCTGACAGAGGCAGAAGATGGATTGCAAAGACCTATACCAGAACTTTGCTTGAAACAGTAAGGAGAGAGATACCATTATAGTTTCCACAGTCCACTTTATCCCCTTAAAGGGTGTGTCTAGACTACATGGCTCCGTCAAGGGAGCCATGTAGTTGAGGCAGGACGACAAAGGGGGAAATGAAGCTGCGATTTAAATAATCGCTGCTTCATTTAAATCAAAATGGCCACCGCGCTGTGCCAATCAGCTGTTTGTCAGCACAGTGCGGCAGTCTAGACGGGGATCTGCTGACCCCAGAACCCTTTGTCGTCAGATCCTTTATGCCTCGACAAACAGCTGATTGGCACAGCGCGGCGGCCATTTTGATTTAAATGAAGCGGCGATAATTTAAATCACAGCTTCATTTCCCTTTGTCGAGTAAACTAATCTACATGGTTCTGTCAACGGAGCCATGTAGTCTAGATGTACCCAAAGAGAGTAACAATCAAAGTGTCCCTCATTTCACTTGGTATCTCCTCCTTTATCAAGATTTTAAGATAAGCAGGCTGAACTGCTGAATTAACTCCAGTTCGCCATCTTTAAAGATTTCAGCAGGGATCCCATCTGGACCTGCTGTCTTGTTGGTCTTTAATGGCTTGATGGCATTGTATACCTCATGAAAATTGGGAAGGTCCCTGAGCTCATCCCTAGAAGGTTATTGGGAAATTTGCTCATGAACATCATCTGCAAACATGGAGGTATGATTAAGAAGATCTTTAAAATGTTCTTTCCAGAAAAATGTAATGGCTTCATTGTCCTTCAAATGTGTGGTTCCATCCTTAGAGTGAAGGGGATTCATGCCATGACAAGTTGGCCCATAAACAGTTTTAATGGCATTAAAGAAACCATGTATATTATGGGTGTCCACAATATTTTGGAGTTCTTCCACTTTCTCAGTCCACCATTTGTTCTTGAGTTCTCTAGTTTTATGTTGGACTTCTGCCCTTGCTTTAGCATGGGCTTATCTCTTTGTATTGCAATTTATATAATTCTCCAAGCATGAAATGTCATTCTCTTCTCATTGATGAGTTGCTCCATTTCAACATCATTCTCATCAAATCAGTTTTGATCTTTTCTGATTTGGTAGCCTATGGTTTCCTCACAGGAATTGATGATTCTTGCTTTCAGCTGGCTCGAATATTCGCCAAGTTCTTCCAGAAACTCTGATGCGAGCTTTTCTTCTGAGGCTGCTTGGAAGTGGTCATAGTTTAAGGGGTCCTTCAGATCTTGAACCTTCAGCTTGCACCTGATCTGCTTCTTTTGCAGTCTCCATTTGGGGGTGATCTTAATTTTAATTGTGGATTGAAGGAGGCGATGATCAGTCCAGCAGTCAATGGCACTTTTCACTGCTCTTGTGAGAAGTACATCACTGCGATCTCGAGGATGAATTATGACATAGTCAAGAAGATGACAGTGCTTTGATCATGAGTTTCTCCAGGATGTTTTGAACTTGTGTTTTTGTCGAAAAAGGGTATTTGTGATGACGAGTTCATGTTCAGCACACTTGGCCAGGAGCAGGATTCCATTTGAGTTGCTTTTACCAACTCCTTCTTTCATGATTGTTCCTTTCCACAGGCCTGAATCTCGTCCAACAGGTGCATTGAAATCCCCCAGAAGAATCTCATCTTCTTTAGGGGTCTCCTATAAAATGGTTTCTAGATGAGAGTAGAAATCTTCTTTTACATCCTCATATGCATCCATTGTTGGTGCACAGGTGCTCACAATAGTTACCTGTTGATTTTTGGTGTGCCTCAATCAGAGTGTCATAAGCCACTCATTGAGGCCAACTGGCACCTCAGAGAGGTACCTATGACCTTGTTTTTTACTACAAAGTCTACTCCAAACAATCAAGGTTCATCCAAAGATTTTCCCACACAAAAGTAGGTGTATCCTCCTTTCTCCTCCCTCATCTGTCCTTTTTAAGCTCTTCTAGTTTTGGACAAAGCAGCAATACTGATGTTAAACTGATTCAGTTCTCAAGCAATGATAGCGATACATTGCTTTGGTTAGTCACTGTTTGAATTGTCCATCAGGGTACGTATGTTCCAGCTGATAGGAAGGTGTGAATACAAAGAGAGGGAAAAATTGCCATGAGATAACTATTCTAAATACTTACTCAGTCCTAATTTGATGGTGTTAAATTTGCAAATGAATTGCAGCTCTGATGTTTCTCTTTGCAATCTAGTTTTGAAGTCCTTTTGTAGCAGGATGGCTACTTTTAAATCCATTACTGAGTGTCCAAGGAGGTTAAAGTGTTCTCCCACTTGTATATGTATGTTACCTTTCTTGATGTCTGATTTGTGTCCATTTATCTTTTGGCACAAAGACTGTACAGTTTGGCCATTATACATGGCAGAATGGCATTGTTCACACAAGATGGCATATATCACATTAGTAGATGCGCAGATGGATTGGCCTCGTTAACCCTGGTCCTATGTTTGATAAGTAACTCCCTTCTTTTGATATACTACTACATATATATATATGGAATTTCCACTCCAGTGCATATGATGAAGTAGGTTTTAAGCATAAAAGTTTATGCCCAAATAAATCTGTTAGTCCTTAAAGTGACACAGGACTCCTTGTTGTTTATGCAGATACAGACTAACATAGCTACTCCTCTGAGACCTGTATTTTTAGTGACGAGTATAAGCACTAATATGTTGTCTTGACATTTTGCTTCATAAGTTGATTTAGATACATTGCTGCCCACAGAGTAGCAATTACATTTCATACACTTTCCTCTGAAAAAGAAAATAGTACTTAGACTGCCAAGATTTCTCATGAAAAGTTTTTAAAAATTAGAAATACTTCGTTACTAATTAGATAATTAGACAGCATGGTATTATAAACCTCAAAAGAGAAATGGTTTTATGTCTGCAAGTATGTTACAATGTGTCTGTTTGAATTCATTTCAGTAGCATAATTAGCATTAAGTATTACCTTCAGACTTATGACTAAAATGTATAATCTAAGATACCATTAAGTCTTCTACTTTCTATCTCACCAGTTTTTTCAAACAAACAAATTAGAAGAAAGGTCATTGTTCTCATTTTTCCAATACCAACAGATCATTAAAGCAGAACATCACTGATTATATTGATAGATATGATAGGACACAATAGAGAAGGGATTTTCAGTTTTATAAATGGTAAAAACAATTATAATTAATTTAACAAAGGAAACATCTACTGAACAATAAGTTTCCTTTGAAATAGCATTGTCTTAAATAGAAAGAGGTTTTCAAAGTTAGTTCTACAAGAGGAAAGAACTCCATTCAGATGAAAGAAGGACTAACAACAAAATGGGATCTTAACATGTTATTTGTGGAGGGCTCATGCGGTATAATAATCACAGTTGAATAGGCAGCTTATCAACATTTTCAGTGCAAATTAAAGTGAATAGACACTGCTGAGGGTATGCTCAAATAATGTGCTAGAGTTGTTGCTTATTTCATATGGATGAGGGTGCTACTACTACAGAAAACTGAAAAAAAAAACCCTATTAGCTCAATTCAGAAGTGAAATATAAAGCAGTGTAAGTTAACACCCATCATCTTATACCAATTTAGATTAGGGATGTCAACCTGCAGCTGACTACACTATTAGCCGATAAGCCTGGGTTTATCGGTTAATCCTGTTGACTACACACACACTCCAATCCACAGGGGGGAGGGGAGAAGCAGGAGCTGGTGCCCTTGTGGAGCTGCATGCCCTCCCACCCCTACCCCCATGCTGATGCCACTGATAGAGAAGCAGCAGCTCAGAGGGTGAGTGAGGGGCAGGTGGGAGGCAGTACACAGGGGGAAGCATCTTTCAAGCCAGCTCCCCATGTGTATCAGCTCCCACAGAGCTGCCTGCCTTCTGCCCCTGTGCTCTATCAGATGCAGCAATGCCGGGGTGGGGGATGTGGGAGTCAATACATGTGGCAAGCTGGTTTTTAAGCCAGCTCTCTGTGCATGCTGGCTCCCAACCCCACTTACTGTGTCCCACAAAGGTAGGGGGAATAGGCAGGAGCCCGTGCTCGGGGGAGACATGGGAGGGTGCTGTGAAGCAGCCTCTGTCCACGGCAGGCCCGGGCTCTGCTGCCTTTAAACTGTCTCCCTTCATGGACCAGCTCCCGCCTGCCACACCACAGTGCTGCCTCTGATACACGGGATGTCAGGGGGGCTCCTCGGGAGTGGGGCTGGGAGTGAACTGCTAAAATTTGATGTGGTTACACAACTATTCAGTTACACTGTATCTAACATCCATAATTTAGATTCCCTTAGACCCAGACAGAATCCCTTAGTCTCCTGTCTCATTCTTTCTTCCTGCCCCACAACCTTAGTGTCCATCCAATACCTCGCACAACCTTGAACTTCCTTATTATCCTCCTGATCCTTGCCCCAATCCTGACTAGACTAGTGTCTTTCTTGTCCCCAACCTTCCCCATAACATCCCCATATTCCTTTCTTCGCTCTTCTATTTCATCATCAGCGTTCTTCCATTTTCCCACATTTTTGTTATATCTACACTCTGCTGCAGTATTTTGATTGGGGTAATTGAGGGTATCTATTTCAGGAAGTATATTTAGAAGATATTACCTAGGGTTCCTAGAAACTTGCGATGAGTGCTCATAAATTGTGCATTATAATGAAAACAAATAGATTTTTTTTTTTTAATTTACACTAGGCTAGTTTATGCCACTGCTACCGGTTTTACCTTTCCCTGATAGCAATCTGGATTGCATGATAAACTTCTACAAGCAAACAATATGAATTTGAATACTACTATATATAAACCTATACATTTAAGCATTTAGACTGTAGGCCATGCTTACATGAGGGGGGGCTCTATGCTAGGAACCAGTGACCCTGAAAAAGATTTGGGGTGAATAATCAGCTGAACATGAGCGCCCTGTGTGACACTGTGGCCAAAAGGACTAATATGAATCCTGAGAAGGAGTACAGAGAGATTATTTTTCTG
The DNA here is from genome assembly GCA_032595735.1 of Pelochelys cantorii. Taxonomy (NCBI): domain Eukaryota; kingdom Metazoa; phylum Chordata; order Testudines; family Trionychidae; genus Pelochelys; species Pelochelys cantorii. The sequence goes on from CM064326.1 coordinate 92,221,599, forward strand.
CTGAACTTGGCACTCTTGCAACCAGTGTTAGGAGGTCAGATGAGATGATCCTAGTAGTTCCTTCTGGCCTTGAAATCTATAATCTATGAACTGCCTGAATGCTTATGTTTGCGTGCTGTCTATTTCCCAGCCCTGAGCTATATCTTCCATCTCTGCCAGGGCCTCACTCCTGCTTGCCCCTAACACTACACCTCTTTAACAATTTCATTTAAAAGGAAGGGTTACATTATTTCATGGGGGTGCAGGTGGAAGTGTAATAGAATGGATATGTAGGAGGTCCCAGATGTGTTTCAGCTGGCTGTGATTTGGCGCTAAGTCTTTATTTTTCCAAAACACATTAAAACACATTAAATCCTCTGTGGCATTTCTCCAAGAAACATAATTGAAGAAACAGAGTTCCAAATATTAACCACAGCCTGAGTTTCTGAAGCAATTCTTCCCCTCATAAATGATTTTAGAAGTAGTATCCATTCTTTTCAGTAAACACTTAAAGATCCCTGTCTCTTCCCAACCCACAGATTTAAAAGGAAGATAGTTAAACCCAAACTACACACTGATGATACTGAACTACATATAATTAATTGATATTCCTATCACTGGCTGGTGATTATATTAGGGTTTTAAAGTAAAGACACAAACAAGATAAACAAGGAGCATGAAAAAAAAGTATTAAACAAAATAAAATTATAAATATTTATTTGTTTTTTAAAATCTATTTATAAGGCACTTATAATGAGTCATGTAGGCAATAAACAGAGGTAAAAATGTTCTGTACTTAGAATCAAAAGCTTCACCAGAAGAGGATTATACTAGAAACTGTCCTGAAGTCCTCTTGTTTTTCAGCAGGAGTTTCTAACTGCTTTAGGTCCTTTATAATGAAAAATGACACACAATACATCAACTTATTTGGGTACCATGATTGAACTTGTGTCCTTTAAAATCAGAAGCACTTAGATTGTCCTGTATGTTGGAGAAACCATTTCAAGGAAATGCCTCAAATATTCTGATATGCTTGTATGGGTATTATCTGTGTGCAACAGTTTTGGGTCTAAAAATATCAATCCATTTTTTAGGGTATGTCTATATGAGGAAGATAATGTGCTAGCCAATGCATCTTAACTCATGTATTTTAAATATTAGGTTGGACAGTGTTTAACGCTTTTAAACACTTTAACCTATGTGTACACTTAGCCCGGGTCTACACTAGGACCTTATTCCAAAATAACTCCCCCTCCCAAGTTTGAATGTATAAGTAAGTGGTGTGTCCACACTACTAAACCCATTATTTCAAGATAACGGGCCATGGAATTTGAACTCTGTACTCCTACTTTTCACAAGGAGTAATGTTAATTCTGAAATAGTAATTTTTGAAATAACATTAATGTGGATGCTCCGGTGCCACTAATTCAAACTTATTGGCCTCTGGGAGGCCTTCCACAGCTACCCAGAGTGCTTCCTGGGGCTCTAAGTCTGAGGTTACAAGTCAACGTGAATGAAGCCCCTGCTTTGGACTAATTTTGATGCTTCCCTGTAGTGAGGACATGCTAGTTTGAATTTGTTAAATTGAGAGTTCTTAAGTCGAATTTAGTAATTTTGAAATAGTTTCCTAGTGTAGACTCGACCTAACATGTTCATAAACACAACCTATTTTCATATGCCCAGAGGCCGACCAAAAAAAAAAAAAAGAAATTCAGTCAGAATAGACATTATACATTAAATGCTCAGCACCTTAAAAGAAAAGTGTCACAGATGACTAAGTATTTCACAAAAATCAAACTCCTTTTTCTTCAGTTAATTTTGCTTGTTTTCTTTATCTGCAATAGAACCATCAGATAACATCACTAAATACTGTCGTTATTGACTGTAAAAGTAAAAATAAGTATTCAATTATTTTTCTCTCAGATTAAAACTGAAGAGAAAATGACTTTGGTAGGACTTTGCATGTTCATTAGAAGCCTAATCTTGCTCCCTTTGTAGTCAAACAGAGTTTTGCTATTGAATTCAGTGAAAACAAAATCAGGCTATTGATGGTGTGGTGTGCACATCCAGATAAATTCAAGAGCAATAAATCACCAACATGGCATTGCATACATCCAAATGTACTGAAGAACTGAGTAAAATACCAGTGAATATGACATGGTAATGCTTTGTTGGTGAAATTCACCCCTCCCACACAAAAGCCAGGCTAATTTAATTTGTGTGGGAATTAAAAAGGGACTCCAAGAGATGGCATATACATATCCCATGCTCATAGCACTATTAGGTAACTATTCTAATCTATGGACCTTAATACTGTCTGCTGCACTTCTCTGTCCCTTACAATGGGAATGTTGGGCATTGGGAATGTTCCATGTGCCTCCTTGCATCCAATCTGTGTTGGCCTACAAAGATGCCACAAAGGCAATTCTCTCTGTACACCTACTGCAGAAGGCTAGAGTGACATGTTGGTGCAGATTAAATTTCGCAGTCCAGAGATGTGTGCTACTACACTGTGTAGGCATGGCCCTGAGAATCATGGAAAGCTTCATCACAATTATCCTCCATCTCACTATGTAACTATAAGTCCTCCATTGGCTTAGTGTCTGGGGCTACATCTAGACTGCAGGCTTCTTTTGAAAGAAGCTTTTCTGGAAGAGATCGTCCAAAAAAAAAAAAAACTTCTTCAGAAAGAGAGCGTCCACACAGCTAAAGCTCATTGAAAAAGCGATTTGCTTTTTCGAAAGATAGCATCCACACGGAATGGAAGCTATCTTGCATTTAAGCTGTGATTACTATGGACAGAGTGGCTACCAGGGCACCTGTGCTTTTTCCTCTTTCCTCTTCAACTACTGCTAATTTAGGGTCAAATTGTGAGTCTCTCTGTAGACCGATGAACAGCTACTCACAAAAGTTGTTCCACTAATTCAATGGTGGAATTCTTCTGTTATGTCAATAAACATGACCATTCTCTTCAGAAGTTACTAGCCTGAGAGGAGAAATAGTCTTTAATATTTTAGAGGTGCTGAACAGCCAAGGGGCCTTTTTCTTTGGAACATTTATACCAGTGGTGGCTCCACCTGTGGCCTGTGGACCCCCCGGCTCCCCTTTTTTTCCCATGTCTCTCTTGCACCCTACATCCCCCCATTTCCCCCCTCCCTTCCAACACTTCCAGAGTGCCTTAAGAACATAAGAACATAAGAATGGCCGTACTGGGTCAGACCAAAGGTCCATCTAGCCCAGTATCCTGTCTGCTGACAGTGGCCAGCACCAGGTGCCCCAGAGAGGGTGGATCGAAGACAATGATCAAGCGATTTGTCTCCTGCCATCCCTCTCCAGCCTCTGACAAACAGAGGCCAAGGACACCATTTTATCCCCTGCCTAATAGCCTTTTATGGACCTAACCTCCATGAAATTATCTAGCTTCTCTTTAAACTCTATTATAGTCCTAGCCTTCACAGCCTCCTCTGGCAAGAAGTTCCACAGGCTGACTACACGCTGTGTGAAGAAGAACTTTCTTTTATTAGTTTTAAACCTGCTATCCATTAATTTCCTCTAGTTCTTCTATTTAGGGAACTAATAAATAACTTTTCTTTATCGGCCCTCTCCACACCACTCATGATTTTATATACCTCTATCATATCCCCCCTCAGTCTCCTCTTTTCTAAACTGAAAAGTCCCAGTCGCTTTAACCTCTCCTCATATGGGACCCATTCCAACCCCCTAATCATTTTAGTTGCCCTTTTCTGAACCCTTTCCAAGGCCAAAATATCTTTTTTGAGATGAGGAGACCACATCTGTACACAGTATTCAAGATGTGGGCGTACCATAGTTTTATGCAGGGGCAGTAAGATATTCTGGGTCTTATTTTCTATCCCTTTCTTAATAATTCCTAGCATCCTATTTGCCTTTTTGACCGCCGCTGCACACTGCGTGGAAGTTTTCAGAGAACTGTCCACGATAACTCCATGATAACTCCTTGAATTCACTGATTCATGCTCAGACCCTGCTCCTACCCATCTCTTCCAGAGCTTGGATGCCACAAATCAGCTGTTCCCAGCTATTCCAGCTCTGGGTGGGAGGAAGGAGAAGGAGCCATGACAGAGCATGAATCAGAGGATTCATAGTGCTCCAAAAGTGCTGGGAGGGAGAAGGAGAGGTAGGAAGTGCAGGGCTCCAGTGCCCTGGTGTGCAAGAGGCGCATGGGAGAGGGGAATAGACAAGGGAGTTCATGGGCCACAGGTGTAACCCAGTGGGCCACAGGCTGCTGAGGCTCACTGATATGAAGGAAGGCCACTCATCTGGGCCACTCACTTTTCTTGCTTTTCTGTTGCTTATCTAGGCTCATGAAAGCAGCTGTTGAGAATAGTGGAGGAATTACAGATTGGACCTTCCCTTTGCAAGAAGATACAATACTCTAGTTCTATGGTACACTAGAGTATTGGCACTCTATACTATTGGTTTATAGATAGATGGATGGATGGATAGATAGATATGCAGCTCACATAAGAATTTTGAGGGATTCTTAACTGACCTTATATCGCTAAATGTTTTCAGTCTTTTAATGTGGGTATGAATATTGTAATAATAAACTAACCAACATTTAGAATATATTTTTCCCTGACTGATTTAGACTACATGGAATCTAAGGATATGCAATACAACAATACCAATGGCTCAATATAATGTTGTAATACTGAATATGTAGTAGACTGAACCTGAAAATCCAGTTTAAATGTAAATGATTGATTTACTGTTAAAGCAAGTCAGTATCTTTTTTAACTTATATTTCTTTTTTGACAAATAAATGTATGTCCACTTTGTGAACAAAATTCAATAACAAAATTTGACAGCTGAATCACACTCAGAGCTCAAGACTTTCAGAAAGAATTAACATGTTATGCGACATTAAGCAAAACTGGCAAGTTTTATATATATTGTATCCAAGCCACAACTGCAGTTAAAGCCATGGAATTCATTGAAGTACTACCGTATTTTAATTTCTGTGTGGTCTGATAAGTTTTATCTTGCTTTTTCTATCCAGTATATTTATTAAGAAAGTAATGATAAGTGCTAGTATTGCATGGCAATCTCCCTCGAAAGTACAGTTGGCCAGGGCTTGTATGGCAATAGCCCTCAAAAATACAGCTGACCAGGGCAAGACCTTACTGCTTAGAAATGGAGCTGTAAAGTATTTCTCAAATAGAGGAATGTCTGGAAAGTTGGTATCAGATAGGTGCATTTGCCATTAGCTTTTGGAATCCCTCTGTTTTTATATGTGCAAATGGTGTAAGTCTTTTAAAAGTTGAATAACATGTATTTTAGATTGTAAGCTCCATAGGTCAGGAACTGTGTGTTCATCAGTGCTTCATCCTGCACCAAGCATAATGTTAAGCTATGGGAAATAATAACATATTAACATGTAAAAATAAAGTTTTTTAACACTGCAAAGTGAAACACTTGAAATTAGGAAATCTCAGATGTATGATTTTCTATGCAACCTTAATTCGGTGCTCTCATTCACTGGCTGATTCAGAGGTCCTGTGTGGAAAAATAATAAGGGACTGTGTAATTAAAGATTATATCATAATTCATATCCACAAGGGGGCTGGATTAAAGTTGTACAGGCAACCATAAACCAGGCATTTCCTAACTTTCAAACATTTCATTTTGCAAACTAAATAATATTCTTTCACAGTTTGGGAGTTTAATTTTTAAGAAAAAAGAGGTAAAAAAATAATTACATGATCTACAACTGCAACAACCTATCATTCATAAACAACAGGATTATAGTCTTCAACACTCCGGCACAGATTTTTTACATACTCACATATTTACTTGGCCATAAGAGAAGGCTGTTATATCAAAGTAGGGAATGGGCTGATAGTAAAAAGTACTTGGTCCATGGGGTTCCATCTGAGGAACCAGGTGCAATCTATCCCATGCCCAGTGCGCAGGTTCTCCTGCCCCATATAGCACCCATATGGGAGATTGTCATTGTAGAGCCTTGTATAGGAGCTGGAAGAAAAAGATATAGTGGAGCACAGCTCTCTTTACTCTCTCCTTCTTCAGGCATCCCCAGCACAATGTGTGCAGTGGCTGCTTTGCTGATGGCCTTAAAATATTGATATTTGGTTATTATTTTGATATGCTGGTAAAATTTTTCCCAAGAAATGCTAGTGAGAGAGTCATTCTGTGTGGAAGATGCTTTAATGCTACACTGCCAGCACATTATCTGCTGCAGCATTAATCAACAGAGCCTGGGTATGCTGCCACATATATATTCCTGCCAAAGCTTGGGGTTGCCAACTTTCTAATTCCACAAATTGAACACTCCTGCCCTGTCCTTTCACCAAGGTCCTACCCTTGCCCAACCCCTTCTCTGAGGCCTTGCCCCTGCTCATTTCATCCCCCTCATTCCATCCATTTTGTCTGGAAATGGATGACAGGGGAAGGATCACATGAGAATTACCTGTTGGGTTCCCTCCCTCTGGAGCATCTGGTATTGGCCACTGTTGGCAGACAGGATACTGGGCTAGATGGACCTTTGGTCTGACCCAGGATGGCCGTTCTTATGTTTTCCTTCTGACCCACCTTCACTCATTTTCACCGGGCTAAGACAGGGAGTTGGAGTATAGGAGGGGAATGAGGGCTCTGGCTGGGGGTGCATGCTCTGGAACAGGGCTGGGATGAGGGTTTGGGGTGCAGTAGAGAGCTTCAGGAGGAACTGTGGACTCTAGCTGGGGGGTGGTCTCTGGGGTGGGGGTGGAGATGAGGGGTTTGGGGTACAGGAGGAGCCTCAGGGCTGAGGCAAGAGGTTGGGGTGTGGGAAGGTTCAGGCTCCAGGAGAAAATTTGGGTGTGGGAGGAGAGTGTAGGCTCGGGCCCGGGGTTGGGGTGATTGTGAGTGCAGGGTCCCAGCAGTTCTTACCATGGATTCCAAGTAATGGCCACTAACTACCTGCGACCCCTAGGTGCATGGTGGAAAGCAAGGGAGGCTCTCTGCACCGATCTCATGCATGCAGGAATATACCTGTATCTTCCATTGGTTGTGGTTCCCAGTGCAGAGCTTCACTGGCTGCCCCTGAGCCTATGTGCCACAGGGACCTGGCAGCCGCTTCCAAGAGCCACGTGGAGCCAGAGTAGGAGGGAGTCTGCCTTGACCCTGGAACCGCACTATGCCACTGACCAGGCTTCTAATAGTCCAGTGAGAACTACCAACCAGAACTGCCAGCTTTTCAACTGGTGTTTCAGTAAAAAAACTGACACCTGGCAGCAACCCTACCAGAGCTCCTGCTCTGCATTCTCCTTGTGTAAGGATTGAAGATGGCCATCTAAAGTTGCTCATCAGCCAGGATCTATTTTTTGGGGGCTCAGATGTTTATTTGCAGATGACTCTGATGTGTGTTCTAAAATCTGTTAAAAACTGGATGGCATGGTTTCTGCTGCGGTCTCATTTTGTCATACTGTGGTATTTTTGTTTGCTTGCATAGTGAAAGGACTATTGAGAGATGCATAACCAATTGTAAAAGTAAAATATGGTGTGTCAGGAGAAAAATAACATGGTTAGGGTTTTTGAAGGGTAAGATGACTTCAGATACAACAGTTCAGTTGTACTTGAGGTGAGCTGATTCCCAGGTTACTTAGTTTGGTAGTTAGTCAAACTGTGTGCCAACTTCCCAAGATACATATATCTGTACACAGGACTGGGAGTGGCAATATATTTTATACAGGTTGGTTCCAGATGAGGGATTTTGCCAGAACAATGGAGTTTATTTCTGGCCCCCACTACTGCCAGCTCCACCCCTGCTCTGCTGCTCCACTGGGTGTCCTGGCTCTTCTGGCAGACCAGCTCCCACAGCATGCCACCAGCCCAGCTGAGCCACAGACGGGCTGGAATGTATGCTGGGCTCCCTGTCTCTCCGCCCTTCCCCCCCCCCCCAGCATGCCATGATTCTGATTCTGGAATATCCATGCTCTTTCCTCAATACTGTTGACAGTACTATACACCAAATAGATTGTAACAACATTTGGTCACTATTTACCTGACGTGGAGTTTAAATGAGGTTACTCCTTTAAGTAATAAAAGAATTTTAAGAAAAAAAAGAAATAAAAGAATTTTTTTTTATTTCTATGATAGGGATGAGGAACTTCTGGCCTGCGGGTTGCACACAGTTTGTCAGGTTTAGCCACTGATGGGCTGACAGACACATTGCAATGAACATCTGCAGGTACAGAGCCCCGCAGCTCCCAGTGGCTTAGGTTCAACATTCCTGGCCAATAGGAGTTGTAGGAAGTGATGCAGGTGGCCCATGGAGGTTTCCCACCCCGCTCTATGTCATCTTTTTATCTGCCTATAGTTCTAGGTATTTATCACATTCAGTGCCGTGGTATTTAGAGAAAGAGAGGAAAGAAGCTAACAAAGCAGTTGAAACTGAAATTCCAATCTGTGATTTTATTTTTAGTGTACAGTATTTATATCTAGATTCTGTGTCTGAAACATAAGTGTACAAGAGTCAACTTCAAGTGAATTACAGAGGGTTTTAAATTGTTGATTAATACCATATTATATCTTCAGCTATGGCTACACTGTAGTTCTTTTTCAGAAAAAGGTACACAAATTGCAAACTGCAATTTGAGTACCTTTTTCTGATTCTTTTTTTCAGAAGAGACTTTTCCAACATTTGGCCCATCTACATGGGGCCAAATGTCAGAAAAACCTCCTCTTTCGGAAGAGCCCTTATTCCTCATAAAATTAGGAATACAGGGCTTCCGAAAGAATGCACCTGCTTTTTTGGAAACTGATCCAAAAAAGCGGAAACGTTCCCTGGACGCGGCAGTTTTTTCAGCATACCTCCGGTATCCCAGAAGAACTCTGTAGTGTAGACATAGCCTTCCTTTTACTTAATATTGACTTTTTCTACAATGATATCTCAGACTTGGAGTAACACTACTTAATCCTATCAATCTGTGACCGATTGTTATGATACACTCCGCATTTTATGCTAATACTTTCCAGATTCAAGAAAAGACTCCTGATTCTGGGACAGTTTTAACTTTTAAATCTACTTTACACTGCAACATAATTCAATATTGTTTGTGTATATTTCTTCTTTTGTTTGGTACCATTCAGTTTATATGACCTTCATTCATTGATTTTTATGTGGCTTCTAGCAGAGAACTTTCTACCCTTAAAGCAATATTAAACTGTTTAAAATGCTATAGATAGTAGAACTTATTTTAAATGAGTTTTTTTCAATTCAAATTTTGTCTTATTTTTAAATGACTCATTTTTCATACTTTGATACTCATGACATCATAATATTTATTTACCAATATGTTTCTGACTTCTGGAAAAAACAGAATTTCTGGAATCAAAAGATAAGGAGATGCAGAAGAGTATTGGCAGTATGTGGTATGAGATACTATGTGTTCTGAACAGTTATTCTTGGGGTTGTAATTGCAAACATGGAGAATATGATTTGCTTTGTGCAATCCTTCACACCTGCAAATTTGTATGTGTCTTAAACATAAAGTTTCAATAACTCTTTAAATAACTTGGGTCTTTTTACCTGGAATTTTTTTTTGTATCTACAATCTTTAATTTAATAACTTGTTGCCTATAACATTTTTCATCTGTACTCTCAAATAATGAAAGAGTAAATGTAGAAATTGATAATCCTGGGTTAAAAAAATTATGAATATCACCACACTGTTGTTGAAAAAATCGGTAATTAGATATTAGGAGAAAAAAACATGATTCTGAGAATACTAGGTCTTCTGATCTTTGAATAAAATAACTTATTATAGTGCATGCCACCAGATACTAAAAGCTAGACTCCTAAATCTATATTTCAGCCTACAACTCTGATACACATGGACTAAAAAAAAAAATTACAGTCCAATTAATGCCAATAGTTCTACTCATATAAGTACATATTCCCCAGAATGAAAGAGGGGCCTGACTGTGGGCCAGATTCTTAAACCTTTTCTTTCTGGTTAGTCGCACAAGTAGACCCACTGAAGTAAACATTACTACATGTAGAATCAGAAAAGTGTAATAATAGAAGGGGCCTCCTCTGCACTCTAAGCAAGACTAACTAGACTATTCCTGATAGATGTTTGTCTAACCTGCTCTTAAAAATCTCCAGGATGGAGATTCCACAACCTCCCTAGGCAATGTATTCCAGAGCTTAACCACACTAGGGGTATGTCTAGACTACATGCCTCTGGCAACAGAGGCATGTAGATTAGGCTACCCGGCATAGGAAAATGAAGCAGCGATTTAAATAATCGCCGTTCATTTAAATTAAAATGGCTGCCATGCTGAGCCAATCAGCTGTTTGTCGGCTCAGCGCGCTAGTCTGAACTCTCCGCGGTCGACATCAAAGGCATTTGTTGACCTCCCCGGTAAACCTCATCCCACGAGGTATACCGAGAGTTAGAAAGCTTTTCCTAATATCCAACCTAAACTACCCTTGCTGCAATTTAAGCTCATTGCTTTTTGTCCTCTCCTCAAAGGTTAAGGTGGAAATTTTTCTCCCTCCTCCTTGTAACAAATTTTATGTACTTCAAAACTGCTATCATGTCCCCTTTTAGTCTTCTCCAGATTAAAGAAGCCCATTTTTTTTTCAATCTTCCCTTATAGGTCACGTTTTCTGGACCCTGTTAATAATTTTTGTTGCACTTCTCTGGATTTTCTCCAATTTGTCCACATCTTTTTTGAAATGTGGCTCCCAGAACTGGACATGATACCAATTGAGACCTTGTAGGCATGGAGTAGAACAAAAGAATTACTTCCCGCATCTTGATTTCTGCATTCCTGCTAATACTTCCCAGAATAATGTTTATTTTTCTCTCCTAACAGTGTTACGCTGCTGACTCATATTTAGCTTGTGATCCAGAGAGGTCCCCAAGCTCCTTTCTGAAATATTCCTTCATAGGCAGTCATTTCCCATTTTGTATGTATGCAACTGATTGTTCCTTCCAAAGTGCAGTACTTTGATACATCCTTATTGAATTTCATCCTGTTCACTTCAGACCATTTTGAATTGTAATCCTATCCTCTAAAGCAGTTGCAACTCCTCCTAGTTTTGTATTATCTATAAACTTCAGAAATGTACTCTCTATGACATTATCTAAATTAGGGGTGGAGAATCTCAGGCATGCTGGCCACAAGTGGTTTGTCAGATTTATCCCTTAGCAGGCCTCCAGATGGTTTGTTTCACTGAGCATCCACAGGCACGAAGCCCTGCAACTGCTAGTGGCTATGGTTTGCCATTCCCAGCCAAAGGGAGTTGTGGAAAGCAGTGCAGGCTAGGTGGATGCTCGGGTAAACAAAGAGTCTGGTGGCCTGCTACTGGCTAACCTCGATGAACTGCAAGTTTCCTTTGAAATTGATGAGATTTTTGTGTATCTTAGTATAGATGTAGGAGCCTGAAATTTTGCAATTTTTGTCTATTTTCGTCAAGGTAAGAGACTTTATATACACTTAAGATTTGTATGCTCTTAAACTCTTAATAAGTTGCATTAATATCATATTTTGCATTATTACATATTTATATATTACTTTCCCTACGCATGATACATTACTCTACTGTACATTCATAGAAGCATATTTTCTATCTGGTACAGGAAGTCAAATTTTCATACTGGAATAGATAAAGGTCAGGCAGCTTGTGAGAAGCAGTTTTTCAAGGCAGAACTGATGGCAGCTTGTAAATTCATTCTGGTTAGTGCTAGTGTGAAAGACTGAAACACCAAGATATTTGGAACATTTTGCTAAATGTTATGAGTTACAAGAAAAACTTGTCTTGCCTGGATAGGGAGACTAATTCTAATTACACTGAAAATATATTTGATAATGATTCGAGATTGCTAGAAATATGAATTAATGAACTGATCTGGAGACTGTTTTTATTTTTTGATAACTGGTATAGTGGGAAAATATCTTTAAGTCGCATGAAAATTGAAGTTTTATAATATCCATTGGAAAATACAAATTTCGTTGTTTTACTTTAGATTGGCAATGCAAAGTTTTAGCTTTCACATTTTCAAAATGATGAGAATTAAGTCACATGACATTTATTTCAGTTTACTGGAAGCTAGTGATTATGTTTGGGTGTTAATGCTTCTGGTTTTTGTTTTTGGGTTTTTTTGTGTTCATTTTTAGGGTCCAATTATTATATGTCTATTACAAAGTATAGGCTCCTGGTATTAGAAAGTTTTTCTTTAGGAAAACAATGTGGGTATGTCTACACTACAGTGTTATTTCGAAATAGCTTCTTTTGAAATAACGCGTCTACACACAAAATGCATTTAGAAATAGCATTTTGCTATTTCAGAATAGCGCGTCCACACTGAGTGGACTCTGAATTGCATTTAAGGCTGGCCGGAATCAGTTCCGGCAGGGTACCAGGTCAGGACTTACTGTGTGGGGTTGCTACCTGAAGCTATCTGAGGTCTGTGCTTAAAGGGATCCCTCCCCCCCCCCCGGACAGCCAGTACTCAGGTTTCCCTGCTTGCTTGTCTACCTCGATGTGGGACAGCAAAGCATTTTGTCTCTGCGTGCTGTGGTTGCCCTCACTCGGGACACCACAGCACTCTGCAACATGGAGCCAGAGCTGCCCCTGTGCACTCTGGTGTTTCTCTTGGACGCGTTGCTGCGAGCTTGGCTGCACTTGCTGCAGGCTGCCATTTGGGAGGTCCATCAGGGGGCTGTCAGTATCCAGGAGGCCCTGTGGGAGAGCTTCTACCCTGAGGAGCACTAACAGCTTCCCTGGTCTGCCCCACTGGGGGCTTGTGCCTCATTCCTCCCTCACGTCCTTCCACTTACCCCTCCCTAACCCCCCTTCCTGATGTCAAATAAAATACATGTATTTTCATGAACACAAACTCTCTTTATTTAACAAAACTGGGGGGGAGGGAATGAAACTCTGGTGAGACTGGGGAAAGGAGGCGGGAGAGGGCAGAAGAGAGGGTGGGAGAGGGGAGGGGGAAACCTGGGAGGAGGGAGCTGGAAGGGGAAGCAAGGGAAAGAAGGGGGAGGGGAAACTCAGGGCTCAGGGTTGGGGGTCTCACCAGACCAACTTGATTTTCATGTGAATCTGCTCCTGGGTTCACATGTGGCCTTTGGAGGCCAGGCTTGCAGCTATCCTGCCATAGATGGCTGCGTTCCTCCATCTAATGCGGAAATCATGGACGATGGGGGCATCCCCCCCAAACCTGAATAAGGTCCATGATCTCCACCCTGGACCAGGAAGGCGCTTACCTTCTCTGGGCCCTGGCAGGCTCCTGGAAGCTGGCAGACAGCTCCGGGGGAGCGGTGGAGGTCTGGCTGCCAGTGGCTTGCTGGCTCATGTTTTGGGGCCACTGGGTCAGGGGCAGTGACTGCTGGCTCTGGGCTGGTAGACTTGGAGCTACCCCTTTAAGGGCTCTGGGGAGGGGGCAGGGAGTGGAGTGTTCTTGGTTGAGGCTAGAGTGACCACCAGGGCTCCCTGGGAAGGCTGGAGGCCCCCTATTTCGAAATAAGTGTCTACACAGCACTTTTTTCGAAATAGCCATTTCAAATTTGGCATTATTCCTCGTAGAATGAGGTTTACCAAATTCAAAATAAGCAATCCCGCAGCTGAGCACTTGCTGCCCCCTATGGTCATTCTGCGGTATAACTGTCACCCAAGCTTGCTTCCCCCCGCATTCATTCTGGAGTATAACTACCCTGGCATCAAATCTCTCCCTTTCCATTTGATGAGAAACAATCATATTTCAGATGCATCCCATTTTCCTGGCACAACCAAACCCTGACCTGGCTTTAAGTTAGGATCAGAGGAAGCGGCATATCAAATTTGATGATCCTAGCTCTATCCTAGCTCTTACCATTTAACAAACAGAGTTGTGGACAGATGAAAGATAGACAGATGAACATTTCTAAAATATATAGATAAATATTCTTAGCATTTACACAATGTGAAATCTTGTTTTACCTTTTATTAATATTTCCCCTATTTCTCTTTGTTCTTTTTAGCATCTGTCCTTAAAGGTTCTAGCAACAGGTGAGGTTTGGATATGTGCTGTGGCTCCTTTACTAACTGTTCTTTTATTGGAAATGAAAGAAACAGGGCTCTCTCTTTTTTTGTGAAATAATGTTTCCAAATGGTATAAACAGCCATGAGAGGATGTCAAGACAGCAGAAATGAAAATAAGAGCAGATTCTAATGAGACTACTCCTTAATACCAACGAGCCAGGACATTCTCCCTACTGACAGTCTGATGAAAATATATTTTTTGTGTCAATTAACAGGATACAAGAGCACTTTTCATATAAGCTCCAAAGCACGTTTCCTATAGTGCTTAAACTAGATGTTTTAGGTCTGCCCATATCTGAACCATCTAAGCGAGTATATCTGTCAAAAGCCCATTAGGAATTTACACACACAATAATTATCTGTTTATAATGATAAACAATGTAAGCAATTTCATTATATGCCTTCAACATAAGTCATAAGTATATGACTGTAATTTATGTTAGATTCTGCTAGCTTTTGAACACGCCACATTTACATTTTCTGGATTTCCACTATACAGTGCTGTTACTTAACTGTCTCAGACTAGAGTTTGAGTGTAACCCAACATAACATTTATTTCTGGTGGCTAAACTTGTAAATACAGTTCTGGTGACTATGGACATAGGTATTCTAATATTAATCTAAAATATTTTTCAGGGTAAACAATATTGATCAGTTCCACTGCAGGATACTTAGTAGACAGATTTGTGTCGGAAGAGTGTGTTCCCTGGGAATTTTCTTTGACTTTGGAATTCACTGCCCCCTTGATCCAAAAAGCTCAAATCTGTTGGCCTTGAGGATATGCTGCAAGGGTAGTATTTTGCAGGGCCCATTTGGGAAATAAATTAATTGAGAGTTATGGTCTGAAGTGGAATGGGAGTTTTGTTTACAACTGGATTTTATCAGAGTGCCAGGCTGTCTGAAGTCTATAAAGCTGCATATTAGTTATATACTGGCAGGGCACTGAAGGCTTTTAGTTGGATGCTTTTTAAAATCAGGTAATAAATCCAGATAAATAAACAAGAACTTCCACATACATCCTCTGGCAATATTTACACTCCTCTTAGCAGCCAAATCTCCATAAAGATGAGCTAAATTGCCTGGATGCTCTTGGTGTTTATATAGTCCATGTACGTACAAGGTCCAGCATGTAACTACAAACCCTAATCTGTACACACACACACATAGAAATTGGTGACAATTTTGCCTTGGTGTCAGATACATCTGTGAAGAATTGTGCAGTGTCTTAGGCTATAAACCTCACTGCCTTTTGCACTCAGTGTCATTACCAGCATGGGTAGACATAGCTTTGATTGGCGTAGCACACTAAAATTAGCCTGACCACACAAGTGGTGACTGGCTCAGGCTAGCATCCTGAGTATAATGCCATACATATCCAAGGTGGCTAGCCTGATCTTATGCTGCAGCAGCCTCACTATTTTTAGTGCAATTGCTCAATCAAAACTAGTACATGTACATCTGCTCATTTAGGAATTAAAGCTTCCAGCTATTCTGTTGATGTATTCTTAGAAGCAGCACAGAGAGATATAATTTATTTAAAAATATTAAAACTTACAGATGTGTTATTTAACCTTAGTCCAAAGGCAGGATAACTATCTGCATGTAAATTTTACTGTTGTTTTAGCTGTTTTATCAATCATTGTTTAAAAAGTGGACAGAGACAATGTATATTTTTAATCTATCTTTTTATTTGTTTATTTATTTATTTACTCCAATCTCACTTTCATCGGGTGTCACACTAATATAAACGAGACCAGAATCTAAGTTTATTCTGAATGTAAAAGTATAGGGAAAATATTTCAGGTCTCTGGCCATTTGTTTCTCTCCTAATGACAATAGAACTGTCTGACTCTGGTAGTGCAAATTCAGAGATTCAGAGATTCTAATGCCAGAGGGGGCCATTGTAATCATCTTGTCTGATCTATTGCATAAGCCAGGCCACAGTACTTCTCCAAAATAATTCTTAGAGCACAACTTTTTATTACCCCCCCCCAAAAAAAAATCTTAATTTAAAAATTGTCAGTGAGAGAGCATCCACCATGACCTTTGGTAAATTGTTTCAGTGGTTAATTATTCTCACTGTCAAAAACATTATTTCCTGTCTGGATTTGTTGATTTTCAACTTTAAGCCTTAGGGTTATATTACATCTTTCTCTTCTATAGAAAATATTCCTGATGTAGATATTTATAGACTGTATTCAAGTCATCCTTTAACCGTCGCTTAGTTGAGATAACTAGATTGAGCTCCTTGTGTGTGTTACTAACATATATGTTCTAATCCTTTAATCAATCTCATGGCTCTTCTATGAACCCTCTGCAACTTTTCAACACTCTTCCTGAATTGAGGTCACCAGAACTGGACTCACTATTTCAGCAACAATCACAGCAGTGCCAAATACAGAGGTAAAATAATTCCTCTACACCCATTTTAGTTTCCCCTGTTTATGTATAATATGATTATATTAACACCTTTAGCCACCATGTCACATTGGGGGCTCATGTTCAGCTGACTATCTGCAATGACCCCCAGATATTTCACAGAGTCAACACTTCTTGGCTGCCTGGAAACCAGGATATTATTGTGAACCCGAAAATCCACTCACCTTTCCTCGAGCAAAGCACAATCACATAAAAAACTAGTTTTATAGATTTCTTTATGCCTTCATTAATGTTGTCACCTTTTCCATTTGTTGGTTCTGTGCAATCAAAGCAAAGTTGTAACATACACTATTAAGCTCATTTTCCCAGGAAAAGCACTCAAGAACATTTTAACACTGATCTTAGAGTATCACACAGAGACAGTTTAACTGAGCGCTAAGGGGCATCCTTCATTTCTGAGCATGATAGGCAGCACTTTATGAATATGATATTTGCATTCATTGATGCATTCTTCAGTTGATCTACTCATTCAGCACCCATAAAGTCCCTCCGTTACTGTAATTCATCATTATTCGAAAGACTTATGTGCATTTTCTCCATCTGGTGATATTTAAGGCTATTCAGACAAAGTCAGGAAGGCTGTTGAAATCAACAAGAACCAATTAATGTACAATACTACCTGGTACCACTGGGGCTAACGGCATGGGAAGATGAAAAGTAGTGCATGTTAAATAATCAGTCCGATTCAAATTTACACTCATTCTGCAGGAATCTTGATGCAACTGGGCCTTTGTAGTCAGTAAGAATACATTATCCCGAAACAATAAATATGTCATTATCTCTGTTGCAGAAAAAATAATGTACATATAACACATACCTGTCAAAATCCAAAAAAGCAATTGAAACATATGCTCTTTATGTTATACTATACTCATCATATAATAATCTATGCAACTTATATTTTCTTTATTATGTCTGACATAATACACAGCAGTCATCCTTATTGTCACCTGCTGATAGTATTTCTGCTTCCTTATGCCTATGTGAAATAAGCTATAAAAATTAAGGCAAGTAAAGAAATTTTAAACACAATTTAGATGTATTTATCAATGTGAAGTCTTGTACTAGAACTCATCTTCAAATACTATTAAAGGTCTTTTTGCATTACCCACATGTATTCAGGAAGGGTTTGGTCCATGGCTTGCTCTATAAGTGGCCTTATTTCTCTGCTTATCACCCTTACCATTCACAAACAATTCTATTTAACTTCATTTGCTAAGCACTTAGTAAGCACTCCAAGGAACAACTCAACAGTGTCGGTCTCAGTACATGTCCATATTGTGAACCAAGTCCAAGCTCTGTCATATTGCAGTGTGAACACAGTTTAAACTCAGACCCAAGTGAGAAGGTCTGTGTAGAGCAATAAGGATGCATTAGCACTGTTCTGAGACCTGGATGCAGCAACTATCAACCCAGATTTATTATTCAGCATGGACACTCAAGCACAGACTTGGAAACGCAGAGCCTTTTTTGAAGAACAACTGGATTTCAGTGAAAATTAACTCTGCTGACAAAAAATTATGTTGAAATTTGTCATTGAAATTTCAGAATGATAAATTCCAATAAAATTGCCAAAATCAATGGTATTAATTAAAAATGTACTCTATTTCTATTTTTAGAATTTATTTCCAATGGTAAAAGGTGAAAAAAAGAACAGAATGTTTTCTCATTCTACTTTTTCTGTCTTTTTATATACCCTCCCCCACAACCCACACACATTCACCAGTGCAATAAATGGGGACCTTTTTTAGTGCAATGGGATTTTTTTTCCCACCACAAAGAAACAGACACTTTTAAAAAAAGATTTTTTAATGTTTTTAAAAGTTTTGTGGAAAAAAGAATTTTTTCATAAAACATTTGAACAAATTAAAAAAACCCTCCATTTATAATTTATGTATGTCTCTTTATTGACCAGCTCTACCTTTAATACATCAGGTTTCGAAGAGGTCTCAGAAACTGTCATACACACAGTATACACTACGGTTCCTGCTCCTAATTCTTAAGCAAGTTCTTGACCAAAAGTTATTGACTCAATGGGAACATTCACTAAGTGGGCTTTGGAGTACGATTTAAACACATATCAGGACTCAATACAAATAATGTTGTTTCATTTCTTAGGTTCATATGTGTTTCCTGCATTCTCTACAGTTCTAATCTCTTTGCTTTTAAACACCTCCAGTTCTTGACTGCTGTGGCTCTGCAGTGCTTTCCTCACATCGCCTACCTGTGTGCTTTATGACATCTTGTAACAAAACACTTGCTATGGAAACAGAATTTATGCTGATCGAATTGAATTCTGTTTCTCAAAATCTAAGGAGTTCCTATGTATTCTAGCCAGGGACATAGCATTATCTTTTTATACACTATCTGTGATAGTCAACATTTCATACACAAGGAAAACAAATTTGAATTGAGTTCTACATGTGATATTCATGTTTTTAACCAATCTTGCATATGGTGAATTTTCATATCATCACAAGAAGATTGTAGTGGTGTCATCCTATCTCTGCTGAACTTAATGGCTATGTCTAGACATTCGGGCTATTTCAGGATACTGGAAGTATCCAAAATAACAATTCTGCGTCTTTACACATGCCCGTTATTTCAAAATATATTTTGAAATAACAGATGCACTATTCTGGCATCCCTGTAACCTTCATTCCACAAGGGTTAAGGGATTTGTCAAAATAAGCTATTTTGAAATAACTTCAAAATAAGCTACACAATTTGCGTAGTGCAAATTGCGTAGCTTATTTCAAGGTAAGGGTGTTGTGTAGACATACCCAATGAGAGCTTTCCATGAAAACCAAAGAAGGGCAACAATTTTAAATTTTTGGTACTTACATTACAAGCTTCATTTTCAAGTGTTGAAAACCTGCAGCTCTCATTGATACCAAAAGAAACAGTTAGATGATCATCAATTTGAAAATAAAGTCACTTATTTAGGTGTCTAATAGTGGAGCCAAGATTCCCAAATGTGATTAGAGATTTTAGGTTCCTCCATGTTGGGGCACCCAAGCTGACAACCTTAGAGGAGTCTGATTTTTCAGAAGACATGTGTTCAGTATTATCTGAAATTCAGGTCCATTTAAAGACTCTCAGCTGGTCCCCAAAAATTGAAGCATCTAAAAACACTTTTGCAACTCTTCACCACAACCGACGTTAGCACTTTTTTTTATCATCTTGGTCTGTGTCTGTTACATGTTCCTTCTGTGATCATAAGCAATTCTCTCAATCACTCTGGGTATGTCTACACTACAAAGAAAAGGCAACTGCACTGAATTTAAAAGCCTAAGTTAATTTACACGCTCATGGATATTGGGCTCTGGGGCTAAAAATAACAGTTTAGACCCTGAGGCTTGGCCTGAATCCTACAATCTGAGATCCTCTCCTTCCTCACACAGTTTCAGAGCCTGTGGTTTAATCTGAAGGGAAATGTCTATACTGGTATTTTTAGTCCTGCAGTCTGAGCCACACAAGCCCCAGTCAATTGACCCAGACTTTGATACTCTTTGTAGTGAGTTTCTCTTTACAGAGTAGATGCAGACTCATAGACTGTAAGTTCAGAAGGCACCATCATAATCATCTGTGTCACATTCTCTCTATTTCTCAGTCTCCTCGTTTTGGAATGGAAGCAGTAGTGTTAAACATACATACTGCCCTTGGTGTCATTAATATTTCTAAAACATATTGAGACCTCTGGGTGGAAGCTGCTTAAGAAAAAACATATTCATCATCACACCATCAGCAGCACCATTTTAGAATATTGGACCTAAGTGCCTGTTACCTTTTTATAAATTTCATTTTTATAAATGTATTGGTAACCATGTCAGTACAATGATAGTAGAGACACAAGATAGATGAAGTACTATATTTTAATGGGTCAAATTATCTTGGTAAGTGAGACAAGTTTTCAAAACAAGCTCAAAGCCCTGCTTCTTTAGTGTTTTCACTCACCAGCAGAAGTGGGTCAAATAAAGATATCGCCTAACCAGTGTTCCCTCTAAGCAGCAAGGCAGCACAGCTTCACTGGTGATGAATAAGCCCCACCCAGTCAGAGGCTCAGGGCTCCCTGCACTGAGCTGACTGACTGGGCGGGGCTGATTAAACACCTGTGAAGCTGTGCTGCCTACAGCTTAGAGGGAAACACTGCAACTAACCATCCTTTTCTCTCTAAAATAGAATAAGCTGAATTTGTAAAAATTTTAAATGAACGCTTCAGAAATAGAAGAGACTATTAAAAAGAAACTTATATGATTGTCTATGAAACCTTCAATAATATTATAATTGTTGTGCATTCATTGATGTAAGGATTAGCATGACTGTGAAACTGCATAATGCCATGAACACAGCAAAAGTAACTGCAAAGGATAATGAGACTGCAAAGAAATTTTTGAAAATAAGCATGAAGCACGGTCCTTCAGAAAAGTAATTGCTATATCGTAAAAATGCTCTTCTTATGTTTGCATTTTAGTAATATAGAATGTGAAAGGATCATGACACATTATAGCCTACAAAATTAAATACTGAATTCTAAATGAAAATAACAACTTTAATGGTCGACTTAACCTGATGGGGAATGACATTTGCATCCATACCCCTTGTACATGTTAATATGCATTCAGTATTAGGTAGATCACTTATTATTATAAGAATTCTGTAATGTCTGGTAACAGTGAAGTTCAATTTAGAATGGGAAACCAGATTCAGCCCTGGCCTGATGGCATAACATAGAGCACATGATTGCTGTTGCTGTCACTGGAAAGACAGCTTGAAAAGACCATTGATGCAATACAACTCACTAGGGGTGCCAACTAGCATTCAAAGTGGATGTGACTAGCTGGAAATAGAATGTGGTGGCTGCATTGATTTACTACGTCTGCTGGATTGTCTCCATCAGGAGGGCTTCATGCATTAACCATAAATTAAACATATTTTGATGATTATTGAAATTTAAATAAAAGTACTATGAAAGGCTAACAATTTAATACAGCTGAGTTTGGCAGCTGAAATTTACATGCAGTTCATTATTTTCTTTTGATTATTCAAATAAAAAGGAAATGGTTGGTTTGTCATTGCCATTTAAGACTGAAAAAATGACATGCATTGCTATCTATCGTGTAAAACTTATTTATTTAATGTGATTAATTAACATGGCTTGCTTTATTCTTTGAGAAATAATATACATAAGAAATTTCATCAAGAATAAGATCATCACATGTGCACTGATGATACATTACTGAGACAGCTCAAGTTATTTTTTTCCTGGTCGATAAATATACATTGACTCCCAGAAAAACTTGTATACACTTCAGCTAGTATGCTTTGTGAGTGATTAACTTATTTATTTATTTAAATGTATGAAATCCAAAAGATTCCAATGAATCATATTAATGAATCCCATCCAATTTCAATACATTTTTTCTTCAGATGCAAAGGAACCAAAAAAGTAGGTTTTGCACTGTGCCCCAAAATTTATGGTAAAAGGAGAGCGGTACCTTAGCCCGAAACAGTACAATGTTTTAAATATCAACCCTATCACAATGAATTCTATGCAGAAGCCCTCAGGTGGCCAAGGTAACTCACAGGCCCCTACTTTTGGCATAAGACTCAATGTAAGCTTCTCTCTTCAAACTGCTGACTGGTACTGAATGTAAAATGAGGGGTTTAAATCGTGTGAGTTTTCACTCTTTAAATTTTTTGTTTATATGAAGCCCAGAAGTCAAACTCAAAACTCAGCTGAAATGACTACATTTTATAATTTCAAGGAATTTATTTGCTAAAAAACACTTATACTAAAAGACATAGGGATAGTTTTGCAGAATGATGCATTGCAAAGTTGATCCACATTATTCTTCAGACTTCTACATCTTTGTCCACATCATTTTCTCCCAATAAGCAATTTTCTTATGATGTTTCATTTTTGCTAATAGGCCCCACATCTTCTTGCACTCCTTACATTTGACACATTATCCTCTTTCACACAGGAAACAAATTTCTTCAAAGTATTTGCAGATAGGATCTTTCTTATGCTGAGTAGCCATGATAGATTTTTTTTCCTGTGGCAAAAGTGTGGGGGAATATGGGAAGCTGTGTGTGTGCTGAATAACGTCTTCCTTTTTTCTTTCCAGTCCACTCCACTGTTCCTTTCTATGTTACCTCCATCCTTTCCTATATATTGTCTTTCTGTCTTTAAGACAATGTCTTACTTAACTCTTCTGCCATGTTTGGCCCAGGTCCACCACCACATAAACACAGAACAAAAACAATCCTATACAATCTGTGTCTCTTCTTGCATGTGTGACTTTAGTCTGCTGAGAAAAAGAAATTGAAAGCCCAGAACTTTTAAGAAGCAAGAGCTGGACAGACTAGAGCCATTAATTAATTTTTATAAGACTGCAAGTGTAAGTGTAGAATGTTTGTGATGAGATTTAATTGTAACTGTTACTTTAAATGAAAATTTAGTATTTTATTGATGATTTAAAAAATAAAAAAATCCTTTTAAAATAAAAAATCCAGTGTTTTGGGGGGTTTTTTTAATCATTGATTTTTTTATCTACCCTATTCACAGTTGGGTCCCACAACAGCAGTGGTAAAGCTGGGTAGAGGATCACAGCCAATTCTGGCAATTGAGCATTGGTATTCCATAGCATACAAGATGTGTGGGCAACTACAGGTGGTCAGTCCCCATTAATGTGTTGCTATTCCTTTACAAACATTGACAAACTGGCCATGGAGGCATTGGTGTGGATCTGTGGGCACAGAAATGATTTTTATACACACATAGGCAGATGACCTAGTGATGTGATGTGGGCAACTGGGGTCCAGCGTCAAGGCAAGTCTGTGTTGTGTTGTCATTAAAGCAGAAGAATGTTATTGGACCAGCTGGTGCCACTAGGGCATTCTGAGGGGCCTGTCAGCGCTCACTGACACATGGCAAAGACCGGGGAACATTAATTTGGGAATGTGTCAAGGAGTTAAGTAACTGCCCAGAAGAACAAAAAAATTGAGGAAATTAATGCTGATCCATGTTGTCAGACATCCATTCAGGCAGGCTCTGGTCAGCAGCCACCTGGGTGGACAAGGCTCAACAGAATCTGATGGAGCGGGGCCAAATCTCCTGAGGTCATAAAAGGCTGAATGATTTTGGAACGTACAAAGGCACCAATTATTCAGTGAGGATGGGGTTACAACGTAAACTTTGGAGCCCATTTGTTTTGGCCAATATAGAAGGGGGCTGTAAGAGATTTCTGGATTTGGGGAGAAGGCAGACAAGCTAATGGCTGGCACCTCCTACTGGCAGATGCCCAGTTCAAGTACTCCATAGAAAAGGTATGAAATGACCAGGTAAATGGCTTGGAAAAGGACTTAAAAAGAGGTGTTCATTAAAGGAACAAATGTGGGGATAGATGTGCCTCGCTGTATACCTTTCCTATGATTGGTTTGACAGGGAGCCAACCTCCCACTTCTGATAGCCCACTTCAACCCTCCTACGAGGGGATGGATGGTAAGGTTCCAGCAATGGATTTGCTGGAGGGGCCTGGATAGAAAAAATGTGGAGAGCTAGGAGAAGCCCCATAGACAACTATGGAATAAATATGGGGTTAGCTGCACTGTATACTTATATCTGCTGGGTAGTCCCAGGCATCTAATAATAAAATTGCAGCCTGATTAAATCCATGTCAAATGTCTCTTGTCCTCCTGTCAGTACAGCCACACAATAATTAACAGGTTGAATTTAATTCTGGTTACAAATCTGCATGCTTAGTTATGTACCCTACTAGCCAGATTACAGATGATTTTAGCAATTATTTCACTATTAAAGATTTAGTGCAGGGGTAATATGTTTTTCTTTAGATATGAACAGAAACTGCTGCATATGTTGTTCAGTCATTTAATTTTTAAATGTAAATATATAATTAATTTGGGAACCCAACTGAGTTTAGGGAGGAGGCAGATAAGCTAATTGCTGGCACCTCCTTGTGGTGGATGTCCAGTGCAGGTTCTACTTAAGGTATACAATGACAACATAAATGGCTTCCATGAGCAACACCATAATGAACTACAGATGTGGCATTTTCAGTTCTGTTGGAAAAAAATGCCATATATCTTTCAAAGACCACTCTGCAACCAATTAAGAATGACATATAGTATTTCTAGCTGAATTTAGGATAATAGGCTTCAATTGAGCTCCCATACAGTTCACTGAGTTGAAAAGTTACTGGTTCCAACAGAAGGCCTTAAGGACTGTACAGGAGAGGGAAATAAATCAGCAGTGAGGAGTTTAATGCTGAGAAACTGGGAATATATTTTAATGGCTCTGGCTTGGGTGCCAAGGAAAGAGAATTGTATCAGAACACCCAAATAATGACAATTAAGGACTATCTCCAAAAATACTATGTATTTTGTCATTTTTGGTCTAGAACTTAAAGATTACTTTTTAAAAGGCCATAGAATTTTACAAGTCATCCTTTTCACAAAATGAAAAACAGCTAAATAGATTTAAATTGTGTCTTCAATTATAATTACACACCTACTAATCATCAACGTATCAAATTCCATCCCAATATGATGACTGAGATATTAAACCCTGAAAAGCAGGCTTGTCATTGAAATTGTGAAAGTTTTTGAGTGCTTCTGAGTGAAGCTACTGTATAATAAGTTGCAAATGAGACATCGGAGCTGGCATCACTGGGTAACTTTTTTCTGTCAGCTCAGCATGGTTTATCTCAAATTACAAGTATATATATAGCACAAGTCCATTGTAGAGGTTGCATGGTACCATTGCAATTTCTATATACAAAGTTGGCACATTATACTTATTAATGTTACCTTCACAGTTATTTAATATGTTTTATTAATATTTGGTTTCTTGCTCATGTTAATTTACTACCATAGCAGTTCATTGTCCTTTTACCATAGTTAAAATCATTATGCAATCTTTCTTATAAGCTGAATGGATAGCTTTTATAAATTTTTACCATGATTACTAACTCCCAAGAGTTTTCTATTGCTGTCACATTTATAGCTTTTTTCTAGGAAAATCCTCAGGTTACACTGGAAGATAAATGTACCTGGTGAACTGAGACACTCCAAAACCTAGCACAGTGAAGTCGTAATCTTCACTGGGGATTATAAATTCTGATAGAGTAACAATAACAATAATGAATTGATTTGAAGCCTTGCTCAAAACCTGAGTTTTCCCAGTGCAGCTTCAAGAAGGAGAGAAGACTTTAAGCCACAATTATTCCTCTCTCTTGATCCTGCACACACTCTACTGACTGAGGATCAGACAGAGTACTCAATGTTCTGCTCTTACCCTTGATTTGCCCCAAATGAAGACTCATATTGAGGGTTCCTCGCTGATGGGGCAATCCTTAACAGCCTGCTTAAGGCAACTTTAGGTATCCTTTGTGCTGATCTTGTACAAAGGTCACTTAGTGAGAACTAACTGCCTGCCTTCCAATTCTTGTGGCAGGGAGAGTGTTTGGATAGCTTTATTATTTTTGTGTCTGTGCTGAGTGCCTCTTTACTTCCTAGTTTTATCCACAACCAGAAGCTAAATGACTAAAATACCACAAAGAAGATCATTTTACAGTATTTCTAGCTCAGCCAAATGCAGGAAATAATGGGAATCTTTCTGGATCATACCTTCATGACCTTTACTGTCCTATTTTTCAGACACAAGAGGTTTCCAATTCTCAGCTGCTTAGCCCAAATGAACAGAATGTTTCAAAGTTTACACAACCTTAGTTACAGCCTGATATTACTACTACATGTTCTGAACAGCTGAGATAAGAAATCATTACTTATTTGGATACCGACAGCTTGTTTTAATTTTTTCCCCATAATCTCCTGAGACAAATGCTAATTTTAAGTGGAAAATTGTCCCCTTTTCACAAGAGCGATGGAGATATTAAGTTAAAAATCTCTTCTGTCTGTCTATTATAATAAAACATTATCCCTGCATTTCAACTACTTTTTAATTTCTAAATAATCTTTGAAAACAAAAGCCGCTTCCTCATTATATATACTACATATGAATTTGCAGAGGCATATGTATCAAATTTTTCAGTTAACTTTGAAAAGTTGTCTTAACTTGGGAAGAGCTGGGCTCAAAAATGAATGGGTTGGACTATAACTGCCTGCAGTATGTGGTGAGCTGAAGACATGTTTAAAATAGAATTTTCATTTTTTGTGAGAGGAGAATAATGCTTTTTGAAATGAGTTTAATTCATGTTCTGATTAGTTCCTCTAGATCTTTTCTGTAACTGCACCTCAAGCCCAAGTTGCCTGTGCTTTGTGTCTAGTAATTTTGGTTGGCTTTCCATTACAATGATTTGTTACTGCCCAGCCTATTTTCCTATTTCAAGAATTTATTCATTATCCTTTTTATTTTCTCCTGACTGCAGCTTTGATCAAATTTGTGCAGGTTGCCCCCCTAGAATGTCAGCTTTTGCAATTCACTGAACTTTTGAGTTTTGACTCTTGTACAACAATGACATGTATTCAGTGTCCTTTAAATGTAATTATTGCATGGCTTGTGGCAGAAGATAATCCTCCCCTTTTACTAGCATGAATTGTGGATGATAAGAAAATTCCTCCTCAGAGAATTTCTTTCAAAATTACTTTCACTTCATTTGTTACATAGAATCTCCCTTCAGAAGATGCATGTGACAGCTGACCAAAAAAACTCCCTATTCCTTCATATTTCATTACAATAATGATACTACATTCAGAAAAAAGACTATAACTATTTCAGCTAACTCTGATTAGATTTCAAATCTTAATTATAGCCTACTGTACATGTCACTGTGTCTTGCTTAAAAAAGAAAAGCATCTGGACGCAGCTATTTTGAAAACCAATTACCAGACTGTTTTTCCATGTTTACTAATATAACAGTTAGTGTGACCACCTTGCTGAATTTATAATTTACCTGATGCCTATAATGTGAAATGTTCATTCCATCTATATATTTATGTATTGTCACTGAAGGTGGATCAGTGTCATTTTTTTAGAACAGTTGTCACGGCAAACTGATGCACTTCACAAAACACTTGAAATATGAATGGTTAAAGAATAGGAAATGACAGGCTTGCATCTTGTTGTTCAGCAGCTTTACACTTAAGAATCATGTTCTTTCTGATTTGTGGTTCAGACATTTTAAAAATTGGAAAAATATAAAACTACTCAGCGTTGTAGAAATATTTTTGTACAAGTATTCAATTAAGAGAGAGAGAGAGAGAAACAGAGAGAGAGAGCACAACTTAGCATAAGCCCTTGGAGCAGCAGATTTGTTCTCTCAGAAAACCTTCCCAGACTTGGGAGCCACCTACAGTGAAAATGAGCTAATTTTTCTGATTGAGTGAAGGGTCTACTGAATGGAATTATGGCCTTATTTTACTGAATATAGGGCTGAGGACAGAAATTGCATAAATAGAAATGAAGGAATGTGACAGGTGAATAGATAGACAGGTTGCTTGGACTGACATCAGTCCTAGGCGAAATTTGTGAAAGTCTGATTCAGGATGCACTGAATAAAGCATTAAAAATATGGTAGCACAATTAATGTAAATCAACACGGTTTTATGTAAAATTGGTCCTGTTCAGTAAATGACATGGCAGTTTTAGACAATATTGCTAGTCTGATTGATAAAGGTGATTGTGTTAACATGGACTTTTGTAAGGCAGTCATCTTACTAGCATAAAATATTTTGATTAAAAACAGCACTAAACAAAAACTCAAAGCACTTTTTAAAGAGATTAAAATGTCCTTGATGGATGATACACCTCAAAAGGTAATTTTTAATGGGAAACATTCATCCAAAGGGAGTATTTTTAGTAGGATCCTGCAGGTTTCTGTGCTTAGCTTAGTGCTATTCAATATCTTTGTTGATGATCTGGATGAAATGTTTGAAAAAAATACAAAAATGGATGGAGTGCTAAACAATGCTAAGGACAGATCAGTTATGCAGAACAATCTGGATTTCTTGCAAATTAGTCTCATTGAACCCCATGCATTCAATACAGCCAAATGCAAGGGAATGTCAAAGTGTTTTGCTTGGAGATTCTTGATCAAAATAAAACATTTTGGACTTCCCAGAATAGAAATGGGGTTTTTTTGGGTTTGTTGAGACACATTTTAACATTTCCTTGTTGCCCTATGGGAGCTGACATTTTGTCCCCTATTCATTAGGTGAAAGGAAGTGAGTAAGAATGACTCTGAAATGCAAGGGTTAGCACTCTCCCTTAAAATAGTAGGAGACTCCAGTAAAAATCTCTAATGATTATTTATTCATAGTATAACAGGAGAGACCAAGAAATCCCCACCCAAGACTGTGAAAAGGACAATATACTAAGAAGTGGATCCACATCCTTATTCCACATCAGGCAAATATGGAAATGAACTCTATTCTGCTGCATCCTGGATGAGTGCTCTAACTACTGAGCTAAAAATTATAAAGGGACACTACCACCACTAGTGATATTTTGCACAGGATCCAAACTGGTATGTGGTCTCTAGGGCTGGTGACAGACTTTGCCAGGCCCTCAGTAATGGGGGGTGAGCTCAGCTCCAGGCCCCTGGAGGAAGTGGGGCTATGGGCAGGCAGCCCTCAGCACCATCTGGACCATGTGACACGGGGCTCCGGCAGCAATTTAAAGAGCACAGAATCCCAGGCCAAATTGCCGGGCCTCAGCGCAACTGCTCTTTCCTCCACACATGTCAGGCCAGGTAGCCTCTGACCACACCTATCAAACCAGGCTCTAGAGGAAAGACAGATTGAAAAAGACCAAGTTTGAGGATCCTACCGAGGATTAAACATGAGGAATGTGTTGGCTGTCCTAGGCAACTTCATCAGGAAAATCTAAGATGCCTATGAAGTTTAGGTGTCTGGAGTGAAGGATTTGACAATTTAATGTTTTTTTACTTATGTACCTAAAGTGGCATTTAGGCATCTAAATAGCTTTGTGGATCTAGCTCCTAGACTCTGAGTGCAATACTAAAGGGGAAAGATATTACAAAGGAGAAGTCCTACATATTTTAAAATTATTCAGACCCAATGAAAGCTTGTGATGTTGAAAAAATAAAGTCTTTTTGATGAATATTTATCTGGCATATGAACAGCTATTTTTTTTTTTTGGTCAGTATAATAGAGACAGTGAAAAATCACTGCCCACTCCTTTCTTTTCTCTTTGATTTCAGACACAAGGTACAATTTAAAGTTCAAGAACTTCAGGCTTTTTACTAGAGAAGCTACTTTGTAGATAGTGTAACACTGTACTTTGAAAGTAATCATTTAATCTCACTTCTAATTAACAGCATTTCAAGCTGATCAGCTGATCTCCTTCTGTGAATGCCACATCACTGGTTTGCCTTTGTGAAAAATAGAGGGTATTTTAAAAATTAATCAGTTAGAGTACTATATTTGTCTGTTAATGATGGTATCACATTTTGATGAGGTTACTGAATTTCCTTACAAACAGAAAATGCTGAGAAGTGAGGCCATTCAAAGGAGATAATTCTAGAGTTTCATTGAGGGAAGCGTCACTTAACCTTTTACAGATGAAGCGTGTGCGGCTGCTTATCTATGCTACCATTTTAAACTTTGCTGTGGTTCCCTTTTCCCCTCCACAGGTGCTGTAATTAGCCAGCTGTCTTGTGCTTTCCTCTCCTGCCACACTTTTTGTCCATGATATAGATAGAGAGGCTCATTCACCAAGCGTCAGCTCTTCACAATCTTAACAATGCAAACACTGGCCATACTACCATGGATCTCTTCCCAGTCTCAACCACTTCAGTCAGGGCTCCGCCATCTCCAATTCTTATTTCACCTCAGTCTTTTTTGGGAGGGGCCACTTGTCCATACGAAATAGGACTTTGGTAAATATAAGCAAATTTTACGTTATCAGGATTTCTCTATGTTCCCAAAAAGCCACATGCTCCTCCCATCAACTCTTTCTCCTTAATAGAGAATTGCTTTAATTTTCTTTTTTTTAATTAGCCAGCCACATAATCATGCATCCTTGCTGTCCACTCCAAATACTCCTATATTTACAGGGAAGCAGCCTTCCATGGATCCAGGGTCTGCCACTATTCTGACTCTCCTCACATAGCAAGTGAAAGCTGTGGTTTTGTAAGTTTTGATTCAGCCCATGTTGTGGCCATTACTACTCTTGTGCCTCTCTCATTTTGCTGTTGCAACCAGGAGGGGAAGAGGTATGATAGCACATTATGGAGATTTTGAATTTCCCTTCAAACAGACATTAGGGACCATTCCTAGTAGTCAGCATCACCATGAATTTCATGGGCCTCGTTGCAGCAGTGGGACAGTTAGCATAAAAAGCCTTGTAATTTCCCAGCAGCAGCCAGCATCTTTAAGCCAGACTACCAGACCTACCAGTACATTACAAGGGGCTTAACGTAACCATCCCCTCTGCCAGCATTCCCCTTCCTTTTCCCTGGATTGTTGGATGTTCAACTAGCTATGATGCCAATTGATAGGTATCTAGCATACTCCCAAAAGGGTAACCTTCCAACTATACAGGGGTTTTTCAAAGGCCCTTTTCACAGTGTTAATAGCTGCTAGTGCTGGCATAGAGGAACTACTTGCCTCCATGATTTTAAGAGAAAACATTTGGAACGTGGAATGTGTCAATATATTTTCTCTTCTGAAGTGAGTAGAATTAGTTATTCTATTGTTGTTAGTATTTCAGAATAATTGGATCTGATTCTTCTCTCACTTACTCTGATTTATATCTATGTAAGTCCATCAAAGAACCTGGAGTTAAATATGTGTAAATAAAGATTTAAAAACACTTTGTTCCCATAACAGACAGACAGTTTCTTAGAAGCAGTTATTAACATCAAATGTATGTGTTAACAGATGTAATGTACCATAAAATATGAAATTTCTGAACTGTCGATGAGTTTGCCTCCTTTGTTATGGTAGCCAGACTGGTTCTCTGATATAAAAGACACAAAGTGGTCCCAAGAAGATATTATCTTACACACCTTATCTTTATCAACGAGACTGTAGTTTATATTCCCGTAATAAATAAATTCTTTCTTCTAGAGAAAATTCACAAATCTTCTCCAGTTACTCTATTAGTCAGTTACTTAATGTAAACTTTTTAAAGATGCACATAAGGTGATACTCTGTACCTTGGCAGAGCACCCTGTAACCCTCATATTCCCCATTTGCATATAATTGTGATAGTGAATGTGTAGCATGTCATGTGAGGTATAGTTGGAAAGGTTATGATTGGCTGAAACCCATTGTTCTATCTATATATGTATATCATCTGTGCATATGAAGAATTGTGATGTATGGTTGCCACTAAAATATTCCATGGGTTTGGGAGGTACCAAGATAATACTCCCCAGAGACAAGGACAAGGGAGTTAATTATTGCCTAAGTGGGTGCTGAACAGCCATTGCCAGGCATTGTCTAGCAGAGGAGTTACCATTCAAGACTCACTCACGGGAGACACATTGGGATATTGCTTCCCTTGTGACTCAGCAATGTCCACCAGACATACCTGGACTTGCGTTCTCCCAAGCACATGGACTAAGGCAGGCATAGGCAATAATTATTCTTGGGGAGGGGGTGGCATTGCAAGAATTTGGTAAGTGGTCAAGGGCCACGCTTTTCTATCATATTAAAAGAAGGGTGCGGGGTCTGGGATGGAGGTTGGGTACAGACAGAAGCTTAGGCTAAGGGATTGATGTGTGATCTGGGATGGTGTTTGGGTAAAGGAGGGGATTGTGACCTGGGCAAGGGATTGGGGTACAGAAGGTTGTGCAGGAAGTTAGGAAATCAGTAGTATCCATGCAAATTTTGGTGTTTCTAGCTCTTACCATTTCAGAGATCTTTCAGAATTATCAGTGGGCCCAACTGGAGCTTACCATCTATCAGTCCCCACGTAGGAGAATTAAGGTGGGCTATAATAATGGATCATGAGTCCCTGTCCTACCCATCCTGGGAGCCCCCAACTGCCTCCCTATTTACTCCTTTACCAAACACCTCTTTAAGTCCTTTTCCAAGCCATGTTTCTATTTACTATATAGCTTTCCTGTGAAGTACCTGCACTAAACATCCACCACAAGGAGGTGCCCGTCATTAATTTGGATACCTTCTCCCCAAACTCAGTTGGGCTTTCAGGGTACATCTACACAGCAGTGTTATTTTGGAATAACTAAGGTTATTCTGAAATAACATAGTCTGTTTCTACACTACAAGGAGTTATTTCAACCTAGGTCAAAATAATGATGAGCTGGAGGACTTCTTACTCTGACTCCTGTAACCCTCATTTTACGAGGTGTAAGGGAAGTCAATAGAAGCGTCTCTTTCTTGGACTTCCTGCTGTGTAGACAGCACCAAAAGATGAAATAAGCTATTTTGACTTAAGCTACACAATTGACGTAGCTGAAGCTGTGTAGCTTATTTCGGCTTTAGCCCTGCTGTGTAAACGTGCGCTTTATGCCTTCTGTTACTTCAGTCAAAAACATGATAGCATGTAAGTTTGACAGATGAAACCCATCCCCCTGAAATAGCTCTGCAGCCCCATATACTATGCCAGGATACAAATTACTGCCTCTCATAGGATCCCAAAGAATTTGGCTGCCTTCCTTTCACATACCTCCTTGCCCCATGTGAATCTGGTAATAAAGTGATATGTTGTGAGTGGACAGTGCATAGAAAGGGGCCTCACCCTTTCACAGTATTGCCATGTAGGCCTTGAGAGCTGGAAATGAAGCAGGCTCACCACCTTGTTGAAGGATAACACGGCTATGCTTTGATAACAGCCAACCTGATCCATCTTTGACCTTTGAAAATGTAATATCACTGAATGCTCATGCCATTGTATATTCCACAGTTCTAAAGCCTTTCATGTACAGTCCCTAATGGACCCACATACAAGCTCACTGATCCTGAATGCCCCCCAAAATGCTATAAAAAATGCTGCCCTTACCAAGGCCACCTCCTGACCACTCTGACATACAATGCCAATACTCTGCCTGAGATCCCTGAGATATGAACTGAGATGGGACAACAGGAATCTTCTCTGGGGCCATCAAAACATGACCACCCAGCCAAAAACCTTCAATTTAAAATACCACTGTGTAGAAGCAAAGACTTCACTCAGTTTACGTGGCTAAACAGATGGTTTTATTGGCCAATAAAAGCAAAGTGAGCCAAACGTGGTCCCAGCAGAGCTGGGCCCAGTGAGGCTGCTCATACAATCAATCCTAGAATCTTTATACCCTTAACCAAACAATCTGACGTCAGGGCATCCAATTACAGAAATCATCAATTAAACTAGGAAAAACAAAGCCTTATCAACAAGATGGCGGACAGGTACGAGGGAATACACCTCCTGTCCCAACCAGCCCAATTAACACATTCCAATAGCGCATCTGTCTTGGCCTGGCACATGGGGTGATAGAAAGTTCACTCTGGCCTACGTGCAAAGGCAAAAAGCTGAAATGGTTTCTGCTATACAAGATGGCTTCTAGCTAAACATAAAATGGTTTCTACAATTTTTCTACAACTGCAAGGATCAGGATAACCATTTAGCTTACTGATGAATATAAAGGCAGAAAGGCAATTTGAGATTGTGGAAGAAGCCAGTTGATGGTTTGCCAGCGACAGCATGTACTGCAGCACCTGTTTCTCTGTGATGGGCCATATTGTGAACCATCCTTCCTGCTCCTGAAACTGAATGAAATCATTGAAAATTCTCTCATAGCTCTGCCACAAGCACAGAGCAACTGATCTCCACATCACACTGACAACCAACCTATGCAAGGTTCTGTAGTGCTAATGGCATCTGCCTGGGTTCCTTGCTGGATTCTGGTGCCAGCTACAGAATGCTGTTGGTTTGAAAATGAGACAAGGCATCTGCTATATGATTGTCAACCCCAGAGAGGTCATGAAATCATGTATATTCCCTGGCACCTTCTCAGGGAGAAACCTCAGGGGGAAAATCCTTGCTTACTGCACTTCTTTAAGCTGGCCCCTTGCACCATCTTGCATTTTGTCACCTGTGCCCCATTCATACAGGGCCTAACTTGCACATGGCATTTGTTCTGCAAAACCTATTTTGCAAGCATGAATATATATGTACAGCGGCTGCAAAAAACAACCGCTACAGTTAAATGAATGGATGTGAATGTATTGTATGCATACCAGATTATACTCATATATCTAACAAGGCCAGACATCCCTCTGGGTAAGCTTCAGTTGTAACTCAAGCATAGCCCATTAAGGCAACATCCTTAGCAAGAAACCTCTCCCTTGGTTTGGCCCTAGCTGTTGGAACTTTAAGTTAGCTTGTAGCAGCCACGGAATAACATGCACATGCTTACTGGGGTGCACTTCCTCCCAGCCCCCAAGGTGATCTCATATAATTTCCAAGACTGACAGTCCTTTCCCTGGCCTATTAAATACTTTGTCAGGTCAACCCCGATTTTTCAATGTAAAATCTCAGAATATCCTATATAGACGCAGATCCCAGTTCTCACTGAGACCACAGCAATCCCCGCTTGTTGCACCTTGTGTGATATATACCCCTGAATCACCTCCTGAACCATGCATTTGATGCAGATCCAAACACCTCTGCATTTAGGAACTGTTATCCAATTTTGTTTTATCTCACCCCATCCTCAGCATCTCCCCCGCTCTTCTGCAATCACCTGGGTGGAATGCCTTGGATCTGGGTGACCAATTAAATTTTGCATGGCCTGTAATGCCATGGAAACAACCTCAGATACAATAACCCTGATTACATCTATCAAATCCTTGCTGTCGCAACAGTCCAAGGAAGGTGCAGCCAGCAAGATAATACTCTCAGATACTAGAAAGAATGCACCAAAAAGAAGAAGACAATAAAAATATATTAGAAAAGAATCATTTAAACATGAGACCAAATTCTGATATTTAAATGGAATATTGGCATGTTGCAGAAGTCCTCTTAAAATTGATGGAACTACTCATGTGTGAGGGCATCATTTCTTCTTTTTTATTTGAATTATTCATGCTGGTGGTCATATTATTTTAGTTTCTACCAGTTATTCAGTGTACTGGTTCATTTTATAGAGTATAATCCCTAAAGCTTTGGATTCAATTTATTAATACAGAATTAATATTTTTTTCTTCTCATAAACTAGAATAATTGGAAAAGTCAGTAGGCCAAAGGAGAATATAACATAAACAAACTATTTGAAAGGGTGCTTCTTCGTTTGTTTTTTCCTTTCCTTAATTAAGAGGAATCTTGATCCTTTCAAACCTTAGTCATCTGCAAGGATACATTGGAGGAGAATTAGATGCAAACACTATTTAAAAAAAAATCTTCAAAATAGAAAAATTTTATCTCAGAAAAATCAAGACAGCTACACTGGTCTACAATTTTTTAGAAGTCGTCTGCTTCAGAGATAAAATGTGCTATTTATTGTGTATTTTGATGTGCTGAATTCAAATATGACAATTAAAACAACTGATTGGCTACTGTTTCCAAGATATTTAAGTTTTTACATTTTACGTCTATGTATATTGTGTAGATAGTAGAGTTTTAATTATAAATTGTAAACCTAGGTCTTTTCATGTGTTTATGGTTGCTTTACATGATAATATTTCACCGGTCCTGTTTATGTAACACTTTAAAAATCATCAAAAGGGTTATATAAATAAAATGTATTATGAAACAAAAGGCAAAAAACTATTCTGTACATAGTTCAGTCCCATTCAGTGTCTACTCGGCACTTCTTGGCTTGTCTCTTGTATTCATTAAATGGAGCATCTCTTGTCACTGTCCAGCAATAGTCTGCAAGCATTTATGGGCTCCATTTGCCCTGACTGAGAGCGTTTCTCCATTGTTGCAATGTCCTGGTGAAATCGCTCGCCGTGCTCATCACTCACTGCTCCGCAGTTCGGTGGAAAAAAATCTAGATGAGAGTGCAAAAAATGTCTCTTTAGTGACATGTTGCAACCAAGGCTTTTGTATGCCTTGAGGAGGTTTTCCACCAACAACCTGTAGTTGTCTGCCTTGTTGTTTCCGAGAAAATTTATTGCCACTAACTGGAAGGCTTTCCATGCCGTCTTTTCCTTGCCATGCAGTGCATGGTCAAATGCATCATCTCGAAGAAGTTCACGAATCTGAGGACCAACAAAGACACCTTCCTTTATCTTAGCTTCACTTAACCTTGGAAATTTTCCACGGAGGTACTTGAAAGATGC
This sequence comes from Pelochelys cantorii, assembly GCA_032595735.1. Classification (NCBI taxonomy): domain Eukaryota; kingdom Metazoa; phylum Chordata; order Testudines; family Trionychidae; genus Pelochelys; species Pelochelys cantorii. The sequence continues at coordinate 92,258,335 of CM064326.1, forward strand.
TTGTGTTTTGTCCATGGCCTTGACAAAGTTCTTCATCAGACCCAGCTTGATATGTAAGGCTGGTAACAAAATCTTCCTTGATTTAACAAGTGGTGGATGCTGAACACTTTTCTTCCCAGGCTCCAGTGACTGTCGGAGTGGCCAATCTATCTTGATGTAGTGGGAATCTCTTGCACGACTATCCCATTCGCAGAGAAAACAGCAGTACTTTGTGTATTCAGTCTGCAGACCAAGCAAGAGAGCAACAACCTTCAAGTCACCACAAAGCTGCCACTGATGTTGGTCCTCGTTTATGCACCTCAAAAGTTGTTTCATGTTGTCATAGGTTTCCTTCATATGGACTGCATGACCAACTGGAATTGATGGCAAAACATTGCCATTATGCAGCAAAACAGCTTTAAGACTCGTCTTCGATGAATCAATGAACAGTCTCCACTCATCTGGATCGTGAACGATGTTGAGGGCTGCCATCACACCATCGATGTTGTTGCAGGCTACAAGATCACCTTCCATGAAGAAGAATGGGACAAGATCCTTTTGACAGTCACGGAACATGGAAACCCTAACATCACCTGCCAGGAGATTCCACTGCTGTAGTCTGGAGCCCAACAGCTCTGCCTTACTCTTGGGTAGTTCCAAATCCCTGACAAGGTCATTCAGTTCACCTTGTGTTGTGAGGTGTGGTTCAGAGGAGGAGGATGGGAGAAAATGTGGGTCCTGTGACATTGATGGTTCAGGACCAGAAGTTTCATCCTCTTCCTCTTCCTCGTCTGACTCAAGTGAGAATGATTCTGGTGCATCAGGAACTGGCAGTCCTTCTCCGTGGGGTACTGGGCGTATAGCTGATGGAATGTTTGGACAATGCACAGTCCACTTTTTCTTCTTTGACACACCTTTCCCAACTGGAGGCACCGTGCAGAAGTAACAATTGCTGGTATGATCTGTTGGCTCTCTCCAAATCATTGGCACTGCAAAAGGCATAGATTTCCTTTTCCTGTTCAACCACTGGTGAAGATTTGTTGCACAAGTGTTGCAGCATATGTTTAGGGCCCACCTCTTGTCCTGATCTCCAATTTTGCAGCCAAAATAAAGGCGATAGACTTTCTTAACCATAGTGGTTATATTGCGCTTTTGTGATGCAAAAGTCACTTCACCACAAACATAGCAGAAGTTAGCTGCACTGTTCACACAAGTACGAGGCATCTCTGCTCACTTTGGCTAAACAGAGATGTGTCCCTTTGCAAAATCAAACACTGACAAATAAGAGAGCACGACACTGTATGATTTCTAGAGCTGATATAGGGCAATTTGTTCAGCAGAGTGATGTAAGCTTTGTTATGATTGCATCATCCATGACTTCTAGGAATAACATGATGCAATTCATGTCATGTATGACGCAATACCAGTTTCAGATTGCATCATTCATTGTTTTGCCTAAAAAAGCAAGTACTGTCCAAACCCAGTCATAGATTTATTCATAGATCCAGTCAAAGATGTATTTTAGTCATTCTGGTTTAAATTGAGATCCCTTCCTTTATAACTCACTTATCCTCCGCCATTCCCAAGCCAAGGGTCGTATATACTGACCCAGTAGCATATCTTGAAAACTAGAGCCAATCAACAACTTTAAGCATCATTTTCGTTCTCAGTGACCCAGAATTAGTAAAGTTTGACTACATTTATTTCAGAAGCATTTTGGCTGTAGAGCAGTGTAATGTATATATACAGACACAATGCAAATGAACAAAAAAAGTAATTCAGCAAGGGTACGTCTACACTAGCTCATTAGTTCGTGCTAGGTAGGGTAGTGAGGGCAACCAGAGTTGCAAATGAAGCTTGGGATTTAAATATCCCGGGCTTCATTTGCATGTTCCTGGGCGCCACCATTTTTAAATTCCCCTTAGTCCGAACTCCGTGCCCGCGGCTACACGGACTAGGTAGTTCGAATTAAAGATCCTAATTCGAACTACCATTACTCCTTATGGAGTGAGGAATGGAATGAGTAGTAACGGCAGTTCGAATTAGGATCTTTAATTTGAACTACCTCGTCCATGCCGCGTGTAGCCGCGGGCACAGTGTTCGGACTAAGGGGGATTTAAAAATGGCGGCGCCCGGGAACATGCAAATGAAGCCCGGGATATTTAAATCCCGGGCTTCATTTGCAACTCTGGTTGCCCTCATTACCCTACCTAGCTCGAACTAACAAGCTAGTGTAGACGTACCCCAAGAGATTAGGCCCATAATTATGAGAGTGTAAAATGTCCCTAAGCTTTCCATGTCCATGAACAAAGGAAACTGTTCTTCTTATTGAGACGGAGACCCAATTCATTATATTTAAACAAGTAACACAAGGTCTGAGTCTTACTGACCCCATATTAACCAGATGGAAACAATCCTGACAAACATTCCCAGTTTAAAATGGTTGTTTTTTGCTGATGTAGAGCTGCTCATGTTTACAGGCAAAATACAGTATTTAAAAACTCAAAACTTGGACAAACCAGTGTTCACTGGAATAAACAAAGGTACTTCTTATTAAAGACCATAGGGTTGATCCAAAGTCCAATGAAGGTAATGGAAGACTGTCCTTTGACTACAGTGGGCTTTGGATGAGGTCCATAATGGTTTCCCTAAGACCAAAGCTTGCTGCAGGGCTAATGGAGCATGAATAATATACATGTTTCTCGATCAAATACTAATGTATCCTATATCATTACTAAAAGTGGAACAGAAAAATAAGGAAAATATTTTTAAAGAAAAAAATCCATTAATATATGAAAACAAATCTATTAATTGGAAAGGAACAACTTAATAGAGAAATAAAGCTGGATTAGAAAAATTCTAATTGATTCCATTACTATAGTATTTAGCTACTCCAGTGACAGTCAACCTAGAAGACAGATAGATAACATTTCCTTCTCCAAAACCAAAAATTGTCTCAAGACCCCCCACAGCAACACAACAAATTAACTTACCAGATTTCACAAATAATCAAAGTATAAATCAAAATTTATATTTTATTTTTCATAGCAGAAAGTGTAAATTATTCTTCACCTTGTATTCAGAGATGGGAGGAAAAAAATCCTTGCAATTGGATAAGCAATTGTTAAAGGCTCAAGGGGAAAAATGAGTTAAAATGACTTGTATGATATTTTGCACAGCCACAATGAGATAAAAACAACTCTGTCAATACATAAATACCACAAACAGCATTGCAGGATAAACTGTAACATTTTTATCTATCTCTCTTTTCTCCTGCGTCCTCTTCCATCCTTCCAAAAACATACTTTAAGCCACATTAAAAGAAATCTCGCTGATACTGGCAGAAAACAAAGAGGAAAAAACATAAATACAGATGATCATATACTGTACCTTTACAAGCTGATTATTATTTTGGGCGGGGTTGATGCTTCCCATGGTTTTCACTCTATTAATATATGTGTGTGTTTTTCTAAAATTGTCAGATATATTCCTAAAACCATTTCTATCTCATTGTGTGATCTTGAACAAGTCACTTAACCTCATTTTCTATCAGTAAAATGCGAGGCATAATCATATCTGCCTTTAATAAATCCTTTCTGATATTCAGATGAAACATTCAGCAAAACTGTTTTTTATTATTAGGCATTATTGTAGTAAATATTAGCTTACTTTGCAGACAAATTCTTCACTTATTTCCATCACTGCAATCTGATTCTATTGAAGCCTCATCATTATCTGGGGCATAGTTTTTAGTTTAAAAAATCAGTTTACATTGATTCTGTTTCCCCAGTGCATATTTGTTATATATGCATGTGGGCAAATAATATGCAGATGGAGATCACAATTATCTCAGTCATGCTCATTTTGATTCCATATTTCTCTTTTTATTGTTCATGGTTTTGGTGATTCAAGATTTTAGAGTCTAGTCTCCTTCCTTGCTATTCATTCTCCTGCTCTTTTAAGACATACAGGTATTGTAATTATTGTATTGAACCAGCCCAATGGTCGATCTATTCCAATGTCCTTTCCCTGAAAGTGATCTTTCAGGGTACATCTACACAGCAGGGTTATTTCGTAATAACTAATGTTATTCCAAAATAACATAGTGCGCGTCTACACTACAAATCTTTATTTTGAAATAATGTCAAGCTGAAGGACTTCTTACTCTGACTCATGGTAACCCCCATTTCATGAGGAGTAAGGGAACTTGAAGGAAGAGCGTTCTTCCTTTGACTTCCTGCTGTGTAATTAGTGCCAAAAGCCAAAATAAGCTATTTCAACTTCACCTGTGAAATTGACATCGCTGAAGTTGCGCAGCTTAATTTGACTTTAGCCCTGCTGTGTAGATGTACCCTCAGAGAAAGGTACGTGACACCTTGCAGAAAGTGCTTATGAAATAATCTGCTCACAGGAAAAGTTTCTTCCTAACTCCTAATTCTGAAAGACTATTTTATTCAAAAACACATGGATATTTGCTATTTTAATTCTTTATCTTCTTGTTATCCATCCTATTTTGGAATCCTGCTAATCTCTTGGTCTGAGTGTTACATTGCATGATATTGGACAGGCTAATTGCACAATGTGTGAAAAACTGTTTCCTTTTACCAGTTTTAAATTTGCAGTCTTTCAATTACATTGAGTGGCCCTATCTTTTTGTGTTGTGAGACAGGCTGTGAGGAAGGTTGTTGTGGATAGGTTTTACAAAAACAATTACTGTGGCTGTTGTTTTTTTCTGTAGTATTTCACCTTTTCCTATAAACAGTGGCCAAAGTCACACATGACATCCAGATGACAGTAAGTGTCTGCTTACTTGGCAACCTGGTCCTTTGACAACTTAGGAGCCAGGAGATGATGAAATATGCCTGCACTTGAATACTTTCCTGCTCCAGAGATCAAGCATGTCAAATTCCATGAGACAAACAGTCCTAGGTGGATTAGAGACTGGATGCCTCAAAGCTGCTCAGGATCCTGGAGCAACATGATGGCAGTACTGTAATAATGCACTTCTTTACAAAATGTTTCATATAAAGGTTTTCTTGAACTCAATAGAGTAGAATAGCAAATACATCACTCCAATGCCATGTCATCTATTCTCTCTCCTTTTTTTTTTTTTTAGGGAAAGAAGACTTGTACTTACTAAAACCTATCACAAACATACTTGCTGACTCACCCTTTGGTAGCCTGATTTCCAAAGTTTTCTCATGATTTTTTAAAGGTTTTCTACATTTATATATATATTTTGCAGAGGTGAGAGTAATTAGGTGATGAAGGCTGATTTAATTTTCTATTAAATGTAATTTACAATTTTAAAAAGCCACAAAAGCCATGTTTGAAGAAACATTAAATAAAACCAGGAAATAATGAAAATGAGGACAATTGATCTCTACTCAAGAAGGGTTCATAATGAGCAGTGTAATGTAAAGCTGTTACACCACTAATTAGTGTCTCAATAGTTGGTAAAATACATTTTAAAATATTTCCTCTCTCTCTTGTTTATTTAGACTGGAGACTGTTTGAGATAAGAGCATGTATACATAATAACCTAGCATACTCTTCTCATCTTAGATGGGACCTACAAGTACTACTGTTAGACAAATAATAATACCTGACACCATCTTCCATCAGAAATACTGTCTTCCATCTTCTGGTAAATGGGCCCTTTGGCCAGGTCCCTGAAGTGTCCCCAGAGAGGTTGGCAATGTAGTTAAAGCTAAGGGGATCTCTTTCTTGTGGTATATGACAATACACAAGAGAATAACTTTAGTATCAAAAGAGAGCTGGCCCACGGTATTAGTTTATTACTATAGAGAATAAAAATAAAAGAATAATTCATCTTCATAATTATTGGGAAAGCACAATTAATAGTCTCAGTATGTTACATTATAGGAATTAATCCAATGACAAAACTATACATTTATTTTAGAAAATAAATTGGTGGATATTAGCTATTAATGTTAACTGATTCATAAAACTGATCACCCAGAACAACTCCCAATAAGACAAGTATTATGACAAATTGACGCAATTTGGTGGCCTGAACAAACCCACCCAAACATAAAGAAGCGATTTTTAAAAAATTTTCAGCAGCCTCGCATGTTTGTGAACTGCAAGAGAAGCTCCAATGTTAAGACGGATCCATGAACCAAAAGGTAGAAAGGATAAAGAAGAGAGATAAATAGTAGGGTTTGCCAAGGATCTGCACTTGGGCCATTGCTGTTCAACATACTCATAAACGATCTGGGAAAGAAGGTGAACAGTGAGGTGGCAAAATTTGACAATGATACAAAATTACTCAAGACAGTTAAGACCAATGCTGACTGTAAATAGTTACAAATAGATCTTATTAAATTGGGTGATAAAATAACAACATAAGATGGCCATGTTGGGACAGATGAAAGGGCTATCTAGACCAGTATACTGGTCTTCCAACAGTGGTCAGTGCTAGGTGTTTCAGAGGGAATGAACAGAACAGGTAATCATCACAGTAATCATCCATTCCCTGACACCCATTCCTAGCTTCTGGCAAACAGAAACAAGGAAAATTCAATGTTGATAGGTTCAAAGTAATGTAAACTGAAAAACATAATCACAACTCTCTTTACAATATGTTGAGGTCTCAATTAACTGCTACCATTCAAGAGATTTAGGAGTCATTGTGGAGAGTGCTCTCAGAATATCTGTTCCATGTTTAGTGGCAGTCAAAAAAGCTGGCAGAATATTAGAAACCATTTGGAAAGTGATAGATAATGAAAGAGACAATTATCATAATGCCACTACATAAATCGATGGTATGCCCACAGCTTGACTAATACACTACAAAAGTACAAAATAATTGAAAGAAGTGATTGGGGGGATGAAACAGCTACCATAGGAGAAGAGTTTAAGAAGTCTGGAATTGTTCTGCTTAGAAAACAGATGACTGATCAGGCATATGATAAATGTCTATCATGAATGCTATGGAGAAAGTGGAAGTGATGTGACAGAAGAAATAGGGGATACTTAATGAAATTAATAATCAGCAAGTTTAAAACACACAAAAGGAAGTACTTCTTCATACAACACACCTTTCAAAGCCATTGCTATGGGATGTTGTAAAAGCCCAAAGCATTACTGGGTCCAAAAAAAAAAAAAGATAAATTTACTGAGATGGGTCCACTAAAGGCTATTAGCCAAGGTGGCCAGGGATGTAATCCGATGTCCTGGGTATCACTGAACTTCCACATTCCAGAAGCATCTGATGCTGGCCACTGTCAAGGACAGGATACTAGACAAGTTGGACCATTGGTCTGAGCAATATGGGCATTCTTATGTTCTTCTGACCCTTATAGACATGATTAATTCTTAATTCAGTTAGGCCAGGGTCCAAAGTGCAAGCAACTGTGAGAGACATGGGAAAAGGCTGATGGATGAAAGACATATATTGACACTGGGTAGCAAGAAGATGCTGTCATAAGGTGGGGAAGAGGAATAAAAGTGTATTCCTTGACAGTGTATTGGACGGGGAGACATAGAAGAGAGAAATGTATGGAGATTAGGTACAGTAATGAGAGGAAAGAATGAGAAGAGTGGAAAAGGACAGAAAAGGAAGCAGTATAAAAGCGAGTGGAAAGGTAGAAGAGAATAACATAAAGAAGTGGGATATTATATGATGATAGAATAAGAAAACAAAAATGGTAGAGCAAAGTAAACAAATAGAAGGTAAAAGATAAAATAGAAAAAATAGACAAAAGAAGGAAAAGACACTCACAACTTTAATGGTAGCCTTTTAAAAGGTAATTATGTTTATACATTTTATTATAGGGAATATTCATCTCCAGAAAAAGATTAACTGTTTGCAGGACAGAAGAGTGAGATGCTACCCTGAGAGTGACTTGGGAAAGAAAGGAAACTTACCAGTAACAGTCCACAAATATCTGTTTTTATTCCGATTATAATAATAATGCCTAAATGCCCACAAACAAGTGTAGTAAGATGAGGGCTTGAAACATAAGCCCACGTATCACAGGCTGGGTATGAGGCCTGAGGCCTAGACAGCAATGCTCAAAACTTTGCTAATATAAAGCAGAGTTAAGCTGTGAGCAAGAGGTAGGCCCTGCTCTTAGCAGTTGGCAAGAACCGGGCTGCTATTACAGAAACAATCAGACCTAAGTGTTGCTAGGTACAGGCTATAAGCACATTCCAGAGAGTTGTAACAAAACACCTTGTAAAGAAACATCTTGGTACCAATATACACCCCACAAATAATATCCATACCGACCTAGGTTCAGGACCGGGTATACATTGACAGCATGATATATAGTAATTGAACCTCCCTTTTGTGATGTAAAGAGTGGTAACTGTGCAATACAGGGTGGCTACCTGATATGTCAGAAGTGATATGTTACTTGTTTGTACCTGTGTATAAAAGTACACCCCAAAGGGTGGAAGTCAACTGACCACGAGGGAAATGCTGAATCCATAGTATTGTTTGGGTGCTAGTCCATTGTCATGGTGTACGTATGTATAGTGTGATACAGCAGTGAGTCTGTTATTGTACCTTGCTTGGCAATAAACCTAGCTGGGGTGCTTTCAATCTGTATCTGATTTGTGGTCTCTAGGGCTCTCTTGGAGTCTGTTGAGTTGACTAATTGTCCATGGTTAACACATTACACAGGAGAGCTCACACATGCACGCACGCAGCCAAAAGTTTATCATCATTGACAGAGCAGAAGACCTGTCAGGAAACCACCGGGATGCCTGACTGACAACACCAAGATCAGGACTCAATTGCACAAAACACTGTACTAGCACATCATAAAAGACAGACTTTGCCTTAGGAGTTTACAATGTAAATAGTCAAAAGAAACAAATGCAGATAGTGGAACAACAGTAGAGAAATTAAATAACTTCCCCAAGGTCACACTGGAAGTGGCATAAATGAGAACTGAAAGCAAACTTCCTGAAACCAGGCCATGGCTTTAAGCATATGACCATCCTTCCTCTAAAAATTGAAAACTATGATTCTTCTATTTCCATCTTTTCTCTAATCCCCCACTCTTCTTAGCAGTGACCTTTTGTACAGCTCTATGGACCATGTTTTGTTAAACATGCGTTCACTGGTACATTCTTTCAGTCATTTTCATCTGAAATGAAGAAAAGAAGATACATGTTATGGGGCAATGGCCAAAGCTCCATGACTAAGCTTGCAATCAGGCTCCATGATAACTCCTGTTTTGAGAACTTATAACTTTCACTAGGAAAACTGGGTTTGGCCTGAAAATGTCCTGATTTACTCAGAAGGCAAGGAAGAGGGTTTTTTTTCCCCTGTGAAATTGAATGAAAATTATTCAATCTGTTTTAAATTGAAAGCACTGATCATAAAAAAATTACAGATTAGAAGTCCTGATTAGTGTCAGATCTTTAATTGGCTGCCTCTGGCTCAAAAATAGATTGATAGCATAGGCCAGACCATCACTTCTCACAGCTCCCATTGGCCAGCAATGGTGAACTGTGGCTGCTGGGACCTGTGGAGAACTATGCCTGAGGACGCTCAGGTAAGCAAAGCATCTTGTGGCCTGCCAATGGCTAACCCTAAAGAACCGTATGTGACTGGTGTGCTGAAGGTTCCCCTACTGTTTTAAGAAATGATGATGATGATTGATGATGACAGTGACAATGACAACTGTATAGTGCATTTTTTAGAACACCTAAAATGCGCTAGACATTTCACAGAAGAAATAAGAAAACATATCCCGTTTAGAAGAGTTTAACAATTAAATTAGATTCTTATTTTACAAAATGATTAATAATATGGTCAATGAAAGAGAGAAAATACGTGATGATGTCTTGTGACACAAAGACTGTAGCAACCCAGGTTTGGATGAGTGTATTACTTCTGAATAAGTGATGAGGAGTCCTGTGGCACCTTATAGACTAGCAGATTTATTGGAGCCTAAGCTTTCGTGGGCAAAGACCCACTTTGTCAGATGGGTCTTTGCCCACGAAAGCTTATGTTCCAATAAATCTGTTAGGGTATGTCTGCACTAGCCCCCTAGTTCGAACTAGGGAGGCTAATGTAGGCATTCAAAGTTGCAAATCAAGCCCGGGATTTAAATATCCCGCGTTTGATTTGCATCTTCCCGGCCGGTCGCCATTTTTGAAATTTACAAGTCCAGACTAACTGCTCGCGTCTACACGCGGCAGGGACCCGGTAGTTGGAAATAAAGCCCTAGTTCGAACTACCTGTTATTCCTCCTGGAATGAGGATTAACAGGTAGTTCAAACTAGGGCTTTATTTCCAACTACCGGGTCCCTGCCACGTGTAAACGCGGGCAGTTAGTCCGGACTTGTAAATTTCAAAAAATGGCGACTGGCCAGGAAGATGCAAATCAAGCGCGGGATATTTAAATCCCAGGCTTGATCTGCAACTTTGAATGCCTACATTAGCCTCCCTAGTTCGAACTAGGGGGCTAGTGTAGACATAACCTTAGTCTTTAAGGTGCCCCAGGACTCCTCATCGCTTTTGCAGATTCAGACTAACACGGCTACCCCTCTGAGGGTATGTCTACACATGCCCCCTAGTTCGAACTAGGGAGGCAAATGAAGCATACCAAAGATGCTAACGAAGCATGGGATTTAAATATCCCGTGCTTGATTAGCATGTTTGCGGCCGGTCGCCATTTTAAAAAGCCAGTAGCCCGAATTAACTCGCCATGTGTAGACGCGGTAGTCTGATCCAAAACACTTCCCTCAAATTAACTGCTACTCCTCGTGCAATGAGGAGTAACAGTTAATTCGAGGGAAGGGTTTTTAATCTGACTACCGCGTCTACACGCAGCGAGTTAATTTGGGCTACCGGCTTTTTAAAATGGCAACCGGCCGCGAATATGCTAATCAAGCGTGGGATACTTAAATCCCGTACTTCATTAGCAACTTCGGTATGCTTCATTTGCCTCCCTAGTTCGAACTAGGGGGCAAGTATAGACATACCCTGATATTTTACTTCTGAATAGTGAAGTTACAAGGGCATTTTGACAGTTATCCCCAGTGAAGGACAAGGACAGTAAAACCTTTATACCACATAAAGATATACTTTGTTTTTTCCACCTGTTTTATCGAAAGAAATATTTTCTCAAAACAGAATGAGGAGCTTACCGTGCATCAGCTAATTAACAGGGGGAATATGTGAGGGAGTGAGCCTACTAAGCAAGGAGATAAGGGGACTATCTCTCCGATATCAGGAGAATTGAGGAAGCTGCCCTCCCACCATTCTGCTGAATTTATCCAATGCTCCTTGTGCATCAGTAGAAAAAGCTGAGGTTTACATAAGAAAAAAAGAAAGAAAGAAAGAATACTGCAAAACTGTAATGAATTATTTTTGTAATGATTGATCTTTTACAAATAATCTAATCATAATAATTTTATTATCTTTAAGGCCTGATGTGTGGCATGTGAGGTCTAGAAAGAAAAAAAAGAGCTCAAGGATTGGGGAACTGGGAATCTTTTCTGAAAAAATTGCAGAAATCCCTGCACTAGTGAACAGGTTCTGCTTGCCACAAAAATTGTCACTCATCTGGAAAAAAACTGCAGCTGTACTTTGAGTTTCACAGACAGCTAACTTCTGACAGTTATGAATGGTTCTTTGTGAATGTAGTCTTCTCTCTTTGACTCAAAGCTGAGCTTCTGGAAAAACTCCAAAATACATTCTGTAACATGGCTGCAAAGTGCTTCAGGTTTATGCTCAGAGACAGGCAAGGTAGATATATCTGAAAGTGGATGAAATTCTGAATTCTTCCAGAGTGCTTTCTTTTTTCCTCCCATACATGGCTGTTTAAATCACATCCAACTACATCATCGAATCAAAGAAGTTAGAGACAGAAAACACAGAGAGAGCATCTACACAGCAGGGTTTAACTCAAAATAAGCTACACAAAGTGTATGTCTACACTTGTCCCCTAGTTCGAACTAGGGAGGCAAATGAAGCATACCGAAGTTGCTAATGAAGCACAGGATTTAAATATCCCGTGTTTGATTAGCATATTCACGGCTGGTCGCCATTTTAAAATGCCGGTAGCCCGAAATAACTCACCACGTGTAGACGCAGTAGTCCTATCCAAAACCCTTCCCTTGAATTAACTATTACTCCTCATTGCACGAGGAGTAACAGTTAATTCGAGGGAAGGGTTTTGGATTGGACTACCGCGTCTACACGCGGCGAGTTAATTCGGGCTACCGGCATTTTAAAATGGTGACTGGCCGCGAATATGCTTATCAAGCACGGGATATTTAAATGCCGTGCTTCATTAGCAACTTCGGTATGCTTCATTTGCCTCCCTAGTTCGAACTAGGGGACAAGTGTAGACATACCAAAATTGATCTATGTCAATTGGTAGTTTATTTCAAAATAGCTTATTTCGAAATTGGGAGCATCTACATAGCACTTATTTCAAAACAGTGCACTCTTCCTCCAACTTCTCTTACTCCTCATACAATGAGGGTTACAGGAGTCAGAGTAAGAAGTCCTCCAACATGACAGTATTTCAACTTTATTTCGAAATAACTGTTTGCTGTGTAGACACAGACTAAGTTATTTTGAAATAAAGCTAGTTATTTCGAACTAATGTTAATGCAGACGTACCCTGATAGTTATTATCCAGGAAATTTCCCTGCCTACAATGACTTGTTCCCAACCATATATCTGCAAGTGCTTTTCCAATCTTTCTTTTAAAAGCCCATTGGGTTAATGCCACTTATTTTTGTCGGGAAAAGAGTAAAATTTTACAAACTGTTTCTCATCCTAACTTTTTCCTTCCTTGATTTTATCCTACTTCTCCTTTTTTTTTTATAACATAGGAACTTCTAATAATTTATTGTAACACATTAAATAATCCCCCTCCTCGGTGTTATGACACTTAAAGTGCTTGTAGACAGTTATGTTCCTGTCAGTTAGTCATCAGTTAGGCAAGCTGTTCATATTTAGTACTCTTTAGTTTTCCATATTAATGAATTGCTCTAGACTACTCATCAGTTTTATCCTCTTTTCTCAACTCCTTACAGCTTGTCCATCTGGTAACAAAATCCAGAACTGACTTCAGTTTCTAGGTGTGGCTGCACCAAAGTCCTCCAGCTCTCCATTGTATTTAAATATATTCATAAATCAAGTACCCTGGATTTATTCTGAAACTATGAAAGTCTCAAAGTACCCAGATTAACTATACATGCTCTAATGTAGTATGTGCAGTGTAGGAAAAATCAGTGGAAGCTGAACATACCTTTTTCTTTCATGGGTGCAAAGCGGTGTGGAAGAGTGAAATAGTTTCCTCTCCCCTTGCACTGCCCACATATGGACAAAACAGAATTACAGCCCCCTATTCTCTGTGGAAGTCGGGGACTACTTTCTCACTTCTCCCCAGGGGTTTCCTGGCATCACAAAGCAAAGAGGTTTTCCTTCCCATTCACTACACAGCAGGATAACAAAGTGCACCCTAAAGTGATATGCAGAGACTATGCATCTCAAAGCTACACTATACTAGCATGCTTCTTGGTGTCTTTGGCTTGGAGTGCAATACCTTTCATTGCTATAAGATTGTGTTTACATGAAACAGATAACAATATCTGAAAGCTGGTGTTCCTGTGTAAAAATGTTCTGACAATGGTATCTGGGTATTTAACATAAATCATTTGTATTCAACAATGAATCCCACTTGTTTTTAATTTTGTAATTTATGGCTAATAGTCTACTTTTTTTTAGTATAATCTTTATGTTCTGTGGGTAATAATACTGTTTTCAACTACCCAAGGCAATGGACAAATCTTCTCACAACATTCAGTCACAGAACTGATGAATTTCATGTTACTTCATGTTGCAGAACAGGATCCAGAAGTGTCACTGAATTAAAGGGTCCCTAATTATGGTTTGGAATCTTAGACTTGGCAAACTGGATGTGAAACAGAATACATCAAAATGAATAATTGGTTGAGAACTTACAATTACATGCACAGAACCACATTCTAAGTTCAGTTGCTTCCACGTAAATCCAAGTCAAAGCTTTAAAACTGATGTAATTAATTCAGATTTACCTGGCTATAACTCAGACCAGAATATGGCCCAGTATGATGGGTTTTTTCTCCACATAAAAATGAATGACTTATATAAGTGTGGGTGGAAGGAGAGAGAGAAAAAAATACTACCAGAACAATCTGCTCCTGTTGAAGTGAATGGGGATTTTGTCATGATTTCAAAGAGAGCAGGATCAGACTGCATAAAGGTAACCATGAGCTATTTATCTATAGCAAAATGAAAAGGTGTTAATTATAATGGTAGCTAAGTCTCACATGATTGTAAATTCACAAGATATTTGTTGTTTTTATTGTTGTTATTATTATTTTAATGTACCAAGATTTTTGCTCCACTGTGCTACGCACTATAGCCTCATTCAACTCTCATTCTATAACTAATAAGAACTTCCTAACATTTCTGGAAACGCAGTTCTATCATTTGATTGTTTGAGCACCACTAGCAACCACTAATTTCAAAGGCATGCCAGGAATGCTGGACCAGGCCCAAGAAGTGAAAATACATCTGCAAAATTATCATGATAATAACTGACTATTGTTACTAAGTATTTGTGAATATCAGTCAATGGGAGTTTGCATGTAAAATGGATGAAAAGTATAATATTCTCAGTCTGCTAGCTAGAAACAGGATTTATGCTGTATCTTTTAAATAATTGCATTGACTCAATGTTTATGTAATTTATTCTTAGCCTTCCTATCTTTTAATTAAGTTTATGTGTAATAAAATGATAGCAAATAATCCAAATATCCAGTTTCCTGGGGCTTGTTGGTTACTTGCTGCACTGGTCTGGTGCATGCATAACCATTTTCTAAGGTTTCCATACTGTGTATACCAAGAAATGGTTTTAATTGAACAGAATCCTTGGTGAAAAATATAAAAGGCATGCTATCTATGGTAGAGGAGTATATAAGGCAGTAAATTACTTTTGTAAGGGAGTAAATACAGAAACGAAGTGGAGACGTGTGGTAACTATAGAAATTCTTGCTTGTGAATGAATATATTTCAGTGACAAGAACTTTATGCCTACATAATAACAAAAGAATGTCAGAAAAAATTAGAAAACAAATGTTTTCCTTGTCCTTAAAAGTATTTGAAAATCTGCTTCTGCTTATTTTGAGTTTTCATTGATGTCACATTAGGAATAAGGCCTCTTAGATAAGCAATTTCATAAGAAAGAACTCAAAAGGAGGAAATTCACTCCACAAATAGCTTTTGCATCACTTAAGCACCATAGAAATCTAAATGGTATGCAGATGTAACCCATACACCTGCTGAGTGTGGGGTATTATACCATGTAGTGGCTCTTAGCCCACTTACAGAAAGGAAGAATGAGTATCCTCTACTGCCTCAGCTGAGAGCCAGCTTTAATTTAGCTCAGTCAGTAGAGACTCATGCACTGAACTCTAGAGGTTCGGTTCTGCCTGTCACTGTTACACATGCCTTACAGATTGGCTTGAATTTCACCATTATGAATGATTCTTTGAGGAAGTGAAAATTTGAAATTTCAATAAAAATAGTACCATAAAAAGAGTGAAGAAACACAGGTGGATCCTCTTATGCTTAGGGAAGGTCTACACTACATCGGCCACCTCTGAGCAATGTAAATTACATTGACTTAAGTTGTAGTATAAACTAGTCCTTGGTCTCAACATGAAGGAACCCATTGATGCCACAGAATCTGGGCCCAAGTGAGAGGAGAATTATAAGAACAAGAGACTCTAGGATAAAACTCAAGATAACAATTTTAAAAATAAAGGGTTAAAAAATGAATTCTCAAATCTGGAGATATTTAGATTGCATGTAGACATAGATATAATGTAACACAACTCTGGCTGAAACATAATCAAGATCAGGCAGACAGTACAAAATAAATGGAGAGAGCCAGAATGTCCCATTTATAATACATACAATACACAAGTGACTGCTGGTTAATGATTCAGTTAATGGAAGACTCACAAATGAGTGATTAAAGGGGTTTGTTATAATTAATAAAATTACACATAGTAAGGATTTTATTTTTATACTCTGCATAGTAATATGTGTAGAATGAAAAGAAAACCTTGTGAGCACAAGTGAGGGGATTCAGGAAGGGTGAATATCTAGATGTTCTGCCTCTCTGGCTTCTGGGACCTGCCTGGGATGGGGTAGACCAGTCCTTGAGACCAGAAAAAGGCCATAGAGAAGTCCTTTGAGGAGGCTAGAGCAGCTGTGGAGGATCCAGCCAATCAAGGGCCAGGAAGGCTATAAAAGGAGCTGCAAAGCACAGCAGCAGTCAGTTGCAGCCCAGATCTAAAGGAGTGAAGACCAGGTGTGACTGGCTGGCCGACTGAGGGATCAGCAGCGGCAGTGATACTACCATGGACAGCTCCAAGTGGCAAGCTGGATGGAGACTTTGCACTATGGAGAGACTACATCATGAATTGTCATAGAGGGAAGGTCCAGACACTGTCTCCAGGAGGGGAAGCCCTGGAGGCACCAATCTCTATCCCAGTAGGGAATAGACTGAGAGACTATAAACACCAGAAGGGGTTTGAGTATTTCACACAGGGTGAGTCTACACCTCGAAATAAGGTACGCAATTTGTGCTATGCAAATTGCATAGCTTATTTCAATGTTATTTTGAAATAGCTTATTTCAAAATTTGGCGCTGTCTACACAGTACCAAATTTCGAAATAAGGTGCTATTCTAAAATGTCCCTTATCCCTCATGAAATGAGATTTACAAGGATGATGGAATAGTGAGCCCTTTATGTTTTGATATAACAGGCTTGCTCTTAGGAGGCGGAATAGCTATTTTAGGATACTGTAGGTATTCCAAAATAGCTCCACTCTGTTGATGCAACCACAGAGTGTGACTTGGCTGGAGGGCTGAGTAGCCGAAAAGTTGGCATACTGAGGCAGTGCAGGCATACACACTCAACCAGACAGAGGTGCTCATGGGAGGTGATCCCATTACATTGCCCTAAGTGTAACAGGATCTAGCTGTGTTTCTTCATCCTTTTATCATGGTGTTATTTCCACTGAAAACTCATATTTTCACTTCTTCAAAGAATCATTCATAATGGTGAAATTCCGGTAAGTAGGAGTTTGATGAAAAGCTATTTATGACCAAAATAGAAATAGAAAATACATTATATAAGTATGTGGATATTAGTGTCTATCATATTAATATTATACAGTAGTTGATCGCTAGTCATAACCAATAAATCATGTGGCAATTGTGGTTGTTCTGAATTTCAAGTCATATCTGTGTATTTCATTGTTCAAAGTATCATAGAGTACTATTTATGTTGTAAATGTTACTGTTACAATGAACTCTGCCATGGCTAATTCATGATGTAAAGGTCATCTGGGTGGAGGCCTATGCCAAGTGCTTTTTAAAAAAGACAGAGTTTTTAAAGACTATCCCTGAAAACTGGGAGAAAATTACATTTGTTGGTTTCATATAAAAATGTAAAGATAGACTCAGCAGAATACTGTTTATCTAGCATGATGCGCTAGTATGAGTGACTATAAAGGAAATGTGTGTTCTGTTGAGTTGAAAGAAACTAAAACTTTTTTCCTGTTATAAAATCATGCAACACTTGGTCAGAGGATAACAGATGTTTATGACTTAAGAACATAAGAAGGGCCATACTGGATCAAACTAAAGATCCACTTAGCCTTGTATCCTGTCTTCCAACAGTGGCCAGCATCACATGACTGGAGGGAACAAACAGAACAGGTAATCATTAAGGGCACGTCTACACAGAAAAGCTAAAGCCAAAATAAACTACGCAACTTGAGCTATGTCAATTACGTAGTTTAATCGAAATAGCTTATTTTGGCTTTTGGCACTGTCTACAGAGAAGGAAGTTCAAGGTAGAGCACTCTTCCTCCAACTACCCTTACTTCTCATAAAATGAGGGTTACAGGAGTCGGAGTAAGAAGTCCCTCGACATTATGTTGAAATAACTGCTTGTAGTATAGATGCGGACTATGTTATTTCAGAATAATATTGGTTATTCCGAAATAACACTGCTCTGTAGTCATACCCTTTCTGATTCTTCCCCTGTCACACATTCTCAGCCTCTAACAAACAGAGGGTAGAGACCCCTCTCCTACCCATCCTGGCTAATAAGCATAGATGGACTATCCCCATGAATTTATCTAGCTCCTTTTTTAACTCTGTTAAAGTCGTCATCTTTACAACATCTTCTGGCAAGCAGTTCCACAGGTTGGCTGTGTTACATGAAGAAATACTTCCTTTTGTTTGTTTTAAACCTCCTAACTATTAATTTCACTTAATGGGCTGATTCTATGTCACTGAAACCAATGGCAATGGAAAACTCTATACATATTCACATTGGGTGTTGTACATTTTTTTCAATGGACAGCTGAATAAAATGTAGGGGTTTTTTAAGTCACATTGGCAGCCATTTGCCAGTACCCAGAGAGATGAGATTTGTTTAAACAATTTAAGATGCAGCTACTTTATAATTTCCTAAGTATTTTAAAATACACTTTTTTTTCTATTATGGGGACAGATTTTGATACTTGGAATAACAGTTAGGGCACGTCTAGACTACATGGCTCTGTCGATGGAGCCATGTAGATTTGTTTACTAGGCAAAGGGAAATGAAGCGGCGATTTAAATAATCGCCGCTTCATTTAAATTTAAATGGCTGTCACGCTGTGCTGATCAGATGTTTGTCTGCACAGCGCTGTAGTCTGGACGCTTCGCGGTCAACATCAAAGGCATTTGTCTACCTCCCCGGTAAACCTCATCCCAGGAGGCATACTGGGGAGGTCGACAAATGCCTTTGATGTCGACTGCGGAGCATCCAGACTACAGCACTGTGCCGACAAACAGCTGATTGGCACAGCGCGGTGGCCATTTTAATTTAAATGAAGCGGCAATTATTTAAATCGACGCTTCATTTCCCTTTGCCTACAACCCTAATCTACATGGCTCCGTCGATGGAGCCATGTAGTCTAGACGCACCCTCAGTGGCAGCTTTCTACACAAGTAGTTTCACTGATGTCCTTATAGGTGTTATGCAACATAAGCATATCAGAATTTGGCTTTTAGTAATCCATTTAGAGACAAATTAGGTTACATTTGCACATGTTGTATAGTAGTCGCAGTGGCTACTCACAAAGTAATGTTTTACTCAGTGTGCTGTGACAAAGCTTCTAATTTAACATGGTGAATCCTGAGCTTCTGAGTAGTGGTAGGTTCATATTATCTCTGCCTGTTCGGGGAAAACAGCAGTCCCCTGACTAATTGCTCACCTGAGTGGCTCACTATAGCTCTCAGCCATATAACAGCACTATAGCTATTACATGAACAGTGTGGAAATTTCAAAAATGAACTTAAATATTTGCTGCTCACAGAACCAGTAAAAAAATAAGTGGTAACATTTTTATCTGCATTCCTGTGCTATGAAAATATTGGTTTAAATTGGAAATGACAACTTCCACTTAAATAGAGCATGTGTCCTGTTGTTTAATAGAGAGCTCTCTCTATCTTTGTAAAATGCATGTGGCCTTAGAAGCAATGAATGCCCAAAAAAGCTTTTTGTGCTGGCACCACACTGTGCTTCTTTGTTTATGGGAATGGTCACTTTAGAGTTTAAGAAGAAAGGAAAAAAAATCCATTCTGCATCAGGCAGTTGTGCAAGTTCTTAGGAATGGAGAGTTAGTGTAAGTTAACATTGCATAGCTGCATTTTAGCAAAAAGAATCATTTTGTAATAATGTGTTGCTTCTGTGTTTAGAGAGCTTGAGGCTAATGGAACTTATATAGGTTTTGTAACCCAAGTGGCAATTTTAGGCAGTGTAGAGTCCATAATTTAGGTACAGATACAATATTTATGACATTTCCATGTTGTTGACATCTTCATTAAGATGTTTATATTGGTGGGGGGTAATGCTAAGATGAGGAAAGGTAAAAAGAACTTCATACTTTTGCAGAAGAAATGTTGAAAGTTGGTTTGGTTTTGTGGTTATGCTACTGGAATAAGACTTGCGAGAAATGGATTCAGTTCCTTGCTCAATTATAAGCTTTTTAACTGAATACAACAATTGAATGTGTGACATTGTACATCTCATTTACATTCATTGTGTTCCAGTTTCCTAGCTAAAATTGGAATAATAATGCTTCCTTTCTCCCATATTTTCTTTGTCTTCTCTACTTTTCAAATTGAAATTGGAACTTTCAAACAAGCCATAGGGAATTAGGTATCAGATTGTCATTGGATTTCACCAGGATTTGGGTGTCTAACTCCATTTGACTCCACTAAAATTCCCACACTGCACAATCTTTAGAGCAGAAATTGTCTTTTTGCTATTCACTTCTGAAGGGCCTTCCAACCAGGGCCGGCTTTAGGAAGTGCAGGGCCCAATTTGAACAGTTTTGGCAGGGCCCCACCACCCAGGATTTTTTGTTGAGCAAAAAAAAAGACACCCACACAACAAACCACAATCACACACAAATATCACATCAGAAGTACATAAGAACATAAGAACATAAGAATGGCCATACTGGGTCAGACCAAAGGTCCATCGAGCCCAGCATCCCATCTGCCGACGGTGGCCAATGCCAGGTGCCCCAGAGAAGGAGAACAGAAGACAATGATCAAGTGATTTATCTCCTGCCATCCATCTCCTGCCCTTGTTATGAAGGCTAGGGCACCATACTTTATCCCTGGCTAATAGCCATTTATGGACCTAACCTGCAAAAATTTATCAAGCTCTTTTTTAAACCCTAATAGAGTCCTGGCCTTCACAGCCTCCTCGGGCAAGGAGTTCCACAGGTTGATTGTGTGCTGCGTGAAGAAAAATTTCCTTTTATTAGTTTTGAACCTACTACCCATCAATTTCATTTGGTGTCCCCTTGTTCTTGTATTATGGAAAAAGGTAAATAATTTTTCTATAATCACTTTCTCCACACCATTCATGATTTTATATACCTCTATCATATCGCCCCTCAATCGCCTTTTTTCCAAACTGAAAAGTCCCAGTCTCTCTAGCCTCTCCCCATATGGGACCCTTTCCAAGCCCCTAATCATCTTAGTCGCCCTTTTCTGAACCTTTTCTAATGCCAATATATCTTTTTTGAGGTGAGGAGACCACATCTGCACGCAGTACTCGAGATGTGGGCGTACCATAGTTTTATATAGGGGAAGTATGATATCTTTTGTCTTATTATCTATCCCTTTTTTAATAATTCCTAACATCCTATTTGCCTTACTAACTGCCGCTGCACACTGCGTGGATGTCTTCATAGACCTATCCACTATAACTCCAAGATCCCTTTCCTGATCTGTCGTAGCTAAATTTGACCCCATCATGTAGTACGTGTAATTTGGGTTATTTTTTCCAACATGCATTACCTTACACTTACCCACATTAAATTTCATTTGCCATTTTGCTGCCCAATCACTCAGTTTGCTGAGATCTTTTTGTAGTTCTTCACAATCCCTTTTGCTTTTGACTGTCCTGAACAACTTTGTGTCATCTGCAAACTTGGCCACCTCACTGCTTACCTCATTTTCTAGATCATTGATGAACAAGTTGAACAGGATTGGTCCCAGTACTGACCCCTGGGGAACACCACTAGTTACCCTCCTCCATTGTGAAAATTTGCCATTTATTCCCACCCTTTGTTTTCTGTCTTTTAACCAATTCTTGATCCATGAAAGGACCTTTCCTCCTATCCCATGACCACCTAATTTACGTAAAAGCCTTTGGTGTGGGACCGTGTCAAAGGCTTTCTGGAAATCTAGGTATATTATATCCACTGGGTGCCCCTTGTCCGCATGTTTATTAACCCCTTCAAAGAATTCTAACAGATTAGTTAGACACGACTTCCCTCTGCAGAAACCATGCTGACTTTTGCCCAACAATTCATGCTCTTCTATGTGCCTTGCAATTTTACTCTTTACTAGTGTTTCTACTAATTTGCCTGGTACTGATGTTAAACTTATCGGTCTATAATTGCCAGGATCTCCTCTAGAGCCTTTTTTAAATATTGGTGTTATATTGGCCATCTTCCAGTCATTTGGTACCAAAGTGGATTTAAAGGATAGGTTACAAACCACTGTTAATAACTCCGCAATTTCACATTTGAGTTCTTTCAGAACCCTTGGGTGAATGCCGTCTGGTCCCGGAGACTTGTTACTATTCAGCTTATCAATTAATTCCATAACCTCCTCTAATGTCACTTCAATCTGAGTGAGTTCCTCAGATTTGTCACCTAAAAAGGCTGGCTCAGATTTAGGAACCTCTGTAACATCCTCAGCCGTGAAGACTGAAGCAAAGAAATCATTTAATCGCTCCGCAATGGCACTGTCTTCCTTGATCGCTCCTTTTATATCTTTATCATCCAAGGGCCCCACTGCTTTTTTAGCGGGCTTCCTGCTTCTAATGTATTTAAAAAACATTTTACTATCATTTTTTGAATTTTTGGCTAGCTGTTCCTCAAACTCTTTTTTGGCTTTTCTTACTACATTATGACACTTAATTTGGGAGTGTTTATGTTCCTTTCTATTTTCCTCACTAGGATTTGACTTCCACTTTTTAAAAGCTGCCCTTTTCTCTCTCACTGCCTTTTTAACATGGCTGTTTAGCCATGGTGGTTCTTTGTTAGGTCTCTTACTGTGTTTTTTTATTTGGGGTATACATTTAAGTTGGGCCTCTAGTAAGGTGTCTTTAAACAGTTCCCATGCAGCTTCCAGGGATTTTAGTTTAATTACTCTCCCTTTTAGTTTCTGTTTAACTAGCTTCCTCATTTTAGTGTAATTCCCCTTTTTGAAATTAAATGCCAGAGTGTTTGACCGCTGCGGTGTTCTTCCCAACACAGGAATATTCAAAGTTATTATATTGTGGTCACTATTTCCAAGCGGTCCAGTAACAGTTACCTCTTGGACCAGATCCTGCGTTCCAGTCAAGACTAGGTCGAGAATCGACTCTCCCCTTGTGGGTTCCTGTACTAGCTGCTCCAAGAAGCAGTCATTTAAGGCATCAAGAAATTTAATCTCTGAATCCCGTCCTGAGGTGACATGCACCCAATCAATATGGGGATAATTGAAATCTCCTATTATTACTGTGTTTTTTATTTTGGTAGCCTCTCTAATCTCCCTTATCATTTCAGCATCACTATCACTGTCCTGGTTAGGTGGTCGGTAATATATTCCTAATGCCATATTCATATTAGAGGAATGAATTGTTATCCATAATGATTCTATGGAACATTTTGATTCCTTTAGGATTTTTACTTCATTTGATTCTATATTATCCTTCACATATAGTACCACTCCGCCACCCGCACAACCTGTTCTGTCTTTCCGATATAATTTATATCCCGGTATGATAGTGTCCCACTGATTGTCCTCATTCCACCATGTTTCTGAGATGCCTATTATGTCAACTTCCTCCTTTGATAGGAGGTACTCCAGTTCACCCATCTTATTAGACAGACTCCTAGCATTAGTGTAAAAGCATGTTAGAAAACTACCACTATTTAGATGTCCGCCTTTCACAGACACATTGGATTTTTTTATGCACGATTGTTTCACATCTGATCTTGCCCATATATTATTTCCCACATTCCCTATCTGACTAACTTCTAGGGAATCCCTACCTATGGAGCCTCGTGTAAGAGAAGTCTCCGTCCGATCCAGGTGCTCCCCCGCACCAATCGGCTTTCCCCCACCTCTTAGTTTAAAAACTGCTCTACGACCTTTTTAATGTTTAATGCCAGCAGTCTGGATCCACCTTGATTTAGGTGGAGCCCATCATTCCTGTATAGGTTCCCCCTACCCCAAAAGTGTCCCCAGTTCCTAATAAATCTAAACCCCTCTTCCCTGCACCATCGTCTCATCCACGCATTGAGACTCTGAAGTTCTGCCTGTCTATCTGGCCCTGCGCGTGGAACTGGAAGCATTTCAGAGAATGCCACCAAAGATCTGATCAAAATGTATATCAATATAGTTGAACATTTTCAAAACAAAATGCCATCCTTTATTATGCAAAATTTTACACAATATTAAATCAGTTGCCTTAAGTGTAGGTCAAATATTTTCAATTGCAAACTATCCAATCTTTTCAATAAAGTTTAAAGTTTGATTTTTAAAAAGTTACCAGAGAGCGTTGCAGTTTTCTGTTACATTGATTTACTTTTCAAATAGCAAAAATTGAGTCTTTGTTAAGAAAGTGTCAGTTCTGTGATCAAATTCAGGTCCTTAGTGATTTCAGCACCAATGATTTCACTAGGTAATATGGTACCTCACCACCAATGCATCCTTTGCACTGCCCTTCAACACATTGCCTGCATGCTGAGTCCAAGGTCAGTCTACACAAGATTTTATCAATGATTTTTGCTCAAGTGATCACTGAGACAAGACAAGGACTCTCAGTTGATTCTAGTCAGCTCTGCCTTTAAACACTGGATGTAAAGTGTCAGATATAATTGAGGACTCCCAAATAGACTCTACACTACCAGGAATAAAACCTGTTTCCATCTTCTGTGACTTTCAGTTAGATGTGACTCACTATCCACTGCTTAGTGTTCAAGTTATGGTAGATCCTAAGCCAGGTCATATTAAGTTCAGGTCTTTTACCTTTTAATCATACAATATGGATAACAACATTTCATTCTCCCAGCTCCAAGTCTTAAGTGAATTTCAACCCAAAAGAGCCAAAATTGATCACCTTGACACAACAAGTGTGTCTACTGATCTCTGTGGCAAAGTAGGTATGTCTATATAAATAAGGTCTGCTCGTGATGCCTTTTCCTACAGTTGATTAACAGATGGCAGTAGATAGCTCATTCAGACCACTGGCTGATAACAGTTAGTCACCCTGACCAGTCATTAACCATAGTCATGGACTTACCCTACTCTCCATTGTCTCTATGATTCTCTGATGACCTGTGACAAAAAAGGAGGGTGGAAAGGGAAACTGAAGGGAGAGATCTCTCTAAATTCACCAGTCAAAGAGCAGTATTGCCAACCCAAAAATCACAAGGAACGCCTACACAAAGTTATGAGAATGGTCTACAAATCATAAGATTTTTTAAAAATAAAACATGTTGGATTTTTATTGGCCTTTTGTTTCTTGAGTATTTAGGGTTCATGTTTTAAAGCTTTCCTCCTTAGCTGTAAGGCCCAGAAGTATAGAGAACTTTTTTTTAAATTAAAGCTGAGATTCCTACATAATCAATTGACTGTAGGCCTTTAGAAAAACACCAAATGTTTTGAGACTCATGGTAAAACAATGGAGGAATTCTTGTGAGCCCATGCTTTGCCCACAGTATAAATAAAAAAATCACAATATCTTCTCCACTAAACATCCTAATGAGATACTGCAAATGGTGAACTGAATTCAACAGGTATCAACCTAGTTTTTCATATTTGAGATAGGTTACCAGGAATCATACATGACAATATGAAATCTTTCCACTCTCAAGTCAGCATATTCACAAAGCACCTATAATTTTGATCCATGCATTTATTGGATAGTGAAAGAGAAAGGAGGGGAATTAGTGTAGATAAATGTTCAAATTAAAAAAAAAAAAGCCTGAAGGAATTAGGGCTGGGCTCCTACATCTCACATTCAGAACTGACTTGGACGCTTATGATCAGATTTTCAAAGGTGTGTAAAGATCAGATAGATACCTTTGAAGATCTGAGTTGGCAACTGTCTCTTTAGGAGCTTAATTACCTTCGAAAATCTGAGCTTAGATTTCCAAGTCCAATTTTCAAAAATGACTTTAGTCACTCAAGTGCTTTTGAAAATTTTAACTGGGGGCCTAAAGAGACAAAAATAGACAAAAGGCAGGAGATATGGTATTCCTTTTAAAAACGTGTGACATCTATTTTTAACTACATTTTATATTATTTTTCTCCCAGGGGCAACTGACCCCTCCGGCCCCCTCACTACTCCACTGACCCCCTCCTGCAGATCTATCATCTTATGCATGTGCAAGATCTGTGAGAACCGTCCCATGAATCTGCAGTTAGTGTCTGTGGTGCCTGCTTCTGGGTGGTGTCTCAATGCTGCCACATTCACCTCCAAAGAGGGGGCTTCCCAAAGCAGGCCCTTGCTGCTGACCCCCAAGGCATCCACAGGTCCAGTCTCCTTTCTATGGGCCCACTTCCCAGGGCTCATTGATCTTAGATCTGGCTTCCATCCCCTCTCCAACCTTTGCAACTGCCCAGAGGTGCTCACCTTCCGCCTTATACATTCCCACCGCATTCACCCCACAGGGACAGTCTCTGCCTCACTTGTCCTAGGAACTATTCTACCAAGATGTAATACAAAGTTTCCACATAAAAGGACTCACTACAAAGCTAAAAACTTCAATGAGAGAATGATTAATACAGAGACATGTCTACATCTGCTGCAGGGAGACACCTCTGCCTGCCTCCACCCCTCTCTCCCAGAGTCTACAGCCCCATTGCAAAGCGGGGGAGTGGAAGGAAAGAGTCTGAGGCCCATCAACGGGACTGAAGCAGTCATGAGCAAGCCATGCCTGGGAGCCATTCTCTTGTCCATTGCTGGTGCAGTGTTGCTTCAGGCACACTGAAACGCAGGCACCTCTAGGGTGGGCTGGACAGCTGTTTAACACCTGCACAAGGTATCAGGCAGAGGGCAGTGCAGGCTGCCTTCCTGCAGAGCCCCCATCAGAACTACTGTGCCCTCCTGGCTTAGGAAAAGAATAAACAGGAGGATTGGAAATTAACCCGTCCAGTCTCACATCCCCTAGGCAGGGAATGCGCCAGCTACATTAGGTCCCAGCTGCAGTATCATGTCCAGTTCTGGGTGCCACATTTCAGGAAAAGTGGAGAAACTAGAGAAAGTCCAGAGGAGATCAACACAAATTATGAAAGGTCTAGAGAACATGAGATAGGAGGCAAGGCTGAAGAAATTGGCCTTGTTTACCTTGGAAAAGAGAAGACTGAAAAGGGACATGAGAGCAGCTTTCAAGTATCTAAAAGAGTATCATAAGGAGGAGGAAGAAAAATTGTTCTGCTTGGCCTCTGAGGTTAGGATGAGAAGCAATGGGCTTAAATTGCAGCAAGGGAGGTTTAGGTTGGACATTAGGAAAAACTTTCTGCCTGTCAGGGTGGTTAAACACTGGAATAAATTGCCTAGAGAGATTGCAGAATCTCAATCACTGGAGATATTTAAGACCAGGTTAGACAGACACCTGTCAGGGATGAGCTAGGGCAACTCAACTTTGGAAGCCCCAGGGGCCACACTGATACTTAAAGAACATGCTGAGGGCCTCAACTTAAGTATGGTTGCATATGCAAGCAAATATATACAAATAGCTTCTCTCACACTGACAGGCATGAATACAAAGATTAAGGAAAGACTACACAACACACAGGCCCCATTTAAGTCAGTTCTGTTGATATTAATAAAATGCAATATTTACCCGATTTCTACCCATGTGACAGCACTTTTCAAGAGCAATGACAGTCCAAGAATACTAAAACACATATCAACAGAAGATCGTTACACTGACTACTTTTTTGTTTTGGCTCCCCCTTGCCGGCCACGTGTTGATCCCCACATAAACCCAAACTGCACCGCGGGGTGCAAACAAACTGGCTGTGGGCAGCATACCAAGTTATTAATAAATATTTTATAAACCTTTACCTTTTCTCTCTGCTGCCATGTCTCCTCTCCTTGCTCCATCATCTCCCCTGGTGCCTGCTGCCCCCCAGCTCCTCACCCTCCTCTGCTGTTCTGACTCCTGCCCTTCTCACTGCCCTCAGCCCTCCTGCGACCTGCCCCCCTCCACCAGCCCTTCTCTCCCCCCTGTGCCCACTCCTCCAGTAGCCCCACTCTGATCATGTGAGCTACCCCTCTTCTAACACCTCCCTCTACACACCAGCCCTGCCTCTCTCCTCTGGTACTGGTCCCTCCCCTGCAGGTGTCTGCCCTTCTGCTTTACCCCAGAATCCCCTGGCACCTGCACCTTCCCTTAGCCCTGCACCCTCCTGGTGCCTCCCCCTTCCCTTACTGCCCCTGCCCCCTTTGCCCTCTTTTTCCTTGATGCCCACCCTCTCACTACTCTCTGCCCCCATTCCCCTCATGCCCTTCTGTGCCCTCACACATGACTTGCTCTGTCCCCACCTTTCTCATGCCCACCCCTTCTTTCAAGCCTTCTCCCAGCACCTCCCCTTCCCCCTCTAGCCCCCAATGCCCTTCTCCTCTCCTCTCCTCTCCTCTCCTCTCCTCTCTTCTCCCAGCATCACCCTGTCCCCCCTCCCACTGACACCTCCCCTCCTGCCCTTTTCCTCATTGTCTGCACTTGGCCCCCCTGCCATTTGTCTCTCCTCCACCCTGTCTCTTGGTGCCTTCCCCTTTCTTCCTCTTCCCCTTTGCCCAAGCCCCTTCCCCTCCCCCTCCGCCCAAGCCCCTTCCCCTCTGCTCCCCCCTCCGCCCAAGCCCCTTCCCCTCCCCCCTCCGCCCAAGCCCCTTCCCCTTCCCCTCCCCTGCTGCACAAGCCCCTTCCTTACATTCTGCCTTCCACTTTGCGGGTCTGGAGTCTGCACTCAGGCCCCGGAGTCCGAACCCGGAGCCAGCCACGCCCCGCAACATGGCTCCCAGGAGTTTTAAAATCCCGGGCCATGACATCATGTCATGCCCGGGTGTCCTCCCCGCCCACCTGCAATGTTGGGCATGGCAGCAGCAGCCAGCAATGGGGAGCTGCGCTGAGAGCTGCGCATGGCAGGGACGGTCCAGGGCCGAGGGGGACACTCTTGGGGTGGGGTGGGAGGATGCGCGGGGGGGGGGGCTGTCAGGGGGAGGCCGGGGACCGCTCCAGGCAGAGCTGGGGGAGAGACCCAGCTCCACATATTGCTGGAGCAGGGCCCCGGCTCTTAATAGTAACTCGCCGGCACACTTCCGGGTTCAGGGGCGCAGGGCCCCCTTAGGCGCGGGGCCTGATTCGGCTGAATCGGTCGAATCAGCCTAAGGCTGGAAGACTATATTCCATAATGGAGTTTTAGCTCTAAAATAAATCTCCCTCTTTTCTTCCTTGGTCTGCCAGAGATCAGGTTTATTAACAATCCTGATATGTTGCCAGAGCCAGGGGTAGGCATTTTGAATTTAATTATAATTAATTAAATTAAAATCCAAACTCAGTGCCAGACTCTGAAACCCTAACTAATCTGGATAGCTCTTTACTTTGCAAATGGTTGTATTTACTTCAACAGAAGTGCCTATCGAGTGAGCAAAATTCAACATGCATAAAGGTATCAGCTGTTTGAAATATCAGTGAGTCTTACTTGCTTTGAAGACCGTGAGTTCAAGTTTCTTCTCCAAGAGCTGCACTCAAACATAATACATATACTGTGATGCAATAATGCTAGGGGTCAGTCTGAGGGACCAAAATATAAAACCCTGCACAAAATCCCCAAATATCTTAGGCCATGTCTACAGTACAGTGATGATTGTAGCTGCCATAGTCGATCTTCCAGGGTTCAAATTAGCAGATCTAGTGAAGATCCGCTGATTCGAACTGAGAGGGGCACTCCAGTCAATGCCGGTAACCCTGCTTTCATGAGGATTAAGGGGAGTTGAAGGGAGAGTGTTCTTCCTTCGACTTCCTGCAGTGTAGAAAGTGCCAAAAGCCAAATTAAGCTATTTCAAATTCAGCTACACAATTAACATAGATGAAGTTGCATATTTTAATTTGACTTTGTCCTGTAGTGTAGACATACCCTGATTGTGTCTGATAAGGTGCACAGTACTGAAATACTTAATAGTATTGACACAGATTATCAGATGCCTAAATTCTTATTATATTCTAGTGTCAAAATACACAGACTTGTATTATAATTTCAAGTTAGCTGGCTACAGATTCCAGAAGAGAGTTGTGCATTGGTTCACATTTGGATGATATTCTTTGTAGTCATAAGGGATACAAAATGTTTTTTAAGTAAAATCTTAACTCTGAGGACGCTGTCCAAATAGAAAATTCTTTGACCTCTTATTTCAACAAAGTAGAAGAAACCATAAGGGCATGTCTACACTAGGAAATTATTTCAAAATAATTAAATTATAAATAATAACTCCTGAAATAAAATCAAAATAGCATGTCCACACTACAGGGAAGCCTTGAAATTAGTCTGAGGCAGGCTCCCTTAATGTGGACATGCTATCTCAATTTAGAGCCCCAGGAAGCACTGAGGCTAATTACTTTGAATGACTTTGGAGAGTAGTTATTTCAAAATTGTATCAATGGAGCATCCATACTACCGCTATTTTGAAAGAAGCATTATTCCTCATGGAAAGCAGGAGTTATTATTCAAAAATAACCAGCCCCTTATTTTGAAATAATGGGCTTGGTAGTGGGAATGCTCCACTTGTTATTTTGAAATAAAGGGAGTTATTTTGAAATAACTCCTTAGTGTATACCAGGGCTAATGGTCTTGTTACTATGTCATTGCTCAAGAAAAGAAGTTCCTTATTCCAATGAATATGAGTCACAACTAAAGATATAATGTTGGCGCCTATACAGTAGCTGCTCTGAAAGTACATTATTTATATAGCACTATGTAACATTCTGAGTATGTATAGAATTAGAGTATAACCAAAATATTTTCCAGTACTACCTGCCTGTTTACCTATTAATGTGTCAGAAGACTGTATATTTCAATTCAATTCTTGTATGTGAGAATTCTTGTGAAATTCCATTTTTCATGATATGATGGACACAGATACCCATAAATACAAAGAATGTGTGCATGTTATTACATTTAAACCTTGAGTTAAGAGATTTCAGGGTCTAGGAAACAATTTTTGTACGTTGACCTAGACAAAATATACAGAATTCATTATAAATGATTCATCTGAAGATGCGGTTTTTACCCACAAAAGCTTATACCCTGATAAATTTGTTAGTCTCTAAGGCCATGTCTACACTAGGAAATGGTCCTATTTTGGGCAGGGGCTGGATTCTATGACCTCCCAAGGTCTCTTCCAGCCCTAGGATTCTATGATTCTATAGTTCTGAAAGTACTAAATTTGACTTAACTCCCAATTTAACAAATTCAAACTAGTGTGTCCTCACTATGGGGAAGCCTTGAATTTAGTCTGAGGCAAGCTCCATTAATGTGGACATGCTACCTCAGACTTGGAGCCTCAGGAAACACTGGGGAGTAATTAATCTGAATTATTCTGGGGAGTATTTATTTCAAATTAGTGGCATTAATCCACAGTACTATTATTTTGAAATAACTACTTCAGAATTAGCATCACTCCTGACGAAAAGCAGGAGTACAGTTTTCAAATTCTATGGCCCGTTATTTCAAAATGATGGGCTTGATAGTGTGGATGCTCCATTTATAAATTTGACTAGGAAGGGCGGTTATTTCCAAATGAAGTCCTAGTATAGAACAGGGCTAAGGTGCCTCAGGACTTCCTTTTTTTAGATGTGTAATGTTAGGCACACAACTTCAAAATCTTTGACCTGCTTTTGCCCTTTCTGAAAGTTTAGGATAATAACAGGAAAGATGAAAGGTCAGGACTGATAAATAATGACAGCGCTTCTTAGGGAAGTATATCTAGTGTTTCCCTTGTACTGCATCCAAGCTTGCTCATTTTGATGTCAAAATACATGTTTCAATTAACGCCAGTGGGAATAGAATCAGGCCTATTCCCAATGCTGTAAGCAGGCATATTTGTCATTTATTTTTTATTAACTCTCAGTTTACCCAAAAGTTTAATATAAAGGGGCAACGCTACATTTAACGAAAACTAACATAATTCTGAAACTGATTTCCCTTTTCTGCTTATAAAGGTAGCCAAACTTCTGGTATTCTCACTCTAGCAACTTGTAGTCCCAGCTTCAGTTTAGAAATTCACACACAACATATCAACATAATGAATCATCACAGACAGCATAGTCCTCATTAAGTTGGTGAAAGTTTCACCTGACTAAGCTAAGGCTTATATTGCTGTACATGCAAATTTTGATAAATACTACAAAAACATGCTGAATTTAAATAAAAGTGCTCTATTCAAAATGAAGTGTTAATCAAAATAAGGTAATAATGAATGGAACACTCAGATGCTATAGCTCTGCATTACTAACCATTTCAAACTCATTTGTTCTACTAAAAGTAATCCTGCAATCTAACATCCTGAAAAGTAAGTTTTCAGTAAAAACTGTGAGAAAGGGTTTCCATTTATTGTACAGGTAGTTGCTTCAAATACATTTAATATCAAAGAACCAGAATAGTTAAACTGTAGTGCTTTTACTGTACTCATGTATTTTAACATTATTTTTGTAAGTTTTGTTTTGGTTTTATGGAATGTTTACTGTTTCAAAATGATTTAGCTGAGAGAATTAATTTCTGTAATGTCTAACTTCTGAGGTTATTCAAAACATTTTCCTCTCATATAGAAAAAAATGTGTATTTGTGAAATACATATACAATGCATGATAATATGGTGCAATATAAAAAATGTGTTAGCATGACTTCAGGATCACAACATTCTGCAGAAATGGTGAAGTCACAAGAAAGTTATATAGGATGTTCCAAATTAATGTCTAAAATTTATACCATTATGTACTCTCTACATACCATATACAATATTAACAATGTTTCAGAGGATTGTTTTTTATCCCTCCATCTATGAAACCATCTGATCCAACGTGAATCAAAGTACTTCAAAGATATCCCATTTACTTCAATAGGCTTTCTATTAAACCATATGTCTTCCTGTGGAGAATATGAAACACCAGTACATTTTCTATACCTAGAAATGTCATGTTTGTAAACTTTGGACCCATTTGACACTAAAAACAAGTACTTGTTTCAACAGTGATTCTGAGATTATTTTCAAAACTATATTTCTTCCATTTCTAGTCTCTCAAGATCACAAGAAATGTTAGGTATCAATATGTAATGGAACAAACCTCTTTATAGAGCGGAAGCTGGCAAGAGTACAGGACCAGATCTTGTTCATTCTGGGCTTTAAGCAACACCATTTGGAAGGGGTGGGGGAAGAGAAGATAATTTCACATCTGGAAAGAAGAGGATATATGTCTTAGACAAGTTGATTCGTAAAAGGTGTTTCTTTGAAACTTTTCAAGAGATTGAAATGTTCAAATGCATCCCAGCATATGATAAAAACTTTCCAACTGCCAAGGTGGTTAAGCACTGAAATAAATTGTATAGGGAGACTGTAGAATCTCCATCATTTGAGATGTTTAAGAGCAGGTTAGACAGACAGCTGTCAGAGATTATCTAAATGGTGCTTGGTCCTGCCATGAGTTCAGGGAATTGGACTTGATGACCTCTCAAGGTCCCTTCCAGTCCTAGTATTCTATGATGTTATATACTACTAGTGGACAGAGACTTAAAAGTCCATAAGTTTATTGATCATCAGTCTTGACTTCTCAAATAAAGTTGCATTTAATGTTTCAGTTAAACCTGAAATTCAATCTGAATGTAGTGTTTCCCTAAAAGATGGAATTTAGGCTCACTGGAGGCATCCATTATGTGCATAATTGTATACATTTTGTGTATAATTGTATAATGTGTATTGTGCTATGCAAATTGTGTATTTTATTTTGAGATTATTTCAAAATAGCTTATTTCAAAATTTGGTGCTGTCTACAAAGTGCCAAAATTTGAAATAAAGTGCTATTTTCAAAAAAACCAGAAACAGGATTACAGGGATGAAGAATAGCTATTTCAGGATATCCGCTGTGTAGAGGTTTATGTACATATTTTATGTATATGTGTATAATTGCATATTATATACATATTTTATGTTTACACTAGTTGTGCATGTGTAATTTAAATACACATGCATCTAATTAGACATATTACCATTTATTTTTAGATCATTCAGAATGCCAAGTGTACTGCAAAGTACCTAGAGCTCAACTTAAAGATGACCCACAGTGACAGCTTGAAAGCAAACTGAAGGAGCTTCTCTTTATCGATTTAAAACGAGTTTACACGTGAACTGCTAATCTCCCAATTGGTAATAAAAGGAAAGCAATCAAGAAAACGATGTGTAGTTTGTGTCTTCAAGTGACCAATTGTTGAATCACTGGTTCGGTCTCTCTTCCCCTCCCTCCGTCAGTTCTGGGGCCGGCCGCAAAGTCTTAAGCTTGTGCTGTGTTCGGGACATATTCTGCGAGGCTGATTCCCATCTCCAGAAATAATATCTAGAAGCTGCTTTTTGGCTTCATCCGCGGCATTCCAGGAGAAAGCCGATTTGCCGCCCTGCACTGCCATCTCTTGGCCACCGGGCCTCACTGTTCTTCCCCCGCTCCACCATGTCTGCCGCAGCTTTGCTAACCCGGCAGCTTCAGTGAGCAGGTGCCCGAGCCCCGGCTCCAGGCTGCCTCTTGCCACGGAAAGGGCTTAGAGCAGAGTCACCCGACCTCTCGCAGCGCCTAGTGCCCGAGCGCCTCAGCGCCGTTCTCGGCTGCAGGCCGGCCGGCGCGCCCACACCCCCGCCTGCCTTTGGCTGCGGGAACAGCGGGGAGAGTGACAAGCCCCCTCGCTGTAAGGACGGTGGCTAGTGAAAGCTGCTCCCGCGGCCCCAACGACCTCGCTGCCTGGGAAGCAGCGGATGCAGCGGAGGCTGCCAGCCCCCAAGCAGGAGAAGCGGCGGCGGAGGCTCTGAAGTGGGAGGCGGCAGCAGTAGCCCGGCTCCCCGCTCTCCCGCGCCGCGCCGAGCCGCCAGACGAAGGGGAAGATTAAACCCTGGCACGCAGCGCCGCCCTCTTCCTCCCTCCCCCCCCCCCCGCGCCAGTCTGGGTCTGACTGAGCCGGCGGGGGGACCCGGCCGGCAGACGACGGTGCGAGGCGGAGGAGCGACTCGCGCGGCCGGGGCGGGGCGGGGCCGGACGCTGCTGCAGAGCCGGGCGAAAGTTGCCCCGCTCCGCGGGCAGGGGCAGGCGCGCCGCGGCCGGGAGGCTGGTTGTATCGGCATGCGGGGGCGTGTGTGTGCCAGCTGGCTGCCCCGCAGCGAGAGGCAGCCACGGCGCATCCTCCTTCTCCTCCCCTTAGCTCCCTGCGCGCCGACGCTCCTTGCCTTCCCCCTCTCTGGGCGCCCCTCACCCCCCCGCTCTCCTTCCTGAGCCCTCCTCGCCCGCCTCGCCTCTCCCCTCCCCTCGCCCCGCGCTCTGGACCCTCCGCTGGCCCGCCTCTCTCCTCCCTTCCCCCCTCCCCACTCTCCACCCTCAGCCTGCCCCCACCCTCTTGCTCGCCCCTCCCTCTCGCCACCACCCACCCCCCCCCCCCACCCCGCCACTCGCTGGTCGCGGGGCGAGCGCTGAGAGCAGCTTCGGGAGCCAGCCCTTGGCACCGCCGCCGCCGCCGCCGCCGCCGCGCGTCCATGTGTGTGTGCCGCGGGGGCTCGGCGCACACTGGGCGGGGGGCGCCGTGTGCGTGCGTTTCCTCTCCCCCCTTCCTGTCTGCGAGCCCCGCCGCCGCCGCTCGCCTTCGCCCGGCCGGCTCGCACGCCGCGCACACCCCAAACAGACAGCTGTGTGGGTTGCCACAATGCTTGGGCCCTGGAGATTTCAGGCTCAGTAAGTATCGGGGTTGACTCCCCCCCGCCCCCCCACGCCCCTCCTTCCTGCCGGTGTCTTTTTGTGGCTTCCCAATCGCCCCCCCTCCTCCTCCTCTCCAGCAACTCCTCCCCTTCCCCCCTCTGGAACAGGATCTCTCCCAACCCGGGGTGCTGTTCAGTTAGGCGGCGATGTCCGGCGGCGGCTGCTGCTGCTGCTGCTGCTGTCGGCGGTACTGAAAGCTGCCCAGAGCCGGCCGTGCAGTGCGGCGAGCTAGGGTTTGAACTCTTCGGCGGAAAGAAATACACCCCCTCCCCCCTCCGCGCCAACTGTGACCCTCCACCGAGAGCTGGCAAGGAGCGGCGCACAGCCATCACAGACGGGCTTCCCAGGCAGGATCGCAGCCGTGTATAGCCCAGAGTCAACTTTATTTTCTTTCTCTCCACCCCCGTGGGGGGGTTTCTGAAGGAGGAAAGGGGGAGGGGAGACCGTATTTATCTCCTTTACTAACCGTAATTGAATTAAAGTTGCAAAACGGACGGGAGTTTGATCCTGCCCCGGCACGTTTCGCGATGGCTTTTTTTTTTTTTTTTTTTTTTTTTGGATGGTTTGGCTTGGTTTGGTTTCAAGCCCAGGCGGTTAATGGATGAATGGATCTGATCGGGCTGGGAGAATTTGCAAGGTAAATGCTCTAACTAGAAAGATTTCCGCTGCTTTCATGCAGTGAAGCCGTTTGGCTTCAGCATTTTCGATCCGGTAGACATTGGGTGACAATTATATGCATATATTTAATATATTTATATTCGTCGAGACGCCCGATTTCCTGCGGCTTCCCTGTGCTGCAAGTGTTAGGTTTCCAGCGTTGAACTCGCTGCCACAAGAGATCTCTTGCAGTGAGGAGACTTATTTTTAGGGTGCGTTTCTCCAAGCGAGTGTTGCTGTGAGGACCGAGGCTCTGAGAAGGTTGACGGTAGAAAATGCAGTCCTGCTCCACGACCACAGTATTTAAGTCCCAATGACTTCTTAGTCTTCCCCCGAAGCGCCAATAGCAACACATACACATATTCCGGCTCTTAATATTATCTTTAGTGAAGTAGGAGAAAGCTTCAAGGAGACAGACTGCAAGAGAGAAAGAAAATCGGATTTGTTTCCGGTTAGATGAAATTCGGGTATTAAATCACTGACGTAGGTCAATGGTAGATTTTTTCCCCCCGTTGGCTTTCAATCAGCGCGGGTGTCTTCTCCCCTAAAGGATGAAGAGCACTGACAGCCATCGTTGCTTATAATCAGCATCTCCATTTGCTTGAGACCTATTTAAATCTTTCTGCTTCTATGAGACTAGTTTTACAAAACATTGGAAATAACAGTATGCCTGGTATGGCTCAGTCTGCGAAGATGTTCTTCACATTTTATATTTTTTTCACAAATGTTGGGTGAGTGGCTCAAACCTCTCTCTCTTTCTCTCTCTCTTTCGCTCTCTCTCCCTCTCTGTGTTCATAAATATTAACGGAGTAAGATTACTTATGTGAATGAAGATGCAAATCCCACCATTCAATACTATTACTAAAGCGAGCTAGTAAGTGCATTCAGTTACACGGTGGATGTGTTCCATTGCATTGCTGGAGAAGTCCGTTACAAAAGTTAAGTGTTTTTTAAAAATATGCATATATATGTATATTGAGACATAAACCGTATTAGGGTAGAGGTGAATTCTGGGATTCACCAGGATTCTCTGTGTGAAATTAATGTTCATATCTCACGGTCTTCCCCCCCCCCCCTTTGGCTTCCTACAATGGCAGTTCCAGCAGTGGTTAAAAATAATCACGGTAGCACCTTGTGTCTGTAAAAGTGGGGAAAGACCTTAACAGTGAGCTGTTCGCTGAAGAGGTTCTGAAAAGAAGAAAGGGGGGTGGGCAATAGGGCTGAGATGGGAAACCTCGTAAAATGGTGCTTCTTTTCTTTTAAATTAGAACCGTGAAACCGAACTGACAGCCATTTTATGTATATTTATGGGGCTGGTCATGAAAAAAAAATCGACGAAACACTGAAATGTAGCACATATGAGTAGAAACAGAATAGTTCCCAGTGTGACCTTACCTTTTAAAAATACAAAAGACGTTTAACCTACTAGGAGTTGCACATCATCCTTTCAGATAGACTCAGTGTTACTCAGATTTTAAAGCACTTGCAATTAGAAAAGACAAGATTTTATTTTTAGATCAACCTTCTTTACCTCCCACGCTAAAATAAATAATTGAAAACTTTGTGTCCGGTTAGTTTAAAACCTGTACTCTATTATGTTGTTTTCTCTTCTTGTACTTACAGGAGATAAAATGTACGCATGCTGCCCTGCAGTAACTTTGGAACAGGACCCCAACAAAAAAATGCATATCTGGATACTGCAGACGATAGCGGTTGCTTTAACATCGCTAGTCCTGTCGTGGGCAGAAAGCATCGAGTATTATGGGGAAATCTGTGACAACGCGTGTCCTTGCGAGGAAAAGGACGGCATCTTAACGGTGAGCTGTGAAAACCGAGGGATCATCAGCCTTTTCGAGATCAGCCCACCAAGATTTCCTGTCTATCACCTCTTGTTGTCTGGGAACCTTTTGAATAGGCTCTACCCAAACCAGTTTGGCAATTACTCTGGGGCTTCGATTTTGCATCTAGGGAGCAATGACATACAAGATATCGAAACTGGGGCCTTTCACGGTCTGCGAGGCTTAAGGAGGCTGCACCTGAACAATAACAAGCTGGAACTATTAAGAGATGACACTTTCCTTGGTCTGGAGAGTTTGGAGTATCTACAAGTCGATTATAATTACATCAGCACCATTGAACCCAATGCTTTCAGCAAACTACATTTGCTGCAGGTGCTCATCCTCAACGATAACCTCCTCTCCAGCTTGCCCAACAATCTTTTTCGTTTTGTACCCTTAACTCACCTGGACTTGAGGGGTAACCGGTTGAAGCTGCTGCCCTACCTGGGTCTTTTGCAACACATGGATAAAGTGGTGGAGCTGCAGCTGGAGGAGAACCCCTGGAATTGCTCCTGCGAGTTGATCGCTCTGAAGGATTGGCTAGACAGTATCTCCTACTCGGCTCTGGTGGGGGATGTGGTTTGTGAAACCCCTTTCCGCTTGCACGGCCGAGATTTGGATGAGGTCTCCAAGCAGGAGCTATGCCCTAGGAGACTCATCTCGGATTATGAAATGCGACCGCAGACACCTTTGAGCACTACAGGGTATTTCCACACTACCCCCGCCTCGGTCAACTCCGTGGCCACTTCCTCCTCGGCTGTTTACAAATCCCCCTTGAAGCCCCCTAAGGGCACCCGTCAACCCAACAAGACCAGGGTGCGTCCCACCTCCCGCCTACCCTCCAAAGACCTGGGATACAGTAACTACGGCCCCAGCATCGCCTACCAGACCAAATCCCCGGTGCCCTTGGAGTGTCCCACCGCCTGCACTTGCAACCTGCAGATCTCCGATCTGGGTCTCAACGTCAACTGCCAGGAGAGGAAGATCGAAAGTATCTCAGAGCTCCAGCCTAAACCCTACAACCCTAAGAAGATGTATCTGACCGAGAACTACATCGCCCTGGTGCGCAGAGCAGATTTTCTGGATGCCACCGGGCTGGATTTGCTGCACCTGGGCAACAACCGGATCTCGGTCATCCAGGACCGGGCCTTTGGGGATCTATCTAATTTGAGGAGACTCTACCTGAATGGGAACCGGATTGAGCGGCTGAGCCCTGAGCTGTTCTACGGGCTGCAGAACCTGCAGTACCTCTTCTTGCAGTACAACGTCATCCGAGACATCGAGGCTGGCACCTTCGAGTCAGTCCCCAACCTCCAGCTCTTGTTTCTGAACAACAACCTGCTGAGATCTTTGCCCGCCAGCATTTTTTCCGGCCTGACGCTCTACAGGCTGAGCCTGAGGAGCAACCACTTCTCCTACCTGCCCGTGAGCGGGGTGCTGGACCAGCTGAAATCCCTGCTGCAGATCGACCTGCACGAGAACCCCTGGGATTGCACCTGCGACGTGGTGGGCATGAAGCTGTGGCTAGAGCAGCTTAACACCGGCGTGCTGGTGGACCAGGTCATCTGCGAATCGCCCAAGAAGTTCGCCCAGAGCGACATGCGGAGCATCCGCTCCGAGCTGCTGTGTCCCGACTACTCCGACATCATCGTCTCCACCCCCACCCCCTCCTCTGTCCAGCTGCCCGCCCGGACCACCCTGTTCTCCTCCACAGTCAGGCTCAACAGCACGGGCGCGGCGGGGGGCGCGGTGCCCTCGGGCGGCGGCGGGGGCGGACACCCCTCGTCCTCGGTGCCGCTGTCGGTGCTGATCCTGAGCCTGCTGCTGGTGTTCATCATGTCCGTGTTCGTGGCGGCGGGGCTCTTTGTGCTGGTGATGAAGCGCCGCAAGAAGGGCCAAGGCGACCCGGCCAGCGCCAACAACTCCGACGTGAGCTCCTTCAACATGCAGTACAGCGTCTACGGCGGCGGGCACCACCACCACCCGGCGCCGCCGCAGCCCCGCCACCCCCGCGCCGGCGGCCCAGCCCTGCCCAAGGTGAAGACCCCGGCCGGGCACGTGTACGAGTACATCCCGCACCCGCTGGGCCACATGTGCAAGAACCCCATTTACCGCTCCCGGGAGGGCAACGCGGGCGAGGATTACAAAGATCTGCACGAGCTCAAGGTCACCTACAGCAACCACCACCTGCAGCAGGGGCCACCGCCCCCGCCTCCCCCGGGGGAGGAGCCCCTGCGGAGCCCCTCTTACAGCGTCAGCACCATCGAGCCCCGGGAGGAGCTGCTCTCCCCGGTGCAAGACGCCGATCGCTTTTACAGGGGCATTTTGGAGCCCGAGAAACATTCCTCCTCCACGCTGGGAGTGGGCACCCCGGGCAATAACCTCCCCGATTACCCCAAGTTCCCCGCCGCCTACACCTACTCCCCCAACTATGACCTTATGCGGCCCCATCAGTACTTGCACCCGGGGGCGGGGGACAGCAGGCTCCGGGAGACGGTACTCTACAGCCCCCCGAGTACTGTCTATGTAGAGCCCAACAGGAACGAGTATCTGGAGTTAAAAGCAAAACTAAACGCAGAGCCGGACTACCTCGAAGTGCTGGAAAAACAGACCACATTCAGCCAGTTCTGAGAATCCCCTCCCTGCCCCCAACAATCACATCAACTCCTCCTCCTCCTCCTCCTCCTCTAGAGTATTTGTATTCAACAACCACACACAAAAACAAAGAACCACAAATGCTGAGCCCCTTCCTCCCCCCTTTAACTCATTTTGTTGTAGGGTGAAGTGCCTTGGCACAGGATTTTCAGCTTCTGGGGAATGATACTGAAAGGGTGTGCTGTTTCATTTTTATTTTTACAAGTAGGAAACAATCTATTGTGTAAACGGGGCACAACACTTGCTCTTGTGTGTTTGTGTGTCTGTGTGTGCTGGGGAGGGGGGAAGAGGGTTTACTAAGGTCAGATTGTGCAGGTTACAAGTACAAAAGTCATAGTCACTTCCATTTTTGTTGGACAGGCATTGCTTAATTTTATTTTCTCTTTGGTTGAAGAGTGCATCACAGGTTTCCCCCTTTTAGCTCTGGGTGAGTCTTACTGGCTTTTAAGGAGAGATTGCACACCCGATTTAATACAAGGTTTCATTTTTTTAAGGATGTGTTTGTATGCTTTCTGGACTTTTGAATTAAATATATATATATATATATTATGATCTTTAAAAAGATCACCAGAGATGTGGACAAATCATTAAAGAGTACAGAGATATATGATCCATAACTGATTAGTAAAATAACTTATTGATGAACTATAAAAATATTTTATTGTAGCACCTATTTTTATATGTGCATTTCTCTTTCCTTCACTATTTTAAGGTCCAGTCTTGCAAATAATTGCATTACCCTAGTAACTTTATTCATGAAAGTAGTCTTGACACATCCTGAAAACACTTAGGCAAATGAACAACTTTGCTCCAGTGTGTGGTCCCATATATTTCAATGAGTAAGTAAAGTTATTCACATGTCCAAAAGTTTGGAAGGTTGGGGCCATAGGCAGTGCAACTGTTCTTATAAGTAAAGTTACATGGACGTGTAAGTGTTTTTCAGGATGGGGCCCACAGTCTGCTCAGAAGTGTTATACTACATGCAAAGCTTTATTTCCAAAGCTGAAGTGGTATCAGGAGGACATTTAAAATCACTAAAATTAACAGTAATCATGACCAAATCTTAAAAGACAATCCAAGACAAGGAATCTGGACAGGATAAAAGGATTATTGTATTAAGACCCTCCTGCTAGAGCAACTAGTTGCATTAACTGGTAAGGGATATGTGGAAATTGTTGATTTTAGCAGGAAAATTGTTTCTTTTCATTAGTCAACCAAAATATAATGATTTGACTACTGTTGTAGCCAATTTCTGATTGTTTTGTAAAATGCAATTGCACTTGTACAGATCCATATGTATACTGGCACTTTGAAAGACCAAATGATGGACTGTACAAATCTCTATATAATGTCTTTACCCCTTTGGGCATCAGGCAATGAAAAGGATATCCATACATATGACATCACTGTAAGATGGGACAACTGGTGTCTCATATGTATCCCAGCACATGTAATTTTATAAAAAATATATATAATTTCTGAATAAACACTTGATAACTATTTCAAATATAAGGACATCAAGTAATGATTACCTGAAATTCACAGATCTCGACAAATTCATACTTTGGTATGTGAAACTGCCTTTAGTAGCAATCACGTCTGAATAGAAAGGAACTAATAATCTGATGTGTTCTCTAGGTTATTTTCAAAACACAATATATTGTAATTTATCAAGGTACCTGACATGGATCAGAAGTGGATATTGCTATGTGAATCATCAACATGCTTAATAGTATAGTTTCATGTTTACTTTTGTTTCTTTTCTAAAGACTTCATTTTATATATGGATCAGGGTAAGTGATATTTCACATTCTTTTTAACCTTTGTCTCTTAGGTTATGATTTTGGAATTTGGCAAGGAGTTGATAATACATCTGTTTTGCAAAAGGGCTCTGTTCTGTGCTGCTTTTTTTCCACTTATGTAAAATATGTGTATTTATTTTTGTTTTAAACTGGTGTTCAGAAATTCAGGATGAATGATGTATTGGGATATGCACTTCCCTTCCATCTTGCCCCCCTCTTTCCAAACAAACAAAATCACATATGCATGACTGCACACAAGTTTGGACAGTTTGGAAATGTGGATTGTAAATGTGAACAAGAGAGTCTGCTTGTTTTATTGCAAAAAGAACAAACACATGACATTATGGTATATACTGTTCTTGATCTGCAGCATATCTATCATTGAAGTTAATGAGAGTTGTAAGTGCTGTTTGAAATCTCTTTCTGCAGTCTTTACTGAGAAAAAAACCTCCCTTTGAACTATTTCAAAAGCCAGTGGGCCTGATTCTCTTCTCATTTACACTGCTGTAAATCAGGAGTATCAAAATCTGCAGTTACACTAGTGTTAAATGGCTACAAAAGTGAGATGATAAAGTGCGTTGGCTTTCAGAACGACATGGAAGAATATTTTCTTAGTAATGCCTCAGTGATCAGGGCAGTATGTGGTCCTTCAGGTGTACACTTTTTTTTTTCTTGTGCAACCAAAAGGCAAGTGGATTAGA
The DNA here is from genome assembly GCA_032595735.1 of Pelochelys cantorii. Taxonomy (NCBI): domain Eukaryota; kingdom Metazoa; phylum Chordata; order Testudines; family Trionychidae; genus Pelochelys; species Pelochelys cantorii. The sequence continues at coordinate 92,301,608 of CM064326.1, forward strand.
CTTATGGGTGGTTTCAGTAGGAATGCAGGATCTGGTCCTTCATGTGAAAGGTACATTTTACATGGCATTCTGCCACAAAGAGGCAGCATCCACAAGTGAGTAAATGCACAGGAACAGCTTGAATTTATGAGACATGGGTGGTAGAAATGCCTGAAGAGTCTTTTTATGTCAAAGTTCCTGATGCTGCCATTTCCGATGCCAGTAAATCTGCTGCCTCTATATTCTCTGCATACATTTGATATTTGAGACCAGGAAACATTCTTACAGTCTACATACTAAAATCAGAATAATTAGTGTAATCCTCTTTAGTGTTCTATAGCACCTACAAGCAGAAAAAACTATTATGAGAATCGTTATTATAGAAGAAAATTAAACAATCAATTAACCTCCAGCAGAGTAGTGTTGAAGAAGAATTCTTTAAAAAGGCATGAATTTAGAAAAAAGATCATTTACTCATTAAGTATCCTGAAATACAACTAAGAGGGTCATTTGATAACTTAGACCTTAATAGAAATGAGATTGCCCATGGAGAGGCTACAATGATTAATTTTCTGAAGAAAATTATAGGTAGAAAGAGGAAATAGAATGGCTGATCACAGAAGTGTTTGTGGTTGTGCAACAATTTTTTTGTATGAAAATATGACCTTTGTTTTGCTAGCGGAATGAGTGAAACCATTCGCATGATGATCTGCTGAGTTAGTGCTGACCAAAGAAGTAAAAGTGTCACAGAAACATATATTAATACTTTTTTTCTTTAAGCTGAGAATTGTTTTAGTAGGGCCATTCCACTTGCCCTTTTTGTCCAATTATTGCCCTTTTTGACAAGGAGTGTTGAGTTTCCTGAAATGAAAGAGCCATATAGCTACACATTTTTTCAAAAGTGCATGTAAATTCATTATAAGAGAAAAATAAAGGCAAAAGGAACTCTTTTAATATAAATACTAGAATCAAAACATGGATTGTGATAATATAATATATAATATTTATTTATAAATGCAAGTCAAAACATTTCTTTATCTTCTATATTCACTATTGTGCCAACTGTTTAACATATTGATGCAATGTTATACATACATAATTGTGGTTTTAGGATAGATTTTCTTTGGCTAACTATTATGATAATTGTAACATTACCATGAAGGAGCTTATTTTTATATTCATATTTTGGATAAGTGGGATAGAATCAGTTCACCACTATCCCATCTATTTGTTTTCTAAAGATACATTTCCCACCATTATATAAAATGTGAAGTAAATCACATTTTTGGCCAAGCTGGTTTCTTTCACAGAACAACATAGCAACTATTTCTGGTTCAGAAGATGATAGTTTAATACAAATGGGGGAAAAAAATCCATACATGTGATATAATAGAGATTAGACATACTGTTTTCATAAAGGCTTGGCTGATCAATGTAGGCCTGTGCTGATGAGTGAATATGGTGTGTTTTTGCTATCAAATGTAGTTTAATTGGTAATTAAAGCCTGTAGGAGCAGACCCAATGTGTTTTTAGTTTCTATGTAATCTTTTAGGCCCTGAGCTAACATTAAATAGCAAAAGGGTGGCCAAACTTACTGGCCCACTGAGACACATCTGGCAATCTTCAGAAGTTCAAGAACTGGGGTACACCTGCTGGGGGCTAGAGCGCTGGGCAGCCATCAGCCTTCTAGAGGCACCTGATAGGCTCAGAGCTTCAGACCCACTCCTTTTAAAGCACCAAGACCTCCTCCCCACCAGTCAGAAGCCCCCTCATTGCTCTTCAGAAACCCCTATTCCACCAACCCACTGCCTCCTCCTCCAGTCTGATAGATCAGTGTTTTTCAAAGTGGTCCATGAAACTACTTTGAGAAACCAGCTAACTGTCCACTCTGGTGTGTTTATTTACCAGCTCTGCGGCCATGGAGCCTCACGGCTCCCATTGGCTCCAGTTCATAATCTGCAGCCAAGGGGAGCCCTGGTAAATGGCATGGGCCAGGCTGCCACTTCCCACAGCTCCCCTTGGCTGCAAACGATGAACCGGAACCAATGGGAGCCGCGAGACTCCATGGACACAGAGCTTGTAAATAAACACACCAGGGTAGCCAGTTAGCAGGTTTCTCAAAGTGGTTTTGCAGACAACTGAGAAACACTGTTATACATGGTGAATGGGGATGAGGGGAGCTCTGTGAGACTCACATTAACAGTAAAAGAGTTGCAAACCACAGTTTGGCTATCCCTGATAAAGCTAATGGACATATTATTGTACTTACACGGGATGGAATCCCACTGAAATTAATTTAATACTATAAGCCTTTTCTTTGCAAAACTCTTTCTTATGTCAGTGAGAGGTTTGCGTGCAAAAGGAATGTAAGATCAGACCCAAAGCAAATAGACAGCTTGTTTGAATATAGAGGTCAGGATTAGGCTCAAGGTTTCATATATTAAAAAAAGCTGCATCTTAAAATATTTATTTTTGAAGAAATATGTTTGAAGGTATTTACATAGTGTCACAATAGCTCAGATTCAGCACCACTTAAAGTATCGTAGAAATGAGTTTTGACCCGTAAATCTAACTGAGTAGGTGCTACACAAAAATAATCATAATTAATCATAATTAATTAATTTAACTGAAACTATGCTACACTAAAATCAGTCATTTCAAGGGACTATATTACATGGATGGTATATTTTAATTTAGTTGTAGACCTTTTTAAATTTTTATATGATCATCTCTGGATGACAAAAAATGCTTTCTTCATATTGTGCTGATATCCAGTAACATATTTCAGTTTTATTTACAATCAGAATACTGCTCATAGTACTAATGACAATTGTTCCATACTCCAGAACATTGACAGATCATAAAGCAAAGTTGATTACCGTAACAGCACTCTTTAGACGGGATTCAATTTTCTCATCACAAATTTCATTTTAAATATATAAAATGAAAATCATAAATATAATTTCAGGTTGGCAGTGCATTTTGCTAAATCAGATGTGGCAGCACCTTGACCTTAATGAAGATGTACTACTAATAATTCAATTTGTAAAAGTTCTTGCATAGATTTTTAAGTCATCAGAGCTATTTGTCAGCCATATGCTTTTTGGTTGCATAAGAGGGATGCAAAGTCAGCTAGATTTTACTTGATTATATCTAACAAATTTGAATATGGTATATTGCAGTTCATTTAAATTTGGTTTGGGTTCACATTATTATTAAAATACATATACACACATGTAATGTAACAGACCTATCTAAATAAAAATGATATTTTGCTATATATCATAACAACTTTCTTAAATGTAAAGGAAACAAGATGAAAGAACATGAGCCATACATACTATTTACTTTCTGTGAACATTTATTTCTTTTGGGGTCTAGTGCCCCTTGGTATGTACATTTAACTTTAATGAGGATTATTCAGGTGCATCAAAGGGAAAATAGACCACAGGGTGAAATTCTTACTCCTCTGAGGTAAATAGCAAACTTCTATTGACTTCAGTGTGGCCAGGATTTCACCTAAAATGTTTTTAAATAAACTGTATTCTGACATCTTTAACTTAGATCATATTGCCTCCCCTGGTGTGTTTTTTCCCAATATCCTTCCATATGGATAACTACTTGTCAAATTACAGTATATAGTCAAAAAGAAAACCATAAAACCACACCTTATAATATGCATCTGAATGATTTTTAGAGGTTGTTTTATTTCCTTATGTCTCTTTTCTCTGTTAAATCAAGTTAGTCTTGGTCTTTTTTAACTGAAGTTGTTAAATTATTTCAAAATTTAGTATGTAATGTAATCAGTATTGATTTTGGCTAAAATATTAAAATATTGTGAGCCGGTAGTGGTACAAACGTTTAGAAGCACTCTGTAACATGTATTCTTGAAAATAACCATCTAGCTCCACAGAACGGAGTTAACAGATATGTTCTGTTATTGTTGTGTTTTTCTTTCTTATTAGACATGAATCACAGTGATTGTTTTTATTTTTCAATATAAACATTTTTAATATGCTCCCTGATTAACATGCAATATCTGTTATTTGCAGAAGGCTGTAAACCTAATACTCTTAGAAAAAAAAATGTGGACCGATACTGCATTCTTTCATTAGGCTCTGATGCTGATCAGTTCCATGTAGGCAGACTTGTGCTTGCCATAGCTCCAATGATTTTAATGGAGCTCTGCCTGTGCCTTCACAGATTGGACTGCAAAATCAAGCAAAATCCTCTTTGAAGCCTATGGGAGTTTTGTTTAAAGACTTGTCTAGGGCAGGGAAATTTCCATAGTTGTAGTTACAGTGATGTAATTACTAGTGCAAATCCCTAATAGAGATACACTGCAACATTGAAGAATGAGGTTTTCTCTTATGCAACTTCACTTAAAACATAGTAGAAGCGCTATCTTGCACTAGTCCAAAGCCTCTACACTGGTGTTTTGCACCAGGGTAATTACAGTAGTAAAAGATGATCCCTATAGACAAGGTCTTGTGTCATAGTAGAACTGTGTCCAAAATATTCATTTATATCTGTTCAACATGGCAAATAATAGTTTCTAGCAAATAAATGAACAGATACAGTAATACCTAATGGATCAGTAAAACCACTGGCTCCATTGTGCAATATCTTATTCTGAATTTAAAATATCGCAGTCTTTACTAATGCTTATTTACACACATCAAATCTTCCATAAAATGTAGAAATCAAATATTTTTCTATGATATACAAAACTTTATATAAACTTTCCAGAAACATGTTTTCACAAATATTAGGAATAGCTGAAGTAACATTACTAAATTTGTTAGTATTGGCTAATTGTGTTTTGTCAATATAATAGTTTATGTACCAAATGTTTTCCATAATTTTTCCAACAACTCTCCGTAGTTTTATGAAGACATTTTTATTAGATGCATTTTAGGATCAAGGATGTTATTATGGAGAAAGAGAAGTGTTTATTTTCTTCCATGTTTATCATATCATATAATCTCAGATGAATTGTAGAATTGTCTGAAACAGGTACAGTAGGTACACATCATACCTCACTTATCATTTGAATGTTTGAATATTAGTTACTTCTATCTCTGTTCTTAATCAGCATGTCAGAGTTTCTAATTTAGGCATTGACTGACATTTTTTAATTTTAGTTTGCAATTATCTTATGAAATCCTTTCTCCTTTCTATATTACATTACATTTCTCAGCTGACCTTATCTCTTAGTCTCAGTATCAGTATAAGGCCAAACTCCTGATCACTTAATTAATCATTATAGTTCATTTTTTACTTCAAACATCTAATAATAAAATAATTTATCATAGCAATGAAAAAAAAGTCCAACCTTAGGCCACAGTCCTGCAACTTCTTATATACATGAATTACTCTGCTCATTTGAGTAATCTCATTTATTCAATGTGACTAGTACTGTGAGATAAGTTATGAGGTGTTTGCAGGATCCAGTCAAAATATGGAGACAGTACTTACAGTCCTGAGTCACAGCTTTGTATGAACTCCAATTTACTATTTTGGAAACTGTGTCCCACTAAAGACTGCAGAATTAGGCCATTATAATTATATTTTATGTTTCCCTGATAACAAAGAGAAGAATCTTGTACAATATAAAAAGATTTTCATGGTAGCATAATACAGTTTACTGTGTGTACTGATTTAGACAATGTACAAACAGTAAACTTTTGGAGAGAAAGGTAGTGTTAAGTGAAATGATCACAAAGGTGACCAGCAGGAGGGCCTGAGTTTGAATCCTGGTTTAGTCATTGCAGAGCCTGCTTTTTTTTCCTTAATGCGCTTGTCTGTTAATTGGGACTGATGATGATAACAATTATCCCAACTTCCCCTTATGGGTATTATAAGGATTAATTAATTAGGCAATGTCTATGCAGTGTTTTGAAGGTAAAAATCACTGCAAAAATGCTGAACGTCAATTGAACTTGAAACAACTTCTTTACATACGTAGCACTCTCACTAAAGTTGGGAAGTTTATTTTTTATATTTATTTATTCATTTATTTATTTAATATAGTTTTTAATTAATAGTTAGACTTGGAAACATTTATTTATATATGCATTATTTTGGCAGATCATCTCGGTGGCTATATTACCCATTACATTTTTCATTAATTCCAATATTCAAAGTTGCAGAAATTATGGGTTTTTAACCATTTTTTAATTGTAATTGATTTAAATATTCACAGTTGTAAGAAAAATTCTGACGGTATCAGACAATCAGTGAGGTCAGACACCAATTATTTAATTACTATAGACATTGTGATTCAAAAAGTTAAAGGTTTATAACCATTCAAATGCAAATTAGCAACATAACATGTCAAAATATGCAAAGTAAAGTCCCTGCACACTATATTAAGTTATGAAACAGCATTTTTCTTATGTTGCTTATATGTAAACATATATTATTGTTGGGGAAAATATCTTTTAGTTGGCTTGTGTGTATACATGAGATATCCACATTTAGGACACGTCTACAAAGCAGGGCCAAAGCTGATATAAGCTTTGCAATTTGAGCTATGTCAATTGCATAGCTTAAGTCGAAATAGCTTATTTTGGCTTTTGGCATTGTCTACACAGCAGGAAGTCTGAGGTAGAGCACTCTTCCTCTGACTTCCCTTACTCCTTGTGAAGTGAGGGTTACAGGAGTCAGAGTAAGAAGTCGACATTGTTTCAACATTATGTCGAAATAACTGCTTGCTGTGTAGACGCAGACTATGTTATTTCAGAATAATGTCAGTTATTCTGAAATAACCCTGCTGTGTAGACATCGCCTTAGTGACATTTACTGATAAAAATTTAGTCTTTCCATACTTTGAATAAGGACTGCAGGAACTGAATGAAGTACAGTTTGGTATGTCTACACAGCCGCGTTATTTCAGAATAACTGACGTTATTTCAAAATAAAGTGTGCATCTACACAGCAAGCCATTATTTCTAAATAGTTTGGAGATGTAGGATTTCTTACTCCAACTCTTGTAACTCTAATTTCATGAGGAGTAAGGAAAGTCAAAGGAAGAGTGTTCTTCCTTTGACTTCCTGCTGTGTAGACAGTGCCAAAAGCTGAATTAAGCTTTTTTTACTTCAGCTACTCAGTTGATGTAGCTGAAGTTGCATATCTTAATTTGACTTTTGTCCTGTAGTGTAGATGTGCCCTTAGAGAGCACATTTATCCAATTGTGGTGCCAAAAGACAGGCTTGTAAATCTGCATTTAGGCACCTAAATAAGAAAGTTTGCTTTATTTTTAAATACAATGAACATCTGCAGTGCCTATAGATGTCACTGAAAAATGACACATTGGACATTAATGATTCTTTAATTTTAGTCATCTCCAAGTTATTATTAACAACAGATAATGAAATATGTTTGTTGAAACTATGATTTTTATGTTGATAGTGATTTTTATACTTGCGGAAACATCTACTTTGTACGGGAGGTTTTCCATTTGTAACGAGAATCCAAAGTTTAGCTATTTCTAGTGCTTTTAAAACCGGGCAGTGTGTAGAAGGGGAGAAGATTGTTTTGTCCTATCTTATGTTTGCATAAGTATATAAAAAATCCATCTATCCTCATTTATTACGTGAGTATGAACAACCTGTATTTTATAGAGTAGAATTATAGTGTGATAAAAAATCCCACTGACAGGAAAATGTTCATCAGAGATATTAAAATTGCTATAGCAAACTGATGTATGAAGTGAAGATGTGGTATTCTGTGAATATAGGAGACACGTTCAAAAAGAGTTTGTTGACACTAATTCATAATAATCTGTCTTGCATACATATACTATCCTTCATTTCAAATGATTCCAAAATGGCCTTAAAAATTTGTGTCTTCTCTTGCTCTTAGAGAAGTCAATGGGACAACTGCATATGGGTGCAAGACCGGGCACTTGTTAGGTTAATAAAAAATTGTATAAAGATCACTTAACCTACCACTGAAATGCTTAACAATATACATCAACACTATCCACTGGTTTAGGAGAAAAAGTAAATATTATTATATCCTGATGATACTGGTAGAAAAGTTTAACTAGGCAAAATACAATTTATCCAAATGGGAATATGGAGCACATATGAGCTCTTAGTTAAGGCTCCCATCCCAGCTCTTAGTTAAGACTTCCATGTTAGGATTCATTCAACACACACTTCATTGTAGTATTTCTACATCTACTCTAATTATTTGCTCCAGCAGTTTTAATCAATTTGGTGTCACTTTTATGGTTCATCTAATATGTTTTGAATTGTAAAATAAACGCACCCAGATTTTTGACCTCCACATTTTTTTTTTGTTTTCATGAGAGCTAAATAATTTTAAGTCTATATAAAGAATTCTGGGGAAATATTTACTAATAAAATAAAACAAAAATTTCCCACCGCTACGTATTTTTTTCCTCATTACTTTTCATTTACTATCTGAGGAAGACTGAGTGTTCAAACCAGTGTTTGGCACATACATCTATATTCCTGCATTTTAAGTATTATACTATAGAAGCCAGAGGGGTCTTATTTCAAGATTTTCATATTTCATTCTTCAGCTGTGTAGCAACACGTATACCATCGAATCTGATTTTTTAAAATGTATATCTTTCTGTATATTATCAGCAGTAGATAATAACTAGCCTGTGGGCTGGACATGGTTCATAAGGGTTAGCCCCTGATGGTCCACCACCACTTTATGTACATGCGCCTCTGCAGATATGGTGACTTAAAGCTCCTGTTGGCCATGGATCACCATTCCCAGCTAATAGGAGCTATGGGAAGTGATGTCTTTTTCCCATTGGCCAGGAACAGTGATTGGCAGCCAACAGGAGCTTCGAGTGGCTGTATCTGTGGATGCACAGGAAAATAAAGTGGCAGTGGCCTGCCAGGGGTTAACCTGGCAAACCCCCTTCCAGTTTATTGTCCACCCCTGTACTAAATGATTATCATATCACAACTACAGGAATACTATAAGTGACATGTAAAGGGTAGCATAAAATGTAAAAAAATGGCTTATGTTCTATTTTGAATCTTTATGATCTCTAAAGAAGGTCTGAAATATTTTTGTTGAAAAAGTAGCTTCCTTTTTTTTTCAATTTTTTTATATTAGGTGTATCATCTGAGAAAATTTGGTCATGACAGGAGATTAAGTGAAATTATAACACCACAGCTGACAAAAGACATGTGTAAATAAGGAAGGCAGAATTTTGTAGGCAGACTTTGTAAAGCACTTGGGCACAAAATCAAATCACAATCTTTTGGAAGTCACCTTTAATAAATACACAAAAATTCCAGCTTGGAACTGAACTGCTTTTTCTCTGCTGCATCAGAATTCAAGGAGAGCAAGACCTAAAATAGCTTAAAAAGGCATACTGCACCTCCCAGTGCATCATAGGAGCAATCCTGTGTGGTAGCTCTCTTTGAAAGAATGTTAATGAAGGTTGCTTGTGGCAGGTTATTTACATATACAGACTGAAGCTCTCCTCTTAGTGGATTCCACAGCCTGTATTACAGCATGACTGTAGAAGCATCTGTGAAAACAATGGATCTTGGTTGAATGAACAAGGGCTCCTGTTTTTTCACCAACTTTCCTGGTTAGGTCAACCTTGTAGAACCTGATGAGAATTTCTTTTTCAGTCTATTAATTTCTGATATAATATAGGGCTTCTGATTTTTTTGTTGTTTTAACCAAAAATATCAATAAAACACTCCATTCCAAAAATCAATGTTTATTCAAAAAAAAAAAAAGAAGAAGAAGAATGCTGAAAATGGTTGTTTATAACTAAGGGCTTGTCTACATGGAGCAATAATATGGACTATGGGGTGTGATTTCTAAAGTGCACTGATGTGTTGTGCATGAATTGTTCCATACAGACCTTGCTGGTTCACATTAAAGGTACCCTGATGCACTTGAACATATGCTGTTTGAAACAGTACTATGTGAAAGTGCACAAGGGAACATTACAAAGAGATTACTCTTTATGGAATATACAAAGCCCTCAAACATCCTCATTTTGAACATCTACATAAAACTAAAAATAGCCTTTCCCAATTAAATGAATAAACCCCCCAAAATAGAAGCCCTATATAATGCATCAAATCTACCAAAGGTACAAACAGTTGTGCAGAACTATCTAAGATTATTTGTTCTGGACATGTTTATAACACTCTAAAAGTTGTATTAAATACATTAGAATATTAAATAACTTCCTGATTATTATGCATTGAACTCATTTAATATATTGCTCTTTGTGGCATCTGTCAAATGGCAGAGACAGGCATTGAATCATTTTTTAAATAAAATTAGGAAATAAACATCCATTAATTGACAGAACTGGAGGAATTTAGCAGTTCAGTCAAAACTAGGATTATTTTTTAACTTAAAGATAGAATTACTTTGTGGGTACTGGTAATCGAATCTTATCTTTATATTTCCTTCAATTTTTTTCTTACAAGAAGACTGGACATGAACCCCTTCAACAGGAACACCCCTTGGAAATCAGAGGGAATTCTCCATGTGCAAGGAGTGCATATTTTAATTTTTAAATAAATTTAAATAATACAGTGCAGCAAGCCTGTGCTAATTAAAGGGCTGAGTGACTTATGCAATATGGAAGTGTTATGCGCAAATGGTATTTCAAAAGTATTATATTTGATTAGGGCCAGATTCTGCAGTCCTGGCTGAAGTGTGCCTTGCTCAGGAAAAAAACAAAAAACAAAAAACAAAAAAACCCCTCTAGGATGTGGTTGTTGACTCCTCTGCATTGTATTTCGTTACTTCAGTACTTCTTCTGTGGTAAGGTTTTACTGAATAGCATATACTTTTCCTTTTCTGGAAAAATTTCTCACGTTAGTAACATGAATGATATGTTTGTCATTGTCTGTGTACACTGAAAGAAGGACAGCAGACATTTGATATGGATTTTAATCAGGCGACAACTTTATTATACAGATGTCTGGGACTATGCGATAGTCAAACTGTACAGGGCAGGCAAATCTCCATTTATTTAAATAATTACCAGGGTTTCCACCAGGCTCCCTTCATTTCCATCCCGGTCACTCCAGCCAGCCCATGGCTTGATCCTTACCATTCACCCCCTCGTTAGAGGATTAAGATGGGCTATGAGGGGGTGGGGTTTAGCTCCCTGCCATATCAATTAAAGGGATTCCCAACCTCTGCCCCATTCTGTTTGTTATCTAGCACTTCCCCTTATGTCCTTTACTAGACCATTTATCTGGTAACAGGATGCCTTCCCAATTGAGTACCTGCACTGGGCATCTGCCACAAGGAGTCTCCAACAATTGGCTACCATTCTTTCCCTTTGCCTGTTGTATGGAACAAAGAGGCTTCCCTCATCCAGGGTTTGCACCTTTATGCCCTTCAGACCTGACATTCCTGGGGGTGGGAGTCAGTGCCACAGAGCTGACCACTGTTTACATTTTGCAGCAGTCTCTGACCTCATCCCCTCTACCCTGGTCATAAAGCACAACTACACTCCCTTGGGATGCCCAACCAACATCTCGCCTGCTTTAATTAGCATACAGGTAAACATTTCTGTAAACACAAATTTCTTTAGTATAAAGTGGCATTGAAATAACACTTTTTTTTCCACATGCTCAATATAAAAGATAAGATTTTCTAATAAAAATTATACGTCTTGAATTTTTCCAGATATATTTTTCATGGATTAAATAAAATTCTTGCTAGCATGCAAAATATAATCTTTTCTAAAAATACATTGCATACTAGTTACTTGGCTTTTATATTTAATTCAAATGCTTGGACAAAAAAAATCATACTGTTCATAGAATTTTTTTAAAACCCACATTGCCTTTATTGTAAAAAAAAGAGTACACTGGTAGACTAAAAAAGTTAGAAACCAGCTACATTGGCTTTAGTTTAATTATTTGCACCTTTAATACTGTAAAAGCATAATTAGTGTAAGTAGTCGTCTGAGAAACTATGATAAAATTTACATTTTCATAATGTATTGGCACTTTTTTCTCATTAATGTAAAATATAAAACAAAGCATTTTACCAATGTATATTTACTTATTAAAATTTCTAAATATTTGTTATTAAACTGAAATTTAGAGGATTAACTCTTTTAAGAATTATTTTATATATGATACAAAAAGCCATATTTAGGAACACAGATTTTCATGTGATATTGCTTCTTTCAATGGTTTTAAATGGTTTTATGTTTAATAGCATGTATATTAAAGTGCAATTCAATAGCAAAAATATTACTTTTCAATTCCATACAGGTTACTAGTGTTTAGAGCCCAAACACTCAAGGGTGTAAGTAACTACACTCCTGTAAGGCATTCCCATCAATATCAGTAACTCATGGAACTAAAGTTACACACAGGTCTGTGTATTTGCAGAATTGGGCCCTCAGTATTTGTGTGCCTAATCTACAGGCAGAACTTCTACAGAGCTCACTCGGATTCTTAATCTCACTGAGTCATAAACTTTTGCCTGACATTTTGCTATTGGAATGAAAAATACATCTTCCCATTTTGTAATAATTTGCTTTATAAAAGAATACAGAACAGAGATCAAATAACACTAACACATCGGCTATACAGTGAGTTTCCTTATAGAAAAAATCCAAAGAATCTTTTTGAATTTGCAATATTAAATATTTGGAAACAACCTATATATATTTAATATATAATATTTATTTATAGCTCTACATATGTATATATGTATAAGTATATTCTTCATTATACAGCATCATGGATGTACGTGGTGTCTGTATATGTTTATATCTGTATATACAAGGATCTATGTACTATACAGCACATTAGACTTAAATTATACAGCAAGATGCCCTGATTTATGTGGCAGGGTTTCACTGAATTCTGTGACAATGTTAATTAATTAAAAGTCATTAGATAACCTTCATTGTTACTGGTGTAATTAAAAAATAAGTTCCACTTTGTGGAAATAAAAGCCTATTAGTTTGTATTATGACAGAGGTATATCATTGCTGTAGGCCTTAGGAGAAGAGTCTTTTTGTGTGATGGAACCTGCTGGGGTGCAGTGAAGCATACAATGGCAAGAGAGGTACCAGGGAATGGAGAATGTCTTGAGGAAGGAATCTGTGCATCCTAGGAAATATTCATCATCTAAAGGCGGTTGGTATGCTGAGGCATTGAAGACATCATGAGGATACTCTTCTTTCTTCGACCCCTTATCTTCTCCCTCTGTCTCTGAGCCTTTCCCTCTGCTTCCCCACAAAATTTAATTAATTTCATCAATTTTTTGAGAAAATCAGGTATGATAGGTAACTCTCATCTTTGTGTATCGTGAATCATGAAGGCTCTACCTCCTACTGACTCCTTTCAATAACTCTGGAGTAGCACAAAGACATGAAGAAAACTTGCTCCTTGGAAAAATATAGAAAAAAAAAAGCAAAAAGAAAAAGAAAGCATAATGGCAGGCAAACAAGCTGAGGAGCTAAAGGATGATAAGAAAATGGCCATTTTGTGTTTATGAGTACATCTACACAGCACCCTTACCTCAAAATAAATTACTCAATTTGCACTATGCAAATTGCATTGCTTATTTCAAGATTATTTTGAAATAAAGTGCTATTCTGACAAGTCGCTTAACCCTCATGGAACAAGGGTTACAGAGATGCAGGAATAGCGCACCCGTTATTTAGAAATATATTTTGAAATAATGGGCACCTTTAAAGATGTGATATTGCTATTTTGGGATACTTCCAGTATCTCGATATAGCCCTGATGTCTAGACATAGCCTATGTGGCAAACCAACACCAGAGATTTCTGCTTATCAGAATGGTACATGGTTATTTTCATGCATATATAATCACACTAGACAAAGTAGTCTCTGTGCATGAAAGAAAGGGAAAGATATGGGGAAAGATAGAGACAGAAAGTAATATTAATATTTCCTCTCTGTAACTACTCTTAATACAGGGCCAGATTTTGGTCTTAGTTACATGTCTGCAACTCTATTGACTTTGGAGTGTTTGCATGTGTATATGAGTGAACAACTGGAATGTGCTTGCTCTTCCTAAAATAAAAATGATTTTCTTTTACATGGGTTTTACCTGAATAGTAACAAAGATAATTACCCCATCTTATGCCAAAAATGTAAAATAATGACTCTTCCCTTATCTATGTTTTATGTCTGCTATGAGCTCAAAAACTCTGTAATTTTACTAAAGCAGTTGACACAACAATCTCCTGCATTTTTTTGTTATATTGATTTGTTTATGATGCTCCTTTCAGTTTTACATTGGTAAATGCTATTGACTTTCTTGCAATTAATCCTGATTTGGATCAGTGGAAGTTAGAGGAGACAGTCTTTGTAAGAATGCCACCATTTATAGATCTGCTTTATGGTGTGAAACAGGGCAGTTGTTCAGAATGCACGAGGGATGAGCCTGCAAACAAAAGGGAACAGACAATTGGGAGAAAAGTGGAGAATACAAAGGATAAACTAGATCATAAGCCAAAAAAAATCTTAAATGTACATCTATAGATTTAGGCTAATCTAATTTATGTTATCGGCACTTACTGAGAATATAAACTAACTTGATGGAGACTGGATTTTTTCAAATGTTTGGGACAAGAACTCTGTCTTTTTTTCCATTTTGTGGACATGAGAGTGTTTACCACAATAGAGCTTAGATCCTTAATAGTACTTCTAGGGACTAGTGACTAAGAATAATGATGACAAGTATGAGCCTTAACATAACATCGTTGTGATTAGTATCTGCATGTGCTTTAACAGGCTTTAAGTATTTCTTCATTACTTAAAGTACCACATGCTTTCTTTCAATATCCTATCACTGTTATCTGTATGCCTATTGTGAAAATCATTAATGTAGACAATATGCAAGGGGAATCCAAGTTATCATATGTGTTGGAGTTTTGCTAATTTTGTGTCCAACCTAAATTTGAGAGTGGGGATCTAGAACTATAGTGAAAGACTGATACATTTTATGTTACTTAACTAATCTTTTATCATTTTACTAATGAACAATATTTTTCTAGTTGAATTAATACTATTAAAATATGGTAAAATTCAGATACTTCAATATTATAATACTCTTACTATAAAAAAATAAATATTCGAGCCTCTGTATCACATTTTGTGTATTCACTGTAAAGTCCCTAGTGCTTTACACATGGGTTGAAACCTTGTTTGTATGGCTTCCAACACATGGCGGGCATATGTGGTACAGTGCATTGCTTTGATCCTCCAGGGTAAATGTCATTACATTTTAAGTAAATTGGGTAATATTCCCTTCCCTTTCCATCAATGTGCAGGTTGCTCGCTGTTCATTTTAATGAGTATCAATCTCTTAACATGACTGGTTGATTGAAAAAACATTAATGGTGAACCCAATGACACAAAAGTCAAAGCAATCCCTGTGTGGTGGATAGGCTAGATGTTTAAAAATATATATGCTCAAGACTTTTGATAATTGTTTCAGTAAGTGGGTCCTTCACATTAATAAATTAAGGGTTAATACATTTCTGCTGGTGCTAAATATTTTGTTATCTTTGAAAGACCAAGATTTAGAGCCAGCTGGGATGAAGAAGGAACATTTATAAGTATGAAGACAGAACATTTATAAGATAGAAACAGAGGTGTGGTAAGAATGTTGTGCTTACACAATCACTTATGTACATAGCTCTGCACATGCTTATGTATTCATGCAAATGTCAGAATCTGCATATTCAAATGGCATTTGTCTATAAAACTGCACACAGTTTGTGTATACAGGCTTTATCATTTGCCAGTGCAAGTGACTGTGTAAGAAAATTGCTCATGATTCCTGAACTCAACTAAAAAGGAAGGGTTTAAGTCACTTTGAAATGTTGACCTTCAAATAATACAGGCTGATAATAATTTGCTGTCAAAATCTCTCTCATTAAAATGTTCTCGATGTTCACAGAATATCAAATCTTCATTTCACATTTCAGCTTGCTGTAGGATTGGTAATATTTCTGTTGAAAATATCCTCTCTCCCCCACCCACACAAACACATGCACATCGAAGGGAATATTTATAGCATTATATTTCCAAATCTTTTAGCATTCCTAGAGTTAGATATGTTTTATTCTGTGGCTTATTTTTTCTCTCATTACTTTTTGCACATTATCCTCCACCTGACCTCTCGCATCAGCATAGAAAATAATTTTTCCTTAATATTGATATTTGAAAAGCAATTGACTTGAACTTACTTAACTGTGAGATCCTTTCTATATTTCTCTAATCCAGCCTTGCTCTTCTGTACAAATGCATGCATGCTGTTATGTCTCTGAATATGGGATCTAAAATGTAGTGAGGACATTCTCTACCTCCGTTTTGTATTATATGTTGTAGTTTGCTTTCAACCGTCTTGTCCTGAAATAGCAAGTTCATTGAAATAGCATTAGTCTAAATCCCTGCATAGTGTGGTATACTCCATATATCTTTTGTTAGGCAATAAATGAGAGTCAGAATCTGGCTGAAACCACTACCATCGTGAATTGCCACTTATGTGGTTTTTTCTAAAAATTCATGTAGTGCCAAATCCTGATCTCAGACATCCTGAGCAAGTCATACTGATGTCAATGAAGTAGTGTAGGTGGAAATTTACTCTGTTTTAACAGATTCTTTTTCATTTACATTATTTTTATACAATAATGTGATTACAAACTGATACTGAAATAACTTACTCCTTAGTACTACAAAAATGACTGATAAATGCAAAATGTTCTTTAGTGTTACTTTTATTTTGGGTCATTCTGTTACCTTTATTCGCTTTGAATAGAATCTTGTGCCTGCATTGACTTCCAATGGACTCCCAGGAAGAAAGATACTACTGCACACGTAACCAAATCTGGCCTTTAATACAAAAGACTACTGTCTTCTTGGTTTAAATCCTCATTATTTCATTACTGAAGATCATGCTGAACAGAACTGACATCATTCCGTGGTTACATTCTAGAATGAAAGTATCTCTTTCCTAATAAAACCTAAGCTTTAAATTAGAAAAGATAACATGCAGACATCCTTTCAAAAATGTTGCATTGCATTTCTGAAGATCCCACCACACTAGTTAAACTTTGTCTAGGATTTTAATAGGAGACTGAATATATATATTTTAATGTACACACTTTGTATGACTCAATCATTTACACACATACAGCAGGGAAAATAGGGGAGGCTGTTTTCCCTCTGTAGGTTTTTAAACCAACAAAGGAGCTGTAGAAGTTGCAATGGAACTTTTATTATTTGCCCATTAGGTTTTGGATATTTTTTTGCTTTGTGTTAGAAATCATAAACAATAAAATACAGGCAATGGACATATTCCTTGTCTTGGTCTGCTCACATTGCATGTGCCCTGTTTCAGAAAAAACAAAATATTATGGAATAAACACCTGTAGTATAGTATTGATACATGTTATAAAATGATCTGTGAAACATTTTAAACTTATAAAGTCCATGGCAAATGAATTCTTGCTATTGGTTGAACTATCAGCTGCCACTTGATATGGTTGGGGCAGGGGGGAGAAAAAGGAAGCTGGTGATTTTAACAAATCACAAATGAATACTAGTGGTATGCTCTCTCTTCCATATATAGAATATCATTCTTAGAAAAACATAATTTTTGGCTAATTTATTCACAAAGGGCTAGATGTTGCTTTATGCAGAATACCGTAGAACTCCGGGCTTGACAAAAATATTTTTCTTCTAAGTATTTTCTATGTTATGATTATAAATTCCATGAGTCAGTGGCATTCATATGTGTATCTCAAGCATATCAAACCATTCTTTTAAAAAATGTATATTGCGACTATAGAAAATTTTAATATGCTTTTACATCTTTATGAGTAATTGTATTGTCACACTATGTATCCAAGTTGCCAATATCCTTCCCTGTCTCAATGCCATTCCTAAGAGATACTAAAAACTAGTTCATTCAAACTGTCACTAACACATTCTCCTGAATGTCTTGCTTGAGACAATTCCCTTCCTACCTTCGTGTTTACTTTCTTTATGAGTAATTGGTGACCTGTGACACTATGTATCCAAGAAATTGTCACCACATTATCCTTCCCTGTCTCAATGCCAGTTCCTAATGAGATACTAGAAACTAGTTAGTATGTCAAACTTTGTGATTAAACAGTATTCTCCTGATATGTGACTTGCTTGAGAGCAGATTCCCTTCCTACCTGTTGCTATTCTTGATCTATGTAAAATGAAACTCCGGTGACCTGTGGACACATGGTACAAGAAATTGTCAGCTCTTTACATATTTTGTACATATGATATCTATCTTGCTATCAGCAAACATACAGTGCTATGAATCTTTCCTCTTCTTTGCTTAGATGTTGCACAGTTTTATACTCTTTTTCTCCTTAGTATTCCATTTTGAGTTTTAAAGGTTTTTTACTTTTTTTTAAATGCTACCTCCTGGGTTTTTTCTCCCACCATTGCAATATGAATGCTTTCATCACATTTACTGAAGATTGAATTTATGCTCTAGATCTCACTAATTGATTTAAGTCATTGGGGCCTAGTCTACAATAGGGGATAAGTTTGAATTAAGATATGCAACTTTAGCTATGTTAACTGCGTAGCTTAATTCAAAGTATTTTAACTTGAATTTTGGTGCCATCCACATGGCGGGAAGTCGAAGGGAGACCTCTCCCTTTGACTTTCTTTACTCCTTGTAGAAGCAGAACTAATGTCATCAATGGCAGCTCCTTCTCAGTTTGAATTAGTGTGTCATCACTTGACCCGCGAATTCAAACCACAGAAGATTGACTGTAACAGCTTTGATCTTATCTGTATTGTAGACATGGCCTGGGACTCTTTCTGTGATTTTAGGTTTGGCCTTATCAGAACAATTGTTATGGAGGATTTTCTCCTCCTCTTCCTTCTGTATGCACTGACTGTTTCACCAGAGAAATCACTAGATTACGGTGGGTAGAAAGGTGATTGTTTAGATATGCTTCGTTTTTAATTCTGTAAAATGATTTGAGATTTGCAAAAGGTGAAACATAAATCATTAAATAATAATGTATAGTACTTCAATATACTAGAGATATTGAACAAGCTGGAGAGAGTTCAAAGAGCAACAAAAGCGAGCCTCTGCTAGGACTGATTTATGGAGAAAAACTAAAAAAATCTAAGTATACAGGGCTTTGGTAAATGGCAACTAAGGGACAAAATATCTGCTAGTGCTGAAAAAGTGAATTCACTAAAGAGTGAAAGAAATGCATAATACGTTACCGTGGATTTTAGCTAGGAGAATTAGGATTATATTAAGGAAATAATGAATAAAAATCAAGGAAAATTTTGATGGTAAGGCCTCTTGCATTTTTTAATAATCTTCCAAGGTAAATCACAGAAAACCCATCACTTTAAAACTGGAACAGAGAAAGCATTAGAAAAATGTATTCTAGGAGTAATTCTTAATTGGCTGGTAATTGTCTATATGTCCTATTAAATTAGTTCTTATCCACTTCAAATTCTTTCTCCAATGTTTATAATCAGGGAGAAATCTGCCTGATAGAAACATGATAGGTAACTTCACTGGATGATTTAACTCCTAATTCTCCTCTAAGACTTCTCATATCTTTGACTGTTTTAGTGAGATAGTACCAATAAAAGCAAGGAGAATATGGCCCTTATTATGAAATATGTAGCCTTATCTCCACGTACATCATATTGTTTGACTGGCTTTCTTACTGACAGTTTTCACCCTTTATTTTGGTCGTGTTGATGTCAATCTATTTTTCAGTCAGCAGTTTCTTGGACAATCATTTCTGAAGGTGCTCTGTTGTACTACTAGTCAAATAATATTCATTGAATATTTTCCTCAATGAATGCTGAGATCTTTTTTCAAATAAATTATTATTCTCACTGTCCACAGTTTTGGGTGAATATTTCATACATATTAATGAATATATTTGAATGGCAAGAATGTTAAACTTTTAAAAATACAACTGTATCCATCCAAAATTTCTTTTTGACTGTTTTTTGTCACTGGTCCTGGATTCCTCACAACACATTTGTATCTTTGGATAAAGAAAGAGTAATTTTTACTGGCCTCTATATCACCTCTCTATAACATCATATTGTGTTTCTTGGGAAGGACGGTCAGATCAGTATTGCCCTTTGGCAGTCTTCAGCTGGAAGATGGCATCATAGCAAGCTCAGACTAATTCAGAGCAATCCTTATGTTCCTTTAAATTATGCTAGGAACTATAGCTGCCCTTGGCTTTACCCATGATTGGGGAATCACAGAAACCCCTTTGCAGTGACTCCTTACCTATTCATCTTCCAGCATCCAAGGGATATTGGGTGGAGCGAGGATTGGACTGTATATTGGTTAATATTTTTTTCATTGTTTGCTTAGCTCTACTCTTTCATGAGATAATCTTCAGAAAACTATGGTCAACCAAAGAGGTAGAGAATACTGAGATTTTATAATCTTTCATAAATTTAACCTCTGTCAATCTATCACATTTTGGGTGGAAGCATGATGTAGATTTGGGTGTGGATCAAGTAATATTTGCTTTGCTAACATAGCTTTTTTTTTTTTTTTTACATTTTTTTACTGTCTGAGTAGCTTAGACTAGCTTGTCTATCATTGCTGCCGCTACAATGTATCCTTCACTTTGACATTCACCGAGTCCTTTCTTTTTCATGCAAGAAATACAAATATCAGAAAATTGGCTGCATAAATATTCTATTTGTACCATTTATGACAGCGTTCCAAGTGACACTCTTAAATAAATGCAGTCAGAGAAACACTGATGGCAGTCAGAGCTGACATATGCTATTTTTGCCTCTGCAGTTCACAAAAAGAAAAGAACAGAAAATACCTGATAACAGAGATTGCCAACCCTTCTTTGACAATGGGAATCTGCCCAAATTCTAAACATTTAATAGATTAATTAATAATAGAGAAATCATTATTCAACAGCAGAGACAGTATAAATTATCTGCCTAAAATGCCCTTTTTTGAAGCAAATTAAACAAGTCACTAACAAAAAAGCCAACATGTTCTTTAACACTGCCTATTAGTTATTAGCATCCTGGACTCTACATAGTCTTTAAGCTCTAGGCAAAGTACTGAATTTATTGTTCTGATACATGACATTCGCTCAATTGACAAGTACAATACATACATACCTATTTACTGGATCTATCTCTTGTATATGATTTTGCAAATCACAAAATACTTCTGTCCTCCTTCCAAAAAATCTTCACTGGTGAACAGATGCTATGCTCAGATCTTTCTTGTCAGACTGAACCCAGAGGGTTGTTATGGTCATCGGACATTGTATGAGGCACTACATTGTGGTAGGTACACAGATTTTAGTGTGTTTTCAGATTTCCTATCTGTTACCATATATGTGTTATTTAAATATAATTTTACAACAATTTTGCTATTTCCTATTTTTCCAAAGGCTTGATGTTCCTCTCATACCAATGTAAATGAAAAGTAGCTACACTGAAGTGTTACAGTTCTGAAAACTTGTCTGAATGAGAAGATATAGGCTCCATCTGAGCTTATATTTTGCTATAAAGGCAAATTTAGTAAAAGAACTCATTAGATTTGAGACTTGAACATTTTCCCTCATTTATCACTGGACCTACTTTCTTTTTAGTACTTCATGCAGATACACTTGTAGAAATGGTTGTTGGTTTTGTCACTGAAGACAGACATATTACTGGGAAAATTGTTTGAATGATATTGTGCTAGGTTTGAAAATAACTACTTAGTTTATTTTTATTCTCTTTTTGTGCATACTCACATGACACGATAATTTTCTAATGTTCTTTTCCTAGGTGTGAAACCATTGTGTTTATGTGAGCATCAATTTAAATATCTTCCTGTCCTTAGGTAAAATAAATTGTGGGATTAATGTTTATTCTTACTGTATGGCAAATGAAAAAAAATACGCCAATGTCTACATGCAATTATATAAAGGTGGTCCCATTCAACTTACTTAAAATTGTAAAAAAAATTATGCAAAGCTGGAATAGTTTTCTATAAACAGTATGCAGAAGATAGAGAACACAATAACAAAATTCTAATACAATCTTGAATTACTTATTTAACTCAGTGGGAAAAAGAAAAAACTTTTTATAGGTTACTTAAAGGTTGTGGACCCTCATGGTTTGTTAGGGTTATCTGCTGGCAAACTGCTAGACTGGATGTTTATCTGAGCATCCACAGACACAGAGCCCTGTAGGTCCCAGTGGTGGCAGTTCAGCTTTCCCAACCAATGGGAACTTCAGGAAGCAGCATGAACCAGCCACTTCCTTGTTCACTGGGAGTGGCAAACTGCAGTCACTGGGAGTTATGGGGCTCCATGCCTGTGAATGTTCAGGTCTGGAGGCCCACTGGTGGCTAATTCTGATGAAAAACAGGGGCTGGTGCACCGCAGGTTCCCCGCCCCTGAGCTACATCTTTAAGCAAAAGCTGCTTGGTTTGGTATGCTAAATTTAGAACTTGTGTACATGGGGACAATTGTGGGGGGGGGGTGGCTGGTAAGTTGGGTATAGGATCTTGGCAGGAGGTAGTGTGAAGGAGTGAGCTGGGGTGGGAATATGGGGTCTGGGCAGGAGGTAGAATGCAGGAGCAGGCCTGGGTAGGGGTGCAGGGTCTGAGCAGGAGGCATTGTGCAAGAGTGGGCTGGGGTGGAAATGCAGGAGTGGGCTGGTGTTGCAAGGTCTGGGCAGGAGATAGGATGCGGAAGCAGGTTGTGGGTGAGAGTGTGGAGTCTGGGCAGGAGGTTGGGTACAGAAGCGGACCGGGGTGGGGGGAGGGTCTGGGTGGGATGTAGGGTATAGGAGCAGGTTGGGAGTGTGGGATCTGGGCAGGAAAGGAGATGAGAGTTCTTACTTGCACCACCCCCGATGCTCCCATTAGCTACCATTCCTTGCCAATGGGAGTGGCAGGGGTAGAGTCTGCAGATAAATACCACTAACATCAACACACATGACTCCAGCCGGAAGGGAGAGACAGAGAACAGCAGTGTACAGAGCTGCTTCACTCCCCCTATTTCACTCACTTTTCATAGTTGAGCTCACAATTACTATATAAAACCAATTATCACAACAGGACACTCAGGAAAATTAGCTTCAAATCACTAATGTGTGAATTTAAAGTGAATTTCTCTGACTGAATTAAATCTCTAGGTGGACACTCATTCAGAATTAAAATGACCTTAATATTTAGTTTAGTCACTTATTTTGGTCTGGGTAAAAACTCTCCTTCCACTCAGGTCATTTCAGCTAAAATCAGGAAGTTAAACCTTATATGCAGGTGTGCTGAAGTGTGCTGGCACTCAGATTCTGAAGTGTGCTGGTGCCAGCAGTGTTAAAAAGGTACAGCTTCAGTGACAGGTAAGAATGCATTCGCTATAGCACCCATTCTAACAGGCCACAGCGAAGCCACACCTAGTTAAATAAAATGAGCAACATTATATGGAAAATCTTTTTAAAATTCTTTACCCACAAAGCTCATTCAAAATATTATTTAACATACAAAATGCAAATAATACTGTGTAAAAGTATCTAAGTAGTAGTCATTTTAGGATATTAGGATGTGGTAACTAGCATAATAGGAGATAATGGTGACTGAGTATTTCAATAGGGTATTAGGGAAATTTAATGTGAAATATCTAGAATATTGATATTCAGAATGTTAGATAAAATATTTATATCACTTCAGACTGATAGGACAAAGAAAGTAATTGGCCTAAATAGACCTCTTACTATATAACATATGTAAAAAATAGCCCGAATGGAGTGGATCCCCATAAGGGATCCCCTTGAGGGGCTCCTGCTTTGTTCTTTCATCCTGGATTGGGTTGCCTGAGCAAAAGTCCAATGTCCTTGTTCCCAATACTAGCAAATTCTGGGGAACCACAGAACATCTGGTGCATGTATACCAAGGATCTGTGACTTTTCACAAGATCTGATCAGTTGCAGTCTCCTGGCTCCATGTCAACATGGCTATAATGGAGTTGTGATACCCAGGATTTCCTCTGACTACCTCATCCTATATTATAATTTTTGACTAATTTTTGTAGGACAAGAGGAAGGAGATTTCTATTTCCCTTATCCTGTCCACACATCCCTTTGCCATTCACAATCTCTGCTCTTTTCCCCCATTGTGGACTCTTAACAGATGGATGGACCACCAAAAGTCCAATACCATGAAGATGGTTGAGTCACTATTCTGTCTAGGCAGGAATAGCCCTAGGTGTTTTGCCAATCAGGACAGAAGATGCTTTCACCTTCTTTCTCTCTAAATCTCTATTCCCAATAGCATGGGAGAAGAAGAAGACAAGACAATCACTGAGGGGTGGGTGGGGGGGGGGAATTAAAGAAAAAAAGGCCAAGCAGCTCAGCGGTACAGCTTTTCTGGAATCTGACATTCAGGAGCGACTGCATTGATTCACTGCCCCTGGAACTTACATGTGCAAGTAGAAGAGAAGAGATTTGTGTGTGGAGGAATCTCATCTATGCATGAATAAAGGATATGGGGGACAATGTAGACCACTGAGAATATTATTTCTATGATGAATAATCTAGTCAGAGAAGAACTGTTATCTTTTCAACCAATGTATTTTTTAAAAAAGTATCTTTTGATTTGAGAGATTCCTAATCAGAGCTTCACACTTATGAAAAATAAATTTAAACCTTTTAGCATAAAAGGTGGAGTTCCTCTTCAAACATTCACTTAAATAATACTTATTTCTGATTTCATGCATTTTTGATTTCATGCATCATCTCCCATATTTTCTGTGGGAAATGATGCATGAAATCAAAACATGGTGACTCAAGTACCAAGGAACCTGATATTTTTTTCATTGAAAATGTCTAAACTGAAATACTTGAGACTTTTATCAGTTCCTATGCAACATTTATCAGAATTGAGGAGTCTGTTTGATTTACTAAAATTAAAATAAAGGAGTACTCTATGAAAACGACATCATCTGACAAAGTTTAATTAATTAAATTAATTTGACTTACTATTGCCTTTAAAGCTTGCTCTTTCCTTATATCTCAGTCATACTTTTAATTTTTGTGTGCCTGAGCCAAAGCACTTTGGAAACAATGAAAAAGCTTACATCAATTTCAGTGCACTTGGGATCAGATTGTTAATTTAGTTCTTATGAAATGCACTGTATTACTAGTATTGGAAACTGAAGTCCTTTCTATGTGTAGAGAAGAAATGTGGTAACACCTTCCCATACAGTCATTCCCATGTACTTCAGCCTTTGCTAGATGTATCTTTTATAGCAATTTACTATACAGTATCTATTCAATCCCTGATGTCTTTGCTGAGGTTATACTCATGGATACTAGTCAGCTGTAGCAATACTACCCAATCTTGTATTTAAATTAATGGCTTAAAGGTGGGGCAATATAGTTAGCCAAATCTAGTTAATACCAATCCCTTGTTATTGCTGGTCTATTATGGAGATTATTGTGGAGTATGTTTATGGCTAAATGTGATGGGTACATGGTCAAAAATTAAATGGTCATTAATATTTCAGATAGAACATTTTGCATTTTCATGAACTACTCACCTAGTTCTTCAGCTAAAGCTACCACAATGCAGACATATTTGCTAAATGAAATTCTTGAAAAAAATATTGTAAATTATATCAAATAACTTATTTGATTAACTTTATTTGGTCAGATCTATTCATAGAGTTCCACTGACTTCATAAAGTGGGGATGAATATAGCAAGTTCTTCACTTAGGGTATGTCTACACAGCAAAGTTATTTCAAAATAACAGCCCTTATTTTGAAATAACTTTCCTAGCATCTACACAGCCAAACTGCTATTTTGAAATAAATTCAAAATAGCAGAGTGCTTATTTCGAATTTGGTAAACCTCATTCCATGAGGAATAACGCCAAATTCGAAATAGCTAGTTTGAAATAAGCGCTGTGTAGACACTTATATCAAAATAGGGGGCCTCCAGCATTTCCAGGAAGCCCTGGTGGCCACTCCAGCCTCAACCAAGAACATCCCACTCCCTCCCCCTGTCCCCAGAGCCCTTAAAGGAGTTGACTCTGGCCACAGTACCTGTGCCAGCTCCAATCCTGCCATCCCAGAGCCAGCAGTCACTGCCCCTGACCCAGTGGCCCCAAAACATAAGCCAGCAAGCCACTGGCAGCCAGACCTCCACCATTCCCCAGGAGCAGTCTGCCAGCTCCCAGGAGCCTGACAGGGCCCAGAGAAGGAGGGCACCTTCCTGGTCCAGGGTGGAGATCATGGACCTTATTCAGGTTGGGGGGCGATGTCCCCAACATCATGATCTCCGCACTAGATGGAGGAGCACGGACATCTATGGTAGGATAGCTGCCAGCCTGGCCACCAAAGGCCACATGCGAACCCAGGAGAGGGTTAGCATGACAGTCAAGTTGGTCCAGCAAGACCACCACCCCTGAGCCCTGAGCTTTCCCTCCCCCTTCTTCCCCTTGCTTCCCCTTCCAGCTCCCTCCTCCCAGGTTTCCCTCTCCCCTCTCTCAGCCTCTCTTCTCCCCTCTCCCGCCTCCTTTCCCCAGTCTCACCAGAGTTTCATTCCTTCCCCCCCCAGTTTTGTTAAATAAAGAGAGTTTGTGTTCATGAAAATATGTGTATTTCATTTGACGTCAGGAAGGGGGGTTAGGGAGGGGTAAGTGGAAGGACGTGAGGGAGGAATGAGGCACAAGCCCCCAGTGGGGCAGACCAGGGAGGCTGTTAGTGCTCCTCAGGGTGGAAGCTCTCCCGCAGGGCCTCCTGGATACTGACAGCCCCCCAATGGACCTCCTGGATGGCAGCCTGCAGAAAGTGCAGCCAGGCTCACAGCAATACATCCAGAAGAAGCACCAGAGTGCGCAGGGGCAGCTCTGGCTCCATGTTACAGAGTGCTGTGGTGTCCCGAATGAGGGCAACCAGAGCAAGCTGAGACAAAATGCTTTGCTGTCCCTCATCGAGGTAGACAAGCAAGCAGGGAAACCTGAGAACTGGCTGTTCGGGGGGGGTCCCTTTAAGCACAGGCCTCAGATAGTCTCAGGCAGCAGCCC
Organism: Pelochelys cantorii; assembly: GCA_032595735.1. NCBI lineage: Eukaryota > Metazoa > Chordata > Testudines > Trionychidae > Pelochelys > Pelochelys cantorii. Next base: position 92,328,672 of record CM064326.1, read on the forward strand.
CACACAGCAGCCCCACACCCTGACCTGGTGCCCAGCCTGAACTGGTTCCGGCCAGCCTTAAAATGCGTTTCAGAGTCCACTTAGTGTGGACTCACTATTTCAAAATAGCAAAAAGCTATTTCGAAATGCATTTTGTGTGTAGACGCGTTATTTAGAAATAAGCTATTCTGAAATAACTATTTCAAAATAAGATATTTTGAAATAACACTGTAGTGTAGACATACCCTTAGTCACCTGCTGTCACTCAGATTGTTAAGCAGTGATATAACTTTATTGCAGTGATCATTCAAATGACATGTCTGGTGCTCAGGTAAGCTGAGAAATAACACTTGCATTATTTTTTTTGCTTCTCCCTTCTTGAGATTGACAGGGAGGTAAATGTCAGGGGAAAAAACATTCTCCTTAACCAAGAGTGAACAGTCAAGAACTTGCAATGGTGAGTGAAATTCACCTATGAGCTCATAGACATTGTGGATAGTAATTAACATTGACATCCCATTTAAATCTTGGTTTGATGGTTTAAGTGTGACTTCTGGGTTGTGTAGGCCTAGTACTGTTTCCATGCACAGGGTGAAGTTCACCTAGTGGTAAAGGCTGTTTTGGGATAATTGCTCCCATCCATTTATTCCTATTTTACTAAATAGTATGAATCTCAGATCACTGTAGAAGTGGTCGCTGACCCCTTACCTTACCTGCAGTCATGCAATAAATTCACACTAACTCAGGGCTTTCTGTATCAAGACCACAGTAGAGAAGTGTGGATAAAGGCAATCGGAAGTGTTCATGAATAGTAACTACATATAGATATTTCACTTATGCCAAATTCCTGTCTTCCCATCACCTTGGAAAATTTTGCACATGGACCAATTTGTTTTTAGTTTGTTATGAGTCTAATAGAATAACCTTTTGTGACTGTGTCAACCTCAGAAGGAGCCATGATCTGCAACTTCTGGGGATCATGAAACTTTCAGCCGTATAACTGTGCTTTTTGAATCCATATGATTAAAGCTATTATCCTGTAAAAAGATCTACAATGAACCCCTTCTCCTTGGTGAGCTTCTTCGTGAATACAAGGATTTGTTCAGGTGCCTTCAAGATCTTAACATTTATATTCCGAGCGGTAAATAATTTTTTTGCATCATTTGTCTTGGAGTCATGAAAATATTTTTGACAAAGCAAATGAAGTATTACAGAATGGTCACTCTGACTGCAGAACTGTAGAGTGATATGAAGGCTTAAATTTGGAAGCATTACATACCCAGCGATGGCCTATAGTAATCTACGGTAAGACTTGCTTTGGACATTGATCAATTTATGTCTGGTGGTAACTTTGTACTATGGGCTTTTTTGAATGCACAATATTATTGCCCCTCCACACACATCTGAAAAGGGTAAGAGAAGTGTTTCCTGGCTGATGGGGCCAATAGCGGGGGTGGGAAGCAAAATGGGGCAGGTGTCTGGGACCAACAACGGGGGTGGGAGGCAAAATGGGGCAGGTGTCCTAGGGCCTGGTTTAAAAAGTCCCGGGGCTCCAGGCTGCCAGTGTCACTACTTCAGCAGCAGTAGTGGCCGGAGACCCGGGCGCTTTAAATCACCACTGGAGCCATGCACGGTGGAAAATACATCATTGATACAATAGTGACTTTCTCCAAGAGTAGTTCTATTGGACACAATGAGATCACAAGTGATGTACAATGCCTGTTTAGTGCCATGGGTTTACAAGTACAATATAAAGGGTATTTCACTCTACCAAATTTCATTAAAAAAGCTGCTTCAGAAACCACATATTAAATCCTGTTCATATAAAAACACAGCAAATTAAATTTTATACTTAATGTCTACATTACTATAGAGCTGTATGTACAGTGTACTAATCTGACCATTGATAAATCACTGTGGAATTTGTTGAAAGATCTGGGTAATTATTTAAGTCTCAACACTACATTGAAATTAATCTTAATGTCTTCTCTAGTTTAAATTGCATGTTACCATTTTTCTGTGTAGTGTTGAAAGAGCTCACCAAATAAAACAATTAATTTTAAAAAAAGGTAAAAGTCATATATATGAAGGGCATTAGAGATACACACAGATTGGTATTTCAATTTTTTTTCAATTAAACTTTTGTGGATATTTTATCTGAAAATTAAAGTTTAAACAGAAAAAGGTACAAAATCAAAATTGATAAAAAGGTGATTAACTAACTGGTTTGTAAAATCCCATTCCAGCATATTGTATTTAAGAGCCATTTCAGTCCTCAGATACAATAGCCTAAATTACTAATAGCTTCTTCTCCATTGTCCACTCCTAAAAAGGCATTTCTACAGCAACTCCTTTGATAGTGTGAGATTAATGGGAACTGAGCCAGTGTCCTTGGCACAGAAATAGGACAACTGTTTCTAAAGCACTTTGTAATTTTCCTTGATAGAAAATATATCATTGCATACAATAGTGAATTACTCCAAGAATAGTGCTATTGGACACAATGGGATCACTAGTGAAATACAGTGCTAGTGGAATACAATGGGTTTTCTAGTACAGCAATGTTGGACCTTGCTGGTCCAGCACACTCAGGACCTAGTGGTCCTGAACGAGGGGATTTGCTGGACCAGAGAAGGTCCCTCCGCTTGTGGCTATGTGGCCACCAGGTTAGGGCTCTAGCCTGCCCCCATTGCTGCCTGGAGCTCTTCCCGACCCCACTGCTGCGGGAGCACCATGGCCAGAGCTCTGCAGCCAGGGCAGAGGAATGAGGCCGGAGCGCCACAGCCTCAGCCAGAGCTCCCTGGCTGCTGCTGGAGTTGGAGCTACCTGGCTGGGGCTGGAGGTCCACAGGCGTGGCCAGGCTAGAGTTCCTGGCCGCTGGGGCCCGGGAGTTCCGCTGGGTCCAGAACTCCCTGCCATGCTGCCCATCCTTCGTCTCCCCCCTCCACACACACACACTGGGTTCCAGGGTGAGTCACTGGTGCCCCTTACGGCATTCCTGCCCTGCCGCCAGCCCTCCCTCTTCCTGGGCTCTGTGATCCAAGAACATCATAGTCCATGCCGGACCAGGGAGTCCCGGTTAAGGGAAGTACAACCTGTACAGTATAGGTATAAGACTCTGACCATAAATATCTTTTAAAAATTACAAGAGCAATGTGAAATTCAGCAGCTTTACTTCTCAGGTGTTTAAGTGAAGATATTCTTCAGTTTCAATACATCCTTAAATTTTGCTCTTCATTATGGTTTTAATGACATCCAAAACTCAGCCCAGAGCACTGAGTTTCATTTGCTTTTATGCTGAAATAATGTGAAACTATAGGGTGCTTTTTAATTCATTATCTCCACACACATATTTGAAACAGGATTCCAGCCCTGCATTTTCATATATTTTGGGTGTGTAATTAGTGGCCTACACTGCTCTCCATTAATGATTTTCAGTATAGTGAAATACTTGTCTTCAGCAGTGGCAGCAGAAGTAGCACCTCCCTAAATGCCAGAACATGAGTCAATGAATTCCCTAGGGTAGCATTATATTGCACCCATGCTGCGCAATCTCTAATAGGCTCCTCTGCATCTTATAATTTTAATCACTCACTGACAGCTTCAATGCCATCATATTTATTAGATGATATATTACCACTAGAATCAGCAACAACATCTTCGTCAATCTCTGTGTCAGTGTATGATCCTAGCTTCTGCAATGGCTTGGCTTCTGTTACAGATTTTAATTTCAAATTACATTTTAATGACACTCTTAGAGCAATTGCTGTAAAAATGCCTTATTAGGAGTGGACAATTGGGAAGAAAGTGAGCTGCCCTCGTGACTTTCGCTCTAAACGTCCTTCCCTCATCCACACATATGGAGTCAGACCACAGCACTGTGTAAATATTGGCCAAGATTTTCAAAAGGGCTCAGATGTCACTAGTTTCCATTGAAGTCACGTTCTTACACAAATCACATTGCCATCAGCCAACCACACAACTGTATGGCCTTTTAAAGTGCATGCCACTTTAGCACTTGAGTTTTAGAACATGAAGCACAAGGAATATTTTTAAAGGACACTATCCACTTGAAATCTTGTGAGTTTCAAAAAGTGAGTTAAATATAATTTGAGTGCTATAGTCCAAAGTAATTTCAAGTACTATATTTGCCCTAGAGAACACTTGCCAATTTCCTATTTTCAAAAAGGATTTTTCTTTCCCCTGTTGCTGTGTGAAAAAGACATATAAATCTATAGAAGAAAATGCCCATAGGGAAATAATGAAAATAAGTATATATGTAACAGAATTAACTTATCTAGAAGGTGCTTTGAAATACAGAAAGTAAATAAGTTGAACAAATTAGAGGAAATATTTTTCTTTAATCTCTTTCTCTTCTCTTGAAGTAATATTGAATGCTACCTGTAATAATAGTAGAAAGTAAAGTATGGTCAGAAGTGTTATTTTAAAGCTAACAATGTTAAGCTCTTTACTACTGCATCCATTAACTGTAATATCTGAACGTTTCCCATTTACATTAGGTCTGCTTGGTGAGCGCCCTGGTGCACTTCTTGGGAACCAGTTTCAGGTTGTGCAAATCAGCATAGCACCATTGATTTAAAATAGCTATGTTAATTTACAAAAAGTGGGGGTCTGGCTCCGTAAGTCTATTGTTTCTCTACCTTCTGTGGTAGAAGAGAATTAGCCTGGAATGAATGTGGATTAGTGTTGGTGGTGACAGGTTTTTTTCTAATTCCTTCTTTTACTTCTTTCATCCTACCACAGTAAACTTGATCTGATGAGAAAGCATTTGATTTGCTATAGTATATGTTATGAAGACTTAATTTTTAATAACATATAAATACATTTATATATTATAAAATATGTTTTTGGACTCTTCAGGACGTGAAGAGTCCAAAAATATATTTTATAACATATAAATGTATCCCTTTTGCCAGGTGGTGTCAGCAGCAACAAGGCCTATGTTCAATGTCAAGGGTTCTTGTTAAAAGTGCAAATAGAACTGGCTTTAGTCCCCATTGAGAAATCTGGGGACACCAACACTAACCAGGGTGAATCTAAGACTCCTCCCCTTCCTCAGTCGCAAACACTGAGACTGAGTAAAATTTTTAAAAAAAAACTTTTTTAGAAAGGGAACCCAATATTAGTTTGGCAAAACACCAGAGCAATTATTAGAAAGTACTCAAATTATGATAGCTTAGAAAGTGCCCTTTGCCTCAGTGAAAATCCAATGAATGAATGTTCTTTAATACACCAGTCTACTTTCCTTTTGCTGCCTCCATTCACAACTGGTTGTCTGACACTAGCAAAGACCTGACTCAATGTACCCTGAACCCTGAGCTCCCCACCCTTGCCATGATCTCTCCACCCCCTGCCCTAAGCCCCCACTGCACACCTCCCAGCCTTCTGTAGTGTCCTGTGTTGTTCCTATTTCCCTTTTTATAGACGGGCAGTATATTTGCTGTTTTCCAGTCTTCTGGAATCTCTCCCGACATCCATGACTTTTCAAAGATGATAGCTAAAGTCACAGATACATCCTCTATCAGTTCCTCAAGTATTATAAGATGTATTTCATCAGGCCCTGGTGTCGTGAAGGCAACTAGCTTTACTAAATAACTTTAAACTTGTTCTTTTTTTAATTTTAGCTTATAAACCTACCCAATTTCCACTAGCATTCATTATATTAGGCATCTCATCCCCATCAATCTTCTTGGTGAAAACTGAAACAACGAAGTTGTTAAGCAGCTCTGCCATTTCCAGGTTACCTGTTATTGTTTCTCTCTCTTCACTGAGCAATAGGCCTACCCTGTCCTTGGTTGTCCTCTTACTTCTAATATATTTGTAGAATGTTTTCATCCTCTTACTTCTAATATATTTGTAGAACCTTTTATGTCTCTAGCTAGATTGAGCTCATTTTGTGCCTTTGACTTTCTAATCTTGCCCTTGAATACTTGTGTTATTTGCTTATGTTCATCCTCTGTAATTTGACCTAATTTCCACTTTTTATACTACTTCTTTTTGATTTTTAGATCATGTAAAATCTCCTGGTCAAGCCAAAGTGGTCTCTTGCCATACTTTCTAGCTTTCCTAAACAATGGAATAGTTTGTTTTTGGGCCCTTAATACTGTACCTTTGAAAAACAGTCAGATCTCTTCAGTTGTTTTTCCTCTTAGCCTTGCTTCCCATGGGACCCTACCTACCAGCTCTAAGTTTACTAAAATCTGCCTTCCTGAAATCCATTGTCTCTATTTTGCTGTCCTCCCTTCTACCATTCCTTAGTATCATGAACTCTATGTTTTCATGATCACTTTCATGCAAGCTGCTTTCCACTTTCAAATTGTCAACCAGTTCCTCCCTACTTGTTAAAATCAAATCTAGAACAGCTTCCCTGCCTAGTAGCTTTCTCAACTTTCTGAAATAAAAAATGTCTCCAATGCAGCCCAAGAACTTATTGGATAATCTGTGGTCTGCTGTGTTAGTTTCCCATCATATGTCTGGTTATTTGAAATCCCCCATCACCACCAGAACCTGTGCTTTGGATGATTTTGTTAGTTATTTAAAAAAAGCCTCATCCACCTCTTCTGCCTCGGTAGGTAAGAGACCCTCGCATTATATCACCCTTGTTTTTTACCTCTTTTAACCTAATCCAGAGTGTGATGGGGTGAGGCAACCCCGAACTGGAGGGAGGCGAGAAAGGCCCCGGGCCGGAGGGTCCCCTGGCCGAGAAGCGCCAGGGGAAGATGTGCCGAAGCCATGCGGAGGGACAGTCAGGGCCACTGTAGACGCTGGTGCCAGCTCTGTAAACACCAGGCGCGCTGAGGAGGAGGCACTGGCTGATGACGTCACCCATCGGAGTGGCGGGACATCTAAAAAACCCAACAGGGCTGCAAGAGGGGGGGAGACAAGCCTCCGTGGCGGCCGGGAGGGGGGGGAAATGGGCTGACTGGTAAGAGCCCGGGACCAGGGAGTGCTGGAGGGGGTGCCAGGGCCGGAGTGCACGACACCTTAGGGAGTGAGAGAGACGGTGGACCAGGGGTAGGAAGTGGCCCAGGACTAGGCCGTAGAACCCGAGGTTGGGTGAGTTTCGGGGTTACTCCTCCATCTACTGGTCAGGGAGAGATCTCCCTGCCTTAGGGCCCTGGGCCGGGACTCGGGAGAGTGGGCGGGCCCGAGTCCTCCTACCCTGCTGCCCATAGCAGTAACTGCTAAGAAGCACACTAAAAGAGGTGCCTGATATAGGCGACCAGGTGGGACCGTTTGCACAGAGACTCTCAACAAATCTGTCTCCTATGTTCATCTCCACCTCAGTCCAAGTGTATATGTTTTTAATATATAACACATCCTCCCTTTTTTCCCTACCTATCCTTCCTGAGCAAGCTGTTCCCTTCTATACCAATATTCCAATCGTGTATTATTCCATCAAGTCTCTCTGATACCAAATATGTCTTAGTGTTATTTTTTTATTCACAGTTCAAGTTCCTCCTGCTTATTTCTCCTAGTTCTTGCTTTTGAATACAGGTATCTAAGATACTGATTTGATTTTGCCCCCCAGTTCTGCCTTGTCCCTCCTATATCTCTGCTATTATAGCCCATGCTCCCTCCCATTTCTGACCCATCTCCCAGGTCTTCACGTTTTTCATTTACCTGTGGACTTTGGTCACCTGCTTTCATTGAACCTAGTTTAAAGCTGTCCTCATTAGGTTAGCTAGTCTGTATCCAAATACTCTCTTCCCCCTCCTCGAAAGGTGAACCCCATCCCTGCTTAATCCTTCTTCTTGGAACAGCATCCTGTGGTAAAGGAAGCCAAAGCTCTCCTGGTGACACTATCTTTTCAGACAGACATTCACCTGCAGGAGGCACCTGTCTCTGCCTGGATCCCTACTTTTGACAACAAAGACTGAAGAGAATACCACCTGTGTTCCAAACTGCTTTACCCATATTCCCAGAACCCTGTAGTCTGGATCTGCTCAAGGTCACACCTTGCAGCAGCATCTGTGCCCACATGGATGAATAGCATGGGGTAGTAGTCAGAGGGCTGGGTAATCTTTGACAATCCTTCTGTAACATCTCAAATACGTATCCCTGGCAGGCAGCATACATCCTGAGATGTCATGTCAGGGCAACAGATGGGTGCCTCTGTCCCCCTCAGAAGACAGTATCCAACCACCATTACCCTACTTTTCCTCATTGCAATGGTGGCTGCAGATCTTCCAGCCTTGGTGGTACAAGGCTTCTCCTCTTCTGCCTTAGAGGGGTGATTACTTGTCTTCAATATCCAGAACAGCTTAACAGTTCTCCAGAACCACAGTGGGAGGGTTGGGAGTAGGGATGGAGCACTGCCTGCTGCCAGAAGTGACCAACTGCCAGTGTCTCCCCTGAGACAGACCCATCTCCTCCTCCACCATCCTGGTTTATAAAATATTTATGGACATTTGCACTACATATTAAAGATATAATCAAAGTCTCTCTTTTTTTACTTTAAAGTTGAGAGAGAAAGAGACATAGAAACTAGCACATATATGGAGACGAAGGAATTTCTTTACCTGACACTTCACATTTCCTTATCCAAAATTGTCCTTTGTGACAGCCTGGATTTGAATACTCTGAAAATAAACATAACTACCTTATTTGGATATGAAACAGCACATCTGAAGGATAAAGTTTGCACTTTTAGTGCAAGAATCACTGGTATTTGTTACTCTGAATTTTCCCTAAGCAGTGGACTGTCTAGTGAGGCTGGGTTTACAGTTGCAATATGTCACTACAGAAGCTCAGACAAATGAAAAAGCAGAATGCACTAGAACATCTGGACCTTAATTTTCAATTGGCTTTTTCAATATATTAGGGTTGAAGCAAGAGGAGTGTTGTTTGTTTGCTTACATTGTAAATAATTTTTTTTGCAGATACAGAGCAAAGCATACTTATTTAATATCCCAGGGTACATCTACACTAGCTCGTTAGTTCGAGCTAGGTAGGGTAATGAGGGCAACCGGAGTTGCAAATGAAGCCCGGGATTTAAATATCCTGGGCTTCATTTGCATGTTCCCAGGCGCCGCCATTTTTAAATCCCCCTTAGTCCGAGCTCCGTGCCCGCAGCTACACGTGGCACGGACTAGGCAGTTCGAACTAAAGATCCTAATTCGAACTACCGTTACTCCTTGTGGAATCAGGAGTAACGGTAGTTCGAATTAGGATCTTTAGTTCAAACTACCTAGACCATGCCGCGTGTAGCCGCGGGCACGGAGTTCGGACTAAGGGGGATTTAAAAATGGCGGCGCCTGGGAGCATGCAAATGAAGCCCGGGATATTTAAATCCCAGGCTTCATTTGCAACTCCGGTTGCCCTCATTACCCTATCTAGCTCGAACTAACGAGCTAGTGTGGACGTACCCCCATATACACTTGGCACAAAGAACGTATATGTGAACTATTCAGTTGCAGCCCCCAACTGATCTGAAATTATTTGACCTAAGCTACAACTCTAAACCACTTTCCATGTATCAACTGTGATTGAAAAAAAAAGAACATTGTTTAGTCTTCTAAGTGTTCAATCCATGTTAGAAAATGAACAATGCAGCTGGATATTGTGTGCTTTTGAGCAGTGCCTGGGGGAAAAAAAATTGAAAAGATCAGTATAAACATTTTCTGTGTAGACCAAAAAAAAAAAGTATATTTTGCCAACATGAATTTGTCAATAATTTATTAAAATATAGCCAAAAGAACATAAGAATGGCCGTATTGGGTCAGATCAAAGGTCCATCTAGCCTAGTATACTGTCTTCAGACATTGGCCAACGCCAGGTGTCCCAGAGGGAATGAACAGAACAAGTAATCAAATGATCCCTTCCCTGTCACCCATTCCCAGTTTCTGACAAGCATAGTATAAGGACCCCATTTCTGCACATCCTGGTTAATAGCTTTTGATGGACATATCCTCCATGAATTCATCTAGCACTTTACTGAATCCTGTTGTAGTCTTGGCCTTCACAACATCCTCTGGCAAGGAACTCCACATATTGACTGTGTGTGATGTGAAAAAGTACTTCCGTTTGTTTGCTTTAAACCTGTGCCTATTAATTTCATTTGGTGACCTCTAGTTCTTGTGTTCTGGGAAGGCATAAATCACTCTTCTTTCTTCACTTTCTCAACACCAGTCAGGTTTATACAAACATCTATCATAGCCCCCCTTATTCATCTCTTTTCCAACCTGAAAAAGCCCAGTTTTATTAATCTATCCTCATATGTCAACCACGCCATACAATAAATTTGTTGCCGTTTTCTGAAGTTTTTCCAATGCCAAGATATCTTTTTTGAGATGAGAGGATCACCTCTGCATGCAAACCATAGATTCACATAGAAACAATAAAATACTATTCGTCTTATTCTCTTTTATTCTCTCTTAGTGATTCCCAACATTCTGTTTGCTTTTTTGACGGCTGCTGCACATTGAGTGGATGCATTACTCTTCATTTATCAACACTGAATGAACATTGTCTGCCATTTTGTTGCCCCTTATCTAGTTTTGTGATCTCCTTTTGAAGCTCTTCACAGTCTGCTTTGGATTTAAATATCTTGAGCAGTTTTGTGTCATCTGCAAATTTTACCAGCTTACTATTTATCCCTTTCTTCAGAACATTTAAGTCTGGTCCCAGCACAGACCCTTGGGGGACATCAGTAGTTACCACTCTGCATTCTGAAAACTGACCATTTATTCTGACCCTTTGTTTCCTATCTTTTTAACCAGTTATCAGTCCATGAGAGGATCTTCCCTCTTAGCCATGGCAGCTTACTTTGCTTAAGAACCTTTGTTGAGGGACCTTGTCAAAGGCTTTCTGGAAATCTAAGTATATGATATCCACTGGATTTTCATTGCCCACATACTTGTCCACCACCTCAAAGAATTCTAGTAGATTGGTGAGGCATGATTTTCCTTTACAGAGAACCATATTTACTATTTCTCAACAAATTATATTCATCTAAGGGTACGTCTACAGAAGAGTGTTATTTCAGAATAACTGACGTTATTCTGAAATAACATAGTCCACATCTACACTACAAGCAGTTATTTCGACATAATGTCAAAATAATATTGATCTGGAGGACTTCTTACTCCAATTCATGTAACCCTCATTTTACGTGGACTAAGGGAAGTTGAAGGAAAAGTGGTCTTCCTTTGACTTCCTGCTGTGTAGACAGCATCAAAAGTTGAAATAAGCTACTTCAACATAAGCTATGTAATCGACATAACTCAAGTTGCATCATTTATTTCTGCTTTAGCCCTGTTGTATAGACATGCCCTAAGTGTCTAACAATACTCTTCTTTACCGTAGTTTCAGCCAACTGAAATTAGACTTACTGGCCTATAATTGCGAGGATCACCTCTAGAGCCCTTTTAAAAAATTGGTATCGCAATTAGCTATCCTCCAGTCATTTGTACAGAACATGATTTAAAGGGGAGATTACAAATCACAGTTAGTAGTTCCACAATTTCACATTTGAGTTCTTTCAGAACTCTTGGGTGAATGACATCTAGTCCTGGTGACTTATTACTGTTTCTTATTATCTACTGCCACTTCAGTCTGAGACAGTTCTTCAGATTTGTCACCTAAAAAGAATGACTCAAGTTTGGAAATCTCTCTTACATCCTCAACCTTGAAGACCAATGCAAAGAATTCATCAACATAAAGAATGTTACATGAGTTTTCCAGAAAGTACAATGTACTGCATTATGATGAAAAGATTAGTGTATAACCAGATGAATTAAAACTGTGTTTTAATTTCTAATTTCTTTCCACATTATGCTTGCATTTAAGAAAGTGTTCTTTAATAAAAAAAAGTTAAGTTGACCCACATCACTATAACTTCTCTACACACATTAAATTATTTAAAATTAAGGCAAAACGATTAAATCATAATTCTTTAGCCACCCTCACTTGTTTATTTATTCACAGGAAGTAAGATGATGTATTTAAAAATATCATATATATAGGAAAAACCTGAAATGTCACCAAATATTTGGATTCTGTGCATATGTCCTTGATACAAAATTACAAACTCAGAATTTTGTCACTAACATTTATTGAGCAATGATTTTATATGTAAATTAAACAGAGAATTTGAAGAATGTACATCTTCCTCTTTGCAATCTGTCCTTGTATACCAGGATATATGGCATTAATTAGACAATATTTCTATAACATTGCATGTAAATAGCTGTGAAATGCTAAGCATTATTAATACAAAGCTTTGTAAAACAGGAAAGTTTTTCTTTAAAAGATAAGTAGGCATATACATGAAACAGCAAAAAATATAATATCCAGGTTACAAAGGCCAACTCTAATCCAGGCTTTTTCAAGCATGACTGAATTACTGGAAGCACACACAGCAATTTGTGTTTAGACCACAGCTGTATCTTTGTGTAAACTCTTAGGATTACAAAATTTAAAGTTTAACTGTTCACAACTGCAGATAAATAAAAAAAGTTAAGATAAAAAATGGCTAAATTCCACAGCTGAGTTCTGTGTACACATGTGAAATTATGGCAAAACACCATGAACAATGTGCCTCTCTTATCTCCTATCTGTTGTCAATTGAAGATCTTAGAGGTTAACAGATGCACATAAGTGAAACTTCTGTTCATAGCAATACCATCGCCCATATTTGGGTGCTAACTGAAGCTATTGTTTCTAGGTTATATGGTCAAAGTGCATATCAGTAGGCTGCTCTCAGTAATTCTACAACTTTAAATTGAACAGAAGATTATTTCTTAGTTAATGTTTATAATGTTTCAGATTTGGCACCTCAAGTTTGATTCCTAAGTCTACATATTGCCTGATTTTCAGAAGAGCTGAGCACTCACAAATCCCATGGAAGAGTAAATGGGAGTTAGTGGCAGACTGGACTTTTTAAAAGCCACACAGAGCTTTTATCTAGGTGCCTGATTTAGTAGCTTAACTTTAAAACTATAAGTTTGAATACTGTGGCCAACATTATATTTTCATTAGCATTATTTATTACAACTATAAAATATATAGGATGCATATACAGTAAGTTATTTTATTTGTACGGTCCATAATAAATTCAAAAAGTTATCTTCTGTGGATTATCTCAGGCAATTGTCTTCAGAAATTACACACATCACCTACAGATTAAATCAACAACTCATGCCATGGAGAGTTGTGTTTTGTCCTTGTTTTCCAAATGGATAAATGCCAAAAGCAAGAATCAGAAATTTGCTTTTGTTGGAGCACAGCTTAGATTTTATGCAGCAGTCATAAATGGAAATCTGACATCTCTTATTTTTGTTACACATGGTTTACACATGCAATACACAAATTTTCCCTGACATTGTTGATTAAAATGTTTATTCAATTCTGTTCTCTTAAATGTATAAAAGAGCCTAGAAAATCCATGTCATTTCACACACATGAAAATGCTGAGATTACAAAAAGCGGATGACAATCAACATTTTATTATGTTGCTGACTTTATTCAAGTCAAGAGGTACTACTTTTAAAAAAATTAGAGTGCTGATATGAGAATAATGAGTATAGCAACCCTTTAAATAAATTGGAAAGTATGAGGAGATTGTTTTATAGTCAATTACCAATAGCTTCAGCTGAGTTAGTCTGTAACAGGAAAAACTTAAAAACAACAAATAGTCTAGCAGCACCTTAAAGACTAACAAAACATGTAGATGGTATCATGAGCTTTCATGGCTGCATCCCACTTCTTCAGATGACCTTCTTCTACACTTAGATAAAACTAGATTCACCCTAGGGATATATGTGAGCACCTACTTGGACCTCCAGTGGGTCACAAGTCATAAGTCTTTTCTGAATTAATTTCTATTTGAAATAGAGCATGTATTTTTGAAAAAAATCCAGTTATTTTAAAAATTGTGAGTGACAGACTCTCTAAACAATTTATGAAGTCCAGATTGATTTTATATCAGTCTTAAACTTTATTTATTATGACTGACTTTTACTTTGTTTTTGCTTCATATTACATGTGTTAAGGAGACAGAGGAGAGGCATGTGTAAATTGGGGGTGGGTGAGTGGAATATTAAGACACATGGATTTGAATAGCTCTACCTGGATATTCTAAACAGGGTAGCCAAATAAAGAAAACTGGTTCTGCACAGATGGAAAGATAACTAAGCAACCAATCACATGGTGGTAGATTTTGATCACTTGGTATCAGGGTTCACCTGTCAAGAAGATATAAAGGCCACTTCTTTCCCAATTTTGGGGAGAAAGAACTAAAGGAAGATGGCTTCAAATGGAGGTAGGAGAGACAGAGAGACACCATTATTTAGAGGGGAAAGAGGTGCAGGAGGGAAACCCTGGGCATACCTGAGGACTCGGACCAAATCCCAAAGGATGTGTAAAAGTGAGGTATTTGAAGCAAGGAATGTTATATCGATGTGTGATGCTGGATGAAGTCTTGTTTGTGCTTGTTATGGGTCAGCTGCTCAACTCCAACATCCATGAGAAATGTAAGCATTACCTTCTAGGTGTATCAGGCTTACTGTTACACAGGTTAGTGATTGTAAACCATACACCTCCATGTCACATTACAGATTTGCTTAACACACAGCATTTAGATTTATTTCCAGTGAAATCAAGTATAGGTTTATTCAGCAAAACACAGAGAGCCAAGTAATAGCAAGTAGAAATACTGGAAACAAATGGTTACATATTAGATTAAGTCATAACATTCTAGACGCTATATTTAATCTACAAGCTATGCTCACGTTTTATAGAGTATTGCTCACCCAACATCAATGTGTTACAGCCAAGTTAGCTGTGATCCTCCTTTCAGGAGATAAAAATGCTGTCAGTTTGCTTTCTTGGTGAAGGATTTCATGTGTTTTCTTGCCCCCCTCCTCCAAGATATACCAGATCAATCCTTTGTCTTGAGGCTCACAGTACACTCCCTACATGCCATCCTTTGGTGAACTGTTATGCAGATATCAACTCGAGGATTCCTCTAAAACCTTGTGCAACCCTTTTGCCAATTGGCAGCAAGAATCTGGGTCAGAAGAGGCTGTATTTATTTTTTTTACCTACATATAAAGTAATTAGAATTAGGGTTAGACCCCTTTGCAAAGTCTATATGTTCTGTGCTTCAACTGGAGAGGTACACTGCAGGCAGTAGTGCCCATAAGTGTGGAGCTCTGGGAAAAGATGTTCTTAAGATGCTATAGTGCCTTCAGTGGGGGCTGCATCCATTTGGGGGATCTAGGGTAGCTGGATAAAGATGTCCCATTTTCATGTAGGTTTAACGGACAAGTCTATGCCCAGGAAGTGTTCCGGAGAGGCCCAGGAAAGAGAGAGTGCTAGAGCCTACTAAGAACAACATGTTGGGTTTGAAACACAGTAGCCTGGTGAGTGTCCAGAAGGTGGAGATTATCTTATTTCAAATCTAAATGTGTGTACCTTTAACTTCCATGCTTTTCACTTTGCTATTCTTTTGTCTGCAAGACAGAAGACATTATCAAATCTAATATTAAATTTTGGTCCCCAATTAGGTATTTAAAGAACGTGATCAAAGCCCTTAACTTTCTTTCTGTGACGCTAACTGTCTTTGAGAGTATTTTACAGGACATGTTTTTCAATCATTTTAAAATAATCATGGGTCTTTTCTGAACTCTATACAAGTTTTCAATGTCTTTGAACTGTGGACACCAAAACTGAACACAGTACTACAAAAAAAACCAAAACAACCATGGCCATTCAGTGATGATTCCCATTTATAATTATATTTTTAAACTAATCCTTTATCCTTTATCCCTACTAGTTTTTAGTCCATTTAATGTGTGCCATGTTGGTTGTATATCTTTCTAGTACCTTAATAAAAATGTTGTGCCATAGCAAATTAAATACCTTACAGAAATCTAAGTAATTTTGTATTCATACTATTATATTTATATATCAAATGTATAATAACTTATAAATATTAAAATATATGAAGTCAGTTTGACAGGATCTATACTCTACAAATCCATTCTGATTGTCATTAATTATACTAACATGCTTAACTCTTTATTAAATCCTGTGTCATACACTGTAATGTTTTGCTAAATCCTGTGTCGGACACTTCAATGTCATGCTGACAGATCTATAATTACCTAGGACGTTCTGTGTATTCTTTTTATATATGGGCACAATATTAGCTTTTTTCCAGTCTTGTGAAACTTCCCCCATGTTCCAAGAGGTATTGAGAATTAATACTAACACTCGAGTGAGCTCCATGGACAGCTCTTTTACAACACTTGGATACAAGTTAGCTCAATGGACATGCTGAGTTTAAAATGTCTGACTTCGTTAGCTGCTGATTAACTTCCTCCGGAGTTAGTGTTGTAAAGGAAAGTATTTAATCATTATATATTATGAATATATAAACTACTTTTTCCCAAATACAAAATAAAAATATTTATTGAACCTTTACATAATCTCTGAATTTTATTGGCAATTCTACCATTTCTATCTAGCAATGAACATTTACATTTTTGGAGGTTTTCTTCTGCACTTAGTTTAAAAAAAAGTCTTGTTGCCTTGAAGTCTGCTGTCCATAGAATTTGCCTAATGTCCTTTTGCTTCTCTTACCAATCTTCCACAAATTCTAGCTTCTAATTTGTATTATGTCAGTTGTCCCTTTTTGCATTTGCTATATTTTCTATAAAAATATGCCTTCTTTCAGTTCTGCTGTAAGCCAGGTTTTAACAGGTTTAGCTTCTTTATCAGTCAGTGGATTTCTGGACTTTTTAAAGTCAGTAAGATCATGTCTACACTGCAGGGCAAAAATCAAATTAAGCTACGCAACTTAAGCTATGTCAATTGTGTAGCTGAAATCGAAATAGCTTAATTCAGCTTTGGGTGCTGTCTACACAGCAGGAAGTCGAAGGAAGAACACTCTTCCTTTGACTTCCCTTATTCCTTGTAAAATGAGGGTTACAGGAGTGGGAGTAAGAAGCCCTCCAGCTCAACATTAGTTTGAAATAATAGTGTTGGCATGCTCTTTGTTATTTTGTAATAACATCAGTTATTCCAAAATAATGGTGCTGTGTAGACGTGGCCTGAGAGTTTTGCTATTCTGTTCAATGGAGCTAGGATTTCACCCTTTTTGCAATTTTATGCTTTTCTCTCTTTCCTTGGATTTTCATATTATCTTAATACAGTGACTTTTGGGGTTTGATTCCTATATTTCAATGGTACTCAAAGTGTGGTCCATGACCATCTTGCCAGTGGGCCACAGGCTCAGAGCTTTTCTCCCCCCAACAGTGGGGAGCAGGGCTGGCCCACAACATTTTGGCATCTGAGGTGGGGAGCTCAAATGACTCCCCTTTGCCCCCTCACTTGGGCCAAAACTTTGAAAGGTCTGAATTCTGCCTTCTTCCTGTTCTACTCCTCTCATGGTACTGTTCTGCTACCTACCTCAATAAAGGAGAACTAACAACTTAAAATGCCTTTGTTCAAAAATTTTAAGTAACACTTAACTTTCAAATGCCTGAACAGCAAATGTAACTTTTCTTGTCCGCATAGTAAACACTGGCATTTTTATCTGTTTGAATAATCAAAGTGGTGCTTTCCATGCCTTCGTGGTTGCAAAGATTTGAACTGCTTCCTGAAGGTCCACAGTCTGGGCCAGCTCATGCTCTACTGAGGTGGTTGCAAGGCCGACCAGCCTCTTCTGTGTCATTGTGGAGCGTAGATGTGTTTTTATTAATTTCAGCTTGGAGAAGCTACGTTTTCCACTGGCAACTGTTACAGGAAGTGTTAGAAGTATGCGCAGAGCAACAAAAGCATTTGGAAAGAGGGTGGTCATCTTATTTGTGTACATATATTCCAGAACAGCCTTTGGAGTTGATCCTGCTGAAATGTATCTTGAAAGGGCTTTCAGTTCATCACCTAAATCACTCGCATCAATACCATGCATGTCATCATGTGTTAACACTGTGTCTAGTGCCCTGCATTGCTGGTGTAGGTCTTTTTCAGGTATAGTGATGAGTTTTGGAATATCATACAACATGCCAAATATACTGCTGTGTTCCTTGAGTTGCATGAAACGTTCTTCAGCTGACTGTATTGCACAATCTAGCACCTGGTTGAAGAATTCAACTTTGAATTGTTGTTTGGGGTCTCTAATGGGATTATCCCGTGCCTCATAATCAAAATGTCTTCTTCTTTGGTGACTCTTGTATTCTTAAATGGGTGGGAAAATATCTTAAGTGCGACTTTCCTCTGCCAACTTCTTTGCACTCTTCAGAACATTTGAAAACCCTCATCAGACCAGTAAGACTGTAGGTATGACTTTGCTTTGTCCAGTTGTTCCATTGCTCCAGATATATCAAGGTCAACACCTTGGAGTCTCTTGTTTACAACATTTATTTCAAACAGTATGTCATGCCACAACACTAAGCCATGCAGAAATTTGAAGTTATGTATTGTAACCCCCACGGAGATTACCTAGATTCCTGGGGCTCTGTATGCTGGCAGCTCAGGGAGAGGCACACTATCCCTGGTAGGGAGGGGGAACCAAGGCAAACTCAGAGTCTGCACAGCAACCAATAGGGAGTGAGATGCCCCTCCCAGGGAGTTCCAGAAAGGGGAGAAGCCATTTTTTTGAGTGAGTCTAGAGCCAGCCAAGGCAAGGGCAGGACTGGCTGTGTGGGAAGCTGGTAAGCCCCAGGCCTGCATGCAGGGTTCCCCCGAGAACTGGCCTCTAGGGATCTGAAAGCAAGATCCCTCAGCTGGGCTTGTCCTTCTCCACTCCTGATTCCCTGTTTGTGTAGTTTGCTGGGAAACTTCGCCAGCCAGGCTGAGTTAGCCCTCCAGCTCCCTAGGTAAGACCAGTCACCACATGGTTAGCTCTGCTCTGTCTGCAAGTTCAGGGCTGCTGCCTGCTGTGTGTGTTTCTGGACACTGGGCTAGGAGACTACAGTTTGCATTTTAGTACAGTTGTGTAATCTGCACCTTGAGCCCTGCACCCCTTTGTGGTGAAGGGAAATCCTGATTTCTGACTAACTAAAAGATGATGCACTCACAAACTCCATGAATGATCCTCAAGTTCAGATATGACTCTGGACTCCTCAGTCACTGCAGAGGGGCTGATCTCTGCTAGCAAGGATCCTCTTCAGGCAGAAATCAGGCTGCTTCGGTCCCAGCATTTCCCTTCACCACAAAGAGTGAAGCAAACTACACAAACAGGGAATCAGGAGTGGAGAAGGACAAGCCCAGCTGAGGGATCTTGCTTTCAGGTCCCTAGAGGCCAGTTCTCAGGGGAAACCTGCATGCAGGCCTGGGGCTTACCAGCTTCCCACACAGCCAGTCCTGTCCTTGCTTTGGCTGGCTCTAGACTCACTCAAAAAAATGGCTTCTCCCCTTTCCGGAACTCCCTGGGAGGGGCATCTCACTCCCTATTGGTTGCTGTGCAGACTCCGAATTTGCCTTGGCTCCCCCTCCCTACCAGGGACAATGTGCCTCTCCGTGAGCTGCCAGCAGACAGAGCCTCAGGAATCTAGGTAATCTCCTTTGGGGGTTACAGTATGTTTCTGGTGATTCCATTTCCCTCTGTCACTGTTCTCCCACAAACAGTTCCTCTCATAGCATTATCCTTCATAATGGCAACTATGGCATCATCTATCTTCCTAATTTGGTGTTTGATAGGCTTTATCGCCTCCACTTGACTTTCCCATCATGTGGCGCTCAGTGGTTTCAGTGTCAGAGAGGATGTTCCCAGATGTTGCTTTAAAATTTGCCATCGATGATTTGATGCAGAGAAAAATACATAGATGCTTTGAATTACATTAAAAAATTCAGCAGCCTCACTAGAAGCTGATGCTGCATCTCTGACCACCAAGTTTAATGAATGAGAACTGCATGGGACAAAAAAAGCTTGAGGGTTTCACTCTCGGATCTATGTCTTCACTCCTCTGCTCTTTCCTCTCATGTTGGCACCATTATCATAGCCCTGACCTCTCATGTCAGCTATCTCAATTCCCGTATCTTCCAGCTTTTTAAGACGCACATGTGTCATACCAACTCCTGTAGTATCAATGTCAATAAATTCTAGAAAATGCTCTCTGACAGTCACCATTGCAGGATCATTTTCACTAGGTTCTGTTGTTGTTACAAAATGCACCATTAAAGTCATTTGTTCTGTATGGCTGATGTCAGGTGTGAAGTCCAGAATAACAGAATAATATCTTGCTGACTTCAGATCTTCCACAATCTTCTGTTTGACTTTTGTTATCAGTAACTGTATCATCTCATTTTGAATTGTTATTCCAAGGCAGTGATGTGTGTACATTTCTCGGGTGATGACTCTTCTTAGATGATCCTGGAGTACAGCATCAAACTCAGCCATCAGCTCCACAATTTTAAGGAAGTTTACATTGTTTGGCACATACAGCTGATCTGAAGTGATACGCAGTGCTAGGTTTTGGTGCAAGCATTCTCACAATGGTAACAAGCCTTTTCAGACTATTTTGCCAGTAAAGAGACTCTGATGCAATCTTCTCTTGATGCTGATTATCTATGTTGGCCTTTAACCTTTGTCTCATCTCAAGTTCATTCCACCTATGGAATGCTCTCTGGTGATTTGCTGCCTTCTCATGGCATGCCAGATTTCTAGCCAGATTTTTCCAGTCCTTTGTTCCTGTAGAACCCAATGTGGCTGGAACATTAGACTGGAAGAGTTTGCAACAAAACCAGTATGCAACATTCTGGGTTTTTAAGTACATAAGCCATGGCCTCTCCATTTTGTCACCATTGGGGATTTCACACCAGTAATGTGTTGGATGGAAACTTCTATTTTCATTGTCTTTGGGGAACATGAAGTTTTTCACTTGCTGTGGCCCATGCAGTACAAGGAAGTCCCTCAGGCTACTGCTCGCGTGGGTCCACAGTCCTGGACCCTCTTGACTTAAGGAACTAAACTCAGCAGCAGCTGTTTCTTGCGCCTCCACCACACTCTTCTCTGATCTACACTTTTCTTTAGGAATGTGCATGGTTGCATCCATTTGAGATGGAGATATGGATGCTGCAGTAGCTGCCAGGTCATCTGCACTCTGACTAACTGGAAGATCAGGCATCTCCTCACCACTCACATCCTCACTGGGGCTGGAAGGCTCACCATGAACATTTGTGTCTATGTATCTCAGGAAAGCTCCTTCCTGCTTAGATAGAAAAGCTTCCTGTGCTTTCTGTCTTTTTCTGAATGCTGCCCCAGAGGGGCATTTTCTTCTTTCACTCATGACTGCTGTTCTGTGCCAGCTATAGTGGCTCTCAACACTCAGTTGAAGGGGACAAATAAGCAGGCTGGTAGCAGGGCCTGAGTGAGGGAAGATATCAGCATCTTAAGGGCCTAATTGGCTCCTACTACTTCAGTTGACTGTCTGTTCTCCTCAAGTGGGTTCAGGGAAGCAGCAGGAAACAGGAAGCTCCCTGAGAAGCTGGTGTGAATCAGTGCAGACTCCAGGGGTGCTAGGGAGGTACATAAGAGGCTCCTCCCCCTCTTTCTCCCTGCAGCTCCTGCTGCTTTCTGTTATTCCCTCTCACCTTTTCTCCTGCCTGCCTGTTATGTCTCTTGTGCCCTCCTTCCTCCAGCACAGCACTCCACCATCTCTGTGCATCTAGAGCAGAGAGAATACATATGCACCAGCAGCAGACACAATTTTCTACACTCTGGGTCCTCGTGGCACCCCCCTCCACACAGTCTGGCACCTGAGGAAGATGCCTCAGTTCACCTCATGGTAAGGCCAGACCTGGTGGGGAGCCTGTTCTGCTGCTCAAGCCCTGCAGCCCCCCATGCCCATGTGGTTGGAGCACCAGCTTTGGATTCCTGCTGTAGGGAAGGGGCGTCACATGGACTAGAGTTGGCTCATGGTGGGAGGAAGCACCTCCATGCACTGCCACTCCTGCTCCCCTTCTCCCTGGTGACTAGAGGAATGGCAGAACAAGGGACCACTTGCCTGGAGGCTCTCCCCACTGTTCCCTGTGGCTGGAATTCCAGACAATGGGAGCAGCAGGGGTGCTGCCTGGAAGCGGTGGGAACATCCGTACCCCTATCACATCTCCCTCCTGAACAGAACCCTCACCTTCAGTGCGTTCCTACACCCTACCTCTCACTCAGACCTAACACTCCCACCCTCTTCTTCATCTATTTTGTCATGATGGGTGTTTGGTTGGTGGTCCACAGAAAGGTTTACATTGAGCAGAGTGGGCCATGGGCCAAAAAGTTTAAGAATCACTGCTATATTTTAAGGTTTTGTTTTTAATTTAGTGGTTATCCACTGAGATTGAATTAATTCCTTGGAAAGGATCCAGGACCTGATTTTGACCTCAGGTACCTGTGTCAGTCATGATTTACTACAATGAAATCAATATAATTACACTAGTGTAAAAGTGGTTTAAGTGGCAGGGGAATTAGGTCGGGAGTCTTTCATTGAAATGGTTGAGAAATCAATCTTCAGTCAATGAGCTATTGTTTTCACATAGTCAATTTCTATTATTTTAGAAAAAGAAGAACAAAACAAAATTAATTTGGTTTAGAGTAAGTTTTAGTCTTTGATATTCAATTATATTTTTCCAGGAGATTCTTTTTTACACTTTTAAAAAGAAAGAAGGAAGGAAACCAGCTCTGGTTTGAGATATCATTGGACTATGTTTTCAGCAATATTTACATCTACAGTTCTTGAATTTCAGTACTTATATAAAGTTATTAAGATAGGATAAAATGTATGGAAAATATGTCTTGACCTAAAGATTAATCAAAATCAGACAGTGTGACAAGTCATATGTGTTCTTTCTCTTATAAATGTATTTAAATGTTAAGTGCATACTTTGTTGAAATGATTGGACACAAAACCTTTCTTATTTCTACAGCATTAATAGTTGGACTTATGCCTTTATTAACATAAATCTGCCATGATTATAGATCTGACTCACTGTTCTTACTTATGACAAGGATCTCCCTGGCCATTGCCTTAAAAAATTCTGTTCTACAACTGTAGCCAGACAGGAACCCCCCCCGCCCCCCCGTAACATCTTGCTTGCCCCTCTCTGAGATGCCTGGAGCACACAGAGCAGTAAAATCAGCATAGTCTTTGAAGCATAGACAGGAGGTCTGGATATGCTGGCTGCTGTGACCCTGGATGGCTGTAAACAGAGATACGCCAATTGCTGATCAAGAGGCTGCGAGAACTGCCTTGACTGAAACCCATATTGATACGAACACACACTCGTCTGCAGGGGGAGGAATCTCCGCCCAGTAAAGAATGTCCAGTACTCACAATTTAGTTATCTTTCTTGCAAGTGTAAATTAAGTTGAAACTCCCTTGTAAGAACTGGCGCCACAAAGACAGACCAACACAATTTGGCATCTTAGATAAGAAAGAGGATACGAGCCCCTATGGGTATAAAGATGGGTCCAGCAGCACACTTCCTCTGAGTGTCAATCTGCCATCTGCCTGCTGGTCGGGTTAGGTAATTGCCTCCCGAGGTTCCATGGGGACGCCCACCTCGTATTCGTCTTTCCTAGGAATTGAGGGACTGGCCCTGGCTTGACCCGCTGGAGTCGAGAGGCACAGAAGGGGTAAATATTGTACCTGGATGTGTCCTTTGTCTTAAGTGTACACATAGACTTAGAGCTCTTTAAAGATTAAGCTGTCACTTGGTACCATTATTTCTATTTTCTATCTTTATTTTCTTTGTAACCATTTTTAAGATTTATATTTGCTAGCAGTTAAGAAATAGAGCAATAGCCATTGTAACCATATGATTTATAAGCTTCTTTAATAAACTTGTAACTGGTTAAGCTTTAACCTGACTCCTTCAGTTGCTGTAACAGAACCAAGCACAATTTAAATGAACTTCAGCCGGTCATAAGGGACAGGTATAGGAAGAACTTGGGCGTTTTGGATCGTGTCATTCCCAAGTGACAGATCCGTTGGGGCATCTCTCAGTCTTCCCTAGACTGCCCGCTGCGAAGGGATCCTGTATCCTAGCAGCTGAAATCTGAGATGTAATAAGCTCTTCCTATAAATTCTGGGGCGTCTGTCAGCCTGTTGGCTGCCCTCCGCGACGGGACCCCGGTCCTAGTGGTAAAGGCACAGACGTTAAACTTTCGGGGCACCCTTCAGCCTCCTAGGCTGCCCACTGCAATGGGACCTTGTGTCTTAGCAGTTAAAGACTTGGGTGTCACACACACACACACACACTGCCCTGACCGTCGACTGACAACAACCAAAGAAAGGTGTGTTGATATCGTAAATAAAATTCACTATCATCACCATAATCATCACGTATGATTGTAGAGAATTTATCTTGCCTCATAAACTTTCAAGCTAGTTTTGCAAATTTGTGTTTTATTGATTTGTATATGTTCTAACTACCACTTGTACCAGCCTTATATATGTAAGACAATATATAATTACTCATGAGCATTTTAATCTTAAATATAGTTAAAATGTGTTAATTCATTATCATAGAATCATATGATCATAGGGCTAGAAGAGACCTCAGGAAGTCATCGAGTCCAGCCCCCTGCTAAAAGCAGGATCATATCTACAAAGTGTGTTTTCTTATATGAAAGTTATTCTTTCAGGAGATGGCCTCAACAGGATTACTTACGTATATGCTTAAAATCAGGTATGTACTTAAGTATTTTTCTGAATTGAAGCTTCACTAAAATTCATCAGGAATTATGCCTGAATATGGTCATTGGAGTAATTGTCTTTTGTTTAAAACACGGTTCAATGTTGACAGTTTTCATTTTCTGTTTAAAAATAATCATGCGATCTTGTATGTTATTGTCTAATTTAAAGGTATAATCTCTACTATGGGGGAAAAACGTAACTTTAAAATCTTCAACTGATGTACATTTTCATCATCCAAGGATCTGGCTTTCAGTTTTTACAGCTTGTAAAGAATAAAAATAAAGAATGTGAAGAGTGGTTAACATCTGGTTTTATCTGTGGCTCAATGCTATGTTTTAGTAAGGTTTGTGGATGTGTTTCCTTACAGTTCAGTATTTTCTGTTCAGATGTTGTTTTGACACTGATGTTTCTAGAGGAAAATTACCTTTCTTGGTTGACATTCATTTGCAAAATATAGTGTAATGAGGATTAATTTAATAGAAATACCATGAACCTTCCCTGAAATGCTGATGCACACTGGTTTCAGAAGTCAAATGGCATGCTTGGAAGAGTCGAGAGGACAAAGAGGAAGAGTTTCTAGGATACTTCTAAAAATGTGAAAAGCAACATATGCAATCTGGATCATAACAGTTGTAATAATGTGGCAGTAATCAATGGACTATATTATCAAACATGGGTAACTGAATGGGATTTAGTTAGGTTATAACAAAGCTGCCACCATTTCATATCATAATGGTTAATGACAAAGCACCTTTCTCAACCGCTGTACAATTGTGTGGTAAGGCTTTATTATTTCATTAAAAAATCAAAGTGCACATTAACATTTCAAACTACTATTTTAAAGGGTCGAGGGTGCAATTATTCTCCAGAACTAATTCAGCAAGGCACATACTTAACCCTAAACACTCATGTTGTCACATTGAATTTAACTGGATTACTCATGTTAGTAAGTACCTTGAACAAGCCAGTTCCATTTTCCACTCAGGTGCCACTGCCACCTGTGTCATATCTATTGGGTCTGGATAAAATTATTGAATTGTTATTGATCATAGGAACTTTAGCTATGGTTTGTCGCCTTCTCTCCCTATCTTCCCCTTTTTTTATTCAGTTCAACATTTATATCTAATCTAATCTATCTAGTAGTATCCATATGTATATGGATGGTATAGGCAGAATGAGGAAACTGGTGGAAAAGGGAAATTAAGAAAAGATTATATGTAAGAACAGTAATATATAATTCATAGATTCTAATTCTTCCTCTAATTCAATGGCAAAGCTCCCATTAACTTTCACGGATACAGAATCAGGTCCATTTTCAAGTTTTGGGGTTCTGGGAATTACTTCTGTGCGTCAGGAAGTGACTAAAGCCCTTGATTACATAACTAATAACCATCCTAGTCTGAATCTATTGTTCAAACTGAGGTTGCTTTACCTGGGGTTTGGAGGGTCAGTTTCACTGTGGTCTGTGCTCCCTGCTCTGCACTGTAATCTTGGAGCACTGATCACCTGTAGTAGTACCGTTAGCAGTATCCTAATCCTGGCCTCATGCAGAGGGGAGGAGTTGGAGCACAAGCCCACCCCATGCTCACTTTGTGGTGATGGCTCCTGTAACACAGGGCTCAGTGCAGGACCTCTCTCCAGGGAAAGATAGCATATGGGGTCACAGCACAATTCAGTTTTGGTGTATCATGATGGAGGTGTAAATATTAGTGTGTGGTGTGGCACACACAGTCACAATACCCCAAAGATGGTAGTTGGACCCAGTGCCACAGCACTGAAGCCATCACAGCTGGATGAGGAAGGGGTTTATATCATCTGCTGGAGCCTCTTCTCTGCAGGTGTATCTACATAGAGGCCCTAGCTTGAAATAAACCACGCAATTTGAGCTGCACAAATTGCATCATTTATTTTGAACTTATTTAGAAATAAACCACTATTCTGACAAGTCCCTCAGTCCTCATGGAACAAGGTTTACCAGGACATTGGAATAGCAAGTCTGTTATTTTGATTGCATTTCAAAATAATGAGTGTGATGTTAAGAGGTGAAAAAAACTATTTCAGGATAGCAGACATATCCTAACATAGTGCTGCTGAGGTCAGGAATAGGAATTATATGCCAGGGTAGAAAGTGCTGCTACTGGTGGATCATATCCTCTTGACAGGCAAGGGGGAAGAAGTGACTGCAAGGAGAAGTGCAACCTGTGAATAGCAAGGCTACCTCTGCCTCTGCATTCAGTCCAATGATGTTTCCATTAAGCCTTGTCATAAACAAAGAATGATGCATACCTACTACATAACCTCTGCCTCCAAAACACATAAAAAAGGTCATAGCTATGGGTTAAAGTGAAAAATAGTGAGATAAGTACATTTAATATGGCATTTTGATCAACTCACGTGCTATTGGCCCACTAATGCATCTTCTCTGGCACCTATTCTAACATTCCAAACTAAGCACCATCTAGTTTTAGAAAATCTATCTCCCAGAGGAAAGGTTTCTCTAAATATGGATCTTTGCTTTACAGTGATAGCTGTCCAGTTTTGAGAATGGTGAAAATTGAGTTTCCTCAACTTAGAAATGTCACAGATTGAAATCTTGAAGAGCTAAAACACTGGAGATGAGCACCTCAAGGTATAGCCACAATATTTATCGTCACAATATTTTGATTATTTATTTATATTCGCAGTATTTGTAGATATAGAAAACTGTATGTAGGTCAGTTATGGTAGATTTTGTATTGTTCTCACACTACTGTTCAGTTCATGGTTGTCAGGGCATGTGACTTTATAGACAGATCAAAAAGGGCCTAGCAAATTAAAAAAAAACAACTTTCCAAAATATTTTTAAAAATATGTAACATATATGGGATGTACAGAGTATATGGAGTATATGAAGTGGTCACAAGACTTTATTAACACTTATTTTTGTTGACTTATTTTACTCTTGGTTTAGCAACTTACAAATTATTCACTAATTATACAATAACTTTTCAATGATAAATTCTAGATAATACTTTGAGATGCTGCAGGACCATTAATTGTTTTTTAAGTTTTTTAGGTGCAAAGTTTGCAAATGCCCAGTATTCCTTAAAGATAAAGTAATAGTAGGGATACCAAAAAAACAGAAAAACAAAAAAGAATAGAGGATGAATATGCACAATGGAAAAATACACTATTAGTAATATACTTAATGACTTTTAAATATCTTAGTCCATAGGGTTCATAGAAAAGTTAATCAAACCAGTGTGAGTCTCTACGTGTAATAAGGCAGCACTGTTTGCTACCAACTTTAATGTATTTATGGTTTTGTGAAGGATAGTTACTAGAGAAAAAACTTAAATAATTTAGCTCCAGAGAGGATAAAATGAATCATGGTAGTCTCTGTGTGATGCTCAAGAAAAGATCGGGTTAGATTTGTGAAAATCTGTATAAGGAGAAAAATATTTTGCTAGAACTGACAAGTATAGTAAGTAAAAATTATTAAAGAAGAAGCCACAGTTTTGAAGTGAAACCAGCTTAACTGAGCATGAACACATTTTCATTTTAGGAACAGTGCCAGTCAATAATATCTGTGCAACTTTATCATCAATTTGAGAGCATAGATCATTAGATTAATCTATTATTTTAATGCATTCATGATTTCATACAAAAGCAGAGATCAAGTTTAGATGCTATCTACAAAAATGAAACAATGAAGGACATAATTGTGAATGATCAGATCTCCAGACAACATTAAATGAAAAAAACAAATACTAGGAAATCCTAAAAAATAAATAAATAAAACCAAAGGATCAGTAGTTATGCTTGCTTAAGCAAGCAGGACATTAATTTAAATAAAAAGGAAGATGTGCCAATTTAAAACAGTACAATCAAACTCAAAAGTTGAAATTCAAATGTATAGGGAGTTACAGGTATTATAAAACTTGCTCTGGAGTATGATAAAAAATGGAGTTCTGCTTCTAGTGAGCTGTAATCTCCTGAGATTAACACTGTATTAGGATCTATATTTTAGTAAATAAAATCATAGAAATGTAGGGTTAAAGGGGACTAAAAGGGAATAAAAGGGCTAAAAGGAACTTGTGTTCCTCATAAACTTATTTCCCAGGGGATCTTGCCTACCAACTCCCTTAGTTTCATAAATTCTCCATTACTGAAATCAGTTATCCTTATAGTGATGTTTTCCCTTCAACCATTCCTTAGAATAATGAACTTTATCATTTCATGAACATTTTCACCCAAGCTGCTTTCCACTTTCACATTCTCAACCAGTTTATCTGTATTTGTCAAAATCAAATCTAAAATTGTCTCTCTCACCTAGTTATCTTCTCCAACTTCTGAAATAAATAATTTGTCTAAAATTCATTCCAAGAACTTGTTGAATAATCGGAGCCTTCTTGTATTATTTTCTCAACATATGTCTGGGCAGTTTAAATCCCTTATCACTACCAATCCCCCCGCCCACTTTTTTATGATTCTGATACTTGTTTTAAATCCCTTGCTGTGGTTTTACCCTTATTATCTTTACCTAAAGGACTTTCCACAAGTATGTCTTCTATTTCCATCTCAACTTTAGTGCAAGAGTATGTATCTTTAGTAGATAAGACATCTACTCCCTTTTTTTAGGAGGGTAGGAGGTGCTACATATAAAATGAAGTTAATGTAACCAATCAGACATGACCCCCCTCTCTCCTCTTCACTGGTGTCTAGCTGACCAGACATACTCCTGTGCTTTTCCCTTTGTCCCTGACCTTGGCTTTCTTAGTTATAATTTGTTAAGCTTTTTATCATGCCTTTGGTATGTACCTTTTAAGGCAGACAAAGACCCTGCAAGCATATAAATTAACTGAGAAGTGGCCAGAAAATTTCTCTCTCTCTCACTCTCCTGGACAAAATGTAACATCACAGCAGAAACCGGGGACTGGCCCGGAGACAGTAAAGCCTCCTACAGATCCAGAGGGATCTCTTAAGCAACATCATGGTCTAGTCTCCGGGAAACTGACACCTGGCCAGCACTCCAGCCACCAGTGAAATCAAAAATAATCTACACCGCACTTGCAGCCTGCCTCCAAACTGCCAGCATGAATATGATGTGTGTGAGAGTATCACCTTACTCTTAAGAATCTGTACTAATAAATAACCCCAAAAGCAATACTGCTCCAGCTCACCCTTTGTCTGGGTTTCTTCCTCAGCAGGTCTGAGGAAGTGCAACAGTTAATATTAGCTACCTTATTGGAATGTTACTAAGTTTAATTAATTATTTTGTATAAAGTATATTTTCTCAGATCCTCAAAGACATTAGGCACCTAACTGCCACTGATTTCAATGGGAGTTAAGCATCTAAATACATTTTAAAATGTGGGCCCTAAACATTATCATGTGTAAATTCCTTTGGAATACAAATTATTGTTATTATTGTTATTATTATTATTATTATTATTATTATTATTATTATTGTTGTTGTTTTTGTTACATCTTAAAAATCAGGGAAGGAGGAACTGCAGAAGCAGAGGCTTAGAAGCAGTCCCATATCCATGGTTTATTGCTAAAGGATCCTTCTGAAGATTAGAATCATAATCTGTTTCCACCCCACACAAATGCAGAAGGGATTAACTGTGCCCTGCCCTAGAGTGGAACAGTGAAAGTGAGTCCTCCACGGAGTATAGAAAGGCTATAAGGGAAACAGTCAATGGGAGAGGGCTGCAAGGAGCAACCAATCAGGGCCCAGCTGGTTCACATAAAAGGAATCGCAGGTCCAAAGGGAGTTCATGAAGTGAAGCTGCACACCTAGCAGTCTGAGAGATCTGGAATACCTTGGAAAGGGCAGCTGCTCACAGAGACAAACAAGAGCAAGCCCCAACTGACTGCTGAAACTGGACAGTTGAAGGAGTCAAAACTGAACACCTCAAAATTACATTAAAATGGTGCAAAGGGACACTGCATCCATTTCTTCTTGTCCTTCAAGCTATGACAAAGCAGTCTGCAGTTCACCAAAGACTTCATAGTGTAAAACATTGTTGTCTTGTTCTTCATCATCATTTTTGTTATGCAATTCCCTACCCTTCACCTCTGCAATCAGGAAAAAATGGTTAATATAACAGGTTGTTTGGACAACTGGTGCTTATAAAATGGAGGTTTTGTTGTATAGCCTGATGAGTATTATTTGCTCTTTTATAAGCCACATTGCTAACTATTAATTTACACCATTTTTGAAAATGACCTCCAGTTTTGATAAGTAAAACTACCTGTGGGCACCAGTAATATTTGTGTTTAACTACCAGGTTGTGCCTGCAAAATAAACATAAAAAATCATTGATTTTATCCAGGTATATTTTTATCCATACAACTGAAAGGCGGGTTGAGGACATTTTAATAAACTGTTCTCTTATATACATTCTGCCACCCAGGCAAAAATACTTCACAATACTTATGATTCTGTTTAACTTGAACATGGGGTACAATTCTTTTCATAAAAAGGCTTCCAAATAGTTAAGGCTTAAAGGAATAGCTTAAAGAAAAAGATCAATAGCTCTGTCCATCGCCCTGCAGAATAGTAAAAGTATAGAGCTTAAATTGTAGCACACAAACCAGCTGCAGTAGTTCATATTCCAGACAGGCTCCAAGCTCATATTTTATGGGCATCAATAACAACACTTCTCATTCATAGGATGTTTTCCATCTGAGGCTCTTATTTTTTTCAAAAATATTACTGAATTAAGTCTGACAGCACACCTGCAAGGTATACTTATAATGTTGCCCATAATTTAGGTATGGGAAACTAAAGCAAGGAAAGGTTAATTCTTTTGTTCAAAGTCACATAATCAGTGCTTAAGAGTAGCTGAGAGTTATGATAACAGGAATTTGGTGGTCTTAGATTTAACTGTTTAGGAGGCGTTCTTGAACAAATAAGCAGACAGACAAAATCTCTCAAATATGTAGCAGATTAACAAGTAAATGGTTAAAACTGACAAAATTGAAATAAACTATTTTACTGAAGGGAAACATTTTTTGACACAAAATGTATTTTATTCAAACTTTCAATGTCAATTTTTATCTCAGTTTGGGAAGGGACAATATTTTTTCTATCCAATTTTCAAATGAGAGGAGAATAATTTCCTGCCCACATCTAGTCTCTCACTAATTTATAATTTAATTCTCCTTTCCTAATCAAGTGCACTGATTAATTAATCTCATTAGTGAACCAACTTTCATGTTATTGGTGTCTTTGACATATCTCGGGACAATATCACATAACAAACACTATGGGCCTGGGCCTGTTTTCAGTGAAGTAAATGATAAAATGGTCACTGATTTTCATAGGGTCAGGGTCTGCATGATTTTGATATTAACAGTTCTGAATATTAAAAATAACAATGATGTCATTTTTAAAGTAATTGACATTGCTATAAAAATAAAAACCAAACCATCTAGTATTCAAGAGAAAGCAGAAGATTCTAAATAAGTGTAACTTGACTCGTTTTTTGGGTTTTTCAATTTTGAAATGGGACAGTGAAGTAGAGGTACTTCATGCCCCAGGTCTGAATCTCAAATCTGATGTTAAACAAGTGTATTTCTTGCCCTCATACTAGTAGAGAAAAGCTGGAAAATGTGATCCAAGTGAAAATGAACTAACCTAGATAAACAGTGCTAAGAGGTGTGATTTGCTCCAAAATAGGGTATTAGCACCAAGACTGATTTAGAAAAATATTAAAGCTAATGTTTCAAATAAAGTTTACAGGTTACAAATTAAAAAGGAAGGCATTATACATCCAGAGCTAAGCTTGGGTTATGGTAAATCACAAGTATCAGTTTACATGGTTAGCGAGATACATGGCATATATAACTGTATTGTCACAGATTAAGGTGGGTGAGTTATTGAAGCAGCAGTGAATACATGTTCTCAGGGTACAGAGTCACAGTATGTGGTGGCAAAGTAAATAAGCACATTGGTGGAATTTGTCCCTCAGTGGAGTGTGTCCGTTGGTCTGTCAGTGTCTTGTGGGTCTTCTCAGGAAGGGAAGAAAGCAGGTGATTTTCCTGACTGTGTCTCTCAATGGTGGCCTTGTTTGTCTACTGGGGAAAGAAGAAGGGAAGGAAGTGGATGTTTTTCCAGGCCATGTCCCTTATCAGCAGTCTTGGTCACTCACCCTGGTACTGATGGTGGCCTGTCTCTTCCTCCATGTAGATGTCTCTGAACCATCAGATCTCTCATGGCTGGCTTGTTGTGGGGATCCCCCACACCCATGGCCTGCATGGGCAGGGTGTGGATCTGGACCTTGTAGCTCTGGGCCCTCATGGTGTCAGCCAGTGGGATGTACTTCTCAACCTTCTGAGCTTGGGCCTTTGACATGGAAGGCCAGGGTCCAGTTCTCAAAAGGCACCATGACATCCACTATGATGACCTTCCTCTGCTCTTTGTTGGTCATGATGATGTTGGGTTGTAGCAGGCTGTCCATTCCAGAGACATCAGAGTTGCTGGTGATGTTCTCCAGGGTTGGTGGTTTGACCAGCTGGTCCTGGATGGCATTGTGGTAGAGCTGTGAGGCCTTGGAGTGGGCCTGGCAGATGCACAAGATATGGAGCAGTATCTTGTACTGCTTGTATTGATCCCCATGGCACATGGCCCTGTTGAAGGGAAAGCAATAGACCTGTGCCTGGTGGATGAACCTGATGAAGGTGTCCCAGACTTACTGTAATAAGAGCCTGCTCATCCACAATGGGGGGGTTTGTGTAGGGAAGGAGGAGAAGTATGCAGCAGACCTTACCTGTCCATCCATGAGGACACAAACCACCTGCTGTAGAAACTATTAGGAGGTCCTGCTACCACTCCTAAGGAGGAGAAGGAAGTTCTATATTAGTACCACATCTCTCTGGAATGGAAGGGGAGCTTCTGTATCTTCATTTCAAAATAGGGGAGAGCAGTGATTCAGAGATAGGCCCTATGGATGGAGCTCTGTGGCATTGCCTAAAATATCAGATTGATTTTATCCAGGTCTAACCTTGTATAACTCCATATCTAAAGGACTTTCAAACTCAGTGTAATTAAGAATGTAATGAGAACAGCGTAAAAAAGAAATCACATGGAGTTATTGAAACAAGAGTTTCAAGTTCCTTTTGAAAAGAAAATATTAGTGGGGGAATCAATATAAATTCTCCAGTCCACAAAAATACTATCCTGGAATACTATTAAAGCAAAGCTATCAAGAACCAGACAGTAAAGAAATCATAAATTGTATCTGAAATTATTTTTGATAATCATTGATTGCTCTTGAAATGCTCAGTGAGGTTTTTGTACCAAAGATTTGTATGTACTTGTTTAGATAATAAAACTAAAAGAGAAGAATGTGTTTCCATTATTTAATAAAAATGCCTTTGTACTGAATTCCACTTAGAGCATTTTACTCTTGGTAATGCACTGTTTTCATTTGTGAAAGTGAAAATGGCATCTGTGCATCTTAGGTCAGATTTTGACCCATAAGAGAGACTTTTTAGCAACTAAATTCAGAAATTTAAAAACGTTGAGACTCCAGTTGATACAGGGTCCTTGAATAGAAATAAGGAAAGCACCTTATTGGATAAAGCCTCGGAGAAAGAGAAGGACATTAGATAAATTAATGGTTATTGAAGGAAGAACATAAGAACATAAGAACAGACATACTGGGTCAGAACAATAGTCCATCCAGCCCAGTATCCTGTCTGCCAACAGTGACCAGTACCGGTTGCCCGAGGGAGGGAATACAACAGGTAATCCTCACATGATCCCTTTCCTGTCACCCACCTCCAGGAAACAGAGGCTAGGGACACCATTCCTACCTATCCTGGCTTATAGCTATTGATGGATCTAACCTCCATGCATTTATCCAGCTCTTTTTTTGAAACCTGTTAGAGTCCTAATCTTCAACACATCCTCTGGCATGGAGTTCCACAGGTTGACAATGCACTGAGTGAAGAAAAAATTCCTTTTGTTTGTTTTAAACTTGCTGCCTATTAATTTCATTTGGTGACCCCTAGTTCTTATATTGTGGGAATAAGTAAATAACTTTTCCTTATTCACTTTTTCCACATTATGATATTATAGACCTCTATCATATCCCTTCCCACCCCCCTTAGTCTCCTCTTTTCTAAGATGAAAAGTTCAAGTCTTTTTAATCTCTCTCCATATAAGACCCGTTCCAAACCTCTGATCATTTTTGTTGCCCTTTTCTGAACCTTTTCCAATGCCAATATTTTGAGATGACCATATCTGTACACAGTATTTAAAATGTGGACGTACCATGGTTTCATAAAGAGCAATAAGATATTCTCTGTCTTATTCTCTATCCCTTTTGTAATGATTCCTAACATTCTATTCACTTTTTTGACTGCCGCTGCACATTGAGCAGATGTTTTCAGAGAACTATCCACAATGACTCCAAGATCTCTCTCTTGAATAGTTGTAGCTAAATGAATCCCCATCATATTGTATGTATAGTTGGGATTATTTTTTCCAATGTGTATTATTTTACATTTATCATAATTAAATTTCATTTGCCATTTTGTTGCCCAATCACTTAGTTTGGTGAAATCTTTTTGAAGGTTTTCACAGTCTGCTTTGGTCTTAACTATCTTGAGCATTTTGGTATCATCTGCAAATTTTGCCACCGTACTGTTTACCCCTTTCTCCCCTGCAGCAAGCACAAGTTGCTTTAGCCTCAACTGGGTTGCTGGGTTGCCTGTGCCCTGCTACCATGGCCCCATTATTGTCGCTGGGCTGCTGAGGTCCTGGCCCCACTACCACTAGCCTCGCCTTTCACGGGGCTCTCAGAAGCTGTCCCTCCTGCCCCGGGGCTCTCTCGTTCAGTAACATCCATGTGCTTTTAAAAGAATCTCCTTGTATTTCTCTTCAAAAGACGACATAAATTGAACATAATTTATCTTTCATTGTAAGGTGTTTTCCAAAGCGCACACATTCTTACAGTTCTTCTGTAAACTTTATCTAATTTTTCAACACTCTTTTTAAAACGAGGACACCTGAACTGGATGTATTATTCTAACAATGGTTTCAGTGGTACAATATATATTTTTAATATCACTTTTTCATTCCTGAAGAATATTCCCCTGTGTATACATACAAAGATCACTTTAGCCATTTGCCACAGCATAACACCAGAAATTTATGTTCAACCGGTTGACTATAAATTCAAGTCCCATTCAGAGTTACTAGTTGCCACAATATAGTCCTCCATCCTGTAAACAAACCCACAGATATTTTTCCAGCTACAGTGAGACAGGCTAGATTTACTTTTTATGCAATAGAATTCAATTAAAATCAATTAGAATAGCATATATTAGTTTATAGTTAGCAATAGGGAAATAGTCTGTACCTTATAGATAATCATAGTTTGATTTAAACAAAATACTAATCCCTGATGCCATTTCAAATCTGTCTCGTGCCATTCTCTTCTTCCTCCATTTTCAAAGTCCTTAATTAACCAAAACTCCTAAATACCCTGAAAAAATACATCCCCTCCAAAAAATATTATGCAAGAGAAAACATATATTTAATTGTAAAGAGAGAAAATAAATTATTATATTTTGAAGCTTAAATCAGTAACTAACTGATGATTTCATATTTTTTTCCTGTGGGTAAGCTTATCCATTAACTGTCTGATATGGAGTTTGTGGCAGTAACATATAGACAGTCCTGGCCACAGTCAGAGTCAATATACTGCGGGAGATGGCTCACTGGCTTGGTAGCAATCCCTAGCTTCCAGAGAAAACAGTATGTAATGGGTAATTAGCATTCCAGTTTATGAACTGATGTGCCAAAAATCTAAGAAGTAGTGGGAAGTTAATCAGATTTCTCTTGAGATTCCACCAGTGACCGGGCATTGTGCTATTGGAACTAGCCCAGCAAATTAGAAGCAGAATCAGTATCCCAAAAAATGAAAGCTTCCTCTTAATTTTGTCCATAAATTTGAAGCAGGGTCTGGCACAGCTACCATTACAGTCTCCTACTGAAAAACTTTGAGTATTGCTAGAATATTCCTCTTTTTCTGGATAACCGAATTGAGCATGAGATCATATTTTTTTCATTTCAATCCTTAAAATGTCTCCTTTTCCTCTGATAACTGCATCCGAATTTCACATGTGCATTTTCTGCTTTGATGTGGCTGGAATCCTTCAGCAGCATTCTGCATCTAGGCTGATATAGGATCATAAAATCCTAGGGCTGGAAGAGACCTCAAGAGGTCACCGAGTCCAACCCCCTGCCAAAAGCAGGACCAACCTCAACTAAATCATCCAAGCCAGGGCTTTCTCAAGCCAGAACTAGGGATGGAGATTCCACCACCTCCCTAGGTAACCCATTCCAGTGCTTCACCACCCTCCTAGTAAAATAGTTTTTCCTAATATCCAAGCTAGACCTCCCCCACTGCAACTTGAGACCATTGCTCCTCTTTCTGTCATCTGTCACCACTGAGAATAGCCTCTCTCCATCCTCTTTGGAACATACACACCCCCTTCAGATAGTAAAAGGCGGCTATCAAATCCCCCTCACTATTCTCTTCTGTAAACTAAATAAACCCAAATCACTCAGCCTCTCCTTGTAAGTCATTTGGAAAGGCAAACCCTAAGCTGGTGGGCATTTTCTGTTCCATAAAATGAGCCATTTCTTTGCTAAAATCGTCAGCCAAGATTTCCAAAACGTGATGTATTTGCTCTTGACCAGGTTTCAGTTCAACAACTGCTTGCAGAAGGAGTCTACTTGTCATGGTCAAGTCCCAGGCAGGGTCTGCGTGAGGGAAAATGGCACCTTGAGCAAATTTATATTTTGTTGCTCCTGGACCTTGCTGCCTCCCCATCCATTCTCCCCATACCTTCTAGCACCCACCCCTTCCTCAGCCTCTTCAGCCCTGCCACTGTTCCCAAGCCCTCCTGCCTTCCCCTTGCCCTGAACTCCCTTCTGCAGAATCATACCTGATATCCACCCTGCTCCTTGCCTCTTGACCAATGTGCCTCCCAGACCACAGTGCATAAAAGCACATCCTAATTTCAGCAGGCATCATGAAGACACCAGTCTGGCAGATTGCTATTGCTACTTTTTTTTTCAACCCAGACTAAAGAAGTCTCCATATCTTTTGTATTACAATCTAAATCACAGAGTTTGATCTTTGTAGATCTCACATTTATCTTCACAGAAGACAAGTGTCTTATAGCCTACCCACTTCACTTTAAAGATTTCACTAAGCCACATATCTACCATGTGAAAGGCTCTAGATTGTGCAGCAGGAAAGGGTAATTCAGCCTCCTTTTTGCTATGGTCTCTGCTCATTATTTAAATAGTTTTCATCTTTGTCCCTTTGTCTTTTCTCAGGCTATCACTGTTAAATTCTATAGGCATGTCCAGTCATTCTTTAGGAATCTGATTTCAAATGTATTAAATGTAACTTGTTTTCACTTTCCACCTTAGCCAAATTCTTTTCTTAATTCCTCACTGATGTCACAATCAAACTGACAGAAATTGATCCCTCGACATGCTGCCCTCCCCCATCCTACAAAGAGATTCATTCAGGTGGATCCCTTCAAAGGGTCACTGTGCAGGAGATCTGGCTGCAGATCCACATAGCCTCATAGGAATTGATGGAGTTACACCAATTAACACAAGTGAGAATGCAATCTACTGAATCAGTCTATAGTCAGCAGCATATCTGGATTATGCATTTCATCATTTACTGGTGCACAACTTCATAAATATGTACAGACCATCTCTTGTTAGGCAATAGTTAAAAGCTAAATTCATCTATATCTGTTTGTGTTTTGTCCATAGAGATAACAAGAATCAGCACTCCCATGGAAATAATTCTCTTGAACTAAAAAAGCCCTGCAATCAGTGTGAAAAGAAACTTTTGAATAATCCTCAGAAAAGTGTCCAAATACATCCAAATCTTTTCATAGAGAACTTATTTTTAGACTCATTACAGAGGTCACTGGCAAAGTGTCATATGAATTCTAATAATGGTACTATTGCTGTAAGCATAGGGCATGCAGGAAAAACTTTCCCAGTGCTGCCAGGTGCAGGCACAAGTCAGTGTGGAATGATTCATTGCTCTTTGGTACTTTTTTTAATGAATTCCTTAGGTATATGCGTGCATGTGTGTGTTTTATTTCCTGAACTCATTTCAACCACCAAACTGTAATTTCCTAAATTATATCTGGCTCTGATTTAGGAATAGCCCTGATGGGCTACCTGAAAGCAAGGTCCATCCCACACCTCCATTGGCCTCACTTTACTTTGGTTACTATAAAATTGGCTGCCAGCATTGTCTTTGATGAACCAAGATCTGGTATAGCAACTGATCTGGGAAAAGTGGCTGGTCTCTTGAAACTTGAAGGGACCTGCTGTGGTGTGATTTTTGGTTTAAGTGACCTGTTATCATGCAGTTCAGTTTGCCTGGGTGGCAAATTAAGACTGAAGAGTCTAATGGGACTGTCTGTGACTCCATGGTAACACTGGTATGGGAATCCAGAGTTCACGTTTGTAACTCATTTGGTGAAATCTAATTGCAGAACTCACTACCAAGGGGAGTGGGATATCTATCCTGTTTTCTGACCATCTGTGCTCAGGTGGGCACACACAGCAGTGAACCACTCCAAACGTGTGGCAGAGACGTCTGACAGAATGGATACTCCTAAAGCAGGGAGTGATGGTGAGGTTATAAGCACATAAAAATGGAAATACAGGGTAAGACCGAAGGTCCATCTAGCCCAGTGTCCTGTCTTCTGTCAGTGGTCGATGCCAGGAGCCCCAGAGAGAAAGAATAGAACAGGTAAACATCAAATAATCCATCCCCTGTCACCCATTCCCAGCTTCTGACAAACAGAGGCTAGAGACACCATTCCTGTCCATCCTGGCTAAAGCCATTGATAGACGTATCTTCCATGAATGTATTTAGTCCTTGTTTGAAACCTTTATTGTCTTTGCTTTGACAACAACCTTTTGCAAGGAGCTCCACAGGTTTGTTGTTCATAGTGTGAAACAAACCCTTCCTTTTGTTTGTTATAAACCTGCTGCCTATTCATTTCATTTGGTGACCCCTACTTCTTGAGTGTTGAAAAGGAGTAAATAACAGTTTGTTATCTACTTTCTCATCACCAGCCATGATTTTATTGATATCTGTCATATCTCCACTTAGTCATCTCTTTTCAAAGCTGAAAGGTCTCAGTCTTATTACTCTCTCCTCATATGGCAGCCATTCCATGTGCCTAATAATTGTTTTGCCCTTTTCTGAATCTTTTCCAATTCCAATATATCTTTTTTTGAGATGTTGTGACCACTTTACATGTATATTCAAAATGTGGTCCTATCATGGAATTACATGTGGTCAACATGAGGTTTTCTGTACCAACAGTCCACCATGGCAAGCTGGTCCACGAATATCAGCAGCAATTTTGAATTATTTGTTTCCATTATAGATTCATGCTATATCTCATCTCATGAAATACTGCAGGACCAGTTGCATTGTGTTCATAACACTCAACACCAGAAGGGAAACAGTTCAGGATCAATGTTGTCAGGCGGTGAAAGCAGGGACCTAGTTTATAGGGGCTGTAGAAAAAGCCCGTGGAATGATGGGACCGAAAGAACTGCATTATGGGACAGCAAGCACATCCCTAGGATGCACTATGATCCATTCTTAAAACTCCCAGTGGCATAGAGCCATGAGCCGTGCTGTGGAATAACTGCCCACAATGCAACATTCTCTCTGCTGATGCAAGAACAATGACTGTGGATGTGCTCGGCCCACACAAGGGCTCCAGGCTCCACCAGTATACAAACGTGCCTTATAACTGTTGACAAAATATAAATTGACTTAATTCTGTAGTGCAGAGATGGCCTTCATGTGCTTCAGAGGCTGCTGCTAATTGCCCATCAAGTTCCAGGGTGGCTATTGTCCTCAACTTTTGTTGTATTGGATACGATTGCTCTGGTGGTTAATCCTTTTATACTGGGAGATATGTTTTTAAATAGTGTATTCTTATTTTCATACTGTCACCTCTTTTGTGACAAAATACAGTATTTAGGAGGTTTTATTTTGTTATTTGTGAATCCTCTTCCTCTGTCTTCGCTACACAAATGTCCACCGTTTGAGCTGATGGTGTGCTTTTGGACCAATTTAGTTAGACAAGATCAAGTCTAGGGTTAAACACTCAATTTCTTTGACTTTCAATAACATCTGGAGTCATGGACTAGTACCTCATTGTGCTAGGTATTGTAAAAACAGAGCACGAAAAGATAATCCATGCCCCCAAATTTTAACCTAAGTAAGCCACACTTAAAAATAAGAGTATATACAGGCAAGGCTGCTTTGATTTAACAAAGGTCTGCACTCTATGCAAAAGTAGCAGTCCTATAACTATGCTGGTATAGTGAAAGCAGTAAAAAATCTCCCTCCCTAATTTCTCCCTCCCCACAGTGTGGATGAAGTTATACTAATATAAATGTGCTTATATTGGCATAATTTATTACCACAGGGGAAGGAGAATGAACTATACCTATATAAGTCACCTTTATAATTGTTTCAACTGAGTCCACATTAATGGGTATACTGATATAACTGCTTTGGTTTAAAAAAAATCACATCCTTAGTTCACAAACACAAACACTTA
Organism: Pelochelys cantorii; assembly: GCA_032595735.1. Taxonomy (NCBI): domain Eukaryota; kingdom Metazoa; phylum Chordata; order Testudines; family Trionychidae; genus Pelochelys; species Pelochelys cantorii. Next base: position 92,369,951 of record CM064326.1, read on the forward strand.
ACACAGCCCAGGCTTAAATCAATTTTAAAACACATCCTTAGTTAAGCTAGTGTGTGCAGATAATCACATAGCAAGGATACAAGACGGTAGCACCTTTCCCCTGTGCCTGCTGGGGTCTGAGAACTTGTGGTTGATTCTGTGGGAGTGGAGCTTTATTCAGGTTTGGATTCATTTAGCAAAGGCCCAAAAGGAAGATTCAATGACCCAAATGGCCTACATTTAGAGCTCTTTATTGAGGAAGTTTTAAGTGTCATAGGCAAAAGATATGCAAATAAGGTTCCTGTTTAAATCTGTCTCCACCTCTCCCTAGGCTGCACCTGGAGAGACAATCTCCAGCTCCCTAAGGGTATGTCTACACTGCAAAGTTAATTCGAAATAACAGATGTTATTTCGAATGAACTTCAATAGCGTCTATACATGCAAACCGCTATTTCCAATTTAATTCGAAATAGTGGAGCGCTTAATTAGAATTTGGTAAACCTCATTCTACGAGGAGTAACGCCAAATTCGAAATAGCTAATTCAAAATAAGTGCTGTGTAGACACTTAATTCAAATTAGCTGGCCTGCAGACCTTCCCAGTTTCCCCTGGTGGCCACTCTGGGCCAAACCAGGAAAACTCCTCTCCTCTCCCCGAGCCCCGGAGCCCTTAAAGGGGTAGACTCTGGCCAGACGGCATGTGCCAGAGCCAGGCCTGCCAGCAGCCTCTGCCCCTGACCCAGTGGCCCCAGGATGAGCCAGGCAGCCAGTGCAAGCCAGCCGTCCCCCGCCCAGTCCCCCAGCACCCAGGGGCCAGCCAGGGGCCGTAGATGGCACGTGCCCCCCTGGACTGGTGTGGAGATCATGGACCTCATAGAGGTTTGGGGGCAGGCCCCCAATGTCCATGATCTCTGCACCAGGAGGAGGAACGCAGCCATCTATGGCTGCATAGCGGACACCATGGCCCAGAAAGGCCACAGGCGCCCCCAGGAGCAAGTGCGCCTGAAAATTAAAGAGTTGCAGCAGGGGTTCGCCAGGGCCACCAGGGGCGGTGCCGCAGCAAGGGCTGACACCTGCCCCTACTTCCCCGCCCTTGACCGCATCCTGGGGGGCGTGATGGTCCATGCCACCCCGGGGGCAGCGAGCCGAGACCAGAGGGCCCTGACCCAGGCGTGGCAGAGAGGGGCCAGAACATAGGGTGCCACACCAGCGGGACCCCCAAGCTGTCCCGGCACCAGAGTCAGCAGGGTCGTCAGGGGAGGCCACACCAGGTAAGTGCCATCACTGTCCTCTACGTGGGTGGGGGGGTGGAGAGGGAGACTAGAGACTGCACTCATGGGCCATGCCTCCCATGGATCACGCAGCCACCTGTGCACATGTGGGCACGTGCCATGCCACCCTTGGGCAGGTGGCTCCAGCTGCTTGCCACACAGGGGCCGTGGTCCGATAGCCACACACATGTGTGAAGAGACCTGACACGCTCCCGACCCTGGGGAGGGACCCAGCAGGATGCCGTCCCTTCACACTCCCCCTCTACACAGAGGCAGGGGACATCTCCCCCCTGCCTTGGCCGCACTATACATGGCACAGGGGCATGGGTGCGGTCTTGGGGCAGGTCCCACTCCCAGGGAGAGCCAGACATCCCAACCATGGCCTCTGTGCAAGCACGTCGGCTTTGACGGTGCAGGACATGGTCATCCTCACCTCGCAGGGGGCGCTGGGCATCATCCACTGTGTCCCCTGGGAGAACTCCCCTTCTTTCTCCACAGCCGCACCAGCTGCACGTGCAGGGCGCACCATCCCACCTGGGAAATGTTCCCGCACCTGAGGGCTCCACAGGACCACCAGCACGTGTCAGGGGTACCGGGACCAGCACCGGGGGGCCCTGCAAGCCCTGTGCCGCACCATCCAGGCCTGGGTGCAGGAGGACCTGCAGCTCCGCCGGGAGCAGCTTGCCCAGGACCGTGCCATGTGCTCATACCTACAGGCCCTACTGCAGAGCGTGCTGCCCCGTGCCACCCCAGCACCTGCTGCCCCCCCAGCTACTGTTCCTCTTGACACTCCTGCCCCCCCCACCTCTCCCTCCTCAAACTTCTCAATCTCCACACCCCACACCTCAACCTCCACACCCTCCTCCCCATCCCTCCGGGATGCTGAGGCCCCCGCACACTCTGTGCTGGGAGACATGTGACCCAAAGAGATCCCCCACCTCTGAGCACTGAGCTTCCCCTCCCCCTTCCTCCCCTTGCTTCCCCCTTCCAGCTCCCTCCTCCCAGTTTCCCCCCTCCCACCCTCTCTCTTCCCCTCTCCCGCCTCCTTTCCCCAGTCTCCCCAGAGGTTAATCCCCCCACCCCCAGTTTTGTTAAGTAAAGACAGTTCATGTTTATGAAAAAAACGTGTCTTTTATTTGACATCAGGAAGGGGGGCTAGGGAGGGGTAAGTGGAAGGACGTGAGGGAGGAATGGGGCACAAGCCCCTGGTGGGGAGGACCGGGGTGGCTCTGAGGGCTCCTCAGGGTGGATGATCTTCTGCAGGGCCTCCTGGATCCTGACAGCCCCCGATGGACCCCCTGGATGGCAGCCTGCAGCAAGTGCAGCCGGGCTGATGGCAATGACCCCACGAGACGCACCGGCGTCAGGGGCAGCTCTGGCTCCATGTGGCTGAGTGCTGTGGTGTCCTGAGTGCGGGCACTCAGGGCACTCCAAGACAGGACTGATTTGCTGTCCCTCATTGAGGTAGACAAGCAAGCGGGGAACCCTGAGAACTGTCTGTCCAGGGTGGGGGTAGGGTCCCTTTAAGCACGGAGCTCAGCTAGCCTCAGGCAGCAGCCCCACACACTAAGTCCTAACCTGATGCCCTGCCGGCACTAGTTCCGGCCAGTCTTAACTTCAGTTCAGGGTCCACTCAGTGTGGATCTGCTATTTTGAAATAGCAAAACACTATTTCGAAATAGTTTTTGTGTCTAGATGCGTTATTTTGAATTAGCTTAATTTGAATTAACTATTTCGAATTAAGTTAATTCGAATTAACGCTGTAGTGTAGACATACCCTAGGCCTGTGCAGTTACCAGCAAAACCTCCTGAGAATTTTTCACACCAGCACTAGAGAAAATGAGGCCTTGGCTCCTTTTAGTTTTCCTTGTTGGGACTTTGGAGGATATTTCTCCCCATTCAATCTATTGCAGAGAGAAGGGATCGCTCTCTGAGTGATGGGCAATGGCTTTACTCTGGGCTCTCACCCTGTTAATCAGAGACTGTGGTTAATGTGGCTCATCTCTCGCTTGTTGATTTTAAGTTTCTCAGTGTATCCTTTGCTTATTTGAGGTTTTATTTACAAAAGTTCCCTCTTTCCCCTTCTCCCCCAGGGGCTGCTCACAGGTGGGGCTGACCAATTGGAGACAGCACAGAAGAGGCCCATACACTGCAACATACCACCACTGGATTTACTCTCAGCAGTACCTGGATGGGCTGGGTCAGACAGGAACCAGCAGTGGCTGGTCAGTTTCAATGATCCCTCAAACAAGCATTATGCGTTCTCCACGGCCAATTCACAGCCTCCAAGGACAGCACCAACCTCTACGTGCAAATCAACAGCGCGAAAGTAGAGGATTACTGTGCCTCTGTGCTGTGGAATACTGCACCAGAGACACAGGGAGGGGAAATGAATCTGAATTCAGACAAAAACCTTCCCCTGCAGTAACAACACAATGTGTCCCCTGCCAGGGGTGCTGTCCAGCCACAGACTGCCAGCGGCAGTATGATGGGCGCAGCCCAGGTAAAGTATTCCAGGCTATAAATAGTTGCAGACCAGTGTAGTTTCAAAATTGGTTTAATTCACTCCCCTGGAATTCCTCTGAGCAACAGACATGGTGGTAGAAAGATTTATCCCCCCCCTGCCCTTTTTTTTCTATTTCAGACACAGAAACAAATAGAAGGAAAGACAGAAAAGTACACAAATGCAAAAGTACATTTAGACAATCATTGCTGAAAAAAAAAGATAAGTACACACACAGACAAAGCATGCAAACACACTTATAAACACATCAATATGCACAATCATGCAGGATTTAAAATGACCTACCATGGGGTCTTTCATCACCACTTCTGCCAGTCATTTAAAAGTGGCAGGGAGCTCTGTGCCCCCTGCCCTGCTGCTCTGGGAGCACTGGGCCTGCCACTTTGCAGACCCAAGAGGAGTTTAAAGCAGCAGGGAGTTCCAGGGCTCTCCATAGTCACTGCCCCACTACTACAGCAGTGCTATTTAAAAGAACACAGGCAGCACCAGCATGAGGCCCCCTTAAGTTCACCAGGTCCTGACACAATTGCCGTCTTTGCCCCTGCACACTGTTGGCAAGTCTGCTTTAGTAGCATCCCCTTGATGAATGAAATGGGTTGGCAATGTTGCTGTCAGAATGTAATACTGATGTGGGATACCATTGCTTTGGGTCTAAGTTTCCCAGTTCCCACTTTGAAGAGCATGAAAAACAACTGAAGAAGTACATCCAGATACACATTGCTAACCATTATTAGCGGTAGTAAGTTACAAGCATGATATGTGAATAATCAATCTGGAAAGGTAAGATCCATTCATTCAGAAAAAAATACATTGATGTAGGCAAAATTTTAATGAAAATTAAACAGCAAATACATATTTATGGAGTCAGTAATTGATGCTGACATGTGTCACTGCTGCTATAATTTTTGCATCTGGTCACAGGTCACTGCAATCCTCTTGGGATAAAGGGTAGAAAAGATACAAAGGGACTAGACAGAGATAAAGAAAAAATTTACTTCCCATAAAACTTGTATTTAGGGGGAGAAATTAGGACCACTTTGCATATTGATTTATACCTCATCCAGCTCTGCATTTATGTGGGCTTGTATGTTGTATAAATTAATGCAAAATCTGACCCTCAGCAAGCACTTTATATCTTAGCTCTAATCAGATGTCACAGTCAAAAGGAAAAAGGAATCCTCTCCTAGAATGGTCTTGTAAGGGACCATGGTGACATGGATACAAAGGAGAAACCCAAGCACCAAAGAGAAGGCATGAGTTGGAGAAGGTGATGGTACAAAACATATTCAGTGTTGCTCATTATAACATGATTTTGGGGGACTTAGTGTGGTCTATTTGTCTCTGTACATAGCTCTGTCTGGGGACATGTAGGTGGGTTTCCAGGGCTAAATATAATCAGCATTTTATTGCTGTAGGTGAAATGAGTGATAGTGTAACCAGCAGAATGCCTGGTTGCATGTTATGAAGTTTATGCCAAAGAAATTGTTTTATCTTCAGGATTTCCTGAGGTTTTAAAAGTAGCTTTAGTCATTCTTGTTCTTCTAAAAATGAAAATACTTTGGAAAAATATCAATGCCCCAATCAGAACACTGCCATAAATATCAATATAAAATCCACAAAGACTGTGAATCGTGTTACAGTCAAAGACTATTCATTTCTAATTTAAGATCAAGATAGGCACCTAAGTCCTCTTTTGTAAAAACTGAGAAGAGAGCTCATGGCTAAGAATCCTGAGAAGAGTCCCCTTAAAAGGTGGAGCTCAGGCCACAGTCCTCTCCAGTATTTCCTGTGAGATAGTTTAGGAAGTTCCTGTCTAAATTTGCTGGTTTTTATCAATCCCCTTCGTAGGCACCCCAATTTTCTCATGTTTTGTATAGGACACCTCACAAAATGCTATGAATTCTACAAGGCAGAAGGGCATGTAAAAGTTAGCAGTTACAATGCCAAGTCTAAATATTCCTTGGTACTGGGTGTAGGATGCAATATATGATGCTTCAGAGCAATTATGTACTGAAATATTTGTGCTGTCATATAATACTTGGTAAATGAAAAGGAGCTTGCTGTTATTTTTTCCCTGTTCAGGGGATAATGCTACTGTGTTTTGTTACATTTCATCTCTGGAGATTGGTAGCAAGGCTGTGTTCGAATTCTAATGGTGGTAAATTTTGCAATCTCAACCTAAGACCCAGTTGACATCATATGCTTTGCTATAATTATAGTAGATTTCTCTCAAGAGCTGACCTTGAGTTCTACAAGTCTGGGGCAAGACATATTGATAGGGGTGTGTGAAATGTATAAAGTTCTTTCCTGCTCTGTTTTTGCCCTCTAGCCTGCCTGTGTTATCTGTAAATCAGTTTAAACAAGTAATTCAGCTTCCTCCCCCAGTCCCTTTGGTGTTTGGTCTTTTTCAGTTATTTACCTTAGAACACTGGAAGTGGTGCTGAGTTACATTAACCCCAGAAGAAGCAGAGCCACACCCTCCCAAAAACAGGCATTGCATGTCAGGAGACATTTCTTCCTGCAACTCCATAGCATGAAATAGCAATATGTCACCATTGCCTCCATAGAAGAACACTATGGCCTATTGGCCAGAATCAATACAGCTCTGCCTGTGGTCAGGGTAGGGCTGCCCAATAACCAGAGTCACTGTCACACCTCCTATAGTCAGGGTAGTTCCTATTCCCCCAGAACACTCAGCCAATCAAACAGGGAAGAAATGGGCCTGAATCCTCCTTTGTCCCCCTGGGAGCAGTTCCTTAGTCTTCCCATGACTATAATGGCTGATAGCTACTTGTCCCTTGTCCACAAGAGTCACTTTTGCCCTCCCTATCTGTCCATCTATGCAGCCCAAGCATCATATTTTCCTGCAGTAGTAACAATCCCTTATTGCATGTTTATTAGGTAAATAAAAGGAAGTTGCACTTTCTTTTAGAAATCAGTCATTTTAGGATTTGTTGCAAAATAAAATACTGCATAACACAAAGAAACGATCCTTTGATGTGTTCATCCTACTTCCATTTATGTGCATTATAACCCCCTCCCATACAAGTTTTCACCATTCTCCTAAAGGTACGCCAAGATTAAAAAAAGTTGTGGATGATCACCATAACTCATTATTCCAAAACTGCAGCCAGGACTTAGTGTTGTCACTTATCTCAAATAGTCCCTCAGGAGTAAAGGAAGTTAATGTGACACTGTGTTGGACAAGGGTTTGTGTAAGCACTCTACATTCGTATATGAGTTCATCAATCTCCTTCCACTTGTTTATGTTATTACCAGTCTTTGCTACACCAGCTCTCTCTCTATTTAGAGTATATCAGTCTTTAGCAAGCCCACTAGTAAGGAACCAGGGAGCTTTGTGAACAGGGGCAGCTAACAGGGAGTTTTGTGAGGGAGTTTAGAAAGGGAGTTGGAAGGGGTAAAGTACACTTGACATTCTTTAAAACTTTTAAACTAAACTAAAACCAAAACTACCTGATTGAAATAAAAAGCCTATCAATAATCTAATTATCTGTAGGAGAGAATGCAGGCAGAAGCCCCGTAGCAGAGTGAGGGCTATCCTGTTTATTGAACCCAATGTAGCATGTATGCTTACTTTCCCTATGGACAGGTGGTGTATGTGTGCATTCGATGCAAGGAGCTCCTGGCCCTCAGAGACTATGTACGGACTTGGAGGCCAGGGTGGCTGAATTGGAGGAGCTAAAGGAGGCAGAGAGGTATGCAGATGAGACTTTCCAGGACATTGTAGAACTGCCCCACCTACAGTCAGACAGCCCCTGTGCTGTTAAGGAGGATGAAAGGCTCAGGAAAGGAGAACAATCAACTGGAGCAGAGGGAAATGAGCCCATAGTTGGGACCCTCCTTCCAGATCATGTTATGGTATCCTCTTGCGCTGAGGATACATCTGTGGGGGAGGAAACTCCAGTCATTAGGAAAAGGCAGGTGTCAGTAATGGGGGATTTGATCATTAGAGACATAGATAGCTGGGTTTGTGATGACTGGGAGAACCGTATGATGACTGTATGGAGAACCTGTCTGGTGTTAAGGTTGCAGATCTCTTGAAACATCTAGATAGACTTATGTGTAGTACTGGGGAGGAACTGGTGGTTGTGGTACATGTAGGTACCAATGACATAGGGAAGGGTAGGAGTGATGTTCTGGAGGCCAAATTTAGGCTGCTAGGAAAGAGATTGAAATCCAGGACCTCTATGGTAGTGTTCTCTGAAATGCTTCCAGTTCCACTCTCAGGGCCAGGTAGGCAGGCAGAACTTCAGAGTCTCAATGTGTGGATGAGATGATGGTGGATGAGATGATGATGAGAGGAGATTTTTAGGTTTATTAGGAACTGGGGAAACTTTTGGGGTCGGGGGAGCCTATACAGAAAGGATGGGCTCCACATAAACCAAAATGGAACCAGACTGCTGGCACTTATCATTAAAAAGGTTGTAGAGCAGTTTTTAAACTAAGGGCTGGGGGAAAGCCAATGGGTATGGAGGAGCACATGGATCGGACAGAGACATCAATTAGGGGTGGGGTTATTAATAGAGATTCTCTATGTTCTAGTCAGGAGGACAGGATGAAAGTATGGGTCAGATCAGATGAGACAAAATCAAATGAAAAAGAGTCTAACACTAGTAAAAATCTTAAATGAGCCAAAATGTTTCATAGAATCTCTATGGATAGTAATTCTGTGCTCCAATAATAAGAATATAGCAGTAGGGATATATTATCAACCACCTGATCGGGACAGTGATAGTGACTATGAAATGCTAAGGGAGATTAGAGAGGCTATCAAAATAAAAGACAATAATAGTGGAGGATTTCAACTATCCTCATATTGACTGGTTACACGTCACCTCAGGACTGATGCAGAGATAAAATTTTGTGATACCTTAAATGACTACTTCTTGGAGCAGCTGGTTCTGGAACCCACAAGAGAAGAGGCTATTCTTGATTTAGTGCTAAGTGGAGTGCAGGATCTGTCTAAGAGGTAAATATAACAGGACCGCTTGAAATAGTGACCATAATGTAATAAAATGTGACATCCCTGTGGTGGGAAAAAAACCTTAGCAGCCCAATACTGTGGCATTTAATTTCAGAAAGGGGAAGTACACAAAAAATGAGGAGATTAGTTAAACAGAAATTAAAAGGTAAAGTGACAAAAGTAAAATCTCTGCAAGATACATGGAAACTTTTCAAAGACATCACAATAGAGGCCTAACTTAAATGTATACCTCAAATTAAAAAACACAGTAAGAGAACCAAAAAAGTGCCACTGTGGCTTTGCAATCAAGTAAAAGAAGCTGACACAGATAAAAAGACATATTTTAAAAAGTGGAAGTCAAATCCTAGGGAGGAAACTAGAAAGGAGCACAAACTTTGTCAAATTAAATGTAAAAATCATATATATAGTAGCCCAATGTCTGTGTCTCTGTAATGCTGAAATGCTGGCTGTTGCCTCTGGGCGGCGCTGTTGCCTCATTCATGTCCTTCACCTCCCGCTGTGGCGCTAGGCTAACTTATGCGCCACTCAGCCGGGCCACCACAGGGGAGCCCAAATGGCCGCTTCCGCCGCTTGCTCCCCAGCGGCGGCCCGGCTGAGTTGCTCAGAAGTCAACCGAGTGCCACGGCGGGAGGCGAAGGGGGGCGGGGCTGTGATGTGCCGAGTGACAGTGGCTCCAGGCCCCGCTCCCTGGCCATGAACATCACCCCCTCATCCCCCTTCGCCTCCCACCGTGGTGCTCGGGTGACTTCTGCGCCGTTCAACCAGGCTTCCAGGCTGCCACGCGGGAGCAAGAGGTGCAAGCGGCCATTTGGGCTCCGCGCTCCCCATGCAGCATGGGGAGCATGGTGCCCAAATGGCCACTTGCACTGCTTGCTCCTTCACAGGGAACTCAGAGCCCAAACAGCCGCTTGCGCTGCTTGCTCCCGCATGGGTAGTGCAGAGCCCAAATGGCCATTTGGGCTCCGTGGTCCCTTGAATGAGAGGCAGGAGGGGGTGGAGAAGAGAAAGAGAGAGATGGAGAGAGAGGCAGGAGGCGGAGGAGAGCTGAGAGAGAGAGGGGGAAGCAGGAGGAGGAGAAGAGAGAGAGAGAGACGGATGTGGAGGACAGACCCGAAAATCCCGTCTTATGATGGGCTATTGGCTAGTATAATAAGAAAAGTAAAAAAGGAGTTTGAAGAACAGCGAGCCAAAAACTCAAAAAGTAATAGCATAATGTTTTTAAGTACGTCAGAAGCTGGTTAAATAACGAGTGGGACATTTGGCCAATCAAAATGCTAAAGGAGCATGCAAAGATAATAAAGCCATTGGGGAGAAGCTAAATTAATTCTTTGTTTCAGTCTTCATAGCTGGGGATATTGGGGAGATTCCCAAACCTGAGCCATTCTTTTTAGGTGACAAACCTGAGGAATTGTCCTAGATTGAGGTGTCATTAGAGAAGGTTTTGGAACAAATTGCTAAAAACTTAACAGTAACAAGCCACTGGGACCAGATGGCATTCACCCAAGAGTTCTGAAAGAACTCAGGAAACAGCGGAACTATTAACTGTGTTTTGTAATCTATCCTTTAAATTAACTTCCATACCTAATTGACTGGAAGATAGCTAACGTGATGCCAATATTTAAAAAGGGCTCTAGAGATGATCCTTCCAATTACAGACTGGTAAGTCTAATGTCAGTACCGGGCAAATTAGTTGAAACTATAGTAAAGAATAAAATTGTCAGACACATAGATGAACATAATTTGTTGGGGGAAAGTCCATATGGGAAATCATGCCTTACTAATCTGCTAGAATTCTTTGAGGGGGTCAACAAAAAGGTGGACAAAGGGGATCCAGTGATATAGTATACTTAGATTTCCAGAAAGCCTTTGACAAGGTCCCTCACCAAAGGCTCTTAAATAAAGTAACTTGTCATGGGATAAGAGGGATGGTCCTTTCATGGATTGATAACTGGTTAAAAGACAGGAAAAAAGGGTAGGAATAAATGGTAAGTTTTCAGAGTGGAGAGAAGTAACTAGTGGGGTCCCCTAAGGGTCTGTCCTGGGACCAATCCTATTCAATTTATTTATAAATGACCTAGAAAAAGGGGTAAATAGTGAGGTGGTAAAATTTGCAGATGATATCAAACTGCTCAAGATAATTAAGACCAAAGCAGACTGTGAAGAGCTTCAAAAAGATCTCACCAAACTAAGTGATTGGGCAACAAAAGGGCAAATGAAATTGAATGTTGATAAATGTAAAATAATGCACATTGGAAAAAATAATCCCAACTATACATACAATATGATGGGGACTAATTTAGCTACAACTATTCAAGAGAGAGATTTTGGAGTCATTGTGGATAGTTCTCTGAAAACATCCACTCAGTGAGCGGCGGCAGTCAAAAAAGCAATTAGAACGTTAGGAGTCATTTAAAAAGGGATAGAGAATAAGACAGAGAATATCTTATTGCCTCTGTATAAAACCATAGTATGCCCACATCTTGAATACTGTGTATAGATGTAGTCGCTTCATCTCAAGAAAGATATATTGGTGTTGGAAAAGGTTCAGAAAAGGGCAATAAAAATTATTAGGGGTTTGGAACGGGTCCCATATGAAAAGAAATTAAAAAGACTTGGACTTTTTAGCTTAGAAAAGAGGAGACTGGGGCGGGGGGGAGGATATGATAGAGTTCTATAATATCATGACTGATGTGGAAAAAGTGAACAAGGAAAAGTTATTTACTTATTCCCACAATATAAAAACTAGGGGTCACCAAATGAAATGAATCGGCAGTAGGTTTAAAACAAACAAAAGGAAGTTTTTCTTCACTCAGCACACTGTCGACCTGTGAAACTCCTTGCCAGAGGATGTGGTGAAGACTAGAACTTTAACGGGGTTCAAAAAGAGCTGGATAAATTCATGGAGGTTAGGTCCATCAATAGCTATTAGCCAGGATAGGTTGGAATGATGTTTCTAGCCTCTGATTGTCTGGATATGGGTGACAGTAGAGGGATCATGTGAAGATTACCTGTTGTGTTCCCTCCTTCTGGGGCATTTGGTATTGGCCACTTTCACCTGATAGGATACTGGGCTCGATGGACATTTGGTTTGATCCAGTATGGCCGTTCTTGTGTTTTTACTCAAGGTCAATGCCTAGAAGGAATCCAGGTTCTTTAGGATCATCTGCCTTTCCCACCATTTTTTTAACTATTATTTCCACAGCAGTATTTTGGGGTAAGAAACTTTCAGAGGAAAAGCTCTGGATTTCAGCATTTAGGGTGGCCATGAGCATCTTGTTTTGTTTTCCCTTGTTATTGCAGGTATCCTGCCACTCTGATGGTAGGACAATCCCTGCAAGGTAGGATAAGGAATGTGTTGGAGTTGATTTCAAAGCCTCGTGTTTCCCCATATAGGATTGATTGAATTCAGTATTAATTTTGTGTGCATGGCTCACTCATACAAGGTACAGTACTCCATAGCTGAGCATCACAGGATGAGACTTGTTGCTTAGAGAGTTTTAGATTCTGGTCTTCACTTTGCATTGACTGCCTTTTGGAGTACACAGTTCCCAGAGTTCAATTTTTTTAAGCTTCCTGATGTACCCTTCGAATGTCATGGGAAGTGGTTATTGACCTGTTGGCTGCTTATGACCCTCATAACGAATTAACCATCATATACTCCTACTAAAAGTTGCAAAATGGCTACAGTCATCTCCTCCTTAATCTAGAATCCACGTTTCTTTGTCAAAATGGATGTTCAGAAGGGTCGATGAGAGATTTCATGGAATTGGTTTTCCCAAGGATCAGCGCTAGTACCCTTGTTGCTTAATGCATACACCTGCAAACAAACAACCAACCAGCCAACCAACCAGCCAGAATTCCCCAATGTGCAAAGAATAATTTATGCAGGTGATTTTTCATTGTCATTGAACACTGGTCTACAATTTTTTAGAAGTCGTCTGCTTCAGAGATAAAATGTGCTATTTATTATGTATTTTGATGTGCTGAATTCAAATATGACAATTAAAACAACTGATTGGCTACTGTTTCCAAGATATTTAAGTTTTTACATTTACATTTAAGTTTTTACAATATACGTCTATCTATATTGTATAGATAGTAGAGTTTTAATCATAAATTGTAAACCTAGGTCTTTTCATGTGTTTATGGTTGCTTTACATGATAATATTTCACCTGTCCTGTTTATGTAACACTTTAAACATCAGCAAAAGGGTTATATAAATAAAATTTATTATGAAACAAAAGGCAAAAAACTATTCTGTACATAGTTTAGTCCTATTCAGTGTCTACTCGGCGCTTCTTGGCTTGTCTCTTGTATTCATTAAATGGAGCACCTTCCATGAAGAAGAATGGGACAAGATCCTTTTGACGGTCACGGAATATGGAAACCCTAACATCACCTGCCAGGAGATTCCACTGCTGTAGTCTGGAGCCCCACAGCTCTGCCTTACTCTTGGGTAGTTCCAAATCCCTGACAAGGTCATTCAGTTCACCTTGTGTTATGTGGTGTGGTTCAGAGGAGGAGGATGGGAGAAAATGTGGGTCCTGTGACATTGATGGTTCAGGACCAGAAGTTTCATCCTCTTCCTCTTCCTCGTCTGACTCAAGTGAGGATGATTCTGGTGCATCGGGAACCGGCAGTCCTTCTCCGTGGGGTACTGGGCGTATAGCTGATGGAATGTTTGGATAATGCACAGTCCACTTTTTCTTCTTTGACACACCTTTCCCAACTGGAGGCACCATGCAGAAGTAACAATTGCTGGTATGATCTGTTGGCTCTCTCCAAATCATTGGCACTGCAAAAGGCATAGATTTCCTTTTCCTGTTCAACCACTGGCGAAGATTTGTTGCACAAGTCTTGCAGCATATGTGTGGGGCCCACCTCTTGTCCTCATCTCCAATTTTGCAGTCAAAATAAAGGTGATAGGCTTTCTTAACCACAGTGGTTATACTGTACTTTTGTGATGCAAAAGTCACTTCACCACAAACACAGCAGAAGTTAGCTGCACTGTTCACACAAGTACAAGGCATCTCTGCTCACTTTGGCTAAACAGAAATGTGTCCCTTTGCAAAATCAAAGACTGACAAATAAGAGAGCACGACACTGTATGATTTCTAGAGCTGATCTAGGGCAATTTGTTCAGCAGAGTGATGTAAGCTTTGTTATGATTGCATCATCCATGACTTCTAGGAATAACACGATGCAGTTCATATCATGTATGACGCAATACCAGCTTCAGATTGCATCATTCATTGTTTTGCCTAAAAAGCAAGTACTGTCCAAACCCAGTCATAGATTTATTCACAGATCCAGTCAAAGATGTATTTTAGTCATTTCTGGTTTAAATTGAGATCCCTTCCCTTTATAACTCACTTATCCTCCACCATTCCCAAGTCAAGGGTCATATATACTGACCCAGTAGCATATCTTGAAAACTAGAGCCAATCAACAATTTTAAGCATCATTTTTGTTCTCAGTGACCCAGAATTAGTAAAGTTTGACTACATTTATTTCAGAAGCATTTTGGCTGTAGAGCAGTGTAATCAGAAGGATTTGAAGATACAACACATTCTAACTGGCTCTCTCAGGCTATGTCTAGACTACAAGCCTCTTTCGAAAGAGGCTTTTTCGAAATAATCTTTTGAAGAAGCCTCTTTTGAAAGAGAGTGTCTAGACTACAAGCAAATTTTTTGAAAAAGCAAGTCGCTTTTTCGAAAGAGAGTCTAGACGCTCTCTTTCGAAAATGCACAGTTTGCATTCAATAGCGCCTTTTTTGAGAGAGTACTTTCAAAAAAAGGCATTATTCCTCATAAAATGAGGTTTACTACTATCGAAAAAACTGCTGTGTTCTTTCGATTTACTTTTGAAAGAACATGGCTGCAGTCTAGACGCAGGTGAAGTTTTTTTGAAAAAAAGGCTACTTTTTTCGAAAAAACCTTGTAGTCTAGACACACCCTGAATGTCCTTGGAGAATATTAAGGCACATGGCTCCTGAATGCCAACCCTATCAAGACACAGGTGTCTTCCATCTGAAACACTGTCAGGCGAAATGAAACTTTACATATCACAGAATGGAACACTTCTTGGCACATGATGAAAATCTGGGGTCACACTAGACTGAATTCTGATAATAGCATAGTGTATTGACAAAACTGTTGGGCAAAATTGCTATTTGCTTGTCTCTCTTTTGTAAACATCACATCCAAAATGTGACAAAAAAATCCATTACAAAATACTGATGGGGATCAAAAACTTTGGAAAAGCTATTTTTACATATCCCTAAAATATTATCAACTCCATCAAACAAACATAACATTTAATACATTTTAAAGCACTTTTTTTCCTAGGAGCTGAAAAGCATTTTATGTGTAGTTTATTTTCTCAGCCTCTAAGGCACTGTAAAAGCTGAACATTTTTCAAAAGTTGCTTGAAAAAGTTTTTTTGCCAAGAAGCATACTGAAATGTCTAACAGCTATTTTTCTACTACTGAATAGTTTTTATCAGTTATCATATTCCACTGAAAGTTAGATTTCTCATTGTCATGGCACAACTCTACTGCCTGTAGAAGACATGAAAGCAAAAAGAACACATGCAACACAAAATATAGTAGACACCATATTAAAGTATCTCAATTTTGTTAGTGCACTGAATAGATTTGCATGAAAAATAAATCACATTGGTGCTTCAGAAATGAAGCAAAAAATAGTATTTTTTTAAAAATGCAATTAGGAGAGAAAATTGATCATCCACTTCATAATGCAGCACTGTCTCAGATATGCTTCAAAATCCAGAGCTAAATACAAGTGAGGGAATTCAGTAAAGTTACAAATATGAAAGTTTTTGGCTTTTCGGGGAAAGCTATGAAAAATAACTACATTTAGCTGAGCATTCATCATTGAAGGTCTGATATAACATCTGTGGAAGTCAAAGAAAAAAATACTTCATTGAAATAATATTGGACATCATATCTTAGTTGCTAAAAATACAGAAATGTTGTATGTTATAGAGAAGGAACAAAACAGCATATTCATGATAAAAATACAAACAACTTTCAAAAAAACCCCAGTTAATATATTCAAATGAACACATTTTTGAACTAGTCCTGCCATGTAAATGAGAGGAAACCTGACCTATGGGATGACACATTGGGAGTACACCTACATATAAGCTGGGAGGTGTGATTCCCAGCTTGTGTGACTGTAACCATGGTAGCTCTGCTGCGGCTTGTTTGCTAAAAAATTTCAGAGTAGCTGTGGCAACGCAGGAGATATCTCAGGCTAGCCTCCTGAGTATGTATCCAGTAGGGCCAGGTGGGCTAGTATAGAGGCAGGTAACCTGAGATGCAGTGGTAGTCAAAAAGAAACAGAATGTTGGGAATCATTAAGAAAGTGATAAATAATAAGATAAAAATATCATATAAACCCAGGATAGGCCTATACCTTGAATATTGTGTACAGATGTTGTTGCTGCATCTCAGAAAAGATATATTGGAATTGGAAAAGGTCCAGAAAAGGGTAAAAATGATTGGGGTATGGAAGGCCTGTCATATGAGGAGAGATTAATAAGATGAAGACTTTTCAGCTTTGAAAAGAGATGACGAAATGGAGATATGATAGGGGTCTAAAAATCATGGCTGATGCGGAACAAGTAGATAAAGTAGTTTTTTTAACTTCTTTTCATAACACAAGAACTAGGGGTCACCAAATGAAATTAATAGGCAACCGGTTTATAACAAACAAAAGGAAGTATTTTTTCACACTAGGGACAATCAACCTGTGGAGCTCCTTGTCAGAGGATGTTGTGAAGGTGAGGGTTAAGACAAGAATGAGACACATTCTTGGATGATAGATTCATCAATGGCTATTATACAGGAAGGACAGGGATAGTGACCCTACACTCTATTTGCCAGAAGCTGGCAATGGATGACAGGGGATGGATCACTTGATGATTACCTGTTCTGTTCATTCTGAGCCACCTGTCATTGGCTACTAGATACCAGATGGTTCATTGGTCTGACCCACTATGGCCATTCTTAAGTGCTTAAGTACATTCCATAATATTTGCAAATCAAAGAGGGAAACTGGGTGCATGGGCTCTAACGGGTAGGTGTAATTAGAAAACCAGACCCCAGGCACAGAGTATATGGGATACTCTGAGTAATGGGGAACATGTGATGAATGTGGGGAGGTCATGGACCAACATTCTGTAGGGGCTGGAGAGAGAGCTGGGCACAGACGTACTTTCATTGCAGTCTAATAAGGGACTTCAGCATCTCCATCTGGTCCTTCAAGAGCTTCAGTCTCTTTCACGCACTTTCCTGGCTATCCAGCCCCAGGTCTTTCATTAACTGTCTGACTTCATGCTCTTGTTTCACTATGTGCTGCATCTGTTGACTACAGCACGTTGCAAAATAGATCGTCCTTATGCCTTCTGGGTTGACATGTTATTAGTTGGAGGCACTCTCTTGGGCTATGTCTATACTGCAGGCTTCTTGCGCAAGAAGCTTCTTGCAGAAGAGATCTTCCGCACAAACTTCTTGAGCAACAGCGCGTCCACACTACAAAAGTGCATCACAAAAGTGATGCGCTTTTGCACAAGAGAGCATCCAGACTGCATGGACGCTCTCTAGAAAGAAAGCTCTGATTGCTATACATAGAATAGCCACCAGAGCACCTGTACTTTTTTTGATTAGCTCTTTTTGCGCAAAAAATCCCTGTTGCCTGTCCACACACACCTTTCTGCACATAACTCTTGTGCAAAAAGGAGCTATTTCTCGTTGAAAGAGGAATACCTACACTGCAAAAACCTCTGTTCTTTTGATTTACTGGAAATTTACTTGCGCAAAAACACGCTTGAGATGTGGATGCTCTGCGGCTTTTTGCACAAAACTGCCATTTTTGCTCAAAAACCCTGTAGTGTAGACATAGCCTCAGTGTGGAGGAGACTGTTGTCAAGGATAACATCTGCTGAGGGAAAAGGGCCAATGAACAGAAATAGTATTGTTATTTCATTCACAGCTGTGATTAGCAATATTACACATACCTCCTTTTCACTGTCCCTTGGCTAGCACACACATCACTGCCAGTCTCAACTATGGTGAGTTCAAGAGCAGGGGATGGGGAAATGGGAAAGATCAAGAAGGGATAAAAGGTGCTTTGCAAAGGGATTACTACAAGTGGTTAGGAAGCCTCTTCTGAATATTGGTATCCTTTTTTTCACTGGCCACAGTAATTGAACCTGGTATCTGACTCCTAAGGGTAGCCCCTGCAAGGGATCATCTCTGGCATGCGTGTAGATTTCGACTTGCTCTGTATGCTGCTTGCCGATGTGCCACTCGTCAGAAATAACTGCTCTGCAGAGAGTGGAAGAAGAAACAAGTCAGCTCTCCCAAACAACAATCAGCAGAGGATCGCAGAATACATATGAGAAAATTTCCTAGAGATCTCTATGGAGGATTCCCTGGACATCCCAGTGTATAGTAACAAACTTTTCTTCCAGGTCCCCATGCATAGCTGTATCAGCTTTGTTGTTGATTTCTAACCCTTATCCCTCCTCTGTCATATAACGAAGTACAGCAGAATTAAAGTTCCTCACTATGTTGTAACAAAGCAAAATGAGTACTTATGGGAACTCCCCTTCCGCAAATCTTAAACACTAGAGCAAGAGGGCTGGGACAGGAGAGATACATCCAGAGTTCTAAAGATGTCCTGACATGCTTCACAGCTGGACAACCCTGCTGTGTTCTCCACATACTTCTCCAGTTCCATCTTTCTCACCCACCACTTCCTTGTCAGGGTTGAATTCAATGGTCACTGCCTCCAGTCTTGAGATGTATCCAAGGGTTTCTTTGCAGTGGAGATGGGGCAGCCACCAAAGATGGGGTACAGCTCCTTCTGGAAATGGTATGTCTTTGGTGCTGCATCTAAGCGATGGTTTGTCTCCCTTGCTTTCTGGTATATTTGCTGATTCTCCTATATGCCCATAGGTGTCAAAATTCCTGTGGCTGGTGCGAAACTGTGACTGTATAACTTCCTCTCCCTATATACTAACTAGATCCAACAGCTCCTGTGTGTTCCATGTGGGAGCACATGTTCTGCATAAGGCTTCATGGTCAGCTGGGAAAATGTTGTGAGAATTGGGGATGCCAAACAAACAGGTAGAGGAAATATAAAATTTCCCAAGCCTCTAAATGGGACAGAGGTGGAATAAATGTGTATCTTCAGAGAAGCAGACTTCAAACTGCAGAGTGGCCATGATGGGCATTGTGGAACACTGCCTGGAGGCCAATTAGGTAAACAAGCAAGCTATCTACACTGATACTGCATTGCTCTAATTACATTGCTAAAAGTTCATCAAAGTGGTTTTATTAGGGAATCTACATTGGCAGGAGCAGCATTTCATTATATACATGTAGTGTAGACAAGGACTAAGAGGGTTGTTCACATTTTAATTCAGGGTGAAATACCATGGACTGCCTCAGTTTACTTTATATTACATTTATACTGTAAAGCAACCAGGCATTTAGTTCTAGTCTGAATTTTTTATCAGTCAATTTAGAAACATTGTTGTCTTTATTTTCATGAGAGTATTAGAAGGAAATAACTAGCCATAGAAACATTTGTTGTAAGAAAAAATGGTAGTTCTCTGTTTCAGTTTTCAAACTTCCTTCCCTCTCCACAGTTTAGGGGAGGTCTACACTTCAAATTTGCTTTGGCTCACCTGAAGGGGTGTAGCACTTCTGGTGAAGACACTCTAAGGTATTGGTGGTGGACAAGTTACAGCCTCCAGGCCACACATGGCTCATCAAAGTTACCCATTGGCAGGCCATCAGACAGGTTGTTTATCTTGCCTCTGTAGGTACATCTGGCTGCAGCTTCCATGAGCTGTGGTTCACCATTTCTAGCCAATGAGACCAGCAGGAAGCTGCAGCCACCACATCCCTGAGGACTGTTTTAATTTCTGCAGCTTCCATTGGCTGTGAATGGCAAACCACAGACAATGGAAGCTGAGGGTGGCCATATCTGTGGATGCAAAGTAAACACACTGTCTGGTGGCCCACCATTACTTACCTGACAAGCCTACAGGTTGCCCACCACTGCACTAAGGTGATGGCAAATAGCTCTTCTTTTGACTTAGTAACCCCACCTTAATGTGAAGTGGTTCCTATGTCGGCAGGAAAAGCTCTCCCACCAAAATAACTCTGCCTATATGGGGCAGTAAGCTCAGATTTGTGAATATTTCACACTCCCCCAGGCAATGTAGTTATACAAAAGTCTTCTGAAGTACAGACCTGATGTTAAAAAAGGAAAACAAAAATCTCTGTCTTAGAGGAAGCCTTTTATGACTATGGCTTTGGGCCAATAAAGTTTTCAATACCTAGAGACGTGATTGGCTATGTGAAATGACACAAGGCAGTTTCTCTTTGTGAAATTTCATCAGAAGACAAAGATTTAATCAATTCTACTCTTTAATTCTTATCCTTTTGGGAAGATTAGGTCATCTGGATCCTTTTTTCAATGAAAAGTGTCCATCTCTCTATCTCTATGTCCCTCACCAACCATTTTCTGCAGTGTAAGATTAAGAGATTTCTATACAGCTTGTTTTTATATAAATTCCCAAAAGCTTGATCTTGTAATACTCCTCTCTGCACTTCCCTTTGACTTACCTTGGGGCCACCTCCATAGAAGTGAGAATAATTAAGTACTGAACTTTTGAATACTCAGAATGGAATCAGATTCTTATAAAAGGATAATTATACAGACTCCTTTTAATATCCTTTCATAGAATCATAGAAGCATAGAGCTGAAAGAGACCTCAGGAGGTCATCAAGTCCAGCCCCCTGCTTTAGGCAGGACCAATCCCAATTACATCAACCCAGTCAGGGTTTTGTCAAGCTGAGACTTAAACACCTCTAGGGATGGAGACTCCACTACTTCCCTAGGTAACCCATTCCAGTGTTTCACCACTCTCCTAGTGAAATAGTTTTTCCTAATATCCAACCTGGACCTCTCCCACCACAACTTAAGACCATTGCTCCTTGTTCTGCCATCCGTCACTACTGAGAACAGCCTTTCTCCATCCTCTTTGGAACCTCCCTTCAGGAAGTTGAAGGCTGCTATCAAATCCCCCCCTCACTCTTCGCTTCTGCAGATTAAACAGACCCAACTCCCTCAGCCTCTCCTCATAGGTCATATGCTCCAGCCCCCTAATAATTTTGGTTGCCCTCCACTGGACCCTCTCCAATGCGTCCACATCCTTTTTGTAGTGGGGGGCCCAGAACTGGACACAATACTCCAGATGTGGCCTCACCAGAGCCGAATAAAGGGAAATAATGACATCTCTGGATCTGCTGGCAATGCTCCTCTTAATGCAACCTAATATGCCATTAGCCTTCTTGGCTACAAGGGCACACTGTTGACTCATACCCAGCTTCTCATCCACTGTAACCCCCAGGTCCTTTTCTGCAGAACTACTACTTAGCTGGTTGGTCCCCAGCCTGTAACAATGCTTGGGATTCTTCCGTCCCAAGTGCAGGATTCTGCACTTGTCCTTATTGAACCTCATCAGATTTCTTGTGGCCCAATCCTCCAATTTGTCGAAGTCACTCTGGACTCAATCCCTGCCCTCCAGCGTATCTACCTCTCTCCCTAGCTTAGTATCATCTGCAAACTTGCTGAGGGTGCAATCCATCCCCTCATCCAGGTCATTAATAAAGATATTGAACAAAACTGGTCCTAGAACCGAACCTTGGGGCACTCCACTAGAAACTGACCGCCATCCTGACATCGATCACTACCCGCTGGGCCCGGCCTTCTAGCCATCTTTCTATCCATCTTACCGTCCATTTATCCAATCCACATTCCCTTAACTTGCTGGCAAGAATATTGTGGGAGACCGTATCTAAAGCCTTGCTAAAGTCAAGGTATATCACATCCACTGACTTTCCCATGTCCACAGAGCCAGTTACCTCATCATAGAAGCTAATCAGATTGGTCAGGCACAACTTGCCCTTTGTGAATCCATGCTGACTATTCCTAATCACTTTCCTCTCCTCCAAGTGCCTCAAAATGGATTCCTTAAGGATCCCTTCCATGATTTTACCAGGAACCGAGGTAAGACTGACCGGCCTATAGTTCCCTGGATCGTCCTTCTTGCCTTTTTTGAAGATGGGTACTACATTTGCCTTTTTCCAATCATCTGGGATCTCTCCCAATCTCCACGACTTTTCAAAGATAATGGCCAAAGGCTCCTCAATGACATTTGCCAACTCCCTCAGTACCCTCGGATGCATTAAGTCTGGACTCATGGATTTGTGTACGTTTAGCTTTTCTAAATAGTTCCTAACCTGTTCTTTACCCACTAAGGGCTGTCCATCTTCATCCCATCTTGCGTCACTCAGCGCATTATACCGGGAGCCCACCTTATCCATGAATACAGAGGCAAAGAAAGCATTGAGTACTTCAGCTTTCCCCACATCATCTGTCACTAGGTTACCTCCTTCATCCGGTAGGGGCAGCACACCCTCTCTGATCACCTTCTTCTTGTTAACATGCCTGTAGAAACCTTTCTTGTTATCCTTCACATCCTTAGCCAGTCACAATTCCATTTGCGCTTTCGCCTTCCTGATAACCCTCCGGCATTCTCGAGCTATACATTTAAACCCCTCCCTGGTCATTTGTCCAAGTTTCCACTTTTTGTAAGCTTCCTTTTTGTGCTTAAGTTCACCAAGGATTTCCCCTGTAAGCCAATCCGGTCTCCTACCATGTTTGCTTCTCTTGCTACGCATCGGGATGGTTTCTTTCTGTGCCTTCCAATAAGGCTTCTTTAAAATACTGCCAGCTCTCCTGGACTCCTTTCCCCTTCATATTAGCATCCCAGGGGATTCTGCCCATCAGATCTCTGAGGGAGTCAAAATCTGCTTTTCTGAAGTCCAAGGTGTGTATTTTACTATTCTCTTTTCTTCCTTTGGTCAGGATCCTGAAATCTACCATCTCATGATCACTGCTTCCCAGGTTGTCACCCACCTTTGTGGGTTCCACAAAGTTCCTCTCTGTTTGTGAGCAGAAGGTCAAGCTGCGCACGGCCCCTGGTCGATCCTTCAGCACTTGTACCAAGAAGTTATCCCCAACATTCTCCAAAAACTTCCTGGATTGCCTGTGTACTGCCGTATTGGTTTCCCAACAGATGTCAGGGTGATTAAAGTACCCTACGAGAACCAGGGCCTGTGATCTGGAAACTTCTCTCAGTTGTCCGAAGAAAGCCTCATCTACCTCATCCACCTGATTTGGTGGCCTGTAGTAGACACCAACCACAACATCACTGCTGTTGTTTACACCTCTAAACTTAACCGATAGACTCTCAACAGGTTTTTCTCCCTCTATATACTGGAGTTCAGAGCAATCATAGTGCTCTCTTACGTACAGTGCAACTCCTCCTCATTTTTTCCCCTGCCTGTTCTTCCTGAACAGTTTATACCCTTCCATGACAGCGCTCCAGTCATGCGAGTCATCCCACCACGTCTCTGTTATCCCAGTTAAATCATATTTCTCGGACTGGGCCAGGGCCTCCAATTCTTCCTGTTTGTTGCCCAGGCTTCTCGCATTAGTGTACAAACACCTCAGATAACCAGTTGATCGCCCCATCTTCTCCATTCGAATCAGGGGTCCTCCTTTCTTGCTCATTCCTCTTTTCATTCCTTCCCGGTATCCGACTTTCCCACTCCCCTCAGGGTTTTGGTCACCGTCCCCCAACGAACCTAGTTTAAAGCCCTCCTCACTAGATTTGCAAGCCTGCCCGCAAAGATGCTCCTTCCTCTCTTCATTAGGTGGATCCCATCTCTTCCTAACAATCCTTGTGCCCAGAATAGAGTCCCATGGTCGAAGAAACCAAAGCCCTCTCTCCCACACCACCTGCGCAACCACGCATTTACTTCCTCAATTCGATGATCCCTGCCAGTCCTTTCCCTTCAACAGGGAGGATGGACGAGAACACCACTTGCACTCCGAATTCTTGGGTCCTTCTTCCCAGTGCTACATAATCCGCAGTAACCCGCTCAAGGTCATTCTTGGCCGTATCGTTAGTTCCCACGTGGAGAAGCAGGAAGGGGTAGCGATCCGAAGGTTTGATCAGCTTGGTAAGCCTCTCAGTCACATCCTGAATTCGAGCTCCCGGTAAGCAGCACACCTCTCGAGATTCCAGGTCTGGATGGCAGATGGATGGCTCAGTCCCTCTTAGGAGGGAGTCCCCGACCACCACCACCCGTCGTCTTCTTTTGGGGGTGGTGGTCGTGGAACCCACATCCCTCGGACTTCGCATCCCATGCCTTCCAGTAGATGGTGTTCCCTTGCGGTTTCTTCCTTGTGAGGTCCCTTCCAAAGCATTCACCACCGCAGAGCCTGTGGAGAGAGCCTGAAAGCAATTATTTACCTCTATAGCATTGGGGGATTCCCGTGCTGGCCTTTTTCCCCTTCTAGAAGTTACATGCTGCCAATTCTCTTCCTGGTCCCGTACTGCCCTCTCTGCCTCTTCCACCTGCCGTGCTTGTAGGATTAAACGCTGCCTTCTATCGAAGAAGTCTTCATCCTCTCTGATGGAGCGTAGGGTCGACACTTGGGCCTCCAGTCCTCTAATTTTTTCTTCCAAAATGGCGACCAGCTTGCACCTCGTGCAGATGAAATACGTTCTTTCTTCCAGGAGGAAGACAAACATGGCACATGCTGTGCAGGTAACAACAGCAGACCTATCACCATCCATCCCTGCTGTCCTGGAAAAAGGATTTAAAAAAAAAAGGCAAGAGAACCTCACGCCCTTCCCAACTCCCTCTCTAAACTCCCTGTTAGCACTCACCTGTTCGCAAGCTCCTTGGTTGCTTGCCCACTGCCATATAAAGCCCTGGACTGCCTGAAAGTCCCTCCCCCTACCAAGGCTCGGCCAATCAGTCGAGGCTTCTAGAATTCAAACTTTAATTAGAAGCCAACAGTTTACACCTGCCACTCACAGCACACACTCCATGAAGGAGAGGGGAAGGGGAAAGGGGAAGTGAAAAAAAAAAAGCCTCACTCCCAAACAGGGGAAAAAACAAACAAACAATCAAACAAAAAACACACCAACCCTCACTCACAACACAAGCTTATCACACAAAAAGAAAGCCCCAAACACAACACTCACTTCCTTTACAACTTCCCGTCCCCTAATATTTTTCTTTCTCATTATTAGCAACTTTTCACTTCTGACAAGCAGTTCAAGTGATTTCCTGTATTTAGAGACAACAAAAGCTTCATAAATATTGACTAGTGCTTTTATTTCCATTAGTGCTGTACCTTAATGCTAAGTCCTTGAGTCAAAATTTGCATTAAGTGGCAGAAGGATCTTTCTGCGCATCCATGTTAGATTTGTTAGAATTTTTATTGCATCTTTATAATCACATCTGATTTTTAAACAGTTGAAATATCAAAAACCACTGTGTTCAAAGTGAAGTTAGCAGTGGAAGAAAATTTTGTTTTTTTTCTTGTTGTAAGTTTTTGTAACTTGTTATGCAGGTGTGGAGAACTTATGCTGTTCATCAGAGTTAGCTACTGGCGGGCCACCGGATACTTTATTTACCTGAACATCCACAGGAGTGTATGCCTGCAACTCCTATTGCCCTCCAATTGTTCGCTGTTTCTGTCCAATGGGAGCTGCAGGATGTAGTGTGGTCCAGGCCACTCTGATGGCTAATCCTGATGAACCACATGCAGTTGCCACACTGGAGGTTCCTCACCCCTGGTCTGAATTGATTCCAGGGTGTTTTTTAGAAGTGCTGCCTTCAACCCAATTCTGCCCACACTGAAGTCTGTGGCAATGCTGAACATGCTTCATGTTAAAAGTGGTCCACAAGCAGGGTATTGCTAAGTGTGGCAAATGTGTCAGATGTTTTCCTGAGCACATCTCATTAAACTCTTCTTAAATGCTGCGGGTGAAATCCTGGCCCCATTGAAGTGAAAATAAGTTCTGCCATTGACTTCAGTGGAAACAGTATTTCACTCTATGCCACAATGGAGTAATCACTACCTTCGTTCTTGGGTAAAAGACATAGTCTGAGATTATTGAACTGTTTCTCTGAGAGTCTCAAAAGCAGATATTAGCAGATAAAAGCAGTTGTATTGGAGAGGCAGCAGCTTTGGTTAAATCAAAAAGAAAAAAATCAGAAAGGAAGAAGATTACTATACAACTGCTGTCTTCCATGTCTGTTATTATGTTGCACTTGTTTATAGTAGATGGAAGTACACAGATGTGGTAAAAGCCTATTTGCTTTCATTTGGTGACAGTAAAACTGTTCTCTAAAACTGCATGAAGGTTATGCCTTTTACTCCACGGCATTCTCACAAAGTGGAGTCCTATTGAAGCCACTTTGAACATTTATAGGGCCTCTGAGTTTAAAAAAAATGCTGTAATAGAAATCAGAGCGAACCCATACCTTACTTCAAAATGTAGGTTGGTGTTGTGAGATTCATTTTTTATTCGGATGTGCACCATTCTACTGCTATAGTGAGACACTAATCAACAATCAGAAATGATGATGAGACAGTAGGTAGTAACAAAGACCAATAACTGCAGCTGCTGTGTCCTCATCAGCCTTTGTATGTGATGCTAAGCTAGTGGTTTTCAAACTTTTTTTCTTGTGACCCAGTTGAAGAAAATTGTTGATGCCCATGACCCAACATCATTTAACTGGAGTGTGGGCTCTGTAGTGGGGCTGAGGATGTGAGCTTTGGGGTGTAGGAAGGGGCTCTGGCTTTGGGGAAGCAGATCTGGAACAGCAGTGCAGCAGGGTGCTAAGGCAGGCTTTCTGCCTCTCCTGCCACTGCAGATCATGTTGCACCCCAGAAGCAGCCAGCAGCAGGTTCCCAGCCAATGGGAGTGAGGAGCTAGTGCTCAGAGCATGGAGACCTTTGAGCTCCCCCTGCCCCCCAGCTCTGCTCACTTAGGAGCCAGGCTTGTTGCT
The DNA here is from genome assembly GCA_032595735.1 of Pelochelys cantorii. Taxonomy (NCBI): domain Eukaryota; kingdom Metazoa; phylum Chordata; order Testudines; family Trionychidae; genus Pelochelys; species Pelochelys cantorii. The sequence goes on from CM064326.1 coordinate 92,396,712, forward strand.
AGCTGCTTCTGGGACACAGTGCAGTCTGTGGTGCTAGGACAGGCAGATAGCCTGCCTTGGCACCCCCACTGTTCACCTGGTCACCCTGCAGCAATGAGGCCGTGACCCATAGTTTGAAAATCACTATGCTAAGCTACTGCTCAGCTTTCTGAGGAACAGTCACTTGTCATAACTCAGTATCCTGGGATGAGCTGTGTAAGCAGGCCTAGCTTGTGCTATATATAGTCACAATCTCTGTGCTGCGTCTCATCATTCTGCTATCCAAAGGCCTGATTCATGCTACAAATTGCAAGGGTAGCATCCTTTGCAAAGGCATGACCCACATATCTCAAGTAAATAGTTTACTGATGACACCAGTATGGCTACTCGGGGGCTTTTGTCTGTATTATGCATTCCAGTACAGCTTGGAACTCTAACATTGGAAGGGTGACTGGGACTAATGCTGGAATTACCACCACCATTTTTGACTCTGCTGTGGCTTTCCCCGATAGGTGTACATCTACACAACATGCTTATTTCAAAATAAGCGATTTCGGATTTTTTTTTTCTGAAATAGCACATGTACACCGCAGGGAAGCCTCAGAATTAGTCTGAGGCAGGCTTCCTTAATGTGGATGTGCTACCTTGATGTAGAGCCCCAGGAGGCACTGGGGATTAATTACTTTGAATGGCCTGGGAAGGAGCTATTTCTAAATTTCAGCAGTGGAGCATCCACACTACTGCTATTCTGAAATAGCTATTTCAGAATAGGTGTTATTCCTCATGGAATGAGGTTTACAGATTTTGAAATAATCCACCTGTTATTTCAAAATTATTTCAAAATAACGAAATGGTTGTGTAGACACTCCCATTTTGAAATAATTGTGCTGTGTAGACCAGGGGTGGGAAATAATTTTTGAATGGGGGCCACTTAAAAATGTGTGAAATGGTTGTGGGCAACACCAGAAGGGGCGAGGCCTTGGATGGAAGGGGCAGATCTTTTAAATAGCAGGAGCTGAAAGGGTTTGTGCCTCCTCTGCAGCTCTCAGGCATCACATTAGTGTGGGATGGGAGCTGTCAACCCTTTCAATTCCTGCTATTTAAAAGGACTTCCTGCTCCCAGCCTTGCTGCTAGGGTCACTAGAATGTTCCCTATAAGATTTTCCATCCTTGGGCAGATTGAAGTTTCTTTGAGGCGGGTTGAAATTTCTTATATGTAACACCAATATTGAGTTGGTGGGTGCATATCCACACATTAATACAAACGAAAACTCTAGATATAAATATATATTTTAAGTAGTCCATAGATGTGGAAGAAAATATATGAAAACAAGGGATAATTAACAAGGAGCAGTGCTTGATAAAGATTAAATATGAAATCAAATAAAAAGAAAATTAACACTACCTGTGACTGAAGAAGTGGACTGTGCCCAGGGAAGCTCATGATACTTTTTATATATTTTTTTGTTTGTCTCTAAGGTGCTACAGGACTGGGTTTTTTTAAGTTTTTTTAGTTACAGACTAACAGGGCTACCCCCTTGAGACTTTGGAGTATATGTATCATCATCCTTTTTAACAGACAGATGCACGTTTCAAAGAGCTTGCAAATAAGGTTTCATCCTACAAAACAGCATCACTTGCTACTTCTAACTTATAAGAGCCAGAATTCTACCACATAGGAAAGATCTGACCATAAAGCAATACAATGTATCATGTATTAATTAGTAACACAGGATTTTAAAAAGATCATTAAGATCAGAGTTTTAGATATTTGTATCAGTCAAAAAATTCTGTTAAAAGAATCTTTTTCTTTCTTATCTTAAGCTATTAACACCTTTTAAAACTTTGCTTGAAATGTAATCATGCAAATGTGGCATGAACACACATACACAGCAGGGGAGTCTAACACAAGGGAATCCCAGCCCAGTCAATTCCCCAACCCGAGAACTAGGGAAGAAGCCAAGCGGGGGAGGTTGCTACATTGTTAGCAGTTCACAGGGCAGGAGAGGGTTTGGGAAAGAGGCAGAGAAGTTGAGCAGATCTGGCAGTGCCTATAATGTACCCAGCTTTTCCCACGTGGCTGGTTGCAGGTAATGAAGCAAAGTTCCCTCCTCCCCTTCAGCTGCAGCTTAAGCATAATCTGGATCACATGATCCCCAAGTGCTTCCTGTTTTCCTGATTGGAAAACTCACCCCAGTAACTTCAGGGGGTAGCCGAGTTAGTCTGTTACAGAAAAAAAACAGCAAGCAAATGGTCTGGTAGCACTTTATAGACTAACAAAACATGTAGATGGTATCATGAGCTTTCGTGGGCACAGCCCACTTCTTCTGATGACCGGAGTTATGACTAGTGCTACCAGACCATTTGCTTGCTGTTTTTTTTCAACCCAGTAAGTATAGAGCAGGGGTCTCCAACCTTTTTAAGCATGAGATCACTTTTTGAATTTAAGAGCAATCCAGGATCTACCTCAAATCCAAACACCCTGCCCACCTCCTTTCTGCCCCTTCTCCAAGGCCCTGCCCTAGCTCACTCCATCCTCCCTACCCCATCCTCACTCACTTTTCAGGCTGGGGGCATGGGTTTGAGGTGCACAAGGGGTTCAGGACTGGGGCTGGGGTTCAGAATTTGGGCTCTAGCTGGGCACCACTTACCACAGGTGGCTTCTGGGTGGTGGTGCAGGGGGCTAAGGCAGGCTCACCCTGACCCTGGCCCTGCACCACTCCCAAAAGCAGCCAGAAAACTCTCTCCATCCCTGCCCCCCCCCCCCGCTCTGTGGAGATGGGGTACAGGGTGGAGAGAGTGGCACCCTGACATGAGCACCCCCACTTCCTCTTCTTCCCGTGCTCTGCACAGCAAGCAGGAGGCTCCCAGGGGTGACGGGCACCTCCAAAGTAGAGGGCAGGAGCTGCACGGCAGTGCTGAGAGGGGTAGATGAAGTGCTGGCACTTGATAGCCTCCCAGCCAAACCTCTCAGGATCACCTATCAAAGGTTCCAAGATGTACCAGTAGATCCCGATCTACTGGTTGGTGACCACTGGTATAGACCCTCCAGAAGGGTGGGCAGGGATGGGGAGAGGTCCGGAGTGGAGGCTGAATCAATTCACCAGACAGTTGCTGCTGCTGGTTCTGCTCCTCCACCACGAGTAAGCGAGTGCCCGCCTCCTTCCCCAGCAAGAGCTCCATGCATGCTGGGGGAGCTCTGAACCTCTGGGCAGACTCAGAAAAGGGCTCGGTGGCCACACCTGCAAGCAGTTTATGGGAACCTTGCACTAGAGACCTTTCAACTGCTTCTGTGGCTTTTGCCTGGAAGCCGTGGGAAAGGCGCAAGCCCTTTAAATAGAAGCAGTTAAAAGGGTTTGCAAGGCTCTGGCTCCCAGGCAACATGCTAGGGGGCTGAGCCTGGAACAGCCACGTGGGCCAGATCAAAGCCCTCAGCAGGCTGGATCTGGCCCGCTGAGAGGCTTTTGCCCACCTCTGGTGTAGACACACCATAAGTCACACACTGTAAAGACCTCCAGCATGTTGTGATATAAAAAGGGCTATTCTTGTTCATTTGTCATGGGATCTATTGTGACTTTGCTACAAACTCTGAGCAAGGGGCAACATATAGTTCACTGGCCACAGATCAGAGACGCACTGTAAATCAGAGACGGAGAGAGATTAAATTATCTCTTGTATATATATCATTATGGTAGCACTCAATGGCTACAATGGGGATAGGCACTGTTCAAACAAACTTTCATAGTGCCTACCCCCCCAAGGGATTATAGTATGACTAAGAAAAGATGCAACTAATGAACAGCACAAATAGCTGGGATAAAGTAGGGAGGAGAGATAAGGTGAACCAAGACCACACAATTAATTTCCAAATTATAACAAATATTCACAGAATATTTGAATTGCTCACATGGCTGTACAGATAATATTGCTATAGTAAGAACATATCACAGAAGCTGGACTGTATTGTTTGTGAACTTTGCAATTTAGATACCAGAGTACTTTATTGTATAAGCTCTTTCTACTAGGACTACTTTGAATAGTCCAAGCAATTGAGAAACTTTAAACAGCTGCTGTTTTGATGTTTGAATCTGCCCTTTTTGAACCCCCCTCCAAACTCCATTTTTCACCCTCAAATTGCACTGGCCTAAGGAGATCTAAAATCTGAAAGCATCCTATCAGGACTAGACGTAAGAACTTCAACACAATAATGGAAAGAGGAGACATGACGGGCTCTACATTCCTGGTCAGCCCCAAGATAATAGAGCAAAGAAGTTGCATTATTATTCCTGGAAAAAATAGTTTATTTTATTTTTAGGATCCTTTCCCTCCTATTCCTACATCATGGAATGTGATTTTAATAGAGAGGGACATAGACAGTAGTATTAATAAAGCTTTAAAAAAATCCTTCAAGGCATTTTTTACATTTGTGATTTATACAGAATATAAGGTGCAATATAACAGTTTTATTAGTATTAGTTTGGGATAACTAGTGCAGCTTACTGCTTATTTCATCTCTTGTGGAATCCCAGACTCATAACTGTAAAACTGTTCAGCAGTCTCTGTATATAGAATATGCAAATCACCTTTCTAACTGACTGAAGACAATTGAATGCTGGAACTTTCTGATTATTACCATTATTGAAAGATGAGAAATCACTTTTTTGTAAAAGGGTTTAATAAGAATCACTGACATGCACAATTTTGGATCCTCCCTGAAATGTAGTCAACACAGAGTACATTGGTAATAAAATAAAATAAAATAAAATAAAATAAAATAAAAAGTTACACTATCAAGCGAGAGAAAACTCTTTTGAAGTTAATTTGGGAGCAAGTTGGACAAGATCCAAAACATTGCTTGAGTTTCTGTATATGAATGATTGCAGGAAATGTCCTTATTCCCCCTCTGGAACAATGTATTAATATATTAACCAGGTTGGCAATAGTGAAGCAGTAATTTAAAGTACCTCAGGCTATAGGATTTCGAATAACAATATATCAAATTGCCTGAAAATAATCTTGATAGTCAGTGAACCGGGGTATTGACTGCTTTGCACGCGGCAGTGCTGCATTAGTGCTCCCATGGTTTCCATCCAGCATAATAAATATGCATTAAGCATTTAGCTTTTGGCTTTATCTTGCACCACTGGAATAACTCAAAAAGTTATGTAAGTAATAGGGGAATTCCAAGGGGTTCTGGTGTTGTTGCTAAGGAAACCAAGTCATTGGTATTTGCAAGATCAATAGGTCTGTCATTTTTATTTTGTTCTCAAAAGGAAGCACTGAAAAAAATAGGACTAAGGCTAAATAAGTCTGGGTTAATCTGTATGGTCACTACATGCATCTCCTAGTTTTCCTAATCAACTAGTCCAGGTATAAGAATTGGTGGACACACACATACAAACACGCACACTATCAATTCTATATTTTCATCTCCCTTTCCTCTTCCATCCCCCTCCATTTATACATTTCTCTGTTCACTAGATTGCAAACTCTTTGGGTCAGTGATTGTGGGCCAAGATCATTAAATGCTGTATACACTTTCTGCCTAAAAGGTGATGAATAATATTTGTAAATATGATTTAATTAGCCAACACAGCCATATTTACAGTGGATGTGTATGATTTAAAGTAGCTGAAAATGGCAGTGAATCTAGCCCAGCATCTTCATTTATAATATGATGGTGCTCAGGGACATCAAATAGATTGGAATCTCTTTGTGCTAGGTGCTTTAAAAACACATAGAGTATGTTTATATTATAGAGACTATAATATCAAAGCCAAATAGGCATAATTATGCTTAGCTCCATATTGCAGAAGCAACCTATACTGATATAAAGGGTTTTTCTGTCTGGGCAGGAATATCATCTCCTCAATTGAGGTTAGCTATGTTGATGCAAGTTTTTTATTCCCCCCATTGGTACAGTTGTGTTTGCACTGGAGTCATAGCTAAGTTAGTCTGGAGAGTGGATTTTCCCCCACTCCCTTGACTGCATTAGCTATGCTAATATTCAAGTAGAAATTCCTCCAAAGTAAATGACAAACCATGCTCAAAATAGTTTGTAGTGTAAAACTAAAGACATGATAGGTGCGTGAAGCAAATAAATGTTTCCCTGGCTGTAATTTAAGTCTTTTACTTCCTGTCCTGTCCTCAGTGGATAAGGAGAACAATTGATCACCTCTATGATAGCCATTTCGTGTTTCAAGATTATTACCCCCCTCCCGCCCTCAATTTTCTCTTCTCCAGACTAAGCAAACATATTTTAATGGGATCTTTCATTGTAGGTCATCTTGTTTAGAACTACTCATTTATGTTGCTCTCCTCTGGACTTGCTCCAATTTGTCTACATCTTTCCCTAAGCATGATGCTCAGAACTAGACACAGTACTCAATTTGATGCCTTGTCCATGCTAAATAAAAAGGAAGAATTACTTCCAAGGTCTTGCTTAAACAGTCATATGAATGCATCTCAAAATTATGTTTTATTTTTTTTTTTGCAAGAGTATTATATAGTTGACATATTTGTTTTATAATCCAGTATAACCCTGATCCTTTTCTGCTATATCCTTTCCTAAGCAGTCATTTCACATTTTATATTTGTGCAACTGATTAATAACTATATTAACTATAATATAATATAATATAATATAATATAATATAATATAATAATAACTATATTATTCCTAATATAGAACTTTACATTGGTCCTCATTGAATTTCATTCTGTTTACTTCCGAACATTTTTCCAATATATCAAGATAATTTTGATTTCTAATCCTAACCTCAAAACCACTTGCAGCCCCTCCCATTCTGATATCATACATGAAGTTTACAAATGTACACTTTATGATATTATCAGAAAGATTTCTGTAGATGTTGAATAGAAACTGAACCAGGAGAGATCTCTCTGAGACCTCACTTGATATATCTTTGTAGCTTGACTGTGAACTCTCTCAATATGGTTTTCCAATCAATTATGCACTCAACCTACAGTAGGTTTGTTCCAGCTATAATATTTCCCTCATTTTTCTATGTGGTACAATATCAAAGCCATACTGAAGTTTAGATATATCACCTCTACTGCTTCCCCCATATTCACAAGTTTGTTGCCCTGTCAAAGAAAAACATTAGGTTGATTTTTCCAAGATTTGGTCTTAACAAATCCATGTTAACTGTAACTTATCACTTTATTATCTTCTAGATGCTTACAAATTGATTCATTGATTGATTGATTATTTGCTCCATTATCTTTCTGGATACCAAAATTAAGCTGAATGAATTCACGGGGTTGTCCTTAAGCCCCTTTTTACAGATAGGTACTGGGCATATCTACACTTAAAACACTGTATTGTTACAGTTGCACCGATGAAGCTGCACTGCAGTAGCTCTTAAGTAAAGGCAATCCTACCAACAACGGGAGAACTTCTCTTGTTGGTGTAGTTAATCCATTTTCCCAAGATGCAGTAGCTGTGTCAATTGGTCAAGTTCTCCTGTGGTCATAGTGTTGTTTATATGGCAGGATATGTTGGTATAATTATGTCACTAAGGGGTATGGATTTTTCTCATACCAACATAGATATTTTGTGTAGATCTGGCCACTAAATTTGACCTTTTCCAGTCTGCTAGGATCCTCTAATTGTTCTCAAAGATAATGCTTATAATTCAGAAATTTCATCAGCTAGTTCCTTACATATTCAATAAAATGTATTTTGTCAGGCCTTGTTGATATTATTGTCTAAATAATACTTAACTTGTTATTTCCCCATTTTAGCCTCAGGTGATACCACAATTGCATTGATGTTCACTTCAGCCATTGCTGATTTTTTCTAGTATTGTTGTTCCCTCCTCAATGAATAATAGACCACTCGGTCCTTGGTCCGTCTCTTGCTTCTAGTGTAGTTGCAAAATATTTTCTTGTTACACTTTATGGGTATGTCTAGACTACATAGTTTTTTAAAAAAAAACCTCTTTTTTGAAAAAAATTTCACCTGTGTCCACACTGCAATTGCGTTCTTTCAAAATTAATTCGAAAGAATGCAGGGTTTTTTCCACATTGGTAAACTTCAAATTATGAGGAAGAATGCCTTGTTCAAAAGAGCTCTTTCGAAAAAAGGAGTGTGTGGATGCAGAACAGGGACATTTTTCGAAAGAAGAGGCAATCGAAAAAAGCACAGGTGCCCTGGTGGCCATTCTTTGAATAGCAATCAGGGCTTTCTTTCGAGAGAGCGTCCATGCAACCTGGATGCTCTCTTTCAAAAAGCAGATCACTTTTTCAATCTGGTTTTGAGGTGCGGATGCTCTCTATCGAAAGAAGCTTGGGGTCTAGACGTACCCTATATCTCTTGGTATTTTAATTGTGTTTCATACCTTGGCTGTTCAAATTTTGTCCATACTTGTTTATCTTGATTTTTTATCAATCCTTCATATTTTGATATATTTTCCACTTTTTCTGTGATTCTTTTTAGTGCTCATTGAACATTTCCTCGTTAAGTCAAGATGGTCTCTTACAATACTTCCTATCTTTGTCTCCATTGGGATAGTTTGCTCTTGTACTCCTAATAATATTTCGTTAAGAATATTGCCAATTCTTCTGCTTACTTTTTTCCTTAGACTTGCCTCCAACAGAATCTTCCCTACTAATTCTCTGAATTGCTAATATCTTCCTTCTTGAAGTCTATTTTCAGTATTCTTCTGTTTTCCCTTGTATCATTCCTTAGAACTGTGAACTCCATCATTTCATGATCAGTTTCACTCAGGCTGCCTTTCACCTTTAAATTCCCAATCCTTGTTTGTCAGAATCAAATCAAGAACAATCTTATCCTAGTGGCTTTCTCTGTCTCCTATAATAAAAAAGTTATTTCTAAAGCATTCCAATGGCTTGTTGGATAATCTGTGCCCTGCAGTATTATTTTCAAAATAGATGTCATCAGCAGATCCTGTGCTTTGCATGATATATTTTAGTTGGTAAAAAAAGCCTCATCCACCTATTCTTCCTCATTTTAGGCAGCCTACAACAGACAATGACAACGAAACCATGACATCACTCTTGGTTTTTTACTCCTTGGTTTTTTACCCAGAAACATTCAATGGATATGTCTCCCCCTTTTATCTTGGCCTCAATGTTTCTTTCATGTACAATGAAAAACCTCACTCCATGTTTTCTTTGTCAGTCCTTCCTGATCAAATACTACCTTTCTATACCAATATTCCAGTAATTTCAGTACTTGGTGTACTTTAAATAACTGCTTCACTATTGTCAACCTAGTTACATTAAATATCATTAAATGTCAGATAAAAAAGTAGTATGAACATTGAATTTAACAACCATATTTTAAATGTCATCAGTGATCAATACCTTGCTTTCTTACATCTCTTCCTTTTATAATTCTGTCAATTCATTAATGGTTGCAAATTTTGAGTTAATCACTTACTTGGAAAAACACCCCAAACAAACCTGGAACATTTCTTTAATTATAGAGTTTATTTCCTAATTTCCTTTGAAAATATTCTATCAAGGGAAGTACCTAAAATTTGTACTGAGACAGAGTAAGCGATAAGTTTCTTCTGTGCATTAATAATAAGAAAGTAAAGATTTCAAAGCTTGATAGGATACAAACACAAGCAAGTATTAAAGTTCATTTCCACTACCCTACCCCAAACCTCATCTGGCATTACTGGAATGTTAAGGCTGAGCATTCAAGATACATCATGGTAACTGGTGCTTTATAAATCAAGAACTACAAGATGAGCTGGCAAAAGTAAGCTTTTTGGCAGTATTTATTTGTCTTTTTTAAATAAAGGAACAAATGAAGGCTGTAGAGAATCAGGGAGTTTGGGTATTTTTATTTAAGTACTAGATGATTTACTTGACATTGCTTGGGTCTTTAACTCAATTAATTATTGTTTTTCTTCATTTAAATCATTGTTCTGGGTGGGATGAGGGGATGAGGGGTATGCAGGCTTCCCCAGGGAGAAAGGACTACTCTAGCCCTCTCTTTGGGGCATGTGAGAAACGCCTCTCCATGGCTGATGCAGCTCCATTGGCTCAGTTGGGGGAGAGGTCCATATTTCCTGGTTGGGCATGTCCAGATTTTTCTGCTCTCTGCACTCCCCAGCGAGCCTGAGGAATGGAACAAATTGTGCACTTCCCCATTGCTTCCTGAAGAAGGGGAAGAGCCAGCAATGCCACTGTTCGAGTCATGGGGTGGGGAAGAGCTTCAGCTCCCAGCCAGCCCCTTTCACCTGTCTCATGATTCTGTCTAGGGTTGCCAGGTGTCCGGTATTGACCCAGACAGTCCGGTATTTTTGCCTCCTCTCCGGTAAAAAAAATTCAGAAAATACCGGACACCTAAAATGTCCGGTATTTTGTTTTTTTCCCTGCCAGGAGGTGAAAATACCAGACAACTGGCAACCCTACGACACACTCAGCAACTGGGCCCAGCGCCCCCCCCATGCCTCCAGACCCTCACCTCCGGACCCGCTGCTTACCTGATTCCGCAGGGAAGCTCCCTTCTGGCTTGACCAAGAAAACAAGTTGGCCACCGGCAAAAAACCTAAAGACCTGAGCAAGGGGAAGCAATACCTTCCCTGGGTCTTAGTGATCAACCTTTTCTCTTCCTATCCCTATTCTGACTCTGCATGCAATTAAAGGGGTCATGCTGTTTTAATGCTGTTTTATTTATTTCTTTATTTCTTTATTTATTGCTTAATAACTCTTGGGGTCCTTTTTTTTTTTTTTTGCTCAACAACTTTGGTCTCCTCCCCAACAGAATTTTTCCCTGGTGTTTTTTTGGGGGTGGGGGAGGTGTTCAGTATTTTTGTTGAAACCATCTGGCAACCCTAATTCTGTCTCTTTTCTGTATAGTCTTATGCATCCCCAAACACATGTGAGGAGGGGAACTTCAGCCTCCTATCCCCACAATCAAACCCTTACCTTGCTTTAAGTTATGATAAGAGGAAGGTGTGTATCAAATTTGGTAATCCTAGCTCTTATTGCTTAGGAAGAGTTCTTTGAACAAATGCATGGACAGACAGACAGACAGTCTCACTCACTGGGGGTATGTCTAGACTACATGCCTCTGGCGACAGAGGCATGTAGAGTAGGCTACCTGGCATCGGAAAATGAAGCAGCGATTTAAATAATCGCCGCTTCATTTAAATTAAAATGGTTGCCGCGCTGAGCCGACAAACAGCAGATCGGCTCAGCGCGGCAGCCATTTTAATTTAAATGAAGCGGCGATTACTTAAATCGCCGCTTCATTTTCCTATGCCAGGTAGCCTAATCTACATGCCTCTGTCACCAGAGGCATGTAGTCTAGACATACCCTAACACACAAACTCTCTCAAATATATAGTAGATCATATTTCTGTCAGCTTACCTGAGTTGCTATCCTGTTTGAATGCATAGAGTTAATTCAAATGAGGCTATAAGGGAGAATCCAATGAGAAAGGAAGCAGCCACAAAGACAAGTTTTATGATACAGTACTCCAAGAGTACTTCAGTGAACAGTGAGTAAATTAGTAAATGAGGGAAGAACCCCTGTCTGGATCCAGTCAGCCTGGCAAGGCGTATTCTTCTTGAACCAAAGCTCCAGGATCAAGGGAACACTAAGTGTAACCCTTCTGCCGGGTAGGGCCGGCAGCAACCAGGGCCGGGTTCAATATCTAGGGGTCTATCTCACACAGACCAGCTCGAGCCCCCACCCAGTAGCCTGGGAAATTCACACACCCCTGGGTGCCTCTGAGAGGCAATGCTTCCCCACTCGCAAGCACAGAGTCTGAGTGTAGAAAAGAAACTTTTAATGAAAGAGAGAGAAAATTCACATGGCATTAACTTGGGAAAATACCTCAAACTGCGTTCATACCTCCCCCCTCCGCCCCGAGTAACCATCCCAGCTCAAATGGATTGAGCAATGTCATTTGCCTCTCAGGCTCACTAGTCCAACAATGTAAGGGTTTCATTCACTTACCCAACTTTCTCTGTACCCCACTTCAAACGCCCCACTTACACTCTATCCAGACAGTGCAGACCCTGACACATCATCCTGGTGACTCCACTCAATAAGCCTGAGGCCATGCCACCTTTTGCTGCTCCTGTAGTCTTCTTGCTTGCCTGCCGCTGTTCCTACCGGCCACCCGCCGGTCGCTCCGCCGGCTGCCTGCTGCCGCTCTCCTACCAACCGCCCACCGCTTCTGCCAGCCACTCCGCTGGCTGCCTACCACCACTCCTACCGGCCGTCCACTGCTCCTGCCAGCTGCTCCGCTGGCCCCCCGCCGGTCACTCCTACCAGCTGCTCTGCTGGCTGCCTGCTGCCGCTCCTGCCAGCCCCCCATCAGTCATTCCCTCCAGCTGCCCTGCTAGCTGCAATGGGTCTGACTCCAGGCCAAACCAGTGACTTCCGTTCTTAGGCTATGTCTACACTGGTGGCTTCTTGTGCAAGAACATCTTGCACAAGAACATCTTGCACAAGAACATGTCCACACTGCTAAGTGCTTTTGTGCAAGAGCATCCATGGCATTGTGGATGCTCTCTTGTGCAAGAAAGCTCTGATGGCCATTTTAGCCATAGGGCTTTCTTGCGCAAGAAATCCCTGCCGTGCATCCACATGGCCCTATTGCTCAAGAGCTCTTGCTCAAGAGAGCTTACACTTGTTAGAAAAGAGCGTAGCTCTTGTGCAAGAAGCCTCTCTTACCACGTGTGACAGGGTCACTCCGCTGCCCTGCACTGCTGCCACACTGTCCCCGGCGTGCTGGGGAGAAGCGGCCACTCCGTGCCATCCCCGGCGGTGCTGCACCTGCTCTGCTGCACCTGGGGGTGCCGGAGGAGGTGGCCCAGCACTCCACACCGGAGCTCTGCCGGCCCCGGGGTGCAGGAGGTTGGTGAGTTACAGGTTGGAACCCCCACCAACCAGAGCTGTGACTCCATCCCAGTCCTTAGGGCCCTGGGTCAGGGCTCATAGTGAGGGCAGGCCAGAGCTCCCCTACCTTCTCCTGCTGACTAGCCCAATGCCAGACTGGAGGCAGGAGGATTCCGAGACGACGGGTCGTCAGACTGTCGACGACCCTGGTGATGGGGAGGACAAAGAGGGTACTTGGTCCGGTGGGGCACCGGGCGGGGAGTGGACTGACGGACCCCGGGCAGGGTAGCTCCCCCCCCCCACCCCATGACACTCCAGCCGAACAACAAAACAGTGTAAGGCACAGGTCACTCAGTAACCACAATGAGGGGGATTTGATTCAAAATTTTCAAAAATGAAGCCTTACGACAAAACCAAAAAAAGAAAATTTTGGCTTGAAAGATTAAATATTTCTGAAATATATGAAAAGAATGGGAAATACAGCAAAAAAGTGTATTTGTTAATATTATAAGAATTGCTGCACTAAGTAGGTGAGTGGACTCTGTGCAAATGTGAAAGCCTTTGAAGGATCTATTGTTCAGGAAGTAACTTCAGGTGAAGTTCAGGGATGTGTTCTTCCTGTCTGTAGGGCTATGTCTACACTGGGAGATTATGGGCACCCAATTTTACAAATTCAAAGTTCTGTGTCCTCACTACAGGGAAGAATCTGTAGGCAGGCTCTGTTAATGTGGATGTGCTATCTTGGATTCAGAGACCCAGGAAACACTCTGGGAAGTTGTGGGAGGCCTCCTGGAGGCCAATTAGTTTCAATTAGAGGCACCAGAGTATCCACACTAATGTTATTTCAGAAATACAAGTTCAGGAATAGTGTTATTCCCCATGAAATACACACAGGACTACAGAGTTTGAATTCCGCAGCCCCTGGAATAATTGGCTTGATAGTGTAGAGAAATCACTTACAAAATCACCCTTGGGGGTCTAACTTTAGACTAAGGTCCTATTGTAGACCAGGCTTGGATGAAAACAAAATGGGAGGTAGTTGAAATATCAGTAGCTGGAGGGGAAATGCTTTTGTGCACTCTTCCATTAATAAATGTCAGCATTTTCATTTTGCTTTAGATTTTCTGGGGTGTTTTTGGAAGAAAAACAGAAATGTTTCAACAAACTGAATTGTCCCAACAAACAAGGATTGTTGTTTTGTATTCCAATGGAAAAAAATGTTAACAGACATGTCTAAGAGGGAGGGTTTTTTTTTTTTGTACAGATATTGTCACTGGCATTTTTGACCAGCTCTACCACTAAATCAAAGTGGTTATCTATTCAATGGCTCGTACTTGCAGTGTTACACAATGCTGTCACCCAGTACTAACCCAAGTCCTTTGTGAACTGAATTTTTAAAAAAATCTCAGGGCATGCGAGGAGAGATTTTTGTCTGTGCTAATTAGAGGTATGTAGCTTTGGGAATGAAGTGTTCTACAGGCACCTTTAGCCTTGTACTTTGTGCCCTGTACAACAAAAAAATCAAAGGGAGAGAGAAGGAGGTAGAGATGAGCGAGACCATGTTGGCAGCATCCAGTGAACTTACATAATGCATATTTAACAGCTCAAGGAACTGATAGTTTGTTTTATGAAACCTGAAGTCATCTGCATGCAAGCATGTCCCTGCCCTTGTCAATGAAGTAGTAGGTCAGTAATGTTCACTGAGAACAGCAATGACCCTCTGAACAGAATTCTGGGGAACGCCAGCTGTAGCAGCCTCACATGAAATCATAATTGTTTCCATCAATTGCTATATTAAACCAGTTAAAGCTACAGAATTTTGTATTAGGCAGCAACTTAAAAGCCCAGATAATCATTTAGTTTTGTTTTGAAACTAAATTAAGTTTCAAGAGCAGCATGAGCTGTTTTGGGGAGTTCATTTAACAATGTATTTTCAGAGCTGAATGAAAGTCAGTCTGCTGATTGTGAGGTGTTTGATAACACATCATAAATCAGCTTTATGAGCAATAGACTCTATTATCTTAAAAGGAACACTGTTAGCTATTGCTTATAATGGCAGTTTGCATTTCATGGTTGTGAAGGTGAATAACTTTGGCTTACCTCCATGCAGCTGCAACTATTCACTGACCAGAAGACTGCTGGACAGTGATACAAATCAGAGGCTCAATTAAAAGCACAATGGCAAGCTAGGCACATTTCAGAGTTCAGATACAAGCCTTCATATATATATTTCACTAAAATTGGATATGTAATTTGCTCTGGTCACTATTCCCATGTATAGACAAACCAAGGGGACATGTGAGGTTGGGGGGCCCAGCAGTTGGTCCTGGCAGGCAGCGGAAGGGGCAGGAGCAGAGCCGGAGATCAAGGGGAAAGGCCAGAGCCTATTCTGGCTGCTGGGATGCTGACGGCTGCAACGCAGCAGCTGTCTGCGATAGATCCCACATGTGGTAGCAGTGAGCTGCCCTCCACCAAGGCTCAGCTTCTGGGAACAGAGGTTGAGTGAGCTCTAGGCTTGGCATCCAATCCAGCAGGCCTTGTCCTTTCCCTGGAAGCTGAGCCCAGACAGGAAGCAGACTGTTGCCGCCACTACTGCCCCTGCCCCCAGGCAGGCTCTGTCCTAAGCATCTGGCTATGCCAGCTCCATCCTGCTCCCCGCTTGGGCCTAGCTGCCAGGGAGAGGGCCTGAACATCCTTAGAGCCAGCACAGAAGGAGTCCAAAGTCCCCACCCCAGCAAGTGACATGGGGTGGGAAGAGTACAGAGGGCTCAGGTTGGAGGCGGGGCAGAGAGGAGACCTGTGTGGCAGTCATGTTTTCTCCCTTTTAGATTGTGTCCCCCTCAGTGTGTGTGTGGGAGGGGATAAGTCATCTCTGAAACAATCTAAAAAAAAAAATCCCCATTTTCTGAGCATTAACCACCATGTATACTCTCTTGTGAGGCTGATCATACAAGACTCTTGAGCGAATAGCATCATTATATAACTGAATGAAGCTATTCCTCTATTTACTTTGGGCACGTCTGCACTTATGAGAAGATCAATGCTCTGGAGGTTGATCTTCTAGCATTTGGTTTAGTAGATATAGTATACAACCCTAAATCAAATGCTGAGGGCAGCCTGCAGTAACATCTGGTGCGCCTCCTTCTGCGAGGAGTAAGGAAACCCAATGGGAGCATGTGTTCCTGTTGGCCCCCCGCTGTGTTGGACATTTGCATGGTTTGGCTTAAAGTAAATTGCATACCCTACGCTGACCTGCCTGGTCTAGCATAGATCAGGTCTTTGGTATGTTATTATGTAGACAATATTACAGTAAATTAGCACCTTTCTGGACAAGTACAGATTGGCTTCATTTGACACCCCAGGCTTTTTTTGGAGGGCATGAATGAGCTAGGAGAGAGGGGAGGCAAAATATGGTAGAGTTGGCAATATAATCCAGGAATTGGAAAGAAGTTCTGGAGGCCTATTATAAAAATTTATTTAATGCATTTTGCTAAGGCATGTACTTTGTAAATAACAGAAGAAAAAGTGCTTAGAGCACAAGACATATGGTAACAGTAAAAATTAATCAATAAATATTGGATATTCTCTTGACAAAGAAGGTCAGGTATTCCAGATTAAGGAGTGCAAACAGAAAAAGAAGTGCAGCAGTAATGATTTACTTCCAATTAAAAATACTTTCACTCTATTACTAAAGATCATAAACTTAGAATAAGCCACACATCAATTTTCTCATGGAATGTTATTAAAATATTAGCTGTTGTCATAATAGTCAAACTAAATTCTGCAGAGGGAAATCTAGCTTGCAAATTCTGTGGGAACTGTGGACACCAATAGGGTTTTAGGCTCTTGTAATGAAGTAGTCAAATCACTTGCACTGAGCAGTATGTCCAGTAAAGTGCTCTCAGGGACAGATTCATAAAGGAACTAAGGCTCCTAATTCCCATATTCATTATTTTATAGCAGGTACCTAAAAAAAGAGATTTGTTTGTATGCAGTGCTGCTTCATGGAGTTGACAGAAGAGAAGATCATGGTGGGAACTACAGTGAAGTTTCAAACTGATGCTGAAGCAAAGGCAAAAGGAGGCTAAAGGGAAAAGTTGAGACTTGTAGGTACAAACTGAACTGAAGAACTTATAGGGGAGACTGCTGTGTGAGGAAAGAGATCACTGGAGAATGTGACTACAAGAAATGGGCAGAGGAAAAGACTGGGTAGTGAGGAAGAAATAGAGCTCAGAGACAAGTTTTCTAAGTGGATATTGAAGAAGGGGCACCATTGGCTGAAACAGAATGAGCTAGGGTCAGGAAGAAGAAAAGAGTGGCTAGTCCTTTAAGATGAGAGGAAGAACTAATGGAGAAAACCCTTTTGAAAAGTCCTGGAATATTGAGGATGATTTGAAGATGATTAAAAGGGACACTAAAAGACAAGAGGCTGTGCAGATATAAGGAACAGGAGGAAAGCTGGAGAGTCATACCATCACTACGAAAAGGTCTATGGGGAAATTGTTCACTCCTGACATCGATCTCTGACCTCTGGCTGAGTTATTGAAGTCCTCAAATCATGGTTTAAAGATGTCAAGTTTCAGAAAACTCACCATCTGCGCTAGTTTAAACATGCATGTGACCTATGCCTTATGGTGCAGAGAAAGACAACCCTGACCCTGCTGAAATTCCTTCTCTACCCTAGATAGACCCTAAACATGTGGGCCAGACCAATCAGGCAGATACCTGGGAAAGAATTCTCTGTAGTGACTTGGAATCCTTCCATCTAGTGTCCACCTCCAGGAGTCAGGATTTTTGCTACTGGAAGGGCCACATACTATTGCAAGCGGTCCCATCCTACCATCCCCTCCATGAACGTATCAGGCTCAGTCTTGAACCCAACTGGGTTTTCTACTCCCTCGCCCCCGGAGGCTATTCTAGAACTTCACTTTTCTGATGGTGAAAAACCTTCGCCTAATTTGGAGCCTAAAATTGTTGATGGTCAGTTTACATCCCTTTGTTCTTGTGTTCTGCCCTTGTATGTATCCCTCTGTTGCATGTATAGAGAGAAATCATATCTCTTCTCAGTCTTCTTTTGATTATATTAACAATCAAAGTAGTTGAAGTCTCCTTTTGTAAAGTATGATTTCCATTCCCTGTAGGCGTTCGGTCATCTATCTTCTTCCAAAGTTCTTGAGCAATTCATGAACCCATGGAAGACTGGTGTTCACTTATTTAATTTGCATTCAAAGGCAAATAAAATATGTGGACTACCTACTTTTCAGCCACTTTTCAGCCACACTAGTGTTCTGTTGCTGCTGTATCTCACCAAACCATATCTGGGTTTTCATCACTGTCGTTTCATCTAGCTTACAAAGGGATTAGATACCCTCAATCATAAGACAAGAAATGTCCTAGAAAGGAAAACTTTGAATCTTTTCCTAACTCCTAAAACAGCTTCCATCATCTGTCTGAGGGATTAAATGACCAAGTGGCTTGATGACATTCAGTCAGACAACAGAAACAATGTAGCATGACTACAAAGATACCTCTCCAGGAGAGGTAACTCCTGTTATTAGGAAGAGATAGGTAATAGTTATGGGAAATGTGATCATTAGAAACATAGATAGATGAGTTTGTGATATTTAGTGCTGGGGAGAAGCTACTGGTTGTGGTACATGTGGTACCAACTACATAAAGAGGGAGAGAGATCTTGGAGGCCAAATTTAGGCTGCTAGGTAGAATTCAGTTCATTCTCTTTCAAAAAAGCAAAATAGAGGGACAAAGTGAAAATAATCACATAGATTTGGAGTATAGGCTTATGCATCTAATGCCTGTTAAAAATCAATGGGAATTAGGCATCACAATGCAATTTGTACCTTAGAAAAATCTGACCATTTATCTTAAACCTACAAATGCAAGCAAATTCTATATTAGAGTTGTTTAAATAAAATTATTTGAGCTGTGAGTCTCACATATGCTCCTTTAATGGAGATTTCCATTAGCATGGACACTATATAACTCCTCTTAAATGACTTATGCCTTTATAGCACTAATAGCAGCAGCTGTGTTTTATTTTATTACTGTAGTAAGACCAGTATTGCAAAAAGATTCAATTTGTGTACCCTAAACATCTGAAAAGCAGGCATTCTGAATTAAAAAAAAATAAATTCAAAACCTAAAGCATGGTTTCTGATAAGTTTATAACTGCTGTACTAGCTCCAGGATTCTTCTTTGCCAACAAAACAGTATAGGTGTTACCTGCCATTGACTTCAGAACCTCACTATCAGCTGTATTCAAAACAGACCTAGAAGAATTAGTATGGGCACCATGATCATCAGCCAGTGCAACCGGTACAGTTTCTACCCTGTGAGGCCCATAACCCGTTTGGCTACCATCCAAGAAAGCAATAGAGTTGCCTTGACAATTTTCATAATGAACTTTTCCTAAAATTAAGAAATTGCACATGGTCATCAGTCAGAATGTCTGCTTCAAGAATTTGTGTCTAACACATTGATTATACAGTGTCTTCTTTAGAAGCCACTGGCACTCAGTTTCCCTGCAAAAATATTGTTCATTACAATCGCAACCAACAATAGAGTCAACATCCCCTTCCTGACCAGCTAACCAGCTAATGTAATGGAGGTATTGATGATTCAATACCTCCATTACATTAACAAGGAAGAGAGCTCTGTGATAAAGGTTGCGGTATCCAAAGGACTGACCAATTACTGCAAATTAGATCCTAAATGAGGTTGGAATGTTGTTCATAGGCATGGGACCAAGCCACAATAGAATGTCGTTGCACAGTCCTAGCAGGGCAGAAAACTCTTCCTCACCCTACACAAATTATGAATCCTAAAACCACTTTCTATCTTCCACACCCATAAACAGATTGCCTTCTAGATAGTCCTCATTCCCTATCTTCCGCTCCAGTCCAGACCAACCTGATTATATTCTCTTTCAAATCACCCAATCTCATCTTGTGCACCAAAACACAGAATGACTTTCTTCAGAATTCCACTCTCTAAAAGCAAGTAGGGAGGAGGATAGCAAGCAGTTCCATGATCACTCCGCTCTCTCACCCATCTCCCTGGTTACCTTGCATTAGAATCAGGGAGGCAGCAACTTTTTGATGTCTAAGTAGCCAAAGTGCTTGAGAAATCAGTGGAATATTATCATGTTCAGTCAAAGATGCTTTTGTATCATTCACAGTCACTGCCATGGTGATGCACATTGTAATGTGAATCCGCTCTCCACACTACATGTAAGAAGCCAGAAGTGGCAAAAATTTATGTGTTAGCATAGAAATGGATGTAATAAAAGTACTTTCTGAAGGGCGAGGCAGAAACCTTGGGAGTTATCAGCTCACTGCAAAATGAAGCAAGGACTTCTGTAAAGCAAAGGTTTTTCTTAATTCAACTCTACATACTTATTGGGGGGGAGGATCAAGCAAGTTAATCACCTTCAGTGATCAAGACTCAGTTAATGCTAGCAGCAAATAAAGATTAGTGCGGTAGCAAACTGTTCTGGGGACTCTGACAAAGA
This sequence comes from Pelochelys cantorii, assembly GCA_032595735.1. NCBI lineage: Eukaryota > Metazoa > Chordata > Testudines > Trionychidae > Pelochelys > Pelochelys cantorii. Next base: position 92,417,072 of record CM064326.1, read on the forward strand.
AACCTTTCAAAGGCAAAGAACATCTGCTCACAGTTTTACTGCAGTTTTCCTCACAAGCTGGCTTTATTTAAGAGCCTGTGTGGTTCTTCAATGTCTGCAATGAACTCTAAGCCTTAAGATTCCAGTTTTACATTGTATTATAGTAGTACCTAGAATACCGACCTCAGACTGAGGACTCAATATGTTGGGCCCTGACTCAGACACACCAGAGACGGTTCCTGCCTACAGAGTTTGCAATTTAAATAGACAAGAAAGGCTAAGGGAGAAACATGCACAGAAACATGAAGTAACTTACCCAGCAATAAGCCATACTTCATAGTATAGCACCTATGTTTTAAGGATCATTACTACTGGAATTTTCAAGGTTTTCAAGCGAGGTTGTGGAAGATCCATCACTGGAGGCTTTTAAAAACAGGTTGATCAATTACCTGTCAGGAATGATCTAGGTGTATTTGGTCTTGCTTCAGCACAGGGGGCTGGGCTTGATGACCTATAAAGGTGCCTGTCAGCTCTACATTTCGATGATTCTGTTTATATGGGGGATGGAGAACATGGGTGCTTGTGAGACTGACCATGTCTGGTTTGATGTGAAGGATTCATAGCTGAGAAAAGGGAGGCAATGGGACCATTAAAACACTGTTAAAATACACCATGCAGGGAGATCCAGATACATATAGTTATAAAGGTTAGATATCTGTACACATTAGCAGGCCAGTCAATCTCATTTGGGATATTCCTTTTTCTCCACCCCATAAATATGGGTGTAGGAGATGTGGCTGAAGGGTAACTTTGAATGTTTGCACATAACCTGTCCACAGTCAGCATTCAGCTCTTAAGTTTGTTTCTCTTACAAACAGAAGTTGGTACAATAAAATATATTACTTCATGTAACTTGTCTTTCTAATATCATAGGATATGTCTTTCTAGTATATGGCAACATTATCACTGCCTGCTTTTACATTGGTAGCAGATTTTTTTAGTGACAGTTGGGCAAACTATTGCCTGTGGGCTGCATCCTCTCTGTCAGACCATGTATCCATCCTTTGAGGTCCCTCTAGGGTGTGGAGTCAGGTACCTGCCCCTCTCCGTTCACCAAGCGCTCCCCAGCCCTGCTTCACAATTCCTTGATGAGTACCATCTTCTGGCATGCAGAGCCATGCTGCACAGGCACAACTTCACTGCACTGTTTCTGGGATCAGAACCCCACCCCATACCTATGCAGCAGTATGTCTGATCCCCTCCCAATCTCTTATGACCTCCACCCATAATAGCCTCAAATCTGTCCAGGGGCTGCACCCATCCAAGCTAAGGAGCTTTTTTACATGGTGGTGCTTGGCACGGCTGCTTTAGGACATGTCTACACAGCAGAGCAAAACTCAAATTAAGCAATGCAACTTCAGCTACCTCAATTGCATAGCTGAAGTTGAAATAGCTTCATTTGGCATTTGGAGCTGTCTACACAGCAGGAAGTAGAAGGAAGAACACTCTTCCTCTGACTTCCTGTACTCCTCATGAAATGAGACTTACAGGAGTCGGAGTAAGAAGTCCTCTATTTCGAAATTATTGCTTGCTGTGTAGACATACTGTGTAGACATGCTGTGTAGACATTTCAAAATAATTTGTTTCCCCAGCCCTGCTTTAAGTGAAAAACATGCACTCCTGAGTATTCACCAACCTGAATTTTGAGAGAATTGCACCCTAACTACAGGAATCTCAGCAATGGGAGAATCAGGGTTATTATCTGTGTGGTTAAATAAATCTTCTTCAAATTATGTGCATAATTTGGAATTTTTCCAATTGGACTTAGCCCTGTGTCATGAAAAACTTGCCAAGTAATAAGGAGCTATCATTTACAAAAGTGGATGGGATTCTTGCAGAGCGCATATGTTTAAAATCTTTAATGCTGCTTTAACTTACAGCTGCTGCTTACACAATCATTCTACTGTGGGTTTGTATCTCTGTCATGTGGGCAAGAGGCTGATTATAGCTTGGCACAACTCCAATAGACTTAACCATGGCTCACCTGGCAGATAAGTTGCCAGTAAACAATGTTTGAGTCTTAGCTACAATAGTCTATACTCAGAAATTCCAGTCAGGGGATGGGAGACTACTAATTGGATACAAATTGGCAGAAACAACTGGCAAGAGGATGAGATTAATCCATAAGTTTAACCTTCAAAAAGGAAGCAGAATGGATATAGGTAAAAGCCTCTTTTTTCTGAAGATCTGCCGCAGTGCAAATCTGCCAGCTGAGTTAGGTAGAACCTTCTCAGTGACCCCCCCACACTTCGTCCATGTAGCGTCCTACACAGTCAGCATTTTTATTCCTGGGAACCTACATGGCTAGACCAGAAAAAGTTCCGAGGATGGAGCACCTCCCTATCCTCTTCCCCTTTCTTCAGCTTGGGTGCACAAAAGGTCTGATAGTAAAGGTATGATGCTTCGGCTCCATTTAGCCCAATGCAAGAGACTCTAACCAGCTGTCTCCTTTGCTTCTTCTCTATTACAAGCAGGTCATCCAATACCATACTCTTCCTCCAGGATGTCTTGTCAGAATTAACAGTTGAGAACTCTGTGGATCCAAGTCTAAGCTGATGGTTCCAATTCCTCCGCTGATCTCTCTCCTACATCAACACTAAAGGAATGGTGTATTATCAGTACATCGAGATGGCTTCTAACAAAATGTACCCAATAGGTAGAAATTGATATTTAATGATCACATATGTGAATACCAGGATCTGATTTTCCAAGTATGTTGATCTCCTATTGACTTCAGCTGGTTTTGTTGGTGTTCAGTGTCTCTGGTCCCAACTCTTAATTTTGCTACCTTGGAGCGTGTCAGTTTTTAAAAGTGTAGTTTACACACATCAAGATCTCAAACGAGCAAGTTTTCCTATAAATAATACTAAGTTTCACTAGAAACAAAAGATGTTTTTATTCTTATCTACATAAAGATTAGTTCTTACATTTTGGAATTCTTTGCTTGCAATCTCCATCACAAGGCTAAAGCTGAGGAAGATAAATATTCCCTTCTCCTTGCTTGCTTTGATACAGAATAATTTTCTTCTATCTAGCAACCACTATAACTTTTTCAGTTCCTTGCATTGGCTTAAAAGCTTCAATCATTCCTCAAAATCCATGTGAAAAAAGAAGAAAAAAAAAAGCTTTATTTCTCTGAAATGTATGTGTGTGTGAGTGGGGGAGAGGCATGGAGGGAGGTCTAGATCTTGGTGCCAAGAGAAGTTGTACAGACACAGAAGAGAAAAATGTATTTACTGAGTGGGACAGTTTATTGTTTTCATTCCCTGCCAAAAGGAACACTCTTAAATTGGGGTGTGAAGGATAACAAGAAAGGTTTCTTCAGGCATGTTAGCAATAAGAGGGTCATCAAAGAGGGTGTGGGGCCCTTACTGGATGAGGGAGGTAATCCAGTGACAGATGATGTGGGAAAAGCTGAAGTACCCAATGCTTTCTTTGCCTCTGTCTTCACAGACAAGGTCAGCTCCCAGACAAATGCACGAGGCAATGCAGTATGGGAAGGAGGTGAACAGCCCTGGTGGGGAAAAAACAAGTTAGGAACTGTTTAGAAAAGCTAAACATACACAAATCCATGGGCCCAGATTTAATGCAGCAGAGGGTACTGAGGGAGTTGGCAAATGTCATTGAGGAGCCTTTGGCCATTATCTTTGAAAAGTCGTGGAGATCGGGAGAGATCCCGGATAATTGGAAAAAAGGCAAATGTAGTGCCCATCTTTAAAAAAGGGAAGAAGGACAATCCACGGAACTACAGACCAGTCAGCCTTACCTCAGCCCCTGGAAAAATCATAGAGGGGATCCTTAAGGAATCCATTTTGAAGCTCTTCGAAGAGGGGAAAGTGATCAGGAATAGTCAACATGGATTCAAGTCATTCCTGACCAATCTGATTAGCTTCTATGATGAGGTAACTGGCTCTGGGGATATGGGAAAGTTGGTGGATGTGATATACCTTGACTTTAGCAAAGCTTTTGATATTGTCTCCCACAATATTCTTGCAAGCAAGTTAAGGGAATATGGATTGGATAAATGGACTGTAAGATGGCTAGAAAGCTGGCTAGACTGTCAGGCCCAACTGGTAGTGATCAACAGCTCGATGTCAGGTTGGCGGAGTGCCCCAAGGATCTGTTCTTGGACTGGTTTTGTTCAATATCTTTATTAATGACCTGGATGAGGGGATGGATTGTACCCTCAGCAAGTTTGCAGACAACACTAAGCCAGGGGGAGAGGTAGATATCCTGGAGGGCATGGATAGGGTCCAGAGTGACCTGGACAAATTAGAGAATTGGGCCAAAAGAAATCTGATGAGGTTCAACAAGGAGAAGTGTAGAGTCCTGCACTTGGGACGGAAGAATCCCAAGCATAGTTACAGGCTGGGGACTGAATGGCTAAGTAGGAGTTCTGCAGGAAAGGACCTGGGGATTACAGTGGACGAGAAGCTGGATATGAGTCAACAGTGTGCCCTTGTAGCCAAGAAGGCTAATGGCATATTAGGGTGCATTAGGAGGAGCATTGCCAGCAGATCCAGAGAAGTGATTATTCCCCTTTATTCGGCTCTTGTGAGGCCACATCTGGAGAATTGTGTCCAGTTCTGGGCCCCCCACTATAGAAAGGATGTGGACACATTGGAGAGGGTCCAGTGGAGGGCAACCAAAATGATTAGGGGGCTGGAGAGACTGAGGGATTTGGGTTTGTTTAGTCTGCAGAAGAGAAGCATGAGGGGGGATTTGATAGCTGCCTTCAACTTCCTGAAGGGAGGTTCCAAAGAGGATGGAGAAAGACTGTTCACAGTCATGACGGATAGCAGAAGAAGGAGCAATGGTCTCAAGTTACAGTCTAGGTTATATATTAAGAGGTCTAGGTTGGATATTAAGAAAAATTATTTCACTAGGAGGCTGGTGAAGCACTGGAATGAGTTACCTAGGGAGGTAGTGGAATCTCCATCCCTAGAGGTTTTTAAGTCTCTGCTTGACAAAGCCCCGGCTGGGTTGATTTAGTTGGGACTGGTCCTGCCTTGGGCAGGGGGTTGGACTTGATGACCTCCTGAGGTCTCTTCCAGCTCTATGATTCTATGAAATTGGTATAATTAAAATAGCTAACTAGAGATGGTTTAACTACTCCCTACAAATAATATCTATTGCAATTTACATTTTTTCTGATTCATTTACAGTCATAAAAATCAAGAACAATTAAGTTAATTGGCCAGGAAGTAAGAGGCCCTGGGTTATCAAGAGAGAGGGCTCACAAGAAACATTCCTATTTATGTGACTATGGAAGAGACTTCCATACTAGCAGCAGAGACACAAATAAACACGGTGGCTCAGTCTGACAACAACTCTTGGCTAGCACCTTGTTGGAGTGGAGGGAAAAGAATTTTGTCCCAACCACTACGATGAAGCAGACTGTACACAGAAGCACATTAACTGAGGCACCTCTCTTATTATAGCACTCATTAGGATGGTACCACTCCACATACCTTTTACATAATCCACATCATAGTTTAGGCCTATTTTGAAGATTTTGCTAAGGTTTGTTATTTGTAATGTGTGCTTAAGTAACTTAAATCACATTTTATGGTTTCTGCTGCTTAGTTAGAGCATTTTCACACCCCAATTTATTAAGAATTACTGTGTTTTAGTGTATATAACCCGCAGGTTATACAAAGTTTTACAAACCCGGCCCCCCCCCGCGGGCTATACTCATCCGCGTGTAATACAGTTTTTTTTTTATTGAAAGTACAGGAAGACAAGACTGACTCTTACTTGATAAAAGCAGCATATTTTAATTTAGTAATTAAGGCAGTTATGTTAAAATACATTAAAATACATTATTTTACTGTGCAACTAGTAAAATAATAAATATATGGTAAAACTATTTTAAAAAAGCCATCGTCACATTGTCATAAAATACATAAGTTCATTCACTCTGATCTCTAAAATCCAAGCCAGCAGCATCCTTCTCAGAGTCTGAGTTTTCAAAACCATAAAAACTTTTGTTGTAGTCACTGTCACAAAAAACATCCATAAAATCCATAGCCAAGGCTAGGTGAGCTTCGGTGACAGTTGAGGTCTGTGATGTCGAATCAGAATCGTTGTCGAAGTTGGATTCAGAGCTAGAAGAGTCAACATTGGGAAGAATGTCACATTTACGGAACCCATTGTGAATAGTAGCTGGTTTTATTCTGTCCCAAGCAGCCAAAAAACATCTGAAAACTTCCACGTAGGTTGCATGGCGCTATCGACCTGCCAGAGTGAATGTGTGTTCCCCATTTGTCATCCAATTGTCCCATTACTCTTGGATGAAGCATTTGAACGGGTGGTTGACAGGCACATCAAGCGGCTGCAACTTGCCGGTCAGCCCAGCTGGAATTATGGCAATATGTGCACCCACGGAGTTTATATGTTTCTGAACTGAAGTTTCTTTGTGGGTGGCCAAGGAATCTAAAACCAGCAGAGATTTAGGATTAAAAAACCCCACCTTTTCATGCATGAAAACAGCTGTCTGTCCACGTATTCATAATATCTGTGTTCATCCAGCCCTTTTTGTTACAAACCACACAAACGCCAGCCGGTAGTTCATTAACAGTACCCACGGTTCATCTCCCATGGGCTATACACGCGCGCGAGGAGTGTATATTTTTACTCCATCAGGAAAAACTGTGGGTTATACACGAGTGTGGGTAATACTTGTGTGCGGGTTATATACGCTAATGTACGGTAATGAATTTTCACCCAGTTAAAATACAGAAATGAGTATGTTACAGATACTTTGCTACATCTGTACATAAATGATTTATGTTATTATAGCAGGCACTTAGAAAGGTGTAATTCTTTAGCTCCAACTGTAGCAGCTCATGGTTTTTTTTTTAGTACTGGTAGTCCCTGATTCAATTCCTCTGGTGTTGGCCATCGCATAATCATTCCCATCAAGAGTCATAAAACTTTACAAATCTCCACCATTTTTGTAAACATTCAGCAGCTACTTGAATGATCAAGACTATCTGAACACACAACTGAATTAGTTTCTTGTAAATATTGAATATTTGCATGAATAATACAGCTTATTCAAACTTTTGAGAAAAGAGTACGGTAAGGAAATATTGTAAAACCCCCTTAAAAGTACATGGAGAACCTATGGGAAAATAACCTGAAGGTTGGCCTGGTGACGGAAACAAGGCATAGGTAAGATTCTGATCTAGGATGCACTAGCATAGATCTAGGGTAATGCATTGACATTTCAGCACTCACGTCCAGTCCTAAAAAAGCTATATCCTCTATATTACTACAGAATATATACTGTGGAGATGACTACTGATAAATGTATCTTTTTCATGAGGGAGAGGTTCTTTGCTTTTAAACGCAAAATGTCACTGGAGAAAATGCCTGAAATTTTCAAAGGGTTTAGGAAATTCAGATGCTCAATTCTCACAGAAATTCAATGAGAGTTAGGCATCTTAAGCCCTTGAACCTTTTTGAAAATTCAATCCAATGTCCCCAAAGTGTTTTCTTCTTTACTAGCTATTTGCATCCATGTGTTTAAATTCAAGAAATAGACTAGTAACCATGAAATAATAGGACCTTCCCTAATGTTTCATAAAGTCAGGAAAATTATGGAAAAGCTTGTCTGGATGAGTAGAGGAAGTTTGTATTAATTGACTGTGGCTAGAAGTTTTATGCCATGAGGTATAAGGGGTTATATATGTGCATCTGTAACACCTGGATATACAGGACTGAGGATTATTATTTACCTCAAGATTTTACTTGAATTTTAATTTACCACAAAGTGTATTGTCTAAAACTATTTGGTAAGTTTCTTTATTTTAGGATTCTTTAATTTAGGTTCACAGAGTGAAAAATTCGTTGAGCAGATAGCCCAGGAGGTTGTGAATGTTTATTTTTAGCAATCTAGTTCAAGGAAAGCTAGTGTGGGTATGTTTACTCAACCTGGGAATCAGCCCTCATCTAGATCCAGTATAGACAGAGTCTGAATGAGTGGAATGTTTCCTATCCCAGAGATATATGACTCTGCTGTATAAATACATTCTTGGCTGAACAGTGGCCTAAAAGGTCTCCTTCACCTGGGAGTAAATTTATTTGAACAACTTTATCATAAAATAATTTTGTTCCCTTTTTACTCAGCAGGGTACAAAAAGCAAGTATTTTATAGATCTGACACCTTCATGCACTTCTAATTCTTAGCTCTTTTGATTAAAAGTGAAATTTTTCAGGTTATTAATCCATAATGTTAACTACCTCTGGCTATGTTAGAATTGGAAGATTTAAAAAAAAACTGAAACAACTTTGAAGATGGACATGTAGACATGAGAGAACAAAAAGCTTAAGGTGTGGTAGTGTTGAGTGTGACAGAGCCTACTTTATAGGAAACTAGAAATCTCACTGCAATTCACAAAATTTGAAGTAAGCATGTAGGCTCCTATGCAATTTATGGGGAGAGAAAGTCACTATAGACTGATTAACAAAATCCAACATGCTAGGCAGGGAGTTACCTAGGGAAGGGGAGTTACTGACAAGGAGGTAAGTCCCTCCCATCCCATGGTGATAGATGCCTATGTAAAGGCTGTAAAGAGACACCAATCTCTCCTAGAAATATTCAGCTGTGAATTAGGCTACGTCTATACTGCTTCCTTCTTGTGCAAAAGCCTATGCAAATGAAGCACGGAATTGCATATTGCCACGCTTCATTTGCATAATTAATTATGGGCTTTTTTGCACAAAAGCCCCCTCTTGTGCCAGAGCCGTTCTTCCTGAAAAAATGAGGAAGAATGGCTCTTGCGCAAGAGGGGGTTTTTGCACAAAAAGGAGCTGTCTACACATCTCCTTTTTGAGCAAAAGCCTCTTGTGCAAAAATGGCTCCTAATTAATTATGCAAATGAAGCATGGCAATATGCTAATCCATGCTTCATTTGCATAGACTTTTGTGCAAGAAGGAAGCAGTATAGACGTAGCCTTTGAGAGCTTATAACATTTATCAGGAAGCCAGGGAGAGGGGACAGCCACATCACTAATAACTTTTAGTCTGGAGATAGGGTACCCACCTTTGCCTCGGGTTGCCAACTTTCCCATCTGAATGGACTGGACATCCCTGATGCAAATTTAGCAAGCCTACCAGAAGGGAAAAAGATTTTGTTATATTGTGTGGAGTTCCACAGTTTAGGAAGAAATCAGTGGAAACATAAAGAGCTTGAGCAGTTGCAAGTGTCCATTTTATTTCATAACACAGAACTAACTAGAACCAGCCCAAACAGGTTGGGCTGAACCCTAGTGACCTAACTCAGTTACTATAACAAGATCTATATCTACAACACAGTACACAACATATTCCTCCCCCTTAATAAGAACGTCCCTTTAATAAAACAAACAGTAACTATGGAATGAGGATAGATGGCCTCAAGTTCCCAGCTAAACTGTGGATTATTTTGCCCCATCTGTGAGTTAATCTCAGCTAAAGGTCCAGCCAATGAGGAAGCCTTCTTTCTCTAGGTGGATTACGGCAGACGTCTGGTGTTCTTGCACCGTGTAGGCCAGTTAGGCCTCCTGGAGTGGTTCTTCCACCTCCCGGTCAGTGGGCGGCCACTCCATCCCACTGCAGTGGGCACTTAAAACAAATCCCCAAGTCAATAGTCCAAGCCCGGGTCTCGGGCAACAACAACAATGAGACTAATCGATAGTCCTATAATCCCAGCCCGGGTTCAGGGTGGGATGAGAGGCAACCAGTTCCAGCTCCGGCTTTGCTTCAGGGTGGGCGACAGGTAAACAGTTCGGAGCCCAGCCTTGCTTCAGGGCGGGCAGTAAGTAAACAAACATAGATGTAGGGCCCTGGCCCTCGGTTCAGGCAGGGCAGCAAACAAACAGTTATCAATGTTTAAAAGTACTCTGGCCCTGGTTCAGGGCAGGGCAACAAACAGTCAGTATAAGTGTTCAGTAGCCCAGGACTTATTTCAGGTGGGGCAACCAGGAGCAGTAGTGGAGGGTTTTGGGTCTCCTTATTCAGGAGGTGTGCAGGTCGCGCAGGTGGCGGAGAGGGGGAGACTGCCACCCAGTAGGTGGATGGCAGGGGGGACACAGGCCTGCCCACTCCACTGCGTCCCAGCTCAGGGCCCCAATAGGAGCAGTGTGGTCCTCTGTGGGCTCAGCGGGGGCTCTAGCCTGCAGCACGCTGACTTGAGGCCTTTAACAGCCTTAATTTTCCCTGGGTCACTTCCTTTCTCCCCCTCTGTGCATAGCTGAGCATCTGGTTGGTCTTTTGGGGGTTCCAGAGTTGTTAGGTCTAGGTGGGGTCCCTAAGTCCTCTGCTGCTTGCAGGTCCAACGGTTCCAGTCGGTCCTCTGGTGTAGGCCAGTGTAGGCAGAAAGGCTGGTTCTTGGGATCAGGCACGGTGGGAGGTCCAAGCCAGTGGTCGGCCTGTTGCAGGTCCAGCAGTCCCAGCCGGTTCTCCGGTGTAGGTTGGTGTAGGCAGTCAGGCCGGTCCTCAGGGTCTGGTAGGGCTGGAGGCCCCAGCCTGTCCTCAGCCCCTTGGAGGTCCATTGTTTCCAGTCAAAACCAGCTCTCCAGGACTAAAGGTTCAGGGCTGATGACAGGTTCTATATGGGTGCAGGAGAGGATTCTGGCCTGGGGGCAGGGTTTTAGAGGGGGTCCTCTGGATGCATGCCTGATGACTTGACCTTGCTATTGACATTGCACAATTTGTCATGGTTCAGAAGGTTTCAGCAAATCAAAGCAGGTACGCAGATGACATCCCATCATTAGAAAAGCCGGGGACATTTTGGGTTCATCTAGATTACATACCTCTGCCAACAGAGGCATGTAAAATAGGCTACCGGACATAGTCAATGAAGTGGGGATTTAAATATCCCCGGCTTCACTAAAATAAAAATGGCTGCCGCACTGTGCCGGCTCAGCTGATCGTCAGCACAGCACGTGAGTCAAGATGTAGATCAGTCGACAAGGGATGCCTTTGTCGACTGCTCCTGTAAACCTCATTTCATGAGGCATAAAGGAGCAATCAACAAAGGCTTCCCTTGTTGACCAATCTGCGTCTTGACTAGCGGGCTGTGCCGATGATCAGCTGAGCCGGCACAGAGCAGCGGCCATTTTTATTTTAATGAAGCCGGGGATATTTAAATCTCCGTTTCATTGACTATGTCGGGTAGCCTATTTTACATGCCTCTGTTAGCAGAGGCATGTAATCTAGACGTACCCTTTGGTTGTAGCATTAGGAGTGTTTCTGTAGGATACTAAGAAAGGGTCCAGACGCTTTTGCATGAGTGAATGTCCTCTAGCCGATTTCAAAGCTTGTTTCATTGTCTTCACAAACCTTTCAGCCAATCCATTCGTGGATGGGTGATACGGTGCTAAAGTGATGTGATGGATCCCATTTGCTTTCATAAAATTTGCAAACTCCTGAGAGACAAACTGTGGACCATTGTCACTCACAAGTTGTTCTGGAAGACCAAAACAACAAAAGATGCCCAGTACTGTTTGGATAGTACTCTCAGCAGTAGTGGAAGGCATTATAGATCCAGTGGCTTGGTGGGCTGGATCCGGCCCCTGGGCCATATTTTGCCCAGGTCTGACCAAGAACATACTACCTTCAAATGGGCCCGCAAAATCAACAGGAATACGTTGCCACGGTTTTTCATGCCAGTCCCATGGGCATAGAGGTGCCAGCTGAGATGCATTCCTCACACCCTGGCATGAAATACAAGCTCTTGCCTTCTCTTCAATGGCACCGTCCAAGCCAGGCCACCAAAAATAGCTTTGTGCAATTTCTTTCATGCGCACCATTCCACAGTGACCTGAATGCAGCTGTTCTAACATCAGTTGTATCAGTATCTTTGGAATAATGACATACATTCCCCACAACAAACACCCAGAATGGATTGATAACTCCATCCTCCTGGACATGAGGGGTACGTCTAGACTACAGGCTTTTGTCGACAGATACTGTAGACAAAGCTTCTGTCAACGAAGAGCGTCTAGACTACATCCAGTTCTGTCGACAAAGCAAGCCGCTTTGTCAACATGAGAGTGTAGATGCAAAGGACAGTGTAGATGCAATAACGCCTTCTGTTGACAGAACTCTGTCGACAAAAGGCGTTATTCCTCATAGAATGAGGTTTACTGCCGTTGACAAAACTGCCGAGTTCTGTCAACGTTATGTCCAGGGCTCGACAAACCGCTGTGCGGGGCTGGTGAGTGGCTCTCGCCAGGGTTTGTCAAGCCCTGGTTATGTCGACAGAACTCGGTGGTAGTGTAGATGCAGGTATAGTTTTGTTGACAAAAGTCTACTTTTCTCGACAAAACTCTGTAGTCTAGACACACCCATAGGGAACAAGGTCAGGTGAGACCTGAGAGTCCCGTAGAGATGTTCCATGCATCACTAGCATAACTTGGGACAGTACTAGGTCAACATGAGTTGCTCTCTTAACTTGCGCAGCAGTGATGGGTGTGTTGTTTACCTGTTCAAGGTAGAAGATTTCCTTCTGGCCACTATCTTGATGTTTGACTGGCAAAGGCGACATAGAGAGACCATCTGCATTATCATGCAGAGTGGATTTCCAATATCTGGTCTCTTATGTGTGTCCCAAAAGCCACAATGCCCATCGTTGCATACGACTAGCAGCCAATGGTGGAATGCCTGTGTGTGGATTAAAAATTGCTGTCAGAAGTCAATAGTCAGTGAGAAGTGTAAACTTCCATCCAAACAGGTACTGGTGAAATTTTCGGAGCCCGAAAACGATTCCCAATGCTTCACGCTCAATTTGCACATAGTTAGTTTCAGCCTTGCTTATGGTGTATGAAGCAAAAGTAATTGGTTTCTGTTCTCCCAAAAGCATAATGTGTGACAAGACTGCTCCCACTCCATATGGGGAGGCATCACAGGCCAACTGTAAAGGTAAGATGGATAAAAATGCATCAGGACCTCTGAATTTAGCAATGCACATTTAGCCTTGTTAAATGTAACATCATAGGCTTCAGTCCACTTCCAGACCTTGTTCTGGCCAAGGAGCTTATGAAGTGGTTTTAACAGTGTGGCTAACTGTGAAATAAACTTTCCATAATAGTTCAATAGTCCTAGAAATGAGCAAAGTTGATTAGCAATTTGAAGGGGGGGAGGGGGGCTCCATAATAGCCTTAACTTTTGAAGGGGACTTACGAAGGCAAGTAGCATCAATGATGTGTTCCAAATATTCAACAGAGGGCTGAAAGAATGCACACTTGTCTTTGTGGATTCACAGGCCATACTCTTCCAGTCTTTGTAGGATAGCCTCTAAGGGTATGTCTACACTAGCCCCCTAGTTCGAACTAGGGAGGCTAATGTAGGCATTCGAAGTTGCAAATCAAGCCCGGGATTTAAATATCCCACGCTTGATTTGCATCTTCCTGTCCGGTTGACATTTTTGAAATTTACAAGTCCGGATTAACTGCCCACGTCTACACACAGCAGGGACCCGGTAGTTCAAAATAAAGCCCTAGTTCGAACTACCTGTTAAACCTCATTCCAGCTCCTGACAAGCTACACACGATCTGGTCCATAGCCCTCTGGAACAAAGCTGGGGCAGAAGTTATTCTGAAGGGCAAGCGACAGTAATGATAAAGCCCTTTATGTGTCACAATAGTTAACATCTCTTGAGGTTTCTCATCAATGTGAATCTGTAAATGTGCTTGACTCAGATCAATCTTGCTGAACTTTTGTCCCCCAGACAGGCCTGCCAAGCCATCTATGCGGGAGAGGGGGTATTGCTCTGCACACAACACTGGGTTAACAGTGACCTTAAAATCTCCACAAATCTGAACAGAACCATCTTTCTTCAGGATTGGAACTATTGGATCTGTCCATGGACTATGGGTAACTGGTATTAGAACTCCCTTTTTGACTAGGCGCTCCAGGTCTGCTTCAACTTCTGGCCTTCAGATATTTTGGTTGGCTGCAAAGTTTAATGTTTAGTTTCTTGGTGAGTCCCCTCATACTTCCCAGATTCTCTCCAAAACAGCAGCATGTTTCTTTAATATCGGTCAGACCTGTTTCTTCTTTAGTCATCCAGTGCACTTCTGCCCAGTTTAGCTGGATCTTCCTAAGCCACGATCTACCCATTCAGGCTGGGTAATGGCCTTCCACCACAAACAGTGGCAATTCAGCCGTCTGCCCATTGGGCTCCACCTTAACATCAGTGGTGCCCAATGGGGTACTGCTTCTCTCGTATATGTCTTCAGAACGATCTTTGTTGCCTTAAGCGGAAGATGCTTTAGCTTTTCCTTATACACAGTGTCTGAGACTAACAAAACTGATGCACTGGTGTCCACTTCCATGTGTACAGATATGCCCCTGGGAGCGGCAGGACAGTCAACACCCCCGGGATGGAACTGGATCCTGCAAGTGGAAGGCGGGATAAGAGATGCCCTCGAAGGTAAGGTGATGGGGTGGGTTCCTCTGTGGACTAGGGGATAGGGCATTCACCTGCAGAGGGAAGGGTGGTGATTCAAGTTCCATCCTCCCTGGAAGCAGCAGGACAGCCAACACCCAGGCTGCCCCAGTGGAAGGCAGGATAAGGGATGCCCTGAAGGTAAGGGGGTGGGAGCATTCAAGGGATCCCCCTTCCAAAGACAAAACATAGCAGAGCATTTCTTCTTCAGACAGGGTGTCACCTGGATCTTCAGGAGTCTGCTCAATGGTATGCAGATTTCCCTTTTTGTCCCACCAAACCACAGGCCTTTTTTCCTTTTGTTTGCAGGCACGCTCAATGTGTCCTTTTTTTCTACACTGTCGACACACTAGGTCCTTACACCAGCATTCTGTTGTGTGGTGACCCGGCTTACCACAGCAGTAACATTCCTGGTTCCCCACTGATTTGTTGGTAGGTTCTTTGGACACTTTATGCACCCTAGGGGGTACACTGAGGTATTGCAACTCCCTTGTGGCTAGTTCCATGGAGACCACAATATCAACTGCCTTCTGTAGGCTGAGCAGAGCTTCTGTTAATAGACGCCTCTGTATAGCTTCACTGTGCAGGCCACACACTAACCTGTCACGTATGGCATTATTTAACATCTTCTGAAATGCACAATGTTCTGCAAGCTTATTCAAATTTGCTACAAATGGTACAATTGTTTCACTTTCTTTTTGGTCTCTAATTTCTGCAATTACCAATGGTTTTGGAGCATAATATGACCCGGATTTCCACAATGTCACTGTAAGATTTGGTCTCTGGCTTAACAGGGAACAGCAAACTGCAGAGCAGAGAGTAGGTCTTTGCCCCTACAACACTTAAAAATATTGGCACCTTCTTCTCTTTCATGATGTCATTCTCAATAACAAAAAAGTTCAAAATGCTCTGTATATAAGTGCCATTGCTCTGTAGTCTCCTCAAAAGGTCCCAGTGGCCCTCAAAAGGCATGGCTGCTGCAACTCCCTTCTTTCCTTCTTTCTTTTTTCTTTCTTTATTTTCCAATCTCTGGGCTTCACTGATCTTAGTTTCAGTTTGCACTGTCAGTTCTAACCCCCACCTTCCAGAATAACAAAAAGGTTTGTTTCCTTACATTGACTTCTACTTCTTCTGTTGCTGGAGGCAGCACAGGTATCTCACCCTCGTCGCCACTCATAACAGTCTTTGGAGTAGCAAAACCATATCTTAGGGTGCTGATTTAACCACCCCTGATATCACGACTCTTAGGCTTGTGCTCTTGCTCTCTTTCTTGCCCAAATGACTCTTCGTGTATTTATCCAGAATGCAATAGCATCAACTGGAGAGAATGAAGGTACTTTTCTTCTGCCCTCTCTCCAGATATCACACAGAATCATCTGTAAGATCCTCAGTTGGCAGGTGACAGATCCCCATATAAATCCCTCATTTCTCTCAAGTGGAAGGGCATGGAGGGACTTGCACTGGGACAAACCTATACCCAGGTCAGTACATTAAACTAGTAGAATATATGTTCTGAGGGAGGACTACCTCCTTTTCTTCAGCCTGTTGTGTGGACTCATCCAAAGGACCCCATACAAACCCTCTTGGCATATATACTGGATTAAGCCCCGCATATCACTTAGGCAGCTGAATGTCCACCTTCCACAGTGTGTGAATTATGTTGGGGCACAGGTGGGAGACAGGTGTGTAGCACCCTAAAGGGAGGTAGCCATGTGCATGCTCAGAAATGGAAGCATAGACATTTAGGGAACTTTTCAAAGTAAATTTAAAAAAAAATCACAACCTCAAAATACAATACAACCAAAAACATAGGTGCCATGTGAGTTTAGAGTATTTAAAATTGGGACTTAGTTCCCTAACTCCTTTTGTGCAACCATGTCCCAGTGCCTACCTTTGAAATTAATTGCATAAGAGTATTTTGTATGAAAATATATATTAAGTAATCTGTATTTACCGTATATATTCATAAGATAAATGCACTAAATGGTTAATTTTTAGCAAAAAACCCTCTCTAACATACTTAATTTGGCTACAATCATAGTGATGTAAGTCATAAGTCCATGAATTTTACAATGAGAACAGATAATTATGGCCAATTCTGACGTCCTGCATGACTCTGGCCACAGAACGGCACATAGGATTTCCTGCAGCAAACCCAATAACATTTGATTGAGCTAGAGCACATCTTTCCAAAAGAATCTGGGATTAAAGATTTCACATGAAGTTGAACCTCCCACATCCTTTGGTAAATTGTTAATAGTAAATTACCTCTACTGTTAAAAAAAAAAGTATGCCTTATATCCAGTTTGGGTTTTTTTCTTCCTTTAACCTCTAGCCATTTGATCTAGTTTTACCTTTGTCTGTTAGATTAGAAAATGTTAGTATGAGAAGACTCCCTGTGTAGTTACATATATGCTATGATGAAATCTGCTCTTAAACTTTTCTTTGATAAGTGGATTGAGCTGCTTGAGACTCCTGTGTCTGCTAACATTGAATTTCACATGGGGGCCTGATTCACTGCAACATTACTCCAGTTTTATACCAGTGCAGCGACTTTAGATAGTGGAGTTACCAGACTGAAGTAATACAGCAGTGAATAAGACAGAACCAAGGCCATTTATTTCCTTTCATCAGGTACACATCCAATTCCCCATTCATATTCTTGCTGGCACAACATAGCTTTTTCATACCTGTTTTTCTTCCCTTTGGAAGGCTGCTATCTTCTCTAGAAGAAGCTGTCCATCTTTGTATGGCAAGAAGAAGGTTGCATCTTCTTTTATCTGACACTCTATCAATTGCCCTCTGTGAATGTGTTCTCATGGTTAATGTTACAAATTTTTTTTTTATTTCAATGTTATGATTAATAGCTGACAAATTTTCTAAATATATCTGTCTACATATACCACTCATATGCTGGAAGGGACCCTATGTAATGTGACAAAGTTCATCATTATAATCTTCCTCTCGAAGAAAGCATATTATGGTTGGAATGCATAGATGTATTTCTTGGGGGTGAGAATCTTCATGAAGAGGAAATTTGCTTTCCACACATTTGATCATCACATACTTTTTATTCAGGAGGAGTTCAAAATAGATGATTGTTTGCATATTCAGAATGTCTGGATGATCTTGACATAGAATTCATTTACCAAATTTCCAATTAACTTTCAATAATTGTCACTTTGTATTGCAGTAGTTTTGGGACTCCCAAAATGATACTGGGCTCCAGTGCACACACAACTGTAAGAAATTCTGTATCCCTGAAGAACTTAACTTCTCTGACTTCTACACATGAGTGGGAACATGGGCCCATTCAGAGTTTGGTTGGATCAGTTTGGCACCATGTGTGCAAAGGGATCAATCAATGTAAACTCAGAGCTCAAACAGAAAAAGTCAAATGGAGTAAGAGTATTTTATCCACAGTGAAGCACCAACGTCAGTTCCTAAGAAAATTTAATGTATCTGGTCGTAGAGTCAGAATCTCCAATTTTTATATAAAGTCACCATGATAATGGTACAAATGATAGAAATCCAGTGCTCCAACTCTTGGCTGCAATTGGTCCAGAAATTCACATCTTCCTATTAAAAATCCCCATATTTCATTATTCTGGGCCAAGCCAAGTTGAGCACCTCCAAATCCCATTGTTTTCATGATTTGACCCATTATCAACTTTCTCAGATATTTATCACAGTTCCAAAATAGAAATCACAATGTAATAATTCATATTTTAATTAATGTACAATAAAATCATGTCTAAATTTCTGATTTTAAAGTATTATATCAGCTTTTATCATGAAAAAGTGGTCCTTGCTCATGTTTATTTCTTAACATCAAGTTGTGACTGTTTATTTTGGAAGAGATGAAGAGATGTAACTCACTTGTACTGAGATATTTATTTAATGAAACACGATTACATGAAGAATCAAGTCTAAGAGTGACTACAGGGCTCTGGGAGTACGGGTGAAGGAGTTTGGAGCACAGGTGGTGTTCTCTTCGATCCTTCCTGTCGAAGGTAGGGACCCAGGCAGAGCCAGGTGCATCCTGGAGGTGAATGCCTGGCTGCGTAGATGGTGTCGCCAGGAGGGCTTTGGCTTCCTCAACCATTGTTTTCATGATGTGACCCATTATCAACTTTCTCAGATATTTATTACAGATGGCATTCACCTTTCGACCCTATTTGGACACAGACTGGCTAACCTAGTGAGGAGGGCTTTAAACTAGGTTCGACAGGGACAGGTGAGCAAAGCCCATGGGTAAGTGGAGAACATGGAGACCTGGGAGATGGGTCAGAAATGGGAGGGAGCATGGGCTATAATGGCAGAGAGAAAGGAGGATCAGGGCAAAACTGGGAGGCAAGGTCAAATCAGTATCTTAGATGCCTATATACAAATGTGAGAAGTATGGGTAATAAGCAGGAAGAACTGGAAGTGCTAATAAATAAGTACAATTATGATATTGTTGGCATCACAGAAACTTGTGGGACAATACACATGATTGGAATGTTTGTATAGAAGGGTACAGCTTGCTCAGGAAGGATAGACAGGGAAAAAAGGGAGGAGGTGTTGCCTTATATATTAAAAATGAACACACTTGGAATGAGGTGGAGATGGACATAGGAGACGGAAGTGTTGAGAGTCTCTGGGTTAGGCTAAAAGGGATTAAAAACAAGGGTGATGTCATGCTAGGAGTCTACTACAGGCCATCTACCCAGGTGGAAGAAGTGGATGAGGCTTTTTTTAAACAACTAACAATATCCTCCAAAGCCCAAGATTTGGTGGTGATGGGGGACTTCAACTATCCAGATATATGTTGGGAAAATAACACAGCGGGGCACAGACTATCCAATAAGTTCTTGGACTGCATTGGAGACAACTTTTTATTTCAGAAGGTTGAAAAAGCTACCGGGGGGAAGCTGTTCTAGATTTGATCCAAACAAATAGGGAGGAACTGGTTGAGAATTTGAAAGTGGAAGGCAGCTTGGGTGAAAGTGATCATGAAATCATAGAGTTCACAATTCTAAGGAAAGGTAGAAGGGAGAACAGCAAAATAGAGACAATGGATTTCAGGAAGGCGGATTTTGGTAAGCTCAGAGAGCTGATAGGTAAGGTCCCATGGGAATCAAGACTGAGGGGAAAAACAGCTGAGGAGAGTTGGCAGTTTTTCAAAGGGACATTATTAAGGGCCCAAAAGCAAGCTATTCCGCTGTGTCGGAAAGATAGAAAATATGGCAAAAGACCACCTTGGCTTAACCACAAGATCTTGCATGATCTAAAAATAAAAAAGGAGTCTTATAAAAAATGGAAAGTGGGACAAATTACAAAGGATGAATATGGGCAAACAACCCAGGAATGCAGGGGCAAGATTAGAAACGCAAAGGCACAAAATGAGCTCAAACTAGCTACAGGCATAAAGGAAAACAAGAAGACTTTTTATAAATACATTAGAAACAAGAGGAAGACCAAGGACAGGATAGGCCCACTGCTCAGTGAGGAGGGAGAAACAGTAACAGGAAACTTGGAAATGGCAGAGATGCTTAATGACTTCTTTGTTTCGGACTTCACCGAGAAGTCTGAAGGAATGCCTAACATAGTGAATGTTAATGGGAAGAGGGTAGGTTTAGAAGACAAAATTTAAAAAGAACAAGTTAAAAATCACCTAGAAAAGTTAGATGCCTGCAAGTCACCAGGGCCTGATGAAATGCGTCCTAGAATACTCAAGGAGCTGATAGAGGAGGTATCTGAGCCTCTAGCTATCATCTTTGGAAAATCATGGGAAACAGGAGAGATTCCAGAAGACTGGAAAAGGGCAAATATAGTGCCTATTTAATAAAAGGGAAATAAGAACAACCCAGAAACTACAGACCAGTTAGTTTAACTTCTGTGCCAGGGAAGATAATGGAGCAAGTAATTAAGGAAATTATCGGTAAACACTTGGAAGGTGGCAAGATGACAAGGAACAGCCAGCATGGATTTGTAAAGAACAAATCATGTCAAACCAATGTGATAGCTTCCTTTGATAGGATAACGAGTCTTGTAGATAAGGGAGAAGATGTGGATGTGGTATACCTAGACTTTAGTAAGGCATTTGATACGGTCTCGCATGATATTCTTATCAATAAACTAGGCAAATATAACTTAGATGGGGCTGCTATAAGGTGGGTGCATAACTGGCTGGATAACTGTACTCAGAGAGTAGTTATTAATAGTTCACAATCCTGCTGGAAAGGTATCACAAGTGGGGTTCTGCAGGGGTCTGTTTTGGGACCGGCTCTGTTCAATATCTTCATCAACGATTTAGCTATTGGCATAGAAAGTACGCTTATTAAGTTTGCAGAGGATATCAAGCTGGAAGGGGTTGCGACTAATCTGGAGAATAGGGTCATAATTCAAAATGATCTGGACAAATTGGAGAAATGGTCTGAGGTAAACAGGATGAAGTTTAATAAAGACAAATGCAAAGTGTTCCACTTAGGAAGGAACAATGAGTTTCACACATGCAGAATGGGAAGCAACTGTCTAGAAAGGAGTACGGCAGAAAGGAATATAGGGGTTATAGTGGACCACGAGCTGAATATGAATCAGCAGTGTGATGCTGTTGCAAAAAAAGCCAACATGATTCTGGGATGCATTAACAGGTATGTTGTGAGCAAGACACGAGAAGTCATTCTTCCGCTCTACTCTGCGCTAGTTAGGCCTCAGTTGGAGTATTGTGTCCAGTTCTGGGCACCGCATTTCAAGAAAGATATGGAGAAATTGGAGAGGGTCCAGAGAAGAGCAACAAGAATGATTAAAGGTCTAGAGAACGTGACCTATGAAGGAAGGCTGAAAGAATTGGGTTTGTTTAGTTTAGAAAAGAGAAGATTGAGGAGGGACATGACAGCAGTTTTCAGGTATTAAAAAGGTGTCATAAGGAGGAGGGGGAAAACTTGTTCGTCTTGGCCTCTGAGGATAGAACAAGAAGCAATGGGCTTAAACTGCAGCAAGAGAGGTTTAGGTTGGACATTAGGAAAAAGTTCCTAACTGTCAGGGTAGTCAAACACTGGAATAAATTGCCCAGGAAGGTTGTGGAATCTCCATCTCTGGAGATATTTAAGAGTAGGTTAGATAAATGTCTATCAGGGATGGTCTAGACAGTATTTGGTCCTGCCATGATGGCAGGGGTCTGGACTCGATGACCTCTCGAGGTCCCTTCCAGTCCTAGTATTCTATGATTCTATGATTAACCATTAGTACAGATAAATAGTTTTAACCAGGTTTCGCTATAGGGAGGAAATATACAATGTAGTTTTGAGAATTCTCCTTGAGACCTTCTATAAGAAGAGATTTCCATTTTTGGAGATATTGTGCTCTTTCCAAACATTTTCTTCTGGGTGGTCTATCCTTGAAGTTAATCCACACAAGGAACACAAAAGGATACATTTAAAAGCTGGAGTTCAAACAATTCTTGATTTTTTCCTCCTGGTGCTCCAGTCTCCTTAAATACAGCATTGTCTTTTGTAGTTGAAAACCTGTCCAGATTACCCTGCGTCTGAAGGAGATTTAACTTAAGATACAGTACCACAAAGCAAGTTTAGCAGTCATTACAAGTGGGTAGAATTGGCCAAAAGATAAAAAGGCAATTTTAGTCACAGGGGAATCCTGATAATGTTAATGGTGTGTTAACTGATAGATTCCTGGTTCAGCTCAGGAGATGAGTTACAAAATGTAAAATCCTGGAGAACTGACAGTACAAATAGAATGATGCTCTCACAATCTGCAAGAAGCAGATTGGGAAGAAGCCTGGCCCAGGGCCAGTGGAGGCTAAATAACTTGCACAGGTGGCACAGTTGGTCTCTTGAAGCACATACCAGCTGTCTGTCTAAAGATCTGTTGACTGATCCATGAAGTAGAACAGATGTTGATTCACCTGCCTTTTTTGGCTACAGGTAGAGTTACATAGTAGCAGATAGCAACAGCTGGGACCAGAGACAAAAGAATCCAGTTGATTTAAAACCTATTAATGAGTGTGTGCACTGTGTGGGAGAAGACGGCTCCAACAACACTCACGTAATTTGAAATCTGTTGTTAATGTTAATTGTTGTTTAAATTGTGAAAATCTGAAACTTAAGTACCATTCAGTTAGGTGAAAAAGTTCTGCATCTAATTAAATAGGGAATCCTGTATTTTATCACAATCTTTTTGTATGTTAATGTCGACAGATGTGTGTATATTTCCAGTTAGCCCTTTAATAAAAAGTACAGCAGTGTAAAGTTCTTTGCACAATGGAAACTGATCAAGATATCAGAATAAATTTTGCATTGGGTGGGCTTTAAATATTCCATCCTGTCCCTGTTTCCCACTTCATCTGTTTTCCTTGTCGTGTAATAAGAATGGGTCACCACCCAAGCAATCTTCCTGGTTTCAGGTCATTCTGCAGCAGCCTGCCTCTTTTTCCCCTCTTCAGGACCCTTTCAGGGCTCACAACTCACAGGTTATTCAAACAAACTCTACAAGAGATGTGTCATTTGTTTAATCTTCTGGTATGTAATGGCCCTTTAGCCCTCTCAAGACATCTAAAGTTTCTCTCCTTATTAATGCACAATAACAAAACACAAATTCATAGTCTTGTAGCCAGACAGGAACCCCCCCTCCCCCGCCCCCGTAACATCTTGCTTGCCCCTCTCTGAGATGCCTGGAGCACACAGGGCACACAGAGCAGTTATATCAGACAGAAGGCGTGGATATGCTGGCTGCTGTGACCCTGGATGGCTGTAAACAGAGATACGCTGATTGCTGACCTCGAGGCTGTGAGAACTACCTTGACTGAAACCCATATTGATACGAACACACACTCGTCCGTGGGGGGAGGAATCTCCCGCCCAGTAGGGAATGTCCAGTACTCACAATTTAGTTATCTCTCTTGCAAGTGTAAATTAAGTTGAAACTCCCTTGTAAGAACTGGCGTCACAAAGACAGACCAACACAATTTGGCATCTTAGATAAGAAAGAGGATACGGGCCCCTATGGGTATAAAGATGGGTCCAGCAGCACACTTCCTCTGAGTGTCAATCTACCATCTATCTGCTGGTCGGGTTAGGTAATTGCCTCCCGAGGTTCCATGGGGATGCCCACCTCGTATTCGTCTTTCCTAGGAATTGAGGGACCGGCCCTGGCTTGACCTGCTGGAGTCAAGAGGCACAGAAGGGAGTAAATATTGTACCTGGATGTGTCCTTTGTCTTAAGTGTACACATAGACTTAGAGCTCTTTAAAGATTAAGCTGTCACTTGGTACCCTTATTTCTATTTTCTATCTTTATTTTCTTTGTAACCATTTTTAAGATCTATATTTGTCAATAATTAAGAAATAGAGCAATAGCCATTGTAACCACATGCTTTATAAGTCTCCTTAATAAACCTGTAACTGTTTAAGCTTTAACCTGACTCCTTCAGTTGCTGTAACAGAACCAAACACAATTAAAAGAACTTCAGCCGGTCATAAGGGACAGGTATAGGAAGAGCTTGGGCGTTTTGGATCGTGTCACTCCCAGGTGACAGATCCATTGGGGCATCTCTCAGTCTTCCCTAGACTGCCCACTGCGAAGGGATCCTGTATCCTAGCAGTTGAAATCTGAGATGTAATAAGCTCTCCCTGTAAAATTCCTCGGGGCGCCCTTCAGCCTTTCCTAGGCTGCCCGCTGCGACGGGAACTTGTGTCCCAGCAGAAAAGACTTGGGTGTATCATACACACACACACTGCCCTGACCGTCGGCTGACAAGTCTTCATTACAACTCACTTTTCCATTCTCTTTCTTGCTTGGACAGAATTTCTCCCACATCTTCCTGCTTGGAACCTTTTTTATCCCTGCTGACTGAGGGCAATGCCAGAGCAGTCTCACTCCCTGCAATGGCTACAGTCACCTACACTTCTTTTTACTGTAACTTCCTGCTCTTTTTATCTGGGATCACCTGATGCAACTCAGGAGGGATACATTCTTTAATCAGTGCTGCCTTGCCCCTAGTTCTGTGGCCTCAAGGGCAAGCCACCCTGTTAAAATTCCTTTCTCAATTTAGCAGCAATCATTTAACTGTACCTTCTCTTCCTTGGAGGGCAAAGAGCCTCACAGCTTCTGTCAACACAGCCAGCTACCCAGGGAGGAAACCCTGCAATTCAACAATTTAAGTTTTTCCCTGGTTATTCTGAGGAAGTAAATGAATGAAAATAGTTTTAGGTGGACATTGGTATTTGAGTCAACATATATTTTATTAGGCATTTGGTTGAGTGTATTATGAAATGGCTAACAAAGCAAAGACCATTTAGACCAACAATAGAATTCACAGTTGATATCTAAGGGTCTGATACCACTGATCTACAATTTTTTAGAAGTTGTCTGCTTCAGAGATCAAATATGCTATTTATTATGTATTTTGATGTGCTGAATTCAAATATGATAATTAAAAAAACCTGATTGGCTACTGTTTCCAAGATATTTAAGTTTTTACATTTACATTTAAGTTTTTACAATATACGTCTATGTATATTGTGTAGATAGTAGAGTTTTAATCATAAATTGTAAATCTAGGTCTTTTCATGTGTTTATGGTTGCTTTACATGATAATATTTCACCTGTCCTGTTTATGTAACACTTTAAACATCAGCAAAAGGGTTATATAAATAAAATTTATTATGAAACAAAAGGCAAAAAACTCTTATGTACATAGTTTAGTCCTATTCAGTGTCCACTCGGCGCTTCTTGGCTTGTCTCTTGTATTCATTAAATGGAGCACCTTCCATGAAGAAGAATGGGACAAGATCCTTTTGACGGTCACGGAATATGGAAACCCTAACATCACCTGCCAGGAGATTCCACTGCTGCAGTCTGGAGCCCAACAGCTCTGCCTTACTCTTGGGTAGTTCCAAATCCCTGACAAGGTCATTCAGTTCACCTTGCGTTATGAGGTGTGGTTCAGAGGAGGAGGATGGGAGAAAATGTGGGTCCTGTGACATTGATGGTTCAGGACCAGAAGTTTCATCCTCTTCCTCTTCCTCGTCTGACTCAAGTGAGAATGATTCTGGTGCATCAGGAACCGGCGGTCCTTCTCCGTGGGCTACTGGGCGTATAGGTGATGGAATGTTTGGATAATGCACAGTCCACTTTTTCTTCTTTGACACACCTTTCCCAACTGGAGGCACCATGCAGAAGCAACAATTGCTGGTATGATCTGTTGGCTTTCTCCAAATCATTGGCACTGCAAAAGGCATAGATTTCCTTTTCCTGTTCAACCGCTGGCGAAGATTTGTTGCACAAGTGTTGCAGCATATGTGTGGGGCCCACCTCTTGTCCTCATCTCCAATTTTGCAGCCAAAATAAAGGTGATAGGCTTTCTTAACCATAGTGGTTATACTGCGCTTTTGTGATGCAAAAGTCACTTCACCACAAACATAGCAGAAGTTAGCTGCACTGTTCACACAAGTACGAGGCATCTCTGCTCACTTTGGCAAAACAAAAATGTGTCCCTTTGCAAAATCAAACACTGACAAATAAGAGAGCATGACACTGTATGATTTCTAGAGCTGATCTAGGGCAATTTGTTCAGCAGAGTGATGTAAGCTTTGTTATGATTGCATCATCCAGGACTTCTAGGAATAACATGATGCAATTCATATCATGTTTGATGCAATACCAGCTTCAGATTGCATCCTTCATTGTTTTGCCTAAAAAGCAAGTACTGTCCAAACCCAGTCATAGATTTATTCATAGATCCAGTCAAAGATGTATTTTAGTCATTTCTGGTTTAAATTGAGATCCCCTCCCTTTATAACTCACTTATCCTCCGCCATTCCTAAGTCAAGGGTTGTATATACTGACCCAATAGCATATCTTGAAAACTAGAGCCAATCAACAATTTTAAGCATCGTTTTCATTCTCAGTGATCCAGAATTAGTAAAGTTTGACTACATTTATTTCAGAAGCATTTTGGCTGTAGAGCAGTGTACTTTATAAAAAAATCACAAACTGACACATTGGAACAATGATTCCGATATGAATCAGTTCCCCTGGGCAATTCACAAGGAAATTTACTCATATGCATGTGTGTTACAAGCTCAGGGCCTAAGCCACTAAAGTGCCTCATAAAAGGTGTTATTTCAAGGGAAAGAAGTGAATTATCTACTTTCCTTAATGCCACAGGCAATAGACTACAAGGTTCCAGCTCATTAGTAATTACTGTCTACAGCCCAGTGCATTCTGAACAGAGCTGGACAAGTATGAAATATTTTGTTTTATTTTTGATCAGTATCTCTATATCCAAAACATGTGGTCAATTCCTTTATCTACATTTTGTCTGTGTAATATATACTGTTCTTCTGTGTTGCATTCAGCCAAACCTAAGCGCAAATATGCCCAGGAGACATTGGTAAACAGTGCCACACAATGCCCTTCCCCCATCCCAAATTAAAACTCTTTTCACAAACTGACAAAGAGTAATACAAGAATCTTTGCAGTTCTAAGGAAGCATAAAGTATTTGTGGTTAAAGTTTGTGGGGCTAAATTGTTCCCAAACACTGGACTGCGGAGGAACATGTAGGCCTTGTCTACACTACCGCTTTGTTGATGCATGTTATACCAACATACAGCCTGCTGTGATTAAGCCAATGTTGGATGTACGCACTATGCACATTATGTTGGGGGAGCACAATCACAACAGCATCTCTTGCATGGTGGGTAACTAATCTGCAACCCAGCCATCTCTGTCAGAAAGCATGGATCTTGAGGTGCAGTTCAGTATTGTGCCATGCATTATGAACACAAGGTTATAAGAGAAGCCCAATGGGGGTCTATTTAGCTGGGGAATATGTTGAAGGAGAATATTAACACAGAGCCAATGTTGTGGTTGTGTGCTGAGCCCAGCATTGTTTGTTTGAACAACGCTATGAAGCCTGTAATGATTGCTGTGTGTGTGTGAAAAGTAACACATTTTAAATCACTTTTGAAATTCGCACTTGGTAATATGACCAAATTGACACTACTGAACTCTAACACAAGAAGTCCTCACAAGTGTGTGTCGAGGGTGGGAGGGCGTGTGTGACAGGGTGTGTGTGTGTGTGTGTGTGTGTGTTTGTAAAAGAGAGAGACACACACAGAATGTGTGTTGGGGAAGAGTGTGTGTGTGTGTGTGTGTCAGCATGCTGTCTCTTTAAGTTTAAAATAGCAGCTTGGAAACAATCAATCCTGAGGCAGAAGCTGGTGTCTCCCTGTCCCCACACTGCCACTCAATGAAGACAGGTATACCAGCAGGGGGAAAGGGACACCCTGACTTCCTCCTCTGGCTCTACACACCACAGTAGTCCTCCCATTGCCCCACCCTGCCACCCCAACAAGCAGTAACCCACCCTACGTGCCTGCTAAAGCTACAGTCCTAGTGCCAGGGAGAGCAGGATTCCTCCTTAATGTTTTATTCTATGATTTTCTAACAGGTATCTCATATCTTCCTCGTGCCACTGCTCCAGGAGATCCACCTCCCCTGTAGTTCTGCTTCTGGACAGTTTTTATGTGAGCTCTCCAAGCTAAGGAATTCCAAAAAACTTCCCAGAGATTTGTAAAGTAAGGGGCACATGCATGTGTTGCAGGGATGTGAATGGATAACAGGTTAACAGGACTGAGGGAGGAAAGTCACAGATGGGGGCAGGTGTTGCGCCAATAGTGGAGCCCTGGGTGTGGAGCCCTGTCAGCGGGGGCCTGGCGCAGGTTCAGCAGCTAGGGAGCAGGGCTGGGACTCCAGAGCAGAGCCCCAGGTGCAAGGCCAGGAGTTGGGCAGGCCCTAGGAACGGGGCAGACTCTGGGAGTGGGAGATGGTGCTAAGAACAGGGCCCCAATCACAGGGCCAGAGGCTGAGACCCTAACTCCAGTTGAGGTGAGAGATTGGGTAGCACAGTGTTGGTTGAGGGGTAGGGGCAGGGCGTAGGCGTGGGAAGTGCCCCCAACTTTTATTTGCAGAGCTGGGAGCAAAGTGTGAGGATGGTGGCCCAGCATAAACCTGAGTTTACTGCATCAACTCCTGCTCCCCTACTTCCTGTGCTTATGGCTCTGCTTACTGTTTTTAACATTCCTGACATGGATCCAGCAACATGTTAGGTATGTAAAATCCTGCTTAATTAAACAGGGGCAGGTGGGTTGGAGCAACTCCCACATTGTTAGCAGGGGCGGGTCCAGCCCAACTGCTCCAGCCAAGCTGCTTCCTGCTCCACAGTGGGCTACCCCCCACTGCTACTTCTGGCCCTGTGCACTGCTGATAGGGGCTGGTTGCTTCTGGCCTCACTCTGGGCTGTTCCCCTTCCACTTCCTGCTTCTGCATCTGTCCCCCCTTCCCAAAGACAGAGCCTTGTTCCCAGCACTGAGGGAGGGAGATGGACAGGAAGCTCTCAGCACCCCCACTACTAAAAAGATTCCATCTCCACTGAGCAGAGCAGGCATTGTGGGATATCTCCTGGAGGCTAGTTAGAGCACTGTGTCTATACTAATGCATTGTAGCTTTAAATTTGAAGCCACAAGCTCTATACCTTTTATTTTGTTGGCAAAGCAGGAGAGTTTTGTTGGCAGGAGGAGCATTGCAGTGCTGCTGCCTTTTGCTGACAAAATTGTAATGTGGACAAAGCCTTACATACACAGCACGTCTGGGAGCAGAGAGAGGAGCAGAGGATGTGCCTTCTCCTTATATAGAGCGCAGAATGTCCCTTTACTTCTGTGCATAGCTCTACTGACCAGAGGGGTGTTTCTTTTCATACCATCTAAAGAGTCTGAGACCTCATGGGAATACAAGGACTGCCACTGTAATCAGAATAGAATCCAGAATGAAGAAGGCCTCTTGCAACATTCTCTCCACCTTGTGTTCCCACATTAGGGCTAATAAAAACAGCTGCCATTATAAACTGCAAGGAGTAGTACGGTAAAGATTTTTTTTTACATGGTAGCATAAAGCTTTAAATAAAAGTTTTAGTATTGTGAAAGTTTGTGAAATTTTATTACTAGTTGGACAAATGACTTATAGTGAGGCAAAACGTAAAATCAGGTTTTTCCTTCTTAGAAAATCAAAAATAGAAATTGAAACGGAGGATGTACAGTCACCTTCGAGTATCTGGACATTTGTTGGAAGGAAAAACATACTATTGTCTTGAAATTAGGGGAGATCAGTGGAAAGAACTCAGAAGCAATAAGATACTCCAAAACAGCAACAATAAAAATTATGGTTTTAAGTCAATGTCCACTCTTGCAATTTTATCACACGATCATTGTTGTTTTTCTTAGAGCCCTGATCCTGTAGACATGTGACAATGTAAGAATCTTAGCTTAATTATTACTTTTTAAATTAAGCTTCTAGCCTAAATGATAATAAAATAAAGCTCAAAAATGTGACCAGGGTGCACCCTGAAAGCCCCAAAACCAGAACACTGGTAAAATGAATGGTAAACTTTCTCATCCCTCAAATCTCAGGCTTTCCTGAGATATGTTTTATTATATCTAAATGTTTTGGTTTGGCAATATAAGAGTATGTCTACACTGCACACTTATTTCGAAATAAGCTATTTTGGAAGAAATAGTCGGAAATAGCTTATTTTGAAATAGCACGTCTACACTACAGGGAAGCCTCAAAATTAGTCCAAGGCAGGCTTCCCTAGTGTGGATGTGCTACCTAAATTTAGAGTCCCAGGAAGCACTGGGGAGCAATTACTTTGAATGGCCCTGGGTAGGAGCTATTTCAAAATAGCATCAGTGGAGCTATTTTGAAACAGCTATTTTGGAATAGGCATTATTCTTTGTGGAATGAGGTTTACAGAAGTCAGAATAAGCCATCCATTATTTTGAATTTATTTCAAAATAATGGAATTGTTGTGTAGATGCTCGCATTGTTATTTCAGAATAATGGCTGTTATTCCAAAATAACGCTGCTGTGAAGATGCACTCTAAGTAAATACTGCTATTCGGGGAAATTCAGCTCTTATAGTAAATGAAGGTAGTAATGTATAGTAATATCACCATTTTATTGTTGTATTTGGGGCAAGTGGCTTCTTGTAAGAGGGAGAGTCAGAATGCTTATTCTTTTGATTTTATACCACATAATGTACAATGATTAGGCCAAATTTATCAGCTTCATTAGAGTTACATCGGGGTGAGTTTTGCCTTTTATCTGAAGAGTATGGTTTTTCAAGGATGAAGAAACAAACAATTATTGATAATTCACTGATTTCTGCAAGTTGGTCAAACCCTTTGCAAATTCCAAAAGTTTCGTTGATTTCAATACAAAATTGTATTGATCCTGAAATGTATGCAAAATGTTTGTTATTCATTATACTCTTGTCTAATAATTACTTATAGCCATCAGCAGCAGCAAATACAATGACATATGTTTTAAGCGACCAATTACACAAGATGAACAATGAAGCGGAAATAGTCATGAGAAATAGGCTTTACTGTATGAAGCTGTCAGTGGCAATCAAAGTTTAATGCCAGCTTAAATCCATCTCTTTGTGCACAGCTGTTTTGCAGAAGATAATGGAACAGGCCAGAATATGGGAATCCAAACAGGTTTTCCTGCAGGACAACATGAAACTCCAGTAAAGTGTCTGCTTGGCAGTTGGCGAAGAGCCCAAATGATTCATTTTGACTATTTTGGGAAAACTGGTAAAGAACACATTTAATGACAGGACTGATTTGCAAATGATTTTCTAACCCCAAAAATAAAGTCTACAATTCATCACAAATATTATTTGAAATGAAGAATTTGACCAGCAACCCTTTGAGACATCTTCCCCTCTTGTCCACCAATCAGGCACTTTTCTGGAGTTTCCTGTTGTCCTGATAGAGAACCTGATTGGATCCCCATATTCTGACCCTGTTTTATTATCTTCTGCAGAGCACCTGTGCAAGAAGAGGTGGATTCAAGCTGGCATCAAACCTTGATTGCTACTGACAGTTTCACACAGTAGAGTCTGTTCATACATCTTGCTTGTTTATTTTCACACACTGGGATGCCCATTGCTGCAGGGAAGCGTTGCCAGGCGGGAGGTAGAGGGTGTGTGTGTGTGTGAGAGAGTATGTGAAAGAATGCTGCTTGTTGCCATAGAAACAATAGTTTCAGCACAGTAATGTGGAGGGGCAACAGAAGAAGTAGAACTAGGAAAAAAATCACTCTGAGCTTATTTTTAAAAGCCACAGCAATAGTGATTCCCCTTACTTCTTCCAAGTGAATATTTGCAGATCTTCAGGATTACTGCCCCCATCACCTGATCCTTTTTCTTATTATAGGGGAAAAAAAGGCAGATGCCTTTCATGATTGCTGTTGTTTCCCTTGACATCCTGGCATTATTAGAAGTTCCTTTCCTTTGTTGTTTCTCATGGTCTTGATTTCATTACAAAAAAGAATGTCTTTCGGTTCTTATATATTTGTGATGGGGAAGATAAATATCTCCTTGTGATCCTGCAACCCAAATAGTCAAGGAAGTAAAGAGAAGTAGGTACAAAAGGATGAGCTGTCTAAAAAAAAATATAAAAAATTACCAGGATTCATAATCCACAGGTCTACTTCTCTAATGGCTTATCCAAAACAAGAGCCCAGTCTTGCAATTCACTGAAAGCAGGTGCACCTCTGTGCCCATATGGACCCGTCAAAGGGGTCTTGCATCAGCATAGTTGCAAGATGAGGTGCCAGGTTTGGATAAATATCAAGGGAAATTTAGATTTCTCACCATCTGCATTGCCAGAAGATCTTTAATGATGCACTCGAATAAGAAATCACTGCTGTGTGAAAGAGAATCTATTCATGGCTTGCATACATACATAACTCTGGAAAAATAGTTGATAAAATGAGACATTCATCCAGGAGTTTTGATAAAGTAAATTTATTCCTAATTTTCTATTATTAATAATTATGGTTATAATCTCTATGAAAGATGACCCTCAAACATCAGGCTGAATTGTGGAATTAATTACCCTTTTCTGGCAGAATCCTCATCATGCAATGCACTTGCACTTAAAATTCATACTTTTTTTACATTCTCTGATATTCTCTGATAAAAACATTCTATAAAATAAATAAGAATTTTACAGCTAATTTCTGAAGGATTGTTCAGCAAATATACTAGCTATCTATGATCACTGTGAAATGTATAACTTGATTTTTCCTGAAAGAAAAATACACATTACCAGAAATGGGTGCTACATGGACACAATCATTTTTCAGTTATTTGTGTTTACTAAATTTCTTCATTCCTCATCCACTAATATCTGTTCTTCCCTGTTTTTATGTTTACAAGACATATGTAAGGATTATCAGATGAGATAGAGTTAAACATAATGTTCACTCTGATGTGGTATTTTCCATTTTATAATGCATATTACAGAATCAGCACGGAAATATCAAAGCGTCTGAATGCATTTTACTTTTTCTTTGAGGTAGATCTAGCAACAAAGTGTGGCTTACAGTGATAAGCTAACTCTACTGGAGCACATCAATCCACTACAGTAAAACCACTGAAAGATTTAAACATTTAAGTCAGCAGAATGAAGCCAGCTAAGAATGGTAAATGATTTCCAGGAATGTTGACCCTTGTCTCTGTTGTTAAGGAAGCACTTTGTTTTTCCTTCTAAAGAATATTAAAATTAGACATGTTAACATGGCCCTTAAGTATAACATAGGGTGATAGTTGTTGCATTGTAACTGTAAATAGATACATATTTTAGGTACTAAGCATTCTACATGTTATTCATTTAAACTTTGGAAGTAGACTTTTTTAAAAGAAGGAAATGTTAATATGGATAAAATGGGGTTAGAGGTGGGGCCTGGGGAGCCTAGCCTAGGAGTTACATCAGGCATAAGCCAAGGGGTTGGGACCCAACTGCCAGGAATCAGGCCACTTTGGAAGACCAAGAGATCAGAGTTGAAAGACAAGGAGAGGGATCAAGAGTCAATTAAGAAGTGTCAGGCCAAGTGCACATCTCAACGGGTCTGGACCAGAAGGTAGGAACACGTTACATGGGCGGACCAGCAGTCAAATCAGGATATAGCCCAGTTATATGGAAAACATCCTTTTCCTTCCTTTCACTTACATAGGGACTGGAGCCCAATCAGGAGCCTTGGAGCTCTGCCAATTACAGCATGCGGTGGGACTCATGCCCCATTTGAGATTCAAGGACTCAAGTCCTAGCTGGTCTGTTAGTTGCCAGGCAGAGTATTGGAGCATAATGACTCCTAGGACTCTCACAGACCTGCATTTGAGACCTATTGGGGAACTGATGCACATGTTCATTCAGTTTCAAGGAGGAAAGCTAACATCATGTAACCAGCCTGCTCTCCACAGACCATTAGCATGTTCTCTGTCACAGCCTTAGTCTCTCTGTTCTTGAGCAGGAATGTTACAGTACCTCCTAGAAATGTCTCTCTTCTGTGAAATTAGGCTTTACCAAAGCATTCAAAATACATGTAATTTAGAGTCCAGATTAATCGTCTAATCATCACTATCATCACCGATGTCTGCAAATGGATAAATTCCTTTTGTTGTCACTATTGTTCACAAAAATTCACCTTTATGTTGATTATCTTGTTAGTATCTTTACCACTATTCTTTCGCTGATCATTCCTCTCATGATTGCCATTCACATAATAAGCATTGTGATTTTATTTGAGTGAGTTTTTATCCTCTCTTTTTTTCTTGCTCTTCATCAAAAGACATAAGCCTGAGAGATGACTTGGATCTTTCTAATTGCAATATTACTTGATTGAAAGCCAGCCTATTAGCCATTTAAAAAAACCCCAAAACCAGTAAGAATCAGAGAGATTATTTATTTAGCCACTAGTTTTATCTTAATTTTATCTCTCTCCCACACAGATAAAGATGTATGGTTATTGTAACACAAGTGAAAATATAAAAAGAAGTGTTACCATTAGTATTACAGTATCTTATTGAGGGAGAATTTTGTAGTATCACCATGACAATACAAGGGGTAGAGAACTTTCTGTTGCTCTGTGGTTGTATGATCCTACTGTGTCTAATGGCTTTTTTTAAAGTCTCATGTTAATACTTCTGCTATTTATGTTGACATGTATAATCAAAATTGGGAAACAATGTTCTTCTCTTCATATTGTTTTGCTGAAGTTCATGAAATGCTGCCTCCACAAAGATCTTGGAATAAACTGGAGAACAAATAGGTTGTGTGGCAGGAACATCTGAATTTAGTGACTAAATTGCCTAACTAGTTAATATAAATCATATACATATATCCCTAATTATTAAGTCTAATTAATCAATTAAAATATTGGAGAAGAAAAGAACTTTCACTACCCTCATTTCACTACCAACTTTAAAATTGAGATAAATTGGGATAATACTGAGCCTTATTGATACTATTGTTTAAATGGAGATATAATGTGAAAAAAACAGAGGAACAAGAGAAGAAAATTATCACGAGCTCAGGGACAAAGTGTTGTCCTGGAACAAAAATGGCTGAGAGTCTGGAAACAAAGAGTACAATAAGTGATCAATTTCAGTGTGGCAAAAGATGAACATCAGGTTACTGCACAAGGTTCCATTTGACAGTCTGTATTGATTAATAGATTTGTTAATAATCAGGAAAGGGGAGTTGGTAGTGAGGTAGCAAGGTCTGCAAATAACAAAGTTATATATGTTAATGGAGATCAGAAAGCACAGTGCAGAACTGCAGAGACATCTAACCGTATGATCAGAATGGACAACATAATAGCTGAACAAAATTCAGGCTTCATATATGCAAATTAAAGCACCATGGATGAAAATAAAAATTAAATGTTCACAAAACATATACAATTTAAAAGGTGGACATATCAGTAAAAATCTCTTATTATGCAGCTGCATTCAAAAGAACTACTGAGATGCAAAAACAATTTCATATTTTTTCTATACAAATATTAATAACATCATTATATATATCAATGTTGAAACCTCATCTAGAACACCGTGAGCAGTATTGGTCAGTCAATTCCCCAAGAAATTATTGTAGAATATATGGAAGGGAAGATTTCAATAAAGGCCAACCAATATTATTAGACGCTTGAAGAGAAAATGAAAAGATAGAGATTCTTTACCTTAGAAAGGAGACAGACAAAATAAGAGTCTATAAATAAATAAATGGCAAAGAGAAAGTAGATCAGAAGTGTCTTTTGTTCTTATTTTAGAACACGAGAATAAGGATATATTCAAGTAAATTAAAAGGTAATATATGGAAAAGTTGTTAAACGGGGAAAACATTTCTACATAATACTATGAAATTAAAATTATACTGTGCAACTCATTGCCACAGGAAGTCACTGAGATCAATAACTTAGCAAATTCAAAAACTGATTGGATAGTTATTTGGATTAGGTCTGTCAAGCAATTAAAATAATCATGATTAACTATGTTATTAATTGAATTGTTAAACAATAATAGAATGCCATTTATTTAAATATATTGGAGGTTTTCTATAATTTGAAATATATTGATTTCAGTTAAAACACAGACTGTAAAGTGTAGAGTGCACAATTTATATTTATTTTTATTACAAATATTTGCATGATAAAATCCAAATATAGTATTTTTCAATTCACCTCATACAAATAGTGTTGCACAATCTCTTTATCATGCAAGTTGAACATACAAAAGTTGAATTATGTACAAAAAAAATTCGAAAATAAAACGGTGTGAAACTTTATCACCTAAAAGTCCCCTCTGTTTCAGCCAGTCATTGTAATAAACACATTGTTTACATTTCCAGGAGAAAATTCTGCCCGCTTCTTTTTCACAATATACATGAAAGTGAGAACAGGCATTGACATTCTTGGCAGTAGAAATTGAGATAGAGGGAAGGATCGACTCTGAAGGCAGGACTGTTCAGCCCATTATCTCTATTTATTCCATCAGAGTTGTTATAAGCTTGCAGGTTACACCATTCGTTTCCCTCCCACACTTCTGAAAGAATGAGATCAGACACTTGTTCATGTTTCCCCTTTATTGTTAGCATTAACAATACTACTACCCTTTAATAACTCCATTCATCTGAAAAAGTGGGTTGAGCCCATGAAAGTTAATGATACCATCTACAGTAAAACCTGTGTTATCCAGCACGCTCGGGGATTAGGGCATTCCGGTTATCTAAAAATTCCAGTTCTCTGAGGGTCCCATCAATGGACAATAATAGTAAAACTCAAGTTTTTAATATTGGTAGTTTTGTAGTGTGAGGCAGTTGGTAGTGTGAGGCAGTTGGTCTCACATATCTATTTTGAGTTAAAGATGAATAGTACTTCTTAGATAAAAAATTGTTAAGCCAATCATGGTAAACCAAGCCAGGCTTATGTGCCTGAAAATGTGACAGTATTGTGGCTGGGGGCAATGCCGGTTAACAACATTTTCTGATTAACAGAGTGCCGGATAACAAAGGTTTCACTGTACAGTTTTGTTAGTCTCAAGGTACTGCAAAATGATTTTGTTGTTTTTTAAGTGTTTCCTACTCAGGTGGGCAGTTTTGGTAATGGTGCAATAGTTATCCTCTAATTACCCTGCTAAATTCTCCACCCCTGTTTATTGTTTATCACTGCCTTTGCTGCACTTCAGTTTCTTAAAGCTTGAGTCAAGTGCTTTAGAAATTTCACATTGTTACTTTCTTTGAGTTCTGTCAAATCTGCAATGAAAGAGTTCTTAAAATGAACAACATGTGCTGGGTCATCATCTGAGATTGCTATAACATAGCATGTATGGCAGAATGTAGATAAAATAGAGTAAGTGATATACAATTCTCCCCCAAGGAATTGAGTCACAAACTTAATTACTGCATTGTTTCTTAAATGATAGTCAGCAACATGGAAGCATGTCCTCTGGAGTGTAGCTGAAGCATGAGGGGACATATGAATGTGTAGCATATCTGTCATGCGTATACCTTGTAATGCTGGCTACAACAGTGCCATGTGAATCCCTGTTCTTACTTTCAGGTGACATTGTAAATAAGAAGCTGGCAACATCATCTCCCACAAATGTAAACAAATTTGTTTGTCTTAGGGTACGTCTACACTGCAACGCTATTTTGAAATAATTGTGCTATTACGAAATAACTTAGTCCACATTTACACAGCAGGAAGTTATTTTAAAATAGTGTCAAAATACTGTTAAGCTGGAGAACTTCTTACTCCAACTCCTGTAACCCTCATTGTATGAAGAGTAAGGGAAGTTGGAGGAAGAGTGCTCTATTTCGAAATAAGTGCTGCGTAGATACTTCCTATTTTGAAATAAGCTATTTCGAAACAGGCCGCGCAATTGATGTAGCTCAATTTGCATAGCTTATTTTGAGTTAAGCCCTGCAGTGTAGACGCACCCCAAGTGACTGAATAAACAAAAAGTAAGACTGAATTTACTTGTAGTCTTTAAAGTTTTCCATTGTTTGGGGTTTTTTAGTTCTGTTATGTATTGCAATTTCAAAATAAGGAGATAATACTAAACACTTGTAACAACATTTAAATCAATTTCTAACTATTAAGGATTAGTAGGAAATCAGATGTGAGGGTCAGATTATCCCTTATCTGGCTATTATAAGTTACTAGAAGATTTACGCATCATTGTTTGGGTCCATAACTCAAATAAGTTTTGATTTTCTTCATTTAAATCGTTGGGAATGAGGAGTTCAGTATGCAGGCTGCCCCGGAGACATAGGACTACCTCAGCCCTCTCTCACCTCAGAAGCTTGGAACCAGGTGAGAAGAGCCTGTCCATGGCTGATGCAACTGCAGCAGACACAGCCAGGGTGGAGTACATGGCCCCTGTCAGGGGGACAGGCAGACACACAGAAAAACAGACATACAAACAGGCAAGCTATCTGAAATATTTAAAAAACAACAAATGGTCTGGTAGCACTTTATAGATTAACAAAATATGTAGTATCATGAGCTTCCTTCAGCACAGCCCACTTCTTCAGATGACGGGAGTTTTCTTCATCTGAAGAAGTGGGCTGTGTCCACAAAAGCGCATGATACCATCTACATGTTTTGTTAGTCCATAAAGTGCTACCAGACCATTTGTTGTTTTTTAAGTTTACCTCTCTATTTGTCATTCCTCTCAGTGAATCCTGCCTCCCCTGATGCTGTCTTTGAAAGACAGACTGAGGGTAAGTAAAATGCTGTGCAGCAGGGGAAGGCATCTGTCCTTTAAGCTCCTAAGCCCTGATACAATGGCTCCAGGGTCCCAGGATAAGAGCTTTAAACTTGTTCCTCACTGAAGTCTTAATTCTAGCTAATGAGAAGTTTTGGTTTCTGTGCAGCCTTGTCTTCCCAGAACATCCTGAACTTAAGACAGATGCTTCTGGTGTTGTAGCTCTCCTACTCCCATGTTCACTAACTCCCCTCCCCCCCATTGTTAAGATCCCAAGCTGTACACAATGGGTATTCTTCTGCTGTATTGTATTGTAAACCAGCCATTGGCATATCTTTTGTGCTGATATAACTCTAGAGAGTTGATATAACTCTAGAGAAACAGGAAAGATGCTAAAGTGACCCTTTCTAGTGGCTCTTACTTCCTTTAAAGCCACGTGGACCTCTGCTTGGCTTTCCTGAACTATCAAGTAAGAGTTCTTCCTTCTGACTGCTTTCCCTTCATTTGAATGTATTGGGCCTTGCTGGGTTCCAAGTGAATACAATTTCTTTCTCCTCTAAGGTACACAATACAACCTGGGGTGGGCCATTACTTGAATGGACAAAATTTAATTTCAGTGGCATCAGAATTTAAAGGTACAGTAGTGCTGTTCAAGCAAGATTGGGGAAGCTTTGCCCCACCTTCCTTCATGTACAAAATGAAGACATCAAGCTCGGCTTTGAAAATATGCTATCCACAAGAGTACAAGGGGAAGGGACTGAGCTTCTTCCTTAAAATATTCTCCCCCATGAAATATGGAGCCAGACCTAATAGGAATTCCATTAAGTTTTGAATCTGAAAAAGCTTCAATATCAGATAACTCTGAACTTAGCTTCTGAATCTTTTGAAGCTTGCTCATTGATGCTAAAAAGATTGGCCTAATGGAAACTCCTTCTCTTTGGGCTTAATTTTGATTTAGATTGTTCTTACATTAATGTATCCTTTTCTTTTTGTTATCAGTGTACTTGAAAGCAAACATTATTGCTAGCTGAGATCTTTCCTGGGGATAAAAGAAATGATATCACCTTGAGAGCAAAGCACCAAGTCTGATATTAATATTAAAATCAAGATTGCTACTTTGGCTCTGTATTTCTTTCTGGACACTTGCTTTTTATTTCCTTATTTTATTCTAATGCATTTTTTCTGAAGTGTACATCTAGGGCTTAATTTTCAAAGCACTGCATAAAAAGTTATGTACTAATATTCCATCAACAAGAATGAGGTTAGGCATTCCATTTTCCAGAAATGCTGTTGAAAATGTAGCCTTTACTGTGCATTTCTAAAGATTTTCTAATTTTGTAATTGAAAATGGAATGACTTATTTTTACAAGGAGGCACTCAGAACAAGCTAAACAAAAATACAGGAGTTTATACCACCACACTAATTATTTTCATGGTATCTGGCTGATGGAAAATTGAATCTGCTAATGCTGTGACAATGTAAAGAATAAATTCTGAGACAGCAACATATGCAGGCCAACCATATTGTACATCTTTCTAAAGCTCTGAACAGATCAGTGAAAAAAACTGAAGCTCAACAAACAGGCCAGCTTTGGACTGGTCTTAAAATGTAATTGAAATAGCACCACTTTGCTCCTGTAGAGAAAATTATATAGAATTGGATATAGTATATACTCTATCATCCATAATGAGCATCTGAATAACTGCCTGTCTTCTAACTGAGAGTAAAGGGGATTCCGTGGAAGATATTTGTTTTCCTTTTCTCCTCTAATCAGATTACATTTTCATTACATTATATCTTTTTCTTCACTAATATCTACCATCATGCTGACTGAGCCTACTCCCTTGTATGTCTACACTTGTTCCGTATCTCGAGATAGTGATGCAAATGTAGTGTACCGAAATTGCTAATGAAGCACGGGATTTAAATATCCCGCACTTAATTAGCATAATCGCATCTGGCTGCCATTTTGAAATCTCATTATTGCGAAATAAAACGCCCCGTGTAGCAGCGTTATTTCGAGAGAAAACCCTTCTCTCGAAATAACTGTTAACCAGCCTGTTATTGTATGAGGATTATTTCAAAATCTGTACTCCAGCTTTCCTTGTGGAATAACGCTAATTTTGAAATAGTTATTTCAAAGTAGCGGTAGTGTGCATTCTCTGCTGCTGCTATTTTGAAATAGCTACTCCCCAGAGTAATTTGAGGTAATTACTCCCCAGTGCTTTCTGGGGCTCTAAGTTGAGGGAGCACATCCACAATAACGGAGCCTGCCTTGAACTAATTTCGAGGCTTCCCCATAATGGAAACACACTGTTTTGATGTTGCTATTTCAGAGGTTATTATCTCTAATTTATATATTTCAAAATAATTTCCTAATATAGACATGCCCCACCATACCTAAACACACACTCTTGCAAAACTGCCCCCAGAGATATGACACTTCTGGTTTAGAGTGTAACTATCTCAGGAAGCACAGAGTAGTTTGAGGGGGAAACTATTTTCACAGAAGTCAAACACACTTGATTTTTTACTTAGTCACATAATGCACAAGAGAGCATACAGATCATACAGAATACTAAACCCTTTCTATATTTCCTTGCTTCAGTTTCTTCACCACTCCAGGGCTTTCTTTGAGCTAGGGCTAGAGTCTCATAGAGTCTTAGACTAGAAGGGACCATTGTAATCATCTAGTCTGACCTCCTGCTCATTGCAGCCCACAGAAACTCAGCCACCCACTCCTGTAATAGACCCTAACCTCCAGCTGAATTACTGAAATTCACACATGATGATTTAAAAATTACATTCGTTTAAACCTCCCTCTGACATATTTGTGTGATCTCTCTGATATATTTGTAGAAAAGCAATCATATCTCCCCTCAGACTTTGTTTGTTTAGGCTAAGCAATCTGAGCTCTTTTAGGTAAGACTTCATTCCTCAGATCATCCTAATAACCTTTCTCAGCACCTGTTCCAATATGAATTCATTCTTCTTCAACATGGGAGACCAAAAATGTACACAGTAATTGCCTATGACCTGTGCTGCAGAGGAAGTAAAACCACCCTGAACAAAATAAATAAATAAATAAATACAATCAGGGTCTCTGCTAATCTGACCCTGGGAGCAACCAGACAGCCAACACAGGATACAAAACTCACCAGAGGGGAGGTGGGCTAGGCTCAGCTCTGGAGTGTCCTAGGGGATAGGGCATTCACCTGGAGAGCACAGGGTGGTGCATTCAAGTCCTGGCTGTCCTGGGAACACAGCTGGGCAACCGACACTGGCTGTCCCAGAGATGGACCAGGCTCCTGTATTAGGAAGGCAGGATAAGAGACCCCCTGAAGGCAGGGGGGGGTGGACCCTGGAGTGGCGCAGGGCAGTGTTTCTCAGCTAGTGGTATAAGTACCCTTACAGGCACCCAAGAGAAGTTTGCAGGTACATCAACCAAAAAATTCTCACAAACCCCAAATAAGATAATTAGTTAAGCCCTAAGCATGTGGGCAATATCCATCAGGGTTACATATGGGAAAGGGGGTGAGGAGTCCTGTGGCACTTTATAGAATAATCAAAGTGTTGGAGCATACGCTTTCATGGGCAAAGACCCACTTTGTCAGATGCACGTGACGAAGTGGGTCTTTGCCCATGAAAGCTTATGCTCCAACACTTCGGTTAGTCTATAAGGTGCCACAGGACTCCTCGCCGCTTTTGCAGATTCAGACTAACACGGCTACCCCTCTGATACTTGATATGGGAAAGGGTTCCTTGTAATAACTCAAACCTTCTCTGTTTAGTGTTCCATCTCCATCCACTGGAGATATTTGCTGTTAGTAGTTTCAGGTTGGCCACATCTCATTATAAGTGGTCTTGTCATACCAATCCTTCCATAAACTTACCCAGCTCAGGTAGGATTTTTTCCCCTTTTGCTCCCCTTGGGAGGCTGTTCCAGTGTTTCACTCTTCAAATGTTTAGAAAGCTTTGTCTAATTTCAAGACTAAATGTATTAATCACCAGTTTATATGCATTTGTTCTTGTGTGCACATTGGGGCTTAATTTAAATCCTTCATCTCCCTCCCTGGTATTTATCCCTCTGACATATTTGTAGAAAAGCAATCATATCTCCCCTCAGACTTTGTTTGGTTAGGCTAAGCAAGCTGAGTTATTTGAGTCTCCTCTTGTAGGGTAAGATTCCATTCCTCAGATAATCCTAGCAGCCCTTCTCAGCACCTTTGTCAACATGGGGGACCAGAAGTGCGCACAATATTCCAGAAGTGGTCTCACTAGTGCCTCACTGGAAACAGTGAGTGGCAGCCAATGGGAGCCGCAAGGCTTCATGGCTATGGACACATTAAGGGTACATCTACACTTGCGCCTTAGTTCGAACTAGGGAGGCAAATGAAGGCGACCGAAGTTGCTAATGAAGTGCGGGATTTAAATATCCCGTGCTTGATTAGCATAGTCGCAGCCGGTCACCATTTTGGAAATTGACTAGCCCGATTTAACTTACCGTGTATAGATGTGGTACTCCGAGAAAAACCCCTTAACTCGAATTAACTGGTACTCCTCATAAAACCAGATAATTCCACTTGAGCAACTCTCTTTGAATTGTAAATCACTTGATTACAATTCTCTTGATAATATGGTAGCTGAGCAACCTCCTGGGTGGAGATCACTTCCTTTCTGTCTCACTAGCAAACTCATATATATTTCAGTAACAACCATACAGCAACATTTCATCATTGACACACATTAACAATATACTTATTTTGAATTTAGAATGGTTGTCAGGAGATCATGTCCTTTCATAAGATACCATAAGTGACATGCCTTGTATGAAGTATATCATAATTATATAACAATGGTGAATATGAGGGCTTGTATGTACAGAGTGCCACATCTTCTTTCCTGTAGGTCAGCTTGCTTCTTTTGTCCTTGACCAGTCTTACAATTACCTTCTTCCCCCCATCTCCCCTGTTCCTGTGCATTCTCTAATTCAAACTCATTCTGGACTTCTGGTTGTATTAGTTCTAAACCTGATATGTTACCACCTTTTCTTTCTTTCTTTCTTTCTTTCTTTCTTTCTTTCTTTCTTCCAGAAGGTTAAGAAAACATTAATTTTCCAAAGCTACAGCTGCTTTTAAATGTAACTTTTGCCTGGTTAAAGTATATGCATTAACTTTTAATATCCCCTATTGTCTCTGACTAGTGTTTACCTGCTTACAGGTCCTGTCAACAATAGCAGATCCACAAAAACACGTGGCTATAGTACATCTCTATTCATAGTTACAATATAAATTATCATTCAGAATTTATAAATTTGCAGAGAGAGATTCCTAGATCCTCACACCATT
This sequence comes from Pelochelys cantorii, assembly GCA_032595735.1. NCBI lineage: Eukaryota > Metazoa > Chordata > Testudines > Trionychidae > Pelochelys > Pelochelys cantorii. The sequence goes on from CM064326.1 coordinate 92,461,016, forward strand.
TCTCTTATTTCCTCCAACAGTACCATTCAGTATAATTGTTTTCTGGGAGCAGTGCCAAAATGTTTCCATTCCTTTGCTTCTTGGAATCAACAATGGGCATGCCATCTAGTCAGTCTTCTCTGCTATATGTTCAACAGATTTTCCAGATAAATCTGCTATAGCCCCAATGAGCCCCAGGTCAAGCGTGAGTGGGAGAAAGTAGATTCTAATTTCCATTTGTCAATCCCAAGGATGTCTGGGGAGTAATTATTCTGAATAACTCTGGATAGTAGATTTTTGAAATAGCAGCAGTGGAGAGTCCATATTACCGCTATTTGGAAATAACTATTTCAACATAAGCATTATTCCTAGTGGAAAGCAGAAGTTATTATTTTGAAATAACCAGCCCTTTATTTCAAAATATCGGACTTGGTAGTGCGGATGCTCTGCTTGTTATTTTGAAGTAAGGGGCCTTATTTTGAAATAACTCCGTAGTGTAGACCAGGGCCCAGAAGGGATAATTAATCCTTTTCCAGGCCTGAGATCCAAAAGGATTTTGAAGATGGATCCAAATATGTCACATTAGACCTAAATACTGTCACACTTCATGGTTGAATCCCTTGTTCTGGTATAGGATCCTCTCTAATTTGCTATATAATGAATTGCAAAGCTAAATGTATGGAAGGATGTTTAATAAATCTAAATAAATCAAGATAATGTGTAAACAGAAACATAATGGTAATAAATGTTAAAACCTTTTCCAGTGTTTCCAACTGAAAAGAGAAAATGCTGATTGGAATGAACACTAGGCAGAGATAATGGGGGACATTAAAATTTAATGTGTATTTACCTGTGATTTACTTGGAAAAGCCTAAAATATTAGGTAATTTATATCATCTGATTGTATCAAAGGAACAAAACATGGAGATTTATTCAACCCCATGGGGTTCATGGAACAAATCAACGAGGAAATATGTGATGACCCAGGAAAGATTCCTAGATATAAATGACAGTGGGCGGGTTCAGGTCTATAAGGTGTACTAGTAAGAACTGGCTGATGGTACCGGTTCATATGCCGCTGATGTTAAAGCGTGATGGCAGTGATTTGATGCTGCTGTCCCTTTTGCTCCTCTCTTCATGGTGGTCTAAAAGGAGGAGCAATGTTAAAGTACTGCTACGGAAGCACTGCTGGAGACTACTGTCAGTATCTTCGACTGTGGTGTGCAAAAGGGGCAGATACCCTGGAACCTAGCAATTTAAATGGGTCCAGCAGACTCCCTGCCACAACTGTTGCTACCACAGCAGCAGTCCCACAAGTAATTTAAATCACAAATGGAGCCCCAGATGAAGAGCTAAAGGGCTCACTGGGTGAGTCTGGACCCCTGCTCAGCCCAAGACTACACCCCTTCTACTCATGGCCCTGCCCCTTCTAGGGGACTGGATCCAGACCCTTGTACCAGGAATATTTTAAAATTACTTTAACCCCTACCCCCCTAGAGAGTGCATTTGGACCACTGCCTTCCCTGGCAGAAGAGGGGAACTTCAAGTTGAGGTCAAGGACCTACATGATACCTGCATACCTAGGTTAACCAGAATATGCACTGAGAACATATGTTTATCTTTATAATTGCTGACAAAAAAAGAGAGAGAACTTTAACCATAATAGAGTTTATTATGCAACCTGGGTTTCTTTTAATTTATTTCTAGTGTAATTAACGTCTAGAGCCACTTAAGATAACTTCCCATAGTGCCTGATTATCATATATTTAATACTCAACTGATTTTTATTTTCTGTTTTTCTCTCTATTCTGTAAAGGTCAATAAATGCTTAATTTGTTTAGTCTATGATAAATTGTGGTTTAGCTGTTTTATCTTGAAATAAATTGAAATCTGTTGTCAATAGGGACAGTGAAAATTAAAAATGTATAATGAAAACTGTAGGCTTCATCTCAAGCAGTACCACAGAAGGTTCTGAGGTGTGAGTATGGGCACAGGAGGAGACAAATGAACTGAGGATACCATCACAGTTGAGACCATTGCTTCTCTTTGAATCTGCTTTTATAGGATGTGGATAATACAGCTGATAGCCTCTCCATTAACCATAAGAATCCTTCCAGGGAGTCTAGCTTTGTAAAGTAAAGTAAAGTAAAGCAGGGTACAACAGTGTACCAATTTTATGAGTGGCTTGTAGGTGAAATGAAGAAAGGAGATGGGGTAACAGAGAGGTAGGTGAAGTGAGAGGATACATTCTGGGGACGGGAGACTAGATCATTGTGAAGGCAGAGAGCTTATGATAGTTTGAGGTGTTTCGAATGGAAAGGGGGGTGTCAGGAGGCAAGAGATAATAGGGTAAAGAGATGGCTGAGTGCTTAGAGAAGAGCAAGAAGTGTCTGTATTATTAGAGAAGATGGTATTGAGGAGAGCAGGGAAAGATTGGGGAGGCAGATGATTATGGTGGATATCAGCAGTCCTTTCTATAAAGAAACTGAAAATACTTGTGATGTTAAAGAAGATGTAGGACTATCCAAGTGCTGGTTATGCACTGGGATTGCTAGCCTTGGTGAAGACTGTGTCACCGTTCCTACACTGTAAGTCAGTGTTTCTTAAACTATGTTCTGCGGCACACCGGTGGGCCATGAGGCAGTCAGAGGTGTGCCGCGGAGAATAACAGAATTCAAAATGGCTGCCCTTAAAGGAGCAGGCGACCTTTTTTTTCTCAATAACTTTCTCCCCAACCCTTTTCCCCCAACCTTTTTTTTTTTTTCATTCTCAACCAAAAATCCTTGGTGTTCCTCATAAAAAAATTGTTTGGTGTTCCTTGGGCTTAAAAAGTTTAAGAAACACTGCTGTAAGTGTTATTCATGGTACCTAAATTAAAGCTAGCATGGGTATGCCTATTTATGCTGGCATCATACATTTCACTTGTACACACTATTTGCAAAGTGCATCAGGAGTAGGAAGAGGGTAAGAGACATAGTTTACCTATGATGCTGCTAAGTTTGGAGACAATTTGCTGCAAGGCTCAATTCAAAGGGAAATAATTCTTCAGACATGCAGCATAGAAAGCAAATGCAAACCTTATTCAAGGTCATGTGTTTAAAGTTTTGCAAAACCTCTCCCTCGTCCTTCGCATAGTACACATTCATACATACAGAGGGCATGACACCAATCTTGTTGTTTACACCAGTGTAATTCCACTGAGTTCTGCCATTTCCTCTGGGGACAGAGTCTCTAATCAGTTTCTGGCCCCTGCATATTACTCAGGAAGCACAAAGGGGAGTCACTTGTCAGAGGGGGACTCCCTGTTGTTGGCACAGATGTGCCAGTTCAGTTCTTGTGGCTCTGATGCCGAACCATCATAGTATTCATGGTATGTTGAGAAATCAAGGAAGTTAAAAAAAGCAGAGATGATCAGAGAGATTCTAGCCCTTAATTTAAGAACATAAGAACATAAGAATGGCCATACTGGGTCAGACCAAAGGTCCATCGAGCCCAGCATCCCATCTGCCGACGGTGGCCAATGCCAGGTGCCCCAGAGAAGGAGAACAGAAGACAATGATCAAGTGATTTATCTCCTGCCATCCATCTCCTGCCCTTGTTATGAAGGCTAGGGCACCATACTTTATCCCTGGCTAATAGCCATTTATGGACCTAACCTGCAAAAATTTATCAAGCTCTTTTTTAAACCCTAATAGAATCCTGGCCTTCACAGCCTCCTCGGGCAAGGAGTTCCACAGGTTGACTGTGCGCTGTGTGAAGAAAAATTTCCTTTTATTAGTTTTGAACCTACTACCCATCAATTTCATTTGGTGTCCCCTAGTTCTTGTATTATGGGAAAAGGTAAATAATTTTTCTATAATCACTTTCTCCACACCATTCATGATTTTATATACCTCTATCATATCGCCCCTCAATCGCCTTTTTTCCAAACTGAAAAGTCCCAGTCTCTCTAGCCTCTCCCCATATGGGACCCTTTCCAAGCCCCTAATCATCTTAGTCACCCTTTTCTGAACCTTTTCTAATGCCAATATATCTTTTTTGAGGTGAGGAGACCACATCTGCACGCAGTACTCGAGATGTGGGCATACCATAGTTTTATATAGGGGAAGTATGATATCTTTTGTCTTATTATCTATCCCTTTTTTAATAGTTCCTAACATCCTATTTGCCTTACTAACTGCCGCTGCACACTGCGTGGATGTCTTCATAGACCTATCCACTATAACTCCAAGATCCCTTTCCTGATCTGTCGTAGCTAAATTTGACCCCATCATGTAGTACGTGTAATTTGGGTTATTTTTTCCAACATGCATTACCTTACACTTACCCACATTAAATTTCATTTGCCATTTTGCTGCCCAATCACTCAGTTTGCTGAGATCTTTTTGTAGTTCTTCACAATCCCTTTTGCTTTTGACTGTCCTGAACAACTTTGTGTCATCTGCAAACTTGGCCACCTCACTGCTTACCTCATTTTCTAGATCATTGATGAACAAGTTGAACAGGATTGGTCCCAGTACTGACTCCTGGGGAACACCACTAGTTACCCTCCTCCATTGTGAAAATTTACCATTTATTCCCACCCTTTGTTTTCTGTCTTTTAACCAATTCTTGATCCATGAAAGGACCTTTCCTCCTATCCCATGACCACCTAATTTACGTAAAAGCCTTTGGTGTGGGACCGTGTCAAAGGCTTTCTGGAAATCTAGGTATATTATATCCACTGGGTGCCCCTTGTCCGCATGTTTATTAACCCCTTCAAAGAATTCTAACAGATTAGTTAGACACGACTTCCCTCTGCAGAAACCATGCTGACTTTTGCCCAACAATTCGTGCTCTTCTATGTGCCTTGCAATTTTACTCTTTACTAGTGTTTCTACTAATTTGCCTGGTACTGATGTTAAACTTGTCTCTAATTGCCAGGATCTCCTCTAGAGCCTTTTTTAAATATTGGTGTTATATTGGCCATCTTCCAGTCATTTGGTACCAAAGTGGATTTAAAGGATAGGTTACAAACCACTGTTAATAACTCCGCAATTTCACATTTGAGTTCTTTCAGAACCCTTGGGTGAATGCCGTCTGGTCCCGGAGACTTGTTACTATTCAGCTTATCAATTAATTCCATAACCTCCTCTAATGTCACTTCAATCTGAGTGAGTTCCTCAGATTTGTCACCTAAAAAGGCTGGCTCAGATTTAGGAACCTCTGTAACATCCTCAGCCGTGAAGACTGAAGCAAAGAAATCATTTAATCGCTCCGCAATGGCACTGTCTTCCTTGATCGCTCCTTTTATATCTTTATCATCCAAGGGCCCCACTGCTTTTTTAGCGGGCTTCCTGCTTCTAATGTATTTAAAAAACATTTTACTATCATTTTTTGAATTTTTGGCTAGCTGTTCCTCAAACTCTTTTTTGGCTTTTCTTACTACATTATGACACTTAATTTGGGAGTGTTTATGTTCCTTTCTATTTTCCTCACTAGGATTTGACTTCCACTTTTTAAAAGCTGCCCTTTTCTCTCTCAATTTACACAGGTTTCGGTGAGACCAAACACAAGTTCAATGGATAACTGTAGTGAAAAGCAAGCAAAAGTGATATCCAGCTAAGGCCTACAAATGTGGCTTGTGCATGTTGGTACACAACTCTTTACAATTTGGCTGTGACTATCAGAGGATTTTTCCCCCTATTTTCTCACCACCTTGATTTTGTAAAACTAAGCAGTGTTAAACAAAATAAAATACTTTTGCTCTATGCAGAAACTGAAAAAAATGATTAATGTCTTTGTGATTTAAGGAATTTTCAGCTGGAACTTGTTATGCATCTGCTATATTTCCACTTCAAGGCTTTCATGACAGATTGTGCATTAACAAACTAACCTAATAATAACCCTGGACCAATATGCCTTTGAAATTAATCATAGCTACACAGTATTCCAATGATTAAAATTGGCATGAAACTACAGTACATTTATGGAAGTTGAAAAATGAACACTCAGGATAAAGATAAACTGCAAAAATCCTCTCTCTGGATGTCATATTATTCAAATGCAATAAATGCATTTTGTTTAACATATTCACATGCAGCATCAGTTCTTTAATTTGTGATGGTGTTAAACATTTTATGCATTGTCTTTATATTTGATCTGCTCAGCTGTGCATGCATAGATTTTGTTTATCAATAATGATAAATTCCTAACATGTAACAGTTGTTCAAAAACAGCTTTCTTTAATAAATGCTTAATATCCCACATTACATTCCCAGCACATTCTAATTAAATTCCTTTCCATTTCATTCTGTCTATAGTCCCAAAGGGTTAGAGCAGCTCAAGAATATTTTACAAAATTCAAACAAGCAAAGTATCTGAAGTTGAGACATTAATCTTAGCAATGAATACTATTTTATTCAGTTCAGGCATTCAAATGCCACCTCTACACAATGACAAAAATATTGTATTCCACTCTAAGTAGAGAGCCTCTGAATCAATAATTATCATTCCCAACTCATTATATGTAGAAAGGTAATGCATTTAGTATGACCTATGGACAATGGAATACAAAATGAAAGAAACAACTGAATCACACTATTTGTAACCCAGAGATGTGATTAATACATTATTGGTTCTAAATGTATTAGTTCTGCGGAGAAGGCCAAAAGATATCAGCATTTGGTAAGCAAGCTCAGCATAATAAGAAGTGATGTGTATAACCCAAATCTTTTCATTCACACAGGCTTGTCAGAGTCACATCCATTTCCATTCAAGTACATTTCAAGCCAGTGAAGTTCATTCTAAGATTCAGTGTTGAAAAGATGCCAAAATACAAAGTAATGCTCAGCTGGATTTGTTGTAACACCTTCAAATAACTTGATTTCAAATTATTTCCATCCAAACTCCAAATTTTGGCCAGGTTTCATTACATTTGGCAAGTAAAATTTGAGTTTTGAGTTTCTTGGCTAAGGTGAGCAGGTTTTGTCTTATTATCATCCTCCATGTGCATTTACTCTTTAGGTAGTTTCTTTTAAAAAATGAAGTCTTTATAGCATTTGTTGGAGTAATATGCAAAGTCCCCACCAAATAGGGAAAAGCCAAGCTCCTCCTGTCATTCTCCAGCCTGCTCACTTCTCTAGTAGCTGCTCTATCCTTCTGCTTTGTAGCCTTTTTATTCTCTCAGCTTCTGTGAGACTGCCAATCAGCAATGGTCATCATTACCTGTATTAATATTGGTCGAGCATGGCATACAGCCGAAAGAGGACCTACTGCAGAAGGTTACAACGGAAGTTACAGCTATACGGGCATATCTGCAGAATGAACAATGAGCGAAAAGTTAAGACCCTGGTATTCAGTTTAATGGATGGTCCGAATAGAAGAGGCAGACCCCTCAGAGAATGGGTAGATGATATAGTAGATTGGTGAGGAGCTAGTCCACAGAAGCTAAGCCACTCCGCACTGGACAGGGAAGGATGGAAGGAAATAGTGAGGGAGGCATTGGACACCAACGGGCATTGAGCCCACGGTTGTTGTTGATGATGATGATGATGGCATACACACAGCCCATGACAGACATCCTAGCTTTAACAAAAGTGGGAGTGCTGTCTGCAGAAGCAATCCCACTGCTCGTTCCCCAAAGAAATCTTAATTCCTATTTTGGCACCCAGGGTGAAGTTCTGCTGAGAAAGAATAAGACTGCAGGCTCGGATACCATTTCATTAAGCGTGAATTTGTCTCTTTCATGTGTTTCAGTTATTTTGGTGGGAATGCTCAGTCACCAACATGAAGTGATAATATCTGAATATTTTAATACACAATTATATTACTGTGTGTATAATACTGGGTGCTTTTAGCCATGTTATTCCTAGGATAGTACTGAACTTTCAGTGACTTTCAAGGCATCTCTATGGAATATGAATGGTCTCTTGAAGTCTGGGATTTGCAGTAGCAATGTACTGCAAAGTTTCTCCTTAGTTTTATGAAAGGCCTCTTGGCATTTCATGGTCCATGATAGTTTCCAGGGGCCTGAGGTCATTATAGCTCAAACAAAGGTGATGCTATCTTTGCAAACTTTACTTCTTTTATCAGAGTTATGTAATATAATGTTATCCTCAAATTTAGGAAATATTTTGTAGCACCTTCTTCCCTTTTTCCCTTTGTCCCATCTCATGCCAGTCCTTCTTCAGTGACCTCTTAACAAAATTTGTGGCATCCTATATATTCAGAGGAATCCTTATACAACCTCGTTATTTTTAAGATATAGTTTGATACTTTATCTGCCATTCCTGTGCCATGTGACATGATTCACATTATTTCTATACTTATACCTAATTGAACCATCTTCATAATTAAGAATATTGTCATTGATTAAATAATTTCTCCTTTTTTAATTGCCTTTTTACTCTATAATGAGTCAGATAGGATAGCAACTGTAGTTGGCATTCATCCCTTATCCAGGTCAGCAACATGAAGTATGCCCACCAATCCAGATATAATGGCCACAAAATTGGATAGTCTCATAGATTTGTTCACTCTTTCCAAATTCAGGGACACAAAAGACCATTCCCATTGTGCCCGTTTTTCCATCTTTAGATCCATCAGTTTAGATGTGGCAATGCTGACAAGTTTTCTATGTATAAACTCATAAATTGTATTTGTAATATTTAATGGCCTTGCTCTTCCCTCTGCTTTAGTGCACCATTGCAAATCTACAATTGAACAGGCAACTGAAGAAGCAGCTATTACTAAAGAGACTTTCTAATTCCTAAAGATTGTAATCTCTTGCAATCCCTCCTTTTCACTCAAAACTTTTACCCACCTTTTGACTGGTAGTTTGTGGTGTGCAGTTACTTCTCGCTTACCTAATTCCCAACAGTCCTTGTATATTTGTTTATTACTCTTATTTCCACTGCTTCTATGATGTATAGCCCAAAAGATTAAATCTAACAATTCATCCCTAACTTGATAGGCATGTCTTTGGTAGGTACCTGTTTCACACATAATGATGTCACAATACTCATGATTCACACAATTTAGCCTTTGTCATGGGTCTTCCTCCCTTTATGCTCAAAATCAATTCTTCTCTCAGCTTGGTTGTATATTCTGCGGAGTCTGGCTCAACCTCCAGGTGTACCAAGGCTATGTCTAGACTACAAAGAAAAGTCAGAAAAAGATACACAAATTGTGAACCATAATTTGCATATCTTTTCCGTTTTTCTTTTCAAAAGAGGCTTTTCCAAAATTTGGTGCATCTACACCGGTGCCAAATTTCAGAAAAACCTGCTCTTTCGAGCCATCCCTTCTTCCTCGTAAAATGAGGTTTACAGGGATGGAGAAAGAATGTGTCCGCTTTTTCAGAAATTTTTCGGAAAAAGTGGATGTGTTCCTTAGAAAAGCATTGCTTTTCAGTATACCTCCTGTATCCCAGAGAAATGATGCAATCTAGATGTAGCCTAAATGAACTCTCTAACTCTAATTAATCCTTTTAGTGCCAATGTTTGCTATGTACTCTATACGCTAAAAGTGTGTAGGGGTACGTCTAGACTACAGGCTTTTGTCAACAGAGACTTTGTCGACAGATACTGTCAACAAAGCCTCTGTCGAAAAAGAGCGTCTAGACTACAGCCGGTTCTGTCGACAAAGCAAACCACTTTTTTGACAGAGAGTCTAGACGCTCTCTATTGAAAAGCACAGTGTGGATACAATAGCACCTTTTTTCGACATAACTCTGTTGAAAAAAGGCGTTATTCCTCGTAGAATGAGGTTTACCGCCGTTGACAAAACTGACGCATTCTGTCGACTTACTGTTGACAGAACTCGGTGGTAGTGTAGATGCAGGTATAGTTTTGTCGACAAAAGTCCACTTTTGTCGACAAAACCCTGTAGCCTAGACACACCCAGAGTGTGCTATTTTCCCACTGTTTTCTTTCTGAGGAGAAAATTCAATTAAGGTTTACTATTTAAAAAATATAACTGTGCAGTTTATCATTCAATACAAAACATTTTTCTAGGTAATATGACAACTAAATTCATATGAATTTCCACTGTAAACAATGCAAGACTAATATTGTGTGTCGTGTAATCAAATTATGCATTGTCTTGTGTTTTAATGGTAGCTTTTCTATTGTTTTTGATAAAATGCCAGAGAAATAAATATATTGCACAGCTAGGGTAATAAATAAACATTGGGGAAAATAAATATATGTATACTATAAAACACAAAGCAGGAAGGTCAGTGTTATGTTTTTATTCTCTACTACACAATATTAAAAAAAACAAGGAAACTACACAGACACAGGTGGGTGACAAATACCTGTTGCTAGTAACTATATGTAAACATAAAACACTGGAAGAATTTGGTGGCTTTCTAAATTAAAAAAAAAGAGAGGATCATTAGTAAGTTACCAAATGATAAAAAATGTACCATAGTACTCCTATGCTCTCCAGGTAGTTATTATTTCGAAATAAGTTATAAGTTACTGTAGACATGCCCTTATTCTCCTCAAACATCTTATCTGAATGGTTTCAGTTATCCTCAAGTATCTCACCGCATAGGAGAGCTGGTCTCACCGTGCTTTATATAGTTATCATAAGCGCTATGTCATTGGTGTAGATCCAAATTCTTACTGCCATCCATTTGGATTTATTTTCTTATGAAGTCAATCACAATTATCAATAGTAATGGACTAAACAATGATCTTTGGCGGAGCGTAACCTTCACCTCAAAACACTCTATTACACTGAAGAGTGTCCACCCCTTTGTCATGGAACTGTCATGTGAACCTACCAGTAACTGGTCAAAAGGACTCCATATAATTGTAACTGACTCACTAGCGGTCACCTTGATACTTTCTCAAATGTTTTTTTTCCAAATCAAGGAAAAAATATCCATGCTTTATATTTCCCTTCTGCTTCTTTTCCAACACTAGAAATGAGCATACACTCTGTCATCTCCTTTTTTAAAACCAGACTGTTCCCTTCCTAAAATGGGCTCCATTGCAATGAATGTGACTGTCTATAATTCTCACTAACATTTTCATGCAGTGGGACAGCAATACTTGGATGTCTTTAGTTAAGGTATTAATTATTCCACAATTATGGGATCACTACAAACCTTTTAATGGATTCCCTACAGGCAATTATTTTCTTTCTCATAACCATTGAGCCTGTTTGTAAAAAACAAAAACTTTATTAGGGAAAAAAAGGAACACAGCATATACTTGGGGTAAAATAGCAACAATATATCTTCATGTATGATAAGTAAAACATTGCCTCATTGTGACAATATCAATGGTCTGTTAACTCAGTTTGTCCCACCAGTGTGAATTTCCAATAAGTACCGTAAATGTCCTTTTTCCAATGAAACCAGGTACACTTTGGAAGACCTGTTTTCAGTCCCTGAAATTGTGTTGCCTAGTTCTGTTCATACAGTTATTGTACTTCTAGTTTATTCATTGCTGGATAGAAGAAGCTTCACTAGAGTTCCTTCAGTTCTGTTTCTGTCATGGCAGCTTCATCAGTGTAGGACACTTAGTAGAAGGGAAGTAGTAACGCAACCAAAAACCACCACAAACTACCCCTTGTTGCCTTACAGAAGCTCCTTCCCATTCACTTCAATTTCAGCACCCAATCAATTCTGAATTTCTGTACAGTTAAGGTGACTTCACAAAGTGTCAGTGGAAGGATTCTGGGGAGAAAGCTAATGCAAATTAAGCTGCTTCAATGGTCATACTTTCCCCTGGAGGCAGAGAGCCTTTTCAAGTTATGTCCATCCCTAGTTTATAAAAATGAACCAGCTCTGTGGCTGTTTCCCCACCCCTTTTAGCTCCCTATTGCCTTTTAATACAGATTGAACCTCCCAAATCTGGGACTCTCTGGTCCTGTAACACCCATGGTCCAGCAGTGCCATAGATGTTGCTGGACCAAAGAGCCCCTGAAGCAGAGAGCACGAGCCACCTGGGACAATGCAGGGCTGGGGAACCCTGGCTGCACCAGCAGTGGCTGGTCAGGTGGCAGCTGAGGAGCCCTGGCCTGGCTGGAGAGCCCCCAACATCAGCAGGACCAGATGGCAAAAGGGGAGCCCCTGCCCCAGCCAGGGAACAAGCAGAGAGCCCCTGCCCCACCTGGGGAACCCCTTGAGCAGCAGGGCCAGGTGGCAGCCAGACAGCCCCAGAAAAACCCTGGTGGAAGCAGGACTGGTTCCAGCAGTGGAACAGTAGCAGCCAAGTAGCTCCAGCCAGGAAACCCAATGAGCCCCCCGAGCAACAGCGGGCCAGTTGGCCATTGCTGATGAACTCCCCAGCATCAACAGGGCCAAGCAAGGTTGGGGAACCCCAACTGGGGAACCCTTGAAATCCCCAGTGCAGTGGGGCTAGGGTGGCAGGGCAGCCTCAGCCAGAGAATCCCTGGTAGCAGTGGGGCCAGGTGGCAGGAGGTGTCTGGGGATCCCTGGGGAATACCCAGTGGCAGCGGGGCAACACCATCCAAGCAGGACTGGCAGTATCTGGGTGGTCCCAGAAAGGGAAACTCTGGCAGCAGCAAGCAGAAGCCCCAGCCTTGGGAGCCTGGGTGTGGGTCAGCCAGCAGAGGAGCACTGATCTCCCCTGGTCCAGCCAGCTCCCTGGTTTGGGACCACTCAGGTCCCAATGGTGCTGGACCAGGGATGTCCAACCTGTACTTAGTTTCTGCCATTCCCAAGTGTAGGAAGCATGAACATTATAAATTAAAAAAGAAGTCTGTTAGCTAATCTAGTTTCAACAAGGGGAGCATGATTCCCTGACATCTCCATATTGCTGAAGGTGTGGGAGATATCAACTAGATGTGAAGGATGGGAGAAAAGGTTGAAACCCCTGGGCAAGGTTCATAAGAATGGCCATATTGGGTCAGACCAAAGGTCTGTCCAGCCCAGTATCCTGTCTGCCAACAGTGGCCAATGGATCTAGTATCCATTTAAGCTATACAGTATATTTAAGCTATACAGTACATAATGTAGTCCCTGTCCACTTTATATAACTGAAGTCGATCAACTTCATTGAAAAAAAATAAGACTTCCTCTTGAATTTCAGTGTTAGGAGACTTTTCTTATTTAGCTTTTTATTTCCCTTTTATGATTATATACTATTGTCATTGGTTTTCACTCTTTTCTATCACCCTAAAGAGCTCTCACTTTAGCATTTACATATACATGATACTTGTAGATATCCCCTCCTGAGCCACCATTTCACTAAGGAATACAGATTAATTTTCTCAAACATCCTTATACATTAACAACTTCAGCTCCTTCATGAAATCATGAAGGTTAGCAGTGAGAAGGATTATTTTGTCCCCAGATATTTTCTCCTTCCAATGTGGCAGTGCTCCATTTTTTTTGCAATATTTACTGTTATGTCCAGTCTCACTTTAAAACTGTGATGCACTTTTGCCACTTCTCTTGGGATGCTTCTGCTGCATTTGACCATGCATCTCATGGACAAGATCGATTTTGTCCTAATTCTTCATTGTTTTGCATAGACCTGTGCAAAGTGAGTACCTGTATAAAATACTAGTACATCAGAATGGTAATATTTTGCACACCTACCAATGGTTACATAACATGCAAAACAGCCTATGTTTCCCACTTTTAAATTTTATACCATTTCTTCAGTTAGCTCTTCTGTATCACACTATATATTCTATTCTCAGAAACATAGACTGTTTCCATGCCCATTCTTAGCTGTTCCTTAGCCAAGTAATAGTCTGCTCCCACAAAATGGACTCTAGAGGAAAAATATTTTGTAGTAAATTATGTATCAGACATTAATGCTGCAGATTTTGTTCTTTGATCCAATGTAGTAGCTTAACTTAAAAACAAATGCCCTTGTATGGAGGGAATGCTTAGAAATAATAAAAATGATCATTACTTCTCAAATAATATACATTCTTCAATAGGATAGCAATTGTCTTTCTGGTGAAATTCTTATCCATTAAAAAAGCCCAGAAATGTATGAAACAAACAAACTTGTGCTTATCAAATGACTTTATGTGGAGTAACTTTTCTTATTTTTTTGTTGTTGATTGTTACTTGTAATTTTATATATTGATTGAAGTTATGTAATTAATTTTAAAACATCTATTTTCACCTGTGTGGATACTAATGACCATATTTCTGGTTTCTTCATACCATTTCTTAAATTGTCTATCTATCACAATATCTCAACCATTTGTAACATCAGGGCTTTGATTGTTTCAGTAATATGTTTAGTTATACCTCTAACCACTGCTCTATTTGGTTGAATCTTAAATGCAAAACACGCTTTTGCTTTTGATTTATTTGGTTGCTGTCTCATTCCACACCAAATTCCCCTCTCCACTGGTCTCTCAGAGCTTTTAATCATGTTTTCCTGCTCCTCTCTGAAGCCCTTCCAATTTGTTGATATATTTCTGGTACCTGTAGTGAGATGCATAAAATTCTATCCTAGGTGCTATCTTTTTCAGTGCTGCATACACAGGGGCTATCAGCTTCCTTGGTTTGTGAAATGATGCCTTTTTCACACTGTGAAAGCAACCAACATCACAGACTGGTGTGGCTGTGTGCATCTCTGTTGCCATATCATATAGCAACCTCATGTCTGTGTTGCTGTAGAGTTACTATTTTATTGGTCTGAATGTTAACATTTCTCTGTATTTCTTCCACTAAACAATATCCAGTATTTAAACTGGCTTCAACCACAAACTACTTTGCTCCAGAGATATTACAGCTGTAAATTATTTATTCTCATAAATATTATTTGTTGTTTGTGTAAGTCTATTTTCTCTGAATACTGTAAATAAATTAATAGACACAGATATTCTGCATAATTTCAGTAAGTGGGTTTTTAAATACATGTGTGAAAGAATAATTAAAGAGCACTATAAAATGTTTTCTATAATAAATTATCTTATAATTTTATGATTAAATTTAAGGTCTGATTAATTAAGGAATTAACTTACTAATGAAAAATAATAATATAAATTTGTCATATGCATAGATTATTTACAAACTATTAATACCAGGCCCTGGTGTTTATATTTGAATGTAAAAATAAGACAAAAAATATATTCTTCTTTAACATAAAGTATTCAAGATAATTTGCAGCATGTTTTTGGGCAGACCATTAAACATTAGATTGTTGAAAATCGCATAATAAAGTTCATCTTGTGGAATTTGAGAGACCAAATTATCTGCTGTGTTTTAACATAAAACAATTGAATCTAAGTATCTCAAAGTTTCATTTAACTTGCTTTGGATAGCATTATATATTCTTTGCTATCAAAGAGGACACTGTCTGTATGGACATGATACAGGCCACAATGATTGCATTTCTTTTTAATTAGACGATTTTCTCTCTCTCAAACAAAACTGTTACTATTTGATGCACAATATTTAATTTCACCAATAAATATGGCTCCATGCCATAACATACATGCCAATTTAATAGAATGTGACTTTCATAATGTGTATAAAACATAAGCCAGTTTTGGATCTGATTGACACAAACTTACTTGGTGAAGTTACATCCAAATAAAACTCAAATGATATAATGATAAATTCACCATTATGTTTAAAATAATCTTTGATTCAGTGTTTCAGCAAAGTATATAATCACAAACACCTAACATTGATGGGATTACACAAATGTTTATATTAGACATGTGTTTATTTACCCTGAAAAATTAGGGCATTGTTCTTCATCTGTTTAACAAGTCTATATATAATGGGTTTGGTTTATGACTTGATTTATATTACTGTCTTTTTGGGGAACACTTTGTGTTTATTTATATTTTCCAGTAATTGAACTGAAAAAAAAAGACTTCCATATTATGAAAATACCCTGGCAGCTCCATAGTTAAGACTGTAATCTGCTTCAGAAGACTAAAATTTCTCTGTTTCACATTTTCAAATTTCATACACTCTCCTCATGGGCCACTTGAATTTTCTATCATGTTTTCTTTGACAAAAGTTGTTTCCCAGGACTCTAAAATCTGGGATATTATGATAATATAAAATATTACTATTTAATATAGAATTAATGAAATGTCATCAAAACATAGACATGATCACTTAGGCCAAAACTGTAAAAGTTGTTCAGAACCACTGTTAGCTGGCAAACAGAAAATCTGCTTCTTATTAAGGTAACTGTCTGGCCCCATATCTGAGTGATGAACAATTGAAAATCTGGCTCCAAACTTCAATTCAGATTTGGTAAACTTGTGTGCTATTGCACCCATTGTTCACTTTTTCTCATGTTTTTTACAAGGAAATGGTATTAATTTCCTCAGAAAGATATTGTGTCAAACGATGGGCTTGAATAAGTTGGCTTGGAAACTGAGTTCTCCATGATAGAAAGGGGTGACAAACTACAGAGTGATAGCAAAGCTAGTCTACAAATGTGACACCAATCTAATGAACAGAGTAGCTTCCATAGCTGTAATGGGCACTCTCCACAAAGACAAAAATAATGACTCCATTGCATGTCATAATTGTTGCCTTGCTCATCAGTAAAATGCTGTAGAGTTTTCAAAGGAGTTTCCTCTTCTATAATTCTAAAGATCTTTTACTGAAATAATTTTTCCCATAGTACAATGCACTAAAAAGAAGGAAAGATAAAAAGGAGCAATGCTTTGGCTTGAAAAAATGGCAAGCCAAGTTAGCAAGCACAGTATATAATTGAGCTAGATATCTTAGTCTGCATTATTTGTTCACTATACATGAATAATTTCCATTGATACTAGTGGGAATTATATGTACTCATCACAGAGAAAAAAGATCCATTTGCATATGATTTCTTTCTCTCTCATCTCATGTTTATTAAGTAAAACTGAACATAAGTGTTAAGGATACAGTTAAACAGAAATACTGCATATTTGAAAAAAGATACAGCCGGTCCCCGAGTTACGAACAGGTTACGGACCAAATACTTGGCTGTAACTCGAAATGTTCATAAGTCGGACCCCATTGAGTTACATTGCGACAGCACTGTTCGTAAGAGCAGGTCGTGTTCATAACTCAGGGACCCCCTTTACAACCACTTAATGAGAGGTTTGGTCGTAAATGCAAACGGTCGTAAACCGACCATTCGTAACTCGGGGACTGGCTGTAATAGCAATTATTCACAAAACTTGAAATATGGATCACAAGACTCACCAGAAAATGTTGGTGACAAAAAATAAATGTACCTCAGAAATTCCCTCTTTAAAGCTCTCTTAAAAATAACTCTTTGAGAGAATGCAAATAGGTAAGAAAAATCAGGCTCCAAGCATCATAGGAGGAAATAAGTAAATAAATTCTGTGCATGTTTAGATGGGGAAATCAAAAGCTTCACTGCCCCACCAAACAGAGAAGCTGCTGAAGAAACAGAAAGGAACAAGACATGACAAGAATCTCACTCCTATTCTAGGTTACATTTGTACATAATACTGCATTTTTGTACAAACTACTGACTAGTTGATGTAGTTCAGGAACTGAACACTCATCTCTTTTAAAAGGGCCTTCAAAATATATTATCATAAACATTAATTTGATAAAGCAGTAGCTTCTAGTTGGTGGACTGGAAAAGAATTTGAGGAAAATACCTCTTTTTTGTATCCAACAATGGCAATAATCAATGCAACTTTTTGCTGATGACTTGAGAGCTATCAAATTAGAAGAAAACCAGTTTACTTTGAAATTCTGCAATCTGTCAGCTTGTTGATATTGCAAGTACTGTTGATAGTTATTACAGTGTTTCAATCACAAACAAGCATGAGTTGTTGTGAGAAGTGAAAGCAAGCATTCAGGATTTTGGCCTGGGAACACATAGTGTAATCTGGTTTAGAGTATTATTATTTTTATGCCAGAGGCAGAGAATGCTATTAAATGTCTAATTTTTCAGAGCTACAAGACTTGGATATTTAAGTGTTGATATTGTATTGGCTCATGTGATGGCCCCATGTTACATTCACCTAATGCTGAAACACTGACAAATATTGGGGTGGAGGAGACTGGGGAAAAAAGAAAACTTGATCAATGAGCCATCTAAGAAGTCCTCTACATTAAAAAAAAAAAAAAGATCCAGAATAATTTGTCTATAAGACTGCCTCTTCCACACAGGTTACCAAAGAATCAGAAGAATCCATCCAGTTACTAGGAGTAAAGAAAGTAGTTCAAGGTTGTGAGGGAGCAACATGAGAAAGGTCAGACAATGAAGAAGAAAGCTCACCTTTCATCACTTATAAAGTGATAAACTGTACTTTAAACTGTATTTAAAGTATAGCTCTTTCAGTTTTACTATTGCTTTTTAAGTTCTTAGGATTGTGGTGATATTTGAATAATAAAACTTGCTTCTAAGAGTGCTGTGGTGATGGTTTATTAATTAATTTGTACATGCTGGTAGATAAAAAGCATCATATAACTATTTAATATTTTTATTTATTTTTCTCTGTTTCCCTGTCATTATATGTAGAAAACTTCAGGACCAGCAAACCCCCACATACATGTAATCCTGAATACCATAAATCAATATTACTGAAAAAATAAAATCAGAACAGCCATGTACTTTCACTATGAAATTTTGAAAAATTATTTGTGGCCAGAATTGTTGCATACAAAGGGCCTTTTCAAACTGTTGAGTTAAAATGATTCTATCCCCCAATTTTACTAAAAATATGTAGTCTATATAAACAATCTAGAGTGGGAAAAATCTTAATAATTGTTTCTCTTAATTCAGGGATGAGTATCAGAGGGGTAGACATGTTAGTCTGAATCTGCAAGAACAATGAGAAGTCCTGTGGCACCTTATAGACTAACAGATTTATTGGAGCATAAGCTTTCATGGGCAAAGCTTTGTCAGATGCATGTAGTGGAAATTGAGGCCCACTTCTAGCAGCTGATGTGGAGGTGTGAACACCAAGTGAGGAGAAACTGCTTTTGTAGTTGGCTAGCCATTCACAGTCTTTGTTTAATCCTAAACTGATAGTATCAAATTTGCAGATGAATTGTAGCTCTGCAGTTTCTCTTTGAAGTCTGTTTTTGAAGTTTTTTTGTTGCAGGATGGCTACTTTTAAATCTGCTACTGTGTATCCAGGGAGATTGAAGTGTTCTCCTACAGGTTTTTGTGTATTGCCATTCCTGATCTCTGATTTGTATCTGTTTATTCTTTTATGTAGGGACTGTCCAGTTTGGCTGATATATATGGCAGAGGGGCATTGCTGGCACATGATGGCATATATTACTTCGGTAGATGTGCAGGTGAATGAGCCAGTAATGGTGTGGCTGATGTGGTTAGGTCCTGTGATGGTGTCTCTGGTGTAGATATGTGGCCAGAGTTGGCACCAAGGTTCATTGCAGGGATTGGTTCCAGAGTGGGAGTTACTGTGGTGTGGTGTATAGTTGCTGGTGTATAGTTGCTGTCTGAAGGGTTGGAGCAAATACTGGATCATGTGGTGTGCCCGGGATGGAAGATGGAGGCATGTAGGTTGGCTTAGCGGTCTGTAGGTTTCCGGTATAGGGTGGTGTTTAGGTGACCATCACTTATTTGCACTGCAGTGTCCAGGAAGTGGATCTCTTGTGTAGACTGGTCCAGGCTGAGTTGATGGTAGGGTGGAAATTGTTGAAATCACGATGAAGTTCTTTCCTGTGGACCTCATTTTTTAAGGAATGCAGGATCTGTCGAAAAAGGGTTTATTTTTAACAGAGCCGCGTCTAGACTGCTGTTTTCTTCGAAAAAGCTCCGTTTCAAAAAAAAGCGGTGGCCGTATTTATGCTAATGAGGCATGGGATATTTAAATCCCTGCTTCATTAGCAATTTCAATGTGCTTGATTTGCATCTTTCTGTCGACAGAGGGATGCAGTCTAGACATAGCCGTGGTGTTCACAGCTCCACATCAGCTGCTAGAAGTGGGCCTCATCCTTCCTGACTGAATTGATCTCATTATCTCTAGCCCTACTCTTGATTGGAACTCTTTTCTTATCCCTGTATGTTTATACCTGCCTACTACATGCATCTGACAAAGTGGGTCTTTGCCCACAAAAGCTTATGCTCCAATAAATCTGTTAGTCTATAAGGTGCCACAGCAGTTCTCGCTGTTAATTCAAGGATGTGACTCATAACTGAACTCCCTCTGGATTTGCTATCTTAGAAGATGTCGCAATTAAAAAAGAAATGAAATCACCACAATTTTTAACTATGACTGTTTTACAAAAAAGAAAAAAAATAAGTATCAAAATAATCTATAGTTTAGAAATGAAATGTCTATCTGTCTGACTGTCCATCTGTTGGTGCAAGAACTCCTCCTAAACGGTAACATCTAGAGCCACCAATTTTGGTAGGCAGCTTCCTCTTACCCTAACTTAAAGCAAGGTCAGGATTTGGTTGTGCCGAGAACATAGGAAGTGGCGGGAATGGGGCTGCTTCCCATAACGTGGAAAGGGAGAGGCAGAAAGAGAGGAGGGACACAATCCTCACACTCACCACTAGGGGCAGTGAGCACTGGGGACAGCTTCACCAGCACAAAACTAGCTGGCTGGGGACAGTGCCCTGCATGTTGCTGGCCTGGCCACTTTCTATAGGTAAGGCTCCCCTTCTCCTTGCTCCCGGGAACTCCAGGGCCTTGGCATTACCCCTTTCCCTCTACGGGGTCTGGGGATTGTTCCCCCCCCCCCATAGGGGCCTATACACTCCCTCTACTCCGTTGCTCCACGTGGGCATGTGGAGATTCCCCCCATCCTGCTGTAGGGCTCCTACAGGGCCTAGTGATTTCCCTCTTTCCCCCCTCTACTTCATCTTGAGCATAGGATTCCCTTCATTTCCCCCACCCATTCCTCCTCATGGGGTCTGAGGATTCCACCCCTGCCCCCATGCAGCTCCTCATGGAGCTAAGCCATGCCCTCTTTTTTGAAAATTACAATCCTTTACATAACACACCTGCATTTTTCTTTTATTTTCTAACAAAACCCAACCAACCATTTCTTGAGTTACACACCTAAGCAAATCTGCTAGTGTGTAATATTTACTCAAGTAATCATGTTTTATAAATTTTTGTGAAGAATTTTACACAGATTATACCTTTGCAAGTGGGCCAACTTCATGAGAAGGTTTCTTTCTATAGTTAAAATGAAAATACATGATTTCCAAAATCTGTGGTGAATCCTGTCTTCTTGTATCACATAGATAACAAAGCCTTTTGTAAATCCACAAAGGTAAGTAATCCTAACCCGAGTTTTATGAATCCAAAAGAATATATTTAAATGAAACTGCACAAGGAGCTGTTTTATGAAAGCCAAATTAATGAATATTAATAATCTTAATTTCAATTTTAATATTAATCTCTTTTACCACGTTTATCTTTTGCTTCCTTTCAAGGAATACATTGTTAAAATCATTTTTTGCACTTAATAGAAGCAAATTGTAACTTTCCTAAATTACAATAGTTTTCAATATCCTACTACATTGTTGGCAAACTTCCTCTCACCCATTATGTTGAAGTCTCAGTGATAACGTTATGTACAGAAATAGTGGTAAATTGCTTCTTCTTGATGCCATATGTTGGCCCCTCTTGGTCTCCATGTTGTACTTCACTTGGTTTGCAAAAGCGACAAGGAGTCCTATGGCACCTTATAGACTAACAGATGTATTGGAGCATAAGCTTTCGTGGGCAAAGATCCACTTCATCAGATGCATGCTCCAATATATCTGTTAGTCTATAAGGTGCCACAGTACTCCTTGTCGCTTTTGCAGATCCCGACTAACACTGCTACCCTTCTGATACTTCACTTGGTTTGGAAGAGATGAGATGAAAAGGCTGGAATGAGAATGTGGAGATAGAAATGCTGCTGAAGTTTAAAGATTAGAGAGTGATGCAAAGTTAATTTGGAGAGATTTACACTCCACTTTCAAAGATTCAGTGAAGGAGTAAAACACACCTCTTTTAGGGCGTGGCTGGATTTATGTTTGCTGGCTCAACATACACCTATCATCTCAGGCAGGTATGTAATCAGGCTGGGTAATGCTTCCTGCTTCTTGCAACACTGGCTGCATTCTATTTTTAGTGTGATGCCTCAGTCAGAAATAGCACAGGTTTGTATCCTCATCCGAGAGTCACAGCTCAACTCAAAGTGGTAGATATACCCTTATTGGAAGAAAGTTCTAGGATTTTATTTAATTAGGCTGAGCATTTCAGTTAATAATACAGTAAACAGAAATATAAACAATACACTGTTATTGAGGTACCATATATAAAAATCTTTTTTTTTTTACATTTAGTGAAAGTGCAGGCCCATTTGTAACAACCTAGCATAAGAATAAATTATCATATTTTTATTAATAACCATGTTCCATCAATATTAAAGCTTACTTTCTAAGGAATAATACATCATTCTGTACACACATACTATTACTCTTTTGTGGTCTGACGCCATACACATATGACCTGTTGTGATGCTGCCCTGCAGGCTTGTCAGCTCAAACTAAGGCAGCAGCAACTAATTCACTGGCATGTTAATAGAACCAAAGACGTGTTTAAAGGTCATAGTGTGTTCAACCCAATTCACCTCTTGGAATAGAACAAATGTGGGATGTTACCACATTACAAGTACATGGCATATCCCTGATAATTACATTTTCCCTAAATGCTAGAAAAATGCTAATGTTATTATAGACACCCATCTAAAATATGTGGATTTACATTGTGCTAAGTTAGCCCTATCTCAAACAAGATACATTAGCCTTTAGATGTGAGTTCACTTAATGTGCGAACCTTCCTGAAATTGAATGCAGGATGTTTTTACTTGTTTAATTTGTTTGTTTGTTTGTTTGTTTATTTTTCTAGCTAATGTATTAGACTTGGAGGTGGGCTTAATCTATACAGAGAGAAACCCTGATAGATCATTTGGAGAGTAAGTCCACAATGACATCTTTGTGCAGTTTTTATCCCTGATCTTCAAGTGTCCACTAATTGCCCCTGCAACAGCTTTATCTGGCGTAGGAGACATGTGTCCTAAAAATAATGTCTCTGCAGAGACAAGGAACACAATGAGTAATATAGGGACTCCAAGGGCCTTTCTTACTTATAGATATGCTTAAGGCAATATTAGAATGTGATTTTCCAAATATATATATTGTTGGCTTAAAGAAGAAAAGAAAAAAATGGGCAAAGTTGCTTATTCCTTTAAAATGTAAGAGTATTATAATGTACTTGGTTCAGTCTCAGGTTGATATAAACAAAGGAGACTTTCCTAAGTAATGAGGAATCAAAGATGCAGAAAATGACCCTTCATCTTACTTTATTTTAAAGGAAAATGGATTTTTTCTCAAAACAGTTCATGTGTTTAGAGAAAATGAATTATAAATAGACTCAGCACTACCTAGTCATAACTTCCTAACCTTTGTGCGATAATGTCAGGCCACAGGTAGAGCTCTGAATTGCTTAAGAAAATGACTAGGAACTGGAGTATCAACTTGAAGTGCAGATGTTTATTATATAGCAGAAAATGCAACCAGAAGGCAAATGTTTTGGTAATTAAAGAGATCTTGGGTAAGAATCTATTATAAAGTGTTGCTCCAAGCCATATTTAGGCATCCCCAC
Source organism: Pelochelys cantorii (assembly GCA_032595735.1). Classification (NCBI taxonomy): domain Eukaryota; kingdom Metazoa; phylum Chordata; order Testudines; family Trionychidae; genus Pelochelys; species Pelochelys cantorii. The sequence continues at coordinate 92,484,557 of CM064326.1, forward strand.
CAAGTAAATTTGTCAACAAGGACCTATTCATATGAAAATTTGGAAGAAATGCCACTCATGAGAAAATTAATTTATAGTTTTAGATATGTGTCCATTTTTAGAGTTGGTAAATCCTGAATCATGATCTCTTATTATCTCTTCTAGGAAATTTAATGTCAAAATAGTTGCTTTTGATAGAACCGTATTTTTAGACTGTCTACTTTCCACAGAAAACCCCAATTTTCTTTTGTTGGAAATAAATGTAGACCAGGATTTGAAGACTAGACAATACTTGGTCTTTGAACAGCTGTCCTGCCCCTGTAGCTAAAACAAAGCAGCCAACATTTTTCTCTAAACATTTTTCTTGTTAATATAGTAGACGCATCCATTAAATTATTGTGCACCCTCCATGTTTTAAAGTATAAATTCAAGTATGAGTATCAAAAGAAATAGAATGCGGAAATTTTAAGTAAATCGTATTCAAATTACCTTACCATAGAAGAGTGTGGCAGAAACTGCTTTACAAATTAAGGGAAAGTTAGAACTAGTTAGTCACCCTGCAGAAGGTGAACAACCACTAGGTCTACACTACTACCAAGTTAAGAGATGCATCTTCAACTACATTAATTGCATAGCTAAAGTCAAAATAGCTTAATTCAGCTTTTGGTACTGTCTACACAGCAGGAAGTCAAAGGAAGAACATTCCTCCTTCTACTTCCCTTACTCCTTGTGAAATGAAGGTTACAGAAGTCAGAGTAAGAAGCTCATTATTTTGAAATTATTTTGAAATAACAGACTTGCTGTTTAGATGCACACTGTTATTTCTAAATAACACGAGTTATAAGTTCATGTCTTCAATTTTTTATATCTTGAATCACAATCCAGTATTTTTTATTGTCTGGCTCAACATGTTACCTATTTAACCAGGACTCATACTTACATCACAGAATGAAAATGTCTTATCCCCTTCCCATTTTTCCAAACTGTGGACCAGAAAAGTGCCCAAAGTTTAAACAGATCCAAACATCATAAACTAAGTGACAATTGGACGGGATTTGGATAGAGAGATGGAGAGACAATCTGAACAACATGTTTTGCAAGATGGGGCCTACTCATGCAGTCACACTTTTGCAAAGCTAAAAATTAAAAGGTGGTATATACGTGTAAATCGTTATTAGCCACATATTTCAATTGGGTAGGTAAGGAACAGGAATTGTTGTTGTTTAGCTGTGAGCCAATGCAGTCTAACTGAAATATGTTACACACTGGAAGCATGTCTACACTATGAAATTATTTCAAAATAAGTAAAATCAAAATAATAACTCCGGATTTAACAACATTGAAATAGCGAGTTCCCACTATGGAGGAGCATCAAGATTAGCCAGAATTATTTTGAAATAGCATGTCTACACTGATTTGAACCTGCGTTGGACTTAGAGCCCCTGGAAGCACTCTGGGGAGGGCACCAGGAGGATGGATACCTCCTGTGCTGCTTGGTCAGCAAGCTGCAACACGTGTTTTCAGGGGCTGCTCTCTATGGCCATGTCTCACAAACCACAGTTCTCAAAATATGGAGCCAGAGCTGCTGCAAAGCAGTGCCAGGATCATAGACCTCATACTGCACCTCATGTTGCAGTACTTTCAAATTGCCCGCATACTGCTCCAGCACGATGAGGACCCGTCAGGACTGCAGGACCTCATCACCCAGGTCCAGGTGCTCCTGCTGCTGTGCATGCCCTTCAATCCCCTGGACACAATGGAACACTGCTTCTGGCAGCAGGAGACCAGTTCAGACTGGTGGGACCGCAACATCCTGCAGATATGGGGTGACCAGCAGTGGCTGAAGAACTTCCGCATACAGAAAGTCACCTTCCTCGAGCTCTGTGGGTGTCTCTCCCCTGCCCTCAAATGACAATTGAGATCCGCCATCCCCATGCAGAAGCACGTGAACATTATCCTCTGGAAGTTCACCACACCAGACAGCTATCACTCAGTCAAGGACTAGTTCGGCGCATGGAAATCTACAGTCAGAGCCATGCTCCTGAAGGTAGCCAACATCATCAACCACATGCTGCTATGGAGTGTTGTCACTCTGGGCAATGTGGACACCATCATGGATGGCTTTGTTGGCATGGGCTTCCCCAACTGATGGGGCGCCACGGACAACATGCCCGTCTCCTTCCTGGCCCTCAAGCACAGTAACTCAGACTATATAGACAGAAAGGGGATTCTCCACTGGGGTCTGTCATGGTTCTCTCAGTTCCTGCTGTGTGGCATGATGCTGGCAAAGACTGGAATTTTAAGCTCTGCAGGAGAAGGGGAGCAGTAGAGATGGCAGGTGTGGCCAGAGTGGTAAGAAATGCCTCTGGAGGCTTATTATTTCAAATTAGCAGCACCAGATCATCCACACTACTGCTATTTTGAAGTAAGATTTATTCCCTGAAGAAAGCAGGAGTACAGATTTCAGAATGACCAGCCGGGTATTTCGAAATAATGCATTTGGTAGTATGGCTGATCAGCTTAAAATGAGTTATTTCTAAATAACTCCCTAATATAGACCAGGGCTGGCTTTGAAGTAACAGCTACATAATAATAGGACTAGAAGGGAACTCGAGAAGTCTTCAAGTCTAGTACCCTGCAGTCATGCCAGGACCAAGCACCGTCTAAAAAATCCCTCACAGGACTTATCTCTTAAAAATCTCCAGTGATGGAGATTCCACAATCTTCCTGGGAAATTTATTCCAGTAGTTAACCACTTGATAGTAAGTTTTACCTAATGTCCAACATATAACTCCCTTGCTACAGTTTAAGTTTCCTGTCGTATCATCAGAAGTTAAGGAGAATAATTTTTCTCCCTCCTACTTGTAAAAATCTTTTATGTACTTGAAAACTGATATCATGTCCCTTCTTAGTCTTCTCTTGTCTAGACTAAACAAACCCAATTCTTTTAATCTTCTCTTTTAGGTCATGTTTCCTAGACTTTTAATAAATTTTGTTGCTCTTTTTTGGACTTTTTCAAATTTGTTCACATCCTTCCTGAAAAGTGGCACCCAGAACTGGACACAATGCTCAAGGTGAGGCCTAATTAGTGCAGAGTAAACCAGAAAATTTACTTTTCATTTGTTGCTTACCATATTCCTGCTAATACATCTCAGATTGATATTTGCTTTTTTGCAACAGCATCTCACTGTTGACTCATATTTAGCTTTTTCCACCGTGACACCTAGATTCCTTTCTACCAGATTTCTACCTAGGCTTTCATTTCCCATTTTGTATGTTTGCAACTTATTGTTGCTTCTGAAGTGCAGTACTTTGTATTTGTCCTTATTTAATTTAATCCTATTTACCTCAGATCAGTTTGTCCACATCATTTTAAATTATAATCCTAAATTCCAACACACTTACAGCTCCATCGGTATCATCTGTACACTTTATACGTATAGTCGCTTTGCCACTAGCTATTGATGAAAATATTGGGCATAACTGGACATAGAACTGTGGAACCCCTCTCATCATCTCTTTCCAGCATGACTATGAACCATTAATATCTACTCTCTGGGAGTGGTTATCTAACCAGTTATGCATCCACATTATAGTAGCTCCATCTAGCTTGTTTTTCCCTGGATTGTTAATAGAAAGTTCATGCAATACTGTATAAAAAGCCTTACTAAAATCTAGCTATACCACATCTACTGTTTCCCCGCTCTCCACAAGGCTTGTTACCTTGTCAAAGAAAGCTATGTTTCATTTGACACAGTTTGTACTTGGCAAATCTATATTGACTATTCCTTATCACCTCATCTTCTAGATGTTTGCAAATTGATTCCTTAATTTTTTTTATTCCTTAATTTTGCTCCATTATCTTTCTTGGTACAGAAGTTAAAGTGACTGGTCTGTAATTTTGGGGTTTGACCTTATTTCCCCTTTTATATATGGGCACGAGATTGGCCCTTTTTTTCAGTCTTCTGGACTCCCATGTTTCATGACTTTTCAAAGATAGCAGCTAGTGGCTGTGATATCTCCTCAGTCAACTCCCCAAATATTCTAGCATTCATTTAATCAGGCCCTGGTGACTGGATGCCATCTAACCAGGGATGCCAAAAGAACGTGCCCGCTTGTTTGGAAACTGTTCCAAAAAAGCAGACGTATTCCTTAGATGTGGCAGAGTTTTTCCGGGATACCTCCTGTATCCCAGAAAAACTCTGCCATCTAGACATAGCCTAAGTTTGATAAAGTTTTCCTTTTTCAGTTCCATTGTCTTTATTTTACTGTTCTCTCTCCTGCATTTCCATAGAATCAGTAATTCTACCTTTTCATGATCGCTTTCAGCTAAGCTGTCCTCTGCTTTAAAATTCTCAACCAGTTCCTCTCTCTTCATCAACATCAAATCTAAAACATCCTCTACCCCAAGTAGCTTTCACTACTTTTTTAAATAAAAAAAAAATGTCTCCAATGCATGCCAAGAACTTGTTGGATAATCTGTGTCCTACTGTGTTCTTTTCCCAACAGATGTCTGGATAGCTGAAGTCTCCTGTTGCCACCAAGTCCTGCACTTTGTTTATAAAAAACCTCATCTTTCTCTTCTACCTGCTTTGGTGGTCTGTAGTAGACCTGTACCTTGATATCACACTTGTTTTTACCCCCTTTATCCTCATCCAGAAACTTTCAGTGAGTCTATCTCCTATTTCCTTTCCAACCTCAGCCTAAGTGTATACATTTTTAATATTTAAGGCAATATCTCTTTAATAAATAATAAACATCTGTAAATAAATATAAGGCAATACCTCCTTTAGTTTTGTAATAAAAAACACTTTTTTTAATGTGATGATTTATTCTTGTGTCCTGGAAGTTCTGTCTGTGTGTATCTGCATAGCTCTGACTGAAGGGTCAGCTACCAGAGACTGCAGCTTGTTTTTCTCTTTTCTTTTTTCAAGATTTTGGGGGGGCAAAAGAGCTTAGGGTACCCCTGGAGCTGATTTCAAGTGTTCACCCCTGGCTTTTAGGGATAAAAAGCACTAGATGGTGGCAGTGGTTCCCCCAAAATCTGTGGATTATGATTCTGGGGGGAAGTTTTTATAACCAGTGCATGTAGAGGCAAGGTTTCGAAGCTCTCTTGCTGGCCCTCACATTCTGCACTCGGAGTGCCAGAGTGGGGAACAGCCCTGACAGAGGGTGAAGACCCACAAAAGCCAAAAAGTCTCACCCATGAGCCCAAGGCCCACTGCCAAAATCCCAGGTCTTTTATATATGAGAATTGTTCATTTAACCCTTTTTAACCACACTGGAAAATGCTCACAAGTTGGAACGAATAACCAACTCACTCTACGTTCCTCTCTATTTAACTCACTGTGTCTTAAAGTTACTTTGAAATGATAAAAATCTCTGGTTCTCTGCCATTTGGACAATGGGGAAAAAATTATGTCCTGATCTCCAAGTGGGTGATCAGCTTGCCACCAGGTTCACATTCATAGTACAGCATTTAGGTACTCTTTGGGCTGCTAGAACGTAGCCAAAAGAGGGTCCACCTAGCTCCACTCCATGTTAAATTCTTAGAGCTGGGGAACACTGTCTAATTAGACTCCCTCTCCTATCTGGCCAATGGATGCCAGAGACTTCCTGGGGAGGAGCTACCTAGCATCCCTTAGTAAGTGTTTCCCTGCCTTGCTCCTGGGATTGTCCACATTCATCACTGTCCCAATCACCTGTTGAGGTAGATGGATGGCATTTATTATCTAACTTTGGCTATAAATATTTCTAGTACTGTGACTAGTTTGGCAGCTTATTATTACAAAGGTCTGCTTCATGAATTTGAACAAAGATTTGTCTATATCAGAATAAACCTTAACAGGATTTAGAACTAATATTTATAGTGAGTTAAAGAGGCAAGTTTAAAATCCGTTAATCGATCATTTTTTTTGGAGAATATATGACTCAGGATGAAGATGAAGAGATATGTAGACTGTAGCCTCGCAGTTCAATGCAACTGAAGTCTGGGCATAAAATATTAAGTGTCCTATCTGATATGAGAAGAGCTAGCAAAAAAAAAATTAAAAAAAAATAAAACAAGCAGTGATGATCTGATTTTTTTTACTATTTAATATTTATTTTGAAAAATATAAATATTTAATTACAATTTTTGATAATCAGAAATGCTTCTGCTGGTCCATCGCTGGTCAGCCTGTCCAAAATTTATCCTCAAATATTTTGTTTTATATCTAAAATCAAATTTTCAATGAATAATCATAAAAAATTCAATATACAAGAAATTCTGATGAGGTCTAGAAGTGAATTGATTATTTCTTTTTTATGTTCTAAGGAACAATTTCTTCATCACAAAAATAATCACCATCTTGGTTAACACTAATTTGTCCTTATGTTGGACACCTCAGCAAAGGGACCAAGAATGACTGAATATGGAGATTGAACTACCATCTAACTCTTAAATTCACTCACCCCAGTTCAGTGTTAAGATATGCTGGTAAGAAAAAATATCTTGAAACGTATACTGCTGTGATGTGTTTGTTCTGTGGATATATAACTTTAGTCTCTTTGCTATCAATACTGCTACAAACACTCAGGGTATGTCTACACTACAGCATTATTTCGAAATATCTTATTTTGAAATAACACGTCTAGACACAAAATGCATTTCTAAATAGCTTTTTGCTATTTCAAAATAGTGTGTCCACACTGATTGGATGCTGAATCACATTTAAGGCCAGCCGGAACCACATTTAAGGCCTGATGCCAGCAGGGCATCAGGTCAGAAGTTACCTTGTAGCCAGGGTGGCCAGCAGGGCACCCTGGGAAGGGCTGGAGGCCGTCTATTTTGAAATAAGCATCTACACAGCGCTTATTTCAAAATAGCAATTTTGAAATTGTCGTTATTCCTCGTGGAATGAGGTTTACCAATTTCAAAATAAGCCTTCCATTATTTCGATTTAATTTCGAAATAGCAGTTGGCTTGTGTAGATGCTAGGAAAGTTATTTCGAAATAATGGCTGTTATTTTGAAATAACTTTGCTGTGTAGACATACCCTCACATCAATGCAATGAAAGAAAACATTAAAATATTCATTTTAAGTACATGTACGTATATATGAGCACAACAGAACAATGAGTTGGTGGTATCAGGATTTTCTGTTTTTTAGCTTTATATTTTTTACCATTGTATGTCTCACAGAGGAAGGAATTAGCTCGTATACAGTAAAACAGAAAGCGACAGAACTTTATCAGAAAATGTCCAACTTCTTACTCCCCAAAGTAAATAGATTTTGCTGACTAACTTTTTATAGTGCCTTTGGGATACAGTTCTGTCAACAAATTGTTTACATTCTATTAAAAGCATCCCTGTGCAGTTTAGTTGCAATTATTCTCAGTGTTATTGAAACAAAATAATCTTTTGTTCATGTTTGCAAAGTGCCTTCAATGAAATTGTTCATGAAGTTATCCTCATGGTCTCTTCTGAAGTTCTAATACACTTGATGACTTTATAAGGCAATATCTTTTCAAAAATATAAGTTTTCTTAGCAATGCCAAGGCAATAATATATTTTATGTGGTTTTTCTGTGCATTTCCTGGCTCTATGTGTTGCAGTTATCTCCTGAAAATGATCTTTAGGGGACAATTCATAAAATGTCTATCTCTCATAGAGTTGTGTGAAAAGTCTGTAAGATGAAACAGACAATGCATAATTAAGCTAGTATGCTGCCTATTGCTGTACCAAATGAAATTTAAGTTTCTGTAATTTCATAAAATTGTAGTGTCATTTATAACAGAAGGAAGAAGGAAACAAAGAAAATAAATAACTATAAAACAAATACTATAGGACAACAGTAATAATAACATGAGCAGCATAAACAACACCATTTAAAAAGAGCACATAGTAGGGACTGTATCGGGGTGGGAAATCTGTGGTGAACTGGCCACACACGGTTCATTAAGGTTAACCTCTGGCAGGCCACCAGATGGTTTGTTTATCTGGGCATCTGCAGGAACAGCAGCTCGCAGCTCCCAGGGGCCACAGTTCATCATTCCTGGCCAATAGGAGATGTGGGAGGCACGCAGGCCTGATCCCCACTTCCCGCAGCTCCCATTAGCTACGATTAGCAAACCATGGCTACTGGGAACTGCAGGGCTTTCTGCTTATGGATGCTTAGGTAAACAAAGATGTTGGTGGCCCTCTAATGGCTAACCCTGATGAACCTCAGGCCGGAGGTTCTCCACCACTAGATTAAATATTCAAAGGGACAGACTTCTTTTAAGGGTGATATTTGTATACTTTTTTTGCCAGATGTGATTGAATTATGGATAGAAAGATGAGTACATGAAACTTTCACCATTTTAATGCAAGTGCAAAGCTTTAAAATGGACTATTACTTGTTTCTGAGAGTGATAGGTGATTGTTCAGATGATTTAATTTCTTCCTTGCCAATCTTAAAAATGGACAGCTTAGGGTACAAATAAATAGTTTATTGATAGCACTCTCTATGTTCAAATCACAGACCTCATTGATCTCAGTAACAGCCTGATTTCTGAGCATTTCTACAAATCAGACCCAAAGGTTTCAAGCCAGGAACTCCAAAAAATGAGGAATACATAATCAGTGATCTCTTGTGAAAAGCCTGGCTTAAGTGATTTGACTGACATCACAGAGGAACTAGTGGCAGAGATCAAGTTGGAATCCAGTTATCCAGAGTAGTATTCAACTGCCTTAACCATGAGACAACACTTTTTCTTGCTGCAATTCATAGCCTTATTTACTAAACACCTTCCAACTATTCTCCGGTTTCATGGCCTACTGGGAATATTAGTTGGTGGCTTCTCCATGAAGCCAGGAGCATGTGCAAAAATTCCCGAAACCATTCCCTTTTGAGAAGAGAGGGAGGCCCTCGAGTACATCTATCTAAATTATGATAGATTGCAACCTCTCTTGGTGGTCAACCTGCAGCCCTCAGGCCATGTGCAGCTCATCATGGTAAGCTGTTGGTGAGCTACCAGACAGGTTGTTAACTTTGCATCTGCAGATATAGCTGCCTGAAGTTCCTAACAAGTCCCTTTGGTATGAGCCACTTCCTGCAGCTCCCATTGGCCAGGAATGGAAAATGGCATCCAATGAGAGCAGTGAGCAGCTGTATCTACAAATGCAAAGTAGAAATCTGTCTGGTGGACTACCAGCGGCTTACCTTGAGAAGACGTGTGCAGCCTACAAGCTGAAGGTTGCCCAACATTGCCTTCTAAGGTTCTAGCTGCACTTCTCCCTGCACCTCTTATTTCTGTCACAGGCCACATGCAGCTCCACAAGCCTCGTCAATGTCCACCCTGTCCTAGCCCTGGCCAAGATAGCCACCCATCATACCAGAACCCAGGAAACTGGATGGGAGCAGGGGAGAGGAGTGTTCTGGGAATCTAGGGCCCATTTCCATTCCTTTAAGGTATGTCTACACTACAGCGTTATTTTGAAATATCTTATTTCTAAATAGTTATTTTGAAATAGCTTATTTCGAAATAACTCATCCACACACAAAATTTATTTCAAAATAGCATTTTGCGATTTCGAAATAACGCGTCCACACTGAGTGGACTGTGAATCTCATTTAAGGCTGGCTGGAACCAGTTCCGGCAGGGCATCAGGTCAGGACTTATTGCGTGGGGCTGCTGCCTGAGGCTAACTGAGGTCTGTGTTTAAAGGCCGCCCCCCGCTCCTCCCCCCAGGACAGCCAGTTCTCAGGTTTCCCTGCTTGCTTGTCTGCCTCGATGAGGGACAGCAAAGCATTTTTGTCTCAGCGTGCTCTGGTTGCTTTCACTCGGGACATCACAACACTCTGCAACGTGGAGCTAGAGCTGTCCCTGGGCACTCTGGTGCTTCTCTTGGATGCGTTGCTGCGAGCCTGGCTGCACTTTCTGCAGGCTGCCATCTGGGAGGTCCATCAGGGGGCTGTCAGTATCCAGGAGGCCCTGCAGGAGAGCTTCCACCCTGAGGAGCACTAAGAGCCTTCCTGGTCTGCCCCACTGGAGGTTTGTGCCTTATTCCTTCCTCATGTCCTTCCACTTACCCCTCTCTAACCCCCTTTCTGGTGTAAAATAAAATACACATATTTTCATAAATACAAACTCTCTTTACTTAACAACACGGGGGTGAGACTGGAGAAAGGAGGCAGGAGAAGGGAGACACCTGCTCACACATACACAGGTTGCTCCGTGATCTGTGGACAGCAAGGCCCACACACGCAGACCCTGGTTTCCGGTCCCCCGACCCTACATAAGGGGACAGTGATGGCACTCACACGTTGTTGCCTCCCTGGCCTGAGATAACACCGACGACAGATCTGCTGGGGCAGCTCGGGGATCCTGGCTTATCTGGGTGGTGCTGATGAGCTCCTCTGGCTCCTGGCTCTCCTCCTCCTCCTCCTCCTCCTCTATGACCTGGTCAGCGCCCTCTGCCCCAGGGTTGACAACCACCTGGGGGGCACGGACCGTCCCATCCCCCAGGATGTGGTCCAGGGTGTCGAAATAGGGGCAGGTGTTGGGTTAGCGCCTGGTTGGGAGCTGCACCCTGTGGCCCTGGCATAGGCCTGCCGCAGCTCTTTGATTTTCATGTGCACCTGCTCCTGGGTGCGCATGTGGCCTTTGGTGGCCAGGCTGTCAGCCATCCTCCTGTAGACGGTTGCATTCCTCCGTTTAGTGCGGAGATCATGGACATTGGAGGCCTCCCCCCAAACCTAAATCAGGTTCATGATCTCTGCACTAGACCAGGAAGGCTCCCGCCTTTTGCAGCCCCTGGCAGGCTCCTGGGAGCTGGGGGACTGGTCCTGGGGAGTGGTGGAAGGCTGGCTGCCGGTGGCTTTCTGGCTTCTGTTGTGGGGCCACTGGGTCAGGGGCAGTGACTGCTGGCTCTGGGCTGGCAGGCCTGGAGCTGGCACAGGCACTGTGGCCAGAGTCAACCCTTTTAAGGGCTCCGGAGGGGGGGGAGGGAGAGGAGTTTTCCTGGTTGTGCCCAGAGTGGCCACCAGGGCACCCTGGGAAGGGCTGGAGGCCCCCTATTTCAAAATAAGCATCAACACAGGGCTTATTTCGATTTAGCTATTTCAAATTTGGCGTTATTCCTCGTGGAATGAGGTTTACCAAATTCGAAATAAGCACTCTGCTATTTGTCTGTGTAGACACTAGGAAAGTTATTTCAAAATAACAGCTGTTATTTCAAAATAACTTTGCTGTGTAGACATACCCTTATGCAATAAAGTCTCTGAGGGTATGTCTACACTGCACCGTTATTTCACGATAACTAGCTTTATTTCAAAATAACAATGTGAACATCTACACAGCCATTCCATTATTTTGAAATAACGGATGGCTTATTCCGAAATCTGTAAACCTCATTCTACGAGGAATAACGCCTATTCTGAAATAGCTATTTTGAAACAAGGTGTGTGTAGATGATCCACTGTACTATTTCGAAATAGCCCCTCATCAGAACCATTCTAAGTTATTCTTCCCCAGTGCTTCCTGGGGCTCTAAACTGGGATAGTACATCTACAGTAGGGAAGCCTGCCTCAGACTAATTTTGAGGCTTCCCTGCAGCATAGATGTTCTATTTCGAAATAAGGTATTTCAGAATAACTATTCCAGTATAGTATCAGAGGGGTAGCCATGTTAGTATGGATCTGCAAAAGTGACAAGGAGTCCTGTGGCACCTTATAGACTAACCTTAGAGTCTATAAGGTGCCACAGGACTCCTTGTCGCTATTCCAGTATAGCTTATTTCAAAATAAGCGTGCAGTGTAGATGTACCCTGAAAAGAATTCCTTTGGGAGGTGTTCACTAACTCCTTAGATGTCATTAACAGGTATTGGGTGCTGTCCCAAGTTCTCTGCTCTGTGTCCCCCTCGGTTCCCTCATATTCAAACTTTGACTTCATTCCCATTTATGTTTTCTCCTTTTTTGCCCTTGTAGTCTGGCATGAGTGGGTCCCCTTCCCCTTAGTTGTAGGTGCACTCTTTAGTTTTGGGTAGCCTAGAATCTGCCATCCCATTACCCACAAACTGTACACACTTTCCATCTTCTGCTAAATATAAAACAAAAATCCTATTGACATCAGTATCTTTAATTTCATTTGTTTTATACACTTAGAAGGTTAATCCTATGTACTGAATGAAACAGAGCTCCTGGGGGGGGAGGGGGAGAATCTTTTTTAATGCATATACTAAAGGGGGGATTGAGGTTGCACAAGCAACTTAAATTGTGTTTACTAACTTTTCAGTGCTTGACTTTGCAACCTTAATAATGTTTTCTTAACATGATTTTTGAGTGGGTTATAGTAAATAGGCAAACTGAAGGGGGGGAAACAAAGAAATTCCATAATACGACACCATACTGAAACTCACATGTGTCACCAGCAGGACTGGAACTTTCACAGCCCACACACAAACCTTTGTCACTTGAAGTAGTGGAATAACCAACTAGCAACTATATTCATGCTCCATGCTTGTCAGCGCTACAGTGTAAGGAGATGCACACTCTCAGGGGGGGTTCATAGACATTTGCTGATAGCAGAGGAATGAAAGCCTCAAGACTCTTATAAGGGTACGTCTAGACTGCAAGCTTCTTTTGAAAGAAGAGATCTTCTGAAGAGATCTTCTGAAAAAACTTCTTCCAAAAGAGAGTGTCCACACTGCCAAAGCGCATTGAAAAAAACTATCTGCTTTTTCGAAAGATAGTGTCTATTCACTCGCATTTAAGCTGTGATTACTATGGATGGAGTGGCTACCAGAGCACCTGTGTTTTTTCCTGGAAGCCTCTTCTTTCAAAAAAACTCCCTCTTCTGCATCCAGACATGCCTTTTTCCAAAAAAGCTCTTTTGGAAAAGGCATTCTTCCTCGTAGAATGAGATTTAACAATTTTGGAAAAACACCTGCGTTCTTTCAATTTTCTTTCAAAAGAACGCAATAGCAGCGTGGACATAAGTGAAGTTTTTTTCAGAAAAATGGCCGTTTTTCTGAAAAAAACCCTGCAGTCTAGATGCACCCTTAGTTTCTATTCCAGATTCCAGAGAGAGTGCTCTGAAACATGCACAGATTCTTGTACCTATTGTCCAAAAACTTGAGCTCTACTCATAACTTGTCCCTGAATTAGTGTCTTTTCCCCATACCTGCTTCCTCATCCCAGTCCCACTTTCCTAGCCTGCCCAGTTCCAGTCTTCTTTTTTAGCAAGAACTAGTCTTCCCTAGCCTGAGGTTCTTTCTTTAAATCTACTCATCTCAACATTCCTAAATCTGGTTCTTGTCTTCTCTGTGTTTGTATGAGGCAACGGTTGCAGAAGTACAGCAGGGCAGTCTGAACCACAGTTTCAGGACGTGGTCCAACCCAGAGCAACCCAGAGTGTCATTAACAAAGAAAATCTTTTAAAGGCCTGGGTTTGAGGCATGCCCAGTATGTAAGAAATCTCCTGGGCTTTTAGCTGCAAAGCTCTATTGGAAGTTTCTACTGGACATGTGTGATTATTCAAAAGTTTATAAATTGGCCTTATTTAAATGAATTTTCACAGTAACAACAAAAGGCACATCTCTGACAAAAAAAGTGCATCTCCATCTAAGTTTCTTCTGCCCAGAAAGTCATTAGAACGTCTCAAAAAGGTCAACAGAATGAAACATGGAAAAAGCAACAATTTCCCCTAACCTTCTCAGAAATGGCTGAACCATTTTGGTGGAAGTTTTCCCAAAATATTCAATCTTTAAAATTTAAGTTCAAAATGCTTAAGCTTGTCAAGTAATTCAAAATGGTTTCTATTATGGGAAGTGTGGAGCAACCTTCTTTATAAGCTTTGCTACGTACAACTTCTCCTATAATTAAAGTTTCAAGATAGATTTCATAAACTCATAAACAATTTGCTTTTTTTATTTGAATATTATCATCATGGATGATTATCTTCATTTATACCATTTTGTAATTTTTTTCTAATCACTCGAATTTTTCTTCCTCAAACACAGTGTACTTTCAGCATTATGCAAACCCTGAATTTTGTTATTTCTTTCTGATAACTCATTGTGTCCTTGGTGTAATATATTGCTTTTTCTTGTCCTTGTTCCCATAATTATCTCTTCCTATACAGTCTCAGAACTTATTATTTATTGCCCTTGATCTCCTCTTTCTCTTATATTTTTACATAATCATGTCAGCACCTTAATTTATCATTGTTTGCCCAACAACTTACAGGAAGTGTGGTGTTTAAATTATCTTTGCATATCTTTGCCCCCTGGGTCACCTGGGATTTTTACAAATATATATAATAATCAATGAATTAGGGCAATTGAAAAAGGAGCAGAATAAGTCATGCCTAAGATATTTTTAATTTCAAAAGACCAAAAGCATAGTTCATATAAATATCAGTCTTTTATCATACATCATCATCAGTACATATACAATTTTCTTTAAATGCAACATAAGGTGTTGATGACCAACTCCCATAATCCCAGCCTAAGTTTACAAGAGAAACCATGGTAAAGACAGAAGCCCAGATTCACAAAGGTGCTTAGACACTTAAGTCCCAATTTTAGAAACCACTGCAATCTGTAAACCCCCAAGTCATCTGTTAAGTAATCATGTAAGCACCTAAGACAACTAGTCATCTAAACTTCAGCTATAAGTTCCCCATAAACCTAAGTTTCAATTTCTGGATGCTTCTTCTCACTCTAGGCATCTGCATGTTTCTCTTTCACCTAAATCCACACACGGGGAAAGAGAGCTGCACGAATGCCTGTCACATTCACCAGCCCAATTTAGAAGAATTGTAGGTTCCCAAAGACATTAAAGGTGTTGAAATAATTCAATCACTGTCCAATATTAAACAAAATTAAACAAGGTTTAGAGTTTGATGTATAGAGACATAAGTCAACTTACTACTGTGGGAAACACCCGACTGAAAACTTTTAAACCTTTTATTAAAAATGCAAAAAAATTATTAAGTAAGGTTTTCATTTTAACAGCATCTCTTGTTCACTTTCCCTTTTTCTGTGTAGAGGTTTAGAAAGAACATCCCACCCTACCATGGGCTGGCAGTCTCTTAGATGGACTAGTAATTTGACTAATAGAATTAAACTGTCTTCCTTTTTTATTTTTTCCCGATCATTTATTATTGTAGTTTATTGTGACATTTTATGACTTTTAACACACTTTTTCATTTGAGCTCATAATTATAGTAAATTCTTACCCCAGTTATCACAACAGACACAATCTGGTAAGTGTGTCAGAGGGTGCTGCCTAAAGAGGACGGATTCCATTCAAAACGTGGTTGAAGGAGAAACACAGAGGAGGTGCCCAAGTTGTCTTTTTTTAGCCCAAGGATTAGATCATTCACCTGAGATATGGGAGACCAAGTTTCAATTCCCCCTTTGCTCTGACAGGGAGAAAGAATGTGAATAGGGGACACTGCCTTTCCAGGACAGTGTTCTTTAGGGAAGGATCCTCAATTTTGGTGCAAAAATAATATTGTTAATGTTAGGTCATTAATTTTATCTGACATTTCCTTAATATTAAGATATAGCCATTGACTAACCTACCCCACAGTTCTACACACCTCCATAATCTAGCACTGAAGTTTTCTACAAAGCGAAGTAGTTAGTAATTCTACCTAGCTCTTATATTATGGTTTCCTTCACTAGATCAAAGCACCTTACAAAGTACCTCAGTACCATCCCAATTTTTCAGATGCAGCTTCTGAGACAGATGCCTTCTGAGGTATTATACTCATTCCTTTTCACAACGTGTCTTTTTATTCTTACCTTTTATGTATATAGAGATAAACCAACAATCTGGTCTTACCTGACATACTCTATTAGTTTCCAAACTGGCAAATCAATTACAGTACCTTCGTACTGTTAGAACTGTCAGATCTGCTGAATTCTAAAACTAGGTTGCATAATATCTAACTTGCTGCCTTTGCGCATTTCAAAGGGGCAGTGGATCCTAGGATCAGTTGGGGAGTCCCCAGCTGATGCCGGGCTCCACGTTGCACTGCCCCTTTGAAGCCCTGCAGCAGCGCTTCAAAGGGGCAGCACAGCATTAACACGTTAAAAAAATTAACATGTTAATCCTGGACTGCGTTAATCACAAGTGTTAACGTATGTCAATTGACAGCCCTAATATTAAGGGTTGGTTTTATGGGTTCTGAACATCTTCTGTGCTGTACTGACTTCTTTCATCTCCAGCATTCAGTAGTAGCAGCTCACAATATTAGGTCTTTAAGGGCACATGTACACAGAAGGGCTAAAGTCGAATTAAGCTACGCAACTTTAGCTACGTCAATTGAGTAGCTTAAATTGAAATAGTTTAATTTGGCTTTTGGCACTGTCTACACAGCAGGAAGTCAAAGGAAGAACATTCTTCCTTTGACTTCCCTTTCTCCTGACAAAATGAGGATTACAGGAGTCGGAGTAAGAAGCCCTCCAGCTTGACATTATTTCGAAATAAAGGCTTGTTGTGTAGACCAGCACAAAGGTATTTCAGAATAATATCAGTTATTCCAAAATAACACTGCTGTGTAGACACAGCCTAAATATTCATTAAATATTCTTATCCAATGGATAATATGAAATGTATTTTTTATTTAATTTGTTTTACAAACTTCATTTTCTGTCTGAAATGTCTTCTTTTTTTACTGGAGCTATTCTTGTCCAACCCTAGTATATCATGTTTTCACAATTTATAAAAGGCTGATTTATAAGAGACTTTTTAGGTGACAAGTAATTATGAATTCAGAGAAAAAATATTACTGTCATTTTTTTCTGTGCTTCTGAGACAGTGATAAGAAAAGGAAGGAACTAAACACTGATTGCTTTGACTACCAATATGTATACCCTTTGTTTCCTTCAACTCTCGGGAGTTATTGCAATTCCATCAGCAGTGTGTAAATTAAAATCCATTTTACTGAATGTTGTCAGCTAACCCCTCTTTAAAACATATCCTATGGGGAAATGAGATTTGAAATATATGCTTCCATACAGCAGGACAGAAGTGTCAAGTGATTTTCCCTCATCACTTCACCTGCAGAAGTATTACAGATTGGAAATTCTGTACTTCTAAAGCATAATTGTGGTTATACATGAGGCTCAGGCATGTGGTTAGAACATACAACATGAAGACTGAAGAAGACTATTATAAATATATCAAAGATGACAGTGAAATATTGTCATTACCAATCACTTCTTAAGTGTGCCAGGAAAGATATGTCACTGTCAGTGCTACTGTTTTCAAGTAATTTTGTGTGGCTGGACTTCAAAACTGGCAAAAGTTCATATTTATCCTCTTGATCTCCCTCTACTGAAACCAGGTAAAAAGAATTAGCCTGCTGTAAGCATTTAAGCCTGAAATGTACATTAATGAAGCAGTTCTACAGAGAATGTCTGATATGTTAATATTTATTTTGAATAAAATGACAAAAATCATAATTTGGAATGTGAAGAAACTGATAAAGTGCTCACACATATCGTACAAAAATGGCAAATTGGTTTTCCCCCGGACAACAAACAGGATTTTCTATACTCATAATTCTTTTTGGTGACTCTTTGCAAATTGAATGTTGCAATTGAGTATTCATAGTGTGATAACTTATTTTACTTGATACTTACCTTAGAATAATCAAGTTGAATCACATATAAGTGTTAACTTTATATGTCTTATTGATTTACCTAAACTTGTCTGATAATATTTAATAAAGTTAAGAGAGAAGAGTTATTTCATTGGGTGTGTTTTCTTTTAACGGTATATATTTCATGTGTTTTAACATATTTTAATAAAAATATTATGGAAAAAAGAAAGAGTGTGAGTAGATTGGTTAAAAAAGAGCCTACATAAGTACCAATTTAGCTGTACTTAATCAAGTGTTCAAATTGAAGCAGGTGATTGCTGTTTTGTTTTTAAACATGTAGGATCTTATATTTATGCATTTTGTGTTTATCTATTTCCTACTACTTTTCAGAAGGAGGTGAAGTTATTAGGTAAAATTTATAAGCTCATAGTTACTAATTAAATAGGTATCTTTGTCATAGGAGTAACATAATGTCAAAGGGCTAAATTTAACCGCAATGTAATTCTGTTTTATCTGGCCAAAGAATCTATTTGATGGTCTTCCCTTTTCTCACTTCTTCTTTATCTAGCGGCTCTAATATATCACAGCTGAAATCCGCTTCCTCTTTCAATTCTCAGGCCATTTCATTTTTTTTCTCCAAAATCCTTCATTGTCTTCCAACTGAACTACAAAGTTTTCATTCTCACAGCTAAGTTTCTCCACAATTCCTTCTACCATTTATGTCCTACTACTCCTACTCCTTCCCAGCTGTTCTTCTGTTTATTTCTTCATTGGCATCTTCTTTGTTCCTGCCTATGTATAGAATTCCTTATCTGTTCTTGTCTTCCATGTGACCTTGATCCTTTCATTCAAATCCTTTCTTAAAACACACTTTTTCTGATATTTCTAAACACACAAAACTGAAATTCACTTTAAACCAACATAAGTATTCATACATAAAGAACTTCCACCCATTTGTATTTCAAACCAAGAAAAAGAAACACATACAATAAACATTTATTTTTCAGTGCTATCTAGGATTGTAATGACTTTTCTTTCCTACAAATATTTCCTGCAATAGAAAATGGCCAGAATTTCAGACATTACTTTCTGGTAATTTTGTACATGTTGAACTTTTAACAGTAGCCCCTTTATTTATGTTTGGAGTGTAGAATTTGAATTGATATTAAATTTCAAACTCCACTGTAAAGGTGTTATTTTCCTTCATGTTGGTACCTTCCGGGCTCACTAAAAAAATAATAATGTGTTTCTTCTGAAATGATCTCATACAATACATAGCTGTACATTAAAGTCCTCAAATCACAGAAACTTTGAAACTTTCTTGATATGTCAGACAAATTTCTTGTAAAGGGTGAAAACTCAAGGAGCATAATGATAGACAGATATATCAGCTTTCATAGCTATTCTCTGTTTTCTCATGTCGGAGAGAGGAAAACAAATCACTGCTTATGCTTTTTTCATTCAAATCTTAATCAAACTCCTACTTTTCATATCATGTGCTATTTTATAGAACAGAATCCAGTGTTCTATCATGCACTGAGTTATTTATATTAATAAATTATGAGCTATTGCTAATGGCCCAATTTTGATGTTTATTATTTTACTATTCATAGTTAAAAGGCTATCCTTTCTTTCCAATACTTTATTCAGTAATTAGCATATTTTAACTATTTTTCTAATTAAAATTAAATAAAACATTAAAGCATGGTTTTACACCTCCCTCTCCTCCTCCCCCCCCAAAAAAAACCCCCATAACCAAATACATTCAAACAAATGAATGACACTGTAGTGGTTAAGTAGCAACAAACTATGTTTCTTGATCTGTGACACTCAAAGAAAACATATTTTAAAAATATTCAATGAAATATAAACAAGTCAAATGAGAACTGTTTTCTTTTAGAAAGTAAGTTTCATGGTATCTATTTCTGTATATTTTCTTATTTTCTCTTTGTATTTTTAATGTTTTTATTTGATTTTCATCACACATACATGCCGTAGGCATTTTGTAGGATGACAGGCATTTTCTAATTAACTTAAATAAATAAATTTGCAACAAGATACATTGCACTCTTTATTAGGAAATTGGATATATTTTGATCTTAAAAGTAGACTTGCCCTAAGCATGAAATATTTCCTTAAATAGATCTGCCTTTTGAGATGCGAATAATTTCCACTTTTTCAGAAGAATTTTAGAGAGGACATTTTTTTTCACAATTGCCGTGGTATATGACAATATGCATAATGTTGTATGGAACATAAAGTTATAAGTAGCATATGATACACCTAAAATGAGACTGAATGGAATAATGTAGTGTGATTCAAACATCATTCTTTATCAAAAATTTAAATATTAAATATTTCATACTGTATTTGAAGATATAGACTAATTATTGTGGAATCAATTTTCAGTGTACAGCATGGTAAGTTAGCCACATAATCTTTGCAAATTCAGGAGAGTATAAATTGTATTGAAAATGCGTCATTCTAATACATGAAATTGAGACAGCTACAATTTATTTACAACTGTTCTCATTTCAGCATATTTTTAATACAAGTACATTCCATAATAAGTGTGGGATTTGCCATTTAATATAAGTGCAATAGCTAGCCACTGACGAGGATAAAATCCTCTAAATAACAATGAGTTTACACAAATTGTTTCAGCTGTGTTTCCGAATAGAGCAGTAAGCATCCAAATGTCATGGAGTGAGGTGGTCCATGAGGAGAAATATGTGATAAATTCATAAATGATGAATAAGAAGGAGACAGTGCAGATGTAGATTTTAAAAGAGACCTCTTACTGCAATTTAAGCCCATTGCTTGTTGTCCTATCCTCAAAGGTCAATGAGAACAATTTTTCTCCTTCTCCTTATTGTAACAACCTTTTAGATACTTGAAAACTGCTATCATGTCACCTCTCAGCCCAATTCTGTCAGTCTTTCCTCATAGTAATTTTTTCTAGAACTTTAATCATTTTTGTTGCTTTTCTCTGGACCCTCTCCAATTTCTCCACATTTTTCTTGAAATGTGGTGCCTAGAACTGGACACAATACTCCAATTGAGGCTTAATCAGTGCAGAGCAGAGTGGAAGAATGACTTCTTGTGTGTTGCTCACAACATTCCTGTTAATGCATCCCAGATTCATGTTTGGTTTTTTTGCAACAGCGTCATACTGTTGACTCATATTTAACTTGATGTCCACTATGACCGCTAGATCCGTTTCTGCAGTACTCCTTCCCAGACAGTCGCTTCCCATTCTGTATGTGTGAAACTGATTGTTCCTTCCTAAGTGGAGTACTTTACATTTGTCCTTATTAAATTTCATCCTTTTTACCTCAGACCATTTCTCCAGTTTGTCCAGATCATTTTGAATTATGACCCTATCCTCCAAAGCATTTGCAATCCTTCCTAGCTTATCATCTGCAAATTTATTAAGGGTTCTCTCTATGCCAATATCTAAATCATTGATAATGTTGAACAGAACTGGTCCCAAAACAGACCCCTGCGAAAACCTACTTGTTATGCCCTTCCAGCATGACTACAAACCATTAATAACTACTCTCTGAGAAGTGGCCTGTGCCCATGAAAGCTCATGATACCATCTACATGTTTTGTTAGTCTATAAAGTGCTACCAGACCATTTATTGTTATAAACATGGGAGTTATACTTTCTACCATCAGGTCCCTTGCATCTTGTACATGAGCCTTGTAAACATCCACAAAATATTTTTCTTCTTCAAAACCCTCCCTAAAACTCTCCTCTGTTGTGAGGCCTTGAAAAACAATCTCACTGGCTTGACAGTTTGTGTGTGTGGAGATTGCAGTCTATGTTGCTGACCATAAAGTTTCTTTTTTTCCTTGTACTCCCTTTAGCTTATTCTTGAATTGTACCCTCTTTGGGGCATTATCAGAAGTTAGATGTGTTTTATATAAGTGCCCGCAGAGAATATTAGGTGTAATATCCATGAGGAAATAAAAATGAATGATGAGGTCAGAAAAATGGCTAAAGCGTGATCTCCATTGCAAATAATTTGTAAGAGAAGACATCAATGACTAAGACATTGGTTATGAATGGACAGTAACAGACTACTGATTTTGGCTGCTTATGGAAAATCCAACAAGAGTGGTAGACCTAGGATGACTTGGAAGCGTACGATTATCAGCAACATAGAAAAAATTAATTTGAAATGGGAAGACTTAAGGTCACATGGCAGCTCATAAGCAGTTATGGAGATTGTGGGTAGCTCAATGTGCTAAAAGGTCTAAAGTCTAAGAATAATAACAATAATAACACCTCTAGATCTCTTCATGGGCATAGAGGGAAAAAAAAGATTTCTGAAAAACAGGCAGATTTTGTAATTTATTCATTGTATCTGATCCTGAATCTATTTGTGTCTGAACTTTGGATACATTGTGTAAGCATTTTTAAAGGACAATTTTTTGGTATTTCAGTTAGATTGATATTTCCACAAATGTAAAAAAAAAAAAAAAAAAAAAATCAGCCCAAGCACCAAATTTGCATTCCCATTGTTTCTCATGTTGATTTATGATAATGAAAAAACCCAACACCTTACTGATATTTTACTTTCCTGCCAAAATATTACTTGCCCAGAGTAATTAGAAATTTCCATATCCAGTTAAAATTAAAACTTAATGTCAAGTTCTGAATTTTAGATAATGCCAACATAAAATAATTAGATTAAGCTTGTATGAATGTAAGAAATTTTTCAAAAGTTAATAAAATAGTGTTAAAATGATATCTCATTCTATTCATCATAATTTCTCTACAAATACTTTATAACAAAGACCCATTTCTGTTTGTAATATGATTCCATTGTTGGACTATGCCAAAAGAAGGACAAAGAGACATTTGATATGGATACAATCAGGTTGCAACTTTACTATTAAATGTCTGGGACTATCTGGCAGATAAAATGTACAGTGCAGATAACCCCTTCTCCTCCATTTTCTCCCATAATTACCTGAGAGGTAATTTTACCAGATCCCACCTCTTCCCCTTTTCTACCCATCAACCAGATCCATTGCCAGGAACTTACAGTCCTTGGGAAAGGAGTTCAACCAACCCTTTCCATCCAGGTCCCGCCAGCAAATCCATTGCTGGGACCTTACTAATACTCATAGGAGAGCTGAGGTGAACTATAATGATGAGCTATTGGCTCTCTGCTGTACCAGTCATAAGCATCCCCAACTGACCCCAGAATGCAGTTACTAACCACCTCTCCCTAAATCCTTTTCCCAAGCCATTTATCTCTAACTGCAATGCCTTCTTTTATGGTGTACCCACACTGAACATCCACTATACACTTAAATAATAAGTTGTGACATATGTCCTATCTCCCATAGTGTTCTGCATGAACAGAGCCCACCTGAACCTGGTGTGGGGAAGTTGAAAAACCCCTACTGCACCTTGTCAATATGGGAGAAAGGGATAAATTCTTTCCAGCCCCACTCAAAAGGGCAGCTAATGTAATTCCCACAGCAGATATGGCCAATAACCTGGTATATTTATGATTGGAATAGGGAGGGGGCGTGGGTGCTCCAAGCCTGCTGCATGTGAAGAGGAAGATTTAGGCACAGGCTGACCTTTTTAACCCCTCATTCCTGGGTAGTAAATCAGCCACTGTGCTGACCTCTTTTCCATCAATTTTATGTCTCCCTCCCTTCAGGCCATCAAGCATAATTCTCTCTTGGCCAGCCAAACAGATAACCTCTTCCTCTGCTCTCCTCTCACCCCGGGCTCAAAATGCAAGGCAATGATTCTGACAAGTGACAATGCAGAAGGATTACATTCTTATTTAACAGATCTGTTCCTTGTTTAAATTCAGATTACTTTAGTAAGTGTGAATGGCTTTCTTACTGCTTTCTACACCTGTTATCTCTGCAGAGCCAATGCAGCTAAAACATCTGGATTTTGCTTCTCTTTGTGCACCATTAGAAGAATGTTTACTACATTCCAATTATATATATTACCTGAAAGCAACTGGTGAATTCAGATGTCACTTCCCATAGCATATAGTCTGCAGAGCTTTTATTAGTGGAGGGTGATGAGTGAGGAGGTATCTGAGCCTTTAGCTATCATCTTTGAAAAATCATGGAAGACTGGAGAGTATTGCAGAAGACTGGAAAAGGGCAAATATAGTGCCCTTCTATATAAAGGGAAATAAGAACAACCCAGGCAACTACAGACCAGTCAGTTTAACTTCTGTGCTGGGAAAGATAATAAAGCCAATAATTAAGGAATTCATCTGCAAACACCTGGAAGAATATAAGGTGATAGGTAACAGCCAGCATGGTTTGTAAAGAACAAATCATGCCAAACCAATTTGATAGCTTTCTCTGATAGCAAGTCTTATGGATAAGAGGGAAGCAGTAGACATGGTATACCTAGACTTTAGTAAATCATTTGATATGATCTCACATGACCTTCTTATAAAAAAACTAGGGAAATAGAACCTAGCTGGAGCTACTATAAGGTGGGTCATAATTGACTGGTTAACCATTCTCAGTAGATACTAATGGTTCACAATCATGCTGGAAGGGCATAACAAGTGGGTTACTGCAGGGGTCTGTTTTGGGACTGGTTCTGTTCAATATCTTCATCAGCAATTTAGATATTGGCATAGAGAGTATGCTTATTAAGTTTGCAGTTGTTAGCAAGAGAGGAAGGATTGCAAATGCTTTGGAGGATAGGGTCATAATTCAAAATGATCTGGACAAACTGGAGAAATGGTCTGAGGTAAATAGGATAAAAGTTAATAAGGACAAATGCAAAATAGTCCACTTGGGAAGGAACAATCAGTTTCACTCATACAAAATGGGAAACGACTGTCTAGGAAGGAGTACTGCAGAAAGGGATCTAGGAGTCATAGTGGACCTCAAGTTCAAGTGTGATGCTGTTGCAAAAAAAGCAAACATGATTCTGGGATTCATTAACAGGTGTGTTGTGAGCAAGACACGAGAAGTCATTCTTCCACTCTACTCTGTGCTGATTAGGCCTCAGTTGGAGTATCATGTCCAGTTCTGGGCACCACAATTCAAGAAAAATATGGAGAAATTGGAGAGGGTCCAGAGAAGAGCAACAAGAATGATTAAAGGTCTAGAGAACATGATCTATGAGCGAAGACTGAAAGAATTGGACTTGTTTAATTTGGAAAGAAGACTGAGAGTGGACATGATAGTGGTTTTCAGGTATCTAAAAAGGTGTCACAAGGATGAGGAAGAAAAATTCTTGTGTTTGGCCTCTCATGATAGGACAAGAAGCAATGGGCTTAAAATGCAGCATGAGAGGTTTAGGTTGTACATTAGAAAAAACTTCCTAATTGTCAGGGTGGTTAAACACTGGAATAAATTGCCTATGGAGGCTGTGGAATCTCCATCACTGGATATATTTAAGAGCAGGTTAGATAGACATCTATCAGGGATGGTCTAGATGGTGCTTGGTCCAGCCATGAGGGACTGGAGTCGATGATCTCTCAAGGTCCCTTCCAGTTCTAGTATTCTAGGAGAAAATAATAAAGTTTGCCTCTCAAATCCTGGGTTACAAAATAGAGTGGAAAATCATCACAAAGAAAATTGGTACCCATTACTGCTATATATATATAGTCACTTATTCCGTATAAAACCACATGTAGATAAGGATTTTCTAGTGCTGAAGTGTCTTTCTTGCTATAGATTTGAATGTTTTTAAACACGGAAGTATAGCAACAGATTAAATACACTTGTAAATTCTGTAGCAAACACTTTTAGAGGGAGTGGAAATTTGTGTTCAACATACACTCGTTGTGTAGCTTGGCTAAACAAATCTGAGGTCACAGGTTTCTAACACATAGCTATCCATGCAGCATATCTTTATGAGCTTCTTTTTGCTGAAAGCATCAGTGAACGTTGGCTACTTCTGTCCTTTCATGTCTGTATGAATAGTCTGCTAAATCTGCTTTATGAACAGCATGAGCAACTCTCTTATATAAAAAGCTGTAAAACTTTCTGAATGTTCTATAAATTGTTTCAGTTTTTTTTTTGTGTTGGATGAACACTAACTTTCAATTGTGGTACGGTATTACTCCTGTTATACTCATTCAATCCCATGCTATGAATTGGTTTTGTGGTAGCACTTTAACTTATGCCACATTCTATTATGCTGTCAGATCTATTATGCTATGGGGACAGTCTCTTAAAAGAAGTGCAGGAAACCCCATTGAATTGAACATTTAAAACTAGATTGGGCAAAGCATTTGAAAATGCCCTGTGGGGAACAGTTCTTCATTTGCAGAGATGGACTGGATTATCTTTTAATAGGTATCTTCTCTCTATGACCTCTCTTCATCCAGGATGAATTTGTATCATACAAATACTCATTATGTGCTTGATTCTGCTCCTGCTGACATCTTTGGATATGCGAGTTGGGCCTATATATAAAATGTAAGGTGAAATTCTGGCCCCATTAACGTCAAAGACAAGTTGACTATGGAAACAGGACTTCACACATAATATATACATAGGTTTTACATGAAATATGTCATGATTTAAATATAAATTAATTCTGCTATTGCAGATTATTTTCTAAATATCAATTAAGCCTGCCTTGTTCTATGCTTCTGAGCAGGGGCAATATGGGGGAAGGGCATACATGGTCACATACTTCTCCCAAAAATGCTGAGTGGAAGCAAGAAGGCAGTGGTGGAGTTGGAAGGAAAGTGGTCTTCCTTGGGGTCAGAGCCTTTCTCTTCTGGTTCCACTGGGATCCAGAAGTACAGTGGCAGTACAATGGCTGCACTTTCTCAGTCAGATGCTCTGTTGCACTGGGCAGCATCATAGGGAAGCAATGTGGCTAGATGCTACCTGGGAGAGTGCCTGGGAGAGGACAGAGCACCCCACAATGCTTACCAGGTAACCTGCCATGGGAAGGGGACAGAGAGAGTGCAGGTGGGCAGAACAATTTACATGGGGGAGGAGGGTCACATGAGGGGATACATCCCTCCCCCCAGCTGGTGCCTCCTTTATCTCCCTCCCATTAGTCATCTGAGATTGATGGAAGTAATGATGGCAAGAGAAAGAGCCATTTAAATCTTTATAAAGCACCTCTAGGTGCCAAGACATTTAATAGTGTGCCAAGACATTTAATGCATCCTAAGGGGTTAATGGTCTATGATGTACCAATGATTTTACTTTATTTTTCATTTATTGTGTGATGTTATGATTAACTATCATGTTATTTCATACATAATCATTACATGCCAAATAGTGTTACATTGTAAGGTTATAGAAGTATAAGATTGATTAATAGTTACAAGGAATAATCTAAGTAAGTAGGGTTGAAATACAGAGCCTGGCTGAGTCTTGTAAATTATTATCTTAGCCATAGTAGGACACAGAGTTAAAAAATACTGATATAAATAAGCACCCAAAGAATACCCCAATGCCATAGAGCATGGGAAAAGATGTACCAATTGTTGATATTTTGAAAAACTAATAGTAAAAGTAATATTTTGCTTACTAAATTCCTGATCATCACATCTTTCTAAAACATGTCCTAACTGGAGGGTACACTATGTGCAGAAATGCTAATAAGGTATAGTCAGAATTACTTTTTAAAAGAGGGAGTCTAGATAAGGTAAACTGAGCTCTCCATGGCAAATTCTATCAGGAACCATCTCTTTACTGATGGTCAATCCGTGACAGACCCATCAGACCCTAACACTGTTCTTAAGGATGTGAATATAATTATATTTGTAACTTGTGTCTAGGTCTCCATAGAATTTCTATATATTTGGGAAATAATAATTTTAATTAGAACTTTAATAAAATTTGAACAACAGCTAAGTTTTTGCCTTGTAAATATATGTGTGCCCACTACATATATTGGTCTTTATGGATACGTCTACACTATGAGTTTTCTCAGCAAAAAATATGCTAATGAGGGACTCATTTGCATGAGTCATGATCTCATTTGCATATTTTCTGCTGATCCATTGGGGCATAAGGATCTTGTAGAAAAAGCGGGTTTTGCGCAAAAAGAAAACATCCACACTGCTTTTTTTGCGCAAAAACCCCAGCGCAAACATGGATTGGCAGAAAAGATGCAAATGAGATCGTGACTCATGCAAATGAGTCCCTCATTAGCATATTTTTTGCTGAGAAAACTCATAGTGTAGACGTAGCCTACGTGTGCTTCGTTTTTATGTTTTCTTAGAGACTCTAATTTGAAGCAAGTAGCAGAGGTGACTTTCACTCTCTCACACTCGAAACTGAAGAGACCAGAGCTGGACCCATGTCAGTATAATTTTACCTTGCAAAATTCACTTGAATAAAATAAAAGGCTACACTGACATATCTAACTTTCCAGTCCTGCATATGTGTCATCAGTATATATTTGTCACCAGCAGATCTTAAGTGATGGATCTCATGTGAGCTACACAAAAGGCAATTCACTTTTCATCAATTGCACTGTTTGTTGACTCTATCCCTTTTGGTTGGAAAACTTGAAGGGATACAGATGTCCTAATTTTCTTGCTTCAGATATGGCTATTACAGTCTGCAACTTGAGAATAAGTGAAATGTTTAGAAAACAATGTGTTGACCTCAATGCAAAATATACACGCGTGAAAAAGAAAATTGAAGACATAATTCCTACAGTTTCAAGTTGAATGAAGAGTGCCATGCTGTTTAGAGTGACTCACAATTGTGAGTTCCTATTTCAGGGCAGACTGTCAGAAGATGAGGGCAAACAGATCACCCACACTTGTGATATGTTCTGTTATTAGATTTCACCAAGCCAATAACAAATGTGAACTCCAGTATCTCCAATATCTTACCGTGAAGTCACAGATCTTTTCAGGCATAACACTGAATTTTGCGATAACATATTATTAACCAAACAGCACAGCACATCAGGCTTCTCCCAGCCCCAAGAGACCAGTCACTTACCAAAAATCAAATGATACTCCAGATCTTACACCAAAGTTGGTATGAGAATCCAATTATATAATCTGCTATTGGCTTATTGGCTAAGAAAAAAATGAATGACAGATATTGAGAAATTAACCAGCCATACCGAAAGAAGGACAGGAGACAATTGATATGGATTTATCATGCCACAAATTTGTTGTTAGTTGTCTAACTACCCAGCAGATGACAGTGTACAGTGCTGGTAAGCCCTTGTTCATTCTGTAATTACCTGTGGGGTTTCCACCCGCTCCTCCTCTTTTTCCATCCAACTCCCATCCAGTATATTTATTGTCAAGACCTTACCATACCTGGGGGGTTTTACCAGCTCCCCCACTTTTCTGTCCAGGTCCCCCCAGCAAATCATTGCTGGGACCTTACTTTCCCCCCATAGGAGAAGTATGATGGGCTATATGAAAGGGGAGTTGGTTCCTTATAATTACAACCATGAGAGCCCCAAACCCCACGTCATTCTGTTCCTTTAAAAAGCACTTACTTTTTCAGTCCTTTACCAGGCCATTTATCCAATCACTGGATGCCTTCCCTATGGAGTACCTGCACTAGACATCTGCCACAAGGCGGCTCCAGAAATTATTTTGGCTGCCTCCCCAAAAACCCAGTCAGGTTGCCAGAACCCAGACATCTTGCAATGACATTTTGTTTAGCAGCCCAGAAAACATATTACCCCTCAAGTTTGAGAGATGAACCCCCATTCTACCAAATACACTCAGTTGTACCCTGCCGTATACAAAAGAGCATCAAGCCCCACATGCCGGATGCCAATTCCATGTGCCACGACAGAACAACTCTCCACAAATCTGGCCCAGGTTTGCCCTACTCCTATTTCTGTACAGCTGACCTGCTTCAGCCATGCCCCATCTGCAGTTGGCAATCAATCCACCCCAATCTTGTTTTCCCTTTGTTATTGTCCCCTACTGCTCTGGCAAGAATGGGTAAATGCACCCATTGTTATTAAATGCTCAGCAAATATTACTGCATGATTTGCGCCCCTCCTGAGCTTGCAGTAAAGGAACAATCCAGTATCTGTGTGAACTCATGTTCCTCCCCAAAACATATTGTATGTCTACTTGATTATATCAACATACTTAAACCAGGCAGGGCTTCACCCCAGATAATGCTGTATTACAACACCTGCATAGATGAGTAAGGCAGCCTCCCAATTTCCTCTTGTTATTGGCACTCTAAGGCACTTTGACAACTCCTTATCCTGTTTGTTCTGTTCCAGAGTACTTTCTGTCAATGCAAATGAAATGTATTTCTTTTCATTCAAGTCTCTCCAGAAAAATTATTTTGAAGATCTGTTTTTCCATCCAAGTCACTCCAGAGAATGTATCCCCAGGACCTTACAATACCTGGGTGGATTGCACTAGCTTCCCATCTTTTCCCATCTAGGTCCCTCTATTGTCAGAACAATACCATCTACCTCCTCATACGAGGGTTGAGGTGGGCTATAAGAATGAAGGGAAAATAAGCCCAGGAGTTTCAACCACATATCTTTCCCTCCCTGTCCCTGCAGCTCCCCTTGGCTGAGACCAGTGAACCTAGCTACTGGAAGTTGCTGGGCTCCGTGCCTACAGATACTCAAATAAACAAATTGTGCGGTGGTCTTCCATGGATGAGAACTACTGGACTAGCCTAATGAGGGCTTTTCTAATCCTCTTACACTCCTATGATTCCATGATTCAATGGGGAAGGGGACTCATTTTTTGTTGCACCTGTGAGTTTTCATTTTGAGTGTGTGCTTTGTCTATTTAAATCTTGTTATTAACATGATATAAAAATAACTAATACAGACTTTGTGGACTCCTATAGCTTGGCACCTCCAGAGTAAACTCCTGGCTGAGAAGAAAAGATACATTTATACTCATAACGGTAGCACTTCTAATTCACTCAGTTCACTCCCAAATTTATATCCTGTTAATGCTGGACATACATTGCATGTGTCTATTAATGCTAATTTCAGATGTAGACTTCTGATAGCAGCTAGAGCTCTCTTATGCTGACAGTCACTATTGAGGTGCAGAAACCTCTAAAATAATTATACAATGTAGAAACTATTAATAAGGCACTTCAGAGACCAGTCAAAACTAGAAAAGGATGGAAAGAAGCAGTCATATAAAGTAAGTGTCCATATACAGGCAAGATAATTCATTTTGATTCAAACTAGAATAATTTCTGAATTAGGTATGGTCTGTGGAAAGTTTTTTGTTACTTTTAATCAGTGAATGATGGTTGAGACAAACATACAGAAAAGATGATTTATGGTCTTCTACAATCATTTGTTAAATTTCAGTTCTATTGAAGACCTCCTGGTGAATCATCTAACTGAACACTTCAATCAATAAACTTCAGAGGGGTAGCCGAGTAAATCAGAAACTGGCATTTAAAAAAAAAAACTATGAATAGTCTAGCAGCACCTTAAAGACTAACAAAACATGTAGATGGTATCATGAGCTTTCATGGGCACAACCCACTTCTTTAGATGACTG
The DNA here is from genome assembly GCA_032595735.1 of Pelochelys cantorii. Taxonomy (NCBI): domain Eukaryota; kingdom Metazoa; phylum Chordata; order Testudines; family Trionychidae; genus Pelochelys; species Pelochelys cantorii. The sequence continues at coordinate 92,515,589 of CM064326.1, forward strand.
GAGTATTAAAAGTCCAGATCCAAGAATAAATAAGGGAAGGGGGAGGAGGGAAAAAGGGGGAAAAGAAAAATAAGAGAGAGAAAAATAGTGAATCAGATTGTTCAAGTTACAAGAAGCCGATAAGAACAATTTGCACATCTTTAAGTACCCATTGTTTCATTGGTTAAATCATTAGGATATGGAAGGTAGTGTGTTAGCCAGCCAAAGTCTTTATTCACTCCTCTCTCATAGGAATCAAATTTGTAAATGAAGTTTAGTTCCAACCCTTCCCTGTGTATTTGGCTTGTGGAATTGGCCTGAAACAACATGGTGACTTTGAGATCCATTAACGAGTGCCCAGGCAGGTTAAAGTGTTCTCCAACAGGTTTCTGTGTGTTGCCTTTTTGGATATCTGATTTGTGTCCATTAATTCTTTACTGTAGAGACTGTCCAGTTTGGCCAATATACATGGCAGAGGGGCATTGCTGGCATTTTATGGCATAGATCACATTAATGGATGTGCAGTTAAATGAGTCCATGAGTAGTGGCTGATGTGGTTGAGTCCAGTGATGATATCACTTGTGTAGATGTGTGGACAGAGTTGGCACCGGGGCTGATTGCAGGGCTGGGTTCCTGAATGATTATGATGGAGGTGTGCTGCGTGGTTACTGGAAATAATTTGTTTGAGGTTAGGGGGTTATCTGTAGGTGAGAACTGGCTTTTCCCCCAAGACCTGTGAGAGTGAGAGGTCATTTTCTAGGATAGGTTGTAGATTGTTGATAATGCACTGGAGGGGTTTAAGTTGTAGGCTGTAGGCGATAACAAGTGGAATTCTGTTGTTTTCTCTTCTTGATCCGTCCTGAAGTGGGTACTCTTCTGGCTCTGCCAATCTGTTTTTTTTCACTTTTCTGGGTGGGTATTTCAGTTTTGCTCTATACAGATTCTGTAGGTGTTTGTGGGATTGGAGCAAACCCAGTTGTATCTTAGGGCTTGGCTGTAAACATTAGATTGAGAAATGTGTCTTGGATGGAAGCTAGAGGCATGAAGGTAAGTCTAGTAGTCTGGTATAAAGTGGTGGAAATGTGTCCAGCATGTAATTGTACTGTAGTATCAAGGAAGTGGATTTCTCATGCGGACTGATCCAAGCTGAGGTTGATGGTGCGGGGGAAGTTGTTGAAATCTTTGTGAAATTCTTCAAGGGTCTCTTTCCCATGGGTCCATATGATGAAAATGTCATCAATATAGCATAAGTAGAGTAAGGGTGCAAGAGGGCGAGACCTGAGGAAACATTGTTCAAGGTCAGCCATAAAGACATTGGCATATTGTGCCCATGACAGCTCACGATACCATTTACATGTTTTGTTAGTCTTTAAGGTGCTGCTAGACTGTTTGTTGTTTTTAAAATTACTTCAATTAATAGAATGTCCTTAGTTGAACTACTGGCTCTGAGATATACAGATATAGCTCGTCAATTGTTTTCAGTCAACCTGAAAGTATTTGCAAATTTGACATGAATTTGCTGAATGGTTTTGAACTTTTCTCTTTTTGACTTAGCTGCCAGGTAGTAAACTTTCATGTTGTTTTTAGATTAGTGGTTATTGCACCGACTCAAGCTGTAGGAAACTCATATTCAATTTCTCCCTCTACCTAAAATACAGAAGGGATTTGAACTTGGGTCTCCTTTATGACATATTCCACCTTTTAGAAATAATGTCATAGTCATTAGCATAGGAAATTGGGGTGTTGTGCCTTTGGGAGGAATATACAAAACTTCTGGCTACAAAGGCATCTTACACACATTCCCTGGTCCAATGACAATTAATTGTCATTCATAGAGGCAATTCATAGATATACACAAGACAAAAGTTATACGGAGGCCACTTTCTCCTTTTCATCCATCATTTTAGCAAAGAATACATATTTATTTCTGTCCAAAAATAGATTTTTGAGTCTCTGATTTTTTAAAAAATGTTTTTATCAGAACTTCTTTTCTCTCACTCATCTCGCCAATTTGCCCAGTTCTATCAACAATATAAATATATTAATAAAACCAAATCTTTATTACCACTAAGAACAAGATGTGAGGCATGTCCAATTTAAGAAAAAATATTTAAGCCTGATATGCTTACAGGCTTATCTCCAGGAATATTCTAAATCTTACTCCTGGTTCCAGTATTGACTCCCCATGTGAGTTTGAGCAAATCTCTGCCATATCCACCCCAGCTGTAAAATGAAGCTATGATATGTACCCTGCACATTGATATTGAAAAGATTATTTAATGCCTGAAATGTTCTGAAAACCATTAAATAATTTAAGCATTATTATGTTTTTTTCCATCAATTTTCTTCTTTGACAAGTACTAGCTGGCAGGGGGGAAAATGTTGTCAAGGTTTGTTTAAATTGAATCACTGAAAGCTAAATGAACAAAATGTCTTGTTACAGAACAAGTTATAGCCTATGAGAAAATAATATAGATGAAATACACTGTGAAAGCTGTAGCCTCTTTCTTGAAAATGGCTTAGCCAAGTACAGTAATATCTCTTTCTCTGGAATTTATTCTAAATGTGCAAAGCCAAACAGAAGCCCTGTAAATCAGGGTTTTGTGATACCGCCACTGGAGGCATTCATTAATAATTCACCATATTAATCTGATGTTTGATAAAAATGAATATTGGATTTCTATGCCTTTGCATTCAGCAAAAACAAAGTCACTTTTTATTACACTAATATAAAATTAAGACAGCATTAGAAAATCATTTAAGTGGGCTCATCTGAAACTTGCTGATGAGGAAAATCTCGCTGAAGAAGTGAAGTGAATAGAAGTTCTACTAAAGCTGGATATGATTGAGGCTACATCCACACTGCAGGGTTTTTGTGCAAGAAGTCTTTTGCGGAAGAGCTCTTGCGCAAAAACTTCTTGCGCAAAAGCACGTCCACACCTCAAAAGTGCATCACTTTTGCAATGCGCTTTTGCGCAAGAGAGTGTCCACACTGCATGGATGCTCTTGCACAAGAAAGCCATCAGAGCACCTGTGCTTTTTTGGATAGGCTGTTTTTGTGCACGAAACCCCTGCGGAGCGTCCACACTTGCCTTTTTGCGCAAGAGCTATAGTGCAAAAACGAGTTATTCCTCGTAGAAGGAGGTATACCTACACCACAAAAAGCCCTCTGTTTTGCCATTTTACTGTTGACTTACTTGCGCAAAAGCGAGCTTGAGGTGTGGAGGCTCCACGGGTTTTTGTGCAAAAACGGCTGGTTTTGCGCAAAAACCTTGTGGTGTAGACGTAGCCTGAATGGCACCATCCATCACCTTATTTAGTGGATAACATAAAAAAATTGTGTTAGATTAACTTGAATCAAGTCAGTCATGCTAACATGAAACTAGGAAAACATATATTAATTATTTAATTCTGAGCCTGATCCATTATTTTGTATGATTGCAGTTTTATATGGAGCATTGGTGGCATAAAACAGGAATAATGCTGTGGCAGATTGGAGAAAGATCAAGTGCTGGTCAAATAATTCATTTTAAATAATTTAGCTGATGAATGTTGGCAGTTTACTTCAAATATTCTATTTAAGGCCCCTTTATACTGCCCTGGCAATGATAGCAACTTAAATTATACTTAAACTTAAATTTTAGTTAATGTAATTTGCTCACAGAAAAACAACTTATATGGGCAGAAAAATGGAAATGTGCTTCCATCTAAATGAGAATCAGTGCCATATTAATTTATTTATTTAATTTTCTGACCAATTTTAATCCTAATTTGTATTTTCCAAACCAGGAAAAGAGTCAATGTTTTGATTAAATTTAAAGATTTTTTTTAGCTATGATACACCAACTGGTTTTAATTGCCTTATCAACACCCATGTAAATTTTTGTTGATCATCTGTTGGAAAAACTAATTTTGGGAAAAAAGTAATGCTTGAGGGGCAGTAATAGGCTGTGGAACTTTTTCACTTGGCACTTTGCAATATTTTGTATTTAAAGGGTTCTCTTTGCCTACCAAATTTGATAAATTCTCTTGTAGCATATAAAAACTAGATTTCCAAAAACAGAACATAAAAGTGTGCTTGGCAATATACTACTCAAATTATATTTTTTGTACTGCATTTTTAGTTTTTTATTAAACTTTATTGTTACATTAAAAATAAAACTGCAGGAATGGGGCAGAATACACTTAGGCTACGTATACATTGCATCCCTCTTGCGCAAAAGCCGATGCAAATGAAGCACGGATTAGCATATTGTTGTGCTTAATTTGCATAATTAATTAGGGGCCATTTTTGTGCAAGAGGCTTTTGCGCAAAAAGGAGTCGTCTAGACAGCTCTTTTTTGCACAAAATCTCCCTCTTGTTCAAGAGCCGTTCTTCCTAATTTTTTCAGGAAGAATGGCTCTTGTGGAAGAGGGGGTTTTTGCACAAAAAGAAGCTGTGTAGACTGCTCCTTTTTGTGCAAAAGCCTCTTGTGCAAAAACGGCCCCTAATTAAATATGCAAATAAAGCACAGCGATATGCTAATCCGTGCTTCATTTGCATAGGCTTTTGCGCAAGAGGGATGCAATGTAGATGTAGCCTTAGGGTATGTCCATACTACAGAGAAGTTTGAAGCTGCCACTGTTGATCTTCCAGGGTTCAAATTAACAGGTCTAGTGAAAACACGCTAATTCAAACTGAGAGGGGCACTCTGGTAAATGCCAGTAGTCCTGCTTCCTCGAGGAGGAAGGGAAGTTGAAGGGAGAGTGTTCTCCTTTGACTTCCTGCAGAGTGGACAGTGGCAAAAGTCGAGTTAAGGTATTTCAACTTCAGCTACACAATTAACATATCTGAAGATGTGTATCTTAATTTTACCTTCTCCCATAGTGTAGACATACCCTAAGTGTCCATAATAGCAGTGATATGTTGAAAAAGGGCTAAGGCATCCGATTTTTCAGCCAGGAAAAGAAACCTTCTCAAAATATTAGAAATAAAGGGTTTGGTTAGAAAAACAAAAGAAAACTATATGTTTGTGTCATCATTAGAATTGTGCCAAAAAGAAAGCATTTTCTGAGCTCATGTTAGGGCTGCTGGGATTTCAAGTGATCTGAGAGATTTTGGTTTGTAATTTGAACAGATCCAAACAGCCTCCCAAACAATCTAACACTCTTGCACTGGTATCTGGAGATCATGCTTTCCACACATGCATCCAGACCTGCTCTCTTTATTAGGACTTTATTGAGGGATGGGTGCTAGCTTTTAATTTCTGCCCCATCTGTCATCATCTGGAGATGGCAAGCAATTAAGCAATTTGTAGGGTACCATTTGGTTAGGCCAATAACCCTTCAAGAGAACCAGAATCTTCAGAAAAAATGCTGCAGAGTACTTCAAAAAGCAATAGAAGAGCATGCCATCTGAGGCCATTATTGTTCTCTCTCTGCAGTGAAGTGGTATGACTATTTCATACAAAAAGAAACTCTGAATGGCAATTGTGAGTATGTTAGCCAACCCCATATGGGCTCTTGGGGAATCAAAGACTTTATGCAGTTGAAATACTAGATCAAGATTAAGAACTTTCATGCCCTGCTACTGCTAGTGGCCACGCTATGTGAAGAATAAACTGTAGTAACTACCTACACAACTTTGTCATGTTTTACTTTACCTTGATTGTGCCCACTAGTGGAGCCTCAGTAGGGTGTAGGTTTTGTAAAGTCAATTAATATTAAAAATGGCTGTTGATATGAGCTGAACGTGAATTGCCAAAAAGCCTTGCATACAACAATCTTATAGAGGAAAGGTGTACAAAAGTTCCCAGAAATTTGGCTCTCTGAAAATTTTAGTTGAATTGCTGCAAGCACTACAAAGTTTAGTCGCTTGAGGTGGCATGTGTTTTTTTAAGGAATCTCTGCAATAATATTATTATTCCTGGAACCAGACTCTATTGACCAAAGGCGTGGAGAAGTAAAAAGGGGAATTATAGCTTGAATCAACTGAATGTCCAGTGCTGTAAAAAAAGTCATACCAAAGAAGGGCAAAAGGTAATATAGATTAGATGGCACCTCTGAGATACTAGATATTGGGCACACAGACCTTTGGTTTATTAGATAGTTTTCAAATACATCCCCTGTTTATCAGGTTTTTTTAGATTTTTAAGCCTATTGTTCCCATCTTACATTTCCAAAATTACCTTTTATGAAAACCATAATGAAGTAACAGAAGAAAAAAGGAATGGTACACTGAATTATGCTTTCACTCGAAAGTGTACATTATGTATATTGAGTTTTAAATTAAATGCAATATTGTGATGATGAGGTTCCTTCTGCAAATAGAATGGCCATTCTTTTCTGAATATATAATATAAATTGCTGTTTGAACAGAACATGCCACTGTTCCATTTGATTCTGACCTTCTTTTGGTCTGTGTGGCTCTTGAGTGTAATATTAATAGGTTAACATTTATGTGTAGGGGGGAAGGGAAGCAGAGTTTAATGGAGTCAAACTATTTACTTGGAAAAATGTATAACATACCTGAAAAGTCTTCTAATGATGCATATGAATGAGGTCACATGAATTGGTGTAGGGTTAGATAACAATGACTGTTATTCATTGGATGCATTGTAGTAAAGTAAAAAGTTCAATGCTAATAGCTTTTCATCTTTAGAAGCTGCGGAGCACAAGAATCTGTTTATCATTAAGCTTTATCTACAAGTATAAATTATGGCTGACCATTTTTGTTTCTCTTAAACTGATGGAAAAAATAAAATATATGAAGAATTTTAAAGCAGGTAAACAATGAAGACATTTAGCAAGACGATTAAAAACAAAGGTGGAAAACTATTGAGTGATTAGGTAGGCTGCGATAGACTAACATTTTGTTTAATTTTCAAGTTCTGGAGTAATTCTACTTAGCTTATATGAAATGAGGACTTGAAAGGTAATCTTAGAAGTTTAGAAACAGTATAATAATATGCAAAACATTCATTATGGGCTTCATTTAACCTACATTGCTTTGCTTGCATGTATTACCATAAAAGCAATAAAGGTAACTGAAAATCAAAACAATAAACATGCTAGTATCTGTTAGCAAATACGGATTTTTTAATTCTTTCTATATACTTGATTCAGCTATATACTAACTATTCCTATAATCTGTATATTCAACAAGCCTATGTCTGAATTCTAGGGTCCACAACACTGGTGTTTGACCGATAAGTAACCCAATTCAGGTATGTTATTTATTGTGCTGTATTTAATAATGCTGAAATACCTTCAGGCCTATGAAACTCTAGATATTATTGGAAATGGTCTCCTTAAAACACACACACACACACACACACACACACACACACAGCTATGTAGGCACATATATACTTGGCAAACTAATAAGGGATAATTGTTATAACATGTTTTCTATTGGAGTATCAACAGGGAAAAATGTGCAGGGTAAGAGGGATGCACTGAGAGGATGCATCTATATAGCATCCTTAGCTTGAAATAAGCTGTGCAATTTGAGCTATGCGAATTGCATAGTTTATTTCAAATTCATTTTGAAATAGCTTATTTCGAAATTTGGCGCTGTCTACACAGCACTTATTTCGAAATAAAGTGTTATTCCAAAACGTCCCTTTCTCTTCGTGGAATGAGGTTTACAGAGATGTCGGAACAGCAAGCCCATTATATTTCAAAATACTGGTAATGGGTATGTTCAAAAGAAGCAGAATAGCTATTTCAGGATACAGGAGGTATCCCAAAATAGTGCTGCAGTGTAGGCCTAGCCAGAGAGATTATCTTGAAAAAACTGCTAGTCTTCTAAACTATAAATAATCAGACCTTTACATATAAACCAGTCAAGGGTGAAAGTAACTTACATTTCTTTGAAGTACTATTGTATTATTGCCCCCCCCAGGGAGGCCTCAGGACAGGAGGTTATGGGGTGCAATATGACAGTACCCATAAGAAATTTAAGTGTGGGGTGGAGTACAAGGAGCTTAGGGCAGAGGATTGGTGTGTGAGGGGGACTCATGCCACATGGTGGGGATGTAGGGTTATGTGCAGGAGACAGGGCAGGAGGCTGGGGATAAGGACATGCAGGAGTAATGATTGGGGAGTTGTGAAGAGAGGTTAAGAGCAGAGAGCTGGGGTATGTGTAGAGGGGTGCAGGAAATAGGGAAGAGAGCTGAGGGCATGGGGGGATCATGGCAAGGCATTGGGGTGTTGTGGAAGTTGTGGGGGGGCAGAGATGCCCTATAGTGTAGGGGGCAGCAGCCAGGTATGAGAGGCATGTATGGAATGCAAGCACTTTCCCCTCATTCCTTTAGCATCCTGGAGTGCACAGCTGCTGCCCCGTCTAGCCTCCCGAAGTAGTGCCCTTGCCCTCATGGTGATCCCCAAAGCCACATGCTCAGGAGATGCGGTACCATGGGGGGAGAGGGCAGAGTGATGGCAGGAAGGGGTGAAGCTTGAGGGCTGGTAATGGACAGACCCTCTGCCAGGTATCATAGGCCAGATTGTGCAACTGCTCCAGCCGGGACTGGCCTGTGGGCCAGGAGTTTGAGAGTCCTGCTATACTGATATAGGAACTCATTTGGGGGATAACAATGGCACTAATCTCCAGCTACCATGAATGACAGATGCTGTGTCAGCTCTTGATGTGACAACAAAGGCTAAGTCTACACTATAGTCTTTGCCGGAGGAAGCAATGCAAATGAAGCACGGATTAGCATTTTCTCATGCTCCATTTGCATAATCTCTTCCGATCTGTTGTTGCACAAGGGGTATTTGCGCAAAAACATGCAGTGTGGACGTTTCCTTTTTGCGCAAGATCCTTATACTTCCTTTTTTGAGGCATAAGGATCTTGCGCAAAAAGGGGGTTTTGCGCAAAAAAAAAATGTCCACACTACCGGAAAAGCTTGTAGTGTAGACGTAGCCACAGAGTGCAATGTATCTATTTCCTTCTGTATTCTGTATAGTGCTTTGGTAATTGGTAATGTTCGATTAAATAACTCCTAGCAGGCCAGTTATTCAATCTTCAATCAATAAGTCAGACATGTAACAACTGGTTATGCTAACTTTTAAAATGGAAAAGTCATTCAATGTTTTTTAGCTCATTCACTGGATAGATCATAAAATAACAATATAGTTTACTTTTGCTTTACCAGTTACAGAAGGCACTTAATTGTTAGGGTCAGTCAAAGAGGAAGAGAAATTAAATAAAAAAATGAAAAGTAAAAACTAAATCAGTATTTCGTGCCTAAAACTGAAAATTTCTCCAGTCCCTTTATACTGTAAGGTAGCTAAATTTAATTGTATCGGATGAAATAGTTTGGGTAAAATTGACTAAGTGCCCGACCATTGGTTTTATGGTATTTTTCCCTAAATACTCAACAAATTGTCTAAAGGTGAATAAGCAAAAACAAGAAAATGCAAAATGCCCCTGATGAGTGATCTGCATCTTGCTAATTCAAGGAAAATACACTGGTCGCTACAGGCGCCAACTTCCTTCAGGCCTCAGGAATGCTCAGCCTCCAACTCCATTCGTGTCCCTACCCACACCCCCCAATCCGCCACACCCCTCACCTCTCCTCTTCCCACCCTTGCTCTGCTCCAGGCCTTACCCTCACCCTGCTCCCTAGCTCCATCCCATGAACACCTCTTCCCATACAATTCCAAGCCCTCCCCTGAGCATGCTCCATCCCACTCCTCCCATCTTCTCTCACTGTCTTCTACACTCCACAGAACAACCAAACACAGAGGCTGTGTCTAGACTGGCCACTTTTTCCGGAAAATCAGCCACTTTTCTGGAAAAACTTGCCAGCTGTCTACACTGACCGCTTGATTTTCCGCAAAAGCACTGACGATCCACTGTCCGAAATCAGTGCTTCTTCCGGAAAAGCTCTGACACTCCCATTGGGGCAAAAGTCCTTTTTGCGAAAAACTGTTGTGCAAAAGGGCCAGTGTAGACAGCTAGCTAAGACTTTTGCACAAAAGCAAGCTAAACGGAAAAAAGCTGTTTGGACTCCGGGAGACCCCGTAGTAGCCCCGAACTTCCTGGTAACCCGAGCTCTTAAAGTAGCCGCAGGCTGCTGAGCGCACGTGGCAGGAGCGTGCCTCAGACCTCTGGCCTGAAGTCTACCACGGTGCCCCTGCCGTGCCCAGCAGCCACCTCGCAGCCCAGTGTGGCAGCTCCGGGTGCTCAGCCACCTGCACTCCCAGAGCAGGAGGCCCCCAGGGGCCAGAAAAGAAGAGCCCCATCGTGGTCCTCGGGGGAGCTGGAGACTCTCCTGGACCTGTGGCAGGAGGAGGATGGCCTCCACGACACCTGGTCCTGGAGCTGCAATGCCGACATCTTTGGCCGCATGGCCCAGGCGCTAGCCCAGCAGGGCCATCCAGCCCGGAACCTGGAACAGGTCTGGGCTAAAGTCAAAGAACTTCGCCTGGGCTATGTGCAGGCCAGCGAGGGCCCCGGGGCAGGACCAGACACCTGCCCCCACTATGACCGGCTGCACGCCATCCTGGGCCAGCCAGCCCCGCAAGCCCTGGACGTGCCCGTCGACAGCAGCGTGCGCCCCCCCGTCACCAGGACCACCGAGGCGGGGGAATGAGACAGCAGTGCATCGGAGGATGAGGCCAGCACTGCCACCCAGCAGGCCCCCTCCAGCAGCCCTGACATCTCCCGCGCATCCTCTGAGGCCGGGGAAGGATCCACCGGTGAGTCTTGCACTTTGCACTCACAAGGGTGGGGGGCGGGGGGAGGATCCAGGCGCCCGGAGGGGGGAGGGGGAGAGCATGTCACTCAGGCCACGTGAGCTGCACGCTGTGTAGCATTAGGCAGGAAGCAGCACGTGCAACCACGTGCAGCCTGGTGACCGAGCGGCATGTGGCCGCAGCAGGCAGCTGCAGGGCACGTCTGGGACCGTGCTGCTCACACACATTCGGCAGGACCAGGGGGAAGGGTGGATGCCGGCTGGAACCAGCCAGGGCCCCAGGGACTCAGGCCAGAACCCGCACCTCCGCAAGGGTGCAGCACGGAGAATGGCACACTGTCCCATGCCTGGCTGTGAGGCACAGCCAGCTGCTCCCGGGTAAACTGCAGCGCCACAGCCCTGTGAGCATGGCCCCCACTGAGCCCCTCGCCTGCTCCCGGTGCCTTGGCTGGCTCCCCGAGGGAAGTCCCCACTGCGGCCACACGTGTCCCTGGGCTACGTGTGTGAGGGATAGTGGGAGGGAGAAGGGGAGGAAGCGCTCGGGCCGCCCTGAGGGCCGCCTGAGTTTTGCTGCAAGGATGGGACACCCCTCCCCAGTCACTCTCCTGGTTCCGTCCAGGAGATATCCCACGCGATGGGGATCTGAGAGCCCAGACCACCTCTGCCAGATGTGCTCCCAGGCACTGTGTGGGGATGCCTCTCACTCCCTGTCAAACACCACTGATTAGCCCAAAGCCTCACAGCCTCCACCGGCAGGGAGTTCCACAGGTTAATGCAACACAAGCGCCCTCCCGCCCTCCACGGGGCCAGGACACAGACCGGTGGTTACAATACATGGAGGAGGACCCTACTCCAGGGGCGGTCCTCCTTGCAAACATACAACACGGGGGGCAGGGGGGAACCGAGTGGGCCCAAGCCACACTACTGTGGTGTCACCTGGGCTCAGGGGTGGAGGGCATGAGGTGTGGGGACAGTGGCCGGCCAGCCTGACTGACCCATCCTTTCTTCTCTTCCCTGCAGCAGGACCAAGCACAAGCTGGGGACCCTCTAGTCCGGCAGCAGCGGCACCCCCAGCTGCCCAATCACGGAGGCAGAGGCTCCGCCACCGGGACCAGCTCCTTTGGCGCCATGTGCAGGCTGTTGAGTGCATTGAGGCTGCGATTAGGCAACGCGTCGAGGGGGACCTGCAGTGGCGCCAGGAGGCCTGGGCCTCCTTCCAGGCCCAGTGCACCAGGATAGCTGACTCCATCGCCACTCTCACTGCCCACATAGCCCATGCCATGCATTATGGCATGGCCTTACAACATGCCCCCCACCATCCCTCCCCTAGCACTGCCCGTGCCCCCTCCTGCCCCTGCAATATCCCCTCCTGCAATGCCCCCTCCTGCCCCTGCAATGCCCCCTCCTGCAATGCCTTCTCCTGCCGCCCCTGCAATGCCCCCTCCTGCCGCTCCTGCAATAGCCCCTCCTGCCCACCTCCCCGTGCAGCCTGCCCCCCATGTCCAGGTCCGCCCCCGCAGGAGCGCTCGCAGAGGCCACCCCTCCCAGGAGTAGCCCCTCCCCCTCCCAGTTGAAGGTCTCCTCCCCTCCCCCTCCCCCTCGAAGGTCTCCTCCCCCTCCCAGTTGAAGGTCTCCTCCCCCTCCCTCTCCCCCTCCCCCTCAAAGGTCTCCTCCCCCTCCCCCTCCCAGTTGAAGGTCTCCTCCCCCTTGTAAATAAAAACATACAAGTTTTTCAGTTGAAAACAAAACTGTGTTGGTTATTGTGTTACTCGAGGTAACTGTAATAAATGATTTGAGATGCCAATTAGCCAACTAAATTTAAGAGGATTACAAAATGCGGACACCAAATTCTGTATCTATCACCGGTCGTTCCTTTAAGTGGTCATTGGTTTGTGGCGCATAAATAAATACTGACACTTTTAAGTAAAATTTAAACCACAACTATATTAACATAGATAACAAACAAGCAAGAAAGATTAAAAGACGCACAGAAAAGAATATGTACATAGTATAGACGCAGGGATTATTGTAGCATTGCTGGCAACCTCAATCCTTTGGTCCTTCTGGGCCTCGGGAGAGGAACAGCCAGGAGATCCCTCGAAGACGACTGGAATTGGGTACGCTGACTTGAGCCTTCCGCACAAACCACGAATCCTCTTCCTGTTCTTCGGGACAGCTCGGACAGGCGATGGTGGCCTAAACCCTAGCCTAAACTAAAAGAAAAACCCTAGCTATGTCCGACGCACCCGGCGAACATCCAGGCTGCCCCTGGGCATGGAGTGCAGCACCCTCCCCCCACCCCACTCCCCACTCCCCCTGGGACTTACCTCCATGACGATCACACCGACGGTGGATCTTCCCACCCCGAATTGGTGTGCCACCGATCGGTAGCTGTCCGGGGTGGCCAGCTTCCATAGCATGATGGCGACCCTCTTGATCACGGGGATGGGTGCACGCAGCTGGGTGGAGGCTCTCTGGAGCGCCAGGGGTGAGCCAGGCACACAGCTCCAGGAACGTCCACTTTCGCATGCGGAAATTCTGGAGCCATTGCTGGTCGTCCCGTTGCCCAAGGACCAGCTGGTCCCACCAGTCTGTACTGGTGTCCAGTCTCCAGAGTGGCCTCTCCACGGTGGGGTGGGGATGCCACAGGGACTCCATGGCCTCCCTGGTGAGGGAGTCCAAGGCGATCTGCGCCTCCTGGTCCTGGAACACGAGGGCACCAGCCTGGAGCACCAACTGCAGGCACTTGAAAATGGCCGACAGGGGCCAGAGCAGGCACATGGCCACCTGTGGCTCCATGGCAGACAAAGCAAGGCACAAGAAACCAAAACCAGGAAAAAGCACTAGGGGGCAAAAGGGTGGTGTCCAAAAGGCAGAGGGCAACCACCAAACCTGCTATGGCTGTCAGTCCCTGCCAGAGGTCCTAATGCATGGAGCAGGAGACAAACGGCTGTCCGGCGAGACCCCTTTAAACACATGCCTGAATGGAGCTCCAGCCCCACCCCTGGAAAGGGCTAGTGCCCTTTTGCCCTCTTCAAAATGGTTCCGGGCTTCTGCTTTTGCACAAAAGCGCGCCGCCAATTTAGATAACTCCGGGACCACTCTAGATGCTTTTTTGCGGAAATACTTTTAACGGAAAACCTTTTCCGTTAAAAGTATTTCCGGAAAATCATGCCAGTCTAGACGCAGCCAGAGAGTGGCAGGCACTTGGCAAGAGGAGAGGATCTGATAGGCAGGGCCTCTGGTGGGCAAGCAGGGGTGGAGTTACCTGCTGGTGGGCACTAACCACTAATTTTTTTTTATTGGATACTCCAGCCCTAGAGCCCATATAGAGCTGTTGCCTATGCTGGTTATGTCTATAGTTTAATTTATATTGTCTCTTGAATTGGGGAAGTCATAGAGAGAGCTTGAAATAAATGAATAGTTCTTTAGACACCACACTATGAGAGATCTTGGAAAGAAAGGATGGGACTATTGAAGGACAATCTGACCACCCCACCATTTTTAAATCCCCCTTAGTCCGAACTCTGTGCCCGCAGCTACACACGGCACAGACTAGGTAGTTTGAATTAAAGATCCTAATTCGAACTACCGTTACTCCTCGTGGAATGAGGAGGAACGGTAATTCAAATTAGGATCTTTAATTTGAACTACCTAGTCCGTGCCGCGTGTAGCCACGGGCATGAAGTTCGGACTAAGGGGGATTTAAAAATGGCAGCGCCCAGGAACATGCAAATGAAGCCCGGGATATTTAAATCCCGGGCTTCATTTGCAACTCCGCTTGCCCTCATTACCCTACCTAGCTCGAACTAATGAGCTAGTGTAGCCGTACCCTCAATGTTTAAAGTTGATGTTCATCCTTTCTTCCTTTGGGGTACATCTACACTAGCCCCCTAGATTGATCTAGGGAGGCTAATGAGGGCAACCGGAATTGCAAATCAAGCCCGGGATTTAAATATCCCGCGCTTGATTTGCATGTTCCCGGCCGGTCGCCATTTTAGAAATTGACTAGCCTGAAGTAACAGCCCGCGTCTACAAGCGGCAGTGAAACGGGATTCCGGAATAAAGCCCTAAATCGAATTAGGTGGTATTCCTCGTGGAATGAGGTTTACCACCTAATTCGATTTAGGGTCTTTATTCCTGAATCCCATTTTACTGCCGCGTGTAGACGCGGGCAGTTACTTCGGGCTAGTCAATTTCTAAAATGGCGACCGGCCAGGAACATGGAAATCAAGCGCGGGATATTTAAATCCCGGGCTTGATTTGCAATTCCAGTCGCCCTCATTAGCCTCCCTAGATTGATCTAGGGTGCTAGTGTAGACATACCCTAAATTAGAGACTCAGCAACAATCCTTTCAATAATGGATATAAAATCACTGTCTTTCACCCGCTATGAAGGGCACATGGACTCATCTCTTCCTCATCACACATGGGATTTCCATACACAAACATCCTCAGTGTTGTTAAATGATTAACACATTACATTTGGGGGAACCTGGTCTCTGTGCTCTGCTAGCCCTGATGGCTGAGCAACCACAGAGTTATTTTGCTTAGGAGTTTACTTTTCTCTTGCCCTTTTAGAACTTAAGCTGTTTCAGTTGATTTTTTTACACCAATTAAACCATTGGTAATGTCAATATATTACTAAATGTGTCCTTTAATTCAATACACAATAAGAATCTTGTGCCAGCTGATTGAAATAACTGCAAGCACCTTTATATGACTTCTGCTTCCATCTGCATTCTAATGTATCACTCTTGGAAATTTGATCTTAACTCTCAAGAGTTTATTTTTCCTGCAAATAAATAACATTGACGTGCTTCCCATTATAACTGTATTGTCTTTGACAGCTCTGGCTGATGGTTTCTATTTAAAATCCTGTGCATTACTGTGATAAAGAGCCCATTTCTACTTGACAAGAATTTTACACTCAGCACACAATGCTTGATATTGTCGTTAGGGCAAAGATAACCTTCCACGCTTGAGATGCGGTTTCCTTTACTGCCAGCCATTTTGTCCTTCTTATGTTTGCACCCTAAAGGTAACAGGTATCCTTTATTTTCTTTTCAAACACTTTTCATTCACTTTTCTATATTTCTTTTGTTTGTTTTAGGCATCTACCATCCAGCTTGTTGTTGGAAGCTATCATTGTCCTCAGAATCAAACTGCTGAACTTCCTGTACTTCCATTGTCTATAATATGTTGGTGCTGTCACTACATTTGGATGACTCATCCCTTAAATCAGCAGGATATATTCTGGGCTCCCTTATTCTATACCTTTCTATACTGGACAGGAATGAGTATGAGTTGATACTACACAAGCATGAATATGAAATCTTTTCCATACAGGGGATATGTAAGTTACTTTCATTGATTTTTATGTTCTTCTTTGTCATTTTTACTTTAATTTCCAAGTAGATTTGGCTTACACTGCTTTTAATCCTGGCACAGATTCTTTACTCCTTTAATGCTTTTTATGTGGAGGGAGCAGTAAATTGTCATTCAGCTTCCATGAAGGATAGGGTGAGGCAATAAGCAACAATACTATGCTTCTCTATCTTATTAATTTCATGCAGAGAACTATTTTTATCTTTATTTCTGTGTCACAGCAATATTGTGCTTGCTTGAAATTTCAGCTAAATTGCTTCAAGCATCTATCATTCTCTTTCCCCTAATACTATGATGTTTAACCCATTTTCTTGCCAGGGAGTAAGAGACAAAATTTTCCAGTAGCCACACAGCTTATACAGAGTGCTATGTAAATAAAATCTGCCATTTTGACCTTTTGCTTCTGCATGAGACTGAAAGGTCTATTAAATCCTATTAATATTCCCTCTCTTCCTCCCCCAAAGGCTAGTTACTGATTTGTTCAACCTCTAATTCATGGCATTTTTGTTTTTAAAAAAGAAATTTAAAATAATTTCTCACCTGCTTGAATGAAGAGCTGGTTTTAGCAATTACAGCATCTCAATACCAATTCAGATACAAACACAGCCATTTTTTATCTGTTGTTTGCTATATTTTTACTCAGCATCTTTGCTTAAGGGAGCAAAAACCATCCTGACTTTAAGGAAAGGAGGTTTGGCTTTTTTTGGCCCTGTATGAAATTTAAGGACAGTAATCACACTGTACAGAGGAAGAAGAGCTGCATTTTTTTTTATGTGCTCAGTGCAGCAACCCGACTAAAGAGAAAGAAGTGACATCAAAGAAAGTGATAGTGTTATTCTGTTAATTCCAATAGTGTAAAAAAGGATGGGAAGGTTAATTTAGTTACAAAAAGAGTTTCTATTAGCAGAAGGTTGAACAAAAGATTTGAGAAGATATTTTCGGGAAAAGTGGGACAAAACCTAATTAATTATTATTTTTATTATTACTAAAAGTGATAAGAAACAAAGAAAACTGTTATTCTCTGAAACAAATTAGTTCAGAAAGCTAGTAAACCTCCATTCTTGTACAATTGGTCAACAATTTGCACTACAATAACTAAACAAGAATATAATCTCTGAATTATAATAGAACCATAATTTACCCACATTAAAAACCTAGTACAATAAGAATTAACAGCACGTGGATTATTTCCATATGTGATGTCACTTACAAACATCAAGGCAAGAATCACAGAATGGACGAAAAAGAATTGCAATCTAAGATTAAGTTAGCAAAGGAGAATTTTACATGAATCCTCTAATCTACCATTGCTGAATTTTGTGCCACAAAACATACTACATCTGTTGCATGTATGAAAAAATCTCTCAATGTATAGTCTGAAACTGTTGTACTAACTATGCTTCAGTGATCTTTCCCTAAGCAGAAGGGTCTTTCTGTGCAGGAGTAGAGTTTAAGGTATTATTTTAGTATTTTTGCTGTTGCTTAGTCATTAGATATGATTATGCTACACTCATAACAGAGAAGATCAAGGCTGCCACAGTCAATCTCCCAGAGTTTGAGTTAGCGGGCCTAGTGAAGACATGCTAATTTGAACTGAGAAGACACTCCTCTCGACGTCGGTAGTCCTGCTCCTACAAGGAGTAAGGGAAGTCAAAGGGAGAGTGTACTCCCATCAACCTCCTGCAGTGTGGATGGTGCCAAAATTCGATTTAAGATACTTTGACTTCAGCCACAAAATTAATATAGCTGGAGTTGTATATCTTAATTCGAACTTATCCCCTAGTGTAGACCTAGCCTAAGTGTAATTTCAGCCCTCCCACAGGCATTACCAGATTGTTTTGCCCTTGTGACAAATGGTAAATATTTAAGTAGAGTATAAATTTTAAAAAGTGGGCTTTACAATTTTAAAGCATCACTGAATTAAGCCAGCAGTCTTTTCTGGTGTTTCCTCAACTCAGTAGAACTAGCTGGCTGTCAGTCAAGTTAGCCTGCTAAAGTTTTCCAATGTAAAACACACAGTAAGGCAGCTGAAAACTAAAAAGAAGCTCAGAGCAAGTTAGCAGGAAAGCTCTTCTCCTCCATTGGGGCCTAAATTTTAGTTGCATTGCTAAGACATTTATGTAAGTATGTAACTTTACCCACGTGAAAAATCCTGTTAAATTGGAGTTACTCAAGCAAGCAATGTTCTACAGCCGCATGTCTCCAGAGAGTACCTAAACAAAAAGAAATTGTACACTGCATGTCGAATAACCCCCTGGTTTTTTACATTCTCAGCTGCATATTCTAAATATTTGTGGAAAAGTTAGTCTTGATACCTAAAGCAAAATGATTATGTTCTCATCTGCCCAGACTAGAATATTATTCTCCTATTTTTACAGTGAAAAATCATTGTTTTAAAAAGTGAACAAGCAAGGACAATTCAAAACCAGCAAAAATCACTTTGATCATCTCATCACTATAGGCCTTCCCACAAATTATTCTAGTTTCAACTAAGACATCTATTTTAGAAAAAAATCCAATCTTCATTTAAGAGTTACCACTGTTAGGGTATGTCTATACCACAAGATATGGTCGAATTAAGATAAGCAGCTTCAGCTACGTTAATTGCGTAGTTGAAGTCAAAGTACCTTAATTCAACTTTTGGCACTGTCCACATTGCAGGAAGTCAGAGGGAGAACACTTTCCCTTCGACTTCTCTTACTCCTCATAGAAGCAGGACTACCAGCATTGACTGGAGTGCCCCTCTCAGTTTGAATTAGTGTGTCTTCATTAGACCCACTAATTTGAATCCTGGAAGATCATCAACAGCAGCTTCACTCTCTCTGTAGTGTAGACATACCCTTAGAGAATTCATTCCAACCCTTGGTAGGCTGCTTCATATTTAATTATCCTCACTGTGAAATAATGTCTTATGTCTAGTTTGAGTTTGTCTAGCTTTGACTACCAGCCATTGAATTATATTACACCTCTCTCTTCTAATTTGGAGCTCACTATCAAATATTTGTTCCCCATGCAGATATAGATATAGATACACTATGATCAAATTAAGGAAAGTGCTGCTTCAGAACTTAATATATTTTAATTTTATGGTATTTTTATATTTTGGCGTGTAATGTGGACAAATTCTGTTTTAAGTTATAAAGTTGCAACTTTTTGACTGTCAGTGTCTAATATCATTAAATAATTATTGAGTTTGCGTAAATGTGTGCAACTGTGAAAATTGACATTGATATGAAAAGACTGCTTAATATGAACATTGCTGTTACCCATCGAAATTATAAAAAAAAATTGAATTCCTCAAAGTCAAAATATAACCTCTCTATGCCTATTAGAAATTCCCTTGGTTATGCATCCAAGGATCACATTATCCCTCATAACCATAGTGTTATACTGGGAACTCCCATCCTGTTGATAATCCACTGTATCCCCCAAATCTTAGTTGGAGTCAGAAATACCCAGGATAGAGTCCCCCATGCAGTTACTATTGCCTAGATTCTTTGTTCCTAGATTAATAAGTTTAATACATGTATATGTGTCTGTATTAAAATGCTTATTGTTTGCTTATATCCAATTTCCCAAGCAATCCAGATCATTTTGTACCAGGAGCCTCTCCTTTTGTACCAGGAGCCTCTCATTTACAACTTCCCCAGCTTGTGTCATCTGCGAATTTTATCAATGATGATTTTGTGTTTTCCTCCAGCATAAGACCAAAATTGAACCCTGAAAGGCTTCATTTGAAACATATACACACAACATTGTTCATCTTCCTTCCTAAAGTGGCAGAAACTATTGTATTCTTAAAGGTAAATATCTTATGTGATTTGTATCGGTATACCAAAAAAAGGGCAGGAGACACTAGATATGGATTATAATCAGGCCCTAACTTTATTATACAGATGTCTGGGACTACTTAGCAGATAAAATGTAAAGGGCAGGCAAAACCATGTTTATTCACATCATTACTTGGACTTCTACCTTCATTCCCCTTCATTTTCTATCCACATCCCTCTAGCCAATCCAAGACTTGGACTTTGCTATCTGCCTCACTCATAAAAGGTGGGCTATGAGAATGGGGAGACAGATGGCTCCCTGCTGTATCAATTCCAGGAGTCCCCATCACCCTTCCCAGTTATGTTCCTTTATCTACACCTCTTTTTCAGTCCTTTACCAGGCTATTTATCTGGTCACTTGATGCCTTCTCTATGGAGTACCTGCTATGGATATCCAGCACAAGAAGTCACCAGCAACTTGCTTTGCTGCCTCCCCCGCAACCCAGGAGGGTTTCCAGACATATTTCAATGGCCTCTCATATAGAGACAATTGTCTCTTGCACCATGTCAGTATCATCAAGAGGCACTAGCCTTTGGGTTGTCCTTGACCACGTACCATAAGAACTGCTCTGAGATGCACAGTATAGGTGAAAAGCACTCCAATCCGTAAAAGAAATAATTAAAACAAAGAAATAATTTCTTGTGTGGCAAGAGACAAAAATCTGCATGCAATTAACTATATCATATGCTGATGTTACATAGAGCCAATGTCATCTGGTTGGGCTTGTTACTAGCTCCTGGTGTGAGCTACTAGCTCCATGAAACCTGTTAAACTGCAAGTGAGACAAGGAGCTCACTTCTACAATGTTCCAAAGAAAGATGGCAGAACTGCTAAAGAAAATGAATGGGATACTCCTTATTGTGACATTTAGTACATGAGTACTCAGTGAAAGAACACCTTTAGTGAAGTTCTAGGGTTAATCAGGGAGCTTAAACTAAACAACAATAAAAAAGTTGGTCGTTGCAAACACCAAAGTGAATTTTTGAGACAAAGAATTATAGAAATCATAGACCTCAAGAGGCATCAAGTCCAGACCCCTGCCCTCACAGCAGGACCAAGCACCATCTAGATCATCCCTGGTAGATGTCTATCTAACCTGCTTTTAAAAATCTCCTATGATGGAGAGTCCACAACCTCCCTAGGGAATTTACTCCAGTAATTATCCACCCTGATAGTTAGGAAGTTTTTCCTAGGGTACGTCTTGACTACATGGCTCCGTGGACGGAGCCATGTAAAATAGTTTATTCGGCATAGTCAAAGAAGCAGGGATTTAAATAATCCCTGCTTCATTAAAATAAAAATGGCAACCGCGCTGTGCGGATGATCAGCTGATCTGGCACAATGCGGCAGTCTAGATGCGGTGCGGTTGACAAGGGAAGCCTTTGTTTCACGAGGCATACTGAGTGGTCGACAAAGACTTCCCTTGTCGACTGCGCCGTGTCTAGACTGCATCACTGTGCTGGATCAGCTGATCGTCGGCACAGCGGGGTGGCCATTTTTATTTTAATGAAGCAGGGATTTAAGTAATCTTTGACTATGCCGAATAAACTATTTTACATGGCTCCATCGACGGAGCCATGTAGTCTAGACGTACCTCTATTGTCCAATCTAATCTTCCCTTTAAGCCCATTTATGCCCATTGCTTCTTGTCCTATCATCAGAGGTCAAGGAGAACAATTTTTCTCCCTCCATCCTTTAACACATTCTTAGGTACTTGAAAACTGCTATCATGTCCCCTCTCAGTCTTCTCTTTTTCCAAACTAAACAAATATGTTATGTTATATTATAACATATTTACTATCATCCTACTTACTTTTTGAAGGTTTTGCTGAAACCTTTTCACAGTCAACTGTTGGAATATATACAAAATAGGAAATAATCATAAAAAGTTAACAACAGCATAACTTTTGGCAGGTAAATTGGTGCCCCCCCTAGCATGGCACCCAGGGGCAACTGCCCCCTCACCCTTCCTTGCTATGCCACTGGGTAAAACCCACTTCATCAGTTGAATTGGAACAGAAGTTACAGAAGAAGGAGTGTAAATAAGGAAGAAGTTTCTTGTGTTAATGAAGCTAATCAAGTCAGGATGGAAGTGGATCATTCACAGCACTTGGCATGGAGATGTGAATATCCAGAGAAGGGAAAGTTGCAATGTGTTAACCAGATGAGATTTTTATTCAATCATAAATTGAGTAATGTAGACTGGTTCATGTGAAGTGCTGGGGAGGAGCTGATGTTTGTGTTACATGTAAGTACTGGTGACATAAACAAAGGTAGAATAAAGGTCCTGGAGGCCAAATGTAGACTGCTGGGTAAGATATTAAAGTCCAGGACCTCTACAGTTGCATTTTCTGAAATACTTCCAGTTCCACATTCAAGACAATTTAGACAGGCAAAATTTCAGTGTCTCAATGTGTGGATGAGACAATGGTGTATGGAAGAGGGATTTAAATTTATTAGGAACTGGGAAATCTTTTGGGGAAGAAAGAGCCTATACAAGAAATATGGGCTTCACCTATACCAGAAAGGAACAAAAGTCCTGGCATGTAAAATTAAAAAAAAAGGTCATAGAGGAATTTTTAAACTGAGGTCTGGAGAAAGTCAACAATTGTGGAAAAGCACATAGTTCAGATGGAAATAAATTCTTTAGGGAAAAATCCATTAATAGAGTTTTCTCTATATCTTAGCAAAGAGGAAAAGTTGATAAAATCCAGTCAGAAGCAGAAGCGAAACAATCAAATGAAAAACATCCCATTCAATAACAACACAAGAAGGATGACAGCTAAATATTGACATTGTATATAAGCACTTATAAACTAACAGAAGAAGACTAAATACTAAGATGGGTGAATTTCAGTTACTGCTAATAGCTGAGGATATTGATATAATAAATATCATGGAAACCCAGTGTAACAATGTTAATCATTGGGACATGGTAATACCAGGGTACAAATTATATAGGAATGACACAGGATCAGTCATTATGGTGTGGGAGTTGTATTGTATGTAAATGAAAGTATCAAATCAACTGTAATAAAACAAACTTAAATGCATCAAACTGTACCATTTAATCTTTATGGATAGAAATTCCTTATTTGAATAATGAGAGTATAGCAATAGGAATATATACCAACCACTTGACCAAAATGGTGCTGGTAATTATGTAATTTTCAGGGTGATTAGAGAAACTATAAAAATAGAAAGTTCAGGAATAATGGTGGATTTCAACTATCCCCATATTGACTGGGTACACGTGATCTCAAGAAAGGATACAGAGATAAAATTTCTAGACACAATTATTGACTCTTTCTCAGAGCAGCTAGTCCGTGAACCCATAAGTAGAAAGGCAATTCTCACTAGAGTCCTAAGTGACACCAAAGTTCTGATTCAAGAGATATGTATAGTTGAATCACCTGTTAATAGCACTAATAATGTAATCACATTTAACATCCTTGTGTGGAAGGAATATTAAGATTTCCCTTAAAAAAGAGAAAATCCACAAAAATGAAGACATTCAATAGAAACTAAAAGGAATTGTCACAAGAGTGACCACATTGCACCTTTAACGGGAAGAGGAGGAGAAAGGAGGAGGTTGTCCAGCTAGCTAACAGAAAGGGAACAGTGATGGAAAAGGGGCACTGGGGAGAAAGGTCAGAAGATACTGCAGAAGCAGGGAATGGGTCAGCGTAGCATCTGAACCAAAACTATGGAAGGATTGAAAAGAGGCAAACATTGGCAGAAGAAGCTTTTTTCCATGGAGCAGGTGAGGCAATTCTCGCCCTCTCTCCCTTTCAAGTGGAGAAAGGTTTGATAAGGACCTGCTGTGGCTGGAAAGGAATTTTTCACTTATCAACTGATTGGCCTAGGCAGAGGGGGTTTTTTTCACCTTCCTCGCAGTGGGTTCAGGGATGGGCTTTGTTGACATGAGTTGTCAATAGAATTAGCCTATATGTCACAACTCATTGTGTAAGCATGGGGTGGATTTCCAGTCCAGGTTCTCCATGGGGAATTTTAAAAAAGGAGGTGTTGGTTAAAGCACTGAAATGGGGAGAGGAGAATTTGCGTCTTCTATGAACAGACTGGTGGGGGTTCATAGAAGAAAGGGGGTTGACACTACTTTCTTAAATGCCCCCCAATCCTCCAAAAATTGGGGGAAATGGTAAGGTCCAAGTAATGAGTTGGCTAGGAGATCAGGAGGGAAAAAGCAGATGCTGGTGGGCATCCTACTGAGTAGTTATTAAATGAAATGGGGTTACTTACACTGAACATTTAATCTGAAGGGTATCCCCAGTTATCTAATAATAAAGTTGTGGCCTCATTAAAACAATATCAACTGTCTCCTGTCCCTCTTTCAGTATAGTCAGATAATTTTAGTACCAGGCAAATAGGTTAAAACTATAGTAAAGAACAGAATTGTTAGACATATATGTTCTTTTGTAAAGATAAATCATGCCTCACTGATATCTTACAATTGTGTGAGAGTGTCAACAAGTATGTGGACAAGAGTAATCCAATGGATAAAGTGTACTTGGACTTTCAGAAAGCCTTTGACAATGTCCCTCACCAAAAGTTGTTCAGCTAAGTAATCAGGCATGGAATAAGAAAGAAGGTCCTCTCATGGATCAGTAACTTACTAAAGACAGAAAACACGAGTAGGAATAAATGGTCAGTTTTCAGAATGGAGAGAGGTAAATAATAGGGTCCCCAGGGATTTTTACTGGAACCAGAGATGTTCAACATATTCATACTTTACCATGAAAATGGGTAAATAGTAAGGTGGCAAAATTTGAAGATGAAACAAAATTACTGAAAATGTTTAAGGCCAAAGCAGCATGTTATGAGTTACAAATGTATATTAAAAAAAAAGCGTGACAGTAAGAAATTGACAGATCAAATCCAATGCTGATCAATGCAAATTAATGCTTACTGAAAAACATAATTCCAACTATACTTCTACAATGTTGTATACTGCTCAAGAAAGAGATCTTGGAACCATTGTGATTAGTTCTCTGAAAACACTCACTTAGTCTGCAGTGGCAATCAAAAAAGCTAGCTGAATGTCAGGGACCATTCAGAAAGGGATAGATAATAAGACAATACAATTTACAATGTCACTATATAAAGCAATGATACTTCCACACCTGGAATACTGTCGACAGTTGTGGGCATCCCTTCTCAAAGAAATATTAGAATTGGAAAATGTACAGAGAAGGGCAGCAAAAAATATTATGGAACAACCTACATGTGAGGAGAGATTAAAAAGAGTGGGACTACTGAGAAAAGAGGTGCCTATGGGGAATATGACTGATGTCTATAAAATCATGAATCATGTAGAGAAAATCAATAAGGAAGTGGTATTTACTTGTTCACAACCACAAGAAGCAGGGGGTCACCCAATAACATTAATAAGCAGCAGGTTTAAAAGAAACAAAATGAAGCACTTCACATAATGCAGTCAAGCTGTGCAATATATTGGCCACTGATGTAAAGAAGGTCAAGAGACATTTGACATGGTTTTAATCAGGCTGCATCTTTATTATTAAATGTCTGGGACTACCTGTCAGATAGAAATGTAAGGTGCAGATAACCCTGTCTTTATTCCATAATCACCTGGGGAGCAGGTTACAAAACTTCCCAATTTTTTCATCCACGTCCCTTCAGCAAATTCATTGCCAGGACCTCTTTTCCCATCCTGGTCCCTTCAGCAAATCTATCGCCACAACTTTACCATCCACCCCTCTCGTAGGAGGGTTAAAGTGGGCTATAAGAATGGGGAGGTTGGCCCCTGCCATATGAATCGCAAGAGTTCCAAACCACCCCCTTTTGTTCCTTTAACAAACACCTCTTTTTAAATCCTTTTGCAGGTGATTTATCTCATCACTGTATACCTTTCCTATTGACTACCTGCATGGGACATTCACCCTACACTTAAATAATGAGTTGTGACTTCTAGCCTACATGCGGGGGCAGAACCCTCCTGAACTTGCTGTGGAGAAGGTGAAAAAACCCCAACTGCACCCAAGCCAATATGGTAGAAAGGGAAAAATTCCTTTCCAGGCCCCCCTAAAAATGGGTGGCTAGCATAATGTCCACAGCAGGTCTTGACCAAATCTAGTATTTTACCATCTTAAGGGGAGGGAGGGTTGGTCCTGCTTCTGGCTGCAGCATGTAAAAGGGAGACATCAGACACAGGATTGTCCCTTTTAAACCACGTGTTGCTAGGGGATGAGCCAGTGACCACATGGAGCCCTTTTGCAGCAGTTTTCATCTCTCCCCTACAGTCATAAAGCACCATTCCTTTCATTTGGCCAACCAGCTCCCAACCCTTTTAAAGGTACAGGGTGGTAACTGCCAGGTCATGTTGTGAAGGCCAAAAGTATAACTGGGTTCAAAACAGAATTAGAAAAGTTTATGGAGTAAAAATGCATTGCTATCAGCTAGATGGTCAGGAATGCAACCTAATAGTCTGGGTGTCCCTAACCTTCTGCATACCATATGCTAGGAGTGAACAATAGAGGACAGTTCTGTTTATTCTGTCTGAAGCATCTGAAATTGGCCACTAATGGGAGACAAAACACTGGCTGGATGGGCCACTGATCTGTCTCAGTATAAAAGTTCTTATGTTCTTATTCCTTATTATTATACCAGATAAAAATCTGGTAATAGTAAACATATTGTTACAGAGCCCAGCAATGTACTCAGACACCCGAGGTACGTCTAGACTACAGGCTTTTTTCGACAGAGGCTTTGTTGACAGATACTGTCAACAAAGCTTCCGTCGAAAAAGAGCGTCTAGACTACAGCCAGTTCTGTCAACAAAGCAAGCCGCTTTTTCGACAGAGAGTCTAGACGCTCTCTTTTGAAAAAGCACAGTGTGGATGCAATAGCACCTTTTTTCGACATAACTCTGTCGAAAAAAGGCATTATTCCTTGTAGAATGAGGTTTACTGCCGTCAACAAAACTGCCGCGTTCTGTCGACTTACTTTCGACAGAACTCGGTGGTAGCGTAGATGCAAGTATAGTTTTGTTGACAAAAGTCCACTTTTGTCGACAAAACCCTGTAGTCTAGATTCACCCCTGAAGAATAGAAAAGCCACTAGAGGCTCACATGGATACTCACATGAAAGTTTACAAACCAATGTCAGGTAGGAGACTGTACCTGCAAAAACAAACAAACAAACAAAAAATATTGCAGAAAAACAACTTCAAGAACTTTTTAGTTACATTCAGACAGGAAGACCCAAGTATGTAACTACTCTGTGACTGCAGCAGAACACTAGTTTGCTGAAGGTGAACCATTAAATCAATGCAATGGACTAATGATTACAAGTGATCACATTGTCATCCCAAGCACTTTGACAAGAGAAATTCCAGATCACATCCATGAAGGACATCAGGGACAAACTAATAGCCAGAAATGAGCCAAACAATCAGTGTGGCGGTGAGGAACCAGCAAGGACATGTAGAATAACTTATTGTCATGAAAAACGCTGCAGACCAACACAACACAAAGAGCCTCTCATAACTACACATACAACAGACAAATCCTAGAAAAGGATAGCAGCAGATTTATCAGAATTCAGGGGACATTACTGGTATTGAACTATTTTTCTAGATCTATTGAAATAATATTTGAAAGACACAACATGTTATGGTGTGATTCAGAAATTAAAGAACACCTGTATCCATTTTGGTATGCCAGAACAAATGCTAATGAAGAACGGACCACAATTTACTTACTGCTGATTAATTTCAGTCATGCCAAACAAAGCTTGATTTTGAACACATCCTTAGCCTGCCTTACCCACAAGTAAATGGAGATACTGAGTTGTTTGCTTAGACTGGTTATGGATACAAATTTTGTATCTAGAACCACACAAATTTGCAGTTGCCTCCTTTTGACGATGTATAAAACTGGAAGAACTTTTCAATGCTTAAATTAACAAAGTCCAACGGGGCCTCTGGCTGGCATAGTTTCTGACTTGGCTTCCTTGCTGAAAAGGGATTGCTTGATGAGCCTCCTTTCTGACACTGGTTAGCACATCCAGTGAGGTATGTCCTGAAGCACTGCCTAGGAGTCTCATAAAATTCTGATCTTTCAGGATATGACGAATGGAAGGACTGGAGTAGCACAAACATGGTCACAATAATTTATACCTTGTCAAACTTTAGCTGGGTCCAAAATACATAATAAATAAAAAGGTGATGTTGACAACTTTATTATACATAGTCAGAAGCAGGCAACTGCAAAGAAAATCTTGGCTTCTATCCAGTCGCCTGCACAGCCCTAAAAACTGACAACTAGAGCCCTGTGTGGATACCAAATTCATATCTGCATCCACATCTGCATCTGAAAAAATGATCTATGGGTATCTGTATGCACATCGGTGTAGCGAATACTCTTGGATATAAAGTGGATATCTGCAAAGTTGCAGGGTTTTAGACACAAAATTTGTATCTGGATCTACAAAAAAATAAGGTATGGATATCTGCATTCATATCCATGAATACCTGTGGATATAAAGCCGTTATCTGCAGATTTGCAGGTTCTGCTTACAGCTGAGAAATAACACTGGTCTACAATTTTTTAGAAGTCATCTGCTTCAGAGATAAAATGTGCTATTTATTATGTATTTTGATGTGCTGAATTCAAATATGACAATTAAAACAACTGATTGGCTACTGTTTCCAACATATTTAAGTTTTTACATTTTACTTCTATGTATATTGTGTAGATAGTAGAGTTTTAATCATAAATTGTAAACCTAGGTCTTTTCATGTGTTTATGGTTGCTTTACATGATAATATTTCACCTGTCCTGTTTATGTAACACTTTAAAAATCAGCAAAAGGGTTATATAAATAAAATTTATTATGAAACAAAAGGCAAAAAACTATTATGTACATAGTTTAGTCCTATTCAGTGTCTACTCTGCGCTTCTTGGCTTGTCTCTTGTATTCATTAAATGGAGCATCTCTTGTCACTGTCCAGCAATAGTCTGCAAGCATTGATGGGCTCCATTTGCCCTGATAGCGTTTCTCCATTGTTTCAATGTCCTGGTGAAAGCGCTCGCCGTGCTCGTCGCTCACTGCTCTGCAGTTCGGTGGAAAAAAATCTAGATGAGAGTGCAAAAAATGTCTCTTTAGTGACATGTTGCAACCAAGGCTTTTGTATGCCTTGAGGGGGTTTTCCACCAACAACCTGTAGTTGTCTGCCTTGTTGTTTCCGAGAAAATGTATTGCCACTAACTGGAAGGCTTTCCATGCCGTCTTTTCCTTGCCACGCAGTGCATGGTCAAATGCATCATCTCGAAGAAGTTCACGAATCTGAGGACCAACAAAGACACCTTCCTTTATCTTAGCTTCACTTAAGTTTGGAAATTTTCCACGGAGGTACTTGAAAGCTGTTTGTGTTTTGTCCATGGCCTTGACAAAGTTCTTCATCAGACCCAGCTTGATGTGTAAGGGTGGTAACAAAATCTTCCTTGATTCAACAAGTGGTGGATGCTGAACACTTTTCCTCCCAGGCTCCAATGACTGTCGGAGTGGCCAATCTATCTTGATGTAGTGGGAATCTCTTGCACAACTATCCCATTCGCAGAGAAAACAGCAGTACTTTGTGTATCCAGTCTGCAGACCAAGCAAGAGAGCAACAACCTTCAAATCACCACAAAGCTGCCACTGATGTTGGTCATAGTTTATGCACCTCAAAAGTTGTTTCATGTTGTCATAGGTTTCCTTCATATGGACTGCATGACCAACTGGAATTGATGGCAAAACATTGCCATTATGCAGCAAAACAGCTTTAACACTCGTCTTCGATGAATCAATGAACAGTCTCCGTTCATCTGGATCATGAACGATGTTGAGGGCTGCCATCACACCATCGATGTTGTTGCAGGCTACAAGATCACCTTCCATGAAGAAGAATGGGACAAGATCCTTTTGACGGTCACGGAGCATGGAAACCCTAACATCACCTGCCAGGAGATTCCACTGCTGTAGTCTGGAGCCCAACAGCTCTGCCTTACTCTTGAGTAGTTCCAAATCCCTGACAAGGTCATTCAGTTCACCTTGTGTTATGAGGTGTGGTTCAGAGGAGGAGGATGGGAGAAAATGTGGGTCCTGTGACATTGATGGTTCAGGACCAGAAGTTTCATCCTCTTCCTCTTCCTCGCCTGACTCAAGTGAGAATGATTCTGGTGCATCAGGAACTGGCAGTCCTTCTCCGTGGGCTACTGGGCGTATAGCTGATGGAATGTTTGGATAATGCACAGTCCACTTTTTCTTCTTTGACACACCTTTCCCAACTGGAGGCACCATGCAGAAGTAACAATTGCTGGTATGATCTGTTGGCTCTCTCCAAATCATTGGCACTGCAAAAGGCATAGATTTCCTTTTCCTGTTCAACCACTGGCGAAGATTTCTTGCACAAGTCTTGCAGCATATGTGTGGGGCCCACCTCTTGTCCTCATCTCCAATTTTGCAGTCAAAATAAAGGTGATAGGCTTTCTTAACCACAGTGGTTATACTGTGCTTTTGTGATGCAAAAGTCACTTCACCACAAACATAGCAGAAGTTAGCTGCACTGTTCACACAAGTACGAGGCATCTCTGCTCACTTTGGCTAAACAGAAATGTGTCCCTTTGCAAAATCAAACACTGACAAATAAGAGAGCACGACACTGTATGATTTCTAGAGCTGATATAGGGCAATTTGTTCAGCAGAGTGATGTAAGCTTCGTTATGATTGTATCATCCATGACTTCTAGGAATAACACGATGCAATTCATATCATGTATGACGCAATACCAGCTTCAGATTGCATCATTCATTGTTTTGCCTAAAAAGCAAGTACTGTCCAAACCCAGTCATAGATTTATTCATAGATCCAGTCAAAGATGTATTTTAGTCATTTCTGGTTTAAATTGAGATTTCTTCCCTTTATAACTCACTTATCCTCTGCCATTCTCAAGTCAAGGGTCGAATATACTGACCCAATAGCATATCTTGAAAACTAGAGCCAATCAACAATTTTAAGCATCATTTTCGTTCTCAGTGACTCAAAATTAGTAAAGTTTGACTACATTTATTTCAGAAGCATTTTGGCTGTAGAGCAGTGTAATGGGTCTGAACATTTTTCTAAGGTGTCTCAGACCCAAACACTGATGTACCCCAAAAATAACAGTTGGGTGATATGTTAAACACATTCTATTTAGACAAAAGATGAGTCATACAAAATTGTCAAGATAAATAAGATGGAAATTAGGTGTGACTTCTCCTCATACGTTAATAGTTAAGATTGGAGAGTGGAAAAAAAGGAATCCAGGTTATTACTAACTGTGTTTTGTTTCATTGATCATTTACTCTGCTAGCCCTGGCCTACTCTAGGGAATTATTTTGAAATAAATCTCCTTATTTCTAAATAAGGGGCTGGTTATTTCAAAATAATAATGCTATTTCCATAGGGTACGTCTACACTTGCTCCCTGTCTCGAGATAGGGATTCAAATGTAGCCAACCGAAATTGCTAATGAAGCAGGGATTTAAATATCTGCACTTCATTTGCATAATCTTACCTGCGCGCTATTCCGATCGCCAGCTGATTCAAACCAGGAAGTGCGCTCTGGGCCACATTAGTTCGAATCAACCCCCTTAGTTCGAACTAACGTTACCCCTCAAAAAATGAGGACAAAATTTAGTTCTAAATTTGATAGGACAAAAGGGGTTTGATTCGAACTAACACGGCACGGAGCATACTTCCTGGTTCGAATCAGCTGGCGATCGGAATAGAGCGCGGGTCAGATTATGCTAATGAAGCGTGAGATATTTAAATCCCTGCTTCATTAGCAATGTCAAAATAATTTCCTCATGTAGATATTCCCTTAAAAAGAGTTTGAGTCCTGGGTTGTGTCAATGATCTGTGATATTCAGCAATTCAGATTATAGGATCTGGGAGTCCCTTCATTTGACCTTAAACTCCAAGTTTATGTCTACACTACAGAGTTTTTCCAGGATACCAGAGGTCCCTGAGCATCCAGGGAACATGTCTGCTTTTTCGGATCAGTTTCTGAAAAAAGGGGCAGGTTCTTTTGGAAGCCCTGTATTCCTCACTTTATGAGGAATAAGGGCTCTTCCGAAAGAGGAAGCTTTTCCCACATTTGGCCCCATGTAGATGGGCCAAATGTTGGAAAAGCCTCTTCCGAAAAAAGAATTGGAAAAAGGTATGCAAATTGTGGTTTTTGAATTTGTGTATCTTTTTCCGAAAAAGAACTGCAGTGTAGGCATAGCTCAAGACAGTATAAAAAGCCAAACCACTTTTGTTAAGATTAACAGTACATAAAGAAAAGTATAGCAAATGTATCAGTCATTGTTGGTGAAATTCAGCAGGCATAAAAATTGTTTTTCCTGAATTTGGTTTTGGTCCCTGATAAATTAATTCATTCTACATATTGAGTAACAAATACAGAACAGTTCCAAAGCTATAACCTTTTGCAAAATGTCTGTTTATGTGGACAAACTGTTCCTTTTCATGGCATCATTTTTAATGATTGCATTTGAACTATTTTGGATCAAGTACCCTTTCTCATTTTCTTTTTAAAGGTAAGTATTAATTAATTTAGAATCTCACTGTTGGAAGCAAAGTTAATAGACATTTTAATAAAAGCACAATCTTTCAACAGGATTTGAAGTTAATATCTTTGAATTACTAACTTTATCTTCTAGCATACAAGCTTATTCGATAATACTATCTACAGAAATCTAGACATTTTATTTTGGCCGTTGGAGAGTTACCGCATTTTTCCACTGATGTAATAGAAATACAGTGGGAAAATTGAAAGAAGGGATATAAAGATCAAACTAAATGCATTCCCCAGTTCATACTGGGAGCAACACAAATAAAAGCCATCTTTAATTTTCCATATGTTTTGCTCTGGATGAAAATTAAAATATATTTCTTCTTAAGTAGAGAAATTTTTAAGAATTAGCTTCAATTTTCACGGAGGGAAAATCCCAATAAAGTTCACTTTTGGCTTGGAAAAGGTCTGCAAGATTGGGCCCATAGAAGTTTCATGATACTTTTAAACAGTACCTCAGATTCCTTAGATTCTTAGAAGCATGATCTTATTTCAATTGAGCAGCACTAGCATTCTTGTTTGAGTGATTCTAAAAGTAAACTCAGGGCACAATCTTGCAATCTTTATTAAGACAAATATGATTTGTGTCTATGTAAGGACTGCACAGTTAAATCTGCAATGAGAATTGTAGGAAGTGATCAGTCAAAATTAGTTCCATCTTGTCATCCTCTTTAGTGTGTAGAAAGACTATTAGAAGAGCAAAGGAAGAGACACCTGTTATGATGCTTCTAATATGTTTATGACACCTACTTCTATCTCTCTATTTTACCTTGCCCCATACAAATAACTGAATACTTTTTCCAGAAGAAATGGCAACGGTTATTTATATCTGCTCCTTTAGTTGAAGGTGCCTTTCAAAGTTTGCAGAACTTGCAATCACCCAGAACTGGTATGAGTTTTTCAAGTTTTGAATTATTTTTTTGGGGGGAAGAAGGAATTCACAAACATGTTTGCAAGCCTTTACCTTGCATTCTCAACTCCAGTCAACTCCAATACTTCTCCAGTAGTTGTTTAGTGATTAGTGTTTGCGGTGGCTCTTTATCATCTCTGCCTGCTTGCAGCCTTTTCTTTTGGATGCAGACCTTCTGTCTGTGAAAATGCCTGGTCATCTTTAGAGCAATTTGCTAAATTGTGTACTAAATGAAGCTATATTTTAAGTCTGTCCTGAGAACAAAGCTGGCACTCATCTCAGGAATGTTATTACACGAGAACCACATACCTGGTTCTCGGTAGAATTTAATATATTAACATATATGTATAATACCTTAAATTACTTGGGTCCTGAATACATGAGAGGACAATTCTCTGCCTGTATACATTATCACCATAGTGATCAATGTACTTGCATGAGGTGAAATTGTCTTGCATGAAGTTGCTGTTAGGGAGTTTCCCGTGGGAAGTCCTCCATTGTTGTTACATGTCCTCTGTCCCTTTTTAGTATGAAACAAGTGGATAGGCTGGCCATCAGAGAATGTTGCACAAATCCATCTGCAGGGTGATGGGTTTTTTTTTAAAGGGTGTGTTAATTGTCATATTTTAAGATTAATACTTTTTTCCCATTAGAATTGTACAACATTTTTCAAAAATTATTTTTCCAATGGTACCAAACATTTTACAAATTCATGTCAGTTTCTGATGAATTGCTCACCAAAAAGGGTTCAAATATTCATTTCAATATATTCAAAAATAAACATTTTCATTTTTTTAGTCAAATTATTGTTTGGGAATTTTTTGCCTTATATTTTAAAAAATGCAAAAATATAAAAAGAAAACCCGTGACTTGAAATGAAAGTGAAACTTTTGGTTGAGCTCAAAACATTTTTTAAACTGCTTGCAAACTGAAAAATAAATCCATTATTAGTATAACATTCTTGCCCATAGCTAGAAGGGTGAAGGTATGCTCCTGAGTTTGTCCATTTATCAACACATTACAAGCTTCAGCAGAATAGGGATTAGCCAATATCTTTTTTGCTACATTCGTGTGCTAGTAGATTTGTGTGTAAGCACATGTGTGATCTCTAAAAAATTAAAAGAAAGAGAAGGCTCTTGTTAATGAAAAATGCTGAATACAGCCTGTGCTTCAGTCTTTAGTGTTTGGGTTTTAAAAAAACAACAGGTTTTCCTTTTATTATGCAAACTGATTATTTATATTTTATTCCCATATATATTTTCCCTCTTTTGTATGTGAAAGAGGAGAGAGATTGAAGCACTCACTAGTGAGTAGAATCAAAAGGATACTTTAAAAATTATGCATAATGTAATTGTATGTCAAAGGCCAAAGATCCCAACAGGACTAGCAGTTAATTTGTGTTTCTCAACTGTTTCCTACTCTCATTTCTGCTCCAGTTTATCGTGTCTCATTTGACCCATGAAAATGAATTTAATCTTCATTAATTTTGCCTCTGTTTTCATAATGATGTCAATCAGTTATTTTTTAGTCAAAACCAAAGAGTGATAAGGGTTTCTTTCCTGACAGGTTCACAAATACATAGGTGTTTTTGTTTGTTTTATATTTCACTTCACAGAGCATCCTGTGAAGCACTCAAAGTCCTAAAAATGCCCACTATATGTCCTTCTTTATACCACTCACCCTCCACTTCACCTCAGTTGACGTTCCTTTAAGACAAAAGCTATGAGCTGGTCTTAACTCAGTTTACGGCAGACAAACCACCATTTTAATTACAACCCTTATTGACAGTCTCAGCAGAGAGGTCAAAGACTCAGTGTCAGGAAGAGTTAACTACCTCTCACTCTTAGAAATGTCATATAATATGTATTGAGATTGGTTATGGTCTATTGGTAAGGTGATGTGAAGGAAGCCTTTACTGTTGATCTCTGCACTGTATCTTGTCTCAGTAGAGTCTGAACAACTGGGAATTGTCAACAAATATTTTGTAAATAGCACACAAGAGAGGAAAATTGCTGATGATTTTCTGTGGAACAGCTCTACTATATGTATAAAATAATCTCATCTATATTGACTTTGTGAACCAAGGGAAGTCAATTATGCTTTCCTGAAATTCTATTTTTAGGGATGTAACATTACTTTACCATCACTTTAAACTTGCTAATATTTGTCTGCAAAGAACTGATCTGTTTAACTGTAAAAGTTAAAAATGTAAACAAAATATTGTTCTCTCCACTCTGAGAGAGATTTATTCTGTGATTCTGCAAGTAATCTAAAGGTTCACTTGCAGGATCAGGATCTCAGTGACTTCAATTTATATTTTGGAAACGTGGAGTGGCATGTTTAAAAGCATTCACCATTGGCCTAACTCAGATCCTACTGAATTTAGTAGTAATTTGAGCTTTGTAAGATCAACACAAAGTATTTTGAAAAACTTACTCTTGGGCTGCGTCTAGACTGGCAAGTTTTTCCGCAAAAGCGTCCGCTTTTGCGCAAAAACTTGCCAGCTGTCTAGACTGGCCGCTTGTATTTGCGCAAGAACACTGACGATCTAATGTATGATCGTCAGTGTTCTTGCGCAAATACAATGACTCTCCCATTTGGGAAAAAGCCCTCTTGCGCAAATGCTTTTGCGCAAGAGGGCCAGTGTAGACAGCTGAGAACCGTTTTGCGCAAAAAAGCCCAGATGGAAAAAATGGCGATCGGGGCTTTCTTGCGCAAAACCGCATCTAGAGTGGCACGGACGCTTTTCCGCAAAAAGTGCTTTTGCGCAAAAGCATCCGTGCCAATCTAGACGCTCTTTTCTGCAAATGCTTTTAATGGAAAAACTTTTCCGTTAAAAGCATTTGCGGAAAATCATGCCAGTCTAGACGCAGCCATAATGTTTAGTAAAATGTCAGCAGAGTTGGAGGACAGAGACTTTATATTAATAGTACTATCACTCATTTCCAACAGAGGATATTAAAAAAGATTACATAAACCTCATAATTGTTTGAAACTGTAATGTATATTCAATCCCTAAACAAAGAGACAGTCTACAAAAAATAGAAAATTAAGAGCACCAGTCCAAGTGCATGAAGTATAGTCTTTTCCTTTATCAAACATCATAGCTTCAGTTTGTTTGTTTTTTCTGTTCTTTTTTAAATCATGTTCGTCTATGATTTTCTGAGTACTGTCTTAAGAAATAATTTTCTAATACTGCAAATGAAGTTACTCTTATAAATATTATGTATTATACCATTCCAATGTCCAATACAAGGGTTAAAATTTAGTGCTGAAAAGTAATAAAAATATCACTGATAACTCGAATCTGCCTGGCAAAAAATCTGTATCAATACCTTATAGTATCTTACAGATTAAAAACAGGATATTAAAACTAATGACAAAAGAAAGCCCCAAGAAAGCTTGATTAATGGCAGAAATGTGTTCTGGTCCTTTTGATCATATTAACAGATATACAACAAAAGTCATTACCATTTCCAATTTTGTGATAGACGAATTAATCCAGATTTGGTAAATCATAATAGTTTAATCAATACATAATGAAAACATTTATAAAGTGCTCAATTGATTTTGATTCAAGAAATTTCAAAACTAGACTTAATTTCTCATGACGTATTAAGTAGCTGTATGCTGTGAATAACTATGAATGCTAAATTAATATTTGAAAAAAAGAATTCATAGGGAGAAACAAGACAGACTTTCAGCCTGTCGGGCTGAACTAATAAAGTGTAATATGACCGATGATAAGACAAATTCCGAAGTAAGATCTAGCATTGTAAACCTGGGGATTTACAGTGGTCTAACTAATCTTGAATCTTTTTTTTTCATTTTTAGACTAATTTATGGTCCAGTATTGAAACCCTTTGAAACTACTCTGAGAGTAAATACTTTGTAGAGAGCAAGAGTGGGTACTTTGAGCGAGAGTGGATACTTTGCAAAGATGGGCAATTTTTTTGATAAATATTATATTCACAAAGCTATGCAATTTTGAATGGACTAAAACTATCTATGAATTCATGTCAAATTTGGTCAATAGTCTGGTCAATAGTATATTTTAAGTCAAATTGTTGCATTTTGTCATTTTCAGAATGAAACATTACAAAATAAAGTATCAAAATTCCCTAAAGTGAATTCTTAGAAAGGGCTAAGTAAAACCCAGAACCAAAATGAAATGTTTTATTTCTTGTGGATCAATTTTTTTTGGTCAACCGGAAGTAAATTTTTAACTCATTTTCTAAGTTTGGCCTTTAAACAAAATGAAACCCAAAACTTCACATAGTTCCAGTCCTTAATATAGGAGCCAGAATTGAGTTTCTCAAAACCATCATGTTAATGGTACAAGATTCTACATTGCATAGCTGTGGTAAACCAGCTTAGCTTGATTTAGGGTACATCTGCACTACACGCTTATTTCGAAATAAGCTATTCTGGAAAAGTTATTCTGAAATAGCTTATTTCAAAATAGCACATCTATACTGCAGGGAAGCCTCAAAATTAGTCCGAGGCAGGACTCCCTAATGTAGACATGCTATCTCGATTTAGAGCTCCAGGAGCCGCTAGGTAGGAATAACTTAGAATGGCCCTGGTGAGGGGTTATTTCAAAATAGCAGCAGTGGAGCATCTATACATGTCTTATTTTCAAATATCTATTTTGGAATAGGTGTTATTTCTCATAGAATGAGGTTTACAGAGTTCAGAATAAGCCATCCGTTATTTTAAAATTACTTCGAAATAATGGAATGGCTGTGTAGACACTCTCATTGTTATTTCGAAATAACAGTGCAGTGGAGATACACCCTGAGTTTTGTGGATCTATGTCATTTAACATGTACTAAGAACCAGGCCCTAAAACTCTTTGCTGTGCGTAGAATTCAAAAGTAAAGAATAAATAAATGTAATTCTTTCTAGACAAAGAAACCAAACATGTTAAATGGAGAGAATTTTATTCGAAGTTTATCATCATCCAACAGAAATGTCTATGAGCATTTGCCATTGTTGTCATATTTACTTCTAAACATAGGTCTATGTAGGTATTTAAGTGCCTTTGTTGGAGGCAGAGTTTTCAGCAACTTGTAGAATCAAGACCTCATGCCAATGTGAGAGAAATCAGACCTAATATATTCTACAAATCTATTTCAGTAACATTAGGAAGCATAGTGTTTCCTCGCTTAGTTGCTAATATGAATATTCATCAAAAGAGTTTGGGAGATTTCAAGCACAGAAATCCATCCTTTAAAAAAATCCGCTCCTCTGTACTGGTATTATATGCCAGGCATTATTCTGAGAGTAGCAGTGTGTTCTTCTGGTACAAAGGTAGTTGTTATTCCAAACAACTCCCTGGAAGTTTAGTGAAACACACTATATAAACAGCAATTTATTTATTCCATGTAAAATATATTGCATTTTCTGTGCATTATATAATATGTAGTTCCTTTCAGGAAGAATGTAAAATATTCAAAATATATAAATTTAAGTCCAGCTATCAAATGGCAACATACTGTATTTCAGCTCATGGTGCTCTTCCTACTTATAAACTTTTATGTCCTCTCATTTGGAAATCACCATGTTTCTGCTTCTCCATTTACTATAAAAGCAAACTGTTGATTGTAGCTGGCAGTGCTCCCCTCCCGTCTGTCCCTTAATGTAGCCCCCTCCCTCCTCTCTTAGTCGTCATCTTGTTATATAGAATAAAAGTGACTTAGAGAACAAATGTGGTTAAGTTAGTTGCTGTTTTGCTGAAGTAGTAGAAAAGTCCCAATAACATTAGGGTACCTCTACACTACATGGCTATTTCACCATCTGATAAACCTCGTTGCACAAGGGATAAGGGATGGCTTGAAATAGCACATTATTTTGAAATTTGGTGCTGTGTAGACATGCCAAATTTAAAAAAAAAAACTATTTCAAAATAGATTCAAAATAAGATTTACACCCTCTGCTTGCTTAAGAATCTGCCACTGCTCTGATAAATTAATTGTATCCATGCTTATGAATATGTATGTACCATTACAGAATGCATGAGGAAGTATGAATGAGGAACACCCAATCACAAGGCCATCCGGCACCTGTTTTAAAGCAAGAAAGGATCCTGCAAAATGTTTAAATTAACATGACAAGCTGACAGATCAGAAAAGATGTAACAGCGTGCCAAGCCCAGGAATGGCCCCAAAGAAGTAGAGCCCTCCTGCAGATTCATAGGGACCTCCGGGAACCCTTTTTGCCTTCATGGCCAACCTCTGAGAAGCTGTCACCTGACCAGCATTCCAGCCACCTGCGAGATCGAAAGCAATCTATGCCACGCTTGCAGCCTGCCTCTAACCTACCAGCATAAAGGCAGAGTGTATGTGAATGCCATCTTACCATTATTAGAATCTGTACTAATAAACAAAGCTCAGTCATGCTCAAGTTCACCCTTTGTTCAAGTTTATTTCTTCGCTGGCCCAAGAGGCGTAATCAGATAACTCAGGCTATGTCTAGACTGCAATCCTCTTTCAAAAAAGAGCGTCTAGACTACAACCAGTACTTTCGAAAAAGCAAGCCACTTTTTCGAAAGAGAGCACCCAGGCAGTCTGGATGCTCTCTTTCGAAAAAGCACAGTTTGCATTACATAGCTACCCTTGTTCTAGTACAGCAGCTCAACAAGCTGGTGTTTAAATGTTCCATTTAATTCCACTACTGTGATGAAAATACAATTTCAGTGTGTTTATGTGTGTCTTATAGAATCTCTGCCCGTTTCCTGAAACAGGAGTGAAAGTGCAAATGAGAAGAGTTCTATAGATGGTGCTTCCTCCATGTTGCTAGCTATGCTTGCTGGAAACACACAGATCACAATAATAGCATGGCAGGATGTGTCAACAGGCTATTCAAACCTCTTGTAATGTGCAAGATGGGCAATCAAATTTTCCCACACTGCACCTCAAACAAAGGACAATCTCATTTTGAGCAGCTGTTAGGTTGGTTGGGTTTGCATCTGCAGCAGGAACACTGGAGCCCCAGGTTTGGGCCTTGGATTAGAACATTCCAGTGGTGAAAGTAATTTAAATGTCTTACTGGTATGGTTGTATCACTTCCAATCTGAACGCTTCCAATGGGATGCAGAGGGATACACTCTTAACTTCATGTATCCCTCTGCATCCCATTCACCCAATATGAAAAAAAAAACCCACTCCCCCTAAGCAACACGTTTCAGCTCTGTAAAGTAGCAGAATAGTCAGTGCTGGGATCTGTGCTCCCAGTGCTGGGAGCTATTCCCCTTGTAGAGGCATTTTGTTACAGTGCTGAGAGATCTCTGTCACTGGTGGTGCCACAACTAGATAGCCATGTTAAAAAGCTGCCGTGCCAGGCAGTGCTTTAATGTTGGATATGGAGACAGCGTACCCATAAACTTTTAATTTGTAATGTAAAATTTTTAATTCAAGTGATAAATCCGTTTTTGTTATTACTACAGTTAAACCTAGGCTGTTTTAATCCATTTGTACTGAATGCTCCAGGCACTTTCATACCAGTATACTGGCTTGCTTTCATCCCTGGAAAATTTTTAACCTAATGTTGATAATCAGGTAGATGCTCAACCCTTGGGCTCTGTCACTCTAACACAAGTTCAAATAACCCTGGGTTTCCTTCTCAAAGTAGATATACCCATTG
The DNA here is from genome assembly GCA_032595735.1 of Pelochelys cantorii. Classification (NCBI taxonomy): domain Eukaryota; kingdom Metazoa; phylum Chordata; order Testudines; family Trionychidae; genus Pelochelys; species Pelochelys cantorii. The sequence continues at coordinate 92,556,660 of CM064326.1, forward strand.
TCACTGACCAGTCAGTGCCAGTGATTTTTCAGAACTAGACCACAGACTACCACTGATGTTTTCAAAACTTTTTCAATGAACAAAAACAGTCAACAATTATAAAAAAAAATAGAGCAATATGCTGCACTAAGGTTCCATCATTTTTTTTAAAAGTACAACAAAGCCAAAACTAATGAGGATTTTAATCCAATGTCTCATTGCCTTACCAAATAGAACAATTAAGCATATAATACAGAGATATAAAAGACCTATACATTTAGAATGCATATTCTGATACCAGCATTACACATAGCTCAAAATTCTCAAGACTGGCTTGCATTTATTGCCCGAGTACAAAATATTGCGTGACCATGGCTAAAAGTTTTAAACTCGGGTTTCCAAATCTTGGTGTATGCAACACATCTGAAAATCAGGCAATTACTTTTGAGAAACCTAAGGTGCCAATCCTAGAGACATTTATCCTATCCTTAAACTTAACATTATACATGAATAGTAACATTGTCAGATGCATGTACATAAATGTTTGCAGGATCAGGATCTAAAAACAGATTTAGGTTCCTAACATTAAATGCCAACTTCTGGCCCCACTGAAGTCAGCTGCAAAAATCCTATCGACTTCAATCACAACACTCTGTTATAAAAATTTTGACAAAAGTTCTTACAGGTCAATCATCAGGATTGTAGTGTCCCTCTCTTTAAATAAACTCACTGAAACAGACAAATATTGAAGGATTTTATATGAGGCTCTAACCTGTTGAACTGGGATGAGTTTCTCCTTCAAATTGGTCCTATGCTCATACGGCTTTCAGGAGAATCCAAGGCATAGACATTTGCACTGGTGTGGGTCACCATCCCACAGCATGGTTTCAGTGTTGTCCTATCATTCTTGAAAATCTTGAAGTTGTATGAAGAGACAATGCTGTGAGGGGCAGTCATCCACTGGACCCTAATTCCTTCTAATATAGAAAGTGTCCACAGGAAGTTTCTATGCCATGGAAGCAAGAAAGTCCCCTATGCCCACACCTCCATATATGTTCTCTGTTTCCCATTTTAATGTGGTAATGAAGGAGACAACCAGGCCTTTACTTTTAAATTAGAACTGTTTTTAAAAAGAGAAACGAGTTTGAATCTAAATTTTCCCCTTCTTTCCTCAAAATTTGAATTTTTTTGAATTATGAAATTCAAAATGTCAAATTTGGAAAAATTTCAACCAGCTTTTATTTGAACCTAAACTCATAGGGTGCATCTACACAGCAGCATTATTTTGGAATAACAGCCATCTACACAGCAATTCCATTATTTTAAAATAAATTCGGCTTATTCTGACTTCTGTAAACCTCATTCCATGAGGAAAAACGCCTCTTCCAAAATTGCTTTTTTGAAATAGCTGTAGTGTGGATGCTCCACTGCTGCTATTTCGAAATAGCTCCTCCCCAGAGCCATTCAAAGTAAATTCTTCCTAGTGCTTCCTGGGATTCTAACTTGATGTAGCACATACACCTTAGGGGCGCCTGCCTCGGACTAACTTTGAGGCTTCCCTGTAGAGTAGATGTGCTATTTCAAAATAAGCTATTTCAGAGTATTTCTTTCAGAATAGCTTATTCTGAAACCAGTGTGCAGTGTAGACTTATAAAATTAATGTCTTAAAGAGCGAATGTTAAAATAGTTAAGGGTAAAGATTTTTTTAAGTAAAGTATGGAAAGACTATACTTAAGCTGTGAGATTTGGTGCTGCGCCTCTGTGAGGCACAAAGCAGAACTTGCCATCAATAGGGATATAGGATGCAGTGGTTACCAATGGCTATGTCTACATTGCAGGATTCTTGTGCAAAAACTTGTGGAGCATCCACACTACAAGCCCGTTCTTGCTCAAGAAAGTTTACAGTAGATCTTCAGAAGAGAGGGCTTTTTGTGCGAGAGGAATAAGCCTTTTTGTGCAAGATCCCGTTCTTGCTCAAGAAACCCCTATGGCTAAAATGGCCATCAGAGCTTTCTTGCGCAAAAGAGCATCCACACTGCTATGGATGCTCTTGCGCAAAAGCACATCTCTTGCACAAAAGCACATGGCAGTGTGGATGTGCTCTTGCACAGGAACTTTTGGACAAGAACTCTTGCGCATAAAGTTCTTGGCAAGAAGCCTGCAGTGTAGACATAGCCAACCTGTTTATCATTGTTGGCCACAAATGTGGTGTACAATTTATGATGTGGGCTTGAGTTTAAGAGGCATAATGTCCTCCCTAAAATCACTTACAGTACACAGAAAAATGCTACAGCATTCCTTTCTTCAATTCTTAAAACACATGCCTGGTAAAGAGGAAAAGATTTGGAGTAAAAAAACCCTAATGCTATATTAAAAATGCCACCACTTGTTATCAATTTTAGGAGAAAATTCATTATGTGAATTTATCATTAACATGTTACACTATTTATGAGAGGCTTATAGCAGGAATTTGTGGCTGGAATTAGCTGGACATGATTAGAAACCATTCGCATGTTTGTCCAGAAGGTTTGAAACAATTAAACCATGTATGCCCAAATGAAGGACGTTGAAGATTTTGGAATGTGTATGGATGTCCAAAAAGTTCCCAAAGTATTGTAGGATCTCAATAGTTCAAGTTTCTAAAAAATCAGTCATTTGCGTTGTTAGTAAACAAAGTTCTAGATATCCATTGGATGTCAGAAATTGCTTTATTGCAATGAAGAATATGTCACTGCGAAGACACTACCGGTGTCTCACACCTTGTCAGATTCCCTATATCAGTCCACAGTTTCAGTGAAATGAGATGGGAACTCTCCTAAACAGAAAGATTGATCACCTGTGCCATTTATACTATAGTCCTACAGTAGTTGAAGGATGACAAAGTAGAAAGGATGCATGAGATAATCTAGGGGGGGTTGCAAATTTCATGGAGCAAATCCAGATGTCAGTGAGGTGATGAAGCATAGAACAGGAGATTAACTCCAGATGGATGACTGTAAACCTTGCAGAATAACTATTCACACGACAAAGAATCTTATGTCCTGAGCATTATCCAAGAGCTCTTGGGAAAGAAGAGGTTTTCCCTACATAAAGAAAGTGCCATATCTCAGAGCACTTTTCCCTTGTGGAAATCCTAACTCTCAGTTATTTGCAAGTTCACAAAAAATTTAAAGTCATCTATTTTTCTTTTTGGCATTCTTCAAAAATGTTCCCAATCATAATGACAACTGTAGTTGCTGGCTCTAAATTCCAAGATTTCAATATACTGTTTAATTCAAACATGTTACTTCTAGTCCCCCAGACTATAAGGGCATGTCTACACATCCAGGCAAAATTCGAATGAAGATAACGCAACTTCAGCTACACAATTGCGTAGCTGAAGTCGAAACAGCTTAATTCAGCTTTTGGCACTGACTGTATGGCAGGACAGCACAGAGTGTTCTTCTTTCAATGTCCCTATTCCTCATAAAATTAAGGTCACAGGAGTCCGAGTAAGAAGTCCTCCACCTTGACATTATTTTGAAATAATGTCTCGCTGTGTATACACGCCTTTTGTTATTTTGAAATAACCTTAGTTTTTCTGAAATAAAGTTGCTGTGTAGATATACCTTAAGGGAATAGAATGGCAGAGAGAGCAGTATAAATTGGTCAGAGAATTCTGTGACAAACTCACCCCTCCCGTATTAGCTCTTCTATGCGGCAGCTCCTATTTCAGACAGAGTAATCACAGCTCAATAGATCATAACAACACTGCCAACCTCAGAAGTAATATAGTTCTAAGTGGTACTGTTTAGATGATATGAGCCTGAAAGAAGCCAAGCTTTCCTTTTTAACCATCAGAATGCAGCTCAAACTATATCCAAGCAGCTCCAACTAAATACCAGGAAATCCAGTCTGAAAAAAACGGAATTAAGAAAAATATTGGGCAATCTCAGTTGGGCATAGGTGAATGCAGTGATCCTACATGTTTGAAAATACAGGACACTGGAATAACATCCTCATTTGGTTTCAAACTCAGTTGAATGGCCCTTATTAGCAGTAGGCCCTTACTATTCTATCCTTTGTGATGAAGATAAACATATGGAGAATTGATCAACAAGTGTAAGAACAAAAAGCTCTATCACCAAGATTTAAATATCAAAAAGAGTAAGCTGGACAATTCCCTTCTCAAGCCCCAAAGTTTATCAAATCAGCATGGATGACGAAGACAATGATTCATCTGAATCTACAATTTATTATATTTTAATAAACTTTATATATACAAAAAAAGAAGAGATGGTGTCGCAAAAAAAAAAAAAAGTCCTGAGGAAGATTTGAGGTCAGTTCTTCACAGTGAGGTAGAAAGAGAAATAAAAGCATAATGTTATTTTATCCATGACTTGAGAAAATGACTTTCTGTAATTCTTTAACCATGATCATATTGCAAACAGCTTTACTTAAAAGTTTACATCCTCTACTGCTGTTAATGTAATTGTCTTTCACACCCAAATGCTGGATTGATTGTAATTCTTTAAACCAAGATATACACACTTAAAAAGCTATGCAGTTTACAGGCATGGGTGTAGTGGTCAATTGCGGAAGAACTTTGTACGTGCTAGTTTAGGGGTGGTGAGGCCTGCATTCTCCCCTCCCCCGCTTTTTCCCTACTACTGATGAGCCAGAAGCAAGTCTTTGGGAACATACGCCATTTAAGATAAGCATTGTTGCCAGTATAGCAAGAACAAGTATGAGATAAAGGTAAAGGGCAAGAACGCATAAACAATTCTGTTTACCCTAACGTACTGATCACGTAAACAGGGCCAAAGAACAAGTAGATACGGAACAGAACCAGATCGATAGCTAACAGCTAAGCCCTACATCAGCATGTATTGAGTAACCTCTGGAAACTTCCAAACTGCCAAACAAGGCAGGGAAAATTGTATTTAAGGTTGCCTCAGAGCCTAGCAAATTGAACCTCACTGATGGGCTTTGAGTACCGGCGCCTCGGAAGCTAAGACAACCTCCCTCTTCATCCGCAGCCTACCAGGGGTTCTAGGCTTGCAGGAAGGGACATAAGATATGCCGCTTTTTTGTTATGTTGTTCTTCCATTTATGGGGCACAGCTGTTAGCTGTCAGGAAATAAACTACTTGTGTTTGACAGATACCTGTGTGGCGTCCTTTGTACTTTGAAAGCCCAGTGTTGGACCTGAGACTTACTCTGGCCGGCTACAATGGGAAATTTTATTCAAAGGGGAACATAATGGAAAGATTGGAGTGTGTGGAAATAAGGGATTATAACTGACACCGTTCTGCAACCTTACCCACAGGGAGCTCACCCAAGGACCAGTTATAACACACCCACCCACATCTCTTAGGAAGACACAGTAGCACAGATTACAACTACAAAAGCAGCCCAGATCCAAAGATTCTGTTCTACTGGACTTAAAGATGCAGTAGAGTGTACATAATACAATTCTAAACAAGAACATGCAAAATATTTTCTCAATAAGCCTTCACAAATGACAAAGGTCCTACAAAGTTGGCTAATAATATGGCTTGCCATTTTTTCAGACTATGAAGGAAAAATTACAACCATTATAATTTACCAAACATTAACACAAAGAGAGGTAGAATAAGGGTGACATTATTAGAACCCAACCAAAAAGCATAGTAATATAATTGGCCTTTACTTAATCTCTGCCCATCATAGTACTGGAAAGCAAAAGGCAATAAAAATGAAGAATTAGTTCATTAACTTTAATAAAGTTCCATAAACATAATAAAAACTGACAAAATATTAATAAAACCAAAACAGTAAAAATAACTTTGGGTTGTAGGCCTTAGAAGGATTAGATATCTTAAGAGTTTCTGGAAGGAAAAAATGCTTCATGTCTGCACATAAATCATTTCGTATGTCTTTTCAAAGTTTCCTTCCTTGGCAGCAATACAAAATATCTCTCTAATCACCTTCTATTTAGAATGTCTCCTTCCACTGTCACATAAAGCTTTTGAGTAAAGATGAACATTAATAGAGTTAGATTTAAAGAAGTTGGATGTAGTCTAAAGAGTATTCCCAAGTTAACCTTTTGTATTGCTTATTCCTTTCTATTATTTCCCCCTTCTTGTCTCCCAGAAATGTACAAAATAGGTTTCTTTGTATTTCATGAATCTTATCTAGTAGTCAGAAATAACTAATACTTGAAAAGAACTGGAGTTGGGGAAGGCATAGAGAGAAAAAAATAACATGAAAAATAATACCTGTTTACTACTTCTGCTGCTAAGTAATTGCTCTAGTATTTTGTCATCTGAATTATTATTTCTTTGAATCTAACAGACGCATAAAGTATATAAGTACTCAGATTTAGTTTTCCATATTTATAACTATGGAAAACTGAGGACATATTCTTTATCTTGAGGGTTATTTACATAGACTGAAGCTAGTGTCCTAGAAGCATATTTTAAATAAATATTTAATTTAGTGTTTCTTCAATGGAAAAAATAATATGGGAGATATATTTCCCATATTTAATTTTCAGGGGAGTTGTTCATTGTCATTCTGCCTCACAACACAGTGTGGCTACGTCTAGACTGGCATGATTTTGTGCAAATACTTTTCACGGAAAAGTTTTTCCGTGAAAAGTATTTGCGCAAAAGCGCGTCTAGATTGGCATGGACGCTTTTGCGCAAAAGCATCCCTGGCCAATCTAGACGCACTTTTGCACAAGAAAGCCCCGATCGCCATTTTAGCCAGCGGGGCTTTTTTGTGCAAAACAAATCTGAGCTGTCTACACTGGCCCTTTTGCACAAAAGCTTTTGCACAAAAGGACTTTTGCCCGAACAGGAGTTTCAAAGTATTTGCGCAAGAAGCACTGATTTCTTACATTAGAACGTCAGTGCTCTTGCGCAAATTCAAGCGGCCAGTGTAGACAGCTGGCAAGTTTTTGCACAAAAGCGGCCGCTTTTGCGCAAAATCTTGCCAGTCTAGACGCAGCCTGTCAGTATAAAATATGAGTATGAATGGAGGCAGGGATCACAGACCCAAGCAGAAGGAAAAGAGAAAATAAGATGCAGAGGACTAATGAGACTATGAGGAGATCTGTAGGTGACTTAAACATTTGCATTTGGGTAACATGTGAATAGTTAGAAAAAGACAACCTAAAGATATTCAGAACAAAATAAAGACTTAGAAAGGCAGAATGCAGCAGAAGAGTCCATGATAGGGAAGTAAAGACATATCTAAAGAAATTACGTTAAGTGACTGCTTCAACCTTTATATTCCTCATAACCCTTCATCCAATTCAGAATGTAAGGTTGTCTTTAAGCTAAATGAATTTAGGGCCTGGCCTAAGCTGGGCCACTGACTCGGGCTAAAGGAGCAGTTGCCCTGAGGCCTGGTGATTTAAAAAGGCCTGGTACTCCTGGTACTCTGGTCAGAGCCATGGGCCCTTTATATCACTGCCAGAATCATTGATGACATGGGCTGGACAAAGCTGAAGATCTGGGGGAGATTAGCCTCCAGCCCTGCCCCTTCTGTCAGAAGACTGGAGCAATGCTCCCCCACCTTGCCCAGCGGACTGGCAATTCTGTCGGCAGCTTTGGCACCAAGTGGTGGTGAAAGTAAATATAGAATGCTACAATGTAACTGCGAAAGTTTCTCTTGTGAATGTGGAAAATGAGTGCAGCCAGAAGCATGAAGGTCTCCAGATGGAGCATCAGCATGTGATTAGAGCATGGTCACCTGTGCCACAAGGCGTATTCATAGAATGGCACTGAGTGAAGAGAACATCTCAGAAAATATAGCAAGAGTCTCTGGTCAGTGTGTTCCCCTCATATCCCTGGAGTTATGATGCTTGCCTCTACATTGTGGAGACATAATTCCTCCTCTATTGCCTTTCAGGTGCTAGAGCTCCTAACACTAACTCCTCATGTTCTATATGCTTTCAGATTTATAATTTAGGCTTTAAGAGGATTAGTCTTTTTCATATACAAACATTATTATGGTCAGCATAATAATGGTGAATGCATTTGATATTATGGTCTAACATTCAACATCCATCGTTGCACATATTTGCGTCACCACTCGTAGTTGATTAAGTCTCGATTTATCATGATTAGAGATTTGTCCATGCAAATGAGATATCATTTAATTAATTTTACATATAATAGTGTGCTAACTTGCTAAAAGTGGTTCATAGACTTGTTTAATAGCATATGGGAAATATTTTTATTGCTTATATACTTGTATTTTATACTCAGATAGGGTAAGAACATAAGAACATAAGAATGGCCGTACTGGGTCAGACCAAAGGTCCATCTAGCCCAGTATCCTGTCTGCCGACAGTGGCCAGCACCAGGTGCCCCAGAGAGGGTGGACCGAAGACAATGATCAAGCGATTTGTCTCCTGCCATCCCTCTCCAGCCTCTGACAAACAGAGGCCAAGGACACCATTTTATCCCCTGGCTAATAGCCTTTTATGGACCTAACCTCCATGAAATTATCTAGCTTCTCTTTAAACTCTATTATAGTCCTAGCCTTCACAGCCTCCTCTGGCAAGGAGTTCCACAGGCTGACTACACGCTGTGTGAAGAAGAACTTTCTTTTATTAGTTTTAAATCTGCTACCCATTAATTTCATTTGGTGTCCTCTAGTTCTTCTATTTAGGGAACTAATAAATAACTTTTCTTTATCGGCCCTCTCCACACCACTCATGATTTTATATAACTCTATCATATCCCCCCTCAGTCTCCTCTTTTCTAAACTGAAAAGTCCCAGTCGCTTTAACCTCTCCTCATATGGGACCCGTTCCAAACCCCTAATCATTTTAGTTGCCCTTTTCTGAACCCTTTCCAAGGCCAAAATATCTTTTTTGAGGTGAGGAGACCACATCTGTACACAGTATTCAAGATGTGGGCATACCATAGTTTTATACAGGGGCTGTAAGATATTCTGGGTCTTATTTTCTATCCCTTTCTTAATAATTCCTAGCATCCTATTTGCCTTTTTGACCGCCGCTGCACACTGTGTGGAAGTTTTCAGAGAACTGTCCACGATAACTCCAAGATCTCTTTCCTGATTTGTCGTAGCCAAATTAGCCCCCAGCATACTGTATGTATAGTTGGGGTTATTTTTCCCGATGTGCATTACTTTACACTTATCCACATTAAATTTCATTTGCCATTTTGTTGCCCAATCACTTTTAGCAAGTTAGCACACTATTATATGTAAAATTAATTAAATGATATCTCATTTGCATGGACACATCTCTAATCATAATAAATCAAGACTTAATCAACTATGAGAAATATTTTTATTGTTTATATACTTGTATTTTATACTCAGAGTACTCAGTTTACCTATTAACTCTCCTGCTACCCTATATCCTTGCAGTATTAATGGCTGAAATACCAATTTCCTTTTCCATAAAACACTTTTTCCATCACTATTCATTGGATTTTCCAGAATTATAAATTAGACATGTGTTTGGGGGTGTACTTATGAACAGAAATAAAAGGAAAAATATATTCTCATTGACTCATCACATTTTCTAGTAATAAAATTATTCTGTACAAGTAAGTGCTCTATATTTGGGTAACGAGCAATAAAACTCTACTTCAGCAATGGTCTTTAATAAAGGTGGATGTTGTTTACAGAATAGGCCAACTGTACTTGAGAAGCTTTGATCTAACTGGGAGTTTATTTTTTGAAAAATGACCTCACTCTGATTTGAAACATATTTAAAAAAAGCCCACTGTTCCTTCTCTGTATAGCTTACAATGAAAGGCTGAGAAACTTAGTATCATGATTCACATGTATAGAGAAGGCCCAATGCAGTAAAACATCGAATATGGTTAAATTTATTGGAATTCATTAAAGTGCTCATTAATGTGTGATCTGAAGTACTTTGCCTGGGTGATTTGCTGAACCTGTATTTGTGAAAAGACTACTCACAAATATTAAGTTTTTTACTCAAGTGTTTTCAGGACTGGGGACTATATATTGTCTAGCTATGCTAAAAGAGAAGAGGACACACTGGATATGATTTGGTCATGCCTCACATTTATTAGTAGATGTTAGGGACTACCCAGAAGACAAAAGTGTACAGTGTAGTTAACAATTATCAAGTCAATAGCTAGCTGGGAGCTTCTGCCAGCCCTCCCCATTTCCATACTGTCCCCCAGCCAAGCCATTTCGGGACTTCACCATCTCTCCCATGTATGTGAGGACTAACGTGGGCTCTAAAGGAAGGCGGTTGCCTCCCTGCTATGCCAGTCATAGAAGTCCTCCTCCCTAGTCCCTTTGTTCCTCTCCTTCAACAAACACTTTCTTTAAATCCTGTACCAGCCATTAATCTGGTCAGTATATCCCTTCCATATGGAATACCTGCACTGGACATCTGTCTCAAACTTATATAATGAGTTGTGACATTATAGCATCATTTCCTTCCCTATTCACCATAACAAAGCCTTGTGGAGAAGGCAAAAAAGAAAACAAAAATATGCCACCTTGGCCAATTTGCTGGCAAGGGAAAATATTCTCTCCTGGGTCCCCCAAAAAGGAGTCCCAACTAAAGTGGCATTTTAACACTTCCAAAGGGTAGGGAGAGTGGATGCTGTTTCTCCTGGTCAAGGAAAAAGAGACTTCTCCCTTTAGACTTCTTTATCAACTCCTCAAGCCCTCTGGTCCCCGAGGGATGAGTCAGTGATGAGAAGTGACAGATAGCACCGTGCATAGCTTTACGTGTCTGTTTGACAGGTTTGATCATGGCACATTTTAGTCTGTCTCATAGGTAATATCAATCCTAATGCTAAAAGTCAATTAACATTTCCTTAAGCGCACAAAATGTGTATTCTCTTTTTGGAGCAAAGAGCATAGAGTGTAGATGTGAAAGGTAAATAATTCATATTTAATTCAGACCATCCACAAACAGTGTCAAGTTCCAAATGAAGTGTGGCTATTCAGTCTAGTAATGAACTTTAAACATAAAGGGTGAGTCTTAACTGCACAATTATTTCAAGATAACTAGCATTATTTCAAAATAACAATGTGCGCATCTACACAGTTATTCCGTTATTTTGCAATGATTTTTAAATAACTCTAGGCTTATTCTGAAATCTGTATACCTCTTTCAATGAGGAATAAAGCCTGTTCTGAAATAGCTATTTTGAAATAAGGTGTGTGTAGACACTCTACTGCTGCTATTTTGAAATAGCCTCTCACCAGGGCCATTCTAAGTTATGTCTCCCCAGTGACTCCTGGGTCTCTAAATTAAGATAACACATCTACCTTAGGGAAGCCTTCCTTGAGATAATTTTGAGGTTTCCCTGCAGTGTAGAAGTGCTATTTTGAAATAAGCTATTTAAGAATAACTATTCCGGAATAGCCTATTTTGAAATAATTGTGCAGTGTACATGTACCCAAAGAGAAAAAGTAGTTGTATTTTTGCCTATTAATCTAAACATCAATGAACGTCCTACTGATGTGGTATTTATCATAGATGTCATCATGCTGCCTCTGTGTGTGCATGCGCGTGCATATATGCATGAGAGAGATGAATGAAAGACAGTGAAAAGAAGTAGACTCTGGTCTTGAAATACTGGAGAATTTCCGACAAGCTGAATATCTCATACTGTGTAAAAATTACTCATCCATACCACTGAGAATTTTTTATGAACAAAACTAAACACATTTGAAGATAATCAGAATAATTTTCCAACCAATAACAGGGTATAATTTCACAACAAATATTATTCACAATAAGTAGAGCTAGGTGGGAAACTATTTTCTCATCCTGGGAAAATTTAAGATCTCAAATATTTTTCAAGTTCCAAGTTGGGTTGAAAAGTCAAAATTTCCAAAATGTCCATGAAATCCTAATCCTAATAGTAATATTAATACTAAAACTAATACTACGTGTGTCAGTCTATTTTAAAATTTTGATAATTTTAAAATAATGTGTTTTTATATTAGCCTATCATTTATTCATTTACTGTACATGCAGATTACATTTACTTAAGAAATTCATTTTGAATAAACATTTTCAAACAAATGTCAAAATAGAACATTTCAACAATTTAAAATTTTGTCATTTAAAAAAACAAACAAGAAAATTTTCAAATCTGTACCTTTACCACATTTTTGTTTCCACAAATCAACATGTTTTCACAGAAAAAAATCTAAATTTTCCCTTGCCATCTGTAATGAAAATAACTTAACTAATTCTAATCACATACTGCTTTGATGACCTGCTTAAAAACAAGAAAAATTTGCTAAACTTAATCTATGTAAAACACCTGAAAAGGTACCCAAATCATTCATGGTCCTACTCCCTCCCCCCCTTACATTAGAAAGCCTATGTGAAGGAATACGGGAGTACTGGCAAAAACAAGGAAAGGGAAGAAAATAAAAAAGTATCTAAGAAAAGAAAAAAAGAGAGAGAGAAATGTGTTATCCTAGAAGTCAAGAACTGTCAAATCAGTATCAGCAGTTGAAGTGAAATATATTGAGGCAGTGTTAGTCCCTCCAAGCAATCAGTGATGCCACAAGGCATGTCAGAGGAGAAATCCACATTAATACTGTGGCAGTTACTTTTTCCACTGACCTTGACCAAACATACTAAGCTTTCACACTGTCTGTCATGCGAGTGTCAGTTAAGGAAAAGATGACAAATTACTTGAAAAGTCAATTTTTAAAACAGATAGGGAAGCCCCACTTGAAGGAACACTATCAAAATGCCTTGCCTCATCCCGTTAAGATTCACGCATTGACAATCATCAAGTAGCAATTTGCTGGCATCTCTTCCAGGCCTAAACTATCTCTTTGTAATAATGAACTGAAAACAAATGCCAAATCATTTGTTGCAACAGTATCTTTGTCTACTGGAAAGACAATCAATTCTGCCCAAAAGAGTGAATGTCAATTTTGAAAAAAATCTATTCATGGAATAATTTCAGAAATAATACGTGAGCCTTGTACAGCAACATTTGTTTTGTTCCTTGGTTCACTATTCCAAAAGTCATGGCCACATCCATCTTATATAATTGTATAAAATGACAAAACTTTTTTTAATTCAAAAAATAAATTCTCCCTTATTCACTGCATGAGTGAACAGACCCATTTTCAAATATTAGGAAGCAACTATTATTAAAGGGTACGTCTAGACTACAAGCCTCTTTCGAAAAAGAGTGTCTAGACTACAAGCAGATTTTTTGAAACAGCAAGCTGCTTTTTTCGAAAGAGAGTCTAGACACTCTCTTTTGAAAAAGCACAGTTTGTATTCAATAGCGCCTTTTTTCGAAAGAGTACTTTCAAAAAAAGGCGTTATTCCTCGTAAAATGAGGTTTACAGTGATCGAAAAAATGCATTCTTTTGATTTACTTTCAAAAGAATGTGGCTGCAGTTTAGACGCAGGTGAAGTTTTTTCGAAAAAAGGCAATTTTAAAAAAAAAACCCTGTAGTCTAGACACACCCAAAATGTGGTACACCTAAATATGTTAATAAGCAAATTAGTGCATTGAATGGATTATCTGTATAAACAAATAACATTCCAAACAAATCATGACAAGGAAAATAAAAGACAGGCAATTAATGACATTTACTTAGGCCCCAATCCTGGACTTCATAAGTCGAATACTGAGCCAATATGCAGTCCTATTGAAGTCATGAGGTGTCAGCCTGCATAGAGCTGGTGGCAGAACTGAAGCTTCAGTCATTTGGGAACTTTTGGCTCAGCTACCTTGAATTGTAGGTAATAACCAGCAACAAAAGTAGTGCCTAGAGAGTAAGCCCCTGGTATAGTAACACCAATAATATGAGAAAAATAGAATAAAGTTTCAAAGATTTTCATTTTATTCATACTTCGGAGACAAAAGTGGTATTACATTTCATATTAAAGTACTGTAAAATGAGTAAGTTAGGTTGAGTTGCTACAGATTAGATTTGGACAGAAATCTCATTACTAGTTTTTTAACTCTCTTTGCATCATAAACAGACAATAGAATAATTATGAAAAAGTTTGATTTATTTGCTCAAAATAGGACCAAATCATACTGAAAATAAATCAGTTTCCAGGACAAATTTATTCTGGTTTTGATTCATTAATCTGAAATTTCCAAGGGTTATTAGCAGAAAGATCATTTTATATGAAATAGTAAATTTTATTTGTTTCAATTTAAACATGCTCAATTTTGGAAAAGCAAAATTTTGAAAGTGTGCAAACTGAAATTGTGAAAATGTGAATGAATTTAAATCCTTGAGATCATATAGCTCTACTATATTTTTGATTATTGCTATTTTAAATCACAGAGATATTCTCATACACACCCCCAATTGGAACGAGTTTTCCAGATTTAGTTTCTCATCTTTGATAATGAGAAAATGCTAAAGTTATCCAAATGCCCTGTAGTACTCAAAAGCAACTGGGCTGTGCTAACACTGTTGAGTCCTGCCATGGGAATAGATTGTAGGAAATAGGTCAGTTTTGTAATTCATGACTTTTTTGGGAACACTGCTTCTATGAGGTATGCTAAGCCTAGGAAGCAGGAAAGGGGACAAAAAGGAAAATAAATGTGCTTGTCACCATTTATTGTATGCAAACATTATTCTAGATGTTTGTGACTGGATTAGTTGGAGTATTGCTTTGAATCCTGCAAGCAACAGGGCAGATGCATGATTGCTGGGAAACAATTACATCATTTTCTTGCTCAGAGAAGGACACAGAGTACAGACCTGATTAAAAAAGTGACAATTACACAATAGTAAATAAGAGAGAAGAAGGTATTCATTAAAGCCATGCCTAGACTAGGGGTTTGAAGTTTTTAATTTCACACAATCCCGGGACGCATGACTTTGTTTTACAGGAGGCCTAGTCATTAATTCTGACAGGGTAAGTATAAATTTAGTTGGGTTTCTGGACCATGCTCGGAATCTGAGCTCTCACTTGACATTCAGAGGCAGGATTTGGTGTGGTAGTCCAAGGAAGCATATTTCACAGATGGATTGAACTCTTCTGTTATTTCCATACGAGGACATTGAAACTTACTCCTTGACGCCTTTTCTTCCTAGTGGACCAATGTGAAGGAAACTGTGCAGTTCAACCCCTTAAACTCATCTTTCATTGTGATAAATCCTTAAAGGGACACATATCAAGCATCACCTGGATTCATCTCTAGCTATAGCTTTAAAGTGGTTGGATTGGATATTCACTGTATGTCCATGTGATGGACCCGGATGGGTCTGGGAACCGCTGAGGGTATCTGCTCAGGGCGAATTGCTCAAAACCAGGGCTGCTTACAGCCCCAGACTAGAGACCTTTTCCAAATAGGCCACAAACGAGTCACACTGAGCACTTCAGCTGCCAATCCGGCCAGCAGGAAGCCTCACGAGCAAAACCTCTCAGACGCCCCAGCTCTCCCTGTGCCACAATCAGCCTAACACACAGGTGAGGGGTTCTAGAACCCAATCTCAGCTACCCCCAATGGGTCTTTCCGGTCCCAAAGAACCAGCCACAAATCCTTGGTCAGTTTACACTTTGGATCTTACCCACAAGATCACACTGGGCCAGTCCTTTAGAATCTAAAATCTAAAGGTTTATTAATAAAAGAAAGAATAGGTTGAGAATAAGGTTGTTAAAGGAAAATACATTACATGCACCAATCATCAAGTTCTTGATGCTGGCTCTCAGCAGAGATGTTACAAACTGCTAGCTTAAAAGTCTCTGGTGTACATCCTATGTCAGAATGGGTCAACAATCCTTCATGGCTCTCTGTCCCTTGCAAGGCTGCATCTGGGATCAGTAGCAGAATTGAAGACAAGATGGAGTCTGCCTCATGGCACTTTATATCCATCCCTGGTACGTTCCAAGCTAGAGTGGGTCATATGGCCAAGTGACCTATCCCTGTGTCCGATGTCAGCAGCCATGATATTGGCTGGTTTGAAGGTCTCCAGGTGTGTATTGGGCACCTTGAAAGCCATTGTTCCTGGAGCCTCGCCAATTAGCATAGTCATTGACTGAACAATTGCTCTTTACTACAGGCAGTCTAGAGCCCATTGCTCTGTCTCAGGCAGAGCACATTCCCAGTATAAGCACAGAGTCCATATTCATAACTCCACATACAGATATTACACAAGTACATGAATAGCATACATAGAATCAGTAGAACATAAGCTTTCATTTGACACCTCACATTGCCGCCTTTGTACAAACACCCCCCCCCCATGGGTGCAGCAGTGATCTGGTTTCTCCCCTTAAAATCCAATAATGTGACAGTCCATCATTAGTAATCTTTTTGTGCCAATGTAACTTTTGCTGCTACTGGGTAAGCATGCTTCAGAATTTTTGGCTGTCCATTCTGATAATATGTCTGTCCCAAGAAAGCTTCCAAAACTGAACCAGTACTGAAGGGGGCAGTTGCTGAGTTTGGCTTTGAATACCCTTGATCTTGTCCTGTCTCTGAATACTGAGCAGCTGATGAAAATGACAAGAATCAAATCCATCTGGGTGTCACTCTTTAGCCTTCTTTACTGCTAATACAGCCCTGCTAGAAAGAAAGAAAGAAAGAAAGAAAGAAAGAAAGAAAGAAAGGAGGTTGAGAGTAAAATTATTAAAAGGAATCTAGTTACATACACCAACTACAAGGATCTTGGTGCAGGTTTGTAGCAGAGCTGGAATAATGTGTTGTCTTAGATTAACTCTCTGGAATACGTCCTCCGTTAGGATTTGGTCATCACCAAAAAAGTCATCCTCTGTTAGGATGGGTCATCAGTCCTTTCAGGCTCGATTCATAGCAAAGATGCTTGAGAAGTGATGAGCTGGAATGGAGACAAAATGTAGATGATCTCCAGACCGTCTTTATACCCTTGCCCATGTGGTGGGAATTCAATTTTTCTCCTGTGTGACAGTATGCCCCGCACATGGAGTTTGTGAAATGAGCAAGTCACCTGTACATACACGATTAAGTCCTTGTTGTGTAGCAAATATTTCTCATATTCAAAGCAAACTCATCAGATGTGGATTGGCACCATTTAAGGTCGATTGTCAGTCAAGTTCTCTGATTCACTTAAGTAGCAACATAAGAACATAAGACTGGCCATACTGGGTCAGATCAAAGGTCCAGCTAGCCCAGTATCCTGTCTGTCGACAGTAGCCAATGCCAGATGCCCCAGAGGTACCACAGGTAATCATCACGTGATCCCTCTCCTGTCACCCACCTCAAGAGAAACAGAGGCTAGGGATATCATTCCTACCCATCCTGGCTAATAGCCATTGATGGATCTAACCTCCATGAATCTGTCTAGATCTTTTTTGAACCCTGATAAAGTCCTAGTCTTCACAACATCCTCGTCAAGGAGTTCCACGGGTTGACTGTGCACTGAGTGAAGAAAAACTTCCTTTTGTTTGTTTTAAACATGCTGCCTATTAATTTCATTTGGTGACCCCTAGTTCTTATATTGTATGAATAAGTAAATAACTTTTCCTTATTCACTTTTTCCGCACCAGTCATGATTTCATAGAACTCTATTATATCCCCACTTAGTCTCCTCTTTTCTAAGATGAAAAATCCAAGTCTTTTTAATCTCTCTTCATTTGGTATGTGTTCCAAACCCCTAATCATCTTTGTTGCCCGTTTCTAAACCTTTGCCAAAGACAATATGTCTTTTTTGAGATGAGGTGACCCATGCAATATTCAAGATGTGGGCATATCATGGTTTAACAACACTTAACAATAGATTGGCCAAGCCTCCTGTTGACATCTCCCACAAGCAAACCTTTGAAATACAAATGCATAGCCAATACTCATAACTTCAAATACAAAAATAATATATTCATATGAATAGTATAAATAGAATCAATTAATCATCAGCTTTTGATAAACACCTCACTTGACCCACCATTTACTCAATTTGGTGGAAACATATAAGAGTGCTTCCAGCAATGTTTTGTATGTTCACATTGGAATCCACTAACATCACACCAGGTTTTTTTTTTTTCCAGATTATTTAACAGAATAAATATGTGCTGCCTCTTTGCTCACCAGATTGCTAGCAGCTAAAGCAGTTCTCCAAAATAAGCCAATGTTCACCTATGAACCATATAACTAACTTAGTTTAGTCAAAATGCTCATGCTCATGATATTGCCTGCATTCCTACCAGTTTTAACCCTTTATTTATATAACACCTGCTCTTGTATAATACTTATGAGGTCCTGAAAAAACAACAACAAAACAACACTTTATAAATAAATTCCATTATCCCCAATTACATACAGGCAATTTAATTTAATTTAAACTGAAAGCAGTATTGACATTTTATACCACTTTGACAACTGTCATGAATCTAAAGAGGAAGAAAAAACTATTAAAATTATTTTGTTCAATATAAGTTTTAAAATTTGTATATTTATATACAACACATTGAAATAGTCTATGCAATTGCACTTCACATGCTTTTTCATTAATATTTTAGTTTTGTTTTTAAGACATATGAACTGTTCTTTTTATGGTAGAATAAATATACTCACTCACAATTCAAAATTACAGTGCTTATTTCTTAGTCAATTCTTTCAGTATAGATGGAACAGCTCATTCTATAATATTATAAGCCATTTGATATTTTGTAGCTGGATTTATTTAGTGTTAGTCCAGTTACAAAGTATATGCCTTTGCCAGTCACTTCACGGTGTTCAATTATTACAACAATATACTCAGAGAGTTTTCATTCTGATTGTTTTACTGGAACAACCACCTAAGATTTCTATAAAAAATGCTGGCTTTTTATAAGTAACTCATAGTGGAGATCTTGACAGTGAGTCTGTGGAAATTTATAGAATAATCTTCTTATGTTTTCTGAGCCATGTTAATTTTGTGTTCTAGGCAAATCATTGTGGTTATTTTTTAGTCTGTAAACTTATTGTAGATGTGTGCTGAAGAAACATTTTATATTCTGTTATTATCAGAATGGCCAGTTGATGGAGAGGAAGGGAGTCAAGGCCATCCAGCCAGCAGAGGGGGCCCCAGCTGACCAGTGGAGGGGAGCTCCGGCCTACAGAAGGGAGCCTTGACTTCATCTGGTTTAGCAAATTCCCTGGCTCAGAATCAATCAGGTCCTGAGGATGCCAGACCAGAGAGGTTCAACCTGTGTTATGCTGTCTGGAGATGCTAATCTCATCTCCGTGCCACTAAAATGCCCCTCATTGTGAAGGATAACACATTTAGACCTAACATTACTTATATACAGAACAAATTGTTGTCCTTTCACTGTGAAAATGACTAACATCAGAAATAAAGAGATTAAGGACCATACCGTTTTGTCTTTTCCACAATGTGTAGCACATTTCTTCATCAATAGTGCCAATTGACTTCAGTAGAATACTCTTTTTAAGGCCCTAATTAGCATACGGATATCAGAGGCTAGTCTTGAGGCAATTGAGTTAATTACATTAAATGAATTCCACCAGGTGAGTTTCCTTCCCTAATATTTTAAATTATATCTCATTTTTGGTGTTTGCTGCACAGGGCAAAACAAAACCAATTATCGACATTATTATTTCTTAAGGTTCCCAAAAGAAAAAAAAGTAATATTATGCAGTTTGCTTTCAAACTCTAATAAAGCACTTCTCTGTAGCTGAATTTTACCCAATTCCAATTTAATATACATTTTGCCATACTAAATATTTATCTCCTTCAAGATAAATATATTGCAAAATATCCTTGTAGTCTATTGTAGATAATATGGGGGATAACTCAGTAAACTGAAGCTACAAGCAGAAATAAACTGGCTAAATCACTGTCTGTCAGCTAGAAATATCACTGACATCCTGACCTGGACTGGGAGGAAAGAAAAAAAAAGATCCACCATCTCTCATGGTATCGAGTCAGTTGGATTTTATCAAACAAATATAAACTGTACAGTATTAATGAGGACAATCTGCCAGAACAGCCAGTACTCTGGGATCCATTAAAGTTTTGCTCTCTTCCAGAGGAAACTATTATTAATGGCTTCTTTTTTTCATTTACATAAGAATTCTGACTTATACCTGAAGTTGTTAATTGGAAATGAGCACTGTAGGAAAAAATGAAGATTGGTAATTTTATTTCTATTGTTCTTCCTTTTATTGATCTATGCCTCGATATCCATTTTTGTCATGAAATTGGAAAAAAAATTAGCAGGTTGATGCATATATCAATGTATATAAAAAACATCTAAAACCTCTTGCAAGTATACATATCAAAGTAGGAAACCCTGAGTTCCTGGATACCCAAATAGTAGCAATTGCTAAGTGACTTATGTTACATCTGACTAGCCAAAAGGTTGCATCCTTTATTCTCAGATATTGAACTTCCCACTACAATATGTCTTGGCCACCTATATAATGCATTCTACTAGTACCTGTCACTGAAGATCATATGAATGTTTTAGCTAGATCAGAATAATGGTTGTTCTTTTTTTCTGTAAGCAAGTAGATTAATAAAAGCACATTAATACTGAGAAGCACTAAGAGCCTCCCTGGCCTGCCTCACTGGGGGATTGTGCCTCATTCCTCCCTCACGTCTTTCCACTTACCCCTCCCTAACCCCTCTTCCTGATGTAAACCACAAACTCTCTTTATTTAACAAAACTGGGGGGGGGGGAAGGGAATGAAACTCTGGTGAGACTGGGGAAAGGAGGCGGGAGAGGGGAGAAGAGAGGGTGGGAGAGGGGAGGGGGAAACCTGGAAGGAGGGAGCTGGAAGGGGGAAGCAAGGGGAAGAAGGGGGAGGGGAAGCACAGGGCTCAGGATTGGGCGTCTCACCGGACCAACTTGATTGTCATGCAAACATGCTCCTGGGTTCTCATGTGGCCTTTGGCGGCTAGGCTGGCAGCTATCCTGCCATAGACGGCTGCGTTCTTCCATCTAGTGCAGAGATCATGGACGTTGGGGGCATCCCTCCCAAGCCTGAATAAGGTCCATGATCTCTGCCCTGGACCAGGAAGGTGCTTGCCTTCTCCGGGCCCTGGCAGGCTCCTGGGAACTGGCAGACTGCTCCTGGGGAGCAGTGGAGGTCTGGCTGCCAGTGGCTTGCTCGCTCATGTTTTGGGGCCACTGGGTCAGGGGCAGTGACTGCTGGCTCTGGGCTGGCAGGCTTGGAGCTGGCACAGGCACTGTGGCCAGAGTCTACACCTTTAACGGCTCCAGAGAGGAGGGGAGGGAGAGAAGTGTTCGTGGTTGAGGCTGAAGTGGCCACGAGGGCTCCTGGGGAAGGCTGGAGGCCCCCTATTTCGAAATAAGTGTCTACACAGCACTCATTTCAAAATAGCTGTTTTGAATTTGGCGTTATTCCTCGTGGAATGAGGTTTACCAAATTCAAAATAAGCGCTCCGCTATTTCGAATGTATTTCTAAATAGCAGTTTGGCTGTGTCGATGCTAGGAAAGTTTTTTCGAAATAACGGCTGTTATTTCAAAATAACTTTGCTGTGTAGACATACCCTAATTGGTTAACTCTATTATTTTTGAAAGTAGCCACTAATTTTGATGTCTCGGATATTTGGATGTCCAACCTGAGACATTAGTTGTCATAGGAGTGGGAAGTAGGTGTGTGGGTGTGGGGTGCTTCTATACCTCAAGGTTTTGAAAATCCCACCCCCGTGACACCTTGTGTCCTGGCTGCTCAGGATCCTGACAGCTAGGTTCGCTGATGCATGAGAGTTTTGCTGCTCGACCTGGATTTCACTTGGCTGCCAGCCCTTGGTCCCATTTCACCATGAGTCACACCTGGATGCAATGCTCATGCCTGGGTGGCTCTGCTGCCAGTCTGGGGTCCCACCTGTCCACTGGGGGTATTTTAATTATACACAGCTGCCAGCTGTGCAGCCAGAAGCTCCACCACTGGCGCCATGATTCCTGCCGCCAGTCCTACATCCAGAGTCACGGCTGTCAACCTTAGCTCTATGTAGTGGTGAGAGCTGCAAACAGGGGTACAGTGATAGTGCAGCTCAGCACCCCTACTCCAAAAACTGTTTGAGTGCCACTGTAATATTGCAAATATTAGCTTTATTAGATGGTGTTTGTACATCACATTTTGAAGATGTAAAATGCTATAGAGGCACACTAAGTACCTCATTTTACGACTGCATCTGAAAAAATGAATTAGTACTCTGCATTCAGAACCAGTTTCTTGGTCAGATGCACTGCTTCATAATTGGGTGTGGGAAGATTTAGTCTTAGTAGGAGAAAGCTGTTCTGTGTGGAAGCAGTCTTTCTTGTGTCACATTGAGAAACAGATAAATCAGGGATTTTACATTTCAGTGCTGGCAACTGGACAACTGAGAAAAGGAAGCCACTTTGATAACAAGGTCTATGACCATTCATGATTTAACCAAGACTATTCAGCACTTTCAAATGCAGTCAGCTAGTGGAAATTCTTGAACACAGTTTTAATATGCTTTCATTAATGTACTCTCATACAAAGAAAAACAACCGTTATTCTGAAGCCTTTTTGTGATCTTCAATAGGATTGCCGAATGTGGTTGCATGTGCTCTGGGAAGTTTCATCATATGATCTAAATTTTAATTAAAATTAATTTTTAATTCTTGGAAACTCCAGGACAGTCCTGGAGGGTTGTCAGCCTTAAATACAGTGCATTACAAAATCTGTCACAGAGGTGGTGTACACAGGTGTTACTGTGGGAAGTTTAATATCTGAAAAGAAAGTATGCAGACTCTTGGCTTATCAGGAATGAAAAAATCACTTAGTTACCACTACTGTTTGGAAATTCAGGATTCCCTATTCTTCATACACATGCTTGCAAGAGTCAAACTTAAGATATAACATTTGAAACCTTTACACATTTTAATATAACAAATGTATATATAACATACTGAACTATAATTCAACTACTACAGAAACACTGTCAAATAAGTAACTTAGAAGTTACATCCCTTGTTATATTATTTTTGAGTCATTATTATCCAAGGATATCTTCCATATCTTGTTGCCCCTCAAAGCCCCTCCCCCCCCCAAAATTCCAGTCCCAATAAATCACTTTGTATTTTGCACTGGGCTTTATAACTGAACACTTTGGTTCATTCACTGTTAGTTTGTCTGTATTTTATATAATACAATATATACTTGTAGGAGCTTTAAATGTACAATTCTATAATGAGGTGGGATAAAGTACAGGTTGCACCTCCCTAATCTAGAACTCTCTGATCCTCCAACATCTATGGTCTGACATGACCATGGATGTTCCTGGATGAGAGAGCCCCGGAACAGGAGGGCCAGCAGCTGGGAGCCCAGAGAGATGGCAAGCCGCTGCAGCCACGGCAGTGCTGGGGCAGCCAGGGTGGCACCAGAGTGCTATCTGGGCTGCCTGCCATCCAACAGTGGGGCCAGGATTATGACAGCCCAGAGGGGGAATTCTGGCTGGGACTGCGTTAGCCCAAGTGGCAGCGGAGCCACAGCATCCTGGGCAGTGGGGCCACAGCAGCCTGGGTGGTGGTGGCAGTGTGATTGAGGCTACCTGCTTCCTGGCAGCAGGGCTGGGGCTGAAGCGGCAGCAGCCTGGGAGGGGAAGCCTGGCTGGGGACGTGGTAGCCCAGCAGAAGCAGAGCGGTTGGAGCCAAGAAGCCTGACCAGGCTGAAGGAGTGGGGAGCAGGCAGAGGCAGCCGGCTGAAGGGCTAGAGCCAGGGGACCTGCCCTTATCTGGCAAATTCCCTCATCCAGGACCAGTCAGGTCCCGAGGGTGCTGGACCAGGGAGTCCGACCTGTATAAATGAACATACAATACAAAAGGTGACAGTCCAACACATGCATAAACCTTTTCAGGATAAGGGCCTAGATAGACTGATATATAACATTATGAAAAACATTTATATTCTGTTATATTGCATGTCAAGTTAAAAATCACCTTTAGAGTAGAAATGTCTGTCATAATTATATGTTAGCAGCCTAACTTTATAATTCACTCTCCCTGAAACTTGAAAGAAATTTTGCAGCATATTCAGAAATGTAATTAACATGGGCTCTGGCAAACTGTGTGAAGAAGTGAGTTTCAAATTCAAGGAAAATGTCTTACCAGAAAACCCCTTCTTTGTATGTTAGGGGATGCCAGTAGTTAAAGCATTTTTGCTGGTCACAGTTATAAAAAATTCACTTTGTAGTTGAATCCAGTACCTTAAAGTCCATTGGGTGTATGAGAGTCAGATAGCACAGACGGAGGTACACCAGTGTAATGGACCGTCTGTATAATTCTCCTCTTACTAAGTAATCACATCTGTGCAGGCAGATTATTGTGCTCATGTATCCATTAACTTCAGTTAGGTACTCTGTGGGCAAACTCCTGTCCACATGGTGTCAAACTGAAGTTTGTGGTGCACAAGAGTTCTTCCATGCACATCTGATTGAAGGATTAGAACCTAAATGGGCAGCTGCACTTTACATTAATGTTGGCTTCCAAATAGTCTCAAAATGTACCATTGATTAGGAGGTCATATAACATTATGCAGGGCACATAACAGTAGTCTATTCTCAAAATGAGAAAGGCACAGATAATTGTACTAAGACCAGAACCACCTCTTGCCAATGAGGGATAAAAAAATGTGCTTGGCTACACTACTATAACTTGAGCATTCAGGGACTGCCAAGAGTCAAACAAGCCCCCAAAATATTGTAAACCCATAGTAGAACTAATAACTTTGGTGCTCACCCTAATTAAAAAGAAAGGATTTGGTTCCTAATAGCACATTAGCATTGCCTTTTGCAATTCTAAATCAGTTTTTTTAAGTAGTTAGAAATTATAATGAAGCTCACTCGACAGATAAAAAGGAACACCTGAGTCAGTGGGAGGTGGTTGTAGTTCATAACCTTATTGTTTCTTACCCAGTGCATTGTAGATAATCAGAGTAAGAAATGGGCTATGCTTTTAACATGCTGAGTTTTTAATGTAAGATTAACAACATTCTTTTGATCCTAACAATATTAGATCTATCATTCATTTGCAACCTATGTCATTCCTTTTCTCCTCACACCTCGGTTTTGCTACAAGAGCCTTTTTGTCCAGATTGTTCAAAAGACAAATGAATGAAAACATTTAGACTGGTCTTTCTTCCTCCATGGCTACTGTAGACAATGACAAACTCAGAATCTTGAAGTACTAAAATACATTGTAAATTTATTAATATAAATACTGATAATGTCCTACCTAATGCAATAAACACTTTTTAAATGTGCATATGTGAGACCTATTAGTACAAAAAAGAACCTCCCCATACTTTTAAATAATTCTATGCAATCTTCAATTCTCTACTTAAGGATGTTATTGAACAGAGAATATAAACAGGGTTTTTTGCAGTATTTAAATCATGGAGAATAGATCTGAGTGAGAAGAGAGAAGCTCATTTGTATTGAATATTTTAGTAGGAAAATTAAAAATTAAAAATGGTAATGGTTGCAAAATCTGGGCTCTGAGGTAATGGCTGTTATTTTTAAGTTGCACTTTATCAATCAGAATGCAAACTGTGTCCTGCTTTTAAAAATATTACAGGCTTGTTTACTATACTATCTGAGGCAGTAATATGCTTGTTTAAACCTTGTGCTTTTGTGACTGCCTACGCTATCCTTTGACTTGCTACTCCTGGTCCGTGCTGATTCCCGCAGTTCCTATTGGATGAGAATGGTGAACTGCAACCACTAAGAGCTTCCAGGTTCTGTGCCTGAAGATGCTCAGGTAAACAAACTGTCTGAAATCCTGCCAGCAGCTTACTCTCATGAATTACATACTGGAGGTTCCCCATCCCTGATCTAGAGTAAGTAGGGGTCACTATAATTCACCACCTTATCATTTCCATTAGATTTTTCTCAGGATTCTGCTACACAGTCTTTCTCTGACAGCCTCTGGGGCTTTCTTGCTGTTGTAGTTTCCTTGTGCTTTGGTGGTGTTTTGCTACTGTTACTTCCAGTGTATACCAGAACACTGCATTCAGATCCCAGCCAAAAATGGTTCAACTCCTACTGCACTTTGCATTTATACTGAATGAGGGGGCAGGTGTTGTGCCCATCAGGTGCAACAAGATTTCATCCCAACTCTAGCACCACCGTACTGTTGCTTATCCCTTCCAGAGTTCCTAATTCTAATGACTGTACAATGGCTGTACTGCAAGGAGAGACTTGAAGTAACTATTACTGAACAATATAGCTATAGCAAAGCTAATTGAAATATGTGGCACCACATTTAAGTATGGGTTGAACCTCCAAAAACCAGGACTCCCTCGTCCAGCAACATCCCTGGTCTGGCAGGACCACGGATATTCCTAGACCAGAGTCCAGGCTGGGAGCCCCAGTTGCAAGAGGGCTGGCAGCTTGGAGCTGCTGGGGCTGGGACCAGGGCTGCGGCAGCCAGGTCAGGCTGGGGACATGGTAGCCCCAGTAGCGGGGCCAGGGATGCAGCAGTCTAGCCTGCCAGGGCTGCAGCAGCATGGCAGCCTGCCATGGGAGGCTAGGGTTGGCAATGGGGAGGGGAGGTGGGCTGGGGACCTCTCCTGGTCCGGCAAATTCCCTCGTTTGGGCCCGGTGAGGTCCTGAGTGTGACAGACCAGAGAGGTCCAACTGTACTAAGTTTTACATCCCACTCCAATTCCACCTAATGGTGAACCCAGAGTCAAATTAAGATTTACTGGGGACTTGGGCTCAAAAGAACTTTTAGGCCCCCCACACCTGTTGTCATGGGGCCCTGCTCCTCCTCTCCCATTCTCCTTGTTTTACACCCATCTCACCTTTCTTTTCTGCTGCCCCTCTCCACACTCCCCCATTTCTCTTCCCCCACTCTCCCCCCTCACCCCATTTCCTTTCTTCTCCCCCTTCTCTCATAGGCTGAGTAGAACTGCTGAGTGCTGGAAAACATGGGGTTGTGGCAGGGGCACATGACCCCAAGTGCATCTGTCACTCTTCACCCCTGTTTGCAGGGCGATGCCATCCCCTTGTTCTACACTGAAATTGCTCTCTCCCCTGAGTCAGGCTCCCTTGGCCTGGGATGGTATTCACCTGCTAGCTGTGAGTTAGGGTGGAGAGTTGCAGCTGCACACAAATCCTGCCTATGACAGCTGAGCAGGGGCTGATGCTGATGCACTTCTCCTGCTCTCACTTGTCCCTAAGGCAGTTTTCTTTTGCTAAAAGGGCTAAACACTCCCCATACCTGACACCCTTCCCCAATACCCTTCAGTGCCATTGAGTCTTTGCCCTCTCCACCTGCCCCAGGGACCAGCAATATGGGCCAGCAGCTACTTTTGGACACTGCAGACCCTGCCACGAGCAGATGGATGGTCTGCAGCAGCTTCCATAGTGACCTGAGCTGCCTGGATGGATATGATCCAGCTCTGGCTTCTGGTCTGGCCAGAGGCAGGGCCATGGAGATGATGGAAGAGCAGAGGGCATGGTAGGACCTCCATAATTCCTGAGGGCCCCCAAATTGGCCGGGTCTCCTGGGCACAGGCACCACTGGCCTGTGCAGTAATATGTCACTGGATCGGCCCGTGTTGACCTTCATCACTCTTCAGGGATTTTGTGGAAGCAAGAGCCAACAATGCAAGTTCAACATGCAAAGTACAACACGAGCTGCTGCTCTACCACCACTGAGTTCTGAGCGACAAGGCTCATCACTTCCAAAACACCTCTTCTCAGTGCCCTACCAGAAAGTAAAAAATAACTAAAATTTGACCGGTCTATAAAATCCATAAAAACATTTAGATAGCATTAAAAAACACTGAGCTTTGTAGTGGATCTGAGGAATCCCTCCCCATTGACCCCAAGGGGAATTCTGCACTGTGGAGCAGCTCCAGGGAATGGGAATTCTCCAGGCAGGAGACTCCTCTGATCTTCTGCTGGCTGGTGAGGGCTGCTCTTCTCTGTCTCCAGCTTTGAACTCTTCTTTGGTGTCACTAGTCTCAGCATAGCAGCAATTTTTGGTGGGCATGTGTGCTGAGCCCCCTTGGGAGGGGTGTGGTCGGGGACAGAATACAGCAGGCTGGGCATAGCAGCCTACCAGTAAGTCAAAGTGGGGTGGTCACTTATATATAAAAAATAAAGTTCTATCCTGGAAGAACTATTGACTGTCAAAAATGGACCTGGAAAAATTGCTGAAGCAATAGTTGGCAGTGTGGCTGCTACACTGTAGAACTTGAGAACTTGAAGGATGCTGATGCGGCTAGTAAGTAGGTTAAACTAGCATTACACTGCCGTTGTGATGTATGAATAAAAACACTAATGCTTTTTTCCTTTTGAGCCATCTTTATATTATATGAGAATGTTTCAGACAAAAAAGTTTGTTTGTCTGAATTTTTTCTATACTGTATATGGCTGCTGGGCTGGTCATGAGGTTGTCTTTGTCCTATAGGTCCTGTGATACAGTGGACTGAGCTCAATACTTTTAATGGACAATTAGTTGTTTGCTTAGCTCGCTGTTCTGGTTGGGGCAATTTAACTTCCAAGTTTGAATTAGGAGTAACCAGCAGAAATTTACCAAAAACAAATCATGCCAACATCAGCTTGATTTTTTTCTTTCACAGGGTAACTAGTTTGGGTAGATAGGTGGTGGACACAACATACCTGGACTTCAGCAAGTTAGGCCATGCAAGACACATTCCAGAAACCTCTCTGTCTTCAGGAAGGTCTGCACTATCATCCTCATGCTCATACACCCGGCCCACATCACTCCTCAGCCACAGAGGGAGACTCTATGGGGCACTAGTTCCCTATGTATCTGGACCCTCTATACTTAGACTCCCCCCACTGATCCTCAAATGCCACACCCATGTCCCCTGCATCCAAACTCCCATAGTACCAAGACTCATCTCCTGCATCTTGAGACCCCTTGCAACAAGACCCATCTGCTGAACATATACCCTGATCTGCAATCTCTGACAACCTCCTCCCCCAACATGCAGATCCCCACCTCTGCACCTCCCTCCCTCCCTGCCAAGCTGTCCACACTCAACCCCCTACAGGAGCCACCTGCCCTGCACCTGGACAATTCTGATGCATCCCCCACATCCTGATCCCCACCCAGCTGGACCTGGACCCCTATCACACCAAGCCCCACTCCCCCAGCACCTAAAGCTGCCTCTATTTCCCCCATATGTAGAATCCCCTGCCAAACCCCATTCCCTTTTCCCTAGATCTTCCCCGCTGATCCCCAGTTACCTTGATCTGCACGTCCCCCTTCAGAGATCCATTACCTCTGCATCCTTTGCCCCACCAAGTCAGCAGTCACCCCACACCTGGATCTCACACACACCTTCCACACATTGATCATTCCTTGCTGGGATGATTTAATTAGGGTTGGTCCTGCTTTGGGCAGGAGGTTGGACTCACTGACCTCCTGAGGTCTCTTCCAGCCCTATGATTCTATGATTCTATGGCTGAGTCTGCCTACGCCACACCTGAATTGGGGAACAGACCTGGGTATGAGTGTGAAATTCTGAATCTCTCATTTGTTATCTTGGTGCACCTGATGTGGAGGAGCCTGGCCACAGGGTATTACTGTAGCACTCACTCCACTGAGTTTATGTCCAGGGGAGTGGGGTTTGCATGCAGGACAATCTCCCCCCTCCATGCAGCCAGTGGCCTCTGTTCACCACTGCCATGCTGGAGCCTCCACATTTATTTATTGACAAATAAAGTATGCAGAATTTTGCAGATTTTAAAAATATTGTGCACATAAATTTTATTATTGACACAGGTATGGGTTTTTTGTTTTTGTTTTGTGTGTGTGTGTGTGTGTGTGTGTGTGTGTTTGTGCAGACTTCCCTCAGAAGTACTAAGTCTCTGGGTAAACCAAGCATTAGAAAGATACAATGGTGGCTTAAAGCCAGCTTAACTACCCTTCTGTTCCCTGGGCTGTTTTGTTCTCCCCCTCTAAGCGTAGGTCTACAGTTTACTGTAGCCAAGAGTATAATTTCTGGCTCAGATAGATATACACATGGTAGATCTCATTGAGCTAGCATGGTAAAAATAGCAGTGTAGCAGTAGCTATATAGGTGGTAGCTCAGGCTAGCTGCCTAAGTATATATTTAGGAAGTTGGGCAGAATTATACTCAACTACAGTTATTCAAGAAGTCGCATGGACTTGTTACCTGGCTAATTTAAGTAACGTATGAAGTCTGTCAACTCCGGAGAGCCAACGTAGTATAAGTCTAATGATTAGCCTAATTTTTAATTTCCAGAAGAAAGCAAATGCGGACACTCACCCACATCTATCATTGGGTTTCTTTACAATAAAAGGCACGCGGCACAATACGGCGCTCGAAATAAAAACTGAACAATTTGGTAAAATTTAGACAACAAGACTATATTGTAGACATCTAACACACAAACAAAGTTAGTGGGGGGCAGTCCCCTTTTACACTATCTTAACTATAATTACAAGAGGGCAGTCCCCTTGCAACCACTTACACAGTCTAGCGGCGCGGCAGCGATTGAGGAGATGCTGGCGACCTACAAGCTCTTGGTCCTTTCGGGCCGTAAGCGAGGAACAGCCAGGAGTCCCACGTAGGAAGGCCAAAGTCTGGTGACCTCAATCCTTAGGTCCTTCCGGGCCCTTCGAGAGGAACAGCCAGGGTGATCCCTCGAAGGCTGGTCGAGTGCGAAGACGGCCGATACACCTTCCATGTAATCGTTTGGTCTTCGGTCCTCTTCCTGCTGTTCGGCGCAGCTGGAACCAGTGATGGAAGCTAGAACTATCTATTCTAAACTAAATAAAAATCCTATCTAAGATCGCGACGCACCCGACGTACAAGCTCGATGACGGCCGATAAGCGGTGCCTGACGCAAACCTGACATACGAACACGGCGATCTCTAACCTGTCTAAACCTGCCTAAGCTAACTAAACTAAGCTAAACTAAACTAAACTGAGATAAGAGGCATGAACCTTCCATCCAGCCACTTCTCAGGGAAGAACTTTACAGGACCTCACTCATACCAGTCTAAACCTAACACGACGAGGGACCCGATGCAACCCGACGAACCCAACGCAACCCTGTAACTGGCGTTGAGGGCTCTTAAATAGGTTGCGCTCATGCATAAGCATGAGGTTCTAAGTTTGAATTGATTGGATAGAAAAAGATGCTAATTTACATAACTTTAAACTGATTGGATGGTGAATCATAACACATTAATATTTATGAGGTACTGGTCTCTTAATACATATTCATAGAATTTTAAACCTTAACAGATCTGTTTACAGATACGTGTGCTACG
The DNA here is from genome assembly GCA_032595735.1 of Pelochelys cantorii. Taxonomy (NCBI): domain Eukaryota; kingdom Metazoa; phylum Chordata; order Testudines; family Trionychidae; genus Pelochelys; species Pelochelys cantorii. The sequence continues at coordinate 92,587,843 of CM064326.1, forward strand.
TGCTAACTAACAATAACATGATGGTTTCTTAACTGGATTGACAGGTGTATATATATATGGACGACTGAATTTTACATACATTCAAATGAAATCTATTACAACAATTTACAAGCATGACAATTAATAATACATTTTAAGCAGATTGCACTTAGGTGAATACAATTACAACCGAGGCTTTTAGCATTTATACAATTCTGCTAAAGTTGGTAACAGACTAACCACCTGAGTGCCATCCTGCCCAAAATGCAGGGCATGCAATCTAATGGCTGGCCTATGCTGACAGTCATATAGCAGCAGCCATGCTTCTATTTTTAGTATGCTATCTTGATCCAAGCTAACAGAGGTAAGTCCACAAAAGTTATACCCCTAGCTGCCATGTGGACATAACCTTACAGAGTCTGCCAATTTCAGTCAATGTTCTTTCAAAAATCGTATCTGATCATCATTGTGTATTATATTTTTATAAGCTGGCAATTTTTCCTGATAAATATTTAGTATATTTGAATATAGCATTATGCTGTTTAACTCATGCCACTAGCACACAGAGCATACAGAATCTGACGAAGTTAAAGGTTGAGGTAATAACTTTGACTTTTGATGTGATGCTCTCAAATTCAAGGACAATAGGACAGATTCCAATCTGGCCTTAGTTGGCCTAGTTCTATTTTAGTCAATAGAGCTATATTTGATTTAAAATACCTGAGAATCTCACTTGCTGTTCCTATTCAGGTCCCATTAACTCCTATATGTTAGATATAGTGTGCACGACAGTGTACCCAGCATATGGGGAAGTTATGTTAATTATGTTGTTGTGAGTGAAGGTTGGTGTGTTTTTTGTTTGATTGTTTCCCTTGTGTTTGGGAGTGAGGCTTTTTTTTTCTTCACTTCCCCTGTCCTTCATGGAGTGTGTGCTGTGAGTGGCAGGTGGAAACTGCTGGCTTCTAATTAAGTTTGAATTCTAGAAGCTTCTGCTGATTGGCTAAGCCTTGGTAGGGGGAGGGACTTTCAGGCAGCCCACATCTTTATAAGGCAGTGGGCAAGCGACCAAGGAGCTTGCGAACAGGTGAGTGCTAACAGGGAGTTTAGAGAGGGAGTTGGGGAGGGGGAAGGGCGCAAGGTTCTCTTGCCTTTTTTTGTTTGTTTGTTTATTTTTTGTTTTTGTTTTTTGTTTGTTTTTGTTTTTAATCCTTTTTCCAGGACAGCAGGGATGGATGGTGAGAGGTCTGCTGTTGTTATCTGCACAGCGTGTGCCATGTTTGTCTTCCTCCCGGAAGAAAGAACGGATTTCATCTGCACAAGGTGCAAGCTGGTCGCCATTTTGGAAGAGAAAATTAGAGGACTGGAGGCCCAAGTGTTGACCCTACGCTCGATCAGAGAGGATGAAGACTTCCTCGATAGAAGACAGCGGTTAATCCTACAAGCACGGCAGGCAGAAAAGCCAGGGAGGGCAGTACGGGACCAGGAAGAGAACTGGCAGCATGTAACTTCTAGAAGGGGAAAAAGGCCAGCACGGGAATCCCCCAACGCTATAGAGGTAAGTAATTGCTTTCAGGCTCTCTCCACAGGCTCTGCGGTGGTGAATGCTTTGGAAGGAACCTCACAAGGAAGAAACCGCAAGGGAACACCATCTACTGGAAGGCATGGGATGCGTAGTCCTAGGGATGGGAGTTCCACAATCACCACCCCTAAAAGAAGATGACGGGTGGTAGTGGTCGGGGACTCCGTCCTAAGAGGGACTGAGCCATCCATCTGCCGTCCAGACCTGGAATCTCGAGAGCTGTGCTGCTTACCGGGAGCTCGAATTCAGGATGTGACTGAGAGGCTTACCAAGCTGATCAAACCTTCGGATCGCTACCCCTTCCTGCTTCTCCGCGTGGGAACTAACGATACGGCCAAGAATGACCTTGAGCGGGTTACTGCGGATTATGTAGCACTGGGAAGAAGGACCCAAGAATTCGGAGCGCAAGTGGTGTTCTCGTCCATCCTCCCTGTTGAAGGGAAAGGACTGGGCAGGGATCATCGAATTGAGGAAGTAAATGCGTGGTTGCGCAGGTGGAGTCGGAGAGAGGGCTTTGGTTTCTTCGACCATGGGACTCTGTTCCGGGCACAAGGATTGTTAGGAAGAGATGGGATCCACCTAATGAAGAGAGGAAGGAGCATCTTTGCGGGCAGGCTTGCAAACCTAGTGAGGAGGGCTTTAAACTAGGTTCATTGGGGGACGGTGACCAACACCCTGAGGGGAGTGGGAAAGTCGGATACCAGGAAGGAATGCAAAGAGGAACGAGCAAGAAAGGAGGACCCCTGATTCAAATGGAGAAGATGGGGCGATTGACTGGTTATCTGAGGTGTTTGTACACTAATGCGAGAAGCCTGGGCAACAAACAGGAAGAACTGGAGGCCCTGGCCCAGTCCAAGAAATATGATTTAACTGGGAAAACAGAGACTTGGTGGGATGACTCGCATGACTGGAGCGCTGTCATGGAAGGGTATAGACTGTTCAGGAAAAACAGGCAGGGGAGAAAAGGAGGAGGAGTTACACAATATGTAGGAGAGCACTATGATTGCTCTGAACTCCAGTATATAGAGGGAGAAAAACCTGTTGAGAGTCTATGGGTTAAGTTTAGAGGTGCAAACAACAGCAGTGATGTTGTGGTTGTTGTCTACTATAGGCCACCGAATCAGGTGGATGAGGTAGATGAGGCTTTCTTCGGACAACTGAGAGAAACTTCCAGATCGCAGGCCCTGGTTCTTGTAGGGGACTTTAATCACCCTGACATCTGTTGGGAAACCAATACGGCAGTACACAGGCAATCCAGGAAGTTTTTGGAGAATGTTGGGGATAACTTCTTGGTACAAGTGCTGAAGGATCCAACCAGGGGCCGTGCGCAGCTTGACCTTCTGCTCACAAACAGGGAGGAACTAACAGGGGAAGTAGAGGTGGGTGACAACCTGGGAAACAGTGATCATGAGATGGTAGATTTCAGGATCCTGACCAAAGGAAGAAAAGAGAGTAGTAAAATACACACCTTGGACTTCAGAAAAGCAGATTTTGACTCCCTCAGAGACCTGATGGGCAGAATCCCCTGGGATGCTAATATGAAGGGGAAAGGAGTCCAGGAGAGCTGGCAGTATTTTAAAGAAGCCTTATTGAAGGCACAGAAAGAAACCATCCCGATGCGTAGCAAGAGAGGCAAACGTGGTAGGAGACTGGATTGGCTTACAGGGGAAATCCTTGGTGAAGTTAAGCACAAAAAGGAAGCTTACAAAAAGTGGAAACTTGGACAAATGACCAGGGAGGGGTTTAAATGTATAGCTCGAGAATGCCGGGGGGTTATCAGGAAGGTGAAAGCGCAAATGGAATTGCGACTGGCTAAGCATGTGAAGGATAACAAGAAAGGCTTCTACAGGCATGTTAACAAGAAGAAGGTGATCAGAGAGGGTGTGCGGCCCCTACTGGATGAAGGAGGTAACCTAGTGACAGATGATGTGGGGAAAGCTGAAGTACTCAATGATTTCTTTGCCTCTGTATTCACAGACAAGGTGGGCTCCCGGACTAATGCGCTAAGTGATGCAAGATGGGATGAAGATCGACAGCCCTTCGTGGGTAAGGAACAGGTTAGGAACTATTTAGAAAAGCTAAACGTACACAAATCCATGGGTCCGGACTTAATGCATCCGAGGGTACTGAGGGAGTTGGCAAATATCATTGAGGAGCCTTTGGCCATTATCTTTGAAAACTCGTGGAGATCGGGAGAGATCCCGGATGATTGGAAAAAGGCAAATATAGTGCCCATCTTCAAAAAAGGCAAGAAGGATGACCCAAGGAACTATAGGCTGGTCAGTCTTACCTCGGTTCCTGGTAAAATCATGGAAGGGATCCTTAAGGAATCCATTTTGAGGCACTTGGAGGAGAGGAAAGCGATTAGGAATAGTCAGCATAGATTCACAAAGGGCAAGTCATGCCTGACCAATCTGATTAGCTTCTATGATGAGGTAACTGGCTCTGTGGACATGGGAAAGTCAGTGGATGTGATATACCTTGACTTTAGCAAGGCTTTTGATACGGTCTCCCACAATATTCTTGCCAGCAAGTTAAGGGAATATGGATTGGATAAATGGACGGTAAGATGGATAGAAAGCTGGCTAGAAGGCTGGGCCCAGTGGGTAGTGATCAACGGCTCGATGTCAGGATGGCGGTCGGTTTCTAGCGCAGTGCCCCAAAGTTCGGTTCTGGGACTGGTTTTGTTCAATATCTTTATTAATGACCTGGATGAGGGGATGGATTGCACCCTCAGCAAGTTTGCAGATGATACTAAGCTAGAGGGAGAGGTATATATGCTGGAGGGCAGGGATAGAGTCCAGAGCGACTTAGACAAATTGGAGGACTGGGCCACAGGAAATCTGATGAGGTTCAACAAGGACAAGCGCAGAGTCCTGCACTTGGGACGGAAGAATCCCAAGCATTGTTACAGGCTGGGGACCAACCAGCTAAGTAGTAGTTCTGCAGAAAAGGACCTGGGGATTACAGTGGATGAGAAACTGGATATGAGTCAACAGTGTGCCCTTGTAGCCAAGAAGGCTAATGGCATATTAGGTTGCATTAAGAGGAGCATTGCCAGCAGATCCAGAGATGTCATTATTCCCCTTTATTCAGCTCTGGCGAGACCACATCTGGAGTATTGTGTCCAGTTCTGGGCCCCCCACTACAAAAAGGATGTGGACACATTGGAGAGGGTGCAGCGGAGGGCAACTAAAATGATTAAGGGGCTGGAGCATATGACCTTTGAGGAAAGGCTGAGGGAGTTGGGTCTGTTTAGTCTGCAGAAGAGAAGAGTGAGGGGGGATTTGATAGCAGCCTTCAACTTCCTGAAGGAAGGTTCCAAAGAGGATGGAGAAAGGCTGTTCTCAGTAGTGACAAATGACAGAACAAGGAGCAATGGTCTTAAGTTGTGGTGGGAGAGGTCCAGGTTGGATATTAGGAAAAACTATTTCACTAGGAGAGTGGTGAAACACTGGAATGGGTTACCTAGGGAAGTAGTGGAGTCTCCATCCCTAGAGGTATTTAAGTCTCAGCTTGACAAAGTCCTGACTGGGTTGATCTAATTGGGTTTGGTCCTGCCTAGAGCAGGGGACTGGACTTGATGACCTCCTGAGGTCTCTTTCAGCTCTATGGTTCTATGATTCTATGTCTCTCTCAAAAAATGCTGTTTACTTCTGTTAAGAGATACATCTTACAATATCTACAAAGACGAAATCAGCCTTTTCATTGGAAAATACAAAACCTACCAATGACAAGATATTTTTGTTCTCTAGCCTGTTGTGGGATGGGATATACCTTCATGGATAATTGGTTTGGAATTTAGTATCCAAACCAGAAATAAGAAAATGGACTCCATGGTATCACAGAAAGGTAAAAAAAGCTAATTGGTAAATTTTAGTCGTGAGTGGAACATAGAATATTTTTAGCTCATAAACAACTATGAAGTAAATGTGGCTTGTTTTGAATGCATATTTTGGAGAATATTTTCAGTTTAAGGTGAACTGTGCTATGAGAACTCTTTTCCAGAAGGATTGGTAATACATTAGCTTTCCTTTCTATATTGCACTGCTTCGTCTGTAGATATTACATTTGGTTACATTGGTTAGTTGGCCTCTTAAACATTCTTAAGAACAAGCTGCCCATTCAGTGAAGCAATTGGTTATACATTTAGCAATATTGTTCAACCCTTACTCAAAGAGGTGAGCACTTAATCAAGCAAATAAAAAGTTGGTTGTGAGAGTCAGTGCCACCAGCATGGCGGTTTAAACCTCAGAATTAATTTTTGCACAGTATTGCTACTTATCACTTACTCAAAAACCTATTGAAGACTGATTTATCCGCAATGCACTGTAGCTGGAGGGAAGAAATTTTAGCTGAATTATTTATATAAAAAGGCTGTACCCTACACAGTCATGTAAAGTTACATCTCTATATAATTCTCATGAACAGCATTATTTGATCAATTTCTTATCTAAAAACAGTCATTTTCTAGTAAAAATAAAGCTTTTAAGGTACTAGAGGGGTCATGGTACTACAAATTCTGAGAACTATAAATAAGAACTGCTACTATTAATTTTGAAACTGGAGCTAAGGGTCTGCTAGACATTTAAAAGGACAACACTTTAAATGTCAAATGTCAAGGAAAAAAGATCCTCATTTTCCTTTACATTTGAAGTCAGCTATATTTCACATCTGATATCATCAGAGAGCTCTCTTTTTATCAGCTTTAGTGAAATATAGCTCTACAGTGATTTGCAGCTATAAAATTGAGACTTTTTTTCACATTGCTAGCAGGAGGATTTTATCTGTCTTATAAATAGTGCATTTAAACAAGCCTATGATAATGACTCTCTTATATCTTGACCATCTATCCATATATTTTGGAAAAGTCTGTATGTTTTTCCATCTGTGAGTCTCTTTGTTCAAGAACTCCTCCTAAACAGTAAGAGCTAGGACCACCAAATTTGGTATGTGGATCCCTCTTTTCCTAACTTAAAGCAAAGTACAGGTTTGGTTGTGCCAGGAAATGGGAAGTGCCTGAAATGGGAATGTTTTCCAGAACATGAAAGGGAGGGGATAGAGAGGAGGAATACACTACTGAAGTGTGGCCACGGGAGGCAGCAAGTGCAGGGGGTGCTATACTGCAGAGAGACCTCCGGGGACAGCTGCACCATCAGCAGATTGGCCAGCTGTGGATTGGGCTCCACACAGCTGGCACCAGATCAGGTACGTGGCCCCCCTAACCCAAACAGTGCCAGATTGGGGGAGCCTCCCCACTCTTTGCCACCTTTCCCCCTGCTGCCCAGGATCCCCCTCAGAAGTAATGCGGAGGCCGGAAAGAATATCCCAGTGCCCCCTTGTTGCCTCAGCTCCTTGGACCAGCTGCAGGCTGGCAGGGGTGGGCAGCCACTGGAGGCCTCACCTCCCTCCAGACTAGCTGGGGGGCAGCCCCTGGAGGTATTACCTACCCCAGATACCAGCTGCAGGCCACGGATCTGCTGGAGGCCTCAAAACCTGTACCAGCTGTAAGCTGTGTGTGGGACTGTGTGAATGCCTTGCCTTCCCCTAGACCAGAGGTCCACTGAAGGCCTTGATCCCTGGGAAACCTTGCAGAGCAGGGGGGGCAGCTGGAGTCCTTTTCCCCCAACCCCCGACAAGCTGCAGGCTGGAAGGCCATTGGAGGCCTCACACTTCCCCTCAACCAGCTGCAGAGTGGGAGGACAGCTGGAGGCTGCAGATATCCCCTGGAGCCCTGCACGCCATCTCTGGATAAGCTGCAGAGCATGGAGGACAGCTGGAGGCTGGGGGCAGCCCCCTCCCCACGGACTAGTTGCAAGGGGGGGCATAGCTGGAGGCCAGGGATGGTCACCGAAGCCCCCTGTCCTTCTCTGTCCTGACCAGTTGCAGGAGGAGCAGCTGGCCCTGGCCCCCCCCAGGAGGAGGTGCTGACTAGGGAGGTGCTGTCCAGCCCCCCCCCCGACAGGACCTGCCACTGGAGCAATGATCCTCATGGCCCTGTTAATCTTCTCCCCTTCAGCCTGCAACCCCCTGAGCTGAGTCCTGTACCTCCTACCCTTTGCCCTGACTCCTGCATCCTATTATCAGAGCCCCCCTCTGCTCTGAGCTGTACACAGACAATGAATACTGTGCACTGAGCCTCCCTTCCCACTGTCCTCACTCCACACCCCCAAACCTTTGGAAGCTTTCAAGAAGTGGAAACTTGGACAGATGACTAGGGAGGAGTATAAATATATTGCTCGAGAATGCAGGGGAGTTATCAGGAAGGCAAAAGCACAATTGGAATTGCAGCTAGTAAGACATATGAAGGATAACAAGAGAGGTTTCTACAGGCATGATCAGAGAGGGTTTGGGGCCCTTACTGGATGAGCGAGGTAACCCAGTGACAGATGATGTAGGAAAAGCTGAAGTCCTCAATGCTTTCTTTGCCTCTGTCTTCACAGACAAGGTCATCTTCCAGACAAATGCAGCAGACAACGCAGTATGGGAAGGAGGTGGACAGCCCTTGGTGGGGAAAGAACAAGTTAGGAACTATTTAGAAAAGCTAAACATACACAAATCCATGGGCCCAGATTTAATGCATCCAAGGGTACTGAGGGAGTTGGCAAATGTCATTGTGGAGCCTTTGGCCATTATCTTTGAAAACTCGTGGAGATTGGGAGAGATCCTGGATGACTGGAAAAAGGCAAATGTAGAGCCCATCTTTAAAAAAGTGAAGAAGGACAATTCAGGGAACTACAGACCAGTCAGCCTTACCTCAGTCCCTGGAAAAATCATGGAGGGGATCCTCAAGGAATCCATTTTGAAGCACTTGGAAGAGGGGAAAGTGATCAGGAATAGTCAACATGGATTCACGAAGGGCAAGTCATGCCTGACCAATCTGATTAGCTTCTATGATGAGGTAACTGGCTCTGTGGATATGGGAAAGTCAGTGGTTGTGATATACCTTGACTTTAGCAAAGCTTTTGATATTGTCTCCCACAATATTCTTGCCAGGAAGTTAAGGGAATATGGATTGGATAAATGGACTGTAAGATGGATAGAAAGCTGGCTAGATTGTTGGGCCCAACAGGTAGTGATCAATGGCTCGATGTCAGGTTGGTGGTCAGTTTCTAGTGGAGTGCCCCAAGGATCTGTTCTAGGACTGGTTTTGTTCAATATCTTTATTAATTACCTAGATGAGGGGATGGATTGCACCCTCAGAAAGTTAGCAGATGACAGTAAGCTAGAGGGAGAGGTAGATATGCTGGAGGGCAGGGATAGAGTCCAGAGTGACTTGGACAGATTAGAGGATTGGGCCAAAAGAAATCTGATGGGGTTCAACAAGGACAAGTGTAGAGTCCTGCACTTGGGACGGAAGAATCCCAAGTATTGTTACAAGCTGGGGACTGAATGGCTAAGTAGCAGTTCAGCAGAAAAGGACCTGGGGATTACAGTGGATAAGAAGCTGTATATGACTCGACAGTGTGCCCTTGTAGCCAAGAGGGTTAATGGCATATTAGGGTGCATTAGGAGGAACATTGCCAGAAGATCCAGAGAAGTGATTATTCCCCTTTGTTTGGCTCTTGTGAGGCCACATCTGGAGTATTGTGTCCAGTTCTGCCCCCCACTATAGAAAGGATGTGGATGCATTGGAGAGGGTCCAGTGGAGGGTGACAAAAATGATAAGGGGGCTGGAGCTCATGACCTATGAAACTGAGGGACTTGGGTTTGTTTAGTCTGCAGAAGAGAAGAGTGAGGGGGGATTTGATAGCAGTCTTCAACTTCCTGAAGGGAGGTTCCAAAGAGAATGGAAAGAGGCTGTTCACAGTAGTGGCGGATGGCAGAACAAGGAGCAATGGTCTCAAGTTGCGGTGGGAGAGGTCTAGGTTGGATACTAGGAAAAACTATTTCACTAGGAGGGTGGTGAAGCACTGGAATGGGTTACCTAGGGAGGTGGTGGAATCTCCATCCCTAGAGGTTTTTAAGTCTCGGCTTGACAAACCCTGGCTGGGTTGATTTAGTTGGGATTGGTCCTGCCTTGGGCACAGGGCTGGACTTGATTGACCTCCTGAGTTCTCTTCCAGCTCTGTGATTCTATGATGCTATGATACCCTCACTCCTGCATCCCCACCCATGCCCTGAGCCCCCCATGCACCTCATAACCCCCAACCCTGGTACAATCGTTTAAATAACTCATGCACATTTTCCTTTATAGTTAAAAAACCCCCAAACATTACTACAGTTAAAAGCCCAAGCAACACCAAGTACATCTGCTAGTATTGAAAATATTTTATCTTTTTAAATAAAGAGAATACAAATATTATGAATAAATATTTGTCTGAGAGTAGGAATAATTGTCATTCAGGTTTAGATTTTGCAATACCTCCTCATTTTGCTTAGTGCTTACTTGCTGAAGTAATCTCATTGGAGTAAATGGACCTACATGAACAAGTTAAGTTCTAGTCATCAAGAAAAGAACCTTAAGATTGATTTATACTATGATTCCAGAGTTCCTTTTGCTTACTGTGCTCATTGGTATTGATTCATATCTTCAATAAAGTCTTATGTGCTATTATATGTCATTTTATATAAACTAAAAGATTCAGGTGCACAAATCAATTGACTGTTGTATGATATACTATTATGTTCTAATCAAGAAAAATTAGCACTATGAAGGCAAAACATCATTAACCAAGAAAATAAAATGAGGTTCATGATGCTAGTTGAACAAAAATGGCAATGATTTAATGTTCACCTAGTCTTTTCTGAAATACACTATAAATCATAGAATCATAGAATACTAGAACTAAAAGGAACCTCAAGAGATCATCAAGTCCAGTCCCCTGTCTTCGCAGCAGGACCAAGCACCATCTAGATCATCCCCAATAGATGCCTAACCAACCTGCTCTTAAATATCTCCAAAAGACAGAACTATGTAGCACTTTAAAGATTAACAAGATGGTTTATTAGGTGATGAGCTTTTGTGGGCCAGACCCACTTCCTCAGATCAATATGTGGAAGAAAATCGGCACAACCATATATACCAAAGTGATACACTCAAAAAAATGAACGCATGTGAAATTGAGAAATCAAATTTTAGAACAGAGTGGGGGTGAGGGGGGAAGGTTAATTTCTGTGAGGTAATGACATAGGGGTGAAAATAGGGGAAGTTTCTGTGAGGTAATGACATTAGGGGTGATAATTGGGGAAGTTTCTGTGAGGTAATGACATTAGGGGTGATAACTGGGGAAGCTATCTTTGGAAACTAACCTTCCCCCCTCACCCCCACTCTGTTCTAAAATTTGATTTGTCAATTTCACATGCATTCATTTTTTTTATTGTATCACTTTGGTATATATGGTTGTGCCAATTTTCTTCCACATATTGATCTGAGGAAGTGGGTCTGGCCCACGAAATCTCATCACCTAATAAACCATCTTGTTAGTCTTTAAAGTGCTACATAGTTGTGTCTTTTGTTTCAGCTACACCAGACTAACACGGCTGCATCTCTATCACTATTAAATATCTCCAGTGATGGAGATTCCACAACCTCGGTAGGCTATTTATTCCAGCATTTAACCACCCTGACATGAAAGTTTTCCTTATATCCACAATAAACCTCCCTTGCTGCAATTTAAGCCCATTGTTTCTTGTCCTAAATGAAGAATGAAAACCATAGGCACGTGGACCTGTAAGCAGTATGCTTAGCAATATGAAAACCAATTATAGTTCCTCTGAAGATATATTTAGAGATGTCGTGCATTAAAACAGGGTTAAATGTGTTTGCACATTCTAAAGTTTGAAACAGTTTGTATTCAAATAAGCTTCTTCTTTTTTTTTTTCAGAGTCCTCATAACCTGAAGGAAAGGCTCAGTTTTGATAAGTTCATCCTAATTCTCACAGGTTCACAGGCTCACCAAGAAACACAAACAAAACTGTGCCTGGATTCTATTTCAGCAAAAACCTCTCCAGTCTCAAGAAAACGCATCTGCCTATATAAAATAGGGATACTATTATTATTCTGTCATGGATTTAATTGGTTTATCATTATAGAAGTGATTAGAAACAAACCAAGACGTCTGTGGGAGAATTTAGTTTCCCCAATTTATAAAATTATCATACTGCTTTTTTGTGGCTGTCTGATATGATTGAAAAGACTCCACTTTGGGTTCATATTGAATGATAATTAATACACCCTTTCCCCTTTTCAGGCATTGTAGGATCTAATTATAGACATAATTTCTCCAGAACTCTCACAAAAGTGGTCATGAAGCAAACTTGAACAAATTTAATTAGAAAGTTCTCCTTCCCTCCAATCTTCCAGGTACAGGCAATCTTATGGAACAATTCTATCTTTAAAATACGTGGCAAAATCAGATGCCGATAGAAAAGGTAATTATGACCATATCACAGTTAACTGAAAATGATAAGTATACAACATTTGTCAATCTTCAGTTTAAGCAATTACTTATGTAAGTATATGGATCGGATGACTTGGGAGATCCATAATCTCTGGAATTTGTATTATTTGGGAGAAAACTTCTACGATTTACTCAGCCAACAATGATCTTGTATGGTTTTCTGATTCAAGAAACTCTGCCAATAATTAAAATCATGATAATTTGAGAGTTGCTTCAAACAGAATTTGCATACACAACTATCTCTAGCCCAATGGAACACAGCTGTATCTAACAATGTTAAAAAAAGCAACTATAGACTTCACACTACAGCATTCAATAAAAGATACTTTTTTTCTAATATAATAATCCCCACATTCATTAATGGTAACGAACCTCATAAATCTTGTTATTTAAGGCAAATATAAAATCCTTGATGCTACATTAGCTCATATGTTTTGGGTGCCTTTGTATGAGGTGAATCAAAGGAACAATTTGATATTGGATGGTAAATTGAAGCAATCTCACTTAAGTTTAGTTCATGAACATATTCCAGATGCCTATGGGTTGATGGTAACAGAGAGGTATGGTTACAATGTTCAGTTTTGTTGCTAAAAAAATAATCCTTCAAAAATGGCAGTTTTGATCCCCACAAAGCATTGATGCTTACTCAGTGATATGACTAATGAATGACTGACATTCCACAGGAGAATGTCTGAAAACGTCAAAGCAAATGGGGATGTCTCTGTAGAAGTGTATGAGTAATGTAGACCCTGAGGAGATGTTTCTTCCCCTTTTCTCTGTTTAGCCTAGGCCTCTTTACTTAATTTGTGGATTATGATTCATCTTATTTACTATATTTATTGTATTTTTTTAAAAGATAATAGACAACAAATACATACATAACAAGAATAATAGACAGTCCCTGTCCAAAAGAGCTTCCAATCAAAATAGACAAAGAAGAGCAGGAAGTACAAGGGAAAATGAAAACTGAGGCTATGTCTACACTACAAAGAAAAGTCGAAAAAAGATATGCAAATTGCGGTTCGCAATTTGTGTATCATTTACTCCTTTTCTTCTGAAAGAGGCTTTTCCGACATTTGGCCCATCTACATGGGGCCAAATATCAGAGAAAAACCCTCTTTAGGAACATCCCTTCTTCCTCAAAGAACGAGGTTTACAGGGATGCCGAAAAAATTTGTCTGCTTTTCCCATATTTATTACCCGGAAAAGCTCTGCAGTGTAGACATAGCCTGTGTGTTGCTGTGAGGGAAGGGGAGAGGAAGTGATATTACATTCTTGTTAATTCTATTAACAAGTTTGCTTTCAGTTTCATCAATGTAAAATCCAGAAGACTCAGTTTTAGTAAATGGGATTAATTCAGTTTACCCCATCTAGCCCAGAGAAGAATTAATACATGGAAAGAATGACACCTTTATTGTAGAAGGTATTAATGAACTGGCATAAAAAATAAATTAGTTACCTAATAGGACTTGTTATGTCAATTTAAGTGAAGGCCTGTTGTGACACACTGTACACCAAATGATACCCTATACCCACATATTCACTACTATTATATTTTATTATAATATATTTTATACAGATTCCTTGGTGAGGTGTCATTTGAGAAGTTGAATATTACTTTTGTTTCATCTATATGTATTACCATGTTATGTAAAGTTTTTAAGTTTTCTATGCGTATGTTACCAAAGTATGTTGAAAGTCTGGGATACGCCCAAATCTAGCCTTTGAGTGGCAATAGTTCCCCAAAAAACAGATTTACAGCATGACCATCCAGCCATGTTTCATAATCTATTCTCCCAGGGGGCCCCTGCTTAACAATTTTGAGGGAGCACATATTTGACGGGGATTGCTTAAATCCTATGATCCAGCAAGGATCTTTCCAACATCTAGCAGAAAGAACAAATAAGGGACAGTGACATCATCAATGTACTTCCCAAACTATTCTGATGATAGCAAGAATATTTGGAACAAAATACATGAATTGGGAAGAGTTTGGTCCCAGGCTGAGCATGAAGTTCAGCCTGATTTTTAAGATCTGTGATCTGTTTACAAAGGTCAGTGGGGTGAGAAAAACTGCCTGATTCAAATTGTCTTAGTATGATAAAGTTTAGGATTTAGACTGCAATTTATTTCCTATGTAACAGACACTTAACTCTGTGCATAACATTTCTAATCACTTAAAATCTAAATTTCTCTAGTTAATAAATTGATTTTAATGTTTTACCAGTAAGTTTATCTAAAGTACTTAGGAAATCTACTCAGATTACAAAGGGAGGTACATTGTCTACTATCCTTTGATGATTAACTAATTAATGAGTTTTTTTGCATTGTTCAAGAGAAGTTTTTGAGCAGCATAAGTTGATAAATTTCTGGGGTGCAAGGCTGGGTCTGGGGAAGTACATGCTGATGTCTGTTTTTGTATAGTTCATGAGAGACTGAGAGAGCCTGCATATAATGTTGGGTGTTCGTTCATGTGCTAATGGCAGTTTTACAGAGAAGATAGAAGGTCTGCTTCTCACTAGGGGTACGTCTACACAGCAGGCTAAAGTCGAATTAAGCTATGCAATTTCAGCTACGTCAATTGCATAGCTTAAGTCAAAATAGCTTAATTCAGCTTTTGGTGCTGTCAACCCAGCAGGAAGTCAAAGGAAGAACATGCTTCCTTTGACTCCCCTTACTCCTCATGAAATGAGGGTTACCATGACTCAGAGTAAGAAGTACTCCAGGTTGGCATTATTTCGAAATAAAGACTTGTAATGTAGACATGCACTATGTTATTTCGGAATAACATCTGTTATTCTGAAATAATGCTGCTGTGTAGATGTACCCTAGCAGAGCAGTGTGAGAGGTATCCTGGTCCAGAGAAGTACAGGAGATATAGCAGTCTAGTTTGTACCCTGGGATCAATCATACATGACAAAACACATAGCTGGTGTATAAAAGCAAGGACTAGTTTCATGATAGAACCATATTTGATGTCCAACACTAATTAGAGTTCTGTTTCTATTGTAATAAGATGTTAGGAAAAAATTGGATTTTTTTTCAGTGATATACACTATTTTGTGTACTAGTGCTTGTCTTGATCCTGGCCCATTAATTGCCCTCTAATTTCCTGCTAAATCTGCCACCCCTACTTATGTTTAACCCTGACATGCCCTTTGTTGCAAAGGGTTGTTATTGAGTATTTGGCGGTCTTTGACAGTGAAAACCTGTAGGCTTGTGATTTTGGGATTTTCCATGTGTGTCACAGGATTTTACATGTTTGTCTCTGCCAGCACTTACAGGCAGATTTGATAACCTTGAGATAACTCTCCACATTCTCATGACCAAATATGCATAAAAGGCACAGGAATACAGTTTTGAGGATCTATGTGCTCAAACAATATTCTCTACTGATATTCTGAGATCTTTACAGTGATCCTAACTTATTTGTTTATGAATGCTATAAGAATATGTAACTTGATCTAAAATGTAGGTTATGCAAGATCAGACAACTCTGTGACAGACTGCAGTAAATTACTGGAATTAGACGTATGACAATATATTACCTTGGACAAGTTGGTGAAAGTAGGAAGCTATGTTACTAGGCCCTAGGGCTTTATTTCGAAATAACCCTCCTTATATTGAATTTATGGGGTTTCTAGACTACATGGCTCCGTTGACGGAGCCATGTAATCTAGTTTACCCGACATAGTCAATGAAGCAGGGATTTAAATAATCCCCGCTTCATTAAAATAAAAATGGCCACCGTGCTGTGCCGACAATCAGCTGATCCGGCAGAGCGCGGCAGTCTAGTTGTGGATCGGTTGACAAGGGAAGCCTTTGTCAACCGCTCTGTAAACCTCATTTCACAAGGCATAAGGGAGCGGTCGACAAAGACTTCCCTTGTCGACCGATCCGCGTCTAGACTGCCATGCTGTGGCGGATCAGCTGATTGTCGGCACAGTGCGGTGGGCATTTTTATTTTAATGAAGGGGGGATTATTTAAATCCCCGCTTCATTGATTATGTCGGGTAAACTAGTTTACATGGCTCCGTCGACGGAGCCACGTAGTCTAGACACTCCCTATAAGCAGAGTGTCCATCCTACCAAGCCTGTTATTGTGAAATAATGGGCTGCTTATTTTGAAATCTGTACTGCTTTTCTTGGGGAATAACATTAATTTCAAAATATTTATTTTGATATAGCATAAGTGTGGATGCCCTGATGCCGTTATTTCAAAATAACTACCTCCCCAGAGTAATTTGAAATGCTCCCAGTAAGTCCTGGGGCTCTAAAACAAGGTAGTATGTCCTCATTAATGGAGATGACTGCCTCAGACTAACTTGGAGGCTTCCCTGGAGTGGGGACATGTTATTTTGATTTTTAAAAACAGGAGTTAGTAAGTAAACTTGGTTATTTCAGAAGAGTTTCCTAGAGTGGCCTTCCACTAAGGGAGGACTAGTAAATGAAACTGATCATGTGATTTATATGAAATGAAGTCACTATGTATGAACAAGAGCCATATAAGAGTGTTTAACCTCGTTGATAAGTTACTTACTTAAATTAACTACCCATTCTTGGAGACTTTAACACTATACTAATACAAAGTGATGTAGAAATTTTTGGTGCTATTCCTTCAGTGGTAGCCAACAGAGATTAATTGGATTTTGAAATGAGTTCAGCAAGAAAGGTAGGTCTTCTCTTGACTGACCACAGATATGTGGTAAGGAAGTGCAGACTCCAAACCCTGTAGATTCTCAACTTTCTTTTATCAGAGGCATGGTGTAGAGATAATTCATTAAAATAAGCCTCACTGATTCTTTCTTCTTAGACCCCAGACTGATATTTTGTAACTGATTTTTCCTAAAGATCATAGCTTATGATCACCTCATGGCTTCCAAGGGTTGGACTTTTAGGCCTTGAAAATCTACCTCTTGATTTTTGGGGAAATCTCCATATCAAAAATCACAGATGTAGAAGCCACCAGTGGAGGAAGTTTCCTAGTAGGCTCTGCTGGGCAATTAGCAAAACATCTTGTACCAATAAGGTGACATACTTAATAGCATGAAGATCCAGATACCAAGAAAGATTCTGAGAGCGACAGACTAATCCTAATTCTGATACTGACTCACTCTGTCTACTTGATCATAAGGATGTAAAAGCTTTTATGCTATGTCAGACCATGATTAATCATGCCCTGTGTGGTCTTAGTAATAACTAGAAATTGAAGCAGAGATCTCTTGATATGAAGCAAGAGCATTTGCCAAATGAGCGAGAGAACTGATCATGTATCAATCACTGTATGGGGACACAAAACACGTTGAACAGAAATACATTTCTAGTGAACTGTGACATTATTATTTATAAATATGAAAGAATTAGAGGATTTTCCCAGCCTTGCTTAGGTCCTTGTGAGGGCTCAGGGCAGAGGGCAGGGGGTGCAGGAGTCAGAGCAGGGGGCTGGGAGGTCTAGAGAGAGGCTCATCAGGATCACCAGCAGTTCTGAGGGTGACACTGCTCCAGAAATGGTGGCTTCCTAGAGTGCCCGGGGACATGCTGCCCAACTGGTGTCTCGTCCTGAGGGTGGTGGTGCTGGGACTGCACTGCCAAGCCTTCAGCTCCTCCAGGGGGAAGAGGGTTGAAGCTCACATCCCCTCCAGGAGGGTGTGTGTGGCCATGTTGCCCCCACAGCCCATATGTCCTCTGGGGAGGTGACACCTCCATGTCCTCTGGGGGAGAAGGGTCACACCACCTAGTTCCCTCAGCCTGCAACTCCTCATTGGGGGGGGGGGGAGGTAGGATTGAGATGGCTGTCCCTGACAGTGCTCCTGGGAGGCCTGCAATGATAGGGCCACTGGCTGGTGTGCCACCACCCCTACTGGTGCTGTGGCCAAGAGCCAGAGGAGAGTGGTTTGGGACAGGAGGACCAATTAACTGTGGTCTGTGGCTGGCAATATGGAGAACTCTGACCCCAGATGGCCACTGTCTTCCTGGAAAAGCCACCTTCCTTTGATCACTCTGCAGTATAACTGTCCCCTTACTGCCCCTCGTGGTCATTGAGGAATATGACTGTCCCTCCTATCAGACCCCTCCCTATCTGTGTTATGAAAAACAGTCCCATTCCAGGCACTTCTAATTTTCCTGGCACAATCAAATTCTAACTTTGCTTTAAATTAGGATAATAGGAAGCTGCATACAAATTTGACATTCTTAGTTCTTACCATTTAGGAGGAGTTCTTGAACAAATGATCTCACAGATGGACAGACTCAACAAACACACAAACTCTGCTGTATATATATTATAGGTGTAGCTAAACCACAGGAAGGTAATATGCAAATTTGTCAGCTCTGCCAATTCACTTCAGAATCCACTAGTTTAAATTATTCCTGCCATTCTGAATTTGGGCCTTTTCTGAGTGAGTTGTGCTGATTTGTGTTCAAGTTTTAAGATGAAGAAAGCTTTCACATGGATCTCAGACAGTACAGTGTGTGTTATATTTAGAGATGTATTAAAATTGCTTCCCAATGACGCCGATCTACTCAAATGTGTATTCTAGGCATAAGCTACAAAGTCATCATCATGATGATGCTTAATGTCTCTAAGTCATTTTGTAATCTGATTGGAAGAATTCCCTATTATAAGAACTGCTGGAGGATCACACCACAAACACAATGTGTTTACTTTCCAACATATCCTGACTATAATGAATTGAGATTTTTCTAAACTGACTACAAATGATTTGGCCTACAATGGATTGTCATGTAAAATGAAACAGTATTTATTACAGTTTTGATGTATTTAAAACTATATTCTTAAATGCTTTAGGTTTTCAATTCAAATGTGTCATACCAAGGACTGTGGCATATAATCTCTGATCCATTAAAAAATAAACTCTTTGCTGTGCTATCAGAGCAGCATAAGGCATTATGCTTGCCTAAAGCTCCGTGCCTCCTGTAGCTTCTGGTGAGGCAATGTGGCCCTGCAAAGACAAAGCAGTGATTTATAAAATTATTTGCTATTTGTATAGCTCATTAATAAAACACATTTCTTGGTGGAGACTTAGCTGGAATTCAATTATAGTCTACAGTGAGATGCATACAATATCTTTTCTCTTTATTATTTAATTAAGACATCCACCAAATCCAATTGATTAAAGGTCATTGCATATAACGAATACTGGCTGACACTATTGGGCTCATATTTTACTGTCCTCACTGCCTTCAAAGGGTGTTTACAGCTTTTAACTTGGGCTTACACAGACACAAACAATTATTTTTTTAAATTTGAACTAAGTTTGTAATGCACTATGTCACATAAGTCGGGTCATTCTAAAGAACACAATGATGTAACCCACTATTTCCTTTCCATTTTCAAAGTCAAAGTAATTGTCTTCATTCTTCATGGGTAGTCAATATTTAAGACATGCTTTGGAAACCCACATTTACACAATAAATGTTTACTGGTTTGATTCATAATGCAAAGCTAATTGAAATTAATTGAAAGATTATAACTGACCAAAAAACCCCCCCTCACATTGGATCAGACTCCTTTAGGCACAAACCTGGAATATATATCTAAATCTATATTTAGATAGATATTGATTTATGTTATATATACACATGAGCGTTATAGATCATAGCAATAGGCCATTTGTTTTTATTTTAACTACCTCCAAAATAGTTAAATTATTTTATAAGATTTTAAGTGATAGTCTAGAAAAGAAGCATATAGTAGACTATGGTGCCTTATCAGAAATCTCCATTTCAACAATTAAAGCGAAGAGCATGAATCAGAAAACAGTTGTAAAGGCTCCCTATCAAACTAATTCCTTTTAATAAAGTATTCATCGTTGAATTATTAGAAGTCTAGTTGCTGCAATGGACTCTGAATCAGGCATTAAGGGCAAGAATCACAAGGGAGACATATGCACATGACTGTTAATTTAGGTGTCTAAGTTCAAAATTTAGATTCTCAAACTCCCTACTCAAATACCACCTATTCTCCCTGTAAGATCCTAGATTCCTTGGGCAAGTAAATTTCTCTACATCTGCTTGACACCACCAAGCAGCTTAATGCCTAACTCAAGCCTAAATCCTAATGGGATTTATAAAGTAGCATCTCTCCCACCTATTTGCTCTCAGGAGATCGATCTGACAAATATATTCAATTATATTTTGTTAAAATATCTACCACCAGTGTCTCCCTTTCAGCCAATAACCAGGTGGCTGGAGCACTGATACAAAATACAGAAAACTGGGCTGAATTCATGTCTCAGCTGATATGCAGCATGTCTTGAACCAATACTTCCTATTTTTGAGGAGAGTGTTCCACCACCAAACTAGAGATTCTCTCCTACCCTTTCTTTGCCCAATTAATAGTCAAGTATTTCATAAGTAGAATATCTTCAACATAAGAAATTATTTCCCTTAAATATCTTACGGTCCGTGGGCAGCGCACTCACCAGGGAGGTTGGAGACCTGGCTTCTAGTCCTTGCTCCACATGAGGAAGAAGGGGTATTTGAACCTGATCTCAGCCACTCTGGGTGACTCCCCTCACTAGAAGGTTATTGGCAAAAAGGGGGATACCACCACTGCTTTTCTTTTGAAAAGATTGGCTTAGTTTAAACACCAGTCCTGATTTGATTTTGTAAATTCTTAGGGGAGGGGGATACTTCCCAGCAGACTGGACTAAGGCACCTAACTCCTTTTGGAAGGATGGGGCTTCGACTGCACCTTTCTTGTTGACATCTACTAGTGGCTAGCGTTGGCACCTCCCTGCTCAAGTTGTTGCTTTCTATGAATCACCTTTTTAGGCACCGGCCTCTCCCCGCACACTGTTTCTTTTGATGGATAAATTTCAAGGTCAGAAAGGACCATTTTGATAATCTCGTCTGACCTTTTAACACAGGCCATAGAACTGCCACAACGTAATTCAATATTAAATGTGTAGGAGGATATCTGGACACCTAACATGCGTTTTTAATTTCATTTGATGGCAAGGTGCCTAAAAGTTATATTGAACATTGTAGCACTTAACATTGTACTACATTGCAAAACAGTCCCTAAATGATTTGTCCAAGGGTTGGGCCTAGAAATCAGCAGGCCTTACTCCTTGTCATGTGCAGAATCAATGCAACATTATCAGATGCAGTTCATTATTTAGTTCCATAAAAGAAAAAAAAATATGGAGTGATTGTCTTAAAAGGCTCTAGTTTTGCATTAGATAATCCTTCCTTAGTATTCTTCATGTATTTCCTATACTAAGTGTATTTAAGCATAGCTGAATCATATTACAGGATGGATTTAGAGAACATATCAGTGCATTGTCTCACAATTTTCCAATACTAACTGCATTTTGGTTTTATCAAGAATGTGATATATAGTATAATATATAAAATTTGTGTCATACCAGTGTTTGTGTTATTGTAAGGAAATACAGTAAAGTGTGAGGAACATCCTCATCAAAAACACTTATCTTGAAGGTTAGTCCATCTGTCAAGAATATTTGTTAAGTGTGAAGTCTGAAAAAATGTGTTTACTGTTCATCTACATAACACATCATTTATATACATCACGTGTAATAGGTTGAATCACTACAGATCCCATTGGAAAAATAAAGATAGAGCCACCAAGACAGTTCCACCAAGTTCATATCACTTAACCACAAATATCCCAATATAATGCCTTTGGGGAGAAGAAATTAAAATTCATTCAAATATTTATCTCTCTCCCAAGCCAAAGCAAGTACACACATATCCAGCCATTTCTCCATAATAAGGCATAAACTTGGGGTGTTAGCCTTTTAGGGATATTAGTCTGAAAGAATAGTGCAGGTTGAACTAAAAATGCAGAGGACAGATTTGTTATTATGTAACATCAGTTGTTTGAGTAATAACTACTGAAATTTAGGTAAGGAATTAATGATGAGCTAGTATGCAAATGCTCAGAAGACAGAGCATTTTTAATGTAAGTTATAATGACAAGTTTGAGTAATTCCACTATTAGACCAGTGAGCATATCCCCCTTTTAAAAAATGATAATTTAAATTGCAATAAGTTACTAGGACATGAAAGTATTCTTCCAAGAGCTCAGAAGATGCTTACAAAGGTGGTGGCTGAGTTGCTAGCAAAAATCTGCAATTTCTCATTAAAATCAACTACTGTACAAGACTAGGTGGAGAGAAGAACCAATATTATACCTATTCTAAATATGCACTGAAGATATTCTTAAGAATTACACACCAATATGTCTCACTTTAGGACCTGATAAATAATTAAAGATAAAGTTATAAAACACATGGTGAACATAATATGATGGCAATAAAGTGCTATATCTTTTGTAAATTCAGTGTTTAGAATTTAGACATTTTAGAAGCACATCTCCAAAGCATGTGCTAAAAAGAAAGAAAAGCAACAGACAAAGTAACTGGTCTTATCTTAACAAAATCAGATTTCTTCTCTATTTTTTTCACTCTACCTATATAACTTTGTCTTGATATTCAATAGTGAGCTAGTAGAGGGAGTGATGTCCAGGTAAAATGTGCACTCAATATTTTTTGCCACTGAGATAGTGAGATGCTAAAATCCACAAACTTCATTATGGAAAACCAATGCTCTGAAGCCAACAGTAGATAATAATCCAGTCAGAATGTAATAGAGACGCATATGGAGAAGGGTAGATCATCATAATAAAACATTAAAATTATTTCTATTTAGTGTGTTAAGACTTTGAGGAATAATAAAGCTTTTGATAAATGAAAATGGGTAAACCAAATTTAATTGGGTTTTAAAGTTTTAGCACAGAAACTTTTAAGAATCCCATTTTTCAGATGAGGCCATATAAAATTAGGCAGCTAAAGAGGAGATTCTCAATGTGAATGGCATTTAGATGCCGGTGCCTTTCAAAAATCTATCCTGAAATTTACATTCTAGGCATGGAAATGCAGTTTTAAGTGCCTAAATCCAAATCAGTAAAATTTCAGTTACAGGGACACTTACAAAATGGACTGAAAAAACTGAAGATAAACATTTATTGCTATTCAGTTGTAGATGAAAATTCAGCACTGATCTACACTTAGAACTCTGCATTTGTGCTGTAAAATGCTGGCCCCAGAGGTCATAAAAAAAGTCCTAATTATTGTCAGTGTTTGTATTACTTGACTCTATGTACATAAATAAACCTGTAAATGTTTTTCCCCCTCCAAAATCATAAATCCAGGTGCCCCAGGCATCTGTTTGTCCCCAGGTCAATGAACAAATGCTGGCCAATATATTCTCTCAAATAGCAATTATAACAAAAGATGTTCTGTGTCAGTGCTGATATTTGTTAGGTCACTGCTCATCAGACTATTTAGCAGAATGTACACTTAATTATTTCTGATTTTGTTAATTCCTTAGACTAGCATCAGTTCATTATCCTTTGGATTCACAATGAGCAGAACAGTACCTAAAGATATTAAGTATAATGTCATTTGTTGTCTCTTTGGAGGTATAAAAATGGGAAAAGGAGGAAAATCATTGAAAGATTCATTTTCTTAACATACATTACAACTTGTTTCTAATTCATAGTTGCCTGTACAGAGATGCTTTCCTGTCTGAGAATCAACATCCTTCTATGAGATCTACACTGAATTATCAATATGAAGCACAAGAATTGTACACCAAGGAATTAGATTGGAAAAAATCACATATAAAGAGAACTCTGTATGACAATTTCAGAGTTTATATACATGTGGAAAGGCCTGAGAATAACTTTACTTGAGCTTTTTCCATTTTTATCCCACCTAAATGAGAGACACAGCTGAGAGTATGGTTTACTTTATGTAGAGAAAGGACCATCAATGGGGAAGGGGAAGAAGGGGACAGTTGCCTCAGGAACAGCAATTCAAAGGGGCACATGGTTCCTGACCATTACTGCTGCTACTGCGGCAGTGGCTGGAGCCCTGCGCCCTCTAAATTGCCACCACAGCACTACGCTGCATGCTCTGTAGGGCTTTGAGGACTGGGGAGGGCATGCAATTCTCCATGTGGTACGGAGGACTGGTTGTCCTAGCCCCACCCCTTCCTCTCAAGGACCCGCCCATTCTGGGAGCACAGAGCCCTCCCCCCACCTTGCCCTGGGGCCTGCGGAGGCTCTCAGTTTCCATATGTAAAGATAATTTTCAAACCATTTTTTAATCCTGGTTTTGTTTCCAAATTGAGTCTGTTGACTGGTCATATATTCTAGATCTGTTCAGACAGAATGTAGTTTCCTTTTCTGCTGTCCATAACATACATGTTTTAAAATTCCATATAATGGGAGACCTGTGTAAAATATGTGAAGTATCAAATAACACAGTCACATGGTTTTAGGTTTAATTAAAAACTTGAAAATTGATCTGATTTACTGAAAGGTTTGCTAAAGTTCACAAGAAAGAGTTTGGAAGGACTCACAGGTCAAAATAAAAGAAAATGTCATCAAAAGAGATTGTATTTCACTCAACTTTATATGCTTATATGGGTTCAAGTTTTGTAGTTGCAGAGTAGAATCAGCAGTGAGGCAGTTAATAAATTTAAGGGATAGTTAAATAAATAAAACCATTTGAATACTTTTTCCCTTGCAGTATTATCTAAAGTTCATTTTATATTTATTTTCCTTTTTTTGCAAATGGAAATGTTCATAATATGATATTTATTTTAAAAATTATGATTGTAAATAATTAATAATTCACTAATATAATTTCAGCTCCTATAAATAAAGTTTAGTATTAACATATTAGACCCTCCAGCCCTCAGCATAGATTTAATGCTGTTGTAAAAGTAGTAAATGTACATCATTCTGTCCTTAATCAACTCCACTGTTTCGCTATTCATACTAGGTGATAATTATGATATACAGATTGTGCAAATCAGAGGGAAAACAACAACATTGGTTTACAGCTTTGTGCTTCTTTGATCTTGGAAAGTTTGTGTTGTTTTGGTATACATGTTAAATTTAGAGTGGCCTTAAGGATACAAGATTCAGGGGTAGCCAAATTCGTCTGTAAAGAAAAAAACAACAAATTGTCTGGGAGCACTTTATAGACTAACAAAAAGTGTAGATGGTATCATGAGCTTTCATGGGAACAGTAATGGCCAAAAGAGGCTGACAGAATAGACAAGGATCTATGGACTGTTGGGATGGACTATTGGGTATTTTGGCTACATCCTCTGTATCCTGGATTCTTTCCCAAAACTACCACCAGGAAAAGAGAACTTGTACACTGTCATTGTTTTAAAGGAGGATCCCCATATTAAAGCTTCTATGATCATTGAAACTTTGACCGTTCCTGGTTTCTTTGAGCTCAGGTCTCAGGCCTCAGACTGTCACCTGTATTTCGGGATGGAATCACATGATTCTCCTACAGTAAATTCTTTGTGATCAACCACAATTACATCAGCAAGCATGACTTATATTCAGACACTACAGTTCTGGTTTTTTGAAGACAGCAGTAACCAATAACCAGTCAGACTCCTTACAGCAAAGAATCATTTGAGAGCCAAAGGATATAAGAGAAAGCATATCTAAAAAACAATTAACCATCCTAATATTTGCCATTTCCTGGATCTGGAGATACCCAGTTTCTTTCAGATTCCTCCAAAGAACCATTCTTTTGGACTTGTCCCTCTGACAGCCCATGAAAGCTAAAGCTCTTTTTCTCCTGAGAAAGGTTTTTAACTATTTATTTGGTATCTGTTTGATCTCTCCTTAGCCAGCATTGTGTGAACATCTCTGTC
Organism: Pelochelys cantorii; assembly: GCA_032595735.1. Taxonomy (NCBI): domain Eukaryota; kingdom Metazoa; phylum Chordata; order Testudines; family Trionychidae; genus Pelochelys; species Pelochelys cantorii. The sequence continues at coordinate 92,613,541 of CM064326.1, forward strand.
ACTTTGGCCTGGACCATGGAGGCATATCACTGTCCTATAATTGCTCCACCAACCATGTCAGAAGCTCATGTCACAAGAATCATTTTGTCGCCTTATTATTTGATATACCCAGAGCTAATGACAATACATTCAAATAGAAAAGTCTAATAACCCAATATACAATAACTTAACCTCATTGAACATGGCCTTAATAAAAAAATACATCTCAGTATTTTTAGCTTACTATAAATCTCTTCATCCATCAGCTCCCAGTTCATTATGCCTCTTATTTGGGATTATCCTCCCAGGAATATTTATACCAGCTCTAAGATCCCACTTGTGCAGGGTAAGGAAGCAGCCCTGTATATCCCTCTCTCCCTTGATCCAGTTGGTTCTCTAAGGGTTTGTCTACACAGCAGGGCTAAACTTGAAATAAGATACACAACTTGAGCTATGCTATTTGTGTAGCTTAAGTTGAAATAGCTTATTTTGAATTTGGGCACATCTACACGGCACTTATTTTAAAATAGAGCACTCTTCCTCTGACTTCCTTTACTCCTCATATAATGAGGTTTACAGAAGTTGGAGTAAAAAGCCCATTATTTTGAATTTATTTCAAAATAATGGGCTTTCTGTGTAGACATGCAATAGGTTATTTCAGAATAATGTCCATTTTTCCGAAATAATGCTGCTGTGTAGACGTACCCCAAGTCTCTAAACTTCTATTCATCAAGCATTGACATGTTCTGTTCACTTTCACACAGATTTGCTGGAAATCATTCTTCCCACAACCATTCTCATTCAATTCTGACACTATGTACTCCAAAAAAAATTGATCTGGTAGTGCTGAGCATTTATGGAATGCTCAGCAACGGACTTCATTGGCAGCTGATGATTTTTGACAGGCATGCCCAACACCTTAAGGGATTGAGCTCCAAAATATCTATACTGTATGTTCAATGGGAACTCTGACATTTATTTCAGTGTAATTGTATACTTCTTTTTGCCGCTCCTACACTTCAAGGCCAAGATTAATTGTTCTGCTCCCAGAACCAATTTAATAGCCCTATTCCTTTACTCTTAGTCTGCTCTACTGTAAAAATCAAGCTTATTAAATATGTGTGAGCCTGATAAGTGTTGACGCTTTTAGAAAATGCCTGCCATGATTTCCTATCCCACCTGAGGGATCTACCCCAAGTTTTCCAATTTTCTTTTAAATACAGTGCAACACTATATATTCAAAACATTGAAACTATCTTTTTTACATCATCTATTTGTTCTTTATTCCATTATATTCTTTTAAGAAATCTCTACCAAAATGTATTCCGCTTATAGAATTTCACATATCTTTTCTTACATATGATCCAGCACCTAAGTTCCCTGTAAGCTGCATGGCTGCACAGCTGCTAATTGAGCCACACCCAGAGGTTTAGGGCTGCCACAGAGAGCTTCCTGGCTTGGGAGGGGCATTCCCTCAGCAGCAGAAACTCCCTGCTCCAGGTAAGGAGTGTGCTGGTACGGAAGGGGACATAAGGAGGGAGGGAGTAAGTACATGGCTAGGATGGGAGGGGGCCGGAGAGAAGGGGAGTTGGGGGTATGCAGTAGGTATGGCACAGGAGAGGTTTGATTACAGCGATCTGATTACAGTAGCTGGGTATGCCTGCAGTTTCTTGTGAGGAAACCTAGCATGCTCCTCTAGCTTCTTGGTCTGGGAGAGAGAGAACATATAACATGGGTTAGGTAGGGGAAATGGGGAGCGGTGGTATAATCTGTGCAGTGAGATGGGGACAGAGAGGAGTTTGTTTGGGGTGTGTTAACTTGGCACCACTCCATCAGCCTGCCCCAGATTAGGAGGGTATGTCTACACTACATTTTTAAATCCCCCTAGTCTGAACTCCACGAGGTGTAACAGTTAACTCGAACTAAGGACTTAGTTCGAATTAACGTTTGACTGCCGCGTGTAGCCGCGGGCAGTTAGTTCAGACTAGGGGGATTTAAAAATGGCTACCGGACGGGAAGATGCAAATAAAGCTGGGGATATTTAAATCCCGGGCTTCATTTGCAACTTCGAATGCCTACATTAGTCTCCCTAGTTCAAACTAGGGGGCTAGTGTAGACATACCCTCCTAATCTGGGGCTGGCTGATGGAGTGGTGCCAAAATTTCAGGTGGATTAAAAGCTTTTAGGCTGCTTTGGAATACTGGCACAAAAGGCCTAGCTCATGATATTTGCATGATTACATTTCAAACAAAGTTTACATAGGTGCTAATAGTTTAAGGTAAGAAAGGAAAGGATTCTTTTAATGTTTTAGTGTTGTACATATCTGCAAACTCTGATCTTAATGATTTTTTTTAAATCCTGTGTCAATTGTTAATATATGGTAAACTGTTAAAACTAGAAGAACTTTACCATGGATCCAGTTTAATTTGTTTGACATTTCAGTTGAAGTTGGATTCTGGACAAGTGCTCTGGAGACTTCTACTTTGAGTTAGTGACACACACAAAATGAAAGTTTCAAACCTGAACTTTTATCTGTTTTACAGATCTGTTCCATTTGCCATAGCATGGGTCATAAACATTCCCCGGAGAAAGTGTATACACCTGAGTGAATGCCTTTGACTCCTTTCTAGTGTCAGTAAATATTGTATTAATATTTTCAAGGAGAGCATGACTGTTTCTAGTTGACTCATAGATTTTTTTTTTAGCATGTTAAAGCTGTGTATATTTTTTAGACTTTTATTTAATGGCCATGTCTTTGGTTTATTTATATAGTTATTTGCAGTATGCTCCATTTTGCTGTGTTTACTACCTTGAATTGTTAAAAAGGATGATAATACATGTACTCCAAGTGTAGTCTTAAAAAACAACAAATGGTCTGGTAGCACTTTATAGACTAACAAAACATGTAGATGGTATCATGAGCTTTCATGGGCACAGCCCACTTCTTCATGTGCCCATGAAAGCTGATACCATTTACATGTTTTGTTAGTCTGTACAGGATAAACTTAAAAAACAACAAATGGTCAGGTGGCACTTTATAGACTAACTCGGCTACCCCTGAAGCTTCCAAGGGTAGTGTTATTTTTCTTTATTTGATTTCATATTAAATAAACATCTTAAGCATTGCTCCTTGTTAATTATCCTTTGTTTTAATGGATTGCCTTCCATACCTATGGACTGTTTAGAATATATATGTATACCCAGGTTTTTTGTTTGTATTGAGACACACTGCACATCCACCTACAACCCCATACAGGCACCACCCCATACAATATTGGTGGTGCACATAAGACATTTCAACCTGCCCAAAAGAAAATTCAACCCACCCAAGGATGGAAAATGTTAGAGGAGACAATGTCCAGCATTTATCCATGGATCTTACATAATAGAGAATGCAGTATGTAAAAGAAATGACTAGCCTTCTGAGAACTCAGGCAGACTAACAGGTTTATCTCTAGTTGGAAATGGAGAAGGTATTGGTAATATTTCTCAACAGTTCTGTTAGGCATTATATTGGTAAACAAGTATTTTTAAAATCACATTGCTTTTGTTATGATGACACTTCAGTCCATTTCCAAACCCCATTTTGCTCTAGTGTATAACAGATTCACATTTGCTTCTTTTTAGTTCTGGATTTTATGTTCTTATTAACTTATAAGTAGCAAACTCCTGATAGATTTAGGATTCTCTACAGACACACCATAAACACCTTTAAGAAAAGTGTTGCATACTTACATCATATTTCATGTTTATTCAGTTATATACAAAAGGGCTTATCTCCCAGCAACTCCCATTGTTTTCAGCGGGAGGTGTTGGGTAGTGAGCACTTCTGAAAGTCTGAGGTTAAGTACATGTAATGCAGGGCCTGCAAAGGTTAAACAATCAGCAAGTTGGGTGACCCAAATGCAAACCTTAACTACCCATCACAAAGGTAGTGCAATAGTAAACAGTGCCATTCCTCACAATAAGTTTTCAAAGCCATATTAAGTGGCCTAGAAATTTTAACCCATTTGCCTGTATCATTAGAGAATCAGAGCTAAATAAGAATAAGAACTAAATTTATCTGTTTCCCTGCATCCTGTTAAAAATCTAGCTATGTGATCTAATTACCTTATAGACAAAAAATCCTGTTCCTGTCTTAGAGTGACATTGTTGTGTTCTATTGACTGGGCTATCAAAAGGGGATATTATCATTCAGTGTTGACTTGGCGTATAATAATAGTATTGTCCTAATCTCTCCTTGAAGTTTTTAATTCCACACAATAAGACAGCTGTAAACTCTTGACAGTTTTGATGGCTATTGCTAAAGTTATTGTCTGCGAAAGGACCCATTGAACAGAGATCGCAAACTGTTTACCCGCAAACTGTTTACCCGCTTTTCATCAAAACCCATGTGGTGAAGTTACCTATCAGCACCCAACCTCCTTCAACAATAAAGGAAGTTTTGTTGACCCTGCCATCTCCAATTTGCTTAAACTTAAACTTTGCTTAAACTTTACCAGGTAATATCTAAGATACAAGACAGAGGTGTCAGGTAGACATGTGGATTATCCTGGAATTCTCATGGAGAAACTAATAGATTCTACATCTGCACTGAGTATTGGAATATAACCCAACAGGTTGAATCCAAATACACTTTTAAAACCAACAGCCTCATGAAGTCTGCTATAAAACTGACCTAAGACCTTTACATAGAATTGTATGCATATTTATCTCTTAACTCTTTTCCTTTTTATGAATAAATTTTAGATTTGTTAAGGATTGGCTTATTAGAATGTATTTTAATAAGATCTGAAATATTCATTGACCTTGGGAGTAATGTATTTGATCCTTTGCAGTTGGAAGTACTTGATTCATGATTAATAGATTTTTAATAGCCTTTCACCACATTAGTTATGGTTGTTTAAATGGGTGCCAAAGGCTAGAATGCGTAAAGGGGATGGTCTTTGGCCAATGTGGTATTACACAAGGTGTTTTGTTACTAGCTTGTTGAATCTAATTATAGAATAAACACAATTTGGGGGATTGTCTGAGTGAGGCATTCTCAATGTGGTCCATCAAATCTCTTGGGTCACAATATCATTTCGTTATCATACCCTATCGTAAACATACAAAAGTTCATGTACTTACTTACCTCCAGGGTTTACCTCCAAAAAATTAATTCTCATTAACTAAATGTAAGCAATTCAAGTGGATTATTTATACTAATTTAACTCTTGTAGGGACACTCATTCAGAATTAAAGTGGCTTTGATTCAGTTTGAGAGTGTCCCTACAGAGAGTTAATGCAGTTTTACTAGTTTACTTTTCGTTAATGAGGATTAATTTTTCTGACAATTCCTGTTTTCTTCAAATGCACAAATGTACCAGTGCACATACACAAAATCAGATTTTACAAGTACTCATAGCATAGCTTATGTGAACACGGATCTCTACTTATGGCCTCATAGTTGGATATTTTCATATTTAATCTGGTCATATTCAAAGAAGTAGGTGCATGTAATTATCAATTGATTTATAGGTATTTACACTGAGAAAAAATATTGTCTACATTCACATTTGAATTTGCAGAAAAGGATAAATTCCCTGCAGAGATAGTTGTGAGTGTCTGAGAGATTCTTCAGGGAAATAAGTGGCATTTCTGTACTTTAAGGATACTGCATGCTGTGTGGATTTGGAAGATTACTATCCAACTTCTGCATTGCAGGAGTTTACATCTGCATTAAGTGCAGTAAGCTCTACATTTCACTGGGGAAAGGATATAAACAGGAGTGCTCTTTAAGATATATTTTAAGAGAGAGGAACCAATATAATAATAATAAAACTGGCAGTGAGCAAAATTCTCCCTCCCCCACTTCTTTGAGGATTTGTCAACCTAAGAAACAAGTTATTCTTGTTAATCAGATAGAAAAGGACATTCTTTCCCTTTTCTCCATGGTGGAGAAACATGCCAAAGAATGTTGCATACCTGTTGGACAAAATAGGTATGGGCCATTTGATTGTGTTGAAACATAATTAGTTTGAGATTTTTATAAGGAGATGACACTAATAAAATTATTAGTGATTTTAAAACATTTTTTCCAGATACTAATTAAACACACGTGTCACCAGTGATAAAAGCACAGGCAGATAGATAGGGAGACAGAGGTGCTGGGATTTAGATTAGAACTCACCAATTTTGTTTGTTGTTTTCACAAGTCCTGATGTTATTTGATGATGCATCTTTGCATTAACATGTTGGTGATAGAAAGGAGCAAGAGGCAAAGAATGGGGAGAAGAGAAAAATGCAAACAAGCAGGTATCCCATGCATATCCATAATGGACAAATGAGAGAGAGTGCTTTTGTGTGCACATGCACTCTCAATCTCTCTCCTCTCCTCTCTACCCCAAAATTACAGGCTAACATAACTGCTGAGAAGGATGGCATCACTTTACTTCACCTTGTGAGCACAGCAAGGTGTTCAAAACATCTTAATTTATTCTTCAGTCTCTTCTCCACCTCTGCACAAGTGCCTCCTATTTCCTTTTTCATTAACTCAACTTGTGCAGCCTGACCTTATATCTTTTTGTTTCTCCACAGTTGGAGGTGGGCACTTTCATTTTTAGTAAACACTTGTTATAATAATGCCTCAGTCCCTTAACTGGGAATGGAATCCTATTTTTTGGGTTTGGTAAAAAGTCAAGAGATGGCTATAGGACAGAGATCTAACATACATTTGCCCTGCCCTGTCTATAGCTCTCATTTCCTTCCAAGTCTCTCCTTACATCTTATTTTATAACATCGCTTTGGTTTAGGGGTCCTACTATCGTTATGTTAAAGAGGCTACATAATAATAAAGGACAAAGTCTTTTGGAAGGAAGAGGAAATATTTTTTTTCTTCCCCCAGAACATCACGTAGATACAATGTAGGATTACAATATACTGTCCTGAAATAATTAAGAAAAAAAATCAGAAAAATAAAAAGATGCACTTTCACTTATAAATAAGTAAATATGTAATAATAATCTTTATTCTACAGTTTTACTAAGAAGACATTCTTCATTAATTTAACACTTGCCCAGTGACTTCCATGCAAACAAAATATTAGGCTCCTAAGAAAAGCTTAGTGAAACAGCTGCTGCTGCTGATAGTAGAAAACTGGAGATAATGATGGAAAACAAGGAGCTGAAGTTAACAAATGTTATTGCCCATGAAAAATAATCATAAAAAAACAATGTTCCTGTAAGTTTGGGAAAACCTCATTATGTGTTTAAATTTCTGCATAGCAAGCAATCCAACATCATGAAAAGCAATTGCATTTGTCACATTATTCACAATGCAGTGAAGCATGCATGTAAACATCTGTCCTCTGATGTGAATACACTGGTTATTAAGGTTTTTAAATGAATTTTCATCTTCAGCAAAAAATCCAGAAGGCATATAGCATATTTCGAATGGGTTTGTGCCATAGAACAATAGGCAACTCTCTTGTATTTTATTTCTAGAAGATAACTTTCTCCCATTTCACCATACTAGTATTTGTTTTAAAAATAAGCTTTCTTCCCCTCTCAAGCAAAGCCTGTTATACGTGACACAATATCCCACACTTGAATGCAAACTGCAGATGATATATCACTTTCTTTTTTAACCATAGACCTCTCTTTATCACTGCCATCACCAGGCCTAGCAAGTTATTAATTATTTATCATGTGTATTGCAGTCTCACAAAGAGACTACAGTCCTGGATCCAGGTATCCTGGTGCTGGGTTATAAAAATATATCAGAAAGGAACTGTGAGTTCTGAGGGATAATGACAATCTAAATAAAATAGTCCTGTTTCAAGAATAAAACCAAGGGCTTTGAAACTCTACCAGAGAAATAATCTGACTCAATTTCTATGACAAACCTGCAAAAACAATGAGGAGTTCTTTGGCACCTTAAAGACTAATATATGTATTTGGGCATAAAATCTGTTAGTCTTTAACATGCCACAGAACTCCTTGTTTTTACAGATAGAGAATAACATGGCTACTCCTCTGAGGCTACGTCAAGACTATAGAGTTTTATCAGAAAAAGATACGCAAATTGCGAACTGCAATTTGCATATCTTTTTCCGCTTTTCTTTCAGAAGAGGCTTTTTCAAAATTTGGGCCATCTACACAGGGCTGAATTTCAGAAAAAACTCCTCTTTCAGAACATCCCTTATTCCTCTCACTGAGAGGAATACAGGGATGCAGAAAGAACACACCTGCTTTTTCAAAAACTGTTCCGAAAAAGCGGATGTGTTCCCTGGAAGTGGCAGAGCTTTTCCAGGATACCGCTGGTATCCTGGAAAAACTCTACAGTCTAGACAGAGTGTGAGACTTAGGGGGGAGTGATAGCTCAGTGGTTTGAGCATTGGCCTGCTAAATGCAGGATTATGAGCTCAATCCTTGAGGGGTCCATTTAGGGATGTGGGGCAAATCTGTCAGTGATGGGTATTTAGTACTACCATGAGGGCAGGTGAATGGACTCAATGACCTTTCAAGGTCCCTTCTAGCTCTATGAGATAGGTATATCTCCTTATATTATGACAAACCTGCTTTAAGCCTGGGTTTAATGTAACAGAGCAAAATATGGCCCTTAAGCTAGTGTTTCCTTCTAGTTTCTCTTTACTATCATTTTGTAATAAACTTCTCTCTTGTGACTAACAAGAGACCAACAGGTAAAATTCCAATTAGATGGTAAAGTCGTCCTTAGTTGTTGGAATAGATCATATTGATTTTTGGACACAAGGTCAATATTGTATATTAAAATAGCGTAAAGGGATTGATGGTTAGTTTGTTGGTGGTTGCTTGTTTTATTCCTAGAAGCCACTCACTATATTGTCAAGCAATATGAAACGATAAAACTCATATTAAACTAAATCATTAATTACCTTCAAGATGTTGGCTCCATTTCTTCAGATTGTGCCACTGTTTCCTAATTACAGCAATTCCAGCTAACATTTGAGGAATTTCTACAAATATGAGAAAAGCCAGAAATAAATCCATCATTCATTTGGGTTTCCTAAATTCAAGAAATATAAAATTAGATTTCTCTGTTATTGAACTCTGTATATATGCATGCATTAGTTGATTTTTGAATGCTTGCCCATAGGGATAGTAATGTGGTTATAAAGATAATGCATACACAAAATCACTGCACCAATGATAACTTTATTAAGAGCACCAAAGTGATTTAAATCATTCATACATATAATAAAGTACCTATGGAAGTGTAATATAACTCACATTAAATAACATAATCAATTACTCTTTGTATAATAATAGACGGCAGATCATTGGCAGCATATATTTGTAACTATACACATTTAAATCCACTGAGAAATCAACAGCCAAATCTAAAGTTAGTTCTTAGTTTTCATTTTTTCCTGCCTAGGATTCATATAACATTAATTTTTCATTTCCCCCCCAAAGCAATGAAAAATTGCTGTCTCTTTTCACGGTCTTTCAACCCTTATTCAAACCTCTCCTTTCTGCAGTAGTCATATCTAGTTTATTTACAATGTTTGCATTTCTGGCTGTGTTGAATCCATTGCTGTATCACATCACATCATGTCTATTTCTCATAGTACTGAATTCCTAACATCGCTCTTCATCCCTTATATCCTGATTCAGCATTATCACTAAGTTGATTGGTCCTGTCTGTAGTTTTCCTTTTGATGCATTTGCACTGAACTTGCAATACTTTCCCTTCAATTTTTGCATATATTGCGTTTTAATGGATGTTCAGATTTCTATAGAGTTCCATTCTATTCAGATTCTTATGCCTGCCTTCCACATAGAATTTAAGCATCTTCCAGGAATATATTAAGCAACATGACTAGTATCTAGCATGTTTGGTGCTGTGTTTCTCCCTAGGGGCAAAATATGTGCATTTTAATATGTATTTTTATCTACTGTGGTATGGAATTTTATTCTTGAAGGTATTTGAAGTTCACCTTGACCTTGAAATGGAAAGCGTTAAGATCTGAGATGGTTTTTGGATACCAAAGTCACTTGGTAGTTTTCCTGATTTGTTTTTTATCCTTATTAGAATTTAGAGCAGCACACAGAAGTCCCTATCCTCTGGTATCTATGTCTTGCAATGGCAGGACAGCTTGCATGCTCTCACAGTCCCCAGAATCTGTGTCGGTAGGGGTTTTTCGCTTCTACCAGGTTCAACTATGTCAGATTGGTCTTTGGGGAAGGAGCCAGGCAAAACATACACCCTGGTTCTCCAGGTTGGGGGTTAGGCACAGGGCTAACTACTCTGTCCCCAAACCCACAATATGTTATGGAAATAGCAACAGAGAAGTCAACCATTACTATGTGGGATGGCCTTCAGGAGTCAATGACCCATATGACTGTCAGTGGTGAAAGCCAGAAGGGAGCCATTGGCATGAAGACTGAAGGGCTCAACTGCAAGACAAAAACCAAACTTATTTTTGGAACATATGAACAACATATGAAACTGGGAAGCTAGCTCAGGTCACAGCAGAAAAACGAGACACTATAGTGCACACATCCTGGGAGTCAGAGACAAAAGATGGATGGAATCAGGAAGATTAACAATAGCCTTGGAAGAAACTTTGCTGTTTTCTGGATGGAATGATAGATGACACCATGAGGGTGTTGCTATCCTCTTGAAGACAGGAGTGGAGCATTCCCTGCTTGAGTGGAAGTACTTCAGCATCAGACTTATGAGAGCCAAACTGATTCAATGCTATGCACCAACAAATGACACTGATGAAGAAAGAAAGGACAAATTCTACCTTACATTATAGGTGGAGACAGAGAGTACCAGACCATGATCTATCATCATAGATAGGATGACCATCCATCCTGTTTTTACTGGGACTGCCCTGTATTTAAGTTGTCTTCCAGGTGGGCATCATGCCCCATATTTTCTCGCCCCCTGCTGGTTCTTGAGTTACCTGGCCAGCGCAGCCATCTATTTGTGATTGGTGGTGTGCTGTGGAGTCAGGCAGGGAGCCAAGGGAGAAACCAGGTAGGAGTGTCTCCCCTCCCTGTGCACCCTAAAGAAGGGGGGAAGTCTGCCAGACTTTCAGGAACATGGGACTGAAACCTCTGGCTTCCCCCTGCTCCCACCACTGGAACTACTTTCTTGGTGGCCCCCACCTACCACAGGGCTCAAGCCTGGTTCCTGGGTAGGACCCACAAACTGTGGGGCTCAGCCTAGTTCCTGGGCGGCTCCCACCCTTTGTACATCTCAGCCCCATTCTTGGGCTGCCATCCCTGCCCCACAGTCATCAGCCCTATTCTTGGGCTGCTCTCCCATGGCAATCAGCCCTGTTCCCAGGTGACTCCCTCTGTGTGGCTGAAGCCCCTTTCCTGAGTGGCCATGGCTGAAAAGCTCAGCCCCATTCCAGGGCAGCCCTTGCTGCGGGACTGAAGCCCTGTTCCTGAGCAGCTCCTGCCATGGGGCTTAGCCCCTGCTCCATCCCATTTCCTCCCTCCCCTCTATTATGGGGCTGAAGCCCTGAGTGCCTGCACCCCCCACCATCCAGTGTCCCATATTGGGCTTAGAGAAATACGGGCATCATAATCATACAAGACCTGACTGGCAGGTTACTAAGGACAACACAAACAATAATGAAGCAATGGGAAGATATGGTTGTGGTACCATGAATGAAAATGACGAGAGTCTTGTTTATTTTTCAATATGAATATCATTGGCAGAATACTATTTTAACCCTTTGAAATTAACAAGCTGACCTGGTATTCTCCAAATGGCAGAGACAAGAACCAGATTGACCATATGATGATCAATGCAAATGGTCATGCTCACTGACAGATGTGAATGAGAAGGAGTGCAGCTGTTGGCAGTGATCACCACCCTGTGATAACCTCCATCAAGCTAAGACTGAGAAGAGTGGGTCCACCAAACAAGGGGCATAGACGTTATGACATTGACAAACTAAAATCCCCTGAAATATTTAAAAAAAAAAGCTTTCATTCTGCAGTTGAAGAACAGATTTCAAGCACTTGCTGAACTTGATGAAGAGGAGGAAAATGCAGATGAGGAAATCATAAGGAAGTGGGACAAAGTTACAGCAATTTATAAACAGAGCAGAGAAGATTTTTGAGGATATAGGCAGAAGAGAAGGCAGGAGTGGATTACACTCAGCCCATGGAATGCCATGGGAACCACACAAGCCCTGAAGAAAAAAGTTTTAGACACAAAAGCCCAGAAGCTCAAGGACAAATAACACAAGCCATATAGCAAGGTATTCCAGGAGGTCAAATGCCTTGTGAGTGGAGAAATGACATTATATTGATAATGTCAATATGGCAACACAAGCAGAAGCTGCAGCTGCTTTGGTGAACAAGAAAACATCTACAAAATGACATGTCTTATCGGTATTGAACAGCAGACACAAACACTCTCAGTAATGCCACTTATTAACAACAGAAAAAAAGAACATGACATTTGACACATAGAACATTTAAAATATTGCTGAACAGGGAGCCACCTAATGAAAAAACAAACTTCCAGGAGGCAGAAGAAGATCTTAATTTCAACACAGCTACCCTCCCCTCCAAAAAAGAGAGAGACAGAGAGAGAGATCATTCAAGCCATCAAACATTTATCTGTACTGAGCAAAATATTGTGTACGATCATAATCCCGTGTATATTAGAGGCAGTTAATGGCATTCTCAGAAAAGAGCAAGCCAGTTTAAGGTAAGGGTTTGGATGTACCAACCAGATCTTCTCTCCATGAAACATAATAGAACAATGTGTAGCATGGCAAAGGCAACATAAACTTCATAGACCTTGACAAGGCTTTTGTTATCATTCATAGGACCAGTCTTTGGCTCATTCTGAAGACATATGGAATCCCTTTCTATATAATCAACATCACCAAAAGGTCTATTTTAGCTTTACATGCAATGTTAACATCAAAACTTGAGTACCTGTCAGGGGTGAGTCATGTCTGCAACCCTCTTCAACATTGCCATTGACTAGGTAATACAATGTACAAGTGAAGACATGCTCAGAGGAATTAAATGGACACCATTCTCAACTTTTGAAAACCTGGACTTCACAGATGATTTCACGCTCCACCACCCCATCATCCTACACTATTCTTGAATGACAAAAATTTACTAAATAATTTCAGTTCACCCAAAGATGTATTTTTCAGCAAATAAAGTATTTCTTCTACTGTATTATTTGGAATTACTGATATATAACTGAAGGGGATGGAGAGACCCATCTCTTGACTTGACATGGTATGCTGAGAGAAATGCTAGCTGTCAGGGGTCCATATCCAAGATGTTATGGAGGGATTTTCAGGAATCATCCAGTACTGTAACAATTGTCACATGCTACTCATCCATGTGGGCATTAATGATACTGCAAGGTATAACCCTGAGTATATCAGAAGTGACTGCAGGCCTTTCAGGGTAAGAGTGAAGAACCTGGAGTTCTCTCTGATTCCTCCAGGTAGGGACCCAGGGAAAGGCAGATTTATCCTGGATGTGAATGCCGAGCTGCAAGGATTAAGTCATCAGGAGGACTTTGGCTTCCTTCACAATAGGATGATGTTCTGAGAAGACTAACTGCTATGCAAAGACTGGCTCCACCTACAGAAGAAGGGAAGGACCCCCCTTTATATAAATAGCTAATCTACTGAGCAGGGCTTTAAACAGTTAAGTCCAAAAGGAGAAAGGTTGGAGTCTAAAGTGGGGGGAAAAGAGTTTTTCAAAAAGACATTGTTAGGGGCTGTGACGGGTCCACCAGGCCCCGCACTAGAGCTGCTGAAGCCTCTGCCGTTTTTCCGGCAGGCGGGGGCAGCCAAGCGACAGAGGATATACTACGCCAGCAACTCAGGCAGCAACGCCGGGGTGTGTGAGTGACGGGAGGGGGCAGGCCGCCTAAGGGAGCATCTGATGTGGCCAGGCCACAGTGGGACGTCCAGCCGACGCACCGGATGGCGGGCCCTTTCAAAAGGGCCGCACCCCGGGAGACACGGGGGGAAGGTGAAAGAACTGCAGGACACCCCAAGAAACGGAGAGACTCTGGGTACGAGAGGCGGACTGGAGCGGCAGTTGCCCCAACCGGACCATGACATCGCAGAGAGGGACAAAACTGCCGAGCCTCTAGTAGGAACATCGAGTCGGGCCAGGAGTGAGAAGCACAAGCGAGGGGGAAGGAAGTAGCCTGGGGCAGGGCAATATTGGCGCCCATGGGCTGACGCGTTACAGAAAAATGCCCCATCAGCCGGGGGAGGAAGCTAGTAGCCCCTACCCCTTAGGGCCCCGGGCTGGGACCCAGTGGAGAGGGAGGGCCTGGGTCCCCCTTACCTCCTAGAGAGTAGAGAGAGGGCTGACTCCGCACGGTCGGTACATAACCCACTTGACGCAATGGACTATTGAACCTGGACCCTGTGGGGAACCAAAAACGTGCAGGAATTAGGGAGTGACTTTAAGGTGGGTGGTTGCTCAGGACCAGGCTCGGACTTAGGGTATGGGGTTCCTGGGGGGGCAATCCTGCCACAGGGGCACAGAGCAAACTATGCTGCACCTGTTAAGTATGGAGAAGAGGTGACTGAGAGGGGACATGATATGAATTTTCAAGTACATAAAAAGTTATTACAAAGATGAGGGAGAAAAAAAAGATTTTCCTTATTCTCTGAGTATAGGACAAGAAACAAGAAGGTTAAATTTCAGCAAGGGAAGTTTGGGTTGGACATTAGGAAAAACTGTCAACGTGGTTAAGCACGAAAATAAATTTTTTAGGGAGGTTGTAGAATCTCCATCATTAGACATTTTTAAGAGATGATTAGACAAATACCTGCCAGGGATAACATAATAATTAGTCCTGGCGTGAGTGCAATAGACTGAACTAGATGACCTCTCAAGGTCCCTCCCCAACCTACAATTCTATGTGTATGCAGAGTTACTAATATGTACATGTTTGCAGGATATGGGCCAGGTCATGTTCTCAAATATGTCCCCCTTGCATGTCAAAGCTGATTGATTTGGCTTCCTGAAGATTCCCCATATATAGGCTAATGTTCAGATGCTAAATAATCTATGTGTCTATGCAATCCCATCACAACATTTGTACTTCCTCTCCAGTATGCAGATTAGGTATGATGTGTGCTCCAGCAGTTTCCTTTTGCTGAAACAGCCCCAGGGCAATATCAACTGGTACAAGACAGAGAAGCAAATATATTTCTTTAGCAGGGATATAATTCACCATTATATTCTATAGGATAACCCAGGGGAAAATATGTAGAAAAAGGTTCAAGTTCTATATTTTATTCTATTCAACTTTTCAATTACAGAATTTGCAACTGTAGGGCTCCCTTGGATCCTTTTTTTGTGTGTTTCTTGAGCAGAATTTTCTATAAGCAAGAAATTCCTAAAAGTCTTTTCTAATCTCAGAGGGCTGTCAGAACTACTCAGAATAAGAACGGCAAGGCACATCTTGTTCTCTCTGAAATCCATGGGAGTTTTGTCATTATTGACAAATGGTGACGACTAAGGTCCATACGCACAGATTCCTCCTGCTCTGGTGGAACATGCACTTAATAAATAGCATTTAATATGCATCACATGCCATAAAACATCTGAAGGTCAAAGCTACAAAAATAAGAGGCTCCTACTGATGCAAATATAACATAATTCTTTCATGAGGAAAATCATAGCAGTAATGGTTTTATTATAGGAACAGGAGTACCCAGTAGAGTACATTTAGCTCACTAAGATAAGAAGCCTTATATAAACTGCAAGAGAAAGTATTCCCTCCATCCCCAAAAATTTCTAGCGTGATATTCTACTTGAAGAGCAAGTGAATGAAAGAAAGGAGTTATACTAGCACTGCTCACTGAGGCATAATATTTTGAAAGATTCATATGGAAGTTAAACTGTACACGAACAATTAAGAAAGAAAGCATGTAGCTGAGCCCAGAACTTCAGATATTTCTCTCATAGCTTTTCAAAGCAATGAGAAAATGTCTGTTTCTTGAAGTGAATACATTATCCTGTAACAGCAATTGCTTACACAAAGTTTTGGTGAGTGACATTACTTAACCAAGTTCAGAACCATTGTTACAGGATATATGACAGTCCAAAGATGGGGAAAATTGTGTTACTAAGAGAAGGAACCAGATATTCAATAAAGAATCAGATGGCCCTAAGCTGTGAAGAGCAAGCGAGAGTAGAGTCTTTGTTCTTCTGAGAAAAGATGGAGGGAACATTACTGTTAATGGCAGTGGTGCAAGTGAGCTGGTACAGTATAAAAGACTGTACCGAGAAGTTATTTTTAGCCTGGTATGGTGTACAAGAAAGATGCCCTGCCATCCCCAGTCCCTCCACTGGCTGCTGTGTCTCTGTGCACAGTGCTGAGGTCTTGGTGACTGGGGCTGGGAGTGGTATGTCAACCAGATTAGCATTTTGCTCCTTTCCTTGTTGCTTCTCCCAGTGGGGAAAGGAACAGAACTGCCAGTCCAGCCCCCTGCCCTGTACACAGGTGTCTTGAAACAGCATGAAAAGATAGAGATGCACAACAGCACACAGATGTTTGCATGAAGACATTCTGTCTTTCTTTCAAAATATAACTCTTACTCAGTTTTGTGAGGAAATAGTTTGTTCGTACCCATGACTAACACTCAAGATGTCAAGTTAACTTCCCTTAAGAGCTTTGGGAGATGTTTAGGAAAACCACTGGCAAAACATAGGGTAGAGCTACACAGCGGCGCTATTTTGGGATAATGTCCATTATCCCAAAATAGCATTCTGTGCATCTTAACAGCAAGCTCGTTATTTTGAAATACATTCAAAATAACTGGCTTGTTATTCTGACATCCCGTAAACCTTGTTGCATGAGGATTAAGGGACTCGTTGGAATACAGTTCTATTTAGAAAATAGTGTTGTTTAGACAAAAGCAAATTTTGAAATAGGCTATTGTCACAGGGTGAGTAGCCTGTCCCCCCTGCGAGACCGGGCAGGGTGTCTCACCCCAGAATCTAACCCTGGTTATAGCCTCTCTTGGCCTGGCATTATGGCTCAGCAGCCTAGTCTACCACACCCCAGTCAGCAGGGCATTAAGGCCCCATGGCCTAGTGTCTCTCACCCTAATAGGTGGGTAGGGAGGGCCAGTGGCCGAGTCTATAGTGCCCCCGTCTGCAGAGCCATAAGGTCCAGCAGCCTTTTGGGATAGGCAGGCTAGTCCATATTCTCTATTACAGTCAGTCCATCCCTCCCTGCCCCCCCGGGTCAAGGCCAGGGCCCCAGCCCAGGGCCTGTTAGTGGTAGGTGTTTCCCACCACTGGCTCGGTGAGGAATCCTCCCGAAACACGCAGAGCCCACCGGGAGGCCTCCTGCTCCCCGCCCTAGGCCACTTCCTACCCCAGTCCACTGGCTGGTGTAGTCCCCACCTGCAATAGCTGCTGCTGCAGTGGCTGTGGTGGCTGTTGTGGCTGTAGCAGCTGCTGGGCCAGCAGGGACAGCTGCTCCTGAGTTCTGGCAGGACCTCCTTCCCCTCCCATGGTCAGCCCCAACTGAGCTGCTCCTCTGGCCTTTATACTGGGTCTGCAGTTGGAGCATGCCCAGTAGGGCTATGAGGGAGGGGCTTTCTCAGCCCAGCAGGTCTGGTTAATCTCTCCCAGACCAGTGTGGAGTTAGTACACCACATCACAGCTATCTTGAAATAAGCTATGCAATTTGCATAGCTCAAATTGCGTAGCTGGTTTCGAGCTACATGGCACTGTGTAGATGTATCCATAGAAAAAATGCTTCAGTTTTAACTTCAGATTCTACAATATAAGGCTGCTCCTGACTTATTCGAATATTTGTGATAAATATAAATTATTTTAAATCTTATATATTCATCTAGAAATAAAATATGCAAAAATAGCATGCTGACAATATTGATATCAGCAGGTCTGGTTGGCACTTTTTTTCTCAATTTGTTTTCATATCTGTTCTGTTAGAGGGTAGAAAATTGTCACTGGAAATGAAGTTTTGGTGAAACTTCGCAGCACCATGCCCCATTTTTCAACCACGTCTAGTTATAACAGAATAATGTCAGGAAATGCAGAAGCTGAGGTTCCCATAGTAACATTAACTCACCCATAAGCAGCAATAAAACCTTTATAGCACCTCAGAATACTATGTATTTCATGTATGCCAGGCACTGTGTTCTTCATTTTTAACCGGTTTCTAGTCTCTTTCCACTATTTCCACTTTGAATTACACTAGTTGCTATGAAGGTACTGGCACCCACAAGGACAGTATAAAATCCATTTATATAACCTTTTGAAGCGTATGCTCGGGTGCATGAAATTTTAGGAGAAATAAATAATCAGTGTTTAATACTACAACCTCAGTAATAAAGCATTTTAAAAAGGAATACACATTATGAGTATCCATGTACAACATGCAGTTTGAGGCGCACTATGCATCTCCAGCCAATGATTTTAGGAATCTAATTCGAGGAGCTGGCAGGAGTTATTCCTTTAAATCTTGTGGTAGAGGTTCATGCTATTAGCAACAGATGGCATAGCTTCAATCCGCGGTGGCCTGTTCTTATGTATCACAGTTTGTAGCAAGTGTCTCCATCCTCTGGATTTGCTGTCTCTTAAGCCCTTGCAGCGTAAAGAGAATCAAAGGCTAGGAAGAGTCTTTTGTCTACAGCAACTGTAACCCACTTAGCTTCTGGGTGTGGTGTACTGTCCCATCTCGTGGCACTGAGACACCTTACAGAGAGAATAAAGAGTCTCCTCTACAGCCTTAGTTAATTGCCAGCTGGCTTTTATCTCATTTGGTACAGCCTTGTGCATTAAGCTCCACAGGTCTCAGGTTCTTTTCTGCCTGTCAATGTTACACAACTAGAATTCTAGTTATCTAGTGCAGCGGTTCCCAACTGCTGGTCTGTGGACTGGTGCCAGTCCACAAAGGCTGCCGGATCTCAAGCCAGCTGTTCACAGTGGCTCAGCTCCAGCAGCCATGGTGGCTGATTTTGCCCCGCACTGGTGCTGAGGTGCAGAGCAGGAGGCACATCTCTCCCTCCTCCCCCCTCCCACCCAGTTAAGGTGGAGGCCTGGCCAGGGCTCTGTGCTCCCCACTCCTCCACCAGAAGGTTGGGAATTACCGGTCTAGCACAACTAGATAAAGGGCAGTTGATTCTATTGGCAGCCCAGTATCTCTGCATGTAGTGGCCCAACATGGCAATAGAAATAAGCTTTAGAAAATGCAAAAAGCTGTCTTCAAAATGAAATTTGCAGTTAGACACATACAGTTCCTAAACTGTACAGACAGATTTTTCAGTTTTATAGGGAATCATTACACATGCATTCTAGAATATATGCACTCAATGTGCAGTCAAAAAAGCAAACAGAATGTTAGGAATCATTAAAAAGGGGATGGAGAATAAGACAGAGAATATTTTATTGACTCTATATAAATCCATGGTATGCCCACAGCTTGAATACTGCATACAGATATGGTCGCTTAATCTAAAAAAAAAGATATACTGGCATTGGAAAAGGGTCAGAAAATGGCAACAAAAATGATTAGGCGTTTGTAACAGGTACCATATGAAGAGAGATTAAAAAGACTTGGGCTTTTCATCTTAGGAAAGAGGAGACTAAGGGGAAATATAATAGAGGTCTATATAATCATGTCAGGTATGGAGAAACTGAATAAGGAAAAGTTATTTACTTGTTCCCATAACATAAAAACTAGGGGTCACCAAATGAAATTAATAGATAACAGTTTAAAACAAACAAAAGTTAGTTTTTCTTCATGCAGTGCTCAGTAAACTTGGGGGGGGAGGGTGGAACCCCTTGCCAGAGGATGCTGTGAAGACCAGGACATTAACAGGGTTCAAAAAAGAACTAGATAAATTCATGGAAGTAAGGTCCATCAATATTTATTAGCCAGAATGGATAGAAATGGTGTCCCTAGCATTTGTTTGTCAGGGGCTGGAAATGGATGACAGGAGAAGGATCACTTGATGATTATCTGTTTTGTTCACTCCCTCTGGGGCATCTGGTATTGGCCACTGTCAGAAGACAGGATACTGGGCTAGATGGACCTTTGGTCTGACCCAGTATGGCCATTCTTATGTTCTTATGAAATGTAATATGATGCTGAGAGCTGTGGGGCACTTTCATGTGACTTCAGAGGAGAGGGATGATTCTCAACGCATCTTGGGACTTGGACCATGATATTTTACCTCATATGGGACTAAGAGAGAAAGAAATATGACTGTGTAGATAGAAAGGCAGTAGCTGGAGATATTCATTTGTAAGGTTGGAGATGTGCTAGGTGGTAGCAGGGCCAGTCCTAACCAATTGGCAGCCCTGGGCAACTGCCGGGAAAAATTTGTTGAGAAAAAAAAAAGGACGAAATGCAGTTGCGGCCCCTTTAATTGCTGCATGTCCCTAACGGGCTTCCATTGAGCTGTGTCGGCGGCCCCTTGAAAATGGCAGCTTGCCCGTCCCTGAGACTGGGTGGTAGAGTGAAAGGCTAGTCTTGCTGTATCTCCCACAGATTGAATGAATCCCTCTCTGAATCTTGTAGCTTATCAACTAATGGATAATGCTTTGCATGTGCTTCATGGGGGACCAGCTTCCTTTATCCTCTTGCTGTTATTTCTCTTACCTTGCCTCCCATCAGCATAATACACAAGTGCCTTCCATGTAAAATAGATAGCAGTAGGTCCTTAGCAATCTTCATTGGCACTGATAGCAGAAGGGATTTTATTCACTGATTAAAATAAATTCCCTCACCCATTTTTGTTGGTTAGTAGGAGTTTATGGGTACAAGAATGTTTAAGTGTTTTGAGTGGTGTCACTCTTATGAGAGAAAGACTTTTGTGAAAAGGAAAGTTTTGGCACATTTCCTAAGGATTGAATTGTCCTGGTCTCCTGTAGAAGTTGATTCCATAGCCAGATTCCCTTGAATGAGAATCTACATAAGTCCAGAATTAGTCATGTGAGAGCTGGGAACAAAACACTGTCTAAGAGGAGCACAGCTGCCATGGTAGTTCATAGATCAAAATCAGTCAAAGCTTCATCCATTAAGTCTCAAGTTTTCTGGCTTCAGAAACTGCCTGGGAATGAGTGGAGGGACTTGAGCATGTCAGGTCTATGCTCACAGGGACTTGTGTTATGGAGAAAATAGGGAGCTGCCCTCTGTACCAACTGGAGCCTGTGTAGTTTAAGATATTGTAATTCATTGTAATCCATCCTGAAGCTGACTAATGTATTGGCATTGTGGCCAATACCTCATTGTGGAGGAAGCAATGAAATGTCCTAGAAAGCTGTAGGTGAAAGCAGGCATTTTTAGATATCAGTGTTACTCAGGCATGCAGGTTGGGGGAAGAGTCAAACAGGATCCTGACTCTTTGAGCTACTTTGCCAAATGGGGCCTGCATGCCTTCCATGGAAGGGCAAGAAAATACCTCTTCTAGTTCTTCAAAGCATTTACCCAATCTACTTTACTCTGATCCTGCTTGGGTTCATCTCAAGCCAGCTGCTTTCCATTGAAGACCTGACTTCCTGTAAGCATTCTGGCATTTTAGTATTGGTGGGTTGGACTATAGTTGTCAGCTGAGCCCTTATTATGTCACGCTCTCTCTCCTACTGGTTCCATGCAAATATTGAAGAGAAGAGGGATAATATGGAGCCCCATGTGAATTCTTTTGCATAGGAAAAGTAGTTATTTAACAGCATTCCCTGCATTCCGCTGAAGAAGAATAACTGGAATCACTTATGCAATGTGCCTGTGTTGGCAGTATTCCTTGGTTCATTACATCAAAGGCAAGACTGCCAGCAGTATGAACATGGAAATCTTGTCTGGATCCATTTAATAAAACTACAGTTGTGTCCCTGTCCCTTGATTTGAGCTTTGGTTGTGAGGCATCCACAATGTTAGCTGATCCCATCTATTGTTGCCGCTTGGTGGTTACTACTTTCACAATGATATGGATTGCAGTAGCAACTGCAGAGCCCAGCCAGAACAAGGATCAATCATGATCAGTGCTTTATATATATATATATATATATATATATATATATATATATAGTACAAGATAAGCCCTATACCAACAACTTATAACCTAACTAAATAGAGGTTAGGAGAAAGTCATTATTAGCCCTGTTTTATATATGGGGAGCTGATAAAAAATTAAATGACTTGTCCAAGATCACAGAGGATGTCTGTGGCAGATCTGGGATTTGAACTCAGATTTGCTGAGTCCAGGTCCAATGCCATAACTACAAGAATATTGTTTCTCTCTTATTCATATTTCTTTATCATGTGATTTGAATACACAAGTAATATTATTACTCATTTATATAATACTATTATAGTAAGTTACAGTAATGGTAACATATATTTAAATGTTATGTATAAGCAGAAAATACATTTTCTTATAGGAAATGTTACTTGTCCTGCTTACACAATTAGTCCTTTTAATTACAAGACTACCCTTTGAATATGGAATTTGAATTGTAGTGTAAGATTTTTAAACACTTGCAGTGTATTATTCAGCCTCTGATTGCCTATAAAAAAACCCCAAATCTCCACAGAATTCTTGCTTTTTCCTCCCTTGTAGATATTGAAACTGTGCATTATCAGACTCAGAACTAGTTACTGTAAATCTGTCATATCCTAGCCTCCTACAAACAGAATACTATATCTACCTTTCTCCCTAACTCTAATGCCTGATATAATCAGCTGTATTTTTACATACAGTGTAAGAACACCATGTGTGCACTGCATCTTGATACGTTGCTCTTGATCAGGTAGTAATGGTGTGCCTTTGCTTTTTTTCCACTTCTTTATGCATTATTTGTATTTTGTTTCCTTTTTCCTTATTTGTTCTTGATCCCTTTTGCTAGTGTTCCACCATGAAATTGCCTTTACTCAACGCAACAGCAGACTGTGTGCTCATATTTCATACATTCTGATACTCCATAAGCTCTCAGTGGGGTTTCCCAGGTACCTGCTTTAATATTTCTACTCTATATTTTCCTTTCCTTCCATGTAGAAGGATTTATATTTTTTTAACAGAAGTGCCAATAGATGCAATTGACGGTAACAAAATGTGGTACTACGCTGAGTTTACGATGATAAAGAAGAAATCATCTATAGAAAAAATGGAGAATGCACTGTTATACAGGTTGGCCACCTGATGCCATGATTGTTTTGAAAATAGTTAGGTAGCTGTGTTGACCTATTTAAAACCAACAATGACAGTAAGATACATAGATTTGAGTACTCTATGCAGCCATGGAAGAAAACACTCATGACCTTTAATGTACATGACAAAAATAATTTTTGTTCTGATATACAGTATTCTCATTGATCTGATTTTAGAGAGATTAATTTAAATAAATACAAAATTGCTTATACACAGTGGTTATGTCTAGACTGCATCCCTCTGTCAGCAGAGTAATGCAGATTAGGCAGGTCAACATTGCAAATGAGGCAGGGATTTAAATATCCCATGCCTAATTTGCATAAAAATGGCTGCTGTGTTTTGCCGACTCAGCACTTTGTTGGCAAAAAGTGGCAGTCTAGAGGGGGATCTGTCGAGAAAGAAAGCCTTTTTCGACAGATCTCTTATGCCTCCTGCAAGGAGGTTTACAGGATCTGTCAAAAAAGGCTTTCTTCCTTGACAGATCCCCCTCTAGATGGACGCTTTCTGCCGACAAAGTGCTGAGTCGGCAAAACGCGGCAGCCATTTTTATGCAAATTAGGCACGGGATATTTAAATCCCTGCCTCATTTGCAATGTCGACCTGCCTAATCTGCATCCCTCTGCCGACAGAGGGATGCAGTCTAGACATACCCAGTATAAGGAAAAATTGCCATGTTTGGTGCCAACCTGAACACTGAGGTCTTGTTTACACTACACGGAAGATTGTCACGGCTACGGTCAATCGTCTGGGGTTCGATTTAGCAGTTCTAGTGAAGAGCCGCTATTTCAAACTGAGAGGGTGTCATTGTCCGCTCCAGTACTCCTGCTCCTCACGAGGAGTAAGGGAAGCTGTCGGGAGCGTTTGTTCCCATCAAACTCCTGCTGTGTGGATGGTGATTTAAGATACTTCGACTTCAGTGTAGCTGGAATTGTGTATGTGAAGTCAACCTTCATCTTTAGTGTAGAAGTGCCCGGAGAATCCTTGTGGATGGAAGTAAGATCCATATTGGCAGGGCAGCTAACTGAATTGCCAGGCCCCAGAGCAAGGTGGGGGAGGCTGGCTCTGCATCCCCTGAAGGGGTGAGGCCTCCGGCAGAAGGGCAGGACCAGGGCTAGTCTCCTCCAGTCAGCACTTTTGGGAGAAAGCACCACCCAAGGCTCAAGCAACAATTTAAAGGGTGTGGGCTGCTGCTGAGATAGCTGTTCCTTTTGTTCCCCTCCCCCCATCAGTGTGCCTTTATATCAATACATTTTCAAAGTTCTATATCAGTCTTTTGTTTTATCATTCCAGCTAACCTGAAAAAAGAGACCTGCATGGCAAAACCACTTCTCTTTTGATTTTTAAGAGTATCTCACCACAGCCTCCGTTTTTGAAAACACCATTTGTAGTTAAGAGACTGAACACACATTAACTGTAGAAGTCTGCACTAGCAGAAGTCTATCTACCTGATTTATGTGTAGAATTAACTATTTGGCTATCTAAACTGTACAGCTTTAACTCATAATTTATATTACTTGAAAGAACCTTTATCTTTGTGCTTTTTTAAAACTAAAAACATGCAAAATGAAAGTTTTGTTATACTGGCATATTGATCTAGTCAAAACAGGGATTTGGATTTAAACTATGCTATGAACATTTAACATAAAACCTTTGAATACTGTTTTTATAATCCTTCAGATTAGCAAAGTAAGAATAATACGCATATTTCAGCTGCCAGTTACATGATGTTCATGAATCTGTTCCTAAAATAGTATAAAATAGTTTAATTCTTGATGTGTTTTATCTTGAATAGAGGATGTCTTACACTGAACTCCAAAATTTGCACTAACTTGCAATTGAATTCAGTCCTAAAAAAAGATGGCTCCAAAAGACTGTCCCTGAACAAATGTTTTGGAGCCTGGATCTAGGCCAATTCAGATCCAAAATAATAGGAAGATCAATATTCCAAATCTGGAAGCAGAGGAAATATTTACATGGGAATGCTATTTTACCCCATTTCTCTTTAGATATTGTGCCATGCTTCTCCCCCAACACTAGGGGTTTGTCTGGACTACATCCCTTTTTCGAGAAAGGGATGTAAATTAGTCACGTTGATATTGCAAATGAAGCCAGGATTTGAATTTCCTGCACTTCATTTGCATAATGGCAGCAGCCGCTTTTTTACAAAACGGGGCTTTTTCGAAAAAAAAAATGGCAGTATAGACTGGGATCTTTTGAAAATAAAACCCTTTTTCAAAAGATCCTGTACTCCTCGAAAAAGGGATGTAGTCTAGATACACTCAGAGGTGTCTTTCACACACACACCCTCCAAATTGTCCCCATTCCAGGCTGCATAGCCTTCCATCCACCTCCGGATCTCTAATAGCAGCACTTTGTCCTGGCTTGGTGACGTTGGCTTTGATGTCCCTTATGGTGGAAAAACACACATTGGGAATTTCTTTCCCTTTCTTCTCCCTTTATGTAGATAGCAATCTGCAAGGCAGAATCAGGAAGGAAGCAGACAAAATGGGACACAAGAACTATTTGGTAACCCTTAGAGATTAGTTTTGAGAAATGGCTTCTACCAAAAAGATGCTACAATGGCGCAAATGATTTAATTGCACCAGGTCCTACAAGCTTAGGTCAACAAACAGAGGAGCAGGAAGCAATCCTCAGCCAGACTGCTGGGGAAGCACTCCCTTTCCCAGCTCCCAGTTCACACAATAATGCACAGGATGTGTTGAAAGGAAGGGAAAATGCCTGTGTATTTTAGACTAGGTTGGAGCTTATATCCTGACTGCTTTACAACTAACGGTACATCTACACCGCAGCATTATTCTGAAATAACAGAATACATGTCTACACAGCAAGCCGTGATTTCAAAATAATGTCAAGCTGGATGACTTCTTACTCTGACT
Organism: Pelochelys cantorii; assembly: GCA_032595735.1. Lineage (NCBI taxonomy): Eukaryota > Metazoa > Chordata > Testudines > Trionychidae > Pelochelys > Pelochelys cantorii. Next base: position 92,639,602 of record CM064326.1, read on the forward strand.
CCTGTAACCCTCATTTCATGAGGAGTAAAGGAAATGGAAGGAAGAATACTCTTCCTTTAATTTCTTGCTGTGTAGACAGCGCCAAAAGCCAAATTAAGCTGTTTTGACTTCAGCTACACAATTGACATAGCTAAAGTTATGTTACTTAATTTGACTTTTGCCCTGCTGAGTAGACTTGCCCTAACTGTTATATCACAGAATATAGCCTCCACCCAGAAATTTAGGTATCTGTTTACAAACAGTTCTTTATGTATATTGGCATTCTTGGGAAAAGTGCATTTTCCTGCATTTCATTTTGTTCTGTATATGTTGAGAATGATTTATTGAATTCTAAATAATGTTCAGGAAGTGCCTACTCCTACTTGTTTTGTTTTCAGTTTGGTAATGCCAAAAGACAACTAATTGCATGATTCTGTCTGCATGCAGGCAGTGCTAGAGGCTAGGAAACTATAGTTCTGTATGTGTCTTGACAATGCTATTGGCTGATTTACTACATACTCCTGTATAAATCTACATAGTGTAACAGTTAGCTCTGGTCTTTCATTTCTTTATATTATTTCCTTCTTTTTTCAAGAGGAAGGAAAATTTAAAAAGGGAAAGGAAGAGTTATGCTTTACTGTGGTAATGTCACAAGCATGCCAAGGAAATTTGGAAAACATAAAATACTTCAGATTCTTATAGTTCATTAATCTAATATCAGATGGGGCTTTACTTTTACCATTGTAAAGGCAAGACACAGTAACAGAAATTTTGCTTAAACCAAGACATTTCACTTCAACCTAATCTCTAGTTCAAAAGAAATGCTAAAACTAACAAAAAATAGGTCCAGATTCTGCTTGCCTTACTCCTGTTGGGTACTGAGACTACTCATTGAGTAACTATGTCTACACTGCCCCCATTTTGTGGAAAAATATGCAAATGAGGCAAAGCGTGGAATATTGCTATGCCTCATTTGTATAATTAATGAGGCTCCATTTTTGCACAAGAGGCTTTTTCCTGAAAAAAATGCAGAAGAATGACTCTTGTGCAAGAGGGGTTTTTGAGCAAAAACGGAGCCTCATTAATTATGCAAATGAGGAGCCGCGATATTCCACGCTTCACCTCATTTGCATATTTCTTGCACCAAACGGGCACAGTATAAGGCTATACATTACTGATTGAGTCAAGCTATGCCTACACTACTGATTGAGTCAAGCTATACACTACTGATTGAGTCAAGCTATGCCTACATTGCAGTATAGATGCAGCAAATATAAGCTGATTTTCCGCTGGTTTAGGAATACCATTTCTCCACATGACATTATGTGTGCAAACATAATTGAGCTTTGTTGGCATAGCTGCATCTAGACAGATGGGTTTTGTCAACAGAGCTATGATATCTGTGTTGGTGGGTTTTTTTCACACCTGGGACCAATGCAGCTATGCTGGTATAAGTATTAAGAGTAAACCAAGCATAGATACTATGAATAAGGCCAGTAGAATCTGGCCAACAGAGTTGAGCACTCACAAAATTGCACTTTTGAAACTGAGGCTTAAATAGAGATTGGGAATGAGGCAATGGTTAACTTTGACAGAAATCTTCCCAGCTAACGATTGTGTTTTGATTGAGTGTCAGATGCACTATATATATTTATACTTTTTTAGAGGACAGTGGCTACCACTTAGCATAAAGTACTTAGAAAACCACTTTCCATGTTTTATTGACATGTAGTCAAGGGAATTCTTGATAGGTTAAAATGCCTCTCAAATACCTAGTTAAGATACAGAAAATCTATGATGTATTCCATTTGCAGCAGATTGCTCTATGTTCTCAGTTTGAGCATTCAGGTGAGGTGGATTAATTTGTTAAATGGTGTGAAAAATTAAGCTCTCTTGCTAGGTTAGGACTATGAAGCAAAGCTAACATTTCAAATAACTATTTCTTCAAAAAATTCAGAATAAAGACAGCTCTTTAAAAAAGTCAACAACCTGTATTTGAATATTTCTCTTAAGATGTACAAGGGAAATCCGCATTAAATCTAACCCCCTCAGGAACAAATAATTGTAGTCATTCCCTAATGTTAGCATAAATATCTTTATGTGCAAATCTTAGACCACCATGCAGAAGCAATTAGCTTGTGCAAGTGACCCAGTGAAGGCAGTGTAGCAGCTACTAGCCAAAACACAAACTTTTATATTCAAAAGCATGTGGACAAAGCGAGTTACAGACATTTCCTTCAAAAAGTACATACATTTTATTCTGACTGTTGATTAACATCTTTAAAGGTACAAATTGTTTTCTTGTACAGGTTGGACCTCCCTGGTCTGGCACCTGACCAGTCCCAAACAAGGGAGTTTGCTGGACTAGGGGAGGTCAATTCTGGCATCTCTGCTGCTGGATCCTGGGAGAGCCCAGAATTCATCAGCTGACCCAGCTGAGCTCCCCACAGGCTCTGCATCCCCATCTGGTTCTGCTGCCAGCATGATTGCCATCCTGGCTCTTCTCTTGGCTGCTAGGTGGGATTTGCTGCTAGCCACAGGCTGCAGGTTGTGGGCTCCCTGACCCTGGGCTGCCAGTCCTGGCTGGGCTTTGCTACTGGTCTGGCTCAGCTACCAGGCACTGTTATCCAAGGTTGGGTGCTGTTACTGGTCCAGCCCAGTCACCAGGCTCTGTGCTCCCAGCCCTCCAGGCACTGCTGCTAGTCTGGCCTTGGCCCCAGCAACTGAGCTCTGCACCCCTGGTATGATGCTGCTGCTGGTCTGGCCCTAGCTCTGCTGCTGGGCTCTGTGCTTCCGGACAGGTGCCACTGCAGTCTGGCCCTGGCCCTAGCTGTCAGGCTCCTGGTTCCTCTCCTGGCTGCCAGCCCCCTGGTTCCATTCATGACTGCCAGACTCCCAGCCACTGTGGCTCTCGACCAGGTCCAGCAACATCTGTGGTCCTACCAAACAACTGATGTTGCCAGGCCACAGTGTTCCACACCAGAGTGGTTCAGCCTGTACAAATAACTAAAGAAGAACACATAGAAATTAGGGAATGCATTGTGAAAATATAAAGGAGCACTCAAGGACAATAAGGTCATTGTGGAGAATTTAAATGAATTTGGTTCTTCAGACTTCACAGCTGAGGATGTGAAGCAGATTCCCAACCCTGAGCCATTATTTTTAAGAGACAAATCTGAGGAACTGTCCCAGATTGAGGTTTTGGAACAAATTGATAAACTAAGCAGCAATAAGTCACCAGGAGTAGATGACATACGCCCAAATGTGTAATTGTGGAACTACTAACTGTGGTTTGTAACCTATCCTTTATGTCATCTTCTGTATGAAATGACCGGAGGATAGTTAATATGACACCAATTTTTAAAATTACAGGCTATTAACTCTAACTTCAATACTGGACAAATTGTTTAAACTATAATAAAGAATGAATTACCAAACACATAGATCCGTGGTCACCAACCGGTTGATCGCGATCGACTGGTCTATCGCAAGGGCTCAACCAGTTGATCACAAGGCATTCAGGGCCCCCCCTTCATTTCCCCCCAGCCCTGAGAAGCCCCTCTACCTACCTCCACCGAAAATGGAGGTAGTGCCGGCTTCCTGCGGGGTGGACAGAAGTCTTGCAGCTGCGTGCCACTTCCAGGGGTTCCAGAAGTGCACTGGCTACTCCCCTCCCTCAGGTCTGTGGCATGCCGGAACTTGAGGGGGTGGGAGTTCCCAGAGGAGGTGTGCGCTGGGGCCTCCCTGCTCCATGGGAGGGGGAGTTGGCCCCGGAGATGGCACATGCAGGAGATTCCCTGCGCCACGGGAGGAGGGAGTTGGTCCCGGAGGAGGTGCGTGTGGGCACTTCCCTGCACCACAGGAGGGGTGAGTTGGCTCCGGAGATGGCATGCGCGGGGGATTCCCTGAGCCACGCGAGGAGGGAGTTGGCCCCGGAGATGGCACGCGTGGGCGCTTCCCTGTACCACAGGAGGGGTGAGTTGGCTCCGGAGGAGGCATGCACACGGGATTCCCTGCTCCACGGGATGGGGAGTTGGCCCTGGAGGAGGCACACACAGGGGCTTCCCTCCTCTGCGGGGGGGGGAGGGGGGAGTGATTCCTAGAAGGAGGCTGGTGCAGGGGACTCCCTACCCCCACTGGCACCCTGTCCCCTGCTGCAAAACCCTGTCCCCTGCTGCAGAACCCTGTCCCCTCCCCCTGGCTCCCTGTCCCCTCTCTCCTGTTCCCCACTGGCACCCTGTCCCCTGCTGCAAAACCCTGTCCCCTCCCCTCCCACCCGGCACCCTGTCCCCTCTCCACTGTGCCCTGCTACAGAACCCTGCCCCCACCTCAGCACTCTGTCCCCTGCCCCAGCACCCACTAGCACGCTTCCCCAGTACCATGTTCCCTGCTCCCACCAGCACAATTGGGGCCACATTAGTGAGGCTTGGGGGGGTTTTGGGGAGGAGGGTTTTTTTTTTGCATCTCCCTTGTGTGATCCCAACTGACTTTTCTGTGGGTCAGTGACCCCCTGACTCAAAACAGGTTCCCTGCCCTTCTCATAAATAAAGACAATGCAGAAACTTTTTGTGATTGACATAGTATTTTATTTAAAAATGAAGCCTGGCCAACAAACCCCCAATTGGGGCCAAGCCCCCATCTGGCCACAGCATTATAATACTCTTGCACCCCCCCAGACCCTAGATCTGAGCCTATCATACACTGGAACCCCCTGCCCCGAGCCCTTCACATACCCCAACCCAAATTCCTGCACCCTCACAGCCACAAGCCTGTGGTTTGCTTAATACCACAACCCTCCATCTGACCCCAACACTCCCCAGCCTGAAGCCCCCTCCGAGAGCCAGCATCCCCTTCTCCACCTCCTCCTGCATCCAAATTTCCTCCCAGAGCTTGCACCTCTCACCCCTTCCCAAACCCAAATCCCTCATTCCCACCCCAGAGCCCACACATCCTGTCTCAACCCAGTGAGGGTACGGCTAGATTGCAGTTTTTCCAGGATTCCAGAGATATCCTGGAAAAACTCTTCCGCATCCAGGGATACATTTGTTCTTCTGATTTTTTTAGTGGAAGAGCAAACATGCTCTTTCGGTAATCCCTGTATTCCTCGTTCCACGAGGAATAAGGGGGATTCCAAAAGAAGGTTTTTTTCTAACATTTGGTCCAGTCTAGACAGGCCAAATGTTGGAAAAACCTCTTCCTACATAAGAATTGGGAAAAAAAGTGGCAGTGTAGAGTGTATAACGGCTGGAGATAGCAAGTGATGGAGAGGAGGAGAATAAAGAGGGCGGGGCTTCGAGGAAGGGGTGGTGTCTTGGGGGAAGTATGGGGCGATAGATCTTCGCTTGTTCTGAGATTTAAAAAGTGATCTTGGGTGTAAAAAGGTTGGAGACCATTGACATAGATGAACATACATTGTTGGGGGAAAGTTAATGTGGTTTCTGTAAAAGGAAATCAAAATTAATCAATCTAGTAGAATTCCTAGAGGGGGGTCAATGAACATGTGGACAAAGGGATCCAATGGATATAGTGTACTTAGATTTCCAGAAAGCCTTTGACAAGGTCCTTCACCAAAGGTTTATAAGTAAAATAAGCTGTCATGGGATAAGAGGGAAGGTCCTCTCATGGACTGATAACTGGTTAAAAGACAGGAAACAAAGGGTAGAAATAAATCGTCAGTTTTAAGAATGGAGACAGGTAACTAGTGAAGGGCCTCAGGAATCTGTCCTGGGACCAATACTATTAAACATATTAATAAACAATCTGGACAGAAGGGTAATAAGTGAGGTGGCAAAATTTGCAGATGATACCAAACTTCTCAAGATAGGTAAGAACAAACCACACTGTGAAGAGGATCTCACAAAAATAGGTGACTGGGAAACAAAATGGCAGATGAATTTTAATGCTGATAAATGCAAGGTAATGCAAATTGGAAAACATAATCCCAACTATATGTATAAAATGTTGGGGACTAATTTAGCTGTTACCACCTCAACACAGAGAGAGAGAGACATCTAGAGAGAGGTCTTGGTGTCATTGTGGATAGTTCTGTGAAAATACACTCAATGTGCAGCAACAGTCAAAAAAGCAAACAGAAAGTTAGGAATAATTAAAACAGGGAGAGAGAATAAGACAGAGAATATCTTATTGCCTCTATATAGATCCATGGTATGCCCACATGTTGAATACTTCATGCAGATATGGTTGCCTCAAAAAGATACCTTGGCATTGGAAAAAAGTTCAGAAAGGGCAACAAAAATTATTAAGGGTATTGAACATTTGACATATGAGGATAGTTTAATAAGACTGGGACTTTTCATTTTAGAAAAGAGGAGACTAAGAGGGATACGATGGAGGTATATAAAATCATGACAGGTATGGAGAAAATGAATGAAGAAGAGTTATATACTCTTTCCCATAACAAAAGAAATAGGGGGTCATCTAATGAAATTAATAAGTAGCAGGTTTAAAAAAACAAAAAGAAGTATTACTACCCATAACACATAGTCAACCTATAGAACTCCTTGTCAGGGGATGTTGTGAAGGTCAAGACTTTAAAAGGGTTCAGAAAGAGCTGGTTAAAGTCATGGAGGCAGGTCCATCAATGGTTATTACTCAGGATGGGCAGGAATGGTGACCCTAGTCTCTGTTTGTCAGGAGCTGGGAATGGGCAACAGAGGATGGATTACTTGACGATTGCCTATTCTATTTATTTCCTCTGGGACATCTGGAATTGGCCACTATCAGAAGACAGAATACTGTGATAGAGGGACTTTTGATCTGCTATAGTATGGCCATTCTTACGTCTTTATATTCTTATCTCATTGGTAAGAGTTGACCCATAATGGGCAGCCTTTCTATCTGAGCAGATCAGATGTACACATGAAGCAGAGGGTTACTAATAAGATAACCCTTGAAATAAGTGACTCATATATTATTATCCAAAAATGATTCCATACAATGGATTATTTTAATCCATTTTGCTAATCTGGGTGCATTAAATACATTGATTAACATGTACACTGCCATGCCTGTAATACTGGAAGAATAAGATCTATATTACATGTCACTTATAATATATTACCTTTATAGGGAATATATGATGGGATCCTTATCAGTTTGGAGAAAAAAGAAATCAAGAGTTATTTAATTTGTGCAGTCCATATGTTGTTCCTGCCAGATCTATCTATCTATCTATCATAGATATAGTTATGGATACATTTATGCTCAATTACAGGCTCCTTAGATTTTGACAGAAGAGGTTTTAAAAATCCTGAAATTATAGACAAACACGGATTTTTAGAATCCTATCAAAATGCACCTTTCTAAAGTAAAATATATAAGCTTTGGCTGAAACTCCTGTATGGAGACGCTCAGACGATTTATAAAGGCAGAGATGTGGAAGTCTCCTGTGCAGTGTAACTTGTATCCCTATTTCAGAGAAAATAATTTGGCACAGTGTATAAAGTGCACTGGCTCCCTAGATAACTAACTCTTGTTTATTGCTTTCAGTAGGTTGCTCACCTAAGGGCTTCTGATAGTTTTCCTAATGGACCTTATCAGCTTTATTATGCAGAGCTAATAGTCCAAATTTTCAAGTTGTAACAATATGGAAATCTATTTATGGGAGAGGAGTTGTTTGAGATCATGCGGTGGTCTAGAACAGCTGGTACTGAACAACTCCAGATCATTATGCAAAGAACAACTTAAGTTTGATCATCCATATGCCATCTACTTTTTAGTACAAAGGGATTAATTCAAAGCCCATTGAAATCAAAGGAAAGCCTGACATCAGTAAGTTTTGGATCAGGACTAGGATTTATGTAACAGAAGCAACTATGTTTCTAGCTTGCATTTGTTATACTCTGTCTTCTCTGTGCTACAAACAGAAAAGTAGTCCTGCTACCTGCTGTAGAGGCAAGGTGCAATGTGCTAGAGTCAGCATGCTCTCTCCTGGACACTAACCTGTGTTCTTGCTTATTTTGGTGGTTTCCATTATAGAGATAAATATTAGCCTCATGTAAAGTGTCTATAACTGGTCTCTATGCAGAAGATCTCAACAGCCCTGTTTGCCAGCTTCATGCACTTTCAATACCACCTCTTGGTACCACTCTTTGGCTGACACAGCCAGGGGGCAGACAGCCTTGTCAGGCCCTTGAACAGGGTGGGGGGAGGAAGCAAACTCCATGCCCCCAGAAGGGACAGGATTTCATGCAGAAGGGTCAGGCAGTGCAGCCAGCTCTGAGTTCTACCCTGAGCACACCATGCCACACTCCCTCTCCCCCAGAGAGCCCTTAGCACTCCACTGTGCTCCAGCAGTCATTTAAAGAAACCAGGGCTCCAGCTGCCACCATATTAGTGTCAGCAATGGCTGGGAGCCCCAAGCCCTTTTGAATCACTGGGCAATGGGGCAACTGCCCTCTTTGCCCCTCCCTCTGTGCCTCTGGTCCCCACCCACATTGACAGGCCTGAACATAGCTAATAAGTTCTCCCACTTTTGCCAGTATAGTATGAATATTTCCTCTTCTAGAACTAGAGCACATTTGTAACTCTGCAATCCCTAACTCCTTTATGCCAGAACTAATTTTACATAATCCAGCACTTTTGCTCTAAAACATGTCCATTTTGTAATCTCTTCAGTGGTTTGACTTTTTACACTCCTGTAGTTAAATAGCTCCATAGTTAACTACCTTTTTCTGTACACACATAATCCCTCAGCTCTAAAGACCAATTCCTGTTCACACGGAAGATACATATTGATTACAGTGGAACTAAGATTGAATTTGTATGCAAAATAGAAGTTTAACTTTGGTTCAGATAGATAAATGCACTTGCACAGAGAGAGGGTATTCAAACCCATGAGAGCACATTTTGGGGGGAACAAGTATTAGAAATGCAAACTTTGAATTTCCATAAGATTTTAGTACATGTGTATCTGGATTTCTTTTATTGTACTTCCAGAAGAACAACAAATAAAAGCAATAGTAAATATCATAATATGTAAATTTCTCATTTTTTTAAATCCCTTTGTCCTTGTCTATAGTAGGGAGTTATTTCAAAATATTTCCCCTTATTTTGAAATAATAAGTGAAGTATGCACACTACCATGCCCGTCATTTCGAAATTTCAGGCTGGTTATTTCAAAATAATAACATCTACTTTCCATGAGGAATAACACTTATTTCAAAACAGCTATTTCAAAATAGCGGTAGTGTGGATGCTCCACTACTGCTATTTCGAAATAACTAAGCCCCAAAGTCATTCAAAGTAATTACTCCCAGTGCTTCCTCGGGCTCTAAATTGAGGTAGCACATCCACATTAAGGTTGCCTGCCTCTATCTAATTTTGAGGATTCCTTGCAGTGTGGACACACTATTTCAAAATAGTAATTCTGGGAGGTATTATTTCAAAATAAGTTATTTTAAAATCATTTCCTAGTGTAGACATGCCCTTTGAGACAGAAAACAAAACTGGGAAATTTTAGTTCAAATGTTTTAGTTGACAGAGATTAGGAAATATTTTGCAAACTTAACTAGTGGTTGTGTTAAGCATATAATAGTTTTCCAGACTATTTCCCAATAACACAGATATATATTGTATGTTTTCCAGCCTTATTCCCTTATTGCATTTCAGAGGCAGATCGTTTTACCTTTCCATGTCAATTACACAGCATTTTCTGTCAACTCTTGCTCTTTCATACCCAGTCTGTGAAAGAAAATTGAAGACATGATTCAAAAAAGGTAGGCCAGTTTCCAAAGCAGAGATTCTCAAGAGGAATCAGAGTCTTGCTGAAATATTGATTTAGATATTCACAGAGAAGCTTGCTCAAAGAGGAAACTTCAGAGAGACAGGGTCAGTGAAGATATGCTTCTTGGCCTTTGTGCACATTTTATATCAAGCATCATCTTGATCTCTTTATCAAACCAAGACTTTTTCACGTTCAAATCCAAGTAACAGTTGTGGTTTAACTTTGTTTTATAATATTTTTTCCTCTTTAAAAGCATGTATCTTGGAAGTTATACTGTAACTGACTCAGGCCTGTTGTACATTACAAACTTAAGTCAATTTAAGTTGACCTGTTTTGACCTACTTGGGCACATGTCTACACATAAATTTGTCTCCCTCCAATGTAAGCTGCCTTTACAGTAAGGGCTGGGAGCCTTCGGCATGCTGGTCACAACACAGTTTGTCAGGATAAGGCATTGGTGGTCTCTAGATGGTTTCTTTACCTGAGCATCGGCAGGCACAGAGCCCTGCAGCTCCCATGGTTCATTATTCTCAGCCAGTGGTAACTGCAAGGAATGGCATAGGCCAGGCTCACAAAGAGAGATTTTAGGATCACTTCTGCCTGGAGCAGAAGCCAAATTTTTCATCTCCTCAGACTGTGGGGATTAGAGACTGCAAGCACTGCTACAGAACAGCTCTAGGAACATTGACATCCATATGCAGATTGCAGAGAGAATGCTGAAAGTGGGGCATGACAGCACTGCTGTATGAATGCAAAGGAACTTTGGTAGGCATATCAGAAGTTAAAGAAGGTCAACAAAATATCTGGCACTACTCCTCAGACCTGATACTTCTTCAAGAAACTGCCACAATTGCACCTCCTTCCCACTCCTTGCTACTGTGGGCACATCAAGAGAGCCTGATGCTGAGCCCGTACAGTGCACACCTAGGAAGAGAAGATGCAAGCCATGCAGCAGTAGGAAACTGTGTGACCCTCCCTTGTGTCAGGATCCCAACCATTGGCAATCAGGACCAAGAGTCAATGTACAGAAACCTGAGGCTGGAAGTAGCAGAGGAGTTCATGGATTCCAAGCAAGCTGTAACTACCAATGGTCAGAATCAGTTCTGAGGCAAAGGTCAAAGCCAGGAGTTCTGGACCAGAAAACAGGAATGGCCATGACTGCAATAGAAGATCCACAGTGTTGAGTGAATATTTCCTGGGATGTCCCTTGGGTTTATATTGTACAGGAAGCCAAGCAGGAGCCGTGGTTCCTGTCAGACCCCTTGAGGTAGAGTTCTCATGGCCTGTGTCCACAACTGGTTGTGGGCAGGCCTGCTGATGAAGGGAAGGAAAGGGGACAGTTGCCAGGGGCTCGGTGATTCAAAGGGGCTGGGGATCCGATCACTGCCCTTTAAATCGCAGCCAGAAAACTATACCACATGCTCTAGGCAGCACTAAGGGCTGGGTGGGTGCACTGTGCTCCGGGCTACACTGGGGGCTGCCTGTGGGCCAGCATGGTGTGCTCTGGGCAGCACTGAGATCTGACTCCCCTCGGCTCTTCCCCCACTGCCCTCAGCCCTGCCCCTTCCAGGAGCACAGAGCCAGGGCAGCCCCACCTCACCCAGGGGCTCATGGAGTCTTGGAATGGCCCAAATTTGAGGCTCACATATGCAATCCTACTGGCAGAGTCCTCAGAAAGCTGATTGGCCTGCTGTCCCTATTTAAGCCAGCAACAAGAAAAGGGAATTGTCTGAGCAGCTGGGCTCTGGCTCTATTTTGTGGCAACTGAACCTTGCGTGACTCTGAGCATCTGATTAGTGATTCTGACCTTCACTTTGCCTTCTCACTTTGACCTCTTGGTATCCTGACTCAGCTGATTCCTGTCTTGTGAGTGTGACATTGGGTTTGGATTACTGAGTCTGGATGCCCATGATGTGGCTGTGTCATAAGATGAGTGCAGCATAGCTTAGGGATGAAAGGGAAGGGAGTTTGGGTACAAAATAAGAGATTATAATAGCACATAGAGAACACAGGGGAAAAAAGATGTGCTATGACCTTATTATGTGAAAAGCTGGCTCTGTGTGTCTTCTTCACTGTAACGGGGGGGATGTGAAGTTTCATTCCCCATCTAAGTTCCATTACCAGTGTCATGTAGGGCTTTCATACAAAGGAACGCTTTTTTGCCAAAAGAAACATATATTCTGATATCATTTATATGCATTCTCAGTTTACCTGATTTATGTGTGAAGGCATAATTATGTATAGCTCAGAGGACTATCATTTCTTCAAGACAATATCTTGCTGTGGAGCTTTCTTTCCCCATAATCATTCTTCTCTATCTGCTGAAATATCATCCCTTTTCAGCTTTCCAAGTTTATATATGCTTATGTAAGCATTCTATATATGTGTGTGGGAGAGAGTAAAAGAGAAAGGGATGGTTTCCAAGAATGTGTAGAGTTTTACAGACATAGCTCCACATATGGGTACATCTACACAACAACATTATTTCGAAATAACTAGCGTTATTTTGAAGTAACTTAGTCCATGTCTACACAGCAGGCAGTTATTTTGAAATAATGTTGAAATACTGTCAAGCTGGAGGAGTTCTTACTCTGACTCCCTAAACCCTCATTGCACGAGGAGTAAGGGAAGTCAGAGAAAGAGTGCTCTATTTCAAAATAAGTGTTGTGTATATGCTCCCAACTGACATCGCTCAATTTACATAACTATTTTGAGTTAAGCCCTGCTCTGTAGATGCACCCTATGTGAATAAAATAGCTGAAGTTGACTTAGTTCAGGGATGGGAAAAATAGTCTCCATGGGCTGGATCCGGCCTGCCAAGCTGGTGGATCTGGCCTTCGGTTGCCCTGCCACTCCTCCACCCACAAGGCCAATCAAGACCTGGGGACAGGGGAACACGCAAAGTCCCCTTCCCTACCAGGAGGGCATGGCAGCAAAGGGAACCACTATCTGTTTTAAAACATCCAGTGCTTATCTATCCACCATGAACCCCTGGCAGGGTGGGGGCAGGAACTGAGAGACTTTGCGCCCTCTCACCCCCAGGCCCTGATTGGCCTGGGGGCATTAGGAGTGCATAAAGTCTCCTCTCTGCACCAGGGGTGTGTGGCATTAGAGGGAACCACTGGCTGTTTTAAAACAGACAGTGGTTCTCTCTAGCCACCATGTGCCCCTGGCAGGGCAGGAGTAGGGGATGTGAGACTTCACTTGCTCTCCCCACTACAAAACCTAAAGGGAACTACTAGCTGTTTTAAAACAGCTGACAATTCTTTCTAGTCGCTGGGGCTGGGGGGTAAAAACTTCACGGGCTTCCCCACCACCAGGCCCATCAGGGTCTGTGGACAGGGGAGCACAAGAAGTCTCCTGGCCCTGCCTTTTCTGCCCAAGGCTCCGCCCCTCCTGGGGCAACCCAGGGCCACTTCAGAAGTGTATAAAGTGGCCCCCTTTTAAAAATTATTGCCCACCCCTGACTTAGTTCATGTCAAATTATTGCAGTGTCTACACCTTATTGTGTTGATTGGTGAAACTCTCCCATTGACTTACCTTACACATCTCATTCCGGTGGACTTCCAGAACTGACAGGAGAGCGATCTGTCGTTGATTTAATGGATCTTCATTAGACCCACTAAATTGACCCCTGGTGCATTGCTGGTAAGGGTAGACATACCCTTAGAGACCTCATGGAATATCAGATACAGCATTATGCATAGAATTCCTAGAATTGCTTACAGGTTAAGGACCAGTGTTCTGCACCTTAGAATTTAACATACTCTTTGTTACTATCATAAAAAGACTCTAAAGAATAGATATAAATGAATTAAATCTACATAAAGAAAAAGTGCTAGCATATGGACCTGTCTGTTAGCCTTAGATAGAATATTGGGTTTCACTTTTGATTCTTTTATATCCTTACTAGCAGGAGTTACCCGGCGTTGCTTGGGAAAGTGGAGGAACAAAATTTAGAAAAACAGTAGTCCATTATCATTTTTTGAATGGTAGAAAAGTTGCACTGAGTTCTATAGGGATTAAAATATATATATAAAAAAAGTATAAAACAACCAATTTTACAAGTTATCATCAAAAACTTTATTGTAAACTATATTTTTGTTTCATTATTCTTAACAAATATGTACACATTTTTTCCGCTTCCAACTCTTGAATATGCAAGATAGAGTTGTCCATGTGAAAAGCAAAATGTCTCCAAATCAATTCCAACTACTTTAAGTGACTGTCCTTGTGCTTTGTCAGTATACATTGTTGAAATATAAGTTGACAGTTGATATAACTTGAGGTGAGGAGCCTGCGGGGAGGGAGGGGGAAGGGAGCTGCACGCCTGCTGCCAGCGCCCGAGCCCACCCTCTGCTTCCTTGTCCCTCCGCTGACCTTAGTGAGTGACTGTCCCCGCTGCTTCCCCCGGGAAGCCGCTTCTTCCCGCACTGCCAAGCTCCATGCAGCCCCGGGGAGAGGTGTCAGTATCTCATCTCTTCCTTCCCACAGTACCTTAAAACCTTCTCCTGGATAAAAGGTTATCCCGTGCAAAGATTGGTTGCGGTAGCTCTTATAGTGTCCAAGTTATTAGCGCACAAACATACAAACATTCTCCTTTATATATTAGACTAATGTGTGTGAACAATGAACACAGACAATGTGTGTTGCTTCTGCCCAGCCAGGTGGATTTGTTAATGTAATGAAAAGATAAGGAATAGCATTAAAAGTGTTACCAGGTATGATGGGACTGTAATATATGACCATACATGGGAACGCTCATCTTTCAAGCCAAAATCAGGCAGGGAAAGAAGCATGGGCAGGGGGAGGGGGGAGCATACAGAATTGTAAAAGCCAAAGAAAAGCCTCGCCTTGGCCAGTACACAACCTCAATCCCTACATTTACCATGGGATACAAATGAGATGGTACCAAGACCCCAGATTCATGACACCTCCCACCACAAAAAAACAGAACATGGCCAGAGGTGTGCATGTCAGGTATATCTGGGCCTGCTTAGAAGGTAAAAGTGGAAACAGAGACATGGATAAAGGCTCTGCAGTTTCAGAGTTGGAAATAGGGACCTGGGCAAAGGCCCTGCAGCATCAGAGCGGGATACAGAACATGGGAAAACAGACTCTGCTGGCATTTAGAGCTATAGATATGCTTGCTTGGAACTAACCCCAAAACACATTCCCTTGCTTGCACTTCAAACTTCTGCTTTCTTTCTGAGTATAAAGCACCAGGGGAAGGGAAAGCCCCCTAACAAAAAGACTAAAAGGATTAGTATTTACTAACAGATACTAACACTTATAATCATGAATTATCTATTCAGTGCCAAAATCATCCTCACCTCTCCTTCTCTTCCCCATTTAAAAAGATAATCCTGGCATATTTAGGCTGGTAAGTCTAATTTCAGTACTGGTCCAATTGGTTGAAAATATAGTAACAAACAGAACTGTCAGAACATATCTTATTGGAGAAGAGTCAACATTGTTTTTGTAAAGAAGAATCATTCCTTACCGATCTACTAGATTATTTTGAGCTGGTCAGCAAGCAGATGGACAAGGGGGAATATTGTGTGTACTTATATAGCCTACTGAGATTGCCAGAAAGCCTTTTAACAAGGCCCATTATATAAGTACACTATATAAGGTCTTATATTTATAAGGTCTTATACTTATAATTATACTATATTCCACCTTTGACAAGAGGGAATATAGTGTACTTATATAGTGTACTTAGATTTCCAGAAAATCTTTTGACAAAGTCCCTCTCCTAAGCAAAGTAAACTGTCATGGGATAAGAGGGAAGATCATCTCATGGATTGATAACTGATTAAAAGATAGAAAAAAAAGGGTAGGAATAATTTGTCAGCTTTCAGAATAGAGAGAGGTAACCATTGGGGTCCCCCAGGGACCAATCCTATGCAAGAGATTCATAAATGATCTGGCGAAAGCGGTAAACAGTGAGCTGGCAAAATTTGCAAATGATTCAAAATTGCTCAAGATAAATAAGTCCAAAATCGACTGTGAAGAGTTTCAAAAGGATCTCACAAAACTAGGTGACTGAGACAAAATGGCAGATGAAATTCAATGTTGATAAATGTAAATTAATGCGTATTGGAAAACATAATCCCAACTGTACATATACTGTACAATGATAGGGATCAAAATAACTTACTAATCAAAAGCAAGACCTTGGTGTTATTGTGGATATTTCTCTGAAAACATCCACTCAATGTGCAGCAGCAGTCAAAAAAGCAAACAAAGTTAGGAATTATTAAGATTGGGATACAGAATAAGAATGAGAATATTTTATGACCGCTATAGAAATCCATGATATGCCCACATCTAGAATACAGCATTCAGTTGTGGTTGCCTCATCTCAAAAATATATCTTAGCATTGGAATAAGTTCAGAAAAGGACAACAAAAAAAGATTAGGGGTATGAAATGGCTGCCATATGAGAAGAATCTAAAAGATTGGGGATTTTCCGCATAGTCATCTCGTAAAAGAGATGACTAAGGGGTGATAGGATAGAGAGGTCTATAAAATCATGACTGGTGAGGTGAAAATGAATGAAGAAGAGTTATTTACTCTTTCCCATGACTCAATAACTAGAGGTCACCAATTGAATTTAATAGGTAGCAAGTTTAAAATAAACAAAAGGAAGTACTATTTCACACAACACATTATCAACCTGTGGAAGTCCTTGCCAGCGGATGTTGTGAAGGCCAAGACTATAACAGGGTTCCAAAAATAGCCAGATAAATTCATGAAGGATAGGTCCATCAGTGGCTATTTGCCAGGATGGGCAGAAATGGTGTCCCTAGTCTCTCTTTGGCTATGTCTACACTAGCTCGTTAGTTCAAGCTAGGTAAGCAAATGAGGGCAACCGGAGTTGCAAATGAAGCCCGGGATTTAAATACCTAGACTGTGCCGCGTGTAGCCGTGGGCACGGAGTTCAGACTAAGGGGGATTTAAAAATGGTGGCACCCGGGAACATGCAAATGAAGCCCGGGATATTTAAATCCCGGACTTCATTTGCAACTCCGGTTGCCCTCATTTGCCGACCTAGCTAGAACTAACGAGCTAGTGTAGACATACCCTTTGTCAGAAGCTGGGGAATGGGGGATGGATCATAGAATCATAGAGCTGGAAGAGACCTCAGGAGGTCATCAAGTCCAGCCCCCTGCCCAAGGCAGGAACAATCCCAACTAAATCAACCCAGCCAGGGCTTTGGCAAGCCGAGACTTAAAAACCTCTAGGGATAGAGATTCCACCATCTCCCTAGGTAACCCATTCCAGTACTTCACCACCCTCCTAGTGAAAAAGTTTTTCCTAATATCCAACCTAGACCTCCCCCACTGTAACTTAAGACCATTGCTCCTTGTTCTGCCATCTGTCACTACTGAAAACAGCTTCTCTCCACCCTCTTTGGAACCTCCCTTCAGGAAGTTGAAGGCTGCTATCAAATCCTCCCTCACTCTTCTCTTCTGCAGACTAAACAAACCCAAATCCCTCAGTCTCTCCTCATAGGTTATGCACTCCAGTCCCCTTATCATTTTCATCGCCCTCCACTGGACCCTCTCCAATACGTCCACATTCTTTATGTAGTGGGGGGCCCAGAACTGTACACAATATTCCAGATGTGTCCTCACTAAAGCCGAATAAAGGGGAATAATCACTTCTCTGGATCTTCTGGAAATGCTCCTCCTAATGTACCCTAATATGCCATTAGCCTTCTTGGCTACAAGGGCACACTGTTGAGTCATATCCAGCTTCTCACCCACTGTAATCCCCAGGTCCTTTTCTGCTGAACTGCAACTTAGCCATTCAGTCCCCAGCCTGTAACAATGCTTGGGATTCTTCTGTCCCAAGTGCAGGATTCTGCACTTCTCCTTGTTGAACCTCATCAGATTTCTTTTGGCCCAATCCTCTAATCTGTCCAGGTCACTCTGGACCCTATCCCTGCCCTCCAGTGTATCTACCTCTGCCTCTAGCCTACTGTCATCTGCAAACTTGCCGAGGGTGCAATCTATCCCCTCATCCAGGTCATTAATAAAGATGTTGAACAAAACCGGTCCAAGAACCTATCCTTGGGGCACTCCATTAGAAACCAACCGCCAACCTGACATCAAGCCGTTGATCACTACCCATTCGGCCCGACCGTCTAGCCAGCTTTCTAGCCATCTTACAGTCCATTTGTCAAATCCATACTCCCTTAACTTGCTGGCAAGAATATTGTGGGGAACAATATCAAAAGCTTTGCCAAATTCAAGGTATATCACAACCACTGACTTTCCCATATCCACAGAGCCAGTTACCTCATCATAGAAGCTAATCAGATTGGTCAGGCATGACTTGCCCTTCGTGAATCCATGTTGACTATTCCTGATCACTTTCTCCTCTTCCAAGTGCTTCAAAATGGATTCCTTGAGGATCCCCTCCATGATTTTTCCAGGGACTGAGGTAAGGCTGACTGGTCTGTAGTTCCCTGAATTGCCCTTCTTCACTTTTTTAAAGATGGGCATTACATTTGCCTTTTTCCAATCATCCGGGATCTCTCCCGATCTCCACAAGTTTTCAAAGATAATGGCCAAAGGCTCCGCAATGACATTTGCCAACTCCCTCAGTACCCTCGGATGCACTAAATCTGGACCCATGGATTTGTCTATGTTTAGCTTTTCTAAATAATTCCTAACTTGTTCTTTCCCCACCAAGGGCTGTCCACCTCCCTCCCATATTGCGTTGCCTAATGCATTCGTCTGTGAGCTGACCTTGTCCGTGAAGACAGAGGCAAAGAAAGCATTGAGGACTTCAGCTTTTCCCACATCATCTGTCACTAGGTTACCTCCCTCATCCAGTAAGGGTCCCACACCCTCTCTGATCACCCTCTTATTGCTAACATGCCTGTAGAAACCTTTCGTATTATCCTTCACATACCTTGTCAGCTGCAATTCCAATTGCACTTTTGCCTTCCTGATAATTCCCCTGCATTCTTGAGCAATATACTTATACTCCTCCCTAGTCATCTGTCCAAGTTTCCACTTCTTATAAGCTTCCTTTTTGTGTTTAAGCTCACCATGGATGTCCCCGGTAAGCCAATCTGGTTGCCTACCATATTTGCTTTTCTTAGTGTGCAGCGGGATGGTTTCTTCCTGTGCCTTCAATAAGGCTTCTTTAAAATACTGCCAGTTCTCCTGGACTCCTTTCCCCTTCATGTAAGTATTCCAGGGAATCCTGACCATCAGTTCTCTGAGGGAGTCAGTCTGCTCTTCTGAAGTCCGGGGTGTGCATTTTGCTACTTTCCTTTCTTCCTTTGGTCAGGTTCCTGAAATCTACCATGTCATGATCACTGGTGCCCAGGTTGTCACCCACCTCTACTTCCCCTACTAGTTCTTCCCTTTGTGAGCAGCAGGTCAAGCTGCACATGGCCCCTAGCTGGTTCCTTCAGCACTTGTACCAAGAAGTTATCCCCAACACTCTCCAAAAACTTCCTGGATTGTCTGTGTACTGCTGTATTGGTCTCCCAACAGATGTCAGGGTGATTAAAGTAGCCCATGAGAACCAGGGCCTGCAATCTGAAAGATTCTCTCAATTGTCCAAAGAAAGCTTCGTTTACCTCATCCACCTGATCCGGCGGTCTATTGAAGACACCAACCACAACATCACCCCTGTTGCTTCTACCTCTAAATTTAACCCATAGACTTTCAACAGTCTTTTCTCCCTCTAAATACTGGAGCTCCAAATAATCATACTGCTCTCTTACGTACAATGTAACTCCTCCCCTTTTTCTCCCCCGCCTGTTCATCCTGAACAGTTTATACCCTTCTATAACAGTGCTCCAGTCATGCGAGTCATCCCACCATGTCTCCATTATTCCAATCAAATCATAGTTTTTCGCCTGGGCCAGGGCTTCTAATTCTTCCTGTTTGTTTCCCAGGCTTCTCACATTGGTGTACAAACACCTTAGATAACTAGATGATCGCCCTGCCTTCTCCATCTGAATCATGGGTCCTCCATTGTTGCTCTTTCCTCCTTGTGGTTCTTCCCGGTGTCCAACTTCCTCACTTACCTCAGGGCTTTGGTCACTGTCCCCCAACAAACCTAGTTTAAAGCCCTCCTCACTAGGTTTGCAAGCCTGCCAACGAAGATGCTCTTTCCTCTCCTGGTTAGGTGGATCTCATCTCTTCCTAACAATCCTTGTGCCCGGAACAGAGTCCCATGGTAAAAGAAACCAAAGCCCTCTCTCCAACACCACCTGCGCAACCACGCATTTACTTCTTCAATTCGACAATCCCTACCCGGACCTTTTCCTTCAACCGGAAGGATGGACGAGAACACCACTTGCGCTTCAAATTCCTTGATCCTTCTTCCCAGCACTACATAATCTGCTGTGACCTGCTCAAGGTCATTCTTGGCTGTATCATTAGTTCCCAAATGGAGAATCAGGAAGGGGTAGTGATCCGAAGGTTTAATCACTTTCAGAAGACTCTCGGTCACATCCTGAATGCAAGCTCCTGGTAAGCAGCACACTTCTTGAGATGGCAGGTCTGGACGGCAGATGGATGACTCAGTGCCTCTTAGGAGGGAGTCCCCGACCACCACCACCCGTCTTCTTTTGGGGGTGGTGATCATGGAACCCCGATCCCTAGGACTATGCATCCCATGCCTTTCGGTAGATGGTGTTCCCTTCTGATTTCTTCTCTGAGAGGTCCCTGCCAAAGCATTCTCCACCACAGTGCCTGTGGAGAGAGCCTGAAAGTGGTTACTTACCTCTACAGGAATGGGGGATACCTGAGTTGGCCCTCTTCTCCTTCTAGAGGTTACATGCTGCCAGTTTTCTTCCTTGTCCTGTACTGCCCTGACTGGCTCTTCAGCCTGCTGTGCCTGCAGGATTAAAGACTGCCTTCTATCGAGGAAGTCTTCATCATCTCTGATAGAACATAGGGTCGATATTTGGGCCTCCAATCCTCTAATTTTTTCTTCCAAAATGGTGACCAGCTTGCACTTAGTGCAGATGAAATCCCGTCTTTCTTCTGGGAGAAAGACAAACATGGCACAGCATGTACAGGTAACAACAGCAGAGCTATCACCATCCATACCTGCCTTCCTTCCGAGAGATTCCTCAGTTGTTATTAAATGCCTCCTTGAAGGGAAGGACTGTAGTGAGACGATGTTAAGGAATGGCGAGTGTATTTCCCCCCTTCCCAATCTCGTACCCAACTCCCTCTCCAAACTCCCTGTTAACAGCCCCTGTTCGCAAGCTCCCTGGTCACTGACTCACTCCTTTATATAGCCCTAGACTACCTGATAGCCCCTCCCCCTCATTAAGGCTCAACCAATGAGCAGAGGCTTCTAGATTTCAAACCCTGATTAGAAACTCACAGTTTCCACCTGCCAGCCACAGCACTCACTCTGTGAGGGGGGGGGGGGAAGGGAAAGGAAAAGAAAAAAAAGCCAAACAGCCAAACGCAAGCTCAGCACATAGCAAGAAAACCCCAAACACAAACACACACACTACAGACATCCACTTCACTCAAGGGTCCTGTATTAGCTTCCTCCTTTATCTGAAGAACTCCCTCTCCAAACTCCCTGTTAACAGCCCCTATTCGGATCACTTGATAACTATCTGTTCTGTTCATCTGTACCCCTCTGAGGTACCTTGGGTACCATTCCCTCTGGGGTGTACTCTCAGAACACAGGATACAAGATGGACCTTTGGTCTGACCCAGTATGACCATTCTTATGTTCCTGAAGGCATTGATTTTTGGATTACTTACTTTATTTGTGCAATGCTAGAAAATAAATTCCACAAAAATTAGTATGGAAGTCCAAATTACACAGGCCACATCGGACCTGAAAAGAAAAGATAGAAGAGAGGTAGAGTTAGTTCCTTGTTGAGTTAGGGGCTACTGCAGTTCTCTGAATGTGGCGTATTTTGTTCATGTGAACAGGGATGTTCCTTTTTTCCTTTTGACTGATCTCACTAAAACATTAATGGAGATATTCTGCTGCCTGCAATATAGCAGGTGGCAGTGTAGTTTGAACCCTTAAGTCGAGTACTCCACATCAGCAGATAATAAGAGGAATCGTTGTTATGTTAATACCAATAATTGAAAAATTAGAGCTCAACCACAATGCTCTACATGTGCAGCCAACCTAGGAAGTGCTACTGAATGTCTCCAGCGAGATGAGGAAAGGGCCAACACACTTAAAATGGAACACCTGCAGGAACACTACTTGAATAGTAGTATACCTTTCTGTTCACATACTCAATGACAAGGTGGCTGGTGCCAAATCACAGACGTACATCCCATCTAATACTCCACTGCAGTTCTGGAATCTATGCACTATTTCCCACACGTTGCTGAGAGTCACAGTCCTGTGCAGCAGGATATAATTACTGGCCCAACACAGTTGCATGACAGTGGCCACTACTTTACAGTTTCCAGCTCCAAACTGATTTCCCACTGCATATAGCACCTCAGCATTGCAAGCTTCCAGAACACAAACACCATTTGCTTCTCTGCTGTTAATGAACAGAAGAAGCTCTCTCTGGGGCAAGCTTGGTATAGAGATCCAGAACTTCTGTATCTAAAGTTCTGCATCCACTATTCATCATTCCGAACCTGCATTACAGTGGAATCCCAGCAGTCACTGCTTTTTTCTTTTGGTCCCAGAACTGGTGCTGTGTTGTGTGAAGCTACTCTGTGAATGCCAGCAGCAATCTGTCATTTTTTCCACCATGTCCATCAGCATCTAGTTATTGCTGTCAAACATCTTTTCTGCATTCTCACATCCCTGGTTGAAGTTCCACATACACAGGAGAATCGTGTGTCCTGCAATAGCAATGCACATTAGAATAGCACTGAAACACACTTCTCCCAGAGAAATCACAGAGAGTAAAAAGCAGCATGCAGCACTGTGGGAATTTTAAAAACAGCATGAAAATTATGGTATGGAACAAACATTATAAATTAAGCAACTGCAGTTTCAGGTGTTATTTTGTCCTTCTGCATGCTCTCACCATTGAGGGAGAGAATTAGCCTTAATCCTGTAAATTCTCAGAAGTTTAACATCACTTCTACGAGTACAGTCATAATTCATGATAGTAAGGTGTATATTTATGTATCTGAAGGACTGGGGCCTTAGTAAGTTATAAGGAGGAATGCATCTCATTGAGCAAATAAGGAAGTGGAGAAATACACTAATTTAATCTACAATAATCAAGATTATCAGCTATTGAGATGCTACAGTAAGGCTTCTAAGAGTCTAGAAAAGGGGATGAAAGTATCATAAAGGATTTATCCAATGGAAACTTTTAAAATATATTTTATTAGCTTAAATGTTGACCTATTTAACAGGGATTTTTAATGCATATAATGAAGGACTAGTGAGAAAGGAATACAAACTAGCAACATGTTAAGTACAGGTTGTACCTCCAAAAACTGGCACTCTCTGGTTCGGCAACATCCCTCAGTCTGGCAGGACCAGAGATAATCCTGGACCAGAGAGCCTGGGAGCCTAAGGGCAGGAGGGTCAGCCAGGCCAAGGCAACAGGGTTGGCATACCAGCTGGGGGCAGCGTGGGACTGGGGCCAGATCCCTACAGCAGCCTCCAGCACTGTGGGGCCAGGCTGGAATCCTTTGGCATCACAGGTCGGCATGGGGCTGGAGCCCTGCAGCAGCACCTGTAGGCAAGGGGCCAGAGTTTCCTGGCACCCCAGCAGCTCCCAGGAGCATGGGGCTGGAGCTGAGTCCTGTGACAGCATGAAGCCATAGTCCTGCAGCAGCCCAGTAGAGTGCAGGGCCAGGCCATACCCCAACAGCAGCCCATTGAAGCATGGGGCCAGGGCTGCCCCTGGATGTGTGGGGCCAGAGCGATGCAGCAGGAGTTAGAGACTATGCTGCCCAGGGAGCCAGCAGCAGCGGGGCAAGCAGCCCATCCAGGTTATTAGGGAGGTGGGGTGAGAAGGGAGACAGGGTGCCTGCTGGGGCAGCCTGTCAATGGCAGGCAATTGGTTTGGGGCCAGTGGCAAGAGAACTGAACTGGTCCAGCAAATTCTCTTGTTTGGGACTGGACAAGTCCCGACGCTGCCGGAACAGGCAGGTCCAACCTGTACACCCATAGTATGGAGCAAGTTTTTAACGTAGGCATTTAAAAGTGTGAAGTTAAAATTATTGTTCCATAAAAAAAATCTTGTTAATCACCCAGTAGTAATTCCTTGCATGTGTGCCTGGGAGAAGGATGTAGGCCAATAGGAAAACACAGAGCAGACATACAGACATGTAGAGAACACTGGCCATAAATAAACAGGAACAGACCAAAAGCATGTTGTTCAAACAAGCCACTGTCAGCTATCTGACATTCTAATGATCTGCTAGCATCTTTTAATGTGAAGATAGTTATCACAGTGTTTTCAAAGAGCCACAGCGTTCATGGTACATGAGTGCATGGAATAAGCTGCCAAAGTCAATTTACTGTGAGAAGAGAAATGATCAGAATGGTCAATACTGAGCAAAATCTTAGGCTACAAAAAACAGAGGGCAGATCACAACACTTGCACATGCTGAACCTTTCTAGTCTCACATTCTTGGGGCCTGACTGGTGCCGAACTAGAGAATTTGCAGAACTACAGGAGGTCAATATTGTCTAGAAGTATTACTAACACTTTCACTGCTTACTGGGCTCTTAGAAGACATTTAGGGGTAAATTAGAGCTAAATAACAGCACAGAACACTGAAAGCCAGGACTGGCGGCTATAAACAAACTTTATGGGATCATGGGAAAATTGAACACGCCTACGATAAGTGGACATCTGGCTAACTAAAATCATGCCAGAGTATGGATGTTGCTGGATCAGAGAGTGATTGATAGACTAGAGAAGTTCAATGATTAAAACCATCTCTAGCCACTGAAAGTTTGATCTCAAAGTGTTTAACAGCCTCCATTCTCACTGAGTAGGACTAAGCCAATGAACAGCTGCAAAATATTAACTCCTTGATATAACCCAGGTTTAAAATTAAAGACTTTTTTTTGGGGGGGGGAAATCAGGTCCAGATTTGGATTATAGATGGCCCGGGGCTACCTCTATTCCTAACAATCATCTTAATGAACAACAAATAATTCTGTGGCACCTTAGAGACTCATAAACATATATAGGACCATGAACTTAGTAGGTCTTATACATGAAAGCTCATGATCCTAAATATTTTTGTGAGTCTCTAAGGCAGGGGTGGGGCCACTGACCCAAAGAAAAATCAGTCGGGAACTGCACATTTGTGAGAAACCAAAAAAAAAAAACCCTCCACAAGCCCCTAAATGACATGGCCCCCAACCAAGGAGACACTCCCACATTCCCTTCCTACACCAGAGCTTGGGGGCAGGCCCAGCCTAGTAGATTTTGTGTGCTGCAGCGGGGGGCTGGAGCACCATCACAGGCTCCCCAATGTTGGGGAGCAGGAGCTGAGTCTTGAGGGCTGGATTCAGGCAAACCTGGGACCGAATGTGGCCCCTGGGTCTGAGGTTCCCCTGCTCTAAGGTGCCACAGGACTACTCATTGTTTTTTTAAAGTTACAGACTAACATGGCTACCCCTCCGAGACATATTAATGAAATAATTATTCTTACTGCTCAATCCCCTGGAAATATTAGACCTTTCTAAGTGAATATAATTTCATTAGAAATATTAGTTTTATCTCTGTTTTAGACATACTACATTTCACACCCATTTTGTTAGATGTTTCAACCTGATAGGATTCAGAGTAGCCTCAGTGTGTTTACCCACATGCAGTAGAAGAATCTTCCATTAATTTCATAATACATCCTTCAAACTCCAGGACACAGTGAAATTTCAATACAGTTTAAAACATAAACATCTGTACAAAATTGTAATACTAGCATCTTCCCAAATTGCATTTTATTTTATCAGTAATCTCCCATGTAATACAAATTATACCTTCAATCCCATTTCACTCATAGCACATTACAGAGATATCCTTTTAAACTAGCAACCTAGGCTAGTGAGTGGGCCACATGAGTGGCCCGCCTTCATCTCAATGGGCTGCAAATTTGTCGTAACCAACATGGTCTCTCAGGGTACGGTAGTTTTGCTAACTGCACTTGCATACCTAGAGTTTGCAGGGTGTGCCGATTGAACTGTAGCAGCACTTTGATTGGATGCAGAGGGGGCACATGGTTCTTGTAGTCAATGTTGTGTGCAATGAGTATGTACCTCACTTCACGTAATTTCCATATATATCATTTTAATAACACCAGTAGGGGAAAAAAACTATGCAGCTGGAAATCAGCAGAAACTGGTGCACATGGGCAATAGTAAACAAAATGTCTTGTGGGTCACACACAAAGCCCTGATGGACCACATATGGTTCATCAACTGCAGGTGACCCACAACAGTTCTAAACTTTATTCATAGTTGATCTTTTCGGTCAAATAGCTTTGTTGCACACTTTTCCATTTTCTTAGTTTTAACAATAACAGATACATTTGGGACTTCCATTCTGTAATTTATCCAAGAATATGGGGAAAAGCTTTCTAAACATGAATTAAGGCTATACTATTCTCATGAGGTAAGAACACTGTGTAAGCATCATTTTGCATGCAAACCTACAGGCAAGTACATTTGTGATTAAATGTAGCAGATCATCAATACTGCTCAGCATTATTAGTCAGTGGTTTAGGAGAGGAAGTAAATAATCAACTGAAACTGAAATTGTTAGGCAAAATGTACATATGTTGCAATTTGATCAAGAAATTGCTTGACACAGGAGTGTGTACTGCTTTTTTAAAAAATGCACTGTAGCATCAGAAAAACTGTTTTATGCCTCTTTGTATAGGGGAAGGAGAAATTACACTTCTGATGTTTTGTCGAGTACTGTTAAAGGAAACAGGATTTTTTTCCTGTTTCCTTCCTATTTGACAGCATCTGTCTTATCTCATTTTATTACATACATGCTTTTACACATCTTACTTCTAATGTTTCATAATTATCACTTCCTGCATCTTTGACTTTCAATAGCTAAATTGTGCAATTTTCCCCATATTTAAGACTTTAGGATTACTGCAATTTTAATCCCTTATTTTACAATTCTTCAGATATTTCTAAAATTGTAATCTTTCAAGGTAGAAAATATCCAAAGTTGGTTTCTATTTTTTTTAATTTAATAAAAAATGGTTCATCAATGCATGTGTCAGAATGAAAAAAAAAGTTTTGGGGGTTGGAAGGTGTGGGGGGCGTCAGAGGAGGGGGCTGGTGTCTCGGGGCAGGGAGTGAGAGTAGTTGCTGTCTGCTCCCTGGGTCTGACCCGGGTTGGTGGGGGCCACACAGCTCACCCACTTGTTGATCTTCAGGTCTGTGGGGTTTCTTGCCTCCCCCTGTAGTCATTATGGAGTATAACTGTTCCCTGTACTTGCTGCTCCCCTATGGTCATTCAGCCCTCCCTTTCCATTTGATGAGAAACAATCACATTCCACACACATCCCATTGTCCTGATATAACCAAAACCTTACCTTGCTTTAAGTTATGATAAGAGGAAGATGCATACCCTTTGCAGCTTAAACCCCTCCAGTGCATCAATGAAAATCTATAGCCTATCCTAAAAAATGATCCCTCACTCTCACAGGACTTGGGAGACAGGTTAGTCTTCACCTACAGACAGCCTCCAGTCCCCCCACCCCATCGCCCCACAGAAAATACCAGCAACTACACACAATACCACAGGTACAGTCACCCAGGAACCTAACCGTCCAACAAACCCTGATGCCAACTCTGTCCACAATCTCTACCAGTGACACCATTGCAGAATGAAACCACATAAACCACAACGTCAGGGGCTCATACAACCACACATCCTCTAATGTGATATATGCCACCAAGTGCCAGCAATGTCCATGTGCCACGTATATTGGCCAAACCAGACAGTCTCTGTGACAAAGGATAAGTGGACACAAATCAGATATCAGTAATGGTAACACACAAAACTATAGGGGAAACTGGATATTCAAAGAGGGTACATCTACACTTGCTCCGTATCTTGAGATAGGGATGCAAATGTAGCCGACTGAAATTGCTAATTTAAATATCCTGCGCTTCATTAGCATAATCTCACTCACGAGCTGATTTGAATGAGGAAGTGCACTCTGGGCCGCGTTAGTTTGGATCAAACCCCTTTTGTCCTATCAAATTTAGAACTAAATTTTGTCCTCATTTTTTGAGGAGTAACGTTAGTTCGAACCAAGGGGTTTGATTCGAACTAACGTGGCCTGGAGCGCACTTCCTGGTTTGAATCAGCAGGGAATCGGAATAGCACATGGGCGAGATTATGCTAATGAAGCGCAGGATATTTAAATCCCCGCTTCATTAGCAATTTCGGTCGGCTACATTTGCATCCCTATCTCAAGATACGGAGCAAGTGTAGATGTACCATAACAGATTTAAAAGTAGCCATTCTTTTACAAAGGAATTTTATCTCCCACTTACAGAGGGAGACAATAGAACTGGAATTTTTACAAGTTTGATAGTATTAACTTGGGCTTGAATAAAGATATTAACTGGTTTCCACACTATAATGGCAATTTTCCCACCTTTGATATTCACAGTTCCTCATCAAATGTTATCTATGGGACACATCCAGAAAATGGGTTAGGTGGGATCTGGTGCAGAGCAAAAGCAATAACTTTGTCAAAATCTGAGAGAGAATACAGACTTATCAGAAATTACTACCCCATCTCTTTGTTAAGCTGAATGTACAAGTTACTTGAAAGCTTATCCTTGCACAAACTCTCCCCCAATGAATGATAACGTGAGTATATCTCAAGCATGTTTCAGACCAAATTTCAGTACATGTGATTATATAGCCACCTACATAGAGAATGTCCTTTGGTCAGGCAAAAGACAGCATTCCTAGATTTTACTGCTTAATATGACACAATCTGGCATAGATTGCACAAATTGTCTTTTGTCCTATCAAAATGAGTCATTTGAGAGGCATCTGGCTCCAAGTTTCATTTGAACATAAAGAAAAGGACAGCTCCTGGAGGACTAAAAGCAAATTACCTCATGTCTCACCTAACATACACATTGTTTAAACCTCTTCACAAATGAGCTTCCCAACACCATTGCTAAGCATTTTATTTATTCAGACAACATCCGTTTGGCAGCAGAGGACCAACATTTCAGTAATATAGAATTCCTGAATACAGACATGAAAAAAGGTCCACATTGTAAAAGATGGAGACTTGAACCTAACATGAAAGACAGTTTCTATCTACTTTCATCTATATCACACAGATGCTAAGGGTCAGGTTAACATCTTCCTGAAAGACAAGGCCTGTGTATTTACTCATCCCACTGGACTGTACCTGGACTTTCAAGAAACACATTATCAAGACCTTACTGAAAACAAAGACAAACCACTCGATTAGTGTACCACCTGGTTCTGCTTATCCGGGAGCCAATAAGCAGAAAATAAGAAAGTCCAGGCTTGCCTAATGGTATTCTATAGTAGAGTTGCTCCCTCTTGTGGCTCAGCATCTTTTCACACAAGATTAGTAGACAATTGACTATGACATTGAGCAACTTGACTGTCTGCCAATCCTATCCAACATCACCCTTCCTGGCATCAGAAGACAAGCTGCCATACAGAATCTGCTTCTGAAGGTTGAAGACATGCCACACTGAGACAGTCTTTACTTAAGGCATCCAATTTGTACTATTTCTCTAATGAACCTCAATATCACATCTGGCATACTAGGTGGCAAGAATAATCTTCAAAACAAAGTTAATAACTTTCTCATGAAATATCCAACAGTTCAACCCCTTGGCTTTGACCTTTCATGCCATCTTGGCTGAATCACTTTAGGTATAGAGTGATCAGATATGCTACTAATGACTATAAATGGGGCTTTGTCTTCCCCCAGCCATCTAGAATATTTGCACAATATATTTGCAGCCTGCACCCATTGGCAAGAGTTGTCTGGTTTTCTCATGGTACAATGTTGTTCTCTAAGCAATCAAATAGTTAAGACACTTAAGCAAATCTTAAGTAGATGCAATCCCAATATACATATACATATTCACTGTATCTTTTCTTGGGGACTTCTTCTTGCCATTTGGCCCATATCTGGCCACAGGCAAGATTCAGACAGGTGCTCAGACTTGCCATGTCTTTAAACTGCAAATAGCAACACAAGCACCCTCTAATGATTCTGTCTGAGTTGCTCTGACTGTTGCTAAGTAACAGGGCATGTACAACTGCAGTTCTACTGTCTTAAAATTACAGCACCTACTAAGTGATTAAAAATCCATATATTTCTGTTCTGGAATTCAGGAAGCACATGTTTTAAAGCTTCTAGCATTGACTTCTATGATGCACAATGGAGCATGTAATAAAGTCAAACTGAATAATACCACTGAAAACAGTTTAACAAGACAGCCCTTTCTCCAGTTCTCTGCATACACTCATATATAAAGGCTAAATTATTACTGCCATCATTATGATAGAATATTCAGTACAAAACTGTTAAAATATTGTCAGTTACACAAGATTCAGGCCTGTTTGTCTAGACATTACAAAGAACTTACAACATAATATCTAAAAAATACCTATTACGCTAAGAAATAGAACCTTTGTTGCCAACACTTGTAATTACTTGAACACATTAGGTTTTGTCATTTATCGTTAACATTATTTATAATTCATTAGTACCAAACACCCAAGGCAGGGTTCCCATTACAGTAAGCTTTGCATTAAAAAGTGCACAAAAACTGTCCCTGCCCCTTACAGCCATTCTGGGAATATGAAAACATGGAACAGGTGGTTACTCTGACACATGGGGATATGGAGTGAATGGGTGGAAATGGTGGAGAAGACAACAACAAAGCAGGTATGTTTAAATGACTAACTAGCCTCAGAGGTTGTAGTAGTCAAAAGTAGCCACCAGGTAAGCTTATGATACTCAGTTACCATTTCTAGACATCATGGTGAGAAGTCTGAAGGAGGGATTTAAATCAGGGTGTGAATATTGCAGGAACCATGATGGGGCAGATCATCCCATGCACAGGGATCAGTACTGTCCTTCAGATCTTCCATGGGTATCCCCCGCTCCTGTTCACTGGCCTAGTGTTAGGTTGTTCAGGATAGGGGAAGCCTGCCTTGTGAGTTTCTACAAATCTTTGAGAGACTGGACCTGAGGCTCCTTTGTCTGCTCTGAGTTGTGTGTCAGTGTGTGTTCATCTCAGACCAGATCTACTCCAACAAACTGCCACAAACAGTCTTTATTCTGTAAAGAACACAGAGCAGGATTACAGTTCAGCAGCCTACTTTTTGCTTGCCTGATACATGTTCCCAGCTCAATCACTGCTGAGACCTCCTGATGGGGGACAGAAGGTACATCCTGGCAGGAACAAGGAAGTTCTCCCAATATACTGCAGTTTATAATCCACAATCTGTACTTCCCAGGGCTGCTTTGAGGCACACTTTACTTTGGGCTACCCATGCACAGAAATGAAGACATTGAAAATGATGGTTTCCCACATCATTCCTAACTCAGTTATTTTAGGACTGCTATAGCATATGGCAGTACTCTTGAGTGGCAGATTAGAAATTATGCAGAAGCAGCTTTATTTTAATGCATTTTCATAAATGATTCGGCCATTACAGTAGTCCTAAAATTACTGATTTTGATATTAATTCCAGTAATTTTCTGTTCAAATTTTCTGTATATCAGATATCTATATAGATAAAGCACAGCTACTTCACAAAAGATTTTGAGGGGAGTTGGAGGCTTTGGCAGCTGTGTATGAGGTGGCGAGGGGTTTTAAGATGATCCCATGTAAAATTCCTAATTTTGACCTTTAAATGTCACATTTAGATGTCAAAGTTCAGATTGAGATATAGGACTGGGTTTTCTATAGAACCAGGAAAATATTGCACTGATTTACTCTCAGGTACGTCTAGACTACATGGCTCCGTCAACGGAGCCATGTAAACTAGTTTACCTGGCATAATCAATGAAGCGGGGATTTAAATAATCCCTGTTTCATTAAAATAAACATGGCCACCGTGCTGTGCTGACGATCAGCTGATCCGGCACAGCGTGGCAGTCTAGACGTGGATCTGTCGGCTGGGGAAGCCTTTGCCAACCGATCCTGTAAACCTCGTTTCACGCGGCATAGGGGATCAGCCGGCAAACGCTTCCCCAGCCGACAGATCCGCGTCTAGACTGCCGCGCTGTGCCGGATCAGCTGATCGTCAGCACAGCGCGGCGGCCAGGTTTATTTTAATGAAGCAGGGATTATTTAAATCCCCGCTTCTTTGCCTATGCCAGGTAAATTAGTTTACATGGCTCCATCGACGGAGCCATGTAGTCTAGACATACCCTCAGTTATTATTCAAAGGCATATGTGCTAGAAACACATCTCAGTTCTCTGTTGCCCTCCAAATTGTGCAACAAATTATATCAGAAGCTTCAGGGGGTAGCCGAGTTAGTCTATACAGAAAAAACAACAAATGGTCTGGTAGCACTTTATAGACTAACAAAACATGTAGATAGTATCATGAGATTTTGTGGGCACAGCCCACTTCTTCAGATGACCGAAATTTTAAGTTTAGGATGTGCAGACCCAAAATAAATAGGAGAGAAGGGGGGGGAGAAAAAAAAGGAAAGTGGGTGGGAGACAGGGAGCTAGAGGGAATCAGTAAGTATCTGAAGATGGGGTAGTTAAAACGAAGCAGATAAGAATCAAAGTCAATTGATAGTATCCTTCCTGACATAGGAGTCTACACAGAGAGTTGTTTGCACCTTCAACGAGTGTTACGTTGATAGTGCCCCAACCACCATTGAGTCCATTAGCATGTGAATTGAATTTGCGGATGAACTCTAATTCCAATGTTTCTCTGTGTATCTGGTTAGTAGAACTGGTTTCTGATAAGACAGCCACTTGAAGATCTTTTAAACAGTGATTTGGAAGATTAAAGTGTTCCCCAATAGTTTTCTGTATGTTTCCTTTACGTATATCTGATTTGTGTCCATTCATTCTTTCCCACAGAGACTGTCCAATTTGTCCAGATATATATAGCAGTGGGGCATTGATGGCATTTGATGACATAGATCAAATTACTGGATGTGCAGTCAAATGACCTTTTGATTTGGTAGCTTATGTTGTTGGCTCCAGTGATGAATTCACTAGTATAGATATGTGGTCAGAGTTGGCATTGTGTTTGGTTACAGGGCTGGGTTCCTGGATGCTTATGATATGGTTGTGTGGCACGGTTACTGGAAAGAATTAGTTTCAGGTTGGGGGGTTGTCTGTAAGCGAGGGTAGGCTTTTCTCCCAAGGCCTCTGAGAGTGAGGGATCATTTTCCAAGATGAGTTGTAGATTCTGTATAATGCGCTGGAGGGGTCTGAGTTGTGGACTATAGGTAATAACAAGTGGAGTTCTGTTCTTTTCTCTTTTGGGTCTGTCTTGAAGTAGTTCATGTCTGGGTACTTTTTTGGCTCTGTCAATTTGTTTTTTCACTTCTCCGGGTGGATATTTCAGTTTTAAGAATTCTCTGTAAAGATCCTGTAGGTGATTGTCTCTGTCTGTGGGATCGGAGCAAATCCGGTTGTATCTTAGGGCTTGGCTGTATACAGTAGACTGAGAAATGTGCCTGGGATGGAAGCTGGAGGCATGAAGATAAGTGTAGGGGTTGGTGGGTTTCCGGTATACGGTGGTGGAAATTTGTCCATTATTTAACTGTACTGTAGTGTCCAGGAAGTGGATTTCTTGTGTGGACTGGTCCAGGCTGAGGTTGATGGTGCGGGGGAGTTGTTGAAATCCTTGTGAAATTCTTCAAGAGTCTCTTTCCCGTGGGTCCATATGATGAAGATGTCATCGATGTAGCGTAAGTAAAGTAGAGGTGTTAGGGGGTGAGAGCTGAGGAAACATTGTTCAAGGTCAGCCATAAAGATGTTGGCATATTGTGGTGCCATGCGGGTGCCCATGGCCGTATTGCTGACTTGGAGATAGAAATTGTCTCCGAATTGGAAGTAGTTGTGGGTGAGGACAAAGTCTCAGAGCTCTGTATTCAGGTGTGCAGTGTTGTTATCAGGGATGGTGTTCCTGATGGCCTGTAATCTGTCTTCATGTGGAATGTTGGTGTAAAGGGCTTCTATATCCATGGTGGCCAGGATGGTATTTTCAGGAAGATTACTGATGTTTTGAAGTTTCTTCAGGAAGTCAGTGGTGTCACGGAGGTAGCTAGGAGTGCTGGTGGCATAGGGTCTGAGGAGGGAGTTGATATAGCCAGATAATCCTGTGGTGATTGTGCCAATGCTTGAGCTGATGGGCCGTCTGGGATTACCAGGTTTGTGTATTTTCGGTAGCAGGTAGAACGTTCCTGGTCAGGGATTAGGGGGGGTGTTGGTGTAAATTTGTTCCTGAGCAGCATCAGGGAGCTTCATGAGTAGTTTTTTCATGTTTTTTTGGTATTCTTTAGTGGGGTCACAGGAGAGAGGCCTGTAGAATCTGGTATTGGTGAGTTGTCTGTTCGCCTCCTGTTCATAATCTATCCTGTTCATGATGACTACAGAGCCTCCTTTGTCAGCCTCTTTGATTATGACGTTAGGATTGGTTTTGAGGCTGTGGATAGCATTGCGTTCTGCATGACTGAGGTTGTATGTTATATGTTATTGTTTGCTGATGATGTCAGCTTGAGCGTGTATATGTCCATTGGTGGGGGTCCACATAGAAGCCTTCCTCTTGTGGGATTGGCGGGGGAAAGCAGTGAGGTCAGTATGTTGTATATCAGTGTGTTGGAAATATTCCTTCAGGCGGAGGCGGCGAAAATAGGATTCCAGATCCCCACAGAAATGAATCATATTTGTGGGTGTGGTGGGGCAAATTGAGTGTAAAATGCTGCCACTCAAATATGACAGAGATTTACACTAATGCAAAGGGCTTTACCAGGTGGGCAACAAAATCATGCTCATTTAAAAAAATAAAAACTGTCACAGAATCTAACTTTGTCACATATTGCCAGTTTTAGGATTACAGAACAAACACCTGCAGTATAGATGAATTAGTTGATCAGAGCTTTGAACTTCCTGGTTTGGGATCATGATAGGGATTTCCCTTCTAGTCAAGCATTCAGTCTCTGCAATCTGTGGTTCTTCATAATTATGCCTGCCATTTAAGCCATCTGGACAGCAGCTTAGGGGTTCTATATTACTTGTTGGCCCACTCTTGCAAAAGGCTGATTGGTTCTTGTCGCCACCTTTCCAGTAGCCAAGCCCAGTTCAGCATTTTTGAACGATTCATCTTCCATTTTGCATTGATCAATCTAGATCTAAACAAAATACTGCTCCACAGCGCAAAGGGGGGCTTTGCAGTTTCACCTCAGTGCTTTTTTTGATGATTTGCTGGAGGAGTCTTAAAAACACTTTTTTTCCCCACCAATCTAGTGTAAATGGCAATAAAAACAAACCTGCTCAATCTAAGAACTGGTGGACATTTTATTTGGAGCCACCAGGAAGAAATTTAAAAACATCAGTAATATCTACCAACAAACCAGCTCTCTAAGGCTACATCTACACTGCAGAGCTATTTCAATGAATATACTATACTATACTATACTATACTCAATAAAGAAATTGGAGCTGCACCCAAAGCAAAAGCACAGGTCTGAACACACATATAAGCTGTGGAATGTTTGGAATCTGAATTCACAACCAGATCTTAGTGACACAGCTAGTTTTTATTACTGTAAAGATAGAAACAAAAACTTGACTTCAATCACTTCTATTTTGGCAATAGATTTTTTGGAGGGGCATTTCAGGCTCAACTCTAAATAGAATAATGCAGTGTATGCACTTTTAAGGGAACTCAAAAATAGGCAAGAAAACCTAAATGGTACACTTATAAAATATTAAGAAATTACACATGAAATAAGTTAAGAAATTAAATGTTGTTTTAAAATATAGTTTATTACTTAAACTTTTATAATTATACAATATAAAAATACTCTTTAATATCCATGTCAGATGCAGTCTCATCTTCCCAGTCAACAGGTGTTCATACCAAAAAAACACATAAAAGGTGGCCCACTTGTTGTCTGAGTCTGAGAAGTGAGATTTAAATAATCTTGGAAGAGGAACAATCCTCTGGTTTATACAGGCATGTTTAGCATGTCAGAATGGAGATATATTAGTAGGTGTTTATGGGGTATTTTGTATTGTTAGATATGCAGTAGGTTTTTTTGTTTGCTTTTTGTTTGTTTTTTTGTTTTTTGTCTTTCAATGAATAAGGGACTTCTAGTCCCTTTGCTAAAGCATTATATTTGACAAGGATATAGGGAGTTCAGGGTGAAGTGCCGGGGTGGAAGGAGTAATATTCTCTTGATCCCAGCTCTGTTACAAAGATAGATCATAATCTGTGGCATTTGCACTAGGAATGGCTTACATGAACTAGTACTCTGTTGCTCATATAACCTTTATTGTGTAGTGGTATAACTCCATTGAAATCCTATGGAAGGTAAATCCAGGTGCACATATATGTTCAATACTCTTTCAGTAGAAACTAGTGCAATATTGTACTGATGTCAATTGAACTGTGTTGTTTTTCATCAGCTTGAGATCTGGAACTTAGAATTTTCCATGTGTATTTCAGGA
Organism: Pelochelys cantorii; assembly: GCA_032595735.1. Lineage (NCBI taxonomy): Eukaryota > Metazoa > Chordata > Testudines > Trionychidae > Pelochelys > Pelochelys cantorii. Next base: position 92,675,984 of record CM064326.1, read on the forward strand.
TTCCGTGTGCATTTCACTGCAATCTGTTTCTGTGAATTTCTCAAACAATGCTATATCCTACAAGATTGCACTCTGAAGTTGACTTTTAATAATGAAAGTGAAAGGATGATTATTTTCTTGGGTTTCTGCAAATTTATTTCACTGATAACTTAATTCCAATTAATTAAAAACCTCACAAACTAATTAACTTAAAAAAAATGTCAGTTGCATGTTCCATACAAATTTCCATCTTAATCACTGACACCTACAAAAGAAAAAAGAAATGCTGGAATGATAGCCCATGTGCCAAAGGGATTGATACAGTACATGAAACTTCCTTTTACAATCTATATACTATTTCAAATATTCAATTCGAGCAAATGAATGCATTTGTAACCTGAACATTAGTTTCTATTTGTTCTATGTTTTGTTTTGTTTTTAATGTCAAAGTCCCTCTCACCATCTGCATAATTTAATGCTGTATCCCTTTAAGGACGCCACATTGTTCTAAACTGAAATCTCAGCATTGTTATTACTTGGTGTGGATGAGAATCTGAGAATTGTAAACAGTTCCTTGTGGCTACTCTGCAATTATAGAAGAGCATATGAAACCTGTACTAATATGTGAATAAAGGGATTGATTCTCTATGAGTCACTGCACTATACATAAGCATGCACTAAGAAAAGGCAAACATTAGCCTTTTGATACATATGGGCAGATAGAATGGGTCATAGGGCAGGATGCTATGTAATCACATTCCAAAACAGACTTTGGTTCTCCTCCTGTATTCAGGAGGGCCTTTCGCTCCCTCTTGTGAAACTCCTGAGCAACCAAACACTTAGTATTTCAGTCTGCTATAGATTCTGGGTACAAACAAGTGGTGTTATGTAGGTGGGCATGTGCAGAGAGATCAGGTCTCTCTGATCATAAAAAAGGGATTCGAAAATTTGCTTGTGATCTAAGTGTTTGTATCAATCTAACAAAGTGCTTTATTGATCTGGAAGCTAGAAAACACAGAACCTCACAGAGGAGGATTCAACTAGATTAGGATCAGAGCATAGAAGGTCCAAGCATAGGTCTGAAGAGGGTACACAAGGAAATTTCAGTGTCGTGCCACTTCTGCAGTGGCTGGTGACAATTATAGCCCTTGAACTTCACAAGTAGTTACTGTTCAAGGTTAGTGTCATTGATGAGGCTAACCACCCTAAAACAGGGTAAGGAAAGACATATACATCCTGCCTAGTTGCTCCACTGCAGTCAGTGGCGGCCCGTTAATAAAGGCAAATTAGGCGGTCACATAGGGCGCCAAGATAAACGTCCGTTGAGGGCTTTGGAGGCGGGGGTGCCGATCGCGCGCCAATTGCGCGTTTTGCCTAGGGCACCAGTTGCTGTCAGCTCATCTAGGGCAGCACCTGCCTGCAATCAGAAGATCTGTCTGGCTTCAGAGACCATGTTAAAGGATGCAGTAGCAATTGTACTTCAGGGAATTGCAGGAGGATTTTTTGAATCCTAGACCTCAAGAGGGGCCACTGCAACTCTTCATCATCATGGCAGGCATAATTAAGCCATTAGCAAAATGTGTCAGTTTCACCACCCTGACAATCTGCCCAGAGTTGAACTCAAACACGTCAGACTTTTTAAATAATTGTCTGCCAGTTCCATACATTTATCCAAATATAATATGCTATTGCTCACATAGCACTTATGGTCCTTGAATGACAGAATCCTGGTTAACCGAGAAATGGTATATGGGAAAATTAAACAGATTAGCTCTAATATTAATAATCTCACCTGTGTAGGCAGATCTGTCATAGCTTTGTCACATAATTGAAGCTTTGCAGCGGGGCTCAGAATCATTGAAACTCTTTGCAGTTCATCTCTTAACTAGGTTCCTATTATTTAAATGCAGTGCTGCTGAAATTGAAGTAAATGGGAATTAACACTAAGCATCCTGCAGGAGAAAGACCTTTAATTAATTTCTGCTATTTATTTTCAATTCGCTATTGTGCTACAGACTGTCATCAGAGTTACAAAATCAGTTTCCTACTTCTGGATGAGTTTGTATCAAAGAAAATCTGGTGGCCTAATTCTTCAGGGTCATTGTTTCAGGATTTTCCTGGAAGACTGATCTTTAGTAGTGTGTCCGGCATCTACCTCAACAAACTTGCAGATATCACCATGTAGTATCATGCCATTCTCCCAGGTTCCCTAACTGGTACATTTTGATTAAAATGACACAGTTTTTTCCATTACATCTTTCAGAAAGAGGCACATTGTTTTGTCTTTCTAATTGGGTAGCTGAGAAGTTCCATCTCAGCAGATTAAGAATCAATGAACTAGAAATGCAGCTGCAGGTTGTCTTATATGTCTGGCACCTACTTTATTGCCTTTCTTTTTTAAAAAAGTTACAGTCTGGAGATTCCACAGATAACATGGTAAGCTTCCTAAGTATGGTGGCTTCTGTTACTTGGGAGTGCTGCAACTATATAAAAAATAATAATTGGGGATCAGGTCTGTGAATTCATTAGGCCTGCAGCTACATTTAGAGAGAGACTCAACTGCTATTATCCACTTATCCCTCTAGTGACTTGTGCCTATATGACTTAGATGCATAAGCATGGATCAACAGCAGATAGAAACACAATTTGGACTGGTGAAGAGTCTCAGTTACCTGATTGGCTATGGATATCAGCCAACACAGCTGCACCAACTATTGATGCTGTCTGAATTTATTCTTTGCAGTTTGAAAAAAACATTTCCCCTTAATACCCATTCAGTGTCTCATTATTGAGCTATGCTTTTTTTTTTTTTAAATCCACTATTTCCAATTTTGTTTTTCTAAATTCATACTGAGGTATTCAAACATCCACACTGTAACAAGCATTCATATGGTAATATTTGTTTTGATACATGCATGACTGAACACATTATTATAATATGCATGTGTTTGCTGTTTATAGAGGCATAGAAGGGGTTCTCCTAATGACAACTAATTCTTCAATATAGAGCATCAGATATATATCCCAGTCCAAGACTGTATAGATCTCACTTTTGTAGATAAAATGTCTCTATCTCAGTGCTGCTACATCCATGCACATGTTCTTAATAAGCATGATGTGTCCAAAAGAAAATGCCAAATTGTATGTTAATTTTTGCCAGTTCTTTTAGATGTACCATGTGAAGAACCAATCTTCTTTCTGCAGCATGATTTGTATTCTGCGGATGTATTTTTGATTTCTCATATCAAGTTTGTACCATTACTATAACAAAATCAGATCCACAAGTGTTACATGAGCAAGAAACATTTGCTGACTTAGTCCTAAGTGCTGCAGCCCTGATTCTATATAGTGTAGTTTGCTCCTTGCCACACATATTCCTAGCTGTCTCTCCTATAATGGCAACTTCAGTATTATTCACCTCTGTGCTAAATGACATGGTTATTCTCAGTGGAGTCCTTGAAACTCATTTAGCTCTTACCCCAAATAAGTAAGAGAGATTTATTGTTGTTAGTAGAATTATAAGAGATCTTACAGAATAAATGCTATTTATATATCCTAAACAAAGCCAAATTAAGATCAGTTAATCTGGTACAACAGGACATGGCGTATTTGAATTCTTATGGCAAATGCAGAAGACATGTAGAATAGTCCAATGTCTTAATAGCCAAACGCTGCACATTAGATCCTCAAAATGGGGTCAACACTGATGACATTTCATGGAGCTCTTCACCCTTTCTTCCAAGTTCTAGGATGCTTTATTCATTTTCCTTTTGTTTTTGTTTAAACTTTCCATTTGTGGTGAGAAATCCACCTAGTGTTATGAAGTGACAAGATATTGGGTTTATTAGAAGACTTCCCTGGCATTGCAAAGGTCCGGCCAGGGGTGAGGGCGAGGCTGCTGGTTTCTCCCCAGGTTGGCCCAGAGTGCAAGCGAAGGGAAGGCTCTGCATCCCATGTGACCCCTTGGAGCTGTTCCCTGGTGTGCTGATTAGGCCACTGACACTCACCTTTTTGCTCTCTGGAATTCCCCACCACCCTGTTCTGCTGCACCAGATTCACTGGTCTCCCCCAGCCAAGGCACAGAGTTGGGGTAATCACCCTCCCCTGAAAAACAAAGCAGACACTGAACAACTTCAGCTCTGGGAGAATGCAGTTCTAGGGCTCGCACTCAGGAAAGCAACCCCCCAAAGGGGCCACACCCCCAAATAAATCCATCTTTCTCTGAGTAAAAGTTTTACACAAAGAAATCTCATGAGGATATTTGCCCTCTTTATTAATGAAAGAGAGAATGTGCACACTGATTGCTCCCCCTAGGTAACAATTATTTACAGTGTGTTTGATGGTGAACAAAGATGACTTTATTAAGTACAAACACTATGATTTAAGTGGTTACAGGTAAAATGGACAGAGCAAAGTAAATTACAGAATTAAAATGAAAAGAAAATGAATAGCTAGTTCTAATATACTAAAAAACTGATTATAAGCAGTTCCTTACCCTAAAGAGCTTTTTTCTTATTTCAGGTCAGTCTTCACATCAGAAATTATCATTTACTCTGATTTGGGTCATGTGGTTCCATTTATTTAAGTTTATTTATTATTTGTTTATTTATTTATTTTTATTTAATTTTAGGCTATGTCTACACTACTAGGTTATCATCACAGAGGATGCCTCTACACAGCATCATCATTTCAGAATAACGACCGTTATTCCGAAATAACAATGTGAGCATGTACACAGCAATTCCGTAATTTTGAAACAATTTCGAAATAACAGATGGCTTATTCTGACTTCTGTAAACCTCATTCCACAAGGAATAATGCCTCTTTTGAAATGGCTATTTTGAAATAGCTGCAGTGTGGACGCTCCAGTGTTGATATTTCGAAATAGCACCTCCTCAGGGCCATTGAAAGTAATTACTCCTTACTGCTTTCTGGGGCTCTAAATTGAGCTAGTGTGTCCACATTAGGAGAACCTGCCTCGGACTAATTTTGAGGCTTCCTGTAGTGTAGACGTGCTATTTCGAAATAAGCCTTTTCAGAGTATTTCTTCCGGAATAGCTTATTTTGAAATAAGTGTGTAGTGTAGATGTACCCTGAAGTTGCTCAGTCAATATCCATTAATAACACTGAAGATCAAGACCAAATCCTTAAATTATAAAATCCAATGGAAGATGTGAAAAACAAAACTGATGTGTTCATATCAACTCTTCACACTGATGACTGGTTTTGTGCACAGTAAATAAAGCATAATTATCACTAGATTGGAAATAGTTTGCATTGCAATCCACAGTAAATTTAGCTTTTGTTTTACCTATTTTCAGTTTGAAGTCATTAATGTTAACATCTATTACTGTAATAGTAAACAGTTCATTCCAACACTGAGTGGTTTTTTTAGGGGAACAAGACCAAGCTTCGGCTCTCTGATTAGAAAATCCACCAGATTTCCTTGTTTTGTTTTTTGAACACTTGTCTCAATTCTTCTGTAGCAACAAGAAAGTCATCAGCAATTTGTGTAATATAAAGTTGAAGGAAAAATGTATTTTAAATATAAGTAATTGTGGCAGTAGGTTGCAGCCTAAGCATAAACAAACTTCAACTTCAACTGAAAAGCTATGTTATCTGTATATCCAAGGAAAAAAAGGAGAAAAAAGTTTGGGGGAAAAACTTCCAAACTCATACATTTTGAAAAGAAACAGGGAAAAAAGTTCTATATTTTCTTATCTGCAGTGTTTGTTCTTATCTACAAACCTTTCACAGACACTCATGCTTTATCATAATCAAAATGTTTAGCATTAAACTACCTCTGGAGTTTGAAATGAAGGCACCTTCAGTTCCCAAATGTTCTTGTTGTTTTGCCACTATCTTTACTTTTTCTAAACATTTATCTTCCTGTCTATTCATTTGCTTCTCCTTTTTAACCCTGGACTTTAGTCAGTGGACATCTTAGATATCAAACTAAGATATCTCCACTCATTTTCTGAAGCTTTCCATAATATCATTTACTTCACTTTATAATAGTTCTGAACCTATCTGTCCACATCAGTGAAATCAATCCACTGGCCATTTTTGACAGGGTTATCAATAAAGAGAAATGGTTTTGCATGACTATTGGTTCCCACTATTAAATACTTTTCCTCTTTCTCAGGTGAAATGTGAATGGTAATTTTATATTTACAACATTCTTCAAAATCTTTAAAGCCTTAGTATGATCAACTAATGATGTCAGAAATAGCAATCTGATCTTCCTAATCATTGATGATATGAGGAAATGAAAAATTTACCAAGTCAGAGAATAAGAACAATATTAAACAGAGAGGGTGTGTCTAGACTACATGGCTCCGTCGACGGAGCCATGTAGATGAGTTTACTCAGCAAAGGGAAATGAAGCGGCGATTTAAATAATCTCTGCTTCATTTACATCAAAATGGCCGCCTCGCTGTGCTGATCAGCTGATTGTCGGCATAGCACGGTAGTCTAGACGGGGATCTGCCGACCCCAGAACCCTTTGTCGTCAGATCCTGTAAGCCTCGTTTCATGAGGCATAAAGGATCTGACGACAAAGGGTTCTGGGGTCTAGGCTACCGTGCTGTGCCGACAATCAGCTGATCGGCACAGCGCGGCAGCCATTTTGATGTAAATGAAGCGGCGATTATTTAAATCGCCACTTCATTTCCCTTTGCCGAGTAAACTCATCTACATGGCTCCATCGATAGAGCCATGTAGTCTAGACACACCCAGAGAGACACAGAAGACAGACTAGTAGACTGGACTTGGAGGGTAGGATTTTCAGTTCAGTGTTCTGGCTTTCAAATTGAAGTCCCACCTGTACAGGCCTCTTCTGTTGTAGTCCCTAGGTTTGCTCTCTTGGGACCAAGAGGCACAGATATTGTAAAGTTAGGGAGACCTGGGTCCTCTCTTCACCACTAGGTCTAAGTCAAGGGTTCTAAAAGTGCAGCAGCATGAGATGACCTAAGTTTGACCAGCCCTTTGCTCACTTTCCCCTGCACCACTTTCCTACCATTCCTTGTGTCTGAGGCTACGTCTACATTGCCATATTTTTTCAGCAGAAGATATGCAAATCATGCTCTCATTTGCATATCTTCTGCCAATCCTTTTTGTGGAAGAGGTTTTGCCACTAAAAAGCCCCATCTAGACGGGGCCGTTTGTCGGGAAAAAAAACCTTTTGCACAAGACCCTGTAAACCTCATTTTTTGAGGAATAAGGGATCTTGCACAAAAGGGTTTTTTCTGACAAATGTCCCCGTCTACAAGGGGCTTTTTAGTGGCAAAATATCTTCCGCATAAAGGATTGGCAGAAGATATGCAAATGAGAGCACGATTTGCTTATCTTCTGCCACAAAAAAACAAAAAAACAAAAAACCCGGAAGTATAGACATAGTCTGTATGTGTTATGGGCCATGATTAACCTAAACACTTTATTTCACAATCTAGGGCCAATGTTTACAGCTCTCTTGTGGTACTTGTGGTTCTCCATCCTCCTTGGGCAGAGTTGGTGGGAATAGATGCAATGAATCAGCAAGATTCCCTCAGTAAGCTTATTGTCCTATTGCTGCAGTGCTTCTCTGAGAAATACCTTTCTGTTTCTCTTCCCCTACCCTTTCCTGAAGCATCCTTTGTACTTGTCTTCTCCCCAGGAGCATTTTGGGCAAGGCCTTTCAAGCTCAATTTTGTTGCAATCCTTCCACTACTTCAACCTTAGAGTGGGGGTTGCAAACATCATCACAAGGACATATGGTGATATATTAACTGTCAGCTCTTCAGGGCAGACACTGTCTGATAATACATATGTGCAATACTAGCACAAAGGGGCTTCTAGATACTGTTGTAATACTAATGCTATATTAAAAGTTTGCATGGGTAGTTGGGGAAGCTTTTATTTAAATTATGCAAAAATCATCACGTGGTAGAATTGCCAGAATCAACTAGATTAAATGCTAAAATTGCAACTGAATTCCATCTTTAAAGTTGAGATTCACAACTTTGAAATTTAACACGTGTCTAGAAAGCACCTAACATATTGTGAAGAAAAGAGTTAAGCCAATGTGGATTAAAAGCAAAGAAAATGAACTGCTGTTTTAAGAAACTGCTTAATTTCACACAGCTATAACTGCAAGATTATTTTTTCAACTTCTTGATTCATGAGGTCTTCTGACAGTTTTTAATGAAGGTCCATGGAATGCTAGAATACTATGTAATAAAGTATTTCAAGATTTGTACTTGGTGCAGCTGAAGTAAAAGACCTTCAATACTATTTTTCCAGTCAGATCAGGTGGAGACCTCAGCTAGTATATGCCCCTTGGATTGAGTAAGAAGGTACAAATATTGTGCAAAAGGGAGAAGGAAAAGAAAATGTGCACCAAGTCCTCTTGCCATTTAGCCATGCTTCGATGATCCCATTCTCCAAACCTCCATTGTTTATATATTAACTTCTTGGTAGTTTGAGAGTGAAATCTGAATTTTTAAGGTTGCTTTGGAAACTGATAATCCTAATTATGTGTAGTAATTTCAATTTTTAACAGCCTGTAGTAGAGATTTCTGCTGGCAACTTAAGTAATTCCCTGGAAAACCAATAAATTATGTGTCATTAGTTGTGACCTAAAATGCATATTGTGCAGCTGTCCATTCATGTCCATTTCTCAGTTCTACTCAATACTTTATGAAAACATAATTGTTATTTGAAAATCATGACATAGCATACAGGCATGAGGGCATTTGGAATGCCATTTTTTTTAGGAATCAGTTAAGCAAGCATATTGTGGACATGGACTATGAAACATAGTCAGAAGCCATGGTTCAGAATGTGTGCACAGGAGCAAATTAAGTGGCACAGGAGCCAGCAAACAGAGCTGTAAACAGGGGAGTTTGAGTGGGAGTTTGTAAAGGGAGTTTGGATATTGGGACTCGTTTGGGGTTTGTTTTTGCTGTGGAGGGGGTGTTTTGGTTTGTTTTTGTGTTCACCGGACTAATAGGATTTTGGTGAGAAAGGAGATAAAACACAGAGGCAGTAGTGGCCATGGCCCAAGTAGTAGAGAACACAAGGAGGATGATTGGATGTGGTAGCGGCGGTATGTACATGATTCTGGAGGGGGTACCTGAAAGGAGTTTTGTTTGCATGAAGTGCCGCCTGATAGAGCTGATGGAAGAAAATATCCGAGGACTGGAGATGCAGGCGGAAACTCTGGTCGAGTTTAGAAGGGGGTTTGAGCAGATGATGGAGCAAAGGTGTGACATGGCTGAAGGGGAAAGCTTAGGATGCAGATGGAAGTAGGATCAAGGGCCTCAGAGGGGGAACTGCTGGGCGAAGAAAATGGACAGTGGAAGCATGTGACTAAGAGAACCAGGCAGAGGAAAAGATGGGTCAGTGAAGGAAAAATAGAGCTCAAGAACAGGTATGTGGAGCTGGAGAATGAAGAAGGGGTACAGCAGGTAGATAATGAAGATGGAAGGGTAAGGAAGAAGAGAAGAGTGGCTAGTCCCATAGATAAAGGGGAAGAGTTAATGTAGACTACACCAATAATGAGCATTAGGAGGATACAGGATGGGTTAAAGAGGATTACAAGGGAAAACAGGAATGGCAAGGACTTGCAGCCAGAGGAAGCAAGAGATAGACCAGAGAATCGCACTGTCACCAGGAAAAGGCAGGTCTACGTGATTGAGGACTCCTTATTGAGAAGAATAGATAGGCCTGTAACCAGAGCTGATCCAGAGAATAGAAGGGTGTGCTGTCTGCCAGGTGCTAAGATACGGGATGTGGAACTGAGGTTGAAGAAGATTATTAAGGGAGCAGGAAGGAATCCACTGATCATCCTTCATGTAGGAACAAATGATATGGCTAGATTCTCGCTGGAACGAATTAAGGGAGACTGTGCTAGGCTGGGGAGGACGCTCAAGGAAATTGAGGCTCAGGTGATCTTTAGTGGGATTCTGCCTGTTCCTAGAGAAGGGCAACTAAGATGTGACAGGATTATGATGATCAATAGATGGCTTAGGCAGTGGTGCTATAAGGAGGGCTTTGGGATGTATGGTCACTGGGAGGCATTTATGGACAGGGGACTATTCTCTTGGGATGGACTTCACCTAAGTAGGGAGGGAAATAGACTTCTATGATGGAGGCTGGCTCAACTGATTAAGAGAGCTTTAAACTAGGAATTTGGGGGAGACGGTTGGGAGATGTCCAGGTAATCTCTACGCCGGATTTTAACACTGAGAAGGAGGGAAACGAAGCAAGAAAGGATATAGCTGGGAGTAGGAGAATGTACATGAGGAAGGGTAGGGTGGATATTAGTCTAATAGGTCATATTGGAGGTACAACATCCGTGCCAAATTGGGTAAAGAATGTGAGTGAGGCCAAACAGCAAAAATTAAAATGTTTGTACACCAATGTGAGGAGCCTAGGTAACAAAATGGAGGAACTAGAGCTATTGGTCCAGGAAGTGAAACCAGATATTATAGGAATAACAGAAACATGGTGGAATACTAGGCATGACTGGAGTACAGGTATTGAAGGGTATGTGCTGTTTAGGAAAGACAGAAATAAGGGTAAAGGTGGTGGAGTCGCATTGTATATCAAAGATGAGGTAGATTGTAAAGAAATAAAAAGTGATGGAATGGAGAAAAAATCCACTGGGCAAAAATCACATTGGGAAAGAAAACTATCAGATCCTCCCCTGGGATAGTGCTTGGGTTATGTTATAGACCACCAGGGTCCAATTTGGATATGGATAGAGACCTCTTTAATGTTTTTAATGAAGTAAATACTCATGGAAATTGCGTAATCATGGGAGATTTCAACCTTCCAGATATAGACTGGAGAATAAGTGCTAGTAATAATAATAGGGCTCAGATTTTCCTAGATGTGATAGCTGATGAATTCCTTCATCAAGAAGTTGCTGACCCAACAAGGGGGGATGCTATTTTAGATTTGGTTTTGGTGAGTAGTGAGGACCTCATAGATGAAATGATTGTAGGGGACAACCTTGGCTCGAGTGATCATGAGCTAATTCAGTTCAAATTAAATGGAAGGATAAACAAAAATAAATCTGAGACTAGGGTTTTTTATTTCAAAAGGGCTAACTTTAATAAATTAAGGAAATTTGTTAGGGAAGTTGATTGGACTAAAGAAATTATGGATCTTGAGGTGGAGGAGGCCTGGAATTATTTTAAGTTAAAGTTGCAGAAGCTGTCAGAAGCCTGTATCCCAAGAAAAGGGAAAAAAAATTATAGGTAGGTGTGTTAGACCAAGCTGGATGAGCAAGCATCTCAGAGAGGTGATTAAGAAAAAGCAGAAAGCATATAAGGAGTGGAAAATGGGAGGGATCAGTAAAGCAAGTTACCTTATTGAGGTTAGAGCATGTAGGGACAAAGTGAGACAGGCTAAAAGTCAGGTAGAGTTGGACCTTGCAAAGGGAATTAAAACCAATAGTAAAAGGTTTTATAGCCATATAAATAGGAAAAAACAAAAAAAGAAGAAGTAGGACCACTAATTACTAAGGATGGAGTGGAGGTTAAGGATAATCTAGGAATGGCCCAATATCTAAACAAATACTTTGCTTCAGTCTTTAATGAGGCTAATGAATTGCTTAGGGATAATGGCAACATAACAAATGGGACTAAGGATATGGAGGTTGATATTACCATATCCAAGGTAAAAGCCAAACTTGAATAGCTTCATGGGAGTAAATCGGGGGGCCCAGATAATCTTCATCCAAGAATATTAAAGGAACTGGCACATGAAATTGCAAGTCCATTAGCAAAAATTTTAATAAATCTCTAAACTCAGGGTTGTACCATTTGACTGGAGAATTGCTAATATAGTTCCTATTTTTAAGAAAGGGAAAAAAAGCGACCCGGGTAACTATAGGCCTGTTAGTTTGACATGTGTAGTATGCAAGATCTTGGAAAAATTTTTGAAGGAGAAAGTAGTTAAAGACATTGAGGCTAATGGCAATTGGGACAAATTACAACATGGTTTTACAAAAGGTAGATCGTGCCAAACCAACTTGATCTCCTTTTTTGAGAAAGTAACAGATTTTTTAGATAAAGGAAATGCAGTGGATCTAATCTACCTCGACTTTAGTAAGGCATTTGATACAGTACCACATGAGGAATTATTGGTTAAATTGGAAAAGATAGGGATTAATATGAAAGTTGAGAGGTGGATAAGCAACTGGTTAAAGGGGAGACTACAGCGGGTCATATTGAAAGGTGAACTGTCAGGTTGGAGGAAGGTTACTAGCGGAGTTCCTCAGGGATCAGTTTTGGGGCCAATTTTATTTAATCTTTTTATCGCTGACCTTGGCACCAAAAGTGGAAGTGTCCTGATAAAATTTGCAGATGACACAAAGTTGGGAGGTATTGTCAATTCAGAAAGGGATCGGGATATCATACAGGAAGATCTGGATGACCTTGTAAATTGGAGTGATAGCAATAGGATGAAATTTAATAGTGAGAAGTGTAAGGTTATGCATTTAGGGATTAATAACAAGAATTTTAGTTATAAGCTGGGGACACATCAGTTGGAAGTAACGGAGGAGGAGAAGGACCTCAGAGTCCTGGTTGATTATAGGATGACTATGAGCCGCCATTATGACATGGCCGTGAAAAAGGCTAATACGGTCTTGGGATGTATTAGGCGAGGTATTTCCAGTAGGGATAAGGAGGTGTTAGTGCCATTATACAAGGCATTGGTGAGACCCCATTTGGAATACTGTGTGCAGTTCTGGTCTCCCATGTTTAAGAAGGATGAATTCAAACTGGAACAGGTACAAAGAAGGGCTACTAGGATGATCCAAGGAATGGAAAACCTGTCTTATGAAAGGAGACTCGGGGAGCTTGGCTTGTTTACCTTAACCAAAAGATGGCTGAGGGGGGACATGATTGCACTCTTTAAATATATTAGAGGGATAAATACCAGGGAGGGAGAGGAATTATTTAAGCTTAATACCAGTGTGGACACAAGAACAAATGGATATAAGCTGGCTAGTAGGAAGTTTAGACTTGAGATTAGACGAAGGTTTCTAACCATTAGAGGAGTGAGGTTCTGGAACGGCCTTCCAAGGGAAGTAGTGAGTGCAAAAGATCTATCTGGCTTCAAGATTAAACTAGATGGGTTTATGAAGGGGATGGTTTGATGAGATAACATGATCTTGGTAACTAATTGACCATTCATTATCAGTGGTAAATAGGTCAATGGAGGGATGATAGGAGTTACTATTGAGAACTTTCTGGGTGTCTGGCTGGTGAGTCTTGCCCACGTGCTCAGGGTTTAGCTGATCGCCATATTTGGGGTCGGGAAGGAATTTTCCTCCAGGGTAGATTGGCAGAGGCCCTGGAGGTTTTTTGCCTTCCTCTGTAGCATGGGGTACAGATCACAGCTGGAGGATTCTCTGCATCTTGGGGTCTTCAAAGTTTTTGAAGGCTTCAGTATCTGAGATATAGGTGAGAGGATTATTCTAGGAGGGGGTGGGTGAGATTCTGTGGCCTGCATTGTGCAGGGGGTCAGACTAGATGATCGTAATGGTCCCTTCTGACCTTAAAGTCTATGAGTCTATGAGTCTATAAGTGGAGTCTTATCACTTTCAATTATTTTACTGTGACACTGTAACCATGATTCCTCTCAAGAAAATGCAGAAAGGCAAATTATTGAACCTGTTAGTTCAGCAATGGCATGGGGGCATATACCAATATAACTAACACTATAGAATAACTATGCATGTTTAGAAAGAGATATCTTTAAATTGGAATATAATATAAAAGGGACAGATTCTCAATGGTGTAAATCGACATTGAATTTTGCATGATAGGCCATCCCCTGCTACGTGTACTAGTGCATAAGAGACTTTGAAGTTTAATTTGCTGTTCCTGCTTATGCAATGGGCAGATAGCAGATGCCTAAGAACTAATAACATGGTCTCAAGGGTTGTGGTGGCATGAGTCAATGCTTTACTCTGCTGTACCACCTATAAACCAAAGTACATGAACATAGAAATAAACAACATCCTACTGAGTGAATAAAAAAAACCCTACTAAAAGCCATGGAATAAGAATAAAAGGGAGTATTTACAGATTTCATACTGTATCTAGTTAACTGTTGGGGGTCCAGGCTCTCAAAACAGTATTTTGCTCTCTTCAGCACTTGCTGGGGTACTTGGGTTAAAAAATTATTTAGTGAGAAAACCAATCACAACAGAATAAATTAAATTAAGAAGAAACAAATGGTAAAATATGGCAACTGCCACAGTGAAGTACAGAAGATGTATCTAAGCTGGAGTTTTCTTGATATATTAGAGGTTTGGGTACACCAAGATATTAAAATACAATTTTATGATCTGAAATAGCCCAAGTTTGTTGATATTCCAGGCAGAATGCATTTAGGAACATTTAAGACAGGTGAGGGGAGAGGAATGAAACAGCTGGAGAGATGCTAAATGAAATGTTTATGGGGATAGGTGTTCAGTAGTATATGGGTGTGTAAGATACAGTGTGAGAGTAGAATGTATTGCAGATTTGGTTTTGTAATGATTTTTGTATAATATATTTGGTAGCAAGACAATTTCAAGCCCAGCAAGAACATTTTTTCCAATATGATTTTGTGTATAGTCAAATAAAAATATCCTTGTCTGTAATTTACTTTTCAAGCAGTTAGAAAACGAGTTTAAACTTCTACCTTATTTTAATTTAGTTCATTTCCAGGAATTCCACTCAACTATCTTGACAACTTGTCAGATGATTGTTCTGTAAATATACCAACTCAATAGAAGTATTTCTTCCATCCACTGATGCCAACCCTCTAATATGTTTAAAATTAGAGTCCTCCACCTACATATAACCTTTTTTTCTCATATGCATTATTGCTAATGGAAATCACTTCTTATTTAAATCCAATTGTTTTTTTTTAATTCCAACTAATGTTTCTTACTGTATATTTGAAAATCTCATAGTAATTTTAGTCTTCAAACCACCAAATTCTTGTTAGTTCTAGGAGTAGTGAAATTACTTGTATTAAATTACTTACATTTTTTCTAAATGATAAGAATATCAATGAGTAATGTAGTATTTTTGCTTTGAAAGGCATTGCTAGTGAAAGAAAGAGAATAATGATGAACAAAGAGTGACTAAGATGAGGTGAAACTGCTTGATTTCTTGTCTCAAAGTCTACCACAAAATTCCCAATGAAGTAAGCAGGAATTGGCCGAAAATGAGTTTTGGCCCAAAGTGAGTTGGTTTTATATAACTTTTTCCCTTAGTTCTACAGGTTGGACCTCACTGTTTTGGCACCCTCAGGACCAGAGCAGTCCCAGATGAGGGGATTTGCCAGACCAGGGAAGATCCCTTATCAACATCCCCCTCAGACTGCCGACCCTCCCTGTTGCCAGCTCCTTCAGCCCCTCTGCCGGCTGGGTGACGTAGCTGCCCTAGGCCCGCTACCTTAACTGCTGTTCCAGATCCACTGCCTGCATGGCAGCATGTAGCCCTGCCCCACCTGCGGTGGCACCAGTCCTGCTGCCAGCTGGCCTTTGGCCTTGATTGGGCTGCTGACCTGTGGCTGCTCCAGCCCTCCTGCTGGGCTGCTGCAGCCCGACCTTACTGCCAGCCAGGCTGCTATGGCTCTGTCCGCACTGCTATGCAGGCCTGCTCGGGCTGCCGTGGCACAACCCCGCTGCTGGGCCAGCACACACGGATTGCCCCGGCCCTGCTACTGTCACCGGTCTGCTGAGGCCCTGTCCCCACTACCATCAACCTCACCTTTCATGGAGCTCTCAGCTGCTGGTCCTCCTGCCCCAGGCTCTCTCATTCAGCAACATCCATGGTCCTGCCGCACCCGGTTTAGAGAGGTGCAACCTGTACTAATGACAATGAATCTATTTTATTCTTCAGAAACCTTGTTAAGCTCAGTCAGGAACTCTCCTCAAAAGCTTAATCCAAAGTTTATGGAAATCAGTAGTAGGAGTTTCACTGACTAAAATGCACATGCAATGAGCCCCTAGATGACCAGACTCTGATCTAAATTTACACTGATTTTTTGAATGGAGTTGCACTTGTATATCAGTGTAGCCCAAGACCAATACTCCACTTAACTAACAAACATCCTGGTGGGTAATTGTAAGAGAAGTGACTTGCCTACGGCAACAAAAGAATGTTGTAGTAGAAACAGCTATTGAACCCAGGGCTTTTTCACCCCATATGAGCATCTTAAGCACAAGACAAACCTTCCTACAGGGCTGAGTTTCAACCATCAGTTCACAATGCTTAGATGTGAGGCTCAAACAGAAAAGATGAAAGGGAGAAGGATTTTTTTTTAAAAAATCCATCAAGGATATCTATGCAAATAGAACACTGAGAGACCTAGAAGGCACAGAGTACTTTCAGATCTCTAGTGAGTCAGAGAAAAAAACAGGATATCTGGTCCACTAACTATGCAGGAAGAGACAGCCAGCACTTCAATAGCAGGAATACCGAAGGAGATCACAAAGCTTCAAATACTTCTGTCAAAAAATGGTGATCTCAAAGGCATCTTTTCCCCCAGGAATAGTAAGTCTGATGGTATGGACAAGAAAATAAAATATGCTGAACAGAAAACATTTCATGCTGAAAACAAGGAAGAGAAAGTGAAATGCAAGATGTAAGAAAAGATGTTCACCATCTCCTAGACATAGCAGGAGGCATGGGAAAGCCCAGCCACCATTCAAATATTAGAACAACTAGAGCCAAAGTACAATGCTATTAACATTAGTCATGGAAAGAGTTAGGGACTGCATGAATACAGAATAGGAAATCAAGGTGCTGCATGCTAGACTGAACTGTGTACAATTTTAGGTGGGTATTTTCCAGACAAGAGATTTATTTAGCATGCAGAGAGAAAAAAAATCCAGAATTTCAGGACAGTTTTCTTTTACTTTAATTTGGCAATGTCTTCATCCCCAAAATAATTAAAATGTGAATACATTAATAGAACAATTTAGTGATATAGCTACTTAGAAGTATTTTAACCAGCTACATTTATCTTCATTTTTTTATTATAAGAGAAGAGTTTAACAATATTCTCAGTCTTAAAAGATGAATACCCTGAAAAAGAGGTCATATATCTCCTCTGCACTTAATGAAATCCTTAAATCAGTGGTGAGCAATCTGTGAACTACCCTTGAGGGATATCTGCTGGTGGGCTGTGAGACAGTTTGTTTACAATGAGCATCCACGGCATGGTCTCCTGCAGCTCCCAATACCTGTAGTTTGCTGTTGCTGGCCAATGGAAGCTGAGGGAAGCAGAATCCAGCATGTCCCTGTGGACCACACCAGAGAATGACAAGCTACAGCAACTAGGAGCCGTGGGGTGCCATGCCTGTGAGCGTTCAATATAAACTACCTGTCTGGTGGCCCAGAAGCGGATAGCCGTGATTGCCCACATGCAGACCGCAGGCTGGTAGATGCCCAGCATGGCCTTAAATTGTTATGCCAAAAATTAGACTTTGGGTACCTTAATAGTGATTCTAAGTAAAAGTTATGCATGTGTTTAATCACCATCCATAGAATACTTCAAAAGAAATTATTTGTTTTTCAAAGCAGGAAATTAACAAACCATTACTTTTAACCTTAGATGCTTATCTTCTCAGGAGTGATGAGTGCTCATAACTGAGAACAAGCATAGCAAGCTTCAGCAGAATAGAGTTTTATACTATAGAACATGAATTGTATAACTATTACGTTTGTTTCATGGGATTCTCTGGTCTTGGTTTCTCTAATGTGTTATCATTTCAGTGGGAATAATGCTAGTATTAACTACTGTATCCAGTCCTGATAAATATAAATGTGGTTTCAGTCAGTCACCATGTCTCTACCCAGACTCTCCTTAGTCCATTAAATTACTATTTCTGCAGTCAAATGGCATGTAGGTCCTAACCACTGCCCCTTTAAGGTTACCAGCACAATTCAGTTTGCAGAAAATTAGAAGCCACTGAAAACTTGGCTCTTCTTATCATACATTCACTCAGCTAACATTTGTGAACCTTGGCTATATAAAATACAGAGCTGTTGAAAACTGCAAAATTTTTTCTATTTCTTTTCACATGCAAAATTCTGATATTGTGGCCACTACTGACATGCCTGAATAAATTCTAAATTCTCACCCTTTTGTCCAGTAGGAATTCACTGACTTCACTATATAATTCCTACATTTTCACAGACATCAGCTGAAATTATGAAAACTACCTTTGATTTTAGTGGAAATTTATGAGAACTTCAAACCTTAGAACATAAGAACATAAGAATGGCCATACTGGGTCAGACCAAAGGTCCATCGAGCCCAGCATCCCATCTGCCGACGGTGGCCAATGCCAGGTGCCCCAGAGAAGGAGAACAGAAGACAATGATCAAGTGATTTATCTCCTGCCATCCATCTCC
The DNA here is from genome assembly GCA_032595735.1 of Pelochelys cantorii. NCBI lineage: Eukaryota > Metazoa > Chordata > Testudines > Trionychidae > Pelochelys > Pelochelys cantorii. Next base: position 92,694,379 of record CM064326.1, read on the forward strand.
TGCCCTTGTTATGAAGGCTAGGGCACCATACTTTATCCCTGGCTAATAGCCATTTATGGACCTAACCTGCAAAAATTTATCAAGCTCTTTTTTAAACCCTAATAGAGTCCTGGCCTTCACAGCCTCCTCGGGCAAGGAGTTCCACAGGTTGACTGTGCGCTGTGTGAAGAAAAATTTCCTTTTATTAGTTTTGAACCTACTACCCATCAATTTCATTTGGTGTCCCCTAGTTCTTGTATTATGGGAAAAGGTAAATAATTTTTCTATAATCACTTTCTCCACACCATTCATGATTTTATATGAATCATGCACCTTAATTGCACTTTAATGCTTTTAATGAACTTGTAATATGTCTTTGTATGTCTCTGGTTAAAAAAAACAAACAAAAGGGAGCAATGCTGGTAACTTAGGGTATGTCTACACTTGCTCCCCAGTTTGAACTAGGGATGCAAATGTAGGCGACCAAAATTGCTAATGAAGCGGGGATTTAAATATCCTGCGCTTCATTAGCATGATCTCGCCGGCGTGTTGTTCTGCTCAACAGCTGTTTTGAAAGTGAAAGTGCATGCTGGGACGCGTTAGTTCGAACCAAACCCCTTGGTTCTAACTGTTAATCCTCAAAAAATGAGTAAGTAATGTCAGTTAGAACCAAGGGGTTTGGTTCAAACTAACGCGTCCCAGCGTGCACTTTCACTTTCAAAACAGCTGTTGAGCAGAACAACACGCCGGCAAGATCATGCTAATGCGCGTCCAGGCACATACTTTCACTTTCGAAACAGCTGTTGAGCGGAGTAACACACCGGCGAGATCATGCTAATGAAGCATGGGATAGTTAAATCCCCACTTCATTAGCAATTTTAGTCTCCTACATTTGCATCCCTAGTTCAAACTAGGGAGCAAGTGTAGACATACCCTTAATGTTGGTAAATTAACTAACAATGCTGCAGAACTCTACCTGCATGCTTCAAAGTGGTGCAGTGGTGACCGTGGCTTGTCTGACAGTGAGGATAGTGGAGTGTATTCCTCATTAGGTCCTACCATGCCATTAAGATTGCCAACATAGGGAGGGGACAGTTGTCTTTTTCCTTAAGGTTGGGTGTTAGCTAAGTTGAGGTAAATTTACCATTGCCAGCATAGTCAATGGATAGCTGCACAAAATGGCTAAAACATCATGAATGAATGGGCACCTGCTCCTTGTGTATCCATGGCAGAGTTTAGTTGATGAGAAGGAGCAGAAAAGGGACTGCCTCCTTAATGTGTACCTACAACTACAGGACATTGAGGAGAGATGAGATCAGACATCCAATGGAGGAGAAGGCAAAGACAGCCTGTGATGTCCGTGGTCTGCCACTGCCTCCCACTACTCACATGACATCACAATCTGATGTTTCTCGATTTGATAGAGCCCTAAGTGATTTCAACAGGTAGTAGGAAACCTCACAGCCAATTCTGTGTCTGTACTGCCTTTCACTGTCCCAGCACAACTATCTAAGTTTTACTCTCCAGATCTAGTTACCAGGGAAGGCAATTCTAGAAATCACCATCTGAAAACAAGAACTCTCAGTTAAGTCTAATCAGTTCTCTCACTAAATCATAGAGAGGATTAGATCAAATACAACAAGTATAACAGCATTTGGTACCTCTGCATTCCAATCCTAAAGTGCTTTCTAACCCAAACTAGTCAAAATTGATCATTTTGGCAGAGCAGTTCCCTTTGCTGCACAATTAGTCAAAGCAGGCACGTGCATGAAATCAGAGCCTAGTCCTGAAGTCTTTTCTTCCATTTAATCCTAAATACAGGTTGAAACTCCCAAATCTGGGACTCTCTGGTCCAGCAAAATCCATTGTCTGGCAGGGCCACAGATGTTACTGGACCAAAGAGCCCCAGAGGCGGAGAGCCTGAGCCAGTTGGGAGAACGCAGAGCTGGGGAGCCCTGGCTGGGACAGCAGTGGCTGAGCCAGGTGGTGGCTAGGGAGCCCTGGCCCAGCTAGAGAACCCCCAGCATCAGTGGGGCTAGGTGGCAAATGGGGAGCCCCCACCCGGGCCAGGGAACCCCAGGTGTCAGCCGGGCCAGGCAGCGGTCAGGCAGACCTGGTAAAGCCCCAGTGGGAGCAGAACTAGCCTGGGCAGAGGGGCCAGTGGCGGCCAGGTGGCCCCAGCCGGGAAACCCCTGGAATCCCCAGTGGTAGTGGGGCTGCCCCAGTGGCCGCGGAGCCAGGCGGCAGCAGGTGAGCCTGGGCTGGGGAACCCCAGGGAATCCCCAGCAGCAGTGGGCTGGTGGTGTCCAAGCAGAGCTGGCAGCATCCAGTTGGCCCCGGCAGAGGAACCGAGGGAACCTCCAGCAACAGTGCATAAGAGCCCCAGTCTTGGGACCCTGGGAGTGGAGCAGCCAGCAGGGAAGCACTGACCTCCCCTGATCCAGCAAACTCCCTGGTTCAGAGCTGCTCGGTGTCCCAAAGGTGCTGGACCAGTGAGGTCCAACCAGTGTCAGGAGAGAACTCCTTCTGTGACTCATGGGGACCAATGACCACAGATCCCTACATACAGCAAATGGTGCAATATGCAAATCAAAATGGTTATAAAATGACTGAACCAAATTAACAGCTACGACACTGAATATTAATCTATCTATTCTCTATCCTGAATCCAACTTGTATATCTACACTAAATGAAAAATACAGAAAAGTACTCTAAAGCAGACATAATTCATTTGAATATTTTCCCCAACTTCTTCCATGCATCAGACATTTCAAACATAGTGAAGCTGAAAGCTGTGGGCATTGAGTTAATATAAATGCTGTAATATAGCCAGGTAAAAACCAGAGAACAATTCCAGCTACGTACCACTGTTTTCATTTTTTCTTCAAATGTCCTAGAATTCCAGTAAGCCAGAGGCATTCAGTAAGCTGGTTCTGGCAAGAAGGATTAATTTGAACATTCATGCTAGATGGGGAAGGAGGAAATTACTGCTGAATCTTATATCATATATAAAAGAGGATATTGCAAGAAAATGGAAAATTAAATGCAAATCACTGTGTAAATGAAAAGTTCTGGCTACATGGTTGCAAGCAATGTTGATGGCACACATTTCACTATATAGTACTATCCAGCAAAAATCAATATATAAATGCACATATTTCTCAAAAAAAAGAGATAGCATATGTTACTGAAGTGCAATGTAAATAAGTTCATATTCTTTTAATACTTCTAGAGTTGATTGTGTTTTAACTGGCAACCTTGTCTTTTTAAGTCATAACATTTATTAATTTAGTTTCCAATTGCTTTTAAAAGATGGGAGGAAAATAGACAATTTACAGATTATGAACCAATAAGCATGTTATACATAGAGACACAGAAGGCTATATACAGAAGACCATTTAGATGTGGTGACACTCCTCATCACATGCTTAACTTTAAAGATTCTAGAAAGGCACTGGACATCACCAAAGCTTGATTTTGACAGATATTTATATACTGTGCCTTATACTGTGAATAGGTAGAGATAGGTACCTCAGAGTAGGACAAAAGACAGTATGTTAGTGCTTTGCCCAAGGTATCTGATGGGAGATGCCAAGCCCAAGGATGTGGGCAAAGCTCCATCTCTCTTTCAGCAATAGTCCCTAAGCCAGGGATTCAAGGAGGTGCTTCCCTCTGCTTGGTGTATGTGATACCCTGTCCCCTTAAATGTTTGAGCAACCCCCCTTTCCTAGTGCAAAGTTTCACCTTTGGGTTGATTTCAGTGTTACTATAAGAGCAATAAAGTTTCCATAGCAGACAGCTGGTTTCTATCAGCTCCTCACTTCTGTGTCTTTCTATCTCCTACTCTGCTGGGCTAAATATAACTGGATTCTCGGCAGCAAGCTCTCTCTTAGCATAAGGTTCCTATGACACTTTAGCAAGAAGCCAAGAAGGAAACTGTGCTGATGCCCACCTCATAACTTTTTGCTAGAGCACTCATAGTGAGGTAGGAGACCCAGATTCAATTCCCCCTTCACACTGAAGTAAGGAAAATACTTCAGTGGGGTTCTACAAATGAACCCTGAGCTACAGGATAGTTTCATGTGAGGCCCCTTCAGTCCCCGCTGTTGAAACTGTTTCCCTGTGTATAAATACCGAAAGGTAAATTACAGAGGGAGAGCAAGAGAGAGCAAGTGTAAGAATGATTATGTAACCCTCATCTAAGACATAGGAGACTAAGCTTTTTTATACTGTTTCACATGACTGTCTCATAAACAAACCAGGGAAATACAGTGTAGATGGATCTACATAAGGTGGATGAATAAATGATTCCCAGAGAGCGAAATGGCATCTCAAGTGAGGTGTCACGGAGATCAGATCTAGGTCATGTTCTGTTGAATATGTTTATCAGTGATTTAGATAATGACATAGAGAGCACACTTATAAAACTTGCAGATGATACCACGCTGGGAGGGGTTGCAAGTGCTTTGCAGGATAGGATTAAAATTCAAAATAATCTGGACAAACTTGATAAATGGTCTAGAGTAAATAAGATGAAAAATAAATAAAATGAAAATTCAATTATGACAAATGCAAGGCACTCCATTTAGGAAAGAACAATCAATTTCTGTTCCCATATAAGATGGGAAATGTCTGCCTAAGAAGGAATTCTGTGGAAAAGGATCTGGGGATCACAACTGATCACTAACTGTTGCATTAAAAAAGTAAACATTGTTTTGAGATTTATTAACTGGAGTATTGTAAGCAAAACATGAGAAGTAATTCCTCCATTCTACGCCATGCTGATATGGCCTCAACCGGAGTATTGTGTCTAGGTCTGGAAAGGCCTGAGGACAGCAACAAAAATGATCAAAGGTCTAGACAAAATGACCTGAGGAAAGATAGAAAAAAAAGAGGGGGGAGCATTGCTTAGTCTGTTGAAGAAAAGGGAAGAGATGGGACATGATAGCAGTTTTCAAATACATAAAGGATTCTTGATAGATGGAGGAAGAAAACATTTTCTTGTTAAATTCTAATGGTAGGACAAGAAACAATGTGATTCAATTGCAACAATGGTGGTCCATATAGGACATTAAGAAAAAAATCTTAATCTCTGGAATAAATGACATAAGGCATGTCTACACCAATTGCGTAGATGAAGTCAAAATAGCTTAATTTGGCTTTTGGCTCTGTCTACACAGCAGGAAGTTGAAGGAAGAACACTCTTCCTTCAACTTCCCTTATTCCTGGTGAAATGAAAGTGATAGAAGACGGAGTAAGAAGTCCTCCATCTCAAAGTTATTTCAAAATATCATCATTTATTCCAAAATAATGCTGCTGTGTAGACATACCCATAGGGAAATTGTAGAATCTCTGTCATTAGAGGTTTTTGACGGTTACCTGTCAGGACTGGTCTATTTATTACTTAGGTTTACCATGAGTTGAAATGACTGGACTAAAAGACCTCTTTAGGTCACTTCCAGTCCTAAGATTACATTACATTATTATTATTATTACATTATTTTGTGACACATATTATATCAAAACTTTTCTGTCATATTATATTACAACATAAGTGCTAGAATTATGACATGACATTATTTGGATTTTATTGAAAACAAATGTATAGTTGTTAGAAAAAGTGTCAAAAACAATGCATTCCCATGCAATATTTTAATTTTGTGGGGTTTATATTTTCTTATGGAAATCATTCAATGAGAAAAATTTCTACCAACTCCAATTGAGTCTGAAGGTATATGTGATTGTACCATCCTTTTTAAGGCTAATGGTAACTACAGTATTTAGGAAAAAAGCCTGATAAGAAGCTGTTTTGAATAGTTTCACTAATATATTATGCACCCTCCTGTGCAATATAGAAAACAGAGCAAGGCAAAACAGCATGTACAGTAGTACCACTAATTAATTTTGAAATATAGAGCATCTCATGAAAGGAAACCCATTACAGTAGCATGTAATATAAAAAGCTTGTGCTCATTTATAATGTTTTAAAGGAAGTGAAACTAAGCAGTATGATCTCAAAAGAATTTGACTTAAAACACATTTATTTTTAATAAAAATTGGCTTGAACCATATCCTTAGATTCAAACATCCCTTACCTATGAAGCCATTAAGATGAAGACAAAGATCTGTATCCAGATTTTACAAATATCCTTAACTTTATAATGGTCTGAGACAAAATAACTTATCTAAAGATTCTGAGTTCTAGAGAATTCAAAATATGGTCCTGATCTAAATTTTGTGGATTAAGACTATTTGACTAGTCCATTTTGTGAGTTAATTGTGGGAATTCCAAGAACCTTATAGGTCTTATTGGTCAATATTCAGTTCTTAAACTCTCATTTATTAATGTCAAATAATCTTTAGGCAATGATTTACTTTATTAAATCTGCTTCCCAGTTATGTAATTCAGATGTACAACAGTATATCAAGTAACCTCTCATTGAAAATAAAATAGACATTTGTCTTTGTATTGCAGAGGAAATAACTAATTATTTAATGAAAACTAGATGAAATATGTGCAAATAAACATTTTTTAAGCTGCTAGCTGGTCTTAGTAGCATTAGCATGGCTTCATTTCATCAGTGCCACTCCTATCCATGGGAAACACTGCAATGTGTTACTGATTACAGAGAATATTTCCCTAAACTGTACAGTAGTGAATGAGTTAAACAAAAAGCAAAACAAAAGAATGTATTAAAAGTTGTTGTTTGCAGTGAAAAGTCCTAGGGAAAATAATCAGAAGCAATAAATAAACCCTGACAGTCCTGAATTTACGAAGCTTGTGGAGAGACAGAAAAGTAGGGAGAAACACCTGTGGTGAATACAAACAGCTGTAAAAGCTTGCAAAGAAAACTGGCTAATGTTATTTAGGAGACTGGGAAACTTTAGGGACAATCAGCAAACTACAAACACTTAATGATAAATATATGATACCAAAGTTCAACAAGTAGGACAGTGTCCTGGTTTGTACTGTTAGTTCTATAATGTTGTGTCTTCTAAATTAGAAGCAATGTTAAGGAAGAAATTTAAAGTTCTTCACTTTCAAAAAGTGATCAAAGGAACCAAAATTTCTCTGAGGGAGTGAAATTTGGTAAGACAGTTACCAATAATACACTGGATAATTTTTTTAAATTAAGATCATATTTATTCACTAAGAGGACTATTATTAATAACAAATATTCATAGAGATGGGTTCAAGTTAAGTTATTTGGCCCTCAGTTTGGCATTGTTTCAGAGGTTGTTCTGGTTCAAATCAGGGACTTTGGGCGGGGCCTATCTCAAATGTTTTGTTATTGATTAAAATGAGAGAGAAGGCTTGGGATCAGCACCATATGTTGTACAGGCTATTGTGTTCTTTAGCAGATTATTACAAGGAGCTCTAAATTGTAAATGTTTCAGTTTTCTACTTCATGCAGTCTTCAGAGTGAAAACCTTTCCAAAACGCACTATGCAGAAAAGTATGTTAGTGTGAGATCTGCAGGTCTCAGGGAGTGCTTTTGGATATTAAATTAGAGACTTCATAGATATTCATAAATTGAAATCCAAAAGGGCAATAAATATATTACCTCATAATGAGCCTTTCTCCACACTTAGAGTTGAAACAATAAAGATGTTTGTATAATAGAAATAAAGGAACATAACTTTTACCTTGTGCATATTTACAAAACTTTTTCTACACGTAGCAAGTGGGGAAATATAATATGTTGTATCCAACGTATTTTTGTCTCTTCAAATAAGTTTCACCTTCCCTTCTTCTATTTGTTGATTTCAAACCAGATGCCCAGATAATACAGATTAGGATACCTAGAATATAGAAAATTGTTATTATTGTATCCCTCACATCCTGTCAGTCAGTAAATGCTGTTGGTATAACTGCTTCTCCTCAGAAGATATCCTCTGCTAAAACCAACATTCATGCCTTAATGATCTTTCAGCTTGCCTAATTCAAACTCCTGCTCTCCCCTAGTGTCAGTCACTCTCACTTCATTCTTCCCCTTCCCTCCCAATGTGCAGCTATGGAAAACATTGTTTTCCGATCTAATTGTTATGACTTCCCACATACTTCTCTGTGGTTTTCCTGCCTCTTCTCTGTGGTCCAAATCTTCAAGACACAATTCTTCCACTGCCTCCATCACTACTTTAATCTGTAATCACACATTGCCTTCTTTTTTGCTTCATTTGTCTCCTTCCACAACATCTATTTGCTCACAGTTTACTATCCCTGAAAGATCCTGTGGAAATGGATGGTAAACTCATGCTCTTCCATCAAAATCTTCCAAGAAAGCAAAAACAAGAACTCTGTTTTGTCTTTCACTTTGCCAGAATGTAGTATTAAGGGCTATGCTACAAGGCAGGTTGTATGACAACAAGGTAATAAGAAGGAGTGACCGTTACCCCTCCCCTCTCCTGAGTAGGTGAGCAGAGAATGATGAATGACACAGCAGTATATTACTACTTTCTGACACAAAGGTGGGTATATTAATTTATTCCTCCCCTCTTTTGATTCCTTCCAAGACCTTTTCCATTTGGCTTATCCTTATACCTTGTCCAGTTCTGGGAGAACAGGTCTCTGGCACCCAAAAACCTCAGATGCAGCCCATATTTCATCACTCAGGCTTATTTGGCATAAAACAAAAGTATCCTGAGTTGATCAAACTCACATTTAGGTGATGGATACAGGCATACCACACATCCAAAGTTATACAGAAACCTCTTCTTTTGTATAGTTTCAGAAGGATAACTGTGTTAGTCCGTGACTTTAAAAACAATGAGCAAACCTGTGGCATCTTAGAGATTAACAAATTTGATAGCTCATGAGCTTTTGTGGGTAAAACGCCAACTAATCTGAAAGCTCATGACATAATACATTTATTAGTCTATAAGGGTATGTCTACACAGCAGGGCAAAAGTCAAATTAAGATATGTAACTTCAGCTATGTTAATTGCGTATCGGAAGTCGAAATAGCTTAACTTGACTTTTGGCACTGTCTACATAGCAGGAAGTCCAAGGAAGAACACTCTTCCTTCATCTTCCCTTACTCCTCATGAAATGAGGGTGACAGATGTCAGAGTAAGACGACTGTTATTTCGAAATTATTTTGAAATAACAGGCTTGCTGTGTAGTCCCACACTCTGTTATTTTGAACTATTGTGAGTTTATTTCAAAATAACACTGCTGTGTAGACATGCCCTAAGCTGCCACAGGACTGCTCTTACTTTATGGCTGCATCTAGACTGGCAAGATTTTGCGCAAAAGCAGCCGCTTTTGCGCAAAAACTTGCCAGCTGTCTACACTGGCCGCTTGAATTTGCGCAAGAGCACTGATGTTCTAATGTAAGAAATCAGTGCTTCTTGCGCAAATACTTTGACGCTCCTGTTCAGGCAAAAGCCTTCTTGCACAAATGCTTTTGCGCAAAAGGGCCAGTGTAGACAGGCAGCTAAGACGTTTTGCGCAAAAGCAGGCTAAACGGAAAAAAGCCCTATGGACGCTTGGAGACTCCATAGCCACAGTCAGCTCCCTGGCACTTCCTGGTAATCCTTAAAGCAGATGCAGGCTGCTGAGCTCACATGGCAGGAGCCTTCCTCGCACCGCTGGCCAGAGGTCTGCCACGTGGCCCCTGCCATCCAAGAGACACCCTCAAGCACCATGGCAGCTCCAGGGGGGGATCAGCTACCCACATCCCCAGCGCAGGAGGCCCCCAGGAGCCGCAAACGAAGGGCCCCATCCTGGTCCTCGGGGGAGCTGGACAGCCTGCTGGACCTCTGGCAGGAGGAGGAGGCCCTCCAAGACACCCGCTCCCAGCGCTGGAATGCGGACATCTTCGCCCGCATGGCCCAGGCGCTCGCCCAGCAGGGCCATCCAGCCCGGACCCTCGAGCAAGTCCGGGTGAAAGTCAAGGAGCTGCACCTGGGCTACGTGTGGGCCAGCGAGGGACAGGGGGCAGGAGCAGACACCTGCCCCTACTATGACCGGCTCCACGCCATCCTGGGCCAGACAGCCCCGCAAGCCCGGAGGTCCCCGTCGACAGCAGCATGCGCCCCCCTGTCACCAGGACCACTGAGGCGGGGGAAGGAGACAGCAGTGTGTCGGAGGATGAGGCCAGCACTGCCACCCAGCAGGCCCCCTCCGGCAGCCCCGACATCTCCCGCACATCCTTGGAGGCCGGGGAAGGATCCACCGGTGCGTGTTGCACTTTGCATTCACAAGGGCGGGAGGGGGCAGGCGCCCGGAGGGGGGAGGAGGAAAGCATGTCACTCAGGCCACGTGAGCTGCACGCTGTGTAGCATTAGGCAGTAAGCAGCACGTGCAACCACATGCACCCTGGTGACCGAGCGGCATGTGGCCATGGCAAGCAGCTCCAGGGCATGCCTGGGACCGTGCTGCTCACACACATCCGGTGGGACCAGGGCGAAGGGTGGATGCAGGCTGGAACCAGCCAGGGCCCCAGGGACTCAGGCCAGAGCCCACACCTCCATTAGGGTGCAGCACGGAGAACGGCACACTGTCCCATGCCTGGCTGTGAGGCACAGACAGGAAAACCACAGCATCACAGCCCTATGAACGTGGCCCCCACTGAGCCCCTCGCCTGCTCCCGGTGCCTTGGCTGGCTCCCCGAGGGAAGTCCCCACTGCGGCCACACGTGTCCCTGGGCTACGTGTGTGAGGGATAGTGGGAGGAGAAGGGGGGGAAGCGCTCGGGCTGCCCTGAGGGCCGCCTGAGTTTTGCTGCAAGGATGGGACACTCCCCAGTCACTCTCCTGGTTCCATCCAGGAGATATCCCACGCGATGGGGATCTGAGAGCCCAGACTATGTCTGCCAGATGTGCTCCCAGGCACTGTGTGGGGATGCCTCTCACTCCCTGTCAAACACCACTGATTAGCCCAAAGCCTCACAGCCTCCACCGGCAGGGAGTTCCACACGTTAACACAACACAAGCGCCCTCCACGGGGCCAGGACACAGACCGGTGGTTACAATACAGGGAGGAGGACCCTACTCCGGGGCGGTCCTCTTTGCAAACATACAACACGGGGGGCAGGAGGGGAACCGAGTGGGCCCAAGACACACTACTGTGGTGTCACCTGGGCTCAGGGGTGGAGGGCATGAGGTGTGGGGACAGTGGCCGGGCTGCCTGACTGACCCATCCTTTCTTCTCTTCCCTACAGCGGGACCAAGCACAAGCCGGGAACCCTCCAGTCCGGCAGCAGCAGCGGCAGCAGCAGAACCCCCAGCCGCCCAACCACCGAGGCAGAGGCTCCACCACCAGGACCAGCTCCTTCGGCGCCATGTGCAGGCCGTCAAGCGCATCGAGGCTGCCATCACTCGGCGCGTGGAGGCGGACCTGCAGTGGCGTCAGGAGTCCTGGGCCGCCTTCCAGGCCCAGTGTGTGCGGATGGCCGACTCCATTGCCACCCTCACCACCCACATTGGCCATGCCATACATTACGGCATGGCCTTGCCCCACGCCCCCACCATCCCTCCCCTAGCACTGCCCCTGCCCTCTTCTGCAATGGCCCCTCCTGCTCCTGTCCCTGCCCCTCCTGCAATGGCCCCTCCTGCCCCTGCTCCTGCTCCTGCCCCTCCTGCTCCTGCTCCTGCTCCTGCTCCTGACCCTCCTGCTTCTGCTCCTGCACCTCCTGTCCACCTCCCCGTGCAGCCTGCCCCGATGCGGCCTGCCCCCCATGTCCAGGTCTGCCCCCGCAGAAGCGGTCGCAGGGGCCACCCCTTCGAGGAGTAGCTCCTCCCCCTCCCAGTTCAAGGTCTCTTCCCCCTTCCCCTCCCCCTCCCAGTTCAAGGTCTGCTCCCCCCGCTCCCCTCCCAGTTCAAAGTCTCCTCCCCCTCTTCCCCTTGTAAATAAACACATACCAGTTTTTCTGATGAAAACAAAACTGTGTTGTTTATTGTGTTACTTGAGGTAACTTAAATAATTGATCTGAGATGCCAATTAGCCAACTAAATTTCAGAAGATTACAAAATGCGGACACCAAATACCATATCTATCACTGGTCGTTCCTTTAATTGGTCATTGGTTTGTGGCGCATAAATAAATACTGACACTTTAAGTAAAATTTAAACCACAAGACTATATTAACATAGATAACAAACAAGCAAGAAAGGTTAAAACACAAACACAAAGAATATTTACATAGTCTAAACGCAGGGACGATTGTAGTGTTGCTAGCGACCTCAATCCTTTGGTCCTTCTGGGCCTCGGGAGAGGAACTGCCAGGAGTCCCTTGATGGAAGACGCCGCCGAAGCTGGCGACCTCAATACTTTGGTCCTTCCGGGCCTCAGATGAGGAACTGCCAGGAGATCCCTCGAAGACTACTGGAATCGGGTACGTTGACTCGAGCCTTCCGCACGAACCACGAATCCTCTTCCTGTTCTTCGGGACAGCTCGAACCGGCAATGGTGGCCTAAAACCTAGCCTCAACTAAAAGAAAAACCCTAGCTTCGTCCGACGCACCCGACGAACATGCACAATGGCAGACGATATGCTTCGAACCGACGCTGCCTGACAGAACAGTCATGACGACGATAGCTAATTTAACTAAACCTAACTCTGGATCCAATTTATACTGGTAGGTGCAAGCCTTCCGCTTGACCTGACCTGACAGACAAGACTACCAGGAGTCTTCGTACCCAACAAAACAAGTATAACCAAGTAAATTTACAATTGGGAGTTAAGGGGAGGGGAGGGAGAAGGGTACGGGATGGGAGGGAGTTGTATGGGGAGACTGAGGCAACTCTACTATGGGCCCTGTGTGAACATGCCCGTCAGGGCCTCTCGGATGCGCACCCCATCCTGGTGCGCCTGGTGGATGGTAGCTGTGTGAGGCTGTTCATAAGTCTGTGCCTCAGCTGCCATCCATGCGGGGAGGAAGGCCTCCCCACTCCGCTCCACAACGTTGTGGAGCACGCAGCATGCAGCCACTACCTCCACTGCATTCCGCTCACCCATCTCGAGACAGGTGAGCAAACAACGGAAGCGGGCTTTTAAGCGGCCGAAGGCGCACTCCACTCCCGGTTGAGGCGGTCATTGAACCGGGCCCGGTTCTGGTCCAGCCACCCCGTGTAGGGCTGCATTAGCCAGGGCAGCAGGGGGTAGGCCGCATCCCCGATGATGCAGATGGGCATAGGCACATCCCCGACAGTCAACTCCCACCGGGGGAAGTAGGTACCCGCCTCCAGCCTGCGAAACACTCCGGAGTTGCGGAGGATGCGGGCGTCGTGTGCCCTGCCGGACCAGCCCGCATAGACGTCCAGGAAGCAGCCCCGGTGGTCCACGAGGGCTGGAGAACAGTCGAGCAGTACCCTTTCCTGTTTGTGAAATGGGCTGCCGATGCTCCGGGACCCAGACGGGGATGTGGGTTGCATCCAGGGCTCCCCCACAGTTGGGGAACCTGAGGGCAGCGAAGCCGGCCAGCGTAGCGTCCACGTCGCGCAAGCGGATCACTCTTGGGAGCAGGACATTGTTGATGGCGTGGATGACCTGCAGAAGGGTGCAGAGAAACACAGGGGAACACATCACATAAGGCAGGGGTGAGTGGCCCCTTGGCCCCCCACCGTGATTCCCTCTGTCCTCACGCACACACACACACCACGGCCCCCTCGCCCCACGCCCTCCCCCACCAGCAGGACTGTGCAAGGGAGGGACGGCCCAAACCCCTGGGTGACCCAGCCTGGAGACTTGGCTGCCCCTGGGCATGGAGTGCAGCATCCTCCCCCCACTGCACTCCCCCTGGGACTTACCTCCATAAAGATGACACCGACAGTGGATCTGCCCACCCCGAACTGGTGTGCCACCGATCGGTAGCTGTCGGGGGTGGCCAGCTTCCATAGCGCGATGGCGACCCTCTTGTTCACGGGGATGGGTGCACGCAGCTGGGTGGAGGCTCTCTGGAGTGCAGGGGCGAGCCAGGCACACAGCTCCAGGAACATCTGCTTTTGCATGCGAAAGTTCCAGAGCCATTGAAAATCAAGTTGGTCCAGTGAGATCCCCAACCCTGAGCCCTGAGCTTAGAACATAAGAACATAAGAATGGCCATACTGGGTCAGAAAAAAGGTCCATCTAGCCCAGTAGCCTGTCTGCCGACAGCGGCCAACACCAGGTACCCCGGAGGGGATGGACCGAAGCCATTTGTCTCGTGCCATCCATCTCCAGCCTTCCACAAACAGAGGCCAGGGACACCGTTCCTACCCCCTGGCTAATAGCACTCCATGGACCCAACCTCCATGAATTTATCTAACTTCTCTTTAAACTCTGTTATAGTTCTAACCTTCACAGCCTCCTCTGGCAAGGAGTTCCACAGGTTGACTATGTGCTGTGTGAAGAAGAACTTTTGCTTATTAGTTTTAAACCTGCTGTCCATTCATTTGGTGTCCTCTAGTCCTTCTATTATGGGACACCACTCATGCTTTTATAGACCTCTATCATATCCCTCCTCAGTCTCCTCTTTTCTAAGCTGAAAAGTCCCAGTCTCTTTAGCCTCTCTTCATATGGGACCTGTTCCAAACCCCTAATCATTGTAGTTGCCCTTTTCTGAACCCTTTCCAAGGCCAAAATATCTTTTCTGAGGTGAGGAGACCACATCTGTAGACAGTACTGAAGATAATCCGGCACCCCCTGGGTCCCAAAGGTGCCGGATTATCGGAAGTTTACTGTACAATGGATCTTCTATCAGTCTGGAAAGTACCTCTGTTTTAAGAGCAGTGCCTGGGCATTAAGTCATCATTGCTTAAGAAACTCCAGCTAGTACAAGTAATCTGATCAATAAAATAGGGTACTGTGATCACTTCATATCTGTCCTCCATTCTTTTCAATAGCTTCCCATAGAATATTGCATAAAGTTCCAGGTTTCAGGCCTTATCTCTAGAGTGCTCATGCGCCTTAGTTCAGGTTATCAAACTCTGGTTGATGACCTCTAATACAATGGAAGTTTCTATAATAAGGGTATCTGTGCAGGAAATAGAGTTTCCTCAAGGACCAGTCTGAGATTTTGAAACAAACTCCAACAGGAAGTAAGAACCATCATACACTTCGTCAATTTTTGCTCCAAGTGCACAGCACATATTTATCTTCTCTAATATAATCACATAACAGCATGCATATTAGAATAACAAAACCAAAAAAAACCCTACCAAACTAAAATACTATACGTGCATACTTAAGTCTTTTGCAGCATGTCAACATATCAGTGCTAAAGCTGAAATAAACTACAACTTGAGCTATGTCATTGTGTAGCTTAAGTTGAAATAGCTTATTACAGCTTTTGGTGCTGTCTATAGAGCAGGAAGTCTGAGTTAGAGCACAATATAATAGATGCCCAACTTAAATGTATACCTCAAATTAAAAAACACACACACACAGTAAGAGAACCAAAAAAGACCATTGTGGCTTAACAACCAAAGAAAAAAACAATGAGAGATGAAAAGACATTGTTTAAAAAGTGGAAGTTAAATCTTAGTGAGGAAAATACAAAGGAACATAAACTCTGTCAAATGAAATGCAAAAATATAATAAGAAAACCCAAAAGGAGTTTGAAGAACAGCTAGCAAAAAACTCAAAAAGTAATAGCAAAATGTTTATAAGTACAGCAGAAGCAGGAAACCTGCTAAAAAACTGGTGGGGACCCTGAACAATCAAGATGCTAAAGGAGCACTCAAAGACGATAAGGCCATTACCAAGAGACTACATGAACTCTTTGCTTCGGTTGTCACGACTGAGGATGTGAGGGAGATTCCCAATCCTGAGTCATTCTTTTTATGTGACAAATCTGAGGAATTGACCCAGGTTAAGGTATCATTACAGGAGGATTTGGAACAAATTGATAAACTTAACAGTAACAAGTCACTGGGACCAGATGGCATTCACCCAAGAGTTCTAAAAGAACTCAAAAGTGAAAATGCAGAACTATTAACTGTCATTTGTAACCTATCCTTTAAATCAGCTTCTGTATCTAATGACTGGAAGTTACTAAATGTGATGCCAAATTTTAAAAGGGCTCTTGAGGTGATCCTGACAATTACAGACTAGTAACTCTAATGTCAATACCAAGCAAATTAGTTGAAACTATTGAAAAAAGAATAAATTTGTCAGACACATAGATGAACAGAATTTGTTAGGGAAAAAAGGGAAATCATGCCATAAAGGGAAATCATGCCTTACTAATCTGCTAGAGTTCTTTGAGAGGGACAACAAACATGTGGACAAGGAGTATCCAGTAGATATAGTGTATTCAGATTCCACAAAGCCTTTGAAAAGGTCCCTCACCAAAGGCTCTTAAGTAAAGTAAGCTATCATGGGATAATAGAGAAAGTCTTTCATGGATTGATAACTGGTTAAAAGACAGGGAACAACAGGTAGGAAAAAATGGTACATTTTCAGAATGGAGAGAGGTAACTAGAGGGGTCCCCCAAGGGTTTGTCCTGGGACCCATCGTATTCAACTTATTTATAAATGATCTAGAGAAAGGGGTAAACTGCGAGGTGGTAAAATTTGCAGATGGTACCAAACTGCTAAAGATAGTTAAGACCAAAGCAGACTGTGAAGAGCTCCAAAAAGATCTCACCAAACTAAGTGATTTGGGCAACAAGATGCCAAATGAAATTTAATGTTGATAAATGTAAAGTAATGAACATAGGAAAAAATAATCCCAACTATATATACAATATGACAGGATGAATTTAGCTACAAATACTCGAGAGAGAGATCTTGGAGTCATTGTGGATAGTTCTCTGAAAACATCCACTCAATGTACAGCTGAAGTCAAAAAAGCAAACAGAATGTTAAGAATCATTAAAAAAGGAATAGAGAATAAGATGGAGAATAGCTTATTGCCTCTATATAAAACCACAGTGTTCCCACATCTTGAATACTGCATACAGATATAGATGCCTCATCTCAAAAAAGATATATTGGCATTGGAAAAGGTTCAGAAAAGGGCAACAAAAATGATTAGGGGTTTGGAGTGAGTGCCATATGAAGAGATATTAAATAGACTTGGACTTTTCATTTTAGAAAAGATAAGATTAAGGGGGGATATGATAGAGGTGTATAAAATCATGAGTGGTGTGGAAGAAGTGAACAAGGAAAAGTTATTTACTTATTCCCACAATATAAGAACTAGGGGTCACCACATAAAATTAATAGGCAGCAGGTTTAAAACAAACAAAAGGAAGTTTTTCTTCAAACAGCGCATGATCAGCCTGTGGAATACCTTGACAGAGGAGGTTGTGAAGACCAGGACTTTAACAGGGTTTAAGAAAGAACTAGATAAATTCATGGAGGTTAGGTCCATCAGTGGCTATTAGCAGGATAGGTAGAAATGGTGTCCCTAGTCTCTGTCAGAGGCTGGAAATTGATGACAGGAGAGGGATTGCTTGAAGATTCCCTGTTCTGTTCACTCTCTATTGGGCATTTGGCATTGGCCACTATTGGAAGACAGGATACTGGGCTAGATGAACCTTTGGTCTGACCCTGTATGGCTGTTTTTATGTTCTTATGTTCTAATCTAAGACATAGTTGTACTCCTCCAGATATCCATACACCACAGCTTGTCTTTGTACTATGGTAAAGACAAACTTTTATGGACCCCTTAGACCGGTGTTTCCCAATTTTATTTGGCCATGGAATGCTTTTAAACTCAAAAGAATTTTGTGGAACCCCTAATAACAATCTTATATATGGAGCTGAAAAAGTAGACCACAAATAAGTAAGGATAATAATAAACAAATGCTAAACAAGGTTATGATATATAGATTAATCTATTATAGTCAGTTTATATTTGTCACGGTTAAATTTTTAAATACAAGAAATCACGCAACTATACTGAAGTAAAGTATTTGTGAGAGCACTGCCTGTGTACTCCCATACAAGCAACTGGTTTGACGGCTGAAGCTTCGACTTTGTCCGATGTGGTGCTAGTATATTCTTATTCAGTCACCCATGTGATCCACACTCCCTGAGAGTGAGTACAGAGATTTATGGTGGTATATAACAGGTGACTACATCACAGCGCTGAATAGCGTCATCATCATCCCCACTCTCTGGCTAAGCCGGCATTACACAAGGACACTTATCATGGAAAGCACAAATGAAAATTGTTTTCAATAAAATTCATAAATGCTTAAATATTAATTATTTTTTAAATCATAAAATATTATTGTAATAGAATTTTCTCGCTGAACCCTTATTTTCACTTCGCAGAACCCCGGGATCCATGGAACACTATTTGGGAAACACTGACTTAGACATAGTATGTGAACCCCTACTGATTCACAGATCACCAGTTGAGAATCACTGGAATAGAAGACACATATACCTTCCTGAAGAAATTCGACTCGTTTCTATATTTATAATCAAATATTCAAAGCAATGTCTATGCCACTGATGAAATGTGGAATATATATCAGTTATAGGTGTTTTTAATTATTAGTTTTCCTAGTAAATCTTGTTCTTATATTTCTTAAGGGAGGAAAAGGCTGTGATCTATTAGGCTTTAATAAACCTGGTGGTTTGCTGTTAGAAAGACTTCACAGCCATTGAAATGTCATGGGGGCAGTATGATGGGCCAGAAGGCTTAAGAAGAGAAATCTATGTGAGAAATAGCTGACAAGAAGCAGATTAGCTACATAGAGTCAGCAGGAGAACCTAGAGGTGAAAGTGAGTACAAACTGTGTAGGGAGAAGCAGCCAATCCCCTGAAGGCTTAGTAAGTTCTGTGGAGGATAGAGAGCATTACATATTTGCTACTGGTGTTAACTGCTACAACCATCAGGCTAGTGAAGAGACGCAACACAGTCCCTGCTGTTGATCCATCTGCGTAACATTTCACATGCCAGTTTCTTTAATTAGGGTGGTCAGGAAGAGGTTCCCTGTGGAGACAAACTAAGTAGAACAGAAAGAAAAAGGAAGTATTTTTCCTCTCATAGCATTCATTCCGGTTGTTTTCTCTCTCTTTTTTTCATTTTGATATGTTTTTGCGTCTATTGCTTCTGATAAGCGTCCAACACAAACTTTTGCTGGAACAAAATTCATTTATTCTCCAACAAGTGCAAGAATTACAAGGTGATTAGTTTTTCCCCTCATTATTTACAAAGTACAAATGGCAATTATGGCTAGACTAAGGCCATGGGGGAATACAGTAAGATGTTAGAATAAACACTATTGAAGGTAATACTTTAGTAGATTTTGCCAGCAATCATAATCAGCAAATTAAAAAAGCAACAAAATTATATGTTCTATAGCTGTAGATTTTCTGTTATCTAGTGGATAGTTAAGTACCAATTCCTGAATCCTCAGAGTAATATAGTGCAGTGTAATTATATTTTGTATTGATAATAATGATTATCAAGATGTTTGCAGAAATGCTTTCCTTGCCTCTTGATTTCTTTGTTTCCTCTCTTTGCCAGTTATCCAAGGCCCATGAACTAGCTGAAAGCTTTAATTCAAAGTTATTCCATTTGTATTGAATGTATTTCCATTAATGAGATTTTGACAAAGTTGTGATATGCTGGAAGCACTTTAATAGGTTGCTTTTATGGGCCCTGATCCAAATCCCACTAAAGACAATGGAAAGACTCCCATTAACTTCAATGGTCTTTTAGTCAGGTCCATGATATAGTTAAAATTAGCAACCCGTTAAAATTAAATCCATTCTTACTCATTTTGACTAATATTATAATCTGCTAATAGTCATGTTGATTTCAGTGTCCATATGCTTCTCCCTCTCTCTCTCTCTCTCTCTTGTTTGCTCTGTATGTTGTATTTCTCCAAATTGATGAATAATGAATCATCCTAACTTTGACACATTCTGATCCTTGCAGTTTTCCTCATATTTAACAATGGAAACTGTGCTACACACTCTTTGATTAATGAGATTATTCACAGAATAAGTTACTACTCAATCTGTTTCTATCACTACATACAACTAAAATACTATAGACAAGTTGATTAGTAGCAAAGACCTATAAAGGAGTGGTGTTGCTAGACCCAGTGTTGTGTGATGAGAATTGAAGTCTTTGGGTGTAGTAGACTAAAAGGAAGTAGGAAATGTGTGTGTAACACTGAGATCAGGGGTTGCTGTTGCATGACTGTTTCTGGGGTTCTGTGACTGATGTCTTAACAAACATTACTGTGTTTCAACCTTTTTGATCTCAACCTCCACGACTCAATAAAAAGTTACCTTTATTGTGAAAGAAGAAAAGGTTACTTACCTTACAGGTGTTTAGACCCTATGGATATTCCAGTATTGGAATATGAGTCTGAGGATTAGAAGTGGAGGTCGGTCGACATACAGCAGAGTATGGGACACTACTGTCTTGAAGACATGTTACAGTGAATTGTGGCCATGAGCTTCCTTGGACAGAAAGGGTGACATTTTGCATTACCCAGAATGGTGAAAAGACGCAAATCTGTCAGACACTGCAGAAGACTGTTCTCATTCACGGTCCTGCTTAAAGTGTCTGCTTAAGGAGTCTCTGATTGTGTTCTGGAGGCCTGGCAGATAGATTGTTGAGATTTCTATCTGGTGTGAAATGTGCCAGTTCCTTAGGCTATGTCTACACTACCAGGTATTTCAAAATAAGGGTATGGCTACACGGAAGGGCTAATGTCAAATTAAGCTATGCAATTTCAGCTATGTCAATTGCATAGCCGAAGTCAAAATAGCGTACCTCAGCTTTTGGCACTGTTTAAACTGTTGTGTAGATGCTCACATAGTTATTTCAGAATAACAGCCACTATTCTGAAATAACTTTGTTATGTAGAGACACCCTCAGTCTCCAAAGATGAGTTTGATGAAACATTTACACAGCATATGATAGAGGAGAGGAGACGGCTCGATGCCTTTGACGAGAGCATAAAAATTGCCTCTGAGAGGGTGGTACAGATTTCTTGGTTATAAAGGAGGTTAGACCTCTGTTTTGGAAGCTGAAAAAAATGGACACCAAAATGCTCCATATTGAGATTCATGCCATTTAGAAGGAACTGTTGGCAGCTAGCATGCACATCCCTATACACCCTTGCATAGAAGCACTACATTGCACTGGTACAGGCTGGCCAATAATACTTAGAATTTTGTAGTCATACAAATGCATGCACAACTTATGGTGAAGCACTCTTGCAGATGTTATGCACAAAGAAGAAAGCTGTTTAAAATGTGCCATAGATTCCATAATTAACTATGAGAAGAAATGCCTGTGGCACATCTTATGCAGAAGTTAAGGATGACTCATTATTCCTCAATTTGGATAAATGGAATACTCCTAGCCAAAGAAAGAAAGAAAATACATATACATCACAATGATAGAAAATATAAACACTTTGTTATTATAGCAACCACTTTTATTGTAAAAATGTCAGAAAGAAAGGAAAAGAGGAAGTTCTGCAGAATTGTTATTAGGCAGGCGCAAAACTAAACTGTGTTCCTTGTTTTAGGATTCCATGTTCATGTAAAAATAACTTAATATTATAGTTATAGTTCTTGAACTGAAGCTGATCACATGAAAGTAGCACATTTAATTTTCCATTTTAAAAATTTATATTTTTGTTAATTCAGATGCTACAAGATCTTGTGACAAATATAATAATATTTTGGTGTTGATATGCTGCTTAAAGATTTACAATGCTTTTGTAGTTTGGAATCATTAGCCTGACTCTGCTGCCTAATTTTTTTTAGCAAGGATTGCTTGAGGTAAACACACAAACACAAAAGATACATGTATAGTAATTATCCTTAATGTTATGGATGACAAGGTTCCCTTCCCTCAGTCTGTTTTAGATTAGCTAAACGTGAAGTATGTAACATTTGCCATATATTTTTTAAAACATATTTTTAAGAATCCCAGGTTTTGACAGTTCTTACCTTGCATGGTGTTTTAAACATCCCATCCACTGAATCTCACTGAAATCAATAATGAGTGACACAGCTGTATCCAAGGGCAGAATTTGGCTGTATGAATCTGTTTCTCTAACATTCTGTTTTTTTCTCATGGTTTTACTCATAAGATACCTGTGGGTTCACTTTTACATTCAAAATAACTGGTGAGTACAATTTAGATAATTTAGATGCTAAATGCTTTACTGTGTCAGACTATCAGAATAATACATGAATGAGTAAAGAATTTAAATTACACCATTACACTGAAAAGATTATGAGCACAAAATGTTATGCATGAACAAAGCCTTAAAAATATTAAGGCTACATTTTTCCAATGTGGATATCTATTTCACATTTTCCAAATATGTTCAGGAAGCTTTAAGAGCACAGTGTGCTATGTCCCTCTGGAGATCTGATGTTTGCATGCAGAGAATAGCACTAAATTGCAAACAAAGTTTTGATGAACAATCCTTGGACCTGCATTTTCTGCAGACACAACTTGGAACTGGAACTAGGCTCATAATAAAATTGCAGTTTACTGAATCAGATAATGGCTCTTCATCTCCTGCTACTTACATGATTTTTTGACATTAATTATCACTGTTGATAAGTAGACTTACAGAATTTTTTTTGTTCTCTTTTCTTTTAAACTTAGATCAACAAAGGAAAGAAAGGGGACAAAACAAAATAAAAGACCCAAGTTCATTTCATACTACAAACTCTTGCATGTATCCACCTTGTATTTTTGTTGGTCAGATATTTTGTTTGTTTAGGAACCTTGCAAAACAGTTGAGATATAATCAAATCTGCTCCTTTTGGAAACAGCCGGACAATAAAGACCCCACTATGACAGAAGTACAGGAGAACCTGGATGTGGTTTCATTAGGTCACAACTTTGTGTTCATGTGTCTGGGTGTTACCTGGTATGCAGATAATTACAGAACTATTTGCATATCCCCCAGGAGCTACTGGCAGAACTTCCTCTGCTGAGACTTACCCCTTGCAGCTTTCAAATCAGGGTTGGGGGGGGCAGATATAAAGAACGTGGGGGGGTTGACTGCCAATGGTATCAGTTAAAGGATTTCCAGTTCCTCTGCCCTGGTTTTTGCTCCTTCAAAAAGTATCTCCTTTAAATCCTACTACACAGCCTGGTCCTAGAAAAAAGAGGTCTTTAACTGCACAGATATGTACATAAAAGCTCCCCCTACTCTTCCAGTCACTGGGGGATGATGAAGTGTCCCCATGCTGACTTGGTATGGAGCTTCCCGCCAATTTGCAGGTAACCATCTGGCTCTATTTCTCTCAAAGGGGGGAGATGCCTTTTCCAATAAGCCATACAAAGGGTTACATTATTTTATGTATGATGAAGTCATTTTCATTTACACCAAAATTAATTTACATGATTGCTCTAGGAATGTAAATGGGTCATAAAGTGAATCTGAGTAAGGACAATTTCCACTGCCAGAGTGGTGGAAAGAAACTTGAGTAAAAGAATAAGGGATAAGGAACCTGACCTGAGAGAGAGGGGCATTATTATGGACTTTGACCACTAAACCACTCTGCCCTGAGAGGGGAAGCTGGTTACAGTCTCTGGTTGCTAGGCCATTCTTCTCTGAGAGAGTGTGGCATTGTTATAGGCTCTGACTGATAGGCCACACTACCCAGACAGTGGGTGGAACTGAAATATGTGGGGTGGATAATGTTATTGGATGAGTCACTGAGGGCCTGATGTCATCCCTCCCCCAGGAGGGTGGACAAGACTCCTCATGGCAATACAAGAAAAGATTGTGCATAGTCCTGAAAGTAAGTCAGTTGTTAGTTAGATTCCTCAGCTTTGATTAATCCATTTAACAGTTTACTGGGAAGTGTGAGGAGTGTCTTTAGTCAATCAGTAGCAAAACAAAAGAGCTGCCTAAATGTGCATGTGAAGTGTGAGAGATTCTTCAACATCAGCACAACTTTCACTTCTTTGATGAGGAACCAGCAGCAGTCGGAGGACTGAACAATCATTTTTGATAACACACAATAGCGTACAGTTTATGCCCTCGTAGATAAAGCAGCTTTGATATGCTGGCAAATGGAAAGAATTTGTGTATATTTTAAAAGATTCTTTATTTACTCCTAGCCTATTTTAATCACACATGCCTTGTGAGGATTTTTAATATTTTCCCCTACAAGACACCTTGCAAAATTAATTTTCAGGAAGAGATAAAGGAAATACTTTCTTGGATTAGAAGTGAAGCTCATTATACCATCTTTCTTCTCTGCTTACTGTATGCCCTTCTAGATGCAAATGGCTGTTGTATGATACTTCTTTCTATTCTTTCCTGGAAAGCCCTTTACTACCAAGGAATATGACTTCAGGAGGTTACCAGAAGCATTATATATAATCTCAGGGATTTGACTGCTTCTTGAATGAGGTAGTGCCTATCTTGATGGCTTTAGAATACTAGGGAAATTATGTTCCCTTTTGGTAACATCACTTTAAGTATGAGGTAGTTGTCATTATCAGCAAATCATGTCGGAATGAAGAGAAGTATTTAAAAATTATGCTTGTCCAAAGCATGGAGTAATTTAGATAAAAGCCCCAGGGATTCTCTAAATTATGCTTAACTGCCCACAGCTACAAGAAAATGATTTAGAATATGGCAGATATTGGGGAGTAGGGATGCTTTAGTTGCAATTCCTTTCTCTCAAAATGAGGGTGGAGGTGTCAGAGTTCTACATGAACCTTTTAATAGAGTTAAGGAACCCAATTTTCTGCTTCCTTGCCGTTGGCTAGTCCAGTCTGATCTGATGTTTTACCTCCACATTGTACTTAATTTTCACAGTTGTAAATGACTACACATGGTGCAGCTCCAGGAATCTACTGAAGATGGTTTAAAGATTAAATAATAAGATTAAAATAAGTGTGGTTAGAGAAAGAGATCAGGACCATGTATCAATGTAGAGAGTTTATAAAATGTAAGAGAATGACAGCAAGACAAAGAATGACTTTTGAAGACTTCAAAGAATACAGACACTCTTATATTGTCAGGTTACATTCAGCTAGCCATTTGTTCATTATAGGATTTAAATGAAAGTAATTGTTTTCCTGGCAAATCAGAGCCTATTTACTCTGGATTTATCTCTCCCTCCATTCAAGTTTTACATTGTGTAAGTATTCTGACTTCAGTAGAATTATTCCTAATTTATGCTCATATTAGAGGAGAACTATTATCCAAAATATTGTTTTGGTTACTATAGGGGCATGCTGTCTCACTGAAGGATTAAAGGAGAAGAGAGTCTTCTCTTTCTAAAATATTGTTTTATCAAAAGATTAAAAAATTAGTGTTGGCACGGGGAAACCTCTCTGCACTCAGATAGCCTCGAGAGCGGGGGTGGCTCGCGGATCTGAAAGGGGCAGCATGTTTCTGTCTGCACGGGACGCCGGTGCAGACTTCAAAATGGCCACCTTCAAAATGGCTGCCTTAAAAGAGCAATGCCTGCTCTGCTCTTAAAAGGGCTGCAGCCAGGCCCTTTTTTTCCCCCTCAACAACTTTTTTCCCTTGGCTCTTTGTGCTGTATCCACCACTATTTTGGCTCTTCATCTGTAATGGGTTGGCCACCCCTGCTCTAGAGTAGCATGGGGAAGTGATTTCTGGCCTGTTCACACTCCAAACCTGCAGGCTCTACAATAGCCGCCTCTTCATCTCCATGCCCTTTCCATCATGGGTGCTGCCCCCAGGGAGCCGGGGACTGATCCATCCCCTAAGCACCATACCCTGCTGAGCCACCTCTCTGAGCAGTGTGCTGAAACTCCTGCAGTCTGGTTCCCTGGGCATTGGTGCACCATGGATTATTAAGGCTTAACCCCTTCCTGCCCACACACAGTATCTGGGGAGATAGGAAGAAGCTGGGCTATGTCAGTGGCCAGTAGCAGCCTGGGGTTTTTACCTTTCCATGCTATGCAATCTGGAAGAGAGTGAGGGTGGGAGAGAAGAAGAAATGAACAAGGACATGAGCTCCACAAAGACATGGGCCAAGTCATCCTTTCACCACTTCTTCATCCACTGCAACAAGAAGTAGATCCCATCTCTTTCCTCTTGCACAGTGCCAAAAGGTTTCTTCTGCCTATTTTCTGGTATAAACCCTGCCTCAAGGAGATAGGGTGCCAGGTATCAGGAATGGTATCAGCCACACATGGAGGGTGGAAAGTGTTGGGCAGGGAGGGTGAGGTCAGTTGGTCAGTCATTCACCCCCTGTGAGAGAGGTGCACAAGAGTATGTGTGTGTATGTCACCCCATTCCATATATGGGTGGATGAGGTAGGTCCGTGTGTATCACTAACTCCCTGTGTGAACCCTAAAGTCTTATGAAGATTAATAAAAAGCATCCAACTATGCAATATTTGTTTCAATGAGGGCTCTATCATCTTGACGTTAATTTGAAGTTTTCTACTGCACAGTTCTGATTGAATGCCATTGAACTCTCTTGAATATGAGAAATTTTATCAAGTATCTCTTATTAAGTAAGCATAGAGAAATATGTTCACCCTACTTATGTCAGAATATATCACAATCATATTATGGGATTCTATTGCTCTTCCTTTCATAGTATCTAGATATAATACTCAAAAGTTTATATAGATTATAATGGCTAAATGTCAGAGAAAACAGTGTTCAGCCCCTAGGATAAATAGAAGCCAAAAGGAAGCATGCTGTAACAGTTAAACACAGAACTGCAATGGGTTATTTCCTTGCTCTGCCACAGACAGATAGTCTCATTTATCTTATTTGACTTAATGGATCAGTTTACAGGTACAGAATATGATTTACCTCAGGGTGATGTTGTAAGGCTTAATTCATTACTGACTGCAGAGTGCTTTGATGCTTGATAACTGAGTGTTCTCACCCAGTGCTTACCACCTGGCAAAATTGGGCCCAGAAACATCAGTTCAGAAAAATGCTTCAGAATATGGTATTTTAAATTTAAGCTAGATTTGGTCAAAAAAATCCAAAATTTCAATTAATGAAGATTGTTCACCAAACTGTTGAATTTTAATACGAGGAAAAAGAACAAGTAAGCTTTGCAAAACGTGTCACAGATAGTGTGCTGATTTTGATAAGTGTTACTTCTGCAAAATCTTCTGTTAATAGTCTACACTAGCTTTTACATAATTTATAGGAGCATATAATTTTATTAGTCTATACTAGCCTATAAATCTTTTGTTATTAGTCTACACTAGCCTTTTATTTGTTTGATAAATGTTAAGCTTTCTTGTTATTGAAATCCAAGTCGGTGACCTTTCAATAAAAACTCGCCACAGCCAGGGAACGCATCCACTTTTTCGGATCAGTTTCTGAAAAAGCAGGTGTGTTCTTTCAGAAGCCCTGTATTCCTCATTTTATGAGGAATAAGGACTCTTCCAAAAGAGGAGGTTTTTCCCACATTTGGCCCCGTGTAGACAGGCTAAATGTCAGAAAAGCCTCTTCCAAAAAAAGAATCGGAAAAAGGTACACAATTGTGGTTTGCAATTTGCTTACCTTTTTCTGAAAAATAACTGCAGTGTAGACATAGCCTAAGAGAGGTAATCATGCAAATGCTATTAGACTACCCTAATTAAATACTAAAGGAAAAAAACAATATTCATACACACAAAAATTCAGACAGGTTTAAGAATTCCTTCCATGGTTCTATAGGGTTTTTAGAACTAGAAAACTCTTGAAATTAGCTTTCCAGGTTCCAAGATTTATTGGGAAGAAAATTAATAAAGACATTACATGAGGCAGGCTCATTCACACGGCATCTTTGTGGCTTGGTGCTAAAAAAGTCTCATAGGAACAGACTTTCATTATTAGTCTTATCCAAGAGATAATTCAATTTCATACCTCCCCATATTCACTCTTTATTTTGTGCCTCCTAAACAAAGCTGGATCACACAGTTTGATTAGTCTAGCTAATTTTAAGGGACTGACAACAATATTAAGAGTTATTATGCCATTATATCCTTGTAAGCAAACGAGTAAGAAGGCATTGGACATGTTTTAGAATTGTGGAAAATATATACTTCTGAATGGTCTCTATTTTGTTGTTGTTGTTATTGTTACTATGATTATTCAAAGAAGGAAGGGTGAGGCCACAGGTTGAGGATGGCAATCAGGTCAATGTAGTTCAGTGACAAAATGGAGATTCAAAGCTGGTGGTGATAAAACTAGGGATGCTGGGAGTGCTGCCATACCCCATGGCTTGAAGTAGTAATAAGAAACACCAAATACACAGTTACCATGGTTACACCATCAGCACTCCCACTAATAACTTTGATACATATCCTTTTGGTCATTAATTTTTATTCCCTTCCTCTAGAGTGCAAATTGTGAAGGGATGAAGTTTTGTGCACTCTCCCTCTTTGTGGGCATAGTGGGAACAACCAACACTGTCTTCTGTCTACTGATGCTCCACAATGGTTTTTCTGGTGTCTATGGGGCCTTGTTTTGTTAGGCAGGAGATGACAACTCTTGTGATAAACAAGTACCTCACACTTAGTAATGCTTTTCTCCTGACTGTAGGGTTTCCAGTTTCATAGCAACTACTGTTATAGTTACAAAGTAAACACTTAAGTATTACCTTATACCATAGAATATGGATATTGTGAAATTAATGAATTCAGTGATTCACAAGCATTTAATAAAGTTCAAAACACTAACATCTCTGTAAGTCTAGTAATTATTTTAACAGTGATTTCCAGCTGTTCAGTAAGGTTTAGGAGTCTTGGTTTGAGCTGGTCTCTGGTCTATTAGCATCACAATTACAATTTAAATATCAATTTATTTGTTGTATGTATTATTTCACTGCTGTTCTTTCTTGAAGAAATGTCTAGCCAATATGCTTATATCTAGCCAATATGCTTATCTGTTGTTGTAAGATGCAGTTGTAAAGTTGGGGCAAGTGAGTAGGTTAGTTCTCTCCATTATTTGTTCTGCAGTGTGCTCCTATAATTTAGTGTTGTTCATTGATCTCCTTGACTTTCAGTGTCTAGAGCTATCTTCCAACTCAATTCCTTGAGCTTTGCCTGTGAGAAATAGAAATAAGAGGGGTAGAAGTGAAAGAAATGGTTCACACATGGGCTAAACTTAAAAGATTACAAAGGAAATATCATGGTCTCGGCAGACCTGTAAGTAGATGAGACTATGCACATAGCTAAATAAGTGTTGACCCCTATATGAAACATGAAGGATACATAACATTTTAATTTTCATTTACTAAGAAGGCCAAGTGCCAAGTTCATTTTGTAACTGGGGAAATAAAAATTGCAGTCTTAAGATAGAAATGGAATTACACATACAATAAGTGAGTTCCCAGAATTCCAAATATATTTAATTTTCAATACTTTTGGATAGATGCTTTCATGATCCTTGATTGCAATCAGAATGTACCCAGCATGGACTTACAAATCGTTCATGTTTTTTTAGCCGTGATTGGTGCATATCAGCTAAATAGTTTGCAGATTGTATTTTCTTAGAGTACAATGCAAGTAGTGTTGAAAGACCTACCTTTGACTCACTTTCACTGACACACAGGTGAAAGTGAAAATGTTGGCTTAATGGAGAGTGTACATTTAAATAACATTAAAATTTATCATTAAACATTAATATTTTTGACAAACACAAGACGCTAGTATCCCTAAACCATTGTTCATTACTGAATATCCTGACTAACAATTTCTGTAGTTTGTGTTCCCTACCTTTGCAATATTGCAAATAAATATTTGAAAATATAAATCAAGCATGTTTTCTTTGCCAGCTCCATGCAAGCTGATTGTAACATAAAATACCACAAACTATTATGTTTATATTATTCAAGCTCATTACAACATTCTGCCTGCACATTTTCTAAGGGTAATGTTTCTGTGCATTGTTTCCCAATTGCCGTATAATGAATGAAACATATGCTAACCATCTTTGCTGTCATATTTCTTTATTAGAAACAAAATAGTTACTTCAGAATAATCAGTGATACACGGAAGACAATCTTACTTCAATCCTGAACCATTCATTTAGGATAACTAGGGATAAAGAGATATCTACTATGAGGTCATCAATTTGAATCTGGTTTGTATGCATAGTATGTAAAAATTATTGCTCTCTAATGACTCTGAAGTATCCTTTGTGAAATGAGGTAAGATGCCTAGCCTAAGTCATTGTGGACATTCACTACACTAGGACCACCATCATGCCTCTCACTAATTTTTTTTCTTTTTTTTTGCCAGAAATCATTGGTCACTTAGCTAATATGTAAGTGGAATGGGAAGGTGGGGAAGTGGTAAAAGTGAAAATAAAAATAAATAAATAAATAAAATGAAAGGGAAAAATGTAACAAAGATACCTATCTTTGACATGTTGCTCATACGTTGTGTGTCCATAACGCTTTCTGTGTCCTGCCTATTAAGTTCCATCGAGCAGGGACTTTGCCTTATCTGTTTGTATAGCATTCAACACAACTCTGCTCCAAAACTCATACAGGGTACTCCAGGAGAATAAATGTTAAATAATACGGTCTGCCAAGAGGCATTCTTTCAAAAGACAGGATGTCTAACAAACAAAAATTTCAATTTCTGCCTGCTGGACCTGTTTTAGAAGTGAAGTCTTTAAAACTGACTGTTTAGCAGCAATTTCAGGTTTAAGAAGCAAGATGAAGGAGTTCTAGTGGACACCAAAAATTTAATTTCCAAACAAGGTGGTTCCTACTGGCTTAGAAAAAACTAAGCATTCACCACAGCAGGAAGCCCCAACTTCAAATAATTCTTTTAGGAGGTTTGATAAAATTCAAATACCTTTTCAAGAAACTCTGTTCTTCCTTCCTTCTTTTGGGACTAAAAGTGCAAGTGACAAAATTCCAAAGGAAAGCAGGAAGATGGGATGAAAAATTCATGTGACTTCCTCACTTAGAAGTTCAATATTATCCAATGAGCATTAGATAAGTAAATTTTGGGATGTGTACCCACACCTATTTCTGAACCCTTCTGAGTTTCTTCATTCTCTAGTAACAGGAAAAGGAGCTGGAAACTGCCAGGTGAGTTGGTGGAGAGCACTGACAAAAACAGTGGCATTTTTTAGGCTGCGAGTTAGCAAGTTGACAAAAATAAATTAATTACAAAATAACTAAGCCAATCTCTGTTATGGGCCCTTCAGTGAAACCAAACAGATCTCTGTATGGGAAACTTGATGGAACCTTCTACAGAAGATCATGTGAGGCCTTTATAGTGACATTGTTGAGTCAAAGATACAATATAGAATGAGATTTTTACTGAATGGAGAAGACAGTTGCCTCTTATATTATTAGTGAAGCAGGTAGCATAAGCCAAGTTCAAGAAACACACAAAGAAATTTAGAGAAATGCCAGCTGTCAGATTCTTTCCTTCTAAGCAGAATTATTTTATTTATATATCTGTGGATTCCTACCTTGTGAATAAGTAACTATGTCAATTAACTCAGGTAATTCTTTTTGTTCTCCTTTGAGGTTAGTACAGTTGCCATAATAGAATAGTATATGTAAGTAGCCTACTTAGGTCAACAAGCCAGATGGTTTGAAATAACTAACAATATTGTATACAATAGAAGAATAAAAAGCATGAGTGAAATCAGTGCATTAATGATCCTACCTAATCAACAACACTTATTCTGTTAATTTCCAAGTATAATAAAAAATTGTTAATTTAGAATTATTGAATTGTTTAAAAGGAAACACAAGGACTTAAGTATATGATTGAAAAGCTTCACTTGAAAAATAATATTGTAATAAACATTAAGTGCATGATAATATAATTTTGCTAATTAAAAAACTATGCATTTATAGAGTCTGGGTCCAATCCGGGACACCACATTAGCCTAAAAGCTCTGAAGACTATGGTCTCTATGGCCATGGAGACATCTCTGTATCCTGACAGGGAAGGTACTCATTTGCACCAGCGACCAACAGATTAAACATCAGCAGTTCCTTTTCCCCCACATTCATTCCACCTGATAAACAGGAGCTTGAGCTTTTCTCCCACAAGTAGTCCTCATTCATTTGAGAGGTCCCTTTGAAATCAATGGCACTACTCATGTATACAAAGACTGCTCATGTGAGGAGTTAGACTTTATGGTTGACATTAGTTGGTGACCAGCCTACGTGAGAAACAGACTCTTCAACAGTGTAGGGGCAGAGCCTCAGTTTGTAGCAATTAAGGTAGCTCCATTAAAATCAAAGAAACTACGTATCCTGAAGAACTCTGTCATATATATATAAATGAACAATAACAAACTGTGGAGGACACTTACCTCAGACCCCTTTGGCACAGTGATCTAATGCTCTACAGCCCAGCTGAGAAGCAGAGAGATGATGGAAGTAGTTCTGCAAAAACATATCATGGCAAGATATTTATTTCTTAAAATATTATTGAGTGAAAATATATCACTTTAGTCCTTTCTAATAAAAACTAAAGCAGCCACATCATCTAAATGTTCCTCATAAGTTAACTGCAATATCCTTATGTTTATTATTGAGTACTTACTTGTAATTATATGGTTTCTCTAAATATTAACTCTTTTTTCAATAACTTATTATTGCAATAAGCAATTAAGGAGCACTAATAAAATGTTATGATTAATTTTAAGATAAATTATTAATGAGCTACATATAGAGAGAGACAGACAGCAAGTGTTCAACCATAAAGAGTACATTTGTGTAATTAAAAAAAATCCACCACACACATAATACATTTGAGCATAGTTCTACTCTCATGCACACTGGTCTCATATTAGCATATTTATTTGGGCCTGATTCTATGATTTCCTCCTTTTAGAGCAAATTAAACCTGTTCATGTCTATAAAATGGTACTCAATCTCTGCTGCTTTTGAGACAGCTGATCACAAGGTGCTTCTGAATTTCTATGTAATACAGCTAGAGTAGAGGAAAAACACTACAATTACACCTCTGTACTATGTACTAGAAAGTAATGGTAGGCAATATTCCTTCTTCTTCACAAAAGCTTTAATATGCAGAGTCCCTCAAGGATGTATTCCATATCTTCAGTATGAAGATAAGACTATTTGGAGAGGTGATGAGATAAAACAGATGCTGGAGAAAACAAAATGGGGGGTGAGATAAAACAAACACTGCAGAAAACAAAATGACTGAAGAAACCCACCAGTATGCCTCATATCTTAAAAACATTATCAATAGCATTGCTACATCACAATACTTAGAAGAGATCAGCATCTGAAAGGACAGGAGCCAGAGGAAATGCAGTCTGCTTCTGTTGCCTGTTCAAGAGAACAATCTTGATTTTTAAAACTATGAACACCCAGCCCAGTCATGTCAGCTACTACATCTCCATCTGCAACCCAACATGATTCTGGGATACTAAAGTAGAAAATAGTTCAGAATCCAGAATGAAGTACACGAGTCAGAGATGAAGCATTTTCTGTGAATGGCATTATTCTTGGAACAAA
The DNA here is from genome assembly GCA_032595735.1 of Pelochelys cantorii. NCBI lineage: Eukaryota > Metazoa > Chordata > Testudines > Trionychidae > Pelochelys > Pelochelys cantorii. The sequence continues at coordinate 92,727,710 of CM064326.1, forward strand.
CTTCCTGGGGACAGTAGTCTAATCCAAGTAGTACCTTACCATGTTTAGGGTACACCTCACAATTTCTTTCTTTGAAATAGCATTCCTATCAGAACATTCCCTTTCCACACACACACACACAAATAGAAGTGACATTAGCAATCAACGTATGTTATGGTTGAAATGCATCTTCCATTGACAGCATTTTTAACTTGTTCTTACCTTTGCCAAATTTTACATCCCTCAACTCAAAGCAAACATTTGTAAGGTTTCAACAAAATCCATAGTTATTTATTTTTACTTCTGCACATTACAAAAATCTACTTTCCCCGTATATTCCAATCAAATATTTGGGCATGTGTAACTAAAAAAAAATATTCAAACTGGGTTGTTCTGCAGATCAGCATGAAAGACTGATTGGTTTCAAAGGGGTACTCAAAAAGGTCATTTCAATTACTGAGAAAGGCAAGGAAACAAACTGGAAAATAAGAAAGTGGGAAGATTAAATGGAAGATGAATCCACATTTTGGAACCATTCCCTCAGGATTAGATAGTGAGAACAACAGAAAGGGGAATAATGAACGAGAAGATAACTATGTATAGACACACAATAGAAATTAAAATATTTGTGAAAGTGGAAAGATATACATTATATATAATAAATTACATTAAGTAGCGGAAACTGCAACACATATTTTAAAGAGATACACACAGGAAAAAATATCAAGCAATTCAATAAGATGACTCTTACTTAAAAAAAATAGTGCTATTGACTGAATATGTTGTCTGGTCTCTTGTATGTAAAATGAGCACTTCACTGTCAAAAGATTTCTGGTGTAATTATAAAGCTAGAAACAGATTGCTGATATTACTTCTCAGTGATGGAATTCCTAGCTGCTGAAATTGCAAAGAGTTTCTTTAAAAAAGTTAATTGAAAACACAGCTTGATGCCATTCCCAGTTTAAGTACAGAACCTGAATGCATAGAAATATGTTTAAATATTCAAATTGTGTCACAAATCACTAAAAGAAGCACATGTGGATTATGGATTCACCAAATTGTTTATAGGTGTTGTGACACACCTGGACTAGAATAATCATACACTATGCCTTTCTACTCTCCAAAATATTTATAATCATAGTGAGTTTTCTTTTGACATACACTACTGACATCCTTCAGTATTTAATCTTATTTTTTAGAAGCAATGTCAGTAATTTCTAACCTGTTAATGACTTATATTATAAATTTAGGTTTATATTCACATGTATTGCCTTTATTTAACAATAAAAATAAGGGGAAAAAAGACCTATGAGTTATATTGTCTGACAGAGACCCAGTCTACCTTTGTGCAAGTATAAGAATCAGATCACATTTCCCCTTTTCAAATACATTCTAGAAACCTGAAAATTAATACTTTTATCTACATGACTTCCAAGATGGCACTGAAAAGTGGTATGAATAGTTGATATTCAAAAAAAGAAATACTGATGATCTTTTGGTAACCTCCTGATGGAAAGATCCAACTGAGATTTTTGTTTTGTTTTTTATTTTTTTTCAACTTCAGAAACTTGTAAAGAATAAGCACAGAAAATTTAAAGATGCTAGTGGGGGAAAAATACCTGGTACAACTGAAATCTCTTAAGAAAGATTGATGCCCTTTTCTACCTGAAGTATTTGTATAATGCTAAACAATGTAGTATGTAAGCCCTGGTCTACAATAGGACGCCATTTCGAAATAACCCCCGTAGGTCGAATTTATAAATGAAGCCTGTTATTTCCAAGCCCATTATTTCAAAATAATTGGCCACTTATTTCAAAATCTGTACTCCTGCTTTTTGGGGGGAATAATGCTAATTTTGAAATAGTTATTCAAAATAGCATTAGGGTGGATGCTCTGGTGCTGTTATTTTGACATAATTGGCCTCTGGAGGCCTCTCGCAGCTGCAACTATGACTGCTTTCGCCACAACTAACATCTCCACTGCTCCCCTCCTCTTGTGGACCTCAAAAGTGCTCACCGCAGGGAGGGCTCAGTAGGAAGCAAGAGGGCAACCTGCAGTAATTGCACCAGAAGGTGCGGCATAAGGTCTAAGAGCCAGTGACTGCTTTGCAGACAGTCCGGCTCCATGGCTGGAGTGCTGCACTGTCTGCAAGGGCAACCAGAACAGGCAGTGAGAAGAGTTTGCTGTCTCTCGAGCAGGTAGGCAAAGGTGAAGAGCCTAAGGCATGATTGTACAGGGGGTTCCTTTAAGCACGAGGCTCAGATAGTTTCAGGAAACGGCTCCAGGAACAGCTCCAGGAAGTGACTGCTGTACTGATGCCCTGCCTGAAGTGCTTCCAGGGGGCTTTAAATGCGTTTCAGGCTCCAATCAGTGTGGACGCTCTATTTCAAATAGCTCAGCGCTATTTCGAAGGACATGTGCAGTGTGGAGGTGCTATTTCGAAATAAGCTATTTTGAAATAAGCATGCAGTAGTGACAGCCTAAGAAATGAGGAAAGTGGTGACATTAGTGGCACTTCAAATATAATTGGCATCCAAAACTTTTTTTAAAACTTATGCCCAACCAAACAAAATAGAGAAAGAAAGGTAATATAATTAGAAAGTTATGGTGTTTTTTTAAGAATAACACTTGTTAATGAATGACTAAAGAACTACCTGGCAAATTTCAATACATTACATATTTTCTTTGATAACCAAGATTCACCAAAACATTTCTGTAAGCCAACCCTGGGAGTGTTAGAGGGAAGAGAAAAGTAATTGAAGATACTATGTTTCATTATGGCAGACAAAAACAATAAGATAGAAAAATATACACAAATATATTTGCTCTAAAGTAGCAATGTAGTGCTACCTTATTTCCCAGAATTCAGAACAATCAAAATCTGGAAAATGTGGAAAAAATACTAAGTAACAACAATAAAACAAACACACAAATCTCCCTAAAATAGAAACACACAACTTACCCCATCTCACACCATCTATCTGCAAATTAACTCTACTCACATGCTTTGAGACAGAGCCCTGTAAGCTGCAAAGAGGACCCAGAATCTCTGCTATTAAACCAAAGGCCTGCAATTCCAGTAGTCTGCACCACACAACACATCTACCTATAATTTCCCTACTTAATAACTAACAGTAAAGAAAATCACAAGGTTTACCTGAAGAGAGGTTTTGCTGCAGTCAAGGAGGAAAAGTAACACCTGGGCTGGGTCTTGTTCCTTGTGTATACTGTTTGGAACATGCCCAGCAAGAACAATCTTCCTCTCACAGCTATCATCTTTCAGCACTATCTTTTCCTTCCCTTCTGGCCAGTAAAACCTAAAAACATTTTTATTTGCTTCAAATGCAATATTCTGTAACCACACTGAGCTAATGTATCATAACAATTGATCAATGTGTCTTTTCATTCTCTTCCTCTTTACCTCTACCAAACATGCTACCCAATATTTGGTTTGCTACAGCTCCTCCACCACCACCACCACCACTTCATTCTTTTCTATGTAATTTCATATCAACACTGTGGCTATGTCTAGACTGCATCCCTCTATCAACAGAGGGATGCAAATCAAGCACGTCGAAATTGCTAATGAAGCAGGGATTTAAATATCCCGCACTTCATTTGTGTAAACATGGCCGCCGCTTTTTTTCGAAACGGAGCTTTTTCGAAAAAACCTAGCAGTCTAGACGCGGATCTGTCAAAAATGAACCCTTTTTCGACAGATCCTGTAAACTTCATTTTTGAGGAATACATGATCTCTTGAAAAAGGGTTTATTTTTGACAGATCCGCGTCTAGACTGCCGTTTTTTCAAAAAAGCTCCATTTCGAAAAAAAGCGGTGGCCATGTTTATGCTAATGAAGAGCAGGATATTTAAATCCCTGTTTCACTAGCAATTTCGAAGTGCTTGATTTGCATCCCTCTGTCGACAGGGGGATGCAGTCTAGAAGTAGCCTGTGTGTCCACGGCATGAAAACCTGGAAGGTTTATGTTTTCTATCTTTTGTCAGGTGCTTTCACTGCAAGTAAATCAACACTAGTATGTTACTGATGTCTTTATGGAAAAAAAACTACTCTGCTGGTATCTTCTGAGTTCTAGATTGTTAGGTAGTCTGAGCTTTCTTTCTTTCTCTCTTATTATACTCCTATCCAATTTAAGTGTGTATAACCATTCTCTGCCCATTAGTGTGTGTGTTGGGGGCAGGGGGGATTATTTCAATTACAATTAACACTAATTGTCAACAGATGCCTTGAGAAGTTACACTGATAGGAGATCGCTTAATACAACAATCTGTCCTTTAGTAAAATTCTGTAAAGCCACATTTGTTTCTCTTAATCTTACCTCAATAAATACATATTTGCATATCCCGTCAGAAGTCCTGGCCATTATCATGCCTATATTTATTTCATTTTCAGTATCATTTTACTTTATAACAACATAATCTGGGGAATGGATGTCTGCTCATTGTCCAGTGTATGCAGTTTATCTTACATAACCTTTCATCTGCTTCTGAGCCCAACTCCTCCATGTTCACATTGATGTCTTTCGGTATCTTGGGTATCTTTTACAGTGTGATGTAGTGCACAGTGGCAAGCCCAGGCAGCATATCCATTGTTATGGAATTTCTTGCACTGCAGCATATTAGAGATCAGAGATGATGTTACAATTTTTATAACAGGGGTGGTGATAATAGAAACCATTTATTGGCTGTCTATTAAACATTGCTTCCTCCATTTTATTTGGATCTTTTAGTCATTGCTGATCTAGGTTCTTTATCATCTCCACTCCTTGCTGACAATTCCTATTCAGACCTGGCACAAAGGGTCCTGTTTGATTTCAAATTTTGGTGAATTTTTTTCTTTGTGTATTCAGAGAAATATCTGCTGCTCTGTTTAATGACAGTTCCTGGACACACACATTATTTATCAGCCTCTCTTTTAATTCTTTTTTTTAAACCATACACAAATTGATACAAGAGCCTCTTTCTGAAAGTTAACAAACTATGAATCATAGGGTTTTTTTCAGACTTGCCAAAAACTCAGAGATGCTTTTATTTTTTATTTGGTTTCTTAGATGAAACTTATATTGTTCTGTTAAAAAATGGCAGTAGGTAACTCATGTTTCTTTTGTATTTGTATTAGTGCCTTACACTCCAACTTACCATATTCTTGTAGAAAACATAAACTTTAAAAGAAGGTAAATGTGTTTTTACCTACAAATACTAGAGAAACAACAGTCCTCTGTTTATCAGTATATTCTATAGAATTTCACATAGAAATACTACTCAAGCACCCGAGTATATGTTGCAAATTCTTCTTCTTTGTCACTGTATTGCAAATATCCATATTATCATAAGGAGCCACTTTATCTGTACTCTTACATATGATCTCAACTTCATCAACCATTTTTTCTGTTATGGCTCATGGCATAGAATAGAGAAGGCAGATGATAAAAATGACATTGCTTGCAATGTAGCGCTATTTCATATCTAAGCACCACAACCTTGCACCTTTAAATGCAGGCGGAGGAAGAGGTGTGATTGGCGGACTGGCCGAATGAAGGGAACTGTGCTTATGGCTGGGGTGAGGGGATGAAAACTGCTGCAAAAGGCACTGACTCATACCCTAGGAAAGCAGGATTTAGAAGGACAACACTGCACCTGAAGTCTCTATTTTACAACAACTATCTGAAGCAGGAGGCAGCACAGCATGTCAGCATGTCACAGCCATATGGCTCTATGTGAAAGCAAGAATAAGAAAGGGTGAAGAGGATCAATTTCTCCCTTCCTCTGGCTAGGGTAGGGTGAAGCAGGCACAGCAGAGTAGCTCCAGAAGGGGAGATGGTTATGGCTAGCAAGGCAGCCTGCAGTCGCATTCGCTCATTGTGCCCCACCTCTGGACCCCCTCCCAAGCTTTGCTGTGGCTAGAGTTATTAGTGATTCACCTTTCAAGCAATTGCTAAGGGCAAAGGACAGAGGCTCTCTGCGGAAACAGAACAAAAAGGGAGGAGAAATTGTCTTGTTAATCAGCTCTAAGGAACATACTAGTGAAAGAAGGGTCTGAAGTGATGTTTCCCTTACAGCTAGCTGGAAAGGGGGAAGAGATCTTGGATGTGTCCATGTAAACACAATTTGCTCCTGCTTTGCCAAGATTTGTTCGATATTCTGCAGATGGAGTGGTATTTTGCTCATTGTAATCAACTTAATTACTGACCCAACACCAGCTCTGTTTGTAGGGATATTTAAAATATGGTATCCAATGTTTGTAATTTTTGGGGAATACAGAAAAGTAACACTACAAATTTTCCAAAGGAAAGGGCTCAAAGTTAGCAGAAAGAATCTTGCTAAGCAGGAGATCGACTTTCAGAGCTCTATGAGAGCAGAGGGCATGAGGGTCCCCCTGTGTGTACGCCTTTGATGTGTTTCTCCGCAGTGTTCTAAGAACAGAGCTAAATAGGCACCATTAAGAGACTTTTTCTTATGTTAATTGTGTTGGAGTCATTTTTTTTTCCATCCTGCTTGCTAAGAGTTGAAATCACTGGGAGCTGAAATCACTTGAGACTGATGTGCAGAAGTCACAGCCAAGAGGTGGATGGCAGTTGATGGTGCCTGGCAGCCAGCAGGACAACTGTGGAGAGATGTGATAAGTGGCCAGCAGGGAGGTGGTGGAGAGGTACAATGAGCAGCCAGCAGAGCTGTGGTGGAAAGGTGTAACAAGCAGCCAGCAGGTTTGTGGCAGAGAGAAGTGAGCAGACGCATGGTGAGTGACCAGTGATATGAGAAAGATGCCTTTTACCCCACCCAGGATGGGAGGTGAACTCTGCAGATGCACTTTTGAACTCTGTGGTCTGCACTGGTCAACGACGGCAACTATGAGTGGGGTGCAGAGAAGGTCAGACATGTAAAGGGGCATTTAGGTTGCTGTGCTTAAGAACCTGAGATGAATAGGACTCTACTCAGTGTGCTTACGTTGGGACTTTTACTCATGGTTTATATTCATGAACCCTGATTCCGGTGTTTTCCCAATTTAATGCCAATTACTTCCCTGCTTATAATAAAATATGTGGAAGTGTGAAATATACACCAGGAGGGGCAAGCAAGAACAATAAACTTCTGATGGTTACCAACTGATTAAGGAGACTTGGGCAACATATGTTATCTCCCAGAAAGTCTGTGAGCTTGGTTTTGCCCCATGAGTTTTGGTTCTGTCATTCACAGCCTCAGGCTAAACAGCAGTGGGGCAGCTGGACACATGCAATTCTGACAATTGGGCATTAGCTTTTGGAAGCATACAATATGTTCATACATTATGGTCAATTACCATTAATGAGTTATTATTCCATTCCAGGCATTGGCAGACTGGTCATGGAGATGTTGGGATGGATCTGTGGGCACAGGGATGTTATTTATGCACATAGGAAAACAACCTATGGGTTGGCAAACAGGAGCATATCTTCATTGACATGGATGTTCAGGGAGGATGGAGTTTCCTAGTAAAGCTTTGGAGCCCATTTGTTTTGGCCAATGTAAAAGATGACATTAGAAGATGACTGGGAACCTAGCTGGGTTTGGGACAGAAGCAGTCAAGCTAATGGCTGGCACCTCCTTGCTGCAGATATCCAGTGCTGGTACCGTATAGGAAAGGTAGACATTGACCAGATAAATGGGTTGGGAGAGGACTTTAAAAGAGATGTTCTATAGGAATATATGGAAGGACAGTCAGGGACTCCTATTATTGTTATGGCAGGGAGCCAAGTCTCCATTATTATAGCACACCTTAACCCTCCTACCGGGGAGGGGTGTATGATAAGATTCTGGCAATGAATTTGACGGAGGGGCTTGATTGGAAAAGAAGGAGAGCTGTAAAAGCCCCCTAGATAATTTGAGAATCAACATGGGGGTTATCTGCACCACACACTTTTTTTCTGCCAAGTAGTCCCAGACATCTAATAATAAAGTTGTGGCCTGATTGATCCCATGTCAAATGTCTTATATCCTTTTGGAATAGCCAGACAATTCAGAGCAGTAGTACAAAATCAATCAATCAAACAAAAAATGAAAAGAGAGCAAGATGGGGAAAAAAGCAGGCTGCTCCTTAAAACAAAGAGACACAAGCCATCCCTCCTTGCTTTAAGATGTTTGCAAAGTGAGTCTGCTCATACTGTTATGGGGACTTTTAGACTGAATACAAGACCCATACTCCTACCTCCATCCCACTTTTAAACTGATAGCTTGCAGTTTCAACATAGTCCTCAGAACACCGCAGAATCATGGGCCAATACTTAAAACTGTTGCTTGTAATCCCTATATCTCCTCCCTATTTTTCTTAGTTGTTTTGTTTTCTTTGTCCAAGAAATAATCATTTACTTTAACAAACAGTGTTTTACACTGACACTCCCAAGTGTCCACTGAGTGACAACTGTGCTAGCTGATGGAAAGATCAGATTAGCTTGTCCAAACTTTATTGATTGAACAGTGCATAGAATAGATTTTAGTAGCACTTGATTTGGAATTAAAACCACTTATAATGAAGTTCTATGTGAAATTACAAGGAAGTGTTTGCTGTAAAACAAAGCATTAGAGAGAGAGAGAGAAATTCATTCATTACTTTACCAGTCTCAAAATTAAAACAATACATTGTATTTGTGTACAGCAAAGATGTAATATATGCAAATAGAATCTGATCCAGCAGTCTACTTATGAATGTGCTTCACTTTAAGCAGTTCAGTTGGCATTGGGTTATATAAATGTTGAAATGCTTTGTTGGATCATAGCCACAGCGAGCACCCTTTAAAAGTTCCACCAATTAGAAAGATGATACCTGTTCTACGCAATTTCCTACCTGAAATGCAGGGACAAGGTCTGGAAGTGGGAAAGTTTTAAGTGTATCCACAATAATGTATATGTACAGTAAATTGTGCATTTTAATTAAAATGAATGGAGAGTAATTGCTTTAAACAGCCAAATCACAACTGATAGAACTATTTTCCATGGTAAAATGCCTGCTCCATTCAATCTACCCAATCTTGGACTAAACCACCTCTTAATGTAGAAAATTATCATCCTGCTTTGCTGACAAACTGAACAGAATCAGTAAGAGTTATGTTTGAACAAAAGAGACAGAGCCAGCACCAAATAGTCAGCCAACACATCTGCCGAGATAAAGGGCAAGTCAACACTAGAGTGCTACACTGACACAGCAGCACTGATGCAACTGTGCTGCTGTAACACATCTGGTGAAGTTGCACTGTGTAAATGGGAGAACATTCTCTGGTTGGTATAGTTACTCCTCTGCGAGAAGTCAAAACTATGCCAACATAACTCTTAGTGGAAAGCACAAAACTTGTGTTGCTAGGAAGAGTGTTTTTTCACACCAAAGAACAATGTAAATTATATCAACTTAAGATGTAATGTAGAACTGCTCTGTGTATGGGCCATTCACAAAGATGGAAACATGGAAGTCCTCAGGAGTATCCATTTCAAAACAGATGCCTGTCCTTCCTGGCTGGTAAAGAATGGTTCCCAAGACAACTGAAGGTAACCCATAAAAAAATCCTGATTCTTCTTCTTAATGTTTCATGCTCCTCTTCAACTTTCATCCCATCTCCCTTACCTCTTTCATGTCAAAATTCATTAAACTCACTGTCCACAATAGCTTTCAGGAACCTAATTACCACCTAGACCCTCTTTAGTATGGCTTTTGTCCCTTTCATCCCTCTGGCATCATACTCACCAGAGAATCTAATGACCTTTTCCTAGCCAGCGCTCAGAACCAGGATTTCATCCTAATCCTCCTTGGCCTTTCAGCTGTCTTTGACAGTTGACCATGCTCTTCTTTGGAATTTTTGTCCTCCTTGGGTTTCATAAGTATGTCCTCATTTGATTCTTCTCATTACCCTCTAATTGATCACTATGTCCTTTGGAGGGACTTCTTCATCCATCCTCCAATTTCTGTGGGAATTTCACAAGGCTCTATCCTCCATCCACTTCTCTTTTTCACTCCATACCATATCTCTAGGTAATTTAATCCAAACCCAAAATCAGATACCTTCTTTATGCAGACGATTCACAGATCTTCCTGTACTCCAAATCTATTTCCCTCTGTCCAAACTAAAATTTTCACCTGTCTCTTTTATCATTATCTAGCCACCATCTCAACGTGCCTAAAACAGAGCTCTTACACTCCCCCTCAGGCCTCCCAATATCGTCTTTCTTGAGTACTATGGAGCACACCATCATATCACAGTATCTTAGTTTTAGACATCTCTCTATATCCTCACATCCAGGCAATATGTAAATTTTGCAAAACATTTCTACATAATATCTCCAAAATGTGGCTTTTCTTGGCCATCAAACCTAAAACTCTCACCCATGTTCTCGTCACCTTGCAGCTCAGTCAGTACTATCTTCATCCCTCTGGCTTTGAAAGACGCTCTCATCACCTGTAAAGATAATCTGTAAAGATAATTTTTTCTAGCCCATTGCTTTTATTATTTAACCCCACTGCCTCTATTACATCAAATGTAAACTATGTGTCTTCACCTCTAGGGCCCTTCCTGACCTTGCCTTACCCTATTTGTCTCATGCAGCATCCGAACGTTGATCTGATTAGTCAATAATGTCAGTCCATCACTCTCTGGTTAAATTTTTTAAACAAAGAACCACTTTACTATCTTTCATTTTTCCCCAAACATTTTGGAGGAGTGTTTAGTAAACATCTGCAAAGCGACATCATTATCTACCTTCAAAATCTTCTGTTTTTCTTGTGATGCCAAGAAAAACTTAACAGTGTCACTAGTGTGTGTTGAGTTGACTCCCTGTCATGCTGATATATGTTGTCTCATTGTTTCTTTGTACTCTTTTAATATATCTGGGTATGTCCACACTACAGAGTTATTTCAAAATATCTAATTTCGAAATAGTTATTAGATATTATTATTCAAAATAGCTTATTTCGAAATAACACATCTACACACAAAATGCATTTCGAAATAGCTTTTTGCTATTTCAAAATAGCGTGTCCACACTGAGTGGATGCTGAATCACATTTAAGGCCATCCGGAACCAGGTCCGGCAGAGCATCAGGTCAGGAGTTACTTTGTGTGGCTGCTGCCTAAGGCTATCTGAGGCTTGTGCTTAAAGGGACCCCCACCCCCCCTGGACAGCCAGTTCTCAGGTTTCCCTGCTTGCTTGCCTACCTCGATGAGGGACAGCAAAGCATTTTGTCTCTGCGTGCTCTGGTTGCCCTCACTCGGGACAGCACAGCACTCTGCAACATGGAGCCAGACCTGCTCCTGGGCACTCTGGTGCTTCTCGTGAACAGGTTGCTGCGAGCCTGGCTGCACTTTCTTCAGGCTGCCATCTGGGAGGTTCATCGGGGGGCTGTCAGTATCCAGGAGGCCCTGTGGGAGAGCTTCCACCCTGAGGAGCACTAAGAGCCTCCCTGGTCTGCCCCACTGGGGGCTTGTGCCTCATTCTTCCCTCACGTCCTTCCACTTACCCCTCCCTAATCCTTGTTCCTGATGTAAAATAAAATACATGTATTTTCATGAACACAAACTCTCTTTATTTAGGAAAACTGGGGGGGGGGGGAGAATGAAAGTCTGGTGAGACTAGGGAAAGGAGGCGGGAGAGGGGAAGAGAGGGAAGAGAGAGGGTGGGAGAGGGGAGGAGGAAACCTGGGAGGAGAGAGCTGGAAGGGGGAAGAAGTGGGAGGGGAAGTTCAGGGCTCAGGGTTGGGGGTCTTGCTGGACCAACTTGATTTTCATGTGAATCTGCTCCTGGGTTCGCATATGGCCTTTGGTGGCCAGGCTGGCAGCTATCCTGCCATAGACAGCCACATTCCTCCATCTAGTGTGGAGATCATGGATGTTGGGGGCATCCCTCCCAAACCTGAATAAGGCCCATGATCTCCACCCTAGACCAGGAAGGCACCCACCTTCTCCGAGCCCTGTCAGGCTCCTGGGAGCTGGCAGACTGGTCCTGGGGAGTGGTGGCTTGCTGGCTCATGTTTTGGGGCCACTGGGTCAGGGGCAGTGACTGCTGGCTCTGGGCTGGCAGGCTTGGAGCTGACACAGGCACTGTGGCCAGAGTCTACCCCTTTAAGGGCTCTGGGGAAGGGGAGAGGGAGAGGAGTGTTCTTGGTTGAGGCTGGAGTAGCCACTAGGGCACCCTGGGAAGGCTGGAGGCCCCCTATTTCGAAATAAGTGTCTACACAGCAATTATTTCAAAATAGCAATTTCAAAATTGACCTTATTCCTCATGGAATGAGGTTTACCAATTTCAAAATAAGCCCTCTGCTATTTCGATTTAATTTTGAAATAACAGAATGGCTGTGTAGACATTAGGATAGTTATTTCAAAATAACGGCTGTTATTTCAAAATAACTTTGCTGTGTAGACATACCCTCTGTCTGTAGTGAAGGCTATGTCTACACTGCAGAGCTACACTCCAGTATCCCGCAAAAGCTCTGCCACGTCGAAAGAATGCGTCCGCTTTTTCGGAAGTTTCAAAAAAAGTGAATGCGATCTTTCGGAATCCCTATATTCCTCATTTTATGAGGAATAAGGGATGTTCCAAAAAAGAGGAGGTTTTTCTGGCATTTGGCCTTGTGTAAAAAAAAGAGGAAAGAGATAAGCAAATTGCGGTTCGCCATTTGCATATTTTTTTCTGAAAAAGACCCCTGCAGTGTAGACGTAGCCTATGTGTGGTTATTAGTCTTATATTTTAATTATGAAGTTCATAGGGCAGGAACTTGATTTGTATTCTGTGTTTGTACAGTGTCTAGCACAGTGCGGTCCTGGTCTGTGAATGGCACTTGTGGGTGATGCTGTAATACGCATAATAAATAATAATGATGCAGTACTCTGGTCCTTGATTGGGAAAATATAAACAAAATAAACTCATTGCACTTTTCAAATTATCTCTTGCTCAGTCCCCATATTCATAACACACTAAGGCATCTCAGCATTATGTACTATCCATATCTTTGCGTAAATGTATAATACAGGATGCTGACGTTTTGTTGTTGTTTTATTTCCTCCCATATGAATGGCAGATCAAGAACCTGAAAAAAATTGTTTCTTTTTAAACTGATTAGATTAAAAATTGATTAAAAACATGTTTTTCCAGACTTTAATGTGTTAGCTCAAATATTTAATGATTTCACACAATTTTTTATATTTATTCTTAAATTTCAGGAATCTTTTAAACGGGGTTTAAACAGAATATACTGACATCATAATTCACCTTCTAGAAGCATTGTATACTAATTCCCATTTATGCTTTAACCAGAAAAACACTGAAACACTTTTTCCCCCTGAGAAAGCATTGACTTCCATAGAGGTTTGCCATGGAGCAAGAAAGTCCAACTCACTACTAATTCAAAAATATAAGAAAACCAAATATTTTTTTCATGATTGTGTCAGATCTCAGTAATATAAGATTTGTATCAATCTCCCTTCTGTGGATAATGGATATACACAGTAGCTGCTTTACGTGAGACTAACTACTGCTTGGTACTTCACAAATGTGCACACACTACTTGAATAGTAAGTAACATAGTGAAAACTAAATGATATCAGTTTAAAAGAGTAAGTCCTATTTTTTTCTGTTTGTAATACTACAAAATATTGAAACTTTTGCTAACTCTTTGTTCATAGTTATATTTCATAAAACCAAGAAAATACTAAAAATTTACATCAAGGTTTAACTCAATTCAAAAAATTAAACTCAAAATCTGACCAGAAATGAGATACTTAACTCATCTAATGGATCCCTAACTTCACAATACAGAGGTCCTGGTATAGCAGATCCGATTCAGCCAGTGGGAGGTTTTCCAGAGTCAGAGTTCTGGGATCAGTTCCATGACATGTACAATTATATGTTTCTGGACACACTGTAAAACCCAGGCACAATGATCTGCCATAACATCCTTCAAAGGGGTGGGATTAGTCAAACATTATTTCAGCAACTCTTCTGCTGTCACATACACTCAATGCATCCCTACTTTCAATATCACTGAAATGGAGGTGGTGGAGGAGGAATGTGCATATCTCACAAAAGGAGATCAACATGCAAATCTAGCAGTGTATTCTTTGACAAAACATAGAAGTTACTTACACTCTCTACAGATTTTTAGTGAAAATATGTGGGTCAATTACATCTGTCCCTTTGCAGTTCTAACTTCTATTATAAATGTAGGACGCCATTCATTTCTTTCAGCCTAAGTCATCATACTTGTCAGAGAGACTGTCATATACACCAGTGGATTATAATGCATACCAAGCACTTATTTTTGGATGCATATAATGGACATTTGTCAGAAAACTGAAACCTACTTAATACAGGGCATCTGTGACATTTGTTAAGTGAGGTGACTTAGATTTGACAAAGTCAATGATCATCTAGTTTCTAAGCTTTAGAGAGGAAAAATAGTGAGGGTAAAATCTTTGCTTCATGTACTGGTAGAGTTATCTTTAATTCATTATTTTAGGTGTCACTTAATATTGTTTATAATTGAATACACATGGACGCTTGAAGAGGGGCCACTCAGCTACTGATTCAGATAATTCCATGTTACCATGGATCAGCATTCCACGATTCCATGAAATATAATAATAGGTCAGGAAATATAGAAAAATCTCAAATCTGCAATTCTATCTTTCTCTCAGAGGTCACAGAGGGATATCAGACATATTCATTGTATTTAATCCATTCTAATGATTTTTTCACATCTATAAAAAGTGACAATATCCAAAATACACAATATTTTTTCTTTAATCCCCTGGAGGCAGGATCTATCTTTTTATAATATGCTTCTATAGGACTTAGTATTGAAGTTGATAGGTATTAATTATGATTAAATTAAAGAGAGTGCTAATCTGAGAGGCATTCAATTTGGAAAAAACAAACAAACATCACCAGTGTCAACACCTACATGTATAAAATTTTAGCAAATAATTCCATAAATATATTTATTGTATGGACGATCACAAAAATTACATTAATTTCATTGGGATGTGCTGCTAGCTAAGAGACAGTGTAGTGTTTGAGCTATGCAAATTGCGTTTCTTATTTAGACTATATTCCAAAATAGCTTATTTTGAAATTTGGAGCGTCTACACAGCACCATTTGAAATAACACGCTATTTTGAGACATCCCTTATCCCTCATTCAACAAGGTTTACCAGGATGGTAAAAAAGCTTGCCTGTTATTTTGAAAAATAATTCAAAATAACAGACAGCTTGTGTTGATGTGAAGTAGCTATTTTGGGATACCTCCTGTATCCCGAAATAGATGTGCAGTATAAACATACCCTAAGTGACAAAACAATGTTATAAGTAAAGTGACCTTCTCCCACACACTGCCAGGAAAGCATTTCTACATTGCTTTCAAACTGGCAGCAGTAATGGTATGTCCTTATAATATTAATATAATTTGTTTATTGGCTTTACACAGTTTAATGCAGGTAAAATTATTTCATCCTATTTTTATCATAACTTTAAAAACAGTGTTAACTCGAGACTGAAAATCTGTACATTTTGACTAAGGAATTGATGTAAACCATCATTTTTATTGATAACATGCCATACTTTTCCATTAAAATAATAAAACAAAATAATGCTGTGACATTAAAACAATCATAGTTCACTTAATGGGAATAAGTGCGTGGATGCTGATAACCCATTTGTTTGAGGGATGACTGCTGTCAACAGTCACATCATGTTGATGATGGATATAATTTAAAAGGGTTAGAAGAGACCCCAAGATGTCAGAGCTTATCCATGTTAGGGAACAGTGAATTGGTGTGAATAATCTAACAGCTCATCCAAAGCCTCAATCATATGTTGAAACAAGCATTTATAATGTGCCTGTGCCTTTTTTGTGATCTTTTTCTGATAATTTTCTAATAAGACTATGTAGTGCATGTACACAAACAGAACTTTGGTAAAATGTACACAAAACTCTTGCCCTCCTCTTCAAAGTCCTGCACAACTCTGTTCACACCTACCTATCTGCTGTCATTTCTTACCACTAATAGAGTTTACTTCACCACCTGTTATTTTATCCTTTTCACTGTTTTCCATATTTCCCATACCACTTGTAATGTCCTGCTTCACTCAGAATGTCACCCATCCATCCTTTTTATCTTCAAATTCTTTCCCAAAATTCCCTTCATCCAGGAAGGCCATAAACTCCCTTATACCATCAGAAAAAAAATTCTCTAACACAGACACTTCCTTTTGATTTTTCTTTATGCTTTAGGTTGCCTGTTTAAATTATGAGTCCTCTGGAACAGAGATTAGGGACATGTCTACACTTAAAAAGTGACAGGAGCACAGCTAAACCAGAGCTGAGCTGTAATCAAGATACTACTATGCTGAGGGGAGAGCTTCTCCTAATAGTCTAGTTAAGCCATGTCTACAAAAGGTCATAGCTATGTTGACAGGAGAAGCTCTTCCATCCATGTAATACTGTCTACACTTTGGTTAGGTTGGTGTAACTGCATTGCTCAAGGGTGTGGATTTTTCACACCCTTTAATGCCATAGTTATAACAATGTAAATTTATAGTATAGACTGGGCTCTGTCTTCTGAGCACTGTCTTTTGTGTCTTGTATGTGCTATCTGTACTTCATAAAATAATCAAAGAGGGTATATCTACACTACCACCCTAGTTCGAACTAGGGTGGTTAATGTAGGCATTCGAAGTTGCAAATGAAGCCCGGGATTTAAATATCCCGGGCTTCATTTGCATCTTGCCGGGCGGGCGCCATTTTTAAATGCCCTTAGTTCGAACTCCGTGCCCGCAGCTACACGTGGCACGGAGTAGGTAGTTCGAATTAGGATCTCTAATTTGAACTACCGGTACACCTAGTTCCATGAGGAGTAACGGTAGTTCGAATTAGAGATCCTAATCCGAACTACCTACTCCGTGCCGCATGTAGCCGCGGGCACGGAGTTCGAACTAAGGGCATTTAAAAATGGTGCCCGCCCGGCAAGATGCAAATGAAGCCCGGGATATTTAAATCCCGGGCTTCATTTGCAACTTCGAATGCCTACATTAACCACCCTAGTTCGAACTAGGGTGGTAGTGTAGACATACCCTGAATGAATAAACAAACAATATTTTCCAAGGTCAATGTAAAATACAAGATGGTTAAGAATTCATAGAAATGTCCTGATTTGGGGGATTAAATAGGTCTGTAATTAGGCACAATAGAGGCACAAAAAATGTAGCAAAAAATGGTGCAAGAATACAAAAGAATTCCGGATATTCTCATTTAAATATAATTCGCTGTGCTCAATTAACAATAAGGTTATTTTCTAACTCTTTGTTGTTCTGTTTAAGAACTTTTCTTTCAATTACTTCATATACTCTGTGAATTCATTCTTTATTATCTGATTCAGGATTTCATCTACTGACCTAACTATTGACTTATCCCATTAGACCTCTGAACAATGTCAAGTGTCTGCTAGACTTCTTTTTCTCAAAGACTGATTATATAGATCATTGGGTTTCCATCTTCCTGCTTCCACTTTAGTTTACAGGAACTATTGCTTCCCAAAAAGATAGAGATCCTTTGTAACTTCTCCAAGACATACCATGTTATAAGAATGTTTTCTGGTACTTACAATAACAATCCATTACCATTATAAACATAAAACTACGTTACTCACCAGAAACCAAAATTCTGACTATTCACTACCATATGTTCACATTTGCATGGTCTTCTAATCTTTCTTCCATGCTCAGCCATGGTTTGTGGCTCCTACACAGGTGCTCTGGCGGCAGGGCACAGCTGGGGCTGCACTGCCTATCCCTGGGGGAGGTCCCGTGAAGGCCATGGTTGGGCTGCTGGCCATGGTTGGGATGCTGGATTCCCCTCCCCCATCTGGCACAGTGGCTAAGGGCTGGTGGGTAGGGGTTTGGGTGTGGGGGGAGGACGAGGGGGGAGGCACTTACACAATCTGGTGGCTGGCCATATCGAGCTCTGTTCGCAGCCGGCCACTCTCCTGTTGGTGCAGCTGACCCTAGTGGTCACTCTGCAGTATAACTTTCTCCCAATCAGCCCCCTCGCTTTCTGTGTTATGAAAAATAATCCCATTCCAGGCACATCCCATTTTCCTGGTACAACCAACCCCTGACCTTGCTTTAAATTAGCATAAGAGAAAGCTGCATACCGAATTTGGTGGTTCTAGCTGTTACCGTTTAGGAGGAGCTCTTGAACTTAGGGTAAAACAAACACACAGACAGACACATGCATATTTCTAAAATGTATAGATAGTTTGTGGTAGGCAGAGCCTCTCCTGGGGGAGGGGAGGGTCACACTCAGGCAGTTTCTCTGATTTTAAGCTTGCTTCCTACAGCTAAAGCAGGCTTTGCTGGTGTGCCTATTTGGTAACCCAGTGGAGTTTGTTAGCCTTCTCCTGATTATGGTTGGGGGGCAGAGGAAGGGTGCCCCATCATGTTAATATATTTGAAGACTCTGTGGAGGGAACAGAATAAGATTATTTTTGCATTTTCTCATCAAGCACTAGGTAGTCTCACACTCCACAAATGTATCGAACGTTTCCTCTGAAATCCAAGCTGTACTAAATGTTGCCTTTTGGGGCTCTTTCTGTTTTGTAGGGTTTTATTCTCTTTTAATAAGCTACATTCCTTATCATGTAGTATACTGCCTGGCCAGACTAAAATGTAAATTAAAGTAGCTCTGGGAGACTTCAAGTACGTTCCTGAGTAATGGCTTTGAAGCATCCTCCACCTTTAATTAAATAAAATCCTTTATCATGTTTTAACCACATTGTTCCCGATCAAAATCCCTTAAGGTAGAGAGTGATTTTCTGGTTATATCTAATAATGATGAAGTAGAATAGCGTCTAGCATTATGGTGTAAGGCCAGCAAAAGTAAATATCCTTGAATTTAAATCATGTTGTCTTTCCTTCTCTTATAATTTAAGTCACAGTTTAATGCACCTGATTTGCATGATTAAATCCTGTATCAGAAACAGAGCATGTACCAAGGGAATACATTTTGCATGTGACCATGAATCCGGAGTACCGATAATGGGAGAAATCCTGACCCTTTTGAACTCAGTGGCAGTTTTGCCATTGACTTCAATAGGGTCAGGATTTCACACAGTGTTTAAACCATCACAACTAGAAAGAGGAATTTTTTAATAATAAAAGAAAATCTATATTGGAAAAGGCAGTACACATGAAAATTCCTCTTTAAGTACACAAGTTGTATACAGGAGTATTGTCTAAATACCTAGATGTGATAGGAAAAAACAATGGCTAGAAAGATAATGTCATTAGAGATATTCTGGACTGTATCTCTTTTTTAATGACTGCAGCTATAAAAAGGATGCATTCCTTCTCTGGTTTCTTAGACTATTTAGAATGGAAGGATAGATAAATACCCACAACAGCCCCTTGAATTATGCCTTAGTGACTGCACCACATTAGATTACCACTCTCAGAGTTTTCTTAGCTGTGTGCTACAAGTTAGAATGTCTCCACAACGCCTGCACTAGATCTGGTTCTTTTCCTCTGAAGAAGAGCTGTAATACTTCCACTCCAAAAGTCCATCTGCCTCTAGGGAAACTGAGGAAGAAACTCCCTATGAAAATGCAAATTGGTAAGAGAAAAAATCTATACTCTTATATTGTTATCGTATATTGTGAAACAAGTATGCCTTGTGAGGTATCAAATGAAAACTCATAACCTACTTCACATTATTATCCTGATAAAAGATGTTTGGCAACTTTATATGTAAAATTGTGAGACTCTATTATATAAGAATGATTTTAATGTAACATGTTACAAAGTTAGAAAAGCTGGTTAAAGTAGTTTTTCAGAGATAAAAGAACACTTGCAGACCAGCGAGAGTCTAAAAGGCTATTACTTGTTTAATGAGAAATTTACCAGCTGGCGGGCTGTAAAGAAGAAATTTAGAGTTTACCTGAAGGACAGTCACATGAGCCATGGAACTATCTGACTCCATGACCTTGAAAAGACTCTTCCAGTACAAAGAATAAAAAGGACATGACTTCTTGATCACCTATCCTCCCCTATCTCTACTCATTAAAATGAGGGGAAGTGGTCTTAGTTTCAAAGGTTTCCAGTTAATATGAACTGCTGAAGATTTTTTTTACAGTGAGAGAGGTTTTTTTTTTCCTTTCAAATCTCATTCAGCTTGACAAAGTTGAGGACTTAGATCACACTTTTAGCTATTTCTTTTGTAGCTAACTCTGAATGCATGCCTTACAACTTATAACCACTTAAAATCTAATACTATTTTATTGTTTTCTTTAAACCAGTGTATTTGTGTTGAAGTTTTTGAGGACACTTTATGCAAGTAAACCAAGTTGGTGCATCATCATTTCCTTTGATGAAATGGATTATTAACAAGCTCGCATTGTTCAGTAGTGTGTTGAACAATACAGGGCATGAATTTCTCAGGGTGCAAGCCTGGGGCTAAGAATATGTGGGTGTTACTGTGTTTGTAATTATGACTGTCTGGGAAAGCTTTCATGTAACTTTTCTAGGAGTGACTTTATATGGCAATGACAAGGTACAATCAGAGCCTGAAGAAGCTGCTTTTCGTAAGGAAAATCTCGGTTGGAGAGCTAAAGGTAACACAGCAGTTCAACAATTCAGATTGTACCCAGGAGAATATCAAACACTTCCACTCTAAAGGTCCAGCTACCTCTAGGGAAACTGAGGTAAAAAATCATAGGAACCATTTTGTTGTTGTTGTTTTCTGCAGTGCTATTACCTTAAGAATAAATGTGCGTGCTTGGAACACTGTGTGGTAACCTGTAACTTCTGGCAGTATACTGAACATATCCATTAGAGAGAAAGAAAGCACAGATGCTATTCTTTAGGTAAAATGGATTGCTGGAGACATCACAGTATACGTTAGGGAGCTGGGCAGCCTTAAAACTCCCAGCTCAGACGGGAGTGAGGCACCACTTGCAAGGCAAAGGAGAGAACCTAATTAGGACCTGAGGGGGGAGTTGGGAGAGAAGTCCTAATTGCCTCCTGGATACAGGAGGTAGAACTAAACCATAGAAGTAGTCTGAGGGAATTGAGCTGTGAGATCGTGTAGAGGTCTGTGTGATGGGGAGATGTCCTGAACTAGGGTAAGGGTAGGGGAATGGGAGTCAAGATAAGAGACAGGGAGAGTGGAGCATTTATTTAAAGCTGTACCCCTAAAAAGGGAACCAAATCGTTACGTGATTTGGTCAGAGGACTGAGCCACAGAGGAGCAACCTTGCGGAAGTACAGGTTGGACCTCCTAAACTGGACTCAGTGAGCCAGTCCAGAAAATGTAATGGCTAGGACTTGTTATCATGGCTGGGGAAGATGAGGGAGTGCAAGAGGCAAAGTTTCCTATGAGGTGATGTTTGGACATAAAGAGGTCCCCTAGAGTAAGGCTGTGCACTTTCAGGGAGTACTGGCACAATTATCCTGAAACTGTGACAATCCTGATGCACAGCAATGTCTTACATTATTGGTGGCAAACATTTTTTTTATTGTTTTGGGTAAGCAGCCCGAGAATGGGACATATATAGGGAAGCTTGCATGAGTGGAACCATAACTCACCCATTTTCCCTAAGACTTTATTCGTGACCACGAGCAGTAGAAATCCAGTGGATGTGATGGTTCTGATGTTCAAACATGGAACACACATCCAGTGCTTTGTGGTTCTACAAGTATGCTCCTGTCACTGAGCACTTCCATTAATTCTCTTTTTTATGCATAGGCACAACGCAGTTCAGAATTTGGTTGGGCATATGTCTCTAATAAACAATAGCTAATATGCTTGCTTTGCAGAATTAAAAAAAGGAACCCTCACTAAATATGTTGTGGAAATTGATTGCTTTGCCTCACATTACTTCCAAACATCTACAAAATAACTCCCCTAATATGTCTTAGTTTCAGAATCCTCCTTTGGATGCTTTTTGTTTATTGGCAAGTGAAGCCTGGCTTCTAATATTTCCAGTGGTATTCAATGGAGCATGCCAAAACTGAACATAGCATGGAGGATTGTTTCAGCAGCTCCTTTGATAAACTGACATGTGTGTGGGTTTTTTAAAGTCAGTAATTACAAAGACCCTCCTGTTTAAATACTGACCCAGAATGAGGATCTTCATTGCTGATAAAAATGCCAGTCACTGATTTAGAGCAGATTTTTAATACCTGCTAGTATAATATATGGATGTATATCTGAATAATACGTTATTTTGCTGTTATTGCTAGCACAATGTTTCTGCCAAATCTGGCCTCTCTTCTCATAAATGGGGGCGGAGGGGAAGGGTTTAGTTCTGTCATTTGTGTAAAGCTGATAGCAAATGGCAGTCTGAAGCTGTATCACAACACGGGGAACTCTCAGAATGCTCTTTGGGGAGCCAAAATGTCTCAGTTACATTGTTTTAATTGTCCAAAGTGGGTGAAAGGTAGCAAAGAATTGTTTGACCTGTTCTGTAAAATTGTTTATAGAAATAAATAAGAGATGGTGATAAATGGGGTTAAACTGAATTTTTTTAAACTAAAAGATTAAATATCTTCAGGGCACCTGGTTATTTCATGGGTTGGCATGACAACTACCTCAAGGTTTTCAGAAACAGAAGGAAGTAGCCATACATGGAATCACTTGCTATATATTTTGTTTAGATAATGTTAATGGGATGAGATGGTTATGCCTCCCTGAAGTCATTTAATACATTTCTTAAGCTAAGCTAAGGTGGTGGCCTGAGCAGAAAAGCTTGCAGGAGAGGGAATGAACTTGTACTTGACACTACATTCTGAGACCCTAAGATCTACCATCCCACTGTTGGGTACTTTATTGTCTTGCTCTCAAAAAATGTCCTAACCCAGTGGTTCCCAACTTGTGGTCCATGGAACCCTGGGGGTCTGCAAGGGCACTGCAGGGGATCTGCAGAAAGTTTTTAAGAGTAAGGATAGGGCCCTTTTTCCTTTTCTTGCATGCCATGCACACCTGACTGGTATGTGAGAGGTATGCATGGGATCCAAGCACTTTCCCCATGCTTCCTTAGCTTTTGGAGAATGGGATCAAAAGCAAGCTGTGTCCTGGTGTGCATGTTCCTCCCTCCCCCCACACTCCCTAAGTTCCACCCTTGCCCACTACCCTCCCGAAATTCCACCTTTGAGGAATTTCCCTTTGGCCATGATAGCCCCCTCACTCTGTGGATGAGCAGGGGATGGAGGTGACAGGAGCTGAGGAAGCAGCGCAGGCGAACAGCAGCCAATGGCATCTGAGAAGCTCTGTGTCCTGCAGTCTGCATATCCCTCAGCCCGTGCTGAACCTGACATGCTGTGACCATACTCTGGAGTCATCTTATAAACAGGTCAGTCACTTGTTTTTACCATTTTTTCTCTTTTTTGAATATGAAACCCTGCTCTAACGGTTCAAAAGCTATTAGAGTGTGGGGAAGGGTTTAGTTGAGCTAGCAAAAGTGGATCGTTTGGGGGAGTTTGGGAAATTTTAATAGATTGAAAAGGGGACTCTATGTTCGAAAAGGTTGGGAACCACTGTCCTAACCAAACTGGGTGAGAAGGAGGTAACCAAATGCCATTGAAAATCTCCACTGAGGTTAGCAAAATCAAGAAACTGCAAAGCAAACCTCCGTTTCTTGCTATCTCCTCACACAAAAGTGTTATTTTTCCTTCTCACTTTTTTATACTCATTTACCCATTCAAATCTTCTGTCTCTTACATATGTCTCAGCTAATCAAGAAAAAAATAAAACACCTGAAGAAGTCAGTGAAGTCAAGCTCAAATGACCCAAATAATATAAATATGTCATGTGCAGGGTTGGGTAATAAAATAAGAAGTTGTGCTTTGAATTTCCCAGCAGGTAGGTTGCAAACAAAAAAGACACTGTGATAGAAGCTGTATTTTATCTTTGCTAGTCTCTTTTCTTTCCTTTTAGTGTGAATGTATCTTGCTTTTCTTATATATCTTAAAAGGAACAGGATCAAGCTTCAATAGCAACTCAACATCATCCGACTTCCTTTTCCCAGGAAGAACTTTCAGCATTGTTTCTAATACCATTTAAAATGATTGTTAAGCTGTGAAATTTGCCCTGCAAAGATTCTACCCGATTACAAGAAAAAATTGGTATGTTATTAAAATGTAGTTTTACTTAATCATTTAAGTTTTAAATCCTTCAACTATACCATTTTCTTTTTTCTGAATGTTTAAGAAAAGTGTTTTTGTTGCTTTTTGGTTTGTTGGGTTTTTTTGTTTGTTTGGTTTTTTAAATGGTTGTTATAATGGGAATAAGATAGGGAGTTCTGTACACAGAACTGCAGCCCACAGTTAATTGTTTAATGTGTAATAGTAAATTAGGGTTTTAAAATGCTTTACTCTATTAGGCTAGAGATGCATACCAAATCACTATAGCATGGTTCTCAGTTGCACAGAAGCCACATGCTTGCATTACACCAGTTTCTGTATCATAGCTTATTCTCCCTTGTATGATTCCATGCATAAAGAAGGAGTGGAAATGGCCATGCCTCCTTTGTTAGGGTGTGTCTAGACTATATCCCTTTTTCAGTAAAGGGATGTAAATTAGGCACGTCGATATTGCAAATGAAGCTGGGATTTAAATATCCCGCGCTTCATTTGCATAATGGCGGCCGCCGCTTATTTTCGAAATGGGGCTTTTTTGAAAAAAACTGGCAGTCTAGACAGGGATCTGTCGAAAATAAAACCCTTTTTCAAAAGATCCTGTAAACCTCATTTTTTGAATTCTTTCGAAAAAGGGTTTATTTTCGAAAGATCCTCATCTAGACTGCCGGGTTTTTTTTCAAAAAAGCACCATTTCAAAAAAAGCGGTGGCCACCATTATACAAATGAAGCATGGGATATTTAAATCCCGGCTTCATTTGCAATATCGACATGCCTAATTCACATCCCTTTATCAAAAAAGGGATGTAGTCTAGATACACCCTTAGTCTCCTAGGCCTGGTCTACACTACAGCTGAAGATCAACTTAAGATATGCAACTCCAGCTATGTTAATTATGTAGCTGGAGTCAATGTATCTTAAATCTTGTTCCTGTGCTATCACACAGCAGGAGGTTGATGGGAGCAAACACTTCTGTTGACTCTCCTGACTCCTTGTGAGGAGCAGAAGTACTGGAGCCAATGTGGGTATGCTCTGAGTTCAATTTAGCGGGTCTTTACTAGGCCTGCTAAAACGAACACCAGAAGATTGACCATGGCAGGGGTATCTTCCACGTAGTATAAATTTGGCCTTATGGATTACCAGTCAGGGCCAGATGATTAGTGAGTTTTCATTCTATGCTGGCTTTAATCAGGCTATGCAAGAAGGGAATGTTCCTGATACCATTTCACCATTTAAGGAAGAAATACTGGGCCTAGATTTCTGCACACCATGATATTCTTTTTCCTAGACTAATTTATTGGAAAATTACTATTGTACGCTGGACACATCAGCAGAGTCAAATAAATCCCAGCTACTATCTGACCATTTTTCTCAATGATCAGGGGTGTTGGAAAGGCATCATAGAGCCAGGATTTGTGTCCTTCAGCCTTGGTCATATATTGGTAATAGCCATTAGACAATAGACATTAACTGGTGCTCAGTTACTCAAGCTTGTGACATGGCCTGGGGACTGAAAATCAGACCCCTGTCCTAAAAGTAATTCCATAATGCTTGTATAGGTCTATAAAAAAAAGAGGGTTCTTTGGCAGCAGTAAAATGTATTAAATGTTCTCTGTGATTTTTTTGTACAATTTTACAATTAATTTTTTTACAGTTGTTTTGATAGCTTCAGGAAGTAGCTGGTACATTATTAATTATTAATTATTGTTATTGTTTTTAACTAAGCCTTTTTTTCTGTATTCTCTTCCTCATGCCTTTTCTCCTTGTGACTTCTTCACAATTGCTCACACACTCAGTCATTCCTTAAGGTCATGACACGTTGTTTTGGAGAGTGAATATTTATTTCAATGCTGTTGCTTTATAACGGAAAGAATTAAAATGAATATTCCTGAAGAAAGCACCATTGATAGTTCCCTGAATGGACTATTTGTATAGTCCTTGAAGACGAGTCAGTCAGTTTTCAGAAAACTCTGTCCCCTAGGTCTTTTTGCCATATCATCTAATATGATTGTTGTAGCATTCTTATGAATCCTCTCCATGAGAATATATCTGGCATTGCTTTGCTGTCCTCTGCACCACATTTCATTCTTTCATAACACTAGCACAAATCTTTTGTTTATTAGCTGTTGCTGAGTAAATGCTTCATTTCCAGAAATGATGATCTGTACCTATTGACTCCAATTAGCAGGGCCTATTCAGGCTACGTCTAGATAGCAGGGGTTTTTTCAGAAAAAGATACGCAAATTGCAAACCGCAATTTACGTATCTTTTTCCACTTTTTTTTTCAGAAGAGACTTTTCCAAAATTTGGCCCTTCTACATGGGGCCAAATTTCAGAAAACCCTCCTCTTTTGGAACATCCATTATTCCTCTCACCAAAAAAGAGGACGCTTTCTCTGGATGCAGCAGAGTTTTTCCGGGATACCAGAGGTATCCCGGAAAAACTCTGCAGTCTAGACATAGCCTCAGAATCATATACACATACATCTTGAAACTCTCATATGTATTCAGTGTGATGTGACTAAAACTATTATTCCATACCTACAGTGAAAGCACCAACTAAGGCCTCAGCTATGTCTAAAAAAACTCTGTGTGTGTGCGTGCATGCAAGTGCAGAACCACACTGCCTGAAAGAGTGCTTGTCATGATCATGAGGGTTAGCCAGCAGCCTAACTACGGGGTTTACTATGGACCTTACCTAGCCAGGTGGAGTGGCCAATAGGAATGTAGGTAGGAATTTCAAACTGGGACAAAGGAATTTTTGGTTTTTCCCGCCTTTGTTCTGGGCAATTCTCTCTAGCTTTTGAGGGGGACAGACACTATGTCTCCCTCCAAGAAAAGACTCTTTCTTCACTTTCTGTAAGTAGGGTAAAGTTTAGATAAATCCGTTAGGTTTCATTGTTTTATGGTTTGGGTATGGGATCTGCTGTCTGTGCACTTTTAAAAAATGTTTTGGCTTCCCTTTGTAACTAAGTTCTAGGCCCATGGAGTTTCTCCATGAATATATTATTTTGTTACTTTTCCATCTAATCGTTATGCTTGCAACAGGAATAGTGTGGTGATAATAAAAGTTTTCTCTTTTCCTTTTATTAACCTGGTATTGGTTAATGGTGGTGTCCTGCTTTTTACATTAGGGGTGAGATTTTCCCAAATGGTCTCTCCCCTGGTTTCTTTATTAATTTGGGTGGTGGCAGCGGAAGTTTTATTCCCAAAATCTAGGGTTTTAAGATTTTGGGGGGAAGTTTTATACCAAAGCCTGGTAGATAAGGTTTTGGGGTATACTTGCTGGCCCTCACTTCTGCATTTATCGTGCCAGAGTGGGGAAGGAGCCATGACAGTGCTCCTACAGGTCCCTAACATGTGGGTGGAGCTCACCCACTGCTGACCCCCTTTATGAATCTTGGTATATTGCCTTTTTCATCTCGGTCCCAGTAACAGTAAGGAAACTGCAACTGTTTTTGGCCTTTATATGTACATAAAAATATTCGTGCCCGTATCGCAGCACACAGAATACGCACACATTGATAACATATGAGAAGATGATAGCTCCTAAATCATATATTTTTAACAAAGAAATTCTCATCCTTCATCTTAGATTTCATCAAATTTTCTTTCACTCCAGACTTTTTTAAATAGGAATTTCAAATATTTTTAATGATAATGTCCAGGACTCAGAAAAAGTGCTGGAAGCTGGGGATCCAAGTTGCTTCTGCTAATGATGTACTGTGTAACCTGGACAAATCACTACACCTTTCTGTGCCTTTGGCTACACCTAGACTGCAGGCTTCTTTCAGAAGAAGCTTTTCTGGAAGAGATCTTCCGAAAAAACTTCTTCCGAAAAAGAGTTTCCACACAGCAAAAGCATGTTGAAAAAGTGATCTGGTTTTTTGAAAGATAGTGTCCACATTGATCGGAGTGGCCACTAGGGCACCTGTGCTTTTACCTGGAGGACTCTTCTTTCAAACCCCCTCCCATACCCTTTTTCCCATCCACACATGCCTTTTTCTGAAAGAGCTCTTTTGGAAAAAGGCTTCTTCCTTATAGAAAGAGGTTTACCGCTGTTGGAAAAAACCCACGCGCTCTTTTGACTTTTTGTCAAAAGAACACAATTGCAGTGTGGACGTAAGTGTAGTTTTTCCGGAAAAACTCTGCAGTGTAGACATACCCTGGGTGTATCCTTTTCTCCTTTTCCTATTGTGTAAAATCTCTGGGACAGGACCTGTCTCTTCTTATATGTCTATATACAGTGCCTAGAATAACAGAGCCCTGATCTCAACTGGACCTTGAAGGTGCTATTGTAATAAAATTATCATGTTTTAAAAATAATAATAACTTGAATGCATATGTACAAGATAATATCCATAACATCTATTTTTATTTCTGAGTATGCGTATGACATTCCTTAGTGTATTACCTACTATTCAAAGAACCAATAATGAGATTAGCCACCCTAAAAAGTATTAGCTGCATTTTACAGATGATGAAATTGAGCCATAGATAGGTGACAAAACTTGCCTATGAGAGATATCACAGATATGGTGATATCTGTTATTGGACAAACTTCTCTTGGAAAGAGACAAACTTTTGAACTGCACAGCTCTCTGGGGCTGGGAAAGTTACTCCTAATAACATAGCAAAAAAACAAGGTGGAATAGATAGTTTAGCATATTATAAGTGACTATTCACAAGTCATTCACAGGCTCTTTTTTTGAAAGTGTTGGATTTGTTTGTTTGTTTATGGGGGGGGGGGGAGGTAGGGGGTTGGTCCTATGGCTTTAGAAGTGTTAAGGGGCAATTCTACCTTGAATCTGTTCCACCTTGCATTTTTTTGACACTGGAGGTACATTTCCCAGATCTGAAAAAGAGTTCTGTGGGGCTTAAAAGCTTTAACCAACAGAAGTTCTTCAAAAAATATCTTATCTCACCCAGAATATCTCTGTAGTACCTGTATTCAACATGGTTACAAATATAGTGCATATAACTTGCCCCAGCTGATTCCAGAGGACTGTACCAGTGCCAGGAATAAAACCAAGAACTCTAGTCTCTGCTCCTGTGCTCATTACTAACCTAACTGATTTATCTGCATGCTGATTATTGCGTCTATGGATTCCAGGGATAAAATGTAGCAGGGGACATCTAGGGTGCATCTACACTACATAGAATCATGGAATCATAGTGCTAGAAGAGACCTTAGGAGGTCATTGTAGCTTATTTCAAGTTAATTTTGAAATACCTTATTTCGTAATTTGGTGCTATCTACACAGAGCCAAATTTTGAAATAAACCACTATTCTGAAACTTCCCTTAATTCTTGTGGAGTGAGGTTTACAGGGATGTCAGAATAGTGAGCCTGTTATATTTTGAAATAATGGGCTTGCTTCAAAGATGTGGAGGAGCTATTTTGGGATACCGTGAGAGGCAAATCTAGTTTTCCTCTGTCTACTTTTTCTTCCACAGAAAATCAGCTCGTTTCCTCTGACGTGATATTCTAGACAAATTTTCCTGGGCAAGAATTTTCAGAAAAACAAAACTAAACAAAACATCACTACTGAAATCATCTCATTTGCTTGTCTCAAACTTAGTTTGATTTTTGTTTTAAACTGTCTCATAGGGCTTAATGTTACTTTCATGGTAATCCATTTCTCCATTGATTTCAGCTATAGTAGCGACCAATTTACTATTTGTTTGGAGATGTGACATTCCATTTTTGACTAGCATTTAACCATATTGCTAGCTCATTAGCTAAGTGCACTAAAACACCTTCTTACTAATTTCCAGATGTAAGACAACAATCATTAACCATTTTTATGTTGGCAGACATTAGCATATCTCCATGACATAAAATCACTTTTGAGGCAGCATTTAGTGCTTTCTTAATACTATGGGTATGTCTAGACTATAGGGTTTTTTCGAAAAAAGTGGCCTTTTTTGAAAAAACTTCTTCCCCTGTGTGTAGACTGCCGCCACGTTCTTTCAAAATTAAATTGAAAGAATGCGGCGGTTTTTTCAACCACGGTAAACCTCATTTTACGAGGAAGAACGCCTTTTTTCAAAGTGCTTTTTCGAAAAAAGGTGTTTTTGAATGCAAACAAGGCTTTTTGGAAAGAGAGCATCCAGACTGCTTGGGTGCTCTCTTTCGAAAAAGCGGCTCACTTTTTCGAAAGAAGTGGTTGCACTCGAGATGCTCACTTTTGAAAGAGGCTTTTTTGAAAGATACTTTCAAAAAAACCTCTTTCGAAAGAGGCTTGTAATCTAGACATAGCCTACAGTTTTAATATAGCAAGAAAGCAACAGGTTAATTTGTTACTAATGTATGACACAAAACCCCCTGCCTTCCATCCCCTTTCTCCGTGCCTTCAATCAGCACACTACAAAATATTTATTTTATATGAAAAGATCTATTTGGCAAAACTTACCATTTGATATCAGATTTGCTGGGGTGCCAAGATTATGATCTGTCAAATTCGTTAAAATTCTCCCCTAACAAGAATAAAATCGTAACAGCATTATTTTCTCAAATACTTAGCAGTCAAGTTGAGATTAAACTGTTTGCAGAGATTTGCAGACAAAACTCTTTGTGAAGCAGTGAAAATGTTTTATCACTTAGAGTGTAATCTAAATATTTGGATTAAAATATCTCTTAAGGTGAAAAGATAACATCTATGTTGGGAATTCGCACAGCTGCTAATGGTTCTTAGATACTGATGAATGATTTCATCTGAGGTACTGAAACGAGTGTATAAAGAGCTTTGAGGAGATAAAGGGCTATATTGGTGTTGCAGTGACATATCATTGACAAAATATATATTAGTATCATAAACTATAAACATTGTGTATGTAATATTTTCTATTATGTTACTGCTTACAATCATATGTTGGAGAATAAAATATATTTACTGTATTGTCCCAAGAGATCAGAACAGAGGAAAAATGACAGAATGTTTAAAAGACGGTATCTTGCAATTAAACTCATTTTTTTATGTTAAAATATTTTATCCCGCCTCTCTATTTAAAATATTTGAGGAGGCTTACAGAATTGTAACACACAATATATATAAAAAATAGACTAGTAGAATAGAATAAAAGACCCCAAAGGGGGCATAAAACCTACTAAGAAACACCAAGAAAGGGAAAGCTGACATCCTTTTAGGATATTTCTAGCCATTTTATCTGTCCTAACTTCTAGAATGATAGGTGATTTGAAAAATGATAGACAGGAAATATTCTAACTGAAGTTAATAAAACTGAGACTTATTCTGGCCCTATTTAAATCAATGAGGATTTTGTTGTCGCCTTTGCTGGGGACAGAGTTTCTCCCATAGTTACTATCAGAATGAATGACTATAATGATCTAGGACCAGTTCTTCTGAAAAAGATGATTATCTGATACAAGGGAGATCACTCTTAATTCTCACTAAATTCAACGAGCATTTAGGAAACTTATCATCTTGCAAGAAATGGTTGCTACGTGGCAGAGGAATTGGTCCTATATTCATTGAAGTTAGTAGCCAAGCTTCCATTTACTAAATTCTTCAGGATGGGAACAAGTATTGAAATTTCAGTTTGTCCACATGCCCCAAGTTTAGATACCCATTTAATTTTATATTACAATACCTCTGGTTACAGGCTAGGTCAAACCCAGAAAGTACAGAAGATCATGAGACAGATCCTCAGCTGATGTAAGCAAGTATAACCTCACTGAAATGAACTAGTTCTGCTTGT
Organism: Pelochelys cantorii; assembly: GCA_032595735.1. Taxonomy (NCBI): domain Eukaryota; kingdom Metazoa; phylum Chordata; order Testudines; family Trionychidae; genus Pelochelys; species Pelochelys cantorii. The sequence goes on from CM064326.1 coordinate 92,759,565, forward strand.
TTACATGAGCTGCACAGTTGGAAGCTTGGAAATGTGTATGTTAACAACAGGTCTTGAATCTGTCAATGTGTGTTTACATATCCAATGACTAGTAATACATCCATTCATTGTGTACATTTTTGTCAATTTATTTTAAATCAACATATACAACATTATCAAAAATTATTTGCATCACCAGTTTTCATAAGAGTTGATGGCAGGTTTTCATTGCTTCTTATTCTGTTTGAGCAGATCATTCCATCTAATCCCATGAGTGTTTCTTTTAACATGATAATGCTGCTGCACTAATACTGAAAATCATTTAGGATACCATTGCTCTTGATTAAAAATCTATTAAAATGAAGGCTGTTTTAGAAGATACTTTTCACATAGTACATGGAGATTCTTGTACTGACAGTAAAGAAGGGAAAATCCTTCTTTTGCCAGTTCCTTCTTATCCCCCAGTGCAAATTCTGACTCAGTTATAACAGGACAAATATTTCTCTATTTGGCTGCACAAGCCATTTTTAAAGGCATTTGTAGTCAGATTCTGACTGCAAATGGTAAGTGCTTTACTCAAATACTGCACAGTATACACAGCTATTTGGACATTCCCAAATTAGAAACTTGTTCTTTACAAACATATTTGAAACACATACATGGTCTTTGGCTCCCTATATTTCATTCTATCTCTTTCAGTGGCATTGTGCCCACATACAAATTAACGAATCCATTGTCCAAGGGCAAAGCTGCCAAGGAAGCATTGGATCAAAAGGATAACCAGCAGAACAAAATAAGATGAATCAGTAGTGCAGATTTACACGGGTGAAATGGGAATAGAATTTGTCTCCAAGTTTTCAATATTTGGAAAATTTCCCATTGACTTCAACAGGGCCAGCTTTTCAACCCTGCATTTCAAGAGAGGGAAAAAAGCCCATTGACCTTTCTGAATTTGTACTAGAGCTGTTAGGCTAATTCTTTCATCAAAATTATCACAGTCTCACTCAACACAAGGACAAGACTCTGGCATTACATACAGTTGGTGCCTACATGAAACCTTTTTTTTTCAAGTGTGTGAGGTAAGCTTACATCTGCTATAATATGTGCTAGCCTCAGTGGTGGGTTGTAACCAGAGTATTTACTTGTCATAGTTGCTTCAGTGATTTTCTTTGTGAAAATATTTGCAAGATTGTTTTGTAAGCAAATTTTAAACTTATGCTTGTATTTCTAAATTAACAACCAGGATGAAAACCACTTTTCTATACCATACTATTGTAAAATTAAAGCTGAAACATTTTAATATATAAACTGTAACTACCACAGTTGTACAAAATAAATAGCTTGTTTTGCAACTGCAGATTCGTTCTGATGCTGAGGTTATTGGGAAAACTTTCTGTTCCAAGTTCTGTGTTTGAACATCATAGGCAAACTTATTAATCCTAGCAATACAGATATCACAATGCTCATAAGGTTTCATACTGCACAACTCTAATACAAAAGACGAACCCTGAGTTTAAATCCATAGGGTTGAATGACTTTCCTGTGCCAAATGTGTATAGGACACCAAAAGCGTTAACAAATAGTACATAATGTTTTTATATATAACCAACAGCCTAATTCAGACACTAGTAATTCACTACTGGCCTAAAGTGGCAGCTAAATATAACACTCCTAACACCATTTTAGACAGGCTGGATGGTGTAGCCAAAGCCCCACTTACTTCTTCCAACTTCCCATACATTACATCATTTATTTTAAATAAAATTTTGATAAATATTACATGACTGATTCTGCAAATACATTGTGTCCCAAATTGAGATTACCACTGAAACACTGAGTGAACAAAACTGCATGCAGTGGCCTTATGTCTCTAAAACACACATTTATTACGTTTTTTCTTTGGTTCTTGTAATCACTCATCTGAGAAAAAAAATCATATATCTGCACACAGTTCCTGCTCTTTCCCTTCCACTTATACTGATGTATAGTCTGCCATTTCCTCTTCAAAATGTTATTTTGTGTGACATTAAAACATGTCAAAACTAAAATGTAATGTACTGCAATTAGTGCTGTGGAATTTTAGGAGTACCAATACTTGTTTCAGGCTTATAAGCAGGAAAAAAAAACGCTTTTTGAGATTACAAAAACCTTACGGTTTCCAGTCTGCTGCAAAGAACAAAGAAATCTCAAAGGTATTTTTATATGGTTCAGAAGGCACTGGGAGATTCAGAAAAAAAATGTTTTTCCTTCCAAGATACGTAAAACATAGAATACAATGGAATTAACATACCTGACTATGTGCATAGGGAAATGAATGCACAGTTAGGAGCTCAGGGTTCAATCATGTAACTCTTACTCCTGTGAGCACTGTAGCACACCTTGCTCACACAGACAGCAACAATAATTTCAATGGCATTTTCCATGTGAGTAGCAGTTACAGGACTATGCTTTGTACCTGGGATAGCAAGCAAGTTAATATTTTCAGCATAAAATTCCAATTACCACTCTCTACCAAAAAGCAGAGAGCTCATTAAAATGTTCAAATAATTATATTTAGAAACAGTGATTGTCCATACTATGTATTATAGTTTTGGGTTCCTAATTTTTAATTATTTGAGGCCATATTCTGCCACTTACATCTTGCTATAAGCCAGACTGATACTCTGACTCATTTTACATGGTATATCTTAGTAGTTGGACTAAAGTCAACATTAAGGACTAGACTGTCAGTTGGCCTTTGCTAACGGAGGTAAGAACTCCTGTGTGGGATTGAGCAGACAGAGTAAATGGGCTCTGCACATACTACTTCTCCGCTGTTGTAGATGAGCAGAGAGAGTGAGAGACAGGATTAACCTTGGATTCAGTCCCCAATACAGAATCCTGAAATTGATGGGGTAGGCAGATAACTAATTACATAGGGCATGTCTACACAGCAAAGTTATTTCAAAATAACAGCCGTTATTTCAAAATAACTTTACCAGCGTCTACACAGCCAAACCGCTATTTTGAAATTAATTTGAAATAGCAGAGGGCTTATTTTGAAATTGGTAAACCTCATTCCACGAGGAATAGTGCCAATTTCAGAATTGCTATTTCAAAATAAGTGCTGTGTAGACGCTTACCAGGGTGGGGCATACCAGGGAGACTGTTACTGCCTGCAGAACTTGCTGCCAGGCTCGCAGCAACACGTCCAGGAGAAACACCAGAGTGCCCAGGGGCGGCTCCGGCTCCATGCTGCAGAGTGCCGTGGTGTCCTGAGAGAGGGCAACCAGAGCACGCAGAGAAAAAAATGGTTTGCTGTCCCTCAGCGAGGTTAACAAGCAAGCAGGGAAACCTGAGAACTGGCTGTCCGGGAGGGGGGGTCCCTTTAAGCACAGGTCTCAGATAGCCTCAGGCAGCAGCCACATAAGGTAACCCCTAACCTGATTCCCTGACAGAACTCGTTCCGGCTGGCCTTAAATGTGATTCATCATCCTATTAGTGTGGACGCATGATTTCGAAATAGCAAAACACTATTTTGAAATGCATATTGTGTCTAGACCCATATTTCAAAATAAGTCATTTTGAAATAACTATTTTGAAATAAGATATTTTGAAATAACACTGTAGTGTAGAGATACCCTTAGTGAGGTAAAGGGGAAGAGTGGATAGATTTGTGTTTCTGAAGCAATAAGCTTCCTGGGGCAACTCAAAAGCTGGTTCAATTTATGATGCACTTCATGTTCAGGGTTGTGCTTAATTGAGTCCTAAATATTTTTCCTCTAATGTTGATGTGAGAACTAGGGCAGTGGTAGTAGGATAAATTCAGTAGAAACTGGAAAAAAATTTAAAAAAACAATGAATTGTCTTGCAGCACTTTAGGGTATGTCTACACAGCAAACCTATTCCGAAATAATAGCCGTTATTTCGAAATAACTTTCCTAGGGTATGTCTAGACTACACGGCTCTGTCGCCAGACCCATGTAGATTAGCTTACTAGACATACCCAAATGAAGCGGCAATTTAAATAATCGTTGCTTCATTTAAATTAAAATGGCTGCCGCGCTGTGCCAATCAGCTGTTTGGTGGCACAGCTCTGTAGTCTGGACGCTCTGCGGTCGACATCAAAGGAATTTGTTGACCTCCCCGGTATGCCTCGTGGGATGATTGCCGCTTCATTTGGGTATGTCTAGTAAACTAATCTACATGGCTCTGATGACAGAGCCATGTAGTCTAGACATACCCCTAGTGTCCACACAGCCAGACCGCTATTTTGAAATTAATTCAAAATAGCAGAGCGCTTATTTCGAATTTGGTAAACCTCATTCCATAAGGAATAATGCCAAATTCAAAATAGCTATTTCGAAATAAGTGCTGTGTAGACACTTATTTTGAAATAGGGGGCCTCCAGCCTTCCCAGGGTGCCCTGGTGGCCACTCCAGCCTCAGCCAAGAACATTCCTCTCCTGCCCCCCTCCCCAGAGCCCTTAAAGGGGTAGACTCTGGCCACAGTGCCTGTGCCAGCTCCAAGCCTGCCAGCCCAGAGCCAGCAGTCACTGCCCCGACCCAGTGGCCCCAAAACATGAGCCAGCAAGCCACTGGCAGCCAGCCCTCCACCGCTCCCCAGGAGCAGTCTGCCAGCTCCCAGGAGCCTGCCAGGGCCCGGAGAAGGCAGGCACCTTCATGGTCTAGGGTGGAGATCATGGACCTTATTCAGGTTTGGGGGGGATGCCCCCAACGTCCATGATCTGCACACTAAATAGAGAAATGCAACTGTCTGCAGGCGGATGGCTGCCAGCCTGGCCACCAAAGGCCATATGAGAACCCAGGAGCAGGTTCGAATGAAAATAAAGGAGCTGCGGCAGGCGTACACCAGGGCCACAGGGGGCAGCTCCCAACCAGGGGCAGACCCAGACTCCTGCCCCTATTTTGATACTGTGGACCGCATCCTGGGGGGCAGGACAGTCGATTCCTGGGGCAGAGCTTGCTGCCTCCCGCTGCTCCAGCCCCTGCTGCCTCCCCAGCTACTGCTCCTCTTCCCACTCCTTCTCCCCCTCCTGCTTCTTCCTCCCCACCCTCCCCACACCTCCAGGGACTCTGAGACCCCCACACCCAAGCTGCTGGGAGACAGTTGGGCTGGCGAGACCCCCAACCCTGAGCCCTGAGCTTCTCCTCCCCCTTCCTCCCCTCGTCTCCCGCTACCATCTCCCTCATCTCAGGTTTCCCCCTCCCCACTCCCACCCTCCCTCCTCCCCTCTCCCACCTTCTTTCCCCAGTCTCACCTCAGTTTCATTCCCCCCCTCACCTCAGTTTTGTTCAATAAAGAGGCTTTGTTGTAATGAGCACGTGTGTCTTTTATTGTACAGCAGGAAGGGGGGTTAGGGAGGGGTAAGTGGAAGGACGTGAGGGAGGAATGAGGCACAAGCCCCCAGTGGGGCAGACCAAGGAAGCTCTTAGTGCTCGTCAGGGTGGAAGCTCTCCTGCAGGGCCTCCTGGATACTGACAGCCTCCCGGATGGACCTCCTGGATGGCAGCCTGCAGAAAGTGCAGCCAGGCTCACAGCAACACAGCCACGAGAAGCACCAGAATGCCCAGGGGCAGCTCTGGCTCCATGCTGCAAAGTTCTGTGGTGCCCAAGTGAGGGCAATCAGAGCACACAGAGACAAAGTGCTTTGCTGTCCCTCATCGAGGTAGGCAAGCAAGCAGGGAAACCTGAGAACCGGCTGTCCGGGGCGGGGGGGGGTCCCTTTAAGCACAGGCCTCAGATAGCCGCAGGCAGCAACCGCACAAAGTAACTCCTGACTTGATGCTCTGCCAGACCTGGTTCCGGACGGCCTTAAATGTGATTCAGCATCCACTCAGTGTGGATGCGCTATTTCGAAATAGCAAAATGCTATTTCAAAATGCCTTTTGTGTGTAGACATGTTATTTCAAAATAACTTATTTCAAATTAACTATTTCAAAATAAGATATTTCGAAATAATGCTGTAGTTTAGACATACCCTTAGAGACTAACAAAAAATCAAGTGGGTTGTGCCCATGAAAGCTCGTGATACCATCTACATTTTTGTTAGTCTCTAAGGGTATGTCTACACTAGCCACCCTAGTTCGAACTAGGGTGGCTAATGTAGTCATTCAAACTTGCAAATGAAGCCCCGGATTAAAATATCCTGGGCTTTATTTGCATGTTCCCGGGCACCGCCATTTTTAAATGCCCGGTAGTTCGAACTTCCTGCCCGCGGCTACACGCAGCACGGGGTAGGTAGTTCAAACTAAAGCCCCTAATTCGGACTACCGTTACTCCTCCTGCAATGAGTGATGCCAGTTTGAGCTATTATGAGGGTTTATTGGTTATTTGGATATTTATCCACCTGGAATAGGAATGGTATTACCTATTAAGCTTGCATAGGTGACTTAAAGCCAGCATACTGAACAACCTCCAGGTACTTAAGTACAAACTGCAGTTTTTAAAGCGATGTTTTAGAGGTAAAAGTCTTTGTAAAAAAATATCCACTCAAGATATGAAGACAAGAAATTTAAAAAAATGTGAGCAAAAGTTATAATAAGGTAAACAGACAGGAGAGCATCTCAAATCTATGTAACAGAACAAACAGACCGGTCACACAATATTATAGAAAATGTACTGAGTATTGAAACAAATTGTCCAATCAATAGTGGAGCATGGAAGCTGCTTGGGAACATGCTCACTTACATTTCTGATGCCTTGTGCTAACAATTTGCTAAAAATATATCAAAGCACAGGAAAACTGGACTTTTTTGTGAAGATGAAAAGCATGTTTTGAAAAAGAAAACTCCTTCAGAGATTATTTTATCTTGGGAGACAACAAAGTGCAGAGATAAGTAGCAATGTGATACCTAACTGCAATAAAGATTAAAGAAGAGACAGATAAGTAAGCCAAGATAATTAGTTTAGTGTAAGACAGTGGCTCATATGCTGTAATACAAATACGGGAATGTATAATTAAAAAAGAACTAACTTGTACATGAGAAGCACTGGCCTAATTTTTGGGCATCGCTGAGCTATGGGATAAATGCTGCCTCAAGGGCTTGAAACCCCTTGAAAACAGAGGAAAGGAACCAACTGATAGATATCCTTAAGGGGTTCAGCATACATATCATAGCTCCTCTTACAACCTGGGCCAGTTGTACTCTGTACAGTCACCAGTTTGTTGTTTGTAGACACATTCATTGGGCTCATGTGCTTCTAAGTCAGCTAGGGCTGGATAGAAGCTAGTCACCATTTCTACCTCTAGATTTATAGGATACACATTCAGGCTCAGACTTCTTGTCTGACACCCTTCCTGGGTATGTGGGAGGCTGTCATCAGGTTAGCTTAGAACCCAGAAGAAGTCTGTGAGATGGCGTCTCCCAGGCTCCCCCAATTATTTCCACAGAACTCTACCTAGGCTATAAACCCCTTGCATATCTAGCTCACCCCTTCAAGAACAATATAGCAAGGAAGCAACAGCTAAAAGAACCCCATAGACTTTGCAAAAGACTTTTTTAATCCGTGTCTTTATTTTTAAAAGCTCTTGAGAGTTACAGATCTGTTAAAACAACTAAGGTTTTGCACCACCGCTACTCTGATTTCACCACTTCTGTGAATCTGATATTTGTCAATGTTCAGCTTGGCCCTCTTTGTCCTGCATATCATGATTACATGTGATTTTAGTCTGAGTAGAACCTTTCTCTTAAGAAGGGTTTCTGAGCCATATGTTCCATCAGGAATTCTCCACCAACCCTGCATCACTCATGCCCCATAGGGGCACCTTATTAGAAAATTCATTGTTCCATCGAGATAGGCAAATAGATGACAATCATTCATAGATAACAGCCCCTAGTGACTTTCAGTGACAGTCCTTCAGCAAGGTTTCAAACTCCTTGCCAGAAAAGACAGGGCATGGTGTCAATCTGGGATTTGTCCTTAGGCTGGTTTAGACAGATGTGTTAATGCAAACTGTAGTTCATAATTTGATACAGACCTATCCCACTACGTCACATATCCCTGGCAACTTTAGAGTGTACTACATTCTGAGACACAAGGAGGCAATATTCTATGTACTTCTGAAAGTTCAGAACTGCAGCTATGCCCACTTGTTGCATTGGGATGCAGAGGCTATGTGTGTATGTGTGTCTGTATGTTTTCTGTACCCACTCTCTCCTCCTGTGCACTCACAGTGCAGATGATCACATTTTAACCCTTGTTTCAAAGTTATCATTAGCTAAGGAAATAACACACAGTACCCTCATCACTGTCTTTCAAGAGGTGTAGGTAGGCACACTACAAAGGAATCTAATGGAACAGATACTTGATATGCAGCTACTCATTAATTCATATGGAAGTAATGACTGTGGTGTGAAAAATTAAAATGATACAAAATGAAAGGCTAATTTCTGCCCTCAGATTCCAGTTAATAGATTTTGGTTTTAACAAAGTATATGCTTTGAAAGTTCTATAAACAATTACAAAGTAACTATTTAACAACATATTTGGAAAGTGAAAATTATCTCATAATTGAAATATAGGAAGTAAAGTTTGTGGCTTTGTTCCTTAATCTTGTAACACATAATACACCTCAGTCTCTTTTCATTTACCCACACAGAACAATACTGCTATGAAAAAGCCCTGAAGTAATCAAGTATTGTACTGGCAAACAAATCAACACATGTAGCTAAATCCCCTAGACAGATTTGAAAATATCAACTGCAATCTCAAGAATGCTGAAAGCTAAAAAGCTTTTTGGCTTAGGGTGCAAATAATGCTTTATATTAACTCAGCCTGGTGGAAAGTATAAGTAACTATATATAGTTTTGTACTGTATTTATCCAGCCAAGTTAGTTTCCTTACAATTAAAAAAAAAAAGGATATACTGTGTTGTTTCCTTGTATCTGGTTGGTAGAAATAGTAAGCATTTAAGTGTGTAAGAAAAGCATTATTTTCATCAGTTACAGGTACTAATTCAACAAGGCTCTTAAGGAGATGACTAATTTTAAGCATGTGAGTACTCTACTTGATTCAAAGGTACATTCAGCTGTCAAATTCATACAACTGGGCCTATGGTTCTCTTAAAATTGCTCTGGGAGGACTTACTTTTTCCATGGATGTATTTCCATTGCTATTCAATCCAGGATTTTGCTGAGGGTGCAAATGACATTTTGTATTAATAATGTTCAGATGCCAATTTGATTACATAGATTATGTCTGTGCACTTAACAGGAAAAACCACAAAGTAGCCATTACTTGGGGCCTTAGTCATTAAAATGTGTTTATTTCCTCTGTCAAGCTGTTTAGAGCAGAACATGAGAACCAGACTATGATGGGATACTCATCCCAAACAGAGCCTGGAAGGGTAAAGATAGGTAAGAGAGTCAATGGTTTGCTGAGGCTGCACCTAGTTAAGAAGACAGGGAGCATGTATTTAATTAGAAGAGGCTCACCTGAGCAGGAACAGGCAGAGCCTATACATGTCAGGAACCTGGCAACAGAAAAAGCTACAGAGAACGAGTCTTCAGTTACTGACTGGGAGAAGGGAGGCATGCCTGAGGCAAACCTACAATTTCTCTCTGGTAGAAGAGAGTGTGGCTTGTCAAGGCCTGAGATGATAGAGAGCCAGAGAGGTAAGTAAGGCTCAGGGGAAAGACCAGCAAGGCATAGGGGAAATTAAGCCTTGTCTGAGCTGGGATCCACAGTAAAGGGTGGGCCCAGGTCCTCCTTCTAGTCTCCGATGAAGAGGCTCCTGTGGGGCAGTGAGCAGGAAGACTGCCTAAGCTATTTGTTGAGGAGGACTTTGATCTCTCAGAATGGCCCAACTCATATTCTGAACCAGACAGTGGGCTGAAATGTGGAACTGTGGTTCTTGTTGTCTGAAGAGTCCACAGGTGACAGGAAAATTGCTACCAGGAGACAGTGCAAAGCCTGGCTGGAGTTAAGTCTCAGGACAGCCAGCATAAGGCACCACCAATGACACAACTGTAGGACAGACAGTTACAAATCAGAGCACAAACCCCAAACTGGCTGTGTGTTCTATAATTGAATTTCACCAACCATCAAGTTTGAACACCTCAAGGACTATAGCAGCGATTACACAGTATCATAAATGGTCCTCTTGGACACTTTGATCTGTCTTGCCACTTATGCAAGCTTGCTTTTGTGATTATATATTATTCCCTTATACGAAAACCCACAATATTTAGGTTACGCCCAGTCCCAAAAGACTGGACACTTACCCCAAATTCATTGTACCTCAGATTTCAAACTAAAGACAGTGTTTCTACCCAATGCTGTAATAAACTAACTGAAAATGAATTAAGAAAAGAAATGTGAGTTATTTACAAAGTTAAATAAAGTAAATATACACACATACATCCGTTAGTATTTTTTTTCCCCCAAAGGGTAATAGAAGCTGCTGTAATATGCAAGCTCTGCCTGTATATCAGAGGGCTGCATTTTCGTTTTGGGCTAACCCAGACCAAGCCCTGAAGAACTCTTGTTTACGTTTAGAAATCTTTGTCTTTCAAAATTCAAGCAGCAGTTTCTTGTCAGGGACTTGTATTCCCTTTCCCCAGAGTTAAAGTTGATGAGACAAGTCCATCCGCTTATCTCCTCTACATAGGTGTTTGGGGGAACAATCAACAGAGTCTTTGGGTTTTTTTTTAACGTTTCAGAATGGCTCCTTTGCTTTCAATGCGCTTCCCTGGTATTCAGGACCTAACACTTTTTGTAGGAAGCCAGCATTTTCACATTAAATAATGCTCCTTTTCTGTCTGTTGATTTACACAATTACAGTGGATTACAATGTAAAAACTAAATATAACATGAGCTACAGATGTTGTAAATAAGATTAATATATGCAAAACTCCACAAGCACTTCATAAAATCTAACCACTAAAATATACCTACAAATTTAAGATCTATTTTAACCACAGTAACTCTCAGGTGAGACAATCTGGTTTCCAGTTATGCATTTGTCAGTCTTCAGTGAGGCCTAGGGGCCTTGACATGAGCTGGCACCTGGTCTGAAAGTATCATATCCACCTCAGAGAATGTGATCAAAAGAAACACATGGCTCATTTAGAAGAAACTATAGGTTGGCCCTCCCTGGTCTGGCACTCTCGGGACCTGACCGGTCTTGAAGAGGACATTTGCTGCACCAGGGGAAGCCCCCTGCCTCCAGGTCCCCAGTCAGTTGCCCCTCCCCATTGCCAGCTCTGCTTCTGGCCAGGCATGCCCCCCTCACTTTAGCCCAGCAAGTCCCCTGCCTCTGGACAGGCTGGACTGCCAGCACTGGCCAGGCTTGCTGTACCAGCACTTCTAATTACGAAATACGTCTGCAGACCCTATCAAGAGCTCCTTTGCTTTATTCAGGGAGTATAGCCATGGTTGTATCCAGTCCCTCTGCCGATCACACACCACTTGTAGTTAAGGGAGCAGCATGTGCTTACATCTACATATTTGACTCCAATGTTAAAGCTGTGCAGGTGAAAAGAAAGGAACACAAACAACAGATTCTGGTTTTATCACTTAATGCTACTTTGGAAGCACTCGGAAACTACAGTCATTGCTACAGCATAAAAACATTAATAGAATAGAATAAGGAGAGTTTTTACTTCCGCTTACTTCCTTGCACACACCCCAACCATGAGACAATTTAGCTACTGTACATTTTCTTATCTTGCTGTACTAGATATATTTTTATTCTGAAACAAAAAAAACTCAAATTATGTTTGATCAAAATGTCACTATCAAAGTTCAACTGGGTCACTTCAGCTGTTATTTACAATTATGAAAGTTTTTAAAAATTATATTTACAGTGGAACCATACATTTTATTTACTCTGAAACAATTAACATAGAATTTTAACTGTGCACTCCAACTGCTTTTAATTTAATGGGCAATTTATGTGTTGTTTTGTATTTATATTGACAAAAGGTTGAATTACTTTATTCTTGTATTGATTTTCCCCCCTGTAATTTTAGTATGTAGGTCATGGTTGTAAAATGTACCAGGTTGGCAGTACAGAAGAATATAACCCTCTATTACAAAAACATAATGTGGAACAGAACCAGAAGTCTTAACCTACTTTGCTGACAGTTTACTTTAAGTCTGATTTGGAGGAATCATCGTTATGGGTTAGACAGGCATTTAATCTTGTTTATCCTGAACGAAAATGTCAAACAACATCATAGTGATAATTGTTGTGATATCCTCACCAATTTGTTGGGAACTGGATTGTAGTCACTAACTCATTCCCACAAGTCAACAAATAACAATTCAATCATCTAGCCTAGTAACACTAACACTTCACAGTTATTGGGTCCCCAAGGACAAGGTAGGCACCAAAAGTGACACAGTGACACTAAATTTCAAGAAGTGACACTCAATGAAATTAGAAGATTAATCTAAATGATCACAACATTAAAAGTGAAAAGTGAGATATGTAGAAGTTCCATGGATGCTACTTAATAAAAGAGTCCCAGGGAGCAGCCCCAGGGATCCCAGGACCCATCCAGGGGGACCAAGAGGCGGGCACCCTCCTGGTCCAGAGCAGAGATGCGGTCCTTCCTCCCATGGGGCGAGGAGAAGACACTGCAGGATCTCCTTTCCAAGCAGCGGAACGCTGATATTTTTGAGCACATGGCCAAGTCACTGGCGGAGCGTGAACACTCACCCCAGACCTTGGAACAAGTCCAGAGTAAGGTAAAGGAGCTCTGCCAGGGATGCATCAGGACCAGAGAGCACAGTTCATGCTCAGGGGCACGATCCCACACCCGCCCCTATTACCAGGAGCACCACCAGATCCTGGGGGGTGGGGAATCTGTTTCCCCACCTGTTGTGGTGGACTCCGGTCTCGAGACCCCCGTTGTCGCCTGGCCAGAGGTCATGGTGGAGGAGGAGGAGGACCAGGGCCAGCAGAAGGAGGAGGAGGAGACGGACACCATCACTCTGTCCCTGGAGCTGGTGCCTGTCAGCCAGGACATCCCCCAGGCCTTGTCTGACACCGGGGAGGGATCTTCAGGTGAATGCTCTCAGTTTGTCATACACACAGGGCAGGAGACATGGGCACAGAAGGGGCGGGGTGTGAGCATCACTGAGGCTGCTCAGGCTGGACATCATGCTGCAGTCTCTGCACGTGGAATCACATGCAGCGTTAGTGTGCGCCACGTGGACGCAGCAGGCATCCCCTGAGCATGTGTGGGATCCTGCTGCCAGGCTCAGGGGAGGCCACACACACATCTTGCTCTAGGTGGGGGTCGGGGGGGGGCCTCCCCTCCCAGCACCTGCCACAGCTGGAAGCAGGCTAGCCACAAGGGTGCAGGCACAACCCCAGACACCTTGAGGAGTGCCGCACACAGCACATGTGCATGCCTGCACATGTGAAGCACCACCCACTCCCATGGGCAGTGCTCCAAGCTGCAGGTGTGTGTGCAGACACCAGAGAGGGCCAGGCTGCTCCCAGCTCTTCTGCCACCCATGGGATCCCACTCTGGCCGAACACTTCCCTTGCCTGCTTGTCCATGGGCTGGAGGGGAGGAAGCAGGCAGCATGGTCCCCTGGGCACCTCGGCGCTCCGGTGAAGCGGCCACACTTGGCCTTGTTCCAGGGACATCCCCCTCCTCTGGCCCAAGGACTGTTGATTGCTGCTCACAGAGGAGGACATGGCCTCAGGGACAGTGTCTGCATGGATGACTGACCACCTCTCCCTCTTTCTGTTCTCTACAGCCAGACCAGTTGGAACTGAGGGGTGAGTCACGCCACCCGTGTCAGCTGCCAAAGCCCAGAGAACCCAAAGGCACGCCAGCCTGTCAGCGTCCTGTGCAACATGAAGTAGACCCTGGTGCAAAAGATACGTGAGGATGCTGAGTGCCTGGGACTAGCTCATGCAGTGGTGTGATAGCATATGTGCCGTCATGAGAGAAATGATGGCACACCTGCATGCTGTCACTCCTCCTGCCTAATACCCTCCTGCCCCCCCCCGATATGCCTCTGCTCCTTCCCCAAGCAATGCCCATGCCCTCTCCCCATGTGAGGCCTATGCCCCCTCCCTCTGCCCCCTGCCATCCCTGACCCTGCTCCAGCCCCCGCTCCTGCCCACTTCCTTGTGGTCCCCAGACCCATCCAACCCCAACTTCAATGAGGTCTCCACACCTGAGGTAGCACATCTGGCTGCCCCACATGCCACTCCAAACTCCCCTCCAGGTTATGATGCCCCCTTCCCCTTCAGGTTATGAGTCCCCCGCCCCCTGCCCAACTTTTCTTAATGTAAGATAAATACAGACTTCATTTTGTTGGAAACCAAACAGGTATGTTTATTGAGAGGTCAGGGAAGGGGTGGAGGGAGTGGTTGCAGTGGAGAAGGGATAGGGCAGCAAGCCAGAGGCCCCTGTTGGGGAGGCCCTGGGGAGAGATACTGGGGTCCTTGAGAGAACCTCTCCTTTAGGGCCTCCCGGATGCACACCTCGGCCTGATGGCCCTGGCAGATGGCAGCTGTCCGTGTCTTCTGGAAGACTTGCCCCTCGTGGCCAGTGTCTTCCCCGGGAGGAAGGCCTCCCCCTTCCTCTCCACAATGTTGTGGAGGACACAACATGCCATGACCACCTCAGGGATGCTGTGCTCCCCCACGTTCACATGGGTCAGCAGGCACCTGATCCACTCCTTGAGGTGACCAAAGGTGCACTCAGCCTGGATCCTGGCCCGGTTCAGGCGGCCATTACATTGGTCCTTGCTGGGGTCCAGGTATTCCGTATAAGGCTTCATGGCATCAGGGGGTAAATTGCGTCCCCCACGATAAACAATGGCATCTGTACATCCCCAATGGCAAATTAACGATGGGGGAAGAATGTGCCTATCTCCAGCTTTCTGTACAGTCAAGAGTTCTGAAGCATGTGGGCATCGTGCGCCCTGCCTGCTCACCCAACAAAAATGTCTGTGAACTAATAGGGGAAGTAGAGGTGGGTGACAACCTGGGAAGCAGTGATCATGAGATGGTAGATTTCGGGATCCTGACCAAAGGAAGAAAAGAGAATAATAAAATACACACCTTGGACTTCAGAAAAGCAGATTTTGACTCCCTCAGAGACCTGATGGGCAGAATCCCCTGGGATACTAACATGAAGGGGAAAGGAGCCCAGGACAGCTGGCAGTATTTTAAAGAAGCCTTATTGAAGGCACAGAAAGAAACCATCCCGATGCGTAGCAAGAGAGGCAAACATGGTAGGAGACCGGATTGGCTTACAGGGGAAATCCTTGGTGAACTTAAGAACAAAAAGGAAGCTTACAAAAAGTGGAAACTTGGACAAATGACCAGGGAGGGGTTTAAATGTATAGCTCGAGCATGCCGGGGGGTTATGAGGAAAGTGAAAGCGCAGTTGGAATTGCGACTGGCAAAGGATGTGAAGGATAACAAGAAAGGTTTCTACAGGCATGTTAACAAAAAGAAGGTGATCAGAGAGGTTGTGCGGCCCCTACCGGATGAAGGAGGTAACCTAGTGACAGATGATGTGGGGAAAGC
Source organism: Pelochelys cantorii (assembly GCA_032595735.1). NCBI lineage: Eukaryota > Metazoa > Chordata > Testudines > Trionychidae > Pelochelys > Pelochelys cantorii. Next base: position 92,775,052 of record CM064326.1, read on the forward strand.
TGAAGTACTCAGTGCTTTCTTTGCCTCTGTATTCACGGACAAGGTGGGCTCCCGGACTAATGCACTAAGTGATGCAAGATGGAATGAAGATCGACAGCCCTTAGTGGGTAAAGAACAGGTTAGAAACTATTTAGAAAAGCTAAACGTACACAAATCCATGGGTCTGGACTTAATGCATCGAGGGTACTGAGGGAGTTGGCAAATGTCATTGAGGAGCCTTTGGCCATTATCTTTGAAAAGTCGTGGAGATCAGGAGAGATCCCGGATGATTGGAAAAAGGCAAATGTAGTGCCCATCTTCAAAAAAGTCAAGAAGGACAATCCAGGAACTATAGGCCGGTCAGTCTTACCTTGGTTCCTGGAAAAATCATGGAAGGGATCCTTAAGGAATCCATTTTGAGGCACTTGGAGGAGAGGAAAGTGATTAGGAATAGTCAGCATGGATTCACAAAGGGCAAGTCGTGCCTGACCAATCTGATTAGCTTCTATGATGAGGTAACTGGCTCTGTGGATATGGGAAAGTCAGTGGATGTGATATACCTTGACTTTAGCAAGGCTTTTGATACGGTCTCCCACAATATTCTTGCCAGCAAGTTAAGGGAATGTGGATTGGATAATGGACGGTAAGATGGATAGAAAGCTGGCTAGAAGGCCGGGCCCAGCGGGTAGTGATCAACGGCTCGATGTCAGGATGGCGGTCGGTTTCTAGTGGAGTGCCCCAAGGTTCAGTTCTGGAACCGGTTTTGTTCAATATCTTTATTAATGACCTGGATGAGGGGATGGATTGCACCCTCAGCAAGTTTGCAGATGACACTAAGCTAGAGGGAGAGGTAGATACGCTGGAGGGCAGGGATAGAGTCCAGAGTGACTTATACAAATTGGAGGATTGGGCCACAAGAAATCTGATGAGGTTCAACAACGACAAGTGCAGAGTCCTGCACTTGGGACGGAAGAATCCCAAGCATTGTTACAGGCTGGGGACCAACCAGCTAAGTAGTAGTTCTGCAGAAAAGGACCTGGGGGTTACAGTGGATGAGAAGCTGGATATGAGTCAACAGTGTGCCCTTGTAGCCAAGAAAACTAATGGCATATTAGGTTGCATTAAAAGGAGCATTGCCAGCAGATCCAGTGATGTCATTATTCCCCTTTATTCGGACCTGGTGAGGCCACATCTGGAGTATTGTGTCCAGTTCTGGACCCCCCACTACAAAAAGGATGTGGACTCATTGGAGAGGGTCCAGAGGAGGGCAACCAAAATGATTAGGGGGCTGGAGCATACGACCTATGAGGAGAGGCTGAGGGAGTTGGGTCTGTTTAGTCTGCAGAAGCGAAGAGTGAGGGGGGATTTGATAGCAGCCTTCAACTTCCTGAAGGGAGGTTCCAAAAAGGATGGAGAAAGGCTGTTCTCAGTAGTGACGGATGGCAGAACAAGGAGCAATGGTCTTAAGTTGTGGTGGGAGAGGTCCAGGTTGGATATTAGGAACAACTATTTCACCCTAGGAGAGTGGTGAAACACTGGAATGGGTTGCCTAGGGAGGTGGTGGAGTCTCTATCCCTGGAGGTATTTAAGTCTCGGCTTGACAAAGCCCTGACTGAGTTGATCTAATTGGGATTGGTCCTGCCTAGAGCAGGGGACTGGACTTGATGACCTCCTGAGGTCTCTTTCAGCTCTATGGTTCTATGATTCTATGATTCTATGTTCATGGTCGGTGACCAGGGCCTACAGCACCATAGAAAAATCGCCCTTTCAATTTATGTATTGGGCCACTCGATGCTCTGGTGCACGGATTGGAATATAGGTTCCATTGATGGCTCCACTGCAGTTCGGAATCCCCAGAGCAGCAAATCCAGCCACGATGGAGTCCAAGTTTCCAGGCGGATGATCCTACGCAGCAGAATGGAATTGATGGCCCTCATAACCTGCAGGAGACAAACAAACACACAAAACAGAGAATGAGAGTGGGAGTTCCTAAGCCCTTGGGCAGTGCCTAACCCCATCCCATCCCATCCCATCCCCCCTCAAATACTCCAGGAGCCCCCCAGCAGAAGGGCTGTTTGAGGGTGGGACTGCAGAACCCCCCCAGGGACAGAGCCTTCCCCCCCACCCCAACCCCCCTTTCCCAAGAGTCCCCCTTTTCCAGGACTCCCTCCCCCCCCCATGCAGGGACTGCAGCCCGATAGAACCTTACCTCCATGAGGACACCGACGATGGACTTCCCCACACCAAACTGGATGCCCACCAATGGTAGCTGTCTGGGATGGCGAGCTTCCAGATGGCAATTGCGACCTGCTTCTCCCAGGGGATGGCAGGCTGTAGATGGGTGTCACATCTCCAGAGGGTGGGGGCGAGCCAGGCACATAGCTCCAAAAAGGGGGCCTTCCACACACGGAAGTTTTGGAGCCACTGCTGGTCATCCCACCGCTCCAAGACCAGCCGGTCCCACCAATCCGAACTGGTGTCGAGCTCCAGAAACACCTTTTCACTGTGGGATGCAGTTGCCAGAGTGAAGCTCCCACACCCGGAGAGAGGGTCCCAAGAATGAGCTTGGGGTCGAGCTCAGTCAGCACCAGGCAGGCAGCTGGTACAAATGCTACACAAACTGCAGCATGGCTGTGTGGGACCATCATATGCCATGGGGCAGCTCCGGCTCCATGGCACCAAGAGAAAAGCTGTGGTGTCCAAAAAAGCAGGGCAATCACAGCAGGCACTGTGAGAGCTTTGCTGTCCCTCGAAGAGGTATGCAAGCATGCAGCATAATCAGAGAAACAGCTGTCCAGGGGGGCCCCTTTAAGCGTGTGTCCCTGCAAGTCCCCGGCACCAGCACTCAGAAATAACTGGTGACCTAAAGCCCTTCCTGAAGTGGTTCCTGGTGGCCTTTAATGCAAGAGAGCATCCAATCAGTCTCGATGCTCTCTTTCAAAAAAGCAGATCACTTTTTCTATGCGCTTTTGTGTGTGGATGCTCTCTTTCAGAAGAAGTTTTTGGAAGAAAACTTCCAAAAAAAGCTTCTGCCAAAAGAAGCCTGCAGTCTAGATGTAGCCTCAGTAAATGGTCTAAATGCCACTATGTGGAACAGTGAACTACACCCAGTAGGAGTGTGGGTTACATAGGTGCAGGCTCTTGAAGGCAGTTTAGGTGAGAGGAGGGTTCAGGGTGTGGGCTCTGGGAGGTTGGTTGTGTTTGAGATGTGGGCTCTGGGCTCTGAGAGAGCCTTTGTATGCATAAAGGATGAACAGTGTGGACTCTGAAGCTACGGCTACACTGCTGGTTTTTTTGGAAGAAGATATGCAAATTGCACTCACATTTGCATATTTTCTTCCGATTCTTTTTGTGGAAGAGGTTTTTCTGATATTTGGCCCCATGTAGACAGTGCCAAATGTTGGAAAAAACCCTCTTTTGCAAGACCCTGTAAACCTTGATTTATGAGGAATAAGTGGTCTTGCAAAAGAGGTTTTTTTCTGACATTTGGCCCCGTCTACATGGGCCCAATATTGGAAAAACCTCTTCCACAAAAAGATGTGGTTGAAGATATGCAAATGCGAGTGTGATTTGCATATCTTCTTCCGAAAAAACCTGGCAGTGTAGCCGTAATTTGGAAAGGAGTTTGGATGCAGGGTGCAGGCTCTGAGAGAGAGTTTGGGTGTGAGTGGAAGTTGTGTTGCTGGTGAAGCAGTTTGTATGTGGAGTGTGGGTTGGGGAAGAAGAGAGGGTGAGGGATGAAGGCTCTGGGCAGTGTTTATTTTAGGTGACTCCCAAAAATGATGGGCAGATCCTTCTGGCAGCAGATCTTAGATAGAAGTGCCAGGGGGCCTATGCACTTTGCCCTACCTATGGGCACTGTCCCTGCAGGTCCCTGTTCCAAGCCAATGGGAGCAGTGCTTAGGGCAGGGGCAATATACAGAAATGCCCCTGACCTCTTATGGAATTGCAGGGATGTGTCAGCCATGTTCAGGAGCAAAGCAGGGCCAAGGCAGATAGGAAGCCTGCCTTAGCCATGCTGTGACGCTGGACATTTATTGTGCAGGAGGAGCTGAGAGGGAGGGGGAGGACTTGATCAGTGGGGCCCACAGATACTTCTGAGGTACTCTTGGGGATTCCCAGGAGTCCACAGAACCCAGTGTGAGAAATGCTTATCTAGTGATTGTTGAACTTGATCTTAAAAATCTCCAATGAAGATTCCATAACCTCTATAGGCAATTTCTTCCAGTGTTTAACTGTGCTGACAGTTTATTAGTCATGTTCAACTAAAACTGCCTTTGCTTTAGTTTAACCCCATTGCTGCTTCTCCTTTCATCAGATGTGAAAGAAAACAATTTTTCTCCCTCCTCCTTGTAACAACCTTTCAGTTTCAATGTCAATACATGCAAAGTAATGCACATCGGAAAGAAACTACCTATACAGGCTCTGTAACTGTACCTACTCAGGGAAAAGATGGTGCATCACTGCTCAATATACAGTTCATGTCAAAAAAGCTAAAATTATGTTAGGGTGAATAAGCTATGGGATGGGAAAAAATAAAGCCACTAATATTCTGAGAATTCTGAAATCTTCAATAAACTAAACTATGCCACAGAATCCATGCTCTAATATAAGATTATAGCAGCAGGGATATATTACTAAGCAAGTGACCTGGTTGGTGATAGTAACTGTGAAATGCTCAAGGAGATTAGAGAGACTATAATATTTAAAAATAAAATCTCACTAATAATGGGATGTTTCAACTATTCCCATATTCACTGGGTACATGTCACCTCCGTATGAAGAAAAAATTTTCTTTATACCTTAAATGACTGTTTTAAGATATAAAGTTTAAGCAACTAGTCGTAGACTCCTCAAGAGGAGAGGCACTTCTTGATAGAAAATAGAAAGGAGCATGAATTCTGTAAAGTATAATTAGGAAGTGTAAAGTATAATTAGGAAGGCCAAAAAGGAATTTCAAGAACAACTAACCAAAACCACAAAAAGTAATAGCAAAAAAAAAAAAAACCTGTTACCACTCAAGAGAGAGATCTTGGAGTACCCGTGGAGAGTTCTCTGAGAACATCCACTCAGTGTGCAGCAGCAGTCAAAAAAGCAAACAATGGTAGGACTCATTAATACAATAAGACAGAGAATATCATATTACTTCTATATATATCCATGGTATCTTGAATATTTTGTGCAGATGTGGTCGCCTCATCTCAAAAAAGATATATTGGAATTAGAAAAGATTCAGAAAAGGGAAACAAAAATGATTGGGGTTATAGAACTGCCGCCATATGAGGAGAGATTAATAAAACTCGGACTTTTCTGCTTCAAAAAGAGATGACTAAGGGGGCACATGCTATAAAAGCATGACTCTTATGGAGAAAGTTACCAAGGAAAAGTTATTTACTCCTTTCCATAACACAAGAAGTAGGGGTCACCAACTGAAATTAATAGGCAACAGTTTTAAAACAAACAAAAGGAGACTTTCTTTATACAAGGTACAGACAGCCTGTGGAACTCTGCCAGGGGATGCTGTGAAGGCCAGGACATGAAAAGGGTTTTAAAAAGAATTACATAAATTCATGCAGAATAAGTCCATCAGTGGCTAGCCAGCATGGGCAAGGATGATGTCCCTAGCCTCTCTTTGTCAGGGATGGGAATGTGGGACAGGGGATGGATCATTTGATGATTACCTGTGGGGCACCTGGCATTGGCCGCTATCGAAAGACAGGATATTGGGTGAGATAGACCTTTGGTCTGAGCTTGTCTGACTGTTCTTATATTCTTATGAGTGTCACAGGGAAAATCAATCCTCCATCCCAGTATGGAAATCTTATGACACTCTTTCTCATTCAGGAGTCTTGCTGTGATCCAGGCTACAGATACGGAGTATCCTGCATTGTGTGGAACCATGTAATGGCAGTTAATCTATTTATTCTTTAAGAATATTCCAAAGGAAAATCATTTAGTTTCACATGGGATATTATTCCACAGATAAGTTGCTTTGTTTTCTTCTCTCCAATTTAATCAGCCATGCTGCCTGCAGTTGGGCAATATTTATGCAGAAAGATTTCTGTTGTCTTAGGGAGAGAAAGGACTGATTCTTCATAATATCTATTTTGTCCCTTTGTAGACTCATATAACTATAAGCAGTCACATATGGAAATGGTTATGGAAAGAGGTGGGGCAAAAGAGCATCTTGGAGATAGAGAATGCAATTACAATCAAGACTCTAAATGGGCCTGGGCTACCATTCTATTAAAACCACCCTTTCCATTGAAAATTCTGACACTTTATGGTCATTTGCATAATTTTATATGTCTTGATAACATTTTATACATTTATGAATGCTGAAACACTGTACTCAGCCAATTTTCTCTCTGTAGATCTCAGTATGAATTGTACCTGATTAGAAAGTGCAGGGTTTAGGCCATTACTAATTTACTACTTTTCATTACTTCAAGGTGATTGTGAAGACCAACTGTATCATAGGGGTTCTGGGTGCAGTCACATATGATTACGTAACATCAAGAGAGCCTTTGTTTTTATCCATTTTCTATTCATATTTGGACACATCAAATCAGTTATTTCAGTTCTATAAAAAAAAGGCATATGGCAAAATGGGTAGTTATATATATTTCAAAATTGTTATTAAACTTGAATCCTTACATTTCAAATCTAGCACACTGCATTCAGAATCAGATCTGCTTCATTGTTTCCATAACACACGGATCATCTTTAGGGCTGTCAAGAGATTAAAACAGTAATCATGGTTACTCACAGTTTTAAAAGCACTGTTAGTCTTTAAAAAAATGTGATTTTCTATGTTTTCAAATATGGAGTCAGAACTGGAGGCTCTGGACTTCAGCTTCCTTCAGGTCATGGGGCTTCAGTCTGGCTCAGGGTTTCAGCCCCCCACTAGGGTGTGAGACGTGGGGCTTCATCTCTGCTTGGGGTTTCAGCCATGCTTAGAGAACAGAGATCTGGGCCCCCACTTCCCTCAGAGCAGGGACTAGGGACTTCAGCACTGCTCAGGATTTCAGCCCCTGGGAAGCCTCAGGCTGGGGCTACTCTAGCCCACCTACCATCCCCTCACCTTCAGGTTACAGCTTCCACCACTGCCTCCTACCTCTGCCACAGGTATGAGATTAACATGTTAAAAAATTAGTTCATTAATTTTTGTTTCAGATAATCACAGATATTACCAGCGATTCCTTGAGAGTCCTGGTCATCGTTCAAATTCACAATACCTACCTTATTACCAAGGTTTTACTTTATCTGCAATATTGTGAAAATTGCAAATTCTGAAAAATTAGGCTTCCATCCAAATTTTGTTTTAAGTTATCTTACTTTGCACAGTTCACAATTTTGTATGCCTTTTGAGCTTTGTAACACACATTTCTTCCACCTCCTCCCCATAAGTACATTAAATGATTTTGGACAGTCTGAACATAACATAAGAACATAAGAACAGCCATGCTGGGTCAGACCAAAGGTCCATCTAGCCCAGTAGCCTGTCTGCTGACAGTGGCCAGCACCAGGTGCCCTAGAGAGGGTGGACTGAAGACAATGATCAAGCAATTTGTCTCCTGCCATCCCCCTCCAGCCTCTGACAAACAGAGGCCAGGGATACCATTTCTATCCCCTGGCTAATAGCCTTTTATGGACCTAACCTCCATGAAATTATCTAGCTTCTCTTTAAACTCTGTTATAGTCCTAGCCTTCACAGCCTCCTCTGGCAAGGAGTTCCACAGGTTGACTACACGCTGTATGAAGAAGAACTTTCTTTTATTAGTTTTAAACCTGCTACCCATTAACTTCATTTGGTGTCCTCTAGTTCTTCTATTTAGGGAACTAATAAATAACTTTTCTTTATTCGCCCTCTCCACACCACTCATGATTTTATATACCTATAAAATCTGGGGCAGTTCCATAACCAGGGTGGGGCAAGCAAGGCAGCCAACCAGATGAAAAGTTGCAGGGGAAGGGTGGAATAGGGTGAAAAAATGATGAGGAAAAGTTAGTGTATCAAGTCCAAGAGCAGTCATGGTATTGCCACCCTTACTTCTCTACAGATGCTAGTGGCAAAACTGTCTTTAGAGTTGGGTGGCTGGAAAGTGGTGGTAACAAGACAGAGATTCTTCAGTCTCCATTTTGCATTTCTGACCTCCATTTTGAGTAAGAAGAGTCACTCCACCATTGCAAGATACAGGTAACATGATATCACAAAAGTAAGGAAAGGTCAGCAGATCATAACAATTCTGTGGTAAAGAATGGCTGCAAGCTAAAAATTGAACTGACAGTGAGCATATATGGACATTTGGAATTTCGGCACTGAGTATGTGCAGTAAAGATCTGACAGCTATTAGAAAAGCAACTAGAAAGTTCTGACCAGATAGCACAAAGGCCAGTGTGCCAGGAAGCAGACAGTACTGACAGAGTAGCTGAAGAAGAGGGCTAGGAGCAGACAGAGTGCTGACAGAAGAAGAGTGGAGCAGTGTTGACAATTGTGAAGGTGGAGAAAGACGAAGCAAGCGAGACAGTAAACACAGCAGAAGAGGGAGTCCTGTATCATCAGTTATAGTAGACTAAAATAGAGCAAAGTGTTAGTGTGTGTACGTGAATATTTGGGATAATAAAGATTTGTGGATTGTGAAAATAAATTGTATATGTAAGACTTAAGGCACATTTTAAATTGTTCTCAGGGCCTTGACCGATCACCGTTTGCAAGGCAAAGCCACTTAGACTCATCTCAGACTGTCAAGCAATATAGGTTGGGGTACTGTTTAACTTCTAAAGGAATTGTATTAATAAATAAGAGAATTTTTATTATTTGATTGTTACTTTGTTATTGCATTAAATTAAGGAGTCTTGTGATCGGCACTAATAAAGGGGTGGAACAATGTTTTTTATGTCAATCATTTAGCAGGTTGTGTCCATGTCTTCCAGGTATTTCCTGAGCCATCCAGACCTCTGGAAAACAGACTGGTTATAAAAGTATTATTTTGAGGGAACCCTTTGGTAAACGTGGAAGGGGGCAATAGATCAATTATATACTGGGGCTACCCTAAGTCTGTTTTCATGTTAATGGTGGCTTTGCCTTCAGAGCTGGGTTCCTGGTCAACAGATGCCACTCTCTGGCTGCCCAGCTCTGTCGCTGAAAGCAATATTTCTGTCAGGAATGGCGCAGAGTAAGGGTGACAATACCATATCATGTTACCCTCACTTCTGAACTGTTACTGGCAGTGGTACTGCCCTGAGAGTTGGCAGCTGGAGACTGGCAGCTGCTGTCTGGGAACCTATTGCTGAAGGCAGAGCCACCACCAGCAACAGCAAAGAAGGGTGGTAATACCACACCTGTGTAAGGACTCTATTCCTACTATTTTTCCCATAACATTTTACTCCATTTTTCCACAACCCTGTTTATGGCCCTGTAGTTACACCAAATTATCTGGTTATAAAAAAAAAAAAAGCAGGAGCATAGCAAAATAGTTGAGTGTTTATATCAATACAGATTTTTTTAAACAAATAGGTCTACTGTGTTTTGTTTTGTTTTCAAATTCCTGCTCTCAATAAAGCCCCACAATTACTTTTCTGTGATTTTCTATGTCTAGTCTAAAACTTGGTGACAATTATTTGATGACCTTTACGTGATTCAGGTAGTGTCTTACTTTGGACTTACATTGATTATATGTAGGTGTAAATGTTTTAAGTTGTTTTAGTATCATTTTCAGTGCAATTCAGTTATAAAATAATGCAAACACAGCACATATTGTTACTGAAATTTCTTTGCTGTTGCTCATTTTTTTTCTTTTTCCTACCATCCCTTCTTCCCTTATCAACCTACAGCAGTCACACATAATGGAATTGTTATGTTGTTAGTATTTACTAAAATACGGGAGGCCATAGGCAACATCTATTGCATTTATCTAAAATTAATCTAAACCATTTTCATTTAATTTATACTTTGAGACACGACATTAGATTTTCAGTGTTTGGAAAGTGAACAGGCTCTATAGTTCTGCATATTGTGTTTCTCTTGTAAATTACAAGATACAAGAGGAATAGGTACTCTGAGAAACTTGGGAGGAGGGCATATGTATTCACATGCACACATATATGGTGCATTAGAGAGATTTGAAACCTTATTTATGTAGCGCTTGATTGAAGGTATTCTGACTTTACTTAGATGCATATGATAAAGAATGCACATCCTATTCAGTAATGATTTTGACTACATGACAGCAGGCAGTTAAAAAAAAGATGTCACTCAGAAATAAAACTTCCTGTAATCAATTAATGCCAGTAGTCAATGGCACCATCTTTCACAGATGGATCTGACTTTTCTGTAACTCAAAACTATTTAAAATTATGCATTTATTTGCATACTGAAATGGAAGAATTATTTTTAAAATAAAACTGTTTTAGCATTTGTTTTGTTTTCTAATGCTAAAATTGTGCTAAAGGTTGCATGACTTTTCCTCCCATATCAGTGTATTCAAACTCTGAATCTAAACAGTGACTCAAGAAAATGTGCTGAAGCATACAAAGTAGTGTCAATATTCACATAAGTTTACCCTCAAGCATATTGCATTTTACATATTTACCAGAGAAAGGACTTAATTTAACTTAAAAGCATATGGTTGGTTAGCCAACCAAACTAGCTAACTATTAATAATAATAATTAATAATTGTTATGGATTTAATTGTATTTCCCAGATGATATGATAGGCTCTGAAAAAAAAAGATGGGCTAAAGCCAGGGTGGGGAACCTCCGGTATGCCAGCTGTATGCAGTTCGTCAAGCTTAGCCACTGGTGAGCCACTAGATAGTTTGTTTACCTGAGCATTTGCAGGCACGGAGCCATGTGGTTTCCAGTGACCATGGTTTGCCATTCCTGGCCAATGGGAGCTGCTGAAAGCAGCATGGGCTCAGCTACAACTTGGTGCAGCCCCATGGAGAACCTCACCCACTGGGAGCTGCAGGTCTCCATGCCTGCAGACACTCATGCAAAGAAAGTGTCTGGCATCTCACTAGTAGCTAACCCTGATGAACTGCATGCAGCTCACAGGCCAGAGTTTCTCTACCCCTCAGCTAAGAGCTTATCTACACAGTCAGGTAGGTATATATGTACATGCAAAAATGGGTGTGTTATATTACTATGCAAAAGACTGGTACTAAAAAGGTTAATTCAATCATTTTGGGTATGGCCCATTCCCAAGAGTTTTGTCTTTCACCACCTTCTCAACAATTGTTTGGGCTTTAGCATATCCACCCTGATTGAACTGACCTCATTAGCATGGATCCTCTGCATGCCTATACAGAGACACTCAGGTTATGTCTACACTGTGCCACACTGTGTGGCCTGTTGTGGATGAATTGCAGAGCACACCAAAGTGTTATGATCTAACTGCCTATGTGGACACTGTTTGCTCAAAGTACTGTCAGCCGGTGGTCAGGGCAGTGAGTGGTGTGTGTGAGCTATACACCCGAGACTTTAACTGCTAGGAGTGGGGTCCCTTAGCAGTGGGCAACCTGGAGGAGGTTGACGGGTGCCCCAAAGAGTTTAACGTCCGTGTCTTTACTGCTAGGATCGGGATCCTTTGCAGTGGGCAGCCAACAGGCTGACAGACGCCCCAGAGTTTAACAGGGAGAGCTTTACACCTCAGACTTTGACTGCTAGGACACAAAGTCCCGTCGCAGTGGGCAGCCTGGGGAGGCTGAGAGGTGCCCCAACGGATCTGTCCCCTGGAAGCGACACGATCCAACGCTCAAGCTCTCCCTATATCTGTCCCTTATGACCAGCTGGAGTTCTTTTGTTTGTGTTCGGTTCGGGTACAGCAGCACGGGTTCAAGTCAGAAACTCAAACCACACTTGCTTATTTGTAGGAGAAAGAAAAGAAAGAAGAAAGAAAACTTGGTTCAATATATATATATTTAAACTTATAAAGTGAATGAGGGCACAATCTTATTTTCTTGTTTACAATAGAAGTGAAACAGGTTGATTAGAGAAACTTATAATAGAGTAACTAAATTAAAGTGTACACATAAGAAACACATTGCAGGTATAATTCTCACCCCTGCGTTCCAGACTTGGCGTGGCCAGCGTCTTTCTCTCAATCCCTCGGGAAGAAGTAGGGCGAGGCTGGGCGTCCCACAGACCTCGGGAGACAACATATACCTGCCAGCAGGTATAGATTGGAGCTCAAATGAGGTGGGCTACTAAACCCCTCTTTATACCCCTTGGGTCACGTAGGCTTCTTCCTGGTCTCAGGTGGCCAATTAGGAAAAATGGCTTTGAATGCCAAGTTTCCCACGGAAGGGTGCAAAGCATAATTCACACCTGGGAAAATGCAGACAATGGGCACCTCTGGTATGTGATGGGCGAAGATTCCTCTCCTGGGACAGTGCAGGCGTGTCAATTACTGGTGCCTAGCCATCAGGGCAGCAGGAGGCCCCCTGGTCGTCAGCTAGCCCATTTACTGTCTGGTTTCTGTTTATGGTAGAGTCAGGGACAGGCAGCACACCTGCATTCCCAGGGCATCAAAGGCTGACTGCCTTTCTCTTGCTCTCTGGCGGGTGGGGGGGAAACAAGATGGGGTTCATGTCTGGCTACATTCCACCCCCTTGACACGCCTCACTATGTCCCAGAACGCAAGATGGCGGCGATGCCAGCGCCTTTTGCCCTCCTTGGAGGAAGCTAAAATCGCCCTATCGGCAGGGTCTGATCAGATAATTTTGGATCAAGGGATTGATTAGGATCGCTTCCCAATGCCATATATTGGACTTGTGCAGAGGAGGTAGCAGTGTACACCAAACGCTTAACAATACATAGAAGCATGCAACAAGCAATTACAACAAGGAAAATGGTTAATATAGTATTTACAATAGAGTGAAGGAATGGAGTTTACGAAAATCCTAGGTGTTGGGCTAGCCAATCTAGCCATGAGGCTTTTCCCTCCTCAGTTACAGCATGTAGCACCTTAACAGTGCCCTTTATAGTGAATGCATCCTGTTTAATTTGTAAGCAGCAAGAATGGTTAATTATCGCACATACTCCCCCCTGCTGGGCTAAAACTGCGTCTAAGGCTATTCACTAATGCCTTCTCCAGCTCATCTACTCCAAGCCCGGGCAGGAATGCACAGGTGAACTGGTGAAAAATCTGTAGAGTGTTCTATAAGGGGGTTCAGGGTGAATCGCCTTGGCATCCGGTGCAGGAAACTTCCAAGGTTAGTTATACCAGGAGCCATAATGTGGGGGTGTACAGTGAGTCCCCCAGGGGCAGCATGCCCAGTGAGCAGTGCCCTATTTAATTCAGTGGCAGATACTTGTTGGCTTTCTGCCTGCAAATGAAAAAGAGTCCTGGCTCTTTCTTCAGAATAGGGGAGTAAGGTCCCTTATACCACCCTGTTCCAGTGGGTCCTTTCTTTGGGGTATGGTGGGTAGCACAGTAACTATCATTAGCGGCTGTGCAATGCAAGGCAAACAGCAAGTCCTGTAGGACCTGATCCGCTGTAAAAAGCTCTGCCCTAGCACACTGGTTTGGGAGTAGGGTGTTACTGGTTACCAGTGTGGGGTTGTATATTTGACCGGTGTTAGGAATAATGAATAATGACTGATTGTACCAGGCTTTTCCTTCCAGGTATTGGCTGAAGTTTAGGGGAATAATGGTAACATTGCTAGATAGTGGTGTGCCACCTTGGGAGATGTTATATCCCCAGCACCTTAAGGGTTTTTGGTGGGTTGCTCTGGGATAGACATCCCAGACTTTTAACCTTTCATTAAAACTTACAGTGTGGGCACACTGCTGGTCCCCTAACCACCCGAGGTGGGGTCCAGTACCATTTTTGTTCTCAAAGCAGATGGGGTACACTTCCCTGGAGCTTCCTGTTACATACTCCAGAGTTTGACCCCATAGTGTAGGTTGCCATTGTCTATGCCACCCCCAAGTTCCCTTCCCAGAGTCATTTAAAAGTTTGTAGCTGCTGGAGCTGCTGTCATCAAACCAGGCTGGTCCCCACTTGAAAACGTCGCTCTTGTTCCACCAGTCATTCAAGTTTAAAGGGACAAATTCAACTCCCAGTCCTGTGGAAGAATTTAACAGGGTGCATATCCAACAGTCCGTGGCGCCAGTTTGGATGGCATTCTGGAAAGGGTATCTGGGAACAGCGGAGGCTGCTGTGGCCACAAGGAACGTTACAACAAGTCCAAACATCATGCTGTCGCTTGGATCGGGGTCTGCCACACAACCAAGTTTGATTCTAAAAGAAAACATAAAGTCAACCGGTCTTGGATACAATCCAAGCCTCAGAAATAGTTATTGGCATCTTGTTGGGGTTTGCAATAATCCAAACGCCCTTGTCTTTATAAGACTGAAGTACACAGGTATGTGTGCCCAGGCTGGGGTGTTTGACTACAACAGTATCCCCAGGGGCATATTTGGAGTCCTTATCTGATTGTATTACTTGGGGTGTTGGGACAAGTGCTGTTAAGTGGTTTAGTCCCATGATGGTTGACAACCCCATTGCTAATCGGGTCGGGTAGGCAAAGCCAATTCCCGAGACAATCTCTACTCCAGTCAAAACATATTTCCTTCTCTGTCTGGTGGAGGGTAATGGGCCAATGTAATCAATTCGCCAGTTTGCCTATTACCAGTTTAGCAAGGAGGGTGGCCTTGTTCACTAAGCCTCATACCTCCTGGTCCTTTTCTTAAGCATATTCCTGAAAAATCTAAGAGTTGCTTTAACTCTCAGTACCCATCCTTAAGGGAATCTAGCTCTGTCTGGGTACTGAGGGACATGCATTTCTACCTCTCCACTTCTGCAGCAGAGGCTTCTACATTTTTGCAGCTTCATATTTGCAATCTTATATTCAGTCAATTTGAGGAACACCTCATTACAGGTTTTCCATAGAAGTCAAGCTGCAGCTGCTTCCCCCTTCATTGGGGCCAAGGGTTTACATATCCACAAGTAGTTAGCCAATTTGTCTTCTAGGTCTGAAATTGTATGGACAGCAGCTAACACTAGATCAGACCAAGGGCTATGCCCAAACTTTTGCAAGATTTTGTTCAAAAGGGGCAACATCTTTTACAAATGCCAATTTCTCAGTCTCCTCTCTTGGAGCCTTCTTAAAAAGACTGCTTACATTTAAACATTTTCTAGTATACCCAACCTCCTATTGGGACTAAAATAGCAATACCAATACCTCCTTTTTTTTCTTTCTTTCTGGGGATAAGGCAACACGTCACATTTATTGAACATACATAGATCAATCAATACTTATCATATGCATATGATACATTACACTCGTACTCTCACACACCCACAAGCACACTCCATCTTGTTGTTACCAAAGGTTGCTCCCCCTTCTGTATCTGTTCTCACATTTAGCATTGTGCAAACATAAATCCTTTTAGATTCTCACTTTTATGTTTGACTTTCTGGAGGGCTACAGTTTGAGCTTTCTGATCTCAGGTAGTTTGCTGATCAAACTTAGCCATTACCTGCAAAGCTTCTTTGTGCTGGCAGCTAGGGCATTTGCATCACAAAGGAAATTACAACCTGTTGTGGCTCCTGGAGCCTCCACAGCATTTTAATTCGTTTGCAGTTTTTACCCCTTCTACAATATACATGGCATGTCACAGGAAAATGTGCAGTCTTTGTTTACAACACTACTTAGCCACATTAAACTTTGCATAGGGTGTAACTCTTTCTTTATGCTTACAGTTTTCCTGTACTTTCATTAAACAACTTGGACTGAAATGGTCTTACTGAAAGTAAACCAAACCAATTTGTTTTAAACCTACAAAACAAGATTACTGGACCTTGAAAACCTCACTTATTTACACTATATATATGTATATTTACACACAGATACACATACATTCTCTCTGAATCTTTCTTACACTATTTCTACATAGCTGTACAACAATTACATTCCCTTTTTATTCATTGGGGTAGTTAAGTTCCAATAGAACCCCTCCCTTTAGAGTTCTTTTAGCAGTATCTATAATCAAATGTATGGATTTGAGTCAAATTTGCTTGGATTATTTACAGACATTCCTTTGGAAAAAGGGCCCATTTTTCCTTCAGAATGGCTGCAAAGAAACCACAATTTTCTACTACACCATTTTAGCATTTGCACAACTGCTCAATTCTCTCCATTCTCTGTAGAGTTAAATTCTCTGTGGGTTTTTCTTTTCTTAAAACACTTTATCTCTAAAAAAAAAAAAATAAAAAAAATGGCCTTGTTTCAGATATTACTCTTGTAAGTATTGTTTTAAGGATTTAGATTTCCAGTACATGTACTTACTGCCTTTTCTCAGTTCTACCACAAGGCCTTCAATCTGTTACCTGCCTGCTTGTCTGGGCCTGATCCTGTTTTCCTTGCTAAATAGAAGGTGGCTCTTTTCCACAGACTCAGGCTTTGTCCCATTCTTTAACTTGCAGGTAGTTCTATACTTACAGAACTGCACCCACAACTCCTCAGGATTTCCCCAATCCTTTTCTAACATTTCTCTATCCCATTTAGGGTCAGCCCAACCTTCCTGGGCAAAAATTCTTTTCTACTTTACTGAAATCAGTATTTACCATGACTAGCTTCATGTTGCTGTATTTAAACCTGTAACACAATCCTGCCGACTACGCCAATTCTGTCAGCCGGTGGTCAGGGCAGTGAGTGGTGTGTGTGAGCTATACACCCGAGACTTTAACTGCTAGGAGTGGGGTCCCTTAGCAGTGGGCAACCTGGAGGAGGTTGACGGGTGCCCCAAAGAGTTTAACGTCCGTGTCTTTACTGCTAGGATCGGGATCCTTTGCAGTGGGCAGCCAACAGGCTGACAGACGCCCCAGAGTTTAACAGGGAGAGCTTTACACCTCAGACTTTGACTGCTAGGACACAAAGTCCCGTCGCAGTGGGCAGCCTGGGGAGGCTGAGAGGTGCCCCAATGGATCTGTCCCCTGGAAGCGACACGATCCAACGCTCAAGCTCTCCCTATATCTGTCCCTTATGACCAGCTGGAGTTCTTTTGTTTGTGTTCGGTTCGGGTACAGCAGCACGGGTTCAAGTCAGAAACTCAAACCACACTTGCTTATTTGTAGGAGAAAGAAAAGAAAGAAGAAAGAAAACTTGGTTCAATATATATATATTTAAACTTATAAAGTGAATGAGGGCACAATCTTATTTTCTTGTTTACAATAGAAGTGAAACAGGTTGATTAGAGAAACTTATAATAGAGTAACTAAATTAAAGTGTACACATAAGAAACACATTGCAGGTATAATTCTCACCCCTGCGTTCCAGACTTGGCGTGGCCAGCGTCTTTCTCTCAATCCCTCGGGAAGAAGTAGGGCGAGGCTGGGCGTCCCACAGACCTCGGGAGACAACATATACCTGCCAGCAGGTATAGATTGGAGCTCAAATGAGGTGGGCTACTAAACCCCTCTTTATACCCCTTGGGTCACGTAGGCTTCTTCCTGGTCTCAGGTGGCCAATTAGGAAAAATGGCTTTGAATGCCAAGTTTCCCACGGAAGGGTGCAAAGCATAATTCACACCTGGGAAAATGCAGACAATGGGCACCTCTGGTATGTGATGGGCGAAGATTCCTCTCCTGGGACAGTGCAGGCGTGTCAATTACTGGTGCCTAGCCATCAGGGCAGCAGGAGGCCCCCTGGTCATCAGCTAGCCCATTTACTGTCTGGTTTCTGTTTATGGTAGAGTCAGGGACAGGCAGCACACCTGCATTCCCAGGGCATCAAAGGCTGACTGCCTTTCTCTTGCTCTCTGGGGGGTGGGGGGGAAACAAGATGGGGTTCATGTCTGGCTACAAGTACCTATTTAGCATTAATGCAATACTGTTTGAAAGAGGACATTGTAGTTTGGGACAAGAGAATCCACATGGAGCAGTTAGTTTCCAGTTCTTTGATGTGCTCTGCAGTTGATAACCCCCCCCCCCCCGCCCCAGTCTGCATTATGGTGCAGTATGGACAAGCACTCAGGAAATTGAAAAACAAAACAAAACAAAAAACAACGGTGTAAATTGTAAGTGAATTAGATAAACTGACTTAAGGCTACATAACTGACTATCCACACAGGAGAAGGGTAAGGCACTGAATCAACATTAAACTCACAGTAAGTGAATTTGTTAGTTTAGATTTTTTTTTCTGTGTCTCTAGACCATTCCTAAATTAACTTAGGTATACTTTGGAGGAAGAAATGGTGCAATGAGCTATTTTTTCTTCCTCACAATATGACACTCCCACAAGGACAGAGCAGCTCTTGATCCATGAACTCAATGCAGAAGATGCTAGTAGCATTGCTGGCAAAGTCAGCATCTCAGGAGTAAGAATATGATCACACCCACTGTTTTGCAGAGGGAGATGTTAATCAGGGGAATTCCAAATACTTTTGCTGTTGACAGGGTAGATGTGGATTATCTAGACATCTTAGAGACAGGAAAAATAAAAAGCCCTGATCAGCTTCAAACACCCACAGTGGTCAGGGTGAATCATTACTGTGAAAAGAATGTTCACTGAGGTAATGAGGCTTATTTTATCAGTCTTTTCATTGGTTAGAGATGCTGACAATAAACTGAAGCTGATCTGATAAATCTGTTTGTGGCATAAACTAATTTAAAGAGGGGCTGTGGGGAGCTCTCTAAGAACTCATCTCCTATCTTATCTGTGGGCAGGTCTTTCTCCAGTTTTCTTTTCTTCTCCTTTGTCTTATTCACTTCTCTATCACTCCATCGCCCATCCATTGTTTCAGAGAAGGAGGAGAGCGACAGACTGGTAGAACAAGTTATTCCACATTTAGTATCCTTTAGGGGAATCTCATTATCTCAGTGAACAGACACACAAGACTATCTCTTCTTCAATTTCTGATCAGCTCTCCTCAGAGGAAATGAGTGTCCCTCTCCACTTATATTTACAGAAGGAGAAAGACACTCCCTACAGTCCTCTCACACTCCAGAGCCTAGCAGGGCCCAGATTAGTAGATTTTATGTGCTCCAGCCTGGTGGGGTGGGGCTAGAGGTTGGAATGCCAGCAAGGGATCCCCAATGCTGGGGGTGGGCGGGAGCCCTGAGCCTCAGGGACCAGATCTAGGCAAGCCAGGGGCCGCATCTGGCCCCCCATGACTGAGGTTCCCCTCCCCTGGTAAAAGGGATATAAGACATCATACTGAGCAAGTGTCAAAGTTTGACCTGCATTATCCTGATTTCTAGTGATGATAATGAAAATTAGGGAACCTGACTTGATTTTGCTGCTTTCTGGGTGAGTTTGAAGAGCTGGAAGGTAGGAACAAAAATCACCATTACCCAAAAATAAGTCAATTTTATTTAGAAATCACTGAAAAATAGCTAACATGAAACTTCCATAGTTTTCAGAACAGATACACATTTTGAAGTTGCCTTTCTAGACATAAAGGGTGTGTCTAGGCTACAGGGTTTTGCCGACAAAAGTGGACTTTTGTCAACAAAACTATACCTGCATCTACACTGCCGCTGAGTTCTGTCGACATAACATCGACAGAACTCAGCAGTTTTGTTGATGGTTGTAAACCTCATTCTACGAGGAATAATGCCTTTTGTCAACAGAGTTCTGTTGACAGAAGGCGTTATTGCATCTACACTGTCCTTTGCGTCTACACTGTCATGTCGACAAAGCGGCTTGCTTTGTCAACAGAACTGGATGTAGTCTAGATGCTGTTTGTCGACAGAAGCTTTGTCGACAGTATCTGTCGACAAAAGCCTGTAGTCTAGACGTACCCAAACATTTTGAGGAGGATGGTGGGTGGGGACAGTGCTCAGGGTACAAATGCCACCTTTCTTTAATCATTAAGTGCTCTCTTCTGGAATGTCTCAGCCTCTGCTGTCCTTGGGAGATCTAAATACACATATGCATTCATAGAGGAGGGCTGAGCCCTCAATCTCTGCATTCATCTACCCATTAATGTTCAACCTACATATGTAATATTCAACCTACATGTAAAAATCACATTAAAGGGGAAATTTTTAAAGGCACAAAACCAGATTTCCAACTCCCCACTGCAGTTCAGTATGAGTTGGGTACCTCATTTCTGCTGGTACCTTTGAAAATCTCTGTCTATGACGTTTGTGTATGGTAGGTTAAGTCAAACTGAGATGAGCACTTCTTTCACATAAGCACATATTTTAAAAATATATTCATGCATACACTAAAATGCCATAAATCCATATGTGCATTATATTTAAGGCAGCACCGTCTGCTGCAGTGTTTCTTGCATGCAAAGTTGACTTATACATAAAAAAGGAGCTACTGTTTGTTACTGACATTTATTGCAATGCCAGCTGACAAGTAGTGACACCAACAAGATTTTTTGGAAGAAACATGCCCAAGACCATCCCCAACACATTGCCTTTTTAGAAAAAAGTTATTTGTATGCCATGCATCAGGCATGCTACGTTTAGTTTTATTCCAGCCTTATCTAATCAATAAGCACTAGAGACTGAATGCCAAGTACTGTTGTTAGCACAAATTAATGCATCACAGCTGTTCCAACAGCTTTCATCTTAGAGATGTTAAAATGCATTTTACAGTCAAGCACATGGGGTGGGGGGAGAAGTAAATTTTAAATGATAGAAATATATCTTACATGAATATACTTTTTTCTCAGAATGAATATTGGAGCCAGGCTATGTTTACACTTCCTGGTTATTTCAAAATAACAGAGTGCATGTCTACACAGCAAGCCAATTATTTTGAAATAATTTTGAAATACCAGGCTTCTTACTCTAACTTTTGTAACCCTTATTTCACGAGGAGCAAGGGAAGTCAAAGGAAGAGTGTTCTTCCTTTGACTTCCTGCTATGTAGACAGTGCCCAAAGTTGAATTAACGTACTTCAACTTCAGCTACACAATTAACATTGCTGTAGATCTGTATCTTAACTTGACTTTAGCCTGCAGTGTAGACGTATCCCCAGTGTTTATGTTTCTCTTTTGGTTTGAAATAAAGGAAACCTGAATATTATATTGTTTGTACCAAATGGGAAGAAACAAACAATGAGGGAAAAAGCACTTCTTACATTTCCCTATTACACACTGGATCTCACAAAACATTGCTAATTCAAAAATGACACATTTTAAAGTTTATATGGACTATGTAATAATTGGTAGCTGGTAAGTGATAATACTTCTTTTAGATTACTTTAAGAAAAATGTACATTGGATTCAGATGTTGCTACAATACAGTGCTTTGAATATATTGGGTAAAATCCTGGTTTCATTGAAGTCAGTGGATTTTGTCATTGAATTAAATTAGACCAGGATTTCACTTGAGCCTCTTCATATAGGGATGTAATGGATCTTGTTAATTTTTTAAATATGGGATGCCAAATATCTCAATAGCATGTATTCATGACCTAGCAAGTACAAATCTGGGTAATATTTCCGTCCCCCCTCCAGATATCTTATTTGTTCCAACAAGATCTTAAAAGAAATGAATAAATACAACTATAATACCCTGCATATATGTTTCAAAGGATCTGATTCTCCAAAGACTTGCTTAATAGTTGGCTCATGAACACATGCTTAATAGTTGGCTCATGAACAATCACACTGAATATCTTTCTTGTGGAACACCTCATATGTTCACTGTTAAAATCATGTATAAGCCTTTTTTTAGAATTAGGGCCATAATTAGTCATGTTAAAAGCAAATAAATTAGTACACTTAAAATTATACACCACACAGAGCTTTGTATGGCAAGGTTTATAATTGGGCTGCATAATTCAACAGTGCTATTTACTTTTAAACAACTGTTTATAAAATGGTATACTTAAAAGCATTCATACGTATGTTTGATTGATTGATCTACATTTAAATAACAATAAAACTAACCTATATACAAAGACCCCTTTGAAAACATTATAGACCTAAATCTAGTCCCAAATGGCTCCTTCTACCTCCCTCTCTCAATCTGCTACATTAGAGTACCTCATTACTCTTTGAAACAAAAGACAGGACTATGCAGCACTTTAAAGACTAACAAGATTGTTTATTAAGTGCTGCATAGTCCTGTCTTTTGTTTCAGCTAGACCAGACTAACACGGCTGCATCTCTATCGTTACTCTTTGTTTCAGTGTGTCAATTTCTTGTGCCTGTGACACTTCATATCCAAGTCCATTTGGTATCATGTTCTAACACAGTGTTCCTCAACCTTTTTTATAAAGTACCCCTATTTCAAAAAAAAAAAATTATAAGTACCCCCTTAAAAAAAAAGTAAGTACCCTCAGTACCTACAGTTTTCAGACACACAATTTTTTTTCTACTATTGTAACACATTTGTTTAAACAACTTAATCGTAGCCAGACAGGTGATGAAATTTTTGGGTATAAAAAGTACAAAAATAATAAAGTGCTGTAAAACTTAAACAAAAATTCAGTTTTCTTCAAATTTCAGTTGTGTTGATGTACTTCCCCCCCCCCCCCCCCCCCGGCCCGACGTCTCTTTGAGTACTCCTAAGGGTACTCATACCACTGGTTGAGAAACACTGTTCTAACCTACTGTAAGTCTATTCCAAGCACATTTCCTTAAACTTGTCCAATACCATGCAGACATACCTATTTACACTACAGTTTGCATGCAACCTAAAAGATTACCCAAATAATAAAATTGCTGCCACTCATGTCATTTTTCTTTCATTCCCTCCCTACTGTTTTTTTAGTCTTCATCCTACAACCTAATATGTGGATGGGCCTCTACACTGACATAGAGGCCTATTGATTTAGACAGGCATCATGGGACTAATAATCCACATGTGTAGACTTCACTACAAATATGAGAAATTAGAATATAAACTTGTCAAACATGTGTGGTGTTTTGTATCCAACTATCATCGGAAAATGAAGGGTAGCTCATGATTTTATTGGTAATATTACTTGCTGCGATACTTCTTCAGGCATACAGTATCAGGAATAAAGGGATGACTGAAAACCTTTATTTATTTAATTTTGGGTGTATAGAAATGCAGTGTCATTTGCTCCACACACACTAATCCATTTTTCTTTAACAAATATTAACTAACAATGATAGATTCCAAACCCAGTAGATACATAGCATGAAACTCCCTGCCTAAATCATTTCAGGTAAAACATTGTGCCTTGAATGTCAACAGTATCATGCTCTGCTGGACCAACAAGAGAAGATGATTCTAGAGTTAAGGCCCATTCTTTGAAAGAACATTGCCACTTATTGTTTATTTAGTGTATGCAGTCCCATCAAGCCAAATCACAGCATTCCTATCAACAGTTTCAAGGAAAAAGACTTCCAGGACTTTGAGTCATTTTGCAGTCCACAACAAGAAGTGGGTTGTGCTAGCATGCTTTGTTAGTCTTTAAGGTGCTGCTGGACTATTCATTGGGGTTTTTTTTGAGTTTTTCCAGTTACAAACTAACTCGGCTACCCCTCTGAAACTTTTTCAACAATCTATGTTATGGTTTGTGACTGCCCATGTCGACCTACTGGACTGTATCTAAAACACTGCCAGAATTCTTGTGCAAGAATGCCATTTCCAACCACAACCTCCCTCCTCTGGCAAAATCCCTCATCCGGTACCTGTCAGGTCCCGAGGGTGCTGGACCAGGGAAGTCCAACCTGTAGTAATCCAGTATAGAAGAATGATCAAAAGGATGCATAGAAGAAAGACAAAGAATAAAAGAAGAGCTCACTAGCCAGGGAGATGTAATTCATTTTCTATCTAGTTAAATACAGCCAGTTGACATGGTAGTATAATCCACGATGATGCCAAAATCTCTTTTTTGAGTTGAATAGCTAATTTTGCATCATTTGTTATGTATAGTTGGGAATATTTTTTCCAATATGCATTACTTTACATCCATCAGCATTCAATTCATCTGCCAGTTTGTCACCTGTCAACCATTTTACTGAGCTCTCTTTATAACTACAGGTTGGACCTCTCTGGTCCAGCACCCTCGGGACCTGACCTGGGATTTGCCAGACCAGAGAAGGTTCCTACCTAGGTGGGATAGGGCTCCAACCTGCCCTCATTGCTGCCTCAGTCCCCGCTACTTCTAGGGCTGAAGCGCCATGGCCAGAGCTCTGCAGCCAGGGCAGAGCTGCACAGTGTCCTGGCTCCACAACTGGGGCAGAGTTCTGCAGCCACCTGGCTTCATGGTGGGGGGCAGAGCTCTGTGGCTAGCACAAAGGGATGGGGACAGAGCTCCATGGCCAGGCCAAAGCTCCCTGACTGCCACTGGGGCTGGAGTTCCCTGGCCGCTGGAGCCAGAACACGGCCAGAGCTCCACAGATGGGGAGGGGGTCATAGCTCCCTGGCTGGGGCCAGAGATCCACAGCCATGGCCAACCTAGAGCTCCCTGGATGCTAGGGCCAGGGAGCTCTGCTGGGGTCAGAACTGCCCCCCGCCACACACACACACACAAAACACACACACACACTGGGCTCCTGGCTGAGTCTCCGGTGTCCCTTACGGTGCCCCTGCCCTGTCACCAGACCTCCCTCTTTCTGGGCTCTGTGGTCCAGGAACATCTGTGGTCTATGCCAGACCAAGGATGTTGCTGGACTAGGAAGTCCCAGTTAATGGATGTACAACCTGTAGTCACCATCAGCTTTATAGTGAACAGTTCTGAGTAAATTTGTATCATCTGCAAATTTTTTCACCACATTGTTTACACATTTTTTCCACATCATTTATGAACATGATGAACTTCACAGGTCCAGGTTAGGGGACCTGATTATTTACCTCTCTCCACTCTGAAATGAAATGACCATTTATTCCTGTTCTTTTGCTTCTTGACTTTTAACCAGTTACTGATCCATAAAAGTGTCTTCCTTCTTGTCACCTGACTGCTTACATTGCTTTAGAGCTTTTGGCAATGGACCTCATGAAAGATTTTCTGAAAGCCCAAATATACCGTATTGACTGGATTATCCTTGATCACATGCTTGTTGCCACTCTCAACAAGTTCTCATACATTCATGAGGTGTGATTTACTTTTGCAAAGAATGTGTTGACTCTTCTACATGTAACTCTTCTGCCGGGTAGGGCCGGCAGCAACCAGGGCCGAGTTCAATATCTAGGGGTCCATCTCACACAGAACCGGCTCAAGCCCCCCACCCAGTAGCCTGGGAAATTCACACACCCCTGGGCGCCTCTGAGAGGCAATGCTTCCCCACTAGCAAGCACAAAGTCTGAGTGTAGAAAAGAAACTTTTAATGAAAGAGAGAGAGAGAACTGACATGGCATTAACTTGGGAAAATACCATGAACAGAGTTCATAACTCCCCATGAGTAACCGTCCCAGCTCAAACGGATTGAGCAATGTCCTTGGCCCCTTAGGTTCATTAGTCCAGCAAGGTAAGGGTTCCATTCACTTACCCAAACTTTCCCCATACCCCACTTCAAATGCCCTACTTACAACTCTGTCCTGTCAGTGCAGACCCAGACACATTATCCTGATGATTTCCTTCATAGAGCTTGATGTGATGCCACCTGTGTGCTGCCCCTGCTGCCCGCCAGTCATTCCCACCAGCCGCTTCGGTGGCTGCCTGCCACTGCTCCTACCGGCCGCCCATTCCTGCCAGCCGCTCCACTGGCCGCTGCTCCTACCGGCCACCCACCAGTTGTTCCAGCCAGCTGCAATGGGTCTGTTTCCAGGCCAAACCAGTGACTTCAGCTCTTAGGCTATGTCTACACTGGTAGGTTCTTGTGCAAGAACACATCCATGCTGCCATGTGCTTTTGCACAAGAGCATCCATGGCAGTGTGGACTCTTTCTTGCGCAAGAAAGCTCTGATGGCCATTTTAGCCATAGGGCTTTCTTGCACAAGAAACCCCTGTGGCACATCCACACCACCCTCTTGCGCAAGAGCTCTTGCACAAGAGAGCTTACACTTGTTAGAAAAGAGCGTAGCTCTTGCACAAGAAGCCCTCTCTTACCACACTTTACTGTAAATCTTCTTACGCAAGAGCGGGCGGGCAGTGTGGATGCTCTGGGTGCATCTAGACTGGCAAGATTTTGTGCAAAAGTAGCCACTTTTGCGCAAAAACTTGCCGCCTGTCTACACTGGCCGCGAGAATTTGCTCAAGTACACTGACTTTGTAATGTACAAAATCAGTGCTTCTTGCGCAAATACTTTGATGCTCCTGCTCAGGCATAAGCCCTCTTGTGCAAGAATACTTGCGAAAGAGGGCCAGTGTAGACAGGAACGTTAATTTCTTGCGCAAGAAAGCCCGATGGCTAAAATGGCCATCGGAGCTTTCTTGCGCAAGAGAGCGTCTATACTGGGCACAGATGCTTTTGCGCAAAAGCAAATCTTTTGCGCAAAGGCACATGCCAGTATAGACTCTCTCTTGCGCAAATACTTTTAACAGAAAATCTTTTCCGTTAAAAGTTTTTGCGCAAAATCATGCCAGTCTAGACGCAGCCTCTGTGGAAGAACGGCCGTTCTTGCACAAGAACCCACCAGTGTAGACATAGCCTGAGTGATTTCAACTCTTTAGCCATCACCTAGAATAACAAAAGATTCCAGCTGCCACTGGAATAATAAAAGGACTCCTTCTGGAGTCTGCTTTAGGTCTATCCTTAAAATAGAGGGAAAAGAGGCAGATTGAACCAGTCTTACAGCTCACACCTGACAGGTGTAATACAGGCTGGCTCAAACCCTTCCCCTCAAGCTCCATACACCCAACTCTGGAAGGGGGAGTCTTGTTCATCTGAGACCTCTTACAATGATGGTGTCTATCCTGCAAGCACTGGTGTCATATTTTGCAGTTCCCACATTTAGGGGTTGCATGATTTGTGACCTCCACAACAGCCCAAATTAGTTACAATACATTCCATTCCATTCCAACACTGATCTTCCATCAGCCCCGGCTGAATTGGATTTATATAACCACACCTCAGATTCCTTCCCCATCCTGGCATGAGCTGTATTTACATATCAACAGTTAACAGTTAAGTATCTTGCAGAGCTAAACAATTTGAGTGAGCACACCCACCTCCAGGGCAGCTCTTTCCTTTTGGCTGGCTGATAGGAAGCAGTAGTTTAGCCCCTTCTTACATACATATATCCTCTTTGTCTATTTATCTGACAATTCTGTGCTCTACTATTATTTCAATCAATTTTGCTAGTACTGAAATCAGGCTTACCAGTCTCTAGCTGCATAATCACCTCTGGAAGTTTTTTTTAAAAAAGGAGCTACATTAGCTAGCTTCCAGTCATCTGGCACAAATACTGCTTTAAGTGGCATGTTACATATTACAGTTGTGAGTTCTACAATTTCACATTTAAATTAATTCAGATCTCTTGGGTGAATATTATCTGATCCTGTCAAATGTACCAATTGCTTACAAAATTTCCTCTATTTATACCTCAGCATGGAACAGTTCCCTAGATTAGTGACCAAAGAAGAACAGCTCAGATATGATTACCTCCCCCATGTTCTCTGGGCTAATGACCTATTCATATAATCCATTTAGCTTCCTCCCAGTGCCCTGGACTTCCTTCCTCTGTTACTACATTGTTCATTCTGTGAACCCACTGACTATTTAGCAGACTTTCTGGTATTGATTTATTTTAAAACATGATGTTAGTTGTTCAGTCTTTTGACAAACCCTATGGCTACGTCTACACTGCAGGCTTCTTATGCAAGAACTGTTTTGCGCAAGAGTTCTTGTGCAAAAGGTCTTCCACAAGAGCGCGTCCACACTGCCATGTGCTTTTGCGCAAGAGCGTCCATAGCAGTATGGACGCTTTCTTGTGCAAGAAAGCTCTGATGGCCATTTGAGCTATAGGGCTTTCTTGCACAAGAAATTCATGTTGCCTGTCTACACTGCCTTCTTGTGGAAGAGCTCTTGCACAATAAGCCTTATTCCTCATGGGGAGAGGAATAACTCTTCCGGAAGAAGCCCTGTTTTCCGATGCTGTACTGTAAATTTACTTGCGCAAGAATGCGCATGCAGTCTAGACACCTGGCAAGTTTTTGCTCTAAGAACAGCCATTCTTGCACAAAAAGCCTGCAGTGTAGACGTAGTCTATGAGTATGATGCACCAGAGATTCCCCACCCCTGGTTTATTCTACCATAGCCAGAAAAATGTTTTCCAATCTCCCTTCAAAATGAGCCACCTGCAAATGAGGGAAATAAAAACTGTGATCAAAAGCTCTGACTTGATCAGTGTGTCAAAAGGAGCCTATCTGAAAAAAAAGAATGCACTTATCTTGCCAACATGCCAGGGTTATCGTGGAGTCTCCAGGAATTAAAGATTAATCCTTAATTAAAGATTATGTTTGGGATGAAACCTCCAGGAACAAGTCCAACCAAAATTGGCAACCTTACAAAACACATAAATGCAAAACAAGATCCTCTGCTCCACTGTGACTATGGTCCCCATGTAATTGCTACTGTTTACTTCAGCTTTAGATCACTAAGGACTCTGCTGTCTAATGAGATTGAGAGTCCTTCACATTTGCTTTAAGGCAGATTGTTGGAGAGGAGAAACACAATGTGGCTCTAATCAAAAGCTTACTGAAGTGAAGCGGAGTCATTTCATTGACCACATTGGAAATTGGATGAGGCCCCTTGAGGCTCAAAAAGTGGTCTGATATTTTTGAAATTATATAGACCGCACAATGTCAGTGAAACACTTGTGTCAATTGCTGCATCGATGCTTGGAAAAGGCATTTCTCTTCAAACATTCATGATATATGTTTCATAGAAGAAAAATATCAAAAAGAAAAGACTTGTTTGATTCTTATTGAAGGAAAATGTGGTTGTGCCTCATAAATTAGATATAATGAACATGAATTGTTCAGCCATGTGAAAATGGCATTCATATAACTCTGTTAATGTCTGTGAGCCCTGGGGGTGATCTGCTGGCTGACTCAGGGTACGTCTAGAGGTATCCCAAAAAACTCCGCTGTGTCCTGGGAACTTGTCTGCTCTTCTGCTTTTTTTTGCGGAAGAGCAAATGTGCTCTTTCGGGGAGTCCTGTATACCTTGTTCTATGAGGAATAAGGGCTCCTCCAAAAGAGGAGGCTTTTCCACCATTTGGCCCCCTTTAGATAGGTCCAAATGGCAGAAAAGCCTCTTCTGGAATAGCAATCAGAAAAAGCTACACAAATTGCGAGCGCAATTTGCGTAGCTTTTTCCAATAAAAGAGTGTAGTCTAGACCTAGCCTAAGTGCTGATCATATTACTTAACAATGCTGGTGGAAACTTTACCATATGCACCTAATTTTTTTTTTTAGTAAAACAATGAAATACATAACTTTCTAGCAGTGGTTGGTGCTCTTCCTTTCTTTTTAAATTTGTTGTTTCCTTTTGTCTTGTCCTTTGCAGCTACTTTTCAGTGTGAAAGAAAAGATCCTTTGAAGTTATGTCAGTTCATTTCATAGCTCAGCACAAAACCCAGAAGCAAACAGCCAGAGACAGATTTTATTTTGTTTATTATTAATGGATTGTTTGCATAAGGACAAGGGAAAAATTCAGTGCAACTTTTCTTCCCTCCTCCCATATTTTTTAAATCTTTGATCATTTTTAAATTAACCAAAACCTCCCCTGCTTTTATCAGTGCATTTCCCATTCCCCGCCTGTATGCAACCATCATCTCATAAATGCACTTTTTGTTGTGTTAGCCTTGAACACAAAAATGCACTTGAGGTCCATAGAGATTAGTTTATAAAGATACTCTTTGTCACACTGAGCACCTAGATACTGGGTAGAAGGGTGTGATATGGTGATATTTTTATGTGTGTCAAATTATAGATGTAAGTTAGCAGTTAATGGACCTCTCTTCTGTCCTCTGATAATAGTGGGAAAAGACCTCAGGAGAAATCATATTCTCATAGACACACTTCTTCTGCAGAGATGAAGACATAGGCATCATTTTGTGGTAATGTTACTCACCAGAAACTGCTAACAATAATAGATTAACATACAGGGCCAGATTATGAAATTCTGAAGTCCTAAACTATGTCAAGTGTAAGAGACCTCATAACATAAAAAATAATTATTGTTTTCACAGAAAAGACATGGTAGGTAGATAGGTAGATAGATGGAGAGAGAAAGAGAGCGTACGTCTACACTAGCCCCCTAGTTCGAACTAGGGAGGCTCATGAGGGCAACCGAAATTGCAAATGAAGCGTGGGATTTAAATATCCCACACTTCATTATCATGTTCCTGGGCGGTCGCCATTTTGGAAACTGACTAGCCTGGAATAACTGCCCGCGTCTACACGCGGCAGTGAAACGGGAGTTCGAAGTAAATCCCTAGCTCGAATTAGCTGTTACTCCTCGTGGAATGAAGTTTAACAGCTAATTCGAGTTAAGGGGTTTACTTCAAACTCCCGTTTCACTGCCACGTGTAGATGCGGGCAGTTATTCCAGGCTAGTCAGTTTCCAAAATGGCGACCGCCCGGGAACATGCTAATGAATTGCAGGATATTTAAATCCCGTGCTTCATTTGCAATTTCAGTCACCCTCATTAGCCTCCCTAGTTCGAACTAGGGAGCTAGTGTAGACGTAGCCAGAGAGAGTGAGATGACAGCTTATGTTCTCACAGGAAAACAAGAGAGGAGATATTTTTTACACCATGAAAAGGAAAATTATCTTTTCATGTGAATAAACAAAAAAAGTTTGATTAATTTTCTTAGGGAAATACAAAATGTATCCAGAGTGTGTATGAAATATATTTATAGATGTTTATTCTGATTTAATTTTTACGATGGAACAATGATTGTTGGGATTTTCCTTTTCACGCACTATAAAAATATAGTAAAGTTTCCCAAAACTGACAGAGGGAAAGTTGACACAAATTTGTCTTCCGCAAGATTCATGCAACCAAAGTCTATAAGAAGATCTCTTGCAGTCACGTGAAGCATAGAAAATGCATTAATTAAGCAGAAGTGATATGTACACTAAAATATACAATTGTATGTATGTACAGATCAAAAGTAGAAAGAAAACACTAACATTTAAGAAAATGAAAAATAAAACAAGTAAAGGTATTATATGACTGAGCATGCTGGACCTTAAACAAAAGATGGTGCCCTCCTGGCTATAACCAGCCAATGAGGATGCTATACATGATGACACTTTTATTACAGTCCCATATGAGTTTGAGTTTGGGAGGATTTCTTCATGACACTGCTATCACTGATCTCACATTTTTCTTGATTTTATTGGCAGTAAGGCTATTTATTTAAATAAATTATGAATGCACAATCTGAATTTTACAAGCTGCAGCTGGCCAACAAAAGGCTGCTTTAGGAGACTGAAAACAGACTTTCTCATGGAAATACTAATTTTACAAGTGTGAATGTAGTTTTCATCTCAGCCCTTACCTCCTTCCTATCAATAATGAACAATTAGTAAAGGATAAGATAGGGTAAAGGTATTTGTGTAACCAGATATTTTGGGCATATTTGAACAAAATATCTACAAGTAGAGATAATATTCTTTTCCCCATATCATCTTTATTTATCAACCAAATTTGATAAAATGTATAACTGTATCAGTTTTCTTTCTTTTCTTAAGGTCCATCTTATTGTGATGCCCTAAGGCTGTGGTTCTCAACTGGTGGTCCATGGACGACTGGTGGTCCATGGTGACTTTTTCGGTGGTCCACAGGAACGTTGTCCGAAGTCCCACGGCGTGAGCAGGCACCACCCTTAGGCTGTTTTACGTCATGTTCACAAGCATGCGGCGTGTCATCCATAGCATCACCTAGGATGCAATCGCGTTGTGTTGCCAGTAACTTCCGTCTCAGGCTGAGCGTCAGTGTAGCTGCCGCCGTCATGATGAGCGGTTGCTGTGTCATTCGTCCTGTGCTACATGTGCTGGAGGTGGTCCACGAAAATTTTTTGATTGGCCTGGTGGTCCGTGGACTGAAACGAGTTGAGGACCACTGCCCTAAGGTGTATCTTAGTTATCTTATACTATAATCCAGCACTGTGAGGGTAGGTCTACACTACAGAGTTTTTTCAGAAAAACGGTGGTTTTTCTGAAAAAAACTTCAATTACATCCACACTGCAATCGTATTCTTTCAAAAAAAAATTGAAAGAACTGAGGGGTTTTTCTGACATTAGTACACCTCTTACTATGAGGAAGAAGCCTTTTTCCGAAAGAGCTCTTTCAGAAAAAGGTGTGTGTAGACAGCTAAGAGAGAGTTCTTTCCAAAGAAGAGGAAAGAGGAAAAAGCACAGGTGCCCTGGTGGCCATTCTGTCCATAGCAATCACAGCTTACATGCAAGATAGCGTCCATTCAGTGTGGATGCTATCTGTTGAAAATTTTTCGATGAGCTTTCGCAGTGTGTACACTCTCTTTTGGAAAAAGTTTTTTTGGGAGATCTCTTTCGGAAAAGCTTCTTCTGAAAGAAGCCTGCAGTCTAGACGTAGCCTGAATGACCAATGTGTTAATATATCAAAGGAAAGGCAATATGAATGTTTGTGTCCTTCACTGAGGTAATGAAACAAAAATTCTTGCAGCAGTTTGGTGGAATTATATCATTTTGCCTCTTGACATTGCTGTAAAAAGGTAAAACAGAACCTTTACTTGCCCTAAGCAGAACTCTTTAATTCACTAAGGTCCCGATTTAGCAAAGTAGTCAAGTGAGTGGTTAACTTTGATTTTAATGTGGCTAAACTGATATTTGTAGTTAAGTTGAATACGTTGCTGAATCAGGGGCAAAGGACATTTTTTCAGAAATGTACTTAGTATCTTCTGCCCAGTGAGAATGTCAGTAACTCTGATATAGGCTATTTCGAATTCAGGGTGTTCAGTATTTGGCTGGTTCCCAAAAGCTGCAAGAAAACTATAAAAACAAAGAGGAGTCCTGTGGCACCTTATAGACTAACAGATTTATTGGAGCATAAGCTTTCATGGGCAAAGACCCACTTCGTCAGATGCTACCCCCGATAAGAAAACTATATCAGTTCCTGCACATATATTCAAATGTTTAGATGTTATTCAGAAAAATATGGTGTAAAATAAAATATAAAAAAATCTTAAATTAATCTTGAAAAAATTGAATTTGGACATATAAAAATAGTAAAAATCTAGAGTTTGTATCAATAAAAGTAAATCTTTTAATAGCTAACTAAATGTTTGCCTGAAAAGCAATATATTATGAACAGATCATTTAGGACTTACCTGAGCAGTCAGTGAATGTCTGCATAACAAAAATATTTTATTATTGATGTGACATTATCCTGGGAGAAAAAAATAGCACTGAAAGTGTAATCTGATCCAAATCTTTAGAAACTTATCTCAGCTGAATGCAGTTTGAGTTACTTAGCCTAAACTTCAAAGACTTCATAATTTTGTATCTTCCATCTTGACTGTCTTCAGCTAATTTCACATTGTTTTACTCCCTTTTCTTCACTTTGTCAGTGATGCTAGAATCCAGACTTTCATCAACAGTTCTAATGAATGTAGAGATTACATCTAATCTATAAAGTTATTGTTCTTTTCTTCAAGTCTCCCCTCAAGACCAGGCCACTTCTGCATTGTTGCCCCTAAGAAAATAGGCCAATTAAAGATAAGTAGGTTGAGGAGCAAATGAGGACAATTAGAATTATTTTTATTTGTAACTAGCACATTTACCTGGCTCAGGAACTTAAGGAGGGTCCCAGGGGAAGGGGTTGTGGCTGTGGGGGCATTTAAGAGTCAGGCTCGGGAAGGTGGGGAGTTCAGGGCAGGAGAATGGGTGTGGGGGGGCTCATGGCAGGGAACTGGGATGTGAGGGGGTTGGGGATGTGGCCACAAAGCTGCCTGGCTGCTAGATCCCTGGGTCTGGTTGGGTCAGCAGGGTCCATGCTGCCTGTCTGGTGGATACCCAGGGCTGGAACCAGGGGCTGTGGGTACTAGTTTGGACTCACCAGAGAATGGGAAAGGGGGAAGGGTTTGCACTCCTGCTGTGGGGTGTGGGGGTCAGAATGGGAAGGGTGGAACAACCATGTTCAGCACCAGCATGGAACCTTACCTGTGTATGGTGGCCAGCAACATCCAGAACTTTAGCCACTCTCTTACTGGTGTGCTTTCCCCCATCCCCCGTGGTCATTATACAGTATAATTGTGACTGCCAACAGACACCTTCCTTTCTGTTTTATGAAAAACAATTGCATTCCAGGCACATCCCATTCCTGGCACAACAAAACCGTTACCTTGTTTTAAGTTATGATAAGAGGAAGCTGCATACCAAATTTCATGATTCTAGCTCTTCCTGTTTAGGAGGATTTATTGAACAGACATACAGATGGATGGATGGATAAACAGACAGATACACAAACTCTCAAATATATCGTAGATAATAAGAACATTTGTATATCTATCTTTCTATCCATCTATCTATCATTTTTCATCTCTCTCTTTATAGCACCTGTATGTTGTTTTAAGGCACAATCCAATGCTCATGAAAAAGAATAGGTGTTTTCCTATTGACGTCTATGGACATTGTATGAGGAGCTCCTCTCCATGGATCATCATCTGGTAGTGGTGGAGAGGCTTGCATGTTCCAATGACCCCCAAGAGCGATGCTGCCTGGAGTCATGTACTCCCTTAGGGTCACCCATGGCAGAATGGTCAAGGGCGAGGTTCCAGACAAAGTGTGATCCAAGAGGTCCTCAACAGCAGAGCAGGCAGAGAATAACTGCACAATGGAGGTGAAATTGTTGTGCAATGTTACAGTGGCTGTGAAAGTGGATGAAGGCTGCAGCAGATAGAGGATCTCCAAACATTGTGGTGTCCATGCCATTGGTTTCAAGACCTCTGTCTGTCAAGGGCAGAATGGTGACTGTTGTGCACCAGTCTCCCCACTTTAAAAGAAGTCCCACACAAGTATCTTTGGGAAAACAGAGTTAGAAGTCCAGTGGGATCTGCACAGAGTTAGAAGTCCAGTGGGATCGCCAAGTGGCAACGGAAGGAGGACAATGAGAGCCGGAAGTTCCTAGTCACAGACTGACACACAGGTGGTGGATGTGTGATTCAGTTGTCTTGCTCATGGACTGACGCAGGTTGAGCATCTCTGCAGCTGCAGCCATGACTGAGCAGCCCTCTTTTTTAGCCCCCATATCAGGAGGGGGCTAAAAAAAGTGCCCTAAAATAGTCTTACCTCTTTTCCTCTTGCTGGATAGCCACATCCAGCAGGAGTACCACCTCACAGGTCAAAAATGTCAACTTTGGAACCTTAATGGCCAACTCAGTGACCGACCAGAGCGATGTATAGCTATTATTGCTCGTGAATTGAATCGGTTTAACATCCTTATTGCCACCTTGTCTGAAACTAGAAGGGCTGATAAAGGACAGGTAAAAAATGCCCTCCTTACCCCAGTCTGTTGCCCTGAGTCACGATCCCCTACTTCACCCAAACTCCCTCCCAGATCCCACACACCAGTCCCTTACCCCAAGCTCCCTTCTGAACCCAACCTCCATCCCAGACCCCTGCACCTCTGCCATTAATATGAGTGCGGCCCTCAGCCACTTACCAAATTCTTGGAGTGGGCCCCCATCAAACATTTTTGCACACCCCTATGTTAATGGCTTAAGTTAAGACAGAAAAAGATTCTTTTAACAGATTTTTTTCAGTGTTGCAGATATCTAAAACTCTGATCTTAATGATTTTTTAAAATCCTGTGTTACTAATTAATACATGGCAAACTGTATTGCATTAAGGCCAGAACTTTGCTATCTGGTAGAGTTCTGGCTCTTATGAGTCAGAAGTAGCAAATTCTAGTGAAATGCTTGCTGGTTTTAGGATGAAATCTCATTTGCAAGATCTTTGAAACATGCAACTGTCTGTTAGAAAGGATGATGATATATTTACTCCAAGGTGTCAGAGAAGTAGCCATGTTAGTCTGTAACTAAAAAAACTTAAAACACAACAATGGTTCTGTAGCACTTTAGGCTAATAAAAATATATAAATAGTATCATGTGCTTTCGTGGGCACAACTCACTTCTTCAACCAAGGGTTGTGTTAATTTTCTTTTTATTTGATTTCATATTAAATAATCATAAGCATTGCTCCTTGTAAATTATCCCTTATTTAAATATATTATCTTGCACACCTATGGACTATTTAAAATATAAATTAGTATCTACAGTTTTTGTTTGTACTAGTGGACATACATCCACACACTACCTCAATATGGGTACGTCAGATACTGTCGACAAAACCTCTGTCAACAAAGAGCGTCTAGACTGCATTAAGCGGATAGACAAAGTGATCCACTTTGTCGACAAAGAGCATCCAGACTGCCAGACACTCTGTTGACAGAAGAAGGCACCCGGAACTGCTTCTCCCAGGTCACAGGGGCAGCATGTACTTCCTGGTGCTGCTGCCTGCCCTTTGCAGAGACGCGTGCTAAAAGGGACCCCCCTGACCAGCGTTGCTCTGCTTCTGCAGCTGCCTTGCTTACTTCCTAGAGGGACAGCAAAGGTTTTGCAGTGCTTGCTGTGAGTGTCCTGCTTCCTGGGACAGCACAGCAGTTTGGTGGGGGGGGGGGGGGCGTTGGAAGATTTTTCTGATCCCTTTGTTTGCCATGGAATCAGAGCTGCCCCTGGGCAGGTGCTGGCCCCACTCCACCGTGCTTCAAATGCTGCTGCAACTGCATGAGACTTTCATGCTGTTAATGCCTGGTCTAGATCCTACACCCAGGCTGGAGCCCCTACTTCAGGATGCAGCAGCACTGTTCTTGCCACCGAACTTTTTCCAGGAGAGGCAATTTTGGAGGCTGGAGACAAGTACAGACTGGTGAGACCGGCTCGTAATAGAGCAGTGGGATGACCAGGTTTGGCTCCGAAACTACTTTCCAGGAGCTCTGTATCTGGCTTGCCCCAACCCTGCAATGACAAGACTCCCACCTGCGCCCTGCCATCCCTCTGGAGAAGAGGGTAGCTATTGCCCTGTGGAAGCTGGCCACTCCTGACAGCTACTGGTCCATGGGACACCAGTTTGGTGTGGGGAGATCTACTGTTGGCACCGTGTTGATTGAGGTAAGTCCCTCAGGGGGGGGCAGTCCATGGCGGGTAGGGGAACTGTACCAGAAGAGGGCAGGGGGGGGCAATGGAGGGGAGGTGGTGGAGGGCTCCTGACCTCACTCCACTGTACTGCTGGAAGCAATCACCGGGGGAGGGGGGACTCCTGAGGAGGGAGGGAGAGGAGGACCTCCCAAGGACTTGGGCAACCCCTCTAACTTCATATTGTGTGTGTTTGTATGTGTCTATTTCTGCAGGTGGTGAGGGCCATCAACTCGGAGCTGCTGAACCAGATTGTCCGCCTCGGAGACCTAGACACCATCATGGCCAGTTTTGCTGGACTGGGATTCCCAAACTGCGGAGGAGCGCTCGATGGAACTCACATTCCCATCCGTGCACCCCCCCATCGAGCAGCCCGTTATATTAACCGAAAAGAGTACTTCTCCATTGTGCTGCAAGCCCTGGTTGACCACTGTGGACTATTCACGGACATTTGTGTGGGGTAGTTGGCCTGGGCACACGATGCTCGGATCTTCCAAAATTCCTACATTTACCAAAGGCTGGAGGCTGGAACCTTCTTTCCCCAGCGAAACTTTGCTGTTGGGGACGTGGAGATGCCGGTCTGCATTGTGGCCTATGTGGTGAACCCCCTCATGCCCTGGCTCATGAAGCCATACACAGGGCATCTGAACCCAAGCAGGGAAGTCTTTAACGCGCACCTGACACACGCATGTTTACAAGTGGAATGCGTGTTTGGCCGGCTGAAGGGGAGGTTTAGGTGCCTGCTCACTCACCTCGACATGGGGGAATGCAATATCCCAGAGGTGGTGGCAGCATGTTGCGTCCTCCATAACCTGGTGGAGAGCAAAAGTAAGGCCTTCCTCCCAGGCTGGGGGGCAATGGCTGAAGTGGAGGGGAGGCGGTTTGTGCAGACTCAGACAGCTGCCATTTGCCAAGCCCATCAGGTGGGGGTCCGCATCTGGGAGGCTCTGTGTGAGCGCTTCTCAGCTAGAGCCCAATGACTCCCCAAGGTCTCCCCAATGGGGCCTGTGGGCCTGGACCCCCCCCCAAACCTTCCCTACCACAATCCATTCCTGCACCAGCTTCCGAACAGTTAAGAGACACACACACCATGTTAAATATCAAAAATATAATGTTTATTAACAATTAACATTAAAATTAAGAACTGTGTTATAAAAAATAGAACTGTTCAACAACTGTTAAAAAATAAACTGTGTTTTGAACTATAAACCTGTGTTTAAAACTGGGGTAGGAGGGGGGATGTCAACCTGGAGGTAGGGAGGGAGGGCAGGCAGCTTAAGGGTAATACCGGTATCACCTGGGCCACAAGGCTTTGCCACCTCTGTTCCGTGGACCCTGCCGTCCTCGGGCTCGAGTCGGGGCTGTGCCAGTGGAGGGGGCTGCAGATGGCTCTGCTCTAGTGGGGGGGGGGCTGAGCTGGAGGGGTGGCAGGGATTGAGGGAGAGGAAGGGATGGCATGGGCCGAGGGAGAGAAAGGGGGATCAGAGGGGGCTGGAGCTGGATGGGCAGGAGGAGTCCCCAGGGGGAGAGCCTGGCATAGCCAGGTCCTCCCGGATGGTGGCACACATCGCACTCCACTGGGGTAGGAAATCATCCAGGAGGCGATTATGCCAGCAAGCCTCCTCCCTGGTCCTTTCAGCCATGGTCTCCTGCATCCTGGCCGTGGTGCCCTCAATTTTCTCCATGGCCTCCACATGCCTCTGCAGGAAGTCGTTATAGGCCCTCCAATGCCTGTGGGTGCTGTGGGACCAGGTGGGTGGTGGCACAGGTGTTGCCCTGGCGGTCAGGAGCAGCAGGTCCGACTGTGGAGGAGAAGAGGGAGAACCGATCAGTGTTAGGAATTCACACACAAGTCCTTACAACAAGGGATGGGAATGTTGTTACTGTAAGGCCACGTCTGGCCCTGCCAGCTGCCTCAGCCACACAGGGGCCCCGTTGTGGCTAGGGCAATGTCTGCCTCCACCCCCTACAACCTCCCCCCCTCCACCATGGCCGTACAGGCCAGGGAAGTGTGCAGCCACAGTGGGACAGGGACCTGCAGCACCTTGGGTCTCTCATGGCCCCCCACCCATATACCCACCACCTGCCCGCCTGCTTGCACATGCACAGAGAGATGCAAGCTGTCCAGGAGGACCAAGACATGCACATTGCTCTGCATCCTCTCTGCTCCCACCTCCCCTGTTCTGTGTCTGTGACCCTGACTGCACTCACCTGATGTACCCTCGCCAGCGTCGGAGGATGCCTGCGAGGCTTCCTGGGTCTCCGGGACAGGCTGCAGGGTCAGGGTCAGGGTCAGGGTCAGGGTGTCCTCTGTCTGTTCCTCCTCCTCCTTCTCCTCCTCCTCCTCCACGTCTTCCCTGGGAACCTCCTGCCGGCCCTGCTACACCAGTGTGTGCAACCCTGTCTGCACGAGCACCGGTGCAGATATAGGTTTGTGGCCTCCCAGGATGTGGGCCAGATCATTATAATATGCACCGGGGCTGCACCAGACGTGGAGCTGCACTCTCGGGCCTTCACGTAGCCCTGACAAAGCTTTCACTTTGGCCCAGACCTGTTGTAGTGTCCTGGGGTGGTGCCCTTTATCTGCCAGCCCCTGAGCTATGCGGCCATAGATGTTTGCGTTCCTGCACCAGGTGTGCAGGGCCTGGACCACTTCCTCCTCCCCCCACAGTTCTAACATTGTCAGGACCTCTGGCTCTGACCAGGCTGGGGCTCTCTTTTTCTTGGCTGAGGGTACCAGGGCTGGCTCCCTCGAAGGTCCTTGGGGGCCTCGTGGATCTGGAGCTTCACACATGGCCACGTGAAAGTGAATCAGGGAGAACCATTTGCTGACAGTCTTGTTCTGTGGCCAGCTTCCTGTCAGAATGCCTGCCAAGGGGTGTCTGTGCCTTTAAAACATGGCTACAGACGGGAACAAGAGAGGTTTTCCCTGAAGAAGGACTGTCCAGCGGGGGTTTCCTTGGAGGTCTTTTTCTGTTGATAAAAGAAACCCCCGCATCCACACTGCCCTTTTTGTCGACAGAACTCTGTCGACAAAGGCATTATGCCTCGTAAAATGAGGTTTGCCGCCGTCGACAAAACTGCCGCGTTCTGTCTACTTACTGTAGACGGAACGCGGCAGTAGTGTAGATGCAGGTTTTTGTCGACAAAACCCTGTAGTCTAGACACACCCTATGAGTGTTGCACATAAGAAATTTCAACCTGCCCAAACAAAAATTCAACCCGACCAAGGATGGAAAATCTTAGAGGGAATACTGGACAGGTGAGGGAGGAGAAAACAGGATACACCTACTTCTGAAAGGAAAAATCTTTGGATGAACCTCAGTGGTATGGATTAGGCTTTGCTATAAGGAACAAACGCGTAAGGTTTCTCTCTTAGGTACCAGTTTGCATCAATGAGAGGCTTATAACACTCCAGGTGAGGCTCACCAAAAACCAACAGGCCACTATTGTGAGCGCCTGTGCTCCAACAATAGATGCTGATGAGGATGCAAAGGAAGATTTCAAATCTCAACCAGAAACCATTTTATTGGAGATAAGAAGATAAGATCATTCTTCTGGGGGAATTCAATGCACGTGTTGGATGTGACTCAGACCTGTGGAAAGGAACAATCAGGAAAGGGGTTGACAAAAGCAATTCAAATGGGATCCTGCTCCTGACCAAATGTGCTGAACATGAACTTATCACTAACACTCCTTTTCGACAAAAGGACAAGTTGAATACATCTTCGGGAGAGCCATGTTCAAAGCACTGGCATCTTCTTGGCTGTGTCATAGTTTGTGCTCGAGATCGCAGTGACGTACTTCTCACAAGAGCAGTGACAAGTGCCAATGACTGCTGGACTGACCATTCCTTCATGCGATCCACAATGAAAATTAAGATCATAAGCATACAGTGTGCTCACATCACTAAACATGAGTTGTGTAAAACCTACCAACAAATATATTAGCAAAAAAGGAGGTTGACAGTAATGTGTATCATTTTTTTATTTTAAGTGATAAATAGTTCCTGAATTTTAATTTACATTTTATAGCTATCACACATTGTAATTATATGTTAAATGTTGTAATTGTTTAGTTATATAAGACCCTGAATAAACATTCAAAACAAGAAAAGCAGTTGTTTCTGGAGCAAATTTATTGCATATAATCCATTTCACACTCTTAATGGAATAATTAGTCTTCACAGATGCATAGTCATTAGAGAGGTGCCTGAATACAAGTGATTTAACACATCTGTCAGCTCAGTCACACATCTAAGACTTAATATAACATTTGAAGATGTTATTAATTACACTCTAAGGCAGACATTGGGTCTGAAAATGAATGAAAGAATTACATTTGTGGGTATATTAATTTTATTTTTATTATATTATTTCATCCAAAATGTGTGATCCTTAAAATAGAATCACAAACATTATTTTTGACTCTGCATATTGAAATTTTGAAAGACAAGTACTATCCCAGTCTCAGTACCCTTTGAAGTGTATTTGGGGAAAAATAGGAGGATGAAGATTGCATTACTTTTTCTGAATAGATGCTTTATTTAGTGAGGTGATGTGATCTAGTGGTTAAAGAACAAGCTTCAAAACAGAAACAAGATGATCGCAGCTTGGCTTGAATACTGGATCACAAACAGCAAACACTGAATGGAATAATCAAGCTGGACAGTTTACAAGAGAAATTTGTTTATAAACATTTGTGAAATAATTTTGAATGGTTAACAAATATGTAAAGATTGTCATTGTGACTGGGTGCATTGGATAGGCCAAATGAGAATGTCACAGAGCATACCGCGAGACTCAGGAAAGCCAATGTCTCCACCCCCAAACTAGTGGTTTATTCTATCATTAAATTCACGAAGACATAACAAAGGAGATTCTACAATATCAGAGTGGTTAACCAGATCCCAAACACTCTCCCCAGTAGGAATTCCAGCTGTTGGCTCCAATCTGGACAAACAGGTTTTATATAGTGAGAGGTTCCTGAAAACCCAATTCACCATATATGAGGTTCTACTAATCCCAAAGGATCAGATGCTTATCTCCAGGTCAATAAGTAACTTTGGGTACGTCTAGACTACAGGCTTCTGTCGACAGAGGCTTTGTCGACAGATACTGTCAACAAAGCTTCTGTCGACAAAGAGCATCTAGACTACATCCAGTTCTGTCAACAAAGCAAGCCGCTTTGTCGACATGACAGTGTAGACGCAAAGGACAGTGTAGATGCAATAATGCCTTCGGTCAACAGAACTCTGTTGAAAAAAGGCGTTATTCCTTGTAGAATGAGGTTTCCGCCGTTGACAAAACTGCTAAGTTCTGTCGACGTTATGTCGACAGAACTCAGTAGTGGTGTAGACGCACGTATAGTTTTGTCGACATAAGGCCACTTTTGTTGACAAAACCCTGTAGTTTAGACACACCCTGAGACATTAACCAAATATCTTATTGCTAGCCAACAATTAGTAAACAAACTAAAGATTTATTAACAAAAGAAAGAAGAGTTATAAATGGTTAATAGATCATATACATAAAATAATTGCAAAGTCCTTATCTCAGTTTTATGGCAGTGGTAGAATAGACTATTGGCTTGCAAAAGTCTCTCTGAAATCTTCCCAAAGATTGGAAGGTCTTTAGTACATAGTTCAAAATAATTATTTTAGTTGTGAATGCAAAGCAAAGCAGTAATGTCACAACTTATAATGTATGGCCCAGCACAGGTGCATGGAAAGTTACTGGCCCAATATGGAGTTCAAGGTCACATGCGCATGGAAAGTTATTTGTAAAAGATGGAGTCTTATTTCATATGTCCTTGCACGGTTTGCTGAGTCACAGGAGTAGCCTTTCACGGTCTGAGATATCCACACAAAAGGCTTACTGAACCAGATGAGTTTCTTCAATGGCCCATTGTGAGCTGTGTGTCCTTAATGGACCATCAGCACATAGCTTTCTAGCTCTGATGTCACTTTATGTGGGGGGTGTCATCCAGGAACATAATACACGTTTGAAATACAAATGAATTGCCAATATTCATTACTTCAAATGCATAGATCATACATGCATATAAATAGGATTTATTCTTTGCACCACTTAACTTTTCTGTTGAAACCTGACACAACATACTTCGTACAAGCTTTATGGAAATTGCATAACAGGGGTAACAACAGAAATGTAAATAGTTAATATATTTGTACACAACATCACAGCCATCTTTTTTCAGGCAATTTGCAAATGGGGCAAATGAACTTACTCCTGCAACTGAATGAATGTAGTTGGATTGCAGCTGACCCCCATTGAAGTTAATGCCTTGGCTTTGCCAACTAAGTATGATCTAAACTTTACCTTTTCCCTAGTGCATGTGTAATGGCCTGCAGGTGGAACCAAATCTGGGACCTTTGTGTAGGAACCTCTACAGCTTAAAGCTAGCAGTCTGTACAGGCTCCTATACTGAGATCCCAGGTTTAGTTCCACCTGCAGGCAGTTACACATGTGCAAAATAACACCTTGTAGTTCAATTAGGTTTGTCAAATTGCAGCCTATTTTTCTACTTGACCAGTGATATGTATCCCTATGTACAGATCTGATTATAAGACTGAGGCCTCAATTTCTATTTACCATATATTAGCACACAATAAATATGTAATGTGAAGAGCAATTGCTTTAAACATATATTTGTAGGACACATTTCATTTAGTGCACATAGATTCTTGTTACTCTGTAT
This sequence comes from Pelochelys cantorii, assembly GCA_032595735.1. Lineage (NCBI taxonomy): Eukaryota > Metazoa > Chordata > Testudines > Trionychidae > Pelochelys > Pelochelys cantorii. Next base: position 92,818,773 of record CM064326.1, read on the forward strand.
CCTAAAAATTGTTCTGCAGTCCACGCAGGTCACACATATTCAATACAGGTTGGACCTCCCTGGTCTGGCACCCTCAGGACCTGACTGTCCTGAATGAGGGATTTTGCCAGATGAGGGAAGGTCATTTCTGGGCCCCCCCATCACCAGCCCCTCAGCCATGGTCTTGCTGCCAGCCTCCCAGATGGCTTCTTTCTGCCACCGGCCCCTCTGCATGCAGGGATCCTGGCCCCACTGTAGCAGCACCGCTGCTGGCATGCACAGTCCTGCTGCCAGGCTCCTAGCCCCACAGGGCAGCCCCTTCCCCTACTGGGGTCCAATTGCTCCGTCAGGCGTCAGCCCCGCTTGGCAACCCACTGTCTCCCAGCCCCACTAGGCAGCTCTGTCGAGTGGCAGTGAAGCTGACAGGCTCTTTGCTGTGCCGCCGAGCAACAGCCCCACTCCTAGGATCCTGGCCCTGCCACCAGGTAGCCCCATGTTCAGGCTCCTGGCTCCACAGGGCAGCTGTACTGCCTCCTATTTCCACCTTGGTGGTAGCAGGGCTGCCAATCTCCTGGTTGTGCTGCTGGGAGGCCTCACTGCCTCCCAGTCTTATTGGGCAGTTTCGCTGCTCAGCTCCACCCCTGCTGCCTCCCACTCCGCCCCCTTCCCCCCACTCCTCACAGTGTCAGCACTGGGTGGCAGCCCGACTGCTGGGCTCCCAGTTTCACTGTCACAGGGCAGCCCTGCTATTGAACTCCAGCCCCATTGCGGGGCTCCCAGCCACCAGTCCTCCACCGGGAATCTCTGGTCCTGGAACATCCATGGTCCTGCCGGACAAGGGAAGTTGCCAGACCAGAGAGTCCCGATTAAGAGAGGTTCAACGTGTAGTTGTTTACAGTGTTGTTATAGCGATGTTGATCCCAGGATATGACAGAGAGAAGATGGGCGAGGATATATTTTATTGGATTGAGTTCTCTTCTTCTAGAGTGCTTATTCAGATCTGGGAAATGAACCGAGGACTGTCACAGCTGGATCATGGAAGGCATTTGTTTAATGTTTTTGGCTAAGCATAGAAATAATCATATTTATCTATATTTGAAGTGTTTTATATGAAGGATCAGGATAGTGCTGGTGCTCACAGAAGACATGCAGGTACCTTAGAAAGAGAGGGGAAGGGGGAGAAAGAGATGAGATTTACATTCCCTCATTTAAATAGGTGAAAATTGTGCCTTTCTGTGCAGAGAGAGCATGCTATTATTTTACCAACATTTTGAAAAAGTAATGTACTATTGGATGATAAAATTGAAAGAGCTCACCATTCCAGATATAAAATGTATCAGACCTGAATAATATGCCTTAGAAGCAGGGCTTAGCAGTGTGCTCTAGTTGTGGCTATAGTTCAACCTTGATTTAAGAGGTGATTTGCCTAATTCACAGAGGTAGTATCATTGATTTAAATGGGATTATTTTCATGAGCAAGGCAAGTGGGATTTGGCTCTTAGGATTTTTAGCCTGGTCAAATAATGATAACTATCTGCAAGTAACAAAATTTTGAACACTAAGAAGCATGTCTACACAGCAGGGTTAAAGCCGAAATAAGATACGCAACTTCAGCTACGTCAATTGAGTAGCTTAAGTCAGAATAACTTATTTCAACTTCCTGGCACTGTCTACACAGCAGGAAGTTGAAGGTAGTATGCTCTGCCTCCAATTTTCCTTATTCCTTGTAAAATGAGGGTTACAGGAGTTAGAGTAAGAAGTCCTCCAGCTCACCATTATTTTGATATTATGTCAAAATATCAACTGTTTGTAGTGTAGATGTGGGCTATGTTATTTTGGAATAAAGTCAGTTATTCCAAAATAACACTGCTGTGTAGAGATCTATTATTTCACTTTCAAATATGTTTGCATAAAATATAGAACATAGAAAAATAGAAATATAGAAAATGGGGGGAAACCCCCCCCTGAAATCACTGATAAAACACAGGACAAAAATTTGGCCTGGACTGCTAAAATTTTCCTTTAAATACTTTTTGATTTAATTCAACATCTCAAAAAGTAGAATCTGATTTTGAGGAAAGAGAGGAATTGTTTAAGGTAAATTCAGGGGGGGCATTGTCCCCAATGTAATTATGTTTTTTAAGTATGTGCATAATTTTAATCATTTGAGTCTGACCTTAGTTAGAAATGGTTTGTGATGCTTAAGAACCCTGTTGAAATGAGGCCGAAACTAGTAGCAAAGTGTGAAACAGAGGGATAAAAACATTGGCTGAATATGAGGAAATTTCTACTAAATTTGCTATCTATGATTTTATAATAGCCTACCAAAGAAGCTAGCATTAACTCCCTTTTACAAATTATTTCAAAATGGACTGGAGGAAATAGTGAAGAATACTGTACTAAAATATAGTAATCAACCATCCTGTACAGGAAGCAAAATGGACTGGCAGACCCAATACAGTTGGTCTTTTTCATGTCTAAATTTTCTGACATAGTAACATAATTACAATTATGAATAATTACATAATGTATAATTAAAATTAGGTATAATTACAAGTGCATATGTGTAATTACAATTATGTGCAATTACGTAATTATAATATTCACATTTCTGAAGATCTAGCATCAGTTCAACTGCACTTTTTTCCCCCTTTACAGAATAGAAGAAAGGGAGGAAAGAGTGCTGGCAACATGCTGGCATCTATAAAGTAAGCACCAGGATATAAATCCATATTGCTTCAATTTTTGAAAGTATGAAATGAATGAACACTGCATATCACAGGACTGACTTTAATACATTGGTAAACAGGTGGAATATAACTATGACCAGTGCTGTGAGAGAATGAAAGGGAAACCCTTTGAAATGTAATGTGAGTATTTCTATTAATTTGCTTAAAGCTATTTCATACATGTGGGATTTTGGTATTCCACAGATTTTCAGTGCCAAGAAGCATGTGGAAGCCTAGATAAAATACTTCCACACAGCAGCCAACACAGAAAGAGTACAGCATCCCTCATTGCATATAATTATTGCAATTATTCCTTTGGGCTATCAGGAGAGGAATTTAAAAAAAAAACTCGCAAACCACATGTAAGTACTACTCATGAAATTTTAGGCCCATAACAGGCTGCTGCACTATGCATACATTTTTTGATGTCTTGATGGGATCTGCCATGACTTTGTTGGGGAGCAGAAGCAGAGAACACAGCTCAGATCATAGTCATACTTTGATGGTCTGAACACCAAAAAACAAAGAGAGACAAAATGGTGTCTTTGGAATGGGAGACAAATGAACAAATGACAGCCTCTTTCTGCTCTTACCAGCAGAAAGCTTCAGCCTGTAAGCCTTTGAAAAAAAATAGAATTACTGAGCTGATAATTTTCTAGTACCCAGCTCTGAACAAAAAGTCTCTCCTAAAGTCAGAATGATTATATATATCATTGATATTGATTATATATATTATTGATATTGATGTAGACGTAGATATAGCTATATGATCCAGATTTTAAAAAATAAATAAAAGAACTAAGGAAAGATACATATAGATGAAAAAAGAAATTCATGTGATAAGGACAAGAGACAATTACTAGATAAATCACACAGGAGGTTGGTTTGGAACCCCTTCAACCACTAAACCATCAGCTAAAGATTTTCTTCCCTAGCCAGCAATATTTGGGAACATGGACATATACAGAGACTGCAAATGTACCATGATTATTTAGCCAACAAATGTAGTTTAAATTTTGTCTTTAGCAAGAAATGTGTGAAAAGAATGGAAACAGAATTTAAGGGGAAAGAAATTCATATTTTGCCCAATTTCCTGTTGCCTACAACATCACTTAGTTCACACTTCCCATTCCTTTCCTTTCTGTTTCTCTTAATCGCTAAAATTAAAACCTCAATTTACATCCATATTACAGCTGAGTGGTATAATAGCTGCAATATTCAGTCTTTCATGTATATCTAAGATATATATATATGTAAAGAGAGGTTTCTTTGCCAGAACAAAGAAATCTCTTGCCAAAAATTTATACACATGTATTACAGCAACTCTACTGCATGATCATGAAAGTGTGGCATTTTTTATCTGTTCTATCTATTTTAAATATGGTTGCTAGCTCATCTCTAACAAATTAATGGCCCTTTGATTCAAAAATATATGCACAAGTTCCAGAGCTGAGCATGATATGTTTTAGTCCAGGCAGTTTAATTTTTGCAACCACTTACCCTGAGAAAATGTTTCAATTTTCTCTTAGCTGTGTCCTTTTTAGTAGAAATATTAAATAGTTTCAGAAGAAGAGAAAATGAATAAAACCTACAATGAAATAAAATGAAGTGTATGCAACTTCAGTATAAGAAGGAGAAACTGAGGAATGAACAGAACAGAAACAAGGAAGGATCTCATCAGTTACATTAGCCTGGATGAAATAAATATAATGACATATAGTAATGACAAACATAAATCACAAGGAACTCCACAGGAAGATTCTGCACAGCAGTGGAGCTCCACTGAAGTCAATGGAGCTCCACATGAGTTTGCTGTTGCAGAGTTTTTTGCAGGATCACAGAAAAGGGAGAAAAAATAAATCACAGTAAAGATTATGGCTGCCAACTGATGTACATTTGTAATCTTTTATCAAGTATGATTTTTATGAGATGAAGGGCTACAGGGCAAGAAGTAGTCTCAGCTGCTTCTAAAAATGTTCCTCTTTTGTTGCCAGATTGCTGTCCTGAAGCTGCCAATTTTCTTTCTTTTACTGCCTCTTATTGTAATTCTGATAAACAGGAATATGACCAACTCCACCACCCACCCTTATCTCTTGCTTGGTCTGTAGGCTTCTCCTGTGAGAACGATGACAACCTGCATGCAGTGCTCCTATAAAATGTTACTTATTTACACATTAAATGTTGTCAAAAGGCAACTGGACATCCATTTATTGATCTCTTGGATTATCAATGTGAAATTTGAGACTCCTTTTCTGAGACAGCACCAAACATATGCAGAATCAGACCTCCACCTATAGAGCTTAATATGGAACATTTCTTGCACACAAAATGTGATAAAAATTCAAGAGTTCTTAGTGTGAATAACGTTGATGTTGATTATTCTACCAGAAACTCATGCAGAAGACTATGAAAAAGCTGCAAGAACTTTAATGCACAACATTTTCATGATTGCATTTTACCTGCAACATAACATAGGGTTTTTTGCTAATACCTTAATATTAATTTATTCAGTATTTCAGCTCCTAACCACATTTCAAAGCAATTTCCAGATCACACACTGAGATTTCTTTTTTAAGGGTTTTTTTGACATTTTAACCAATTACATACTGGCACTTATGTGTCCTTCCTGCTCAAGTTTTGTATATTTTATTTTTAGGCCCACATTGTAACTCCTATGTTTGTGGAGGTATTCAGCATCAATTTTCTGGTCAGAGCTTATCTTATTTATTTTACTATTTGTTGTGTCACTTTGTATTTTCCCTAAACTTCCATGAACCTGGATGTTCCTATTTTACAATCTTAGGGTACATCTCCATAGTAGTGTTATTTCAGAATAACTGAAGTTATTTTGAAATAACAGTGCATGTCTACAATTCAAGCCTTTATTTCAAAATAATGTTGAGCTGGAGGACTTCTTACTCCTACTCATACTTGATGTCTCTTTCAGACTCACATTTCTATGATTCTTTGTTTTATCTTAGCTCTTCTTATTGCATTTGTCACGTATAAATTTAATAGTGCTTCACAATGAAAGGTATCGATCATTATCCCCATCTCTTTGTAGAAACTAAGATATCGAGAGATGAAGCAATTTATTCAGGTCAGAAGTAGATCTATGAAGAGAATCCAAATCTGCTGACTCCCTGTATACTCCTATCATAAATTCTGACTTTGGTTTTGCCAGTCAGTGCCCAGTCCCATCCCCAACTCCATTACTCCTTTTCATTCCTGCTCCACCCCTTCCCTCAGTCTCCATCCCTGAGCACCATCCACCCTCCTGACTTGATGGTGAGGTGTGTGTGTATAGAGAGACTCTGCCAGTTTTGGCAGGCTGCCCATCTACCCAGGTTGCCTCCACCAAACCCTAACCCGCTGCAGCCAGCAAACAAGCCATCCATCCTGTGTCCCCAGTCTCCTGCCTTTAACCAAGCAGCTTCCTATGTCTTTGTTTGCCCCGCCTCCACAGATGGACTTCCTCCGCTCTGAAGAAGGACTTATCTGCTTGCTGCCTGGACTCACAGCCAGGCTAAGAGTTGCAGCCACATATACTGGGAAACAGCTGATCTTGGCTAGGCTAAACAGCTGATTGGCTGGATGGGAAACAGCTGATTGGTTGCAGTGCAGCAAATACCTTATGAAGGCTGCACATGTGAAATAGCTGATTGGCAGCTGTCAATATCTGATCACCCCAGTCAGTGCTCACTATATATTTTTTTTTCCTATGGATGCTTTAGCCCCAAAGAATTCACAGAGCTGGTGACTATGACTGGAGCCCTGTACAGATATTAATTTATATCCACGCATGCAGATATCTGCAAGGTTCTCTTGGGAACTGAAATGGCAAAAGGAGTAGAATGTGGGATTGACACCCCCAGACACCAGCATCTGCACCAGCAGCTCTTACAGTACAACCATGGTGCCCCCAGTCCTACCAGGCACCTGTCCCTGGTCATGCTCTTGTGTTCAAGTGGTGCACACACCCCCAGACAGGAGATGCAGACAGCTTCCTTGAAGGGCAGCAAACCAATCATATTCACCCAGCAAAGCCTACTGGATTCTGTACCTGTAGGTCTTTCTTTCAGGAGTTATGAGCAGCAGTGAATATAATGATCCAAGCAGCCTTCTTAAAAGAAAGTATTAAGACTCATCTGCATTATGGGGTAATGCTGTTCACTGTGGTGTGATTTCTAAAGCATATTAATTGATCCATGCAGATGCTACTCACGAAATTTACTGTACTGGTATTTGAAAGAGTATTACATTAAAGCTCACTAGTGAATCTTCAGTGTGCACCAGCAGGACCTACAAAGACTGATTAATGAGCAATATCTGGTGATCTTTAGAAATCATGCCTCTGCAGAGATCACTGTGTAGACAAGCCCTATTTCAGTCTCAGTGATAGGAACATTGCATCACCAGAGGAAAGGTTTAGAATAACAGAAAGCCTACATGCATATCTATCTTACCAAGACTGTCCATCTTCCATATGGGGATCTATGGCAGGTCTTTAAATTCTAAGGCAACCCCAAACTCTGAAGATATAGGGGCAGTTTCTCTCCTTGGGCCTTCTGACCTCTTGAGACAGTTGGTATCATTGTCTTCTTCCTCACAGGGAGGAGCAATTCCTGGAGAAACCGGTTTAGCAAGCTGTAGAGGGGCGGCCCCCCTCAATGGTCTAGAAGTTCCCAATGTCTGGGTTAGGGTTCCCTTTTCACAGGGCCCACCCATCTCATCGACTCAGTTTATAGCTAAGGCCCCTCTTTTAGGGTATATACGGCCTTGTAGTCCAATCCCCAAAGGACAGTTCCCCCTGCTGGGGTATATACAGCCCTTTAGGCCCACTCCCAAAGTGTGGTTCCCCATACTGGGGTATATATGGCCTTCTGGGCTAATCACCCACATACTCCCTTCTCTCAGGGTATCGGCAACCTTCCAGCCTAGTTCACCAGGTGAGTGTCCCCAAAGTCTAGGGAGCTGGATTGTGGTGGGGTGGGGAGATAGGGGGACCTGGGCCCTCTCACTCCACTGGGTCCCAGCCCAGGGCCCTGATGGTAGCAGCTAACTCCGCTGCCGGCTCGGCCAGAGATTCTGGAACACGCCAAGTACCCGGAGGACAATCCTCCGCCCTGGGCTACTTCCTACCACTCCTGGAGCTCTGCTTCATTCCCGACATACGGATCTGTGGGCCGACAGCCTCCTGGCCCGGCGCTGTCGCTGGGGCTGCAACTGCCATTGCTGCAGAAGTGGTGGCTGAAGCTGCTGTGGCTGCAGGTGCTGCGGCTGGCTGGAGGGGCTGGTCAGGAGCTCCTGCCTGAGCTCCTTCCCCTCTGGTGATCAGCCATGACTGAATGTCTCCTTGGGCTTTTATCCCCGGTCTCTCTCTCGAGCAGGGCTGGCCTTACCAAGAGGTGAAGTGAGGCAGCCATCTCAGGTGCCAGACTGTGGGGGAGGGGTGCTACTAGGACCCGGAGTGCAGAAAATTGTGTCTGCTGCTGGTGTGTATGTATTCTCTTTGCTCTAGATGCACAGAGATGGTGGAGTGCCATGAGAGGAGTAGAACAGGAAGAAGGCAGAATTGAGACCTTTCAAAGTTCTGGCCCAAGCAAGGGGGCATGGGGGCATCATTTGAGCTCCCCGCCTCAGGTGCCAAAATGTTGTGGGCCAGCCCTGAATCATGGGGGTAGGGCCCGTTCAGCCAGCTGGGCCAGGGGAACTCCCTGTGGTCCACTGCAGGGTAGCAATCCCACACACGGTCCCGTCACACAATCCCACAAGGAGGTCTAGCTATTACACCACAAAATTTTTCTTTGGATGTTTGCACAGAAATGTGAATATCACCCATCGCTTGACAGGGAGCTTTTCTTGACAAACTTAACAAGAGGGCATTAGCACAATATAAACATACAGTAGTGCCCTGGCCAGGTCCAGCCAGGGATGTGATGAGGTGTGATCACTGACCAATGAAACTATGTCAGCAAAAGCCCCTAGTTATACTGATGCAGTTACACTAACAAAAATCACATTTTTACCAGTACAGCTTATTTTGCTCAGGGCTGGCAAAAGCTATGCTGGCAAAAGGAGCTTTACCAGTATAAGCTGCATTTGTACTACAGACACTTTGCCTAGCCTCCAATAACCATATAGAGTATATTCTATTCAGATATTACTTCAGGCAACTTCAAATCTGTCATACCTACCTACCAGATCAGTCTGTTTTTCTTAAAGTGTATATCTACTCCAAATATGACTTGGTAAATATGCCATTGTACTAGCCCATATTTGTTGTCTCAGCATTTGGAACTTCTATGTGCTCAGCTCACGATGGAGAGGAAAAGTTTCCTACAAATAATTGATTTCTGGAATGTCCAAAATGTGTGGAGATCTTTACCCAGTTTATTAGAAAGTCATAAATTTGAATGATCACCAACAAGAATAAGAGGGTTACTGTCTCTTTAGGGATTTGTTTGTTTTACAAAGGGATAATAATAATGCTATATATTCTCAGTGTGCTGGATTATGCCATCCTATCTCAGGGGTTTTCAAGTTTTGGGATGTGAATTATCAAGTTATATATTTTTTTCAAATTACTGTGTGTTTAAAATGAACATTAAAAATAAAAAGTAATCAAAACTCTAGGTTCTGATTTGTTGCTAAAAACTGACCCTTTTATAATAAAGTCCAGTATCTAAGCTGGTAATGGCTTTATATACAAAGGCAAGCATCTGTGGTAATGCAAATTATCTAGCTAAGAAAATAACAAATCTGTTCATATACAGTAGATAGCACAAAAAAATCAACAAATAATGAACATACCTGGTCAGCAAACAAACTGCTTACAACCAAAAGGCTCAAATTTCAACCCTGTTTTATATATCTACACATAGGTACATACATACACACAGTTAAGCAAGTTTTTTTGTGTATTCACAGTGCAAAATTCTAAACACAGTTACAAAAGTGGTCTGCTTATATGCAAGACATCCCAATCTCTTTAAGTCACCAAACTCCACAAAATGTAGTTAAACTAAAAGTCTATGCAAAAATTCCAAAAAGTATTAAACATTATCTCAAAAATTGTCTAAATCAAAAGCATGATATAATAAAATATTAATAAATGCCCATTTGTAATAAATGCAATGATAATGTTAATATTAAACCTTAAAATAAATGTAATGTTAGTAAGTCACTCTGTAACAATATATATAATATGCATATTTTTGGGTGAGAATCTTTATGCATGCTAGAAATGGTAATTAAAAACTCATCTCATAGTAAAAAGCCTTATGGTAATGCTGCCTCAGCTGTTATCTGTAAATAAACTTAAAACTTAGCAAAGCAAAACACCAAAAACAAACACAAAAATATAAAATCAGTCTACTATATAAAAAATAAACTCATAAGCAATAACAACAAAAAAGCTATGGTACTCTATCTAATATTTTTCATAAACAAACAGTGGAATAATTTTCCCTTTCCCTTTCTTAAAACAGGGGTGGGAACCTTCCAGCACATGATTTGTCAGGGTTAGCTGCTAGCGGAACGTAAAACTATTTGTTTACTTGAGTGTCTGTGGGCATGAACACAACAAACAAACAAACTTTTTTTTTGTTTCACGAGGCATAAAGGATCTACCAACGAAGGGTTCTGGGGTTGGCAGATCCCTGTCTAGACTGCCACGTTGTGCCGACAATCAGCTGATTGGCACAGCGCATCAGCCATTTTGATTTAAATGAAGCGGCGATTATTTAAATCGCAGCTTCATTTCTCTTTGCCGTCCTGCCTTATCTACGTGGCTCCATCGACGGAGCCATCTATTCTAGACACACTCCTTATGTATAAACTTTCTGTAATAGTATAAGAATGCCTAAATTAATTGGGTCACACTTTGAGTCCTTGGTAGAGCATAGAGAATATTCCCTAAATGGTTCAGGTAAAACCTCAATCTTCTTTTCTCAAGACTAAACATACTCAATTTTTAAACTTTTCCCCATAGGTTAGTTTTTCTTTTTAAACCTTGCATTGTATTTGTTGTTCTCCTCTGGACTATCTTTATGTTTTCTACACACAGAATTGAATACAATACTCCAGCAGAAGCCTCACTAATGCTGACAGTTGCATCCTGACCTTCCTATTAATACAGAACTTTCTCACAGCTTTTTTCACAACCTTTTTCATAGCAGTATGACATTGGTGACTCACATTCAGTTTGTGATCCACTGTAAATCTCAGATCCTTTTCAGAAGTATTACCGATTAGCCAGTTATTTCCGGTTTGTTGTTATCCACATAAGCACCGACTCCAGGGGTGCTTCAAGGCCGGAGCACTCATGGTGAAAAATTAGTGGGTGCTGAGCATCCAATGTCAGACAAGCTCCCTTCTCTGCCCCCTTCTGGCTAGCACCTCTCACATGCTCCTGGCCCCACTGACCAGCCCTTTTTCCATTCTCCCAGTTTCTGGAGTGCCACAAACAGCTGATTGGCAGCATTCAAGAAGCTCTGGGAAGAAGAGAGAGGAGTGGGGATGGGACATGCTGGAGGGATAAATTGGGGATGGGAGCTTGGGGAAAAGGTTAGAATGAGGGTGGGATGGAGCAGAACAGAAGCAGGAAGAGGCAGGGCAGAGTGCAGGTGAGCACTTTTCAGCTAAAGGGTAAGTCAGTGCCTATGGTTATGTATTTTATGTCTCCTTTCTGTGTGAAGTACTGTCACTTGTCTTTATCAAATTTCACCTTGCTGAATTAAAACCAATTCTCTTATTTGCCAAGGTCATTTTCAGTTCTAATCCTGGCCTCCAACGTGTTTCCAATCTTTTCCAGCGTGGTGCTGTGTAAACATTTTATAAACATACTCTCCACTCCGTTATTTTTTAACCGTGTCTGGGAGACCTCTTGACAAAGGAGGTGTCGTTCATTCATGAGAAAGGGGGTGTTGTTCACTCTCCAAGATTATCTCTGCTAAGATTAACAAAAATATTCAAGTTACAGCCAACTGTGGTGGATTTTGTAATGCAGCAAATATTTGCACATATATAACATACCCAGTACATAGTGTCTCTGTATATATAACAAGTTTCTTTACATATAAAACTATTATTTGAGACATTTCAACATAAATAATTCTCTTTTGCAGATTGGAAATCAAATTATTATATCTTCAGTATTCTCACACAGCACAATCAATGTACCTGCATAAAAATAACAATTAAAAATGCAACGTAAGAATGTTAACTCCGTGCTGAGTGAATGTAGAAAAAAATCATTCTTTTTGTCATGTTCTATATTGAGATTCAAAAGTTACAGAGGAAATACCTCACAATTACTGGTTATTGTCAAGAAACAAAACAAAACAAAAGTGCTGGGAAGATCAACTCTAAATAACTGAATTTTGAAGAAAATATTTGTAAGTATGTCCTATAGGAAATAAATTGATATTTAAAAAATGAAACATTGATATAATGATATTAGACTGCTCAATTCAATAACTATTACCCTATGATTAATTTAACATTTCACAATATGGAATGTTAAGATTATGGAATTTCACAATGTCTCTCTCTTCAGTATTGCTCATTTTTTAAAAAAAAAGCAAAAAAACTTTCCAACACATTTCTGGAATGCCAATAAATCAACATCATACCATATTAGCCTTTCTGTAAATAACAGTTGCAGTCAGTGGAAAACCATCAAGCATTAATGCTACAACCTAGACTTTTTCAGAAAGAATGGTTCTTGGCCTTTACTAATGGACAAACCTGAAAAATGTGATGGCTCAGTTAAGTTTAATTCAGGAGTCCAGGCAAGGCAATATTTCTACTCCAAATCTCTTTGAGGTCATTAATCAATAGGATGACCTTTCTAAGAGGCCACCAAAACTACTTAGGTATCTGAAGTTTTATCCACCAGACCTTTTCAGTTTGAAGATTTGGAATAGGTACATGGGAACAGGCTTTCTTGTGTGATTTCCCATATTTCTCCTTTTAATCTTAGCAAAAATTACCACAGAAATATCCACTTTGTGATATTTCAGCACTCTGGTTCCATTCCAGTCTGGAAAAATGGAACAGCTTTCCACTTGCAAAGATTTAAGAAATTCAGAAGAAATTAGGCACTAAAAGTGAGCAAAGGCCTTTTCCCCTTCTGCCTTTCACCAACAATAAGTTTGCAACTAAGTATCTCAGATGAAAAGGAGCTAATTAATAATTATTATAAGCAGTAAGGATCAGACCACTAATGACATGTTCATTTCTTTTTACCGATTATTCCCCTCCTTCCCTTCCCCCCTCACATTACAATGCCGCCACTATCTATCAGCAAGAGATACTGTATGCATACTCTACACATTTTTTGCAAGTGACTTTATGTGTCCTAATGAGACATATGTGATTTGTGGATTTGCACCCTGAATGATGGGGATGTTATGCAAACTAAAAATCAGAAATTAGCATTACAATTTATATGCAATTGGAAAGGTGAACATGTTATAAACAAGAATACCACTTAGCCATATGAAATTGCCTCCTTTTCTCCTCTTCACTACCTTACTCACGAAATATGAGGCCTCAACATATTCCTTCATATACTTCACATAGCTTCATTTTTCACCTCTCTGCCCCTGTTCCTTTGCCCTTAAATCTCATTTATTTCTCATATAATTTTAGCCCTCATTTTTATCAAGTTCTTGTTCCCCTTGTCCCTTCCTGTGTCCTTCAAATTTTAGAAGACATTCTGAAATAAATTTTGTTATTTCAGGACTGCTTCAATAGTGAAAAGTCTGACAAGTCTTTAATTTTATCTGTCTCTCCTCTATCTCTTCAATATGCTTCTTAATTTCTCAAGCATTTTAATGCCACCTAGTTATTCTCACTATGTTTCCCAATTTTATTCAAGATATGATTAAGAAATGACAGGCAAATTAAATTAGATATCCAGCAACAAAAAACGGGCTGTTCTTTTTGTTTGTGAGAAGTGGAGGAAATAAAGAGCGGAAAAAAAAGCCTGTTTCTTTCTTTAAAATGTATATAAAGAAAAGTATTTCATATTTCTAGCTGAGAAGCAGTTGACATGGTGGCTAATATATTACACTGGCACTTAAAAGAGTGAGATGCTATGCCTTGCTATTGGTCTGCTAGATCACCTCAGGAAAGTTGCTTTAACTATTTGTGCCTCATTTTCCAATTTGAAATGTAATGATGAAATCTGTTTAAGAATGTTGGTTACATTTGTGACTCTCAACTTCTTGGGGGAGAACTGTATGTTTCCTGCTCTGTTTTATTTGCATTCTGCCATATAGATTTTTTGTTATAGCAGTCTTGGATGATGACATGTTTGTTTTAAGAACACTTTCATTACAGATGTGACAAAGCACAAAAAAGTTACCAATGTGATATTTCTAAAGATAGCTACGGCCAGTGCTTTTTTTGTGATGGTACTGCCCACTACTCATTACCGGTACCTCTAGTCAGAGCTCAACAACTTTTCCCCTGGAGTACCAGCACTTTTTTTTTTTTTTTTACAAAAAAAGCACTGGCTACAGCACTCAACCCAAAGTTTAAGTATCTGAAGTGCCTTCCAAAATCATGAAACATGAAGCATATTTTCAGAAGTCTTAAAAGAGCAATAATCTGATGCAAAATCTACACCACCAAAAGGAAAATCAACCTTCTTCCAGAGGCATTTGACTTAGATGTATTTTTCACAATGCTTTGGATAATTATTGAACAGAATACATCATCAGTATGGATGCATGTCTTCTGGAATTGCGGTTAAAGCATGAAGGGACATACGGATATTTAGCACATCTGGGGTGTGTCTAGACTACATGGCTCCATCAACGGAGCCATGTAGATTAGGCAGGACAGCAAAGGGAAATGAAGCTGCGATTTAAATAATCGTCGCTTAATTTAAATCAAAATGGCCGCCGCACTGTGCCGATCAGCTAATTGTTGGCACAGCGCGGCAGTCTAGACGGGGGTCTGCCGACCCCAGAACCCTTCATCAGCAGATCCTTTATGCCTCATGAAACGAGGCTTACAGGATCTGCCGACGAAAGGTTCTGGGGTCGGCAGATCCCCATCTAGACTGCCGCGCTGTGCCAACAATCAGCTGATCGGCACAGCACGGCGGCCATTTTGATTTAAATGAAGCGGCGATTATTTAAATTGCAGCTTCATTTCCCTTTTTCGTGTAAACTAATCTACATGGCTCTGCCAATGGAGCCATGTAGTTTAGATGTACCCATGGTGCATAAATGTCTTGTGAGGCCAGCTGCAACAATGCCATGAGAATATCTGTTCTCTCTTTCAGGTGACACTTTAAACAAGAAGTGGGCAGCCGTATTTCCTACAAATTTAAAAAAAAGTTTGAGCAATTGGCTGAACAATAAATAAGACTGAGTGGACTTATAGGCACTAAAGTTTTCAATTTTTTATTTTTGAATTCTGTTATTTTTGTTGCATAATTCTGTATTTGGAGGTTCTATTTTCATAATAAAGAGTTGAACTAAAATTTTTGCATTAGGTGAAATTTGTATTGATAATACTATTTCTTTTGATTTTCACAGTGTAAATATTTGTAATAAAATAAATATAAACTGAGAACTCTATACTTCATATTCAATGTTATAAATGGAATTGATATATTTGAAAAAGGTAGGAAACATCCAAAATAATTACAAATGCTATTCTATTATTGTTTAACATTTGATTAATTGCATGATTAATCAAGATTAATTTTGTTAACTACTTAATGGCATGAAGGTTTTTTTTGCTGTTTTTTCAGTGTTGTGTATTTGTGTGTGTATAATTGCCTTAGCATCTAAAAAGTAAACTGAAAAGAATTCCAACATGTAGCATCCTATTGATAGCCATGTGCTACATCAGCAGAGTTGGAACATTTAGATTCACCACACTTGAGATAACATAGTAACTGATAGCAATGTGATCCTTTGCATGGACCAGTACCAGAGAAGGGTGGGACATTTTGCACAGTAGGTCCTAATCTCCCAGTCCCAGTCTCCCACACACACTCCCAGTCTCTTTCACTGCTATTCCTCATTTCCCAATCCACATACCAGCTTTTTTATCTTCAGCAGCTTTGCCCAGAGAGTCTTAGCTCCAAGTTCCTTGTCCAATCTCTCTCTCTTCTTCCCTAGTTTCCAGTTACCGTTGCATACTGATTTCCCTCCATACCAACTGACTACCAACCCCAGGGACTTTCCCTCAATTACTCATCCAATTTCAATGGTATCCCTGAAGCTCCTTGTCTCAGTCTCCTTACCCACTGAGAAGCATAAAGTTAAGGTACTAGTAGGGACTCAAGAGATTGGATTCAGTTTGCTGCTCCAGTACAGATTTCCTGTGTGACACTGAACATCTTGGCTATGTCTAGACTGGCCAGTTTTTCCAGAAAATCAGCCACTTTTCCAGAAAAACTTGCCAGCTGTCTACACTGGCCGCTTGAATTTCCGCAAGAACACTGGCGATCTCATGTAAGATTGTCAGTGTTCTTGCAGAACTACTATGCTGCTCCCGTTTGGGCAAAAGCCCTCTTGTGCAAATGCTTTTGCGCAAGAGGGCCAGTGTAGACAACGCGGTATTGTTTTGCGCAAAAAAGCCCCGATCGCGAAAATGGTGATCGGGGCTTTTTTGCGCAAAAGCGCATCTAGATTGGCACGGATGCTTTTCCGCAAAAAGTGCTTTTGCGGAAAAGCATCCGTGCCAATCTAGATGCTCTTTTCCGCAAATGCTTTTAACGGAAATGCCAGTCTAGACGTAGCCTTTGTGTCCCCATCATGCTAATTTGTCATTTGGAATACTGGGATAATACTTTCATACTACACAATGAGTTTGGGACAATGAACTAATTAATTATTGTCAAGTACTCATAGTTCACATATGTAGATAGCTTTCCTGCAGAGATCCTGGGAAAAAAATCTTGAAATTCATTATAATTGGGAATTTGCGGAATTGTTTTACCCCTAAATTGAGCAAACATAAGAGAGACACAGAAGTGGAAGTCCATAGTTTTGGGGTTTTTTGGTCCAAATACTTTAAAAATCTTGTCTGAACCCAAAACATCTCAACATTTATATTAGGTAGAAAAAATAAATATTAATGGAGCTCTGTGCTAGGATTCCTCTTCACGTTAATACATTAGAGCAAAACAATTATTGAGTGTAATATCTTATTTAAAAGTTATGGTATTACTAAATTAGCACACCGACAAGCTGAAGGCTATTTAACACATACAGAGAATTTGCAAATATTCTTGTGGCATCTTCCTATTTTTAGTTAATGATCTACAATATGAAAAGATGAAACAGTGTTTTAGCCACATGGAGTCCATTTTATAAAAAGCTGATAAGTAGTTGTGTAATTTTTATTCTGGTGAATACACAATAAAGTCCATTAACAGAACAA
Source organism: Pelochelys cantorii (assembly GCA_032595735.1). Taxonomy (NCBI): domain Eukaryota; kingdom Metazoa; phylum Chordata; order Testudines; family Trionychidae; genus Pelochelys; species Pelochelys cantorii. The sequence goes on from CM064326.1 coordinate 92,835,896, forward strand.
CTCTTCAAGCACTCTTCTGGGAGAGTCCCCCAAACTCATAATATAATAGGTGAGGTAGAAAACAAAATGTACACTGTGTATCTATGTAAAGATAATATATGAATTCTACAACTAGATGAATGAATAGATATGAGTTGTGTATCATATGATTAGACTCCCAATTCACAGAATACAAAGTAGTCATATCCTTTTGTGGAAAAACTATTAGTAATGAGGTCCTCATCAATTGATAGTCCCCCGCTGAGAAGCCAAAGTTACATACTGTGTGCATCAGCAAAGGTTTGAAGAGGAAAAATTGGGTCACCATGTGGAAGCAAAGGTGGAACACATTTTACCTATTTATTAAATTTACATAGTGTTCAGAAATGCACAAAGCTTCATTTATTTTTACACAATATCTGGCTCTTAATAAAGGTCCAAACTGGTGAAGCATAACACGAGACCGAGGAAAAGATCATTATGCATTTCTATGCAGCTAACATTTTTTAATAGTACTAGGAAAAATACCTCAATTTACTAACTCTAGGTTGCAACATGTGACCAGGAATGTGTGTTTAAAATGCATTTTCAATTGTATTATTATTACAGAAATAATTGTGCCAAATTACCATATGCTGCAGAATTAATAGTCTTCAAAATGACTCATTAGTTACCTTTCTGGAGTATGTTTGCTTCAGTTCAAGAAAGGTTAATATATGTGCTCTCTAGCCATCATTGGCTATGGCTACACTAGCAGGTTATTTCAAAATAATAACTCACAAAATAACTCTTTTGAAATAAGCTTATTTCTTTTCACAAGCAGGAGTTATTATTTTGAAATAATAAGACCATTATTTCAAAATAACAAACTTGGTCGTGTGGACACTCGCCTTGTTATTTCAGAATAAGAGGAGTCATTTTCAAATAACTCCTCAGTATAGACGTGTCCTTTTGGTGCACTTTTAGGTAGGTTTAGTTTGCACATTAAACAGCAAAAAGATATAGTAGGTGGAAAATATAATATGTTGCCTAGAAACTACCTAAAGTCTGTTGTCAGAGCAGCCTGAGTCAGAGCTTGAACTGCTGGGAAGAAAATGTTAAATGTTATTTCACTTACGGTGTGGCCAAGCGCACAACCTGATAATGGATTTGTATAATCAATATGTTGTTTGGCTTTTTAATTAATAAACGCTGCAGAATACTCCTTTTCCTTTTAGATTTGGGTAGTATCTAAGGCCTGGTTTATACCGAAAAATTAAGTTGTCTGAACTCTGTTGATCTGGTGTGTAAAAAAATCCACAACCCTAAGTAGCATAGTAAGCTGACCTAACCTCGAGTGCAGATCAAATCAAGTTGATGGAAGATTTTTTTGGTTGATCTTACTACCATTTCTCAGGGAAATGAATTATCTTTGCCAGCAGGATAATCCCTCCTATCGGCATAGGTGGTGTCTACATTGAACTGTTAACGTATAAATATTTAGGCCTGCTTATAAAGGCCTATATCTTAAGAATTTAGGTGTATTCTTACCATTTAGCTAATTACAGGGGTATATAAACGAAGACTCAAAATCACAATCTGGCTGTGTATGGGTCTTATCTCGAGCTATGTCTACACTGCACAGTTTTTCAGGGAATGCGTCTGCTCTTCCGAATTTTTTTGCGGAAGAGCAGATGCGCTTTTTCGGCATCCCATGTAAACCTCATTTTATGAGGAAGAAGGGATGTTCCAAAAAAGGGGGGTTTTCTGACATTTTGCCCAGTGTAGATGAGCCAAATGTCAGAAAAGCATCTTCCGAAAAAAGAAGCGGAAAAAGCTACTCTAATTGCGGTTCACAATTTGAATAGCTTTTTCCGGAAGAGCAGTGCAGTATAGACATAGCCTCACTGTGATAGTCTGAGGCCTTGTTCTGAAGATAAGACCTTTGACTAAGTTGAAAACACAGCCATAAGCTGGGAAATGTACCATCATGTCCTCTCACATCCCAAACCAGTCACACTGAAATAAGGAAATTTTGGGCTGTTAGGAAGGTCATCCAATCTATCGCCTCCACATAAAGAGCCTACATATACCCAAATATAGCACTTCCCTTCACAGGACCTTCAACCCTCTGACATTTCAAAGTAGCATACACATACACATATGTACACACAGACGTGCATGCACACACACAGTATGGATTTCACTATGGCATACATTTCACAAGGTGGTATAAACATTTCACTATATGATGTGTGTGTTTTATCACAGGACAACAGCCATGTGTTCCACCAGAAGACATATGAACTTCTGAAAAGAAGGATTTGAATGTATATCAGAAAAGAAAGCTCTGATTTATGTTCTCAGCAGCACCTCATTTTAATGTGATTGCTTAATATTGTTTCTTATTTTAGACTGTGTCCTGCATTATATTATTTTTATATGGCACTAAAGCATGCTTGAGTAACTATGTATGACTGCTGTCCTCTTGTTACAAAAATAAAACATGCATCTCAAGTGACAATCCAAAATGGGCAAAATTTTTGAATAAAATAAATTTATTTTCTTTGCTCTGAGTTAATGAGACTAGATACTGGGTCAGTAAAATGTTTTCTCCAGTTTATAAAGTCTCAGTTTTTACTCACTGCTTTTAAAATTCTCTTTGCTCTCTGCTTATATTATTAGTCAGAATTACAGCATCATCTCCCTTTCTAAAACAATTTTCAATAGAACTTGATTATAAGCATTCAAAAAAGGGAACCAGTGGGTGCAATTGTCTGGCTTGCTTTGCTCATGTGCACAGCAGGAGAGTATAATCTCTCCAGCTATGTCTAGACTCCAGGCTTCTTTCAGAAGAATCTTTTCTGGAAGAGATCTTCCAGAAAAACTTCTTCTGAAAGAGAGCATCCACGCTGCCAAAGCTCATCAAAAAGCGATCTGCTTTTTCGAAAAATAGCGTCCACACTGAATAGATGCTGTCTCGCATTTCAGCTGTGATTATTATGGATGGAGTGGCCACCAGGGCACCTGTGCTTTTTCCTCTTTCCTCTTCTTTCAAAAGAACTCCCTCTTCCCCATCCACACACGCCTTTTTCCGAAAGAGCTCCTTTGGAAAAAGGCTTCTTCCTCGTAGAATGAGGTTTACCAATGTTGGAAAACCCCCTCTGTTCTTTCGATTTTCTTTTGGAAGAACACAATTGCAGTGTTGACATAATTGACGTTTTTTCAGAAAAATGGTTGTTTTTCCAAAAAAAAATCTTTAGTGTAGACATACCCCCAGTGCAGCAATGGTGGCAGCTTTTTGCTGCTGGTGTGTTGGGAGCACTACAAGGTTGGACACATGATTCCAAAATCCCAGATCACATGCTTGGGAGTTCCCCACTTGTCTTTGACCAGGCCCAAACCCTCTTGATTCCCTTCCACAATCTATGGGGAGGTAGGAATTAATCCCAGAAGGAAATGTTGTGCTCATCAGTAAGAAACACTTATCTGAGAAGAAACATCCTCTGTTAGCATCAATTACTAATCACGAGGCAAGAGTCCAAGCAGATGCTGGCCCCAAACTTCATCCCAAACAGGGGATGATGCTTTCCAAACCTTGCCTCAGACTCTGGTGGTGTGTCACAGACTAAGCTCAGAGTACAGTATTAGGAGCTTTGCTACACTGTCTCTCATCAATGCCTGGATTGCTCAGGACTCCAATGGTGGGGCTGCCTGACTGAAGTCATATGTAGAAGGGGTTACTAGCAGTGCTGGTTTGCTTGCTTGCTTGCAGCAACAAACAGAAAATGATCACACCTTACTTAGCTGTGTATGTTCTTTCCATAGCCCCAAATTTGCAACAGCTGTTGGGCCCTAAGCTAATCAAGTGGCCTGCAGTTAATCCCCTCTTTCCATTTGGCCAGGGCTTGACTCCTGTATATGACATGCAGAATGTGAATGGTGAAATGTCCTCCTTTGTAGAACTGGGGATCTGGGTCCAGCTCCTCTATCTATTAATCTTAATGAATCAGAACTCCTATAGGTAGGGCTTTCCCTTTCACACTTCTGCTGCTCTGTGGATTGACAGCTTGATGGAGGTAGTGAGCAGCAATGTTTCCTCTATTTTTTCCATCCATGTGTGGAATAAATGTTGTTATGGATACTGAGACATATTCAGTTGAGCACCACCAGTAGAAACACATGCTGTCAGCTGTGATGAGGAGACTGGGGGAAGGTGAGGAGGCTGGGGGCTTTGAAGGGAGGCAGCCTGAGGGCTATGTTTAGTAGGGCAGAGCTTGTGCTTGGGACGCTGCTCTGTCCTGTCTGTTCAATTGGGCAAGCGGGTGGAGAAGGGAAGTGCAGGGGTGGCTGCCCGCCCAGCCTGGGGCACAGTGAGGTGCAGGTAGTGCAGTCTACACACCATGCTCTGGTCACTGCAGCCTGCTGAGATGGGGAAACTAGAAGCACAGAGGGGGAGACTCTGGCCCATACTCTCCCCCTTGCAGTCCCACCTGAGCTGCTCACTGCCCCAGCCCTGCCCACAGAGCCCAGGAGCCCATGGAGCCCAGTCTGTCCACCGGGAGCCGAAGGAAAAGAGCCAACAGATTGGTGCAGTGGCTCCCCCAGGTGGCTCGCGGGTGCTCTGGCAGCCATGATAAGTGCAGCCATTGGGGAGGGGGTGAATCTCTGCAGGGGCAGCCAGACTCTGGGTGGTTGGGCACCGTGCTCTGGCTCCCAAGAGCCTGGAGGTGAGGAAGCCCCAAGAGCCTGCTCCTGGCACATAAGCTCCCTAGCCGCTGTCCTCAAGCTGCTATCCCAAATACTGCACCCTCTCCCTCCTCCTGGGCTGTCACGGCTGCCATGTGGGGTCTGCTGGCTACTGTGCCATATTTTTTGGTATTGAAAGCCGTGTGGGGTGGGAATGGAGGAAGGGGACTAGGGACTTGGTTTAAAATAGCAATTCCGAATGGTGAGGAGAAACAGCAAGGTCAGCTCGAACTTGGGGATTTTGCCTCCTATTACACAGAGGGAGGAGGGGGAAGAGAGGGAAAAGGCAAGTGGGATACAGAGTGACGTGATGACATCACTCTGTCATCCCACAGGAAAAGCTTTTTTTATATAAAGAGAGAGACAATGCTGTTTGTTTATTTCGGGGATATACAAAAAAGGAGGGACTGGGGAAATAATCTGGAATGGGGGAAGGAAAAGGAAGGGAAAGAAGGGCTCAGGAATGAGGCTGGGACTAGCACCTGCCTCAGGTAGCTTGTGAGGCTTGGCTATGTGTTCGGGGCCTCCGGCAGCCCTTAGGGGGATTAGGAGAGGAAGCCAGGGGGTGGGTGCGGGTGCAGGGTTGGGGGCGGGGAATTGGGCAGGGGCGGGGAGGTGGCTATTGTCCAGCTCCATGCATGTGCCTTCCATTCCATCACAGAGGTTATGGAGGAGCACATGGCATCATGATAGCATGCCAGCTGGTCCCAGGCAGCCTTCTGCTGCTCCCAGTCAACCTGGTGCTCCTCCTGGTTAGTAGCCTGCTCCTGATGCTCATCTTCAAGCCCCCAGATGAGGGACTGGAGGCAGGACATCTGCTCCAGCAGCAGGTCCTCATGGGTTCTCTTCCTCCGGCAGATCCTGCTGAGTCAGGAGGATCGCATTGGAGGTGGTAGACACGCTACATTCGCAGATGGCCCACCTGTGAAGAAAAGTTGCAAGGGCAATCATCCCAGGAGACACTATATAAGAAGCCTTGTCCTAATCTCTGAGCCAACACCCAAGGTGTCGGTTCAGACTAAGGTGATGTGCTGTGAGCAAGGCTATCTGTTGCCTAGACACAGGGTACTTTCCTGCAGGGGCACGGACATTACAGGGAAGAATGACTACACACAAGGCCCAGTGATGAGGAGGCATGGGAAGTTGCCAGCCAGGCCAGCAGACTGTGGGTGGGAGGGGAGGACAGGGTGACTTGGCTGCCTTCCATGTTCCACACATGCCAGGTCTGGCACTGGCAGCATCCTGCAGAGAGAGAACTTCTATCCCTGCTACTAGAGGAGAGGCAACAGGGTGTTGGGGGAGGTGTGTGAGAGCAGCAGAGGCTGCTTGCCAGAGATAGTGCTACTGGGGGGGTCCCTTCTCTTCCTCCCCCTGGCAAGTTCCCATGCAGGGTATCAGTCTCCTCTGCATCACCGCGCTTGACCAAGAGCAGATGCTGTGTGAGTGCGGCATGACACTGTGCCATGTGCAGCACTGCTGTGTGGTTCCATGACTCCACCATGGAATCTGGAGTAAGTCAGGCCTCTACAGGAACCTGTGAGAAAGAGCGAGAAGTTCTTGTGTGAGAGAGTCATGGAGCTGAGTGCTCTGGACTGGTGCTCCATGTGCACCCACGTGCTGTTGTGTTACCCCCCCAGACAAGAATGCCGAGCAAGGAGTGTGCAGTCCCTCACAGCCTGCTGCCTGTCCCCTCATGTGTAGAGAAACTTATGGAACTCACCTAAAGAGCCTTCACCAGTATTGTCAGAGGCCTGGGAGACATCCTCAGTTGGGGGGACTGGCTCCAGGAGCAGCTCCTTGCTGGTGGGCATGGTGTCCTGGCAGGCCTGAACCTCCTCCTCCTCCTTTTTCTCATCCTCCTCCACAACCCCACCCTTGTGGAGACTGACACCGGGTGTGTCCTGGACAACAACAATGGGGTGGAGTGAGGTGACTGATCCCCCTCCGAGAATGGCATCCAGCTGCTCATAGTAGAAGCAGGTGTGAGGAGCCACCCCATAGCATGCACTTTGCTCCCTGGCCTTAGTGTAGGCCTGCCAAGTTCTTTTATTTTAATTCAGATTTGGTCACGGGTCCACATATCTCCCTTCTTGGCCATCAGGCTGTAGACACCCACATTCCTCCTCTTGGTGCAGAGATCCTGGAGGTCAGTCTCAATCCCAGACCTTGATGAAGTCCAGGATCTCTACATCAGCCCAGTCGGTGCCCTCTTTCATCCCTGACCACGAGCATCAGAGGGTACTGCGGGAATGCTGGCAGCTGTGGGAGGTACAGAGAGAGTGCTGGGGTTGGCATGGCTTGTGGCTCATGGGTGCTGGGTGGCACGGGGCTGACAAAGTTCTCCTAGTTCCACAAGCTCTTTCCCTTCTGCCTGCAGCTTTAGGTTCTGCGGGAGAAGAGGAATGTTGGAGTTGTCAGGGATGTGGCCAAAGCGGCCACTAGCGCATCTGTGAGAGGCCTCTGGAGGCCAACTATTTCAAAATAGCAGCAGCTGAGCATCCACACTCACGCGATTTTGAAATAACATTTTCATAATAAGAGTTATTCCTCTTGACAAGCAAGAGTTATTATTTCAAAATAACTAGCTTGTAATTTTGAAATAACGGGCTTGGTAGTGTGCACGTTCTGCTTATTATTTCAAAATAAGGGGAGTTATTTCAAAATAACTCTCTAGTGTAGACCAGGGCTAAGATATTTTGGCCTTGGAAAGGGTTCAGAAAAGGGCAACTAAAATGATTAGGGGTTTGGAACGGGTCCCATATGAGGAGAGGTTAAAGCGACTGGGACTTTTCAGTTTAGAAAAGAGGAGACTGAGGGGGGATATGATAGAGGTATATAAAATCATGAGTGGTGTGGAGAGGGCCGATAAAGAAAAGTTATTTAATAGTTCCCTAAATAGAAGAACTAGAGGACACCAAATGAAATTAATGGGTAGCAGGTTTAAAACTAATAAAAGAAAGTTCTTCTTCACACAGCGTGTAGTCAGCCTGTGGAACTCCTTGCCAGAGGAGGCTGTGAAGGCTAGGACTATAATAGAGTTTAAAGAGAAGCTAGATAATTTCATGGAGGTTAGGTCCATAAAAGGCTATTAGGCAGGGGATAAAATGGTGTCCTTGGCCTCTGTTTGTCAGAGGCTGGAGAGGGATGGCAGGAGACAAATCGCTTGATCATTGTCTTCGGTCCACCCTCTCTGGGGCACCTGGTGCTGGCCACTGTCGGCAGACAGGCTACTGGGCTAGATGGACCTTTGGTCTGACCCAGTACGGCCGTTCTTATGTTCTTATGTTCTAAGATTGACAATAACAAGCTGGAATAATTTCTGTTCATGGTCTCACCTCCATGCTTTTTTACATGGTGCCTTTTAACATTCATTGACATCTTTCTATGTTTCCCATTTCATCATGTTCTTATTAATCAAATTCCTCATTCTATGGCACCTATAATTGCCTTAAATTATAGTGTGCGTGTGTATAGATAGATAGATAGATAAATAGATAGATAGATAGATATTGTAATTTAATAATGTAAGACTATATATCTATTTTAAATTACAAATTGTACAGTTATGTGACTCACCATAATCATTACCTCTTCTTGTGTGATGTCTAAATTATGTCCTGGGGGTTGGGAGTACATTTTATTATGTATTTTAAAGCACTGATCGCTTTGTGGCAGAAAAACATAGCTCGTTGGTAAATGTTCCCTCCCAACATATCCTCTTGCCCTGCAATATTTCAATCAAAACAGTTCTGAAAAAAATGAAATTTTCAATAGAAAATATTGACCTTTGGGCAAAATTCACAACCAAATATATTTTAATTGGAAATCTAAGTATTGGGGTTGAAATCCAAATTATTTTATTTGGAAATTATATCATGATTCCTCACAGGAATTTTAGTTTGAATGCCTCATGTTTCCAATATTCTCTAATTCTTGGGCTCCTGGTCCAGAATACATCTCCCCTGATGTACTATGCCATCTGTCCTGTTCATAGGAATATAGCTGTTGATAGGAATCTCACTGCTTCAATGTATCATGGAAGATAAAGTCTATCGAGGGAGTTCCACTTTTAGAGAAGAATGGGGTCACAAAGTACCTGAACTACAACACTTAACAGGCACCACCTACTAATCTCTAAAGAAAAATATTTTAGTTTTTGGTCAAAATATATTTATTTTTCAACAAACATTAAAAAATCTGTAATCAGCAGGCAGTTTTCTAACATAAAAAATTGTCCAAATCCCAATTTGCAATTGTAAAGCAGCTTCAGTGGAAATTTTTCAACCAATCCTACATCACAGTAAATTTGCTATAAAAAAGTATCAGTATTTTTTAAAACAATAACCCTTTTATTCCTTCCAGGGAACCAGGTCTATGGAGCATCATGGCCTCTAAGTGCCCTCCCTCACAGAACGAGATGTTCTGATTATATACAAGTTGCTTGTTTGCTTTCTCTTAGTGGAGACTTGCAGAGAGGATTATATAAGTGTATGAGACTTGTCCATTGTTTTAAGAAGTTGTGATAAAAGCAAAAACATTTGTACTTAGACATATATAAGATTCTTTTCATCATGCAAATGATTGGGTATCAAAAAAGAAAATAACTTTGACCATTTTTAAAAACAGTGACCTAAATCATTTTGATACTACTACATGTGCTGAGAATATTTTCAAGGGAAATACAGGTTAGACCTCACTAGTTCGATGCCCTCAAACCTGAGCAGTCCCAATGAAGGACGTTGTTAGACTAGGGAAGGTCCCTTGTCACCAGTCCCCTTGGCCTGCCGCCTCTCTGTGCTGCCAGCTCCTTCTGCCTCACTGTTGGATGCGCAACAAGGATGTCCCAGCCATGCTACCATAGCTACTGCTCCAGCTGCACTGCTGGTATGGCAGCACACAGCTCTGGCTCTGATGCCATGGCAGCAGTCCCGCTGCTGGCCGGCACATGGCCCCAGTTGGGTTGCTGACTTGCCATGGCCTCATCTGGGTTGCCGTGGCCCAGGCTCCACTGCCACGGCTGCAGACAGGCTTCCCCTGCTGGGTTGCCACAGTCGGGCCTTACTACCAGGCTGCCGTGGCTCTGTCCCTGCTGCTGGGCCACCACGCAGCCCCTCTCGGGCTAGCACGACACAACCCCAATGCTCGGCTGGCATACATGGACTGCCCTGGCTCCAGGTGGGTTGCCGGGCTGCCTCTGCCCCGCTACCACAGACCCACTACTGCCGCCGGGCTGCTGAGGCCCTTGCCTGACTACCATCAACCTTACCATGCATGGGGATCTCAGCAGCTGGACATCCTGCCTGGGGATATCTCGTTCAGTAATATTGCCGGACGAGAGAGTTATGGTTCAGGGAGGTGCGACCTGTATCACCATAGACGATTTCATCATTGAGCAACTGTTTGTCTACAATCACAGCATGACAAAGATTAATACACTCAGATGATAAGAAATTGAATATTAAAGCTGAAATTAAATCTACGTAAAATGATAGGCTTTGTTGTGTAAGTTACTAGATAGCTGTAGAATTCCCTATAAGTTATTAAAAGTAAGTGCCTTTCCATATTCTATGAAGAAAGTGTTTTGAATATTTTCTGATGTGATTTATACAGAAAACAATCTTTTTTACTTTGAAGTTAACTTAACGGAACATAGTGCCAACAATATAAATATATTTTTATGCTTAGTAAGAAGGATATTTATTATTTTCCCTAAGATTAGGACAACCAACATTTCTGATTTCAATACACCCTATGCTATTTTATTTTGTTTGTGGGAGAAATAACAAGAATTAGTATAATAATCTAAAAATATAGGAATTCCTTATTTTGCCAGAAATTTAATAATAATTCATTTACTTATCAATAAGTCCTATTTGTTCAGGTTAGCATCATCTATTCACACACAAACAATGGTCTGACAGTCAAGAGGATAATATATTTCTACACTGCTTCCAGGAATCTGCTTAGGTCAGCAAAGCGATGTCTACACTATAGAGTTTTTTCGGAAAAACTGACATTTTTCCAAAAAAACTTCACTTACGTCCATACTGCGATCACATTCTTTCGAAAAAAATCAAAAATCAAAAATCAAAAGAACAGAGGTTTTTTTCCAACATTGGTAAAAGAGCTCTTTTGGAAAAAGGCATGTGTGAATGGGGAAGAGAGAATTCTTTCAAAAAAAGAGGAAAGAAGAAAAAGCACAGGTGCCCTGGTGGTCACCCCATCCATAGTAATCACAGCTTAAATGCGAGATAGCATCCATTCAGTGTAGGCACTATCTTTTGAAAAATCAGATCACTTTTTCGATGCTCTTTGGCAGTGTGGATGCTCTCTTTTGGAAGAAGTTTTTTTGGAAGATCTCTTCCGGAAAAGCTTCTTCCGAAAGAAGCCGGCAGTCTTGATGTAGCCCAAGAGTACAGTTAATGGCATCTAGTTGAATGTTTCTTCTGTTTCTTATGTACTCTAAAAGAAAAAAAATATTATTTTCCTCATTTCATAACACTGTTCGTTGTTGCTTCTGAATTCTGCTAGAACCTTCTACATTTTATCAATGAAAAGTAGTGGTATTTTCATTTTATATTCAAAGCCCAAAGCATGAATAGGTCTAAACTGTAATGATACTGTAGATAAATTTAGTTGAATAAAGAATCTATGTGATAGACTTGCCTGTACCAATCCTTTTTGCATGTAGGTATATTTTTTCTGTATAAGAATCTTTATATTTGAGTACCTACAACATATATTGATATATTGCATTTCCTCTTTAGAATCAATTTTGCATAACCTACTATTTACAGAATTCTATTGTTATAAGAAAGTATTCTCTTTTTTGTATATGTGTATACAATACTGAAGTCAACATATTATTGGTCTCAATTCTGGTTATTTATACTCCTTTAGATAATACAATTAGAACATCATATTTTTATATCACCATAAAGGTAAGAAGATGATCCAATATATACATTCAAAATATATTTTATAACAATAAAAATATATGGCCATGCTGGTTCTGTTGAGCCTTCTAGCTTGAGTCATTGTACATGTCCTTGAATTCTTATCCTGACTCACCAAATATCTTTAACAGACATTCATCAGTTTAAATATTCAATTGTAAATAATACTGAAATATATACAGAAATGAAATGTTACTTTTATTGCTATCATAACTTTAAAATATGATACTATTAATATGCTGATATCTGCATGAAGATCCAGGAAACCATAAAGTTTCTAATTAAACAGTGGCTCATGGTAGCACAACCTATTCAGACACTGAATGGGAAATCACTCAAATCTCTATGCAGATATGTCTCAGAAAGGTAGGATTTGAAAGCTCTTGATAGATCATCTAGTTCAGTCTCCTGATCTGAGGCAGGTCTAAGTTTTACCTAGAGTCTAGACCACCACTGACAGATTTTTGTCTAATCTGTTCTTAATTAAAAACCTCCGTTGATGGGGATTCCACAACCTCCCCCAGTAATTTTTTTCAGTGTTAACTACCCTTACATTTAGAAAGTTTTTTTCTCCCTATTGTCTACCTTAAATCACCCTGGCTCCTTCCTTCGTAGCTTGATCTATTTTCCACTTTTGTATGACATTTTTTTGAATTTCAGGTTGTTAAAGCTCTCCTGGTTAAACTAGGGTGGTCTCTAGGGTGGTCTCTTGCCATATTTTTTAGCTTTCCTACACGCTAAGGTAGTTTGCTTTTGTGCTCTCAATAGTGTGTCTTTAAAAACACCAGTTGTCCTGAACTCCTCCCCACCCTTAGACTTGTTTCCTATGAGATCTTGCCTACCAATTCTTTGGTAACATCTGTGTTCTTGAAGTTCATTGTCCATTCACTGAAGTCCAGGTAGATGAGGAGACATTGGAACTTCCCCTTTAAAGACCAATGGCATCCTCCACCACGATGGGGGCCCTGCTGAGTCTGGCATTGAAACGTTCCTTGGTGGGCTGAAGCTGACCCATGTAGGGCTTCATTAGCCAGGGGAGCAAAGGTTAGGCTGCATCCATGATGCACATCCGCATGTCTACATCCCCAACACTGTTGGTGCAGCTGGGGAAAAAAGTGACAGCATACAGCTTCTGGAACAGGCTGGAGTCCCTGAAGATGTAAGTGTCATGCACCTTCCCAAACCACCCGACGTTAATGTTCGTAAAGCAGCCTTGGTGGTCCATGAGGGCCTGCAGGACTATTGAAAAGTACCCCTTCCAGTTGATGTAATTGGAGGCCCAGTGGTCAGGGGCCTGGAAGGAGATGTGAGTGCCGTCAATGCCCTCACCTCCCCGCAGATGGGGAAGCCCATGGTGGCAAAGCCAGCCACAATGGGGTCCATGTCACCCACGATAGTGACCGTGCACTGCAGAATGGCATTGATGGCCCTTACCACCTTTAGAAGGATACAACCAGAGAATGCCAGAGCCCTCGGGAGGTCCCCAAGCTCAAGCCCCTTTCCACAGCAGGAGCAACCCCAGCGATCCCATCCCTGGCAGGGCTTTGTGAAGGCAGGACTGCAAAACCTCCAGAGAGGGAGAGTCCACCCCTGCCCTTCCCTAGGGAACCCCATTTCAGTGGTTTACAACCCTCCAGGGACAATAGCATGAAAGTGCCCAACTTGCATGAACATGGTCAATCTCCCTATGTCAAACTGGTTCCCAAGGTAGACGTAGCTGTTTGGTGTGGTGAGCTTCCAAATAGTGATGGTGACCCACTTCTGGAGGTGGATGGTGGGTTGCAAGTCGGTGTCCAGTCATAGAATAATAGAATCATAGGGCTGGAAGAGACCTCAGGAGGTCGTCAAATCCATCCTCCTGCCCAAAGCAGGACCAATCCCAAATAAATCAACCCAGCCAGGGCTTTGTCAAGCTGAGACATAAAAATCTATAGGGATAGAGATTCCACCACCTCCCTAGGTAACCTATTTCAGTACTTCACCACCCTCCTAGTGAAATAGTTTATCCCAATATCCAATCTAGATCTCCCCCACTGTAATTTGAGACCATTGCTCCTTGTTCTGACATCCGTCGCTACTGAGAGCAGCCTCTAGAACAGGTCTAGAAAGCATGAGCTTTGAGGGAAGCCTAAAAGAATTGGGCTTGTTTAGTTTAGAAAAGAGAAGATGGAGAGGGGACATGATAGCTTTTTTCAAGTATCTAAAAGGGTGTTACAAGGATGAGAGAGAAAAATTGTTCTCTTTGGCCTCTGATGAAGCAATGGACTTACACAGCAGCAAGGAAAGTTTAGGTTGGATATTATGAAAAACTTCCTAACTATCAGGATGGTTAAACACTGGAATAAATTGCCTAGGGAAATTATTTAAGAGGTTGGATCAAAATCTATCAGGGATGACCTACATGGTGCTTGGTCCTATTGTGAGGGCAGAGGACTGGACTTGATGATCTCTCGAGGTCCCTTCCGATTCTAGTATCCTGTGATATCTTTAGGCAGCACTACAGGAAGTGACTTCTGTCCTGATGCCCTGCCCTAAGTGCTTCTGGAGGGGGGGGCTTTTAATGCGATTCAGGCTCCAATCAGTGTGGACTCACTCTTTTGATATAGATCTGCGCTATTGTGATGCGCATTTGTAGTGCGGACGTGCTACTTCAAAATAGCTATTTCAGAGTTTTTATTCTGAAATCATTTATTTTGAAATATGCGTGCAGTGTAGATGTACTCTAAATGATCTTTAAAGAAAATGAAAAAAGTCCAAAATTTGAGTTCTGCCCTTCATTTTGTTGAGCTGTGCATTTTAAAAAGGAAAAAAAAAAATCATTGAAAAGATTTAAGATGGCTAAATTTTCCTTGACATATTTAATATGAGGGTTTAAATTTACATTTGCTGTTTACTTATACAGTTTAGCTCAAAGATTTGCAACCCCTGTAGTGTTTCATGTGATATAGGCCTAGCACATGCTTCCAATGCTTAGTGTACTTAATATTCTTAGTCTACTATTGATTTATCTCTAAGGCGAAAATTAGATTTGGGGATATTCCCAAGTAGGTGACATCAATATACATTCTATTTTACAGCTTCTTAAAACATTAAATCAAAAATAAGAAATGTTTCTAGTCTGTGGGATATAACTTCCTCAGCCTTTCTTATTAGGTTAGTAATTTACAAATATGGACAGACCATTTGTTATATGATTTAGAATAAATGAGGGCAGCAAAATCAAACAAGAAAGCCAGAAGATTCAGAAGAATAGTATTTGAGACAGAGAGATTGTTAATCTCTCTTGGTTGCTTTTAGGACGAAAGGTCTTGAGCTGCATATATATATATGTATATATATATGTATATATATATATACACATACATACTAGGGCTGTCAAACGATTAAAAATTTAATCACGATTAACTGCGTGCGCTGCCCCTTTGAAACACTGTGGCAGCATTTCAAAGGGGCAGCGCTGTGGAAGCCTGGGATCAGCTGGAGTCCTCAGTCCCCTTTGCAACGTAGCGGTGGCATTTCAAAGGGGCAGCACCAGCTCCCTGCAATGAGGAGTAACAGTTCATTCGAGGGAAGGGTTTTGGATCGGACTACCGCGTCTACACACGGCAAGTTAAATCGGGCGACCGGCATTTTAAAATGGCGACCGGCCGCAAATATGCTAATCAAGCGTGGGATATTTAAATCCCATGCTTCATTAGCAACTTCGGTATGCTTAATTTGCCTCCCTAGTCTGAACTAGGGGGCAAGTGTAGACATACCCGCAGAGCCTGGGATCAGCTGGGCACTCCAGCTGATCCATGGCTCTGCCTTGCGCTGCCCCTTTGATGTGCCCCGGCGTGTCAAAGGGACAGCACTGCATGGGGCCTGCGGTCAGCTGGGGACTGCAGCTGATCTCAGGCTCCTAGTGCGTTTCCTGTTTGGAGTGCCGGAGCGGTGCTTTAAAGGGGCAGCGCAGCATTAACGCCTGCGCTTAACACATTTAAAAAAGGGGCAGCGCAGGCGTTAACACACATCAGTTGACAGCCCTAATATATATATATTTTAAATAACCTATAGAATGATGTGTCTCATTGGCTTAATTCAGCTAATTTATCTCAGCAGATATGGCCATAATAAATTGAATACACATGTAGTGAATTAAAAACCTGGAAAGCTCAAAAGAATTTTCTTTTAAATGTGCAAATACTAATTAGAATTGTCATTTCTCTGACAGAAGTTAAACCTGCAGAAGAGTGTTATGTAATAGGGCTGATTCATTTTCGAATGCAATATTTATTTCAAATCTGAATGCAAAATATAACTCCACAATACTTTTGTAGAATAGCATTTCTTTGTTTTCAAATCCCTTTCTTTCAGAATTATGTTCAATTTACACAACGTTTTTGCTTCACATATCTTTACAACTAATTTATATATCCCTCCTTCCACTCCATCATCTGCTTACCTACCTAGCCTTCTTCAGAATTATTAGGACATAGTCTCCTCTAGCAAAAACGTTGTTTTCTTTCTCTCACAGTCAGAGGCATACAACTAAACAGTGGATTGTTCACACCATTGTATAATACTAATAAAAAAAGCACACTGTTCACCCCAGGGAAAGAGAAGTGTTGATGTTTACAATAGGTATAGGGTAGAATATCTTTTTTCTTGTTAGATATATTCCTGGACCAAGCTGAAGTCAATGGTAAAAATCCTGTTCATACTAGGTTTCCACCCACTGTATATTGGTTGCATCATGGATTGCGGATGTATTTACTGAAAAGTGAATAATACATTGTAGGAAATTAACATTACATAACAGTACATTTCAGTTTATTAAAACTATTATAGATGTTACTTTTAAGTCAATAGCTATACAATTTTATAAGATCTTATTTAACATGGGAGTGATGATATTCGGGGCAATGCACTTTTCATAGTGATATCAGGTAATTCCTTTCCCAAATTTGTTTCATTCAATTTTTATTATTAAATTGCCATTCAAATATTGTCACAATCTATAAGGGCTACTTTGCAAAAAAAAGTTTTCTTTAAAAAATCAGCTAGATTGATGCACTGTAATATGTTCTGAAAAGGCGGGAAATGTGAACACTTAAGATACCAGAAAATAGGCAAGCAGAGCAGGTACCTGCTGTTCTTAGAAGTAAAATACTTTCCCTTTGTTCAGAGATAGATTTCTTGGTAGTTGTTCCTCTTTTTTTCAAATGCAGTTTATTTTGCAAATCACGACAACTGCAAAATAAATTTCCCCAGAAACAGTGCTAATCCTCTTATCATTCAATAGTAGCACTTAAGCTTCCTGTCTGCTTTGTTACCATGAACATGTTTTCACCCGAAACACCAGGAGGGTTTTAACTTTTAAGGAAGGATTCTGTATGAATTTGTGAAAGCAAAGTGGGAGTGAGATGGGAGAAAATATGGAGTTAAACTTTCTTGGCAACACTTTATTCTGCATAAAGTGAATATTCCTACTTTGAGAAGGCAGGAAATGATGCTTTCATATTATAGCTAAAAACCCACATGAGCTATTGAAAAATCCAGTATACGCTGCATGTATATGTCTAGCTTCTAAAGAGTAATCTCCTTCAGCTGGGTAAAATACTTTACCACATTTCTCTGAAGATGGTACAAAGTAGACCAAAGAGGAGTATTAGTAAGACCTGAAGAAGAGCTCTATGAAAGCTCAAAACTTTGTCTCTCTCATCAACAGAATTTGGTCCAATAAAAGATGTTACCATACATGTTGTCTTCCTAATATCTCACAAACAACATAACTACACAACATTGCATACAGTAAAGGAATGTTCCTTTTAGGTGGGAGAAACTATTTATATGATTCGGAATAGTTTGTCACTCAGAAACGTGTCATGTGTCTTCCAGTTCGAGTTAATACAGATCTCCTGTCATGAAAATTGTAAATTGAACACAACACAAGAGAGGATTGTAAAACTGAAAAGATGTGCACAGAGGAGAGAAGTAAACCAATGATAATATCAGCACTGATACCCAGTGAGGTATGTACTCATAGGGATCGCTCATTTCATTTTGTTTAAAGACACAGCGTTTGAACTTCTATATAGTTTTCCTTCATTAAACTCCACCCACCCTGAGTTTCATTGTTGTTCAGGGAATGAACAGTCTGCAACATCCCTTTAAGAAATGCAGCATAGCCCCCTGTCCTAACCTAAATAGGAAAACTGAATAATGCTAATAAGTTGGCTTGTCTGCCTACCTTGTCTTTTATTTTTCTGTTTATGCATGCATAGTAATTGTACCTCTTACTGAGCAGCTGCCCAGGAGAAACTAAGAAGGATCTTGCTCTATACATCTACATCACCTGTGCAGCCCTTAGGTAATTCAGTGACAGGAGCTATAGACAGCTCTAAGAGAGGACAGATGTTGTTTATAGTTTTAACAAACATACTAACTCTAAGAAGAGACATGGAAAGCTGGAAGGCATTGATACTCTAAAGCCAAAATAGAGTAGAGCCAGCAGCATATAAAGCTGGTCCCTAAAGCCTACGCAACACAAGGCAGTTCAGACCAGGATTCAGTAGACACATTCTCTGGCAATGAGCACTCCCATGGAAGCAGGTGTTTGTTCATTTTAGTGCAGGCCTGTGCACATTGTACATGGACAGGCAAGCATGCCCATTGGTGATTATCGTATTTCTCATACTATAAAGCCACTTGGAATAAACACTTGAGAGGGGGCCAGCATAGATGTAGGACAGCTTTACAAAAGGAAGCCAGCCACAGCTCTTGAGTATCCTCCATAGCAAAGGTTCAGTACTATCAGCCACAAAAATGGTATCCTGCAGGTATCCAGTGACTATCTGTGTAGCTGTAGTTTCAATGAAGCTGCATCCTCCTACTGCCTGGAGAAAATGCTGGTGAGCCAAAGTTCCTCTCCTTGTCTCACAAGGACATTCCCTACTCCATAGGCTTGAACTGCTGCTGTGATATGATAATGTCTTGCATTTGGATCACAGCCCTCTGCAATGCACTCAGCCACACTGTTAATTAGGCCTAGACATAAAAAGGGATTTAAATGTCTAAATCCCAGTTTTTGCTACCACTGGAATTTTCAAAATTTCTGCCTGGCTGCCACCCAACACTTCAATTGCCTAAACTCAGTCGGCACCTAAATTACCTCTGTAAAAGTTGCCTATGTACATAAGATTCTGCCTCTGATTATGAGCATTGCTGCCTTACTCTAGGCATCTGGATGGACCTCTACCACTTAAGTTCAAAGTGATCCACAACCTGGATGAAGTTAGATGTTCTTCCACATTTTGCCTGCAAAGCCTGATCTGGTAGACATGCTCAGAGAACACTTTACAATGGCTGGACATAAAAGGTGCGTCTACACTGCACCCTTACGTCGAAACAAGCTACACAATTTGCATAGCTTATTTTGAGTAATTTTGAAATAGAGCGCTATTCCAAAACATCCCTTAAACTTCGTTTCACAAGGTTTACAGGGATGTCAGAATAGTATGCCCATTATTTAGAAAGCTATTTCGAAATAACGGGTGTGCTGTCATGATGCAGAAAATGCTATTTTGGGATACCGGAAGTATCTTGAAATAGTGCCACAGTATAGACGTACCCAGAAAGAGGAGGCCTCCTTTATACTCTCTAGTCCAATGGTTAAGGTATTTTGGCAAGATGTGGAGGATCCTGATTCAATTCCCCCCCCCCCCCCTTTGGAGAAATAATCTGAACAGAGACAGTTATCTCTCAGGTGAGGGAATCTGTTGTGGATCTGGGACTTTGTCTCTGTTTTTAGTGGCTTATGGATCTCTGTCAGGAAGGAACTTGCAATATTTTAAATTCTGATATGGTGCCAGAGCATTATTCTCTATTTATGTGTTTCATTGAGGTGTCAGCTACTAGTTAGTGATAGACAAGTATCATTACCAACTTCCTATTTGTATTGCTTATTGGTGATTGTTTGTATCTCCTCTCCCTCCAAAAGCAAAATGGTATCTATTAATATTAACATGATCAAAATCAATATCAAAACAGCATCTGCTGCTCATCTGGGCTCGGATCTCCTGCGTTCTCTCTCCTAACAAGAATTGACATGTGGAGAGGTTGGGAAGATACTACAAGACATTCTTCTATTTCTGTCTGCTAGTCCTTGAACTCCTAGCTATCTCTGTGGATGTTACTATGGCTGCAAACTTTATTAGACTCATAGGGATAGATTTTTAAAGATCTGTAAATATTTTGGTCTTAGTTTAGCTGTTGCTCTGCTCAACACTGCTGGGCCTGAGTGAATTAGATGGCTATGTCCCATTTTCAAATATGACATAATGCTTAAGCATGTAATTCTCTTTGCAAGTCAATGAGACTTTGGGTCCTAACTCATTTGTGAATATTGGAATTAGCCATGCAAGTCACTTAGGCCTTGAAATACTGAGCAGATCAATGGTTAAAATAATCCACCTTTAGCTCTCTGATCTCCAGTTACTGCAGTTTGACTTTTCACTGCTATATTTTAGCACTTTCATGTGAGCTGAATATTACTAGCATGTTTCTGAAATGATTAATTTGGCATAAATAATAGTTTATTGAGCATTTGTCATTGTCAGGTAACTTGCTTTAAAATTCAATTAACACCTGTATTGAAGAGAATATTAAAAAAAAACCTTTTATTTACATTTGTTCTGCTGTCTTCTACTGAAATACCATCAATGGGATATTTGAGAAAATCCATATAATAAAATATCTCTATAAAGCAGCTTAAATAAATAGTCTAGCCTCTCAACTATGTGTATGTTTACAAAAAGTTATTTTATACATGAAAAAGTTCTTAAGACCAACAAAGTAAAATACCTGTAAGGCTAGGGCTTGGTAATCTAGGGCAAGCTCTGATGGATCACTTGCTCTACACCAGCAGACCAGTATTGAGAGTAATTCTACTAACATAAGATCTTTTGTAGAATCCCATGACTTACATGGGATTTCCATTCAATACTTGATAATAGAAATTCAGGAATCCAATGCTTAGGTACAGAATAATGCAGGCTCCAATGTTATTGTACTTGATCCTATTGCCTTAGACTCCCTGTCAGCAGTTTTAATGAGAATGGAAAAGCAACTAGTTTAAGGATATGAAAAAAAATCACTTCAGTATTACAGAGAAAAAATGAAATTTCAAATAAATTGGTGTGTGCAAATTCACAATCTAATTGATTAAAAATGAAACTGTAAATGCAGTCACATTTGAACAAGTGTTTGGAAAATTCTATACAGTACAACCTCAGACTTATGTTATGGTTGCTGTTTCAAAAGTTTACAGCTGACCATTGAAAATACAGCATTGAAACTTTACTATACAGAAGAAAAAAATGCTGCTTTTAATCATCTTAATTTCAACAAAGTAAGCAACAAAACGGTTTCCTTACTTTGTCAAATCTTACTTTCCTCTATATTTTTGGTAACTTACATTTAACAAAATACCCTGTACTGTATTGTATTTTTTTTCTGTGTCTTTTGTCCCTGCTGCTACCTGTTTGCATTCTGCCAGTTCAAACTGAGGTATGTGGTTGACTGATGAGTGTGTAACTATTGTTTATAATGCTGAGATTATCCTGTAGCTACGGATTTAAGATTTGTAGATTCCCTTTGAATATACTGAATTAAATATGTTACCTACAAAAGTTAGGTGCTGCTGCCAACTCTTTTCATTTGTTGGTGCTTTTGAGTTTTCTTCCTCTTGTTCCAGGAAACATATTTCTGTTTCCCAACCTGTTCCAAGAACTATTTTTAGAGGATACTTTGTTTTAAATTTTACTCCAAAAATGCAAAATATAATAAAATACTTTGCAACATTTGTGTTCTTATTTGATATAGGCTGGTTTCAAAAGTGTTCCAGACAGAAAGCTGATACCTTATTTCTGAATGATAAAAAATTTTGTTCTTCTAACGCTAAAATCTAGTCACAAAAAGTAGAGATTTTTATTGCTCAGATTCCTGAAAAATTAGCATTCAAATTCCATATTACACTTTTCATTGATAGTGCTTTTCATCTAACAACTTCACAATAGTGGATAGGTAGAATTATCCCCCTCCAAAAGATGGTGAAACCGAAGTGTGGAAAGCTGAAATGATTTAAACAAACAAAGGAAATTGATATGGAAATAAAGTTTCTGTATCTTTATTAGTGTCAAATATAAAGAAAATATATTTTTTTTTGGTCTTACAATCCAGATGCAGTGGTTACTAATAAAACTAATCCATATATGTCTTTGACTTTTTAATTAGTGAAAAGTTGCTATTCTTAATGCAAATTCTAATGTTCAACTATGTATCTACGTAATAAGATTTCAGAACTGTTTCACTCTGAAGCCTAGAATGTTTGTTGGGTCGGTGTGTAGCAATGTTTCAGGGATACAAGCATACTTAAGAGTTCCTTTGTTCAGAATATCACCATGTTCAGTCATTACTAGGTTTAATGATCAGTTACCATCCAATTTGTAACTTCTCGGCCATTCTGTCTCTTTGAATCACAACAGTGTGGTGTACATTATAGTAAGACATGAATCTATACCATGCTAGCAGTCCTAGACCACTGTGATAGCAGAGATAACTCAACCAATCACCACCCTTACATGACATCTAATTTGCATGCAACAATTTCATTGTTGTATGAGGGCTACTGCACACAAATGGTGGATTACTTGGCTCAGCTGACATACATGTGACCACACAGGTTTTCAGCTCCTAATTGCCTAATACAAAACTATTTTTGTTGTGTGCCTTTATATTTAACCTGGTCATTTTATTCTTTATATAGTAAGGTGGATTCTTTCATAGTGCTTGAGATATTGGAAAGAGCAGCCCTGGATTTCCTAATAGGTGTCTATAGGGAAACTTGAGTAAACATAAAAGCATAAAGATGATGTGATATATTAATATTTTCTTCTTCGTTTTAATGTGATACATTATCATTTTCTTCTTCTTAACATGAGTATGACTCAGAACCTTGCTAAATCTGAGCCTCCATATGGGTATTCCATGCAGAAATACATGCAGGTTTTCTGGCATAGAAGCCTCCCTGTTATTCCTTCCACCATGGAGAGTGTAAGCTTGGCAACTGAGAGTATGGCTATGTCTACACTACAGAGTTTCTTCAGAAAAATGGCCATTTTTCCGAAAAAAACTTGAATTAAATCCACACTGTAATCGCGTTCTTTCGAAAGAACTGAGGGGTTTTTCTGACACTGGTAATACTTTCTCTATGAGGAAGAAGCCTTTTTCCAAAAGAGCTCTTTCAGAAAAAGGCATGTGTGGATGGGGAAGAGGGTTTTCTTTCAAAAGAAAAGACCTCCATGAAATAACACAGGTGCCCTGCTGGCTACTCCATCCAAAGTAATCACAACTCTATAGTTCCTGTCTCCTCGCACTTCTTAAAGCTGCAGACACCCTGAGCAAGCCTTGTGGCAGGAAGCCACCCTTGAAGCAGCACCTGACTGCGCAGCTCTCCCTGCCACAGGCCTATTCAACCATGCAGCCACAAGCCCCCCAAAACTGCCCTGGCTCTTGCAGGGAGCATGAGCAGGCTCCCAGGACCCACCAAGGGGTACCAAGAGGCGGGCACCCTTGTGGCATGGAGTGGAGATCCTGTCCCTCCTCGAGCTGTGGGGTGAGGAGGAGACACTACAGGATCTCTGCTCCAAGCACCTGAATGCAGATATTTATGGGCACATTGCTGGTGGAGCATGGACACCCACCCAAGACCTTGGAACAGGTCTGGAGTAAGGTCAAAGAGCTCTACCAGGGATACGTGAGGGCCCCACACCTGACCCAACTACACAGAGCTCCACCAGATCCTAGGGGATGGGAAAACCATTTCCCCAATTGTTGTGATGGACTCTGGCCTCAACACGCCTGTTGTCACCTGGCCAGAGGTCACAGCAGTGGAGGAAGAGAAGGGACAGCAGCAGGAGGAGGACGACGACACAGCCATCATCATGCCTTCCTTGGAGCCAATTGCCATGAGCCAGGACATCTCCCAGGCATCGTCTGATGCCGGGGAGGGATCTTCAGGTGAGTGCTCTCAGTTCGTCACACACACAGGGCGGGGGAAGTGAGCGCAGAGAGGGAGGGGTGCAAGCATTGCTGGATATCGTGCTGCAGTCCGTGGACGTGGAACCACATGCTGTGATATTGTGCGCCATGTGGACTCAGCAGGCAGCCCCTGAGCATGCCCAGGATCCTGCTCCCAGGCTCAGGGGAGGCCACACACATGTCTGGCCTCAGTGTGGGGGGATACCCTCTCACCACTTGCCACAGCTGGAAGCAGGCTAGCAGAAGCAGAGAAATGGCTGTCCAGGAGGGTCCCTTTAAGCGCGTGTCTCTGCTAGGCTCCGGCACCAGCACTCAGAAGCGACTGGTGACCTAAAGCCCTGCCTGAAATGGTTCTGGGTGGTCTTATATATGAGATGGTGTCCAATCAGTGTGGATGCTTTTGTGTGTGGACGCACTCTTTCGGAAGAAGTTTTTTCAGAAGATCTCTTCCGGAAAAGCTGCTTTTGAAAGAAGCCTGCAGTCTAGATGTAGCCTGTGTGCACATAGGCATAAAAAAACATGGCTGGCACAGCTCACCTGATTCAGGCTGGCAAGACTCAGGTTCCAGGATTGAAAAATTGCTATGAAGATTTTCAGGCTCAGCTGGAGTATCAGCACAGGAACGTTTAGCCCTGCAGTCTGAGGCTTGTGAGCCTGTGTATGCTGACCAAGTCCATTCTTAGCCTTGCCATGAGGCTTTTATCTCTGGTGTACTAAAGACACTGGAGCATTTGTCTTTGAACATAGATCTCCCAAGAGACATAGAGTGTCCCATCCAGTGTTGTATAAAGTGTCAGTGCAGCTTATTTTAGCGGTAAACAGTAGGTTTAAACCTGATCACTTCTGTTTTGAATATTAAATATCATGTGAACTGCATGACAAAAAAAAGCAAAATGAGAGATGAGCTAGGAAGCTAACTGTGCACTTGACACCTGAGGAGAGATAATCAAAATGCTAGGAGCATTATACAAAGCAATATATTTGCTGCTTATGCATTTTTATGAATTTTGATAATTCATTTCTCTCTCCCTCACACACAAACTCTTTCTTATAGAACAAAGTAAATGTAAGTCATTTCCCTTTCTAATTATTGAAAACCAGATGGAATAATTTTCACTTCAAATCACAGCCATTTCAATCTATTGTGTAAATACATAATAACAGTGTACACTGTACAGACTAAGAATGTGTTAAATACTTATGGAAAGTAATTATTCTGTCTGTAACCCACTGCTTTACACAGTGGCATCCCCAAGCCAAAAATATCCAAGAGAAACCACTTAGGGCCAGTTCCTCAGCCAGTATAAATCAGCACAGTTCCACAGAGGCCATAGCTATGCCATTTCATGTATTCAGTAGAACTACATTGATTTATACTAGCTGAGCATCTGGATATTAACAGTTTGCCTATATTGGGACGCTCACAAAATTGTGCTGAGTGAGAACACCCCCACAGGGATTTAAGGGGTCATAGTTTTAAATTTAAGAAGTCATAGTAGCTTGATCATCCTTGAAAAAGACAAATTCTTGATTGTAAATCTGGCCAATTCAGGTTTTATTTCTAATCCTGGCAGACAGTTTCAATCACTTGGGAGGAACTCATCTATCAAAACATGCTGTTATGAGCACAAGACTTCTGAGAGCTCCCAAACAATGCAGATATAGAGCTAACTCCAAGGCACAAAATAAAGTAAGTGCTTACTATCAGGCACTTAATGGATTCCTTTCAACATGAGGCCATGATATTCAGATGTCGCCTACCTTTGCCATCTGGATGTTATTGGGAAGCAGGGAGACATGCCTAGATTTGTACTTTGCATGCATAAGCTTTTCCTTGTGAGGTATATTTTGCTCCCTTTTTAGTTAGTGGAATGGCTACTGCACTAGCTGATTAGAGTTTCTTATGTATTGCATGACTTTCTGGAGTGAAGCAGAATTCCCCAAGGCATGTGGCTTGGTCTGGAGAATGTAGCAGACCAAATCCAGGAGTCACAAACAACATATCAGATGTGTTCCTGTCCACTAGCAGTGCAAAGGCTCAAGTTGGTCCCAAATTTATTTAGAATTAGTATATTTATCTGACCTTGCTCGGGTCCTTAACCCAATGAAGTTTTAAGGGTTTTTTTTTTAATAAAAGGAAAATGTACATGCTTTATTTAAATGACTGTGTTTTGGGGGTTTGTTTGTTTTCTTTGATGTGCAGATCAATAAAGTGACAATGACCTGCCAGGTGAAGTGCATCTGGCTTATTGTTCACCCCAATATAAGTACCCAGCAGAGTGAGCTGCTTTGCCAAAATGATGAATTTTGGCTGGTTTTAAGTTACAAGTCACTCTAATATTTGAATGCAGGATGGAATTAAATGTTGTTATCCTTACTCTACAAGTAAACCAGAACTATTCTTTGTTTACTTTGACCAAGGGGAAGTCACCCTAAGATGAACTTCACTTGCTAAGCAAGGAATTGGAATATAAAATCTTAGTGACAACTGGGGAGGAGGAAGTGAATAAATATACAGGTTGAACCTCCTAAATTCCTGACTCTCTGGTCCAGCAACATCCGTGGTCTGGCAGGATCATGGATGTTGCTGGACCAGAGAGCCCCAGCGCCTGGGAGTTTGAGCCAGTTGGGAGTCCAGGGGCAGGGAGCCCCACTATCAGGACTGGAGAGCCACATCCCAGTGGGCCCCAGCTTGGTAAAGAAGCAGAAGGGCAGCCATGGAGCCCCATCCCCAGGAACCCCAGTGGGGACTGAAGCAGGGCAGCCACAGAGCCCTGTCCCCAGGAAGCCCGAGCCAAGAGAGATAGAAGCGAGGCCTCTGTGCTGAGGAGCTCTGTCCCAAGAGAGCACCAGTTGGCTGGTACTAGTGGGCTGGGGCCAATCCCAAGTCCTGAAGCAGCAGGGCTGGAGCAGAGCCAGCCGGAGGATGGGGCAGTGTCTTGGGAGGCTGTGGCAGGAGACCTCCCCTGATCTGGCAAATTCCCTCATTCGGGACAGGTCAGGTCCTGAGGGTGATGGACCAGGGAGGTCCAACCTGCAGTGGTTTATTTGTGATATGGATTAAGTGGGGTAGCTGTGTGAGTGAGAGAGTAAATATGAGACAGCCAGTGCTGGATGTAGTAAGTTGAGGGTCAGTAACATGGAGTCAGCATGCCTAAATAGATCCCTGTAACATGAAAACAGCAACAGGCCTACAATCTAGTGAGCAAGACTTTGGTTCAGTAACACAGGAGCCAAGAAAGAGGCCCTATTGATAACTGTATAAGTTAGGTGGAGCATGGAAGGACACAGGGAGGCACCAGGTACAGACTGTAAGTCAAAAGGGGAGTAGCAGAACATCTTAGTAAGGAATGTCTTGGTACAAAGACTCCCCAAAAACTAATGTACATACCAACCTAGGTTCAGGACCGGACCAAAACTGACAGCATGAAGGATAGTAAGTAAGTCCCTCTTTTGTAAGGTGAGAAGTGGTAACTGGCAACAGAGGGTGGTAACCCGGTACGTAAAGAAATGATGTAAGTTGTTTGTACCTGTCTACAAAAGGACACCACAAATGATGCACACCAGCCAACCTAGGTGGGGCGTACTAGGCACCTGAATGGCAGGTGTCATTGCCTAGAGTCACAGAATGCACAGTGGCTTAACTCTGACTAACTGCTGTTAATATGTTATATGGCAATAGGCCTGCTATGTGTTGGTACCTTGTCAACACGGGCCAAGTGTGCAGTGGTGTAGCATTGTAGGATCTCTGCTACCATCAGAGCTTTGACAATAAACCTGCTTGATTGATTTCAAACCTTGCCTGAATCTGTCGTTTCCGGAGGCTCTCAGAGATCTTCTGTGTTGACCCAAGGGCACGGGGTCTAACACTCTAGATAAAGGGAGCACTGATAGTTATGCATGCAGCCGAAAGTTTATCATCACCGTCGGAGTAGAGGTCATGTCAGGAGCACACCAGGACAACCCCAAGAACCCTGACCAGATGACACTGAAACATTGACAGTATGACACTGCCAGCTATGACACTGGAAACCACCTTACTCTTCCAGCTGTGTTTATATAGTAGGTGCAAAGGAGACAGCACAAGGAACAAGAGAAAGGAGAAGGCAGGCTTGACTGTCTTCCAGTAGCTTCTAGAAGCTCAGAGGAATCATGGCAGTGAGAACCATGCTAACACTCTGGAGCTCTGTGTCTAAGTGTCATTCAAAAAGGGATGAGTTACAATAGAGATGAAGGTGTGACTGTCATTCCTGATGAGTGATACTTGACAGATATACCAATGCATGACTGTGGGCACATTATGATATGAAATAAATTAACTTGAGAGGAATAAGCCATCCTAAAATACTCATGGCTGTAGCTCGCTAATAATGGATTAGAAAAAGGCCATTCTATTAAATGAAACTACTTCTTCGATATCCTGTTGCTCAAAATCAGGTCAGGCCTCAGATTTATAGCTGTTTTATGCAGATTTCATATCTTTCACACAATTGTGAGTTATGTGACCATATGAGTACACTTTCTCCATATCTGAAAACTGAAATTATTCACCAAAAATTATTCAACAGGTAAGTAATTTACAATAACAAATTCAGCAATCTCTAACAGATGTAGAAAGTATTTTTAGATTAGCTCCTGCCCCCATGATTCTGTAAGAACCACTGAAATCATTAGGTGCCTTCCCCTTGACTTTAGTCAGAACTTGATTTGTCCACATATTGCAAAGGTTGCTCCATGTTCAGATGTCCTGGATGTTTGCACTGATCTTTCACCATCTCAAATATGTTTGCACTTGTCACAGTACACATCATTGAGCTTTTCCCCTCTGCTTTACCAAATCCCCTTTTCACTTGTCTAATTTAAACTTTTACTATAAATGTTTCAGTGTTCAAGGAAGCAGAGTGAAACAAATTCTTTGCAGTGATAATTCTATAATTACTACTTTTCGTGGAATGATTTTATATGTGTTAGGTCTGTCTTTTGAGGAATGCAAACCAAATTTGTCTTTTTACCTTCATAAGCCAAAAGAATAATGTGCATCACCCTAATTTACAGGATTTCGTGATTATTGTAGCCAATTTTGGAATGAGTAATTTTTTTCTCTTTTATTGAGCATATGTCTCTATTTGTGAACAATATAGAACATCTGCATAGGAGGTAATTTGTTGTTTATCAACTGGATTTTAAAATGAGAAGTCCGAACCATTTTGTTGTCGGCAAGAGTAAGCCTCAGGTCCGACGATGGGCTTTCAAAGAACAAAGGACACTACACAGGTATCTGTCAAACACAAGTAGTTTATTTCCTGACAGCTAACAGCTGTGCCCCATAACAGGAAGAACAATATAACAAAGAAGCGGCATATCTTACGTCCCTTCCTGCGAGCCTGGAACCCCGGCTAGGCTGCAGACGAAGTGGGAGGTTGTCTCAGCTTCTGAGGCGCCGGTACCCAAAGCCCATCGGTGAGGTCCAAATTGCTGTGCTTTGGTGCAGCCTTAAATACAGTTCTTTTGCCTTGTTTTGCAGTTTGGAAATTTCCAGCTGTTACTCATTACGTGCTGATGTAGGGCTTAGCTGTTAGTTATCGATCTGGTTCTGATCTAGTTCTACTTATTCTTTGGCCCTGTTTACGTGTTCAGTATGTTAGGGTAAACAGCATTGTTTATGTGTTCTTGCCCTTTACCCTTATCTTATACTTGTTCTTGCTATACTGGCAACAATGCTTATTTTAAATGGAGTATGTTCCCAAAGACTTGCTTCTGGCTCATCAGAAAAAGGGAAAAGGGAAAGGGGGAAAGAATGCAGGCCTCACCACCCCTAAACTTGCACGTACAAAGTTCTTCCGCTATTGACCTCTCCAATGTTTGAAATTTTAGTTGATCTAAAAGAAAAAAAAATATTTGACATGGCATGTGCTTTTGCCCATAAATAATACAACAAGCCTGAAATATTTGTAATATAATTGTGATGGATAGGAGTGCTGGTCAGCACCGGTTACTAAAGGGTTAAACTCAGGTAGCTAGCAAGTGTGTTGGAAGGGGGCCTGAAGAACCAAAGGAATACAATGCTGAAATTTAAAATCCCGTGAGAATTATAGAATGACAGAGCTGGAAGATAACTCAGGCAGTCATCAAGTCCAGCCCCCTGCCCAAGGCAGGACCAATCCCAACTAAATCAACCCAGCCAGGGCTTTGTCAAGCCGAGATTTAACCACCTCTAGGGATGGAGATTCCACCACCTCTCTAGATAACCATTCCAGTGCTTCACCACCTTCCTAGTGAAATAGTTTTTCCTAATATCCGACCTAGACCTCTCCCACTGTAACTTGAGACCATTGCTCCTTGTTCTGCCATCCGTCACTACTGTGAACAGCCCTTCTCCATCCTCTTTGGAACCTCCCTTCAGGAAGTTGAAGGCTGCTATCAAATCCCCCCTCACTCTTCTCTTCTGTAGACTAAACAAACCCAAATCCCTCAGTCTCTCCTCATAGGTCATGCGTTCCAGCCCCCTAATCATTTTGGTCGCCCTCTGCTGGACCCTCTCCAATGCGTCCACATCCTTTTTATAGTGGGGGCCCCAGAACTGTACACAATATTCCAGATGTGGCCTCACCAGAGCCGAATAAAGGGGAATAATCACTTCTCTAGATCTGCTGGCAGGGCTGGAGGGAGCAGATGTAGTACTCAGAATTACCATGCCTATAAGACATATTGGACATGGGAGTGAACTGGGCCTTGAAGTATAGATCAGCACGGATCACAAGTAGAGGAAAAGGTGTATTTAGTCATGATCAGGGTATTTGTTTATTTAAACTTCTCTGTTAGAATTTATGCCTTTCTTCCCCTATTAACTATCTAAAGATATATCTACACTTGTACCGTAGTTCGAACTAGGGATGCAAATGTAGGCATTCGAAATAGTCAATGAAGAGGGGATTTAAATATCCTGTGCTTCATTAGCATGATCTCGCCGGCGCGTTATTCCGCTCAACAGCTGTTTCGAAAGTGAAAGTGCGCGCTGGGACGCATTAGTTCGAACCAAACCCCTTGGTTCAAACTAACGTTACTCCTCATTTTTTGACTATTTCGAATGCCTACATTTGCATCCCTAGTTCGAACTAGGGTGCAAGTATAGACATACCCTCAGAGTATACCCAGAGATGTTCTTTATGTTTTAATTTGTTTTACTCAATTGCTCTGTAACACCTAGCAACCAAGTGTACTTTATCAAGTGTATCTCTTTGTTTTGTTAATAAAATCACCTTTTTTAAGGTGATGATTTGATTCTTGTGTCCTGGAAAGAATCAGGAGGTCTGTCTGTGTATGTATGCCTAAGACTGAGCAGTCAGCTACCAGAGACTGCAGTTTGTTTTCTTTGTTTTTTAAGCTCTCTTGTGGTAACAGAGCTTGGGGATAGCCCCCTGGAAGAAGTCCAAGAGCTTTCTTCCTGCGTTGAAGAAGAAAGGGGTTATATTTTATTTCACTTGGTGGTGGTGGCTACCCTCCCCTCTCCCCAAAGTCAGTGAATCTGTAACTCTAGGGAGTTTTTGTAAGCAGAGCCTATAGAGGCAAGGTATTTAATTTCTCTTGCGGGCCCCCATCTTCTGCACTCGGAATGCCAAAGTGGGGAACAGCCCTGACAACAGGTTGGACCTCCCTGATCCACTACCTTCAGGACCTGAGCCATTCCACACCAGGGGAGGTCAGTGTTCCCCTTCTGGCTGCCCCGCCGCTGGCTCCTCACCCTGGGGCTCTCAAGGCTGGGGCTCCCGACTCTGCTGCTCTCCCTGCTGCTAGGGGTTCCCAGGAGTTCCCCAGCCAGGGCCACCCGGTCGCCTCCAGCTCTGCTACCTCCAGGGGTCCTCTTTCTTTCAATAAACCTATAGATTTTAGATTCTAAAGGATTGGCCATCAGCATACTTTCAGGGTAATATCTGAGTGATATATTTATCTGAGGATGTGGCTGGTCCTTTGTGCTCAAAAGAACCATTTTTGATTTGGTGACATTGGTTTTCATAACCCCTCATCTGTATTGGTACTGGTGGTGGCAGGGAAGAACTGGAATGTCTAAGGAAATTGCTTGTGTGACTTCTTGCTAGCCAGTGTGGTAAATAGACATGTTCTTTTTAACTGGTTTGGTGTGCCCACAGTCTTGGACTGTATGTAACCCTGTGTCTAATTTGCCCTGAATTTACACTCTCAGCAGTACTCACAGAGCCCTTTGTATTACACAAGGCTCCACATGATGATTGCATATTCTGTTTTTTTTTTTTTTTTCATTTTTATGTGTCTTAGTAGTTTTGCTATGGATTTGTTGACAAACACATTTTAAAAGGTTGTGACTCAGTATGGTTTCACTGTGTTTGGTCTCAGACTCAAATAAATTAAATCAGTGGCTGAGGACCAGAATTTGCTTGGTCCTTTATCTTCCACTTTCTTTTTCTTTAACACATTTTAGCTTTCATTTTTTGCTAACTACTAGCCAGCAACAGAAAAAAGAGCATTAATATGGAGCCACAGTTACTAACATGTTCCTGTTTTGTCAATGTTGTGCAAATATATACAGATTGGACCTCCCTGGTCCAGCACCCATGGGACCTGACCAGTCCCAGCTGAGAGATTTTGCCAGACCAGTGGAGGTCATTTCCAGACCCCTGTCACTTGCCCCTCTGCTGGTCTCCAGGCCAGCTCCCCACCTCCTGCTGGTCCTGCTGTCCTGCCAACTTCCTCTAGGCAGCCATCACTGATGTGGCTCTGGGACCTGGTGGGCAGCCCTATGCTGGGGCTCCGGGACCCTCCGGGCAGCCATACACCATGTGCCGCAGCTCCCTGCCTTGCTGAACTACTGTGGCTCCCAACCCCAATGGGCAGCCCAACTGCCACGTGCTGAGTGTGCCCGCCATCAGCTCTCTGTGGGTAGCCCACTGCCCTGCCAGCCCTCCAGGATCCTTGCCGCTGGCCCTCTCTGGTCCTGCAACATCTATGTCAGACCATTGCTGGACCAGAGAATCCCGATTAAGAGTTTCCCAGATGTACTACCTACAGTGTTAGCTATGCAACAATAATCACTTTCAGACACATTTAGAAATAATACCTCAGTGATTTTAAAATTATGTAAGGTCCTGAAATAATTTTGCCAATGTATTTAAACTATTTGTTGTTGCTTGATTTGACATTTCAGTATGCCTTCAAAGATATTTGTGAAAGAATCTGTGCGCTCTCTTCCCCATTTAAAACATCTGCATATTCTTTGAAGTATATTTGCTGAGTCTACAAACCTGTCATAGTCGGAACATATGTGAATCTCCTTTTGATGAGTAAGATCAGCTTTCCCTCTTGCCAATCTGCTACAACAATTGTATGGCTTCAGATCAAGTCTGCTCAGCTACTTCTGTCATTCCAGTAATGTGTGATGTGGTGTGGAAACATAGCAACTGTTAATGTTGCTATAATTATGTTGATTGAAAGACAACTGTACTGGGGAAAATAGTCACTCGTCTTACATTCATAGCTTCTTCAAGAATATGTCTACATTTCAGGGTGACAATACATCCTTGTTCCATATCAAAGTAAAACAATAGTAATGCAAAACAACTGTCAATCGAACATGTCCCACTGTTCTCAAAAATGAGGTGATGGTGCTTGGAAGAGGAAAGCACAATTTACTTGCTTTTTCTAAAACATTAACCATTACCAAACCTTCACAGCAAGTTAGTGTATAGTCTTTACAGATGCCTCAGTGTTAATGGAAGTTCAAAAAGCCACAACAGCAAATGTTTTTCCATGGATTGATAACTAATTAAAGACAGGAAACAAAGGGTAGGAATAAATGGTAAGTTTTTAGAGTGGAGAGAGGTACCAAGGGTCAGTCCTGGGACAAATCCGATTCAACTTATTTATAAACAATCTAGAGAAAGGAGTAAACAGTGAGGTGGCAAAATTTGCAGATGATACCAAACTGTTCAAGATAGTTAAGACCAAAGCAGACTGTGAAGAGTTTCAAAAAGATCTCACCAAACTAAGTGATTGGGCAACAAAATGGCAAATTAAATGTTATGATGATAAATGTGAAGTAATGCACATTGAAAAAATAATTCCAACTATACGTACAATATGATAGGGACTAATTTGGCTACAGCTACTCAAGAGAGAGATCTTGGAGTCACTGTGGATATTTCTCTGAAAACATCCACTCAGTGTGCAGCAGTAGACAAAAAAGCAAATAGAATGTTAGGAATCATTTACAAAGGGATAGAGAATAAAACAGAGAATATCTTATTGCCTCTATATAAAACCATGGTCCACCCTGGATAATAGCATTAATGCATGTTCTTAATGATTAAAAGCATTAATTTATGTCCTTCATGAATCTATCACTTTTTTTTTTTAACTCTGTCATAGTCTTGGCTTTGACAATATCCTGGCAAGGAACTCCACAGGTTGACTATGTCGTGAGAAAAAAATACCTCCTTTGGGGTGTTTAACCTGCTGCCTCTTAATTTAATTTGGTTACCCATAGTTATTCTGTTACGAGAGGGAGTAAATAACAATTTCTAATTTACTTTCTACATACTAATCATGATTTTATAGGCCTCAATCATAACGGACATTAATTATCTCTTTTATAAACTGAAAAGGGCCAATCTTTTAATCTCTTCTCAAAATTTAATTTGTAAATAATCTGGATTTGATTAATATAAAATAATGTGTTCCTTCTCAAATAAAAACTCCCTTGGAAGTAAGTAAGTGTATGTGCTGGGAAGAATTCATTTGGAAGATATGAAGTTGTAGAAAGAGCAGCAAAAGTTCTTCAGAATTACTCTGTGTACATTTAATTCCTATCATGTAGACATTTTGTTCACCATGATAATCTGTATTCCACACCCATCTAGTAATACAGTGCACTTGGAATCATGGTTTATTTCAACCCCACACTTCATCCAGCCAGCTATACTGGGAGAAAACAACAAAAGATACCAATAGCATTGTAGAAGACCGTCACAGGAAGAGCCAGGCAAGGGCAAAGAGGAGACAAACTGAAGGACATGGAGGTGCTGTGGGCTATCATATCCTTTCCAGAAATATTGAAAATAGGAGTCTGAGAGCTATTCCAGAGAGGACACAGGGGACTCCTCTCAGAGGTTCACATTTGTCTAGTCCAAACCTCAAAATGGCTTACACATTTCTATTATCACTGCCTTGGTAATTAGTTGAGGCTGGAGTATAACTTTTGCTGGATTAATGAACTGCATCTCAAATGCTATGCTTGCAGTTCCTGTTTAAGATATATATGTGAAACCATCTTATTAAAGAGTCTTATTTATTTGTTCTATAATTTCATTTCAACACTATTTCTACTTTAGCAAATATGAATTATGGACAGATGAAAGCTGGTCTGTTGAACCATATATTATAATATTACAGTAAAAGTGCAACAGCTATAAGTCCATTAACAGGTATGTGTAATATCAGAATTTTTGGACCATTGCAATGTGATGTTAATAAAGATACTGACTTTAATACATTCATTTTCTTTCAGATGGAACAAACTTTTAGCAGCAGTTGCGTGTGCACAGTGACCAGTTTTCCCTTCTGTTAAAAGCTTGCATCTTTGATGAAATTATAGCACTTCAAGTTCCCAGTACTTCCTCTAAAAACAAACAGAGATCCCTTATCAGTATGTCTTTAATTTGTCTAAGAACCTTTTAGGCAATATTTCAGCAGAGTGATTAATATTTGGAAATAAATGTAGGTATCTCCTTCATTCAGTAATTATTTTCGGTAAAGGTATGGAGCAAAATATTTTGAAGAGTAGCTGCTGATTTTATAAAACAAATTCAGCAACAACTCTTCAAAATACTTTGCTTCCCTCTTTGTGCATTTTAATTATTCAGGCTACGTCTGACTGTAGGCTTCTTTTGGAAGAAGCTTTTCCAGAAGTAATCTTCCAAAAAAACTTTTTCCGAAAGAGAGCATCCAGACTGGCCAAGCGCATTGAAAAATCAATCTGCTTTTTTGAAAGATAGCATCCACACTGATTGGACACTATCTCGCATTTAAGGCCATCCAGAACCACTTCAGGCAGGGCTTTAGGGTCACCAGATGCTTCTGAGTGCTGGTGCTGGAGCCTAGCTGAGACACGCGCTTAAAGAGACTTTTTTGACCAGCCGTTTCTCTGCTTCTCCTGTGTGCTTGCCTACCTCAACAAGAGCCAGCAAAGCTCTTGCAGTGCCTGCTGTGGTTGCCCAGCTTTTTTGGACACCATGGCTTTCTCCTTTGTGCCATGGAGCCATAGCTCCCCTGGGCAAGTGGTGGCCCCGCACAGCCATGCTGCAGTTTCTGCAGCACTTTGTGCCAGCTGCCTTACTGGTCCTGCATGAGTTCAACCCCAAGGTCATTCTTGAGACCCTCTCCCTGGGTGTGGAAGCAACACCCTTGCAACCGCAACCCACAGTGGAGACGTGTTTCTGGAGGCTGGACACCAGTTCCGACTGGTGGGACCAGCAGGTGATGGAGCGGTGGGACGACCAGCAGTGGCTCAAAACTTCCGCATGCGGAAGGCCACCTTTTTGGAGCTATGTGCCTGGCTTGCCCCGCCCTGCGATGATGTGACACCAACCTGCGGCCCGCCATCCCCCTGGAGAAGCAGGTTACCATCACCATAAGGAAGCTCATCACCCCAGACAGTTACTGGTTGCTGGGCAACCAGTTCATCATGGGGAAGTCCACTATCGGGGCCCTCCTCATGGAGGTAAAGCACTCTCAGGCTGCAGCCCCTGCCTTGGCGGGGAGTAGCCTCTTCTTTTGAAAGAAAACCCTCCTCCCTGTCCACACACGCCTTTTTCCAAAAGAGCTCTTTTAGAAAAAGGCTTCTTCCTCGTAGAAAGAGGATTAGCACTGTCACAAAAACCTCTCTGTTCTTTCAGTTTTCTTTGAAAAGAACGCAATTGCAGTGTGGACGTAATTCAAGTTTTTCTGAAAAAACTGTGTAGTGTAGACATAACCTCAGGGAATTCGTCTATGTACAATTTATGAATTTTGTGTGATTAATTCTTTGTATACATTTATATCAAACTAGAAACTTCATTTTGATTGTAAGGCTTTTCTGCTTTAAAAAATAATCAAAGAGAAATTTGAATGTCACAATGCTAACAATGGAGGTTGTTAAACCTTTAAACCTTAATGGATCTTTATTCAAATGAAGACACCCTTCCTACTTCCCTCCTTACTGCCTCACTGTCTCTAGTTTTGAACATATATTCCATTCTAGACTTGTTAGAATGTCCTGAAAAAACTTTAATCAAAATGAAAAGAGGGGTGCTGCACTTGTTTCAGAAGAGGGCAGGGTACCCTAAACACTTCTGTATATACACTGGCTCTCTCTACACTTCAGGCCGTTCTTGCGCAAAAACTTGTGGAGCGTCTACACTGCATGCACGTTCTTGCGCAAGTACATTTACAGTAAAGCGTCAGAAAAGAGGGCTTCTTGCACAAGAGTTATTCCTCTCCCCTGCAAGAAGGCAGTGTAGATGGGCAACAGGGGTTTCTTGCACAAGAAACCCCTGTGGCTAAAATGGCCATCAGAGCTTTCTGGCACAAGAGAGTGTTCACACTGCCATGGACGCTCTTGCGCAAAAGCACATGGCAGTGTGGATGTGCTCTTGTGCAAGACCTTTTGCACAAGAACTCTTGTGCAGAACAGTTCTTGCACAAGAAGCTTGCAGTGTAGACATAGCCACTGGGTATACAGTCACACGTTGTTTGTTGTTCTGGCTCCTGATTTTTAATTGGGAAACATGCAGAGCTTTCAACTCAGCCACATGAACACTTCTGGAATGAATACAAATTTGTACAAGTATCTATGTCTTTCTCTGTGAACGTTCTTTTAAACAAACATTTCCCCATATAGATGTTCACAGGCAGTCAGTAAGAGGGTTATGAATGTTACAGATGCAAATCTCATATGTTTTTTATTCAAATATATGTTTTGTTGTTGTCATTGTTTCACAGTATTCATCCAGCTCTATTATTGAGCTACTTACATAATGGCTGACCAGTTTTCATTCAAAATCAAAATCCGAGACCACATTTCGATCTGTATTCATCTGCAGTCCTTGCTGTAGAGCAACCAGCTTTTGATATTTGAGGCAGGTATTTGACCTACCTTCATTAAATAAATGTGACTCATAAGAAATTCATAAACAAATTATCAAAAGAAAAGCACCACAGGAAATAAGCCCCTTGTAAGTTTCGTCTTTAAAAAGGCAGGCAAATAAGCAATTACTGACAAATTAGCAATTATTGAGTCCTGGATTTAAAGGTCATTACCCTTTATCTTTAAATCCTTATCTTACTATTTCTGTTATTGAACAGAGGTATAGAAAGAAACACAAACCTGTGGCACATTAATGGATTCTGTAACCATTTTATATCCCAGTGGGCTATAGAAATGATTTATACACAACATGTCTAATATTGCATTAGTGACTGTGGCCACTAAAAGTTGTGGTTTTGCCAACAGCATATGGTTTCTTGTCACCATGCTTTTGGCTTCATGGTTGTTGTATAAAAGCCTCTGCCCGAGCTATTACTTGATTTTATGCATAGATTTTCTGGAAATACACTAAACTGTAAGGTCCTGACAACACATGACTTAGAGACTGACAAAAACTTCCTGCTGACTGCATTTCTGTGGGGAGGAGGCAGCTGTCTTATAATCACTTCATTATTGATGATTTGTAAATGATTCTCCGAAGCTTTGTAATTGTTTCAGCTGCATTGTCTTTTAAACTCTGCAACTCTTTGTAATCTTAAACTTTGCAATGCTGTGTTCTTTGTAAAAACCTTGCAACTTTGTAAGTCTCAGCAACTTTGCATGTGGGAACCCCAATATGCCTACTCCCCCTTCCAGGTACATAAGAGGAAAAGGATGACATGGAGTAGGGAATGTGTGAACCCCAATATGCCTGCTCCCCCTTCCAGATGTTGGGTATGACGTTAT
This sequence comes from Pelochelys cantorii, assembly GCA_032595735.1. Lineage (NCBI taxonomy): Eukaryota > Metazoa > Chordata > Testudines > Trionychidae > Pelochelys > Pelochelys cantorii. The sequence continues at coordinate 92,874,638 of CM064326.1, forward strand.
TTGGGAAAGGAAAAAGGGAAGACCTCCCCCTCCTGACAAAGTTTCCACCCTCCGCCTTCTCTGGCCACCAAGGGTGTGGATTCACAGGCCCTGGGACAGTGTCATCGGGGGAGTGAAAGTGTTCCAAAGTGACTGAGGCTCTCGTGAGAAGTGGGCCCGCCGAGGACTGCTTAAGCATGTAGGAGGTACCATCCCAATTTCCTTGCTCCTCCCTATGATAACCTAGCGCCTATCATGCTGAAAGGTTGTTGTAGGTTTTTATCTTAGGGTATGTCTAGACTACATGGTTCCGTCGAAGGAGCCATGTGGATGAGTTTACTAGACATAGGAAAATGAAGCGGCGATTTAAATAACTGCCGCATCATTTACATCAAAATGGCTGCCACGCTGTGCCGATCAGTTGTTTGGTAGCACAGCAGGGCAGTCTGGATGTGCCACGGTCAACAAGGGAAGCCTTTGTCGACCGCTCCGGTAAACCTCATTTCACGAGGCATACCGGAGTGGTCGACAAAGGCTTCCCTTGTTGATCACGGTGCGTGCAGACTGCCCCACTGTGCCGCCAAACAGTTGATCGGCACAGCGTAGCGGCCATTTTGATGTAAATGAAGCAGCGCTTATTTAAATTGCTGCTTCATTTTCCTATGTCTAGTAAACTCATCTACATGGCTCCGTCGATGGAGCCATGTAGTCTAGACATACCCTTACAGAACAGCAGGAGAGCTGGTACCAGCTGTAGAGCCACAGAAACACCATAGTTCTAGTGTCGCGACACAGTCAGTGTCCAGTGTCTGTCTTGTGGTAGATGTCTTGTGCTAGCATTGTTGTGTTCAGGGAAAGAAGGGATACAACACTACAGTACACTCCTTTTCCTCTACTTCCCCCATCTCCAATCAAATTATCAGTCACACATTCACCACTGTCAAAAAAGCCTTTGGTCTCCAATGCATCATGTTTATTTTTATTTTCTCTGATTATCATGTTGTTTGTTGTTGTTGATATACTGGTACATTTTCTTTATTGTTAATTCCTCTCATTACTATCTTGGCATTGACAGTTATTTTGTTTACTGTAAACAGAGTATCTGTATGGGAAATCCAGAAATCGTCCCAGCAATTGAAATATTGGTGTGGATGGGCAGAGGCACCTTTGTGTGGGCACCATAATTTGGGGTGACTAAAGGGTGGATAATATTGCATAAAAGCCTCCGCCCGAGCTATTACTTGATTTTACACATGGATATTCTGGAAATACATTTAAAAATTTCCACTGGAGACCACCCGGGATTACATTAGCATGGGTTTATTGATTGAGAAATTAACACTCCTCTATATGGGTAAACTAAAGAGGATAGAGCTGCCACTAAAGGTTTAAACTAAAGGGGGAACCATCTCTCTCTCTCTCTCTCTCTCTCTCACACACACACACACACACACACACTCATTTCTGCCCTCAGGTATTCACACACTTAGATAGGCATATGGGTTGCAGAAGGAGCCGAGGCATGTAGATTCTGGAGGGTCTGTCTGCTGATCATAGCTGGGGAGCTGGTCAGGAAAGAAACTGGCTGGAGGAGGAGGAGCTTCTCAGAAAGAGAAAGAGTTTCTGCCACCTGCTCTCTCCTCTTATTGCCTCTGCACAATGCCTGTGACTCATCCACATTAGTCACCAGCGAGCATGCCCAGACTTCCCTGGATCCAGAAGAGCAGGAGTCTCCTTAATTGGTCTGATGACTCATCACCTGGCTCCACATGCTCAGCCTTGCAGTTTCTAATCCCAAACACACAATAGTCTGCACTCACACACACACACATTCATATCTCAGGGAAGAATGGAGTTTAGAGCAAGTTACAAACAAAGGTGGCTGAGAGTTAGAAAGATTACAAAGTTGCAAAGCTCAACAATCACCAAGCTTACAGTAGGTTTCTGAATTTATAAAGCAAAGTTGCTGAGAGTTACAAAATTGCAAGGTTTAACAAAGATTACAGAGTTGCAAGGTTTAAGATTACGAGTTGCAGAGTTTAAAAGGCAATGCAACTGAAACAATTATAAAGCTTCAGAGAATCATTTACAAATCATCAGGAAAGAAGTGATTAGAAGACACACACAGCAATGCAGTCAGCAGGAGGTTTTTGCCAGTCTCTAAGTCATCTGTGGGCAGGACCTTACAGTTTAGTATATTTCCAGAAAATCCTTGTGTAAAATCAAGTAATAGCTCTGGCGGAGGCTTTTATGCAACAATGGTCAGTGCTCTCATGGTACTAGTGTGATCCCCCCTGACTGTACCAGTGTAACTAGCTTGTCTCATTCTGCTTTTCCTTATCTCTCACCTTGTACAGATGTCCTCCAGTCATTCTAGCTCCTTGTAAGGTGATATGGAAGAGCTACCTATAGAATGCATGACTATAAACATAGTTAGGCAGTGCAGCATGTGTGGCTGAAAAAACTCAGCGGACAAGAGATACTGTGTATTGTCAGTTCTCTTGTGTTGCGATTAAAAAATAAAGCTGTTTTGTGGCTACAGCTCAACCCTTTTCACTGGAACCGGGTCATGTGAAATATTTTAAATATCTTCAAGTATTTGACTGAAATATGGTTGACTGAAATATGGTGTCTATAGGCCATAATGCCTCTTTATAAACCCTACTCGGTCCTTGAGAGCCATAGGTTCTAAAATAAGAAAGTAAGCAAGCTCCTAGTCAATCGTCCATGGAAGATCCATACTCAGAGGCCCAGAAAGGAAAAACAATGTAATACCTTCAGTGGGCCTCAGGTTTCTTTTAACTTGCTTCCCCAATCTCTAAGATTTGAGTTTGTTATCATACCAGGTCCACCGTTTCTCCCTTCTCCATGGTATTGATAATGAATAGACAGTGATAATATGGGACCCCAGAGAGAACTGTATCTATTAACAACTGAATTGATGATGGATTATTTTATTTTATTTAGAATAACTGATGGGTATATCTATTTCATTAATGTGTTTTTAAAAGATGGTCAGTGATGTCAAGAGTACTGGATGCTGCTATTTTATTGTAACTTAGTAACAAAGCCAAATAAATAATAAAAATTTATGCATTACCATTCTGACAACAAGGACATCATACAACTGCTAAAATCAATAGGAACCTCTCCATTTATGTTAGTAATGAGAACGTCAGGCTACCAGCGGAACTCCTCAAATGTTAGCTACTCTGCTTCTTTCCCTAATTCCTTGCTTGGAGAATGAGTGAGGGAGAGAGATGTATCAGTTAACAATTGGAGCACACTAGAAAAATCATTGTCAGTATCCATTTTCGCTCCTTTTATATTCATGGAAACACAATATAAATGTTACAAACTAGGGATATAAAAGAGTAGCTGATTAGTCAACTACCCAGTAAGCCTCAGTAGTCCCTGTCCCTAGCTACATTAAACTGCAGCACTGCAGCGGGATTAGCTCCTTCTGAGTTGATACAAATTGTATCAACACGATTACCCAATTACCTGCCTCTTAACGTTCTTATTACAAACCTTCTATCCTGAAAAAACCTAAGAAATCGAGTGCCAATAACTTACATAATTCCTTCATTAAATATTATATGCAATACCTGTCCGAGACAAGTGAGTTGCTTAATGCTCCCAAGCATCCAATTTTCATTCAGTTCCATTTACCATAGTTGTTTTGCTATTATTTCTTTATTGATTATAATTCTTATTCTGTTTTTTAGAATATCTACTTTTCAAAAATGTATAGAATCATTACACTAATGGGCTACAAATACGCCAGTACTTCTATAGGGTATGTCTACACTGCAACACTATTTTGGGATACCGGAGTATCCCGAAATAGCTATCCTGCCTCTTCACAATAAGCCCATTATTTCAGGCTCACTATTCCAATGTCCCTGTAAACCTCATTCTACAAGGAGTAAGGGACATTTTGGTATAGTGCTTTATTTCAAAATTTGGAACTGTGTAGACAGTGCCAAATGATGAAATAAACTATTTTGAAATAATCTCGAACTAAGCTACACAATTTGCATAGCTCATATTGAGTATCTTATTTCAAGTTAGAGTGTTGTGTAGATGCACCCATGTGTATTAGAGAAGAGTTAGTTGTTCCCCAAATATGTGTTTTTCTTTATGAATATGGGCATAATTGTGAGTGGGTTCAGAATTTCCCTCATGCCCCTACATGGTCAACCCAGTCTTTGTTCTAGGTATAAAGGAATAAGGGATACTGTGTGTTTGCTTACTCAGCACCAGAGCAGGTGGGCTGTGAGGAGCAGGGAATGATCCAAATGAGCACATTTAGGCAAAGAAGCCCATATGCAAGCAAAACGTTACTTCCACTTGGAGCAAGGACAGACAGGAAGGGAATTGTTAATTCCTTCCTTGCAATGCATCTGGCACAGGTACAGCAGCAAACCACCCCTTATTGAAGGTGGTTTCCTTGTGAGACAATCAAGTCCTTAATGATACAGAAGCAATCTTTTACATATATATTTCCCTTCATATTGTCAGTTATTCTGAAGATGGTTTAGAATGTTGAATGATATCTTTTTTCTTGGCATTGTCCAAAATGGAACTTAAAAATAAAAAGCACATTAATGGAAGTCTATTATGAAGAATGTACACAGCTATCCATCTGAGCTTCCAAGCTGACATGCTTTTCTCTGCTTAGTAGAGTTTAAACATAAAAAGGGCCCAAGGAAAACAAGCAAATAAAGAAGAACAGTAAATATAAGTTTCATGAACGAAGACCCCTGACTCAATGTCTAAAGAGGCATTGGGTTCAGTTATCAAGAGACAGGAGCATCAAACCCTTTGCAATTCTAGTTGCAGTTTGGGTTAAACAAAAATATGAACTTTTAAAGTAAGAAAGTGAAATCTCCATTCTTCAATCATCTCCTCCTCCTTTTCCACAACTACCCAATGACTCCATAACCCCTCTTTTTAAAGCCTTCAGTAGAGTGCCAGTGTGCAGCAAACACTTCTTCCTCATATGACCACTTGCTGGCTTGCATCGACATGCTTCAGGGATATTTGGATATATACAAGTTGTCTTTACAATGACTTAAATGTCTAGTTCTTCCCTGTAGCCAGACATGAACCCCATCTTGTTTCCCCCCCCCCAGAGAGCAAGAGAAAGGCAGTCAGCCTTTGATGCCCTGGGAATGCAGGTGTGCTGCCTGTCCCTGACTCTACCATAAACAGAAACCAGACAGTAAATGGGCTAGCTGACGACCCGGGGCCTCCCGTCGCCCTGATGGCTAGTACCAGTAATTGACACGCCTGCACTGTCCCAGGAGAGGAATCTTCGCCCATCACATACCAGAGGTGCCCATTGTCTGCATTTTCCCAGGTGTGAATTATGCTTTGCACCCTTCATGGGAAACTTGGCATTCAAAGCCATTTTCCCTAATTGGCCACTTGAGACCAGGAAGAAGCCTATGTGACCCAAGGGGTATAAAGAGGGGTTTAGTAGCCCACCCCATTTGAGCTCCAATCATCTACACCTGCTGGCAGGTATTGGTTGTCTCCCGAGGTCTGTGGGACGCCCAACCTCGCCCTACTTCTTCCCGAGGGATTGAGAGAAAGACGCTGGCCACGCCAAGTCTGGAACGCAGGGGTGAGAATATATTCCTGCTAGGTGTCTATTTTGCATGCATTTAATAAGAGCTCAGAGAACCAAAAGGGTTTCATGGTACCTGTAAGTGACTTATTAGTGTAATTTCTGTCCTGTCCTTTGTAGTGGCTGTGTTATCTGTGACACAGTAGTAGCATTTAACAGCTAAGTTTACCCTGTAACAATAAAATAGTAACTGTTTAAGCTGTGACCTGACTCCTTCAGTTGCTGTAACAGAACCAAGCACAATTTTAAAAAGAACTCCAGCCGGTCATAAGGGACAGATATAGGGAGAGCTTAAGCGTTGGATCGTGTCGTTTCCAGGGGACAGATCCGTTGGGGCATCTCTCAGCCTCCCCAGGCTGCCCGCTGTGAAGGGATCGTGTATCCTTGCAGTCAAAATCTGAGGTGTAATAAGCTCTCCCTGTGAACTCTGGGGCGTTTGTCAGCCTGTTGGCTGCCCGCCGCGAAAAGATCCTGATCCTAGCGGTAAAGACACGGACGTTAAACTCCTCAGGGCACCCGTCAGTCTCACCTAGACTGCCCACTGCGACGGGGCCTTGTGTCTCAGCAGTTGAAGACTCGGGTGTAACATACACACATGCACTGCCCTGACCATCGGCTGACATTCCCACACTTCAGAAATGATGTGAAGCAATAGAAAAAAGCAAATGATGAATTATAAACCCCCTCCTTTCCACTCTGACATTTCTCCCCCAACCTATACACATCCTACATATACAGTCTGCTAGAATTCACAAGTATTATTCCAGTGTAAGGCAATTAAAAATGTTCTTCTAAAGGATGTACAGTTCTGTGAAAGGGGTCGTCTTGTGCCTGATTCTGATCCCTTTTACGTCTTTTTCACATGAGGGCAACTCCACTGATCTCAGCATAAGAAAGCAAAATCATGCCTGTTGCACCTTCTCTGAGGTTCCTCCATTTCGTTCATATAAAACCAGTTGGAAGCATATATATTGGCCAGAAACTTTGGAAAAACTCAGTCTGGAAAGTAATTAATATTTAAAAAGTTCCCTTGAAGTTAATGGGTGTTTTGCCTGCTAGACTGGACTCTAAGCGTATGTCTAGACTACATGGCTCCATTGACGGAGCCATGTAGATGAGTTTACTAGACATAGGAAAATGAAGCGGTGATTTAAATAATCACCGCTTCATTTACATCAAAATGGCCAGCGCGCTGTGCTGATCAGCTGTTTGGCGGCACAGTGGGGCAGTCTGGACGTGCCACAGTTGACAAGGAAGCCTTTGTCAACCACTCCGGTATGCCTCGTGAAATGTTATATGTACCCAAAATAAAATGCCTGTTAAAATGATGCTTAATATTGACATAACATAACATAATATAAGAACCCATTTATAAATTACCTTACCTATTTATAAATGATCTGGAGAAAGAGGTAAACAGTGAGATGGCAAAATTTGCAGATGATACTAAACTGTTCAAGATAGTTAAGTCCAAAGCATACTGTGAAGAACTTCAAAAAGGTCTCACCAAACTAAGTGATTGGGCAATTTACCTACAACGAGAGATCTTGGACTCATTGTGGATAGTTCTCTGAAAACATCCACTCAATGTGTAGCAGCAGTCAAAAAAGCAAACAGAATTTTAGGAATCTTTAGAAAAGGGATAGAGAATAAGATAGAGAACATCTTATTGCCTCTATATAAAACCATGGTGTGCCCACATCTTGAATACTGAATACAGATGTGGTTGCCTCATCTCAAAAAGTGATATTGGCATTGGAAAAGGTTCAAAAAGGGCAGCAACAATTATTAGGGTTATGGAATGGGTCCCATATGAAGAGATTAAAAAGATTGGGGCTTTTCAGCTTAGATAAGAGGAGACTAAGGGGGGATATGATAGAGGTCTATAAAATCATGATTGGTGTGGAAAAAGTGAATAAGGAAAAGTTATTTACTTGGTCCCATAAAATAAGACCTAGGGGTCACCAAATGAAATTAATAGAAAGCAGGTTTAAAACAAACAAAAGGAAGTTTTTCTTCACACAGCGCGTGGTCAGCCTGTGGAACTCCTTGCCAGAGAAGGTTGGGAAGACAAGGACTTTAAGGCTACATTTACACTGCACAATTATTTCAGAATAAGCTATTCCAGAATAAATACTACGAAATGGCTTACTTCAAAAGTGTGTCTACACTTCAGGGAAGCCTGGAAATTAGTCTGAGGCAGGCTCCCCTAACATGGATGCGCTACCTCAATTCAGAGCCCCAGGAAGCATTGTGGAGTAATTACTTTGAATGTCCTGGGGGAGGAGCTATTTTGAAATAGCAGCAGTGGAACATCCACATTACTGCTATTCCAAAATAGCTATTTTGGAAGAGGTATTATTCCTCATGGAATGGGGTTTACAAATGCGGAAATAAGCCACCCATTATTCTGAAATTATTTCAAAATAACAAGCTAGTCATGTAGACGTTAGCATCGTTATTTTGGAATAACGGACATTATTCGGAAATTACACTGCTTTGTAGACGTGCCCAAACAGGGTTCAAGAAAGAACTAGATAAATTCATGGAGGTTAGGTCCATCAATGGCTGTTAGCCAGGATGGGTAGGAATGGTGTCCCTAGCCTCTGTCAGAGGCAGGGGAATGTGTGTCAGGAGAGGGATTACTTGATGATTCCCTATTTTGTTCATTCTCTCTGGGGCATCTGGCATTGACCATTGTTGGAGGACAGGATACTGGGCTATATGGACCTTTGGTCTGATCCAGTATGACCAATTTTATGTTCTTATGTTCTAACATATTATCTAATTGAAAACATGTCAAATATTCAGTCCCATTTCAGAAAGCCTCCTTCAAAACCACCATCATAAATTTGAATCACAGGGCTTTAAACTGTATATTCTTGCATATTGTCAGCTTGCATGGTAATAGATAAGAAAAGTGCACGTTTGAAACATGTTACTTTTGATAAGATTTACTCCACCTAAGGCTTTTAAAGGAATCAGGTGTTCATATCCTATTATTTTGAGCAGAAGATAATCACCAAGGGCTATAATCTACTATTAGATTGTTAAACCTGACTGGCCACTTAATTTAGAAATTAATGTCCTCACATGGTCCTAGATTACCCAAAAAGAAACTGGTGGGTTCCTGCTCTACATTGATAAAATAAGTAGTGGGTATTATCATTCTGCTGTTTCCTTTTTTGATATCTATATGTTAAATTCACCAACAGGAAATAATGACAATAGCAATAAAAAGAAGAATCTGTTTTTGGACACTGAGACATATTAACAGCTTCCAGAACAGTGATAAATTTCCCAAATTCCTAGTATTCAGCAAAATAAACAGTATTCTCTTCCCCTCCCACTAAAAAAACTACAGCCAAAAGACTGTTTTTAATCAGGACTGTGACTGAAACATTAAAGATGAAATATCTCAAATCTGACCTAGTTTTCCTACAAATGATAATATTCATGTTTGCTTCTTTATTTTACCTCTACTCCCCCCCCCAGTAGTGTTACATGTCTATGTCTTATATGTAAATGCATTTTTAAAAATTCTTTTATGTGTTAAATATTACAAGATTTAGGACATAAGCACATAACACTGAAGGAGAAAAGCATTTGGTGGATGGTAGACAGCAGAGAAGCCTGGTAATAGAAGAGTACTTTACTTGTAAATTAGATCATGCTGAGAGTGGCATTTTGAGCAGGCTGTAAAATATGTTTAAGTGTATTCCATTTACCAAGTGCATAAGAAAATAGGTAATATATTTAGAGCATTGAAGAAGTTTTAACTGGCAATAGGAGCAGCAAATTGCTCTGGCACTCTTTTTTAAATGATATTTGAATTTGAATTTATTTTCCCATTTTAAGAGCTACAGTGCAATAGCTCAGTGAGATGTGTAGATACTTTATTAATAATATTCATATTTTGTCTGTGGATGATTGCAAAATACCTGCACTATCGTACAAATGATACTGCACCACAGTTGTACAGTGGCAGTGACTATTTCATAGGCAAAGTTGAAGTCAACTTCCCATTACAAGTCCAAAATTTAATACTTTCCTCATTCCAGAAGTCTTCTTGAAATTTTGCATGCCATGTCTCATTCTAGCAGAACACCTTTCTAGAAAGTTTGGCGTTGGTAAATTCAGAGAAGGAATTCCAAAGTATTGGGCCTGATTCTCATTTACTCTTTACATTGACCTGGCAGTGTAAAGGGGCCTTATATTGGGGGAAAATAGACTAGAATATTATAAAGAGGTATTAGATTAAAAAATAATCAGGCCACAGATTTTGAGAATTAACCTGTTTATTTTTCCTTATATGGAAAAAGTGAATAGGGAAAAGTTATTTACTTATTCCCACAATATAAGAACTAGCGGTCACCAAATGAAATTAATAAGCAGCAAGTTTAAAACAAACAAAAGGAAGTTTTTCTTCACTCAGCGCACAGTCAACCTCTGGAACTCCTTGCCAGAGGATGTGGTGAAGGTTAGGACTTTAACAAGGTTCAAAAAAGAGCTAGATAAATTCATGGAGGTTAGGTCCATCAATTGCTATTAGTCAGGATGGGTAGTAATGGTGTCCCTAGCCTCTGTTTCTCTGGAGGTGGGTGACAGGGGAGGGATCACATGAGGATTACCTGTTGTGTTCCTTCCTCTGGGGCATCTGGTAGTGGCCACTGTCAGCAAGACAGGATACTGGGCTGGATGGACCTTTGGTCTGACCCAGTATGGCCGTTCTTATCTTCTTATACCTTTAAAATGGCTTGTTCTGGAATCTCCCAATGTATTGTGTTTTGTTAGCCCATGAAAATGAATAGCAGTATGTTGATATGGAGAGGATTTATTGTGAATTTAGATATACAGAGTGTGTGAAATGTATAAATATCAGTTTTAACATAGATACATATTTACATGTATAAACTAACTTGCTGCTGAACACAAGCTTTGCTGCTACAGCTGCTGCAGAGCTAAGCCAGAAAGTGGGGGTGGGGGCAGGTGCTGGGAACTAGAAGACTGAGGAGAAATGTTTCAGGACAAAGAGTTCAATATATAGTATGGAGAGATGTAGGGGAGGCATAGAGTGGAGAATAGGGGACCAGAAGAGCATTTATTGGAGGATTCCACAGAGGGACAGCATGATGCCATGCTCACTGATCTTGGAATGAGGGTTTTAGTGAGATAAAAGAAGACACTGGTGAAGCAAGTAGCATGATAAGGGGTACTGATGACTGTAAAGCACAGATAATTGCATGAACACTGAGGTGAAAACACATGAGAGCATGAAAGTAGAGTAGTCATAAATGTGTGTGAAATACATTGTAGAGGACTCTAGAAGTCTTGAATGAGACATGCAGGGGGCCAGGAGCAGGCATAAAAGTGTGTGTGTGTGGGAATGTATGTTGAAGCAACATGGGGTACACTGAAATCAGTGACTGATACTGGGGAGCATAAAGGGAATGCAGGGGGAAATAGACATAAGGGGCAGGTAACAGAAAAAGTCTCCAGGAGTCACGCACATGGAATAGGAGGAGCTATGAAAGAGTGAAGGGAATCATGGGAGGGCATCTGAAGAGGGAGGGCACTCTTTTTATCCATGTTTAAAACAAACAAACAACCTTTCTATATGTACAGACTTGTGTCAAGTGGTTAATCCCAGCTGGATAGATTTAGACTCAAAGTTAATACGTGATGGTGACCTTCAACACATTTGTGAATTTTAGAAAGAAAAAAAAATGAATGCACCTCTGACAAAAAGGTTGGAAACACAAACAAATTCCACATTATTTTCTGGAAGCAGGTAGAGTGGCATCTGTCCAAGTTGAGTTTTTCGGACTTAGGATCCTTCCAGTTTTTCGGACTTAGGATCCTTCCAGTACAATATTTTGTACTGCTAAGGTGGCAACTGTAGAAGTAGTTCAAATGCGAACCAGGGTTGAGATCAAGAGCATTTAATGCTGAAGTTGAATGTTTCACAAACTTTTAATTACGATAGCACTAAATTCAATCTTTTTAGGTTTTGGTAGCGCTCCAAAAATACACCCTGAAAAATGTGTCATTTTAACCACTTTTCAACAAATTCTGTAAGTGTGTATATTTGTAAATAGAATAGCTATCCTCAGAGCCAAATAGCCTGGGAGAAGATACACTGTTGGGCAAGACTCCAAGGAAGGCAGAATGAAAGCAAGATGTAGAGACCTGATAGCATTCTCCTTCTGCCAGTAGCTAGTGTTTCCAGTGTACAGAATAATGAGCTTTGTGAAGTACAATGTTAGTTCAGTCTCAATAACATTTTCAGTGACCAGAATTTGAATGTATGTCAATTGTTGTTCCCAGTAGTTCCAAAACTTGAGGTTTACAGGCAGGATTTTCTCAGAGGGCAAGTATAAATTGTTTCCCCAATTTTATTTTACTTTATCTAGATTAGTGTTTCTTGTCCAGGGTTCAGTAGTAAGTTTATATATGGCCATACTGAATACTTGAAATAGTATTTGCTATGAACAGTCTGCAAACAACACTTCGACTGTGTTCATTAACAAGTATTAGCTGGACAATTATGATAATGAAAAAAACATTATATGACAATAAACAAAGTGCAAATCACACAATGAATAAACTGTTCATAAAATAGTTTGACCATCTTTACAGGACTACATATAACAAAACTACACACACCATTATGCAGTAAATGAGCCCCAGTAATAAAATCATATATGAAACCAGACAGTAGACCTGCTATCATAATAAGCCTCTCATTGCCCCTTATTCTGACACCAATGTCCTATGGCTGACACCAGTGTTGCCACTTTTCTAAGATGTATCATATGTCAGGGTCTTGCAGGTCAGGTTCCCAGTGGAGGAAGAAATCAGTGACATGAAGTCTGAGTACATTCTCAGCATAACTCACTTTATTTACATATATACAGCAGCCCTGGAAGAGAGGTAATTGCAAATTGCATGCAGGCAATTCCTTTCACCAGAAATGCGAGTGCATACACCAATGTGTGGCTCCTGGAAGCAAAGAGCAAACTCCTTTCTATTTGGAACAGATTCGTGAAAAACCCCATCACATTTACAAACAAACAAACAAAAATACAACTACTTAACAAGGATACAACATTTCTTCAAAGACTCATTTTGTTCCCATATTAATCATCTGAATTTGTAAGACTACATTGAACAAAGTCATCTGGTGACTCCTATTGGGACAGTATAAACTTAATGATGTGAAAAATCAAGAAAAGATCTGCAGTTTGGTTTGCAGCAGCATCCCAGTGTCTGGAGTCTTCCTTTTCCCCCCAGAGTCCCGACCATTTAGTTCCCAACAACACCATACCACTGTAATGGTTTCTCAGGAGGAAGATCAGGTGCCTGCTATTCCAGCTCATCTCTGCATGAGAGCAGGCCCATTCCCACTTGCGGCATCTTCTCCCTACTTTCACACAAACTGAGAAAACATGTCAAAATTGCTTCCCCTGACCCTTTTGAGCATATGCAGTATGCAGAGCTAATTCAGAAAAAAAAAAAAAAGTGTTACATGGGACTTCAGCCATGTTTTGAATCTCAAAGAATCCTGAATTTCTATGAATTAAAAAGGAGCAAGCATTGACTTTTTAATATTGTGATGAATATCTTGCATTCCTGTCTCATGCTGTAACCTTAACTGTTAGTTGTGAGACCTGCCAGTAGATGGTGCTCAGTAATACATACCATAGTTCTGGGTTTTGAAGGAATAATAAAACTTCTTGCTGCATGATGCAAATGGCTACTTCTGTTGCAGCTCTTTAGATCAGCTCTTATCACCATCTTCTGGTCACTTACTGAACAACAATAACTATTTCATCATTTGCTGTCTATGGAAGGAAACTAGTGTGTTTCCTTTCAGAAACTGGAATGGTAAGAAATGAATTTTTGCAACAGATGAATAACAATTTGTTACCCTTGGAACGTGGTAACGATTAATTATTAGCCTAATTAGCACGCGAGCTGACTTTGAAAGATAGTAATGTTCCAAGTCCCAGAAAACGGGAACGCCTGAGGCCGTATCTATTCACCGGTTAGTTTTCCCCGAAATAAAAGACGGAGACAGAATTTAGGGCCAAACCATATATTGTAAATTTTAAAATTGTCAGCAGGTAAATACAACAGCTCTGTCCCACCCTATCCCCGAAGAAAGAAAGATAGAAAGTCCCCAATAGAAAAGGCATACATTACACACATCCACGGGTAAGTGACCCATGAAGGTGCTCATGACCTCGACAGTTTGGCTCGACCGGAGCCACCCCGGAGGAGGAGTGAGGAGTTCCCTCGCTGTCCCTGAGTTCTCCAGACACTGGTCACGATGCCGGGCTGACTGCAGACGAGGTGAAGACCTTGCACTCTCCAACGACGATTCCGAAAGGTTCCGGCTGCGCCCTACCCACAGCTATACTGCACCCGACAATTCTCTACGAGTGGTAAGCTGCGTAACCAATATTGATAACACTTACCCTACTCAATCATTCACCTCACTCCTACAAACAAATGGGAAGACAGACAAACATTCACACCTATGGTTCTATGAACAAACTCCATGAGGATGGATGAAGAACAGGAATGAAGGGGTGAGGAGGCTTTTATAGGCTCTTAGGTGGGAAAGTTCTATAGAGGGTAGTGTGCACACTTTTTGGTGGCAAGTGCACAGGTTTCAGTGCCTAGTGCAGTGTTTTAGGGTTGAGTGCACTGATTTAGGGCCGTGGGCAAAGCCAAACGGAGCCGTGTGCAAAGGCAAATTCAAAAAGAGGAGGGAATTCCAAAGGGCAGTTGGTGACTTAATTCAGACTAACTTCCTTAGTCCGGAATAGCCCTATGGACTAAGTCCCTGGTTCGAAGTAGCCTTACCTAATTCGAACTATCTCATGGATTTGCTTAGTTCGGCCTCTTAACTCGAACTAACCCTGATATCCTCCACCTGTTATCCTCATAATACAACCATTAATTAATGTATCTTATTAACCAATTAACATAATATAATCATAAACGCCAAAACTGAGGTAACAAATTCAGTGACTATCAATCTCAATCTTACTTCCCAGAGGCTGAGTCCAAGTCTATACTCTTTTCTCCAACTTAATGCCATGTATGATAACAGGGTTGCTAGGGAGTCACATCTGGAGGTGCTGATCCCCAGCTTTTCTGGAATAAGGTAATACATCTAGGGGAGAGATGGAGGCATAATACAGGGATTGAGGTGCTTAAAATAGAACAGTACCTCATGAAATATATATAATCATGCGCTTTCGTGGGCACAACCCACTTCTACAGATGAGGTAACTCCAGCTTGCTACATGGTAGCATAAGCACTGTAATGCACTGGTTAGGTCACTAGATTAGGGCAGGATGGTATGGCTTCTATTTCTAGTCCTGTGGGGGAGCAAGGCCCCACAGTGCACCTCTCAAAGCCTCATTTTTACCATATTCATTAGAAGATCTTCTTCCTAGTTGTCTGAATTTGTTCTATACATCTGATACAAAGAAGTGCTATGCAATTCCTGAGAAATATGGAATGCCCTCAATTCCCATTGATTTTGCTCAGCATCTCTCAAGCTCAAGGCTCCTATACTTGTCATGTCAAATACAGATTTTTACATGGAAATATATGTTGAAGCAAACCAGATTTTTTTCTAAATTTTAGTTATGTCTTTACAATACTGAGATTTAAAAAAAATAAAATTAATTTTAACACATGTGCCTGTAATATCCCAATGGAAGGATTTTTAAAATAAGTTTTATGTAGATAGGATAGTGATTAAATCCATGAATGAACCTTTTATTTCTTTAAGAATAAAATTTTTAAAACAAATCCAACCTAGAATTATCACACTTTTGCTAAACCAGTGGAAGAAGTCTTCATGAATACCAGTGCTCGTTTCACTACTCAGATGAGTGACACACTGAAACACTGTCATTGCCCCTTATTTTACCAAGTGGATATTCAACACAGATATTTTGTGCAAAGCATGATGAAGTCTTTTGTATTTAAAAGATATCGTTTGGCAGAAATTACACTCAAAAAGGAAAGCTGTAGATTTTCCATCTAAAAAATTTATCATCAGAAATTTTTTTTCTTTTCTTTTCTTTTCTTCATTGATAATTTTCAGTATTTTGCCTAAAATATGAGAGCCTGAAAACCAGCGTATTTTGGTTGAATACGATGCTTCAGAGCATTAGGTAAATTGTAGTCCAGTTATCTCATCTTCCTGTTGTCTCTGTGGTGCGGGCTTTGTAGCCAGATTTCATTTTCCATAATACCTCACTTCAGAGAGATTACTTTCTGAATAAAAATATTTCAGTTTCAGATTTTTAATTAAAAATGTCAATTTTGTGTAGGAAAAAAAAAAGAAACCTGAGCTGCTCTCTAAATATTCCTCTTTTCTTGGAAGTCACATACTAAGCTTTCATTTTTGACTCAGTTACTTTTGATTTAATTAATTTTGCTTAGATTTTCATAAAATCAAAACCAAATAAATTTTAAATAAAGTTTAACATGTTACAAATACAGAAAACATTTCCCATCTATCCCTCTGTTTATCTATGGTTACATTCTCTCCTACAATTGACAACATTAAATTTTGTAACCAGTTTATGATCTTTAGTGGATGCTGAGTCAGTTTCTAATTCCTATGCTGTTTTAGGTGGTCTGTCTTATATATGCCTTTTTGTGATCCAACTTATGATTTTTATATATTATCTTATGAGAAACTGTGATATTTGAGGCTTAAATTTTCATCAGCATAAATGGAGTCCTGAGTACATCTCTAGGTGTAGCTGATGGAGAAATTATTCAGGTTAGATGTTAGCTTTGTTGTGTTATAATTCACTTTCATCCATAATATGAGGCAGCATATAGCTTCCCTGCCCCTTGGTTTTTATATAGAGAGAAAAACTGTGCTTTTCTGGCCCCTGGAAGAAATACTTGCTGTAATCTTTTTCATGGCTCAGAATATTCCTCCGTCATCCCCAGACTGTTTTCTTGTCTGGAATGTTAAGAGGAGTAGTGCTATGGTTTGCCTCCTTTCTTCCTCTCCAAATCCATCCCTACCCACAACTTATAGTTTTTGGAGGTAGATGGACATGAACCCTAGCTCTTCCCTTAGGATATGTCTACACTAGAAAGTTTTTTTTTTTTGAAAAATGGACATTTTTCTGAAACAACTGCACTTACATCCACACTGAAATCACGTTCTTTCAGAAAAAAATTGAAATAACAGAGGGGTCTTTCTGTCATTGGTAAACCTCTTTCTATGAGGAAGAAGCCTTTTTCTGAAAGAGCTCTTTTGGAAAAAGATGTGTGTGGATGGGGAAGAGGGAGTTCTTTCAAAAGAAGAGGAAAGAGGAAAAAGCACAGGTGCCCTGGTGGCCACTCTGTCCATAGTAATCACAGCTGAAATGTGAGATAGCATCCATTTACTGTGGAAGCTATCTTTCAAACAAGCAGATTGCTTTTTCAATGCACTTTGGCAGTGTGGACACTCTGTTTCAGAAGAAGTTTTTTCGGAAGATCTCTTCCAGAAAAGCTTCTTCCAAAAGAAGCCTGCAGTCTAGACATAGCCTTAGTCACAGAGCAGCAACTGGAGCAAGGTGGCCATAGCCAATCAGAGACTCATTTTCCTGTTCAACCACATAGAGCCTCTATATAGCTCACTCTGAGGTGGGATAGTCTCATGGCTAGACAAGATACAGTTTTAATTCTCTGCTTCCCATCAACTTCCTCTGTAACTTTGAGCAGATCATTTACTCTGTCTGGGCCTCAGTTCCCCATCTATAAAATGGAGGTTGTGAGGATAAATAAATTAAAAGAGTGTGATGCATTTGTATACTTGAATTCTGGGGCTATATAAGTCCCTAAGATATATATAGGGGGCAAAAGCTGTCATTTTTATGCATTCATTTTTGAAACAGACCTATACTTTTAGGCCCTATAAAACTTGCTTTCTTCAATAGATCAATCAGTTAAAGCTTCTTTGACTACACTTTAAATGTAATATCCTTCTTTTGATGGAGGTTTCAGATTGTGTTATGAATTAAATACAAAAACACATAAAGGGGGGAATTTTCATTTTGCCAGTCATAGCTGTAGCACCTCAAACCCTTAGAAAGAAGCTTATGGTTTTGAAAATGACAGTGAGTATTACTGCCTAAGTTTTATTTCTAAGCTCTGATTAATTGCTGAAGGGGAAAAAAAATTGTTCTATGATTATGATGATGCTAGCCATTTTAATAGCACTGTCTGAAATAACATGAAGATAAAGAAGAGAGGAATTTATGTGATTCAGTGGATGATTTATTATCAAAGTTTATTGTTCCTGATTCTGAATGAATATTAAACACACTTTAGCAGCTGCAATAATATGCAATTAAATTTCTTTATTTAGTATGTGTTTTATATGGCATTTAAGATGGTTATGGAAAGTTGAATTTAATATTTGTTTGATTTAAATAATTTCTTCTCTCTTCTATTTACTTATCATGAACATGCTTTTACTATGGGCCGACTGGAATTTTCTTGCCTTCTTTAATCTTAATATTAATGTTGAATTTTTTTCCCTAAAAAGCAAGACTTTATAAGGCAGCTAGCCATTTAAAAAAAAAAAACAAAAACAAAAACATCAAGAACACTCTATATTGAATCTCTTGTAAATTGGCACCAATACTTTCTCAGAATGTTTGACTCAGGCAGTTTCAAAGACTATTCCATAAATGTTAGCGTGTGTTGCAAACATTACTTTCAAACCTTAGATAGGAATCTGACATTGGCACCTGCAAGGAGGTTTACAGGATCTATCGAAAAAGGCTTTCTTTTTTGACAGATCCCCCTCTAGACTGCTGCTTTTTGTGGACAAAGTACTGAGTCGGCAAAATGTGGCGGCCATTTTTATGCAAATTAGGTGCAGGATATTTAAATCACTGCCTCATTTGCAATGTCGACCTGCCTAATCTGCATCCCTCTACCGACAGAGGGATGCAGTCTAGACATACCCTTAGGCACATCCCCTGGAAACATTGATTCATACATTTCTGGGGCACAATTTTTTACCTCTTGTTCTAGGGTTGAAGGGAAATTAGTAATTTGGTATTGACATATATCATCAGAAAATTGCAATGTGCTAAACAGTTCAGCTCTATTGGCTAGCATATCAGAGGGAGCTGAGATCTTCCAATTTTGCAGTGTTCTCCAGTGCCCACTCACTTTCTCTAAAGAGCCCAGAAAGGGATTTACTGGACTGTTCCTGTGTTGACATATAGTCTAGCTCCCAGTCTGGCCATTGTTAATTGAATCCTAGAACAGCACATTTTTAATCCTTATTTCTCTAACTCTCTAGCACTGCATCTCGAAAGGCAATAATCTCTCTAAATTCATTCTGTTCCAAACCTTCAGAATCACTACATTCATTTCTTCCATCAATTGCACTTTAATGAGAATTTGTCACTTACTTCTGAAATCTTACTTTTCTTCCTGTTTCATTCCTCTTCATATCTAGGTCCATGCTCAGTAAATATTCACATTTTTGCTTGTCTTGATGTTTTTTGCTCTGTTTTTTATGTGATCACAGGTTCTGGTATTCTCTTTAGTTACTTGGGCATCACCTCTTTTTATGTCACAGATAGTTGAAGGTTTTCCCTATCCATATGTGCCTTGTAGGCACCACATACTAGCACTGCATCAGCATCCTATTTCTTTGTTATGAGCATCTTTAGTTCCATTGTTCCTTCCCTCTTAGGGTATGTCTACACAGCAGTATTATTTCAGCATAACTGATGTTATGCCAAAATAACAAAATGTGCATCTCACTACAAGCCTTTATTTTGAAATAATGTTGAGATAGAAGACTTCTTACTACGACTCACGGTAACCCTCATTTCATGAGGAGTAACCCCCACATCCTGGGGACAAGCAGGCATGGAAAGGTGCCGCCCAGACCAGGCGCCTGAGGCTGGAGGGGGGCCATGGTGTGGCTGGGATTTCCACCGTGCTGAGCACACACCAGGTCTGGCAGTGGTGTTGTCCCACAGAGAAAGGACTTCTTTCCCTGCCCACTGGAGGAGAGGGGGGCAGGGTGTTGGGGGGAGGTGTGTGTGAGCAGTAGACACTCCTGTGCCTCTGCGTGCTGTCCCTGGGAGTGGGTGCTACCCCGAGCATGCAGGCATGCCCATGTGCTGTGTGCAGTATTCCTGAGTGTGTGTGTGTCTGTGTGTGTCTCCAAGTCCCCAGCCTCCTTTTATGGTGGCTTGTGCTGGGAAGATAGAATGTAAGAATGTCCCACCACAGTGTCAAGAGTATGGCAGGCCCAATAGACCAGGTGAGCAATAGCACAAAGGTCCTCTATAGCAGCCTCTTGGGATATCCTCATTCAGACTTTTTGGCCTGGGGATCACGCAGCAGACTGGTGCACCTCATGCACCCACATGCACACACTGCTGCATGATCCCCAGGCCAAGAAGTGTGAGTGAGGAGCATGCCCCTGCCCCTAGCTGCCTGCCACCTCGACCCATGTGTGCATGTAGGGAATGAAATGGTAATCACCTGATGGGCCTTCCCTGACTTCTGAAGATGCCTGGGAGACATCCAGGGCATGGGGTAATGGCTCCAGGATGAGCACGAGGTCCTTGCTTGTGGGCACGGAGATGGTGCTGGCCTCGTCCGGCTCCTGTTCCTTCTCCTCCTCCTCCTCCTCCTCCTCCTCACTGGCTGTGCCCCCCAGGATGGCAACAATGGGCATCTCCAGCCCTGAGTCCACTAGAAGGTTGGGGGGAGGAACTGACCTGCTCCCTAGGATACAGTAGAGCTGAGCATAATATTGTCAGGCCTGTGGTGCTGCCCCAGAGCAGGAGCTGTGCTCCCTGGCCCTGGCACAGGCCTGCCTCAACTCCTTCATCTTCATCCTGACTTGCTTCTGGGTGCGGCTCTGACCGTTGGTGACCAGGCTATTGACCATCCGGCTGTAGACACTGGCATTCTTGCATCTGGTGCAGAGATCCTGGAGGTTTGATTTCTTGCCCCCAGGTGCCATTGAGGTCCAGGATCTCCGCAGCAGACCAGGAAGGAATGCATCTCTTTAGGACCCTGTCAGAATTCTGGGAGCTGCCTGAGGCAGTGCTGGCAGCTGTGCGGGGCTTGGCTGAAGTGGTGTGCTGCACCAGGGCAGCAGGGATGGCTGTGTAGGGTCCTGTCATGTGGCACGTTGCGAGCAGAGCCTGCTTCATGCCACAAGCCCTTTCCCTTCTACCTGCAGCTTTTGGGGCTGTGGGATTTCCTGGAGGCCTCTTATTTTGAAATAACTCTAGCCACCATGTCTACACACTCATTATTCCAAAATAGCTATTTTGCAATAGGTGTTATTCCTCATAAAATAAGGGTTACAGAATCCATAATAAGATGCCCATTATTCCAAAATTTTGAAATAACAGGCTTGCTGTGTAGACACTCACAAAGTTATTTCAGAATAACGTCCATTAGTCCAAAATAACTCTGCTGTGTAGATGTGCCCTTTGACATCACAAGGGTAAGTTTCTTTTCATTCAGCCCAAACTGCTATAAGAATCTGCACAAATTTATCCCTTATTTATGATTTGATTTTTTTAATCTCCAATGTATTTTTGTCCAACATGTATGGTTTAAGAAAGAAAAGAACATAAAAATGTTCTTATACAGGTTTTATAAAAACATTGATCTTGTCATAGCTGATTTATTAACGGAATTAGAATGATTCCCTTCTATTCCAGTAGTTCTTTATTTCATCTTTAGCTCCATCTCACTACTTTTCTTCTTCATAATTCCATTTGTTGGTAACAATCATTCCAGTGACAGGAGAATAGGTGAAGTCAACGTTACTTTGAGTTTCCATGACCTTAGCTGCCAAAGATAGTGGTAAGACAGGATATTCCAGAATTGTTTTTAATTGTCATTTAATGTCTCCTTCCACTGTGTCTGACATATGATGCCATCTCTCTTAAACTTATACAGTTTAATATATATGTAGACAACAGCAGCATTGATATGTTACAGAAGAGATGCTGAACCTTTGAAATAACAGCAACTCTAAATTCAGAAATGACCGTAAGTGTGCCCAGAAGGTAATGTAAGAATGGATGAATTTTGTCCAACTATAATGGTTGGGTCACCTACAAGGCATTATCTATATTAGCAAATATATTTTAAAGTTAAAATTAAAAATGGAAAAACTGTCATTTTAAGTGCTCATCTGAAATATTACTGAAGATTTTGAAAGATGCAATGAAAGTTGGAGAAATTATTACAACTTGTTGATGTAGATGTATGTCAAAACATCAACTGGAATTAAATGTCTGGCATCTGAAGTGAATCAACTTAAAAAACAATGAACAGTCCTGCAGCACCTTAGAGACGAATGAAAATGTAGATGGTATCATGAGCTTTCGTGGGCACAACCCACTTCTTCAGATGAATGGAGTTAAGGGGTCCAGGTTGTAAAATAAATAGCAAAGAAAGAAGGGGGATAGGGAGGGAAAGAGAAGGGAAAAAATGAGGAAAATTGTAAATTAGAGTGTCCATTTTAAATGAAGCTGATAGAGTGGGTTCTCAGTACTCTTAAATACCCAGTGCTTGGCTATTTATGTCATTAGGATGTGGAATGTAGCGGGTAATCCAGTTAAGATCTTTGTTTAAATCTCTATTGAAGGTATCAAACTTGTAAATGAAATTAAGTTAATCAGTTTCCCTTTCAAGCTGGTTTTTTAAATTGGCTTGTAAAGGTAGGGTAACTTTGAGATCCATTAATGAGTGCCCAGGGAAATGTTTCCCAACAGGTTTCTGTGTGAATATCTAATTTGCATCCATTAATCCTTTGTCATAGAGAGAGTCCAATCTGGCCAATATACATGGCAGAGGGGAATTGCTGGCACTTGATGGCATAGATCATATTGGTGGATGTGCAGTTGTATGTGCTTCTGATGTGGTGGTTTATGTTGGTATGTTCTGTGATGATGTTGCTAGTATGGGTGTGTGGACAGAGTTGGCACCAAAGATGATTACAGGGGTGGGTTCTTGTTGGAGTATTATGAAGTTGTGATGTGTGGTTGCTATAAATAGTTTTTTTCAGGTTAAGGGGTTGTCTGTAAGTGAGGATTGGCCCCAAGGCCTGTGAGAGCGAGGGGTCATTTTTCAGGATAGGTTGTAGATTGTTGATAATGCACTGGAAGGGGTTAAGTTAGGGGCTGTAGGTGATGACAAGTGGAGTTCTGTTGTTTTCTTTGTTGGGCCTGTCTTGAAGAAGCTGATTTCAGGGTACTCATTTGACTCTGCCAATCTGGTTTTTTTTCACTTATCTGGGTGGCTATTTTTGTTTTAAGAATGTTTGATATAGATCCTGTAGGTGTTTGTCTCTGTCTGTGGGATTGGAACAAATCCTGTTGTATCTTAGGGCCTGGCTGTAGACAGTTGATTAGGAAATGTGTTTTGGAGGGAAGCTAGGTAAATGTTACAGTTGGTAGGTTTCCGGTATAAGGTGGTGGAAATGTGGCCATCATATAATTGTACTATAGTGTCAAGGAAGTAGAGCTCTTGTGTGGACAGGTTCAGGCTAAGTTTGATGGTGGGGTGGAAGTTGTGGAAATCCCTATGAAATTATTCAAGAGTCTCACTCTTGTGGGTCCATATGATGAAGATTTCATCAATGTAGCATAAGTAGAGTAAGAGTGCTAGGGGGTGAGAGCTAAGGAAATGCTCAAGATCAGCCATAAAGATGTTGGCATATTGTGGGACCATGCGAGTACCCATAGCAGTGTAGCTGACTTCAAGGTGTAAATTGTCCTCAAATTGGAAATAGTTGTGGGTGAGGACAAAGTCTCAGAGCTTTGTAACCAGGTGTGCAGTGGCGTCATCAGGGGTAGTGATCCTGAAAGCCAGTAATCCATCATCATGTGGAATGTTGGTGTAAAGAGCTTCTACATCCATGGTGGCCAGTATGGTGTTTTCAGGAAGGTTATTGATATTCTGTAGTTTTCTCAGGAAGTTGGTGGCATCTTGAAGATAGCTAAGAGCTCTGTTAGCATAGGATCTGAGGAGAAAGTCAACATAACCAGATAGTCCTGCTGTAAGTGTACCTATGCTTGAGATGATGGGTCGTCTGGAATTTCCAGGTTTGTGGATCTTGGGTAGCAGATAGAAAATTCCTCATCAGGGATTTGTGGGTGTGCTTGTGTAGAATTGGTCCTGAGTTGTAGCAGAGATTTTCATGCGCAGATGGTCTAGCTTTTTTTGGTATTCTTCAGTAGGATCAGATGAGAGAAGCCTGTAGAATCTGGTGTTGGTGAGTTGTCTGGCAGCCTCCTGTTCATAATCTGTTTTCTTCATGATGACTGCAGCACCCCCTTTGTCAGCCTCTTTGATTACAATGTAAGAATTGTTTTTGAGGCTGTGAATAGCATTGCATTCTGCATGACTGAAGTTATATTTTACATGTTGTTTGCTGACAATGTCAGCTGGTGCACATTGTGGAAGCAATCGATGTAGAAGTCAAGACTCTTATTATGACCATCAGGAGGGGTCCAGATAGATGCCTTCCTCTTGTGGGGTTGATGGGGGGAGGAGCCAGAGAGTCAGTGTGTTGTTGATTGGAAATTTTTTTTTAAAAGGAGGCAGCAAAAATAGGCTTCCAGATCTCCACAGAACTGAATCATCATGGTGGGGCAGAAGGAGACTCCTCAAGATAGAACAGATTCTTCCACCAGGCTAAGAATGTGGTTGGATAGGTTGACAATGTTGCTACGTGAATCAGTTTGCTTACCTGCCAATTCCTTAAGAATAGATTTTCTCACAGTGGATTGCCAGAATTAGGCTCTTAGGACATGAAAATAGATGGTAAGAAGAGATTAGTAGATAACCAGAAAATCTACAATGGTGTAGATTGTACATACTGTGCTGAAGATGAGACTTAATATGCAATAAAAGAGAAATATGAATGTCTGGTATCATATTTCCTCAGACCAGAGAAAGTAGCATGAGGCACATGCCTTTGTGCTGCCACTCATGGCTGACCTTTTCCCACCTTGAGTCTGGATTCTGCTGGCTTGCACTGGTGAAGTTCCAGGGGTGAATCAGATACCATGTAATAGAGCTGGGTACATCATTGGCAGAAAAGAAAGAGCATGGAGAAATAACCTCATACTATATGCCACTCCACCTCTGAAAATAAAATCAACAGGGGTAAAAAATGGCCAGTTATAGCCAATTATCTGTCTGAATCCTACTCTGTACACAGGTATTTGATTTAATAACTCTGCCAATGCTTAAATATCTTTGCATGCCAATAAAGTGATTGAAATTGGAGGGAAAAATGAAAACCTCTCTTCATTCATTGAAGATTATTTTAATTTTTCGTTAAAATGTTTTAGTGTATTCCAGTCTAAAAATCTACACTAGTCACAATTCTTTCTATTTTGATATTTACCAGAATATCACAGATGATGCAACATATTATTTTATTGATACACTATAGGTCAATCATCTATGATGTGCAAACCAAAAATAATACTCAGCGAACTGAAGTTTCTGTCATTCCAGCATTACCTATGATTAAGCACAGAGATGACTCTGCTTATTTAGCCCCACCATTGCTTGAAAAGAAGGAAGGTGGATTGTCAGTGAGCAGCTCATCACTGCTCTATTCCCATTTGGTTCTGTTTTCTTAGACTTCTGTTTTAAAATGTTTTAACGAAAATATGAGGTGAAATATCATAACACCTGTGTAGTAGCAAACATGTTAATCTGAGCTGTGGGCGGAGCAATTATGTAATCTTTTAGACTATTGGCTTATTGTGCTCATTATGTCTTGCTGCTAGAACCTATCCAGGGGCTCGGGAACTCCCATCCCGTTGCTTCTCTCCACCCATTGGCACCCGATATAATCTATTGTAATTAATTGTTTGGCAGTCTCTCACTGAGCCTAATAAGCGAAGTGACACTCTACCAACTGTCAGTAATAAAAGGCCTTGTGCTTGAATCTACACGGTGTCAAACTTCCATTCCTTCAATTCCCATTTGGTTCTCTTTTCTTAGACTTCCATTTTAAAATGTTTTAATGAAAATATGAGCTGAAATATCAATAGGCAAACAAATATATTTAAAAAAAAACCCAGTCATGTAGCACTTTAAAGATGAACAAGATAGTTATTAGGTGATGAGCTTTCGTGGGGCAGACCCACTTCTTCAGATCATATTCTGAAAGTGAATTGGCATGACCATTATGTAACAGAGGGATACAATGAAAAAAGTAAACAAATTACAAACTAACGAATCAGCTACATAGAACAGAAGGTGCGGGCAAGGGGACAAGGAAGAGACAAGGAAGGAGGAAATTGCTTATTGAAAGAGTTAATTAAGTGACTAATCTGGAGTTACTACAAATATCAAAAGGTGGGGAGATTGTCTTTGTAATGTATAAGGTAATTATCATCTATATTAAGGCCCATTCGCAATGTGTTGAATTATAGCATAAATAAAAGTTTGGAAGTCTCCCTCTGTAATCTGGTGTTAAAGTCTCTTTGTAGTTCAGTGTTTCAAAGCTTAGGGATATCTACTCTGGACATTACAGAAGGCATGTATCAACTTTGTTTTAATATTTCTGTATAGTGCTATCCATCATATGAGAACATAACATCTGATTGGGATGGAGAAAGGAATATGACTTTATTTTTTTCCTTTTGGAAAGAATATTACTTTAATGTAGTATCATTAGCATTCTCTTAAAATATCTATAATGTGTGCAAAGTCCAGTCTGGATACCCAAAGTACTGTGTATCTGTAGGCAGTTATTTGACAATATTTGGTCATTTCATTTTTCATGCTGACAGTCAAAGAACATTTTATGTGTTTTGGATTGGAAGAATTATGTAGCTACAGGTTTAAAAAAGCCTGGAAAGGAATACAGGTCCAGGTCCACCACTCTAACAGAGGGGCTATTGGCATAACTCAGAAGGGGGAATGTAAAAATGACTTTATGGCAACTTAACACTTAGTCAACCTTTGGGCTGCTCAGTAATGGACTATGTGCCTAGTGCAAGAAAAAATAGCCTGAAACTAATGTGTGTTTGGCCACAACCACAGAGATCTTTTGGTCAACATTTAATTAAGGAGACTGAATGAAAAATAATTGATTTTGAAGCTGTTAAAGCCATTTTTTTAAGAGCAACACATGTAAATTCCAGGTAATATCTAGTGGATTTCTCACATCTCATCAATCACAGTGGTTTGAATAAGAGTTTAGAGTTGTCTATGATTATTTAAAAAAACATGCTGCCTTGTTACAAAACACTTCTTGTTGAAGAACGCAAATTGCCAACTCATAAAAATATAATTAAATACTGGTTTTGCCGAGGATAAGTGAACCTACTGTTTCTGTTCTATTCTCTTGGAATCTTATTTTGGGCTTATTACAGTATAAGTTAATGGAGGAAGATGGAGCTGTGTATAACTCTACATGATAACATGTTGATTGATATTTAAAAGATTTCATTACAAAAGCCTGTCAACGCTTTAAAAGATTACTTTAAGAGTAGCACATAGAAAAGACAGCAGGATGAGATCACTGCATACTTATATACATGTTCTGCTTTATTGCTCAGCTTTATTTGCTCTATACAGAATGGCTTATGTCACCCTTAAAAATAATCAAATTATAGTTTTGCATAAGCAGAGAGGAATTGAAAGCGGTGAGAGGGCAAAAATCAGTCTGAATAAGACCTTAATATCAATAAGCAAATGTTGAGTAAGTGATGGGCTCAGGAAGCAATAGTCATTCAGTCAAAAAGTAAGTTATTCCTAAAAGTCCTTGCTTGACTTTGCCTTAGGATGATTTGCATATTATGCCTCAAATGAAGGCTACTTTCACTTTGGTGCCTCCCATGGCAATGTTCTACTGTATCATCCCATGTTGGATTTATCTTTAGTTTTGTTTTTATTGATTAAACATTTGATTAAACTCATTTAAATGTGCATGCCCCTGACTTTTATGAATCAGTTACTTAGCACAGAATGAGCCATTTTGAAAACTATTTCTAGTCTGTTGATTTGTTTTTATGAAGACAGATTTTAAATAGTGTGCAGCTATGTAAAATTATGACCTTTTCTTCAGATGGTTATAGAGTATTATTGAATATGTAGCATTACAGATACTGTAAGTTACATTGCAATGGTTTTCAGTAGAGGAAACTGCTAATAAAATTCCTGCAGGGTAGTAATGTTACAGTCTAAGTACTGTGGTCTTCTGATTTTCCAGTTCACTGGCTTAATGCTTTCTGTCTGCCACTCTAGTTAAATATATAAAAATATTGTTTTTGCAATGGCCAACATAGAGGTGTCATGAATTACAACACAAATTATTTGTGTTCCATTTTAGAGGAATTTTAATTGAATATTCTAATAAGAAAGAGAATGAGATTCTTTTTGGGAAGTGACAGGACGTATGATTCTAGAACATTAACTAGACCTTGAGTCCTGAATTAGTTATTATCAAATTTAAAATGTTTGTAAGCTTTTTTAAAATGTTTGTAAGCTTTTTTCCTCAGAGGGGAGTATATTTTACAATCCAGAATCTAATGACAAATAATTCCTAAATTTTGAATAGGTGGGAAAACCAAACAAACCTTCACTAAAGTATAGGTAGAAGACTGGGGCAGAATTCTTTTTCCTACTCACCTGGAGGTGGAAATATGCAGTCAGCTGGACCAAAAGTCATGTACCCTTCCTGTCCTCCAATCCCCAGCGGCCCCCATGATTAGGGAGACAGATGCAGAGGTAGAGTTATGGGTCCTTAGAGGCACTTCCAAGAATATAACTGTCACGGCTCAATTCCCCAACCTGACACTATGTGTTACTGAGTTGGGGGGCCACCTAGTACAATAACCTCTGCAAAACTTATCTCTGATTCCCAGAGAGAAATTTATTCAATCTCAGTCCCCCTGAGATGAGAGAGAGAGAGAGAGAGAGAGAGGACTGTTTCTTCACTGCCACCACCCATGGAATTCCAAGAAAATTAGGGAAGAGATCACTTGGGAAATCCCCTCTCTAAGGTAAAACTCTCCCCTTTGCCCCAACTTCTTTTTTGCTTGGAGTTGGAAAAAACAGAGAGAATCCACAGACAGCAATGGACTCTGCCCTTGTAACTAGGCACTTAGTCCTAAGGACACAACAATCAACCAATACCCATTAATTAGAATAAAAAGAAAACTCTTTTATTATCAAAACAAAACTAGTGTTGCAAGCATATTAAATTGGTTAGGTGGAAAACAGCCACAATTTGATATATACTCAGGGAAAGTCCCTGGGCTGTAATCCTTAGTTACAATAGAGGACAACAATTAGCCAGCTCAGACATGATTTCCAAACCCCCAAACAAGGAAAACAATAAACCCTGATGGACTATCTAAAATTTTCCCTACTTACACATTTCAAGAAGTCCGTTCTTGGAGAGTGAAAGTGTCTCACATATCCCTCAATACCTGGGAGAAACTGCTCTGCTCTCAAACAAAGAAGAGAGAGAGAAAAACTCCTCCTTTCCAGTTCAAAATTCCTATCTGCATTGCTATTGGCTGATTGCCAAACCCTTCCCTAGCCGACACCTTTGCTCGGTACCTGAGTTAACCCCTCAGTCACCAGGTGCTGGTCAGCACTCGTCCTGATCATGACAGTAACAAACTTCTCATAGTATCGTTGCCATTTTAGCGGTGAAAAAAAGTGGAAACCACCAGAGAAATTAATATATTCCAAGGCCAAAAGGGATCACTGTTATCATCAGTCAGACTTCCTCTGTAGTATACACCAAAGGACTTCAATTAATTGATTCATGCTTGAACTACAGCATATGTTTTATTTTAAAAAAACTATTTTGTTTTATAAATAGCAAATGATAGAAAATCCACCACAACCACAAATCATTCCAACAGTTAATTACCCTCTCCGCTCAAAATGTACCCCCTATTTTTAGTCTGAATTTGTCTGGCTTCATCTTTCCGCCAGTGGATCTTGTTACACTTTTGTTTGCTAGACTGTCATTTCTCCAACATTGCTGTACTCAAGGGCTGTGTCTAGACTGGCGCAATCTTGTGCCAGAGCTATGCAAATGAGGCTCAGCGTGGAATATCGCCGAGCCTCATTTGCATAACTAATGAGCCGCCATTTTTGCAGAAGATGCTCTTGTGCAAGACGGAGCTGTCTACACTGCCCCTTCTTGCGCAAGAAAAACCCTCTTGCGCAAAGCCGTTATGCCTGAAAATAATCAGCATAACGGCTTTGCGCAAGAGGGTTTTTCTTGAGCAAGAAGGGGCAGTGTAGACAGCTCCGTCTTGGGCAAGAGCCTCTTCTGCAAAAATGGCGGCTCATTAGTTATGCAAATGAGGCTCTGCGATATTCCACGCTGAGCCTCATTTGCATAGCTCTGGTGCAAGATCGCGCCAGTCTAGACACAGCCAAGGTGTTTAGATTGGGAGATCTATGCACAAATATTTTAGGTCAGATTCTCTATTACTTTTCACACCTGGGTGTGCTAGTTTCCACCAACACTTTGCTCAGTACATTTAATCCATTTATTTCCGTAATCCTGGCAACGTGCAATTTGGTGCTATTACACTACCTGTTTTATGGATTTGTGGAGGATGTGACCTAGAGAGCTCTGCCCTAGAGAGCTCACAATTTAATAATAGTTCAGCTCCACATTTTATCTATATAGAACCTTTACATCAAAAAATACCTATTGATTTGAAAGGTGATAGAACTGATTCCACACTTCCTTGAATTTTCACCAGCAGAAGTTGGTCCAATAAAAAAATATTTATATTTATTATATGAACCAGAACTAATAAATTTGTATCTTGAGCCTTATAGGGTCATTTTCACCTGTGCAAATGTCACCTAGTGAGAGTGTGTTACTGGTCTCTCTGTGTCCATTCATCAGAGGATATGAATCTTCTACAACCTTATGTAGAGACCATCAGATTAACCTATAGCAGCATGCTTTTAGGGGAGATACCTACTTACATCACTAGTATGCTTACCAAGAAGTGGGATGTCATGATGTCATGAAATATGTGCAAGCTGGTACCAGTCATAATTTCCCATTCATTTACAAGGGCAGCAGAATTTTATAACTATCCAATGTGTAGTCAGCTAAAAGTCAGACCCAATGTTTTCTGTTAAATATAACTGGAGAATCCTGATTTTGATGAACTCTGACTCTCAGCAATTCTTTTAACATTTTTTATTCTTCAGTTTGCTCATCTGTAAAATTGGATCTAATAATATTCAACTATTTAACAGTATTTTTTGTGAAACTTACATGATGTTTGTAAAATACTTTGTCAAAGTGTCCTATCTAATATTACTTAGTGCAGAGTATGGTTATGTTTTTCAAACACTACTTTCATTTTGGAAAATACAGCTCCATGCCCTAGAGGAATTTATTTTCACCTGTTATTTAAATAAGTCACATATGGTAATGAATTTACTTTAAATGAGAGTTTTAGTGAAGGGTGATGATAACATCCAAATAAAGCAGCAGGGCCATTTCTGAAGACTCCTACAGACTGGGAATTAAAAACAGAAGGCAGAAAAGCTCTGTGTGAGCCTTAATCTTTTATATCTCGCTCTCAAAATTGCTTAATTTTGACCTTCAATCTTGTTTCTACTAAAACAAATTAAAACTCTTTTCTGAGTTAAGAAAGCAAACAAAAAAAAAAAGGAGTTTGGGCAGTTTGGTTTGTTTTTTTCCCCCGGAGTTCATAACCATTTACTCCAAGATTCCCAAAGTTTCCAGGCATGTTTTAAAGGGTTTAACTGAATCAAGCACTAAACTAATGATGCAACATGATCGTGTGGATAAAGGTCATTATTTATTACAGGCATTAGTTACAAAAAACACTTGACAAAACATTAATAAGCTATTATGTGCTGTCTATCTCCCTTTCTGCCCACCTCCTAAACAGAGACAATCACTTCACATGCCATAAATCTTCCTACAGCTACTCAAGTAGCCCATCCCTCTGACAACCTTCTTGTTCTAAAGGAAAGGTCTGTTAATAATTCTTACTACCAGCATGACTGGTAACAACCCAGCATTCAGGGTTACTGCCTCAGACAGCTGGACCATGCTCACTGCTGGGCATCTTTAGTAGGTATAGCATTTTCCCATCTGTGGGCCCAGCTAAATCTGCTGGCTAATGAATAAGGCAGCAGGTTTATGGCCCAACCACTTCTGGTTTCATTAGGATGCTTTGTGATTCAGACAGTACCTGAGCTGTGCCCTGTTTTAAAGGAATCTGTGCCCACCAGTGGCTGACCCAATAAGCTGCATGTGGCCCCATGGACCTGAGGTTTACCACCTCTGTATGGGTGTGTCTACACTGCAGGGCTTAATTTGAAATAAGCTACACAGAGCTATGTCTATTGCGTAGCTTATTTCGAAATAGGGAGCATCTACAGAGCACTAATTTTTAAATAGAGCACTCTTCCTCTGACTTCCCTTATTCCTCATACAATGAGGGTTATAGGAGTCTGAGTAAGAAGTCCTCTAGCTTGACAGTATTTTGACACTATTTCAAAATAACTGCTTGCTGTGTAGACATGGACTAAGTTATTTCAGAATAGTGTTAGTTATTTCGAAATAATGTTGCAGTGTTGACATACCTATTATAGGTTCATACTTTTAGTATTTGAAGATCTTGACTTCTGACGTCAGTGTCAGCCCCAGTGAAGTGTTGCATGTTTGAATTTAATAGTTATTTGATACTATCAAAAACAGGTTCAAATTGATGTAATCAATATTTTCAACCAGAGACTAGTACATCACTATACAGATTACAGTAACAATAGATATGTTACAACCTTTATGTAATATAAAGGGCTGGCCCATGTGTATGTCTTCTTTGTAACTGATGAGATAATGGCAATTTTCCCTCCCCAAACTTTGTCTTTTATAGGGTGTGAGACAAAGGAGGGAAACCTACTTTCCCATGACCAATTTCACCATATGCTATATTGTAACATTTTTGTTTACCTCATTGCCTATAGATTTACTTTAGAGTATTTTATGTTACATTATTGATATGTAAAAAGAAATTTAAAAGACAGTCATTATTAAATAAAAATTAAATTATTTAAAATGATTAAAGGTTTAGAAAATATGACCATGAGGGAAGATTGAAAGAATCATGTTTATTTAGACTGGAAAAGAGAAGATTGGGAGCAGACAGGATAAATATTTTCAAATACCTAAAAGTTTGTTACAAAAAGGAGGGTGAAAAAAATATTGTCCTTAACTTCTGATGATAGAACAAGAAGCAATTAAATTAAATTGCAGAAAAGGAGGTCTAGGTTGGACATTAGGAAGAACTTCCTAATTGTTAGGATGGTTAAGCTTAGAAATAAATTACTTAGAGAGTTTGTGGAATCTCTATTGTTGGAGTTTTTTAGAGCAGGTTAGACCTGTTAGTGATATTTTAAATGGTGCTTGATCCAGCCATGAGTGCAGGTGACTGAACTAGAAGACTTCTCAAGGTCCTTTCCCATCCTATGATTGTATTAATGGTTGTAAAAACTAACAGTTCTTAATGAAATATATCTTTTGATGAGTCATCCACTGCAGAAAACATCTGCCATAACAAATATCCCTTATCAGTCACACAGTTTTGCTTTAATATATACCAATGCCCACTCTTAGCAGTTTGGGGGTGAGGGCAAACATCATGATTCTCACAGATCTGGAAGTGCCATCTATGATGGATGATAGCTGAACACTCAGTCTTGTGAAATTCCTAAATATAGGTCACTCACGGGGTCTAAAACAATACTCTGACCTTTCAAATGCAATATATTCTTTGCAAACATAAAAAAAGACTGTGGGAAAGCAGTTAACATGTAATTAAATTATATACTAAAAGGCTTAATATTTGCTACAAGGTACAAACACAATGAGCCATAAAAGTGGCCTCAGCCATGTTAAATATTGGCAAACCAGAGCTGTCCAAGCCATCTCAGCTATACAAGAATATGATTTTTATTTTAAAAAGAATTGAGATGGTAAGATTATTTCTTGCTATTCCCCAAGTTGAGAGTCTGGTCAGCTGCAAGTCATCTGGCCCTCCCCCTAAAGTATATATGCACATATACAATTTAAAATATAATAAATAATAATTAAATATTTTTATTATATTTATATATTATACTAGCAGAAATATCAGGTGTCGCTCGGGGAAAATATAGTAAAAGGTGTGATGAATGAACTATGTCAATTATATTAACATAGCATATTTTATTGGAAATACTTTTCTCTTAGATATAACTTTAAGAAATTAACATAGCTAGTGATGTGCTTACAAAATGACAAATCCTATAGGGTCTCTTTTCTCAATCCCCACAAATCAGGAAGGCCCATCTTCCCTTAAAGAGTCTATGCAAATCAATGCCTGCAGCCTTCTTGCCAGAAGCCCTGAGAAATGGAGGGGATGTCTCCTGGGCTCTGCAGCAGCAGCAAATCACTGCTCCCCAAGTAGCCACTCCCCGAGTGCCTTCAGTGCATGCTCCATGGGGCAACCTGAATGGACTTCCTAGCGGCAGCTGGACTGGTTGCATTGTTCAGACAAAGCGAAAGACCTTCAGACCAGGTGCAATGAGTGATATCTAGATGTTCGGAACATGCAGCACCTGAACGTACATGTTCTAATGAGAATAGGCTGTTCTGAGTGTACTGTGTCCTCCTCAGGCTCCATGGTGCTCAAAACCTTGTCCTCCTGCCCACCTCCTCTTTGTACTGTGAGCTGAATCCTGCAAAGTGCATAATGCCCGTGGCACTTGCTGAGAATGCACACAGCCCTGCCAGGAGAACACACACAGACCAAAGTAGGGCGAGTGGTGGGATGGCTCATTTGGGTGTGGGGGGAGGGAAGCAATTTTAATTTCCAGAAGGGGTTCAGTCGAAACCCGGCTGTGTGAAGATGTTGAGAGGCTGTGATAGCTCGAGGCTTCTCCCAGCCACAATTAGCAAGGCTAGACCCCAGCCAGAATCAGCCACATTTGGGTCTGTTCTGGAGACCTGCTGGTGCTCTAGTATAGGGGAGGTTGCTGATTCTCTGCCCCACTGCAGCCTCTCTCCCATGGGCTTTCCCTTGATGTTGCTGCAGGTGCCCACGTACTTTATCCTCTAGGATCTTGTAGTTGCAGTTTATGTGACACGCTTAACAGAAGAGTCCAGCAAATGCCTGTGATCAGGCACTACTAAAAGCTAATTATCAGTGGGCCCAACTGGGGCTCTGGGGGACCCGGGGGACCGATTTCAAGATCTAACCAATCCAGTTATTGAAATTAGGAAATCAGTAGTACACGTTCAAAATTTGGTGTTTCTAGCTCTTACCTTTTAGGAAATTGTTGGGACACACAAACAAACAAACTTTCGAAATTATTTATAAGAAGATTTATATTTATTTGCTGGAGTGCTTTTGAAGGTCCACTTCTTACCCCTTTGGCTACACGTGGAATCAATAGAAGTCTCTAAATGGTGGTGTGTGGTCAATTCATTAACCGAAACATGACATCATTAACTAAAATTTACCTGAAATGGACCCAGTGCAACAAAATACAGATCTTTAGTCTTATGTTGTAGTTCCCAGCCTATTGAAGGAATGGAAAAATATTTTTTTTTCCACCAGCTCCCCTTATAATCTCTTGCTCCAAAAAAACACATGCTCTCGCCCTATCCAAACATTTTAGACAGAGAAGCAGTCCTTGTGGGATAGGGTGAGATCCTGGGTCTCTCTTACACACAATAATAAATAAAAACAACTGAAAATTAGAGGAATTCATAGTTTTCCCAGGAAACTCCAGATGTTTTCAAGAAGTAAATATTTAAATCAATATTTCAGTCATTATATTCCTTGGGACTGAAGAAGATAACATCACACGTTTAGTCAACTGGGGTCAAAATTGTAGTTGGTCCGTTCCCCAGTAAAAAATGCACATTGTTCTGCAGGAAATGGGTGAAACAAATATTATCTGCATTGGTGATTGAAAGTTCCATTAGCTTGGATTCAAAACAAGTTACCCTGAAGTATTGCTCAATGTCTGACTTTAAAATAAATGTGAATATAAAAATGAGAGGCAGTTGGGGTTTGAGACACAACTTTAAAAGTGTGTTCATGATCAGAAGAGTGACTGTACAACTGACATTTTTAGTCAACAGATCATCTTATATCTTCTTATTTATGTTTCTGATGAAAATTAAGTAATATTTTTCTTTTTCTTACATCTTCTACCAATGATCTAAGTTATACCTGAATGATCAGCATTGCTTTCTGAAACATAAATACTAAACATAGTATTTAAATTCCAGTATTGAAATCTTTATTGGTGGTTATGAATGATCCAGAAAGAATGCATGTTTTAAATCCCAGATTAAAATAGCAGCTCTGAAAGTTGAAAAGCGGATCCTGCGTGTATTTAAGCAAAGAACAAGATTTTCACTGACTTCCATCAATAATCAATAGTGAACAGAATTCACTAGTGAAGAATTAGATGGTTACAAAATAACATTTTTTAGAGAAGAACTGCATCTTATATTCTCTCTATTGTCTTCTTCTTCACCTGGTTATAGAGAAACTCATATTTTTGGGAAACAAACATATGTCTTGGTTTTAAAAATTATATGCAGAAAATATAGGTCCAGTACTGCTATGTCTCCAAGGCAAATCATGAATGTTAATGTTTCTTTTAAAAATGACTGAAGATGAAAAAATATTTTCTATTATTTCTTGCAATTTTATCTCCTGTCTGTTGCACTGCTATTTATTCTTCAGAGATGTTACCTGAAATACCAATGTAATTTTCCAGAATTAGAAGCATGTTGTCTATATAATGTTGTAAGCTTTTGAAATTTCACTTTGATGCATTAGTCCTTGCAATACAGTTAAAATAAGTCATTAAAAAGTTTTGAGTATCCTAATGTATACTGCACTGGTGTGTAAATAAAGCATTTAAATCACAAGGTAGAAATAGGATAGCTATTGAATATGAAGAAATTATTGTTGATCTTGAGCTGTTAGTTAGATTCATAATTACAACAAAGAAACCTTTAAATCCCTATTAATTTTACTAGTCAGAGATCTTGCCTCTTCATTCATCTATCAACATAGTAAATTTTCTAAAGGCCTTCATCTGGGAAATACTTTTATTTTCTAGAGTCTAGAATTTAGACTATTACCTTCACACTGGTGAACAGCAATGCTTTGAAAGTACTTTCCATTTATTAGGCAAAGTAAATGCATGTTTTTCTTTGTGCCATATTTTCTTTGAGGGTGCCAATTTTCTTACATTAAAAAACTTGTATCCTTTCGTGAAGAGGTGAACATAGCAAAATATGGCCAGCTTCCTTGCTAGTGGACAAGACTTTAGGATTCATCTTAAATGGAGCCCATAATATTTTACTATATGTTAAAATTCAGGAAGACATGTAACATAAGCATGAAGTATAGATTTCACTACTAGAGCTAAATGAATTTGATCAGTAGCCAGTACTTTAAAAAAAACAGCTTGGGGGAGAATTCAATTATTCATGAATTCTGGTTAAATGTGGTGAATAGTTCACTAAATGAGAATGTGTCAAATGTGTCAAAGCAGTTCATTTTTACATTTTAAAATGAACACTTTCATTGTAAAAATGTGACTTTATTTTTTCCAGAGATTTAAAATAATGTTTTTTGTTTGAAGTTAACCATCTTTTCAGATTGTTTGTTTATTTGTTTGTTTGTTCAGTCACCAAACCAGAAAAAATCAATTATTTAGTGAGCTCTGTTCACTAGTAAGTATGGAATTAATATACAGCATTTTCTCAGGCGAAATTCAGCCCTGATAACACTAAGGATGAATTGGATCCAGTGTGAATTATAGTGTCTTATGTGCCTATTAGGGAAATCCCCAGCTTTATAGAGAAATGAATCATATAACATTATGCATAAGAAAAATATAAGGAGAGAGAAAAACAAATGCAGTATGTTAATGCAATTCAGAGAAATGTGATAGGTTCCAATGGGCTCTTGTTAAAATTTCATAACCAGTTTGAAGGGAAGGTTGAGATGGTTTATTTCTCTTTTCGGAGTTCACCTCGATTTGGAAGTGCTTAATTTAGCTCTGTCATAGACTATTTCTTGGGATTTATAGAAACACTTCTGAATTGAGAGTTGTTTGCCCTTGGAATGGACTATTGCTCTCAATGGAATATATTTTCAAAATATTGCCTGTTCGAAAAAATAGCCATCAATGGTGAGGAAAAAATATAAGGTTGTCTTTCTGTTGGGCTACAGTATTGAATTTCAGATATAATTTCTTTGACTTCAGAGCTTATTTGACTTTTTTTTCTCAGTATTTAAACTGGGGCACCTGAAGTTAGGTTCCTAGCTAGGTATGGATAAAAGTGGCCTGATATTTAGAATTATTCATGTTTCCCATTGAATTCCATGGGCGCTGTGGATAAAACAAATGGATGTAAGTGTCTAAATGATAATTGTTATTGATACATATCCATGAAATGATGGTTAAAATAAAAAAAAAAACTCACAGAGAACAGTCTTATGATGACCTTCACTTAGAACAAACTGAAAGGCCATATGGAGTGAAGTCATGAGGTCACTTGGGACATGTCAGTGGCAGAACTAAGTAGAACATAGGTTCAGAGAACTACACTGTCTATGTTAACCACTTAAAATCCTGGGACTTGCTATTTTCCTACTGATTTTGATGATCCCACTGTTTTCAGGGAGCAAATCCATTTATGCACTCAGAACTTTGCATTTCCTGATATTCAGAGATTTATGTTTTGGAGACTTCACTTTCCACTTTTCAGCTCCCCTGTTCAAGAGGGGTTTGTGTGCTGCTATAATACCTTAACTCTGCATTAGTGACATCTCGGGGCACTGAATATCTTTCAGTGCTTGTTTGTATTATTTCCTCTTTAGTTCACCATGGAAACTGATGCTGCAAGCCTTTTCACTGCAGATATTCTAATTTAGATCCTGAATCTCTAATTTAATTCACCTATTTGAGTGAAGTGAAGTGAGTAAAATGAGAGTCAAAGAGTCCTCATGCATCAGTTAAATGGCTCATCTGTGTGCTTTTTCTATATCTTTGACAGGATGCAGAAACAATGAAAAGCTAGTTTTGAAAATATTCTACAGAAAGGGAGTTCAAAGAAATTATTAATTCTGATTTATGGCAAAATTCCAAAATACCTGCCTTCTTTTCATATAACATGCATTGATTGGGTTCTGTACGGTCAAAAGATCCTGGCACAATATACAGGATTTAGTCTCACCTGTTCACTTATCTTGACATCAATACTGTTTTGAACCTCTCCATAACCTTAGTAACTTTCCTTCCTTCTTATGTTTCCTGTCTAATTTCCTTTGACATCCCTTTGTGGCTTTCAATTGCTTCCTATATTGGAGAATTCACATCTAATTCTGGGTATGTCTAGACTACACGCTTCTTTCAAAAGAAATTGTCTAGACAGCCACAACTTTTTTTGAAAAAGCCATCTGCTTTTTCAAAAGAGAGCACGCAAGCAATCTGGATGCTCTGTTTTGAAAAACCCCTGTTTGCTGTCAAGAACACCTTTTTTCGAAAGAGCTCTTTTGAAAAAAAGCATTCTTCCTCGTAAAATGAGGTTTACCACTGTCAAAAAAAACACCACATTCTTTCAATTTAATTTCAAAAGAACATGGCGGCAGTCTAGATGCTGGTGAAGTTTTTTTGAAAAAAGGCCACTTTTTTCAAAAAAAAACCCTGTAGTCTAGACACAGCCTCTATATCCAATCCAAAGTCCCAAAGTTGGACTTGGTGCAACTCTGTTCATATCTTACATACCTAAGAACATTTAAATTGAGCAGCTCTGGGGTCCCAGTGCATATTACATGCAGTCAGTTAGGCTGGGCATGCTATGTATGCCATCTTTGTCTAGAAGGCTTCCTGAAAAAAAGATGATTAATGAAAATTAATTGTATGGGGAAAAAACAATGGTTTTGGTAAGTCAAAATAAATAGCACATACACAGTAGATCCTTAGAGACAGAATACACTGCAGGCGTATCTAGACTACGCTAGACTTTTGAAAGAGGATTTTGCATATCTTCTTTTGAGCTCACTTTCAAAAGCAGCGCTTTTGAAAGTGAAAGTAATTAAGACGTGGTTTTGTCGGCGAACCCTCCCGTTTGTCGACAAGCCACTTTTCCTTAAAAAATGAGGTTTACGCAGCTTGTCGACAAATGGGAGGGTTCTCTGACAAAACCGCGTCTTAATTACTTTCACTTTCGAAAGTGAGCTCGAAAGAAGATATGCAAATTCCCGCTGAATTTGCATATCCTCTTTCTAAAGTCTAGCGTAGTCTAGATACGCCCCGTAAGGCCATTCTGTATTTTGCTTAAAATAGCTTGTTGATGCTGCTAAAATAATTGGTATTATTATGAGTATATCACTGTTCTTTGTTTCCAAAACCAACATACTAATGAAGTGGTACAGCTCCATGGTACTTTTATGAATATGCCTTAATCCTGTAGATTTACCAATATAGTTAAAGCAACATGAGGACTGTACAAAGAGAAGCCTAAAGTACTCAACATGGATATTTCTCAAGTATTGAAGAATGCTTCAAAATGAGTACAAATGAAAATCTTAAACAAGAAATAGTCTGGTAGCACTTTAAAGACTAACAAAACATATAGATGGTATGAGCTTTTGTGGGCACAGCCCACTTCTTCAGATGACCGGAGTGTTGGAGGTCCAGAATAAAGAATAAAAACTGCACATCCAGTAATGTGATCTATGCCATGAAATGCCAGCAATGCCCCGCTGCAATATATATTGAAGAAACTAGACAGTCCCCATGAAAGAATTAATGGACACAAATCCCCGCTCCCTCTTCCCCTTTTTTATTCTTGGTTCTGGACCTCCAACACTCCGGTCATCTGAAGATGTGGGCTGTGCCCACAAAAGCTTATGATACCATCTATATGTTTTGTTAGTCTTTAAAGTGCTACCAGACTATTTGTTGTTTTTTACGTTTTTTGTGTTACAGACTAACTCAGTTACCCTCCTGAAACTTCAAAATGAGTAGCATTCTGTAGTTACAATATTTTGTAGATTTTGATGCTAGTTGTGATCATGATAGGATGATCAGCCTATTCACTGTTAATGAAAGGAGACTAATGTAGAAAGTGACAATGTCTGAACTTATATACAGTCAAAATATTTGATACTAGAAGACTAAACTGGCCTTGCCTGGGTCCTTCAGGGCAAAGGGATGGCAGTGTGGAGATTGCAAGAGCCAGGGCAGGGCCTTGTGGATGTGGAGAGAGGGGGTGCAGGGCAGGAGGCTGGGTGCATGCAAGAGTGAGTGCTGAGGAATGAGGAAAGGCTCAGGATGGGGCACCCTATCCGGTGGGGCTTTCTTTTCCACCCCTGGCCAGCAGAGCTTTCTCTCTTCCCCCAACCTCCTTGGCTAGCAGAGTCTTTTCTCTTCCCTCAGCCCTCCAGCACTGTGACCAAGGGCTGGGGAGAAGGGTTGAAGGCAGGGGGTTACTTAGCTGGCAAGATGGCAAGCACCATCCTCAGCTTGCCACTCTCTTGGTGGTGTAGCTGCTCCCAATGGTCACTCTGCAGCATTGCATCCCTCCAAACAGTAGGCCCATCCCTCTTCATGTTCCGGAAAACAGGCCCATTCCCAGCACTTCCTGTTTTCCTAACACAACCAAACCCTGACCTTGCTTTATGTTAGGGTAAGAGGAAGCTACATACCAAATTTGGTGGACTTAGCTCTTACCATTTAAAAGGAGTTCTTGAATAAATGGATGTGCAGACACACAGCCAAACAGACAGAGGGACTCACAGACACACACACTCTAAAATAGATATGTAAATTACTCAAAATGTTAAACAAACTACCATATCAGTTGTGTATCAAATCTATATCATTCTCTTTCTGCTCTCACAGATGTTACAAATAGATTATTTTTCCTTGAATATTTTGCCTCAATCCAAATCTATGACAGCACAAAGGGCCACCGAAAGCACAACTTTTGGTCAGATTAGCATGGGGGATAAATCCTACCTGACCTTCCCCCAAATGGTCATCAACAAATCCACTTGTTCAGAGCAGGAGTAATGAGAAGACAAGTAAACTAGTCAAAAGAAGTGTGTTTACTTCAATCAAACCCCAGAAAAAGGAGTAAATGGAATAACCCCCAAAGACTTTTACTCTTGGGCCTAACATCTGATCTCCCAGTCCAAAACATCACCTATGTGCCTGGTCAGTCTAATAATCCCAACCTAGAAAAAGTTCACAACCTCTAGCAGACTATTCATCAACATATGAAATTCTCTTCTCCCCACTCACTCATGTTTACATAGGTCAAGAGGGAGAAGAAAGGAATCCTCTTAATTATACCCAGGCTGTTCTGTTTATTTGCTTCCAGCTGATTTCAGGACTCTGCCAAGTGGTGTGGTCCCAAACCTCCAACTACAGCCCGAGCTCAGAATTCTACACTTCAATTAAACAGTTCTGAAGTTTGAGCCCCATGAGCCCAGATAAGATTGGAAAGGCAAATGGTGAGTGTCTAATAGCAGCATAGAGATACCCTTAAAGTAGGACTGGGGGATCTATGGTGCACCAGCCATACATGGTTCATCAGGACAGTTAGTTTCTTTACATGAATGCTCACAGGCACTGAGCCCCACAGATCCCCATGGCCGTGGTTCTCTGTTCCCAGTCAATGGGAGCTGTGGGAAGTGGTGCAGAACAGGCCACCATTTTCCATTGCTCCCATTGGCCAGAAACAGTGAACCACAGCCACTGGGAGCTGCGAGTTGCTGTATCTGTGGAAGTTCAGGAGATTATATCTGTTCCCCACTTCTGGCTTAGAAGAATAGCAGAGTCTAACACAGGTAGAACAGGAAGGGGAAAAAAGCAATGGTAATGCACAAGGTGATTCAGAAATATTTCAGATGTCAGACACTTAGAAAATAAAAAGATGCATTCAGTAGGTTATTAGCACTCTTGAGCTCATTTATCTCTTTTGGTTTGAATTTTTTATCCTGTCACACTGGCATATAGCATTGAGAAATGGATAACTATGCCTCCAGTGATAGCCAAAAGAGTCCTGATGAGGAGGTGGAAATCTGAGATTCTGCCCACATGCAATAATTTGTGAAGTGATGCATCTGCAAAGGCATAAATAGAAAAGAGCAAATGACATCCCATAACCATATCACAATTACATAACAGTGGCATGGAGTTTATGTTTTTAAACTGTTTAATTGAATAAGTTTTCCCTCTCTCTTCTATCATATTTTAGGTAACTAACTGGTACCTATATTTCACTGAAGTTGCTTTGCAGAACTTTTTTTGTGATGTAATTCTCCTTATGTGTCACATTGCCATATATTTGTATGATCCTGGAGTTAGGCAGCCTAGACTAGTGGTTAGAATAAAGTAATCAACAGGTCTGGTGGGCAGAGCAGGCATGGAAGTCAGAGAATAGAAATGGGAGTCAGGGTCACAGTCAGCTTTCAAGTACAAGAGTCAGGAAGCCAAGCTAGAGTCAGAACACTGAATCAAGTTGAGTATTGAAGCCAGAAGTTGAGCCAAAGGCAGAGTTAGGATTGGTAACCAATGGTCAGGAGCAAGGTGAAAGAGCAGGAGCCAAACAGAGGCTATGATCACTCACAGAACCACAGTAAAGCGGGACCCAAGAAGGAGGAGCAGGTTTCAGTAACATGAATAGATCTGAATTGTAGGAAGCAAGGAAAAGCAGGATCCAATGTGATAACAATTCAAAGTCAGCAACACAAAGTCAACAAAGCTAAGTCAGATAGCCACCTTGGCGTATTTGACAAGTAGCAGGTGTGAGCCAATCAGTCGCTGGTGGGCTTATGAAGTCTTATAGAACTTCCTGTGGGGCCTTCCAGGTTTAGTGAGATGTTGCTTCACCTATCTCCGTTAATGAAAGGACAGGTCAGAGACCGAAAGCCCTGAGCTCTACACTTGGATTCATATATAAAGAGTCAGGTTCAACTGTTTTTATCCATAATCTATTATTGTGTTAGAATCATAGAATGATAGGACACAAAAGGACCAAGGTCATCCAGTCTCCTCAAGCCAGGATTAAGCACTGTCTAGACCTTCCCTGACAGTTGTTTGTCTAAACTAATCTTAAAAATCCCCAATGATGAAGATTCCATGACTTTCCTAAGCAATTTATTCCAATGCTTATTCATCCTGACAGGAAGTTTTTCCTAATGTCCAACCTAAACCTCCCTGCATGCAATTTAAGCCTATTTTTCCTTGTCCTATCATCAGAGATTAAGGAGAATAATTTTTCTTCCTCCTACTTGTAATAAACTTTTAGTTACTTTAAAACTGGTATTTTGTCCCCTCTGAATTCCTTCTTTTCCATATTAAACCAATCCAGTTTGTTTAATCTTCCCTCATAAGCCATGATTCATAGACCTTTAATCATTTTTGTTGTTCTTTTATGGGCTTTCGCCAATTTGTCCACATCTTTCCTGAAATATGGTGCCCAGAAATCGACACTCTGTTCCAGTTGATGCCTAATCAGTATGGAGTAGAATGGGAAAATTACTTTTTGTATCCTGCTTACAATCTGCTAATACACCCCAGAATGACATTTACCTTTTTTTTTTTTTGCAACAACTTTATACTGTTGATTCATATTTAACTTGTGGTCCACTATGATGTCTAGATCCCTTTCCTTAGTGTCCCATCCTAGGGTGTGTCTAGACTACATCCCTCTTTCAACAGAGGGATGTAAATAAGACACTTCGAAATTGCAAATGAAGCTGGGATTTAAATATCCCGCGCTTCATTTGTATAATCACGTAATGGCGCTCTTTCGAAAAAGCTCTATATTTGAAGTTGAAAACCACAGTCTAGACACAGTTCTTTCGAAAATAGGAGCTGTTTTCGAAA
The DNA here is from genome assembly GCA_032595735.1 of Pelochelys cantorii. Classification (NCBI taxonomy): domain Eukaryota; kingdom Metazoa; phylum Chordata; order Testudines; family Trionychidae; genus Pelochelys; species Pelochelys cantorii. The sequence goes on from CM064326.1 coordinate 92,919,271, forward strand.
GAACTGTGTCTAGACTGTGGTTTCAATTTCAAAATAGTGCTTTTTCGAAAGAGCACCATTACGTGATTATACAAATGAAGCGTGGGATATTTAAATCCCAGCTTCATTTGTAATTTTGAAGTGTCTAATTTACATCCCTCTGTCGAAAGAGGGATGTAGTCTAGACACACCCCTAGACAGTCACTTCCCATTTTGTATGTTTGAAACTCTTCCTCCCTAAGTGGAGTACTTTGCATTTGTCCTTTTGAATTTCATTCTACTTACCTCACATCATTTCTCCTGATCATTTTAAATTTTAATTATAGCCCCAAAGCACTTTCACCCTTGGTATCATTTGCAAATTTTGTAAGTGTGTCCTCTGTACAATCTTCTAGATAATTTATGAAGATATTGACCAAATCCCTAAAGAAGCCCACTCATTATGCCCTTCCAGCATGACTGAGAACCACTGATTACTACTCTCTAGGAGTAGCCACTGTACAAAGGTGCCCTTTCACCCACCCCTTTGCCGATTCCTCAGTGGCATCAGCGGTGCACACCAGTTCGACGTCTGCCTCCCTCTAGTCCAGCGGGAGCAGGAAAGTCTCGACTGATGACTCCCTTTTGTCCCTCAGCCAGGGAGTGCAGGATAGGGGGGCCTGGGCCCGCCCTCTCTCATGGGCCTCAGCCCAGGGCCCTAAGGACAGACTCGCCACACATCCTGTCCGGCTGGTGGGGGATGGTCCTGAAACTCACCAGCCCACTGGCAAGTCCTAGGGTGCCCTGCCCTGGGCTACTTCCTACCCTGCTGGCCTCAGAGGAGCTTCCCCCTGCCTCCGTGCACCTTCGCCGCCCTTCGTTACCCCGCCTGGGTCCCCCTCCTTCCTTCGGGTCCCCTCATTCCTTCTCAACCTTGTTCCTTCTCCACCTCCTTCTTGTGTGATCCTGGCCCCCTTTTATTCCCCGTCCCCTGTCGCGCCCCCTGACGTCACCCCCCACCTCCGGGCGGGGCGCCCTGACGTAACCCGCACACCTCCGGGTGGGGCGCCCTGACATCACCTGTGGGCCTAGGGGTGGGGCGCCCTGAAGTCACGGGCATGCCCCGGCACTCAGCGTCATGCCAGCATCTGGCTCCCGTGCCCCTCAGCTGTGCTGCTGCTGCTGAGCAGCGTGCACAAGGGGCCGGCGTCTTCCGGCTCACCCCGAGGAGCACAAGTGCTGCCGTGGGGTTAGTGCGGGGCGGCTCGGTCCCGGCTGAGCGGGGCCGACTTGCCCCATCACAGCCACCTTATAACAGCTTCATCAAGTTTGTAATGGAAAGGCCGCACAAGATTATACCAAAAGCCTTACAAAATTCTAGGTATAACACATCTAATGCTTCCCCACTATATACAAGTTTCAAAGAAAGCTATCATTTCAGTTTCACAAAATTGTACTTGACAAATCCATGTTGACTGTTAATCACCTTATTATCATTCTTAATTATTTACTCCAATATCTTTCCCGGCACTGAAATTAAGCTGAGTGGGATGTAATTCCCTGGGTTATCCTTATTTTCCCTTTTTATGGATGGGCACTAAATTTGCCCTTTTCATGTCTTATGGAATCTTTGGGTACGGCTACACGAGCTCGGTAGTTCAAGCTAGGTAGGGTAATGAGGGCAAGTGGAGTTGCAAATGAAGCCCGGGATTTAAATATCCCGGGCTTCATTTGCATGTTCCTGGGCGCTGCCATTTTTAAATCCCCCTTAGTCCGAACTCCATGCCCGCAGCTACACGCGGCACGGACTAGGTAGTTCGAATTAAAGATCCTAATTCGAACTACCGTTACTCCTCAAACTAACGAGCTAGTGTAGCCGTACCCTTCCTGTCTTCCATGAATTCAAAGATAATAGCTAATGGTTCAGATATATCCTGAGTCAGCTCCTTGAATGTTCCATCAGGCCCTGGTGATTTGAAAACATCTAACTTGTCTGAGTAATTTTAACTTTTTCTTTCCCTATTTTAGTTTCTGATCTTACCCCATTCTCATGGGCATTTCCTAAGTTAGCTTTACAATAGCCACCAACCTTCTTGGTGAAAATCGAAACAAAGATGTCATTAAGTACCTCTTCTATTTTCACATTTTCTGTTATTGTTTTCCCCTTTTCATTGGGTAATAGCTCTATTCTATCCTGGGTCTTCCTCTTGCCCCTTATGTGTTTGCAGAATGTTTTCTTGTTATGCTTTATATCTCTGTGCCTTGGCCTTTTAAATTTTGTCCCTACATGCTTGTGTTATTTGTTTATATTCACCCTTTGTAATTTGACCTAGTTTCCACTTTTTGTAGGATGTTGTTTTGATTTTTTTAGATCATTGAAGATCTCCTAGTAGAGCCAGTGTTGTCGCTTGCCCTACTTCCTATCTTTCCTCTGCAGTGATAGTTTGTTCTTGTTCCTTAATAATGTCTCTCTGAAAAACTACCGAGTGTCTTCAATTGTTTTTCCATGGGATCTAAATACCAACTTCCTCAGCTTGCTAAAAGTCTGCCTTCTTGAAATCCATTGTCTTAATTTTGCAGCTTTCCCTCTTACCATTCTTTAGAATCTTGAACTTTACCATTTCCTGATCAATTTCACCCAAGCTGCCTTCCACTTCATCAACCAGTTCCTCCCTTTTTGTCAAAACGTAATCTAGAACAGCCTCTCCCCTAGCAGGTCTCTCTGCATTCTGGAATAAAACATTCCAAGAAGTTGCTGTAGTATTATTTTTATATGAAGTTGAATAATTTTTAAGAAGTCACATGAGTCAGTCCCCTTATAACATAATGCCAATCCAAGAAACTTTCAATTACATACTGGGAAAGGGAGGAAGCATAAGTGTGATTGCAACAGCGAACTGTTCCACTGCTACTAGAAAGGCCTGGGTATGGAAGGAGGTGGATATCATTATAGAATCATAGAATGCTAAGACTGGAAGGAACCTCAAGAGGTCACCGAGTCCAGTCCCCTGCCCTCATGGCAGGACCCAGCACTGTCTAGACCATCCCTGATAGACATTTATCTAACCTACTCTTAAATATCTCCAGAGATGGAGATTCCACAACCTCCCTAGGCAATTTATTCCAGTGTTTAACCACCCTGACAGTTAGGAACTATTTCCTAATGTCCAACCTAAACCTCCCTTGCTGCAGTTTAAGTCCATTGCTTCTTATTTTCCTCAGAGGCCAGGAAGAACAATTTTTCTCCCTCCTCCTTGTGACACCCTTTTAGATACCTGAAAACCTCTATCATGTCCCCTCGTAATCTTCTCTTTCCAAGCTAAACAAGCCCAATTCTTTCAGTCTTCCTTCATAGGTCATGTTCTCTAGATCTTTAATCATTCCTGTTGCTCTTCTCTGGACCTTCTCCAATTTCTCCACATCTTTCTTGAAATGTGGTGCCCAGAACTGGACACAATACTCCAACTAAGGCCTAATCAGCACAAAGTAGAGCGGAAGAATTACTTGCTTTTTTTGCAACAGCATCACACTGTTGACTCATATTTAGTTTGTGGTCCACTATAACCCCTAGATCCCTTTCTGCCGTACTCCTTCCTAGACAGTATGTGTGAAACTGATTGTTCCTTCCTAAGTGGAGCACTTTGCATTTGTCCTTATTAAACTTCATCCTGTTTACCTCAGACCATTTATCCAATTTGTCCAGATCAGTTTTAATTATGACCCTATCCTCCAAAGCAGTTGCAACCCCTCCCAGCTTGGTATCATCTGCAAACTTAATAAGTGTACTCTCTATGCCGATATCTAAATCATTGATGAAGATATTGAACAGAACCAGTCCCAAAATAGACCCTTGCAGAACCCCACTTGTTACACCTTTCCAGCAGGATTGTGAATCGTTAATAACTACTCTCTGAGAATGGTTATCCAGCCAGTTATGCACCCACCTTATATTAGCCCCATCTAAGTTGTATTTGCCTAGTTTACTGATAAGAATATCATGCGAGACCGTAACAAATGCCTTACTAAAGTCTAGGTATACCAGGTAATATAATCACATATATGAGCTTGGACTTGACTGTGGATATTTAGGCTCTTTTCCATTTGGAAGACATATCACAGGTACCTTTTATGAGGATGGTAACACTCCCTCAGAATAGTTACTGTGTCAAAGCCAAAGGTGGGTTTGCCTCCTATTTTCCTGGTCACTAGGATGGAACACTTAGACTTTCTTTAGGTTTGCAGATACATGTAGGGTTCATTTATTCACACTGAGGAGACTGAATCAACACTCATTGCAGTAGGTGGCTATTAAGGATGTTAAATAGCGAGTAATTTGCTAGTCGAGTAGGCACTTCCATATTCCTCCTTTGAAAAGTACAAGAGCCCCCCGCTGGGGCTGTTGTACATTTCAAAGGAGGAATATGGAACTCTGTGTGCAGCCTGGGACCAGTGGGAAGTCCCACTGTCTCTGGGCTGCATGCCGCGTGCCAGCTTTGAAATGTACAAGAGTCTCCAGTGGGGACTCTTGTGCATTTCAAAGTGGAAGTGCCTTCATGGAGCCTGGGGCCAGTGCGGGATTCAGAGTCCTTTGCTGACCCGGGTTCCCTGTGGCACTACTGCTTTGAAATGCCACGCAGAGCCTGGGTTCAGCTGGGACACCGGGCTCTGTGTGGCACTGCCGCTTTGAAATGCTGTGGCTGTCCAGCTGAGCCTCAGGGCAGCACTGCATGGAGCCTCGGGTTAGCTCTGTGTGGTGCTGCTTTTAAATGTTGAGGCAGTGTTTCAAAGTGGCAGCGCTGCACAGAGCCGAGTACAAGCTCCTTGTGGCACTGCCATTTTGAAGTACCCCCTCCCCCTTCCCCCTTTGCTGCCTCTATCTGCTTCTATCCAATAAGCTAGTTGACTAGTCCTTAACCTCCTTAGTGGCTACACATAATAGTAAAAGGCTCTGGCAGTGGTAAGGCAGCAAGAAAAAAACAGTCCAGCAGGTCCCCTCTTTTTGCTGCAGGAGTCTTTCACTGCAATGATGAAAGATTCTGATGGGGGGAAGCTACCAGAGCCTTTCCTTGCCACCGGCCTCGTGCCAGAGTTTTTCACTGCTGCCAGAACTTTTGTTGTAGTGAGAAAATGCTCCAGTGGTGGGGAAGCAGAAATGGTAGTATAGACATGAGAGGCACTATTTGAACAAGTAAAGGGACATGTGAGGTACATACTTAGGTTTCAGACATGTATGGCACTCTACTCACCCAGGCAATGTCTCCCTATCTACAGCACTGTTTATATTTGTGCTAGCCTGGCATGTTTGTACTCTACATGCTGCTGCACGTATAGAGATAGACTTAGTTTCTGTGTGCGCATGGTACTTTTACAAACATGAAATTAATAATACACTGCATATTTATGTGAAACAGTGCTGTCCCTGCACACATCAAATGGCCAATAGTTCATAGAAGCACGGGAACAAAAAGCTAAGCCATCTAACACAGCACATCCTTTAGTTCTTCATCCACATACATATTCACTGCCATAACAACTGTGTATCACAGACTACTCCCAGCAACCTTAAATTTATCCCTCCTTTAGTGCCTACCTGTCATGAGTGAATACCAAGACAGCCAAAGAAATAATTCATTCAGAATCCCATTTGAAAGTCTTCCTTTTAAAATATATGAAGAGAAACCAAACAAAACTCAAAGGGAATAAAAACTAACATTGTGTAAAATTTCAAACCCGTTGGCTCTTTACTGAGAAAATGTGGAGTTTATGCTCCATTTTATCCCACTTTACAATGCAATTTTGACGATGGAGTTGCAGCCAAGTATCTCTATTAGAGAGATACTTGTCCTGTTTCATGTATTTTATATAGCTTTAGATAAAAAACATTATCAAACCACCCCCCTATGACTATTTGGATACAACTTTTCTCCTTTTTCCATTCCCAACCTAATAACAGTGGGAATGAAAGCTTTCTGTTCTGCAGTTCATCTTATAAACAGCTTTCCACTATCTGTGGTCAATCCTTTATCTCATTTCAAGTATATTTTCCCTTCCCATGCCTACTTCTCTTAAAGTGTCTATTCCTCTGTTATTTACAAACTCTCTGGAGTATTTTTGGATAGTTTCCATGAAAGATACTTTAAAGTTATACTATGATCATTTTTCAAAAGTTCATAGCCTTTGTGGTTAAGTTCTGCTAACTGCATTTCAAGTTTAGAGATTTTGGTGACAATGTGAAAGATGAATCACCAGATAGGTTGTGCCAGGCCTGTGTAACTTGGTCATACTAGTCATGTCCATAATCTTATTATGTACAGTAGTGGTAAAACTGGACGAAATTTTGTTCTGCACAGTGCTTCAGAATTCAAAGTTGGAGTAAATTTTCTCACCCCAAAGTGAATTGCTTGATGACAGATTATGTAACTGATTATTATTGGGAGGTATAAAATAAATACGGGTTCTCTATTGGCAAACAAGTATTCTCTGTGTTGATACCAATATTTTCCCCTTGCATCTGCATCAAACTATTAATTTGATAAGTACATTTTATTTCAGGAAGATTAAAAGGAGAAAACTTGCATCTGAATAATAGGTACAGTGGGACCTCAAAATTACAAAGACCTCAAAACTTGAGGTTACTCATAATTCTGAAATATTTGTAACTCTGAAGAAAACATGTTCTTTTTCAAAAGTTTACAATTGAACATTGACTTAAAGAAACTTTGAAACTTTCCTGGGTAGAAGAAAAATGCTATTTTTAACCATCTTAACTGAAAAGAAGCAAGCACAAAAACAGTATTTTTACTGATTGTGCCCGATTTTGTACTTCTGATTCTAAATGAGTTGCGTACTGGACACATCAGTCCATAACTGTTGTGTTCATAACTCTAAAGGACCTACTGTATATATTGCCAGTGAGGGAAGTAGCAAACACTCTAAAATCATAATGATTTCAACTTAAGGGAAACATCTACACTGATATTTTTCTGCCTGAACTTTCAGACTCTAAGAACTGTGTTACCATGGGCAAGCTACTTAGGCCTGGATCCACAAAGGGATTTAGACACCTAAGGCCCAGTTTGGGCATCACTGTAATGCACACATACACCTATTGATGCTACCTAAGCTCATAGGTGCCTAAACTCAAAGACCACCTATATTTCAACTGTGATAGTTCCCTAGGCAGCTAAGTTTCAGTCTCTGGACATATGTATTCCTGCCACACTGTAGGTATCCAGATGCCTATTTCTCACCAAAGCAACAAATTAGGGGAGGACAGATATACCACCTATCTCACTTATGAAGCCAAATCTATAGGTACACTCAGAGGATGCCTTGAACAATTCAGACCCCATTCAAAATCTGGCCATAAAATTGTTTGTTTCACATTTACTATGGTTGTATATGCAAATATATTACTAAACTAGTTGGAAAGTTGTTGAGGTTTTGCTTTTATTTTGTTTACCCAACCAGGTGAAAAATTTTCATGGAAAAATTGAAAGTTTCAGCTTTCATTCAAAACCTGGAAATATTTGTTTGCAGAATGCAGATACATTTTGTGGGAAGAAAATCATTTGGCTGAAAACCTAATTGTGAGTGTTTCCCATAAAAATTTTCCACCATTTCTCCACACCTGCTGTCCTTACCTCCCTGGCATCCTTTGTCCATGTTAAGTGACCAGATAGCAAGTGTCAAAATTCAGGATTTTATTTTATTTTATTTTGGTGGGGAGGGTATAGTTGCCTATATAAGACAAAATCACAAATAAGGTGCACCCATGAAAACTCATGATACCATCTACATGTTTTGTTAGTCCTTAAGGTGCTACTAGTCTATTTGTTGTTTTTTAAGTGTTTCCTGTTACATACTAACTCGGCTCCCCCTCTTAAGATTAGGATGTCTGGTTACCTTATGTCCATCCTGTGTCGTTCCATTCCTTCACCTTTACATTTTGCTTATCCTAATTAAACCTCACCTCAAATTCTCCCAACATAATCAGGGAGCTAACATAACATTTCCTATCATCATATCGATATTGCTGCTTCTATATTATAATGTCTTTACCCTACACTTTGTCTTGTTGAGTGAGACTAATCTTTCCATGGCAGGGACTGTGCTCCTCTGTAAGATGCTCAAATTACTGGGACCTTGATGTTGGCTGGCATGATTAATCATACTTCCCAATAAATCAGACATTTATGCTAAATGTAAATACTGATGATTCTTTCCACTTTGAAAAACAAGAAGAATGTGGTCACTGTGAAATTTTCCTCTAAAGCAATTTTAAAAAATTCTCAAAAATTACTTATTTCTTATAAATCTACCCAGAAGCTGAATGAGTTGGTGAGCAAATTGAATATGATCAGAATAAAAGTAAAAATCCAAACTGCAGCCCCTGATGCTGGATAAGATCATGATATAGATGTAGCACTTAAGCATTGAAAGCAATGAGAATCCCCCTAGAAATTGCACACTACAAAAGTTTGTATAAATGTTTCACCTGGGAATTTCCACTTTTGCCAGCTGGTATAAATTGGTGTAGTTGCACTGCCCTGAATGCTGATTTACACTGTTTCAAAATCTATAACGTAACATGGCTACAAAGCATAAGCACGGTCCAGTGGATAAGGACCTTATTTGCGTCATGGGAGATTTAGTTCAATTCCAATCCCATCACAGATATTCTGTGTCAACCTGGGTGAATGACTTAATCTCTTCTTGCCTAACTTCCCCAGCTGAAAAAATGAAATTAACTGTATTTCCTTACAGGACAGGAATCTTGTGAGGATAGATTCATTAAAGCATTGTTAAGGGCTCAGATATCACAACAGGGTTTGTATGTGTCAACTAATCATCTAAAATAGCATCTGATTCACTGCCTTGTCATTTTTAAGTTGAATTTGGACAGAAGCAAAGGAAATGAGTATCTTGATTAAACAGGCTGGTAACTGATTATCCTGGACTATATTTTATGCACTTCTTGAAATGTTCACTCAGATTCTCCTCTCCTCTTTTCCTCTAACTGAAAGGGAAAGAGGGACGAGAGTAGGTGGTTTGAAATTGCCTTTACCCTTTCTTGGTTTTGGAGGCAGACCCTGGCACAAGTTGAAGCAGCCAGATAGCTGCTACTTGAAAATGTTTAAGCTTGTAGTAACCTCCTGTAGAGCATTATGCTTGAACAAAACAAAGTGCAATTCCCCTTCAATTCCCTGTTTCATCTTGTCCACCCAACAACATGTACCTTATACCAGGTACGGGAAATGTAAAGCCATCACATTGGCTTTACACTAGCCAAAGAACCCTTTGTCTCCTTCATAACAGTCCCTTGGCTTTATAAATCTCTGGTCAATTGTCACATCATACAGAACACTTGAAGGTTCATAGTTTCATTCTCTCCCTCACCCCAGTTCTGAAAATGTGTATGGAGCAGATCCAGATACACATTTCCCATTTCATATTCTGCTAACTTTCAGTGTTGATAGATACAAAGAACCATGAGTGGCATACAGAGGTCAATCATTCCATGAGCAGTAATTTATGCATTCTCGCCATTCAGTACTCATAGAACCTGCCCAGCAGGGAGGAAGCACTGGGAGAAAGGGAGTATTACTCTGCACTAATGAAATAGATATTAGTGGATCAATAGTATGCATTGGCAGAATACAATCCCTGGCAGAGAGGTAACTGGTATTGCTTCCTCTCAACTATGGATATGCTGCTTCCATGCAACTGCTAATTTGGAGGCAAATTCTCGGATTAAAATGAACATGGCAATTCACTGGGAAAAAAAATCTTAAAACTACATCAGTGCCTTGATGGTTTTGGAATAGCATGCCTGTCCCTATACAGTGTAATTGATTATGAAAATTGATAATTACATGTTATTATAATAATTACTGTTTCTCCTAAATAATCTGCATATTATTTATAGCTTTGAAAAAAAATTATTTCCCTAACAACATTCCTGAAGATGTGTACATGCATTTACAATACTTTCTTAACAACTGCTTCAAAAAACTAACTGAATATAAAACTTCATGTCAGACTAAATAACGGAATTTCTATGCAAAACCCAAGCAGCATAGTTTATAAGCTTTTTAGTTATTAGCTCATAAAAGGCAGTAAGTAGAACAATAATACACAGAAACCAACAGGAGACTCCTAAATTGTTAACTTATCACTAAGAAATTATGACTAGATGGTATTCCTTGAGAGTTGATGAAATGCAGCTTTGAAGGCTGTTTGTGTGGAGGAGGACAAAAAGCAAAAACAGTGAGATAATAAAAGTAAGTTAGAATACTAAGCATGCAACTCCTATTGCTTGCATAATTTTTCTATGAAAAATTTAACAGATGTAAGCCGTTGTAAAATATGGCTCAATTATACTGACTCCTCTTAAATTCAAGTTTAAAAAAAATTTCCAACAGATTTGCTGCAATTGTGAATCTGTTCAGAAATAATCAGTTAGCAGTGTTTATTGCAAACTATTTGGAACTTTTAGCCTGACTATCCTCCTTCTGCCTCTCCTCCCTTTTCCCTCCTCCCCCAAAGAAAAAAGAAAAAAAAATCTAAGATCTAGTGTTATGTGGGAAGATAGTTTTCTGGTGTAGTATATCTGAGTTCTACGTCTGTGATATTAGGTAAGATATTTTGGACAGACATTTTAAAAATGTAGATGTCTACAGTGATGCACATATGTTCATTTTCATGCTCCTAAACAGCATTGTTGTCTCACTGCCTCGCAACTGGAGTGAGCCCAGCACATCTGAATCAGTCCTGGTGTTGATATGCTTAAATATGAATTGAGGTGTTGAACTTTAGACACCAATATTTGAACATTTTAATCTCTGTACTAGCCTCCCTGATTCTTACACTGAACTGCTACAGTTCATTCAAAACACAGCTTCTCAGATTGTCTTGTTTGCCTGTGGTTTAGAAAGCATCATAACCTTTTATTTTTTTTCCACTTGATTTCCCTAGTTTCAGTGCATCCTATTGGAACATCTTACCCTTACCTTCAAAGCTCTTAGCATTCCACCTTTTGCCTTCTCTGTTCCCCTAAATAGATCACTTTCTTGAAACAAAAGAGATTCACATTTCCATACTCTTCGGGCTAACTACACAAAGGGTACTTAAACATGTCTAAATCTAAATTTGATGGCCCTACCACATTAAAATCCACAGCCCCAGATTAAGCATACAGACATCCTGTGCAACATATGGGGAGAACAGGGGCCACAAAAAATACATTGAGGTGAGTTATATAAGCTAGCTTTAGGAAAGGCAAAGGGAGCACAGCACAGATCAGTGTTTATTTTTTGCTCCCAATCAGTACCTGGCCTGGGACAGGGAACCTATTGATCCAACCAGTGGGCCAAATTTGGTGTTGAATCCTGGTCATGTGCTACTCAAAGCACGTTTCTTATATGCTAACAAAAGGAAAGCAAAAGAAAGTGTGTAGCCTAAGACCTACTCCTTAAAATTTAATCAGTTTGCAAACATGTAGAAGATAATAATGTGATAAGTAAAATCAACATGGATTTGTCAAAAACACATTAAGTCAAACCAACCTAATAAAGTAAAAACTTTGTTATCCAACATATTGGGGAATGAGGGGTGCTGGTAATTGAATACTTTGCTTAACTGAGAGTTATATTTTATCAATGAAATACCAATTTTCAAAGAATTAAATAAAATGGCAAATGAAATTTAATGTGGGTAAGTGTAAGGTAATGCATGTTGGAAAAAATAACCCAAATTACACGTACTACATGATGGGGTCAAATTTAGCTACGACAGATCAGGAAAGGGATCTTGGAGTTATAGTGGATAGTTCTATGAAGACATCCACGCAGTGTGCAGCGGCAGTTAGTAAGGCAAATAGGATGTTAGGAATTATTAAAAAAGGGATAGATAATAAGACAAAAGATATCATACTTCCCCTATATAAAACTATGGTACGCCCACATCTCGAGTACTGCGTGCAGATGTGGTCTCCTCACCTCAAAAAAGATATATTGGCATTAGAAAAGGTTCAGAAAAGGGCGACTAAGATGATTAGGGGCTTGGAAAGGGTCCCATATGGGGAGAGGCTAGAGAGACTGGGACTTTTCAGTTTGGAAAAAAGGCGATTGAGGGGTGATATGATAGAGGTATATAAAATCATGAATGATGTGGAGAAAGTGATTATAGAAAAATTATTTACCTTTTCCCATAATACAAGAACTAGGGGACACCAAATGAAATTGATGGGTAGTAGGTTCAAAACTAATAAAAGGAAATTTTTCTTCACACAGCGCACAGTCAACCTGTGGAACTCCTTGCCCGAGGAGGCTGTGAAGGCCAGGACTCTATTAGGGTTTAAAAAAGAGCTTGATAAATTTTTGCAGGTTAGGTCCATAAATGGCTATTAGCCAGGGATAAAGTATGGTGCCCTAGCCTTCATAACAAGGGCAGGAGATGGATGGCAGGAGATAAATCACTTGATCATTGTCTTCTGTTCTCCTTCTCTGGGGCACCTGGCATTGGCCACCGTCGGCAGATGGGATGCTGGGCTCGATGGACCTTTGGTCTGACCCAGTATGGCCATTCTTATGTTCTTATGTTCTTATACAATGAATAAAGTATAAAATAATATACCGTTACTCACCAATCCAATAGTAGTTCTGCACTGCATAGTTGTTAATTTCTTGAAGCACTTAGGTTTATACAGATAATGTTTTCTATACAGTAGGTTATCTGATAACACTACATATCACTATGGATAGCACAATAGAAAGGCATAGGACCTGGGGTTCTTCAGGGATTGGTCCTAGATCTGGCTCTGTTCTTCATAAATATTTTAGATAATGACACAGAGAGTACACTTACAAAAACTGTGGGCGATACCAAGCTGAGAATGGTTACAAGTGCTTTGGAGAAAAGAATTAAGATTCAAAATCATCTGGACAAATTGGAAAAATAATTTGAGGTAAATATGATAAAATTTAATAAAGACAAACGCAAAGTGTTCCTTCCTAAGTGGAGTAATAAATTGTACATATACAAAATGGGAAATGACTTGCTAGCTATCATAACTATGGGAAGGGATCTGTGGGTCATAGTGGAACCACAAGCTAAATATGAATCAATAGTGTAGTGCTGTTACAAAAGAAGCAAACATTATTCTGTGATATATTAGAAAAAGTGTTGTAAGCATGACACAAACATAATTCTTCCAAGCTACTTCACGCTGGTAGGGCCTCAACTTGAGTATTATATCTAGTTTCGAGTGCCAGATTTCAGGAAAGATGTGGACAAATTGGAAAATGTCCAAAGAGCAACAAACATGATTACAGATCTAGGACATGGTTTGTTTAATCAAGAAAAGAGGAAAAAAATTAAGTTGTAAAAGAGTGAGAAAAATGTTCTTCTTAACCCCTGAGGTTATAGACCTAAAATGCAGCCAGGGTGATATATAATCGATATTAGGAAGGACTTCCTAATTGTCAAGGTGGTTAAGCACTGAAATAAATTGCCTGACAAGGTTGTGGGATATCAATCATTGGAGATTTTTAAGAGCAGGTTAAGCAAACACCTGCCAGGAATGGTCTAGATGGTGCTTAATCCTGCCATGAATACAGGGGACTGGACTTGATGTTGTCCCAAGGTCCCTTCCAGTCCTGTGATTCCATTGTGAAAATATACAACATGGTTGCACTATTTTGCAAAGATAACAAAAACCTTTTAAAGTCAACAGGGTATAAGAATGATCTTTTCCATTACAAGAAAATAGCAGGACTGATTAAATGATATGTGTTAAGAGCTGAAGGTTAAACCAGTAGAAATCAACTTTAATGAATACGTGTTCAGTCTTCACACAACAGCTGCTGATGTAACTCTTGAAGTATGAAATTCAGATTGAGACCCATGCTGAGAAGCCATGCTGAAATATGCAAGAATCACTATTAAATATGTAACATTTATGAAACACCTACAATTAAGCACAGCTACTCAGATATTTTTGTTCCTTTTTCATAAGAAGCAAATAATAACCTTTGAATTCATATGCAAAAATTACTGCATGGATTAGGTTAGTTCTCACAAAATGTTAGTTGGACAGCACTGAACACATCATGTGCTGCCTTGATGTTCTAACCTGATTCAAATAAGGTGCATTAAGGGGCAAGATGGACAAGTGTTTGATACCACCTAGAAATCATGTTTTAGGTCTTCTTAGTGACCTTCTTCCATCCTACTTTCATCAGGTCAAAGATGATTCTCACAAGCCAAGTTAGTATGCAGTGCTGTTGTAACCATGTTGGTCCCAGTATATTGGAGAGAAAGACAGTAGGTGAGGTAATATCTTTTACTGGATCATGAGGTAATATCTTTTATTGGATCGACTTTTGTTGGTGAGAGAGATGAACTTTTGAACCATACAGAACTCTTCTTCTTCAAGGCATAGAGAGGCCTAGTCTACATTATTGTGGGCCATCAATTTAAGTGATGCAATTTCAGCTACATGAATAATAACTTCACTGTGGTAAGTTCACAGCTGATGTTTTCCCATCAACTCCATCTATGCTTCTTGTTCTGGTGGAGTACCAGGGTTGACAGGACAGTGGTCTACAATGATAAATTGACCCCGCTGGATTGATAACTGCCTGTCGACCCAGAAGGTAATTATGACATGCCTTTGTTCATCACTCTCAATAACATAAGTTGGCACGTTAAAAGCTATTACCTCGCCCACCTTGTATCTCTAAAGCCTGATCTATGCTACAACAGGGAGAGCTTGGTGGACAGTCGGGCTCCCAGAAGGGTGACTCAAGACTGGTGTCTGATTGGCTGCCCCATTCCCACCGGGGAACAGGGAATGGGAAGCCAAGAAATCCAGTGCAGCTGCCCTGATCCTGGCGAAGATTGGTGGGAGGGGTGGAGGCTACCAGTAGGAAGCTGTGTGTAGAACTGACAGTGTTGACTCTCAGGCCCTCCTCCCATTAACCCTCTTAAATTGGTGGAAGCATTCCTGGTGAGGATACACACCAGCAACAAAAGAAGTGCATTGTGGACATGAATTTTACTGAAGTGGCTATAACATAAGTTAACATAGGTCGACTTATGTTCATAGTGTAGACATGCCTTTGGGAAGTTAGTAAGCATTCAGAGCAGTGGATGGTTGGGTGACTATTTGAGAGAACAGACCCTATTTAGCTATAACATATATCTTTTCATTTGATTTAAGTTTGTTCCATTTGATATTGTCAATCATTTGCAGATGCTTCATTTGCAGATGTCTAAATACCTTTCAATCTTGACAGAGGGCACATATTTCAGTCCCAGAGGTTAATATATTAGCCACTAAAGTATTAATCCTCAGTTTTCTTTTCTTACTTATCAAGGTGTTTTGTTTGCAAAAGATGATTTTAATGACACCCCATTACTGCTTTTCTCAGTATCATCCATGTAATAGACAACCAAACTCAGTCAGCTGAAATCACCAACAATCTTGATTGCATATTGCTCAATAAGATGCTAGAGTCCATATCCTTATCAAAATCATTGATTGGAAGAACTTGGGTTTTACTCCAGTTAATTTTCAGTTTGACATTTATGTAGTCTCATTTTATGCTAATGGTTTTAGAGCAAGTATGACAAAATCCTAATACATTTACTCAGTTTTTACTCACACATTACTTAAGGAAAAAATCCTCTGGCCTTCGAGGAAAATCCTGTTTGAGGAAGGGATGAATATGGACTTGTGTATTTATTTCCGTATACCTTTTTGTTAAATACAAGAAAATAATTGAATTTTAATGAAGGATATTTTAAACATAATCTGGGGTCTGCTATCAACTAAAAATGAATTGGAAATTGAATCTGAGATGTAAACTGTGGACTCACTCTTCTCACTCTTTCTTCTGAGTTGTGAAAATAAGCAATGTTTTGCTTCAGCAAAGTTCTTAACTTTAGACAAGTGAGTAGTCCCAATGCTTACAATTAGACACTTGCTGAAGTGCTTTGCTGGGGTCAAGGCCTTCATGGTGTTCCTCTGCAGAAAAACTGCTTAAATCTGATGCTGAGGAATCCTGGAATCAATTTACTGATTTTTTTTCTTTTGATTGAGTCAATATAGCAGTCTGGTGAGCAGCAAAGTAGTTAGAGACTTCAAGCATTTCCATTATAAACACATTTTCAAACCTTTTTAAAAGGCAGGGGTAAGATCCCCCCCCAGGCTGAAGCTTGGCACACAATGTTTCATCAACAGAAAGAATTTTGTTTTTATATTTGTTTTCCCTCACCTCAGAAATAATCAGTCTGGGAGTCCAAATAACAGGAGTTTGACTCCATTTACCCTGCCTCTCATTCTCACAACTGAAAGAAAAAAGATATTGAACAAAATCTTCAACTAGTGTAAATCAGCATAACTCCATTACCTCAATTAATGCTCGCTAACATCACATAAAGCCTGAATCCTTATGTTCAGATTTAAATAGATCTCCATTTTTAGAATAGATTCCACTTTCACTGGATATTTTGCAGCTCACTCTTCATTACTTAAAATTCCTTGTTCTGTTTTGAGAGCAGGGGACTAAAGAGAAAAGAGACACATTTTGTCCCTAGTCCTTCACCCTCTATGAGAGCCATGTGTGAGACTGGGAAAATGAATGAGATGGATTCATTCAGGATCCCCTGTTTCAATGCATCCTATTTAAGCATCTTGCCTTCAGAGTATTTGGCATTCTGTCTTTTGCCTATCCTAGTCCCCTAAATAAGTGCTCAAGCATCCTTTGTGAAAAGATTCAGGGCTGAACATCTATTAAAGTGGGCCTACAGGCCATCACATCCAATAAGAAAAGCAAAAGTGCAGCATTATAATCTTCTTTATGGTATAAGTGAGGGAGGAGTGGAATAAGACAAGTTATACCACCTTTATATCGTCCTGGAATGTCTATATGCTAGGAATTTTTTTGGTGGGCAGTTCTGCTGCCCTAACAGCCCCTTTAAGATATGATAGTGACATAGGGGACCACAGGAAAACAGAATAGTCTCATTTTTAAAAATTTATATATATTATGGTACTGCCCAGAGGCCTCAGTTAGGATTAGGGCCCCATTGTGTCCAGCCCTTTTAATTCTGAAGAGTTTGGGCAATTTTTATTCTGAAAAGCATCCGCTATAGAATTTATAAGGGTATCCTTAACCCTCCTTCCACCCCTCCCTTCAAGTCCCACCACTACCTTCAATGCTTTTTCCAAGGTCCAGAGTTGTACAGAAGCAGCCTCTAGTCAAGAAGGAATAGACAGTTTTCTCTTTCTGTTTACCATTATACTTGAAATGGTCTGGCAGATTATACTAATTAAAGGAGGAGAAATAATTTTCCATCCTCTGGTGAGGAATAAAGAACTTCTGTAACAACTCAGTGTTAGCCTTCTATGAGAGGACAATGCAAACTGGCACAGCTCAATTAAAAGGCCTTGTTTCAAATCTTACATGGTTTTTGATGAGCAACCACCACACTTCTGACCATCCTGAAGTCCCTGGGCAAACATCACTTCTATATGAAGGGCTACAATGGTGTAAAAGCTGATTTTTTCAGTGTTCGATTACTGATTATCTCAACTTATATCTATTTATGTTTCTTTACAATCATTGTCAGGTCTGAGGAAGCTTTCTTCTTACTATTCTGTCTGCTCATCCCTGATTTAGTCAGTGATGCCATAAACCAATATCTCTGAATTCATAATTTATCATCATAGAAGACTTGCAATTTCACAAACAAGAAAACGTCCTTGCTGAAGGAGTCATTGGGATGATTTTGCAAGTCATCATACCAGCTATGTTTACTCAGAGTATGTATTAGTAAAGGCACCAACGCTTCTCAGAAATGGTTTACTTTTAATATAAAATGAAAAGGCAGATTGGAATTGGATATGATCAGTTCAGTTTACATTAGTAAACCAATGTGGGGAGTCAGGACCAGATTTTAAAAGATTTATATGTTTGTAAAGTTGCACATAGATGCCTCCATGCATTTGAAAGTCCCATGAGATACCTATCTCCCACATGAAAATCCCACCGTGGGCCTAGTTGCACCTTTAAACACCTCTAAAAATCTTGCCAAAAGTCACAAAAGTGTATAAATATTTGTTTTGAACTTAAAGCATCTGAGTCATCCAATTGAGGTTAATAGGATTGTTAGAATACACATATTCAGACCGGCCTGTACAGGCTGATATAATAATACAACTATAGTATTAAAGTAACTAACTAGGTACAGAAGTATAAAACAAAGAATCAAAATCACAAATCTGCTTGTGTATGGGACTTCTCTCTGTTTGAGGTGTTGTTCTTTGGCTAACTAACCAGGGCAGCCATAAAGTGGGAAGCGTATAGTCAAGTACCGACATTCCAAACGTGTCATATTGAAATAAGGTAAAATTAGGCTTTTAAAGAAAGTAATGCAAACTAATCTTTTAAAAAAAAAAAAAAGATCCTTGAAGGTTTAAGAAAAACATGGTTTTATAGCTTTCTGTATGACATGAATTCACTTATCAATGACTGTGGTTTTGAAACTCTCATTTCTTTATTGTTTTGTCTTAATGGTCCTTACTTTACTATTGTTAATCTATATGGTCTCTGTCTAGTTGTTTAATTGTTTCTGTCTGTTGTATAATTAATTTTGCTGGGTGTAAATCAATCAAGGTGGTGGGATATAATTGGTCTGAAAACTATGTTACAATTGTTAGTTTTGGTTAGTAAAAGCTGTCAAATAATTGGCTACGGTACAGCTGAGCAGTACTCAAGTTTTAATATATCAACTGAGGTAAAGCAGGAAGTTGGGAGGAAGACATTGGAGTCATGTTGCTAAAGAGAAGAGAAGATGGGAACAGGGAACATGGACATAGGCAAGGCTCTGTGGCATCAGAGCTGGGAACGGAACACTGGAAACAGACTCTCTCAGTATATAGAGATAGACCCGACTGATATGAAGGGTTTTGGAATCATATTTGCTGGAGATTAACTGCAATGAACATCAAATTGTCTGCACTTTAGGACTTCTGGTCTATTGCTCTCTGTCTATGTGAGAAGCAGGAAAGTGAGAAGGTAAAGGGAAAAGCCCTTTAACTGGGATTACTCACGGAAAATTAATCCTACACTTAATAGGTCTGCTGGATCATGAAACTGTATTAGGCATTTATTACCCTACTTATTTACATTACACAAAATGAACTAGATTGTGGCTAATTTGTAAATTCATTTACATGTTGAGTTGGTAGATCCAAGGAGAGAGCTTCCATTACACACTGCACACATACACAAGTTTTGGTATTTAGCAAAAATGAAGATTACTGAAAAGTCTGTCAGATAAACATTGTTGTGACTTACACCCACACAATAACTGATTTGGCAGTAGCATTGTATATTATTGCACAATTCAGTTTTCTAAGTCAATGGTATTTTAGTGATTTCTTAAAAAGTTTCGATAAGCACAGCAGCTATCTGTGTGTAACAAGTTTAGAGCAATAAACTGTCAATAATCTCCAGCACACGTGCGTGAAAACTATATTTTCAAGCATTAAATACTTTGTACCGTTGCTCTAAATAAAGAACATACTTCTGACTCATCCCTGTGATTGTCAATCCCTTTTCCTTGAATATTTCCACTGGTTCCCTCTTCTTCACTTCATCAAATACTAGCTGCTTCTTATCTTTAAGGCCGTTACTAATATAACCACTTTCAGTGTATCCAGTCTTGTATTTTATTATGATCCCCCTCACAGAAATCCCCTCTGCTCTGCCAATTATGCCAAATTTTATCACTCACTTGTGTGCGTCTCCCACAATCACCTTCACATTTTTTACAATGCCTTTTATGTGTGAAAAGCCCTTCTGTAATTAATCTGCAAAATGGAAAACCTGTGTCTAGGCATACTTCTACATTTATTTCCTTTATACAGTCATAGTTGAACACCTCCCAAGACCTACAGAATAATAGTGCTAGAGATCAAGAAGCCTGTAGGACCGGATGGTGGTGGTGGTGGTGGTGGTTGTTTTTAAGGGTATTTTGTGAGAATGAAAGCAGTATTATGGGGAAGCCTAGGGAAAGAGGTGATTTTAGCATTTAGCACTGTCCTTCATTTCAGTAGCTTCAGGGGTAGCCGAGTTAGTCTGTACAGGATAAACTTAAAAAACAACAAATGGTCTGGTAGCACTTTATTGACTAACAAAACATGTAGATGGTATCATGAGTTTTCGTGGGCACAGCCCACTTCTTCAGATGACCGGAGTTTTGAGTTTAGGATGTGCAGACCCAAAATAAATAGGGGAGAAGAGGGAGAGGAAAAAAAGAAGGGGGGGGGGAAGAAACAAGGAGCAGAGGGTATGGAAATATCAAAGGGAAAAACAGGAAGGCAGAACTGGGAATCAGTGAGCACCTGAAGACTAGGTAGTTAAAACAAAGCAGATAAGAATCAAAGTCAATAGATAGTACCCTTCCTAACACAGGAATCTACACAAAGAGCTGTTTGCACCTTCATTGAATGTTAGGTTGATAGTGTCCAACCATCCCACATCAGGACTGAGGCCATTATCATGAGAATTGAACTTGCAGATGAATTGTAATTCCAATGGCTCTCTGTGTATTTGGCCAGTAGAATTGGTTTGTGACAAGACAGCCACCTGAAGATCTTAAACATTTCAGTGTTCCCGCTAAACTGTGCGGCACACAGCTTCACAAGCGATTTATTAGCCTGCCCAGTCATAGGCTCAGGACTCAGGACTCCATGAACGGAACTGACTGACTGGGCAGGGCTGATTAATCACCTGTGAAGCTATGCTGCTGCTGAGCTTCATTTTCTTTCTCAAGACCCCAATCACTTCTACAATAATACCTGCAGTAAATTATTAATTCGTGATGACTAGGCAGCAGAGATTTGTTATCAAAACCATTAATTTCTCTTGTTTATTTATGTCTTTAAAAAACTCCCTAAAAACTTAACAATTGTGCATGCAGCTAGTGTACTTACTGTTATTTTGTCTTTACTGTTCCTTCCTGTACTGTTCCACAAATTTGTTGTAACTTATCTAGAGATAGATTGTAAAGTTGTTTGTGTAGATTCTGTGTCTGACTATATGTTTGTATAGGGTTCAGGATAATACATATTTGGTGCTATTATAATAGAGGTAAATTATCACCATATTTGTACATAATATACTAGTAAAATGACACTTCCATTTTTCTATCATGAAGATTTGAATATACTAGAACTGGGAAATTTTTAGATTAGGCTTAAGGCCCAGGATCTAAAGCCGATTCAAAGATAAACCTCCATTTGTGATTTAGTGGTAGCCGAGGAGCTTTCATGACTGAATTTCAGATCTAAGATACAGGATTCTTCTACAATGTTATTCTTGAGTGAGATCTCTGCAATCTTGAATTCTTGAGTAAACTTCATCAAGTTTTTTCTCATGTGAGATTTTCCCTCTTGGATTGAAATCCTCCAAGAATGAACATTTTTTACAGGATTTTAGCTGTAGTGAAAGCGGAACTAAAGGTATGTCAAGACTACATGCCTCTGGCGACAGAGGCGTGTAAATTAGACTACCCAACATAGTCAATGAAGCAGGGATTTAAATATCCCCTGCTTCATTAAAATAAAAATGGCCACCACGCTGTGCAGGCTCAGCTGATCGTCGGCACAACACAGCAGTCAAGACGTGGATTGGTCGGCAAGGAAAGCCTTTGCCGACCGATCCTGTAAATCTCGTTTCACAAGGCATAAGAGATCGGTCGGCAAAGGCTTTCCTTGCCGACCGATCCGCATCTTGACTGCTACGTTGTGCCGATGATCAGCTGAGCTGGCACAGAGTGGCGGCCATTTTTATTTTAATGAAGTGGGGGATATTTAAATCCCCGCTTCATTGACTATGTCGGGTAGTCTAATTTACATGCCTCTGGTGACAGAGGCATGTAGTCTAGACATACCCTAAGAGACACTTCTTCTGCTTTTAATGACCATTTACAGATACTGACACTTGAATCCAAAGCCCTTTTCTCTCGAAATTTTAGAATTTTCATTGAAGTACAAGGTTTCTGCTGTATCTGTTAAACAGGAAACACATTATTCAAATCTACATTTTAATATTTCTCCTTACTAATCTGTAAGGGTTAATGAGTCTAGTTGAAAGTCCATTGATTATTTGAATTGCCTTGAGAGGACTCTGGATAGGACCCTTCTGCCTCAGATCCCCTTTTCCTTATTTTTTTATTATGTATGGAAGCCTCTGTGTACAACTATAATTCAGTATTTGACTAGTTTTCCTCCTTGTATGATGATAAACGGTGAGGGGGGAAATGCATTGAAGCACAACTGTTTGTTTAGGCATTCTCAAGTTTCATGAATAGTAATTTAGATTGCCTAGTGACTTCAACTAAAACCAAATCTGTATGATTAGAGAGTATTGCAGGATGGTGATTGCCAGATGGATAAATCATTCAACATATGGAAAACATGCAGTTCAAAGTTCACTAAGCACTGTCTTTCTGGCATTTTTACCTTTCTTTGCTAAGAATTATGAAGGTCATTCTGACTGGCCAGGTAGGCACAGTAAGATTTATGTCTTTAATACCATTCTGGTTTTGTTTACATCTCTTTTTAAAGACTTCATTTTGGGTATCTATTTTAATGAAAATTCTTGTCTCTTGCTCTCCTTTTCCTTTCAGTAAATGATGACACACTATACTATGTACAACTTTAAACTATCAGTCGTGTATTTTATTCTTCTTCTTGTAATGATGTTACTTTTGTCTGCTGAGTCCTGCATTCTAAGGATACTATCCTGCAACCATTGCCCACATGAGTTATCCTTGCTCATACAAGTAATGTCTATAACTTCAGTGGTGCTACTTAACTGAGAAAATGTGTAGAGTCAGCCCCTACATTTTCTGTCAGTTAATATACTTTGGGAAGGCACTGGGTGAGATTTCTTAAGTGCCCCAATGACTTTAGTGTAATAATTGTAATAGCCCTTGAGCTCCATAAACAAATTCTGCACACCTTACATTGGTGTTTTACTAGTAGTCCCAGTATTTTAGGTAAAATACTCATTCATACAGGCTATTTGTGTTAAAATGCTTTGCCCCCATTCTCCTGGGGCCCAATGCTTTGTTTCCACTGTAAATTAAAAATATTTTGTTTTAAGATGGCTTATTGGTTAGTATATCACTGGGCACAAGTCCATAGGGGAGGAAAGCACCTGTGCAAATGCTTTGTATAACTGGAGCTGTAGGCCTAAGTTGGGCAAATTCAACTCCTGGTCATTAATGTTGTCTGAAGACTAATTATTATTTTAATCAAAATTTAGCAACAGATTTTAATTAGCAATAGAAAGCATTTTATTTATTTAGAAAAGTATTTGGGTAGTAACAAAAGTGGAATTGAGAATTTTATTGAAATGTAGATATATCAAAATGAGGAGTAATCCTTATGGCATGAAGAGCTATAACATTTCCTTCTGTCATTCAAAAAGGGAGCAGAAGCAATAACCAAAGATTGCATATCTCCTTTGCAAATAATAGGAGAAAGAGGAAAGGTTTGTTAAGATTTCCATAGATTTCGCAGGCCAGCTACTGCACTGCTTTTTCACCGTAGAAAAGAAGAGTAGTTGGTATTGAGGAGGGGCTATAGGTAGGGCCAGTAAAACCTCCATTGGGTTGAAATCTTCAGGAAAACATAAGACTTTCTGACACTCCATTTGCAACTTGGCGATTTCCTTCACCAATGAACTCATTTCAGATTCCTCTTCATCCCTTATAGCCAATCATTTCTGTGTTGCATTGCCATTGGCTAACTATTTGGCAAGTAAGTCCTTCTACTTGCTCTGTAGTCACTTAAAAGTATAGAGTGGCAGTTATACTTGGAATTTACAAGTTGTAGCTGTACATTGTGGCTGTGCAGTTGATTTTGGAAATATGAAAATACAGGGAATGTGCCTGTCTACAATCTATTCTTTTTTTTTCTCCTCTCCTCTGTGTTCTTCAGTGTGGTCTGAATTAAAATGAGCAAATGGAAGCAGTTGAGTATCTGTTCATTAGAGACAAATCAAGCAGATTATTCTGGATTGTATTGGATCAAATGATTCCAGTTTACTAAATCTGCATTTCCTGAAATTAGACCTCAGAAGTTTATGGTTGAGGATAAGTGTCTGAGGTTATGTCTAGACTACAGGGTTGGGGGTTTTTATGAAAGAGCAAACACACTCTTTCAGGGAGCCCTGTATACCACATTTCACAAGGCATATGGGCTCCGCCGAAAGAGGCTTTTCTGCCATTTGGCCCTGTCTAAGATGGGGCCAAATGGTGGAAAAGACGCTTCCAAAAAAAAAAAGCAGAGCACATTTTGCATAGCTTTTTCCACAAAAACATTGCAGTCTAGACCTAGCCTGAGGACTGATTAAGGTGGCTAGAAAAAATAAAACTAAGGGAAAAGGAAGGAATTCAGACATGGCATCCCAAGAGTAAAGATTACATCAAAGGAGCTGTCTATTTTAAACTCAAAAGGGTTTCACTGTATATTTTGGGTAGAATGTACTACTACAAAAATAAAGTTACCTATTCATCAAATCTCATACTCCCTTTGGCCAATCCTAGAGCTTATATGGTTGCATGTTACTTTGTTAATACATTTTGTATTGTAAATGACAGCTTTTAGTTTCCATTAAGATATCATATTTCATATTTTAAAGTATTTGACAGACTTGATAACATAAATTGGAAAAAGGGAGGATATGAACCATGTGATGCCTGTTCAGTTATGGGACACTTGACTAATGATGACACATGTCACAGACAGTGTCAGATTAATAAGAAAAGATGTCTGCATCTCTAGTTCTTATAAAGGTTTTTTTCTTTAGTGTTTTAGATGAATTCTAGGATGGTTCAGCAGATAAAGATTTTGACCAATTAAGAGAGAATGATCTGCTCTGTTGCCTATTTGAAAAGACGGACACTAGACAAGTGTCCTAAGCAAGGCTCAAACTGAAAAGTTTCCATGAAAGAGTATCCCTTAGTTCAAAACTAGTTCAACCCTGACAGCAATGCAAATATTAATCCCGCAGGAAATACTAATATTTTGAAATTTGTTTTGATTTTGCATTGGCACAAAATGTTGAAATAACAAAAGGTTGCATAAAACTGAATGCCTAAAAAATTGTTTTATTTCTACATGCCTGAAACAGAATGTTTCATTTTGGTTTGGGTAACCATATCAAACGATGTGTTTTGACTCTGTTTTAACTTGAAACTTCACCTGCCTGTTCTCTGTTTGGGCTTCATAGAGAACCAGTGTCTCATTTTTTTCTGTTTTTCTCTACGGACAGGCTCCCCAGACAGATTTTCTTTCATGGTACACTTTCTTTCATGGTTGGTTATGGGGCTCCTATGGTGCATTCCGACAGTTCAACCAAAGAGAAGATACGGTTCATCTTGAGAGATGTAGCCCAGTTGGGAGCTCAGCCCACAGGAGAGAATGGGGGCATGTGGAATGGCAGCTCAGGTGGATGCAGAGAATGGCCAACTGAGCCTAAGCAAAATGCTTTTGTTAAATTTAACAAAAATGTCAAGTTTTAATTTGGGTCAGCTTGACCGCATGAAATCTTTCATTCCAAATTTCTTAATGAAAAACTAAAAAAAGTTTGCCTGAAGAAAAATTCACTTTTGTGGAAATCATACTATGTTGGGAAAAAATGTAGACAGAAATTTCCTAACCAGCTTTACCAGAATACAGTACATTGCTCTAAAAATGGAGGCAGAACTTTCTCTCTCTTTTCACCACTCATGTGGCCAAATAATCTCCAACTTCTGAACTGTCCCTCTGCACCATCTTCTCAATCTTCTTCTTTCACAATATACCTTGCAAAGGGCCTCAAAAGACAACCCTTCTATTCAGCCTTCAGTTCTCTTCTCCCTCTAGATTTGAGTACCACTTGCTTGCTCCCATGCACATTCCAGCTTGCCTTGGGCTCATCCCCACTTTTTTCCTTCAACTCTCTAGGCCATGTCTATGTCAGTGTTCTGCCAGGTGGAGTCAGCAGCAACAAGGGCTGTGCTTAATGATATATGGTTTATCTTAACAACAGAAAATAGAACCGGCTTGAGCTTCCACCCAGTAATCTAGGAAAATTGAACACGACCGTGGGCACCTGTAAGATGCAATGCATCCCCTCCTGCAAACACAAGGGGACACAACTAAATAAAACTTTCATTAAAAAGGGAAAATGGGACCCAAAATTATTTTGGGAAGACACCACAACCATAAATAAATAGCACGTGACTGCATGCAAAGTCAGCTCCACAGTGTGTTGGGCAGTGTCCATTGCCTCAATTTTTTTTACTTTATGGTGTGAAAGTCCAACAAACTAGTGTCCCTTCACACACCAATCTTTTTTTTATTTCACTGCACTCCACTCACATATGGTGGTCCTTAGTAAGTGAAGACTCTGAGATACAGGGTGTGGGTTTCACTTCCTATCCCTTGGTGTGGCAATTGAGTAATATATTTGCTGCTGCTGTTTCTGCTACTTAATCACAGCTGCTTCTGTCTCTCTGTTGCCACCATCATCTCTTTCTACCAATGCACCATGCTACTTCTGCTGCCAGTAGCTGGAGGTCTGAGACTCTATCTGGTCAGTGATTTCAGCAGGTGATGAGGAACCTCACTGCCAATCCAGTTCCAGTTTTTAAGTCTCGGCTTGATAAAACCATGGTGGTTTGATTTAGTTGGGATTGGTCCTGCCTTGGGCAGGGAGCTGGACTTGATGACCTCCTGAGGTCTCTTCCAGCTAAATGATTCTATGCTACCTATCACTCTTTCTACACAAGCTCTGTGTCTTGTGCAACAGTGAGAACAGCTCCAGGAATTACCAACTAGAGCAAGGCTCTTAACTGATTCTAATCAGCTGAGCTGCCATTTACCACTGGAGAGAGAAAGAACAAATGGGGTCTAAGAGCCTGTCTACACTACCACTTAAGTCAGTTATATTTCTCAAAGTATGAAAAAGCCACTTTCCCCAGTGATGTAACTTACATTGACTTAAAGCCATGTCTATATCATGCTATGTCAGCAGGAGACAAACACCCATTGGCATAGCTTCCAATTGAAGTTGAGTGTTATATTGACTATTGATGTAAGCTGCATCACTGTATGTGTAGACAGGCCCTTAAAGAGTCAGTTTCCAGTTACCTCCATAAACGGACCACTTCCCAAAAGTGTTAGCATATCTATATGCACTGAGTATGGAAGGTCTAATTTGATTTTGCTAAACATTGCACTATTCAAGTTCTACCTCAGGCTGAGATGAAATTAAAAAAGGAAGGGTGAATTGAAATGGCCTCAGCAACAACAACAACAAAATGAAATCACCTATTAAGTCACAGCCATAATGGTTTAGTCATTGTGAAACTGAGTTTTGCAATGGCTACATTTTAGGCACCTTGAAAATCATTGGAATCCACAAAGCCTGAACTAAACACCTCTTACAATGCCTGGGTAGAGAGAAATGAAATCTGCAAAAGCCAGCATGACAGAAGAGGAGCTGCATAAACTAGGGAGATATGGGTGTCCTAAGTTCCATGCATCTTAATATAAGAACATAAGAACGGCCGTACTGGGTCAGACCAAAGGTCCATCTAGCCCAGTAGCCTGTCTGCCGACAGTGGCCAGCACCAGGTGCCCCAGAGAGGGTGGACCGAAGACAATGATCAAGCGATTTGTCTCCTGCCATCCCTCTCCAGCCTCTGATGAACAGAGGCCAGGGACACCATTTCTATCCCCTGGCTAATAGCCTTTTATGGACCTAATCTCCATGAAATTATCTAGCTTCTCTTTAAACTCTGTTATAGTCCTAGCCTTCACAGCCTCCTCTGGCAAGGAGTTCCACAGGTTGACTACACGCTGTGTGAAGAAGAACTTTCTTTTATTAGTTTTAAACCTGCTACCCATTAACTTCATTTGGTGTCCTCTAGTTCTTCTATTATGGGAACTAATAAATAACTTTTCTTTATTCGCCCTCTCCACACCACTCATGATTTTATATACCTCTATCATATCCCCCCTCAGTCTCCTCTTTTCTAAACTGAAAAGTCCCAGTCGTTTTAACCTCTCTTCATATGGGACCCGTTCCAAACCCCTAATCATTTTAGTTGCCCTTTTCTGAACGCTTTCCAAGGCCAAAATATCTTTTTAAGGTGAGGAGACCACATCTGTACACAGTATTCAAGATGTGGGCGTACCATAGTTTTATATAGGGGGATATTCTGTGTCTTATTTTCTATCCCTTTCTTAATAATTCCTAGCATCCTATTTGCCTTTTTGACCGCTGCTACACACCGTGTGGAAGTTTTCAGGGAACTATCCATGATAACTCCAAGATCTCTTTCCTGATTTGTCATAGCCAAATTAGCCCCCATCATACTGTACGTATAGTTGGGGTTATTTTTCCCAATGTGCATTACTTTACACTTATCCACATTAAATTTCATTTGCCATTTTGTGAAGCTTAAAACCAAAGAGTATGTTTACATTATAACGGCATAGCATTGTCCTACAGATGTGCCTCTGTAATGTTGTAGTGGAGGCATTTTATACACCAATGGAAAGGGATTTATTTGTCTATCGATGCAAGTAATCTACATAACTAGGATGTTGGGAGACCCCTAGTCCAATTTTTCCTCTCTGATGTATGAGGAATAAAAAGGTTCGAACAGGGGTTTGCCACCTTTCAGGAGAGTGCCCTGACCACTCAGCTCTGGGTTCCAAAGTGGACACATCTCTGATACATGGAGTATTATGATGGTGGTGATACATTGAAAAATGTGCAGATTAGAGAATTTAATGCCTCCTTTTGTTGGATAGAAGTGAAATTCTGAATTATATGTTTTGCTTGTTCATTCAAAGACTATCAGCGAAGCCAAGAATCAGAAATGTGTGCTCCTTATCTTCTCACTTTTAGTTTTTTTACAAGCAAACACAGAAAAAAATTCAATTACATTTTTTTTCTTGGCCATTGATCAAAGTGGACAACCACACAGCTTCAAACTACAACTTACTTGTGAGGTAAGATAGCATGTTTTCTGAAAGATCTGCTTCATTCTCTTAAATCCAAGCAAACCGATTGATGTTTTCATTTTAATTTAGCTCAGAGTAAACAAGGTGAAATAGTATCCTGTATAAATTATAGATGGTCTCTGTCTTTACTCCACAAATACTTCTCTGGTACTGTATATTATTTTGGTTTTGGAAATTAGTGAGGCCTGTATTAAACCGATCAGTATATAAAATCTTAACACAACATCCACATTCTGGTCACAACACTGACCAGCTGGTCGTGTTCATTTTGCTGCTTTATCCACCTGGGAAAACCTCTGAATAAATCAATAGCTGTTTTTTCAGCCCAACTATTCTTTAGCGGCTTTAGATTGTTTAAATGTGATGGTGGTTTTTCATTAAGTGGGTGGCTACAGCTGAGATATAGTAAGTCACACTATTTGGAGAATAAACAATACGGTGGAGTCTTTTAAGATGGTGTGCTATCCTGCAGGGGATGCAAGGCATAGCTTATATGCACTAATCAAGACATAGCACAGATCTGTTGTTTTGATACTGCTCTCTCCCCCACTGTTTGAGCACTTCAGCTGATAGCAGGCATCTAGTTCTCTTTGCAGCTCCTGTGGAGCTCAGCTCCATGGGCTAGCAGCAGAATTTTGAAAGTTCAATAGCTTTCCCAGAAACTATTTGTTTCTGATAACTTTCCTTTCCCTATCAAAAACGGCAACACTGTGTCAGCCTAAATGAGTGAACAGACCAAAGCTCTTAGAAATCTATTGATAAAAGAGCAGACTTGAAAAGAAGTTACAAACGTAGTCTTTCCTTGTGCAGTTGTAATTCTAGACATTTTTGAGGCATGGCACAAAATTACATATTATGCATCACCAGTCTAACAGTTGCATTGGTGCACTTGGCAATAAACTTCTAGTGAAAGCCTTCACATTATACTTCCATCGCATTTTCATCTGCTCCTGAGGTGCATCCCTGTGGCTTAATGGTAGTGCATTTGTAAAAAGTGTTGACAAATCTAGGTAATCAAAACTAGCCCTCTTATTGTCTTCTCTCTTCAGGGTTTTATCAAGTTTTTTTTTCTTTTCAAAACTGAATACTTGTCCTGAATACCATTTGAATATTCCAAATGTTAACATTTTAATAGATTTGATTTAACCTAAATATACTACAGTTGAAATAAACAAACATGTAACACAAGACAGTTTAGAAAGAAGAAAAATATACAGTTGGCTTAATTTTAAATCAATTATACTTCATAAAAAATACAATTCCAGCAGAAAAATGTGAAACAATTTGTAGCTACTGTGAAAGTTTAGGTTTTGTAATAGTTTCATTTAAAAAAAAAACTTCATGGAGTTTATTAGAGGAATAGAAGTGGTCAAATATTTTTGAAATAACTAAAGTCGACATAACTCCTGATTTAACAAAATCGAAATGGTTTGTCCCCATTACAGGGAAGAATCAAAATTAGTCAGAATTATTTCAAAATGACACATCCACATTGATTGGAGCCTGCCTTGGACTTAGTGCTCCCAGAAGCACTCTGGGGAGGGCACCAGCAAGGTACAGACTTCCTGTGGCTGCTTGGTCAGCCAAGCTGTGGTGCATGCTTTCAGGTGCTCCTCTCCATGGTTGCATCTCACATACCACTCCTCCACAGCCTCCCCTCTCATGGACACAAAAGGAATGCAGTGTGCTCTGGTTGCACTTGCAGACACAACAGCACTCAAAGCATGGAGCCAGAGCTGCTGCAAAGCAGTGCTATGCTCATGGGCCTCATGCTGAGCCTCAAGGCACAGTTCATTCAGGCTGCCCGCATGCTGTTCCAGCAGGATGAGGACCAGCACGGACTGCCGGCCCTGCTCACTCAGGTCCTGGTGCTCCTGCTGCTCCCCTCAATCCACTGGACACCATAAAATGCTGTTTCTGGTGGTGGAAGATGAGTTCGAACTGGTGGAATCACATGATCCTGCATCTATGGGATGACCAGCAGTAGCTCCAGAACTTCTGCATGCAGGTGGCCACCTTTCTGGAGTTCTGCAAGTGGTTTTCCCCTGCCCTAAGGTGTCAGGACACCTCACTGAGACACGCCATCCCTGTGCAGAAGTGTGTTGCCATCATAGTCTGGAATCTTGCCATCCAGACACATACCATTCAGTTGGGAACCAGTTCAGCATAGGGAAATCCAGTCAGGGCAGTGTTCCTGCAGGTAGCCAACATCATCAACCAGTTGTGGAGGGTCATCACTCTGGGCAACATGAACACCATCGTCAATGGCTTTGCTGCCATGGGTTTCTCCAACTGCAGGGGGGACATAGACAGCACATGCATCCTCATCCTGGACCCTGACCACTGTGCCTCAATCTACATCAATAGAAAGGGATATTTCTCCATGGTGCTGTAGGCCCTCATGGATCACAATGGATGCTTCACCAGCACCAGTGGGTGGGGAAAGGTGCACAACACCCGCATCTTCTGAAATTCCAGCCTGTTCCAAAAGATGCATGCCGGCACCTTTTTCCCTGACTGCACCACCACCGTCAGTCTACCTATTGCAGTCTACCTATTGCTCCCCTGGCTCATGAAGGCCTGCACAGGAAGCCTGGACCCTACACAGGAACACTTCAGCGCCAGGCTGAGCAGATGCTTCATGGTGATGGAGTGTGTGTTTGGCCATTTAAAGGGGACATTCAAGAGTCTCCTCCCCTGCCTGGACCTTAGCGAGTGCAACATCCCCTTTGTGGTGACTTTCTGCTCTGTGCCCTACTATCTTTGCAAGAACAAGGGGGAGTCTTTTCTGCCAGGGAGGGGGGCATAGGCTGAATGGCTGGCCAGAGAATTTGAGCAGATGGACAGCAGCATCATCAAGGGGCTGTGCTCATCAGAGAAGCCTTGAGGGAGAATTTTGTGCAAGGCCAGTTATGAGACTCTTGAAGCCTCTTCACAATGGGTCCCTGCACGGCCTCTGTGTGCCTTTCCTTTCCCACCCCTCTCTTTATCTTCCCTCCCTTCCCACCTTTCCTTCCTGTGTAGAGCAAATAATAAAGCCTTCTTTTATTAAAAAAACAGGATGGTTTATTGAAGGTATATACAACAGGGGAGGCATTGGGTAAAGAACCTGGAATGGGAGAGGGGAAGAACAGGCTTCAAGAACAGCAGAAGATGGGGCTGGGACTGAAGCCTGCCTCCAGATGTTCAGGAGGCTTTGTCTACCAAAGAGGTCCCACTGCCTTGTCTTCAGTGGCCCCAGCAACCTCTGGCGGGGCTAGGAGGGGAAGCCATGTGGGGGCCAGGGAGGTAGCTGGTGGCTGCTCCATGCACAATGACATGCACTCTATCACCGAGGTGAGGGAAGAGTACATGGCATTGTGCTGACATGCCAGCTGGTTCAGACAGGCAGCCTTCCATTGTTCCCTGTCTGCCTGACACTTCTCCGGGTCAGCAGCCTGCTCCTGGTTCTCCTCCTCAAGACCTTGGACAAGGGGAGGCAGGCCATCTGCTCCAGTATCAGGTCCTCATAGGTGCTTTTCCTCCTGCGGAGTCGAGTAGATGGAATGGTAGGTGAGTGATGCACCAAGTTTGCAGCTGGCCCAGCTGTGAAGAAAAGTTAAAAGGGCAATTATTCCAGGAAACACTAGCCCTAACCTCTGAGCTGACACCGAAGGTCTTGGTTCAGATGCTGGTGAAGTGCTCAAGCAAGGCTATATGTTGTCTAGACAGTGGAGGGCACAGGCATCTCAGGGGAGCATCGCTACACCCATGGCCCGGGGAAAAGCAAAGATAGGAAGGTGCCAGCCAGGCCAGGAGCTTGCAGGTAGGGTATGTGTGTGGGGGGTCAAAGTGACTTGACCTCCTTCTGTGTTCTACACACACTGTTTCCGGCACTGGCAGCCTCCCATAGTGAGAAAACATTTATCCCTGCCCACTGGATGATGGGGGGAGTGTTGGGGGAGGTGTGTGTGAGTGGCAGACGCTGTTTGCTGGAGAGAGTGCTACTGGGTTCCCCTCCTCAACCTTCCCTCATCAGGTTCCCATGCACAGGATCAATCTCCTCTTCTTCACTGTGATTGAGCGGGAGTGGATGCTGCCTGAGTACACACATGACCCTGTCCTGTGTGCAGCAGAGCTGTGTGATTCCATGACCCCTGACTTCTTAGTCATAGGAAGGTGTCCCACCACCGATGCTGGAGGAAGGCAGGCCTCTCGAGGAACCATGTGAGAAGCACTGAGGGGTTCCTCAGTGACAGCATCATGGACTGGTGAGCCATGTGCACCCACTTGCATAGGCTGTTGTGTGACCCCCCCACCCCAGTCCGAGTAGGCCAAGAGAGGAGCATGCAGCCCTCGCATATAGAGAGGGAAAGTTATAGAACTTACCTGAAGTGCCTTCCCTAGGTTTATCCAAAGCCTGGGAGACATCCTGAGAGGGAGGGCCTGGTTCCAAGATGAGGAGTAGGTTCTAGCTGATGGGCATGGTCACCTGGCTGGCATCCTCCTTCTTTTCTTCTCCATCCGCATTGTCTGCCACCCCCCCTTCCTGGAGGCTGACAACAGGCGTGTCCTGGCCAGACTCGATGATGATAGGGGTGGAGGTGATCGGCTCCCCTCCCAGGATGGCATCCAGCTGGTCAAAGTATTAACTGGTGTGTGGTGCCACCCTGGAGCATCTGCTCTGCTCCCTGGCCTTGTGATAGGCCTGCTGGAGCTCCTTAATCTTTATGCAGCACTGGTCCAGCGTCCGGTTGTGGCCTTTGTTGGCCAGGCTGGCGGTGATCCAGCCTTAGACCTACACATTCTGGTGTAGAGATTCTGGAGGTTGGTCTCCTCCCCCCAGACCTTGATGAGGTCCAGGATATCTCCACGCCAGTCCAGGCTGGAGCTCTCCTGCATCCCTGGCCAGTGACAGCTGAGTGAGTAGCAGGAATGCTGGCAGCCATGGAAGGCTCTGAGGGAGTGCTAGGGTATGTTATAGCTCCCTCGCTGGTTGCTGTGTCGCAAATGACTCTCACTGCTCTCCAACATGCAAGAAGCCCTTCTGCAGCTGCCTGGAGTTTTAAGCTCTGCAGGAGAAGGGGAACAGTGGAGATGCCAGCTGTGGCTACAGTGTTCAGAACTGCAGCTGTGAGAGGCCTCCAGAAGCCAATTATTTTGAATTAGCAGCAGTGTAGTGTCCACACTAACACTATTTCAAAATAACTATTTCAAAATTAGCATTATTCCCTGAGGAAAGCAGGGAGTACAGATTTCAAAATAATCAGCCCATTATTTCAAAATAACAAGCTTGGTAGTGTGGATGCTCACCTTATTAATTCGACCTAAGGGGGTTTATTTTGAAATAACTCCCTAGTGTAGACCAGGGCTCTGTGACATGATCCTGTCCAGTTCTTTCAGGAATAAGATATAAAAAAAAAGTCTCTGGAAGTTTAGCATTCCTGTCCAAGGGGAATCTGATATATGGTCATGTATGAGAGAGAGAGAGAGAATCTGTCCCTCGGGAAATTCCAGTATTCTGAAACTATTTCTCCTGGTTTGGGGCAAAGTAAAAATGTTGATTTTTTGTGTGTGAAATGGAGACCAAATAAAACCAAAACAATATGAAATGATAGTTCAAACAAGTTTTCAAAACTGCCAAAGAAAATGAAAAAGTTGAAATGAATAATTTCATCATTTTCCATAAAATATAGTCATAATTCGTACACTTCAGCAAAATACCTTGGTTTTGATTACGTTTTTCCAATTCTTCCATTTCAGGCTCTGCACTTCAGTAGATTAGTATGCTATTGCATGTTCTGTTAAAATAGTGATTTAAAATAGCTTAGTGGAAGAGAGGAAGTTTGAAAACACAGCTAAGCATTGCTAAGTCTGACAATGCCAGTGGCTGGCAATAGTTATTTTACCTTAACATATTAATTTAGTTTTATTTCTGCCAGTCTTCCTTTCTTCCCCATCCCTCTTTAGTAACTATTCTATTTCTTCACTATTCTTTATTTTGCTTCAATTTCCCCATGTTTTAAAATTTGAAAGATACATAACCATTCTTTTTTTCCATCTAACTTCCAAGAGCTTGCCTTTTCTACTTTTTAATGTATTCGGTTTAATGCTTCCAGCTATATGTTTCTTTCTCTATTTCTCTCTCTTTCTGTCATATCTTATCCTGTGGAGACCCTCTTCCCCACTCAGGTTCTGCTACTGGAAAATGAGTCTTGTTATTAGTTCTCACTATTCCTTCTTCACCTGATCTCTATCTTCTTCCCTACTCTTCCATTTTTGTAATTTTTTTCTGCTTCCTCCATTCCTCTCTTTCTCTCTCTCCATGATTCATTCTCTCTTGCTATATTATCGTTTTTCACCTTTTTCCCTAGTCTTTTTCTGAGCTCGTTCCCTGAGGAAAAACATTGTCTTCTTCCACTCTGACAGAGATAGGGAGTCAATGGAGAAAAAACTATTTATTGTCCTCCTTTTGTGAGCCCTGGTTGCTGGCGATATCTCAAGAAGGGGAGTGCTCTTGAGGGACATAGCTATCTCAGGCCAAAAGGAGGAAAGGAAAGGAGAGCTCTCCCTCCACTGATAGCAAACTGCTCTCGGTAGTAGAAACATCTTTCTTTCATCAATTCTGTCCAGCAGACATTGCCCTGCAGTAATTATTATCCCCATTTTAAAGATAAGGAAACAAGCATATAAATGTTGTGCCCTTTTACTAAACTACAGTGGCTTCAAATGGAAGAATTTGGTTTCTCTCCCTTTCTTTTACCTCAAATCATGCTACTAAATGTTATTACTACTTACATTTCCTAAAGCTGGTTTTAACTCATTAAAACTGAGAAAACTTCTTTCGGATCTGCTTTCTCGGTAGCTTTCATTAGAAAAGGCCATGCACTGTTCTTTTGTTTGTTTTGAACATCTTTAAAATGTTGCTGGAAAGGCATTCAAATTGTTGTAAGAATGGGGATGGGTGGGATATGAGACTTAAAAATCTATTCATAATAATTTATGAACCTATACAGATTAGTGGCAATTTGGGTCCATCTATTCACAGATGTGCAGTAAATGTTTCTATTCATTAATACATTCTCACTGCTTCATTATCTAGCAGACAGCCCAGTACAGTTTTGTATAGAGCTTAGACTAAATGAAAGAGATATGGAGCTGACCTTCATCTGACTTGGAACATACAACAAAGAAATCTTCTTTGGCCCGGAGAGGCTGTAGCAGTGTATTTGTTTTATCACCTTGGACCTGGCCTCAGAAATAACCTTGGAACACCCACAAAAGGGACTGTCCAACATCAGAAGTAAGGAGGTAACAGACTTGCTTTCCTAGGGGCGAATAGAGGGGAACTGAGGAAATGAGCCTTTATTGCTTGGTTATGCCACACCCTCTCAATCTCTGAAGAAGTATTTTTGCAAGTCTTGAGCTCTTATACTATTAGCAGAAGTGACAACGAGGCAAAAGTTAGCCACAAAAGTGGTGGAGCTGAGAAGAAAAGTAGAACCATCTTCCTATCCCCCATGAAATAACAAGATCCCTGCTGAAATGACTGGACAGGGGATGCTTGCCAAAACCATAGATGAATAAAAGCAAAATCTCAGGATAACAGTTCCCAGACATTTTTAAGAGAAAGGTAAATGAGTTAAGATCTTTTATTGGACCAAATTCTGTTGATGAGAAAGACAAGCTTTAGAGCTTTCACAAAGCTCTTTTTAAACTACCAAAAATAATGTATTATCACAGTAAAACTTACATTCCTACTTCTACCCTGAGATACATGGTAGAGCTCCCTGCTTATCCTGAAATCAGTTGCCTCCTGACAAGTTTTATTCTAAACACTTGTTTGATAAATCAATAAGTAAAAGTCAACCAGTGTATTTCTTTAGATATATGGGAAAGACTATTGTGTGATTATTGTGTCATGTACTTTCTGCTATTAAAACCTGCTATTAAAAAAACCCAGAAGGTAAAGTAGTAAGATTCAGTTAGAAGTATATAACTTGTGAAGAACTTTGAACTACTTTAGATTTAAAACCACTAGTATAAATGTACAGACAGATGATTTGTACTCCCTTTTGTTTTGACCATATTATATTGCTCAGGCTATACAAAGTAACTGAATTCTGATCTTAACTGGCTAACTGAGAACTCCACGGGCATAGGGGAGTTGTCAGTTGGCATAAAACCAGCAAAAGTTAGTTCTCTAAAAACTATTCTGAGAAATGTAATTGATCAAGATGCATTGCACAATTGCATCTTGATTTCAGGATCCGTATCAGCAACTGTCATGCAAGTGTAGTTTGCATAACTATTGGCCAGTGTCTTGTCTTGCTCTTGTCTTTTTTGCCTAAAAGAAAATGTTTCATGTGCCTTTTTTTGAGAGACAGTGCTGAGAGGTTGATTGGAATGTTAATGGCTTTTCACTAGAGGATCTTTAATTCTGCCAGGTGTGTGAATCACAAATATCATGTACTCCCTCACCCACTAAGTATAGGAGAAGTCCAATTTCTTACTTTTCAGGAACATTCAAAGGTTTTGGAATGTGTTTCCCCACTTCTGTCATAACTGAGCAACTGTGCAATCCTCATGGGTATTAGAAGCTTGGAAAGCAATTGAAAAGGCAATGAAAATGCTAAATAATCCCTTCCCTAGAACATACCGGCTTTGTTTGTTTTAAAGATGTTTCAGATTGTGCCTTTCTATATTTTCCTTCAAACTCTTTAAGCCAAGCTGTCTATTCTATGTGCCTTTCTGTTGTAGATTCGGTGAATTATGAGCCATTCAGCTTTTCCCAATAGCTTAAACTACGGGCTATTGTATAAATCCAAGATGGCGAACACATTCCTATTAACATCATATACCTCCACTGAAGATGACCTTTGCATTTTCAATTTTATAGCTGGAGGAAGCGCCAGTAAACAATCTTACTTCAATTTAATGGGCGTAAGTTTTATTTTCATTTACTGATGATTGTTTTCTCTCAGCAGGAATTTTGGGCTTAAAATGTTATGCTTATGCATCAACATATAGGTTTAACAAACTATTTTGTTAACAAAGGTCCAACACACTTTTATTAACTGCTTTTTCTATGAACCCTTCTTATTTTCACCAGTAACATGCCCCCCGCCCCCCTTCTGAAACATTGTCCTTGGTCTTGTCAGAAATTTGTCTTGTCTCACACCAAATCTTGTGAGCCACTGAGCACTTGCTAAACAAGTTCATTTCCAATGGATTTCAAATTCTGTCTTAAATCAACATTGATGTGTGTGCTCTTACTTTTCTGTAATATATTGTCCAGTGAATTTTTTGAAGGAACAGAGTTTTCAGCAATCTCATTAGGAAATGACATATTTAGCATTTCCGAGGAAGAGAAGAAATCATTTGCCGCCATCTTTTATGAGGTGTAATTCTATCACACTCTATTCTCCCACCTTCCATGACTGTCTCTGCATGTCTGGAAACAGAATGGAGGTAGAAAGTAAAGCCTCTGATTATTCCTTACAGTTCTGCTCATTGTGGAGCTTATCAGTTATGAAAGCCACATTTTCTTCTCTTTGACCAGATAGCAAGTCTATGGAGTTATATTCCTCTTCCCTTCCCCCTCCACAGCTCACAGTCTCGACTTTTAATAGCTCATACATTTCTGCATATTTTATCTCCATTTTCAGCAAGGGTTGCCCTGATAATGTGAGTCTTTTGTTTCTAAAATGTGTGAGAACAAATACTGTAGGAAAAAAGGACTTCTGAAATCACCCCCATCCAAAAATCAAACCAAAACCAAAAATTGGATTATAAGAAAGTAAAACACCTTTGCCTTGAATGCCTGTATCTGAAAGTTGAAAACGTATCCTGGATGTAGTCCTAACTGAATAAATGTGCACAGCCTTAATCTAGAGGAATTTGACTACATATGACTGTATTCAGATTCTGAACATGCAAAGTGGATTATTTTGCTCATGTTAACTGCTGGATGAAATAACTAGAGTACTTCCTGAAGTGGAGAGTTGTTATTGTTTTATAGTACAGTGACTCACAGAATAGAATTTATTACTTACCAATAAAGTGAATCCAGTGATCCACACAATTTTTGGAAGGGACAGCAAGTACTTGTTGACATCACACAGTAGATTTTGATTTTTTTTAAAATCTTATTCTGAACATATACAAGATTATTGGTATCCATAAGCGATGGTAGTTTCACATTAGGTGCAGAAAAAAAATTTTAGTTAGTACTATAGCTAAATGGTGAATAATTACAGTAGGCTATTTGAAGTAAATAACAGCACCAAATACCACACTTATTAACATATACATATATAAATAAGTTCTGATGGTACTTATGCTTAATTATGTATTTATTCATATTCATATTTAACTATATTGATGATGGACTTACATTGAACTTTAACCCTAAAATGAAACACTTCATTACTCTTCACATTATTCATATCTTATTATATTTGAACTCTGGCAACATAACCAGCACTCAATGCTGCTTAATATGATATAATGTATCATAATAGTTCTGGCATTAAGTTACTTTATATGTTAGAGGAAATGACTCATAATATCATACAGGACACAGAACTTAGATTTTATCATTACTCTACGTAACTTAGCAAAAAGTTACATTAACCTTTGTTGTAAATGGTTTCCATAGGCTTTTTTTCTTTTTGAGAGAGAGAGAGAGAGAGAGAGAGAGAGAGAGAGAATGTTAATTGATATTTATTTTAAAAGGGCAGTCAACTCTTTTTAGAATACTACTACTCTTGCTCTCTGGTGAAACATGCTGTACTGATAAGAATCGTGTTTGTGTTTAGCAGTTATGTTTTCAGACTGTTGAGCGACACTCTAGAATGTAAGGGCCAAATATAATAAGCAGCTCTAGCTATATTCCCTTAAACTGAGTCTAAATACCTAAGGGCATGCCTACACTAGGACCTTATTTTAAAATATCTTATTTCAAAATAATGACTCCCAAAATAATAATTTTGAAATAGTGTGTCCACACTACAGGGAAGCCTTGAACTTAGTCCGAGACAGGCTCCACTGATGTGGCCGTGCTACATCAACTTAGAGCCCCAGGAAGCACAGGGGAGCAGGGGTGGCCCGTGGCTATAGGCTGACTCAGCCATCGCCTAGGGCGCCGCCTTCAATGGCACCCGATGATGACGTCATGGGGCGCCCGATGATGACGTCACTCCATTGACGGCCGTGCAGGCGGGGGCACTGATTGCACGTTCCGCCTGGGGCGCCAGCTGCCACAGCCTGCCTCAGGCTACTCCTGCAGGGGAGTAATTAGTTTGCATTACCCTGGGGAGTAGTTATTTTGAAATAGAGGCACTGGAGTGTCCATACCACTGCTATTAAACTAAAGGTAGTCAGGGTTAAACTAAAGAGAATAGAGCTGCCACTAAAGGTTTAAACTAAAAGGGAACCAGTTATCTCTCTCACACACACACACAAACAAACACGCACACCTTCATTCATTCACACACATTCATTCCTGCCCTCAGGCACTCACATACTTATACAGGCACATGGGTTCCAGAAGGAGCCAAGGCATGTTGGTTCTGGAGGGTCTCTCTGCTAATCATGGCTGGGGAGCTGGTCAGGAAAGAAAATGGCTGCAGGAAGAGGAGTTTCTCAGAAAAAGGGGTTCTGCCAGGTGCTCTCTCCTCTTATTGTGTCTGTACAACTCCTGTGACTCATCCACATTCCTCACCAGGGAGCATGCCCAGACTTCCCTTGATCCAGCAGAGCAGCAGTCTCCTTAATTGGTCTGGCTTCAGGTGCTCAGCCTTGCAGTTTCTAATCCCAAACACACAATGGTCTCCACCCACTCACACATATTCCTATCTCAGTGGAGAATGCAGTTTAGAGCACGTTACAAGCAAAGGTAGCTGAGAGTTACAAAGATTACAGAGTTGCAAGGCTCTGGAACTAAATGCATTTATGTCTCAGTTAAAATGTAACAGTTTCATTGTTCTGTATATGGCTTACATGCCACTAGAAGAGCACAGATCACCACTCCCAAACGGCATGATATTACAGCATTCAGAAAGGTAGTCATGTGAGTCTGCTATTTTTGATGTTACAGAAGCACAATGTAATATTGGTGTGAAAGACAAAATGCTGAAAAGAAGTAGAAAAGAAGTATGTGCTAATGCAGGAGAATAAGCGCCCTCCTCTGAGAGCCTTTTCTCATATTGCCTTTTCCAAATATACTAGGAAGTAACTCTTTGGCTTACAGATTCATATATTTATTTTTACCACCACTGAAAAAGTAATCAAAAACTGCACAACGGTTTACTGCTGTATATGTTATATTTATACCAAAATTTTGTATTTATATCATGACATGGTATAATTGTTTACTCTTCAGTGGTGCTACTTATGTTATACCATGTTATCAGGTTGCCATCTCTCAGCAAAGAGGAAATCTGGGTTTGAAGAAGCTTAAATTAATAGCAAGAGAAGGATAATCAGCAATGACCGAATTACAATCTAACATCACACTAGAATGCTGTAAAGGATAGAGTGTGGAGCTAGAAGAATGCCATAGACTATAACTCCAGTTGCAACAAAAATTCACTATGGTCCATGTACACTGATGTCTGTTAAGGGGCCTATTTCTGATGCTGAAGTTTTAGGCCTTGCTGTGAGCCAGTCCATTCAAGAGGACATCATCTGGAACACCATTTACTGCAAGCTTAGATGCCAGCTGGAGAATAAATTAGTCCTATCTTCTTCTCTGATGGTCTTAATGTTACCCTTCTGATTCTGTCTCTGTGGACTTTAATTCAAATATTCAAGCTGTTTGAGGAGTTAACCTGGAAGACACTTTCAGGCAGACTGTTGACTTTGATGATTTTTGTCACCTTTGTAACCCACAGTCAAAGGTGAGTTAAAAAGGCAACAAAATTGCAATAGATGGGCAAAATCTGACCAAGACAGTACTTTTTCAGTGACCTCTCCTGACTGAGGGTTAACACTTTATCCAGATACAGAAATTCAGATCACCATCTCATTGCAATAAAAGTACTTTGCCCTATTATACGCTCATAGAATGGAGGATGCCAAATATAATCAAACTTTAAAATCTGGCTTCTATTAACTGTTCTTTTTGTGCTTTACCTTGTTCTGCTGAGGCTGTTATTTTTTCACAGACAGTGCAAAGAGGGCATGTTAAAATTCAGTGTTCTCATACTTCGCGTTAAGTGTTTAGATGGTGACTCTCACATGATAATTAAGTTGTCATCTTCAACCATGTAGGCACCTTTCCGATTTAGTACCTAATATTTATTTTGCTAATCTTAAAATGGGCTTAAACTCATTGAACTTGCATTACACTCAAACCTTACAACTTGCTTAAGAGGTTGTTTTAGCTTGTTATCTAAGAAATATATATGATCTGTAGTGTCATTAACTGGCTTTTAAAGCAATACTGCAATGAAAGATTTGTATTTATCATTAATTTGTACTATTAACCTTATTAATTGGCTCCAGTATTACAGAGTGATTGACACAGGCATAAGAATATGTTAGTGTGACTCTTTTTGCAGGTTTGGGGCAATAATGAATATCTATCTGATTACTTTTATATCCTATAAACTGGTAGCTGAATGATTTCTCCTTCTCTATACATATACAAGTTTAATTAACATGTCTATAGAATCCATTGCAACTTCCATAGACTACCAGAAAATGTGGTTTTATATCTCTCTAAGATACAACTTCCCTTACTCCTCATACAATGAGGGCTACAGGGGTTAGAGTAAGAAGTCCTCCAGCTTGACGGTATTTCAACATTATTTTGAGATAACTGCCTGCTGTGTAGAGGTGGACTAAGTTATTTTGAAATAACGCTAATTATTTTGAAATAATGTTGCTGTGTGGATGTACCATAAGGGTACATCTACATAGCAGGACAAAAGTCAAATTAAGATAGGCAACTTCAGCTACATCAATTGCGTAGCTGAAGTCGAAATAGCTTAATTCAGCTTTTGGAGCTGTCTACACAGCAGGAAGTCAAAGGAAGAACACTCTTCCTTCGACTTCCTTTACTCCTCGTGAAATGAAGTTTACAGGAGTCAGAGTAAGAAGTCCTCCATCTTGACATTATTTCAAAATATTGGCTTGCCGTGTAGACGTGCACTATGTTATTTTGAAATAACCTCACTTATTCCGAAATAACACTACTGTGTAGACGTACCCTAAATGGGAGTTGCAACGCTTTCTGTAGTGCTTAAAGCATAAATATATTTTAAAAGACTAGCTTCCTTCCTGTAAGGAACAGACAGGAAATTAAAGTAAGTTGTTTAGAATTAGTATAACTTTGGGGAACAATTGATACTATTATGCCATGGAGGCATATGTAAATGAGGGTACATCTACACTACAGCGTTATTTCAAAATATCTTATTTAGAAATAGTTATTTCAAAATAACACATCTACACACAAAATGCATTTCGAAATAGCGTTTTGCTATTTCAAAATAGTGCATCCACACTGATTGGATGCTGAATCGCATTTAAGGCCAGCTGAAACCAGTTCCAGCAGGGCATCAGGTCAGGAGTTACTTTGTGTGGCTGCTGCCTGAGGCTATCTGAAGCCTGTGCTTAAAGGGACCCCCCCCCCCCGAACAGTTGGTTCTGAGGTTTCCCTGCTTGCTTGCCTACCTTGCTGAGGGACAGCAAAGCATTTTTTTTTCTCTGCATGCTCTGGTTGCCCTCACTAGGGACACCACAGCATTCTGCACCATGGAGCCGGAGCTGCCCCTGGGCACTCTGGTGCTTCTTTTGGATGTGTTGCTGCACGCCTGGCTGTGCTTTCTGCAGGCTGCCTTGCAGTAACTGCTGCAGCCCAACCCCCACGCCGTCATCCGGACACTCCTGGGATACGTGGAGGAGCAGCTGCAGCTCCTGGACGCCAGCATGCCCTGACGCATCTAGCATCAGAACACCAGCAGCGACACCACATCATCCTGGAGCACTGGGGAGAACAACAATGGACCTAGAACTTTAGGATGAAGAAGGACACCTTCACAGAGCTCTGCAAGTGGCTCGCCCCTGCTCTGCAGTGACGGACACACACGAGACCCGCCATTCCCCTCCAGAAGCATGTGGCCATCGCCCTCTGGAAGCTCTCCACGTCGGATAGCTACCGATCTGTGGGGAACCAGTTCAGTGTGGGGAGATCCACCGTCGGAGCGGTGCTCATGCAGGTAAGGCAATCTCCGGCCACTGTGCCAGGAAGGGGGATGCAAGGAGGGGATGGGCTGCCCTAGGGAAAAGGTGGGGAGATGGTGCAAGTCCCCCTCCCTGGAAGGGTTTGTTCCGTCCCACCCGCACTACAGACTGCCCGCAGTGGCCAGAATTTCAGGGGGGGTTGCTCCTGGGGAGGGGGGCACGGGGCAGTGGTGGGGAAGGAGCACTCTCAGCCACCCTGGGACCCCAGTGACTATTGGATTTGTGTGTCCCTCTGCAGGTGGTAAAGGCCATCAACAGGGTGCTGCTCCGCAGAGTCATCCGCCTCACTGATGTGGACGCGGTAATTGAGGGGTTTGGCACCCTGGGCTTCCCCCACTGCAGGGGGGCAATCGACGGGACACACATACCCATCCGTGCCCCGGAACACCAGGCCTCCCTGTACATAAACCGGAAGGGATACTTCTCCATCATCCTGCAGGCTGCATCTGACCACCAAGGCCACTTTGTGGACACTAACGTAGGCTGGTCCGACAAAGCACACAACACACAGGTTTACCGCAACTCCTCTGTGTACCAAAGGCTGCATGCCAGGACTTTCTTCCCCAACTGCCACATCAGGGGCGGGGCCATGGACACGCCTGTGTGCCTGGTGGGGGA
This sequence comes from Pelochelys cantorii, assembly GCA_032595735.1. NCBI lineage: Eukaryota > Metazoa > Chordata > Testudines > Trionychidae > Pelochelys > Pelochelys cantorii. The sequence continues at coordinate 92,964,182 of CM064326.1, forward strand.
TGCAGCCTATCCCCTACAACACTGGCTGATGAAGCCCTACATGGGACACCTCAACCCCTCCCGACAGGCCTTTAATGCCAGGCTCAGCAGGGCCCACATCATGGTGGAGGGGACATTCGGCCGGTTGAAGGCCCATTTTAGATACCTCTCACCCACCTGGACCTCTCTGAGTGGAATGTTCCACAAGTGGTGGCAGCATTTTGTGTGATGCATAATTTGTGCAAGAGGAAGGGGGAGGCTTTCCTGCCAGGCTGGATGGCAGAGGCCAACTACTTGGCTGGCCTGTACACACAGCCCTGCATTGCTGCCAGCTGGAAGGCCCATAGACGGCCACGTTCCTCAATCTAGTGCGGAGACCATGGACATTGGAGGATTCCCCACAAACCTCAATCAGGTCCATGATCTCCGCAATGGACCACGAAGGCGCTTGCCTTTTCCAGCTCCTGGCAGGCTCCTGAGAGCTTGCAGACTGCTCCTGGGGAGTGGTGGAGGGCTGGCTGCCACTGGCTGCCTCACTCATGTTGAGGCAACTGGGTCGGGGCAGCAACTGCTGGCTCTGGGCTGGCAGGCCTGGAGCTAGCACAGGCACTTTGGCCAAACAGACTCTACCCTTTTAAAGGCTCTGGGGAGGGTGGGGAGCAGAGGAGTTTCCCTGGTTGTGGCCAGAGTGGGAAGGGCTGGAGGCCCCCTATTTCAAAATAAGTGTCTATACAGCACTTCTTTCGATATAGCAATTTCGAAATTGGTGTTATTCCTCATGGAATGAGGTTTACCAATTTTGAAATAAGCCCTCCGCTATTTCGAATTAATTTCGAAATAGCAGTTGGCCTGTGTAGACTCTAGTGAAGTTATTTTGAAATAACTTTGCTGTGTAGACATATCCTAAGAGAGTAGGCAATCTAGTAAAATAACACAAAAGAACCCATAGACTGTTTGTGCAAACAGATACACAATAAAAAAGGGGATAGAGTTACTTAGTTTCTGTATCAGAAGGAAAAACATGAAAATGATTAGTTTAGTTTGTAGGCTGCACATTAAAGTGGAAAGATGTATGGCAGATTATAGGACCTTGATGTCTGATTCTGTAAATCTTTTTTTCAAACTGGAAATTATAATAAACTTGGGGCCTAATTCCTTGATGCCAAGGACTCTGAGGGCATATCTATGCTAGGAAATTGTTACAAAATAACAAAATAAGTTATTTCAAAATAATAACTCCCGAAATAACTGTTTTGAAATAATGTGTCCACACCACAAGCACCATCAAAATAGCACAGAATCATATTGAAAGAGTGCGTCCACACTGATTGAAGCCTGACTTGCATATAAAGCCTGTGGAAGCACTCCAAGGACGGCATCAGGAGAGCAGTCACTTTCTGTAGCTGCTTCCTGAGGCTAGCTGAGACTGATGCTTAAAGAGGCTCCTCTTTACAGATGCGTCTCACACATCTACTTCTCCATTCCCCCCTTGAAGGAAACCAAACTCATGCTGTATGCTCTGGTTGCCCTTGCAGATGCCACAGCACTGATTACATAGTGCCAGAGTTGCTACAAAGCAGTGCCAGGATCTTGGGCCTTGTGCTGCGCCTCATGGCACAGTTCATCCAGGCTGCCCACATTGTGTTTCAGGACCACAACAAGCAGCCAGGACTGGAGGACCTCTTCAGCCAGGCCCTGGCACTCATGATGCACCAAAGTCCCCTCAATCCTCTGCACACTATGGAATGATGTTTCTGACAGAGGGAGACCAATTCCGATGGGTGGGACCGCATTATCCTGCAGTGGTGGGCTGACCAGAGGAGGCTCCAGAACTTCTGCATGCAGAATGCCACCTTCCTGGAGATCTACAAGTGGCTTGCCTCTACCCTCAGGTGACAGGACACCCAACTGTGATCTGCCATCCCCCTGCAGAAGTGTGTCACCATCACTCTATGGAAGCTCACCACGCTGGACAGTTTGGCATGGGTAACCAGTTTGGCGTGGGGGAATGTGATGGGGCAGCATGGTCCTGCACTCTCGCTGTGGATGGTGCGGAGCCAGTGCCGCAGCTGCAGACAGCTGAGCTCTGGCTGGGGACGCTGAACATGCCCGCCGACCCAACGCCCGATGACACTGGGGGGGAAGAGGGCGGGGCATGCCGGGAGCAAGTGGGCTTCCCGACACCAGTGCAAGGGGAGGGGCAGCATAGGCGCAGGACCTTTAAAGAGTCGGTGGGCTGCCAGGAAGGCGGGGGGGTGTAGGGACACTGTGGTAACTCCAGAAGTGCTCCTGGATGATCAGGAGGATGCTGAGGAGACATCCGGAAGGCCAAGGGACAAGGAAGAGGCGGTAGGGCTGTCACAGTGGACCCCAGCTGGGGAGGCTGAGGGGCACCTAGCAACAGAGAGGTAACTAAAGCGGTGGGGGGGGGGGAAGGAAGAAGCCCAGGGGGGGTAAAGGAACCACAGTCCAAGGGCTGATGAGTTGCGGGCAGTAGCCCCATCATCCGAGGCAGGGAAGGAGGTCCCTTTATCTCCAGGGTCCTGGGCTGAGACTCAGAGAGTGGGAGGGCCTGAGTCTTCCTTCCCCTCCCTGTTCCTCCCACAGAATCAAGCAGTAGTATATAGGTGGACTACGGTGTTCGCCGCGCTAGATGCAACACCAGCCAAGCCCCAAGGGAGCCTCCACCCCCTCTTCGCCCAGTCCGGCAAGGGTGCAGACGTGTGTGGGGGGGGTGGAGACCTGGAAAAGGCTAGAGAAACACAGGGGCTGACCCAGAGAGTAGAGCGCTCCTGGACTTCATAAGAGGGAGGACCGTTACAGACCGCTCCCTGTAGGAGTGCCTTTACAAGCAGACCCCTGAGACGTGGTGGAGAATGTGGGTCCCAGAGTGACGGATTTGCTCACAGGAGGAGAAAAGCTAACAGACGGACATGGAGACGACAAGAATCTTAGAGTGGTTGATGGAGAATCAGAAACAGCTGGTGCAACAGTTATCTGCACAACACCAAGAACAGCAGCGACAGCTGGTGCGTGAGCTGGCGGAGCAACAGGAGAGGTGGTGGCAGCAGGCAAGGGCCTCAGGGAGAATGGGGATGGAGGCCGGGACCCTCGAAGAGGATGAAGGGGGACCTAACCACCAACTGCCCATTCGGCTGGCCAAGATGGGGACCGAAGATGACCCAGAGGCTTTCCTCATAACATTTGAGAGGGTGGCCAGAGTCTCATTGGGCCAGGCTCCTCACCCCGTACCTGTTGGGCCAAGCTCAACATGCCTACCGGAGCATCTCGGCGAACATTGTACTGCAAAGTAAAAGAGGCAATATTTGACCAAATAGGGATCACCCCCTGAGACTTATCGCCAGCACGTCTGGAAGGAGCAGTATACCCCAGGAGAATGACCACAGGCGGTAGCTCAGAGACTCCGGGAGATGGACTGGCAATGGCTAGAGCCTGAGCAAAAGTCAGGGGTGCAGGTAACTGAGACGACGGTGCTTGAGCAATTTGTGAAGATTTTACCCCCTGGAAGACAGCAGTGGGTGCATCGACACCGACCTTCCACATTAGGGAAAGCCATCAACCTGATGGAGGACTATCTGTTGGCCGAAGGATCTGAGGAAAAGAGTAAGGTAGCCCAAGGAGGGGAGGGGGCTAAAGCAGGCCCTGAAGGTGAGCGGGGAGAGAAGGGGGGCACGAAGAAGACCCAAAACCCCAATCTCGGGCGAGGTGAGGGGCGTAAATTAGCCCCCATTTGGCAGAGACCCCTGCAAGAGGGCAAGGGAGACAGAGGACCACGAGTGATAGAAAGGGATAGGAAGCCCAGTAAGGCAAACCCCAGATGGGATGCCTGCTATCAGTGCGGGGAAGAGGGGCACTTTAAAAAAGAATACCCCCTAATGGACTGTACATTCGGGAAAGTGTGGGTGGCCCCCAGGACACAGGCCGTACAGGGAGCTACATGATGGACGGTCCCCCTTAAAGTAGGTGGGGTGTCAGTCAACGCCCTAGTGGACCCCGGCTGCGGCCAAATGATGGTCCTATACAGGAAGGGGAACTGACCGGGGGGGCAGTATGGATGCAGTGCATCCATGGGGATATCCACCCCATCCCCCTGCTAGAGTGCAATTAGACAATGGCCGCACCAAAGAACTGTGCCGAGAGGCAGTTACCCCAGTACTACCTTACCCTGTCCTAGTGGGGCAGGACTGGCCAGGCTTTGAGTTTTTGCTGAAGGAATATGGCCGGGGAAACGCAATTGAAGTGTCGGACCGAGAAGCCACCAAGGTTGTGATGGCTCAAGAGGAGGTAAGAGTCGAGATAGCCTTTGTGGGACAACTGATGGAAGCTGGAGTGAGAGACCGGCGGGAGGCACCCTTCGACCTGGACATCAATCCAGGGGATTTCATGAGGGAACAGAGAGAGGACCCCACATTATGGGGAGCATGGGAGCAGGTCAGGGACTTTCAAGAGGTGACTGAAGGAGGACGACCCTGCATTAGTGGGCCACGATTCGAGGTACACTGTGATCGCTTACACCGGGTGGCAATGAACGAGGGGGAGGGTGGCGAAGTCAGGCAATTACTGGTCCTCGGGAGGTATAGGCGGCAGGTTCTGGACCTGGCCCACACTCACTCCTGGGCAGGCTACCTGGGCCAGGAAAAGATGGTACAAAGGATAATACAACAATTCTTTTGGCCAGGGGTCTACAGGGCAGGAAGAGATTTCTGTGAGTCATGCCCCGAGTGCCAAAGGACTTCGTCAGTCAAGGGACCAAAGGCCCTGCTAATCCCGCTTCCGGTGGTGGGAGTTGCCTTTTAGTGGATCACTTTCGATCTAGTAGGACCCTTAGAGAAATCAGGGAAGGGGTATCAATACATATTAGTGATAATGGACTATGAGACCCGATACCCCAAGGCTATACCATTGCATAACACGTCAGCTGCCAGGTTAGCCACAGAACTGGTGAAAGTTTTCTCGCAGGTGGGTTTGCCAAGAGAGATCTTGACAGACCAGGGAACCAATGCGACCTGACATTTAATGAAAGAATTATGTAAGATGCTAAAAATTAAGATGCTGCGGACTTCGGTCTACCACCCGCAGACCGATGGTCTGGTGGAATGCTTTAACAGAACGCTTAAGTCGATGTTGTGATGGTTTGTGGAGGGGGACACCCAAGACTGGGATCAACTCTTGCCCGCACTGTTATTCGCGGTTCAAGAAGTACCACAAGCATCCTTGGGGTTCTCACCTTTTGAGCTTCTTTACCATTGCCAACCCTGGGGTATTTTAGATATAGTTAGGGAACGTTGGGAGGAGCAAGAATCCCAGACTCAGGGCACAGTGCAGTATATATTACAGTTAAGGCAGAAACTGCAGGCTCTGGGAGAGTTTGCTAAAACTAATCTGATAGAGGCTCACAAAGATCAGGCACAGTGGTACAATCAAAAGGCCCACTTGAGGACCTTCCATCCTGGTGATAGAGTCCTGCTGCTACTACCATCACAAGACTCAAAATTATTGGCTAAATGGCAGGGTCCGTTTGAGGTCCCTAGGAGAGTAGGAATGGTTGATTATGAAATACAATTATCAGGAGAACGCTGGGGCATGCAGATCTACCACGTAAACCTGTTAAAAAAATGGAACCCACGGGAAGGGTTATTGATAGATCCGCGACCCACACCGTTGGAATTAGGGCTCTGGGGGGGAAGACATCCAGGTCGGAACCCCAGTACAGGTAGGGGAGGAGCTGGCCCCGCTGGAAAGAAACGAAGTGCAACAGGCTCTCCGGAGGTTCGAACCAGTGCTGACAGCCCAGCTAGGATGGACGAATCTAGTCTGCCTTGTAATATCCACCGAAACTGGTAAGAGGGTGCGGGAACCGGTGAGGCCCCTACCCCAGAAATTGTGGGATACTGTTAAAAGAGAAGTCCAAAGTATGTTGCAATTGGGAGTGATAGAAGAGTCAGGTAGTGACTGGCGTAGCCCCATAGTTTTAGTCCCGAAACCAGATGGGTCAATGAGTTTCTGCATAGATTTCAGAAAGATCAATGCTATTTCCTGCTTTGATGCATATCCTATGCCTAGGGTGGATGAGTTACTAGACCAGTTGGGGAACGCCCTTGACCTTACTAAATGTTATTGGCAAATCCCCCTCGCACGGGAGGCCCGAGAGAAAACAGCATTCTCGGGCCCCAAATTCCCCTGGGGTTTATACCAATTTATGACCATGCCTTTGGCCTGCATGGGGCGGCAGCAACCTTTCAAAGGCTAATGGACAAGATTTTACAAAAATGTCAACAATATGCCACTGCCCATATCGATGACATTGTTATCTTTAGCCCCACTTGGGAGGACTATCTCCATCAGTTAGAGGCCGTGCTGGCCACACTAGAAGAAGCTGGGTTAACAGCAAACCCTGGGAAATGTAAAATCGGGCAGAAAGAAGTATCATATCTGGGATATACGGTAGGCCGAGGAAAACTGAAACCGCTAGCAGATAAAATAAGCACCATACGTGATTATCCCTTACCCTCGACTTAATGACAGGTACGCCAGTTCTTGGGCCTAGCAAGCTACTACCTTAGGTTTGTATCCAATTTCGCCACGGTAGCCGCCCCCTTGATGGACCTCACAAAAAATGTCCAGCCAAGAAAGGTGAGATGGTCAGAGCAGGGCAAGAAGGCATTTCAGAGCCTAAAGGACTGATTAACCCAAGCCCCGGTCCTAATACAACCCGATTTCATGAAAACATTTATACTCCAGACGGACACATCAGAAATAGGACTGGGGGCGGTGTTGGCACAAGAGGGGGAAGGAGGGGAGAACCCAATATTATATATGAGTCGGAAATGGCTTCCACGTGAACAAAATTATTCAACTATCGAAAAAGAAGCACTCATGATAAAATGGGTGGTAGACCTCCTTCGCTGTTATCTTTTAGGGAATCGATATGTATTGATAACTGACCACGCCCCACTCCGATGGTTACAGATGATGAAAGATGCCAACCAGGGATCTTCAGATGGTATTTGTATTGTTTCGACATAATCCATTGAGCTGGGAAAAGACACCAAAACGCCAACTTCTTATCGAGAATCGCAGAGACAGAAGGAGAGAAGGATGAAACCCCATGTATGAAACAAAAAGGGGAAATGTGTGAAGGGGCAGCATAGCCCCGCACTCTCGCTGCGGGCAGCACAGAGCTGGCACCGCAGCTGCAGGCAGCTGAGCTCTGACGGGGGACACTGAACGCGCCCACCAACCTGACCGATGCCTGATGATGCTGGGGCCGAAGAGGGCGGGGCATGCTGGGAGCAAGTGGGCGTCCCGACGCCAGTGCAAGGGGAGGGGCAGCATAGGCGCAGGACCTTTAAAGAGTCGGCAGGCTGCCAGGAAGGCGGGGGGTCTAGGGATACTGTGGTAGCGCCAGAAGCACCCCTGGATGACCAGGAGGATGCCGAGGAGACAGCCGGAAGGCCAAGGGACAAGGAGGAGGAGGTAGGGCTGTCAGAGTGGACCCCAGCTGGGGAGGCTGAGCGGGACCTGGCAACAGAGAGTAACTAAAGGGGAGGGGGAGGAAGAAGCCCAGGGCAAGTAAAGGAGCCACAGCCTGTGGGCTGACAAGTTGCAGGAAGTAGCCCCATCAGCCGAGATAGGGAAGGAGGTCTCTTTGTCTCCAGGGCCCTGGGCTGAGACTCAGATAGTGGGAGGGCCCAAGTCTCCCTTCCCTGCCCCATTCCTCCCACAGAATCAAGCAGTAGTATATAGGTGGACTAAGGTGTTTGCCGTGCTAGACACAACACCAGACAACGCCCCAAGGGAGCCTCCACCCCCTGTTCACCCAGTCCGGCAAGGGTGCGGACGTTTGTGTGGGGGGCGGAGACCCGGAAAGGGCTAGAGAAACACGGGCTGACCCAGAGAGTAGAGCGCTCCTGGACTTCATAAGAGGGAGGACCGTTAGACTGCTCCCTGGCGGAGTGCCTTTATGGGCAGACTCCTGACAGGGAAATCCATGGTCAGAGCTGTGCTCATGCAGGTTTGACTATTTTACTCTTTTACTAGGAAGCACTGGAATGGGTTACCTATGGAGTGGTAGAACCTCCAACCCTAGAGTTTTTTTCAGTCCTGGCTTGACAAAGCCCTGGCTGGGATGGTTTAGTTGGGGTTGGTCCTTTTTTGGGCAAGGGATTAGAATCGGTTACCTCCCAAAGTCTCTTCGAACCCTATAATTCTATGGTTCTATGATTCTATAGGTGGTCAAGGCCATCAACGCCATCCTGCTGCAGAGGGTCATCATCCTGGGCAACACGGACCCCATTGTCGCTGATTTTGCTGCCATGGATTTCCCCAACTGCGTAGGGTTCCATTGATCGCACCCACATCCACATCCTGGTCCCATGCCTTTGAATACATCAGTGCAAAGGGTTACATTTCAAAGGTGCTACAGGCCCTTGTGGACTACAAAGGGTGGTTCATGGACATTTACATCAAGTTGTCAGGGAAGTCGCATGATATCCACATATTCTGGAACTTGAGCCTCTTCCACATGATGCATGCTGGTAATTTTTTTCCTGACCGCACCATCATGGTTGACGAGGTGGACATTCCCATGTGTATCCTGGCTAATGCAGCCTACCCTTTGCTCCCCTGGCTCATGAAGCCCTACGTGGGCAACCTACCCCCCACTGAAGAAAACTTCAATGTCAGGCCCAGAAGGTGCCATATGGTGGCAGAGTGTTCCTTCAGCCAGCTGAAGAGGAGTTTCAGAAGTCTCCTTGCTCACCTGGACCTCAGTGATTGAAACATCACCCAGGTGGTGGTGACATGCTGTGTGCTGCACAACATATGTGAGCAAAGGGAAGACTTTCCTGCCAGGGTGGGTGGCAGACGCTGAGTGGCTGGTCAAGGCTTATGAGCAGCCAGGCACCACTGCCATTCAGCGAGCACATCAGGTGGCAGTGCTTATCCAGGAGGCTTTGAGGGAGAGTTTCAGCTAACGCCACCTATGAGATTCTCCTATGGGCCTCCCCACAATGGGCTCTGGATTGCCCCTGTGTGTCTTTCCTCCTCCACCCCTCCCTTCACCTACCCTTCCTTCCCACCTTTCCCTCCTCCCCTGAAGACCAAATAAAAAAGCATTTTTGTTTCAACACAAAACTCTGATTATTTATTTGGCTGGATGTAAAATAAGGAAGGTCCTCACATGTTCACTTCCACCTCTGGCTCTTATGAGATAATGCTGGTAGCTCCGGATGTAGTGGATGTGCCATGCTTGCAGCTGGCCCAGTTGTGAAGAAAAGTGACAAGGGCAATCATCCCAAGAGACACTGTGCATGAAGCCTATCTCTAATCTCTGAGCTGACACCAAAGGTGTCAGTTCAGATGATGGCGATGTGCTTCAAGCAAGGCCATCTGTTGCCTAGACATTGGGAACTTTCCTGAAGGGACATGGATGTCCTAGGGGAGCTTCCTACCCCCATGTACCCAAGCAGGCATGGGAAGGTGCCATCCAGGCCAGGAGCCTGCAGATGGGAGGGCGGGACAGGATGGTTCAGCTTCCTACTGTGTCCTGCACATGCCAGGTCTGGCACTGGGAGTGTCCCGCAGAGAGGGAACTTCTGTCCCTGCCTGCTGGAGGAGTGTTGGGGGAGATGTGGGTGAGTGGCAGAGGCTGCGTGCTGGAGAGAGTGTTACTGGGGTGCTCTTTTTCTCCCGTGGCAGGTTCCCATGCAGGGGATAGGTCTCCTCTGCATCACAATGCTTGACTGGGAGTGGATGCTGCCCGAGTGTGGGCATGAGCCTGTGCTGTATTCATCACCCTTGTGCATTTCTATGACCCCAGACTCCTTAGCGGTGGCTTCTTGTGGGAAGGTGTGCCACCACGGAGGCCAGAGGAAGGCAGGTCTGTCCAGGAACCTTGTGAGAAGTATCGAGGTGTTCTTGTGCGAGATTGTCATGGGGTTGAATGCTCCAGGCTGGTGCTTTATATGCACCCACATGCACAGACTGTTGTGCGACCCCCCCAGAAAGAGAAACCCAAGCAAGGAGTGCAAATGTTATTGCCACCAGCTGCCTGCCCCCACGTGTATATATGAAATGTTATAGAACTCACCAGCAGTGCCTTCCCTGGGTTTATCCAAAGCCTGGGAGACATCCTGGGAGGGGGAGACCAGCTCCAGGTTGAGGATGACCTCCTGGCTGGTGGGCATAGTGTCCAGGTTAGCCTGCTCCTCCTCCTCCTCCTTCACAACCCCACCCTTATGGAGGCTGATGACAGGTGTGCCCTGGTCAGAATCAATGATGAGGGTGAATAGGTGAGTGTCCCCCCTCCTAGGATGGTATCTAGCTGCCCATAGTAGTGGCAGGTGTGTGGTGCTGTCCCAGAGTGGGAACTTTGCTCCCTGGCTTTTGTGTAGGCCTGCCAGAGCTCTTTTAGACTCATCCAGATCTGGTCCAGGGTGCAGTTGTGAGCCAGGCTGGTGGCCATCAGGCTGTAGACTTCAGCATTGCACCCCTTAGTGTGGAGATCCTCGATGTTGGACTACTCGCCCCAGATCTCAATGAGATCCAGGATCTCTGCACCAGTCCATGCCAATGCCCTCTTTTTCCCCTGTCCAGGGGCTGCTGAGGTGGCTGCAAGAGTACTGGCAGCTGTGGCGGGCTCAGAGGGAGCACTGGGGTCTAGCACAGGGCTGTCAGGGATCGTGTGGTGCCACAAGACCTTTCCCTTCTGCCTGCAGCTTTAAAGTCTGAAGGAGAAGGGAAGCAGTGGAGTTGTCAGGGGTGTGGCCAGAGTGGCCACAAGGGCATCTGTGAGAGGACTCTGAAGGCCGATTATTTCAAAATAACAGCAGGTGTGTGTAGATTAATCCTATTTTGAAATAACAATTTCAAAATAAGCGCTATTCCTCTTCACAAGTAGAAGTTATAATTTCAAAATAACCAGCCTATTATTTTGAAATAATGGACTTGATAGTGCGGATGCTCACTTTGTTATTGGAAAATAAGGAGAGTTATTTCAAAATAATTCCCTACTATAGACCACGGCTGAAGTCCATGAAATGCCAGCTACCTGGAATGAATTTGGCTCTCGTGTTTTGAACTCTTAGGTTTTATGCTATTGCTTTAACTATTAGAAACAAAACTACTTCATAATCCATCAAGTCAAAACTAGATGTTGTTGAAGTAAAAATAGATAATGCAGGCTCAGCTAATACTTTTTAAAAAGTCGTATTTTAAAACCTCTGTGTGATGACACACTTCATATTAAGGTCACTAGTTGGTAATACAGAAATACACACTGGAACTTTGGACAAGGTTTCCTTCTTAGTGTACCTTTTGGAAATATTAGTTAATCGTTCTTCATATTTTACAAATCAAATTAATGCAAAGATACACAAGCATCACAACCATGTAGCTTTTAAAATGTCCTGTACTATTTGTAGTAGTCACTTAGCACATAACATAATCCAGGCAATATCAGGCAAAGTAAAGTTTTAGATCTTACTATAGGCAACTGGCATGTGTATCTGTTAGGAGAAGTACGCTGTGGCAAGCCAGGAGTAAGTTCGAAGAGAAGGAGGAGAATGTCAAATACATTTAACTTTTTTAGCCACTTGATTAATTGTTATGTGAGATGAAGTTATAAAATATATAATGTTTGGTATATATAATTTATAATACATAAATGTTTAATTGTTCTCTCACATATGCCAAAATAAATCTGAAATAATTGTGCTGGATTCAGTGGAGTTACAATGGTCCACTGGTGTGAGGAGAATCACCTGTCGTAAGTAAAACAACCAAAAACCCCCCTCTATATTACCATCTAATCTATGTTTCTATATGCCTTGAGAGAGGAAATATGCCCCTAAAATAGCACTGTGATCCTGAAAACCCCAGGTTATTGATTAGAGACAAAATGTAGTCATCTTCTCAGACATGGAATTTGTTTAGAGATTTGTTGACAATTATTTGAGATAGGTTAAGTAATATCTTTTATTGCACCATCTTTAGTCTATGTGAGAGAGAAGCTTTTGAGCTTAGCCAGATCTCATCAGAAACATTCCCCAGAGCTGAAGAAGAACTCTCTGTAACCTAGAAAACTTGTCTCTCTCATTTATCTTATAAAAGTTACCTCACCCACATTGTCTGTTTAATATCATGAGATTAACCTGACTACAGCAGCATGATAGTCATTAGTCACTCTTCATAAACTGCTAAACTTTCAACTTGTTTATGCTCTTTCTACCCAGAAAATATGTGTATATTCAGAATATCAAACTTATAATCAGATCGACAATGCTATTTAGAGTGATGTTTGCACAATACTTTTTATAAATATATTTTTGTAAAAATAGGTTAAACATCACTTCACTTCTCTTGCTCTGGCAAGTGCTTGCCAAGTCAAGTGAAATTGCAATCAACATAATTTGAAGCTCTATAGTTTTGTTTCCACAAAAAATTAGTTATTCCTTCTTAATAAATATAAGTGACACAGTAGCTGTAGCACATAAAGCATCAAGGCTTTCATTTACTTGGTTTTTTTTCCAGCAAGGATTTGCCCCTCCATATTGTTTCCTATTGGAGGTATTAAAAATGATGAAATTCTGGCAAATGAGACATATTATTGTATAACACTTGTGGGCCCATGTAAGCTTATCTTGTTTTCACAAAACTACCTCAGGAGAATAAGTACAAGACCCATTTGAACATTAGAAACATTGAAAAACACTGAAAATATACTTTATAACTCTTCTTAATGTTTTCAAAGGCAACTAAGCAATTATCCTAAGCAAACAAACTCAACACTGAAAATGTTTTACAAGTAGCTGCATTATTATCCCAATTGTCTAAAGCCAGGAGATAAAATTGCAGTTTCCAACACTTTTTATTCTGGGTACCTCCAAATGATGAGAATATAAGTGAAGAAAATAACTATTGTTGCTATAAAAAGAATACATGATGTTCTGGTGCCACCCTATAAACACACTGTGACATACTATAACTACAGAATAACCCATGTATCTCCCTGTATCTAGATATTCACCACTTTCATATGAATATGGTATATTATATATGCCTTGTGAGATATATAGTATCTGTTCCTTCATTGCATGTGAAGTTATGACACTTTGCTCTAGATTTGTTACTGGAACAGTGAGACTAGGAAATGCCCAGTCTAACTCCTCAGAGGTAACGTAAAAGTGACCAATACCCTGTCAGGTGTTAAGAAACAGTCACTGGCTATGCTCCAGCAGAGGAGTAATAAACAAAAACAGTTGCTTGCACATGTACACTATGGGAGCTGCCTAATCTCATGGCACACCAAAGATTTTCCTAGCACTTGGAGAAAAGCATAACTAAAGGATTTTGACATCATCACTTCATATAGCTCTGTCCCCCCATCTTTATGCAATGAAACAAGGTCATCTGTGAAGAGAAGAATTCTCCATTGAGAATTTGGGAGAGGATGCACAGTACTAGAAGGTGTCCCAATTAGCATGATCTTCTGTGAAGTTTTGGTTAGAGAAATTATCTTGGTTTCAGAATTATTACCATGATAAAATTTAGGATTTAGAATTATCATCATGGTAAAATTTAGGATTTAGACTTCAGTTATGCTATTATTTTTCCTTTTATAACCAATTCTAATCTTCTAAACCAATATCTTGGAATCACTCAAAATCTTTCTCTAGGAAGTAAACTTGTTTTGATATTTAATCTAAACCTGTGAGTTGTCAAAATTGCTTTGGACATCTGCTTAGATTGCAGATGAAGGGATATATCCATTACCATTTCAAGGAGTGGTGAACTAATCAATGAACCTTAATTCATGGATCAAAAATGTCTTCTTAAGTTGGGAGAGCCTTTGTGCAACTTAACTGGGTGTGCCTTTGCACACAGATGGAGTGAACTAAACAAGGAAGGGTTTGAAGTTCACTAGCATAGCAGTGAGAGCGACAACATAGGTATGAGAGTTAAAGTAGGAGACAGGGGTTCTAGAGTCCAGATTGAACTCTGGGGCATGATGCATACAGTATTCACAATGATGGAATTATCTAAATACTTAAAGTAGTGTCATCTCCCCTGTACATAAAAAGAACATGGTAGTGTTTTGAAGCCCTTACTGTTCAAGAGAGACTTGATATCCAAGGCCTGCATAGCCTAAACTGGTCTGATTGCTTGATGATGATGGAATGGGTGAAGAAATAAAATAGCCACAAAAGTCCAGCAGCCTTGGGTGGTCCCCCCTCTACGAAACTAAGAAGGCTGCAATTATAGCAGTCACAAGAGTATGTGAGGTTAACTTAATATTTCCCTGTCCATTTCATGATTGGAATACTGCGGAAAAGAAAAACTAAACATGGGGGGAGGGAGCAAAGTGCAGTCCCACAAGTGTGATTGTCTTGTCCCAGTAAGATTTAAGTGGTTTAGGGCTTATGCAGACTCCATTGCTGTTGTTAATAAGTTTAAGAAAACTTCAATTTAAAAACAATCTTAGGACTGGATTAGAACACAGTCAGGAAGTGGCAACAAAAGAAACCACAAGGCAACTGTACTTCTCTGATTCAGAAAGAGCACCCACTCCTGGCCATCACCACCCTTGGCCAGAAACCCATGTCTTTCTCCCTTTTTACCAGGGATATCCAGGCTGTGCCATTCTTCAAAAAATCAGCTTATCTCAACAGGCCAGTGGTGTGCTTTGTCTTTCTGGCTGTTTTGCAATCCAGGTCCAGAGAGACTTTTCTTTCTCTTCAGAGACTATAGATCGTTTGGATTGCCCATGGTGCTACCATACAGCACTTCCAAGCAAGCACATCAATTCCTAAGGTGAAGGCATTGCAAATAAAGCATTAAAACTATAAAATAACATACATGCATGCTAATAAGATTGACAAGGTGTGTGAGGTAATACATTTTATTGGATCTAAAAATTTTACCCCACATGTGTTGGCTGTAATATTAGACATGGTTACAACTACATTGCATATAACAATGCTAATAAGTTTATCATAGATCATATTGTTCCCCAACGAGGCTCTGGATGGTGGTTGTCTCTAAACCCCATAAAAGGATTTTCCTCCTTTCACCAGTACACAAATATTTTCACTCAGACCTAGCTCACAACCTGAGGCCAAGTACTTCCAATGGTTCCCAGGAAGCATGTCCCCGCTTCCTCACTCTTTAGAGAGAATAGCTTGTCTATTTGTTGGAACATAAAGAAGCTGGGTCAGTTTAAACTCAGGATATTCCACCAAAAATTCTTTGCCTGTTGTTCTGTGGAGAATTCAATTTGAACTTCAATTTGAATTCAATCAGAATATGTAGTATCTATCTAGGTGCCATACGTACCCTGGCAACATTACAATCTAAGTGAATTTGCCTCACCATCCATCTCTGTTCCTGCAAGCATATGGTTCCCCTGCTACATGGAATTACTTGCCATCCCTCAATAGCACATAAACATTTGCATTTTTAATAGAATGAAATCCTAGAATACTTACATGTAATGGCATATGTTTTGTCCTGGAGATTGCTGTATTTGTCATACTTATGGCTAAAAACTTGACATTCAGCTAAAACAGCATTACTCCTCTGAGACTAGTTCCAAGTGTATTACTTTCTTGCGTAGAGGTGCTGAAGTGTTAGGGTCACCATTTTATTTTCTTGTTGCTTTACTCATTCTACCTCTCCCACAATTACAGTTTGCAAAGTAGCCGTGAGAGTCCAGAGCTAGTAAGTGTTCTCTGGCCAAAGTTCCATAATTAACCAAAATCCAGGTCTGCTAATACTCTTCAGGCTTCAAGTGCTCCCCCTTTCTTATAGAGAGAACTAAATTTTTTTCATGCAAATGGGCCATCCCCAAAGGCCCTCTCTCTGGCTTCAGAAAGAGGGACTTGGGGTTCAGAGATGAAATGAGAAGGAAAGCATGGTACTGATGATATGGGAAAGAGGCAATGGAAGCTGAAGGAATAATTAAAATGAGGAAAAGATGGTCTGGGGCTAAGAAGAGCAATTATTTTTCAAGAAAGGGAGGTTTAATCTTAAGCTGACAATGTTGAAAGAATACAGAAGGTTGGGGCCTACTGAGAAGGAGAAAGCTATTGTACACATCTGGAGTTGGGGAATGAGGGACAAAGAGGGGAAGGTTGGAGAGTCCAGGACTAACTGCCAGACTGAGCAGCACCAGAATAACCAGTGGCCTGGTGGTTAGGACACTCAGAGAATCCAGATGAGTGCCTTACTCACACAACCAATGGAAACCTGTGGTCTGCATATCTCTGTCCTGCCAGATACTTTGAAAGCTCTGTTTTGTCCTTACTCTAAATTGGAAAAATTAAACCCTTCACTGTAGGGATTGATATCTTCCAGCATTATTCTCAGAGGAGTCCTGGTGCAGGGCTATCAGGTTTTGTATCTAGTGACTTTCTGCCTCCCTTTCCTCCTCTGTGCTCTCCTTTTATAAGAGGTCTTGTTTTCTCAATTGGTGGCATTTATGGATGCCAGCCTCCATACTTGAACATTCTGGCTGCTACATGTGAGTATTATCAAGCTGCTTGCTCCTCTCCCTTCCATCTGTGCTCAGTATGGTGATTGTAAACCCCATTCCACATACCTAATACTAGATCATTCCATTACAATGAACACTCTGCAAATTGTGCTTTTTTTAGCACTATAGAAGAGGGTGAGGAGAGAGCAGTGCAGCACTATGAAGAGGAATCCTAGATATGGTGCTTTATTATCTATGAACCTATCAGGTAAATAAAGTTGAAGGCCTACATAGAGATGGTAGCTTCATGATTAAGAAGACTGGATAAAAATATCTAAGGCACCAAAGTCCTAGAACTCAACATATATCATCAAGCATTACGGTTTGTGAGAAATGTTTCATGGAAATTCTTTGAGAAATATTTTCACCCATGGCTGTCCCTTATGATTCCCCCTTTTCTCACCTTTTTTTCCTATGGGCATTTTTAAGCCTCCTTGAGGAAGTTGCTTTGCTAGGTTGGTAGTAGGATTCACAGAAGATCCTTTACACAAAGAAGGGGAGGGCTCACTGCAGGTTATTTCTATTTTCTGGATTGCATTTTAATGTGTGCCCTCTCCCTGACATCCACTCAGTGTCAATAGTTGATTGTTTTCCTTAATCAGTTAAGAATCATTCAGCCATGTGCTCAGTCATACTGCAGCACAACCAAGGTAATTATGGTCTCTGCTGTGCAACAGCAAATCAGAGCCTTTATTAAACTCTCAGGAGAGATTTTAATATATTATCACTGCTTCCTTTGCTGTTCTTCCAAGACACCAGTAAAGTAGCCCACGCTAATAGAAAATATTAAGAAACAATAACATTTAACATTTAATAACATTTAATCAGTAAACAAATAATGGAGTGATAATCTCATTTGTACACACTAGTAAAAAGATCTCATTGTGCAGTTTTGGGAGTTAGTGCTTCACTTCCCTTGCTTCTCATTCATCCTATTTGTCTCCCAGGATTGTTCCCAACAGGGTAACCATTATGTGATGATATTAGTATCTGCAGGGTAGTGTATTATGGGCAAATACTGGTCTATTTGGGGAAGCATTTTATCTAAGGACAACTCTTAGGCACAAGTTTAGGTTGTATTAGATTGCACTGAAGTCAGAGGTCTTAAGCACGTGCTTAAGCAACTGCTTATATGCAGTCTGAAATATTGGTGGATTTAACTGATTTATAAGCATTCTTGAATTCAGATTAAATGAATAAAAAATCTAAGAAAATTAGCTTCTCATAGCAAAATATTTGAAGAAGAGCAGCCTCTGTCAAATATCTCCTGGCTTAGGTAGGATTACCCCATAATGGAAAAACTCACTGGTGATCTTAAGCAAGGGAACAGTAGTTATTAACAGTTTTCATTCATGCTGGAAGGGCATAACAAGTGGGTTTCTGTAGGGGTCTGTTTTGGGACCGGTTCTGTTCAATATCTTCATCAACGATTTAGATATTGACATAGAGCATATGCTTATTAAGTTTGCAGATGATACGAAGCTGTGAGAGGTTTCAACTGCTTTGGAGGATAGGGTCATAATTCAAAATGATCTAGACAAACTGGAGAAATAGTCTCAGATAAATAGGATGAAATTTAATAAGGACAAATGCAAAGTTCTCCACTTAGGAAGGAACAATCAGTTTCAAGCATACAGAGTGGGTAGCGATGGTCTAGGAAGGAGTACTGCAGAAAGGGATCTCGAGGTCATAGCGGACCAGAAGCTAAATATGGGTCAACAGTGTGATATTGTTGCAAAAAAAGCAAACATAATTCTGAGAGACTTCAGGGGGTAGCTGGGTTAGTCTGTACAGATTAAACTTTAAAAAACCAACAAATAGTCTGGTAGCACTTTAAAGACAAACAAAACATATAGATGGTATCATGAGCTTCCATGGGCACAGCCACTTCTTCAGATGACCCTTACCAGGGTTGTTAGCAAGACACGAGAAGTCATTCTTCCACTCTACTCTGCACTAATTAGGCCTCAACTGGAGTATTCTGTCCAGTTCTGGGCACCACATTGCAAGAAAGATGTGGAGAAATTAGAGAAGGTCCAGAGAAGAGCAACAAGAATGATTAAAAGCTAGAAAACATGAGCTATGAGGAAAGATTGAAAGAATCGGGCTTGTTTAGTCTAGAAAAGAGAAGACATGTGCCATGTTTGTCTTCCTCCTGGAAGAAAGAATGGATTTCATCTGCACTAAGTGCAAGCTGGTCACCATTTTGGAAGAAAAAATTAGAGGACTGGAAGCCCAAGTGTCAACCCTACACTCGATCAGAGAGGATGAAGACTTCCTCTACAGAAGGCAGTGTTTAATCCTGCAAGCACGGCAGGTGGAAGAGCCAGAGAGGGCAGTACAGGACCAGGAAGAGAACTGGCAGCATGTAACTTCTAGAAGGGGGAAAAGGCCAGCATAGGAATCCCCCAATGCTATAGAGGAAAGTAATCGCTTTCAGGCTCTCTCCACAGGCTCTGCGGTGGTGAATGCTTTGGAAGGGACCTCACAAGGAAGAAACCAGAATGGAACACCATCTACTGGAAGGCATGGGATGTGTAGTCCTAGGGATGGGGGTTCCATGACCACCACCCCCAAAAGAAGACTACAGGTGGTGATGGTCGGGGACTCCCTCCTAAGAGGGACTGAGCCATCCATCTGCCATCTGGACCTGGAATCTCGAGAGGTGTGCTGCTTACCAGGAGCTCGAATTCAGGATGT
Organism: Pelochelys cantorii; assembly: GCA_032595735.1. NCBI lineage: Eukaryota > Metazoa > Chordata > Testudines > Trionychidae > Pelochelys > Pelochelys cantorii. The sequence continues at coordinate 92,983,413 of CM064326.1, forward strand.
GACTGCGAGTCTTACAAAACTGATCAAAACTTTGGATTGCTACCCCTTCCTGCTTCTCCATGTGGGAACTAACGATACGGCCAAGAATGACCTTGAGTGGGTTACTGCAGATTATGTAGCACTGGGAAGAAGGATCAAAGAATTCGGAGCACAAGTGGTGTTCTCATCCATCCTCCCTGCTGAAGGGAAAGGACTGAGCAGGGATTGTCGAATTGAGGAAGTAAATGCGTGGTTGCGCAGGTGGTGTCAGAGAGAGGGCTTTGGTTTCTTCAACCATGGGACTCTGTTCTGGGCACAAGGATTATTAGGAAGAGATGGGATCCACCTAACAAAGAGAGGAAGGAGCATCTTCTTGGGCAGGCTTGCAAACCTAGTGAGGAGGGCTTTACACTAGGTTCGTTGGGGGACGGTGACCAAAACCCTGAGGGGAGTGGGAAAGTCGGATACCAGGAAGAAATGCAAAGAGGAATGAGCAAGAAAGGAGGACCCCTGATTCGAATGGAGAAGGTAGGGAGATCAACTGGTTATCTGAGGTGTTTGTACACCAATGCGAGAAGCCTGGGAAACAAACAGGAAGAATTGGAGGCCCTGGCCCAGTACAAGAAATATGATTCAATTGGGATAACAGAGACTTGGTGGGATGACTCGCATGACTGGAGCGCTGTCATGGAAGGGTATAAACTGTTCAGGAAGAACAGGCAGGGGAAAAAATGAGGAGGAGTTGCACTATATGTAAGAGAGCATTATGATTGCTCTGAACTCCAGTATTTAGAGGGAGAAAAGCCTGTTGAGAGTCTATGGGTTAAGTTTAGAGGTGCAAACAACAGCAGTGATGTTGTGGTTGGTGTCTACTACAGGCCACCGAATCAGGAGGATGAGGTAGATGAGGCTTTCTTCGGACAACTGAGAGAAGCTTCCAGATCGCAGGCCCTGGTTCTCGTGGGGGACTTTAATCACCCTGACATCTGTTGGGAGACCAATACAGCAGTACACAGACAATCCAGGAAGTTTTTGGAGAATGTTGGAGATAACATCTTGGTACAAGTGATGAAGGATCTGACCAGGGGCCGTGCGCAGCTTGACCTTTTGCTCACAAACAGGGAGGAACTAATAGGGGAAGTAGAGGTGGGTGACAACCTGGGAAGCAGTGATCATGAGACGGTAGATATCAGGATCCTGACCAAAGGAAGAAATGAGACTAGTAAAATACACACCTTGGACTTCAGAAAAGCAGACTTTGACTCCCTCAGAGACCTGATGGGCAGAATCCCCTGGGATTTTAACATGAAGGGGAAAGGAGTTCAGGAGAGCTGGCAGTATTTTAAAGAAGCCTTATTGAAGGCACAGAAAGAAACCATCCCGATGCGTAGCAAGAGAAGCAAACACGGTAGGAGACCGGATTGGCTTATAGGGGAAATCCTTGGTGAACTTAGGCTCAGAAAGGGAGCTTACAAAAAGTGGAAACTTGGACAAATGACCAGGGAGGGGTATAAATGTATAGATCGAGAATGCCGGGGGGTTATCAGGAAAGTGAAAGCGCAGTTGGAATTGCGACTGGCAAAGGATGTGAAGGATAACAAGAAAGGTTTCTACAGGCATGTTAGCAAGAAGAAGGTGAACAGAGAGGGTGTGGGGCCGCTACTGGATGATGGAGGTAACCTAGTGACAGATGATGTGGGGAAAGATGAAGTACTCAATGCTTTCTTTGCCTCTGTCTTCATGGACAAGGTCAGTTCCCAGACTAATGGACTAAGTGACGCAAGATGAGATAAAGATGGACAGCCCTTGGTGGGTAAAGAACAGGTTAGGAACTATTTAGAAAAGCTAAACGTACACAAATCCATGGGTCCAGACTTAATGCATCTGAGGGTACTGAGGGAGTTGGCAAATGTCATTGAGGAGCCTTTGGCCATTATCTTTGAAAAGTCGTGGAGATCGGGAGAGATCCCGGATTATTGGAAAAAGGCAAATGTAGTGCCCATCTTCAAAAAAGGGAAGAAGGACGATCCAAGGAACTATAGACTGGTCAGTCTTACCTCGGTCCCTGGAAAAATTATGGAAGGGATCCTTAAGGAATCCATTTTGAGGCACTTGGAAGAGGGGAAAGTGATCAAGAATAGTCAGCATGGATTCACAAAGGGCAAGTCGTGCCTGACCAATCTGATTAGCTTCTATGATGAGGTAACTGGCTCTGTAGACATGGGAAAGTCAGTAGATGTGATATACCTTGACTTTAGCAAGGCTTTTGATACGGTCTCCCACAATATTCTTGCCAGCAAGTTAAGGGAATGTGGATTGGATAAATGGATGGTAAGATGGATAGAAAGCTGGCTAGAAGTTCGGGTCCAGCGGGTAGTGATCAATGGCTCGATGTCAGGATGGCAGTCGGTTTCTAGTGGAGTGCCCCAAGGCTCTGTTCTGGGACCGGTTTTGTTCAATATCTTTATTAATGACCTGGATGAGGGGATGGATTGCACCCTCAGCAAGTTTGCAGATGACACTAAGTTAGGGGAAGAGGTAGATACACTCGAGGGCAGAGATAGGGTCCAGAGTGACTTAGACAAATTGGAGGATATGAGTCAACAATGTGCCCTTGTAGCCAAGAAGGCCAATGGCATATTAGGTTGCATTAGGAGGAGCATTGCCAGCAGATCCAGAGATGTGATTATCTCTTTATTTATGTGATCCCCTTTATTTGGCTCTTGTGAGGCCACATCTGGAGTATTGTCTCCAGTTCTGGGCCCCCAATTACAGGAAGGATGTGGATGCATTGGAGAGGGTCCAGCGGAGGGCAACCAAAATGATTAGGGGGCTGGAGCATATGACCTACGAGGAGAGACTGAGGGAGTTGGGTCTGTTTAGTCTGCAGAAGCAAAGAGTGAGGGGGGATTTGATAGCAGCCTTCAACTTCCTGAAAGGAAGTTCCAAAGAGGATGGAGAAAGGCTGTTCTCAGTAGTGACGGATGGCAGAACAAGGAACAATGGTCTCAAGTTGCGGTGGGAGAGGTCCAGGTTGGATATTAGGAAAAACTATTTCACTAGTAGAGTGGTGAAGCACTGGAATGGGTTACTTAGGGAAGTAGTGGAGTCTCCATCCCTAGAGATTTTTAAGTCTCGGCTTGACAAAGTCCTGGCTGAGTTGATTTAGCTGGGATTGGTCCTGCCTTGGGCAGGGGGCTGGACTTGATGACCTTCTGAGGTCTCTTCCAGCTCTATGATTCTATGATTCTAAGACTGAGAGGGGACATAATAGCAGTTTGCAAGTACCTAAAAGAGTGTTACAAGGAAGAGGGAGAAAAATTGTTCTCCTTGGCCTCTGAGGCTAGAATAAGAAGCAATGGGCTTAAACTGCAACACGGGAAGTTTAGGTTGGACGTTAGGAAAAGGTTCCTAACTGTGAAACTGAATAAAACACTGAAATAAATTGCCTAGGGTGGTTGTAGAATCTCCATCTTTGGAGACATTTAAGAACAGATTAGATAGACATCTATCAGGGATGGTTTAGATGGTGTTTGGTCCTGCTGTGAAGGTAAGGGACTGGACTCAATGACCTCTCGAGGTCCCTTCCAGTTCTAGTGTTCTATGATTCTATGGTTCTAGTTTCTTAAATATCTCACTGACATTCGAGTGTGCATCTCAGGGTATGTCTACACAGTGGTGCAATTTTGGGATAATGTTATCCCAAAATAGTGTTCTGCGTGTCTTAACAGCATGCCCATTATTTTGAAATACATTCAAAATAATGGTCTTCTTATTCCGGCTTCCTGTAAACCTTGTTGCATGAGGATTAAGGAAGACACCAACTAGGGATTTATTTCAAAATTAGCGCTATGTAGACAGCACCAAATTTCAAAATAATTCATTTTTAAATAAGCTACGCAATTTGTGTAGCTCAAATTGCATAGCTTATTTTGAGGTATTTGCTATTGTGTAACCATACCCTCATATTCTAGTAATATATCTAGTAACATTGCCTCTTTGTTCTGTTATAATTTTGGAATGTTTTGCATAGCTTCTTGTAATCAAACTAGGAAAATACAAGCTACACAAAGCTACTATGAGGTGGGTGAAAAATTGGTTGAAAAACTGCTCCAAGAGGACCTGAATGGGCATATAGAGTGTGGTTCTACAGCGTTCAGTTCTGGGTTTGGTTCTTTTCAATGTATTAATCAATTATTTAGATAATGGCATAGAAAGCACACTGATAAAATCTGCAGATGATACCAAGTTGGAAGGAGTTGTAAATGCTGTAGTGGACAGCATTAACATTTTAAATTATCTGGACAAACTGGAGAAGTGGTCTGAATTACATAAAATTAAATTCAAAAGAGACAGACGCAAAGTACTTCACTTAGGAAGGAACAATCAATTTCGCACATACAAAATAGGAACTGACTGCCTTCATAGTGGATCACAAGCTAAATATGAGTCAACAGTATAACACTGTTGCAAAAGAATCATAGATGCATAGAATCAAGAAACATGAAACCAACGTCATTATTGGATGTGTTAGCAGGAGTGTTGTAAACAAGAGACAAGAAGTTGTTCTTCCACTCCATATTTACTAGGCATAAACTGGAGTATTGTATACAGTTCTGGGTGCCACATTTCAGGAAAGTTGTGGACAAATTAGAGAAAGTCCACAGAAGAGGAAAAAGAGATGAAATGTTTAGAAAACATGGCCTATGAGGGAAGATTGAAAAAATGAATTTTAGTCTGGAAAAGAGAAGACTGAAAAGGAACATGACCGCAGTTTCTTAAGTACACAAAAAGTTGCTACAATGAGAAGGAAGGATAGGACAAGAAACAATGGACTTAAATTGCAGCAAAGGGAGTTTAAGGTAGAAATTAGGGGGGGAAAGTAATTAAGTAATTAAGCACTGTAATAACTTTCCTAGATAGAGTCTCTGTCTTTGGAAATTTTTAATAATCCATTAGACAAACACATTTCAGGGATGGTCTATAAAATACTTAGAACAACTTGAAGTCCAGGGGACTGAACTCAAAGCTATCAATCTTGAGGTTTCTTCCAGTCCTACAATTCTATGATTATGCTTTCAGTATTTCTGACTAGCAAGTAACATTCATTAAGTTTTGCTTAAACCAATGTGAAATATATATAAGTAGTTAAATGTCCACAACGCATATCTGCTAAACCATACTCTTATTTCACATAGCAGCAATATCCTTTCATTACCTTTGACAGTTTGTGAAGTAAAAATTTAACATACTAGATGGTCTCCTGAGACTGAAGTGACTCAAAGCATTTTGATACTTTTCTTGGAAAGTCTATTTCATATTATCTCTAAAGTAGTACATACTCAGCTTGAGAAAGGAAAAAAACTCATTAAAACTTTAGACAGCTTCATTTAAACAAGCAACCAAAACCCCCATGTTGAAATATATTTTAGGGCAGGACATTTTTGTATTGCCATTAATGGATGTCTCTGAGAAAATTTCCATTGAAACAATGGTATCTCTTTGAATTCTATATTACAATCTGTCAAATTACTCCTTATTTTGCTCAAATTCTCACTAAAATTAAGACATTTTGAATCAATAATTTTGTGTGAACAACTGATTATTCATTTGTTGTTATTTTTTGTATTATGGTAATGCCAGTAATGCAATGAACTTTTGTCTGCAGAAATAGGAAGACATGGGACAAAAAATTCAAGGTGGACTGTCTAAAACAAGACTCCTGAAATTTTACACAATTTGTTTGAAAATAGCTATTTTTCCATGCTTTTTTTTTTAAAAAAAAAAAACCAGGGGTTTTGTTGTTCCTGTTGTTGTGTGGCCAAGTTTTCTTTGGAAAATCTTAAATTTTGGAGAAAATATTAAAAATTAATATTTTAATCAAAATCCAAAATATTTTCATTAAAATGGTACTATGTGCTGCCATAAGAGGTGTAGTTTACATGCTTTATGCTTCCATTTTAATCTATGAGTCAGGCAGTCTAGATGAACTGTATTTCCTATGATCAACTATCAGATAGTCCTATGAAACACCCTCTATTTGCATCAAAAAGTGAGAAAGTGATGCATGATGGAAGATGTAGTCTGATTAATACCAGGGAAGCTCCATTTTAAGATCCCACTTCAAATAAGCAATTGTCATTCCACGATTAGATGGAAGCTGGAGGTCACATAGCATTGGCAGAAAAGTCAAATTGATGAGGAAAAAGGTGATTGATAGCAATTTATCATAACACTGAAGAATAATGATAGTAGATATAAACAAGAATAAAAATAAAACTGATAATTTAGAATATGTTGACATGCATCTAAGGAATGTTGGCAATTGGTATGCATCCAAGAATGATCTGATAGAAAGATATTAGAAGAGATATATAGAAAGTGCTGACAGAATAGTATAAAGGTCATTGTGTCAGTAGACATACATACAGGCAGACAACTGGCAGGCAGGTAGCAGCAGCAGCAAAAGAAGGAGTCCTGTTCTGTCACTACAGAAGGTGAAAAAGCAGAGACTGAAAAGGAGACACAAATTAAGACACGTAGATAGAAGAGACAGAGAAAAACTATGCAGAGGAGACAGTGCAATGTGGTAAGCCTGTCAAATAATTATATTTATAGTATAGAGTTAGTATATATGTGTTTGTGGAGAGGTTAATAAAGATATATGAAGTAAGCTAATTGTAAAAGCAATATATACATAAGGTTTATGGTACATTTAAAAACTGCTGTAGGCAATCTGCGAAGGACTGGCCTTCATTAACAGGGCATAACCAGTTAGGATCAGATCAACCATGCATTAATATGTTTTGGTTTTCTTTTTCTTATAAAGGATTTTTATTTTATAACATTAATAAGGGGATTATTAGGATTTTTTAAAAAATTGTATTGGGGATTCTTATTATTTATACCAATAAAGAAGTGCTTTGTTATGTAAAAAGCACTGCCTGTGTCAATTATTTATTGGAAGAATGTTTCCGTGTCCTCTGGGGGTAACACAGCCTAAGGTTTTTTGGGGAGTATCTGAAATAGGGAACCACTGGGAAGCCTATAACACTCCTTAGCCATCTTGAAGATCCATGCCTCAGGAGAAGAGATTGGTGAAAAGTCTTAGAGGGAATCCTTGGTAAACTCAGGAAGCTGCAGTAGGGAAGACTCTTGTGCTATTCTGGGAAGACTCATTTCTGGTTTTGAGGTAACACACCCAGGCTACGTCTAGACTGCGGGCTTCTTTCGGAAGAAGCTTTTCCAGAAGAGATCTTCCAAAAAAGCTTCTTCTGAAAGAGAGCGCCTACGCAGGAAAAGTGCATTGAAAAAGCAGTCTGCTTTTTTGAAAGATAGTGTCCACACTGAATGGATGCTATCTCGCATTTAAGCTGTGATTACTATGGATGGAGTGGCCACCAGGGCACCTGTGCTTTTTCTTCTTTCCTCTTCAAAAGAACTCCCTCTTCCCAGTTCACACATGTCTTTTTCCAAAAGAGCTCTTTTGGAAAAAGGCTTCTTCCTCATAGAAAGAGGTTTACCAATGTCGGAAAAAACCTCTTTTCTTTCGTTTTTTTTTCAGAAGAACGCAATTGCAGTGCAGACATAAGTGAAGGTTTTTTTGGAAAAACAACTGTTCTTCATAAAAAGCTCTGCAATGTAGACATACCTCCAGTGAGCCCAGCATAAAAAAAAGAGAATGGGAGCATAAGAATCCTGAGATGCATTTACATTTGCATTGCACGGTTCTTTCATTTTGAATATTAATATTTTAATTTTCAGGAAAATATTTCAGTTTTTGTGTTTTCAGTATTGCTATAAAATTATGAAAAATTTGCACAGAGAGTATTTATTTGTTTTGATGGAAAATTTAGTTGTCTAATTAGCCATCAATACATTTTTAACAGAAAATTCCCAACCAACTGAACTATTAGGCACTCAGATTATAAATTAAACAATTTATTTAGGTATCTAAAGTTGTTTATAGAAATCTGACTTGAAGGTACCAATTTTTGAAACATTTAAATAAGATTTTCTTCTTCCAAGTTGTATGTTTTTACAACTACACAGTTAGGTCATGCCTATATAACAGGGCTAAACTGAAAATAAGATATGCAACTTGAGCTATGCTAATTGCACACCTGAAGTCAAAATAGCTTATTTCAACTTTTGGTGCTATCTACATAGCAGGTATTTTGAGATAGAGCACTCTTCCCCGACTTCCCTTACTCCTCATACGCTGAGGGTTACAGGAGTCAGAGTAAGCAGTCCTTCAGCACAACATTATTTTGACATATCAAAATAACTGCTTGTGTGTAGACATGGACTATGTTATTTCAGAATAATGTCAGTTATTCCGAAATAATGCTCCTGTGTAACATCAAGTACTTCAAACTGTGCCCTACAGTACTTCTGTAGTACCTTCAGTAGAGTTGCACAGATTAGAAGGTATCAGAGGGGTAGCCGTGTTAGTCTGAATCTGCAAAAGCGGCAAGGAGTCCTGTGGCACTCTGACAAAGTGGGTCTTTGCCCACGAAAGCTTATGCTCCAATATTTCTGTTAGTCTATAAGGTGCCACGGGACTCCTCGCTGCTTTTACAGATTAGAAGAACAATTGAAGAAAAAAGAGTTACTATATGGCTCTCCAACTGGTAATTAATTAAAAATGTTGATTGCGCCTTTTATAGTTCGATCGTCTTGGGGACCCACAGGTTTTTTAGCAGGCTTCCTGCTTCTAATGTACTTAAAAAACATTTTGTTATTTCTTTTTGAGTTTTTGGCTAGCTGTTCCTCAAAATCTTTTTTTGCTTTTCTTATTACATTTTTACACTTGATTTGACAGTGTTTATGTTCCTTTCTGTTTATCTCACTAGGATTGGACTTCCATTTCTTAAAAGATGCCTTTTTGTCCCTCACTGCTTCTTTTACGTGGTGGTTAAGCCACGCTGACACTTTTTTAGGTCTCTTGCTATGTTTTTTTAATTTGGGGTATACATTTAAGTTGGGCCTCTATTATGGTGTCTTTAAAAAGTTTCCATGCAGCTTGCAGGGATTTGGCTCTAGTCACTGTGCCTTTTCATTTCTGTTTAACTAGCCTCCTCATTTTTGTGTAATTCCCCTTTTTGAAATTAAATGCCAGGGTGCTGGACTGCTGAGGTGTTCTACTCACCACAGGAATGTTGAATGTTATTATATTATGGTCACTATTCCCAAGTGGTCCTGTAACGGTTATTTCCTGGACCTGATCCTGCGCTCCACTCAGGACTAAATCGAGAATTGCCTCTCCCCTTGTGGGTTCCTGCACCAGCTGCTCCAAGAAACAGTCATTTAGGCCATTGAGAAATTTTATCTCTGCTTCTCTTCCTGAGGTGACATGTACCCAGTCAATATGGGGATAATTAAAATCCCCCATTATTATAGAGTTCTTTATTTTGGTAGCCTCTCTAATCTCCCTCAGCATTTCAATGTCAGTATCACTGTCCCGGTCAGGTGGTCGGTAATATATCCCTACTGCTAATTTCTTATTATTGGAGCATGTAATTACTATCCATAGCGATTCTATTGAACATGTTGATTCACTTATTTTTATTTCATTTGATTCTACATTATCTTTCACATACAGTGCCACTCCACCACCCACCCGGCCTGCTCTATCCTTTCGATATATTTTATATCCCGGTATGATTGTGTCCCACAGATTTTCCTCATTCCATGTCATCTGACGAAGTGGGTCTTTGCCCATGAAAGCTTATGCTCCAACACTTCAGTTAGTCTATAAGGTGCCACAGGACTCCTCGCCATTTTTGCAGATTCAGACTAACACGGCTACCCCTCTGATACTTGACAGTGATTAAAGTTATGAAGACCCTCTCTGTCTAGTTCTCTCTCAATGTAGGAGGTGGCTTGCAACAATTTAATATTTGTCCCTTTAAAAAATCATATGCAGCCTTTCTCTCTTTTTAAATGATATGAAAGGGATGTGCTAAAGTTTGGTTATATCACTTTAAACTTAGCTGATTCACAAAACAAAGATAAGGTTACTTTACAATCTAAATTCTCATCACACTGGGTTGCCATCATTCATAAGTGTCAGATTCAAACAACTGTTCCTGATCCTGAAACTGACTCTAAGGAATTAGGTTATTGAGATGATGCCAGAGTCAGTGATAGCCGATGAAGTTCTAGGGAGATATCCATCTCTACAGAGATATCCATCTCTACAATATAATAAAACTGAATAAAAGAAGGGATTTATTTCCAAATAGATCCTTTTTGGCAATTTAACATTTTTTAAAATTATATATGATACAAAGTTCTGCTGCTATGAAATAAAGAATTGCCCTAGCATACTGATCTTATGTTTTAAATAAAAGAAACACATTTTCTTTGAGTCAAAAATATTACTAGCACAACATTTCTTTTATTTCCTCTAATATTTACATGGATCCTGAAGATAAACTCATCATCATACTTTGTATTATTTTAGATATAGTTAGGATCTCAATCAGTTTTAAAGTAGATGACCATTTGCAGAACTGGTAAATCAAGCCTGATAAAAGATTGCAAAGAGAGAAAAAAAAGAAGTGGTTATAGCTAAATTTCTTTTTAAAATATTCAGTAAATGACAACATTAAAGTTCATTTAAAGAGCTGTATATTTTAGTTTTCAAATTAGATTCACTCAGTTAGTCACACTCTGCCTGCACTAAAATACTAATGCTTGTGCTGAGATGGAAAATAGATACCAAAAACAGCAAAAGAGATATGCTAGAAGACTTGCTTCAATATAGCAAGTGGCAACATTTATTTTGAACTGTGTTGATGGAAAGACACATAGTTATGCTATTAGCAAAACCACTTTTTGAATCAGCAGGGTAAATAGACATCAAAATGTATCTTCTTTCAAGAGTCCATGTGAAATAAACTGGAGCTAGTTATTTCCTTTTGATACTAAACATGATCTCTGAACACAGAGAAGTACATTACAAGGGCTTGTTAAGTGCACAAAGATTATCATCAGTGCACACAGTAACTTTGATAGCTAGATTCTTTTGAACTACTACTTACAATTTCCACATGGCAGAAGAAAGGAAGCAGCTTTAAGAAAATGATTATAAATAAATGTGAATTAGATTTTTTCATAAAAGCCTCTTTAGGGAAACATGTCATCCAACTTCTGCTGTTAAAATGTCTTTAGCATAAATGTAATTTTATGCAAATAGAGTCTTTGGAAGTATACATGTTTTTATGAGATACTATATCAGCCTCATGGGCAAATGAGATTACATAACTCTTTAATGGCATAACATGCAGTGATGAAATGGGAGGAGGATGGGGAAGCAGAGTGGAAAAAATAGCCAGTGAGCAATTTGTGCTTTTAATATAATTCACTTTTGGTGCACTTCTATTGTTTAAGTTGTCACACCTTCTTTGCCTGTAAAATGTTTTCAGTGTGACTCCTTATTTTTATTAATTGAAATATATTTTAATTGACACAAATGAGTTTTCATTTTTAGCATTTCTTCTGTCTTTTTGTCCATTGTTATCCTTGCAAAATGCATACATTATTTGCTAATTAAAAAAAGATTTATTGTGGCCACAATGCAAAACGCCAGTAATTACCAATCTCTTCTGACAGATATGAAATGCATTTGTAGAGTTTTCCATATTAAACATTTACTGAGAACACTTTTCCCTTGAAAGCGAATGACTAAGCTAGTCAGAAGACTGGAAGTCACAGAGTGGGAAGTTGTTTAGAGTGACCAGCCGCTTTGCTAGTACTCTATATAAAGTTACTACTAAATACCTGATTCAAAGCCCTCTGAAGTTAATGGGAGCCTTTCTACTTATATTAATTGGCTTTGGATCAGTCCCTGAGGCTTTCCTCTAAACCCTGGTCTACACTAAGGAGTTATTTCAAAATAATAAGTAGAGTGTTCACACTTCCAAGCCCATGATTTTGAAATACCAGGATGAGTGCAGTGGCTATGTTGACCCGATTTTCAGTGCATGGCAGCCTGAAACTTTTTAAATGTTGGAAGAATGAATACAGAATGGCAAATAATGTATAATCAATCACATAATAATGAAAGTTATTCTTGCAACTACTCAAACTCTTTGAATTTGCAGGCATTCATTATTGGTATTACAGTATTACCAGAATGTAACTGGAAACAAATTGTTTTAATCTCAATGTTTGGGAAAATCTTGTGCAATATTATCCCAGAACAGATCAAGAAACAATTTCAACTTTGATAGGAACAAGCAGGTTTTAGACTTTGAGATAATGTGCAAACCATAGTGTTGTTCTCAGACATATTACTGAACAAAATGTGGAGTTGCAGGGCCTTTTCATGATAAATGCTATAGCTTTCCAGAGGCTTTTGAGAGTCATTGGAAAATGATGGCATGCTATGGAGTACCAGCAAAAATAATTAGAATAACCTAAAATCTATATACTGTTGACTGTGCAATGAGAAATGGTGACACCAAATAAGGGTTTGCAGTGACACCTGGAGGAAGGCAAAGGTGTATGATTTCCCATTGCTGTTTTCAGTTGTCATTGACTATGTATTGGGAACAGTAGCTGCAGAAGATGACTGAGGAATTTTATGGACAAATTATGAAGCATGATTGGATGACCTTGTTTTTGTCAATGACATTGTCCTGCCACAATATATTGCTTCTTGAAATAAAAGACAGATTTTGCAGCTACCGCAAAACAATCTGGTTTGTCTAACACCAAGGGGAAGATAAAATATATATTGCTATCAGAGTCTCAAAGATTACTATTAGTGTGGACAAAGAAGCACTAGAAGAGGTAAACCGTATTTCTTCTCCAGGCAGTGAGAAGTACAATGGTGATGATTTGCTACAAGTCAAGCAATAAATATCAAAAAGCAGCAAATGGCTTTCATAATCTTGAAAAGATGTGGAACCATGACATGATCTCCATTAAAACAAAACCACAACTTTTTAATTCTGGCATTGTGTCTGTCCTCATTTATGGAGCAGATTTGTAGAAATCCATACTAGAAATTGATACGTTCATTTTATTCCAAAGCACATGCCTGTGGAAGTTCTTCAGAGTCCATTAAAAAGAATTTCTTGCAACATTAGAAATCCTAAATAGAGCAAACTAATCTACTACATCAAATATGGTAAGAAGATGTAAGTGAACATATTTAGGACACTCTAATGATGAAGAACTACCTGTTCTTCATTGGAAGATTTGTCAAAAGCAATATATGCCAGTGAGATATGCCACTTGCTGTGGATCACAATTTTCTGATAGAAAAGGGTTCTGTTTAGAAAATTTTTGACTAATACTAAAGAGTGCTGAAGTATACTTAGTTTAAAACTATGTCCCTGTATAAGACTTTATAAGATGATTTTAAAATGTCGGAATAGGGTACACTATTCTTCCCTTTATAGGTCAGCCTATATTTTTGTTTTCCCCATTTTTCCCTTTTCCCCTCCATTCTTCCTTTGCTCTGAATGGCTTTCTGGGGCTGTTTAAAAAACCCCAACAACAATAGATACCCTCCGTTGCCAACAAAGAGCTAGTGTCTGTCTCCCGGACTCCTGCTGTGTAGTAGCCTCAGGTTCAAGCAATGAGACTTTAGAATGGTGTGACCAGGATAATGAATGTTGTGAAAAATCTTTGTATTGAGCCTGGTGGTTACAAACTAAGGCACTCAGCTGAGCAGGGCACTGGTTGTGTTCATTTCACAATCTATTCTGTTCAACTTGATTATAAGTTTGACAAGTTTCACTCCCTTTCTCATATACACACTCAGGAAATGGCAATAGCACTTGCTTTGCCTGCTAACATAAGATGATATCTTTATCTCTGGGTGTTATGTTCCAGTTTAACATTAAAAGGTAGTTTCCCCATGTAAAAAGTTAATCTGAATACCAGAGCCCTGCTGGAGATTTACCACGACTGTCCTGAGGTGAGAAAACAGTATAACCCTGGTCTAGCACGTATATTTACATAGGGGAAGTGCCAAGAGAAAGAAAGAGTGTTGAACACCAGCAATGGAATTGGGGGCACAAGACGGTTATGGTCCCTCACTTTTAAAGTGGGGGAAGCTAGCCACAGAAAGGGGGGGAGGAACTTCAGGATTGCTCCTGGCCCCACTTCTACAAAGGTGCTGGTTCCATTGGGGCTGAATGTAGCTTATCCAACCAGAACAGTATATCATACTCATGGCCGCAATAATCAGTATTGTGCTGAAAAGAATGTAAATTAACATGAAGGCTAGAGATGGCGAGTCATATGTCTGAGTATCAGAAAACAAATTTCAGGGTTAATCAAGTAATTAAATCTACATTATTCCTCTATATTGTTAGTTAGGATTTCAAAATCCAAAATATCAACACCTGCCTCTTTAGTGTCTTCATCTGGGTCTTATAGTTTACCTCAATCCTGGCAGCCCAAACTATCCTGGGCAGAGTACATAATTCGGACCTCTTAGGGTGCGTCTAGACAGTGGCGCTATACTTCCGGTATCCCGAAATAGTGTTTTCCACATCTTGACAGCCCGCCCGTTATTTTGCAATAGTTTTCAAAATAATGGATATGCTATTCCTACATCCCTGTAAATCTCATTGTATGAGGATTAAGGGACATTTCAGAATAGCTTTCTATTTCAAAATTAATTTGAAATAAGCTACACAATTTCTGTAGCTCAAATTGCATAGGTTATTTCGAGCTAAGGGGGTAGTGTGGATGCACCCTTACTGTCCTTCTTTGTTGGGATATCATGTCTCTTAATACAAATATGAACCCTGCATCACTCTCACTTTCCTGCTGCTTAGTTATTCCTCATGCTTTCTGTCCCTGCTGCCTTTTTTGAGGCCATTTGGTTAGGTTCATGACACAAGTTCTTCATTTTAAGCAAGTAGAATGTGCTTTGTAGCCTGATGGATTGAATGTTGTGCTCTGACTCAAGAGGCTTAAGATCTATTACCAGCTCTGCCACTTGCCAGCAATGTGACCTTGGGAATGTCACTACACCTCTGTGCCCCCGTTTTTCCTTTTACGTAAAGTGCTCTGAGATGTGCAGCTGAAAAGCACTGTGTAAGAAATCTGCATCTATTCTGAGCATAGGGACAAGGAAGATATATTACAGAGAAAGAGGGTTCCATTAAGTATCTCCACAGGGTAGACTAGACAGAATTCAATTTCTATTTTATTATAATTTGATGGAGGATATAATGGTATGTTTTAAAGCATTTCCTGTAATTGTGGAAATTTAAAAATTGATGAAAATTGAGGGGAGTCAACCATGTGGGATAGGTCAGAGAATAATGGATGCTGAGCTTCAAAAAGTTAAAGCTTCATAAAAATTAAAATATAAATTGTCAACATCACATGCCATAATCTACAAAGTAAATATCTATATTTCAAACTCTATGAAGTTCTCAAGCAGCATTTTTCTTGCTTTGGCTATGTGTAAATTTTCATCATCATCAATGGTAATTTTTTTGTCTGTCTGTGCACAGTAATGTTACCCTGGGATGCAGTAACGATTAATTTTAGAGATCTGATTAGGCACACCCTGACACTCGGTGATGTTAATTGTCCCAAGTCCCAGAAGAAGGGATCGCCCGAGGCCGTATCTATCACCGGTTATGGGTTTTAAACAAATGAGTCGGAGACAAGATATGGGGCCAAACCATGTATTGTATAAATTTGAAAAGGTCAACACATAAAACATCAATTTTGCCCACCCTAACCCGGAAGAAAAAGACGATAGACTATCCCCAAAACACAAGGTTTATACATTACATTCTCAAGATAGAACAGATACGTCTTGGTGCTCATGACCTCAATGCTTCAGCTAATATGAAGCCTGGGCAGAGGAACAGTGAGGCGATCCCTCAATGCCACTCGGGATCCTCCGGCCTGGCAGGTGCAGGTGTATGGACTCCGCGGCAAAGGCCTTCCGCTCTCCACGTAATAATCCAAGGAATGTCGAGTAGGCCCACCCTGCGCTGGGCTATCGCTTACCCGGGACTTCTCCACGAGTAACCAAACCCACGGACCGAACAACCACTGCCTACTCCCACACAGTCACACTATTCAATCTCTCTATCATGCACTCAAAGACAAACGGGGAAACATACCACAAGCATACCTTCACAGAGAACAGACCGAACCTCGAACCAGAAGAAAACCAGGAACCCGAACTGGATCGCAGCTAGGGTATTTATAGACAAAAAGGCGGGAAAATGTAGGTAGGCCCGAGTGCACCACTATATGGGCAGTGTGCAAAGCTTTTCGGGTCGTGTGCAGCTCTTTTAGAACGGGGTGCAAAGCATTTAGTGACTAGTGCACAACATCTGGGGCCGAGTGCAAAGCTTTTCGGGTCATGTGCAGCTCTTTTAGGACGGGGTGCAAACATTTGGTGATGAGTGCAAACCCGAAAAGAGCGGGAAACCTCGGACCAAAGACACCTTCCTTCGTTGGAATTAAGTTTAACGGAAATGTCATAGTCCGATATAGCTGCAACACAGCCTCCATTTTAAAACAACCCCTTTCTATCCCAGTTAAACATGTTTCGTACATTACAATGGTAACAGTAAAATCAACATTTACTGATAAAAGTATAATCCTCCCAAGCCTACCATGAATATCTTTGAATTAGCAAATCAGCACTGCCTTCAGTAGTGCTGTTGTACTTTCTTTCTTTCTTTCTTTCTTTCTTCAGTGTAAATATTTCTTGAAATGTTGGTAACTCTTCCACAGCCACTAAAGCTTTCCTGCCATGGAAAGCTGGGCTATTAATTATTATTTTATTTGATTTTATCTTACTAACTAAACAACCAGAATTTCAGAGAAATTAGGCTAAATACATCCATAATGGAATAATGCTAGGGATGAATTTTGCTCACTGTGCCAAATGTAAACAGCTTGCCCAGGGTCATGAAACTACTGTTAATCATACTAAAAATGTTAATGTCTATGATGTTCTTTAAAGCTCAATGGCATTTAACTTTAGATTTAAAATACCTCAGAAGGACCAAAGAATACATTCCTTCAAGAAACTCTCGTGCTTCTGTAGCTGAATATGTTTTCTCTCTAGGCTGTTTTTCCTTTGTTTCCGTACCACGAGCACCAAAAATAAAATAAAATAAAATCTGTAATCCACTATGTATAACTCATTTATCAGTGGGATGCTAATCATGCCCTTAAGCCTGGTTCTTCATTTGTACTTGTACTGATGGAGCATACAGTGGTTTAAAATACTATTAAAGGAGACTGTTATCTTTCTCTGTCTCCTATACAGGTGCAAATGGCTACAAAATATACAATTGAAAATGAGGCCCACAGAATTAACACACATCATAGCCAAATATATTACACAATTTACAGTAAAACAGACATTTTAAATTATTTTCTTTGAAGCCATTCCTGGTAGAAGGGAATGAAACCTTATCTCACCAGGATATTTCAATGTTCTTTACGGGATATATACAGTAACTGAATACTGGAATTTGGGTTGCCAAATAATGGTGGAAGAGAAAAAATAAGCAAGTTTTCAGTTTTGATTGAAATAATTGTAACATCCTTGTCATATTTGGGCCAGGAATTCCAGAAAAAAAATGATAAAAGACTGAGTCAGTGGAATATGTAGATATGTACTGGTGGAAGTAGTACTGTACCTAGAATGGCCTCCAATATGATCTGATAATGGAGTGGAATAAGGCTGAAATAATTAGAGAGGGTGTGTGTATGTATAGTGTCTTTATCTTTCTCTCTCCTCTTAGGAGACTTTACACACACACACACACACACACACACACACACACACACACACGCACACACACACACACACTGGAACTTTAGGTCAAGATCACTTATTGGTACCAGTATAATGGCACTATGCTTTAGAGGGTTACAGCTGGGAATATCAGATTCAGGAAAAACTACTGCAAAATATGGCAAATTCACTTGCAAAATCATGGTTACTATATCATAAGATATACCAAGCCAGCAAGGAAGTAAAGTTCTATCTCACCACACTGATTAACCAGAAGGCAAAAATGCAGTCTCCCTCGGCATTTTTTCCCTTTTGTTCACCACCTAGACACTGAACTCTATGAGCAGTGGTTACTGAAAAAAAATTACTGCATATAGGATCTTAAATCCAAAGAGATCAGACAGGTCAAAATATAACTCAGATAAGGCACAAAATGAACTCAATCTAGCTAGAGACATAAAAAGATAAGAAAAAGACATTCTACAAATATATTAGAAACAAGAGGAAGACCAAGAACAGGGTAGGTCCATTGCTCAGTGAAGAGGGAGAAAGAGAAAACATGGAAATGGCAGAGGTGCGTAAAGACTTTTTTTTCAGTTTTCACCAAGAAAATTGATGGTGATGGGATGCCTAACATAGTGAATGCTAGCGGAAATGGGGTAGGTTTAGAAGGTAAAATAAAAAAAAAAAGTTAAAAATTATTTAGAAAAGTTAGATGTCCCGAAGTCACCAGGCCCTGATGAAATGCATCCTAGGATATTCAAGGAGCTGATAGAGGAGCTATCTGAGCCTTTGGCTATCATCTTTGAAAAGTCATGGAAGCTGGGAGAGACGTCAGAAGACTGGAAATGGGCAAATATAGTGCCCATCTATAAAAAGGAAAATAAGAACAACCCAGGAAACTACAGATCAGTCACTTTAACTTCTGTGCCAGGGAAGATAATTGAGCAAGTAATTAAGGAATTCATCTGCAAATATCTGGAAGAAAATAAGGTAATAAGTAACAGCCAACATGCATCTGTAAAGAACAAATCATGTCAAGCCAATCTGATAGCTTTCTTTGATAGGATAACAAGTTTTGTGGATAAGGGAGAAGCAGGGAACATGGTATACCTCGACTTTAGTAAAGAATTTGATACAATCTCCTAAAACATTATTATCAATAAACTAGGCAAATAAACCTAGATAGGGCTACTATAAGGTGGGTGCCTAATTGGATGGATAACTGGCTGGTGCATAATTGGCTGTGCCCACAAAAGCTCATGATCCATGTACATGTTTTGTTAGTCTTTAAAGTGCTTCCAGACTATTTGTTGTTTTTTAAATCTTTTCATCCTTAGAGAGTAGTTATTAATGGTTCACGGTCATTCTGGAAGGGCAAGACAAGTGGGGTTCAACAGGAGTCTGTTTTTGGACTAGTTCTGTTCAATATCTTCATCAGCAATTTAGATGATGGCATAGAGAGTACAATTAATACGTTTGCAGATGATACCAAGCTGGGCGGGGATGCAGGTTCTTTGGAGGATAGGGTAATTCAAAATGACCTGGACAAACATAATTTGTTGGACAAAAGTCAACATGGTTTCTGTAAAGGGAAATCATGTCTTACTAATCTATTAGAATTCTTTGAAGGGGTTAACAAACATGCGGACAAGGGGGATCCAGTAGATATAGTATACTTAGATTTTCAGAAAGCCTTTGACAAGGTCCCTCACCAAAGGCTCTTGTGTAAATTACATGGCCATGGGATAAGAGGGAAGGTCCTTTCTTGAATTGAGAACTGGTTAAAAGACAGGAAACAAAGGGTAGGAATAAATGGTAAATTTTCAGAATGGAGAGGGGTAACTAGTGGTGTCCCCCAAGGGTCAGTCCTAGGACCAATCCTGTTCAACTTATTCATAAATGATCTGGAGAAAGGGGTAAGCAGTGAGGTGGTGAAGTTTGCAGATGATACCAAACTGTTTAGGATAGTCAAGACAGAAGCAGACTGTGAGGGACTCCAAGAAGATCTCACCAAACTGAGCGATTGGGCAACAAAATGGCAAATGAAATTTAATGTGGATAAGTGTAAAGTAATGCACATCGGGAAAAATAACCCCAACTATACGTACAGTATGATGGGGGTTAATTTGGCTACGACAAATCAGGAAAGAGATCTTGGAGTTATCGTGGACAGTTCTCTGAAAACTTCCACACAGTGTGCAGCAGCAGTCAAAAAGGCAAATAGGATGCTCGGAATTATTAAGAAAGGGATAGAAAATAAGACCCAGAATATCTTACTGCCCCTGTATAAAACTATGATACGCCCACATCTTGAATACTGTGTACAGATGTGGTCTCCTCTCCTCAAAAAAAATATTTTGGCCTTGGAAAGGGTTCAGAAAAGGGCAACTAAAATGATTAGGGGTTTGAAACGAGGAGACTGAGGGGGGATATGATAGAGGTATATAAAATCATGAGTGGTGTGGAGAGGGCCGATAAAGAGAAGTTATTTATTAGTTCCCTAAATAGAAGAACTAGAGGACACCAAATGAAATTAATGGGTAGCAGGTTTAAAACTAATAAAAGAAAGTTCTTCTTCACACAGCGTGTAGTCAGCCTGTGGAACTCCTTGCCAGAGGAGGCTGTGAAGGCTAGGACTATAATAGAGTGTAAAGAGAAGCTAGATAATTTCATGGAGGTTAGGTCCATAAAAGGCTATTAGGCAGCGGATAAAATGGTGTCCTTGGCCTCTGTTTGTCAGAGGCTGGAGAGGGATGGCAGGAGACAAATCGCTTGATCATTGTCTTCGGTCCACCCTCTCTGGGGCACCTGGTGCTGGCCACTGTCGGCAGACAGGCTACTGGGCTAGATGGACCTTTGGTCTGACCCAGTACGGCCATTCTTATGTTCTTATGTTCTAAACAAGAGAAATTATCTGAGACAAATAGGATGAAGTTTATTCAGTAGAAATGCAAAGTACTCCACTTAACAAGCAACAATCAGTTCCACACATACAGAATGGGAAGCAACTGTCTAGGAAGGAGTACTGCAGAAAGGGATGTAAGGGTCATAGTGGACCACAAGCTAAATATGAGTTAACAGTGTGACACTATTGCAAAAAAAAAAACCAAAACCATACATGATACTGGGATGCATTAACAAGAGTGTTATGAATGTAGTAAGATGAAGGACTAAAACATAAGCCAATGTAGCACAGACCTGGTCTGAGGCCTGAGGCCTAGGTAAAAATGGACAAAACATGGCTTACATAAAGCAAAGCTAAGCTGTGAGAAAGAGGCAGGCCCCAGCCCACAGAACTTGGCACGAACAGGGCTTAGAGTGCAGATCACTAATTGGTACTAGGTACTGACTGCAGAACAATAATTGGTACTGGTTATAAGTTGAAATCACATGGTACTACTAGCTCATTAAAAAAGACAGTGGTACACACTCCCCACAGATATAGACTCGGGTTCAGGAAAAGGACTAAAATGACAGCATGATGGATAGAGATGATGTAATCTAACCATGAGGTTCTATATACTTTGATTTACTTTTGGAAGGACGTAATTGCAGTGCGGATGTAACTCAGGTTGTCAGAAAAATGGCCATTTTTCTGACAAAACTCTGTAGTGTAGACATACCCTAACTATAGGCAATGCTGTGTGAGAGAGCAGTGGAAAGATTGCCTGAGACAGTATAGTTAAAATAAAGGTGTGTCTACATGATCCTAACACAAGTTTAACACAATGTGGTAGACTTATGGTGCCTTTAGAATGGATTAATTAAAGCAGATACATTAATACCAGATAATTTTTTTTCTTAAGTTTCCATGTGGATGCAAAAGGGTTTATTTAGAAAAAGCTAGGGTTATATTAAAAAAACAAAAACAAAAAAACAAAAAACAAAAACCCTTCGTCATAATGATGAGGTCATAGTTTTGAACAAGGTTTGGATTGGAGCTATACAGACACATGCTAAATCAAGGACATCATTTTGGATATTTCTGTTCTCTGGCTTCCAATTCTGAAAATTATCATTATCTTCATATATGTTGATTGTAAATGGCATCTGAAGGACTCACTTAAAACAAGTAAAATAAAATTATGCCCAGAAACCTAAATCCTGTGACTGAGATTACTTTCTCAGCCCCAAAGGACCATTGGCCAAAGCAGTAACAGGTAGGCTGGAACATGAGTTATTCCATAATACACTGTCAGGATTTGACTCACAAAAGCTTAGATCCAGTATGATGTATTACCACCGAGCCAGAATCTGGCTTGACTAAATATAAATATAGCTGTACAGATGCAACAGTTCAGGTCATACTGCCACACTATTTTTAATACATGATCCTGAGCAAAAGTAGTGCATGTGTTTTCATCTGTGCATCTTCCCTGCTGCTCTGTAACTGTAACCTCTAAGGGCATGACTACACAGCAGGGCTAAAGACGAAATAAGCTACGCAACTTCAGCCACGTCAATTGTGTAGCTTAAGTTGAAATAGCTTATTTCAGCTTTTTGGCACTGTCTACACAGCAGGAAGTCCAAGAAAGCTCACTCTTCTTCCAACTTCCCTTACTCCTCATAAAATGAGGGTTACAGGAGTTGGAGTAAGAAGTCCTCCAGCTTGACATTATTTTGACATGTCAAAATAACTGCTTATAGTGTAGACATGGAGGACTATGTTATTTCAGAATAACATCAGTTATTCTGAAATAACACTGCTGTGTAGTCATACCCTAAGACTCAACATCTCTTGACAAGCAACTGAACATGAGCTCTTAGTGCAATGTGTGGCTAAAAAAGGTTAACATTATCCTTGGATGTTTAAACAGGAGAGTAATTAGTAGGAATAGAGAGGTGATTTTAATCTATGTATACGACACTGGTGAGACCAATAGTGATGTACTTCATCTAGGTTTGGCATCTACATTTTTAAATGGATGTTTAAAAATTGGAAAGGCTGCAGAAAAGAGTTACAAGAATGATTCAAAGGCTAGAAAAAATAGCATACACTGAAAGATTTAATAGGCTCAGTCTATTTCGTTCATCAGAAAGATTGAGAGGTGACTTATTACAGTGTACATTCATGGGGAGAAAATACTGACTACTAAAGAGCTCTTCAATCTAGAAAAGCTGAGAAAAGCATATTGAGACCAATGGCTTCAAATAAAGGTCAGACACATTTAAAGTAGACACAGATTTGTAACAGTGAGGGTGATTAACAACTGGAACATACTACTCAGGGAAGTGGAAAATTTGCCCATCTCTTGAATCTAGAAAATCAAAGAAAGGTGTATTGAAACCAGTGGCTGGAAGCAGAGGCTGACAAATTCAAGTTAGACATACATTTCTAACAGTAAGTGTGATTAACAACCTGAATGTATTAGGGAAGTGAAAGATTTTCCCATCTCTTGGTGTCTTCAGATCAATACTTGATGCCTTTCTAGAAGCTATGTTTTAGTCAAATGCAGATTATTAGGCTCCACACAGGATGATACCGTATAGCCTGTATTATACAGATCAGACTTGATATAATTGTCCTTTCTGTCTTGAAGCTCCATCCACTCTCAAGCTCTTTTTGCAAATCCTCATTTAAAAGCATTATTGGAGTGAGTCTGAGATAGCTGCCTTATCCATGAATGGAAAATGTAACATGGAATTCCTAAGGCAAATTTTCTGCCTCATTTTACTACAATAGACTCAAAAGAGCAATGGAAAGGTATCTCTAAGTCCTTAGTGTGTCAGCTAGCACTGACTGAGCTAGCTCCTATGTCTCCTTTCCTGCATCACTGTGGTGGATAGGATAGAGAATTGTGGCAGGGTGGAAAAATGGCTGGAGTTCTGCATGTCCCATGGGGTACACAGCAGTGTTACCTCTAAGATTTCCAACCATGAGCAGAATGAGTTTCGGCTTGTGCACCAATATTGAGGTCATATGTGCTGGTTTGGATGTGTGCCACCGTGCCACCCAATTTATTAACACACACATGTTTCTGGCTGCCACAGCAGAACCACCCACATGCAGCATGTCCCATTCCTGGCTGCCAAAGCAGACCCCACTCATCCCGGCCATGCATCATGTCCCATTCCCAGATGCCAGAGCAGACACCCACCCAATGCAGCAGGTCCCGTTCCTGTCCCCAGCCACCAGAACAAACCCCACCAGCTCCCACCCACATGGCAGCCTTGGCTACTAGAACAGATCCCACCTGCCACTTGGCCCCGGCAGGTCCTGGCCCTCCGCTACAGTGGTTCCCTCACCAATCCATCTCAGCCAGCCCTGCCCACTGGAGCAGCCACCTGCTGCATGAGTGCTGCTGCACAGCTGTCCAGAAGAGGTGCGCAGCCACATAGGCACACACCTTAGCGGGAACTATGGTCCACAGCCAGCTGACACAAGTTTAAAGCACCTCAAAGCTTTAATTTCCAGCACAGATATTACTTAGAGTCAGTCAGTTTTGTGGGTGGAACTATGTATACCCCTGGAGAAAACACAAATAGGATTGCTGAAAGGCAATTAAAAGCCACTTGTGATGAATGGGAAGGGTTCTAGCCTATTCTGGACATTCCAGTCATTCAGTTCACAACATTGCTGGTAAGGATTAAAAACCATAGAGAGTGGGTCCTAGAGAGTATCCAGGAATGCCAGGGAATCAGGAAGGGAGTTAGTCAGAAGCCAGAAGAGCCAATGGAAACAGAGTGTGAGTTTTTGAATGGGAAGCAGTGATGTTCCTTGTCCAGTCTTTGTGTGACCAGAGGAAAGCTAGGAAACATGAATTGAACAAGGGAGCAAGGCATGGACTATCGAGTGTCATCCACACCTAGAGAAAGGCAAAGCCTTGGAAAAACAGATATATGAGCAGAACATTTCAACAGATAATGAGTAGAACAGGGAATGTTTAGTAAGATGTGATCAGGTTATTTTCTTTATTTTGGGGTTTACTGGACTCCTCTCCGTCGAGGACATATAACTATCCTGTTACATTGTAATTCTCCAAACTGAATCCCAGGGAACCAATTCTTTGTGTTTTAATCTTTTTTTTTTTCAGTTGCTTTGTAACACCTAGAAAAGAGGTATGTTTCATCAAGTAGGTTTTATTTGGTTAATACAAATTACATTTTTAAGGCCATGATCTTATTCCTGAGTACTAGAAGGTAAGGAAGCTCTGTGTGCACGTGCCTCAGACTGCAAGGCCAGCTAATAAGAAAAAATAGTTTTTTCAAGCTCTCTTCAGGGTGAGAGGGTTAAAGAGCTTGAGGGTGCCCCACAGGGACCAGTTCCCAATGTGCCTTCCTGGGTTCTCAAAGGGGTTTTGTGTTTGGGTGTGGCAGTGATACCCAGGGCTCGACAATTAGGGCAATCTACTCGCCCATGGCGAGTAGATTTTAGCCCAGCATGGCACTGCAGCATGATCAGCGCACGCGCAGCATGCCAAACCACGCGGTTGGCGAGCGGCGCTCGCCGCTGCTTGTCAAGCCCTGGTGATACCAATCCCTGATCAATACAAGACCAGGGAATCTGTGACCTTTGGGAATTTTTATACAGAAGCTTTTAGTGGCAAGGTATTTTAAAGTCTCTTGCAGGCCCCCATCTTCTGCACTTGAAGTGTCAAAGTGGGAATAGCTTTGACATCACTTCTGTTCCTCTACCTCCTGGCCTTCTTAATGTACAGTGATATATTTATATATATAATATACAAAAAGCTTGATTTACATGCGCTCTCCATCAAATGACAAAGGATGGAAAAATAAGCTTAACTAATTTTAAAGAACATAAATACGTTACAGCATGTGTCATACCTTATTTTACGCCACAGTACCACTAATGCATGAATAACTACTGGATTACACTCATCACAACAATATAAAAAATGGGTTTCTTTAAGATAAATTTCAAAACATGTAAAAAACATTTTAATTGAAAGTATTGCTTCCCAACAAAGAAAGACCCTGGTTTGGAGAAGCTAAGTGGTTGCTAAAAGGTGCTGATTGGCTTCAACATCTTTTAAAGTCAAGCCTTGTAAGTGTATTCGTTAATATTGTAGGTTAATTGTTAACATTTCAAAAGAATATCTAAGCAAAGTTGGCCCAGTAACGTTTGTTGATATACAACAATGCTGCTGCTATGCAATAAATCTCAGAAATGTGCTACTGAAACAATAAAATGAGCTAGTTTTTCTAAATTGATTTCTTGTTTTTAAATTAATATCTCCACATACAACTCAGGAACAGAATTTTATTTATTTAACACAAGAGCAGGTCAGCAAGAAATATCCAAAGGAAAACAAAACTAAAAGTCTAATGACTTACAAATTGCATGTCAAGAAAAAGAAAAGATATTAAAGATGGCTTTCTAAATTGATTGGAATAGCAATCAATAGATTTAACTTTGCTCTGCTGGATTTTTATTTCTATTAATCACTAATTAGAGAGTAAAAGAGAAAATACCAGAATTGATTAAGTTGTTAAAAGTGTTTCAAGCACTTATTTTCAGACTTGTGGGTGAGCTCTGTATTAGCAATTGTCTACAATTGAATAGAACATCCATACCTCTAAAATGGGACTTTGAGAAAAGTCAAGATGAACCATAAACACCAGCATCATAGGCTACATCTAAACTATGATCCTCTCCCGCAAGAGGGAATGCAAATGGAGCACTCATTTGCATATGTCATGCTCTCATTTGCATTTCCTCTTCCTTTCCCTTTTGCGCAAGAGGTTTTTGCGCAAAAAAGTGCTGTGTAGATGGCTCCTTTCTGCATAAAACCCCCCTTTTGCATAAGAGCCATTCTTCCTCAAAAAATGAAAAAGAACGGCTCTAGCACAAAAGAGGTTTTTGCGCAAAAAGGCGCCGTCTACGCAGCCATAATGTGCCTTTAATGGAAAACATTACTTAGGAAATAGGAGTTAGTGCTGGGCTGCACTAATAAAAACCTCAGATGGCATGTTTTTATTTATTTGTATAATTACATAATTGGGTAAACATTATAGGAAGATTAATCAGAAACACCAAAAAACAAAGTTTACAGGAATGTTCAGAATGTCAAAAGTTGCCTGAAATGTATCAAATGAAAGGAAATTAGGTTAGAATATGCTATGTAGTATAACACCTAAAAAAGTTCTATGCACCTCTGGCTGGAACTATAGAGGGATAAAGTCATGGAGTAGGGAAGCTGATAGTCTGTAAAGCCCTGGTGAAATCACTTTCTATATAATACATGGAGTTATCGGCTTTTCAATTCCAGAAATATATTAACAAAGTAGAAGACTTTCAACAAAGAGGAAAAAAAAGTAATTAGGTATTTGGCCTGTGGGGAAAGATCAAAGACCTCATTTTTGCTGTCCCTCAATGAAATGCTTCCTTTTCAAACCCAACAGAGGATAGAAGCCTAAACGTTGGTACAATGACAGCAGGGGCAACTGGACAGCTAGCAGTGTGTAGTGAACACCTTTTATGGATTTCCCAGGACAACTACCTCAAAAAAGGCATGATACTGGGAAAATACATGTTTCACTATTGTTCAAAATACCCAAATCTGCCCCTCCCCCTCCCCCCGAATGTCAAAGTATTGAATCTAACACAGCAGGAAATAAAGATACTTTAAATGGTATCTTTAAAGTGTTAACACTGCACATTTGTAAATTTTCCAGAGGTGATGTGGAAGAAGAAGGAGAAGAAGAAGAAGAAGAAGAAGAAGAAGAAGAAGAAAGTTAGTTTCTAAGCACCCTGCCCCATTTTTTCAGAAGGCTAAATAGCCATGTCAATTTTTCACAGAGTGAATAGAGAGAATGGAACAGCAGCCACTTTTTTTTTCTATCCACACAGTTCCATTGCAGCTTTCTATTCAATTTTTTTTTTCTGGCTGAATCACACACTGCAGGAGGGAAGACAATATGGATCCACATATCCACAGCTTGTAAATATAAAGGGTCTTATTAAATTATTTTCCCAGGGGTTAACCCACTTTTAAAAATTGAGATTTAGGTATTTGCATCAGTTAGGTCTTGCAATAATGTGCAGAGCACCACTGAGATACCTCTAAAATCTGACCCTAAGTCTGATTTGTATTGTCTTGGTCAATGTTTATGTGGATCATTATTTTATCTTAGGAGCTTCACTCATTCTAAAAGCAGCTTCCTTAGCATTATTTTTAATTATTTAAATAACAACATAATATTAAAAAGAGGCAACCAAAAAGTGCCAAGTACAGTTTTATATGACTCATTGCCAAGGATAATCCTGGTTAATTCCACTCTATATTCTCTTAACAAACACATTCAAAATTTAAAATAGCTGCCATGGTACAAATTATTGGTTTAACAAAGGCAAGAGCTGCTGATGGTAGATCTGGAATTAGAACTCGCATGGCTGCATGCCCAGTGTTCAGCTAGTTGCTTAATGGGAATTTTTGGCTTTGAGCAGATACTAGCAGGAGAATACATACACTTGGCACCAAGGATACATCTCTTGAATACCTTCCACTTTTGCTGTTGTCAGGAACATATTTGCTGTACATGCCTATTGTATTGCCCATCTCTTTTTCTTTTTTAAATCAATTTACTGCTAACTTGTTTCAGTTTCATCTAGTTTCTTTCTTTTTTACTTTATTTTGAACAGACAGGATTTTGCTACTACTACAATTTTTTGTTGTTGTTAAATTCTGTCTACTTGTACCCAAAGGGGAGGTTTCTGGCTCTAGTTTTGTTTTCCAATACCTATAGTGCTTTTAAGTGTTGTTACATTCATCACTGTTTTATTAAGTGGAAATCTGTTGCCCTTTTAGAAGGCTTTTAAATTGTTGCAGTTTGTACTGCGTACACATTCTGCATAGCAAAAATATTTCTATCTAAACACTTTGCACAGCAGCCCGTAAAATAAAGAAAAAAATGTCTAGTTTTGAATGTGTTGTAGTGTTCTCCTGCCAAAGAGGAATAGCCTACATGTAATTGTAGACAGCCAGATCAAAGATCAGTGGTGTTGGAAGGACGATAAACTACACTGGTTTACAATCACTGGAGCAACTGCAGATTTCTGATGTACATTAGACTCATCACAGATTAAATGTCCAACCATTCTGGATGTATGGATACTATTTTGGCTTTAATTGCTTTGTAAAGCAAAACTGTTAATATCCACTTTCTGGGTTATAATGTAAGTATGCGATAAGTTTATTTTGATACTATATTCAACCACTTCACTGCATCTGGATTTTAATAAATACTCTGCCTACCACCGAATGCCCTCAGTTTTAACACTCCCCCATGCTGTGGATATTATTTATACTAGATGTGTCACTTTCTATTTGACAATATTAAAATGCATTTTGGTTGAACAGGAGTAATTTACCACATAACCCAATTTGCTCATCATTACTTTACCACTCTGCCAATCTTTGAGTTATCTGCAACTTTATCCATGGTTTTATATTTGCTTCAGATCACCAATGTTATCACTGAATAGCCAGGAATCTGTAGCACATTAAAGACTAACAGATTTATTTGGGAATAAACTTTTGAGGGTAAAACCCACTTCCTGAGCTGCAACTCCTCTGAGATTTATCACTGAATAGTGTTGGACCTAGTACCAGTTGCTTTGGAACTGTATTAGAACCAGCTCCATTCAATGATGACTGTCACTGATGACTCCTGAGAGCTGCCAGTTTGGCAGTTCTTAATTAATGTAGCATGTGCTTGTTACCAAGCAGGAGGAAGCCCCCTTCCGGAGGTCCATTCTTCCCCCCACCATCGCTCCGCCCTCCCAGGTGACTTCGTGTATGCCCCGTGTTAGCGGGGCTGCAGAGCCACTGCCTGGACTGCATCTGCCACTACATCCCAGACGACTAAGGCTTTCAGGCTGGCAAATAACTGGGAAGGTAGGGGGGCTCGGACCCACCCTCACTCCGAGCCTCGACCCAGAGCCCTAAGGACCGGGAATGGGTTCCCAGGTCCAGTTGGTGGGATTGAGACCCATAACGCACCAACCCATGGGCTGATCCAAAAGCCGCACCCTAGGTCGCTTCCTACCTTCCTCCCCTCCTCACAGTCTCTCTTCCCTGCTCTGCCACGCGACCTCCTCTGGCTGCAGCGGTGCCCCTTTTAAATGTCCCGCTAGTCCTGCATCTGACGTGGGGAGGGCCGTGCTGCTGCCTTTAGCCCCTCCCCCTTGTAGCTCTCTGGCGCATGCGCCCATGCCTGCCTCTCTGCCATCTGTGGGGCAAGCGTGACCAAGCCGGGGTCGAACCGCCGCCCCGCCCTTCTTCCCTGACTGCTGGGGCTGGCGCAGCCAGTTGGTGAGGTGCAGGTCTGTGCCCATCCCCCTCCCCGGCAGCCACGGAGCATGCGTTGCAGAGCCAGGGCTGGAACAGTGTGGCCACTTCTCCCCAGAACGCCAGGGACAGCGCGACCGGCGTGCAGGGCACGCAGGCATCCACGTCACAGTGCTTCATTGATATTTCTAATTAATGTAAAATAGATACTAGTAACACCTTAAAAAATCTAAGTGTATTATGTGTATGCAGTTTCCTTTGTCAAACAAATGCTTCATTTCACTGGCAAATGAAATCAGGTTTGTCAAGGCCTATTTTCCACACAACTTTGTTGACTGGCATTCATTGTATTCCTGTCCTTTAATACTTTTTAATCTTTCATATCGATTAATTGCCAATCCCACAGAAGACAATAGGATTTGAGAGTGTAAGTACCCCAGGCTCCTGTGACAACCCCAGCCTTATTTCACAGTTCACCATTGTCTATTCTGTCTTCATAACTTGGTGGGTATAGTCAAGTGATAAATTTGCAAAAGCATCCAGTAAATTGTATTTTTCACATACCTTTGACTGTATCACCAGTATCATACCTGTAGGGAAACTACCCTTCAGAGTATTGAACTAGAGATGCATTGTTTTTGTAGACCTAGCTGTGATATAGAGCACAGAAAATAATCCCAGTCGCTACATTTCACTTCAGCAGCATTTGAAGAGCTATACAACTACCAATAAATAAAGAGGTCTTTGTGGTATCCGGGATGTGTCAAGAGTGGGGTAGAGGTATCAAGGATTATTAAGGGGATCCAGTGATTGGTACTGGTGGGAGAGGGGGAGGGCTAGACACACAAACATACACCAGACTTTATATCCAGAATTGCTTTGTTTTTTACCTTCTATTTATTCAGTAATCTGCCTCATCCCCCTGTCCCACTTGTCCCCTGAAATTCAGACCAAGACAAACAAAGAAATGCCATGCAGTTGATTGTAGGGCCTCACTTTTATGTGACCAATTACAGTAGGAACTCAGACATATGAAGGTCTTAGAGAACATTCAAAACTTCTGCAAAATCAAGTTATTGCAAAAGTGAGATACTAAATATTAACTTACTTCCAGACTGAAGAGACAGTCACTTTAAGTTAAAGAGCAAAAAATTGGAATTTCAAAAGTCAGGGTTTGCCTGTCCTTGCAGAAGGACTCACATACAGACTCACATTTTGAATACTTTATGTATTTTTGCAAAACTTATCCTGCATTCTTAAATGTGACAATTCCTTTCTGAACACAGTTGTTCTCTTGTGTGAGGTTATTTGCGTTCAGAGACTGTACTCACGAGATTGTCTCTGCACTTTGACATTCATTGCAATGTAAGACATTCTTTTCTGACAGGTCAATATCCGGAAATGCACTGATACAATAATTTAATATTTGTGCTTTATCAGGTTTTCTGGTAAATGAATTGTGGTCAGCATCATGGTGAGCTCAAGTGCTAATCTCCAGGGAACATAACCCCTGATGTAGTCACATTCTTTGATTGAATAGAGTTGGTGATAGAAAGAAACACTATATAGACAATTAAAGCCATACCAACCAGAACAGTTTTATACATCTGTAAACTGATGTTTAAGTGTGAGGATTCATAATTCTCTAAGAACTAGCATTAAGAATTTACAGAATTCTGAAATTGAGCTGTCATAATTATGAGTGATTTTTATTTGTATGCAGAGTAAGTCTTGCTTTTCATTAGTGTTGTTTGATCAAGATCTCCATTTGCTCTGAAAGTTAGTTTTAATCAAGCCTTCTGTGAGCCTTTCTTGCTTTAGGCGCCACCAAGAACTCTTTACATATAATTGTTATTAAATTTACTATTCTTGAAATGCTGCTGAAGTGAAGTATAGCCATTGGCATTATCTTCTTAGTTCAATGTCACATTGGTGAACTGTAGTTGCAAACCAATTTGTATTGTAATTATGCAACTTGAAAATGACCTTGCCAGGCTGGGATCATGCCAGGATTCAAAAGTGTTCTGGTAGACATGAAATCTGCAGATTTGAAAAAAAATTAAGCATTTTGTATCAAATTCCACTCCATCATAACACCGTCGTACACAGAGGTTTAAATATGGGGAGGCGTTGTCTCATTAGGTAAAAATGAAGACAAAAATAAATGGCAGAAATATTTTTATAGGGAAATCACAGCAATACATAACAATTCTGATAAGGTAAATTCTCTTTTTACAAAAAAAAGTCATTATTCCCCTTGAAACCCTCTTTTCTTTTGCCTGTTTCAAGAAACTCTAACATGGTAACCTGCTTCCTCCATTCTTCTGCTCAATACAATTCAACCTTCCTCTATCTCCCTTGAGTTGAAGGGGACTTCAACTATCCAGACATATGCTGGGAAACTAACACAGTGGGGCACAGATTATCCAATAAGTTTTTGGACCGCATTGAAGACAACTTTTTATTTCAGAAGGCTGAAAAAGCAACTAGAGGGGAAACTGCTCTAGATTTGATTTTAACAAATAGCAAGGAACTGGTAGAGAATTTGAAAGTGAAAGGCAGCTTGGGTGAAAGTGATCATGAAATCATAGAGTTCATGATTCTAAGGAATCGGAGAAGGGAGAACAGCAAAATAGAGACAATGGATTTCAGGAAGGCAGATTTTGGTAAGCTCAGAGAGGTGGTAGATAAGGTCCCATGGGAAGGAAGACTAACGGGAAAAACAGCTGAAGAGAGTGGGCAGTTTTTCAAAGGGACATAATTAAGGGCCCAAAAGCAAGCTATTCTGCTGTGTAGAAAAGATAGAAAATATGGCAAAAGACTGCCTTGGCTTAACCAGGGGATAATGCATCATCTGAAAATCAAAAAGGAGTCATATAAAAGGTAGAAACTAGGACAAATTACAAAGGATGAATATAAGCAAACAATACAGGTATGCAGTGGCAAGATTAGAAAGGCAAACACACAAAATGAGCTCAAACTAGCTACAGACATAAAGGGAAACAAGAAGACATTCTATAAATATATTAGAAGCAAGAGGAAGACCAATGACAGGGTGGGCACACTGCTCAGTGAGGAGGGAGAAACAATAACAGGAGAAAATGGCAGATGTGCTTAATGACTTCTTTGTTTTGGTCTTCACCAAGAAGTCTAATGAAGGAATGCCTAACATAGTGAATGCTAGTGGAAATGAGGTAGGTTTAGAAGATAAAATAAAAAAAGAAACAGTTAAAAATAACTTAGAAAAGTTAGATGTCTGCGAGTCACCAGGGCATGATGAAATGCATCCTAGAATACACAAGTTGCTGATAGAGGGGGTATCTGAGCCTTTAGCTATCATGTCTGAAAAATCATGGAAGACAGGAGAGATTCCAGAAGACTGGAAGAGGGCAAATATAGTGCCCATCTATAAAAAGGGAAATAACAACAACCCAGGAAACTACAGACCAGTCAGTTTAACTTCTGTGCCAGGGAAGATAATGGAGCAAGTAATTAAGGAATTCATCTGCAAACACCTGGAAAATAATAAGGTGATAAGTAACAGCCAGCAGGGATTTGTAAAGAACAAATAATGTCAAACCAATCTGATAGCTTTCTTTGATAGGATAACAAGTCTTGTGGATAAGGGAGAAGTGGTAGACATGGTATACTTAGATTTTAGTAAGGCATTTGATATGGTCTCGCATGATATTCTTATCAATAAACAAGGCAAATACAACTTAGATGGGGCTACTATAAGGTTGGTGCATAACTGACTGGATAACTGTTCTCAGAGAGTAGTTATTAATGGTTCACAATCCTGCTGGAAGGGCATAACTAGTGGGATTCCACAGGGGTCTGTTTTGGGACAGGTTCTGTTCAATATCTTCATCAACGATTTAGATATTGGCATACGCTTATTAAGTTTGCAGATGATACGAAGCTGGAAGGGGTTGCAACTGCATAATTCAAAATAATCTGGACACACTGGAGAAATGGTCTGAGGTAAATAGGATAAAATTTAATAAGGACAAATGCTAAGTACTCCACTTAGGAAGGAACAATCAGTTTCACACATATAGATGAGAAGCAACCATGTAGGAAGGAGTACTGCTGAAAGGGATCTAAGGGTCATAGTGGACCACTAGCTAAATATGAGTCAACAGTGTGATGCTGTTGCAAAAAAAGAAAACGTGATTCTCAGATGCATTAACAGGAATGTTGTGAGCATGACACAAGTAGTCATTCTTTCGCTTTACTCTGCACTGATCAGGCCTCAATTGGAGTATTGTGTCCAGTTCTGGGCACCACATTTCAATAAAGATATGGAGAAATTGTAGAGGGTCCAGAGAAGAGCAGCAAGAATGATTGAAGTTCTAGAGAACATGACCTATGAAGGAAGACTGGAAGAACTGGGCTTATTTAGTTTGAAAAGGAGAAGACTGAGAGAGGACATTCATCCAGCATGTCCAAAGTAACAGAAAGTAACACTCTCTTATTGTTACATACTCATATGACATTTTATTATATTTTCCATCATCCTATTTAGATTTTTAATGCCAATTTGGATATTATAGTATCTTACATCAGTTAGAAATGCCACCAATGGTTTTGTGATATCACAAGCACCCAAATTAAGATGACTGCATTTTTTAAATTTGTCATAATGTTCCCTGTGAAGGATTTTTAAAAACCACAACACAGATATTATAAATGGGTCATCTTGGAAAACATCAGCTATCCAGGTGGCAAACATTATTTCCTATTTTACAGCTACAAAACTTTGGTGTATGCCAAAAGTCATGTTTGTATCACATTGTGAGCAACTGTAGTACAACCTGGCATTTATCTGCCACTCTCTAGTCCAAATTTATAACTTTTTGTATGTTAACTGGTAATTTCCTCAGACATCTTAAAAGTGCTACATGATGCTTAATATATTCATTTCCCATATAGATTCAGGTGATAAACACTTTTATATACTTTGGAAGATGTTCTGGCCAAGTCTGACAATTCCCTGACATGCTAACATAAATGTTGCCCTCTTTGGTTCCTCAAATCCTTTCTGATAACCCTCCCCTAACATAGTGATAATATAATTATAATTTATAACACTCTAAATGCACTCCTATTCATCCCTTTTATTCTGAGTTTTATGAAAAGGAAAAATCTGTCTGACAAATGTTAGATTTTATATCTACTCTAATCACACCAGGCCTCACTCATCAGCCACTTGTTCCTGAAATATTTTATTAAAGCCATAACATAAGCAATATCACAGTTACAGAAGTACAGTTACACCAAAGAAGAAGACTTAAACACTGATCGGTCAGTTGATGGCACTTGGTCTCAGGCTTTCTATTCAAAATGAACCCAGGATACCTACTCATGCAAAAAAAAGAGATGCTTTTTTTTATCTTCTTTCCTTGTGCTTTGTTTTGTCTCCATTATTTTATAGCAGAACGATCCTGAAACAATGAAACTACAAGTGAAATTCTGCATTATTGACATTGATGGGAGTTCTTCCATTGACTTAAATGGGGTCAGGAGTTCACTCAATTTTTCACTGGGGCAGGCCCAGTCTTCTTTATAGTTGACTATATAGGTGTAACATAGTAGGATCTTAATCCCATATTGCTGGTCCTAAATCCTACCATAATACAAATGATTTTTGGCACTGTCAAATGTTGTTGGTATTGAATAATGTCTTAGGTTTCTGCCTAATAAAATCCAGTTTGCTCTCTTGTTACCCTGCCTTTTTGGGATACATCATTGTGCTACTATATTACTCAGTGGTATTTTACAAAACTTCAGTCCAGGGCCATCTGTTATAGAATCCTTCTAAATTCACTGTTTAACATTTTTTTGTCCATCATTAATGTAAATTTTATTTAAAAGTCATCTGCAATCAGAAAACCTCATTACAACTGAAAATGCTTCTCTCCCATTAGGATTTTATGAAAAGCTCAGCCATGGTAAAGGCCCATTTGTAAGACTCAGCTATTGCTGCTGTCACATAACTCAGTTTTTATATCAAATCTCACCTATACTGAATATAAGCAACCTAATTTATCTTTTTGATCAAGGACACTTGTTAAGGACTATGATGTGTTTTATGAGTATTACTGAAAATAGCTTTTGATCTGTTCAGTACTAGATATTTTCTCAATGAAACATGTGGGGATAATATATCATTCATTTTCTGAAAAATCCTGAACACCTTTCAGGAGGATAAATCTTATCACTTTCAAAATATCTTCTCCAGAAATTAGAATTGATACTAATATAACTATTTCATTTAGATTTTCATTAAAGGGAATGTAGGAAAGATATGTGATGCTAGCCAGTTCAGTGTGATAATGCATAATTCAAGGACTTTTAAAAAAAAAGACATTTTGTTTTTAAAATGAATACTCACTTTATTTTCTTATCTAGTCTGGAGCTAGGCACTGGCAAATTTAAACATTTTCTAAATAGGGGCCTAAGCATTGATTAATCAGTGTCTAGGGAGAAGGGCTCACTTACCTGGAACTTCCTGCAGGATCAGGGCCTATATATGTTTTCATGATAACTTTTGAAATAGCTGTTACAATGCCCATGTAAAATATTAAATTCACTCTGAAAAGTAAACTTTGACAAGAGCTTGTGCAATGTTCTGCATTCAAGACCTGTGCCATTTCTAAATCTCAGAACCTTTCTCTAGTCTTCATATCTTTGAACTCTCTACATCTTTTGACACTGAATCAGACCTTTGCTAAATCTTTTTTTCTCTCCTTTTGGCTTCTATAATTATACCACCCTCCTGTGTCAGTAGTCTACTTCCCATGTTCTTCACTAGATTTCCACAGGTCTGCCTCTCTGCTACTTCCTGACTTTTTGTGTGACTTTGGGCAAGTCAGATAGGGCTTGTCTACATGAACATTCAGTTTCCAGAAAGCTGGGGTATAAATCTACCTCACACTAGTCTGCTGCACTCTGCGCATGCATATTGATTCTGCTGCCAAAGGTTCCACAGTGCTCTTTAATCTACTCCTGTTTCAAACTGGGTTATGACAAAGTGCCCTATATAAGTTTTAGTGCATGGAAGCAGGGTCAATATGTAACTATATATATTTGTCATGACAAGTAAAGGCAGGGTAGGTTGACACCTGTCTTGCTTTAAGTGTCTGTATAGACAAGCACCAAGTTTCTCTCTGTGCCTCCACTTCCCATCATGAATATGGAAATAAGAGTACTTCCTTATGTCACAGGAGTTTTGTGAGGCTAAGTATACTAAAGATTGTGAGGCTCTCAGATAATGCAACACTATAGACAAAGAGATGGTAGATTTGTAGGGCCTTACCTCCTCTGCTCTGCAACTTGTATAGTTATTTTCATCTGTTCAGAGTGTGTTTGAAATGCTATTAGATCAGAATGGGAACTTTTGAATCAACTCTGCTTACATATTAATGACTACACAGGACACAAAGTACTGGAGAATCAGGTTCACTAGTCTCTGAAGGTAGGAGAGCCTCCCGGTCTAGGTACACAAACTACTGTAACAAACCTTGTTGCCAACTGTGTCCACACATCTAAACAAGTGACACCATCACAGGACCTAACCACATAAACCACAACATCAGGGGCTCATACAGCTGCACACTAATGTTATATTTGCAATTAAGTGCCAGCAATGCCCCTCTGCCAGGTATAGTGGCTAAACAGGATAGTCTCTACAACAAAGGATAAATGGACACAAATCAAATATTAGAAATTCTAATACACATAAGCCTGTAGGGGAGCATTTTAACCTGCCTAGTCACTCAAACATGGATTTAAAAGTAGCCATTCTTCTACAAAGGAACTTCACTAACCAATTATAGAGAGACTCTGAAGAAGTGGATTTCATCCACAGATTTGACACAGTTACCCTGGACTCAAATAAAGACATTAACTGGTTGGTACATTACAAAACCTATTTCTCCTGCCTTTAACATCAGCATTTTGACATCAAAATCTATGTATGGGACACACCCAGCCCACTTAATTTTGAGGCTTCCCTGCAGTGTAGATGTGCTATTTTGAAATGAGCTATTTCGGAATAACTATTTCAGAATATCTTATTTCAAAATAACCTAAGGGTACATCTACACAGGAATGTTATTTTCAAATAACGTAGTCTGCATCTACAGAGTAGGCAATTATTTTGAAATAATGTCGAAATACTGTCAAGCTAGAGGACTTCTTACTCTGACTCCTGAATCCCTCATTGTACGAGGGGTAAGTTGGAGGAAGAGTACTCTGTTTCAAAATAAGTGCTGTGTAGATGCTCCAAACTTCGAAATACGCTATTTTGAAATAAGCTACGCAATTGATGTAGCTCAATTTGCATAGCTTATTTCAAGTTAAGCCCTGCTGTGTGGGTGCCGCCTAAGATACCACAGGACTACCCGTTTTTTATAAAGTTACAAACTAACATGGCTACCCCTCTGAGATTTTTAGTGTGCTGGAATATATAAGGCTTTATTGTTAGGTCCCAACATGAACTCTGTTGTAAGATTATTAAAAGTACATTACAGTAATACAATGAAGGTCTATATTTTCTAAACACGTATGTATGTAAAACACGTATGTATAAAACTTTCCTGCACCTATTTTACATGTGAAGTTATATAGTAAGTAAGGCCTTGATTCAGCAAACTGCATAAACAAGTGTCTAACTTTCCTCCACCTGACTTCAGAGGTCTATTCATGTGCTTACATACCACATTGAATTGGTATTTCAAATTTCTTAAAATACAGTCCTTAACTGCATTAGATTTTATTTACAGTAAGATGTATTGATGCAGCCCCACTGGTAGTAATAGAGTTTAGCTTTTTTGCTCAATCATCTTCAACAGATGTATTGGCTAAGAATTGTAGATAATATCAAACATTTTTTGTCAAAACAAAACAAAACAAAAACAGATACAACTATGACTCAAAGAAAAACAAGATTATAAATATAAAAATACACATAGAATCATAGAACACTAGAACTGGAAGGGACATGGAGAGGTCATCAAGTCGAGTCCCCTGCCGTCACGGCAGGACCAAGCACAGTCTACATCATCCCTGATAGCTGTCTATCCAACCTGCTCTTAAATATCTCCAGTGATAGAGATTCTACAACCTCCCTAGGTAACTTATTCCAGTGTTTAACCACCCTGACAGTTAGGAAGTTTTTCCTAATGTCCAACCTAAACCTTCCTTGCTGCAGTTTAAGCCCATTGCTTCTTGTCCTATCCCTTTCTGCAGTACTCCTTCCTAGTTAGTCACTTCCCATTCTGTATGTGTGAAACTGATTGTTCCTTCGAAAGTGGAGTACTTTGCATTTGTCCTTATTAAACTTCATCATATTTACCTCAGATCTTTTCTCTAGTATGTCAAGACCAGAATTATGACCCTTTCCTCCAAAGCACTTGCAACCCCTCCCAGCTTAGTATCATCTGCAAACTTAATAAGCGTACTCTCTATGCCATCATCTAAATCATTGAGGAAGATATCGAACGGAACTGATCCCAAAACAAATCCTTGTGGAATCCCACATGTTATGGCCTTCCAGAATGATTATGAACCATTAATAACTACTCTCTGAGAATGGTTATCTAACTTGTTATACATCCTCCTTATAGTAGCTCCATCTAGAGTGTATTTCTCCAGTTTATTGATATAAAGGTCATATGAGACCATGTCAAATGCCTTACTAAATTCTAGATATACCACATCCACCACTTCTCCCTTATCCAGAAGGCTTGATATCCTATCAACGAAAGCTGTCAGATTGATTTGATTTGATTTATTCTTTACAAAATCATGGTGGCTTTTACCTATCACCTTATTATCTTCCAGATGTTTGCAGATGAATTCCTTAATTACTTGCTCCATTATCTTTCCTGTCACAGAAGTTAAACTGACTGGTCTGTAGTTTCCTGGGTTATTCTTACTTCTCTTTTTATAGATGGGCACTATATTTGCCCATTTCCAGTCTTCTGGTATCTCTCTTGACTTCCATGACTTTTTAAAGATGATAGTTAAAGGCTCATATACCTCCTCTATCAGCTCCTTGAGTATTCTAGGATGCATTTCATCATGCCGTGGTGACTTGCAGACATCTAACTTTTCTAAGTTATATTTAACTGTTTCTTTTTTTATTTTAACCTCTAAACCTACCCCACATGCACATACTATCTTCACAAATTTGATTGCCATCACACTATGTGCATAACATAGAGACTCTCTTGAAACTGGAGTTAAAAAAATACATGGAATAGCACTTATGAGGAAAAATAGCAATCTCCAGGATTACAATAGTCATTCTTGCCTATCTGTGGTTAGTAATTATGTAGAAAGTATATGTACTTTAATGCCTTCTACCACTGATTATGATAGCTTGTAGAAAGCCAGAATAACTGTAAATCTGGATTTTAGATACAATTGTGAAAAATCAGTGAGCAGATTGTTAATGTTTCAAATGCCTAAATTTGTATGCACTGTATTTGACCTTTGTGTGTTTAATTTTCCATGAAACAAAAAAAAGAGAGAGACATTCACACTGAACTTTTTTCAGAACATATTTTCAACAGAAATAAAGGTATTCTTCACTGAAGCAGAACATTAAGTAACACAATTGACAAAAGATTCTCAGATAGTACTATATGGCTTAGGTGCATTAAATTCATTGCATCTTCACCAGTTTTCACCAACTTGCTCCAATTGTTAAATTATCATAATTTAATGAACTACATTTTGATACTTAAAAAGCAGGCAACATATTTGCAAGATGGAAGTTAAATCACTGAACTGAAGACTCATCTACTAACAGATATATCTTGATATTAAAACATTTAAAACTATTACTATTGCTCTGCTATCACTAATTCTATAAATAAATATGCAATGACCTGCTGCAAACCATGTAATTTTCAGGGAAAAACTGAATCAAAGCTCAGAGCTCTATTTCTATTTCCCAAAGAATTTATAAGCCTCTCAAAGCAAATGCTATTGAGTCAGATGTAGTACTGGACCTATATTTAGTCTCTTGAATAATACTTGTAATTAGATCAAATATTGATTTAACTACTATTCATTTTAATTTATTAGAACTTCCCTATTTATTTTTTTAGGTAACACACAGCGGAAAACATAATTTTACATAATTAGGCACAAATAAATACAAAACTGAAGTAAATAAACTATAGAACAGTAAGCAATTTATATATAAAGGTGAGACCATATCATGCCATCAGTTTTTAAGCACAGTCCCCCATGGGGAGCTCTTAGTTTAGAATCGATTTTTCCTCTGAAAACTCATAGAGTTTATATTGTGTCATTGCACATTTCTTTATAAAGTTAGTGATAGGAAAGCAATAGTAATTTTGTAAAGGTTTTAATATCAAGGTTAGTGGGTTAGTATTAGAGTCTTCAGTTCATGGATTCTACTGGCAACTTTTTCTTACCTTGTTGTTCTGATCAATTATAATGGAGCTATTTAGAATAGCTTAAAAGGCAGAAGCACTCAGTTCATGATCTTGTGTCATTTAACTTGTATAGTGATGTGATATGACCCTGTAATTGCACATATAATACTTTGCTTCTCAGATAGGAGCCCTCTTTACTGCTCTGAGGCTACGCCTACACTACAGGCTTCTTTTGGAAGAAGCTTTTCCGGAAGACATTTTCCAAAAAAACTTCTTCCGAAAGAGAGCGTCCATACTGCCAAAGTGCATCTAAAAAGCTATCTGCTTTTTTGAAAGATAGCATCCGCACTGAATGGACGCTACCTCACATGTAAGCTGTGATTACTATGGATGGAGTGGCCACCAGGGCACCTGTGCTTTTTCCTCTTTTCTCTTTTTTCGAAAGACCTCTCTCTTCTGCATCCACACACAGCTTTTTTCGAAAGAGCTCTTTTGGAAAAAGGCTTCTTCCTCGTAGAATGAGGATTACCAATGTCAGAAAACTTCTGTTCTTTCGATTTTTTTTCCGAAAGAATGCAATTGCAGTGTGGACGTAATTGAAGGGTTTTTTTTGAAAAATGACAGTTTTTCTGAAAAAAACTCTGTAGTGTAGACATACCCTGAGTTATATAAGTTCACTTAGCTGCTGCTAAGCCACTATTGGTAAAATCTGGTTATGTGGCACATA
The DNA here is from genome assembly GCA_032595735.1 of Pelochelys cantorii. Taxonomy (NCBI): domain Eukaryota; kingdom Metazoa; phylum Chordata; order Testudines; family Trionychidae; genus Pelochelys; species Pelochelys cantorii. Next base: position 93,025,542 of record CM064326.1, read on the forward strand.
TAATTCTGTCTATCCCTGCTGAAATTTTATCTTGAATGAAAAATTGCCACTTAGAAGTTTATCTAATTAACCTATTGAAAAAACTTAGTTTTACACTCTTTTTAAAATATAATGTTTTAGTTTTGTATATTCAATTTTACACAGAGGGAACTTGATGATATTTACAAACTGGTGGAGTTTAAGACAGGAAGGAATCATTCGATCATCTACTCTGACTCTGTGTATATCGCAAGGCATTAAATTTCACCCTGTTACCCATGTACTTAGATCAATAATTTAACTGCATTGTGGACTCTAGCTTTCTTCAGCATATCTACTACTTATAACTGTGCAGACTAGAATCTTGTAATATTTGACTAATGCTTACCAATTTGGAGTAACAATGGTGATAGTTAAGTCTAAATGACCTTATTGCCATTATTGGGCATGTTGTTAAGTTACCCACTCATATGGCTCTGAAAACTGTTGCCATATATACATGAATACTGTCATTCTTTAATTTGTATTAGACCATTTGTGCATATTATTGTCATTATTTATGCAGGCATCTTGCAGTTTTGGGATCTAAGTGTTACAGGCAATTCTGCAAATTTGCATTAGACTTTTATTTTTTAGATTTGTTTTCTAGAAACGCAGCTTCCAGACTTCTGGATCTGTTCATTAACAGGGAGTTAGTATCAGATTTCTGTTTCTGAAAATCAGCAACACGTGATGTCACTTGTAATCAGGTAAAGGCAAAAGTCATTAAAATGGGAAAGAGCCTTACAATATGGTGTTTCATACTGAATACCATTTTTGCTGGCTCTGGGTCTCAAATTAAAGAGTTTCATGTGGAAATACAAGTGTCATTTATTGAAGTGTATTGACTTCCATACTACACTCCTACCCACCTTTTTCACTTGTCCTGCAGCCTAGACTCCTGGTTACCCACTGGGATGTTCCTCCACATGTACTGGAATGTCCCAGATACACTTTCATTGGCATCAGATTTTTTTCTGATCTTTGAAAGTGGAGCAGTGCATGAACCATTAGAACAGGCTTAGTAAATTTCATGGCAGGCAAATTTGACAAAGATGTTACATCAGTGAGCTAGGCACAACTGAGTGAGAGATGGAGGAATCTCCTTAACTCTGAATTATTCAGCAAACTAGATGAATGAGAAACCAAAACTTCCATGGATTTGATTTTTTTTTGAGAGAAAGTTAAACTTCATGACTCATGTGAGCTAGTAATCATCAGACAACTTACACTGTCATATGTCTTGCTGACGGTGGAAAATATTCAGTATATTTTGTGGCAAATATATAGTTTCACTTCCTGCTGACCTGTTTAATTATAACAGTGCTACATTTGTGAAACAGAGGCATTCAATATATTACCTTGTGTCACTTTTCTTTTACTTGACAACACTGAAGGACATTTTATAATTCAGGGCAGAAGATAAAGAGAAAAAATGATATTAAATGTCAGGAAATTAGCATATCTATATGAGAAGACCTCATCCATTTGAGTTTCTACAGGCATTTATAGTGACCATCTGGCCAGGCTTAGTTGGAACATCTTGTTGCTTAATATAGAGTCCCCGTGTGCCAGCCAACTGTAAAGGCAATTCAGGTTCAGGATTTTGATACAGCTGGGCCAATTTTTTTTCATATTTTGATGAATTTAAAATGCTTTCCTTGTTCCTCTTTCATCTGACATGCAAACAATCAAACACTGTGGGATATCAAACTAGCTATTAAGTGAGTGAACAGGTGAACCAGAAAAGGTGACAATTCTTTAAATTGTTAAATATAGCCTCATCTCTGACAGCATAAATCTCCCAGGCTTGGTACCCTTAGAGTTCAAATCTTATTTTCCAGGAAGTTTCTATGTGAAATTGGACTAGCCAGGCTCATTATGCTACCAGCTGGGAAACTCCAGTGTGTCTGTACAGCATAGAAAATTGAGGCTGGAACAGTAAAGAGGATGTGTCATGGTGCTATGTGTTGTGCATGATACATCCTTCATGACAACTGTACAAGTAGCTGTTAACCTGTCTTCTTAGCATGAGAAGCTATTAACCTGCCCTCTTAGTAATGAGATGGATAATATTTTAATTCAGATTGTGCAATCCTAATATGAAATAAATTTATGACAAGTGTAAGCCTACAATCCTCAATTGTTAAGGAAATATATGAGGTTATTCAGCCCTGAATATTTTTACATAAGTATTTATATATTGTCTCCCTAATCTAAAGTTAGATCAAAGTTCTGCCAGAAGGCATGTGTAAGGAAGGCACATTGGGAAGAGAAATAACTGTGTCTCAGAAAAAGACAGTTCCCTAATTGCTCTTCAGATGCTCCAAGGAGTTACTAATTTGCCTCAGATACACAAAAATGAAAATTTATAACTGCCCCTATCCCTTGTGCTGATCAATGGATTGGTGGTGAGGCTCAAAGGCTCCATCCACATCCTGCTTTTTTCCTTCCCACTTATTCAGAGATGCATGAAGAAGGCATTTAACCCTACATACTCAGACCCAAATCCATATTGCTCTTGCAGAGATGTAAATGGACAGTTTTTTCTCCTCTTTAGGCTCTTCATCAGGTCCTTGTCCAAGAGACAATCCAAGCCCTTGGTGTTTTATTCTCTTAACATTCTCCTTTTATTGCACAGATTTATCAGGCAAGATTCTAAATTCTGAAGAACTGATATGGAGTCCTTCCCATTCAAAGAACAGTTATTATCTTGTCTGAGAATAGAAAGACTGTCACTGGACCATGGGGACAAATTACAGACCTACAATAGTTAGTGGCAAAATAATATCTCCACTATCCGGAATTAATTTAAATAGTCACTATGAACTATGCAGTTGTGTTAATATGGCAATAAAATGGTGATAAATGTGAACCATTGCTGAGTTTTAAAACTTAAGACACAATTTTGATTACTTTAACACTTCACATTGGATGTCCCTGTAGAAAAATAATGTACCATCAATTACTTCGTCCTTCAAAAGTATGAAAAATATAATAATGTTAGCAGATTATCAATGGCTCTAACATGGCACTGGTTGGATTGCAGGGAAAGCTGTATCTCCATGCCAGTTCTATTAAGAAAACACTTTTAGTCCACAGGAGCCCTCCTACTTCTCAGGCTTCATTCCATTGTAAAATCCAGTGAATACTCCCTTTGTAGAGAATTGCAGAGTTTGTCCCAAATTACTTCTGTGTATTTTAATACTTTTTCTTTCCTCCAGACTAACATCCTGTGTCCCTGATATGGTTTTTACTTACTCCTTATTCAAGAATATTACCGTTGACTGTCACAGGATTTGTTACACAGAAGAACTCCATTTAAAAAAGTGTTGTCCCCTTTCATAATCATGGAAGGGCTTGGGAAGGTAGATCCAGTTCCATTCAGCTAAAGTAAAGAAGAAGGATTTCATGTCTCCCTACACTGTAAAACGATCCTTCACCAGGGAATATCTCTACCAAGACCAAAAAAAAATCCTGCAGCACCAAGCCATGCAAGCCTGAGTCAGCTCACTCAGGCCAGCCACTGCCAAAGCCATACCACAGGTCTTCCATTGCAGCATAGGCACACAATATCTCAAGACTCCCATGATGTACCTAGATATCAGAAATGCTGCTGCTGTTGTATTGTAATTGAAAACTAGAATGTAGAAATTCAATTTGCATCCCAAGAGATGGTGAAATATTTTGTTTCACAAGTTCTAAGCCTACTTCTGCTATTTTTCTGGGCCCCATTACAGCAAATCACTTAATTTTGCATGCTCAATTTTAACCATGTGCGTAATCATATTGGCATCATTGCTTGTCATAGTAGGGTCTTGTTGAATGATGTTAGGAAAGTAACTTAGCTTCTCTTCATTTTTCCTCCACTGGTATGTTCTTGAAGCTCCCATTGGCCAGGAATGGTGAACCATTGCCACTAGGAACTGTGGGGCTTCATGCCTGCAGATGCTCAGATAAACAAACAGCTTTACGGCCTTCCCCGTGGCTAACCCTAGTGAAACAAGTGCTGTCAGTGCACCGGAAATTCCCTGCTCTTGCTCTAAATTGTTGTTAATGGATTTTGGCTAAAAATGTTTGGTGTGTATTTTCAGAAAAACAAAAATACTTTGATTTGAAAATAAGAAGTTTTCCCATGCATGGGAGCATGAGGGGATTTCCCAACTAGATCTAGTAGATCTAGTAGTTATGTAGAGTTAGATTTTGTTTTATTTTAATTTTTTTCTATTAACTTAAATGCAAATTGGATTGGATCCCATTCTTAATTTAGTTGGACTACAAATTCTAGTGGTTTCAGTCTGTTTAGAAATTTCATGTATGCAGGTCCTTCCATGAAAATTGGAGGAAGAATCAGAGGTTGTAGGAGGGACAATTTGGAGGAGGCATCAGGAAATTATTCTATACCTACATGCCTTGAATGTTCTCTATAGTTGTATCATCTCTATGATATTATTTCCCTACAGGTGGTAGCCATGTTAGTCTGTAACTTTAAAAACAAGTAGTCATGTGACACCTTAGCGACTAACAGAAATATATAGATCATGAACTTTTGTAGGTAAAACCCACTTCATCAGATGAGTTGGAGTGGAATAAAGTATGTTTTACCCATAAAAGCTCATGATTATATATATCTAGATATAGATATGGATATAGATATAGATATAGATATAGATATATTTGTTAGTCCATAAAGGTGCCACATGATTACTCATTGCTTTTAAGATGAGTCTCAGCCATCTGCACACAACGACCAACCCAGCAAAGCTGATGTTTCAAATGAAAGGAGGGGGAAGGATATTGAGTATAGACTGGGAGGCTTTCTGGAAAACTCTGAAGGTGGGATATTACATGTAACCAGTCTCTCAGGGTATGTCTACACTACAGAGGAAGATTGAAACTGCTGCTGTCGATCTTCCAGGGTTCAAATTAGCAGTCTAGTTAAGACAGCCAGTTTGAAGTGAGAGGGGTACTCCAGTCAATGCCAGTAACCTTGCTTTCATGAGGAGTAAGGGAAGTTGAAGGAAGAGTGTTCTCCCTTCAACTTCCTGCAGCATGGACAGCACCAAAAGTTGAGTTAAGCTACTTCAACTGCAGCTACGCAATTAGCGTAGCTGAAGTTGCACATCTTAATTCGACTTTGTCCCATAGTGTAGATATACCCTCAGGGTGCCTCTACACAGCACTCTAAACTCAAAATAAGATACACAATTTGTGCTACACCAATTGCATGTCTTATTTCAATTGTATTTTGAAATAGCTTATTTCAAAATGTGGCATGTCTACACAGCACCATATTTTGAAACAACACACTATTTCAAGACATCCCTTAATTGTGGAATGAGGGTTACAGGGATGCTGGAATAGCATGCCCATTATTTTGAAAAATATTTTGAAAATAACGGGCACATTTCAAAGATGCGGGGTAGCTATTTAGGGATACCTCCAGTATCCCAAAATAGCCCCACTGTCTAGACATACCCTCAGTGTATTAAGCTTAACTTGTCTGTTTTATTTTGTTTAGTCACCTACATTGTTCTGTCTGCTATCTCGGATGATCACTCAGATCTTCCTTTTATACTTCATAAAATCACTTTTAATAGTAAACTCAGTGTATGTAATTGTTACATTGGGGAGAGAGCAAGGAGTCTCTGCAGCTTGTTCTTTACCTTGAAAAAGAGGGTGAACATGTGGTTACCTTGTATAAAACTTTATACACAGTGGCTGTGTCTAGACTGGTGCGATCTTGCACCAGAGCTATGCAAATGAGGCTCAGCATGGAATATCGCCGAGCCTCATTTGCATAACTAATGAGCTGCCATTTTTGCGGAAGAGGCTCTTGCGCAAGATGGAGCTGTCTACACTGCCCCTTCTTGTGCAAGAAAAACCCTCTTGCACAAAGCCGTTATGCTGATTATTTTCAGTCATAACGGCTTTGCGCAAGAGGGTTTTTCTTGCGCAAGAAGGGGCAGTGTAGACAGCTCCGTCTTGCGCAAGAGCCTCTTCCGCAAAATGGTGGCTCATTAGTTATGCAAATGAGGCTCGGCGATATTCCATGCTGAGCCTCATTTGCATAGCTCTGGCGCAAGATCGCGCCAGTCTAGACACAGCCAGTAAGACAAGTTTATCTGGGGTTCAGGTCCCATTGGGTTTCTGTATTTGGGTGCTGAGGCAAGTCTCTATAACTGAGCTTTCCCAGAGTTGAGCTGATCTCAGTATCTGTATTATCATGCAAAGGACAGTGCTCTTATCTCTATGTCACTGCTGGAGGAGGCCTGAGGGCCTGCCTCAGCAGGACAGAGTTGAAGAGTGCCTAGGTAGGGCAGGAAGATGGTGTTACCCTGGGACGCAGTAACGATTAATTTAAAAGGTCTAATTGGCACGCTCTGGCTTCTATGATGTTAAAGTCCCAAGTCCCAGAAGACGGGAACGACCCGAGGCCGTATCTATCACCGGCTGAGTGGTTTTACAAACGAGTCAGAGACATAGTTTAGGGCCAAACCATATATTGTCAGAATTTCAAAAGCCAACAAGTAAATGTTTTAACCAAGTCCACCCTAACCCAGAAGTAAAGAATGAAAGAAAGTCCCCAATACAGGAATATACTGTACATTCATCGCGGAACTACTGATACATCTCACAGAAGAAGGGGTGCTCTCGACCTCGATGCTTTGGCTCAGTGCGAGCTGCCACGGAGGAACAGTGAGGCGGTCCCTCGATGACACTGCTCTGGTCACTGGTCTGCACGGTCAGGTTAACAGGATTCAGGTACGAAGGCCTTCCGCACTCCGTCTGAGCCTTGACTTCTTCAGAGTCTCCCTGACATAGGCTGTCATACGCCTGGGATTTCCCACAGACAAGCGCCTTCCAGACAGTAACCCACACTTATCCAATCATTCATTCACCTCAGTCATACCAACAAACGGGATAGACGAACAACATTCAAACCTAAGGAACCACGCACGAACCTATGGAACGAACGAAGAACACGAACAAACCTCAAAAGGGGTTTATATTGACACTTAGGCGGGAAAATCCCCATAGAGTCGTGTGCATAAGTTTTAGTGCCTAGTGTACAAAGATTGGTGCCTAGTGCAATGATTTTGAGCTGAGTGCACAGGTATTGAGCCGTGTGCAGAGCCAAAATGGTGTCGTCTGCAGAGGAATTTTGAATAAAGGCGGGAATTCCAAGTGGCAGTTACTCCCTTAGTTTGAACTAACAGTTAATCTGAACTAGTAAAGGGACTAGCCCTTAGTTCGATCAGCTAACTCGAACTAATGTCCAGACTTTAAGCCCCTTAGACTCCTCAGCACAGCGAACCTAATGTTGAACACAAACCTTTTAAACATTCCATAAGCCATTTCAGGGTAACAATGGATTCAGTGGTATTCTAGTCCATCAAGTGGCAAGGGGGTCTCGGTGACTAAACCTGTCACAATTTCTATTTTTGCCAACCTTTTGCTCTTTTATGCAGTTCTTTGTTATTTCAGAATTAATTGCCAGTGTCTCAACAATTTCAACAGTTAAATCTCTTCAGAAAATGGAATTCAGATCAGTTGGACTTGCTGATTTATACACAATCACTTCTAAAGATACCATATTCCCTCACCAGCTTTCTCTTAACATCTACACTGATAATGTCTTTATTACTTTGTAATTGCACATACCCCTGGTCTTTATTTTTGTATATGTGTGTTACATACTGATTTAATAAAGGATTTCAGTAGCTCAGCCATTTTAAAATCATCATTGATTTTATTTCCTTCTTCATTTACTTATGCGCTTACTTTCTCTCTACCATTTATTTTTCCCTTGATACATTTGTAAAAGCCCTATTATTTCCCTTAACCTTGTTGACTAATCTTTTCTTCTTCTGTGGGGAATTTTGCTTCCCTTTATATCTTCCTTCCAAGCTCTAATGGATTCTGTATATTCTTCTTTGATTACCTTCTGTCTTCTTTGTTTCTAGCGTAGGCCACAGTATGATCTCAGTATTTTTCTATTTCAGTAAGTAAAGAAGTGGGATGAAGAAAGAGAGAGGTGGTACAAAAGCAGATGCACAATTATGGAAACTAAGAAACTTTTGTAACTAAATTATCATCATGTTGCATAGAAATTTGTAAAAAATACTTTTTACTTACAAAGAACTTTTTATCTAATGTTCTCAAGCAAATAGGTATGATTATATTACTATTTTTGCTATCAATTATTACAAGTAATGGTGATTGGTATTGTTTAAATATTAAAGGATGGATGAATAACTGCAACACACTTTGAACTACATACATTCAAGCTAGATTTAAGAATAACAAGCGAATCACCTAATTAGAACTCTCTGGGGAGACAGTTTCACTGAAGAGGAGCAAGTAGAGCTGTTCTGCATCATTGGATTGGCTAATCCAGCCTGTATTGTGTGATTGACATATCAGGCCAAAGCTCCATGCCCTGTGAAGAGCCTTCATGCTACTTTGAAGAAAATTTCAGCCATGTCCAAGTGACATTTGTTCAGGTAGTACATTTTAATTCAGACTAGCAAGAATAAATTGTCCCAGAATCCTAAAATCCCCTCCCCCATATACATTAAAGTACCACAAACCTTTATATATTAAAGGCTTAATATTTGAATCACCAGTTGGAAAATAGATCACTAGCAGATGGGGGAGCATAGCAAGTCAGTGAAGAATTATGTCTTTTACTATTGCAAATAATCAAAATCTCCATCAAGGATGTTGGCAATAATTTCTGCAACTACTATCTTGTTGGAACTTTACAGTTTAAGAACAAAAAATTTACTAAGCTCTAACATTAATTTTGATCTAATGTATCCCACACTACTTTTTCCTTATCTATATGAAACTTCCCTCTTCTGTCCAATGCATACAGATTAAACCCCCTCAAACAATCTTATTATCCATAGACACAGACACCACCATGACAAGGATGTCACAATGCCTAGGGGAGATGGTCATGGTTCATGCCGTACAAATAGAATTTAGATAAAACCATAAAATACTCTTGTTGAAAGGATGCAACCTAACACTGCTGTATCCTTAGATTTAAGAGGGATAACATGCAAGAACCAAGAACAGAGAAGCAAGGCTGGCTGCTCCCTAAAACAGAGTGACATAGCTCACTCCATAGTACAGTATTCTGGCTGGCTGCAGACTGTCTATGATTGCAAATTTTACTACAGACACCTCCAGCATGCAAGTCTGGTCAGAACCCTGAATATTTTAAGCAGTGGTTAAAAATTTAACACACTTTTCAAACCACAAACAGAGATCAGTAGATAGGTGAACAGCAGCTGACTGAAAGGCACTCATGCAAGACAGAAATTATGTTTATGATGAGGAAACAGCCTGAAAAATTAATGGGTCACTGTTCTCTCTCTACATTGTCAAAGCAGTGTGAAATCTCAGAATCCTGTTTATATCAGCATTTGGCCAAGATGATCAGGTGGCATCCATGATGAAAAATATGTTCTTCCATCTTCCAGCTTCATCTCTTCCTCCTAAAGTAAGATAGGGCTGGGATGTTCCTTCACCTTCAGACATGAGTACTATAACTCACCAACACTTTGGAGGCTCCAGTTCATGCAGGATGTAGAAGCTAGAGGTGATTGATGTATAGAATATTTTATTTCAATGGGAGGAGTCAAGAAGACTCCTGACTCACTGTTCTCCAGGCCCCTTTCTGTATCCCAGATCCTTTCTATTTCTAATTCAAAGCTCTGGTCCCTCAAGGCTTTCTGGTCCCTCAGGACTTTCTATGTCATTTACCTGACTTCTGCTCATAAGCCAAGAATACAGTCCCAGTCTTCTGTATTCAATTTTTTCAAAGCATGAGAAAGCCAGAAACTTTTTTTTAAGTATGACCATAGCATAAGAAGTTTCTGAAGGGAATCAAATACTCTGGCCACTTTCAGGGGAATGTGTCAAAACCCTCCTTTTTTGTTAAAGCTTTCTTGTCATAAACAAGCAGACTTGGGAGGAGGAGAAAAAAAAGTAAAAAAGTTATATGTAAACTCATAATCTCAAACTATGCTTCCTCTACCAAGGAATGGACAACAGAAGGGTTTTTTTAAAAGTTCCGCTAGTGATCTTATCATACAAATCTAATTTTCCTGGGAAACACTGAGTTACTAGAGTGAGGAGTGCAACAGAAAACCCCAAAACAGAGAAGTACTAACATTGGAAGCTATTTATTTACCATCTACCATGGCTAACAAGAACACAGAGAAAAAAAGAACGATGTAGAAAGGAAGCAAAGTGTTCCAATAAAATTAGCTGAGGTAGGAGAAAATATATGAAGATGGCAGCCTTACATAAAGCATGTGCTGAATTAATAATGATTAGGAAAGAGAGGAATCATGCAAAATGAACCCATCTCTTGAGGGCTTGTTTTATGTGTGTGTTGTCTTTTCTTTTAGCTTCATTAGCCATCTGGAGGAGAAGAAAGAGCAGAATTGTCAAGCAGAGTGTTTACTCCCTTAGTAATGCCTGTGGACCTGACACTTGGGGAAATGATTCAATGCTGTTTTTATTTGAAAAGGATGGTTCTCTTAGATATGTGTGAGCTATGTATTGGAACTGGAGGGCATGAGTTCATTCTTGCTATTCTCTGCCGTCTACGGCCCTGTGTTTCTTAACCAACAGATGCTTTCAGATAGGAATGGCAATCTAAGTAGCAGGATGAGTCAGACACTCAAATGTCACACATAATATCTAAAGACTTATTCATTTTCACTTGTTTTATAACAATTACATGGAAAATGTTATTCACTCAATGTGAGTTGAGCAGTGTGGTTTGGGTATCAGCAAAGCTGAGGTTCACTACAGTTAACATTGTTACTTGAACATTAGCTTCTGTATTTCAACTGATTTCAACAGTACAGTCTTACTATTGAATTAACATGAGTTTGTTCTCTCTAATTGAACTCAATTTTGTAGGAGGGGAGGGGGCAAACAATGAAAGGAAATTACACAAAGAAAAACTATTATGCAATAGAACTCCACATGGATACACACACAGAATCAGGGACCAAAATGTACTTAATTGTTTTGTATTTTTCAGATGTATATTGTGTATATGCTTAGCACATCAGCAGACAGCATTTTATTGTGAAACAGGAAATTTATGACGGGTATAAAAAACCCAGCATCCTATGTGGTGCTTTGCATATCATATTTCATGCCTCAAGACACTGGAGTCTGTACTCCTCTGTATGGGCCTGTTCTTCAATTCTAAAAACAATAGCAAAGCTCCCGTCAGTTTCATTAGGTGCCAGCTTAAGAGAATTTGTGATTTAAAAGATGAGCTTCAAGACTTTATAGAGAGGAATAATACTGAAAATCACTTGAGAGTTCCCTATTTTCTAGTGTGTTAAGGCTTAAATAAGACTAAGGGTATGACTATACTGCAAAGGAAAATATGCAATGCCAAGAGAGGACAGCAGTGCTGAATTTGTGTCAGGGTTTGCACCACAGACCAGGCAGTTCATAACCCTGGCACTTCTCCCAGCCAACGGATACCACTGTCCAGCTGCCCCACTCTGACGGTACTGCACATGCAATACCATGGCACCCTTACTTCTGTGCTGGTGCTGGCAGTGATGCTGCCTTCAAAGCTGGGTGCCCAGCCACCAGCTGCTACTCTTTGGCTTCCCAGGCTTCCCCCATCTTCAGGATGGTGATTCTTTACCCCTGTCTCCCTTTAGTTGAGGTGCTCTGGCACATAGTGCTCCACAGAGACACTCCAACTCCAGCAGATGGGAGTCTAAGCTCCTCAATGCAGATATCCCCTCCCCAGCCTGCCTTACCATAGTGCTAAACACTGGGGGAGTGGTCACAGGGGAAGCAGAGGCTGCTGTGGGATGCAGACACTCTAGTTCCCTTGACCCAGCAAACCCCTTTCCTACTGTCTCTATTGCAGCCACTCGACCTCTATGTGGACAGGATCACTACATGACCACAACTGGGGACATTATAAATGAACCAGCTGGGGACTCATTACTAGTATCTGCCCCCTTCCCTGTCCTCACCATGTGTAAACAGCCTCCCCACTTTGGACAGGAGTTCTACTTCCCCCACCCCATCCTACTAGCCCCAAAGGGGATTCCCCTTCTCCTCTATATTATTACTGTGGAAGTAATTCCTGCCCCAGTCTGCACACAGCCTGGAGGGGGGAGGGAGGCTGATTCCTCCCCTCCCCCATCATCTTCTGACCAGCCATATAATAGCAGAGGAATTCTCACCACAGAAGCCATTGAGGAGGCTTTAGCTAAGAAGAGTGGCCTGTGTGTACCTCCTTACATTAGCCTCAGCCTTCACACCCACCCCCTATCCACCACACCAATTCTGATTTGAGTGAAGAGAAGTATCTGGACTTGGCACATGTGTATCTAAGCTACACCTATAAAATTGGGAGACTGAATATGACATCAGATAAATTGCAAATAATCCATAAAATGCTGTTTGCTTGTGATATTCTTAGAATACTAGCCAATTAGCCCGTCATAAGATGGGATTTTCAGGTATCTCCTCCACGTCAGTCTTCTCTCCTGAGCCTCCGGTCTCTCACTCTGTCTGTCTGTCTGTCTCTCTCTCTCTTTCTCTCTCCTCCTCCTACTGCCTCCCCCCCTCTCTCTTTCAGCTCTCCTCCCCCTCCTGCTTCTCACTCGGGGGAGCGCAGAGCCCAAATGCCCATTTGGGTTCCATGCTCCCCATGCTGCATGGGGAGCGCGGAGCCCAAACGGTTGCTTTGTGCCACTTGCTCCTGGCAGCCTGGCTGAGTGGTGCAGAAGTCAGCCGAGCGCCACAGCAGGAGGCGAAGGGGGGTAGGGCGGTGATGTTCATGGCCAGGGGGCCTGGAGCCACTGTCACACCGCATATCACCACCCTGCCCCCCTTCGCCTCCCGCCATGGCGCTTAGCTGACTTCTGTGCTGCTCAGCTGGGCCGCCGTGGGGGAGCAAGAGGCCGTTTGGGCTCCCCCGTGGCGGCCCGGCTGAGCAGCACAGAAGTCAGCCGAGCTCCACGGCGGGAGGTGAAGGGGGGCACAACGGGGGACGGGGCGGTGACATACACGGCCAGGACCTGCCCCCCCTTCTCCTCCCGCCATGGCGCTCAGCTGACTTCTGCACCACTCAGCCGGGTCGCTGCGGGGGAGCAAGCGGCGCAAGCGGCTGTTTGGGCCCCGCGCTCCCCATGCAGCACCCCCATGCTGCATGGGGACCGCGGCGCCCAAATGTCCACTTGCGTCGCTTGTTCCCCCACAGCGACCTGGCTGAGCGGCGCAGAAGTCAGCCGAGCACCACGGCGGGAGGCAAAGGTCGTGACTCAGGCAACAGTGCTGCCCAGAGGGAACAGCCAGCATTTCAGCATTACAGAGTCACAGACATTGGGCTACTTTTCTTAGAATATTTTCAAAAGACAGTATGTTCAGTAATAATGAGACTGGTCTGTGGATGTTTCACAAAGCCATAAAATGACAATAATTCACCTAATTAGATTTTATACAACTGACTGAAGCTTGCATATAATTCCTATCCAATTTTGTGCTTTGCTATTTAACATTCTTGTTATTTGCAACATCTGTATACAGATTAATTTTTGTAGATACGTTGCAATGTTTTAAGGAAAAATGAATAGGAGAAATAGGACTTCTTACAAAACCAATATCTGACACACTTTTGCTGGAAGGGGTTCACTATCCTGTAGGAAGAGTTAGGCTCTGATGACAAGATGAATGTAGAGACTATTTGAGAAATGTATAGTAGTTGATGGGCAGCAGTTGAAATGAACTGAAGGAAGGAAGTTGTTGACTGAATATTTCTCCTTGTTTTAGTAGGACCTTAGATGTTTGTACCTGTAGGTCTTTTATCTATTTAGGTTCCTTAAATAAAAGTAAATGTAGAAAATATTGATGGAAATAGTCAAATCCATTTAAAGTATTTAGACCTATCTCTCAATAAAATTAAAATGTGGATAAATATCCCAGACAATTTCCATTATTTATTTGTTTGTTTGTTTGTTATTGTGCTTTGTCAATTTGCACTCCACAGCATGTCCATGTAAAAGAAAACACCCTAGAAGAGATGTGAACCCAGCTCCAGGAGCCTACAATCTTAAATGAGATGAACACTATTGTTCATCCATAAAACTCTAGGGGTTAAATGCCTTTTCCACTGGAATCAATAACAAAATTTATGTTGATTCAGTGGAGCCAGGATATCACTTCTGGACTTTTAGAATTAAATACAAATTAATACTTTAGCATTTAGCATTAATACTTTGAGTCATGGCCACCAATCTGCTCTGGGATTGCACTTTGCTAGTTTGACCCTCCTTAAGATTATTCAACCCACCCCCCAAAAAATGTGCCTATCCAAGGCTTATGTTCTTGATTTCTTAGGAATCTACTGAACATAGTACTTCATATGCAAAATGTATGTTCTTCTATTTTATTGACATATGAATATGCATCACCTTAGCTCCATTTAAGGAATCCTTAACCCCAAACCCCAGAAACTCAATACCACAAAGTAGCTACAGTCACCCTATATCCTTTTGCCGTGCTGCCTCCATTTGATGGGGAACAGCATCCTTCACATCCTTTGTTTCTTGTACCACCTATGCCAGATTTATAGTTTAATTTAATTTTAGTCCCCAAAATACTGATCTCATTGTATCCTATGCATTTCAAAATTACTCTTGTGATGCTTTCCTCACCATACCCAAAATCATGTTAGCACTCTGCCTCAGTAGATGAGTGCTTTGCTGGAGCTTAGGCCATAAAACAACTGCCTACCATATCAGTCTGTTCAACCTTAAGAACAAACTCCTTAAGACTCTGCCAATCAACTCTTGCCATGGAGGTAGCAAACAATCAGCTCCAGTTCCTCAGTTCCCCAGAGAGGCTTCTCTGTAGTGTCCAATCCCTCTCATTGGACCACATAAAGTAATATGTTTGTTGCCTCCAAGGAGACAGCAGTTTTTTAGTTTAGCTGAGGTCCGATGTATAGCTTTCTTATACAGCACTGAGATAGTTTGTAGTAAAACAGAAAGAAGTTTATTGATAAAGAACACAGAATGAAAAGATACCAACCAAGAATAAAAGACATTGAAAAGGTGTATGAAAATAAATAAATAAACTAAAATAACATAATATCTAGTGACTGTAGCTTAATTTTAGCAAGGTATGTCTTTGTCTAGCACCATATTTTCACTAACATCAAGCTACTAGCATCCCCATCCTTCCAGGCCAGAGGATGCAATGTTCACAAAATCAGAGGGTGCTGTCCTCTTTCTCTCTTAAGTAATGAATAATTGATTTTTTTCTCTCCTTATATTTTCCAAAATCCCTTGCCTTAAGAGTTAGAAAGACCTCCTGGGGATTCAGAATCCAGGGTACCTCTGGTGTGTTCCCCAAGCAGTTTCCTCTATCACTCTATCACTTGATAGCATAATTACTTTGTTTAATTATATTTTTTATATATTATCAATGACCTACAAAGCTTGACTCAGACAAATAAATATATATCCCTTCTGTAGCTGGATTCCACCCCTCCTTCCCATTTGCTCTTTCAGGTGCAATCTAAAGAGTTTCCTGTTATGCCAAGCAGCAGAAACTCCCCAGTTACATTAGATGCTTGCTTAAAGCCATATTGGTCTCTAGATTCACTTGTATTCATGCTTATGAATATGTATCCTGTTAATGTATGAAGTGTATGAGAAAGTATGAGTGAGAAATTGCCAATCATAAGACAGTATCACATATATTACCTTTTATGGCTATAAGGAAGAATCTTGCAAAGTGTATAAATTGATGTAACAGTGGGATCTTCCTGGGAAAGATGTAACAGCACACCAAATTCAGGACCAGACTGAAAGCAGTAGATCCCTGATGCAGATTCGAAGGGACTCAGGGGACTCTCGTCACCTTGTGGCTGATCTCTGGCCAGCCTCAGCTGCCTGCAAAATTGAAAGTAGTCTACATTGTTCCCACAGCCTGCCTCCAAACTGCCAGCATGAACATGACGTGTGTAAGAGTATTGTTACACCATTAAGAAACTGCACCAATAAACAAACCTTAATGCTGCTCTAGTTTACCCTTTGTCTGGGCTTATTCCTTAGCTGGTTCCAAGACCAGGTAACAAACATACTTTAAGAATACATTTCCAGCACATATAGATAGCTCTTAATATACAACCCAGACATACATCACATGTTATTCCTGACCAGCGTGTCATCTGTTTTTGTATGCTACTAATTTCAAGGTATTGATTGGCTAAATATTCTGACAACAGAGTTCTGAGACTGCCTTTTGCTCATGTGGTCACAATTCCCATCTAAGTGTCAGGAAAAAGAAGATGGCAATTATCACTATCTATTTTAAATTAGGACCTCAGTGTCTTAGGGTAGGTCTACACTACAGCATTATTTTGAAATATCTTATTTCGAAATAGTTAATTCAAAATAGCTTATTTCGAAATAACGTGTCTATACACAAAAAGCATTTCGAAATAGCATTTTGCTATTTCGAAATAGCGCGTGCACACTGAGTGGACTGTGAATCGCATTTAAGGCTGGCCGGAACCAGTTCCAGCAGGGAACCAGGTCAGGACTTACCTTGTGTGGCTGCTGCCTGAGGCTAACTGAGGTCTGTACTTAAAGCCCCCCTCCCCCCCGCCCCTGGACAGCCGATTCTCAGGTTTCCCTGCTTGCTTGTCTATCTCGATGATGTCAAATAAAATGCACATTTTTTCACAAACACGAACTGTCTTTATTTAACAAAACTGGGGGGGGGTGAAACTCTGGGGAGACTGGGGAAAGCAGGTAGGAGAGGGGAGGAGAGACCGTGGGAGAGGGGAGGGGGAAACCTGGGAAGAGGGAGCTAGAAGGGGGAAGCAAGGGGAAGAAGGGAGAAGGGAAGCTCAGTGGTGAGGGTCTCGCCAGGCCTACTGTCTCCCAGCACAGCGGATGTGGGTGCCTCGGCGTCCCCGGGGGGATGGGGAGGAGGGTGTGGAGGTTGATGAGGGTGTGGAGGTTGAGGAGGGTGTGGAGGGAGAAGTGGGAGGGGGAGAAGAAGTGGGAGGAGGAGCGGTAGCTGGGGAGGCAGCATGCTCTGCACCAGGGCCTGCAGGTGTTGGCAGATGGCACAGCCCTGGGCAAGCTGCTCCCGCAAGAGCTGCAGGTCTTCTTGCACCCAGTTCTGGAGGGTGTGGTGCAGGGCTCGCAGTGCCCCCAGGTGCTGCTGTTGGTAGCTCTGCACTGTTCGGGTGGAACTGCGGAGCCCTTGGGTGTGGAAGCATGTCCTGGGTGAAGAACATAAGAATGACCGTACTGGGTCAGACCAAAGGTCCATCTAGCCCAGTATCCTGTCTGCCGACAGTGGCCAGCACCAGGTGCCCCAGAGAGGGTGGACCGAAGACAATGATCAAGCGATTTGTCTCCTGCCATCCCTCTCCAGCCTCTGACAAACAGAGGCCAAGGACACCATTTTATCCCCTGCCTAATAGCCTTTTATGGACCTAACCTCCATGAAATTATCTAGCTTCTCTTTAACCTCTATTATAGTCCTAGCCTTCACAGCCTCCTCTGGCAAGGAGTTCCACAGGCTGACTACACATTGTGTGAAGAAGAACTTTCTTTTATTAGTTTTAAACCTGCTACCCATTAATTTCATTTGGTGTCCTCTAGTTCTTCTATTTAGGGAACTAATAAATAACTTTTCTTTATTCACCCTCTCCGCACCACTCATGATTTTATATACCTCTATCATATCCCCTCTCAGTCTCCTCTTTTCTAAACTGAAAAGTCCCAGTCTCTTTAGCCTCTCCTCAAATGGGACCCGTTCCAAACCCCTAATCATTTTAGTTGCCCTTTTCTGAACCCTTTCCAAGGCCAAAATATCTTTTTTGAGGTGAGGAGACCACATCTGTACACAGTATTCAAGATGTGGGAGTACCATAGTTTTATACAGGGGCAGTGAGATATTCTGGGTCTTATTTTCTATCCCTTTCTTAATAATTCCGAGCATCCTATTTGCCTTTTTGACTGCTGCTGCACACTATGTGGAAGTTTTCAGAGAACTGTCCACGATAACTCCAAGATCTCTTTCCTGATTTGTCGTAGCCAAATTAGCCCCCATCATACTGTACGCATAGTTGGGGTTATTTTTCCCGATGTGCATTACTTTACACTTATCCACATTAAATTTCATTTGCCATTTTGTTGCCCAATCGCTCAGTTTGGTGAGATCTTCTTGGAGTCCCTCACAGTCTGCTTCTGTCTTGACTATCCTAAACAGTTTGGTATCATCTGCAAACTTTACCACCTCACTGCTTACCCCTTTCTCCAGATCATTTATGAATAAGTTGAACAGGATTGGTCCTAGGACTGACCCTTGGTGGACACCACTAGTTACCCCTCTCCATTCTGAAAATTTACCATTTATTCCTACCCTTTGTTTCCTGTCTTTTAACCAGTTCTCAATCCAAGAAAGGACCTTCCCTCTTATCCCATGGCCATGTAATTTACACAAGAGCCTTTGGTGAGGGACCTTGTCAAAGGCTTTCTGAAAATCTAAGTATACTATATCTACTGGATCCCCCTTGTCTGCATGTTTGTTAACCCCTTCAAAGAACTCTAATAGATTAGTAAGACAGGATTTCCCTTTACAGAAACCATGTTGACTTTTGTCCAACAAATTATGTTCTTCTACATGCTTCACAATTTTATTCTTTACTATTGTTTCGACTAATTTGCCCGGTACTGAAGTTAGACTTACCAGTCTGTAATTGCCCGGATCGCCTCTAGAGCCCTTTTTAAATATTGGTGTCACGCTGGCTACCTTCCAGTCATTAGGTACGGAAGCCGATTTAAGGGATAGGTTACAAACCACAGATAATAGTTCAGCAATTTCCCATTTGAGTTCTTTTAGAACCCTTGGATGAATGCCATCCGGTCCCGGAGATTTGTTAACATTAAGTTTTTCTATTTGTTCCAAAACCTCCTCTAATGACACTTCAATCCGGGACAGTTCCTCAGATTCATCACCCACAAAGGACAGTGCAGATTTGGGAATCTCCCCAACGTCCTCAGCCGTGAAGACTGAAGCAAAGAAATCATTTAGTTTCTCCGCAATGGCTTTATTGTCCTTGATTGCACCTTTTATAGTTCGATCGTCTAGGGGACCCACAGGTTTTTTAGCAGGCTTCCTGCTTCCAATGTACTTAAAAAAACATTTTGTTATTTCTTTTTGAGTTTTTGGCTAGCTGTTCCTCAAAATCTTTTTGCTTTTTGTAGTGTGCCCTGCATGCGCAGCTGGTGCGGCTGTGGAGAAACAAGAGAAGTGGTCAGTTCTCCCTGGGGACACTATAGAGAACTTTTTCCTGGGTTTCTGGCCGGTGAGTCTTGCCCACATGCCCAGGGTTCAGCTGATCGCCATATTTGGGGTCAGGAAGGAATTTTCCTCCAGGGTAGACTGGCTGAGGCCCTGGAGGTTTTTCGCCTTCCTCTTAAGCATGGGGCACGGATCACTTGCTGGAGGATTCTCTGTATCTTGGGGTCTTCAAACCATCATTTGAGGACTTCAGTATCTGAGATATAGGTGAGTGGATTATTCCAGGAGTGGGCTGGTAAGATTCTGTGGCCTGCGTTGTGCAGGGGGTCAGACTAGATGATCATAATGGTCCCTTCTGACCTTAAAGTCTATGAGTCTATGAGTCTATGAGACACAGTGTGTGAAGCCCAGCCCTCCCTCTGCAAGGTGAGGATGACCGTGCCCTACACTGTCAGAGCAGATGTGCTTGCACAGAGGCCATGGTCGGAATGTCCGGCTATCCCCGGGAGTGGGAGCTGCCCCGAGACTGCACTCATGCCCCTGTGCTGTGTATAGTGCAGCTGAGGTGTGGGGGGATCTGTCCCCTGCCTCTGTGTAGAGGGGGCTTGTGAAGGGAGGGCATCCTGCTGTGTCCCACCCCGGGGTCAGGAGCATGTCATGTCTCTTCACACATGCATGTGGCTATCAGGCCAAGGCCCCTGTGTGGCAGGCAGCTGGAGCCACCTGCCCAGGGGTGGCATGGAACATGCTCGCACATGCACAGGTTGCTGTGTGATCTGTGGTAAGCAAGGACCATGCACATGGTCCCTGGTCTCCCTCCCCGCCCCCGCCAGGAAGAGGACAGTGATGGCACTCACATGTTGTGGCCTCCCCAGATGACCCTGGTGACTCAGCTGCTGGGACAGCTCGGGGGTCCTGGTGGTGTGGCAGCCTCCATGGTGGCTCCTGTGGCTCCTCCTCCACTCCCTGGTCAGGGCTCTCTGCTCCTGGATTGTTGCCCCCCGCGGTGGCATGGACTGTCCTGTCCCCCATTATGTGGTCCAGGGCATCAAAATGGGGACAGGTGTCTGCCCCTGTAGGGGAGCTGCCCCATGTGGCCCTTGCGTACACCTGCCAGAGCTCTTTAATTTTCATGAGCACCTGCTCCTGGGTGCGCATGTGGCCTTTGGTGGCCATGGTGGCAGCTATGCGGCCGTACACAGCTGCGTTCCTCCGTCTACTGTGGAGATCATGGACATTGTAGGCCTCCCCCCAAACCGCTATGAGGTCCATGATCTGTGCACTAGTCCAGGAGGGTACCCGCCATCTCCGGCCCCTGGCTGGCTCCTGGGAGCTGAGGGACTGGGCGGTGGACGACTGGCTGGCACTGGCTGCCCAGCTCATTCTGTGGGCACTGGGTCAGGGGCAGCGACTGCTGGAAGGCGTGGATCAGCACATGCAATATGGCCAGAGTCTACCCCTTTAAGGGCTCCAGGACTCGGGGAGAGGAGAGGAGTTTTCCTGGTTTGGCCCAGAGTGGCCACCAGGGGAAACTGGGAAGGCTGGAGGCCCCCTATTTTGAAATAAGCATCTATACAGTGCTTATTTCGAATTAGCTATTTCGAATTTGGCATTATTCCTCATGGAATGAGGTTTACCAAATTGAAATATGCGCTCTGCTATTTCAAATTTATTTCAAAATAGCAGTTTGCCTGTGTAGACACTATTAAAGTTAATTTGAAATAATGGCTGTTATTTCGAATTAACTTTGATGTGTAGACATACCCTTATAGACTATAGATGAACTGAGCCATAAATAAGGACTTGATATGAAGCCATGGGGAAAAAAAGACCCAATTTTTGACACTGGTGGCAATTTATGTAGAGTACAGTGACATTCATAGCCTAGAAGTGTGTTTAAAACAATATAAAATTGACTGTATTGTTCAGAGATATAGAAGAGTAGGTAGTGGAAATAATATAACTTGCAAACTTAAAAAAAACAGTGATAGTATGCAGGAGATTAGTGAGAGTGCTGGAAAATGACTGGCAGACTTTTCCCCTCTATTGGGTAAATGGTTGGACAGTTATTGAACCCCTGTCCAAAGTGAATTTGCAATATTGTCAAATTCAGACCTTCAAAAATTGAGAGTCAGCCCCCCAAAATCAAGAGATTAGCTTACAAATCATGATTAAAACATGGATTCTTTTTTATTAACCTTCTGGTTTCTGAACTTTTAAGGTGAACTTGAGTCATATTTGAAGCAGTCTTCAATCATGAGTTATAGAAATGTATTCGGTTTTGATATAATTTTAATTAATGCTGAGTTTCTCACCTCATTAATTGACAAATCAAGAACTGGCAGAGCTCTGTATACAGAGGAGATCTGCGCATGCACCAGAAAAAGTCATCATGACTGTTTTATTGCAAGAAGTCAGCTTCTCAAGTGAGTGACTGTGAGCCTGTCTATTCCTCCCAATGCACTTTTTTTTTTTCCCTGAGTGCAATGTTTAGCTCTAGGAAAATTAAAATAGAGTCTGTGAAAGCAGTTGTACCCAAGAGAAAAAGACAACAGAAGCAGTTTTCAAAGGCATAAAGTATAGTGTTGAATTTTTATTTTTCTTCTATTGCTTGCCATGTGTGGCAATACATTAGCACATAAATTTTGCATATGGATAACATGGATATTTTTTATTCAATAAGGGTTTTATGTTCCCATCTGTTGCACAGTGGGAGGCAAAAATATATTAAATCTTTGACACGCATACATTTTTACATGAAAAAGAGAGCAGTACAAGTCTGAGTTACTAAATAAATATTGCCAAAGGAAACAATACTTATATTGCATTTTTAGGGATGTAAATTTTGTTGGCATGTTTTACAAAGGCAGATAAATGGTTATTTCCATTTTACGCTTAGAGTAACACTACTATAGGGAGAAGATGAGGAGGTATTGTGCTTTTGTATGTATTGAGTGTTTCCCTTACCTCCTCAGTGCACCATGGACTGTGTAGTCTTCACCACCTGAAACTAGTGCTGAGAAGAAAAAAGTGACCCCTTTCTTCCCAAAACGTAATCCACAAACATGCTTGCCTCCATGGATGCCTACACATTTCCAAGGCCTGCATCCAATGACAACTTCATCTGTTGCTGCACTGATTCATCTTTGCTTTCAACGATGCCTTGATGCTTGTAATGAGTTGGGAACATCAGTGCTAGAGGCAACCATTGTATCCTTTGGAAACCCTGAGAGCTCTAAAGACAACCTAAGAAACAACAGTCTTAAAGGCCTGCATGAAAATTTCTGCTGACTGTAGTAGAAGTCAGTGTTCCTTGGAGTCCTGCAAGCCATGAAACTGGGGAGGAGAGGGAGCTACCTGGAAATGAAACAGGAACCTTAGGGCAAATGTGACCCTGGTATAGCACAAGCTCCATGGCCCAGTTGCATAGCAACTAACTTTGACTGCCACTGACTCCTGCAACCAACCCCACTACATATGTCCTGTGCAGCCTTTGAGTTCCCCATCTCATCCCACTGCTTCTCCCAGTCCTAATGTTGAGTCTGACAGACAAGGGAGATTGGAATATTTCCTGGGTTGGCACGGCCCTCCCCCCCCCAAAAAATTTGAAACTGCCGCATACCTAGGGTTGCCAGATAATTTCACAAAAAATACCGAACATGGTGGGAAAAAGATCGGTTGAGCGCAAAAAAACCCCACATGGACCAAAGTTGTCGAGCAAAAAATACCAATACCAAACACCTGGCAACCCTGTCCATACCCCTGTACCAATTAGGATAGTTCAGTAGTTGGGGAGGGCTATTGCATTTTGCTGTGTTCCTCCTTCTTCTACCTTTACCCCTGGATAGTATATTGCTTAGAGTTAACTAACTAGGTAACTTCCACTGACTTTTTGTCCTGCCTCCACAGAGGGCCAGCTGGCCCCTGCCTATAGTAGGGGAAACTTTAAACATGACCCCCTTTTCTCATGCTCTCTCCCTTCACTACTTATAGGCCTGCCTGTACAGGAAGCTAAACAATTGCCCCCTGCTGTCCTCTGCCCTTAGCAGGGAAAATTGAAACCTGATTTACTAATGCGGGGTGAGGACTCTCCAGCCTGCATGCCAGACACAGTTAAATAGAGTCAGCCACTGGGAGTATACCAGTGTATTTACCAAAGTGTCCTACAGGGAACGGAGCCCCACAGATCCCAGTGGCTATGCTTCACTGTTCCTAGCAAATGGGAGCTGCAGGAAGTGGTCGGCCAGACTTTGCCACTTCCTACAATTCTCATTGGCCAGAAATAGCAAACTGAAGCCAATAGGTGCTGTGCGGCTCTGTGCTTGGAGACATTTAGCTAAATAAATCATCTGGTGGCCTGCCAGTGGCTAACCCTGATGAACCATGTGTGACTGGTGCACAGGATGTTCCCACCCCTGCACTAATGCCTCTACCCACAGCACAGCTGCAGGGGGAGAGGTAGACACTTCCTCTCCTTGTGTCCCTTCCTGGGGAAAGAATGAAAAATTGGGACCACTGACTGACATATTGCAGTTCAGAAGTCACACCCAATATTTGCCAAAATGGGTTCTTAGCAGTTATGTTTTGTCTCTTTGAAAAAGGATGTGATTGACATATTCCATTTTCATTGCAATTATATTCATTTCAAGTGGTTTAAATAGTGTCATGTTGAGAATTGAATAATTTGCTAATAATTTCAACTGTTGAATTTAAAAAAAAACCACAAAAGCTTTTGTTAAAGTGAATAGGAATAGAAACAAATATAACGCCGCATAAGCATTAACGTAAGTGGGACCACATTTTCCACTATTGTTGAGATCTATGCTGGAAAATGCTTTGGAAAAGCAGTTCATGGCAAAGTTGGTAGAAGTATAGTAAAACTTCAGCAGTGGTATCACAATAATATGAATTGTGATGTTTTCACTTTCAATGGCTAATGTTTCCTATTCAGGTGACACATCGTCAGTTTCTGCTAGATCATTTGTATCTTTAGACATTGGGTCCTATCAAACTGGAGCATAGCAACACACCTGCCTCTTATTTTAAATATTGTACATATAAAAACTTTGACTGCATTTTATTGCACGTATGTGGTGCCATTATTTCAGTAAATACTATTGGTACTAATTATAGCCTTTTCATGTGTGAACCTGAAAATACTTTCCAAAGGACAGTAAGTATTATCTCCATTTTACAGATGGGTAAACTAAGGCAGAGAGCAATCACAGAAGGTAACATAAAAGGTATTGGGCAGAGAGAGAGAAGAACCCAATATCCACTGAGAAGAATCTAAGTTGCTGCAATTTTCTACACACCATACACCACAATTTCTATAAAAATCTACAACGATATAGAATACTAGGATGCTATCTCCCAACTTCCATAACCTCAGAGGTGGATAAATAATTCTGGGGAGCAGGGGAAATAATACATGGCCTCTTAAGAACTGCCTCCTTGCCTTGTTTCCTTCCATTCTCCCAACCTCTCAACCTCCTCCTGGACTTCAGGAGGAGTGTTTTTCAGTGATTGACTGGGCAGAAGTGTACACCAAAAGTTTATTGGCAATCAAGGGAGGGCTTATAAGCCCATCACCCTGTCCAGGGACATCAAGTTATTCTTGTACATTGTGTACAAATCCTTATTTTAAAAATGTATTAAATGTACACTCTTGATCCAAACTGGTTTTTTAGAATTTGTTGCCTGTTTTTCTCTAACTTTCTCATGTTGCAAATAATAGTTACATGGACATCTGCCCTTAAATATCTTGTTATAAGTGTTTTTTTTCCCCCAAAACAGCTCCTATTTTAAAATTTGAGTTGTCATACTGTTTTACTGTAATTTGATATTGAAAAGATTCTGAAAACATTTTTGTGACAAATGGTCACTCAATGTGCCTTCTGGGAGCTTGTGATTATGCTTGGCTGGAACTGAAGGAGACAAATTGTTTACAGATTCTCTTTGTGTAATTCACATCCTTTCTGAACCTCCATTTAAACAGGAGTCAAAAGTCAAAAAACCTCTGCTTACATAGAGTGTCAGGACACAACAAATTTAACATTGTTGACTTGTGTCTTCTTAGCATTTAACTTTGGATTTTGAGGAAGATTAAAAAAAAAAAAGAGGCCTGAGGTCTTCACGCAAAGATGCACACAATTGAATGCCTCCATTGAGGCATGCAATTTCAGTGATTGCATGCACAAATTGGGTGATTGTGCATTCAATGGCAATAATTGTACTTGCTTTTTAATAGCTACAGCAGGCACAATGAAATGGTTAGAGTTATAGACCAGATTCTCAGTAACACTGACATAACTTTACGTCATTCTGGATGGGTAAAGGTGACTTTTAGAGGGTGTAATATTTGCATCAGCTTTGAGGCATTTGTAGATGTCCAGAGTGGTGTAAACTGGTTTAATTTTAACCGAGAAGCTGGTTCTATAATATTCCCTATACTTAAAATGGAAAATTCCTGGAACTAATTATATTGATAGAAAAACAGACTGATGTTTTTCCACTGTTCTCACTGTATAATTACAATAACATCATTTAACTACCTTATTAAAATATGATCTTATAAAGCCAATTAATTTCTCTCTTTTCTCTTTTTAGCATCATACTATCTTCATTCAACTATCAATATGACATGGTTTGAAGGAAGACAGATGGACCAAGTGAGTGAGTATGTGTGTGTGTGTGCGTGTGTGGGCATGTGTGTTGGGGGAAGAGAAGGAGAGAGGAAGAGAGAGAGTGTTTTAGGGTGAGGAAGAGTATTTGTTATACATTTCACACTCCCTCTATCCACTGTCACTGTGGCTAACAAAAATGTGTTCATTCCAACTACGTTCTTGAGCATTTTAATTAAATACTCTAAACCTAAT
The DNA here is from genome assembly GCA_032595735.1 of Pelochelys cantorii. Lineage (NCBI taxonomy): Eukaryota > Metazoa > Chordata > Testudines > Trionychidae > Pelochelys > Pelochelys cantorii. The sequence continues at coordinate 93,051,779 of CM064326.1, forward strand.
TCTTCGAGATATAGTATAATTTCAACTGCCCTTACATTTATTAACTTTTATATGAAACTTGCAAGCATTGTTACAGGCTGGAGACTGACTAGCTAAGTAGCAGTTCACCAAAAAAAGGACTTGGGACTACAGTGAGTGAGAAACAGGATATGAGTCAACAGTGTGCCCTTGTAGCCAAGAAGGCTAATGGCATATTAGGGTGCATTAGGAGGAGCACTGCCAGCAGATCTAGAGAAGTTATTATTCCCCTTTATTCCGCACTAGTGAGGCCACATCTGGAGTATTGCGTCCAAATCTGGACCCCCCACTACAGAAAGGATGTGGATGCATTGGAGAGGGTCCAGCGGAGGGCAACCAAAATGATTAGGGGGCTGGAGCACATGACCTACAAGGAGAGGCTGAGGGATTTGGGCTTATTTAGTCTGCAGAAGAGAAGAGTGAGGGGGCATTTGATAGCAGCCTTCAACTTCCTGAAGGGAGGTTCCAAAGAGGATGGAGAAAGGCTGTTCTCAGTAGTGATGGATGACAATACAAGGAGCATTGGTCTCAAGTTACAGTGGGGGATGTCTAGGTTGGATATTAGGAAAAACTATTACACTAGGAGGGTGGTGAAGCACTACTGGAATGGGTTACCTAGGGAAGTGGTGGAATCTCCATCCCTAGAGGCTTTCAAGTCTAGTCTTGACAAAGCCCTGGCTGGGATGATTTAGTTGGAATTGGTCCTGCTTTGGGCAGGGGTCTGGACTCAATGACCTCCTGAGGTCTCTTCCAATCCTATGATTCTATTATTCTAAAATGCAATTGTTTCTTATTTCTAAAATAAAGATGCAGAAAAACTACCTGATATAAAATTTGTGACAATTTTTCAAATTTAATTTTCTCTTTTAAATTTTGATTTACATCAGAATTTTAAAAAGGGGACTAAATGTTCACAATTTGGGAACACAGAAAGGTGGGTTGATTAAAATATTTTTGTGAAATGAAAAAAATATGATTTTTAAAAATTATAATTTTGTTCAGGGATTTTATTGCTGGTTGTTTTATTTTGAATCAAGTATAGGATGATACACAAAAGCTTATTTCCAGAATGTCTGACACTATTATTGAAAAGGACAAAAAGTCTGGAAAGATTAGGGGTATATTCTTTCTCAGAGGCTACATCTACACTGCAAGGTTTTTGTGCAAAAACAGTCTTTTTTGCGCAAAAACCGGTGGAGCAGCCACACCTCAAGCGCGCTTTTGTGCAAGTAAATCAGCTGAAGAGAAGGCTTTTTTTTGGTGGTACAGTTATTCCACTCCCCATGAGGAATAACTCCTTTTTGTGCAAGAGTTCTTGCAGTGTGGACGTTCTTTTGTGCAAGAGCATGTCACTTTTGCTATGCGCTTTGAGGTCTGAACATGCTTTTGCACAAGAAGTTTTTGCAGAAGAACCCCCGCCATGTTCAAAGAATGCGTTTGCTCTTCCGCTTTTTTTTCGCGGAAATAGCCAGAAAATCTGACTTTAGCTTTCAGAGGGGCCTGTGTGAGTTTTTTTTTATCTCATGTCTGTATACTACAGTTGCTTTAAATTTAAGTTTTTTCTCAGCTTTATTCAGTGCTTCTCATAAATGTACTGTGTTAATTAATAGTGATTCTGATGTATTATTTTTGTGACTTCTTTGTTATATAGCCAACACTTTCCATGAGTTTTATTACTGCTAACATTCAAGTAAACAGAAAAAATGGAGTGAGACTGTTCTGAGTATTATTTTGAATAACAGTAATTTTTTACAGTATTTTAAATATAAATTGAGCCTATATCTACATTGTCCTGCAGTTTGGACTACAGAGATGTGACTAGAAATGCTGTCACCTTGTAGTCATTCCACAGTACAACTGCCTCCTACCACACCCCTTCTTTTCCATTTTATGAGAAACAATTGAATTCCAGGCACATCCCATTCTCCTGGCACAAAAAAACACTAATCTTGCTTTTAGTTAGGATAAGAGGAAGCTGCATACCAAATGTTGTGGTACTAGTCTTGGAGTTTAAGAGGAGTTCTTCAACAAAGGACTTGGAGATGAACAGACAGACCGACATTTCTAAAATATATAAAGAGATGTTCATGAGCTGACACCCAAAAAATACACTGTTTTAAACCTTATGAATATCCAATCTTCTCCTTTTAAAGCTCTTGTACTTTTATGGCTCACAATAAGCTGTCAAATAGAGCTGTTCAAAATTTTTACAATGGATTTTTAACAGAAAATGCTGATAAACAAATCAAAATATTACATGGGGATAAATCAATATTGTTGGAAATTATGACAAATTGTCTATTCTTCATTTCAGTATGGCCAGTGTTCCATTTCAATATATTTTATTATACTAGAATATGTACCCAGTGTTGCTTGGGTCCTTAACTGTAGTTATGTTTGGGTTTTGTTGTAAATTAAAAGGAAAATGTGCATGCTTTATTTACACGATTGTTTAGGACAGGGGAATAGGAAAGGGGGGCTCACAACAGGGGGTTGGGTGTGGGGGTGCTCAGGAATGGGGTGGGGGTGCAGGTGTGAAGGCAGGGAGTGGGAGATGCAGGATTAAAGGCAGGGTGCTCAGGGCAGCGGGTTGGGAGGCTGTGAGGAAGGAGGAGCTTACCGGGACTGCCTGGGGCAGCAAGGGTGGTGCTCGTGAGGCAGCAGGTCATCCAGGAGGGCCAGGGCTGTGCTTTCTGTCCAGCAGATCCTTCTGTGTGGCTGGGGCTGCAATCCCTGGTTGGCAGCTCCAGGGAGTTCGGGGCTGCATGGGCTGGCATGGCCTGCAGTTTGACTGTGTGGGGGGGCAATACTTGGAGGGTGGCTCTGGCTTCCAGCACACTCCCCTGAGTCCTGCTGCCTATCTGGTGGGAAAGAGAGGCTCTGGGGGCCAGTCCTAGCATCCAACAGGCCTCTTCCCCATGGCCTACAGCTTGTCCAGGAGGGCTGATGCTGTGGGGGCTGGCCCTGTCCTCCAGCACCTCCCCCACCATTTCCTGCAGCCTGTCCGGGGAAGAGGCAGGGCTCTGAGGAATGGCCCCAACCTCCAGTGGCCCTCCCCCACTGCAGCCTGCAGGCTTTTTTCACAGAGGGGGCAGGTAGTGCCCCTCACTTTTCCTACAGACTGTTTGTGGGAGGCAAGGCTCTGAGGGCTTTTGTTCTGTATTTCCATATTCCATGGAAAATTACCTGGTCAAACTGGTATCCCCGTACCAGGTGGTATGGTCACATATCTTCCTAGGACTAACCACTGCTTAGACTTAAAGAACAAACAAGGTTGTTCTCAAGTCATCAAGCTGATCACCCACTCACTAAGGCTTCAATATACACCATTGGCTCAGATTTGCACATTTAAAACCACACTTCTTACTTTACATATAAGAATGTTGGAATATGTAAAAATTATGGAGCTGACATTCCTTTATTTCTATTTGTTAAAAATCAGGGATTTTCACTGAGAATACATCTTCATGCTGTTTTTAGTGCTTCACACAGACCTTATACCTATATTTTTTTGCTCTCAGAGTTTCTCCAAGACTTCATATTATACCGTTATGGTGTTTCATCTTTAGAAACAGCAACATGATAGAGGGCCACAAAAGTATGTGCTCAGAAGATACCATTTTAATTTTGTACATCTTGTTAAGAAAATGACTTACTTATGAAGTAGGTAAATATCCCCATTTTACAAATAAGGAAATATAACTTAGCTCCTAAAGCCTTTATGACATGCCAAAGGGAAGTATTGAGACTCACACTAGTCAAAAGATTAAAAATTAGTTTCATGAGAAATTTTGAAATTCCAAAGCTGCTTGTGGAAGGGGAGTGTGGTCGGTTGGCCCACCCGGAGGGGTTCCTCCTCCTCCGGCTCAGTGGGCAGCCACTCCGACCCACTGTGCTGCCCCTTTAAGACCAACCCCGTTGGTCCAGCGGGAGCGGTCCAGCCTTAGCTCAGGGTATGACAGCAGCAAACCCCTCACAGTTATGAGGAGCGGCCAGGCCCTCAGTCCAGGGCGTGGCAACAAGCACCCAGTTACAAAGGGTGGCCAGGCCCTCAGTCCAGGGCGTGGCAACAAACAACAGGTGAGTAGCTCCTTGGTCAGGAGGGGTGCAGGCGGATCGCCTGTGGCAGTGGCAAGGAGGGAGAGACTGCCACCCGATAGGTGGGTGGCGGGGGGGGCGCAGGCCCACCCACTCCTCTGCGCCCCGGCCCAGGGCCGTAGGGCAGCCGTGCGGCTGCTTCGGCTCGGCGGGGGCTCCGGCCCGAAACGCACCGGCCTAGGGGCCTCTAACAGCCCCCACTATCCCTGGGCCACTTCCGTTCTCCCCCTCGGGTGGTACCTGGATGTCAGGCAGAGGAGACTGGGAGTCCAGGAGAGTCTCGTCCCACCGGGGTGGTCTGGTCCAGTCCTCGGCCGCTTGCAGGTCACTGGGGCTCAGCTGGACTCCAGGGGCTGGCCGATTCGGGCAGTTGCGCCAGGCCTCCGGGTCAGGGTCCGTGGAAGTCCCCGGCGGGGCCTCCGGTCGAGGTAGCTGGGGCTGCAGCTGGGGCCGCTTCTCCCAGTCCCAGGGCTGGTGCTGGGGCACAGGCTCAGGCTGGCCTTTCAGCTCTTCCGTCGCTTCTGGGAAGGTAGGCCGGTTACGCTGGGCCTCCCCCTCCCAGGCAGGGAGCCAACGGTCTGCCCCTGGGCCCTGGCAAGTAGGAGGCCCGGGCCAGGCCTCAGTCCCTACTTCCCAGGCTGGGAATCCAGAGGAGGCCTCTAGCCTCTCGGCAGGCTCAGCACTGACTGAGGCCGCTGCCTGGGCTTTTATAGTCCTGGGCCCGCCCCCGGGCTTCCGGTCAGGTGATAGGGCGGGGTTAGCCTCAGCCCAACATGGCGTCTGGAGGGGTTCCTCCTCCTCCGGCTCAGTGGGCGGCCACTTCAACCCATTACAGGGAGGAAGGTATGTGATGGACTGGGCTGGGTCTGGGCACCACTGAGGGCATTCGCTCAGGGCAAATTGCTCAAAAGTGGGGCTGCTTACAGCCCCTGATTGGAGACCTTTCCCAAATAGGCCACACACCAGTCACACTGAGACCTTCAGCTGCCAATCCGGCCAGCAGGAACCCTCATGAGCAAAACCCCTCAGACACCCCAGTTCTCCCTGTGCCACAATCAGCCGTGGGCCTTACACACAGGTGAGGGGTTATAGAACCCAATCTCACCTACCCCGAAAGGGTTCTCCCAGTCCCAAAGAACCAGCCACAGATCCCTGGTCAATTTATACTTTGGATCTTACCCACAAGAGCACGCTGGGCCAATCCTTTAGAATCTAAAATCTAAAGGTGTATTAACAAAAGAAAGAAAAGGTTTAGAGTAAGGTTATTAAGAATACATTACATGCATCAATCAGCAAGTTCTTGATGCCGGCTCTCAGCAGAGATGTTACAAACTGCAATCTTAAAAGTCCCTGGTGTACATCCTATATCAGGATGGGTACACAGTTCTTCCCAGCTCTCTGTCCCTCACAAGGCTGCATCTGGGATCATTAGCAGAATTGAAGACAAGATGGAATCCGCATCATGGCACTTTATATCCATCCCTGTTACCTTCCAAGCTGGAGTGGGTCACATGGCCAAGTGACCTATCCCTGTGTCCCCTGCCAGCAGCCATGGTATTGGCTGGTTTGAAGGTCTCCAGAGCATCCCTCAGGTGTGTATTGGGCACCTTGAGAGCCATTTTTCCTGGAGCCTCACCAATTAGCATAGTCATTGACTGAACAATTGCTCTTTACAACAGGTGGTCCAGAACCCATTGCTCTGTCTCAGACAGAGAACATTCTCAGTATAAGCACAGAGTCCATATTCATAACTCCACATACAGGCTATGTCTAGACTGCATCCCTCTGCCGACAGAGGGATGCAAATCAAGCACTTCGGAAGTGCAAATGAGCCCGGGATTTAAATATCCCGGGCTTCATTTGCATACTCACGTTCCGACGCTGTGCCCATCAGGCTCAGTGTCGAAAGTGAAAGTAAAGTCTAGCCGCGGCTCTGCTGACAGCGGGGAGCTTTTTTGGCAGATCCGGTACTCCTCGTTTTTTGAGGAGTACAGGATCTACTGAAAAAGCTACCCACTGTCGGCAGAGCCGCAGCTACACTTTACTTTCACTTTTGACACTGAGCCTGATGGGCACAGCGTCGGAACGTGAGTATGCAAATGAAGCCCGGGATATTTAAATCCCGGGCTCATTCGCACTTCCGAAGTGCTTGATTTGCATCCCTCTGTCGGCAGAGGGATGCAGTCTAGATGTAGCCACAGATATCACACAAGTATATGAATAGCATACATAGAATCAGTAGAACATAAGCTTTCATTTGACACCTCACATGGCCCACTTTGTACAGACTTTAGGGCAAACACCCTGTGTGGGTGCAGCAATGATCTGGCTGCTCCCCTTAAAATCCAATAACGTGACAAGGTAGAAGACATATTGTGCATTCAACAGCTGCTGCTCTGCACTTGTATCAAGCATCACAATAGCCAACAGAGGTGGGAAATTAAAAAATGGTGTCCCAACAGGATTAGTCCCTGGCAGGCCATTACCACAATATTTACCTGCATCTCCACAGGTATCAGGTGGTTGCAGCTCTGATTGGCCATAGATTGCTGTTCGCAGGCACTGGGAGCGGTGGGAAGAGGCAAGGACTGGGACTCTGCTTCCTGCTGTTCCCATTGGCAGTAAACCGTGATTGATCCATAGCCAATAAGAGATGCAATCGCTCAATACTTTCAGAGGCTCCGGTTAATATAGAAGTGGGGGCCTGCTGGGGACTGACCCTGTGGGCAGGATCTTGCCTATGAGCTGTATTTTGCCCGTCCTTGCTAAAGAAGTAAATCAGGGGGTTTCTTTCTCCCCATATTTCCATTTTGTGGGTATGTAGGCAGAGTTACCATCTAGACGTATGGAAGCATCTTACTATACAGTTTGTCAATCATGTACAGTATGTTTATGTGGACAATGATTATAACATTAAGTATGGTAAGAATGTGCAAGAATACAGCATTCACTGTTCCATGTTAGATTCTTTTCCAGAGAGTTTGCATTTGAAATTCAAGCCTGAACTTGAATTCCTGGGGAAAGTGAATGCACAGTGAACACATGCTGAGTTGTGTGACACCATCGCAAAAAAAAAAAAATAAAAAGTATAATTCCCTACCTTTGCAAAGTCAAAGCCCAATGCTTTCTCCATTTTAATTTATTTCCTTCATCTGCTTTGGAAATGGTCTTGACAATATTTCAGTTAAAAATGTTTATATCATATTGGATGGTCTTGCTAGTTCTTCCAGGAACACTCATTCTTTTAGATTGGAACAAAAAGAAAAAAGCAACACTGGCTTAAACACAGTCAGCTTTTACTCTAATAGCAGTCTTCTACCATTTCTCATGTAAGTGGGTTTTGTGAGAATGCCTGAAATTTTGTAAAGTGTTTTCTGCTGTCTCACAAAAATAAGCCTTACTTTTAGCCCTACATACTTGCTAGTATTCTTTGTAATATAAAACCATGCTAATTCTATTGCTCATTTTTTCTTAACTGCAGTGGATTAGCTTTAATTATAGTAATAAGGCTAAATTTCTGTGCAATGTTTTAAATATTTGCCACCAACATATTAATGCTGAAGAATTAGGTAGTGATTGTTTCATAGCAAATATAAAGATCAGATTAAAATATAAAACTATTGTAGTCTACTAAGTATAGACAAGTATAATGAATAGAATTGTGGAAAGAGTGTGGTACACATTTGCTTTAATTGAAGAATCACATTAAGTAACGGCATTGGTACTGGTAAGCATTTCCTTGAATGAGGTAATCTCTGGGTAATGTGGAGATGCTATATTGTATTTCTATCCCCTGGCTTAGGAAATACACCTGTGGAAAAAGAGATGCTCCTGAAATATCTCCTTCCCATGTAAACAACTTTGCATACCATATAGAAGTCCTGGGAACAAAGGAAAAAAGCTGTCAGGAATTGGCTTCAAAACTGAAAGAAAATACAAATGTGGTTTAAAACTACTTTTTCCTCCCTCTCTTCACTTTATCCAAGCGTATCTCTTGCTGAAGGTCAGAAGTGAATCCTGAAAATAGGCATAAGGAAAACAGAGAAACAGAAAGAGAAATAGTGGCAGGAAAGCAAAGAAGAGGTTTTCCAATAATTTTAATCGGATAAGTCTACACAGCAACATTATTTCGAAATAACGTTAAGCTTAGTCTAACTCCTATAACCCTCATTGTACGAGGAGTAAGGGAAGCTGGAGGAAGAGTGTTCTATTTTGAAATAAATGCTGTGTAGACACTCTCAATTTCAAAATAAGCTATTTCAAAATAAACTACTCAATTGACGTAGCTCAGTTTGCATAGCTTATTTCTAGTTAAGCTCTGCTGTGTAGACACGGCCTTGATGTGGTCTTTGTCACCATTTACTATACACTGACAAGTATGAACAGGACCAGCCTGACAACCAAAGCCATGGATAGACTCTAATAAGATTTGTTTGATAACTGCATCAGTTATCACCACTAATACTTCCTACCTGTCCATTGAATAAATAGAATAAAATAATATTATTTCTTTTTATGTTCACAACTGGCAGCCTCTCAAGTATTTGATATAACTTCAAACATCTGATTTTGTTAAACTTATAAAATATGCAGTTTTTATTTCTCTCCATGGAGTGTTTCCCTCTGTGGCATCCTGGCTTAGCTATGTTCTTCCCATTGCACCTGTAAGGAGAGATGAATGCCATTCTGGTACTATCTGTAATTTCACAGCAGTTTTTCTAGTTGGTCTGAGAAGAATTGTGCTGTTCATCATCCTTTCAAAATGAATGTAAATTGATGTTCATTTAATCAACACTTCATTTTTGAATGAGTCTGATGCCCCAAGCTCAAGACTCTCAAGTCAATACTGGTAGCTCTGTGACAAACTCTTGGTACAAAATATACCAAAAAAGCTCTCATAATTTGCTTCTTAAGCATCTTTTTGAGTAAGGCAATCTCTGGGTATTATGGAGCTAATATATTGCCTTTGTGTTATGTCTATTTTCTGTCCCCTGGCCTAGGAGATAATACCAGGGAGAGAAGAGACCGGCTCCTGAAATAGTCTCTTCCAGTGTGAACAACTAAATACCCCATATATAACAAGTCCTGAAATCAAAGGAAAAAACTTTCATGAATTGGCTCCCAAACTGAGGGAAAATACAAATGTGGTTTAAAATGACTTTTTCCTCCCTCTGTTTGCTTTCTCTAAGCATATCTCTGCTTCAAGTCAGAATCAAACCCTGAATGAGTGTACCTTACTTATATTAAAATAAAACTAGGGGACTACACTCCTTGCTTGCTATGCTCATCAGCCTCCCTGTCTCTGGGGGTAGGCAGCCCCCTTTCTGCCCCAGCCATGAGGGACGATCGGGACTTGGGCCAGGGCCATGCAAGCCCCAGTCTCTCCCCCCCACCTCCAGAGAGTGCCAGGCCGAAGCCTCGGTGCTGGAGCCCTGGCTCTCTCCCCCAGACCCCCAGCCATTAGGGAGGGGAGGGCTGGGCCGGGGCCACAGTGTGGCAGCCCCGGCTGTCCAAGTGGGCCTTGGGGAGGGCCAGGCTGGGAATGGATGGGGCTTGGCTCCTGTGGACACAGATTCCATAGGGGAATATATATATATATATATAGAGAGAGAGAGAGATGATAGGAAGAAGTTAAGCAGGGAATATAGTAAAGGAGACATAAGGGACTGGGGAACAGAAAGGGAAATAGTAGCTTGAAAGCCAAGAAAAGGATTTCTTCTAATTTCATTTAATGTGGATTTGTCACCATTTAGTACACTTACTAGTATGAACAGGACCATCTAGCCAACCAAAATATTGAGCCTTTACTATAAAAGAAGACATTAATTTGGAGAAGTATCATTAGTGCTCACAGATTAATATTATTTAACCTTGCACTGAAATATTTCTTCTCACTTGCTTTCGTGAATATAACAAAATTACTATTGCTCCATTTTATACATCATTTCGAAACTACACTCTGCCTATACTTAATTAAGCTCAGTCTTTATTTTTTCCACTTTCTCTTATTCTAAGGAATGCAAGGGGGAGGTATTTGAAAACTACTGTCCAAGTATATACGAAATGTAAAATAAAATTAGACATTGTTATGGAAATCTTATGTTTGTTATTCCAATGAGATGCACTGACAGTCATCTGTCTTCCCTGTCCCTGAGGCAATTTGTAATTGAAGTGGAAGGAATTCAGGGATGACATGCTAACAGGAGGGACACCTGGTTTTAATAATAATAGTGAGATAAACAGCTATTTGTGGGGTTATGTTTTGATTTACATTTCAAGTATTCTTCTGGGATGTTTGAGCAGCTGAATCTGAACTCATACATATGGAAAAATGTCTTGGCATCCAGTATAAACTCATGAGATCAGCAAAACCAACATGAAGTTTGACTTGAACTTTGCATGTTAACCTCTTCAGTTTTCTTGCAAATATCAGTGATACTTCTTGTGTCAAAGATGAATCTTTTATTGTGCTCTTACCTCATTTTATATTTTTCTAGGCTAAAAATATATAGTTGCATCTTAATTATTGTCTTGTATCAGCATTTTAAATGTAAATGTAGCTGGTGTTCCTATTAAAATAATAATCCTGGGGGGGGGGGGACATAAAATTTTAAGCTTCAGTTGAAATTTTTCAAAGCTGGGCACCTACATGTAAGCTCCTAAATCAATATTTAATACCTAAGTTCTCATTTAAAAGAAAAGTTCTAGTCCTTATACCCCAATTGAATTGCAGGATGATTATCAAATTATTGGAGCTGAGTTGCAGTCAAGACATGAAAAAAATCATGGAAAAGTAATAATGGACCTTTATTAATTGTGGGGATTTGGAAAAGCCAGAGAAGACCTATTTGTCTAAGAAAAGTACTTGGCCAATATGAACATTCAAGTTTTATGTTATGCCCTCCCCCTTTTTTATAACCATACATTTTGCTGCAACTGCATTTCAGCAATTAAAGCACGAGTCTGACAGTGGGAGCCCAGCAGTCAGCTCAGATATATCAGGTTCTACTGTACTAATGAGGAAAAAAGTATGTATTGCAAACCACAAAATGTATGCAAAATCCCCACAATTAATAAAGGTCCATTATTACTTTCCCATGATTTTTGTATGCAAAATTATGGATTGTGCAAAGTAAGCTAATTAATATAAAAATTGTGGTGGCAGCCTAATATTGTGGGATCCACAATTTCCATTATATCACAAATTAAGGAAGCTCTTTGGCTTTGTTTACACTGCTAATTGAATGACAACACTTTTGTTGTTCACAGATACTTAATACCCCCCTCCCCAAAGACAAAAGTTTTGTCTTGGCAAGTGGCAGTGTAAATAGCTCATTGTCAGCGAGAGTGTTCTATCAACAGTATGAACCCCAGAGAAGTACTTTGTTGACAGCCTTATACTGCCTGACTTTTAGTGACATGGCTTTGTCAGTAAAAACTATGTAATTTAGACAAAGCCTTACTTATAGACATTAAAACCACAAATTGTCCAACTCTCACATTAAAATATACACAGTAAATATCCTTACATCGTTTTTTTTCTAAATTCTCAAGTAGCAGTTTTGTTACTTTGCTTATCTGTAAATTTAATTCTGAATGGCAATACTTTTTCATTAATTTGTTTGTGTTTGGTGAACACTTACTGATATTTATCACTAAATATCTTCAACACCAGGCAAATTGGTTGTAACTATAATAAAGAACAGAATTATCAGACACATAGTTATCAGATGCATATCAGCATGTTTTTGTAAAGGGAAATTTTACCTCATCAATGTATTAGAATTCTTTTGGCAAGGATCCTCACTGTTAGGCAAACTAAGCAGTCATGGGGTAATTGAGAAGGTCCTTCCAATAACTGGTAAAAGTAGGAAGCAAAGGGTAAGAATTAATTGCCAGTTTTCACTGCCAATAGAAATAAACTGACAGGGTGCCCTGAATCTGTATTGGGACTGGTGGTGTTCAACATAGTCATAAATGATCTGGAAAAGGAGGTGAACAGTAAGGTGGTGTAATTTGCCGATGATACAAAATTACCCACACCTACTGGAACTAATGGGGACCTGAAGCTACTTCATTCTACTAGCCTAAAGAATGAGAAGAGAATTTTGCTGTTGCACTGTTAAATGAGCATGGAGTAACTATATGCTTAAAAAAAAAAACATTCCTGGTGCTTCTCACGGGCTTTTTAAATTTTTTTTAAATAGAGATATTCCATGTTTTCAGCACCATTGCAACCTAACAGCACACCAGAAACACACTGTATGTGCACATGTATTGCTGACAGGTGAAACTGAACCTTTCTGGAGTTTAGTGCATAGGCTGCTATAGCTTGAGTTGAAAGCCAGCTGACTCTCAGCTAAGGCTGTAGAGCAAACTCATTCTTCCTTTTTGTAAGTGGTCTAAATGCCACTAGAGGGGAACAATACACGACATCCAGAAGTTGTGTGGGTTACAGACTTCCCCTAGATGAGAAAGCACATCCTAAACTTCAGAGACATCCCAGTTGAAATCCCAGACAAGTCCCCACTTGTAATGCCAATAGACAGAACAAACTGGGACCTCTGGAGCATAAGCCTCTATAGCTTGAGCTAAAAGCCAGCTGGACTTGGCTAAGGCTATAGAGCACATTCAGTCTTCCTTTCTCTGTAAGGCTATGTTTAGACTGCAGGCTTCTTTCAGAAGAACCTTTTTTTGGAAAAGATCTTCCGAAAAAACTTCTTCCAAAAGAAAGCATCCACAAACAAAAGTGCATCGAAAAAGTGATCTGCTTTTTCAAAAGATAGCATCCACACTGAATGGATGCTATCTTTCATTTGAGATGTGATTACTATGGATGTAGTTCAAAAGAACTCCCTCTTCCCCGTTCACACACGCCTTTTTCCAAAAGAGCTCTTTCAGAAAAAGACTTCTTCCTCATAGAGGATTACTAATGACAGAAAAACCTCTCTGTTCTTTCAATTTACTTTCAGAAGAACACAACTGCAGTGTGGATATAACTCAGGTTTTGTCGGAAAAACGGCTGTTTATCTTCCAGAAGTACCCCAACTTACCACACAGGACCTGAAATGTAGCCAGAAGTTTAGCACGCTCCTCAGAATATGACCTGTGTGCAAACAAGAACATATCTAAATAGCATACCACCCTTTCTGAAGCAAACCACTGTACCATTGACTATTCCAGGGTTGTGTTGTTATTTTCAAAGGCAAATAATAAGATTGAAGAGCCCATCGGCAGAAGCTTGTCAAAGTACAGCTGACCCTCAACATAAAAATTGAAAAGGTTCAAAATTGGAAAGATGCATTGGCAGCAATCAAAAAGATGAGTTAACATTAAATGACTCTCTGTTCCTGGATGTATGTGAATGGTGCCTGATTTAACCTCCAAACTTTTTCCGTACAGCTATAACAATGGCAGATGGTTCTATTCCAATTCAGTGGATTGGAGAGTGGAGGCTGCCACTAAGAAATAGCTTCTCTGGAACAACCTATGGCCTTGGTCACCAGCCCATTGATTGTGATCGACTGGTTGATCGTGAGGGCTTGACCAGTCAATTGTGAGGCATTTGCCCCCCCCCATTCTCTCCCACCCCCAAGAAGCCCCACTACCTACCTCCAGTGACAATGGAGGTAGTGCCAGCTTCCTGCGGAGTGGACAGAAGTCCTGCAGCTGTGTGCCACTTCTGGGGATTCCAGAAGTGCGTTGGCTGCTCCCCTCCCCCAGGTCTGTGGCATGCCGGGAACTTGGGGGGGGGGGAGATTCCCCAGAGGAAGTATACACCGTGGGGCTTCCCTGCTCTGCGGGGGGCGGGGGGGTGAAGTCATCTAGGGTTGCCAGGTGTTCCATTTTGAACTGGACAGTCCAGTATTTGAGATTTCTGTTCAGGAAACAAATTGAGAAAATATAAAGGAGAAAATATAAATGTACGGTATTTTCTAAATAAGATGTAATGTAGATTGTGATGTAATGTCAAGTGTGTCCTGGATTTTTGTTGAAACCATCTGGCAACCTTAGAGTCGTCCCCGGAGGAGGCATGCACCGGGGCTTCCCTGCTCTGCAGGAGGGGGGAGTTGTCCCCGGAGGAGGCGCGCACCAGGGCTTCCTTCCTCTGTGGGGGGATGGGGAGGAGTCCCAGGAGGAGGTGGGTGCGGGGCACTCCCTGTCCCCACCAATACCCTGTCCCCTGCCCCCACTGGCACCCTGTCCCTGCTGCAGAACCATGTCCCCTGCTGCAGAACCCTGTCCCCTATTCCCACTGGCACCCTGTCTCCTGCTGCAAAACCCTGTCCCCTGCCCCAGCACCCACTAGCACCCTTCCCCAGTACCATGTCCCCTGCTCCCACCAGCACAGTTGGGGCCACTTTAGTGAGGCTTGGGGGGTTTTTGAAGGAGTTATTTTTTTGCATCTCACTTGTGTGGTCCCCAACTGACTTTTCTGTGGGTCCGTGACCCCTGACTCAAAACAGGTTTCTTGCCCTTCTCATATATAAAGACAATGCAGAAACTTTTTGTGTTTGACAGTATTTTATTTAAAAATGAAGCCTGGCCAACAAAACCCCAATTGGGGCCAAGCACCCATCTGGCCGCAGCATCATAACACTCCTACACCCCTCCCAGACCCAAGATCTGAGCCTATCACTGGAGCCATACACTGGACCCCCCTGCCCTGAGTCCCTCACATACCCCAGCCCAAATTCCTGCACCCTCACATCCACAAGCTTGTGGCTTGCTTAGTACCCCAACCCTCCATCTGACCCCAACACTCCCCAGCCTGGAGCCCCCTCCCCAAGCCAGCATCCCCTTCTCCACCTCCTCCTGCATCCACATTTTCTCCCAGAGTTTGCACCTCTCACCCCTTCCCACACCCAAATCCCTCATTCCCACCCTAGAGCCCACACATCCTGTCTCAACCCAGTGAGGGTATGGCTAGACTGCAAGGGTTTTTCCAGGATTCCCGAGATATCCAGGAAAAACTCTTACACATCCAGGGACGCATTTGTTCTTCCACTTTTTTTAGTGGAAGAGCAAACATGCTCTTTCGGTAATCCCTGTATTCCTCGATTCACGAGGAATAAGGGGGCTTCTGAAAGAAGGGTTTTTTCTTACATTTGGTCCAGTCCAGACAGGCCAAATGTTGGAAAAACCTCTTCCTACATAAGAATTGGAAAAAAAGTGGCCGTGTAGAGTGTATAAGGGCTGGGGATAGCAAGTGATGGAGAGGAGGAGAATAGAGAGGGCGGGGCTTCAAGGAAGGGGTGGGTCTTGGGGGAAGGATGGGGTGGTAGATCTTGGCTTGTTCTGACATTTAAAAAGTGATCTTCGGTGTAAAAAGGTTGGAGACCACTGACCTATGGTATACTCTCCCCTCCTACAGTCACATACAAGGGGTGTGACACCCCACCTGGTATAGCCTTTTCCATTTCTGCTTGCCCCATCCAGATAAACCTTCCCCTTCCTCCCCTTCTGATACCCATTTTAGAGAGAGCTCTTATGTGGGTAACAATTCCATTTCTTCTGGGAAAACTTAAAAGACATTGCATAGTCTAGTAGCACCTTAAAGACTAACAAAACATGTAGATGGTATCATGCACTTTTGTGGGCAAAATCCACTTCTTCAGATGACTGGAGTATTAAAAGTCCAGATCCAAGAATAAATAAGGGAGGGGGGAAAGGAGGGAGAAAAAAGACAGTGAATTGATTGTTCAAGTTACAAGAGGTTGATAAGAACAATTAGCACCTCCATTGTTTGCTTGGTTGACTTGGAGAACACTTTAACCTGACTGGGCACTTATTAATGAATCTGTGAGTCACCATGTTTTTCAGGCCAATTCCACAAGCCAAATATACAGGGAAGGGCTGGAACTTCAACTTCATTTACAAGTTTAATTCTTATCAGAATGGAAAGAACAGAGACATCAGCTGGCTCCCACACTACCTTCCACATCTAATGACTTAATCAAACAAACAAACAAACAATGGAGGTGCTAATTGTTCTTATCAGCCTCTTGTAATTCTATTTACTGTCTTTTTTTCTTTTTTTCCCTCCTTCTTCCACCCTTCCCTTATTTATTCTTAGATCTAGAATTTTAATACTCCAGTTATCTAAAGACATGGGTTTTGCCGACGAAAGCTCATGATATCATCAACATGTTTTGTTGGTCTTTAAGGTGATACTAGACTATTCATTGTTTTTTTAAGTTTTTCCAGTTACTGACTAATTGGCTACCCCTTTGAACCATTTCTTCTGGCTAGCTAGACAAATGACCTGCCTCATACACCTGTAGTCAGTAGTGAGTAGCCCCACCAAAGTGAATGGGTGTGCTTATGAGAGTAAGTGCTCACTGATCTGAATAATCATTACATAATCTAGCCCTATGATATTTCTAGCTTAATGGTGTCCATAAGTCCTTTTCAGCCACTTCCATTCCTTTCAAGTCCTTCTTTGAAAGGTGATAGTTAAACCAAAAAAAAAAAAAAAGAAAAAAAATCCCACCTTCTTGTGTTAACTTATTGTCTAAACTGTCGAATGTGAGGGGGAGGCACAGCTGAAAGATAAATTCTTCAAATGACTGCGAAAAATCAGCAATATTGGAAATTGGTGCCCATAAAGCATGTGTTATTAAGTGTGCAATAAAAAAGCCACTTATTAAAGGCAGTCTCAAGAGACGTTATTTCAAACAATGAATACATTATAGATCTGTCACTAGTAAAATAAACAAACAAACAAGAGAATAAATAAATAAATAAATAAATAAAGTCAAGCTAAATATAACACCATCAGCTTCAAAAGGCAGACTAAACTGAAACAATAAAAGGAGAAAGGTATCTAGTCATTGTTTCATATCATTTTACCCTTTGCTAATTGAGGCACTCTTTCATCCATGAATGAAATAAATAAAGTCAATTTTACTGTTCAACTTCTTTCAGTGGATAGCATCAAGGAAATAAATTAAAAGTAAAACCAAAAGAATTAGTCCTTCTGGATGAACTTCATGGTGTTTTAACTTGCGCATTAGGACCTACATGCTACAATGATGGATAGATCATTAAATTCAATGGATACAAAATAAAGTTCAGCTCTAAGGACACATTAGTTGGGAAGATCTATTTATCTAAGATAAATAGATTTGATCTATGTATCTATCTATCTATTAGGTGATTCTTTTGTATATTGTAATTCACTGCTATACAATGAATTTGAGCTTATGTGCTTTGTCAGCTATGCCCTATTGGCTATGACGTTGATCCTGAAGACATGTACTTTCATATCTTTGCTCACTCATGACTCATCTTTCTAATTTTTTAAAAAATTATTCTACCATCCACAGCCTTTTTAATTACCTCTTGATTTCCACATGTAAAGCAAAATTTGACACCTATAGTTAAGTGCTGATAGTATGGGCAGAATTATTTATAATATACAAAATATACAAGTCATAAAGGAAATGACAGAAATTTTGGTCAGGAGGTAAGTTTGTATGTTACAACAGCACCAGTAGAGGCATCAGTGTAGATATATCAAATTCCAGTCCTCAACAGGGACAATCCTTGTTCATCCATTTCCTGTCTACCCTGAGAGCTCCCTCTGCTAACCCTCACAGTGCATGAACAAGTGGTGCCAGGAGTGGAGTTCTCACTGGATTCCCCTGTTCTCCACGATACAGGAACCGACTCCCTGTTTGCCAAGTCTAAACACCATTTGGCTTGGCTGCACCTCTGTTTGGATAGAAGAATGACTGGGTCAAATGCCAATAACACTGTGATCTGGTGACGTACGTCACAACACCACTCCCTGAAATTTGGCTTGACTACCACTACATTTGCATGGGCAGGTAGGTCAAATTTCAGTGGATTGCACTCGTGATGCCAGAGCTATGTTGCAGACCACTCCAGCAGCAGCTGTGCTAATTTAATATGGAACCACTGCTGGTTCCTTCTGTGTCCTCTGGAACTTTAACTAAATGCTAAAACCTTAAGAAGGGGTTCATTGCCCCCTCCCATCAGCCCTTGCTAATTGGTACAATTCCAATAGAACAGCAGAAACAAACTTTTTAACTACTGATTATGATCATTAAAAAAATGAGTCCAAAGGTACTTGGCTATAATTAATCTTTAAAGGGCTTCTCTGCTATTTAGCAGGTATATTTAAGTAATAATGTTTGCTTTATTTTATAATTACCTGCACAATGGGCCCTGATTTTGAAAAAAAAGATACAGCTGGCTTTTGCACAACAGAAGGTCATGAAAATTGATTATTAAGGCCTCCACAGCATATATTATTTTGTGCTTAATTGTCTCTTTTGAAGAATATCTCAAAATAAGCAAATATGTTGTTTATGACATATTTCTGTAGCAAAATAGTCACCATAGAAGTGCAAAAGTATAGCGTCCTATATATGGAATATTTATTTTTTTAAGCTCCAGGAATCCATTTATTCTTGGTATATGCTGTACTGATGAAGGCTTATTCTGGGAATGGGCCTGTACTAAAGCAAAGAAACAAAATGCTTCCTTTTATAGCTTATAAATTCAGAGCTGGGGCAGTGGCATAGAACTCATGTATATAGCTACAGCAGCCCAGAGATTTCATGCCTCCCTTTCCCCAATTTGAGACACACCAACATTTTGCAGTTCTAGAGATTGCCACTTATTCTATGGCAGCAGTGGAAGGAAAAGAACAAAATAGGAATAGAGAGAGGGAGAGGGAGAAAAGGTAGTAAGGTGAACGGAGTGCTTGCTCCGCCCCATTTAGTGTGGGAGGAAGGAAAAGCAAATTCTTAGTTTTTTTCTGTCCACTCAGAGGCTACGTCTACACTTCGAGCCTCTTGTGGACGAGCAAATGCAAATGGAGTGCTCATTTGCATATGTCACGCTCTCATTTGCATTTCCTCTTCCTTTCCCTTTTGTACAAGAGGTTTTTGCGCAAAAAAGCGCTGTGTAGATGGCATCTTTTTGTGCAAACCCCCCTTTTATGCAAGAGCCGTTCTTCCTCAAAAAATGAGGAAGAACGGCTTTTGCGCAAAAGGGGTTTTTTACACAAAAAGGCGCCATCACAGCCCTTTTTTGTGCAAAAACCTCTTGCACAAAAGGGAAAGGAAGAGAAAATGCAAATGATAGTGCAACATATGCAAATGAGTACTCCATTTGCATTTGCTCTTCCGCAAGAGGCTCGTAGTGTAGACGTAGCCAGAGGTAGGAGGGCCCTGCTCCCATTCCTTTTTCACTGCTGTGGATGAGAAATGGTGGAGGTCTTGTCTAGATTTGGGTGTTTTCCTACATTTGATATACTGGATGGGAGTTAGGTTAGCTTGGATATCAAATCACTTGTTGAAGGCAGCATAGTGAGGTCTACTCATGATTACTATTGTTGGCAGGAGTCCCTCTGCTGTTTTAAGGGTGACTTATTTTGTTCTCCCTCAATCTGAAATTGAGTAAAATAAAAATCTGTCAGATTCCTACTGCAGAACTGCCATTTGGAATATTTACATGTCACCAGTCAGCCTACCTCAGCTAGGCAAGCCATCCAAGTTAAGTAGTGGAAAAAATACAAGTGTAGGTGGATGAACATTGCTAGTACAGATCTTCACTCTTGGAATGCACACTGCTCCAAGGGTTTTCAGTCATATCTCCTCAGGCCCTCATCCTTCCCTCATTAACTACCAGTTCCTTTCAGATACCAAACCAGGAAATCAGACCTTTATCTGCTCCCTTAATTTCCAACTCATTGGCCATTTTCTTGTTTGTTTTCCCTAGTTTGGCACTCATCATAATTTAGCATAGTGATACTTAAAATTTTAGGTATCTTAATAAACAAGCATGGTTTTTAGGCAATTAGGCATTTCCCAACTTTGTAGGAACCTTCCTCTGGGGGCATGGAACCAGACTCTTATGTGACTTTCATCAGTGTAAAGCAAGACAAACTCTACTGAAGCCAATAGTGTATAATCAGAGCAAGTAACAGGAGAATCACGCTCAGACTCACTGCCTTCATTGCTTCTGTGAAGGCCACTGCCCTACAGGTTGTTCTAAAGTTTCTCAACTATTTTAGGTTAATCTTTGGGGTTTTTTCAAACAGGGGGAAATGATCTTTCAGAAGAGGAAGTAGGGTCCATAACTATTACTCCTTATAAGCTCAGGGAACAGGAGCTGCAGAGCGAGTTTGCAAATTGTTAGACTCCTTAAGGCCTACTCATTCAACCACTTAGTTATTTAAGTGGTTCTTCAGTAATCTTATTCAAGTCCTAAGACCTCTTGAATGAATAATGGTTTTCACATCTTTGCTAAAAGAACCAAATAGATTCTGTTGTATCTACAACAATTACGAAAGACATAGTGAAGTTGGTCATGGACAAATATACACACAACAATAAATTGGCTTAAAATAATTTGCACAGTACTTTCTGCTATCCTATTCCAATCCAACTGAAAGTTGCATTTGAAAACCCCAGCTTGAAGTTTTATACATATATTAAAGACAAAGACACAAGAAATATGGCACTGTTAAACACTAAAGGCAACATTGCAACATCATCCTTTTGAAGTCAATGTGACTTACCTTTCATTATTACATGATATCCCCACATAATTTCACAGAAAAGTGAATACTTATCATGATAAAATAGCGTAAAATTCATAATTTTGAACAACCGTGAACATTTAAATTGATACAAATATAAAATTGCTTAAAATTCTGTTGAAGCACAGAGAAGACACTGTCTGCCATATGATTTCCTGATCAAAGTTTTACAGGAATTCCAATTCCATCTCTGTATAACTACTTGTGAGGCAGATGGTAAAAATAACGTCTTTTGATCTCTTGAGTTAACCAACACATTGCTGACTTCTTTGGCATTATAATTTGTGCAGCTAATGGCTTGTTAGTGGGAATAGCATTGCTTGAAATTAGTTTAAGTTGCAACTCTCTGATCTTTAGTTTGAAGCTGAGCTTTCCTTCTGATTATTTTTAATTCTTCTCAAATATCATGTATATATTATGCCGTTCTACATTAGATTATTAATATACAACTTATTTTTAAATGGATGAATGTCTGAGAGCACTGTTACATTATACCTTGTCCCTTCCATAACACAAAGAAGAGGTTTGATAAAAAGTTATTTTAATGTGCTTTACAGCATTCATTGCAAATGAGATGTTAATGTAATGATGACATTATGTCTATATAATGTTAGTACAAAAACAACACAAGTAAATAGATAAGCACAAATGAGTGTAATATTTGTAGGTGTTTTCAGAAGGAAACAAATTGAAATCTAACAAAATACTCTAAAAAGGTAAAACTACACACATCCAAGTCATAAAGAAATCCAATTTGGAATAGGACAATGCAAAACCAAAAGATGATTACAGTTCAATAATTCAGGTTTAAAGTGGTAATAGATAATTGCTGCTGTCATAAATGAGATACAACATGTTTTTACATTCTCTGGACATTGTTAATGAAGTTTAACTTTTAAAAAATCATAGAATCATAGAACCATAGAGCTGAAAGAGACCTCAGGAGGTCATCAAGTCCAGCCCCCTGCTCTACGCAGGACCAATCCCAATTAGATCAACCCAGTCAGGGCTTTGTCAAGCTGAGACTTAAATACCTCTAGGGATGGAGACTCCACTACTTCCCTAGGTAACCCATTCCAGTGTTTCACCACTCTCCTAGTGAAATAGTTTTTCCTAATATCCAACCTGGACCTCTCCCACCACAACTTAAGACCATTGCTCCTTGTTCTGTCATCCGTCACTACTGAGAACAGCCTTTCTCCATCCTCTTTGGAACCTCCCTTCAGGAAGTTGAAGGCTGCTATCAAATCCCCCCTCACTCTTCGCTTCTGCAGACTAAACAGACCCAACTCCCTCAGCCTCTCCTCATAGGTCGTATGCTCCAGCCCCCTAATCATTTTGGTTGCCCTCCTCTGGACCCCCTCCAATGCGTTCACATCCTTTTTGTAATGTGGGGCCCAGAACTGGACACAGTACTCCAGATGTGGCCTCACCAGAGCCGAATAAAGGGGAATAATGACATCTCTGGATCTGCTAGCAATGCTCCTCTTAATGCAACCTAATATGCCATTAGCCTTCTTGGCTACAAGGGCACACTGTTGACTCATATCCAGCTTCTCATCCACTGTAACCCCCAGGTCCTTTTCTGCAGAACTACTACTTAGCTGGTTGGTCCCCAGCCTGTAAAAATGCTTGGGATTATTCCATCCCAAGTGCAGGACTCTGCACTTGTCCTTGTTGAACCTCATCAGATTTCTTGTGGCCCAATCCTCCAATTTGTCTAAGTCACTCTGGACTCTATCCCCGCCCTCCAGCCTATCTACCTCTCCCTCTAGCTTAGTGTCATCTGCAAACTTGCTGAGGGTGCAATCCATCCCCTCATCCAGGTCATTAATAAAGATATTGAACAAAACCAGTCCCAGAACCGAACCTTGGGGCACTCCGCTAGAAACCGACTGCCATCCTGACATCGAGCCGTTGATCACTACCCGCTAGGCCCGGCCTTCTAGCCAGCTTTCTATCCATCTTACCGTCCGTTTATCCAATCCACATTCCCTTAACTTGCTGGCAAGAATATCGTGGGAGACTGTATCAAAAGCCTTGCTAAAGTCAAGGTATATCACATCCACTGACTTTCCCATATCCACAGAGCCAGTTACCTCATCATAGAAGCTAATCAGATTGGTCAGGCACGATTTGCCCTTTGTGAATCCATGCTGACTATTCCCAATCACTTTCCTCTCCTCCAAGTGCCTCAAAATGGATTCCTTAAGGATCCCTTCCATGATTTTTCCAGGAACCAAGGTAAGACTGACCGGCCTATAGTTCCCTGGATCGTCCTTCTTCCCTTTTTTGAAGATGGGCACTACATTTGCCTTTTTCCAATCATCCGGGATCTCTCCCGATCTCCACGACTTTTCAAAGATAATGGCCAAAGGCTCCTCAATGACGTTTGCCAACTCCCTCAGTACCCTCAGATGCATTAAGTCCGGACCCATGGATCTGTGTACGTTTAGCTTTCCTAAATAGTTCCTAACCTGTTCTTTACCCACTAAGGGCTGTCGATCTTCATCCCATCTTGCATCACTTAGCGCATTAGTCCGGGAGTCCACCTTGTCCGTGAAGACAGAGGCAAAGAAAGCATTGAGTACTTCAGCTTTCCCCACATCATCTGTCACTAGGTTACCTCCTTTATCCAGTAGGGGCCGCATACTGATCACCTTCTTCTTGTTAACATGCCTGTAGACACCTTTCTTGTTATCCTTCACATCCTTAGCCAGTCGCAATTCCATTTGCGCTTTCACCTTCCTGATAACCCCCCGGCACTCTCGATCGATACATTTAAACCCCTCCCTGGTCATTTGTCCAAGTTTCCACTTTTTGTAAGCTTCCTTTTTGTGCTTAAGTTCACCAAGGATTTCCCCTATAAGCCAATCCGGTCTCCTACCATGTTTGCTTCTCTTGCTACGCATCGGGATGGTTTCTTTATGTGCCTTCAATAAGGCTTCTTTAAAATACTGCCAGCTCTCCTGGACTCCTTTCCCCTTCATGTTAGTATCCCAGGGGATTCTGCCCATCAGGTCTCTGTGGGAGTCAAAATCTGCTTTTCTGAAGTCCAAGGTGTGTATTTTACTACTCTCTTTTCTTCCTTTGGTCAGGATCCTGAAATCTACCATCTCATGATCACTGCTTCCCAGGTTGTCACCCAACTCTACTTCCCCTATTAGTTCCTCCCTGTTTGTGAACAGAAGGTCAAGCTGCGCACGGCCCCTGGTCGGATCCTTCATCACTTGTACCAAGATGTTATCCCCAACATTCTCCAAAAACTTCCTGGGTTGCCTGTGTACTGCCATATTGGTTTCCCAACAGATGTCAGGGTGATTAAAGTCCCCCACGAGAACCAGGGCCTGCGATCTGGAAGCTTCTCTCAGTTGTCCGAAGAAAGCCTCATCTACCTCATCCACCTGATTCGGTGGCCTATAGTAGACACCAACCACAACATCACTGCTGTTGTTTGCACCTCTAAACTTAACCCATAGACTCTCAACAGGTTTTTCTCCCTTTATATACTGGAGTTCAGAGCAATCATAGTGCTCTCTTACGTATAGTGCAACTCCTCCTCCTTTTCTCCCCTGCCTGTTTTTCCTGAACAGTCTATACCCTTCCATGACAGCGCTCCAGTCATGCGAGTCATCCCACCAAGTCTCTGTTATCCCAATTAAATCATATTTCTTGGACTGGGTCAGGGCCTCCAGTTCTTCCTGTTTGTTGCCCAGGCTTCTCGCATTGGTGTACAAACACCTCAGATAACCAGTTGATCGCCCCATCTTCTCCATTCGAATCAGGGGTCCTCCTTTCTTGCTCGTTCCTCTTTGCATTCCTTCCCAGTATCCGACTTTCCCACTCCTCTCAGGGTATTGGTCACCGTCCCCCAACGAACCTAGTTTAAAGCCCTCCTCACTAGATTTGCAAGCCTGCCCAAGAAGATGCTCCTTCCTCTCTTCGTTAGGTGGATCCCATCTCTTCCTAACAATCCTTGTGCCCGGAACAGAGTCCCATCGTCGAAGAAACCAAAGCCCTCTCTGCGACACCACCTGCGCAACCACGCATTTACTTCCTCAATTCGACGATCCCTGCCCAGTCCTTTCCCTTCAACAGGGAGGATGGACGAGAACACCACTTGCACTCCGAATTCTTGGGTCCTTCTTCCCAGCACTACATAATCCGCAGTAACCCGCTCAAGGTCATTCTTGGCCGTATCATTAGTTCCCACATGGAGAAGCAGGAAGGGGTAGCGATCCGAAGGTTTGATCAGCTTGGTAAGCCTCTGAGTCACATCCTGAATTCGAGCTCCCGGTAAGCAGCACACCTCTCGAGATTCCAGGTCTGGATGGCAGATGGATGGCTCAGTCCCTCTTAGGAAGGATTCCCCGACCACCACCACCCGTCGTCTTCTTAAATACTACATGCTATGCATATGAGAGGCCCACGTCATACTGACACACCAATTTTCTTTAATTTTTTGGAAACATTTTGATTAATAGTATAATACTTGTACATAGAGCTGATAGGATTCCTCATCATGTGACTTCTGAGTGAATAGCTTCTAATAGGGAAATATTGAAAAATAATTATTTTGGAAATCAGCTAGGAGAACAAAGTGAGTGTTTTGCCTAAACAAAACATCATGAGGTAGTAGAAATGAGTTCATTTTTTAATTTTATAGACTTTAAGGCAGTGATCATATTTTGAAATAATGCATTTTTATTTTTACCTTTCTGTAAATATATCTAACTACAAGTGAGGCAAAAGATGAAAATGACCTATTTTTGTGATCTATTAAGAAAACAGGTACACTACTGATTTCTTCAGCATTATACCTTGTGACACCAATAGTCACATTAGATTGTTTTGTGTTTTTCAGCATAAAACTACCAGCTCCAAAAGTAGAGCATGTTTCAAGGACACAGCAGCATTCTCACCAATAGAACAATATATAAAGAGGAAAGGTGCTCTGGGAATAGATTATACATCTTGAGGCGCTTTTTAAAAAGACATGAGGCCCTATTTAGGGGTAGGATATTAGGTGATGGTAAATTTTACATCTGAAAAATTAATTGGGGGCACAAATCAGGTTAATGAGCCTTTAACTGTCCATGTGAAACCTTCAGTTAGACTAGTGGTATAAAATGTGGAAGCAAATTTGCCAAGGAAAATGAATGCCACCTTTTTGAAAATTTGGTGCTACCAATAAGCATGGTTTAAAGCTGAAATTCTCCTTTATGAATATACATTGTGAAATAATTCACCATGTTGCTGAAATAATTTTTATCACTTTTAATTTAGCAAGAAGATATATATATTCAGACAAAATATATACAGACAGATAGACAGATACACAAATCTCTTATATAAAGAGATTTGTGCATCTGTCTGTCTGTCTGTCCGTCTGGTGTCTAATCTGCGAGTCTGTTTGTTTGTAAACTCCTCCTAAACAGTAAGAGCTAGGACCACCAAATTTGGTATGCAGCTTCTTCTTATCCTAACTTAAAGAAAGGTCAGAGTTTGGTTGTGCCAAGAAAATAGGAAGTCCCAGGAATGAGACTGTTTTCCATAACATGGAAAGGGAGGGGCACTGAGAGGAGGCTTGTGACACTAAGGTGACCACTGGGGACAGTTGCATGACCAAGAAAGTGACCAGCAGGGCTGGGGCTCTGCCAACTTGCCTACCACAAGAGTGGTTAAGTAGACTCTCTGCCACAAACCCCTCTCCCTAGGCTCTTGGCCACAGTGCCAGAGGAGGCCCCACTGGCTGGGATGGGGAAAGGAATGCCCCACTGCTTGGGATGCCCCCAGCCTGAGCCTCTCCTCACCTCCAAATTCCTGCTTTCTTTCACCCCCATGTCCCCAGCCTCCTGCCCATTCCCAAGGCCCTGCCCTGACTCCTGTGCCACCTCACCACCAGCCCTCTGCCCTGAAGGACCTGGGCAATGCTGGGTAAGTCTTATAGAATCTTATAATTCACAGGAAGCTAAAGAGTGCAAAGCTTTTTCCTGGTTCTTCCACTTCCTCTTCCTCTTCCTTTTTTCCCCCATTCCATGAAGAACAGAACATACAAGTAATGAAATACCTACTACCAGTTTTTGTAGATGGAGAGTATTTCAAATTTTCATGGAAGGCACCTGCTTCAGTAAGACGTAACTTTCAGATTGATTTTACCGCCTGCCTAGCTAATCAGAACAATAAGTAGCTCCTTAAATCAGGGGTAGACTGAGTAACAGAATTATCCTGGTGCCATGCATAAGAGATACATAGCATTTTGTTCAAACACAGCTATTAACTAGGCCTTTTAAGCATTAGAGAATCCATGAAAAATACTGCATATCCCTAGGTTTCTAGAATGTTTTATGTATATCTGTTTCCTGAAAGGGAACCAGGGAACCAATTTTAGTGTAATCCATAGAGTAGTTTCTTCTACTAAGAAGATGGTATTTTAATAAGATTATTTTTTCCCAGAATATACCAGATGAAGTCTTAACTTCTGACTGTCATCAGAGGGACAAGAGATAACATAACAGACAGCATAGAGAAAATTATATTTTTCAGCTTTTGTTAGGGATGCTAAGGTTGAATGACATGAGTGTTTTGTATAATAACTATGGCGTCTTCAGACACCCTAAATTAGATGTGATACATTTTATTCTCTAGCTCTTTCTTTTTTTTAATCACTGTTCTTAGCAAATTTATGAAAGATACAATTTCTTCCTTCTAAGCAAAACTAGGGCAAGAGGTAAAGATGCACAAAAAAGTAACACTGAAATGTATTGCTATCTTGTTATATTATATTTGCTTGAATGCTTAGCTTGGTATTATTGGATTTGTGGTGCATGTCACCTAACCAAGCTAAGCAAAGAGCTGATGCTGTCGCAAATATTCAATACATGAGCATATCCTGTGCATTTTATTGATCTGTTGAGGTGCAGATTAAGAACTATCCTCTGTTTAGTCCGTAATAGAACTAACAGAATATTTCCATGCTCTGTATTAAATTTGATGTATGTTTGCTACAGTGAGACAATATAATTGATGTCATCCAAATTTGTAAGTTAGTTTTGATGTTCTAGCATATAAACAATGAACTGTAGACATTTCCCCTATCATTTGGATGGCATTATTGTGAACTTGTTTTACACAAATATTCAAAAGTCTATACACTATAACTTGTTCATCGTTATGTCTATAAATGTGTTCTGTCTACAAATAAGGTGTAGGCAGAAAACACTCAGATGAAATATAGCCATATATGAAATACTTCCAAATAGTAGTCTGTGATGGGGTGGAAAAAGCCCCAATATCACTGCTGGAGGCCTTTCTGCATCCTGCACAGCAACAGGAACAGAAGAGAGAGAGGGAGAGTAGAGAATAGAGTGGCAGCCTCTGCTGCAGACAATCAGGGTGCAGCAGGCCAATATAAAAGAAGCTGCTTGGCCAGGGCTTGGCAGTTCCTTCCTGGAACTGGACCCAGGCAGAAATAAGGATTGACTGGGAGAACATCAGTATGTTGGACAGCTCCGACTGGGAGATGGACTTCATACCTGGTCGGAGCCAGGTCCCGTGGCTGAAGACTAGCCAAGAAGCCAACTGCAACCCTTGCAGAACCCTGGACAGGGGAATTTGAGCACAGGTCCCTAGAGAAAGGGCTGGATGGAGCAGCTTCCTGGGGAAGTGGCCGAGGGACATGTCAGCAACCAATCACTTCTGAGACTCAGCAGGTAACTGCTACTTATAGGGTCCCTGGGCCAGGACACAGAGAAGTGGGCAGGCCTGGGTCCTCCCCAACCCCTAGCAACCACACCAGGGGTAAAAGAAGAGGCCTGGTCCCAGGCCACATACTGGACACTTCCTGTCCTTCAGACAGTCGAGTAGAGACTATAAGGCTCCCCTCAGCCACTAAGGGGCACTCACAAGAAGGGTAGAGCTCTTTACAGAGTCACAATCCTATCCCAGAATTCTCTGATTGTGCCTTATTTGTGGTCATAAACAGAAAGCTCAAATCTACATTTTCATCAGTTAAATTCCAAGCATAAAAATACCACCCCCAACAGGTTAGCCAATGTCCATTTCCTCTCAGGTTTTTAAGTAAAAAAATCGTAATGTCCCCTTCACATGCCAAACCATTCTTTCCACCCCACTCATAGCTGTTGCCGTTGGTCAGGGCAAACTCAGTATTCAGAGGTGCATCTGCAGAGTTCTCATCCCATCCTGAATGCGGGGAGGTAAAGAAGCATCTTACTCCACTGGTCACTCCTCCTCTGTTCTCCACCACCACCCTGTTGGCTGATCATCAGACTGCCACTGCTCTGCTGGCTGGTTGTCACAGTCCTGCCACTCTGCTGTTTCTGCAAGCTGCTCCTGCTGGCTGTACACTCACTGCTCTGGCTGGCCGCCCACTTGCTGCTGCTCCTACTGGCCCACCGGCCAACTACTTGCTGTTTCCACCAGCTTGTGGTAGATTTGGCTCTGGGCAAAACCAAGTAATTTCAGCTCTTGGCCCAAAGCACAGTCCAGCCACAAGATATTTCAACACGCACTGGAGCAAATTAAAAAAAAAATTAAAAGACTCCTTATGAAGCCTATTTTAGCTCTATCACTGAAACAGCATTCTTACAGCTCATGGCTGGAGGGCATGTAGACTGCTAATTCAGAGTCCTGCCCACTGCACTTAACCTCACAGAGCTCCAGTACCGGAACCCAAGGTTCTTTACACAGACATTGTCTCTCTTCTTTTGAACTGGGTTAAACACAGTCTGACTTTTCAGTATTCCCATAATAATTGCAAGCATTGATGATCAATTTCCACAATTCCTTCATTTAGTGTTAACATGATGTGTGACCCCTCCCCCCGAAAAAAACCCCAAATTGACTGCAGTGGGCAAAACACCACGGCAACAGTTGAATATCTAGCAGATCTAAGCAAACAGAAGTGAACTGTATGTATTTGCAAACACCCTGATTCTCATTCTTTAAAATGAGATTTTTTCCCTCCCGTGCCACAAGTTAAGCACAGATTTTCTTATTTGTATTACGACAATAATTACAGACATTGTAATTTGTATTAACACAATTTGTGACCCAACACCAGCCAAATTGATTACAATGAGTAAAACACCACTTTGTCTGCTGAATATTTAGAAGACAAAGCAGGAGCAAACTGTATTTACATAGACACACTCTGGCTATGTCTACACTGCAGGCTTCTTGCTCAAGAACTGTTTTGCGCAAGAGTTCTTGTGCAAAAGGTCTTGCGCAAGAGTGCGTCCACACTGCCATGTGCTTTTGCACAAGAGATGTGCTTTTGCGCAAGAGCGTCCATGGTGGTGTGGATGCTCTCTTGCACAAGAAAGCTCTGATGGCCATTTTAGCTGTAGGGGTTTCTTACACAAGAAACCCCTATTGCCCCTCCACACTGCCTTCTTGCGCAAGAGCTCTTGCTCAAGAGAGCTTATTCCTCATGGGGAGAGGAATAACCCTTGCGCAAGAAGCCCTCTTTTCTGATGCTTTACTGAAAATTTACTTGCGCAAGAACATGTGTGCAGTGTAGCCGTTCCTGAGCAAAATGCCTGCAGGGTAGACGTAGCCCTAGGGTCTCTCCCCACTGTAAAGGACACATATCTTCAGATCCTGTTTACATAAATAACAACCAGAAGTATAACCCACACATCTCCTGGGTGTTGTTCACTGTTCCATATAGTGGCAGGGAGAACACTTACCAAGGGAAAGAAAACACTTGCTCTATAGCCATAGCTATGAGGTAATTGTTTTTTAGCTGAAGTGGTAGAGACTCATGCACTAAGCTTCAGAGGACCCAGGTTCAGTTCTGTCTGTTGGCGGCTACAAAAGCATGGTTTATTTTAATCCTACAGTCTTTACCGGAGTTAGTTCTTGCTGAAAATGGAGCTAATCCTTATTGCATTAAGAAAACAAGGTTATACAATGTACCTGTGTCTGGTTTAATGGCTTGGACCAAGAACTATGTAGATGAAATTATTAGACACTGGAAACTTGAGGGTAGGAGTGGAAGACAGCGATCTATGTGGGTTGGCAAACTGACCAGATTCATAAAGATACGAATACATTTTACCAGTGTTCATGGAAGCTTTTCTTGAAGAGTTTGGGTCTGTGTGAATCAAAACCCGTAAGTGAATCTTGGAGGGGTTGTAAAACCTAACTCAGCCAGACAAAAAGTTCCATTTAGGTTTGCCAAAATCAGTACATTTCAAGTCTTAAATATGCCACACTAAAATGGTATGAGCAAATGTATTGTATGAATTATGGCCCTGGATTTCAATGTCATTCGTCAATAACATAGTCTAATGCTACCCGACTGGTCTTTGAAAACAAGCATAACACAATACATACAAGTATCAGGGGTAGCCGTGTTAGTCTGAATCTGCTTCTTGTTGACAATACACACAGTGATTAATGCTTAGAGCTCTGACAAGCACCGTTGTGAACTTCTGATTCTTTCAAGCACGCAGGCAGCCAGAAGATATGATGCACAGGCCTCTGTGCACAGTATAAAAAAAGGTATTTAAGTTCAAATGGTAAATGCTATGCATTATATTTTGTTCTTTGAAATATAGGCATATTGTAGAAATCAGTAATATTTTTTTTCTTTTTTTTCTTCTTCAGATATTGACAGATTTTGTGCTTAACTCTTTTGTTGTATGTAGGCAGCTTAAAGTGTAGCAATATTAATTTATTAGCAAATGTACCCGGCATTGCTCTGGTCTTTAATTTGGATTTGTTTGCAAAATAAAAGGAAAATGTACATGCTGTATTTAAATGACTGCATGTTTCAAAAATGAAGGAAAAAATTTGTGTGAATAAAAGAAGGAAAGTGATTCAAACAACCAGAGTCTATCTCTGGCACCTCATCCTTCCCTTTCCCCCAACACACTGCCTCCCATTCCTACTCCACATAAACCAAACACTCTGCCCCACCCGCTGCACCTATTCCCCCTTCCAGACCCTTTGCCCCAATCCTGTGCCCCAGGTCACAGCCCCCTCCTTTCCCAGGTTATATCCCAAACCCCTGCACTCCCTCCTGCACCCCAGTTCCTTGCCCCTGGTCACAACCCCCTCCTTCATCCAAACTTTCTGCCAGATCCCACACCCCTTCCTGTACCCTAATCCCTTACTCCAAGCTCCCTTCTGCACCAACCTCCATTTTAGACCCTTTATCTCCTCCATTAATATCATGGAAGAGTGCAGCCCTTGACCACTTACCAAATTCTTGGAGTGACCCCCCCCCATCAAAAATTATTGGTCATTTCTGTGCTAAACACATCTGAAGATATGGTCTAAGGAAGATTACAATGAGAACTCTAGTGTGTGTGTTTGTGGGGGAGGGGATGAGTCTAGGGTACATGGATGCAACACACAAATAAAACCATGACTCTTGGTGGCATGTGTTGTGACATTCTGTACCTCAGGAAAGCACCCTGTAACCACCGTATTCCTTACTTGTATATAATTGTGATATTGCATAGAAAGCTGAACTGCTGAAACCTAGTGTTCTATCTAAATATGTATAACATTACCGTTTATGATGTTATGAGATTGTTTTTCGTGGTTGTCACTAAATCATGCTGTAAATTGGGAAATCACACAGCAATTTGCTCCCCAGAGACAACATCAAGGAGAGTATCCAGTGCCTGGGTGGGGTCCTAAGCAACCATCAACAGCCATTGTCAAGCAAGGCATCTACAACTCAATGACTCATCTGCATGAGGCTTCGCCGAGAGAATTGCTCAACCTTGCCTAGAGACTCAGCAATGCCATTGCATGTGCCTGGGCTTGAGTTCTCTTGGATTATAAGTATCAAACAGGATATGAGTGCCTTATGCTTGGTCTTTTCTCCTGCCTTGACCTATGCTGCAAACAACAAGGACTCTCAAAAGACTGAAGACTCCAAAAGTGTATCTACATTGCATCCATAGCTTGAAATAAGCTGTGCACTTTGAGCTACACAAATTGCGTAGCTTAGTTGACATTTGGCTCTGTCTACATAGCACTGATTTAGAAATAAATTGTTATTCCAAAATGTCCCTTACACCTCATGTAATGAGGTTTACAGGGACATTGGAATAACGAGCCCATTATATTTTGAAATAATGGGTGCACTCAAAAGACGCAGAATAGCTATTTTGGGATACCTCTTGTATCCTGAAGTAGTGCTGTAATGTAGACATAGTCCACCAGGGCAGACTGGACCAGATTTCAAGGGTGAAATCTGTGTACTAGGAATAGCAATATCCAGCGGGGTGAAAAAAACCTGCTTAATCTAGTTATTACCAAGATTAATAGGTTTGAAAATTAGATTATGTGTTTTTTTTCTTTTGGTAACTAACTCTGACTTTTTGCCTATCACTTATAGTCACTTAAAATCTATCTTTTGTGGTCAATATATTTGTTTAACACTTTATCTTTACTTGTGAGTTTGCCCAAACTGTCTGGTAAATTGCTCAGGTAACAAAGGCTGGTGTATATCCATTTTTGATTAATGAAGTGGAGAACCAATTAATAAATTTTCACTGCTCACCTTAAGCAATGCAACGTGGTATATTTCTGAGGTACAAAACTGAGAGCTGGAGAATTTGGCTATTGCCTTTCTCTAAATAATTCTTGAGTGTTTCTTGGAGTATTCATGCAATCTAGCTGGGTGCAAGGGTCAATATGATGTTGTGCTGAGTGATCACAGTGCTTGGAGGGCTTTGCTGCTTGTCACTAGAGAGAATGCCCATACTGGAAAATTAAGGCAGCACAGCAGTTCCACAGTTCCCAGCTGCACTGTGGGGATCCCATCACACATGTACACTAGTTCTATTTTATGTATTAACTCTTCTGGATAATTCTGATCATCCCACTTTTCCCTTCTTCCTTATAAGCATGAAGTAAAATCTGAGCACAATATATTTCCTTAAAATACTCTATTAAATATCTAAAACACCTTAGGCATATTTTAATAAACAATTCAAATGCTAAAGTTTTAAGAGAATGGAGTCTGATTCAGATGATATAGGACTTGTCTGCACCGTGGGATAATTCACTCTATCGGGGTGTGATTTCTAACTCACACTAATGTGTTGTGTCCATGTACATTCTGGTGGAGTAAACTAAAGGTTTCCTAGTGCACTTTATTACTATTTCAAATACCCTTGCATTAAAGTGCACCAATAGGGTCTACACAGATCAGTTAATAGGCAAGATGTTAGTACACCTGAAAAATCACAACCTTATACACACCATTATCTCACTGTGTAGCCTCAGAGAAACTACTTGTTAGAAATAAATATATCTCCAGTTGGTAGAAAGGATTACATAAACCCTGGATACAGGACCACTGACAGGTCAAAGTGAGCTACTATCCTGGGGCCTGGCAATTCGAAAGGCCCAAGGCTCCTGGCTCCCATTGCCACTACTGGCTTTTAAATCACCACTGGAACCTCAGGCTGGGGGCTGCAGGCCACTCCCAGCCCCACCCCCTCTAGGATCATGGAACCACTCCCACCACACCTTACCAAGGGGCCCAACAATTCTGTTGGCACCCCTGTCTGGATATTACAGAAAGCCTTACGAAATTTCCCACAGATCAGTTTACAATGGCATATACTAACAGAGCATATTTCTTCCCTATTATTAACTTACCTAACAAATTGTGATCTGAGGGCACGTCTAGACTACATGGCTCTGTCGATGGAGCCATGTAGATTAGGGTTGTAGGCAAAAGGAAATGAAGCGACGATTTAAATAATCGCCGCTTCATTTAAATGAAAATGGCCGCCACACTGTGCCGATCAGCTGTTTGTCGGCACAGCGCTGTAGTCTGGACACTCCGCCGTCAACATCAAAGGCATTTGTCGACCTCCCCGTTATGCCTCGTGGGATGAAGTTTACCGGGGAGGTCGACAAATGCCTTTGATGTCGACCGCGGAGCATCCAGACTACAGCGCTGTGCCAAGAAACAGCTGATAGGCACAGCGCGGCAGCCATTTTACTTTAAATGAAGCGGTGATTATTTAAATTGCCGCTTCATTTCCCTTTGCCGAGTAAACAAATCTACACGGCTCCGTCGACGGAGCCATGTAGTCTAGATGTGCCCTTAGTGTGGTGACATCTGTATCTTCAGTCCTTTTGGCTTAGGCTTCATTTGCCACATTAAATATAGCTGTTTTCTCCTTTAAATAGATGAATAATCAATAATTATCATGTTAAAACAATTTACAATATTTTGATCTTCATTTCTGATTCTGCCCGTGTTGCTACATGGTTTTTCTCACCCCCTCTCTTGCTACCTTCTTTGATTCATTGTGACAAGGAGAATATTCTGTCTTAGTAGTGAGTAGCATTGCCAGGATTGTCTTTCTTCAAGACTTTTTTTTTGAAGGTCAGAGACTGACTGGAGAGAATCTGTGTAAGGATTCTGCAAATCTCAAGCAACAATGGTGTTCCTTCAGGACCAGATTTAAAGTTCACTGAATTCAGAGGGTGTGTCTCCATAACACGTGAAATGCACCCCTTTATGCTGAAATGAATGCACCAAAAATTATCATTGTAAAACTGCAGAATAATATTAGTAAGAAAAATAGAGTTCAAAATCAGGCTTATGCATTGGAACTAGATGCTGAGGAATGGATCATTTTGTTCAAGTTTATCTGCTTATCAGTTTTGGAAGACATATATTAGAACTGCACTGGACTTGTTTATGACCTATCTAATGCCTTACATCACTGTCTGTTCAAAAAGACAGCAGATTTTTAATATGCTGAAACCAAAATTTGATAACAAGGAGTTTGAAGCACAGCTGGATTAGATTGCATCTTTGGTTTACTTTTATATGGCTTCTATACCTGGGGGAGGCAGGAGAGGGAAGACAGACTAAAGATAATTGCTGTGGCGACTACAGAAGGGCTTGATCTTAAATGTCAGTAAGTCTGAAAAATGTGGATAATTAATTAAATTGTCACTAATATTTCTTCACTGAATTGCATATAATGAGATAGATTATTTATTTCAATAATTTTCTGTTTTTACATAAAATCTTCCCCTCTGGGAAAACTAAAGTTTATGGTTGGAAAGAATGCCTCTCCTGAGATGGAAAGCTTAAGCTACACCATAATGTTTAATCACTGAGTATCATTGTGTGAAGAATACGGCAAAATATCTTTACAGAATGCTGAAGACAATCTATATTATTTTTTACAATATTTTTTTTTGTGACAAGTGTGCAATTTACCCCTTTTTTCTCTGTGACTAAAACCTTAACATGGTGTCTGAAAGGGGGGAAATGATACTGCCTAATTTTACCAAAGTTTCATATAAAAAGAAAAGGTAGGTGAGATAGTATATTTTATCACTTTTGTTAGGGAAATAGACAATATTTTGAACTACACGGTGCTCTTACTCAGCTCTGGGAAGAGTACTTCCAGTGTCACAGCAATATTCAATATACAACCTTATGTAAACTCCAACCATTTCTTATGTCTGCCAAATCTGTATTAAGATTATTAGAGCTCCACCAGTTTGGAAGACAGTGGGTTGTGAGACATGAACTTGTGTCCCCCATGACTATAGGTAATTGAAAAATATATATATTGTTGTCAAGGTCATTCTCTGCTCTGGCACTTTGAGGGAAGAAAGTGGGGGCTGCAAGAAACTTTAATTATCCTGCTTCTAAAGGTTTCTGCTGAAAACTACCGAAGGTCACAGATTCCCCGATCTTGGGTGGTATACTGCCACCATCCAAATGTAACAGCCCCTTTAAGACAGACTTGGGAATTTCTTCCTATGGGGTAACCCCAATTTCTTTAGCCCTCTTTCAGGAGAGAGCTTGAAAACAAACTGCAATTTCTTACAAGATGACCTTGCTTTCTAGGACACAGATCATAGTCCTAAAAAGGTGACTTTATTAACAAAACAAAGAAGACATACTTGGTAAAGCATACACGGTTGATAGGTGTTACAGAGCAACTGAAAAAAACAGGCAGATTAAAACCACAAATAATTGCTTCCTTGGAATTCAATTTAAAAGATGCAGTGTATAAGGGAGGTATATGGATCAGCACAGAGGAGTCCCCCAGACATAAATAAATAAATAAATAAAATCATGTAACTAAACATTCCCTGTTCACTTAGGTTACACCTACACAGCAAGATTATTTTGAAATAACTAGTAGTATTTCGAAATAACTTAGTCCGCATCTACAGAGCAGGCAGTTATTTCAAAATAATGTTGAAATACTGTCAAGCTGGAAGACTTCTTACTCCAACTCCTGTAACCCTCATTGTATGAAGAATAAGGGAGTCGGAGGAAGAGTGCTCTATTTTGAAATAAGTGCTGTGTAGATGCTCCTGCTTTCAAAATAAGCTATTTCAAAATAAGCAATTCACATAGCTCAGTTTGTATAGTTTATTTGGAGTTAAGTCCTGCTGTGCAGATGGACCCTGACATATCTGTTGGTCCAAGGTACAGTGCTTTCTAGGTATAGATATTGTTGAAAATTCCATGCCTGGTTCATGACTCATTTCATTTCTGTATATCTCCTCTAGCCACACAAAGACTGCAGTAGGGCAGATTACTGCTGTCAATTCAAATCTCACATTCTCTTTCTGTTGGCTCTCCTGGCTCCCTGCCAAGACTTCCTGGAGATTCTCAGGGATCCACTGTCTATCCACTGTTTATGGACAATTTAGTTAACTGACTGGATGGGTTGGCTAGAAAAGGGTAGTATGCCTCCCTTTCATCACAATTGTGGCAGTAGCTAGAAGTTCTTCTTTTGGGAGCACATTAGTCCAATTGAAGTAGAGAGCAATTTATAACAGGATGTTGATTATGTGAGCTGTTTCTTCTAAAATCTTCCCATAATAGGCTGCAAAATGTGGTTACACTGGCCTACATCAACAGACTAGAGGAAAGTTTTGATCCTGTACAAATATTATGTAGCCATTAGGTACATTAGAATACCTTACTCCCTTGAGCATCTATAGTTATGTAATGCAGATGGAATGATAGAAAGAACAGAATGGCTGTGTCTAGACTGGCGCGATCTTGCGCCAGAGCTATGCAAATGAGGCTCAGTGTGGAATATCGCCGAGCCTCATTTGCATAACTAATGAGCCGCCATTTTTGCAGAAGAGGCTCTTGCGCAAGACGGAGCTGTCTACACTGCCCCGTCTTGCGCAAGAGGGTTTTTCTTGCGCAAGAAGGGGCAGTGTAGACAGCTCCATCTTGCGCAAGAGCCTTTTCC
The DNA here is from genome assembly GCA_032595735.1 of Pelochelys cantorii. Taxonomy (NCBI): domain Eukaryota; kingdom Metazoa; phylum Chordata; order Testudines; family Trionychidae; genus Pelochelys; species Pelochelys cantorii. Next base: position 93,089,720 of record CM064326.1, read on the forward strand.
GCAAAAATGACGGCTCATTAGTTATGCAAATGAGGCTCGGCGATATTCCACACTGAGCCTCATTTGCATAGCTCTGGCGCAAGATCGCGCCAGTCTAGACACAGCCTAAGAGTTCCACACAATATGTGATGCTGTGGCCAGAGCATGTCCAGAGAAGCAGTTACAAACTGGGCTTTTAATTAATTTTTTTTGGACCACAATCATAGATTATGTAAATGGTGGCACACCTCAGTAAGTCAGTGTTTGGCAGAAAATGTAAGTTGGTGTAATGTGCACACAGAAAGCCAGCAGGACAGGATATTAGGAAGAAAAGTGAACAACAGTAAAAAGGTGTAAAATATAGTAACAATCCCCTCTATTAAACCTTTCACCCTTTTATACTCTTGTGATGTTTACCATTCCTAGTTCAGCATGCTCAACTTCAACAGAGTTGTGGCGATTTACAAAAGCTGAGTTTCTGGCCTGTGATGTGTAAGTTGCAACAACTTATATTAGGAATCATGTGTAACTCATACAACCAGGCCCACCAACAGGAGACTAAAGGGGGCAATTGTCCCGGGGTCCCAGATTCATAGGGTCCTGGAGCTCCCAGTTGCTTGCTGCTACTGCCCTTTTGAATTCTCCACTACTCCGCACAGCTCTGAGGGCACAGCAGTCTGTGCAGCATTAAAGGCTGACTGCCCTCAGCTCCGCTACTTCTACCCAAGGCCCCGGCCCTTCTGGGTTGTGGAGCAGCACCCCACACACACCCCTTGTCCCAGGGCTTGGATGGCTGTCAGCTCCACTGTATGCAACAATTTATATTTCCTTTGATCTTGGTCCTTTAAGTAATATATTAAACTAAAAATGTAAAGAAAATAATCTGCTAGTGTAATCCATGAAGTGTGGACGCAGACTGATACAAACTATATGGGTGTGAAACGAGACTTACAGGATCTGACGACAAAACGTTCTGGGGTCGGCAGATCCTCGTCTAGACTGCCACGCTGTGCCAACAAACAGCTGATTGGCACAGTGCGGCGACCATTTTTATTTAAATGAAACAGCGATTATTTAAATTGCAGCTTCATTTCCCTTTGTCATCCTGCCTCATCTACATGGCTCCGTTGACGGAGCCATGTAGTCTAGACACACCCTATGAATACTACAAGAGAAAGAACTGTAATCAATTGAGTGTTTGGAAAATCTGCAGCTTCACGTTTCTAAACTTTGCAAGGAAGCAGTTAATTGTACCATAGTTCATGTGTGCATGTAATGTGAAATTTATCTTTGTTATTTTAATTCATTACAATCACCCTTACGTATTTTTGGCAAAGCTCTCTTCAATCTATCCATGTCGTTAAATATGTCTCATTTAGCTTCAGTACAACACCACTAAACTGTAATTTGATTATAAATATAAATTATAATTAAAAGCCTTAAATAGGGTTAAGTGTAAAGTACTGCCACTTAGGCTCACACCAACTTTCTTGTTTGCTGATACTGTATTTTTTTTATAATGAATTAACAGAGATCATTCCTGTTTTAAATTGAGCGAAAGGAACCAGTTCTTCCAACTTTTACCACTGCTTAATTATTTAATCAAATGTGCCTCTTGAAGCCTTACCACAGGACAGGGTTGAATTTTAAGAAACTCTCATTATTGCCCTCACTTAATGTAGCTCTTCTTACTTTTCACACTTCATCAATAAACGTTAAGAATGTGTAACACGTATGTGTGTAAAGATATGAACAAGAAGAGATTTTGCTTTTAAATAAATCACATGCAAAGCTGAAAATATTTCCCAAAGACATCCTAGGGCAAATGAAGATCTAATCAGATGTATAAATAATGGAAAGATATGATGGTATGTGAGGCGCCTTCTTGCAAATGGCTCTGTGTGGCGATTGCACTCCTACTTTATTTAACACATGTAAACATCAGCTATCAAATGATCTAACCCATCTACTACATATTTGAGTTTGTCTGTGAATCTGTCTGTGTGTCTGTCTGTTTGTTCAAGAATGTCTCCTAAAGGGTAAGAGCTAAGACCATCAAATTTGGTATACAACTTCCCATATCATAAGTGGTTGTGCCAGAAAAACAGGGTGTGCTTGGAATGGGATTGCTTCTCAGAAAACCATACAGGAAAGAGACAGAATCACCAGGCAGTTGAAAGAGGCTGGCTGAAGGTGTTTGCACCCCCCCCCCCCAATCTGGCCTGCCCCAGCTTCGACACTCCAGTCTTCCCAGGCATCATTGGGGGGGGTGTGTGTGTGGAGCTGAAGCTCCTTCTCCCAGTCATACAGAAACATTGATGGCTGTTCCCCTTCATCAGGGAGTAAGGAGAAAGTGCATAGTTTGCTACATTCCTTAATCTTGCTGGGGAGCACAGAGAGCAGATTAACCTGGACATTCCCAGCTAGAGGACATATACCCCTCCTCCAGCTGTGCCTGTTGGAGCTGCAGTGGCCAAGGAGAGGCGTGTCTCACCTGGCCTCATGCTGCTGAAGTGAGAGAGGACAGAGATAAGTCCTCCATTCCTGGAGCACCCTGTATAACCTAAAATAAATGATCCTGGCAGCATTTGGGAGGTTTGCCATCTGTAAGCATTTTAACAAGTGGAAGTATCAAAGGGTCACAGCCATGAGCCCAGAACTATGAGAGGAGTGCTTGTAAATGTGAAGCTGTAGAGGAAGGGCAGAGAAGAGTAGTTTCTTGTGGAAGGAAAATGTGCCTATTTGGAGTGTTGGGCTGGGGAAGGCATCTCATCTTTACCACTCCATTGTCTCCCAGTGCTCCTGCTCTATTCACTGTAATAGAGGGAGCATATGTCAGTCTTCACAATAGTAACCTGTACCTTCAGAGCTGCTATACCTTTTGCAAGCAAATCAAAGGCAGGAGCTAATGAGACAGCAGAATAGGTGATTACTCTCCATACCCAGTTCCTCCACTCCCTGCCTTCTTCGACACATTCCAAGATCAGTGGATTGGACAGGGAGAGGGGAAGAAGAGGAGAACAGTGACTACAGCTTCCTACATTAAAAAAAAAATAGAGAGAGAGGAAGTGTCTCTCATTCAGTGTCTGGACTCTTTGTTCTAAACAAATTGTGAAAATTACTCATTAATGCACTTTTCTGCCTTCAAGAAATAAGAGATGCTCTTTGTTATCTCAGTGGCATTTCCAGAAAAGCAAGTATATTTGTGAGCTCCTTAGGACAGAAACAATTTTTACTTTGTGTTTTACAAAATATCAGTGCATTTATGGTACTTTGAAGCAGCTTAGTTTTTCAAGTGTGGAACCTTCACGGGATGTCCAAATGTCAAATTTCATATTGAATTAGTTATTAGGGTGGCATTTTGAAAAGTGCCTAGGGTCCAGATTTTTAAAGGTATTTAAGCACTTCTGCTCTCAGAGTTGCACCTAAATATACTAGGTCTAAGTCACTTAGATTCCATTGACTTTCAGTGACTTGTGTTCAAAACTCAATTAAGTACTTTTGAAAAACTCTACTCCTTAGACATTTATATGGACATGCGGTATGGACCTAAGTGCCCATCTGCAGAATTTAAGGCACCAGCTGTCAGGAATCAGGACTTGCAACAGAAACAATCTCCAGGCAACCTGGTGAGAGCAGCTGGCCTGTAGTAGGCTGTCTGGCTGGCTATGGTGCTTGATTGGCACAGATGGGTTCATGAGCCCAGCAGCAACAGTTCAGTGGCTGTTTGAGTCATTTGTCTATGGCTGTTATCATAGTACTTAGTTCTTCCCTGTCTCAGTACTGGGATTCTATCCCTGACATTTAGGCTACAGCTACACTATGAACTTTTTCCAGAAGAGGAAATGCAAATGGAGCACTTATTTGCATATCTCATGCTCTCATTTGCATATTCTCTTCCGATCTTTTTTGCGGAAGAGGTTGTGCACAAAAAGCTCTGTGTAGACGGCACCTTTTTGCGCAAAACCCACTTTTGCACAAGAACCCTTATTCCTCTGGTTCTTGCACAAAAGGGGGGTTTTGCACAAAAAAAGGCGCAGGCTACACAGCGCTTTTTTGCGCAAAAACCTCTTCCGCAAAAAGGATCGGAAGAGAATATGCAAGTGAGAGTGCAAGATATGCAAATGAGCACTCCATTTGCATTTCCTCTTTTGGAAAAAGTTTGGAGTGTAGCCGTAGCCTTAGTTTCAATTCTTTTCTTACTTTGTTTCTGGCTCTGATTCTTGGCTACTGATTCCTGCTCCAGAAACTGGGCTGACCAACCACATCCCAGTCACTGAGATCACCAGTTGCAATGTAGCACAAAATCTTCATTTGTATTTTATTGTACTTTTGTCAGATCATATGAGAAAGGAGCTAGATTTTGTGTTGTAGATTAGCTACACTGCAATCAGTACTTAGAAATTTTGCTTTCTTCAGGGAAAGTTTTCTCTGCTCAGTGTGTAGTAATAGTCAAAAAAGCAAATATAATATTAGAACCATCAGGGAAGAGATTGGTAATAAGACAGTAAATATAATACCACTATATAAATCTACGTTACGCTTACATTTTGAACTTTGTATACATTTCTGGTTGCTCCATTTTAAAAACGTATATATTAGAAGTGGAAAAGGTACATAGAAGGTTACAAAAATGATTAACGGTAAGAAATAGCTTCCATGTGAGGGGTGATTAAAAAGATTTGAACTGTTTAGCTTGGAAAAAAGAAGACTAAAGGAAAAATGAAAGACATCTATAAAAGCATGAATAGTGTTGAACGAGTGAAAAAGGAAGTGTTTTTTCAACTTTTTACCTCACGCAAGAATCAGGGGGAACCCAACGAAATGAATAGACAGCAAGTTCAAAACAAAGTAACACTTTAAAGGAAGCATAGTCAACATGTGGAAGTCATTACCTGGGGGAATTGTAAAATCAAAAAATATAACTTGGAAAAAAAATTAGGTAAGTTTAAGGATGGTATATAGTCCCATGGTCTATATGTCCCTTAGCCTCTGATAATCAGCTGCTGGGACTAGACAGCAGTAGATGGGCCTCTTGGTAATTGTTCTGTTATGTGCATTCTCTGCAAAGCGTTTGGCATGGCCACTGTTGTAAAGAGGGGATGCTGGGATAGGTGCACTATTGATTTAACTCAGTATGGTCAATCTTATGCTCTTATAATGGAGGGGACATGTAGAACATTGTCTATCCTGTACCCCTGTCCAGGAGCCAGACATTATCCTTGTTCTTTTCAGTCAGTAAACCTAAAGTCTGCTACAAACATTGGTTTGGAAGGAAGGATGAGGGTAGGGGCCATGTCCCAGGCTTCTCTCCATTCTTGCTTCAGTTTGCTTAAGTATTTTTCTGGTTTACTGAAACCTTAATCTCAAGGAATATGCGTCTCCATCACTTACACTGGCAATTGTATTTTGATGCAAAGACAAACACAACCCTCTCTTGGTGAAATAACAGTTAACTATTTCACTGACATAGAATAATTAGGCTAGCCTACTTCAACTCTATATTTCTGCTATAAAGAAATGGTGATTTTTAATTGAAAAAGTTACTGGGTGTCAGCCGGTGGTCAGGGCAGTGAGTGGTGTGTGTGTATTATACACCCGAGACTTCAACTGCTAGGACTGGGGTCCCTTAGCAGCGGGCAACCTGGAGGAGGTTGACGGGCGCCCGAAAGAGTTACAGGGAGAGCTTTACACCTCAGATTTTGACTGCTAGGATACACGATCCCTTCGCAGCGGGCAGCCTGGGGAGGCTGAGAGATGCCCCAACGGATCTGTCCCCTGGAAGCGACACGATCCAATGCTCAAGCTCTCCCTATATCTGTCCCTTATGACCGGCTGGAGTTTTTTTAAAATTGTGCTTGGTTCTGTTACAGCAACTGAAGGAGTCAGGTCACAGCTTAAACAGTTACTATTTTATTGTTACAGGGTAAACTTAGCTGTTAAATGCTACTACTGTGTTACAGATAACACAGCCACTACAAAGGACAGGACAGAAATTACACTAATAAGTCACTTACAGGTACCATGAAACCCTTTTTGGTTCTCTGAGCTCTTATTAAATGCATGCAAAATAGACACCTAGCAGGTACATATTCTCACCCCTGCGTTCCAGACTTGGCGTGGCCAGCGTCTTTCTCTCAATCCCTCAGGAAGAAGTAGGGCGAGGCTGGGCGTCCCACAGACCTCGGGAGACCAGCAATACCTGCCAGCAGGTATAGATGATTGGAGCTCAAATGGGGTGGGCTACTAAACCCCTCTTTATACCCCTTGGGTCACGTAGGCTTCTTCCTGGTCTCAAGTGGCCAATTAGGAAAAATGGCTTTGAATGCCAAGTTTCCCACGAAGGGTGCAAAGCATAAGAACATAAGAACATAAGAATGGCCATACTGGGTCAGACCAAAGGTCCATCGAGCCCAGCATCCCATCTGCCGACGGTGGCCAATGCCAGGTGCCCCAGAGAAGGAGAACAGAAGACAATGATCAAGTGATTTATCTCCTGCCATCCATCTCCTGCCCTTGTTATGAAGGCTAGGGCACCATACTTTATCCTTGGCTAATAGCCATTTATGGACCTAACCTGCAAAAATTTATCAAGCTCTTTTTTAAACCCTAATAGAGTCCTGGCCTTCACAGCCTCCTCGGGCAAGGAGTTCCACAGGTTGACTGTGCGCTGTGTGAAGAAAAATTTCCTTTTATTAGTTTTGAACCTACTACCCATCAATTTCATTTGGTGTCCCCTAGTTCTTGTATTATGGGAAAAGGTAAATAATTTTTCTATAATCACTTTCTCCACACCATTCATGATTTTATATACCTCTATCATATCGCCCCTCAATCGCCTTTTTTCCAAACTGAAAAGTCCCAGTCTCTCTAGCCTCTCCCCATATGGGACCCTTTCCAAGCCCCTAATCATCTTAGTCGCCCTTTTCTGAACCTTTTCTAATGCCAATATATCTTTTTTGAGGTGAGGAGACCACATCTGCACGCAGTACTCGAGATGTGGGCGTACCATAGTTTTATATAGGGGAAGTATGATATCTTTTGTCTTATTATCTATCCCTTTTTTAATAATTCCTAACATCCTATTTGCCTTACTAACTGCCGCTGCACACTGCGTGGATGTCTTCATAGAACTATCCACTATAACTCCAAGATCCCTTTCCTGATCTGTCGTAGCTAAATTTGACCCCATCATGTAGTACGTGTAATTTGGGTTATTTTTTCCAACATGCATTACCTTACACTTACCCACATTAAATTTCATTTGCCATTTTGCTGCCCAATCACTCAGTTTGCTGAGATCTTTTTGTAGTTCTTCACAATCCCTTTTGCTTTTGACTGTCCTGAACAACTTTGTGTCATCTGCAAACTTGGCCACCTCACTGCTTACCTCATTTTCTAGATCATTGATGAACAAGTTGAACAGGATTGGTCCCAGTACTGACCCCTGGGGAACACCACTAGTTACCCTCCTCCATTGTGAAAATTTACCATTTATTCCCACCCTTTGTTTTCTGTCATTTAACCAATTCTTGATCCATGAAAGGACCTTTCCTCCTATCCCATGACCACCTAATTTACGTAAAAGCCTTTGGTGTGGGACCGTGTCAAAGGCTTTCTGGAAATCTAGGTATATTATATCCACTGGGTGCCCCTTGTCCGCATGTTTATTAACCCCTTCAAAGAATTCTAACAGATTAGTTAGACACGACTTCCCTCTGCAGAAACCATGCTGACTTTTGCCCAACAATTCGTGCTCTTCTATGTGCCTTGCAATTTTACTCTTTACTAGTGTTTCTACTAATTTGCCTGGTACTGATGTTAAACTTATCGGTCTATAATTGCCAGGATCTCCTCTAGAGCCTTTTTTAAATATTGGTGTTATATTGGCCATCTTCCAGTCATTTGGTACCAAAGTGGATTTAAAGGATAGGTTACAAACCACTGTTAATAACTCCGCAATTTCACATTTGAGTTCTTTCAGAACCCTTGGGTAAATGCCGTCTGGTCCCGGAGACTTGTTACTATTCAGCTTATCAATTAATTCCATAACCTCCTCTAATGTCACTTCAATCTGAGTGAGTTCCTCAGATTTGTCACCTAAAAAGGCTGGCTCAGATTTAGGAACCTCTGTAACATCCTCAGCCGTGAAGACTGAAGCAAAGAAATCATTTAATCGCTCCGCAATGGCACTGTCTTCCTTGATCGCTCCTTTTATATCTTTATCATCCAAGGGCCCCACTGCTTTTTTAGCGGGCTTCCTGCTTCTAATGTATTTAAAAAACATTTTACTATCATTTTTTGAATTTTTGGCTAGCTGTTCCTCAAACTCTTTTTTGGCTTTTCTTACTACATTATGACACTTAATTTGGGAGTGTTTATGTTCCTTTCTATTTTCCTCACTAGGATTTGACTTCCACTTTTTAAAAGCTGCCCTTTTCTCTCTCACTGCCTTTTTAACATGGCTGTTTAGCCATGGTGGTTCTTTGTTAGGTCTCTTACTGTGTTTTTTTATTTGGGGTATACATTTAAGTTGGGCCTCTAGTATGGTGTCTTTAAACAGTTCCCATGCAGCTTCCAGGGATTTTAGTTTAATTACTCTCCCTTTTAGTTTCTGTTTAACTAGCTTCCTCATTTTAGTGTAATTCCCCTTTTTGAAATTAAATGCCAGAGTGTTTGACCGCTGCGGTGTTCTTCCCAACACAGGAATATTCAAAGTTATTATATTGTGGTCACTATTTCCAAGCGGTCCAGTAACAGTTACCTCTTGGACCAGATCCTGCGTTCCAGTCAAGACTAGGTCGAGAATCGACTCTCCCCTTGTGGGTTCCTGTACTAGCTGCTCCAAGAAGCAGTCATTTAAGGCATCAAGAAATTTAATCTCTGAATCCCGTCCTGAGGTGACATGCACCCAATCAATATGGGGATAATTGAAATCTCCTATTATTACTGTGTTTTTTATTTTGGTAGCCTCTCTAATCTCCCTTATCATTTCAGCATCACTATCACTGTCCTGGTTAGGTGGTCGGTAATATATTCCTAATGCCATATTCATATTAGAGGAATGAATTGTTATCCATAATGATTCTATGGAACATTTTGATTCCTTTAGGATTTTTACTTCATTTGATTCTATATTATCCTTCACATATAGTACCACTCCGCCACCCGCACGACCTGTTCTGTCTTTCCGATATAATTTATATCCCGGTATGATAGTGTCCCACTGATTGTCCTCATTCCACCATGTTTCTGAGATGCCTATTATGTCAACTTCCTCCTTTGATATGAGGTACTCCAGTTCACCCATCTTATTAGACAGACTCCTAGCATTAGTGTAAAAGCATGTTAGAAAACTACCACTATTTATATGTCCGCCTTTCACAGACACATTGGATTTTTTTATGCACGATTGTTTCACATCTGATCTTGCCCATATATTATTTCCCACGTTCCCTATCTGACTAACTTCTAGGGAATCCCTACCTATGGAGCCTCGTGTAAGAGAAGTCTCCGTCCGATCCAGGTGCTCCCCCGCACCAATCGGCTTTCCCCCACCTCTTAGTTTAAAAACTGCTCTACGACCTTTTTAATGTTTAATGCCAGCAGTCTGGATCCACCTTGATTTAGGTGGAGCCCATCATTCCTGTATAGGCTCCCCCTACCCCAAAAGTGTCCCCAGTTCCTAATAAATCTAAACCCCTCTTCCCTGCACCATTGTCTCATCCACGCATTGAGACTCTGAAGTTCTGCCTGTCTATCTGGCCCTGCGCGTGGAACTGGAAGCATTTCAGAGAATGCCACCAAAGATGTTCTGGATTTCAGTCTCTTTCCTAGTAACCTAAATTTGGCCTCCAGAACATCTCTTCTACCCTTCCCTATGTCATTGGTACCAACATGTACCACGACGACCGGCTCCTCCCCAGCACTGCCCATAAGTCTGTCTAGATGCCTCGAGAGATCCGCAACCTTCGCACCAGGCAGGCAAGTAACCATACGGTTCTCCCGGTCATCACAAACCCAACTATCTATATTTCTAATGATCGAATCCCCCACTACTAAAACCTGCTTCTTCCTAACAGCTGGAGCTCCCTCCCCCGGAGAAGTATCCTCGGCACGAGAGGATACAACATCACCCTCTGGAAGGAGGGTCCCAACTATGGGATGGTTTCCCTCTGCTCCCATCGACTGCTCTCCTTCCCTGAGCCTTTCATCCTCCGTAACAGCATCAGGACTGTCAGATTGGAGGTGGGACAGCCCTACTATGTCCCGGAAAGTCTCATCCACAAACACCTCTACCTTCCTTAGCTCCTCCAGTTCAGCCACCCTGGCCTCCAAAGCACGCACTCGGTCTCTGAGGGCCAGGAGCTCCTTGCATTGAGGGCACACATACGCCACCCACCCACAGGGTAGGTAGTCATACATACTGCACTCGACACAATAAACAGGATAGCCCCCACTCTGCTGCTGGGCTTCTGCCTCCATTTCCTACTCTAATTATATATGAGGGTTAATTAAATGTTTCAGATAGAGGTTGTTATAAAGGATTTAGTTTAAGGGCAATAGAAGTCACTGGCTCCCCCCCTAAACTCCCCTCTCAAAACTCCCTCCTGTTAGCACTCACCCTGTCCGCGAGCACCCGGTCGCAAAGCTCCCTGGTCGCTTACCAGCAGGGTTTAAGTGCTCGGCCTCCCTGATAGCTCCTCCCTCTGCCTACAGCTCAGCCAATCAGCACACGGTGTTTCAATTCAAACCTAATCAGCTTCCAACTGCCTGCCTGCCTGCCTGAGCACACGGCTCCCATTTCCTTGGGGGTCTATTTTGACCCCCCCCCCCTTTTTCTCCACTTTGGCAGGCCGGACCTTCATCTTTCCTGCTGCTGCTGCTCTCCCCAAAGAAGAGACGGTAAGGGGGCTGCTTTAAAGCAGCCCCTGGGGTTTTCCTCTCCCCACAGCCTGCCTGGTGCTGGGGAGGGGAGATTAGGGGCCCTTTCCATCAGGGCTCCTGGGTGGGGGGGCTGATGCAGCTCCTTTGGGGTGATGAGGGCAGGGGGTGGCTTACCTCCCCCTAGTTCATCGGCCCTCACACTTCTCCTGCTGCTCCCTCTCCAAGCCCCGGTTGCTGTAGGGGCCTTTCCATTCTCGGCCCCACTGCTTGTCTCCTTGCCCTTCTCTGCTCTTCTGGGCCTTGCAGCAGGTACTGTGGGCCTGCTGCTCAGGTGCCTGTGGGTACACTGTTTCCCTTTCCCTCAGCAGTGTCTCCTCCCTCTTCCCACCCTTGAACAGGCATCCTTTAACTGCCTGTCTTCCCACTCCACTGCTTGTCCCATCCACCCCTTTGGGTGCCAGTGCTTCCCCCCCCCCCCGCTTTCTTTTGTTAGGCGCTTGAGCTTCCCCCTCCTTTTAGTTACTCTTCCCACACACACAGCTTCACTTGTCCCCATGTCCTTTTAATGATTATTTACCCCTCATCTCCCCAGTGCAGCCGGAGGAGCCACTCTTTCCATTCTGTGCTGGGAGCTGTATTCCTTACACCTTTTCCCCTTCCCTTTCTTCTGAATTATCACCCTCCCACCCCACTTCCAGCCTAGTGGGGGGGAGTGGTAAATCTCCTTCCTCCCCTCCTCTTTCTCTCCCTGTTCCCTTCCCTGGTGTTTTTTTTTTTGGTTCTCCCCTAATTGTTTGTTTTGTCCTTTCCTCCCTACCCATGACCACAACGAAGGGGTTGTCGGATGACACCCCATGCAGAACCTTCCCCACCCCGCCCTAAAAACAACAACTCCTCTGAGGCTGCCGGGCCCCCCGTCACTACGGTAAAGGGGGCGGACATGGACGAGGACCCCGGGGCCTCGACCGCTTCTGCCGCGGCACCTCCGGCTACCATCAAGAATGCCCCCCTGAGGGGTAGGAAGGGCCTGGGGACCAAAAAGGGCAAGAGCCCCGCCCGGAAGGCAAAACCTCCTGAGGCGAGGGCTCACTCCCCGGCCGCGACCCACATGTTGGCCGCGGCTCCCCCTCCTTCCCGCTCCCCTGTTCCTTCCACCAGCTCTGGGGGCAACGGTGTCCCGGGCCCCAGGGCGTACGCCCAGGTGGCCGCCACCCCCCCGCCTGTCGCCTCCCAAGCCGCCTCCCGGAATACCATCCCCGGCGGCCGCGGCCCCTTTCCCACCCTGACCAGGAGGCATGGGGTCCGTTGTCTCCTGGTGGCGGCCTCGCCCCACGTGGAGACCTACGTGCGAGCGTTGGCACGCGTGGTGGGGCCCGCGGCCGTGGTGGCGGCCTCTAAGATGTTCGGGAAGGTGGTCTTCTTCCTGGCGTCCGAGGCCGCCGCCCAGAAGGCGGTGGAAAGGGGTTTGGCGGTGGGGGGAGTCCACGTTCCCCTCGAGCCTTTGGAGGACCTGGGCGTACGGGTGGTTTTGTCCTCTGTTCCTCCCTTCCTCCCCAATGCCGCCCTACTGCCTTTCCTCTCCACCCTGGGGAGGCCTCTGTCAGTCCTGAGTCCCCTTCCTCTGGGCTGTAAAGACCCGACCCTCCGCCACGTCCTTTCCTTTCGCCGGCAGGTACAAATCCTACTACTGCCGGCGGGACGTGGCGGAGAAGCCCTGGAAGGGTCATTTCTGGTGCCCCATCAAGGGGCCCGGTACCGGGTGTACTACACCATGGGGGAGGCCCGGTGTTTTCTCTGTCGGGCGACGGGGCACGTCCGAAGGGACTGCCCCCTGGCCCGGTTTGGAGAGGCACCCGGGACCCCCGATGCCCGGGAGGGCACCGGCCCTACCATCGCCGGTGGCCCTGACAGTCCGGACCCTGGGGTCGCCCCTCCTCCAACCGTGACCGTCGTCAATCCCGCTCGGGTTCCGCAGGGCCCAGACGAGCGTGCGGGTGCTGATGCTGCCACCGCCAAAAGCGGCAAGGCTGGGCCCGCGGAGGAGAGGGCGGCGGGGTCAGTGACGGGACTCGGGCAGGACCTACCTCGGGGGGAGGTATCCTTTTCCCCTGCTGCCCAGCCCCCATCTACCCTTGCCCCCCCGACGCTGCCCTTGTCCCCTGGCTCTTCCTCCATTCAGGCCCAGCCCTCTTCCTCCGAGGGATGGGAGCTCGCAATGGGGAAGCGCCGAAAGCGTGCTCGGCGTTCCACCCCGCCCTCTGAGGGGGAGGACAATCTCCCTGTACCCATGGGGGTGGACGCTGGGGCCATTCCACCCTCTGAGCCCGCAAGCGATTCACAGCACCACGAAGCGGTCGAGGTGACTGCGGCGGACGCGGGAGAGGTGAACACCTCCCTCCCGGGGTCCCTGCAAGAGGGGGTGTCCATGGAGGATGCTCCCACTGTTCCCGCCTCCACTGAGGGGGCGGCCGCTGACCTTGCCACCGACAGAGATCAGCACCTGGTGGCGGGCGGCGGGCTCGCCTTCCTCTCTCAGGAGGTGGAGGCTTTGGGGCTGACCCCGGCTGCCTCGGAGGGGGATCATCAGGTCCTGGAGGGACAACAACCGACCTCTCCTTCCCCTTCCGACCCGCTGCTATCCCTTCTCCCTGCCTCTGAGTTGCCCCGGGGTGCGACCGTCTGCCCGGCCATCGACAACACCTCGGCCGCGGCCGCGGCCGCGGCAACCCTTGAGGCTCTCAGCGGGCGGGAGATCCCGTTAATATCTGTCCCCCCCGGCGCTGAGGCCTCCGGTGCTGCACTCTCTGTGGCACTGGAGCTCAGCGCTGGGGAGACTATTACTACCCCTACCGCTGCCATCGATTCTCTGCGCTGCGAGGAGGCACCGCACCCCGGTGCCTCCTCTGCTGAGGCATCTCGCCCTGCTCCTTCTCCTGCTCCCTATTCAAACGCCCTCTCAATCGAGTTTCCCACCCCTCTTCCTCCTCCCCGCCATTCTTGTCTCTTCCCTAATCCCTCACCTCTTCCTCCCCCTACTCTCCTTCCTCGTCTCCCTCCTTTTCCCGATCCCCTCCCTGAACTCTTTTCCTCCCCTTACTCTGTTACTGCCGCCCCTGGGGTTGCCACGTTTAGTCCAGACGTTGGCCCCCGGGAGGCGGTTTTCGTTTCTTCTGCTCCCAGCACATCTGGGGCTGATCTCTCTCCGCCACTGTCCTCTCAGCAGGGACCTCAAACGCCCTGCGTCCCCGTGCCGATGGGTCGCGGGGCTCACGGAGGGGTCTGGCCCCAAGGCGTTCGAGGGCCCGAGGCCCCGACGCCAGACGCGCTGAAGGGCGAGATGCGTGTTTTCTTGGAAGACATCCGTGGCTCCAAGAACAAGGTCGCTCTCGCCCTTCAGCGCTGGGGAGATTTTCATCTCATCTTGCAAATAGTCAGAGCCCTCTTGCGGGAGGGTAAAGGGACCGGGCGGCGGGGGGCCGCGGCTTACCAGCGGGTCCGCAGCTTCCGTGACGCCCTGCTCACTTTTGGGAACGGTCACGGTTTGCTGCGGGGCCCGATGGGGGCCGTCGGCACTCCTGCCAATCAGGATCTTCCCCAGCCCTCTCGATGCCGCCGCTCATCTTTGCCACTCTAAACACCCGGGGCTGCGGGTCGGGCCTCCGTACGTGTCAGGTCCTCTCCTTCCTCCGGAGGGGCAGGTACTCCGTCATATTCCTCCAGGAGACCCACACAGCTCCGGCCACCGAGGCTAGCTGGCGGCTGGAGTGGGGGGACAGGGTTTATTTTAGCCACCTGTCGGCCCGTCAAGCCGGGGTGGCTACCCTGTTCTCCCCGAACCTGCAGCCCGAGGTGCTGGGGACCGCCGAGGTCGTGCAGGGTCGCCTGCTGCATCTCCGGGTTCGGACGGAAGGGCTGACACTAAATCTCGTCAACATCTACGCCCCGACGTCCGCCCCGGAGAGGCTCCGCTTCTTTCGGCAGGCGTCGGCCTTCCTCGGCACTTTGGATCCTCGCGAGTGCCTGGTCCTGGGCGGAGACTTCAACTGCACCCTCGAGGAGCGGGACCGTACGGGGCTCGAGCAGTGCCCGGCCGCCGCGGACGTCCTCAGGGAGATAATAGACCATCACTCCCTGGTGGACGTCTGGCGAGACCTCCACCTGGGCGAGGAAACGGTGTTTACCTACGTCCAGGTGGCGGGTCGTCGGTCTTTCCACTCCCGGTTGGACCGCATTTATGTGTCTCGTCATCATCTCTTCCGGGCCCACTCCTCCGGCATTCGGCCGGCCCCTTTCTCGGACCACCACTTGGTGGCCGTACGGGCTTCTCTTTCCTCGGAGAGGCCGGGGCCGGCCTATTGGCATTTCAATAACAGCCTGCTGGAGGACGTGGGCTTCGTAGCGTCCTTCCGGGAGTTCTGGCTGGCCTGGCGCGGGCGGCGGTGCGCCTTTCCCTCGGCGCGGCGGTGGTGGGATGTGGGGAAGGTGCGCACGCGGCTCTTCTGCCGTGACTACGCCCGGGGGGCCAGCCGGCGGAGGGATGCGGCGATAGAGCAGTTGGAACGGGAGGTTTTAGAGCTAGAGAAGCGGCTGGCCACCGGCCCCGAGGATCCGCCCCTCTGCGGAGCGTACCGGGAGAAGCGGGAGGAGCTCCGGGCACTCGAGGACCTTCGAGCCCGGGGTGCCTTTGTTCGTTCTCGCATCCGTCTCCTTCGGGAGATGGATCGAGGCTCCCGCTTCTTCTACGCCCTGGAGAAAAAGAGGGGGGCCAAAAAACACGTCCTCTGCCTTCTGGCGGAGGACGGCACCCCCCTCACGGATCCGGTGGAGATGCGCGAGAGGGCTCGCGCCTTCTACGCCTCTCTCTTCTCCCCGGATCCGACCGACGCCGACGCCCGCAGGGTTCTCTGGAACGAACTCCCGACGGTCAGCGCGGGCGACCGGGACCGGCTAGAGCTGCCTCTCTCTCTGGCCGAGTTCTCGGAAGCCCTCCGTCTCATGCCCACCAATAAATCCCCGGGCATGGACGGGCTGACCGTGGAGTTCTACCGCGTGTTCTGGGACGTCCTCGGCCCGGACCTTGCTAGCGTCTGGGCCGAGTCCTTGGAGAGCGGGGTCCTCCCTGTATCGTGCAGGCGAGCCGTGATCGCCTTGCTGCCCAAGAAGGGGGACCTCCGCGATCTGAGGAATTGGCGTCCCGTCTCGCTCCTCAGCACGGACTATAAAATTGTCGCCAAAGCCATCTCCCTAAGGTTGAAGTCCGTGCTGGCGGACGTGGTCCATCCAGACCAGACCTACACCGTCCCGGGCCGAACCATCTTCGACAACCTCTTTCTGGTCCGGGATCTCTTAGAGCTCGGGTGTAGGGACGGTCTGTCGTTCGCCCTCCTGTCCTTGGATCAGGAGAAGGCGTTCGACCGGATGGACCACGGGTACCTCCTGGGCACCCTGCGGGCCTTCGGCTTCGGGCCCCATTTTGTGGGGTTTCTCCAGGTGCTGTACGCCTCCGCAGAGTGCTTGGTCAAGCTCAACTGGACCCTGACCGCACCGGTCAGCTTCGGGCGGGGAGTACGTCAAGGCTGTCCGCTGTCGGGCCAGCTGTACGCTCTGGCCATAGAGCCCTTCCTCCGTCTCCTTCGCAAGAGGTTGACGGGGTTGGCGCTCCGTGAGCCGGAGAAGAGGCTGGTCCTGTCGGCGTATGCCGACGACGTGCTCCTCGTGGTCCAGGACCCGGGAGACCTGGCGCGGGTGGAGGCTTGCCAAGCCGTCTACTCGGCGGCCTCCTCCGCCCGGGTCAACTGGGTCAAGAGCTCTGGCCTGGTGGTAGGGGCCGGGTGGCAGGCGGGCTCCCTCCCACCCGCGCTTCAGGCCATCAGGTGGAGCGCGGGTCCGCTGCTCTATCTCGGCGTTTTTCTTTCTGCCACGCATCCCTCCCCGCCGGAGAACTGGCAAGGTTTAGAGGCCAGGGTGGTCGAGCGGTTGCAGAGATGGACGGGACTGCTCCGGTGCCTCTCCCTGCGTGGGAGGGTACTGGTACTCAACCAATTGGTCCTGTCCATGCTCTGGCACCGCCTCGGCACCCTGGTCCCGCCCCCGGGCCTCCTGGTCCGTATCCAGCAGCTCATGCTGCGGTTCATCTGGCCAGGACTGCATTGGGTCTCTGCAGGGGTTCTCCATCTCCCCCGGAGGAGGGAGGGCAGGGCCTGACGTGTTTGCGCACGCGGGTTCACGTCCTCCGCCTCCGGGCCCTGCAGAGACTCCTATTTGATGCAGGTAGTCCGGCATGGAGCACGCTTGCGCACGCTTTCCTTCGCCGCCTCCGAGGGCTCCGATACGACCGGCAGCTCCTTTATCTGAGAGGTCTTCCGCGAGACCTCTCCGGGCTGCCGGCCTTCTACCAGGACCTCCTCCGGACCTGGAAGCTGCTTGCAGCGACCAGGTCCTTGGGAGCCACCGTGGGGGCAGACCTCCTCGCGGAGCCCCTGCTACACAATCCCCATCTACGTGTGCAGGCGGCGGAGTCCCCCTTGGTGCGCCAGAGGTTGGTCCTGGCAGAAGTCACCAGAGTCGGAGACCTCCTGGACTACGACCGGGGAGACTGGGTGGATCCTCAGGCGCTCGCCCAGCGCATGGGGCTCTCCACCCTACGTACTCCCCGGCGCGTACTTCAGGAGGTGAAGGACGCTTTGCCGCCCACTGCTCGGGTGTACCTAAACAAAGTCCTGCGAGAGGGTGCACCCCGCCCACCCCTTACCCCCGGCCCTCCCGATCTCTCCATCGGCCCCCAGCCCCGCGTACCTTCCCGACCTCCTCCCCTTCGTCACCTGAGCCGGCTGCACTCGCTGCGGCCAGTCCCCTTCCGAACCGCGCCAAAGAGTCACCTGTACACGCTCGTGCTTCACGCGCTCCACTTCCCCACCCTCGTGTCCCGCCCAGACACCAAGTGGCGGGACCTCCTACCATCAATAGAGGGTGGGGAGCCCCGGTGGGCCAGCCTCTATTCGACTTTGGTTCCACGACCCACCGGGGACATCTGTTGGAGAATCCTGCACGGCGCGGTGAGCACGGGCGTGTACTTGGCGCGGTTCACCCCCACCCCCGAAACGTGCCTCTTCTGTGGCGTGAGGGAGACCCTGGCGCACATCTACCTCGAGTGCGCCAGGTTACAGCCCCTCTTTCGGCTCCTCCAGAACCTCCTGTTGAGGTTCTGGCTGCATTTTTCCCCCCACTTGTTAATTTACGCACACCCCATCCGTGGCCCCACAAAGTCGCGGGACCTCCTGGTCAACCTCCTCCTGGCAATTGCCAAATCGGCAATCTATAAAACCAGGGAAAAGAGGTTGGCCGGGGGAGGGGCCTGCGACTGTGGGGCCTATTTCCGTTGCTGTATCCGCTCACGTATCCGGGCAGAGTTCCAATGGGCAGCGTCCGCTGGCTCTCTCGAGACCTTCGGGGAGCAGTGGGCGCTGTCCGGGGTTCTCTGCTCGGTATCCCCATCCGGCTCCCTCGTTTTAGCCCTTTGACCCTCACACCCGTCCCTGTTTTTTTCATTATTTGTCCCCAGTAATTAGTTGGTTCTCCTGGGTTCTGTGGTCCTCCCCGCAGGCTGGGGGGAGGTCCTTTTGATGTGGGCGGGCTAACGCCCGCCCACCTCCCGGACACCAAATAGTGCCTGAGCACACGGCCTTTCAAACAAACAAACAAACACACTCAGCTCAGCACTCCAAACGCTCCAAACAAACAAACAAACTCCAAACAAACAAACTCCAAACAAACACACACAAGCCCAAAACCTCCAAATATAAGCAGCCACTTACCCAAGGTGCTTTAGTTTGCTCCTTCCTTCTCCTCCTCCAGGAGAGCCTCTCAAAACTCCCTCCTGTTAGCACTCACCCTGTTCGCGAGCACCCGGTCGCAAAGCATAATTCACACCTGGGAAAATGCAGACAATGGGCACCTCTAGTATGTGATGGGCGAAGATTCCTCTCCTGGGACAGTGTAGGCGTGTCAATTACTGGTGCTAGCCATCAGGGCGGCGGGAGGTCCCCTGGTCGTCAGCTAGCCCATTTACTGTCTGGTTTCTGTTTATTAGAGTCAGGGACAAGCAGCACCCCTGCGTTCCCAGGGCATCAAAGGCTGACTGCCTTTCTCTTGCTCTCTGGGCGGGGGGGGGGAAACAAGATGGGGTTCATGTCTGGCTACACTGGGCTAAATCCACAGCTGGCATAAATTGACAAAGCTCAGTTGAAGTCAATGGAACTTTACCAAATAACACCAGCTAGTGATTCTGGCCCATTTCTTTAACCAGTGGGGGAAAAAAAATTGAACTTGTGAGCAACTCTGCCCTTGATTCATAACTGTGTGCAAAGTTATTGCAGGTCACAGTGCATTTTCACATGCATGATGCTGATTGTACTTCATTACAAACAGTGACATTTTGGCATTATTTTGCAAAGTCATTTCTTTTATTTTATTTCAGATACGTTTTGGAGAGTTGTTTTGCCTTTTCTTTAAATTCTATTTGAACAATTTAACTCCCCCCCTCAAAAAAACCTTTCATGTTTGTAAAAATGTTTACTAAGTAATATCAATAAATAAGTAGCCCTCTCAGAAATATGTATCTATCTATAACTTTAGTCCTTTTTGGTTCAAAAAAGGAAGAGCATTAATTACTACTTAAAAATACCAGAGCTAGATGATTTAACATGGAAGTATCAGAGTCACCCCAGAAAAACTGTCATGCAACCAACAGCTTGTGTTTAAAGAGACATAGAACCTTTTTGACACTGAAAATAAAAAAAAAAGAGAGATACAAGATTTGAACTCTGAACATTTTTTTTTCTTCCGGTATTGGTTTTAACTTTTACATTTAGTTTTAATGAAAGAATAATCATGAATTGCAATATCGGAAGGAGGGTTTCTTATAGGCAATTAAAGGAAAATCTGAGACATTTAACAAAAAAAGCAGCACTTTAGGAGATAACAGTGATTTGATCAAAATTGCCAAATCCATTTAACACCATTAAGGAGGCCTCAAATGGATGTAGCCATATTTGATCAATTCTAAACATGAATTTGCACTTATATCATCAATGGAAATGGTGTTACTAATGTGATTTTTGGTTACTGGAGAGAAATAGATCATGAGTGGATTGGCTGCATTATATTATGTAGCAGTAAAAATGTTTGAGTATAGTGATAGACTCACTTTCACCTGCTTTTTAGTCTATGAAAGTAAGTGGAGGAGGGAGGGGTCTTCAATTTTTAGATGTTACAGGAAATATTTGGCTTGAGTTAGAAATTATGGGTCTGATTCTGATTCACTAAGGCATCTTTACACAGCTCTAAAATCGTAAAAGGGCCTTGAAGTTGGAGTAAATTACATTTGAGTCCCCCTAAAACTGTCATATAGATGTAAAGGGGCCTAGAATAAATGAGAATGAGGCCCTCAGTCTCTCATTCTAGTGACTGGAAAGAGTGCAGAGGCATCATTTAAATGCCAAAGGCTGATAAACATGGACCACACAGAAAATGTATTAGCAGAATGTTGAAAAAAATGCTAACTACTGCTCTTTTGTTTGATGGGTGATATTTAAAATGGAAGGCATTGATAATCCCTTGAAATATTCTGATGGGCAGAGAGGAAGATTTTGGGAGCTATGTTTAAAGAAAGTTATTTGAGGCTTAAGGCATCTCCATAGCTCCATATGAGATACTGTTGGGGGATAATCATAAAGTTTTTATAATAACACTATTTTATTTCAGATGAATGTGCCATAATTTATCAATGTTTTAAATGACATTCCATTCTTTGGTTGAAGAATGCATGATTTTAAATCTATATCTGTATCTATATCTATCTATTGCTGGCCACAAAAGACAAGCTTGTGTGTGTAGTGTAGTGTAGGAAATGTAAACCAGAGAAAACACTCTAGTGACCAAGTCAATATACTTTCTAATCCTTAAGGACTTTAAAGTTACAGGTTGCACCTCCCTAAACTGGGACTCTCTTATCCAGCAATAATTCATGGTCTGGCAGGACCACAGATGTTGCAGAATGAGAGAGCTCTGGGGAAGGAGAGCCAGCAGCTCAGAGCCCCATGGAAGGTTGATGGTAGGCTGATGGTAGTTGATCAGCTAGGCTGATGGTAGTGGGGCCAGGGCCTCAGTAGACCAGCAGCACTAGCGGAGCCATGGCAGCGGGGCAGGGATAGCCTGTGTGTGCCGGCCCAGCAGCAGGATTGTGCCACAGCAGCCCTAGTGGGCTGCGTGCCAGCTCAGCAGTGGGGACAGAGCTGCAGCAGCTTGGCTGGAAGTAAGGCTGGGTTGCAGCAGCCTGTCAGGGGAAGCCTGTCTAGGGTTACAGCAGGTCGGCAGCCCAATCCAGCAGTGGAACTGGTGCTGTAGCAGCGGGGCTAGTGTTGCGCACTGCCATACCAGCAGTGGGGCTGGAGCAGCAGTTATGGTAACAGGGCCGGGGCAGCAATGTCACCCGACCAGCTGCTGGGCTGAAGATGCCAGTGGCAAGGAAAAGGGCAGCAGGCTGAGGGGCCAAGTGGCAGGGGACCTTCCCAGGTCCATCAAATTCCCTCATACAGGACCATTCATGTCCCAAGAGTGCCAGACTAGTGAGGTCCAACCTGTATTGCTAAAGCAAACTTGCAGCTTTTTTGATAGCACTGTAAGTGGTAAACAGGAGGATAATGTTAAAGAATATACATAAATATCTAGTCTGCATGTCCCATCTAGTGGCCTTTCTTAAAATATTAAAGTGGAGTGAAAGATTCGTCTGTTGCCAGCAGCGTTCCCTATTCTGAAGTTCTGAAGATAGAAAATATCTCCAGAAATGGACTATCCAGCCAGTGGAACTTTTAAGGATTCCCAGATGACCATAATTCTACAAAGAAGATAGAGGGGTTCTGTTAAGGCAGAAAGGAGCAAAAGGGTTAATATATAACCGCTGAATATCTGTCACAGAAAAGAATTCAATATGGGCATTTTACAGTTCTCTTGATATGCTTCATCCTTGTTAGGATCAGCATTTCCACCTGCACTGAGAATCAGATTCAAGTCCCCTTAATGGTTTGGGACTATGCCTGACTCATCTGTTATGATGCTATTCAAATAGGTGAAGGCAAAAACTCCAACTGTTTTTGTAACTGTCTTCCTATTCACTTTCATATAAGAGAAGGTAGGTAAACGTCTCTGTCCCAGATACATTTCAATATAGAAAAATTAAATTGTTTCTTATTCCCTAGGGAAATATTTTATCACCCAAGTTAATTAAAAGTGCCAGCAACCAAGCTGTCATGCTAAATCAGGAAATAAATAGCTGATTTGAGTGCCTAAATATTTTTTCATTGCATACCTAAAGAGACTGATTCACAATTGTATTATTCAAGTTTTACATGATCTAACACCACAAAGCTTTTGTTATAAATGAAACAAAAGCTTTTGTTATAAATGAAAGCCAAGTGTTCCAGAACTCCAGAAACTTTTGACTGTGGATCAAAGAAAATCTGTAAAATAGCAAACACTGCTGGATTTTGATCAGACTGTTCTCTTCTTTCTCTGGGAAGTAACCTGTATTTGTCAGAAGGCCAAACATTTATAGACTTAATAATATGATTCTTATTTATTATCTGTTAAGTGGGAGCTGACTGTGTGGCCCTGGCTTCCCTGAGATTCTCATTGCTAGTAAAAGCATTTAGGTCAGAATACCACCTAAATAGGCAGTCAGCTCAGTGAGAACATATAGCTTTACAAAAGTGCAGATAAAGAAAGGTAATTGCAATGAAAATAACTGGAGAATAAATGCTTTGATAAGATCAAAACACAGAAAGCTTTGAATCCAGTCTTCAATATCTGCAAAACCAGAATTCAGTATTTGCATTTGGTGTAGGCATATAACAAAGTGCATAAAATGAATAATAGGTCTGTGCAACTGTGGATGCATCTGCACAGCAGGGTTTAACTAGAAATAAGCTATGCAAATTGAGCTACGTCAATTGTGCAGCTTATTTCAATATAGCTTATTTCGAAATTGGGAGCGTCTACACAGCACTTATTTTGAAACAGAGCACTCTTCCTCCGACTTCCCTTACTTCTCATATAATGAGGGTTACAGGAGTTGGACTAAGAAGTCCCCCAGCTTATCAGTATTTTGACATTATTTCAAAATAACTGCCTGCTGTGTTGATGCCGACTAAGTTATTTATAAATAACGCTAGTTATTTTGATATAATGTTGCTGTGTAGACTTACCCTGTGTCATACAGGGATGCCTTCCATTCTAATAATTAGCAGCAAATTATTTATTTAATAAATGTATCCATCTCATCTGTTTTCAACTTATCAGTTTACACGTCTCTCAAATGTGTTATTTGTTAAATCTTCACTTGAATATGGTTTTAAAGCTGTTAGTTAAACATCTTTGATATCAGACAGTTGAAATTTGAACTGTTTTCTAGCTTTGTTTGGACATTAGTATAGTTTATGGTAGTAGTATAGTTCTTTCATTGTATGAGTATGATCCTGGAGATGAAATCCTGGCCTCATTGGGTTCAATGGGAATTTTTCCACTGAGTACAATGGAGACATGATTTCACCCTTTGAATCTGATTTCTGGTTCCAATACTCAAGTTGGTTGTAGAAGCTCTTTACACCAACATTCCACACAAGGATGGATTACTAGCTGTCAGGAACACTATCCCAAATGATGCCACAGGGCACTTGATGCCTGAACTATGTGACTTTGTCCTCACCTACAACTTTTTTCAATTTAGGGACAATTTATACCTTCAAGTCAGCAGGACTGCTATGGGCACCCGCATGGCCCCACAATATGCCAACATCTTTATGGCTGACCTCGAACAACCTTTCCTCAGCTCTCATCCTTTAGCACCCTTTCTCTATGTATATTATATTGAGGACATCTTCACCATATGGACCCATGGAAAGGAGACCTTTGAAGAATTCCACAGGGATTTCAACAATTCCCGCCCCACCATCAACCTTAGCCTGTACTAGTGCAAGAGGTCCACTTCATTGACACTACCGTACAATTAAGTGATAGCCACATTAACACTGCCCTATGTCAGAAACATCACATAATCGATTGTTTACAACCAGGCCCTTAGAAACAACCAGATTTTCTCTAATCCCACAAACAGATACAAATACCTACAAGATCTTTATCAGGCATTCTTGAAACTTAAATACCCACCTGGGAAAGTGAAGAAACAGATGAGTATGCAGGAATCTGCTTTTTCAAGACAAGCCCAACAAGAAAAATAACAGAACACTCTAGTCATCACCAATAGCCCTCAGCTCAACCCCCTCCAGCACATCATTGACAATCTACCACCTATCCTGGAAAATGATCCCTCACTCTCACAGGCCTTGGGAGACAGACCAGTCCTCTCCTATAGACAACCCCCTAACATGAAGCAAATCATTTTCAGCAGCCACACATCACTCCTCAGACTCAGGAACCTACCCCTGCAATAATCCACACATCAGTACAAGTAATACCATCACAGAACCTAACCACATAAGACGCAACATCAGGGACTCATACAACTGTACATCCTCTAATGTGATATATGGCATCAAGTGCCAGCAATGCCCCGCTGCCATGTATATTAGCCAAACTGGTCCGTCTCTAAGACAAAGGATAAATGGACACAAATCAGACATCAGGAATGTTTACACACATAAACCTGTAGGGGAACATTTTAACCTGCATAGTCACTCATTAATGGATTTAAAAGTAGCCATTCTTCTTCAAAGGAATTTTACAAGCTAATTACAGAGAAAGTGTGCGGAACTGACCTTCATATGCAAATTTGACACTGTTTTCCTGGGCTTGAACAAAAACATTAACTGGATGTTGTATTTAAAACTACATTTCCATGCATTTAAGGCCTCATTTGCAACAAAAGCTAATTATGGGAAATGTCCAGCCCAATGAATTAGCCTCATTAGCACCAGTACTACCATTGACAGATAATTTTCCCCCTTTCTTTTCTGTTATAAATTCTGGGTTTCTATTATTTCCAGTCAAGCTTCCAGCTCACCTGAAGAAGTGGGTTTTGCCCATGAAAGCTCATGAGAATATATATATATATATATATATATATATATATATATTTGTTAGTCTCTAAGGTGCCACGGGACTACTCATTGTTTTTCAAGTTTACAGGTTCACATGGTTGCCATTTGTGTGATTTCTCATATTTGCTTAAAATATACTCTTTGGATGAACATTTTTCCTTGTAAACATGTTTAGTAAAATAGTTGAGGAAAATGCATGAAGACGGGCAAAGGACATAAACATTGGCAAACCAGTTCTGCCTTTTGGTCAAATGAGTATTCACAGAATAAAAAGAATGTAGGTACTTATAGGTACTGCATTCCTCTTTAAACCTGTGATAACATTGGTGACTATAACACAAATGTTGGTTAGTTCATGTGAAAGACACTTTTTTCATTTCCCTTTGCAGAATCCATTTAAGATCATGCAAATCATGGTAAAACACCATTTAAAGGCTTGTCAAAAATCACAGTGCACAGACAAACGCTCTGACAATAATACACATATTTTTGCAGATTTTTGTTATTCCAGAAATCTGAATAGCAGAATCCCATCCTTTTAAAATTTTCTGAGAAGTGCATTAATCTGAATGTTATCAGAATGGCAATAATTTCAGTTGAAAAGTATATTCTGAGAAAAAGCATCCCAGTTTCTGATCCTTATCTGGGAGAATAAACTTACAATAGTGTTCCTCAAATTTAGTGGTTTGAGACACATTTATGCTTGAACTGCTGGTGTGATGAAAGAGGGCATAGACTATACCAGTAACAACTATGTTAAATTCCCTCACAACCTCCATTGCCATTTGTGAGCTGATGAGGCTTCAGAAAGCATCAAAAGTCAATTAATCATATATATGTATATATATGTTTTTGGTAGAAAGCACCAGAGATTGGTCATGGTGCACTATTCCTGAAACTCAGATGGACAAATAACAAAGAGGACCAACTAGTCCCCCTGAAAAATCTGGTGAGTACTGAAATAAAGAAGATACCTGGAAACATCAATAGCCATAATAGTTAAATACATAAAAGTGAAAGGATTCAAATACCGAAGATTGTATTGTACTGAACTTCACTGAGACATCTATCATGTATTCCCTCATTTGCAGCCCAAAATGAAATAATTCTGGGGCCCTGTGCACTGTGAAAATTGGGGTGTTGTCCTTCCTAAAAAAGCAACATAGCCCCATACATGCTACATGCACCTCATACCCCAAGAACCCTCCAATAGTTTCCATACCCCCTGATAGACCCCTCACATATTCCAACAGCACTGACATGCAGCCTCCCAACACTTCAGACCCCAACATCCCTCATGCACCTGATAGCGCCTGACCTGCAGCTCCCAGGACATTCCTGGCCATCCACCAAAGCCAGGCTTATACAGGTCTTGTGCCAGAAGAAGAGTCAGTGCGCACAAGCTGAAAATAGTACATACACCTAGAGTGCCCCACAAAGCAATGGGAGACACCTCAAGTAAAGCTTCTACTGCTTCAATAGGGCCAGAAATTTGTTCCTCATTTAAGTTACCTCATTGATATATGCAAGACTGAGGGCTTGTTTCCATTACAACTAGGATTGACGCTGCAGCAATTCATCCACTGGGGGTTGATTTAGTGAGTCTAATGAAGACTTGCTAAATCAACCGCCAATTGCTCAGATGTTGACTCTGATACTGCAACTGATTGAGATGAATAAGGGGAATCGATGGGAGAGTTTTTGCCATCAGCTCAGCTTGGTGTAAGCCCTAGGATAAGTAGATCTACACTTCATCGACTTGAATTTCAAAACTAACATAACTGGAATTGCATAGCTTAGATCAACTTGAACCCACAGTGTAGACCTGCCCCTTGCTTCAGATCTTAGTTGAGATGTGCCAAGAAACTCTGAATTGAATGCTGTATCTAGTCACAAACTTAAATTTCTGGAGAGATATGACTTTTAGAGGCATTAAAAGATTATTTTAAAAGGAACGGTGACTAAATCTCTTGAATTGTATTTTATTTATTTTAATTTATGTATCTTATGTTAGGTAAGTGAAGAACCTGGAGACCTGGAAGATAGGTCAGAAATGGGAGGGAGTGTGGGCTATAATAGCAGAGGAAAAGAAGGGACAAGGCAGAACTGGAAGGCAAGATTAAATCAGTATCTTAGATGCCTATATACAAATGCAAGAACTATGGGTAATAAGCAAGAAGAACTTGAAGTGCTAATAAATAAACACAACTATGACATCATTATATCACAGAGACTTGGTGGGATAATACACACGATTGAAATAAGGGTACAGCTTACTCAGGAATGATAGGCAGGGAAAAAAGGGAGGAGGTGTTGCCTTATATATTAAAAATGTATACACATGGACTGAGGTGGAGATGGATGGAGGAGACAGATGTCAACTATCCAGACATATGTTGGGAAACTAACACAGCAGGGTACAGACTATCCAGTAAGTTCTTGACTGCATTGAAGACAATTTTTTATTTCAGAAGGTTGAAAAAGCTACTACAGGACAGCTGTTCTAGATTTGATTTTAACAAATAGGGAGGAACTGGTAAAGAATTTGAAAGTGGAAGGCAGCTTGGGTGAAAGTGATCATGAAATCATAGATTTCATGATTCTAAGGAATGGTAGAAGGGAGAACAGCAAAATAGAGACAATCCGTTTCAGGAAGGCAGATTTTGGGAAGCTCAGATAGCTGGTAGGTAAGGTTCCATGGGAAGGAAGATTAAGGGGAAAAACAACTGGAGAGAGTTGTCAGTTTTTCAAAAGGACATTATTAAGAGCCCAAAAGCAAGCTATTCTGCTGTGTAGGAAAGATCGACAGTATGGCAAAAGACCACTTTGCCTTAACCAGGAGATTTTGCATGATATAAAATTTAAAAAGGAATCATATAAAAAGTAGAAACTAGGACAAATTACAAAATGAATATAAGCAAACAATACAGGTATTCAGGGGCAAGATTACAAAGGTAAAGGCACAAAATGAGCTCAAACAAGCAACAGGCATAAAGGGAAACAAGAAGACATTCTATAAATATATTAGAAGCAAGAGGAAGACCAAGGACAAGGGTAGACCCACTGCTCAGTGAGGAGGGGGAAACAGTAACAGGAAACCTGGAAACGGCAGAGGTGCTAAATGACTTCTTTGTTTTGGTCTTCACCAAGAAGTCTGATGATGAAGGAATGTCTAACAGTGAATGCTAGTGTTTAGAAGGTTTAGAAGACAAAATTTTAAAAGAACAAGTTAAAAATCACTTAGAAAAGTTAGATGTCTGCAAGCCACCAGGGCCTGATGAAATACATCCTAGAATACTCAAGGAGCTGATAGAGGAGGTATCTGATCCTCTTGCTATCATCTTTGGAAAATCATGGGAGACAGGAGAGATTCCAGAAGACTGGAAAAGGGCAAATATAGTGCCCATCTATAAAAAGGGAAATAACAACAACCCAGGAAACACAAGACCAGTTAGTTTAACTTCTGTGCCAGGGAAGATAATGGAGCAAGTAATTAAGGAAATCATCTGTAAACACTTGGAAGGTGGCAAGGTGATAGGAAACAGCCAGCATGGATTTGTAAAGAACAAATCATGTCAAACCAATCTGATAGCTTTCTTTGGTAGGATAACGAGTCTTGTGGATAAGGGAGAAGCAGTAGATGTGGTATACCTAGACTTTAGTAAAGCGTTTGATACGGTCTCACATTATATTCTTATCAATAAACTATGCAAATACAACTTAGATGGGGTGACTATAAGGTGGGTGCATAACTGGCTGGATAACCGTTCTCAGAGAGTAGTTATTAATGGTTCACAATCCTGCTGGAAAGGTATAACAAGTGGGGTTCCGCAGTGGTCTGTTTTTGGACCAGCTCTGTTCAATATCTTCATCGACAGTTTACATATTGGCATAGAAAGTACTCTTATTAAGTTTACAGATGATACCAAGCTGGGAGGGGTTGCAACTGCTCTGGAGGATAGGGTCATAATACAAAATGATCTGGACAAATTGGAGAAATGGTCAGAGGGAAACGGGATGAAGTTTAATAAAGACAAATGCAAAGTGTTCCACTTAGGAAGGAACAATCAGTTTCACACATACAGAATGGGAAGCGACTGTCTAGGAAGGAGTACGGCAGAAAGGGATCTAGAGGTTATAGTGGACCACAAGCTGAATATGAGTCAGCAGTGTGATGTTGTTGCAAAAAAAGAAAACATGATTCTGGGATGCATTAACAGGTGTGTTGTGAGCAAGACATGAGAAGTCATTCTTCTGTTCTACTCTGTGCTAGTTAGGCCTCAGCTGGAGTATTGTGTCCAGTTCTGGGCACCGCATTTCAAGAAAGATGTGGAGAAATGGGAGAGGGTCCAGAGAAGAGCAACAAGAATGATTAAAGGTCTAGAGAGCATGACCTATGAAGGAAGGCTGAAAGAATTGTGTTTGTTTGGTTTAGAAAAGAAAAGATTGAGGGGGGGATATGATAACCATTTTCAGGCATCTAAAAGAGTATCATAAGGAGGAAGGAGAAAACTTGTTCATCTTGGCCTCTGAGGAAAGAACAAGAAGCAATGGGCTTAAACTGCAGCAAGGGAGTTTTAGGTTGGACATTAGGAAAAAGTTCCTAACTGTCAGGGTAGTCAAACACTGGAATAAATTGCTCAGGAAGGTTGTAGAATCCCCATCTCTGGAGATATTTAAGAGTAGGTTAGATAAATGTCTATCAGGGATGGTCTAGACAGTATTTGGTCCTGCCATGAGGGCAGGGGACTGGACTCGATGACCTCTCGAAGTCCCTTCCGGTCCTAGTATTCTATGATTCTATGATTCTCTCTCTCATTCACACAAACTATACATTTACACAATTGCAGTGTGGAACAGAAGAGAAATTCTAGCCACTTTAACAAAGTTACAAAATCTTTCAACATTAAACTTCTTTCTATTACAAGGCCTTACCGAATATTAACATCACTATGCATTACAATATTCCATCCCTTCACTTTAACATCAGAACATGCTAACATCAAACAGTGCTGGAGCTAAGTTAACAAAGCTGCCTGGCCTGTCTGAGGCTTATATCTTGTATTTAAGTTTAATCCAAACCTTTTGCTATAACATACATTCTTTATAACTAACTGACTTATTAGTTACAAAATTCCAGGGCTACATGTTCTCATCTCACCATTGTATCCATATCAATGTGACTGTGCTGCGCAGAGTATCTGCCTCTCACACTCAAAAGCTGTGAAATTTGTAAATAATTTATAAGCCACTTTGAAGATCCCCCCCTTTAATGGGGAAAAGATTCTATGTCTATGATCCAATTGTCTCACTAACCTCATTTTCTGTTAAGGATCCTAATTAAAAATGTCTGAATTTAATTTAGAAAAGCGTGTGCACATAGTAAGTGTTCTCCAAAAAAAGTTTATTTATTTAACTATTTCTATCTTGAGGTCTTGCCATTTGATAAGATAAATCCTACGCATTTATTATATCTGTGTTTTATAAACTAATAAGTGTTGCATAAAAAAGCTTGTGCCTGAGCTCACTTGATTTATATATATGGATTTTCTAACGCTACACCAAACTGTAAGGTCTAAGGTTTTAAACTGCAACTCATTGTGATCTTCGTCAAACTTTGTAATCTGTGTGACTCTTAGAAATTTACTGTAAGCTGCAACTTTGTAATCTTTTTAACTCTCAGCCACCTTGCTTGTAACTTTCCCTAAGCTGCTTTCTCCCCTGGGTGAATGGAGAGAGAGTGTGAGTGTGAGAGTGTGTTTGAAGAAGACTGGGAACAATGGAGCACATTTCAATGAGTCATCACAGTCTGGGCATGCTCCCTGCTGGATAAAGGGAAGTCTGGGCATGCTCCCTGATGACAAGGTGAATGAGTCACAGGAGCCATTCAGACACTATATAAAGAGAGGGAGCACATGTGAGACTCTCTCTTTTTCCTTCCCGTGCTCCTGAGAAGCTCCTCTCCAGTGTCTCTCCTCATGACCAGCTTCCCCAGCCATGATGAGCAGACAGACCCTCCAGGATCCACATGCCTTGGGTCCTTCTGCAACCCATATGTCTGTGTAAGGGTATGTCTACACTACATGGCTCCATCGATGGAGCCATGTAGATGAGCTTTGTAGACATAGCAAAATGAAGCGGCGATTTAAACAATCGCTGCTTCATTTACATCAAAATAGCTGCCGCTCTGTGCCGATCAGCTGTTTGTCGACACAGCGCGGTAGTCTGGACGCTCAGTGGTCAACATCAAAAGCCTTTGTCAACCGTCCCGTTATGCCTCGTGGGATGAGGTTTACCGGGGCGGTCGACAAAGGCTTTTGATGTTGACCGCCGAGCGTCCAGACTACCATGCTGTGCCAACAAACAGCTGATCGGCACAGTGCGGCAACCATTTTGATGTAAATGAAGTGGCGATTATTTAAATCGCCGCTTCATTTTGCTATGTCTACAAAGCTCATCTACATGGCTCCGTCGACGGAGCCATGTAGTGTAGACATACTCTAAGTGTGTGAGTGCCTGAGGGCAGGAATGAATGGGTGTGAATGAGTGAATGAATGGAGGGGTGTGTGCTTGCTTGCTTGTCTGTGTGTGTGTGTGAGAGAGAGAGAGAGAGTTCTATCTTTAGTTTAAACCTTTGGTGGCTGCTTTCTCCTCTGTAGTTTTACCTAGTGGAAATAAACCCATACTAGTGTAACTCTGGGTGGTCTCCAGTGAGAATATTTTTGGGGAAACAATAAGATTATTTAAGTGCATAAAGGAATGGTTAAGCAGGTTTCAATGTCTTCATTTTTTATGTTAAAATGAATTTTTTACAATGGCTTTGGAGAAGAAATGTATTGGCAACAAGTAAATACAGATCATTGGGCTGGAATTCTAAAATACTAGTTGTTGAAGAAATGTGATTAAACTGTTGTCTGTATTTAAGGTAAATTGAAGTACTGTGGCCCCTACTTCAGGAAAAATTCTCTGCTCAATAAATAACTTAAGCGTACTGAGTACCTACCATATGAAGTTAGGGCTTTATCCTGCTGTCATTGAAGGGAAAGGGCAAAACTTTTTGCTAATATGAAAGTGCAAAACTTAACTATAGTCAACTGGGTTGTACCATTTTATGCCAGCAGAGAATTTGACTGAATTACAGCAATGTCGGATTGTAAGAAAAAAATAGGACATTATTGGTGGGAAAGTAATAAGGAATCACAGATCTATACTGATTTGGAATTAAATTTTCAGAGAACAGAGCATTTTTAATGTTCAATAATAAAAAAGCCATGTCTCTCCCTTTTTCTCACCTAATTAATATTTTATCATGACAATAATGTATGGTATTATTTCTGTTGCAATAACATTTTTCCTAGTTGTTTTGTAAGGTGATTTTTAATTTTCACAGTTCAAATTGACACTTGAAAGAGAAACGTTGTTTTAATACTGCTTCTCTATTTACTTGAAAACACTTCCTTCTGTTTTCATAGAATCATAGAATTACAGAATCATAGGGTTGGAAGAGACCTCAGGAGGTCATTGAATCCAACCCCCTGCCCAAAGCAGGACCAGCTCTAACTAAATCATCCTAGCCAGGGCTTTGTCAAGCCGGGACTTAAAAACCTCTAGGGATGGAGGTTTGAAGATAGCAAAGTTGTTGTGATGGAAGTCACTCAGACTCTTTACACGGCAATCCTCACTCTGGTCAAAAGTAGTGCTAACTATAGTTGTGTCTACACTGCAGCAGGAAGGTATAATTGTCAGCTTGGTTCGACATTCAGGGTACAGTAACAGTGTTAGAAAAGACCACAGCATGGCCACAGATTTGGGTTCATGTGGGTCAGGCTGCAGAGCCACAAAATTATGGTGTAGAGATGTGGGTTCAGGCTGGAGCCCAAGCTCTGAAACTTCTCCTGCTCCTGAAATATTGTAGTCCTCAGGCTGTGCTCATTTAGCCCTACTCCTCTGATCCAGGCTCAGAGACCCAGTGATGTGAGTTTTTTTATTGCAGCGTAGACAAGCCCACAGGGAGGAGCTAGCACACTAAAATAACAGTGTGGCTATCCTGGCCCAATCAGTGGCTCGGGTTAAGCTCTCAACTACAGCCCACACCAATGTCTAGATACATGATTGTCACAGGCACACAGCTGTTGTTTAGCATGCTGTTGTTCAAGCCAATGTGTATACGCCAAACTGAACTGGGAACTGACCTCCAAGAGGCAATATAAACATAAACTAAGTTTGTCACTTTGGGATTATTCCTAAAGTATTTACCTCATCTGTAAGCACAATGTTCTATGTGTTCTCTTCCTTCCTGCACCATAGCAGGACAGTTTTACACAGTGAAAGAGGCCTAACAACTCAACTTTCTTTCACATGTTATACTCAAAGTAGTGTAAAATATGGGGTGGGGAGTGGAAGGAAAGAAAAAAAAAGTCTTTTTTTCTGAAATTCAATCTTTAAAGAAGACTATTTGTATAAAGAATTTCAAGTATCCACTTTTGCATTTTTGACCTGGCACAGAAAAACCCTTTGTATTTGTTCATTCATTCATGCTTCACTGATATGGTGGTATTACTCAAAATATAAAGAGAACAGATAAGCTACATTAATGCAATTTGCTATCTAAAGTTGTGAAAGTACAAGTTTGTTCTGCTACATAGAAATCCCCCAGTATGAACATTCATTTCAAATTGCTAGTAAAACAAAGACTGTATTTTGGGGCATCTGTATCAAATAAGCTATTGTCTTAAGGTTTTGCATGCAATGTGAGTCATCTTTATCAGGTTCCTGGAAATCTGTTTACTACTTAAGTATCTTTGAACTTTACTGGAAAAAGGACAGTGTTCCGGCAAAAATTGAAATATCTGATACGTCTTTCAGAGTAGTTATATTAGGAATAGACTGTCAATCTGTAATATATGTATAAGGGACTGAATTCCCCATCAGAGAAGAGAGTCTATTTTGCCTCATCAGAGAAGAAAGTTTTAATTATTTTAACTATTTTTACACATGCTAAAAGTTTAATAAGTGAGACTGCTA
Organism: Pelochelys cantorii; assembly: GCA_032595735.1. NCBI lineage: Eukaryota > Metazoa > Chordata > Testudines > Trionychidae > Pelochelys > Pelochelys cantorii. The sequence goes on from CM064326.1 coordinate 93,123,721, forward strand.
TATTGAAAACTAGCAGAAATACCCGGCATCACCCAGGGAAAACATAGTAAAAGGTGTGATGAATGAATTAGGTCAATGACATTAACGTAGCATATTTTATTGGAAATAGTTTTCTCTGCTATATTACTTTACGAAATTAACATAGCTAGTGATGTGTTTACAAAATGACAAATCCCATAGGGTCTCTTTTCTCAATCCCCACAAATCAGGAAGGTCCATCTTCCCTTAAAGACTCTATGCAAAGCAATGCCTGCAGCCTCCTTGCCAGAAGCCCTGAGAAATGGAGGGGATGTCTCCTGGGCTCTGCAGCAGCAGCAAATCACTACTCCCCAAGTAGCCACTCCCCAAGTGCCTTCAGTGCACGCTCCATGGGGCAACCTGAATGGACTTCCTAGCGGCAGCGGGAGCAGGTGCATTGATCAGACGAAGCGAAAGACCTTCAGACCAAGTGCAATGAGTGATATCTAGATGATTAGAACATGCAGCACCTGAACGTATCTGTTCTAATGAGAATAGGCTGTTCTGAGTGTACCGTGTCCTCCTCAGGCTCCACGGTGCTCAAAACCTTGTCCTCCTACCCACCTCCTCTTTGTACTGTGAGCTGAATCCTGCAAAGTGCATAATGCCCGTGGCACTTGCTGATAACGCACACAGCCCTGCCAGGAGAACGCACGCAGCCCCAAGGCAGGTGAGTGGTGGGATGGCTCGTTTGGGTGTGGGGGGAGGGAAGCAACTGTAATTTCCAGAAGGGGTTCAGTTGGATCCTGGCTGCGTGAAGATGTTGAGAGGCTGTGATAGCTGGAGGCTTCTCCCAGCCACAATTAGCAAGGCTAGACCCCAGCCAGCATCAGCCACATTTGGGTCTGTCCTAGAGACCTGCTGGTGCCCTAGTATAGGGGAGGTTGCTGATTCTCTGTCCCACTGAAGCCTCTCCCCCATGGGCTGCAGGTGCCTACATGCTTTATCCTCTAGGATCTCGTAGTTGCAGTTTATGTGACACACTTAACAGAAGAGTTCAGCAAATGCATATGATCAGGTGCTACTAAAAGCTAATTATCAGTGGGCCTAATTGGGGCTCTAGGGGAACCGATTTTGAGATCTAACCAAACCAGGGATTTAAGTTAGGAAATCAGGAGTATCCGTGCAATAGTTGTGTTTCTAGCTCTTACCGTTTCGGAAATCTTTTGGAATTATCAGTGGGCCCAACTGGGGCTCTGGGGGAACCGGGGGAACCCATTTCAAGATATAACCAATCCAGTGATTTAAGTTAGGAAATCAGTCGTATCCGTGCAAAATTTGGTGTTTCTAGCTCTTACTCTTTCAGAGATCTTCTGTTTTGGAGATCTGTCGGAATTATCAGTGGGCCCAGTTAGGGCTCTGGGAGAACTGGGGGAGCCAATTTTGAGATATAACCAATCCAGTTATTTATGTTAGGAAATCAGTAGTATCCGTGCAAAATTTGGTGCTTCTAGCTCTTACTGTTTCGGAGATCTTTCGGGACAAACAAACAAACAAACTTTCAGAAATATTTACAAGATTACTAGAGGGGAGGGGTGCTACCTGCTCATACTCTCCCATGCCAGACATTTAATGGTTTGCATTGGATGGGTTACAGGGCTCCTGACCATGGAACCCATAAATTCAGGTAGGCTCACCTCAGCCTACTCCTAAGGATCAGTTCTCTCTCATGAGGAAGGACAGAGAGTGTTGAAGGGTAGGGATCTTGGCCAACAGAGACCACAAGGTCTCACCATATCCTATGAACCGATGCCAGACCTTCTGAGAACTCTCCATTGTATCCTTTTAACCACATGGGAATTCAGCCACAAGTGGTAATGTATTATCAGCTCAACGCAAGCACCCCAGGTAGGTACTAAGAAAGTTCCTACTGTGTCTTGAAGGTGCTGAAAGAAAACAAAACATCTCATTGATCCTCTGTCAATTGTCCGATGTCAAAAAAATTCCTTCCTGTCCTCTCACTAGGGGTATGTCTACACTACATGGCTCCATCGACGGAGCCATGTAGATTACCTTTGTAGACATAGGAAAATGAAGCAGTGATTTAAATAATCGCCATTTCATTTAAATTAAAATGGCTGGGGTGCTGTGCCGATCAGCTGTTTGTCGGCACAGCGCTGTAGTCTGGACGCATTTGTCAACCTCCCCGGTAAACCTCATCCCACGAGGCATACCGGGGAGGTCGACAAATGCCTTTGATGTCGACCGTGGAGCGTCCAGACTCAGCGCTGTGCCGACAAACAGCTGATCGGCACAGCGTGATAACCATTTTAATTTAAATGAAGCGGAGATTATTTAAATCGCTGCTTCATTTTCCTATGTCTACAAAGATAATCTACATGGCTCCGTCAACGGAGCCATGTAGTGTAGACATATCCTAGGTGACAGGATAGATCCACAGCATCTGTCAGTCTAGGTTCCTATTACTAGTTCAGGGGGGTTGGATGGGGCTCCTGGAAAGGAACTAAAAGAGGCCCTACATTTAGCTTTCACTCCATATTAAATCTTGGGAGCTAAGGAATGCTGGCCAATTGGTGTCCTTCCTTCCCAGCCGGCCAATGGGTGCCAGAGACTCTGCGGGGGCGGAGGGGAGGGGATGGGGAGGAGACTACCTTGTTTACCTCTGCAGATACCACTTGCCTTGCTGCAGTGACTCTCCACATTCACCACTGGCCTGCCATGTTCCCCCACTGGTTGAGGTGGGTTGGATATTTTTTTCTGTGATTATCAGGCTGTAGAACTATCCATATGCAGAGGAGGATTTTTAAATAGCAGATGGAAAAATAATTAACTGGGGGACCACTGAGGAATAATTTAACATGAGAAAAATCCCAAAATTTGATTTAAATGTGCTAGCTCTATTCCTTAGAGACAACTTCCTTTTCTGACCTTTGTCTTGGGATCTGAAAACTATCCTCTCCTGGGATTAAAAAAAAGAGGAAGAAAATGTTCTAAGAAGTGTGAGGAATCTTCTAACCAGTTTTATTTTCATTCTGTCTGGGACAGAGTTTTTTCACTGCATATTTATCCAGAATGCAGAGCTATGGAGCCCAAATCCTCAACACTAGCTGTATGTTATTATACATACTATTTATTATCATTATGCCCTTAAATGAAATTACACAAAAAAATGGTAAAAGGGAAAAAAAACCCTCTCACCCATGGGCAAATACTTTTCACAAACTGAACACTCTATATCTGACCTCTCAGTCTTCATTCTCAAAGAAAACATGCACAACTCCTTCAAAAGATGAGCCTGGCAATGTACATTCATGTCTCTGTTAAATACTAAAATGGACTTATAACAGAGGCTCTGTTTTATGGTTCATTACAACAGTTTGTAACACACATTACTTCCTACTAATTCTTAATTGCCTATTTCATTATAAGTGGTCACCTACAGCATTTCTGAATCTCTTATGCTTATCAATCTGCCACATCTTGTGCTCCAATATAAGATATTACCTCACCTACCTAGTCTCTCTCATGTCCTGGGACCAATACAGCTACAACAATGTTGCAAACAATAAATAATAATATAATTTAAGAATAATCAAACCAAATGTTGGTATCCTTTTTCTTTATCCCTGCCAAGAATTTCTTTTTAGTGTATGAAAAATGTAAATTCTACAGCAAGTAATTTCAAAATACAAATACAAAATATACCTCACAAAATACATTTTCATCCATGAGCAATTTAATGGTTGACACTACTTCAACTGTGCCTTCTCAAACAGTGCCACTATAATATGTTTTGAATCCAAAGACTCTCAAGAATAAAACATGATTAAACCTTAGAAATAGATAAATAATTCATGTAAAGTCATTTGTTTGACTGACGGTTGACAAAGAATTATGTTAAGTTTTAAATCAAATTAAAAGTTTATCTAAAATTTCTCTCCAGAGTAAAGACAGTGTGATTTCAAATTATGTACCCCCTGAAAAAGAATACCTGACATCTAGAAATGTAATGGAGGGTTGACAGAGAATAAAAGTAATATAGTTCATTGTTGAGACAAACAGAAAATAGAAATGGAACTGACTTGCAAAAGGTCAGAGTAGTTTAATTCAGGCTTTCTAACAACTGAATTAATGCACCCTTTTAAACTTTGATTTCACCCCTCCCCCTCCCTGCTTCTGAAGTCATTAAAGAGAGGTCTTTTCCCTGTTTCAGATGGATGCACATCAGTTAATTCTTCTGAAAAGGCAATCTTCCCCACTCATCTCAAACATCATTTCAGTCTACCTTCAATTTATTTCAAATGTAATATAAAACCAGTTTACATGATTGTGTGGGAAAAGGTTCGCTATGGGCTTTCCCTCCTAGTTGCAGAGCTTTACACGAGTCCCAAATCAATGACAACCCCGGTCATAATTCATTTATTACTGAAGATTTTATTTCTCCCAGTATTTTCTTTACTTATTTTAGGAGATCTTTGAGACACCTTAATGAAAAAGAAAAACAATCTTCAGAGGCTAAGGGATCTAGAGTTCAAAAAGACTGTGAATTTGGGGCAGTTATAATTAACAGACCAGTGATACTAGAAAAAATATTAAATTAGTTTTAAAAAATCTCAGTTGAACTGCACACTTGCGCTATGTCTACACTACGAGCTTCTTCTGCAAGAGGAAATGCAAATGGAGTGCTCATTTGCACATGTTGCACTCTCATTTGCATTTCCTCTTCCTTTCCCTTTTGCACAAGAGGTTTCTGTGCAAAAAAGTGCTGTGTAGACGGCTCCTTTTTGCGCAGAAAAACCCTTTTGCGCAAGAACCGTTCGTCCTCAAAAAATGAAGAACGGCTCTTGCGCAAAAGGGGTTTTTTTGCTCAAAAAGGCACCGTCTACACAGCACTTTTTTGTGCCAAAACCTCTTGCACAAAAGGGAAAGGAAGAGGAAATGCAAATGAGAGTGCAACATATGCAATGAGCACTCCATTTGCATTTCCTATTGCAGAAGAGGCTTGTAGTGTAGACGTAGCATTGGAAAGAAAATTCTAGAATTCCCCATAGCTTCCTCTACAGAACTTAGCAAGTAATTCTTCCAGTGAAGTGCAAGTTAAAAACATTACGTCACCTGAACTTGACCAATCATCTCCTGAGAATTTGCTTAGTTTCTAAAAGTTGGAAATTAACTCTTTCATATGTGTAACGCTTCCATGCTTGCTACATACATTTCAATCTGATGTGTATTTATTTATCATGACTACTTAGGACAATGTAAAGAAAGTATTAGCATGCCTTTGCTAAACTGTCCATAGACTAAATTAAAATCCCACAAATTTCTTCTCAGTTGTATTGCTTTACAAAAAGTGTCCATTAATAAAAAACTACATTGACAGCTACTTCAGAATGTTTTTTATCTGTATTATTGCAAAGTCAAAATTATAGACAAGGATCTAGTTCGACCAGTATACTCTGGGGCTGCATCTAGACTGGCACGATTTTGCGCAAATACTTTTAACGGAAGAGTTTTTCCGTTAAAAGTATTTGCGCAAGAGAGCGCCTATACTGGCATGTGCCTTTGCGTAAAAGATTTGCTTTTGCGCAAAAGCATCCGTGCCCAGTATAGACGCTCTCTTGCGCAAGAAAGCTCCGATGGCCATTTTAGCCATCGGGCTTTCTTGTGCAAGAAATTAACGTTGCTGTCTACACTGGCCCACTTGCGCAAGTATTCTTGCGCAAGAGGGCTTATGCCTGAGCGGGCGCATCAAAGTATTTGCGCAAGAAGCACTGATTTTGTACATTACAAAGTCAGTGTTCTTGCGCAAATTCTCGTGGCCAGTGTAGACAGGCGGCAAGTTTTTGCGCAAAAGCACTTCTTTTGCGCAAAATCTTGCCAGTCTAGACGCACCCTAGCTGTCTTAAACTAAGCAAATGATTCACTATAACAAAGTCTAAATAGATCTAAATTGAGATTATGAGTGATTTGTCCATAAAGCATAAAATAACTAGAGCAAACTGGTGAATCTTCCCCAATGTTATTCATGTAACGACTATTGATCACATTGTAATTAAAGCCTTCTTGTTCTCTTGCCCTCTTCTATTTGTCTTTATCCCATACTTTCATTCACATTTGAGTTTTAGCAGACTGAGAAAGATGAGTCAGTTCATAATTTAATTGTTACTGGAAATGGTACTATATGGATTGATATCAGTTTTCCCCAGTGATAATAGAGTGGAGACCACAGACATGACTGAATAATTGCAAAATTTATTGGGAGATGCAGCTCAAAATCTCACACAGCAACTTAGTGATTATAATGAATTGCCACAATTCAGTGTGCTGCTAGGAAATGCAGTTTTGCTATAAGTGCTATGTAAAATAATGATTTTGTTAAAAGCACTGCAAAATAGACACATACTCCAGCAAAATGATGACGCTCCAGGGATTTGTCAGAAAATAAAAGTAATATTGATCATAATTTAAAGAGGAAATATACTACTAATGAATTCAGTTGTTTGCAAATAAGACAGAGATGGACATGAAGAGAGCTACTTCATTTGTAATTTTGCAAATGGATCATTTTTGTCAGAGCTCATGTTACTAGCTCTCCATGTTGACATTTATAAAAATATTTATAAAAATAAACCGCACTTCTAAATTTGACTTTTTTTTCATTGCCTGCTTATATCCTGATTTTGGAGGCTGATCCATGAGGGCAGCTCCTTATCAACCAATAGAGCTCACAGGTGTAAAACTTGAGGAATGTATTAGTAAATAGGCCCCTTATGGTATATGTAATGTGATGAGTTAATATTAATTGGAGTATTGCAACCTTTTGCATTGAAGCACCGAGGAAGAGCAATCGTATTTTTCCTCCCTAGAAGTGATGTCCCCTGATTTCTTCCTCCCATTTATCACAAAGGTTTTGAAACTGAAGGGTACACCTCCCTAGGTGCAGCAGTTTGAAAATGGTCACCTTCTACCAGGAGCCAGCAGAGCTTCCTTGGGCCCCTTGCTCTCTATGCTATAGGAGCTGAGGCACTGGTTGTCTGCCTAGCAGACAGCTCTCCCTGCCCTGTTCCATGAACCAGGCTTCCTCTGCAAGACCGGACATTCCCTAGGCAGGGCAGCTAGCACATCTTCAAGCTGTGCCCTGACTCTTTCTTGCCTCTGCCCCGAAGGAGTCATGCAGTGGCTGGGGACATGCCTTAGAGCTGGCACTACCTATGGAGCCTTACTGTTAGGAGACACTCCTTAAGATGCTCCCTGCAGTATTCTGTCCCCTCTGGCACTTGCTTCTCAGTAGACCAGTTACAGGATGGGGTGGGGATGGGGAGCTGGAGAGGGTTTCTGTGTCTGCTGGGAGGGATATTTGAGGGGTGCTGGAAGAGATATCTGGAGGCCACTGGAAGTGGCATCTGCAGCAGGAATACCCACATGAGGTGAGCTGCCAGTGCTCCTGCTGCTGAGGAGATGCTTCATGTGGGCCTCCCACTCATCCTGCCATTTCCCATTCTCATCATTTCACTTTGCTTCACTTCTCCATCTCATACCTCTTCCTCACTATCCCCTATCCCTCCTCCACTCCTGCATCTACTCCTCCTACCTGCGCTATCCCTCTTTCTGCCCTACTTCTTCCACCCACCTCTCCCACTTCCCTGATATTCCCTCCACCGCCCACCCAGTACAAGAAACAAGATGATGGCCATGCCTGGCACACAGCACATCTGTAAGCGGAATCTGAGCAGCACTAGGACCCAGGAAGCATGTCTACATAGCACACTTATTTCAAAATAAGCTATTTCGCATTTTTTATTTTGAAATAGCGTGTCTACACTACAGGGAAGCCTCAAAATTAGTCAAAGGCAGGCTTCCTTAATGTGCATGTGCTACCTCAAATTAGAGCCCCAGGATGTACTGGGGAGTAATTATTTTGAATGGCTCTGGGGAGGAGCTATTTTGAAATAGCAGCAATGGAGTGTCCACACTATTGCTATTCTGAAATAGCTGTTTTGGAATAAGAGTTATTCCTCATGGAATGAGGTTTACAGATTTCAAAATAAGCTGACAGTTATTTCAAAATTATTTTGAAATAATGGAATTGCTGTTTAGATGGTCACATTGTTATTTTGAAATAATGTCAGTTATTTCATAATAACCGGGCTGTGTAGATACACCTAGAAGGCAGTGTCCAGCTGCAGAGGCACCATCAGCAGGAGAAGCAACTCCATATACCAGCTGCTTCTGACCCAGGCCTCTGTTTAGATGGGTAGTGCTCACTCTGCCCCAAACTATGCCCATAGACTCTGGCTAATACTGCTAGGTCCAATCCTGCAAGAAATGGGCAGAGGCTAGCATGGTTGGCCCAATTTTCAATTGCACCATTTTTGTGCTCCTTTCAGCTCCACTCCCTGAGCGGCCATTCTATTTTAGCTCTGCATTTCAGAACTTGTTTGTCTTCCAATAACTAACTTTTTTTGGCATTTAATATTGTACTCAGTGGTCAGTGGACATACTCTGACTGCCATGTTAGACAGAATCATAGAGGATGGCAAAATATTACCAAATATTTATGGAAATTCCCATGTCTGTTTAATCAAGAATCAAAGAGAACATGAAATATATACTAGAGGATCAAACATTGAAAGGGTTTTTTTAAATGCATGTGAAAAAATAAGGCACATTCTGTAAGAGAGAGGTTTTTAACATTGTCAGGTGGTTTCATGTGGAAATCAGATTCTCAAATACTCTTCATATGCATATATATTATTTATAGTGAGGTCTATTAAACTATTTTAGTAGCCAGCTGGCTTTAGTCCTGGAGATGCATACTCCCAGTTGCCATAGTAAATGAGCAGCCTGTTCTATGCTCTGGAATAAATATTAACTTTGTCCAGGGCAAGCTACTGAATTTAATGTTCTCAGTATGACTGATTACCTTAGTTATGTTGTTTTTTTAGTGGGGGGGGGGGGAAGTGGAGAGGGAGGTGCACATCAAGGCACATGGCATCTTTCCGTAATATTGTGGAATTAATCTCTTCTCACATGAAGGGTGAGGGGGGTATCTATCCTGTGATTAATTTCTATTCAGATAGGCAATGCACAGTTTTGTTAAATATGCAGAGCTGCTCATGGGCAATAATTAATTTAAACAAAGAAGAAATTTTATACAAAGGGCAGGTCAACAAAGACAGATGGCCACAGATGCAAAATAACATTAGAAAATACTTCTATAAAATACACTCTCTGAAGTGAAAGAACTATGAGAGATAGGAACAGTTGATTTGAAGCCCTGTTATCTTGTGTTTTGATCAAGTCACAAGATAGAAGTTAAATGGAGGTATGCCAAATAAGAATGTTGATGGGAAACTTCCAAGGGTCACCTGTGGTAGGCATTGTGGATTTACTTTTCCCTTTGAGTTATGACTTAATCATATATTGGGAGTAATGTGCTATTGGATGTGTTGTTTTTCTAAATTACATGCGAAATTAAGATCTTATTCCTTGTCCCTAAAGGTATCTTTTCTTAAGGAGGACATAATGGGATGGGGAGGAAAGTTTGGTATCATGTTTATAACAACCCAAAGTTCTCAGTAATTTTACTCCTTGCAAGGTGGTGTTAGGAAATAAATCAAGGGAGACATGGCCCTCCGACCAGTAGATAGCTGGAACAATCAGGATAACACAAGAGTTTTTTTCACTAAACTTTGCTTCATCTCAAGCACGTACACATGTCCATAACAGGTTAGTAAAACACCCCAACCCTCAATAATTGCCAAAGTTGGACGTGCCTCTTGAGTGATGCAGCAGCAGCCAATCTTCCCTCTGTCGGTGGGACCACAAGATATGTCCAGAGGGAGAATCCCTGAAGAGTCCAACTACCCCAAACTTTCCTTCCCTATTTATTCATTAATATTACAATAACATGTCACACAAAGAAAACTTAAGTAAGCAATTTCTGATCATCAGTTAGCCAGATGTATTTTTTCAGTTTGCATGCCTTGAGACTCTGACAGACATATCCCTGAGGGCACATTGACAGCATTCCTCTTTTCTAAATACGTAGCTCAGCATTTTCAACAGAAATTTAGTCTTCCAGAAGGTTGAAGAGTCAAGCTGCCCTTTCTGTGGCACCCAAACCCTATACTCTCCTGACATGGTCATGCTAAGACAGATGAATTTATAGCTTGCTCGGCTGGCTGCTTTTAACAATAAACAGTAGTGATTCATACACTCAACCGGTTTGCCAAAATCTCCCATAAAATTAAAGCCGTGATTTGGAATTCAGGAAATTTGAGTTCAAATCATAACTCTGCCAAAGACTTTTATGTGGATCACCCTGGGCCCCAGTCCTCCTTCTGTAAAATGGGAATGAAAATATTCCCCTACTCACAAGAGTCCAGTGATGAGAAATTCATACATGTTTGTGATGTGTTTAGCAGTGAACACTGTGAAAGTAATAGAAATTCTTAGCAATATAGATTGATATTTCTATCCACCTTTAATGGGACCATTTACATGCTTAAAGTTAACCATGTGCATAAAAGTTTCTGGGATGAGGACTTTACATTCTAAAGGTGTTCAAAGAATTATTGATTAGACAGACAATTTACATATATTCTTACAATAAAATCATGTGGTATTTTATTTAGAAAGTTTACCTTTTGAATTTCACCTCATAGCTTGATTTCTCTTCGACTTCTTGTGTGATGGTAAAAAAGTTGAAGAAGCTTCTGGGGAAACCCCACGACAGATGTTCACTGAAAATTAATTTAGGTATTGGAAAGAAGTTGTAAGTCATGGATTGGTTTGTAAGGTGCATCTCAGTTTTACTCCTCAGACTGACTTTTTCAAGTGTTTCTAATTCTGTGTTAGCACAATATAACATCTCTGGATGAAAGACTGAAATACAGAAGTGATGTTCTATACAGAAATATAGAACTGATGACTTTGAGGTCACTGAAAACTGAAACCTCTATTGAATTATTCTAAGAAAAATTTGAAATAAAGTATGACAGATTTGGAGCTGATTTATAATAATTTAGGAATATTGTAAGTTATGCTGGTGATTGGGGTGTTTGCTGTATGAATGAATAAGTTTAGTTTAATAGAACATTTGGGAAAAAAAGCAAGGAAGTAATTAGTGTCTGAAGATAAACCACTTCTTAGGAAACATCTCAGAGTTCTTAAGAAAAAATACCAAGAGGTGAAAAGGCTTGTGAACATGAGATAAAACAACAACAACAACAACAGCAGCAACAACAACAGCCACCACTACCACCACCACCTTTGGCAAGTTTCAAAAGGCACATTGCCTCAAGAGAGGAAGAAGTTATCTTGGGGAACCTGCCTGAGAAAAAATCTAGGGCAGGGGTTCCCAAACTTTTTGATACTGGGAACCAGTAAATCCATTCATGAGCTTTTGGAGGACCGGTAACATTTATTTTCATATTTGCATATTCATTAAGCAAATGATGAATATGCAAATAAATTGTTTCTGGTCCTCCCAAAGCCCCTTTAGCAAAGCTTTTGATACGGTCTCCCACAATATTCTTGCCAGCAAGTTAAGGGAATATGGATTGGATAAATGGACTGTAAGATGGATAGAAAGCTGGCTAGACCAGCATTTCCCAAACTTTTTACTTTAGTTGGAAACCGTTTATTTTCAGCACCTTTTTTTGCAGCCTGAAAATATAAATGCATATAAAAAAAGAATGAAAAATAAATAATTTTTCACTGTTTATTATTTATTCACGATAATAGTACATAATATAAATCTTGATATAAAATACTGCCTTACTTATTGTCATTACCTTAATTACAATTTAACCAGCAGAATTTTAACAGTTGTAAAGTTCGTTTATTTATAATTTAAGTAGTTGAATATAAGTAATTTATTATGTGTGCACTTTATAGCTTTTAAATAAATAAAAAGAGAACTAATGGGAAGGGTGATGTTGTTTTGCATCACATAGCAACTTTATGTCAGGAGCAAAAGAAGAAAGTTTTATCCTCAAATCTGGTTCGACAGTCAATCTATTTCTATATTTATTTTTGAAGAAAACCAGACAAGAAACTAGTTTCACACTTATATGTCATGACAAAAGGCATTAAGAATTCATTTCTACAGCTCAACCAAAAATCAATCAAGGAGAGTTTATCAAAGTTCTCTTTTAAGGCAGAGTCACAGGAAAGTTCAATTAATGAATCCACTTCTGATGCATTCAATTGTAATATTTCTTCATTTTTGGTGTCAACAGTAAACGGGTTCTTAATCCACATTTTATTGGCATCAATTGGAGGAAAATATTCATTTAAGCTTGATATTAGCCCCAAGAGATGTTGTGGGGCTCTGGGTGAGGGGGAGAAGACAGGGACTGATACCTGGGGATCCTGTAGCTGCACGCCAAGGCCCAGGATCCCCTATCCGCCAAACAGTGGTGCGGTACCTGACATGCTGGTCCGTCGCACGCCTGATGCCTTCCTGTGCGGGGGGAGGGGGAGTCCCAGACCATGCCAGTCCAAACTACTCAGGGAGTGCGCACCTTGCTCCTCCGCTCCCCATGGCAGCTCACTCCTCCTGAGGAGCTGGAGCCAGCGCAGTCCCGGATCCCCACTCCTCTCCCGCATGCAGGAAGGTAGCAGGGGAACAAAGACCCCAGCGCACGATGGACTGGCATTTTAGGTACCGTGCTGGCTGTTGGGGAAGGGGGGAGAGCAGCCTGCGCACTTCCAGGACCTGGCGCGCAGCTGCAGAACTGCCCCCCGACCCCTCAGGAAGCCCACACTGGCTCTACCTGTCCGGCGGGTTGTTCCGCCCCCTACTCCTGGCTCCAAACCTGGCTGCTTTATTGGCTGGTGCCAGGTGTTCTGCGTCAGTGCGCATGGTGCCCGGCCTTCTTCCTGGGTCCTAGTGTCCACCAGATCTAGCCCCGCTTTCCGGTATCATGCTCGGCAGAGACACCGTGACGGCGGGCTCTCTGCAAAGAATCCCATACTTTGGGAAATGCTGATCTAGGGGCATCTGAAGAAGTCAGGCAACTTAGCTTACATTGAGATGGAAAGACTTTAGGTAAGATAGACAAGTGTGGTACACGTGCGGAAATTTGGTACCAAAAATTAACAATTCTGCACACATTTTAAATTGCTGCTGATTTTATTTATCAAAATAACATAATATAATCAAGCCAAATTTAATTATTTTGGTAATTTATTAAAATAGATTTAAAATTATTTTTCTTTATTAAAATATCCGTCAGAAAATACGTCTGTAACAATACAGAAGCTTCAGGGGGTAGCCGAGTTAGTCCATACAGGATAAACTTAAAAAACAAGAAATGGTCTGGTAGCACTTTATAGACTAACAGAACATGTAGATGGTATCATGAGCTTTCGTGGACACAGCCCATTTCTTCAGATGACCGGAGTTTTGAGTTTAGGATTTGCAGACCCAAAATAAATAGGGGAGGAAGGGAAAAACAATGGAAGGGGGTGGGAAACAAGGAACAGAGGGTATAAAAATATCAAAGGGAAAATCAAATAAGCAGAATTGGTAATCAGTAAGCACCTAAAGACTGGATAGTTAAAAGAAGCAGATAAGGATCATTGGATAGCAATTAGAGAGGAAGGGTACTAATGTAAAAATCTACACAGACAAAGAGCTGTTGACACCTTCATTGAACGCTAGGTTGATAATGTCCCAGCCATCTGTTATCTCCATTGAGTAGGCCATCAAAGTGAGAATTGAATTTGTGGATGAATTGTAATTCCAACGCCTCTTTGTATATTTGGCTAGTAGAATTGGTTTGTGACAAGACAGCCACTTGAAGATCTTTTAAAGAGTGATTAGGTAGATTGAAGTGTTCCCCAACAGGTTTCCGTATGTTCCCTTTACGTATATCTGATTTGTGTCCATTGATGCTTTCCCGTAGGGACTGTCCAGTTTGTCCAATATATATAGCAGTGGGGCATTGCTGGCATTTGATAGCATAGATCAAATTACTGGATGTTCAGTCAAATGACCTTGTGATTTGGTAGCTTATGTTGTTGGCACCAGTGATGAATTCGCTTGTATAGATATGTGGGCAGAGTTGGCACTGCGGCTGATTACAGGGCTGGGTTGCTGAATACTTATGATGTGGTTGTGTAGCATGGTTACCGGAAAGAATTCATTTCAGGTTGGGGGGTTGTCTATAAGCAAGAATAGGCTTTTCCCCCAAAGCCTCTGAGAATGAGGGGTCATTTTCCAAGATGGGTTGTAGATTGTGTATAATGTGTTGGAGGGGTTTGAGTTGTGGACTGTAGGTAATAACAAGTGGAATTCTGTTATTTTCTCTTTTGGGTCAGTCTTGAAGTAGTTCATGTCTGGGTATACACAACCACATCATAAGCATCCAGGACCCAGCTGAGGTGCCAACTCTGCCCACATATCTATACAAGCAAATTGGAAAGGAAACTGTTTAAGATGAGTTTGTAATGAATCTGTAACAAATTTGTACTGAAGTTTCAGTCTTGAATTAGCTAAGTGTTTTAGGGTACACACATGGCCCCACAGTACGCTAACATCTTTATGGCTGACTTAGAACAACGTTTCCTCAGCTCCTGTCCCCTTTTGCCCCTTCTCTACTTACGCTACATCGATGACATCTTTATGATCTGGACGCATGGCCAAGAAACACTGGAGACATTCCACAGAGATTTTAACAACCTACACCCCACCATCAATCTCAGCCTGGACCATTCTACATGAGAGATCCATTTCCTGGACACCACAGTACAAATCACCAATGGAAAATTAGACACCACTCTCTACAGAAAACCCACCGACTCATACAGTTACCTACATGCTTCCAGCTCCCATCCAGAACACACCATACGATCCATCGTCTATAGCCAAGCCCTTCGATACAACCCATCTGCTCTAATCCCACTGATAGAGACCAGAAACTTCAGGATCTCTACCAAGCATTTATAAACCTCAACTACCCACCCAGAGAAATAAAAAAAAACAAATTGAAAGAGCCAGACGAATACCCAGAAACCATCTACTTCAAGACAGACCCAAGAAAACCAACAATAGAATACCACTTGTCATCACCTACAGCCCCCAACTTAAACCTGTCCAACACATTATCAATAAACTACAACCTATACTGGAACAGGATACTAAACTCCGAAAGTCTCCTATAGACAACCACCTAACCTCAAGATGATTCTTACAACAACCACAGGACATACCACACTAATACCAACCCTGGAACCTTCCCTTGCAACAAACCCTGTTGCCAGCTTTGTCCACATATTCACTCTGCTGATACCATTATTGGACCTAACCAATTGAGTTATAAGATCAAGAACACATATTCCTGCTCATCCAGAAATATAATTTATGCTATCATGTGCCGAAAGTGTCCGTCTGCTATGTACATTGGACAAATGTCTCAGACACTTCGCCAAAGAATCAATGCCCACAAAACAGATATTAGACAGGATCACAAAGAAAAAACAGTTTCTTGCCATTTCAACCAGAAAGGGCATTGTCTCAATGACTTGATTACCTGCATCCTGCTTCAAAGACCTTTTAACACCAGACTTGAAAGAGAATCCTCTGAACTGTCATTCATGCTTAAATTCGACACTTTACGCCTCGGTCTAAACAAAGACATTAATTATCTTACCCATTACAAAGATAGCTTCCCCAATTATCACCTCTAATATCATTAGCTCTCAAACATTTACCTCCCCCCTCATCCCCTTTCTGTTCTGAAATTTGATTTGTCCTTTTCATATGTGTTCATTTTTTTTATTGTATCCTTTGGTATATATGGTTGTGCCAATTTTCTTCCACTATTTGATCTGAGGAAGTGGGTCTGGCCCACGAAAGCTCATCACCTAATAAACCATCTTGTTAGTCTTTAAAGTGCTACATAGTCCTGTTTTTTGTTTCAGCTACACCAGACTAACACGGCTGCATCTCTATCACTAAGTGTTTTATGTTATTTTGAGTTTGTAATCTACTTTGCTCTGCCTGCTTTCACTTATTACTACTTAAATCCTATTGCTTGTACTTAATAAAATCACTTTTATTTTCTATCAAGCCCAGTGCAAATAATTGTTACCTGGGGGAGCAATTGGTGTGTACATTCCCCCTTTCATCATTAAAGGGGACTTACCCAAATAATTCATTGTGGATTTTGATCCCATTTGGGGAGTGGTATCCCAGGAAGCTGGGCCCAAAACTGCACTGTCCTTGGACCTGAAGAGATTCAGTGACTGTATTGCTTCTCAGGGGGTCAGTGATCTCAGCTTGGGGAATTGGCTGAGGGACACCAGTGGAGCTGGCCCAGTAGGACTGAGAGGCGAGAAGCTCCAAAGAGCAGGAAGGTGAGTGTCTGTGCCCAGGTCAGCAATATAAGATGCACCCCCAAGGAGTCTTCTGTGACTTCACCCTATCACATGCCCCTCCATATCTGTCTCCATGTGTCTTTGCATCCCCAGTCCCATTCATCCCCTGGGTTAACATTGTCACTCATTTAGCTCCTGTGCCCCGTCTCAGCTGGTAGCCCCTCACAAGCCCTTCTGAATCACAGTCTGTGTGACTCCCTCCCACAGAGTCCCTTGTGCCTGATTCTCCCTATCTCCTCCCCACCCATATCCTGCGCCTTCTTATTTGGCCCTATTTCAGAGGACTATGAGGAAGGCAGCCTCTTCCCACTCTCTGCCTGCTCCAGCCTGTGAACTAGCTGTCCTCTATTCTGGTGCCACATCAGATCACGTTGGGTGAAATGTCTAATTGCAGCATGACCCCCTCTCATGGCTTCCCTTCTGCTGCCCATCAGAATAAATTATTCTGTGTGGGGTGGAGGAGAAATCTGCAGGGAACATTAATTCTGCACTTACACCGTGATACAAATTCACCTAGGTGTAGCATATAGCTTATTTTTTAAAAAACAAATTTGCCACTACAGACTTTGTTCCTCCTACAAAATTTAAAAAAAACCACTTTGGTTGAAGAAAGGTATTTGTCACTATATTCACTGTTGGTCACAGATGCACAAAGGGCAGACATGCAGGTACCCAAACTTAGTCAGATCTGCTGGGAAAGCACAATAGAAACATGCAGAACTGTTGTCCAGAGCCTGGTCTAAGCATTAGAGAAATGCAGAATTTCACTCTGGAATATATAAAGGCACAAGGCTTGATTCCTAAGAAGGTAAACTTAGAAACTAGAAAGAGAACAGAGGTGCCATGACACTAGTCTTATAATCATGACAACACGAAACACAAAAATTATGCTTATGGGTGTGTCTGTAATGTATAGTGTGTGTGCCTTTCTGTGTAGTCTAGAGGGTCTGATTAAACCCTTAACTGATCAAATAGTAGCAGTGATCATGACAGGCTTCTCCATTATTTGATAACCATGGCCTTTTCTTTCAGGTGCATCCCTTGTTAACTTGACCCATGCTTTTGCCATCTTGAAATTACATTACTATAATGTTCCTTGATGAAGTTACATGTAATGAGGTATTAAAAGCTTTAAAACTCATTAAACTTATAAGTAAAAACAAAAGAATATTCAAGTTATGTCAGGCACTGTACTTGTCTGAAAAATCTCCAGCTCAAACAATAAACAAAACTTAGATACAACAGTGATAGGAGTTATAGGATACTGTTCTGTATAGTATATAGCATACCTGAAGCTTAAAAAAACATTATTCTCCATAGATAATATATTTGTAGATGGTTCTTTGCAATTTTGACTTTTTATCATTTACCAGAAACATGACTCAGAAAACCAAACTTTTATTTTATCGAAGAATCCAAATATAAATCCAAAGCTGAGCTTTCTAGAAGAAAATTCCTTTATCAACTCCATTCTCACTGTGAAACATGTTAAATAATTCAGGGATAAAACAAGAAAATTATATTTGTTTTTTCATATAATCAATTATTTAGGGTTTTTCATACAAATACTGCCACCTTTAAGATTAGAAAATGAGGCTATTATTTAGATTAATAAAATGTACACACGCTTTTTCATTTCACACTGTCATTGATCATATTCTATTCCCATTTATCTCTTATACCTCACATATCATGCCACAGATTTATTGTCCACTGTGGTTTCAGAAGATTTAAGGAACAACAAAACTTCCATAAAACTAGTGGTTTATTGGGAATATGGAGAAGTTATCATCATCATTATCAACAGCAAAATGTCTCTAAAATGAAAGATTCTGAGAAGTAAATTGGAAAGTTGTTAATACCCACAAGTATCATTAATTAGTGAGTATCATCCATCCTAGTCATTCTGTTCCTCTGTATTTAAAAACAAAAATAAATACAATCAAACAAACAACAAATCTCATCTAAAGCAAAGTACATTTACTGTGCATCTGTACTCTAAAAAAATCCCAAGAGTATTTGTAAATTATCTCAACTGGAATAACTCACACATTTCATGCTATTCAATCCGTAGGATGGCTTCACTTATAAGCAACTGCACTGTATTTATGATTCATCTAATGCATTGAATGTTTGGATTCTTAGCAGAAACTCCTATCTTATTTTCTGAAAATAAGCTGACAGCCTTATTGTAATTGATATAATGGGATAACAAACATGTGACCATTTTATAATGACTATATGTTGGAATTTTGAAAGTCATTGTTGCCCTGTAATGCATACTTTATCAGTGAAGAGATTTTTCTCATTATTTTGAACATGGCACAATGTCATCTAGTGAAAGTAGTAATTTTACAGCCAGTGCAAGCAAATAACTTTTATCACATTTAATAGTTATAAACCAATTTCTTCACTAATTGAGACTTTTAAGAGATCTTAACCCCAGGCTGTTGCCAGAAAAATCTTCATATATAATTTACTGACTGAACTGCTTCTGTAAAAGAAGTCCATTTATTCAATGAGACTATCTAACAATCCTTGAGTCTGTTAATTATACTATATTGCCTTCAAACAAATTTGTTTTAATTTTGTCACGAAGATGACTCACTGGGAAGAGTAATATCAGTGTATTTAGTATATAAGCTATTAAAAGAAATAGACCTTGACTTCTCAGAGCAGAGATGCATCGAAAATTCAGACTGAGATTTTGGTGCAGATATAAATTTCCCCAAAGTTTTTGCTTGTTGAGATCCATGGTTTTGTTTCTGGCTCATATCGCTTTCTGAATAGAAAAAAAGCTGTTTTTAAAAATAATATGTGAATAATAACATTGACCGTTTTGGATATTAGTGGCAGAGAAAAATACTGGAACCATTATTGATATGATTATTTATTAAACACAAATAGTAAGCTCAGCACTGGATAAGCAAATAAGAAAACGAGTTCTGCCACTGGAGTTAACAATGTAGCTTAACTAGACAAAGCAGTTTAGACATATAATAAGGTCTTCTCTTGTGGAACTGTTTCAAAACTGCCATGAACTCCAACAATACAGATTTGTAGTCATGTATATTTAAACATCAGATCTATTTAATCTTTTTGGGTGAAACCTGAGCCACACTGAAGTCAACTGGAGTTTTGCCAGTGACTTTAAAGGGTTTCTGTACTAACCAAGATTCTTTACTATGCTTTTTAGGATGTCCATCAAAAATATCTAAGCACCAATATCTGAGGTTCAAGTACACATTTGAGAAAGTGTTAAAATTACAGAGATCATTGTTGCAATGCTTTACGGAAGCAATTATTGCTCCCTTATCTATCAATCTTCAGTTCATAATCACATATTTAAAGCATTTACTTTTGTCATTTAAATAATATAACAATTGGTCACCAAGTAATTCTTTACTTAGAGGAGTATCAAAAAATATTTTCTTGTGTATAATATGGGGATGTAACTTTTTGCAGTCATTGCTATAGCTCTTTGAATTACTGAACATTGCCAGTGGATAAAAAAAATGAAGTGAAATTCTGTGATATACCCAAAAGAAAAATGATGACTAACCTTAATCAGTTTTAGAATGCTCTCAGTATCAAATGTACAGCATAGTCAACATTTCACTTTACAAGTGCTGAAAGCTATTTAAAGCAAAAGTACAGCTACAGCAAATTTATTCCCACTTCCATTTAAAAGCTGATCATTGCACATCTTGGATTTTATATATTCAAAGTCTTAAAAGATTCTCTGTCCTCTACCTAAAAGATTTTTTTTGCATTGACTTTCATCTTTACACAGACAGCTAAAAGGAAAAAATGTTGTAATCTGGTAATTATTTTCAAGCAAGCGAGTACCTGTGTGGCAATAATTACTTTCATAATTTAAATTCTGCAGCTTCTGGCAAATTAAAACAAAAGCTTGCTTGCATTACTTAACTAACGCTGCTTAATATTAATGAGAAATAGGATGAAAGACAGTAATGACCTAAATCACTAATAGAAATTGGAAGTATTGAAATTAAAAATACTTCTGGGGTTACCCAGACTTTTCAGAACCCAAACCCAATTAACTGTTTCTATATAGGTAGGTCAGGAATAAATCAATCGGAACACAGTTCCTGGGTCTGATATATGATTAGCACAAACCAGAGTGCTTTTACCTAAAACTATTTTTATTAGCTTTCAAACAAAATGCCACACACATATGCTGTAGCAATAGCTTCTAAACTTTATAACCCTTTATTTTGCCAAAGCTAAGGTTGTTTCAAGGAATCAGCAGCCAGGAATCTTTGGGTACCATTCTCCCTCCCACTTATCTGCTGGGAACATACAAAATGGCTGTCTGTAGTACTGTCCAATTCTGAAGTAAATGCAGGAATGTCAAATTTGGGGGCTATACTGGGTGTTAATGTGGTTAAGATGGAAGAATCCTAAGATTCTGCAATCACTTTGGTTTGACATAAATTCCCAAGAATGTAGCACGTGTTAACTTGGGATGGAGAACAAGAAATAATGTAATTTCAGAATCAAATTTCGAATAATACTTGGAAATATTTAGAAACTGTTGAATAGCAAATAACTATAGGCCATCTAAATTTTTATTCTTCATCTACATTTTTACTCTTAATAATAAAGGTGTTTTAATACAGCCAAATGTTAAGATCATACATCTAGTAACAAAGATTATAGATCATACTTCCAAGATAGGACACTGTATCCTGAAATGCTAAAAAGGACTTGAAAGTAATAGCAAATAACATGAATGCAATGCCACACCTATGAGGGCAAATCTCATCCTTGGATGCATAAGCAAGAGATTATCAAATAGAAGGAGGAAGATGATATTAAAGCAATGTTGAAAGCATTACCTGAACATTGTATGAACACAAAACAATGTTGAAAAATTGTAAAGGGTTTAGACAAGAGATGTAGCAATGATTCAAACTTGGGCAAACATGTCTTTATAATGAGAAAATTAAGGAACTCAACCTATTTAGGTCATCCAAGATAGAATTAAGAAGTAACTTAATCATTGTCTACAAGTGACTACCTGGGAAAGAGATTTCTGACAGTCGATGGATCTGCAGCGGAATAAGGCATGACAAGATGCTATGGTTCACAGATGAAGTTTGACAAATCCACACTAGAAATGAGTTTCAGATTTTCAAAGAGTGAGAGTAATTAACCTTTCGAAAATTTTACTCAGGGATGTGATACATTCTCCTTAGAATGAAGTCTTTAAGTCAAGATTGAGATATTTTAGCTCAAACAGAATTTACAGGCATGATGCAAAAATTATTGGGTGAAGTCCATCAGAAGAGTCTTCCAAACAAACGACCATGGCTAAAGCTTCAATTTTGTCATATGGGTTATACTTCCAAAGATCTCCTTGACTTCAGCCCTCAGAGCTGGGCGCTTTAAAGTCCCACTACCTCCCACAGTGGCAGGGACCTGTGAAGTACCTTCACCATGTGAGGCAACAGGCCACCTAGCTCTGAATCTCCAGGGACAGTGGGGATGTCCGTCTGCTTGGATCCATCTTAGATGGGAGACGTTGCAGGGTAGGGGTACCCTGCAGCTCCAGGTAGTGGTAGTGAGTACCCTTCAGACTTCTGCTGCAATGGTAGTTCAGTGGACCCTGGCAGCTCCTTGCTACCATGGGGGGACAGTGGCACTGCAGCAACTCCCTACCACTGAGGAAGTGGCAAGTGAAATCTGCAGCTTCCTGACTCCATGTAGGTGGCAGGAGGACCCTGGAACTCTGATTTTCCATGGGTGGTGGGTGCCCCAGTGCTACCTGCTTCCCCACAGTTGCCCAGTCTCTTCCCATTTCATCACAGATATTTTTAGAAGTAGTCAGGGACAGGGATTCCAGGATTCTTTTTTATTGATTGCACGTGACTTTTCTGTGACTTTTATTAAAAATATCCTGCGGTGAGTGGTCGCTATTAAGCAAACCACCCCCTTCCCTTGGGTTCGCTGGGACTGTGCAGAACTCTGGTCTGCCCCCTTGCTTACCTGGGAAGTCGTCAATAAATTTAGACCAAGTACCAATTTGTGTTTTAATTAATGAGCATAACTTTACTGATGTTGCCACTTAATGAATAACAAAGTTAAAAGATAACAGCTAAGAATTAAAAGAAAATGAATAAAAAGAAAATACAAAAAGCAAATTGTTTCTGCTAGTGTGATTACAAGAATACTTAGTAACGTCAGCTAACTCATTATCTAGTTTTTTAATTTCTTCTAGATTAATTTTTTTTAAAAGAACTGCAACTATGAGGATCCTCGATCTTATAGCTTATCAAGATTATTTTGTTTTTCTTGATTTTTTAGAATCTTTTTGTTAGGTTTTTTGACTCTTTTTGTTAGATTTTTCAGAGTCTTTTGTTAAGGTTTTTGACTCACCCGATCAGGTGTAGCAGCATCTCTCTACTGGCCAGGTAGAGGACGATGAATGCTGTTACGATGCCTGCCTCGGTATGGACCTCCTGCCTCTTGTCGTCAGAGAGCAGCACGTGAGTTCAGTTTCCAGAATGAGTTGTAGATGATGAGGTACCTGCAGTCGTTACTGCAGGGTATTTATGGCCTGATCTCTCATTGTCTATTCAGTTCTGTGGTTAATTTGAGATGCAAAGAATTTTTTTCTCTTAAAGGCTAGCGAATTAGCTGAGGATCTTGTAAGTAGATGCAAAGAATTTTTTTTACTTACACCAAATTTGGTGTGTTACTCAATAGCTAGCGAATGAAATGAAGCTCTTGTAATTAAGATGCAAGGAATTTTTTTTACTTACACCAAATTTGGTATGTTACTCAAGAGCTAGCAAATGAGATGAAGCTCTTGTAATTAAGATGCAAGGAATTTTTTCTACTTACACCAAATTTGGTATGTTACTCAAGAGCTAGCGAATTAGATGAAGATTTTTACTCTTACAAATTATACTGCTTATCCTAAATTATCATGTTTCCTAGCACATTTCCTAATGCACTCCTTCTTAACAGCAGAAAGACAATTCATGTAGTCTGTGGTTAGGCTACTTCCTCTTAAACATAGCTGTCTGTGCTTTTGCTATAGAATTAATTTTAAAGAGCTGCTAAGCATACATGACATATTCATGACAAAATCTTTACCATAACCATAACCCTTTCATGCACTAAAAGGTGTGGAAAGGAGATTCTACTGGGCAGGAGTATGTGTGTGCCCTTGTTTACAGTTGTAATTGCTCTCTCACTACCCTTATTTTGGTTGCTTCTGAAGGAATATGATTCTTGTGTTAAGTTTTTGGTAGGATTGTTGAAACAATTGTTTTCCATTTCAGCTTCACTCACATGCTCTAAATATGATATTTGAAACTGGGAAAACAACGTATCTTCCACATCATGTCAATCAAGCGAACAACATTTTTATGTTATTTTTGTTTCCTCCACCACACAGGCACTTTTATGACAGTATTGGGATCATCTTGTGTTGACAGATGGTTTGACAGTGAGTATGTGGGAGTCGCATGTCCCCAGGGCTCTGGGCAGGTGGTGTTTGCCTTATGGAATGCTGATGTCTTTCTATTGACGAGGAATACACTGCCCCAGCCACACAAGAAACTGTGCACTATTCAAAACTATCAAGTTGTGCAGACTTTCAGATTAAACAGCTTTGTGATCCAATTACTGTCACCCTATCTACCACCTCTTGTTTGTTACATCACTTGCTTATTTTGTGGTAAACAAGATTGTAATCTTTTGGAACAAGATGTGTCTCTTACCTATTGTTAGGACAACACTTAGCACAATAGAGCCCCCATCATAGTTGTAATCTCTGGATAATATAAACGCAATAATGATTACATATTATACCCAGAACTCCGGATAAACATGCAGTTTGAGTTATTGTATCTTAATAGAAGTTGAAGTCTTAACCTTTGATCATTTTATCAGAGTACTTTTGTGCTTGTTCTTGTTTCCCTGAACTCATCTCACACTTATGATTTTCTATGTTTCTCTCTTCCTTCATCCCCAGTCATTTTTCAGGGCTACTCCCACACACACATGCCTCCCTAACTTAACTTCAGTGATTTTATGGAATTTCTGTTTCTTCTACTTTCTTGCTTTCCATAGTTTTTCACTATTTGATTTGAAGAACTTGTAATTTTATTTAGTGAAGGAGAATAAATACCAGTGTCTTTTTATTGCTGGAGAAGAATATGCACATTAAGGTTATGTCAACTGAAAACTAAATTTTTCTCACATTTAAAGTTTTAATTGCCCTCTATTCAAAAAAAAAAAAAAAAAAAGCCCTCATGGTGAAATCTCCTATGACTATCTGTGAGGTTATCCAGAAAATATAGCCTGAATTAATGTGATATCCTGGGAATACAGAATGATAGAGGTGCCTGTGTCAATGCAGGCTTTAGCTCAAAGGGCATTCAAGACAATTTGCTAATTTAGGAAAAACTTCAGTTTGATTTTCCTCTCCTAATTGGTCAAGAGTGGCAGATTTGGCCCAGCTGCCCTTACAGTCTGTCCAGGCCACATGGATCTGCTGCACAGAGTTTTAACTCCACTGAAATTTGGCCTGACTAACTCTCTATCATGATGCTCCAGTGCCTAATTTAGCACCGGTGTTAGCTCTCAGAGTCTTGCCTCTCCCTGGGAGTGACCTTTTACTCAGACTGTAACTAGAAGACAGTGTCTGGGAGGATGGTTGGGCAGAGATCCAGAGGAGTCTATGGCTGAGCATTCATTAAGCTAGTAGGCTGAAACTGATTTAGGGATGGATGTAAATGCTTTATCAATCTTGTTAAAATATTGAATCTGGGCAGCGTATTCCATTCAGGAGGACCAATGTGAGAGCAGGATAGAATTATGCAACAGTGGGTGACAACAGAAAAAAAATATTTATGACAAGAAGCTTATACAGGGTGGGGATTTTGAATTTTTTTGCATTAGGTCCACTTTATCGACACCAATTATCACAGCAACAGTAGAAGTAAAAGAATGTGCCATAAATCTCTAATGGTAAAATTACCTTTCTGCTGGATGCCATCACTTGTTTAGCTTGGTCAATTGACTGTGGGAGATTTGTAAATTGTAAAGTTTCCTTCTCTTAAATACTATTTATAACAGAATCACCAGTGCAAGAAGGGTCAGAACATTAAAAATACCCACAAAAAGGCTTACCTTGTCCCCACAACTAACATTTGGTAATGCATTTTAAATTATTTTAAAATTAAATGTAGCACACTAAAGTTGGATGGTTTAACTATGCAAGAGAAACATAGTTTGATTAATCTAAAAAGATACAAAAGTCATCAAATCCTTAAAGATATCACCAAATTTAATATTTAATTTCTGTCCAAAATTTATTTTCTGGATCTCTAAACCCTCAGGAATCTGTGCTAAATCCCAAGTTGCTTTTAAATGTGTTATCCGAGAAAGATTACTACAGATATTGAGGCAAGCTGGTACTGGCTACTCAGCCATAAACTTTTTGCAGAATAAGTGAGAAACTATGAAAGTTTTCAGAAATTCCTTTTAATCTTTGAAAGAAGAAAGGAAAGAAACTGCAACCGTAGCAGTGCTAAATCAATGATAGTTTTACTAGATAAGAACTGACACATGATAGACTTACAGAATTATTAAGTAACCTACAAGATGTTTATTGTACACTTTGGTCTCAAATATTAAGCCTGCACTATAGCTGTTGCAAAGTTAGGATGCCCAGACTGACCTAAATCTTTATATAATGATTCTCCTACTAGATTTCCAATTGCATATTTTGTGTATTTTAACAATTGCTATCACATAAGGTATTTCTAGTAATCAGAGAACAGTTTTGGTAGTATTCATTCAGCTGAAATACAATCAAAACAGAAAGTCAAAAAAGATAGGAATTTATAATTGAATGGAAGATAAAAGAAACATTTTCAATTGTGCACATCAGCAATTTTAGATATAAAACTATGAAATAACTGTATACAATCCTTTAAAAATTGAATTAATGTTCATGCTCTGACAATTGTGAGGTATAAAGATTAATTAATGAAAATGCAAGTAAATTGTCATTGGTGATACTCTAGAGTATCTGTTAGTACTGATAGTCCTTCCATAGTACAGGTTCTTTTAATCAATAAAGCACTCAGGGCAAAGGATCTTGAGTGAGAGTTATAGGAAGTATTGTACAGATCACTGAATATGAAGGTGAGCTCAGACTCCGCAGGGAATAGGTTCATGTTTCACCACTGGAATCTTCAAGCTTATAGCCAAAGTATAAGATGACCCGAAGACTGGGAGCTGGATCTAGACACAGTCATACTGGCACTAAGTTTCAAATTTGTAATAGTGTAATTAACCATTGAGACAAATTATCAGGGGATGTGATGGTATTGTCATCAGTTGAAGTTTTTAGATCAAGAATTTCTAACTGATGTATGGCCTTCTGTTATGCAAGAAGTCATATTAGACTGTCTTAATTGTTCCTTCTGGTCTTAAAATTCACAAATCCATTAATAAAATTGAATTGAACAAAACAGTGACCCTGAGATGGAAGGAACCAATCCTAGACTGTCAATTTCATAGACCAGATAAGTTAATGTGTCCTTTGTATTGCTAATTGTTTTGTTTATTGTGATAATTGTGAAATGATGTTATCCTTTTAAGAACAAGGAAGCCTGGGAAACTACACCAGGATATAAAAAAGGTAATTGGATGAGAGATTTCTGTCAGAGTGAGGCTATGGTAAAGGAATACAAGCCAACTCTATTGTAAGGTGGCTAGGGAATAATAAAATTACCAACTTCGCAGGCATGACCCTTTTCTGATTTTTTTAGCACTTTGATAAATGTTTCTTTCTCTTATGAGTAGCATACTTCCAGGATTTGGCCCTGTATCTCTTGAATATTTGCTATTTTCACCTGCTATGAGAAAAGATGGTGCTCCATAAGAAAGTGTAATAGGATTTTGTTTGCAGGTAGTTTTGCTGATTATACGTACTTCATAATTATAATTGTAGGTTGTCACAGTGTATTCTTTCATTCAATCCCAGAACTTCATACTTTTATGTTTCTGAGAGAGGATTACTGGTAAGATGAGAGGGAGGATATCTTCATTACTGAATAATTATGAAGACATTCTAGGGAGGTAATTGTAATTTTAAAATCATCATTGCTAGCACATCATTTCTTTCTATAAGCATGACAAATGTTAGAGAATGTTCAGAAGTATCAAAAATATAGTATCGTTATTTATTGTTAGACCACTTGTTTTTGAAATTATTAACTGCTGCTAAACTCTACCAAAGAACACTTCAGTCAGTTGTGAGACTGCAATAAACTGACTCAGTCATTAAATGGTTCGGAAAACACAGTTTTATATATATATATGTATATATATATATATAGAGAGAGAGAGAGAGAGAGGGAGAGAGTAGTGTTTGAGAACATTAGTAATTGAAAATAATCTATTTATGTAATCCATGGGTGTTGAAGGAGAGGGGTACTACCCTTTTCTGGACATCCCAACCACCTAGTTAAACCCAGAGACCTTAAGAATATCCAGAAAGTGTTGGCAGAGAGCCAGTGAAAAAAGAGTGTGAGATCTAAATTGAAGCAGGACCCTCCTGCTGTGGTCTTGTGTGAGCAGAGCAAGAGCTGAGAAAAATGAGTTAAACCAGGAACAAGGCATGAGCTTTCCAGTAATATCCATGCCTAAGGAAAGACTAAACACGGGAACAACAGAGATGTAAGTAGAACAGAGAATGTTTAGTTAGAAGCTTTCAGGTTATTTTATTTAATTTTGGATTTAGTTGAACTGCTCTGTACTGAGAAATATATACTCATCCACTCCCCCCGTACACTGTAACTTTTAAACTGAATCCCAGAGAAGCAGTTCCCTGCTTTAAATCTGTTGCTCTGTAACACAAAGCAACCAAGTATGCTTTACCAAGTATGTCTTCTTTGTTTTATTAATAGAATCACCTTTTAAAACTATCTGATTCCTGTGTCCTATAACAGTGTTTCTCAACCAGTGGTATGAGCACCCTTAGGGGTATTCGAGAGAAGTCTGGGGAGTATGTCAACACAACTGAAATTTGGAGAAAACTGAATTTTTGTTTTAAGTTTTATAGCAATTTATTATTTTTGTACTTTTTTACTCCCAAAAATTTCATCGCCTGCCTGGCTACAATTAAGTTGTTTAAACAAATGTGTTGCAAAGGTAGAAAAAAAATTTGTGTTTCTGAAAACTGTAGGTACTGGGGGTACTTATAATTTTTTTAAAGGGGTACTTTATAAAAAAAGATTGAGAAACACTGTCCTAGAAGGCAGGAGGTTCCGTGTGTGCACATACAAGAAACTGAAAGGTCAGTTATTAAGAAATTACTGGTTGTTGGTTTTTTTCAAACTCTTTTCTGAGGGAGGGTTAAAGAGCTTGGGGGAAGAAATTCCCAAGTGTGTTGTCTTGGATTCTCAAAGGAGGTTTTGTATTTGGCCTGTCTCTTTTTAAAAAATGTACATAATTCATCTAGGTCAATGGTAGGCAGCTTAAATTGAATTCTGGTTGTCCATTTACAGGGACTGACAGTCTACCAGACTCTTATGATTCATGTTTCCCTTACATTACCTTAGATGTTTTGAATGTCACTCTTTCTTCTGACTGGCTAGTGGATGAGAACTTCATGAAACTTCCACATAGTGTAAATCAAAGAAGACTATATTTAACTCTTTTTCCTGGGAATTTCCTGTGTAAAATCCAAAATGGCTGTTCTGCCCTTCATGCACTCCTTTCATATCCATATGAAAGCATTAACCTGGCTGTGAAGGTTTAAATAATCTTGCAGATAGTTTACTGATGACACATCATTCATATCTGATTTGGTGGGAATTCAGTAACAGGATCATTCAGAGCTGATGGTTGATAACTAAAACACTTTATACACACACTGCATGTGACTGGTTCACTTTCCAAACTAATTTTCTCCTTTAAGGCTGAAACACCAGCTGCACCAAACACAGCTGATAATCTGGTTATTGTTCATATCATGAGGCACTGGATACTAGGTAGACCCACTACAGAGAAATGACAGATCCACTTTGCAAGAAATCCTTGCTCTGTCCCAAAAGGAACATACTGGCCTTCTGACTACATAAGTAGATGTTTAAAGTTTATATCAAAATGGATTCTTGAACAATAGAAAGAGAGCCAGAAGATGGGATTTAAATTTCAAAAGTATTTTGAGATGCCAAGAATAAATACTGTAGCTCAACTGACTGTGAAAAATGTGTTAAACAAGCTGGACTGCCAAAACTATGAGACAAGAAATTGTTGTCTTCAGGCAATCTGCAAGAGGACAATGTGGGCATATCTACACTAGGAAATTATTTCGAAAATAAATAATTTTGAAATAATAATTCCCAAAATAACTATTTTGAAATCGCATGTCCACACTAGACGGAAGTCTCAAAATTAGTCCGAGGCAGGTTCCTTTAATGTGGATGTAGAGCCCTACCTTGATTTAGAGCCCCAGGAAGCACTGGGGAACAATTACTTTGATTGACTCTGGGGAGTAGTTATTTCAAAATAGCAGCATTGGAGCATCTACCACTATTTTGAAATAACTATTTTGAAATAAATGTTATTCCTCTTGGAAAGCAGGAGTTATTATTTTGAAATAACCAGCCCCTTATTACAAAATAACAGGCTTGGTAAATTGGATGCTCATCTTTTTATTTCAAAATAAGGGGAGTAATTTATAAATAACTCCTAGGGTAGCAAGGGCTATGATGGCAGTATCCCAGATCATGTCAGGGTAAAAACTAAATCTTAATAGAATGAATCCCAAAGAAATATAAACAGATATTGGACACCTTTTAAAAGAAAGCCTAGCACTCAGGATAGGGCTTAACTACAGTAGTTCAATAATTGGATATGTGACTATCACATTTCTCTATGGGCACAAGGAAACCAGAGAAGGTCTTTTTGGTTTATTTATGTTCTAATGCCCCCTCTCTTCAAGAAACACTTCTGATTATGTGGGAGTACTGACAAAAATAAAAACAGATCAGCTATCTGAGTCCTGCTCAGCATCACTTAAAATCCAGTATAGCAACACAATATAATTAACTTTATGACAATCCTATAAACTACAGTCCAGAGTTAATTTCTTACTAGAAAGCAGACAATAAAAAGGCACAGTTAAAATTATAATTATTACTTACTGTGTGATGCAGTGATCGCTCACTGGGTATGAGGAGACTAAGTCAGGTGGATATTACATTCCTCTAAATTAAAAAGGAATGGAAGTAAGAAACTGACTGCAGAATATTCACAGCAGTGTTGATTTCTACCTTTCTTTTGGAAAAATAGATTTCAAGGAACAGAATCCTTGACTAACTTTCATAATGGTAACACATTAAGAAGATTTAAAACTACTAATTTCTGAACTGCCTTAGGGCTTGTTCCAAACCACTGATATCAACGAGCATTTATTTCATTGATTTCAATGGCCTTTGGATCAGGCACTTTTTCTACAAATTTACACCATTATATTTAGCTGTTCCCTATAGTTTATTTCTTTGGCTTTGTGGTATAGATCGACAGATGGTTAATGGCTAGATTTTGAGAAACATTCTTCCCAAAAGTCATTTTTAAAGCTATCTATATATCATTTTGATTGGAAAACATAAGACAGCCATTTTTCTTATTATGAAACCCAGTATTATGATAGAATGAATGCAATTTTTGACATAAGTGTCTTCATCATTATTTTGGGTTCTTCATACTTGTAGCAGATTAGTCAAACAGAAGCCTTTGGAAGATAAATCACTGTCTGCCCAAGTAGGAGATGTGATTTATATTCCACTTTCTTGTATTTGTTTAGAACAGTATACTGAGATTAAACAAAAAGCTAAATTGGCTGTTGACTCATCAGAAAAGTGAGCACTTGTAAGTGAATTGTGCTTTATAGAATGCTACTAGTAACATGAAAAATAGAACACTACCCCCTCTCACAAAGCAGCTAAATGCCAAATTATATCTAGAGAACAAATTACTCTTGAGGCCCCAATTTGCTAATGTTTTTTAAACGTATGTGTCATGTTATTTATAAAGATTAAAATTCTAATCCCTCAATATAGGAAAAATATGATCAATACAGTTTTTGCTTAGTATATGTCAACTAAGGAAGCATAGACTGGCTGCATTGTGCCTCTGCCCCAGTTAAACTTACTGAACAGCTGAGATTGAAGTGAGACTGTTTTTTATGCAGACTTACAGAAACTCTGTCACATCATTACAATTGTGAAGTATCTTGGAAGGGATTTTTATCCGAAGTACACAAAGACCAACATGTGGTATGCTTTTGTTAATTGCTTTTAAAGTGTATTCTGGAAGACATGTGCTAAAGGCTGAGAAAGAAAGTTGGTCATTCAAGGCCCAGAAAAAATCTTGCCATGGTGGGAAGAATATCATCATACATAAATATGTTAAAAGTATAAAATGTGGTATCTGAGCTATCTCTATCACACATACTTAAGAAGTTCAAAAGTACCATGCTGAAGAAAACAATTATGTTCCACAACAATTTATTAGGTTATGAAATTTAGTTTCATCCCGCACCAGCAGATAACCAAAAATGTTAATGTTGTTGAATTCTCAGTGTTTGGACAGAGAAGTGAAGGTTTTCAGTTCAATTTTAATTCAATTCATTTCTCTTTCTCCAGTCAATCCATTCTGGATCTCAGAGAATGTGTCATGATCAACTTCGTTGAAGTTCATGTCTCTGAAACATTTTGACTTCAGTATAACAGCATATTACAATTAAAATACAAATGTAATCAAAATATTCTGATCAACTCTAGCCAAAACTCTTATCACTTCCTTTCTTTTACAGAATCTGTTGAAACTTAACTTTATGTGATTAGGTTTTCCTGTTCTTCCTCTGTACAGTATTTATTTGAGAAGGGGCAAATAAGTATGGATGACAGTATTTAGCCCTAAATATGTGGGTGCTGCCACATTCCACCATCCTTACACTAAGCAGTACTTGATTCCCCATTTTTAAATTCTTTTCAAACAACTTGCAGAGTGTGGTATTTTTAGCGTGAGAAAAAGTAAATAAAGTCTCCCCTAAATTTATAAATAATCACTTTTCTTTTAATGTTTTGATTGTGAGATGCCAGGTTCATCTTGAAGAAAAAAGGTACAGAACAGGTACTTAGCAAGCAATGATAGTTCAAACTTTCCCACACTATCCTTCCAATGTGCTCGTAGGGACCACAGCTTTTGGTGACTATTGGCTTTGTCAATCACCAACTTAAGCTACTCTTTCATTAACAAAGTTTGAAGCTGAATGAAGATGTGATGGGTAGGAGGGGTACTGGCCAGCATTTGGTGACTAACGGGTTTAACTTAGGTAGCCAGGAGGTGTTGTCAGGGAGCCAGGAGAGCCAATGGGAGAAGGTGTTGAGATTTGTATCTACTAGCTGGATTTGGCAAATTTGCAGTAGCCTATCTGTATGATGTGGTTTTATTCTCTGATTCATGGGCTGAACACCTAGAATACCTCCAACCTATCTTCCAGCACATAAAAGAGGCAGAGTTGACAATTACGGCTAGGAAATTCAAATAGGCCTAAACAGAGTAACTTACCTGGTGGGTTAAAGGACTATCAACCCTCTTTGGAGGCTATCTAAAACTGGCCTGTCCCTCAGTTAAAAAAATGGTCCAATCATTCATAGGCTTTGCAGGATATTACAGGCGATTTGCACTGCATTACATTTGTGGTGCTCCACTGAGAGACCTGACCAGAAAAAAAACAACAAAACTCATTTAAGTGTACTGAGAAGTGTCAGGAAGCTTTTAAGCAGTTTAAGGCTGCTCTTATTTCTAACCCTGCATTAATGGTCCCAGACTACAACAGACCTTTCTTCATCACCACGGATGCATCATAGCACGGTGTGAGGGCAGTTTTGAGGCAAACAGGTCCAGATCAACAATTCCATCCTATTGTGTTTCTCAGAAAATTCTCTGAGAGGGAAAGCCACTGGTCTGTCTCCGAAAAGGAATGCTGTGCCATTGTATATACTCTAGAGAAGCTATAACCATATATACGGGGATGACACTTCCATCTGCAGACTGACCATTCTGCTCTGAAGTGGCTTCACACAAAGAGAAACAAACAAGAAACTCTGGTGGAGTTTGCTCTCTAAGGGTATGTCTAGACTGCATCCCTCTGTCGGCAGAGGGATGCAGATTAGGCAGGTCGACATTGCAAATGAGGCAGTGATTTAAAGATCCCGTGCCTAATTTGCATAAAAATGGCCACCGCATTTTGCTGACTCAGAACTTTGTCGGAAAAAAGTGGCAGTCTAGAAGGGGATCTGTTGAGAAAGAAAGCCTTTTTTGACAGATCCCTTATGCCTCCTGCAAGGAGCTTTACAGGATCTGTCGAAAAAGCTTTCTTTCTCGACAGATCCCCCTCTAGATTGCTGCTTTTTGCTGACAAAGTTCTGAGTCAGCAAAACGTGGTGGCCATGTTTATGCAAATTAGGCGCAGGATATTTAAATCCCTGCCTCATTTGCAATGTCAACCTGCCTAATCTGCATCCCTCTGCCAACAGAGGGATGCAGTCTAGACATACCCTAAGAATTTGACATACAACACACCTCAGGAGCTTCTAACCAAGTGGCTGATGCACTCTCCCAACAAAACTTAAAAAAACAACAAATAATTCTGCAGCACCTAAGAAAAAATGTAGATGGTATCATGAGTTTTCATGAGCACAACCCACTTCTTCAGGTGAATGGTGTCCAGGGTACAAGTAAATAGCAGAAGAAGAGAGGGTATGGGAAGGAAAGACAAAGAAAAATAGGAAAAAAATATCATCAGTTAGAG
The DNA here is from genome assembly GCA_032595735.1 of Pelochelys cantorii. Classification (NCBI taxonomy): domain Eukaryota; kingdom Metazoa; phylum Chordata; order Testudines; family Trionychidae; genus Pelochelys; species Pelochelys cantorii. The sequence goes on from CM064326.1 coordinate 93,157,967, forward strand.
TGTCTGTGCTAAATGAGGCTAATGAAGTGGGCTCTAAGTACCTAGTGCTTAGCTTTTGTGTCATTAGGGTGTGGAATGTAGCAGCCCATCTAGGCCAGATCTTTGTTCAGACCTTAATTACAGGTGTCCAACTTGTAAATGAAACCAAGTTCTGCATCTTCTCCCTCCAGCTAGTTTTTTAAAATTGCTTTGTTGCTTTTTGTTTCAGAAACTATGGAGAAGTTGAAGAGGGACTGGAGGATGGCAACAAAAATTATAAAAGATTTAGAAAACTTGACCTATCAGGAAAGGTTAAAAAACAGGGTATGTTTAGTCTTGAGAACAGAAGAGCAATATAGGACCTGAGAACAATTTTCATATACATTAAAAGCTCTTATAAAGAGGATGGTGATCAATTGCTCTCCGTATACACTACAGCTAGGAGAAAAGAAATGGGGTTTAATGAGATTTATTTATGTAATAGCCCCAAACCTTCTAACAATAAGGTTAGTTAAGGTCTGGAATATGTTTCCAAGGTGGATTGTAAGAACTTAGATAAATGTGTCAGGATCTAGCTCTATGATTCAATGTATTTTTGCAAGACAGATTTGTGTAGTGAGGTGGGGACAACAGCTCTCTGTCCTTAAAATATGATTTTATTCTTCAGATCCAGCTCATTTTTAACTTGAAACTATTGTTCTGCTCCAAAATGAACATGGCTTTTGTCTTCTGGGGATCCTGTTAGTATTACTCTTTTACCTGCTTGTAACTGGATGACCTTTTTCCTTTAACCTCTTTGATTTCTCTAAACTTTGCTGTTGAACCTGGGAGATAGTGCAGCATGTTAATGAATTTCATGTCCTGATCTCTTTCCCCCAATTTGCTCGTTTGAGTATAGATGACATACTCAGAGTGTTAGCTAACACCACTAATCTTTCCAGACAAAATCTGATCTCTACTCGATGGCATAGAGGCTCATTAACATGTGCTGTGATCTCTTTGGAGAACTTATAAGGAACTTTGATTTGATTGTGTCAAGGGGGTTTTACTCTGATTACATTACTACTGTGTGGCTAGAGGTGTACTCACGGAATTATTCTACTGCCAGTTCCACAACTAGAAACTTTTTTTACTTGGGTGTACCCCTGTTTGGTCTCAGATGGGACACTGTTGCCATAAGCATCAAGCTGCTCTTGAAAAAGAATTACATGAAATCCTTTCTTTGATGTATCACACTGGAAATTCAGTGACTCTTCGAACTGGAATATTTTCAGCAGAGGGACATCCATTATCATTTGCTTCAGCATATTAAATTCCTGCTGTTGGAGACCTGCACAGTCCCTCTCGTTATCCTGCCTTGTGAGCTGACATATGAGTACTGCTACTGTGGACAGAACATGGACAGAAAAATTATCATTCCCATGAAGCACTTTCACATCCACTGAAGCTGGGATGTGCCTGACTGCCTTGATCTTTGTGAGATCTTCTTTCAGTACCTCTGCTGTGAACAGCTGTCTAATGTATGTCACCTCATGCAATTAATTGCACTTTCAGTTTTATGTTCTTGTCCCTGCAATGGCATAGAAAAGCTTGTAGTTTTCTGTCATGGTCTAGTTCAGCTTCTGTATCATCACTCTCTTCACTTACAAGAAGGATATCTGCACTTATTTTGACCTTCTACTATTTGGATGTGTCTTCTCTGGCATGCCTGTAGGCTGAGCCAATCAGCATGTGCAGCCATCTGTAGCAACCAAATGGTGTCAACGTGGTGGACTCTTTAACCAGGCTTACGTACCAAAACTTGTTTATGATATCTTAGACTGTAGTGGTTTGGAGAGTCCTAGCAAGATGTTATTAATTGTGGGCAGTAGATAGCAGCATCTTTTCAGTATCCATGGTCTTTGATTATAGGTGTATTTGTAATTTATGATGATTTCTCTACTATCACCATGCTGCTTACCAAGGCAATACTAGAGACAGCATTTCTGGTGGAAGCTTTTTTACCTTTTTGAGGTACCTCTGGGGAGCCCCACTACCCTGTCCTGCCAGAAGCTCTGATCTTCCCCAGCAATCTCACAGCCCAAAGAAGAGCAACATAGAAATATGAGACCCTCTCAGTTCTGGGAAGGCTCAGTCAAAGGGACTTGAAACAGAACCCAGAAGTACAGCCCCAATGGGGCCTGAACCCCAGATAAACCCGTCTTACTCTGAATAACGTTTATACAAGGAAGATCATAAGTTGTTCGCATCTTTGATCAATGAAAGAGAAATATGCACAGATATTGCCCACCATTACAGTTATTTACAGTGGATTTAATAATAATAATAATAATAATAATAATAATAATAGCAGTAATAAGTATTTTTATTAAGTATAAATATAGGATTTAAGTTGTTACAAATGATAAAAGTAAGATAGTAAGCAAAATAAAAAAAACACCAGCCAAATCTAATACACTAAGGCTACATCTACACTGTAAAGTTTTTGTGCAAAGCAGCTGTTTTTGCGCAAAAACTCATGGAGCGCCCACACTACAAGTGCATTTTTGTGCAAGAAAAAGTACAGTAGATCATCAGAAGACAGTGCTTTTTGCACAAGAGTTATTCCTCTTTCTACGAGGAATAAGCATTTTTGTGCAAGAGCTCTTGCGCAAAAAGGCGTTTGTGGATGGACAACAGAAACCCCTATCAGAAAAAGCACAAGTGCATCCATGGCAATGTGGACGCTCTCTTGCGCAAAAGCACATGGCAGTGTGGATGCGCGCTTGCGCAAGAACTTTTTGCGGAAGATCTCTTCCACAAAAAGTTCTTGCGCAAGAAGCTTGCAGTGTAGATGTAGCCTAAGAGAAGTTGTTACAAATCCTAAATTCTCATCACAGTTCTTATGTCAGGTAAAGTCCTTCTCAGGCCAAAGTAGTCCTTTCTGTTCCTGCATCCAGCATTTTTTCTGCATCCCTGCCACTATAGTACTCTTGTTTCAAGGTTTTTCATGTATTCTTTTGGATTGGGAAGGCAATCTGTAAAGCAGTTGTAAACAATCGGTTTTTACTTTCCATTCCTTATATAGAATTTCCCCAGGGTGGGAAGCCTACTTTCAATTCCCCTGTGAAAAAGTACAAAATTCAAGATGGATTCCAACACAAGTGACATGATCACAGGTCTTAGCAGGACCAACTGTAGTCCAGGCTTACAGGAAAAGCAAGACTATTCACAGATCATTATTCCATTACTGGGCCATTACATTCTTTAAGTACTACTAATGGCCCCACGTAGTATGTCTAGATCAGTAAACAAGTTTATGCTTCATATTTTTAACTTCAAATACATAAATGGTACATTCATATAAGTGGTTTTTTTGCACATTCAGGGGATTACAAACTTTCCAATCATAGGTTCCGTGAAACATTTTGCATATTCATATTTACAAGCGAATTTTCACAAAGAACATGAAATAAAGAACATTTCCATAAAGAACAATGTCACAATCACATTTTAATATGTGATTTATTATGCTCTTATATATGTTCTTATTAGAGTGTTCCTGCTCTTTATATTGGGTGTCTGAGTCCAATTCACCCTAAGGAATCACATTGTAAGAGGTCTTTGCTATCTAACTGTGGTTGCACAGAACATTTCCCTACTATCATTGTTGCATACATGGAGCTTGGTGTTGCCCATTGTTGCTTTCCTGTCCCAGAAGCCTGAATGTAATATGCTGTTAGATGTGCCAATCCTCTCTTGTACAAGCCTGACTGAATGATTCTGAAGCCATCCTCTACTCTTTCACTCACTGATCAATTGATTCATCTTGCCATATTTCTTGCAATGCTATCCTAATATAGGATACTTCTTTATCCTCTAATGCTGTATCCCACAGTGAAAGCATTGTGTTATGGGTTTGGAACCCTGGCACCTGGTCTGCTTTGCTGAATCTAACTGCATGTTCCCTCTTTCATCCTTTCCCTTGAGGTTTCCATTGCATGACCTATGATAAAATATCTGACTATTGTGAGATCACCTTTGTGGAGCAGCCAGTGATCAGATGAGGTTTGGACTATCTTGTCCTGAATAAAGGAGACTGTCAAGTCTTCAAAAGTGTGTATAAAAACCAGTGTGTGGAATGCAGTAACATGTGAGTCTATCCCTTCTTTTAAAATTGATCTGTAGTGAAAACCCTGTGTCCTTGTATAGTTTCATTCTGCTTTGTTCACAGACCGAGTTCCATAGCTCATGGTTTAAGATAATGCACATCTCAGATTTTACCAACAAGTTTCATTAGTAAAAGAGAGAAGGTGATGTTGAACTTCCTCAGACCTTTTGAGGAACAAACCTGGACAAAGGGCGGGCTGGAGCAGTATTGCTTTTGGGGTTGTTTATTGGCACAGATTCTTAAGAGTAAAGTGATACTCACACACATACATCACATTCATGTTGGCAGTTTGGAGGCAGGCTGCAAGTGCGGTGTAGATTACTTTTGATTTCTCTGGAGTGCTGGCCAGGCATCAGCTTCCCGGAGACTGGACCATGATGTTCCTTGGGAGATCCCTTCAGATCTGCAGGAGTCTTTACTCCCTCTGGGCTGGTCCCAGTTTTCTGCTGTGATGTTACATCTTGTGCAAGAGCAAGAGGAAGGGAGAGAGGGAGAGATTCTCTGGCCTCTTCCTAGTTAATTTATCTGCTGGCAGGGTCTTTGTCTGCCTTAAAAGGTCACAGATCCTAAACTGCTTTTTTGGTTGGGTATTTCTCATTCACATCTCACACACATTCACAGGTTACATATAAATTCATAAGCAATATGTTTTCTAAGCAAAATGGAGCCTCATGGCCTTGAGTACAAGAAATTGCATTATACTACAGATAACATACCAAAGGCATGATAAAAAGCTTAACAAATTATAACTAATAAGAAAGCCAAGGTCAGTGAAGAAGGGAAAAGCAGAGGAATATGTCTGGTCAACTAGACACCAGTGAAAAGGGGGGGGGGGGTTGTGTCCGACTGGTTACAGGCAAATGCAAGTTAAATTTAAAAAGTAAGTTTGATTAAACCCCATACTCTGTTCTGTCCCAATAGCTGTGTTGCTTCCAGCCTATTTCCCTTTGCCTTGGTGTCCAATTAATATCAGACCCTTCAGGGAACATGGGCCTTTTGACTCCAGTTCTACAGATGATGATATAACAGGAATCAAAACAAATAACCAAAAGGAGAAAGGTCTTCAAGCCAATACAAATCCTACTAATTCCTTGGTCACTTTATTCTTGTAGAATGACTTTTTCATTTTTCTTATAACAAAATAGCCCAAATTTTTCCTGTCTTTCCCCATTCCTTTTCTGTATGAAATAGACTATTATTTGGAATGGAGAGGTCATACTGTACTAGATTTGGACTCTAAGCACTACTTCAGTTCACCTGGAGCATCCCCTCTGTAATATGAATCTTATGAGAAAGCATGAAGTTCATACTCCTCAAATTCACTTTCACATTTTCAATTAACTGAATCTCAGCATGACGGATTACAGCATCCAGTATCATGTTTTGCCGTATAACTGAGGATATGATGTGAAACTAAATATATTCTGCTCCAATGTGATGTAAATTTGAGAATGTGACATCATTTTGAAAGTCTGAATAATCCAAAATCAATGAGGAGTCCTGTGGCACCATAAAGCCTAACATTTATTTGGACATAAGTTTTTGTGGGTAAAAAACACTTTGTCAGATGCATACACTTCATGAGATGCATCTGATAAAGTGGGTTTTATGCATAAAAGCTTATGTCTCAATAAATCTGCTAGCCTTTAAGTTACCACAGGACTTCTCATTGTTTTTGAAGATATAGATGAACATGGCTATCCCTCTGAGACATGAATAATACAAAGTATGCTTTTCTTCAAGAATACTTAAAAATGGAGAAAATACTTAGTCACTGTAATGAAACTGATACAGCATTTACAAAACTTCTACCCAAATCTTTTCTGTTATATGGTGGTAGATTTGATCATGGTACTTACAGAAAATATAGTCTGATAGTGGATAAAATGTGCTTAATATTTCTCTCATTTTTAATCCAACAGATTAATGTTCAACATAGGAGTGAAGAAGTGCATAAAGATTAACTAACCGAGTTATAAAACAGATGTTTCATTTTTGCAAACTCATTTTACTTACTGAAGTCAGAACTTTCAGTTGTTTAGGTGATGAAATGATGACTAATGTGTATGACTAATCCAGCGCCCTATTTCCACTGAGATGTGCAAACAATTTTCAAAACATGGTGCTTAGGATGCAAAAACTATGGTTGTCCACGCATAGTTTTGCCTGAATTTGGGGTGTTGTAAGAACTGTCTAAGGTTTAGACATTAACGTGATTGTTTAAATTTGATGCCAGGACATCTGAAAACATAGAAGTGTGTGAAAGCTGGCAATGGACAGGCAATATTTATCTCATCAGAGTCAAGGGGAGGTAGATGATCAATCAGAATCAACTCCTTACTGACAGATGACTCTAGTGCTATTGTACTAATTTACATGAAATGAGTTGGACCATCACTGTCCAACATTAAACAGTGTCCTCCAAGTCATTTTAACTTTTTGTTAAAGAAAAAGAAGTAAAAACAAAGCATTTATGATACATTAACATGACTTTTATTTCAACAACAGTTTGTTTCCTTGCCCTTTAGCTAAAGTGATTTTTTTTTAAACTGCTTGATTTGTCACATGGGCTACATCTACACAGTAGGGCAAAACTCAAATTAAGCTACACAACGTAGCTTAAGCATAAATTGTTTAGCTTAAGTCGAAATAGCTTAATTCAGCTTTTGGCGCTGTCTACACAGCAGGAAGTTGAAGGAAGAACACTCTTCTTTCGAATTCCCTTGCTCCTCATAAAATGAGGGTTACAGGACTCAGAGTAAGAAGTCCTCCGGCTCACCTTTATTTCAAAATAATGGCTTGCAGTGTAGATGTGCTTTTTGTTATTTTGGAATAATGTCAGTTATTCCAAAATAATGCTGCTCTGTAGACATAGCCTTAGATAGTATCAAAGACGGTAATTGTCCCTTTGCAGAAAAAAGAAAGTTGATATGGCCTGGAAATGCTGTTTTTAAAATCTAATGCCATTTTATCTCAGGTGGTGTTTTTCTCTCTGGCCTGGCATGGTCAAAACATCTCTTAGTATTTCCTTTTGTTTCCAACATCTTTTTTTTTAAAGACTCCAAATGGGATTGTGGGTGCTCATCGCCTCATTATTTCACCCATCAGGTAGGCCTAATATCTGTTAATATCTGAAAATAATTAGTCACTTTCCATGGTCAATTCCCACATATGTTTTAGAGCAATGGTTACAATTACACTCAAATGCAGAAGACATATGGGAGAGATGCTTAGGGTAAGAGACAGAGGCAGTGGTTATAGTGAAAAAGGAGTTAGACCAGGGTTGGGAAACCTAATGCCCAGGGAGGGGATACGGCCCCTGGGTTGCCTGGTTCTGGCCCCTGAGGCTTAGGGTTTCCCCCAGCATTGGGAAGCCTGCCCTTGCACTCCTGCCCCCTGCCACCTCCCCACAGTCCCTGGCCCCCATCTGATTTTTCTATGGGACAGCACTAGTATGGGATACAGATAAGTCTTGAGAAGATTACTTAAGTGTGGAATGGCGAAATAAGGGACAGTCTTTGTCCTCGAGAGTCAGATGGCCAAACAGTGATCATATTACTTGGTTCTTATATCCTAAATAAGCTGCAAGCCAGAGAAAGATGAACAGATGTCCTTTAATTTTACCTTCCTAACAGGATCTACCAGTCATTCCTCAGCTGCTTATGTCTCTCATTTCTGGGGATCATATATAAGTATGTTCTGAGGCAGAATGCCATCCAGACCTTTTGTAATGTAAAGAACTAGCAGACATACCCAGTGTTGCCCAGATCCTTAACTCAGTTAAGGGTTGGTTTTGGAAAATAACAGGAAAATGTACATGCTTTATTTAAATGATTACATTTTTCAAAAATACAATGTTACTTTTATGAAGCTAATTTTTATTTCGGATGTCTTTATAAAGGGATTGTTAATTTCTTTAATTTTTTTAGTAAATATTTTTAAATGGAAATTCTGTCAAGTGGATTGTTTTCCTCACCCCTTATAGACTCTTACATTCACTATGTTTTAACCAAAAAAAAGTGATATAGACAATTTGGTTTGTAATAATATCTTCTAGATTTCAAAACTTAAGATTTGATTTAGCTATGCCAAAATGAGTCCAAATTTCTCCATTTTATATCTTTTCTGTAAGGTTTATTGGGAAACAATTCTGTTCAAGATTAATTTTATGTTTCTAGCTTATCTTGGTTCAGACTCTTTCAACATATACTCAATTATGTCAATTTTGAGGCCTGACTTGATTTGGGGATTGTCTCTTTTCTGATCAGTTTTATGAGAAGCAATCCCATTCCAGACACATCACACTTTCTCGGCACACCAAAGCCTTACATTGCTTTAAGCTATGATCTTAAAAATATAGGCTGAGAGCGCATACCACCTCCTCCTGCAGTTGAGTGTCCCAAGCTTCTGGCTCCTCTTACTGAAATGGCATACCAGAGTGCACCAAGTTACTTTCACCTCCAGTTCAGTCTTTTTCAACATTTGCTTTGTCAACTTTGAGGACTGTAGGGGTACGTCTACACAGTAGGGCAAATCTTGAATTAAGCTAAACAAGTTGGGGTATGTCAATTGTGTAGCCAAAGTCAAAATAGCTTAATTTGGCTTTTGGCACTGCCTACACAGCAGGAAGTCTAAGGAAAAACACTCTTCCTTCAACTTCCCTTACTCCTCATAAAATGAGAGTTACAGGAGTCAGAGTAGGAAGTCCTCCAGCTTGTCATTATTTTGAAATAATGTCTTGCTGTGTGGACTCTCACTATATTATTTGAGAATAACATCAGTTATTCTGAAATAATATTGCTCTGTAGACATAGTCCAAGTGATCTGGTGATTCTGTCACTTTTCTGTTTGGTTTTATGAGAAGCAATCCCATTCCAGGCACATCTGTTTTCCTGCAACAACCAAATCCTTTACTTGCTTTAAGTTATAGTAAGAGGAAACTGTATACTGAATTTAATAGTGATAGCTCTTACCATTTAGTAGTAATTCCTGATCAAAGAAACAAACAGACAAACAGACAAACCCTCTAGAATATATAGTAGATAAATCAGTGAACATGAATTAAGAGACTTCTCCTTTCTGTGCCACAATACAAAACTTTTAATTTTTGTTGTTGAAATCTTTTGCCTTTTTGACAATATCAAACATGAGCCTTTTTCTAATGGGGTCAATTACTTCCCAGAAGGAAAATCAGTTTCTAGTTCTTTGGGGAAAAAAAATCTAACCTCTATATCTTTTGCGAAGGGAATACCTCTCTAAGAAATGCTGAGTGAAAATGCAGGTAATTAATACAGAAAAGAGGTCTGGGAATATAAGTAATAGACAAGTCATCAGAAAACTGTTTTATTTTCCTCAAACCTTAGAAAAATCCTATTGAGTAGAGATCTCTTTTTAGCTTGTATATAGGAATTAATGCAAAATATCCAGTAGAAAACTGAAACTGAAAATTAAATATGAGTTATTGAAAGCATTTAGGTAAGACCTTAATAACCCTGAACTCAAAACATTTCAGAACTGTTTGTATGTAAGTGACAACAAAGGATATAAAGAGGTTAATTACCAAAAAAAAAAAAAAATCAACCACTGTCTAGAAAAGGGGTGGGGAAACTCCAATGTGCAGGCTGCATGCAGTTCATCAAAATTAGCCACTCACAGGCAAATAGCCAATTTGTTTACCTGATCATTTACAAGCATGGAACTCTGCAGCTCCGAGTGGCTACTGTTCGCCATTCCAGGCCAATGGGAGCTATGGGAAGTGGTGGCTCAGCCCACACCACTTCCCGCATCTCCTGTTGCCCAGGAACAGTGAACTGTAGCCACTGGGAGCTGCAGGACTCCATGTGTGCAGATGCTCAGGTAAACAAAGTGTCTGGAGCTCCCCAGTGGCTAGCCCTGATGACCCACATATTGTCTGTGAGCTAGAAGTTCCCCACTCCTCATCTAGAATGGTAACAAATATTTTTATGACAATGAAATATATCACTAGCATTAAAAAACCTTCCCGAATCCAGAATATATTCTCAACATATTCAAATTACTCTATTGACAACCTATTTTTTTCCCAAAATGAGAAATTACAAGAAAGCTGACTTCTCAAAATGGATAAAGAACAGTTTCTTTGGAGACTATCTTTCATTGTCTGGCTATAGAATGAAGAACTGTAAAAAACAAATCGGTGGAAATTAAATGTACTGAGACTAAAATTGAGAAGTGTGAATTGTGGAGAATTCCAATCTTGGTATAAAAGTGATTGCCTATCTTCCAGATATGTAGCATGTCAACTAAGAAAAAATGAAGGAAAAAAAAAACCTATTTCCAGTTCTCTAAGCCACTCCGATTCACTTTTAATTACTCTATGTTGTATAATGAAAGTCAGAAAGACTTATAGATAAAGCTGAATTTTTAAGCCATATGTATTCCCTCCCTATATTCTGCTGTCTCACTGCAAGTATTCCCAAAATACTGCAAGATGAGCTGACAGCTCAAGAGATTCCATTCCATTACACTACATCAGTAGATTTCACAGTGAAAATAATAAGTTGCAACTGGTTGTTGCTGAGGTAATATCTTCAAATCTAGTGTTAGTTCTCAGGTGCCTGGCTTGAAGAAACTGAGCAGCTGGGATCTTTTTTATGTATATGTTCATCTGTTTTTTTCTATAAGCTAGTATTTATATTGCAGATATATCTTGGTTCTGTTAACTGTACCATTAATTGGCATATCAACCATTCCTTTCCTTACCCAAAAAATATATTTTTAAACTGAAAATATATATTTAAACTGAAATATTTAAGTAAAGCAAATTGAGTAACTGAAATGCTTTTTTTCCCTGTTCTGTGTTTCTTCCTCCATCTTCATTAGATACATAATACAGCTAGCAGTACATTCCATGATTGCTTACTTCAGTTAAGGACTTAGACACACAGTGGCTATTACAACTAGGTGACATTTTTCAGAGAAATATTTTATTCACTGAAAAATGCAGTTTTTTTAAATTAAAAACCATTTGGGAATTTGCAATAAATAGTTTCTAGAATAACAAAAGGACTTGGATATTATTCAGAAAGTGGCTACACTAGGTAGTGATTTAATGTTATAAATACATCTTGTTAATTTTGCTTAGGCTCAGCTGTTCTTGCTGTCTTTTGAGATAAAATATAAATACTTAATATTCTAATGAAATAGCATTCCTAGATATACATATACCTTGAAAAATAGAAGGTCAGAATAATGATAAATTACAGAATACTCCACATAAGGGATAGGGGAGAATATATTTAAGTAAATAATGAAAGGTTAAAAATTTATTTCAAAATAAGTACATTTTTTATTAGACATATCAGAAAAAAAGTATAAGTGATTATGGCAATAGTTACTCAGTTAACTATCTTGCACCCTCCAATGAGAATACAGATGTCTTGGAAAAAAGCTGACACTAGAACTAATCTCTGCCAGCACCCTCTTCTCCCACTTCACTCATTCTTGCAACTTTCTGAGTGAAGATGAATCAGTCCTTAGTTCTGCTGCTGCCTGAAATAGAACTGTGCTTGCTTCTGAGTACATGTGATGGCCTCTGCAAGATATACCTTTTCCCTAAAACACCAAGAGGCATTTGTGTTGGTTTATACATGCTACTGCATTGGCATGTCACAGTTAAAAACTCTGACACATCAGCCATTTGCACTGTACTGCATGAGGTGTACTTATTTCATATGAGGTCTTTTGGAACAGGAAAGTGTCATTTTTATAGGTGATGAGAAAGAGTGTGCTCTTTCTTGTATCAGGAAACCTGGGACAAGGGAGCTAGGGAAAGTTCTGAGCAGAAACTCAACCATGAAGGACAGAGAGAGAGAGAGAAAGAGAGAGAGCACTTTTAGGGTGCGTCTACACATCACCCTTAGCTTGAAAAAAGCTACACAGTTTGTGCTAGCTTATTTCGAGTGTATTTTGAACTAGCTTATTTTGTAATTTGGCGCTGTCTACACAATAACGTGCTATTCCAAAATGTCCCTTAACCCTTATGGAACGAGTGTTACCGGGACATCGGAATAAGCCACCCATTATTCTGAAATATATTTCAAAATAACAGGCTGCTTCAATAGATGTGGAATAGCTATTCCGGGATATTTCCAGTATCCCCCAAAATCTTTACAATGTAGACGTACTCTTAAAGATAATACAGGTATTCTTTATTCTACTACAGCTCAGTGTTATAGTACAGAATACAGATGAAAACAAATTTCTGAGGTGACACTAACCATCCCTAAAAAGTTAATAGAGAATGAAGGTTTTTTTACTGTAGTCAATTAAACAAGGTTAGTTCAGAAAATATGAAGTATTTTAGCCAGAGATATTTATGAAATTATATGCATACAATAGCAAGAAGAGAAATAGGTTTGGATACGTGTTTAAACATGAAATTTATTGACCATGAAAGGATTAGAGTTACATGAATTGTTCACATATCTCTTGGAGATGGACTATCATCATCTTCAAACCAATAATTTGAAGTATGATACAATTTTAATGTAGCCAGCAGATGATAAAATGGTGGCTTTAAATAACTTTGTTCTCATTGAAGGTTTCCTTTGAAGACCCAAAATGATGCTGAGAGTATTGAACTGAGTAAATAAAACAAGAACAAAAATTATTTGTGAACTCTTAGGTAAATGTAATAGCTGAAGAGATGTTAAAAATCCATCTTATGTGACATTTAAAACTAGACTGAGCAAAGCTCTAGACCACAGGCTATATGGGAATAATTCTGCATTGGAAGTCTGGAAGTGAACTGGTGGACTGAAGAATATAATAAATCTTTTCAGTCTCTTTGGAAATATTATCATTTTAGCTTTTGGCATGCTTTTAACTGCAGCACTTTATAATGTCTAGGGGTTGTATTTCTTACCAGTCATGGATTTAGGTGCTCTGGGACATACACTAAATCCTATGTGTTTTTGCCCTAGGAAAGATGGACCTTAGGGAGATGATAGGAGTTTGTGTTAAGACTGTCTCAAATTAAAACAGATTTGAATGTTTTGTAAATCTTCCCCGCCCCCTTTTCATTAGTCTTTTTGTACATGTTCCAAAACATCTTTCTTTTCATTTTAGCATTTTCATGCTTTCCAGTGTTTATCAGTTCAAGGGGGAGTGCTCTTCAACAGTCACTGGTTTCAGTGTTCTGGGCCAGGCATTAAATCTGGCAATTTTCCTGGTTAGGTAAAGTGATGCTTACTGGTGACATTAAGCAGCCGGAAGGCGTTAGACCAGGCAACGGAAGGACCTAAGTTTTAGGTCAAATATTATTTCCTGTACATTATTTCCTGTACATTTTCATTTCTTATAACAATCAGGTAAAGCAGGACTTCTGGTGACATCTGTGATGGGGTCCCCACAGCTACCAGGCTGGCACAAGCAGTAGTTTTAAGTAGCAACTCTGCACAGGCAAGACAAGTGTTCTGCAGACCCCTGGGTTGGCTGCAAGTCTACCGAGTGATTTGGAAATTAGACCCTCTGAACAGGGTGAACAGGGCCAGTACTAACCGATTGGTGGCCCCAGGAGGCTACCGGGGAAAATTTGTCGAGCAAAAAAACAAAAACAAAAAAAGGGCCAAAATGCAGTTATGGCCCCTTTAATTACCACGTGTCCCGAGCGGGCTTCCATTGGGCTCTGTCAGCAGCCCCTTGAGAATGGCTACCCTGGGCTACCGCCTAGCTCACCCGCCCCTAAAACCGTCTCTGAGGGTGAAGTGGTAAGCAGTCTGCAGGCCCCAGGATAGAGCTGAGTAGAAATCTATAGCTTGGTAGCCTCCAAAGCTACCAGTTAGCTTGGTTGAAAAGCTATCAATTAATCTGGGTAATTAGCTCCCCTGAGCAGGATGAAACAGTAAGAAGTTTGCTCTCCCTTGGAAAGGGTAGAGCAGGATTCTATAACACTTACTTCCTTTGGGCTCAGATGGTGTTCAGGTAGTCTCCTCAGCAGGTGTCAGCTGCACTACCCCAGCAGTGTCTGCAAGCGGTGAGTTGTCTCCTCACCAGAGGACTTGCAAACTGTGTACTCACTTCTTCTTCCATCCTCGTCACCCCCTCCTCCTACTGACTAGGGCTGCTTCCTTTTATATGAATTCTGCACTTGGAGCATGTGCAGCAGGAAAGAAGGGGCATAGCCTCCTGTGTCCACAATGATTGATCCATGCCTGGTGGCAGGGCTGGCACATCCAATCACAAAATCATCATCCTTATCTCATCCACCATGATCTCGGAGCAAAATGCTATTTGCTTTACCTTAAGCTTTTTAAAGTTTGTACGGTGTCGCAATGACCCTGGAAAAGATCAGGGAGAAATTCCTCCTAACGGAATTGACTCCTGGGCACAATTACATGTTTACTGTCACGTGTATTAAGGGGGTGCAACTGGCTCCTCTATGGCATTATTTCTGTTCTACAGTCTGGTGCAGAGTAATTGACAAAGTCATGCCCCATTTCCTCCCAAATCCTTTAGTCTGCTGTGTGCCACCAGTGCAATGGGAAGAGAACAGTCCAAATGAATCCCCTAAGCCAAAGGTATAAATCTGTTCCCAGCTTTTGTGCAGAACCCAGAAAGGTCCTCCCCTTGTTCATTTACATGTGGGCCAGACCAAGTTCTTAATGAAAACATAACTATTGTCTCTAATTTTTTTAAAAAAGAATAAATGTAGGCTGTGGCAATACAATCAATTATGTTTACCTTCTCTGTATGAATTTGGTTTTCTAGTTTTCTGCCACCTATATCCATCCCTCTTCCAGAATTACTGGCAGATACAGCTGCAAAATCAAGATAAGAAACCACCAATTTTCCATCAGTTCTACAACAGTCTAAATTTTAATATTTTAATCACACCATGAATACTGCATTTATCGCACCAATAATTAAAACTATTGCCTATCCAATAGCTTCAAGAAAACTTTGGAGAAGAAAGGTAAATTTGGAATGATAGCAAATAGAATTCAGACAATATGTGTTCAAATGTAAAAGAATCCTTGATCGACCTTCAAAATAAATTAATCTAACAATACAAAATTGCCATTCATACTGAACTCCAGCTCATGTGCAGTGTATGCTACTGGAAGTGCTGAGAATAATGTTTGCTCTCACTGCAAATATATGCTTAGAGGCCTTTTCAAAACACAGTGGTACTTGAATATTTTGAATACTCATTCTTGGAAAATATCTGTGTTTGTATAGAACTGATCTCAGATTTCTTGGTCCCAGAGGACCTCATTAATCAACGGTGGGTGTTTTGTCAGTTAACCTAAGTACAGTCAAATAAGAGGATTTTATGGGCTCTTCCTCTGACAAAGAACCACATTTTAGTTAAGTGAAATTCTCACACTACTCCATAAGAGCTTAGGGTACATCTACACTAGCCCCCTAGATCAATCTAGAGAGGCTAATGAAGGCGACTGAAATTGCAAATCAAGCCCGGTATTTAAATATCCCTCGCTTGATTTGCATGTTCCCGGCCGGTTGCCATTTTAGAAATTGACTAGCCCGAAGTAACTGTCCGCGTCTACACGCGGCAGTGAAACGGGCTTCCGATTTAAAGCCCTAAATAGAATTAGGTGGTATTCCTCCTGCAATGAGGTTTACCACCTAATTCGAATTAGGGGCTTTAAATCGGAAGCCCGTTTTATTGCCGCGTGTAGACGCGGGCAGTTACTTCGGGCTAGTCAATTTCTAAAATGGTGACCAGCTGGGAACATGCAAATCAAGCGTGGGATATTTAAATCCCGGGCTTGATTTGCAATTCCGGTCGCCCCCATTAGCCTACCTAGATCGATCTAGGGGCTAGTGTAGACATACCCTTAGTTCACTAAGATGCACGTTCGCAAATAAATGGTTCAAAGATATTGTGGACAATTTCATGTGGGTGGGCTTGCCTTAATATGTGACCTGAATAAACTGTGGCAAATTTTTCCAAAAGACTGCATTGGTACAAGTGTCCTGGAGTACACTCCAGCAAGGTCTTGGTGACTACTCTATCCACAAAGTGTATCACTTTTATTATTAGCTATTCTTAGTTTTCTACTTCTCAATCAGTCTGTTGGGTATCAGATGATCCCGGGGTTTTCTTTGGCTATTGCCCATCATTTGTTTATGTTTCCTGTTTTTCTGACACTTCTGAGACCTCCTCAGCCTATCCTTCCTTTGCTGGATTCATGATTCCATTCGCGTCTGCCCCTAAAGCAAGCCTATGCTATAGCAGTGTTGTGGAGCAGGAATATCTAGAGTGAATATTATAACTTGCCACCAGTCTGGGATGCAAATTTGAATTTTGCTTTGCAAAGGCCAGATGCTCTGTCACATAAAGTTACTGTTTCATAAAAGAAGACGTTACCTTTTCATGTGGTCTATTTGACATCTTTTGCAAAAGGAGCATTCTCTGTGAGCTTCCTACATTAAGTTATTCCTTCCCTAAAGGTAGCATCTTACATTTGTCTTTGTTGAATTTCATTTTGCTCTCTGTAGCCCAGATTTCTAATTTATCTCTCTGAATTTTAGCTTTAGCCTTCACTAAGGTATAGGCAACCTCCCCGCTTTTTGTCTTCTGCAAATCTGATCAGTATACTCTTTATTCCTATATCCAGTCATTAATTAAAATGTTAAGGCATATCGGACACAGAATAGATCCATATGCAACCCCACTTGAGAACAAAGGGTCAGAATTGGATTACCAGTAGAGAGGTTAAGACAGGGAGGAGCATGGCTTAGGCCAAGGCAAAACCAAGTTTGGGAACAAAGTAGTAGCAGAAGCTATTGCAGCCATGGGTGAATACTTTAAGTCAGGGGTGGTCAATAATTTTTGAAGGAGGGCCACTTCACAAATTTCAGAAGTGGCCGTGGGCTGACCTGGAAAGTGCAGGGCCTCGTGGAGAAGAGGTGGGGTTGAAAACTACCCTGCCGGGAACTTTGCTTGGCCTGGGGTCCCTGCCCCCTGACTTCTGTCCAATGGAAGGAACCTGGTGCAGATGGGAGGGTACTGGGGGTTAGCCTCCTCCCAGAGTTGTCTGGGGTGGAGTCTTAGAATTCACATAACATGGCTGGAAGCTCCTGGTCCTGCTGCTAACCTGTTGCTTGGCAGCCTCCCGACGGGCACAAGCCCTTTGAATAGAAGCAGTTGAAAGGGCTCACACCTCCTGGGCAGCACCCAGGCAATGGGCCAATGGGACTGAAAGCTGCAAGCCCTTTCAAGAAATTTTCCGAAAAAGCTTCCGAAAAAGAGCGCCCACACACAAAAGCACATTGAAAAAGTGATCTGCTTTTCTGAAATAGAGCGTTCAGACTGATTGGATGCTCTCTCGCAGAAAAGGACCCCGAAGCACTTCAGCCAGGGCTTTAATAGGTCATTAGTTGCTTCCGAGTCCTGGTGCCAGAGCCTTGCAGACACACGTGCTTAAAAGGACTCCCCTGGACAGCTGTTTCTCTGCTTCTGCTGCGTGCTTGCTACCTCTTTGAGGAACAGCAAAGCTCTCAAAGTGCTTGCTGTGGTTGCCCTGCTTTTTTGGATGCCACAGCTTTTTCCTTTGTGCCATGGAGCCGGAGCTGTCCCATGGCATGCGATGGCTCCACACGGCCATACTGCAGTTTTTGCAGCACTTTGTGCAGCTGCCTTCCTGGTTCTGCATGAGCTCAACCCCTAGCTCATTCTTGGGACCCTCTCCCTGGGCATGGGAGCTATACTCTGGCAACCACACCCCACAGTGGAGAGGCGTTTCTGGAGGCTCGACATAGTTTGGACTGGTGAGACCGGCTGGTCATGGAGCGGTGAGACGACAAGCAGTGGCTCCAAAACTTCCATATGTGGAAGGCCACTTTTTCGGAGCTGTGTGCCTGGCTTGCCCCCGCCCTCCAGATATGTGACATCCGCCTGTGGCCCGCCATCCTCCTGGAGAAGCGGGTCGCAATCTCCAACTGGAAACTTGCCACCCCAGACAGCTACCGGTTGGTGAGCAACCAGTTCGGCGTGGGGATGTCCACCGCTGGGGCCCTACTCATGGAGGTAAGGCACCTTTGGGCTGCAGTCCCTGCAGTGGGGGGGGGGGGTCTGGAAAAGGGGAACCCTCGGGAAAGGGGGTATGAGGGGTGGAGTGGGGGTGAGGGGAAGCCCCGTCCCTGGGGGATTGTGCCATCCTGCCCTCACACAGGCCTGCTGCTGGGGGGAGTGGCCTCATAGGGGATGGCTCCTGGGGTGTTTGGGGGAGGAGAGGAAAGGGGAGACAGGCACCTCCCTAGGGCTCAAGCACCCCGTCTCTCATTCTCTGCTTTTTGTGTTTGTTTGTCTCCTTCTGCAGGTTGTGAGGGCCATCAATGCGATCCTACTGCAGAGGGTCATCCACCTGGGAGACCTGGACCCGATTGTGGCTGGATTTGCTGCCCTGGGGTTCCTGAACTGCTCTGGAGCCATAGATGGGACCCACATACAGATCCATGCACTGAAGCATCGATCAGTCCAGTGTATTAATAGGAAGGGCTACTTCTTGATGGTGGTGCAAGCCCTGGTTGACCACCGTGGACAGTCCACTGACATTTTTGACAGGTGGTCGGGAAAGGTACACAATGCCTGCATGTTTTGGAACTCTAGCCTGTACAGAAAGCTGGAGGTGGGCACATTCTTCCCCCACCATGAACTAGCAGTTGGGGATATGCAGATGCCATTATGCTTCATGGGGGATGTGGCCTACCCCCAATGCCATGGCTTATGAAGCCTTATACCAGACACCTGGACCCCAGCAGGGGCCAATTTAATGCTCGCCTGAACTGGGCCAGAATTCAGGTCGAGTGCACCTTCGGCTGCCTCAAGGCGTGGTTCAGGTGCCTGCTGATCCACCTTGATGTGGGGGAGCACAACATCCCTGAGGTGGTTGTGGCATATTGTGTCCTCCACAACACTGTGGAGAGGAAGGGGGAGGCCTTCCTCTCGGGGTGAGGGGCAGACACCGGCCGTGAGGGGCGTGCCTTCGAGCAGCCATGGACAACTGCCATCCGCCAGCCCCATCAGGCTGGGGTGCTCATCCGGGGGGCCCTGAGGGATAAGTTCTCTCAAGGACTCCAGTAAGTCTCCTCAGGGTGCTGCCCCATCCCTTTTCCAACACAAGCCCTCCCTTTACCCCTTCCCTGACCTCTCAATAAAAATGCCATTTTAGTTTCCAACAAAATGAAGTCTGTCTTTATCTTTCATTAAAAAAAGGTGGGAGGGGGAGGAGGCTCATAACCTGGAGGCGGAGTGGCACTTGGAGTGGTGTGGGGGGTGGCTAGATGTGCCACCTCAGATGTGGGGACCTCATCGGAGTTAGGGTTGAATCGGTCCGGGGATCACAGAGGAGTGAACAGGAGGGGGACTGGAGCAGGGGCAGAGGTGGTAGGGGAAATGGGGGGAGGAAGCAAAGGCATCACTTTGGGAGGGGGCATGGGCATTGCTTGGGGAAGGAGCAGAGGCATTGCATGGGGGGCATGGGAGGAGGAATGAGCATAGCAGGGGGGCAGGAGGGTGGTAGGCAGGAGGAGTGACATCAGGTGGCTGTGCCATCATTTCTCTCGTGACGCACACATGCTATCACACCACTGCATGAGCTAGTCCCAGGCATGGTTCCAACACTCAGCATCCTTGCAGTTCTTCTGCACCAGTGTCTGCTGCATGTCACTCAGGATGCTGACATGCTGGTGCATAAGGTCTTGCTGGACCCTGGCGTGCTTTCAGGTGCCCTGGGCTGTGGCAGCTGACACAGGTGGCATGGTTCACCCCTCAGTCCTGACTGGTCTGGCTGTGGAGAACACAAAGAGGGAGAGGTGGTCAGTCATCCATGCAGACCCTGTGCCTTCCTCAGTCAGCATCAACCAACAGTCCTCAGGCCAGAGGAGGGGATGTCCAGGGAGCAACGCCATGTGTGGCCTGCACTGTAACCCCTGACTCCTAGAGGCCCCGAGGTGCCCAGGGGACCTTGCTGCCCACTTCCCCCACCCTGGCCCACGGACAAGCAAGAAAGGGAAACGTCCAGCCACAGTGGGATCTCATGGGTGGCAGAGGAGCCAGGAACAGCCTGGCCCTCCCTGGGGTCCGCACACACACCTGCAGCTCTCAATGCTGCCTGCAGGAGTGGGTGATGCCTCACACATGCAAGCATGCCTGCGTGCTGTATGCGGCACTACTCGGAGTATCTGGAGTTGTGCCTGTGCCCTTGTGGCTAGCTTGCTTCCAGATGTGGCAGGTGCTGGGAGTGACTCCCTACCAGGGCCTGACGTGTATGTGGCCTCCCCTGAGCCTGGCAGCAGGATCCCACCCATTGCTCAGGGGCTGCCTTCTGAGTCCATGTGGTGCACACTAATGCTGCATGTGGTGCCATGTGCATGGACTGCAGCACGATGTCCATCCTAAGCAACCCGAGTGACGCTCACACCCTGCCCCCTGTGTGCCCTCCATCACCGCCCTGGGTGTGTGACAGACTGAGAGTACTCACCTGAAGATCCCTCCCTGGTGTCAGACGAGGCCTGGGAGATGTCCTGGCTGACAGGCACTGGCTCCAGGGATAGGGTGACGGTGTCCGTTTCCTCCTCCTCCTCCTGCAGGCTCTGGTCCTCCTCCTCCTCCTCATGACCTCTGGAAGGGTGATGATGGGGGTCTTGAGGCCAGAGGCCACGACGACGGGTAGGGAAGATGTTTCCCCACTCCCCAGGATCTAGTGGAGCTCCTGGTAATAGGGGCAGGAGTGGGGTCCTGCCCCTGAGTGTGAGCTGCACTCTCTAGCCCTGATGTATCCCTGACAAAGCTCTTTCACCTTACTCCAAACATGTTCCAAGGTCCGGGGTGGGTGCCTGTGCTCTGCCAGGGACTCGGCCATGCTCTCAAAGATGTCTGTGTTGTGGTGCTTGGTGTGGAGATCCTGCAATGTCTCCTTCTCGCCCCACAGCTCAAGGAGGGACAGGATCTCTGCTCTGGACCAGGAGGGTCCTCGACTATTGGTCCCCCGGGTGGGTCCTGGGAGCCTTGGGGCTGCTCCCTTTGAGGGCCAGGGAGTTTCGGGGGCTTGTGGATCTGCAGTGGGTGGCAAGACCTGTGGCAGGGAGAGCTGCGCAGTCAGGGTGCTGCTCTCAGGCCGTATTCCTGCCACAAGGCTTGTCCAGGGTGCTCGTAGCTTTAAGAGGGGCCAGGAGACAGGAACTATAGAGTTGTGATTAGTATGGATGGAGTGTCCACCAGGGCACCCGTGTTATTTCCAGAAGGCCTCTTCTTTCAAAGGAACTCCTTCCTCCCAACCCACACATGACTTTTCCCAAAAGAACTCTTTCAGAAAAAGGCTTCTTCCTCGTAGAAAGAGGGTTACCAATGCCAGAAAAACCCCTCTGTTCTTTTGATTTACTTTCAAAAGAACGTGACTGCAGTGTGTACATAACTCAGGTTTTGTCGGAAAAATGGCTGTTTTTCCAACAAAACTCTGTGTAGATATACCCTCGCTCCTCGCTTCCCCTGTTGAAGTTGCCAATGACTATGTTTTGGTAATGGATTATTTGAGACTGCTGATAGACTAACACTCACATAGTGTAATTCTTTTCCTCTCCAGAAATCAGAAGTGAGTGAGAGGAGGGGGTCAGTTTTCATTGTTGTATATCTATTTTAAATAAATATTCTATGCTTGTGACCCTATGTTAAGTGATTCTGTAGAACAAAATTGAATGAGGAGAAGGTCGTGGGAGACTGAAATAGGGCTATACGAAAGTCAGTGCATCAAAAAAAGCATTAAGAAGAAGTGAGAGAAGGAAATGAGGGTGTTTACACTTGTGCTTATTTAACAATAGAAATTAAGCAAATATGAACCTATCAAACCCAATATTTTAAGAGATTTGGTATTGTGTCTTATTTTTAGTCCTCAGTACCATTGTATATGGTGGTACTATTCCAAAAGAGATTAATCAATTTGGCCATTTCAGAAAGAACATTCTGTTACAACACAAAAATAGCTTTAAGAAAACATTCTAGCAGTACATTCATGCTGCTGTAGTTAAGGATTGTGTCAGCCTTTTTTGTTATCAACGTCCATCTTCTGGGGTTTATAACTCGACAATAAAATCTTGCTTCACTGAAACTGGAAGTATTCAAGAACTTACAGTAGAGGAGGAATATTTTTTACCAAATTATTGCAAAAGCTGGTGTGGCTCTTTCCATAGTAAGATGTAAATAATTTAGTATGTAGCCTCTGGGTGCTGTGTTGCATCTGTGCTTTGACTTATATAGCTCAGCTTTATTTTCTTCAAATATTTCCCATTTTTCTGGTTCTGCTTTTGATTTCGCTTCATCTATTCCATTTTACACTTTTCCTATGTTTTACATTATGGACACATAGGATGGCAATATTTTCCTGCAGTGCAGCTTATTTTTTCTTCTCTTCCTTCCCTCCACAGTAAATTTTACTCTTTCTTTTACATTATTGTTATTATCATTGTCCATGTATAACATGGTGGTACCCAGGATCCCCTGCCATGATACAGGTCTTTGCTGTACTAGCCACTGTACAAACATACCAAAAATACAGTCACTACCACAAAGTATTTACATTTCCTATATTTTATATATTTTAATATATCTTTTTATAAACTAATGCCAGTGTGGTATATTGTCTGCATATGTGGTGTTACCATCTCAGTGAGGATAAGGGGATGCTTTACACTGTAGCCTGTGAGGAGAAACATGATTGTACTTGGTTTGTGAAGACCAAGGGGAAACTATCAGATCCACAGTTTGTGTGTGTCTAGACTACAGGGTTTTTTCGAAAAAAGTGGCCTTTTTTTGAAAATACTTCCCCTGCGTCTAGACTGTTGCTACATTCTTTTGAAATTAAATTGAAAGAATGCGGCATTTTTTTCAACCACGGTGAACCTCATTTTATGAGGAAGAATGCTTTCTTTCGAAAGTGCTCTTTCGAAAAAAGGCATTCTTGAATGCAAACAGGGCTTTTTCAAAAGAGAACATCCAGACTGCCTGGGTGCTCCCTTTTGAAATAGCGGCTCGCTTTTTCGAAAGAAGTGGTTGTAGTCTAGACGCTCTCTTTCAAAAGAGGCTTTTTCAAAAGATTCTTTCGAAAGAGTCTTGTAGTCTAGACGTACTTTTTGAGAATGACAGTCCTTCACAAGAGGGAAAGGAAAGGAAAGGAAAGATGCTAATGGCTCTTAAAGAAACCACTATCATTGTGTCTAGACTACATCCCTCTGTAAGCAGAGGGATGTAAATGAGGAACTTCGAAAGTGCAAATGAAGTGGGGATTTAAATATCCCACGCTTCATTTGCATAATCACATCATGGTGCTTTTTTGAAAAAGTGCCATTTTGAAAGTAAAACTGTGGTCTAGATGCGGTTCTTTTGAAAATGGCAGGCTTTTTTGAAAGATCCTGTATTTCTCAAAAAAAAAAAAAAGAGCGCCATGATGCAATTATGCAAATGAAGGATGGGATATTTAAATCCCTGCTTCATTTGCGCTTTCGAAGTGCCTCATCAGAGGGATGTAGTCTAGACACAGCATATGAGATTAGTGTTCAGACAGCCATGTTTGAATGAAAACACTCTGTAGTGTTGCCAATCCTTGTACTTCTATTGCACATATTGTGACATCCGGAGCTTTACTTAAAACTCCAATTCCTTGGACTCTGTGGGCACGTCTACACTGCATGCATATTTCAGAAAAAGCATCTACACAGCAAATGCCCATTGAAATAGAGCTGAGCTATTTTGAAATAGAGTGTCCACACTCATTGGATGCTGAATCTCATTTAAAGCTACCCAGAAGCACTTCAGGCAGGGCATCAGGACGGCACTCTCTTCCTGGAGCTGCTGCCTGAGACTGTCTGAGGCTTGAGCTTAAAAGGACCCCCCGGTATAGCAGAATTCAGGCTCTTCTCCTTTGCCTACCTCCCTGAGGGAGAGTAAAGCCTTTTCTTTGCCTGCTGTTTGCCTTTGCAGACACCTCAACTCTCTCGACATAGAGCCAGACTTGCCTCCCAGTAGTCAATGACTCATTTGTCTTGTTGCACCTCATGCTGCAGTTTCTGCAGGATGCCTTCCAGGACTTGACCCCCAGCTCCTTGTGGGGCAATTCCTCACCTCTCTCCAGGTGCTGCTCATGTAGCTAGACTCCACCTGTCCTCCCCTTCATATTGTGCACAGCTGCTTTTGGTGGCTGGACACCAGCTAGGATGGTGTGAGTGGATTGTCCTGGAGTGGTGGGATGAACAGCAGTGGCTCCAGAATTTCTGCATGCAGAAGTACACATTTCTGGAGCTGTATGTGCGGCTCACCCCTGCCCTCTGGCAATGGGACACTCACATGAGACTCACCATCCCCTTCCAGAAGCAGGTAGCCATCACCATCTGGAAGCTCACCAGACTGGACAGCTACCGATCCATCAGAAACCAGCTCAGCATTGGGAGATGGACCGTCGGGGCCATGGTCATGCACGTATGGCTCTCTCGTGCTCTTGTCCCAGGAGGGTGGTGAACTGAACAGCTGGAGTGGGGTTCCCTAGGAAAGGAGGGCAGCGGTGGTGGAGGTGGTAGAAGCCCCCTCCCCAGGAAGTTTTTCAGTCTTGCCTTCACAAAGCTTTGATGGGGGATGGGGAAGCTTGGGTTGCTACTGGTGTGTGTGCGGGAGAAGGAGGTGGGGTTCAGTGGCCTCCCAAGGGCACTGGCAACCCTGTGATTCTCTTTCTACTTCTACAGATGGTAAGGGCCATCAATACAGTCCTCCTGCACAGAGTCATCAACCTGGGCAATGTGAACCCCATCATTGCCAGCTTTGCTACCATGGCCTTCCCCAACTGCAGGAGTGCTATTGATGGCACCCATATCCCTATTCAAGCCCCCGACCACCAGGCAACCGAATACATTAACTCCAGCTGTGGAGAACAAAGAGAAGGGCAGTCATCCCAGGAGACACCGTGCTTGAAGCCTAGACCTCATCTTTGAGTTGAGACTGAAAGGTCTTGGGTCAGACAAAGGTGATGTGCTTCAAACAAGGCCACCTGAGGCCTAGACAGTTGCCCCTTTCAGGCAAGGGAACAGATGTCCACGGGGGGAACCTCACTATCCCCCATGTCCCAGGGACAAGAAGGCATGGGAAGGTGCCAGACATTCTGGGAGCCTGCGGGCAGGAGGGGGGCCACAGGGCAGCTTGGCTTCCCTGTGTGCCATGCACATGTCAGGTCCAACAGTGGTGGTGTTCCACAGGGAGAGGACTTGTATCCCTGGCTGCTGGAAGAGAAGAGATCAGGGTGTTGGGAGGAGGTGTGTGTAAAAAGCAGATACTCCTCCACCTTGTTGTGCCATCCCTAGGAGTGGATGCTGGCCTGAGATCGTGGACATGCCCATGTGCAGTGTGCAGCACTCCTGAGTGTGTGTTTGTGTGTGTGTCTTCATGTCCCCAGACTCCTTAGAGTGGCAGCTTGTGGTGGGGAGGGTGTCCCACCCTGGGGTTGCAGCCTCCTGGGGCTGTGTGCCCTGCTTTGGTGCTCCATGTACACCCACTTGCACAGGCTGCTGTATGATACCCAGGCCAAGAAGGCTGAGTGAGGAGCACATAGCTGCCCCTCATTGCCTGCTGCCTCCACCTGGGTATGACTAAGGAATGTAATGACACTCACCTAAGGGGCCTTCCCTGTCTTCGGATGATGTCCAGGAGACATCCTGGCAAGGGGGTACCAACTTCAGGGCGAGCATGGCCTCCTGACTGGCAGGCATTGAGCTGGTGCTGGCCTTGTCCAGTTCCTCTTCCTCCTCCTCCTCTTCCTCCTCACTGGCTGTGATGGGTGTCTCCAGCCCTGAGTCCACAACAGGGCAGGGGAGGGACTGACCCTTCCCTCAGGATGTGGTGGAGCTGGGTTTAATAAGGGCAGGACTGTGGTGCTGCCTCATAGCAGGAGCTGTGTTCCCTGGCCTTGTCATAGGCCTGCCTAAGTTCTTTTACTTTCATGCGCACCTGCTCCTGGGTGCACATGTGGCCATTGGTGACCAGGCTATCAGACATCTGCCCATAGACATCTGCATTTCTGCATCTGGTGTGGAGATTCTGGACCTTCGCCTCCTCTCCCCAGACCTCAATGAGGTCCAGGATCTCCGCACGAGATCAAGAAGGTGCATGCCTCTTCCTTCCATGGGCAGGATCATTTTTTGAGGAATACAGGATCTGTCAAAAAAGGGTTTATTTTTGACAGATCTGTGTCTAGACTGCCGTTTTTTTCGAAAAAGCTCCATTTTGAAAAAAAGCGGTGGCCATGTTTATGCTAATGAAGCGTGGGATATATAAATCCCTGCTTCATTAGCAATTTCGATGTGCTTGATTTGCATCCCGCTGTCAACAGAGGAATGCAGTCTAGACGTAGACCCTGCTATTCCAATGTACAGACCATTTTCTCCCTGTTTCCCAATGCACAACCACAGATATCCTACTACCCTTTCCATACACCTATGGTGTGTGGGAAGAAGAACGTAGGGTATCTGCTTCCTTTCCCACACTGTCACCAGTAATGCATATAGCAGACACCAGGGCATAATGAGGAATCCTTCTGTGTCCACCCTCCTTTCATCCCTGTGCCGCTTCGGAAGCCATTCCATGATTTGGTCCAATTACTCTATTATATAATATTAAGTAAATAGTTGCAATTAATAAAATAATTCTTGTGGTTTTGAATATAATGCACACACACATTTAATTGGCAATTTTATCCCAGGATCACAAAGTACTTCAAAAGCCTAGTAAGCCTGGTTCACATCTCACATTCAGAAAATTGTCCGTTTTCCTGAATACAGGAAAATCATAGGGTTTTGTGGAATTTGTGCATCCCTAATTTGAGCTGTCAATACAGCTTACAGCAACTTGTTGCATTGACACATCATAGTGAGAATGCAGCTCCCTCTATCCCTGTCCATTCTTTTCTCAACCTACCAATGGTATAGAAAAGGGGTGGGCAATTGCCACTAAACTGGTTCAGTCTGAGAATGCCCTAATTGAATTTTCTCTTGTGTGACAGAAAAATCAGGCCAATGATTTTTTTCTCAGGCTGTGAGTTTAACTCAGGGTGTGAGTTAAGTGTAGTACCCATTGTATAGCTAGTGGAGATCAGATATAGAGAGTTCAAAGGTAAGTTTTTCATAATTCATCAGGGTATTCGGAGGATCAGTTAACACTTTAAAATGCTTTACAATGTGTAAAATGCTATACATGCTAGGAATTTAACTTTTACATTTCGCAAATATGGCCCTAATGAGTTACTATTAGCTGTACACAAGGATTCATAGCAACAAAACTATGTTCCTGCTCTGAACCTCAGACAACAAACACAGTAATCTCCAGTCTAAATTTATCTCAGTGGAACTAGCCATACAAGTTAATGTACTCCCATGCATTTTTCAGGCTCATACCCTTAGGGCATGTCTACACTACACAGAAGATTAACACTTCAGCGGTTGATCTTCAGGATTTCAATTTAGTGAGTGTAGTATACACCCACTAGATCAAACTCAAAGTGTGCTCCCGTCGGCACCAGTAGTCCTCCTCATGAGGTGTAAGGGAAGCTGATGAGACCATTTACTCATATCAGCCTCCCACTATGTGGATGGCACAGAAACATGATATAAGACGCATAGACTCCAGCTAAGTAATTTACCTTTGATCTTCTAATGTAGTAGAGACCAGGCTTTACTAAGTACTGAAGAATATAGTATATCAGAAAGAAAACAATGCCTCCTTTGGTTAGACTAACAACACTGAGCTACATTCTGTCTACTCTTGCAGACAGGGAAGAGAGAAAAAAAATAGAATAAAATGCATATGTAAATTCACAATATTTATCATTCAATATTTATTTGCTGTGTCCCACTAAATTGTATACCCTTGTGACATTGTCTGCTGCCATCGCTCTTTGTAATATGTCTTATTTCAACTGTACACTTTTCATGGCAGGGATCTGCAAAAGTGTTACATAGGATTATATATTCTGTGCCATAAGCTTAATAAGGCTACGTCTAGACTATAAGCCTCTTTTGAAAGAGGCTTTTTCAAAAGAATCTTTAGGAAAAAGCCTCTTTCGAAAGAGAGCATCTAGAATACAAGCAGATTTTTCGAAAAAGCGAGCTGCTTTTTTGAAAGAGAGTCTAGATGCTCTCTTTCGAAAAAGCACAGTTTGCATTCAATATCATCTTTTTTCAAAAGAGTACTTGTAAAATGAGGTTTACCGCGATCGAAAAAACTGCCACGTTCTTTCAATTTACTTTCGAAAGAACGCGGCTGCAGTCTAGACGCAGGTGAAGTTTTTTCGAAAAAAGGCTACTTTTTTCGAAAAAACCCTGTAGTCTAGACACACCCTACGTGTGTTGCTATTGCAAGGAATGGTGGTGTTGCTTCATAAGGAAATTTTCTAAGTAGTAACTTGTTTTGAAGATTGAGAGTACTGATATGTCATAACTGATGTGGCACAATTTCCACAGGCTGGAGGGATCAAGTAGGTAAGCACAACCACTGAATTGGTTTGTAGTTATCACCACTGTTAGTGAATGTGAATATCTACACCATCATTTAATGAGTTAACAGCCTTCTGACAGAATGATGTTGAATTTGTTCCATTTTTAATTCAGTAGAAAGGTTTCAGACTGATGAGAAAAATATTAATGTCTGAGAAAAATTATTTCCGTGAAATAATTTCTTAACTTTGTAAGCAGATTCAACAAAACTACACTGTGTAAGGGAAAAATAAAGAGCAGAAAATTCTAACGTATCTTCCCTTGGGTACTAGGAGCTTACATTAGAATCACAGTTACTTACTGTGCTAAAAATAAGTTTAACTGATTGTAGAATTTCCAAGATTGACTTGTGTGAGGACTGGATCCTTGAATTTTGAATACATTTGAATTCTGTGAGTTTGAATATAATTCATAAAATATAAGGACCTGAATTTGCTTTTGCTTCTACTGCTCAATGTAAATGGAATTGCACTAGTTAAATTAGAAAAGACCCAGGATTTTAACATGTTCAAGTCAATAGGACTGTTCATGTGGATAACTGCTTTAGTATCAGGTCTTATGTTCTATTTAATTTAATGGACAATTTGATTGTAATTTTGTAGCAGATTCTCTTTCAGACAAGAAGCAGTAGAATAATGGCATTTAGCTGAAACAAGTGAACAAATATGAAGGTATAAGAAGGAATAGCTGAATTTGAACTACACTTTTTTAAGCTTCAGGGGGTAGCAGAGTTAGTCTGTAACAGGAAAAAATTAAAAAACAACAAATAATCTAGTAGCACCTTAAAGACTAACTAAACATGTAGATTGTATCATGAGCTTTCGTGCTCACAACCCACTTCTTCAGATGACAACTGTGGGTCTTCACTAGACACACTAATTTGAACCCTGGAAGACTGACAGCATCAGCTTCAATCTTCTCTGTAGTGTAGACAAACCCTAAGGTACTACAGGACCATTGTTGGTTTTTATGTTCTTTAATATCTCAGTGGTTTGGGACTTTTGGCATGTCATAGGCACACACTTTTCTGTCATATGTGTGTAATTCATAAAGTAAAAATGACTGAGAACTTAAAAATTAGTCAGTAAGAGGCAGTGACTCCTATTGGTGATTGAACCTGTTGTTGTTCTAAACAAAAAAAGTTCACAGCCATGCTTGCACATGTTTCGATTGTTTCACAATGCAAGTGACACAGGGAATGGTAACAAACCTGGAATATTACTATATAGCTGCATTATTTTAGCTGCAATGAGGAATGTACTGGATCATTAGCCACACACATGAGTACAGATACATAGTACACTTGTATTTACCAGATACCCATAGAGTAAATACAATTTTTTTTCAAGAAGCAAGTTTGAGTGTGGGGGTTAATCATGAAATGAAAAACTTATCCTTCCTTCTGCTTCTCTCTTCATCTGAATTCTCTGAGATGGACATATGTTAGATGGACATATATTTCGTCTTGGACATTTTACAGATTAATTTTTAAATAGTGAGGTGCTCAGCACAAACTGAATTAATTAAGGATTTGTCAATTTGTCATAAAGCTATCAGCAACAGAGTACTCAGCTATCCATAAGCTGGATACAGTCAGCTGATTTCTGATGCACTAACATTTCTTCTTGCTGCTTGCATTGTAGGGGGTTATCTTATCACCCCCTTTATTTATAATTTCTTTGGTATGTTTAACTGAATAAACGTTTTTGTAGCTATGTCAAGTTCCTCACTTTAGCAATGTGTTTTGAGGCATTAAACCACCGATGTAACTGTAAGCAAGTACAAGAAATAAAAGCACCATCTTTCAGAAAGTCATAAGAAATAATTAGAAAACAAATAATCAAGAAAATAAAATAAAAAACCTTGAGCTGTACTGTGAGATTGTTATTTAAACAGAACCCCCCACTGATTTTAAAGAAGCCTGTTTAAAAATCAGTGATGTTAAATGACCTTTCATTATTGACCCTCTCCAAAACATAGAGGCATTTGTAATTATCAATATAGATATAATAAGAAGTTCCCAATTCTTGTAAAGTAATGGGTTAACAATCTTTTGAGAAGCCACAGATCAAATTCTATCCTCAGTTATTTCAGTTTGAAAGTGGAGTTACTGCAGTTTCACAAGAGCGTAAATGAGAGCAAAATATGGTTCAGAGTAGAGTTGATTAATCACAGTTGAATCATATGATTAACTACAAAATTAATTGTGATAAAAAATAATGGTTAATCATTGTTTTAATTGCATTGCTTAACAATAGAATACCAACCGAAAGGGTATGTCTACACTTGCACCCTAGTTCGAACAAGGGTGCAAGTGTAGATGTACCCAAATTTATTAAAATTATTGGATGTTTTTCTACATTTGCAATTACAATACAGATTACAAAGTGCAGAGTGGTTACATTATATTATTTTTATTACTAATATTTGCATGTAAAAATTATAAAAAGGAATAACGTTTCATTGTACCTCATACAAGAATTGCTGTGTGATTTCTTTACCGTGAAAGTGCAGCATACAAATGTAAATTGTTACTTCACTGTACTCAGCAACAAAACAATATAAAATTTTTGCACCTACAAGCAGGAGTGATGCGTAGGGAGGCATGCGGGAGGGTCATAAACCCCAAATGCCATAGACGGAAGGAACTGGCCAGCAGTCGGGGGGAGGGGCGGGGGGCTAGCAGGAGGGGCTTACCACCCAGCAGAGGTCTGCCTTCCTCCGCCCCGGATGCAATGGCAGTGGCAGGGGAAAGCTGAGCAAGGTTGCCACAGCTCACTTTGCTCTCTCTGACTGCCACACTGGGTGAGAGGGCAAGACTCCCCAAACACTCATTGGCAGGAAGTAGAGTAAAGCAGCTCGGGGAGCATAGTGAGCTGGGAATGCCTTGCTCTACTTCCACCACTACTGCCAGTGAGTCTGGGGTTGGACAGATCCCTGCTGCCAGTGTCAGCCCCCGGTCCTTACTAGTCCCTCAGGCTGCCTCAGCTGGGGAAGAGGTGGGGCAGGATTGGAACAAGGGCAGAGAAGAGGTGAGGAGAGGGTAGATTAAGGGCATGGAGGGGAAGAAAAGAAGCAAGGACAGGCAGGGCCTGAGGGAGATGGGGTTGTACCCAGCCTCTCCAAGACTGGGGATGGGATCATGTGGAAGTTGGTCTTCTGGGTCCTTCCATACCAGTCATCTCTGCCTACAAGTCCACGCAATTCTACTTCTTGTTGGACCAATCCCTATGAGAAACAAGTTTGCTTACATTTACGAGAGAAAATGCTGCCTGCTTCTTAAATATAATGTCACCTGAAAGAAAAGATGGGCACATAGCACTGTTGTGGAAGTATTGTTTTGGCACTGAAAGCAATGTACATGGCCAGATATGCTAAACCAGCAATAGGCAACTTAGGTTAGTGAGTGGGCCACATGAACAGTGACAGGTTTATGGTAATCAGGATGGTTTCCTGGAATAGGATAGTTTTGCTAACTGCCTTTGCTTACCTAGAATTTGTGGGGTATGCTGACTGAACGAATGCAGCACTTTGATTGGATGCTGAGGGAGTGCATTGTTCTCACAGTCAGTGTTGCGCGCAATCATCATACACCTCATTTTACGTGTGTTTCACTTTAGCAATACTGGTAGGAAAAAATATGCAGAGAGAAACCAGCAGAATCTGGCAACCCTACATGGGGGCTGTGGTAAACAAAAGGTCTTATGGGCCTCACACAGAATCCTAATAGGCCACATGTGGCCCACAGACTGCAGGATGTCCACCTGTAAAGGGTTCCACCCTTCGGGCATGTGTCCCTTGGTGGCTGAGGGGAGTCTTATAGTCTCTACTCACCTGTCTGTGGGCGAGGTAGTGTCCAACAAGTGGTTTGAGGTCAGGCCTCTTCTTTTACCCCTCCCCAGTTGTGGTTTGCAGAGGGGGAGTGTGTGTGTGGGGGGGGAGAACCTAGGCCCACCCACTCCTCTGGGCCCCGGCCCAGGGACCCTATAAGTGGCAGTTACTGACTGAGTTTCAAAGTACTTAGTTGCTGTCACGTCCCTGGGCCACTTCCCTGGGATGCTGTCCCATCCACACCTTTCTCTAGGGCCTTGTGGTTGAGTTCCCTTTGTTCGGGGTTCTGCAGGGTTGTCTTTGGCTAGCCTTCAGCTGTAGGACCTGGCTCCAACCAGGTAAGATGCCCCAGCTTCCACTAGGAGCTGTCCAGAGTGCTGGTGTTTCCCAGTCAGCCCTGAGGTCCACCTGGATCGAGCTCCAGGAAGGAACTGACAGGCCCTGGCCTAGCAGCTCCTTTTATATCTGCCTGCTGCACCCTGATTGGCTGCTGTGGAGGCTGCTACTCTTTCAACTCAGAGGGCCTCTCTACTGCTTCTGTTGCTGGCCAGGGTACTGAAAGGCCTCGAGCAGGGTGTGGAGCTTTGTCCATCCCATCACACCCTCAGTGAGCTAAACATTCATATGCCCCTTTGTGTATCAGTTACCATTCCAGAGAACATGCTTCCATACTGACAACATTTGTTAAAATAATAATGCATTAAATAAATTAGTCTCATTGGGTTAGCCGTGTTAGTCTGTAACTTTAAAAACAACGAGTAGTCCTGTGGCACCTTAGAGACTAACAAATATACATATAGTATCATGAACTTCGTGGGCAAAACCCACTTCTTCAGATGAGCTGGAGATGAATAACAGAAACTCAGAATTTTATAATGGAAAAAAGAAGGAAATCGAAAACTTAGTGACAGCTCTTGGGGGGAGAATTGTATGTATTCTGCTCTGTGGTTTGCCCACATTCTGCCATATATTTTATGTTATAGCAGTTTTAGATTGTGACCTAGCACATGTTTTCCATTTTAAGAACAAAGTGGAGAGTCTCTATGACAAAGAATTAATGGACACAAATCAGATATTCTAAATGGTAACACACAGAAACCTGTTGGGGAATATTTTATCTTGCCCAGGCACTCATAATGGATCTAAAAGTGACTATAACATTACAAAGCAAGTAAGTGGTCTTCTGGCCCCCTGGTCCTAGCTGCTCTTTCCCACAGATTCCCACCCCCAACCCTCCCTGCCTGGGAAGACCCGGCCCTACCCAGCAGCCCAGTGAGAGGCTGGGGCTGGGAAACAAGTCCCAGGCCCAGACAGGCTGCAGGCCTGCAGGCTACAGAGGGTGAGGGGCTGCTGCAGGCCAGGGTTAGCCCCAGAGACCTGTACCCTCCACCCCCACGGACAGCCTTCAGGACATGGAGTGAGGAGTATTGGAGGTCAAGGCTGGCCCTCAGAACCTGGTCCCACCCTGGATAGCAGGCTCCAGGCCATTCATTTTATTTAAAAAAAATGGAGTTAAGGGCCCGAGCAACACTGGGAAAATCTTCTAGTAGTTGTAATAAAAATAAATATAAATTGAACAAATAATTTTTTATTCTGTGTTGTGATTGAAATCGATATATTTGGAAATGTACAACACACAAAATATTTAAATAAATTGTATTCTATTATTGCTTAACAGTTTGATTAATCACAAGATTAATCACAATTATTTTTAATTGCACATTTTTCACAATTTTTAGTCACTTGAGAGCCCTAATTCAGAGTATATAAAACATTGCAAGTATACAAGGACATTACAAGGGCATTATTAGGATTCTTTCTTTTTTGCTTTTCTGGAAGTCAGTGCTTTGTAGGACCTGCACTTTGTAGGACATAGTTATTGATTCTTTCAAAAATGGTTAATTTTCCTTGGATTTATTTTATCTCCTCTGCCTGGATGTGGTTATTTAATTTTTAATTTTACTTATTCTGGAAAAAAACCCAAATACAACAACAATTTCTTCCTTCACTTGGCTGTTTTGAAAACAGCCAGGAACTAAATAGTATTCTAGTCTTTTTGACTGCAAAAATAATGCCAATTTTTAATTTCTTATGTTCTTCATCCTTGCCTTTAAGGCTCTACACAACATTACTACCAACCCTGCCTGTGAACATCTCTGGTCTTACTTCTTCTTGTGTATGTCTACACTACACAAGAAAGTCGAAATAAGATACGCTACTTCAGCTATGTTCATTGTGTAGCTGAAGTCAAAGTACTGTAAATTAGCGTATATAACCCGCGCATGAGTATTACCCGCACCTGTGTATACCCTGCAGTTTTTCCTGATTGAGTAAAAATAGTCTTATATACCCCACGTACATGTATAGCCCACAGGAGATGAACCACGGTTACTGTTAATGAACAACACCTGTAATGAAGTGTTAATGAGCCGCAGCTAATAACGCTGAGAAGTAAGTATGCTACGGTCCTTATCACTGGTATATAACCCCTTTTAACCACTGTTTTACCATTCATTTATTCCTTTAGTAGTTTTAATTTGTACTGAATTTTCAAAAGGTATTTTAAACTTTTTACACTTTTTAAACATGCCTAAGCGCAAATCCTACACAGCTGATTTTAAATTGTGTGTTGTGACATATGCAAAGGACAATGGAAACAGAGCCACAGGGAGAAAATACTCTGTGAATGAAAAGTCTGTTTAGGAGTGGAGAAACGAAGAAGCAGAGCATGAAAAATTACACCCTAGGAAAAGAGCGCAATGAGGAAAGAAAGCCAAGTGGCCAAACCTGGAAGAAAACTTGTTGAAGTAGGTTTGTGCACAGAGAGAGAGCAAATGGGTGGCGTCAACGGTAGCCATACAACTCAAGGCTCGACTTATGGCTATGGAACAGAAAATCTATGATTTTAAGGGGGCTCGGGAAATTGGGTGTACAAATTTATGTGGAGAAACAATCTGTCAGTTCACACGCGGACATCTGCTGGCCAACGGCTTCCCGATGAATGGGAAAAGAAAATGGATGATTTTAAAACTTTTGTACATGAAGAAATTGACCAGCTGGGCTTGCAACCAAGCAACGTTATGGACATGGATGAGGTGCCCATGTCATTTGACATACGCACTACTCGGTTGTGAAAACGGGAACGAAAACAGTCTGTGTAGCAACCACCAGTCATGAATGCACGTGTTTTACTGTAGTGTTGGCATGCACGACAAATGGTGATAAATTAAAACCTATGGTGATTTTTAAGAGGGTAACGATGCCTAGAGAGAAACTGCCGGCTGGCATTTGTGTGGTTTGTAACAGACAGGGCTGGATGAACACAGATGTTATGAAGACGTGGACAGACAGCTGTTTTCATGCACGAAAAGGTGGTTTTTTTAATCCTAAATCTCTGCTGGTTTTAGATTCCTTGGCCGCCCAAAAAGAAACTTCAGTTCAGAAACATATAAACTCCGTGGGTGCACATATTGCCATAATTCCAGGTGGGCTGACTGGCAAGTTGAAGCTGCTTGATGTGGCTGTCAACCACCCGTTCAAGTGGTTCATCTGAGAGGAATGGAACAATTAGATGACATATGGGGAACACACATTCACTCCGGCAGGTCGACAGCACCGTGCAACTTACGTGGAAGTTTGCAGATGGGTTTTGGCTGCTTAGGACAGAATAAAACCGGCTACTATTCGCAATGGGTTCTATAAATGTGACATTCTTCCCGACGTTGACTCTTCTAGCTCTGAATCCAGCTACGACAGCGATTCTGATTCGGCACCGCAGACATCAACTGTTACCGAAGCTCTCCTTGGCTATGGATTTTATGGATGTTTTTTGTGACAGTGACGACGATGAAAGTTTGATGGTTTTGGAAACTCAGATGCTGAGGAGGATGCTGCTGGCGCTGATTCTAGAGCTCAGAGTGAATGAACGTACGTACTTTATAACAATGTGAAGATGGCTTTCTTTTAAATAGTTTTACCATATATTTATTCTTTTACTATTAGAATGTATTTTAATGTATTTTAACATAACTGCTTCAATTATTAAATTAAAATATTCTGCTTTTATCAAGTCAGAGTCAGTCTTGTCTTCCTGCACTTTCATTAAAAACCCCCCTGTATTACACGTGGACGAGTACAACACGGGGGCGGGGGAGCGGGGTTTGTAAAACTTTGCATAACCCGCGGGTTATATACGCTAAAACACAGTACCTTAACTTGACATTTGGCGCTGTCTACACTGCAGGAAGTTGAAGGAAGAACACTCTTCCTTCAACTTCCCTTGCTCCTCGTGAGAGCAGGGTTACCGGCATCAACTAGAGTGCTTCTCTTACCTAGAAATGACTGTCTTAACTAGACCCGCTAATTCTAACCCTGGAAGAAAGACAGCAGCAGCTTTGATCTTCCTCAGTAGTGTAGACATACACTTTGGATACGTCTAGACTGCACACCTTTTTCGACAGAGGCTTTTTTGACACTATCTGTCGACAAAGCCTCTGTTGAAAAAGAGCGTCTAGATTACATTATGTGGATCAAAAAATTGATCCGCTTTTTCGAAAAACAGCATCCAGACTGCCAGACGCTCTGTTGACAAAAGAAGGCACCCAGATGTGCTTCTGGCAGGGCATGGGGGCAGCCTTTATTTTCAGGTCTGCTGCCTGCCCTTTGCAGAGATGCGTGCTTAAAGGGATCCCCCTGGACAGCCGTTGCTCTGCTCCTGCTTCTGGCTTGTCTACCTCCTAGAGAGAAAGAAAGCTGCTGCAGTGCTTGCTCTGGTTGCCCTGTTGGGCCTGTGAAGGCTCGGGAGCAGGCGGGCTGGGGGGAAAAGGGAGCTGGAGGGGATGGGGGGTTGGAAGAGCAGGGGGAGCAGGGGCCTGGCGTGCAGGAGGAGCGGTGCCCATGACAGGGGCAGGCAAGGTGAAGAGCTCCCTCATTGTGGCACAGATGTCAGTGCGCTGCTGGACCAGCTCGTTCAGCAGCCTGGTGCACTACTTGGCTTCTGCCTGTGTCTTCTGCTGGAGGGTCCTGTTGGGGTCCTGCAGAGCCACAACATGCTCCCTTAGCAGGTCCGTGTAGACCTGCTAGTGCCTGTGGGTGCCATGGGTCCGGGATGGTGGTGGGGCAGGTGTGGTGCTCCCCTGCTGGGTAGAGGGTCTGGCTGTGGAGGAAAAGAAGAGGAGACAATCGCTGTCTGTGTGCACCCCTGCTGTCCCCGAGGGCATGCCATGGCTGTCAGGGGCTCTCCTTTGGACAGGAGACTCAGAGGTGTTACACGTGACACTGCATGTGAGTTGGGCAGCAGCCTGAAAGCCTCACAGGGGCCCCACAGTGGCAATGGGGCTAGCTGGCCCCCCACGCTGCCAACCCACCCATGTGTGGTGATCCCTCAAAGCACTCACCTGATGTTCCCTCCCTGATGTCCATGGACACCTGGGAGACCTCTGGGGTCTGGGTCCCTGTTGCCTCCTCTTCCTCCCCCTCCTCCTGGTGCAGCTATCCTGCCTGGTCTTCCTCCCTCAGGAAGGGTTGGTCCACGGTGTGGTGCGGTAACCCGGACTTCACCACACGCAGTGGAGTCTGGGCTTCCTCACTGCCCAGGATCTGCTCCAACTCCTCGTAGTAAGGGCAGGTCTCGGGGGCTACCCCGGAGTGGGAGCTCTGGTCCCAGGCCCTGGCATATCCCTGCCATAGCTCCTTTACCTTGGCCCTGACTTGTGCCATAGTGCAGGGGTGATGCCCTTTGGTGGCCAGTCCCTGGGCCAGGCACTCGTAGATGTCTGCATTCCTGTGGCGTGTTTGCAGGGCCTGCACGGCTTCTTCCTGGGACCAGACCTCCAGGAGGTTTTTGATTTCTGGTCCTGACCAGGCTGGTGCCCACCTTTTGGTGTCCCTGGGTGGGTCCTCGTCTCTGTCCCGAGAAGGGCCAGGGGGGCCTTGCGGCTGTGACATGGCTGTCACAGCTGGCACAGGTGCTCTAGCTAGCTGCCAGACAGCAAGGCCTGTCTGGGTGCCTGTGCCTTTAAGAGGCTGCGGCCAGGAACCACAGAGGTGCTGTACATGTAAAGGCTAGACTGTCCACCAGGGCTTCTTCCTGGAGGCCTTTTTTGTCAACAGAACTGGCTCCCTGTGTCCACACACATCTTTTGCCGACAGATCTCTGTCAACAAAGGCATTCTTCCTCATAAAAGGAGGTTTACCGCCGTCGACAAAACTACCGTGTTCTGTCGACTTACTGTCGACAGAATGCAGCAGTAGTGTAGACGTAGTTTTGTCAACAAAAGGCCACTTTTGTTGACAAAATCCTGTAGTCTAGACACACCCTTAATGTCCCACTTTGCTTCATTTGTTATATGAACAATGCTAATTTAATTGCCCTCTTTATCTCCTTTTCTTGCTCACTTCATGCTTTCATCCAGGCTGTTCATATTTTCCTGGAGCACTAAGTCTACTCTCTTATTATTCAATTCCCTCCTGAAAAATCAATTTATTCAATAGAGTCTACAAGCAGTCTCCCATGCCAGCATTACCCCCAATGTAATTATTCAAAGCCTATTACATTTACTTTCTGATTCTTCCATTGTTTGCTCATTGTCTGCTTTTTATAGCCAAATTGTGAAAGACTTCAACTCATGTGATTAGTCCTTTCTCATGCAACCAGTCTATTTCAAATAGAACTCATCTAAAAAGAAAACTGCTGTAAGATAAGGCTTGTACTTGCAGTTACTCACATAGGGTATGGCTACACTAGCCACCCTAGTTCGAACTAGGGTGGCTAATGTATCATTCGAACTTGCAAATGAAGCCCGGGATTAAAATGTCCCGGGCTTCATTTGCATGTTCCCGGGCGCCGCCATTTTTAAATGCCCGGTAGCTCGAACTACCTGCCCGCGGCTACACGCGGCACGGGCTAGGTAGTTCGAATTAACACTCTTAATTCAAACTACCGTTACTCCTCCTGCAATGGCAAGTTCGAATGACTTCATTAGTCACCCTAGTTCGAACTAGGGTGGCTCGTGTAGCCATACCCATATATAGTATACAAACACAAATAGTGTCTTATTCTGACTGAAGTGGGTCTCTGCATGTAATTAAGTATATGAACATAAATGTCTGTTACTAGAATTGGTGCTTTTAGGCCCTGAACCCAAAAAGACATACACTCACGCTTAATTTCAAGCACATGAATAGATCTGAGGTTAAGAATGTATGCAAGTCTTTGTTTATTTGAGTCTTATTTATAAACTCCTTGAAACAGGTAGTATGTTCCTTTTATCACTGTCTGTCTCTTCTCCAGTGCTAAGGAGAGTGTTCATTCAGAACAAATGACATACATAGTTTTCAAAATTTCTATATTTGTTAATAGTGATATGGAAAAAGAGGGTTAGGGATCCGTTCCCTTTTTAGCTTCTTTATGATATATTTAAAAGTCTGAAAGGTTTTGATGTGAGTAGGATATTGTTCCTGTTAGTTTTTAAAAATGAAATTCAGTTCCTGTCTAAGTGGGGAAGGCAGTTTTCATCATAGTGCTCAATGTGCTTGTCCTTCGATTGTTTTTGTTAACACTGGTTTAACTGCACTGAACAAATAACATTTTGTATAA
Organism: Pelochelys cantorii; assembly: GCA_032595735.1. NCBI lineage: Eukaryota > Metazoa > Chordata > Testudines > Trionychidae > Pelochelys > Pelochelys cantorii. Next base: position 93,198,055 of record CM064326.1, read on the forward strand.
AGGGTCTCTTAGCTAAAGATATACCATCACTGCCCTTTTCGTTAAGGTCTAAGAGCTAACATTACATATTCACTGAGACTTCTGATTGTTCCTTGAGCAGGTCTCTGGAAGGCCAGATTCAGCATTATGAGATTAAAAAAAAAAAAAAGCACTCTCCAGCTATACCAATAACTTCCAGACCTTTGTTTTAGTAAATATCTATCTTGATGATTATTTAAAAATAAACTACTCATTATTTCCTGGCCCAACATCCCAAAATTACTGTCTGAATCCTGAATGTTAAAGAGTGGTTTGTTTTTGGATTAATGAATGCCTTGCCTTATAGGTCTGTACTCAATTATCCAGTCTGTTTTTCTACCCTGAACTTTAGCTGACCCTAGTGAGTTATAAATAAGCTGAATTTTAGCTGGACTTTAGTTTGTTATTAAATAACAGATTGTGTATCTTTCCGCTTTAACCCTTGACCTTCACAGAAACCTGTCCAGAGGCCCAGAAAGGAGCTACTTGTTACTGATATGGGGCAGGTGCACTTCATGGTCAATAATATAATGATTTATCAAGAGATGCATTTAGCTCATTAAGAATTATTCTGAGAGATTCCTTCTCTTGTAATGATTTAGTCATAGAGATAGCTAGCTAACATTACATATTACAGCTAGAAAAATAGCTATCTATCTATCTATCTATCTACATAGATAGATAGATAGATAGATAGATTATGATAATGATTACCTGTTATGATAGATGTATGGATAGATGTAACGGACAAAATAATATAATGGATACAGGGTATGTATGAAGATACTTTAAATGATAAGATTAATAATTGATAATATAGACAAGAAACATTTGACGTAGCAGCTGTGTTCCGAAATCAAGACTAAAATTCAAACATCTGAAATTGTTTATGAGCTGAAAATAGATGGGGAGGAAAATTATGTGTGGGGAAAGTAGTTTTTCTCAAACACTTTGTATCAGTTATTTTGAAATGTTTCTTCCCTATCTGTTTTCCACTTTCTTCTCAACTTCTCTCTTTTATTACAAATAATTTTAATCCCTTGGGTGTTGGAAAGCAAAATAATTTTCTTAGTTACTTTAAATACTGTCTTAATTGTAATTCTTTCTGAATCCTCTTCTGTGTTCCTACTGCCTCCTTTTTAGCAGTAATCTCTTCCTCCCTTACAATGATATTCAGGGTTCTGTAACTCCTCCCCATCATGATATTTACCATAAAAATCACATATAAAATTCAACACGGTTCACATCAAAGACTTTTTTTGTAAACATATTAACCGAGCAGGAGAAATAAATCTTTTCAAGGAGGGATTTCTGAGAGAGAGTTAGGCATTCAAATCCTATTATAAACATCATCACAAATAAGCTCCCCACAGACCAGGAGTCACCAACTCAAAGCAACACCAGACCTTGCCAGAGCAACATATGCAAAACCTGCAGATAAATCTCTCATGCTACTATGAGCAGAACTCCCCACAACACACCTTTCAAGATTCATGGATGCTACACATGCCTATATGGTTTACCTCACCCAGTGCACTAAATGCCCCAATAATAACTGTGTGGGTGAAACCAGTCAATCATTATTCTCTCAAATGAACTCACACAGGAAAAATGATGAAAGACAAAATCATCCCTCCATTCCTGACATCTCAGTTATTCTGAAAGAAAATCTGCACAATACCTTGAAAAAGATGAGCCTGGGAGCTTAAATTGATACTTTGCTAGACAGTAAAAATCAAGGACTGAACAAAGACACTAGATTTATGTCATATTACAACACTCTATAATCTTTTAACAAACCCTTCACTCCCCCCACACCTGCCTCTGTTTTTCTCTCACTCTGCCTTCCTTTTCCTACTACTGCTGTTAAAAAGCCTTTTTGCCTTGAGTGTCTTTTGAAATACATGTTAACCTCTTATGCTAAACAAGCTGTTCTACTTTGTATTTACATGTGACTTTCTTGACTACATTTCCCAGACCTGAAGGAGAGCTCTGTGTAAACTTGAAGGCTTGTCTCTCTCATAGAAAGAATTTGACCCCCCAAAAGATATTATCTGACCCATTTTGTTTCTCTAATATACAGTAAGTGATTCTCAGACGGTCCATTAAAGCTGCCACTCCCTATAATATGATGGAGAGCAACATTTTTTGAAAGTAGCAGTCCCTCTGCTCATAATTTTCTTGAAAAAAAACCAACCCTGAAAAATACAAGAATATTTGATCCATCTTTTTTTTCTATCTGAAGGCTGGGATATAATTTTTTTGTTCAACCCTCCCCCATAAAAATATTATTTCTGTAATAATTATATATTGTTCAGGGAGCTTTTTACTTTCTAATTTAAAATTTTAAAAATCACAATATTTACTGAGACCACTTTTGTCCAAAGAAGAGAAGCCTTTTGTGTAATTTAGAATTTAACACTTTACTGTTCACAGACAAGAGCATGAAAAAGTCTACTTTAGTATTGCATTAAATAGTTTAAAGGCTTAAAGCTGACTCAGTGATGGACAAGGGACAAAGAGCCACTTTCAATAGTCCATCCAGTTTTCCTGGGGTCCCAGATGAAATTCCACAGTGATGGGAGATATCTATATCTATATCTATCTTGGCTTCCTAGAGGAACTAAAAATAGGGAGACAAAGGCTGAAATATTTACTCAGTCATAACTCAGGTGAGGCTTTCACTGACTGGATTTTAGGATTAGGTTTCGTATGCTGAAGTTTTTGGATTTTCAGAATGCTAACTATTGTAAAACTAACTCTTAAACTACTGTTGTTTGCATTGATAATGTACATAGTAATCACTACTGACTACCATTATTAAGTACCTTTATGGATTTTGTATCAATATTTATATGCATCATGTAACTCAGAGCTAAACAGAGTCTTTAAATTCAGTTCTGTATAACTGGCAGAACATAATTGCACCACGTAAGGAACAGCCCAGGCAAGGAATTAGGATTCAGAAATCTCCAATTCCTTCTTTTCTCCAACCTTGTTCCAACAAGAACGAAAAAACATGAGAAGACTGTTTAACTTGTTATATCTTGCCTCAGCCACTGTCTATAGCTTTGTTGAGGAGAGCTGAGTGACATTCCTCTGTATCATTCAAACTCTTCCTCCCCACTTGCTTGTGAAGGGAGGGAGCCTGAAGGAGAATGATACAGGAGTGGCACTGTATGTGAAAGATAATGTAGAATCAAATGAAATAAAAATATTAAATGAATCAACATGTTCAATAGAATCGCTATGGATAGTAATTCCATGCTCCAAAAATAAGAAATTAGCAGTAGGGATATATTACCGACCACCTGACCAGGACAGGGATACTGACATTGAAATGCTGAGGGAGATTAGAGAGGCTACCAAAACAAAGAACTCTATAATAATGGGGGATTTTAATTACCCCCATATTGACTGGATACATGTCACCTCAGGAAGAGAAGCGGAGATAAAATTTCTCAATGGCTTAAATGACTGCTTCTTGGAGCAGCTAGTGCAGGAACCCACAAGGGGAGAGGCAATTCTCGATTTAGTCCTGAGTGGAGCGCAGGAACAGGTCCAGGAAATAACCGTTACAGGACCGCTTGGGAATAGTGACCATAATATAATAACATTCAACATTCCTGTGGTGGGAAGAACACCTCAGCAGACCAGCACCCTGGCATTTAATTTCAAAAAGGGGAATTACACAAAAATGAGGAGGTTAGTTAAACAGAAATTAAAAGGCACAGTGACTAGAGCCAAATCCCTGCAAGCTGCATGGAAACTTCTTAAAGACACCATAATAGAGGCCCAACTTAAATGTATACCCCAAATTAAAAAACATAGCAAGAGACCTAAAAAAGAGTCACCGTGGCTTAACCACCATGTAAAAGAAGCAGTGAGGGACAAAAAGGCATCTTTTAAGAAGTGGAAGTCCAATCCTAGTGAGATAAATAGAAAGGAACATAAACACTGTCAAATCAAGTGTAAAAATGTAATAAGAAAAGCAAAAAAAGATTTTGAGGAACAGCTAGCCAAAAACTCAAAAAGAAATAACAAAATGTTTTTTAAGTACATTAGAAGCAGGAAGCCTGCTAAAAAACCTGTGGGTCCCCTAGACGATCGAACTATAAAAGGCGCAATCAAGGACGATAAAGCCATTGCGGAGAAACGAAATGATTTCTTTGCTTCAGTCTTCACGGCTGAGGACGTTGGGGAGATTCCCAAATCTGCACCGTCCTTTGTGGGTAATGAATCTGAGGAACTGTCCCGGATTGAAGTGTCATTAGAGGAGGTTTTGGAACAAATAGAAAAACTTAATGTTAACAAATCTCCGGGACCGGATGGCATTCATCCAAGGGTTCTAAAAGAACTCAAATGGGAAATTGCTGAACTATTATCTGTGGTTTGTAACCTATCCCTTAAATCGGCTTCCGTACCTAATGACTGGAAGGTAGCCAACGTGACACCAATATTTAAAAAGGGCTCTAGAGGCGATCCGGGCAATTACAGACCGGTAAGTCTAACTTCAGTACCGGGCAAATTAGTCGAAACAATAGTAAAGAATAAAATTGTGAAGCATGTAGAAGAACATAATTTGTTGGACAAAAGTCAACATGGGTTTTGTAAAGGGAAATCCTGTCTTACTAATCTATTAGAGTTCTTTGAAGGGGTTAACAAACATGCGGACAAAGGGGATCCAGTAGATATAGTATACTTAGATTTCCAGAAAGCCTTTGACAAGGTCCCTCACCAAAGGCTCTTGTGTAAATTACATGGCCATGGGATAAGAGGGAAGGTCCTTTCTTGGATTGAGAACTGGTTAAAAGACAGGAAACAAAGGGTAGGAATAAATGGTAAATTTTCAGAGTGGAGAGGGGTAACTAGTGGTGTCCCCCAAGGGTCAGTCCTAGGACCAATCCTGTTCAACTTATTCATAAATGATCTGGAGAAAGGGGTAAGCAGTGAGGTGGTAAAGTTTGCGGATGATACCAAACTGTTTAGGATAGTCAAGACAGAAGCAGACTGTAAGGGACTCCAAGAAGATCTCACCAAACTGAGTGATTGGGCAACAAAATGGCAAATGAAATTTAATGTGGATAAGTGTAAAGTAATGCACATTGGGAAAAATAACCCCAACTATACGTACAGTATGATGGGGGCTAATTTGGCTACGACAAATCAGGAAAGAGATCTTGGAGTTATCGTGGACAGTTCTCTGAAAACTTCCACACAGTGTGCAGCGGCGGTCAAAAAGGCAAATAGGATGCTAGGTATTATTAAGAAAGGGATAGAAAATAAGACCCGGAATATCTTTCTGCCCCTGTATAAAACTATGGTACGCCCACATCTTGAATACTGTGTACAGATGTGGTCTCCTCACCTCAAAAAAGATATTTTGGCCTTGGAAAGGGTTCAGAAAAGGGCAACTAAATTGATTAGGGGTTTGGAACGGGTCCCATATGAGGAGAGGTTAAAGCGACTGGGACTTTTCAGTTTAGAAAAGAGGAGACTGAGGGGGGATATGATAGAGGTGTATAAAATCATGAGTGGTATGGAGAGGGCCGATAAAGAAAAGTTATTTATTAGTTCCCTAAATAGAAGAACTAGAGGACACCAAATGAAATTAATGGGTAGCAGGTTTAAAACTAATAAAAGAAAGTTCTTCTTCACACAGCGTGTAGTCAGCATGTGGAACTCCTTGCCAGAGGAGGCTGTGAAGGCTAGGACTATAACAGAGTTTAAAGAGAAGCTAGATAATTTCATGGAGGTTAGGTCCATAAAAGGCTATTAGCCAGGGGATAAAATAGTGTCCTTGGCCTCTGTTTGACAGAGGCTGGAGAGGGATGGCAGGAGACAAAGCGCTTGATCATTGTCTTCGGTCCACCCCCTCTGGGGCACCTGGTGCTGGCCACTGTCGGCAGACAGGATACTGGGCTAGATGGACCTTTGGTCTGACCCGGTACGGCCGTTCTTATGTTCTTATGTTCTTATGTTCATGTCTGGAGCTGAGAGGAAGGCAACATATACTGGGAGATATATATATGGTATGTGTGTGGTATCTTAATTCCTCTTGGCAGTCATATCAGGGCCACTGTCTAGACTTTAATGAAGATGAAGAAATAATGACTTCATTAACATCAAGTACAGAAAATGTGATACTGCATTCAAAAGCAAAAGTAATTGGGCCAAAACTTAAATAATTCCTATAGAAGAGAAAAAAGGTAAAATACATCATTAGTACTGCTAAAATAGCAATAATATTTTACCATTTATACATGTAAAAAATTGTGATCGGTTCTTTGGAGACTGGATAGACTCCTCCGTTCATATCACATTTGATGCAAGAGCTATTTATTATGTTTTTACATCATTTTAAATTTTAGCTTTAATACTCAGAACTCAACAATTTTAATATAATATATTTAGTTTTAATTAGCATTCTCTAATTTTAGCAATTCACTTTGGATCTCTTTCCTTGCTTCTCTACCCTCTGTTTGACAGGATACTCATAAACCTACGTCTCTTCCAAAAGAAGAATATTTATTCAAATAATTCCTATGCTGAAGGGTGCCTGAAAAAATATTCTTCAAAAATGAAATGTTTGTTTATAAAAGTCCCTATTGAAATTGAAAGAGCTCATTATCCCATTTCCAGAGATTTCTTTAGTAACAGAAAGCCTCGTTCAAAACTAGTTAAAAGACTGTTTCCTCTAATTTCCACCAAATATTGTAGGCCCAGAGCTAATTAGAAATTCTGAAACTGAGGGTATGTCTAGACTGCATCCCTCTGTCGGCAGAGGGATGCAGATTAGGCAGGTCGACATTGCAAATGAGGCAGGGATTTAAAGATCCCGTGCCTAATTTGCATAAAAATGGCCACCGCATTTTGCCAACTCAGCACTTTGTCTGCAAAAAGCGGCAGTCTAGAGGGGGATCTGTTGAGAAAGAAAGCCTTTTTCAACAGATCCTGTAAACCTCCTTGCAGGTTTTTGCCAACAAAGTGCTGAGTCAGCAAAACGCGGCGGACATTTTTATGCAAATTAGGCACAGGATATTTAAATCCCTGCCTCATTTGCAATGTTGACCTGCCTAATCTTCATCCCTCTGCTGACAGAGGGATGCAGTCTAGACATACCCTTAGTCTTTTGGTTTTGGTTTAAATACAGGCTTCGTACCTCTTAATGTACCTGCTTCAGAGGCAAAAAACATTTGTTAAAATGCAAGAAGAGAAGGAGAAAAAAATATATATTTGGAATTTCTACGATATATTGATCACGTGAACACAGTATTTTGGTGTATTCTGATCTGAATATTTCCATTACAATTCTCTGGAAGGTCTCAACACATCCATTCCTTTATGAATGCATCTAAGACCACAGGTCAAATACATATCACTCACATCTTAAAGTGGAATAAATATATACTTTAGGGCAAATGAAAAGAAATTAGCCAAAATATATAGAATCATCAGCTTTTGTGGGCAAAACCAACTTCATCAGATGAAATGGAGTGGACTTCATTGGATGAAGTGGTTTTTACCCATGAAAGCTCATGATTTTATATATTTTGGTTAGTCTCTAAGGTGCCACAGGACCAGTCATTGTTTTTAAAGTTATAGACTAACCCCTTTGAGTTTTTTTTTAATTTTCTCAGTTTCCACTTGTTAGGAAAATGTGTGAGAAGAAATCTGATCAGGTAGAGTGATACTAAATTTGGTTATACATATTCTTTAATAGCAATGCTGTTTACAGGGTCCTGATCCAAAGCCCATTGCAGTAACTGAAAAACTCTGGTGATGTTCAGATTCAGGATAGTGACTTGGCAATATCCAAAATCTAATTTCGAAACTCTTCCAAAACTGAGAGGTGCTGAAGTCTTTGATCTTAGTTTTGAATTCATCATTGGCTAATACATTGTGCCTCTTATGCATTATGTAGTAGATTATATCACCTACTGAGACAAGATATTTCCGTAACTAAATTTCTGCTTTATTTCAATCAAGGTTAATTTTTCAGTTTCATCTTTTTTGCAGATGAAAATCTAAATATGAAGAAAATCTTACTTGCTAGCTATTTAAGTTTTTAAAAGCAAAAAAAAGTCTGTTAAAATGATCTTGAGATGATATGCAACCCATGAATTTGTGAATAGAAGGGACCTAGTTCCTGAGATAATTCCACTGTTCCCTATTAGAATGAAACCTAGCTAGCTAGCTAGATAACCAAAGAGCCATCAAATGGTAAAGAATCATAATCGCTACCTTCCTTGGGGTATGTCTACACTACAGCGTTATTTTGAAATATCTTATTTCAAAATAGTTAATTCAAAATACGTTATTTTGAAATAACGCGTCTACACATAAAATACATTTCGAAATAGCATTTTGCTATTTCGAAATAGCGCGTCCACACTGATTGGATGCTGAATTGCATTTAAGGCCAGCTGAAACCAGTTCCAGCAGGGCATCAGGTCAGTAGTTGCTTTGCGTGGCTGCTGTCTGAGGCTATCTGAAGCTTGTGCTTAAAGGGAACCCCCTGGACAGCCAGTTCTCAGGCTTTCCTGATTGCTTGCCTATCTCGCTGACGGACAGCAAAGCATTTTTTTTCTCTGATTGCTTTGGTTGCCCTGACTTGGGACACCACAGCACTCGGCACCATGGAGCCAGAGCTGCCTCTGGGCACTTTGGTGTTCATTTTGGATGTCTTGCTGCAAGCCTGGCAGCAAGTGCTGGAGACTTCCTGGCAGCTTCTGCAGCAGCCCAATCCCCAGGTCCTCTTTCGGACCCCCCTGGAGGCCATGGAGGAGCAGAGGCCAGACGCCAGCGTGCCCCGCTGCATCTGGACACCAGCAGCGACTGGAGCGCTGGGGAGACCAACAGTGGACCCAGAACTTCAGGATGAAGAAGGACACCTTCCTTGAGCTCTGTGAGTGGCTCGCCCCTGCTCTGCGGCGATAGGACATGCACATGAGACCCACCATTCCCCTCCATAAGCATGTGGCCATCGCCCTCGGGAAGCTCTCCAAGCTGGATAGCTACCAATCCATGGGGAACCAGTTCGGCGCGGGGAAATCTACCGTCGGAGCAGTGCTCATGCAGGTATGGCAGTCTCCGGCCACTGTGGTGGGGGAGGGGGTGCGAGGAGGGGATGGGCTGCCCAAGGGAAAAGAGGGGGAGGGGGTGCAAGTCCCCTCCACGGGAGGGTTTGTTCTGTCCCAGCCACACTACAGACTGCCCACGGTGGCCAGGATTGTAGGGGGGGTTGCTCCTAGGGAGGGGGCATGGGTCAGTGGCGGGGAAGGAGCACTCTCAGCCATCCTGGCACCCCAGTGACTATCGGCGGTTTTGTGTGTCCCTCTGCAGGTGGTCAAGGCCATCAATAGAGTGCTGCTCCACAGAGTCATCTGCCTCACTGATGTGGACTCGGTCATTGAGGGGTTTGGCACCCTGGGCTTCCCCAACTGCGCGGGGGGGGGGGGTCAATTGACAGGACACATATCTCCATCCATGCCCTGGAACACCAGGCCTCCCTGTACATCAACCGGAAGGGATACTTCTCGGTCATCCTGCAGGCTCTGTCTGACCACCGGGGACAGTTCATGGACATTAACGTGGGCTGGTCCGGCAAAGCACACAATGCGCGGGTTTACCACAACTCCTCCGTGTGCCAGAGGCTGCATGCCGGGACCTTCTCCCCCAACCGCCACATCAGGGTTGGGGACGTGGACATGACTGTCTGCATGATGGGGGATGCAGCCTATCCCCTACAACCCTGGCTCATGAAGCCCTACACGCGACACCTCAACCCCTCCCGACAGGCCTTTAATGCCAGGCTCAGCAGGACCCATATTGTGGTGGAGGGGGCATTTGGCCAGGTGAAGGCCCAATTTACATGCCTCCTCACCCGCCTTGACCTCTCCGAGAGGAATATTCCGCACGTGGTGGCAGCGTGCTGTGTGCTGCACAATTTGTGTGAGTGGAAGGGGGAGGCTTTCCTGCCAGGCTGGATGGCAGAGGCCGACCACTTGACTGGCCTGTACGCACAGCCCTGCACGGCTGCCAGCCAGGAGGCCCATCGGGGGGGCTACCGGTATCCGGGAGGCCCTGAGGGAGAGCTTCCAGATGAAGGAGGAGTGAAGTCTACCTGGCATGCCCCACTGGGGCCTTGTGCCTTATTCCACTCCTCACATCCTTCCACTTTCCCCTCCCTAACCCCCTTCCTGATGTCAAATAAAAACACATGTATTGCCAAAAAAACCTTCTCTTTATTGACCATAACTGGGGTGGGGGGGGGATGAGGGTGAGAGAGGAGAGGGGGAAACCTGGGACCAGGGAGCTGGAAGGGGGAGGCAAGGGGAGGAAGGGGGAGAAGAAGCTCAGGGTTGGGGGTCTTGCCAGCCCACCTCTTTCCCAGCACTGCGGGTGCGGGGGCCTCAGCATCCCCAGGGGGGAGCGGGTATGGGGGGGGGGCAGGAGGAGGAAGAAGTGGGAGGAGGAGTGATAGTTGGGGCTGGAGCGGCAGCAGGGGCTGGACTGGGAGCAGGCACCAATCTCTGCACCATGATCTGCAGGTGGTCGCATATGGCACGGCCCTGGTCATGCAGCTCCCGCAACTTCTCCCACCTCAGCTGGAGGTCTTACTGTACCCAGTGCTCCTGGCTGTGGACCTTCCTTTGCAGTAACCCGAGGTGCTGCTGCTGGTATCCCTCCTGTTTCCGGGTGAGCCTGCTGGCCCAGGTGCAGAAGGATGTCCCGGGTGAGGTGGTGCGCCCTGCACTCGCAGCTAGTGCAGCTGTGGAGAAACCAGAGAGGTGGTCAGTTATCCCTGGGGACACGGTGGGGAAGCCCACCCCCCCTCTGCAAGGTGAGGACAGCAGATTTCTGCATCATCATGTCCTGCTATCCCCAGGAGTGTGAGCTGGCCCAGGACTGTACCCATGCCCCTGTACTGTATATAGTGTGGGTGTGGGGCGAGAGGATGTGGCCTGCCTCTGCGTAGAGGGGGCTTGTGGAGGGAGGGCATTGTGCAGTGTCATGTGCCTTCATACATACATGTGTGTGGGTAACGGGCCAGGGCCCCTGTGTGGCAGCCAGCTGGGGCCATATGTCCCAGCTGGCATGGCACATGCACAGGTTGCTGCGTGATCCATGCTCAGCAAGGCCCATACGCGCGGTCCCTGGGCTCCCTTTCCCCCCCCGCACCCTGCATAAGGGGACAGTGAAGGCACTCACATGTCGAGGCCTCCCCGGCCTTGGAAGACAGTGGTGAAAGTGCTGGTGGTATGCCTCAGAGGTCCAGGGTGAGTGCCATGCTCCCTCCAGGCTCCTGTGACTCCTGGCCATCGTCCTCCTCCTCTTCCTCCTCCCCTCCGTGCCCTGCTCAGGGCCTTCTGCCCCAGGGTCGATGACCACCTGGGGGGCACGGACTGTCCAGACCCCCAAGATGTGGTTCAGGGCCTCAAAGTAGGGGAAGGGGTCTGGGTCTGCCCCTGGTTGAGAACTGCCCCCTGTGGCCCTGGCATAGGCCTGCCTCAGCTCCTTAATTTTCACCTGCTTCCGGTTGCGCATGTGGCCTTTGGTGGCCAGGCTGGCAGCTATCCATCTGAAGATGGCCGTGTTCCTCCGTCTAGTGCGGAGATCATGGACATTGGAGGCCTCTCCCCAAACCTTGATCAGGTACATGATCTCCGCACTGGAAGAGGAAAGCGCCCACCTTTTGCGGCCCCTGGCAGGCTCCTGGGAGCTGGCAGACTGCTCCTGGGGAGCGGTGAAGGGCTGGCTGGCACTGGTTGGCTGGCTCATGCTGGCAACTGGGTCAGGGGCAGTGCCTGTGGGCTCTGGGCTGGCAGGCCTAGAGCTGGCACAGGCATTGTGGCCAAACTGAGTCTACCCCTTTAAGGTCTCCAGTGTTGGGGGGGAGCAGAGGAGTTTTTCCTGGTTCGGACCAGAGTGGCCACCAGGGCACCCCGGGAAAGGCTGGAGGCCCCCTATTTCAAAATAAGTGTCTACAGAGTGCTTATTTCGATTTAGCTATTTTGAATTTGGCATTATTCCTCGTAGAATGAGGTTTACCAAATTTGAAATAAGCGCTCTGCTATTTCAAATTTATTTCGAAATAGCAGTTTGCCTATGTAGACGCTTGGAAATTTAATTTGAAATAACGGCTGTTATTTCAAATTAACTTTGATGTGTAGACACCTTGCATAATAAACTTGAGGTGACCAGATAATGTGTGTCCTGTTATGTACGAAACTTCAGAATAATCTGGTTCTCCCATTGGTCTTCCAAGTGTCATTATTGTAGTAAATGATTAAATGAAAGAATACTGTTGTATGTACAATCAATACAGATGGAGATAAGTGTCCCCAATTTTTTGGTGCATATGCCAGTGCTGTATTCCATAAACAGACAGAACTATTTTGCATGTCTTAAACAAAAACAAACAAACAGAACAAAACCAATACCTACCATAGAGAAAATTGTTAGGTGGTATAAATCACCCTGGTGCTGTTGAAACCAATGGATGCACACAAATTTACCCCATTTGAGAATCTATCCCAATACTTTAAAGTCTGTCAAAGAAAATTGTAACCAAAAGTTAATGAAAACTCAATTTCCACTTTTGTTCCCTTTCAGAATGTTTTCTATTATCCATTTTCAGACATTTCACCTCTGCTCCATGTTTCCAGCTAAACTGGGAAAAAGGAATGTTATTAAGCTGAAAGGTTAATCTTCTTTAAAATTATCCCATCCTGTTGGTATTCTACAAACATTATTACAAAAAGCCTTTTAGCAAAATAATTTGACTTCAAAATAAATCCTCCAAGGCTATTTCAGGATTAATGGCCCAAACTATTTGACTGAATACTAGCAAGCAGGAGGTGTCTAAAAAGTGAAATAGTTGCTAAGCTATCAAAATGCTCCCAACCTTCTCTAGATTTGAAAAAAAAAAAACCCTGTGGTATGATATGTAGCTAAAATTTATTATTTCAAGAATTGTATGTTTTTATTAACTATATATTTATTTATGTATATTTTCTCCTAGGTTTGCCTCTGTTTGATAGATTTTCTGACTGTCCCCAAGGTAGTGACATTTGTTTAAATCTTCAATAAATCTTTAATGGGAAAACTCTTATCTCTTGGGCCTGGACCTTGTTTAATATCCCTGTGTAAATAAGATATGTACAAATGTATTGTGGCAATCATCACAATGTTTAATCATTTAAATGCATATTTTAAACTGTAGAACAAATATGTTAGTTTTTGGTAATTGCACTGAGATTTCAGTAAAATTGCTATTATATGGAATAATTATCTTACATTATGCTGCTAGCATTAGATGTCAGTTGTGTTTTAAGTTGAATAACATTTGTCCTGCTAGAATTGAGGGAATTCCTATTGAAAGAATCTGTTATTGTGATCTGATCCCTTTGTATTGTTGGTACAATACTGACATGTTTTATTCATATTCAACCTAAAAAGGAGATTTACACAGGGTAGCCACTAAAGCAGGGATGGGCAATGAGGAATACATGGGATGGACAGGGTTTGCAATCCATAGCCAATGGGAGCTGCAAGTGGCCATACCTGCTGATGTGCAGGTAAATAATGCAACGGTGGCCCGCTGGGTCTAACCCTTGTGAATCACATCCGACCCACAGAAAATATGAGCCAAGAGGATATGTCCTGATGGGGTTTGCTGAATTCATTATTTTGAATTTATTTTGAAATAACAGGCTTCTTGTGTAGACAGCGCATAATGTTATTTCAGAATAATGGACGCTATTCCAAAATATCTCTGCTATGTAGATGTACCCTAAGGACATGTCTACATTAGGGAATTATTTCAAAATAAAGTATTTTGAAATAATAACTCCCAAAATTACTATTTTGAAATAACATGTCCACACTACAGGGAAGCCTTGAAATTAGTCCAAAGTAGGTTCCCTTAATGTGGATATGCTACCTCAACTGAGAGCCCCAGGAAGCACTGGAGAGTAACTACTCTGAATGATGCTGGGGAGTAGTTATTTCAAAATAGCAGCAGTGGAGAATCCACACTACTGCTATTTCAAAATAACTATTTCAAAATAAGTGTTATTCCTCATGGAAAGCAGGAGTCATTATTTTGAAATAATCTTCCCATTGTTTCTAAATAACAGGCTCGGTATTGTGGATACTCCACCTGTTATTTCAAAATAAGGGAGTTATTTCAAAATAACACCCTAGTGTAGTCCAGGGCTAACATGGCACAGGACTGCTCACTGTTTTTATATTTCAGTAACAAATATGCAGCAAAATTTCATAACTTGATGCATACTAATGATATATGTACGTTAACAGCACAATGAATTTAAAAACTTTTCATGATATCTGTGACTTCTTTTATTTTTGCAAATATTAGCATTAATGTGTATACTTGTATCTTAAAATTTCTTACATTTGTGGATGTAAATTAACATTTTCACATGCAAAAGAACCGTAATTCTAGATGTGGATTCCCACTTGCATACACAAATGCAGTTTTCTGTATGTATATTTGCAAAGTTGCATATATTGTGAGAGAGATTTCAAACACAATCTAAACTCAGAATTAGGTCTGATTGCTGTGTGTGATTTGCTAGAATGGTTCATATATTTCTGCAATTATTCATGTATTTGCACACTATCAAGAGGTAAGGATATGGGAGTTCACCTATGAGGGAATCTCAAAAAATGGGAAATGAGAGGCTAGGAAAGATCTCAGGGAACCCTATCCAAGGAAGTCAAGAGGGGCCCAGTAGAGCTCACTGCTCAGAGAGATGTGGGAAATTAAGAGAGCTAGGCTCTGAAACCTAGATCGAAGGGTGCCTTTTCTGTGGGGGTAGGGAGCATCAGCTGTGAGCTCCGGGATGCAGCTTGCTTTTCATCCCATTCCCCTCACCAGCCAGGTGTGAGAGGCATGCATGGAATGCAAGCACTTTCCCATCAATCCCTGGTAGTCCAGGGAATGGGATGAAAAGAAAGCTGCATCCCAGAGCGCATGGCTGTTGCCCCTGCTACCTCCTGAAATGGTACACTTGACTAGATCTAAGGGAAACAGAGGTGAAGGGAGAATATTGCAGGGAATTCAGAAGGCATGCAGGGTTAAAAGGTAGCAGAGAAATTTCTCTCCACACAAGTAATATTAAAATACCTGGTTGAATGACCTGCAGTGGGGGGACAGGAATAGATCCCCATGCCAGTCAGATGGAAGGACATGGAGAAAGCTATTTTCAATGATGGGCAGGCACAGAAAACTTTAAAAAAGCAATAGTCTTGGGAAGCAAGAAAAATTTTGTCAGTGTTTCATCACAAACATCGGTAATATTCTCTAGTGAGAAGACTGAATCGTAAGGACAAAGGTGAAGTAGTTAAGGCTCCAATTGTTACAGACAGTGAATCTCTCATTCTCATTTGTCAGGAGTTATTCACGCTAGTAGTTCCAAAGAACTCAAATTCTTGCTTGTTCCTGTGAATAATACTTAATCCATTGTGATTTTACTAGTGCCCTGGGTAAATGTGACTACCTCAGCAACTTTAATTTGCTATTTTTTCAGAGGGGTATCTGAGTTAGTCTGTAACAGGAAAAACTTTAAAAAGTTTTAAGTTTTAAGGTTAGTAGCACCTTAAAGACTAACAAAACATGTAAATGGTATCATGAGCTTTTGTGGGCACGACCCACTTCTTCAGATGACTGGAGTATTAGAAGTCCAAATCCAAGAATAAATAAGGGAAGGAGGGAAGAAGGAAGAAAAGAGAGAAAAGGGGAAGAAAAAAAAGGACAGTGAGTATATAGTTCAAGCAGTTACAAGAGGCTGATAAGTTTGGTTGGTTGGTTAAGTCATTAGGATGTGGATGGTAATGTGTGAGCCAGCGGATATCCCTGTTCATTCCATTCTGAAAAGAATCAAACTTGTAAATGAAGTTAAGTTCCAACCATTCCCTGTGTATTTGGCTTGTGGAATTGGCCTGAAACAACATGGTGACTTAGAGATCCATTAATGAGTGCGCGGGCAGGTTAAAGTGTTCTCCAACAGGTTTCTGTGTGTTGCCTTTTCAGATATCTGATCTGTGTCCATTAATTCTTTCCCGTAGAGACTGTCCAGTTTGGCCAATATACACAGCAGAGGGGCATTTCTGGCATTTGATGGCATAGATCACATTAGTGGATGTGCAGTTAAATGAGCCCCTGATGTAGTGGCTGATGTTGTTGGGTCCAGTGACAAAATCACTTGTGATGAAATCGCTTGTGTAGATGTTTGGGCAGAGTTGGCACCGGGGCTGATTGCAGAGGTGGGTTCCTGGATGACTATCATGGAGGTGTGTTGCATGGTTACTGGAAAGAATTTGTTTGAGTTTAGGGGGGTGTCTGTAGGCAAGGATTGGCCTTTCCCCCAAGGCTTCTGAGAGTGAGGGGTCATTTTCCAGATTGTTGATAATGTGTTGGAGGGGTTTAAGTTGTAGGCTATAGGTGATGACAAGTGGAATTCTGTTGTTTCCTCTTTTGGGCCTGTCTTGAAGTAGTTTATGTCTGGGTACTCTTTTGGCTCTGTCAATCTGTTTTTCACTTTGGGTGGGTAATTCAGTTTTAAGAATGTCCTATATGGACCTGCTCCTGGGTTCGCATGTGGCCTCTGGTGGCCAGGCTGGCAGCCTGGTCCTGGGAAGAGGCAGAGGGCTGGGTGGCAGCGGGTGGCTGGCTCATGCCGTGCCAGGTGCAGGGTCTGCTGGCTGGGTGCTGGCAGGCTTGCAACTGGCACAAGCACTGTAGCCAGACTGTGCCCCTTTAAGGGCTCCGGGGCCGGGAGGGGGGCACAAAAGTTTCCCTGGTTTGGCCCAGAGTGGCCACCAGGGCAAGCTGGGAAGGGCTAGCCTCCCACTAGTTCGAATTAAGTGGCTACACAGCCCTTAATTGGAACTACTTAATTCGAACTAGGCGTTAGTCCTCGTAGAATGAGGTTTACCTAGTTCGAATTAAGCGCTCCGCTAGTTCGAATTAAGTTCAAACTAGCGGTTTGTATGTATAGACGCTATTAAAGTTAATTCGAACTAACAGCTGTTAGTTCGAATTAACTTGGTAGTGTAGACATACCCTTTGCTATAGCTATTAAATGACAAATAGATAATGGTCCTTAACTATTTCAATAGAATATTATGAACTTTAACTTACTGATATTTCTAGAGTATTTTGTAAATCTTGGATGAAAAGAAATATATGCAATAGATTCTAATAATTGTAATTAACATTTCTTCTGCCACTAAATATACATATAAAAGTTATATGTATTCTCTAATATAACCCTGCTGTTTTATGCCAATGCCACAATCTGAGGGAAGACCACTCCAATTTTAACAGCAATCACTAAGCTTCACAAACACTCTTTTCTCATGCAGCCTTCTTTCAAATAGAGCACTTTTAAAATCATTATTCTGCAGGAGTGCCTGAGATAACATTGCATTACTATACATTTCTGTTTCACTAGGAAATATTCACAAAAGTAAAAAATATTGTATGGAGAAAAACAATCCTAAATTATTTTTTCCACAAGAAATCTAATTTTTAAATATATTGCTGGTGTCCCTACAACACTTGCATATGATGAAAGTTACTTTGTTCCTCTTTACTTTATTATAAGGTATACAAATGGAAAAAACAATACAGGAGCTTTCTGACTTAGAAGTCTTTTCTTATCAACAGAGAACAGAAGGAACATTTGGAACCTGTTTCAACAATTCTTTTGCAAACTGCTTTAGCCCACTTTTAATTATGGCATCATTTTTTTTCTCTTATGTACTTTTTGCAGGAAATTGTAGTATACTTTTACTTTTAGTTCTTTTTGAAAATATGACACATTAAATCAATATGTAATTTGAAGAAGATGGAATCTAATTCTATTTTCCCATGTACGTTATCTAGGTTAAAAACCTATTACTAAGACTTTTCTAAGGAAATTAAAATCCTGACCATAACCTTTTTTGTGCTCTTGACAATAAATTTGCAATGACACATGGAATCAAAACACTGTTGGTTTTATTTAAAGTATCAGTTCTTTCTACTATGAACTATGTCCTACTCATATACTTTTAAGTTTAATTATATTGACAGACAATAATCAAATCAAATAATTTCCCTCTGAATAATTTTCCTCTGTCATGTATATTGGCCAAACCAGTCAGTCTTTATGCTAAAAGATAAATGGACACAGATCAGGCATCAGGAAAGATAACACACATAAACCTGTAGAATACTTTATCCTTCCTGGACATTCAGTAATGGATTTGAAAGTAGCCATCCTTATACAAAAGAATTTCAAAACCAGATTACAAAAGGAGACAGCTGAATTGAAGTTAATTTGCAAATTCAATACCATCAATTTTGGACTAAATAAAGATCTTAACTGGTTAACACACCACAAAGGCAATTTCTGCTCTCTTGATATACGCATCCCCACGCCAAGGGCATTTCTATACTTACTAGAAGACTGAGGCTCCAGAGGGCAGCTGACACTGGCATCTGGTACTGTTCTTTTTGCATTTGCTCTCATTGGCCTCCTGCAGTATGGACGTTGCCAAGGCTCAGCTTAAGGTAAGCCAACTCCAGCTATGCATTTTACGTAGCTGGAGTTGTGTACCTTAAGCCAACCTTCCTGGTCTAGTGTAGATCAGACCCAAATGCTGTGAATGAGTCACTTCCACCCTAACATGTTTAGCCTCATTAACAAAATATATATATATATCTCCCTGTTTCTGTAACTTCCACTCCAATTTATCTGATGAAATGTGTTTTAGCCCCAAAAGCTTATGACCTAATAAATCTGTTATTCTCTAAGTGTAAGTCTACACAGCAGCATTATTTCAGAGTAACTGATGTTATTCTGAAATAACATAGCGCACGTCTTTACTACAAGCCTTTATTTCAAAATATTGGCAAGCTGGAGGAATTCTTACTCTGATTCCTGTAACACTCATTTTACAAGGAGCAAGGGAAATTGAAGGAAGAGTATTCTTCCTTCAACTTCCTGCTGTGTAGACAGTGCCTAAAGCCATGTTAAGCTATTTCGATGTCAGCTACACAATTGACATAGTTCAAATTGCATAGCTTAATTCAACTTTAGCCTTGCTGTGTAAACATACCAGAAGGTGCCACAGGACTCCTATTGATTTTTCCAGATACAGAATAATAGGACTACCCCTCTGATGATTTAATCTAGTGATTCTTATAATAATCCCAATAATTTGTAGCTGAATTAGAGCTCATATTTTTCAAAAAGATCTCCAGTGTTTATTTACATATTCCAAATGATGCAGAATCAAATATATCTGTTTGGTGCTTGTCCCAGAGTTTACCCTCACTGTTAAAATCTCAGGGTGCATCTAGACTACATGGCTCCGTCGATGGAGCCATGTAAAGTAGTTTACTCGACATAGTCAATGAAGTGGGGATTTAAATAATCCCCGCTTCATTAAAATAAAAATGGCCGCCGTGCTGTGCTGACGATCAGCTGATCCGGCACAGCGTGGCAGTCTAGACGTGGCATGGTCGACAAGGGAAGCCTTTGTCGACCGCTTCAGTATGCCTCGTGAAACAAGGTTTACCAGAGTGGTCGACGAAGGCTTCCCTTGTCGACCGCGCCACGTCTAGACTGCCGTGTTGTGCAGGATCAACTGATCATCGGCACAGCGCGGCGGCCATTTTTATTTTAATGAAGAGGGGATTATTTAAATCCCCGCTTCATTGACTATGTGGAGTAAACTACTTAAATGGCTCCATCAACGGAGCCATGTAGTCTAGACACACCCCCAGAGAAAACTCTAAGGTGAATTTTATTTAAATTTTCTTCTGGAAAAAACAAATAATTATTCCCAGTGATTCCCAAATTCTCTGCAATCTGGAGCCCTAATGCTGGCATGAAAATGGCAGAGGCAGACCTTTGCATCCATGGGGAATCATATTATTTTTATGAAAGCTCTATGTAGTCAAAGGGGTCTGCCCATGTTACTACAACAGTGCAAACCAACAATACCATGTCCTAAAATTTAATACAAAATTAAAACATAGATTGACATGATAAAAATGGGATTAATCAACCAATTTTAAAAAAATGAATAGATTACATATATTTTTCAAAATGTGACTAGATTTTCCACAAGCATACTTTTGCCACATTTGGAGACAGGACATTTTTTCATTTAAAATAAGCAGGGTTAGCTTTCTGCTTTCACCTGGCTAGCACAATGTAATCTACACTGATTTACAATTAATTTCATTTCAAGAAGTTAATTTAAGCCTATAAATCCCTATATGATTTTGGTTCTGGCTTCCTTTTATTGCCTGAGGTACAGCCTTTGGAAATCAAAAGTAAGACTTCCAGTTACTTCAGGTAGGTTTGGCTTAATTCTTAGTGATCACCTAGCACATTTTGTTTCATCTCAGTGACTGAAACTGCTGGCAAGCTGTAGTGAATAGTCCATACATGTGGAAGTTGAAAGCAGATATTCTTACATGAATGACCTTCTATCATAGATCTGGTTCAGCACCCACTGTAGGTTCCTCAGCAAATTGGGGGGCATTATCAGGCTGCAGAACTATTTTCTCCATTGGCCTCTCTGGCAAATTTCCTAGGCAATGACTCATAGTAAGCCCACAGTCATTGCTGACACCGTCATTGGACCTAACTATATTAGTTACAAGATCAAGAACACATATTCGTGTTCATCCAGAAATATAATTTATGCCATCATGTGCCAACAGTGTCCATCTGCTATGTATATTGGACAAACTTCTCAGACACTTAGCCAAAGAATCAATGCACACAAAACAGACATCAGACAGTTTCACAAAGAAAAAACAGTTTCTTACCATTTCAACCAGACTGGGCATTGTCTCAATGACCTTATTACATGCATCCTGCTTCAAAGAGACTTTAACACAAGACTTAAAAGAGAAGCCTCTGAACTGTCATTCATGCTGAAATTTGACTCTTTACAAATGGGCCTTAACAAAGATGCTAATTATCTTACCCATTACAAAGATAGCTTCCCCAATTATCACCTCTAATATCATTATCTCATAGACACTAACCTCCCACCCTCACCCACCCTCTGTTCTAAAATCTGATTTGTCACTTTTATATGTGTTCACTTTTTTTGATTGTATCCCTTTGGTATATATGGTCATGCCAATTTTCTTCCACAATTTGATCTGAGGAAGTGGGTCTGGCCCACGAAAGCTCATCACCTAATAAACCATCTTTTTAGTCTTTAAAGTGCTGCATAGTCCTGTCTTTTGTTTCAGCAAGACCAGACTAATACGGCTATATCTCTATTACTATCCTGACAGTTAGGAACTTTTTCCTAACGTCCAACCTAAACCTCCCTTGCTGCAGTTTAAGCCCATTGCTTCTTTTCTATCCTCAGAGGCCACGATGAACAAGTTTTCTCCCTCCTCCTTATGACACCCTTTTAGATACCTGAAAACTGCTATCATGTCCCCCCTCAATCTTCTCTTTTCCAAACTAAACAAACCCAATTCTTTCAGCCTTCCTTTATAGGTCATGTTCTCTAGACCTTTAATCAATCTTGTTGCTCTTCTCTGGACCCTCTCCAATAAGGAGAAAAGGAAACATCCCCTACTGAATATGCATCAAACATAACAACATCAGTGTAATGTATGATAAAAGTGGCATCCCAGCCTGGGGATGGTAGGAGAAGAAGATGTAGTCCTTGCAAGATGCCAGAATGGCCACTGGTGATGATGGGGAAGGTGAAGATGATGAGAAAGCTGTTGGATAATACCTTGGGTTGTTCTAGAAGGAATGGAGTGAGTATATGGTATGGAAATATAGATGTACATTCCCTATTTATCGTATGAAAATGGGGTGTTTGTGACGGTGCTAAATGTATTAATAAACTATATGTGCAAATAGAAAACAAGGCACTGCAAACAGCAAAATTTGAGAGGTAATTTGTGAGAGGGAGATGTAAAATAATTGCTCTGATTAGGAAAGGCCACATCACAAGTGCCAGTGCTGCTCCTGTCTCCCCAGCCTGCACCAGTATTCAGACAGGGTATGTCTACACTACAAAGTTAATTCGAAATAACAACAGTTATTTCAAATTAACTTTAATAGCGTCTACACAGCCAAACCGCTATTTCGAAATAAATTCAAAATAGTGGAGCACTTATTTCGAATTTAGTAAACATCATTCTACGAGGAGCAACACCAAATTCAAAATAGCTATTTCGAATTAGGTGCTGTGTAGACACTTAATTCGAAATAGGGGGCCTTCAGCCCTTCCCAGGGAGCCCTCGTGGCCACTCTGGGCACAACCAGGAAAACTTACTCTCCTCTCCCCCAGTCCCGGAGCCATTAAAGGGGTAGACCCTGGCCACTGTGCCTGTGCCAGCTCCAAGCCTGCCAGCCCAGAGCCAGCAGTGGCCACCGGGGCCCCTGACCCAGTGGCCCCAAAACATGAGCCAGCAAGCCACTGGCAGCCAGCCCTCCACCGCTCCCCAAGAGCAGTCTGCCAGCTCCCAGGAGCCTGACAGGGTCTGGAGAAGGTGGGTGCCTTCCTGGTCCAGGGTGGAGATCATGGACCTTATTCAGGTTTGGGGGGGATGCCCCAAACTTCCATGATCTCAGCCCTAGATGGAGGAACATGGCCGTCTATGGCAGGATAGCTGCCAGCCTGGCCACCAAAGGCCACATGCAAACCCAGGAGCAGGTTTGCATGAAAGTCAGGTTGGTCCGGTGAGACCCCCAACCCTGAGCCCTGAGCTTCCCTTCCCCCTTCTTCCCCTTGCTTCCCCCTTCCAGCTCCCTCCTCCTAGGTTTCCGCCTCCCCTCTCCCACCCTCTCTCTTCCCCTCTCCCACCTCCTTTTCCCAGTCTCCCCAGAGGTCCATTCCCCCCCAGTTTTGTTCAATAAACCCAGTTTCTATTTTTGAACATACATGTCTTTTATTTGACATCAGGAAGGGGGGCTAGGGAGGGGTAAGTGGAAGGACATGAGGGAGGAATGGGGCACGAGCCCCCAGTGGGGAGGACCGGGGAGGCTCCGAGGGCTCCTCGGGGTGGATGCTCTCCCTCAGGAACTCCTGGAGCCTGACAGCCCCCCAATGGACCCCCCGGATGGCAGCCTGCAGCAAGTGCAGCCAGGCTGATGGCAACGACCCCGCGAGATGCACTGGCATGCCCAGAGGCAGCTCTGGCTCCATGTGGCCAAGTGCTGTGGTGTCCCGAGTGTGGGCACTCATGGTACTCCAAGACAGGACTGCTTTGCTGTCCCTCATCAAGGTAGACAAGCAAGTGGAGAACCCTGAGAACTTTCTGTCCGGGGTGGGGGTAGGGTCCCTTTAAGCACAGAGCTCAGTTAGCCTCAGGCAGCAGCCCCACACACTAAGTCTTAAACTGATGCCCTGCCGGCACTGGTTCCGGCCAGCCTTAACTTCGGTTCAGGGTCCACTCAGTATGGATATGCTATTTCGAAATAGCAAAATGCTATTTCGAAATAGTTTTTGTGTATAGATGCGTTATTTCGAATTAGCTTAATTCGAATTAACTATTTCGAATTAAGTTAATTCGAAATAGCACTGTAGTGTAGACATACCCCCAGAGAACCTAATAATGGATGCCTTTATCCAGATCCTAGTGTGGACTTGAAAATATGGTGGCTTGCATTTCCATGCACAGAAAGCCAAGCCTGAGAGACCATACAGTTTAAAAGTGATTGCTGGTGGCATGTTTCAGGAAACAGGTGGCAGCCTAGTGTCTAGACTGAAGAACATCTGAGCCCAGGAGGAATTCCTTCAGAGTATTCACGTGGATATATTCAAGGCTGAGGAAACTATCTAGCTAGATAGAACTGTCAGGATGGGTAACCATTGGAATAAATTACCTCGGTAAGTTGTGGTAGTTCCATCATTGGTGATTTTTAAGAGCAGGTTAGACAAGTACCTGTCAAGGAGGGTCTAAATAATAATTAGTGCTGCCATGAGTGTAGGAGATTAGACTAGATGACTTCTCGATGTCCCTTCCAGTCCTATGATTCTATGATTTCACAAATCATCACACTTTCCAGTCTAGAATGTGTTTATCCCTTTGTCTATTGGAGCAAAGCTCATAGCTTTTCCAGGCACCCTGTACCTATTTACAGTAGTTTAGGAATCTAGATATTCAAGACTAACAATGGGGGCGGGGGTAATTTTATTACTGCCATTTTAGTTTTTATTGTCCCAGATCTCATATTTTCATTATGTGCCTGAAGATATTTACTGCTGTGTTTAATAAACACATATTGTTACCATACTGCTGCATGGAATCCATATGATATAAGCAGCATATACCAATCCAGGAGGAATCTTCACTCCTCAGAAATCTCTTAAGCAAGTGTATCTGTTGGGCCCAAAGGGCTAATACAGCTCATACAGACTCCAGATAAGAAATGTTACTAGGATCAAGATCTGGCCCAGTGGGAGTTTTGCCTGCCTACGAGTCAATAAAGTATGCAGGATTTGGACTGCTAATAACATTGAATTTTGCAGCTCTTGCACTGGTATGCTTATCTAGTAGGTTATTTAAAAAAGGCATTACACGTTTGCAAGAGCTGATTTGTATGGTGAATTATTCATAAAGTAGTTGTACAAAATAGATTCTGTTCTTTACCCTTCTGAGTCTTCACTTTCTTCTGGGCAATGGACAAATATAAGTTTTCTTCAGAAGCTATCTTAAGGAGTATAGTTTAGGGATTTAGTGGAAGTTTATATGGCTGTCTATAGGTTACATAGCAACTGACTGAAATAAAAAAAATCACTCATAATAAAGCACTGTCTTATGGCAGTGAATAGAAATGCATATCATCATAATACGCTAGAGATTTGTGAACTTTGAAATACATACCGCTAAATGTATGAAACATTTAATTTTGTAAGCTTTCAGAAAAGCATTGTTAGTTTCCTCAGCTAAAGAATTTCCACTATTGGTTGGTATTGGAATTTAGCTATCTAGAAGTATTTTTAAATTCTTGCTTGAAGAAACAAAGTTAAATTCAAGTGTTGCACTCGTATACCCTGAAGAAAACAAAACAAAGAATCTTAAGCCTGACTCAGCAGCCTTTACATTTCTGGGTTGTCCTGTGGACTTCAACAGAATCACATGAATATTTAAGGACTTTATAATTGTGCGAATCATTACTCATTTGCATGAGATGTTGCTTTTTAAAAATATAATTCATAGAAAGTTAAATGCTTAATGGCAAAAGAGCTGCTTAATTTAAAGGGCGAGAGGAAGAGAAAGAAAAAGAATGTGTTTAAAGGCTGTGAGTGTATAATTACTGCTTTCTTACATCTAAGGCTGGTGGCAAGAGGAGATCAGCGAAATTTCAGTGTATGTGATCTCCAATTCTACACTAACTTTGCCTTCTTCCTATATCCTTGGATTTGTCTGGCATTTGTTTATATTTTGGTCAAAGATCTGGATGCTCCTTAGTGCTTCAGGTGCATTAGCCTCTCTTTTCACCTTCATTAGAAGACCTTATGCTATAATATGGTGTTAAGATAAGGTTTTACAATATATACAAGCTATTTTACTGAAAAAAGCTCTTACTGACCTAGTACAAATGTATAAACTTTTGGTGGCATGACCAGTTAATGAGGACTCTAATACCCTGGAAGCACATTTATGAGAAGTGGGAATATTCTAGGTGTTCACTTTTACTTTCTGAAAATAATGAAAATATATTCCACAACCATTACCAAAAGTGAGTCTAATACTGCTCCTGTTGAAGTCAATGGACGTTTTGCTGTTGAAGTCATTCAGCAAAGCTTTACAAAACATAGGTGAAGTAGTCATTACTAAAGTAATCATTTTACTATATAGTAATAGGTTAGGATGTGTACCAGAATTCATAGGTTCAGTCTACTCTAACAGTCAGTTATAATTGATCTAGAATTCTACTCTGTACTTTTATCTATACAACAAAAAATCAGTACAGGGAATTAATGCAGGAGCTATGGGTGGGCATGGGTGAGACAGATTAGAAATTATGGCCCTCCTTCAAATGGTGCTGCTCTGACTTGGAAAGTAGAGTAATGAGGATTATGCCCTGTTTTGGGTTAGATATCATCTCTCTGGCTACATCTAGACTTCAAACCTCTTTCGAAAGAGGCTTTTTCGAAAGATACATTCAAAAAAGCCTCTTTCGAAAAAGAGCATCTAGATTGCATTACGCAGATTGAAAAATCGATCTGCTTTTTCAAAAAAGAGCATCCAGACTGCTGGATGCTCTTTCGACAAAAAAGGCACCCAGAACTGCTCCTGGCAGGGCATGGGGGCAGCCTTTACTTCCCGGTGCTGTTGCCTGCCCTTTGCAGAGACTAATGCTTAAAGGGATCACCTGGACAGCCGTTGCTCTGCTCCTGTTTCTGCCTTGCCTACCTCCTAGTGGGAAAGCAAAGCTGTTGAAGTGCTTGCTCTGCCTGATCTGCTTTCTTGGACACCTCAGCAGTTTCTTTTCTGGGGTTTTTTTTCTGCTTTTCACTGTGTTTTTGGACATGGAGTCTGAGCTGCCCCTGGGCAGGCGATGGCCCTATGCTGCCATACTGCAGCTTCTGCTGCATCTGCATGACTCTGTCATGAATCACCTGTCCCACGTGAGCCTGGATCAGACCTTTGAGACCTTTGTCCGGGATGCAGGAGCTCTGTCCTTGCCCCCAAACTTTTTTGGGGACAGGCAGATTTGGAGGCATGAGACGAGTTCGGACTGGTGGGACCGGCTCGTCATGCAGCTCTGGGACGATGAACACTGGCTCCGCAACTTCCAGATGTGGAAGGCCACATTCCAGGAGCTGTGTGCCCAGCTCGCTCCTGCTCTGGAACACCAGGACACCCACCTGCAGCCCACCATCCCCCTGCAGAAGCGGGTTGCAATCGCCCTTTGGAAGCTGGCCACCCCCGACAGCTACCACTCCGTGGGATACCAATTTGGCATGGGGAGGTCTACCGTCAGGGCCATTTTGATGGAGGTAAGTCACTTTCGGGGGACAGGCCCTGCTGAGTGCGGGGGTTGAGAAAGGGGTATGGCCAGGCAAGGGCAAGAGGGAGTGAGGGATGGAGTGGCACTTGGAGGTGGCTCCTCGGCCACCCCTGCACTGATGCGAGGGAGGGGGGCATCTCCAAAATGTTCTCCTCCAAAGCTCTTAGGTAACCTGTCTAACTCCCTGGTTTCTGTCTATTTGTCTCGTGCTGCAGGTGGTGAGGGCCGTCAATGTGGAGCTGCTGAAGAGGCTCATCCGTCTCGGGTACCTAGACAACATCCTTGCTGGGTTTGCTGCCCTTGGCTTCCCGAACTGCAGAGGAGCCCTCGATGGGACACATATCGCAATCTGTGCACCGCCCCATCGAGCAGCCCAATTTATAAACCGGAAGAGCTACTATTCCATGGTGCTGCAGGCTCTGGTTGACCACTGGGGACATTTTATGGACTTTTGTGTCGGGTTGTCGGGGTGGGCACATGATGCCCGCATATTATGCAACTCCGACCTGTACCTCAGGTTGCAGGCAGGAACATTTTTCCCCCAGCAGCACCTCATGCTCAGGGACGTGCAGATGCCGGTGTGCATAGTGGCCAACACGGCCTACCCCCTGATGCCGTGGCTCGTGAAGCCCTACACTGGCCACCTGGATGCGAGCAAGGAGCTTTTCAACACACATCTTGGCCAGGCTCGTATCCAGGTGGACTGCGCCTTCGATCGTCTGAAAGGGAGGTTCTGTTGCCTCCTCACATGCCTGGAGATGGGTGAACGCCACATCCTGGAGGTGGTGGACGCATATTGCGCCCTCCATAACCTAGTGGAGAGGAAAGGGGAGGCCTTCCTGCCGGGGTGGAGGACAGGTGCTGATGGCGAGGAGAGGCAATTTCAGCAGCCCCGGATAGCTGCCATCCCCCAGGCTCACCAGTCTGGTGTCCAAATCTGAGAGGCCCTGAGGGAGAGATTCTGAGAAGGAGCCCACTGACTCTCCCCAGGGCCTCCCACATGGGGGGGTTTGGCCTGGCCCACCTCTACCTTTCCCTCCACAACCCTCACTCTCTTCCCATAAAGAATACATACACACCAGGTTTTCTTTGTTAACACACATTGTTTTTTTATTAGAAACACTAGCAGTACCGAAAATGTGCTAACTGTGTATAAACTGCCTTTCTCTTGTTACTGTTCAACTGTTTATAAACAAAGTATAATCTGTCACTCAAAAATAAAGATTTTGTTACATAACTGAAATGTCCTTTAACTGGGGTGGTAGGGGGCTGAAAACCTGGAGGGGGAAGGGTAATCAAGTAGGCCTCTGTTTCCCTGATTGCAGGGTCCTGCCACCTTCCTGCGTCCTGGCACTGCCATGGCCTTCGGCTCGGTTGGAGCGAGAGCCAGTCCTGGCCTGGGCAGGAGGGGGGGGCAAGTGTTGGGCCTGTGAGGACTCAGGAGCAGGAGGGGCTGGGGGAGAAGGGGGGGCTGGGGGAGAAGGAGCCTGGCGTTCAGGAGGAATGGTGCCTGTGACAGGGGCAGGTAAGGCTAGGACCTCCCGCATAGTGGCACAAATGGAAGTGCACTTCTGGACCAGCTCATCCTGCAGCCTGTTGCATCACTCAGCCTCTGCCTGCATCCTCTGCTGAAGGGTCCTGTTGAGGTCCTGCAGGGCCACTACATGCTCCTTCAGCAGGTCTGTGTAGACACGCCAGTGCCTGCAGATGCCATGGGTCCAGGATGGTGGTGGAGCAGGTGTGGTGCTACCCTCTTGGGTAGAGGATCCAGCTGTGGAGGAAAAAAAGGAGGAGACAATCAATGTTTGTGTGCATCCCCGCTGTCCTCAAGGACATGTCGTGGCTGTCAGGGACTCTCCTTTGGACAGAAGACTCAGGGGTGTTACACATGACACCACGTGTGAGTTGGGCAGCAGCTTGACAGCATAACAGGGACCCCACAGCGGCAATGGGATTGGATGGCTCCCCACACTGACAACCCGCCCGTGTGTGGTGATCCCTCAAAGCACTCACCTGATGATCCCTCCCCGATGTCCATGGATGCCTAGGAGGCCTCTGGGGTCTGTGTCCCTGCTGCCTCCTCTTTCTCCTCCTCCTCCTCCTCTGGGTGCAGCTCCCCGCCTCTCCTGCCTGGTCGTCCTCCCTCAGGGGTTGGTCCATGATGTGGTGGGGTAACCCAGACTCCAACACACGCAGTGGAGTCTGGGCTTCCTCACCACCCAGGATCTGCTCCAACTCCTGGTAATAAGGGCAGCTCTGTGGGGCTGCCCCGGAGCGGGAGCTCTGGTCTTGGGCCTTGGCATACCCCTGCCGCAGCTCTTTCACCTTGGCCCTCACTTGGTCCTTTCTTGCTCAGTCTCTGGGCCAGGCGCTCGTAGATGTCTTCATTCCTGTGGCACAACTGCAGGGCCTGCAGAGCTTCTTCCTGGGACCAGAGCTCCAGGAGGTTTTTAATTTCTGGCCTTGACCAGGCTGGTGCCCGCCTTTTGGTGCCCCTGGGTGGGTTCTCCTCACTGTCCCGAGAAGGGCCAGGGGGGCCTTGAGGCTGGGACATGGCTAGCACAGCTGGCTTGGGTGCTCTGGCTGGCTTCCTGACAGCAATGTCAGTCTGGGTGCCTGTGCCTTTAAGAGGCTGCAGACAGGAACCATAGAGGTGCTCAGCATGTAAAGGATGGACTGTCTACCAGGGCTTCTTCCTGGAGACCTTTTTTTTCGAAAGAATAGGCTCCCTGTGTTCACACGCACCTTTTTTCAACAGATCTCTGTCAAAAAAGGCATTCTTCCTCGTAAAATGAGGTTTACCGCCATCGATAAAACCACTGCGTTCTTTCGATTTACTGTCGACAGAACATTGTGGCAGTCTAGATGCAGTTATAGTTTTTTCAAAAAAAGGCCACTTTTTTTGAAAAAACCCTGTCGTCTAGACACACCCTCCATGAGACCCTTGTTTGACTCCTCAAATCATAATGGGCGCATCTACAATACACTAAACATTGAAACTACTGCAGTCAATCTTCCAGGGTTTGATTTAGGGAGTGTAGTGTAGCCCTGCTAGATCAAACTCAAAGGGCACCCATCGAGCTCCCGCTGTGTAGTCGGGGATTTAAGATACATCAACTCCAGTTATGTAATTTGCGTATTTTACCTCGACCTTCCCTTGTAGTGTAGTCCAGGTCAACAAGTCACAAAAAATTCAGAAAAGAAATAAAGGAGAAATAAAAGAGAATGGAGAGCATATCTATTAGTGTTAAAGTGGCATATTAAGAAACCAGAGTCTCTATTATTGAACAATGGAATTTAGCATTCTCTAGGTGGAGTGTGTTGTTATTCTGTGATAAAAAAGCAGCATTTCTCTTCTGTTGGCCCCATTCATTTTAATAAGCCTACTGATAGATTAAAATGATCTTCATTATGGTTAAAGGTATCATACTCTACCTCCAGGTCTGCAGATGAATTCCATTTTAAATGATGCTGCTTTGCTCTAGCTGGTCAGAGCCTCGGCAGAAAAGAGGTTGCAAGAAATTTGTATGTATTTCTTACATCACTGCTGTTACTTGGCTATTATGCTGTGTTATGTGTGGTGAAATGCAGAATTTGGTTTATGAGCATTAGTAAAAAATGAGAAAGTGGGGCTAACATATTGGGACTAAATCATGAAAAATGTTCAATTATAAAACATAGCAAAGCTGCTAAAATATAGCTGTAATGGCAATATTCTCTCTATCAATATCATCATATCATTATTGTTTTACTGCCTCATGATATTTTTTAGGCTTCCCTGGAGACACAATTATGTTGGAAAGAGTGACATATATATCAGAAGACAAGTACCTTACATGCCATAAGGTATGGGTCACACACACTTCTGAAAAATGTTAAGTACGCCAAATTGCCTTGTAACACAATGCCTGTGGGAACCTAATTAGAAGACTTTGCTTGGAGCTGGACTTTCTTTATCTGCTTTCTCAGCAGAATAACAAGGTTTGATCCATTACAATGGGTATAATATATGCAATAGTTGCATCTATTGTAGAGTAATATCCTGGATGTCTTGAACCTAGCACACATTACAAGCTATCATAATTGATTTGTCAGATTTAAATTAGAAGCAAAGCAAAAAAACTGGCTATTTTTTTCCCTTTACTAAGCATGGAACACTTCCAAAGTTCGATGCTACAGCTTTCTAACCCCAAAGGCAACAGCACAACTTGCTTGAGAAGCAATAGTTTAATTCCCCAGCATGACATTACACATCTGCTAAAAGCCCCTCTGGACCTACTTTGTAATGCTTGTTTAATGGGGCAAGTCCCTTTTAGAAGAGACCTCTTTACTCCGTTGTCAGGGCTGCTAGAATTCCTATCCTTATGACCACATGGAATTAGGACTCCTGATGCCACTTTGTTAATCTTACTCCGTTAGAAAGTGGCACTATCCGTTCCTCCTACTCAGAGATCAAGAGAAGCTGCTCTCTAAGGTATTGACAACAACAGAAAATAAACCATGGTTGACACCTGCTGTCAAATACAGGTATCACTTTAGCTGTCCTTCAGACTTAATTGAACACAATTGACCATTACAGACAGGACTAAACTGTGTTCAGCATCACCCCAATGAAGACAGAATGCTTATGCCAATGACGATTAGTGTACCACATATTATACACATTTAGACTCTGTCTACACCAATGAGCTAATCAAGTTCTACAAGACATGAAGAGTGCTAATGGACTCATGTCTGTTACTGAGTCTCAAACTAACTCCATTCCTAGCCTACAGAAAGCTTATGGGTCCTCCAAAGTATAAAGAAATGTCTGGACATCACCTCCAGCCTTTATTCTCAAGTTCCAGCCTTGTTATTTCAGAATGTTCTAATAGGAATTTTCAGAGCAGCTAGACTGCTAACGTGACTACCTGCACTTGGGACAAAGATATTTACAAAAGGCTACATCAACTTAAGAATCTTTTTTTAAGGTAATGTGAGGATCCATTGTCACTAGAACATTATGAATGCTATATCTCCTGCTTCTAGCCAGCAGCCCTATAAAAAACACTGCCAGAGTGAACGGCATGTGCAGTGAACACAGTAGCAGCTAACAGAGGGAGTTTGCCTAGGAATTCACCTCAGGGGAGCCCCACAGAGGATGAGTTTTTTCTTTCTTTTTTTCCTCTTGTTTTTTATCTCTCTTCTCCCCTTCAGGCTTCAGGGTACAATAAATACAACATCTGAGGAGTCTTTCAGAAGGAAGACAATATGGATAGTGAGAGATCTGGACAGGATGTGCCATATTTATATTCCCCTCAGAGGATAGAAGAGGCTTCATATGTATGTAGTGCAAGCTGGTCTCCATACTGGAAGACAAGGTAAAAGGACTAGAGACCCAAGTGTCAGCTCTGCGTTCCATCAGAGAAAATGAGGACTCTCTGGATAGAAGGCAGCATTTGATATGGCAGGCACAGGATGCTAAAGGACTAGAGAGGGCAGTGGAGAACAGAGAAGAAAATTGGCAGTATGTGACCTCCAGGAGCAGAAAGACAACTCAGGTATCCCCAATCCAGATAGAGGTTAAATTACCATTTTCAGGCTTTCTGATACTAGGGAGGAGAATGCTTTGGAAGAGACCTCTGAGGGAGGGATCAGAAAGAGACCCCCCAGATTACAGCTATCTTCTGTGCTCATTCATTCAAGTTCTACTGTTACTCCAATTCCCTGAGTCACACCCCCACAGCCTGGCATCATCTTCGCTCTTACCTCAGAACTTTGTCCAAGATAGAGTTCCAGCACCCATGTCAGGGCTCCTTCTCATTCTCTCTGGTTCCTGACAATACCACCTTGTCTGGGGTTCTGCAGTTTTGCCAACCAGCCACACCATCCCTGCTCGTACAGCTCCAGCAAGGAACTTCCTATCTCTGGCCTAGCAGCTCTTTATACTATCTTTCTGGGCCCTGACTGGCTGCTTCTCATATAGCTGCTCCAGGGATTTTGGAGGGCTTCTCTACTGCTCTTTTCGGGAGGTGGGAAATAGCTTCCAGCACGGAGCACTGGGGCCTAGTCCACCCTGCCGCACACTTCTCCCTTCAAGATGGAGGTCAGGGTGTCTCCTCAAAAAGAGTGTCCGCCCCAGTTCAAGAGAAGAAATCTCCATTCCCATCTTGTGATCGCAGGTGATATTCAGTTGTAAAGTCATAAGGTTACAGCACCAGATAATAGTGTGTAACCCTGGAGTTCATGTTTTTCATGGCTTGCACTGTTCACAAAGGGGCACAATCTCTAAGCAGTTTAAAGAGGGCCCCCAATCTTTTTTAATTTTCAGGTTGTAAAAGAACTGCTGATGAAGCTATATTGACCTATTACTATTCTTATTCTTATGCTCTTTTCTTTGCAGCAGGATAGTTTGCTGTTATGTCGTTTATATTGTAAAATAAAACATTTTCGCACTGGTAGATTTTTCTGGAAATAAGTGTATTTGTTAAATTATAACATTTAAAACAATGCGATTTAAAGTGGGAATCTGATTTTTATAAGATTATGCTAAAAGGGGTAGGGAGAGAAAAATAAATCACTCATGGCCGGATCAATTAACAAGCAAGATATATACCCTTCAATAATAGGTTTATAATGAAAGTTCTGGCAGGTTTTCAACTGTAGCACTGCAATTAATCTAATATAAAAAATATATCTTACTAACTACATCTGCTTTCTAATCTGTTTGAAGTTAAAATTAAGAAATGCTCTGTCCCCTTCACATTGCCGTGTTTTTTTTTCTTGCTTCCTAATCTGATACTGACATGCAGTGTGCCAATGTTAACTAGTGAGAATAAAGATTGATTTAAGGTCATAAAATAACAATTTGTTTTCACTAATATGGAAGTGTAAAAGCTACTTGATAGTAAAAATTTAGTATTGGCTAAGGACCTGAACCAAAAGCATATTAAATTCATTAGAATGAGTCCAAATGAGCTTTGGTTTAGACCCTGAAAGAATTTATAATTCCTCTGCTATGATTTTTCTATCATTAATTAAATTCCATCTGACTTACACATAGTCCTTACTCCACTACTGCTAGCTGACAGATTTGTATCATCATGAGTTATTACCCACTAAGCATTAGGAGATGTTGGTAAATCACATAAAAGACTGTTGTTTAGATAAAAGGTTTGTAGGATGTAGCTAAGTTTAAGGATATAATTAAGAGTCTGATCCTACAAATTGTTTAATCCTTTCCATAAGGCATTGAATCCTTTCTACTTCTCTAGATTCAATGTGCTGTTTAATATAATGGTGGAAGACATAGTAAGAATCAGTGACCTGAAGCTGAAGCCAAATAAATTCAAATTAGAATTAGAGTTGTTATTTTAAAAAGCGAGGATGATTAACCACCAAAAAGTCAGGGGAAAAAAACCTATGGAAGTGATGGATTTTTCATCTCTTTGTAGCTTCAAACCAAAAGTGGATACCTTTCTGGGAGATAAGTTTTAGTCAAACATGACTTCTTGTATTAATAAAATGGGTAATTGGGAAAGATGTAAGGACTGGTGATATATAGGAGTTCAGAGTAGATGATCTAATGATACCTTCTGACCTTAACGCTTATGAGTATATGATCAGAAGCCCTCAGAAGTTTGTAGGACTGTGGAAAGCTGAAAGTGCAGGTGGGGCAGAAAATGTGGAGAAGTTGTTATATAAAAGAGCAATATGATTGCTTGATGTTCAAGTATGAAACTGGAGAAAAGCCTGTTAAGAGTCTTTGGTTTAGGATGAGAGGTGAGAGTAACAAGAGTGATGTCATGGTGAGAATCTGCTACAGACCACCCAACCAAGAGGATGAGGTAGATAAGGCTTTCTTTGGACAATTAACAGGTTTCCTGATCACAGGCACTGGTTCTCATGTGGGTATTTCAGTCACCCTGACATCAGCTGTGCACAGACAATCCAGGATGTTTTTGGAGAGTATTGAGTACACCTTCCTGGTGCAAGTACTAGAGGATACAAATCGGGGTCATGTTTCTCTTGACCAGCTGCTCACAAATAGGGAAGAATTGGTAGGGGAAGTAGAAGTAGGTGGCAACCTGGGCAGCAGTGACTATGGGATGCTTGAATTCAGAATTCTAACAAAAGAAAGATGGGAGAGAAGCAGAATACAGACTCTGGACATCAGAAAAGCAGGCTTTGACTCTCTCAGGGAACTGATGAGGTGTATCCCTTGGGAGTCTAATATGGGGGGGAAAGGAGTCCAAGAGAGGTGGCTATATTTTGAAGAAACCTTATTAAGGGCACAGGAATGTGCCATCCCAATGTGCAGAAAAATAGGAAATATGACAAGTGATCAGCTTGGCTTAACAGAGAAATCTTCGGTGAGCTCAAACACTAAGAGGAAGTTTATAAGAAGTGCAAAATTGGATAGATGTCTAGGGAGGAGTATAAAAACAGAGCTTGAGCATG
The DNA here is from genome assembly GCA_032595735.1 of Pelochelys cantorii. Lineage (NCBI taxonomy): Eukaryota > Metazoa > Chordata > Testudines > Trionychidae > Pelochelys > Pelochelys cantorii. Next base: position 93,233,547 of record CM064326.1, read on the forward strand.
CAAGGGTGTAATAAGGAAGGCCAACATGCAATTGCAGTTGTAGCTAGCAAGGGATGTGAAGGATAACAAAAAGGATTTCTACAAGCATGTTAGCAATAAGAAGAAGGTCAAAGAAAGTGTGGGATCTTTCTGAATGGGGGAGGTAACCTAGTGACAGATGATGTGGAAAAAGTTAAAATACTCCATGCTTTTTTGTTTGCATCAGTCTTCATAGAGTTCAGCTCTCCAACTGCTGTACTGGGCAGCACAATATGGGAAGGATTTGAGCAGTCCTCAGTAGTGATAGATCAGAGTAAGGACTATTTAGAGAAGCTGGGCTTGCAGAAGTCCATGGGCATGGAGCTAATTCATCCAAGAATGCTGAGAGTTAGTAGATGTGAATTCAGATGCACTGGCCTTTATCTTTGAAAAATCTTGGTTTTGGGGAAGATCCCAGATTATTGGAAAAGGCAAATGTAGCACCCATCTTCAAAAAGGGGAAGACAGAGAGTCTGGGGAACTACAGATTGGTGAGCCTCACCTCAATCCCTGGAAAAATCATGAAGCATGATCCTCAAGGAATCAATGTTGAAACACTTGGAGTAGAGGCAGTTGATCAGAAACAGTAAGCATGGATTCATCAAGGGCATGTCATGCCTGACCAACCTGTTTGTCTTCTATGATGATATAACTGGCTCTGTGGATATGGGGAAACTGGTGGATGTGATATAGTGGTAGATTTGACCTAAATAAATTGGAAGATTGGGCCAAAAGAAATCGGATGAGGTTCAACAAGAAAAAGTGCAGAGTCCTGAACTTGGGATTAAAGAATCCCAAGCAGTGTTACAGCCTGGGGACTGACTGGCTAAGCAGCAAGTATGCAGAAAAGGATCTGGGGATTATGGTAGACAAGAAGCTGTATATAATTCAGCAGTGTGCCTTTGTTACCAAGAAAGCTAACAGGATATTGGGCTGCATTAGTTAGAGCATTATGATTATTCCCCTCTATTTGATACTGGTGAGGCCACATCCAAATTTCAAAAAGTTGAGGATTCAATACAGACTATGCCGTCTCAGCCTCTCTGGCATTTAAACTGAGGCTTTGTCTAAACTTAAATCAAAAGTGCTGCTATAGCTATAGCAGCACTTTAGACTGAAAGTATGGTCACAGCATGAGTGCTGTAAAACACCACTGCAAGGGGAGTAGCTAACAGCACTGGGAGTAGAAATAGCCAGAAAGTTATAGCACTGTAAAGTGAGTGAGTTTTAACTTCAGTTCCAGGTAGAAAGATCATCCCCTAAGCAGGCTGATACTGAGCTATTTAGGGCATTGTAAATCAAAATCAACAACAATACTGATAAGAATTGAGGAATTCATTTGGAATTTAGCCCTCAAGATAATTCTTCACTCCTGTGCGCCTATACCACCCTGTAATGTCATCTTCCCTACAGCTAGAGATAAACTGAAATAGCTTTTTGCTATCAACGACAGAAAAGCAATGGATTCCTAAACAAAATAACTATCTTCAATTGATTGCTTGTTTGTTGTGCATTTTTAAGAATTCTCAACTTGCTATTTCTGAACAGCAGGCATTTTCACACAAACTTGTTTAGATAAATGACGCAAACAATGGAGAGTTTTGAGAGAGACAAGATGGTGAGGCAATATCTATTATTGGACAAGTTTCCGTTGATGGAAGAGAAAAGCTTTCAAGAGAAAAGCTTTCAAGTGTCACAGAGCTCTTTTTCAGTTATGGAGAAGTAACCAGAGTCTCACAGATAAATACAACATGCAAAAGAATTGTTAAGCAATAAGGGGTTAATAGGTGCTGCAATAAACCACATAAATGAAGTAGGCAATTAATATCTCTGCAGTCATAGAACAAGAGGATCAGTTGGTTAAAATGGTTTTAATGAGACATAAAACTAGACTCTCTATTCTGAAATGATTTTTAGTGTCTAGTACAGTTATGAATTTAAATTCCTAAGCTTATCTTTTGAAGGTTTAATGCAAGTGTTCTTTGAGGTCAAGGACTGATAGATCATATAAGGAGTGATTGCATAAGTGGTTGCAAAACAGTTCCCAGAGAGTAGTTCTTAGTGGTTCACAATCAAGCTGCAAAGGCTTATTGCAGTGTTTCTCAAAGTGTTTTGCGGGCCTGCTTTGGGAAAGACGCTAGTGGGCTGTGCCCCTTTGTTTACCTAAAAGGTCCATAGCCACAGAGCCTTGCAAATACCACTGGCTTCAGTTTGCCATTTTCAGCCAAGGAGAGCCATGGGAAGCGGCAGCCCTGGCCATGCTGCTTCCTGAGGCTCCTCTTGGCTAGAAATGGTGAACCAGAGCCAGTGGTAGCCATTAGGTAAGCAAAGCAGTGTAGGCCCACCCCACTAGTAGTTTCCCCAAAGCGGGTCTATGGAACAATTTGAGAATCATTGGTTTATTGAGTGGGATCCCTCAGAGATCACTTTTAGTTCTGGTTCTGGTCAATATGTTTTTAAGTAGGTTAGACATTAGTGTAGAGTGGACACTTATAAAGTTTTCAGATGATATCATGCTTGAGGGGTACAAGTGCCTTGAAGGATAGGATTAAAATTAAAAATGATCTGGAGAAGCTGGAAAAAGTGTGAAATAAATTGGATGAAATTCATAAAGGAAAAATGGAAGGAACATTCATTTGGTCACTTACAAAATGGGAAATAACTGTCTAGGAAGAAGTACTGTGGAAAGGCATCTTGGGAAAACTGGATCACAACCAAAATATGAGTCATCAGTTGTAATACTATTGCAAAAAAAAACCACCCTCCCATCGTTCTGGGATATAGTAGCAAGAGTGTTGCAAGCAAGACACAAGAAGTAATTCTGCTGCTTTATTTTGTGCGTATTAGTCTTCAACTGGAGTATTTCAGGAAATTTGTGGACAAATTGGAAAAGATCCAGAGAAGAGTAACAAAGGATCTAGAAAACTTGGTCACTGAGGGAAGATTGAGAAAAATGGCTTGTCTAATTTAGAGAAGAGAAGACTGAGAGCAGACATGATAACTATTTTCAAATACATCAAAAGTTGTTCCAAGAAAGGGGAAACAAAAGTGTTCTCTCCTAAATCTCTGAGGATAGGAGACAGGCTGTGTAATAATCACCACTGGAAATTTTAAGGACAGGTTAGACAAACACCTCTCAGGAATGGCCTAAAGTAGGAGCTGGCAAACTTTTTTGCTTGGGGACCACACCAGATTTGGAATTTCTAGGGAAAGTTGGAGGAGACTCTGCCTCCCCATACAACAAGGCATGGCCTGGCTCCACTAACTATCCAGCACTCCTGGCTCCTCGTCTCCTGATCACCATACCAGGACCCCTCGCTTTTTATGCAATCCTCCATGCTCCCCATTTCCTTCCACTCTATTTTATATCTCCTGTTTCCTGCCCCTAATCATGTCACCCAGAGTAGCAGCACTGGCAGCTCTTCAGCCATGCCACTGGCTAGAGCTGCAGCCACACTGCTCAGAACACCAGTACTGGTGGCACAGTGACCATGCCACCTAGATTCTGGGGGGAGATAAGGCTGCAGAAGATTGGAGACAGAAAGGAAGACTCCAGGGGCTAGCCATTCCTGCTTGCTGTGCTGCCTGGGGGCTGGGCTGGCTCCTCCTGGCAAGGATGTCTCAACCCCACTTCCCAGCAGGAGACTGGACTAGATAACCTTTCAAAGTCCCGCCCTTTCCTACAATTCTTTGATATTATGATTATCCCTCTGAAGCAAGAGTTAATCAGGAAGGGAATTGTTCCTTAGAGGCACAGTTCCTTCTCTGTGTATATTTTGCAGTTATGTGACATATCACACACACAATCAACTCCACTGATTTCAGAGGGACTCCTCATGAAGAAATGTTTCAAGTAATAAAAGCTCCACAGAATCTAGCTCCAACTTTGAATTTTGACAAATTATTAATGTGATGATTTCTGATGTCATACACAGGAAGTTTAGAAGAAGTTTAGAAGAAAATTACTTCTAAGATATATGATATCTACAAATGTTTCCATTTCCTATCAATGTTAGGCCCATGTGGAAAAAAAATGTTAGAGTCTTGTTCAACCCTCTGTCTCATAACAGTCAACTCTCAGTTCCATCAAGGGGGAGATGATTAACTTTCTTTTGTGGGGGAGAAAAAAGTTGGGGGAACAAGTTGGAGGAGCAAGCATCTTCATTGCATGGCTTCCAAACTTTTCATTTTCTTTTCTGCCTCTGGGCCTCCCAACAGAAGGGGGCAAATGGAATGGAAGAAATGTCTAAGAGTGAGTATATTTGGGGACCATATAACTGGTGATGAAATTTGTTTAATGGGATTTGACTTTGTAGATATTTAAAAATAATTAATTTTGAGTGTCCAATGAGAGATGCCTCTGAGGCTATCAATTTACTTTTCTTCTTTCTCCATTTTTCAAACATCACTTTTAATTATATTAGAAACTTAATAATTAACTGTCTGTTTTTTATCTTGAACTGTGTTTCATTTTCTCTGTAGTACTTATCTAGCCTGTTTGAATTATTTCTGCAGCTCCACATTCTATGAAGTTTTTTTTCCACTTTATGTCCAAGCACAACTACCAGCAATATACACATAGGAAAGGTGTATTAAAAGTAGGAAAGGTGTGCTACATTTTTTGAAATCCCTGACGTTCAATTTGGAGACACTTAAGTGATTATTTTCATTAGCCTATATGCATGTATCTCCTACTGACATTAATGGGAGAGATGCAAGCATTAAGGGATAGCCATACTGCATAAAGGATTCTCCTTGAAGTCAGAGAGTAAAGAGTTAAACCTGGGTGTTGAACTTCTCTAGCATTAGGCCTTCAGAAAAAAAGAATAAACCCATGGTTGAGAAATCTGGTTTTCTTTCCTGAATTGTACATCTCTGTATTCCCCATCATGCATCAGATAATATCCTATTCCAGTGGTTTTCAACCTCTTTTATACCATGATTTCCCTCCTTTATAGCTGAGAACTAGCTTGGTTGCTGCTATCACTAACAACATAGGAAGAACATGGTGGTAGCACCCCCTTGACCACCTCATAACAGGAGCGCTAGAACAATTTTTTTATAGTTGGATTGTTGAAAGCCATTGAACCAAACTGTAAACCCTCTATATAATGGAAACCACTTCAAGTGATGGTATGTGGCAGCACCCTTTAGCACCCCTCATTCCAGCACCTATGCATCATAGACTTTAAGGCCAGAAGAGACAATCATGATCATCTAGTCTGACATATGCACATTGCAGGCCACAGAACTTCATCCTTTCATTCCTTTAGTAGGACCATATGACCTCTGGCTGAAGTTATCAAATCTTGATTTAAAGACTTTATGTTACAGACCAATCTGATTAGCTTCTATGATGAGTTAACTGGCTCTGTGGATATGGGAAAGTCAGTGGATGTGATATACCTTGACTTTAGCAAAGCTTTTGATACGGTCTCCCACAATATTCTTGCCACCAAGTTAAGGGAGTATGGATTGGATAAATGGACTGTAAGATGGATAGAAAGTTGGCTAGACTGTCGGGCCCAACTGGTAGTGATCAATGTCTCGATGTCAGGTTGGTGGTTGGTTCTAGAGGTTTTGTTCAACATCTTTATTAATGACCTGGATGAGGGAATGGACTGCACCCTCAGCAAGTTTGCAGATGACACTAAGAAGCTAGGGTGAGAGGTAGATACGCTGGAAGGCAGGGTTAGTGTCCAAAGTGACCTAGACAGATTAGAGGATTAGGCCAAAAGAAATCTGATGAGGTTCAACAAGGACAAGTGCAGAGTCCTGCACTTGGGACGGAAGAATCCCAAGCATTGTTGCAGGCTGGGGACCAACTGGCTAAGTAGCAGTTCTGCAGAAAAGGACCTGGGGATTACAGTGGATGAGAAGCTGGATATGAGTCAACAGTGTGCACTTGTAGCCAAGAAGGCTAATGGCATATTAGGGTGCATTAGGAGGAGCATTGCCAGCAGATCTAGAGAAGTGATTATTCCCCTTTATTCAGCTCTGGTGAGGCCATATCTGGAGTATTGTGTCCAGTTCTGGGCCCCCCACTATAGAAAGGATGTGGACGCATTGGAGAAGGTACAGCAGAGAGCAACCAAAATGATTAGGGGGCTGGAGCACATGACCTATGAGGAGAGACTGGGGGATTTGGGTTTGTTTAGTCTACAGAAGAGAAGACTGAGGGGGGATTTGATAGCAGCCTTTAACTTCCTGAAGGGAGGTTCCAAAGAGGATGGAGAAAGGCTGTTCACAGTAGTGATGGATGTAAGAACAAGGAGCAATGGTCTCAAGTTACAGTGGGGGAGGTCTAGGTTGGATATTAGGAAAAACTATTTCACTAGGAGGGTGGTGAAGTACTGAAGTGGGTTACCTAAGGAGGTGGTGGAATCTCCATCCCTAGAGGTTTTTAAGTCTCAGCTTGACAAAGCCCTTGCTGGGTTGATTTAGTTGGGATTTGTCCTACTTTGGGCAGAGGGCTGGACTTGATGACCGCCTGAGATCTCTTCCAGCTCTATGATTCTATGGTTCTATGAATTCACTACTTACTGTGGTTGAAACCAGCAAATGACTTATGTACCACACTAAAGAGGGTCTCTGCCAAGCTGATGTAAGGGACAATTCTTTTTTCACTCAAAATATGGTGATGATAGATACCCTGAATACCTGGAGAAGGCCCACTAGATAGATATCTGTAAAAGAATTCTCTGTATTAACCCAGAACCCTCTTTCTCAAGCGCCCCATTCCTAGCTATTTAAGATATTTGCTAATAGGAGTCATGGATGGGTCATATGTAACTGCATCCACTACTGCCCTTGGAAAATTGTTCCAGAACTTCACTCCTCTGATGGTTAGAAAACTTTGTCTAATGACTTCATAGCTAAGAACCAATATTTCTAATCTTTAGAAAGAAATTTCATATTGGAATTGATGTACGCTAATTGGGTTTTAATTTATATGAGCTAGCTTTTCATATGATTGACACCAAAATTGCTTTATGCAAGGATGACATTTTTAAGAATATATTCCCACATGATTTATTAGACTATCACAAAACACTTAGCAACATGAGGGTTTTTTACTTTCCTTTATAGCTTTAATATTCCTGTATCATAGCAGTTCTCTCTGATATAATTCAAAGGAAAAACTGAGTGAATAGTATTTATTAATATTTTGAGCAAGAGCACATAGTACCCATGACTGTTTTGTTCAGCTGTAATTTTATTCAATGATCTCATTACTTGATGGCACATTTTAATCAATATAAACTTGATCCACTGTAAACTCTGAAGCTGTGTATATAGAAGCATGTTATGACCTCATGCTGCAGTAGCTAGGTCCAAACACAGTACTTCTAAAAGTAGAACAGTATTAAGGGAACTCTTTAAAATATTTGTTATGAAGATTTTAGTGGTTAGTGTTCAGTGTACAAGGAATGATTTCTAAACAATTTCCCCATGGCAAAAGAAAACACAGAAGTGCACATGCTGAATTGAGAAAAAAAAAACCCTAAAATAAACCAAATTAAGGCTCTGATTTTGCAAACACTTATGCTTGTCTGTAACTTGACCCCCAAAACAGTTAGGAACGTAAAAACATGACTAGCTATACTGGATTAGACCAATGCTCAATTTAGCCCACTTGGCTGTATTCTAATTGTGTCTGGTGCCAGATGATTCACAGGGAATGAATAGAACAGAGCAATAATTCAGTCATATATCTCCTGTCCTCCAGTTTCAGATGGCTGCAATCAGAAGGTTAGGCACACCCAGAGTATGGAGTTTTCTCCATGGCCATCATGGCTAGGAGCAATTGAAGGAATTATCCTTCATGAGTTTCTAATTATTTTCAAACCCAGTTATACTTTTGGCCTTCACCAATGAGTGCCACGGATGGACTGTGTGTTGCAAGTATATCTATATGTTTGGTTTAAAGCAATTCCCTATTAATTTCATTGGGTGATGTCTATTTTGTATGTTACATAGAGAGGTAAATTACACTTATTTATTTGCTTTCTCTCTCCCCCTCATTCATGATTTGATAGACCATTATCATATCACCCTTTAGTCATCTTTTTTTTTCTAAGAAGAGGAGTCCTAGTTCTTTTAATCTATCCTCATATGGAAGCTATTCTATACGCTAATGATTTTTGTTACTCTTTGTACTTGTCCACTTCTTATATATCCTTTATTTAAATACAGTGATCAGAACTGCACAGTATTCAACGTGTTGGTGTCCCATGGATGTTGATAGTGTCACAATATTTTGTCTTATGTTCCCTCTCTTTCCTAATAGTACCTGACATTCCAGCTTTTTGGCTTGTCACTGCACATGGAACAGATTTCACTGAACTGTCCACAATGACTCCAAGATCTCTTTTTAATTGGTAACAGCTAATTGAGACTCCATCAATTTTATATATAGTTGGGATTATGTTTTTCAATATGCATTACTTTGCATTTATCAGCATTGAATTTCATCTACCATTCTGTTGCCCAATCACCATTTTGTCCCATCCCTTTGTAACTTTTCTCAGTCTGGTTTGGACTTCACTATCTTGAGTAATTTATCACCTGTATATTTTTCCACCTCATTGTTCACCTCTTTTATGAGTTGTTTTATGAATATGATGAACAGCACTGGTGCCAACACAGAGCTTTGTGGGACCTCACTATTTAAATTTCACCATTCTGAAAACTGGCCATTTGTTCCTACCCTTCGTTTCCCATCTTTTAACTGGTGAGGGTCCTTGTCAAACACTTTCTGAAAAGACCAAGCACATTACATCCAGTGGATCACCCTTGTCCATATGTTTCTTGATTGTCTCAAAGATTTCTTATAGATGGGGTTGAATAGACTTCAGTGGTTCTGTTCATATGAATACAGTTCTGAATGTGCTTAAAAGAGTACTCAGAGGCTGCTACAAAATACTTCCCATAGAGAAGGAGCTTCCTGAAAAGGAGGACTGGGGGAGATGAGATTGCTCCTCTCTCTCTGCATTTGAGGAGAATACCTCTTTGTGTTCCCTCTGTGGTAATGGAGCTCTGTGCCACCATCCCATTCAGTACTACTATTAAATTTCCTCTGTAACTAAAATATAAAATCTTAGATACAGGTGGTGTGACTTCTGTTGGAGTACCCAAGGTTATAAGTCATTTTGTTATCTCTGCCTCCAGGAAGAGACTTGTCTGTGGATTGCTGAATGGCAGTTTCCTTACATCACCAGCCTCTTAGTCACTGAAATACTGTCCTCTAGTCTATGCCAGCCCTCTCTTTATTAGGCTGGTTAAAAGAGGCAAACCTCAGTCTCCTAGTCCCCTTGAAACATTCCACTTTGACATTCAGACATTATCTGCTCACAGAAATCTCCCAAAGGAATAGCGTAGCCTAGTTTACCAGTTTTACAATAAATCACCACTCAGACAATCTACACAGAACTTGCGAACGTTTGTAATAATAAAATGAAAGGAGATTTATTTAAGAAATCATAGGGTGCACAGAAACAAGAGAGAGTTATAGAAACAAATAATTACAATATAAAAAAAATCATAACCCCAAAATAGGCCTACACTGCTCAATTGTTACCTTTCCTATGTAATAAAGAAGATTCCCCCAACCGAAGTTCAGTCTGTTCTCAGTTTGGTTTACATCTCAAAAAAACAACTGGGGTCAGCAATATGTTTCCTTGGAAGATGGATGCAGAGAGTCTTTCTCTACACTGTCATATACTAAAATCAGTCTTTATTCAGAGTCCTGATTGTTTTAATATTCATTTGTACTTGTGATTGTTTTCAGTTGTCTTTGATGGTTTTCCATTGACTGTTCTGAGATGAGGGAAGAGTAGGTAACTGAACAATACATTCCAAATCAGATAGTCAGACAGAGGGGTGATAACACCCTGCCACTTGAATGGGTCATCACATATGATTCCCTGGTGTCCAGTGTTACCTCTAAGCTGAGTGCTTGGGCAGCCACCTATGACAGATGCAGGTGCCACCCAGCTGATTAGCAGAGTGACCACAGCCACCCAGAGCCAGCAGCATGTGTTTCTATTGGTGGTACACATCCATACATGACTCAAGGCACCACCAGCAGAAAAAAAATAGAGAAAAATAGTGGGAACACTGCTAGTGACCTACTTTTATATTAAGACCATCATTGCATAATTTCCCATAAAGTTACATTATTCCTTAAATATTATCTATAAAAATATCTGGCAATGATTCTGACTATAGATAAGTTACAAGTTTTCAGTAGTGACATCAGTAAGTTGTCCTTCATTGACAGACAGCATGAGCGTGATATATAAAGTGTAGAGAGTTTGTCAAGTGTGAAATAGCATATGTTTGTGAAGAACCCTTTTTCCTATTGGCACCAATTGTCTTCTGTGTCACAATGAATTCAAAGGCTTCATAATTTCTCTTTGTAACATCCTCCATCACCACACCAATTGCCATAATTTTGAACGTTGACCTTGGATTTGGGAAATTATTTTTTCCTATTGTTTTCCTGACCCAGTCAACATGTAATCAAAACCTCTCAGCCAGACTTTATCCAATTTCAAATTATGGAGTGATAGCAAGGATTCTGGTCCCATTCACAGAGGTCAAAGGGGTGGTCCATCCATGGAGCACTGCAGTTGCAGGAACCACTTGTCTTAGATTCCATTTATCTTTTTTTTCTGTAGTTTGTATTGGTGTAAACTAACATAGTCATTCACTACTAAATGTAAAGTTCTGAACTTTACCTTGCTGGCAAGAACTTGAACTTATATGAATTCCACCAATTTTCAAGCTGAGCTCCTCATTCATCTAAGTGGAGAATTCCTCTTATAAATTGTTGGCTCAATAATACAGCCTTATGTTTTTAATCTAACTAAATATTGAAACCAGAATCTGCCACCCTTAATCACAGAGACTAGTATAGTATGACACATGCAGTGGGATGGACTTACCGCCATTCAAAATTCCCTTTCAGTTGGCTGTTTCATAGAATTAACTGTTCCATAAGTGTCATTGCCCTTCAGTGTGGTCATTTTAGGGTGTCATTTCTCCTAACTGAGCTTCCTTAGCTTGTTCTCAGTTCCTTGACCTTCACCTCCAGTTAAGTCCATCAGCTCTTCAATGTTAGGGCTTGCAGTCTCCTTAGAACCAGTTTGGTACAAGACTGTTGCCACTGTTATTTCTAGCCTCTCTGCTTTCTTTTCCTTCTCTGTGCTCTCCCATTTATGCAGGTCTTTTTGTTGTTGTTGTTGCAGCTGCAAGTGCCTGACTCCATTACTGACAGTTCTGTTTCTGGCAGCTACATGGAGATGTGAACAAGCCACTTAAATGTAAACAGTAGAGACCCTCCTCCCATTTCAGTCTATGCTCAGTATGGGGTTTGAAACCCCCACTAAAATGTGATCATAACTTTAAGAAACTGTCCCTCCCAAGAGCATTGCAAACTGTAAGATTTCCCCTATATCAGGTAAAATATGGTAGTTCCTCACTCAGAATATCATATAGCTTGTTTGTAGAGTGCCTCATCTATTATTGAAATGATCCTGTATATAAAATGGTTTTCATCTTTTCAGGCAACAACAAAAAATGCTTTAGAACAACAAGAAAGGCAAAAAAATGGCAACCTCTTTATTCCAGTTGATCACATCAAAAGAAAGAAAATGTACTTAGTGACTTAATTTGTTTTGTGGAGCTTACACTCTAAAAGTTGAGAAATCCATTAGCCAGCAACTAAGTTTAAGAAATAGCAATATTCTAACAGAAAATGCAGAGTGATAGTCAACAGATCCCAGCTGACCTTCCATTTATTCAAGCACACACTGAGCTTAGTAAAAGCTTTTTCTTGACTTGTGCAGCTGCTACATGGCCCTGATGGAATGAGGTCATATTCTCAATACTGAAGTGTATTGATCTGGTGTTATTTATATTGGTGTTTTAGAACTATGCTCAATATAATGTTATATTTAGTTCTAACTATTCTCTTTGGACACAAAGGTAACTTGTCCAGTCATTGTACATTTAAGTGTGTGTTGTGCTTCTAAAGTGTGTGTTGCACCCCCTGCTGCCAGTTAATGAAGATACTTACTGTTTAATTCAAGAAATACAGATATTTGTACTTTGGTGCTGACGGACTTACGTGCAGATCCTAATGATGACTTGCTATCTCTCTAAGGTCCTAGTTCAGAAAAGCATTCAAACATATGGATTCCCCTTCAGGATAGCTGTTAACATTTAAATGTAAGGAAATCCACATGCCCCTCAGAAAGGGAAAAGAGCAGGTGTATGGGGTTGATCAAAGGCTGCATAGCTTACTCATTATTGAGAAGTGATGACACACCCAGCTCCTGTCCCTGCTCCTGTCTCCCCACCCCCTCGTGCTATGCCTATGCCCCCTCCCCATGCACTCTTTGCCATAACTGACCCCATTCCAGCCCCCCCCATGCCCGTCCCCTGTTGTCCCAGGCCCCACCCACCCCCGAGGTCGCCGAGGTTGTCCCTGGACCCAAGGTGGAACTTCCAGCTGCACCACGTGCCACTCCCAGCCCTGAGCCTCTCTCCTCTCTCCCTAGTCCAGGTTTTCAGCCCCCTTCCCCTCCCCCATTCAGGTTCTCAGCCCCCCACCACCATCCCCAGTTATCTTTCAAAAAAGCACATTGCTTTTTCACAGCGCTTTTGCTGTGTAGATGCTCTCTTTCAAAAAATATTTTTTCTGAAGATCTCTTCAGGAAAAGCTTCTTCCGAAAGAAGCTTGCAGTCTGGACGTTGCCTGAGTCACTGAATGCTGACTTTAGTCACTGAATGCTGGCCAGCACTTCTATTCATCGCAGTCACCAACAGAGGTAGATCCAATAAAAGATATAACCTCACTCACCTTGTCTCCCTCAGCTCTCAGAAAGTCATTTCTGCCCCTAAGCATCATTAAAATGTAAATTGAACGAGCAGTGGTGGAGGTGGGGAGCAATGCAAAGAAAGCATTGTTTACTGAGATACTGTTGTTAGCAGTGTGTCACATATGGTCCCCAAAAGATCATGTGGGATTGTACTGGGGCAGCAAGTGTAGTTAGGTGCTAACTAGAATAGAGCTAATATGTGTACATCTCTAACTGAACTGGGAATTACACCTCCCAGCTGCTGTGTAGACAAACTCAAAAGATGATGTTCATCTTGGTGAAGCACAAAAACTGCACCACTTAAGATCCAGCTAGAATCAGGACATGTTAGTGTTCCACATTTGCTGCCATCTCAGCCTACAGGCAAGCATATTGTGACCCTGAACTAATTCGGGGAGATGGTGTAGTGTAAAGTGCTTCTTGCTTATAAAGCATACTGTTTCAATGAAAATGTGGACAATCAGTTAAGATATTGTCATAAGAACATAAGAATGGCCGTACTGGGTCAGACCAAAGGTCCATCTAGCCCAGTAGCCTGTCTGCTGACAGTGGCCAGCGCCAGGTGCCCTGGAGGGGTGGACCAAAGACAATGATCAAGCGATTTGTCTCCTGCCATCCATCTCCAGCCTCTGACAAACAGAGGCCAGGGACATCATTTCTATCCCCTGGCTAATAGCCTTTTATGGACTTAACCTCCATGAAATTATATAGCTTCTCTTTAAACTCTGTTATAGTCCTAGCCTTCACAGCCTCCTCTGGCAAGGAGCTCCACAGGCTGACCATGCGCTGTGTGAAGAAGAACTTTCTTTTATTAGTTTTAAACCTGCTACCCATTAATTTCATTTGGTGTCCCCTAGTTCTTCTATTATGGTAACTAATAAATAACTTTTCTTTATTCACCCTCTCCACACCACTCATGATTTTATATACCTCTATCACATCCCCCCTTAGTCTCCTCTTTTCCAAATTGAAAAGTCCCAGTCGCTTTAGCCTCTCTTCATATAGGACCCGTTCCAAACCCCTAATCATTTTAGTTGCCCTTTTCTGAACCCTTTCCAAGGCCAGAATATCTTTTTTGAGATGAGGAGACTACATCTGTATGCAGTATTCAAGATGTGGGCGTACCATAGTTTTATACAGGGGCAGTAAGGGTACGTCTACACTAACTCGTTAGTTCGAGCTAGGTAGGGTAATGAGGGCAACCGGAGTTGCAAATGAAGCCCGGGATTTAAATATCCTGCGCTTTATTTGCATGTTCCCGGGCGCCGCCGTTTTTTTAATCCCCCTTAGTCCGAACTCCGTGCCCGCAGCTACACGCGGCACAGACTAGGTAGTTTGAATTAAAGATCCTAATTCAAAGTACCATTACTCCTCATGGTACCGTAAGTACCGTAAGTAGTAACCTTAAGGACTGTTACTACTCCTCACAGTAGTTCGAATTAGGATCTTTAATTCGAACTACCTAGTCCGTGCCACATGTAGCCGCAGGCACGGAGTTCGGACTAAGGGAGATTTAAAAATGGCGGCGCCCGGGATCATGCAAATGAAGCCTGGGATATTTAAATCCCTGGCTTAATTTGCAAGTCCGGTTGCGCTCATTACCCTACCTAGCTCGAACTAACGAGCTAGTGTAGACGTACCCTAAGATATTCTGTGTCTTATTTTCTATCCCTTTCTTAATAATTCCTAACATCCTATTTGCCTTTTTGACCGCCGCTGCACACTGTGTGGAAGTTTTCAGAGAACTATCCACTATAACTCCAAGATCTCTTTCCTGATTTGTCGTAGCCAAATTAGCTCCCATCATACTATACGTATAGTTGGCGTTATTTTTTCCAATGTGCATTACTTTACACTTATCCACATTAAATTTCATTTGCCATTTTGTTGCCCTATCTCTCAGTTTGGTGAGATCTTTTTGAAGTTCTTCACAGTCTGCTTCTGTCTTGACTATCTTAAACAGTTTAGTATCATCCGCAAACTTTACCACCTCCCTGCTTACCCCTTTCTCCAGATCATTTATGAATAAGTTGAATAGGATTGGTCCCAGGACTGACCCTGGGGGGACACCACTAGTTACCCCCCTCCATTCTGAAAATTTACCATTTATTCCTACCCTTTGTTTCCTGTCTTTTAACCAGTTCTCAATCCATGAAAGGACCTTCCCTCTTATCCCATGACAATGTAATTTACACAAGAGCCTCTGATGAGGGAACTTGTCAAAGACTTTCTGAAAATCTAAGTATACTATATCTACTGGATCCCCCTTGTTTGCATGTTTGTGAACCCCTTCAAAGAACTCTAATAGATTAGTAAGACATGATTTCCCTTTACAGAAACCATGCTGACTTTTGTCAAACAAATTATGTTCTTCTACGTACCTGAAAATTTTATTCTTTACTATTGTTTCGACTAATTTGCCCGGTACTGAAGTTAGACTTACCGGTCTGTAATTGCCAGGATCGCCTCTAGAGCCCTTTTAAAATATTGGTGTCACGTTAGCTATCTTCCAGTCACTAGGTACGGAAGCTGATTTAAAGGATAGGTTACACACCACAGATAATAGTTCTGCAATTTCCCATTTGAGTTCTTTTAGAACCCTTGGATGAATGCCATCCAGTCCCGGTGATTTGTTAACATTAAGTTTTTCTATTTGTTCCAAAACCTCCTCTAATGACACTTCAATCCAGGACAGTTCCTCAGATTCATCACCCACAAAGTACGGTGCAAATTTGGGAATCTCCCTAACATTCTCAGCCGTGAAGACTGAAGCAAAGAAATCATTTAGTTTGTCAAAAGGCCAATGTGATTATACATCATATATATAACATTTATTAAATATCCAAACAACAGCATATGAGCTATATACTATAATTAATTATTATATAACTATACTATACATACATACTTAACAATATAATATAGTAATATAATTAATTTTTAAAATACATAGAGAGTGCCATAATTAATTCCAGAAGAACTAAAAAGTGCCTGCTGATCTGTTTCATTATGACACCTTAGTACAGAATATGGAATAAAAATAATTATTCTCCTTTGATATGTTCTTGTCCCATACCAAGTTTAGCAACTAAAAAATTGACAAGTCTTATACTGTCTGTACACTCATGGTTCTTATCTCGTAAGATCCACGCCCTACAGAATTTAAAGGGAATTTTGCCATTGACTCAAGGAGTCAGGAGTTAACTGTGTAATACCTTCCTTTTTTATGTTTAGTACATTTTATATATTTATATATTTAAATGATCTATTTACTTTATATGACAAAAAGCTAAATGTAAAAACAATAAAATAAAAAAGAACACAGTTTTATATCTTGGAATTGAATAAACAAATATTTTTTTCCTCATGCCACACATGAATCCCATCACAAAACATCATACAGAGTACCTGATTATATTAGTGTAGTAGAAAGTGCTTCAGGAACATGTTTTATAGCTCAGAGAAAATATTTGGAGGCAATTTAGTAGTTATCTATTTCTAAAGGTGTTCATTTTAAATCAATAACTCTATCTATCTATCCAGAGGAATACATGGAGATAAAAGCCTGAAATTTTTCACAACATGGTTTCAATTTAAATATTGGTATAGTTGTGTACCTTGTATAGCTTTT
The DNA here is from genome assembly GCA_032595735.1 of Pelochelys cantorii. Lineage (NCBI taxonomy): Eukaryota > Metazoa > Chordata > Testudines > Trionychidae > Pelochelys > Pelochelys cantorii. The sequence continues at coordinate 93,250,083 of CM064326.1, forward strand.
GAAAGAGAAGTACTGCATGTCTCTGAATGGATTAATCTGTCAATCAAAATAGAGAACACTGAAAAAAAGTTTAAATATTTACTCTTACAGAATTTAAAAAACACCTAAGATATTAAAATTCTAGACTACTTTCTGTTCCATGAAAATGATGTACGGCAATTATCATCTGCAGGGAGCTCTCTCTGTCTGTTTCACTCTCTTAAAAACAACAAGTGTTGGGTAGTGATATGCTACCGGTGAAAGCAAGTACAGTAAAAATCCAGTTGTCCGGCATCCAGTGGTCTGGCACTCCTGATAGTCCGGCACCACCTGGAACCCGGAAGTGCTCCAGGCAGCCGGACAATTGGAGCTGCTCTGCCCCGGGCTTCCCCGAGTCAGCTGCTGCTGAAACTGGCCAGCGGCTGACTCCGGGAAGCCCGGGGCAGAGCAGCTGGGGTGCTGGGTTGGTCCCATAGCGCCGCCCCTCGGTGCTGCAGGATCAACCCGGCAGCACTCCAGCTGCTCTGCCCCGGGCGTCCCCAAGTCAGCTGCTGGCCAGTTTCAGCAGCGGCTGACTTGGGGACGCCTGGGGCAGAGCAGCTGGGGTGCTGCCGGGTTGGTCCCGCAGCATCGCCCCCCCATCCCTCCCACCCCACCCCACCCCAGACCCCTCATAGCCCCCCCTTCCGATAGTCCGGCATATCTGATAATCCGGCACCCCCTGGGTCCTAAAGGTGCCAGATTATTGGAAGTTTACTGTATTTGCTACCCTACTGCCATAAAGAATTTGAAGACTTTGGTTATAGGTAGGGAATTTTATTTACACACCAAGTTAAAGTCTTCTTCTAAAAGCTTATTTCATCATTTGGTGCTATCTCCAGAGGGCTATATTTCAAAATAAGGCACTATGCTGAAATGTCCAATGCAATCAGGTTTACAGGGATGTCAGAATAGCAAGCCCGTTATATTTTGATATAACGGGCTTGCTCGTAAGACATGGAATAGCTATTTTGGGATACCAGAGGTATCCCGAAATAGCTCTGCTGGGTAGACATAGCCAGAGTGTCCTGTATAGGATTAGTTGCAGTACAACTCACTAACAGCACCAGTTTTCTCTCCTGTTGAATTTTCACAGGGGAGCATGTGACAGTGGATTGTGACTTTGAGTTCCAGGGCTGTTGTGTTACTCAATCAATTGTTTGACCTTTATTCCCTTGTTCTCATTCTTTTCCTCATTCCTTGCCATATCATAAAATGTAACGCAATGTTGCTTCAACACATGATGCCAACACTCATGGCAACAACCAGAATTAGTGAGCTTACCCCTCCTATTTTGATTTACCTTAAAGTCTTCTGTTTAGCCTATAAACATCAGAGAGCTGTGCTTTCACTTCAGACAAATAAGCTCCTGGTGCTGAGGCAGTGTCTTCAGAGAGATCTATGCATACCAATCCTCTCAACAGGTGTTGTTCCAAACATCAGGGCTAGGGATGTGTCATGACATCACTCCATCAAGTTAAAGGTGCTGCCACTGAGCTTCCCTAGGTAGTATCCATGTCTCTTCCTAGGACTCCACGGTGGTAAAGTCGGATGAGAAAAGCAAGTTGTGTCCCTCCATGTTGTATGCACACCTCCTGCACTTTTTCATCTACGCATTGTGAGGGAGGCATAGGTATTATGAACAGCAACCTGCACCTTCCTCCATGGAATGTATGCAAAAGGAATTATGTGGATTTTTTCCATTGTTCTTGCTGTGATTTTTCCACACAGAAGAGAGCAATTTCCCCTCACACTATTTTTGGTGTAATACATACATTGAGTTTTTTCTTGCTACGCGGTATATTGATCTAAGCAGTGTGTGTCTAGCACACCACTGTTTGTTTTCCCTTTGCACAATACATGGGACTTTTGTTTCCAACATAATTCACAACATTCTGTAGTGATCAAACAAAGTCAATACACCTAATGTAACAAAAAGGAGAGAGGGACACATACTGTAGATCTTTTCATTCTGCGGGAGCAATAGTTTTTAGCAAGTTTTGCCTGAACGTGCGGTGCAGAAATTTTATTTCACAGCAGCAGCATTACATTCCTAGCTGAAAGATAGAAAGGAATTGAATTTTTATTGGTTTTCTTTTTGAATTTCTGTAAAGATTTGAGACAAAACTGAGTACCATTTCATTGAACAGTATTCTGAGAAAAGTCCAGCTGCTGGACTTCTCCTATCTTCAATTTTTTCCATTTTTAATTTACTTTTTTGTTCTGTTCTTTTGTCTTCCACAGTTTCCCCACTTTTGATAGGTTAGGAACTGCCCTGAGCATAATTTAAAATACTAATGGAAAGAATCAGAGAATCATAGGGCTGGAAGAGACCTCAGGAGGTCATCAAGTCCAGCCCCCTGCCCAAAGCAGGACAAATCCCAACTAAATCAACCCAGCCAGGGCTTTGTCAAGCTGAGACTTAAAAACCTCTAGGGATGGAGATTCCACCACCTCCCTAGGTAACCCATTCCAGTACTTCACCACCCTCCTAGTGAAATAGTTTTTCCTAATATCCAACCTAGACCTCCCCCACTGTAACTTGAGACCATTGCTCCTTGTTCTGCCATCCGTCACTACTGAGAACATCCTCTCTCCATTCTCTTTGGAACCTCCCTTCAGGAAGTTAAAGGCTGCTATCAAATCCCCCCTCACTCTTCTCTTCTGTAGATTAAACAAACCCAAATCCCTCTGTTTCTCCTCATAGGTCATGTGCTCCAGCCCACTAATCATTTTGGTAGCCTTCTGATGGACCCTCTCCACTGTGTCCACATCCATTCTATAGTGGGGGGCCCAGAACTGGACACAATACTCCAGATGTGGCCTCACCAGAGATGAATAAAGGGGCAATAATCACTTCTCTGGATCCGCTGGCAATGCTCCTCCTAATACAACCTAATATTCCATTCACTTGGCTACAAGTGCATACTGTTGACTCATATCCAGCTTCTCATCCACTATAATCCCCAGGTCCTTTTCTGCCAAACTGCTACTTAGCCATTCAGTCCCCAGCCTGTAACAATGCTTGGGATTCTTCTTTCCCGAGTGCAGGACTCTACACTTATCCTTGTTGAACCTCATCAGATTTATTTTGGCCTAATCCTCTAATCTGTCTAGGTCACTCTGGACCCTATCTTTGCCCTCCAACATATCTAGCTCTCCCCCTAGCTTAGTCTCATATACAAGCTTGCTGAGGGTGCAGTCCATCCCCTCATCCAGGTCATTAATAAAGATGTTGAACAAAACCGGCCCTAGAACTGATCCTTGGTGCACTCCACTTGAAACCGATTGCCAACCTGACATTGAGCAGTTGATCACTATCCTTTGGGCCCAACAGTCTAGCTAGCTTTCTATCCATCTTACAGTTCATTTATTCAATCCATACTCCCTTAACTTTCTGGCAAGAATATTGTGGGAGACAGTATCAAAAGCTTTGTTAAAACCAAGGTTTATCACATCCACCAACTTTCCCATATCCACAGAGCCAGTTACCTTATCATAGAAGGAATTCTGCATTGTTTAAGTTACATGGGGCAGAAAGAAGTTAAGGGACAGGAAAACTCACACTACTATGGTGATTAAGAACTTTTGTACTACTTCGAAAATTGCTTTTGTTTCTGTAGCACTCAGCAGTTCCTGTTTATATGTTGATGTTTCAACATTGACAGAAGTATCACACATTTACTTGTACACTTGCATAGTTTGTTTATAAAGCTGAAGGAAATGAATTTCTTCTGTCCACACTGAGAACTCTCTCTCTCTCTTTCTGCAGTAGATTATAATGGGGGAAGGGACTTTCCATGGATTTCAATGAGAGCAGGCCTGGATTCTCATTTTGAGAAACCCCATTCTGTGTCTTTCAGGAATAAGCAGGTAGTCTTGTGGAAATACTACTCATTATTAGAATGCTTTAAAATAGAGCTAGTGTAGCATTCCAAAATTAGAATAATATATGTTACTATAAATGCTCAGTATTTAATTTTGATAGGAGTAATTAAACTAAAATCCCTGGAAGCTGCATGGGAACTGTTTAAAGACACCATACTAGAGGCCCAACTTAAATGTATACCCCAAATAAAAAAACACAGTAAGAGACCTAACAAAGAACCACCATGGCTAAACAGCCATGTTAAACAGGCAGTGAGAGAGAAAAGGGCAGCTTTTAAAAAGTGGAAGTCAAATCCTAGTGAGGAAAATAGAAAGGAACATAAACACTCCCAAATTAAGTGTCATAATGTAGTAAGAAAAGCCAAAAAAGAGTTTGAGGAACAGCTAGCCAAAAATTCAAAAAATGATAGTAAAATGTTTTTTAAATACATTAGAAGCAGGAAGCCCGCTAAAAAAGCAGTGGGGCCCTTGGATGATAAAGATATAAAAGGAGCGATCAAGGAAGACAGTGCCATTGAGGAGCGATTAAATGATTTCTTTGCTTCAGTCTTCACGGCTGACGATGTTACAGAGGTTCCTAAATCTGAGCCAGCCTTTTTAGGTGACAAATCTGAGGAACTCACTCAGATTGAAGTGACATTAGAGGAGGTTATGGAATTAATTGATAAGCTGAATAGTAACAAGTCTCCGGGACCAGACGGCATTCACCCAAGGGTTCTGAAAGAACTCAAATGTGAAATTGCGGAGTTATTAACAGTGGTTTGTAACCTATCCTTTAAATCCACTTTGGTACCAAATGACTGGAAGATGGCCAATATAACACCAATATTTAAAAAAGGCTCTAGAGGAGATCCTGGCAATTATAGACCGATAAGTTTAACATCAGTACCAGGCAAATTAGTAGAAACACTAGTAAAGAGTAAAATTGCAAGGCACATAGAAGAGCACGAATTGTTGGGCAAAAGTCAGCATGGTTTCTGCAGAGGGAAGTCGTGTCTAACTAATCTGTTAGAATTCTTTGAAGGGGTTAATAAACATGCGGACAAGGGGCACCCAGTGGATATAATATACCTAGATTTCCAGAAAGCCTTTGACACGGTCCCACACCAAAGGCTTTTACGTAAATTAGGTGGTCATGGGATAGGAGGAAAGGTCCTTTCATGGATCAAGAATTGGTTAAAAGACAGAAAACAAAGGGTGGGAATAAATGGTAAATTTTCACAATGGAGGAGGGTAACTAGTGGTGTTCCCCAGGGGTCAGTACTGGGACCAATCCTGTTCAACTTGTTCATCAATGATCTAGAAAATGAGGTAAGCAGTGAGGTGGCCAAGTTTGCAGATGACACAAAGTTGTTCAGGACAGTCAAAAGCAAAAGGGATTGTGAAGAACTACAAAAAGATCTCAGCAAACTGAGTGATTGGGCAGCAAAATGGCAAATGAAATTTAATGTGGGTAAGTGTAAGGTAATGCATGTTGGAAAAAATAACCCAAATTACACGTACTACATGATGGGGTCAAATTTAGCTACGACAGATCAGGAAAGGGATCTTGGAGTTATAGTGGATAGTTCTATGAAGACATCCACGCAGTGTGCAGCGACAGTTAGTAAGGCAAATAGGATGTTAGGAATTATTAAAAAAGGGATAGATAATAAGACAAAAGATATCATACTTCCCCTATATAAAACTATGGTACGCCCACATCTCGAGTACTGCGTGCAGATGTGGTCTCCTCACCTCAAAAAAGATATATTGGCATTAGAAAAGGTTCAGAAAAGGGCGACTAAGATGATTAGGGGCTTGGAAAGGGTCCCATATGGGGAGAGGCTAGAGAGACTGGGACTTTTCAGTTTGGAAAAAAGGCGATTGAGGGGCGATATGATAGAGGTATATAAAATCATGAATGGTGTGGAGAAAGTGATTATAGAAAAATTATTTACCTTTTCCCATAATACAAGAACTAGGGGACACCAAATGAAATTGATGGGTAGTAGGTTCAAAACTAATAAAAGGAAATTTTTCTTCACACAGCGCACAGTCATCCTGTGGAACTCCTTGCCCGAGGAGGCTGTGAAGGCCAGGACTCTACTAGGGTTTAAAAAAGAGCTTGATAAATTTTTGCAGGTTAGGTCCATAAATGGCTATTAGCCAGGGATAAAGTATGGTGCCCTAGCCTTCATAACAAGGGCAGGAGATGGATGGCAGGAGATAAATCACTTGATCATTGTCTTCTGTTCTCCTTCTCTGGGGCACCTGGCATTGGCCACCGTCGGCAGATGGGATGCTGGGCTCGATGGACCTTTGGTCTGACCCAGTATGGCCATTCTTATGTTCTTATGTTCTTATGTATTTGAGCTGTAAGAACTGGATGGAATGACTGTTCTGTAACTTCCAGTCCCCCGTCCCTGTAAGGGGTAATACTGTCCTGAAAACATCAGAGGGCCATAATTCTGGTTGTTGGGTATGCAGAGTTTAGTGTCCCTGGAAAACTCCCCAGTATTGGGTTCCAACAAGCATTTTGGGCATGTGCACATATGATTCAATCTACTCTTGAGGCTAGAGGTGCAATTTCTAACTTAAGGAGACCTACTTCCACTAGCTCTGATCTAGCTAGTGTACCAAAAATAAAGGGCAGAGCAAATGGTGGGAAAGGTTACCAGACCAATGTTCCCTCAATTTTTTTCCAAACATGTGCAGAATGAATTTTGTTATGGGCATCAATATTGAGGTAAATAAGAAAGGGATAAAAAAAGGGATAGAGAATAAGGCTGAGAATATCTTATTGTCTCTATAGAAAACTATGTTATGACCACATCTTGAATACTCCAAAAACGTGTGGTAGCTTCATCTCAAAAATATATCCTGGCATTGGAATAATATAATAATATAATATAATATAATATAATATAATATAATATAATATAAGCAGACGGTGGTTAGGTTCACATTATCTATCTATCTATCTATCTATCTATCTATCTATCAATCGATCTATCAACATAATCTCCCTCTCTCTCTTTCCCATCCACAACAATATTAAGCACTCAGGATCTCTTTCTACCTTTGAGTTTCTCTACTTACACAGTAACTTATGAGCCCTCAAACCCGCATTTTCAATCACCGCCACAAGTTTGATCTTTTTGTGTTGCTAGAGTAAACCACATGCAGGAAAGCTTGCCTCATAATTCACCCCCAATCCAAGCTCTTCTCTAGTTTGCTACTAGTGCAGCCAGACTACCCTCTGCCAGGGCTGAAGACACATGCAATGCAAGGAAATGATCCCAAATGTTTCCTGATTTATGCTGCCTTTTGTCACAAGGCAGCTGGGCTCCCTCATCTTCCCAGTAACACATGGACCATTCATTGAGCACAGAGCTGGGATCTTAGCATGGATCCTGTTGCTTCTTTGCGGGAGGAGGGAGGGAGCTGAGCAAGGAGTCTCTGCTTTTCCCAGGACTGGACCACTAACACTGACATTTCCTGCTCTACCATCACCTACCCCATCCCTAAGCCAGAGCCAGACACAAGCATACCTGGTAGACGAGAGAGGGTGGGAGTTCTGTGAAGAGGACACAGACAGGATCAGGGAGGTGTAATGGGGCACATGTTTCCTAGGGGTAGAGGAAAGGATGGTGAGGAGTATCATGGTTTAGTTGGCAGCCTGGGGACATGGGTTGATCGGGATGATCTTGGGTAGAAAAAAGTGCAATGATACAGGTGGCCTAGTGTAGCAGAGGGGGACGAGTGAAGGGGTAGGAGTGTCCTAAGGTAGAGAGGGAAGGGTGCAATGGGGGATAGCCTGGAATAAATAGGGTGTGTTGGAAGTAGAAGGCAAATGTGTGTACTAAGGTAGAGAGGGTGTAGGGTGCAGTGGAGGAGAGAGGAGAGGAGGGTGTCCTAAGATGGCAGAGGAAGGAGAGCAAGGGGATGGAGGTGTCCTGTGGTACAGGGGTGTAAGTGCAGTGAGGGGAAGAAGGGATGAAGGGTACCCTAACATAAAAGGTGCGTAGTTGGGGGCTAAGAATCATGGGATGTCTGAGGGTAAAGGGAGCATGTAGTGCCCCAGGATCCTGAGGTATAGGATGTGTAGTGGGTTAGAGGAGGATGGGGGTATCTCAGAGTAAAAGGGGAATAGTGGGGGTAGAAAGAGCATGGTGGTATGCTGAGGTAGGGGTCTCAGTATGGGTTGAGAGAGGATGGTGTGTATATAGTGGGGGTACCGAGGGGATGGAGTTTTCCTGAAGTGGCAGGGGAAAGGCAGGCTTATCTGAAGGAGGAGAGCAGCATGGTCATGGCAGAGAACATATTGGGATGGATACCCTATGAGGTGCTTAGACATAATGCCAGTACGGGTGCCTGGGTTGGTGATAGGGCAGCAACAAACATCTAGGAGTGAGCCTGAGAGACACAGTAAAGGTACACAGATAGAATAGAAAGAAAAAAGCTGTGCACTGCTGGGCTTCAGATCTCCCAGGCTCAGCCTTGCCTACTCACTAGCAATGTGCTGGCAAAGCACTGTAGCTGAAGGGAATTAGTTGTTGCCTGCCCCATGGCCAATGCACCCATTAATACTGAGTCTGCTCCACCCTGGACCAGCGGGGACTGAATTCAGACAAAGGGTTACCTGGAACAGTGCTGAAGGGTGTTTACTGATGTAAATTCTTATGGGTACGGTAATACTCACACATGCATCACAGTCATACTAGCAGTCTGGAGGCAGGCTATAGGTGTGGCATAGATTTCTTCTGATTTCACATGTGGCTGGAGCTAGCCAGACAACAGCTTCCCAGAGATCGACCGTGAGGCCACAGCGATCGCTGGAGATCCCTTTGGATCTACGGGAGGTCTTTCTTCTCTGGGAGGACCCAGGTATCTGCTGTAATGTTACATTTTGTCTGGAGAGAGAGTAAGAGCACATGCCCTGGCCACTCGTCACGTTAATTTATACACCTGCAGAGTCCTTTGCCTTAAAAGGTCACAGAGATCTGGACTGCCTTGTGATTGGATGTTGCTCATTCACACTTCCTCACTCATCCCACAGATTACACACGTATTCATAAGGTGATTTCCATTTATGCAATATAGCCATGGAACAAGCCTTTTGACCTTTTAACAGGAGGCTCACTAAACACATCTACTTAGCTAGAGAAATTATCTAAACCACATCAGCTTAACATCTTCAAAAACAAGAGTTTAGCCTCAACAGGAAACTTGATTAGCAGAATCTGTCTAGACTGTATCTGAAGACACAAGTCAAGTCCCAGCTGAGAGAGCCAGAGACACAAAACATCGCTTCAATGGGTAGAGGCGAACATGTGTCTAGCTGGCTACAGAAGTCATTAAAGAGCTGTCTGGAAGGAGGAAACCTTCCTCCCAGAGCTGGGACATTCCAGAGAGTTCTCTCCCACACCTGCTACACAAGTTGCCATCTCTAAGTATGCAAGGGGATGTAATAATCAAATGCATGCCACTTGATGGATTGTTATGCAGCTGCACAGGTGCCCAGTTTAGAGAGTACACTGTAGCTGAGCCAACCACATCTTACAGGCATATACTCAGGACAGCTAAGTTCTCCTATGATTCACACTACTGCAGCTGTGTTCTGTTTATAGCATGCTAGCTCAGTAACAGCTAGTGGAGATATATTTCCTCCAGCTGGGATTTCTATCTCCAACTCTTTGTGTCTGTGTGTGTGTGCTCATGCGCGCGTTTGAATTATGGCAAACATTTTAATAAAATGATCCACTTTAAAATGTTACAATGGTGTGGGTGTGTAACAATGGCTAAATAAAAAACGTATTTTAAAGATTAGGATCAACGAGTTCAGTCACTGTTTTTCATGGGATTACATTATGTATTGTTTGCCAGTATTTGGATGGCTGTTGGATATGTATGAAAATGTTCATGAATAGCTAGGAAAATGGCTATTTTTCCTCAAAGTTGTACAATGTGTGTTTTTTTCTTCATCCTTATTTATTACTTAATATTCAACATTCATTATTTTATAGGTAGAAAGGGAGTAAAAAGTTCAGGGAGGGGAAACTATATTAAAATAATAAATAGCAAAATAAAGTCTAGTGGAGGTGAGCAGATTGTGATTAAAGCACAAACTAAAATTTCTTTGCATAAGTTATTCCACAAATACTTATGAGTAACATAATTTCACTGTAACTAGGTCAGTCCATGAAAAATGTGCAAACAAAGGGCTAAATTCATGCTCATAATTTTGGAAACACATAATTTGATGAATATTCTTTAACATATGCACCCTTTCACACTACACCTAGATTTTAGCATAGCGATCTGGAATCTGAATTTCTCAAACATCAAGGTCAGTCTCTGTAGAAGAAAGAGAATTAGATTAGAAGATGTGCATGTCATCTTTTCTTGGATCTGATAATTTTATTTCATTAGCAACTGTGATGAGGAGTTCATTATAAATACGTAATACATCACTATTGTACATATTATGGAACTATTGCATTAATAATATTAATTCTTTCTTTTTTATTATATTATATTATATTATATTATATTATATTATATAGACTTCACAGTCTCTAAACTCAGAAACAAAGATACAAATGCATTAGATTCTAACTATGTGAGAAATATTTTCTTTTTACACATTTTTTAAAACTTTTTGGTGAAAAACTGAAAGCCCAAAAGTTTTGGCCAAACCACAAAAATATGGCATAATTTGCTTATGTTACAGTTGTGCTTCATGGGAGCTGACTCATTCCCAAATGCCCCTATTTTCCAATGGGCTAGACTCACTGACTGGGTTTCCTCTTTCTTGCCTGTGTTCCCCTCTTGTTAAGCGACAGTTGTTCACAGGAAATCCATAGGCATGGTGCATCATACATGTAGTATTATTAGGGAACCCAATTTATAGAGTAACTTAAGCTTACATTGGTCCCATAAATCTAATATGCCAGCTCCGCTATGGAAAGTGGCTGTTGAATGAGTGTAGCAGCACATCTGTGGATCCTAGCCCTATTCCTCTTCCTAATTGCCTCCATCCTGCCTCTAAAGTCCACTTGATTGCTGGAAAATAATGTTTCTGTGTATAAAATGCCAGTTGTGTTTACAGGGGCTATATCTACACAGAAGAATTATGTTGGAATAACTAATGTTATTCCAAAATAACAAACAACATGTCCACACTGCAAGCCATTATTTCAAAATAATGGCGAGCTGGAGGACTTCTTACTCCAACTCCTGTAACCCTCATTTTATGAGGAGTAAGGGAAGTTGAAGGAAGAGTGTTCTTCCTTCAACATCCTTCTGGGTATGTCTACACAGCAAAATTATTTCGAAATAACAGCTGTTATTTCAAAATAACGTTACCAGCGTCTACACAGCCAAACTGCTATTTCGAAATTAATTTGAAATAGCGGAGGGCTTATTTCAAAATTGGTAAACCTCATTCCATGAGGAATAGCACCAATTTCGAAATTTCTATTTCAAAATAAGCGCTGTGTAGACACTTATTTCAAAATAGGGGGTCTCCAGCCCTTCCCAGGGTGCCCTGGTGGCCACTCTGGGCACAACCAAGAAAACTCCTCTCCCTCCCCCTCCCCAGAGCCCTTAAAGGGGTAGACTCTGGCCACAGTGTCTCTGGCCACAGTGCCAGCTCCAAGCCAGCCAGCCCAGAGGCAGCAGTCACTGCACCTGACCCAGTGGCCGCAGCATGAGCCAGGCAGCCAGTGCCAGCCAGCCCTCCACCTCTCCCCAGGACTAGTCTACCAGCTCCCAGGAGCCTGCCAGGGGCTGGAAAAGGCAGGCACCTGCCTGGTCCAGTGAGGAGATCAGGGACCTAATTCAGGTTTGGCGGGATGCCTCCAACGTCCATGATCTCCGCACTAAATGGAAGAACGCAACCGTCTACAGGCGGATGGCTGCCAGCCTGGCCACCAAAGGAAACATGAGAACCCAGGAGCAGGTTCGCATGAAAATAAAGGAGCTGTGGCAGGCGTATGCTAGGGCCACAGGGGGCAGCTCCCAACCAGGGGCAGACCCAGACCCCTGCACCTATTTTGATGCCTTGGACAGCATCCTGGGGGGCAGGATGGTCCGTGCCCCCCAGGTGGTCATCGACCTTGGGGCAGAGCTTGCTGCCTCCTGCTACTCCAGCCCCTGCTGCCTCCCCGGCTACCATTCCTCCTCCCACTCCTTCTCCCCCTCCCACTTCTTCCTCCCCACCCTCTCCACACCCTCAGGGACACCGAGGCCCCCACACCCGCGGTGCTGGGAGACAGTTGGGCCGGTGAGACCCCCAACCCTGAGCACTGAGCTTCTTCTCCCCCTTCCTCCCCTTGCTTCCCCCCTGCCAGCTCCCTCCTCCCAGGTTTACCCCTCCCTTCTCCTACCTTCTTTCCCCAGTCCCACCTCAGATTCATTCCCCCCCCCCCAGTTTTGTTCAATAAAGAGGCTTTGTTGTAATGAACACGTGTCTTTTATTGTACAGCAGGAAGGGGGTTAGAGAGGGGTAAGTGGAAGGACGTGAGGGAGGAACAAGGCACAAGGCCCCAGTGGGGCATACCAGGGAGACTGTTACTGCCTGCAGAATGTGCTGCCAGGCTCACAGCAACACTTCCAGGAGGAGGACCAGAGTGCCCAGGGATGGCTCCAGCTCCATGCTGCAGAGTGCTGTGGTGTCCTGAGTGAGGGCAACCAGAGCACACAGAGAAAAAAAATGCTTTGATGTCCCTCAGTGAGGTAGGCAAGCAATCAGGGAAACCTTAGAACCAGCTGTCCGGGGGGGGAGGGGGAGTGTCCCTTTAAGCAAAGGCTCAGATAGCCTCAGGCAGCAGCCACACAAGGTAACTCCTGACCTAATGCCCTGCCAGAACTGGTTCCGGCCAGCCTTAAATACGATTCAACATCCTATCAGTGTGGACGCACTATTTTGAAATATCAAAATGCTATTTCGAAATGCATTTTGTGTCTAGACGCGCTATTTCAAAATAAGCTATTTCGAAATAAGATATTTTGAAATAATGCTGGAGGGTAGACATACCTTCTGTGTAGAGAGCGCCAAAAGCTGAATTCAGCTATTTTGACTTAAAGCGATGCAATTGACATAGTTCAAGTTGCGTAGCTTAATTTCACTTTAGCCCTGCTGTGTAGATGTACTCTAAGAGACAGGAAACCAGCTACAATGCAGAACAACTTCTACTGGTCCTTCAAAATCGAGGATCCATTCTACAAATTCTTCAGCACCATCTACCAGCAACTTGCCTTTTAATTAACTATGTACGTATATTCAAGGAGAACAATCCTGTATCCATGTTATTGCAGTGATATGGAATATCAGTGCATCTTACCTTTCTATATAACAGCTGTTTTTCTGTCAGGTCCCTCTGTTGCCATAATGAGAGGGACAGTGTTTGACCTTCAAAGGACATTTGAGAAGATAAACATAGTAAAATACTAGAAGGTAAATTGGCTGGCTATAAAGAAGAACACTAACAAAAAATGCATTGCTTCAAGAAAACATTTCTATTGCAACTAACAGCCAAAATAGCACAGTGATCACTTCAATTTAAAGATGAAAGCTTTCTGCTCTGACACAGATTGATGGAAAATTCAGTTGAGTGCTTTCTGATCCACCATTTATTCCCTAAACATTGGCCAAAGCCATAGGATCTATAAAATATCACATCTTACTCTGCTCTATTGAAAAAAAAAGACAATCCAGTGAAAATAATATTTTGGTTGATTTATCATCTTCATTCAACATACATTAATCTTGAATAAATGTTATCATAATCTCCACATACAAACAAAAAAAGACCCTGGATATTTTAATTAATTGTGTTAGACCTTTACAAAATTCACAGTATTCAGGCTTCTATTCAAGTGCCATAAAAATTGATCATATTATATCCTGATTAGAGAAGCTCCTAATTATGTAGGTTCATAAAGTAGAGAAAACTGGAGAAAAGTATTACAAATATTTGTTTAAATTCAAAAGCAAATTTTGATTCATTCACAAACACAACTCTTTTGTATTTTCCCCTACAAACATTTAACCATTTTGTCTTTGCCAACATGAAAATTGGTGAAAAGAACTTTTTTGAGATCATATATTCCATTATGCATTCAAAGCAAATTTCAAATTGTGTGGTGGACTCTAAAAATTGTAATACAGTAGTGTACTGATGATTTAGTCATGTGATATTATTTCAGTTCCCTGATTATATGACCAACACCTAGATGATTGTCAAATATTCAAATTGAAAATCATGCTGCACTGAATAGTTGTATAAATGAAATTGTTGACATGTAGTGTGCATTATTAAGTATACACTTAGCTGTAATATTCATTATTTGAATGCTCTGTAGACCAAAAATTGTTTGTTGTAATTTCTTTTAATAATTCCAAATAATCAATAAAGTTGAGATTTTGTGGCATGGTCAAGGAGAAATCATTAACAGAAATGTGAAATTTTCTGAACACACCATTTTCCCAAAAATATTTGCTTAGCTTTAATCCAGGGGTCTTGCTTACTCTCTGACCCTTAACAGCCCTTGTTACTCTAGACACATAACTAATTTTTCAAGAAATCAGAGAAGAATTTGTAAATATTTCCAAAGTTCAGATGCAGAAGTATCTGATTGCTCCTTCCTCCTCAAATGCTTATGGGTGAAAAAGAGAGCATATTACTCATTTAAGCTCTTTCGGACAGGTTTCTATTATATGCTTGTACATTTCCAAGCACAGTGTTCCTTGACTGGGACCTCTACCTGTGCCTGCAGTGTAAATAATAAAGAATAATAATAATAATTCATGCACCTGCGTGCAGTATAATAGATGGTAATGGTTAGTTCTATGGAGATACTTGTGGGTGAAACACAAGACTAGAAGCCAGTAGAAATGGATTTTCTTATCAGTTCTTCTACAAACATTCTTTTTGACCGTGTACAAGTCACTCATGTTTGTGCTTCAGTTTTCCCCACCTCATCCATTGTAAAATGGATAACACCTACTTTACAGGGGCTTGTGAAGTTTAAATCCTTAATACAGTTTGAACCTCTCTAAAGCAGGACTCTCTGGTCCTGCAACATCTGTGGTCCAGCAGGATGAGGGATTTTCCTGGACCAGAAAGACCCAGTGGAAGGCCTGAAGCAGGAGCCCTGTGGGGGCCAGGAACCTAGCCAGGCTGGCTGCAGGGGGGCTGGTGGCTGGGAGCTATGCTGCAGGAGTCCAGATCAGCAGCAGGGCAGCTGGAAAACCAAAGGGCTCTGGTGGGGCAGTAGGCTGCCAGTGGGATTGGGAGCCCAGCAATGCTGCTCTGGCAGAGCAGTAGGGGAGAGGGGAGCTGGCAGGGTTGCTGGTGGCAGGGGATCAAGTAGCTCTGATGTAGCCACAACACCAGCTGGGCCAGTGTTAGGGAAGGAGCTGGCCAGGAGGCTGGAGGCCAGGCCAGGAGCAGAGGTGGGCTGGGGGACCAGTGGCAGGATGGGTAGAAATGACTTCCCCTGATCCCGCAAACTCCCTCATTCAGGACTAGTCAGGTCCTGAGGGTGCTGCACTAGGGAGGTCCAACCTGTACTGGGAAAATACTTTGAGATCCTTTGGTGCTAGACATTACTATTACAATTATTAGTAGTATTAATTTAAGAACGTTCCCAGAATTTCTGGAATAGATACTAAAACAAAACTGCAGCCATCTGAGAACTATATGGTGATATGGTGGTGGTATGGTGATATTTTACCACACTTCTTTATCCCTTGAAAATTTATTGTGACAGCCAGAATAGAACACATAACTTTGGTTTCAAAAGTAAAGCTCTCATGTATTCGAGCTAAAGGAGGATTGGTTGAGCCACTAGCAGAGTTGATAACTGTATTGTCAACTGCTTTGCCACACTTTGGTTCATTATGTAACACAGGTTGCACCTCCCTAAACCGGGACTCTGTCATCTGGCAACATCCATAGTCTGGCAGGACCATGGATGTTACTGAACAAGAGAGCCCTGGGGCAGGAAGGCCAGCTGCTGAGAGCCCTGTGAAAGGGAAGGCTGATGATAGTGGGACCAGGGCCTCAGCAGACCATAGGCAGTAGTGGGGCTGTGGTAGCAGGGCGGTGGCAGCCCATGAGTGTTGGCCTGACAGTGGGGTTGTGCTACGGCACCTGAGCTGGGCTGCATGCTGGCACAGCAGTGGGCATAGAACCATGGCAGCTTGGTTGGCAGTAAGCCTGGGTCAGGGCAGTCTAGCAGGGGAAGACTGTCTGGGGCCATGGCAGGTTGTCAACCCGATTGTGGCCACATGCTAACCAACAGCAGGAATGGTGCCACAGCAGTGGAGCCAGGGCTGCATTCTTCCATACTTGCAGTGGGGCTGGAACAGCAGTTATGGCAGCGGGTCTGGGGCAGACATGTCGCCCAACCAGCAGAGGGTCAAAGGAGCCAGAGGTGGGGAGGGGTGGCAGGCTGAGGGGGCCAGTGGCAGGGGACCTTTCCTGGTCTGCCAAATTTCCACATCCAGGACCGCTCAGATCCCAAGAGTGCTGGACCAGTAAGGTCCAGTAGCCATTCCATGAAGCAATATTACATTCATTGAAGTCACACATTTCAGCGGGTATTATTTATATGATGATTTTACAAGTTATGCATTTCTGTACATGTCACTAGAATCAAACCCATCAGTTTGCCCCAGTTCCTTAAATTTTTGTTCTGTTTCTTTCTTATCTTTGTTTTGGATGCTCACATTCCAGGTACTGTTCTATGATGGTGTATACCTAGTTTATACTAAAACCTAGAGTGAATGTACCTTGATTTTGTTTGGTCTTCTATCTTTCTATCTGCTTATGTTAAATCCTTACCACAGCAAATACAAGTTGTTATGGGATATTTACCATGAATGAATATGATTATTGTATAGAGCAGCTTAGGTTACATCAATATTGTAATACTTGCTCTTAGTGTTAATGCTGCTTAATGAATATTAATATATGTATTCCTGTGTATATTATCACAAAATATATTAATAATATATTAGGTCCTATACTACTGTTGACCATCTGGTTTATATGATACTTATGCCTGGTCTACACAGTTTTGTTTTGTTTTGTTTTTTTGCCTACATAGCTATGTTGATTGGGGTATGGTTTCTTACTGCTATAGTTATGTCATTACAATCCCTAGCACATTTATATCAGAAAAAGGTGCTTATATTGGCATAGTTATTTCCCTTTATTTCTGTATTACTGTGTTCATAGTGGGGGCCGGGGGGAGTTGTAGTGCTGTAACTATACCTGTATAGTTAATGTAGTACATATTTTGTGTTAAAACAATTTCATCCTAGAGAAGCATTGATATTATCTAGTAGAAGGCTGTGATGTTGAGGAGGTATTCATACTAGCATGATTACATTACTGATTGCTGGGAACATAGTAGCTTTTTTTCTCAGGAGGTTATGTAATGAATGCCTACACTGGAAGTTATTCCGTGAGCTTCTGCTTGAGAGTTCATTCATGCTAGCTATATTCTTCTTCTGAGCTTTGGTGACCTGGAAATCTATAACCTCTCTTTCAGAAGATGAGATGCCATACAAAACTGGCATTGTGTGACTTTCTCTTTATCTATATTACTTTATTTGCTAGCTTTCAAACAGCCCAGTTCTTTGCTTTCCTGATCATGCAGAAAGGATACCAAAAGGTATATTCTATCCTGGATACAAGTGCATAGTATTTTCACTCATGAATTTACTGTTATATCTTCAGATGCATACCCCAAGGTTCATACTGCAATCAGACACACCTTTTTATGTATTCTTCTTTCCCAACAAAATAGCAATTCATTCTCAATCTTTTATCAGTTGGTGTACTCTTTTGTATCAGAAGAAACTATCCACCAAGGAGGGGAAAATCAATTGAAGAACTATAAAATAGGGACTAACATGGTAGTATTGCTAAAGAGGATCTGGTGGTTACAGTTTCTCACAAATTGAATATCAGGCAACAATGTCATGCTGTTGTAAAAAAGGCATATGTCTTTCTGGGAAGTAACATAGGTGGTACCTATATAAGACAGGAGTAAATTTTCCCGCTGTACCCAACACTGATTAGGCCTTAGCAACTGTACTGAATCCAGTTTTGGATACCACTTTTTAACAAAGATTGGAGTGTCCATAAAAGGACAATAGAGCACTAAGACATTTAGAAAACATGACCTATGAGTAAAGGTTGAATGAATCAGTCATTTTTAATCAAGAGAATTCTATGGTGGGCAGGATAGTGATAAATTAATATGTGTAGAGCAAGTGCAGGCATAGCTGAATTAGTATCTACCAAATAACTATGGTTCTGCCACCCAGTGTCCACAAGAGGAATAACCAGGAATTAGCCACCACTTCCTCCACCACTTTGTTGTTCAGGAGTGGGACAGAAACAGTTAGGGGTGAAATGGAACACGTTTTTTTTCAGCTAATGTAATGTATCTGTGGGGAGAAAAATTGGCATTAACTATTTTGTTTACACGGAGGATAGTGGATTTTTTGTTGTTGTTGGGTTATTGTTTTTTTCAACTCAGTGTAAAATGCAACTGAACTGAGTCTCCTCAGATTGAGGTTGTCAACTTTGAGCTGACAGTGGATATGATAAAACTTACCACAAAAGAATTTTGAAGCTAGTAATACTCATGAGCAAATGTGCAGAAGAGAACATAACTCACACCGAGTTGCAACCTTAATTGATGGCAAAGTACTCACTACCGATTGTACTCACTACCAGTCTAATGCTATATTATATTGGTTAGCCCTAAGACAAAGCCTTTCTTCCCCTTCATTGATCTTTACTAACTCTAGCTGCTGTTTCTAGAGCAAATTCAGCCATAATACGAAATAGAATTAACCTCATAGTTCTATTTCTACTTCACCAGTAGTCTTATAAAAAGAAAAGAATACCAGTGTGGTTGGGTATTCGGCAAGTTCAATCCTGACCTCTAGTGGATAGATAGAGATAGTTGTAAGAGACATACCACAGTGCTATTATGGAGGATCTTAACAGTTCAGACATCATGGATGGTCCAGTGAATGTTATTTGTTTCAAATATCATAGATCAGATCAATTCATTTGGGTCTCTTATATTTTGTGAATCTGACTTCTAGAATATTAAAATATCAGATGCTGTCGTGATGGGCAGTGATAGAAATCCCTAAGATAGATAATGTCAAATTTAAATTTGATAAGGGTTTGGTTTTTTTTATATACTCTAAGGCAAATAGAGAAGTTGTAAACCTGACTTCTAAAAAAGTCCAGTGGAAATACATGGATTTGTTAACACAAACATTATCCTATAAGGTTTAGCAACTGAAACACAGATGAAAGAGAAATTGTCAAGACCCTGACCATATACAAAGTGAAACCAATTAATCTGTTTTTCTTGCTCATGATGGGAGAAATGAAAAACATAAAAACCCAGTAAATATAGTTCAGAGTCCACTAGATTTTTTTTAAAAATTACTTTTAATATATTAAGGTGTTGTTATTGAATAGTTAAGGGTTTTTGTTTGGTTGGTTTTGTTTGTTTGTTTGTTTTGCTTCTTTGTATTTAACATAATCTTATCCTTTAAAAATATCATGGACCTTATTCTAGTTTGCCTTTCACCTTTTGTAATCATTAGCTTTGTGCCATTTGGATTAACTTATTTCACCTGCTTTGCGCGGATGTAAGTTATGACTCAAAGGTTATGTCTACACAGCAACATTATTTCGAAATAACTTAGTCTGCATCTACACAGATGGCAATTATTTTGACAAAATGTCAAAATACTGTCAAGCTGGAGGACTTCTTACTCTGACTTCTGTAACCCTCATTGTACGAGGAGTAAGGGAAGTCGGAGGAAGAGTGCTCTATTTCAAAATAAGTGCTGTATAGACATCACCAAAACTCAAAATAAGCTATCTTGAAATAAGTTTGAAACAAACCCCTTGGTTCGAACTAACATTACTCCTCAAAAAATGAACTAATGCGTCCCGGCACGCACTTTCACTTTCAAAACAGCTGTTGATCGGAGTAACGCACCGGTGAGATCATGCTAATGAAGCGTGGGATATTTAAATCCCCGCTTCATTGACTATTTTGAATGCCTACATTTGTATCCCTAGTTCAAACTAGGGTGCAAGTACAGACATACCCTTAGAGACTAAACAATGAGAAGTCCTGTGGCACCTTATAGACTAACAGATTTATTGGAGCATAAGCTTTCGTGGGCAAAGACCCACTTCCTCAGATGCATGTAGTGGAAATTCCAGAGGCAGGTATAAATATACAGGCACATGAAAAGAAAACAGTACCAATCAAGAGGAAGGCCAGAAATAACAAGGTCAATTCAGTCAGGGAGCATGTGGCCTACTTCTAGCAGCTGATGTGGAGGTATGAACACCAAGAGAGGAGAAACTGCTTTTTTAGTTGGCTAGCCAGTCACAATCTTTGTTTAATTCTAAATTGATAGTGTCAAATTTGCAAACAAATTGTAGCTCTGCAGTTTCTCCTTGAAGTCTGTTTTTGAGGTTTTTTTGTTGCAGGATGGCTACTTTTAAATCTACTACTGTGTGTCCAGGGAGATTGAAGTGTTCTCCTACAGGTTTCTGTATGTTACCATTCCTGATATCTGATTTGTGTCCATTTATTCTTTTATGTAGGGACTGTCCAGTTTGGTCAATGCATATGGCAGAGGGGCATTGCTGGCACATGATGGCGTATATTACATTGGTAGATGTGCAAGTGAATGAGCCCGTGATAGTGTGGCTGATGTGTTTCGGTCCTGTGATGGTGTCGCTGGCGTAGATATGTGGGCAGAGTTGGCATCAAGGTTTGTTACAGGGCTTGGTTCCTGAGTTAGAATTACTGTGGTGTGGTGTATATAGTTGCTGGTGAGAATGTGCTTCCAGCTGGCAGACTGACTGTAGGCGAGGACTGGCCTGCATCCCAAGGTCTGTGAGAGTGAGGGATCATTGTCCAGGTTGGGCTGTAGATCACTGATGATGCGTTGGAGAGGTTTTAGCTGGGGACTGTAGGTGATGGCCAGTGGTGTTCTGTTATTTTCTTTGTTGGGCCTGTCTTGTAGCAGCAGGCTTCTGGGTACATGTCTGGCTTTGTAAATCTGTTTCCTCACTTCCTTGGGTGGATATTGTAGTTTTAAGAATGCTTGGTGAAAATCTTGTGTTTGTCTCTGTCTTAGGGGTTGGAGCAAATGTGGTTGTACCTTAGTGCTTGGCTGTAGACAATGGATCATATGGTGTGTCTGGGATGGAAGCTGGAGGCATGTATTTAAGCATAGCAGTCAGTAGGTTTTTGGTATAAGGTGATGTTTATGTGACCATCACTTATTCTCACTGTAGTGTCCAGGAAGTGGATCTCTTGTGTAGACTGCTGCAGGCTGAGGTTGATGGTAGGTGGAAAATGTTGAAATCATGGTGGAATTCTTCCATAGCCTCCTTCCCATGGGTCCAGATGATGAAGATATCATCAATGTAGTGTAAGTAGAGGAGGAGCACTAGTGGGTGAGAACTGAGGAAGTGTTGTTCCAGGTCAGCCATAAAAATGTTGGCATATTGTGATGCCATGCAGGTGCCCATAGTGGTGTCACAGGATTGAAGGTATAAATTGTCCCCAAATCTGAAATAGTTGTGGGTGAGGATAAAGTCACAGAGCTCAGCCACCAGTTGTGCCATGGCATCATCAGGGATACTATTCCTGACAGCTTGTATTCCATCTATGTGTGGGATGTTGGTGTAGAGAGCCTCTACATCCATGGTGGCTAGGATGGTGTTTTCTGGAAGATCACCAATTCATTGTAGTTTTCTCAGGAAGTCAGTGGTGTCTTGAAGGTAGCTGGGAGTGCTGGTGGTGTAGGGTCTGTGTAGAGAGTCCACATATCCAGAAAGTCCTGCAGTGACAGTGCCAATGCCTGAGATGATGGGGCATCCAGGATTTCCAGGTTTATGGATCTTGGGTAGTAGATAGAATAACCCTGGTTGGAGTTCTAGGGGTGCTGCAAGAATATTTTTTGTTTTTTTAAGTTTTTCCAGTTACAGACTAACATGGCTACCCCTCTGAAGCTTGAATACTGTGTACAGATGTGGTCTCCTCACCTCAAAAAAGATATTTTGGCCTTGGAAAGGGTTCAGAAAAGGGCAACTAAAATGATAAGGGGTTTGGAACGAGTCCCATATGAGGAGAGGCTAAAGAGACTGGGACTTTTCAGTTTAGAAAAGAGGAGACTGAGGGGGGATATGATAGAGGTATATAAAATCATGAGTGGTGTGGAGAGGGCCGATAAAGAAAAGTTATTTATTAGTTCCCTAAATAGAAGAACTAGAGGACACCAAATGAAATTAATGGGTAGCAGGTTTAAAACTAATAAAAGAAAGTTCTTCTTCACACAGTGTGTAGTCAGCCTGTGGAACTCCTTGCCAGAGGAGGCTGTGAAGGCTAGGACTATAATAGAGTTTAAAGAGAAGTTAGATAATTTCATGGAGGTTAGGTCCATAAAAGGCTATTAGCCAGGGGATAAAATGGTGTCCTTGGCCTCTGTTTGTCAGAGGCTGGAGAGGGGTGGCAGGAGACAAATCACTTGATCATTGTCTTCGGTCCACCCTCTCTGGAGCACCTGGTGCTGGCCACTGTCGGCAGACAGGATACTGGGCTAGATGGACCTTTGGTCTGACCCAGTACGGCCATTCTTATGTTCTTATGTTCTTTGAAGCTTTCATCCTGCCACTGTTAGTAATAGCATAAGCAGCAGAGGTCCTAAAGAACTCTTGGGAAGAAGGAAATACTATGACATCATGGATCTATGGAGCTTTTGAGTGTGTTCTGAAATATGCCTAGAACTCAAAACATCAGTGGGTAAGGGGCATTGAACAACTTCCTGTGCCCAGTAAAGAAACAGCAGCGATGCCTATGGAACAATTAGAAGGAAACCAGTGACTGTAAACTCATCACACCTCTTAGTTTCTACCCTTATTTTCTCACATAGGTGTACAAGCAATTCAATATATTGGAATGAATCACATTTAAAGCCCAATGCCAAAAGATTTTGTACTGCTTTAGCATTTGGATTTAGTCAATCTGGCTTCCATTTATACAGGTATATATAGAAATATTACCTTTCTCTGCATCTCTCTTTCTCAGTAATTAAAGATAAAAATAGAGTAATAAATATGATATATACACCTACATGTTGTGGGAAGCTGCAGTTACAGCTGTAACTGTATCTTTCTTTCATCCCAAAGCATCTTTGCAGACATGGGAGCATTACAGCATTGCCATCCATTGTTGTGCATGGCTTGTTCCTCCATTTAAGCTTAGCTTGCCAAGTTACACCCCTGCAAGTGTCCTGTCAGCTAGCCAGAACTTGATTGTATTTTTATTGTTTTATTTGACATCTTATCCTCTGTTCCCTTTTGCAGTGTCTCAACCATCGTAACCCTTTTGTGATTGTTCCTAATTTCATGTTCTAATTTCACACAATAATGATAACCTTATCTGTTATATTTTAATCATGCTATAGAGCTCTGCAACATGGATATATATATATATATAAATCCGTATCATAATGCATACAGGGCTTAAATTAAGGTGGCATAGGCAAACCTTATTCCGAATTTCCTAACTTTTGAATGCTTAACTTCACAATCCAGGGAAACATTCTTTCATTCTAGGGTTTGTTTTTATGTAGTTATGTAAATGCTAGGTATTGTTGTCACCATATAATCACATTATATGAAGGTCTGATAAGAAGCTAAGCTATGGACTCTTCATTTTTGTTGAAACAGGAGAGATATCTTATTTACTTTGTATATCACTACATGATCTCAGGTTCTCAGGCAAACAAAGAAAAGGTTTGAAACCTCTTTGAATGTCTCCATCAGAAGTATATGAATAGAACAATAAACCACTGCATAATTTACAAAGAAGTGAAATTTAAATTCAAAACCCCACAGTATTTTCAAGTACAGAAATCTAAGATGCACAAATCAAAAGGGTAGAGTTGCATAACCAAGTGAATAAAAAAGGAATAAACTTGTACATGAAACTTTTAAATTATCTCATAATCAATCTTATATCCCTACCAGACAACCCTTATCTTAGAGGATATAGGAATGCTTCTGAATAAAACTCTCACGTGAGGCTTTTATTTTCCCCCCTTTCCAACAAAGTCCCTCTTTTAGAACAAATATGGATGTTTCATATTTGAAGAGGGAGTTAGGCTAGCACCTCTCTAGTATACAGCAGTAGATCAAAGCACTCTTAGCAGTCTTTGTGAAAAAGACATGAATTTCTCACTGATTCCTTATTGAAAATTCCAGCACAGAAGGGTGCAGAGGTCAGTGGGAAGGCTGGGAAGTTCAAGATGACGAGGGAACAAAAGCTGCAAGCTATAGCAGGAAATGGAAAACAGGAAGTTGGATCCATGGAGGCAGACCAACAATTTCATTTTAAACTTGAGTCCTATTGTAGCCATTGCCACCCCTCTTGTGACTTGTGCCCTTTACACACCAAAAAAACATGTGAAGAAACCATGTGGGCAAAAATAACCACATTTGCCAACAACATAACACGTCAAGCTTAATTACATGCACTAGGAAGATTTAGCTGCTTTTTGATAGCCTCTGAAACATAGAATACAGTAAAAACAAGGAGTCACTTTATAGACTAACAAGTGTATTAGGATACTAGAGCATAAGCTTTCCAGAGCTACAACTCACTTCCTCAGATGTTGAAGAGAAAAAGAAAGACAGTAAAAAAAAAGATACAGAGATGGGAGTGTAACAAGGGTGCTAATTAAATCAGAATGGATGTGACTTATCTCCAGTAGGGGTAGGAAAAGCAGAGTACCTGAATGGGAATTTACCTGTTGTAATACGTTAATGACTCCACATATTTCTTTAGATATTGGTTCAAGGTGTCAAATATGCATATGAATTCCAGCTCAGCAGTTTCTCTCCCCAGTCTGTTTTTGAAGTCTCTCTGTCTGAGAATGGTAACTTGCAAGCCCAAAGCTGTGTACCCAGGGAGGTTAAAGTGCTTCCCCATTGGCTTCTGGATGTTGCCATTCTTAATCTGATTTGTGTCCATTTATTCTTTTTGTGTAGAGGCAGTCTGGTTTCTACAATGTACATGGCAAAGGGGCATTGTTGGCACATGATGGCATATATCACATTAATAGATGTGCACATGAATGAGCCTTTGATGGTATAACTAATGTCATTAGGCCCTGTGAGGGTGAGTACAATTACAGGGCCCACAAACCATTAAAGAGGAATCTACCTTATTTCTGTATACTACAGTTCCTTATGGTGACAGCCTGAGAAGTGTACCTTAGAACATTTAGAACCAAATCTTAGCTAATTATATGTTCTACCCACCCTCTCCAAAAATCACCATTGTGTACCTCTCCTTTTTGCTCCTCAGCTGGTAGCTGAGCTATATACTGGAGCTTGGGGAGAGGGTGGGAGCAAAGTGGACAGCTTTGTAGAGTAGAGGCCTGTATGTCCCTTTCAGGGGATAAATTAAGTATGTGTGTGGAGAGAGATGGAGCAAGATCACAGATAATTCTCTGTTAATAGCAGTCTTAAAGCATCCCCTCAACTTCCTGGCTGCAGTGGTAAAACCTGCTCCTTTATTCACAATCCTCTTTAATCCATATGAGACAATGCTTATGGACAGACTGGCTGACAGTGGTGGGCAAAGAGGGCGAGTGCCCCAGGGACTAGTGATTTAAACCACCACTACTGCAGCAGCAGCAGCGGCGGCGGCCAGAGCTCCAGTCCTTTTAAATTGCCAGTGGAGTCCTGCACAACATGCTGCAGATCCATAAACAGTGTGATGATGCTGAGGGTGGGTGTGGTCTGGGCAGCAGTGGGGGCTAGGTGCCCTGACTCCTCCCTTTCCACCCAAGTCCCTGCCCCTACTGGAAGTGAGGAGCCATCCCCCTCACCATGCCCACAGGCTTGGCAAGTTTGTCGGCTCACCTAGGACACTGGGAATCCCTATGAAACAATGTTTCATGGTGTTTAGAGAGTATGGGCCTCTTGCACAAACACTCACATCCTGTCCTATTAAAGAGCATAATAACACTGCTTCCATGCAGCTATGCCCCTCCCTACTAGCAAAATTGTGTAGTAGTCTTTACCCCTTTCTACCTGTTAGGTGGACTTTCTTACCCTGTCTCATGATTGCATGGTTGACCAAAGTTTAATTTAAGTACACGATTAGTCTAATCGGGTAGCTTTAAACACAGTGCAATGCTTATTGCTTCATGTTCATCCACTTTACACATTAAGGCCAGGACTTCCAAAGTCCATACACAGGCATGTAAGGAAGTGGATATTATTCAAAAGGGCTGAATGCCCAGTAGCTGCTTTTGAAGACTATGGGGACTAAAAAGTGTCCAGCACTTCTGAAAAATAAGTTACTTAAGCAGGTATCAAAATTTGGATTTTGGAGGCTAGTTTACAGACCCGCTTTCAAAAACTGTGATCTAATTAGTCAAGCTTCCCAACATCCCAATGAAGTAGGGGAATATTATATCCATTTTGATCTCAATGGTAATTTTTCCTGATTAGTAAGAGACTGTCTAAATATTGTGTGGTCTGACCCCAAAATAATACTAAAGGATTTTAAAATCAGTGGGAAATGTTACTGTAAACAACATACAAATTTCCATAATCATGCAAAAAATAACTAATTGTACTAGTGACAGGATAGTATTTCTGTTTCCCTGTACATTTCTGGGTATTGAGCAAAGCATTATTATTTATTTACTGATATCCCATTAAGATAGCTGAACTGATGTACAAAAATACACAGCTCTAGGCAAAGAAACAAAAATTATACTTTTAAATTATAAGTAAATTATTCATTTCAGTTCAGTATATATAAAC
The DNA here is from genome assembly GCA_032595735.1 of Pelochelys cantorii. Lineage (NCBI taxonomy): Eukaryota > Metazoa > Chordata > Testudines > Trionychidae > Pelochelys > Pelochelys cantorii. The sequence continues at coordinate 93,276,896 of CM064326.1, forward strand.
ATAAATAGAATGCCTCAAAATAACTTGCAAGGGAAAATGTGTTGGGTGAGAAATTCAAAACTGGAGACAAGACAGATTGTAAATTGCCACTTTCTGTTTGCTAAGAAGCAAATTCTAATACTTTTTTATGTTCAGTAGTACATGTTGGACACACACACATGTATGAGGTAATACAGCAAAGCACTTGAACACAGGTTCAATTTAAGAACATGATTAGTCTAACTGAAGTCAAGAAAGTGTTTGTGTACTTAAATTTAAGCATGGGCTTAAGTGCTTTGCTGGACTGAGGCCAGAGTAAAAATATTACTGAGTATGAGTAAGAATATTTGTATTTCATTATAATTTGAGAACTAGAGCAGACTTTACAGTCACAGTTCCTGACTTCATAAATTCTGATTTGTATTAAGACTGGACAATCTATCAACTCTACCCTCTCTTTATAATATGAACGGTCTTCTCAAAATAACTTTACTGCATCATGATTAAATGTCACATTTTTGTCTGCTCAAAGGAATTTCCAAAGCATTTGCAGTTTAGCAAGGAACAAAACAACTAATTCTGCTCTGCTCTGTCTCATCTGAATTGTTCAGTACCCATCATTACACTTTTGCCCCTTTTGGTCTAGTATCTAACCTCCCTAAAGAATGATTTCTGTTATTTCAAATATAGAATTCATGCCTTACTTTCTTTGCTGAATCTGCCCTTTTTGAATCTGTCAAGTCAGGAAGTTCACTTTATTCCAATTCAATTTCCATAAATACTTATTATTTTATCTCTTGTAAAACAGTCACTGCTTCCATAGAATCTAATGAATATCATACTATATTTAAAATAAAATGGCTTAGGATTGTTTCACGCTGTTGAAACAGTCTAGAAAAGCTGTGATATGTGCTAGATTTGACAGCCCAACAGCAATCTTTGCATATAATATAGAGCATAGCTCTAATTTGAGGTGACAACTGAAAACAAATATAGCATACTTGCCAAACTATTGTTCTTCTGATGGCATTGAAAGTTACCTGGAAACATGATATTTCTTCCCAGAAGTCTAATCAGTTTTGTTTTATGCTGAAGCATTTGGTTCTAGAAATATCTAGGGCTGGATCCAAAGCTGGTTTAAATCAGAGAAGTGCCATTGAAGTCAAGGAGATGCCAATTTACACTATCTACAAATTTGATTTAGTGTATTAGACATATGAATGTATTTTTTGCAAATAAAGGAGGAAAGTTTTAAAAGCAACAATAATATCTTGAATCCCTTATGACTAATGATCTCCGCTAACATAGTGTAGGGCATGGTGATTTATGATTTATAGACCCAATAATGTAGCTACTACTGGGGAAATAGTGTACCACTGCGGTACAGCCAAAAAATACCCACCACCCTGATTTTCTTTGCTTCCTTGCAGAAAATGGCTTCTGTGGGGGAGCAAAGAGAAATTGAACCAGTGCTTATTCACCCACACCTCAGCAGCTTGGCAGATGATGTGTCTGTGCAAGCAGCTGGAGGACAGAGGTAAATCACTAAGGGCTGGGAATCTTGGAATGCCCCGGCCACCTTGAGATGTTAGTTGTGGTAGACAACCTGTGATTCATAGGCCATACACAGTTAACCAGAGTAAACCACTGGTGGGCCTTCAGACAAGGTTGTTTATGTCTGCCTGCAGCTCCCACTGGCTGCGGATCGCTGTTCCTCCTCCCACCCCCCACTGTATAAGTTCCACCGGGCACAGAGGAGGAGGATGGAGATGGAGTCCCTCTCCCCCTTCCCTGCACAGAGCAGCCAGGCCAAATCAGATCAAGTCCCTTCTTCAAGTCACTTCTTCTGATTGCAGGAAGCTATGCACCAAGGGCAGGGAAGGGTGTTGGTGGGAGAGTCCACATGTTGAGGGGGAGAGACTTGGGGTGTGTGCAGAGGAAGGGGGGGATTGGGTGCATGGGGGTGTGGATGTGTGGGATTTGGGAGGAGGGGGGAGATTGTCACTATTCAGTGACTCCTCTCTTCAACTCCAAATCTGGAACCCCCCATCAAGCCTCCTCTGCATCTTGAGCCTGCTGCACATGAAGCTCAACCACCAAGCCTCTCAAGTCCCCATACCTTCAAGTCTCCCCCCCCCCCATATCAGGAACCTCCAAACCCAGATGCCCACTGCACTTAGGGTTGCTAGTCCTCTAGGATCAATCTTCTGGTAAATATGGAAAGCAATCCTGGAGATTCTAATGGATATTTTAAGAAAATGACATTGTGCCACATTGGGAAAAAAATTCCCAGGATAGCTTCAGTCAGCATTGGCAACCCTAACTGCACTGAGCCCCAACCAGCAGCACCCTGAACCACAGAAAGCTGCACTCCCTCAAATCCCTCCCACGGAGCCATAAGCATCTCCACCTACACTCTCCCTGCACCCATATCCCCACCCGAGCTGCCTGTACCCAGAATGTGCCACACAGCTCATAGTTACTTTCTTTCTTTTTTCTCCCATTTTTTGCACAGAATTGGAATAATTTGTTTAAAGTGCGACTGTAGTTAGAAAATGAACTATGTAGATAATGATACCTCAGATCCTTCCTTGTTATACATCAGGACAGTTCTATTGATTTTGATGGAGCTATGCTGATTTATACCAGACAAGAAACTGATCCACTAATTTCCAGGCCAGGAGCATTATAATCATGAGCCTGGTCTCCTGCATATTACAGAATCAAATCTCTTACTTCTGTTTGAGCTAATGTAACCAAGCAGATTCAAACCTGGTGCCTTTGGAGCTTAGTGTAGGTGCCTCTACAGCTTGAGTTATCAGCTTGCTCTTAGCTTAGGCTGTAGAGCTCACTCCTTCTGATCTTTCACTGTAAGTGGTCTAAGTGTCACTACATGGAGACAGTGAACCATACCCACTAGGTGTGCAGGTTACATACTTCCCCTAGCCAAGGAAGTCCCAAGCTACAGAGACCCAATTCAAATCCCTGATGAGCCCCCACTTGTAACCCCCACTGGACCTATTCAAACCTCAGACCTTTGGAGCTAAGTGTAGGAGCCTCTACAGTCTGAGCTATAAAGCCAGCAAGGTCTCAGCTCAGGCTGTAGGGCTCACTGGTTTTTATCTCTTGTTGTAAGTGGTCTAAGTGCCACTACATGGGACAGTGAACCACACCCACTAGGTGTGTGGGTTACAGTAGAACATATTGTTTAGAAAAACCTCCAGTTTTGATTTAAAGATTATTCTAAACTAGAGGATTTACCCAGTGTTACTTGGGTCTTTAGCTCAATTTATATCAGGGGCTGGGGATGAGGGATTCAGTATACAGGTTGCCCTGGCCCTCTCTCACTGCAGTAGTTTGGAGCCAGGTGAGACATACCTCTCCATCGCTGCTAGAGCTCCAGCGGACATAGTCGGGGGAGAGGTGCATGTCTCCCTGCTGGGGCAGGTCCAGATTTGTCTGCCCCCTGTGTTCCCCAGCCAGAATGAGGAATCCAACAAACTGTGCACTTTTTCCTCATTCCCTGATGAAGGGGAACAGCCAGCAATGTCTCTGTAGAACTTGGTGCAGGAAAGCTTCAGAACCGCCCCCTTCCTAAAAGGCACCTGAAGTGTGTGAGGCTTGGGGCTGTGGCAGTCCTAGATCGGGGGAGGGGTAAAATGCATCCCCAACCAGCCCCTTTCAGCTGTCTGGTGATTGTTTCTTTTCTGTATGGTTTTATGAAAAGCAATCTTATTCCAGACATATCCCATTTTCCTGGAACAACCGAATCTTGACCTTGTTTTAAGTTATGATAACAGGAAGCTGTATACCAAATTTGGTGGTCCTAGCTTTTACCTTTTAGGAAGTTTTTGTGAACAAATAGACAAAGGCTCTCAAGTATACTGTAGACTAGAAGACTTACCCAACAATGCTCAGATACTTCAAGGCAGGGGACTGAGGGTTCAGGTGTCAGGGGAGGGGTTTGTGGATGTGGGGGGCTCAGGACAGGAGACTGGAAGTGTAGAGGATATGGGAATCAGAGTTGGGGGACGAGGAAGGGTCGGGGCTGGGGATAAGAGTTCAGGAGTTAAGGCAGGGGGTTGCGAGGTGCGGGGATGCTGAGGTTGGGGGTTGAGACATAGGGCAGGGGACTTGTCCCCAGGGCTTGCCCAGAGCAGAGAGAGCAGCACAGCCTGTCCAGTGGCTGTCCTCTGAGTCCAGCCCAGGGTGGAGTGGGCCTTGCTGCCAATCGGTGGCATTTGGGTGCTTGCTATCCCTCTGTGGTCATTCTGGGGTGTAACTGTCCCCCCATCTTTGCTGCCCCCATGCCATTCATACCCCTCCATTTCCATTTGATGAGAAACTATTGCCTTCCAGACACATCTCATTGTTTTGGCACAACAAAACTCTGACCTAGATTTAAGTTATGATAACAGGAAGCTGCATACCAAATTTGGTGGTCCTAGATTTTACTGTTTTGGAGGAGTTCTTGAATAAACAGACTTACTGATGGATAGATAGAAGGGCTCACAGACAAACAGACATACAGACTCTCTCAACTGTATAGTAGATTATGGAGCGGCTACCACATCCCTAAGTAAGTTGTCCCAATGGTTAATTACTTTCACTGTTGTATGAAAATTCAAACATTCAGAATATATCCAAGCCTTAGTACCATAAACTTTGTCAAACATATTTACTTTTTCCTCACCTTTTTTATGTTCGTGATTCTTTCTCTTAGTTTGATGTCAAATCAAGGCTATCTCCTTTTTAACGCAGAAACCATATGCTTAGTTATTTATGAGGTGCCCAGAACATTTTTGGGTACTCAAAAATCATTAACAATAATCTAAAACCATAACTGAGTCAAGAGCTTGCAAACTCTGGCAGTCTCCTTCATAGCTTTCTACCCCATCTCACCCCCCACAAAAAATGGGGAAAAAAGAAAAAAAATGCTGAGTACTCATGATCTCCAGTTTTATTGCCAAGAAATAGTTAATTCTATATCTTTCATGATCAAATATTTACAAAATGGTATCCTAACAGAATACACAAAGTTGTTAATACTTCAAAAGTCAAGCTAAACTTTCAGTTTAATTTTCAATGGCCATAATTCAGAAAAGTACTAGTGCAGTAATGAAGCAAATATTTACTTATGGTTACAGAGAAATAGAGCTAAACTCCAAAGAAAAGATAAATTAAATCAATGAGCAAAATGTGACTTTTTCATTATAATGGCATGATATTATAATTTATTCTATTTAAACCAGAAAGAAATAAGCACCCTCCCCCCCCTCCCGAAAAAGATGACATTTGGGGGGAAATGGAAAAGAAACAAGTTTTTCCTCATTTCATCCTGTCTACTTTGCTGCTTTGAACAGCTCAAATTAAAATTTATGATTGTAATAAAACATAAGTATAAAAGAATCTGTATTTGTTTCATTCATTTATTTTTAAACATTTTAAATTAATTCCACTTGTTTGGAACTACAGAGAACACAGGGTCAGATTCCTTTATAGGACCACTGATGTCACTGAAGCTGTGTCGATCACTGTATTTTGGGATTTGATTTCAGAGTGAAGGACCCATAGCTGCTGGAAAACAATCTTGTATTTATGTTTTAACAACTACTGAATTTTTCTATTTTCTTATATATGGTTTGCTATCATGGGGTGTCCTGTTCTTATGCATTTAATCTTTTGATTATTTTTCAAACAAAAGCTTTTTTTTTTTTAAGCTCAAATTAAACTAGCATAGCTGAAGTTCATGTTAAGTAAGCTTTTTGCTGTGAAAAAAACCTAAGGTCTCTTCCATTTACTATAAAAGCATCCTGTCTGTGAAGTAGCTTATTAGTATGTATACAAGTGCTCTATTGCAGCTACCAAAACAACTTACAAGATCAATTTTCTTTTTCTGAATTAAAGATTTTGTCTTCATTCAGAAATAATTTCTAGCCTGAGAAAAATGTTAAATGCCCATTGCTTTGTGAATCCTTTTCTCTCTATTTAGGAAAAAATGCCCTCAGGAAAATCAGCAGGACATTTAAGAGCTTCTTTTCTTTTCCAGCTCTGTTTGGACTCTCTTTAAGGTCTGATTGATGTCTAGCTGAAGCATAGACCCAGACAGCATGAAGCATAATAAGGGCAGTGTGAGCGTTAGGCTCAGTTCAGAATCTAAGTCTGAGGACACTTTTTTTTCTATAGGAATGGGCTTATGTGAAAAATGAGATGATTATGTTCCTGAACACTGACCCAATGTATGTAGTTCACACCGTTACTCATTTTGCAGCTTTCTATATATCTCTGTGCTGATTACATGTTTGCATACATGGACAAAAATATTCAGCCCAATACATTCAATTATAATCTACTTTCAAGTGAATGATCTCACAGACAACATGGTGAATGTTTCCCTGGTATTCGGGAGATAGAATCTTAACTCTCATTTTCTAAGCATTTTTTAATTCCTCTCTAATAATCTTAAAGAGATTATTATGGAAGGAGTAAGTTCATGCCTGAAGTAGGGCTAAATTGCAAAATAGACTAGGAACCTGAACAGGGAAGTAAGAGCCTCATCCACACCTCTTACATGATGACTTGTTCTACCAGGGCATTGGCCCCAATGACATAGGAATAAAAGGGGCCCCACACCTAATTGCTTCCTCACTGAAGCAGGTGGGCAGGGAGGGATAGGGAATGGACAGAGATATGGCCCTCCTACCCATATTGCTGGAGAAATCATCTGGGCCTTCCCAGGGTAGATAGTCGATTACTGATGGCACAGGATAGCAGCCAAAAAATTCACAAGTAAGGAATTATGACCAAGAGGTGTGTTTGGGGCTAGAATTGGTTCAGGGCAACTTATATAACACCCCTTTTGAGTGTTGTGTCCAAAGTCACAATCTAGTCCTTAACAAAAAACCGGGAAATTGAGTCTCTGGTATAAATTAATTTGACATAGGATCAGATTTCAACCATTACAATCCATTTCTGAAACCTAGCAGAAAATGTTTACTTGAGATGGCTTCTGCATTAAAACACATCCAAAAGCTGCTCAATAACCAATAGTGTTAAGAATGCAATTGACTTTTAATGGTAGTTGATGGAACATTATACAAAAGCAAACAAAAGTTTGCCTTTTCCCCCTGTATTTCAACATAATTACACAAATTCCATCTGAAATTACATTTATTCGGTGCATCTTATTGACATTTAATTTACACCATTATGAATGCCACTTCTGAAATGGACCCTAACTTACTTGCTCCAGGTTATAGTGTGACAGTGTAGGGAAAAAAACTTTGGTCTTCTGCCTTCCAGTTGTGCCTTAACAGCATGAACATCCTTCCTCTTTGCTCAGGTGAGGGAAAAAACAAAACAAAATAAAACAAAACAAAAACAACAAAAGCTGATCACTGACACAAGCAAGCATGGTCTTCAAAAAAATAATAAACTGCTTAAACATTTTTGGTGAGGCTCCATCTAGCCCAGTATCCTGTTTTCCTACAGTGGCCAATGCCAAATGCCGCAGAGGGAGTAAACAAAAAACAGGTAATAAAAAAGTGATCCCTTTCCTGTCATCCATTTCCAGCCCCTGACAGAGGCTAAGGACACCATTCCGACCCATTATGTCTAGTAAGTATTGATGGACCTAACCTCCATGAATCTTGTTAAAGTCTTAGTCTTCACAACACCTTCTGGCAAGGAGTTCCAAAGGTTGACTGTGTGCTTCATGAAGAAAAACTTCCTTTTATTTGTTTTAAACATGAGAACATAAGAATGGCCATACTGGGTCAGACCAAAGGTCCAACTAGCCCAGTATCCTGTCTGCAAACAGTGGCCAATACCAGGTGCCCCAGAGGTTCGGATCACAAATGGTAATCCTCACATGATCCCTCCCCTGTCACTCCCCTCCAGAGAAACATAGGCTGGGGATACCATTCCTACCCATCCTGGCTAATACCCATTGATGCACCTAACCTCTATGAATCTATATAGCTCTTTTTTGGACCCTGTTAAAGTTATAGAATCCTCTGGCAAGGAGTTCCACAGATTGACTGTGCACTGAGTGAAGAAAAACTTTCTTTTGTTTGTTTTAAACATGCTACCTATTAATTTTACTTAGAGACCCTTAGTTCTTATGTCGTGGGAATAAGTAAATAACTTTTCCTTAATCAATTTCTCCATAATTGTCATAATTTTATAGACCTCTATCATATCCCCCCTGAGTCTCCTTTTTTTCTAAACTGAAAAGTCCCAGTCTTTTTAATCTCTCTTCATATGGGACACATTCCAAAATTCTAATATTTATTGTTGCCCTTTTCTGAACCTTTTCCAATGCCAATATATCTTTTTTGAGATGAGGCAACCACAGCTATACTCAGTATTCAAGATGTGGGTGTACCATGGGTTTATACAGAGATAATAAGTTAATTCTCTGTTTTATTCTCTATCCCTCTTTCAATTATTCCTAACATTCTGTTTGCTTTTTTGACTGCTGCTGCACAATGAGTGGATGATTTCCAAGAACTATCCACAATGATTCCAAGATCTCTCTCTTGGGTAGTTGTAGCCAAATTAGTCCCATCACATTGTATATATAGTTGGGATCATTTTTCCAATGTGCATTACTTTTCATTTATTAATATTAAAATTCATTTGACATTTTGTTGCCTAATCACCTAGTTTTGTGAGATCCTTTTGAAGCTCTTCACGGTCTGCTTTGTTCTTAACTACCTTGAGAAGTTTAGTAGCATCTGCAAATGTTGCCACCTCACTGTTTACCCCTTTCTCCAGATCATTTATAAATTGGTTAAATAGGACACCATGAGTTACCTTTCTCCATTCTGAAAACTGGCCATTTATTCCTACCCATTGTTTCCTGTCTTTTAACTAGTCATCAGTCCATGAGAGGATCTTCCCTCTTAACCCAGGACAATTAACTTTACATAAGACCTTTTGGTGAGGGACCTTGTCAAAGGCTTTCTGGAAATCCAAGTACACTATATCCAATGGATCACCACTGTCCACGTGTTTGTTGACTCCCTCAAAGAACTCTAGTAGATTAGTAAGGCATGATTTCCTTTTACAGAATCTACATCAGCTTTTCCCCAACAGATTGTGTTCGTCTATATGTCTGACAATTCTATTCTTAACTATAGTTTCAAATAATTTGCCCAGTACTGATGTTGGATTTACTGGTATGTAACTGCCAGGATCACCTCTGGAGTCCTTTTAAAATATTGACATCACATTAGCTATCTTCCAGTCGTTAGGTACAGAAGCTGATTTAAAGGGTAGGTTACAAACCATAGTTAATAATTCTGCAATTTCACATTTGAGTTCTTTCAGAACTCTAGAGCGAATGACATTTGGTGCCGGTGACTTATTATTGGTAAGTTTATCAATTTGTTCCAAAACCTCCTTTCATGACACCTCAGTCTGGGACAGTTCCTCAGATTTGTCACCTAAAAAAATCGTTCAAGTTTGGGAATCTCCCTAACATTCTCAGCAGTGTTCCCTCTAACATTTTCCATCCATGAGTGGATTGAGTTTTGTCTTGTGCACCAATATTTACTCTTGTTTGATGTATGCCTCTGTGACACCCACCAGTTACTAACAAAAATACATTATATCTATATCTATATCTATAAATTGTTATGCAAGAAAAATACTAAAAATGGGATAACTAATAAGGTGTATGACCCTGCACCCACTCACCCTGAAAACCACCCAGCTTGCAGGCCCCTACCCCAACACACACTGTGTGTATGCCCCACTGACGGTGCCCCCATCAGGACCACACACAGCCAGCTGGTACCTGTATAGGCCTGGCTAACTGCCTATCCCCCCCCACACACACATCCTGTAGTTGTGCTTAGACTTGCAATCTGCCCCTGCATATACCACCATTATATATGACAGGGGCGTGCTATCTTCCCCCCAAACACAAACACCCAATACCTGGGCCTAGGGCCCAGAGACCAATCAAAACTGCCCAGAGACCTGTGCCTGGTTCCACATCTCTCTTGTCCTCCCCCCATCACCCAGAGACCTGTGTCCAACTCGGCACCTCTCCCTCTCCCCTCCCCTCTTGAAATTTACCTGCACCCGGTACCTGCCACCACCACAGATGGCTGGCGCCTTTGCTCCCCACATGGATGGCTTCTGTGCTGGGCCCCTACTGTTCTTGGAGTCATTGTCTCAGCCGCTGGTATAGACCCCAGTACCTATCCCTCTGCTTTCTCATCCAGGTTCCCACGCGGCAGCTCTGGCCTTGGCCCTGGGTGCCGGAGCAGCCTCCTGTTGTCTGCGACATGGCTCGTGGCTCCTCTGGCCCTGGCCACCAGAGTAGCTACCTGCCATCCACCACATGGCTGTGGGGCTCTGCATAGGAGGTGGGCGGCCTGGAAATTTTTTATGCGTGCCCGTGCAAGCACGCAGCTTAGAGGGAACTCACGAAGATAGAAGCAAAGATTTCATTTAATTTCTCCACAATGATCTTATCATCTTTTTTACTTGTAGTGGCTTCATAGAATCATAGGAACACTCAAAGAAGAATACCCTAATACCACAAGAAACATTAGATCAGAGCTCATATAAGTGCACATCCACCGATGTGATCTATGCTATCAAGTGCCAGCAATAACCCTCTGCCATGTATATTGGCCAAACTGGACAGCCTCTACAACAAAGGTTTAATGGACACAAATTCAAAAAGGTAACACACAGAAACCTGTTGGGGAACATTTTAACTTTCCCAGGAACTCATTAATGGTTCTCAAAGTTACCATATTATTACGAGCCAATTTCAAATACCAGTTTGAAAGGGAATCTGAAGAACTTATTTTCTTTTACAAATTTGATACTTGCAATATAGAGGTCTAAACAAAGACTTTACCTGGATTACCTGCTACATTGCATATCCTAATGACATTAAAAGCAAAGCTCCGGGTACCTAAGAGTACTTAGAATCTACTCTATCAGCTTCATTTAGCATGGACACTCTAATTGACAATTTTCCCCGTTTTTTCATTCTCTTTTCCTCCCCATCTCCTGTCTTTCTCTGCTATTTATTTTGCAACCTGGACCACCTTAACTCCATTCATCTGAAGAAGTGGGTTGTGCCCAAAAAAGCTCATGATAGCATCTACATTTTTGTTAGTCTCTAAGGCTTTGTCTACACTGCCAGCTTTTGCCAGCAGAGTGTATGCAAATGAAGCACTGATTAGCATTTTGTTGTGCTTCATTTGCATAATCTATTCAAGCCATTTTTGCGCAAGGGGTTTCTGCGCAAAAACAAGTAGTGTGGATATTTCCTTTTTGTGCAGAAACCCCTTTTTGTGCAAGATCCTTATGCCTCTCCGGGAGGCAAAAGCCAGCAGTGTAGACAAAGCCAAAGGTGCTACAGGACTATTCAGAACAAGGAATACAGGGGCTTCCGAAAGAGCATGTTTGCTCTTCTGCAAAAAAAATAAAGCTTTCCCTGGATACGGTAGAGTTTTTTCAGGATCCCAGAGGTATCCCCAAAAAACTCTGCAGTCTACCTGTATACCCAAAGTGTGCTCAGCTCCCACTAATTTCAGAGGAAAGAAAGATGTGGCTGTTGACCATTTTGAAGGACCGAGCCTTCTGTGATGGTGACACTGTCATGGGGTGGCTGGTCTTGAGGAAACATTTAAAATAACTGTTGTTGAAATATTGTGGAAGAGGCTTTAGTACTTTGCTAACATCTGGGTCTGTCACTTAAAGAGCATTTTTACAGTATACATGCCACCATAGGCTGCATTTTGAAATCTTTATTTTATGCTCTGTTGTCAAGTTTATAGAAATACATACAGACATTTGACCTCCCTTTGCATCCTTAAGCATGGTATTTAAAGATATTGTCACTGCCATCATGTACTTTCTGAAAGACACACTTTCACTAAACACAAGTTCCTCTTCAGTCAAATGTAAGTTATTGGGATCAATACTAAGTGAAATGAGAAATATAGGAGATCAGGCTCATAGACTCTTCTGGACTTAAACTCTATGAATCTAAGGAAAGGTTGAGTATTATGAACCTTGGGTAAATCCCCATCAATAGGCCACTTGAAATTAATAGGGCTATATACATGCATAATAAATATATAATATGCTGAGAGTTGCTGGACTAGGTGTTAACACTGTCCACTTTCATGTTTTGCAGGATATATTATACTATCTATTTTAGTATGTCTTTTCTAGGGCTTGATCCTACTGCCTTTGGTAAAAGAGTGATCTTTATTTGGATGAATGTTCAATATCACAACAGTACACACCAATGTACCAGCAGAAAAAAAAAAGTGGTGTTACCATGTATGGGGGGGAAAAAACCCAATAAGCCTAAACAAGACATCCCCTGTGCTGCTCAAACTTTTAACCAAAAGCTCGTCATCTGGGAGCTTAGAACTCATATTTTGTTTAATAAAATTAGAAAATCCTAAAATATTTTGCTGTTAGCATCAGTATATTCCATACAGCTGGTTGCAAATGTGAAATTTCAATGAATATTTTTCAACCAATCCAAGTATAAACCATTTATTTTACAATTCAATTTTGTCTACAACATATGCAACCAAAATGAAGAGAGAAAGGAAGGATGGTTCAGTGGTGTGAGGTTAGGACTTGGAAGATCTAGGCTCAAATCACCACCCTGACACAGACTTCCTGTTTGAGCTTGGGCAAGTATTTTAGGGTATGTTATTTCAGAATAACTGATGTTATTCTGAAATAACAAAGAGCGTATCTACACTGAAAGTCATTATTTCAAAATAATGGCGAGCTGGAAGACTTCTTACTTCAACTCATGTAACCCTCATTTTATGAGGAGCAAGGGAAGTTGAAGGAAAAGTGCTCTTCCTTCGACTTCCTGCTGTGTAAACAGCGCCAAAAGCCAAATTAAGCTATTTCGACTTCAGCTGTGCAATTGACATACCTGAAGTTGCGTAGTTTAATTCAACTTTAGCCCTGCTGTGTAGACATACCCTTAGAATCTCTGTAATTCTGGTTTACAGCTGTAAAATGGCACTTCACTACTCCCAAGGGTGTTCCAAAGATGTTACAATAATGGGGACTAATATGAATATCAGTGGGTACATCAAAACAGAAAAAAAAAATCCCAACCATGGCAGCAAGTGTTACAGGCCAGGTCAACTGACTTGGGATCAGAGAACTTGCATTGCTGGAATGAAAATAACAGTATAGGCTGGAGTGTCAGCTCTGAGACTCTACTTGTTTGCCAGGTTCCAAAGGCTAGAGCCTGAACATCTACTTTTTCTGGTTTTAGCCCCAGAGCCAGAGCTCCAGGAGACTTTGAGCCACACTGCTGCTGGATTGTTTTCTTTTGGTTTGCTGTGTAAGTGCACCGTAGGCTAGATATTTTAATGCAGTGATGCATAAAAAACTAGACAGTGAAGCTGTCTGTAAATTAATCAGTTAAATCAGACCATTCTGTGATGGTTTCCCCCCACCATGCTTTATGAAATGGGCTTATGGACACAAATACATGTAACTCAAAGATGCTTTGGAAAGAATACCTCATGTAACCTATCAATTTTAATATCACAGCCTGCTGGATCTGTATATCTTATTTTGGTGTATGTATCATCCTTGTATGTAGAGTTAGAAATATGGAGTATGTCATGGTTTATGGTCATAAATGTGCAAATGAAAGTCATCAGGTGTGTTTCCCTCAATGTCTGGGTGATCACCTTTAAACAGCCTCTTCTGTCCTTTAAATCTTAGCAGTGGTTGGTCTTAGAATGACATGTGACCATTCTAACTGATGGGGTTTGTCCAGGTAATTTTCCATAAAGTGGAAAATGTGAAACAAAGAATTCATGCCTGAAAGGAAGGCTATTTAAGATGCAAAGTTTTTAGGCCCTTGGTCTTTGGCTGGCAAGTCACTCCCAAGAGAATGAACCAGACACTCCAGGGAGAAAAGATCTTTTCTAGCTTGGAGGATTAGCTGAAATAAGAACAGTTTTAGAGTAAGTTTTCACTGAGCTTTTAGTGTTAGAACTAGCTATGTGTTTCCTGTTATTTTAAATTTGTAATCTACTTTTCTCTGCCTGTTTTCACTTGCAACCACTTAAATCCTACTGTTTGTACTTAATAAAATCACTTTTATTTACTATCAAGTCCAGTATAAATAATTGTTACTTGGAGCAATCAGTGTGTACATCCTTCTTTCATTGTTAAACCGAGCTTACCTGAATGATTTATTTGGGGTTCTGATCCCATTTGGAGAGTGGGTTTCCTAAAGCAGGGCACAAAATTGCCTTCTTCTCAGACCTGAAGAGATTCAGTGTCTGCATTGCTCTTTGGGAAGGTAGAGTGGTGATCTCAGCTCTGTGCCTTGGCTGGGGGAGACTAGGACATCTGGCCCAGTAGGACAGAGTGGTGAGAAGCCCCAGAGAACAAAGATGCAAGTGTCAGTGTCTTTGTCAGCACTCCGGGAAGCACCCCCTTCTGAGACCGCACCTTGTCACACATTCTACTTTCACTGCCCTGGCTGCAGTGCAAAAAGGTAACACATAGACTAAATGTGAGTAGAAAGAGAATAAAGGTGAGAAGAAATCTGGACTTTTAAAACGCTATTTTAATAGCACACAGCAAATGTGCTATTTGTCCTTCAGAGCTCGGGTAGTCTCCCGGCATCGCATTTGACAGGAATATTGTGCATATGAGGAAAGTATTCAATGGGTAACTGACTGATTCTTTGTTAGTGCACTTTTAGAACCCAGTTTAAGAAGGTACATAGCACATGCCTAATTTTAAACACAAACAGTCCTATTGACTTTAATGAGACGACTTACATGCTTAAGGATAAGCACATGCTAAAGTACCATTTTACATGAGGGCTTTTTCACTGTAATGTCTCTACTGAAATCAGTGAAATTACACTAATATGAAACTGTCATAACAATGGGGAATGAGGCCTTTTATGTGTTACTTACTTCTTGCTGAAACAAAAAACAGGACTATGTAGCACTTTAAAGACTAACAAGATGGTTTATTAGGTGATGAGCTTTCGTGGGCCAGACCCACTTCCTCAGATCAAATAGTGGAAGAAAATTGTCACAACCATATATACCAAAGGATACAATTAAAAAAATGAACACATATGAAAAGGACAAATCAAATTTCAGAACAGAAGGGGGATGGGGGGGGGAGGTAAATGTCTGTGATCTAATGATATTAGAGGTGATAATTGGGGAAGCTATCTTTGTAATGGGTGAGATAATTAGAGACTTTATTCATACCTAAGTGTAAAGTGTCGAATTTAAGCATGAATGACAGTTCAGAGGATTCTCTTTCAAGTGTAGACTTAAAAGGCCTTTGAAGCAGGATGCAGGTAATTAAGTCATTGAGACAATGTCCTTTCTGGTTGAAATGGCAAGAAACTGTTTTTTCTTTGTGATCCTGTCTAATATCTGTTTTGTGGGCATTGATCCTTTGGCAAAGTGTCTGAGACGTTTGTCCAATGTACATAGCAGACGGACACTTTCGGCACATGATAGCATAAATTATATTTCTGGATGCGCAGGAATATGTGTTCTTGATCTTATAACTTACTTGGTTAGGTCCAATAATGGTATCAGCAGAGTGAATATGTGGACAAAGCTGTCAACGGGGTTTGTTGCAAGGGAAGGTACCAGGGTTGGTATTAGTGTGGTATGTCCTGTGGTTGTTGGTAAGAATCATCTTGAGGTTAGGTGGTTGTCTATAGGAGACTATGGGTCTGTCTCCCAGAGCCTCTTGGAGTTTAGTATCCTGTTCCAGTATAGGCTGTAGTTTATTGATAATGTGTTGGACAGGTTTGAGTTGGGGGTTGTAGGTGATGACAAGTGGTGTTCTATTATTGGTTTTCTTGGGTCTGTCTTGAAGTAGATGGTTTCTAGGTATTCATCTGGCTCTTTCAATTTGCTTTTTTATTTCTCTGGGTGGGTAGTTGAGGTTTATAAATGCTTGGTAGAGATCCTGAAGTTTCTGGTCTCTGTCAGTGGGATTAGAGCAGATGCGGTTGTATCGAAGGGCTTGGCAATAGACTAACACGGCTACATTTCTATTACTTCTTGCTGACAGAGTTGATCTAAGTATATTGATCTATGTCTGAATGTGTCATTTCAATCAAAACAGGCGTTTCATGAAAATTCCCTGCAACCAGAAAGGTAGCAGAATCATATTCAGTTGTGTTTACCAGACACTGTGTGGTAAAAATAATTGAGGTGAATTTGATATGCTTTTGAGTTCCAGAGAAGGCATGTCATTTACCTTACATTTTAAGGATTCACTGTTTCTTATTCAACTAGCCAATTAGCCTGTCGTAAGATGGGATTTTCAGGTCTCTCCTCCACGTTGGTCTTCTCTCCTGAGCCTCCGGTCTCTCGCTCTGTCTCTTCTCTCTCTCTCTCTCTCTCTCTCTCCTCCTCCTACTGCCTCCCCGTCTCTCTCTCAGCTCTCCTCCGCCTTCTGCCTCTCTCACCTTCTGCCTCCCTCTCCATCTCTTTCTTTCTCTTCTCCCCCTCCTGTCTCTCTCTCTGCTCCATCTTTCCCCACCCCCCTTCCCCTCCTGCCGTGGCGCTTGGCTGAGTGCTGCATGCTCAGCCAGGACGCCGCGGGGGAGCAAGCGGTGCAAGCAGCCATTTGGGCTCCCCCGCAGTGGCCTGGCTGAGCACGCAGCACTCAGCCGAGCACCACGGCGGGAGGGGAAGGGCGGGGGCGGTGACATACATGGCCCCGCCCCCTGGCCATGTACATCACCGCCCCACCACCTTCCCCTCCCACTGTGGCGCTCGGCTGAGTGCTGTGCACTCAGCCGGGCCACCGCTGGGGAGCCCAAACAGCCACTTGCACCACTTGCTCCCCAGCCACAGCCTGGCTGAGCGGCACAGCACTCAGCCGAGCGCCACGGCGGGAGGCAAGAGCGCCCCCCAGAGGTGAGTCTGTAACACTACAGCATTACAGACTCTCAGACATTGGGCTACGATATATATGATAGGAAAGTTTGAAAAAAATCCTGTGCTCACACTGCCATATGCAAACACTACATACTTCTGGCAGTGCTAACAATCTAGTGGAGGATTAATACTTATAAAAATCCAGAGCCATAGAGATGCTGCAGTGGCATTGCACTAGCAAGGGAATTACAGCAGGGGAAAATCATCATGACCTTCAGATTTATAGTCTTCTGTATTGATATCATTTATTGTATCTTTTAATTTACTCTAGGATGCATTATATGATCATCTGTCAGCCATAAGGCTACCATTTAATAGAAGTGAAGGTGAGGGATTATCTCAAATCCTTGATCTGTGCCCACTGAATTTTTGCCACATTCTATAATTGATTCCCTCTTAAAAGTTTCCTGAAAACACATTTTTTTCTTCTGCTGGTGCTTTGAACTTGTGCAAATGCTTTTTATACTTGAAAGTATGCTCACAGGTAGAACCAGATGAGCAATTAAGTATAACAAAACCGTGCCTAGATCTCCTGTTTATTGTACTCCAGATTCTAGGCATTAATTTAAAACAAATGAGTTTCTGGTCCTTTTATGGTTGTAGAGATAATCCTGAAAATATGAACCAACTTAATTATTGTCCTGAGTATACAGACAACTTGTAACAATAGCTCAGAGAGATCTGTATTGCCTCATTCATCTCATTAGTTTGTTCTTAATATAGATATTCAATGATCTTGGTAAAAATGTCACTGTTAACTATTTCAATGTTATTGGAACCGCATAAGTAAAATGAAGGACAATCACATGAAGATCTGCATAACTTACTGTGCAGGGTCATAGCAAGGCCTTAGTAAATCCTGGTGCAAGAAATTATTACATCATACCAAAACTTCCCCTCCCCCGCAAACTTTCTAATTCTAAAATCTAAAATTTTGTTTACCTTTATCATCTTGGAAAATAAAAACAAACCCATCTTCTCCACAAAATACAAAACATAAGCTATACCTATACATTTTTGTAGGATACCTGCCCAGAAAAAATATGTTTATACACTCACACAAAATGCTTAGTGGCAGACATGGAGTACTAAAATAGTTCTGGGGCCCTACTGAAATGATCTCCAATGGGCAATTTTGTCACATAATAGCTAGTCTTCAGATATCTAACTTGTGTGTGATGTCCTCATAATCTAAAACACCCATGTTCAAAACACAATGAACATTTTAGCTAATTGAAAATCTACCCAACAGCAGTTATAATACTTCACTCCTTAGTAATAAAGACAGATATTGTTTCAACTTAAAATGCATAAGTAGCCAGGCATATGTAGTTAGTCAAAAAGCCCAAAGGCTTGAGTTGTTGTTGTCCTACTTGTTTTTGAAGTTGGTGTAGCTCTAATGGAACTAAATGAGTTGGAGTCATATTACTGTAAAATACAAGTAAAAAAAATGAGGAATCATACCCCAAATCTTTATACCTGAACCCACAATTTTTCACATGGAAATATTTACAATTTGAGC
Source organism: Pelochelys cantorii (assembly GCA_032595735.1). NCBI lineage: Eukaryota > Metazoa > Chordata > Testudines > Trionychidae > Pelochelys > Pelochelys cantorii. The sequence goes on from CM064326.1 coordinate 93,295,364, forward strand.
TTAAACAGCATTTACTTTTCATCCATTAGTCATGTGACTGGGGACCAAATGCAAGCACATGCTTCAAAAATATATAGATCACTCTGAAAACATAGTCTTAGTGTCACAGATGCAAAACACAAGGATCCATTCTACTTTCAATAAAAAAACCCATACAAATATTCAAGCCCTGATAAACAATTATATCATCAGCCTTTTTCAAAGATCATGCTGCCTAATCCACTATTTATTACTATCTAGGGGTATGTCTACACTACCACCCTAGTTCGAACTAGGGTGGTTAATGTAGGCATTCGAAGTTGCAAATGAAGCCCGGGATTTAAATATCCTGGGCTTCATTTGCATCTTTCCAGGCGGGCGCCATTTTTAAATGCCCTTAGGTCGAACTCCGTGCCCACGGCTACACGCGGCATGGAGTAGGTAGTTTGAATTAGGATCTCTAATTCGAACTACCGTTACTCCTCGTGGAATGACGTGTACCGGTAGTTCGAATTAGAGATCCTAATTCGAACTACCTACTCCGTGCCATGTGTAGCCGTGGGCACGGAGTTCGACCTAAGGGGATTTAAAAATGGCGCCCGCCCGGCAAGATGCAAATGAAGCCCGGGATATTTAAATCCCGGGCTTCATTTGCAACTTCGAATGCCTACATTAACCACCCTAGTTCGAACTAGGGTGGTAGTGTAGACATACCCTAAGTCAAGCATTTATGATATATTTGCTTCCATATGACCTTATTAAAAAAGAGCCAAAACCAACATCAGTAACTTCTTCTAACTACCTCTAAAATATGCCAACAATCTGGATGCAATTTGATCCTGTCCCATATGGGTCAAAATGCATTGGGTTACTATAGATACTTTTGGGCTACTCAATAACTGCATTGAATTGTCAGATCAGATGAGGGTGACAGTGGTTTTCTTTTGTCAAAATGTTGCATAGGAGCTAGAGTGCATCAGTAAATCTATCCTAGCAAAGAGAAACACCTCTAACAAGAGCTGCTACCATTCACCCCTCTTAATCCTACACTGGCCTCCTCCTCCTCCACACACCATTGATCTTGGCACCCACTCTCCATCCACTCCTCTCAAACCTCTTCAAGTCTCCTCATCTCCCACCTCTCCCAAGGCTTAGGACTGTCTCCCTATTCCCTTAAACCTCTCCCAGTCTTTCACAGCCCATCAGGACTGGCCACCTTCTCCCATCCTCCCTCCACAACTTTCCCCAGCCTCTTCATCCTCCACATCCCTGGGGTTCAGCACCTGCTCCCCATTCCCTTCCCCAACCCTTTCCTTAGCTCTGCTCAGCTCAACTAGGACTTGTACACCCCCCGACCCTCATCCCATCCCCATCTGCATCTCAGTCCCCAGAGTGGCATGTGAAAGCTGGGCACTACAAGGAACAGCTAAGGAGTCCCAGTCATGATATTAAGCTGGGGGCAGGGAGCAGCTGGAGAGGGATTGAAAGAGCTTCCCCAGAAGCATGTCTGGAGTAGGGATTACATGTTTTCTCCCTGGACCCCTGAGGTGGGGGCAGGAGCACTTCTCTGACTCAGAGCCCCACCTGCTGATGTAGACTCTGGTATATCTAAAATGGTGGCTAGGATAGTGCAACCTCTGATGCATAGGCCCTCATAACCTTGTGAGCACAGGTGCCACTGTACCATTTGTACAATTGTATCTAGACCCATGCTATGGTCACTGATGTCTCATTTTGGTAGCACAAATGGTTGGTTGTTGGAGGAGTATCATTATTTCTTCTCAGTTTAATCAGACAAGCAGGAGTTCTCAGGGAGGTTTCACTGGCATCTCCCAGAGCAGTGTGCACACACGGTGCCCTGTTCTGAGGTGGAGGGAGTTATCTTCTAAGATGATCACAGATGGAGAACCCATGTACACAGGGTCCTCTGCCCATATAGTTTTGAGCTGAGAGTTTCCTCAAAGATGAACATCAGCTCACTTGAAAAAAAGGAGCAGTGGGCCAGTGAGAAATGAGGATTGATACTTCATGAAAAAGAGTGGTGGCAGACTCTCTCTCCACATCTTCACCTTCTCAGCAGACAACTGTATGAGTTGCCAGTGCAATAACCAACCCTGGCATTGGCAGCGTAACATGGGCTGGAGGTTTTGGAGCCCTGGATGGGATACTGCTTAGTGCCCCATATTACCTTCATCAAGCTTCAACTGCAAGGACTAGTAATAGATTTTCCTCTCATACAAATGCCCTATAGATATTCTATCACATGTCCTAGAAACCCTGATAAGGAACTATTAGATATTTTATATTAATCTTTTCCTGTCATATCTATGTTTTACAGTATTGTCTAAATAGATTTGACAAGATTTCATTTCATGCCAGAAAATTGTGTTTTTGTCCAAAAGAATTAGTCAGGTGGCATTTAACTATCACAATACCTCTGGATTATTACTTGTATCAGCTGCAGGCATAGCTGAGAATATCCAATGGTTATAATTCTTAACATACTACAAGGTATAACTTTATTTTAATTACTATTTTAATTAAATTAGTGATTTTCTCTGTTTATCATTTGTGGGAAAGGGGTTTGCAAAGGAAAAGGGGAGCAGAGAGAGCTGAATATAGGACTAAGAAAGATAGGAGGAAATCAGAAAAACTTTTTCAATACAATTATGACTGCAATGGTCCTATGCAAAAACAGAAGAAAAGCTTTAACTAAAAGAAAACACACACAGTGTGGCTAACCAAATAGCTAAGGAGAAGGCTTGAACAAGATGCTGAACACTGGCCCATAGTGTAGTGTAGCTTAATCATTCTCTTATTTCATGCCAAGCTAAAATGATAACTAGCCTTGTTTTTGGAAACAGCTTCAGTGCTTTAGCGCTCACAATGAATGCCAGATTGACAGTCATGGAGAGAGTCCTCTGTCAACAGAGTACAGAGCAAGGGCAATACCAATTCACGCCATGCACACTGCTTTGTCATTGTGCCTCAGGAGGGACCATTTTAGGGAATGAGAGGACAGTGCACTCTATGTTAACTTAGCTGTTTTCTGTTATAACTGTCAGCTTCAAGAATCCATTTTATATCTAGATGGGATGTAGGGGATTATGCTCAGTAGAAAGTGAACTGAACCAACTACCTCAGTTCTCACAGGCTGCTGAATGACCATCATTTAAAAATTCACTACTAACTTGAGGCAGGATTCAAGACAAAGACCTAGACATGATAGATTTCACATCTCATTACAGTCAGCCCTAAGACTGCCTTGAAACCTCATGGTTCCGCTGACACACATATCTGTTTCTTTTAAGGCAAAATAGTGTAAGTTCTGATTATCTAAAAACATTTTCTAGTTAATCTCATACTTGAGTAGAAATGTGATTTTTTGCTGTATTCTATACAAACAATCGCACAGGGCTTTCCTTTATTAACCTCAATTACTCTCACACCGTTTGTACCCTTTCTCCAATGTCCAAAATGCTGCAACCTTAAAGGCTAAAGTAATAGCTGAAAGAAAAGAAGAGTTGGAGGTAGCAGGGCTACCAATTTTGCCTCTAAAAGTGAATGAGAACCATCAAGGGGATAGGTCTTCTTGCAGAAGAAAGTAGGTGAAGATAAATTTGGACATTACTTTCTATCAGTACTATTTTGCTTACTTACTATAAGGGGTTGGATCCCATAAACTCCCCAGTAAAATACAATTTCCTGATACTCTCAGTTCAGATTTTTCTTCTTGAAGTGTCCTAATTTCACCATCCAGGATAAGGGTTAGCTTTGCATCTATTTTGATGTAATTTTAACTAATGACCATTTTGCCAGCCCATTAAGAGAGATACACACATGTCTAACGATCTGTCCACTATATATGCTACTTGATGATACGATATTTAGTAGAAGCATTTTCTTCAGGTCAGAGACCACATCTTTTTATTTGTTCTTTAAAGTATCAGAACTTTAATCTTGACCCCCTAAAACAAATAATAGAAGACAATGAACCTTTTCTCAGGTTTGTGCTGGATTTGTGCATAATCAGAGCAGTGAAAGTTGCATCAAATTCTCTCTAAAGATTTCCCCAGGCAATAACTTAACATTTATTTTCCTGAAAGTCCATTCTTGCACCCTAACCAGTCCTGCACCTTCTCTGGTCAGGTCCCATCTGCCTCCCTCTGCTGGGCAGCTCTTTCTATATAGGGCTGCCTTAGTAAGCTGCCTTCTGAGAGGCTTCTTAAGCCTCTCCCTAATTGGCAAGGGCTGTATCCTGGCTCCCTCCAGACTGCTTTTACCCCTTTCTGACCAATGTTGGGGCAGTCACCCCACTGCATAAAGGGACATGGACCTGCTGCCATTTCCTGCCCAGGCTGCTTCCCTGCAGATCTAGTAACCCTCAGGTGCCTGTGTCAGGCCTGCAGCCTGGGAGTTGGGTCAGGCCAGAGCTTCCCAGCTCTGCTTGCCTTTCCCTGCTGCAGTGGGCTACAGTGCCACTACACATGCATTCATCTGACTTGAAAGAAATAAGGCCAAGAAAGATGAAGATGGAATTTTTTTTTTAGCAGTGGTACGATGGCAGGTTAAATTGCTAACACTTGTCAGCAATAGATTGCAAGATATACATTAGTTCTAGTACAGGTTGAATGATGAAAACGTATTACAAGTTAAGCACCTGTTGTGTGACAGTGGGAAAAATGACATATTGTATTTGAGTATCACCTTTCCCAGTCTCCTTTGCGCTGCTCATTTTTCCAACCTATAAGCTCTTATCATTTACTATGTTTTAATAGAAAAGTGCTATACTCAATTAGGTTTCCAATAATATTGTTGCTTAGTTTTCAAACCTTAAGCCATGATGTAGCTGTGACAAAACATAGCACTATTTCAAATTTCTTTGTTGTATCTCTTTTTTTGTAAGGTATTTTAAGAACCAATCCTATTCCAGGTTTATCCTATTTGTCTGGCTCTTCTTGGTTCATTCCCTTTCAACATTCACTCAGTTATGTATTTGTTTTGGTGTCTCTGTTTCTTTTCTGTTTGGTTCTTTGAGAAGCAATCTCATTCTAGGCACATCCCATTTTCCTGGCATAATCAAACCCTTGTATTGCTTTTAAGTAATGATAAGAGTAAGCTATATACTTATTTTGGTGGTCCTATCTAACGCTTACTGTTTAGGAGAAGTTTTCAAACCTAAGCATTGATTTAGGTATGCCAAAACAGAGCACTACTCCAAATTTCCCCATTTCATTTCTTTTTTTGTAACCTTTATTAAAAAAAGCAATCCTCTTCCAGGGTCATCCTATTTTTCTGGCTCTTCTCCACAGATGAAAGTAAGTTAAATTCTCTATAGGTACTGTCATAATACAACCACCACCTTCCAAGTGGCCCACACAGGCAGGAGCTTGCTGTGTGTGTGTGTGTGTGTGTGTGTGTGTGTGTGTGTGATACAACAGTCACAGTAAGAAATTTAAATGTGGTTGGATTGTGTGTGTGGGGGGGGAGGGCGCAGGCAAAGCAAGGGATTGGGGAGGGTCAGTGTGTGTGTGAGGGAAGGGGATTGGGATGTGAAGGTGCAGGAGTCAGGGCAGTGTCTTGGGAATGTGGCGGGCTCAGTGCAGCAGGGGGGTTAAGTTTGTGGGAGATGCAGGAGTCAGGGTTGAGTGGTGAGGAGGGGTTCAGAGCAGAGCTGGAGGTGTGGGGTACTCAGGGCAAGGATTTGTAGTGTGGAGGAGGAGGTGCAGGGAGAACACGGGGGCTGAAGCTGCTTCCTGTTTTCCTTCCTGAGATCAAAGTTCACAGTTCATCTGTCCCCTGCCCTGCCCAGCCAGAGTGAGGAATGCAACAAACTGTGCACTTCCCCTTCCTCCCTGACATTGACAGAGGAGAACAGTGAGCAATGTCTTTGTATGAATCCGGGGGGAGGGAAGCTTCAGCCCCCCCATCCATTCTCCCTATAGGGCACCTGGAAGGAGGGGGGGTATAAAAAGCTCGGGACTGAGGTGGTCCCAAATGGGGAGAGGCACCACCAGCCAGCACTTATCACCTGTCTGGCTGCCTGCTGTTTAGTGCGGCACCCTGTGGTAGAGCCCTGGGAGCATCTACCCTCTCCTGCAGCCAAATGCCCCAGCTGGATGTCTCTTTCTTACTGGAGCAGCGCACTGGGGTGCATCAACTTACTTTCCCCTTTGGTTCAGTCTCTTTCTACATTACTCAGGTATGTCAGTTTTGACGACCGTACTTGATTTGGTGATTCTGTCTCTTTTCTTTTTGGTTTTATGAGAAACAATCCCATTCCAGGCACAACCTCATTTTCCTGGCATTACCAAGCCCTTACTTTGTTTTAAGTCATGATAAGAGAAAGCTGTATTCTGAATTTGGTGGTCCTAACTCTTACCATTTTAGAGGAGTTCTTGATCAAATAGACAAATTCTCTAAAATATATAGTAGATTCATAAGAACATAGATGTTCTAATTTGTGAAACATTTATCGTATACCTGCAGAGATTAACTCTGCTTCTGCTAGTTTCTGCTGAAGTTGCAGTTCTTTCAAGTACTGATGTTCCAAGTTATAATAGAAGGTACATATGAAACAGAAGAGTTATGAAGCATATTGACCAGCAAAGAGATCAGGGGCTATAGCAAAAGAGTCCTTGGAATCAGTATATTGTTGCAGTAAAAATGGCTAATAGAATACTTGAATGCTCAATAAAAAGGCAGAATAAAAATCATATAAGCTAGTGTTATACAAGGCACCAGTTAGACTTTGTCTGAAATATTATATTCCAGTCTGGGCATTTTTACTCTGAAAACATGTTATAGCTGCTAAAGAATGCTAGTGTTTAGGACAACAAGGATGATTCCCTCCTAATAAAAAAAGCCATAGAAAGTAAAGAACAAGCTAGAACACACACTTGAATTAAACTGTGAAAGTATTAATTACTATAAAAATTACTACTAGACGTATGTACTCTGTTCTCAGTCATGCAGGAAACGTGTAGTTTTCAGAATAAGATCACAGGAATTGAGTGGCTGGATCATATCCATAGTTCATGTAGTCCAATAGTCTGACAGTGGCCAGAACCGCATGTTTCAGAGAAAGGGGCAAGAAATCCCACAGCAGGTAGATTAGCAACAGTCTAATCTGCTAAAAAGCCTGGTTATAATTCTTAATATTCAGAGATTGGTTTTAGCCCTGAAATGTGAACTTTCATATAAAGCAGTGTGAATTTTTTGATGAATTGTTTATTCATTAAAATAAATAGTTTTGGCTGACTTGAAATGATATGTGAATTTAACACAAATTCACCAAATAGTTGTAGTCAAAACAACAAAAACAACAACAGCAACATGCTTGTAGGGAATAGATTCATGAAATGTAGAAGGAGAATCTCTGTTTATAATCTGTATCCCTGTGGTTAGGACATTCACCTAGTAAATTGGGACCTGGATTCACAGTCTTGTTCCTTGTAACTGCCATACTATTCTGTGTCTGTGTATTCAGTGTCTTTCAATCCTGTTGAAGCTGTTGCATTTCATTTAACTAATTAAATATTCTTTCATCCCAGGACTTGAACTGTGATCCCTCACCTCCCTGGTGAACCCATTCTGCAGCTGTTCTGTGACTCTAACCCTTTAAAAGTTCTCAGAAACAAAAAATGTTCAGGTAAAATGATACATTGTGTTTAATCCAAAATGGTGTTTTTTGGGTTCAATCTAATTTTCTTCCCAATTTTTTTATAACTGACACCAAATTAAAAAAAATCAATTATTTCCCCAGCTCTAGCTTTGTATCCCTTCCAAATGCCTAATCCTTCTTTGAGCTTTAAATAAAAAAGTAACATGAGAAATATGTGAAGTGGAAAAAAATTACACAGGCCATAGAGTTTTGAATAATTTATATGCATGTATTGTGAATACATAAAGGCATGTATTGAGAAACCAGAGTTCCACAGACTGATCTAATTCCATGGACCTAATGGAGGTACAACACAAAACAACATATACATTTTACTACAATTTTTCTGCACATTTTGGGCACTGAAATTTTATTCACCCAAATCTTTTTGGAAAAATTAAGTGCAAAAAGAGAACAAAAGAACATATCTTGCCACTGAACTGAACATATCTTGCCCTGAACTGAACATATTCTAAGAAAACATTGTTAAAGGTACCTAGAGAATTATAGAAAAGTTCAGTTTACGTATCTTGCCCTGAACTGAACATATTCTAAGAAAACATTGTTAAAGGTACCTAGAGAATTATAGAAAAGTTCAGTTTACACATTCATACAGATTAATTTTCTATGGGAAGAAAACAACACAGATGTCTTAAAAAAAGTTAAGTGAGGGTACTCTTAGCTGGTAAATATTTTATACATGGAAATATTATTTACCTACAACCTCCTTTAACTCATGTCTTCAGGGATCAGAGCTTGCTATGGGCCTGATTCAACTCTTACTCTGTGAGTAGTCCCATTGAAATCAATTTGTGCTGTTTCCTGTGTCCTTAATAGAAGTGTAATAGTGTAGGCTTGGTTTTTGTTGAGAGCAGTACAATGGAAAACAGCAGTCCTTCTCTGGGGATGTTGAACTTCATAGAGATAAAACAGAAAAAGGGAAATTTGACTTCCGAATCAAACAGAAATTGAAGGTTTGGCCCTATTCTCTGCCATTGGATTAGAATGTGTATCTCTGATCACTCATAGTCTTATTACTGATCTGTAATGTTCGTGGAGCCAGAGTGGTCTTTTCACTTAAGAATCCATGAAGATGAGCTTTACTCTTTGCCAACTGCTAACTGCAGACACGTAAATATTTATTACTTTAAAAATGTTTAAATATGCACAATGCTAGATAATGTTAACAAAATGAACACAACTGCTATAATTTATACACAGCTATAACAATCAATGCATTTATTTTAATCAGATTCTCCAACATACAAAGAATAAATCATTCAACAATTAATAGGATTCCAGATGGAGTAACAACATACAGTAATTGCTGACAATGACAAATATTATGAAATATACTCTTTGGTTATATGTTTAAGCAATAATAGTACAACCAGGAAGACTATTTCAGATTGAATATAAAGCAACAATAAAATTAAAGTCCTCCATTTTTTTAGGAACCTCTTTGCAAAGTAATATATCTTTCATCTACATCACAATGATTTCATGAATATAATAATTGCCAAACCCTGAACCTGTCACTAAGCCAAGTAAAGGGGATGCACCATTGGATTACTAGGGATGGACTCCTCCTCCCAACCTTCTAAGTGTTGGTAAGCTTCAGGGGTGCAGTAGACCCAGTCACAGCTGCATCTCTCTACATGATGGAGAGGGCTGATTGGTGGATCTTCTTAGTTACAGATGCACCAGCTGCAGACATTCCCTGCTCCCCAGTATCACTCTCTATCCACTGTTGACTGTAGGATTGTTAAATAACAGAGGGTTTTTTCTGACATTGGTAAACCTCATTCAACCAGGAATAACGCCTCTCCCGAAAAAGCTCTTTTGAAAGAGGGTGTGTTTGAACACTCCACTGATGCTATGTCGAAATAGCTCCTCACCAGGACCATTCTAAGTTATTCCTCCCCAGTGCCTTCTAGGGCTCTAAATCAAGATATAGTGCGTCCACATTAGGGGAGCCTGCCTCTGACTAATTTTGAGGTTTCCCTGTAGTGTGGACACTCTATTTCAAAATAAGCTATTCCGCAAGATATCTTCCAGAATAGCTTTTTCCGAAATAAGTTTGCAGTGTTGATGTACCCTAGGAGAGGAAGATTTTTGCAAAAGAACAAGTTGTTATCTTTTGAATGGGTCTGTTCTATGTGTATGAATCACACAGGGCTCATTGTTGTGGTCGTAGTAGGGCCTCAATGGCATCTAGCCCAACCCTTTCCTCTTTAAAAATCATATCAAGAAAGCAAACATACCTTACTGTTCTCATTATTTCTATCACCACACATCACTTTGTTGCCTTTTGCCATTGATCTTTTCTTAAAGTAGGCCCTGATCCAATCAGGTGTTCTGCTCCATCAGACACCTGTATTTAACTTCCCTGACCTCAGTAGGGCTCACTGAGGGTATGTCTACACTAGCCCCCTAGTTCGAACTGGGGAGGCTAATGTAGGCATTCGAAGTTGCAAATGAAGCTCGGGATTTAAATATCCCGGGCTTTATTTGCATCTTCCTGTCCGGATGCCATTTTTAAATCCCCCTAGTCCGAACTAACTGCCCGCGGCTACACGCGGCAGTCAAACGCTAACTCGAACTAAGTCCTTAGTTCGAGTTAACTGTTACACCTCATTCCACAAGGTGTAACAGTTAACTCGAATTAAGGACTTAGTTCGAGTTAACGTTTGACTGCCGCGTGTAGCCGCGGGCAGTCAGTTCGAACTACGGGGCATTTAAAAATGGCGCCCGCCCAGGAACATGCAAATGAAGCCCGGGATATTTAAATCCCGGGCTTCATTTGCAAGTTCGAATGCCTACATTAGCCACCGTAGTTCGAACTAGGGGGCTAGTGTAGACATACCCTGACAGATCTAAACCCCACTTTAAGTGGATTATGTTAAGTTTAATTCTTATGGAATGGGAGTCCCTCTATGTTTATTTGCAAAGTTTAATGAACATTAAACCACTGTTCAAACAATAAATTGTAATACATAAACACTATAAAATATTTTTGTAGAAAACATTTGTGGAGATTTAATAAAACAAATCTTTCACGGTAATGTTATCGCAACCTGGCTACATTCCTTCCTCTCCCATCTCCACAATCATAGCCTTTCCACAAATATTCTGAATTTATGGTCTTGAAATATTCTGGTCCTGATTCAGGAATTACGGATTTCACTACATATTCAAGGCAACATTAAAGCACTTATTTATAAGATTATCTTGAATAGAGTGCTATCCTGAATCAGGGCCTATGATTAAATTTAGTTAATCTGTTATTTCCAAAATGCCATGTTCACCCATTTGGCATTAAGGTGCTCCTTAATGATCCTGATGTCATGCCCCTGGAAATGAACCAGGTTAACTCTCACATGACTGTAATACATAGGGAGTGAAAAACATTGAACCCGGTACAATGCTAATCAGATAGCTGCATTCTATACAAAGCCAACAAAATATTCATCCTTTTGCAATCTTTTTTGTAACCTTGTCTAATTAAAACTTAAATAGCTTAACAAACTGTTGCTAGAATGAGTTCAGTTCAGATGATAAAGGAGGGACACATCAAATAGATAAATCCAATCTGTTTTTATTTAGTCAAATTGGACTAACCCAGTGTTGAGTAATAAGCAGTTCACCAAGGTTAGCCTCTGGTAGGCTGCCAGATGCTTATCTGAACATCCACAGGTCTGGCCACTCACAGCTCCTGTTGCCCATGGTTCACTGTTGCCAATGGAAGCTGCAGGAAGTGGTGACGCCGTCTGCGCCACTTCCCATAGCTCCCGTTGGTTGGGAATGGATAACCGTGACCATCAGGACCTGTGACTGGCCAGACCTACAGACATGCAGGTAAATAAAGCATCTGGCAGTCTGCCAGGGACTAATACTGGTGAAGCACATCCAGCTCGCTGACCGCTTATTGCTCACTCCTGGTCTAACCAAAGGTAGATGAGCACAAACATAGAAAGGCAACATTTACCAATCTGAAATCTAGATCTGCAGCTCATACTGGTACATAATGGTCCTAATGAGTTTTTATGCATACTCATTCACTTCTTTCTACAGTTGCCAAGGTTATTAGCCAGGGGATAGAAATGGTGTCCCTGGCCTCTGTTTGTCAGAGGCTGGAGAAGGATGGCAGGAGACAAATCGCTTGATCATTGTCTTTGGTCCACCCCCTCTGGGGCACCTGGTGCTGGCCACTGTCGGCAGACAGGCTACTGGGCTAGATGGACCTTTGGTCTGACCCAGTACGGCCATTCTTATGTTCCTATGTTCTTATGCCATTAGCTACATACCTAGAGCTGTGTAATTATTATCAAGTAACAGCTTTGTGATTAATGTTCTTGCTTGGTCCCTATTAAGTAATAGGTTCCCGTACATGCCAAGATTCCAAATTGACACATTTTCAAAAGATCATAACAGTATGGCCTTTTTTAACAACAGAGACAACACTAGAGTATGTGTTTAGCTGCATAACACTTTTCAACCAATAATTTCATCTTGCCCTTTGTGGACGGTTACATGTTTATGTTTATATTATGTAACTAGAAGTTAATGTCAACTTTATGGTCAACATATCCTATGCAACTGGGAGACAGATTATATTCCCTGTCCATCTTCCAATTTGTCCAGATTATGATACTGCTACTTTTGTTGACCTTTTCCTTGCTCTTTCAATAATTACATTGACGTCAATGGTGCTATTTGCAAAGTAAGTTATAACTCATCTCTGGGTTAATTAAATCATACAATAAGAAGTTTCCTAAGAGAATAAAAGCTTTAAAATGTTCAATATGTATCAGACTAAGCAAAATATTTCTTTCAAAGAAACCATATTTTAGGGAAACCTTTAATTCTGAATTATATTACCATGTTTTTCAAGTTCTTTCACTTTAAAAATGATATTGCTAAATATTATGTCTTGCTTTGCACAAATATTTTAGATTATGTCCTTCCTGTTGTCTTTAAATTCTGTCCTGTTCATTGTGACTTTTAGGTCACAGTGAATTTTTGTGCCAGGAACACTGAACAACTAATATGTAGAATAAATTTCAGTGACAGAAAGACATTAAGTACTTGAAGCGATATCAGTACAGCTACAATAACACAAAACAGAATTAGAAGAATGTCTACAAAAATGTATGTGAAATGCCAGTCTTCCAATAGAACTGAGAATTTATGGTACAAACAACTAGAAACCCAGAGAATTATAAGCCATCATCTCAGTCATTTCTAAAAGTCTAAGATGAACTGAGGCACTAAGAAAATGAAAGAATAACACATAAGTCTGTATATGACCATGTAACCCCAAGGACTAGATGTCTGAAGTTATGAAGTACTAGAACTGAAGACTGATACATCAGTTACATTAACCTGTAGCTATTGCCTACAAGATCTGGCAGTGCAGAAGAGAGATGAGGATGGAAAAGGAGCATTCATACAAAGAATGATAACCAATATTTTGAAAAATGAGGTGCTGACCTTTACAAGATGAACATGGAGCAACAAGGCTTATGAGCAATTCTGTTCACAAAACCATTTTATATAGTTTCTGAAAGCCCAAATATGTTATATAGATTCAATCTAAAAATTTCTGGTTGGGCATATCACATGACAGTTTACTTAGACAGACTTCACTGATGAACCAGTCAATTAATTATGATTCATTAACTGGGTCATTATAAAATACTACTGCATCTTTGTGTACATGAGTCTTAGTTATTTGAAACAATAAGGATGTTGCTAAATTGAAATTTCCCTTGAAAAGACAAAAGGGCAAGCTATATTTACATAACATATTTTGTACTTTTAAAAATATAGCAATCTAATCTCTTTACTCTGAAAAGTGAATTCTGAACCTATTCTTCATAAATTTCCCTTTGACCAATATTATCAACCAAATAGATGAGAATTTGACAAGGAAATACATATTTTGTCAAGTACTATATATATTAAAGTCAAGAAAATGAAAAAAGATCAAAATAGAGCATCTGAGAAAATTATGATAAATTAAAATGATATTTATTTTTGATGAAGTGATTATGACTCAGGATAAAATTTTCTAAATTGCCTAACATCCATATTTCAAACATATTTAGGCACCTCTGGATGGAAAAAGGGCAGCTGGGGCAATTTCCAAAATGTTCTAAGCAGATTCGATATCTAAATCCCAGTGTTTTCAATTGAATGAATTTAAATCTATGTATATTAGATATCTAAACTTCTTAGGGAGTTTTGAAAATTTCAGAAGTTGCCTATCTGCACCTTTAGGTGTCTAAATACACTAGAACAGTGGTGGGCAACCTGCAGCTCATGGGCTGCACATGGATGGTCAGGATGAGCTTCTGGAGGGCTTCCAGACAGATCGTTTACCTTTCATCCACAAGTACAGCTCTCTGCAACTCCCATTAGCTGCATTTCACTGTTCCTGGCCAATGGGAGCTTGTGATGGACCGGGCTGGGTCTGGGCACAGCTGAGGGTGTCCACTCATGGCAAATTGCTCAAACTCAGGGCTCCTTACAGCCCCAGACTGGAGACCTTTCCCAAATAGGCCACAAACCAGTCACACTGAGTGCTCCAGCTGCCTATCTGGCCAGCCTGAAGCCTCACGAGCAAAACCCCTCTGACACCCCAGCTCCCTCTGTGCCACAATCAGCCCTGGGCCTAACACACAGGTGAGGGGTTATAGAACCCAATCTTACCTACCCCGAATGGGCCCTTCTGGTCCCAAGAAACCAGCCCCAGTTCCCGGTCAATTTACACTCTGGATCTTACTCACAAGATCACTCTGGGCCAATCCTTTAGAATCTAAAATCTAAAGGTTTATTACTAAAAGAAAGAAAAGCATGAGAGTAAAGTAGTTAAGGAGAATACATTACATGCATCGAATTACCCAATTCTCAATACAGGCTCTTAGCAGAGATGTTATAAACTGCAACCTTAAAAGTCTCTGATGTACATCCTATGTCAGGATGGGTCCACAGTTCTTTCCGGCTCGCTGTTCCTTGCAAGGCTGCATCTGGAATCAGTAGCTGAACAGAAGACAAGATGGAGATTGCCACATGGCATTTTATATCCATCCCTGGTCTCTTCCAAGCTGGAGCAGGTCACATGGCCCAGTGACCTATCCTTGTGTCCCAAGTCAGAAATCATTATTCTGGCTGGTCTGCAGGTTCCAGACACATTCCTCAGGTGTGTATTGGCACCTAGAGATTCATTGTCCCTGGAGCATTGCTAATTAGCATAGCCACTGGCTGAACATTCTTTGCCCATTGCTCTGTCTCAGACTGCGAATTTTCCAGCATAAGCACAGAATACATATTTATAACTCCACATACAGATATTGTACAAACACATGAATAGCATATACAGATTCAGTATAACATAAGCTTTCATTTGATACCTCACATGGCCCCCTTCGTACAGACTTTCGGGTAAGCCCCCCCCCCCCATGGGTGCAGCAATGATCTTTAAAATCCAATAACGTGACAGAGCTGCAGGAAGCCACTGCTGGCCACTGCTTCCCACAGATCCCATTATGTGGGAAAAGCAAACCATGGTCAGGGAGAGATGCAGGTGGCAGTACCTGTGGATGCAAAGTAAACAACCTGTCTGGGGACCCAAC
Organism: Pelochelys cantorii; assembly: GCA_032595735.1. Classification (NCBI taxonomy): domain Eukaryota; kingdom Metazoa; phylum Chordata; order Testudines; family Trionychidae; genus Pelochelys; species Pelochelys cantorii. The sequence continues at coordinate 93,310,643 of CM064326.1, forward strand.
AGAGTAGTACGGTAATGAGCCATGTGCAGTCCATGGGCTACAAGTTGCCCACCACTGCACTAGAAAATCTGAATCTTAAGCACCAGCATCTCATTGAATTTCAATGCAACTTATTTTGCTTAAATACTACTTTTCTGACCATTCTTTTCAGAACTTCCAGAGAAACCAAAATCAGTTATTTAGACCTATATGAATAAAAAGGATCTTCATTTAGGCAACATAGGTCAAATTAATATCAAAATCAACAGAACAGAGAATTAGAATCAGTTTTCCTTTTGTGAAAAGGTTTTAATTTATTATAGTTTTATTCGCTAATAAATAATTGTAACACCCAACGTTAAATGCATTTTTATATATGCTTATGTAACCCATGTCAGATATAATTCCCCAAACACATTGATGCCAATTGAAACATCCTGTTTTCTTTGGTGAGAACTTGATTGAACCCACAAGTTAGAAATACATTTTACAAGCTATGTATTCAGTACAAACTGCCTACATTCAATCTTTACTCTTATTGAATTTGATGTTTTAAAAAGTAGGAACCCATTCCTGAGTACCTCAAAAAATGAGGTTTATAGGACCTTGCACAAAACAGGGTTTTTCTGACAAATGGCCCTGTCTATACAGGAGGGCTTTTTAGTGCAAAAACCTCTTCCACAAAAAGGATCAGAAGAGAATATGCAAATGAGAGTGCAAAATTTGCAAATGAGCGTTCCATTTGCATTTCCTCTTCTGACAAACTGCTGCAAGGTAGACACAGCCTAAGGCTACGTCTACACTGCAGGCTTCTTGCGCAAGAACTGTTTTGCGCAAGAGTTCTTGTGCAAAAGGTCTTCTAGAAGAGCGTGTCCACACTGCCATGTGTTTTTGCGCAAGAGATGTGCTTTTGCACAAGAGTGTCCATGGCAGTGTGGACGCTTTCTTGTGCAAGAAAGCTCTGATGGCCATTTTAGCCATAGGAGTTTCTTGCGCAAGAAAATCATGTTGCCTGTCTACACTGCCTTCTTGTGGAAGAGCTCTTGCGCAAGAGGGCTTTTTCCTTGTGGGGAGAGGAATAACTCTTCCAGAAGAAGCCCTGTTTTCTGATGCTGTACTGTAAATTTACTTGGGCAAGAAAGTGCATGCAGTGTAGACGTAGCCTTTAGAGTGTAGTAGTTAGTTGTGATTTTGATGGTGCTTTACCAAATCCTTCAATAACTCCAGTGCCTGAAGTTTTCACCAAGGAAGAGTGAAAATTTGTTCATAAAGCTTTGGGTTAGAGTAGGAATATGGAATACAACTAGTATGTATAAAGTTAAGCTTGCTGTTATGACTAAAGAACTGAAAAGACATATGATACATGTAAATGGAACAGCAGAGCTATGATGAAATGGTAGGGGCCATTTCATGATGATGGATAGACACATAGTGTAATACTCAGTATCTGACCAAATTTAGCATAATCAAGGAGACATCAAAGTGTGAATATAACCTGACCAGTGAGAGATTAATTCTCATGATTCTTCAAGCCAAGCCAGTCAACATGTTGATCTTACACGTTTATTCTGCTATGAAAGGAGCTGATGTCATGCCATATGAAGCCATTATTTGAATGGCTTGAAAAGTCACTAATTGAAAAGCCACGCAAATATATTTCCTTTGTTTTGGAGAACCTGAATGCAAATGTTGGAGCTGTGAGTTCCCATAGGGTCTTGGATTACAAGAAGAGAGATGAAGATATTTAGTTGTGTTATACTGCTCTAAACAAATGGGTATTACACACATCATCTTTACTCAAAACCATATATGTTGGTCAAATGACAATATGACAAAGAACCAAATTGACTATATAATAATACAACAATGTTGGAGATGAAACATCCAAAAGATAAAGACTTTCCTGAGTGCAAACTCTTAGTTTCGAAGATCACATTAACTCTTAGCTTCGAAGATCACATTTAAATTTAAAATGGTTAAAGGCAAGTCCACTATGTTTGAGTAAGTCCAGAATAGGTGAAAATTGTATGCCTCTTGTCCAGAGTGGGTTTGGAGCACTGTCACAGGTGAAAGAAAAGAACAATGAACTTTGGAATAAAATGATCATGCTTGCAGCCACAAAATCACACATCCCTCACCCCCCCCCAAAAAGCTTCAGAGGGGTATCCGAGTTAGTCTGTAACCGGAAAAACTTAAAACAACAGCAACAACAACAACATATAGTCTTGCAGCACCTGTAGAAGGTATCAAGAGCTTTTGTGGGCACCACCCACTTCTTCAGATGAATAACGTTATTAAAGGCCCAGTTTCAAAATAAATAGGGGATGGGATGGAGAGAGAAGGAAAATAATTGAAAAAAAAAAGTCAAGTAGGGTTCATCTACACTGCAACGGTATTTTGAAATAGCTAATGCTATTCTGATTTGTGTCCTTTAATTCTTTCCCGTAGAGACTGTCCAGTTTGTCTAATATACATGGCAGAGGGGGATTGCTGGCATTTGAGGGCATAGATCATATTAGTGGATGTGCAGGTAATGATCCTCTGATGTGGTGGCTGATGTGGTTAGGTCCTATAATGATATCACTTGTATAGTTGTGTGGACAGAGTTTACATCTGGATTAATTACAGGGACCGGTTCCTGGATGATTATGATGAAGGTGTGCTGAGTGGTTACTGGAAAAAAAATTGTTTGAGGTTAGGGAGTTGTTTGTAGGTGAGGATTGGCCTGTCCCCCAAATCCTGTGAGAGTGAGGGGTCATTTTCCAGGATAGGTTGTAGATTGTTGATAATGTGCTGGACGGGTTTAAGTTCTGGGCTGTAGGTGATGACAAGTGGTGTTCTGTTGTTTTCTTTTCTTGGCCTGTCTTGAAGTAATTCATGTCTGGGTACTCTTCTGGCTCTGTCAATCTGTTTTTTCACTTTTCCGGGTGGGTATTTCAGTTTTAAGAATGCCTTATATAGATCTTGTAGGTGTTTGTCTCTGTCTGTGGGATTGGAGCAAATCCAGTTGTATTTAGGACTTGGCTGTAAACAATAGATTGAGAAATGGTCTTGGGTGGAAACTAGAGGCATGAAAGTAAGTGTAATGGCTGGTAGGTTTCCGGTATAAGGTAATGGAAATGTGTCCATCATGTAATTGTACTATAGTTTCAAGGAAGTGGATCTCTCATGTGGACTGGTCCAGGCTAAGGTTGATGGTGGGGTGAAATTTTTTGAAATCCCTGTGAAATTCTTCAAGGGTCTCTTTCCTTTGGGTCCATATGATGAAGATCTCATCAATGTAGAGTAGTAGTAGAATAGAGTAGTAGAGTAAAGCTGTTAGGGGGTGAGAGCTGAGGAAACGTTGTTCAAGGTCAGCCATAAAATGTTGGCATATTGAGGGGCCATTCAGCTGCTTATGGCTGTGCCGCTGACATGAAGATATAAATTGTCTCCAAATCAGAAATAGTTGTGTGTGAGGACAAAGTTGCAGAGCTCTGTAACCAGGTGTGCAGTGCTGTCATCAGGGATGGTGTTCCTGACAGCCTGTAATTTCTCTTTGTGTGGTGCAATATTGGTGGTGTAATGTTCTACATCTATGGTGGCCAGGATGGTGTTTTTAGGAAGATTACTGATGTTCTGTAGTTTCCTCAGGAAGTCGGTGGTGTCTCGAAGATAGCTAGGTGTGCTGGCAGCGTAGGGTCTGAGGAGAGAAACAATTTAGCCAAACAACGCTGTTGTAAGTGTGCCTATGCTTGAGATGATGGGTCATCCGGGACTTCCAGGTTTGTGTATATTAGGTAGCAGATAGAAAACTCCTGGCTGGGGATAAGAGGAGTGTTTGTGTGGATATGGTCCTAAGTAGTATCAGGGAGCTACATGAGCAGTTGTTTTATGGGTTTTTCAGTATTCTTTAGAGTCTCCTCTAGAAGCCTGTAGAATCTGGTTTTGGCAAGTTGTCTGTTTGCTTCCCCTTCACAATCTGTTCTGTTCGTGATGACTACAGTGCCCCCTTTGTCAGCCTCTTTGATTATGATGTTAGAATTGTTTTTGAGGATGTTTATAACATTGCATTCTGCATGACTGAGGTTTTATGTTATATGTTGTTTGCTGACAATGTCAGCCCGTGCACTTTTGCAGAAATAATCAAAGTCAGCAATGGCTCATTCCATGTGCTGACTGAAAAGTTGTTTGAGCTGGTGGAACAATAACACAAAGTGGAAAAGCATAGTTTAAACTTTAGTTACTGAAGAATGAAGGAGATTCTATAAGGAACAGAGAAGATATTTCCTGAGAGAGACTTGATGAGACAAGAGCTCATGCATAATAGCAAAATGCACAGAACTTGACAACTGCAAAGAGCAATAATACAAAAGATAAGCTCACAGTAGTTACTTACCAGAAAATTTGTCCCACAATCAAACACAATAAAAGATCATGATGGCAACATCCTCACTGAAGGCAATGACATCAAATAATGGGGTTGCAATTACCATATCAATCAGCATTCTCTCTAGAGCCACTCACAACACAGGATAACAGAAAGGAGACTAAAGATCTCATCAGCACTGCGAGATAAAGTGGTGTGTGCTATTATGAAAATGAAGCTGAGAAAGCATCAGGGGTAGATAGTAGACTGGCAAATCTATTGTAGATTGACAAATATGATGTAGCTCTTATGTGGAATGTCTGCAATGAAATACATGTAACCCTTCTGGAACCGGCAGCAACTAGGGTTGGGTTCAATATCTTGGGGTTCCCCTTCAACAATACAGCACAGAATTGGCATGAAACACCCATCCAGGAATCTGGGAAATTATGCACCTGATTGTGTCTAAGAGGCAATAGTACCTGACTGCAAGCACAAAGACTGAGAATAGAAAAGAAACTGTTAATGAAAGAAGGGGAGTCATCCAACATTAATTAGGGAAAATGGCACAAGTAGGATTAGTAAACATAAAATTGAGCAGCACACCCTCTTTGGAATACAGGAGCAGAGTCTTGTGCCTCAGGTTCTTGAGTTCTACAACCAAATGATCCCTCACCATACCCCTGCCTGAAGAGGTCACTCCAAAGTGAACCTCACTTGCTAAGCAGAGGGTAGAGATGCCAAATCGTAGTGAAGGAAAAAGAAAAAGAGGGACAGGAATTATTACCTGTTGGTGTGGACTCTATGTAAGGAGTCCAAGATTTCTTTTGACTCTTTGATGTTTAAAAGACAGCTGATCAGACTCAAATGAGAGTTCTTGTTTTTTTAATCCCCAGTGACTAATAAAGCTGAAATCATTAATATTCAGGTACTGTGCCTTAGATATGGTGTGGGACAGTGCTGCAGTGACAATGCTAACAATACAGTGACAAGGTTGTCCAGTCTTCATGAATAGTGAGGTCTCTGCTACCTGATGAAATCTCTGAGTTCTGGATCACTAAGTGGCAAATCAACAGAATATTACATTCCAACCAAGGATGCTGGGAGAGGGACAACAGCAATATCAGCAGTCAACAACCACAGAGTGAATGATGATGAAGCTGCAGAGGGAATGGCAGTAGATCTGGTTAGAAGCAGCAGAGTGAATAGTAGCAATTGTGAGGCCAATGCAATTGTGAGGCCAATGCATTGCTCAATGCTTCTTTCCCCTTCCCCTGAATCCCTGTCCTGGAAAGTAAACTCTGAACTCTGGGTCTTCACTGATCAAAGACAACAATTGCGAGCAGGGTGCGGTGGATGTGTTAAAGGAGCATTTGTTTTTCAGATTTCACACCAGAAGATGAGAAACTTAGGCACAGAATGCTTCCCAGCAGACTTGGGGAAGAGGGGGGAAGGGCTCTCATTTACATATGCCTAAAATAGTATTGTACTTTTTCCCCCATTTAACTCCAGGTTGCATTTTCCTTCATGGGAAATGTTTTCTTTTCTATGTAAAGAGAGGAAAAGTATTGTGCCTTAGAGGTACCCACAGATTTGATTTTTCCAGTGGCTGTGTAAGGACTTGAGCCAGTTGTGTGTTATATTATTAAGAGGAATTCCTAGATTTTGAATCAAACCTTTGTTGCTACCAACTCTACATGGCAGAAAGGTTACATTTCAGTCTCACTTTTTACTTGTTTTAAGTTTTTTTATACTGGTCACCCAATTTATCAGGTAGGTAGGTATCACATGTTCTCATATCCATGAATGCTATGCTTGTTATTCTTTTGTCTTGAGGGGATTAGCTATTTTATTCTTATTTTTGTTATAATCTAATCTTTGTCATTGAATGCATTTATTGTGCCAGGTGTTTGAGATTGTTTAATTACTCCAGTAATGATAGCTTATTCAATTTTTTCTTCTAATTTATTTTTAGACAGTTTGCCCACGTTTACTATAAACATATTCTTGCTTCTCATGAACCACTCCCAGAGAATAGATATCAATGGTTCAAAGTCATGTTGGAAGGACATCATGAATGGAGTTCCACAGGGCTCACTTTAGTGACTGGTTCTGTTCAATATCTTCATTAGCAATTTAGATAATGGCATAGAGAGAACACTTTGTAAGTTTGCAGATAGTACCAAGCTGGGAGGTGTGGCAAATGCTTTGGAGGATAGAATTATGATTCAAAAAGATCCAGACAAACTGGTCAAAATGGTCTGAGGTAAATAGGATGAAATTCAACAGGGACAAATGCAAAGTACTTCATTTAGAATGAAAAAATCAAAATGGGAAATTACCATCTAGGAAGGTATCCTGCAGAAAGAGATCTAGCGGTCTTAGTGGACCACAAACTAAATTTGAGTCAACAATGTGACTCTGTTACAAAAAAAGCTAACTTTGTTATGGGATGTATTAACAGCAATACTGTAAACAAAACACTAGAGGCATTTCTTCTGCTCTACTCTCTGGTGATTAGGTCTCAACTGGAGCGTTATGTCCAGTTCTGAATACCACATTTCAGGAAAGAGGTGGTCAAATTGGGGGAGGTCCAGAAAAGAGCAACCAACAGGATTAAAGGTCTAGAAAACATGACCTAGGAAAGATGATTGAAAGGGTTTGGTCTGGAGAAAAGAAAACTGAGAGGGAACATGATAACAGCTTTCAAGTACCTAACAGATAGTTACAAAGAAAATGGAAAAATAGTCTCTTTACCCTCTGATGATAGAACAAGAAGCAATGGGCTTAAATTGAAGCAATGAAGGTATAGGTTGTATTCTTCATTAAACTTCCCAACTATCAGGGTGGTAAAGCACTAGAATAAATTGCTCAGAATGATTGTGAAATCTCCATCACTGGAGATTTTTAAAAGGAGGTTAGACAACAATATTATTATTATTAGATTATAATAATCTCATTCTATCAGAGTGGTCTAGATGGTGGTTGGAGTGCAGGAGATTGTATTTGATGACCTCTCAAAGTCCCTTCCAGGACTGTGACTCTATGAAAACATGTTAACATAGTACATGTTGCTTCACATCTTCAAAGCAATGTATAAATGGTAAGCACCAGACCCTGGCTATGTCAACATTTTTGTCCTGAAGATACATACACTGCATGCCTTATGGGCTATGTCTACACTACAGAGTTTTTTTCAGAAAAATGGCAATTTTTCTGAAAAAATCTTCACTTACTTTACGCACTGCAATTGTGTTCTTTTGAAAAAAAAATGAAAGAAAAGAGGGGTTTTTCTGACATTGGTAAACCTCTTTCTATAAGGAAGAAGCCTTTTTTCTGTGTGGATGCTGTCTTTTGAAAAAGATTCAGTGTGGATGCTATCTTTCGAAAAAGCAGATAGCTTTTTTGATGTGCTTTAGTGCATGGATGCTCTCTTTCAGAAGAAGTTTTTTCAGAAGATGTCTTCCGGAAAAACTTCTTCTGAAAGAAGCCTGCAGTCTAGATGTAGCCATGGTGAGACACTACTTAGAGGAATCAAAACATGCCAGAATCTGAGAATATGTAACCTACATGAGTCTGTAAACACCTAAGCAGTGTCTCCCCCAACTAGTGTTAGCTACATAGTGTATCACTGCCACCCTTATGCTGTAGCCTTTCTCCACTTTAGAGAAAGCCATCAGCAGTGAGGTAAAATGTGGGAAATGTAAACAGCAAGGAAAAAGCTCCAATAATGAGGAGTTGCCAGAGCCTTTCTCTGCTACAGTGAAAGACTGTGGTAGTGAGAAAGGACTATGGCTATAGGTACACAGCTGTCTCCTCCTACCAGAGCCTGTCACTTCCATATGTAACTGCCCACTTCAGTTTGCAGAGTCTGCTTTTCACAATGGCATGTATCCTTTATGCCACCACCAGTGTAAAAAAGGACTCTAACTCCTCTCATGCTGAGTGTTGAGAAAATTGTACTCCATGTGGAGCCAAGTAGTAATCAGTTTAGAAACAATGAGTAGTCCTGTGGCATCTTAGACACGAACAAAAATATATAGTATCATGAGCTTTTGTGGGTCCATGATACTAAATATATTTTTGTTAGTCTCAGAGCCCTGGTCTATACTAGGGAGTTATTTTGAAATAATTCCCCTTATTTCAAAGTAACAAGCAGAGCATGCACACTACCAAGACCATTATTTTGAAATAAGAGGCTGGTTATTTTGAAATAATCACTCCTGCTTTCCATGAGGAATAATGTTTATTTCAAAATAGTGGTAGTGTGGACGCTCTACTGCTGCTATTTTGAAATAACTACTCCCCAGAGTCATTCAAAGTAATTACTCCCCAGTGCTTCCTGAGGCTCTAAGTTGAGGCAGCACATCCACATGTAGGGAGCCTGCCTCAGACTAATTTCAAGGCTTCCCTGTAATGTGGACATGCTATTTCAAAATAGTTATTTCAGGAGTTATTATTTCTAAATAAGTTATTTTGAAATCATTTCCTAGTGTAGATATGCCCTAAGGTGCTGCAGGACTACTAATTGTTTTTAAAGTTACAGACTGCCCATCTGAGACTTTCTAATCAATTTAGGAATATGTTAAAAAAATCATTTCCTCACTAATCCTCACAATATTTTTGTGAGGTATGTATTGTAATTTAATATTATTATTCCTATATTGCATCTCAAAAAAAAATGAGACACAAACAGGAGAAATGACTTTCCTAATGTCACTCAGTAAATCTGTATCTCAGTAAGGATTAGAATTTAGTTATTTCTAGGTACTACTTTTACACTAAAGGTAGGATTTCTAAATACGCTTGGGCTATGTCTACACTGGCGCGATCTTGCACCAGAGATACGCAAATGAGGCTAAGCATGGAATATCGCAGAGCCTCATTTGCATAGCTAATGAGCTGCCATTTTTGCAGAAGAGGCTCTTGCGCCAGAAGGAGCTGTCTACACTGCCCCTTCTTGCGCAAGAAAAACCCTCTTGCGCAATGCCGCTACGCTGAGTATTTTCAGGAATAGCGGCATTGCGCAAGAGGGTTTTTCTAGCGCAAGAAGGGGCAGTGTAGACAGCTCCTTCTGGCACAAGAGCCTCTTCTGCAAAAATGGCAGCTCATTAGCTATGCAAATGAGGCTCTGCGATATTCCACGCTTAGCCTCATTTGCATATCTCTGGCGCAAGATCGCCCCAGTGTAGACACAGCCTTGGTGTTGCCTTACTTCAACCTCCATTTACTTCAATGACAACACAGTTAGACCAAGGGTAAGCACTTTTGAAATTTCTCTCCTCTAATCTTTACATTTTGGCCTCAAGCTTCTATTTTTTGCCCATCTAAAACTCCCACTGGTTTTAATGGAATTTTGGAGAGTTCAAGAAACACAAAATGACGTCATTCCAATGAAAATAAAAGCTAAAGTTTGAAAAATATCCTAGTTCATCTCACTTCTTTATGTAACCACCACCAGGCAGATTTGAACCTGGGACCTCTGAAGTGGAATATAGGAGCCTCTACCTGCTGAACTAAAAGCCACCTTACTCCCAACCCACCCTGCAGAGGTCTCTCAATCTTAACTGTTGCTGTGCTCTAAGTGCCTCTGTACAGTAACCACACTAGATGTGTGGGTTACACTTGCTCTGACACAGGCTATGTGATCATAAGAACATAAGATCTTGTCAAAGACTGTTGAAGTCTAATAATACAGTAACGGGGGCCATATAAGTACCAGTGATTAGATTCATAGTCCTTCCAAGAACATGTTTGGCGGGATGCACAAGGCTGTGTGCTTTCTTTGGAGTGACACCTTGCAAACTGACAGCTTCACATCAGAAATGTCTACCAGATTTTGTTCTGGTGCTAGGAGGGTTAAGAGACTACATAGAACCATTGATGTCACTCGGGGTTCTTTAGGAAGACTGATTTCTTCAGTTGAGGATTGCCTCAGACAGCAATGTCTCATCCCCAATGTCACTCTGCGGTGATCTCCACTCACAGTGGAGGAGCTGAAATAATAGACTCTGTCTCTTAGGTGGTTGGGTGGGAATTGACAGGCATGAAACCCTTGTGGACTTATCACTCAGGATGGAACTGTGGCTGTGCTTCATGCTCACAATGCAGCAAACTCAGGAATCTTGCATACTGACTATTTGCAATAAAGAAAAAACAATGTATTGGAGTTGGGGAACAGAGCAGGGAAGAAGGTTGTTGCAGCTGTGCTTTGGGGCGGCAGGCTCTCAGTGTATAACTATATCCCTCTCTTCCCAACTGGGGTGATTATCCCCTTTTAAAATATTATCTGCCCATTGCTCCTGTACTGAATTTTACCACAAAAGAAATACAATGCAGTACAAAATGTGAGGGTGTATCAGTGGAAGCAAATATAAACTTTATACCAGTGGTCACCAACCAGTAGGTCGGGATCTAATGGTAGATCTTGGAGCCTCTGACAGGTGAGCCTGACCGGTTTGGCCAAGAGGCTATCAAGCACAGAACTTCAGCTGCCCCTCCCCCCTCTGCTGTGCACCTCCTGCCCTTTGCCTTGGAGCTGTCCCCCCACCCCGAGAGCCTCCTGCTTGCTGTACAGAGTAGGGAAGGGAGAGGAGGGGACACTGATGTCAGGGTACCCCTTCTTCCACCCTGTATTCTAGCTCCACAGAATGGAGGGGGAGGGGCACAATAGGGCTTGTGATGGAGGGAGTTTGTTGGCTGGTTTGGAGAGTCATGCAGAGCCAGGGCAGGGGTAAGCCTGCCTTAGGCCCACTGCATCACCACCCAGGAGCCACCTGAGGTAAGCTGGAGCCAGCTCTGAACCCCTGCCCCAGTCGTGAACCCCCTCCTGCACACCAACCCCCCAGCCCTGAGCCCCCTGAAATCAAACTTCCTCCCCAAGCCTGCAGCCTGAACTCCCTCCTGCACCCCCACTCCCTTCCCCAGTCTCAGATCAGAACCCCTCTCACACTCCAAATCCCTTAGCTCAGGACCCCCACCCTCTGCCCCTACCTGGTGAAAGGGAGGGAGAATGGGTGAGGGAGGGAAGATGGAGCAAGCAGGGTCAGGACCTCAGAGAAGGGCACAGGTATTTGTGTTTGAGGTAGATCTTACGTTGCACTTTAATTAAAAAAGTGACCTTGTGCTTAAAAAGGTTGGAGACCGCTGCTTTATAGGGTATTTTCATGAACTATCAGTTTAATTGTTCACCTCAGCGGCTCACTACAGTTCTCAGTCTAAAATCTTTACTTCAGGGGCAAGCCATAGTCTGTTTTAGCCATGCTCATCATTGGCATAGCAGGGGGGAAATCTCCTTGTAACTAAGGCACCTCCAGATGTGGAGCAACAGACTAGGTTTCTTAACTCAGCCTCTCCCCCTCTAGCAGGGGTTGACCTCCCTCAGATTTATGGGGCTTAAAGGGGATATTTCTTGGGCAGAGCTGTCCCTACCCCTCACACCTGTACCTTCAGGGTTTCCTCCTGATACCTGACAGCAACTCTACAGTTCCTGCTCTACAGCAGCATATCCTCCTCCCACTTTGGGCAAGGTGAGCAAGGTGGATGCCCCATGCCTTCAGCACCCCATGCTACCCAACCAACCACTTGCTCATTAGGAGCCACCTAGCCATTCAGCACAGCCACACACAACCTTTGGCCAGGCCTGTGTGTGCACAGCTAAATTGACTAAGGGGGAGGATTTTAACCTGTTCCAACTAGTCCCTGATTGGCTCCAGGTGTCCCAATCAAACTTAACTATCTCAATGGGTTCTAGCAGGTTCTAGATTGCCTCCAGGTATCCTAATTAACTTGGGATAGACCTTGTTAGGTTACAAGGGAAACAGGGACTGGTTCACCTGGGGCTAATATAGCTACTTTCTGATACTTTCCTGAAGTTATCTGAACAGATCCTGTCACTATATATATATAACAGAATAGTATTCATGTTCACACTTCTCCAACTATAAACTAAGTAAGACCAACAACATATAGATCACTGTAAAGTCATGTTACGGAGACCAATACAACAAAAACAAATAAATTAAATATTATGTTTTTAATATATTTAATTCACAGTCATAATTATTCATGGCGCTATAGGCTGTGTGTTGATGATTCAGTTTGTGGCACACTCAGCATTACTATTTTTGCCTGATATGCTGTCCTTATGAATGAAAAAAGACTGAGATTTTAACTATGTGCAGTCATTAAATATCACATGGATTGTTTCACAAGATATTGGATATTGTAATAATCAAGATGCCAAATATAAAAATCTTGAAAGAATAAAAATATTTTAAAATCAGAATATATTTTTTCTATTTATTGTTTCAACCCCGTCCAGCTGCTTAAGAATGATTTCAGCACTGTCCAAGACATTCTAAATAGTATCCTCATGCTTGTTTTGTGATCCTTTTGCTGGGAAATGCCATGCTCGTGAAAAGACTGAAAGAATGGGGATAATTGTTAACATCATTTCTGGACAGTGTCCAGACTACTAATGCTCCTTTCTCTGAGGCTTATAATTAATTATACTGGTTGGAGCTTGAAAGATTTATTTGAGGCTATTTGTTAAGCCTTGGTGCCTTCATTACTTTTCATATCCTTTAAATATACAACATAGAGGATGCATTTACTGCACCAAACTTGCTTTAAAGGGCTTTTATTGCATCTAGTCTTTGCAGAAGGCTCCCATAGTCTATGCAATGTGATGTTTTAACTGAAGCAGGATTCAGAAGGCACAAAGCTGAGAATATTTAACCACATATAAATTACTTCATTTGATACTTACCTGAAACTGTCACAGGCAATCTCTCTTTCTATAAAAGGTGGCAAGTCATTCAGATGAAAGGAGGCATATTCTGTGTCTTTAAGGAATGGAGATGAATACATAGATGACTATAGAATTACAATAGCTCCATTTCCCCCAGAATTTTCTAATTTAATATTTAAAATGCCTGACTCTTTGACAGATATACATTTACCTGAAGATAGCACATTCTAAAAGTTAATTTTGGATTCATGAATTCATTAATTTGATATTTATTATGGCATGGTATCTGTTTGTTTATTTGCCTTTGTTATGATTAGCATCATAGTGTAGTTATTACTTAGTTCATTACTTGCCTCTTTCGTTCAGGGAAATGAGATTTTATTTGCCTAAGCTACATGCTTTACATAAAAAAGGATTTCTTGCCACTTTATGCAAATCAAATGCTAAAGAATATAGAGATAAGGAAAATCAAGCATTATCCTCAAAAAAAGTTTACCGCTAAATTGAAGTAGAGTCATGCTTGACACAAGGGATATAAAGTTGCTAGTCAAAGCACTGTAAAACTAGGGTAAAGGGAATATGAAATCACACTTTAAGTTTTACATAAATAATATTAATGTAAAATGTGCCTATCAAAGTTCTATCTGGATCTGAAGGCTTTCAAAATATAATTATGAAACATTCACCTACTTCTTGGAAATGTGGAGAAATAACAGAGGATGGGAGGAAAGACTAATGTGCCAATATTTTAAAAGATAAATGGGATGGCCTATGTATTTTTAGACCAGCTCATGCCACATCAGTTCCAGACAAAGCCATTAAAAGCTGATGTAGGATGCACAATCAGAGTAAAATTAGAGGGCAGTAGAATAAATAATGCTAGTCAGAATGGTTTTGTGCAAAACAGAACTTGTAAAAAAATGGATGTTTTCTGATTAAAAGTTTGTTTGGCAAAAGTATATGTTGGCATAATATACTTTGACTTCTGTAATGAACTGAACTTAGTAGTTCACAATATTCTGATGACAAAAATTGCCACACAAAATGAATGTATCTCCTATTAAATGGATTTAAACCTGAATAATTGATAAAGAACTCAAAAGTAATTGTAAATGGGAAATAATAATCCAGTAGGAGCATTTCTAGTGGGTTCCCACAGAGATCTTATTCTTGACACAATGCTATTCAACATGTTTAATATTAAATAATTGCTTGCAAAGTTTGCAGATGACACAAAATTTGTAGAAGTGGTAAGGATAAGTTAAAAAAAAACCCTAAGCCTACTTGAACAACATATGTTTTAACACAGTCAAAAGCAGGTGCTATCTCTAGGATCAAAGAGGGTAAGTCATATTTACATGATGGGAAAAAGATTCTTGAAAGAGGGAGTATAAAGTGATGGAGACTGGAAGACTGTGAAAATGATCTAGTGTTGATGAGGGGACAGGTGTGCTCTCTATTTTGCCCCCCACCGCTTACACCTTTCATGTTTCCCATAGCTTCAGCTTGGAATCTATTCCTATATACAGATGGAAAGCTTTTATATTAAACACCAATTTTGATAGATGCCAGTCCCCAGCTGTATCTATTGGTCAAGATGGGTCAAGAAAGAGGCAAAGAAAGTAAAATTGTTATTTTGTTTAAACCACGATTCAGAATATGTTTGTAGTACTAGTGACTGCAAATGTTTCAGGTCAAAACATCCTAAAAAGTAAAAGATGGAAACATCACCATTTGCTTTTCACTCCAAAATACTCCAAAGTCTTTAGGGCTACATTCTTATCTTGATACAGATAAGTGCTAGTAGCTTTATATATATAGTCTACAAAACGTACACACACCCAGATGTGCGTGTGTGTTGTGGATTATAGCCATAAATATAAGAAAGAAGCCATTTTAGCTGTTTTAACATAGACATTCAGTTTAGAAAAGAGGAGACTGAGGGGGGATATGATAGAGGTATATAAAATCATGAGTGGTGTGGAGAGGGCCGATAAAGAAAAGTTATTTAATAGTTCCCTAAATAGAAGAACTAGAGGACACCAAATGAAATTAATGGGTAGCAGGTTTAAAACTAATAAAAGAAAGTTCTTCTTCACACAGCGTGTAGTCAGCCTGTGGAACTCCTTGCCAGAGGAGGCTGTGAAGGCTAGGACTAGAATAGAGTTTAAAGAGAAGCTAGATAATTTCATGGAGGTTAGGTCCATAAAAGGCTATTAGCCAGGGAATAAAATGGTGTCCTTGGCCTCTGTTTGTCAGAGGCTGGAGAAGGATGGCAGGAGACAAATCGCTTGATCATTGTCTTCGGTCCACCCTCTCTGGGGCACCTGGTGCTGGCCACTGTCGGCAGACAGGCTACTGGGCTAGATGGACCTTTGGTCTGACCCAGTACGGCCATTCTTATGTTCTTATGTTCTTATGACATTCATCAACCATTCATATAAGCCAAATAACCAATAAAATAATAATAACTGTAGATTTTCAGATAAATTTTCATGACCTGGGTTTATACAATTTAGCTTCAATTAGCTGCAAATTAAATGTTCAGTTGGTTCAGGATCCTCATTGGAAACCTAGTTTCAGTAAAAACTAAACATGGGGTCATTCCATTGACTTAAAGATTCTGATTCATGCTGATATCAGA
The DNA here is from genome assembly GCA_032595735.1 of Pelochelys cantorii. Lineage (NCBI taxonomy): Eukaryota > Metazoa > Chordata > Testudines > Trionychidae > Pelochelys > Pelochelys cantorii. Next base: position 93,326,366 of record CM064326.1, read on the forward strand.
ATCAGACACTGATCAGTCAAGAATCCAACAGACACCAACAGTGAAAGAAAATAAATTTGTAGTATCCACGTCTTAGAGGTGGATATCTACAATAAGTCTGAGAGAGTTTGTCTGCGTGTCTGCTTGTGTGTCTGTTTGTTCAAGAACTACTAAATGGTAAGATCTGGGACCCCCATATTTGGTATACAATGCAAGGTAAGGCTTTGGTTGTGCCAGGAAAACGGGATGTACTTGAAATGGGATTGTTATTCATAAAATCATACAGAAAAGAGACAGAATCACCAGGCAGGCAAAAGTGGCTTGCTGGGAGCGTGCTCCCCTATCCTAGGACTGCCCCAGCCCTGAGCCTCCTATGCTCGAGGCACACTTTATGGAATGGGAGGGTGAAGCTGGGGGTTGGGGTGAACATGGCCGGCTGTTCTCCTTTGTCAGAGACCAAGGGGAATGTTAACAGTTTGCTGCATTCCTCACTTTGACTGGAGAGTGCACAAGGCAGATGAACCTGGACCTGTCCCATCCAGGGGACATGCATCCCTCCCTCGTCTGTGCCCACTGGAGCTGCAATGGCCATAAAGAGGCACTAACCACCTAGCCCCAAGTTGCTGTGGTGAGAGAGGGCTGGGATACTCCTCTCTTCCCAGAGCAGTCTGAATACTGAACCCCTCATCCCCAGCCCCACCCCAGAGCAATGATTTAAATGAAGCATGTACACTTTCCAAAAAAAATTAGGCAATTGAGTTAAGGACCCAAGCAATGTCTTGTAAATATTCTAGCTTAAAATTCAGTCCACAAAGTAACATAAAACAAGGACAGCTATAATAATTTTTAAAAATCTGTTAAAGCTATTAAGACTGGAATACAAGAAAATACAATTTTCAGTTTAAGGATATTGACAGAAATTTATGTTTCCAATGTTAGTGCACGAAACTACTGTGAAAGGGAGTGAGTTATCTGAAAATTGAAGACATCAAAAGTTTGAGTAACCAATAGAAAAATAAAAGCAATGATAAAAGCAATGATAGACACACACTTATCATTTAAAATAAGTGTGTGTCTACAAATTTGCATAGTGCACTCATAATTTAAAATGTGTATATATTTTTGCAATATTTCTTATAAGCATTTTTGTGTACTATTAATTTCAATGACAGATGCAGAAAAATTACATTAGAGCAGAATATTTCTAGATTTGTCAGACATGAAGTATTAGTAGCTGCTGTTACATATGGGAAAGAGAAATGCATGTTTGAAACTGAAAATAACTATAGTTTTGAAACTTCTTTTTTCTTAAACTTAGCAAATAAATTAAAACCATGTTATTCCTTTGAAACCTATTTGAATGACTTTCCAGTTCAGAGTTGTAGCAAAATGGAAATATAATACCAGACATTATATAATTCCAACTTGCAAAAGGATCCAACAGGCTTTCTAGCAATTGTTTACTCATCAAAATACAGATCAGCTATGCATGACCTACTGATGAGTCGAGACTGCTAAAACTAGACTAGTCATCAAGAAGAACCCATGACAGCCTACGGTAAGACTATAGCATGATTTTCTGGTGTACTGAAACTCTAAAAAATTACAGGTTGTCACTTTAAATCCTAAGGGTTTTCCTGGTTGTGCTTGCAGGCTCGGGGCTGTTCAGGAAAATGTGCAATCTGGGTCTTTCAGCAGTCAATCTACCAGCAACTAGCCAACAGCAAGGTGGGGTGAATTGTGCCTCTGTGCCCTAGGGAACAACCTGTTTTGTCTCTCTTTATTTTTGTTCTTTTGTGTTATGGTTCTGGATTATAAGAAATAAAGTTGAGTTACATTGCAATCTACCAGAAAAACAAACTGTCATTTCTGTTTGTATGCTTTGAACGTAACAGATTTTAGAGAAGAGGTGGAAAAAAAGTGCACTCGTGTTCCAGCTACATTATAGCCTACAGTTCAACCACATGCTGACACTTCTCACTTGTGTGGACTTCTGTTTAACTTTATTACAGCTAAGCATATCATAGTCAAAGTACTCCTGCCTGATGTAGAAATGAGTCAATGGAATAGAGAGCAGGAAATGGCTAAGCACAAAGAGTATATAAGCTATTTGTCACAAAAGAGAGTTTGACAAGTGGTGAAATATAAATGCCTCAGGCACCATGTTACGTTAATAAGAGGAAATATAACATTGGCTGTCAGTCTTACGTGTCAATCTTCCAGACACTCGCATGCTTAACCTTATATATGTACTAGGTTACACGGTGTAAGGGCTTCTTGTATATACCAGTTTCAGAAGCATCCTCATATGTAATTTTACACAAACATATCTGTGTATAATCAATTACAAAAGGAGTCCTTTTGAAAGCATGGCAGTTAATTGTATCTTTTACAGACTTGAAGAGTTTAAGGTGCAGATGTTTAGTTTATCATGGAATTCTAGTACCGTGGTCTATGTTTAGAACTTTGTGTTTGTTACCTGTGATAACAGATTTTCAGATACCATGTTTGCCTTACCACATATCCTCACACCTTAGCATTGTGGTGCTCACTAATGGTTCTGACTTGACACAGTCATTTTTAGAGAGATTATTTTCTTCTTTCAGTAGGTGGTTAGTCCATTCCCCACCCACACATATAGCCAACTTTTCATTTTACTCTCTATTAGCACAGTAGGAGATAAAGAGTCCAGGATTATTAAAAGGTGATTCCATAGTTTGCAATGCTCATATTTCAAGTGACAAATTTTATGTTCAGGTATCTTTAAAGTTGTTTGATTATACAGCTGATCCCAATGATGTAGAAGTGTTTAATTCTTAATTTATGCTTGTTAAACTTACAATATTACATCAGCTATAAATTATTAATTACATATGTTACACACCCATACATATATATATTACACAATTTCCACATTTGCTTCCCTACCTTATTTGACTCTCAAATAAATAGAAAACAAATCACAGCTGAAGTCCTGATTCAAAAGAACATTATATTTTCAAATTGCCTAAAGGGCTGGTACAGTCTGTTACAGTTGCAAAGTTCCACCTACACCATATGAAATTATTTCTGGAGAATGACTGTTTAATCAATCAATATGACAATATACAAATATATTTAACTATTCAAATGCACTTTATGTACTATTTCTTTGATATGGAATTTGAAAAGCTTTCAGAAAAAATTCTAAATACCAGGAGTCATGTATTGATAAATAGCAACAAACGGCAGATTTGGAATTCTAGATTTTTTTAAATCTTCAGTCCAATGAGTTATCTTTCAAAAAATTCCATCCAAAGCTAAATGTAAAGGGAAATCAATTGTCTGATTTAAACGAAGTCAATTTTAAACTTAACAGTAAGGATGTCATATCTCCCTAAAATCATCACTTTTTGCCACTTAATATAACACACCTATGATAGTGAGATTGCTTTGCACCAATCTGGTGCTTAGCAAGTCAGTTAAAAATTATATCTTGATTGTATTATCTGGATAGAATGAGTGTTACAAAATTAAATAACTTAAGTAGTAGATTTAAAGCACTTTAATCCTGTTGGGATCAAGACAGTGTCCCCACCCTTCTTGTCAATGAAACAGATGCTTTGTGTTGCTACTGTTGCACAAAACAGATGGAAGAGCAAACAAATGAATCTGGCCCATCATTAGTAAAGAAGTTCTTGAACCTATCCCAGATTCTTAAAACCCAAACTGTTTAGAAATTTGGTTCCAGGTCCTAAATTTACATCTCTGACTGATCTCTAATTTCCTATCACAGGTCCCACTAACCAAGAATACTGATGTATCAAATACATATTTTAATCAATTATATCCTAAATAACATTCTCGGCTATAAATGATATTTCATACTTTGTATGTGCAAATTAACATCCATACTCCATTTTTCAGACTATGAAATGTACTTACCCCAACAGAGAACTTATTGTTTAATATCAATACCAAATATTTCCAAACACCATTAAATTATATATCACATCCAAAATCAGTCCCTAAGGCAAAAGCCTGAAGCGATATCTTACATCAGGGCTACTGAATATGTGGCCCACAGGCCACATGCAGCCCACAGTGCGGCTTGGGTTTATGCGGGGCTCGACACACGTCTCGGGGGGGATCCTTTGAACATGGCCTCCACTGGGAACATGCTCCACAACAGCAAGGTGTCTCCCAGGTGGGGTGAGCATTGAAAGACGCAAGCAGATGGGGTGGCTGAAACAGACGGGTACAAGGAGTCGGTGTTTCTAGCCCCCAGGGAGGAGGTGCAGGGAGCACTGGGGCATCGTGGGAACTGCTGGCTGCTCAGCCTTGTAAGCAGAGCCTGAGAGGTGCTGACTGGCTCATACCAGCCACCTTTGAGTCCAGCAACACGGTTTAAGGCTTAATCCTTGTATTCATGCCTGTCAGTGTGAAATAAGCTATTTGCATATTTTTGCATATAAATGTGCATGTATATGCAACCACACTTAAGTTGGAGCACTCAGCATGTGCTGTGTGTATCATTGTGGCCCCCGGGCTTCCAAAGTTGAGTAGCCCTGTCTTACATCATCCTTTAAACACCAGGGCTGCGTCTAGACTGGCATGAATTTGCGCAAATGCTTTTAACGGAAAAGTTTTCTGTTAAAAGTATTTGCGCAAGAGAGCATCTAGATTGGCATGGACACTTTTGCGCAAAAGCACTTTTTGCGCAAAAGCGTCCGTGGCCAATCTAGACGCGCTTTTGCGCAAGAAAGCCCCGATCGCCATTTTAGCCATCGGGGCTTTTTTGCACAAAACAAAACTGAGCTGTCTACACTGGCCCTTTTGCACAAAAGGTTTTGCGCAAAAGGACTTTTGCCCAAATGGGAGCGTCAAAGTATTTGCGCAAGAAGCACTGATTTCTTACATTAGAACATCAGTGCTCTTGCGCAAATTCAAGTGGCCAGTGTAGACAGCTGGCAAGTTTTTGCGCAAAAGTGGCCGCTTTTGCGGAAAAACTGGCCAGTCTAGACACAGCCCAGTAGACATAGAGCTGTAGCAAACCAGCAAGGGAGGCAAATTTACAACCTGAGCATCCTCAGCTCCAAACAACCTGCCAGCAGCTAATAAATATTTAAAATTCAGGAGCAGTATTAATTCTAGTCTCACAGAGCCAGAATCCAAAGCATCAAGAGTTTTAAAGATTGAAGTGAACTCCTTAAGTTGCGTTGAAAGCAATTGAAGAGTGAGTGTTCTCCATACGTAAATAGTGCAATATATGTCATTGTATGTTGTACAACACCAATGTCCCCAGCCCCTCCATCCTCTGCCTGCTGTAGCCTCACTCTGATATAAAAAGCTAAGCACTATGTAACTATTTTCCTGCAAAATATTTAATTTTGTAAAGGGCTTCATAATTTGTGTTCATCAGTGTTTTATTTATACTTACGTAGAATACAGAAAAAGAGGAAAATACAAACTTAACTGTACTTTTTCAGTATGCTAGTTCATGGTTAAGAGAAGACCGTTGTTTAGGCTGCTCTTGTATTTTCTTTTGCAGGGGAAGGTTGTTATAATTAATTTAAAAAGAAAAACAGAGTAAGTGTAACATGCACATACTGATAGTATTTCAACTCAAATCATTTCACTCTTAGCTGGAGGCCTGACATAAACGTTGACCAGGAAGAGTGACAGATAAGATCTCTGCAGAATTCTGGACAAGAGAGCCCTCTGGGCTGATGAACAATTATTAAATACCCCCTTCTGAGATTTTGCTAGGAGGAGAGAAGAACTATTTAAGAGTGACCTCATTTGCCTCAACTTAGGTTGACAGTTATTAACTAGTTCTTGATAACCTAAATGTATACAGAGTACTTTGCTTTAATAATGAAGAATAATCTAGTTACAGATAATTTCAGATCTGTAATTAGATTATTTTTGTTTGTAATTTTGTGTTTTATACAGCCATATAAACTGGCCTATTAAGTCAGCTATGTAAAGTCCTATTGATGAGAATCAGAGTTAAAGCCATCTTAACAGGTTCAATTTGGGCAAAATTATAGATATTTTAAAAGGATAAATCACATTAGATCTTTGTGTTCAACTCCTGTCTGTGCAAAAGACCCATAGAAAATATATCTGTGTTGTATATAAACATAGTGAGCAATGGGGTTTCTATTGCTTCTTTTTGGAGACTATGCCACAACCTGATAACTATCAATTGGATATTTGGCTTAATGTATTTTCTTATATTTGTCCATTGTTATTATGTGTACCTCATTTTTGTTTCTGTTTAGTGTTCACATCTTTGAAATACTTAAAGTCTGTTGCAAGCATCAATCTTCCCATTTGGTTCTTTAGGGCAATGTTCCTTAATGGTCTCTTTATCCCTAGACTATATCTACACTACAATCTTCAGTCTATCTATGATAGGTAGACTGACAGCCACCACATTAATGCATGGCTATACTCCTTCTGCAGTGGTGCACATTTTCATCAGGAACACTTTTACTAACTGAACAGGGGCAATGGGGCGAGGGGGGCACAGAGAGCCAGGGATAAGAAACTGGAATCATAAACTACCGCTGAGAAGCAAGGATCCTGTTCAGAAGGAAGACAAATTAGGATGAAAATAATTATGCTTATAAAAGTTTGTTTTCACCCTGTGGGTATCTAGTTCCCAGTGAAACGTAAGTCTGTCTTGTTTGCTTGTTTGTAGTCTTTGTTAGTATTTTTGCTGCCTTTCTGTGGCTCACTGCTTATTTTGCTCCTGGAAACCATTACACACTTTTAATTACAACTCATGTTGTTTGACAGTTTACATGTCTCACATTTCTTTCCATTGGTTCAAAAGTTACTCTGTGTTCTGAACCCAGGTTTTAGTCTGACAAAGATAATTAAGACTCTCAAAGTAATTAAAAAAAAACCCCTAACTTTCTTCTCTGTAGTTTGCAACAAGTTATGTAATCTAGAAAAGTCAGGAATTATTAAAACTTTTTAAAAATATTGTTTCACAAGGAATGTTTTATTTCTAGCCTAGTTATTTGATGCAGGTCAGTTCAATGAACTGGTTTGTGTTAAATGGGTCACTTGAGACGATCACAGAAATTACAATGTATGTTTTAAGCTACCATTGATTGTAGGACAGTGCAAAGGAAAAGAAGACTATTGTCTCAATTTTGCCTAACTCTACCTCAAAGAATTGAGAAAATTGCACATCATTACAAACTGACAGAGATGAAACTGTCACATTTTTTCTCAGAGCATATACTATACCCCTATAAAAAATGTTTTGAAGGGTATGTCTACACAGTAGCATGTACCTTGAAATAAGCTACACAATTTGAGTTATGCAAATTGCATAGCTTATTTTGAAATAGCTTATTTTGAAATTTGGCGCTGTTTACACAGTGCTAATTTCAAAATAAATTGCTATTCCTGAGTCTTCCTTAATCCTCATGCAACGAGGTTTACAGGAAGCCAGAATAAGAAGCCCGTTATTTCGAATGTATTACAGTATAATAGACGTTATCCCAAAATAGCACCACTGTGTAGATGTACCCAAAGGGATTAAAAAATATTATATGTGCCTAGTTTTTTTGACTTTCACTAAGAGCCAAATACTTCTATCTCCCCTTTTAACCCAGGTGGATAACCAAAAGTCAGAGTCTTCTGGATTGTTTTTCATAGGAGAAGAAATTCATTGTGAAATCAGGTATTATTTTGATAAATCTTCTTCATTTACAAATAATGTACATATCATGCATCATAAAGTATTGTTTCCCTAAACATGTTTAGGAATCAAGCAGCAGGAACTTTTTGTTAATACTCAAAGTTCCAAGCAAGGTTCCCTTTGATCTTTTCCTTTCATGTGTGAAATATTTTATTATGTGCACAGAGGCTTATGTGAATACCTAGTAGAAACAAAACAAAACAAAACAAAACAACCCTAGCTGTGGGCACACAAGCACACACCTTACAGGGAACACTGGTTCCAATCCTCTTTCCAGACAGCACTTTCCCTAAAAGTTCTCTTAATTTTTTCTTATAGTCATGCTCCAAATCCTTATATGGCTGTCTCTGTAATATATTCATGTCTGTTTTCACCTCCCCCAGACAACACATACACACACTTAAACTCACACACACACACACACACACACACACACACACACACACTTAAACTCACACACACACACACACACACACACACACACACGCACACACACACATTATAATGAATCCCACACATCTGCCTTTATTATCAACCCCCAGAAAATAACAAAGCTCCAACTGAGACTTTGCACATGGCCTCTATTTCAGGAGGAGGATCCTATTGTTTCAAGTTCCATGCTTTTTTGCATTTATGATTATATTCACCAGCTCCAGTGAAGAAGCTGATATTGCAAGATAAGATAAAAACACCAGTATTCTGTTTAATGTAGTTTACATGCAGCTAAATAATATTAAAAAGAGATGATAAAAGGCTTTATAAACATCACACACAGGTACTGAAGATAACAAAGAAAGGAAGATTTGGTTGTGGGAAAATGGAGAAAAGCTGTAGTCTAATGAATAATGTTGCAACAATACCAACAGAAGAAACAATTGAAAAAGCACTGTGAAAAGTTTAATGTATTAAAGCTGTCCAAAGAAGAGATTCACATTATTCACTATTATCTCTCAACAGAGTACCAAATCACACAGAGAAAGTGACACTCCAGTCATGCTATGTGTGCTGAATTCATTCATTATAGGGAAGGTTATTGGTCAAGATAAAAATCATAGTAAGACACCTCAAAAGTTATAATTGTACTAAAATATAACAAATATGCAATATTTTAATTTTTAAATTATTTGCTAATAGAATTTGAGACGCATCCAAAATATTTTACTTTACAATAAAAATATATTATTTAATATTTAGGTAATCGTCCTCAACCAATAAAAACCTATATGCTGTAATTATATAGTCAAATCTATAAAAAGTTGTTGAACCAGTAAAGAATTGGCCAGTGTGACAGGAAATATGTTTTATTTATCCATTTACATATTCTGGGAATCTGACCCTAAGACTTTTAATAAAAAAATCTCTGAAGTGTAAATTATGTCTCAGACAAACATATAAGTACATCATGGTTCTGAATGGCTGGCGACACCGCACACCCAGGGGCGGGGCCGCACATGCGCTGCGCGCCCGCTGCCCAGGGCGCAAGTATGGCTCCGTTCAGCACTGCTTCTGGCCATAGGCAGTGCCCTATCCCTACTCCCAATCCAGCCACCAGGGTGATGGAAAACAGTTACACTGCCCTGGCAATGTGAGATGAGAAGAAAGAGGAGTAGCCCAAGGCTAGGACATTTGCTGTCACCACTCCAGGAGGAAATGTAGGTTAATGGTGGCTAGAGACTCTCTTCTGAGCTGTATGGAGGAACCCATCTCTCACCCTGACATGACGTCCCAGGAGGTATGCTATCTTCCAGGGGCCCATATCCAGGACATAATGGAGAGATTGTCCAGGGTCATCCAGCCTTCTGAATACTACCTCATCCTACTCATCCATGTGGGCACTGCAAGATATGACCCTCAGCAGATATGAAGTGACTAGAGAGCTCTGGGTATGGGCCCAGGCAGAGATTGGACACTTAATTTAGTGAACGCCAGTGAAAATGTGGTAATTCAGAAGCTAAAGGAGGGAAACAACAAGTTAAAAATTACTTAGACATATTAGATATCTTCAAGTCACTAGGGCCTGATGAAATGCATCCTAGAATACTCAAGGAGCTGACTGAGGCTAAATAAGCCATTAGCTATTATCTTTGAAAATTTATAGAGTATAGGAGAGATTCCAGAAGACTGGAAAAGGGCAAATATAGTGTCTAATGCACTCAGAGTCATATCAGGGGAATAATAAATGGAGAGTGAAAACCTCAGTAAACTGCTACATATTGGATAACCACCTCACTCAGCTGATATGAGTGTCCTACCGCAGCACTGATAACTACTTAGAAGAGCAGCCTGGGAGCTTGCTTGACCAGCGCTTCCCCAGCTCTTCCTGACTTTCTCCAGCCCTGCTCTAAATCAGGAAGCCTCTAGCTTCTCTAGCAGCTAGGGCTCTCCTGCTCCCCACCCATAGCAAGAGTGAGTCTCTCACTTCTTCGCTCCTGGAGCCCTTATTTATACAGTCCACAGCTGGGCCCTAACTGGCCGCTATCTACTGCAGCTGCTTGCTCCATGGCTCCAGCCCTCCAGCCCTCACCCAGGGCTGTGTTTTAACCCTTTAAAGGGCCAGTATGGGGCAGATGCCCTTTCACATAGCACCATATATAAACTGAAGACTACTCTTGAACACCATCTATTTCTCTCTCACTGTCCAAAGGAAAGACAATCTAGAAAAATCAGCACTACAGTTGAATACCTATGGAAACATCTTCCAGATATGATGGTCTTGACCACTTTTGCTAATTCCCTGAATTCTAGCAATATTTTTAATTCACAACTGAAACTTTAATTATATATCCATAAATTATACATAGATAAAAATACATAAACCAATTAGGCTATGTAGTAGAATGTGAATATTTGCATCCAGAAGTTCTCTGCTTTGTACCTTGTGTAATAATTGACACTTGCACAGAAAGAGGACATGTCTAAGTCAGAGTTCAAGTGATGCTGAAACAATCTTGAATGCCATTCATTAGTGTTTTTGAGGGATACATAATGGTGTTCTGACACTTCTACTACTATTATTTACCGACAATGCCAGAAGAGTGTTCAACCTCATCTCTTTTTTTAGGATGGGAACACTAGTCTAACAGAATATTTAGTTTGTGTCAAGCTGAGGGGTAATTCCACCTTTCACTAGGCTGCTATGAACTAGTGATCTTTTTACACAGTTTGCCTTGAAATTGGAGTAGATTAAAAGGCAGTAGTGAACAATTAATATTACAGTACCTTGTTGCAAACTAAGTGTTTCTTTAGACAAACCCCGAGTTTAAATGTTTCTACACTTATTTAGGCACAGGCCAAATGCTTTGCTTATATAAAATGGAGCAACTCCAGTGTCGTCAACTGAGTGGGACCAATTATAGCAATAGAGAATTTAGCTTGGTGGATTCAGAATGGGAGTGAAATGTTGCCGTCAATGTAAATGGAGCAACAGGTCCTATTTCTTAATACTAAGGTCAGAGTTTTTCTATCTAATATTTAAAGAGGCACCAGCTGTTTTATGTAGACTTTGTGGAATGATTCTGCATCCCTTATATTGGGAGGGATTTATGCATTTACCTCCAATAACTTCAGTAGAAGTATTGCATGTGTATGAAGCAATTAATGTAAGTGAGTAGTAGAGGAGATGCCCTTTTTTATAATGTAAAACTGAGGAGAATCACTGAGACTAAACTTGAGAATTATTTATCTCCTTTTTAACACAAAGAAGTCTAAGATTGAAGTGGGTGTGTGTATTTAACCTTGCAAAAGCCCTAATTTCACATATTAGAATTTGCAAAACCACAGTGATTATGCATTCATGAATAACTGAAATGATCTGCCTTGTCAGAGCTACTCTCAAGCACCCATACTCGATTAGAATTCTAATCTATTTACTCATTATGAAGGCCTGTAAAAAAAGAATCAGAGGTGAGCATTAAAACAGATCTCTTATCGTTCAGAATCCTATTTCCTTTTGCTTCGAGCTATGAGAAGGAAAACTTGTTTTTACGTAAAAAAACTCTTCTTCCTACAGAACTTCTTACAAACATAAGAACAGTCATACTACATCAGACCAAAGGTCCATCTAGCCTAGTATCCTGTCTTCCAGCAGTAGCCAATGCCTGGTACCCCAAAGGCAATGAACAGAACAGATAATCCTCAAGGGAAACAGGCTAGAGACACCATCCTTTCCTATCCTAGCTAATAGCCATTAATGGACTCGCCTCTAAGAATTCATCTAGTTCTTTTTTAAATCCTATTATAGTTTTAGCCTTCACAACATCCTCTGGCCAAAAGTTCCTCAGGTTGACTATGTGTTGTGAGTGAAGAAATTTTTCATGTTGTAAACCAGTTGCCTATTCATTTAATGGAATGACCCCTAGTTCTTGTGTTATGAGAAGAAGTAAATAACACTCCCTTATTTACATCACTTCTGTTCATTCCTTCTGAAGTACCTGGCATTGGTCACTGTAATAAGACAGGATACAGGTCTCGATGGATCATGGGTATGACCTAGTATGGCTGTTTCTATATTCATAAAAAGATATTTTACTCATATCAAAATATGATACAGCACTACCAGAAGTGCAATAAGCCACCACTTTCAGTGAGTCTGTAAAACACAGCTAATTCTTTGGCAGCAGACTCACTACTTGAGGGAATGTTTCAAGCAAAAAGTGACAGAATTTTGCAATCTTGCACATCAGACTTCCTATGTGCTATTCATAGGGACAATCATGGTAAAAGTTAACAATGTTTAGTGGACATATGAACAGTTTGCTCAAGAAGTTCCTTTACTTTAATGAATGAGGGTATGTCTACACTGCATTCCTCTTCCGAGAGAGGAATGCAAATGCAGAGGAACGAAATTGCAAATGAAGCATGGATTTGAATTTCCCACACTTCATTTGCATAATCGTGTCCGGGCACTATTTTGAAATACCCTATTTTGAAAAAAGAAACGCTGTCTAGACGCGATTATTTTGAAAGAAAAACCTACTTTCAAAATTACTCTTACTCCTTATAAAATGAGGTTTAAGGGTAATTTCGAAAGAAGGGTTTTCTTTCGAAATAACCTCATCTAGACAGCGTTTCTTTTTTCAAAATAGGGTATTTTGAAATAGTGCCCGGACACAATTATGCAAATGAAGCGTGGGAAATTCAAATTTGCGCTTCATTTGCAATTTCGTTCCTCTGCATTTGCATTCCTCTCTCGAAAGAGGAATGCAGTGTAGACACACCCACAGATACTTTGTAAAGTGTTCCTTTTTTAGGGCTCATGACACAAGCTCGTTGCCATCACTGAAGTTCAAATTAATTTCTACACATTTTTCCACGACATTACATACATCTGAAGGGAGAAGTCTTTTTGAATTGTGGACAAGAACAACAGCATATTATAAATATTGCATAAATATTATAGAAATGGTAGAAAAAAGCCTTGCCCTTCCCAAAATAAACACAGCCTGATGAAATTGTTCCTTTTGTTTAAAAAAGAGAAAACAAAAAAAAACCCATATAGTTCAACTGAATGTGACTAACAAGTTGCTGAAGCTACTTTTTCTAGAGCTAAGAGCTCTGCACTTCTTTATGTGCTGTATTAATGTTTAGTTGATTTCCAAATATATATTAGTGTAGGCTCACCAATGATCTGATGAGAAAATAATTATGTTTTTCCTGAAATCAGGTTACAGAATAAATGTAGAGGGTCTGATACGTTCTAAGGACCCTCACAGTGTGTGGGAAGAACACTCACAATGAGGACAAAGTCAAGCTTTAGAGATTTTTTATTAAAATAAAAGAAAAAGTTAGCAAAGCTCCAAATCACAGAATCAAAGAGAAATAACAGTTATGGGGCTATGTGTGTTATAATTATTTACAAAAACTAAATATACTAGCCTTCCTTTCTTGAAGACCTCATGATGCGAGAGAAAGGACCAGCCTCATCTTTGGCATGCCAGTCCATAGTTCAGGTTCCTCAATAACTGATGGTTGGAGAGAAAGGGTCAAATGTTGAGTAGCTAAGTGGCACTGAAAAGCAATGCTAACAGCTAAAACAATAAGAAAAGGTAACTAATAAATACTACAGACCTAAAGATTACCTTTATATGGTGGTTTGCCCTCTTATGGACTCTTGCCTCTAGGCTCAGAATATTAATGTCAGTTGCAAAATCGAATTTCCTCATCCACATAATCATAAGGTACACGTATTCTATAGATTATATGCTTATTAACACCAATTTTCTCATTCTCAAAACCTATTATCTTTGGCTTGAAACCATTAATTCCTTGGTCCTGTAGTGTACCTTGTTGTTCCTGGCAGATCCCAACATTTTGGTAAACATATTTAGTTCACTAACATCTAAAGGATAACCAGAAAGCCATTTATTTATGCCAAAGGTGACAAACACTCATGCTAACTTACTTTAGCTAATCATACAGTATACAGGATGCTGTAGTTTCTTTGTATTACAGCCAAATATAATCAAGGTATGCATACTCCGGTTATTCAATACAAAATTAAAAGACAATTATAATAAAACATATCTAATCAGGGAATAAAGAGAGGATATGATATAAGGAACAAGCAGGCTGGCCCTATGGGCTATACTGAAGATTTATGAAAGTGTTAGGTTAGTGGAATATGTAATTCCACTTACAAATACCACATTAAATAGATATATGAGAGAGATTAAATTGTATCTGATAGGTGATTTTAATGAAAAAAATTATATGCACAGAAGGCCTGCCCACAACATTTCCCACACCTCCCAATGGCTGGGAACAGCAAATTGTGGTCACTAAGAGCTGTGAATGGCCATGCCTGAAGGTAAACAAACCCTCTGAGTTTGATTCCCTGAGTCACAATTTGCACACAGAAGTAGCTGTGTCCATGATGATGTTTACCCCATCAGGAAGGACTGGAAACAGCACTTTCACTTCCCCCTTCCCTCTGTGTTATAGGAGGGTTTCTGCACAAACATTATGACCAGGACCATTAGCTGGTTTTGGTCATAGGATACCCGTGTCCCTGTATTCCAGAATATCTTAGAATTGCAGTATGTCATTTTATGGTCCCATGGAAACAATGGTGTCACATGTGAAGTCTGGAGCAGAAATTTAATTGGTATGCAGGGGAAATTATCACATTCCAACTTTCCAGCTGTGTTAGAAATATGGGCAAGATCCATAAAGTAGCTGAGCATAATATTCAGGAATTGATTCATACAGCTGGAGAAAGGTATAATGTCCATCTATTGTGTCCTCTTTTAACTTTTTGAAAGATGCCACTTGCCAAACATTGCAAGGTTATTAAAATATTGATCAGCAAAAAAGACAACAGCCTTCCTTCCCTTTTATTGAGGGAAAAATTATGTTTCAGAAGATCACAGTTTAAAGATTATTGCTAAATTCAGGGATGAGCAAATGCCAATCCCTGCAGGCACAAGGGATCACAGCTCCTGTCAGCCATGGATTGCAGTTCCTGACCAATGGGAGCTGCAATCTCCCAGATATGAGGAGGTGCAGATGAATCTAGAGGCAGCGGCCCACCAGGGGCTAACCCTGGTGAACCGCCACCATTTTATCACCCACCCCTGGCTTAACTAATGAAAATATGACAAATACTGTATGTTAATCATCTAAAAATTATAAAGATGATTGTGTAACCAGCTGGACATGGTCCCCCCACTCCTCTCCACTGGTGTCTTGCTGACTAGACAAACTCTTTTGCTTTCCCCTTTTCCCTTGACCCTACCTCTCTTAGTTACACTTTATGTTACGTCCTTCATCATGCCTTTGGTATGTTAACCCATATTATTTACATTAGGTCCTTTTAGTATGTCAGGTAATCCAATTTATGGTGGGTTTCTGGTTACTAAAGGCCGTAAAGTTGGATTTTACCTAGAAACCATACTGCTTAATGTATGCTTATGAATATGTATGTAACCTGTGGAATGTGTATGAGGTGTGAATGAGAAATACCTAATCCAATGCAGTTTGGGATCTGTGACCTTTTAAGGCAGACAAAGACCCCTACAAGCAGGTAAATTAACCGAGAAGTGGCCAGAAAACCTCTCTCTCACTCTCTCACTCTCTCTTGGACAAAATGTAACATCACAGCAGAAACCTAGGACTGGCCCAGAGAAGTAATGCCTCCTGCATGTCTGAAGGGATCTCCCAAGGAACATCATGGTCATGTCACCGGGAAGCTGATGCCTGCTGAACACTCCAGCCACCAGCAAAATCAAGAGTAATCTACACTGAACTTGCAGCCTGCCTCCAAACTTCCAGCATTAATGTATGTGTGTGAGTATCACCTTACTCTTAAGAATCTATACCAATAAACAACCCCAAAATCAGTACTGCTCCAGCCCATCCCTTGTCCGGGTTTGTTCCTCAGCACTGAGGAAGTGCAACAGATCATACATGATATCTGACTGCACATCTTCTCCTTCTACATTTCCAGAATATTGGATGTGCTTTTGAAATGTTTCAGTTGGGGATACTGCTATGTACCTGATCAGTGGCATGCGGAAGCAGCTGCCTTTGTTATTACAGAAAAAAATGAGTTGGTGAAAACTTCTTATGAGATCATGGTTAAGACTATGGTTATTGGTGTTAAAGAATCACAAAACCACCAACAGTTCCCAAAGGCATTCTTCCCGAAGAGGATATTTAGAACTAGAATATTCCTGGTGGCATAGTGAGGTAAGTTGGAATGTGCAAAAAGCTGCCTTCTGCTTCTCTTGTTTGGAAATATAATATGCGTTTTTCTCCCCTCTAATCCTCTCTCTTTCTCTCTCTATCACACACACACACACACATTTCACTTTGCCAGCTGGTAAAGAAAAAGGCCCTTATGTTCATTGAATTGAAGGACTGAGAAACTGGTAGTTTAATCTTCCCTACCTAGCAAGTCACAAATGAATACATGACAAACTTGGGAAGTGGATGATAAGTGTATAAATCAGTTCTCAAGCTCAATATGGCATTGCTTAAGGAAATGTCAAACATTGTTGAGGTTTGTACACATGCACAACTTCACCCATTATGGAGGAATATCAGACGTCTGTTCCTAGGAGTAACAGAAGGACAGAAAGGAATGGAGACAAAGAAGATGTAGACCCCTCCATTCCTTTGAAAAGATGAGGCAATGAAATGTGTTAGATGGTACAAACTTTTATAATTTCAAATCTTCCATAGGAGATGTTGGAGGAGGCTTCCCATGCAATGTGTACTTGTTTATGGATTCAGAAAATTAGAATGAAATAGTGAAGAGCAGGAAATTGGGAGGAGGAAGAGGACTAACTAGCCTTCTTGTGCTTGATAAGGGTGAAAGTATGCCTTGCTTTTGATCCTAAGCAAAAGTGATGTATGTCTGTGAAGTGGGTCAGCACAAACCTTATGCACCATCTACTTATCATTTAGAACTTCAGATTCATGGGTAATTAAGTGCTGCATAGCCCTTGCACTGGCCTTCTGCACAGGGCAGATTTCAGCCCATGTAAATAAAACATTATTTAATGCGGACTATTCACTTCATGTGAATTTCACCCCAATGCAGAAAGACAACTCAAGGCCCTTAGGCTCACGTGTGTGTGATTCAATGGAGTTTTTATGTCATATGTGCTGACCTCTTTGCCTATGGTAAAAATCCACTGTGGTTTAGGACGAGGAACAATCCATACAGCAAATTGCAATGGGACAATAAGTTTGTGCTTCCTTTAGTCTGGACTGGGCTGTTAATGCATTGTGCACATTTATTATTCAATATTTTGGAAAGAACTGAAATCCTATAGCTAATTCAATAGCTATTCTGTTTCTTAGAGTGCTGATGTATATGCTGGTACTATACAACTGATCCTACCAATCAACTATCCACATATAAACAGGGATTGTACAGTCTGATCGTATTTTCAAGTCATTCCATGATATAGTGTAATCATAAAATAATGAACAGTTGAGAAGGCATTTTTAATATTGACAAATCTAATTAGAAGAGAAAATACCAAGTCTAGTTATCTTTTTCCCATTTAGTCTAACTGCCAGATGCTATTTTACAATTGATTTTGTAGTGATAAAAGAGATATATTTGTCCTTATGGGTATATATTAATTATCATGCTTTTCCTGATAGACACAACCTACTTATTTTCTCCATCTTGTTTTTTCTACAATATATTTATACTTAGCTTCAAAAGGAGGAAATTATTGTCCTATTAATGTCATTTCATATTTCCTTTAATTTGACTGCATCCTAGAGAAGCATGAACTATGTTTGCTTCTTCCACATAATCAAAAGTTGTACAAGCTATTCAAATTAATTTGTGAATAATAAAATTAAGCATTGCACAAACAGACCCTTCTAATTCAAATACTGTACATTCAATCAAACCCCTCTTATGCCACTATCAAAGGAAACCTCACTGAATTCAATTAACCTTATCTGATGTTTGGTCAGAAAGAGACATGGATTGGAATGAGGCTGGCTGATGCACAATCCCAAAACAACTGAAGTCACCTGATAAGGGGAAACAGGAACAAATGGCTCTGACCATCACTATCCCCTTTAATTCAGAGGATTAATCTTCTCTTTCTAATCAACGTAAGGGTCTGATTGGACCCGGTGGATATAAAAAGATCAGGCAGCAGCATGCCCAAGAAAAATTTATCCTTTACCTATGGCTAGGTTGTGACTATTCTTTTGCAATGGGCATTATGGCTGTCATCCATGGCTTTGCCACTGCAAGATTAGTCTGTGGATGTCCTCTACAGGTGGCTCCATCTCAAAGTCACCAGAAAATTGAATATGGTGCAGACTATCACACATTTTGTGACAAGTGGAGTATTTCTCCATGAGCATACAAAACCAGCACTCTGTAATCTTCATGGTCTGTCTGTGCTTCTGGGTGGAGTTCATTGGTTTTGATCACCAAAGCGTAACGCCATTTCTCACTCACTGAAATTCAGTGGAGCTTAGTCTCCAAAAGAAATCACGATTTTTTTGTGGCCATGGTTATCTGAGAAAAGTATCTTTTTGCAAAAAATGAGAAAATTTCAGTTTTGCTGATATATTTGGATGTTGCATTGTATATGCAGTGGTAGGCCTGCAATTCACACACTCTCTTGTGGTCATTTGAAGTACAACTCACACTCTTCAGCCCTACCCCAGAGAAACTGTACGAGGCCATAGTTTCTCTCAGCAAAGCACACATAACTAACTCAGGGTATGTCTACACTACAAAGTTAATTCGAACTAACAGCTGTTAGTTCGAATTAACTTTCATAGTCGCTACACATGCAAACCGCTAGTTCGAACTTAATTCGAACTAGCGGAGCGCTTAATTCGAACTAGGTAAACCTCATTCTACGAGGACTAATGCCTAGTTCGAATTAAGTAGTTCAAATTAAGGGCTGTGTAGCCACTTAATTCGAACTAGTGGGAGGCTAGCCCTTCCCAGGTTGCCCTGGTTGCCACTCTGGGCCAAGCCAGGGAAATTCGTCTGCCCCCCTCCCGGCCCCGGAGCCCTTAAAGGGCCACGGTCTGGCTACGGTGCCCGTGCCAGGTGCAAGCCTGCCAGCACCCAGACAGCAGACCCTGAACCTGGCACAGCACGAGCCAGCCACCCGCTGCCACCCAGCCCTCCCCCTCTTCCCAGGACCAGGCTGGCGGCTCCCAGGAGCCTGCCCGGGGCCGCAAGAGGCAGACGCCCGCCTGGTCTAGTGCGGAGATCGTGGACCACATCCAGGTTTGGGGGGAGGCCTCCAACGTCCACAATCTCCGCACTAGGCACAGGAAAGTGGCCATCTAGGGTAGGATAGCTGCCAGCCTGGCCACCAAAGGCCACATGCGAACCCAGGAGCAGGGTTGCATGAAAATCAAGTTGGTCCAGTGAGACCCCAGACCCTGAGCTTAGAACATAAGAACATAAGAACGGCCGTACTGGGTCAGACCAAAGGTCCATCTCGCCCAGTAGTCTGTCTGCCAACAGCGGCCAGCACCAGGTACCCCAGAAGGGATGGACCGAAGACAATGGCCAAGCCATTTGTCTCGTGCCATCCATCTCCAGCCTTCCACAAACAGAGGCCAGGGACACCATTCCTACCCCCTGGCGAATAGCACTCCATGGACCCAACCTCCATGACTTTAGCTAACTTTTCTTTAAACTCTGTTCTAGTTCTCACCTTCACAGCCCCCTGTGGCAAGGAGTTCCACAGGTTGACTATTTCCTTTGTGAAGAAGAACTTTCTTTTATTAGTTTGAAGCCTGCTACCCATTCATTTCATTTGGTGTCCTCTAGTCCTTCTATTATGGGAACTAATGAAGAACTTTTTTTTATGCACCCTCTCCACACCACTCACGATTTTATAGACCTCTATCATATCCCCCCTCAGTCTCCTTTTTTCTAAGCTGAAAAGTCCTAGTCTCTTTAGCCTCTCTTCATATGGGACCAGTTCCAAACCCCTAATCATTTTAGTTGCCCTTTTCTGAACCCTTTCCAAGGCCAAAATATCTTTTTTTGAGGTGAGGAGACCCCATCTCTACACAATACTGAAGATATGGCGTACCATAGTTTTAGACTTCCCCTCCTCCTTCTTCCCCTGGCTTCCCCCTTCCAGCTCCCTCCTCCCAGGTTTCCACCTCCCCTCTCCCATCCTCTCTCTTCCCCTCTCCCACCTCCTTTTCCCAGTCTCCCCAGAGGTTAATCCCCACACCCCCACCCTCAGTTTTGTTAAATAAAGAGAGTTTCCATTTTTGAACACACATGTCCTTTATTTTTTACATCAGGAAGGGGGGCTAGGGAAGGGTAAGTGGAAGGAGGTGAGGGAGGAATGGGGCACGAGCCCCCAGTGGGGAGGACTGGGGTGGCTCTGCGGGCTCCTCGGGGTGGAAGCTCTCCTGCAGGGACTCCTGGATCCTGACAGCCCCTCGAATGACCCCCCCGGATGGCAGCCTGCGGCAAGTGCAGCCGGGCTGATGGCCGAGTGCTGTAATGTGCCGAGTGTGGCCACTCAGGGCACTCCAAGACAGGACTGCTTTGCTGTCCCTCATCGAGGTAGACAAGCAAGCGGGGAACCGTGAGAACTGTCTGTCCGGGGTGGGGGTCGGGTCCCTTTAAGCACAGCCCTCGGCTAGCCTGAGGCAGCAGCTCCACGCTCTAAGTCCTAAGCTGATGCCCTGCCGGCACTGGTTCTGGCCAGCCTTAACTTCGGTTCAGGGTCCACTCAATGTGGACATGCTAGTTCGAATTAGCAAAACGCTAATTCGAACTAGTTTTTCAGTCTAGATGCGCTAATTCGAATTAGCTTAGTTCGAATTAACTAATTCGAACTAAGTTAGTTCGAATTAGTGCTGTAGTGTAGACATACCCTCAGATATCAACCCCAAGAGCAACATAAGCAAAAGGGTTTTCTGCCCCTCCTGGACTCAACTTTTAATTCTTGTTTACTCTTCTATAGAGCAGTGAATTTTAGGGCTTTTCCCCCTTGACTGTCTTGCTTCTTCCAGAGATAATCACAAGAGTGGGCCAGCCAACCCTCTATACTCATCTTTATTCATCTCCATCTGCCCCAGAGTCTTCTATAAAATATAATGACTTCGGAAGCTCCCATCCCCAAATTGAGTTCTTTATAGTTATCAGGTGAATGGAATCAGATGGCCCGTATTCCTCTGAGGTTGCTAATTGAGTCACACTAGGGCTACGTCTAGACTGGCATGATTTTCCGCAAATGTTTTTAATGGAAAAGTTTTCCGTTAAAAGCATTTGCGGAAAAGAACATCTAGATTGGCATGGATGCTTTTCCGCAAAAGCACTTTTTGTGGAAAAGCGTCCGTGCCAATCTAGATGCGTTTTTGCGCAAAACAAATCTGAGCTGTCTACACTGGCCCTTTTGTGCAAAAGCTTTGTGCAAAAAGGACTTTTGCCTGAACAGGAGCAGCATAGTATTTCCGCAAGAACACTGACAATCTTACATGAGATCATCAGTGTTCTTGCAGAAATTCAAGCGGCCAGTGTAGACAGCTGGCAAGTTTTTCCGGAAAAGCGGCTGATTTTCCGGAAAAACTTGCCAGTCTAGACACAGCCTAGCTGAACGAGTGGAGTTAGGCTGCAAGCACTTCTGCCATATGGACAAACTGTGCACAAAGTTTATAAAGTTTGACTTGTTCAACTTAACCTGCATTCAGCTTCACTCTTTGCTAATGAAATAACCTCTTCCAGCTGTATTTAATAATTAAACTGGGGAATCTGAACTCTAGCTGATTATGATCAGTTATGAGCTATGATCTGTCACAGGTGAGGCTAGGCTCAAGTCCTCTCTAAAGGGTCGGCAAGCCTGTGAAAGATGCAAATGGTAATTTTAGTGAGCAGCTAGAGTATCTGGACTGCCAAGGTTCATTAAAAACAATATTTTCATGTACTTGCGGCTGGCATAATGATTTTGCCTTTTTACCAGTTTATTGAAAGACTTTGGAAAATCCATAGCATATAATTATTCAAATTATTGAAATCAAATATTTAAACTGAAAAAAGCATTTAGAGGCATCTCAGCAAGGAATCCTCCTTCTTCTCTAGAAATACTTATTAAATCACTGTCTTAGGAATTTTTCATGGGCTAGCTAAAAGTTTTTGCCATTCTTCCTTCCTCCACCCTGCAACAAGGAGGTACAGAATTTTTCAGGAGCTGCTCTTTTTTTAGTGCTTTTTCCTCTAATCTCACAGCCCTTTTCCAAGTGCAAATCGTAAATCGTTGAAGCAGTTCCTAGGTTAACATGTTCTAGTATGTTAAGAAAAAATGGAAAAAAATATTACTGTGTTTTCCTGCAGCAATAACACCGTAAACATTTCCTCATGCATTACTTAAGTAACACTATTAAACTCAAAAGTAGCACAAAAGTCCAAATGGTTATGTGCTATTTATTGTAATGAAAAGAACAACCTACACACAGTGGTCAACAGGGTCACTGTAATTCAAAGCAATCTCATGGTTAAAACTGGAGGCAGACTGTGGTTATTGTTATTATTTCTTTTCGTTTGTAGATATGCCCAAAGGCCCAATCATTGTGCGAGGTGTTGTAAAAAATGATTCATTCCTCAAAGTTCATTTTTCTTCACAAGGATTGTTTAAAGTTATCAGAGAGCAAAAGGCTATTATTACAACAACAAAGAAATAACCCAGAGAAATAATATATTTCAGTACATTTTTGTATTTTTCTGTCTGCTAAATTGATGTCATTAGGCATAAGACACTGTACAATATCTCCCTTATTAACCAAATAATCTGGGAACTATGCAGAAAGTCCTCATAACAGGGTTCACTAATTGGAACATGTGGCAATAAATGTCCCTGTCATGACACCATAGCACTGCTCCATATTATATAAAGATTTCTTCCCAAAAATCTATGCTCTATGGCCATCATTTAGTTATGTGAGGTTTGTTACAAGCTTTTGTTATACTTTTGAGAGTTCTCAAGAGTTCTGAAACTTCACAGAAAAGTGTTCCATTATGACTTCTGGAAGAGGTTATTTACTAGTCACAAAACATTCTAGGGTAGGATAGGCTAAACTGATGTGCAAATTAACAGGATGTAACAGAGGTGTATACATCTGCTGATAATATCATATGCCATTCTAATTTAAATTTAACTCTTATAATGTCAAAGACCAGGGCCTGGCCAAAACAACCAACAAAAAACAAAAGCAAACAATAAAAAACATTGATGCCATAACTCGTGCAATGACTTTAGATCCTCCTTCTTTTTTGCTAATTATAATGATGTTGCGGTACATGGGATACTGGGTCAGGAATACAAAGGAACACAAAAGTACACAAAGGTTAATTCCCCTATCACATGGCAGGGCTAGAAGAATGTGTTATCTGAATGTGTAATCTATTTGTAATTCTTCAACGAATCATCAGTGCAAATAATTTCCTATTTAAGATTACAGCAAATCACTTACTATTCACAGTAAGTGGTCACCCAGCCATCTGTTCATTGAGTAAATCAGGGGTGGAGAACCTCAGCTTGCCTGGATCTGGCCCCTGAGGTTCAGACCCCCCCCAGCATTGGGGAGCCCACACTGTCATTCCAACCCCCCTGCTGCCCCCCCTCCCCAATGGGGCTGGAACATACAAAATGTCTTAGGCTGGGCCTCCCTAGGCACTGGTGTGCAAGGGGAATGTGGGGAGTGTCTTTCTCCTTAGAAAGACACATCAGTGAGGAGTTTCGGTTTTTGTTTTGTTTTGTTTATTTGATTTTTTGCTTCTCACTTAGTGCTGCCCCCAACTGATTTTTCTGTGGGTCAGAGGCCCATGACCCCAAAAAGGTTCCCCACCTCTGGAATAAATGAATTAATCTTAATAAAGAAAAGGACTTCATGAAGAAATCACTGGGGTCTGGTTTTCCCAGGAAGATATGAAGAATCTGGATGGGGAAAGGGGCACTTTTTAAAGACAGAGATATCAGGAGGCAATCCGCTCAAAGAAAAATTAGGATGTTTAAAATTATTGTCCTGTCTTCTACCATTTCTCATTAAATAGGAAAGCACATTGCATTTGGCTCCCTACACATATCCTAGATTAAAAATATCCAGGTGTCTTATTCCTAAAGACAGAAAGTATGAAACAGATTAATTGTCTGTTCTTACACTTCACTCATGTTAAACTTTCCACTCACAGGGTATGTCTACACTAGCCCCCTAGTTCAAACTAGGATGGCTAATGTAGGCATTTGAACTTGCAAATGAAGCCCGGGATTTAAATATCCCGGGCTTCATTTGCATGTTTCCGGGCGGGCGCCATTTTTAAATCCCCTTAGTTCAAACTGACTGCCCACGGCTACACGTGGCAGTCAGAAGTTAATCCGAACTAAGTCCTTAGTTCAGATTAACTGTTACACCTCATTGCAGGAGGAGTAACAGTTAATCCGAACTAAGGAATCAGTTTGGATTAACTTCTGACTGCCACGTGTAGCCGTGGGCAGTCAGTTCGAACTAAGGGGATTTAAAAATGGCTCCTGCCCGGGAACATGCAAGTGAAGCCCGGGATATTTAAATCCCGGGCTTCATTTGCAAGTTCGAATGCCTACATTAGCCACCCTAGTTCAAACTAGGGGGCTAGTGTAGACATACCCACAGAGAGTGGCTACATACTTTAATAAGTGCCACAGGGTAAATTTGAACCTGCGACCTCTAGAGTTTGGTGCAGGAGCCTCTAACTGCTTGAGGCATAAAGCTTGATGCTTCTCAGATTAGGTTGCAGAGCTCCCATGTTCTTATCTCTCACTGTAAGTGGTCTGAGTGCCACTACATGGGAAAGTGGACCACACTAGGGCTACATCTACACTGCATCCCTCTCGCACAAAAAGCCTATGCAAATGAAGCATGGATTAGCATAATGCCACACTTCATTTACATAATTAATTAGGGGCTGGTTTTGTGCAAGAGGCTTTTGCACAAAAAGAAGCCATCTACACAGCTCCTTTTTGTGCAAAACCATCCTCTTGCACAAGACCCGTTCTCACTCTTTAAAAGATCTCCAGGCAGCTGTGTTGTCACAAACCAGTTTTACTAGTCAAATACACAGGGAGGCACTGGAATTACAATTCATCCACAAATTCAGTTCTCACTGTGATCATCCTCTCCTCACACGAGACAATGGATGGCTGGGACATTGCCTACCTAACATTCAATGAAGGTGCTAACAGCTCTCTGTGTGGATTCTTGTGTTAGTTCCCTTTGATCCTTATCTGCTTCCTTTTAACTATCCAATCTTCAGGTACTTATAGGCACCAGCTCTGCCTACTTGTTTTTCCCCTTTATATTTTCATTCCCTCTGCTCCCTGTTTCCTGCCCCCTTCTCTTTTTCCTTCCCCCCCTCTTCTTTCTCCCCTATTTATTTCGGGTCTGCACATCCTAAATTCATAACTCCAGTTGTCTGAAGAAGTAGTCTGTGCCCACAAGAGCTCATGATACCATCTACATCTTTTGTTAGTCTATAAAGTGCTACCAGACCTTTTGTTGTTTTTTAAGTTTATCCTGCACAGACTAACTCGGCTACCCCCTAAAGCTTCTAGTCCAGAACAGCTTGTTTCAAAATAAGTGTGCAGCATAGTCGTAGCCTAGGTGTTTGGGTTATACTTTCTCTCTCTATTGGCATTTATTTTAGAGTAAGAGAAATAACAGAACATTCATGAGCAACAGTAAACAAAGTCAGCATGAGCAAACGCTACAAGTGAAATCCTTGTCCCACAAAAGTCAATTGCAAAACTCTCTATTACACCCTGTATGGGACTCCTTTCTACCAGGCTACAGAAAAATTATTCCTGACATAATAATGATGACATTTACAGGCAGCAGATTCCTGTAATATAAAAAAGGTGCAGTAACAGAAAATAAGCTTGTATTGAAAGAAGCACGACATTGTGGCTAAAGCTATGTACTGGCACTCACAAGAGCAATTTTCAATTCCTTGCTCTGACTCTGACACAGAATTCCATCATGATGTTGGGCAAATTAACTAGTGGAAGCTACATGAAGGGACTCGAATTTTGAAAGGATGGTGCCTAAAAAGTCACAGGGATGCTGTGACTTACAAAGCCAGATTGGATGCCAAGCCTCCCTGTACAATCAAAGTGGAGGGACAAGCATTGAAAAAAGTGATTTCTCCCAAAGCCAGCGTACTAGGTAAGAGATCTGCCTATGATAGTTTCTGGGATATGTTGATGAGAA
Source organism: Pelochelys cantorii (assembly GCA_032595735.1). Classification (NCBI taxonomy): domain Eukaryota; kingdom Metazoa; phylum Chordata; order Testudines; family Trionychidae; genus Pelochelys; species Pelochelys cantorii. The sequence continues at coordinate 93,352,755 of CM064326.1, forward strand.
AGGTGTGTGCTAAGCCCTGACCCTCTCATACAGAAGCACCTCTCTTCCAGGTTTAAAGAAGTGGGGCAGTTTAGGTGACTAACACACTTCCTGAGAGTATGAATTAGGCGCCACACAAAGCAGCCATAGGAGGAAGTGGTGTCCCCTTTTAAAAACTGTAGACCATTGATCAGAATATGTGACAGGGAAGTGGGAGATCTAGGTCTAAAATCCTCCTCTTTGCCAGAAAGGAAGAAGGGAGATACCTATTCAAATCCTAAGCCTCAGAGCAACACTCTAACCACTGAGCATGGGAAGCTAATTCTGACTAAAGTATCTGAGCCCTGCAGGAATAATAATATTACAAAAAAAATAGTTATAATTAGTAAATGTTTATTCAGGGCTACTCACTGCAGAGATTTTATCAGTGAATAAAGTTCCTCTTGGGATGGTCTAGTATTTTGGACCCTATCTAGTAGAATATCTAGTAGAAACACATTTACAGAATTGAGGCTTGAAGTGCCCCAAAAGAAAGTGAATGAGTATTAAAATGTAAAAATAGACTGAGCTTACACATAATGTGTGAAATTCACTCTTACAAACAAAATGCCTGACTAAATGGTCTTTGCACTTCCTCTGCATCCCATCTTCTGGAGCCATGAAATTGCAGAACCTCGGACTTTTCTCCAGCCTGTCCTTTAGTCTACTGTCAACATGGAGCCTACATTATCACCACAAAAGGATCTTCCAAATGCATCCTTCACTCAGGGATTTTGTGGAAGCAAGGGCCTGAGTGATGGACAAATCAAGGAAGAGGTAGAAGGAATATTGGTTCATGGGATGAGAATTAACAAGTTGAGATCCGCAGATGATATAGTTATCATTGAGGAAGATAAAGAGAAGCTAACGTGAACGGTGCAGTTGCTAAATGAGGAAGGGAAGAGGTATGGACTGATTATGAATATTGATAAAACAAAGACAATGGTATTTGTAGATAAGGAAATAGGAAGGAAGATCAGTGTAGATAGGATCGAACCAGAGAACGTAGACAAGTTCACGTATTTGGGAAGCAACATGACATATGATCTAGACTGTAAGAAGGAAATAGTGACTAGAAAAGCTAAAGCAAGAGTAAGTTTGAAGGTGATGGATAAGATCTGGAAAAGAAAAGCGATTAGCTTAGGAACAAAGCTGAGAGTCTTGAAAACATGTGTATTTAGCAGCATGTTGTACGGATGTGAGACATGGGTGATAATGAAAGATCCGAAAAGAAGGATATTGGTATTCGAGAGGAGTTGTTATAGAAAGATCCTGAGAATAGGATGGATGCAGAAGGTCACCAATGAGGAATTATATAGGAAGATACAGCTGAAAGATAACCTACTGCAGAAGGCTATACAATGGAAGATACAGCTATTCGGGCATATCTGCATAATGAATGAAGAGCAAAAAGTTAAGACGCTGGTATTCGGCATAATGGATGGTCCTAATAGGAGAGGCAGACCCCACAGAGAATGGGTAGATGATATAGTAGATGGGTACGGAGCTGGTCTACAGAAACTAAGCCACTCCACACTGGACAGGGAAAGATGGAAGGAAATAGTGAGGGAGGCATCGGACACCAATGGACATTGAGCCCATGGTTGTTGATGATGATGAAGGGCCTTGTATGATCTGTCTATCAAGGGGATGAAATTCATCTGTGATGCACAGATATTGAAAATGTTGATCAATGTACACTCCATAAAAATAACTAGCCCTAGCACAGATTTTCATATGAGACTCAAATGTTTTTATAGCCTCCTGCATAAAAGGTAAGTACGTAACTCCCATTAAATAACCATCACACTATAATAAGAATTCCTAATTCTGTATATGCTGGTATCGAGATATTGTGATCAGACCCACTGCTGGTAGGGGAGCTAATGGGTCAGCTGCCCCAGGACATGGTGATTCAAAAGGGCTCAGCACCTCGGGGCCCTTTAAATCACCACCAGAGTGCTGCATGGCATGTTCTGGGCAGCTCTGGGAAGGCAGGGGTGCTCCAGACAACACCGAGGGCTGTGGAGATGCACCATGGTCCTAGCAATCCTGAGGGCCAGTTGTCCCTGGCTCTGCACCTTCCACCTGAAATCCTATCCCTTTCAGGAACATGGATCCCACTCCCCCCCTCCACCTTGCCCAGGGGCCTGGCAAGATGTCAGCTGCCCTGGCTGTGGTAAGGCTGCTTTGACTGTTTCAAGTAAACCAACTTTGAGTCCCAGGCAACCAGGTCAACATTAACACATAGAACATTCTGCTTACTTGGTTGTATTGTTACAAATACCTTTCTGGGATGTATCTGAATAAGCCAAGAATCATTAGAAAATTGTAACAAAAAGCTTATAAAAATATAAGTACTGAACACAGCTTTACATGTTAAGAACAGAACTAATATTTCTAGCATATCTATCTACATCTGAGGCAATTTAAAATACCTTCTTTGCAGCATTTTGATATAAATGATGCTCTTGTGCACTGTCAATATATTGATGACCTATTTTTAATAACACATTGTGAGATGCCCACAAAACAGGTGTGTGTCTCCTAAGCTTTAGTGCTGCTACAAATAATTGCTTCTCCAGAATCAGTGACCACCATACCATAACTATTAACTCTCAGTAGAGTAAATCACCTTCATTGATATGGAAACATTTTATCATTAATTCAGTTGAAGGCAGACTGAGTTGGCATTGATTTTCTTTCCACACTCCATGGTTTAAGAGAAACAAAAGAAGTTATCTTTAGGCTCAATTGAACTTTAAAATGACAGACAGTGTACCGTAAATTAGCGAATATAACCTGGGGGGTATACATGTTTTTACCAACCATGCACCCCCGCCACCGTGGGGTATGCATATCCGCGTCTTATACAAATTGATTTTTACTCCTTGGAGTCCCCGCAGGAGCAACAGTTCCCCTAAGCGGCTGTGCCCGTCCCTCCCTATTAGAACTGGGTCAGCTTTGCTGCAGGGGGGCAGGGAGGGCCTGACGAGCTTCCAGCGCACCTGCACTGCGCTGTCTGTTCCCCCGCCCTGAGGAGGGTGGGTGGTGCCTGGCTGCGGCTGCGCGGGGCGGGCCTGGGTGCGAGCGTGGCTCCCCTCCTGCAGGCTGGCCGGCTCACTGGCAGCAGGATGGCCGTCACCTTGTGTCTGCTTTCTACTCTGGGCGGCTACCTCCTCACCTCGGCGCTGCTGCTCAAGTGCCTGGGGCTGCTGAACCGGCCCAAGCAGCAGCACTTCTGCTGCCACCACATCTCCCACTGCGGCATCAAAGACCACCTTTTATGAAGGCGGCAGAAGTCTCTGCAGGTTATATATGTCTGTGGATAATCTAATTTTTTTTTTACAAATGATAGAAAAACCGCGGGTAATACACAAGTGCATGTTATACATGGACGTGGGTTATATTCGCTAATTTATGGTAGTCCCCAGTGTGGATTTTCCAAGTCCACATTTACAGAAATCAGGCATTACAAGCTTCTACAGTGAAATTGCAACCTTCGGTGCAGTTCTCATTGTAGTGTCCCTGAGCTGGGATAAGACATAAAGGCTAATGAATAAGACCTGTTGCACCCAAAAGATCGACAGCCACTGTTCTTAGTTCCAAACCAGTCAGTGCCTGTTCTTCAAGCCCAGGCAAGCAGTGCTCCACCATCTTCAGCTCCACTGTGAGCAACCTTCAATTGCTGTTCACTATGTCTCACAGCAAACTGTCCTTCAAGGAATCATGTCCTCTGATGTTTTTTCAGCAAGTACTCAAAGAGTGTTTAGGCCCCATGCTTCTGTCAGACATGGCAAACAAGGAAACTGCCACACTGGTTTGTGGGATTTCTTATAAAAGGGGCAAACATTTTGGAATATTGATGGCATTGTGGGATGAAGAATGTTTCATACTGGGAATGTGATCCGTTGCTCCAAGTCCACCTCATTTCTGTCCCACCATGCATGAACAGCATCTCCCACAATCAGCGTGACAGAGGATAGTGAATAGTTCATTGGAATACCAACCCATGTTGTACACAGGGTACATCAGCCCAAGTACTCCAAGGCTATGTCTATACTGCAGCCTTCTTCCTCAAAAGCTTATGCAAATGAGTGCGGAGTAGAATATCACCATGCTTCATTTGCATAATTAATTTGGGATAGTTTTGGGCAAGTGGCTTTTGCGCAAAAAGGAATTGTGTAGACTGATTCTTTTTGCGCAAAAACCCCCTCTTGTACAAGAGCCGTTCTTCCTCATTTTTTCAGCTGTCTACACAACTCCCTTTTGTGCAAAAGACTCTTGTGCAAAAACAGCCCCTAATTAATTATGCAAATTAAGCACGGCAATATTCTACTCCATGCTTCATTTGCATAAGCTTTTGCAGAAGAAGGCTGCAGTATAGACGTAGCCCTAGTGAGTATACACAGTGTCAGTGCAAAGGAACAGATATGAACACACAGGGGATATATACTAATTCTGGTGCCTTTATGCTGAAGTAATTAGCATCAACCAAACTTTATTGTATAGACATCCCCTGAGATTGACTACAACACTCCTGTCATCTGAAGAAGTGGGTTGTGCCCACAAAAGTTCATGATACCATCTGCATGTTTTTTTAGTCTTTAAGGTGCTACTAGACTATTTGTTGTTTTTTAAGTTTTTCCTGTTACAGACTAACATGGCTACCCCTCTGAAGCTTTACAACATAGTAGTTAGGACACTAACTAGGTCAATAAAGTTCAAATCCTTGCTCCAATAATTGGTCATTTTTTTTTAACAGGATGAACATCTTGAAAGGTAGTGACTGAGAAAGTGCCATACCAGAATATCCCACAAGCCATTAGTGAGGACCCTGTCCTGAAATATAAGAAAGCCGACTTCAAACTTGTTTTCCACATCAGACAAAGGAAAGAACTGACTCCAGGCCTCCTACATCCCATATGGTTGTCCTAATCAGTGGACAAAAAAGCTAATAAGGGAGGCACCCATACTAGACATTCTGTGAATTTTCCCTCTGTTTTTGTCAAAATGCATGAAAAAAATCAAGCCTTTTTTCAGGTTAAAAGAAAAAGGAATATTTTCATTTTTCCATTATCAAAATATTTCAATTTATTTAAAATTTTGGGGGGCATTTTAATTCTTTCAGCACGTCCCCCACCCCCTCAGAAAATAAACTTTTAATGACATTTAGCTGCTGAAAACCATAAGGAAAGCCTTCACCAAGAGACAAGCTAGATCTCTGCAGATCATAAGTGCTCGGAGAACCATCTATATCCAAGCACAAGCACACTGCTGATATATTTTCAGTGTTTGAGATACAGCTCAGGAGGTCAACAAGGAGCAAGTCTAATCAATGTGGACACCAGATTGTTTATGTAGAACCATAATGCTTTATTGCTAAGACTATGCTGTCAGTCTGGCACAATTGCCTGATGCATTTAAAGCAGGTTTTAAGACAATCCAAAATTCAATCATCTAGTTTCCAAAGCAGTGCTACATATTTTTTCAATTCTCCAGCTCCATCTGTGCTATTTTAATTTAGTTCAATATTTTTCCAGAACTCCATCTTTTTTTAAGGATCTTTCAAAAATAATGGGTCTCTATTTCTCTAGTGTATAATACCCCAGTTCTCAACTCTCTCACCTAATTCTGCTGCTGCTTATTATTATTGTGTGCTATGAGGCAAGAAAAAATGTGTGAATATGACAGTTGCAACATATTAAACACTTTGTATCATAATCCATTTAAATTTACAGCGTTAGTGGCCAAAATACAAAACCCATCTCTTTCACGTATAAATAAAATACATAAATAAATCAGAAAACAAACCCCCACACAAACAAACCAAATCCCATGCCCCTGTTTGGAAAAGCAAAAATTCATATTTACAATGTGCCATCTGTCTGGATATATGTAAACTCTGTGAGATCCTCAGATATTGTCAGGGTGACCAGATAGCAAGTGTGAATAACTGGGATATGGGGTGGGTGGCAATAGGCTCCTATACAAGACAAAGCCCTAAATATTGGGGCCATGCCTATAAAATCAGGATATCTGATCACCTTCAGTATGCAGATAAGAAAAGTATAAATACAAAAATAATATTACAATGATTTTGGTCTTTTCTTCATGATTTCTGAAGTTGCCAGCACTTTTTAAATGTCTACTAGGACAAGAGGAGAGCAGCTTTCTTGCTTCTAATCTGTGTTCTTCAGAGTCACTCAGTCTGATCTAATCCATTCTGATTTGTGATGTTTATTTCATACTTCTCAACAATCATTCATGAACACCAGCAGAGCTATCCTGAGAACAAATTAGTTAGTACTCTTAGCAGTAACATTAAAATCCAGAAGTAGGGACAGAATAGTGGGAAATGAGGCTATAGATCATATTAACACAGATAGGGACCTTCATATTATTATGTCCCATGCTATGTCTCTACTCCGGTGCACCAGATTCACCCATACCTGAAGTCACAGTGACAGGGCCACCCATGCAAGGACTAGGGGTGTTGAGTTGTACTGGCCTCTGGAGCCTGAGCCAGGCCCACTTACACCAGTGTTCAGGGGCTCTTCTTTCCCCTGCATCTGCCTGGCCTCCCATGCACCTCCCATGAACATCGCACAGGCCCACCTGACACCCCTACATGCCTCCCCCTAGTGTCAGGCAGCTGACCCCTGCAGCTCCACGCTGAGCTCTCTTGCTGGCCACTCCTGCAGCTAGCTACAAGGGAGAGGTGATGGGGACAGGCTGGGGCAGCTGCTGTGCCTGTGGAGGGAGGAAGGGAGGATGCATATGGCAGTCCCCTGCACCTCCCTAGATACACAACCACGATGGGGCTTATCCTGGCTGGACCTCCTGAGCAGCAACCTGGGGGATTCCATGCCTACAGATAATCCAAGTAAACAAAATGTTCCTTCACACCAGCAGCTTACCCTGATGGGCCGGGAGCCAAAGTCTGTTGACCTCTGATCTACAATGGCAATACAGACCCACTGATTTACCTGAGCATCCGCAAGAATGGCCACTCACAGTCCATCTGGTGTTGTTTCCTTATCTGCTGATTTTTCATTTTTCCAAGAACATAACAAAGTTTTTTTTACAAATAATTTTTGACCACTTGACTTTCTTCCTATAGTTTTCGAACTTTGGTTTGTCAAAATATAGGTCATGCATTCAAGTTCAAAACCTGCAGCCCCATAGCCTGCAACATATCACATCGATATCTAGGTTATATATGGATATATACCAACATTAGAACCCTCTGTTCACTGGACTAGCATTGCTGGGAGCCAGCTCCTTTTAAGAAGGGTTTGCTACCAAATCCTTGTGACCAAATAATATGTTTTATCCAATTAAGCTATGTCTAGACTACATAGAATTTTCAAAAGAGGATCTTTTGAAAGTGAAAGTAGTCTGGATGTGGGTTTTTTGGAAAAAAAAAACCCTTTTTCGAAAAAAATGCTCTTCCTTAAAAAATGAGATTTACACGGTTTTTTCAAAAAAGGGTTTTTTTCCTGAAAAAAACCACGTTCAGACTACTTTCATTTTCAAAAGATCCTCTTTCGAAAGTGAGATTGGAAGTGTTACCCCAAAAATATTCTCACTGGAGACCACCCAGGTTTCAGGGGCGGACTGGCAATCAAAATAGGCCCGGGAAATGGGTTGAGAATGGCCCTCCCCATGACGTCACGCCTGCGTGCCCCTCCCCCTTTCCCTGCATCCAGGGCCGGCTCTAGGGTTTTTGCCTCCCCAAGCAAAAAATTGTTTGGCCGCCCCTCCCCCTTTTTTTGCCTGGGGAGGGTGCACGCATGCAAATGCAGCTTGTGCAGCTTCCTGGGGGGGGGGAGCGGCGCATACTCCGGGGGGAGCCCAAACCCCGGGGAATTTTCATCTCCTAGGAGAGTGCCAGGGACTCCCCATGTGAGGACAATGGGAGGGCAGGTTTATCCACAGCAACCATGTGGCAGGGCCCCAAACCTGGTACACAGCTGAGCCTGACCCTGGGAGGGAAGAGGAACTTGTACCGCATCTTCCAACCAACAGAACTGGAGCAGTCATGAGCAAGCCATGGCCAGGAGCCATTCCCCTGTTCATTGCTGGTGCTGTGTTGCTTCAGGCACGCTGAAATGCAGTCACTTCTAGGGTGGGGCTGGACAGCTGTTTAACACCTGCACAAGGGGTTTCAGGCAGGGGGCAGTGCAGGCTGCCTTCCTGCAGAGCCCCTGTCAGAATAGCTGTGCCCTCCTGGCTAGGAAAAGAATAAACAGGAGGATTGGAAGTTAATCCACCCAGTCTCACATCAGGTAGGCAGGGAATGAGCCATCTACATTAGGCCCCAGCTGGAGTGTCATGTCTAGTTCTAGGCTCCACATTTCAGGAAAGATGTGGAGAAACTGGAGAAAGTCCAGAAAAGAGCAACACAAATGATGAAAGGTCTAGAGAACGTGAGCTCTGAGGCAAGGCTGAAGGAATTGGCCTTGTTTAGCTTGGAAAAGAGAAGACTGAAAAGGGACATGAGAGCAGCTTTCATGTATCTAAAAGGGTGTCACAGGGAGGAGGGAGAAAAATTGTTCTCTTTGGCCTGTGAGGATAGGACAAGAAGCAATGGGCTTAAATTGCAGCAAGGGAGGTTTAGGTTGGACATTAGGAAAAACTTCCTACCTGTGAGGATGGTTAAACACTCGAATAATTTGCCTAGGGAGGTTGTAGAATCTCCATCATTGGAGATATTTAAGAGCAGGTTAGACAGACACCTGTCAGGGATGAGCTAGGGCAGTGGTCTTCAATCTGTTTCCAGCAGGGCACCAGGTCAGAAGTTACCTTGTGGCCAGGGCGGCCAGCAGGGCACCCTGGGAAGGTCTGGAGCCCCCTATTTCAAAATAAGCGTCTACACAGCGCTTATTTCGAAATAACAATTTCAAAATTGGCGCTATTCCTTGTGGAATGAGGTTTACCGATTTTGAAATAAACCCTCCACTATTTCGAAGTTATTTTGAAATAGCAGTTGACTTGTGTAGACGCTAGGAAAGTTATTTCGAAATAACGGCTGTTATTTTGAAATAACTTTGCTGTGTAGACATACCCATATACAAGCAAATATATATGCAAATACCTTCTTTCACGCTGATGGGCATGAATACAAAGCTTAAGGCAAGACTACACAACACACAGGCCCCATTTAAGTCAGTTCCACTATTAATAAAATGCAACTATTAATAAAATGCAAGATTACTGCAGCCCACTGAGGTGAAAGAGGGCCACTCATGCATCCCTCTTCCTATTCTTGGTTGCCCATCACTGACCTAAGCCAAGTCAACCCTTCCTCACAGAAAATCTACAGAGTAAGATTTTCCTACATTAGAGCTAATACTCTAGAGACTTGACCAACAAGTTATAGAGTATGTCCAGTTAAAGCTTTCCTGTTGAAGATATTGTACTTGAAAAAATAATTACATATACATTAGAACAGGGACTTTAACTTGGGTTTCCCACATCACAGGGAAGTGCCTGAACAACTAGACTATGGAAGCAATCATTCACTCTCAGATTCTGGCCCAGTAAACATGTAAACGAAGTGGAACATCTTCAGTTGGAACAACTGAGCCCCGTCCCCGCCTCAGAGTAACACTCATATTGGATACCTGAGTGTAAGTCACTGATTCAACTCACATGCAGTGAGGATTATGAAAACAGGACTTCCACTATCTCAGGTAAGTGCCCTAATGTAAAGTGCCCTAAACGTAAAACAAAACTGGTTTAGTATAGCATCCAATTCAAAGATTATATTCAGCAGTCCCAGGGATCCTAACAATTAGTACTAGAAAAAGAAGATGTGGCCTTCCTTTTTGTATCAATTTCTGTTCATGCCCTCTTTTCTCATACATTTTTCAAGACAGAGTGGAAAAGTTCTACAGAGACAAAGTTCTGATGCAAAACAATGAAAAATAATGTCAATGCATATCTAGGTTGACAACATTTAATTAGTCAAGATGATGGCCTATGGAGATGACATTAAAATGTCAAAATGTGTTTATGAAGGTAACATGACGATGTCAAGAAAATGGGAAAACCATGTAAATTCAGGCTGTGTAGTCCAATATGTCAAAGCAAGAGCTATGTAAATAAAGTAAATTTTACAATATTTCTCTTCATGCCATTTTATGATTGTTCCATCAACATATTTAATGCACTTTTTTATCAGATATGATGTAATAAATTTTAATATTTTTACACTTTAGACAGTGAACATGCTGCCATCCATGTAATGAGTACTGAATATCACAATGAAACTTGTGTTGCTGAAGATGTTTTCCATCTCTTTTGGTCCTTATATGTATTGTTACCATTTTTGTTTCACAGAAGTGTACCAAACCTATAGTACTAAAGAAAAGAATGAAAAATAATAATGGCTAATATGACCTATATCCACCCTGAATAAGGAAGCACACAATGGCAATATGTCAATAAAATAGAATTTGTATTTTAAACAAAACACTAATCAAAATAGTGCAGGCTATCTGTTCTCCTGTGCTTCACTAAGCCTGCCTCTCAGTGAAAGGTCTGAGAAGTTGAGGCTAGTGGAAGAAGAAAATTATAAATTTTATATTCAGAATGAGGACTTTTCCAAGTGGCAAAGGTAAATGGCCTTCTCCCCGTAAAAGTTAATTGAACAAATGCAAAAAGGACTTTTCCAAGACATTCTCTCTCTCGGGCTATGTCTATACTATGGACATAGCCTGAGAGAGGCTGTGTCCAGTGAACGTGTCTGCTCTTCCGACATTTTTTGGAAGCCCTGTTTTCCTCCTTCCACGGTTAAGAAGGGCTCTTCTGAATGAGGAGGTTTTTCTGAAATTTGTCCCAGTGTAGACGGGCCAAATTTTGGAAAAGCCTCTTCTGACAAAACTATCGGAAAGAAGGTACACAAATTGCAGCGCACAATTTGCGTACCTTTTTCCGATAAAACTCCATAGTTTAGACATAGTCTCACTCTCTATTTCTCTCTCTCCCCGCACCCTTCACCTTCATATGAGAGTGAATCAAATAAGTAACTAAATCTCTGTCTTATTTATGTAATGTTTTCTAAATATTAACAAATATGTTGCAGCATCCTGTGAAGTATATAAATGTTAAAAGTAATAGTAATAGAAATATAAATCCCTGATATATTATATTTTCATAGAAATGTAAATTCTGGACTATTCCAAATGCTTTAAAAACCTACAAGAAGAAAAACAAAGTACAGTACACAATCTATGCAGAGAATCATCATCCACTTCCACAAAGGGGGAGCTGTTTCACAGTGCAAAGCAACACTACACAATGGTTTCAGACAAGAAGTTGGGAATATCCTATCAATTTAAATCTGCAGAAGAGGAATGAAAATAATGATGCAGTAAGGAATTTGGACAACATCCATTTCTTTAAAAAACTTGCCTTTTTCTTATCACATAATAATACTCTCAGGGTAGGTCTACAACATAATTAAAAACCTGTGGCAGGGCCTATTTCAGCTGACTCAAGTTTGTGGGTTTGGGAAAAGGGGCTGTTTAACTGCAGTGGGTATGTCTACACTACAGGATATTGTCAGAAAAACTGTCATTTTTCTGACAAAACGTCCACACTGCAACTGCGTCCTTCCGAAAGTAAATCGAAAGAACAGAGGGTTTTTTCTGGTGTTGCTAGTCCTCTTTCTACGAGAAAGAGCTCTTTTGGAAAAAGGTGTGTATGGACGGGGAAGAGGGAGTTCTTTCGGAAGAAGGGGAAAGAGGAAAAAGCACAGGTGACCCGGTGGCCACTCCATCCAGGGTAATCACAGCTTAAATGCGAGATAGCATCCATTCAGTGTGGATGCTATCTTTTGAAAAAGCAGATCTGTTTTTCAGTGCACTTTTGTGTGTGGACGCTGTCTTTCAGAAGAAATTTTTCTTGAAGATCTCTTCCAAAAAAAGGTTCTTCTGAAAGAAGCCTGCAGTCTAGACATAGCCAGTGTAGACCTCTGGGCTCAAGCTGCAGCCTAGGATACAGGACCATTTGAGGTGGGAAAGTCCCAGAGGTCTGGCTGCAGCCTGAACCTGATGCTTTTCAACCTAAGTCCCATGAGCCCAAGTCAGCTGAAAAAGTCTAGTTTCAGGCTAGGAAAAGTCTTTTTAACTGAAATGTAGGCTTTCTTTCAGTTGTATATGCCACCTGAAAGTTCAGATATCTTGCAGTGCATTGCTCTTTAATATTACATTGTATTATAGGTACTCTTCTAACCACCTAAATCACTTCCTGTAGCAGTTATGCATTCTTTTGAGATCATATACACAAATACTGACCCAATTCAGCCCAGCTTAATTTGTGACATCTTTCAAAATTACAAACTAGCGGGTCTTTAACTGTAAGTTTATCAGAATTGTGTGATAATTCTCCAAATACTTCAGTTGCTCTTTGAGAAACCTTGTTTGCATCTGTTTCTTTTCAGCAAAATAAAGCAGTATCAATAGAATGCCAAATTTTCTAGTTGAAATACTGTCTCATTGCTAGACTGTCAGGGAAAGGGTATCTGTGCAAGTGGAGAAAAGAACAACAACAAAAAAATCAAGCCTAAAATCACCCTAAATTCTGTCTGAATGTAACTTAAATTTTTTTAGAGGAAACACCTGAAAAGTTAGGGGACTCAAGGTGTTCTTCACTCCACTGCTTTGAATATACGCATTTGTTCTTTTATTGTCCCTCAGCTATGTGTTCTGGAATACACCAAATATCCATGGGAAAATGTTTTATTAGGGTCTTATTTTGAGTGATTCCTGCATGGGTTGCATGATAATATTGACAAATTTTATAGTCAATCATTGGAACATACTTGTTTTCATTATGAAATATGCTCAAGATATCAAATAACCAATGTCAGTCAGGGAAAAGATCCCATGATACCTGTCTCTTAGGAGCAGTCCAATGCAGCAATGTTACATTCACCTTAAAGAAGTGTTCTCCTGGAAGTTACATCCCTAAGGCCATCTTTTTATATTCTGCTTACCAGTGGAAGATATTATATGCAATACCTGAAACTGGATTTAATTAGTTACCTTGTTTGTTTCTGGTACAGTGGTGTTGCCCATTATCTTTGTTCTTATTCCATGTATTCCAGGAACTAAGGGGCACAAAGACAACTCATAGGCCTGTGTCAGGATAAATAGGTTTTTGAGGGTAACTCCTTTTCTGTTGCTTTGAGGAAACAATTACATGATCTAATTCTGAGAGTTTTTCTAACCATTTAAGCCAAAACTTATCTCAGTTTATGCAAGGTATTATGGGACATTTAGCATAAGTGAATAATATTATAACAAAAGAACAAGCCAATCTGATCTACATAATTGCTATATAAATACTTAATAAGTGTATTTAATAATTAATAGAAGTATGAATGTTAGACACCATATATCAGTGAACAATTGGGAGGAGGTCTGTAGTCTACTATCCATTTGAGCGAGTTTGTCTCTCTGTGTCCGATAAATATCTGTTTGTCCGTCTGTCTGTTTGTTCCAGAACTCTTCCTAAATGGTAAGACCTAAGACCACCAAATTCAGTATGCAGCTTCCTTTTTATCATTTCTCAAACCAAGGTAAGGGTTTTATGGTGCCAGAAAAATGTGATATGCCTAGAGTGGGATTGGTTTTCATAAAACCATACAGAAAGAGAATCACCAGGTAAGTGAAAGTAGCTGGCTGGGGACCAGGACCTATCCCAGCCTGATGGACATGCACCCCCTTCCTTTGCCTGTGTTCTCTGAAGCTGCATTGGCTATGGAAAGACCCTTCTCATTTGTCCCAAGCTGCTGCTGTGGGCATGGCTGGAGTAGTCCTCTCTCCCTAGAACAGTCTTCATGCTGAAACCCCCAGCCCCAGCCCAACCAAGCAATGGGGATCTTATTTTGTTAAATAGGGAGTCATCTGCTGGTGAAGGCTTGCAATACATCTACTATATGTTTGAGAGAATGAAACAAAAAATGAGTTAAGGACCCAAGCAATGATAGGTAAATCTTCTAGTACCTCACAGGGACAATATTTCATTACCATTCCTTTGCTCTCCTGAACACAAGGACTGTGTGAAATCACACTACTAACTAATCCAAATGCAGAGAAGAGAAGGCAAGACCATGACTCCAACTGGAGATGGTCAAACCATTTTTGTAGGGACTTCTTCCCAACAAAGATTTCATTTTGCAAACAACATTTGGCACAGATATGTCTATGTATTTGGTTTGCAAATGCTGCTGTGGGGTCTCATGACAGACGTTTGGATCCTCATATTCCAGTTCTTCCTGTGGCCTGGTTTCCTCAGCTAGACTACTTTTCTTGTAATACTAGAAGACAATATTAACTGAATAATTTATCTGCCAGTTAGTTCTTGACCAAACAGTGAGCTGATCTTATATCAAGACAATTTATCCCAAGAAAAATGTTAATATGGTCAATTAACTTTGACAAACTGTTCCGAATGGTTAACCAAAGCAGCCATGTTGCATTTTCAAATCTTAGAATAAACATGGATTAAAATGCTATTTCACTCTTTAAAAAATGTTGTCCTAATACATTTTGAATCTGGCTATTGGGTTTTTTGTTCTTCTAAGTTCCTGCACATATTTGTATTACTTATGTTTAACACCCCACAACAGCCTCGCAAAACAACTTTTCTCTGCCTGCCAAATTTTTGTGCACTTTGCTGCACCTACTGTAAAGCACAGGTGTTGATGCTTTATTACCCCCATTACAATTACCATATCCTGAAATAGAAATGTGGTTATTTTGTTAATAAATATTTTGGCTCAGGAAAATCATAGAATACCATAAAGCAAAATGTTTGTTCTAGTCCCCCAAAGTACATTAAAATTTAAAAAATCCACCTTTTTCATATTATATATACTTAGGGTGGCAGAAAAGGTACTGCTTCAGCAGTAATAGATTGCTTCAGCTATAGGGAGTGACATGCTTGCATTTTGTGCTTACAACTCAATCAATTCAGAATAGTGGGTCCAAGTAATTATATGTATACTGAAGCACCAAATCCTAGGACAGTGCTTTGGTGGGTATGCTAAAGTTAGTGAAAGTGATTAATGGTGAAAACACTAGTGAAAGAGCATGTCTGGTTCTCCAAATCCATGAAATCTACGAAGGCAAAACAACTTTCAAAATATCACTTTTGTGGAAACAATGCTTCAGCAAAATGGTGGATAGATTACAAGAGTGTTGTAGATGGATTATGTTAGAATATAAGAATATTATTCCAGGCTATAGTCCATGTGGAAATGATGCATGAATTGAAAATATATGAGCAGGAAATCATTGATCTAAACAAAACAAGATGGGCAAGCAAAGGAGAATTCTATCATGATGAACATGGACTATTGACATTTTGAAGTGAAGATGGTGGATACCAAGAAGAAGTTGCATTAATGTTACAGAGTAAGGCAAGCCAGGCTTTTATGGAACTTTTTAAACCCAACATCTCCCATGTGTGGAAGGTGAGATCCAAATCACATATAGGGCAATGCCATAGTACAAAGGTGTCACTGACTTCAGCAGTGTCCAAGGAAGAATTTGACACATTTTATAATAATATATGTAAAACAATAATAGGAGTTTCAAGATAGACATATTTTTGGTGATGAGAGATTTTAATGAGGAAGTGGGGTAGGACTGGATTCAGCTTTTTGGAGTAAAAGGCAGATTAATACTAAGCACAGGAAATGAAAAAAAAGAGAGAAGCTACTGAATTTCTGGGTTAGCAATGGCCTGGTGATAATGAACATAACATTTCAACAAAGAAAGCAGGAGAGGAAGTGCTCTTGGATATCAAATGAAGAACATGACAGACTTTGTAATTATGGATCACAGATAGAAATCAAGTGTGTTGTGCAGATCAAGAGTTGAAAATGTGTCAGGAAAGACAAGCATAGATAAATCACTAAGGACAAGTAAGCAAAGAATAAACAACTGAAAGAATATTTTCAAACACTGTTAAATGTGAAGAATACAGTAGAGAAAATGGTTCTGGAGAAGCTTCATAGCAAAAAATTGAGGAAGAGCAGATGCAGGTATTCTTAGAAGAAGAAAAAATACATTTCTCAATAAAAAAAGATGCCAGAATCTGACAAACATAGCCATGGAGTTGCTGTATGCAGGCAAGGACACATGGAAAGGTAATGCACAAGATATTCAATGATATTTGGAAACAAAAGCAAATTGCCAGTGAATGGTTATGGTACTAATACATGAAAAAGGAGATAAGTGTGCAAGAACTGCAGAAGCATTAGTTTATTGACTTTCAGGAAAAGAAAATGTTCATTAAAATGTTACAGAGCAGAATGAAAAGATCAGTAGAAGCGGTAATTGCAGAGGAACAGGGCAGATTTAGACCAGGGTCAAATCAATAAATCAGTTATTTGTGGTAAGACTGATTTCACAATTATGGGTACGTCTACACTGCATGGCTATTTCGGGATACCTTCAGTATCCCAAAATAGCTATCCCTCATCTACACAAGCCGCCTCTTATTTTGAAATATTTTTTAAAATAATGGGCATGCTATTTCGCCATCCTGGTAAACCTTGTTGCACGAGGGATAAGGAATGGCTCAAAATAGCACATTATTTTGAAATTTGGTGCTGTGTAGATGCGCTAAATTTCAAAATAGCCTATTTCAAAATATATTTTAAATAAAGTATTCAATTTGTGTAGCAAAAATTGCATATCTTATTTTGTGTTTAGGGTGCTGTGTAGATGAACCCTAAATCTGTTACAACTTTATCGATTTCAAACAGGCTTTTGATAGGATTTGGCAGAAAAGGTTATGACAGGTTATGACAATGTATGGCATCCTCCAAAATGTTATCTGATAGAAAATAGGTAAGAAAATCAACTAATAAATTAAGTCTATAGAAGAAGACAATGGAATGGTCCACCACCATTGTAAGTCATAAACAGAACGCACACTATCACCGTATTCGTTCAACTTGGTACTGAAAGTCAAAATGGCTGTAAGCACTGAGAAATGAAATTGTGCAAGTTATTTGATGTGGTGTGATTGTGCATAACCTTAGATTTTCAGATAATATTAATTGTCTATGTTGATCTGATAGATGGTAGGGTGACCAAATGTCCAGTTTTGGACCAGAATGCCTGGTTGAAAAGGGCCCCAGTAGCTCTAGTCAGCACTTTTGACAGAGTTATTAAAAGTCCAGCCAGCAGTGCTTCAGGGCTAAGGCAAGCTAGTCCCCATCTGTCACTGCAGCACACTTCCACTGGGAAGGGGCCAGCAGGTCCATTTCCTAGCAGGGAGAGGGGACATGGAGCTCCTCATACTTTTCCCACCCTGAGCACCAGAACTGTACTGCCATAGGCTGGGATTTGGCCATTAGCAGTTATGGGGCAGTGCTTCTGGGGGAGAGCAGAGTGTGGCACCTCCAAACAATGAGATTGACTGGGATTAGTCATCACTTTCTATCTTGTACCAGCTTCACAATTTTGTTCATCTTTAACCTTTTCTTCTGTATCATTTTTTACTTGGTTTATCCAGTGTATCATCATTCTTTCTCTCTAGATAAAAGAATGCACAGATACAGATAAAAGAATTTATTTACAATGTTATTATTGTTTTTGCAACTGGAGTTTTATTAAAAAATATACTGAAAACGTACTGCATGTCTTCCATTTTCTGTCAGAACTGTCATACCCTTGGGCCCAATAAGACAGGCCTTTGGATCATTGAAGCCAAAATTGAAGTTTCTATACGAGTAGAAGCTTTGTTGAAGTGTTTTATTGCTTCTTTGTTCCTGAAATATACATTATTCATCAAAGACCTTTAAGAATTCTACCTCATGCAGGTACTTGGTCTCAAATGGGACATTCAAAATGATTGTCATAATCATAATGAAAGTACCATTTTATGGCAAAGAATAAAAGGACATTATGTTCTAAATACAATATTCTCCTTACTTTATGGTACCTATTGCATTTGCCATATGAACTCATTGATAATGCCAAGAGTGTCCAAACATAGGCAAACATTTAAAAATTCTAAAGTTAGAGTCCTAACTCTAGATTTAGGAACCTAAACAATGGACCTGATTTTCAAAAAATGATAAACATCCAACAGCCTTCAGTAAGGAGAGTGGAATTTTCTGAATAGTCAGAACCTTTGAAAATCAGGCTACTAATACTGACAGTAATCCCATTACTTATTTTGAATAGTACATTACTCCACAAGTAGTCCCACTGAAGGCAATGGGTCTCCATATGGAATCTTATGAGAAAGGGAATCATAATCTACCCTTGAGGCTATGTCTATACAGCAGTGTTATTTTGGAATAACATCTGTTATTCTGAAATAACATAGTGTGTTATTTCAAAATACATTTGAAATAACAGGCTTCTTTATCCAAATTCTGTAAACCTCATTTCATGAGGAGCAAGGGAAGTCGGGGGACAAGTGCTCTATGTTGAAATAACTGCTATGTAGACAGCGCCAAAAGTCGAAATAAGCTATTTTCACTTAAGCTATGCAATTAGCATAGCTCAAGTTGAGTAGCTTATTTCGAGCTTAGCCCTGCGGTGTAGATGTACCTTAGATGTGCTCAAGACCCCAACCCTATGATTTAAAAAAGGGAGAGTTCTGGTGGCAAAGCATTGTCTGGGAGGGGTCCATAGTTGTAGACTGGGCTTTTTAACTTTCAGGATACATTGGAAAGGTTATCTATATGTGGGGGTTTTCCCGAAAGGATTGGGTAGAGGGTTTTGCATGGAAAACTGTGAAGTAACTTCATTATGGTAGAGTTTCGAAAATTTAATTCGAATATTTGTGATAGATATGGGTGATGTTATGAAGCAACTTTGGGTATTAAAGCCTTTTTGTGTGAAGGGCATTTGTTCTTCTGCTGTATTTTTAGTATTTGTTTAGGAACTTAAAAGCTTGGATAGGTGCATTAACAAGTCAAAATTGATTAATATCTACAATGTCCCTTTGATCTGTCCTAGTAGAAAGCGTCCTTCTGGGCCCCACTCAAGAATGTCTTTTGCTTTGGAGTAGCTCACCAGTAGCTCCAGAACTCTTTTATTCCTATTGAATGATGTCCATTATCATTCCTCTTATAGTTTTTATTCCATGCCTTCAAGCTCATGGAAATTCCCTATTGAACTCACCACTGTTTTAATTGTAGTTCTTAGGTACTATACATTCCCTGTCATTTTCTCTGTTTGCATCTTTTATGTAGCATACATATGCACTAGTTTTCATCACGCCAAGTTTCATTTATGTTTACTTGATTATAATAACCATCACTTAGCAACCCTTGAAGCTATTCTTGTTTGTTTCTCCTACTCCTGACATTGATTCAAAATGCAGTTGCTAGGCTCTTATTCCCTGCTTATCATTCTGACATCCTTCAGATCCCTTCACTAACTCCGTTTTTTCCATCACATTAAGTACAAAGCTCATGACTTCACCACCAAACTCATTCACAACTGTGCCCTTCCATGACTGATCATCCTGTTTCACCCTGCTCACCTCTGCTCTGGCAATAATGGTAGCCTTGACTGTACTTTTTATACACTCATTGTCTAATCTGTCACATTCCCTTTTGCACCAATAGTGCTTTTCATGGTTTCATCTGTGTGACCAAACACTTATCTTCAAATCCTTCCTCAGGAAATACTTGGGTATTGCAGTACCTATAGGAATGTGGCAATTAAGAACAGACAGCTTGAGAAGAGGCTATATGTATAATTGACATGTGCTATCTAGTATGAAAACCCTTTCACCCACCCTTCTTATCCTGTTTATCTCCATAGATAGTAAATTCCTTGGGTTAGGGACTTACTTCCTCTGTATGTGGTCACTGTCCAATTATTGTGGATGCCACTAGAATGCAAATAATAAATAATAACTATATTAGTCAATAATTGATTTACTAAAACACTGTTAGTGCATTTGGAAGCTTCACATTCTTCATTCTTTCAGAATGAAGCTCTACTCCCTAGGATACCAAAGCACATTTCCTAATCTTAACCTGACAAGTACAGAAGCTTGTACAGTGACAATTTGTGGGCAGTAATCTAATCACATAATCAAATGACACACAGTAAAATCTGTTCCACATTAAAACATTCTCTCTCACAAAGCATACAAAAACATTCCCTCCGTTGTTGTGTGCCTTGAAAAATTACCACAGATGATAGCACATGGAAGAGCCCACCTCCTGCAAACTTCTGAAATCAAATAGCTGATTGTTTTCTCTCTTGAACCATCCCAGGTTCTGTAGAAGGGCTATATCTCAGAAGGTACCTGGGAAAGACACTTCAGATGTTATGGACCATTACTTTTTCATCACTTTAAAATATATATTCACAAGGAAACCTACAAAACAGTCACATATGGTGTGAGAGGGAGACGAGTGAAGAAGTGAAACTACATATCATAGATTATAGGCCAAAATACTGTCTGTTTTACTTAGGCTAGTAATTGAAATCAATGGTAATTATAGATGTTCCTATCTTCAGTCCCCATACTTGGTACAAGATGGTAGGCAGAGATTAATGGCTGATATAACAAATCTTTGAAAAATATCAGGGAAAGAAGAAGACTGAAAGGGGACATTATCGAGTCTTCAACTATTTTAATAGCTGTTATACAGAGCGATCAATTGTTCTCCAGTCCCCTTAAAGCAGCAGAAGAAGCAATGAGATTAATTTGCAGCAAGGGAGATTTAGGTTAGATATTAGCAAAAAATTTCTCAATTTAGGGTAGTTAAACTCAAGAATCGAGTGGAATCCCCATCACTTGAAGTTTTTAAAAATACATAGGTCAAAAACTTGTCAGGGATGGTCTAAGTTGACTTTGTCCTGCCACAATGCAGGAAGCTGACCTTGACGACTTCTTGATGCACCCTTCAGACATATGTATCTATGATTATATGAAATGTATTTGATTTAATTTTGCTTGTATTTATTTTTTTAAATGTTTCCCTCCCTTTTCCTTTTTGAAAACCTTTACTCTTCTCTTTTCACCTTGCCAATGTTTCTTTTACTGCCTGACCAATTGCTCATCTTCCTATCATGTTAAAAATCTAAAATAAATACCAAAATCAGTTACCATTTGCATTTTTCAATGTTGTGAGATTTTTATGAGAAGATTTGTGCTCAGATAGCCCAGTGGATGTGTCATACCACTGTGGTATTTTAGAAGCCCATGTGCATTACTTATGGGAATGTTAAAAAATCTTTAATTATCACAACAACTTGTGTTGAAAATGGCATTATTTAATCTAGAATTAGCATAATAATTTAGCATTTTCTTAATGTTATTACCACATTTCCAGCCTGTTTCATGTCCAGTGTAATGATGCCTGGGCAGTACTAAAAAATAAAGTCAGCTGCTTTGATTATTAGCTGTGCTCAGTTTTTAAATTTCCATGCCTAGATTTGCAGGATCAAAACTAGATTAAGCTCTCAGTGATGTTTAGGTATGGTATTTCATAATTGGGCTAGTGATTTCTTAGGGTGCTGCTTCCATCAGGAAAACTTTTGTAGCTGTGAGGCAATAATTATCCCATTATCAACAGGAGAAAGAGAAAGCAAAAGGTCTGACATTCTGGCTACATCTAGACTGTAGGCTTCTTTCAGAAGAAGCTTTTCCGGAAGAGATCTTCTGAAAAAACTTCTTCTGGAAGAGAGCATCCACACTGCCAAAGCACATTGAAAAAGCGATCTGCTTTTCGAAAGGTAGCATCCATTCAGTGTGGATGCTATCTCGCATTTAATCTGTGATCACTCTGGACGGAGTGGCCCCAGGTCACCTGTGTTTTCTCCTCTTTCCTCTTCTTTTGAAAGAACTCCCTCTTCCCTGTCCACACACACCTTTTTCAGAAAGACCTCTTTTGGAAAAAGGCTTCTTCCTTGTAAAAAGAGGTTTGCCAATGTCGGAAAAACCCCTCTGTTCTTTCAATTTTTTTTGAAAGAATGCAATTGCGGTTGGACATAAATGATGTTTTTTGGAAAAACAGCCGTTTTTCTGAAAAAACTGTGTAATGTAGACATAGCCTAAGAGAGAGAGACCATATATACCACTGTTGATTTGTACAATATTCTCCTTTGTCAGGAGAGAGGAGAAGACAGTATCATGTTCTGTAAAAATGATGGTTCTCTATACTTTAAAAAAGTCATTCACATGTAAGAAGTATTTTTTAGTGTTGTCTGATATTGAGAACCCAGCAAGCCAATTGGGATACAAGTTTTATTTTTTTAAAATGTATCTATTTTATATTATGCAGATTATGACAGTCAATCATGTTTTCCCAATGATTCTTGGCAAAAGGTCTAGTGCCTTTCTCTTTTTATATTTATGTTATGTCACTCTTATGTCAACTTATTTTAAGCTAGAGAGGAAGTAGCTTCAATTAACATTTTAAGTCTATTTAAGTAATCCTAAAGCCACACTACTGCATGCCACAAAGATTATTAGTAGTTGTACCATTCTGTTTCTTCCAGTCTCTTTCTTGGTTTTTAGAATGTAATTCACTGAGTAAAATTCCATCTATTATGAATTATATTACCTCTCCACAATAAGGCAAAGTTTCACCAATTCAGGGTTGGCTGCTGAATAAGACTGCAATGGTCTTCTGTTACACATTTTCAAATGTGTCAAGGAAATTATATAATATTTAACAGCAGAAAATGTATTATTAATACATTTTATTAATACTTTTATTCACATTAACAGGCCCTTGTGCCACATGTGGAATTTAAATATTTAAAGATAAAAAAAATCAAAGGAACTTCCCCAAAGATATAAACATTATTTATTGATATAAATATCAAGTAAAACTAGAGGTGAATGAACCATTTGATGGCTATTATGAATTGTCCTATAAATTATAAATTTGTTAGATTATGTATATTATTAGAACTGTAAGATCTTGAAATATAAATGTGCCTGATTATTTCTCTCTCTTTAAATTAAAATCACTTTCTAAATCTCTCTCTATAGGGAATACTTCAATGCTTAAACTCAATGGGAAAAAAATCTTCAACAGTTGTATGTGCTAACTTTTTGTTTCCACTTCAAAAAGTTTTGTCCCCTGACTGTTTTAGTTTCAGATAAAATAACAGCCTAAAAATAAAACCCCAGTAAACATGATCATTCCATAATCTCTTTTAATTCCACAAATAAATTCCAAATCAAGGGATAAATGGCACATCATTTGCCCTTTTGGATTACCCAGGTACATTCAACTCACTAATCTAACCCTGGCCCTATTGACCTTTACAGTTCTCGTAGGCTACAGTTCTCGTACCTATGTCTACACTACAACGTTTTTGCGCAAAAACCTGCAGAGCATCCTCACCTCAAATGAGCTCTTGCACAATTAAATGGGCAGTTAAATGGCAGAACAGAGGGTTTTTTCCACCATAGGTAAACCTCCTTTTCTGAGGCATAACTGCTTTTAGCGCTACTGCTATTGCGCAAGAAGGAAGTGTGGACGCTCCAGAGGTGTCCACAAGAAACCCCTATGGGAAAAAACACAGGTGCTCTGATGGTCCTTCTGTGAATGGCCATCAAAGCTTTCTTGTGCAAGAGCGTCCATGCAGTGTGAATGCTCTCTTGTGCAAAAGCACATTGCTTTTGTGATGTGCTTTGAGGTGCAGACGTGGTCTTGCACAAGAAGTTTTTGTGCAAAAACTCTTGCTCAAAAGGCTTCTTGCACAAGAAGCATGTAGTGTAGATGTAGCCACAAAGAATTCATTCAACCTAGGTTCTATTTTACTATCAAAATGCCTTGAAATAGTGCATTTTTCCCTTGTCTGTTTAAGTTTTGTTCAGAAGAGTCCAAGCAGGTTTCTTAATTGGAAGGAGACTGATATGTCCATTCATGTACTTTCCAGTCTTATTAGACACAGAAAGGCTAGAAAAGGCAATTGACCATGAATCCAATCACTGTTTTATTTTATTTCTTATGTATCATCTTATTCAGGAATAGCAGATATTATAAAGGCATAGACCCACATTTTAAAAATTTGGGTGCTGCAGTGTTTTTAGTGTGCAACTGGAATTGGATGTTCAATTATGTTCAATATCCACAATTAAAATTATGTTAATGTGAGATGTAGGTGTTCAGCACCTGAAATGCATTTTCTTAGGACACAATTTCAGATGGTGGTATCTAGATTTAGTCTCTAAAATTCATATTTAGGCACCTAATAATGCCTTGGTCGTTCAATTACTTAGCATTTGCTTAAATTTAAAACATTGACTGCACTGCTTAAAGTTAAGCATGTGTGTGTTGGCAGGATCAGTGATCAGTGACCTGACTTTTCAGAAGCTCAGAGAACATACAGCGCTTGTGGAAGCTAATAGTTCTCAACATCTTGAATAGTTGGTTCACTTTCATTCAGCTTCCTGAATATGGATTTATAGCCATGATTTTCACAAGTGACTAGTGATTTTTGGTGCATAAATTTCATAGCCAAAATTGGAGGGATTTAAAAATCACTAACCACTTGTGAAAATTTTGGTCCCAGGCAACTGCTTTCAGTTAATTGTTTGTATTACTGTAGTGTCTCAGCCACAGACATGAACCATAATGCCATTATGCTACACTTAAAGTTTTGGGTCAAGCGGATGGTATTAAACTAATGTACAACATAATGACTGGCAAATTAAATCTAAACCTCAGAACCTAATTTACTCACTATATTCAGTCATTATTTCTATTGTAAACTGAGGTGAGGAGGCAAAGCAATTTGGGAAATTTGCTGGGCTCAAAGGACTCTAATGATGTATAATTTTAGAACATGTTCCCAATATAAACATTTAAGAAATTGTAAGTGTTTTAATGAATCAAAATGCAGTGAATATTTACCCCTGTGGAATTTAAAAAAACACTTAACATATTTTTAATTAGGCAATAATGACACAAAACACTTATGTCAAAACCTGTTTTCATTGAAGTCAATAGGAGGTTTGACATTAGCATCACTGTGATCAGAAGTTAACTCATAATGCCCTGCTGATTTCCTACGCAGGCAAAATTCAAAGTAAAGTTAATGGATTTTTTCCATTGAGTGTGGAGTGCTAAAATGGGCCCCTAGATAATACAGTAAAAAGGCAATGAATATATTTTATGTAGGGAAACACATAGTGTAACTGCTTTTGTGTGTATTATGTTACACTAAATTGGGATTACCTTGAACAGTCAGACTGCTGGAAATCTTAACAGTTTGGTTTAACCCATAATTTTAATTCTGAATTCTATTTCTGGGCATTTACTTTGCATAATCAATGCAGGTCAAATTGTGTCTGATGCTTAAGGTGAGCTGTATTAGAGCATGTGAACAGCATCCACAATTGCAGTCTTAGCACTCTGGAACTGTTCCTTCCCAGTGTTTCTGGGAAGACCCATCTTCCAAGAAGGAATGTGGAGGAAGTGAATCCAGAGTTAAATTATGAATTACCGTACATAGTTTTCCTGCTGCACTTGACACTCAGAGATAGTGAGTGTGATAATGAGGTTTCTGACATACACAGGGGAGGACAGAGACTGTGCTCATAGTCTATACTACAATGCCAGCTATACCTCACAGCAGGGCAATGAGCAATGAAGCAGAAAGGGGCACCTCCAGATGTTTATATGAAACCTCCCAAGCCAGATGTTTATATGAAAATGCCTTCAAAGTAACCAAAGCCAAGTTGAGTCTTGTGCTTCCAGGAAAGTCCCTGATGTTGAGAACTGAACCAAAGGCCCCCAAAACACAGGGCAAACTCAAGCCTTCTTTGGGATGATACAGTTCTATATAGTCCCTTAGGGCACATCTACACTGCAGGGCAAAAGTTGACTTAAGATATGCAACTTCAACTACGTCAATTGCATAGCTGATTTCAAAATAGTGCCAAAAGCCGAATTAAGCTATCTACACAGCAGGAAGTCAAAGAAAGAACACTTTCTTCCACTTTCCTTACTCTTCATGAAATGAGGGTTACAGGAGTCAGAGGCTATGTCTACAGCACAGAGTTTTTGTGGAAAATGGCTGTTTTTCCACCCAAACTAGCGGAGCATCCACACCTCAAGTGCGTTTTTGCGCAAGAGAATCGAAAGAACAGAGGTGTTTTTGCGCAATTGGTATTCCTCTTTCTACAAGGAAGAAGCCTTTTGGGGAAAGAGTTCTTTCACAAAAATGCATGTGTGGACGGGGAAGAGGGGGGGTTTGCTCAAAAAGAGGAGAGAGGAAAAAGCACAGGTGCTCTGGTGGCCATTCTGTGCATACCAATCAGTGCTTACTTTTGAGAGAGCGTCCATGCAGTCTGGACACTTTCGCAAAAGCACATCACTTTTTTGATGCGCTTTTGCAGTGTGGACACGCTCTTGCGCAATAAGTTTTTGTGGAAGATTTCTTTCGACAAAAACTTCTTGCACAAAAAGCCTGCAGTCTAGACATACCCAGAGTAAGAAGTCCTCCAGCTCAACATTATTTTGAAATAATGGCTTGCTGTGTAGACCCGCACTTTGTTATTTCAGAATAACATCAGCTGCTGTGTAGATGTACCCTTATTCACGCTGGTAACTAAATGTCACAGTTTGGTCCCATATATTTCTTTTACAAAAGTGGAGATCTCTCGTCTCTTTGATTACTAGAATGCCTCTGTTATGTCACTCCTTTACTCAGAATTTCCAAAATGTTTGCCAGAAAAAGACACTTCTGCACACTCTAATTCTCTCACTAAAGCAGAGAAATATGACATTTGCATGAAAAAATGATTTTTTAAAGAAAGCAATTACTATGAGGACAAGAAACTGCTGAAAGAGAATCAGTTTACAAGACAACTTCAAAAATACTTATTTTCTTCATTTTTCCCTTACATCACAGAATGACACAAGTCCCCAGATTTATTATCATATTTGTATTTACAATATTTGCTTATATTGTAAGAATCTCTGTCTTTCCAGTGCTAGTTTTGTAATTTAGTATAAACAATACACTGAAATTCTTTCTGCTGCAGGAGAACTGTTTTCCTACAGTGAGAGAAAGTAGAAGGATACAGAAAGGAAAAAATAGGAAAGGAGATAGAAAAATAAGACATGAAAAAAAAAAGGACGGTGCTAAGAATGGATGGTGCAGCAGGGAAGACAAGATTTGTATACAATAGAATCATGGAACCATAGAACCATAGAGCTGGAAGAGACCTTAGAAGGTCATCAAGTCCAGCCCCCTGCTCCAGGCAGGACCAATCCCAACTAAATCAACCCAGCCAGGGCTTGGTCAAGCCGAGACTTAAACACCTCTAGAGATGGAGACTCCACTACTTCCCTAGGTAACCCATTCCAGTGCCTCACTACCCTCCTAGTGAAATAGTTTTTCCTAATTTCCAACCTGGACCTCTCCCACCACAACTTGAGACCATTGCTCCTTGTTCTGCCATCTGTCACTACTGAGAACAGCCTCTCTCCATCCTCTTTGGAACCTCCCTTCAGGAAGTTGAAGGCTGCTATCAAATCCCCCCTCACTCTTCGCTTCTGCAGACTAAACAGACCGAACTCCCTCAGCCTCTCCTCATAAGTCATATGCTCCAGCCCCCTAATCATTTTGGTTGCCCTCCACATCCTTTTTGTAGTGGGGGGCCCAGAACTAGGCACAATACTCCAGATGTGGCCTCACCAGAGCCGAATAAAGGGGAATAATGACATCTCTGGATCTGCTGGCAATGCTCTTCTTAATGCAACCTAATATGCCATTAGCCTTCTTGGCTACAAGGGCACACTGTTGACTCATCCAGCTTCTCATCCACTGTAACCCCCAAGTCCTTTTCTGCAGAACTACTACTTAACTAGTTGGTCCCCAGCTTGTAACTATGCCTGGGATTCTTCCATCCCAAGTGCAGGACTCTGCACTTGTCCTTGTTGAACTTCAGATTTCTTGTGGCCCAATCCTCCAATTTGTCTAAGTCACTCTGGACCCTATCTCTGCCCTCAAGCATATCTACCTCTCCCGCTAGCTTAGTGTCATCCGCAAACTTGCTGAGGGTGCAATCCATCCCCTCATCCAGGTCATTAATAAAGATATTGAACAAAACCGGTCCTAGAACTGAACCTTGGGGCACTCCACTAGAAACCGACCGCCATCCTGACATCGAGCTGTTGATCGCTACCCGCTGGGCCTGGCCTTCTAGCCATCTTTCTATCCATCTTACTGTCCATTTATCCAATCCACATTCCCTTAACTTGCTGGCAAGAATATTGTGGGAGACCGTATCAAAAGCCTTGCTAAAGTCAAGGTAGATCACATCAAGTGACTTTCCCACGTCCACAGAGCCACTTACCTCATCATAGAAGCTAATCAAATTGGTCAGGCATGACTTGCCCTTTGTGAATCCATGCTGACTATTCCTAATCACTTTCCTCTCTTCCAAGTGCCTCAAAATGGATTCCTTAAGGATCCCTTCCATGATTTTTCCAGGAACCGAGGTAAGACTGACCGGCCTATAGTTCCCTGGATCGTCCTTCTTGCATTTTTTGAAGATGGGCACTACGTTTGCCTTTTTCCAATCATCCGGGATTGCTCCCGATCTCCACAACTTTTCAAAGATAATGGCCAAAGGCTCCTCAATGACATTTGCCAAATCCCTCAGTACCCTCGGATGCATTAAGTCCGGACCCATGGATTTGTGTACGTTTAGCTTTTCTAAATAGTTCCTAACCTGTTCTTTACCCACCACGGGCTGTCCATCTTCATCCCATCTTGCGTACTTGGCTCCTGGACTTCTGCGCTGACCTTATCCGTGAATACAGAGGCAAAGAAAGCATTGAGTACTTCAGCTTTCCCCACGTCATCTGTCACTAGGTTACCTCTTTCATCCAGTAGGGGCCGCACACCCTCTCTGATCACCTTCTTCTTGTTAACATGCCTGTAGAAACCTCTCTTGTTATCCTTCACATCCTTAGCCAGTCGCAATTCCATTTGCGCTTTCACCTTCCTGATAACCCCCCGGCATTCTCGAGCTATACATTTAAACCCCTCCCTGGTCATTTGTCCAAGTTTCCACTTTTTGTAAGCTTCCTTTTTGTGCTTAAGTTCACCAGGGATTTCCCCTGTAAGCCAATCCGGTCTCCTACCACTTTTGCCTCTCTTGCTATGCGTCGGGATGGTTTCTTTCTGTGCCTTCAATAAGTCTTCTTTAAAATACTGCCAGCTCTCCTGGACTCCTTTCCCCTTCATGTTAGCATCCCAGGGGATTCTGCCCATCAGATCTCTGAGGGAGTCAAAATCTGCTTTTTTGAAGTCCAAGGTGTGTATTTTACTACTCTTTTCTTCCTTTGGTCAGGATCCTGAAATCTACCATCTCATGATCACTGCTTCCCAGTTTGTCACCCACCTCTACTTCCCCTATTAGTTCCTCCCTGTTTGTGAGCAGAAGGTCAAGCTGCTCACGGCCCTGGTCGGATCCTTCAGCACTTGTCCCAAGAAGTTATCCCTAACATTCTCCAAAACTTCCTGGATTGCCTGTGTACTGCCGTATTGGTTTCCCAACAGATGTCAGGGTGATTCAAGTCCCCTACGAGAACCAGGGCCTGTGATCTAGAAGCTTCTCTCAGTTGTCCAAAGAAAGCCTCATCTACCGCATCCACCTGATTCGGTGGCCTGTAGCAGACAGCAACCACAACATCACTGCTGTTTGCACCTCTAAACTTAACCCATAGACTCTCAACAAGTTTTTCTCCCTCTTTATACTGGAGTTCAGAGCAATCATAGTGCTCTCTTACATATAGTGCAACTCCTCCTTTTCTCCCCTGCCTGTTTTTCCTGAACAGTCTATACCCTTCCATGACAGCGCTCCAGTCATGCGAGTCATCCCACCAAGTCTCTGTTATCCCAATTAAATCATATTTCTTGGACTGGGCCAGGGCCTCCAGTTCTTCCTGTTTGTTGCCCAGGCTTCTCACATTAGTGTACAAACACCTCAGGTAACCAGTTGATCGCCCTATCTTCTCCATTCGAAACAGGGGTCCTCCTTTCTTGCTCGTTCCTCTCTGCATTTCTTCCCAGTATCCGACTTTCCCACTCCCCTCAGGGTTTTGGTTACCGTCCCCTGACGAACCTAGTTTAAAGCCCTCCTCACTTGGTTTGCAAGCCTGCCCGCAAAGATGCTCCTTCCTTTCTCCGTTAGGTGGATCCCATCTCTTCCTAACAATCCTCGTGCCCGGAACAGAGTCCCATGGTCGAAGAAACCAAAGCCCTTTCTGCGACACCTGCTCAACCATGCATTTACGTCCTCAATTCGACGATCCCTGCCCAGTCCTTTCCCTTCAACAGGGAGGATGGAAGAGAACACCACTTGCGCTCCGAATTCTTGGATCCTTCTTCCCAGTGCTACATAATCCGCAGTAACCCACTCAAGGTCATTCTTGGCCGTATCGTTAGTTCCCACATGGAGAAGCAGGAAGGGGTAGCGATCCGAAGGTTTGATCAGTTTGGTAAGCCTCTCGGTCACATCCTGAATGCGAGCTCCCAGTAAACAGCACACCTCTCGAGATTCCAGGTCCGGAGGGCAGATGGATGGCCTCTTAGGAGGGAGTCCCTGACCACCACCACCCATCATTTTCTTTGGGGGTGGTGGCCGTGGAACCCCCATCCCTAGGACTATGCATCCCATGCTTTCCAGCAGATGGTGTTCCATTCTGGTTTCTTCCTTGTGAGGTCCCTTCCAAAGCATTCACCACCGCAGAGCCTGTGGAGAGAGCCTGAAAGCAATTACTTACCTCTATAGCGTTGGGGGATTCCCATGCTGGCCTTTTTCCCCTTCTAGAAGTTACATGCTGCCAGTTCTCTTCCTGGTCACATACTGCCTTCTCTGACTCTTTCACCTCCCATGCTTGAAGGATTAAATGCTGCCTTCTATCGAGGAAGTCTTCATCCTCTCTGATCGAGCGTAGGGTCGATACTTGGGCCTCCAGTCCTCTAATTTTTTCTTCCAAAATGGCGACCAGCTTGCACTTAGTGCAGATGAAATCCATTCTTTCTTCCGGGAGGAAGACAAACATGGCACACTCCGTGCAGGTAACAACAGCAGACCTATCACCATCCATCCCTGCTGTCCTGGAGAAGGGATTTAAAAAGAAAGGCAAGAGAACCTCGCCCCCTTCCCTCTCCACTTCCCAACTCCCTCTCTAAACTCCCTGTTAGCACTCACCTGTTTGCAAGCTCCTTCGTCACTTGCCCAACAAGCCTTATAAAGCCCTGGACTGCCTGAAATTCTCTCCCCCTGCCAAGGCTCAGCCAATCAGCAGAGGCTTCTAGAATTCAAACTCTAATTAGAAGCCAACAGTTTCCACCTTCCAATCACAGCACCAGACAATCACAGCACACACTCCATGAAGGGGAGGGGGAGGGCAAAGGGGAAGTGGGGGAAAAAAAAAAGCCTCACTCACAAACACAGGGGAAAAAAGAAACAAAAACAAAAAAAGAACACACACCAACCCTCACTCACAAACACAAGCTCAGCACACAATACCGTTTACCCTTTTAAGCATCCCTTGATAAGTTTCCCTACAGTCATGGATAAATTCCACTGGCACTGATAGAAGTTTACAGTTCAAAGTCTCAGTATATTAAGATTAGCATATTCATTCCTCTATACCAGAATCAGTATTTTAAAGGAAAAAAATAGCATTTAGCATTGTTTCCTTAGCAGTCAGCTGAGGATACATTCATTTGCTTCCATTTTATTTAAAGTCTATAACTGGATTAGTTTGTTTGGGATTTTTTATGAAGTTTATTGTACAATTAAGAAAGTATAATTAAGGAGAGAAAAAGAAAGAATGAATAGAACTAATTATTCTTTTGAGAATTTGTTTTGTCATATCAATCAATGGGATGTCATTAGTGTTACAATAGCATTGATTACAATTTGGATCTCATTTATCATACTAGAAATCTTTTGTCAAACTAAATGATCTGTCTTATTCCAGCAAACCTCAAATGTTTTCACAATATGGATCATGTCCCCTTTCTATTACTCACAACCACATGAACGGGTTTCTTCCAAATAAGGCTGAGTGACAGCTCTGTGGCAATGACTATATTTGCCACATATTAAGAAAGTATTTAATGGTTTAAGTTGTATTTTAAGAAAGTATTTAATGGTTTTAGCTGTCTTTTAATTTAATTTATCATCTGGAATCAACCATTAATGAGTAGCACCAAATGCTACATGTAGCATCACTGCTTCACAGACTACAGACTGGGAACTGATTTTCCCTCATACCTATCTGTGCATTCAAGACTGTTGCATTTTTCTAAAATAATATTCTTCTAAAACACTTCACAGATAGATTATGTGAATTCTCCTTATTTGCTAGTTCTGTATTGTATATATTCAGGCACTAATCTTTAGTGGGTCTTACAGAACTCTGCCTATGCATTGTAAATTTCAGCATCAGAGCCAAAAACAGGTGTTTCAAATGTGTTCAATGCAATTGATTTCAATGGGAGCAGTTATATTAGATTAAAATCCCATGGTGGATTTTTTGTTTGTTTTTGAAAATCCCATGCTAACAGTTTGGGAGGTGGGGTTGGCATTATATTTAAACTTAAAGAAAAGAAGTTAAAATCATTTTTAAAAATCATATAAATACAACTCTTATTTATATAAAATTGAAATAAAAGAATTTATATAGAATAGAAATAAAGGAATTTACTTTAAAATATTGTGTTGGTCTTCCTGACTTTATAGATTCTGGGCTCAGATTCTAGAAAAGTACTTCTAAATGTTAGGGAAAATATAAATCTACCCCTATGACAGACATTATACATTCATAAATTTGATCTTTTTAGTTTTAGGTTTGAAATATTTATTGAAGTCAGATAATGTACAGTCGTCTTATTGTCCACAGATAGTACAAGACTATAGCTTTCATTTGCAAGTTTGGCTTGTATTACAAAGAGAAAATTCAGCCTTGAAGTGGAGTTACACAAGGACTGATTTTGGCCTCGAGACATTACCCCGATAGTTTAAAATGACTCATACACCAACTCTCTGTAGGCTGGCACACTTCAGTCATTTATTTCTGTCAAGTTATTGGTTTCATATCTTTAGTGCTTTTCCTATAATACATATACTGTTAAGTCTACTTAACATTTTTGCACCATTTTTCTTTAAGAAAATTTTTTATTGCAATGTGACTATTCAGGTTCAAAATGTTAAAGTTATAGCTAGGATTCTATCTAGCTATTTAGGTACATCAAGCACCTCGTCTTTTGTTCCTTTACATCTGTTTCATAACTGATAAACACAGCTTTCACTGTGGTGGAGTTCAAGCACCTTGGCCTTTTGTTCCTTTACATCTGATTCATAACTTGCACCATAGCTCTAGTTATAGTGAAGGGAAGAATGAGAATTCAGTAAACATGTGAAAGACCCTGACTCAAAATATATGCTTAAATTTATGAACCTGAATAGTCACATTGAGCTTATTTATGCTACCAATGCTTATATATTCATAGATTCCAAGGCCACAAACCATAGAACATTTCTCAAATAATTCTGAAACCAGATATTTTAGAAAAGACGTCCTATAGTGATTTTAAAATTGCCAGTGATGGACAATCCACGACACTTGGTAAATTGTTACAATGCCTAATAACTCTCACCATTAAAATGTACACCTTATTTCAAGGCTGCATTTGTCTAGCTTCAGCTTCTAACCATTGAATTAGGTTCCACCTTCATCTGGTAGATAGAATAGCCCATTATTAAATTACTTGTTTCCCATGTAGCTATTCATCAAGTGACTCTTTAACCTACTGTTTGTCATGCTCAAGACTGAGCTTTTGAGTCTATTTCTGCAAGACATGCTTTTTCTAGTCCTTTTATCATTCTTGTAATCATTGCTGAACCCTCTCCAACTTATCAACAGCATTCTTGAATTGTGGGCAGCAGAAGTGGACACTATTCTGGATGTGGTCAAGTAGTGCTGAATACAGAGATGAAACAATTGTAATACTCCTGTTCAAGATTCCCTGTTTATGTAGCCCAGAATCTCATTAGATCTTTTGTCTGCAGCATTATAGCGGGGCTCATATTCAGCTGATTATTCTTCACAGTCCCCAAATCTCTTTGAGTCACTGCTTCACAGGATAGAATTTCCCATCCCGTAATTGTGGCCTACAGCCTTTGCCCCTAGATGTATGCATTTACAGTTAGCCTCATTAAAACACATATTATTTGCTTGTGCCAACTGTATTCAATGATTAGATCACTCTGTGTCAATATGTATCACTCCTGCAATTTGCGCGTCAATGGCAATTTTTTTCAATGATGAATCCATTGCTGCTGGACCACACTGGAAACATAACTGTTTGATAGTTGTTCCCCAATTACAATTAAATTTTCTGAACTTTCAGGTTTTAATCCATTCAATGTGTGCCACATTGATTTTATATCATCTAGAGGGGTTTTTTTGTTGTTTTTGTTTTATTTTTTGTGGTTTCTTTTCAAAATGTGCAGTACCAAGTCAAATGCTTACAGCAGTGGAAATATAGTACCTCAGCATTATTACTTTTATCAAGCAAACTTGTAAACTTATCAAAAAGATATCATGTTAGATTCACAGGATCCATTTTCCATAAACCCATATTGATTTGCACCAGATCCCACCTGTTTTATATCATCCTCCTGTTGCCAGCAAGAGTATGTCTCAGGTCCAACACTGGGTTCTCTAAGTACAAAACACGCCGCTACAAAACATCTGTCAAACACAAGCAGTTTATTTCCTGATGTACCCCTTAACTAAAAGAACAACATGATAGGAAAAGCGGTGTCTTACATTTCTTCTGCAAGCTGGGAACCCCGTTTCAGCTGCGGACGAGCAGGAGGGGTCTAGGCTTCCGAGACACCGGTACCAGAGTCCATTAGTGAGGTCCAAATTGCTATACTGTGGTTCAGCTTTAAATATAGTGTCTCTACTTTGATTTGCAGTTTGGAAATTTCTGGGGGTTACGTATTACTCGCTAATGTATGTCTCAGCTGTTAACTATCGATCTGGTACTACTTGTCCTTTGACCTTGTTTACATGATCAGTACATCTGGGTAAACAAGATTGTTATATGTTCCTGCCCTTATCTATAACTTGCTCTTGAGACAATGACACCACCACTTATCTTAAATGGCGTGTATTCCTAGAGGCTTGCTTCTGGCTCATCAGATATAGGGGAAGAGGGGAATGCATGACTCACCACCCCTATACCTCGCACATACAGAATTCTTTCTCAATTAACCCCTATACCTCCATCCTTTCCTCTTTACTAGGACATACAGAATCTCCACTAAGAGATCCTCCCTTAAAGGATGCTTCTGTCTGAATCACATGCTCCTCTTTACCTGTCAGCATTCCCTTACCCCTTAATTTTAAAAATTGGTCCTTTTTAATTTTAAATGCCAGCAATCTGGTTTCATTTTGGTTTAGATGGAGCCCATTCTTCCTGTATAGGCTCTCCCTTACCAAAAGTTTCCCCAGTTCCTCCTGAATCTCATACATGCATTTAGAACTTGCAGTTTTTGTCTAAGACCATGTCTACACTAGGAAAATATTGCAAAATAACTAAAATTGATTTAATAACTCCTGAAATAACAAAATTGAAATAGCATGCCCACACATTATTTTGAAATAATGAGTCTGGTAGTGTGGACACTCCACTTATTATTTCAAAATAAGGGAGGTTATTTCAAAATAATTCCCTAGTGTAGACCCGGGATAACTAGCCCTACGTGTGTAACTGGAAGAATGCTAACATGGAGGTCCTTGAATTCAATCTCTTAGGGCATGGCTACACTAGCTCATTAGTTTGAGCTAGGTAGGGTAATGAGGGCAAGCGGAGTTGCAAATGAAGCCCGGGCGCCGCCATTTTTAAATCCCCCTTAGTCCGAACTCCGTGCCCGCGGCTACACGCGGCACGGACTAGGTAGTTCGAATTAAAGATCCTAATTTGAACTACCGTTACCCCTCGTGGAATGAGGAGTAACGGGTTAATTGGCTAGTCTCTCGCTCCGTCTCCGTCTCTGTCTCTTTCTCTCTCTCTCTCCTCCTCCTACTGCCTCCCCCCCCTCTCTCTCTCAGCTCTCCTCTGCCTCCTGCCTCTCTCTCTGTCTCTCTCTTTCTCTTCTCCTCCCCCTCCTGCCTCTCACTTGGGGGACCACAGAGCCCAAACAGCCATTTGGGCTCCACGCTCCCCGTGCTGCTTGGGGAGCACGGAGCCCAAACGGTCGCTTGCACCACTTGCTCCCATGCGGCAGCCTGGCTGAGTGGTGCAGAAGTCAGCTGAGCGCCACAGCGGGAGGCGAAGGGGCGCAGTGACGTTCACGGCCAGGGGGTGGGGCTTGGAGCTGCTGTCACGCCGCATGTCACTGCCCCGCCCCCCTTCACCTCCCGCCATGGCGCTCAGCTGACTTCTGTGCTGCTCAGCTGGGCCGCCACAGGGGAGCAAGTGGCCATTTGGGCTTCCCTGTGGCGGCCCGTCTGAGTGGTGCAGAAATCAGCCGAGTGCCACAGCGGGAGGCGAAGGGTGGTGGGGCGGTGACGTACATGGCCAGGCCCCACCCCCTGGGCATCTACGTCACCGCCCTGCCCCCCTTCCGATCCCGCCGTGGCGCTCAGCTGACTTCTGCCCCACTCAGCTGGGCCGCCGTGGGGGAGCAAGCGGCGCATGCAGCCATTTGGGCCCCGCACTCCCCATGCAGCACAGGCCGCCCAGAGGGAACAGCCAGCATTTCAGCAACAGTGCCGCCCAGACGGAACAGCCAGCATTTCAGTGTTACAGACTCTCAGACGTTGGGCTACTATATATATATGATTCTTTTTTTAATGACTCTTAACATTCTGTTTGCTTTTTTGACTGCCGCTGCACACTGAGTGGATGTTTTCAGAGAACTATCCACAATGACTCCAAGATCTTTCCCTTGAGTAGTTGTAGCCAAATTAGTCCCCTTCATATTGTATATATAGTTTGGATTATTTTTTCCAATGTGTATTACTTTACATTTATCAACATTAAATTCCATTTGCCATTTTGTTGCCCAGTCACTTAGTTTGGTGAGATCTTTTTGAAGCTCTTCACAGTCTGCTTTGGTCTTAACTATCTTGAGCAGTTTGGTATCTTCGGCACATTTTGCCACCTCACTGTCTACACCATTCTCTAGATCATTTATAAATAAGTTGAATAGGATGGGTCCCAGGACAGACCTTTGGGGGACCCCACTAGTTACCTCTCTCCACTTGGAAAACTTTCCATTTATTTCTACCCTTTGTTTCCTGTCTTTTAACCAGTTATCAATCCATGAAAGGATCTTTCCTCTTATCCCATGACAACTTACTTTACTTAAGAGCCTTTGGTGAGGGACCTTGTCAAAGACTTTCTGGAAATCTAAGTATACTATATCCACTGGATCCCCCGTGTCCACATGTTTGTTGATCCCCTCAAAGAACTCTAGCAGATTAGTAAGGCATGATTTCTCTTTACAGAAACCATGTTGACTTTCCCCCAACAAATTATATTCATCCACGTGTCTGACAATTGTATTCTTTACTATAGTTTCAACTAATTTGCCAAGTACTGATGCTAGACTTACTGGTCTGTAATTGCCAGGATCACCTGTAGAGCCCTTTTTAAATATTGGCACCACATTATCTATCTTTCTATCATTAGGTATGGAAGACAATTTAAAGGATAGATTACAAACCACAGTTAATAGTTCTGTAATTTTCCATTTGAGTTCTTTTAGAACTCTTGGGTGAATGCCATCTGGTCCCAGTGACTTGTTACTATTAAAATTAAATGGAATTCTATCATCTTACTCTCGAATGAAGCACTCTTATGACATTGGCTTAATATACGTATCTTCTATCTTTAACTTAGTAAAAAGGAACTGTTTTACTAGATGGAGAGATCCTCTTAAGCTTTTTATTCTATGTGCTGATTTCTTGATATATTCTGAAGTAAATTCTATAAAGCCATTAACATTTCTGAAAGTTTGCCTGTTCTCTGCTACTTTCATCCACTTAACACACAAAAAAGTGTGATAATCTATCTTACCTCCTGCCATCTCAGGATTACTCCCAGAAGAAGTATAGCACAGCACTCTTATCTCTAAGTCCCTCTCCACCATCCACCAATCATCTTGTTAATCAATACAATGGTTAGTTATTCAGTAATTTGCATTTTCTCTCTGTCAATCTGTTGCTCTATGTCTGTTTCTCTAAAAAGGTAATAATAAACCATTAGTTGTTGAAATCCGGGGGAGAAAAAAGTTATTTTAGCACTATACTGCTTAGCCCCACTCACTCAGCTGTATTATCTTATTAAACCATTGCTAATTATATTAGTCACAGTTAGCTATTGGTCCTCTCCTCCTTCAAGCATCCTTATGCTATCTTCCATGCTACCCTCTCTATACGGGAAAAAAGCTCCCTGTCAAAATACATAAAGATGCTGCTTTTAATTCCCTCCTAAAATCCCTTTTCTCGCACAATAACTTCAAATCACTGTCATCTAAAATAGGTTAGGTAAGCAGTGAGATTTGAGTTCTACTGTTCTGCAGTATTCTGTTCACTTTATCGTTCCCACAT
The DNA here is from genome assembly GCA_032595735.1 of Pelochelys cantorii. Lineage (NCBI taxonomy): Eukaryota > Metazoa > Chordata > Testudines > Trionychidae > Pelochelys > Pelochelys cantorii. Next base: position 93,391,402 of record CM064326.1, read on the forward strand.
ACTTCCAACCCATCCATCTGTCTGTTTCATCCATCTGTTGCATCTTGTCAGGCATGTAGATTGAGAGTGCTTTAGAGCAAGGGCTGTCTTCTCTTTTACGTGTTTGTACATTGCCTAGCACAACTGGGTTTTGATTCTTGGCTGGGGCTCCTAGGTTGAAGGAGCAGAACAATAACCACTTTTATTCTTCATTGGTGCTGTTAATCAGGTTATCCATTTCCATCAATTTGAGTTCTGCTGTTGTCTTGGAAAAGCATCTTTGAGCTGGCAAGAGTTCTAGAGCCAACCATTCCCTTTAGCTCACCATTTTCTATTTTGCCTGAAATAGAGTAAGTGCCTGACAGTTATGTGTTTTATTGCTCTTTTGGCCTTTTACCAGATCTTAGTCTTTCCATCTATTTACATTTCTTGCTGATACCATTTTCCAGTAAGATTTTTGTTTTACTGTATCATGTTGTGGTAAAGTTGTAGTCTCCTTGAAGGACATCAGGAAGCAGTGTACTATATATGTCAGCAGCAACAGTGCAGGAATACTAGTTTTTGGATACATTTATGAAAGTGGAATAAATCTAGCTAAACATGTCTATTTTTCTCATCATCCTTCATCTTACAAGATTCAAAAAGGCTAAAACAGTTTTATTCAGGGTTTTGATGAGAATAAAACTGTCTGCTAGCTTTCAGTTTTCTCCTTTGGGGCAGGTAGCATCTAACACTATTCATTGTAGTTTGATTAGCTAGATGCTTGTCTCCAAAGGTTATTTCCACCTTTTGCTATGTCCAGATCCATCTCCAATTACAGTGAGACTAGTGTCTAAAAAAAAGGCATATTAGAAGCTGCCAGAAGCAGAGATATGCTCAAAAGCTATTTGTTTGAATAAACATTTATTGTATTTATGGTTTATATTATTTGTAAAATTCATTTTCCCTTCCACAATTAGTCCTATTCTCATCTTCAAAACCAGATCATACTCAGTCCTTTAGAGTTTATTCTTTACTACTTTATGCAAAATGACTTCTATATAGGTTCACATAAGGAAAAGTAGCATAACATAATGGAAGTTGCTGTCTTATGATGTATTGATATTTTGCATAAAAATGTGTTATTTAATATGAAAAAATCCAGTTAGATAGAGCTAAATCACAAAAATAATTAAAATAAACCAAATCAGATAATCTGTTCATTATAATCTTGGATCCCCACTTTTATACACTATTTTTATGATGGTGTAACAGATTACTTCGGTGATGTTAAGTTGGCACAGGACTGCTTCATTATAATGCAGAAGCCATCTAATTACCTTAAAATCCTCTCATTCTGGAGTAAAGTATTTTCTCCCAGATCTTACAGTATCAAATGCCCAGCAGAAATCCCTCGTTGATTGGAAACCACAAACATTTGGAGCTTGTTGGGGATTTTTCAACACATTTTTCTCTTCAGAAAATGCTTATTTGTTAAAACTGAAACCTTTTGCAGAGGTGTGACTGTTTTGATGGTCCAGGAAGAAATTCCTGGTGAAAACTAGTATGAGAGAGCTAGATATTCTAGAATAGCCATCTGGTTAGGGCTCTTCAAATCAGGAAAGGAGACACTTGTACAAGGGTTTCCTAGATCTCAGATCAGTGCCCTAATTGCTGGGCTATAGAATCAATCTCTTTCTGTGACTGGCCCAATGAATATTTAATTAGTTACACAAAAGAAGCCGGACTGAAACAAATGCCAGCATTCACACTATTGTTATAATATTTGTACAAATATGCCTTGTGAGGTATCATCAGAAAACTAATAGCTTGCAATTGTATAATATACTGAGCTGTACATAGCAACATTTTATGTAAAGGTATGAAGTATCCTATATGTTGTCATTAGCACATGTTCAAACAAACACAGTCCTCACTAGGCAAAAGTTGTTAATAAAGTCTAACCTACCCAAAGGAATGTGTGTCTACCTCAATTTGCATATAACTAGCTAAAAGAGTCCTTGAGAAGGATGGGTGGGAAGGGATGGAAATGGCAGAAGACAAGAAAAGTCTGCATTTCAACCTACACTGGGGACAAGAAAGAGCATGGAAACACCTTCACCACCACTTACCACCTTCTTTACTGAATTCATCCTTTAAACAGCTTGAAAAGTTTCAAAAATAATTTGACAATCTTCCACTTCCACTTGTTCTGTATATCTTCTTGAGAAAAAAAAGGCCTGGATAGCTTTAAGTACTTCCTTCAAAAACTAAATTGCTTGCTAAACAGCTTTCAAAGCCATATTGGAGGTCTTTTAGCTTTGAAATATAAGTGGGAAATAAACTTTCCTGAAACTCATGTAAATTCTACACAAAAAGAGTAAAGTAATGTAAGTAAGCACAGAACCTCCTAAGAATCTGTTAAAGTTGACTTTACAAATATTGGTACAACACTATCTTTCTTCCCATTTTTCTGGATCTTCCTCAGTGTTCCAAGAGTTATTTAAAGGGAAACATAATTAACTTGGTAATTATAGCCCCATCAGTTGGACATCAATCCTGGACAAGATAATGGAGAGGCTCAATTGGGACTCAGTTAATAAAGAATTAAAATAAATTAATATACTTAATGCCAATCAACATAGATTTATGGAAAAATAGATCCTGTCAAACTAACTAAACGTAATGTGTACTGTGTTGATTTTACATTAGATAGATAGATAGATAGATAAAGATTACAAGCTTTGTTGATAAAGTTAATAGGGTTGATGTAAACATGCCTAGACTTCTATAATCATTTTGATTTAGTACCACTTGGATTTTGATGAAAAAGTTAGAAAGATATCAAATTTAATACAAATTAAATAGATTAAAAACTAAATAGCTTTTAGGTGTCAAATGTAATTGTGAACAGGAACCATCATAGAATGGATCTCTTTCTAGTGAAGTCCCACAGAGACCAGTGGTAAGTTTTATGCTATATAACTTTTTTAATGATCTGGAAGAACATATGAAATCAACACTGATAAAAGTTTGCTGATTACATGATTTGTGGGAAGTGGGAAGTAACAAAGAAGAGAGATTTCAGCTACAGAAGTGGAAAGGCTGGAAATCTTGGAACAAGCAATGTATATTTCAGTATGAGTAAATGTAAATGTACATATCTAGAAACTAAGAATGTAGGTCACACTTACACCATGAAGTACTCTAGTCTGTCAAGAAAAAAGATCTAGAGGAAGTGATGCATAATCAGCTGAGCATACATTCCCAGTGCCACACTGTAACCAAAAGGACAAATGCAATCTTTGTTTCCATAAACAGGGGAATTATGAGTAGGAGTAGAAGAGTTATTTGTAATTGGCACTGGTATGACTGCTGTTGAAATACTATGTCACCTCTGGAATATGCAGTTCAAGAAGGAGGTAGATAAATTGGATAGGGTTCAGAGAAGAGCCCCAAGAATGACAAAAGAATTACAAAACACATGTTACAGTGATAAACTATTCAGGCTGATCTCTTTAATCTAACAAAGGAAAGGTTAAAGGGTGCCTTAATTACAGTCTGTACATACCTACATAAGAACAAATAAAGCAATGGTCTCTTCAGACTAGAAGAGAAAAGTATAATATAAACCAGTGGCTGGAATTTGAAACTAGACAAATTCAGAATGGCAATAAGGCATCAATTTTCAACAATAAGGTTAATTAGTGAAACAACTTACCAAGCATTATGAGTGATTCATCATCACTAACTATTTTTAAATCAAAACTGAATGTTTTGTTTTGTTGTGTTTCTTGAAGAAGGTATTTTCTAGCAATTATTTTGAGGAAGTTCTATGACCTGTGCTGTGCAGGTCAGACTAGATGATCATAATGATCCCTTGTGGCTTGGAAATTTGTGAATTTCTGAATCCGTGAATATTATCAGAGTTATAAAACAATCATTTCTTTTTTACGAATCTGGATATGATAAGCCACACAGCTACGCATTGGAATTCTTAATTCAGGTGTGTTCCTAGTTTCCATAATGATTTAATATATTATTTGTGCATCTTAAAAAAGTCTTAATTAGCCCTCATCTACATATGCTTGAATAATGTATCAGCTTTTTCAAGTGCCATAAAAGTGCTAATTTGTATTTCTTCTGTGTTTTGATATCAGCAATATTTTAAGCACACTGATAGCAAGATGATTGCAATTATCCAGTGACTTCCTTGACTTCCTCATTTCCTACATTTCTAAACCTAGAGACTTATTTAAAGCTGTTAAAAATAAAAATAACACTATAGTGATGGAAAATAACACAGTTTTCTACTGTGCTATGTGCTATTGGTCTAAGAAGGCCCCATTATAGTTCGGCATATATAATAGCATTAGCAAATGCCCCCCTTACATTCATTATAAATGATGCGTGCACACAAGTCAGATACATACATGCACATGACAAATGGCCTTGAGAAAGGAAGTGGACATGGGCAAAATTTAAGATGACGTTGGGGAATTCTCTGCCAGTAAGATTATCCACAAGCTTTGCAGTTCCTTTGTGCTGATCTACCAGTTGAAAGGCTTCATAAAGATGGAGGAAGAGATTTTGATGGGAAGTAACAGGGTTTTTGCACCTTATATTTCTCAACTATGTAAAGAAGAAATCAAAACTGAATTAAACAGTTATAACTAAGTTTCTCTTCTTGCATAGACAAACACATAAATATTGCAACACGCACATGAAAAGTTACAAAGTAAACTATAGTCAAGAAGGGGAGGGTGCAAGTCCGGGTTACACTCATAATTAATTTCCTGATAGTATTGTTTCTTTTATAGTGAGAAGTACAATGCAAATTTTATAGAAGTACAAAGCAAATTTTTAAAACATGTACCAAACTCCCCCCCCCCAAATCCTAAAATATAGGAATTACTTATTGGGTTACTAAATTAAGTGGTGTTGACCACTCTATTTGGTAACTATTACCAAACCTGTCTGGCTGCTATGCATTAGTCAGAGCTTAAAAACAGAGAAGCACTAAATGATCATTGATATTCTAGAGGTGTAAAACTGAAGAAAGAGATTTGTGTAAGAAAACAATATAATTCAGGACAATATTTGCCTGTATTCACCTTACTTAAGTTACTGTGAGTCTAATCCTCTGGTGCTTTTTTTTCCCTCTCCATATTTACACAGGTACAATCAATGAGAATTCAATAGACTAAACTCTTATATCTAAGTAGCACTTCACTCCACAAGTTGTCCCATTTAAATCTGCATGGATAACAGCAGAAGAACCTACTTCTAAATTTGTTTCCATGTCTTCCATCCTCAAAACAGGAAAATAAATATTTGCATTCTAGTTTTCTGAAGATGAACTCTGACATTCTGTGAAAAGCAGGTGTAGGCAGGTATTTATCTATTCACTTACTTAATCAGAAATGTAAGTGTATTAGATTTTGAACACAAAATTTGCAATGTTCACAATACTTACAAAGATTTGCAATATTTAAAATCAAAAGCTGTTGTCATTAAATAAAGATCTATTAGGAACAGAAAAAATATACTGAACTGATATGCATATAAAGAAAGCTTTTATCTAGTTTGTATAAATATATGAATAGCTTTATACTGAAAAAAAGACTTTCATGAAAAAGATGGACCAGAGATGCAGAGAGAAAAATACACTGAACAATGGAAACATAAATGGAAAGAAGTTGTCTCATATTCAGTGTGTGCTGATATGAAACATTTTTTCATCAATTATTCTATCAGTGGTACTTTATAATATTAACATTTTCTGAGAAAATATGAGATGCAAGGATAGAGCGTGCATGTTTCATTTGATGGTAATAGCCTACAATTGAAGCATTTTAGGGAAATATATGTTCAAACAATTTATTTAATCTGTCTGGCATTCATAAGGTATGTAGATAAAAAGATTAAATATAGTAAATTTCTGGTACACGCATTTGCTCTGTTGTTGAAACTTCCTTTGCAAAATCAATAGTATTTGAGATATAAAAACATGAATATTCCACTTCTTGTTTTAGTACTTTCACCAGACATGCCCAAGGAGCCCATAAATCCCACCACCTTTTAAAAAAATACTCATTTAGTAAGATTAAAAACAAATCAAGAATATGCATAACATTAAATGTTAAATTAAATATTGTCCCCAAATATGAATTCCATTCCATGAGGTTTAACTGTTAATTCGAACTAAGGGGTTTATCTCGGAATCGCGCTTCTCTGCCACATATAGACGCGGGCAGTTATTCCGGGCTAGTCAATTTCCAAAATGGCAACCAGCCGGGGACATGCTAATGAAGTGCAGGATATTTAAATCCCATGCTTCATTTGCAATTTTGGTCGCCCTCATTAGCCTCCCTAGTTCGAACTAGGGGGCTAGTGTAGACATACCCTAAGAGATTAAAAAGTAGCCATCCTTCAACAACAACAACAAGAACAACAAACCTTCAAAAATTCAGAATTCAAAGAGAAACTGCGAAGTTGCAATTCATTTGCAAACTTGACACTGCTGATCTGGGTTTGAAGAGGCACTGGGAATGGCTGGCTTACTACAAATCAGTTTTCCTTCTCTTGATATTCACACCTCCTCGTTGGAGGTGGGCCTCATTTACTCTGAGGGTATGTCTAAATTTCATTCCTCGAAAGAGAGAGAGGAATGCAAATGCAGACACCCGAAATTGCAAATGAAGCGGGGGATATTTAAATCCCGGCTTCATTTGCAATTTCGGGTGTCTGCATTTGCATTCCTCTCGAGAGAGAGGAATGAAATGTAGAGATACCCTGACTGAACTGACCTATTTAGTACTGGTCCTCCCCTTGAAAAAGTAAATTCCCTTCTTTTCATATGCTAGGGGGACTTTGTGCATGAGAGTCACCAGTCCTGGTCTGCTCGCACACAGCCTCCAGCATACAAATTAGGCCCAGTTATGTGAATAAGTGGCTAGCCAACCACATTTAAAATATACTGCAGAACTACACCAGCAATTCTGAGGTTCCCCAGAAATGTTCATCTTACAATGCCCAGATCACTCCTGAGCAAATCAATAAAATCTGTTATTTTATTAATAGAAAATGCTATGGACAAATCTTGTTATCCCAAATGGAGCTTCCAAAACAATTCAGTCTAAACACATTGCTTCAGATAAAACAACAAAACTAACTTAACTACAAGAAGATAGATATTAAATGGTTATAAGTAACAAGGCATGAAATGTCAGAATTGAGTATAAGAAAATAAAAGTTAAACACAACTAATGCCTAACTTAACAAGTTAAGCAAACTCTAAGAAAGTATAGTTTAGCAGCACCTTAAAGGGTAAGGGTGCATCTACACTGCACAGCTATTTTGAAATAAGCTATTCTGAAATAGCTGATAAATATGCCAAGTGTGCCAAATCTGGGGCCCCAGCTGAGATTAGGAGCTAGATCCAGGGCCCTGTGTGTGGGGCTGAGAGCCAAAGGAAGTGACTATTGGAAAAGCATACTGCTAATAGCAGAGGGTTGCAGAAGCACAGGAAATTGGAGGAAACATGAGGCAAATTTCCTCATTTTCCCTTTATTGTCTGTTATTTTGCTGCTACAGGGAAAGAGAAAGGAGAAAGCCATTTTGGTACTAAGATATTCACAGCAGCCAAAAAAGATTTCTGCCAAATGAGTTTTTGGAAGATTTCACAGCTTTAATCAATTTCCACTAAACAATCTGTGAATATCTAAGCTTAACGTGTAGGTTTTAAACATGTATAGAACTATATATTTCTTTGAGAGTGTAACACAGATGGCTTGCATTTTATTTTTACTACAATTTCAGCAGTTTACAACCTTAACATCATTTTTTTTCATTTATAGTATCTTAGCCACAAAAATATCCAAATAGACAAGTGGCTTTCACATGTCATATAAAACAGGCAGGATTGAAGCAACTACTGTTAAGTATCTACCATTTTCAGCAATGGAGTATTTAAAACTCATTATTGTACTAGACCTAGACATAGGTCTATTAGTGTAAATCATGTCTGTTAATATTCTCTTGCTGAAACTTACAGTTAGATAGAAAAGGTAGCTGGTTTATTCCCTCATCACATTGTATACTTTATACCGAGCTTCCCATTGAACAGTCCTTAAAATATGTTTTTTTATAAAAATACCAGTGAAAACACAATAAGATTGTAAGGTGCTGATTTGAAAAAAATACTTACACACATACTGACCTTTATGCATAGTGAGCAGTCTCATTTGTGGAGTGTGTCACTAAATTTGTTTTGTTTTTATCACTGATTAAGGTGTCAAAAACCTGACGGTGTACTTCTAAAATGACTCACAGTAATATAAAATTAACAATCTTCACACACTTTTACCCACACAATAATTCACTTTTTTTCCTCTTTGTTTCCAGGCAATAAAAACAAAGTGGCACTATGTCTAGCAATATTATTTAATTTTATAGTACCTGGAAGTGATTACTAAGAAAAATATGTATCCGTTGCTAAAGAACACTATGAACTAAAGTCTGTTCATTCAAAGCTCCTGTCACTCAATATAGCTTCCTACTTTAAAATTATTGATTATATTACTCTATTTCATGTCTTTAAAATACAATATATTTTTGTAATTAATGGCCCTCTTTGTGCATGAAATGCTAGGTTTACATGCATTCTCCCACATATGAACCACTGCTCCATATTACTGCATTAAATATGGGTGTCTGTAGTCTACAGAGGATATGTGAAATCTAACAAAGATATATCAGAGGTGTGGAGAAGTGCAGAAAGGATAAGGGAAAGAATATGAAAGAGGAAGAGGGAGACAAAGAAAAGTTGTATGGTAGAATCAGGACTTAGGTGGCTTTCTTCGTGCCTACTCTCAGAAATATAAAGGCCTCTGGATAGCTATGTGGCTAGATAGCCATGCAGCAAGTGAGTGGTGGTTTTGTGAATGTTAGCAGAGCATAAATGCTGGACTATTTCTATTTCCAATCCTCTCCCGTTTTCTTCATTCCTCTTTCCCCTGCCATTTCTCTGTTGTTCCTACTGATGACTCTTATTACCAGATGTTTGGTGAGTCATTATTCATTTCTCTGAATGATCAATAGGATGTGCCCTTACTGGTGGATGGACTTTAATGCAGCAAGGCACATCACCAGCAATGATTGTGGTAAACAGAATAGCTGACAAGTCTACTACTGAAAAAAAAAAAGTGATCTGCCATGAAAAACTTGAGGATGATAAGCTGGTTAAAGATTAGTGAACTATGAAGAAGATGGGAAAACAGACTTGTGTAAAACAATGTGAGAACTATCATGCATTAACATTACAATTCTATCTTCAGTACAAGAATATTTTAGAATTACTAAGATTAAGCAAAAAGAATATTTGTTTTGTAGTGCTACATTTTAGTATAGTAAGTTTAACTAATTTTATGATCAAAAACTAGGATTGGAAAATAGAATTTTGAGTTAGTTTCTTAGAGGTCAATGCATCATGAAAGTACTAGAGCCCAAAATGAATCTAAGAGTTACTAAATATATTTAAAGACTTTAATCAGGAAAAGCAGATTTTAAAGCAATTGGATAACAACTTTAATGCTTGTCTTCTAGTTATATAGTACAGCTGCCCTCCTGGCTTTATATGTTGTGTAGTCATTCATACCAGAACAAATTAGGTGTGAAATTCTGTCATACTTATTTTGTAGCAAGCCATACTGCCTTTGCATTTATATAAACACTACTCAAGGTTGGTCTTGAACAGTATGTTTTGAGGAGAGGATAGAGAGATATTTCTACAGATTTTGTTAAGGCAAGGTCTGGTATTACTTTGATTTGGTGTGTCCTGTTCAGTGGGGAGCTTGGCTCTGATAATAAGATTGAGTAAGTTGTGGCATTATTTGAAGACCAAAAGAGGGTTTCAGGTAATATTTTGTTAGGAGATGGTCCCCAATGACCGTATAGGCTGTAAATGTTTACTGATATGCCATATGGTGGCGGTGTAGTAAGTGGCAAATAGGAATGTGCAGTTGGAGGGTTTTGAAGTAGACATTCTTGAAATATTTGGTTGGTCCATATCTGGAAGTTTGAAACAGGAACTTGCAGTCAGCCAGAAGACTTCATGTGTATAAGATGTAGCATGCAAGATCACAAACTCCTCACATTTGGCATTCTATTGACTTCACTGGGTTTTCCATCAAGAATATTACCATGATAATGAAACAGGAAGCTCAGTAAGTTAAAGAAACCTGTTAAAGATTTTTGATATACTGATACCTAAAAGCCTGTATCTGTCTTAGAAACCAGAGGATGTAAAACAAGAATGAACATATACATGACGTGAATAAGAATGACAACACAGAATAGGAAGAAAAAAGATGATACAGTTTACAGAAAAGAACAGGGAGAACACAGGTCCACGTGTGTCAATGATTCCCACCTAACTTAGAAAAAAATAGATTTTACAGCTTTTAAAAAGGTCTGAATTAAAATGGATAACAAAACTTTCACTTCATTCACATCTGACTTGTTAGGTAGGAAAAGATGCTTCAAATAAAGTTGTAAGATAGATAGAAAGCTCAATATTTGTCTTACCCAGTAATTTGTTTTCCACTGGTATCCTTGTCTAATCCATCCCCTCCTTAGTCTGTCATGTCTATTTATCATTTTAGCTCTTCCTATTAGGGACTTACTTTCATCATATGTTTAAACTGCATTTAGCATAAACTCTTTTGAGAAATTTAGACTCCACTTTAATACAAATAAAAACAACAACAATTAAACATCTTAAGCCCTGATTCAACCATTCATCTCTGGTCATTCAAGTACTGTAACATGCTTCGCTTTAGGCACATATGTCAAAATCCCATTCACTTGAAAGGGACTCAAACATATGTTGAAAAATGTAAGCATATGCTTCAGTGCTTTGCTGTACATAGTTGGAGTATGCATTAGCTTAACTGCTTTGCTCAACTGGGGCTTTAGATAACGAATATATGTATTAATACCGAGTAAGCCATTTAAAGAGAACTGTTCACAGGGACATCCTTAGGATATATGGGGCCCTATGCAGGATTATAAAGTAGTGCCCCACAGTCTGTCGAGGGGGCACAGTCCCTTCACAAATGCTACACAGGGCCTGGATTTCTAGACACCATCCTGCCTGCCCGCTCACCACATAGGCAGAGTCCTTTAGCTGCTGGGCAAAGCAAGTCACCCACAGCTTGTGCAGAGAGAGCAAGGCCAAATAAGCAAAGTCAATCCATCTTGTCCTGAATCACAGCTATGCTGTCCTCCTTCCTGACCAGTTTGGCTCCTCCACCCACCACCTGCTACATGCTGCCAGCTGATTCTTGCAAGGAGGGTACTACTCACTCCTGGCTTGGGCCAGCAGGGAGCTGGGAGGGGACAGGAGGCTGGCAGCACACACACACATACAGGTCTGTTCCCCCTCTTGCTCCTCTAATCCCCTTCACTGCTAACCCCTGCATCACACTCCTGCACTCACTGCAACTGACTTGGATGCACAAAGCTGCTGTTATTGTTGCTCACTCCACCCGGGACTACTGCTCCTCTGCCCCACACTCCCCTATGGGACAGTAAGTGGAGAGATGAACAACATCAGGGTTCCCTGCCTACAGGTCATTTGTCTCTGCCTGGGCTGCATAGGGAGAAAGCGCGAGAGCAGCAACTCCTGATGCTGCACAGCACAGACCACGTGGGGAAAGTGGGGGAAGAGGGGAAGGAGCTGATCAGCAGGGCCCACTGGTGGGTGCTGAGCACCCTGTATTATTTTCTCCTGGGTGCTTCAGTCCTGGAGCACCCATGCAGTCAACATCAACGGTTCCAAGGAGAATTTAGCTTAATAACAGTTGCAAACATACATCAGACAAGGCAAAAATAAGGCTTTTACTGCATTGCATTGTTGCAAATATTTTGTGGGATGTAAAAGGGAGTAGAAGTGATACTTTCCAGACTTCACACGTCTTACAGGTGTGTGTAAAAAAAATCCCCCTGAGCTATATAAGATACCATGACAGAAGCACCAGGGTGGACCACTTTATGTCGGCAAGGGACTGGATGAGGCTATATAGATGTTATGAAGTGTTGCATGACCTAGTGGTTAGCACACCCACCTTTTAATCCTTTGATTAAGGAAGTAAAGGTGCATGTTCCTGGCCTCAAGCTGGGAATCTTCAATTTTCCAACCACATCTTGGCCTTGGCCCTTAAGAATAGGTCTGTGTGTGGAAAAATAATGTTTGAGCCAGCTGACTTGCCCTGCCTCTTCCCTTAGGTACACTATTTTTTAATCTTTAGAAGATATGCAACCAATACCTTCCTGACAGAATGAACCTATCTGAATTTATTTAATGGGCACAATCCTTGAGTCTGCACAAAGCTGCTCAAAGCCCAGAAACATAACTTCATCTTGTGGAAGACTAGAGTCTGAAGATGGTGAAAAGTCTGTGGCTGAGAGGAATATTGGAGAGAACTACCACTTGGGCAGGCTGGTGAGAATCAGTGAGAGTAGAAGTAGTCCCAAGTAGCAAGGGTGCAGTGTAAGTAGTGATCTGAAGTGGCTGATTAGTTGCAGAGGCTAATTACAGGCCTTCTTTCTTTCCCTGAGGGCAGGTGTGGCAGAAATAATCCTGCAATTCACACATGAAATGTCAAATTACCCAAAACACGAGCACCCCACTTCTAACCAGTTTCTTTAGTGAAGTGTGAAGACTTAATTACTGTAATTTATTGACTGAATTTTGTGTCTGCTTTTTATCTTCAAATTTGTTATTTTTTTCCCCAGAAATGCATATAATCAGATAATTTGTGTGAATAAATCTTGGTTGATGCTTTGAGTGAAAATGGTTCTTTGGGTGTATTTCATGGTCAAAAGATGAGATGCTTTGGTTGTACCTAGAAATCCTGTGGGATGTTTCTGATTCCCAATTAAGAGACCTTGTCTCTCAGATTTCAGGGAATGATCTTGCCAGCTATCTCCTTTGCAAGAATACTGGTGTAAGATTAACACAAAAATTAGGTTGACACTGGATAAGCTAATTAGTTTACAATGGATTTTGTCTGACTCTTTCCTCTCCTTCCTATTGAGTATTTGACCAGTGTTAGCTGGCAATATCATTGTCAGATTGTTTTCTTACTATTATTTAACTTTTTTCTTTTTCAACTTGAATACTTTTTATCCATTGTACACCCTAGAATTACATGTTAAAAAGTTTAGAGGCAATAATACATGGAAAATAATTAAAGGGCATATTATATTACAGTCAGAATAATTGTATCCTACCTATGAACAAAACCCTTCATAGAGGTAAACACATCGAGCCTTTGTTAGAATTTGATTCTGGATTCACCTCAAATTGCACAACAGATATTTCAGTATTGATATTTATATAAAATGTTCTCAACACTGATCTCTCCCTTCTCCTCCTGTTATTGACATTCACAGTCATATGTTATTTCCAAATTCCTGTCTTCATCTTCTGCTGTTGTAAAGTATTTTAACTGTCTTTTCAAGGACATAAAATCATATGTTTTCATTTTTTAAAAAACACCATTCTTGGAGCATGCTACTTTGGCAATAACAAATGCATTCAAAATAAATACGGTATAAGTACTTACAAGACAGTGAGACACAACGAACTAGAGTTTCAAGCAGACACTCCACATTGTCTGCTTTGAAAGAATTGCCATTGTCTACTCTGAAATAATTGGTTAAAATATTTTTAAATCAGTAAACAAGACTGTTTGGTTCAATGTTACAGATTGGAGAAATTCGGGGCAATAGTGACTAAAGCTGGCTAAAATCAGGGGTTTTTTTCCTTCAGGAAATTCTAATATGTCAACATTTTTTTTCATTCCAAATTGGACAAAAACCTGCAATATCAATTTTTGGCCCGTAGTAAATATTCCTCAAAAATGCAAATGTTCCCCCAAAAATGAATCCTTTCAAAATATTTATATCAGTTAGATGAAATGATCCAAAATGTTTTGGTTATGAATCTATAAAATACACTTCCCTATGGTGCCTCATTGCCTTCTACTAGTTGAAGTCTGGGTTGCTGTGCCATATATGATTCAGGCTTCCTGAAGACACTACATCTTGTATGGTGCACCCACAGTTCTGAAATTTCTATGATGCAACAATGGCTCAGTAGAGGAGTCCACAATGCATCACTGGAGGCATAGTTCATCCAGGGAGCTCAGCCCTCAGCAGAAAACAGGGACATAACACACCAGAACTAAAACTTTTATGAAACAATGCAAACAATAGGGATATATAGTTAATGCTGAACTGTCTAAAAAAAGTTTTGTGTCAGTTCAACAAATCAGAAGATTTTGATTTAGATCCAGTTGACCAGAAACAAAATATTACATTTCAGTTTTCCCAAAATTTAGCAAAATTATCATTTTCTCATGGACAGTTTCAAATTACCAAAGCTGCATTTTATATTAAAAAAAAATCATTTGAAGGCAAATGCCAAGCCAACTCTTCCAAAGAGCTAATGAATGATATAATCAATGGGCCTAATGGTACACACTGATGAGAGCACCAGTGAGGTGCTGAGCACCTACAACTTCTACTGAAATCTTTCTTGCTCTTCATTTTTTATCTTAATATAAGCCAATTCTGTGAGCTTTAGGGGTTTTTTTCCCCAAAAGCAAAGGTAGCTAGATAGTTATAACTCTAGGATGTCTACACTAGAGAACTTACAGTGGTGCCAGCATGACTGCTCTATGCCTCTCCCACCAACATAATTAAGCCATCCACCATGAGTAGTGGTAGCTATGTTGGTGGGAGAAGCTCTTCCACCAACATAGAGCTATACACATTATCACTTATGCCAGCATAACATATGCAGGTGTTTTTTACACCCCAAACAACATAACTTTTGCTGGCAGAAGTGGTAGTGTAGACTTGGATACAGTCTATTTCTATAAGAGAAGCAAATTTCATTTGGAATTTTGTTATGATTGAAAAACCACTTTTGGACAAGCTTCACATCACATAGGTCTTGTTTTATCATGTTATCCCTATTCAAGAAAATGTGCTTGAATGTAATTGCATGCTTAAATCCCACTGACTTTAATAAGACTTAAGCACATATTTCATGTCTTTGTTGAATCAGGGCTCAACCCAGGAATGACTGGCTAGTTCTATGTCTTCCTTTGATGTTCTAATGTCATATATATGTTACTTGCAAAAGTAAAAAAAAAACATGATTTCTCTCTAGTATTTGATGTAGGACAGCATTCAAAGGATAGTTATGAAGTATTCAGATGGCTGAATGCTCTGTACTTTTAAAAATGGGTGGAAGATCAAATTCATAATCACTGTTATTTTCGTCTTTTAATCTCTCTCACGTTGCATCCTGAAATGCACATGAAAGCCTGCTTTGGCTTTCAGAAGCCTTCCCTCTCCCTTTACTTTTGGTAACTGAATCAAAATTATGCATTGTCTATTCATCTTGTAGACTGATTGCAGAAAAATCACATTGTTGGGATTTGTTGATGTGGGAGATTCATGGCAGGACTAGGGATAAAGGCATTTTTGGTGACATGAGGCTGGAAGATTTGCACAGAGATATGAGATATTTTTTGAAAAACCTCTGAGCTAGAGAGATTGATGACTTCAACATTGTCTTTGTGCAAAGTGGATTTGTTTAGATTCATAGTAAAATAAGTTTGAAGTAGTAAGTAAATAATATTTTTAAACCAGGCCTTCTTCCTTATGATTGTATTTTTGAGCTTACGGCTTTTTATGGTTTTTTTGTAAGTTAATTTTTGCTACTTTTTTATCCTTTAAAAAGCTCTAATGAGCAAGATTAAGATTCTGTTCTGCGGTGTGAAAAAATGGGAAATCTATAAAAAGAGGTCTCAGTTAGTGTTATATTATCCCAGACTGTCTAACTCAGCGGTGGGCAATAAGCAGTTTGCAAGGATTATCCCCTGGCAGGCCACCAGACACTTTATTTACCTATGCATCCTCTTGCAGTTCCCATTGGCCATGGGCTAACCCTGGTGAACTGCATCTAGCCTACGGGACACTTATTGTCCACCCCTCGTCTAACTCCATTCAACTTATTGGGGTTGTAATTATATATAAAATAACACCAGGGACTTTGAAGCATCATATGGTATGTTGTTCATCACTTTTGAAGGACAAATTATGGGCCACTTTCTGATACACTTCTTATGTTCAGTAGCACCTTACACCACAGATTGAATCACTTAAGTCATATGCATTCTTCAGATCAGTTTCTCAGCTGATCTGTACCAACACAGATCCACTGGCTTACGCAATTCATTCAGCTCAAAATATGTTCTGTAAAATTTAGCTGTTTTACAGTTTAAGTGACCTTTACTTTACAGATACCATTCCCTTCTGAAGGCAAAGAGCTGAGTGTATCTTAGAGAAAACAGATATCTGTCTGGTGACAATACAGTTAGAATATTGCATAGTCTCAGGACTCGATACATTTTAAGATTTTTTATTAGATGGCAAATGTTCCTTGATGCCTTCTTTGTGGGATTAGAAAATGATTGATCATTAACTTCTTAACGTGTTGTTTCAGAACAGTCAAATAAACTATTAAAGTTGAATTATTATCTTAAGCTTAATAATTACTTACATTTAATTTTCCTTTAGTAGTCAGACCATACAACCTTATGCAAAAGTGTCACTCATGTATTTTTTAAGCAGCTGAGTAAATTAATTTAGAAAAAAAATCAGTTAAATGTGAGGATATTCTCTTGATAAGTAATTAAATGAGAAAATTCAGTACCAAATCATTTAAAGTGAAAAAAATCTCAAATATTATGTGGGAGGTTATTGAATAATTGTTCTAAAGTTTTTACTGATGGAAGCTCCAGAAATAATGGGAAGATTAATTAATTAATTAATTAATTAATTAATTGTTATAAGGAACAATTTTGTCCTGTAAACCTTGTTTCACGAGGCATAAGGGATCGGGTTGGCAAAGGCTTTCCTCGTCGACCGATCCACGTCTTTGCTGCCGCGTTGTGCCGACAATCAGCTGAGCTGGCACAGCGCGGTGGCCATTTTTATTTTAATGAAGCCGGGGATATTTAAATCCCCGCTTCATTGACTATGTCAGGTAATCTAATTTACATGCCTCTGCTGGCAGAGGCATGTAGTCTAGACATACCCAGAGTCTCCAGCTGACCCCGGCTCCATGCAGCATGGCCGCTTGGAAATGCCGTTGCTGCAGCATTTCAAAGGGACAGCAACAGTGCAACTGGAGCCCAGGATCAGCTGGAGTCCCCAGTTGACCCCAGCTCCATGCAGTGCTGCTCCTTGGAAAGACCGCCCCAGCATTTCAAAGGGGCAGTGCCACAAAGCTGACCCCAGGAGCTGCCCCTTTGAAAGGCAGCAGCAGTGTTTCAAAGAGGCAGCGCTGCCCACAGCCCGGGGTCAGCTGGAGACTCCAGGTGATCCCAGGCTCCTACTGCGCTGCCCCTTTGAAGCATCCTGGCGGCATTTCAAAAAGGCAGCACCACAGAAATGCCTGTGATTAACGTGTTAAAAAATTAATTGGTTAATTGTGCTCTGCATTAATCACAGGCGTTAATGCGCATTAATTGACAGCCCTAGTAGTAATGTTATATTACACAACCATGGGTTAGGCTCTGATGGCTACACCTCCAAGTGCAACAGAGTGAAGCAATCCTCTGTTAATTGTTTCAGAGTGTGAGCCTCTAGGAACATATAAACACCAAGGATAGTGAACACACATACCTTGACAAGTACAAAATTAAGTCTATTTTAAAAGGCTGATTAAAGTTATAATTAAATTACTCAAGCATGTAGAAATCTGATCAAAATGCACAAGTTACAAATAAGTCATCCCCCTAACTAAGTCTTTATAAACAATGTTTCTCTCTGCACTAGATATGATTTTCACTGTTATTTTCCTTACCACTTTAAAACAAAAAAAGGGAAAATGTACATGATAAATTAACAGCTTGCAAATGCCATTTAAAAAAAGAAGTCATCAGAATTACAGTATCAAGAAAAGATTTCTGAAGGGGTACAGATCTAATGTTTTTGCATTCATGAAATGCCTGAAAACTGGGTTTGTAATGGAAACAGTGACAGATCATAAACTATAGCAGTGCTATAGGAGCAGAATATAACAACTAAGATTGTTTTGCAATAAGTCGCTGGAACATTTTTTTTTTAATTTATTGCAGCCATGCAGTTCGCTAAACAATCAGTTTTAAACACTATAGCCTTTGTTTCCATTAATAGTAAATCATTGAAATGCTTGTGTTTGCTAACTGTCTTGCCTCCCTGTAACAAAAGTAATCTCTGTTATAAATTGCCTTTTTGTTACTATCAGTGCTAATCAAAGGCCATCATAATGTGTTTACAAGGAATTTCTGTTCAGTTCTAGTTTATTTTTCCATAAGTCAATATTGATACCTACTTTGATTTCAAGCACAGGCTCACTATGCTGAAGATTGAGTATTAGGTCTATTGTATACATGATTCATCACCAGGTTTTTTTTGTGTTAATCTGTCATGATTTGAATAAAATCCATACAGAAGAGTGTAAATTTTAATTGGCCCTTAATACTTCAAAAATAGACCTGTTCCTGGCAATACATATGATCACAAAAGTGTACACTTCTGTTTTGCTTACCTAATCTACTTTCAGAGCAGAAATACCATGCCCCTGAGTAGCTATAACTCTATAATGCATTTTGACAAATGATATGATTCCCCAATACCCTTTAGTCTCATTTTCAGCCTTTGTATTACACTTACTCTGGAAAACATTGGCAATACAGAAATGTGGTCTATCATTGTGGTTAATTTTAAAGTAATTGAAACACTATGAGGCAGGAAGAACTAGCCTCGAAATAAGGCCTCATCACTACTTCAACTGGTATTGTCTGTAACTAGCCAAAGGATAATATAATATAAATATAATATAATATAATATAATATAATATGAAGCCATCCTCCTGGTTGCCTATCTAATAAAACAAAAAAAGAGAATTGAAGCACAGCTAGATTTGGTCAATTATTTTTCTCAGTGAAATATGTTTTAATTGAAAATTGGGATTGAATAAAAATAATCCAATAGTTAAATCATTAAATAGTTAATTTGATTCTGGAATATAATAAAAGATATTTATTATCACAGCAAGATTTGTCAGCAGCCTGTATAGCTTAGTTGCCTACCACTGTGCACCTTCTTAAATACTGTGACATTTTATTATAAAGTTCCGACAACTCCCTTGTTTGATGCAGGGTTTTGAAATTTGGCAGAAAGTCAGTTCTTGGACTATAAAAATGGCTTTTCCATTCAGGTTAACTGACTTATGAACTGACAAAATTCCTCTTTCCTTGATCTGGCTTGCATGCATCAGGACCACTTTGGCAACTTGCCAAAGCAATAACTGAACACATTCTGGAGAGCCAGGCTTGTGACACCACCAAAAGAGCAACAGCAGAGAGGTGTGGTATCGTTATCATTGTTATTATCATCAGCTGTGGCAGGGTTAGGCCAGAGGGATGCTACAGAGTGGGAGAAAGGCAGCCCAAAAAGGGAAAAAGGCCTGCTAAATAGAAGCGGTGGGTGGCAGGACAGTTAGAGGCAGCTGGTAGAGAACTGTCCCAGACAGATGGGGGCCAGCTGACTCCACTTCTGGCCAGCTGGAGGCCTTTAAAAGCCTTCCTTGTTAGAAGGTGAGGGGGAAGAGTGAGAGGATGGAAGGAGATGTAGAGGAGAGCCAGAGATTGTCAATAAACTATGACAGCTTTAGAACAGAAACAGCAGGGGAGGGAGTCCCAGGCTGGGCTCCCTACCACAGAAACCAGCGGCAAGCACCAACCCCTGGGGAAGGGGGCAAGAGGCTGATCCCAGTAGGGGTCTGGGCAAGAGGGGCCCTTGCCACATAGCATATAGCCTTGGGAACACATAACAATTCTTTGACCAGGTGTAGTACAGGATGAACCTCTCTAGTCAAGTGTCCTTGGGACCTGACCTATTCCAAACCAGAGAATTTGCTGAACCATGGGACATCAATATTGTCTAGCAGCATTACCTACATTCCCAGTGTTTACTGGGATCTTAGAAAACATGTGGGGGGTAAATTAGAGCTAAATAAAAGCACAGAACACTGAGAGTCAGGACTGGTGGCTATAAACAAACTGTATGGGACAGCAGGAGACTTGGTCACACCCATGGTAAGTGAACATCTGGCTAACTAAAATCATGCCAGACCACAGATATTGCCAGACCAGAGAGTTGCGGACTAGAGAGTTTCAGCCTGAATGTGGAGTACAGTCAGGCCAGATTCACCCATTCCCAACCACATTCTCTTTACTGGACACATGGTTCCAATGTTCAGTTCCTTTTTTCTGAGGTATATGAGAGCCCCTAATCTTTCTCAAGTGGAGAAAGAGAAAGGGCTGACCTTTAAAGATCTCCCTCTGAATATCTTTTGGGCCCAAAATGTGGTTTTGCAGGCACAATTCCCTTGAGAATGATGTTATCCTGCAGTTAGTTAAGGTACTTAGTTTGGTAGTTTTGGTGTTGGAAATCTCTTCTGCAGTGCTGAAAGTACAGGTCTCTAATTCTGCTAGTTCACAAAATGGAAGTATTACAATTTTGCATGCTACATTTTATTTAAATCTAGGATATACCAGATTTATTTGCTCCTGTGCAACCTTAATGGGGCCTTGTGTACATGTGCCTTCTCTTGCAGTCTTTTAATTTCCTGATTACATATCATTTTTTCCCTCACAGAACACCTTCTTTAGTATACAGAAGGGACACACAAAAAAGCAGAAACAAGGTTCCGTGCTTACGTGTAAATCTCATATTTCATAATTTTCAGATGTTTGATGTTTCAGTCTAACTTTATTTTAATATAGTTTTTGTATGTAACATTTTGAGATCAAAACTATAAGGAAATAGTCTAGATATTTTATAAGCAGGGAGTGTTTAATACATTACTATTTTATATGTATCTCCAGCTGTTTATATATAAATGTGGCTAACTATGATCCAGCAAGAGACTAACCTTGTGTGGTCATGGAAACTTATTCACTCCCACTTTATCAGCTATGTTATTGAACTCTTTCTGTTGTGTGGGAAAAAAAAGAAACGGACGTATGTGAACTAATTTAAAAGTCTGCCAAAACCAAGGACACTAGTGTTAAGGATTAAGATACATGAGAGGATGCATGCCTGGGTATTGTGCCATACAAAGTATATAACATCAGTATTATACATTTGTTCAAGACCTTTTCACTGTCTTCTACAGGCATAGGTCAGTTTAAGCAATGAATGTTCTTGTATTTTCGTCAGAACCTTGCCAGTGTGGTAACATTATTTCATGTCAATATGTTCTACCAGTCAGAAGGGTTAAGGACAAGAAGACAGAATTTTTTAAATATATCAGAACAAAAGACATCCTAGCAATGGTCTGTTATCAGGAATGATGCAGACAAAGCTGGAGTGTTCAATAAATATCTCTCTTCTGTATTTGGCAAGAAGGTATATTATGTAGTCTAATTGTTCAGTCATAATGAAGTACTTGCTATGCCAAAAGTAACTGACCACCAACTACACTGCAACAACATATGATAATTGTTTTAAAATCTCCGGTGCCAAGTAAATTGAGCCTTATAAAATTTAGAATAATAAAATTCATGTTATTCTGGCATCAATCCCAAGCAAAAGCATGAAAAGGTAAATACGAGATGCGATCAATAAAGAATGTTAACTTCATGACAAAAAGGACTTAGAGGACCTGGTGGATAACCAATTGACCAGGAATTCCTAGGCTACAGCTAAACTACACCCCTCTGTCGGCAGAGGGATGTAAATTAGACATATCGAAAGTGCAAATGAAGCCGGGATTTAAATATCCCATGCTTCATTTGCATAATGGCAGCCGCCGCTCTTTTTCAAAATGGGGATTTTTTTTAAAAAATGGCAGTTTAGACAGGGCATTTTTGACAGAAGTGCCCCGTTTTGAAAGATCCTGTACTCCTCAAAAAATGAGGAGCAGTAAGACCATTATTAGAATGCCACGCCAATTGTCATGTCCACACATGAAAAAAAATGAGATCTGGAAAAGGTACATTACATTATAAATACAACAAATGGTCTGGTAGCACTTTACAGACAAACAAAACATGTAGGTGGTATCATGAGCTTTAGAGGGAATCTTACTGCTGTTACATATAGTGGCAATAACTCCTTCCTACTCTATTCAATAGTTTGTGATTATATATGACTCGAGTTAGCCTTTTCAGAATAACATCACATTATGGGTGTGTCTAAACTACACCCCTCTGTCCTCAGAGGGATGTAAATTAGACACATCAAAAGTGCAAATGAAGCCGTGATTTAAATATCCCGTGCTTCATTTGCATAATGGAAGCCACTGCTTTTTTTCCCTAGCTCCCTGTCTTCCATCCCCTTCCCCTTTTTTTCCCTCCTCTCTCCCCTTCCTCTCTCCAATTTATTTTGGGTCTGCATATCCTAAACTCATAACTCTGGTCATCTTGAAGAAGTGGGCTGTGACCACGAAAGCTCATGATATCATCCACATGTTTTGTTAGTCTATAAAATGCTACCAGACCATTTGTTGTTTTTTTCTGTAACAGACTAACTCAGCTACCCCCTGAAGCTTCTGAAGTATAAATACAGTGAGGTGAGTGTGAGAGACTAAGGTTTCTTAGTGTATTTAGTTTAAACAAGAGAAAGTTAAGAGGTGATTTGGTCTCAACGTGTAAGTACTTACAGATAGAGAAATTCTGAGTAAAGTTCTTTTTATTCTAGAAGATCTGATCAATGGCACTGGACAATCTGAGAGTAGAAATAAAGTCCACATTGTTAATGGTGCTGTTAATTAACTATTCATAGAATCATAGAATACTAGGACTGGAAAGGACCTCGAGATCATCAAGTCCAGTCCCCTGCCCTCATAGCAGGACCCAGTACTGTCTAGACCATCCCTGATAGACATTTATCTAACCTACTCTTAAATATCTCCAGAGATAGAGATTCCACAACCTCCCTAGGCAATTTATTCCAGTGTTTAACCACCCTGACAGTTAGGAACTTTTTCCTAATGTCCAACCTAAGCCTCCCTTGCTGCAGTTTAAGCCCATTGCTTCTTGTTCTATCCTCAGAGGCCAGGAAGAACAATTTTTCCCCTTCTTCTTGTGACACCCTTTGTATTGGAACAACATGATTAGCTACATGGTGGATTTTCCATTACTTGATGTCTTTCAGTTAAAATTGGATTTTTTAAAAATATGCTATAGCTCAAATAGAGATTATGGGCTTGATGCAGAAATTAATGTGTAAAAATCTATGTTTGTGTTTGACCTTCTAGTCTGTCCTCCTGCATAATATATACAAGCCTAAGGATAGGACAGAAGGAAGTGGATTACTTTAGTGTTATACTGCTTCTTTTTAACTAGCTTGAAAATATTAATCCATTTTGCAAGGCTAGTTTTATTTTCTTTTAAATTAAAATAATATATATAAAGCTACTGTACATAGGTTCTGAGTAAAGCGATGTGGAGAACAGAAATTGGATTTAATGAAAGATTTTGACATTTGTTTTCATTTTTAATTGAAACCATCTCTGACCATTTCCTGGAAATTTTTGAAAAACAAAAAGGATGGAGCAATTGAAACTTCTTGTTTTGGTTTTGAATATATTTTATTTTTAAAATTATATTAAAATATACAATACAAAATTAAATAATCATTTCAAAATGAAATTATTTTTCTCAAAAACATTGCAATGGGATGTTATGACATTATCCATTTTTTGGGGGGTAGGAAGATGGTTCCTTTGTTTTTCTGCTAACCAAAATACCAACCCAAATGAACACTTTGTTGCTAAATGTTTTGATTCCAATTGAGGTGCATTTTCCAAAGGAAAATGATTCCATCCAAGTTTTTCCATCTAGCTCTCGCTCTAGCTCTGAGTACCCAGCTAATTATTTAGAATTACAAAACAAAATGTTTAATACACTCAATTCAGTTGTCCTACGATGCAGCAACTAACAATAAAATACTTATACACTCAATACATCAATTTATACCATAGCCTTCTCATGTGCTCCCACACATATCTCGCCTCAAATGCCAAATGAAACAGAGAAGTCATAATCTATCTCAGCAAAACACCCCACACTTTGATCTGACATCACTTGTCAACATTATTATATTTATTTAAAATAACAATATTGTGACTGAATTAACAACTTCTGTATAGCGAATGTTGATAATTATTGGCATTTGATACAGTTTCCCACAAAAGCCAAGATTTCTCAAAATGGACATTCAAAGTTAGGCTCCTGAACTTGTATGCAGGCACCCAAATAAGTGATATGATTTTCAAAACAGCTGGGCACTCACCAAATTAATGTCTACCCTCCTTACTGATATATGAACACTCCGCATGGCCTCAATAGAATACAGAAGAATAGGAGAGGAACTGAAATAAGAATTAGTTAGTGTGCCTGAAAGCTTATTTGCAAGCTTTAGGAAGTGCATGTTTATGTTTTCTTGTCCTTAATATTCCATATGCAAATGGATTACACAACTGCATGGGACATTATAAATCCACTCCTCCAAAAAAGAAAACATAACCATAACCCCACATAAAGTCTTACTTAAGACAAGAAAGATTATTAGCAGTGCTTGTAACTTAGTAACTGTGTCTAGATTACATCCCTCTTTCGACAGAGGGCTGTAAATTAGACACTTTGAAATTGCAAATGAAGCGGGGATTTAAATATCCCACGCTTCATTTGCATAATTGTGTCATGGCACTCTTTCGAAAAAGCACCATTTTGAAAGTAAAACCGCGGTCTAGACATGGTTCTTTTGAAAATGGCAGGCTTTTCTGAAAGATCCTGTACTCCTCAAAAAATGAGGTTTACAGGATCTTTCAAAAAGCCTGCCGTTTTCGAAAGAACTGCATCTAGACTGCAGTTTTACTTTCGAAATGGTGCTTTTTCAAAAGAGCACCATGACACGATTATGCAAATGAAGCATGAGATATTTAAATCCCCGCTTCATTTGCAATTTTGAACTGTCTAATTTACATCCCTCTGTTGAAAGAGGGATGTAGTCTAGACACAGCCCTAGTTGTTTATCTATAGTTTCTCCATTGAAAAGATCTTTGAAAGATGGGAAGACTGTATGCTTTTGAATAAATAATATTTGTATATTAAGGTTCACACAAAGAAATTAATTTTCTATCGAGTCAGAAGTAATTTACATGTTGTACAGACTTTCTAAAACTGATAAAAACAATGATATTTTGGAGCACAAAAGTGTTGCCGGGGTTCAAAACAAACTCTACATTCTGTAAATTTCTTATAAAAGTTCAAGTAACTCTCATTATGAACCAACTAATCAAATTAGCTTCTTTCAGTGAATATCATCATAACAGCAAACAGATGCTATTAAATCCTCAAGGGGGTTATAGTCAGTGCCTAGAGCTAACATAGCTAGACAGTATATGTATATATTAATGTCATGTTCATTCAAATTAGATACAAGATCTTGTATGCCAAAGGGACCACCCTTGGCAAAAGCTTAATTCATTTATACACCTCTACTTTTACAGGTGTTAGAGGCCTGTTTTATTATACACAATAATTCAAATGACAAAGGAAATATATAGTCTGATTAAGTTAAGATGATGTTCTCACAGAAAAGGTACCAGTATTTACAGTTATGAAATAATTTCATATCACCAGTGTAGGACCAGGTTGCTGAAATATATTAAGAGGTTCTGTGTTTTGTTTTGTTTTGTTTGTTTTTGTTTTGGGGGAGGGAGGGTTGTCTTACAAATGCACTGTTGTAAGCAGTTTGGAGCTAAGCCTTGTCTTCATATCTGTTTGTAAAAGGCCTAGAAGAACTTTAGTACTATATAAATTGCAATTAAACAGTTTGAACACTTATAAAGAAGCCTTTCTTCGCTGTAACTAACCTTTGGGATACCTTCCCTATGATGGTGATGGT
This sequence comes from Pelochelys cantorii, assembly GCA_032595735.1. Taxonomy (NCBI): domain Eukaryota; kingdom Metazoa; phylum Chordata; order Testudines; family Trionychidae; genus Pelochelys; species Pelochelys cantorii. Next base: position 93,417,410 of record CM064326.1, read on the forward strand.
TTCTCCATCACTGAAAACTTCGGCTTAAGATTGGAATTATTTTTAAGACATATGCTCAAGCTCAAAAGTACGTAATGGGCTCAATGAAAATATTCACTGAGGTTCTCTGACCTGTTTTAGGCAGGCTGTCAGACTAGATTATCATAATGTTCCCTTCTGGCCTTTCAGTCTGTGAATCTTGTATATGTGGTTCGTTGATGAAACACATGGGTCTTTATAAATGTAATTAACAATTATAATCATGATAATGTTATCCACAGAAAGGAATTCACTCTCATATCACCAAAATAGTCACTTACAAGACCCATGTATGCTCATTGAAATGTATGGGTGAGCTTTAAGTTGATAAATTGGAGGAGAAGCAGAAGTCTGTCTGTGGAGAAGCAACATGATTTATTTAAGGTGAGTGAATATTGTGTTACCAGTATGTCTTGTTTAAAACAAAGAGTTAAGTGTTAATTAGTGAGAAAGAAATTTAGGGTTATTTTATATGTTGTTTCCTGAAGTGTAGTGTTGTATACAGCGATTGCTAGAACTTATGCACACAGTTCAGCGTGCCCCTGAGAAACACCTCAAGAATTAGGGACATTTATGTCACCAAGTCTACATCTTCATTAAATATAGTTTGTTAAACAACAAATGTAAACAAAAGAATGCAGGAAATTACCACAGTCTTTACAGAAAATGACAACTGTAGCCATTTAAAATGAGTCATGCAGTCTCTTGATTGGCAGACTCTGAGGTCAGAGCACCCACACAGCCAGAAAGAATGACTATCCCACACAAGACCTGGAGAAATTCCTTACATCAATTCACATTCTGCCCCAACCCCTTCCACCCTGGTAGGCCACTGCAATGACAGAGTCCAGGCAATATCTATCAGTAAGTTGTTAGGTTACAGATACATACGAATCCTATAATGATGGGAAATATTCCTTCTCTCCTGGCCCAAATGCCTGAATGGAAAAGATTCAGTCCACTACACTGTAGCACTACACAGTAAAACACATGGAAACCTAAGCACATCAATTAGTCAATATCACGTAGGGTTGCCAACATTGTATTTAAAAAATGCAGGACAGACCTCAGATGTCCTCAGTCTTGGTGCAGAATGCAATGCCTGTGAGGAAGTCAGTATTTGGAATGGTGGAGTAGTCTCTCCCATTGAGAGGGTCAATGCCTAGGGGTAGAGGTCAGGGTTTCTCTGCAAGGCCATCCCAGGCAAGCTCTCTTTGGTTACATCTAGACTACACCTCTCTGTCCCATGCTTCATTAGCATAAACATAGCCACTGCTTTTTTTCAAAATGGAGGTTTTTCAAAAATAAACCTTTTTTTGACAGATCCTGTAAACCTCATTTTTTTGAGGAATACAGGATCTGTCGAAAAAGGGTTTATTTTCAACAGATCCACATCTAGACTGCTGGGTTTTTTTCAAAAAAGCTCCATTTCGAAAAAAGCAGCGGCCATGTTTATGCTAATGAAGTGTGGGATATTTAAATCCCTGCTTCATTAGCAATTTCAACATGCCTAATCTACATCTCTCTGTCGACAGAGAGGTGTAGTCTAGACACAGCCCTAGAGGTGGTGGAGGAAGGCAGTGAAATACTGGGGTTGACCTTATCATTTCGTTCTTTATCCTCCTACCTGGGACTTTTGACTTCCCAGAATTTGCAGCCAGGGCCATACCTCCCACTCCTGGGAACAGGCATGTTTGCTGAAGTAGGGTGTGGGTATAAAGATAATATTGTAGTAGATTATACATGTTTAGGAGTTAGATCTGCTGAAACCTGCAGTTCTTTTGTTTTGTTATAAAAAAAAGACAGAATGAGCAGAATCTTAAATCCATTTACTCCACAAAGAGTGACACTATGTGGAGAGCTGCAACACATCAAACCTCAGTAAATCTTCATCTAATTAATTGACATTTAGTGGCTCTCATCTCACTCCATGTTCTAAGGTGCCTTTGATCTTTTTATGTTTAAGGTACAGCTGGCCAAAAAGTATATAATTGCCCTCCTGATTTTTTTTTCCTGAATCAGGATATAAAATCAAAAATTTAATTTTTGTCATGGGAGTGAAATGAGCAATCTGCTGTTAGTCACCTGTAGAAACAAGTAGGTCTGGAAACCTGGGAGCCCCAGCACCCAAGATCCCCACCAGGCAGGCTTTTAAGAAGAAGTAGGGCCAAAAGGGAAGAGCCATGGAGGCAGGTAGCCTGGAAAGCCAGTAAGTCTTAGAACCAGGAAATCTGGACTCTCCAGCATCCCTCCACGATGGCTACTAAGGGAGCCCAGGGAACTTCAAACAAATGGAAGAAGGGAAAGATGAAAATAATTCGTTTAATTCAGAAACCGGAAATTGTATGAAATTGAAAAGGGAAGGGAAGGAAAATAACTGGTTTTAAAAAGATTATTAGGAAATAAAATCAACTCTAAAACTGGTGTTTGCCTGTTAGTAGATAGAAATAGTATAATTATAAATAATAATGTAGAAAAGGAAAAATCGTTCAATTATTCTTTTTGTTCTGTAATTGGGAAAAAAGGGGATGATATTGTAATATGTGTATAACACTTTATATTCCACCATTATTTCAAAAGGATGTTAAACCGAAGTTAATAAATAAACATTTTTACATCTGCAGTCCTGAATAACTTTCATCCTACAGACTTAAAAATGAGCTAAGGAGCTCACTGGACAATTAATATTGATTATATATGTATTATAGCTGTTTACTCCTTTGCTCTGGTTTTAAGCAGTACAATCTTCCTTCTCAACATATTCATATTAAATTGAAAACTACAGTTTGATCAATTCACCATGTACCATTCCTAACATGTTAGCATAATGTCATTTGTATTGTTCTTTGCATACCATTCCAAAGCAAAATAGTTCTCCTCCTTATCACACCAGAAAACATACAAATGAGCGGTGACAATGCAGACAATACAGAAGGCTACAAATACCCAACTATCCAGATTCCTTTATCTGAAGTTAAATACCTATTTAGTTATTTTCTAGACTCTCTTAAGTGGTCAGTAATGTCCAAAAAAAGTCACATATTTGGGGCTTACTCTTGTGCATTCTGGCAATAGTCTCAGAGAAGACAATACATAGAGAACCTGCAGTGTGAACTTAGTTTTGTGTAGTAGTGTGGCTGGATTGTTTATCTTCCCAGTCCTTAGTGCATTTTTGTTCTTATTTTGAAGATTTTTGTTAATGAAGGATGCATTTTTAAAAATAAGATCTGGGCCATTCATGTGATGCATCTGGATTTTTCTTCCCATGTATAAAGTTTTTGGTGAGTTCAATATTTGTATGGAGAAATCCTGACCAAAGAAAGAATGACAAGATCTCTAAACACAGTAGGGAAATAACCAGCATAGATTCAATAAACATGAAGTAATTAAGTTTATTGATTTGTTATCCTAAATTTATTGTTCCATGTTAAGAACAATGGTTTCATTATAGAGGTCATTTAAAGCTGTTTCTACTGACAGACAGTGTCCCTTCCTCCCCAAGTCCTACAAGTTCAAATTCAGATGAATTAGCCAATAACCTCACCCAGTAACATGATAGTTTAGCCAAATTACTGGGAATAACACTCAAGAGGTTGCGTGCCCAATGGCCTTAACCTCAACAAATTACGGAGCCCTCTTGCAGATTTTTGAGTGCTCTCACTTCCCATTGATTTCATTTATGGTGCTCAGCACATTTCACGAGATCTTAATACTTCTCAGAATTGTGCCCTGGATTAAAAAAATGCGTACAAGATCTTTCGAGAGAGGATTTTTTTTTCCAAAAGAACCGCATCTACACTGCGGTTTCTCTTTCGAAAAACCCTTTTTCGAAAGAACGCGCGGCTGCCATTATGCAAATTCAAATCCCGGCTTCATTTTCAATTTCAATCTGTCTAATTTACATCCCTCCTTTAGAGGGATGTAGTCTAGACATGCCCTTAAATTCATCTTCAAGTCTATCCCTATTACAGAATTTGTGATGTAGACTTCATAATTAGCTTACCAGGCAATTTTTACTTTTCAGTGTGCTGTTATGGCAGATTAAATAAAGCCTAAATTTGAGACACAGACCTTTGGGGATTCTACAATCAAAATAATTGCTTCCTGTTTGAAACTCATAACAGGAACATTACCTACCTTTGCTATGCATTAGATTATTGTTTCATTTATTGTTTAGGCAGTCTAAGCAGAACTTTAGAAATACTAGTATTCAACTAGCCCCTTTAAAATTGTTCTTGATACCATTAAAGAAAGAAGGATATTAGAGGGGAGGGATCCACAGCAGAATTGTTGACAACACACAGAATATACTTTCCCATAAACAACTCTTTTGTGCCTGAAGCATAAGCCCCTATTCCATGCTCATGTACATGCTTAGCAGTCCCAAGTGATAAGAACATAATACTGTCAGGATCATGATAAAGACATAAGCAGCCAGGCCTAGCAATCAGGGCTATAGGGATGACCAGGCCTGGAATTTAGAAACAAAAAAAGCCAGACTGAATCAGGACCATGGGATGACCAAGAGTGTAACTGAACACAGAGTAGAAGATGAGAACCAGTAACTTTCTGAGAGTTCATTTTTGGTCCCTCAAGGAAGTTATATAACCAAAGGGCAGAAGAATAAATTGATTGCTAGGTTCACTGCAGAATTCTGGAGCTTAGTGTCTGATACTAGATGGGATGATGCAGCACAGTGCTACCATTTCTGGAATGGCTTCAATGAAGAAATGATGTAGTCCCTCTGCTATGGTTCTGAAGTGCTCTCTCAAGGAAGTAGAGCTTGGTTGAGTTCCTCAGGAAAGGGACTAGAAATCTCCAGGCCAGGTCCTCCCACTTAACAGATTGATCACAAGCTCCATCCAAGCCTGGTTAATGAAAAAAAACCCGAGAGACTATATTGTGAAAAAGAACAAAACATTGATTAAAGAAGCCAAAAATTTTCCTGTGATCACTGTCATATTGGGCCAGCCACAGAATCTTCAATTTCCAAATGAACTTGAATCCTGGGTAGCAAGTCCTACACAAGAGAGATCACAATCTGGGCCCACAGCCTCAGCAAGATGTCCATTACCACATCAGGAAGAGTGGATGTTATTTAATGCCAAGCCAAATTGCTGTTGTTTCTGTCTTGGACTGCTCAAAATATTATCAGAATTGGGATGTGGGCATCCAGGTTTAATGGTCAGAGCTGAGCAAGGCTTGGAGGTTAGAAAAGAGCCAATTTAGAGTCAGGAATCAGTACCATGGGACTCCCTGGGGATTTGCTGAGAACCAAGTAAAGGTCAGAGTCAAGAACACAGTTCATCCTGACATGGTTTGACTGATTAATTGTCCCTCCTGATTGGTGGAGAACTAGCTAATATCTGAAACAATATGATCCAGAACTCATTGGGTTCCCCAATATTTGCTATGCCTGGAGCTGTGCTTCATCCTGCTCCTGCTATACCTGCTCTTCCACCCACCTTAATTCCTGTCTTTCTCTATTCTTGATGAACCTAGCTCTCACCCTTGACTGTGCTTCCTGACCTCATTTCTGGCTTACCTATTGGCTCTTTCAGCTTGTGATCCATAGCTCCATAGGCACCAACTCTGTGTTTGCTCTTGGGCTCAAGCCCATGGGAATAAAAACAGTTTCTTGGAGGCCCCACAGAAGGTACTCAAGGGAGGGAAGAGACCAGTAGAGGGAGGGGATCCTTTGGGAAGGGGGCAACATGAACATGGAGCTGTGAGGAATGAGGTGGAGCAAGGGTGGGAAGAGGTCGAGAAAGGGCAGAACCTTGTACAAAGGGGTGCAAAGGGAGTAGGGGCAGGGACTTGGGATGGAGCACTGATTGAGAAAAATGAAAGTTAGTGCCTGTGCCTGGCTCTGACCCTCAGCTCTGTTCTCAACTACATCACATGCCCTAGGTTCAGTGAGGTTTTCCTAGGCAGGGACATGTCAGGACTCCAACACTTTCATAAGAGAGGCAGAGATGGCCTGATAAACCCTACCACACAACAACAATTATTGCATGAAAGGTGCATCCAGAAATTTGTTTACTCATCTGGAAAATAATAAAAAGAAAAATAATGCAAAAAGGTTTTAGACAAGTCTTTCTGTAGTAATTATCTTTTTTTTTTTTCTTTTGAACTTTCTTAGGTTTGGGGATCATTTACTGAAAAATTAAGATCCCTCATTTTTATGAAAAATTGTGAAAAAAATGGAATATTTTTAAATGAGTTCTATACTTGGAGATGCAATAATAGTTGTTTTAGTTTTTTATACTTGATAAGATATTTCTTTCTGAATGCGAAAACATCACCTTAAGAAATTATAACGCTGCTTTTCCAGAATTACAAAGAAAGTTGTATAATTCCATCTTTTCCCCCAAAGATTATCTGCAGTACTCTTCAGATTTCTGGGTACACAGCAAAGATTATTTTAGATTGACTTAGCATTGGCTTTGCCAATGGGAGTACTTTTTAATTTCTCTCTCAACACAAACAAAATAACTAAAAAAGTTAGAACCATGAGAAGCCCTTTGTGTTTCACATTTCCAAAACTTTCAGGGTTTCTGCATTTTTGCTATCCTCTTTTTAAGACTTATGTACATTTCATAACAAAAGTACCAATTTGATGAATATATAATAGTACTAAGGTCCTTAACTTACATTAAGGATTTTTGTTTGTTTGTTTGTTTTAATAAAAGGACTATATTTTCCAAAAATGCAGTGTTATATTTATGAAGTTAATTTTTATTTTGGATTTCTTTAAAAATGGATTCCTAACATTTTTCCATTTAATTTTTTATTATATTTTTTAAATGGGAAATCCATCAACCATGTTTTTTTCCTTCATCCCCTATAAACTCTTATAATTTGCTGTTTTTTACCAAAAAAAGGCTAGTAATCAGTTTGGTTTCCAATAACTTATTTTTTCTAGTTTTCTAATCTTAAGCGTTGATTTAGATGTGCCAAAATAGAGCACTTCCCTAAATTTCTCCATATTAACGCTTTACTGTCGAGTTTATTGAGAAGCAATCCTATTCCAGATTCATCCTATGTTTCTGTCTCATCTTGGTTCAGACTCTTTCAACATTTACTTCAGTTATGTCAATTTTTAGGCCTGTAATTGATTTGGTGATTATGTCTCCCTTCTGTTTGGTTTTATGAGAAGCAATTCCGTGCCATTCCAGGCACATCCCATTTTCCTGGTACAACCAATCCCTAATGTTGCTTTAAGTTATGATAAGAGGAAGCTGTATACCAAATTCGGAGATCCTAGCTCTTACTGTTTAGGAAAACAGACAAGTCACAGACAAACTCTCTAAAATATATAGTAGAGTAACAATTTATATTTTATACATAACTATGCAAAAATGCACACACCCTCTTATAACTCCATGTAGAAACTAGAAATTTCCTTTCTTCAGGATGGACTATTATATTAATTTGGACTGAGCTTCTTTTAATAAATGTAATTTTTTATTGGTTTTTTTTTTGGTGAACAGTGGGAAATAATTTGTTGATTTAAAATGAAATTATACAGTTTGATTGCAGCTGCTCTTCTGATATCCTATTGGATTTCTACTCTATGAATAAAGTGCCACACATTCAGATTTGAGATTGTTTTTAATTTGTGTTTTTGAAAGAGTTTCATATCCTTGCGGGTGATATGAAAATCAATTACAAGAACAGCATCAGAGAACAGAAAAAGAGAAGAAAAGTAGCACATTTACTACAATAAAATGACTGACCAGATTGATAATATTATTAAACAAACATCAGTATTTTCAGAATCAGGGGGCTGGATTTTCATATTTGTAGAAGTTCTGTTTGACTATAATCTGTGTTTGTGAGGATGATCAATTATGGTTCACTGATCTAACGCTGGCTGGCCTCAGGATAAAATTAGACCAGCCATGGGTCTGCTCTACTGTATGCAATTGGTATGGTTTTGTCATGTTCCCTTTCCATCTCACTGCTTACCAACAAAGCCCCTGTACTACAAGAGACTTATGCCTTCAGGGAATTTTTCTACACCAGGTACATTTGCTATAGTCTATTTTCACCAGAACCTATCTACTTTTCTCTGTGAGATCATGTAAAGTAGTCTTTTATTTAAATGCTGCCACTGTAGGCTTCTTTTTTGCCTTAAATTCAACAGATTTTCTAACTTAACTTCCATACACAATTGTTCAAAACCTCCCTAGAGATCTAAAATATGTCTTTTATTCATTCATAGATTCATAAATTTCAATGCCAGAAGAGACCAACATGATCATCTAATCTGACCTAGATAACGCAGGCCATAGAACATCCCCACAGTAATAGCTAGAAAAACATCCAATCTTGATTTAAAAAGTCTCAGTGATGGAGAAATCATCTACTATTGTTCCAGTGGTTATTTACTCTCTTAGTTAACCTTTACACCTTCCAGTCTGTATTTGTTTAGTTTCAACTGCCAGCCATTGGATTGTGCTATGCCTTTCTTTGATAGAAGAAAGAATTCGTTTTCAAATATTTGTTCACCGGGTAGGTTTGTATGACTGTAATCAAGTTGCCCCTTAACTACTTTTTGTAAAGCTGAATAGATGGCATCTCTCAGTATAAGGCAGGATATCTAACCATTTAAGGATTCTCATGGCTATTCTCTAAACCATTTACAGTATATCATCATCCTTTTTTTAATTGTGGGCCCCAGAACTGGACACAGCAGCAGTCACAACAATGCCAAACACAGAGGTAACATAACCTCTACACTCCCACTTGAGATTGTATTGTTTATGCATCCTAGCATTGCTTTAGCCCTTTTTTTTTGCCCCAGCATCACATTGAGAACTTAAGTTCACCTGATTATTCCCACACCCCACACCTTTTTCAGAGTCCCAGAAGAGAGTCCATTATCCTGTAAGTATTGCCTACAGTCTCTTCCTAGATATATACATGTATACTTTCCATATTAAAAACATATTTTTGTGCCCAGTTCACAAAATGTTCCAGTCTAATCAGTGACTTGTCCTCTTCATTATTTAACCACTTCACTAAACTTTGTGCCATTTGCACACTTTATCAATCATGATTTCATATTTTCTTCCAGGTTATTGATGAAAATTTTAAAGAGCATAAGGCCAAGAATCAGTCCTTGCAGGAACCCACTGGAAATCCATCTACTTTATCATTCACCATTACAGTTACATATTTAGACCAATTAGTTAGCTATTATAATCCTTTCATATTTGCCATGTGAATTTCATACAGCTGTCACATTTTTTTATCCAAATGTCATGCAGTACTAATTCAAAAGCCTCACAAAAGTCTAGGCATATTATATCTACACTATAACATTTACTAAGAAAACTTTTAATCTCATAAAAAAGATACCAAGTTAGTTTGATGGAACCTAGTTTCCATAAGTCATGTTTGTTGTTGCTAGAAGTCACTGATGTAGTGTCCTGACAGGTCTCTTGCTCTGTCAATAATCACAACCATTCAGCTGCATGCTTAGCCCCTATGGGTATGTCTAGATTATATGCCTCTGCTGACAGAGGCGTGTAAAATAGGCTATCCGACATAGTCAATGAAGCGGGGATTTAAATATCCCCGGCTTCATTAAAATAAAAATGGCCGCTGGGCTGTGCCGGCTCAGCTGATCGTCAGCACAGTGCACCATGGGCAGAGAGTTATATGGGCTCGTGGTGCCCATGCTCCAGCAATATTCAGAGCCGGGGGCCCTGCTCCACCAATATTTGGAGCTGGGTGTCTCCCCCAGCCCTGCCTGGAGCAGGCCCCGGCCCCCACCTGCTGGCCCCCCCGCACGTCCTCCTACCCTGGCCCCAGAGTGTCCCCCCCATCCCTGTTTCTGTCCCGGTCCCATCCCTACTGCTGCCAGGCATGGCATTTACAGGTGAGCGGGGAGACACCCAGGCGTGACGTGACGTCACGACCCGGGACTTTAAAACTGCTCAGCGCGGCGTTGTGCCACGTGGCCTAGCCCCGGGTTTGGAGTCCGGGGACTTCTGGGGCCAGAGCGCAGACTCCGGCCCGCAAAGTGGAAGGCAGAAGGTAGGGGAGGCAAGGGGAAGGGGTGGGAGAGGAAAGGGCTTGTGCAGAGGGGGAGGGGGAAAATAAGAGAAGGGGTGGTAGAGGAAGGGGCTTGTGTGGAGGGGGAGGGGGAAGAAAGGGGAAGGCACCAAGGGACAGGGTAGAGGAGAGACAAATACCAGGGGGCCAAGTGCAGACAATGAGGAAAAGGGCAGGAGGGGAGGTGTCAGTGGGGACGGGGGGGGGGGACAGGATGATGCTGGGAGAGGAGAGAGTAAGGGCATTGGGGGCTAGAGGGGGGAGGGGGAGGTGCTGGGAGAAGGCTTGAAAGAAGGGGTGGGCATGAGAAAGGTGGGGATGGAGCAAGTCATGTGTGAGGGCACAGAGGGGCATGAGGGGAATGCGGGCAGAGAGTGGTGAGAAGGTGAGCATCAGGGAAAAAGAGGGCAAAGGGGGCAGGCGCAGTAAGGAAAGGGGGATGCACCATAGGGTGCAGGGCTAAGGGAAGGTGCAGATGCCAGGGGATTCTGGGGGTGAAGCAGAAGGGCAGACATCTGCAGGGGAGGGACCAGCACCAGAGGAGAGAGGCAGGGCAGGTGTGTAGAGGGAGGTGTTAGAAGAGGGGATGAGGAGGGGTAGCTCACATGATCAGAGTGGGGCTACTGGAGGAGTGGGCACAGGGGGGAGAAAAGGGCTGGTGGAGGGGGACAGGTCGCAGGAGGGCTGAGGGCAGTGAGAAGGGCAGGAGTCAGGACAGCAGAGGAGGGTGAGGAGCTGGGGGGCAGCAGGCACCAGGGGAGCTGATGGAGCAAGGGGAGGAGACATGGCAGCAGAGAGAAAAGGTAAAGGTTTATAAAATATTTATTAACAACTTGGGTGCCACAGTGGAACATCCAAACAAGCCACACAAACTCAGTACTGGTGCACAACACAAAATTCATTCTGCTCATGGGAGGAAACTCTTAGGCTATGTCTACACTGGTGGCTTCTTGTGCAAGAACATCTTGCGCATGGGTCTTGCGCAAGAACACATCCACACTGCCATGTGCGAGCTGTGCTTTTGCACAACAGCATCCATGGCAGTGTGGATGCTCTCTTGAGCAAGAAAGCTCTGATGGCCATTTTAGCCATAGGGGTTTCTTGTGCAAGAAATCTCTGCTGGGCATCCACACTACCCTCTTGCACAAGAGAGCTTACACCTGTTAGAAAAGAGCATAGATCTCGCACAAGACGCCCTCTCTTACCACACCGTACTGTAAATTTCCTTGCGCAAGAGCAGGCGGGCAGTGTGGATACTCTGTGGGTTCTTGCACAAGAAGCCGCGAATGTAGACATAGCCTTAGAGGGAACACTTCCCCCAGCCTCTCTGCCCCTGAGTTAATGTCACACACATTGGGTTAATGCAATTGCAGGATAGTTGCATGAGGGGGGGTTGGTGGGGGCCAAACTAATCCCTGTTGGTAGGAGGATGGTGGGAAAAGTCCTTCAACAGGTGTGACATGACACCTTTTACTTCTGGTCATGTGTCCATCTTGCCCCGAGCATATTACCTCCAGCGGCCTGGTTAACGGGGGTCAGGGGGTGTGGCTAATGGGGGTCAGGGTGTGTGGCTAATGGGGTACCACCAAAAATTATACAAACCTGCCACCCCTGCAGCGCGTGAGTCAAGATGCGGATCGGTCGATAAGGGAAGCCTTTATCAACCGCTCCCTTATGCCTCGTGAAATGAGGTTTACAGGGGTGGTCGACAAAAGCTTCCCTTGTCGATGTTACCCATTACCTTGTAGACAGGGGTTCAGTCACTATCTTCCATGCTGTCAGTTTAAAACCTGTTCTGAAACTGGGGCAGCGTCCTTGTTATTTGTGAGGTGTGAGTTGGTACCAAGATGTTTCTTCACAAGATGTTCTGTTATAATCCCTCTGGAATGTACTTCCAACCAATGCCTAGCACCTAGTGTTTTATACCATTAACCCTCGTTGTGCCGGATTTGTGACAGATTCCGTTGGCAAAGTCTGTGTCTTGCTCATAGCTTAACTTTGCTTTATGTTAGCAAAGTCCTGACCATTACGGCTTAGGCCTTAGGCCTCATTCCCGGACTGTGATATGTGGGCTTATGTTTCAGGTGCTCATCTTATTACATTGTATGTTTATATTCATTATATTTTTATATTAATTGAATCCCCTACCAGCTATTCCACTGTCTTGCCTGGCATCAATTTCAGTCTAACAGCCCTATAATTACCCAGATCTCTTGCCCCCATTTAAACTTTTTCCTAGTTTTCTTGAACTTGAACTTCAGTGCTGCGAGATTTACTAAAAAATCAGTAATAATGGTCTAGCAAGCTTCTCAACCAGCTCTTTTAAAACTCTTGGGTGCAAGTTTTACAAACCTGCTGATTTAATAGTGTCTAACTTTAGTTTCTATTTAACATTCTTGGCTGTATAATATTAAAGACAAGCATTTGAGGAATAAAGTATTTTAAGGTTTCCATTTAAACCCTTTTACATTCACCAGATCTTTCTTAGCCTAAAGAAACAAAACAAAACATAAAGTCAAATTGAAGGTGAAACATTAAGGACCAGAAAATATATTCTCAGATGTTTGCCCAAATCCCCAAATTGGCTTACTGTTCCCCAGTTTCTAGAGATCATCAGTGTAATATAATACACAGTATATATTTTCTGAAAGCTGTATTATATGGACACGTAAAGTGATAAACTTCCCAAGGAATATTTTTGTTTTTCTGTCACAATGAATTAGTGTTTTGCATATGACTGACAGGAGAAAGTTAAATGAACTGAGCAGAAAAAATCCTGAGGGGATAGATAACATGTAAGCAAAGCAATGTATCTCCATCTGACTACATAACCTGTGGTATATATATCCATCCATAGAATAGTCAATGTTGCTTTAAAAAAAAAAGAAACTCTGGTAAAAGAACACAATTCAGTTTGAGGAATTTCTAGATTTCAGTTAGATTTAATAATATCCAGTTGTACTTTGCTTGATATATACACAGGAGTTTCCATATTGTTTCTGAAAACTAAGCTCTTTCAAAAGAAAAAAAAATCTTAACATTAAAGAAAAAAATACTTTCATGGGCACTCATTAAGATATCTACAGCCCCAGGATTTAAGAGAATTCAGTTATATTCCAGCACTGATTTATAACTTTAGGTTATTCCAGAAAGATTTTTTTCATATCAGCTGAGAACTCTAAAGATATATTAGAGCAAAATGTCACTGTTGGAATAAGGTTGATAGCCATTTATTAAATATTCTAGTAATAGATTAGTGCCCCATTGTATGCTGTATTTAGTACTAAAAGACTTAGTTCAAAGTATGTAAACATTCATTATTTTCAACACTATTATTTACATTATTGATGCTCCTATATTGATGAAATATCTAGTTTTCAAGCCTCAAACGAGTTATTGTTTTGTCAACTGATGGCTTGTTATATTCTGTTAAAAGATAACTTATGAAAGTAAGAAGTATAAAATATCACTGTAAAAGGAATGCTGTACCTTTGAAAGTATTATTGGAATTTATTTCAAGAGTTTTTTTCTAAATCTTTTCTAAGGGTGCGTCTACACTCCACCCATAGCTCGAAATAAGCTACATAATTTGAGCTCTGGACATTGCGTAGCTTATTTTGGATCAATTTTAAAATAGCTTATTTTGAAATTTGGTGCTTTCTACACAGCACTTTTTCAAAATAAATTGCTATTCTGAATGACGTTTACAGGGACATTGGAATAGTGAACCCGAAATAACGAGCTTACTGTTAAGACACAAGATAGCTATTTCAGGATATTCCAGTACCCCAAAATAGTGTTGCAGTGTACATGTAGCCTAACTGTTGATAGACAATGGGGAAAATGCAATATACAGAGTTTTAAAAAATTCATTCAGTAATAGCTAAGGCATTCCTCAGAGTCCCTAATCTGGGGTAAGCAAAAGTATATATGACACAAAAGAGGAAAGATATTTCAGCTCAGTGGAATTGCACCTGCTCAAATCAGTGCATTGAAACTATGGTTATAATGTCTTTCTTATATTTACCACTTTTTCAAAAAACTGAACAGTTTGCTATATGAACAGAAAAATAAAAGTGTAAATGAAAGACATTTAGGGTTTATCTATATTGCATTCCTCTTCCAAGAGAGGAATGCAAATGCAGACAAGTGAAATTGCAAATGAAGCACGGATTTGAATGCTTCATTTACATAATCATGGCCTACCGCTTTTCCGAAATAGCGTCTTTCGAGAAAACAAATGTGGTCCCCACTGGGTTATTTCGAGAAAAAACCCTTCCTTTGAAATAACTCTTACTCCTCATTTTTTAATAACCCCGTGGGGACCATGTTTGTTTTCTCGAAAGATGCTATTTCAGAAAAGCAGCGGTCCGTGATTATGCAAATGAAGCACGGGAAATTAAAATCCGCGCTTCATTTGCAATTTCGCTTGTCTGCATTTGCATTCCTCTCTCAGAAGAGGAATGCAATGTAGACATACCCTTATAGATTTGGACAGTTTAAGGCCAGAAGGAACTCACTAGATCATTGATTGTGATCTCCTGTACATAATATGATCATTGATATGTGATCTCCTGTACACCAATACCACCCAGCACCTGCACACTGAACACAGTAACCAAAGTTAGATAAAAGAATTACAGCCCATGGGAGATTAGACAATTATGTGAGGCTATGGCTAGACTGCAGGCTTATTTCGGAAGAAGCTTTTCCGGAAGAGATCTTCCGGAACAACTTCCTTTGAAAGAGAGCATCCACCCAGCAAAAGTGCATAGAAAAAGTGATCTGCTTTTTCGAAAGCTAGCATCGACATTGATTGGATGCTATCTCGCATTTAAATTGTGATGACTATGGATGGAGTGGCCACCAAGGCACCTGTGCTTTTTCCTGGAGGCCTCTTCTTTTGAACCGCCCCCCCCCCAAAAAAACCCTTTTCCCCGTTCACACATGGCTTTTTCCGAAAGTGCACTTTCGGAAAAAGGTTTCTTCCTCATAGAAAGAGGTTTACCTCTGTCGGAAAACCCCTTGCATTCTTTCAACTTTCTGTCAAAAGAACACAATTGTAGTTTGGACGTAAGAGTAGTTTTCCCGGAAAAACGGCGCAGTGTAGACATGCCCTCAGGGAGAGAATAGGAGGCGCCAAACTGTACCAGTGCTCAAGGCGCCTGTAACAGCAGGGAAATTAATGAGACATACTGGATAACTTTGCCACAACAACACTCCATAGAGGAAGGTGAAAACCCCAAGATTCCCTTCCAGTTTGACCTGGGAGAAAAATTCCTTCCTGCCCCCACAAGTGGTGATCAGTTAGACCCTGGCAAAACACATGGGAGGAAGAATCCTGGGCCACCACTCCAAAGATCCTATCTCCAGATGTGACCATCCCTGTACGAGGAAAAAGATTAACAAAAACCGTCCCAGAATGGCAGGCTGAAATTCTGAAGCATGAACCAGAAAGGGTGGTTTTAAGCGATTCAGTCTTGAAAGTGACCTTCTGGTTATACAAATTTATGGTAAATAGAAATTGAAAAGCAAAACTGTCATCTAATCGTGCTAATTAAAGTTTTCTTCTTATAAATTGTGATAATTTTATCAAAAGAATTCGGAACCAGGTTACACTGCAAAAATTTGGCCTTGTGGGGCCATAAATATTTTGTAACTTAGGGTACGTCTAGACTACAGGCTTTTGTCAACAGAGGCTTTGTCGACAGATACTGTCGACAAAGCCTCTGTCAACAAAGAGTGTCTAGACTACAGCCAGTTCTGTCGACAAAGCAAGCCGCTTTTTTGACAGAGAGTCTAGACACTCTCTTTTGAAAAAGCACAGTGTGGATGCAATAGCACCTTTTGTTGACAGAACTCTGTTGACAAAAGGCGTTATTCCTCTTAGAATGAGGTTTACTGCCGTCGACAAAACTGCCGCATTCTGTTGACTTACTGTCGACAGAACTCAGTGGTAGTGTAGATGCAGGTATAGTTTTGTTGACAATAGTCCACTTTTGTCGACAAAACCCTGTAGTCTAGACACACCCTTATTTACAGACTACAAGAAAAACCTTCAGCATTACAACATCAACTCCAATCCTTCCTCTGTCTTGGGGCTAGTGCCAACCAGCACCTTCTCCCAATACCAGGAGTATTCCTCCTGGAACTGAGTTATGCTTCAGACCATCCATATCTTCAGTCAGCTTCTCTCAAATGGATTCTTTTCTCATTCCTTTCAGATGTCGGATTGAAAGTTTATAGGCCAGAGTGGTGGTCATCCTAGAATTTCAGGCTATGTCTAAATAGCAGAATTATTTCATAGTAATGTCAGTTATTTCGAAATAATGCAGTGTGCGTCCACAGCAAACCCATTATTTCTAAATACATTCGAAATAACAAGTTTCTTACTCTGACTCCTTTTGTAAACCTCATTGTATGAGGAGTGAGGGAAGTCAGGGGAAGAGTGCTCTATTTTGAAATAACTGCTGTGTAGACAGCACCAAAAATCAAAATACACTATTTTGACTTAAGCTACACAATTAGCATAGTTCAAGTTACGTAGCTTGTTTTGAGTTTAGCCCTGCTGTGAGACCTACCCTTAGGGAACTTACCCCTCCAATTGAGCTCTGACAGCATTTTATCAAATCCAGGTGCTACTTTGTCAGTTCATTGCCAACCAGCCAATGCTTATGGGTCAGCTTGAGTGGGCTCGTTCTCCTTAATGAAGCCCACCCCAGGTACACTGGACTCTGTCTCAATTCATAGATTCTAGCCACTCCAGTGAGAGAACCTTTCCCATTTTTGGCTCCAACCTGAAATAAAATTCTTAGGGGCATGTTATGTTTTGACAATTTGATTCTGAAATGAAATACCTTGGGTTTATAATGCATGAGCTTGGTTTGGACCATCCCTACTTAGTCTTAACAAAACTGAAACATCAATTCCTCTACACCGAAATAATGTTAATTCAGAGTATTAGATTAAAGACTTATACTATGCAGTATTTTCACACTTATTCTCTGCTGTAAATGTGCAGGGGGAAAAATCCATATACTTCCTTGTCATTCCTTTGTATAACATCTATTGTCAAAAACAGGAACATTTTGGGTTTTTTTTTTTCAGTATTCATCAGATTTGTCTAGCACTCAAAATTAGTAATTATATAGAGCCAACTGGTCATAATCTTGACTGCATCTTGTGCATGTGTACATGTGTGCTTATGTGTGTGCATACCCAAAAAGTTAGAACTCTGATAACTCTAATAAGTCTTTTTTCTTCTCCCCATACTGCCATTCTGAGATTTTTCCTTAAAAATGTTCCTTAAAAAACTCCATGTTATAGGAAAATTCCATGTTATAGTTCTTAGAAATCTCAAAATAATCAATTCTTTCAGCAAAATTATGGTACCTTCACTAGCAGTCTCTGCATTCATGCTTAGTAGTATTACTGGCACAGTACATCACTACAGAAAGTTCAGAGAGTTACATCATAGTGTGACATTTGAAAGAGAAACCTATATTAATTCAAATTGCCATCTATTTTCATCTCATTTCCTTAGAGATTCTTTATCTAATAACTATGGCTTGGAAGCTTCTTCACTCCTGGAATGTGTTCAGAAGATATTGCTAAGCGGATATTACACCAGACATTCCACGTGAAAAAAAAGACAACTTGTGATGCAGGAACTGAGGGGGGAAATGATCTTGATAGACTGCTAAAATTGATAAAGTGACAGAATATGAAACTGCCGTGGATTTGCATAGTCTCCTGTTTTTAAGATTTTTGAATTTACTGAAAGAAACCCCCAACCTTGCAAGTGTTTACTAAGCAATATTTATATCTGAAAAAAACTACTGAATGATTTAAAGTTAGGGACTTATCTTCACCACTGCTGCTATTTTTCACTAACTCCTGTGGAAGTGCCGATTGTACCTTCCTATTAACTCTATTCATTTCTCATTTTTATTTAACAAATACAAATAATGTCAGAAAACTAAAATCCCATTGCTTTACATTTTCAGGCATTCTTTCAAGGTAAAGATTTTGCTTTGGTTAGTTCCTGTTGTGCATGCAAAATCAGTCCCCTATGGATGGTCAGGAATTTACCATTATTTAAAGTAAATTACATATCAAATACGCAGAAGATGTAGATGTACTGAATGCTGTTTATTTTCCAGACATTATCTATTTAACAGCAGGAGTTCTAACAAAATGCAAAGAATTGCCAGGAGTGAGTCTACACTTGCTGCTGGCACTGTGAAAATCGGGCTTCCCAGGGTTATATGGAGTTAAACTAAGCAAGTAATTTTTGGCTTTTTGCCTTGTTTTTAGATTTCAGTTGCTAGTTAAATCTTTCTACAGGAACCATTACAGAGAGTTCAGAGGAGTGGAAATGTTAACTGGGACAAATACTTAAATACTGCAAAGGGAGAAAATTCACCTACAGTATTTTCCTCAGGCTATTATTTGTCCAATTTTCTTATAAATATTTCTGAAAGTTTGTTTCTGTGTTTGTTTCTGTGTTTGTTTGTTTGTTTGTTTGTTTGTTTGTTTGTCCTGAAAGATCTCTGAAATGGTAAGAGCTAGAAACACCAAATTTTGCACGGATACTACTGATTTCCTAACTTCAATAACTGGATTGGTTACATCTCAAAATTGTTTCCCCCAGAGCCCCAATTGGGCACACTGATAATTCTGAAAGATAACTGAAATGGAAGATCTCCGAAACGGTAAGAGCTAGAAAAACCAAATTTTGCACGGATACTACTGATTTCCTAACTTCAATAACTGCATGGGTTATATCTCAAAATTGGTTCCCTTGGTTCCCCCAGAGCCCCAAATGGGCCCACTGATAATTCTGAAAGATCTCCGAAATGGTAAGAGCTAGAAACACCAAATTTTGCACGGATACTACTGATTTCCTAACTTAAATAACTGGATTGGTTATACCTTGAAATCAGTTCCTCCAGACCCCCAATTGGGCTCCCCGAGCCCCAATTGGGCCACTAATTCGATTTTAGTATCTCCGAACCAGTAAGCACTAGAAACACCAAATTTGGCACGGATACTACTGATTTCCTAACTTAAATAACTGGATTGTTTATATCCCAAAATTGGTTCCCCCGGTTCCCCCAGAGCCCCAATTGGGCCCACTGATAATTCCGAAAGATCTCCAAAATGGAAGATCTCCAAAACGGTAAGAGCTAGAAACACCAAATTTTGCATGGATATTACTGATTTCCTAGCTCCAATTGGGCCCACTGATAATTAGCTTTTAGTAGCTCCTGATCATAGAAACACAAAATTTTGCACGGGTACTCCTGATTTCCTAACTTAAATCACTGGATTGGTTAGATCTCGAAATCGGTTCCCCCAGAGCTCCAATTTGTCCCACTGATAATTAGCTTTTAGTAGTGCCTGATCATAAATATTTGCTGGTCTCTTCTGTTAAACATGTCACATAAACTGCAACTACAAGATCCTAGAGGATAAAGCATGTGGGCACCTGCAGCACCATCAAGGAAAAGACCATGGGGGAGAGGCTGCAGTGGGGCAGAGAATCAGCAACCTCCTCTTTACTAGGGCACCAGCAGGTCTCCAGGACAGACCCAAATGTGGCTGATGCTGGCTGGGGTCTAGCCTTACTAATTGTGGCTGGGAGAAGCCTCCAGCTATCACAGCCTCTCAACATCTTCACGCAGCCGGGTTCTGACTGAACCCCTTCTGGAAATTAAAGTTGCTTCCCTCCCCCCACACCCAAATGAGCCATCCCACCACTCGCCCTACTTTGGGCTGCGTGCATTCTTCTGTCAGGGCTGTGTGCGTTATCAGCAAGTGCCACGGGCATTATGTACTTTGCAGGATTCAGCTCACAGTACAAAGAGGAGGTGGGTAGGAGGACAAGGTTTTGATCACCGTGGAGCCTGAGGAGGACACGGTACACTCAGAACAGCCTATTCTCATTAGAACAGGTACATTCAGATGCTGCATGTTCTGATCATCTAGATATCACTAATTGCACCTGGTCTGAAGGTCTTTCGCTTTGTCTGATCAATGCAACTGGTCCAGCTGCCGCTAGGAAGTCCATTCAGATTGCCCCATGGAGCATGCACTGAAGGCACTCGTGGAGTGGCTACTTGGGGAACAGTGATTTGCTGCTGCTGCAGAGCCCAGGAGACATCCCCTCCATTTCTCAGGGCTTCTGGCAAGGACGCTGCAGGCATTGGTTTGCGTAGAGTCTTTAAGGGAAGATGGGCCTTCCTGATTTGTGAGGATTGAGAAAAAAAGACCCTATAGGATTTGTCATTTTGTAAGCACATCACTAGCTATGTTAATTTCTTAAAGTAATATATACGAGAAAAGTATTTCCAATAAAATATGCTATGTTAATGTAATTGACGTAGTTCATTCATCATACCTTTTACTACATTTTCCCCAGGCAACGCCGGCTATTTCTGCTACTTTACAATAAATTTAATTTGATATTCTATTATTGTTAAGCAGTGCAATTAAAAGAGAGGTTAATCACAATTTTTGTTTACTTTTTTGACAGCCCTAGTGAACACAAATAATGAACTCTGCCTGCACAATCGACAGACCAAGAAGCATTTGCTGAAATTATTTGTCAAAGATGTGAATTCAATAGCTAAGAATGCCAAGCAAACTTCCATCCTCCAGCCACCACTGCCAGAGCCAATAATACCTTTCCTTATTACCATTACCCCCAAAATACCATTTTCAAGCACATGTTCACTATGCTTAGGAAATGCATGCACAGTGTATGCTCCCAAATCGAACCAATGCCTGTATTTCATTTTTTGGATTGGTCACTGTTTAGCAACATGACTCTCTCTCTACCCCAATAACAGTATTTCCAATTAGAGGTTACTTTTATATGAAGATCTCAAAGTGCTTTATTAAGTAGGGCTGTGGTCACCAACCTGTCGATCGCAATCGACTGGTTGATCGGGAGGGCTTGACCAGTCGATCGTGAGGCGTTCCGGACCCCCCATTTCTCCCCACCCCCAAGAAGCCCCACTACCTACCTCCAGCGAGAATGGAGGTAGTGCTGGCTTCTTGTGGGGTGGAAGGAAGTCTGGTAACTGTGCGCCACTTCCGGGGTTTCAGGAAGTGTGTTGGCTTCTCCCCCTCTCTCAAACAGCTAGCGCCGTACCAGACCCAGGTCTGTGGCATGCCAGGGACTTGCTGCATGGAGGGGTTAGGGGGATAGGAGTCCCCAGAGGAGGCGCGTGCCGGGGCTTCCCTTCTCTGGAGGGGAAGGGGGGAGCAGTCCTGGGAGGAGGCATGTGCTGGGGCTTCCCTCCTCTGGGGGGGAGGAGTTGTAGGAGGAGGCACTTGCTGGGGCTTCCCTCCTCTGTGCGGGGGCAGGGGGTAGGAGTCTCAGGGGGAGGCCCATGCCGGGGACTCCCTGCCTCCACCAACACCCTGCCCTCTGCCCCCACTAGCACCCTGCCCCAGCACCCCTGGCACCCTGCCCCCTGCCTCAGCATCTACTAGCACCCTGTCCCCTGCTCCCACTGGCATCCTGTCCCCTGCCACAGAACTCCGTTCCCTTCCCCAGCACCCAATGACATCCTGTCCCAGCACCCACTGGCACCCTGTCCCCTGCCCCCACTGGAACTCTGTCCCCTGCCCCTGCTCCCACTGGCACCGTGTCCCTGCCCCAGCACCCTGTCCCATACCCCAACTGGAATCCTGTCCTCTGCCCCAGCACCCACTAGCACCCTTCCCCAGTTCCATGTCCCCTGTTCCCACCAGGACAGTTGGGACCACATTAGTGAGGTGGGGGGAGGGGGGCTGGAGGAGTCATTTTTTTTGCATCTCACTTGTGTGGCCACAACTGACTTTTCTGTGGGTTAGTGACCCCTGACTCGAAACAGGTTCCCTGCTCTTTTCATAAATAAAGACAATGCTGAAACTTTTTGTTTAACATAATATTGTATTTAAAAATGAAGCCTGGCCAACAAACCCCCAGTTGTGGCCAAGCCCCCAACTGGCTGCAGCATCATAACACTTCTGCACCACCCTACCTCCCAACCCTAGATCTGAGCCTATCATACGCTGGAACCCCCTGTCCTGAGCCTTTCACATCCCCAAACTCCTGCACCCCCACATTCTCAGTCTTCTGCCACAACACTTTTGCACCATCCACACACTGGAAATCTATGTCCTGAGCCCATCATACTCCCAACCTCCCTGCCCCGAGCCCCTCACATACCCCAACCCAAACTCCTGCACCTTCAGGGTACGTCTACACTAGCTCGTTAGTTCGAGCTAGGTAGGGTAATGAGGGCAAGCGGAGTTGCAAATGAAGCCCGGGATTTAAATATCCCGGGCTTCATTTGCATGTTCCCGGGCGCCGCCATTTTTAAATCCCCCCTTAGTCCGAATTCTGTGCCCGCGGCTACACGCGGCATGGACTAGGTAGTTTGAATTAAAAATCCTAATTCGAACTACCGTTACTCCTCATGGAAGTAATGATATTTAATGATATTTAAATCCCGGGCTTCATTTGCAAATCCGCTTGCCCTCATTACCCTACCTAGCTCGAACTAATGAGCTAGTGTAGCCATACCCTCACATCCACAAGCCTGTGGCTTGCTCAGTACCCCAATCCTCCACCTGGCCCCAACACTCCCCAGCCTGGAGCCCCCTCCCTGAGCCCCTTCTCCACTTCCTCCTGCATCCAAATTCCTCCCAGAGCTTGCACACCTTCCCACACCCAAATCCCTCATTCCCACCCCAGAGCCCACACATACTGTCTCAACCCAGTGAGGGTACGGCTAGACTGCAGGAGTTTTTCCGGGATTCCAGAGGTATCCCGGAAAAACTCTTCCATGTCCAGGGACGCATTTGTACTTCCACTTTTTTTAGCGGAAGGGCAAACATGTTCTTTTGGTAACCCTTGTATTTCTCATTCCACAAGGAATAAGGTGGCTTCCGAAAGAAGGTTTTTCTGACATTTGGCCTAGTCTAGACAGGCCAAATGTTGGAAAAACCTCTTTCTACAGAAGAATTGAAAAAAAAGAGAGTGTGTAAGGGCTGGGGATAGCAAGTGATGGAGAGGAGGAGAACAGAGAAGGCAGAGCTTCAAGGAAGGGGTAGGATCTCGGGGAAAGGATGGGGTGGTGGTTCTTGGCTTGTTCTGACATTTAAAAAGTGATCTTGGGTGTAAAAAGGCTGGAGACCACTGAAGTGGGGTATTGTTGCTGGCAAGAGTAAGTCTCAGGTCCGACACTAGGTTCTCAAAGTACAAAGACATGCTATACAGGTATCTGTCAAACACAAGCAATTTATTTTCTGACAGCTATCAGCTGTGCCCCTTAACTAAAAGAGCAACATGATAGGAAAAGTGGCATTTCTTACATCCCTTCTACTAGCCGGGGAACCCTGTTTCGGCTGCGGATGAAGTAGGAGACTGTCTCAGCTTCTGAGGTGCCAGTACCCAAAGCTCATCGGTGAGGTCCAAATTGCTGTGCTCTGGTGCAGCTTTAAATACTGTGTCTCTACCTTGTTTGTGGCAGTTTGGAAATTCCGGGGTTTGCTCATTGCTTGTTACAGTATGGCTCAGCTGTACTGCTTGTCCTTTGACTTTGTTTACATGATCAGTACATTTAGGTAAACAAGATTGTTATGTTCCCGCCCTTATCTACAATTCGTTCTTGCTACAATGGCATACGTTCCTAGAGGCTTGCTTCTGGCTCATCAGTAGTAGGGAAGGGGGGCGGGGGGAATGGGAAGGGAGGGGAATGCAGGCCTTCACACGTACAGAGTTCTTCTGCAATTGACCCCTACAGGTATCAGCATCCCCATTTTATATTTGGATAAAGTGATGCAGAAGAAAAGAATCTGATTGTCTTGCTCAGCTAATTTATCCGGTGCTGTGATTTAGTGGACTTAATCCAAAGGTCCCCTTTTGGAGGTCTCATATAAACCTCTCTCTCCTCATCTGACAATACAAAAATCAGGGGTCACCCAATGAACTTAACAGGCAACAGCTTTAAAATAAACAAAAGGAAGTATTTTTTCAGATAATGTACAGCCAACCTGTGAAAATCACTGCCATGGGATGTTGTGATAGCCGAAAATATAACTGCAGTAAAAAATAAACCGAGATAAGTTCACAAAAGATAGGTCCATCAATGCCTACTCGTCAAATTGTTGGGGACATGACCCAATGATTGGGGCAACCCTAAACTCCTGACTACCAGAAGTTGAGAATGGAAGATGAGGTGTATCACTCCATAATTGTCTTGTTCTTTACACTGCTCCTAAAACTCTGCTATGGGTCATTATTGGAGACAGGATACTGGGCATGATGGACCATAGACTAACTCAATATGGTAGCTGTGATGTTCTTATGTAATACAATGTAAAGGAGTCAGGCATTCTCTCAGTAATGGGCTCTTGCATATCATAACACATGGTTTGTTGTACTAACATTATGAAGTAAATGACCTGCTTCGTATTAATGTGTAAATCCCTTTTAGTTTTGTTAACACAGTAATGGAAAATTAGATAATCACATTGATTTTCCCAAGCTCACTCAGCATCAGTTCAAATAAACACTGTCCAGAGCCAACTGATCTGCACCGTTTTTGAATGTCTCTTCTGTTGTTTGGTTTGGCATGGGGAAAAAATCACACCGGCGAAGACGTGCGCACAGAGGATTGTTAAGGCTGCCAGTAATGACAGAAAAGAACAGAGGAGTCACAGAATTTCAGGAGCTAGTTATTATAAGGCACTGAGAGAATGGAAAGATCCTTTAGAATACTCATTGACCCTTTATGAAATGTCTCTATGATGCCAATACTCTATATGATCATCAGTCATACATCCAGTTTCATCAAGGGAGTTTTAAATACAGATGGGACAATCAGGGCAGCAAAATGAAGCACCCAGAAATTAAGAAATAACAAAGTTAAGGCCTTAACTTTTCCCCTCAGGGTTAAAGCAGCACCTGTGTAGTGATGGTCAGTCTTAAGCCAGTAGACTGAGCTCTGCCTTGATCTGTACCCATTCCTCTTTTCAGGAAAAAAGCAGAGGGCTTTAGTATTGGGCTGAATTGTGAATTGAGTAATAGGGAATCATCTTTGTGGTGCGAGGCCTTTCAAGTGGCCCAAATTAATCTCTCTCTCTCTCTCCGTATATATATATATATATATTAGAGAGTTTGTGCATCTGTCTGTGAATCTCTCTGTCCATCAGTCTGCAAGTCCATTTTTTTTCCAAGAACTACTCCTAAATAATAAGAGCTAGGAGCACCAGATTTGGTATGTAGTTCCTCTGCATCTAACTTAAAGCAAGGTCAGGGTTTGGTTGTGCCAGGAAAATAAGATGTGCCTGGCATGTGATTTTTTTCCCCATGACATAGAAAGGGAGGGACCCAACGGAGGGACAGCTATACTGCAGAGTGACCATAGGGGGGAGCCGCAACATCAAGCCAGTAGCTGAAGGAGATGGAGTTGTTCTGACTGTGTAAGTGGCCCCTCTGCATCAAATAATGCCATGTGGAGAGGTGGCCCTCCTGCCCACCTGTCCCACCACCACAGCTTCTTCCCTGGCAGCACCTCCAGAGCCAGGCAGCACAGCCCAACCTCCCCCAGGAGACACCAGGGCCAGGAACTGGGGTCTACATCCGCCCCAGGAGATTATCCCTGAAGAGAGGCCAGAGACTGACAACCCTGGAGAAGATACTCCCTCCAAGGAAAGACCAGGTCCAGGAACCACACTTTTCCGCAAGGAGACATGGGGACCAGAAATTGTAGCCCAGTCGCAGACCAGCTGAAGTGGGGAGGCAGCTGCAGGATGGGCCCAGCCCATGGAGCCCCATTCCCTTCCTGAACCAGATGGAGTGTGGGGGAGACCAGTTAGAGGCCACTGCCAATCCATGCTACCCTGCCTCCCCCCCCCCCCCGAACAAGCCTGAGGGAGGGGTAGCTAGAAGCTGAGGCCAACCCCTAAAGCCCCGGCCACTCCTCCAGACCAGCTGGAAGGCAGGATTGGGGGACTGCTGGAGGCTGGGGCTAGCTTCCCTGGACAGGCTGGAGGATGGGGCAGGCCCACAGAGCCCCAGACCTCTGCCTGGACAAGCTGAAGGCTAGGGCCAGATCACACAGCCCCAGCCCCTGGCAGGAGCCACTAGCTGCGGTGTGCAGCCCTAGACCCCCGGTAGGAGCTGCTGCCAGAGCAGTTCATCCTCACCACCGTGATAAGCATCCCTCAGCCTTCCAACCCCCTGCCATGATCCCCGGCTCTGAGTCCTGCACCCCATCCTCTATACTGACCATCCACCACTCTCCCGCTCTCTTGGGCCCCCCAACCCTCTACCCTAGCTCAATTTACTCCCTGCCCTGAACCCCTTCCCAAACACCCAACACCTTGCCCTGAGCCCCCCACCCTTGCCCCAATTCTGGTACACCCTAACCCCTGCCCTAGTCTCCACACACGCCTCCCAGCCCCCTGCTCTGACTCCTGCATCACAACCCTTGTTGTGAGTCCCCTAACCCATGCCCTGACTCCTCTACCTTCCCACTCCCTGCCCTGAGACCCCACTCCCTGCCCTGATGCCTGAATCTTCTATTTCCTTCTCTGAGCTCCCTCAAACCCAATCTCCTTCCCTGCCTTCTGCACCGCTCACCCTCTACCCTGAGCCCATTGTTTAAATAAAGCATGCATTTTCCTTTTAATCCCCTCCCCCCCAAAAAATACCTACTACAGTTAAGGACACAAGCAATGTTGAGTATATCTGCTAGTAACTGATATTTTAAATGTGTAGAAGGTGGTAATACAGAATTAGTGAATCTGTGACTAATTATATTTAATCCATTCATGTATCTATATCATCATTCTTCTGCTTGTCCTGATCAAAAATAAGTTTTCTTAGTGTTATTTATTATTTCAGTATCACTGAGCAGTAGATGATTTACAGACAAGTCAGAAAATGAAGAAACTGCTCCAAAGAGCTCACATCTTAATAAACAACAGGTAAACAAAACATGAGGTTATGGAGAAAAAGCAGTGCAAGTACATATCGAAGTCAAACATTCATCTTGTTAACTCTCTATATTTTTTCTCCTTCCATTTACTGAGTTTAGGTTAGCATTCCATTAATAATTTCCTGAGAGGCTGGAAAATATAAACAATCTGGCTTTCCTGCAATAAGGCATCACCCTTACATCTTAAATATCCTCTCTAATATACATAATCTTCCATTTTTCTCCTTGAAGTTGTATAGGAGTCTCCATTAAAGATGATAAACTGTAGTTTGTCGGAAGGAAACACAACGTGTAAGTGTAATTGTCATATAAATAATTAGTTATTACCATTAGGTTGTTATCTTGTTGAGCTAACAACTTGTCATCTCACGCACAATACAAAAATGCTCTGTTCAAACTTTCACCTGAATCATAAATGTTATTCTAATTGTAATCCCAGTTTTGTGGTGGTATCCTGGATTCTTAAGAATAAATGGCCCATCTTATCTACTAGAAAACATCCATTTGTTCATTAGATGTATTTAGATAGTTGAAAAGGATCAATAGCTGAATGTCGTCATTGGCTAAATTATATTTGGATAGTATTTGAGCAGAATATATTACATTGTAGGTAGCAAAATAATGTTTAAACAATAGGATAGATTTTAATGATGTGGATTAGTTAAGGGTTAAGGCCAATGAATGATGAACAAAAATGTAACAAATTGCTTCATTAAGTGACAGCAATTAAAGAAAAAATTACAACTTCCTAAAATCTAAACAGGGAAAACAAATGCATTAATCAATAATGAATTATGTGTTATTTGGGAGGAAGACAAAATTGTAAAAATAATTATGCCTCTGACAGCATTCAAATCAAGACTTTTAATGAGTCCTTTCTAACCTATGTTTCATCTAATATATTTAGTTTCTTACTAACTGTTAAGTATTTTTTGCCTATTTTAAATAATGTCTATTACCCATTAGAATGAAAATTGTTTAAGCCTATGTATTCGGAATGTCTTCATCCTAAGGTTTACAATTTGGGGCATCTAAAACACTTTCAAGAATAAAGCTTGGGTTCTCAACACAGGAGATAATAAAAAGATGTCAGGAGTCTTCACACCTTTGCTCTCTCCTTTTTGCTAAGTGAGAGGAAACCTCAGCTCGATCTTCATTATATGGGAGAACATATGGGATGAAAAAGATTGATAACAACTGCTAGAAAGCACCTGTTCTCTTAATCTTTCCTGGAGATTAGAAGCCTTTATACAATGAAGGATCTTCTTTGACTCTGACAGCCCCAACCCATAACCAATATTTCTTTTGAAAGCTAGCCACCTGCCCTCCGCATCGTGTCAATGTGTACCTCATTAGCCGGGGCCTCACATATTCCTATTCACAGTCCTGATTCCATATCCAAGAGGTTTAAGCCATGCCATTTCCTTTTACATCTGACACCCTCTTGCATACAGATTAGGCCATCAGAAACACTTTCCACCCATGACCCCAACGGAAGAAACAAGTACAGGGACTACAACTAACGTCTAGAAAGGAAACTGTCAGACCTTCATGACCACTCCCAGGCTCAAATCTACAGTCACCATGCAAAGGATGTGCTGACTCAGACAGATGAGACAGGATCATTGGAAGACTGCAACAAGTTTCACCATTTCTAAAACTGGATTACCCAGCCTCAGCACAGCAAGCTGCATGAGGAAGCACATTAGGAGGGGCTGTAGGTTAACATTGTTTAGGCTGAGCCCAAAGGGCTAACTCAGGAAGAATGCCTGAGTTTCCAGGTCATTTTTACCTCTCTTTCTTTTTCCACAGACTCCCCTCTCCTATATGGGAAGGAGGAGAGCTAACCTTTTGTTTGTTTGCTCCAAAAACCCCTGAGGGTAGGAGGGGAGAAAGAACAGCTGAAAGACTTGAGGCAGGATATGGAAGGGAACTAACTCAAGGGATCCCTTCCCTCATGCTTTGGATCCAGCTCTCTGCCTTGGAGATATCTGTCAGTGTGCCCAAAGCTGCTTTCATGCCATAAGCCCCTCTACAGCCCATTATTTCCGCTTTCATTCATACAACCAGGGGACAACTCCATCTGATGCTTTTTGGCCTTCATTTTTTACCAGTCCTCAGGTTTTAGCTCTCTGGTCTGGGGAAGATAGCTAACCTTCTCCCAGCAACATGTTGGAGCTTCCTTTGGGAATCTTCTCTGGTCTCCTGTTCTTTGGCAGATCTTACCTCTCTTTCTCCTGACTGAATTTGGTGAACTTCATTCCTTTTTCTCTAGGGACCAAGTGCCTTCTTTTAAGCCCAATAGCAACAAGATAATGATTCCCAGGGGCACTGGTCACACCCTCACTTAAAGATGTAACCCTGCAATGGGAGATAAGGAAATATTTTTGTCAGTTCAATTAATTGTTAGACTAGTCCCAGATTTATGTATATATTTAGTTAAAATCCCTTGGTAGGTTAAATTAATACATTCTGGCTCATTTCCATGATCAAAGAACCTCCATATAGATAACTTGCTGACCTTTCAGACTAGACAGCTATTGTGAACAGCTCAATGGGAGGGGAAGAAAAAAAGACAAGCTAATTTGTATTCCTGAAAATGTAGCTGAGAGTCTTTCTACAGACATGTAAAAAAAATCAATATTCTGTACTTGGGAGCTATTGTATCACTGACTCTGCAGATCATGGATGCCCTTTTTTCTTCTTGAGAACTACTGATCTCAAGCTGAGATCACTATACCTCTGCTTAGTAAATGTACAGGGAAGCACTGATGATTTCAGGTGTTTTCTGAGAGAAAGGAACACCAGCAACATTTGGAGTAAGACTGAAATGTCCTCCTCCTTCTTTGTTTGATCCAGTTGTGATATGTGCTGCTGCCACTGCTGGTACAAAAGGAATTCTTGCTGACTAGAGTAGGCCAGTCCTCAAGTGAGATATCAAAAAGTGAAAGAGGGGAGGCTGTTGTAGTGATACTAAAGTTAAACCATCATGCTAACATACTGTGAAAATAATCTGAATGGATGATTCTAAGCACCTGACAAAAGTCAGGCAGCCTTTCTAAATTGCTTAGTGTAGATGATTTAAAAAAAATGTATTTAATCATATAACTGAAACTAGGGAAAGAGAGCACTGATTCTCTAAGAGAGAACCTAAAACTACAGAATAAATATACTTTCTACTCTTTGATGTCTAGAGATACATACACAGCTCTACTATACCTGTCAACAGAAATTATTCAGAGAAAGATGAGATTTTGAGGAAAAAAACCTCTCTCTTGAGATATTTTTCTTGATTAAGGTCTTGAAGGGTCATGAGGTTCCTGAGTTACTTATTTAAATAAGGGATTTTGAGAGCCAGGCTGGTTTTCCCAAACATTAACAATCTCTACTTTCTGCAATTTTTATGTAGTTCTAAAAAAACGGTCAGAACCTAGGATAACAAGATAATTGTTAAAAACATAAGAAGGGTCATACTGGGTTAAACTAAGGTCCATCTAGCCTGATATCCTGTCTTTTGACAGTGCCCAACTGCAGTGGCCCCTCAGGGAATGAACTGAACAGGTAATCATCAAGTGATCATTCCTGTCACCCACCTGTTGCCCATTCCCAGCTGTTTGGAGTTACAGAGTTTAGGAAGAAACTGCTTGAAACACAGAGAGCTGCAGCAGTTGCAAGTTTTCATTTTATTCTATAACACAGAACTAGCTAGAACCAGCCAAAACCAGCTGGGCTAACCCCTAATAACCTAACTCAGTTAGTATAACAACAAGATCTAACACTACAACAGCCCAATAAGAATGTTTCTTTAATAAGACAAAAACGAAACTGGGGAATGACAATAGACTGCCTCAGTTCCAAGCTAACTTTGGGGATTATTTTGCCCCATAACCCTGGGTTAACTTTAACTAAAGATATAGCCATTGAGGAGGCCTTCTTTCTCTAGGTGGATTATAGCAAATGTCTAGTGTTCTTGCACCCAAAGGTGTTATGGATGAGGGCCCGACAATGTGTTCGGGATACAAAACATCAACAGGTAATGCTGTTGTATCAGCACACTCAGGGATAGGCTTTCTGTTCACCACAGGTGGTAATGGAGGAAGAGAAACAGGAACAGGTGACTCTTGACTCAGTAGCCTTCCACAGTGATCTAAATGTAGCTGTTCTATTATCTGTGATCTCAGTAGTGTTGGAATAATTACATGCATTCCCCACAATGAGCACCTCCTGGACACGTAGGGTATGTCTACACTACATGGCTCTGTCAACGGAGCCATGTAGATGAGCTTTGTAGACATAGCAAAATGAAATGGCTGCCACGCTGTGCCGATCAGCTGTTTGTCGGCACAGCGCAGGAGTCTAGACGCTCGGCGGTCAACATCAAAAGCCTTTGTTGACCGCCCCATTATGCCTCGTGGGATGAGGTTTACCAGGGCGGTCGACAAAGGCTTTTGATGTCGACCGCCGAGCATCCAGACTCCCACGCTGTGCTGACAAACAGCTGATCGGCACAGCGTGGCAGCCATTTTGATGTAAATGAAGCGGCGATTATTTAAATCACCGCTTCGTTTCGCTATGTCTACAAAGCTCATCTGTATGGCTCCGTCGACGGAGCCATGCAGTATAGACATACCCGTAGGGAACAATGTCAGGGGAGACCTGAGATTCCTGTAGAGATGTTCCATGCATCCCTAGGTCCATAACTTGGGACAGTACTGGGTCAACACGAGTTGCTCTCTTAACTTGCTTGGGCATGTTCTTTACCTGTTCATAGAAGAGTTCCTTCTGGCCATTATGTTGATGTTTGACCAGCAAAGACAGCCTTGAGAGACCATCTGTATTGCAATGCAGAGCAGATTTCCAGTATCTGATCTCATATGTGTGTCCAGAAATCCACAAAGCCTACCGCTGCACACGACTAGCAGCCAATGGTGGAATGCCTATGCGTGGACCAAAAATTGCAGTTAGATGACGATGGTTTGTGAGAAGTATAAACTTTGGTTCAAACAGATACTGATGAAATTTCCAAATCCCCAAAACAACTCCCAATGCTTCACACTTGATTTGCGCGGTCAGTTTCTGCCTTGCTTAAGATGTGTGAAGCAAAAACAATTGGTCTCTCTTCTCCCAAAGGCATAATGTGTGACAAGACCACTCCCACCCCATATGAGAAGGCATCACAGGCCAACTGTAAATGTAAGGATGGATCAAAATTTGTCAGGACCTCCGAGTTTAGCAGTGCATGTTTAGCTTTGTTACTAAATGCAACATAACAGGCTTCAGTCCACTTGCAGACCTTGTTCTGGCCAAGGAGCTCATGAAGTGGCTTTAACAGTGTGGCTAACTGTGAGATAAACTTTCCAGAATTGTTGAATAGTCCTAGAAATGAGTGAAGCTGACTAACTTTTTGAGGGAGTTGAACCTTCACAATAGCCTTAAATTTTGCAGGGGCCTTACAAAGGCCAGTAGCCCACATATTCAACAGAGGGCTGAAAGAATGCATGCTTTGTCTTTGTGGACTCGTAGGCCATACTCATCTAGTCTTTGTAGGATAGCCTCTAAGTTCTTAAGGTGATTCTCATTCCTACCCATGACCAGCATATTTTCCTGGAAAGCCACAAAAGATCTGGTCTATATCCCTCTGGAACAAAGCTAGGGCAGATGTTATTCTGAAGGGTAAATGACAGTAATGATAAATCTCTTTATACATCACAATAGTCAACAGATCTTGGGACTTCTCATTGACATGCATCTGTAAATATGCTTGACTCAGATCAATCTTGCTGAACTTTTGTTCCCCAGCCAAACACACAAAGAGGTCACTGATGCAGGGAAGAGGGTATACCTCTGCACACAACATCAGGTTAAGAGTGACCTTAAAATCTCTTCAAATCCAAATGGAGCCATCTTTCTTTAATATTGGAAAAATTGGAGTTGTCCATGGGTTATGGGTAACTGATATTAGGACTCCATTTTTTACTAAGTGCTCCAGGTCCGCTTCAACTTTTGGCCTGGTGGCATATGGCGCAGTTCAGGCCTTCAGATATTTGGTTGGCTATCAGGTTTAATGTTCAATTTCACAGTGATTCCCCTCATACTTCCCAGATCCTCTAAAAAAACCATCAGCATGTTTCTTTAATACATTGGTCAGATCTGTTTCTTATTTAGTCATTCAGTGTACTTCTGCCCAGTTCAGCTGAATCTTTCTAAGTCATGATCTACCCATTAAGTCTGGGTAACAGCTTTTCACCACAAACAGTGGCAATTCAGCAGTCTGTCTGTTGAGCTCCACCTTAACATCAGCAGTGCATAACAAGGATACTGCTTCTCCAGTATATGTGTTCAGAATGATCTACATTGCCTTAAGAAGAAGGTGCTTTTGCTTTTGCTTATACATAGTGTCTGAGACCAGTGAAACTGCTGCACTGGTGTCCGATTCCATGCATACAGATTTGCCGTCCAACAATAGGGTTAAATAGTATTCATGGGAACCCGCTGCCAAAGACAAAATGTAGAGTGGCATTTCTTCTTAGGATGGAGTATCACCAGGATCATTCTGAGTCTGCTTGATGGTATGCATATTTTCCTTTTTTGGTGAGCCAGACTGCAGACCTCATTTTCTTTTATTTGCAGGCATGCTCAGTGTGTTCCTTTTTGCCACACTGTTGACACACTAGGTCCCTACATCAGCATTCTGATGCACGTTGACCTGGCTTACCTCCTGCCTCCCCACTGTTTTATGGGTCAGTTCTTGGGACTTTATGTATCCAAGAGGGAGCACTGAGATATTGCACCTCCCGTGTAGCCAGTTCAATGGAGACCACAATATCAACAGCCTTCTGTAGGGTGAGCTGGACTTCTGTTAATAGCTTTACCCTGAAAGCCACACGCTAATCTGTCTGGCGTCATTTAACATCTCCTTAAATTCACAGTATTCCACAAGCTTTGTCAAATTTTCTACAAATTGGACAACTGTTTCACTTTCTTTTTGATCTCTTTTGTGGAACCTATACCTTTCTGCAATTACCAATTATTTTGGAGCATAATATGATCCTAGGATTTCCACAATGTCACTGTAAGATTTGGTTTCTGGCTTAATAGGCGCAGTAAACTGTGTAGCAGGGAGTAGGTCTGAGCCCCTGCAATACTTAAGAATATTTGCACCTTTTTCTCTTCCTTAATATCGTTTCCAAAAACAAAAAGCTCAAAACGCTCAGTATATATGTGCCATTTGTCTATAGTCTCCTCAGTAGATCCCAGAGTTGCTGTAAGTGCAACCATGCTGTTGCACTTCCTTTCTTTATCTTTTTTTTCCTCCCAGCCTCTGGGCTTCACTGGTTTTAGTTTCAGTTTGCATTGTCAGTGTAACAGTCAGTTCTCACCCCCACCTTCCAGAACAGCCAAAATGTTAGGTTTTTTACCATTGACTTCTATTTCTTCTATTGCTGGAGGCAGCACAGGTATCCTATCCTCATCACTGCTTATTCCATAATACAGAACTAACAGGAACCAATCTGGGCTAACTGGGCTAACCCCTAATGACCTAACTTAGTTACCATAACAACAACAAAATCTATCACTAGGACAACCCAATACACAACACCAGCCCAAAGAGAAACTAGTGGCACCTGCTCTGCCCATCTTGGATAATAGCTATCAATAGACCTATCCTCCATAAATGTATCTAGGTTTTTTTTAAAACCTTGTTAAAGCCCTGGCTTTCACAACATCGTCTGGAAGGGACTTCCATTCCACACTTTGACTGTGCATTATGTGAAGAAATACTTAAAGACCTCTGTAAGCACTTACATGATACCAGCCTCATTATCAGAATGTTTTGTTCCAGGTCAGTTTCATGCATCAAATTCACTCTGGGCCTTGTTCTGTGGTGCTCTTCACCTCTCACTGACTTTTACAGCAGTGTGAAGTATTCTGAGTTTAGTAGTATTTTATAGCCAGAGGGACATTTTCAGTGGTGCAAAAGGAAGTTAGATCATCAACCCTCTTGAAAGTCAGAAAGAGCTTAGTGCTTCACTCCCACATTTCTTTTTTTGAAATATCTCCTCCTGATTTGCATTAACTTCCCACAAGTCTTCAGCATCTGTAATCACCATCCAGCAGATTTGAACATGGGTCCTCTAGAGCTTAGTGGAGGAGCTTCTACAGCTTGAGCTATAAAAGCCAACGGCCTTCCAGCTTAGGCTGTAGAGCTCCCTTGTTCTTATTTCTAGCTGTAAGTGGTCTAAGTAGCACTACATCAGACAGTGAATCACACCAGGGCTTCTTGCACAGGCTACACTGCAGGCTTCTGGCTCAAGAAGCTTTTTGCGGAAGAGATCTTCTGCAAAAAGTTCTTGAGCATGAGAGCGTCCACACTGCATGGACGCTCTTGCACAAGAAAGTTCTGATTGCCATTAACAGAATGGCCATCAGAGCCCCTGTGCTTTATCCAATAGGCTGTTTTTGCGCTAGAAACCCCTATTTGCCATCCACACACACCTTTTTGCGCAAGAGGTCTTGAGCAAAAAGACTTATTCCTCATAGAAGGAGGAATAACTCTTGCACAAAAAGCCCTCTTTTCTTATGATGTACTATAAATTTTCTTGTGCAAAAAATGCACTTGTAGTGTGGACGCTCCGTGAGTTTTTGCACAAAAACTGCCATTTTTGCACAAAAACTCTGCAGTGTAGATATAGCCCAGGGGTATATCTACACTGCACACTTATTTTGAAATACGCTATTCTAGAAGAAATACTCTGAAATAGCTTATTTCAAAATAACACGTCAACACTAAAGAGAAGCCTCAAAATTAGTCTGTGGCATGCTTCCCTAATGTGGACCTACTACCTTGATTTAGAGCTCCAGGAGACACTAGGGAGTAATTACTTTGAATGGCCAAATAGCTATTTTGGAATAGGTGTTATTCTTCATGGAATGAGGTTTACAGAAGTCGGAATAAGCCATCAGTTACTTTGAATATATTTCAAAATAATGGAATTGCTGTGTAGATGCTCACATGGTTATTTCAGAATAACGTCCGTTACACCGAAATAATACCGCTGCGTAGATGCATCTTTGGTGTGGGGGTTACATCTTCCCCAGCTGAGGAAGTGCATCTTGCGTTTCAGAGACCCAGTTGAGATCCCAGACAGGCCCCCACTATAAAGCCAGTGGGCTCTCAGCTTAGACTGTAGAGTTCCCTTGTTCTTATCTCTCGCTATAAGAGGTCTAAGTACCACTACATCGGATTGTGAATCACACTAGGTGTGTGAGTTACACATCCATGATTTCCAATTAATTGAATGTGTGCTTCAGGCATTTCTAACCATCAAATTACTTATTTAAATTACTATAATGCAGTTTAGAATCCTCATATTGTGCATAGACAGAAAGAAGAGGAAGTCTTCCCCACTGACAGACAACCAGACTAACCATACCTCGGCACAGATGCCAGAACTGCTAATCATGGAGGCATGGACCCAAACCTGAGACCAATAACGAAAACAAGTCCAGCTATAAAGGAAGGAGAAAAGAGATAGATGGCTTGGGATAGTGGAGGGCCAGCAATCCCATGTCAGGCTGCTGCTAAAGAGTCTGCAAGACAAAGGATGACTGCTAGTCCTGGAGTTTAAAGGTTGCTTGAGAGATTTTTTGTTAAGTTCTTGTACTGGTCTAATTTGAGATGAATGGAGAGATCTGTTAGGAGAAAGCTAGAACCTCCAGAGAAATTTCCGCAAGAACAGACGATTCTTAAATATGGAATTAGGTGATTTATATTGAGTTTGAAAGAGCTGGCAATTGTCAGTAACAAAGGTTAGGATTTTGTCATGGGTATTTTTAGCAAAAGTTACTGACAGATCAGGAGAAATTAACAAAAATTCAGAGAAGCTAATCACCAGCCTTTGGTTTAAAATATAAATAATGCAGGAGGGTAATGGGGAACTAACTGAAGCACAAGTAGAGATGTGACTAGAGCCTAAGCCCTGCTGTGAATTGGGAGCAGGTCTAGAAACCAACTGTATGGGGGCTGACACTCCAGAAGGCCAGTGAAGCTCCAGTAGCTTGGAATGCTAGGGTTTCTGCTGCTTGTGGCAGCTCTGGGGACTCCATGGTGGCTGGCACTTCTGGGGTCCCACTGCTGGCTCAGAACTCAGGCCCCAACACCCTGAGGCTGAAGCAGAAAATTATAAGGAAATTTTGGAAAGTCAAAGAATCCGTGACTTCTCCGATCGCCATCAAATAATCTTATCTTTATCAATAATCTACTTCAGAGTTTGTCTGTTGGTCTGTTTGTTCAGGAACTCCACCTTAATGGCAAGAGCTAGGACTACCAAATTTGGTACACAGCTTCCTCTTATCGTAAATGAACACAATGTAAGGGTTTGGTTGTGCCAGAAAAACAGTACATTCCTAGAATGAGACTGCTTCTCAAAAATCCAAACAGAAAAGAGACAGAATCACCAAATCAAGAACAGTCCTCAAAATTGACAGAACTGAGCAAATGTTGAAAGAGACTAAACCAATATATGCCAGAAAAATAGAATGAACCAGGAATAGGTTCTGAATAAACCTTACAGAAAAGAGATACAACAGAAAAATCTGGAGTAGTGTTCTGTTTTGCCACAGCTAAATCCATCTTAAGGTTTGAAAATCAAAAGATAATCATATTGGAAACAAAAATGATTATAGCTCTTTTGTTAAAACATAATGAATTATAAAGGATTATAGGGATGAAGAAAAATAATGCACTTGTGGAATTCATATTTAAAAAAAAATCTAAAAAATCAAATGGAAAAATGTGATAATACCTTTTTAAGAAATTAGAAATAAAAATTAGTTTCATAAAATAAACCTACATTTCTTTAAAAATACAATAATTTAAATAAAGCATGTACATTTTCCTTTTATTTTCAGAACAAGTACTAGATTTAACAAGGATAAGGGGTTTTCTAAAAATGCTTAAAAAATCTTTCATTTTTGTCATTTTCACTGGGTTTTGCTTTCTTTTGTTTATGTGTTTGACATACAACAGCATATCTTTCTGTGCACCTCAGCAGATTCTATATTTTAAATTGTTTTTTCCCAGTAATTTCCCTACATTTGCTTTTTCATCATTTTTTCCCCTTTAGTAGAGAGCCAGTTTTGCTACATGAAGGAAAACAATATGCTTATAAATTGTGACATGTCTGGGATAAGTAATCAACATGAGGTTCTCTTTTTCCACAGCAGATGATAGCAGGCAGAATGTGGCAGACTAGCCAATTGCATTGCACAGCCCAGTGACAGGATGTTTAGTGTGTACTCATTATCTTTACCTATTTCTTTCTTTGAGACTCTACAGAGGAATTAATCTGTCATGAGGCAAAGTCTCTGAGCAATTGTAATGTTTTCTCACTGTATGTAAATGGTGTGACTGAAAGTATTTCCAGTAATATTAAATATGGCCTTGTAAAAATGCTGTAAGATGGCTGTCATTAGAATCTCATTTCTCTGGAATTTCTTTTATATTTTGCTTTAAACTGAATGTTTATCTTCTTGTAATGTTTTAAACTGTTGCAGGCAAATACATTTCCTTTGTTAATTCCTGCATATAGCCAAATGCTTAGGACTAAGGACACTCAGATACAAAGAAGTATACATTAAAACAAAGGATGTACTATATGTATTGAATATCACTTTTTTTAGATTACATTTTGATTTTTTTGAAACAGTAGACCGTGAAAGTTCATTTAACACAGACTAGCCGCAAGACAAAATCTCTTCCAGTACTATAATCTTATCTTTTAGTGTTTGGGTTACCAAAATGACAGAACTCACATTCTCATTCCAATTCTGTAGCCAACAAAAAAAAAGAGCAATTTTGTAGCAAACCACAGGAGGTGCAGTGGATACCTAGATATGATATGCTGTTGTACATAGATTATTTGAATTCTTAGGTGTAGAAGTGCATGTGTAATGTAGGAAGAGGTCTTGGGGAAAAATGACAATGGGAGAAAACTGCTTGAGCTAGATCGAGTACATAATCAGAAAGAACTTGAACTTTGTAAGATGTACTGCCAGCAGGGGGAAAAATAATTTACTCTTCCTGGACTGCTCCAGATTGGTTGGCTGAAAGGAATAATAATTGTTCCAAACAGAAAGAGAAAGAATGGGAGATAGATAAAGAATATGTGCAGGGTTGTTGGTGAAAAAATGAGAACAGGGGAGAGTATAAAAGACAGTATTATCAGTGTTGGAAAAGGGAATTCATGTATAAAACAAAGCCAATGAAATCTGGTTTATCTTTTCAAAGAGGTAAATAAAAATATATTTTCATCAGATTTGTTTTCCAGCAAAAAATTCTATTTAAAAACAATTTTCACCAAGGAGGAAAAAGCTTTTCACTCAGAAGAAAATAAACATGTGTATCACAGTAATGTGGAAGATCATGGTAGGGGGTAAATTACAGCAGTCACAGCTTGCACTTACTCTTATCGCTAGAAGGGAAGTCTTCAGCAGTTTTACCTAAATAGGGCTTTTGTCTGGCGATTTGTAATGCTTCCACTTACAACTAGTGATGAGCATGAATCAGTGCTAAAAGTGATAATATGCATAGATTGATAACTAAAAGTAAAAAGGTTTGTAACTTAAATTCAGAAAAGCCCCCAAATTAAAGATGTGTATCGAAAAGATATTCAATCACAGCCAAACTTTTTTTCTGAAGCTAT
The DNA here is from genome assembly GCA_032595735.1 of Pelochelys cantorii. Classification (NCBI taxonomy): domain Eukaryota; kingdom Metazoa; phylum Chordata; order Testudines; family Trionychidae; genus Pelochelys; species Pelochelys cantorii. Next base: position 93,457,200 of record CM064326.1, read on the forward strand.
TGGGCTGAAAATCTAATCAGACATGATTTCTCAGAAGATTTCTAGCACAGGTTGAACCTCCCAAATCTGGGACTATCTGCTCCGGCAACATCCATCATCTGTCAAGGCTACGGATGTTGCTGGACAAAAGAGCCTCAGGTTCGGGAGTCAGCCTGGAGAACTTAGGATCTGCCGCATCATGGCTGAGCCAGCAGAAGCTGGGCAGGGGAACCCCGGTGTCAGTAGTGCCAGGTAGCATCAGGGAGTCTCTCCTCCAGCCGAGGAACCCCCAGTGTCAGTAGGATCCCTCAGGCAGAGAGCACCTAGCAACAGGGCTGGTGGTGGCTAGAGAACCCCAGAGACCTCCTCTAGTGGGTCTGGGATGACAGGGTAGTTCTGACTGGGAACCCACCGGTGGCAGCAGGGCCAGGCAGTGGCCTGGGACCTCCGGCTGGGGAACCCTGATGGCAGGGCCAGGTGGCAGCCAAGGAGTCCCAGCCCCAGCAGGGTAATCCCCAGTGGCAGCAACCAGCCTAGCGGAAGTCCAACCTGTACTTACTATGTAGGGTATACCATGAAATAAATCTATTTCATGGTATTTTGATAGCACCATTTCTAATTAGTGCTGAAATCAGGAAGCAGAAGAGCACAAATAGTAAAAATAATTACGAAGAAAGTAACATGGATTTTATTTTCAAAATTTCAGTAAAAGTTCTGAGTGATTCAAGTTTCAGCCAAAGGTGTAGAATAATTCATATGGGAAGGCATGTTACCTCATGGTTAGAACAAGACTGTGCTCTATTTTCAGATTTTCCAACAGCCAAGCAATTTAACCTCTCCAAATCTCTGTTTTATTATTCATCTGTAAAATTGGCAATGATAGTAAGTTTTAACAATTAAACTCAGCAGTTATAATGTGATTTACATCTTTAACTCTCTAGTCAGACATTAGTGGCTATAAAGCACATTCTGATGCTCTGAAGAAGGGTATTATAAGTGCAAGTATTTCTCTATCTAGCTAACCCATATTTGTGTATGATTTAAGAAACTAGACTATCATCTCATGTAAGGTAGCAGAAATTTGGGACTGAGAGACAGGGAATCAGTGGAAAGAGGTGTTCTGCTGAACACTTAACTAATAACAGCACTTAAAACACATACTTAAGGACAACTGATTTCAATAAGTCTGTCCAATAAGAATGACCCACATACACAGACTCGTATATAGATAATGCCTATATGTGGTTGAAGGTTGCTAAAATTATTTGTCAATTCCACTATTTAGCAAAACAGGACAAATTTACTGAATAACATATTTGATGTAAGAAGCCTCAATGCTGCAAATGTTTAAGTATATGCATAACTTAAAAGTGCTTGCTGGATCCAGGTTGAATATTCAACCAGTTCTATTGAAGCCATCTGGTTGCTTTACAAAATGTTGAACATAAGAATATTACATTCAGGTTTATGCAAAATATAGCATAACTGAATTCAGTCTTTACTTATGAAACAATGGAATCCACCTAGATAGTAAATCACAGCTCACATTTTAGTTGATACAACGATTATGTACTGATCTTAATTATTTGAGTAAGGCAATTTAATGATGAGTTCACTTTGTATCAATTTATAACCTGCAACTGCTAAGGTATATTAGTCATTGCTATCATCATGATCCACAGCACTGCTGCTTATCTCTGTTCAGTATTATCTTTGCTACAGTACATGTCATCTCAGAATTTTTCTTATTTGTCATATTTGTTTTATTTTAACTACCTTGATTTGCTTCCAGCTTAGCACTCATGCCCCCTATCTTACTTACTGACAGTTGTTTTATTTGTAAGTATTTAGCTCATTTTTTTCTTCTGCAAACTTGCCTTTATGTCAGCATTTCTCTAGTCACTGAAATGTATCTTAATACACCATTTGTCTTAGAGCCAGGTCTTATTGCTAGCATTTGTGCTATTCTCATGTGTTTTCTGTTTCTGTTATATGACTTTGATGTGATACATGACCATTTTCTTATCAAGTTTGTGGACAGCTGCAGAACATGTGCATGCATAAGGTCAGTAACATAACATTTAGAATGATAATTCCAAAGCTCTGCAAGGTGACTGCCCATAAATGGACCTGTTAGTATTATCACATATCCTGAGAACATCTGCCAAACACTGTAATCAAGATGGATTTGTTCACAGAAAACATGTGCTTTAGTGTAGCTATATTATTAGAAATGGATGCACTTTTAAAAAATTGAAGCTCCAGGTAATAATGTATGTTTCCATAATATTTTTAATCTGAGTTTAAATAACTCTCTGAACATATCAGAATTTTTGGAATTATGGGATTTCCAAAAGCCAAAGCACGCCTACAATTTAATATGAGATTTTACTTGAAAATTAATCTAAATGGCTGATGAAGATGCTAGGTGAAAGCGTGAAGTAACCTGTCCAAGATCGCACATAGATACAGTAGCAGAGCCAGGATTAGGATGTAGGTCTCTTAACTGCCATTCTAGTGCCACTTGAGAAGACCATGTTCTCTGTCCTGTCTCCTTACTTTTAACTATTTTGTTGGGTCATGAAGTCTGTAGTTAATTTTGGAAATGGGCCTTGTATCTTTTGAGCTGTCAGCAGCATTTGAAATCTCATAGGAAAAAATATTCAAATAGCTCAGGGAATAATTCATAGGAAATTATTAATTAAGTGAACACATCCTCTGTACCTTGTCTCTGTGAATCTTAGAATTTTATCAAATTCATTCAAAATATTAATGTTCTAAAAAAAATATGAAGATTGATTGCAAATAATTGTTGGTCTTTCAGTTATTCGTGTTTGTATTATTCAGTTCTGTATACCCATCAATTACACCTATAAATCCTTTAGCTAGAGCAGTCACTGAAGATAAACACAAAAGTGTGAAATCACAAAGTGAACTCATTTTTGTTTGTGTAAATATTAGACTTTTTTCTGAGATGGCTGCCCAGAATGGTGCATGAAACTGTATCTTTTATGACTTCTGACTTTATGTACTTCACCTTTAAATTTCTGAACAGTCTGCCTTCCTGTATGCTATAAGAGGAGGTTCAGTTCAAAGAGGTTGCTGTCATGAATGAGCACTCTAGTTTCTAAGAAACTTATGTTCTTGTTCTATAAATTCTTTCATTATATAAGTGATTCATATTGAAAATATTTGATGGCTTTGCATTCATACAAACTTGTCAACTTTACCATCTATAGAGGTTCAGAATCTATTATAGGTCTGCTTGGAAACCCCCTAGTGTAGTAGGAAATTGTCATTTTTTACTGTACAGCTGGTCCCCGACTTACGAACGAGTCACGTACCAAACACTAGGTTGTAACTCGATCTGTTCGCAAGTCAGATTACATTCACTTACGTACTGCCGCGCTGTTTGTAAGTGCAGATTTAGTTCATAACTCGGGGACCGGCTGTATAGGAGGTTGGTCATAAATACGAACAGTCGTAAATCGATGTGTTCGTAACTCAGGGACTGGCTGTAGTGCCTTTCACAATTCAAGGAAACTACGCCTGTGTCTCCCTCATTGGCCCAGTCAAGACACCCACTCACAGGCTTTCGGCTCCCCATCCTCTGCCTTTCTGGATGGAGATCTATGTATCTTTCCCTTATGACTGGGGTATTTCCAAGCTGCAAAGTTTCTCTCTTTGCTGTGTTGTTTCCAGCAGACAGGTTGCTTTTTCTTCTTCAGAGAAGGTTATCAGATGTAACTGTTAAAGTTATAAGGCACCTGTAGTGAGATGGCATTCCTCTCTCGTAAGCACTCTCTTTCCAAATGCATGTGCTTGCAATCTGTTTGTGGTGGGTCTTTAGTGATTCAGCCCTCCATCTCAGCCACACATAATATTATGTGAAATACTAATCAAAACCCTTCTGGGTTAAACAGCCCAAAAAGAACCTATTCCTATATGACTTAGTTGGCCTTTTTCTTCCTGTAACCCTCCCTGAGCTCAGATCCTTACTTAGCCCAGCAGTCATTAAATGGTCTCAACCCGCGTATTGAGCTGTCTGCCCAGGGCTCTCTCTCTGGAGGCAATGTTTTTGCCCTCTCTAGGCCTTTCTAGCCAACCTCTTCAGATGGACCACTAAAGAGTTCAGGTCACATGCTCTGGAAGGGTAAGTCTAGACTGCAAGCCTCTTTTGAAAGAGAGCATCTAGACTGCAATTACTTCTTTCGAAAAAGCGAGATGCTTTTTTGAAAGAGAGCATCCAGGCAGTCTGGATGGTCTCTTTTGAAAAAAGCCCTGTTTGCATTCAAGAACACCTTTTTTTTGAAAGAGCACTTTCGAAAAAAGGCATTCTTCCTCATAAAATGAGGTTTAACGCGGTCGAAAAAACCGCTGCGTTCTTCCGATTTAATTTTGAAAGAACACAGTGGCAGTCTAGATGCAGGGGAAGTTTTTTCTAAAAAAGGCCACTTTTTTCAAAAAAACCCTGTAGTCTAGACACACTCGAAGAGTCCTCCTAGCAGGCATTACTTACAGGCTGTCTGTAGCATTCTCAGGAAGGCTCATCAGGTGGGGATAAGCTTTTCTTGAGGCCCATTGTTTTTCCTAATGGCCAGTTAGCTTGTATAGGCCCTTCACAACTAGCTATCTAGCCTAGTGGCTGTCACCTAAGTGTGACTATATGTGAAATACAGATTCATAGTCAATATTTATAACTTCAAACACAAAAATGATACATAGAAAAAATAAGATAATCACATTCAGCAAAAAATAACTTTCCCAATTACACCTTATATGACCCATCTTATATAACATGTATCATATTTATGCCATAATTATATCATAATAATATCACTATGAGGAATATGTGTTGCAGTGTCACACAGGAAAACATTTAAAACAATAAAAGCTCACATACATGTTCATAAGCTTACCAGACATAAAGCTAACATGGATTCTGGCAGGAGCAATACATAAATTCATTGAAGATATTGCAGGATAATGTCAGTCTCTTAGGGTGCATTTACACAGCACCCTTACCTCAAAATAAACTATGCAATTTGTACTACACAAATTGTGCAGCTTATTTCAAGGTAATTCAAAATAAAGCGCTATTCCAAAATGTCCCTTAATACCCATGTAATCAGGTTTATAGGGATGTCAGAATAGTGAGCCCATTATATTTCTTTGTAACTAGCTTGCTCTTAAGATGAGGAATTGCTATTTCAGGATACCTAAGATATCCTGAAATAGTTCTGTAGTGTAGACATAGCCTTAGTGCCCAGTATGTCCTACACACTTTCCAAACACTCATAAAAGATGAGACTTACTTTGAGGAACTCACAATATTACACAACTTGGTTGTTCTTCCCCATTCCCCTGCCCCTGGGGATAGGCAGCCCAGCAGAGCTGCTGAATGTGCTGAGGAACAACTTCATCCATCAGCATGTACTACAGATAGTAGACCGCTTCCCCGTCAAACCTGTAGCACAGGGCTGGAGAAATACTGAAATTCTCCAACCCAGACTTCTCACTTCCCTTCTAGCTCTGCAACTCCTGCTGATGCTCTGTCACTTCAGACCTGAGAAGGATGAAGCTTCAGAGTTAGGATGTGAAGAGACCTTTTTTGAAATAGCTGTGCAATATGCATTCAAAGCTTCCTGTATTCATAACATGAGTCATGAGCATATTTGACTGTGCAATTGCTGTTTCTGTGTTGTAGGATTCAAAAGGATTCCTTACTGGAATTCATATTTGAAAAATAAAATAAAATAAAATAAAATAAAACATTCATTTCTCATTTCATTGTTTGAATTCCCATTTTTAGATATGGAATGGAGTGTTTTCCCTGGCTTAATATATTACAAACATAGGGAACCAAACTTTTATTGTTTTTTTGCAAATATCAGCAGTGTAGACTGCAGGCTATGATTTATGATTTTACACACTTCAGGCCTCTTATGCCCTCATTTATAACTATACATCCTTGTTGAATTGCATTTATTCAGTATGTTTCTCGAGTTACCCCCCATTACCCAGTGAGGATGATGCTTTTCTGTGGCATGCTTGTCTGTATCAAATACAGTCATTACCTACTTGAAAAAAATAAGTCTTTAATGTATCTCAGCTGATTTTTAATGTTGATCTAGCATCTGGAAACAAGAAAAATTAATCAGTGTCATGTGACTAACCAGCTGTTCACCAGCAAGTGCTCCATGGACCATAGAAGGAAAGCTACTGGTGCAGGAAATCAAATTAAAGAAATATGGATTGAAAGTGTTATAAAGATTTTCTCACAGGTGAAGTTGGCAGATAACACAAAATTTGGGAGTAGTAAATAATGTCAAGCACGGGTCATTCTTTCAAAACTTACTGGATTCCTTGGTCAGCTGGGGCAAATAAGTAATATGAGTTTTAATGCATCTCAGTGTAAAGGTATACATTTGGGAACAAGCAGTGTAGGCCATACTTACAGGATTGGAACATCATCTTGCAAAGTAGTGACTTTGAAAAGGATTTGGGTGTAGTCATGGTTAATAGCTGAATGTGAGCTCCCAATAAGATGCTGTGACCAGAAGAGCTAACGCAGTCCTGGGATACATAAGCAGAGGAATCATCTGAAGAAAATAACAGTTATTTTATCTTGATATTTGTCACTGGGGATGACCCTTGATCAGGGGTGGATGAGAGTTTTACGGGGCCCAGGGCAGCACAATTTCGGGGGCCCCCTTTGGAGAAATAGTAGAAAAAAGGCATCAAATGCGCAAATTGAAGGCTATTTTCATATTAAATGTCATTTGGGTAAATTTGATAGAAACTTAATTTAGTTGGATAATTTTTATTTTAATTATATTGTAAGTCATTCTTAAAATTCTGCATTAATAATTAAAAATTTTCATTTGTATTTAAGTCTATTATAGCTGTCTAGCTCTTTTGGCAGCACATTCTTCAATTATGTCATTAAAGTCCATTTCTTTACACAGGTCGTTTTCAATCAATATAATCAAAAGACCTACAAAACGCTCCTGGCTCATAGTAGATCTCTAGTAATTCTTTATTAGTTTCAATTTTTCCATAGTACCTTTTAGACTAAGATTACATTCTTCAAGTTTTCTTTTTTTCTTTAATTTCTGGCTTCCCGACAAATATTTTCTACCTGCGTCTCTCGCTCTGCTAGTCACTTTATAATTTGGGGTTGTTGGCGAATTTACTTATAAAATTGTTATTTATCTGTAAAAAACGGAGTGAGTGACATGGGGCATGAGCCACGGCCACAGCCGACAGGTAGTAGCGTGTGCGCAAATCAGTTTCAATCCGTTGCCCGTTGCGTATTCACATTACTTCATTACACGTTTCACATATCAATATTAAATATTCGTTATTAAAAAAACTAGCCAATAGCCCGTCATAAGACAGGATTTTTGGGTCTCTCCTCCACGTCTGTCTCTCTCTCTCTGTCTCTCTCTCATCTCCCCCTGCTCCTGCCTCACTCCCTCTTTCTCTTCTCCTCCCCCTCCTCCCTCTCACTCTCTCTTTCTCTTCTCCTCCTCCTCCTGCCTCTCACTCTCTCTTTCTCTTCTCCTCCTCCTCCTGCCTCTCACTCTCTCTTTCTCTTCTCTCCCCCCTCCTGCCTCTCACTCGCGGAGCCCAAACGACCATTTGCGCCACTTGTTCCCGCGTGGTGGTCCGACTGAGCGGCGCAGAACTCAGCCGAGCGCCATGGCGGGAGGCGAAGGGGAGCAGAGCGATGATGTACACGGCCGGGGGCAGGACCTGGAGCCTCTGTCATGCCCTTCGCCTCCCACTGTGGTGCTCGGCTGAGTTCTGCACCACTCAGCCGGGCCACAGTGCGGGAGCAAGCGGTGCAAGCGTCCGTTTGGGCCCCGCGCTGCACCCTCGTGCTGCACTGGGAGCGCGGGGTCCAAATGGCTGCTTGCGCCGGTGCTTGCTCCTGTGCGGTGGCTCTGCACGGGGCCTATTGAAGCTGCCCCACTTGCCCTGCCCTATATCCGCCGCTGCCCTTGATGGAATATTGTGTCCAGTTTTTGTAACCATAATTCAGGAATTGTATTGAGAAACTGAAGAGAAAAACTACATGAATAATAAAAGGATTGAAAAACAAGCCTTATGGTGAGAATAGAGTCAAAGAGCTCAATATGTATACCGTAACAAGAAGAAAGTTAAGGGCTGAATTGATTAAAATCTATAAGTATCTACATCATATTTATAGAAGATGCTACTATAGTATATGATACTATAAGTGTCTACATGAGAAGCAAATATTTAATGACCTAGCAGTGAAAGGTAACATGCAATCCAATGCTAAAAGTTGAATCTAGACAAATTCAGAATGGAAATCAGTCTGAGAGTTTTAATGGTGAGAGTAATTAACCTTTGAAACAACTTACCAAGGGTTATGGTGGATCTCCATCACTGACAATTTTAAAATCAAGACTGCGTTTCTTTAAAAAAAGATCTGCTCGGGAATTTTTTTTTTTTTAGGGGAGGGGGCTTCTGGTCTGTTTTATAGTGGTGACTAGATGTTCACAATGGTTCTTTCTGGCCTTGGAGTTATTAAAGGCTATTCCACTTTTCCTATACCAGAGTTTCAAGTGCTCAAGACCCATTTTATTCACACAGAACAATGGGAGCTTCTAAATGGTGAACACTTTTTGCAAATCTAACAACTAGTCAGTATATTTAAAGTACCTCAGCTTCCTAAAAAGAACTCAGTCATTAATGCTGAAGCCAATCTTAATTTTTTTCTTCATGATCTTTATGAAACTGGATTTCTCAGCCATCTAAAAACCACTCTACAGTTTCTTGGGTGATAAATGTGTGCCCGCCAATGACTGAACTGATGAAATGAGTCAAGATCTTTTAAAAATACCATTAGAGGGATGCAATGTTTATGGATATGGCCTCACAACTCCACTTCTACCCATTCCTGGAATTTCCATTTACAAAACAAAGGTATCATCTACAGGAATTAGATCAAACTAAGTGATTATCTATCATATAAGGCAAAATTATATGCCATTAGCAGAAGTGTTAGAAAAAAACAAGGGTACATCTACATAGCAGCATTATTTCAGAATAACTGATATTATTTCAAAATAACAAAATATGTATCTACACATCAAGCCATTATTTTGAAATCATGTCAAGATGGAGGACTTGTTACTCCAACTCCTGTAACCCTCATTTTATGAGTAAGGGAATTCAAAGGAAGAGAGTTCTTCCTTCGACTTCCTGCTATGTAGAGAGCACCAAAAGCCAAATTAAGCTATTTCAACTTCAGGTATGCATTTAACGTAGCTGGAGTTACATATCTTAATTTGACTTTTGCCCTGCTCTGAAGACGTACCCTATGTGTTTATCCTATATTCTTGTGAATCCATGCAGGGATATTTGTAGATATTCTATGAGATACAAACCTTTTCTATTCAGCTTTAACCCCTCCACAATTCCATCAATATTCTCCATAGCAGCAAACCCAAAGGGTGTGTCTACACTGTAGGGCTTAACTCAAAATAAGCTATGCAAATTGAGCTATGTCAATTGCGTATCTTATTTCAAAATAGCTTATTTTGAAATAGGGAGCGTTTACGTAGCACTAATTTTGAAATAGAGTGCGCTACTTCCGATTTCCCCTATTCTTTGTACAATGAGAGTTACAGGAGCTGGAGTTAGAAGTCCTCCAGCTTGACAGTATTTTGACACTATTTCAAAATAACTGCCTGCTGTGTAGACACGGACTGAGTTATTTCAGAATAGCACTATTTATTTCAAAATAGTGTTGCAGTGTAGGTTACCCAAAGAATGTATGTTATGTAAGATGTGCAGTATATGAAAATCTGTTTCCCTTTAACATTTGCCATGAAGATTATTCCATGCACTTCAGTATGTTTTCCAGACTGAAAAATCTTAGAGAATTCAACTGGAATAAAAGGTGAGATTTTTCTAAGGCTACGTCTACACTGAGGAGCTATTTTGGGACACTTGAAATATCCCAAAATAGCTCTTCCACATCTTTTGAGCAAGCCCGTTATTTCAAAATATAATGGGCTCGCTATTCTGATGTCTCTGTAAACCTCATTCCACTAGGAGTAAGGGACATTTCAGAATGGAGCTCTATTTGAAAGAAAACCTATGCAAGTCAATAGAAGAGTATTCTTTTTACAACAATCCAATCAAATTCTATGAACAGAAAAAAGATGTCTATTAAGTTTTAGAGTGCTTCAAAAATGTTACCAGGTTATAATTTCTTTAAAATGTCAGAAGATAGTTTTCGTTTGAGGTGGGGACCAGTAATCAAGGGGGTTCATTCCTTAATCTGCTCAAAGTGAATTTATTATTTTCTAAATTGCAAAAATTCAAAGAGATTAAAACATATATGAATATTTATTGTAATATCAAGAGTAAAATGTGGTGTGAATTACTTTAGAATAATATGGGGAAATATTTTATCTCCATTTAGTGAGTCTTTATTTTGCAGAATGTTCTAATTTATTAGACAGCAATATCCTCCTGTCAAAAAGTAATTATAACAGACAACTTGATTTAAAAATCATACTCATTTCAAGAAACCATATTTCAGAAAAAAACAATAACGAACCATCGTTAATCTCTATCAGTTTCTTATTACAGATCCTAAGAATTCTAATTTGTCTGTTGAGGTACTTTGACATTATCTATTTTTAAAAAAAGATCTTTAACTTATCAAGAAATCTATGCATATTGGTAAGGAAATCTGCAATGGATACATTATCAGTAGAGTCCCATTTGCTAACTCATTTAAAATAATACTAAATCTAACCTGATGTATGAACAAAGTTATTTAATTGATTCTAACTTCATACCTGATATAGTCTTAAAAACAAACAAACAAGCAAACAGACCTGGGTAAATAGATTTTAGTTCATATTAACGACAAAGAAAAGGTAAAAAATAAAGACTTGTGTGTGACATTCAGAAATCATTGTCTCAAAAAAAAAGTCTGTCATGGCTCACACAAAATGTATACATTACCTCATTTTACCAACCATAATTTAGTATAGAAGTGCATGTACAAACACACATTTAATACACTTTTACTTTCTCCTCACTCTCTTTTCTGTTGTCTGATTGGATTTCTCATTTTCAGTGTGTCGATAGACGGGCTATACATCCATTAGATAAAAGGGCCATACAGTCATAAGGATACATACATGTCTCATCAACTTATTCCATCACCTGATTCTAATTTATAGTTCCAATTTTCAACTCTCACATCCATTTACCCCAATTCATAAGTTTTCTCCAGTTCTCCACTGCACCCTATCCCAATGGATAAGAGCACTTCATTTTTCATCCTCCAGATTGAGTTTTCTTCTTAAATTTATGTAATCAGCAATTCACTTGTTTTGTCTAGACATACAGAGAGTATGATAGTTTCAATAAAAGTACCATGCTTTGTTCACAGATTTCTGTTAGTAGTAACCAAACATATGTATTTAAAAAAAAATGACCTGTCAGGGCAGGAATCAGGGCCCAAACCTCAAAGTTGTGAGTTCTGCATTTAGATTCATCAACCAATTATCAAGGGGAAATTCCTCAGGCATTAACACAATCTTAACATGGAGTCATGGACAGTCCTCTTGGATACTCAAACTGATAATATTGGTAATATATTTCAACACAGGAACATAATAACAGCCATACTGGGTCATACCAAAGGTCCATCTAACCCAATATGCTATCTTCCAACAATAGCCAATGTCAGGTGCCCCAGAGGGAATGAACGAAATAGGTAATCCCTTCCCTTCACCCATTCTGAGCCCCTGACAACTGAGACTAGGGAAACCATTCCTACCATCCTGGCTAATAAGCATTCATGGACCTATGTCCATGAATTTATCTAGTTCTTTTATTAACCCTGTTAAAGTCCTGGTCTTCACAATATCCTCTGGCAAGGAATTCTACAGGTTGACTGTGCATTTCATTAAGAAATACTATTCAAAAATTCAAAAATAATAAGACTGTTTTCTTAGTACCTCCATATGAGTCCTCCCAATATTAATATCATTATGAGTATTAATAATAATAAAATAAGCAGTAGTTTCCTACAATTGCCAGGGTTATTCCTTGTGTTTGCAATACTAACTCCAAACTATCTTGCATCCAGTGGAATTTAACTTTATGATAGATCATCCTTTACATGAAAAATCACAGCAATATTCAGGTTACTCCCCATCACAAATGATTAGTCACTTAAACCAAGTTAATTTTACCATTAACAACAACACTTTTAGTCAATCCTGTAATAAACTAACACTTTATTAAATAGGGCAATGAAATGAAAGAACCATTTGCAAAGTCAAAAAAATATAAACATAGATACTTTAATTAGTTACTATCCTAAGTATGATATCTCTGGGTATGTCTACACAGCAAAGTTAATTCAAAATAACAGTCCTTATTTCTAAATAACTTTCCTAGCATCTACACAGCCAAGCCGCTATTTAGAAATAAATTCAAAACAGTGGAGCGCTTATTTCGTATTTGGTAAGCCTCATTCTACGAGGAATAACACCAAATTCGAAATAGCTATTTTGAAATAAGTGCTGTGTAGACACTTATATCAAAATAGGGGGCCTCCAGCCTTCCCAGGATGCCCTGGTTCTCAATCAAGAACACTCCTCTCCCTCCCCCCTCCCTGGGGCGCTTAAAGGGGTAGACTCTGGCCACAGTGCCTGTCCCAGCTCCAAGCCTGCCAGCCCAGAGCCAGCAGTCACTGCCCCTGACCCAGTGGCCCCAAAACATGAGCCAGCAAGCCACTGGCAGCCAGCCCTCCACCGTTCCCCAGGAGCAGTCTGCCAGCTCCCAGGAGCCTGCCAGGGCCCAGAGAAGACGGGCGCCTTCCTGGTCCAGGGTGGAGATCACGGACCTTATTCAGGTTTAGGGGGGATGCCCCCAACGTCCATGATCTCTGCACTAGATGGAGGAACGCGGCCGTCTATGGCAGGATAGCTGTCAGCCTGGCCACCAAAGGCCACATGAGAACCCAGGAGCAGGTTTGCATGGAAATCAAGTTGGTCCAGCGAGACCCCCCCCACCCTGAGCCCTGAGCTTCCCCTCCCCCTTCTTCCCCTTGCTTCCCCCTTCCAGCTCCCTCCTCCCAGGTTTCCCCCTCCCCTCTCCCGCCTCTGCCTCCTTTCCCCAGTCTCACCAGAGTTTCATTCCCCCCCCCCCAGTTTTGTTAAATAAAGACAGTTTTTGTTTATGAAAAAATGTGTATTTTATTTTACATCAAGAAGGGAGGCTGGGGGGGCGGGGGGGCAAGTGGAAGGACATGAGGGGGGAATGAGGCACAAGCTCCCAGTGGGGCAGACCAGGGAGACTGTTAGTGCTCCTCAGGGTGGAAGCTCTCCCTCAGGGCCTCCTGGATACTGACAGCCCCCGATGGACCTCCTGGACAACAACCTGCAGAAAGTGCAGCCAGGCTCACAGCAATGCATCCAAGAGAAGCACCAGAGTGCCTGGGGCAGCTCCTGCTCCATGTTGCAGAGTGCTGTGGTGTCCCGAGTGAGGGCAACCAGAGCACGCAGAGACAAAATGCTTTGCTGTCCCTCATCAGGGTAGGCAAGCAAGCAGGGAAAGCTGAGAACCGGCTGTCCGGGGGGGTCCCTTTAAGCACAGGCCTCAGATAGCCTCAGGCAGCAGCCACACAAAGTAACTCCTGACCTGATGGACTTGGTTCCAGCCGGCCTTATATGCGATTCAGCATCCACTCAGTGTGGACGTGCTATTTCAAAATGGCAAAACACTATTTCGAAATGCATTTTGTGTGTAGACACGTTATTTCGAAATGAGGCTATAGTGTAGACATACCCTCTATCTCCTTTAGGGCTATCCAAGCTAAACACCTGGTAATATCTTCCTTGTGCCTAAAAACACTCCCCTTCCATTTCTCCTACCCCCCAACCCCACCAGTCAAGCAACATAGATATACCAAGTTCCTTTTGTCTGGGGTTTTTATTTCCCTTCCACTGTGTACTCTAAACTGTAAACTTAGTTGAATAGATGAGTCCACTTGCATGACTTAGGTTCACCTGCAGGAGTCAGAACAGCTATATTATATTTTGTTTTCTAGTTGATGGTACTTATGGAAATTCCAGCTGCAATGCCCCAGAATAGTCTTGCTGTTATCAATGGACCTTTCCTTTTGGAAAAGATATTACAGTTCCTGATGACAATCAGCCTGTCAGAGTAATTAATGTCTCTCCTCTGTGTGGTGATTTACACAGACTCAGAAGCTCACAATATAACTCTCAAATATTACCTTATAATAAAAGATGCAGTTGTTATAAGTGAGATTAACGCATCCAGCAACTCTCAAGCATTCAATAAATTCAAAACACTAAACACATTCTTATAATTCTAATATCATTGTTAACAATACAATCTCACAGATGAAGCAGATTGAATCCAGGTATATATTTGTCAATGTTCACTTGAGACTTGGAGATCTTGGCATGACCTGGCATTTGGGCTGCCTGCATCACTTATTCCTAATTAGGATGCAAATTCTTGGAGAGCAAAAATGCTATCCTGAGACTAAGGTCACTGCAGTGGATATAGTAACTCTTAAGGTCATTGCTGTGACACACTTTAGCGTTTATACCCTATATCAGGAGACTTGGTGTCATATCTCACTCAGGAAAACCTGACATGCAGCTGAACCAATACATTTCCATTGTATGCGGACGGAGGGCTTGTTAGCTTGTGCAGTTGCTGGAGAATCCTTGAATACTAGTGAGCTCATTTCTTAGAAGGATTCCTGTTATTTCTACACAGACAAGTTTGGGTATAGCTCAGCATATTCACCTCTATGTGGATCGACAAGTTATTGCCCCTGGAAGAGCAAAAGCAAAGAAAGTGAAGAGGCTACCATACCCATACCCTCAAGGTGCAATGCACCCTGGGGGTATACAGTTGGCATGGGGTTGGGGGCTAGAACTGTAAAGAGATGGAACCATATAAAAAGCATTCTTCTCTTCTATTCTTCTGTGCCTCTTCATGAGTATATTCTGTGAAAGAATCAGAGTCCCAGTTGCTTTCCAGTAATTCTATCAGTAGTGAAATGTAGGGGCTACTGTTGGTTGTTTATCTCTGCCAAATTGCATAGGCCTCAAAACGCATGTTAACTGCTCATGCTAATGTCTTACAGGATACACGTGCAGAATCTTTCTATTATTGCCGAATGTAACAATATTGACAGTCTTGCAATAATAAAAGTAAGGTAATTAATATGGTGAAGGCAATTGAGCCCCATAGGCTACATTTAATAACAGTCAATATGAACCTACAGAGGGAACAAATATTTAATAATGGGCTTTTTGTTCTAAAGTAGTGAAAGGTATAATGCCGTACAATCCAATGTCTAGAAATTGGATTTAAGTAAGTTTCAGATCGGAAATAAGTAACTTTTTAACAGTGAGAATAATTAACTTTTTGGGACAACTTACCATGGGTCATGGTGGATCACTGACAATTTTAAAATCAGGATTGGATGGATTCTGACATATATTTTAGGAGTTATTTTGGGAAGTTCTATGGCCTGTCTTCTATTGGAAGTCAGACAATTATCCCTTCAGGACTTTGAACCTATGAATCTAGGAATCTTCTTTATCTTTATTTTGGCATTAACATTCCAAGTACTAGTCATTGCTAATGTTCTCCCTATCTGTTAATTTTGTGAAGTATATCCTAACAGTTAGGAAATTTTTCATAATGTCCAACATAAACCTCCCTTGCTGCAATTTAATCCCTTTGTTACTTGTCCTAACTTCAGAGGTGAAGGAGAACAATTTTTCTCCCTCCTCCTTATAACACTCTTTTAGATATTTGAAAACAATAATCATGTCCCCCACTCAGTCTTCTCTTTTCCAAACTAAACAAGCTCAGTTCTTTCAATCTTCCCTCACAGGTCATGTTTTCTAGACCCTTAATCATTTTTGTTTCTCTTCTCTGGACCTTCTTAAATTACTCCATATTTTCTTGAAATGTGGTACCCAGAACTGGACATAATACTCCAACTGAGGCCTATTCAGCAGAGTAGAACAGAAGAATAACTTGTCATGTCTTGCTCACAACACTCCCATTAATGCATCCCAGAATCACATTTGCTTTTTTTTTTGCAACAGTGTCACACTCTTTACTCATATTTAGCTTGTGGTCCACTATGACCCCTAGATGTCTTTCTGCAGTACTCCTTCCTAGACAGTTGCTTCCCTTTCAATGTGTGTGAAACTGATTGTTCCTTCCTAAGTAGAGTACTTTGCATTTGTCCTTTTTAAACTTCATCCTATTTACCTTGACCATTTCTCTAGTTTGTCCAGATCATTTTGAATGTTGACCCCCAAAGCACTTGCAACACCTCCCATATTGGTATCAACTGCAAACTTAATAATTGTACTCTCTATGCCAATATCTAAATAGTTGATGAAGATATTGAACAGAACCAGTTCACACAGACCACTGTGGAACCCCACTAGTTATGCCCTTTTAGCATGACTCTGAACCATTAATAACTACTCTCTGAGAATGGTTATCAAGTCAGTTATTGTACTCACCTTACACTAACCCCATCTAGGTTGTATGTCCCTAGTTTATTGATAAGAGGGTCATGTGAAACAGTATCAAATGCTTTACTAAAGTCTAGGTATACTATGTCCACC
Source organism: Pelochelys cantorii (assembly GCA_032595735.1). Classification (NCBI taxonomy): domain Eukaryota; kingdom Metazoa; phylum Chordata; order Testudines; family Trionychidae; genus Pelochelys; species Pelochelys cantorii. The sequence continues at coordinate 93,473,885 of CM064326.1, forward strand.
TCTTCTCCCTTTTCCACACGACTTGTTATCTTATCAAAAAAAGTTATCAGATTGGTTTGACATGATTTGTTTACAAATTCATGCTGGCTATTACTTATCACCTTATTTTATTCTAGATGTTTGCAGATGAATTCCTAAATTACTTGCTCCATTATCTTCCCTGGCACAGAAGTTAAACTGATTTATCTGTAATTTCCTGGGTTGTTCTTATTTCCCTTTTTATGGATGGGTACTATATTTGCCCTTTTCCAGTCTTCTGGAACCTCTCTCAACTTCCATGACTTTTCAAAATGATAGCTAAAGGCTCAGATACCACCTCTATCAGCTTCTGGAGTATTGTAGGATGCATTTTATCAGGTCCTGGTGACTTGAAGACATCTAACTTTTCTAAGTAATTTTTAACTTGTTCTTTTTAAAAAATTTTAACTTCTAAACCAAACCCATTTCCAAAATCACCCACTATGTCACCCCAATCCTGTCACCATCAATGTTCTTAATGAAAACTGAAACGAAGTCATTAAGCACTTCTGCCATTTCCAGGTTTCCCGAGCAATGGGCTTACCCTGTCCTTGTCTTCTAATACATTTGTACTATGTCTTTTTGTTATCCTTTGTGTCGCTAGCTAGATTGAGCTCATTTTATGCCTTTGCCTTTCTAATCTTGCCCCTGCATACTTGCGTTTTTTGCCCATATTCTTCCTTTGTAATTTGACCTAGTTTCCACTTTTTATATGACTCCTTTTTTATTTTTAGAACATGCAAGATCTCCTGGTTAAGCCAAGGTAGTCTTTTGCCATATTTTCTATCTTTCCTACGCAGTGGAATAGCTTGCTTTTGGGCCCTTAATAATGTCCCTTTGAAAAACTGCCAACTTTCTTCATTCGTTTTTCCTCTCTATCTTGCTTCCCATGGGACCTTACCTACTAGCTCTCTGAGTTTACTAAAATCTGCCTTCCTGAAATCCATTGTCTCTGTTTTGCTGTTCTCCTTTCTAACATTTCTTAGAATCATGAACTCTAAGACTTCATGATCATTTTCATCCAAGCTGCCTGCCACTTTCAAATTTTCAACCAGTTCCTCCCTATTTGTTAAAATCAAATCTAGAACAGCTTCCCCAGTAAGTTTAGCCCAGATGATTTATTGAACATTTATGCTGTAAATTCAAATTTGTCTACTTCTAGTGGGTGGTAGTAGTAATCTGTTTTTTTCTATGACTTGTCATTTTCTTTTTAATTTGTAAAATAAAAAGAAACATAATTTTCAGTGACTTCCATGAAGAATCTCATCCTCACATATTTGTGAATAAGACAAGTCTTTCATCTTAGAGTGGAGAACTTTCCTTGCCTTGTATTATGTGATTTTATTGGTTAATAATATTGACATTTAAAATTTTCTTCATGGCATTTTTTTTTAATTGATTTAGTTCTTTATTGGCCTCCTTCACAATGGTAAAATATATTAATAATAATAATAGAAAAAAGCAAATAGCCTGAAACAGGTGGCATCCCAATGATTAACAATTATATATATTTCTCCACAGAATTAAAAACAAAAGAAGCTGTTAGGATCTTCTAAAAACATTTGGCTAAATAAAACAACAACAATATGTACAGTATCACAGTACTGGAAGATGCTTTTCCAAGGTTCTTCAGCAAGCTTTCATTTTCCTCTCCAATCCATGCCATTACAAAATCTGAAACTCAGAAACCCTCCCAAATACAGAATATGTATTCATTTTGTGCTAAATGCCTAACATGGACTTAGTTGAAAAAGTAAGGGAATTCTACTTATTCCCAAATAGCACATACAGTAAGGTATATAGAGTTAGCTTAATAAGCTATGGAGTCTGCTAACTTGTCAATTTTTAAACATTTAATAGAACTTTTCACTGTAATTGATCATGCATTGTTTACAATCATGAAGCATTCGGATCTGCAGATTAGGTCACACCAACTCAAAGTGACATCAGACCTCACCAGAAGAACTGATGCAAAATCTGAAGGCATATCTCCATAAATATGAGAATGAATACCTCCCAAATACGCCTTTTAAGATCCATTGAACTTTCTTTTATATGCCTGTCATATAATGCTGTATTCCTTATTCCCTGCATAAAATGGAACAATAATTAAGTGGCTGAAATCAAACACTATGCTCTCATATGAATTCACATAGAAAAATGATACAAGACAAAATGCCTCATATCCCATGGGCATACCATAACTCCATGCCTGACCTCTGAGCTCACATATTGGTGCAGGTTGCCTTTTAGTATTTTCAAAAGTTGAGTTGGGAACTTAAATTCATTACTTAGATATACACTAACTGATTGGGTAGACACCTCACATATATGTCCCATTACAGCAATCTGGTGACACCTTATGCTTAATTATTCCACTTTGCGTTTTGTCGTGATTATCTGATTACCTTCCAGATCTTTCTGTAGCTTGAAGACTTTTCTTTTTCACCAAAAGAAGTACATCTAATAAAAGAAATTACTTTTGTTTTCTTACCAACATGACTACAACAATACTTGCAAACAACAAATTAATACACATCGGTATAGGGGGAGGAGAAATTTGTGTAGCTGTGAAAAAGAATTAATTCACAAAGATGTTCTCTTCATGACTCTTCAAGTCAACATTAATAACAAGGAATGCACAAATTGTGGACATAGAGCTCCTGGATTCTTCAATGTACAACAGGGCCCTTTTGTGGCTACATACATGAAATATAAGCACAGCTGCTCAAATAATGCAAACCATGGTAAACTTACAGGTTCATAATTCAAAAAGCAATGAAGCACTATGTGAATTGTCATTTATGGGGAACTATTCTTGATTCTTCCTACTTATATAGATAACCACCAAATGTAAAAGAAAATGCTTGTGAATTTTTTAAGTCTTACAAAAATTAGCACAAATAATTATTTGTCTAAAGATTCACACCTTATGGTAGAGTTCATATTTAACTATATTCATTATGTTTCATTCAGGGTGATCCAGTCTGGGAGCAGAAAACAATACCAAATAGGAAGAGCAATCATATACCACAAATAACAAATAGTGACTAGTTAAAGTAAACAGCTGTGAACAATCCACTGGCAAAACATATGGATAATGATTACATTCACAAACTCAGGATTGGTTTGCAAACAATTTATGAAAAGAAAAACGAGCTAAATTTGCAATGAATATTATTTACAATGAATAAATCAATTGATGCCACTTGTAGACAGTTTTCGTGACACTTTCTAGTGATTTATTTACCAAGCTATGCATATGTAGTTTTAATCTCTCCTTAAAAATTAGTTTCTTCAGTCTAACTCTAATAGTAAAGTCTTGTGATTCCTATCCTGACACTACAAAGTTCATTGCAATTTTAATCTTGCATTTCACATCTAGATAAACTAACCAACTATATTAAAGGTAACTTGTTTTGGTGAGATTATGTTATACAGTATTTAGAAATGCAATCTTTTGTTTTCCTTAGCAATGAAAGACTAACAGACATGAGTGAAGTAATTTCTTTTTAGTATTTATTCTAAAATTTTATTAGTAGACTAATGATAACTAATACGAAGTGTACAAAGAGCCCCAGATCTGATTTATAAATTCTGCACTTTGGCAGAAATATCCTTAATAATGACTTTTAAAAGTTATTTAACAAATAAAAAGTAGAGGTAGCTTCAGTTTATTTACATGCTATAGTTTTAATTCACCATCTAATATAATCATGTTTCGTCTTCAAAATTAAATAAAAATATGCTGAATATTAAAAAAGAATATGTAATAAAATATGTTTACTAATATTCACTAAAGATGAAGTTGGCTGCCTCTGTGAGTTGTCTTGGTCTTTTGCTCAGTTTCAAATATACATATTCAGCCCTGCCTTCTCCATCATGAATACCCAGCAGGGTAGATGTTACCAATCCAAAACATTTCATTGGACACAGAATTGTCCCCAGAAAGCAGATGAGACAAATAATAGTACTTGACAGATGTTAGCTACATTTCTAAATGCACTACAAGAAGATGCTCAGATAGTACAGACACAAGAGTTTATTAAGAGCACATAGGGTGTGTCTACACTGCAGGACTTAACTCAAAATAAGCTACACAAATTGAGCGATGTCAATTGCGTATCTTATTTCATAATAGCTTATTTCAAAATAAGGAGTGTCTATATTGCACTTATTTTGAAAAAGAGCACTCTTCCTCCAACTTCCCTTATGTCTTGTACAATGAGGGTTACAAGAGTTAGAGTAAGAAATCCTGCAGCTTGACAGTATTTTAGCACTATTTTGAAGTAACTGTCTGCTGTGTATATGCGGACTACGTTATTTTGGAATAGTGCTAGTTATTTCAAAATAGTGTTGCAGTGTAGACTTTCCCATATAGAATTACACACACATATACAATGTTAAAAGAACATTATTAAGTTTTCAACGTAAAGCATTCAGAAATCAGGAAACGCCATAGTTAAGGTTTCCTGTGAAACCTTGCTATGCTCTCCTGTTGTGTATGAATTATGATACAGTACATGTTGAACTTCTCCATTCTGGCACTCTCTAGTCCAGCAACATCCATGGTCCAGCATGATTTTACTTAGCTTGATGCCCACTTATCATGGGTGTGGTCAAGTTTCCTGTGGTACCATAATGTTATAACCCTCTGTGTTCTATGGTGTTATTTAGCTCTAATTTACCCCTAAATGTATTCTAATTGTATTCCAGTAAGCAGTGGAAGTGTTAGTAATGCTGCTAGGCAATACTGACCTCCTGTGGTTTATCAAATTCTCTGGTTCAGCCCGGGTCAGGTCCCGAGGGTGCCTGTCTAGAGTGGTTCAACCTGTATTTAATTATATTATCACTTTTTTCCCCCCACATGATCCTGTGTCATTCAGTACCACAGTAAGAAGCATTGTGCTTATGTATTCAATATTTTTGTTTTTTTTCTTTGTTCAGTGTGTGACCCTCAGACTTATTTACTGTTCATTGTTCAAACCTTGCTCTGAATACAGAATTATAAATTGCCTTATAGGATTTTCTATTACATCAATCACTATAGTGTTCCCCAAACTTTAATTTATTTATCTTTATAAAATGCCTCTGAAATGTGGGGGTGGTATTATCCCTGTTTTAATTTCAAATCATTCACTAATTTGGGATGTACAATTTAAGACAAATCGGACTGGTTTTTGAGAGTACTCGGCATTAGATAGCAGCACTTTTCAGGGCTCCCATTGACTTTACTTGAAACTGCAAGTGCTTAGCATTTCTGTAAATCAGACCCTCAGATATCAAGTCAAGCACCCCAATAATAAGAAATTTGAATTAAATGACTCAACTACCATTTCCAAGAAAATGTGGAATGCAGAGATAGAATCCAGTTGTCCACGACAGTATTCTACTGTTTTATTCATAAAACTCTCTTCTTATAGGGCTAGATTCATTAGATTGGATGCTCAGGGTTAATGTGTGTTTTTTTCCCAGAAGCCCCTATTCATGAACATGGCATTCATGAAAGCAAAAACAGTACCCAGCTTCTGACAATCAACAAATCATGTATATTACTGGATCATTACGAATAGAAAATCAAAGACAATGAACATGTTATGTAGTGCCCCAATAAACATAAAAAAATAAAACATTAAGAGTTAAATGAAATGCTGTGTGCTTAAATTGGCATCTTGAGAGCTTTAAGTGCTGCAAATTCAATTATAGTATCCTCAAATGACAGCAACCAAAGTAAATCCCATTCAATTGATATAATAGCAAGAACATTTAGCTTTGCTTATGCTACAGTTGACCAAAGACATATTTTTTTTATTTAAGCTAGTGTAGAAAATGATTGCTCTGCTTCACAGTTGCCAGTGTATACAGTCAAATACAATATTGACATAATACAAGTATTCAAAAAGATATTATTCTTCAGTTTCTCATGGAAAAAATGTGTTGATTCCAGTAGCATTCTTATCCTACATGTCACAGAATCTTATAAATGCTGAAAATTGACATATTTTCGCAAAAAGCTCAGGCTCTAGATCATTTGGCTAAGTGTGTTGCAGTATCTGCTTTTATCTTCTCATTACTTTGTACTTGATCAAGAGATGTAAGGAAGCCATACTTTGTGGAGAGTTTGGCATAACAGTCACTTTTTAGTTCCAGATTTAGCTTGTTGAGGATAATATACAATAATTCAACCATAGATTTCCTTGTGTTGTTTTAAAATATAGTGTTCCTTTTGTGGTCTGGAAATGTTTGCTTTACAGAGGATTGGTATTTTTCATGGTAGTAGTCATGAACATCACTTACCCATTATTTTTCTTGATCCTCAAAATCCTCAAATTGAGACCATAAGCTTATGACAAATGCTTGCAAAGAAGTGAGCAAATTACCAACAACAGCAAGATCCAGATTGGATTTTTTGAAGCTTTACACTAGTTTTGTCAAATCTTTCCAGTATCACCTTCCATAAAACAAGCACAGATACAGTTATCTACTTAGCATATTTTGTTGCACAATGATTGAGCTTTCCTTCAAGTTTCACTGTTTTCCTTGGCATTTTGCATTGTTTCTTCCAAATAAAGTTGAATGGCTTCATAGATTACACCAGTGGTGTTACAAGATTTAGCATAACAGGACAATCTCATATCTGACAGGATTTTTAGGACAAGGACAGTTCCTTGCTCACTCTGGGTAAGTTTATTGCACAATAACTGCCAATACCTGAGCAATGCCACAAAAACAAGAAAGAAAAAAAATTTCTGAAAACAACTGTAAAAGTTATGGCTTCCATGCTAGAATCATTGTTACAAGCTCAAGCCAGAGATTGAGCCATGTGTGGCTCATACATAGCTAGTGGGTTTAGTTTATGATCAGAGGGAGCTTGAAGCATTTCATAATTTCCATACATGTTACTTGCATTATTGTATGACTGCCCTCTGCAGTTTTCATTAGCAATGTGTCCAATAAAGACATATGTGTGGCTTTCAACTGATATAAACTCAGTGAAATCCTCATGTATAACACCATGTAAGCAGTGTCATAAAATGCAGGATAAGCTATCAATATGAGTGATATCAGATGCTGAATCTAGTATCAAAGAGTAGGTTTTTGCCTATGTGACTTCTGTTGCAATGAATTACAAAAACTTTTATTAGCTTATCATATATTATTTTTGATGTTTCAATGACATTTCACTTTGTTCTGGAATGTCTTGGACTGGCTACAAAACTTGCTTATACTCACCAAAAGTGTTCATTGTAATATCCTTTAATGCTCTTCCAAGCAATGGCTGAGGTTAGTTTACAAGATGCTACTTGCTTTTCTTCCCCTTCCTCTCATGATCAGGGAGTGAGGGAAATTTACATAGCTTGCATCACTTATTCTACTGCACTTCCCCTCACCAGATGGTAATGAGAGGAATGCATGCAAGCTGTGTACTTTCCCCTCACTCCCTGATCATGAGGGGTAGGGGAAGAAGAGCAAGTAGTGTCTCTATATGCTTCATTCCCCACCTTACCAAAATGGTGCCCTTGCTTCCAGTAAATCATTTGTTGTTAGAAGCAGCTGTGCCATCTCCCTGTTGATATGATTCTTGTCTTGTGAAGCTGTTAGCCATGCACCTCTGTCACTGAAATATTCTACACTGTTTTCATGAGAACAAATAGACTCCTGGGCTTTTTCTAAGTCAGAAAATCCTGGGTTTCTGAAGCTGCTAAAATTGTTAGGCGATGAAAAGAGTTTCACACAAAACAGAATACTGCTCCTGTGGATTTAGAATACATCTACCCAATGCTTCTGCAAAGGCTCTTTGTTTGGTAGTTTTCATTCAAGAAGAAGAGGAGAGAGATACTGTTTATGACATGTTTATGCTGTAAATCTGTCATTATACTTTTGAAAATAGAGCAGACCTTTCTCAATACATAGAGTGCCATAAACTCCTATGTTATCAAAGAAGGTAATTTAGCTAGACCTTGTCTGATACTCAAGACAACATTACATCACTACTCTTCTCTCCATCTTTTGTACTGACAAATGGTAGCAAAAGTAGGCCATCTCTTTCATCAACACTTTTGTTCTGTATTTGGAATGCTTACCTTCTACTATCTCCTAGGGAAAAAAGCTCATAACCAAATCTTCAGTTTGATGATAATTTTCTGTGAAAAATGGTCCAACATCTTTAGAAGATGATTCTGAAGCAGCACCAGCATAGAAGTAGCTAGTAAGTCTGGGTAACTTGCTTACATTTTCCTCTCTTTCTAACTTAGCTTTCCTTTTCATTGCTCCATTTGGAAAATGTCAACCAGACATCTCATTGAGGTAAGATTAAAATAATACTAAAGAAGGACTGTGCAGTGCTTTCATTATAGCCAGAGACCTGTGATTAGTACCAAACAATTTTCACTCTGTCACCAGCAACTGAAAGTGAAAAATGTGAATTAAACTTTAACTGTGAAAGCTTAAGAAACCATGACAAAAATCAGGGTCAGTAGAGATTATACATGATTTTTTGGTCTTTTATTTTCAGTTTTAGTAGGAATATGATGAAAACATCCCTTATATATGTAACCCCCTTTTCCCTCCCCGGGTTACTGGGGAGCAGGTCACACTCACAGGTGTGCCTGGGCGCCTGAGGTTTTAACCCCCCCCCCAAAAAGATCCTGAGAACCCCAGTGGTGATAGTGTTTAGTTGGGGAAAGCCCTATCCACCCCCTTGCTGCAGTCCCTTGCTGGTAATGAATGTAAGGTGGCGGTGCCTCCACCTGGCTGGCCTTGTACACACTCACTGGTGTGCCTTGAGAGCCTCCAGGAACATACTCATTCCAGCATAAACCTGGATCTAATTCCAGAACAACTACAAATCATATACATCTAATAGAATACTTTAAAATAAACAATCTTTACTTAACTTAAATAAACAGGGATTAACAGATTTAGCAATGAATAGCATTACAAAACACATAACAATAATTGCAGCTTATATAGCTAACATTTGTACTACCAGTGACCCCACCCCAGAGTGTGCACACTCCTGGACTCACAGTCCCAGACACTTGCTTGCGTTGGCGCGCAGATGTGACAGCTGTAGTGGAGGTTTGGTCCAGGCTAGACAGCAGCTCTGTCCCAGGCAGCACTTTTTCAACAAGGCCCAAAACTTACTGCCTCATGCTGTGCGGATTGGAAGCAGCCTGCTAAATCCCAGTTCCAACAGGCATCTAGTCCCGGTCTGTAGCTGCACTCCAACAGCCCCTGGACTGGATCAATGTCCTTGGCAGCAGCCTGGCTCCCCCTTCGGTTCCAAACCCCAAGGTAGAGAGTCCCAGACTCTAGACCTCTTTTTCTTCAGGCACATGGAGAGAGAGCGCCTCTCTCCCCAAGAGTCCTTCCTTCCTGTTTTTTTCCAAGGGCTCATGGGAATTGTAGTCTGGATTGCAGCACACAGGGTCTTTCCAGGAAAAACTCAGAGGCCCCTTTAGTAAGCAGACTACATATATAAAGTATATTTCAAAGATTGAAGGGCCCCTAAAAACAGAGGCCCGAGCAGAAGCTCTCTCACCCTCCCCCTTAATCCAGAATTTTCAGTTCCTGTAACTAATAAAGCAGGATCCTATGGACAATAGTCTCCTTTATTACACAACTCTGATTCATCCCCAGAGTATTTTCATCGTATGGACCGAATCAGTTGAGAATGCAGTAGAAAAAAATGTCATCTGATCACAAGAGCAGATCAGAAAGCTTTTCACAAAACTTGTCAATTTTAATGAAATTTTATTTTGTAAAACTAATACAAATCCTCCACACTTTGATTTTCTCTTTCAAAATAACTTTTATTCTTTCTTTTATATTCTTGTGTGACTTCTTCTGGGTGCTTCTGCAAAATCATGGGTGAGGAGGATAACAGACGATCTTTGCTCATCTCTTCCTGGCAAGGGTCTGGTACAATCACAATCACATAAGGGGATATACTACAGTCTAAATCTCCATCCTCTGCACTGCCTAACAAATTTTTAGGGCTTGTTTCTTTTTCATATATGAATAGATGAGCTAAAATTGGTTGTTGTATGATAGTATTTTAGAATCAGGTTAAAGACTTTCTGGAGCCCTGTACTATGGGAATTGCCTGCACCCTAGTCGCTTTTGTTGATCTAGATTGGTGTTTCTCAAAGTAGTCCACAAAACCACTTTGAGAAACCTGTTAACTAGCTGTGCCGGTTTGTTTGTTTACCGGTTCTGCGGCCACGGAGCCTTGTCGCTTCCATTGGCTGTTTCACTGTTTGCAGCCAATGGTAATTGCGGGAAGTGGCGTGGGCCAGGCTACCACTTCCTGTGGCTCCCCTTGGCTGCAAACAGCAAACTGGAGCCAAAAGGACCTCGAGGCTCCGTGAACACAGCGCCGGTAAATAAATCGAAGTGGCCAGTTATCAGGTTTCTCAAAGTGGTTTTGTGGACCACTTTGAGAAACACTGATCTCGACAAAGCATGAGATATATAGTCAATATGAGATTTATATTATAGACAATAATTTATATTAATAGATCTAGACTACTTAATTTAAATGTACTCTTGTCTTATCTTTTGCACTGGGAAACAATTGCTAGTCTCTTTGGGTCCTTCTCACTACACGCTTATTTCAAAATAAGCTATTCCAGAACAGTTATTCTGAAATAGCTTATTTTGAAATAGCACATCTACACTACAGGCAATCCTCAAAACTAGTCCAAAGCAGGCTTTCCCTAATGTGGAAGTGCTATCTTGATTTAGAGGTACTGGGGAGGAATAACTTAGAATGGCCCTGGTGAGGGGCTTTTTCAAAATAGCGGCAGGGGAGCATCTACACACACCTCATTTTGAAATAGCTATTTCAGAATAGGCATTATTCCTCATAGAATGAGGTTTACAGATTTTGGAATAAGCCATCTGTTATTTCAGAATTATTTTGAAATAATGGAATGGTTGTATAGACACTCGCATTTTTATTTCAAAATATTGCTAGTTATTTCAACATAATGGTGCAGTGTAGACTCACCATTTGGTGTATTTATGAAATGTAAATTGGAAATTAATTTGACCATTTCCACCTGATTCCCCAGGTGGAGGGAAAAGAGTTCCTGACAAAATCAGCTAGAAAGAAAAGAAAAGAAACTGGCAGTACGAAGAAAAGAACATGACCAGATCCTCAGGGAAAGGGACACTGAATCTAAGATGGCTCTGGACACAAGTTTGATTGGAATGAATACTTATAAGTGACTTACTTTCAGATACTGATTATAGAATTGGGCTTCAGTGGCTCAGTGAGCAGAAAAACTGGGTTGGCTTGTGTGTCATGATGGCCAGATATGAAGATTCTCAGAATGGTATCATGGCTCTGAAGGCTCATGACACCAATTGAAGAAGGGAGGTACAACAAATTAAAAAATGAGCTCAACACCAAAAGTGAAAATGTATCCTTTTATCAAACCCTATCTCTCTAAAATGGGTCTGATCACCACCATCCCACTGAATGCTAAGAGGAGGCCCAGCTGCCTTGAGTGCTAAACCTGAGTAGCACTGTGGCCCCCACTCACCAGCTTGCATGGCCACTGAAAGTTAGCTCCATTGCTACCTCCCCACCTGTGATTCCCGTCATAAGTGATGACAGGCCTGTGGGTGTGGGCCAAACCTGTACAGGGCCCAAATAGAGTTGAAAATTCCAAGAAGCACAAAATTACAGCCACTACCCTATGACATGCCTGATCCAAGTCTTCCCATCAGGCATTGCCCAACACACCCGATTCTCTTCTTCATCTCCTCAGAGCACTTCCCTCCTCCACCTGTTCTCTGCTTCTAAGAAGATTCCAAGGAGGAAGCTGGGGATTGGGAAGAGTTGAAATTGTTGGGAAAAGAGATTAGACATTTGTGAATGTATTTATGTTATACTACAGGACTTTTAAACTCTCAGCCCATAGGCCATACGCAGATGGAGCAATAGTGCAATCTGTCCCAGGGCTCCCAGGGGGCTGGTCTGTTACCAGCCCCCCGAAACCCGTCCCTTCCAGACATCTTCCCTTCCTTCCCCCCCCCCATGGCACCCTATCTCCGAGGACACAGCTCTTGGGATCAACAAGGGTGCCTGGCATCGTGTGGCAGCAGCAATAGTGCCCCCCCACTCTTCATGGCAGGAGGAGAGGCAGAAGTGGAACACATTGGGCACTGATGGCAGCATGGGGAGTGCAGGAAGGCACAACCTCTGCTGCTGCTACCCCCTCCCCCCTGCCTCTGGTGGGAGTTTGAGATCCTCTGTCATAGTACTTATTAGTAAACCTTAATGCTTCCCAAATCCTATTTTCTTGCTCCCATTAAAATCTCCCATTGTTATATTGTTATTTTGGGGTGTGTCCTTCCTTTGCTAGGGTTTGTGTTCTCTTCTTTATTGTATCTTGCATCCACTGGGTTTTGTACTCCTTGCCCATCAGTAGCATTATTTATTTTTCCCAGGTATAAAACCCCATGCAGCCTGGATACGATGCAGAGTCACTATGAGTAGAACTGGGGTGCTGATAGCCTCCACAGGCCTCTGGGCAAGGTGTGGGGGAGCCCTGGTTCTGCGCTACTGGAAGTGTCAGAGCTTTAGGTGGAAGGGGTTGGGCTAGAGCACACTATGCAAGCCCTCAGCGCCATCAGGATAATGGCCCTCCCCTCCAAGCCTTTAGCACTGGCTAGACATTTCAGAGCAGCACTCCATCGGTGATTTAAAGGTTTGTCAGAAATCATCATTTTCAAATAATTTTTTTCAGTAATTAGTAAGGTACTATATTAAATAATTTTACTTCAGTCTTTGCAAAAACAATCTGCATTGCCTTCAGAATATGTCTGGATATTATTAGGTCAACCCAGTATTAGGTCAACCCAGACCTGAAAGTAAAGCTGTATCAAGAAGCCAGATGTAACCTTAATTACAGAGATTACCACTTTTCAAAACAAAGAGGAACAATTTGCAGCTTCTGATTTATTAAGATTTCTGATGTCAGAGGCAGGGTTTTTTTCTCTTGTGAAGACTATGGTGTAGTTAATGGGACTCAGAGGGTACATATAACTACAGGAGAAAGTCAAATTAAGATACACAACTTCAGCTACATTCATTGCATAGCTGAAGTTAAAGTAGCTTAACTCAACTTTCTACACAGCAGGAACTTGAAGGAAGAACACTCTTCCTTCAGCCTCCCTTACTCCTCATGAAAGCAGGGTTACCAGCTCCCTCTCACTGCAAATTAGCTGTTTTAACTAGATGGCTAATTCGAACCCAAGAAGATCGACAGTGGCAGTTTCAATTTTCCTCTGTAGTGCAGAAATATCCAGAGGGAAGAATGGAACCTTCTGAAATTACTAGCATCATATTCTGCAGCATATTGGGTACATGTGGCTTTAAAACTAGTCTTAATCTACCAGGATTTACTTAATTTCATGTTTCTTGCAAACCAATGTTTACATTTCAGACTCCTTTTTATCCATGATCCCAAATGTCTAAAATCTGCATCTGAATTGCAAGTAGTTGAATATTAATGTTTCCTATTTTATTAGGGGACTCAGGTAAGCCTTTGCAAAATGTCTGATAGGAGTCTGCTAAATTATTTTTGCAGAGAGATGATACTCTATGGATGATTATAATTTACTCGTGGGTTTCTTTCTGTGGCTAACAAGCTTTTTTTTTTAATTCAAGAATAATTATTTTGTGATGCTAAGATTATCCTCTCTCCAGATTTCTCTCAGTACCTACATTTTTTTATGTAGTTGGAATGTAAATGCTCATGCCTGGGGTCTCTCTGAATCGATCCCTCGAGAGCTGTGATTCAGATTTTTCCCAGTCAGTATGATGGTGTGCATGCATTACTGCATGGTTCAGACATTTTGTCCAAAAATCAGTTTGCATGCTGCCATAGCCAGTAACTAGTTTTCTGTTGAAGATTTGCTCTCTAAAAGTCCTCTACTTTTCCAGTTACCCTGGCATTATTGTATTGCTTTGAAATTGCTTTCCAGTGCCTGTCCTCCTCCTCAATTCCAATTACAGGTATTGTCAAACAACAGTCCCTAAAGGCAGAAGAACCCTGTTTGAAGATTAAATAAGCACAGTGAAAGAACCCCAACACAACTTGCTGCTTTAAACTCCAGAGAAGTGTATAATGGTCCATGATATAGGATAGAGAAAGCAGAACGGTTCCTCAGCAGAATGTGTCATCCAACTACTATTCCAGGGTGATTTGGTTTCTATATTTCACTTATGTTTGAAACTTCAGGAGGTGGTTCATTAGCCAGTAACTATCTTGCCATATATCTATCTTCCTCCTCTAAACAATAAGCAATTAATATTGTATTAAATAACAACCTATACTTTAGAAGTAGGTTGTGCATACTTCATGATCCATTAAGCAGAAGGCAGTGTACCTTTAGCCATCCAAGAATTGCAAAAAAAAAACCCTGGCACTTTTACTCCTTTGGATTCTCATTCTATTTTCACCTAAAACCTCCCACCATTTCTATCTATCCCTTATTATTAGAGGGTGCCTTATCTTTTGTCCATACTCCCTCTCATTTAACTTAACAGGTGTAGAAAGTTGGTGTTTTTTTAAAACTTGTGTCAATGGTAAGGCCACATCCCTTCATTGTGGGAAACTGGACCATAGTTGTAGTATCAAAAAGGCACAACCGGCCAATCACACCATGGCTTTGGACCATCAGTGTCCCTAGTGAGACTCTTATTGTACTTAGAACTTTTAATCCATAGAGCCCCATTTTTAGAAGTGAAGCATATGAAGTACAGACTGTTTAAGCAACAAGCCCAGAGTGAGAGTGAATCAATGAAAACCAACAATAGAGTTTAGTAGTGTATTATGCCAGTACTCCAGTCTATTATCCATTGGGCCATATTGCACATGTGAAGTAACAGTAAAGAAAGATTTCAAAAACAAATACTTTTTTGTATTTTTGATGAAAAAACCCTCATTTCAGTATTTATTGTTTGTATGTTGCCATCAAACCCCACCTATTGTCACTTTCATTCCTGTGTGATTATATTTTTCAACCAATGGATACAAAGTTCATTAAGATTCAAGGTCAGCACAAATAGTTGATCTTGCTACAGATAATTACAATATTTTGCATTATTCTATGAAAGGAATACCACATTTATACAAGGAGAATCTTCTCAGGTAAAATTAATTATGCTAGAAATATATATTTTGTACTATAAATGCTAAATATTAATTGAAAAGCATCCATTGAACATACCCAATACATTGTCTAATATATTATCTGATTAATCAAATTTTCTCAACTGTAAGAGTAATTTCCTGCTACATATAATCTTAGCAAAAAATAACAAGATGCAACAGATTTACTGTTGTCATGTTTTAACAATAGTTCACCAATAAAATTGCAGCTACAGATCAGTCAGGTGTTTCAATGGCACAGTATAAAGTCAAACTTAAATGACATTGTATATGCACTTGTCAGTGCATTGGTATACATTTTATGTATCCTAAATTATATATGAAGATCTACTATCTTTATCAAGGTCAAGAACATTACTTCAAGGACATCAAAAGCCCTTATGGCATTCAAGGCTGTAATAAAACATTGTTAGTTTTTTAATTTCCTTGTTAACCAAGAGAATACATTATGATGATGGAGAATAAGAACAAGATATTACTCCAATGTATGGGACAATCCTAGTCCTGCTCAGGTTGACAGCCTGATAACCTAAAATAGAATGTTGACTTCTGACTCTCATGGTTACTTATCACAAATCTTTTTTAAGGGACTGTTGTACAATTGTTATGCAACAGTGCAATCCTGTCCCCTGCCCAAAGAGTAGGACTATAATTCTGCCCCCCAAGCCTTTGAGGATGTGGCTCAGGGTTTCTGCACAGAGGTTCCCTGAGGCTGTGGAGATGGATTCACTTTTCTGGAGTCTTACCAATCAGTAGATATTTTATTTAATGATAAATGACTTAACAACCACTTGGGAGCGTGAATGTTCCCCCACCCCTTCGGAAATTTTCCTAGCCACATGAGTAAAACAATAAAATAGGTGGGGTGAAGAAAGCTCCATTAAAATCAGAGCACTTGCACAGTTGGTCCATTCTATTACTTCTATGTATGAGGCTAATAGTGCACATTTGGCCACTGGATATGCCCCATTGTGCATGGTGTTCATTTTCTCTCCACTTTCTACAAGACACATTTCTAATTTTAAAGAGATATCCAGGCAAGATCTAAAGACCTGAAGTGACAGAGAATTAGCCAGATCTCTAGGTAAATTGTTTCAATGATTAATTACCTTCACTGTTAAAAAATTGCACCTTTTTATAATCTGAATTTGCCTAGGTTCAGTTTCCTGCCAGTGGATCTTGTTATGCCTTTGTTTGCTAGGTAAAAGTGTACATTGCTCATCTCCCCATGTTGTTACTTAAAGATCATGATCAAGTTTCCCATTACTCTAAATAAACTGAGTTTCCTAACTCTCTCACTGTAAGACAATTCTTTCAAATCTTGAATCAGTCTTGTATTTCTTTTCTGAACCCATTTCTCACCCATTCCTCTATAATATTGGTTCTGTGAGTGGAAGGGGGAGAATATTTACATGAAGATTCTTTTACTCTATTCCAAGGGTGGCAGAAGGTTGGAAGTGGGGCAAGCATCCTCAAATGGAAATTTTGAGATCTGATGCATGTTTCAGTCCTCAAGACTGGCAGGTATCATAGAGAAGCTAGATAGCTGTTTGGAAGAAGAGTGACCTGAGTAAGGGGAATGACAGGATAGTCCAGCATGCTTGACATTGAAAGCTAATTTCAGAATACTCTGAAAATACTATAAGGACAGTGAAATCAAGACTTGGAAGAAGTGTGTGCTAATGTGCTGTTGAAAAATGGCGCTAACCACCTTAATGTCACAAAGAGGCAAAGTTTCCAGAAATGATGTTAGAGATGCCCCACTCATGTGCTTATGCTGCAGTAAAGTAGGGTGCAACAAAAGAAACTGCCCCATCATGGACCATGACTTTGTGGGCTTCTGTTGTAGCAAGGTGGAGTTGATAGGTTCTCCTCCAAAGTCGCTGTTTCCATGGGGGGGGGGCAGGATACCCCCATACAGGCTATGTCTAGACTACACTAGACTTTCGAAAAAGGATATGCAAATTCTGCAGGAATTTGCATATCTTCTTTTAAGCTCACTTTCGAAAGCAGAGCTTTTGAAAGTGAAAGTAGGTTAGACATGGCTTTTTTGGCAACCCCTCCCCCCCGTTTGTCGAAAAGCCACTTTTCCTCAAAAAATGAGGTTTATGAGGCTTTTTGACAAAGGGGAGGGTACGCTGAAAGAGCCGCGTTTAAATTACTTTTGCTTTTGAAAGCTCAACTTTCAAAAGTGAGCTCAAAAGAAATTCCTGCGGAATTTGCATATTGTCTTTCAAAAGTCTAGCGTAGTCTAGACATACCCAAAGAGAAATCTTGACCTTTTATTAATTCTGACCATAAGGGGGAGCAACCATGAATTTAGAACATTAGGAAAGAATAGTGACACGGCTCCTTGGGTGAAGACTGTGCTTTCAAGGGGATGGTGACATAAGTAAAATGAAGTACGTGGGGAGAGGAGAGAGGGAGAAAACATTTTTTACAGGTAGAATTTGTCCTAGGATGGGCAAGTTTGCAAAGTGGTTTACTGAGGTATATAACAGGGTGGCTTTTTCTGTGGGCTGGAGACAATACAGATTAGAAGATGAGCCCCACCTGAAGGGACTCAATACAAAAAAGTAGCAGGAGGGTGTGACTGAAAGAATTAGCTGTCATTTCTAGAGGCAGGAAGCCTGGCAGGAAACAAGAGAAGACACTGTGTGAAACTGGAATTGATCAAAGGCTTTGGGTTGGGGGGAGGTTAGGACTTCTGAGGTAACTTTTAGACAAACTGTAGCCAGCTTAATGACAAATGAATTGAATGACTTAAAATAATTATATCAAATAATTTTAGTGTTAGAAGGGTCATATGGATCATCTAGTTTAACTACCTGCCAAGATGCAGGATTTGTTGTCTCTAAACCATTCAAGATAGAACGATGTCCAGCCTCCTTTTGAAAACCTCCAGTGAAGGATTCTCACAACCCCTCTAGGCCATCTGTTCCCTGGTCCTACTTTGGTCTGAAAAGGTGATTTGAATATATGATGTTCTAAGATGCCCCATGAAGGAAAATAGATGTGGGTAGTGGCCACAGTGCTATATGGACCAACACACACATGTTTTTTTGTCACTGCCAATGTCTCTGCTATCCTTGGTTGCGTGCTACAAAAGCATGTGTGTGGAAGCCATGATCAAATTCATTAATTTGTTAATTTCAGTTGTGTATTGTCTATGTGGGCTGAGGTTGATGACACATTACCACTCATAATGTGTCTGAAGAGGGTGTGAAGAAGTGCTATCCCCCTTCCCTTGTACTATCCTGGAATGGAGAAACAGGGCCTTTGTGTGAATGTTTCCCCCCCTTTTCCATCCCACATATAGGAAGTTTGTTGGAGCCTAAGGGATTGATGCACAACTCTAGCTTCTTACACATTTTTCCAATTCCCAATTTTATTTCTTATGTATAGATCTCTTGTATTGTGTTTGGTGTGCGGTATATGTTTGGGTTATAGTTTGTTAATGTGTCTAATTGTACTGTTTTTGATAATTCATTCACATGTGTGACGATGTGAGAGTTTGTTACATGAGCATGATCTGAGAGTGCAAGAAGAGTGTGACTTGTATTTCAGTTTGGGAGAGAGGTGGCATACTAGAAAGGTAGGGCCACTAAGACAGTATGAAGTTTTCATTAAACATCTTGAAATTCAATTAAAGTGTTTTCACTGTTGCTTAAGAATTGGGGGTGGATGGATGGCAAAAAACTTATATTTTCAATGTTCAACAGTCACAGGTGATCATCAGGAAGTGTTTTTGAATTCATAGTCTTAAAATTTAGAATCTACCTAAACTAACAAACAGATAAACAAACAAATAAATGTGTTGACACTAAATTAAGACAATACCAAAACATTGCATTCAGCTACCAGACTACCAAAAAAAGAACAGCTATTATAGGTCCAGAGTAAAAGAAGAACCAAATGATTCTATGCTACTGCAACTGTGCTGATGCTATATGAATGCACTATTTCCATTGTATACTTCTTGAGCTAAGTGCAACTGGAAATACATTCCCATCAGTTGTGGAAACATAAAGTATGATATAGGTTTATACCTGGCTTTTTAAAAAATTGTTTGTTTGTGTCAGGGGAGACTGGAGGGATAGTCAGAACTATTTAGCTCCTTTAAAATATTCATGTAACTTAAATTAAAATTACATATATTTACTAGAGCAGCATTTCTTAAAATAGGGGAACTCCAAGTTGTCTGTGGGCCCCACTGATTAACTCCTCCCACTTCTCTTCCTCCTTTCCTGGGACTAAGGCAGACTCCTTATCTGCTTTAACTCTGCACAACTCCCGAAAACAATGTCCACGTCCCTGTGGCCCTTAGGCACATGGACACCCAAGGAGGTTTCCTGCATTTCCCCTGCTTGAGTCTTAGCTCTGCAAGTCTCATTGGCTGTGAACTGAAACCAATAGGAGCTGTGGGGGCAGTATCTTTATAGGCTTGAGGGCAGCACACATAGCCTTCCTGGATGTCCATGCACCAAGGAGCCACAGGAACCTTGCAGCCTCTTCCTATAAGCCATAATAAGTGCCACCAGGACCCCACCCCCAACCCCCACCCCCAGCCCAGAGTCCCCTCTCTCACCACAAACATCCTTACTCCCAATCCCAGAGCTCATACTCCCAGCTGGAGCTTTCATACCCTCTGTACTTCAGCCCCTGCCTAGTCCAAAGTCTCCTTAAACACCCAAACTCCATCCCAGAATCCAAACCTCACATCCCACTTATCAATCCAAACACTTGGCACATCCCAGGGCACCCTCCTACACTCCAAACCCTTAATCCCTGCCCCTATCCCAGAGCTTTAAGCCTCAACCAGAGCCAACACCCTCCACACCTTGATCCCCTGAACAGCGTAAGTGTGTGAGGGTGGAGGAGAGTGAATGACAGAGGGAAAGGATAGAGCAAGTGGAGGGCATGGCCTTGGAGAAGGGGTAGGGCAGTGGGTCCCTGAAAAATTTGAAATCAAAATTATGATCCTTGGGTTGCTAAAGCATGAGAAATGCTTTACTAGAGACCTAACTCTGGTTATACTGAAAGTATGTATCTGGTTATATTGAAACACTCCCATTGAATTTATGGAGTATAACAATATTATGACCTATATACATACTTTTCTAACATTTAGATTCCCCCCACCCCTTAACCTTTTTTAATTACTTTTTGATGTGAAAACTGATGTGCTTATATAGGATATTTTCTATAATACATCAGTGGTAATTTTTATATGTGATTTTAAAAAAAATCTCATTTTCTTCTACAAATCAATATCTATAGCCATAATTATGTGAGACATGTAATAGATTTGAGTAACAGTACTCTTGTATTTATAGAGTGTGTTTCAGTACTTTGATTAGATTGCAGATTGTCTGCCTCCAGCTAGTTCACTTTCCGAAAAAAAAATAATTGTACATACGCCAGCAGATGCCACAAATAAGCATGGTAGAGAGCAGTAATAATTCTGAACTACCAAACTGTTATTTCCTACATTTACTTATCCCTTTCTAAGCAGTTTTGTGCAAAGTGCTACAGATGAGCAAAATGTGTAGGAAATAATTAACTCAATACATGCAATCTCTTTTTCTTTTCAAGGAATGTCTGGAAACAAATTGTGATTTTGTCAATTTTTTCATTGCTTGAGTTATTATTTGCAGCACTTTTATTCTGAATATTAATAAAAAAGATTTTGACTATTTGGTAATTAGTATTTGAAATTCATGTCAGCTCTGATTGGTTAAATGTTATTTTTTTCTGTACCTTGAATGACCAAGTTTGATTCTGCAGTCATCAATGTGAATGTTAACATTACCATTGATCAAGATCATGCCTATAGTCAGGTCCGCACCCTGGACTAGCTGAGTGGATTTTGAATTCCTCAGGGAAAGGTAGCATAGAAACTAGGGAATTGTATAAAACCTTGCATAAGATATTACTCCTAGAAATATCAGTTTGCATGCTACTCTGCTGGTATTGTGCAAAGAAAGGGGAGACCTCTCAGATACAAACAATGTAGGAGTTTCAGAAGTTAGGAACTCCAAGAACTTTGCACTCCAACCTGGATCCTACTGGCAGCCAGTGATGCTTTAAGGACACTGGTGTTAATGTGCTCTCTACTTAATAAGCAGAATGTAGCTCTAAGGAAGGTGCATTGCAAGAGTGTAATTGAGGTGACAAAGCAGGGCATCAGTACAGCAAGATTTGATTCAAAAATAAAAGTTCACAATCTGCTTACCTGGCATGGATGAAAACAATTGCTTTTTGACATTGACATTCTTCAGGCATCCAGCAGCCACCTACCTCAGGTTTTATAGACCCTCTAAATAGCAATAGTGATTCTCAAATAATGGCTGCATCCCCTTAGGATATGTCTACACAGCAACTAGTCAGTCATGTGATGATTCAGACTGCAAGATTGTTTCATTACAGTGTTGACTTCTGGGTTCAGTCTGGAGCTTGACTCTGGGGCACTGCCAACTACAGGCATATGGTTGCTGTGTGGACATACCCTCTGTCAGGAGTTTTGGGTAAGCTATCCTCACAACCAGGCATGGCCTTATATTACCTAATTTGAATTCTCCACAGCCATTGGACTGGTTAGTAAAATAGAGATTTTTTTTCTTTGCAGAAAAGTTTGATGACCTATTTAACATATTCATTATATTCTTAGTGTTATGGATTCAGTTTTCAGGGTATAATTTTAGAGTGAACTACTGACTGTGAAAAGTTCCATTTCAATAGCAAAATCAGTTGGTATGTCAAGACAGACTCTCCCCTCTAATTGCTTGGTTTGTACACTATGTTGTATAAAATGAGGAGAGAAATAAAACAAAACTTATTTTGTCAGGCCAAAGGGTAAAAATCTGCATAAATTGGTAGCCGAAGAGAAGTTATAGCAGCACAGAAATAAATCAGTAACATTATCATTCCATTTTCATTCTTTTCTTTGTTTTGTGCTGCAGATTTCATCTTTTGAAATCCTGCTTAAGACTCTTTTTAGCCATGTTGGTCCCAGGAATCCAAAACTTTGTCCAAACCATGGAAACTGCCATAGTTACTAGGGCAGCTTCTCAGTATGAAACAAATGACATAACATGAAACAAATGATATACCTGAGGTAAACTAATGATATTTTCATCCTCTGGATGAAATTTCATCCTCTGTCATAAATTAACATTACAGTTTCAACAACACCTGCCCATTAAACTCTTTCTGCAACAATTCTACACTAATATCAATTTCCTGGACACTACAATCAGCTTCAACAATTAAACCCTACAGATAGCCACATACAATAAATGCACAAATCAACAAATTTACCTTCATAGATCTAAACTAAAAGTAGTCACACTAAGCAAAATAGGAAATCTGTTATCCCTACAGCCAGGTACTCAGGTACCACAGAGTATGTTCAAAGGAAAAAGTCTGGGATATATACATTAACATACTCAAAATTTCCTTCACCAAACAAAGACACTCCTCCAAAGACATGAAACACATCATGGAATGGGCAAGCCAAATACACCAAGAGGATGTTCCTCAAAACAGAAATGAATCTCCCTCTGACTTGTAGCACATAGGAACAACTTAGCTTCATAGTTTTACTTAGCAATATTATAAGAAACCTATAGCTCTGTCCTGTAAGATATTGCTTTGAGCAGGTGAACATAAATAAAGCATAGCCTATGATCTTTAGCATAGATAAAGTGGCCCAACAGTCATCCTAGATTTTGATAAGTTAAGAGAAGCTTGCTTAACAGAATAATTGACATGAAATGAGATTAGGCAACCACAGGAATGCTGAACTAATACTAAGCATGGGTATTTTCAAATAGGATCATTGGCAGTTGTCTAACCACAGATTTGCTTTAGCAATCTTTGATGTATTTGGGTATGTCTACACAGCAAAGTTATTTCGAAATAACAGTAGTTATTGGTAGTACCCAGGAACTGCATAAGAAAAATCCTGCACAAAGGTAATGAGTCCTTTACCCTGCAGCTATTATCTATCATCTGCTTTCAAGCACTGAGGCTGTGTACCATCAGACCTATTTGGCATGCTAGACACAGGGCTCGTCCTTTGTCTCTTACCAACCTTCAAGAAAAGGGTGAGAGTATAAATGTCTACAAGCATGCAAACGGATGGCCTAATTCTCTATTAATTCTATTTACTTATATGGTTTGGAATTAGTCTTTATTAATCTGATTAGTAAAAGTGTTTCATGTGGTGTTTTGCTCCCCGTGTAAGCATTCCAGCCGAATACCTTGTGGTTCCTCATAAGATATGGAATCTGTTAGCTTCCATTCTGTTGTGTCTGATTCAAGGACAAGAATCCAATTGGCAAAACTTATAGGATTTCATAGTCCTAATTGTCACCTCCCAACTAACACTGGAGTAGTATAAGGGGCCTACAATCAATCAAATATTGCTTCCATCCCGTGACCTTTAAAGCCCTGTCCACTTGTCACCCTAAGACCTGACCCCTGGGGCATTACTTCCAGGGTCAAGACTGACACATGACAAGAAACAAGGTGATGACCTCTCTAACAATTTCTTCCATTGTGTTCTCTGCAAATCAGTTCTTGCCCCCACAGGACCTTCTCAAGAGCAGATTTATCCAAGTGGGGGTAATTCTGGTCATGTAATCCTTCTAGGACCTACTTCCACTGTCCTCTACTAATTGCCATGGGTTTCAGCTGCAAAGAACTACCACAAGAGCATATGGGAACAAACAGGGTAGGTTTTGGGGTGGGAGGATCTGCCCAGAAGACAATTGAGTGATCCCCCTATGAACTTACTCCCACCTTCCATCAATTGGAACAGGTTTCAGTCCCCTAAGGCCTTCTCATATGGGAAACATATAATGATTGGAATATGTGTACTGCACATGTCTAGGCCAGAACCCTCTGATCTCTGGACCTCAACTGTTGCCTGACCAGAAGCACCACCAATGGGAGTTCCAATACCATGCAGAAGAGCCCATCTCATTCCAAGAGCATATTTCAGAAATCATGGAAATGCTGAGAGGAAACATTGACTACTTCACCATTCCCATGAGAAATTCAGAATTTGTTTTAGCTCTAAGGGCCTTGGAGCTCTTGTGGAAAAAAAGCACAACATTAATGACAGTTCTGAGGAGGAAGAGGAAGGAGTGGCTGAGGGGAGCCTCTTGGCCCAACCATTGATGGCTATGACCTCGAATCACAAAAGTTCTTAAAGAAAATGGCCCCTTGTTGTGTACTCTTGGGAGTGACTCAAAGACAAAGTGATCAGAAAAGACGTTGCTCAGGTAAATGAATGATTAAGAAGTGATGGTTGAAGATGATGCGTAAAGGGGTAGGAGCCAAGCCACAAAAACAAGCAGTATGAGCTTACAATTTCTCTTTTTCTGAAAATTTCTCAACAGCACAATGATGCCTTTGCAGAGGACCCAGAGGCCCTGGACAACATTGCATCAGACAGTGAAGATAAACTGGGTTTTTCTTGGTTTTGCTCAACACTGATACAAATCACTGAAGAGGACATTGAAGATGACAGTTATGTGGAGTTTAGGAGTAGGTTTCGCATTGAACTAACTAATTCAGTGGCACCTCATGAAGGTAAAACATTCATTCGGTCTATTGTACATGTTGCTCTTTATGCTGTTCTTAATCACTGTTTTAGGGAAAAGGTTTTCAAGGATTGTGAGGACTGACTCATAGAGGTTCTAGCCCAAAAGCACCATGACTGTATGGCTTGAACATCAGCAGTAATAAAATGAAAGCTCCAAGGCCTGTGTGCTGAGCTGTGTAGAAAGCTTAATAAATACTATTATTGCCATAGGTTATGCTATTCAATGTCTGTGCTTAACTCAAGAAAAATTAGCAAGAAGGGTGTGTGACACTCTATAGCCTGGGGGGGAAGCACCTTGTAGCAACTCCCCTCCCCGTATTCCTCATTTGTCCCCAGGTGGAGTATCCATGGCAATTGTCCAGCAAGGGAGATACAATGAAATCATTCACCTGAATAAGGCCACACCAGGGCATTGCTCAACTTTGCCTGGAAACTCAGTAATGTCCTCAGACATGCCTGGATTTGTGCTTCCCAATCACATGAACTAACAGTTTAAAAACCAAAGACAGGAGTCCATATTTTTTCCTCTTTGGCAGCTCTCAGGTCTGGTGTTCTGCAGCCCCACCCCTTCCATCTTCCACCCTTACCCCTTCCACCTGGTTCCCTGCCCTTTCTGGGGCATGCAACTGGGCCCCCCTCATACACTTTCCTGGGAGCCCAGGGTGTCTGTCAGCCCCAATGGATGTTGGGATCCTCATGCAGTTGTGCTAAGTGATAACAGCATATATAGGGGTTGCTGCTAGTCACTATCAAGACAGTCCCAGCTAGAGAGAGTTAAGGAGGCACACCTGTCTCACAGGTCCCAGGCTGCTCCTTGGGGGGATCCAGTGAAAGAGGGTGCAATTTGGTCAAGATCCTGAGAGAGTGTTAAAGAAAATGAGCAAACCAGAGGATGCCTGCTTCGGGCATTATAGTGACAATTTGTTCCACACAAAAAGTTATAAAATCCCACTTAGGGAAAAGACTATTTGAAAGAAATCTAAAAGGATTAAGTTAGAGAATGGTGAAATGTCAGAGAATGGGGAGAACATCATATAAAACTTGGTAACTGTAAATAAAAAATATATATTAAAAAGGAGTTTTGACTACTTGTCTTTCTGTTAGAAGGTCTTTATGGCCCTTAAATAACATAAAAGTTTTGATGGAACGCCTTGGTTTGTTTCCAAGTGGCTATATGTCTTTTAAATAAAAATAGTTTGTGAGAACCTAGCTCTTATGTCTTTGTGTAAAATGGACCCACTGACACAGCAAAAAGTTGAAATATGTGCACTAGAATCTTCTCGGGGAAAAACAACAACAAAAAGAGTTTAAAATGAAAACAACAAGAGAAAAGTTTATATCTAAAACAGGGATGTTTGAGACATCCTGTTGAGATGATGGTTTAACCATATTCCCACTGAATAGCAAGAGAGACTATTGCCTCAGTCTGTAGGTCTAGAGGTGATTATTCACCCTTGTTTCCATCAGAGTTAAATATATTAGTGATTGGTAATTAAATTTTATGTTCATACACGCAAATAATGGTTCAGACACACACAATAATGGAGGTGTGTGAACAGGGATGGTGAGCTCTGATTAATATTAAATGAAAAAAAAACCCCTCAGAAGAATGCTTTTGGAATAGAAAGCTACTGAACAACTGAAATATAACCCTAGGAGTTTGTAAAAGGCTATTAGACAGTTTAAATAAAACCTCAGAAGTTTGCTGAATGCTATGGGCTGGTCTTTCTAGCAGCTCAAAGCCATTACAAGTTTAATATAATATTTTTACAAAAATAAACAAGGGTCTAACTCAAAACTGAAATGTTACAAGGTTTTACAAACCTCCACCGTATTTTATAAAATAAACATTTCTGTCTAAGAACAACCAAACATTTAAAAGATCTGGGTAGTCATAGAGTGTTGCTCATACATCCATTTTATTTAAAAATACTTTAAGCATAAAATAAAGATGTTTGAAACAAAAATAAATGCCTTAGGTATCTAATAATTAAGAGTTGTGATGATCAGATTAACTTGCCAACTACAGACTTTGAAGTTTATTTGAAGCAAAGGTGGTTTTAAAAACCTCAGGTATTTGGAGACTGTTGTCTTAAAGGAGAAACTTGAACAGAATAGTTGCTGGACTTCAAGTCAAGGCATGTTGCTTAATTTATTTATTTATTTATTCAAAGTTTGTTTTAATGTTTAAACTGTGAGTTATGGGGTCTATGCAAGACATAGTTGTGAGTTCCTTAAACTACTGGGGTTTTTACTCTGAAAAATGAGATGTGTCCTCAAATCAGAGGGTCTGGCGTAGACAAATGTACTACTCCTGTTTCAACTTTTAAATGTTTGCTTTCTCAGATGGCCTAAGGTTCCTGAAACATGCTCCAATTGATAAAGGTAGAGGAGGTTCTTCAAGGGGTCACATTAACCTCTTTCAAGTGGACCATCCCATGCTGGAACCTGGCCTATTCGATCTACTCCTCTCTTGGTGAGTTTCTCTACATCTGAAATCTATGCCTATTGGTAGAGGAATGTGGGAGGAGTCATTAGAGGCATCACATAACCAACTTATGGACAGATCCCCCAGCCACAGAACTCCACCTGATTAGTCAAATATACTCTTGGAGTGGTGCTACAGGAGCAAGACCCAAACTGATTAGCAGAAAGCAATGGAAGGAATTATTTGTCTCTTGTTTCTGGTCATGTGTCCATCTTGAATCTGGAAGTATTACTTCAGGAAGCAGGCCTTCAGTGACACATGGGTGCAGCTTGACTTGTCAAGATGTGGAGCCAAAGTTGGACTGATAGCAGGTCTTTTATTTTACTCAGTGGAACCCATATAGATACCAGCAAACAGTTACAATCCCTACTCAGTGAGAACCACATTCTGACAAACTCTTTCCTGAACTTTGACTTCTGGCCTTCAAGCAACCTCCCAACCTCACCAAACTCAGTAGTAGCAGCAAACTCTGACAGACCAGAGCATACCTGCTCACAGTTGCATCAGAAGCCTCCAGAAAGTAGATATAAAATCTACAAACAGAATTCCGCTCTGACAATGCACACCTTTAACACTACCCTTCAAGAGCCATGGATCCTACATAGGCCTATCACAACATATAGCATATCTCATCTAGTGCACGAAATGCTCCAACACCTATGTAGGTGAAAAAGAAGACAATCACTACACTTTGGATTGAACTCACACAAGAAAATGATTAAAAAACCAAAAAAACTCCTACACTTGTGGGTGAGCACTTTTCACAAAAGAATAACTATATTTGACCTATCAGTCCTAATCCTCAAAGAAAACCTGACAACACTTTCAAATGACGAGTCTGGGAGCTTAAATTAATAACTGTGCTAGATACAGAGGCATTGGATTTCTGACATTATAATACTTTGTAACCCATTAACCTTCCTTTTTTGTCCTATGATTGCAGAGGTATTAAAGGACCTCTTCACCTTGAATTGTGTCTTAGAATATGTGCTAACTACCTATACTAAATAGTCTGTCCCACCTTTTATTTAGCTGTGACACACAGAGTACTTCTCCCAGAGCTGAAGAAGAGATCTGCATAGCTTGAATTCTTGTCTCTCTTACCATTAGAAATTGGCCCAACAAAGAATTTTTCAGACCTTGGAGATGGACAATAATTTACATAGAAAAATTCCAAAGTTTTGAGATTAATTCTGTAATGTCATCACCCTAGTCCCACTCAGAACACTAAGAAAAGGGATGCTACAGGGAAAGAGGAAGGAATTGATGATGAGGAGATAACTCTCTAGTTTTCTTGACCAGGATCTACTTGACACCAAGATGAGGCTAATGGGACAATGACTTTTTTTCCTTCCAACTAACCACACCTCACAGGCAGCAATTTATGAAGTTTTTTTCCATTAAAATGTTTGCATTTGTGTTGCTTATTCTAAACTCTCTGCTTTGTCATGTTATATAAGAGACATTGTGACATTCTGGAGGAATCTGGGAGCAATAATGATTAATCTTCATTCAGGGTCAAAAAAATCCATTAAGTGTGTCATCAGTAAATTTTGCACTCCAAAGGCATGCAGAAACCATAAATATTTTTTAATGTTTTAGGAAGAAAATTCAGTGTCATAATAAAAGATTACATTAGCTCTGTTGTGAGGGACTTTTCAGAAACCAAGAACAATTTGTTTAATGTTTTGGTGCAATAACTTTTTTAACTAGCAAATTAAAAGAACTATTATTTGTCTCATTCAATATGAGCTTATATGCAATTTTCACACACCAGCATCAATTTGGAATGGTCAGTGCATTTTTATAAGGTCAGAAACTGAATATTGTGCCTATTCCATAATCTTCTTGAATTACAAAACAGAAGAAAATCTCGTCAAGTCTTTTCTGAGTCTGCAGTGATTTGAACACAATAACGAGACAGAAAATTCTGTTAAAAGTGTTAGACAAACCCCCAGAATCTTTCCACTCCATGTTCAGGATACCTAAGAAATCTGAATTTAAACTTACTATTCTCCCTCAAGTACCTTCTTCATTACAGTGACAGTTTGCAGTAATCACTGTCACTGTGATGCATTGTTAATTGACATATGCTACGATAAAACAAGAAATTCTTACGAGAAGTAAGCAAGTATATACATAATTATAAAAAAGAAGAATAACAGTTCAACGTATTTCGATACATTTGTACCCCACATTCTCTTTTGATACTGAAAAAATACTTTTATGCTAAATTTATTCTACTTCCCCCAGCAAAAAAACTAAGAGGAATATCCAGCTATACGAGAACAATTTTCATGAATGCACCAGGAAAAAGTATGTTACCAGAACTGTATAGTTTCCTGAAGGGAAAACATGCAGTATATGTGGTAAGATACAGCACTGTGAAATTATTATCAGATTATTATCAGATTATTAATAATAATAATAATAATAATAATAATAACATTACAGGCAAAAAATGCAGGAGCAGAGTTCTGAACAACAGTTACTCCAAAAGATATACAGATGAAAAATATACATTTATACTAGAAGCCCCCACACCTACCCAAGAAAGAAGCTTTGAAGTTACAGATTTATGACAGAGCTTTAAAGGTTTATAAAATCAAGAATTACTCATAAAATTATAAACAAGTCATGAGAAACTACAACTTAGAAAGAGGTTTTAGTATCTTCTGCATTGTCAAGCAGGATGGAGAGCCTGGCTTCTACCATTCTAATCTAGTGTATTGCAGATACTCCAGATGCTTTGCAGTATGGACTGAACATGATCCCAGGGAATGAGACTCTGCTACCTAAACTAACAGGTTACGTCTACACTGGCATGATTTTCTACAAGAACTCTTTTGTGGAAGAGTTCTTGTGGAGAGCGTCTACACTGGCATGTGCCTTTGCACAAGAGATGTACTTTTGCGCAAGAGCATCCATGCCTGTGTAGACGCTCTCTTGTGCAAGAAAGCTCTGATGGCCATTTTAACCATAGGGCTTTCTTGCGCAAGAAATTCATGTTGCCTGTCTACACTGGCCTCTTGCGCAAGAACAGTTGCTCAAGAGGGCTTATTCCTGAGCGGAAGCATCATAGTTCTTGCGCAAGAAGCACTGATTTCATACATTAGAACGTCAGTGTTCTTGTGCAAGAACTCGTGGCCAGTGTAGACAGGCAGCAAGTTTTGGCGCAAAAGTGGCTGCTTTTGCGCAAGATCGCACCAATGTAGACACAGCCACAGACTCTTAGCCAGGGCTGTAACATGCTCAATAATCTCTAATTGCCCCAGATAGGTATGGCTTACGGTTATTTATGTCTGTTCCTTGCTCAACAATCAACCCAGAACCCTTTTTTACCGGATTAAACTGCTGCTGGTTGATGAGTTTGTTTTCCGCTATTATCTGATACTATCCACCTGCATAGCACATGCATGCTTAGTTGAATTTGGGCTATTAATTTGCCCTATGTTCTGTTAGACTATATACAGTCTAACAGAAATTTGTGTACAATGTTTGTATTATTTTTAAGTTTATTTTACAGTCCCAATTTTGTTTGCAGCATGAATAATAGTTTCAGATTCAGCCTGAAGTTGCTGGGGAAGAGTCTCTCTGAAAGAAGTAGAAGAAAAGGATAAGAGGCCAGTAAGAATAACTATGGAAAAAGGCTTTAAACATCCAGATAAAATGATATTGCGAGATAGACAAGACAGACAACCTTACTTAAATCCAGGTTAAAATGTAGAGGCTCAGTTCTATTTTTCTGTTAGATTGTATGTATGTATGTATGTATGCAAGTATTTTTTTAAAGTAACTATAAAGTAACATTAAGTCACTGTGCTATTTGTCTGAGCAGTCCTTATCATGGATGATATAAGTCACTGAATTTCTTACTGATCCCAATCAGGTGTACTGATCAAAGAAAGTACAAAAATACATAGTATGAAGTCTTTCAGTATTTAAATGATTCTTCCCTTACTAATTCTTTGTAATAGTCTAGTGCAGAATATTTCATGTAACCAGCATAATACGTACTGAAGGTCAATAATACAGAAGTTTCACCAAATGGTCTTAACCCAATGGCTTCAAGGAAAAAAAAGAATAATTCACTTTTAATCCATGACCTTCAACTTTTGCCCTTACTTCACAAGTTATAGAATCCTGAAGACCTCAGACAGTGTTCCTCCAGGAACACATTTTTATTGCTGATATTATATGAATGTATATTAAACACAGGGGTGTGACAGTGAACCCCTTCAATTATTTTTATGGAACACAGCATTCTGATCTTTCATATCATCACACAACCATGAAATAGGGTTTATGAGAAGACTGCACACACAATGAAATATGAATTTACAGAATAGCTTGTAGCAAATAATTGAAGCACAATATAACTCCTAAGTTCACCATTATGTAGCTACCAATACTTTAGTTAAGTTGATGATTGGGTTTCACTTTAGGTGTTTTGTTTTACAAAGAAATGTTCTAATATTGTTCTCTTGTCTGTAGTTTTGTTGATAGGATAACTCTTTAATTCAGAAGTGCTGAAAAGTATTTGAATCTTTGCCATTATACAATACATTTGAAGGTCTTTTCTCCCCCACCCATGGTTCTTATTGGTAATTTCAGATAGATAGATAGATAGATCAGAGCTGAGGAACCTCCAACAAATGGCCCACACATGGTTCATCAGGTTTAGCCACTGGTAGGCCACCAGACATTTTGTTTACTTTGGCAGGCACAGAGCCTCATAGATCCCTTTAGATGGAAATGGTAAACTACAGCTACTCGGAGCTGGGAGCAGATGTGCCTGAAGATGCACACAGTGTCAGGCAGCCAAGATTCACCACCCGTTGGATAGATAGATAGAAACTTTACACAAGCCTTCCTTATGTAACATGAGCAAGACTTCAGGGGGTAGCTGAGTTGGTCTGTATGGGATTAACTTAAATAACTCTGGTCATCTGAAGAAGTGGGCTGTGCCCACGAAAGCTCATGTTACCATCTGCATGTTTTGTTAGTCTATAAAGTGCTACCAGACCATTTGATGTTTTTTAAGTTTATGATCAAGACTGTAATTTTATATCATTTGTCTTTCTTGTGTGGCGCACAGTATTAATTATGACATTTTCTGTCACGATGTGTAATGCGATAGAGGCAACAAATCAGATTGATCATTTTCAAAATGCAAGGTTTCATACGGGACACTAAACTAAAACTAGAAACAAAAAAGCTAGGTTACATTTAGCGACTTACTGTATGTACCTTTTGGAAGAGACTATTACTTGTTCTCACTACTCAAAGCCCATTTTCTAAGACACTTGCTGTTAGGTCTCCTTTTTTCTCAAAGTATAGTACAAAACAATGCCAATATTATTGATAAACAGAAAGCCAATTTTCCTATGCTATCTGAGTCCTGTACTAGTTAAATTACAGGAAGGGAGTATCTTTCCATGAATGTATATATAGCAAAATATTTTTGAAAAAAATTGAATTTGACTTTACATGGAGAACTGGAATAAATATTAAAAATACTGCTTGAAATATCTGTTGGGTAAAGAGAAATGTTTGTAATAAAATGCCCTGATAACACATAGTCTTTTGTATTAACCTGTCTAATGCTGGTCTACAGAAAAGAAAAGAAAAATCACCTTTACACAAAACATATAGTAAAAAATAAAGACACAGTTAAGCTTAGTGATGACTTACAAAGAGGTTTGAACATGTTATAAATATATATGTAAAATCTGGTACTTGGATACTTTTATCCTCACTGATTCTTAAACAAGAGACACTCTCTCAAATTATTTGTCATGAATTTGCACTCCCTGCCAATAATACTTCTGTGTAATGTTTTTATTAGAGCATTTTCAGGATTGCCATGCATGGAACTTTCACAACTCTGAAGAGGACAAGGCAAGTGAAATTACTGTGGGACTGTTAGACTCCTTTCTGAAGCATACAATCTGGTCCTACAGCTGTGTGTGGTCAGTTTAGGAAATGGCTGTAGATTATGTTATATTGATCCATTCTCAGGATGATTATTAGTGTCTGGATGGCTTTTTAGTGATGGGACAGTGTATCCTATGTGTTTAAAAAGTATATGCTTGCTCATTTACTTAATTAGCAGTGAAGGTTACGCAAATTATTCTTAAAACATTAAATATGTGTTTGCATAGATACTATAAGAACATAACATAAGAACATAAGAACGGCCGTACTGGGTCAGACCAAAGGTCCATCTAGCCCAGTAGCCTGTCTGCTGACAGTGGCCAGCACCAGGTGCCCCAGAGGGGGTGGACCGAAGACAATGATCAAGCAATTTGTCTCCTGCCATCCATCTCCAGCCTCTGACAAACAGAGGCCAGGGACACCATTTCTATCCCCTGGCGAATAGCCTTTTATGGACCTAACCTCCATGAAATTATCTAGCTTCTGTTTAAACTCTGTTATAGTCCTAGCCTTCACAACCTCCTCTGGCAAGGAGTTCCACAGGTTGACTACACGCTGTGTGAAGAAGAACTTTCTTTTATTAGTTTTAAACCTGCTACCCATTAACTTCATTTGGTGTCCTCTAGTTCTTCTATTATGGGAACTAATAAATAACTTTTCTTTATTTGCCTTCTCCACACCACTGATGATTTTATATACCTCTATCATATCCCCCCCTCAGTCTCCTCTTTTCTAAACTGAAAAGTCCCAGTCGTTTTAACCTCTCCTCATATGGAACCCATTCCAAACCCCTAATCATTTTAGTTACCCTTTTCTGAACCCTTTCCAAGGCCAAAATATCTTTTTTGAGGTGAGGAGACCACATCTGTACACAGTATTCAAGATGTGGGCATACCATAGTTTTATACAGGAGCAGTAAGATATTCTGTGTCTTATTTTCTAACCCTTTCTTAATAATTCCTAGCATCCTATTTGCCTTTTTGACCGCCGCTGCACACTGTGTGGAAGTTTTCAGGGAACTATCCACGATAACTCCAAGATCTCTTTCCTCATTTGTCATAGCCAAATTAGCCCCCATCATACTGTACATATAGTTGGGGTTATTTTTCCCAATGTGCATTACTTTACACTTATCCACATTAAATTTCATTTGCCATTTTGTTGAGCAATTGCTCAGTTTGGTGAGATCTTTTTGGAGTCCCTCACAGTCTGCTTCTATCTTGACTATCCTAAACAGTTTGGTATCATCCGCAAACTTTACCGCCTCACTGCTTTACCCCTTTCTCCAGATCATTTATGAATAAGTTGAACAGGATTGGTCTCAGGACTGATCCTTGGGGGACACCACTAGTTACCCCTCTCCATTCTGAAAATTTACCATTTATTCCTACCCTTTGTTTCCTGTCTTTTAACCAGTTCTCAATCCATGAAAGGACCTTCCCTCTTATCCCATGGCAATGTAATTTACGCAAGAGCCTTTGGTGAGGGACCTTGTCAAAGGCTTTCTGAAAATCTAAGTATACTATATCTACTGGATCCCCCTTGTCTGCATGTTTGTTAACCCCTTCAAAGAACTCTAAAGATTAGTAAGACATGATTTCCCTTTACTATATGCTATTTGATTAAACAAACCCTCTGAATTTGTATTGGACACAGCACAATATTTGCCTCAGATATTCTAAATTTGGACAATTGTCACCAGATCTACTGTCTCTACGTGCAGTAAGTGTTAAACCTGAAAGCATGAGTTAAAAGGGCTGACCATGGATCAAGTAGGGCCTGACAAGGAAGGAAACAGGGTCTTTTCCTCTCAGTGAACAAAGGCTGGCTAGAATCAGGGAAAGGATTTGGACTGCTAGCAGAAAGAGCAGTCCTGAAGGAATATCTTACCCAGAGAACATAAGACAGTTGGAAAAGAAACTGGTAGGAAGTGACTCTGCCCAGGAATCTGCCCAGGAGTCTGTGCCCTGATAGAGGAAGCTGCAGTGAAGTCATGGAGAAAACTCTCCTTCAACAGAACAAGCAGAGTGGCAGAAATTGCCAAGGAAGTCCACAGTGAACCTGGAGAAGAGGCTTAGAAAGGCTATGTCTGCAGTCTACAACTCAGATCCCTCCAATGCGTTTTACACAATCTACAACCCATCTTAAGAACATAAGAATGGCAGTACTGGGTCAGACCAAAGGTCCATCTAGCCCAGTATCCTGTCTGCCGACAGTGGCCAGCACCAGGTGCCCCAGAGGGGGTGGACCGAAGACAATGATCAAGCAATTTGTCTCCTGCCATCCTTCTCCAGCCTCTGACAAACAGAGGCCAGGGACACCATTTCTATCCCCTGGCTAATAGCCTTTTATAGACCTAACCTCCATGAAATTATCTAGCTTCTCTTTAAACTCTGTTATAGTCCTAGCCTTCACAGCCTCCTCTGGCAAGGAGTTCCACAGGTTGACTACACGCTGTGTGAAGAAGAACTTTCTTTTATTAGTTTTAAACCTGCTACCCATTAACTTCATTTGGTGTCCTCTAGTTCTTCTATAATGGGAACTAATAAATAACTTTTCTTTATTCACCCTCTCCACACCACTCATGATTTTATATACCTCTATCATATCCCCCCTTAGTCTCCTGTTTTCTAAATTGAAAAGTCCCAGTCGCTTTAACCTCTCTTCATATGAGACCCATTCCAAACCCTAAAACATTTTAGTTGCCCTTTTCCGAACCCTTTCCAAGGCCAAAATATCTTTTTTGAGGTGAGGAGACCACATCTGTACACAGTATTCAAGATGTGGATGTACCATATTTTTATACAGGAGCAGTAAGATATTCTGTGTCTTATTTTCTATCCCTTTCTTAATAATTCCTAACCTCCTATTTGCCTTTTTGACCGCTGCTGCACACTGTGTGGAAGTTTTCAGAGAACTATCCACGATAACTCCAAGATCTCTTTCCTGCTCTTGGAAAATGATCCCTCACTCTCAGAGGCCTTAGGAGAAAAACCTATTCTTGCTTACAGACAATCCCCTAACCTGAAACTTATTCTTTCTGATAACCATGCCACACAACCACATCATAAACCTCCAGGAACCCAGCCCTGCAACCAGAAAAGATGCCAACTCTGCCCACATATCTACACTGGCAAATTCATCACTGGAGCAAACAACATAAGCCACAAAATCAAAGGGTCATTTGACTGTACATCCAGTAATTTGATCTATGCCAACAAATGCCAGCAGTGCCCCACTGCTATAAATATTGAACAAACCGGATGGTCTCTGTGGGAAAGAATCAATGGACACAGATCAGATATACGTAAAGGGAATATACAGAAGCGTGTTGGTGAGCATTTCAGCTTGCCTAACCACAGTCTGACAGACCTGAAAGTAGCTGTCTTGTCACAAACCAGATCTACAAGCCAAATACACAGAGAAGCCTTGGAATCCCAGTTCATCCACAAATTCAATTCACATGCTAATGGACTCAGTCGTGGTATGGGCTGGTAGGGACTTTACCTACTTAATAACCACCGAAGGTGCTAACAGCTCCCTGAGTGGTATCCTTCCTGTTTTAGGAATCTATCTATTGACTTTGATTTTTATCTGCTTAGGTTTAAGTACCCATTCTCCAGATGCTTAATGATGCTCTGTCTCCCACCCCCCTCCCATATTCTTTCTCTCCCTCCTCCCCTTCCCCTCTCCTATTTATTTCCAGTTTTCATACCCCCAACTCATAACTGCGGTCATCTGAAGAAGTGGGCTGTGCCCACGAAGGCTCATGATACCATCTACATGTTTTGTTAGTCTATAAAGTGCTACCAGACCATTTGTTGTGAGTTTAAAGTGTAGTATAGCTGTGTCACCATGGGTAGCATCAACAGAGGCAAAACTGAACTGTTTCAAGCACAAACCTGACTGAAACTAGAAAGTACGTATTTGACAAGCCTCAGCCTTGCTGCCACTTCCTGTGTCACCATGGCTGCACTGTTATTGACATACTATCTTGATGAGAGCTGATGCAAATACCTGTATAATACCACAGGAATCAAACTCCTACTTTGTAGTGTGGAATATCCAGAGATCAGAGTTGAAATGTCGGGAGTCTGAAAAGAGGCTGAAATAAAGGCCAAACACAGGGAAAAATAAGAAGGAATCCAGGGACACAGCTTTATATTAATGTAAAGTCTTGACTGACAATTCAAGAGTCCCTGGAGCAGAATCCAATACAGAGTTCCCCTACCAACCTATTAAGGAAGGTGAAGAGGACCTCTTACCCTCAACGAGGAGCAATATTGAAACCCCCTGTCACCAGGCGTAAGGACTAATGAATCCAGACTTCGATCAGTGGTCTAAGATGAAGCTGAGGTCTATTGGTCATTGAGCTATTAGTTTACAGAAGTGTCGGGGCTCTAGGGGCACGTCTACACAGCAGGGCTTAACTCCAAATAAGCTGTGCAAATTGAGCTATGTCAATTGCATAGCTTATTTGAAAATAGCTGATTTCAAGTTTTGGTGCTGTCTACATAGTACTTATTTCAAAATAGAGCACTCTTTCTCTGACTTCCCTTACTCCTTGTACAATGAGGGTTATAGGAGTTGGAGTAAAAAGTCCTCCAGTTTGACAATATTTCAACATTTTGCTGAAATAACGGCTGGATGTGTATACGCGGATGATGTTATAATGCTAGTTATTTCAAAATAATGTTGCTGTGTAGACATAGGCTATGAGACCCACCGAGTGATCTGAGCTGAAAGAAGCAGACCATTGCAGGGCTAGAGTGGCTGTCAGCAGGAAGCACAGAAGGAAGGGCCTCTGCTATTCCACACCCATTCACCAGATGAGATGTAGGTTTATATGTAGATTATTTTAATGATTTAGAAAAGTCTAGTATTCAAAACCGTAGATTTGCCATCTTTGAAAATCATATTGTCATATTTTAAGTTTGAATCTTTAACCATATGGATGGTTACTATTACTACTACTATTATCATCAACTATTTTGGTTCTGAACAAGGCAGTTAATAATCTCTTAGTATCCTATTTTAAACATTTGTCAGAAGATTTTCCTACATTCATAGTGTAACAAAACAACAAAAATGAAAGCAGCAACAAGAACACAATAATAATAATTTTCAAGGAATAAGGTCAAAGAAATATTCTATAATATTCAAATGAGAAGATTATAGTGAGGGGCAAAAGGCATACATTGCTATTTAAAATAGGGGTTAAGTGGTTCTTTCTATGAAGGTGGCTATCCTAATACCAGCTTAAAGGGGAAACAGCAAAGTTTTATATAAAATATAAAATTATGATATGATACAATATAGAACATATAAAATGTAAACAATTAAAGAATCCGATTTAAAAGATTAAATGTAATTATGTAGTTTATGCAGTGGCTGCCATTAGCAAGTAGATATTGCTAGCAATTTAAAACAGCCATTTTACTATAGTAACAACAGTGGAATTACATGGTAGTTCAGATATCACTAGAGCTAGCTATTGAAAATTATGCCTTTTTAATGGAAACAACAGTAATTTTTATTTTTATTTGACTATTTTAATTGGACCCCACATAGATTATTAAGGAATGATTCTTATTGTGCTTTCAGGCAAATACACTTGTATATTTAAGATCACAAAGGTAGAATGTGTCCAGCAATCAGCCACAACTGAAAGTACTAAGCTACCTAAAACCATGGAGTGTTTACAATGGAAAAAGTTATCAAGTACATTTGTTGATCTTTTATATAGAAGGAGTTTATCAGGTGCTAATAAAGAGACTCAAAGACAATATAATTGTCTCTGTATTTCTTCTTTGCACCAGAGAGGTACCAATCAAATGTCAATTAAAGTTAATAGAAAAAGCTCCCTTTGACTTCACAAGTGAGAAAAAATTGACAATGGGTAATCATGTCAGCAAGAGTACCATGACTTCCTCTACATTACTACCATGAATAACAACTTGTCCTAAGGGAGACCATGAATAGCCCAAGAATTTCAGGAAACTACATAGAAACTCTGAATGCGGGTAATCACTTTAAATTCACAGTGACCCCTTACGTTACATTTGCTGATATTACCCTTTAAATACAATTTGTGATAGTTCTTCCTTCTTTGAATAGGGTATATGATCATATACTGCAAATGATATAATTGTGAAAGCAATAAACAGGCTGAAGGCTGACCATTGCACATTTTCAAGACTATCTTCACAAGATTCCCAGGTAGATTTCAATAGGGTCAGAATACCACTGAGAGAATGACATTTTTTCAAAGACAATATCTTCCTTCCTTCACAGATGGATCATTCAGTATAAAATGAGAAGTATTAAAGGCATGCCTCAGAGGTGTCAGAATTTATTATGATCCTTTAAAATATGTAATGGTTCAAGAAGAAAATGCAAATACACTAGAACATAGGGAAGTAGGACTGGAAGGAACCTCCTGAATCATTGAGTCACATTTAATCTACAAATAACCTTTTTTTCCAAAACTGATGTTTGAAATACCAGTATAAATCAATTCTTTCCTAACATGAAAAGACTTCTTTTTCTTTAATCAACTTAATACTCAGAGTTCAATGAGAAAGAACCATTGCAAAGTTGCCCACTCTTATACTCACCAGATCAAACTTGAATGTGTGGATTTTTCAGAGTTGTGTTGCAATTAATCATATTTACACAAGTGTTTATCTTCAGGTTCTTTTACTGTTCTTTGAACATGCATGCTTTCATGGAGTTGCCCCCCCCCATAGGGATTTCAGTTTAGCTGTATGTTCTCAAAGGTTGGAGGTGCTTGCTTTACCTCTATGGTCATCAGTCTGTTCCCATCATGATAGGAAGGTAAATGTGACTTTCTGGTGCCACTGAGATCCCAGATCCACAACTTTGGTACAGCTGCACCTATTGATGACCTTCAAACATCTAATACATACCCAACTTAAAAATATACCCCAAAATAAAAAACACAATAAGAGAACCAAAAGAGTGCCACCGTGGTTTAACAACCAAGCAAAAGAAGCAGTGATCAATAAAAATACATCTTTTAAAAAGTGGAAGTCAAATCCTAGTAAAGTAAATAGAAAGGAGCATAAACATTACCAAATTAAATGTAAAAATATAATAAGAAAAGCCAAAAAGGAGTTTGAAGAGCAGCTAGCCAAAAACTCAAAAGTAAGAGCAAAATGTTTTTTAAGTACATCAGAAGCAGGAAGCCTGCTAAACAACCAATGGGGCCTCCTGGGATGATCAAGATGCTAAAGGAACAGTCAAAGATGATAAAGTCATTGCGGAGAAGCTAAATTAATTCTTTTCTTCTGTTTTCACGGCTGAGGATATTGGGGAGATTCCCAAACCTGAGTCATTCTTTTTAGGTGACAAATCTGAGGAATTATCCCAATTCCTGTCAGTACAGGAGATTGTGGAACAAACTGATAAACTTAACAGGGTATGTCTAGAATGCACCCCTCTGCCGGCAGAGGGATGCAGATTAGGCAGGTCAAAATTGCTAATGAAGCGGGGATTTAAATATCCCACGCTTCATTAGCATAAAAATGGCCGCCGCTTTTTTTCGGCACAGAACTTTGTCGGAGAAAAGCGGCAGTCTCGAGGCTGATCTTTCACTAAAGAAAGCCTTTTCCGATAGATCCCGTACCTAATGACTGGAAGATAGCTAACGTGATGCCAATATTTAAAAAGGGCTCTAGAAGTGATCCTGGCAATTACAGACCAGGAAGTCTAATGTCAGTACTGGGCAAATTAGTTGAAACCATCATACAGAATAAAATTGTCAGACACATAGATGAAAATAATCAGTTGGGGGAAAGTCAACATGGTTTCTGTAATGGGAAATCATGCTTTACTAATCTGTTAGAGTTCTTTGAGGGGGTCAACAAACATGTGGACATGGGGGATCCAGTGGATATAGTATACTTAGATTTCCAGAAAGCCTTTGACAAGGTCCCTCACCAAAAGCTCTTAAGCAAAGTAAGTTATCATGAGATAAGAGGGAAGATCCTTTCAGGGATTGATAACTGGTTAAAAGACAGGAAACAAAGGGTAGGAATAAATGGTAAGTTTTCTGAATGGAGAGAAGTAACTAGTGGAGTTCCCCAAGGGTCTGTCCTGGGACCCATCCTACTGAACTTATTTATAAATGATCTAGAGAAAGGGGTAAACAGTGAGGTGGCAAAATGTGCAGATGATCTGGTCTTTTAGTTAATCAAGATAGTTAAGACCAAAGCAGACTGTGAAGAGCTTAAAAAAGATCTCATCAAACTAAGGTGTGTCTAGACTACATGCCTCCGTCGACGGAGCCATGTAAATTAGGCAGGACGGCAAAGGGAAATGAAGCAGCGATTTAAATAATCTCCACTTCATTTAAATAAAAATGGCCACTCCGCTGTGCCGATCAGCTGTTTGTCGGCACAGCGCAGCAGTCTAGACGGGGATCTGCTGACCCCAGAACCCTTCATCGTCAGATCCTTTATGCCTTGTGAAACGAGTCTTACAGGATCTGACGACAAAGGGTTCTGGGGTCAGCAAATCCCCGTCTAGACTGCCGTGTTGTGCCAACAAACAGCTGATCAGCACAGCGTGGTGGCCATTTTGATTTAAATGAAGCAGTGATGATTTAAATCGTCGCTTCATTTCCCTTTGCCGAGTAAACTAATCTACATGTAGTTTAGATGTACCCTAAGTGATTGGGAACTAAATGGCAAATGGAATTGAATGTTGATAAATGTAAAGTAATGAACATTGGAAAAAATAATCCCAACTATATGTACAATATAATGGGGACTAATTTAGCTACAACTACTCAAGAGAGAGATCTTGGAGTCATTGTGGATAGTTCTCTGAAAATATCCACTCAGTGTGCAGCAGCAATCAAAAAAGAAAATAGAATGTTAGGAATCATTTACAAAGGGATAGAGACTAAGACAGAAAATATCTTAGTGCCTCTATATAAAACCATGGTACACCCACATCTTGAATACTGCGTACAGATGTGGTCATCTCATCTCAAAAAAGATATATTGCATTGGAAAAGATTCAGAATAGAGCAACAAAAATGATTAGGGGTTTGGAATGGGTCCCATAAGAAGAAAGATTAAAAAGACTTGGACTTTTGAGCTTAGAAAAAGAGGAGACTAAGGGGGGGATATGATAGAGGTCTATAAAATCATGACTGGTGTGGAAAAAGTGAATAAGGAAAAGTTATTTGCATATTCCCACAATATAAGAAGTAGGGGTCACCAAATGAAATTAGTAGGCAGTAGGTTTAAAACAAACAGAAGGAAGTTTTTCTTCACTCAACGCACAGTCAATCTGTGGAACTCCTTGCCAGAGGATGTGGTGAGGGCTAGGACAGGGTTCAAAGGGGAGCTAGACAGATTTATGGAGGTTAGGTCCATCAATGGCTATTAGCCAGGATGGGTAGGAATGGTGTCACTGAGGGAGAAGTGCCCCTTCCCCAGCCATGTAGCTCTGGGCACAGAGCCTTAAACCCCTGGCTGAGCAGGGCTGATTAAGCATCTGTGAGGCAGTGCTGCTCTCACAGCTTAGAGGGAACCTTGGTCTCCACTGCAGAATGGGGTCCTATTTTATGGGTGCCTTACATAGTTTTTGGCATGGTGTGTGTTATGTTCACAGCATATACACATTAGATAAAAACATAAGTATTCTTGCTGGTTGGCTGTAACATTGCACTAATTTATATTTGAGGATTCAGAATGATAACAAACAAGAACCTAGGCAGCTAGGCAGAATTCACCCCACCCAGCTTTAAACTGACTATTTCCTATATAGCTGTTTGCTGAAAACCCAAACCATATGACTTCCTTCAGAATTCTAGTGTCCCAGCTCTCATACTGGGACTGACAACTAACGGCACATTCTTTTGGCATGAGCAAGAACTTTGCTTTAGAAAGGAAGAAGTATATTAGCTTTTCACTAATATTGCTAGAGGTGCACATATATAATCACACTTACCACATGCCAGCAGATAAGATCATACTATTTTGTATATCCATAGCTATCTAGAGAAGTGGCCCTAGATGAGCTGCCAGCAACTGGCGCCCTAGGCGAAACGTGCAATCTGTGCGTGATCAGTGCCCCCGCCTCCAAACCCCTCAACGGCCGTTTAATTTGGCGCCCTAGGCGACTGCCTAGTTCGCGTCTATGGACGGGCTGCCACTGGCTATCTACATATTGCTAGTAAGATAATTGTATCTTCTTAATATCAAGAACATCTTTTTTATTTTGCATGTAGGTCACGCATACCAAATATAATGCAAATTTAGTATAAATCATAATTCTGACAAAACAACTTGATTCAGACAGACTGTTATTAAGAAACCATAAACTCCATTTAACTTAATTAATATAGTTCACTCATATCTAAAAATACCATTTTCCAAGTGCTTTTATTTATCTCAGATGTTTGTAGTATATCATGTGTTTCAATAATGAATAATTACAGCATGTCATCCTATATTAAGTTATCATAAGCAAGAACATCTGTAAGCATATAAGATAGAAGCAGTTTAATTTAAAAATGATTGGATGCCATAGGCATAGATATAGCTTATAATTCAGTGAACTAAGGCTTGCCATTAAAATAAACTAAGGATCCCAACCCTTGGCCTATGGAAGCGGGCTATGCAGTGGAAGTGGTGTGCTTTGCCTGACATTATCTACAGCATTTTATAGAATCTCAGCCACCTGTTC
The DNA here is from genome assembly GCA_032595735.1 of Pelochelys cantorii. NCBI lineage: Eukaryota > Metazoa > Chordata > Testudines > Trionychidae > Pelochelys > Pelochelys cantorii. The sequence goes on from CM064326.1 coordinate 93,517,854, forward strand.
CTTGCAGGTTCATTTGTCTCCAAGGGTGAACTTTTCTTTCTCTGCACCTGTGCTCCATGGAAGACATAATGTGCTGAGACAGAAGTCAACAAGGAAAAGGATAAATGAAGCAAAAAGAAAAAAAAAGAAATTAATTGTGATGTAGACAATGAACCAAAGCCAAATAATATATTTTTCAGATAAAGGCAATAAAACACACCGCATGAGATAAAATAAACCTGTAATGAAAATATTGAATAAAATCTTACTCATTTATAAAGATTTATTTTAGCATTATATAAAAAGAGCTTGTTTAATTCAGCTCAGTTAAGTCCTAATTCACATTCAGTTAGAATGACTTTCTGTGGAATCAGCATGCCATTTGGCATGTGTATCTCAATAACATTCCTGAAGCTATTTTGAGATGCATACAGATAAAAAAGAAGAGCTGAACATTTAACTTTTCTCTTGATATCATTTCGTTTTCTGTATTTGCTGATTGGTCACTGGGTATGTGCTTAACATTTTGGAATTGTCCCGAATATTTTTGTCCTGTGTTTTTTTGGAATTGTTCTGAATATTTTTATTTGTATAATTTAGTCATGCAACATTCAAATTTAGTCAGACACCTGAACAAAAAACATGCAGATAAAAGTACAGACTATAAACATTATTAAATAGCTGTTGTAGGGGAAGCCAGAGGGTGGTAAGACAGAAATAGATACAGGTTGCTTGAGTTCTAAAGCGTCCATAGGGAATCCCCAAACATCACCCTGTAAAGCCCACCAGCAAAATCTGAGAAATATTGTGCCTGACTACTGAACCCCCAAACATGCCCTCTAAGGGTACGTAACTGTGGCACTATTTCGGGATACTTCTGGTATCCCAAAATAGCTGTTCTGCTTCTTTTAAACAAGCCCATTATTTCAAAATAGCTTTCAAAATAACAGGCTCACTATTCCGACATCCCTGTAAACCTCATTCCACAAGGATTAAGAGGCGTTTCAGAATGGCAGTTTATTTCAAAATTTGGCACTATTTAGACAGCACCAAATTTCAAATTAAGCTATTTCGAAACTCACTCGAAATAAGCTACACAAATTGTGTAGCTCAAATTGCGTAGCTTATTTCAAACTACGAGTGCAGTGTAGATGCACCCTAATTGTGATCTCCCTCTCTGAATCTGAAAGCATCAAAACCTAGAGGGACAAACAAACTAACAAAATGGTCCCTCAACCTGACAGAATGTTGCTGAGTGAGTGAGTGAGTGAGTATCGGTGACTTATGATGTTCAGGAGGTCTGATTAGATTATGATGATGGTCAGTGGCCCTGAAACTATATTTAGGGTGGGACTGCTGAGCTGATAGTCCGTATGACATTGCCACAAATGACATCTGAGATGTCTGATCTGGGAGTGTTGGGAGATCTTTCCATGGATTGTTAACTGGTTAAAAGATCAGAAAAAAAAAGTCGGAATAAATGGTCACTTTTCAGAATGGAGAGAGGTAACTACTGGTGTCCCCCAGAAGTTCTCACTGGGATCAATCCTGTTCTGTATATTCATAAATGATCTGGAGTAAGGAGTAAAGAGTGAAGTGGCAACATTTGCAGATGATACTAAATTGCTCAAGTTAGTTAAGTCCAAAGCAGACTGTGAATAGCTTCAAAAGAATAGCGTCAATGGCAGATGAATTTTAATATTAATAAATTCAAAGTACAGGTCTAACCTTCCTTGGTCAGCACCCTTGGGACCTGAGTGATCCCGAACCACAGAATTTGCTAGACAAGGGCTGCACCTGCCACCATGCTGGTCTGGGTTGTGTGCCCAACTGCCGGCCCTGCTGACTCCAGCCCTGCCTGGGTCTGCACTCTCCACCACCAGCCCCAGCGAGGACTGTGCTCCTAAATGCCGGCTCTGCTGCCTCCAGCCCCAACTGGGGCTGTGCTCCCCCACCATGTCAGCCCCGACTGAGGCTGTGTTTCACACCACGCCAGCCCTGGCCAGAACTGCAATTCCCACCACGCCAGCCTCATCTGCTGACCCTGCTGCCTCCAACCCTAGCTGAGGCTGTGCTCCTTGATGTCAGCCCTGGCCAGGGCACTGCTTCCCACCGCCAGCCCAGACTGGGCAGCACTTCTGAACCTTCCCACCTGGGGCTCTCTGGTACAGCAATGTCTGTGGTCCTGCCAGACCATGGATATTGCCAGACCAGAGAGTCCCAGATTTTAGAGGTTCACTCTGTAATGCTTATTGGAAAACATAAGCCCAACTATATGTATAATACAATGGGGATGAAACTAGCTGTTACCATTCAAAATAGAGATCTTGCACTCATCGTGGATAGTTCTCTGAAATCATCTACTCAATGGGTAGCAGCAGTAAAAAAAGCAGAGTGTTTGAAGTTATTAAGAAAGGGATAGAGAATAAGACAGAGAATATCTTATTGCTTCTATATAAATCCTTGGTATGCCCACATCTTGAAAACTGACTGCAGATATGGTTGCCTCATCTCAAAAAACAAAAACATTGACATTGGAAAAAGTTCAGAAAAGGGCAACAAATATGATTAGGAGTATGGAATGGCTGTCATATGAGGAGAGATTTATAAGACTGGGACTTTTTAGCTTAGAAAAGAGACAACTAAGGAGAGATATAACAGAGGTCTATAAAATCATAATTGGTGTGGAAAAAGTGAATATAGAAGAGTTATTTACTCCATCCCATAACATAAGAACTAGGGTCACCAAATTAAATTAATAGAGATCATGTTTAAAACAAACAAAAGAAAGTGCTTCAAACAATGCATAGTCAGCCTGTGGAATTCCTTGCCAGAGGGTGTTGTGAAGTTAAAGACTATAACAGGGTTCAAAAAAAGAGCTAGATACATTTATCAAGGATATGTCAATCAATAGTTATTAGCCAGGATGGGGAGGAATGGTGTTCCTAGCCTCTGTTTGTCAGAAGCTAGGAATGGGTGACAGGGGAGGGATTATCTGACGATTACCTGGTCTGTTCATTCCATCTGGAGCACCCAGCATTGGCCACTGTTGAAAGACAGGATACTGTGGACAAGATGGATCTTTGGTCTGACCCAGACTGGCCATTCTTATGTTCTTATGAAATTCATTACTGAAGTTCTTATGAAATTAATTACTGAAGTTTATCATTAAGGATCTTTTATGATAGCAATACCGAGTGTGGCTGTTGTTGTTTGAGAGCTGTTTTTGGGATAATGACTGATTAAAATACTGCTCCTTCAAAATTATGGCTTTGATATGGTGGCAATTAGGGCAGATATTAACAAAATAAATCAGATTTTAACAAAAATAAATCAGTCTTCACGGCTGAGGATGTTACAGAGGTTCCTAAATCTGAGCCAGCCTTTTTAGGTGACAAATCTGAGGAACTCACTCAGATTGAAGTGACATTAGAGGAGGTTATGGAATTAATTGATAAGCTGAATAGTAACAAGTCTCCGGGACCAGACGGCATTCACCCAAGGGTTCTGAAAGAACTCAAATGTGAAATTGCGGAGTTATTAACAGTGGTTTGTAACCTATCCTTTAAATCCACTTTGGTACCAAATGACTGGAAGATGGCCAATATAACACCAATATTTAAAAAAGGCTCTAGAGGAGATCCTGGCAATTATAGACCGATAAGTTTAACATCAGTACCAGGCAAATTAGTAGAAACACTAGTAAAGAGTAAAATTGCAAGGCACATAGAAGAGCACGAATTGTTGGGCAAAAGTCAGCATGGTTTCTGCAGAGGGAAGTCGTGTCTAACTAATCTGTTAGAATTCTTTGAAGGGGTTAATAAACATGCGGACAAGGGGCACCCAGTGGATATAATATACCTAGATTTCCAGAAAGCCTTTGACACGGTCCCACACCAAAGGCTTTTACGTAAATTAGGTGGTCATGGGATAGGAGGAAAGGTCCTTTCATGGATCAAGAATTGGTTAAAAGACAGAAAACAAAGGGTGGGAATAAATGGTAAATTTTCACAATGGAGGAGGGTAACTAGTGGTGTTCCCCAGGGGTCAGTACTGGGACCAATCCTGTTCAACTTGTTCATCAATGATCTAGAAAATGAGGTAAGCAGTGAGGTGGCCAAGTTTGCAGATGACACAAAGTTGTTCAGGACAGTCAAAAGCAAAAGGGATTGTGAAGAACTACAAAAAGATCTCAGCAAACTGAGTGATTGGGCAGCAAAATGGCAAATGAAATTTAATGTGGGTAAGTGTAAGGTAATGCATGTTGGAAAAAATAACCCAAATTACACGTACTACATGATGGGGTCAAATTTAGCTACGACAGATCAGGAAAGGGATCTTGGAGTTATAGTGGATAGTTCTATGAAGACATCCACGCAGTGTGCAGCGGCAGTTAGTAAGGCAAATAGGATGTTAGGAATTATTAAAAAAGGGATAGATAATAAGACAAAAGATATCATACTTCCCCTATATAAAACTATGGTACGCCCACATCTCGAGTACTGCGTGCAGATGTGGTCTCCTCACCTCAAAAAAGATATATTGGCATTAGAAAAGGTTCAGAAAAGGGCGACTAAGATGATTAGGGGCTTGGAAAGGGTCCCATATGGGGAGAGGCTAGAGAGACTGGGACTTTTCAGTTTGGAAAAAAGGCGATTGAGGGGCGATATGATAGAGGTATATAAAATCATGAATGGTGTGGAGAAAGTGATTATAGAAAAACTATTTACCCTTTCCCATAATACAAGAACTAGGGGACACCAAATGAAATTGATGGGTAGTAGGTTCAAAACTAATAAAAGGAAATTTTTCTTCACACAGCGCACAGTCAACCTGTGGAACTCCTTGCCCGAGGAGGCTGTGAAGGCCAGGACTCTATTAGGGTTTAAAAAAGAGCTTGATAAATTTTTTGCAGGTTAGGTCCATAAATGGCTATTAGCCAGGGATAAAGTATGGTGCCCTAGCCTTCATAACAAGGGCAGGAGATGGATGGCAGGAGATAAATCACTTGATCATTGTCTTCTGTTCTCCTTCTCTGGGGCACCTGGCATTGGCCACCGTCGGCAGATGGGATGCTGGGCTCGATGGACCTTTGGTCTGAGCCAGTATGGCCATTCTTATGTTCTTATGTTCTTATGTTCTTAATTGTCTGAGAAGATGGACTTAAGAGTATTTTATTACATGCCCAGCATGCTCCATATTAAGAATGACAGGAAGCATCATTCAGTTCCCTTTGGGAGTTAGAAACACACCTCAGAAGCTCCTCCCTTACAAGAAGACATCTGTGGAATGGTCCAAACATATGGAATTTATTTGATGTCCTCTGAGTTTTGATGTGTATCCTCTAAACAAGTTGTTGGGTACTGGTTCATATTTATTTGTTAATTTCTTTTCCTTTTTTATCTCTGTCTCATTGAAGTGGAAGGTTTGTTATTAATTTTCACCCTATTGCCTTAACTCAAAGAAAAGGAGCATCAGTATAAACATCAATTATTTGATCAGTGATTATCTACATATAATAATTAGATATAATATATGCCCTTTGAACTGCAGTGTGGGATTTTTTGTACTGTTTAAACAGATTCTTCTTTTGAATGTATATACTAAATACTATTTTCCCTCTTTCTTTCCTTCTATTTTTCGCCTCTTATTTAATCCCTCTTTCTTTCTCCATCCCACCACACATCCATGCTGGGAATTTTTTTGACAAACCTGTAAATATATGCTGGTTAGTTACTTTTTTTAATGCTGATGTATACAAGCACTGTCTTGCTAAGGAAATGTTGCCACTTCATGTTTATTCACAGGCCAACTTTATATTTTATCCAGTATATTTTAACAGTGATGTCTCTGATAATTAAATGTGTCTCCTAGAATATAAAGGGTTTTAATAGCCCTATTAAAGGACAAAATATATACACTCAGTGCTAAAGAAAATGTTAACATTGTCATGGTCCTCAAGACGCATCTGACAAAACTTGCAGCCTGTAAACTTGAATAGAGTTTGGTTAGCCCTCTCAGTTTCTAGTTGCTTTAATTCTAATGCAGGAATGTTGCTATGCTAATACTTAACAACGAATATTGATTTTTTGAGCACAATCTCTAGAAGTGAGGGCAGACTTATGGGCCACAAAGCTGAAACTGGCAATTCTATCATCATCTTTGCCAATCTTTATGGACCAAATCAAGACAATGCCAATTTTCTGCATTATTTTTTATGAAAAAATAAAAATAAAAACAAGTCCCTGTGGCCTGCATCACTTCCCACAGCTCCCATTAGCTGGGAATGCTGAACTACATCCAATGGTAGATGCAGGTGGCCATATCTGCAGATGCAAGCTAAACAATCTCTGTGATGGCTCACCAGCAGCTTACCCACAGGCTGCCCACCGCTGTTCTAGAAGCTTTCGCCACTGCTATATGAGCAAATCAACATATTCAAGGTATCAGCATGGGCAAAAGAGATCACAAATTTATGCTCTATAAGGATGATGCTCTTGTGTTTATATTTAAACTTGGAGTGACTATATCTAACCTTCTAAAAATTATTAATAAGTTTGGACACTTCTTAGGATACAAAATTAATTGGGGCGAATCCGAAATCCTGACCCATACTGAGAATTGCTGGCATGAGGTGGGTCAAAGAGCCTATTTGATACTAAGTGCTAAATTGAAGCTTTCCCCTTTATGTTTTCCTTTTGAACACAATTCCTGATACTTGGAGATTACCTTGTAACAGGCAGCATGCTTTCAACATAGTGCTTTGCTCACTAAAAATTAATCCTGCTAAAAGGAAAATGTCAGTCTTCACCAAACATTGATGGTTGGCTCAGAGATATGGCTGACCTCACAACTAATGAACAACTGTCATTTCCATAGAAAGGGACTGCACAAAATATTCAACGTAATTTGGGCTGATTTTTTAGAAGTCTGTGGTTAATGCAGACTCTTAAAATAGATATTCCACTTTTCCTCTCCTCCATTTATCTTTGCCCTATTTACTTATTTTGTGTATTATGATTAATGTTGTTCTTTGATATACTTATAGTATTAGTGAGACAATCATTATAAATATAAAGACGGTTGAGGTGTTTTAATAATTGGCATAGAAAAGGGTTGCCATATTGCCATATAATTTTTTCCTGTTTTGATTCTTCATCCAAATATTTACTGAAATTTTCCAAAGTGGTTAAGTAATTGTTATATCTTTTGAAAAATCATCATTAGAAGAACACACCAATGTTTATGTAATTAATCAAATGACTTATAAATACTCCTTTTTATACTTTTATACAGAACCTTCTGGGGCTAAGAATGTAGTACATTGCAAGAAAGACAGCACCAATTTTCCATTTGTGTGGTGATGTGTCAAATAGATGTCTCTACTTGTTTTTTAAGTTGATGGAGGTTGGTAGTGGCCTCATCTTTCTTCTTTGCTAGAGGAAGTGAAATTGCATATTGTTTTAATGGGAGTGGGTAGTGGAAGAGAAATATGCACATACAGAAAAAAAATGAGAGGAAAAGGAAAAAGGCTGATTGGATTCAATAGAAAGGGAATTGAGCCAAGGGAAAATAAAGCTGGTCTCCAGATCAAAGATGATTAAAGCTCATCTCGAAGAATTCAATCAGATGACATCTTGGGTGATGGAATCAGTGCAAGAAATCTGTAGCAGTTTATTTCCCAAGACCCATGACCAGATCAAGTAGGTTTTAGATAAACCATTGAAAGAAATGTCTGCATGGGCCTTGTTCCTCCACAGATTCTGTGGGCCTCTCAACCCCCTCCTGGCAGTATGGATCCTTTTAAGTTGTATTGGCAGGGAATTCTCTTCTTGCCACCATTCCTTGATTCCCTCCCCCGCAAAGGTTTTCACAACATGGGGGAGTACCACAAACATAAGAACTGTCCATCTAGCCCAGTATCCTGTCTACCAACAGTGACCAAGGAGGAGTACTACAAAGAAGTGCTCCTACTTCTATGTTGCTTTTGTTTTTGCTGTAATAAAGAAAGTTGTTTGCTGCATGTACTCTGTGCTGGCACCTGGCATTGGTCACTGTCAGAAGACAGGATATTTTGGTCTGTCCCAATATGGCTGTTCTAATGTTCTTATGTCCTGGGCTACTTCCTTCCCACCTGCAGATCCTAGACACTGTTTATAGATCTATAAGAAGATCTTGAAGCATGCAATGAGATTGCTGAGTCTGATATTTTTGTAGGACACGTGAGATTAGTCAGATCCATGCTCAGAGGACATACTTTTTGGGGTAGTGATCAAGGAAAAAATGGGTGAATCTTAATGGTTATTTGAGACAATTAAGTGTCCCTTTAAATTTCTTATGGCATGGGGCGTGGGGGAGGTACTGTACTCTTAAGAATTGAAGCATTCTTAAATAAAGAGCACAGAATGATGTCTCAGTTTCAACTAGTTGCAGGTGGAGTTGACTGAAACTGACCGAAGTGGGGACTTTTTTGTTTAAAGCCATTCTCACTGTGCCAAGTTGTTTATTTTGTTGTTCTAATGCAATTAAAATCATTTGGCTTGATTTATACACAGCACGTGAGAGGATGTGGGCTTCAGGGAACAGCTGGCTCTAACCCTTATATCACTGAAAGTGCTCTTAGACTTATCAGTGTGACACAGGTGTAGAGTTGAGACCTGAGTGGATCATAAGGGGTCTGACTTAATTGAAAATCTGGTTCAGTACAGTTAAATGAAAAACCATGGCCAGCTGGTTGGATATGAAGAGACATAATAGAATTCTATTCTCCCACTACAGGATTAAAAAAAAATACAAACCCTAATGTGGTTGTTTTGTTGTTGTTGTTGTTATAAGATAGAGCCAAAGGACTGTGATGCAACATTCTAGATGACACAGACACCTAGATGATTGTGTATAACTCCCATTACTACCCTTGAACCAATACATACAACCAAACATTGATTCTGAGGACTTGTGTTTTTCCTTCTATGCTGTTTAACATAACATAGATTATATACATACTTTGTTTTCACTGTAAATGTACCATAATAGGCTTAAAACAGAGACCAGCAATGTAAACTTTTCCTTGCTTTATACACTTAGAAAGCTAATGGGGCAAAGGTCCTGATTCTGCAAACAACTCTATGTATGGGATTTGTTGTCTGCAATGTAGTCTATAAAGGAAAAGCAGACCTTGCTCATTCTTGAAAGTTTTGCTATACTCCAATATTAACTATTCCAAGCAAATATCCACTTACATGTTTTCATACCTTGCCTCGTGATTAGCTTTGTTTCAGAAAGGTTGTTTGCATGTAAAGAGCTTGGAAGTATATTGCTATATGAAGCTATGAAAACTATGGAAAATAGACACACAACTCATTGTCTATCCATATTATGTTAAGCATGTCTGTCCCTACCCAAGAAGTGTTTCCTTCTTTAACCAAACACATCATGGTCAGATTATCAAAAATGGAGTTCCATTTCTTTTCACATAAAGTAATATGCTGCAATACTGTGCACACAAATCAGGTAAGTGCATGTGCAGTTGGGTAGGTAGGCACTGTCTTTAATTGTTTGCACTTAAATTTACATGATTTTGCACACAAATGCAGGTGTAAAACTAACTCATTTTTCTAATATCCCCATTTATGCCATTTCCCCAAAAGTCCAAGGAAATTATAATGTTTCCTAGAGCAAGAGAAATCAGACCCACACCCTTTAAATGATGTACCATATGAATAGACTCATATCCTGGAATCTTTGAGGTGTCTGTTGGTGTCTCCATCACATAAGCAACTTGTATCATTTTTGGGGAAACCAAAAGTTTGAGATTCATATAGGTGATTTCCTTTCTCCCAATTTTACACATTGGTTTACTTACCTTGATATGTGTTCTCTCTTATTTGCTGTAACACCTCATGAAGCCTTTCCCTGTTTTCATAACCTTGACTGACATCTAGAAAATATATATATTTTTTTTACTTTGGCTAGCCTGGGAATAATTTCTTCTATAGGGTACAGCTTACATTAGATTGCTCTGTTTGTGTCTTCATGATACATTCCTTAGCATATATATGTCATCAGAGGGCTATGAGGTTCCATATAAATATGATGAGATCACTTTTATAAAACTTGATCTATGAAAAACAACTCCATATTCACTGAATATGTCAGATGTATTACCTTCATTCACCCTGATGTCTTTTTTTTTTTTTTTTGCATTCTGCACATGATGAATCTTAGCACTAGAAGGAACTTTCAGGTCCATGACTCATGCTATGTCTAGACTGCAGGCTTCTTTCGGAAGAAGCTTTTCTGGAAGAGATCTTCCAAAAAAACTTCTTCGAAAAGAAAGTGTCCACACTGTGAAAGCACATTGAAAAAGCAGATAGCGTCCACACTATGAATGGACGCTATCTCTTATGTAAGCTGTGATTACTATAGGCGGAATGGCCACCAGGGCATCTGTGCTTTTTCCTCTCTGCTCTTCTTTTGAAAGAACTCCCTCTTCTCCATCCACATACGCCTTTTTCTGAAAGAGATTTTTCTAAAAAAGGTTTCTTCCTTGCAGAAAAAGGTTTACCAATGTTGGAAAAACCTCTCAGTTCTTTCAATTTTTTTGAAAGAATGTGCTTGCAGTGTGGATGTAATTGAAGTTTTTTTGGAAAAAACACCATTTTTCCGAAAAAAATCTCTGTAGTGTAGACATAACCTCAAACTCTACACACTTGTACTCTGCTTTATACTGAGAAGCCAATGCACTTTTCCTGTACTGATTCATTTTATAATCTCTACACGTACACTATTTTCCATTTTCTGAAGAGGGAAGTCAGACACTGTTTTTAATCCACCTTTGTACTGATGCTAGTTTCTGTTCCTGTCTATTTAAAAATGATACATGTGAGTTATTAATGAAAAATCAGTCACGGTGCATGCTTTGATTGTCACCTCTTTATTTTGTCTGTCAGAATACTAACAAAGAATTTTACATTGACCCGTGATCTAATCATTGTCTTGTTTAGTTATTCCTTTTATGTACACCCATACACTCTGAGGCCTGCAGTGCCCTGCACTTTTCACCCTTAAAATGTCAAGATGATTAGGTTTTGTTTGCTCTATTTGTGCCGGACATTTGCTTTTTTCTGTGGCAACTGCCAAGCCTAGTAGAGATTACTGAACATATATGCAGGCTATTTTGTTTTGTTTAACTTGTATTTGTCTGCCACTTTACACTGGAGTTCTCTGCTTACACTGTGAGTTCACTCCAGGCCTTTGAGCTGTGCAGTGCTGGCAGCTTTACCTGTGCCGGTGTCAGCTTCTTGGGGCTGCCTGTTCTCCAAGTAGCTTTGCACTTGCTTTTTAAAAATTAATTATCCTCTAATAATTCTCTCTCTAATTCAATTGTCTGTGAGCTGTTCACATCAAACTCCACTGCACAGAGATCAGTTGTTTCATCCATTTCCTTTCCATTAAATTTTCCCTGTGTCAACAAATGTAACTGCAGTATTGCTGATACTTGACAGTGACATTTATCATATCAATATATATGGCACATTTTATCTTGTTATCTTCCTGATCTCACTGCAAGGGATTACGAAATTGTTGTCCGGATAAGGATCTGTTTTTTTAATGAGCTTACTAGGATAAACAGTTTGTCAAATCTTTTCAGTCCATCCCTTCAAGTTTTCAGCCACATTTACTTCAATATTACACGCATATGGTGGCTCTAATTGATCTTAGTTAGTTTGCATTACTTACGTAGGAATTGGAACAGCTCTATTTATTACTTGGATTTAATGGGACAAATGGGTTAGTTCAGAGCAAAACATGACTTACTCTTAGTTAACACCTGTTAACTGGGACAAGAAATCTATCTTTCTGCTTCTAGCTACAGCTTTCACACTTGTGCCAAAAATGATAAATTTTGATACCTAGAGTGAGAAGCATCAAGTTGTACACCATATCCGTGGGTACACAACTTGAATCCATCCAGTGCAGTAGAAAGAGATAATTGTCTTTATAATGCTGGACAATGGAAGTGCACAAGAAGGCCAAGGATTAACTCAAGGCTACATCTACACTGCACCTTTCTTGTGCAAAAGCCTATGCAAATGAAGTGCAAATTAGCATATTCCTCATTTTTTCAGGAAGAACGGCTCTTGCGCAAGAGGGGGTTTTTGTGCAAAAAGGAGCCTTCTACACAGCTCCTTTTTACACAAAAGCCTCTTGCGCAAAAACAGCCCCTAATTAATTATGCAAATGACATGCAGCAATATGCTAATCTGCACTTCATTTGCATAGGCTTTTGTGCATGAGAGGTGCAGTGTAGACGTAGCCTCAGACAAGACCAAAACCATGTATGTCATCTGGGGAAAGCATTTGGATGAGTTGACAAGGGTATAGTCATCACCCCTAGTTTGACAGTTGGCATGCTGGTATTTTTGATGGGAGTCTTGCTACCATCATTCATTCTTTTGGCTATATCTGCACTATGGACCTAAGACCAGCAGAGCCATATCACTGAAGCTATTCCCATGTAATTTCCTCTGTTTAGCCACTCTATGCTGGTGAAGGAGAGCTCTCCTGCCAGTATAATTAAACCACTTTGAAAGAGCAGTTAGTGGGAGAGTGTCTCATGCCCATGTAGTGTTGTCCACAGCAGCATTTTTCTTGGTGAAACTTCTGTCAATCAGCGGTGTGTTTTTTCACACCCAGATTAACAAAAATTTTGCTAACGTGCTAGTGTAGGCAAAGGCTTTAGACAAAAGTGCCATAGACTTTGTATCTGCAAACAGTAGGAAGGCAACCTATGGTGTGAATGTACAGCACATTAGTGAGATACACAGTGTAGGTGAAAAAAAAAGAGCCTGAAGCATGGGCCTGGTGCTTGAACCAAAATAAACAAGTTATACTATGAGTAACAGACAGGCCGTGTCAAAAGCAGCTGTTTGCCTGCAAATCAGTGTCTCTTGGCACTAGAACTGCTAGCACTAATAAAAGCACATGGAAATATGTAAATACATTCCACCCGGACAGTACATTCCACCCAGACAGTACAGGGACATCCAGATGAGTACATAATAAAATATTTTAAAACAACAAGAGTGAAAGCATAAGAACGGATAGTGAATGCTTTGGAGGAAAATACAAGGGGAGGTACCAAACGTGTCATTAATGCTTAAAATGATAAGTAAGATGTGTATCATAGATTGTTCATTTCTGTCTATCAGTGTTGGAGTACCTTGACTTAGCTCTTTGGCCGGCCTTGAGGCAACACTGAAATCCATAGTATTGACTGAGCTGAGTCTATTGTCACAGATACAAATGCATAAGTGCTCAGAGGCCATCTGGCTACCGACAACAATTAATGTACTTTGTTAGACAATAATTATGATGAAGGTGCCTTCATATCTTCTCTGAGTCTGTCATCTTTGGTGGCTCTTGTGAAGTCTATCATGTTAGCTACCTGTGCAGAACTGGCATGATATACTGAGGGAACATACGAAAACACATGCAACCAAATATTTATCATTACTGAGGGAACAGGAGACCTGTCAGGATGTTACACTGATGAATCTTGAATTTACTACATCGCTGTCCTAAACTACTACACACAATAAGTTAACATGAGGACCCAGCTATTGTGTACTAAAAGATCTATAGTGTACTTTGACATACTACTGTTTAAACTGCACTGTAGATATAGTTACTGCACACTTAGGGTATGTCTAGACTACATGGCTCTGTCGACAGAGCCATGTAAACTAGCTTATCCGACATAGTCAATGAAGTGGGGATTTAAATAATCCCTGCTTTGTTAAAATAAAAATGGCCGCCACACTATGTCGACAATCAGCTGATCCGGCACAGCACAGGAGTCTAGACGTGGATCGGTCAACAAGGGAAGCCTTTGTCAACCGCTCCCTTATGCCTTGTGAAATGAGGTTTACAGGAGTGGTCGACAAAGGCTTCCCTTGTTGACCGATCCGCATCTAGACTCCTGTGCTGTGCCGGATCAGCTGATTGTTGGCACAGCGCGGTGGCCATTTTTATTTTAATGAAGTGGGGATTATTTAAATCCCCGCTTCACTGACTATGTCGGGTAAGCTAGTTTACATGGCTCTGTTAACAGAGCCATGTAGTCTAGACATACCCTAAGGCTATATATATATACACTGCAATGCTATTTTGGAAAATATAAAGGGCTCGCTATTCCAACATCCCTGTAAACCTGATTCCATGAGGAGTAAGACCAGGGTTTGGCAGTTTTGCTTGGCTGGACTGGCTTGTCACTAATGAGTAAGTTCAATAAATCTCCCCTTAGCCGTAACAGCTTCTTAACAATGTCACCGCAAATCAGAGTTTCATTCTCAAGATAAGTGATAAATCTCTCAGTAAATCGAGTATGACAATAAGATATGTCATAGAATACGTAATATTGCATGATAAATCATGAAAATTCACAATGAAATTGCACAATAAATTCCAACGTGTTGCCCAATAAATCTCAGAGTTTCACAAATTCTATGTTAAAATTGGTTATAGTTGCTGTTTCCAGGATAACATCTAATGAATGAGACTCCTCTCTGCTCATGGATTCCACCATAGCAAGGAGTAATTATTACTGCTATTTCATGTTTCCTTTTGGAAAACATCAGTATTGAGAAAATAATGCAATAAACATTTAATCAAATTGAACCTCCATAACATCATTCATGATACAAATAGCAGTATTTTACAAAAGAACAAGTGATTTTTTTAAAAGTTAGCAACATTCAATCTAACTGAACTAAAAAAACTATGAGAAAAGCAAATTCCAGATAGGCCAAATAAGGACAAAATTGCATTACATCCTCAGAGTTGTCAGCTATGTAGAACCAGTGAAGCAGTTCCCACAGATTTTGTTGAGTGATGCTGTGGGATATTAATATCTTATGTACACAAGGTAATCTTAAAATCAAAACTCAGCTTCCATTAAAGCAATGACAATCATTCAGAAGATATAATGGACTCCGTGATCTCCCATGAGTAGTATGAAATTGGAGGTCTTTTTCCAAAATTTTACATAATGAAAGAAAATAGTGAAGATGGAGCAGTTTAAATTACAGTTCGCTACTGTAATATGTCAGGGTTGCAAAAGTTATTGGTACTAGAATGGCAAGACAACATCTTGCCAGTATTGGTTATGACATTTTAAACAAAGCCTTGATATTAAAGATGAGTTGTTGTTTGCAAGCAATATACTAATACCAAGGGAAATATACGAGGACAGAGAGTTCCAGACATTGGTGCTGGATGGTATTGTCTGTAAGGCTGGTCATCTAGTCCAGCTTTTGCACAATTTCATAAGTTCACTACATGTTTTAGCTACATTGGGAATAAAAAATCTATTGATTGTACCTCAGTCACTCTTCTACTCCTCTTTGTTTTTGCAGCTACAGACTGACACAGCTACCCTTCTGTGACTCTTCCACTTTACTGTCATTTATTGTTAATTCTTTGCTAATATCTAGTCAGTTTTTCTTAATTCAGATTTCTAGTTTCAGGCTGGCATACTTTAGACTGCATAAAATGAGCAATATGTTTTCCATATTACATCTTAGTCATTTATAGATCATTATCTTATCTTTCTATTACTACTTTTTGAAGATGTGTATATTCCTTGTGAGTATCCTTTCAAATTATATACTTTTCATCTCTGAAAGCACCCAGGGCATAAACAGAGATAATGCAACATTTAAGAATCACAGTACTAGAGTTGAGATATTCCAGGTGCAGACCTACTAGGCTATCAGAAGATAAGCTTAAGCAGGAATCTTATTGTATCTCAAGGAAAGAAGGAAACTTAATGTGAATAAGTTCTAGAGACCTAAGGAAGGTCATTTTTGCAAGCCAATTTTTATGTGACTTGAATCTATCATAAAGTATCTGTTAAAGTGTGGAGAAATTCAATTTGGAAATAATATTTTGTCCCACTTTTATCAGAACAATTGGTAAGTCTATGAAAGGAGAAAATTTTACCAGAGTTTTACAAGACATAACCTAGTTTTATTATCAGCATTTATCTTATTAAGTTTCCTATTTGACTTTCAAACCTTAATAATTGAAGTAATCATGTATCCAGTGAGAATAATTGCCTGATATAGAGAAACCAGCAGATGTATTTTGGTCTCATCGGCATTTACGTGACCCAGGAGACTTCATATTAATGTGTACAAATGCAGGAGAGAATTAATCTCAAGTGAGATCCCCAGTATTCTAAAATTCTGAACTGGAAATATGGGAAACACAAAGGACATGTTGTAGTCTGAGAGATTTTCTTGTGTCTGTAATGTCTAATTTGTCATGTTTTATAACTGAATTAAGTAAAGCCTTTTTAACTTGGGAGAAAATGGTGTTATAATTATATTTGAAAAAAGTTACACCACAGTGAATGATTCAGCAGATACATAGATAGATAGATCACTGAAATCTACAAATACATAAAAGGAGATCTTTTCATATAGAACCTCATCTGTTAACTTACTGTTCCCTTAAGTTTAGTTTTGACTGTGAATTGAGACTGTGGTTTATAGACTTTTTTCTTATTTTGTTGTCTATTTTTAGAAACATATGCTTTCCACTCTCTAGGATGACGCATCATATTACATTGTTCTGTCGAATTTATTCAAACAATAGCCTATGACAGCTGCAACCTGATCTGACATAACAAAGAAGTGACTGAAATGTTAAGGAAAAATAGTTTTGTATTAAACATAGTTTGGGGAAATAGTTTCACGTGATTCAATGTTTTAGCAGTGCTAGTTGTTCTACAGAGAAAAGGGCTACATTTTGTTTTCATTTATAAGCTAGTAAAAGAGAAGAGAACTTTGATAGCTAGCAGGTAATGGTGTATTATTCTGAGTCTACTGAAGTAAATGGGAGTTTAGCTATTGGATTAATAGGGGCAATATATTTACATGGAGTTTAAGAGTTCCAGAGATGAAGGCTGTCAGAGGCTCTAAGAAGAATCATTACTGCGATTCCAGCATAATTAGAATTACCCAACGCAAATGTACAAATGAGTATATTTGGGCTTATTCGGTTGCAAGAGAGGTTCTTGAGGAAATGTTCTCTTTACTTAGAATTTCTAGCTTTCAAATTACTATAGGTAAGTTGTTAGGGGAGCACACTCACCACTTGTGAGAACCTTCTTCCAGCTTTTGCCCTTGTCAGATGGATCTTCAGTGGCTCAGTCCTCTAGCCATGTCACACGTGTCAAACTCAAGAAGGAACCCCTTCAAAGGTAACATAGTCCAACAAATAGTTGCACTCTCTGGGGTCTTCAGTCCTATCTCTAGACCTCTTTAATTTCTAGCTCCTTTCTTGGGCTTTTAGTAATGATCCTTTCCCCTTCTTGGGGCTTAGACCACTTCCCCAGTGACTTGTGGGGAGATTCCAGCCTTCCCACTACTCTGGGATACAACAAATAGTTGCCACATGCTGCTTTCTTTAATAGTTGCTGGTGTTGCATTCCCCGGCCTGCTTCCCACTCTGGCTCACTATCTTCTCGGATTCCCTTCTGTTCCCTATTTCAGCAGAGCATCTCCCACACTTCCTTGCCTAGAGAGTTTCTCCATCTCTTTCCTGAGTTCTCGTGGTCTTCTCTTAGGTCTTTTCACCTGGAGAGATTGTAACAGTCCATGATTCTCTCTCACAGGCCTCTGTGCTTGGAGAGCTTCCCAGCCCCAGCCCTGCTTGAGCCCAAGTTTCTCCCTAGTCTCTTTACATGTCGAGTAATTACAAACACATCGGTTATCACATTGTCCACAGAAAGTTCTCTGAAAGGGGATGTATGTGACAATTTTACCCTTTATTTAATAATTTTAAAAGCCCTATTGCCCTTATTTTGATTATAACATATGTGGAAAAGCATTATAAAACAGTGACTTTTTCTAAGCAATGCTTGTTACATATTGCTCCTGTGTTATTAATATGCTTTAAGTTTGGTGTACTGCTGAAAGGCAAATGCAATGCTTTATCACAATATTTGACTATTGTTGCTCTTTAAACCACCTTTCACAATGTGCAATATTTGTTACCTATAAAATGCAATGATAATTAAAATAATGAACAAAGTAAATGCAATAGGAAGAAGGTGGCATTTATATTTCTTGGAGAATTGTATTTAATATCCCCACTATTATTCAGAGTAGTTCAGATCCATTTGCGCTACAAGCAGCAACTTTGAGAGCCCTAGTGTAGAAAAGCCACCACTCTATCAATTAGATGAGCTCTGAATCCCAGACTGACTAGTAACATTTTACGTGCACATACATAGATTTGATATAAATCAGGAAAATATTTGGCCCTGTATTTATTTAAGGAAATTTTGTTTTGCCTCAATTTTCCTCTAATATCTGCATCCTTGTTACACTTTAACTTAATAATGTGTTCAAATGAATAAATAAATATAAATATACTTGAAAAATCTAACTATAGGCCATAATAGCCTAATTCAAATTATGCTAATGTGTGTTCTTATCCGAGATAACTCAGGTTTACAAACAGATTTTTTTCAAGTGATTGTTTTACAAGTAAGTGCTGGTTTGCAAATACTTAGGAGTGATTACTTTTATAGGTCTGCAATGCTGTTGCTTGTGCTAAATTGATACTTACATTGTAACTAGTTGCATTTAAGTCAATGTGTGAAATCCTGCTCCGATTCAAGTTGGCTGCACCCCATCAGCTTACTTATGGAGTTTGTTTCTACTTAGCGTAGGCCAGAATTTCACAACTGTGTGCATAAGTAGTTTAGTCTAGAATATTCTTTTCCCATCCACTGAACATTTCCATTTCCATCAATAAGGTTTGCATAATATCTTCTGCTGAAATCTACCCCACAGGCCTGAGGACAGACGTAGCAAAGGGGATGCCGCTGGTAGCACAGCTCCCTTGGAACCCATTCTGCCAGAAAGCTGAAGTTAGGGAAGCTCTGCCAGTCATTTCCCACTTCTGTTGGTTTACAAGCTTTCAAGACCTTTTGACTACTGTCAGTGAGACAATTAAGCTTTGGAATACTCTACAGGCAAGGATGTTGGAGGTGGGGGAGTAGTTGACCATAGCAACATTTTGGGTTCAATCCAAGAGAGACAACCAGAGGAATATGTCTCATATAAGCTGTCCAAGAATGATGGTGACTTTTTTGGGTGATGGGGTGCGTGTGGGGAATTCCAGTGCTAGACTGGCTGTAGGACCTATAAGGGAGAGATTGTAGTCCCTTTTTAAATTTCTGCTTTTTTTTGTATGTGTTAGAGTTTGCTATCTTCAGGGTAACTATTTTTTTAGAGAGACAGGGTGGGTGATGTAATGCATTTTATTGGACAAACTAATAAAAGAGATTACCTCATCCACATTGAATCTCTAATCAGCCACAAGACTGCATATAAGAAGCTTTTTTTTTTTTTGGCATGAGAATCTGAGTGAGCCATTCAGTGATGTCATATACACAAGCAGACATCAATAAGAAAAGTAACATGCTTAGTCAACATTCCAACTCATCAAAGGCAAAATAAATTAGTTTTTCTTAATTTCAAGGTACGCATAATCAATTTCACCTACATCATTTCAATAAGAATGAACTGAGATTTTCTGTTATGTTTTGTTTTTCTAATGTGAAACCTCAGCCGCGAAAGCATAGTTATTTTAGTTTGGCCAGGATTTCACCCTGGATATGTTCTTCTGAGAAGAGCAGTACAACTGAGTATCAAAACATACAACCTTCCTTTTACCTACTTCATGATTTGAAAGAGTTGGTATAGGATTAAACATGACATCTCTGAAGAACTATTTTTATTCTTTTGTTCGTTCGTTCTGTTTGTAAAGACATTGTGGCAGCTGTCTCAAAATTAATTTCAGGAATTTTAGTGATCCAATTCTCACTTTAATCTCATTTTCTCTTCTAGAAGGCCAAAAAGTATGTTCCATAAACTTTTTGTGCCTTTTAGATAGTTATAAATGTAACCAGATTTTATCTGAGTGATTGGAACAAAATTGGGTTACTAGAAATGCAATCGTATAATGGGATGATTATGTTTTTCCATTTCATTTTGTTAAATGATAACTTGTTGGATTTTAAAAGCCTTTCTTATTAATATTAATACAGTTTTCCATTTTTGTTACTGCAAATGCTAAGCACAGGAACTTCTCTGAGAATTCTAAAACTATAGGACAATAATATCTGATTTTTTTAAAAAAGTCTACTTGCTCTCCCATTGAAAAGAAAACTCTTAAAATTTATATATTGAACATGTATTACAAATAGTAATTCAAATTATCACCAAAAATGAGAAATTTATTTTTCTTAGATTAAATGTCTGGTCATTCCCTCCACCCTACAAGATGGAAAAGGGTTCCCAGAAACTCATTGGGAAGTGTTATCCTTGTTTCTAGATAGCACACTCTTCAGATTACAGTGTCTAAGAGGGATTATTAATTAGGTATAAATTATTTTTAAATGGGTCCATTATGGAAGGGAGCACTTTTCAAAATGGATTCCCAATGTTTAAGATGTACTAGCTACAGGGTGCAAAGGGAGCTTATGCTCAAGCAGTTAACTTATCATGACCCTAAATCCTTTTCAAAGTAACTCTTTTCTAGGTCCCACAATTTACATGTTTGATTTAATTTCTTTGTTCCTAGATGGATTAAACTATGTTAAAATGCATATCGTTCAAAGGTTACATATTTCCAAGATATCTAGGTTAATCTTGACAATTGATGCCCATTATTGCTTACCATTTCACTAATTTCTATATCTAGAGATTTTACAATTACAATTTCTTCATTGACATCTTTGCTTCCTTATCAATTGATTGCATTTCCTAACTGCCACTTTGTAGTTGTAATTATCAGCACAGTCAATTTTATATACCCTTTACTGAAGCCTAAAGTTCCTCTCTTAACCAAAATGCATTTAACCAGAGAAGAAATCTCTCAAGAGTGTGGAATTGGAGGGGGTTCCCAGTATTTCATAAAGAATCCTTAAACAATTCCAATTTTAACATTCAAATGTTTATATTCTTCTCTCCATCACAGAATGAGAGGGAAGGGTTTCTCTGCCTCCCATTGGCTCCTGGAGTAAGGTCAGGGAATCCAGTTGACTCACATGAATTCATAGCCAATTAAAATATCTTCCTAAGCATCCAGGGACCATCTTGATGTCCATGCCTGAAGCTGAGGCATATTGAACTGTGTTTCCAGGATGCTGTAGGTCAGACCAATAAACTATATATAATAATTCCACTCTACTCAGCACTAATAAGGCCTCCGCTGGATTCTGTCCAGTTCTGAGCAATAAAGCTTTGGGAAAAGACAATAGAAATTTGAGAAAGTCCAGAAGAGAACAATAAAATGGATTAAAGGTTTAGAAATCCTGACCTATTGGGAAAGATTAAAAAAAGTGGATTTGTTTAGCCTAAAAAAAAGAAAAGGAGGGGGACATTATAACAGTCTTCAAATATATAAAAAAGTATTTATAATGGGTGGAGATAAATTGCTGCTCTTAGCTAGGAGAAGATGTAATGGCAGTAAGGGAAATTCCAGTTAGACATTAAGAAAAAAAACTTACTAACTGTAAACATAGTAAAGCACTGAAAAAATTACCTAGGGAAGTTGTAGAATCTCGTAACTGGAGATTTGTAAGAACAGGTTAGAAAAATATCTCTCAGGGATTGTCTAGATAATACATAGTTTGTCCTCAGTACAAGGGAAAGGACTAGATGATATATTAAGATGACTTGGGGCACGTCTATACAGCAGGGCTAAAGCCAAAATAAGCTGCACAACTTGAGCTATGTTAGTTGCTCAGCTTAAATCGAAATAGCTTATTTTTGCTATTCTTTCGGCACTCTTCCTCTGATTTCCCTTACTCCTCATAAAATGAGGGTTATATGAGTTGAATTAAGGAGTCCGCCATCTCGACATTATTTTGACATTATGTCGAAATAACTGCTTGTAGTGTACAGGCGGACTATGTTATTTTGGAATAACACCAGTTATTCTGAAATAACACTCCTGTGTAGACATACACTTCTAGTCCTACATTTCTGTGCTTCTATGTGTTATAACCTTCTGCTGGCTATATCTAAGCCCCAGAATCGCATAAGCCTGAACATTTTGTAAACATACTAATATTGAGTTAAACAGCTGAATACTGTGTGTTTTGAATGTGCCAAACCAAATTCAGCTATTTTAGCCAGGTATTTAATCCACTGTGGTCTATCAGCTTAATTTCATATTGACATATTTTGAAACTGGAATCTGAGTCTGAACTAAACTTTTTATCCTGCATTATATATAGATGAGTGAGGAGTGAATTTTATTTTTGCAAATGTTTTCATTTGAAGTGAATTTCCCTTTAAATGTGTTCACTTTTAATGAACACTGCATGGTTCAAGCTTTTATTGAACATACTTGTGAAATGTGCATATTAAGCTCAAATGCTTGAATATTCACCAAAAGCTATATGTGCCACAGCAAATCACATTAACCATTATGGGACAAGTGATTAATTTTTTGTCATATTTATTTTTTTTTCAAAATTTACTCTGTATTTGTAATGTGAAAGTCATGTGACAATGGGTAGTAA
The DNA here is from genome assembly GCA_032595735.1 of Pelochelys cantorii. Lineage (NCBI taxonomy): Eukaryota > Metazoa > Chordata > Testudines > Trionychidae > Pelochelys > Pelochelys cantorii. The sequence goes on from CM064326.1 coordinate 93,540,442, forward strand.
AACACAGAATGAAAAACCCATCCTAAAATAGAAGATGAAATCTTAGAATAAGGAGAACAGAATAATCCCAAAAGGTACTTTATTTTTCTCTGCTTCCCCACAGAGCTTCTGCCTAGAACATTCCCTTTCTTTGCTTGGTATCCTGATACAGTTTTAAAGAAATAGTACACAAATATTTCTGAGAACATAACTTTTATTGAAAATTTGCATCACTGTTGTCCATGTTGATGCTATTATGTTCATTCAGTGTGAATTTAATTGTGTGTATTTACTTAGGACGAAGAACACAGGCATATAATGGAAACTACTGAATCAATGTAGAGTTAATTCAGCATAGCAACTGCATTTACACAAATGGAGCCTTTCTGCATCTCAAAAAGAGCCAATGCTACTGTGTTGGTGTTTATACTTATTATTAAAATAACAATGAGGAGTCTTATGGCACATTAGAGACTAACAAATTTATCTCTAAGTGCACATCCACACTGCAGGGCAGAAGTTGAATTAAGATATGCAACTTCAGCTACGTCAATTGCGTAGCTGAAGTCGAAATAGCTTAATTCAGCTTTTGGCAGTGTCTGCAGGGCAGAAAGTTGAAGGAAGAACACTCTTCCTTTGACTTCCCTTACTTCTCATGAAATCAGGGTTATAGAAGTCAGAGTAAGAAGTCCTCCATCTTGAAATTATTTCAAAATAACGGCTTTCTGAGTAGATGTGCACTTTGTTATTTCAAAATAACATCAGTTATTCTAAAATAATGCTGCTATCTAGCCCTAAGGCGCTGCAGAATTTGTTGTTTTTGCAGATATGAACAAATATGGCTACCCCTCTGAGACTTCATATTAACTATGTATACAGAAGTATAATGTCTGTCAATATGTCACATTTCAAAACATGTGAACTAAATTAAGTGTTTGTCAAGCCGCAGTTTCTAGGCATACTGAATTCTGCAGATCAATGTTTTAGTCAAAACACAATTCACTTGCCTTTCTTGCCTTGGTTTCCCTCACAGGCTCCCAGTTAGAAAGGACCTTATAACACTTTCTTGAAGGAAGAAAGATTGTTGAAATCCAGCAGCAACTTCTTTAAGTTGCTAGTTGAACAACTAGTTGAGCTTCTTTTTTTTTTGTAAAATTTGTATACTAGCTAGTTCCCATCCTCTGAGGGGTCTTCAAATCCTACTGCAGATAATGGAGTTAAGTTCTTTCAAGCAAAGGCCCACAGGCAGTTGGAGGTACAGGCAAACTCTACAACATTTGCTTCTGTATTTCAATGGTAATATCTGTTCAATAATTTTTATGATCTTATTCGGACTTAATGGAAAAGCAACAATTTATGCTAGATATTTTGCCGCTGGCTAACAAAATATAGGACAGTTAATTATGAAAATCCTCTTATTTTTATGAAAGTTATTGTTTGTTTCCTCAGTTTGCTTTAACATTGTATTTGGCCACTCTTGCCAACTGCCTGTCTCTCATATATATGAAATAATTATGTAATTTAGTTTATGAAGGAAATATATTACGAAACATTTGAACATTATTCTTGTTCCTTGTATTAAGCTTTTTTAAAAAAATAAAAAACATATTCAGGTCTGCTGACAAAGAGGGCTCTGGGGCCTGGCAATTCTAAAGGGTTTGGGGACTCCTAGACTCTGCCACTACTACTGCAACAAGTGCAGCAATTGGAGCCCTGGGCCCTTGAAATTGCTGGCAGAGCACTATGCAGGCAGCACAGAGGGCTGGCGGGATAGGGGGTGTGGCGCAGCCTGGGCAGCACTGGGGGATGGCTGCCCCACCCTTGCTCCTTCTGCTCAAGTCTCCGCCCCTTCTGGGAGCACAGCGCCATCTCCACACACACATTGCCCAGGGGCCCAACAATCCTGTAAACTCCCCTGCTCATATTGTTGCAATTTATCTTACTGCATCTGAAAGGTAATTGCATTTATAAACATAGAATCTTTTATGTAGTGCCAGATATTATTTTACTGCTAGAATAACAACATTTTCTATATTCCCTTAAATACTTGCCCATGTCTACATGCATTATTTGACTTTATTTTTCAGGATTAATTCAGTTTAAATGCAAATTCAATTTTCTAGTCCTGTATACATCTATTATTGTCAGATTTATTTCAGAGACAAAAAGTTCTCTATTAAATGAAATGATTAAATAAATGTAATGGTATTGAATAGATATACAGATATATTCTAAAGATAGATCTAGGCCCAGAAGATTCCTTCATTAAAATAATAAACAGGTAGGAGACTTAATAGTTCAAAGTATGGATTAAAGAAAATTTACTCCATTTCCATAATAGCATCCATCAAATCTCAATCAACAGAGATTTCAATCCCTGTTTCTGTTCCATACACCAGAATTGGTATAACTGTGCTTTTATAGATGTGCAAGAAGCTTGATGTCAATCTGTCCCAATGTAAACTTTTGAAGGACTCAAAATGTGGGAACAGCTGTTACTATATGTGTTGTTCACATCTTCTAAGCATCCTCCAACACTGTCAAAAGGCTTCCCAAGCACTTAACAGTTGTCTCCTCCTCAGGGTCCTTTTTGGACAGTGTGCAGATAATTGTCAATGCTAGCTTCCCTTATAAAGCAATGAATTACACTTTTGCTCTAGAAACCATGTCTTGACCCCACCAGAAAATCTTTCTAATTATTTTCCTATTTTGGGTCTCCCATTTTTATTTGACAGTGGCAAAAGAACTCCTACAATATGTAGGGTCAACGAGATTTGAATACTCCTATCATTTTTTTTTTTCATTTTAAGCCTGGATATATGTGGTGCAAAGGGTGCATTCATGCTGTTGATGAATGACAATAAGCCATCCATGCATAATTCTTCCTTGCATTGCATGAAGATCAGTTGTCAATCTATGGATATTTTTCAGGTTTTTTGACACCAGATGAAGTGTTGTTGGCTTACCCACTGAACTTTTACAGGGCCATAACAGAATGGCTCCACTCCACTGTTCCGATTGACCTAGAGAATCAGCATATCTTTCCTGGAGACTCTCTTGTGGAACACATGAGAGTTCTGTTGCACCAACTCTGCTTTTGCAGGAACATTGAAAGGGTTACAAAAGAATTATGGTTCACAACATTGTCATTATACGAATGGGGTCTGTGGTTTTGTGGGGTGTTGGTCCAAGACTAGGGCTTCTATACTCTATGGTAATGCAAATTAATAATACTACAATCTTGTATGAATTTACTGATAAAGTGGAACAACTTCCTTTGTATAGGACTGGAGCATGCATAGAGCCTATGTGGCTGAGGCTCACTTGGCTGAAAGTACTTATAGACTTTGGGAGAGAAATGCAAGGAATGATATATTTATTCATGAACCCCATTAATGGGACTTCCTAATTGTGTGATCTGAGAGTCTCTGGATGTTTAAGCAACATTAGTTGTCAAGAGTGTTTTTTATAAGCCAATTTGGCGAGAAATGTGTTCTTTTGTCTTCAGTGTGAACCTTGCTATGATCACCCTTGCCTTTATCACCTCCAGTCTGGATTACTGCAATGTACTCTACCCGAGCTATGTTAGAAAATCTTCAGAAGCTGCAGTTATTGCAGAAACAGTGAAGGTTAAACTTTATCACAGAGACCATCCCATTGAACCACATAATGGTCATCTTTGGGTGCATTTAAGGGTAGGAAGGTGGGTCAATTCCTGTGACATCCCTACATGCTATCATGCTATCCTAGACTAGCAGATGTCATAGTGAAAAGACACTTAGACCAGTCTGACTAGCAATCTGGTTTTCTTCATAGCCAAAAGAATTTGATCAGGATTAGAGAATAGCCTCATGTTGCTGTTCTGCAACTCTCCAGTTTTTCCATCCATTCACTGCAACATTTGGGGTGGCTGCACATGCTCCTAGGAGCTGATTTTAGCATGTGTGCAATCTACTCACCGATTGGAGGGAAGTATAACAAAGTTTTGAAAAACATCAGGATCTGGAATATCCTATTATCACTGTGTCTGATTTCTAGTTGCTCTCAATATTTAGTATGCTCTGATCAGGAATTTTGCTTCCCCTCCCACTCCTTTCTGTGTTCATATTGTCAGAACTTCTAAGTCTGCGGTATGAGAAGGGATTACTCTTTGGTAGGGGGGCCAATAATCTCAGGGGATAGGAATAAGCAGCCACCTATATTCAATTTATTTGACAGGACAAGAAAGTCACTCCTCCCATGCACTCCAGAAGAGTTAACCAATGGGGACAAATAGAGATTAAGCTGGATGTCAGCAACCAGAAGGAAGGATGTTGAGATGATGTCTGTTGAACTCTTTGTTTGCATGTAGCAAAAAAAGAAAAGCTGATGACTACAAAACAAATGTTCATACACAACTGGAGATTAAAATTCTGTGCATAATGAAATCCTGCATAGGACATTGATTGTAGGTGTCAGGCAATGAATAAAAGTAATTAAAAAACCCCAAACACACAGGACAATTGTAGGAATCCTCTTTATAACTCTTTCTGTATTAACACACAGTAGGATAGTTGACACAATTTCTTGTGACTCTAATTACGGCAATCCCAATCTAGCTAATATCATGGGTGAAGTGAAGATGAAGATTCTGAATTTCTTCAAGCCAGTGTAATTTCCCTTTCATAGTTTAACTAATTTTATCAAGAGAATTGCCTGACTTTGTTAACACTCAGTTTTTCCAAAGGGGAGACTCCAATTTTCAGTTTTGAGTAATTTGTCACCTAGACACTACAAGAGTAACACCTATAAATTTGCACTGAAACCTACTCAAGCTGAGCATTGAAAAGTCATTTAGCAATCATAACTTACACATGTGGGAGCTGCAACACTCACAATTCTATAGATTGCTGTCCACAAGATCTCACTAATAACTCTCCAGACTGACAGCACAGTATGTGAACATACCTGCCCACACATATTCTACCTTTATAACAATATAACATTTCTGAATATCACTTGCACTGTGTTCCCATCCCCAAGGCTGCCAGCTAGGGAGGGAGGAACAAAGAACAGTTGTACCTGACACATTAAATCACCACCAGATCTCCTGCCAACATTTGCCTTGCAGCCCTAGTAGTGCTGAAAGACTAGTTGGGGAAGGCTAATTTTCAGTGCCCCTCCTACCTGAGGCCTTGACCACCCCATGTTAGGAGAAAACTCTCATCAGCCCTGCCTGTCACTATTTACCACAAATCCAAAAGCTCCAGGTAGCTGGTATCTTTCTCCAAGCAGTATAATTATAATTAACTATGGCTAGTTTATTATAAAGAAAGGAAAATAAAATATAAAATAAAACAAATAAAAGAACACAAATAATAAACTGATTATTTCCACTACCAACTCTTCTTCATGCCTCCTTCTGGAATCAGATTTTTCTTTTTGCAAGTGAGGTGCCTCTGGTGTGTTCAGTATTTAGTGCATAAGAATTGAAAAATGGCCATATTAGGCCAGACCAACGCTCCATCTAATCCACTATCCCATCTACCAATAGTGGCCAATGTCAACTGCTTCAAAGGGAATGAATGGAATTAGTGATCTCTGAGCCCTGGTCTACTCTACAGAGTTATTCTGAAATAACTTTCCTTATTTTGAAATAACAAGCAGAGCATCCACACTATTGAGCCCATTATTTTGAATTAAAGGGCTGGTTATTTCAAAATAATAACTCCTGCTTTCCAAGAGAAATAACACTTATTTTGAAAAAGCAGTAGTGTGGACACTCCAATGCTGCTCTTTTGAAATAACTACTCCCCAGTGTCATTCCAAGTAATTACTCCCCAGTGCTTTCTGGGGCTCTAAGTCGAAGTAGCGTATCCACATAAAGGGTACGTCTAGACTACTGGCTTTTGTCGACAGAGGCTTTGTCGACAGATACTGTCAACAAAGCCTCTGTTGACAAAGAGCATCTAGACTACAGCCAGTTCTGTTGACAAAGCAAGCCGCTTTTTTGACAGAGAGTCTAGACGCTCTCTTTTGAAAAAGCACAGTGTGGATGCAATAGCACCTTTTGTTGACAGAACTCTGTCGACAAAAGGCGTTATTTCTCGTAGAGTGAGGTTTACCACCGTCGACAAAACTGCCGCGTTCTGTCAACTTACTGTGGACAGAACTCGGCGGTAGTGTAGAAGCAGGTATAGTTTTGTCGACAAGAGTCCACTTTTGTCAACAAAACCCTGTAGTCTAGACACATCCTAAGTGAGCCTGCCTCAGACTAATTTCAAGGCTTCCCTATAGTGTGGACATGCTTTTTTGAAATAATTATTTTTGGAGTTACTATTTCAAAATAAGTTTTTTCGAAATATTTTTCTAGGGTAGACATGCCCCGAGTGATCCATCCTATGTTGTCCTCTCCAGATCTTTAGCAGTCATGGGCTAGTGACACCCAATTCATGAGGTTGCATCCCTGACTATCTTGGCTAAAAGCCTTTGATAGACCTATCCCCCACAACTTTATCTAATTCTTTTTTGAACACTGTTATAGTTTGGGCTTTCACAACATGCACTCGCATCAAATTCCACAAAGTTAATCTATGTAGTATGAAGGAGTATGTCATTTTGTTCTTTTTAAACCTGCTGCCTATTAATTTATTTGGGTGACCCCAAGTATTTGTATTATATCAAAGAGTAAATGACACTTCTGTATTCACTTTCTCACACCATTCATGATTCCATAGATATCTATTATTACACGATTAGTCATCTGTTTTCCAAGCAGAACAGTCCTAGTCTTTGTTGTCTCTGCTCACATGAAAGCTATTCTATCATCATTTTTGTTAACCTTCTCTTTTTCTAATTCTAATATCTTTTTTTAGATGGATTGACCAGAACTGCATACAATATTCAAATTGCAGACATAACATGGATTTCTACAGTGGAATTATGACATTTTCTGTCTTATTCTCCAGTTTTGCTAAGAGTTCCTAACATTCCATTGGTTGCTTTGACATTAGATGTTTTCAGGAAACTGTAGTATGAGGAGGGCTTGAAACAAAAGTCCATGTAGCACAGGCCTAGTTTGAGGCCTGTAGTCTAGCTAACAATGGACAAAACTTGGCTTATATAAAGCAAAGCTAAAATGTGGGCAAGAGGCAGGCACCTGCTCACAGAACTTGGCATGAACAGGGCTGAGAGTGCAATACACTAATTGGTAATAGGTCCAGGTGGAGAACAGTAATTGGTGCTAGGTACTGACTGTTACACAGTAATTGGTACTGGTCATAAATTGAAAGCACATTCCAAAAGGATGGTACCACCATCTAATTAAAAAAAGAGCTTGATAGCCACACTCTCCACAGACAATGACCCAGATTCAGGAAAGGTTTTAAACGGACATCATGATGGATAGAGATGTTCCAATCAAACCAGATTAGAGGGTGGTAACCTGACAACATCAGAGAGTGGCAACCTGATATGTCAGGAGTGATGTGTAACGTATTTGTATCTGTATATAAAGTGATGTCTTGGAGGGGCAGTCTTTGGTTTAGGAACAGTGGCAGTTCCCACTGAATCAGTCCAGTGTTATGGGTACATGAGTGTAGCGGTTCAGTAGAGTCTACTGACAACTGTTACTGTACTTCGCTTAACAATAAACCTGGCTGAGCTCCTTCTATCCTTATCTGCCTTGTGGTCTTTGGGTGCTCTCTCTGAGTCTGCCATGTTGACTAGTTGCGCAAGTCAACATAGCACACATGATAGAGCACACATACACTTGCAGCAGACTGATTATCATCACTGACAGAGCAGGAGATCTGTCAGCACCCCACATCTGTTAATCCTGACTACTACAGAAACTATAAGTAAGTCCAATATATCTCTTTCTTTTGTGGGCATAGCAATTTAGACCACATCATGTTGAGATTACATTGGGATTACATTTTCAAATGTGCATTACTTTGAATATATCAATATTGAATTTCGTCTGCCATTTTATTGACCAGCCACTCAATTAGTAAATTAGTAAGACCTGGGCTATCTGATGGTTCTCCACAATGACTTGACCCAGCCTTGACCCAGCTTCTCCAGACTCTGGGCAGGTTCTCGCACTTGTCAATGGGAATGTTTAATTTCTTGAGATTTTTCTTGACCTTGTGTGGAAATTTTGTGTTGGAAATTTTGCCTTCCTCTGTGCTGTGGGGAGTTTTTTAATTGGCCATAGAGTATAGCCTTTAGCAGATGATGCTGAGGAACACACCAGCATACATTCCACCAGCAAAGTCTGAGAGTGTGTGGCATAGTTTGAATAACCTATAGGTTGGTTCTCTTAAAGCTATCATTATTAGTGATCCATTGATCCCAAGTGACTCCAAGGTTGTAATTTTTTTTTCTGAGGAAGGCAGAAGCTCAACTGCTGTTCAATCTTCGTTCCTGCTTGGAGTATGTGACCCAGCTTTCAGAGCCATAAGGGAGGGTATGGAGAACAGAAGCCTTATAAACAGATACCTTTGTGTTTGGGATTAAGAGCTTGTTGTTCCAAACATGTGAGGTAAGTTTGCCAATAGTGAAAGAGGCTATAAGAATTATCAATAATAATGTAGAAAAACAGAAATATTCATTAAATATTTTTGTTCTGCATTTGGGAGAATATGATACAGTAAAATCATATGATAATACTTTTTGTATTTAACTAGTATCTGAGGACAATGTTAATCAGCAGCTACTAAATTTACACATTTTTAAATCAGTAAGTCTAGATAACATATCCAAGAGTTTTAAAAGAGCTAACTAATGAGATATTAATGCTGATTTTTGAAGTGTCTTGAAACACTGGAGAAGCTCCAGAAGAGTGGAAGAAGTCTAATGTTGTACCAATATTTGAAAAGTGTAAATGGATGACACACATAATTATAGGCCCATCAGACTGATATATATCCTGGGGAAGATAATGGATTGGCTGAATCAGGACTCAATAAAAAATGAAAGGATGGAATTAAAAAGTATGTCAATTAACATAAGTTTATGGAAAATATATCCTGTCACATGATATGATATCTTTTTCTTGTTATATTACGTTTGTTCTATCAGATAATAGTGTTGATGTAATAATATACATAGGCATTTGTGTGGGGCATTTGGCTTGATATGTAAGAGAATTTTGATTAAAAATTAAAAAGATATAAAAGTACCGTGGTATGCATTAAAAATTGAAATCTGGTTAACTGATGTGTATAAAAACTTAACTGTAAATGGGGAATCATAGAATGAATGTGTTTCTAGGAGAGTCCCACAAGAATTAGTTCTTAACCCTATACTTTTTATCAAGAAGAAAAGAAGAAAAAAGAAAGCATAGAATTAGTCATGATAGTTTAAAGTAGAGACAAAAAATGGGGGTGTAGTAGGTAAAAATATCTGCATAGACAGTGCTTTTGAGATCTCAAGCTCTTAAATTCACTCTTCTCCATGGGTGTCATTGCTCATATTTCAGTCTGAGTCACAATATCTACACAGATTTATTTTTGAATGATAGCATGAGCTCAAGTCTATCAGCCCAGACTTAAAGGCTTACCATGGGCTATGTAAATATAATAACAGTGATGGACTCAAGAAGATCAAACTGTTTAGATTACCAAACAAGAGGTTAAGGGGTGATTTGATTACTGTCTAAAAGTACCTACATGGAAAACAGACATTTAATAATGGGTCCTTCAGCCTATCAGAGGAAATTATAATATGTTCCACTGTCTGTAAGTTGTATCTAGACAAATTCAGATTGGAAATAAGGAATTAATTTTTAACAGAATAATTAACCATTAGAACAACTTGGCAAAGATTGTGGTGAATTCTTCATCAGTAATATTTTTTAAATCAAGATGGGATATTTTTCTATAAAATGTTCTCTAAAAATTACTAAATCTACTTTTTTAATTATCCTCAACTGCCTCAAAATATGTACTTTCCATTATTGAACTTGAATGAGCAATGTTGTACTGTACCTCACAAACCAATACAATTACAGCATGATATCATCACAGGGCTTCTGAGGATTGATAACCTTAGAACCACAGAGGATTAGCCTTCCTGGGATCCGAGCTGTCATATTATATACTTTTATGTGACTGATGAAGCACAGATGGTTGATGGCAGTTCTTCAGTATGACTCCTTCAAATCTCTCAAATTAAAGCAAAGATTTTCTAGAAACTGTCTGGAATTTCTAGTCAATCTGTATCCTTGCAATCACTTTCATGAATAACCATGGAAGGCATCTATTAGTATTCAGTTCAGGAATCTTATTACTTAGTTGAAGCACACATTGCACTCATGAAGACATTTATCTGTATAATCACCTCACCAGGTGGAGAGAGCTGATTGATAATGTCCTTTCAACTACCCCTCCTCGTCCTCCCCAAGAAACCTTGCAGGTCACCTATGCATAAATAGAATAAATGCATCTTTGGACTTTTAATTAACAAAGAAAATGCCAGTGGCAGCTATCAGAACAAAACTTTTAGGAATTCTTGGGAATTTTTACTTTCACTCCCTGAAAAAAGAAAAAAAAAAGGAAACTATTAATAAATGAAACTAAACAAATATACAGAAAAAAAAAAGAAATTACACAAACTACAAAATCTGAAGTACAATGAATATAAGAAAATAAAAATACAAAAACTTTTACCGCTAGATCTGCTGGCTCAAATTTAGTTTAGTTTTCAGTGAAAGTTCTTTCCATCTGGCAAGTGTGTTGGGGGCCTATATGAAATTTCGTAGTAGCTTCCATTTGATCCTTGTGGATGAATGTCCATATAATGAAAATACCACAATTATCATCTTTGATAACAATTCAGAATACAAAGACCTAGTCTGGCTATAACTTATACGAGGGCAAACCCACTGAATATAAGGATATGTCTACACTTAGGAGTAACGGTAGTTCGAATTAGGAGGTTTAATTCGAACTACCTAGTCCGTGCCGCGTGTAGCCGCGGGCAGGGAGTTCGAACTACGGGGCATTTAAAAATGGCAGCGCCCGGGAACACGCAAATAAAGCCTGGGATATTTAAATCCCGGGCTTCATTTTCAAGTTTGAATGCCTACATTAGCCACCCTCGTTCGAACTAGGGTGGCAGTGTAGACATACTAACAGAATTACTGCTGAAGTATACTGATGTAAATGAAAGGAAAATCAGGATCCATAGACAAGAACTATTTGTGTTGCTGGAGTTGAGCCCTCTATTACACTAGTGAAATAGCATAGGAGTTATTAATGGTCACAAACCTGGGCCTGCAAGGCTCACAGGAGAGGTCACACTCTAACCATCTCCTTATGAACCTGCTGTCAATAGCTTAACTGACACCCACAAAGTTTAGTCCCAATGTGAGGCTCTACCTGTGAAGTTTGATTGGATGAATCCCATAGCTGCTGATTGGCTTAATGGCCTTACTGAAACCAGCAACTGGATCAGGAAGTCCTCCAAAAGGTTGGGCTCTATCCCCATCAGGATTGCATGTGTGGTGCTTCCTGTTTGCTGGTCCTGCTACCTCCTCATCTATTCCTGCTTCCCTGCCTTGATTGCTTGGCATTCCTGCATGACTTAGCTCCTGGCATCTGACATATGGTTCCTCCAGTTTGTCTTCTGTCTTTGACTCCCTTGTATCCTGATCTGATCTAACTCTGGCACCCAATTCCTGGTTCTGCCAGCCAATTCTTGAGTCCTGTCTTGTGACTGTGGATTCTGGCTCCAACTATTAGCTATAGCCACCCATAACTTAGCCATGATAGCTTGTTTAGATTACAATAATTCCTGGTGTGAGAAAGGTGGACCTAGCAGCAAACTATCTCCGTGTGAAGCATTGTCTCATCTGAATGAGTGTCCTGCCTCCATATGGATAATCAAGCACTGAAGGCTCAAATTGTAAAACTGACCTTGGATAAGTAGCAGCTGTAGGACCTACCAAGAAAGTTCAAACATAGCCTGCAGAACTTTGCCTGGACATGGGCCTGTAATACCTTTTCACAAGTGTTTTGATGGGAACAGATGGTGACTCTGGAGTTTCTGAAGGATCCATAGATCTATGTCTCTGATCATTCAATAGTGCTTTGGCAATCAGTTTGCTGATAGGACATAAACTAGGCTGAACATCCCTCCTGCTGAAAGCCATAGCTCAGTTCTGACATACTAGGACAACATACTCTAAGTGATGTTAACAATCTTTGATGACCTGCACTGAGTTTAGGTGGCCAAGGAAACCCCCAGCAGCCTCCAGCAGTGTCAGGCATAGTCACCTGCTATGCAGCACAATTCCACAAGCATGACAGCATACTAATTTTTAGTGAGGTTTGTGGGAAGAGATCACAGATAAACTGATCCATGTATAGACACTTAAGGGCCCTTGTGGACAGTACCATCTGAGATGGATTGGATTACAGATATCCTCTTGAAACTGTCACCTAGTGTGCTGATGACAGCACTGAGACCTCTTTCCTGTCCTTTGGGGCACCTACAGCCTTGTCCTGCTGTGCCAGAAGCTTTGTTCTCCCCACAGCAAAAGCACAGGCTTGGGGTAACAGCCCCCAAACAGAGGAACAGATACTAATAACGGCTCAGCTCTGTTACAGGGACTGTCCAAATTTAGGTAAAGAACACAGTCCATTTTCATGGTCTCCCAGATTATGCAGCCAGGGCCAAAAAAGGGAAGTTCCCAGCCAGGGCCAAAAAAGGGAAGTTCCTCTCACTCCATCCCTTGCTTTTAGCCCTGAGTCTGTTTAAGTCAGGGGTGGGCAATAATTTTTAATTGGGGGTGGAGTAATCCAAGATTTTGGTAAGTGGTCAAAGGCTGAACTTCTGTGGAGGAGGTGTGGGGTCTGGGACAGAGGATGGGGTATAGAAGGGAGCTTGGGATAGAGGACTGGGGTGTGGGAGGGAGTGTGGGGTCTGAGGGGGAGTTTGGATGACTGGACTAGATGACATATTGAGGTCTCTTTTAGGCATTCTATTCTATTCTATTCTCCTCCAACCAGAGACAGCACTCTTTCCTGAGTTCACACATAAATTAGGAGTCCGTGCACAGCTGTCCTCTCCCTACCATCTTCAGCTGAATGGCCAAAGAGGAAGGGGAAAAAAAGCTTCAGGGGGTATCTGAATTAGTCCATAACAGAAAAAACTTAAAAAACGACAAATAGACTAGTAGCACCTTCAAGACTAACAAAACACGTAGATGGTATCATGAGCTTTCGTGGGCGCAACCCACTTCTTCAGATGATTGGAGTATTAGAAATCCAAATCCAAGAATAAAGAAGGGGAGGAGGAAGAGGAAAAAAAAGAGGGGGAAAAAAAGAGAAAAAAGGATGGGGAAAGAAAAAAAGGGAGAGACAGTGAGTAGATGGTTCAAATAGTTACAAGAGGCTGTTCAAATAGTTACAAGGGTAAGTTCCAACCCTTCTCTGTGTATTTGGCTTATTCAGAGACAATTTCCTTCAGAAGGAAGAGGAAAGAAGAGGGGGAAAAAAGGATGGGGAAAGAAAAAAAGAGAGACAGTGAGTAGGTGGTTCAAATAGTTACAAGAGGCTGTTCAAATAGTTACAAGGGTTAAGTTCCAACCCTTCTCTGTGTATGTGGCTTGTGGAATTGGATGTCATCGATATAGCATAAATAGAGTAAGAGTGCTAGTGGGTGAGAGCTGAGGAAACGTTGTTCTAGGTCAGTCATGGTGGCATATTGGCATATTGTGGTGCCATGCGGGCGCCCATGGCTGTGCTGCTGACTTGAAGATACAAATTGTCTCTGAATAAGCCAAATACACAGAGAAGGGTTGGAACTTAACTTCATTTACAAGTTTAACTCTTATGCAAATTGTATGAACAGGGATATCTGCTAGCTCACATACTACTTTCCATGTCCTAATGACTTAACCAACCAACTCAACAATGGAGATGCACACAGAGAAGGGTTGGAACTTAACCATTGTAACTGTTTGAACCATCTACTCACTGTCTCTCCCTTTTTTTCTTTCCCCATCCTTTTTTCTCTTTTTTCCCCTCTTTTTTTTCCTCTTCCTCCTCCCCTTATTTATTCTTGGATTTGGACTTCTAATACTCCAGTCATCTGAAGAAGTGGGTTGCGCCCACGAAAGCTCATGATACCATCTACGTGTTTTGTTAGTCTTGAAGGTGCTACTAGTCTATTTGTTGTTTTTTAAGTTTTTTCTGTTATGGACTAATTCAGATACCCCCTGAAGCTTTTTTTCTCCCTTCCTCTTTGGCCGTTCAGCTGAAGATGGTAGGGAGAGGACAGCTGTGCACGTACTCCTAATGGAGATGCTAATTGTTCTTATCAGACTCTTGTAACTATTTGAACCATCTACTCACTGTCTCTCTCTTTTTTCTTTCCCCCTCGTTTTTCCTCTTCTTTTATTTTCTCCTCTTTTTTTTCCCTCTCCTCACTCCTTCTCTTATTTATTCTTGGATCTGGACTTCTAATACTCCAGTCATCTGAAGAAGTGTGTTGTGCCCACGAAAGCTCATGATACCATCTACGTGTTTTGTTAGTCCTGAAGGTGCTACTAGTCTATTTATTGTTTTTTAAGTTTTTCCAAAGAGAAAGAGTTAGTCAGATCACCAAACAATATTTAGAATGCTACATCAGCCATCAGCAAGATGACTGGTCTTCCTTGTTACTCTATGCAAAGTTCTGATACAATAATAAAGTAGATCACACATCCAAAGGCCATGCTCCCTTCTTTATCAACCCTCCATTTCACCAACAACTGTCCATACATTCCTCCAACCCATCTTCCTCAGACCTAGTCAGACAAAATATCCACAGCAAAGATGTGAAGGGATATCATTAAAAGGTGAAAGAGGACTGTGGTAGGCTTCTTTGGTATCATCCCCCCTACCCAAACATGGAAATTTAAATGTAATTACATCATGGTCACATTACTGAGCAGTTCATTTCTATTCACCTTATAGACCACTGTGGACTAGCTCAAGAACTGCCTCTCCCCTTGTAAATTTCAGGACTAGCTGGTCCATAAAGCAGTGATTAATGGTGCCTAGAAATTTTCTCTCTGCATCCCATCCTGAATTTACTTGTATCCAGTCAGTGCCAGGATAGTTGAAATCTCCCATTATCACTGAATTTTTTCTTTTTTTGTAGTCTCTCTAATATCTTGGATCATTATCACCATCCTGGTCAGGAGGCAAGAGGGAGGAGAGTGGGAGAGGGAAAGAGAGAGAGAGAGAGAGAGAGAGAGAGAGAGAGAGAGATGTTACCCTTTAAAAATGAGAAGTGAAATTAATAACTACTGTTTGTTTTTATGGGAACAGTTTCCCAGCTATGATTTGAACTGCAAAATTTGGACAAATCAAATTGAAGTGATACAAAAGCCTCTTTCCATTTTCCAGTTAAATCTATGTTTTAGATATTTCTGGACTCTGTACATAGGCACATGCTACTTGGTATACATAGAATATGAAATCCTGGCCCTACTGAACTCAATGTCAAAACTCCCATTGATTTTTTAGCAGTCAGGATTTCACCTAATATAACCTGTTCACAGTTTCGAAACTAGATGTGCTACTCAAATTCAAACTGGATCTCAACTACCTGGAGAGCTCAGAACGTCCCAAAGGGTCAGGGAGAGGGAACAGGGACTGGTGATAAGAGATAAGGGAAAAATATTTTCAGGAACAACATGTTATCACGATGGCAAGACTGGCTAAGGAAACTGGAAGCCTTAGCTCATTATTTCTTTATTTTTATTATATTTTAACCCAATTTTATGTTTTAAGGCACATTGAATTGATTTTTTCTGTTTTAAAATTAATATTAAATTTATTTTCCTACTTTTATAATATAAAAAGATTCTCAACAAGCAACCTGATCCAAATAACAATGATTAGTACTGAGCTTCCAACAGTTGAATGAGATCCAGTAAGATTTATGGCTATATCATGCAATAAGAATACAAACAAAATCTTGAGAGAATAAATTTAGCAATGCTAGAGGGAAGGCAGATAGATAGATAGATAGATGTAATATAGGCATGTATGTGTATGTATATGTCTTGATGTCATAAACTCCCATAAGCTGTACTTCTCTCAACACTGTGAAGTGGATACAGATGATTTTTTATTTTGCGTCTTGTTTCAACAACAAAATTATACAGTAAAGTGTGTCTATTCTATTGGTTTTCCTCCCGCCCGCTCATTCAGGTTGGACAATTTCACAATGACCTATTGTTCTGTATTGCCTTGAACTAAATGTAGTTTCCTCCCACCTAGAGGGTACATCTGCTTCTTTAGTCAGCATAAAATTGTCCTTACTAACTTAAATCAATGTTTAATATTGTAATTAAAAACAAATAAACAAACCACACTTGAAATATTTTGTTTGGTAACTTAAACTACTTTTAAGTTCAAGGCAATACAGGTGAACCCTCCCATCAGGGACTGTCCCAGCCCTGAGTCTCCCACCCCCTAGGTGCCCTTTAAGGAGGGCAGGGGGGGCTAAAGTTCCCCCACCCCAGATTCATATGGGGACAATGCTGGCTGTTCCCCTTAGTCAGGGAGTGAGGGAAAATTCACAGTTTGCTGCATTCCTCACTTTGGCTGGGGAGTACAGGGCACAAATGACCGTGCACTTTGCTCTTGCTTCCTGACAGGGACAAGAAGAGGAATAGCAAGCAGCCCTGGTACAAATCTCAGGGGAAGGGGCTTCAGCCTCTCTCAACCTCCCTGCACATTCCCCTACACATAGACACACACACACAGAGTCCCTAGCCCATAATCCCTCCTCACCCCCTAGCTAAACAGATATGGCTCATATTTAAGTGCAGCAGACAGCAGGGAGCACCTGCACATGTAAAAAAGAGTGAGTTGGTATTCTGGAGGTGAGGAGAAGCAAACATAATTTAAAGTGAAAGAGCAAGAATATCCAAATTATCAGTATTATTTTTATTAATGAAGACAATGGACTTAAATGTGTATTGCGGCAAAGTGTATGCTTAGGTCAATGTCAACAGCTGTTGTACTATCGTGTGTTTTACCTGTGAAGAATAAAAGTTACTTCTCACCTTTGGAATTATAGGTAATGTTCAGTCAGTGTCCTGCAGGTGAGAAAATTCTCTCATCTACATTGTCAAGGGCAGATTTGTTGTTATCCAAGTAAAATAAAAAACTTCCATAAATACACTGGGAATCCTGAAAGATGAAATATGACTATAATATAATATCAGTGTCTCTCAGGTTTATTTCTGTTCTCCAAATGGAATTTTTTCATCACCCCTTTTATGCACTTTCAGGGTCGTTGGGTTTTTTTTTTTGTTTTGTTTTTTTGGGGGGGGTTGGGTTTTTTTGCCCTTCACCCTTTGCTCAAGGAAGGCCAAATGGTTCTTAATTATACTGATATAAATACAGAGTAGCTACAGAAGAGTTATTCTTAATTTACCTCTTACACAAATGCAAAAGAGCCTAAACTGAGGCCCAAGTCCATGGGTCCAGCAGAGTGGTACTCATTGCAGAATCCAAAGAGGAGAAATGGTGTCTTAAATCTATCTTCATGCTTTTCTGTTGTCGACAGCCATGGTAATTAGTCAGTAGGAAATGGAGGAGGAACTAAACACCACCTAGTTCAGCAATGGGCTACCTAAGCTCATGAGTGGTCTGCCTGAGTGGACCTCCTTCATATCAATGGGCCAAAAGATCGTTGTTCCAAGATGGTCTCACAGGCTACAGTAGTTTTACTAACTGTGTTTGTGTACTTTACATTTGAAGGATGTGCCAATAGAACCATAGAGATGCTATGGCTGGATGCAGAAGGAGTACACAGTCAATGGTGTATGTAATCACATGCACCTCATTTCACGTTCCCTCCTTTTACATGAGTGTCACTTTTGTAATACTGGTAGGAAAAAAAAACCTATGTAGACAAAACCGGCGGAGTCTGGCAAACCTACATGTAGACAACAGTAAAGAAAATGTCTCACAGACCACACATAGAAGCCTGATGGGTCGCATGTGGCCCTTGGGCCATAGGTTGTCCACCACTGCCCTAGATACTTCTGCCATGGCATACTGGTGGGTTCTTCTTTGGCTGGCACGAAGTCAGAGAAGAATCATAAAGGGGTTTAAACACCCTGCACTAATTCTCTATCCAGCTACCAAAAGGATTAGAGAGATCAGTTGTGTTGAGCAGATGGCCTTATTTTCCAGTCCCTCTTAGACCTATTTATATATGGGTATGTCTAGACTACATGGCTCTGTCGACAGAGCCATGTAAACTAGTTTACCCGACATAATCAATAAAGCGGGGATTTAAATATTCCCCGCTTCATTAAAATAAAAATGGCCATCATGCTGTGCCCACAATCAGCTGATCCGGCACAGCGTGGCAGTCTAGATGTGGATCGGTCGACAAAGGAAGCCTTTGTCGACCACTCCTGTAAACCTCGTTTCACAAGGCATAAGGGAGCAGTCGACAAAGGCTTCCCTTGTCAACCGAACCGCGTCTAGACTCCCGCGCTGTGCCAGATCAGCTGATTGTCGGCACAGTGTGGCGGCCATTTTTATTTTAATGAAGGGGGGATTATTTAAATCCCCGCTTCATTGACTATATCGGGTAAACTAGTTTACATGGCTCTGTCAACAGAGCCATGTAGTCTCGACATACCCTATGAGAAGACCCTAGCACTAGAGAGAGCTATCATCAAACATTGAGCTTCCCATTAGAAAAATAAGGCACACATGACGCAGGAAATATTATACCCAAACTACTGTCATGACATATAAGCCGTTTTACTAGCTTCTATATTTCTTTCTTCTTTTGCTCTATCTTTACCTTCCCTTCAGTCTGATTAGCCAACCTCTTTCTATTGTTCTTTTACTCTAATCTCTCACTGGAAAACTTTATCTTAACCAGTCCACCATGCCTCCACCTTCACCCTCTTCCAGAACACATATCCTGATCATAGGAAAGTGTTGATTAATAGAAGCTATAACTATTAATGACTTAGTTATTGAAAGCATATGGAAAAACTTTAAAAAAATGTAAAACACGCAAAAAAGAAAAGTAGTTTTTATCAGAAGTTAATGCTAGGGAGATGGAAGCATTATACTGTAAAAGGCTGGGAAGAAAAGGAGATAATGGAGGGGCAGGAAATCCTGGGAAGTCAGAACACTGTTGACAGAGGAAGTGGGAGAGAAAAATTGGAGGAAGTTTTGTGAAATGTTGAGTGTGAATGAGCGAGACCATGAATGGCTACCTGAGGCAGTGTCACTATTTAAATGGCACCCCAACCTATATCTTATTTTGTACATTTTCTATTTAGACTTTAACGACTTCGAGTGATGGATCTTGTACCCAGTTCTTTCCCGTGCCAGAAATAGCCTCACAATAAGGCTTGATAATCCAGGAAAAAGTAAATGAATACTACCTTTGTACCTTTTCTATTGTGGAAGCAGATGATAACCCCTTAACCCCTGCTGCAAGTGAAAGTAGATAGAACACTGCTCCATCTCAAGTGCAAAGATTTTTTACAGCAGACAGAAATTGCTGGACTGCCCCAGCACTATGGTCATTCTCTTCTTTCATCTGAAGGTACATCCCTGACTTGCCCCAAGAACTAGAAGCTCCTGAGGGGAGTGAGCAATTGGCTATGCCAAACAGGGAAGCCACATATGTTAGAGAAGACCTCTAGGGGCTAGTCAGGAATCCTTTACTTTTCCAGCATAAAGTGGATGAGGCACACTGATAAATCAGGTTTCTAGTATTCTTACTTCTCTGAGTGGAATAGCAGCACTATATGCTAACAAACAAGTATAAAGATGAAATAGGCTATGTGGGCTGTTTGAAGTATCCATCTCTTTTTTGACAGTGGCATTGTTTATTCACATAGTGAATAATTTAGAGTATGTTCGATGGTTATACTTAACTGGCTAACTAGGCAGATAATTTTTAATTTTCAAGAATGGAAATTTTCCATGTTTTTTCCCCCTGAAAAACTAATCTACTGATCTGTGTTTCAGGTAACCATCTGCATGAAAATAAAACCACAAAAGTAAAAAAAAAAATGTCTTGTATCAAGAGTAAATGCTAGGGAAATGAAGGTGTTATGTTGTGGGAGACTGGAAAGCAGACGAGATAGTAGAGGGGCAGAAAATCATGATAAGTCACAACATTGTTGATGGAGGAAAATTGGAGGAAGTTTTGTGGAGTGTTCAGTGTTTGTGAAAAAGAAAGAATAGGAAAGAGCATATTTAGAATGAAGAGTATCTCTCTTCTACTGGTGGACTGAATGTCAAGGAGATCTGATAATGCATTTTCTACTGCTGCATTTAATCTACTTTGTCTAGTGAAGTATTTGTAAAGATCTTCAAATGAAAACCACTATACAGTATTATGGATGAGAAAACAGTTAAGGTAAGAAGAGAAGGAGCAGAACAGAACAAAAAGAAATGCAAGATCAAGTACTAAGGGATGAAGGACTGAAAGCCATTTTGAAAGAGAACAAATCCCGTTCCCTGGAGTTTTGACTGAAAGTGGATAAAAAAAATAACTCTTTCTTCACTAGAAAAAGTTGTTCTGGTCTGGTATTGTCATATGACATCATCTTAATAATCAAGCTCTCAGACATATGAGATGAATAGTGACGGGCATCTTGGTATCAAATGCTGATGCCCCTGAATGTTAATCCTCTAATGTACAATTTTCACTTCATAATAGAAAATAGCCATACATCAACCTCATTGAACTATTAAACAGCAGTGCAGGATATCCCTGATATCAGTGATAATAGGAAAAGGTACTATCACAACTAGTAGTTATAATTTCAAGACCACTTGAAAAAATGCTGACTTTAGTAAAAGCCAATTACTTTTGTGCTATCAACTGCAATTTGGAGCATGGGTTATATAACAAGTCACATTTTCGATATTGTTGGAATATCTTCATTTTGTTACTGTGAATCAATGTATTACAGAAAAGACACCTGCGGCTAATCAGTTCAACTCCAAGAATTTCTATCTAGAGTTGCTGAACACTCAATACGACACTTATCACAGAGACACTTTGAGAAAAAATAGATACAATTTTATTATAGAGCTGAATGGAAGTCCGCTCAGTGTTTTAGACAATTGGTGCCTTCTGACTGTGAGGGGTCCTGATGTAAAATGGGGAGAAATGTAATGCCTCCCACAGCTTGCCCCTGGGAATAACTTCCAGTTCCACCTGCTGAGACAAGGCAAACAATCTCACTGGCCCCTGGGGCCACAGGAGCAGAGAGTATGTGCCTCTGGCCCGGCTTGGGCCAGCTCCAAGCCAGCAAGACTCAAAGCACTAGTGTGACCCCAGAGTTCAAGGAAACATCAGCAACAGAAGTGTGGGACATGGGAGAGCTCCTTGTTTCAGCTAAGCAGAGACCAGAAAACTTGCTCCTGGTAACTTCTCTACTGACCCTCTGACCAGTGCCCAGAAGGGGCTACTACACTCTCCCCACCTCACCATAGTTACCTGTGTGGATGGACTCTACACCTTCCCCCTGGCATGTTTGGCTGCTCTTCCTAATATCCAGGCCTTTGTACAGAGTGTGAGGGAGCTGCTTCTCACACAGACTGAAGGTGGTCACTCTGTGCTGGGCAGCAGCTATTTCTGAGAAGCTATGGCGGGGGAGGCAGTTGCAGCTCCCCTCTTCCAGTTCCCGGGCTCAGCTGCCAGGCACAGAGACTGAGCAAGCTCAGCCTCATCCATGGCAGCCACAGCTGGGTGGGGAGTGGAAGGAACAAGCTGCTGCCACCTCCCCAGCCAGGTACCTGCAGGAAACCACTGTGCTGCACAGAATAGTGGCCAACCTCAGCCAATGCAAGAAGCAACTGGTTCAATCCCTTCTACTCCCTAACCAGGCCTGGCTGCCAGGGACAAAAGCCAAGCATGTCCGGGTGCAGTCTCAGTGGGAGAAAGGAACTCTTCTACTTCCCACCCAAGCAAGCCCAGCAGAAACGTGGGGCCCACTACTCCCTACAAATTGCCTATGTGGAACACCTTTAGGGCAGTGGATATGAAAATTTCAGACTACTGATCCAAAAGACAGTGCCAACTTCCAGACAGGTACACAAGATTTTACAAACGTTGGCAACCTGAATATCTCCATCCAAAGCTGCAGCAAAGTAAAAAAGCCAAGCAAGCTCTTCCTTTGTTAATTATGTAATTCAGTACCAAGGCAGAGAATATAAAGGAAGGAGTGAGGCCTTAGTTAGATATTCACAATTTCAATCTGATCTCCCCCGTCAGATTAAAGCTGAATAAACGGTTTGCTGCACAATCAGACCATGAAAATGAATACCCTCTTAGCAATAAATATTCACAAATATGCCACACTGAAGCACTTATCAGCATTCAGAATACCAGCTGTTGATACCAGGAAAGAGCACATCCTATTACTGTTACTCCCACTTCCCAGTCTTCAGCTTCTGGGAGTTAATGTTCTATACTATGATAAATAAGACAATATTTCAGCTAATGTAATATAAAACTAGATCTCTTAATGAAATCTTGACCCATCATTGATTTCAGTTCAGGATTGCAGAGCATTTTATCTCTGCTATGAGACATGTAGATTATATAAGTGCATGGCTCTTGCTCAAAGTCTGAA
Source organism: Pelochelys cantorii (assembly GCA_032595735.1). NCBI lineage: Eukaryota > Metazoa > Chordata > Testudines > Trionychidae > Pelochelys > Pelochelys cantorii. Next base: position 93,563,042 of record CM064326.1, read on the forward strand.
ATATGATGAATGCATTGAAATATCCTGTACATCACATTGCTTCCACAGCCAACCAAGCAACATCACATATGCAAGCCCACTTTCCCAGACACAGGGATTACTGCCCGATTTTCCCACTGAGGACCTACACTCCTTTTAGGGGACATGGGAGGAACAGAGTGAAGTCACACACTTCTACCACTCAGTGTGAGCCCATTAAATTGAAAAGTCAGATTCACAGATGGACCTTGTTGACCTTCTCTGACCTCCTGCATACTATAGACTTTTATGAATCACTTTGCACTTCAAGTCCAATAGATGTGATTGAATTAGAATATATTGTTTAGAAAGCACATCTAATAGTGATTGAAAAATTTCCAGGGACAGAGAATCCACCACAATCCTCAGTAATTTTTTCTAATAGTTAATTTCCCCATTGTTAAAAACAAACAACTTATTTCAAATCTCAATTGTCGAGCTTCAGCTTCTGAATGCTGATAGATTGAAGAGACCTCTGTTATCAAATTGTTGTTCCCAACTAAGTATTTATACCTTGTGATCAAATACTCTTTAACCTTCTCTTTGATAAGCAATATAGATGGAGCTCCTTGAATCTAACACTGTAAAGCATGTTTTCAACCTCTAAGAGTTCTCAAGGCTCTTCTCTGAATGCTTTCCACTTTTACAACATGCTTCTTGAAGTGTGTTCACCAGAACTTTTCACAGTATTCAAACAGCAGTACCATATACAAAGGCATTATCGCCGTTCTATTCCTACATCCACATACTTCATTAGTCCTTTTGTCCAGAGCATCACACTGAGAGCTCATGTTCACATTATTATCTCCAATGGCCCCCAACCCATTTTCAGAGTTGCTGCTTCCAAGAACAAACTCACCCATCTTGTACGTATCACCTACTTTCTTTGTTCCTTACATTTGACTCTTATGAAATGCGCATAGTTTGCTTGTACCCAATTTAACAAGTGATTCAGATTGTTTTGTATCAGTGACCTATCCTCCTGGTTATTTATTAGTCCATTGATCTTTGTGTCACTGCAAACTTTGTCAGTAATTATTTATATTTTCTTCATGTTCATTAATTGATATAAATATTAAATAGCTTTGGGCTAAGAACTGAACCCTGTGAGATTTCACTGAAAATACACTCACTCAATGATGATTCCTTGTTATATTTACATTAGAAGACTTACCTAGTGTTGCCTGGGTCCTTCAGGGCTGGGGGATGGTGGTGTGTGGGGTTCTTGAACAAACAGAGTCACAGATGAACAGACAGGCAGACATTTCTAAAATATATACATAGATTTTTAGTCCTATCATGTAGCTAGCATTTATCTATTTAATATATGCCACACGTGGGGTTGCCAACTTTTCTGACTAGGTAGACCAGATGTCTTTGCCACAAATGGCATCTGGTCAGGAAAGTTGGTAATCCTCTGTGGGATATGTGAACATACAGTATTGTAGAAATTAAGTATAAACTTTAATTTGTCATTTTTAAAAACACATTTATGTTAATGGCAATGATCAAGTAGCTTTTGAAGCAGCATGGCTTTAAGCTTTGATAAAGCAAAATCATTTTTCCCAAAATTCTGCAATTTTCCAGACAGGATGACAGTTCAGTAATTTCTTATTCTGGTCATGTGGTTTCTCAGCATGAGCATGAGATATGTGGATGAGAAAGGGAAAACTTTTGTAAGTCAAAGGACTATAGGCAATATGTTATGGGAATGAAAGTGACCAGGCCTTAATGGTCAAAAGCCATCTGTGTGCCCTGGCTTTGACCCAGATAAGGGGGCTTGAGACATTTTTGGTAGAGTCATCTTCTCTTGTTGTTTCCCTGTTACTACATGCTTGGAGTAGAACATATGGACTTGTGGACATGACAAAGAAGCAGCCCCTAGGAAGGAGAGCCCCAACAGAGGATCAAATATCAGACTTGGCTTCACTTTACAATTAACAATGTAGTTGGGGTCCAAAACCTGGGATTCCTTGATCTGCTCAGAAGATATAACCAGCATGATTTTAAACCCGAAAAGACCAGGTAAACAAAGACAAAATATTGTTTCTCTGGAGATCACCATGACAACAACCAGACGGCTGAAAATTCCTATTTCCTTCTTAACAAAACAGAGACAAAATGTGCTTCTGTACTGTGTGGGGATGGTTTTTTTTTTTTTTTTTTTTGGCAACGTACAGCAAACGTTTATGGGTATAAATAAGAGTGCATATGTCAGGCACAGCTTAGGTTAGTAAAGACAACCTTGAAGGCTGAGGTTATGTACTAAAGTATCCTACATGGCTCTCTGCTTCCCCAAGCCCTACCTCTATGCCCACACTGCTATTCCCACTACTACTGCCAGAATCTTTCCCTTTTTCAAGAAAAGAATCCAGCAGCATGAAAAACTCTGGGGGTGGGGGTGGGAAGTGCAGAAACAACTCCAACACCTCTTGGCTGTAGCTCTTCCTTGCTTCAAAGAGAAATTCCAGAAATAGGTAAAAGCTCTGACTATTCTCCTTTGATGAAGGTTTTCGCCAAAACAGTAACTTTTGCAACAGGAAAAGCTTTGGAATGGGGGAGTAGTACAGATTCAGCCTTTCCTCAAGCTATCCCCCCACCAGAACCTTTCTTTGTTGAAGTGAGAGGTTCAACCTTTCTCTAGTGCCTTCCCTCTGCCAGAGCCTTTCACTGGCACATGTAGCTACACACACAATGTGCTTTTCAGTGGGGCATGTAGCTACATGTATACTATACACCACCATTTATGGTGTGTAGCGTACAGGTAGCCAAAGACACTGCAGATCAGCAAATTGACTGGAGAAGACACCCACTAATGTAATCACCAGATTCCCCAAATGCAGTTTCTGACTTAGAAACTCCTCTTTTTTCTTTTCCAGAGTAACTTTTTTGTTGTTGTTTCCTTAAGGAAAATATTTGAATATCTATGGGTGTGTCTAGACTACAGGGTTTTGTTGACAAAAGTGGCCTTTTGTCGACACAACTATACCTGCGTCTACACTACCACTGTGTTCTGTCAACAGTAAGTCGACAGAACGTGGCAGTTTTGTCGATGGCAGTAAACCTCCTTTTAGGAGGAAGAACTCCTTTGTTAACAGAGATCTGTCGAAAAAAGGCGCTATTGCATGCAAACTGTGCTTTTTCGAAAGAGAGTATCTAGACTCTCTTTCGAAAAAGCGGCTTGCTTTTTCGACAATACTGATCGTAGTCTAGATGCTCTTTTTCGACAGAGGCTTTGTCAACAGTATCTGTCGACAAAGCCTCTGTTGAAAAAGGCGTGCTGTCGAAAAAGCCTATGTAAGGAAAGTCTTCCCGGAAAAGACTTGTTTTACACCTTTAGAGTATTTGTCTAATAATACAATGTACATATAATCCCATAGTATAATATCACCACTGGGAATAATTCAAGGTTCAAAGCATACTTTGCTGCAGATCACCAGAGCTCACACTGGGTATTTAAGGATTCCACTCTTAACTCATTCTTTCAACAATGGAAAGTATAAGCTGCTAAATAAATTCCATATACATAGAAAGATTAAATACGTTATTCAGTAGCTGGTAGTATATTGTTTTTGTGAACTGGTTATTAATTATGCTTATGATTTGATCAAATTTTGCTTTCAGAATCTTTGTTCACCCATTTTAAATAGTATTATTAACTCCTTGATTTGATTATTTTGAAGTATATTGTAATAGCAGTCTGATTCTCATATTGTTTAGCATGTTAGGGCAGCACAATAAATTCGTTAGCCTTATGATTCATTACATTGTTAAATAAGAGCCTTTAAAACCCACCAAATTACTTTTCTCCAATCAAATGATAGAGTAAAAACAACTTGAATTAAAGGGATTTCAATTAAAATCAATAATTCACAACTTGCTATTTTATACAACAATTATTTGACAAGATCTCTTTTTCCATAGCTGCATTTTGATTGGCTTTACTTGTATTATTCACCTTTAATACTTTATGAATTATCTCATGTCAGCCATTCCACTCTTTTCCCGACATCAGCATCAGGCTAACAGGCTTATAATGTTTTAGGTGATCCCATTTATAGTTTCAAAAATGTTGTTAAAAGAGTAGCTTTATTCCAATCTTCTGGAACTTACTGAGGTTGGAAGACTTATTAAACACAACATTAATGTCCACAAGAGTGCTTCACTCATCACTATTACAATTCTTGGATGCAAGTTATCAAGAATTCCAGATTTCAAAAAATCTAACTTTGGTAGCTGTTGTTGATCATTCTCCTCAATTATTATTGTAATTGAATATATTTCATCGACATCTGATATGAATACATCATTTGTCTTCTTTCCAAATACAGGTCAAAAGTTGTACATGCTTGTCTTCTCTGAATTATTATCGACAATTATACCATTTTCATCAGCCGGATCTACCCTGGACCTGGAATGTTGATTTAAGTTACGCAACTTGTACCTTCAGCAGAGACATGGGGGTGTCCACACAGTGGGAGGCTGATGGGAGCAAACACTCCTGTCGACTTCCCTTACATCTTGCAAAAGGAGGAGTACCGGATACCAATGATAGCTCCCCTCGGTGTTCTATTTACTGTTCTATACTAAATCCTCTAAATTGAATGCTAGCAGATCGACCTCTGAAGCATTGATCTTCCAGTAAGTATAGATGTGCCCACACCTAACTATTTTTCTTATTGTCCTTATGCTTGCTGGCCACAGATTCCTACTTATGTTCTTTTAATTCACTTTCCAATTTTCTACAATTTCTTGTTTAAACGTTTATTCATTGCTGCCAACTAACCCCTTTTTTCTGATTTGCAATCCAGCTGTTTTAGCTGCTTTCACTTCCCTTCTAAGTAGACTGTTTGTTTGCTTGTTTGTTTGTTTGTTTTAAGCAGTGCTTCCTTCTTTTTCAGTTATGAGGTTATGAATTTTTGCCACCTAGCAAAACGTTCTTAAGCAGCTACCAGTAATCTTTCACATTTTGTTTTCATATTTTATGTTTATTTTCTTTTTTCACTGCTGATTTTCTTCATAATTGTCTTTAGCTTTGTAAAATGGTCTTTTTAAGCACCAAGTGTGTGTGTGTCTGTGTATAACAGAAATTGATTTTATTTATACATTACAAATGTAATCAAATCATGATAATTTTCACCTAAGAAACCACTAACATCTAGTTCTGTGATCAAATCTTCTTTATCTATTAAGATAAAGACTAATACAGAATTTCCTTGTTTTGAATGCATTACTTCTTGAGATAGGGAATTGTCATGTATATATATAATTTTTAGAATTTTCCAAGGATGTTTTTAATCCAGGCAGCACAACATCTCTAGAATATGTCTCTCCAATTGCAGTTCCAGTCTCATTTTGGGAATAAGACATACCAACTTGTGGGGAAGAAAAAGCAAGTATCATTGTCATTAATGCACAGTCTTTGATGGGTGCACGTAGAGTTTAGAAGTGCCATATGATATGAATATTGCAAATAGCTGGGAAGCTCCATACAGTAACTCTCATGAGGTTATTTACCAACTAATGGAACTAGCATGGATTTTCAATCCATTGCCACTGAAAAGGGTACACTGAGTAGATATTGGCATTAAGTCTTCTGATCTCTCTACATAAACTAATCGCTAAAATTGTTCTGTTTGTTGGTCATGTACTGTGTTCTGGGTAATAACATAGGATTCCATTTTTACAAAATTGGCTCTTCATTAAAGCATCTGTTTACAGAGCTGCTTCAGTGCACTTAAGACTTATGGACACAGTCATAGGCACAATGACTTGATTTCCTGGTGCCTCAGCCAAACTCTTCCCTCCTACAATTTGTGTTCCTTGCTGTAAGTTCCATGCAGGTAGCTGCAGTCACTGTAATATTAAGTATAAACTTGTGAAGAAAAGAGTCAGTGGGAATTCAGGAGATACAACAATGTAAAGAATATGCTTTGAGGGGTGTTTGTAAATTTCTAGCCCTCCTGGCTGGGAAGAAAAGCTTGAAAACATTACTGGAGTGTATTCTAAAGGCTTATAAACTAGAAGGGAAGTAAGAACTAAATAAGTATTATTTACAGCAATACGATAAATATAAAAACAGTGACATTTGAGTGGTGAATGCTTGAGGTTTCTGATTCTGTAATATAGTTCAATGACAATTTTGTAAGGTTATATAGATGGCTTAAAAAAAAGCTAGTTAAGTCTTTAACTAGGAGTCTGATACAAGAGCTCCCTAAAGTCAATGGAAAGATTCTTCTTGACTCTAGTGGATTTTCAATCAAGCCCAAAGTTTATAAAACTTCCAAGTGGTATAAAATTGGTTTCCATTGCAACTGTGTTATATTTGGCTTTGTCTACACATGTACATTTAAAGCACAGCTATGGTAGTGCTGCTGCAGGAGTGTGGTCATGGCACCAATGCTGGAAGACTTGTCTCCCAGTGCTGTAGTAAAGGAACTCCATGAGGGGAGTAGCTAACAGCACTGGGAGCATGGCTCCTAGCCCTGGGAGCCTGTTTACACTGGCACTTTACAGTTCTGGAACTTGCTGTGCTTAGAAGGTTTTTTTCACACACTGGAGTGAGAAAGTTACAGTGCAGTATAGTGGCAGTATAGACAAGCCCTTGGGTATCAAATGGTCAACCCAACTTGCTTGAGAAATCTGTTTTGGTGAAGACCTGAAGCCTTTTGTGGGAAGAAGAATTTGGCCATTACAAGATTGTACTTACCTGTGCTTAATTCTGGAACTCTGGCCACCGGAAAAGAGGGTCACCAATGAATGTGTATTTCTAAATAATTGTTAATATTTGCATTTATGTAGCAGCTTTTATTCCAATAAAATAAAAAAAAAACCCTAAAATGTTTAATTAAACTTCAAAGTACTACACTGTGGTAGGTATTGTGACAATGTCAGCCCTGACAGTTTTGGAAGGGTGATTGAAGGCACATATATCAGTCTTAGCATGGTTAAATACCTTTTCGCTATGCGAAGTTATTTCAGGGTAATTATGGACTTCAAAGTCAAATTAAAGGCAGCCTATAACTTAAAAAACCTATTCTGGGAAGGAGGTGAGATGAGAAAGAAGCTGGAGAATTGCTTTGAGCAGTGAGAAGAAAAGGGCTCTCCTAAGTAAAGTGTTGAGGTTTTTTTTTCCTAGAAAGGAGACCTCGTGTTTTTTTCTGGGTAGAGAAGGGACCTTAATTCCCAGTGTTGCTGGGCCCAGAAATGATAGGTCAGGATGCCTTGCAGGTGGTGGCACATGACATAAGAAGAGGTGGTACTCTAGTGCGAGTTAGGACATATGTTTATTTGTTTGGTTTTGTTTGTGTTTGTTTGTTTGTTTGTTTGTTTAAAGAAGCCCTCAAGCCTCCCCTGTACAGTATTATAAATAAATACAAGTGAAATATTAAATCTACAGGAAAGGACAGATTTACCCAAGGCCCGCTGAACACCAGAGGGAGAAAATATGAACCTTGACATGTTTAAAAAGGTGTGTGTTTCTTCTTCTTCTTCTTCTTCTTCTTCTTCACCACCACCACAAAAACAGTGCTGGAATGTGAAGTGACATTGTCCACATTCATACAGGAAATCAATGGCAAAGACAGAAAAAGAATACTGGACTCCTCACTCTGTCTTCTGACTCTGTCATTAGATACACACCTATCTTTGTGAGATTCTCAGAAGTATAATACTATACTTGAACAGCATACATTTTTAAATGAAAATTAAAGCTGTACATACCTGTCCCCATCCTGGAGGTTGAAAGGATTTCAGACATTGTCTAGATAATGACTCTTCACCTAATTCCTACTGACTATGCAGATGAGCTAATGTTATAATGGTCTGGAACATCAGCAGGCTTTCCCAGGTACTTCTAGATTTAGCTTCTTTCTCTACCAGAGTGCTGCTTCCTCGTTCTTTACACGTACAGATCTTTTTTGGATTTCAATAAGTAATTGACATATGCAAGGAATTTGGAATGAGATCATTGATGTACAACATCCAGTTTATGATTCCTTTGTATTTTTCTGTGATAAATGAAATCTCAGCGTACACTCCTTTTAATAGACCTGTAAACTGCCCATAGTCTAAGCTGGTAATATGTTGCTGACCTAATGCTCATAACGAGTCCTGTGACCAAATGGTGCAAAAACAAAACAGTGCATTTACTTAGTGTTTATTTTCTCAGTGTTTGACATTTTAGGTAATCTGATCAGACCAGTGCAAAGCATTTTATTTATTTATACATGAATGGTAAAGAGAAATACAGAAGCGAATAGAGTTCTGTGTCCTAAACTGCATACATGCTCTAGTTATCCAAAATCATTTGATAAATAAATAAGTTAAATATTGTTTTTTTAATGATACTACAGATATACATGAAGACATTAAGAATTCACCAAAATTCCACATATAGCTCTGGATATTTGAATCTGTTTCACTGAGAGTGTTTACTCCTGAATATAACTAGATTATATACTACTCTTCCCAGGCAAGTCCAATTCATTCATTTATTTCCAGTACTTATCGTATTGATTTAATTCATTCGTCATTTTTGCTATTTTCTTCATTTCTGTCCCTCCTATGTACCACTTTCCACAAACTTCCAAGATACCCTTCCCCCAGCGCCAGAGTGAGTCCCAGTCCTTTGTACAAGAAACTTTGTACTTCCTGGCCCATAACTGTTACATAAAGTGCCTGAGCCCAGAAGAAATGGAAATAAACTATTGTGCCATTTAGAAGCCCCAGATGAGAGACACCACTTCCTAAAGCCTGACCCTTCTTCACGTAAGAGAACTCTTTCTCAGTCTACTGATTGTCCACCATCTTCAGTGACCCAAGATTGTTTTCTATTTTACTTTTTTTGGCAGGTTAAGTGTTAGACAATACAATTAACTTTTAAAATATTAATCTGAAAAGCCTTGCAATTCCATAAGGAAAGCTCTGCTAAAGTAGTATATCTCAAATGTCTTGTGTTATTTGTCTTGCTAAGGAAAGTGCAAAATTTTCATGTACAATACTCTCTATCTCCTGTCTTTTGATAATCATAAATTCTTCACAGGAAGTTTGTGTAAGAGTCCAGATATTCATGTTCATATAAGTGCTATTTATATGCTGTGTCCTCCATGTTACAGCAGGATTTTAAATAATGTTAAATCCATGTAATGTTCTTCACTCAAGGAATTACCGTAGTTTTACCGAGTGCTAATAATATGAATACTGTTTGCATCTTTCTTTCTACACGGCATCACATACACATTCCAAGTACTGGAAGTTGCTGGTTCTTGTCCCAGTTTTGAAATGTAATTCTCCTTTCTTCCAGTAGTTATTTCAGAGCTAGAGACCAACAAGTACCATAAAAGAAGTAATATTTGGAATTTATCTTTTCCCTTGTCGGTTCAGATTAAATTACAATAGGTTTCAGAACCCTGGTGCTTTAATTAAATTTTGGTATGTGTTAGCTTACATGAAACCTATTTTTAATTGAACAGATTGCTAATTGAGTATAATGTCTCTGACTCTGTAGCATATGCTGCCTGTTATAAGGTTTAACATTTGCTGCACAAGGTACATTCAGATCATACTGAAAGTGTTTACATTTCCTCTGTAATATGGTTTTATGATGACAGACATTAATTTAGCAAATTAACAGGGATGGGTAAACCTCCAAAGATTCATCATTTTTAAGCTTATGTGAAATCGTGGGTCAGGCCACACCATCTTTAAATATAGATTCCTTTCCACTCACCTAGTTGTAGGTAACTTGTTGCAGCTGTGTAAAGATATTAGCATTCCAGTTCAAATGTTACAAAAAGCAACAGTCTAACAAAGAGAAAGGCCATATTTAAAGGAGCAGAATTCACCTTGGGTGATACTAACTGTGCAATTGTATATTTTCTAATATGTGTGTTTTGTTTAAGTGTCATCATAATTTTTAATTTCAAGAACTTGACTTAATTTCTCAGGAAGCCACACTTTCTAAGAAGTTTTTTTTCTTTCTTCCTTTAACTGATGGGTATTTACAAGCTACATTCAAGCTTCACAAAGCCTGACATTTTGGAATTTTGAGTGAACCTTCCTGAAGCATTCTGCCTCTTGTTTTTATCTGTTCTGAGGTGATGCATAACTATTCTTGCAGTGTGTAGACTACTTGGCACATACCAATCATCCAGCAGGCCCAGGGGTGCATTGGAAACCTACTTGATCCTCTCATTAGAAACCTGTAAACTATCATAATGACTAACATCATTGTTATCAGGTATATTGCTTATACTGGCCCAGAGAGTGTTGAAGTAGGCCATGTTGGACCAATTAACCAATCAAGTGGTGGGCAGGAGAAGATTTAGGCTGTGAAGGGGACATTAGTTGGAAGCAGGCTCAGGTGGACAAGAATGGCAGGTCTGGCATAAAACCCTAGAACTGGAAACAGTGTGAGGGGGGAGAGGGTAGCAGGAGGACAGCCTGTAGTCACTCTGAGAGAATTATATAGGGTATTCCCTGAGAAGAGGGAAGTGAAGAAGGTGGGAGAAAGGTCAGGAGAATAGCAGCAAGGAATAGCATTTCAGACAATGGCTGCTGATTAGGGGCCCTTAAGCTGGAAATCAAAGTAAAGAATGGGTCTGGGTTCATCTGCTAGCCAGTGAGGATGCTGTATAGACCAAGGACAGTGGAGTACCTGTGACAATTCTTTCCAGAAAGGAGAAGGGGAAGCCATGTAGTGACCTAGCTGAGTCCTGAAAAGGAGGATATGGTTCCTGGAGAGACAAGGATCCTATAGGTGATAGGACATCAGGAGAATATATAAGAACATAAGAATGGCCATACTGGGTCAGACCAAAGGTCCATCCAGCCCAGTATCCTGTTTGCCGACAGTGGCCAGTGCCAGGTGTCCCCGAGGGAGTGAATCAAACAGGTAATAATCAAGTGATCTCTCTCCTGCCATCCACCTCCACCCTCTGACAAACAGAGGCTAGGGACACCATTCCTTACCCATACTGGCTAATAGCCATTTATGGACTTAACCTCCATGAATTTATCTAGTTCTCTTTTAAACCCTGTTATAGTCCTAGCCTTCACAACCTCCTCAGGCAAGGAGCTCCACAGGTTGACTATGCGCTGTGTGAAGAAGAACTTCCTTTTGTTTGTTTTAAACCTGATGCCCATTAGTTTCATTTGGTGGCCCCTAGTTCTTATATTATGGGAACAAGTAAATAACTTTTCCTTATTCACTTTCTCCACACCACTCATACTTTTATATACCTCTATCATATGCCCCCTTAGTCTCCTCCTTTCCAAGCTGAAAAGTCCCAGTCTCTTTAATCCCTCCTCATATGGGACCTGTTCCAAACCCCTAATCATTTTAGTTGCCCTTCTCTGAACCTTTTCTAATGCCAGTATATCTTTTTTGAGATGAGGAGACCACATCTGTATGCAGTATTCAAGATGTGGGCATACCATGGATTTATATAAGGGCAATAAGATATTCTCCGTCTTATTCTCTATCCCTTTTTTAATGATTCCTAACATCCTGTTTGCTTTTTTGACTGCCGCTGCACACCGCATGGACATCTTCAGAGAACTATCCACGATGACTCCAAGATCTCTTTCCTGATTAGTTGTCGCTAAATTAGCCCCCATCATATTATATGTATAGTTGGGGTTATTTTTTTCAATGTGCATTACTTTACATTTATCCACATTAAATTTCATTTGCCATTTTGTTGCCCAATCACTTAGTTTGGTGAGATCTTTTTGAAGTTCTTCACAGTCTGCTTTGGTCTTAACTACCTTGAGAAGTTCAGTATCGCCTGCAAACTTTGCCAGCTCACTGTTTACCCCTTTCTCTAGATCATTTATGAATAAGGAGAGATTTCACCAGAGGAAGGCTCAATGTCTGGCCACGGCTAATGCCCAGGGCACACTGGAGGAGGTTCTGCTAGCAGAGAGTGGGCTCCCCATGACAGTCTCTTTTATAGAAAAGTATTTTAATTTATTTATTTAACTGCAGAAGCAAAGCATTACAGGAAAAGGTGTTTGAAAATAACAGAGGTTAGATGTTATTTCTTCTCACACAATGTTATGGTTTATTAGAAATCAGATTACATACACATTCTTCTTAAATTGCCTGAACAGAATTGAAACCATTTTACAGTCTCCTACCAATTCCAAATACTTTAATATCTCTGGGTCTTTCAGTCTAGTTCACTTTTAATCCAACTAATTTGGATGCTCCTCTTAAGATAGGGTTAGAGCCATTATGGCTACTTGCTCTAGAATTGTCATTTAACAGCACTGAAATGTTTACTGTTAGCCAGGACTTCTTCATATTTCTCCAGATGGATAAGCTCTACAAACTTAAACATCCGCCTTCATGTATAATAAAGACACATAATATTGGTGAAAGACCTAGATGACATTAAAATATCAGCGGGTTGTGTGTGTGTGTGTGTGTGTGTGTGTGTGTGTGCAGATTTGTCAAAAGCTCAATGTTTTGTGGGAATGTGTCAGTTTAGACGAATTTTTCCCAGAAAAGAAACGGAGCTCTTTTTTTCAGCTTCATAATTTCATTCTGCTAATGTTGAAACTTTCTTTACTTACACTTCAATTGATCATACCTGTATTTAGACTTATATATTAAAATATTATACAGTATATTTATTTTGAGCCTATCATTTATTCAGAATCTATTTTTTCAAGTTTGAAACCACAGCACCAAATATAGACATTGACAAAATGGCAGCATATGAAGTTGATTTAAAAGCTTTGTTCTGTCAATTGATAGCAGGTTTCTTAAAGATACCTTGTCCTACTTAGACTTTTGCTGATGACACAAAGCTAGTGATGTTGTCAATATTTTGGATAATAGGGCTAAAATTCAGATTGATCTTGATACATTGGAGGCCTGAACAGAATGAAATTTAACAAAGACAAATATAAGGTTCTACACAGACAAATCAAGTGCACAAAATCAGGATACACCGCAGGTATCCCGGAAAAACTGTCTCATCCAGGGAATGCATCTGCTCTTCCACTTTTTTTTTGTGTGGAAGAGCAGACGTGCTCTTTCAGAAGCCCTGTCTTCCTCCTCCCACAAGGAAGAAGGTCTCTTCCGAAGGAGGAGGCTTTTCCAAAATTTGGCCCAGTGTTGTAGGGCCAAATTTCGGAAAAGCCTCTTCCAAAAAAACTATCAGAAAAAGTTACGCAAATTGCGGTGCACAATTTGCTACCTTTTTCTCATAGATCACTGTAGTGTAGACATAGTCTCAGAAAGGGGCATAACTGGCTTGGCGGCAGCAGCACTGATGAGAAGGATCAGGGAGTTTTGGAAGATTACAACTCCAACATGCATCAGCAGTATGCTTTTGCAAAAAAGAAGAAGCAATTTTTAGACTGCATTAACAGAGTTATAGGATGCAAGCCATGGAAGGTGATAGTACAGCTCCACTCAGTGCTGGTTAGGCCACAGCTGGAGTAATGTGTCCAATTTTGGTCACTAATGAATAGAAAGGATGTAGAGAAACTGGAAAGGATCCAGTGGTGAGTGACAAAGATGATCAAAGGGATGGAATGTGATCCAAGTGAGCAAAGACTGATGAAACTGGGTACATTTAATTTGGAAAAGAGGAGAGTAAAGGGGTTATTATAGTGGCCTTCAAATACTTGAAAGGCTGTCATAACAAAGCATGGAAGAAAATTATTCTCTTTCACCAGAGAGGGCAGGGCAAGAGGCAATGGGTTCACACTAAGCCTGGCTGATTTAGATTAAAACCCAGGAAAATATTCCTAACTACTATGAAAGTAGGACAATTGAACAATTGCCTCAGGAGATTTTAGAAACTTCTGCACCAGCACTTTTGAAAAAAAGAGGCTGGATAGCCATCTGTCCTGGATGGTTTTGCACAACAAATCTTGGCCAGGGGTTATGCTAGGTGCCTCTTGTGGCCCCTTCTAACTCTGTGATTGTACAACTGACATTTTTTCTTTCTGAGCGTCTCACCTTCCTGCTTCTCCCCAGAATCGCCACCTAAATTCTTGCTGGCCACTCCATAATTACATGTGTTCACAATGGCAGAGGACTCATAAAAATCTGGCCCACAATGGAAACTGAAACAGCTTTTAATTATTAAATAATTCCATTCCCAGCATCTAACTTCCAAGCAAAGACACTAAACCTCATCAATACCAACCAGTGAAAACAAATTTGCCATTCCTAGGTTGAAGCAGAGTTATAATGAACTCAGACAAATAAATGAAACAGAAAAGAAAAATCCCCAAGGAATGGGAGTGTCAGATTTTTTGAACCATTATATTTCATACACTTTGTGTGTGTGTGAGAAAGAGATTTAACAGTACAATAAGAGGCTGCCATGAAATCATAACTCTGATATAGGCATGCTGTCTTAGGTTTTGAGGAGCAAGGAGAATGGAAAGTATTAACCAGGCATTTCATTCTTAACCATAGAGAACCTAATTTCTCTTAATAGGGCTTATCCTTCTGCCACTGAAGTCAAGGGCAAAACTCTGAGACGAACAAAATCAAACCATATCAGACCAAATTATTTTAAAGCAATGGTCTTAAAGTGCAAACTTGACCACTCTCTTCATCACAATAGGAAGGGGAAGGATTGAGTGCTTAGTGTAAAGAAAGAAACAAAAGAATCCAGAGCAGATGTTATTTTTTCATAGTAGCTTGAACACAGATAATTATGTCTCAGATGTAATGAAAATTGAGCTTCCTATTTTCTTTTATTTGGTCTTGAAATCTGCACCCAAATCTCTTTCCACCTCTTTGAGGGAATTGAGACCTCTGCAGAATGCTAAATTTCACAATTCAGACCTTGGTCTATGAAGAACTCAATGCCAAATAATGACAAATTTTGGAGAGCTTCAGATATAGAGCCAAACTCAAAACTATGCTGTTATTTGCATACCAGTGTGCTGTCCATGCATTTTAATTATTTATATTACCCTCCCTTATCAGAACAGTGGTAGATACTTCAATGTCTTCTGCATTAGGTGCACAGAATATATCAAAATATTCTTTTACTCAGAATATATATTATTCACAGCAAACTCCAAAATTGATTTCTCACTTATCTGAAATTCAGAAATTAGGTATGATTAATGAATGGTAACATTGCAGTGTGCATTGTCACACTGTCTTATTTTATCAATTTGAATTTTATTGTTATCTGCAACTAAGCCTGGTGTATAATAGCTGATGCATTAGCAGAGGAATGCTTCATTTTGTCAGTAATGTCTTGCTGAAGATGCTTAAGACTTGTTTGCTTACACATAAGAGTGGAAAGTGCTTCCATAATAGTTGTCATGGGGCTGAGTGTAAACCATCTGGTGTGGAATTAGAATTTTAACATCTAAATCTACTGGAGTAGAATATATATCTGTAGGTGTAAGAGGTGAAGGTATAGGGGATGAAGGTATAATGTATTTCAGGCTATTCTCTCTAAACTTAAACTAATAAATAATCATGAGCTGAAACATTTGTAAACTTGGGCAAATTCAGTAAAATGGTCTGCTTTATTAATGACAACACAAATATCCATATCTTCAGGAGAGTTTAACTTGCTGCTACTTGAAATATACATGTGAGAAGGCTTATTTTTCTCAGTCTGATAGATACTGATATGTGAAAGCTGAATATAATTGCACATACTCAGAGACATATAGGCTACGTCTAGACTGGCATGCTTTTCCGCAAATGCTTTTAACGGAAAAGTTTTCCGTTAAAAGCATTTGCGGAAAAGAGCGTCTAGATTGGCACTGACGCTTTTCCGCAAAAGCACTTTTTGTGGAAAAGCGTCCGTGCCAATCTAGGCGCACTTTTGTGCAAGAAAGCCCCGATCGCCATTTTAGCCATCGAGACTTTTTTGCGCAAAACAGTTCTGAGTTGTCTACATTGGCTCTCTTGGGCAAAAGAATTTGTGCAAGAGTGCTTTTGCCCGAACGGGAGCATCATAGTATTTGCGCAAGAACACTGACGATCATACATTAGATCGTCAGTGTTCTTGTGCAAATTCAAGTGGCCAGTGTAGACAGCTGGCAAGTTTTTCCGGAAAAGCGGCTGATTTTCCGGAAAAACTGGCCAGTCTAGACACAGCCATAATGAATGGATTGTCTTCACTTTGCATGAAAACAGAATGAGAGAATTTAAATGAATACAAATAACATGATCTTCCCCTCTTTTTCCACTTAAAATAATCCCAATTCCCTAATTCTCACTTGTAAAAAGATTTAAACTAAAATAGTGTTTTATCTCCTATCCAATGGACAATTCAAAGTGAATCCCCTGTTTATAACATTGTACAAAATTATTTCATCAAAGGAAACAATCCTAAACATATCATGAAACCTGAATGCTGATTCTCTCCCTCAACTCCTGTGAAATGCTTGTATAAGAGAGACCAGACCAAACCATAGTAATATTGGTAGCACATTATTTGCTCATGGAGAATAACTTCTGACATTTAAGCTACTTTTCAAATATTACATTGGAGAAATATTTATTATCTGTGCACTAGAAAGGGTCAACCCCTTTCTCCTCTTCCTGGAAAGACAGTTCAAGAGCAGTGGGCAAGAGTATACAGTTCACATGTTCTTGCAGAACTACTCCATGTTTCCATTCCCCCATCTGAGCACAGGGGGAAAAAAAGACTTTCCCCAACCCATTTCTTCCACAATGTGCAAATAACAGTTTATCATAAAAAAACCTCCCAAGTCACTTCCATATCTGAATTATTCAGTGGTTCCTGTCTGTGAGTATCTTTATAGCACTTTGTGGAAGACTTGTCTTTGTCTTCATTTGCTTGCATTGCACAGCACCTATCATATTGTTAGCAAATAATATTATGCAAATAATAAATACTAATGTTTGCTAAACAAATTGCACAAACCTAGATGATATGGAGCTAATGAAAAAGGCTGTGCCATGTACAGTTAGACTTCTGTTCAGGAAAATATCATGAATTCTCCATTCCCAAAATATTTGATATTTGGATGTGTTATGAAAGAAGTGCAACTACATTGTCATAGAAGTAGAGCATTCTGCATATAATCCTCCTGAATTATGTCAGAGGCACTGACATAGGAGGCATTATTACTAAATAAATTATTATTACTAAATACTTTAGACTGAAGTGGTGTCTTGATGCCACCCAACGTAGGGCATCACTTTGCAAGGTGCTGTATAAACAGAGTAAAGCACAGTCCCTGCCCATGAGACTCAATGACTGGCCTGTCTTGGAGTTAAAGTACTTCACTTTGTGCATTGATGTGCACTATAGCTAATGAAGAATGCTTCTTGGAGGTCCTTGGTGTGCTACGGTTTCAAACCCTCTTCTACTCTTATTATGGAATGCATATCTACTTCTACATAGCCGACCATATCCTCTGGTGTTTGGGAACAGGACACTGTGCTGCCTCTCTTTGTCCCCTTTAGTGACACAAAGGCAGGAGTAAATAGCAGATCAGGCACTTACATGTAGACCGTGACTATGCCCAGCTACTGCACAACAGAGTATATGAGAGAAAGAAACTTCTGGAGCCCTACCCCAGGTCTTGTTCATCTGTGCATAAGCCAGATACAAGTTGGTCCTTTGGTTTGCTTGGGTTGCCCTCTCAGAACAAAGAAGTTGCTATGACAAAAATGCCATCACCGTGGAGGCAGTCTAGAGGAAATTTCAACCCATGGTAATTGAACAGGCAAAAACTGTAATCTGAAACCAAGGTGCAATGAGCAGTAGATGGCTAACAATTGCCTTCTGAGACTCTCTCTTCTACTTCATGTTTTGATGACAACATTTTCTTTTGAAGAATTTTTGATTATTTGGGTGCCCCTTCTAAAGAAGCCGTGCTCAGGAAACAAAGTGCTATATTTTTAGGGCAAAGCACATATGCAGTTTTGAATGCCATTGTATCCTAACTCATGATAGATGATGTAAAAATTCTAGGTGCAGTTCCTGGTCCCCTGTTGGATTCAAATATTTCCCCCAAATGCTAAAAACTGGCAAATAATTCACCTAATTTATAAAAATTAGATTGAGAAATAAACAACTCATTAAGGAAAAAACCCTCCTTTGAAGATTAATTGTTAATATTCATCAGTTTAAAAAAATGCCTTACAATAGCACTTATCTCAGAAAATGTGCCTTCTGTTTGCCATGTTCTCAGCTTGGAAAGTCACCTATGAATTGATTGGCACTTTGAGCCAAAAATAAGTGTACCGTATATGACAATAGCTTTATGGCACAATCTTCAGTTTATGTTGTGCTAAAATATGAATACAACAATTATATTATGAAAATCACCATCAATTCATCCAATTCATCATTCATAACATTTTTGGCAGCAAAGAGATGGCAAACAGCATTGAAGTAAACATTTTATGAAAATAGATTTAGGACTTGAGTTTGGGAATAGCTCATTGACATGAGCTAGCCATGCTTGGCTCATCTTTAATAGTTCATTAACTCGCATATTGCTAGCTCCAGTGGGACTATGTAGAGTTAAAGCAGATTCAGATTCAGAAAGTAACATTTTTAATGAAAGCATTGTAATAGAACTATCCAGAGTTTTACTCCAGATTGAACCTCCCAAATTCAGGAATCTCTGGTCCGGATGGATGTTGCTGGACCAAAGAGCCCCGGAGGCAGGAGCAATGCATGGGCTGGGGAGCCCTGGTTGGAACAGGTGGCATCTGGGGAGCCCTCCCTGCCCTGGCAGGGAATCCCCACTGTTAGTAGAGCAAGATGGCTGTGGAGTCCCTACCATTACTGGGGCCAAGCGGCAGCTGGGAGCTCCCACCCCGGCCGGGGAACCCCCAGCATCATCTGGGCCACATGCCTGGGGAGTCCTGGATCCAGCTGGGGAATCCTCAGTTGCAGCGTGGCTGCTGAGGACAGACAACCCCAATCAGGAACCCCCCCCCCCAGTGGCTGCAGTGCTGGGGTGACCAGGCAGCAGAACTTCCCAGCTAAATGAGGCTGGAGGATGTGGGTGGCTGGAATCCCCAGCGGCAGAAGGGTGGCCCTGGCAGTGGGGCAGGGTAGCCAGGCAACCCTGGCTGCAGAACCCTGGCACAATAGGACCGGTGGCAGCCGGGAAGCCCCAGCTGGGAACCCAGGGAGACCCTGGGGCAGCAGGGTAGAGAGCCCGTGCCAGAGCCCTGGAGCGGTGTAACCAGCAGGGGAACACTGACCTCTCCTGGTCCAGCAAACTCTCTGGTTTGGGACAGCTCAGGTCCCAAGGGTGCCAGACCAAGGATATCCAACCTGTAAAAGAGTCATGATTTTGAGTGACAAGTATCAGAGGGGTAGCCGTGTTAGTCTGAATCTGCATAAACAACGAGAAGTGCTGTGGCATCTTATAGACTAACAGATTTATTGGAGCATAAGCTTTCATGGGCAAAGACCCACATTGTCATGCATCTGACGAAGTGGGTCTTTGCCTTCGAAAGCTTATGCTCCAGTAAATCTGTTAGTCTATAAGATGCCACAGGACTTCTCATTGTTTATGCATGATTTTGAGTGCCAATGTTACCACACAGACTTAACTATGCAGGAAACAAATTCTGGAAGGCAAATGCAAGTCTGCATAATTAATAATTTTTATTTTCATTTGTTACATTTCACTGTTTTGACTACAAAAATATCAGCATCACACAAGCACTCCACACAAGTCTGATCCTGCACACTGAAACTGGTGGGAGTGCTGGTACTGTCTTCTGTGTAAACAGGATGTGAGTCTATGTGCAGAAACCACTCTAAAGACATTAGGACAAAGATAAAACCTAACATAACCAGTCTTCAATGTTTCTGCTTACAGTATTGCAGCCAAACGTCATTGTAAATTTGTAAGAGTGACTACTGATGGGAGTTAAGAAAAGTGATCCCTTTGTACTAGGTGGTCTCTCTTCAAAGTCTTGCACACCAAAGAACAGTGGTGTTCTGTGCCTCTACCAGTGTGCCTCATCACCGGTGTATACATTTTTCTCCCCCATTGGTTAGGCTCACAATATAGTTTATTTAAATATCTAAACACATAAGTGCTCCTGCAAATATCTGTAGGAGAAAAAAAACAGGCGGTATTTTTAAAATCTAGACCTGGGATGGGGAACCTCCAGCTTACTGGCTTCATGAAGTTCATCAATGTTAGCTGTTGGCGCGCCACCAAATCATTTGTTTACCAGAGCATCCACAGGCATGAAGCCTCACAACTCCCAGTGGCTGCGGTTCACCATTCCCGGCCAGTGGGAACTGCAGAAAGTGATAGTCCTGTCTACACAGCTTCCTGCAGCTCCCATTGGATAGAAATGGCAAACTACGGCCACTGGGAACTGTGGGTTCTCATGTTTATGGATGCTGGAATAAACAAACCATCTTGTGGCCAGCCCACCAGCAGCTAACTCTGACAAACCCATATGGTCTGCAGGTGGAGATTGCCTACCCCAGACCTAGGCTGTTGTCTATAGACAATTGCTTTAAAGAAATTCATGGGAATTCCCAGAGACAATGTCTACAAAAGAAAAGACAATAGTTCCATAACTGGATTTGATTGCGAACCATTCAATGTTATCCAGTAATCAGTACATTCACATATTTCTTTTTAAAGGCAGCTGGCATGGCATACTATATGAGCATGCGCACAGAGGGCAAGTAGTTTTCAAAATACCAAATCTAAGAATAAGCTTTTGAATTGCTTGGTATACAATGGACCTCAAATTATCCTCACTGCTTCAGCTTATCTCTGCATTATGAGCTTGGACCACAGTTCTTCTGACTGAGACACTATGGGACATAAAACATGCAGCAATCAGGGCCAAGAGTGACTTATGTAACCCATTGGGCACTGAGTACTGCAAGTCCCTCTACAGAAGAGGTTTTGTACTGCTCCTATATCTTTGAGATGTAGAGAAATTTTTCTTTCAGTACTGAGGATCCTCAATTCTGTACCTCATGCAGGTACAGATCAAACTGTCTTATTAAACCCTGAGATAATGTCATTGCCTCATATGTTTTACAGTGGGTGTTCAAGCAAAGATGATCCCAGAAAAAACAACATTGAGAAATCTTTTATTTTTGAAAAGATTTGTGATATATACTCATTATCCTGATCAACATTTTTTCCTCTCAGTCAATACCAATGTTGTTTAACAGACCCTGTGAAAATATCCCCATCTGTTGAGTGCATGGCAGCTGCATAGTCAGTCTAATGCAATGCAGTGTTTTGCTTTGCTAAGCATCTCTAGATAGAAAGGGGATTTTTTTAGCATGCTGTCAACTTTCCTGTTATATGAATCTGTCTCACAATACAGATCTGACAGTAATTAACATCAATATGATGGGAGAGTAAAGAATGAATTTAAAATTAAAGGGAAATAGCTTTAGTGAAAATTTCATATTATTATAGTATAACATTGTGTCATTCTGCTAATTTATTCTACCTTTAATATGCTCATTTCACATGTAATTTTAGACTAAAAAGGATGATAAAAAGTTGATACAATGTAAATAATACAATAGGAATTCACTATAATTGAGCTTTCAAGCTTGGAATGCATGTCTGTCTGATAAAAGTAAACCAATTTAAAAGGTTAAATTTCATAGCTAAATTAACAATAAATTTCCTGTAGAGACTTGTGGAGAACACAAAGATAATCCTAGCAGTTAGGTACATTGCTATGGGACTTAACATTTTAATCTTATGAGTTTCAGAAGACTAGATCCACCATTGATTAATGATATTCAGACTCACTTTCTTTTCTTTCTTTTTTTTTAACTTCCATGCTGCATAGCATTTATATACTTCCAGAGAGCTGAGTTTTGTGATACCTAATTAAGGTCAAATTCTGCTTCCTGTTCTCTTGATAAAAACTGAAAGTAACATGATGGCCAATAATTTCCAGAATTGTATATCTATATTATATATTTTAATGTAATATATATTTAAAATGTTTTAAAATATTTATTTATAGTAGTAAAGAGAACTTTTTTTCCCAGGGGAGATTTTATCTTTAAACAGTATTGTCATAGTGCAGAAAACTAAAATGGGAAGAAAAAAAGAAGAGACCAAACTGCTTTGCTGCAGTCTGCCAAAAAGTAGGACATGCCAACCTGCTCATCAAAAATCAGGGAAATATTAGACTCCTTTTTCAAGTGTCCCTAATTACTTGTGAAAGCGGCCTCATTCTTTCCATCAAAGATCATGTTAGCTTGAGCTTCTGCTAAGTAATTAAAGATACAAGGTGGGTGAAGCAATATCATTTATTGGACCAGTTTCTGTTGGGGAAAGACACGGGCTTTCAAGCCACACAGAGCTCTTCTTTGGGTCTGGAGAAGGTATTCCACGTGTCAAAGCTAAATGCAAGAGTGAACTGATTGTTTAGTATGTAAGTAGTTAGCACATATCCTAATGGGCAATTCAAGGTAGAATGGCCCTGGGACAAAGACAGCTGCAACTACGCTGCACACTGCTAAGTAAAGTGAGATAATGTCATTGCCGCTAATGTAAATTTGCATGTGCTTATCTATATATAATCTTATACCCCTAACTTAGTATTAAAAGCAGTAGAGTTTCCAGTCAGATGACCTCAGTATTTGTAACTTGAAGCAATTTCCTATGGTAAATATAGGGGAATATAAACGAATACTGCAGATTATGAGGATATCTGTATCAGTGTACCATGTGAAATGAGAAATCATGATGAAAATGACCAGGGTTTGACAAACGGCGGTGAAAGCCGCTCGCTAGCCCCGCACTGCGCATGCGCAAGAGCCGCATTGTGCATGCGCGCACCGCCAGTAAACGGGGCACGTGGCTGAAATCTACTCACCATAGGCAAGTAGATTTTATAGTTTGTCGAGCCGTGAAAATGACTCTGAGTGAACCATATAGAGTTGGCAGGGGTTGTACTAAATGACCTCATTTTTCATCTCAGATATAAGTTTTTGTAATAAGTCAACTTGTATCATTCACTCTTCATCATAAGAAATCTATTTACAACATGTCAAATGATTTTAAAAGGGCAAAAAAATCACATTGGAAGCCTCAAGCATAAGAGTACCTATTAAGCAGAGGAAATGAGTAAGATTCTTTTTTAAAAAATGGTATATGAAGAACAAAGGAGGAGACTCCAAAATTAGATGACATCTAACGGAAGCAAAATATAGTAGTAAAACTCTATGTAGAAACAAAAATTACCTAAGTACATAAAAGTCATACCAGGGGGCACAGTATTTAACATATTACTTTACATTTCTTCCATGTTTTCAGGTTTAGCCTGTTTTTTTCCATGCCTTCAGGCTCTCATTTATTTCTTATACTCTTCTCTAGCTATGTCTATACTACAGAGTTTTTTTGGAAAAATGGCCAAATTTCTGAAAAAAATTCAGTTATGTCCACACTGCAATTGCGTTCTTTTGGGAAATAATTGAAAGAACAGAGGGGATTTTCCGACAGTGGTAATCCCCTTTCTATGAGGAAGAACGCCTTTTCCGAAAGAGCTCTTTCGGAAAAAGGCATGTGTGGATGGGGAAAAGGGTTTTCTTTCGAAAGAAGAGACCTTCAGGAAATAACACAGGTGCCCTGGTGTCCACTCCATCCAAAGTAATCACAACTCTATAGTTCCTGTCTCCTGGCCCCTCTTAAAGCTGCAGGCACCCTGGACAAGCCTTGTGGCAAGAAGCAGGCCTTGGGGCAGCACCCTGACCATGCAGCTCTCCCTGCCACAGGCCTGCTCACCTCTCTGGCCCTCGCAGGGAGCATGACCTGGGCTCCCAGGTCCCACCGAGGGGGACCAAGCAGCAGGCACCCTCATGGTCTGGAGTGGAGATCCTGTCCCTCCTCGAGCTGTGGGTGAGGAGGAGACACTACAGGATCTACACTCTAAGTGCTGGAATGCAGACATTTATGGCTGAATGACCGAGTCCCTGGCAGAGCGCAGACACCCACCCCGGACCTTAGAACAGGTCCAGAGTAAGGTAAATGAGTTCCGTCAGAGATACGTGAGGGCTAGAGAGCACAGCTTGCACTCTGGGGCAGAACCCGACATCTGCCCCTACTGCGCAGACCTCCACAAGATGCTGGGTGGTGGAGAAGCCATTTCCCCACCCATCGTGGTGGACTCCAGCTTGGAGATGCCCATTGTCGCCCAGCCGGAGATCATGAAGGAGGAGGAGGAGGAGGAGGGACAACAGGAGGAAGAGGGCAACACGGCCACTGTGACCCTGTCCCTGGAGCCGTTAGCTGTGATCCAGGATATCTCCCAGGCATCGTCTGACACTGGGGAGGGATCTTCAGGTGAGTGGTCTCAGGTTTTCTCACACACAGGGCAGGGGAGTGGGCACAGAGGGGGTGAAGTGTAAGTGTCGCTCGGCCTGCTCGGGCTAGACATCGTGTTGCAGTCCATGCATGTGGAACCACGTTCAGTGTCATTGTGTGCCACGCAGACTGAGCAGGCAGCCCCTGAGCCTGCCCGGGCTAGAATCATAGAGCTGGAAGAGACCTCAGGAGGCCATCAAGTCCAGCCTCCTGCCCAAGGCAGGACCAATCCCAACTAAATCAACCCAACCAGGGCTTTGTCAAGCCGAGACTTAAAAACCTCTAGGGATGGAGATTCCACCACTTCCCTAGATAACCCATTCTAGTACTTCACCACTGTCCTAGTGAAATAGTTTTTTCTAATATCCAACCTAGACCTCCCCCACTGTAACTTGAGACCATTGCTCTTTGTTCTGCTATCCGTTACTATTTTGAACAGCCTTTCTCCATCCTCTTTGAAACATCCCTTCAGGAAGTTGAAGGCTGCTATCAAATCCCCCCCTCACTCATTTCTTCTGAAGATTAAACAAACCCAAATCCCTCAGTCTCCTGCTCTGAGGCTCAGAGGAGGTACGTCTGACCCCTGGAGGGAGAGGGGGGGAATGCCCTTCCACCACCTGCCATGGCTAGAAGCAGGCTAGCCACAAGGGCGCAGGCACGACCTCAGGCACACCAAGGAATGCTGCACACAGCACAGGGGCATGCCTACACATGTAAGGTACCACCCGCTCCTGCAGACAGCACTGTGAGGTGCAGGTGTGTGTGTGTGTGTGCACCTGAGGGGGGGCCAGGCTGCTCCCGGCTCCTCTGCCACCCATGGGATCCCACTGTGGCCGGACACTTCCCTTGCCGGCTTGTCCATGGGGGGGGGCAGCATGGTCCCCTGGGCATCTTGTGGCCCCTCTGTGCAGGCCACACATGGACTTGCTCCTGGGACATCCCCCTCCTCTGGCCCGAGGACTGTTGCTCGCTGCTCACACAGGAGGGCACAGACTCAGGGACAATGTCTGCATGGATGACTGACTGCCTCTCCCTCTTTTTGTTCTCCACAGCTAGACCAGCCAGGATTGAGGGACGAGACACGCCACCCATGCCAGCCACCCAACCCAAGGGGACCCGAAAGTGCTCCACAGTGCAGGAGGAGCTGATGAGGCAGCATGTGGGAATCCTGCGTGACATGCAGCAGACCCTGGTGCAGAAGGTCCGGGAGGATGCAGACTGGCGGACGTGCATGTGGGACCAGCTCAGGTGGCAGGGCAATAATATGTGTGCCGTCGTGAGGGAAATGATAGCACACCTGGCTGCTGCCGCTGCTCCTCCCTACCACCCTCCTGCCCTCCCTGCTATGCTCATTCCCCCCACCCCTCCAAGCAATACCCCTACTAACTCCCCAAGCAATGCCCATGCCCCCTCTCCCTGCCCCCTGCCATCCCTGACCCCGCTCCACCCCCCCTCCTGCTCACTCCCCTGTGGTCCCCGGACCCACCCAACCCCAAGTTAGATGAGATCTCTGCACCCGAGGTGGCATATCCAGCCACCCCACACACCACTCCCAGCCCTGAGTGCCCCCCTCCATGTTAGGAACCACCTTCCCCTCCATGTTAGGAGCTCTCCTTCCCCTCCCCAGTTATATTTTTTGAAAGACAAATACAAAGATCTTTGTGTTGAAATCCAAACAGATGTGTCGACATGTAGCCTCAGTCTCCAACAAGCTCCATAAAACTATTGAGTTGTGACTGACCTGCTAAAAAGTATTTGGAACAATCAGATGTACATGCTGCTTTTCTAAATGGACAATATAAAAATCAGTTATGGATACTTCTTATCCAAAGTTAATACACAATGTTGATATTTCAAATATTATTAGCTTTCCTTTCCAATCAAAAGTTGTAGGAATTCATCTTTTTAAATCCCAAATACTCAAAGATTACATACTTCCAACCTTGTTTATACTTCAAAAGGACTTTTATATATAATAATAAAGAATCAAAGCTCTTTGTTAGGAAACCTTTTAAAGTATTTTAAAATGTATAATAGTTTCCACAGAATGATTACCTTAAAAGCCTCTAAGCTCTGTGAAATATCTGCTTTGGTTGTTCCAGGAAATCCTTCTTTAGTTTTACCACACACAAGGGTGAGGGGATTGTTTGTGTTCCCTTCTAGACAATAGCACTTCAATCCAAATTTCATCAGGAGCCAACTCTCCTGTGGTCATGTAGATTAGGGATGGGGAACAAGTGAAAATAAAGAAATGGACAAGTCCTGGTAGATAGATTGTACTGCAGCAGAAGAAATGGATCTGTTATTCTATAATTATATTACATTTCAGATACCAATGGATTTTGGCATATATTCCTATCAGTTTAGTTGCTAGGCCTCATAGGCAAATATATATTGTTTTTGAAACATTGACTATAAGTCACTATAAGTTTAAAGAGGAAGAGCATTTTGCTAATAAATTTGTTAGTGTCTTTGCCTTCAAAAATCATGGTAAAAATCAATCATGGCAATAAATATGAAAAATGGTTATCAATCAGGAATTTCTCCTAAGGAAATATCTAAGGCCATGTCTACACTAGGAAAGTATTTCTAAATTACTAAATTCATCTTAATAACTCCTGATTTAACAAATTCAAACTTGCATGTCCACGCTACAGGGAAGCCTTGAAATTAGTCCAAGGCAGGCTTTATTAAAGTGGACATGCTACGTTGGATTTAGAGCTCCAGGAAACACTGGGGAGTAATTAGATTGAATTACTCTGGGGAGTAATTATTTCAAAATAGCAACACCAGAGCATCCACACTAATGTTATTATGAAATAACAATTTCAGAATTAGCATTATTCCTGATGAAAAGTAGGAGTACAGATTTTGAATTCTGCAGCCCGTTATTTTGAAACAGTGGGAGTGGTAGTGTGGATGCTCTGCTTATAATTTCAACCTTGGGGGAAGGGTTATTTTAAAATAAAGTCCTAATGTAGACCAGTGCAAAGAGACTAAGATCTAGGATTATTCAATTTGAACATCTGGCCTTGGGTCCTGATGTGAAATCATACCAAGAGATATTACATAAAGATCCCATCTTTCCATACTTAAAATATTTTATACTGAAATCTGGATACAAAGCAGCTCCATATAGAGCTTTAACCACATTTGAGGAATTGACTCAGAGAAATTAAACAAAAGGTGTAATTTCTAAGATATATACTTTCTAAATGAGAAAAAATGTAGGTAAAAAATCACCTAGATGAAAAGATGGAAGAAGGATTTGGATGAAGAAACTGATCTAGATAAAAACTCTCTAGGAGAAAAGAGATACATATCTTCAATTTGTGTAGTGCATTTAATTTATAAATAAATTACTATATAAATGGCATCTGACCCCAGTTAAGATCTGTCATATTGGTGCTACTAGGGAGGTGGTTTGTTGAAAGGATTTTAGAGAACATCTGTGTCCAGGAATTAAATGGTTTGGGGAGAAAATTGTTAAAGAGATTAATTTTATGACAAAATGCCAATTTCCCAGAGACCCTCTGACCTGGTTACTTAATACATAAAGGTCTACGTATTAAATAAAATGACAAATTAATTTCCTTTTTTATTGTTAGCATGAAGAGGTACTGGAAAATATGACTTCTATGGAATTGTGGGGTAGTCAAATGTGGGCAGACCTTATGATGACAAAAAATCATAGCACACATGTATATTAGCGAAAAGGGGGGGGGTTATTAGAAATGTGGTCACCCTTTTTAACATACTTAGAGGAGGACAGATTCCCAGCCAGCAATCTTTCTTGAAAATATTAACCTGATTCTAACTAATAAATCATGTACAAGGTTAACATGATATTGTAACTTTGCCTTGACAGTTCAAAAAGGCATATGAGATTTTTTAGTTGTTAATGCAGAGAAGAGAGATTACTGCACAAATTACATTGGATGACATTGATTAGTTGGCTTTAATGACTGGATAAATGAGTCCTCAGACAACTCTTTTCAAGGTAAATTAAAGCATACTGGTAGCACGGGTATGGCTATAAAGTTAGAGAAAATAGTTTTGTCTAGATTACGCTACGCTGTAAAGCGCTCCCTTGACTAAATATATTTTGCAATCAAGACTATTGTAATTATCGCTGGAACTAGGTAGTGGAAGTATAAAGGTAACAAGGGACAAAAAGTGAAACTTGGAAAGGTGACTATGGAGGAGTATAGAAATACACTTGACTATGAAGGGCTGTAATAAGGAAGACCAAAGTGCAACTGAAGTAGCAGCTAATAAGTGATGGGGAGAAGGTGAGCATTCCTCAGCGATGTAAAGTACTGATTAAGAGCCATTAAGAAAAGCTGGAGATGCACAAGTCAGCAGGGCCTGATTTAACACTGAGGCTTTGTGTACACTACAAGTTTTTTGACAGAAAATATGCTAATGAGGGACTCATTAGCATAGCTCACAACATCATTAGCATATTTTCTGCCTTTTCTTTTTGCGTAAGGGGTTTTTGCGCAACAAGAAGCAGTGTGGACCTTTCCTTTTTGTGCAAAAACCGTGTTTTGCACAAGATCCTTATGCCTGTCCTGGAGAAGCATAAGGATCATCTGCAAAATGGCTAATGATGTTGTGACTTATGCTAATGAGTCCTTCATTAGCATATTTTCTGCCAAAAAACTTGTAATGTAGATGTAGCCTGAGTGTTCTGAGAGAATTAGCTCAAGTGATTGCTGAGCCATTGTCCATTATCTTTGAAAACTCATGGCAATCAGGGGAGGTCCATGACAAATGGAAAAAGATAAATACAGTGCCCATTAAAAAAAAAGGAAAGAAGGAGAATCCAGTGATCTACAGACTGCTCAGCCTCACCTCACGCCCTGGGAAAAAAAACATGAAGCAGGTCCTCAAGGAATACTTAGGAGGAGAGTGTTGGGATATATGAGAATTAAGAGGGGCCTAGAATGATTATACATCAGTGGTAAAGGGATACAGCCAGAATAGGCATTGCCCTCTGATCATGTTTTTTTTTTCTCTTTGTTTTTGCAGTCTGTAAAGATAGATTAGGGTCTGTTTCTTGGTATGTCTACACTACAGTGTTATTTCAAAATATCTTATTTTGAAATAGTAATTTTGAAATAGCTTATTTCGAAATAACACATCTACACACAAAATGCATTTCGAAATAGCTTTTTGCTATTTCGAAGTAGCGCGTCCACACTGAGTGGATGCTGAATTGCATTTAAGGCCGGCTGGAACCAGGTCCATCAGGTCAGCAGTTACTTTGTGTGGCTGCTGCCTGAGGCTATCTAAGGCCTGTGCTTAAAGGGACCTCCCCCAGACAGCCAGTTCTCAGCTTTCACTGCTTGCTTGCCTACCTCAATGAGGGAGAGCAAAGTATTTTGTCTCTGTGTGCTCTGGTTGCTCTCACTTGGGACACCACAGCACTCTGGAACATGGAGCCAGAGCTGCCCCTGGGCACTCTGGTGCTTCTCTTGAACGCGTTGCTGTGAGCCTGGCTCATTCCTCCCTTATGTCCTTCCACTTACCTCTCCCTAACCCCCCTTCCTGATGTCAAGGTGGACGCCTTCCTGGTCCAGTGCGGAGATCATGGACCTGATTAAGGTTTCGGGGAAGACCTCCAATGTCCATGATCTCTGCACTAGACGTAGGAATGCAGCTGTCTACAGATGGATGGCTGACAGCCTGGCCACCAAAGGCCACATGCACAACCAGGAGCAGGTGCGCATGACGATAAAGGAGTTGAGGCAGGCCTATGCCAGGGCCACAGGTGGCAGCTCCCAACCAGGGACAGACCCAGACCCCTTCCCCTACTTTGAGGCCCTGGACCACATCTTGGGGGGCCGGATGGTCCGTGCCCCTCAGGTGGTCTTCGACCCTGGGGCAGAGGGCCCTGACTGGGGCAGAGGGCCCTCACCAGGGCACAGAGGAGGAAGAGGAGGAGGAGGAGGATGGCCAGGAGTCTCAGAAGCCTGGAGGGAGCATGGCACTCACCCTGGACCCCCCGAGGCATACCAGCAGCACTATCTTCTGAGGCTTGGGAGGCCTCGACATGTGAGTGCCATCACTGTCCCCTTATGCGGGGCTGAGGGGGAGAGGGAGCCCAGGGACAGCGCGTGTGGGCCTTGCTGAGCATGGATCATGCAGCAACCTGTGCATGTGCCATGCCAGCCAGGGCATGTGGCCCTGGCTGGCTGCCACACAGGGGCCCTGGCCCGTTACCCACACACATGTATGTATAAAGACACATGACATGCTCTGTACCCCGGGGAGGGACACTGCACGATGCCCTCCCTCCAAAAGCCCCCTCTATGCAGAGGCAGGGCACATCCTCCCCCCCCCCACACACACACACACTATGTACAGCACAGGGGCCTGGGTTCAGTCCTGGGTCAGCTCACACTCCTGGGGATAGCACGACATGATGGTGCAGAGACCTGCTGTCCTCACCTTGCAGAGGGGGGTCTGGGCTTCACCCACTGTGTCCCCAGGGATAACTGACCACCTCTCTGGTTTCTCCACAGCTGCACCAGCTGTGAATGCAGGGCGCACCACCCCGCCCAGGACATCCTCCTGCACCCAGGCCAGCAGGCTCACCTGGAACCAGGAGGGATACCAGCTGCAGCACCTGGGGTTACTGCAAAGGCAGGTCCACAGCCAGGAGCACTGGGTGCAGGAAGACCTCCAGCTGCGGCGGGAGAGCTTGCGGGAGCTGCTTGACCAGGGCCATGCCATTTGCGAGCACCTGAAGACCATGGTGCAGAGATTGCTGCCTGCTGCCATTCCAGCCCCTGCTGCCGCTCCAGCTATCACTCCTCCTCCCACTCCTGCTCCCCTTCCTGCTTCTTTCTCCCCCCCTACCCCTCTCTCCAAACCCGCTCCACCCCGGAGACGCCAAAGCCCCCGCACCCACAACTGCTGGGAGATAGGTGGGCCGGCAAGATCCCCAACCTTGAGCTTCTCCTCACCCTTCCTCCCCTGGCCTCCCCCGTCCAGCTCCCTGTTCCCAGGTTTCCCCCTCCCCTTTCCCACCCTCATCCCCCCCCCCCCACCCCAGTTATGGTCAATAAACAGAGGTTTTTTTTGGCAACACATGTGTTTTTATTTGACATCAGGAAGGGGGGTTAAGGAGGGGAAAGTGGAAGGATGTGAGGGTGGAATAAGGCACAAGGCCCCAGTGGGGCATGCTAGGGAGACTTCACTCCTCCTCCATCTGGAAGCTCTCCCGCAGGGCCTCCCGCATAGTGGTAGCCCCCCGATGGGCCTCCCAACTGGCAGCCATGGAGGGCTGCGTGTACAGGCCAGTCAAGTGGTCGGCCTCTGCCATCCAGCCTGGCAGGAAAGCCTCCCCCTTCCGCTCACACAAAATGTGCAGCACACAGCACGCTGCCACCACGTGCGGAATTTTTCTCTTGGAAAGTTCGAGGTGGGTGAAGAGGCATCTAAAATGGGCCTTCAGCCAGCCAAATTCCCCCTCCACCACAATGCAGTCCCTGCTGAGCCTGGCATTAAAGGCCTGCCGGGAGGGGTTGAAGTATCCCGTGTAGGGCTTCATAAGCCAGGGTTGTAGTGGGTAGGCCGCATCCCCCGCCAGGCAGACAGGTATGTCCACGTCCCCAACCCTGATGTGGTGGTCGGGGAAGAAGGTCCCGGCGTGCAGCCTCTGGCACATGGAGTTGTGGTAAACCCGCGCGTCATATGCTTTGTCGGACCAGCCCACGTTAATGTCCACGAACTGTCCCCGGTGGTCAGACACAGCCTGCAGGATGACCGAGAAGTATCCCTTCTGGTTGATGTACAGGGAGGCCTGGTGTTCCGGGGCACGGATGAGGATGTGTGTCCCATCGATTGCCCCCATGCAGCTGGGGAAGTTGTCCACATCAGTGAGGCAGATGGCTCTGTGGAGCAGCACTCTGTTGATGGCCTTGACCACCTGAAGAGGGACACACAAAACCACCGATAGTCACTGGGGTGCCAGGGTGGCTGAGAGTGCTCCTTCCCCACCACTGCCCCGCACTCCCTCCCCAGGAGCAACCCCCCCTGCAATCCTGGCCACCGCGGGCAGTTTGTAGTGTGGCTGGGACAGAACAAAGCCTCCCATGGAGCGGACTTGCACCGCCTCCCCTTCTTTTCCCTAGGGCAGCCCATCTCCTCCTCGCACCCCCCCCGCCAGCCCCCTCGGCCGCCACAGTGGCCAGAGACTGCCATACCTGCATGAGCACTGCTCCCACGGTAGATTTCCCCACGCCAAACTGGTTCCCCACGGATCAGTAGCTATCTGGCGTGAAGAGCTTCCATAGGGCGATGGCCACACACTTCTGGAGGGGAATGGTGGGCCTCATGTGCATGTCCCATCACTGCACAGCAGGGGTGAGCCACTTGCAGAGCTCGAGGAAGTTGTCCTTCTTCATCCTGAAGTTCTGGGTCCACTGTTGGTCTCCCCAGCACTCCAGGACGATGTGGTCCCACCAGTTGCTGCTGGTGTCCAGAAGCCAGATGCAGCGGGGCATGCTGGCATCCGGCCGCTGCTCCTCCACAGTCCCCAGGGGTGTCCAGAAGAGGACCTGGGGGTTGGGCTGCTACAGAAGCTGCCAGGCAGTCTCCAGCACTTGCTGCCAGGCTTGCAGCAAGACATCCAAAATGAGCACCAGAGTGCCCAGAGGAAGTTCTGGCTCCATGGTACTGAGTGCTGTGGTGTCCCGAGTCAGGGCAACCAAAGCAATCAGAGAAAAAAAATGTTTTGCTGTCCCTCAGCGAGGTAGGCAAGCAAGCAGGAAAATGTGAGAACCGGCTGTCCAGGGTGGTCCCTTTAAGCACAAGCCTCAGATAGCCTCAGACAGCAGCCACACAAAGCAACTAGTGACCTGAAGCCCTGCTGGAACTGGTTTCAGCTGGCCTTAAATGCGATTCAGCATCCACTCAGTGTAGATGCTCTATTTTGAAATAGCAAAACGCTCTTTCAAAATTCATTTTGTGTGTAGACGCGTTATTTCGAAATAACTTATTTCGAATTAACTATTTTGAAATAAGATATATATTCTGAGGATCAAAAGTTCTTGAATGATAGGTTACTTGACTGTTTTGCATAAAGCATATTTGAATTATCCATTATTATATTCAAAAACATATTTCCATAAAAATATGGAGGCAAAGCATCACACTGTTCTTTCTTTGATTTAACTTGTATTCCTTCCCCCTTGTTGATATTAATTGTGTTGATTATTATCCTTTTTTGTTAAGATTGAAGAAATAAAATCTTTACATACCACAGTTTTCTTGATATCATCAATTTCTAGTTCTCCTTTCTTGCTCAGTAAAGGACCTAGATTTTGCTTCATCTTTTTCTTTCTCCCAATCAATTATGGAATTTCTTACTGTCTTTTATGTCCCTCACAGGTGTAACTAATTTTGTTCCTTCGCCTTTCTGACTTTTCTTGTGCTGTACTTTTGTCCGTGTTTTCATTTTGTGTGTGATTTCTTTTGATTTTTTGAGGTTATTAAGTAGCTCCTCATGGAGCCATATTGGTGATTTCATTTTTCTATAAACATATAAAATAGAGATTGGAAACTGGATGATAAATTAAGAGAATGCCAGCACATAGAGATAGTGAAGCAGATGTCTAACTGCTTACATACGAATTGCCAGCATGTTCTCCTTGCTTAGCAAATGAGCTGATAATTTCTGTCAATAATGGCACCACGGCTATACCTCTTGAATTAAGCAACCATGGTGGATAATGCTCAGAGGTCTTGCAGCAAACCAGGAAGACAAAAATACTTTTCAAAAACTCAATCAAAAGTCATTTGAAGGATCTTGAAATCTAAAGAATAAAAGTAGCCAACACAGAGATAGTATCATCTGCTAAAAATGCAGCAAACTTGTCCTAGTGAGCATCTGAGGGGATGGGGACAAGGCAGTCATGGATTAAACAGACTGTACACTACTCTAAAGTTGGACAGTTTCCTACTATCTTCCACGAAGAAGATAAATGAAATATATCCTTAGTCACAGCTCATTGGTACAGCTGCAAAAACTTTTTGTAGAGACAAGGATCAGACTCCAAGCATCTACGATATGGGCAACAATATCAGCTATGTTACGCTCCATTTTTTAAATGAAAGACAACTTTTATATTCACTTTTTGCATTAACTCATCCCTTTTTTTTTTTTGGCAGGGACAATAACTGGAGTTATAGCTAGTGATGCTGTTGCCACTGGGATACTGCTACCTTCAAGGAAAAAAAGCAGTTAAATCATAGTAAAATAAAAATACTTTCAACCCAATCAGGTGTGCCATTCACAGCTGTCAGTGTGAGACTAACTCTTCCAGATAAAAGAACAATGCAGGGCACCTGTCCAGAGCCCCAGAGCAAAGGTAAATATTCCAGTGTGCATAGATGGAGGAGAGAGGGGATCAGAAGAAGAACTATTCTGAGTAGTCTGGCATGATCAGTGGAGCACTATCAAGCACTTCCAAAAGTGCCCTTAATTAATTAGCATTTGTGCAGCTAGAAGGAGACAGGTTACATTGCCCTACTAATATTTTGACTGACAGCTACCACTTTGTTTTCTCAAGGAAAGTATTTAACTAATACAACCTGGAAGCTGGCTAGTAGAATACAGTATCATTCTTCAGACATATTGAAACATCTTCAATGACTCAACACAGTTCTAATAGAAATTAAGAGGTCAGCACCTGGAGAATCATGAAAAGAGTGTCCAAAGCTAGGGCTACACTAGAAATCAATAATACTCAACTTTAAACAGTATGGAGAGCCTGTATACCTAGTTTTCAAATGAACAGAAAGAAAATCTCTACCAGTAGCATGGCATAGCTCAGGGGTTCCCAAACTTTTTGATATTGGGGACCAGTAAATCCATTCACGAGCTTTTGGAAGACCGGTAACATTTATTTGCATATTTGCATATTCAGTAAGCAAATGATGAATATGCAAATAAATTGTTTCTGGTCCTCCCAAAGCCCCCAGTGCCAACTTTAGCAAAGCTTTGGATACGGTCTCCCACAATATTCTTGCTAGCAAGTTAAGGGAATATGGATTGGATAAATGGACTGTAAGATGGATAGAAAACTGGCTAGATCAGGGTTTCCCAAACTTTTTACTTTAGTTGGAACCTGGTTTTTTTCAGTACCATTGTTTGCAGCCCAAAAATATAAACGCATATAAAAAAAATGAAAAATGAATAAATTTTCACTGTTTATTATTTATTCACAATAATAATAGTACATAATAATATAAATCTTGATTAAAAAAACTTAAGTGCCTAACTTATTGTTATTACCTTAATTACAATTTGACCAATAGAATTTTAACAGTTGTAAAGTTTGTTTATAAATGAATGAGTTGAATATAAGTCATTTATTATGTGTGCACTTTATAGTTTTTAAATAATTAAAAGGAGAACTAATGGGAAGGGTGATGTTTCGCATCACACAGCAACTTTATGTCAAGAGCAAAAGAAGAAAGTTTTATCCTCAAATCTGGTTCAACATTCAATCTATTTCTTTATTTATTTTTGAAGAAAACCAAAGACGAGAAACTAGTTTCACACTTATATGTCATGACGAAAGGCATTAAGAATTTGACCGCTTTCTCAGATAAATGTGAATATTCATTTCTACAGCTCAACCAAAAATCAATCAAGGAGAGTTTATCAAAGTTCTCTTTTAAGGCATAGTCACAGGAAAGTTCAATTAATGAATCCACTTCTGATGCATTCAATTGTAATATTTCTTCATTTTTGGTGTCAACAGTAAACGGGTTCTTAATACACATTTTACTAGTGTCAATTGGAGGAAAATATTCATTTAAGCTTGATGTTAGCCCCAAGAGATGTTGTGTGGGTCTGGATGAGGGGGGAGGAGACAGGGACTGATACCTGGGGATCCTGTAGCTGCACGCCAAGGCCCAGGAAGTGCACAGGCTGCTCCCCCGTCTCCCAAACAGCAGTGCGGTATCTGAAACGCTGGTCTGTCAAGAGCCTGATGCCTTCCTTCATGGGGTGGAATGGGACTCCTGGACCACACAAGCAACAAATGC
The DNA here is from genome assembly GCA_032595735.1 of Pelochelys cantorii. Classification (NCBI taxonomy): domain Eukaryota; kingdom Metazoa; phylum Chordata; order Testudines; family Trionychidae; genus Pelochelys; species Pelochelys cantorii. The sequence goes on from CM064326.1 coordinate 93,599,441, forward strand.
TCGGGCAGTGCACGCCTTGCTCCTCTGCTCCCCACAGTAGCGCGCACTGACTGAGCAGCTGGAGCTGGCGCGCTGGGGACTTTATTCCCCTGCTGTCTTCCCGCGCGGGGGAAGGGGACAGGTAGGGGAGAAGGGGAGTCCTGGACCACACCAGCCCCAACTGCTCGGGCAGTGCGCACCTTGCCCTTCCAGACTGGGTGCAGTCCCAGACTCCCACGCCCTCCCCCACGTGCAGGAAGGCAGCAGGGGAACAAAGTCCACAGCGCACGATGGACCGGCATTTTAGTCACCACACCGGCTGTTGGGGCAGGAGGGAGAGCAGCCCGCGCACTTTTGGAACCTGGCACGCAGCTGCAGAACTGCCCCCCGACCCCACAGGAAGCCCGCACTGGCCCTACAAATCCCAGCCACTTTATTGGCCAGAGCCAGGCATTCTGCGCCCGGCCTTCTCCCTGGATCCTAGCATGTGCCGGATCTAGCCCCACCACCCGGGAGCATGCTCGGCAGAGACGCCACAGCGGCGGGCTCTCTGCCAAGAAATTTTCTGAGGACCGGTATTTCTTTTTTAAGGAACAGTACCGGGCTGTGGACCACACTTTGGGAAAGGCTGGCATAGCTGATATATTTGCATGGGGATACCATTAAACACTTGTGGCTTATTGGCACAATGTAACATCACTTAGCCCAAGATTCTGGTCAGATGTACAGTTCCTAGCAAAGTAAAATCCTTCTCCATGACTGGGACTCTTGGGTGCTACAATAATAATTAACAACTCCAAACCCAGTGAAGTGAGAGTCTCATGCATGTGAAAAATGTGTGGAAAAAAAGTGAGGAATGAATTTCACATGTGTGTTTCACAGATTAATTATATGTTGCTGTATGAGCAGTTCTATTTTGCTATTTTTATTTTTTTAAATGTCACATTTCCCTTTGTTTTTATTTCATAGGAAGCTTATGTAAGAGCATTTCTCTATATATTAGTGTTATGCCTCTGACAGTCTGTTCTTATGCCTCTCCAAGCTAAAGAATGTTAGTTCTTTTAATCTCTTCTCATATAGAATTCTCTGCCATTAATATCTAATCATTTTAATTGTCCTCTCTTTCTAGGACCTTTCTGAGAAGAGATGAGTTAAGTCAAATACATTAGTCAGCATGACATTGTAGCACTTTTTTCTAAATGCTCTTATAATATTTTCTGTGTTTTTTCTCTAAGGCTTTCAAAGTAGTGAAAAGCAGTTAGTGGTGCTGAACACTGTACATGCAGATAAATATCACAGTGAGAAACAAGCAGCTCCCCCACCATTCCCTTTCTCCACTGACAGAGTCTTTGTCTATAATGGGGAAAGTGTCCTAGCCATGGGACACTACAGTGCTAAACACAGTGATGTAGGAGAGGCACTGTTTGGGTATGCAGAGAGATATATAAGATATATACCCACACTATTCATTCATATCTTTACTCAATTCACATAAGCAATATTTCACAATCTACACCAGCAATGGGCAACCAAAGATAGGGAGTGGACTGCATGAATGGGCTGAAGCTGCCCTCTGCCCACTGGGCTTCCATCTGTGGCCCTGCAGCCCCACTGTGCCTCTTGTGCACTGGAACCTCTCATTTCTCACTCCTCTCCCTACCTCCCAGCACTTTTGAAGCATGCCAGTCTTCAGATTCACACTCCATCTCTGCTCCTCTCACCCCCCCTCAGAGCTTGAAGAAGCACGAACAGCACGATTTGTGGTGTTCCAGGTCTGGGTGAGAGGGGGAGGGGTGGAGACAGAGTGTGAAGATGGAGATTCACATGCTCTGAAAGTGCTGGGAGAGAGAGGGAAGAGTAAGAGGTGCAGGTTCTGTGATTCTATGGTTCTATGATCCAGGTACCCTGTGTGCAAGAGGTGTGGGGGGGAGGGACAAAGACAGGTGGAATCTCAGTGGGCCGCATGCAGCCTACTGGCTGCAGGTTGCCCACCATTGATCTACACTGCTAATTCTACTCATGCTAGGCAAGCTGTGCCATTTTATGTATTCTACACACAATCAAAAAGAGCCTGCAGTGTAGATGTACCCTTAATTTTCAATTGCTTTTTCTTGCTTGCTTTTTTTTCTTCTGCTAGAATTACAGATTATGAATTCTGTATGTATAAATTAATTATATATTCAGGAAAACAAAATCTCATTTATCTCTCCAGCAAAGATGTGTATAACTACTGGTGAGTGTTATTTTATGATTTATCATTTAGTTTCAAAATTCTAGTGACTATTTATCCTGTCAACTTTAACATTGTTTTCCAACCCATTTCTGAATCAAGCTATTAGGCCCATACAAAATACTTAGATCCAGCCCTTTCTTAATATTATTATATCAGTCACAGGTTTCATAGTACTTCCAGAAAACCAAATATAAACATAAGGTATTCCATGTTTTAAAATATTTAAGGTCCTTTGCTCAGAAAATATTCACACTGTATACAGTAATCATGGACACATTGACATCTTGTGGTAAGCAAATGCAGGAATGCTTTTGTACGATCATTTTAGCACTAAACCATTACAAAGAACTAATATTTCTATAGATTCTACACAGAAGACCTTAACAACAAGATTTGACCACAAAGTACACTTTGGCTACAGTCACATTGACAATTAGTATTTTGTACCGATAGAAAATTTGAAATTTACAAGATGAGAAACATGAAAGAAAAAGAAAATGTTTGCAACAGAGTAGGAATTTTTCTGCTCATTTAGATCTTGATTCACAGATTATATTAACAAAGCAAACAATAATAAAAAGTGGTCCCGTGACATTCCCACATTTTTTTCATATGATTATGCTATTTCTATGCCGGTACTATTTTTGTACTTGAAATTATGACTATTGGTTCGATATCTGTATTTCAAAAATATTTGCTCCTTGGTGGCACCCACAATGGATTTTGCCCCCGTATCTTGGAGGGATTATTCAAGTTGAGTGGACAATCAAAAGAACATTTAACTCACAATGGAAATTGTCACCTTAAGTGAATGGACTTTCCTATGAATGTGCTGTTTGGCGTATAGATACTGTTTTTTATTATGACTACGTTCAATCATGCATGAATATGTAACTTGCCCACGTAACATCAAATTCCATCTTTTACCTGTAATCTTACACTAACTGTGCTGAGGGCTTTGTTTGAAATGTTCATTTCCCTCCACTAGACAGAAGTTATAAAAGGTGCTAAAAACATCTCCATTTTGTCTCTTTCCTGCTCATACCTCTTGGCTATAGGCTTATACTAATGGGAGCATTGTAACCAAAGGTCTGAGGGCCTTCCAATGATTTTGAAGCAACAAGATAGTTGACTTAAGCCAGTAGTTTATTACATCACTGCTACAAGCTGGAACCAAGAACTTTGCAATTATTGTACATGTCTTCTTTCTTTCTTTCTTTCTTTCTTATAAACCTTTAGATTTTAAATACTAAATGATAGGTAACAGCATGATTATTGGGTAAGATCTAAATTGACCTGGGTATGTGACTGGACATTTGGGAGAAGACCTTTTGTTTGATGAGATTTGTCTGAAATAATCACTCTTCATTAAGTTCAGTGTGTTTGGTGGTAATACAGGGCACCTTGGGGACCTGACTGAGGCTGAACCAGAGAATTTGCCAAACCTCAGAAGATCGATATTGTCTAGCAGCATTACCAACACTTCCACATCTTACTGGGCTCTTAGAGGACATTTACAGATAAAATAGACCTAAATAACAGCAGAGAACCCTGAGATCCAGAACTGGTGGTTGTAAACAAACTTTATCGGACTGTGGGAAATGTAGTCTCACCCATGTTGAATGAACATCTGGCCAAGTAAAATCATGCTGGACCACAGATGTTGCTGGACTAGAGAGTGCCAGACTAGAGAGCTTCAACCTGTACAATAAAAGTGAGGCCATGTTAAGGAAATCCTAGTGCAAAATTCATGATTCATTTTGTAGAAGCTTTATTGATAGAATGTTAGGAATGGCCAGTAAACTCTGGGTTTTTCTGTTAGTATCATAGGGTATGTCTACACTGCCACCCTAGTTCGAACTAGGGTAGCTAATGTAGTCATTCGAACTTGCAAATGAAGCCAGGGATTAAAATATCCCGGGCTTTATTTGCATGTTCCCGGGTGCCGCCATTTTTAAATGCCCGGTAGTTCGAAATCCCTGCCCGCGGCTACACACGGCATGGGCTAGGGAGTTCGAACTAAAGCCCCTAATTCGGACTACCGTTACTCCTCGTTGCAGGAGGAGTTTACGAGAGTTCGAACTAGGGTGGCAGTGTAGACATACCCATAGTGAACAGGATCTGCAAGGAAATGAAACCTCAGTCATCAAGTAGATGTATTGAAATGCCTGTGTGTTGTGACAGAAGAATTATATTGTAATGGTAAAGATGAGTTTTATGCCTATGATAAAAGAATTGCTCACAGAATTGCTCAAAGTAGGAAATCAGGTTTTTAATGGTATGCAAATACCATTCTCTGTAGTCTGCAATTTTGACCATAGTTTTAAATTCAGGTGAGATTTTTTATGACACAACAGAGGATGGCAGTTTGAAAGTAAACTGTTTTCAGCTAATCTGTAAAGAAACGGTGCATTGTTTTGTTCAGTCCCCTCTGATTCCCCAAGCATCATTTGTTTACTGTTAGAAAACAAAACTGTGAGAATTGTCTAGGATGTGGCACAAGAGGTGGCAGCCAAGAACACCAGGAAGCAACACAGAAATTATAAACAGAACTGTATACTGAAGTAGAGTACAATTGCTGAAGAAATTGGAAAGACAATGCTATAGAGTTGCAGACATTTTAAAATTATATATAGTTTGGCTTAGAGAAAATGCTTCATCTCTTTATTTTGTGCAGTAATGGTCAGTTATTATGTAGTTAAACTGGAAATAGATACTAAGGCTATAATTCTTATCATTTCAGAGAGGCTTTATAGAAAAGAATCAGTAAGGTGTGTACTTCAATCCTATGCCAAAGAAAGATTGCAGGGTGTAAAAAAGTGGCAAGGTATATTGTTATCTAGATATCACTGTAACACAGATCATGTCAAACAATATTGAAATGCAAACTCCAGCTCAGTGCTATGAAAAAAAGGTGTTGAAAAACATGGAATAGTTAGCCCAGGAGTTCGATGCTCAGTGTGTGTTTTCACTAACGGCATGTCACTGTTTGTTTTTGCAGAAATTACCTCATAAGTGTAACCCTTCTGCTAGACAGCAACAGAAGCAACAGAGGTTAGGTTCTATAGCTGGGGTTTCCTCTTAACAATGCAGACTAGAACCAGCTTGAGCCTCCCATCCACTAATCTGGTAAAACTAAACACCCTGGACACCTCTAATAGGCAATACTTCCCCTCTGGCAAGTATTGAGTCCATAGAAATAAAAGAAAACTGAAAGGGAACCCAGCATTAGAATCATAGAATCATAGAACTGGAAGAGACCTTAGAAGGCCATCAAGTCCAGCCCCCTGCCCAAGGCAGGACCAATTCCATTAAATCAACCCATCCAGGGCTTTGTCAAGCTGAGACTTAAACACCTCTAGGGATGGAGACTCCACTACTTCCCTAGGTAACCCATTCCAGTACTTCACCACCCTCCTAGTGAAATAATTTTTCATACTATCAAACCTGGACCTCTCCCACTGCAACTTGAGACCACTGCTCCTTGTTCTGCCATCCATCACTACTGTGAACAGCCTTTCTCCAGCCTCTTTAGAACCTCCCTTCAGGAAGTTGAAGGCTGCTATCAAATCCCCCCTCACTCTTCTCTTCTGCAGACTAAATAGACCCAACTCCCTCAGCCTCTCCTTGTAGGTCATATGCTCCAGCCCCCTAATCAATTTGGTTGCCCTCCCTGGACCCTCTCCAATGCATCCACATCCTTCCTGTAATTGGGGGCCCAGCACTGGACACAATACTCCAGATGTGGCCTCACCAGAGCTGAGTAAAGAGGAATAATCACACCTCTGGATCGACTGGCAGTGCTCCTCATAATGCAACCTAATATGCCATTAGCCTTCTTGGCTACGAGGGCACACTGTTGACTCATATCCAGCTTCTCATCCACTGTGACCCCCAGGTCTTTTTCTACAGAACTCCTACTTAGCCATTCTGTCCCCAGCCTGTAACAATGCTTGGGATTCTTCCATCCTAAGTGCAGGACTCTACACTTGTCCTTGTTGAACCTCATCAGATTTCTTGTGGCCCAGTCCTCCAATTTGTCTAAGTCACTCTGGACTCTATCCCTGCCCTCCAGTGTATCTACCTCTCCCCTTAGTTTAGTGTCATCTGCAAACTTGCTGAGGGTGCAATCCATCCCCTCATCCAGGTCATTAATAAAGATGTTGAAAAAAACCAGTCCCAGAACCGAACCTTGGGGCACTCCTCTAGAAAACGACCGCCATCCTGACATCAAGCCGTTGATCACTACCCGCTGGGCCTGACCTTCCAGCCAGCTTTCTATCCATCTTACCGTCCATTTATCCAATCCACATTCCCTTAACTTGCTGGCAAGAATATTGTGGGAGACCATATCAAAAGCCTTGCTAAAGTCAAGGTATATCACATCCACTGACTTCCCCATATCCACAGAGCCAGTTACCTCATCATAGAAGCTAATCAGATTGGTCAGGCATGACTTGCCCTTCATGAATCCATGCTGACTATTCCTGATCACCTTCCCCTCTTCCAAGTGCTTCAAAATGGATTCCTTGAGGATCCCCTCCATGATTTTTCCAGGGACTGAGATAAGACTGACCGGCCTATAGTTCCCTGGATCGTCCTTCTTCCCTTTCTTAAAAATGGGCACGACATTTGCCTTTTTCCAATCATCCGGGATCTCTCCCGATCTCCACGACCTTTCAAAGATAATGGCCAAAGGCTCCTCAATGACATTTGCCAACTCTCTTAGTATCCTCGGATGCATTAAGTCCGGACCCATGGATTTATGTACGTTTAGCTTTTCTAAATAGTTCCTAACTTGTTCTTTCCCCACCAAGGGCTGTCCACCTTCATCCCATATTGTGTCACTTAGCACATTAGTCTGGGAGCTGACCTTGTCCGTGAAGACAGAGGCAAGGAAAGCATTAAGTACTTCAGCTTTCCCCACATCATCTCTCACTAGGTTTCCGCCCTCATCCAGTATGGGCCCCATACTCTCTCTGCTCACCTTCTTCTTGCTAACATGCCTGTAGAAACCTTTCTTGTTATCCTTCACATCCCTTGTGAGTTGCAATTCCAATTGCTCTTTCGCCTTCCTAATAACTCCCCTGCATTCTCGAGCTATACATTTATACCCCTCCCTAGTCGTCTGTCCAAGTTTCCACTTTTTGTCAAGCTCCCTTTTTGTGCTTAAGTTCACCAAGGATTTCCCCAGTAAGCCAATCTGGTCTCCTACCATATTTGCTTCTCTTGCTATGCATTGGAATGGTTTCTTTCTGTGCCTACAATAAGGCTTCTTTAAAATACTGCCAGCTCTCCTGGGCTCCTTTCCCCTTCATTTTAGCATCCCAGTGGATTCTGCCCATCAGGTTTCTGAGGGAGTCAAAGTCTACTTTTCTGACGTTCAAGGTGTGTATTTTACTACTCTTTTCTTCCTTTGGTCAGGATCCTGAAATCTACCATCTCATGATTATTGCTTCCCAGGTTGTCACCTACCTCTATTTCCCCTTCCAAAAATTTCCTGGATTGTCTGTGTACTTACTGACTTGGGAAAACACCACAAGCACTTTTAAAAGTATGTAACTAGAACCAAGTGTAACTGCCATGGGGCAGATTTGAACCTGGGACTTCTAGAGCTGAGTATAGGAGCCTCTACCCTCTGAGCTAGAAGACAGCTAGCTCCCAGCCCATGCTGTAGCAATCTCTTGATTTTATCTGTTGCTGTGGTCTAGATCCCACTGAATGGGACAGTGAACCACACTAGGTATGTGGGTCACACAAGCAACCATCCCATAGTATGCAGGCCATGTCCTTTGCCTCAGTTTCTCTTTAACATGCCATTCCCCTTCCCCTCTGTTACATACCACTGCTGGTTGTACTGAGTCAATGAAGACCCAAGATTTCACATGGACATTGACCTCCACCTTTGACCGCGGAGTTGAGCAGTTCTTCCATTGCCGTCACCACCTCTACAACTGACCTGCTGTGGCTTGATGCTAATATCCTGCCACTGCTGCTTCTAACTCTGCTGCTGTTTTCTCTAACACTGTTATCGCTGCTGCTTGCTGCTCATTGCCACCTCTGTGATGCTGCATTCTGAGATTCCCTCATTTAGCCCAGCTCCTAATTATTTCAGCTCTTGGTGACTTTTCTTAGGTAGCAAGGAACCTCTGGGCTGCTGCCTCTTCGTTGCCTTTCACTGCAATACCAGGTCTGAAGCTTAGTCCTTTGATCTGCTCCTCAGTGACGTCAGCTCCAATAACCATTGAACAGAAACAAGGACTCTTAGCTGGATACAATGAGCTTGGCCTTTAAACAGTGGAGAGGAGAGTGTCAAATTGTACCAGAATATAGCCAATGAGCACAGATTGTGATGCTTGCCTACACATTCATAGAATGCTTAATGCTGCATCTCTTCCATCCTTGAAAATGGGCTGAGAAGCCATGGCAAAGAAGTTGCATTGATTTTAGTGAGTTGAAAGTGCAACCTTCTTCAAAGAAGCAGATACATATGCACAGTTACGAGAAGCAATGAACCAGATTTGGCACTGACTGATGCCCCTTTATTTTTAACAGGTAACACTTCCAAATAACAACAAATTTTAACAAGTTAATGTACTGAATATAGACTTCCAACCCTGGTTTAAACTAGGAAGTTATTTTGAAGTAACTCCCCTTATTCTGAAATAACAAGGTGAGCGTCCACGCTACCAAGCCCATCATTTCTAAATAACAGGATTGTTATTTCAAAATAACTCCTGCTTATCAAGAGGAATGACGCTTATTTTGAAATTGTTATTTTGAAATACCATTAGTGTGGATGCTCAGCTGCTGCTATTTTGAAATAATTGGCCTCCAGAGGCCTCTCACTGCTGCCCTTGTGGCCACTTGGGCCACATCCCTGACAACTCCACTGCTCCCCTTTTCCTAAGGTACATCTAGACTAAGGGGGTTTTCCGGGATACCAGAGTTATCCCAAAAATCTCCACAGCATCCAGAGAATGTGTTTGCTCTTCTGCTTTTTTCTGCAGAAGAGCAAATGCATTCTTTTGGGGAGCCCTGTAGACTTCGTTCTATGAGGAATAAGGGCTCCTCCGAAAGAGGAGGCTTTTCCGCCATTTGGCCCTGTCTAGATGGGGCCAAAAGGTGGAAAAACCTCTTCCGGAAAAGCAATTGGAAAAAGCTACATAAATTGTGGAGTGCAATTTGCGTAGCTTTTGCTGAAAAAAGGCTATAGAGTAGACCTAGTCCTATAGACTTTAAAGCTGCAGGGAGAAGGGAAAGTGTTTTTGGCAGCACACCAGCCCTACCAGCCCCATGCCACATGGCCAACTTCATCGCAGCCAGGGCAGACCACAGAACTTCCTCTGAGCCCACCATAGTAGCCAGCGTGCCTGCAACAACAACTGAGCACCAACATGGACTGGTGTGGTGATCCTGGATCTCATCAAAGTCAAGGGTAAGACCAATATTTAGTATTGCCACACTGAGAGGCACAATGCCGAGGTCTTCAGCCTATACATACCTAGGGACTAATGTTCCCTCTAAGGTGTAGGGTGGCCCAGCTTCACAGTTGATTAATCAGCACCACCCAGTCAGAGGCTCAGGGCTCCATGCATGGAGCTGACTGACTGGGCCAGGCTGATTAATCACCTGTGAAGTGGTGCTGCTATGCTGCTTAGAGGGAAAACTGCTGGGGCAAGCGGTGTGTGGTGAGGGGTTGCGTACCCCTCACTTGGGCTTCTCAGCCTGGGACTCGCACAACTGCTTGTTCATGTGGGTGCTTGTGGAGCACCAGTTTGGAGCATCCATGATGCTCTCACACAGGAACCCCTCACTCCTTCTCACAAAGTTCCTGCACAAGCCTGCCTTACTCTGGCCTCCGTGGTGGGACACTTTCCCATGACAAACCACCATTAAGGAGGCTGGGGTCATGTAAAGTGAGGTATACAGGATCTATTGGAAAAGCTTTCTTTAGCAATAGATCAGCCTCTAAACTGCCGCTTTTCTCCGACAAAGCTCAGTGCCAGAAAAAAGTGGCAGCAATTTTTATGCTAATGAAGCGTGGGATATTTAAATCCCCGCTTCATTCTCAATTTCACCCAGCCTAATCTGCATCCCTCTGCCAGCAGAGGGGTGCAATCTAGACATACCCATAATGTTCCCTTCCAGCTTTAGAATCTATGAATTATTGTAGAAAAGTCAGTTGAGGTGTTGTTTGAAATACCATTTTATAATCTGTTTTCCAGTGTTAAAATTCAAGAAGAAAAGCAACTATCCCCTCACCCTGAAAATTGAAAACAAAAATTGTATTTGATTGAGTAGTCTTCTCTAAACCGTAAATGTTAGGCAGGAATTACAAAGGATGAGAAAGAAGGAAGGGAGATAAGAGAAATACTTTATCGACTATCATATCTTGTGATTATAAAGGGTGAAGCATATAAATAGACATTCTGAAGTTCAGTTATTGTTTTTAAAGGATCAAATCTTATCCTAGAGAAACTTCAGAAACACCTTCAGAATGAAACGTGAGTTTCTCTGATTTCGACACTATTTTCCCCCACTTTAAAAAAATGCTGTGCTTCAGAAGGCTTATCAAGTGTTTCAGTCATACCCTGCATAGAATACAGATTCTGTAAGAGGCAAAGAGCCCAAATGAGGGTTGACAAGCAAACATAAAAATCCTGGGAGTAGATCCACAGTGCTCTAAAGGACTCTCAGCATAGCAGCAGGTCACCTCAGTCTGGGGGCTCTGGGCAGGAGTTTGTGGTATGAGACGGGGCACTTACTGGGGGCAGCTCCCAGGTAATGTGAAACAAGTGACTCCACTCAAACCACACTCACTTGCAGGCACTACACCCTGCAGCTTCCATTGGCTGGGAATCACAGCCAGAGAAAGCTGCAGGAGGTGGAGCCTACAGGCAAAGACAACACCAGTACAGAGCTTCCTGTAAAGATGCCAAATTGATTGTTGAAGTATTCAAGAAAGCTAAAAAGAGATCATGAAAATTAAATCACATTCCACATCAACTGTGAAGTCACAGCAGATTTAAGAGATCCAGCAGTGGGATACCCATCATCTCAGGTTCTACAGAGAGGCATTAGGTGTTTAACTTTTAGATATATCCTGTGATAGGCATCCCATGGTTAAAATCGCTGCTGAATATACATAAGAGATTATACCCCAATTGTAATTACCTGCTAAGCTATACTCCCACTTCCTGATGACACATTTTGTTAGATGTCATGTCATCTTCGGCTGATGACATTTGGAAAAGATGTTCTAATTCAGAGTAAAAGAGCTGACTGCCTACTATTCGATCCCTCATGGCCACAGATGCCTCTTCAGTGTTTCACTAATAATTTCTCCTCAAAGGGTTCCTAACATAGACTCCACACACTTTTTTCTGAGGTTAAAATATCCCTTTGAGTTTATTCACAGCAAATAGCTCAAAATAAAACACAAAGTCCTATATTAAAGTCCCAGAAACAAATGTTTCTCTTCCTACTCCCAGGGCTTTTGCACTCTTCCTCTTGTCTGCTCGGGGTTTCTTCTGCATTAGCAAGCCAATCCCAGCATTTTTTTGGCTAGAGTTTTAGTCCCAAACCCCAAGACTCTGCAAGAGCCTGCTCCTGCTAGCACACTCTATTCTCCCTGAGCATAACACCTCCCTTCCCACCCCCAAACTTACAGCTGCTCCATCTCAGGGTGTGTCTAGAGAGCGCCCTTATGTCAGAATAAGCAATTCAATTTGCACCATGCAAGTTGCGTAGCTTATTCCAAGTCTAGGGCGAAAAAACTTATTTTCAAATTTGGTGCTGTGTAGACAGTGCCAAAGTTCAAAATAAGACACTATTCTGACAAATCCCTTAATCCTCATGGAACGAGGGTTACAGGGATGCTGAGATAGCACACTTGCTATTTCAGGAAATAACGGGAGCATTTAAAGATGCAGTGTTGCTATTTTGGGATACTTCTGATATCCCAAAATAGTGCCACCTTCTAGATGTGCCCTCAGGAACAACTCATCTTGGGTGTATCTAAACTACACCCCTCTGCCAACAGAGGAATGTAGATTAGGCACATCACTATTGCAAATGAAGCGGGGATTTAAATATCCCACGCTTCATTTGAATAGAAATGGCCACCGCTTTTTGCTGATGTGGCACTTTGCCGGCAAAAAGCAGCCATCTAGACAGGGATTGGTTGACAAGGAAAGCCTTTTCCAACCGATTCTGTAAACCTTGTTGCACGAGGCATAAGGGATCGGTTGGAAAAGGCTTTCCTTGTCGACTGATCCCCGTCTAGATTGCCTTTTTTTGCCAGCAAAGTGCCATGTCGGCAAAAAGTGGCAGCCATTTCTATTCAAATGAAGTGCAAGATATTTAAATCCCCTCTTCATTTGCAATAGTGATGTGCCTAATCTACATCCCTCTGTTGGCAGAGGGGTGTAGTTGAGACACATCCCTTGATTCAGAATTGATTTAACCCAAGACCTTCTAGTCCATGGACATGTAGCCTCATACCCTTGACCTTTTCTCACTGTTCATGTTTTTGTGTCTGTCATATATGTTGAGTTTTTTTTAAGAACCAATAGTGGCATGTTTAGAAGGGAGTGATGTTTGCAGTGAGTTTAACAGATGAGTTGCCGAAATCCACATGGACTTTTGTATCAGAGTAAAGTCAACAGCCCTTTCATAAATTTAAATCATTCAATGATTGTCATTTATTCTTCTTGCAAAAAGTGAGGAATAGGGGAAAACAACAAGATCAGATTATCTATGAGCTACACATTGCTGTGTCTGCCATCATGTGATCTCCCTTATGTTACCTTTATACCCTTTTCAAATTGGATGACAGACTGCACATTCAGATGGTCTGATGCTCTTTCTGCTATCTTATAAAGCCATCCTGCTGCTCCTGCTTAGGTCACGTTGGGGGAAAGACATGTTGAGAGTTCTTTCTGTATTTCAGCTATTCTTACAGAGAAAGGGAACTCTTCTCACAGGCACTGTGTTGGTTCCTTAATGCTTCTAGGGATGCATACTGTTGCCCCAAGAAGACTAGTGAAGATTTGGGTCTATGTCCCCACCTGCCTCTGTGTCAGAATGTAGGGTGGATCAGATGCATTGAATATCTTATGTACCGAGTTTCCTTGAGAAACTATATTCACTGTCTGAGCTGCCCCGGATAGGGATGTGCTCTACCCTAATGCAAGCGGGTGCCTAAATGACACAATTTGTTACTTTGATTTCTCCTTTCTGTGGCAGTGTCTCTTCAGCACTGGATCTCCCTTGTGAAGTATTCAAAGTAACTGATTGATGTAACTAATTCTGACAGGACTACCTTACAAATGCTGATAAAATTGCATAACTGATTTATGCTCCAACTCTAAGCAAGTTTTAGTTGAACTTCAAGTAATATCTTATCGATGACATGATGTTCCAGATAATATGTTATTTAAAATAGCAAATATGTCTCAGTCACTCAGGAAACATACATTTAAGAAATCATTACATTTGCTAACAAACTGAACTGAACCATTATCCTTTGTCCCTCTAAAAGTGGTAAAGGATAATTGTACAGACAATTTCCATTCCTCTAACCAGTTCCTCAAAGATAATTTCTACCAGGGCTTAATTGGTCTGAAACAAATGTTTCTTTCATTCCCGAATTGCCCTTTTTTACCACCTGCTGTGCATTTATTACATGCTGTTCTTATTCTCAGCGCCGTTCTTGTAGGATTCTTATCTTGTATGTGCTCTGGGTTTAGTGGACATTACTGTTAACTGCAGAGAGACATCTACTGGGCTGGGACAAGGAAAGTTAAAGATGCATAGCATGTTTTCCTCATCCTTCTTAGCTCTTTATGCTCATGCCTTTAATTTGATACACAAATGATAAACACTTTTCCATTATGGAACCAACATCCTTTTCTTTGGGTTCCAGCAGGACCATCAGGAAAGAATGCTACTGGGAGTTCTGTATATTTGGGCTTGTCTTTTTCTTTAGCATGCCTGAGAATACTTCTAGCTTCCCTGGTATCTAAAGTATGGGTTTACTGCATGAGGTCTCTGATGTGGCCCTTGATTGAATTAACAGATGTAACTCCTTGATTGCATTTTTGAAAAAAAAATTGTTTGAAAAGCACTGAAAAAATAAGGAATGTTTATGTAAATTCCCTCTGTATTAGTGAAATCTCAAGATAATATTAAAAGTTTGGACAAGTCTAAACCAAACCCAACAATCAGAGATTCATCATTTTAAGTATAGTGCATATAGCTCCAATTGTTAGAAAGAGCAGTGCAATCAGTAATTCACCAAATAGCATATTGTAAATGTATCCCTCCCCCTTCTGTCAGACAGCCAGTATCTAGTATCTTTACAGTTTAATTAGTAGCTACTAAACTCACACTCCCCTATGGCAGAATAAAAATTTGTAAAACACAGTTACTTGGCTTTGAAAGTAACAGTGAACCATAGAACATTTTTAAACCAATGAGCAGTGGGGGGGGGGGGCGGTTCTGTGTCCATTAAGGAGTAGATCAATAACAGGTAGCCCAAACTCTACCATTTTAAAGGTGACATATCTAGAGTGACTGGGAAATAAAAGGATGACTGAAAAGTGATATTTGCACGCATAGAAACTGCAGTTACTAGAAACCTGCAGTGTGACAGCTGTTGCTACATGATTAGAAATAATTAAAGGCTAGAAAAATGCCTGAAACAATCACCTCTGAACTTTTGTCTTCATGGGTTACTGGATTTGCAGCCCATTTAATGAGCTTGCTATGACATTTCTATATAGCCACAGCAACATCCAGTTCCCAGATATGGACAATCAGTATATTCCATAGTCAGCAGATGAGTGATGGGCTTGTCATTTATTCATAGCATTCATCCCCAGCTAGTGGAAGAAGACAGAATTTAGTGAGGCCATGGCGGGACCCTGTAGGTTTTCCCACATCTCTATAGAAAATTTATATAGGTTTCAGTTGTTGCTTTCCAGTGTGATCTGTATAACAAAAATAGGGTGGAGGAAAGGGAAAGGATATACTATTCAAAGAGTGGGAAAAATACTTTTTTAAGTATTTTTTAAAAAGAGTAATTCTGAAATGAGGTTATACTAATATAAGAGAATCAGTGAGATATTTGATCTTTTCCCTATTTGGGGTAATGGTATGGTTTTCAGGTTTCCTCTGTGAATGCTTGTTGACAGAGACTGGAATATAAGCGTCAGATGGAATACACAGGGCACTGTGTCATATAAAGTTATATCTGTACTACAAGCTAATGGTATTATTCCCCTGCTTGTGTACACATATTCCAGCTGGCTCTTATGGTGCTAGCATGAATATAAATAGCTTTGTAGTTCTTGTAGCATGGACAATGATAGTAGTGGCTTAGCTATGCCGCTGTCTGTGACACTGCAGCTACATTACTGTTTATCCTTGTGCTAACTCAGAGGACGACAAGTGCAAGTACATGGATGTGAGATGGGAATCATTGCCCTGGCTGATAGTGTTGACATAGCCTAAATATGTTATGGGCCTCTGCTGTTGACCCAGATGCCTCTTGGTAGTATGCACCATCTTTTTAAGAAGCTGGCAACCAAAAATGAAATGCCATACAAGGGTTAGTACTAGCAGGAAGATTCTAGTAGTTCACACAATCCTGACAAAAGTGGGCCCCCATTTTGGTCAAGGATTGCACCTTATCTACTTAGAGACAATTCCTGCTCCAAAGAGCTCACATTATGAACAGATAGGATAGGTAGTGGGAGGGAAGAAGAAATAAAGCAGCTATACAAAAGATGGAGTAGAGAGATTTTAAATGATTTTAACAAAGCAGTAGAAGACTCACTCAACCAAAACGGAAAGGTCATAGCAGGGGAAGAGGTACATATTTAATAATGTAGGACACTGATAAGGGATGCAAAAGGAACCAATATGCTAACAATTAAAGAGAGTAAAAGGGATTTTTAAAACATATGAGGCACAAATATTAACCTAGGCCAAGTATGGATCCATTACTAGATGCAGATGGTAAAACTGTACTAATATAGAGAAGACAGAAGTGTTCAATAGATATTTCTGTTCTGCATATGAAATGAATTGAGATGATCTATCTGTTCCATATGGAGTTTTGGATGAACAGAAACTTTATCAGCTGTAACAAAGGAGGATGTGGCACATCATCTGATAAAATTGAACATTTTCAAATCAACAGTCCAGAATTACTTACACCCAACAGTCTTAAAGGAACCAGCTGAGGAGTATTCTAAGTCCCTACTGATTTTGGAGAACTGGAAAAATTTCAGAGTTTTGTAGGAATGCCAACATAATTCAAATACTTTAAAAGAGATGAGCCCAGAACTATAAATGAATTAGTCAGTTGTTTCACCTGACAAAAATAATAAAATTGTTCATTTGAGACTCTATAAACATAGTTTTGCACAGTAAAAATAAAATGAATAATGACATGGTGTAGGGGTTAATTGCAGAAGAACTTTGTACGTGCAAGTTTAGGCGTGGTAAGGCCTGCATTCTTCCCCCCCCCCCCTTTTTCCCTTTTCCCTATATCTGATGAGCCAGAAGTAAGTCTTTGGGAACATATGCCATTTAAGATAAGAATTATTGCCAATATAGCAAGAACAAGTATAAGATAAGGATAAAGGGTGGGAACATAACAGTCTTGTTTACCTAAATGTACTGATCATGTAAACAAGGCCAAAGAACAAGTAGAACTAGATCAGAACCAAATCGATAACTAACAAGTAAGCCCTACATCAGCATGTAATGAGTAACCCCTGGAAATTTCCAAATTGCAAAACAAGGCAAGAGAACTGTATTTAAGGCTGCACCAAAGCACAGCAATTTGGACCTCACCAATCGGCTTTGGGTACCGGAGCCTAGGAAGCTGAGACAACCTCCCACTTGGTCCGCAGCCGACTTGGGATCCCCGGCTAGCAGGAAAGGGACGAAAGATATGCTGCTTCTTTGTTATGTTGCCCTTCTAGTTAAGGGGTGCAGCTGTTAGCTGTCAGGAAATAAACTACTTGTGTTTGACAGATACCTGTGTAGCATCCTTTGTACTTTGAGAACCCAGTGCCAGACCTGAGACTTACTCTTGCTGGCAACACATGGTTTTCTGAAAGGTAAGCTTTGTGAAACAAATCTGTTGTTATCTTTGTTGTCTTCTTTTCTTTACCGGATTATAAGTATCACATAATGGTAAATATGTTTATATGACATACTTAGATTTTTCCAATGCATATGACCTGATACTAGATGACATTCTGATTAAAGAATGTATATGAAATTAATATGGAACTGTGACAGGGTGTCCACCCTATAACATTTATGAACAGGTTGATATTGCAAATTTACTTGATCATTGTGTATAGATACTTACAAAGGGAAGAGGTGTCTTATAGTGAGTGGTGGGTGTTCAGTCCTGCTGACAAAGGAAGAAAAAGAGCCAGTGGCTGGCAGTTAAAAAATTGCAAATTGAACTTTGATATAAGAGGTATTTCCTACCAGTGAAGGTAATTTAATGTTGAAACCTTTTACCAGAGAGGTGTTGGAGTCACCATTGCTTTGAATGTTTAAAACAAAACTAGGTAACTATCTTTGGTAGAATTATATATTATAAAACCAAAAAGGACCTTTGTAATTATCCTGTCTGGCCTCTTTCAAACATATACCATAGAATTTTCCTGAATTAATTCCCTTTTTCAACTAGACAATGACTACAATAAAATGTCAACTTCAAGGCTTTGGTTGGTCTCCTATAGGGACCAGGTGGATTTACGCCATTGGAAATATATATTCTTTTTAGTTTGAGGGTTTGTTTGTCTGCATGTCAAAAATCATGGATTAGTCACAGCTAGGAACAGTACATGGGGCTGGATGGTCCAGGGCTGTTAGGTGGCACAGAGAATCTTCTTTATTAAATGACTACCTGCTCAGTAGTTATCTGATTGCCTATTTTGAGGTCAGGAAATGCTGTGTCTAACCAAAATCTTGCTTCTGATAGATAAGGAGATCAGACTGCATCTAAAGGTCCCTTCCAATGCAATGCATCTCTGAATACCAGCAGCATCACATTTCATTTTTGAATTGTCATGTAAGATGTGACACCATTATCCACGCACTGCATAGCTTCTCTGTGTTAGTTTTAATATGTGGCTTTCGCATAATTTTGAGAAGTAGTTTGCTCCTAAATGTCCTGAATCCATAGTTTATCCAGCGGATCCACCCAGCACCGGGCCCATGCCTGTATGCAATGGAAGTATATCCCACACTATTCCCCCAGCAATTCTCCTCAATTTATTCATTCCTGCATGAGAGTACAGCCAGAATAACTCCTCTCTCACCTGCCCCAGTATCAGAAATGTGTTCTCCATCTCTGCAACATCAGTGGCCAATGTGCCTTGCTCCAACAGACTGTGCCATATGGCCCCCTGGTTCTCACATGTTAAATGCTCCAGCTCTCTGCCCTCCTCCACAAGCCTCACTACAAAGAGAACCCAATAATCCGGGAGTATATTTCCCAGGTTTAGGAACAAGGAGTGAATTTCCCCATATACTACTACTTGCAGAGCCTGGCTCTCCTCTTCAAAGGCTGAGGCCAGGGGCGGCAGGTTTGTATAATTTTTGGTGGTGCCCAGAATGGGTCTAGTCCCCCCCACACCCCTTTGCCCGCCCACCTGCCCTGTAAGCCAATATATATTTTATTAAATAATGTAAAAATGGACTGGAAACCGTACGTGTTTAATAGTTTCCCTTTATTGCACAATATCACTATCGTACGAAAAAATTATTTAACTAAGAATATCAATGTTATTGATACTCTTTTGAATATAGAAACAACCAAGCACTCTTTGATCAATAACCCTCAAAAGCAAATACTTTCTAAAATTAAAACAAATATAGCCCCTTCTTTTGCAATGTTCTTCAGGCCCCCACACTTCTGGGAGCTGTAGGAGGTGGTTTTTCCATATATAACAGATTTTGGAACAATATTTTGTATAAAATGTATAACTCAGTCGTTGGAGAAAATTGGTTGTACTAAGTTTTTTTTTAATTGCAATAAATGACAAAGATTGAGTGCGGTCTGAGTGCAGAGATTCTTATCTATACCTTTTTTGTAAAAAACCAACAAAACGCTCCCTGAGTATAAGTTAGCTAATTTGGCACGTTTTTTTCTTACATAAGAGTTTTGCTAGGGCTTGTAGATTGCTATCAAAGTGCATGTTGGAATAAGATTGAAATATTTTTAGAAACTCTTTGTTCATTTTTTCACTTCTCGTAAATACTTTGACCTCCCATCTTTCTGTGAATATTATCTACAACATCTGAAGTCATGGCCCTGGAGCATGTGAAACCAATATGTAGGTCCTTTTAAAGCTCAGTTATCTAGAAATATGTTTAAAAATTCCAGTTAACAAACATACATTGTGGCAACAGCCTTGATTAATTCTAACCATCTTTTTATTGCTAAACTGTATCCTCATAGTTATCACTTTTTAGTTAAGTGGTTAGTATGTTGTTGCAAAGTATAGGCTTATATTTTATTTGGGTGACTATCTAGTGTTTTCATCCAAGAGATAAATGTGACAGACAATAGTAACTCCAGATGTTCTCATGTTTCAGGTATTGTTACATACATTGTGCAGGTATGTTAGGATGGGTGTTTTTGGATATGTAATACATTCTATTATGCTGTGTATATTTGCCCATTGTAACCATGAAAAATTGCTCTTTTGTGACTGCCATTCTAATCAAGCTTAAAAGATCCATAATTTTGGCCCATGAGGAACTGAATGCAGTCAGTTAAGATAAACTTATTTGCATGTGTACTCTATTACATGGCTTCTTGGGTCTGGAAGAAAAAATGAGATGAAACATTTTCAGTAATCATTAGGCTACAGCTGACTCTGTTTTAACAATAACAATTAGCTGATTCCTTCCCCTTGCCCCCCGCCCCTTGGAAATCTAATCAATTGTGCTCAATTAATGAGTGTAAATCAAAATAATTTGGAGTCCTCAGCAGATTTACTCTATGTATACATTCATTTAAATAAGCAGGACTTGGCCCTATGTTTATATTTAAGGTTTATTTTTATAAATTAGAATTGATATTTGCAGAGTTTAAGAAGACAGGGTTGTTTAATTAGTAATTAATATCTCAAACATTACCAAAAACATGTCTCCTAACCTGCAGGTACAGGTTGGACCTCCGTGGTCCGGCACCCCTGGACTTGATTGGTCCCAAACCAGGGAGTTTGCTAGGGAAGGTCAATGAAGACCCAAGGGCACTTGGCCCAGCTCCTCTCCCAACCCCAGCTGGGTCCTCGGCCGCTGGCCCCCTGCTGTCAACCTGGCTCCGCTACTGGGGTTCTGTGGTCTGGCAACATCTATGATTCTGCTGCCATAGTCATCCCCCCCACCGCTCCCCACCTCCACACACACATTGATCCAACCTCAGAGTCCCCAAGGATGCCAAACCATAGATGTTGCCAGACCAGTCAGTCCCAGATTAGAAAGTTTCAACCTGTGGTCTGTTTTTTACTTTTGCATAATTTGAAGATCAAAACTTACAGAATTAATGTTTTA
Source organism: Pelochelys cantorii (assembly GCA_032595735.1). Classification (NCBI taxonomy): domain Eukaryota; kingdom Metazoa; phylum Chordata; order Testudines; family Trionychidae; genus Pelochelys; species Pelochelys cantorii. Next base: position 93,620,253 of record CM064326.1, read on the forward strand.
ATGACTCCTCATTATCATAGCATGCACTGTATTCTAAACCTTCAACCCCCCTTCCCATCAAAAGAAAAGTCTTAAGTAGTTGCTAAGTGAAAATGATAAGTCTGTAAAGTTCTTTTATCAAAACTCCTACAAGTGAATTCCTTCATAATTCACACACAAACAAAAAGACAGCATTTTCAGTCATTGCCTGCATCTTACTTGGATTTTTAAGAGAGAACTCTTTAACATATTAAGTGAGTCCAGGAAAGAAATATTGTCCATAATTGACTCTTTCTATCTCTTTTTGTCCCTTACCCATTTTCACAGAATCTCTCTTGTTTACTAGATCTCACAACGTTCTTTTACATAAAGTAACTTTCTTCTGCTTACAGTGATGTCTAATTGATCAAGAAAATAATGTCACCATACCATTCTGTCTGCATGGATGTTCCATAATGATGTCTATAATCCAGACCAAGGATTTTGTAAAATATTGTCAGGTGATTCTGTAACGTAGTGGATTGGTCAAAATCTTATCATAATGTACTGGCTTGGTTTTGTTCTAGTGATGTATAAGAAATTTTTCAATGTTTTTAATAGTCTTATAACTTTCTCCCTGACTATTTTGTAATAAAGCAATCACTCTCAAATGATTACACCTTGTGTCAGTTTGATAATTGGCTTTAATATGTACATTTCTGAGTGTGAAGGTGTTAGCCAGGGCTTCAGTTATTGTGATTTTAAGCTCACTAATAAAAAGTTCAAAGTTGGCTTTGTACAATAATCTTTATTTGAATTAGACCTACTTTAAAACACAAAGACTACTTTTTTCTGATGCTTGCTTCCCCCCAAAAAAGGCACTTTACTGGCAGCCCAACCCTCCCTTCAGTTTCTCTTCAAGGGACAGAGCTGTGATCTCTCTGGCCTCTGGCTATTGTCTCTTCACACATACTTGTTACTTAATTGCCTTTTCCCTCTGGGCTATTGCCCTTAATTGATTCATTCATTCAAAGAATGAACAGCAAACAGAAAGAACAGGCTGTCCTAGCCTCAGTCCATTGGTGGAGCAGGGCCTCTGGCTCTGAATATTCCTGGAGCATGGGCACCACAAGCTCATATAACTCGCCGCCCATGGCTGAGGCTACAACTACTCTACACGCTTTGCCAGAAGAGACAATGCAAATGAAGTGCAGATGAGCATTTTCTCATGCTTCATTTGCATAATCTCTTCTGGTCCATTTTTGTACAAGGGGTTTTTGCACAAAAACAAGAAGTATGGACGTTTCCTTTTTTGCACAAAAACCCCTTTTTGCGCAAGATCCTTATGCCTCCTGGATCTTGTGAGTCCTGGGTACACTGTGTTTTCAGGATAGGGGAGATGGAGTACCTCCTTTACTGCATTGGTGCCAGTCCATTTCTCCCATAATCACACCGTTAGACTATTGTCGAAATCTGTGATGCTCCCCAGCAGTCCATCTCTTTCCTGCTGAGTTGCCTCACACAACTCCTCCACCAGGAGGAAGTCACACAAGCAATTCCCTTAGACACTACAACTTCTCCTGTGCCACAACCAGCACCCCTCCCTACACTGAGGAGAAGTTATGAAAACCAATCTTACCCAATCCAAACAGGTTCTCCCAATTCCAAAGGACAGTCCACATTCCCAGATAAATTTAAACCTCAGATTTTACTCAAAAGAGCACAATGTCCCAGTCCTTTAGACTAAAAAATCTAAAGGGTTATTAATAAAAGAAAAGAAAAACAAAGTTTAAGCATGAAATTGTTAAAGAAAACAAATAACATACACCAATAACAAAGTTCCTGGTGCAGGCTTGTAGCAGAGATCTACACATCTGCTGTCTCATAAATCTCTGGAATACATTCTTTATTAGGATAGGTCATCAGTCTTTTCAGGCTCAATTCATAGCATGCTCAATGTGCCTCATACGTATCAAAAATACCCTTCTTTCTTTTTGTGCTCTATGAAAGATATTGTTTGTTCAATTTCCGGAATCAATTACAAATAATATACATGTATGGTCAGTGAATAACGGTATTGTCCATACTTTGTTAGTTACTATGTAATTCTCACAATGCCTTCTTATATATGTTATATATACAGAGGCAGCATTAGTTAATGGAGTGTGGGCTAGAGTCAAGAGACCTGTGTACTGTTTCCAGCTCAGCCACTCTACCTTGGGTAGTCGCTTCTCTTCTCTGAACCTTGTTTCCTCTCCAGTGCTTCACTTGTCTTGTCTATTAGTTTGCAAATTCCTTAGGGCAATATCTGTTTCTTCCTACATGTAAGGCCTTTTTTGGCCCTGATCTCAGTTGTGACATGTAGGAATGCTATTGTAATACAAATTCATAACAATATGCATATACATGGAGACAGGTACACACAAATACACACTCTTACACCCAAAATGGCTTTTTAATTACTAGTAATTACTACTATTTTTAATCCACTTTTGTCTCTCTCTTTCCAGTAACCAGCAGCTGGCTCATACCTTCTTATAAGAACTCATCCCCACACTTACATTTCTCTCCTGCTCTGTGGAGATATGGCAGCGTATTTCCTCCCTTGCCTCAAGGATTGAGAGACTAGCTGGAGAGGCTGAGTTACTGATGTACTGCTGTGTTCAATTAAGATTTATGGAGAGCAGTATTAATGGGCAGCAGTCAAGGACAATGGGCGGCTGCTTTTGGAAAAGAAGTGGATAGAAGAAAGAGCAAGATTCATGCTGAAGGTGTGTGGTGTTTAGAATTGGCTGCACTGAGTGGGGAAAGAAATGAAAAAGGTTTTAAGCTGGTTTTATTGCTATTATAGTAGGTATCTTTTTTCCCATTTTTCTTTCATTTACTATGCTTTTATGTAGCCTTTTCTCATAGGCGTAAGAGTTTTATAGCTACCTTCATTTGATAAAATAGCTTTGAGAGCAGCAGTCTGATAGGCTAAAAAAGACTTCCATCCTGCACTTTTAATTACCAGTGGATATACAGTCTCTCTTCAAGATACAGGTCATTCTACCCTAACGAGGCAATATTTAATTGTAAAGGGCCACCACTATAAACTGAGAAATCACAATATACTAATACATAGCTAAGCTTGAATGCTTTATGTAATGCATTGTATATTAATTCCTTCTTTAGCTGTCCATTTGTCTCCTCTCTCTATCTTTGTTCCTGATCATTGAAGCTTTAGCAACACAGCTCATGCCACTTGCCACTGCTGTGGATGTTCTTCAGTGCCAATTACAGTGAGATCTTAGCAGTCCTGATGCGTGGAACAGGAGGCATTGCAAAGCAGCCATATTACAATGCTGCTGCCTCCTGGCTTTCTAATAGGATCAGCAGTGAGCCATGGTGCCAGTATGAAAACAAAGTAGGGGATAACAATACTATTGAAGAACAGAAAACTGTTTGAAAATCCTCTGCAGGGATACAATTCCCTTCTTTTTGGAGGGATTATCTGACAAGTTTAAAATTTGTTTTGTACTCTTTTTCCCTCCCCCTCCCATGTGAGTGAAAAAATATCATCTGCAGGCTGTGTTTGCATGTAAAATTATGGAAAGGAACTCCCACTAGTTCAGCTGGACTGGTGGTGGTGTGTTGTCTTTTGAATTCATCAAAACGAGAAACAGTTTGTACTCTAAGGGGTAAGGCTTTATTGAAAGTAAAACAGAGCTACAAAATCTAAAGGAGAATTATGAGCTGATAGCTATGTATTGTTGAAGCTGCCACTAGACTGTTTCCAAATGATTCTTCCTCACATGTGCTCTGGTCTTAAAAAAGCACATACCCCTAATATCTCCTCCCCTTTCCAGCAATGTTGTATTTGGCATCCGTACCTGTCCCAAGTATGGGATGCTAATGACCCAACTAGCAGATTAAATTCCGTGATGAATCCTGCTCACATGCCACCTGAGGCACATTACGCATAGGCTAAGAAACAAGAGAAGCCCCAAACAATTTAAAATATATGTCAGTTGGGCACTGGAATTGAACCACTTGGGCTTTGGGTTGGCCCCCACACCCTCCACCTGGGGCTCAGGCTTTGGTTCTCCTCCCTTGGGGCTGAGTAGCAGTTTTGTCACCAGCAAGGTATGACATGAATTTTGAGAACCCCTGATCTAGAGTGATAAAATCTTTTGCAATAGCTCTGTCCCCACTGTGTTTTCCTGGCAGGTAACCGAAAGTGATTCTTTTTGATATATTGTTAAATTCTTTAAGATTATTCTAAGCATAATCTCAGTGTTCCATCCTTTTTTTCCCTACTATCAGCAGGGGGGGCAACAGACTTGCCAAGCTCTTGGGTGAGTGTGGGGCAGCTCCATGCTCCAGGAAGGGGTGGGGCCTAGGGCAGAAGTGGCAGGGTGTGATCAGCACCTCTAATCACCCCCCCCCCCAAATTACTGGGCCTCAGAGTAGTTGCCCCTTTGCTGCCCCCTGTTGGCAGTCCTGACTATAACTAATGATTCCACCCATTTGGCAATCTCTTCTACTCTTCTAATGATCTCTGTTACTAAATTATCCGGGTTTTTTGTTGAGCTTTCCCTCATACTCACAGGAATATTTCTAGGGACATGCATGATAAGGCAATTTAGCCCTGTTAGTTCAATTCTATATTTAATTGTAAATCTCCTATGACTTCAAAAAGCATTCTGAAACTTCTTCTATGCTCATGTCCCTTATTTCCTCTACCATGTGCATTCTCAACCCAAAGGCTTGAGAAGTTTTAAAATCTAATTAATGTGCTTTCTCCCCTTTAACTATCACAAAGTTTATACATTTTATTTAATCTTTTTATCTTCCCTTCTGATGCACTTATTAAAACCCTTTATAAGCTTGCAGTTTAACTTCTATGCCCATAATTTTTGCCTGTTCTTTTTCTTCGACCTTTTAATACTACTGTCTGAAACAACATGTACCTAAGCATCAGTGTCCAATTTGTAGTTTATATGAGTCACATCACTCTTTAAAGAAATTCTCCATTAATCTATCTGTTCCTCCTTCTTTACATACAGCTCTTAGCTAGAAACACAATTTTGTGTTCTTGTCTGTGTTCTCTTCCCAGATTATTGCATCAGCATGGATGCTTTGCTTAATCTTCTGTAGTTTATCCTTATCCTTCTGCAGTTTATCCTTATCCTTATTTAGTTGCAGATTTTGGCAAAATGGTTATATTTCTTACATTACAGCTATTGCTGTGCTTATCAAAAAGCTGGGCATTCTTGAGGGCTGTGTTTGAGTCCACATCTTATGCAATCCTTGAAATTATCCCTTGCAAACTTGTGTGCTTTGCTTTTTTCATGCCTCTCTCTGTTTTTATTATATTCTGATTTGCTGCTTGCCCTTTTTTTTTCTTTTCTCAGAGTGGCACTCTCCATTTTCCTTCCCTGTTTTGATCCTGTTCAGAGTAATTTCTGCTGCTTATGTTACTGCTTCATAGAGAAGGAGATCCATCTCTTCCAATAGGTTTTTTTTTTTTGTAGATTTGTGTCACTGATTCCACTTACATATTGATGCCTTGAATCTGTTACCTGTCCTTAGATCCAGGTTTGACTAATCAGTTTAAGTTTTGTTAGGAATTTAGGAATTTGTTCCTTTATCTTCTAAGGTGAAATTTATACCTTTCAAATGTTTCACTCTCTTTAGGTATGCAGTTCTCGTCAAGTTTCTGCAAAATTGTGTTACGACTTGTGTTCTGTTTCTGACTTAGTTGCATGTTGTTAAAGACATTCACTGCCTCAAGTTCAGAAATGCCTAACAATATTGTTATTTTCTGCTAACCTTCTTTCTCACCCAAGCCAGGTGCTTGCATATCTTTATCAAAGCTGTGTTTGAATCTATTCCAGGAGTCTGTTTCATTACGTGTGAGTTTTGGTTCCTGGGGACTTTTAGTTGTTCCCTCTTCAAGATGACTCCTTTACTCCTTCACCAGAGTTCCCTGTCCTTACTTCACTCTTTTCACTCTTACTCTGATACCAGGGACTGTCTTGTGAATCCACAAGAAGGAGAACTATCTGGACTCTACATACAAGGCTTTATTTGAACTAAAACAGAGTTACAACAGCAGGAGAGCAATGAATTCCTAGCTGTGTATCTGGTGAAGTTGCCACTAGATTGCTTCTAACCAGTTCTGAGCATATATTTTGCTTTTAAAGGCACAGAATATATTTCTAACAGGTAATATCATTGGAGTCCTTAATGTACACTAAACTCCCACTTACCCTAAAAATGTACTTACCTCTGATAACTAATGTTCTCTCTAATCTTTCAATCCCTGTGCAGATTTTTTTATGTGCATTAAGGCATGTGTGAATGTGCACCACCAGCAGAAATAAAAAAACTTAGCTGAGGGTGTCCTGCTAATCCGCTGGGTGGCATTTGAATCTCTGCTGCCAGTTATATCTATTTAGGTTCAGACTTCTTAGCACAGGTTATCCTTTTCCTGCAACGTTGTTCGGTTTCTCTGTCTACCAGAGGACAAAAGAAGATCCTAGATCAACCACCCTTCCCACTAGATGCTAGTGCCCTTCATATACTTTTGTTAGCCCCCAATTAATATTTAATTGAGGTGGAATGGCTTCAACAGGAGAGATTGAGAGAACTGTTGGCAAGACTATTCACTTGTGGCTTGGGCACTGCCCTGAGAGTTTTGAGGTCAATGGTCAAATTCCCTTTTTTCTCTTTGGCCAGAAGAGGGAACTGAACCCAAACTTTCCACTTCCTGGATGAGTACCTTAATTACTGAGCTGAAGTTTATAAAGCAATCCTGCTCCTCCTCTCCTTTGTCTGTGGAGCTGGGCATGATCTGAGAAACATAAGTACCCCATTTAAATGGAAGTTTAATTGTTGAGCGTGGTAATGTTACTGGTTTCACTGAAACTATTCATGTAAGTAAGATTATTAGGATTTGTCCTGTAATACTCTGATACAAGATGGTTTAACTCCCTGAATGTGAGTTATAAATTCCCCTCCAACTAATCTACACAGTGTATAATTTGTTTGCTTTACTCTGTTTGAATTTTAGTTTAAGCTGTTGTGGCTCATGCCTTTTCCTTTTGAGGCCCCTGGTTTAATCCCTGAGCTGCTGTTTTGGTTGGACATGGCAGGGATTAACCAGATAATCCAGTTCTTCATATAAGCACAGCTAAAATTACATTTTGCATGAATATGGAAACTTGTGCTACAAAAGTCTGAGTCTGAGCAGGTTTAATTGCTGGAAGTAAGTAAAAAATTTAGAGCAAGCTAGACCCGTGTCTGTATTATAGCTTCTATTGGTTCTTCCAACAGTACAGCTAAATGGGTGGAAATTTATCTTTTAACTTGTTGTGCAAACGCAGCTAGGGGGCCATGATTAAAAGTATGAGCTGCTACATCTTGAGTTAAAGTTCTATAGCTGGGGTCTGTAAAAAAAACTCCTTTTCTCTGTGGATTGGCACAGAGGGGTACTTGTAACACATTCTCACCAGTAGCTTACAACAGCAGACCTGCTAGAGATGTGCACTATGTTCCACATGCATCTTAGCTTCACTTGTCAGTGACTGTGCGTGTTTGCTAAAGCATTGAAGACCAAGGTAACGAAAATAAAATCTGTAATCATTTTGCACAATCTGTACTTACTTAACTTATTCAGAAAATCTCATCTGAGCTGCAGTGGGGAAACAACTTGCTACATCAGCAACAGTGCAAGATGGCAGCCATGGGAGCACTCTGTATTTCCTGCTTGAGCAGCTTGAAACAGTACAGACCTTGGCATAAGTTAAGTAAGTAGACAAAGCACCTCCTCTGATGATCCCCACTTATTCAATAGAAAGCACTGTCATACATAAAAGTGTAAGAAAAATACATTATAGAACCAAGGATATTGTTATTAGGTGAGGAAAGGGAGACTGCATAAAGAGAATTTTAATACCCCTATAAAACATCCAATCTTGATTTTAAAATACTGTACTCACTGACAGAGCCTCCACTTCAACCCTTGGGGAGTTTCCAATGATTAATTATTACATTAATTGTTAAAAATGTATACTTCATTTCCTGAATATGCCCACCTTTAGCTGCCTACAAAAATCCTAAGGCATGTCACAAGCCTTTAGGCACTTTTGCCGTTACTGGAAAAGGCAGGAAAAAAATGAATTTAACAGCCAGTGGAACACAAACCTCTTCTTGCCTCACAGATTTACCTTCCCCCAAGTCCTGACACCATCCACTTGCCACAGCAGCACAAACAAATATATGTGCCTCAAAGAATGAGAGACATGGGAGAATGTGCTCCAAAGCTGAGAATCTTCATGAAGACTGCTCTGCCTCCAACTCTTTTCACTTTTAAAGGGGAAGATCTCAAAATTTAATCCCTCTGATGACAAAACTTGGAAGTGTGATGGGAGGAAAGAAGAGGCCTCCTATACAGAAGATTCACAGCTTTAGTAATTGATATATAGCTCCCAAAGTCACAGAGAACTTTCCTTCCCCTCCAGCTTTGTCTTTCTGGATTGAAAAATGGCCAGTTTGATCAGACCCTGGACTTGTAAGACTCTGGACAGGATGACAGCTAAAGGTAATAGTGTTGATATAATAGACTTCTGTAAGACACTTAAGAAAGTTTTGATTTAAAAAAAAACCATGAATGATATAAAATTACTATTGAGTGCACATTGAGAGGATTAAATAACTAACTAGCAGGTCTCAAAATGTAACTCTAAACAAAGAATCATAATCATAGGTGTGTTTCTAGTGTTGTTCTGCAGTGATCAATTCGTAACCCTATGCTCTTTTACCTATTTATCCATGACTTGGAAGAAAACATAAAATGGTCACTGATAAAATTTACAAATGACCCAAAAACTGGGAGAATTGAAAATAAAAAAAGAGAACAGATCGCGTATATTCAGAGTGATCTGATCATTTGGCAAAAAAACATAGTATGCATTTTAATACGCAGGGCTTGGCAAATCACTTAATCTACTCGCCCGTGGTGAGTAGATTTCAGCTGGTTGCCCCATTCACCGGCGGCGTGTGCATGTGCAATGGGGGACTTGAGCATGCGCAGTGCGAGGCTGGTGAGCAGATTTCGCTGCCATTTGTCAAGCCCTGTTAATATGGATAAATGTATACATTTAGGAATAAAGAATATACAGGTTAGACCTCCCTTATCCAGCACGCTCAGGACCTGACCTATTCTGAATGAGGGAAATTGCTGGATATGGGGAGGTCCCCTACCACTGGCATCCAGGACACTCCCCCTCCCTGCAGTTGGCTCCGCTCCAGCCCCACTACCCCTGTGCTCCAGCCTGCAGGTCTTGAACTTGGGCTCTAGCCCACTGGGGCTCCCCAGGGATGGAGCTCCCCAGCTGCCATGGCCCTGCTTCTCCCCTGCTCAACCAGGAATCTCCGGGGATGGGGCTGGCCAGCTGCCCCACTTCTGCCATGCTTTGGGGATGGGGCTTGCCAGCCCTGCTTCTGATGCACTCTGCTGGAGATCCCCGGGACAGGGCTTGCCAACTGCCCTGCTTTTGCTGCTGGCTGCCCCACTGCTGCCCCACTGGCTGGGGCTCCCAGTGGATGGGGGTCCCAGCCAGTTTGTACTCCCAGGCTGTGGGGCTCTCTGGTCCAGCAACATCCGCAGTCCAGATGTTGCCAGACCAGAGGGTCCCGGATTTTGGAGGTTCAACCTGGAGAGCCTTTTTACAGGATGGAGAGGGATCTATCTTAGGAAGCAGTAAAACTGAACAAGGTTTGAGGTTCATGTTGGACTATCAGCTGAACATAAGCTCTCAGTGTGATGCTGTGGCCAATCATGTGATGCTTGGATGCATAAATAGAGAAATCTCAAGTAGGACCAAAGAGGCTATTTTATTACTTTGTGAAAGATAAAGAGTGGGGCTAGATAATTTTTTTTCCTGTTCTGGTGCCCATTATTCAAGAAATAAGTTGTTAAATTGGAAAGGGTTCAGAGAAAATCCATGAGAATGATGAAGCATGACTTACAGTGATAGATTTTGTTCCTTTAATCTATTTAGCTTAACAAAAAGCATGTTAAGGGGGATGATGGCAGTCCATAAGTATGTAGATAGAAAACAAATATTTAATAATGGGTTCTTCAATCTGGCAGAGAAAGGTATAAGATGATCCAAAGACTAGTAGCTGAGGCCAGGCAAATTCAGATTGGAGATAAGGCATACATTTTTAATCGTGAAAGTAATTTACCAATGGAACAATTTGTCAAGGGTTGTGGTTGGTTCTCCATAACTATTTTAAGTTTGGCTGGGTTTTTTTCTAAAAGATCTGCTGTAGGAATTATTGTGGGGAAGTTCTATAGCCTGTGCCATAAAGGCTGTAATGCCAGATGATCACAGTGGTACCTTCTGTAGTTGGAATCAATTAATTTATTAGGTGCATACATGAAAATGGCAAATGTGCAATCAAAAATTAATAAAATTTTTGATAGAGAGGGAGAAATAACTGCAATCTAGCACACTGCAGTGACCCAGGAGCACCATTTACTAATGGATTGCTGCATTCGACAAAAGTTTTAACTTGTGGATTGATTTTGTTGAATCCAGAACTCAGTATGAGTGAAATGAGATTCAGTGCAAACAATGTGCATTCTTCTAGCCTTACAGGCTGATAGATTCTTATATTTACAACTAGAAAGAGCTACCCAGCATTACTCAGGTCCTTAATTCAAATAAGTTTTGTTTTGTTTGTTTTAAATCATTGTTCTGGATTGGGTCTGCAGATAAGGGGTTCAGAAGGTAGCTTGGGGCCATGTGAGAAGCACCTGTCCATGGCTGATGAACCTTCAGTGGGCACAGCTGGGTGAGGCATGCATGTCCCCTGGCTGGGGTACAGAGAGAGACACAGACAGACACACAAACAGATAAACTCTCTGAAATATGTAGTAGATAGATGTCACTTTCTCCACCCCAGTTCCTTTGTGGCTCAATGGGGTTATAGCTATCCTGGTCCCCATCTCTGGTCCCTTGCTGCCCCCCCTACAGTATAATTGTCCCTCTTACCAGACCCCTTCCTTTCCATTTTATGAGAGAGAAACAATTGAATTCCAGGCACATCTCATTGTCCTGGCACAACCTCACCCTGGCCTTGCTTTAAGTTAAGATAAAAGGAAGCTGAATGCCAAACTTGATGGTCCTAGCTCTTACTGCACACCTGGTTACAGAGCTTTCCACAACTATTTCCAATATGGGGACTATTTATATCTTCAAGTCTTCCATGGGCACCCACATGACCCCACAATATACCATCTTTATGGCTGACCTTGAACACCATTTCCTTAGCTCTTGCCCCCAGTACCCTTACTCTGCTTACGCTACATTGATGACATTCTCATCATATGGACTCATGGGAAGAAGACCCTTGACGAATTCCACAGGGATTTCAACAACTTTCACCCCACCATCAACCTCAGCCTGGATTAGTCCATACAAGAGATCCACTTCCTTGACACCATAGTACATTAACATGACGGTCACATTTCCACCTCCTTATACTGGAAACCTACTATCCGTTACATTTACCTAGATGCCCCTAGCTTCCATCCAAGACACATTTCACAGTCAGTTGTTTACAGCAGACCCTACGATACAACCAGATTTGCTCCAATACCACAGACAGAGACAAACACCTACAGGATCTATATCAACTCTTCTTAAAACTTAAATACCCAGCTGAAGAAGTGGGGAAAAAAAAAAAAGAATGACAGAGCCAGATGAGTACTCAGGCATCAGCTTCTTCAATATAGGCCCAACAAGAAAACACCACTGGTCATCACCTACAGCCCACAACCCAAACCCCTCCAGCACATTATTAACAATCTACAACCCACCCTAGAAAATGAACCCTCACCTTCACAGGCCTTGGGGGACAGGCAAATCCTCGCCTACAGACAACCCCCAAAGTTCAAACAAATTATTTCTAGCAACCACACAGCACACCCCATCATACTCATCCAGGAACCCACCTCTGCAATCAGCTGCAGTGCCAACTCTGTCCACACATCTATGCAAGTGACATCATCATCATCACAGGACCTAACCACATAAGCCACCACATCAGAGGCTCATATAACTTCACATCCACCAGTGTGATCTATGCCATCAAGTAGCAGCAATACCCCTCTGCCATGTATATTGGCCAAATTGGACAGTCTCTGTGACAAAGGATTAATGGACACAAGTCAGATATTGGAATAGGTAACACACAGAAACCTGCTGGGGAACATTTCAACTTGCCTAGGCACTCAGTAATAGATCTATTATTTCAAAGGAATTTCAAAAGTCCCCTGGAGAGAGAAACTATAGAACTGGGTTTCATTTATAAGTCTGATACCGTCAACAGAGGTTTAAACAAAGACCTGACTTGGATGGGCCACTAATTTCCACGTCCTAATGACATAAAATGTTAAGCACCAGGTACTTAGAATACTTATAGCACACTCTGTTAGCCACATTTAGCATGGACATTCTAATTGGCAACATTTTTTCTCTTTGTTTCCCCCTTCTCTTTCCCTCCCCATCCCCTCTCTTTCTCTGTTATTTATTTGCAACCTGGACTCCTTTGCTCCATTCATCTGAAGAAATGGGTTGTGCCCACAAAAGGTCATGGTACCATCTACATATTTTGTTAGTCTCTAAGGTTCTACAAGACTATTTGTTGTTTTTTAAGGTTTTGCTAGCTCTTACTGTTTAGGAAGAGTTCTTGAACAGATGGATCATAGACACACATTTCTAAAATATGTAGTAAAATTGTGTAACGGAGGAGGATAGTTCCAGTCCTGCCCTTTCTACCTGAGGCCCTGCCCCATCAGGGGCCATGGAGCTGGTTTTCCCCCTTCCATCTTGCCCAGAGGTGAGGCAAATCTGTCAGCTGCCCTGAATATGCAGAAAATATTAATGTTACAAGAATTTTGCTTTCACTTTTTGAAATTATAGAGAGCATATTGGGATATGCATATGTATGTGACACAACACACTGAAATTTAAAAGCTAAACTTTGATAAGAAGGAGAAATCAACCCAAACAATCAAGGAGCCTGCATTTACCAATGCAAAATAGATTAAATATTTCAGACCTTTAGGTGTGTGTCTTTTAAACTGCCTCCATCTTTAATGCATTCCCCTTTCACATGACCAATAAACTTGGGACTCAATGAAATTGACATTGTTTCAGTGATAAATATAATTGGGCAGTTCCAAGCTATCACTCTTCTTTCTTCCTTTCATTATACAGACATATATGTTATGCCCTATCTAAATGAAATTCTTCCTCCTTTTTTCCTGTTTAAATTTCCCAGGGGTATTAAGTAATAGAAATGTTTCCCCAGGCAACTCTGTTTGAGCTCTTCCCATATGAATTTGGGCATTGAATCCAATCTGGGTTTTTTTTCTTTTACAAGTATCAGAGCATTTAAAAAGGATTTTTTTCCTCCTTAACCACATTTTTCCTTAGCCACATCTTTTCAGATTTGCCTCACTGATGCATTAAGCTGTCATATATCACATCTGGCCATATTAGTCATTTTGCCATATGTTGTCCTATGTAGCAGATGTGCCAAATGGAATACTGGAAGTTATGCTTTTTTTAAACATAGTTGTCCAATGGCTCCTGCAATTTTGGAAAATTGTGCATTCTACAGTGACACATCAGGGATAGGATATTTATTTTTTATTTTTCTTTGGGGTGAAATATACTTAAAGAATCATATTGGGAAGCCCTCTCTCATGCAAACAGTCGTCTTGGTTTCAATGAGACCACTGATAGGAGTAAATTTCCACAAATATGAATAAAGTCTCACAAAATCAGATGTAGATAGATTTTAACAAGAATTTTTCTAACTCTTGAAATTAAATGACAATCATTCTCTTTTTTTGGCGTATGGGTTAGCATATTACCATTCAGATAAACAAATCTAATCTTGAGATACATTTCTCTGTTCACTTGAAGGAATTTGTTACTCAGTTTGGCAATCTTAAATTTTAAAGATTCTGAACACTCTCCACTGTGTGTGAACAACATTGTTTCTCACTAATTGTGATGGGAAGTCAACACATTCTCCAATGACGAGCAGAAATAAAGCTGGTTAAAATTCTCTTGTTTCTTTGGACAATAATGGCTCAGCTGTGCCCCTGAACGTTCTAATCTTAACTGGAAACAATTACAAAATGTAAATATTAATGAAGGTAGGGGCAGGGGAGAGAGAGAGAGAGAGAGAGAGACTATCAAATTATTTCCAGAGCATTTTAGTCAATAAGCACTTGCTATTAGATTGTCTTAGGTAGGTAAACTGCTGTAAGGCAATCCGAGATAAGGTTTCTCATATTTGGATGAGTCCTGATTTAATACATGATCTTCCATATCAGTCAATGGTCTCTGTATCAGGCTCATACTTATTATGTTTAGAATAAAAAAAGCGTAAACAATTTTAAAGTTAATTTGTACAAACTTCAGAATAATTTCTTTGAACTCTTTTCCATATTATGAATTTAAATCCTGTCAGTGTCTGTGTGTCACATTATTTTATTGATAAGTCTTTTCATAATGAATCTAAATAAATAACTCCACAGTTAAATTATCACAGTTCCTTAATATTTGTGTGCAGCTATGTAAAGATAGAATTTGGCATTAAATATTTAGGCAAATAGTTGTTACTTATCCATTTGATAGGAAGTATATTATATATCTATTTTTGAAAAAAGCAAACAAGAAGAATGCTGTCTTCAAAGTGTATTTAATTCATAAGTAAAATATGTGATGTGTGGAAAAACTCAGTGACCAATTTTCTTCTGTCATGTTTCTTTTCTTTTTTGAGTCTAGTTAAAACACCAGATAGGAAATGTGGATGACATTTTGCTCTGGTAACTACATGAATTTTGACTCTGAAATTGTGTTCCTATTTATGACTGAAATTCCCCACAGGTACTGGACACAACAATATTGGAATAGATTATTAAACTACCCATTTGGAGGGATTATAAGGAATAGCCAGCATGAATTTGTCAAGAATAACTGGTACTACACTCACCTTTTTTTTTTTTTTTTTTTTTTAGTGATAGAGATGCAGCCGTGTTAGTCTGGTGTAGCTGAAACAAAAGACAGAACTATGTAGCACTTTAAAGTCTAACAAGATGGTTTATAGGTGATGAGTTTTCGTGGGCCAGACCCACTTCCTCAGATCAATATGTGGAAGAAAATCAGCACAACCATATATACCAATGTGATACAATCAAAAAAAAAAAAAAAAGATCTGGACCCCATGGCCAAGAAACACTGGATACATTCCACAGAGATTTTAACAACCTACATCCCACCATCAATCTCAGCCTGGACCATTCTACACGAGAGATCCATTTCCTGGACACCACAGTACAAATCACCAATGGTAAATTAGATACCACTCTCTACAGAAAACCCACTGAGTCCTACAGTTACCTACATGCCTCCAGCTCCCATCCAGGACACACCATATGATCCATCGTCTATAGCCAAGCCCTCAGATACAACTGCTTCTGTTCTAATCCCACTGACAGAGACCAGAAACTTCAGGATCTCTACCAAGCATTTTTAAACCTCAATTACCCACCCGGAGAAATAAAAAAGCAAATTGAAAGAGCCAGACGAATACCCAGAAACCATCTACTTCAAGACAGACCCAGGAAAACTAACAATAGAACACCCCTTGTCATCACCTATAGCCCCCAACTTCAACCCGTCCAACGCATTATCAATAAACTACAACCTATACTGGAACAGGATACTACTCTCCGAGAGGCTCTGGGAGACAGACCCATAGTCTCCTATAGACAACCACCTAACCTCAGGATGATTCTTACCAACAACCACAGGACATACCACACTAATACCAACCCTGGAACTTTCCCTTGCAACAAACCCCGGTGCCAGCTTTGTCTACATATTTACTCTGCTGACACCATTGTTGGACCTAACCATTCCAGTTACAAGATCAAGAACACATATTCCTGTTCATCCAGAAATATAATTTATGCCATCATGTGCCTAAAGTGTCCGTCTGCTATGTACATTGGACAAACGTCTCAGACACTTCGCCAAAAAATCAATGTACACAAAACAGACATAAGACTCTCTCACAGAGAGAAAGCTGTTGCTTGCCATTTCAGCCAGACTGACCATTCTCTCAATGACCTTAAAACATGCATACTGCTTCAAAGAGACTTTATCTCCAGACTTCAACGTGAAGCTTCAGAATTGTCATTCATGCTTAAATTTGACACTTTATGTATGGGTTTAAACAAAGACTCTAATTATCTCACCCATTACAAAGATAGCTTCCCCGATTACCACCCCTATGTCATTACCTCACAGAAACTAACCTTCCGCCCTCACCCCCACTCTGTTCTAAAATTTGATTTGTCAATTTCACATGCATTCATTTTTTTGATTGTATCACATTGGTATATATGGTTGTGCCGATTTTCTTCCACATATTGATCTGAGGAAGTGGGTCTGGCCCACGAAAGCTCATCACCTATAAACCATCTTGTTAGTCTTTAAAGAGCTACATAGTTCTATTTTTTTTTTTTATCTTTGACAGAATTACTGGCCAAGTGGATAGGAGAGAAGCAATAGATGTGAAATACCTTTACTGTTATTAAAGATTTTGACACAAATCCCATATGATGTTTTTATATGCAATATAGGAAAATACAATCTAGATGGATTTATTGTAATTTGGGTGTACAGCTGGTTTACTTAAAGAGTTATCGGTGGTCTGCTGTCAAATACAAGGGCATATCTAATAGGGTCCCACAAAAGTCAATCCTAGGTCTAATACTACTTAGTATTTTCATGAATGATTTGGACAATGGAGAGGAGAGAATTCTTACAAAATATGCAAATTACACCATGCTGGTGATTTCAGAGCATCCATCCATCCATTCTTGTCATAGATTCAGACATTTGCCATATCATGGTATTTCCCTTTCAGTAGTATTAAACTCCATGTATATTAAAAGTTGAGATTCATGATTTTGTTCTCAAACTACTGGAACACTTCAGTCTCCCCCTTTCTACCACGCCTGCCTTTTCCCCTTCCCTCAGCAAAACATTCTGTTCAATCTGGCTACTTAGTAATGATAGTTATATGTCTTCAACATTCAATGGATTAAAGATGGTATTCTTTTCAAGTAGTATCTTTAGCTAAACTTCATGCCTTCATCTTCAATAATCTGTGTTCTTTCATCACTTTCATCTATTGCCTCTTTTTTAGCCTATTTTCTGGCCAGAACTTTGACCTTCCACAACCTTAATTTCTTTCTTTCTTTCAGTTATGCTTATTTTATTATTCCACCATGCCTTTAAAGAACCTTGCACAACCATTGTGACAAGGATCAGAGACACATGCTTCTGAAATATTTTCTCCTTGAAAAAAATGAAATTCAAACCCTTTTCCTGTATGATCCATTACCAGGGTACAAACAATGACTTTTTTCACTTTATTTTTTCCAAATAGCTTTTCATGTTTGCATAATAATTGGAATATATTTAAGCACATTTGACAGCCTTTTCATGTTGTACTTGAACTGTGAGATCTAATTTTAATTACAGTGTCTCTGGAAGAATAAGCTATTTTCTATTTGAATAACAAGTTGTAAATGACTCCAATAAGTCTGAATATGACCTAAACTATCCTACATTATTTTCAGTTCAGTTCATTTATTCATTTTTGGTTTAAGTATTGTCACAGCTGGTTGTTGTTTTTTACTAGAAACTTAAACAGGTCAAAATGATTTAAAAATCAAATTAATTGTTCACATTAGTACTTTGATTTGTATTTAGTAGAGTTACAAAGAAAGCTGTGCAATTTTTTCAAAGACAATTGAAAACGCACAAAACAAAGCCATTCCATTTCAGAAACATCTTTTTCAAATGGTCTACTTTTATGTGAAAATGGGACAATATAGTTTTTAAGTGAATTTTGCCTGTTTTGATCAAAATGGATTTTTAGTAAACACATTTGCATATGTTCCCTTTTTCATGTTTTTAATGAAACACTTCCTTGCATACACATACGAACACAAAAAATATCAGTAAAAAATGAAAGCATGAAATTGCACAAAACGAATTCCTAATGCATTTAGAATTATAGAGCTCTATGGAGCCAGCTGTGTGTTTTGAAGAGAGGGGAAGTAGAGCAAAGCATTCTCCTTTATTACAAATAGTGATTTCAAATGAATAAATAACACACTTCTTTCATGTGCAAATACATATGAGATTGTATTTTAAAATAGATTATCACAATGCTTAATTTATCCTGTTGTTTTTCTACTTATTTAGATGCACAACTTTATCTTAGGGTGACATCCATGTGTGGTGCACAGAGCTAATGCAGAAAACTCTACACCTCTTATCTACACAGGGACTGAACTATGGGTTCTCTGTCAAAGCACCCATTCAGAAATGTCTGCATATACCATAATCTGACAAAGAAGACCACAATAAGAAGACCATGTAGGGCTCACAGGACCAAAATTACACACATGGTAGGCTATATTCATGTTCCTTACTTCAAATACTCAATGAAGTGATTGGTATTTTAGACCGGAGAATCAAGATGTATCTTATAGTATAAACTTGAAGTGAATGTTGAAGCAGAAGGGAAAGGTGACATCTGTTTCTTTAATATATATCATTTTATGATGCACTTGACTAATAGGATATAACCCAACCCCAACACAAACTGATATGTTCTAATGCTCAATTTAGCTAGTTCTCTGAGTACTCTGCAACACTTAAATAATACAGTTAACACTGCATTTTTTCCATATTTGTGATGTGACAATTTATAGATGTTTCTGGCACAGAGATAAAGTGATGAATAACTGTCCCAGTGTGTTTGTTTTTCATTAATGCATGTCTGTTTAATAGATTTAAAAATATCTAAAAACCGAGGAACAAAAAACTGTGATAAACAGCACTGAGTTTGGACAGAAGGTAGGTCTGCCATACTGCAGAGATCAGCTTTACAGTTGGTCTTATTGAACACCTTCATAAATTATTTGAAAGAAGGAGTAAAGATTATACTAATGGTATTCAGAGAATATTAAATGTGAAGGAACACCATTGAAATTAATGCAATGCAGAACCCAGGTTGGTACCTATAATATTACACTCAATGGTGGGCACCATGTTACTGGAATGCAAAGAAGGAAGGAGTTCACTTAAGAGCAAAAATAATTAGGAAGTCATAAGGAAAAGTTAAACCATCCATTTCTTGGTTAAGAGATTACTAAGGGACAACTTTCCAAGTGCTCAGTACTCAAAATTGAGGCCAGACTTCCAGAAGAGCTTAGCTCTCAATTAAACACTTAAATGATGTTAAATATTCCCCAAATGCCCCAGCAAATGGCTGCTGGTGAAAACATTCTAAATTTTTTTAAACAGATGTAATAAAAAAATACTACATGACGTTCTCCTGTATCTATGGAGGTATGACAAATTCTATGGTTGTGATTGGAGTTAGGCAACATATTGGGGGGAAATATTGTCGTCATCATCTTCATGGGTAATCCCTTGATTCCTGCATGATATATGCAACAATTTTACATATGGGCCGTGCGTTCGGAACTGCCAACAAAGTGAAAAATCAGTTTTTTCAATCAGTTCTATTCATTATGGTTCCCTCTTCGAGACTTAAGAACACAGGATGCTCCCTTTCCATCAGCATCCCCCAGTACAAAAGTATTCAATTAATTTTTGGTGTCACAGAGACAAAAGTGTGGGTATTAACATAGATCATTGCTGTGTCTATATTTCTAATAACCTGTATCTTTGAGGAATATGTTTCATTTCTCTCTGATATAGACAGTATTGCTTATTGTTGTCACAAACATGTTAGTAATTTCTCATGTGAAGCTATTCGCAATGCTATTGAAACCAATGTCTATATTCTAGCCACATATTGAAATTAAATTGACAACATAAATTATTCTTCTTCTAAATCCATTGGTATCTTCAGCCAGAGTTTAGCTGGAATTTTTCAGCAATTATCCTTCTTTGTTCCAATATGATTTTCTTTCCATCTCCTAGCATGATATTCTTAAAACTTGTAAGGAAAATATTGAATCTTATAGTCCAGAATAGGTGCAACTTTTCTGCATTTTTTTAAACAAAATGAAATGCTTTTTGTATTGCAAAGCATAGTACATAGCTTCAAGGAGTACTTATATGGCTTTTTCATTGTAGACATATTGTACTCTGTCTTATTATTATGATGATGGCAATGAAACGATGATTTTGTTTGTATGTTTTTAATGCTTCTGCCTCAGAGAAAATGAAACAAACTTTCCAAATCCAGGTATTGTTTTAGAGCCTGTGTCACATACATCTTTAAATGAAAGGGAAGGATTTTTGGAAAGATGAGCTGAATGTAATACTTTCTAAATGCATTCAGGTGGCTTACAAGCACCATTATTGCTACTCTCATCCAGGCAAAACTCACGGAAGTCTGAAGGAGAAGTCCAAGATTGTGCTTAGAATGTACTTTTTGGTTCTAAAACTACGTTATGATTTCATATTTAAGAATTATATTTTATATCTATTTTCAAACTTAGTGTGAGAGGATATTGGCCTTTAAGGTCAGAGGAGGTAGTTTGTGAGGCCATTCCTCCAAGTAATTAGAAAAAAGGAAGTTTGGTTTTGGAGACCAGTTACTGTTTGCAGTAGTGAAAGCATAGGCAAAATCCAGACCACTGTTCCTGAAAGAACTTGGGACACAGAGCCTTGCAGAACGGATGGCACAAGACTGCCCTGTCGCAGCCAGTACAGGCAGGTAATTGGAATGACTAGGTTCACCTTTGAAGACTTGAGAAACTGATTAAATGTCTAGGCATGTAACTCAAAAAGACTCTACAAATTCAGTTAGAGGAAACTGTTAGGAGAAAAACATCAACCAGCACATAGTCCCTTGTAGGAGATTCTGAGATCCTAGGTTTGACTGGTGAGTCTAAAGGAGCTTTTTAAAGAACTAAACAACACTGAGTAAATTAGACTTCCCCATGGGGGGCGGAGGGGGGAGAGGAAGAGGGGCGGTATTGCTTTAAAAGCTGTTGGCTATAATTGAGTTATTCTTGAGAACTCAAGGGAAAATGGAGACTCTCTCAGGACCTGAAGTGGCACATTGGCACACCACCTGTCAAGGGGTAAGCATATATTATATTAGGACACACTCTACTCTCTGGTCACTGGAGCAGAAGTAAGGACCTAGTCAATAGGTTATCCAGAAAGAAGCAAAAACCAGTGGTAGGAGAAGATGGAAATATGGAGAGAGTAAAGAGATTTTGAGGGCATGTGGAAAAAGGGATCTGTAACCTGGAAAGGGGTTATTGCCACTGTTGACTTTATGATAAATCTTCCATTGCTTTGAGGACTGTTTTTTCTCATAGTTTTGTTATTATACAAATTAAAAAATGATACAGCTTAAAACTGATTAGCTAAATATCGGTACACTTTACATATATATAAGTATATAACCTTTGTATAAAGAGGGATATAATCTAATCTCATTTATGTTTTAAATTGAAAATTGTGCTGAAATTGTTGGCTGTCACTTTACATTTCAGAGGTTTCTGTAAACATATTTATGGGCCTGCATAATACTGCGGATAAACATCCCAGCATTCATTAACTACAGGGTTAAACCCAGGTAGCTAGAAAGTGTTGGCAGGGAGCCAAAAGAACCAATGGGAAGAAAGTATTGAGATTTGAATTGAAATTTGAATTGCCTGCTGTTTTTCTTCATGTGAGTTTAAATCAGGAGCTGGGGAAAAAATGATGCATTTAACCAGGCAGGAATACCATGCCTAAAAAAAATACCTGGACTTGGACAGGACCTTAGAATTATAGATGTGGGAGTAGATAGAGTATGTTTATTTAGACACGATCAGGTTGTTTTCTTTGTTTTGTTGTTTGGGTCTCTCCGGGCTGCTCTGGGGGTTGGGGAAGCATACAGGCCACCCACCACCTTGTCCCTGGTGTCAGCCTGAGGTGGCAGAGCCCACCAGCCAGCTTCTCCCTGGGACCAGCCCAGGGAAGATGGAGGGCCACATGGCACAGTGAATGGCTGTTTCCCAAGGGCAAGCCAGGGCAGTGGAGGTCCATGCTGCCACCTAGTGGCTGCTCCCTGGGGCTGGGGCACTTGCTACCTCTTGTCATAATTTTTTAGTATAACTGTCTCCCATACTTCTGCCTCCCTGTGGTCATTTGTCCCTGCTATCATATCCCTCCCTTTACATTTGATGAGAAATAATCAATGACCTTGCTTTAATTTATGGTAAGAGGAAGCTGCATGCCAAATTTGGTGGTCCTAGCTCTGTTTAGGAGTTCTTGAACAAACATGCTGTTTAGGAGTTCTTGAACAAACATGCTGTTTAGGAGTTCTTGAACAAACAGACTTGCAGATGGTTTGACACACATATAGAGAGTTTGTGCATCTGTCTAAAATATATAGTAGATGTGTAGGGGAAAAAGCTACAGCATTATGGAAGACTTCAGTTTGAGTGACACATGCTATAAGTCTCATGTTGCCAGGGCTAAAATATCCCTGGAATTTCTAAATATATAGGTGACACTTATTAACACAAAAAATGTTTCAGACAATGTGGAGCATTCTGCATTAGATCTCATCCTGACAGACGGACTGGAACTGATCACAGAAATAAAAATTAATGGTATCTTACACACATCTGGCCATTACTTTATCACATGTATACTGTGCAAACAGAATAAAATTCAGACCAGTTATAAATAATATATTGTGCTTTAAAAGGGACAGTTTTGTGAACATAAAAAAATTTCTTCAGATAGGAAGAATTTAATTAGAAAAGTGTTTATCATAACTGGGAATTGTTTCAGAACATTTCACAAAATGACCAAGGAGATCTCCCTAGTCAGCCAGGTTAATGACAATAAGAAGGAGGGCTTTTAAAGTATATTAGGAATAAAAAGAATCCTGTGAATAATGGCATCAATCCATTGCTAAATAGAAATAGTAGAATTACCAACAATAATGCAGAGGAAGCAAAAGTGATTTTTTTCTGTTCTGTATTTGTGAACTAAAGAGATTACATAATCATATATGATGATAATGATCTTTCTGTTCTACTAGTATTTCAGAAAGATGAACAGCAGCCAGCAAAGTAATTCTTTTTAAATCAACAGGTATGGATAATACCTTTTCCGTTAAAAGTATTTGCACAAAATCATGCCAGTCTAGACGTAGCCATAATGTTTTAAAATCAATATGGCACATTTTATATAACAAATGTGGGTAACTGAGAAGTCTTAAAATGTAACTGTAAATGTGGAATCATCATTGACTGAGTACTTCTAGTAGGGTCTCACAGGGCACGTCTAGACTATATTCCTCTTTCGAAAGAGGAATGTAAATGAAGCAAATCAAAAGTGCAAATGAAGCATGGATTTAAATATCCTGTGCTTCATTTGCATATTCATGTCTGAGCGCTTTTTCAAAAAAGGGTATTTCAAAAGTGAAAGCACTGTCTAGACAGGATTCTTTTGAAAAAAACCAAAACCTTTTTCGAAAGAACCCGTACTCCTGAAAATGTAGTCTAGACATAGCCACAGGGCTCACTACTTGACTCTGTTAGTGAACTCATATTAAGGACCTGTGAGAAAATTATCGCTGATAAGGATTGCACATGATACAAAAATTGGGTATGTAGTAAATAATGAAGATATGAAGGTTAAAAATGCAGAGCGGTCTGGATCACTCAGTACGGTGTGTGCAAACAAACAGTGTGTTGTAATATGACTAAATGAAAATGTATACATTTGGGGGGAAAATGTCATTGCAACATCAGAGACTCTATGCTGGAAAGCAGCCACTCTGAAAAAGATTTGGGGGCTATAGCAGATAATCAGCTGAATGTGAGCTCCAGATGAAATGCTGGGCAAAATGTGACCCTTGGATATATAAAAAGGGGAGTACTGAGGCTATGTCTAGACTGCAGGCTTCTTTTGGAAGAAGCTTTTCTGGAAGAGATCTTTTGAAAAAACTTCTTCCGAAAGAGAATAGATGATCATCTTGTAGAATAGATGAACCCTTCTTGCCATGAAATCTATGTATCTGTGATAAAAATGAGACACTTTGAACCATGGAAAATAAAATGAGAGGAGATTTATGACTGTGGGATAGCTCCACCCTCTATAACTCTGATTTCTTGATTTATCTAATTTGTTATATTTTATTATCTCTACCAGTTAGCCCTGTTCTGTCTACCAGTTAAGCCAGGATTTGTCTACATTATACTTCAGCATGCTTCAGGGGCATGAATCTCAGAGCACACTGAGGAGTTTTGCTCCATTGCCCATTGTGGATGATGCTGGTGTGAGTTAAAAGATAGCGTGTTGGCTTTAGTGTAGCCCACAGATTTCTTGGCCTTGGATTGGTATTGCTGCCACCATCCAAATGCAATGTCCCTTTTGAGAATCCAGAAAGATGCACTGGGGGATTTTTTTTTTCTTGTGAGGTACCTTCAAGCTCTTTAACCCTCCCTCAGGACACAGCTTGAAAATTATTTGTAATTCCTAATAGCTAACCTTGCAATTTTAGGCAAATGTACACAGAACCTCTGCCTTCTAGTACACATGGATCACCTTAAAAAGGTGATTTTCTTAACAAAACAAAACCATACTTAGTAAAGAATTACTTGGTTGCTATGTGTTACAAAGCAATTGAAAAGGGCAAGATAAAACACATAATTACTTCCCTGGGATTCAGTTAAAAAGTGACAATGTACAGGGGGTAGTACATGGGCTCAGCGCAGAGGAGTCCAACAAACCCCCAAATAAAGAAAATAACCTGATTATGTCTAACTAAACATTCCCTGTTCTACTCAGATATCTGTTATATATCTATTGTTCCAAGTTTTATTCCTTCCTTAGGCATGGATATCTCTGGAAATTCCATGCCTTGTTCCTGGCTTAACTCATATTTCCCAGCTCAGCTCTGAACACACAAATGCTACAGCAGGAAGGTCCTACTTTTTTTTTTCAATTAAAAAACTCACATTCTGTTTTTATTGGCTTGGCTCGTAATCTTATATCTAGCTAATTAGTCTATGGGTTTAACCCTTACAGGCAATTTAGTTAACTGGCTGTCCAGAAAAAACTAGTAATTCTCCCATTCATCACAGAGTCTTTGGTTAATAAACTAGTCCTGACATAAAGCTTTGGTGAACTTACTAATGACACAAGTTGAAATGTATGTGCGACCAATTAAAATACCACACTTGGCTGGAAGGGGGTGCTATAAGACACGGCTATTAAAAATACATAGTCTCAAAAACTTAGCATTTGAATAAAAACATGTTGGTTTATTTTAGTCAGAGTTTACCTCCTTTTCTCTGATCCCAAGTATTAACTTTTCTTTATATCCACAACTATCAGCTGGGAAGGCGTGTTATATCGGCCCATGGTGCCTGAGCTCCAGGAATATTCAAGGTCTGGCGGCCCAAATCCATTAATGTGAGGGGCCAGCCAGCCCAGAACACTTTCCCCAAAGTGTATTGTAGACCCAGCTATTACCCAGGAGCAATTTAAAAGAGTCCAAGGGCTCCCAACTACTGCCAGAACCACCGGCAGCACAGTGGGGCTAAGGCGGCTTCCTGCTCACTTTCTCCACACCACTTCTGTAAGCAGCTAGTGATGCTGCATGTACCTGAGGTGAGGGTGTGTGTGTGTCCCACATGTTGCCCCCAGCCTGAGCGCCAAGCTTCTGCCAGCCAGTAGCCTGAGGTAAGTGCGGACCCCTCTCCTGCATCCCAACCCTCAGTCAAGAGCCTGCACTCTGCACCCAAACTCCATCCCAGAGCTTCATTGCTCCTATATCCAAACTCCCTTCTAGAGCCTGAGGAAGGTGAAGATGGGTAAGACTTGGACCCATTCTGGGCACCACCAAAAATTAACCAAACTTTCTGCTGGCACCACCAGAATGCCTTCTCTATCTTTAACTCCTCAAATAATTTCAGAAATCATTAGCCATAAGATCGTGAAAGTACAAAACTTTGGTACTAAGTATCTTGGGATCCATTGCAGCATGTGTATATTTAAAGGCACATACTCATCAATTTCTATTCCACTCTCTCAAAACACATTGTTTGCTTCCTCAAGCACAAATGCCTCTTTACCTAAGTCTTCATGTAGTAAAATGTACTTTATAATTGTTTGTTTGCTTTATTTTCTGTGACACAAAACAATGTCAAGAAATTTCTGCTGGGACGTAAAGGCACCTTTTCTTCAGAGCTCCTTCTATTTTCAAGTATGGTACTTATTTTCTTACTGCTTACTGTGCCATGTGCCTTTGAGCTTGAAAGTAGAAGACCAGCAGTGAATGAGAGACAACACATGGAAAAGGTCAGTGCGCTAGACTAAAGGATCACTGTATTCTAAGGAGCACTAGTTGCGTTCCCCCAGGCAGTTAGCATACCAGATCATCTTTTTTTCCTCTCTCTCTCTAAAATTCCTGATGCTTCTCCACGCATCTAGGCTCTAAGTTGCAAAGAATATTCTGGACACATAGAAATTGGAACTGAAAAAAATATCCAACCTCTCCTAGGGGCTGGATAGAAGAAGAGAAAAAATTGCAGCCAGTCTCAAGGACAAGAGCCACCAGAAAGAATGTTAATGTGAGAAGAGAAACAGGGAAGCCTGGGAAGACAATCATGGGACACCTATGAGGTGGGGAGCATGCATCTCTAGAAAAGAAGAGTTGTGATGGTGAGATGAAATGAAGAACAGAATGAGACAGTGAGATTAACTTGTACAATAAAGCAGTTAACACTTTTTGAATTAAATGCTGGTAAAGTGCACACATTTTCTTAATATTATTTCTAAGGAAGAAACTAAAGTACACAAGATACCCAGGTGCTGCATGATCATGAATGGAATGGGAAGTGGTTAATGAAACAGTGACAAGGAGAGAGAGAGAGGTGGTCAACATGTTAAAGACTGGGAGGGAAATTGGTCCATGAGACAATCTGTTTCTTAAGATATGGTCATCTGTTGAAAGAGCTTGAGAACTTTCCTTTCACCACACACACTGTCTTCTTCAGAAGTTAAATCCTAATTCACATTTACTTGCATCAAAAATGTCACAAAACTATGGCAGCACAGCCCATTGTCACCTATCAACCTATCGCAGGATATGAATAACTCCCACTAAGGTGGAAGAGGAGGACCAAGATTGAAGTCTTAAAGCAAAGCTCAAGGAAGCTGCAACAGTAAACTGTTCTCACAGTGCTTGGTTGATGATTAATTAAATACCAAATTCCCTCACAAATTGTGTTAAAAATTTTTTTAAAAGGGGGATGGGAGACGACATTGAACAGTCACATGTTTGTCATCTAAAGAAGTGGGTTGTGCCACAAAAGTTCCTGATAATATTTATGCATTTTTGTTAGTCATTAAGGGTATGTCTAGACAGCAAAGTTATTTCGAAATAACAGCCATTATTTTGAAATAATTTTACCAGCATCTACACAGCCAAACCACTGTTTCGAAATTAATTTGAAATAGCAGAGCGCATATTTCGAATTTGGTAAACCTCATTCCAAGAGGAATAACACCAAATTTGAAATAGCTATTTCGAAATAAGTGCTGTGTAGACACTTATATCGAAATAGGGGGCCTCCAGCCTTCCCAGGGTGCCCTGGTGGCCACTCCAGCCTCAACCAAGAACACTCCTCTCCCTCCCTCCACCCCAGAGCCCTTAAAGGCATTGACTCTGACCACAGTGCCTGTGCCAGCTCCAAGCCTGCCAACCCAGAGCCAGCAGTCACTGCCCCTAACCCAGTGGCCCCAAACCATGAGCCAGCAAGCCACTGGCAGCTCCCCAGGAGCAGTCTGCCAGCTCCCAGGAGCCTGTCAGGGCCCGGAAAAGGCGGGCACCTTCCTGGTCCAGGGTGGAGATCATGGACCTTATTCAGGTTTGGGGGGAATGTCCCCAACATCCATGATCTCCACACTAGATGGGGGAACGCAGCCGTCTATGGCAGGATAGCTGCCAGCCTGGCCACCAAAGGCCACATATGAACCCAGGAGCAGGTTTGCATGAAAATCAAGTTGGTCCGGCAAGACCCCCACCCTGAGCCCTGAACTTCCCCTCCCCCTTCTTCCCCTTGCTTTCCCCTTCCAGCTCCCTCCTCCCAGGTTTCCCCCTCCCCTCTCTCACCCTCTCTTCTCCCCTTTCCCACCCCCTTTCATTCCCTCCTTTTCATTCCCCCCCCTCCCAAGTTTTGTGAAATAAGGAGAGTTTGTGTTCATGAAAATACATGTATTTTATTTGACATCAGGAAGGGGGGTTATGGAGGGGTAAGTGGAAGGACGTGAGGGAGGAATGAGGCACAAGCCCCCAGTGGGGCAGACTGGGGAGGCTCATAGTGCTCCTCAGCATGGAAGATCTCCTGCAGGGCCTCCTGGATACTGGACAGCCCCCCAATGGACCTCCTGGATGGCAGCCTGCAGAAAGTGCAGCTAGGCTCACAGCAACGCATCCAAGAGAAGCACCAGAGTGCTCAGAGGCAGCTCTGGCTCCATGTTGCAGAGTGCTGTGGTGTCCCGAGTGAGGGCAACCAGAGCACGCAGAGACAAAATGCTTTGCTGTCCCTCATCGAGGTAGACAAGCAAGCAGGGAAAACTGAGAACCAGCTGTCCGGGGGGGGTCCCTTTAAGCACAGGCCTCAGATAGCCTCAGGCAGCAGCCACACAAAGTAACTCCTGACCTGATGCCCTGCCAGACATGGTTCTGGCCGGCCTTAAATGCGATTCAGTGTCCACTCAGTGTGCACACGCTATTTTGAAATATCAAAACGCTATTTTGAAATGCATTTTGTGTGTAGACATGTTGTTTCAAAATAACTTATTTCGAATGAGCTATTTTGAAATAAGATATTTTGAAATAACACTGTAGTGTAGACTTACCCTAAGGTTCTATAGGACCACTGTTGTTTTTTAAAATTATTTTAGTTACAGACTAACACGGCTTCCCTCTCTGAGGCTTTTAGTCACATCTATCATTAGTAACTTATTTTGAAAAGAATCTAGATTTTGCTATTCCTCCTTGCTTCATAATAAATAAAACAAAATTACAGTATTCAACTAGCCCTGTAGAAAATTCTTTGTACTGATTTCTTTATAAATTTGGATGCATTTCTAATGCACAACCATTGAAATGAGAGTTAATGAGTAAATAGGTAAGATTAGTGCTATTGAAAAATACAACCAACAGGCATATGTTTAACATTAAAATTATTACTTTATGAAACCATGTATAAAGTAGCTTCTACTTCCTCCTCCTACTCAAGGGGAAAACAATCCACAGCTTCCAATATGCCTTTTATGTGTCAAAGGACAGATTACATTATTTCCTGCCAAAAGCTTACATCTCTTCCACCCATCTGCCAAGGATTAGTGAATTAGATCTAAACCAAAATAAAATCTTCTCCTATGCATTTTAAAATGTAAATACTTTAAACATCTGTAGCTTTTTGCCTAAATAGAGCTAATGTTCTAATTATTCCAAATTCAGACAAATCTTTCAAAGGATACAGCAGTCAGTAGAAGCTGAAATGCTGTAAACCATCATAAAACAAAGACATATCCTCTATCTCTAATTCTTGTGATAGATCAGGCACTTACAGGAATCACTGATGCCTGAAGTTTTCTGATTAATAAGTAAACCCCTGTGATTAAGAAAGTTGCTGTTATAAGTCTGAATTTTTTTAAAGGACATATTTAACATCCAAACAGACTCTTTCTGTGCAGGAGTTATGTAGGATTTCAATGAGTTCTCTCTCAGGGTCCATCTAGACTGTGAGGATCTATCGGGAAAAGATATGCAAAATGCGCTCTGCATTTTGCGTATCTTTTTCTGATACTTTTGTCAGAAGAGGCTTTTCCAAAATTTGGCCCATCAAGACTAAACTTCAGAAAAAGCCCCTCTTTTGAAAACTCCCTTCTTCCTTGTGGAACGAGGAATACTGGGGCTTCCGAAAGCATGCATTTGCTCTTCTGCAAAAAAAAGCGGAAGAGCAAACACGTTCCCCGGACGTGGTGGAGTTTTTTCAGGATATCTCTGGTATCCCGAAAACCTCCCACAATCTAGCCATATCCACATACAGTTTTAATTTCATCACTGCCCTGCAAGCAACTTTTATCTCCTTCCTCATCATGTATTTGGGAAATGAATACAAAGATCGCCCTCCCCCACCCCCTCCAAGTATGCAAAGGTGAAACAGGGCCATATTTTCAAAGTTATTTAGGCACCTAAAGAACAGATAGACACTTAATGTATTGTTTTAAAGAATTTAATGTATTGCTGGGCACCTGTCATTGAAATCAAGCCAAACTTCTAAAGAATTTATTTTAAAAATATAAAGCACCTATTTGTATCTTTATACAGGAGGGAAAAAATACCTTCCTAAAATTTGTCAGCCATCACGTAATATGATATGAGCTTAGACTACACTTACTTGTAACATTGTTTTTGCTTGCATAGCTGAAAATTGTGAGTGAGTCATATATTTATCCACTCCTTTCTAAAATCCAGCTATAGTAGAACATTTGCCTAAGTGAGCTCCTTCAGCAGTGAATTTCACAGGTCAATTACACATGATATCATCGTCATCATCATCATTCATCATCATCATGTTTTCAAGCCAACCCAATTTGTGTAATACAGTAAATCCTGTGTTATCCAGCACGCTTGAGGATTAGGGCATTCCAGTTATCTAAAAATTCCAGTTATCTGAGGGTCCCATCTACCTAGAAAAAACCAATGGACAATAATAGTAAAACTCAAGTTTTTAATATTGTTCATTTTATAGTGTGAGGCAGTCGGTCTCACATTTCTATTTTGAGTTAAAGATGATTAATACTTCTAAAATAAAAAAATTGTTAAGCCAATCATGGTAAACCAAGCCAGGCCTGTGCTCCTGAAGATGTGACAGTATTGTGGCTGGGGGCAATGCTGGTTAACAAAGTTTTCTGGTTAACAGAGTGCCGGATAACAAAGGTTTCACTGTATGTCAATTTTATTTCTAACATTCTTTTAAGTAAACTGCCTTTCATTTTTAAGGAAGATATGTAATTAACCTCTAACCCTCTAACCTTTATCCCTCACTGGTTGGGACTTTCTAATCTCAACTAGGCTTTTCATGAGGCAAGGCAACCAAAACTGAAAAACTACGCTCAGTAAGAATTTACCTGTCTTCTCTGAAGGCCCTATTATATTTTTTTAGTATATGATGTTTGGTTGTCATTATATTGGTTGCTTACAATGATATGGACACTTAGCGAGGCACAAAGTTTATACTGTATCTGAAAGTATCTGAAGCTATAAGCACCCAGAATACTTTACAGCATGTGTGCCAACCAAGCAATTTTAAATGACATATTGCATAAATAGATGCAGGAAGATATACAAATATACAATGGTATTTTATTCCTACATTGAAGAAATATTTGTCTTTTCCTTCATAGCAAGCCTGGCAATTTTTTAGGTCAATATGGTTTTCCAAGTGGGAATATATGTGGCAGTAATTCAGCCTTATAATGAAAGCTGGTTGGAACTGTAGCTATGGAAGTCTATTGCTTCTCTACAGTGAATAAGGAAATGACAAAATCTGTACTGCTATAATGTTTGTGAAATTTCCATTTTAATGGAGCAATTTCTGTACACTAATTGGTATTCTTAGGAAAATATCATGTTCATATTGTTATGAATGATATCACCAGTTTATATAGTTGTACATTCTATTCCAAGTTCTTTTTCTTAGCATGAAAAAAGGCTTAACTCTTGCAAAGACAAGTTATGGTGGTGTTAGTTTCTGGTTATGCTAGATATTTGGTGTATGAGTAGCTTGGGAAAGGGAGAAGCTATCATTCTGTAGATGAATTTCCTTCTGCCTTGGGCTACAAGTAAAGTCAGTTCTTGAGACAGATGCTCACTGGAAAAGCAGGTACTGATGTTGAACTGAGAATTATGGAAGAAGAAACAGTCCTGTAATATTTCCAATCATCTCTTCTCTCTCTCTTTATCTCTTACACTCACACAAACACACACACACGATGTTCAGACATATTATAGGATAGTCTCTTCTTCCACAAATCTCTGTGTTCGAAAAAAAATGTGCACACTTAAAGTATACCTGCACTCCACAAAGTCAACATGTGTGCATGCTGTTTTTCTGCACATTTGCTGACAAAATACTTCCACCCCCAATGAATTTGTTTCATTTTGTCAGAAGGAGAGCACTCTTGCTGATAAAGCAGTGTTCACACATGCATTTGCCACAGCAAAACTTTGTCATTCATGGGATGGGAGCGGGTTCTTAAACAACCATCCACAAGAAAAGTATAACACTTAAGAGTATACCCAGAGCCAATGTGATTGATTGCCTCTCTACTAGGAAGCTGACCTGCAAGGCATAAATATTTGCTATTGCTCAGCAACAGTAGTGTCAGAATAAAAGGAAGAAATATATATTAGTTCAAAATGTGCATAATATGATGAGAGACACAAGACAGTACTAAATAATTGATTGCTGGAAGTGAAAATTAATATATTGTATCAAAGATGGTCTGAAGTTTCATAATCTTGAAATCAGAAGGAAGTCTATTTAAGAACTATTAATTGTAATTTATTTCAGGGTGTAAGTATTACTCTACAGGCTATTGCTATGACTCTAATTCTAATGACAAAGGAGCCTTGAGACCTCTTGGAAATCATTTCCTCTTATGTATCTTTTTTTCAAGGACAAATTAATACATTTGGGCAATGAGTCTGTGAAACAGGTAATATTTCTAAAATGGTGAAGTGTATTTTTACAACTACTTTTCTCTGTATCATCGTGGATGATTAAGGCTGTGAGTCTTTCATATTAGTCATGGAAGTCATTGACTGGGACTTTCTGGGATATCTGCAGCAGTTGCTGGGGCTGACCACAGACCTGCCCAAGCAACTGGGGTGACCCTAGGGCCAGCCACACTTACTACTGCTCTGTGCATCAGGTTGCTGGTCCCAGGGACTGCTTTAACACCTGTGGCCCAGGCTACCTTCTACCCCACTAGAGAAGTGGTAGTGGGCCCCAGGAGTATCCCAATGCCAGAGCAGCAGCTGTAAGTCTCCAGAGACCCCCACAATTACAGTAGCTGTGGGGCCACAGAGTGCCCCTGTCACATTATTGGATTGTAAGGGGAGCAGCTGGATCACTGCTGCACCCATAGGGGTGCTGGGATGTTTGCCCCCAAGTCTATACAAAGGGGGCCATGTGAGGTGTCAACTGAAAGCTTATGTTCTGCTGATTCTATGTATGCTATTCATGTACTTGTGTGATATCTATATGTGGAGTTATGGAGTTATGAATATGGTCTCTGTGCTTGTTCTGTGAATGTTCTCTGCCTAAGACAGAGCAGTGGGCCTGGACTGCCTGCTGTAAGGAAGGAATGTCCAATGAATGACTATGCTAACTAGCATGGCCCCAAGAACAATGGCTTTCAAGGTGGCCAATACACACCTCAGGAATGCGTCTGGAAACCTGCAACCAATCAGGGCATAACGGCTGCCAGCATGTGAAACACAGACAGGTCACTTGACCACGTGAGCTGCTGCAGCTTGGGAGACACCAGGAATGGATATAAAAATGCCATGAGGCGGACTCCATCTTATCTGTAATCTTGTTACTGATCCCAGATGCAGCCTTGCGAGGGACAGAGAGCCGGCAAGGATTGCTGACTCATCCTGACATCGGATGTACACCAGAGACTTTTAAGATAGCAGTTTCTAACATCTCTGCTAAGATCCTGCATCCAGAACTTGGTGATAGGTGCATGTAATGTATTCTCATTAACAACCTTACTCTCAACCTTTTTTTTCTTTTGTTAATAAACCTTTAGATTTTATATTCTAAAGGACTGGCACAGCGTGATCTTGTGGGTAATATCTAAAATGTAAATTGACCAGGGATCTGTGGCTGGTTCTTTGGGACAGGGAGAACCTGTTCAGTGTAGGTGAGATTGGGTTTTATAATCCCTCACATATGTGTAAGGCCTGGGGCTGATTGTGGCACAGGGAGAGCTGGGGTTTTGCTCGTGAGGCTTGGTGCTGGCCAGACTGGCAGCTGAAGCGCTCTGTGTGACTGGTTTGTGTCCTGTTTGGGAAAGGTCTCCAGTGTGGGGCTATAGGTAGCCCTGGTTTTGAGCAATTTGCCCTGAGCGGATGCCCTCAGCAGTTCCCAGACCCAGTCCGGTTTGTCATAGCCCCCCAAGAGCTGCACTGATAGGGATTCAGAGTACCCCCAACCTGCACCTGTAGTGCCATAGAACCCACCAATGCACTTAAGATTAAGTCAGGGATATTTATAGAACAAATCATGGACAGGTCACAGTCCGTGAAGTCTTGTTTATTTTCCATGCAGGAAGCTGTACAAACAGTTCCTATTATTCCTCTGTCTTTTAATTGTTCTTTACAATTTAGCTGTTGTTGAATTGTTTCCCTTTTCTTTATCTGATGCTATTTTTAAATGACTTAAATAACTTTAAATCCACTTGCTCTAGGTTTTCCACTATCCATCTAATGTGATGCAATGTCTTATCTCATTGCTGCTATAATAATGATTCTCATGGGAAGATACACTAAAATACTATTTCTTTTTACAATTTTTACCAACCAACCAACTCAAAGTGATGGACTAAGACACCTGTGTCTGAAAATTACAAGGAAAGCTTAGATTGCATTTGGATAACTACATAATTGTCAAATGTTGTGGGATTAGATATTGGTAGGCATATTTGGATATATGACTGAGCTCGGACAGCAGTCATTTGCCAAGAATGAAAAGTACATAAAGCAGCATATATATCTTGATCATTAAAATATAAGTTTTATAAAACATTGAGAAATAACTGAATTCTGATAATTATGAAGTGCTCTGTGCAATTCACATTCTGACAACAAAGTACAATATGTTCTTGTTCAGGGTTTTTTTCCTGTCTTTTTATTTTTCTCTTCAGAACAGCCAAATAAATGGCAATGTGGGCTTGGTTCTGCACCATTCAACTCAATGGAAATTTATCCATTGGCTAAGGGTACATCTACGCTGCACGCTTATTTTGAAATAAGCTATTCTGAAATAGCTTATTTTGAAATAGCATGTCTACACTGCAGGGAAGCCTTAAAAATAGTCTGAGGCAGGTTTCCCTAATGTAGACATGCTATCATGATTTAGAGCCCCAGGCAC
This sequence comes from Pelochelys cantorii, assembly GCA_032595735.1. NCBI lineage: Eukaryota > Metazoa > Chordata > Testudines > Trionychidae > Pelochelys > Pelochelys cantorii. The sequence continues at coordinate 93,655,549 of CM064326.1, forward strand.
TGGGGAGGAATAACTTAGCATGGCCCTGGTGAGGGGCTATTTCAAAATACCAGCAGTGGAACGTCTACACACACCTTATCTCGAAATGGCTATTTCGGAATAGGCGTTATTCCTAGTAGAATGAGGTTTACAGATTTCGGAATAAGTCCTCCGTTATTTCTAATTTATTTCAAAATAACGGAATGGCTGTGTAGATGTTTGCATTGTTATTTTGAAGTGATGCTAGTTATCTCAAAATAGCAGTGCAGTATAGATGCACCCTTACACAGCAACAGTATCAAGCCTGGTCATAAGAACAGTTCAGAAGAAATCATTTACACATATGCTTCCTTTACAAATATTTTGGGAAAATAACACATTGGGGCACAGACTATCCAATAAGTTCTTGGACTGCATTGGAGACAACTTTTTATTTGAGAAGGTTGAAAAAGCTACCAGGGGGGAAGCTGTTCTAGATTTGATCCTAAGAAATAGGGAGGAACTGGTTGAGAATTTGAAAGTGGAAGGCAGCTTGGGTGCAAGTGATCATGAAATCATAGAGTTCACAATTCTAAGGAAGGGCAGAAGGGAGAACAGCAAAATAGAGACAATGGATTTCAGGAAGGTGGATTTTGGTAAACTCCGAGAGCTGATAGGTAAGGTCCCATGGGAATCAAGACTGAGGGGAAAAACAACTGAGGAAAGTTGGCAGTTTTTCAAAGGGACATTATTAAGGGCCCAAAAGCAAGCTATTCCACTGTGTCGGAAAGATAGAAAATATGGCAAAAGACCACCTTAGTTTAACCACGAGATCTTACATGATCTAAAAATAAAAAAGGAGTCATATAAAAAATGGAAAGTAGGAAAAATTACAAAGGATGAATATAGGCAAACAACACAGGAATGCAGGGGCAAGATTAGAAAGGCAAAAGCACAAAATGAGCTCAAACTAGCTACTGGAATAAAGGGAAACAAGAAGACTTTTTATAAATACATTAGAAGCAAGAGGAAGACCAAGGATAGAATAGGCCCACTGGTCAGTGAGGAGGGAGAAACAGTAACAGGAAACTTGGAAATGGCAGAGATGCTTAATGACTTCTTTGTTTCCGTCTTTACCGAGAAGTCTGATGAAGGAATGCCTAACATAGTGAATGCAAGTGGGAAGGGGGTAGGTTTAGAAGATAAAATAAAAAAAGAACAAGTTAAAAATTACCTAGAAAAGTTAGATGCCTGCACATCACCAGGGCCTGATGAAATGCATCCTAGAATACTCAAGGAATTGATAGAGGAGGTATCTGAGCCTCTAGCTATCATCTTTGGAAAATCATGGGAGACAGGAGAAATTCCAGAAGACTGGAAAAGGGCAAACATAGTGCCCATTTATAAAAAGGGAAATAAGAACAACCCAGGAAACTACAGACCAGTTAGTTTAACTTCTGTGCCAGAAAAGGTAATGGAGCAAGTAATTAAGGAAATCATCTGTAAACACTTGGAAAGTGGCAAGGTGATAGGGAAGAGCCAGCATGGATTTGTAAAGAACAAATCATGTCAAACCAATCTGATAGCTTTCTTTGATAGGATAATGAGTCTTGGGGATAAGGGAGAAGTGGTGAATGTGGTATACCTAGACTTTAGTAAGGCATTTGATATGGTCTTGCATGATATTCTTATCAATAAACTAGGCAAATACAACTTAGAAGGGGCTACTATAAGGTGGGTGCATAACTGGCTGGATAACCTTACTTAGAGAGTAGTTATTAATAGTTCACAATCCTGCTGGAAAGGTATAACAAGTGGGGTTCTGCAGGGGTCTGTTTTGGGACCAGCTCTGTTCAATATCTTCATCAACAATTTAGATATTGGCATAGAACGTATGCTTATTAAGTTTGCAGATGATACCAAACTGAGAGGGGTTTCAACTAATCTGGAGGATAGGGTCATAATTCAAAATGATCTGGACAAATTGGAGAAATGGTCTGAGGTAAACAGGATGAAGTTTAATAAAGACAAATGCAGAGTGCTCCACTTAGGAAGGAACAATCAGTTTCACACATACAGAATGGGAAGCAACTGTCTAGGAAGGAGTACAGCAGAAAGAGATCTAGGGGTTATAGTGGACCACAAGCTGAATATGAGTCAGCAGTGTGATGCTGTTGCAAAAAAAGCAAACATGATTCTGGGACACATTAACAGGTATGTTGTGAGCAAGACACGAGAAGTCATTCTTCCGCTCTACTCTGCTCTAGTTAGGCCTCAGTTGGAGTATTGTGTCCAGTTCTGGGCACCACATTTCAAGAAGGATGTGGAGAAACTGGAGAGGGTCCAGAGAAGAGCAACAAGAATGATTAAAGGTCTAGAGAGCATGACCTATGAAGGAAGGCTGAAAGAATTGGGCTTGTTTAGTTTAGAAAAGAGAAGATTGAGGGAGGACATGATAACAGTTTTCAGGTATCAAAAAGGGTGTCATAAGGAGGAGGGAGAAAACTTGTTCATCTTGGCCTCTGAGGATAGAACAAGAAGCAATGGGCTTAAACTGCAGCAAGGGAGGTTTAGGTTGGACATTAGGAAAAAGTTCCTAACTGTCAGGGTAGTCAAACACTGGAATAAATTGCCCAGGGAGGTTGTGGAATCTCCATCTCTGGAGATATTTAAGAGTAGGTTAGATAAATGTCTATCAGGGATGGTCTAGACGGTATTTGGTCCTGCCATGAGGGCAGGGGACTGGACTCGATGACCTCTCGAGGTCCTTTCCAGTCCTAGTGTTCTATGATTCTATGATTCCTGACTCACTGTCTTTCTGTCTTTTTTGGGTACAGCCATTTCTTTATCCAATGTGCCACGTGGCTGTTTTTAGGTTTATTATAATGCATTCTAATATATATATATATATATATATTGGCTCCCTAGTGTAATGACTGTCATCTTGGTCGCCACTGGGCCAAGAAATGTCCACCACCTTGGTCACCAGAACTAAAGCATGAAGCAGTATGGCTGAACTGAAAGTACTAAATCAGATAGCTGGCAACCAGAATACACAGTTGGAGCAGCACAGACAGGGACACACAAAACACAGAGAACAGTGGACTAGAAATTTCATTTATTGATAGCAAAAAAACAAAACAAAATTAAGTGAGAGGTCTGCTACTCCTACAAAAATCAGCCAACCAAATAAAGTTTAGCAACGTTAACTTGAAACACCAGCACTTTTATTATATTGTCCCATCCAAGTACTTCCCTCGTTAATATATGTCACTCCGGTGGGAACATGACTCAGCACTTCCTCCCTACTGGTCAGCACAATTAGTCAAAGAAAAGAGAGGAATGTTATGTATACTCTTAAAATGTGACATTGAATCCATTTTGGCTAAGAACACATGCCTTACTGGAATCCCTTTGAGTAATTCTTGCCAATTCACACTGGGCATACTAACTGCTTTGTTTCTGCGCACACCCGCTGTCCTTCTTCTAATAGTGCATAGGGCAAAATTTAGCCTTTAGTGTATCTTTGCCTGGACCTATGCCACATTTTTTCTCTCATCTTCTCTTTGCAGGATTCAATGAGTGGTACAAAATTTGAGTCTAAAACTATGAAGTGAGATATGTGCAGCTTTGACAATAATTACTGATATATAATAAGCAAAATCAGATGTTTCTTGAAATCTGACATATACATTAGAACTAAAACAATAGAGTTATGCTATATATACAAACATTAATTTGTACTAATATGTACCAAGTTATAATGGACCAGTTTACAATTTGAGTGGATGTTCTAGAGAGAAGGACATTGGACCAAGAGTCAGGAGACTGGATTCAGTTCCAAATGTATGTATAGCTATCTTGTGTGATCTTTGGCTTAGGGTCAACATAATTTATCCTGTTCCTCAACTCTCCTTCTTAAAAGAGGTGATACTTTACAACTTTATGAAGCTGAAATTCCATAAAGCATCAGGAGGCACTCAAAAAGCTACAGTGGTGTGATCCAGATAGATAGATAGACAGGCAGGCAAAATCACTTGCTCTTATACTATTTTTGGAAAGAGGGCTACATCAGTTCAACCTACTTAAACCTATATTTCTGGATTGTTTATTCCTTCTATGCTGGTTTACAATTATTTCTGCTGGAGAAAGTTGACTCTTGGATTTAAAACTATAACTGCCAAAATAGACACTGACCTTTCACAGAAATACAATGGACCTGAAAAGCTCTACCCTGAACCTCAGATGATACAATGATAAAGAACTACATATGGATGAAATTGCCTGTCAAGAGGCAGAGCAGATGATGCCTCTGCTATGCCCTGGGCACAATTAGGAAAGTACATTTGATGTAAGAGAGTAATTGCCATTCTACACAGAGAATGTGTAAACTGTGTGGATAAGAAATTCTTAGATCATTCAACTTGATGGAGGTCAGAAGAGCAATCTTTAGCACTGGTTTCCACAGTTTGTTCTGCATTACTGAAAACAGACAAGGGAACCAATTTCAGCTGCTTCTGTACCCTTTCATTCCCTGCACAATGATTACATAACCTGTCACAGCAGCCCTGCATCTGACTTAGTATATGCCACACATCAGATGCAGAGGAGGCACAGCATGTTTTCAGTTTGGCTGTCAGAATGGCATAAGGAAGTGGGATCAGTGCTGAGATAGCAAACAATTTTCATTTCATCGGTGCTTTTTTTCTTCTTCTTCAAATTATTCCATGTGGCTATGAGTATTGCCAATGGAACCAGTCACACCTACTTATCCAAATAAGCTAATTAAAAAGAGGAGCTTTTTAAAAGAATGACACATTTTTAACATTTTTTATTATTATACTTTGTCTTTAATGTGGTGGTAGGTACAACTGCCTTCAGCAAGCACAGCCACACCACTCTAACTGGAAATAGCATAAACACTGCTCTATGCATTGGTTGTGGGTGGAATAAGTCATTCAGCATACTTTTTACTGACTAAGCAACTCACATTCCCAATGTGTTTGGCCTTAACTAGCTTTGGGCAATAGAACCAAAGCCTGCTTTTAAATCTAGATTAATTGGCAGCACAAAATATACTACCGGTGTGCCACTGAGCTTTAAATTGATCTCAGCTGTAGCAGAAGGAATGGATTGGGGGTAAGGAAATTTTTCATGTACCTAATGTGCCATATCATTTGGAGGTGTCCTGCATATTAGAAATGATAGTTCTGCTGAACAGGAGACTCGGAAATCTGCAAATAGACTTACATAGTGACTCTGTGAAGACAAGACATAGACAGACTTGCAAAGCCGCTGGATCCACCACTACACAAGTCAACCAGCTTTAATTCCTTACAAAACTGCTTAAGCTACTTCAGTACTGAAGCAGAAGCAGTGTTGTGGAGTGGCTTTGGTCCTACTTAAATTCCTCCCCACCACAGAATTTCCAAATGCCCAGACAGAATTTGAAACAGCTTTTGCATCATTAAAACTACCTCACAACAATGAAACCATATTTTGTTTATATTCCACACTCAGGATTGCAGAATGGATTAGTTTCTTGATTTTGGAGGGAGAGGGGGACCCTATGCTTTTGGTATTCCTAATCTAGTACAATATTTGAATAGAAGATAATATTGCCCTCCTCTTTTTCCTTATCTTTTCTAAGTTGATTAGCAGAACATCACTATAAAATCAAATAGTAATATCACAGGCCTACTTTATAAAAATCCTATTAGAGGATCCTAAGGATGTACAATGTTTTAGAAGTGTTAGCATAAACTACACCATCCTTGGGCAGGGAAGGCATTGTAACTAACTGACATCATTCTGAGTTACAATTCTTCCCTTGCCAAGTTCCTGGAATCAGAGAAGGGCAATAAATACTACTGACATATACCATCAGTAAATTACAATCACACTGTCCACTATCCATCAACCTGTTCCAAGAAGGAAGTAAATTAGCAGGTAGTCTCTCTTCCTCTTATGTGTCTGCAATAAAGATCTGGTTAACTGATGTAAGGTTACATAAAAGGACTTCACTCATATTAATATCAGGGAGTGGAAAAATATTGTCCTTGATAGTGTTCTTTTTTAACACCCCTTGACCAGGAATGATATCATAGAGGCATATCTAGATTCAGTATTATGCTAATTTTTATTTGCAGTATTTTTCAGACTACTTAATATTCAACATTCAGTAACTTTCTGTAAATCACATACAGAGAAAGAGGGGGGATATTTTCCCAACGCGGTATTATATTTGTAAAAACTTGATGTTTTAGTCTTGCTAGAAAGATCTACATTCTTGCTGTATATCAATGGAGCTGAGGAGGTGAGCAGCTGTGGCATGGTTCCCCTCCCCCCCCTTCCTGGGAGAAGATTTTTAAAAGTGACGCAGGGATCTTAAGTGCTTCAATGTATAACTATCAAATTTGAGAGAACTGAAAATAATTGGATATTCAGAAAGTCCTAAGCACTCAGCCTCTGTTAAATAGATTTCTTCAAGGTTTTCTCAGTTGGTCACCAACACATTGAGGTATTAAGAATTACTAATCACTTTAGAAAAATGTTGGTCTCAAAGGGATCGACAGTAAAATCTCTCAATAAAACAAGCTTGGTGACTACTTTCTTAGGACATGACTACACTAGGGAATTATTTCGAAATAACTGATTTTGAAATAATAACTCCCTAAGTAACTATTTTGAAATAAGCTTATTTCCCAAGGAAAGCAAGAGTTATCATTTTGTAATAACCAGCCCCTTATTTCTAAATAACAGGCTTGGTAGTGTGGACGCTCTGCTTGTTATTTCAAAGTAAGTGGAATTATTTCAAAACAACTTCCTACTGTAGACTAGGGCTTAGAATCTGATCCTGGGAGTAGCACTAGTTGCCCAGTCCCCCCAAGAGCCCAAAAACAGTAGTACTACATTAGCTACCAAATGCAGAATTGGAAAATTAACAGTTCATGCACTAAATTTTGATTTATTTTTAACTGAAGAAAAAATTAGACCACCAAAATATTCAAGCTTTATACAAATGTTGATTAGTATTTCTAGGGCTAAAACTCAAATTATGGGTGCATATAATTGATCATCTATGAAATTTGCTTTGTCATCATATTCTAATTGACTGCTTAAAGGATTCCCACAGTCGGTTCCCTCATTAGCACAGCTGGTTTGAATGCTGGTTCCTGGAACTGTAGCTCTAGTTAAAGCCAGTAGATTTCTATGAATCAAGCAATTGAAATTGAAATGATAGTTTTGTCTGTTTTTGTTGCCTGTTTAAAGAAAAGAGAACTGAATTTAAATTCCTTTTTATTGATTGGTTTATTTTAAGACAGAGCAATTTCAAGCATTTGCTTTCCAATATCATGGATATTAATCCTTGTAAGTGCTAAGATCATAAGAATATAAGAACGGTCATACTAGGTCAGACCAAAGGTTCTTCTAGTCCAGTATCCTGTCCTCCAACAGTGGCCAATACTACTCAGGGAATGAACAGAAGAGATAGCCATCAAATGATCCCTCCCCAGTAATGCATTCCCAGATTCTGACAAATAGAGGCTAGGGACATCATCCCTACCCTTCCTGGCTAATAGCCTTTTATGGACTTCTTGTCCATGAATTTATCTAGTTCTTTTTTGAACCCTGTTAAGTCCTGGTCTTTACAACATCCTCTGGCAAGGAGTTCTATAGGTTGAATTGGAGTCATCATAGATAGTTCTCTGGAAACATCCACACAGTGTGCAGCAGCAGTCAAAAAAGCAAACAGAATGCTAGGCATCATTAAAAAAAGGGTAGCGAATAAGACAGAGAATATCTTATTTCCTCTATATAAAACCATGGTAGACCCATATCTTGAATACTGTGTACAGATGTGGTTGCCTCATCTAAAAAAAATGGCATTGGAAAAGGTTCAAAGAAGGGTAACAAAAATGATTAGGGATTTGGAACGGGTCTCATATGAAGAGAAATTAAAAATACTTTTCAGTTTAAAAGAGAGGACACTAAGGGGGGATATGATAGAGGTCTATAAAATCATGACTGGTATGGAAAAAGTCAATAAGGAAAAGTTATTTACTTATTCCTAGAATATAAGAACTAAGGATCACCAAATGAAATTAAGAGGCAGCAGGTTTAAAACAAACAAAAGGAATTTTTTCTTCCCGCAGAGCACAGTTAACCTGTGGAGCTCCTTGCCGGAGGATGTTATGAAGACAAAGACTTTAACAGGGTTCATAAAAAGCTAGATAAGTTCATGGAGATTAGGTGATTACCTGTTGTAATCAGCTGCCTCCTTCTGGGGCATCTGGCATTGGCCACTGTCAGCAGACAAGATACTGGGCTAGATGGACCTTTGGTCTGACGACCTACTATATCCGTTCTTATGTTCTGATGACTGAGTGTTATGTGAATAAATACTTACTTTTGTTTGTTTTAAACCTGCTACCTATTAATTTATTTGGTTAACCCTAGTTTTTGTATTAGAAAGATATATAATAGAAAACATTATTGAATATTCAATAAAAATATTGAAACATATATTATATAAAAATAGCTATTTTAATGAGTAAATTTAATTTCTAGATTTGTGACCTAAGGGACAAATATTAGACTATAAATGAATTATTTGTGACAGAATTACTATGTTTTGGACATGCATGTATTTACACTTTTAGCAGAATCTTAACGCTATCTTTTCATAGTTATTTTTGGTACAGTTATTTCAATTTAAATGGCAATTATTTTGAGCACTCCTATGCAAGATAGTTACCTCACAATAAGATACACTGATAGTTTTACTCATAGATGTAACCACATTGACTCTTTTGAGACTTTTGAGGTAAGTGTTTGTAGAATCAGAATTTAAAAAACATTACAGAAGAAAAGAGGCCATTTTAAAAACAAAATAAACAGAGTGGCAATATCATCTTATGTCTATTCAAAAAGAGATTACAGGGTGGAGACTGGAAAGATCTAGATTATTTTCCTAACTCCATCACTTACCTGTTCTTGAACTTGAAGCAAGTCACTTCACCTCTATATCTTCTCTTCTCCCATGCTTTGTCTCTACCAATTGTTCGGAGTGTAAGCTTTTCAGGGCACGGACTATCCATTATGTGTTTATATAGTGCCTTCACACAATGGGGTCTTAATTTGAATTGGAGTTAGTAGGTACTACTTTCACTTACATTAAAAACAACAGTAATGTTTCATCTACTTCTTGATTTGTTTCTTTTTATTATCACCCTTCCTTCCATTTTATTACTTGTACGTTTAACAGAACCAAAGGGATTGAATTCAGGATTGCACATGACTGAGCTGTTAACAGAAGAAGATTCATTTGAGGCACTTTAGCTCTCATGCTGACAGTTTAGCTAAAACCATAGAGATTTCACACCTCTGTTGTTCTTCCCTAGGCAGCTCAAGGTTATTTCACTATCCCTCCTCACTTTTCTGCTGCTGCTCTCCCATTTGTTTTGTTCCTGTGTTGTTTAAATTATGCTGCTTTTCAGTAGGAAAGCCAAATCACTCCTGTTTTTATCCATGATTTTTTATAATTAAAGCCCCCAAATTCCTATCATCATTGTGCTTTCCCCATCTTCCCATTCTGAAGGAATATAAACTAGTTATGGGCAAATCATTTGAGTAAAAGGGAGACTCCTCCCAAATATTTGAGTCCCTATCTTGATTTGTTTTACTTTAGATCATGGGTTCCCAAACTGGGGGGAGTGCCCCTCTGGGGGGGGGCATGAAGAAATTCCAAGGGGGGCGTGAGGTGACCCAGCCACACACACACCCCATCAATCCCACCCCAAGTTTTTGCTGCTATTTTTTTGGGAGGAGGGGCATGAGGGTTTCTCAAAAATCAGAAAGGGGGGTGTGATGCCGAAAAGTTTGGGAACCACTGCTTTAGATCTTCCTTGTTACAGCAATGCTATATTAAAACAGTAAAAACATATGTTAGATTTGTGCATAGCCAGTTAACGCAAAGGATACGTCTAGACTGCAGGCTTCTTTTGGAAGAAGTTTTTTTCGGAAGAGATCTTCCGAAAAAAACTTCTTCTGAAAGAGAGTTTCCACACTGCAAAAGTGCAGCAAAAAAGCAATCTGCTTTTTAGAAAGAGAGTGTCCAGACTGAATGGATGCTCTTTTGCACATAAGCTGTGATTGCTATGGATGGAATATCCACCAGGGCACTTGTGCTTTTTCCTTTCCTCTTCTTCCAAAAGAATTCCCTCTTCCCTGACCACACACGTCTTTTTGTGAAACAGCTCTTTTGCAAAAGGCTTCTTCCTTGTAGAGTGAGGATTACCAATGCCAGAAAAACCTCTCCATTCTTTCGATTTTCTTGTGGAAGAACTCAATTGCAGTGTGGACGTTCCTCAAGTTTTGTCGGAAAAAACGGCCATTTTTCCGACAAAACTCTGTAGTGTAGACATACCCAAAGTGTGCCATCTGCTGGTTAATATCTACTGCTTGTCATCCACATGTAGGGTTAAAAAGATCAGTAGGTATCTGTTCAATAGCAATTTTCCATTTCTCCTTTCCCAGGAATACCTCTCCATTAATCATAAATATTATGATTAATGTGTTAGGAAGGACAGGTCACTATGTGGAATATCAGTCTCTCCATCTCCCACTTCCACCAAATGGAGATATGCCTAGTAAAGTAATGCTGTCCACTTTCTTGCTCTGACCAATCCCCTACTAGGTGAAAGCCTCTCTTAATTTTATTTATTTATCTATTTATTTATTTAGAGACAATGGGAGGTCAACGGCGGCATGATTCATAAAGAAGCCACTCTGCCAGTAATGCCAGGAGGCAGTGTGGAGGCAACAAGCTTGAAAGTGGATGTTGCAGGCTTTACAAATGGCTTGAAATCAAAGGGACATTCAAAGGTTTCAAAGGCTTTCTTGCTTGCTTTCCTCCTTTTTCCTATTTGTTGCTACCTGACAGGGAAGTTTAGAGGCGAGTGCGAACAAAAACCCATGGAGTCTCCAGTCCTCTGTGTAAATTCCTCTCATGTAAGAGATGATTTAGCCCTGTAATAAGATATAAAATGCTATTGGACCATTGCATAAGGCTTCCTGAACAATGCATTTAATGCAGTGACAGAAGGAAATTATTTTTTTAATATAGATGACTAAATCTATTTAGTCAGGTCAGAGGAATCCCTGCAGTAACACAAATGAGTGAATATTTAGGTTACTTGCATTAACATGAAAAATTTCTAACTGTCTACAAGCATGGTAAAAATGACTTGACAGGAGAAGTAGCCATCTTGAATGCAGAAACAGTGAAAGGTTGCTTTCTAGCTGTCAGCTCTCACTGCTCACAAATGAAGAAAGGAAAGTTAATAAAACTCCTTGATGATGACACCATACCAGGATATTTAATTCAAGAGAAAATATTTTAATATAGGCAATAAAAATGAAACTGAGCCCAAAGAGAAAGAAGCAGAAAGACTTTTTCAGTTAGCCTCAGCATACAAAGTTCATATGCATGTGTTCCAATTTAACAGTAAAGGCACTGCACTTTGCTTCATATTGGAAATTCAAACATTCTATTGCGATTCCTGCAACAGAAAACAGACATAAAGTTTATAAAATTTCAAAAATATCTAAGGCAATTAAAAATTGGGGATGTTGTACAATACATTCCACAAGCATAAAATGTTAGACTGACAAAATCTGATGTTGTTGTAGCTGTGTTGTTCCCAGGAAAATGGAGAGAAAAAATGGCTTCCTGCCGTGCAGCAGTCTTCCCCAGGGTAGGGGTTGCTGACATACTGGTTCAACATGCTTGTCCTGCAGAAACATCCTGAAGTCTTAGCCTAAACCCATTAGAATCAAGATAAAGATTCCCATTGACTTTAATGGCGTTTGGATCAAACTTATGAGGTGAAAAATCCATTCCCCTCTGAAATTAGTAGGAATTTTGCCATTGATTTTAATGGGGCCAGGCTTCCACCACAATCTGTTTCTCATAAGTGTGGCAAGATATCTACCTGTTTCCTCTGCAGGTCTACAAGCTCTACAAGGTCACTCTAACATGAATCTCAACATAGGTTTTGAATAAAAGAAACATTCTGACATTTGTTATGACATTACAAAGACCTAAAAAACACCAGGGCAACTGACAGTAATGCAGTGGGTCTTATCCAGTTGCTATAGAAGCCAGTAGGAGTTTTTCCATTACAACTATGAAAATTTTGGTTCACTGTGGACATCATGACCCCTGCCCTATTAAGACATGACTTATTTCGTATTACTTCATGACTTATATCTTAACCAGCTTTTGTAATGGCAAAATCTCAACAAATGGAACCACTACGCCAGGGGTGTGGAAGCTTTTTTGGATCAGGTCCCGCTGACCCACAGAAAAATCAGTTGGGAGCCACACACAAGCCCTGTGGTGGAGTGGCAGGTGGGGCCCTGAGCCTCGGGGGCTGGATCCAGGCAAGCCAGGGTCTGAATCTTGGCCCTTAGCCTGAGATTCCCCACATCTGCACTCCACAAACTTTCAGCAGTTATATAATAATATTGGGCAATGTATATTGATAATGTTGTAGTGCCATTTCTAATGCACATGTTAAAACAGAAATATGGCCTTTTTTAATGGATGAGGGATCTTTCGGTTGTTGGTTATTTCCTCACAGGTATTAAGGCTTATGGCATAGCCTGACTTCAGTACATCTCTGATAGCAAGTTTTATTTACATATGAGAAGTTAATGGTTTTATTACAGAGAATTTCTTCTGCATATTTAATCTTGGTGCCTCATAGAATTAGTTTTTAATTTAGTGATAAGAAGGAAAGCAGAATCTGAGATTAATATCAAATTTTTCTTCCGAAAGATGGAAGAGAGGAGGCATAGACATTCTGAATTGGGATCATATTGTTAGGATATAATGAACAATACAGGAATAGTTTTATTAAATAGTTTTATTATGCTTTTCTGAAACTTTTGTAATTGAAAGGGAAAATGATGCCTTCCTTGGCATTTAAAACACTATTTTTAACATTTAGATATTTATACACAGTGATTCCTGTTTCTCTGGAGTTTTAATTAATTTCTCAGCCATTATTGGACAGCTTTCAATAAGATTCAGAATTTGTGGGCTTTTCCACTAGAAATTACTTCATAATTAATTGTTTTTTGGAAAAGAAAACAACAACAATAATAAAAAAAACACCCCCAAAACAGGGGCAAGGAACCTTTTTTTGGGTCAGGGGCCTCCCCCCCACAGAAAAATCCGTTAGGAGCTGCATAAAATTGATAAGCAAAAAACAAACAAACAAACAAAAACCTCACACCCTCACTGACATGGCCCCTGAGGGAAATTTCTTCCACACAGAGATCAAAATATTTTTCGAAATAATGGGCATGCTATTTTAGCATCCCAGTAACCCTCGCTCCACAAGGGTTAAGGAATGTCTCGAAATAGCTCTTTATTTCAAAATTTGGTGCTGAGTGTTGCCGGCAAGAGTGAGTCTCAGGCCCAACACTGAGTTCTCAAAGTGCAAAACAAGCTACACAGGTATCTGTCAAACAATTTGGAAATTTCCGGGGGTTACTCGTTGCAGGCCTCACTACCCCTATACTTCACACGTACAGAGTTCTTCTGCAATTGGATATGGATAGAGACCTCTTTAATGTTTTTAATGAAGTAAATACTAATGGAAACTGAGTAATCATGGGAGACTTCAACTTTCCAGATATAGACTGGAGAATAAGTGCTTGTAATAATAATAGGGCTCAGATTTTCTTAGATGTGATAGCTGATGAATTCCTTCATCAAGTAGTTGCTGAACCAACAAGGGGGGATGCCATTTTAGATTTGGTTTTGGTGAGTAGTGAGGAACTCATAGATGAAATGGTTGTAGGAGACAACCTTGGCTTGAGCGATCATGAGCTAATTCAGTTCAAACTAAATGGAAGGATCAACGAAAATAAATCTGAGACTAGCGTTTTTTATTTCAAAAGGGCTAACTTTAATAAATTAAGGAAATTAGTTAGGGAAGTGGATTGTATGAAAGAATGTATGGATCTAAAGGTGGAGGAGGCCTAGGATTATTTTAAGTTAAGTTGCAGAAGCTATCATAAGCCTGTATCCCAAGAAAGGGGAAAAAAAATTATAGGCAGGTGTTTTAGACCAAGCTGGATGAGCAAGCATCTCAGAGAGGTGATTAAGAAAAAGCAGAAAGCATATAAGGAGTGGAATATGGGAGGGACCAGCAAAGAAAGCTACCTTATTGAGGTTAGAGCATGTAGGGACAAAGTGAGAAAGGCTAGAAGTCATGTAGAGTTGGACCTTGCAAAGGGAATTAAAACCAATAGTAAAAGGTTTTATAGCTATATAAATAGGGGAAAAAAACAAAAAAAGAAGAAGTGGGACTGCTAATCACTGAGGATGGAGTGGAGGTTAAGGATAATCTAGGCATGGCCCAATATCTAAACAAATACTTTGCTTCAGTCTTTAATGAGGCTAAAGAAGAGCTTAGGGATAATGGCAACATAACAAATGGGAATAAGGATATGGAGGTAGATATTACCATATCCGAGGTAAAAGTCAAACTTGAACAGCTTCATGGGAGTAAAATCGGGGGGCCAGATCATCTTCAACCAAGAATATTAAAGGAACTGGCACATGAAATTGCAAGTCCATTAGCAAAATTTTTTAATAAATCTCTAAACTCAGAGTTTGTACCATTTGACTGGAGAATTGCTAATATAGTTCCTATTTTTAAGAAAGGGAAAAAAAGCGACCAGGGTAACTATAGGCCTGTTAGTTTGACATCTGTAGTATGCAAGATCTTGGAAAAAATTTTGAAGGAGAAAGTAGTTAGGGACATTGAGGTTAATGGCAATTGGGACAAATTACAACATGGTTTTACAAAAGGTAGATCGTGCCAAACCAACCTGATCTCCTTTTTTGAGAAAGTAACAGATTTTTTAGATAAAGGAAATGCAGTGGATCTAATCTACCTCAATTTAGTAAGGCATTTGTTACAGTACCACATGGGGAATTATTGGTTAAATTGGAAAAGATGGGGATCAATATGAAAATTGAGAGGTGGATAAGCAACTGGTTAAAGGGGAGACTACAGCGGGTCATACTGAAAGGTGAACTGTCAGGTTGGAGGGAGGTTACTAGCGGAGTTCCTCAGGGATCAGTTTTGGGACCAATCTTATTTAATCTTTTTATTACTGACCTTGGTACCAAAAGTGGGAGTGTGCTAATAAAGTTTGCAGATGACACAAAGCTGGAAGATATTGCCAATTCAGAAAAGGATCAGGATATCATACAGGAAAATCTGGATGATCTTGTAAATTGGAGTGATAGCAATAGGATGAAATTTAATAGTGAGAAGTGTAAGGTTATGCATTTAGGGATTAATAACAAGAATTTTAGTTATAAGCTGGGGACACATCAGTTGGAAGTAACGGAAAAGGAGAAGGACCTCGGAGTCCTGGTTGATTATAGGATGACTATAAGCCGCCATTGTGACACGACCATGAAAAAGGCTAATACGGTCTTGGGATGCATTAGGAGAGGTATTTCCAGTAGGGATAAGGAAGTTTTAGTGCCGTTATACAAGGCATTGGTGAGACCTCATTTGGAATACTGTGTGCAGTTCTGGTCTCCCATGTTTAAGAAGGATGAATTCAAACTGGAACAGGTACAAAGAAGGGCCACTAGGATGATCCGAGGAATGGAAAACCTGTCTTATGAAAGGAGACTCAAGGAGCTTGGCTTGTTTACCTTAACCAAAAGAAGGCTGAGGGGAGACATGATTGCTCTCTTTAAATATATTAGAGGGATAAATACCAGGGAGGGAGAGGAATTATTTAAACTCAGTACCAATGTGGACACAAGAACAAATGGATATAAGCTGGCTATTAGGAAGTTTAAACTTGAAATTAGACGAAGGTTTCTAATCATTAGAGGAGTGAAGTTCTGGAACAGCCTTCCAAGGGAAGTAGTGGGGGCAAAAGACCTATCTGGCTTCAAGATTAAGCTAGATGGGTTTATGAAGGGGACGGTTTGATGAGATAACATGATCTTGGTAACTAATTGATCTTTCACTATCAGTGGTAAATAGGCCAATGGAGGGATGATAGGAGTCACTATAGAAAACTTTTCCTGGGTGTCTGGCTGGTGAGTCTTGCCCACATGCTCAGGGTTCAGCTGATCGCCATATTTGGGATCGGGAAGGAATTTTCCTCCAGGGTAGATTGGCAGAGGCCCTGGAGGTTTTTCGCCTTCCTCTATAGCATGGGGCACGGATCACTGCTGGAGGATTCTCTGCATCTTGGGGTTTTTAAGCCATTTGAGGACTTCAATATCTGAGATATAGGTGAGAGGATTATTCCAGGAGTGGGTGGGTGAGATTCTGTGGCCTGCATTGTGCAGGGGGTCAGACTAGATGATCATAATGGTCCCTTCTGACCTTAAAGTCTATGAGTCTATAATTGACCTCTACATTACCACAATTGCTTAATTCCTTCCACACTCCCAAAGAATCAACTTCTCACCTTCTCATACCCTTAATCACTTGCATTATCCCTCCAATGAAAACTTTCCGCGTTCCCAGTAATTTAACTTTCCAATGCCTGTACTACTGCTTTCCTTATTTTTACTACTATGCCCACGCAGGGCCCCAAACCTCTTACCCCCTTACACATACTGAGCGATTTGTACCAAGAGAACCCTGCTTGCTGTGCCAAATGTTGCCGGCAAGAGTAAGTCTCAGGTCCGACACTGGGTTCTCAAAGTACAAAAAAAGTTACACAGATATCTGTCAAACACAAGCAGTTTATTTCCTGACAGCTATCAGTTCCACACCCTTAACAAAATGCAACAAATAAAACATCAGGTTGTCCTTGAATGGCTGACACCCTAATTAAGGGGCATACCGGGGTGAGCTGCAGTGCCACACCACCCGGGGTGGAATGTAGGGGTCAATTGCGGAAGAACTCTGTACGTGTGAAGTATAGGGGTGGTGAGGCCTGCATTCCCCCCCCCTCCTTTTCCATTCTCCCCTTCCCTACTACTGATGAGCCAGAAGCAAGCCTCTAGGAACATATGCCATTGTAGCAAGAATGAATTGTAGATAAGGGCGGGAAAATAACAATCTTGTTTACCTAAATGTTCTGATCACGTAAACAAAGTCAAAGGACAAGCAGTACAGCTGAGCCATACTGTAACAAGCAATGAGTAACCCCCAGAAATGTCCAAACTGCCACAAACAAGGTAGAGACACAGTATTTAAAGCTGCACCAGAGCACAGAAATTTGGACTTCACCAATGGACTTTGGGTACCGGCACCTCAGAAGCTGAGACAGTCTCCCACTTCCTCCGCAGCCGAAACGGGTTCCCCAGCTTGCAGAAGGGATGTAAGAAATGTCGCTTTTCCTATCATGTTGTTCTTTTAGTTAAGGGGCACAGCTGATAGCTGTCAGGAAATAAACTGCTTGGCTGCGTCTAGACTGGCATGATTTTCCGCAAATGCTTTTAACGGAAAAGTTTTTCCGTTAAAAGCATTTGCGGAAAAGAGCGTCTAGATTGGCACGGATGCTTTTGCGCAAAAGTGCTTTTGTGCAAAAGAATCCGTGGCCAATCTAGACACGGTTTTACGCAAAAAAAGCCCCGATCGCCATTTTCGCCATCGGGGCTTTTTTGCACAAAACGGTTCTCAGTTGTCTACACTGGCCCTCTTGCGCAAAAGCATTTGAGCAAGAGGGCTTTTTCCCGAGTGGGAGAGTCATTGTATTTGTGCAAGAACACTGATGATCATACATTAGATCGTCAGTGTTCTTGCGCAAATTCAAGCGGCCAGTGTAGATAGCTGGCAAGTTTTTGTGCAAAAGCAATTGCTTTTGCGTAAAAACTTGCCAGTCTAGACATAGCCCTTGTGTTTGACAGATACCTGAGTAGTTTTTTTTTGTACTTTGAGAACCTAGTGTCGGACCTGAGACTCACTCTTGCCGGCAACACTGAGTAGACAGCACCAAATTTCAAAATAGCCTATTTTGAAATAAACTCGAAATAAGCTACGCAATTTGCATAGCACAAATTGCGTATCTTATTTCAAGTTTAGAGTGCAGTATAGACATAGCCTGACTGAGAAGGAGAAAGATATTCCTCACATTCCCCTCACAGCAGAGCCTAGAAGGGCCCAGCCTGGTAGATTTGGTGTGCTCCAGCCCCTCTGTGTGGTGCAGAAGGTCTGGAGCACCGGTGTGGGCCCCCCAGTGTCGGAGATGGGGACCTTAAGCTCCAGGGGCCAGATCCAGGCAAGCCTGAATCTGGCTCCCAGGCCTGAGGTTCCCGACTCCTGCCCTAAAGGAAAACAAACAAACAAAAAACCCACAACCAACAACAGTCACCAAAGACTATGATCTTTTGATGGCTAGTTGAAAAAATAAACCTTAAAGATATCCCAGAAAAGATCTCCAGTTCTGACAGAAAACATTTACCTTCCATTTTGGGGGCAATGTAGCAGTCTTTTTCAATCTCAGCTGCTATTAGATGGATCAGGTGGCAGTTTTGGACAGATCATCTCTTTTTCAGAACAGAACTTTGTTACTGTCATCCACACATTTTTCAGATCGGATGGCTGCAGTATATTCTACATCGTGCTACATTCTAAATCTATTCAGAAACTGGTGTGGACTTCAACAGCTCGTTTGTCCCTGAGGTATGTCTTGTGAACACTCTATCCCACTACTTTTGGATTTCCACGGGCTACCAGTTTGGTACTGGATAGAATTTAAAAGTTTTGCCCTATGAATTTCTAAATGGCTTGGGACTTAATAAGTAAACAAAAAATGCCATCCTCCTTCTGCTGTACTGCCACAGTTGGGGTCAGCAGAGGCACTCAAACTAGACAGTCCTGTTTAAAAGAGATTGGGCAACAAGACAGATTTATATATGAGATCCCTCTCATCATTGTAACTCACTCTGCTCTGGGTCTGAAGCAGCCCCTATTTATTTGCATTTGAGCCAAACTACAAGTATATTTGACTTCACATTCAATAAGGTAGGTCTTGGTGGGAGAATTTTAACATGTTTTTTTCTTCTGGATTATTGTTGCTTGTTGTTTTGCTAATTAATAATTGTAAGGAAAATGAGAGCAGTGTCTATTTTGTATCACTGTGTTGATTTCAAGGAATGGAAATCTTCATGGCTTTGGGGTATGCATAGCAAGTGACACTCAAAGATTAAAATGAAATTGCTTTAGTAAGTTATATTATTCCAGTTACAAAACTGTAATTACTTTTATTATAATCAGATATCCAGCTTTTTACCAGGTAATTACTGTAAGTTTGCAAATAAACAAAAGATTTCCTAATTTGACTTTATGGAACTCTATTGTTTTATTTTTTGTTTTTGTGTTTGCTTTTGTTACCCAAGTGATTCCTACTGAATTTGAATATCTTATTTTTATTCATGGTTTTAAGATTTCCCTGCTCTCCTCCATCCCAACTCACTTTCTTCTGTTTGTAATTTTCTCTGTAATTGGTCTCAAAGTGATATATGTTGGTGGTTTAAAAATTAGAATTTAATCACAAGTAAAGCCGCTTCTTTAAAAATTACTGAGCATCTAACACCTGCCATCTCATCAGTGTTTGGTCTACATCTCTGCAAATTACTACATATATCATTTCTGACATGTAAAGTGATACAGAGATTAAAACACAGCTTTCAAGTGAGCGAAGATACACAAATGAGACCTACACTTGTTGAACAGCCTTCCTGGAAAAGAAATTAATGTTAAAGAAAATAATTAATTATACATATAAAATCTTACTGACTTAAAAATTGCTCATGTTCTATTTTCCTGTAAAGATGTCAAATCATTCCTTCTTTGATTTGTTGTTTTAGAAAAAATAATAAGATACTATAAATGATGTGGAAATTTCTTCCACATAGAGATCAAATTTCACATGAGATAGTTCCAGTTTTATATTATACAGGATTAAATATATTCAAAATGTTGGATTGTATTTGATTATTCCAGTGAATTTCTACCTACTTAACAAACTCATATATGCACAACATATGTTCAAAATCAGGTCTTTTATGCACTGGTAACTCTTGGACTACAATGGAAGCCCTGCATTAACATTATAGGTCAGAAATCCCCCTTGTTATCAAAGAGGCTGACATATGGTCAAGCTGATAACACACCCGTTTACCTATAGACTGAAAAAGTAAGAGTCTTTTTCCATATTTTATGTGTAATTTGCAACCGTGCAGCAAAATCATTGTATTTTTAAAAGTCATGAGATTGAAAAGATAATCAAAGAGCAATCCCCATCCTTTTACTAGGCAGTGAAAGTGTTCAATGCCTACCTTTATTTATTTATTTTTCTGAGCCCACAACATGTTTACTTTGGATTTTACCAAGTTTTGTTTTGCTCACATTCTGCATTGAAGACTTTGGATAGCAGAGAAAAAGAAAAACTACAGGCATATAAAGAAAGAACTGAAGTGAGTGAAGAAGGCAAATTACTTTCTTGTCAGTGCAAGACAATGGAAATGCAAAGTGTCAGGTGCAGCCCAATATGCCAGACTTCCCAATGTGATTCCCTAAACAATGCATAACTTTTAAAACCCATCAAAGGCTTTCTTATTTTTATTTTATTTTATTTGGTACTAAGAAGCACTCAGTCCCTGTCAAGATATTCGCCATATCAAGCACAATGGGAATCTGAATCCTGGTCCTCCACAGTCTCATTGAGAATGCTAACCATTGGGTTTGCGGGGACACTTTATACTTTTTTTGTGAGAAGGGGCTGACATCTAACTCCAGGGGAGAGTTCATAGCTGTGAATCCCAGAAGGAAGGGTCTCTCTTGGAATTTCCTACTGTCTAGCTTTGGTGGTTCCCCACTGAGCTCGCTGGCTTTTGTCGATCCCACTGGGTATGTCTATACTTTGCGCTTATTTCGAAATAAGCTATTTCAGAATAATAACTCCGGGTATGTCTACACTGCCACCCTAGTTCAAACTAGGGGGGCTAATGTAGGCATTCAAACTTTCAAATGAAGCCCGGGATTTAAATATCCCGGGCTTTATTTGCATGTTCCCGGGCGCCGCCATTTTTAAATGCCCCGTAGTTCGAATTCCCTGCCCGCGGCTACGCATGGCATGGACGAGGTAGTTCGAATTAAAGCTCCTAATTCGAACTGCCGTTACTCCTCCGGGCCATTTTCTCCACATGAGACGTGGCTGATATAGTTTTAGAGACTCATAGAAGTTAGAAATGAAAAAGTCCGTTTAGGTAATCTTGGCCCCAAATTGCAAGCCTCTGCCCATATATTTAATTTTACCCATGTGAGAAGCTGAAATCATTTGAACTACTCACATTAGTCAACTTAAATTTGGGCGTAAAGGTTTGCAGGAGTGGGAGTTAGTCTCATTGCCACTGTAGGTTCTTTCCATCTATCTTAATTTACTAATGTAGTTAAACTGGTCATAACTTTTCTGGTATTGACCCATATGCTATTATTCTAAATATAACTGAAGAAACAACGGTATTGATAAGTAAAGAAATCCAAGTGCTGCTAAATAGTCTACTTTACAAATATAAGGAAAATAAAAATAGTTTCACCTACTTACGTAGAACAACTAATTTCTGATGAAAAAATAATTGGAGAAAAGATACTAAATATCATAGTATCTCTAGCACACTGTTTGGGCATTGTTTAGTGTGAATAATAAACTTATGTTTTATTCTTAATAGTCCATTTACAGAATTAGCAATTTTATTTACCATGTTGTTTATAATTTACTTTTGTATCTTGATTTATTGGTACCAAACAATCTTTCATGTCAGTGGAAGCTCCTGCAATATGTAATTATCAAGATAATGCCATGTAGTAAAATGAAATATACAGAATAAGACTGCTAAAACAATTAGAAAAACTAACAATAGTCTGAAATTAATGGATCAGACAAATAGGAGGACCTGAGCTAGACCATAGAAGAAAGGTATTTTTTTCTGAGTTAGTTATCTTCATACATAGAAGGTACCAGCTTTGCTTAGCTTGCAAAAACAGAGACAACATCACTCAGATATTGAAGTGGTAAAACTACACTGTAGTAATTCACTAATTCAATTAATGCAGTTATAATTATAGTAATTATTTTTATTATAATTACAATTCCTTTTTCATAATTATATTAATTATTTTTCTTACAAGCCCCACATTTATTCAGGTCCATATGTGAAATGAACATTTTGGTACAAGATGACTCACTAGTAACTTCAGACTAATTGAGGTATACAATCTTTCTAGTTAGTTAATTAGCAGACTACTCAACATACCTTCCAATTTCTATTTACCCGGCTAAGTAAATAAGAGTAGGGGAGCTACTTTTATGCCAGTTACTTTTCCATTTTTCCTGTCATGTATCCTCTCTCTGTATCAACTGTGTGCTACAGGCCTGCTCAGTAAATCATACGGCTCCACCATTTCTGCTATAAATGTTATATCTTCAATTCAACATAACAACTCCCTGTTGTTTAGCATACATCTTTTTGCTCTTTTCAAATCTTTTCCATTCTAGATACCTAGCATGTACACTGGGCACTTTTGTTCTACTGCTGAGCCATGCATAACATCAGACTTATATGTGATTTGCTTTTCAAGTTTTATTATTTGTAGTCTGATTCTAGTAATCATGCTACATATGACAAAGTTGACATCTTCAACTGGCAGCTCAATTTGTCTCATGATATTATTTTCCTGGAAAAGAACAATGAGTCAAAGTCAGGGATAGTAAAAAAACTAAGAGCCATTTTAAATACACTTTATTTCTTAGTAGTAAAATACAATAATTAATCTACTTGCTGTTAGATTCATTTTATGTTTTATGTATTCACTTTTAGCTGAGGAATCATTATAATGAACAGTAAAAGTAGATTATCATATTGTGTAGTGAGGTCTAAAAGGTTTTATCAGCTTGAGTTTGGAATGACTGCTTTACTTCCAAGCGGTGAAACTACATGTCAGTTGCATAGGGCCTCAAATAATGAGCTCTAATCAAACCACAAGTCAGGTCATATTTCTAAATAAATAACATAAACTCGGGGAGCTGGTAGGTAAGGTCCCATGGGAAGCAGGAGTATGAGGAAAAACAACTGAAGACAGTTGGCAGTTTTTTAAAGGGACATTATTAAGGGTGCAAGAGCGCACTATTCCACTGCATAGAAAAGACAGGAAGTATGGCAAGAAACCACCCTGGTTTACCCAGGAGTTCTTGAATTATCTAAAAATCAAAAAAAGTAGTCCTATAAAAAGGATGGACATAATCAAATAATGCAATTATGTAAGGGAAAAATAGAAAGTTGAAGGCACAAAAGGACCTCAATCTACCTAGATACATCTAGGGTAACAAGAAAACATTCTACAATTATATCAGAAGCAAGGGGAAGACCAAGGACAAGGTGAGCCAACTGCTCAATGAAAAGGGATAATGTGGAAATGGCAGAAGTACTAATGATTTATTTGTTTCTGTTTTCACAAGGAAAGATGGTGGTAATTAGAAGCATACAGTAGTGAATGCTGGAGAAAAGGAGGCAGGTTCAGAAATTTAAATAGGAAAAGAAAATATTAAAAATTACTTAGGAAAGTTAGAAGCCTTCAGGTCACCAGGGCCTGATGAAATTCATCCTAGAATACTCAAGGAGCTGATTGAGGAAGTATTTGAGCAATTAACTATCATCTTTGAAAAGTCATGGAAGATGGGAGAGATTCCAGAAGTCTGGAAAAGGGCAAATATAGTGCCCATTTATATAAAAGGGAAATAAGGATAACCCAGAAAACTATAGTCCAGTCAACATAATTTCTGTCCTAGGAAAGATAATGTACTAATTAATTAAAGAATTAAAGAATTCATCTGCAAACATCTGGAAGACAATAAGGCTAGAAGTAATAATCAGCATGGATTTGTAGAGAAAAAATTATGGCAAACCAACCTCATAGCTTTCTTTGATAGGATAACAAACCTTGTGAATAAAGGGGAAGTGGTAAACATGGTATGCCTAAACTCTAGTAAAAAGTGTCAAAGCGTTAACTTTAAAAACATTTAGTAGTCCTGTGGCACCTTATTTTTTGTTCATCTCTAAGGTGCCACAGGACTACTTGTTTTTAGAATTTAGTAATGCATTATTTTATAATCTTGCATAACCTTCTTATCAATAAACTAAGGAAATACAACACAGATGGAACTACTATAAGATGGTTGCAAAATTGTTTGGATAACCATTCTCAGAGAGTAGTTATCAATGGTTCACCACCATGCTTGAAGTGCATAACAAGTGGGGTTCCACACAGATCAATTTTGTGACCAGTTCTGTTCAATTTCTTCATCAAAGTTTTAAACAAAGGCATAGAGAGTACTCTTTAAAAGTTTGTGGATGATACCAAACTGCAAGGAGTTGTAAGTACTTTGAAGGATAGGGTTATAATTCAAAATGATCTGGATAAACTGGATAAATGGTCTGAGCTAAATAAGACAAATTTCAGTAAGGGCAAATGCAAAGTACTCCATTTAGGGGTATGCCAAAGTACAGGATAAAATTTGGGGTTCTCTATTCTGGCAACATCCGTGGTCCAGCAGAGCCACAGATGTTGCTGGACCAAAGATCCCCAGAGCCAGTTGAGCCGGCTGCAGTGGGGCTGTCAGTGACTGGGCGCCCCTGGCCAGGAAACCCAGGAAACCCCCAGTGGCAGTGGGGCAGAGTAACCAGGCAGCCTCCACTGGGGAACCCCTGGCGGAGGTGGGGCTGGCAGAGGTGGGCATCCCCAACCAGGGAACTCATGGAATACCCAGCGGAAGCGGAACAGCCCTAGCAGTGGGGTGGGGTGGCTGGGCGGTGCCAGCCAGGAACCTCGGGAAATACCCTGTGGCAGCAGGGCTGGAAGCAGCCAAGCAGTCCCTGAGGGGAACCCCAGGAGAGCCTGGGGCAGCAGGTTGGCTGCAGGGTGGGGAGCCCTATCAAGCCTACATTAGCAGGGCCAATGATAAGGCAGGGAACCCCAAGGACAGGAACCCCAGGGGCAGCCAGCAGGAAAGCACTGACCTCCCCTGGGCTGGCAAATTCCCTGCTCTGGGACAGCTCAGGTCCTGAGGGTGCCAGACCAGGGAGGTCCAACCTGTACTCTACCTAGGGAGGAACAATCAATTTCACGTATACAAAATGGGAAGTGAGTGTCTAGGAGGGAGTACTGCAGAAATGGATCTAGGGGTCATAGTGGACCACAAGCTAAATATGAGTCAACAATGTGACACTCTTGCAGAAAAAGCAAACATGAGATGCATTAACAATAGTGTGTAAGCAAGACACAAGAAGTAATTCTTTCACTCTAATCTGCGATGTTTAAGCCTCAGCTGGAGTATTGTGTCCAGTTCTGGGTACCACATTTCAGGAAAGATGTGGACAAACTGGAGAATATCCAAAGAAGAGGAACAAAAATAATTAAAGACCTAGAAAAAATGACCCATGGGGGCAGGTTGAAAGAATTGTGTTTGTTTAGTTTGGAAAAGAGAAAACTATAAGCTGGAGTATTGTGAAATAGCTTTCAAGTACCTAAAAGATTGTTACAAGAAAATTATTCTCCTTAACCTCTGATGAGAGGACGAGATGCAACAGGTTTAGATTGAAACAAAGGAGGTTTAGGTTGGACACTAGGAAATATTTCCTAACTGTAAGTGTGATTAAGAACTGGAATACATTTCTTACAGAGGTTGTGGAGTCTCCATCATTGGAGATATTTAAGAGCAGGTTAGATAACCATCTGTCACAGATGATCTAGATGGTGCTTGGTCCTGCTATAAGTGCAAAGGACTGGACTGGACCTCTTGAGATCCCTTACAGTTCTATGATTCTATATTTTACAGAAAATATTGTTTCAGAAATTTTTTAAAAGTGTTTTAAGATGTTATTTGTAGTAATTTACATATCTTTTCATCTATATGGCTAAGGATGTTTTGTTACCTTGGCTCTGAGAAGCCTCACAGAGAAGACGCTAAAGAATACCTGAAATTGTTTTTCAATCCATAATTCTGTCAGAAGTTCAAGGAAATCCCTCACAGACTTTCCAATTTAATCACAGATTGTGAGATACTGGAGTCTATAGCCCATCACAAATTATTGCCTCTACAGGGCCTCTAGCCTACAGTGTATAATTTTGTACAGAAAATAGCACATCTGGAGAAGCTCATGGAATAAGGAAACTGTTCTGTGTCAGGTGTTTTGTTTTGTTTTAAAAAATGTTTTTTGGATGCTGTTCACAGATTGCAGTGTTAGAATTCTTATTTGCAGAAGGAATGGATTCGTATGACCTGTGAAGGCAAGATAAACAAAGGTGCATAACAAATAAAGTTTATCACATGACCTTTGAAACATGATCAGTGGAACTGAAAACTAAGGGTCCGTGTTCCTGGGATTGATTGTTATTGATAGGACAGTAGGAGAATATTGAACAGGTAGAGAGAGATAGACTGAGCCTTTCAGCCTCATGGATAAAGCACTAAACAGGATTTAATAAAGTTCCATTTGTCAAGTGCATTCACCTTCATTTTTTGGTAATGAAACATGGTGACAGCCCTGTTAGACAGGCTCAAGATGTGCTTACTAGCTGGGAATAAATGCATAACTCCGCTCCTTGATAGAAGTATCTGACACTTGCCAGTTGTGTGATAATAGCCAGCAGGAAGAGACTATTTTACCAGATGAGCTACCCATCTAACCATGGAAAAACATGGGAAAGGACTTATTTATCTTCCAGGGAAAACAGCAGACTACTATTTGTGACAATACCTGGGTCCAATCTGGACTGATGAACAGCTGTGTTCCCTCATTGATCTAACCTCTAGTGCCTTTTGATCATGAGATCAATTACTCCTGGTCTGCTCCCATACCGCCTCTAGTGTGTAAGTCACTGCAAGTTACACTACATGGCTTCAACAGACAGATGCTCATGAATTCACTTCAGGGCAACAATCTCTCAGCCCCAGACTTTCCTCAGATTTGCACATCTTGGACTGTCCAGCATCCCTTTGGACAATACAAGCTCATCTAGTTTGTCATTTCATTAACAGAAAATAACATGCACCAATCCTATTACCGCAAGTGAAATATTCCCCAAAACTTCAATTCAAATACTCTAGTTTATATAAGACAATAAGACAAATGATTAACTACAGAAAGATTTTAAGTGGCCACAAATACTGAGGCATGAAAGTCAGAATTGGATACAAAGAAATAAAAGGTAAAACATGACTAATAGCTAACTCAAAAAGCTAGCCAGTTCTAAGTAAGTAAGTCCCTCACACCCCAAGTTCCAACAGTCTTATTGGCTGGGTCAGGATCTCTCCCCAGTCCAAAGTTGCTCCTTTGTTCTTCTACTTTTGTTGACACCATTTGTAGAGGGAAAGGGAACGATGATTTGGGGCACCTGCCCTCTTCCTTTAAAACCATTTCTATCATGCAAGAATCATCTCCAGCCTAGATTCAAGAGACAGAAGTCTTAGAACCTGAAACTTGTGAGGATCTACCTCTTAGAGAAACATCAGAAGGAATGGAATACAGGAGCTGTGAACTGCATAGTCACACAAGGCAGCTGTATGAAATGGGCAAATGGTCTAGAGAGACTGAATACCCTTATGAGCCAGCAAACTGCACCCAGAGAGCCTGGCCATGTCACAAACTCCCCAACACCTGTTCCTTTTGCAGCGAGAGAGGCAGACTGGCATTTAGGTAAGGGGCATCAGGTTGAAGCCCCTCTTTCAGTACCTCCAAAACCTGTTACTGAATTTCTGACTGCACTGCCTCATTTATGCACACCCCATCTGTGACTCCACAAAGTCACAAGAGCTCATTTTCAATATCTGGACAGTGTCCATTCATGCCCTACAAAACATCAGGGGTTCCCTGCTCAGTGTCCCCTCCTGATACCTTGAGTTTTTGCTTTTGACTTTGTTAGAAAAGAACAGGCTACCCAGAGGTGGATGGGTTAGAAGGGCACCTGTATTGCCTGATACTCATTCCGTCTCAGACTCCTCCTACCTGAGATGTGAGTGAGCAACAAATTAACCCCATGTACATCTTTTTAGCTTAGCTTTTATGTAAATAAACTTAGCAATTGCATCACTCTTTACACCCTAATTTAATAATGTTAACACCCATATAATGTATAATTATAACCATCTGATGAATATAATTATGTACTCCTCTGTTCAATATTTACAGCTTTTTAGTTGATGTAAGCAGTTTTTACATCACAAAACTCCTTGAATCAGCAACTTACAAGCTGTACAGGAGATGTGGCCCTGAATGTATATTTCAGAGTGGATAAGGGAGTAAAGAGAATAAGATTGTTAACACATAGGCCATTCATTAAAAAGTTACATCCTGAGTACAGCTGCATGCTCATCTATCCTGAGCAAGCGGGGAAGGAGGAATCAGAACAAGTCTGTAACTCAATAGAATCAGGGTATGCCTATGCCATGCCCCATTAGCATGGTTGCAACTACCAAGAACCCTTTATTTAGCCCTTTTAGAACCCTACAGACTTCACTCCCACTCTTTACCTTAATCAGTTATAATCTGGACTGAGTGGTTCCTTCCTCTTAACTGAGGGACAGACAATTTAGTTTTGGGTGGGACTAGACTCAGTTTTTCAGATAGTAGAAGAGAGAGCCTACAGAGATACAGAAATCATCACAGGGCAGAGATAAAAAGAAAATTCTGTAGTCTAACCACAAAGGGAGTGGGGAGAGTGTGCACAGAGCTAGGTTTCTAGAGTCAGAAATGGGTGGCAGGAAGCCAAAGTTAAGTCACTCTTCATGTTGTCATGTGTACTACCTCAAAGACTGTGTGACCAGAGGAGTCTGTGGTAAAACCAAGATTCCAACTCAGCTATGTACTAACAGGCTGTGACTAAAGGAATGTAAGATAGGATTCTGGGGGTGAATTACTTGTTTTTTACTTTTGTAAATTCAGAAAGATTCATCATGAACAGTAGAACTTGGAGTCAGAGGGCTCTTGCTCCCTAGACTTGGTAATAGCAGGATACCAGAGGAATGGATGATGTTAGACTGGAAGCAACTTAGCCATGTGGACAAAGAAGCACAAAACGGTTGATAAAGTTCCACTCATTCAACTTAACTTCATTCAGCTTCACTCTTTACTGGTGAATAACCCTTCATTACTGCACATGTAGTATATTATATCAAATTGTAGGCCCGAATCTAGCATTAACATACTTGCTGACAGAGTCCTGAACCCAGATGGAGCCCTTTTGACTTCAGTGCAGGATTCAGCTTGCATACATGATGCTGCAGGATTGGAAACGTATATGACAATAAGTCATAGATTAATAGGACTGGAAGGAACTTTGAAAGGTTACCTAGTCCTAGGCCTGCACTCAAGTCTGCATGAAAAGTATCATCACAATTATCCCCAACAAGTGTTTGTCTAATGTGCTCTTAAAAATCTCCAAAGCCAAAGATTTCTTCACTTCCCTTGGCAATGTATTCCAATGGTTAGCCTTCCTGGAAATTAGGAAGTTTCTCTTAATGTCTAACCTAAACTGACAATGCAGCAATTTAACCCTATTTTTTCTTGTCCTATCCTCAGAGTTTAATGAGCACAGTTTCTTTCCCTTCTGTTTGTAATAGACTTTTATATACTTGAAAATTGTTATTGTATCCCCTCTCTGTCTTCCCCAGACTAAACAGACCCAATGTTTTCTAGACCTATGATGACTTTTGTTGCTCTTCTCTGGACTTCCAATTTGTGTACATATTTCCTGAAATGTGGTGCCCATACCTGGACAGAGTACATCAGTTGAGGGGAGGATCAACATGGGATAGAGTGAAGAATTACTATTTGTGTCTTGCCTATAACATTCCTGCTAGTACATCACAGAACGATGTTTGGTTGACTCACTTTTAGCTTGACCCCCAGATCACTTTCCACAGTACTCCTTCCTACTCTCTTAGGGTATGTCTACGCTACCACCCTAGTTTGAACTAGGGTGGTTAATGTAGGCATTCGAAGTTGCAAATGAAGCCCGGGATTTAAATATCCCGGGCTTCATTTGCATCTTGCTGGGCGGGCGCCATTTTTAAATCCCCTTAGGTCGAACTCCGTGCCCGTGGCTACACGCGGCACGGAGTAGGTAGTTCGAATTAGGTTCTCTAATTCGAACTACCGGTACACCTCATTCCACGAGGAGTAACGGTAGTTCGAATTAGAGATCCTAATTCAAACTACCTACTCCGTGCTGCGTGTAGCCGCGGGCACGGAGTTCGACCTAAGGGGATTTAAAAATGGCGCCTGCCTGGCAAGATGCAAATGAAGCCCGGGATATTTAAATCCCGGGCTTCATTTGCAACTTCGAATGCCTACATTAACCACCCTAGTTCGAACTAGGGTGGTAGTGTAGACATACCCTTATTTCCCATCTTGGACATGTGCAATTTATCTTCCACTTGTCCCTATTGAATTTCATCCTATTTCTTTGATTTGTCCAGATAATTGTAAATTATAATCCTAGCTTCCAAAGCACTTGCCACCTCTCCCAACTTGCTATCAGATTCCTCAATTGAAATTGAAATTAAAATTCAGTTGAAATTGAAAGAGCCAGACGAATATCCAGAAACCAACTACTTCAAGACAGACCCAAGAAAACCAACAATAGAACACCCCTTGTCATCACCTATAGCCCCCAACTTAAACCCATCCAACGCATTATCTATAAACTACAGCCTATACTGAAACAGGATACTACCCTCTGAGAGGCTCTGGGAGACAGACCCATAGTGTCCTATAGACAACCACCTAACCTCAGGATGATTCTTACCAACAACCACAGGACATACCACACTAATACCAACCCTGGAACTTTCCCTTGCAACAAACCCCGGTGCCAGCTTTGTCCACATATTTACTCTGCTGATACCATTATTAGACCTAACCATTCCAGTTACAAGATCAAGAACACATATTCCTGTTCATCCAGAAATATAATTTATGCCACCATGTGCCTAAAGTGTCCGTCTGCTATGTATATTGGACAAACTTCTCAGACACTTCGCCAAAGAATCAATGCACATAAAACAGACATCAGTCTCTCTCATAGAGAGAAAACTGTTGCTTGACATTTTAACCAGACTGACCATTCTCTCAATGACCTTAAAACATGTATATTGCTTCAAAGAGATTTTAACTCCAGACTTCAAAGAGAAGCCTCAGAACTGTCATTCATGCTTAAATTTGACACTTTGCGTAAGGGTCTTAACAAAGATGCTAATTATCTCACCCATTACAAAGATAGTTTCCCCAATTATCACCCCTAATGTCATTACCTCACAGACACTAACCTTCCCCCCTCATCCCTCTTCTGTTCTTAAACCTGATTTGTCATTTGTATATGTGTTCACTTTTTTTTGATTGTATCACGTTGGTATATATGGTTGTGCCAATTTTCTTCCACATATTGATCTGAGGAAGTGGGTCTGGCCCACGAAAGCTCATCACCTAATAAACCATCTTGTTAGTCTTTAAAGTGCTGCATAGTCCTGTCTTTTGTTTCAATTTTATAAAAGTACTCTTTATGCAATCATCTAAATCATTGATGAAGATATGGAACAGAACTGGACCCAGAACTGCTCCCATTGGGCCCCCACGTGTTATGCCCTTCCAGCTTGACAGTGAACCATTGATAACTACTCTCTGGGAATGTCATTATATGCACATATCATACAAATATATTACCTAAGCTTTTCCTTATCTCTAAACTCTTAACTGGTGCTGCAGCAAAATGTCATATTTTATCTGAAGTTTTTACAAATAAGGATATATTTACCATTATGTAATGTATGAAAGGTGAATAATTTGCTTCTTTGCCTTTTGTCTGCATATTCAATTATTGTTGTGGGAATGTCACGTGGCATTATCTGATTATAATATGACCGTACAAACATTGTTGATACCACTGTTTTACAGCTGCAACAAATCTTGTGCTAAGTAGGACATATGGCCAGAAAGGGTTAAACAATCCCAGGCTTAATGACCCAGAGTCAATCTTCAGAGGCATGTGAGAAAAGTATGTAAATGGTAATTAAGGCCATTAAATGATAAATTAGGCTAAAGCTTTGAAATCCAAACCTGTATTGTTAAAAATTAGAAGTAATCGTACAAGTTGAACCTGTCTCGTCTGGCATCCTTTGGGCCTACTAGTACAGAAGCAGAGAATTTGCTGAACCACAGGAGGTCAATATTGTCTAGCAGTATTACCAACACTTCCACTGCTTACTGGGCTCTTAAAAGACATTTAGGGGTGAATAAGAGCTAAATAACAGCAGGGAACACTGAGAGCCAGGACTGGTGACTGGAAACAAAGTTTATGGGACCACAGGAAGTTTGGACACACCCATAATAAGTGGCCATCTAACTAACTAAAATCATGCTGGACCACAGGTGCTTTTGGACCAGAGAGTGCTGGACTGGAGAGGTTCAACCTGTAGCTATGCGTGCTTATATATTATAGATTCTAATCATGTAAACAGACTGTTCCTGTCTATTACTATAACTATTGTTCAGAGACTAAAAAGGTATATTAACATTAAGATGAATCTTGGGTGAAAATATCATTGTCAAGATGTCTCCTTAAGTTTGTGACACACTGCTTAATGGATTAATTACTTTATGTTAATTATCATGATGTCGGGGAAACAGAAGGTTAAATCAAAAGCCTGTTGTTTATCCATGCCTTTGGGTCCTGATTCTGATGGTCTCAGATCTGATTGAGGTTTCATACAGGGGAAACCTAAGAGATCCCAGTCATTGGGACTGGGAAACACCCTGAATATGGTGTTGGATTTTGGACTATAACTATGGACTAAACTCTAAAAGGACTTTCTGCAACTACAAGCTCAGCATCTCTATAATGTATTTGAACCTTAAGAATGGAACTCATGTCTGTATGTATATTGATCTTTTAACTAATGCTCTCTTTTTTCATTTTAATACATTTTAGTCTAGTTAATAAGACTTTGCTATAAATATGTATTTGGGATGAGGTCTGAAATATGTATTGACCTGGAAAGTAAAGTGTCTAGTCGTTTGGGATTGGTAGAACTTTATCTGATTTGGGTTTGTAGGTGGATGCCTGAGGTTGGGTACTTTAAGATAACTGTGTTGTTTAGATTTCTGATTAGCTAAAAAGGTAATACAGAAGCTGTTTTGTAGTGGCTCGGTAAATATAAATTTTGGATAACCACAAGCTTTGAGGAATGGCCATCACATTTCTAGTGGTGCACCCTAACTAAATGCCTCAGTTGTCTTACTTGGGAACCATGTCTATCACTTATTGAATGACAACTGTACAGTAGATCTGGGCCCATTTATTTTGTTAAACTGTGGCTAAGGTGAACAGGAAAATTTCATTTCACCGATAGTGTTTCTAACTTTTGCTGTCTTATTGTAAGTCTCTGAGAGAGAGAGAGAGAGAGAGAGAGAGAGAGATTTTTACTTAAAAACTCAGTTGGCATCTAATTAATGTGAAACTTTCCTTTTAAAATATTTTTTACTCCTGAGGATTACGCAGAGATGTTTGAACGCTAGCTGAAAGATAATAAAATAAAAACTGTAATATAATCTATTTGAGGGAGACAAAAAGAGAATGTGACTCACATTCCCAGAATTCGATGTATCAGTATATATAACGAACATGCCAGCACTATGGTGATGGATGCCTTAAAAAGGTAAAAATTCTTAGAACTGAAAGTGAGAGAAAGATTGTCTCTTCACCCACAAACATACTGGCTGTTATTGCAGGCCCTATAGCCAAGGCAGCTTGTCAAAATCTTTTTGTTCCTAGACAGGTGTCAGGTATTTACCTCCCTTGACAGGTTTGTTTTTATCCAGCTGTGTTATTAGTCAAGAGATGATCTCATGATGGACAGCTGTGAATTTGGATGTATAAGCATCAATTATTAAAGTGATGGGTTTCCTATATA
This sequence comes from Pelochelys cantorii, assembly GCA_032595735.1. Taxonomy (NCBI): domain Eukaryota; kingdom Metazoa; phylum Chordata; order Testudines; family Trionychidae; genus Pelochelys; species Pelochelys cantorii. Next base: position 93,689,542 of record CM064326.1, read on the forward strand.
ACTGAAACTAACTTGTTGCTACAGAATTTTCCATGCCTTGGGGGATGGGGGGGGGCAGTGTAGCTATATTAGATTTTCTTTTCTATAATTTCTCATTTTTTCACTAGGTTTACTGTTGACTAGTCCAGTGAACTTTGACCTAGACCAAAGTCAGAAGTATTTTTTAATTCTGCTCTTCGTCTGGAAGGTCTTCAATACATTATAAAACAAATCATATTGCCACTGAAATAAAAAGTGCTTCAAAATACAATTCCACTTTCCACTCTAAGTATTCCTGTGTCTTTTTCCTTTTGATTGTTCTTCTTTAGATAACATACACAATTCATGAAAAAAGAGGATACTCCTGTCCTCTTAAGTTTTGACTCAGGCAAATCTCCAGTTAAAGTCAAATGGAGATTTCCCTGTGTTAGGACTAAGGGGGCAAAGTCTAAAACTGGGTCCTTGTTAAGAGGAGTATTTGGGGGGTTTCTGTTTTTTTAGATAAAAATTTAGGTAAAACAATTGTCAAATAAAGAAAAGTGTCAAATTTTAGGACTGAACTGAAATTGAAAGGAGCAGCCATCAGACTGTGTATGAAACAGGAAAGGCCTCCTTTTCCCTTGAGTTTCTGATTTTGGACTTTGACTTTCTAAGGAACTCTTCCAAAGAGGTAACTTTATTTGAGCCAAAATAGAAGGTACAGATTATCTTCTATAAAAGGAAGCATACACTATAGCCCAAATGCTTTATTGTTCTGTCTGTCAGTAGCATAAACAGCAAAGGAAGCCAGTTTTGGGGGAATTCCCTGGAGACCTTTTCCACTCAGCTTATCCATAATACTTCTTTCAGTTCTGGGAGAACACTTCATCCAGTGTACTGGGATCCAAAATCTCAGTTTTAACCACCTCATTGTTCAGGTTATTTCATTAGGGATGTAAAAGCTCTGTTTCCAAGTTAGCCAAATCCACATACCAGGATTTAGGGATAGGATGATACCATGATTCCAAATCATTTGGGAACCAACAGCCCTTGAACAAGGTGGGGGAGGTGTGGCTTCATGCTCCCAGAAGGAGCCGGCCTTGGATAGAAGGGGTGGGGCTAGAGGGAAAACATCTGTCACCACTATCTGGACTGTGTCACACTGCCCCCGGCCCCCCAGACTTTAGTGTTGCCTGGAGCACACTTAATGGCACTCCACAGGCAAGTTAAAGTACCTAGGGATCCAGACTCTTTTGAATAGCCAGACCACAGGCAGTTGTCCTCTTTGCCCCCTACGTCAGCAGACATGCACATACGACACTGTTTTGTTGTTGTTTTTGTTGTTTGCTTTGGCTTCTTGCTTCTGTGTGGCTCCCGACTGATTTCTCTATGGGTCACTGGCCCCCAACTGAAAAAAAGTTTCCCACTCCTGCACTACAGTTTATATATTTTTTTCCTACAAACTAGCATTTACACTACTTAAATCTAACTGGTTTAGACATCTACAGACTATGAAAGGATCAATCACTTTGAAGATCATGTAAGAACTGCTTGTATCCTCACCCTACCTATATTTCAATCTTTTCAATTCAGGTTGTTTTCACTTATCTGCACTAGCCTGAAAACACAGTATCCAGCAAGGATACTTTTCACCCTTCCTTACAGTTTAACCTTGCACCCAAATCAGGCAATATTCAAGTTCTTCATTCCCAGAAAAAAATATATGCTACAATGCTTAATCTTATAAATATTTCTGAAAGTTTGTTTTTGTTTGTTTGTTTGTTTGTTTGTCCCGAAAGATCTCCGAAACAGTAAGAGCTAGAAACACCAAATTTTGCACGGATACTACTGATTTCCTAACTTAAATAACTGAATTGGTTAGATCTCAACATCTGTTCCCCTGGTTCCCCCAGAACCCCAATTGGGACCGCTGATAATTCCAAAAGATCTCCAAAATGGAAGATCTCTGAATCAGTAAGAGCTAGAAACACCAAATTTTGCCCGGTTACTACTGATTTCCTAACTTAAATAACTGGATTGGTTATATCTTGAAGTCGGTTCCCCCAGTTCCCCCAGAACCCCAATTGGGCCCACTGATAATTGCAAAAGATTTCTGAAACGGTAAGAGCTAGAAACACAACATTTTGCACGGATACTCCTGATTTCCTAACTTAAATCACTGGATTGGTTATATCTCAAAATCGGTTCCCCCAGAGCCCCAATTGGGCCCACTGATAATTAGCTTTTAGTAGCGCCTGCTCATAAGCATTTGCTGGACTCTTCTGTTAAGCGCGTCATATAAACTACAACTACGAGATCCTGGAGGATAAAGTATGTGAGCACCTGCAGCACAATCAAGGGAAAGCCCATGGGGGAGAGCTGCAGTGGGGCAGAGAATCAGCAACCTCCCCTATACTAGGACACCAGCAGGTCTCCAGGACAGACCCAAATGTGGCTGATGCTGGCTGGGGTCTAGCCTTACTAATTGTGGCTGGGAAAAGCCTCCAGCTATCACAGCCTCTCAACATCTTCCCACAGCCGGGTTCTGACTGAACCCCTTCTGGAAATTAAAGTTGCTTCCCTCCCCCCACACCCAAATGAGCCATCCCACTACTCGCCTTCTTTTGGGCTGCGTGCATTCTCCTGGCAGGGCTGTGTGCGTTATCAGCAAGTGCCACGGGCATTATGCACTTTGCAGGATTCAGCTCACAGTACAAAGAGGAGGTGGGTAGGAGGACAAGGTTTTGATCACCGTGGAGCCTGAAGAGGACACTCTACACTCAGAACAGCCTATTCTGATTAGAACAGGTACATTCAGGTGCTGCATGTTCTGATCATCTAGATATCACTCATTGCACCTGGCCTGAAGGTCTTTCACTTTGTTTGATCAATGCAACCGGTCCAGCTGCCTCTAGGAAGTCCATTCAGGTTGCCCCATGGAGCGTGCACTGAAGGCACTCTGGGAGTGGCTACTTGGGGAGCAGTGATTTGCTGCTGCTGCAGAGCCCAGGAGACATCCCCTCCATTTCTCAGGGCTTCTGGCAAGGAGGCTGCAGGCATTGGCTTGCATAGAGTCTTTAAGGGAAGATGGGCCTTTCTGATTTGTGAGGATTGAGAAAAGAGACCTTATGGGATTTGTCGTTTTGTAGGCACATCACTAGCTATGTTAATTTCTTCAAGTAATATATCAGAGAAAAGTATTTCCAATGCAATATGCTATGTTAATGTCATTGACGTAGATCATTCATCACACCTTTTACTATATTACTATAAATAACTACATCCCTAGTTATTTTTCTTGCTCTTGTGGGAGGTGGGGGAGAGAAATCACTTAAATTTATGTTTGGGTAACCTTCTTGCATTGTATGTATCCCTGATGCTATGGAAAAACACACAATTCTATCTATTGTAGGGTACATTTGAGGAAGGTGTACAGTCATAAAGCCTATTAATGTTATCAGAATAAGGTGTCCAAATCTTCATGAATCATGAAGGTACTTTTTATCTGTGGATTCTGTCCATGTTCCTTCCTCTCAGTGATGAATTTACCTGTCAAACCACTGAATTCTACCACTGAAAATTATGTCCAGAATAAAACTAAGGGTTGCCTGTCTTCACTTATCTTGAGATCAACACTCTGGAGATTGACCTCCTGGGGTTCAATTTAGTGAATATAGTAAGGACCCACTAAATCAACCACTGATGGCATCCCTTTGATCCTGTACTCCATCATGTCATGAGAGGTAAGGGAAGTCAATGATAGAGTTTCTCCCATGGAGGCTCCCACAGTGGGGATTCTACAAAAATTCAATCTAAGATACGTTGACTCCAGCTACACTAATTCTTGTACCTGGAGTTGTGTATCTTAAGTCAACTTACTCTGGTAGTGCAAACCTGGACAAAAAAATAACTCAAGCTGTAAGTCTTATACTTCAGCTGTAAAGTTGTTCTAATTCACGCTCTTGAATTACCAAAGGAAGATTAATATAATATTTCTTATGTTAAAAAAATCAGATTTTATTCACTATAGAAATCTTTTTCTTTCCTAATTTTCCTTCCTTTGTAGTCTGATATTGAAAGAAAAGAAAAGAAAAGAAAAGAAAAGAAAAAGAAAAGAAAAGAAAGAATGAAACAGTTTATTTTAAAAAGGCATTTTGATGGCTCATGCTTTATAAAAATAATATAACTTTGCAAATAGATGATAAATATTTATAATAGTATCACTGCAACTTATACTATCTTGACTCTGTCACTCTCGTAGGCTGCATCTAGACTGGCATGATTTTCCGCAAATGCTTTTAATGGAAAAGTTTTTCCGTTAAAAGCATTTGCGGAAAAGAGCATCTAGATTGGCATGGACGCTTTTGCGCAAAAGCACTTTTTGCGGAAAAGCGTCCGTGCCACTCTAGACGCGGTTTTGCGCAAGAAAGCCCCGATCGCCATTTTCGCCATCGGGGCTTTTTTGAGCAAACCAGTCCTCCCCTGTCTACACTGGCCCTCTTGCGCAAATACATTTACACAAGAGGGCTTTTTCCCGAATGGGAGCATCATAGTATTTGCGCAAGAACACTGATGATCATACATTAGATCGTCAGTGTTCTTGCGCAAATTCAAGCAGCCAGTCTAGACAGCTGGCAAGTTTTTGCGCAAAAGCAGCTGCTTTTGCGGAAAAACTTGCCAGTCTAGACACAGCCACATTGTATATATCTGTCCCCTCTTCCTATATAAGTAAATAACTTGTTCTATTTTTTTTCCTTTAAGAAATGGACTGTTTACAGAGAAACTAATGTGATAAAGCCATATTGACTTCAATGGGAGCTATGGATGCTCAGTTAAAGAGCTAATAGAAAAAATACAATATACAAAAATACAGTGAAAAAATGTTCCGTGAACACTTGGTTTCATTTTTCTACCAGCACCACTCAGCAGGACTCTGAAAATCAGACTGTTAGTTTCTAAGAAATGGATCAGATCCTGAATATAGACATCTGCAAAGGAACAACAATATATAGAATTCCTTACACTAATTTGGAAGAGGGACTGCTACTAATCAAGTGGCATAATCTCTGACAATCTTCAATTCCTGTAGCTGTCTCTCCTCTGGAGTTTTATATGGGATCAGGGCTATATGGTATCTGAGGCAAAGGTCAAATACAATATCTGTCTGCTATCTGCTGTGCAATACTTTTCAGTTTAATCAGATTTCCATCCAAAATTCCTAGAGGAAATTATTATGTTTATTTCTTTTTGGTTTTCACCGCAACAACTACTGATCTTGAATGGAACTCACCCAATGGCAGGAAAGTTTGTATATGAAATGTGTATCAATATGCTAGAGGACATTTGGGACCCGCAAAGAATAAAGAGTTGTAATCATCCATTCAGGATAATTCCTGTAATTGTACCTAGGTTGTCCCTTCCTTGAAGATACTTTATAATAGAATATTTGGGAGGCCTTAGTTCTTGCATATCCTACCAGATTTTAAACTTGTTATTTACAAGAAAAAGGTTATCAAGTAAACTTTCCAGAAAAATAATTTTCAAGGAATTTTCCTTATTCCGCAGCCCCCTCTTATGTGACTTCATGGCAAGACCAATACAAACCATATACTTTTGTTCCTGAAATTAATGCTGTTCTTTAGTATCAATAACTTGTCTGTAATATATCTATAAATGCTGTATCCTGTGGGAAAATGCTCTGAAGGAGACATTGGTATCATTAGGAAACACTTCGTGATGAGTGACATTATATGGCATCAGAAAATATTTTGTGGGATTATTTTAATCATGGGAAGAACATATGTTGTGCATAAACACAGAATGGTATATGCTGATGATGTCATGAGAATGGTCAGGTTGCTTACATGCAGGGTTCAAGCTGACAGAATAGGATTGTTTATGAGCAACATATAAGATATCATCTTGTAAACTGGATTATATAAGGGCAGAACAGTAAGAACATAATATACTAGTGGCATGTTTTTTGAGAAGACAATTGCTTTAACATACATTTTATTATTTATTTCAGAAGTTTTGTGTTGTAAATTTTGATATTTAAAAAAATGTGATTCCTGATATAATGGGCATCTTTTGAAAATCACATTATAGCCCTGTTCAAGTCTACTCAGTAACTCAAATTACAAAGAACTATTAGCAAAGTAGGTATATATTCAAGTTGTTTGGATTTAACTTCAATGGGAGTTCAACATTCAACGTTGTTGTACTATGAGAAAAAAATTAATATTTTAAAACTTCTAAATTGTAATAACACAGTGTTCTTGTGTACTTTTTTAACATTAAAATGAAGCATCTCTTTTAATAATACATGAAAAAAATGCAGACAAGAAAATTTCGTAATTCTTTAACTCTCATCTCTACTGTCATCAATCGTTAAAGGTGATAGTTATGTATGGATTTGAACTAAATCCTGTAATTTGAAAAGTAACAATATAATTTAATATTACTGTTTATTTTATAAATCAGTAACCCAATAATGATTTTTATGGGAAAAATAACAAATACATTCTATACTAGGGGAAAAATTCATCACATTTGTCATCTTTCTTGGTATGTCCAGAACTCCTTTTGGGTTTTTAAATCCTATATCAAGGATTGCCTCTCCTACCCAATATTCTGAAGCAGATGGTATAATACTCTGAAAACAACCAAACAATTCACCAAAAAATAAAAGGAAATAGATTAGGACAATTTCTTGGCCATTTTGTTTACCCGTTAACAATACTTCCTATAATAGAGTACTGTTTGAGAGAAGTAGTAATCTCTATCAGCAAGAACAACAAGGAGTCTGGTGACACCTTAAAGACCAATAATTTCATTGTGGTATAAATTTTTGCAAGTTGAAACTTACTTCATAGATTCATGAAGTGAAAAAATGTGATTGCACTGTGGATGTAAGTGAAGTTTTTTTGGAAAAATGACTTTTTTCCAAAAAAACTGCAGTGTGGACATACTCACAAAGACCTAACAGTGGCCAGTTATGATATAATATTGAGACAGAAACAAGATTTTAAGGGCAGTACACTGTTTCCTGATATCAAATAGTAGGACGAACAAGTTAAAACGTGTGTTGGAAACTCAAAATAAATTATCCACTCGTGGTTTTCCCAAGAGCCCAATTCTTTTAGCTATCCATGGTTCAGAACTGCGGATTGTGCCTGACTACAGCTGAGGTGTGGGAGAGGATAGGCATGCACAAAGGGCATGTGGAAAGAAAGAGAGCCTATGGCCTACACCCATTTCTCATAATTTGATTCCCTCATGGTTGTTTCTATGCAGCTTTGGAGGGGACCTAAAGGAAGTTTATACTATGCTAGGTGTCCCCACACTTTTCTGATAAGTATTAAAAGAATTCTACACAGGGGACTCTTTGCATATGCAGATCAGCAATGTGACACAAAAGTCACCTAAAGCATGAAAATCCAAATTCTTCTCTGGTGTAACAGCACAGAATTTGGTGTAGTTATTCTTAGGTTGAATTTGACCTAGAGTGTTTAGCAACATGTCTTAGTTGACAGAATTAGTGAATGAGACAGGGATAAAATCTATGAGTTCGGATTCATCTATGAGGATGAAATGCAGATTCCATTTAAGTCAGTGGGAATTTTGGCATTGACTTCCATGTGGCCAGAATTTTAAGTCTTATTCTTTTTCTATATGTAATAGGCAAAAGTCCCTCCCTAAATTTTCATTTTTCTGGCTTTTATAGAATTAAGCTAAATCCGTATTGTTACATAAATATAGCTTTCTCTAAAATATTCATCCTGGTCCATGCATCAGAGTAACCTGTTATTAAAAAAAAAAAAAAGACTTTACCCCAGGTTGGTTGTGCTCATGTGTTTTTTCTGCAATCAGTGTTGTTATTCATGGCAAGAATCTGAGAGGATCTACCACACAAAAATAAAATCTTGACCTGAGTCATAATATTTCTGAAGAAGAGTGATGAGCAAGTTGCCAAATGTACCACGGTGATGTTCCCATGTCAAAACATGAACTGACTGAAGATGGTAGATATATTTGATGGCACGAAAGTGATAAATAGAAATAAACACATGACTCAGCATATAGTTAGCAATAAAAATCAACAATACAATATAACTATAGGGATAATATCAAACATTTATGTTGATTTCATCATAGAATTTTGAGATATAATACTAATCATTCTAACTTTACTTTACATTTTTAAAAATTTAGGCTTATTATATACAGCATATATCATACATTTTGAAAAAGCACTTTATTTATAATGATAATCAAATACATTACTGTATGGTTTATTATTGTCAAACATGCTGCCCCATTTAGCCCTTCTCTTTGGATAAGATGAGAATAGCTCAGACTGTGCACCAACATTTTCTGATCTAGAACTTGCTTGAGGCTTAGTTCCTAAGTATTTTAGCACTTTTCATTCCCTTTGAGCAGAACGGTATTGTTCTGACAGAGTGAAATCCATAATTGTTTCTGATTGTTGAATGCATGATATTTTATAGCTGTGCTTGTATATGATAGAGACTTGGCCTGTACTGAGACGGCACTCAGTACGCTGAGGGAGGAAAGGAAGGAGTACACAATACAGAACCAGAATAGGGGAATGAATTGTAAAAAGAGCCACAATGAAACCTCAGCTTCCCTCTGTTCAATGGGAGAAGTAAGCTGTCTGAGCCGTCTTTGTAGTGCAGGTTACTTCCCCCTGTGTAGTAGCTTACCTGCACTGCCCAGTACAATCAGGGAGGTAAGGGAGGACCCTACATTCAACCAGGTTCCTACCCCTCCTTGATCACATGACTGGGAGGGAATATTTCCTGACAGTGTTTACTCTCCTGTTTTCTCTCACAATTATCCAAGAGGAGGACAGTAAGGGAATTTTTTCTGACCCATTAAAACCCTACACTAGCATGTAGCAAAGTCACAATTTGTCTCAGTATTAGTCTATTAAACGTGATCTGAAAATCACAGTTTCTGTTAAGATATCTTTCTCTCCTGACTATTAACATAAATAATGCTGACGGTAGCAGCTGCACAAAAAGTACCCTCTGCCCATTTTCCCCAGCCTACCCAAATACCAACAACATTTTCCTGGGGGTGCTGTACATTGATTGATAATCATCAATCAGAACCAAATCTGGAATAAGAACGTTTGGATTGCCCATTTCCTATTCTAATCCTTAACGTGCACAGAAAACCCACTACTCAACTTTACCATGTACAGATTCACACACATGAGTAATCCCACTCAAATCAAAAGGACTATTCATATGTTTAGAGGAATTTGGTGTCAGTTAAGACATTTCCCTTAAAATGAGTGTTCAGTGGAAAATTTAATGATAATAATTTGGCAATTTTTTTTCAGTTTTCTTTAAAAAAATGGTGGTAGTTCTATCTGTATTGAAATATTTATATTGGCTGAACAGACTCTAAATAGATAGTTTTAAGTTGTTCCAACATTACACTGCAATTGCCTGTTTTGGCACATTCACTTACGGGAATTGTTTAGAGGTCTGATGCCTCCTGTCTTCTGTGACTGAGCATTCTGCCTGGCCAGACTAGATCCTCCATGATGAAACATAGTTTGCTCTCTAACAGGCATGTGCATTATGGTTGCGGGTGCATCACAAGAGATATAATAATGCCTGGGAGACCAGCTCATAGGAAAATAGAAGCATTAATGAAAGGCACTTTAATGTTGAATTGACTTGAAACAAAGTATTTCAGGTTAATTTCAGCAAATTGAAGACCAACATTGTGACTCAAACGAACACATTTTTTCATTTCAATCGAGAACAGCAAAATGAAAGTTTCTCTGAAAATATTATATTTCAACTTTTTATTGCTCCTGAGGCAAAAACTAAGACTGCAATGCTGAAATTTCTCACATGATGGAAATTCCAGCTTCTCCTCATCTCTAGGGCCCTGTCAATTTTGTTCAATTTTACAGTGAAAAGATTTTCAAAATAATACATTACATTATTTCACTTATTTAAATCTAAAATGTCTCGGTGTTGTAACTGTAGGAGTCCTGATGCAAAAAGGAGTGGTGGGTTATTGTGGAGGGAGTTACAATAGTTCTGCTTCTCTGAACTGCTGCTAGTGGCAGTGCTGCCTTCAAACCTGGGCAATTGGGGCAAATTGCATATCTCATTTCGATTCTATTTCAAAATAGCATATTTTGTCATTTGGCGCTAACTTCCGAGCACCAAATTTTGAAATAAAGTGCTATTCTGAAATGTCCCTTACTACTCTCAGAATGAGGTTTACAGAGACATCAGAATAGCAAGACTGAAATAACGGGCTTGCTGTGAAGAGAAGGTGTAGTGTTGATGCAGCCTCAGAAAGCAGCAGCTGCTGCTCAGAAGCTCTACTCAGAAAGCAGAGCCACTACCAGCAGCAGCGCAGAAATAAGGATGGTGTATGGTATTGTCACTCTTTCTGTGTGGCTGCCTGCAGAGCTGTGTCTTTAGTCAGTAGCCACCATTTTCTTGTGGTGTTGCTCAGAAGCCCTGATCAGAAAGCAGAGCCACCACCAGCAGCAGCACAGAAACAGTGGTGGCATGGTATGGTATTGACTCCCTTACTTCTGTGCTGCTGTCAGCAGGGTGCTACCTTCAGAGCTGGGCACCTAGCTAACAGATGCTGCTGCTCTGTGGTTACCCAGGTCTGAAGACAGAGAAGAAGTAAGGGTGGCAATACTACAACCCCCCTAAAATAACCTTGTGATCCCCCTACAGCTACCTTTTGGGTCAGGACCATACATTTTTGAGAACCACTGGTGTGCTCTGTGAAATCTTATAGGATAAAAGCACACAAAAGACCAGATTTCATGGTCTGCGAAGTGTTTTCCATGGCCATGGATTTGATAGGGTCCTACTCATGTCTATGAAAATTAAATATGTTTGGTACTTGTTTTCAATACCAGGGCTCTATTCTGAAAAATTAAGTCTGCTAATGGCACTGTTTATGGTCAGTCAAATTTTCCATGTATTGGAATACACCAACAGCAACATTTATTAAACAGAGAACAGTTATTTACTATATGTCCTCTCCAGCAGTAAGGCCTTGTCTGAGTGAACATAATTTAGAGATCCAGGTGATCTCAGAATGACTTGTCTTGAATATCTTTTGAATAACGAATCACCTTAAAAAGTCACCTTAAATAGCACTCAAGTTAAGAACATTTCTTAAGGTTGTGTGAGTTAATGCCTTTTATTGGACTAGTAATTTATGTTGGTGAATGAGACAGGCTTTTGAGCTCCACAAAGCTTTTCAGGTTTGGAACAGGGAATCAGAGAGTCACTGCTAAATACAAGATGGGATAGATTGTTTATAATAAGGGATAACACATGTTCCAGGAGATCATTTAAGATGAAGTGATCAATTCAGTATTGCAGACACAGAGTAAAGGGTTAGTGGCTACAAACCAGTGTCTCTGTTGAATCCCTGACTTTTAGAGTCTAGAGGAATTATAAATTTAAGCTCCCAGGTGCATCTTGTGAAAGTGGTGTTCAGTGGTTTTGGTTCTGGACAAGGACTGCTAGGTCAGATATGGAGTAATTGCTTTGTTAAAAGTGTTCACACATGGATGGTAGGATTCTATCGCCTTTTATCATTTTTCTCTCTATAAGTTCATTCGAGACTGTAGGGATTGTTTGGCTTCACTCGCATAATTTTTGTTGGGCATTTGGTGCTCTGGATGAAGTACTCTGCATGTTATGATAGCCATGTGTTGGATACATTGATTTTAAAATGTGAGTAGTGGGTATTGATCATCATTGCAGTCGACATATGGCATCTAGTTTTGCATCTGTTGTCAGAGGGTGTGATATTGCTTTGAGTTGATTTGACTTAGTCTGAGGAGAGCTAGGTGAGAATGGGGTAAAGGGTAGATTTAAAGCCAGAAAAGGGGGTTCAGGAAATATTTTTTTGAAGACGTACCCCTCATCTTCAGCCCCACCCCAGAACAATGATTCAAATGAAGAAAAAAATAGTTGAGGACCCAAGCAATGCTGGGTAAAACTTCTGGTATTCAACATATTGGGGAAAGTTCCTTCCCAAAGACTGTGGTAACAGACATCTGAAACAATTCTACTGTTACGAGTGGCAGAACATGCTCCTCCCCCAACCCTCACAGTTCCAAAATTATGGAATTCTCTTATGACTTAGACCATTGAGTTTGTCAGTTCTCACAGCCTGTTGAAAGGCCCAATTTTTTCCTTTTTTAAAAAAAGAGATGGGTATTGTCTATAGATACATAGTGATGCTATAAGGCTTTTTGTGTGTAGTTCTTGTTGGTTTGATGTTGTTACTGTGTTGTTTGATTTAATCCTGGGTAACTGAAGAGTCTATTTGATTAGTGAATTTTTAAAAGATGGTGAAGGGTGCCCTAAGTGTTGAATGGGTGCTCTGTTACTGTAGTTTAGTAAAATTCTAAATAAATTGACAGCTAGAATGTCCCAGTAAGTGGAAACTAGCTGACAATATCAGTCCATTTGGGCTTCTCTCAAGCACTGAGGAAAAGGAAGCCCTACGGTAAGAATTCTAGGTAGTTAAAGTAAATTAGCTGGAAAGGTGTTCACATACTTTCCTTGGTGTGCATAAATGCAAAACGTCTTGGTAAAGGAATTGTTCAGCTCTTTTAGAACACTGCTCTTGCAAACCATTTTTTCTATATAGGTTTTATTTTCTTCATCTACCTACCAGTCTGAAACATCAACTTAAAATGTCTGTACCTATCATAAAGGTAAATGTTGTCCAAAATGATTTTTAAAATACTTTCACAGGAGTCTAAATATAAACTACATATAAGTGTAAAGTGAAGTGTCAGGGAAAGAAATACAAGAATTAGGTAGACGAATATATAAAAGTTTCCTTTCTCTTGCAGAGAAGAGTTTGAAAGTTGGCAAGGAACCATTCTTCAGTTCATGGAGGTAATTTGTCATGGGAATTTCAGAGGGATCTGCTGCTAGAGATAAACTACATTGCTGAGTAGTGTACCACAGAATATGACTAAGAGAAGATCAGAAGAAGAAAAAAAAGAAAAGTGCAAAAAGAGTAAGAATTAATGAAAACTCTAAAGGAAAAAGAATTAATTTTAGACAGAATGCTTTTTTTTCTGATGGAATTTTAACATTATTTATACAACTATATAGAGATTAATAAAATGACTATGCTTAATACTTACCATTTATAAAAATGTTTTACAGCAATCATTTTAAAATAAAGTGTTTTATTAAAAGTTTCTCTGATTCCAGCATTTCTGGACCCAAACCTCAAATCATTCTCAAGATAATTACTCCAATTTATAAAGAGGGAGGAGGGAATGAAGGAAAATCTCATTTGAGAAATGGATTTTAAAGTTGTGCCCTCTCCTTTCTGAATCCACTTTAATGACTAATATAAGGAGTCTTTCTAGAATGTATATAATCAACTCAACAGAGTGAAGCACCACTCAGGATATGTCTACACTGCAGAGTTTTTTTGGAAAAACATCTGTTTTTCTGAAAAAACTTCACTTATGTCCACATTGCTATCGCTTTCTTTTGAAAAAAAATCAAAAAAACAGAGGGGTTTTCCAACATTCGTAAACCTCTTTCTATGAGGAAGAAGCCTTTTTCTGAAAGAGCTCTTTCAGTAAAAGGCGCATGTGGATGGGGAAGAGGGAGTTCTTTCAAAAGAAGAGGAAAAAGCACAGGTGCCCTGGTGGCCACTCTGTCCATAGTAATCACAGCTTAAATGTGAGAGAATGTCCATTCAATGTGGATGCTATCTTTTGAAAAAGCAGATCACTTTTTCAATGTACTTAGGCAGTGTGGACACTCTCTTTTGGAAGAAATTTTTCCAGAAGATCTCTTCCGGATAAGCTTCTTCCGAAAGAAGCCTGCAGTCTAGACATAGCCTCACAGTCAGATTCCTTTACTAATCAAGAATGTTACCCCCCAAGAGACCTTACTGAAAACCATGAGACCACTCCTGGTTCTATCTATGAAAATAAGGGTATCCAAATTGAATATAGTACAGTAAGAATCCTGAGTTATTTTAATGGAGTTCAAAGAATTTTTGCATGGCTTATAGTGAAATTTCATATGTAGTCAAGGCTATTGTGGAGAAGCTAAATGAATTACATGTATGCTTGCCTTCTAGCTGACTGCCACATTTGAGGTCAAGAAGGAATTTTTCCCCATGAGAGATAGAAAGAGAGCCTAGCATTTTTTTGCCTACCACTGCAACATGGGTCATGGGTCACTTGCATGTCTGAACTAGTGTAAAAGATTGATCCTCTGAAACTTGAACTCATTAGATCATGATCTGAGGGCTTTAGTAACTTAGCCAGAAGTTATAGTCTATTATAGGAGTAGGTGGGCAAGGTTCCATTGCCTGCAATGTGCTGGAAGTCAGATTAGATTATCATAATAGTCCACATGTTTTAAGTCTGTGACTCTATAAATTCTTTGTTTTGATCTTCACTGTAGAATGGGGCAGGGAACCTCTGGCCCACTGGCCACACACTGTTCATCAGGGATAGCCACTGGTGGGCTGCCAGATAGTGTGTTTACCTGAGCATTCACAGGCATAGAACTCTGTGGCTACCAATGGCTGTAGTTTGCCATTCCTGACCAATGGGAGCTGTAGGAAGTTATGTGGGCTGGGCCATCACTTCCTACAGTTTCCATTGGCTGGGAACAGTGAACTGCAACCCCAGGGAGCCACAGGGTTCTGTGCCTGTGGATGCTCAGGTAAACACAAAGTAGACCCTCATGTACACAAACTGTCTGGTGTCTTGCCAGTGGCTAACCTTGGCACACGGTGTGCAGCCCAAAGGCTCGATGTTCTCCATCCCTGCTGTAGAGGATATAAGGGAGATTTCCACACCAGACCCATTCTTTTTAAGTGACACATCCGAGGAACTGTCCTAGATTGATATATCAGTAGAGGAGGTTTTAGAACAAATTGATAGATTAAACAGTAATAAGTCACCAGGAGCAGATCATATTAATCCAAGAGTTCTGAAGGAAGTAAAATATGAAATTGGAGAACTACTAACTGTGTTATATAATCTATCACTTAAATCAGTCTCTGTGCCAGATGAATAGGAGATGGCAAATGTGACACTCAATTTTTTTTAAAAAAGCATCTGGATGTGATCCTGGCAATTTGAGGCTAGTAATCCTAACTTTTTGCCAAATTGGTTGAAACTATAGTCAAAAACAGAGTTATGATAGAATCACAGAACTGGAAGGAACCTCAAGATTTCATTTAGTCCTGTGCCCTACAGTTAGGGGAGGACTAAGTATTATCTAAACCATCCTTGACAAGTGTTTATCTTAAAATTTCCAATGAGAAAAATACCACAAATTCCCTAGACAATTTATTGCAGTGCTTCACTACCTGGACACATAACATTTTTTTTCCTAATGTCCAATCTAACAAGCCCATGCTGAAATTTAAGCCCAGGAGTCTTTAACTATCCCCGGATGCTAAGAGGAATAATTTACTTTCCTCCTCCTTGTAACAATGTTTTATGTACTTATGTCCCCTCTCACTTTTCTCTAAACAAACCCAATTTTACCAATCTTCCCTCATAGGTAATGTTTTCTAGACTTTTTACAGTTTTTACAGTTACAGACTAACATGGCTACCCCTTTGAGAATCATTTTAGTTTTCCTCTTGAGTTTTTTTGTTATTTTCCCACATATTTTCTAAAATGTGGCTCCCAGAACTGGACGCAATATTTCAGCTGAGGTCTAATTAACATGGAGTAGAACAAAATAATTACTTCTTGTGTCTTGCCTAAGACACTCCTTCTAATATATTCCAGAATGATATTTGATCTTTTTTGACCTTCCATTTTGATTGTGCATTACTGATAACTACTCTATGGATGCATCTACACTGCAGCATTATTTTGAGAAAACTAGCACATTTATCATGAAATCTGTAAACTTCATTCTATGAGGAATAACGCCTACTCTGAAATAGCTATTTCAAAATAAGGCGTGTATAGGCACTCTGCTGCTATTTCGAAAAAGCCCCTCACCAGGGCCATTCTAAGTTATTCCTCCCCAGTGCCTCCTGGTGCTCTAAACTGAGATAGCACATCTACATTAGGGACGCTTGCCTTGGACTAATTTTGAGGCTTCCCTGCAGTGTATATGTGCTATTTCAAAATAAGATATTTTCCAGCTGGTTATGCAGCCACCTAATTGTAGTTCCATTTCAGTTGTGTTTCTCTAGTTTGTTTATGAGAAGTTCATGCAAGAATGTATCCAAAGCTTAAGTAAAAGCAAGCTATACCACATCTACTACTTCTTCCCAACCCACAATGCTTGTTATCCTGTCAAAGAAAGCTGTATGTTTGGTTGAAATGATAAACTTGATAATCCACGCTGACTGTTACTTTACACCTTACATTCGTCTATGTATTTGGTAATTGATTGCTTACTTATTTGATCCATTATCTTTCCAGGTACTGAGGTTAAGTTGATGGGTCCATAATTTCCTGAGTTGTCATTATTTCCCTTTTTGTAGATTGGCATTATATTTCTCCCTTTCCAGTTGTAAATAATCTTTTCTGTCACACACATACATTAACATGATTTGTTGGGAAAGAGTCAAAACAGCTTTAGAAAAGGGAAACAATGCCTCACCAACCTCTATCAGGATTATTTGAGGTCAACAAATATGTAGTCAAGGCCAGGGTGAGCCAGTGGATATAAATAGACTTGGAATCTAAGAAAGCCTTTCACAAAGGTCCTTCACAAAGGTTCTTAGGATAAGTAATCACCGGAAGCAGGAAGATGCTTTTATGTATCAATTATTGGTTAAAAGATAGAAAATAAAGGGTAGAAATAAATGATCGTTCTGCAAAATTGAGAGAAATAAATAGCAGGGTCCTCTGGGCATCTGTACTGGAACAGGGCTATTCAACATATTCATAAATGAGTTGGAAAAAGGAGTGAACAGTGGAATGGCAAATTTTGAAGTTAAGAACATAAGAATGGCCATAGTGGGTCAGACCAAAGGTCCATCTAGCCCAGTATCCTGTCTGCCGATAGTGGCCAGTGCCAGGTGCCCCAGAGGGGGTTGACAGAATACAATGATCAAGCAATTTGTCTCCTGCTATCCTTTTCCAGCCTTTGACAAACAGAGGCTAGGGACACCATTCCTTACCCTCTGGCTAATAGCCTTTAATGGATCTAATCTCCATGAATTTATCTAGCTCTTTTTTAAACTCTGTTGTAGTCCTAGCCTTCATAGCCTCCTCTGGCAAGGAGTTCCACAGGTTGACTGTGCGCTGTGTGAAGAAGAACTTTCTTTTATTAGTTTTAAACCTGCTACCCATTAATTTTATTTATTTATTTATTGGTGTCTTCTAGTTCTTATATTATGGGAACAAGTAAATAACTTTTCTTTATTCAGCCTCTCCATACCACTCATGATTTTATATACCTCTATCATATCCCCCCTCAGTCTTCTCTTTTCTAAACTGAAAAGTCCCAGTCTCTTTAGCCTCTCCTCATATCATGTAAGTTGATAGTTAAGACCAAAACAAGCTATGAAGAGCTACTGAGGGATTTCACAGAACTGGGTGATTGATCAACAAAATGGCAGATAAAATTCAAAGTTGATAAATGCAAAGTGATATACATCTGAAAACAGAATCCTAAATATATACACAAAATGATAGGATATAAATTAGCAATTATCTCTCAATAAAGAGGTCTTTATGTGGATAATTCTCTGAAAAACTTAACAGAATGACAGGAATTATGTGAAAAGGGATACATAATAAAACAGGAAATATCATAATCCCACTCTGTAAATCCATGGCACACCCACATCATAAATACTACAAGCAGTTCTAGTCACTTAGAAATGAAGACGATACAGAGAAGGACAACAAAAATAATTAAGTACATTGAGATATTAAAAAGATGGGACAATTTCATTTAGAAAAGAGATATCTGAGGGGGGGATATGATAGAGGTCTACAAAACCATGAATGGTATGGAGAAAGAAAATATGGAAATGTTATTTACCCCTTCACATAACACAATAATCAGGGGTAACCCATTAACGTTAATAAAAAGTATGTTTAAAATGAACAAAAAGAAGTATCTATTGACAAATGAACAGTTAGTCTGTGGAAGTCATTGCCAGGGGATTGTGAAGGTCAGAAGTTCAATTGGGATAAAAAATAATTTGATAAGCTCATAGATGATAGGTCCATGAATGGCTGTTAACCAAGATAGTCAGGTATGCATCACTGTGTTTCCTTAAGCCTCTAATTGTCAGAATCTGGGACTGGGTAACAAAGGGTGAATTACAAAATAATTGCCCTATTCTGTGCATTCCCTCTGAAGCATCTGACATTGGCTACTGCCAGAAGAGAGGATACTGGACTAGATGGATCATTGATCTGATCCAGAATGGCCATTCTTATGTTCTTAAGAATTTCAGAACTGTTGATTTCCATTTGCTAGAAAGGCAGACAGTTTCACACCACTTACAGTGCTGTTTCATTTTAGTACACATTTTTTGCAAGAAAAAATGGACTTTGACATAGTAGTGAAGTTGTGAGGAGACTCTGCTTCAATGATGTCTTCAATAGGGGCTTCTATTATGTATACAGAGTTCTCAGTACAGGTAGGGACTGAATTCTTCCTTCTTCCAGATATATATAATCCTATGTTAAGACTTCTGCTGTGTCAGCACTGAGGGATAAAAAAAACCAAGGATTAGCACAATTTGAGTTAGTAGCCTAGTTTGTTAACCTAGGGCGGGAGCACCTACACTCATCTATAACCCCAATCTCTCTGAGATCTCCTATAGAGCATCTACATAGCAGCATTTTGGCATAATGGCCATTATTCTGAAATAACAATGTGAGAGTCTATACAACAATTGTGTTATTTTGAAATAAATTTGAAATAATGGACAGCTTATGCTGACTTCTGTAAACCTCATTCCACAAGGAGGAGCCTTCCTGGGGCTCCATATCAAGGTAGCACATTCACATTAGGGAAGCCTGCCTCAGGCTAATTTTGAGTCTTCCCTGTAGTGTAGATGTGCAATTCTGAAATAAGCTATTTTGGAGTGTTTCTTCCAGAATAGCTTATTTCAAAATAAGCATGCAGTGTAGATGTACTCTTTCTGCCCATTCACAATGAGGCAGCTCTACCTCTTTATTCATGATGCAATGTGGGAAAATTTGACTATACACCAAAGTTGAAAGAGTTGTTTGGTCCATGGAATTGTGAAATACTTTTGGGGGACACGCAGAGCACAAGTCTAGTGGGTCTGCATCTACATTGCAAAGCAATAGGGCTTAAACCCTTGTTTACAGCGTGACTCAGGCACTGATCCTCTACCTCTGTGAACTCCTGGATCCTTGGTCCAAGTCCTGGATGAGTGTGACGTGTGTGTAGGTGGAAAGGGAGGTTGTCTTGAGTCTGAATTCAAATCTTAAGTTTATAGTGTTCTGTAGACATACCCAGGGAATGCTGGGTTGAGTAGGGCAAAAACCTCATCCTGCTCAGAGAACTCCCACTAGCCAATCATTCTGGTGGAGAGGTTATTGCTATCACCACTTAATAAGGTACAGGATAAAAGAGTCACAACATGCTTTATTCTAGCCCTGATGAGAAAGATGGAGTATATTAAATGGTGGCAGCTAATTTCATTTACCTCATCTAAGATTTTTTCCCAGCATCTTGGTGTGTAAGTTACTCTAAATTTGACTTATTTGCACATGCCCAGAGTATGTGTAAATAGATCTAGTGGACACTAGCCAAGTAGACAGGATGAGAGTAAATAAATCTACGATATTAGCTTTAGTATATAGGCTTGTATAATTATTTAAATGTAATTTTGAGATGTGGCCCTTTATCCTATTATTTAAAATTGCTAAATGTGTAAAAAGTTTTAATGTGTGTATTTGCCACATGACAAGAAGAAGACATAAGGTAAAACATGCACATGCTATTTATTAATACAGTACATCTAGAGCTCTGAAGAAGAATTTCTGAAAATATGAAAGAAAGATTTTCCCTCTGGTCCTTTATTGCCCATATTCCAGAGATATGAAAGAAAGAGCCTAATTAAATAAAATTTATACACATCTATCTTCATGTAGGAGACTTTTATTCACAAGGAAAACTTTACATAAAACTATTGAATGAAGTATCAGAATAATTTGCTTTAGAATTGCCTAGCAACACATCATCAATATATTGTAAGAAGAAATTTAATGGGATAAAGAACCTCTCATTTCTAGGTCACCAGCTGAGAGTGAGCCCAGGATGGTAAAGACTTTAACTGACATACATAATGTAACAAAGTGGTCTCAATCCAGTTAATATAGGTTGAACCTCCCTGGTCTGGCACTCTTGGGATCTGACTGGTCCCAGACCAGGGAATTAGCTGGACAGTGGAGTCAATGAATCAGTGTATCTGCTTTCCCTCCTTGGCTACCCTGATATCACTCCGGGTTCTGCTCTCCCCATGGGGTGTATGGGAGGGCTCCAGTGTTCCCCCATTACTCTGTTGCCACCCAAGGGTTTTCTTTTGCCCTGTGGCTCTGCTGCTATGTGGGAGGCCTTTGTAGCCAGACATGAACCCCATCTTGTTTCCCCCCCCCCCCAGAGAGCAAGAGAAAGGCAGTCAGCCTTTGATGCCCTGAGAATGCAGGGGTGCTGCTTGTCTCTGACTCTAATAAACAGAAACCAGACAGTAAATGGGCTAGCTGACGACCCGGGGGCCTCCCGTCGCCCTGATGGCTAGCACCAGTAATTGACACACCTACGCTGTCCCAGGAGAGGAATCTTCGCCCATCACATACTAGAAGTGCCCATTGTCTGCATTTTCCCAGGTGTGAATTATGCTTTGCACCCTTCGTGGGAAACTTGGCATTCAAAGCCATTTTCCCTAATTGGCCACTTGAGACCAGGAGGAAGCCTACGTGACCCAAGGGGTATAAAGAGGGGTTTAGTAGCCCACCCCATTTGAGCTACAATCATCTATACCTGCTGGCAGGTATTGGTTGCCTCCCGAGGTCTGTGGGACGCCCAGCCTCGCCCTACTTCTTCCCGAAGGATTGAGAGAAAGATGCTGGCCACGCCAAGTCTGGAATGCAGGGGTGAGAATATATACCTGCTAGGTGTCTATTTTGCATGCATTTAATAAGAGCTCAGAGAACCAAAAGGGTTTCATGGTACCTGTAAGTGACTTATTAGTGTAATTTCTGTCCTGTCCTTTGTAGTGGCTGTGTTATCTGTAACACAGTAGTAGCATTTAACAGCTAAGTTTACCCTGTAACAATAAAATAGTAACTGTTTAAGCTGTGACCTGACTCCTTCAGTTGCTGTAACAGAACCAAGCACAATTTTAAAGAACTCCAGCCGGTCATAAGGGACAGATATAGGGAGAGCTTGAGCATTGGATCGTGTCGCTTCCAGGGGACAGATCCGTTGGGGCATCTCTCAGCCTCCCCAGGCTGCCCGCTGCGAAGGGATCGTGTATCCTAGCAGTCAAAGTCTGAGGTGTAAAGCTCTCCCTGTAACTCTTTGGGGCGCCCGTCAACCTCCTCCAGGTTGCCCGCTGCTAAAGGACCCCAGTCCTAGCAGTTGAAGTCTCGGGTGTATGATACACACACACCACTCACTGCCCTGACCACCGGCTGACAGAATTGGCGTAGTCGGCAGGATTGTGTTACAGGTTTAAATACAGCAACATGAAGCTAGTCATGGTAAATACTGATTTCAGTAAACTAGAAAAGAATTTTTGCCCAGGAAGGTTGGGGCAACCCAAAATGGGATAGAGAAATGTTAGAAAAGGATTGGGGAAATCCTGAGGAGTTGTGGGTGCAGTTCTGTAAGTACAGAACTGCTTGCAAGTTAAAAAATGGGACAAAGCCTGAGTCTGTGGAAAGGAGCCACTTTCCATTTAGCAAGGAAAACAGGATCAGGCCCAGACAAGCAGGCAGGTAACAGATAGATTGAAGGCCTTGTGGTAGAACTGAGAAAATGCAGTCAGTACATGTACTGGAAATCTAAATCCTTAAAACAATACTTACAAGAGTAATATCTGAAACAAGGCCAGTTTTTTTTATTTTTAGAGATAAGAAAGTGTTTTAAGAAAAGAAAAACCCACAGAGAATTTAACTCTACAGAGAATGGAGAGAATTGAGCAGTTGTGCAAATGCTAAAATGGTGTAGATAGAAAATTGTGGTTTCTTTGCAGCCATTCTGAAGGAAAAATGGGCCCTTTTTCCAAAGGAATGTCTGTAAATAATCCAGGCAAATTTGACTCAAATCCATACATTTGATTATAGATACTGCTAAAAGAACTGTAAAAGGGGGTTCTATTGGAACTTAACTACCCCAATGAATAAAAAGGGAATGTAATTGTTGTACAGCTATGTAGAAATAGTGTAAGAAAGGTTCAGAGAGAATGTATATGTATCTGTGTGTATATAATATATAGAGTGTAAATAAGTGAGGTTTTCAAGGTCCAGTAATCTTGTTTTGTAGGTTTAAAACAAATTGGTTTGGTTTACTTTTAGTAAGACCATTTCAGTCCAAGTTGTTTAATGAAAGTACAGGTAAACTGTAAGCATAAAGAAAGAGTTACACCCTGTGCAAAGTTTAATGTGGCTAAGTAGTGTTATAAACAAAGATTGCACATTTTCCTGTGACATGCCATGTATATTGTAGAAAGGGTAAAAACTGCAAACAAATTAAAATGCTGTGGAGGCTCCAGGAGCCACAACAGGTTGTAATTTCCTTTGTGATGCAAATGCCCTAGCTGGCAGCACAAAGAAGCTTTGCAGGTAATGGCTAAGTTTGATCAGCAAACTACCTGAGATCAGAAAGTTCAAATTGTAGCCCTCCAGAAAGAAAGATGGGAAAAAGAAGTCAAACTTAAAAGTGAGAATCTAAAAGGATTTATGTTTGCAC
This sequence comes from Pelochelys cantorii, assembly GCA_032595735.1. Classification (NCBI taxonomy): domain Eukaryota; kingdom Metazoa; phylum Chordata; order Testudines; family Trionychidae; genus Pelochelys; species Pelochelys cantorii. The sequence continues at coordinate 93,712,467 of CM064326.1, forward strand.
AATGCTAAATGTGAGAACAGATACAAAAGGGGGAGCAACCTTTGGTAACAAGAAGATGGAGTGTACTTGTGGGTGTGTGAGAGTACATGAGTGTAATGTATCATATGCATATGATAAGTATTGATTGATCTATGTATGTTCAATAAATGTGACGTGTTGCCTTATCCCCTGAAAGAAAAAAAAGGAGATATTGGTATTGCTATTTTAGTCCCAATAGGAGGTTGGGTATACTAGAAAATGTTTAAATGTAAGCAGTCTTTTTAAGAAGGCTCCCAGAGAGAAGACTGAGAAATTGGCATTTGTAAAAGATGTTACCCCTTTTGAACAAAATCGTGCAAAGGTTCGTGCATAGCCCTTGGTCTAATCAGGTGTTAGCTGCTGTCCATACAATTTCAGACCTAGAAGACAAATTGGCTAACTACTTGTGGATATGTAAACCATTGCCCCCAATGACGGGGGAAGCAGCTGCAGCTTGACTTCTATGGAAAACCTGTAATGAGGTGTTCCTCAAATTGACTGAATATAAGAATGTAAATATGAAACTGCAAAAATTTAAAAGCCTCTGCTGCAGAAGTAGAGAGGTAGAAATGCATGTCCCTCAGTACCCAGACAGAGCTAGATTCCCTTAAGGATGGGTACTGAGAGTTAAAGCAACTCTTAGATTTTTCAGGAATATGCTTAAGAAAAGGACCAGGAGGTATGAGGCTTAGTGAACAAGGCCACCCTCCTTGCTAAACTGGTAATAGGCAAACTGGCGAATTGATTACATTGGCCCATTACCCTCCACCAGACAGAGAAGGAAATATGTTTTGACTGGAGTAGAGATTGTCTCGGGAATTGGCTTTGCCTACCCGACCCGATTAGCAATGGGGTTGTCAACCATCATGGGACTAAATCACTTAACAGCACTTGTCCCAACACCCCAAGTAATACAATCAGATAAGGACTCCAAATATGCCCCTGGAGTCAAACACCCCAGCCTGGGCACACATTGTAGTCAAACACCCCAGCCTGGGCACACATACCTGTGTACTTCAGTCTTATAAAGACAAGGGTGTTTGGATTATTGCAAACCCCAACAAGATGCCAATAACTATAACTAAGGCTTGGATTGTATCCAAGACCGGATGACTTTGTGCTTTCTTTTAGAATCAAACTTGGTTGTGTGGCAGACCCCGATCCGAGCGACAGCATGATGTTTGGACTCGTTGTAACGTTCCTTGTGGCCACAGCAGCCTCCGCTGTTCCCAGACACCCTTTCCAGAATGCCATCCAAACTGGCGCCACGGACTGTTGGACGTGTACACTGCTGAACTTTTCCGCAGGACTAGGGATTGAATTTGTTCCTCTAAACTTGAACAGCTAGTGGAACAAGAGCGACATCCTCAGATGGGGACCAGCCTGGTTCAACGACAGCGACCCCGACCACCAGGATCTTTGGAATGGCTCTGGGAAAGGAACTTGGGGGTGGCATGGACAATGGCAACCTACACTATGGGGTCAAACTCTGGAGTATATAACAGGAAGCTCCAGGGAAGTGTACCCCATCTACTTTGAGAACAAAAATGGTACTGGACCCCACCTTGGGTGGTTAGGGGACCAGCAGTGTACCCACACTGTAAGTTTAATGAGAAATTAAAAGTCTGGGATGTCTATCCCAGTGCAACCCACCAAAAACCCTTAAGGAGCTGGGGATATAACATCTCCCAAGGTGGCACACCACTATCTAGCAAAGTTACCATTATTCCCCTAAACTTCAGCCAATACCCAGAAGGAAAAGCCTGGTACAATCAGTCATTATTCATTATTCCTAACACCAGTCAAATATACAACCCCACACTGGTAACCAGTAACACCCTACTCCCAAACCAGTGTGCTAGGGCAGAGCTTTTTGCAACAGATCAGGTCCTACAGGACTTGCTGCTTGCCTTGCATTGCACAGCCGCTAATGATAGTTACTGTGCTACCCACCATACCCCAAAGAAAGGATCCACTGGAACAGGGTGGTATAAGGGACCCTACTCCCCTATTCTGAAGAAAGAGCCAGGACTCTTTTTCATTTGTGGGCAGAAAGCCTACAAGTATCTGCCACTGAATTGGATGGGGCGCTGCTCACTGGGGCACGCTGCCCCTGGGGGGCTCACTGTACACCCCCACATTATGGCTCCTGGTATCACTAACCTTGGAAGTTTCCTGCACCGGATGCCAGGAAGAGTCACCCTGAACCCCCTTATAGAACGCTCTACAGATTTTTCACCAGTTCACCCATGCATTCCTGCCCTGGCTTGGAGTAGCTGAGCTGGAGAAGGCATTAGTGAATAGCCTTAGATGCAGTTTTAGCCCAGCAGGGGGGGGAAGTATGTGCGATAATTAACCATTCTTGCTGCTTACAAATTAAACAAGATGCATTTGCTATAAAGGGCGCTATTAAGGTGCTACACGCTGTAACTGAGGACAGAAAAAGCCTCATGGCTAGATTGGCTAGCCCAACACCTAGGATTTTCGTTAACTCCATTCCTTCACTCTATTGTAAATACTATATTAACCATTTTTCTTGTTGTAATCGCTTGCTGCATGCTTCTATGTATTGTTAAGCGTTTGGTGTACACTGCTACCTCCTCTGCACAAGTCCGATATATGGCATTGGGAAGCGATCCTAATCAATCCCTTGATCCAAAATTATCTGATCAGACCCTGCCGATAGGGCGATTTTAGCTTCCTCCAAGGAGGGCAAAAAGGTGCTGGCATCACCGCCATCTTGCGTTCTGGGACATAGTGAGGCGTGTCAAGGGGGTGGAATGTAGCCAGACATGAACCCCATCTTGTTTTCCTCCCCCCCCCAGAGAGCAAGAGAAAGGCAGTCAGCCTTTGATGCCCTGGGAACGCAGGGGTGCTGCTTGTCCCTGACTCTAATAAACAGAAACCAGACAGTAAATGGGCTAGCTGACAACCAGGGGACCTCCTGCTGCCCTGATGGCTAGCACCAGTAATTGACACGCCTACACTGTCCCAGGAGAGGAATCTTCGCCCATCACATACTAGAAGTGCCCGTTGTCTGTGTGAATTATGCTTTGCACCCTTCGTGGGAAACTTGGCATTCAAAGCCATTTTCCCTAATTGGCCACTTGAGACCAAGAAGAAGCCTACGTGACCCAAGGGGTATAAAGAGGGGTTTAGTAGCCCACCCCATTTGAGCTACAATCATCTGCTGGCAGGTATTGGTTGCCTCCCGAGGTCTGTGGGACGCCCAGCCTCGCCCTACTTCTTCCCGAGGGATTGAGAGAAAGACGCTGGCCACGCCAAGTCTGGAACGCAGGGGTGAGAATATATACCTGCTAGGTGTCTATTTTGCATGCATTTAATAAGAGCTCAGAGAACCAAAAGGGTTTCATGGTACCTGTAAGTGACTTATTAGTGTAATTTCTGTCCTGTCCTTTGTAGTGGCTGTGTTATCTGTAACACAGTAGTAGCATTTAACAGCTAAGTTTACCCTGTAACAATAAAATAGTAACTGTTTAAGCTGTGACCTGACTCCTTCAGTTGCTGTAACAGAACCAAGCACAATTTTAAAGAACTCCAGCCGGTCATAAGGGACAGATATAGGGAGAGCTTGAGCATTGGATCGTGTCGCTTCCAGGGGACAGATCCGTTGGGGCATCTCTCAGCCTCCCCAGGCTGCCCGCTGCGAAGGGATCGTGTATCCTAGCAGTCAAAGTCTGAGGTGTAAAGCTCTCCCTGTAACTCTTTGGGGCGCCCGTCAACCTCCTCCAGGTTGCCCGCTGCTAAAGGACCCCAGTCCTAGCAGTTGAAGTCTCGGGTGTATAATACACACACACCACTCACTGCCCTGTCCACTGGCTGACAGCCTTGAAACTACCCACAGCAGCTCCTGCTACCACCCGGGGCTCCAGGCTCTGCCCGACAGCTCTGCTACCTCCAGGGGCTCTCCCCAGCAGCCCCACACCTGCCCAGAGCTCTGCGCTTCACTCAGTGACTTTGCTGCCACTAGGGTCTTTCCCCTGTGGGCCTGCTGCTACCAGGGACTCTGTGCTCTGTCTGGTGGCTCTGCTGCCACCCAGAGTTTTGCTCTTGACTCCCTAGTCTGGCAACACTCTTGGCCCCACAGGGTTGCTCCAATGATGCCAGACTATGAGTGTTGCCAGATTAGGAAAATCCAGAAAACAGAGTTTCAACCTGTAAAAGGAACAGTGGTCATATCACAATACCATAGCAGGTCTTTTTGACTGCTACAGTGAAGTAAAGGATTTGACTGGACATGGAAACTGAACATTTCTTCTAGGTTAGGTTTGAGTCACAGGTGCAGTACTGGGAGCATAATAAAATTTAGACTTCTGCTACTTTCACTCTCTAGGATCATCAGATTAGCACCCTACATTAACATTAAGGCTACTTCTAGACTACAAGCCTCTTTCGAAAGAGGCTTTTTCTTTTGAAAGAGAGTGTCTAGGCTGCAACCACTTCTTTTGAAAAAGCGAGCTGCTTTTTTCGAAAGAGAGTACCCAGGCAGTCCGGATGCTCTCTTTCGAAAAAGCCCTGTTTGCATTACATAGAGCACTTTCGAAAAAAGGCATTCTTCCTCATAAAATGAGGTTTATCGCGGTCAAAAAATTTCCTCATTCTTTCAATTTAATTTCGAAAAAATGCGTCAGCAGTCTAGATGCAGGTGAAGTTTTTTCGAAAAAAGGTCACTTTTTTTGAAAAAACCCTGTAGTCTAGACACAAAGAAAGAAAGAAAGAAAGAAAGAATCCAGATCTCTTTCTGCTTCTCAACAATTTTTCTACTTCCCCCACTCCTCCAAAAAAAGCAAACAAAAGAACAACAAATGTAGCTAATATTATAGTAAAAGAATAGTGCATAGTAATGGAAAATATAGGGGGTTTTTTGCTTTAAAATCTGTAAATAAAGAAGATCAATTTTATTCATAAATGTCACAAAATATTTCATTTTGTGTTATTTATAGACATTATATAACCCTAGTAAAGAAACAATGCATGGCACATAGAAAATTATAGAAAATTGTCATTCAATGAGTTATAAAAAGAAGTTATGCTCTCATTTTCAGTTGAGGAAACAGCTGCATAAATATGTGATTCGGGTTGTTTTTTAAAAAATCTTGCAAAATGACAACCATAAGTAAGTTACTCATGAGTCAATGAGTAAGCCAAACTGTTATTGTTCATGACTTAAATAACATGGATGTTACACTGGTACGTAGCTTCTATGACAAGCTGAATAATCTATCTGAGTAATTATTTTCTTTATATAAACAACAAGCAGTCCAAGTTAGTATGGACACTGCATAGGGCAAAGTTATGTGGCTCAGGCTACGTCTAGACTGCAGGATTCTTTTGGAAGAAGCTTTTCTGGAAGAGATATTCCCAGAAAACTTCTTCCAAAAGAGAACATCCACACTGACCAAACGGATCGAAAAAGCGATCTGCTTTTTCGAAAGATAGCGTCCACATTGACTGGATGCTATCTTACGTAAAAGGCCACCCGGAACCACTTCAGGGAGGGCTTTAGGTCACCAGTTGCTTCCAAGTGCTGGTGCCAGTTCCTAGCAGAGACACACACTTAAAGGGACCCCTCAGGACAGCCATTGCTCTGCTTCTGCTGCGGGCTTGCCTACCTCTTCTAGGGTCAGCAAAGCTCTCTCAGTGCCTGCTGTAATTGCCCAGCTTTTTTGGATGCCCCAGCTTTTCTCTTGGTGCCATGGAACTGGAGCTGCCCTTGGGCATGCGATGGCCCTACATGGCCATGCTGCAGTTTCTGCATCACTTTGTGCCGGCTGCCTTCCTGGTCCTGACCGAGCTTGGCCCTGAGCTCATTGTGGGGACCATCTCTATCTGTGCAGGAGAAACACCCTTGCAACTGCAACCCACTGTGGAGAGGCATTTCTGTAGGCTGGACACCAGTTCCGACTGGTGGGAACGGCTGGTCATGGAACGGTGGAATGACCAGCAGTGGCTCCAAAACTTCTGCATACAGAAGGTCACCTTTTTGAAGCTGTGTGCCTGGCTTGCCCCAGCCCTCCGATGACACAATACCAACCTACAGCCTGCCATCCCCCCTGGAGAAGCGTTGCAATCGCTCTCTGGAAACTCGCCACCCCAGACAGCTTCTGGTGGGTAACCAGTTCAGCATGTGGAAGTCCGCTGTTGGGGCCCTCCTCATGGAGGTAAGGCACTCTTGAGATGTAGTCCCTGCTGGGGGTGGGGGAGTTCTGGAAAGGGGGAACCTTGGGATAGGGGGGTTGAGAGGTATGGAGGGTGGAGTGGGGATGGGGGAGAAGCCCTGTTACCAGGGGATTGTGCTGTCCTGCCCTCACACAGCCCTGCTGCTGGGGGGGATGGCCTCATAGGGGGTGGCTCCTGCTGTGTTTGAGGGGGGGAAGGGGAGGTGGTCACCTCCCAAGGGCTCAGGCACCCCCTCTCTCATTCTGTTTTGTGTGTTTATCTCCTTCTGGGGGTTGTGAGGACCAACAATTCTACCCTGCTGCACAGGGTCATCTGCCTGGACCCAACTGTGGCCAGATTTGCTGCCCTGGGGTTCCCGAACTACAGTGGAGCGATTGATGGAACCCTTATCTCAATTCGCGTACCTCAACATCGAGCGACCCAGTATATTAACAGGAAGGGCTACTTTTCTATGGAACTGCAGGCCCTAGTCGACCACCATGGACAGTTCACAGACATTTTTGTCAGATGGTCAGGCAGGGCACACCGATGCCCCGATTTTTCGGAACTCCAGCCTCTATGGGAAGCTGGAGGCGGGCACATTCTTCCCCCACCAGGACTTTGTGGTTGGGGACGTGCAGATGATACTGTGCATCATGGGGGATGCAGCCTACCCCCTCATGCTGTGGCTGATGAAACCATACATTGGCCACCTGGACCCCAGCAGGGACTAGTTGAACTTCCACCTTAGCCGGGCGAGGAGGCAGGTGAAGTGCTCCTTCGGCCACCTCAAGGTGCAGTTCAGATGCCTCCTGACCTGCCTTGACGTGGGGGAGCACAACATCCCCAAGGTTGTCTCAGCATGTTGTGTCCTCCACAACATTGTGGAGAGGAAGGGGGAGGCCTTCCTCCTGGGGTGGAGGGAAGACTCTGGCTGCAAGGGGAGACCCTTCATGCAGCAGCGGACAGCTGCCATCCACCAGGCCCATCAGCCCACGGTGCGCATCTGGGAGGCCCCCAGGGAGAGTTTCTTTCAAGCACCCCAGTAATTCTCCCCAGGGCCTCCTCCCTAGGGGCCTCTCACTTGCTCCAATAACCCTTTCTCACCATAACCCTTCCCTTTGCCCTTCCCTGACCTCTAAATAAAGACACCTGTTTGTTTTTAAACAAAACAAACTATGTATTGATCTTTCATTAAAAAAAGCTGGGGATGGGGATGGGGACTCATAATTTGGAGGGGGAGGGGGGCTCAAAGTGGCATGTTTTACCCATCCATGCCACCTTGGATGCAAGGACCTTGTCAGACTTGGGGTTGGGTGGGTCCAGGAACCAAAAGGGGATGAGCAGGGGGGCGGGGGGCGGGGCGGGGGGGCTGGAGCAGGGTGAGAGATGGCAGGGGGCATAAACATCACTTGGGGAGGGGGCAGGGGCATTGTTTGGGGAAGGAGCAGAGGCATTGCTTGGGGAGCAGGGCGAGGGGGAACGGGCCTAGCGGGGGGACAGGAGGGTGGTAGGGAGGAGCAGCGACCGCAGCCGGGTGTGCCATCATGTCACGCATGATGGCACACATGCTATTGCACAGCTGCATGAGCTGGTCCCACGCACGGTTCCGCCACTGTGTGTCCTCCCGGATCTTCTGCGCCAAGGTCTGCTGCATGCCACGCAGGATGCTGACACGCTGCAGCATCAGGTCTTCATGGACCCTGGTGCGCTTTTGGGTCCCCCGGGCTGGCTCAGATGGTGTGGCTGACCCCTCAGTCCCAACTGGTCCAGCTGTGGAGAACATAAAGAGGGAGAGGCGGTCAGTCATCCATGTAAACACTGTCCCTGAAGCCATGCCCTCCTCTGTGAACAGTGACCAACAGTCCTTGGGGCAGAAAAGGGGGATGTCCTGGGAGTAAGGTCACATGTGGCCTGTACAGCAGGCCCTGCCTCACAGGGGCCCTGAGGTGCCCAGTGGGACCATGCTGCTCGCTTCTCCCCCCAACCCACGGACAAGCAGGCAAGGGAAATGTCCGGCCACAGTGGGATCACCCTATGGGAGGGAGAGGAACCGGGAGTAGCCTGGCCCTCTCTAGGGCCCGCAAACACACCTGTGAGTGGCAGTGCTGCCCACAGAAGCTCCCTGGATACAGCCAGGTTAATTGCAGTGAAAGAAGTACAGAGACAACAGTAAGTTAAAATTTGCAGGCTGCTTTTTTCCCCCCAAAAAATTGCAGAACTACTTGGGGGATGGAGGCTTGTCAGTGGCCTTGCTGCAAAAGTTAGGATGTGATTTCAGGCCTCTTACATAGTGGAGGGCATTACAGTTCTGGTGTCACAACTGGCAAAGTCAAATGTTATTCCAGACTGGTAGTATAAACCTGCAATAAATGCAGCATTAGCATTCAGATATATAATGACTGAGCAGCACGTCTACAAGTTCAATGGGTGGTAAGCTACTGATGTGTCTCTGGAAAACACTCCCTTTTTTAAACTATAACTACTTATCTTGAGTCTGTGCTTCATGAAAAGTTTGAAACTATCGTCTCCCAGAATTAGGTCAGAATTCCTGAAGGAATAAACAGGATCATGTGGCAGCTTCTAAATGGTTTAGCCTGATTATGGCTGCATGTAAACATAGAACTCCAAAGCCATTCTCCTAATTGCTGCACCCCACCATCACAGTGGGCAAAATTTAAATCCCAAGTCAACTTTGGGACCATGTATTTTGTCACCTATGGACTACATGGACTACCTTTACCTGAAATAGACTATTGTTGTCAATGAAACACATTTCTAACTTCTTCTTGGCTACCACTTTTCACTCTTGCCAGGTGGTTTTTACACGGTTGAGTGGTTGGAGGTTGACAAAATAAGCCATGCGGGTTGGGTCCAGCTTGCTAAGTATTTTCTTCTGGCCCACCAAAAGCCCCTGAACTTGAACCATAGGAAAATATCCCTCAGGAAGTCTCCTGTGACCCCAGCCATAATATTCCCACATGCTCCTTGAGGGGAGAGAGGCAGCGGGTCTCCACATGCTGCCCCCACCCACAGCCCCATCCTCACAGGAAACCAGCCAATGGAAGCTACAGAGGAAGTGGGAGCTACAGGAGAAGGGCAACATATGGAGACCCACTGTACCCTGTTCCCAATGGGTGTGCAGAGACACCCGCCTGCCTTCCTGACTGCCCCACTGTGCCACTAGCTGGGAGCTACCTATGGTAAGTGCCCCTTATGCACCCTTTTCCATACCCAAACCCAGGTCAGAACCCCCTCCTGCATCCCAACTCTGTCCCAGACCCTGCACCCCCTCCTATATACCTGCCACAGGTCAGAACCCCCTTCTGCACTCCCTTCTCCCTCCCATACCCTGCATCCTTTCCTTAACCGTAGTCCCTGTATGGAGCTCCTTCCTAAACCCAAAATCCATCCCAAACCCCCCATTCCCTCCATTAATACAACAAAAAAGTGCAGCCAATGACAACGTACCTAAATTCTTGGAGTGAACTCCTGCAAAAATTTATTTCCTATAAAAATAACTTTCAAGGCATTCTTTCAAGGCAAACTTTCCTATTTGCATTTCCTGATTATCATTTTTAATTCCATGTAGTGAGTCATGGGAGCAGAGAAATCAAGCTGCTGTCATGAAATCTGCCTATTAGTGGATACACACTGCTAGGTGGGGCTTCGAATCACTTTTTCATTGGTTCAGAGAATGGAACCTCCTCCATTCCCATATTTATAAACATTACAATGGAAACAGAAACTTAGCAGACTTTGGGACGGTTTCTGTCCCTTCCTTGACTGCTGCAGGCTATGTGGTGGGCTAATCCGTTGGTGGGCATCAAACAGTTCCTCCAAGAATGGTCCCTGCTGAAAAGGATCTTCTGATACCTGATTCACCAATGGAGTTATTTCATGGTGCTCCCTTGGTGCCTACTGCTGGCTCCAGCAATCCTCCTGGTGTATTTTGGGGGCAGCAGGGTTTTATTCCCGCTGATTAGGTCAACATGCACCACCATTAGCTCCATACACAGCACAGTACAAATGTCTCAGACACTTCGACAAAGGATCAATGCCCACAAAACAGATATTAGACAGGATCACAAAGAAAAAACAGTTTCTTGCCATTTCAACCAGAAAGGACATTGTCTCAACGACTTGATTACCTGCATCCTGCTTCAAAGGCCTTTTAAGACTACACTTGAAAGAGAATCCTCTGAACTGTTATTCATGCTTAAATTCGACACTTTACACCTAGGTTTGAATAAAGACTCTAATTATCTCACCCATTACAAAGATAGCTTCCCCAATTATCACCTCTAATATCATTAGCTCACAGACATTTACCTCCCCCCTCCCCATCCCCCTTCTGTTCTGAAATTTGATTTGTCCTTTTCATATGTGTTCATTTTTTTAATTGTATCCTTTGGTATATATGGTTGTGACAATTTTCTTCCACTATTTGATCTGAGGAAGTGGGTCTGGCCCACGAAAGCTCATCACCTAATAAACCATCTTGTTAGTCTTTAAAGTGCTACATAGTCCTGTTTTTTGTTTCCTTAAAAAATGGGCATTATGTCAGCAACTCTCCCTGACTTATCTGATCCCTGGTTTAGTTCTGATCCCTGGTTCTTTTGTACTCAGGCCAGGTGTATACTAGGGGGCAATGTTGAACTAAGGTACGCAACTCCAGTGATGGGAATAGCATAGCTGGAGTCAAAATACCTTAGATCTATGGGGGAGAAAGGGCGGATTCTATGGGAGAAACTCTCCCATCGACTCCCCTTAGGATTCTCAATCCTATGGAGTACTGGAGTCAACAGGAGCGCAACCCTCAGGGATCGAGCCCCACAGCACCAATCTCCCAGTAAGTGTAGACAGGTCTAAGTTTTGAGCCACTTAATTCTCTCCCTGCACTGCTTACTTGTTTTGTAAATTTGTAACGCTACTAGCTTCTCTACTATTTCCTAGATCCATAACTGTTAGAAATGCTAGCCTCCCACTATCTCCCTTCAGACAAACTGGAGAAGAAAAGGACCTTTGCTGGAAGGCAAACATTTTGTTAAACTTTCCTATTTATTGTAGGTTCCTCTCTCAGTTCTTTGATTTATTTTTGAGAAATGCTTTTTGTTTGTTTCTTAGTAGTGTGTCTGGAAATACCTTCCTCAAAACCAAACTTATTTAGGAACGTGTAGTATAAACTCAAGATCTAAGAGCTGTACCTATAAAGATATGGTATATCTTTTTTTAATATTTCACTGCATTACTTCCCAAACATCATCCTCTCTCATAGAGTACCTTGAATCTCTTTCATCATTGAATTGTAGGACTTATTATCTTGTTTTTATATGGGAAAAAATGAAATGCTCACAGCACATTTTCCCAAAAAATTAAATTAAAGAAAATTAAGTAAAAAAGCAAAACAAAATGTAAATTGCTCTTCATTAAATGAAAGCATGAAGAAAACTTTTGTTCAAGACACCTTTTGGCTATATGAACTAAATTAATGCACAGCATTATGTGCGAGCTTCAGAACTTATTTTTTCCTCTAAAACTAGAAGCGCTGAGATCTGTAAAATTACATTTTAGATACTGAAACTATTCTCTAAGAAAATACAAAGAGGACACAAAAACTCACAGTATATTACATTCATTAACACATACATGGAATTAGAATAAATCAAAACCATAGACTCACTGTTATACTATTCAGCTGTAGGATTTGGTTATGTAATTTCCTTGTCAATGGTAGGTTTGAGTAAAAACGCAGATGCTATTGCATAAATCTAAGGTGGCAGTAAGCTGGGGGGGGTTTGCAATGGTGCCAAAGTTAGGTGTCTGAGGGATTGTCTGCTCTGGAGATGTATAAATTTTAGTGTGCATTAGCTTGCTCGTGTGTCCCCTACAGGAAAGAACTAAAATTTCCCTGTCATTACAGAACTTTCAGTTCATGCCAGCAGGGTTAGTTAGTGATATGCTAATTCACACACAAAAAAAATCTTCCTGCTGTGCACTAATGCACCTTCTAGAAAAGTCCTAATTCTATCTTGTGACCTATAATGTCCTTCCTGGTTTTTAATTCACGGAGCCAAATTATTTTTTACAACTAAATTGCGCAGGTGTAATGGGGATCAGAGTCTGGACATGAGTTTTTAATGTACTGCATGTAACCTTAAAGCATATATTTTGTCATTTAATTAATTGTCATAGTCAAATAAATATTAATATATTAATATAGCATACATTTAACCTGTCAAACCTGCTCATAAACTGATCATCCCATTATTACATAGTAGCTCCTCTTTATGGCTGATAAGAATATGTAAAGTCAAGGTTCACTGATTTACTTCAAGAATTTTTTTATTTATTACTCACAAGCCTGACAGATTGTAATGAATCCATCCATCAAATCTTACAGGTGTGTTAAGCATAGAGCCCAACCCTGAATAGCCTTCTTTTTGCAATTGGTCCTAGTTCACTTGGAGCCAGTATAATGGTTTGCAGCTGAGCTGGGTGGGTTATTTGAAAAGTATTTCAATATATGTTTAAAAAATATCACATTTATATATTTACGATTTAAAAATGCAGTGATCCTGATGAATTCCTTGACAAGACAAATGCAATTTGGGATAAGACAGAATATTAGTGAATAAAGAAGCCATGCACAATGTGATATGTAGAATAAGAAATTGGCAGGACTTGATTGTTCCTAATTTCTAAAAGGAAAACTCAATTTTCACAAATCTGGCAGAGAAATAGCAGTCTTGGTTTCAGTTGCACTTCCATGCTGGTTATACACATTGAGCACAGATGCTAGATGCTAGTTCCAGTTAATTTTCTTAAGCCCTGTCATACTCAAATAGACATGGCAGGCTCAAATATTTGCTGTGTCATAGGTCCCTTCACACAAGAGGGGAGTGAGGCTTTAGGGGGAAGATTACAACTCCCTGATTCCATGCCAGGCCAGCCATTCTGTGATTCAGGGCAGCTTAGCTGTAAGTTACACATTGCCATATGATCTCTGTGAGATCTTACAGGAGCAAAGGATCAGTAAACCAGAGCTCCAACAACACCTCCGCCATCTGCAATACACACCTGTCTCCTGCCATGCCTCAGATACTAAGGGGAGGGTGGGAGGTTGCTGCTACTGATGCCAATTCTATTGGCCTTACACCAAGATAATTCTCTGCTTGTGACTTACTGCCAAAATCTGGAATCCTTCATCCGCAAACAGGCAAAAGCATTATACCGATTCTGGCCTTACATACGGAATCAATTCACCACTGCTAGGATTTCATAGTTTAAATTAATTCCCAGATTTTAGTGCCAGAAGATCAGTCATGATCATCCAGTCTGTCCTACATATTAGAAGCAGGAGAATCTCAGCCAATACTTTCTGCTTACAGCCCAGCGTCTCTATTAAAGCTATTGCATATCTTTTAGAAAGACATTAAGGCAACAAACACCAGACACCACTGTCTCACAGTTCCTTCTTTCAGTGACTATATTCGAGCATGCATAGGAAACAACTACTCTGTTTTAACTCTCTTTCCTATAGAAGAACATGATGTGAAATATGGGAAGCAAGGTCACTTGGTAGGAGGTCCTTATTGATGACTTACTGCTTTGTAGTATGCTCTTGTTCTCAGTCTCAAAGGAAAATGGGTGGGTGGGGGGGAACCTTAGCCTTTATTATCTGAAAAGAAACCTGGGAGGATATCTGGCTTATTGAGAAAGATACTTCATGTTCTTTATCCTTGTGATTCTGCCAGAACAAGATATTAAACAGGTAGTTCTGGATTTCATGGATTTCAGAGTTTAAAGCCTTGACTGGAAAGAAACAGGAAATGTTGGCATTGCAAACAACCACCTGCTACCTTTTGCATATCTTCTGTCTCAGTAAAAAACTACATGTGTTCTGGAATACTATATTCAGCGGTGTCTCAAAAACATCGTGTCACTAGTTTCCCTTCTCCAATCTTATTTTCAGGGTGCTGGATGAGTTGTAACATCCTGCTGATAGCAAGAAATGGATTTCAGTAACTATTCTAGTAGTCAGGAGAGTTATCTTGAGAAAATGGATATCTGCAATTCCTCCGTGACACACAGACTATATGAGTAAGCGCTCTGCTACTGCATTAATGGGGAAAAATAGTTTCGAATAGAAGTCAGTGAAGAAAATATAAAGATAGCTGGTCACAAATGAAACTACTTTATATACACTTTTTCATTATATTCTTATATTTTATATAAAAATATAAAAAAGTTAAAAAGAAAGATACACTGAGTTTTGATTTAAAGACTTCACACCTTGGTAAATTGTCCCATTGATTAAGCACCTTTACTGTAAAATTTATGTGTCTTATTTCTAATCTGAATTTCTCTATCTTAAGTTTCCAGCCGTGGTATCTCTTTAGGATTTTTTTTTCTGATAATACAAAGGAACAAGATATACTTCTCTATTAAAAAATACATAGAGGTACGTAGCAGGTAAAAATGCATGTCCATTTACTTGTTTTTATATATGTGTGCCCCGTGCTTTTTTTGTAAAAAAAAGGTGCTGGTACTCCAGGGGAAAAGTTGTTGAGCTCTGACTGAAGGTGCCGGTACTGCGTCTGGAGGTGCCGGTACTGCATCACGGCAGTACCGTCACGAAAAAAAGCACTGGGTACGCCTCCCAAACAATACTTTGAAATTTACTCCTGGAATATCATTAATCTGAATGTTTACTGTATAGTAAATGCAGAGTATAAATTCTTATGAACACAAATATATATGGGGTAATATCAACTAAATACGATCAGAATTTACTGCGGACCATGTCTTAGAAAATATATGTCCTGAACCCCCTTTTCTGGCCTTAAATCTACCCTTTACCCCATTCTCATCTAGCTCTCCTCAAACCAAGTCAAATCAACTCAAAGCAATATCACACCCTGTGACAACAGATGCAAAACTAGATGCCATATGTCGACTGCAATGATGATCAATACCCACTACTCACATTTTAAAATCAATGTATACAACACATGGCTATCATAACATGCAGAGTACCTCATCCAGTGCACCAAATGCCCAACAAAAATTATGTGAGTGAAGCCAAACAATCCCTACAGTCTCGAATGAACTTATAGAGAGAAAAATGATAAAAGGCGATAGCATCCTACCATCCATGTGTGAACACTTTTAACAAAGCAATTACTCCATATCTGACCTAGCAGTCCTTGTCCAGAACCAAAACCACTTTCACAAGATGCACCTGGGAGCTTAAATTTATAATTTCCCTAGACTCTAAAAGTCAGGGATTCAACAGAGACACTGGTTTGTAGCCACTAACCCTTTACTCTGTGTCTGCAATACTGAATTGATCACTTCACCTTAAATGATCTCCTGGAACATGTGTTATCCCTTATTATAAACAATCTATTCCATCGTGTATTCAGCTGTGACTCTCTGATTCCCTGTTCCAAACCTGAAGAGCTTTGTGGAGCTCAAAAGTCTGTCTCATTCACCAACATAAATTATTAGTCCAATAAAAGGCATTAACTCATACAACCTTAAGAAATGTTCTTAACTTGAGTGCTATTTAAGGTGACTTTTTAAGGTGTTTCGTTATTCAAAAGATATTCAAGACAAGTCATTCTGAGATCACCTGGATCTCTAAATTATGTTCACTCAGACAAGGCCTTACTGCTGGAGAGGACATATAGTAAATAAATGTTCTCTGTTAAATAAACGTTGCTGTTGGTGTATTCCAAATACATGGAAAATTTGACTGAATATAAACAGTGCCATTAGCAGACTTAATTTTCCAAAATAGAGCCCTGGTATTGAAAACAAGTACCAAACATATTTAATTTTCATAGACATGAGTAGGACCCTATCAAATCCATGGCCATGGAAAACACTTCACGGACCATGAAATCTGGTCTTTGTGTGCTTTTATCCTATGAGATTTCACAGACCACACCAATGGTTCTCAAAAATGTATGGTCCTGACCCAAAAGGTAGCTGTAGGGGGATCACAAGGTTATTTTAGGGGGGTTGTAGTATTGCCACCCTTACTTCTTTTCTGTCTTCAGACCTGGGTAACCACAGAGCAGCAGCATCTGTTAGCTAGGTGCCCAGCTCTGAAGGTAGCACCCTGCTGACAGCAGCACAGAAGTAAGGGAGTCAATACCATACCATGACACCATTGTTTCTGTGCTGCTGCTGGTGGTGGCTCTGCTTTCTGAGTAGAGCTTCTGAGCAGCAGCTGCTGCTCTCTGAGCCTGCATCTACACTGTTATTTCAGGCTTGCTATTCTGATGTCCCTGTAGACCTCATTCTGAGAGGAGTAAGGGACATTTCAGAATAGCACTTTATTTCAAAATCTGGTGCTCGGAAGTTAGCGCCAAATGACAAAATATGCTATTTTGAAATAGAATCGAAATAAGATACGCAATTTGCCCCAATTGCCCAGGTTTGAAGGCATCACTGCCACTAGCAGCAATTCAGAGGAGCAGAACTATTGTAACTCCCTCCACAATAACCCACAACTCCTTTTTGCATCAGGACTCCTACAGTTACAACACCGAGGCATTTTAGATTTAAATAAGTGAAATAATGAAATATATTATTTTGAAAATCTTATGACTAAAATTGACCAAAATTGACAGGCCCTAAAGATGAGGAGAAGCTGGAATTTCCATCATGTGAGAAATTTCAGCATTGCAGTCTTAGTTTTTGCTTCAGGAGCAATAAAAAGTTGAAATATAATATTTTCAGAGAAACTTTCATTTTGCTGTTCTTGATTGAAATGAAAAATGTGTTCGTTTGAGTCAAAATGTTGGTCTTCAGTTTGCTGAAATTAACCTGAAATACTTTGTTTCAAGTGAATTCAACATTAAAAGTGCCTTTCATTAATGTTTCCATTTTCCTATGAGCTGGTCTCTCAGGCATTATTATATCTCTTGTGATGCAATTGCAACCATAATGCACATGCCTGTTAGAGAGCAAACTATGTTTCATCATGGAGGATCTAGTCTGGCTGGGGAGGCTGGCCAGTCACAGAAGACAGGAGGCATCAGACCTCTAAACAATTCCCATAAGTGAATGTGCCAAAACAGGCAATTGCAGTGTAATGTTGGAACAACTTAAAACAATGTATTTAGAGTCTGTTCAGCCAATATAAATATTTCAATAAAGCTAGAACTACCACCATTTTTTTTTCTTTTTAAGGAAAATGTTGTTGGTATTTGGGTAGGCTGGGGAAAATGGGCAGAGGGTACTTTTTGTGCAGCTGCTACCGTCAGCATTATTTATGTTAATAGTCAAGAGAGAAAGATATCTTAATAGAAACTGTGATTTTCAGATCACATTTAATAGACTAATACTGAGACAAATTGTGACTTTGCTACATGCTAGTGTAGGGCATTAATGCGTCAGAAAAAATGTCCTTATTGTCCTCCTCTTGGATAATTGTGAGAGAAAACAGGAGAGTAAACACTGTCAGGAAATATTCCCTCCCAGTCATGTGATCAAGGAGGGGTAGGAACCTGGTTGAATGTAGGGTCCTCCCTTACCTCCCTGATTGTACTGGGCAGTGCAGGTAAGCTACTACACAGGGGGAAGTAACCTGCACTACAAAGATGGCTCAGACAGCTTACTTCTCCCATTGAACAGAGGGAAGCTGAGGTTTCATTGTGGCTCTTTTTACAATTCATTCCCCTATTCTGGTTCTGTATTGTGTACTCCTTCCTTTCCTGAGTGCTGTCTCAGTACAGGCCAAGTCTCTATCTTATACAAGCACAGCTATAAAAATATCATGCATTCAACAATCAGAAACAATTATGGATTTCATTCTGTCGGAATAATACCATTCTGCTCAAAGGGAATGCAAAGTGCTAAAATACTTAGGAACTAAGCCTCAAGCAAGTTCTAGATCAGAAAATGTTGGTGCACAGTCTGAGCTATTCTCATTTTATCCAAAGAGAAGGGCTAAATGGGGCAGCATGTTTGATAATAATAAACCATACAGTAATGTATTTGATTACCATTATAAATAAAGTGCCTTTTAAAATATATGATATATGCTGTATATAATAAGCCTAAATTTTAAAAAATGTAAAGTAAATTTAGAATGATTAGTGTTGTATCTCAAAATTCTATGAAGAAATTAACATAAATGTTTGATATTATCCCTATAGTTATATTGTATTGTTGATTTTTATTGCTAACTATATGCTGAGTCATGTGTTTATTTCTATTTATCACTTTCGTGCCATCAAATATATCTACCATCTTCGGTCAGTTCATGTTTTGACATGGGAACATCACCGTGGTACATTTGGCAACTTGCTCATCACTCTTCTTCAGCAATATTATGACTCAGGTCGAGATTTTATTTTTGTGTGGTTGATCCTCTCAGATTCTTGCCATGAATAACAACACTGATTGCAGAAAAAACACATGAGCACAACCAACCTGGGGTAAAGTCTTTTTTTTTTTTTTAAGAAAAGGTGACTGATACATGGACCAGGGTGAATATTTTAGAGAAAGCTATATTTATGTAACAATACAGATTTAGCTTAATTCTATAAAAGCCAGAAAAATGAAAATTTAGGGAGGGACTTTTGCCTTTTACACATAGAAAAAGAATCAGAATTAAAATTCTGGCCCTATGAAAGTCAGTGCCAAAATTCCCATTGACTTAAATGGAATCTGCATTTCATCCTCATAGATGAATCCGAACTCATAGATTTTATCCCTGTCTCATTCACTAATTCTGTCAATTAAGACATGTTGCTAAATACTCTAGGTCAAATTCAACCTAAGAATAACTACACTAAATTCTGTGCTGTTACACCAGAGAAGAATTTGGATTTTCATGCTTCAGGTGACTTTTGTGTCACATAAAGTGAGACAGCTTTGCTGATCTGCATATGCAAAGAGTCCTCTATGAAGAATTCTTTTAATACTTATCAGAAAAGGGTGAGGGCACCTAGCATAGTATAAACTTCCTTTAGGTCCCCTCCAAAGCTGCACAGAAACAACCATGTGGTAATCAAATTATGAGAAGTGGGTGTAAGGCCATAGGCTCTCTTTCTTTCCACATGCCCTTGGTGCATGCCTATCCTCTCCCATACCTCAGCTGTAGTCAGGCACAATCCACAGTTCTTAACCATGGATAGCTAAAAGAATTGAGCTCTTGGGAAAACCACAAGGGGATAATTTATTTCGTGTTTCCAACATACATTTTAACTTGTTCGTCCTACTATTTGATATCAGGAAACAGTGTACTGCCCTTAAAATCTTGTTTCTGTCTCAGTATTATATCATGACTGGCCACTATTAGGTCTTTGTGAGTATGTCTACACTGTATTTTTTTCAAAAAACAGCCATTTTTCCAGAAAAACTTCACTTACATCCACATTGCAATCACATTCTTATGGGGAAAAAAAATCAAAAGAGCAGAAGGATTTTTCTGACATTGGTAAACCTCTTTCTATGAGGAAGAACCCTTTTTCTGAAAGCGCTCTTTTGGAAAAAGGCGTGTGTGGACAAGGAAGAGGAAGTTCTTTCGAAAGAAGAGGGAAGAGGAAAAAGCACAGGTGCCCTGGTGGCCACTCCGTCCATAGTAACCACAGCTGAATGCAAGAGAGCGTCCATGCGAAAGAGCAGATTGCTTTTTCGATGTGCTTTTGCTGTGGGGACACTCTCATTCTGAAAAAGTTTTTTTGGAAGATCTCTTCCAGAAAAGCTTCTTTCGAAAGAAGCCTGCAGTCTAGACATAGCCTGTGACTTGGGTGTTCTTTGGATCATCAGGGTTTTTTTTTAAATTTCTAATGGATTAAGAAAAGTCATATATTTTAATCCCTCATCTTCTCCTTTCTGCTGATTCTTTTTTAAAGCTGTAGCCCCAGTCCAGAATTGCACTCAAGCACATAGCAAACTGTAAGCATGTTAATATTTGCATTTACTTTAATGGACACATTCACATGCTTAAAGTCAAGCACATACTTCAGAGCTCTGCCAGATACAGGCCCATCTAAATCAGGCACTGATCTGTTAGCTGCAGGTTTTCCACAAAATTCTGAAGCATTTGATGAAACCTCTGGAGCCTAATCCTAAAAGGTTCTATCAATTAAGCAGCCATAATTTCCTTTAAAGTCAAAAAACACGTGTGAACTAAACATCTTTCAAGATTTAGCCCCTGAAAAATTTTCAAAATATACATACTTTTCTCTAGGCTCTTCTCTCATCATATAAATGCACAGTTTAAAAAAAACCAAAAACCCTATAAAAAATCTTTGGTAGAGGAGGAGAATCAGTAAACTATATTGCCTCCAGAATAATGTGAAGTGTTTGTCATTTTTTACTTAAATGCTTTAAAGGTGAAATCGCCAAATGTTTTCTAAGTCAATTTTGAAATGTCTTATTAACTCAGGAGTTCATAAATTCTTTTTAAAGTATTACAACAAAATAGTTGTGATTTGCACAAAATGAAAACATTTTTAACTAGAATAAACTTCCTGTGTCATAAAACATACTACATTCCTAATCAGTTAGAGGTTATACTGGATGGTAATAACATTAACTAAAATGCAAAGCTTGTTGAGAACATACAAATAATTGTTTGCGCCACATGACTCAAATCCTAATTTAGCTATTGAAAAAAATGTAAAAAGATTATATTCAAGACATATAAATGAAATATTTATTTATAATAAAAATAAGTAAGGGTATAAAATGGAAAAAATATTGCATAGCTATCTCTTGATAACTACATCTTATTCGGATTTTCACACGCTCCTTAAAAGGAATAGCTGGAGCCATTTGATAAGCTATGGACATTTTGTGATTGTTTTCACATTGTGAATTGTTAATTGTTTCTTAAAATTAAAAATGTGATGAATTATTTGATTCCTAATTAATTGAAGGGAGCACTAACTGGTTGGTAAGAGCCAACCTGAATTAATATATCTCAAGCTTGAGCACAAGGAAACAAATGCTCACGTGTTTTATGTCTGGAAGTTATGCTGGAAATTGTTTCATTATACCCAATTTAATTTATGTCATTATTTCTGTTTTTAAACTCTTTTTTTGGGGAAATTTAAGATAGCCCTAGTAGTTTCCAGTCTCTGATAATGCCTGAGTCAAATAATACATTCACTTTTATTCCTAATTAGGGAGACAACATATGAAGTCTCCCTCCCTAGATTTTTCTGTGTAGTATAGAGAATGCCCATTTAAGGCATTTGTGGGCAAAAGGCTCACAAATAATAGTCCTTATTTCCAACATGGAACAAAGGAGCTTCCTGTTGCTGCCCCTGGCTCCACAGAGCAATAAGAAGGCAATTGTTGTGGAGTAAACACTGGAAGTGGAAGGTGTGGATGTCAAGTGAAGTAATCCTTGAAAAGCGAAGAGTAAAAACCCCTCAGCCTACAAAATATCCTGTGAGGGATGGCTGCACTGTCATTCTGAGTCCAATCAATTATGCCCAAATGGATTGTAAAACCTTTTTCATTGTTTTTACAGTGGCACAGGATATAGAGAAGGGTTTTGATTTATTCTCATAGAAAAAACCTAGCAAAGGGACAAAGGGTCTATTATTTCAGGGGATTGTCAGTTCTCCTTATAACAAACACAGATCAAACAAATAAACAACAAAGAATTGCTAGGCTCTTGCTTAATAAATGATCTCTTGGGATCCTTAGTAGCTAACCTCTTTTCAAGAGAAGGCAAGAGAGGCTTCTCTCTTTAAGTTGAGGGAAGTCAGTAGAGAGCAGCTCTGAAACCTCAAATTCTCCTGCAGCATTCCTCTTCCTTCAGCTTCACTCTGCTTTCTCCATTTTCCTGTTTCCCTCTTTATAATCCTTATACACAACTGAAGAGTAGTTAATCAGTCACAGATACACTCCCTCTTTAATGAGTCAGTGTGACAAATAGAAAATGGAGAATAACTTAGGAGAAAAGGTTGAAAATCAAAGTAGATGTATTATAAATACGGTATCAGATATAGACTGGGAACTTAATTCTATCCTCTCATACATGCACAGCTGTTGGGTGTGTATTTCCGTCTGTTATTTAAGTCCCTCTTTATTGTAAAACATCTTGTCCAGCATTAAAAATATCCAAAATTTGGCAGATATTTGAGTTTGCAGTAAAAATTCAATACCATTTTTGTGTAGCTAACCAGAAATACTCTAATATGCACAATCACACACAGCATCTGATTTCATGAGAGAGACATAACAATATATTTCTAAGTTCTGAAAAGCAGGAGTAAGCCTAAAACTATGCATCTGCCAAAGAGTCTGTAGCTTTAAATCTCTCTTTCTCTTTGGGTATGTCTACACACAATTTTTATTTCAGGAGAAGGATGCAAACAGCACTGTGCATTTGCATACTTCCTCCATTTTGTTTTTTTTTGTTTTTTTTCAGAAGACGCTTTTCTGTATTTATCCACATCTACACGCGGCCGAATTTCAAAATAAACCCCTATTTTGAAAGACCCCTGTAAACCCCATTGTAGGAGGAATAAGGGGTCTTTTGAAATAGGGGTTTGTTTCAAAATTTTGCCACCTGTAGACGCGAGTAAACACCGGAAGAACATCATGACAGGTGTCCCAGAGGGAGTGAATCAAACAGGTAATGATCAAGCGATCTCTCTCCTGCCATCCATCTCCACCCTCTGACAAACAAAGGCTAGGGACACCATTCCTTACCCATACAGGCTAATAGCCATTTATGGACTTAACCTCCATGAATTTATCTAGTTCTCTTTTAAACCCTGTTATAGTCCTAGCCTTAACAACCTCCTCTGGTAAGGAGTTCCACAGATTGACTATGTGTGAAGAAGAACTTCCTTGTATTTGTTTTAAACTGCTGCCCATTAGTTTCATTTGGTGCCTCCTAGTTCTTATATTATGGGAACAAGTAAATAACTTTTCCTTATTCACTTTCTCCACACCACTCATGATTTTATATACCTCTATCATATCCCCCCTTACTCTCCTCTTTTCCAAGCTGAAAAGACTCAGTCTCTTTAATCTCTCCTCATATGGTACCCATTCCAAACCCCTAATCATTTTAGTTACCCTTCTCTGAACCTTTTCTAATGCCAGTATATCTTTTTTGAGATGAGGAGACCACATCTGTATGCAGTATTCAAGATGTGGGCGTACCATGAATTTATATAAGGGCAATAAGATATTCTCCGTTTTATTCTCTATCCCTTTTTTAATGATTCCTAACATCCTGTTTGCTTTTTTGACAGTTGCTGCACACGTCTTCAGAGAAGTATCCACCATGACTCCACAACATAACTTATGTTATGTTCTTATAAAATATGCTAATGAGGGACTCATTAGCATAAGTCGCAATCTCTTTAACATATTTTCTGCTGTTTCTTTTTGTGCAAGGGGTTTTTGTGCAAAAGAAACAGTGTATCTGCTTCCATTTTGCACTAAAAGCCCGGAGAGGCATAAGGATCTTGCATACAACAGGGTTTTTGCACAAAACAGAAGTAGCTACAAAACAGCAAAAAATATGCTAATAAGATTGCGACTTATGCTAATGAATCCCTCATTAGTATATTTTCTGCCACAAAAAATGAGTAGTGTAGACATAGCCTAAGTGTGCAACCAGTTAGCCACATGACTCCCATTAAAGAAAGAAGAAGTAAAATGTAAAGCTGTGCATAATTCTAATTCAGGGAAATGTGATTCAGAATATGGGGTCCAAAACCAGAGATTGCTTAAAAAATTATAAAATCTCTTCATGTACTCTAAAAGGCATGTTTAGTATCATGATAGTTTTATTTGTAAAAGCCCCAAAACATCCTTGTTTCTGTATTTAATTAAATGGAGTTATCTAAGGGATTCTAAAGAGTACCAGGGGAATAAGAGTTCAAGTGTTAGGGGCTTTTTTCAACCATGGCACAAATCAAAGCGCATTGTGCATCACAAACAAACATAAAACTTATGCACTATTTCCCCTGGGAAGAGAAGAGGAAAAGAGAAGGCACAATATGTGAAAGATTCAAATTATGTCACTTAATGCATTATCTGGAAAGTGCTCAGATATCATAATGGTGAATGTGATCTAAGAACCTAAATGGAATTGAAGAAATAGTAAAGTCTGACTTCTGCCCCATTGTAGTCAGTGGGAAAGCTTCCATGACCTTGAATGTTGTCAGGAATAGGCTCTAAATAAGAATTTCAGTACACACATTGAGCTCCATTCTCTGCTGGTATAAATAGATTTATCTCCACTGACCTCAATGGTGCTTTGCCCACATATATCAACAGAGAATTTGGCCCACTAATTGAAACACATCTTCTGATGTGGAAAAAGGAAAAGGGAGTTGGCCCGTGAGCCCTAATTGTGAAATCTGATAGTAGAATAGCTGATTTTCTTCCCTTCATTTTGGTGCATCCCTGCTTAGATACAGATAGTAGCAACCAATATAGGTTATCCAAATGATTATAAACTATCCAGTCCAGGGCTGTAAATCGGTGTAATGAAAATACATAAATAAAAATAAAGGTGGAACTAGAGAGGAGGAAAAAAATAATTGTACTTTCCTGCTAATACAGTTACAAACATGGTGTAATTTTTCAGGGCAAAAATATATCTTCTAGATATAAAATCCTTATGGAAATAGAGGACATAGAATATACAGTTATAATGATGAATGATTGTACGGATTTTAACATAGCTGTAAAACAAGATCAAGCTCAGTAAGAAAGAAATGTAGAAATTACTTCACACCTTTATATGGAATTGAAAATAACATGGATTCTTGCTCTGTATTCATTGACTCAGAAAATTAAAGGGAGAAAGCAAAGCAAATGTGAGTTCAAAGATTAAAATTATAAATTGATATGCTGGGAACATTCTGGGAAAGTGGTGGGAATATTATGGTTATAACATAATGATTTGTTTTATAGTCTAATGAAAAGTTGAGTTATCATCAAGGTGCCTGTTTTCTCATCTGACTTAATACTTTAAATAAAGACTTCATTAATATCAGCATCATTAAAATTTATGAAATTCTCATTAGAGTCTGCTGCATTATTTAATAACTTGGTAGTATTAATTCTACAGTCTGAATTAGAAATATACTCTTTAGAAATGATTACAGAGTGTATAATAAGAGATAATAAATATAATAAAATATAATATTGTTGATCATTTTATTCTTCTTGGTTGGACAATATCGGAGTTCTTGTGAGTTGTTTCCATTAGGGGAAACCAATGATAGAATCAAGCATTTATTTGGTGCATCTCTGTTTAGATACAAATAATACACATAAATCCTGTTTCCCTAGGAACCATTGGATAAAACAACAAAAGCCCATATCCCCACTCACAATTCCTTTCACCTTTACATTCTTTCTCCTCAAAAACTCTCTCTTGCTTTTCTTCCAGGACTACACTCCACTCTTAGTTCTTCTCTTGCTGTTTCCTGCTTTCTTTCTGCTTATTACTTCTTGGTATCTTTCCCTCCATGTGCTAGTTGTAATGAAATCAAACCTATGCATTTAAATTCTGTATAATCTCAGAGTGATGACTTTCATTGTTTCAGCAATCATTAAATAAATGCTTCAAAGGGGTAGCCGAGTTAGGCTGTAACTGGAAAAACTTAAAAAACAACGAATAGTCTAGCAGCAACTTAAAGACTAACAAAACATGTAGAAAGTATCATGAGCTTTCGAGAGCACAACCCACTTCTTCAGATGATTGAAGTATTAGAAGTCCAGATCCAAGAATAAATAAGAGAAGCTGGAGGCAGGGGGAGGATTCTCAGGATTCTTGAGGGACAAGGTGGGTGAGGTAATATCTTTTGTTGAAACAACTTCCATTAGCGAGAGAGACCAAACTTTCAAGCTTTTCAGGCAGAAAAAGAGCTCTGTGCAAACTTGAGAGCTTCTCTCTCTCTCACCAACGGAGGTTGGTCCAATGAAAGCTATTACCTTACCCACTTTGTGTCTCTAACACAAAATTAGAAAATAATTGGGGAAAAACACATTGCGTCAACAGAAAAAGAAAAGTAAGTTCCCTTTTTAAATTGCATACAATTTATTATTCTGACACCTTTTATTTTATACATTATAGTCCCTTTTCTTTTGAATTAATGTATTATTCATTATTATTCACTGTAAAATTACTAGACATCTCAAATCATTTTGGCTGAAATTGAAGTATTTCACTTCAATTAATGTGCCATTACTATTAATAATAACACATAATCAAGAAATCCATTAAATTCTGTACTGTTGCTTTAACAGTAATCATTCTTTTAAAAGTAATCATTCAAAAGTAATCATTCAATTTGCACTATATTTTAAAAAAATGATGCACATGAAGGTCCTGTAGTGTGTGATTGAAATAGACATTATTATTGGAAGGCTTACATACATTAGAATTGGGCTAAAACACTATAATTGGCTTTCTGTCTTGTATATCCCTACATAAATCATTGCTTTAAAAATATCCCAGGTCAACTCCTCAACTACAGCCAAAGTACATGTTTGCAGAGTTTCACATCTAGACTACCCTAGGCTTCCAAAAGAAGATATGCAAATTAGGTGCAAATTTATATATCTTCTTCCAATCCCTTTTTCGGAAGACGTTTTTTCAAAAAAAAAAAGCAGTCTAGATGGGTTTTTTTCACGCAAATCTCCCCTTTTTCAAAAGAACACTATAAACCACATTTTTTAAGGAAGATGGGTTCTTTTGCAAAAGGGGGGGTTTACGCAAAAAACCCCATCTAGACTGTTTTCTTTTTTTTTTGAAAAAAACCTCTTCCGAAAAAGGGATCAGAAGAAAATATGCACATTCGCGCCTAATTTGTATATCTTCTTTCGGAAGCCGAGGGTAGTCTAGATGTGCCCTAGGTGCAAAAGTGCTTTAAGGTCACTCTGATCCTTTAGCCACTGTGTCCACCACTAATTCCTTCTCATATGGGCTACTCTAATTTATATCAGCTATTAACAGTGCCCATAGCCAACAGTTGCTAGTGTTTCATGTGGCATAGGAGATTTGTTATTTATTTGCTGTAAAAATATTTATTATATACAGAAATTTTTTGGCAAAAAACCTTTACTACAGATGAACAAGCACCCCAAAGTGCCCTCAGGGATGAAAGATATCAGTTAGGAGAGGTTTACTATTCTCCCTTTTCCCTACAAACAAGAAGCAGGAAATAGGGTGGCCTATTTCTCTGACAGCTCCATGCTACCAGAAAATCCATTCCTTAAAATGAGGCAATAGTCCCTGGCTGGATATGCCAGCCTCACGTCCTGATTGCACTGGTGGTAAAGGTTGAAACATCTGTATCATACTACAGAATGTAGTCCTCAATTTCTTCTCTTGCATGGTTAGAAGACAGCTCTTCCACATGACATAATTAAATAACCTACTCATCTTGTATCAGTGTGTTAATTACTTATGTATGCACTGGATAAATGCAGGGTGGTTATTCCTAGTGTTTTCATCAGACACTCCTTTGGGTGTATATTGAAAATAGGCTCGAGCCACAAATTTTTGACCTACAGTCATGTCTAGAATGATAAAGATCCAAAATGTAGGGAATTTGGGCTCTAATTTAGGCCCATTTTAGCAAATATAATTCAGAGACAATAATTTTAATTTGGAGTTTCAAGCAAAGTTAGTATTCTTCATCTTTGCCCCTCCCCTCCTCCTGAGCCAATGTCTGTTTAAGTATTTATCAACAGTACAACCACTTTAAATATTTAGACTCAATGGGCCAGAGAGAGAGAGAGAGTGGATGGGTAGCCTTGCAGCTGGGCTCATATTTAATTGATGGGAGACTTAGGTCCAATCCCCATGTTCCAGTGTCTCTTTATTTGTCCTTATTAATCTTAATCAGGACAGATAGATGGTGCCCCCACATCTAATTATCCCAAGCCTGAGTGTTTAGAACACTCTTGAGTATTGATATAGTTTCTCCTCTGGGGCAGAGAGAAGAACTGAACACGGATTCCCATATTCCAGATGAGTGCTCTAGCCATTGGACTAACACTAGCACTTTACTATGTCTAGTAAACTCATCTACATGGCTCCATCGATGGAGCCATGTAGTCTAGACATACCGACAGTTATAAGATGGACAGCAATATCTCCTCCTCCAACTAGATTCTGGATGGGATCCAATTTGTCAGGCATCCTCTAGGAGTTCCTCCTGAATTGGGCCCTACATATTAGTTTATATGGGCCAATGCCTATTTTCTTGTTCATGAATCAATCTGTGGCTTAGGTGGAAGCCTAAATTCTAAAGAAAGTCACCAGCATATGCACAGACACATAAAATTAGTGCTGAGGGACCTTTGACTCTGAGAACTTTGTCTCAGTGAGTTTAGGCAATTACAGATATAGATGGGAATTTTTTGAATTAGAGTGGAATGAAAGCTGGGATTCAGATGCCAAAGTATCATTCTGAATCTAAGTCTAAGTGATTTGCCCATTGACATCCTAAAGATCTGTTGTAGAGTAGAGAACTGAACAGAGGTCTCAGCCTTGGACACATAACCACTGGACTATCTTTTTGCTCATACTGTTGTTAATTATTTTTTAAAAGAATTTGTTTTCTAAGAGTAAACAATGTATGATGGATTACACCACAGAGTATGATGGATTACACCACAGAGATCCCCTTGAAACTGTCACTTGATGCCTGATTGTACTACTGAACCCACCTACCTGCCATCTGGGGTGCCTCACCACCCTGCCTGCTGAACCAGAAGCTCTGGTCTTGCCCCAGAAAAGACACAGATTGTAACCTAGATGCACATTGGTGGTTCCTTACTGCATGCCAGCAACTTTTATTAGGCTTGATAAACTCAATACACATAACACAGTGCTGTCTCTTATTTAGCTATTTCATATGTGGTATCAAATGCTTGCATCAATCTGGTCATCATAACCATTATGAGATATAAATATAGGTATCATTCAAGAAGTTGCATTTATGTATTCCAAAGCTGCATAAACTATGTGACCAGGTGTGTCTGAAAACAAGGTTCTGCCAGACAAAGGAATATTGGTTAACCTGTCTGCTTAGATTCCTCATGTAAATTAAGGAGCATACATACAACCCATTTGCATCTGAGGAAAACAGAAAAAAATATGAACTGGAAGATGAGAAAGCAGCATCTTATCAGCACACTGAAGCACAAAGCAATGGGAAAAAGGAATCCGAACTGGTGGCATACTTGAAAAGGAGACATTTTAAGATTTGCTGTTCTATCAGAAGAAAGGAAAAGAACCCTTTTATTTTCCCTCAGTGAAGGAGAAATAATGGCAGCGCTTTTCACATCCATGAAAGTTGGATTCTGGTCTTGGAGGCTGATGAGTCATTGCTTTTGGTGAGAAACTTAGCTTGGACAAAGTTTCTAGCTTGTTAAAAGTTATAGTCTGTTAGAAGAGTGTTGTACTTTTGTTTGATTTGTAACCATCACTGATTTGGTTATTGTTACTCACCACTTTCTTGAATCTGTGAATATCTACTCTTCATTACTGAACTTCTACTCCTTTTACAAGGAAGCCATTTCAGTGATGTTATGTTAAGTAGCGTGTGCTTTATCAGGTGAACCAAGTAAGCTGGTGTGAACAGTCTTTTTTGAAGGTGGGAAGTGAGGAAGTGTGTCTGGCCCACGAAAGCTCATCACCTAATAAACCTTCTTGTTAGTCTTTAAAGTGCTGCATAGTCCTGTCTTTTGTTTCAGCAAGACCAGACTAACACGGCTACATCTCTATTACTATTGAAGGTGGTAGACTTGGTAACTATTTAAATGTCCAGTGAGACAACGGCAGGATGTTTCTGGGCAGCACGGGAACTGCTGGGATACACTCGGTTTGAATCTACAAAGCCAAAAAACAGCTGGCAGAATCCTTAGAAGTTTGCTCAGAGGAGCAAGGTAATATATGTGTGTATGGGGGGGGGAGGGGAGGGGAGGGGAGTTAACAGTCAATTTAACTTCAGTGGACAGAGATGGATGCATTAAGAAAGTGCAAAAGTCATAATACATATGTTTTCATAATACCTCCTTCTGGGAGTCTGGCTTATTAACAAAATTCAGGATATCACAAACCTTCTACTCTCCCTCTTTTGGGGTCATTCACAACCCTTACTTCAGGTTCTTAGCACACTCAATCTTTCCTCTTCACAGACTTACTCCCCCCACCCCCAAAGTCTTCCTAATTGATTCCTCTTTCTGGCAGTCTTGCCTAGTAGTGTCTTAGAATCATCTACAGATTTCCCTAAGTTCCTCCAAATGACTGAACTCACAAGCTCCTTATAAACTGTGTCCCTGGAAATTCAGTCCTGTTACCTGCACTAAAGCAGATGTAGGTGAAGCTGATCCATACTCCTTTAAAGGAATAATCCATTGAAGATGTCTTTCCACACATCCCGTGATAAGTGCTGTCCTCTCTGGTGCTCCCACAATGAATTCCACTGTAACTTGTATGGAATCCACTCTGTTAACCAGCAGGTCCACATGTAGGCCTGACTCACAGTAGTAGTCATATAGGCTTTATTTCATAGCTTTGTTTTATGTAGTTATACAGATTTTGTTTCATAAACTTTGTTTTATATCAGCTGCCAGGTATTGAAATATTGTCTGTTAGATATTATAAGTTAGTAAGAAATTGTTTAAAATTATCTTTTTAACTTTGTATGTCTGTAAGAAATCCTGCCTGGTCCTTTGTAAGAGAAATTGCTTTCTCTGAAATGATCTATCCTTTGTTTGAGTGAGGAATGTGTGAATGTAGGAAGACAAGAGACAAAAGACTCTTAACAAGGAAATCTGAACTCAAGCATCAGTCAAATTCAGGGTGTCTAAAGAGGGGCAGAATTGACCACTCTAAAACAAGGGCTTACACCTGAACAAGACCAGTGAATGAGATAAACCAGCTGCAGTTACTCCCAGGACAGTCATCAAAGTACTTATGGAGAATGACAATGGAAGCAGCCTTGAGGCAGAACAATTTGGTGACTTCACTATGATACTGCAAAAAAAAAAAAAGAAAAAAGACTAAAGTTGGGACTTACAACCAAAAGAGTGGTGTCTATAGCCATGAAGTTTTGAGTTAGTCCTGTGAAGACAACTTTAGAGCATCAGAGCATATGTACAGAACCTAACTTCTGCCTTGTGCCCAGCCTAATTGGCCACTAGGCTGGCATAAACACCAGTAAGACTGGTAACTATGACATAAGCTACAGGATGTGTGTGTGTGTGTGTGTGTGTGTGTGTGAATGCATATGCTGATTTCTATACTGCAATAAACGTGGCATATTGCCCCTGAAAAAGATCCCAAGTCCTTCTTATAACACACAGAAGACTTTTTTTACACGACATTATATACCTTACAAATAATTTTCTCTCTTATCTTGGGAGTGAGACATATAAATACTTCAGTACCGTGCATGTACAACCAGTACAACCAGCAGGGTGGAAATCAGACCTATAATACAGTGAAACCTTTGTTATCCGGCACTCTGTTAACCAGAAAACTTTGTTAACCGGCATTGCCCCCAGCCACAATACTATCACATCTTCAGGCGCACAGGCGTGGCTTGGTTTACCATGATTGGCTTAACAATTTTTTATTTAAGAAGTGCTAATCATCTTTAACTCAAAATAGATATGTGAGACCAACTGCCTCACACTACAAAACTACCAATATTAAAAACTTGAATTTTACTATTATTGTCCATTGGTTTTTCCTAGGTTGATGGGAACCTCAGATAATCGGAATTTTTAGATAACCGGAATGTCCTAATCCCCGAGTGTGCTAGATAACACAAGTTTTACTGTATTTTGTATCAGAAGGGAATATAATAATCTACAGGTTGCAAATTTAAACTTATTAGTGTTTTTAAAGTACTTTCTGATTAAATAAATAAAACTATTAGAACTGAAACTCATAGGTAAAGTTGAAGTTAAAAAATAAATATGTGAAAGCAACCACCTTTCATACTTAAGATACATTACCACAAAGAGCCTTATCTAAGGGCTGGTGTCAATGATCATCCTGTACCTAATCACCAGCAATCCCATGCATACAACTGCCCTATTGCCAAACAAACACACTGGCATGGTTATGTGCTACTTGCATGTCCCGCCCCTTTTTGGTGTCTCTGAGTGCACCCTTTCAAGTGTTAAGCGCCAAATCCTAACCTGTCTGGGAAGAATTTTGCAGTTCTCCCACACGCATATTGGCATTTGTGTACAATGTCTATGTGGCTTTCTTATTGCCTTGCAGAGCCAATTGTATATCTTATATCCTTTTTCTTTGATGATCAATGCTATACAGTGACCAACAGCCTTCTCTAAGTATGTATATTAGCTAATGGAACATTATTTTAACAGATTATTTCAAAAAACCCAAGTAATTGACATATATAGACTCATCTAATTTCATGGTTCCTCACAAGCTAATCTAGATGGGCTTCCCTCTTAAGTCACAGGGACAGAACAGGCCTAATTCTCAGTCTTTCAGCAAGCCTCAGAACTCTAGGGACCCAACCTGAAGTTAATTTGCCTTTCAGTTGGTGTGTGCATAGAGAAATTCACCTCGGAAATGTCCACCCTCCCTGAGTGAGACTGAGTCAATTGTCATATGGCTTAATTCTTTTTGTGTTTTTTTTTCTTTTCTTTTTGTGACAGGATCTAAGTCTGATATTTTCCTTTTGTTATGACTGGTTTTATCTAGTCAAGTAACCATGCCTCTTAGGAGAATGTGAGTGTTGCTCTATTGTTTGGAAGCTAGACCAATTCGCCCTCAATGGCTTGTATTCACAGACCTTGTGCCTGCAGTCTCCCTGATGTTCCAACACACCACTTTGGAAATTCTATAGATTAACCATATTTTGGGATTCAGATCCATATTCATCACCAAGTACCCGCTCGCTCATTATGCATGCTTTATTCCTATTTTCAATATTCACAAACCTTCAGTTATTGCCCATACTGAAACTGTCATAAATAAGTAGAGAACAAGGACTAAAGACAATGAAGGCAATCTGGTGTAAAGGAGATATGAACGTTAGTCGAGAAATAGCTCCAACACTCTTAGAATCTCCTATTTGGGAGCAACCTAATGACCACTAATTTGTTTAGTGCGTGAGCTAGGGGTCTGATATTTTTAGCTTATTAATGGGATTTGCTAGCATTCTACCGGATTTTACTGCTGTTTTCATACAGCCTTTGCCTGAGGTATATTAGACTACTCTTAGATTTTTTGGCTTCTAACCTGGTGAAGTACTAGAGTAATGATTCCCTTCCAGGCTCGTTCTGTTTTTTGTTTTTGTTTTTTCCAAATCAAAATGAGTTCCTTGATTTGTTTGTCTCCTTCAAATGAAATAATATAGCATCTTAAAGCCTTTAATGTTCCCCATATTGAGGTTAATGTGAGTTTTGTCATTGACTTTCACCCAAGGATTTAACTACAGTGCAGAGCTTAATTTGAAATAAACTACGTAAATTGATGTATGTCAATTACATATCTTATTTCAAAATAGCTTATTTTGAAATAGGGAGGGTCTATATAGCACTTATTTCAAAATAGAGCTCTCTTCCTCTAACTTCCCTCATTGAGGGCTACAGGAGTCTGAGTAATAAGTCCTCCAGCTTGACAGTATTTTGACACTATTTTCAAATAACTGCCTGCTGTATAGACGTAGACTAAGATATTTCAGAACAGTGTTGCAGTGTAGACATACCCCAAGTGTCATTCAGCAGCTCTGCCACCTTCACTATCTCACTGGAGTCTCTCCTAACTTTCATGGTCATAAACTCCTGGTTCTATTCTGTAAGTGAAAAGGGGGCATTCACCAACCACTCCTAAATACTCTAGAGCAGGGTGGAAACCTATGGTCTACAGACCACATGTGGTTCATCAGGGCTAGTCACTGATGGGCCACCAGATGATGTGTTTACCTAAACATCCATAGGAATGGAGCACCACAACTCCCATTCGCTGGGAAAGGTAAACTGTGGCTACTGGGAACTGTGGGGGCCCATGCCTGTGAACCTCATGTAAACAAAGCATTTGGTGGTCCAGAAATGGCTAACCCTGACAAATCATGTATTTGCTTTGCCTCTCTTCCATGGGTGTTCCCAGCTGAAGAGGGAAATCTCCCTAAACCTCCCAGATCCCTGACTCTCCAATATAACGCATGAACCTGCAATAGGACCACAATAGCCTTCTTTTAGTGGCAGAAGATATGCAAATCATGCTCTCATTTGCATATCTTCTGACAATCCTTTTTGCGGAAGAGGTTTTGCCGCTAAAAAGCCCCGTATAGATGGGCCATTTGTCGGAAAAAAACCTTTTGTGCAAGATCCCTTATTCCTCAAAAAATGAAGTTTACAGGATCTTGTGCTAAAGGGTTTTTTTTCTGACAAATGGTCCCATCTACATGGGGCTTTTTAGCAGCAAAACCTCTTCTGCAAAAAGGATCGGCAGAAGATATGCAGATGAGAGTGTGATTTGCATATCTTCTACTGCAAAAAAATGGCAGTGTAGATGTAGCCTTAGTGTCCAAAGACACTGAAGTCACCAATCAGTGAAAGAGTCTTTTATGGCATCATGATGTGTGTGTGGTTTCAAATCAAGAAAAAGAGACTAAGAAGTTTTAAGGAGGTATGTTTGTGTGTGCATTTGTAAACAGTCTTTCCCCCAGAGGGAAAAAGGAATGGGAGGAAAGTTTAGACTCAAAGTTGAAGCAGACTATGGGAGCTTTGCAGTAGGAGGTCCTACTAGCTTTCCTGTGATATAATTAAATGTAATTTCCTTTGATAAAGAATAAAATAGGATAGTCACAACTCAATTTGATCTTTTGGAAAACTGATATTCTTAGAGACTCAGCTATATTTCAAAGCAGCACTCACTAGGTGAATTTCTGTCTGCTCTTGAGTAGGTATGTAGTAGAACTGACTACAGGGAGGCTTTCACCTACCCATCCATACATGAAGTGTTATCAACCACAGTTCTGATGTCAATGGTGCTAATCATTGCAAAAGGGTAGAACTTTGTACCGATGCCATCACTGGGATCTATCTACTGATCTCTCTTTGATGTCCTGTTCAAATTCTTTGAACTTCAACATCTTGCCTTATGGAGTTTAAGACTGCCAAGAGAACAGCATGACTTCAAAGTTTTTAATCTATATGGAGACATTCTAACTGCATTAACAGTTTTCTCATATTATCATACATTAAATAAACAAAAATAAAATGGAGTCTTTGTTCTCAAACACAAATTAATATTAATTTATTTTTGACAGATAATATTTTACTGAATTTTTACTTTATTTGTTTATTTTTCCTTTATTTGTAGGTAGATATTTTGTTAAATAAATTAGGAGTCTTAGTATTAGATTAAAATTCATTCTACTAATTATCAGTTGTGCATCAGATGTAATTATGCATTTTCACACATACTACTGCAGAACAAAGTTTTTGTCACTGGATTACAGTAATCAGTTGTACAGATGCTTTGATTTTCCAAAGCTCCTTAGTATTGAAATATGCCAACCGAGACAGAGACACTTAAGTTTTAATGAGAGGAAAAGTTAATGCTAGCTCTCAAAGTTTTTTCCTGTGTCTTAAAGCATGAACAACAACAAAAGCAAAAATCAGATATAATGAAGCTTGCTTCAAACAATGGTTCTATAATGGCAGGGAGGAGGGTTGGGGCGGGAGATAAAAGGGTTTAGGTACCAGTCTGGCTTTAAAAAAACAAAACAAAAACAGATGCACTACATGTTTCCCTCTAACAAATTTCAAGCAAAACGTTTTTTTCAGAAAATAGAAAATTCACCATACTCCTGCTGGGAAGAGGGACAGAGATTCAGATTCCATAAAATTTCTTATCTTTCTTAGTAGTTCAGTTAAACTAAAACTTTAGGTTCTAAAGTTAGTAAAGGAGATGATAGGCATTATGATATATTTCTCTGAGCTTTATTATTCATATTAAAATTTGAATATGAATATCAGACAAGGACCCTCACTAAAGGCTCCTAAGTGAAGTAAGCTGTCATGGGATAAGAGGGAAGGTTCTCTCATGGATTAATAACTGGTTCAAAGATAGGAAACAAAGGATAGGAATAAATGGTCAGTTTACAGAATGGAGAGACATAACTAGTAGTGTCCCGCAGTGGCCCATACTGGGACCAATGCTATTTAACATATTCATAAGTGATTTGGAGAAAGAGGTAAACAGTCCGGTGGCAACATTTGCAGATACAAAACTGCTCAAGATTGTTAAGTCCAAAACAGACTATGAAGAGCTTCAAAAGGATTTCATAAAACTGGGTAACTGGGCAACAAAATGGCTGATGAATTTAATGTTGATAAATGAAAAGTAATGCCTATTGGAAAACACAATCTCAGTTATATATATAAAAAGATGAGGATTAAATTAGCTGTTACTACTCAAGAGAGAGAACTTGGAGTCATTGTGGATAGTTCTCTGAATGCATGTATTCAATGTGCAGCAGCAGTAGAAAAAGCAAACAGAATGTTAGGAATTATTAAGAAAGAGACAGAGAATAAAATAGACAATACCTTAGGGTATGTCTACACTACAGCACTAATTCGAACTAACTTAGTTTGAATTAGTTAATTCGAACACAGCTAATTCGAACTAATGCATCTAGACCCAAAAACTAATTCAAATTAGCGTTTTGCTAATTCGAAATAGCGCGTCCACACTGATTGGATGCTGGGTCGCATTTAAGGGCAGCTGAAACTGGTTCCGACAGGGCATCAGGTCAGTAGTTGCTTTGTGTGGCTGCTGTCTGAGGCTATCTGAGGCTCGTGCTTAAAGGGACCCCCCTGGACAGCCGGTTCTCAGCTTCTCTGCTTGCTTGCCTACCTCGCCGAAGGACAGCAAAGCGTTTTCCTCTGCGCCTGCCTGTGTCGGTGGTTCCCATTGGGGACGCCGCCGCAGTTGGCACCATGGAGCCAGAGCTCGCCCTGCGCATTCTGGTGCAGATTTTGGACTTGCTGCTGCAGGCCTGCCAGCAATGGTTGGAGGCTGCCTGGCACCATTCTGCTGCAGGCCAGCCCCTGGCCCTACCTCTGACCCCCCTGGGGGCCGTGGAGGAGCCGCAGCAGCGCCTGGACGCCAGCGTGCCCCGCCGCATTTGGCATCTGGACACCAGCAGCAACTGGTGGGACCACATCGTCCTGGAGCGCTGGGGAGACAGACAGTGGACCCAGAACTTCAGAATGAAGGAGGACACCTTCCTGGAGCTCTGCGAGTGGCTCACCCCTGCTCTGCAGCAACGGGACACTCGCATGAGGCCCGCCATCCCCCTCCAGAAGTGGGTGGCCAGCGCCCTGTGGAAGCTCTCCACGCCGGACAGCTACCGATCCATCGGGAACCAGTTCGGCGTGGGGAGATCCACCATCAGAGCAGTACTCATGCAGGTACGGCACGCACCGGCCACTGGGCCGGGGCAGAGGGGGGCTGCAAGGAGGGAATGGGCTGCCCCAGGGAAAACGACAGTGGGGCAGGGGAGGAGGCAACAGTGCCCCGCACAGGAGGATTCGGTCTGTCCTGGCCATACTACATGCCGCCCACGGCGGCCAGGATCACAGCAGGGGTTGCTTCTGGAGGAGTGGCATGGGGCAGTGCCAGGGAACAAACACTCCCAGCCACCCGGGTGCCCCAGTGATTCTCAGTTTGCTGTGTCTCTCTGCAGGTGGTCAAGGCCATCAACAGGGTGCCGCTCCGCAGGGTGGTCCACCTCGCCAATCCGGATGCCGTCATCCAGGGTTTGGCGCCCTTGGCTTCCCCAGCTGTGGGGGGGGGGGGGGGCATCGACGGGACGCACATCCCCATCTGTGCCCCAGAACACCAGGCTTCACAGTACATTAACCGCAAGGGGTACTTCTCCGTCCTCCTGCAGGCCGTGTCTGACCACCGGGGCCAGTGCACGGACATTAATGTGGGCTGGTCCGGCAAGACACACAACACCAGGGTGTTCCGCAACTCCTCTGTGTGCCAGAGGCTGCATGCCGGGACCTTCTTCCCCGACTGCCACATCAGGGTCGGGGATGTGAACATGCCCGTCTGCCTGGTGGGGGATGCGGCCTACCCCCTACAGCCCTGGCTGATGAAGCCGTACACGGGGCACCTCAACCCCTCCCACCAGGCCTTCAATGCCAAGCTCAGCAGGGCCCGCATTGTGGTCAAGGGGGCCTTCGGACGACTGAAAGCCAGATTTAGGTGCCTCCTCACCCGCCTCGACCTTGCCGAGCACAATATCCCTCCTGTGGTGGCAGCATGTTGTGTGCTGCACAGTTTGTGCGAGCGGAAGGGGGAGGCTTTCCTGCCAGCCTGGGTGGCTGAGGCTGAGCTCATGGCTGGCTACTACACTCAGCCCTGCACCGCCGCTGTCCGGGAGGCCCAGCGGGGGGCCGTTCAGATCCGGGAAGCCCTGCGGGAGAGCTTCCAGGTGGAGGAGAAGGACTGAACTCTCCCTGCATGCCCCATTGGGGCCTTCTTCCACCCTCCCCTCCTTCCCCTATCCCCTCCCTAACCCCCCTTCCTAATGTTAAATAAAGACACCTGTTTTGAAAACAACAATCTCTTTTTATTGTACATAACTGGGGTGGGGGGAGGGAGGAATGAGGGTGAGAGAGGGGAGGGGGAAACCTGGGAGGAGGGAGCTGGAAGGGGGAGGAAGGGGAGGAAGGGAAGGGAAAGCTCAGGGTTGGGGGTCCTGCTGGCTCTCCCATCTCGCAGCACTGCGGGTGCGGGGCCGTGGGGGGGGAGTGGGTGTGGAGGGTGGGGCAGGAAGGACGGGGGGTGTGGAGGAAGCGGGAAGGGGAGCAGGGGTGGGAGGAGGACTGAGAGCTGAGGCTGCAGGGGCCGGAACAGGAGGAGGCAGAAACCTGTCCACCAGGGTCTGGAGGTGGCCTCTGAGGGCACGGCCCTGCTCCTCCAGCGCCTCCAAGCTCTGCTGCCGCAGCTGCAGGTCCTCCTGGAACCAGTGGTCCTGGGTGCGGAGCTGGTGCTCCAGTAGCTGCAGGTGTCGCCGGTGGTAGTCCTCGAGGTTCCTGGTGCGCCTGCTGGCCCGGGTGCAGGTGGCTGTTGCAGGCGGGGTGGTGCGCCCTGCACTCTCAGGTGCTGCGGCTGTGGTGAAACAAGAGCAGTGGTCAGTTCTCCCTGGGGACACAGTGGGTGAAACCCAGACCCCCTGTGCAAGGCGAGGTCGGCGTGTGGGGAAAGGGCGAGGGCCCCTGCATGACACCCAGGTGCTGCTCCATGGTGGGCAAGGCCCAGGCGCACGGTCCCTGGGCTCCCTCTCCACCTCCCACCCCATACACATAAGTGGAGCATGATGGCACTCACATGTGGAGCCCTCCTCGGCCTTGGACGACACAGCCGATGTGCTCTGTGGGATGCCTCGGGGGGTCCTGGGTCCTGGGTAGGCTCCCTGCAGACTCCTGGCTCTCAGCGTCCTCCTCCTCCTCCTCGGTGTCAGGGACAGGTCCCTCTGCCCCGGGGTTGATCACCACCCGGGGAGCATGGACTGTGTGAGCCCCCAGGATGTGGTCTGGGGTCTCAAAGTGGGGGCAGGCCTCCGGGTCAGCCCCTGGCTGGGAGGCCCTGGAGTAGGACTGCCGCAGGTCCTTAATTTTGCAGCGGACCTGCTCCTGGGTCCGCATGTGGCCTCTGGTGGCCAGGCTGGCAGCCATGCGGCTGTAGACAGCCGTGTTCCTGTGGCTAGTGTGGAGATCGTGGACGTTGGAGGCTTCCCCCCAAACCTCGATGAGGTCCGCGATCTCTGCACTAAACCACGCGGGCGCCCACCTCTTGCGGCCCCGGGCAGGCTCCTGGGAGCCGCCAACCTGGTCCTAGGAAGAGGTGGAGGGCTGGGTGGCAGCGGGTGGCTGGCTCATGCCGTGCCAGGTGCAGGGTCTGCTGGGTGGGTGCTGGCAGGCTTGCAACTGGCACAAGCACTGTAGCCAGACCATGGCCCTTTAAGGGCTCCGGGTCCGAGAGGGGGGCAGAAAAGTTTCCCTGGTTTGGCCCAGAGTGGCCACCAGGGCAAGCTGGGAAGGGCTAGCCTCCAACTAGTTCGAATTAAGTGGCTACAGAGCCCTTAATTCGAACTGCTTACTTCGAACTAGGCGTTAGTCCTAGTAGAATGAGGTTTACCTAGTTCGAATTAAGTGCTCCGGTAGTTCGAATTAAGTTCAATATAGCGGTTTGTATGTATAGACGCTATGAAAGTTAATTCGAACTAACGGCTGTTAGTTCTAATTAACTTTGTAATGTAGACATACCCTTATTGCCTTTACATAAATTCGTGGTACACTCACATCATGAATACTGTGTGCAGATGTGGGTCACCTTATGTCAAAAAAGATATCTTGGCATTGGAAAAAGTTCAGAAAAGGGCAACAGAAATGATTAGGGATATGGAACATCTACCATATGAAGAGAGATTAATAAGACCAATAATTTTCAGCTTGGAAAAGACATGACTAAGGAGAAATATGATAGAGGTCTTCCCATAAAACAAGAACTAGGGGTATGTCTACACTACAAAGTTAATTCGAAATAACAGCAGTTATTTCAAATTAACTTTAATAGCGTCTACACAGGCAAACCACTATTTCAAAATAAATTCAAAATAGTGGAGCCCTTATTTCGAATTTGGGAAACCTCATTCTACAAGGAATAACACCAAATTCGAAATAGCTAATTCGAAATAAGTGCTGTGTAGACACTTATTTCGAATTAGGGGGGGCTCCAGCCCTTCCCAGGGAGCCCTGGTGGACACTTTGGGCACAACCAGGAAAACTCCCCCACAACACCGGAGCCCTTAAAGGGACAGACTCTGGCCACAGTGACTGTGCAAGTTGCCAGCCTGCCACCACACAGCCAGCAGACCATGCACCTGGCACAGCATGAGCCAGCAACCCGCTGCCACCCAGCCCTGTACCGCTCCCCAGGTCCAGGCTGGTGGCTCCCGGGAGCCGCAAAAGGTGGGTGCCTTCCTGGTCTAGTGCAGAGATCGTGGACCTCATTAAGGTTTGGGGGGAGGCCTCCAATGCCCATGATGTCCGCACTAGGTGCAGGAATGCGGCCGTCTACAGCTGCATGGCTGCCAGCCTGGCCACCAGAGGCCACATGCGCACCCAGGAGCAGGTGCGGAGCAAAATAAAAGAACTGCGGCAGGCCTATGCCAGGGCCTTCCAACCAGGGGCTGACCCAGAGGCCTGCCCGCAGTTCGAGGCCCTGGACCACATCCTGGGGGGTCAGACGGTTCGTGCCCCCTGGTCGTCATCGACCCCAGGGCAGAGGGCCTTGCCCCTGACACAGGGGAAGAGGAGGAAGAGGAGGAGGACGGCAGCCAAGAGCCTGCAGGGAGCGTGCCCTGCACCCAGGACCCCCGAGCCATACCAGAGAGCCCATCAGCAGCCTCAACCGAGGCTGGGGAGGCCTCCACGTGTGAGTGCCATCACGGTCCCCTTATGCAGGGCAGGTGGGGGGAGGGGGAGCCCAGGGACCGTGCACGTGGGCCTTGCTGACCACGGAGCAGGCGGCAACTTGTGCATCTGTCATGCCAGCCGGGACATGTGGCCCCAGCTGGGTGCCATGCAGGGGCCCTGGCCTGTTCCCCACACGTGTCTATGCGTGAAGGCACATGACAGGCTCCTGACCCCGGGGAGAGACATTGCACACTGCCCTCCCTCCAGACGCCCCCTCTACGCAGAGGCAGGGCACATCTCCCCTCCCCCCACACCACACTATAGGCAGCACAGGGGCTGAGGTGCAGTCCTGGGCCAGCTCACACTCCCGCGGATAGCAGGTGCAGAGACCTGCCGTCCTCACCTTGCAGAGGGGGGCTGGGTTTCACCCACTGTGTCCCCAGGGAGAACTGACCACTTCTCTTGTTTCACCGCAGCCGCAGCACCTGCGAGTGCAGGGCACACCACCCCGCCTGGATCATCCACCTGCACCCGGGCCAGCAGGCACACCAGCAACAAGGATGAGTTCCAGAGGCAGCAGCTGTGGTTGCAGGGATGGCAGGTCCACAGCCAGGAGCAGTGGGTGCAAGAGAACCTGCAGCTGCGGCGGGAGAGCTTGCAGGAGCTGCAGGAGCAGGGCCGTGCCCTCCACGAACACCTGCAGGCCCTGGTGGACCGATTGCTGCCTCCTGCTGCTCCAGGCCCTGTCGCTGCCCCAGCTATCACTCCTCCTTCCACCCCTGCTCCCCCTCCCGCTTCTTCTGCCCCACCCATCCCTCCTGCCCCACCCTCCATACCCACTCCCCCCGGGAACGCCGAGGCCCCCGCACCGGCAGTGCTGCAAGACAGGAGGGCTGGCAAGACCCCCAACCCTGAGCTTCCCCTCCCCCTTCCTCCCCTCGCCTCCCCCTTCCATCTCCCTCCTCCCAGGTTTCTCCCATCCCCTCTCCCACCCTCATTCCCCCCCTCCCCCATCCCCAGTTATGTTAAATAAAGAGAGCTTTTTGTGGCAACACAGGTGTTTTTATTGTATATCAGGAAGGGGGGTTAGGGAGGGGAAAGGGGAAGGAGATGGGGTGGAATGTAAGGCACAAGGCCCCAGTGGGGCACGCCAGGGGGACTTCAGTCCTTGTCCGCCTGAAAGCTCTCCCGCAGGGCTTCCTGGATGCGGACAGCCCCCCGAAGGGCCTCCCGGCTGGCAGCTGTGCGGGGCTGTGCGTACTGGCCAGCCAGGTGGGCAGCCTCTGCCGTCCAGGCTGGCAGGAAAGCCTCCCCCTTCCTCTCACATAAATAGTGCAGCACACAGCACGCTGCCACCATGTGCGGAATATTGTGCTGGGAGAGGTCGAGGCGGGTGAGGAGGCATTTAAATCTTGCTTTCAGTCGGCCAAAGGCCCCCTCGACCACAATGCGGGCCCTGCTGAGCCTGGAATTGAAGGCCTGCCGGGAGTGGTTGAGGTGTCCCATGTAGGGCTTCATCAGCCAGGGCTGTAGGGGGTAGGCCACATCCCCCAGCAGTCACACTGGCATGTCCACGTCCCTGACCCTGACGTGGCAGTTGGGGAAGAAAGTCCCAGCGTGCAGCCTCTGGCACATGGAGGAGTTGCGGTACACCCGCGCATCGTGTGCCTTGCCGGACCAGCCCACACTGATATCCGTGAACTGGCCCCGTTGGTCAGACATAGCCTGCAGGATCATGGAGAAGTACCCCTTGCTGTTGATGTAGAGGGAGGCCTGGTGTTCCGGGGCACGGGTGGGGATGTGCGTCCCGTTGATTGCCTCCCCACAGTTGGGGAAGCCCAGGGCACCAAAACCCTGGGTGACCGCATCCAGGTCGGTGAGGC
This sequence comes from Pelochelys cantorii, assembly GCA_032595735.1. Taxonomy (NCBI): domain Eukaryota; kingdom Metazoa; phylum Chordata; order Testudines; family Trionychidae; genus Pelochelys; species Pelochelys cantorii. Next base: position 93,756,005 of record CM064326.1, read on the forward strand.
GGACGACTCTGCGGAGCAGCACCCTGTTGATGGCCTTGACCACCTGCAGAGAGACACACAAAACTGAGGGTCACTGGGGCACCCGGGTGGCTGGGATTGTTCATTCCCCGCCACTGCCCTGTGCCCCACTCCCAGGAGCAACCCCCGCTGCAATCCTGGCCACCGTGGGCAGTCTGTAGCGCAGCTGGGACAGACCGAACCCTCCCGGGGAGGGCACTTACACCACCTCCCCCCCATTTTCCGTGGGATAGCCCATGTCCTCCTTGCAGCCCCCCCTCCTGGCCCAGTGGCTGTTGAGTGCCGTACCTGCATGAGCACTGCTCCGATGGTGGATCTCCCCATGCCGAACTGGTTCCCCACGGATCGGTAGCTATCTGGTGCGGAGAGCTTCCAGAGGGCAATGGCCACCCACTTGTGGAGGGGAATGGCAGGACTCATGCATGTGTCCCGTCGCCGCAGAGCAGGGGCGAGCCACTCGCAGAACTCCAGGAAGGTGTCCTTCTTCATCCTGAAGTTCTGGGTCCACTGTTGGTCTCCCCAGTGCTCCAGGACGATGTGGTCCCACCAGTTGCTGCTGGCATCCAGACGCCAGATGCAGCAGGGCACACTAGCGTCTGGGCACCTCTCCTCCACAGCCCCCAGGGGGGTCAGAGGGAGGGCCAGGGGCTGGCCTGCAGCAGAAGGTGCCAGGCAGCCTCCAGCTATTGCTGCCAGGCTTGCAGCAAGATGTTCAACATGAGCACCAGAGTACCCAGGGGCGGCTCTGTTTCCATGGTGCCGAGTGCTGAGGTGTCCCAAATGAGAGCGACCGAAGCAGGCGGAGAGGAAAATGCTTTGCTGTCCCTCAGCGAGCTAGGCAAACAAGCGGGAAAGCTGAGAACCAGCTGTCCAGGGGGGTCCCTTTAAGCACGAGCCTCAGCTAGCCTCAGACAGGAGGATAGATCCATCAATGGCTGTTATCCAGGATGTGCACGAATGGTATCCCTAGCCTCTGCTTATCAGAAACTGGAAATGGGTGACAAGATATGGGTCACTTGATAATTACCTGTTCTGTTCATTCCCTCTAGGGAACCTGGCATTGTCCACTGTTGGAAGACAGGATATTGGGTTATATGGATCTTTGATCTGACCCCGTATGGTCGTGCTTATGTTTTCATGTTCTTATGTTGTAGTTACCTTGTTTCATCTTTTAAAGAGCTTTTTAGTGTGTCTCATTGAGAATCACCATGATTTTTTAAAAACATTTCTTCAAATAATTATTTATATTACTAATATTTAAAGACATGATGCAGTGATAGGAAAAGGCAAAAAAATTGATTTCCATAATTAACATAGTTATATTTTGCCAGGTGAGGTATATAAGGCTTTCAAGGACATTCCCCTGACTTCTGGGTTTGCAGAAGTCACCACAATGAGCTATTCTTTTCTCTCATACACTATGTTCTTATGGAGGAACAGGAAGTGTCTTCCATCATAGAGCAGGGAAAGAGGGAAATTGACTCAGCATGATGCTTTGATTTTGTTTTGGGTAGCACCATTAGAACTAGTGCAGTAGTTAGCACTCCTTTATGGGTTTATAGTACAATACTTAGTGAATTTTTCAGCTTCACTTCCTAGTATCCAGATGACAGGGAAACCCTAAAGGCTTCTTAATTGCACTTCCCGCCCCTATGGTTTAGTGTAAAGGACTTGCCAAAAAGGAAATGGAGCTGTACAAGTTACATCCAGACTCTGGAACCCACCCAAAGGTGGTGTTAGAATGGGTGATGGGGTTGGTCCTTTCTAGTTCCTTCTTGGAGACAGGAGTTAGTGGCCTCATATCTACTTAAAAGTTCCAGAACTTAAATAAGATAGTTAATGCAATAAAAAGGCAGTAAACAGGAATCCCAGAGCTTGACCTGAGGAGAAAAAATGAATGGCACAGATAGCAGGCAAAAAGATGTTCAAAATGGAAGAAAATCTTTCTTTTATGTTTGCAGAAAGAAATGAACCTCAAAACTAGACTTGAATGTGATGGAGGCTTCCTATCAGAATCCTGCAGCAAGAGTGGGTTTCTCTGGGTCCTACAGGACCTATTGACATCATAACTTGGAGTGAGCAAAATGTACTTTGTTGTGTGCAGGATTGGGTGAGCAAAAAACGAACAGCCTGAAATAATTTACAGGTAAACACTTGAAAACTTTTAATACATAAATTTAAGTGAGGTGTAGAAAAAGATTTGATGTACATTCTAACAGGAGTTAAAGTATTTAACATAGTTTAAGAAAGATTTGTTATATTCTTTGAGTTGTAAAAATCATGTCTGAATTCCATTTATAAATACTTATATTAACCTACTGAGTTTTTTGTTTGTAGGTTTGCTTTTTTGTTGGTTGGTTGGTTGGTTGGTTGATTGGTTTGTTTTTTGCTTTTCAAGCGGCATAGGGGAATCTGTCTTGGGGGGGTCTACATTTTTTGAAGGTAGGAGCATGATTAAAAAAAGTAAGAAACAATGTGAGAGCAAGTAGGAGTGGGTATTGTTGAATTGTGGAATTGGGATGGGAATTAAAAAAATAGACCCAAACAGCGCTCTACATCCTATGAATACTTCATACATTTTTAATTTGATCAACAATTACATAAATCTCCCTTCATAATTTAGCATCACACTTTTTCCATTCCACTTTTTTCCTATTCTACCATTCCTCCATCCACTCACCCACGCCACACACACACCAGCAATTTCAGGTCTTTTTCCATTTCTCCTGTTTACACATAGAGTGGTGGATACCACTTCTTTTTCCATAGGTAAGACATGTCTACAGTATGGAGAAGATCAACCCTCCAAAGTTTGATCTTCTAGTGTTCCATTTAGTGTTTAGTGTAGACTCCCAAATTGAATGCTGAGGGCATCCCCCACCAGCATCTGGTATTCCTCATTCTGCAAGGAGTAAGGGAAGCCAATGGGAGTGTGTGCTTCTGTCAGCCTCCCATAGTGCAGATGCTGCAGCAGTTCAGCTGAAGGTAAGACAATTCCAGCCACGTATTTTAGTAACTGAATGGCATACCTTAAGCTGACCTGGCTGGCCTAGTATAGACCAGGACTTAGAGTGATGCTCCAATTCATTTTATACTTCTCAGCTGGAGTAGGAAGGACTCACCAGTTCTGGATATGGAGATGAATAGACAGAAGAACTCTGCATCTCTGCATGGAAAGAGGTGGAATCAGCTCTCTTTTCTAATTAATTTGGATGTGTCTCTTTGTTCTTTTTAAATCTCATCTACTCAGTTAACAAACATGTCTCTCTCCATTGTTTATGCTCCCTTATACTATTTCTGCTTCTTCTTTATTCTTTTTTTATCCCCAAGGTTTGTCTCTTCAATCTGTCACTTTATGCATACCGATACACAACAAAACCAAACATAAAACTTTGTTTCCAAAACCAATTAAGGTTACTGACACCAATGTATTTACCTATTATAGTATTCACAGAACTCAAGCACTTAAAAGCAAGAAAATGAATAGTTAAGGGCATCATAAATGTTAAGCTACCTACAAAATAAAATGCAGAAAGTAGTCCTACACTGAATAACAACAACTTTGGCTCAAAAGGAATATGATTCTTTCATGAGTAGGCTCAAAATACAAACACAATGCAGATCCATTGAAAAACAAAACAACTATCTATCTTCTAATTATTCTCAGATTGTGTGTGTGTGTGTGTGTGTGTGTGTGTGTGTGTGTATGTGTTTTGACAAGAAAAATGTCCCTGATCCTTAGGTCCAAAGAAACTTTACTTAATTTCAAGGTCAAGAAATACAAAGCAACACAATCTTCTTTCTACACTGAACTCCAAGACTGCAAGGCACTATTTTGGACCCTGGTGCACATTTGAACAGCCCCAAACTACTGTAATCTATGTCCATTTATATTGGCATCTTTGGGATTATTACACTTTTTAGTAACTCTCAGTAATTCACCAGATACATTGGATGAATGTTCAGTTGCCCAATTAATCAAGCTTTGCAGCCTTGTTGTACTACTGGAAAGATCCAAAGAGTCTCTGATACAGTGGTTTCCAAACTTTAAGATTCCATGCACACTTTTGAAAATGAAAATGTTGAATCTTGTTAACTCACATCTAAAAATGAATATTTCCAGATTCCCTTATCTGAGAATAAATTATAAAAGCAGTTATCTTGGAAATATATTTTTCTGATGCTATTTGTTGTTACATTAATATTTCTCATTACATTATTAACTTGATTACATTATGGAAACATCTAAACTCATCCAAGATTTCACTTTCATAGCTTGTATCACTTTGATTCAGTCTGTTACAAGGTAAGGCACCTATGTTTCATCAATAAATATCAGACATGAAATAGCATGAAAATATTTAAGAAGATAGGCCAAATAAAGAGTTGCTCCAACACTAGCATTCAGATCTTCAGCAGTCCAGCCAAACAACACAAGACTAAAACTAAACTTAAACTTGCTCTTGATAATTTTAAAAACAACACTAGGATCCCATTTAATTTTTAAAACAGCAAATAATATCCACCTCCCTTTCCACTTCTCATAAGGAATCTTGAAGTTGAAGTCTTCTCAGTTAGATGGATCTGCTTCCTTTGATTTGCATAGCTCTTGGAAGTCTGGTACCATTGGAGAAAGATAAAGTCTCAGGTCTTGTTAGGCACTGAGTTTTCTTCTGTATTTGATTTTCAAATGTGTGTATGAGGAAAATGCTTTCTTTGAAAATGCTAACAAAACTTTAATAGCTTTTATTCCCTATCCACGGGTACTTGTTTCTTAAACACAGCTAGAACATTGATCTATAACAGACTTCTGAAATTACTTTTCAATTTGTAATCTTATGAGATCTCAATTAATTACTCTTTTACCTCAGTGCTCAATATCTTGTTGAGAAAATGATATAATCAAAGAGGTTGTGAATCCAGACATTATCACTGACACAGCTGTAAAGTATTCCCTGAATGTTGTGCAAAGTCCCTTTGCATGTGCACTGTCATGATCATGAGGGTTAGCCAGCAGCCTGGGGACTAAGGGGCTAACTATGTCCCTTACGTAAGCCAGGTAGATTCGGCCAATAGGAATGTAGGTAGGAATTTCAAACTGGGACAAAGGAATTTTGGGGTTTTTTCCCTTCTTTGTCCCTGAGCAGTTTTCCTCCAGCTATTGAGGGAGACAAAATGTATCCGTTCAAGAATAGACTCTTCACTATCCGTAAGTAGGGTAAGTTTTAGATAAATCCATTAGGTTTTACTGTTTTATGGTTTGGGAAATGGGATCTGATGTCTGTGCATTTAAAAACGGGTTTTTCTCTCCTTTGTAATTAAGTTTCTAGCCCATGGTGGAATTCCCCATGAGTTTACTAATTGGTGACTTTTCCATCTAGTCATTATGCTTGTAACAGGAATATTGTGGTGATAATAAAAGTTCTTTCTCTTTTCTTTTTTATTAACCTGGCATTGGTTAACTTTTTGTGTCCTGGTTTTTACTTTAGCGCTGAGACTTCCCAAGTGGTCTCTCCCTGGTTTCCTTATCATTACTTGGGTAGTGGCAGCAGATTTTTATCCCCAAAATCTAGTTTTTTAAGATTTTGGGGGAAAGTTTTATACAAAGCCTGGAGAGATAAGATTTTGGGGTACTTTTGTGGGCCCCCACTTTTGCATTTATCGTGCCAGAGTGGGGAAAAAGCCTTAACATGCACTTATACTAGTTTTAGTATACTGATCCATCCAGAGTTTGTGTTCTGCCAGGAAATCAGGAAGAGTACTGAAACACTCTATTTTCCAAACACCTTTCCCAGAACTGGAATTTCTGCATCATCAGTTCAACTCAATCTTGTATATTGAAATGGTTATATTGAGGTCTTGAGGAGATCCATTTTGTATATTAATCCTTGAGAAAATGTTTTCTAAATAAGCTAGGCTCTGGATCCAGACATGATTTTCCATACATCTGGCATGAGGAAATGGTGGTTGTATGTATATAAAAAAAAGCCCTAGGGTTTCTGTTCTAAGCGCAAATAAGTGAACAAGGTTTTTTCCCCATGACAGCATATCTAGAACTTCAGTAGGGATCAACAGATAATTAATTACACTGCTATCCATTTGTTCACAAAGTACATGAGCAATTCTGTAATTTGTTGGCCATAATTTTATGAAATTCACAATTTTCACTGCATTGTCCAGCACTTCCTTCAGTTTCTCAGGCAAGCAATTTCCTGTGAGGGCTTGTCTATGGATACTGCAATGAGTCTAAGAGATGTTTGATGCAATCTGTATTGTTTGAGCTACAAATCTGGTATACTTCCCCATCATTGATGTGGCTCCATCAGTGCAAATGCCTAGGCAATGAGGCAAATTTATTTCCTTTTCTTGAAAATATTCAGTAGTAAGATTGAAGATATATTCTCCAGTTCTTTCAAAGATTAACAAAATAACAAGTCTTCTTCAACCTTACTTTAATTCACACAACATACAAACATTAACAAAATAGATGTATTAGCGGCAGTTGATAATATACAATTGTGGTTTCTACATTGTTTGACATGTTATTAATTCTCTGTAACAATATATTATTGGGAAAATATATTATGTCAATTTTTTGCAGCATTTTCTCTGAACATGAAATGAATTACTTCATTTATACATGGACCAATCAAGGTCTCTTCTATGGTATGGGCTTCTGATACTTTTAGTACTCAGTTCAGATAAAAATAACACTGAGAACTCAAACAAACAAACCAGTGAACGAAAAGATACACTCACATCTCACTTGTGTAGCACACAACAAAGAGTGATTGAATGTCAACTAAGGGATGTTATTGCTGCTGCATTGGCTATAATGGCTTTGGTTTGGGTTTGGTGTGCAAACACCTTTTCTCTTGCCATTAAACAATTAAACCACACTGTGGGAACCACTGCTGTGGCATAAGCCAGGATTGGCAGACTTTATGTATGTGAAAATAACTTCCCAGGATCCAAAGCAATTTCTATGGAGCATTTTGTATTTCCCATAGGACAGCAGAACAAAGTATCTTGAAAATGTAACACCTGCTGTGTTTTCTGATCTTTTAATTCATAATCTCCCCAAACAACCTTCAGTTTATTTTTAAATGCCCTTTTGTTAGTTAAACTTGTGTGCCAAATTTCTAATTGAAGCAAATTTTACCTCAGAGTTATAAGAGCCTTGCAAATCTGGGTTTATAATGACAAGACTAACAGTGCTTTCAGTACAATGTTACTAATGCAACGCAATAATGAAATAACTCTTTTGGCAGAACATTCAGTAGTCATGTAGAAGATTAGCTATGTTCTGCAGCTTTCAGAGACTGCAAGGGAATTAATGGAACATCTAGAAATGTAGTTAGTGATAAAGGAAATTAATTAGTCCATTTTCAGAAATTGGTCTTTTTAAATACTTTAAAGCTGTACTGTGCAATATCTTGTAAATCATCATCAATAACATTGAATCAGTTCACTGAGAAACAGATGCTTAAAAATCTGGGGTATGTGAAACAATCTTGTTGACCTGGCAGAAAGTAAATAGCTGAGTTTTGCAAGTAGAATAATAATATTATGCATCAGCAAGTATACAATTACTATCATCCAGATGGAAGGAAAGACAAAAAAAGTGCATGAGGCTCTTCCCAAGTAGGATGCATACAGAAAATTGCAGGATAATTCTTGGGTGGACTAAAAAGGATTTGCAAATTTCAAGCATTTGTCCATTTAACTGGATTTTTTTTTTTGGTAGGTCTTCGGGTTAAACTGGTCTGGCACCCTCAGGACCTGATTGGTCCCAGATGAGGGATTTTTCCAGACCATGGGAGGTCATTTCAGGCCCCTTGCTGCTGTCCCTTGCCACTCCTCTTACTGGGTTTCCTGGCTCTCTCCTCAATCTAGCTGAGCTGTGTGCCAGTTCCCGGCCTCTCCCCAGTCCAGCTGAGTCATGTGCTGGCTACTGACACCCCTCTCCCCTCCGCAGCCCAGCTGAGTTGCATGCCAGCTCCAGCCCCCCTCCTCCCCGGCAGCCCAACTGAGACATGCACTGGCTCTCAGCTTCCTGACCCTCCTGTACCATGCAGGAACTCTCTGATCCTGGAACATCTGAGGTCATGCCAGACCACGGATGTTGCCAGACCAGAGAATCTCAGATTTTAGAGGTGCATCCTGTACTCAGGCATGTTGCACCTATGGATTAAAGGGGAAATTTTTCAAAAATTCTTAAGGGAATTAAGAACACAAGTCCCATTAAATGTCAGTGGGATTTGTGCTCGTGATTTTTGTAAGCACTTTTGAAAATCCCACCCCCAATCACTTACAGTCAGTTTTAATTCTGAATTGTGTTGTCTGTATGGGTGTTACTCATATGTATTTCAGTTATTTAATGGAAGTAGCATTAAAAGGATTGAAGAACATTTAAATATCTGCAGGTATGTCTACACTAGCCCCCTAGTTCGAACTAGGGTGGCTAATGTAGGCATTCAAACTTGCAAATGAAGCCTGGGATTTAAATATCCAGGGCTTCATTTGCATTTTCCCGGGCGGGTGCCATTTTTAAATGCCCCGTAGTTCGAACTGACTGCCCGTGGCTACACGCGGCAGTCGGAAGTTAATCCGAACTAAGTGCTTAGTTCGGATTAACTGTTACTCCTCCTGCAATGAGGACCAGCAAAGTTAAGTGATGGGACCAGCAAAGGACCTTGCAAGGATGGGGTGGATTAGTCATTAGAGTCCTGGGAAAATGGGTACCCTCTCCCACCTGCCAGATCTTACCAGGGAGCAGGGTTGGGACATTGGTACTTATCCCGCTCTGCTCTCCCCGTTGCTTACTGGGGAATAGGATCAGAGAGCACCTGCCTAGGAGCATAGTCAGGGCACATGTGCTTGTCCCACTCATTTCTTCCCAATGTTCTTACTGCGGAGCAGGGTGAAGGTTTGCATGCTTGCCCTGCTCCCCTGTAAGTGCTGGGCAGAGGGGAATAGGATAAGCACCTGTGCCCCAACAATGCCAGGGGAGGAGGAACAGAGCACGACAAGTACCCCAGGACATAATTACGTAGATACTCCTGACAGCAAGGCACCATGAGACCACTTTCTGCTGCCAAGATCTTCCGTTGGCCTTTGAAACTGCCTGACACACTATAAGAAGATACTTGAAGAACTCTGAAAGGCTGGAAGCCCAAGTTAGAGTTAAAGAGTTTATCTCTGATTGAAAGCTTATACCTGAAATAAGAATAACAGTTTAGGGGAAGAATTTGCATGTAATGAGTTTATTAGTGGAGTCTAGTGAATTAGAACTAGCTATTCATTTTCTATTCATTTTAATTTAATAACTCACTCTTTGCGCTTAATAAAAACACATTTACTATCAGGTCCAGTGTAAATAATTATTACTTGGGGCCAGCAAGAGCTGTGCTTCTCTCTCTCTTATTAATAGACAGGGCTAACCTCATTAAGCTTTCCATGTGTAACACTTTTACACAGAGAAAGACGGATTCATTTGGGATTTCAATCCCTTTTGGAGGATGGTTTCCTGGGTGCAGAGCCCTTAAAACTGCATCCTCCCAGAGCTGGAGTGGTTCAGTGTCTGCATTGCTCAGCAGGGGGGAAGTTACCCTACCTCTGTTCCTTGTCTGGGGGAGACCAGAGGATCTGGCCTAGCAGGACATGGTGATGGGGAGCCCCCAAGAGCAAGAAGGCAGGTGTCAGTGGCATGATCACCACACTGGGGAACAATCCCAAGGGGACTTCTGTGACTTTACTCCCCCACAGTAAGTTATCCTTTAAACCAGCTTCTGTACCAGATGACTGGAGGGTGGCCAACCTGTCATAAATTTTTAAAAAGCAATCTCAGCAATTACATGCCAGGAAGTCTAACTTCAGTACCAGGCAAATTGGTTGAAACTATAGTAAAGAACTGAATGATCAGACACATAGGGTATGTCTAGATTACATGCCTCTGCTGACAGAGGCATGTAAAATAGGCTACCTGACATAGTCAATGAAGCAGGGATTTAAATATCTCCCGGTTCATGAAAATAAAAATGGCCACCGTACTGTACCGGCTCAGCCGGTCGTCGGCACAGTGCGCAAGTCAAGATGCAGATCGGTCGACAAGAGAAGCCTTTGTCGACTGCTCCTGTAAACCTCGTTTCACGAGGCATAAGGGAGCGGTCAACAAAGGCTTCCCTTGTCGACCAATCCACGTCTTGACTCGTACGCTGTGCCGACGATCAGCTGAGCTGGCACAGCACGGTGGCCATTTTTATTTTAATGAAGCCAGGGATATTTAAATCCCCGCTTCACTGACTATGTTGGGTAGCCTATTTTACATGCCTATGTCAGCAGAGGCATGTAATCTAGACGTACCCATAGATGAACACAATTTGATGGGAAAGAGTCAACATGGCTTTTGTATAGGAAAATCATGTATCACCAATCTATCAGAATTTTTGGAAGGTATAAGCAAACATTTGAGTAAGGATGATCCTTTGGATATAGTATACTTAGTAGACCTTTCAGAAAGCCTTTGACAAGGTTCCTTCCCAAAGGCTGTTAAGCAAATTAAGCAAACTATAGGTTGGACCTCACTGGTCCAGCACCCTTGGGATCTGACTGGTCCCGAACAAGGGGATTTGTCAGACCAGGGAAGGTCCCTCCCCTCATGGCCCATGCTGCCATTAGGTTAGGACTCCAGCCTGCCCCTACTGCTTGCCCTGCTCCCCTAGTGCCCCAGGGTTCTCTAGAAGCCGCTAGCCAGAGGGTCCTGGCCAGAGCTGCACAAACAGGGCAGAGCTCCACAGCTGCCTGTCTCCGTGGCTGGGGCCAGAGCTCCGCAGCCAGGGAAGAACTCCTCAAAAACCTGGCTCTATGCCTGGGGCTAATGCTTCTCAGTTTGGGCCAGGAGCTCCCTGGCTGTTGGATCCAGAAAGGGGCCAGAGCTCCGTGGCTGGGACCAGAGGTCCCTGCCTACTGCTGGGTTCGGAGTTCCCTGGCTACTGCCAGGCCAGGGAGCTTCGCTGGGGCCAGAACTCACTGCCATGCCGCCCATCCTTCCACACACACACATACACATACACACACTGGGCTCCCTGCTGAGTCATCAGTGCCCGGAATGGTGTTCCTGCCCTGCTACCAGACCTCCCTGTTCCTGGGGTGTGTGGTCCAGGTATATCCATGATCCATGCTGTTACCAGCCCAGGGAGTCTTAGTTAAGGGAGGTACAACCCGTAACAAGATTTACAAAGTGACCTCACAAAACTGGGTGACAGGACAACAAAATGGCAGATGAAATTAAAAGCTGATAAAAGCAAAGTAATGCACACTGAAAAACATCATCCCAGCTATACATGCATTCAAGAAAGGGACTTTGGAGTTATTGTTCATACTTCACAGAAAACATCCACTCAATGTGCAGCAACAAACAAAAGCACCAGCAAACATTATCAACCATTAGGAAAGCAATAGCTAGTAAGACAAAAAAAAATCATAATTACTTGATATGAATCCATGGTATTCCCACATTTTGAATATTATATCCACTTCTTGTCACCCCATCACTAACAAGACACACTGGAATTTGAAAAGATACAAAGATGGGGACTTTTCAGTTTCAAAAAAGAGATAACTAAGGAAGAACTGTAGATTCTTAACTGGTATGGGGTACATGAATAAGGAAGTGTTATTTACTTTTTCACATAATACAAGAACTATGGGTCTCCCAACTAAATTAATAGGCAGCAAGTTTAAAGCAAATAAAAGGAAGTATTTCTTCACACAACACATAGTCATAGAATCATAGAACGTTAGAACTGGAAGGGACTTTGAGAGGTCATCAGGTCCAGTCCCCTGCCCTCATGTCAGGACCAAGCACCATCTAGATCATCTCTGATAGATGTCTATCTGACCTGCTCTTAAATATCTCCATTAATGGACATTCTGCAACCTCTCTAGGCAATTTATTGTAGTGTGTGGCCACTCTGACAATTAAGAAGTTTTTCCTAAGGTGCAACCTAAAACTCCCTTGCTGCAATTTAAGCCCATTGCTTCTTGTCCTATCCTCAGAAGCCAAGAAGAATATTTTTTCTCTATCCTCTTTGTGACACCCTTTTAGATATTTGAAAACTGCTATCATGTCTCTGCTCAGTCTTCTCTTTTCCAAAGTAAACAAACCCAATTCTGTTCAGTTCATCCTGTGGAACTCTTTGCCAGGAGATGTCATGAAGGCCAAAATAATAAAATGATTCATAAAAGAACTAGATGAATTCAGGAAGAATAAGTCCCTCGATGGTCATTAGCCAGGATGGGCAGAGATGCAACTCCATACTTTGAGTATCCCTAGCCTCTATTGCCAGAAACTGGATGTGAATGATAGAAGATGGATCATTTAATGATTGCATGTTCTGTTTTACCCCTCTGAAGCACCTGACATTGGAAGACTAATTACTGAGCGAGATGAAGCATTTGTATGCCCTCTTATTGATTGCCAACCTTAGAGGTGAGTAACAGAGGTAAGAAGGAAGAAAGTACCAAGTGAGGGAATGGTGTTAAAGGAAATAGGCAGCATGAGGGCTAGGGCTCAGAGGAAAGGTTTTAGGGAATTTTCACCACCACTGTTTTATGCCCCCCTGGGTCTGATAATAACTGATTATTCTTCCTAGCTCTGGGACATTTCTTCACTCCCCCAGGCGCAGACCCTGTTTCTGACACTATACTTGGAGAGAGGGCCCCCGCTGTCTGACTCATAGACCCCAGAACCAGTGCCACAGCTCTCTTGAGCCCCACTTATGTAGCCAAATGCCCACACCAGAGCCCACTTGGCTGAGAAGGCTCTAGTTTAGGAGGGAAAGAAAAAAAAGCGTAGCAAAGGAATATTTTATCCACTAATTAATTATTCTTAACAAGTACAAGAAACTTAAGAGACTTACAGATTTACAGGAAATAAACAATTGAATACATAGCCCTTTGTCTGACTTCATTAATCCAGGGAGTTCTGGAGTTGGTACAAATCTTTAGATAAGGCAGCTCCCCTTTCTTGTCCATCTGCACAGCCTGAGGAACTGAAGACCCTTTCCTAAGTCAAACTATAATATGCAGATAGTTCTATGTTCTTGTGAGTGGACTAGTAGTAGACAGACAAATAGAATTGATGACCCTTGTTGGCTGTCTCTTTATTAGCACTTTGCTAAATGTATCTTACTCTGGCATGAACACAGTGTCCAGAGTAGACTATCCTTCTTAGGATCAGATGGTATGTTTGCCACAAACATGTCTCAATATAATATGAAGGTTACAACACAAAAATAAATGTTACGCTCAAAATTAAATTCACAAAATAAAATTGAATTTCTAATTTGACCCAAATGAATTCTTAATTTGTCACTTATCTGGCCAATTAAAAAACAAGAAACAGCTGGTTTTTGGTTATCCCACCTATGAACACAACTAATCCATTCCTTCTCTGACATCTGTCTGACTTGTCTCAATCAAGATATTCAGATACCATGGTCGTGAGAACAGTATGGCTATGTCTAGACTGTAGGCTTCTTTTAAAAGAAGCTTTTCTGGAAGAGATCTTCTGGAAAAACTTCTTTTGAAAGAGAGCGTCCACACAGCAAAAGCACATCAAAAAAGTGATCTGCTTTTTCAAAAGATAGCGTCCACATTGATTGGACGCTCTCTCACATTTAAGTTGTGATTACCATGAACGGAGTGGTCACCAGGGCACCTTTGCTCTTTCCTGAAGGCCTCTTCTTTCGAAAAAAAAACCCTCTTCCCCATCCACACATGCCTTTTTCCGAGAGAGCTCTTTTGGAAAAAGACTTCTTCCTTGTAAAAGAGGTTTACTGCTGTTGGAAAAAACCCTGCATTATTTCGACTTTCTGTCAAAAGAACACAATGGAAGTGTGGATGTAAGAGTAGTTTTCCCAGAAAAACAGCCGTTTTTCTGGAAAAACTCTGTAGTGTAGACATTCCCTATAAGAGTTAATGAGAGAGAGAGAGAGAGAAACCATTTAAAGACCCTTAGCTAAAGGATAATAACTAGTTGGCATTTAGATGCATGTTTTATTACATATACATCTATATTAAAATATAAGTTTTAAAAGTTAATCGCTCAGAAGTTAGAAAATATCAAATGTAAGGCTGCCTGTCCAATATTAACTTGTACATTGACATTCTGATAGAGTCTTTAGTTACATGATCTCATTCTACTTATCTCCAAAGACCTCTGCCTCATTCATTACAGGGTACAAGTCTATTACAAATATTAAATAATAACATAGGATAGGGCTTATTTCAATATCAACTCTTGACAAGAAGAACAAAGGAACATGCTGAACTTGTTGTTTGAAATTAAAAAAAATCTTTTCATTTTAAAGTACATTTCTTTAAAATATTTTACATCTTTTATTCTCTGTAAGGCTCATTTTCCAGTACAGTGCACGTATGTAATTCCATTATAGTTTAATAGAATTTAGAGGAATTACATCACTGAAAAAAAAAACAAATTGAAAGTGGGAATGTGGTTCATTGCCTTCAAAGGCAAGCTGCTACAATGGAGAAAAGAGAAAACAAATATAACTGGTCTTCAGATAACTTGTCATGTAATCTCCATATGAATGAATATCTTATTTGAACTGATTGATCCCTCCCCCAAATGACTACAAGTTAACTGCTAAATAATATCAGCAGTGACTCCAAGAGAAAATAATTGGGAAAACTAGAATAAATTAATAGAATACTTGATTTAAAGCAAGAAGCAGAAGTAAACAATGCATGATTAAGAGACAAACTTTTGAGCTAAACAGCTCCTGAAGCTTATCTTTTCATCAACAGTAGCTGGGCTATTAAATTATATTACCTCACCCACCTTCTCTCTAATGTTCTGGGACCAACATGGTTACAACACTACATAGAATTTGATGATCAAATGATAATATGCTCTTCTTACTAAACTAAGGCAGGAATTCAAAGTCACTATGGAGAAATGCAGTCTCTGTCCCCATCTACACTTCAAAATGAGCTGTCAGGGAACCTAAGAGGCACAAGACTTTTCTGCGGTGATGGGATTGAATATTGGTGAGGTCACTGCACTGATTTGCCTGTAGGAAACACATTTGCTCTGTGGCTGAACAATGTAAGAAAGCTGATGTGACAGATCCTAACTCAAAAGTCCCGTCATCTGAAGAAGTGGGCTGTGCCCACAAAAGCTCATGATACCAGCTACATGTTTTGTTAGTCTATAAAGTGCTACCAGACCATTTCTTGTTTTTTAAGTTTATTCTGTATAGTTATGTGAGGTGATAATATTCTCTGGAGAATATTCTCTGAGAATGAGAATATTCTGAGAATATTCTCCAAAAGATTATTTCCTGAGAATTTTTGAGAATTTTCTAATTTTTCATTTCCTCTTGAAATAATATATTGTATTCAACTTTTAGAACACCCTGAATGTTAAAGAGCTTTCTTGATCATTCAAGATAGTTTGAGAATGTTATAGAACGTTCCAGAATGACATGGAACTTTCTAGAACATTCATGAGTCAGGAGTTCTGACTGTTATGGAACTTTCTAGAAGCATCACAAAAAGTATATGAAGAGGCAATAACACATTTATTCTCTTTTGTGAAAGGTGTAATTGTGTTTTCATCAGTATGAAAAGAAGAACTAAGCCTAAAAGTGATGTGTGGGATTATTTCCTTCATAAAACAGTTAAAGACAAAGTGTTATATGAATGTAAGTACTGCAAGGCTGAATACATTAGAAATGCGACAAGGATGAGAAAGCATATTTCCAATTGTTTGAAGACTCCTGCTTACATCAAGGAAAGGCAACAAAATTCTCAGAGTCCAGAAGCAGATCACCTCAACCATCAACTGCATCAACATCTATAGAACACTCTGATAGTGCTAGTGAATTTACATTGCCACCTGCACATCTAGTTCAGCCAAGGTGTCTCCCTCTATAAGTCACTACTTTGATTCTATGAATGAAACTGAAAACAAAGTTTTGGATGAATTTTTTGCACGAGCTATATTCTCATCGGGATCACCTCTTTCACTGGTTGAAAACAAAGATTGGATTACTTTCATGCAAAAATTAAGACCATCTTACAAGATGTCATCCAGGTACACACTTTCTAACAAACTTTTGGAAGCTGAATATCAATGTGTTGATGCTCTTATACAAACAAAAATTGCTGAAGCCTCTTCTCTTGCACTGCAGTGTGATGCTTGGACCAACTGAAGAAATGAATCTGTTATAAATTTTATTATATCAACACCCCAACCAGTGTTTTACAAGATAGTGGCAACCGATGTTGAATGCCATACTGCTGAGTATATGGCATTCCGTATGGAAGAAATAATGACAGAAATAGGCACTGAAAAATTTCGTGCCACTGTCGCGGATAATGCTGCAGCAATGGTTAAATCTTATCAACGCTTAACAAAAAATACAATCACATTGCTATGTACACATGTGCTGCTCATACACTAAATTTGTTAATTGGTGACATCAGTAACTTAACATCTGTTCAAGAAACTGAAGCTACCCGTAAAACTATTGTGAAGGAAATTAACAAATCACAAGTTTTACGAGCTCATTTTACTACATTTCAAAAAGAGAAAAATCAAACCTGTGCACTTAAATTGCCAGTTACAACTAGGTGGGGTTCCATTTTATATTGTTTGAAAAGCTTATTGAAATAAAAAAGTCTTAAAATGCCTTGTTGTCCATGAAGATTTACAGACTAAAATGAGCAAATGTACCAGGAATTCAATCCTGGATGAAGATGTGTTTTGGGTACGGGTCCAAAAACTGCATGCACTGATAAGTCCTGTTGTTAAATGAATTACGCTGCTTGAATCTGACCAGCCAAAAATGAGCCAAGTTCCTGAATGTTTCAGGGAATTAAGCGATCATTTTGATAGGCTACTTCCCGAAAGTCCACTTACCAAACAAGAAAAACAGGATGTGATGAAAAGTTTTGAAAAAAGAAAAGATATGGCTCTAAAAGACATTCACTATGCTGCAAATATTCTAGATCCAAAATTCAATGGTGAGTGCCTTACTAGAAATGAACAAATACAAGGAACTGAATTCATCGATAAATTAGTCACAAGAATGTATGGCACTGATCACTCAGCAAAAGTCATTGCAGAGCTTGCAGAGTATCGTGCTAAAGAAAGTATCTTTGGAAAATCATATGTAACAAAATCAGCTGGCTCAGTAGATGCAGTAACATGGTGGAAAGGTATTTGCTATGGATCAAAATTAGGGAAAGCAGCGATCAACATATTGAATATGCCACCGACAATGGCAGCAACTGAAAGAAGTTTCAGTACTTACAGTATCATTCATAATGCAAAAAGAAACAAGTTAACACAAGAAAGGACAGGCAAACTGACATTCATAGCCCATAATATAAAGCTTCTTAAAAACCCAAATGATGCTCCGTTGAAATCTCCAAGAGAAAAAAGGAAACAGAACCAGAGAAATTTTCTAGAATCATAAAATACTAGGACTGGAATGGGATCTCAAGAGGTCATCGAGTCCAGTCCCCTGCCCTCATGGCAGGACCAAATACTGTCTAGACCATCCCTGATAGACATTTATCTAACCTATTCTTAAATATCTCCAGAGATGGAGATTCCACAACCTCCCTGGGCAATTTATTCCAGTGTTTGACTACCCTGACAGTTAGGAACTTTTTCCTAATGTCCAACCTATACCTCCCTTCCTGCAGCTTAAGCCCATTGCTTCTTTTTCTATCCTCAGAGGCCAAGTTGAACAAGTTTTCTCCCTCCTCCTTATGACACCCTTTTAGATACCTGAAAACAGCTATCATGTCCCCCCTCAATCTTCTCTTTTCTAAACTAAACAAACCCAATTCTTTCAGCCTTTGTTCATAGGTCATGTTCTCTAGACCTTTAATCATTCTTGTTGCTCTTCTCTGGACCCTCTCCAATTTCTCCACATCCTTCTTGAAATGCAGTGCCCAGAACTGGAAGAAATGAGGAAGAAGAAATTGATGATGCTGAAGAGAAAGAAGAAGTCGAAGAAGAGGATATGTATGAGGAAGAAGAAGAGATAGAAATATATGGGTCAGATTCGGAAAGTGCAGATTCTGATTAGACTTGTATTCAATCCAGAAAGTTAAAAATATTTGTATCCTGCAACAGAAGTTTGTAATAAAAGTTCTAGTAATTTAAACCTCTGTCTTTTTTTCTTTACTTTCTCGAATTTTCATTTTAACAATTGGAAACTTTCATGATTCTTGAAGTTTTATTAAAGAAAGACATTATTATAAATAGTAAAATTCTTTAAAAACTATTTAACAAGTATTTAAGAGAAAATTATCAAAAATTCTCGCATTGGAGAATATTCTCAAGAACATTCTTGAGAATTTTCTCCGAAAGTTTATTCCCAAGAATGTAACATCACTAATCCTGTACAGACTAACTTGGCTACCACCTGAAGCTTCCAGATCTACTACTGTCTTTTTCCCCACTCCTCCAAAAAAGAAGTGGGCTTACTGATGTGTAACCACTGCATCAGAACAATTTTCTTTGTTGATTATATATGTAGATGTATTGATCAAAATGTTCAAAGGTTCCTCCCTTTCCTGAGAGGGAAGGAAACAACCAAATAAACAATGGATGTTAAAACTAATTGGCATAACACAGGGGTGGGAAATAATTTGTAATGGGGGGCCATGCCAAGATTTTGGTAAGTGGTCAAGGGCTGTACTTCTGTGGGGGGTGTGTGTGGAGTCTAGGACAGTGGGCGATGTGCAAAAGGAATTTTGGGATAGAAGACTGGGGTGCAAGAGGGGATGTGGGGTCTGAGAGGGAGTTTGAGTGAAGGAGGGTGTTATGATCTGGAGCAGGGGCTTGGGGTGCAGGGTCTAGGAGGGGGTATGAGTGCAGGAGAGAATTGTGGCCTGGGGGAGGAAAGGTCGGAGGGGGTGCAGCGTCTGGGAGGGAGTTGTGACCTGAAGGAGATGGAGAGAGGGGATACTGAGAGTTTGGGTGGTGACCTGAGGCAGGAAGGGCTGGTGACATGGCAGGTAGTTTTGGGGCGGAAGAAAGGGTGCAGTGCCAGAGGCAAGCTGTGGCTGGGAGACACTTACCTATGCGGCTCCTGGCCAGCAGCTCTGGAGGAACCTGAAATAGGCTCCATGCTTGTCTGGATGGGCTGCTCCTCGTGGCTCTGCTCCACCACAGGGAGGGTGGAGGGGGAGGGGGGAAGAAGGAGGCTTCGCTCTGCCCCTGCCTCCAGCACAATTTCTCAGTTTCTATTGGCTGGAAACTGGACAATGGGAGCTGAGGGATTTTGCTGGGGGGTGGGAACAGTACACAAATTCTCTTCTCCTCTCCAGCTTGCAGATCAATTAGCAGCCAGCTGTTTAAAACAGCATGAGCTGTTCTGTAATAAGGGTGCCCACAAGGTGGTCCTGAGCCAGATCAAGCGGCTTGGCAGGCCAGATCCAGTCCACTATCCGCCTCTTGCCCGCCCTGGCATTGCATGTTAGGTACATCCGGGAGGACCACAGTTCAATTGCAAGGGACTATCAGACCACTTGTAAAGAAGTCCAAACAACAACACAAAACAAGAAGTCAGGAGATCATTGCGGAGTAATATTGGGGGATCTTTGCCCCAGGTTCCAGGAAGTTTCAGTTCAGTTAATGCTATGGTCATACATATACCGTTGTGGTTTCTGCTAGTGTAAACCTTCTGCTGCATTGAGAGAGACCAGGGTTTTTTTCAGTCCAAACAAGTTCAACTTCCTTCTCTAATTTGCCATAGGAAGTGTGAAAGACCATGTAGATAATAATTCAGTCTCAAAAATATGCTCTGTTGACTATGATTTAAATTTCTAATAAACTTCTCCTTTTAGGTCCAAATACAAGTTTAGTATGATCATGCCAAAATTATGTAAAATTGTGTAGGTGGGAATTTGAAATGACTTTTTTGTCCTTTTTGTGAAACCAGAAAATACCACAAGCATTAGCCAGTTCTCTTTTGTCT
Source organism: Pelochelys cantorii (assembly GCA_032595735.1). Lineage (NCBI taxonomy): Eukaryota > Metazoa > Chordata > Testudines > Trionychidae > Pelochelys > Pelochelys cantorii. The sequence goes on from CM064326.1 coordinate 93,776,050, forward strand.
GTGATATCTTCAGTGAAAGTTACTCTTGCACCAAAATCTCTCTCCAGAATAATGCAATACAGTGCAGTCTTTGACAACTGCTTTACCAGATTTGGCTATAATCTTTCAGCTCATATGTGGAGAAGACACAAGCTTCCTGCTGCAGTTTTGCTCATAAATTGACACGTGGAGAGTCTACAATTTTTGCATATTTAAGAATTATGGTTCTCTCTGTCTGGAAATTATCAGGTTTTAACAGGCAACACATTCTCTCATATTGTATTTTTTCCAAGGTAATCTGCCAGAAACACATTTCAGCACGTGTAGGTGCCAGTGAATAGTAGATATTTCTAATCCTGCATATTTCTAAAATTTAAACACACACGCACACATACACATAAATGATTTTGCATATTTTATATGTATAACCCAGGAATTTAAAATCATAACTGGCAGGTCTAATGGAGATGGGTTTAATGATTCATGAAAAAAGAAGGCATCACACAAGGATAAAGTATGGCACATTTTAGTTAAAGAGAAACTAAAATTTTAAAGTGTATCCCATTATGTATATTTTTATGGTGTTCATAATTCATCTTTATGAACCATCCAAGGAACATTTACATTTAAAAATGTTTAAAAAAGTATGGTCTTGTGAATGGTTGCTTCTTTAGCTACCGAGTCATCAGCAATGCCTAGCCTGCTTTTTTTCACCTCCTGGTCACATACACACAGTCCTTTTTGGTGTTTTATTTTTTCCCCATCACGTGCATCTTTAATCATATGTTTCCAACCATTATAGAACACTTCTATATGTATAGGTACATATAGTAGGAAGAGCCTTTTACACCACTTATCTCCTCCCTTCAATTCACCTTCTGAGCTCCTGTTTCCTGTTCCCCCAGACAAAATCTCCACCCAGTTACTGAGCCAGTTATGTCTCATTAGTCCAGCAGTTAACACCCAAGTGCCAGTATTCCTTCCAACAGAAGTTGGTTAATTGCTTTCACTTTGCCTGCAGCCTTCTATGTCCTGTAGGAAACTCAGTGGCCAGCTTGCTAGAACTCACTTTATCCTTCCCTGTGTGTGCTCATTTTGCTATTCAGGAAACAAGAACCCCAGTATACTCCATTGTAGGTATTCCAAGTCTACTCAGCCACCTTCCTCATGTTGAGTAGCACCTTCCTCCATAAACAGTTCTACTGGTTGACCCTACTCACAGATGGCAGAATCAATCTCTTGTTGATTTCATTAAAATAATACGAACTATTCTTATATTATTTTCACATTCTATTTCTTTTGCACCATTTAGTATTCTGAAATATCTATTTTCACTACAATAAAATTTAACTAAGTAACTGTCACATTTCATAGTTAATTGAACCTTTGACTCTCTCCAGGTCTTTGTTGAGTGCACTCACTTGAGATTTTAGCTTCCTGGCTGTCATTTTTTCTTGGTCAGAGATATGCACGTTTTTCCCTTCAGATTGGGGGGCTTAAACATGAAGTCCCTCTGTACCCCATTGCTTCTTTACACAGCTCTGGTCTTTGATTTAATTTTCTGGGAAAGGATGATCACCAAAGGCTCTCATTTCAGGAAGTCATTGAAAAGCCTTCATTTTTGTATAAGTGGAATTGTGGAATTTGCATCAATCTCTTCATGGGTTTCCTAAGAAAGCCACTTAAACACTTAGGGAGTGTCTACACAGCAAAGTTATTTTGTAATAACAGCTGTTATTTCAAAATAACTTTACTAGTGTCTACCCAGCCAAACCGCTATTTTGAAATTAATTTGAAATAGTGGAGCACTTATTTCGAATTTGGTAAACCTCATCCCATGAGGAATAACGCCAAATTCGTAATAGCTATTTTGAAATAAGTGCTTTGTAGACACATATCGAAATAGGGGGCCTCCAGCCTTCCCAGGGTGTCCTGGTGGCCACTCCAGCCTCAACCAAGAACACTCCTCTTCCTCCCCCCTCCCTGGAGCCATTAAAGGGGTTGACTCTGGCCACAGTGCCTGTGCCAGCTCCAAGCCTGCCAGCCCAGAGCCAGGAGTCATTGCCCCTGACCCAGTGGCCCCAAAACATCAGCCATCAAGCCATTTGAAGCCAGCCCTCCACCTCTCCCCAGGAGCAGTCTGCCAGCTCCCAAGAGCCTGCCCGGGCCTGGAGAAGGCGAGCGCCTTCCTGGTCCAGGGTGGAGATCATGGACCTTGTTCAAGTTTGGGGGGGATGCCCCCAACGTCCATGATCTCTGCACTAGATGGAGGAACGCGGCCATCTATGGCAGGATAGCTGCCAGCCTGGCCACCAAAGGCCACATGCGAACCCAGGAGCAGGTTTGCATGAAAATCAAGTTGGTCCGGCAAGACCCCCACCCTGAGCCCTGAAGCTTCCCCTCCCTCTCCGCTTGCTTCCCCTTCCAGCTCCCTCCTCCCTTCCCCCTCCTCTCTCACCCTCCTTCTCCCCTTTCCTCACCCGCTCAGTTCCTTTTCTCCCCCCCCCAGTTTTGTTAAATAAAGAGAGTTTGTGTTCATGAAAATACATGTATTTTATTTGACATCAGGAAGGGGGGTTAGGGAGGGGTAAGTGAAAGGACGTGAGGGAGGAATGAGGCACAAGCCCCCAGTGGGGCAGACCAGGGAGGCTCTTAGTGCTCCTCAGGGTGGAAGCTCTCCCGCAGGGCCTCCTGGATACTGACAGCCCCCCGATTGACCTCCCGGATGGCAGCCTGCAGAAAGTGCAGCCAGGCTTGCAGCAACACATCCACGAGAAGCACCAGAATGCCCAGGGGCAGCTCTGGCTCTATGTTACAGAGTGCTATGGTGTCTCTCTTCGAGGGCAACCAGAGCACACAGAGACAAAATGCTTTGCTGTCCCTCATCGAGGTAGGCAAGCAAGCAGGGAAACCTGAGAACTGGCTGTCCGGGGGGGTCCCTTTAAGCACAGGCTCAGATAGCCTCAGGAAGCAGCACACAGAGTAACTCTTGACCTGTTGCCCTGCCGGACCTGGTTCCGGCCGGCCTTAAATGCAATTCAGCGTCCACTCAGTGTGGATGCGCTATTTCGAAATAGCAAAATGCTATTTCGAAATGCATTTTGTGTGTAGACGTGTTATTTCGAAATAACTTATTTCAAATTAACTATTTCAAAATAAGATATTTTGAAATAACGCTGTAGTGTAGACATACCCTATGTGAGCATGTACACAGCAATAGCTATATTTTGAAATTATTTTGAAATAATGGGAGGCTTATTCTAACTTCTTTAAACCTCATTCTATGAAGAATAATGCCTATTCCAAAATAATTATTTCAGAATAGGGGCTGTGTAGATGCTCCACTTCTGCTATTTTGAAATAGCCCCATCACCAGGGCCATTCTAAGTTATTCCTTCTGGGGCTCAAAATCAAGATAGCACATGTACATTAGGGGAGCCTGCCTCGGACTAATTTTGAGGCTTCCCTACAGCGTAGACATGCTATTTCAAAATAAGCTATTTCAGAATAACTATTTCGGAATAACCATTCTGGAATAGCTTATTCTGAAATAACTGTGCAGTGTAGATGTAGCCTTATTGTCCCAAAATCCATGCTTGTCTGGCAAATTTTGAATATAATTATTTAAACCCCTTTCACTTCTCAGGTCTCACATCTGCCACCATCACTAAAGCTTGTAAATATTAAAAATAGCAACCCCTTTTCTAATGGGGTGAAAAGGTAGCGGAAGGCTAAGCACCAATCAAAATTTATTTAAACATTATTTTAAGAGCTTAAGTGATGTATAGTCCTTACAATGGCCCTCTTCATAACTGTTAATTTTACCCATAGAGAATTCACTTATGCTAACCAAATATAAAATTTGTCTTGTCTTCATACTTGCTTCTGTTTGGACGGGGCTGTAAGCAGAGTGAACTTAAACAAGACAACCAAAAAGTGAGCTACTTTTATCACTATTGTTTTATTTTATTCACTTTGGCAGGGAAAGAATTGCAACAAATTTCTTCTGCATCTGCACTGGTTATAAAGTAACACATTTGTCAAAAGATAAAACCAATGCCACTATATAAAACATGAGACCAAGAATGGGTAAATAAAAGGAGTTAGTATGCAACATCTGTCTTTAACAAATATCATTTAATTGTCATTGTATGATTATCTGAACTCTTCTCATTAATTACCATGTTCTCATATGCTTTGTTGTGTTATTTCCCTTCTAATTAGTTTTATTTGAAATTGCTATTTATGTGCCAGTTTATTTACACTCAGTGTGCAATTACCTCTGATCCACAGTGAACTGAGATAGATATAACAGTAGTTAATGATCATCCCAGAATATATTTGTGATTCCAGAACAGCAAGCATTATTTATTGGCCTATTATTGCAATAACTTTTAGGGTTTTCTACTTATAATGAAGGAAACTCTGCAGATGATGTCCTTTCTGAAATAAAGCACCTGTATCCTTGGTCATTAAAACCTATGTCCAGCATTCACAGACTTTTTGGTAAAATGTCACATATTTAGTTATTTTTACAGTCTGTTTCTCAGACATATCTGTCTTAGAACTTGCTCATCATTTCATAATAGAATTTGTTTTTCTGGAGTGCCATTAAATATAAGCAACTAGAGAAGAAATTCTTAAATCAACACTTGAGCTACATGCCAAATATATGTTTTATTACTATGCCAAAGCTAAAACAAACTTATTTTTTATTTCTTTATTTCTATTCTATTCTATTCTATTCTATTCTATTCGAAAAAGAATTATTAAAATAATCTCTAATCAAATTGCAAATAAACATACCCATATTAAATGTAATTGGAAATATAATCCTTCTTAAATAAAATATGAAAAAAAAATTAGATTCCTCAGAAGTGACAGTCAGTTATTCCAAAATATTGCAGTTTCACATATTGTTTTTGTTGCTTACATTGCAAAACTAATAACATCCTGTGGAATTTTAGGTTATTGCCCCTCCCCTTGGATACTCAGCTCTCTGGAATGAGGTGAGAGAGGGAGTATGAACAAATAATTTAAAGCATTGTTCTGTTGTGACTAGGCTGTAAAATAAGTACTGTAGATTTCCTGTGTGTTAAGCCTAGAAATGGTCTGCTTCCAAAATAAAAACCTCCACCAAGGAACAAAGTTTAAACAATTCTGATTTTTTGTTGTTGTTGTTTTTTGGTTTTTGGGGGTTTTTTTTTGTTTTTTGTTTTTTAAATTTATCTGTAGGAGCTGAAAGAAAGAAAAGACGTGCTCCCTTGGGGTGCATTTACACAGCAAGGCTTAACTCAAAATAAATTACAAAAATTGAGCTATATCAATTGACTAGCTTATTTCAAAATAGCTTATTTACAAATTGGGAGCATCTACACACCCCTTATTTCGAAATATAGCACTCTTCCTCTGACTTCCCTTACTCCTCGGACAATGAGGGTTACAGGACTCAGAGTAAGAAGTCCTCCAGTATTTCAGCATTATTTCAAAACAACTGCCTGCTGTGTAGACACGGACTAAGTTATTTCGAAATAACGCTAGTTATTTCGAAAATAATGTTGCTGTGTGGACGTACCCTTGCACGCTTTCTTGAATGGGGATTAGTTGCCACATCAAGACGTGAGGCATTTTCAAATAGTCTGAATGCTCAGCAAAGTAAATAATGAATAAACCCGTCACCTGAAGTTTAGGCATTGTAATAAGGGAAGGCTAATATGAGACACAAGAGTCTGGGCCACTATAAAATATTGTTATACTTATGCCTTCATGCTGAACAGTACCTTACTCAAAGAGTAATTCTATTAATGTTAATGAGATTGCTCAAGAAGGCAGAATGTTACAGTGGGACTTTGTGCAAATACTGGGACAAGCTGTTCTAGCATCACATAAGATTAAAGGCTCCCACCGTAAACTAAAAAGGAGGAACCATTAGTCCCTATCCCTAAATGAGTATGTAGCACCACAAAGGGGAAAGCAGGTATGAGAGTAAGGGAAAGTTGAAATGAATGATCCAGAAGAGAACCCAGTACCCATAACTCCTCAAAGCTTTCTAAGAAATCAGTGGGCTTGTGTAGAGGAACTGTGCCAGGAGACACAATCAGATGAGGCCAGAAATAGAGCCCATAGTGACAGAGCACCCTCTCTGTCCAGTTCCTCTTCCTGAAATGATGGATAGCTGTCTTGGTCATCACGAGAAGGAGGTTGGTGAAAGGCTCATATAATTTTATGGTGCCATGAATGGGGAGTGTGATGGGTTCCCCAGAGGGTACCATGAAGAACCAGGCTTCCTCTCACACTGTACTGCTGTTACAATCTGTTTTCACCTGCTTTCATACAGGTAGGAACACAGGCAACTGCAGTTACACACTGGGTCTCTAACTACCAGCTTCCCAGCCTGGGACCCAAGAGTAGTACTATTGTGCTCTGGTCAAATCTGGCCAGAATATACTGTTAGTACCTCATCTGCCTCTCCCTAAATGTGAAGAGAACAATGCACACTTGTGCAGAGATTTTCCCCAATCTCACCAGTTTAGATTAAAACATAAAATAAGTGCATTAACTAAAAAAAATGTGACTTTAAGTGATAGCAAACAGATCAAAGCAGATTACATAATAAATAAACCAAAATGCAAACTGAGCTTAATACACTAGATAGGCAAGATACGAATTAGTAAATTCTCATCCTGAGTGATAAACAGGCTAGCAGATTCTTAAGGCACAAACTGCCTTAGCTTGTGTGGATGCAAGCTGCACAAAGCTTGAAAGTTTGGTCAAAGGACTGGGCCTATACGTGGTACGTGCTACGTCAGAAGCAAGCTTTCTGAGTGAGTTGAGTTACAGACAAAGAAACTGCAAGGTTTGCAAAAAAGAAAAATGTACTTATCAAGAACTAACAGATGTAATCACTTAAGTACATATGGTTCTAGTTTTCTGCTAAATTTCATTATGTGCTCACGGGAATTACAAAAGTATATAAACTCTGAGATTTCCTTTGTTAAGGCAGAATTTGTATGGGCAGAATCTTTGTCCCTCTGCGTCCTCTCCTGTGGCCACAGTAAATAAACGCTTCTGCCTGACCTGAATCTGGTAAATCAGACTGCGTGTTTATTCCATGACACTTGGCAGTGTGGGTTTCCCAAGTTTTCATATTTAGGAGAGAAATCCCTCTAGCATGAGACTATCAATTCTCACAGTTCAGCCTTCATTCTTTAGGTGTTTCCAGATGTGGTGTTATAGGAAGAGTGAGGTATCCTTGTGATTTCCCCCCTTTTTATATCTTCTTTCCACTTGCTGGAAAGCTTTTTTGCTGTATCCTGGGTTGAACAATTCCCACTGTATAGTGCTACCTTTGTGTGGTTTCTATTGTATACAGTTCCTGGGGTAATCCTTGTGCTTGTGTGCATTTCCTCAATAAGCCATTAACATTGTTTGGCCTTTTCACGGTGTACCTGAAAGGCTTCTTGTGGGTGTTTTCAACCTCACAACATGTTTCAGTAACACATACCTAGCCAAACTTCATAAATTCACATATGATGATAACACATGCAATCCAATGAGATCTTAATGCCTAGCAGACCAAGGCTTTTAGAATGATACCTTATAAATAATACTTTATGCAAAACTTATCCTAATTATATAACAGAGGTGAATGAAGGGCTGCTGGGTCATCACAAGGACATGCAGGGAAAACTGAAACTCAGTAAAAGGTTCTGGAGGAGCCAGAAACAGGAGCCAACCTGACATACTCCACACAGATATGCTTCAGGGTCTCCCTCTTACACATTCACCCTGCATGTCCTGATCCTGCCACATCTTATCCCTCACCCCACAAAGTTATGTTTTCAAAATTAGCCACTAGAGGGGAGAATCTCCTCACAGAGTCTCTGCTATACAGCCCTCATCTTCATGTACACATGATAGAGTCTCTTTTGGTGCATTGCAGGATGGTCCTGCCTGGTACTACCAAATTTGGAGATGTCCTGGACTATGAATAAAGGGACTGGGTGGACCTTGTGGTGCTCAGTAAGTGCAGGGGTCTTCCTACATCATGTGTGCCCAGTCGTATGCTGTAGAAGATTGGGGAAGACCTGACTCCTGCTTCTGTTTGTAGTCCAGGAGGCTATTGAGACTTGGGGCACCTGCCAGGACCATCTTCTGTTGAACCAAGGGAACTCTACCACTTGCACGTGAAAGTGGGGGTTGTGTAGCAGGGTTCTGTGAGGCGAATACAGGCAACAGAACTGTTAATTAACCTCTTATTGTAGCATTGTATTCTGGCTTCATTTATAATTCTGATAGCCCAATATGGGCCAGATTGTGCTTGACACTTGTATAAAAATGTAAGTGGGAGTAAGTTCAAGAAACCCTTTCTTCACATATATTCAGTGTGCATCAGCCACATTAGCAATCCCTTCATTTTTTAGCAAAAAGATTACTCTATCCTAGATCTTTTGCTGAGAAAAGTCACCAAAAAGGGGCAGAAAGGGGTGGAGGAATGATGTTTTACTTCTACACTGAAGTTACCATGGGAGCTCTGAAAATTGTGCCGTTGAAGGCTGAGGGACAGTTTAACGTATCAATACCTGCCAACAAAACTTCTTTCAAGAGAAAGTCAAGCAGTATTTGGTCCTAAAGGAACACTCTGAGATACACTCTGGCATGTGCACGGGTTTAAGTGTGCAATGCATCCTATTAAACTAATGATAATATTGAAATTTGCAAGTTATTTTTGCTCAGCTATTGTGATGATTATTAGGAAACCCCACAGTTGCATTCATGTTTAAAACCAGATAGAAGTATAAATAAATGTTTTCTGTCCCCATATTGTTTCAATTGCTGATTGTACAACAATCCTACAAGTTTTTGTGAATGATGCTATTATATCAGAGTATTTTATTTCTTATTATACATCCACAATTAAAACATAAATCGAAAAATCAAAAGGTGGACAGTCATCTTGCAGAACATAAAATTGTTCAGAGGAGGTTGTTCTCTCAGTGTAACATGCAGACAGTACAAAAATAAAAGAGAAAATAACATTTGAACAGCATAGAAAGGAATTATCAATTCCAGAAGGAAAGGGCAGGTAAATAGGTGGCTAAAACATTATTGTAACCAAATGATTATCTTTGCAGCATGAGAGAAGATTAAAGTTTATTCTTAGAACCTCTGGACATTAACAGGGATTTCCAAGGTTATTATAAAACACCATCTGGGGCACATTTTTAAAATGGCTTCAAATCTGGTCTCCATATTGCTCCCTTGAATAGTAATAATTCCAATTTTGAGGTCACAAATAATATTAGGTACAATTGATGGCACTGAGATGTGGAACAAAGCAGACTAAAAATTAGATATTCCTTCATAAATGGAGCTACATTATGAAATTAGATTCCCTATTTAGTCAAGAGAAGATAGTAGTGGTTTTCAAGGAGACCAGAGGAGGAGCATCCCAACATGGGAGTGATGTTTTCTATTTCTGTTATACTCTGTACTTTTTTTAAGATCAGAAATATCCTCTTTAATTGGATGAGAAACTACCCATTAGAAAAGTGGAGAGTGCTACTTTCTATTAATGTAGCAAAATTTTCTCAGATTATCTAGACAGTTAAGATCAAAACCAATGTCTTATAAACTATCCCTGCAAAGTTCTTTTAATAGATCCTGGCTCCTAGATTGCAGACATACCTGCCAAAACACATATTCCCAGGCCAGCTGAGTACAGTGGTGGGCCCAGATGTTGCTAGATAGCACCAGACATGTGCTAAGTAAAATTTCTTGGTCATGCCAGGTATGTAATCCTATTTACACATTTTTGGCTGATTCCAAGATGCTTAACAAAATAAAATAGGCTTATTTTATGGGGCAGTACATAAATATGGATATGGAGAGAATTATTTCAAAAGCATCAGGTTCCTCTAACAAATTCTTTAGTTCTCTTCCAACAGTTGTGCTTGGACAAAATAGAGGGCTTATTGTGGGGTTTGCACTCCTTACCTTTGTACCTGTGGTGTAACCTCAGACACAAAACTATATAAATATGTAACCCTTATGCTGGGTAGGCCCAGCAGCAACCAGGTCCTGGTTCAATATCTAGGGGTCCATCTCACATAGAACTGGCTTGAGCCACCACCCAGTAGTGTGGGAAACTCACACACCCCTGGGCGCCTCTGAGAAGCAATGCTTCCCCACTCGCAAGCACAGAGTCTGAGTGTAGAAAAGAAACTTTTAATGAAAGAGAGAGAGAAGTCACATGGCATTATCTTGGGAAAATACCACAAACAGAGCTCATAGTCCCCCCTCCCCCCACGAGTAACTGTCCCAGCTCAAAAGGATTGAGCAATGTCTTTTGCCTCTCAGGCTCACCAGTCCAACAAGGTAAGGGTTCCGTTCCCTTACCCAAAATTTCTCCATACTCCACGTCAAATGCCCCACTTACAGCTCTGTCCAGTCAGTGCAGACCCTGACACATCATGCTGATGACTCTACTCCTTGAGCCTGAGGCTATGCCACCTTTTTGCTGCTCCTACTGGCCGCCCGCTGGTCATTCCCGTGAGCTGCTCCGCTGGCTGCCTGCCGCCACTCCTACCGGCCACCTGCTGGTCATTCCCGCCAGCTGCTCCTCTGGCTCAATGGGTTTGGCTCCCAGCCAAACCAGTGATTTCAGCTCTTAGTGATTTCAACTCTTTAGCCACCACCTAGGCTGGCCAAAGATTCCAGCTTCCACTGGACTTGCAAAAAGACTCCTCATGAAGTCTGCTTTAGGTCTGTCCTTAAGACCAGGGGGAAAGGGGCAGGTTGAGCCATACCTGGCAGGCATGAAGCAAGCTGAGCTCATACCTGGCAGGCATGAAGCAAGCTGACTCCAGCCCTCAAGCCCTTTCCCCCCCAGCTCAGTTCACTCAACTCTGGCAGGGGGGAGACTGAGACCTCTTACAATGGTGGTGTCTCTCCTACAAGGATTCCTTCCCCCTCCTGGCATGAGCTGTATTTACATATCAACAGTTAACAGTTAAATATCTTGCAGAGCTAAACAATTGGAGTGAGCACACCCATCCGCAGGGCAGCTCTCTCCTTTTAGCTGGCTGATAGCATGCAGTAATTCAGCCCCGGTTTACATATATATATATAAATAATTATTATTAAGATAAGGAAATTTAAGGATATAAATTAGTTTATTTGCCTATCCATGATATTAATATTTAAAAACCATAAATCCACTGATTTTTGCTCCCATTTAGTGTAGATCACCTGGTAGGTGAAAATAAGGAGGATTGCCTTTATAATCACAGGGCCAGATTGTCAGGTGGCATAAATCTTGTCATCAAAGATGTATCTCATTATGCCAGCTGAGTATCTTATACCAATTGTTTTCTGACTGAAACTGAGAAAATGAGGTCACTGACACATGTCTACACTGGGGAGTTATTTTGAAATAACTCCCTTTATTTCAAAATAACAAGGCGAGTGTCTATACTACTAAGCCTGTTATTTAGAAACAAGGGCTTGTTATTTGGAAATAATAATTCCTGCTTCTGAAGAGGAATAAGTTTATTTTGAAATAGTTATTTCAGGAGTTATTATTTTGAAAAAACCTGATAGTGTACACATAGCCTGAAAGTATCTATCTTCCTTGGTTATTTTTCCTTTCGCTGTCTCTAATCCCTTTCCTTCATTAGGCCCCTTTCTTCTTTCTCTTTCTCTTTCTCTTTCTCCCTCAGGGGTGTTGTTTCCTCTGTCCTAAGAAACCCTTACATGATCCCTCTCCCCCCATAACTGTCTCCTCATCTTCCCTTCCTTGTTACTCTGTAAACCCTCTGAGTGTATCTAGACTACATCCCTCTGTCAGAAGAAGGATGTAAATGAAGTACTTCGAAAGTGCCAGTGAAGTGGGGATTTAAATATCCTGTGCTTCATTTGCATAATCACGTAATGGCACTCTTTCGAAAAAGCATGAGTTCGAAATTGAAACCGCAGTCTAGACCCGGTTCTTTTGAAAATGGGGTGCTTTTTTGAAAGATCCTGTAAACCTCAAAAAATGACATCTTGCTCAGGGACTTGAAGTATCAGATAGAAGTCACTTGTAGCATAATATATTATTTTTTATTTCTACTGTCGATGTAGGATTATGAATGAGAAGAGTCACTGCATAGGTGAGGATATTTATAAAAAGTAGTATAAAATGATGAAGATTCCTGGAGTTTACTCCATTAATCATTCAGGGCATATCTATACTAGGAAATTATTTCAAAATAACTTGTTTCAAAATAATAATTCCCAAAATAAGTATTTCAAAATAGTGTAACCATACTACAGGGAAACCTTAAAATTAGTCCACACTACTGCTATTTCAACATAATTATTTCAAAATAAACATGATTCCCTGTGGAAAGCGGAAAAGCAGAAAATAACACTAGTTATTCTGAAATATTGTTGCCATGTTTACGTACCCTCTGAGAAAGAGACTACAGTGATTTACGCAAACGTTTGTCATCTGAACTGAAATACAAAATGGGTAGCCACTGCACTGTTGTACTGCAGGATGATTTATTTAAATATGTGGTGCATGAAAAGAAAAACAGTGATAGCATCTCCTTTCAGTAACACATCCCCCCAAACAAATCTCTACACATAACACCTAGAGGGCCACTTTCTATTGATTAAGAAATAATGACTTCTGATAGTGTACTATAACTAATGGGATAGGTTCTGCAGCAATGACATGGCAAGAAACCAATTCCAAACTATTCATTTCATTTCCAAGATCAGTATTCAATTTATATACATAAGGGACTCATACAGTTAAAAATAATACCCTTAGCTGTGCAGCACAGTAACTGCTCTTGATTTTACACAGGAATTACTAGCTTGGGAAAAAATAATGTTAGGCCAGTTGTGGCTCTCTGAGATTGCTTAAAGTTGGATTCAGAGGTGCTACCAAATCTATGAATTCTAGAGTCAACATCTGATTTTTTCAGACCAAGATCGCATGCCTAATCTGTACATATACAGCCATACTGCACAACCCAATTGCCTAGCTACTTGTATATATAGGTCCTATTTGCCTATACATGCACTGTAGGCATGAAATTCCATAAGAACAAGCTCACACACAATTTAATTTTGAACACTGGGTCCAATATGGCAATTTGATTGATAATGTGTCCTTGTTTGTTTTTTTCTAAGATACTAGGAAGTATTTGGACATAAATATTTATAAAGAAAAACTGAACAAAAGTACGTAAATAGTAGACAAAGTAGGCAGTGAAGTATATATAACTATGTAACTATTATAATTTTGTTTTTAATGCATACTGCTTTTGGGGGCCTACTATAGTCAATGGGAGTCTGTCTACTGACTTCAATGTGCTTTCAATCAAGACCTGAAAAAACCATGTTAAATCCTTATATTTCATTTAATCTATTTTGTGTAGAAAACAAATCTTCACGTGCTTATAAATATCCTTGTCTTTGAAAAAAAAATTTTACTTCTGTCTGTATTAACATTTACAAAACACGCTGCTTCCTTTTCTTCACATATATTTCTTTCTCCCATTAAAAAAGCAAAACAAGACTGATTTTAAAGTTTCAGTAATGTCTACAAAACAAGCCAAGTTGGAAGTTCTGGTTTTACTCATTTTTGTATTATTCATGTGTAAAACTTTAAGTTCATTATATAACATATTAAGCTATAAATAGTACAATAAATTGGTACTTAGTAAACATGGAAGATTTCAGTCCAATAGGAATATTGTCCAGGAAAGTAGTGACCTTAGTAAAGAGGGCAAAACTCAGACTCATCACTAAAATGGATGATGTAAATGTTTTACTCTGCTAAACCAAAATGTAATAAAGAGATACTGTAACAAAATGCCCCTGGGATGTCTTTTTAGACCACCACACCAATATGGTTCATAATTATATTTAGGTGCTTGAACATATTTAATATATTAGTAACCAGGTGATATGATAATTGGTTTGAAAATAACTCACAATGTATACATATTCCACGCAATTACTAATTCTCTTATTCTTCTTCAAACAGCCACAAGCTTTTGTTTTTTCTGTTGTGAGACACTTCCTGCTGTTGGTTACATAGGAGATTGATTATATCTTTTTCTAATCAGAGCAGCATTTTTAAAATACAACATTTTCTTTAAAGCTGTAATGCCGTATCATGTGTTTGACACATTATGTCACTCTATATCAAATACATGGTATGAAACACCTTGTTCATAACTCCAATTAGAAGATAGCAAGATTTCAAGAAGGTAAGTTTTCTGCACATTTTGATTTCTGAAAATTGCTGTTTACTGTATTTTTTCCAAGCTGATACAGAGAGATATGATGGATCACTTAATAAGATTTTAGAGCAACTTGGTTTTTTTCTTAACATCATGGAGTCTGTACAAATAATATCATTTTGGTACACTATAAAAACTCTAAGTGTTCATTACAATAGTACCTTAATTTATGCTGCTATAGATATATATTTCTTAATTTTAGGATCTCACCTATAGTGTGGGATTTAGGTATGTGTATGTGTGTTTATGTGTATAGCTAAGTAATAGGCAGCTAGACCTGGTGGTCAGAGACAGTGTCCTAAATCATGAGACAGGAGTCAAGAATTAATTTATCTAGGGCCAGACACAGGGAAACCAGAATGAGGAGAAAACTTGAGATCAGAAGCACAAGCTGGGAACCAGAGTCAGGCAAAGTCGGAATACCAGAGATTCACAGACTGAAGACAAACTGTAGAACTAGAACCATAATCAAACACCAGGAGTCAAGCGAACTCAGGGTGCCAAGAAGTCAGGAACCAGAACCTGGAGCAAGATATGAGTGGGAGCAGGAATGGGAACAGGGCAAAACCCAGTTATTCCTGTATCTGTTACTGGCTTAAGTTCAGCCAGAGGGCCAGTCAGCTGCTTTGGAACTCCACCAATAGGACATCAGAGGCAGAAATTCCAACTGAAGCTGGGCTCCATGGGTCCTAGTAAGCAGTTGTCATCAAGTTTGAGCCCAGTGGGTTATGAGGAATACATCCATGAGTTTAAAAATAGATATATCAAAATTGAAATTTGGCCTCTCTAGTCCAGACCAGTAATAGGTCATTAGTCCCTTTATGGAATTTCAACAGTTCTATTGATCTTAGGGGATTACATAATCAAAGTATAATACAAAACACAGAATACAGAAAGGAACACATAAGTTACCAATCTGATCAATGGAGAAGCGGTAGCAGCTTGATCCACTTCTGTGTTAACTTCCAAAATTTCTTTCCTTATAGAAGGCTTGAGACAACGAAATTCCTTTTCCCATGATTGCTATAACTGTGAGTTCTATCTTAGGTGTCTCTATGTACCTAATCAAAAAGCCAAAGATATGTCCAAATGATCCATTATTTCCAAGGCCATTTGTTACAACAAGTGGTTCTTATTATTAAATATAAAACAATCATTCATTATTTTATCAATCACTGAACATATATGATAACACACTTTCATCATCAATCACCAAGGATCTCGTCCTAGACATGTGAACACAATTATTCATGGATAAATAGGCTCAGAGTAAAAAATCATACACATTCCTTTATGGATTACATATATATTCCTTCATTTTACTGCCCTGCATCTGAATCTAGGATGGAGAGTAGATGGTATTTTTCAGGCTGACCAGGATAAGAGAACAATTCTTCATGACCTGGGGAAGTGATACATAAAACTGTTGGAAAGGGGGTCAACATAGTGGTTGACTCATCACCCAGGAATGAAGGATTTAAAATGGTCAGTGTGTTCTGGGACCTTCCCCCCTTATTCATGGAGCAGGATCAGTAGTACCAACTCTTGCTCGCTATTCTTGTGGTAAATACACCAGATTTTTGTCTGTCTGTCTTTGTGGTGGCAATTATGCTAGCAACCATGCTGAGGGGGTCTGGGAAGGAGCAGCTGAGGCTTTTTGCTTTGCTCACACCAGGTTCAGGTGGGCTCTGTTGATGCAGAACATGACTGGAGGTAGGCCACATGGCTCAAGCAGTGAGAGATAAAAGAAGCAGTGAGAGATAAAAAGGTATCTTTTAAAAAGTGGAAGTCAAATCCTAGTGAGGTAAATAGAAAGGAGCATAAACACTTCCAAATTAAGTGTAAAAATGTAATAAGAAAAGCCAAAAAGGAGTTTGAAGAACAGCTAGCCAAAAACTCAAAAGGTAATAACAAAATGTTTTATAAGTACATCAGAAGCAGGAAGCCTGCTAAACAACCAGTGGGGCCCCTGGACGATCGAGATACAAAAGGAGCACTTAAAGATGATAAAGACATTGTGGAGAAACTAAATGAATTCTTTGCTTCAGTCTTCACGGCTGAGGATGTTAGGGAGATTCCCAAACCTGACCCGTCCTTTGTAGGTGACAAATCTGAGGACTTGTCACCGATTGAAGGGTCATCAGAGGAGGTTTTGGATTAATTGATTAACTTAACAGTAACAAGTCACCGGGACCAGATGGCATTCACCCAAGAGTTCTGAAAGAACTCAAATGTGAAATTGCGGAACTATTAACTATGGTTTGTAACCTATCCTTTAAATCAGCTTCTGTACCCAATGACTGGAAGATAGCTAATGTAATGCCAGTATTTAAAAAGGGCTCTAGAGGTGATCCCAGCAATTATAGACCGGTAAGTCTAACATCAGTACTGGGCAAATTAGTTGAAACAATACAGCCTTTTCTTGACTTACGAACAGGTTACAGACCAAGCAATTGGTCGTAACTCGGTTCGTTCGTAAGTCAGACCCCATAGAGTTACACATGACCACGCTATAAGATTAGTAACTCGGTGTCTGCCATTTACAACAGCTTCGGTCGTAACTCGGGCACCGGCTGTAGTAAAGAATAAAATTGTCAGACACATAGAAGAACATAAGTTGTTGGGCAAAAGTCAACATGGTTTCTGTAAAGGGAAATCATATCTTACTAATCTATTAGAATTCTTTGAAGGGGTCAACAAACATGAGGACAAGGGGGATCCAGTAGATATAGTGTACTTAGATTTCTAGAAAGCCTTTTGACAAGGTCCCTCACCAAAGGCTCTTACGTAAATTAAGTTGTCATGTGACAAGAAGGAAGATCCTTTCATGAACTGAGAACTGGTTAAAAGACAGGAAACAAAGGGTAGGAATAAATGGTAAATTTTCAGAATGGAGAGGGGTAACTAGTGGTGTTCCACAAGGGTCAGTCCTAGGACCAATCCTATTCAACATATTCATAATGATCTGGGGAAAGAGGTAAAGAGTGAGGTGGCAAAGTTTGCAGACGATACTAAACTGCTCAAGGTAGTTAAGACCAAAGCAGACTGTGAAGGACTTCAAAAAGATCTCACCAAACTAAGTGACTGGGCAACAAAATGGCAAATTAAATTTAATGTGGATAAATGTAGAGTAATGCACATTAGAAAAAAATAACCCCAATTATACAAATAATATGATGGGGGCTAATTTAGCGACAGCTAATCAGGAAAGAGATCTTGGAGTCATTGTGGATAGTTCTCTGAAGATGTCCATGCAGTGTGCAGCGGCAGTCAAAAAAGCAAACAGGATGTTAGGAATCATTAAAGAAGGGATAGAGAAAATAAGACGGAGAATATCTGATTGACCTTACCTAAATCCATGGTACTCCCACATCTGGAATACTGTATACAGATGTGGTCTCCTCATCTCAAAAAAGATATACTGGCATTGGAAAAGGTTCAGAGAAGGGTAACTAAAATGATTAGGGGTTTGGAATGGGTCACATAAGAGGAGAGATTAAAGAGACTGGGACTTTTCAGCTTGGAAAAGAGGAGACTAAGCGGGGATATGATAAAAGTATATAAAATCATGAGTGGTGTGGAGAAAGTAAATAAGTAAAAGTTATTTACTTGTTCCCATAATATAAGAACTAGGAGCCACTAAATGAAACTAATGGGCAGCAGGTTTAAAACAAATAAAAGGAAGTTCTTCTTCACACAGCGCATAGTCAATCTGTGGAACTCCTTGCCTGAGGAGGTTGTGAAGGCTAGGACTATAACAGGGTTTAAAAGAGAACTAGATAAATTCATGGAGGTTAAGTCCATAAATGGCTACTAGCCAGTATAGGTAAGGAATGGTGTCCCTAGCCTCTGTTTGTCAGAGGGTGGAGATGGATGACAGGAGAGAGATCGCTTGATCATTACCTGTTTGATTCACTCCCTCTGGGACACCTGGCATTGGCCACTGTTGGCAGAAAGGGTACTCAGCTGGATGGACCTTTGGTCTGACACAGTATGGCCATTCTTATATTGTTATGTTCTTATGATCCCTGATAGATGTCTATCTAACCTGCTCTTAAATATCTCCAGAGATGGAGATTCCACAACCTCCATAGGCAATTTATTCCAGTGTTTAACCACCCTGACAGTTAGGAAGTTTTTCCTAATGTCCAACCTAAACCTCCCTTCCTTCAGTTTAAGCCCATTGCTTCTTGTCCTAGAAAAAGGCCAAGGAAAATAATTTTTCTCCCACGTCCTTGTGACACCCTTTTAGATACTTGAAAACCACTATCATGTCCCCTCTCAGTCTTCTCCTTTCTAAACTAAACAAGCTCAGTTCTTTCAGTCATCCGTCATAGCTCATGTTCTCTAGACCTTTAATCATTCTTGTTGCTCTTCTCTGGACCTTCTCCAATTTCTTCACATCTTTCTTGAAATGCGGTTCCCAGAACTGGACGTAATATACCAACTGAGGCCTAATCAGAGCACAGCAGAGTGGAAGAATGACTTCTTGTGTCTTGCTTACAACACTCCTTTTAATGGATCCCAGAATCATGTTTGCTTTTTTTGCAACAGTATCACACTACTGACTCATATTTAGCTTGTGGTCCACTTTGACCCCTAGATTCCTTTATGTAGTACTCATTCCTAGACAATCGCTTCCCATTCTATATGTGTGAAACGGACTGTTCCTTCCTAAGGAGTATTTTGCATTTGTCCTTATTAAACTTCATCCTATTTACCTCAGACCATTTTTCCAGTTTGTCCATTTGTCCATTTTGAATTATGACACTATCCTCCAAAGCAGTTGCAACCCCTCCTAGCTTGGTATCATCTGCAAACTTAATAAGTGTACTCACTATGCAAATATCTAAATCGTTGATGAAGATATTGAACAGAACTGGTCCCAAAACAGACCCCTGCAGAGCCCCATTTGTTATGCCCTTCCTGCACAATTTAAAACCATTAATAACTACACTCTGAGAACAGTTATCCAGCCAGTTATGCACCCACCTTATAGTATCCCCATCTAAGTTTATTTTGCCTAAGTATTGATAAAAAGATCATGTGAGAATAAGAACGTAAGAACATAAGATGAATTCCTTAATTATGTTTTTATGTTCTTATGAGACCATATCAAACGATTTACTAAAGTCTGAGTATGTCACATCTACCTCTTCTCCTTTATCCATAAGACTTGTTATCCTATTAAAGAAAGCTACTAGATAGGTTTGACATGATTTGTTCTTTACAAATCCATGCTGGCTGTTACCTGTCACCTTATTTTCTTCCAGGTGTTTTCAGATGAATTCCTTCATTACTCACTCCATTATTTTTCCTGGCACAGAAAAGATTATGGTTTGGGGAAAGGACTTAAAAAGAGGAGGTTGGTAACTGAGCAAGCTGGCAGTGGCTGGGGACTGCTATGATTGGTACAGCAGGGAGTCAGTCCCCCACCCCATCATTATAATTCATCTTACCTTTGTTATGATAAGAGTGGTTGGTAAGGTCCTAGAAATGGATTTGTTGAAAGAATATGGGTGGAAAAAAGGGGACAGGGTAATAAAGGAACACTCCCTCCCTGGTAATTATGGGAGAAAACAAGGGAGAGGGCATGTTATCTGCCAGGTAAACCCAGACATCTTCTTATAAATATTTTCGAAAGTTTGTTTGTTTGTTAGTGTGTTTGTCTTGTAAGAGCTAGAAGCACAACATTTTGAACGGATACTACTGATTTCCTAACTTAGATAACTGGATTGGTTATATCACGAAATCAGTTCCACCAGAGCCCTAATTGGGCACACTGATAATTAGCTTTTAGTAGCACCTGATCATAGACATTTGTTGGAGTCTTTTGTTAAGCGTGTCACATAAACTGCAACTACAAGATCCTTTCCCTATGATAAAAGAAAAAGTATTTCCAATAAAATATGTTATGTTAAAGTAATTTACGTAGTTCATTTACCAAACCTTTTGTTATCAAGAAATGAGTTAAATGTAAATGTGTTTTGTAAAATCATCACTGGCTATGTTAATTTCTTAAAGTAATATATAAGAGAAAAGTATTTCCAATAAAATATGCTATGTTAATGTAATTGACGTAGTTCATTCATCACGCCTTTTACTATATTTTCCCCGGGTGACGCCGGGTATTTCTGCTAGTCAAATAATAAAGTTGAGGCCTAATTAAACCCATATCAATGTATTCTGTCCTTCTTGCTGCATAGCCAGACAGTGGTCATCCACTGTGGTTCAACGTAAGTCCACATAACTTTTCATAGTGAGTTGTAGAGAACAATAAATGTGTAGATATAAAGAATTTATTCATAAATAGGATGTTGGTAAATGTAACTATAAGAGTTTGTTACTTACAAATGTATTTACAAATGTATGTACAAATTTACAAAAAAAAAGTTGATTTCTTCTACAAAAAAGTGAAATGTTGATGTCGGATCTGAGTTTGAAGGTCCATCATTCTATTTACTGGGTTTTTGCCAAACATATTTCCATAAAAACTTGAGTATAAACTTTTCTCAGTTTCAGTTTCAGTTTTATGCGAGACTACAAAATATTGTATTTTCTCATGTGAAGCTCTAAAGTTTTTAACACTAAGGCATGTTCAGTTCTGAATTGATTTTAGAGTGGAAATGAAAAAAAGCTGACACCTTCCTACACACTCCTGTCAGTGAGACACCACCGCAGACATTATTAGTGACAGGCAATTATGCCTTCATAATTGTAGGGTAACAGCAGTCAACTCCATAGTAAACTATGTTATAATTTTGATTCCTCCTCTGAAGTCTACAAATAAAGCCATATCAGTCTCATTTGGTGAGGCCTCAATCTAATATAGAAATTATCTTTAAAAATGAGATTTGATTTAGACAAGATATATCTGAATGATCATATCTTAAAAACAAGTGCTTATGAGAGTTCAAAAAGTGTTGTTGTTTTTTTAAATCTTCTTGGATATATGTACCTCATTGTGGCAGTAAAACAGAAAGCAGAAAAGAAAGAAAGTTCTATTTACTGTATTCTTTTAACTGATATCTAGGTCATAATACCACTATTTAGGTATTTTTGACACTTTTCAATATGTAAGATTACCATGGATTACGTTTTTAATTCATTTTAATTAAAAGAGAGAGAAAAAGAAAATTCCTCTAACATAAGGTGTATCAGAGAAATATGGGGAAGGGGCACTAAGACTCTTAGGCCAAGATTTAGAAATGTGCTGAAACACATGCCTAAGTTTAAGCATGTGAGAAGCCTTGATGAATTGGGGCCCTAATTGTTATGGGTGAAAGGAGCAGCAATTAAGCATTTAAAGGTCCTTGATAGCAATTCAGCAATAGGCTTTCAATAGCTAAGGTCAATTGACAAGGAATTATGATGTGGCTGACTGGGTTTTGGAACAGTATTTACATAGAAGTAGGACTTAGATTATTACAAATCCTAAGCATAGCATAAAGACATATCTTAAGAAACCAAAAGAAATAAATACATAAAGACAAGCATTTTCTGGATGAAAGGCTCAGATACAGCAAATGTGGAAAAAATTCCAGAGTACAAAATTAGAAGTAATGATGTTTGAACATAATAAGGGAACTCTTATATGTGACTAAATGGAGGTGAAGTCAATTTTTCTATGTGGTACACAAAGTGCAGAAAGGTTTCCTGATATTCATTATATGAAGTAAAAATTAAATTAATCAAGAAACAAAAGAATTGAGAGATGTTTCAAAGTAAACCAAGATCAAAACAGAAATAAAAAAGCAAGTAGAAAATATTAGGATGTCCAAAAATTTTTAAAAAGAGCTCACAAGTGAAGAGGTAACAGATAACTTGCCTAATTAATTGTTTCTTTTCTCTTTTTTCGTTTTCTAAGATGAAGAGTTAATAACTTTAAAGCTCTCAATAACTCATCTTGTGTATTTGTATATACTATTTTAGCACCATTTTTAATGGCAATCTTATGCTATACATTTGTATCATTACCCCAGGTACAATCCAGATCTTTGAACAGTGGTGTCCCCTTTATTCTCTACCATGGGTTGTATTTTACACTGGTTTGCTGTCAGAACATTCACACCTGGACTGCTCACAGTCTTCAGAATGGAACTTCACTCCTAGCAAAATACATGAGCACTTTGACCAGAAACACATAATTTACATACATTCAACACTCACAGATTCTTAGTCTGCGTTTTGTTTTCCCAGAAATGTGCATATTCTATTCTCCAGCATGCTACTAAATAATGCAAGCTCATAGAAAGTCCATCATTTCATCAAAAGAAAATGATATATTCACCTGCCTACCTCATCCCAAATAGATTTTCCCACACATTTTGGGTATGTCTAGACTACATGGCTCCGTCGACGGAGCCATGTAAAATAGTTTATTTGGCATAGTCAAAGAAGCAGGGATTTAAATAATCCCCACTTCATTAAAATAAAAATGGCCGCTGCGCTGTGCCGACGATCAGCTGATCTGGCACAGCGCGGCAGTCTAGATGTGGCGTGGTCGACAAGGGAAGCCTTTGTCGACCGCTACGGTATGCCTCGTGAAACGAGGTTTACAGGAGCGGTCGACAAAGGCTTACCTTGTCAACTGCGCCGCGTCTAGACTGCCGCGCTGTGCCAGATCAGCTGATCGTCGGCACAGTGTGGTGGCCATTTTTATTTTAATGAAGTAGGGATTATTTAAATCCCCGCTTCTTTGACTATGCCGAATAAACTATTTTACATGGCTCCGTCGACAGAGCCATGTAGTCTAGACGTACCCTTTAATCCAAATGCACTGGTTAAGATAAAACAATAAGGTAAGTTTCTTACCTATATAAAATATAGATGTTATGTGATTACAAGTACTGATGTATAAAAGTCAGGATTGGTTACAAAAGAAAATAAAAATAGTTTGCAAGCTAATTCCTAATTTGACAAGCTAAGTGAACTTAAAAGCAAAGCTTTCCTCACCATATGCTACAATACATTTCACAAGCTATGTCTCCTTTCAGTCTAGGACCAGTCCCCACTTAGTTCATTTCATTGATGTCATGATCGGAGAGGAAAGGAAGAGAGGTGAATTGGAGGCTACTCTTTCACATTCTTATATCATTTCTCTTCTTTGAGGATTGGGATCTAGGCAATGATTCATCTCTTGTAGATGTGAGGTTTAAATCATCCTTGTGTTGAAATGTAAATTTCTTGTTTACACTATCTCCTCCACTGGAGTATAGAAGCTTAAGGAAATGTCTTCCATTTAACACCTTTCTGGGGCAATGTTTCCTCTATTTTTTTTCCATGAGTAGAAAAAATTTTGTTTTGGGCACCGAAGCCTGTGCAGATATGCAAAACATGCTGCTAGGTGTTGGCATCGTGAGTGCTCTGCTTATCAGTTGGGTGGCAATCTCTCCTTGGTGGCCTATCAAGTGCTCAGTTTATAAGGAACACTGGTCCAGAGTGCTAGTGTATCTTTGTTTCTGAAAAATTGATTTGAGCATGCCTTTCTAACTCTGGAATATATTACATAAATGTGATAAAGTAGAAGTTTATAACTGTGTATATAATGTTGATGCACATATTTTCCCAGGTCTAATATTCAATGGATTATGAATTT
Source organism: Pelochelys cantorii (assembly GCA_032595735.1). Taxonomy (NCBI): domain Eukaryota; kingdom Metazoa; phylum Chordata; order Testudines; family Trionychidae; genus Pelochelys; species Pelochelys cantorii. Next base: position 93,799,930 of record CM064326.1, read on the forward strand.
TCAAATGATACTTCACAAGCCATACTTTGTATAAAAATTTATCAGGATCTTGTAAAAGAGATTAAAATAATAATTTAGACTGTCATAAAATGCTATGTCTATTATCCTATGTTTTTGCATGTTCTGTGTATTTCTTTTTACTTTGTTTCATTAGTTGTTGCAACACAAATCATTTTTACAAAATCAATTTTAATCTATCTATCTATCTATAACCATCATACTGCCAATATGACTTTTTGCTGAGATCAAAAGCCCTCAATTATAAATGCATAGTTCAACTGAAAACAAACAAAAAAAACCCCTTCTGTTAAAATTATAAAAGAAAGAAATATGGGGAAGTATTAATTCAAAATTAATATTAATATGATTTTAACATTTTTAGTTTCTTAAAAATTGTTTGCACCTTTATTCAATATTAATATATAGTTTTAAATTATTACCAAAATGTTTGGTTTTGTTACAAAATGTTAAAGTTGATCAAACATATTTCAGCAGGTCTTTCTGGGCATGTCCACACTAGGAAATTATTTTGAAATAACTAAATTTGAAATAATAACTCCCAAAATAACAAAATCAAAATAGTGTGTCCCCACTATGGGGAAGCTGCAAAATTAGTCTGAGGCAGGCTCTGTTATTGTGACATGCTATTCAACTTAGAGCCGCAGGAGAGTAGTTATTTCAAAACAGCAGCAGCAGAGCATCCACACTAAAGCTATTTTGAAATAACTCTTTTGAAATAAATGTTATTCCCTGAGGAAAGCAGAAGTACAGATTTTGAAATAACCAGTCCCTTATTCCAAAATAATGATCTTGGTATTGAGGATCCTCTGTTTATTATTTCGAACTAAGGGGGTTATAAAGACACTCATGTTATTCAGTTGAAACATTTTCAGTGTCTAGGGGTATGTCTACACTAGCCCCTAGTTCGAACTAGGGAGGCTAATGTAGGCATTCGAAATTGCAACTCAAGCCCGGGATTTAAATATCCCGCGCTTGATTTGCATCTTCCCGGCCGGTCGCCATTTTTGAAATTTACAAGTCCAGAGTAACTGCCCATGTCTACATGCGGCAGGGACCTGGTAGTTTGAAATAAAGCCCGAGTTCGAACTACCTGTTATTCCTCCTGGAATGAGGTTTAACAGGTAGTTTGAACTAGGGCTTTATTTCGAACTACCGGGTCCCTGCTGCGTGTAGATGAGGGCAGTTAGTCCGGACTTGTAAATTTCAAAAATGGCGACCGGCCGGGAAGATGTAAATCAAGCGCGGGATATTTAAATCCCGGGCTTGATTTGCAATTTCGAATGCCTACATTAGCCTCCCTAGTTCGAACTAGGGGGCTAGTGTAGACATACCCTAGGTGAGTTCTTTCCTGAACCCCCAATTCTGGTCTTCAAATTACCCCTCTGTCTCACAAAAGTTACCACCAAAAGAAAATTCCCCGTTGACCAAGACATACCAACTCAAAGTACAGGTTGAACCTCCGAAATCTGGGATTCTCTGTTCCAGCAACATCTGTGGTCTGGCAGGACCATGGATGTTGCTGGATCAGAAAGCCCTGGTGTCTGGGAGTGTGAACCCCATCCCTGGGGAGCCCTGGTCCAGTGGGGGAGAAGCAGGGCCACAGTGGCTGGGGAGCTCTGTCCTGCGGGAGTCCTGGCTAGACTGACGACCCCATTCCCCTGGGTTCCCCAGTTGGATAGGAGAGAAGCAGGGCCACAGTGGCTGGCAAGCTCCCATCCCCGGGAAGCCCTGACCTGGTGGGGCAGCTGCAGGACCAGTGAGTGGTAAAAGCTGGGCAGCCAGCAAACATCATCCCCGGGGATCCCCAGTCATGTGGGAGAAAAGTGGGGGCCATGGCGGCTGGCGAGCCCCATCTGCAAGAAGCCCCAACAGGCCGGAGTCCAAGTCCAAGCCCTGCATGCTAGAACCCAGTGGCAGAGGAGCAGGGAGAGGGAGTGTCCTGGGAGGTCAGTGTCAGGGGACCTCCCCATATCCAGAAAATTCCCCCATTTGGGATGTGTCAGGTCCAAAGGGTGCCAGACGACGGAAGTCCAACCTATAGCATCAAATGCTGTCAGAGCAGAAGATATAAAAACTGTAAACATATCTCTCCTGCTACAATGCTCTACAGATCCCCCAAAACACACCTATCAAGTTCCAGAGATCCTACAAATGCCTATCACAACATGTGGTATGCCTCATCCAGGGTACTAAATATTCCAACAACAACGTTGTGGGTGAAGCCAGAAAACTGCTATGCTCTCCAATAAACTCTCACAGGAAAATGATAAAAGACAAAAGCATCCTATCACCTGTGGGTGAACACTCTTCACAAGGTGATCATCCTAAATTTGAGCTATCAGTCATCATCCTCAAAGGAAACCTGCACAACACTTTCCAAAAGCCAAGCCTGGGAACTTCTATTCATAACTCTGCTAGACACTAAAAATGATAGACTGAACAAAGACATTGGATTTATGGTTTATTGCAAAAATCTGTAACCCTCGAAACCCCTCTTTTTGTCCTATGACTACAGAGGTGCTAACAGGCCACTTTATCTATAATGGTCCCTGAGAACATGTGCTATCTACACAAGATAAAGAATCTATTACATCTTCCATTAACTGCGTTGTTTGGAATATCTCTCCTAAACCTGAAAAACAGCTGTGTGTCTTGAAAGTTTTTCTCTCTCATCAACTGAAGTTGGTCCAATAAAAGATATTCCTCACTCACTCTCTTCTTCTAATATACTGTAACTGACATGGCTACAATTACTATGCATGTAATAGCATCTTATCAGAATTGCACACAAGGCCCAATTACTGGATAACACAACATTGGTAAACTGTTTAACCAAACACAAGTATAAACACACAAATCAATTAATAGCAGAAATTAATAAAAAAGCAAGGAAAATTGAAGAGAGATTATGCTTTGGGGAGCTATGTGTTTACTGTAATCTGTTAAATACAGATTAGTGATAAGGGGATATTGCCTAAATTTACTAATTTAATTAATGAACAATGAGCTAAATGGTATTGTTGTCAGTGTGTAACAGAGAGTATTGTAAATTGACAATGCATTAAATAGTGTAGGTAAATTCCATTTAGGACAATTCCTAATTTAGGGTCAGTGACACAACATAAAAGCTGAGGTACATATTATTCAAAATAGTCATTTTTAATGTTGGGTTCCATGTATATTTATTTTATTGATCTTTACTGGTATTGGATCCTGACATTGAAGTATTTGATAAAAAGTCTCCTATCTATTCAGAAGGTTGCCTGGAACATAACATTACACAGTTCTATGTCAGTTGCCAATGTCTGACTCAGCAATGCAAACCTGGATGGCACCACACCTGGCTTGTTGTTAAAGGATATCAGTATGGGTGTGTCTAGACTGGGTGCTCTCTTTCGAAAAAGAGGCTTGCTTTTCGAAAGTACTGATTGTAGTCTAGATGCTCTTTTTTGAAAGAGGCTTTTTCGAACGTATCTTTCGAAAAAGCCTTTTTCGAAAAAGACGTGCAGTCTAGACGTAGCCTATATGTGTATATGAAATTTTTTGACCTAGAGACTACAATATGTGTCCATACCCTTCTGGGGCAGTACAATGAGATTAAAAGAAACTTGTTTTGTGTCTGGTGAAGCTTACCCTTTTTCAAAATGAATCTATGATTTAGAGTACACCCCAGAATCAGAATGAAGTTAAAACAATCATACCAGCTTTTTAACATACATATGAATCTATGAACCTCAAATTTAAAATCATTAGTACATCAAAAAGACATGTTATTCGGAATAACAATGAGATGCAGAAAGCAGAAGAAACCCTGAATAGCCCTGAATAATGTTAACTATGATATCAATCTGCAATAACATCTCATACTTGGATAAAAGTTGCGTTTAAGCTTTGATTTTGTTATAGACAGTACTGGTTTTAATTTTATTAGCTATATAGTGCCACTTTTGCAGTTTGCTAAAACAGTATAGATCTTACATAAGTTCTCTTACTTCCACTTTACATACCAATACAGCAAAGGTCTGCCTTGCTATGAAAATAATCACAGCATCAAGTAGAGCAGTGTTTCTAAAAGTGCTCCGTGAAACCACTTTGAGAAACATGTTAACAGGCTGCCCTGGTTTGTTTAGTTACTGGTGCTGTGGCCACAGAGCCTTGTGGCTCCCATTGGCTCCGTTTCGTCCTTTGCAGCCAAGGGGATCTGCGGGAAGCGGCGTAGGCCAGATCACCACTTCCCGCGGCTCTGCTTGGCTGCAAAGAGTGAAATGGAGCCAATGGGAGCCAGGAGGCTCCATGGCCATGGCGCCAATAAATAAACAAACTGGGGCAGCCAGTTAATGTGTTTCTCAAAGTGGTTTCGTGGAGCACTTTCAGAAACACTGAAGTAGAAGACTGTTAGCCATTACATACATGTTAGGCATAAACAACAAGGAGTCCTGCAGCAACTTAAAGACTAAGGGTATGTTTACACTACAGCACTAATTCGAACTAAGCTAATTTGAATTAGCGTATCTAGACTTAAAAACTAGTTTGAATTAGCGTTTTCTAATTCGAACTAGCATGTCCACATTGAGTGGACCCTGAACCGAAGATAAGGCTGGCCAGAACCAGTGCCGGCAGGGCATCAGCTTAGGACTTAGAGCGTGGAGCTGCTGCCTCAGGCTAGCCGAGGGCTGTGCTTAAAGGGACCAGACCCCCACCCCAGACAGACAGTTCTCAGGGTTCCCCGCTTGCTTATCTACCTCGATGAGGGACAGCAAAGCAGTCCTGTCTTGGAGTGCCCTGAGTGGCCACCCTCGGCACATTACAGCACTCGGCCATCAGCCCGGCTGCACTTGCCGCAGGCTGCCATCCGGGGGTGTCATTCGGGGGGCTGTCAGGATCCAGGAGGCCCTGCAGGAGAGCTTCCACCCCGAGGAGCCCGCAGAGCCACCCCAGTCCTCCCCATTGGGGGCTAGTGCCCCATTTCTCCCTCACCTCCTTCCACTTACCCTTCCCTAGCCCCCCTTCTGGATGTAAAAAATAAAGGACACGTGTGTTCAAAAATGGAAACTCTCTTTATTTAACAAAACTGAGGGTGTGGGGGGGGGGATTAACCTCTGGGGAGACTGGGAAAAGGAGGTGGGAGAGGGGAAGAGAGAGGGTGGGAGAGGGGAGGTGGAAACCTGGGAGGAGGGAGCTGGAAGGGGGAAGCCAGGGGAAGAAGGAGGAGGGGAAGTCTAAAACTATGGTACGCCATATCTTCAGTATTGTGTAGAGATGTGGTCTCCTCACCTCAAAAAAGATATTTTGGCCTTGGAAAGGGTTCAGAAAAGGGCAACTAAAATGATTAGGGGTTTGGAACTGGTCCCATATGAAGACAGGCTAAAGAGACTGGGACTTTTCAGCTTAGAAAAAAGGAGACTGAGGGGGGATATGATAGAGGTCTATAAAATCATGAGTGGTGTGGAGAGGGTGCATAAAGAAAAGTTCTTCATTAGTTCCCATAATAGAAGGACTAGAGGACACCAAATGAAATGAATGGGTAGCAGGCTTCAAACTAATAAAAGAAAGTTCTTCTTCTCAAAGCAAATAGTCAACCTGTGGAACTCCTTGCCACAGGAGGCTGTGAAGGCGAGAACTAGAACAGAGTTTAAAGAGAAGTTAGATAAAGTCATGGAGGTTGGGTCCATGGAGTGCTATTAGCCAGGGGGTAGGAATGGTGTCCCTGGCCTCTGTTTGTGGAAGGCTGGAGATGGATGGCACGAGACAAATGGCTTGGCCATTGTCTTTGGTCCATCCCCTCCGGGGTACCTGGTGTTGGCCGCTGTTGGCAGACAGGCTACTGGGCGAGATGGACCTTTGGTCTGACCCAGTACGGCCGTTCTTTTGTTCTTATGTTCTAAGCTCAGGGTCGGGGGTCTCACTGGACCAACTTGATTTTCATGCAACCCAGCTCCTGGGTTCGCATGTGGCCTTTGGTGGCCAGGCTGGCAGCTATCCTGCCCTAGATGGCCACTTTTCTGTGCCTAGTGCGGAGATTGTGGACGTTGGAGGCCTCCCCCCAAACCTGGATGTGGTCCACGATCTCCGCACTAGACCAGGCGGGCGTCCGCCTCTTGCAGCCCTGGGCAGGCTCCTGGGAGCCACCAGCCTGGTCCTGGGAACCGGTGGAGGGCTGGGTGGCAGCGGGTGGCTGGCTCGTGCTTTGCCAGGTGCAGGGTCTGCTGTCTGGGTGCTGGCAGGCTTGCACCTGGCACGGGCACCGTAGCCAGACTGTGGCCCTTTAAGGGCTCCGGGGCCGGGAGGGGGGCAGACGAGTTTCCCTGGCTTGGCCCAGAGTGGCCACCAGGGCAACCTGGGAAGGGCTAGCCTCCAACTAGTTCGAATTAAGTGGCTACACAGCCCTTAATTCGAACTACTTAATTCGAACTAGGCGTTAGTCCTCGTAGAATGAGGTTTACCTAGTTCGAATTAAGCTCTCCTCTAGTTCGAATTAAGTTCGAACTAGCAGTTTGCATGTGTAGCGCCTATGAAAGTTAATTCGAACTAACAGCTGTTAGTTCGAATTAACTTTGTAGTGTAGACATACCCTAACACATTTATTTGGACATAAGCTTTCATTGGCTGGAAACCACTTCTTCAGACACCTGCATCTGGAAATCAGCATGGCCAGAGGAAGATACCCATAGGGATGGGATACTGAGAGTAGATATAGTTGTTTTCCCTTTCTTCTCCATTTGTTGGACAGTCCGCAGTCATATCTATGGACTTGTTAGGTGGGTCCCCTAAATCTGGGAGAGTAGCATGTAGAGGTTCGGTTGGACAAGCATCTAGAGGTGTAGAGAACCCAATGGGTGGCTTTGGAAGTGCGGCTAGTCCCATCAACTGATGTGCTTCTTTGCACAGCAGGACAATGAATCATATCATGATCCTGGGATATGGAAGAGATTCTCCTTTGATCATCTTTCTCCTGAGCAGCAGGACAAAGAGCAGCACCAGGATCCTGGGCAGAAGAAGTTTTCCTTGTAACATCCTTCTTCTGAATGGAAGTATGCTTTATCAAGTTTAGCTTTTGTTTTGTAATAAAAATCAATTTTTTCAAGGTGATGATTTGATTCTTGTGTCCTGGAAGGTCTACATGTATCTGCATGCCTCTGACTGAGGGGTCAGTTATGGGAGACTGCAGCTTGTTTATCTCTCTTCTTTTTTCAAGCTCTTTTGGGGCAAAAGAGCATTGGGATACCCTTGGGGGTGATTTCAAGTATTCACCCCTAGTTTTTAGGGATAAAAAGCACTTGATGGTGGCAGTGATTCCCCAAAATCTGTGGATTATGATTCTGGGGGGAAGTTTTTGTAACCAGTGCCTGCAGAGGCAAGGTTTTGAAGCTCTCTTGCGGGCCCTCACCTTCTGCACTCGGAGTTCCAGAATGGGAAACAACCCTGACAACATTAGGAAATAGGAATCCTGTCAAACCCAATGTGTCCTAGTGCTCATTGGGATATACCTCTATTCCCAACTGGTTTGGAATGTGGAACTCAAAACAGAGATAAAGAAAAGTAAAAACAATTTAAGGAACTTGGGGGTTGGATTTTAAAAGTTGTGAGGGTATACTTTTAAAGCATACCTACTGTGAAAGGCAAACATGCTGTGACATAAGCCTGTGTCCTGAATAAAAGGATATTTGTAAGAGTGCTCCTTTTCATATTTTACTCCTTTTTTTGGCAAAAAGTTAACCAACCTGACTGTTTGATCTATTAAATATTTTAAATATTCAGCAATAATGTTAACTACACAGTTAGAGGAGGAAAAGTCAGGTGTCAGAGAGCACTATTGCTTTTTCTCCCTTCCCCACTTGGTTCTTATTTTGCTCAGCTAAGGGCCTCTCTGCTCTGATGAGCCAGAGGAGGTTCATGGAATAGAGAAGGTCCTCTGTCTACCTCTACTGCACCCATTGCACTGTTGCTGAGTCCCAAACTTCCAAACCTGAATCTCTCAGGGTATGTATATTTTATGGGACAAGGTCAAATTAAGATACACAACTTCAGCTATGTTAATTTCATAGCTGAAGTCAAAGTAGCTTAACTTGATTTTTGGCGCTGTCCACACTGCAGGAAATTGAAGGGAGAACACTCTCCCTTTGATTTCCCTTATTCCTCATGGAAGCAGGACTGTTGGGCATCGACCGGAATGCCCCTCTCAGTTTGAATTAGCATGTCTTAACTAGACCTGGAAGATCGACCGCGGCAGTTTCAATCTTCTCTGTAGTGTAGACATACTCTCCATTAACACCCAATTCCTTCAGCAGCACCCTCATTCCCTCCATATTTTCATACCCACTGATTTCATTCCCCTTTTCCCAAAGCTCATCCAGGGAAATGTCAATGTTGAAAATACTGACAGTGATTGTGACACCTGAAGAAAGATGAACACTCTTCTCTGTGTAAATCATCTTCATACCTCTTTCCAGAGCACAGGCTCAGTGGTTAGTTAAGTCCCTCAATGGAGTTCCTTCATTTTTTTTCCATTTAAAATATTCTGCTACCATTATGCTTACATTTATATTTTAATTAAAGTTCACATTAATATCAATATGATACAGTATTTTTGTTTACTATTTTATATGTGACAGCACCCACTGGGTGATAGGCATTTGCTAGACAAGGAAGATGCTATGCTCCGTGTCCCCAAGGAAATAACAACCTAGCAGGCTAACATCAGTTATTCTAATCAAAATGTCACTTCTGTTTTTCAGTGAAATTCCTTTTTTTCATAGAAATTCCTTTACCATTAACATTTTCCAATCAGCTCCAAAGAGCATTATCGGTAACATATGCTAAATCAGTAGGAATGGCATTTTAGGTTTAGTCTGTTTATTAAAATACTGCAAACAGCTAATTTATTACAGACACAGGCACACACATACTTTGACTACTCTAAAATATAAAGATGTCTTACTGAAGTAGTGCTAATGGAGCTGTAGGCTGGAGATATGGTAACAGTATTAAAGCCTCATTGTAATTGATTTTACCAGCAAAAGAGTATGGCAGTTATTACAATACTAGTTAAACCAGTTGCACTTCTTCACAGAGAGTTTATATGGATGATAAATATTCATGGGTGTTGAACTAGAAACTAGCTCAAAGGCAAGAGAGTCATAGGTCAGTGTGGGGGACACAGGCACTTTGGGAAGTCTGAGCCTTTCCTTCTTTTGATATTTGACAGCCATGGTTTCATGCATTAATAAAAGCTTGCCAAATATATCAACACGAATGATTCCAATACCTTCTAAGCTTATCAGACTAAATCACTCCTTTCCCTGTTTTCTCTCTAACTAGAAATGAACTGACATGCAAAATGGCATTTTACTTATTGCATCATTAAATCCCTGCGGGTATGTCTACACTACAAAGTTAATTCGAACTAACAGCCATTAGTTCGAATTAACTTTCATAGGCGCTATGCATACAAACCGCTAGTTCGAACTTAATTCAAATTAGCAGAGCGCTTAATTCAAACTAGGTAAACCTCATTCGACGAGGACTAATGCCTAGTTCGAATTAAGTAGTTCGAATTAAGGGCTGTGTAGCCACTTAATTCAAACTAGTTGGAGGCTAGCCCTTCCCAGGTTGCCCTGGTGGCCACTCTGGGCCAAACCATGGAAACTCTTCTGCCCCCCTCCCGGCCCCGGAGCCCTTAAAGGGCCATGGTCTGGCTACACTGCTCGTGCCAGCTGCAAGCCTGCCAGCACCCAGCCAGCAGACCCTGCACCTGGCATGGCATGAGCCAGCCACCCGCTGCCACCCAGCCCTCCACCGGTTCCCAGGACCAGGCTGGTGGCTCCCAGGAGCCTGCCCGGGGCTGCAAGAGGCGGGCGCCCACCTGGTTTAGTGCGGAGATCGTGGACCTCATCGAGGTTTGGGAGGAAGCCTCCAACATCCACGATCTCCGCACTAGCCACAGGAACGCGGCCGTCTACAGCCACATGGCTGCCAGCCTGGCCACCAGAGGCCACATGCGGACCCGGGAGCAGGTCTGCTGCAAAATTAAGGACCTGCGGCAGCCCTACTCCAGGGCCTCCCAGCCAGAGGCCGACCCAGAGGCCTGCCTCCATTTTGAGGCCCTGGACTGCATCCTGGGGGCTCATGTAATCCATGCCCCTCGGGTGGTGATCGACCCCGGGGCAGAGAGACCTGTCCCTGACACCGAGGAGGAGGAGGAGGACGCCGAGAGCCAAGAGCCTGCAGGGAGCCTGCCCAGGACCCAGGACCCCTGAGGCATCCCACAGAGCACATCGGCTGTGTTGTCCGAGGCCAAGGAGGGCTCCACATGTGAGTGCCATCATGCTCCCCTTATGTGTACAGGGGGGTGGGGGAGAGGGAGCTCAGGGACCTTGCACCTGGGCCTTGCCCACCATGGAGCAGCAGCTGGGTGTCATGTAGGGGCCCTGGCTCGTTCCCCACACGCCGACCTTGCCTTGCACAAAAGGGCTGGGTTTCACCCACTGTGTCCCTAGGGAGAACTGACCACTGCTCTTGTTTCACCATAGCCGCAGTACCTGGGACTGCAGGGCACACCACCCCGCCTGCAACAGCCACCCGCACCCGGGCCAGCAGGCGCACCAGGAACCTGGAGGACTACCACCGGCGACACCTGCAGCTACTGGAGCACCAGCTCCGCACCCAGGACCACTGGGTCTGGGAGGACCTGCGGCTGTGGCAGCGGAGCTTGGAGGCACTGGAGGAGCAGGGCCGTGCCCTCAGAGGCCACCTCCAGACCCTGGTGGACAGGTTCCTGCCTCCTCCTGCTCTGGCTCCTGCGGCTGCCCCAGCTCTCGCTCCTCCTCCTACCCCTGCTCCTCTTCCCGCTTCCTCCACACCCCCCATCCCTCCTGCCCCACCCTCCACACCCACTCCCCCCTGACGCCCCCGCACCTGCAGTGCTGCGAGACGGGAGAGCCAGCAAGACCCCCAACCCTGAGCTTTCCCTTCCCTTCCTCCCCTTCCTCCCCCTTCCATCTCCCTCCTCCCAGGTTTCCCCCTCCCCTCTCCCACACTCATTCCTCCATCCCCCCACCCCAGTTATGTACAATAAAAAGAGATTGTTGTTTTCAAAACAGGTGTTTTTATTTAACATTAGAGAGGGGAAAGGGGAAGGAGGGGAGGGTGGAAGAAGGCCCCAATAGGGCATGCAGGGAGAGTTCAGTCCTCCTCCTCCACCAGGAAGGTCTCCCGCAGGGCTTCCCGGATCTGGACGGCCCCCCGCTGGGCCTCCTGGATGGCGGCGGTGTGGGGCTGAGCATAGTGGCCAGCCATGCGCTCAGCCTCAGCCATCCAGGCTGGAAGGAAAGCCTCCCCCTTCCGCTCGCACAAATTGTGCAGCACACAACATGCTGCCACCACAGGAGGGATATTGTGCTCAGCGAGGTCGAGGCGGGTGAGGAGGCACCTAAATCTGGCTTTCAGTTGTCTGAAGGCCCCCTCAACCACAATACGGGCCCTGGTGAGCTTGGCATTGAAGGTCTGGTGGGAGGGGTTGAGGTGCCCCATGTACGGCTTCATCAGCCAGGGCTGTAGGGGGTAGGCCGCATCCCCCACCAGGCAGATGAGCATGTCCATGTCCCCGACCCTGATGTGGCGGTCGGAGAAGAAAGTCCCGGCGTGCAGCCTCTGGCACACGGAGGAGTTGTGGAACACCTGGTGTCGTGTGCCTTGCCGGACCAGCCCACATTAATGTCCGTGAACTGGCCCCGGTGGTCAGACACAGCCTGCAGGAGGACGGAGAAGTACCCCTTGTGGTTGATGTACTGGGAGGCCTGGTGTTCCGGGGCACGGATGGCCCCATGCACGATGCGTCCCGTCGATGGCCCCCCCCGCAGTTGGGGAAGCCGAGGGCGCCGAACCCCTGGATGATGGCGTCCGGATCAGCGAGGCGGACCACCCTGCGGAGCAGCACCCGGTTGATGGCCTTGACCACCTGCAGAGAGACACAGCAAACCGCGAATCACTGGGGCGCCTGGGTAGCTGGGAGTGTTCATTCCCAGGCACTGCCTCACGCCCCACTCCCAGAAGCAACCCCCGCTGCGATCCTGGCCGCCGCGGGCGGCCTGTAGTACGGCTGGGACAGACCGAACCCTCCCGTGCGGGTCACTGTCGCCTCCTCCTCCGCCCCCATTTTCCCTGGGGCGGCCCATTGCCTCCTTGCAGCTCCCCTCCCCCCCCCCCCGGCCCAGTGGCCGGTGAGTGTCATACCTGCATGAGTATTGCTCCGACAGTGGATCTCCCCATGCCGAACTGGTTCCCCACGGATCGGTAGCTGTCCGGCGTGGAGAGTTTCCACAGGGAGATGGCCACCCGCTTCTGGAGGGGGATGGCAGGCCTCATGCGAGTGTCCTGTCGCTGCAGAGCAGGGGCAAGCCACTCGCAGAGCTCCAGGAAGGTGTCCCTCTTCATCCTGAAGTTCTTGGTCCACTGTCTGTCTCCCCAGCGCTCCAGGACGATGCGGTCCCACCAATCGCTGCTGGTGTCCAGACGCCAGATGCGGCGGGGCACACTGGCGTCCGGGCACTGCTGCGGCTCCTCCATGGCCCCCAGGGAGGCCAGGTGGAGAGGCAGGGGGCTGACATGCACCATGTGGTGCCAGGCAGCCTCCAGCCATTGCTGGCAGGCTTGCAGCAGCAAGTCCAAAAACTGCACCAGAATGCCCAGGGTGAGCTCTGGCTCCATGGTGCCAACTGCCGCGGCTAGTTCGAATTAGTTTTTGGGTCTAGATGGGTTAGTTCGAATTCGCTTAGTTCGAATTTACTAAGTTAGTTCGAATTAGTGCTGTAGTGTAGACATACCCTGGCACTTCCTTACTACTATGGGGAGGTCAAAATAAATTTGTATTACTAGAGAAAAGTTGGTACATGTATTTATCAAGATATTTTGTCTGAAAACTACTCTTTTGAATTGCACATACACAATGGATCACCTCCAGTTACCAGTTTGCAAATGTACCACCAACTCAGCATGATCTTCTTTTGCCACTATTGTGGATATAAGGAACACTCAGCCTCCCTAGCCACAGGCATGTTTCTTTTACAGTGCACTAACATGAGAAGTAATTCTTCCACAGGCAACCCATCAATTTGTTCCATTGGCTCATATTGCTGCAATTTTCTCCATAGCCAAATTCTTCCTAATTCCACTTTCCTTCTTCCATTAAAGGGAACAAATTGCTGTTCTGTTTTTCCCCTTTGCTTTGATCCATCTCTATTTTGCTGGCTTTTCTAATTTCCTTGTCCCCTGGGACCTTTTCATGAGCCTCCTTGGTTTGGCACCCTCAGGACTTGAGTGGTCCCAAACAAGGGAATTTGATGGACCAGGGGATATCAGGCTTCCGGGCTTTCCTGGGGCTCCCCTCCTGGCTGCTGCCCTGGGAGAACCAAGAGGCCTGACTGGGTTCTGGTGCCTGGTTCTGATGCCCCCAGCCTGCTTGTGACACTCTGCCCCCCAGAGTTCGCTGACCCAGCATGGGGCAGCAGCTGTTCCAAGGGTTCCCCTGCCCCACGTGGGGTGGAAGCTACTCCCTGGGTTCCCTGGCCCTGGCTGCTTGGCCTTGTATGAGGCAGCAACTGCTCCCAGGGTTCCTCAGCCCCCAGTCCCGCAGGGGGCAGCAGCTGCTCCTGGGTTTTCCCAGCCTTGCATTGGGTAGCAGCTGCTCCAAGGCTTCTCCAGTCACCAGCCACCTGGCCCCACGCAAAGCAGCAGCAACTCTTGGGGCTCCCTAACCCCATCCCTCATGGGGAGGCAGTCTCTCCTGGGGCTCTCTAACCCCATGTCATTGGTCCTGCAGGCTGCTGCTGACCAGACTGGCTCTGCTTCCTGCTCTCTCAACCTCTGTAGCCAGGGCTTTCTGGTCTGGTCCTGCTAGACCACAGAGACCCAAATAAGAGAGGTTCAACCTGTACTTCCTCATGTCTTCCTTTTTTGCGTGGTTTTACTGTATCTTCTATGATATGTATGGGGGTTTGTGCTGGATCATCAGAGATCATTGTCATTCTGATCTTTGGATTAAAGCCCAGAATCCATTTTCTTTTAAACTGTGTGGATTCAACTCATATATTATTTGATATGCCAATGAAATGATACCTGAATATTTGTCCAATAATTTTTTCTTGCCTATGTATGGTCCAGGTCTCTCCTTCAATTGCTGTGTTTCCTGATGGAACAATACCACTGGATCTTCTTGGGAAAGAAAAAAAAAATTCTTCCTATACCCATCAGTATCACCATTTCCTCCTTCTTGGATACCATGAGGAAGTCCAGCAAACTCTTCTGAATTCATGCATTCTTTTGATCAAAGCAGAAAATTATTTCCTGTTATAATAGGTATTTCTGTTGTTTTAGCATGCCATCCAATTACAATATTCTTATTCAAAGGACCCACGGATTTCACTGGAACTTTAATTCGCTCTGGAGTGTGTGGTCCTTCTTCTACTCTTTCATCTATGCTTTTTTCAGTTTTCTTGGAGAGTAACCTTAGTCACTGTCATAGTGATAATTGGCTCTAAGGGAGGTGGCCTTTAATATCCTTCTGGTTCTTCTCTTTGGAATGGGCTGCTTAGGATACTCACTATAACAAGGAAACCCATATCTTCTTCATCAGATTCCATCTTTTCACCACTCAGGGATTTTGTTGCTACTATGCCTTCTTTTTTGGCTTTCAGTTCCTCCTTTAATTCATGGTTTTTTTCCTTTGAAGGGTTCACAATTTATTTATTTCTCTTTTTTGTGTCTGAGAAAACTAATTTAATTGCAGCTTGTCCTTCTGCCTCCATTCTTCAGTTTCTTTCATTAACTTTTCCAAGTTCTCTTTTATCTCATTTAATTTTTCCTCGGACTCAATAATCTGTACTGTTTGAATCAGGATGGTAGCCTTCAATGTATCAGCCTCTGCTTTCAAAGTAACTAATTCCCTATCCTTAAGTTCTCTTTCTTTCCTTAGTTCCCTTCTTTTTCTTAAGTCTTTCTCTATTTCCACATCCAGGGTTGTAACTGCAAATAGCAGTCCCTGCAAAACAGCTTGCATCTCCTCCTTTTTACTTGGTTCTCCTGAGAAAAATCCTTTTTTTCTTAGATTTTACTCACTGTTTCAGTTGCTTACATAGCTGTTGATAGGTTCCACATTCAATAAACACATTCTCCCTCTATGGACTATGCCCTACTGTTCTAATAATATCCTCCAAACTGCTCCTAGCATTATCTTTGAAACCCCCTCGTTCTTCAATTTCCATTAGTAGTCATTTTTAAAATACTTTAGATTTTACTCTTGTTCTTAGCTACATTAGCCTTGTAGTAGGGATACTCATATGCCAGCTGAGACTCCCTTCCCCTTATTCACCATTCACTGTACAAGCTATGCCCATAATAGTGTAGACATAGCCTCAGAGATGGCCAATGCTGAGCTCTGCATAGGGAGAGTATATCTGGGTGAAAATCACTGCTGGTCAGATATAAGGATTATAACTATACATATATAAGATACATTTGTACATCTGGGCTATGTCTACACTACAGAGGTTTTTTTGAAAAATATCTGTTTTTCCGAAAAAACTTGCGGAGCGTCCACACCTCAAGAGCGTTTTTGCGCAAAAAAAAATCAAAAGAACAGAGGGGTTTTTCTAGCATAGGTTTTCCTCATTCTATGAGGAAGAACGCCTTTTTGCAAAAGAGCTTTTTCGCAAAAAGGTGTGTGTGGATGGGGTGGAGGGGGTTTTTGTGCAAAAAGAGGAAAGAGGAAAAAGCACAGGAGCCTTGGTGGCTAGTCTGTGCATAGCAATCAGAGCTTATTTTCAAGAGAGCGTCCATGCAGTCTGGATGTTCTCTTTCACAAAAGTGCATCACTTTTTCGATGCACTTTTGCACTGTGGATGCGCTCTTGCACAAGAAGTTTTTTCCGAAGATCTCTTCCGATAAAAGCTTCTTATGCAAGAAGCCTGCAATCTAGATGTAGCCTGAGTGAGAGGTCCTACTTGCTTTAGACCTGTACATAACTGTCAGACTCTTCTAAGGTAAGCTACTAACCTTAATCAGCCAAAAACTTTCTTCTTTCCATCCAACTAGCCTGATTGCAGCTCCTTGCCACAGATGCATTGCACGTCTTCTTCTTGGGAGCAGGCAACTCTTTCTTCCCTCCGTAACATGCCAAAATCAGCTTTCAATCTCTGTTACCTACACCTACAACCCAGTAGCCCCTTGCTGTCAATGCTAAGTCTCCTTTTCTGTCAGGATTTCTTAAACCCGCTCAAAGATTGCTCTAGGGATAGGCTACTACAGGTTGTGTGATTATCACCCTATCTCCCGGTTGCTACCCCAGCCAAACCTGCAGATTTTGTGTGCCAACACTCCAGTGCATCAGCATAGCAAAAGCAGGCTCCTTTGCCTCCTTTCACTCTGTGCCAACACTGACCCTGCAGCACCTGTGGGGAAGGAGGGTCTCCATGCACTGCGATTCTGGGAGACTCCCAGCGAAAGTAGAAGGGTAGGCAACCCTATTCCCTTCCACGTCTCTCTCCTGCTCCATTCAGACTTCAATGCCCAGGCCAACCTTCCACAGCCCAGTTCCTCTTCTGCCACGTCCATGAAGTCCCCGCCCTGCTATCCACCAAGATGAGCTCCCTGACTTCTTTTCCCAGGCTCTACAGGTATCTCTTCCACACACAAACTCTGTTCCCAGCCTTGCCTGATTTTCCCCCTCCTGCTCACTCACATGAACAGAAAGTTTTGCTCCTAGCCCGTTTCCAGACTGCCCCTAACACAGACTGAGAAGAGCAGCCTAGCAGGGAGGGACTTCACTGCATTCTAGGTAGTTGTGTGGGGAGTGGGTGGGCTGGAGCCAGAGCTTTTGAAGATTGAGTGGATGGGGGGGGGGGGGTCAGGCAATGGGGCTAGGGAAAAGTCCACTTGTCTGGCACTGAGAAGGGACCAGAAAGGAATCTGCATTGCACATGGTCACGTGAAGTCCCGCCATAGCCAGTAAGGGGAAGCCCAAGCAACTTGTGGTACTTCCTGGCTATAGTGCCCTGGAAAGGGCCTCAGTTTTCCTAGTGCTAGGACCAGCCCTCCTGTCAACAAAGCAAAAGCCTCTCATGGGGGGTAAACGACAAACAGCATTCATACACACTGACTTTTAGAAATGGTGCTATGTCAGCCAAGATTTGTTCTAAAAGCTGTGCAGTGTAAACATACCCTTACAATTCAAATATGGTAATTCTTACATCTTATTAACTATATCAGATATTGAGAAAATATTTCTTATAGTAAGTTTTTCGTGTTTTCATTAATTTTTAAATTACCCTATCTATGAGCTTTTAAAATCTTTCTAAATTAATCTGTTGATTCCCCAGCAGATGATTGGCCTAGTGATTTTTAGCCAGAAGATTCATGTGGTATATTTGAGTAAGACAGCCCTTTGTAGCAGTCTTTTAATCTGCTTTCTCCAGTGGCCCTTTTCTCAGAGATAAAGGTAGTATCAGTAAGCCTATTACTGATAACAGAAAAGTATTTCAGAACAACAAACCAAACTTTCAAGAGCCAAAATATGTTCCCTTAGAAATCAAACAAAAGCTTAGGTCTGTGTTTATTTATTTTAATTATTTCATCCATTTAGAGACTTTATATGGTTCCATATGGTCTTGCTTTTCCCTCTTAATAGCCTCAGATTTACTGAGCAGAAGGTAGCGGAATATTTCTCACCTGTAGTGACTGGTGATCTTTGGAAGGCATCATGTCTCCTGGGTATTGGAGTGGGAAATGTAATATGAAAGCCTGCTTCACTTTTATAATTATGTACCAAGCTCTTCCCAGTATAGATATGCTGGTATACAGAAAAGAGGGGCTATGCTCCAATCCCTGCAAAGCATAGAACTCTTCCTCTGAGGTGAATGCACTAATGTGTCTTTTGGACAGTAGAGTTCTTCTCTCTCTATGTTGGGTCTGGCAGGAAGGATTATACAAGTCTTCACGCCATACTCAGAAATTCATGAACAAACATAATTTAGTTCTCTGGGTTTTTACCCTCTGACTCTTTTGTCCCACATGTAATCTTCTGTGGGGGAGTAGAATGAAACATTTTAATTGTCCCCTCTCTTAGCACCGATCATAGAATTCAGTTTGTTTTGTTTATTCTTTCCACAGCTGTATAGTGCATAAGTGTTTTCAATGAGTTGTCCGGTGACCCTTGAATCTTTCCTCTGTGTGGCAGCAACTAATTTATAACTCACCAGTTCATATGAATAGTTCAATTTGTTCTTTTTATTCTGCATCACCTAATTTACCTAATTAAACATTGAGATGTCACAGAGTTGTCTTGCTAATCCCCTTTTGGTGTTGATCAACAACTGGTTAGTCCTTGCTTTGTGTTCCATCTCTTGATGTGTACTGCTGGTTGTACCTAGACTTTAGCTAGATAATGTACTTTAGCAAGGGGACAGGGCTGTCCATAGAGACATGGAGCCATATCTGTGTTAGTGTGTATGTGTGTGTGTGTGTGTGTGTGTGTGTGTGTGTGTGTGTGTGTGCGCGCGCACTTGCACACTGTCTTAGGCTATTTTTTACTGCTCCCCCGCAAAGCAAACCTAAAGCTGGCTTAGCAAGACATGGGATGCTCCTTAGGGGGTGTAGTTCCCATGTAATAAGTCTTTATCTCACATATATTCTTTAAAGCAATTGCATTGTTCATTCACTGCTGGGTGCTGCTCAGTCTCCTCAGAAGTCTCCCTCACTGGGGCTAGGTCTACACTACAGAGTTTTTGTGCAAAAATGGCTGGTTTTGCGCAAAAACTCACGGAGCGTCCACATCTCAAGCACATTTTTGCGCAAGTAAAATGAAAGAACAGAGGGTTTTTTCCGGTGTAGGTATACCTCCTTCTATGAGGAATAATCCTTTTTTTGTGCAAAAGCTCTTGCAGAAAAAGGTGTGTGTGGACAGGGAACAGGGTTTTTTTTGCACAAAAAGAGGCAATCGAAAAAAACACAGGTGCCCTGGTGGCCATTCTGTAAATAGCAATCAGAGTTTCCTTTCGAGAGAGCATCCATGCAGGCTGGACGCTGCCTTGAGCAAAAGCGCATCTCTTTTTCTATGCACTTTTGCAGCGTGGACACGCTCTTGTGCAAGAAGTTTTTGCAGAAGATGCCTTCCGCAAAAAGCTTCTTGCACAAGAAGCCTGTAGTGTAGACATAGCCTGGATGTCCTAGCTGTTAGGCTCCTACTGATTGCCTCCTCATGTAAAGAGATCTTCTGCTTCCACGCTAGTCAACCCCCAACTGAACCAGGTTCTCCTTTTCTTCTGCCTTCGGGCCTATCATTGGATGCACCGAGTGTAAACTTGGATGGACATACCAGTGCTGGCAAAAGCCCCTATTGTGGATGCAAGTTATATTACCAAAATGTGCTTTTGCCATGGTACTTTATATGATTTATTTAATCTTGTGATGCCTAGAATAAGTTATATCAGCAAAAGCCAAGTGCTCGTATACTGGTATAGTTACAGTGGCAAAACATTCTTAGGCTAGGTCTATACTACAGAGTTTTTGCACAAACCCCGCCATTTTTACGCAAAAACTCACGGAGTGTCCACACCTCAAGCGCACACTTGTGCAAGTAAAACAAAAGAACAGAGGGGGGTTTTTGGTGTATGTATTCCTCCTTCTATGAGGAATAACTCCTTTTTGCGCAAGAGTTCTTGCACAAAAAGGCATGTGTGGAGGGGCAAAAGGGGTTTTTTTTTTCACAAAAACAGGAAAGAAGAAAAAGCTCAGGTGCCCTGGTGGCCATTCTGTGAATAGCTATCAGCACTTTCTTTTGAGAGAGCATCCATGCAGTGTGGATTCTCTCTTGTGAAAAAGCACATTGCTTTGTTTGTGCGCTTTTGCAGTGTGGACGCTTTCTTGCGCAAGAAGTTTTTGCAGAAGATCTCTTCGGCAAAAAGCTTCTTGCGGAAGAAGCCTGTAGTATAGATATGACCTAAGAGATGCTTGTCATGATACCTGAAATTATATTAGTTTCTCATGGGTTCTGGCTTCATTACAGTCATTTTGCACACCCTGAAGTGAATACAAACTTCATTTATTTTCCTACTTTTAATATTCAGGATTATTCAAGATGCTCTTCTGAGTCTGTAAATCATCATCATCATCATCATCATCACCATCATCATCATTCTTATGTATGCTAGATATGCCTTATACTTACATTACCCAAAATATTAAAATAATCTAGACTCCATGATGCCTGAACAAGTGCAGGTCATTTGTCTGATGGCCCATCTAATTACTCAGATATGATTTCCTTTGGGTGAGCCAAAGCAGATTTTCTCATCAGATTTAATTAATGATTGATGCCATATTTGAAGCATGACTAAGATACAAAGAACAATGCTCATTACAATTTTTATCATGCAGAATATAAATGAAAAAATAGCACTAATAATATACATGCTAAAGCTCTACATTCAATAGAATCTACTGAAAAGCATATTCCATTGATAAATCCTGGAAATGTCAGAGAACATTACAATATCAAAAGCTTGATTATGTCAGGCATCACTTCTAAAGGGTGCAGTTAGACAGCACCCTTTTGTCAGAATAAGCTACTCAATTTGCTATTTCAGGTTACTTCCGGTATTCCGAAATAGTGCTGCAGTCTACACGTATCCTAAGTAGTAACTATACCTTTATTTAAGTCTTCTGAAATCAATGGTAATAGTAACTGAGTAAGGTATTAATCAAAGATTAGTTAGAAAATAGCCCCAAAATATTAACCTAGAGAAACCACTAACCATGAAGGAAAAATTCCTAATCCTAACATGAAAGAATATCCATTTTCAGTTCTTTCTTGGTGGTATGTACTGCCTGATGTAAATGTGATGCATCAGGATTATAACATTAAAAGGCAAACTTTGTCTTAAATATTTCTTTGAATTTCCTACTATCTAATGTCCAGCTCATTCTGTATAGTGAATCTTTTATCTAGACATGCTAGTAGGACAAAAGACTAATTTATCCATGAAACTTTGGCCTAATTCATATGAGAGAAGTTACCCATATGTTCCGAAGTTGTGAACCTGCTCATAAGAAAATTACAAATATCAAATGAGCTTCTCACCTTCTATATATGAAAAATACTATTGCTAGACCATTCTTTTTATGTCTCACCAGTCAACTGGAGACATTAAATCCATTTGACTAAAACTGGAGTATCTGGGTTGAGGATGTGGAGAGAAAAGTGTTTGGAGCACAATTCTCTTTTTATTTAAGTGAAATAAATTAATTCCTTCAGGTAAGCGTGTGTGCGTGTGTATATGTGTGTGTGTGTCTGTAAAGGAGAACGAATAGTAGGTTCTCCCAGCCATGATGGTGGTAGAAAGTCAGGTCTGTGGATGGGCTCCTGCCTATGGTCAACAATGTGAGCTCCATTTTTTCACTCTGTGATGACAATATTGCTTTCTCCAATGTGCCACTGATCACAGTGGTCCAACATAAGATGAGAAACATTCTGATTTTCTTCCAAACTGATCTATCTTTTGTAGCAATCAGGCTGGAAGGTGCCATGTTCTTGCCTGGGACACGGCCACTTTACTCTTTCTCAAGACAAAATCATTCAGGATTATGCAGCTGCTTGGGAGTAAAAAATACTCCCCTTAGAATAAGACACTCCTACACAGATGGGCTAGCAGTGATAAGAATGAGTTTTGGTTGGATAAGGAAAATGTATGTGAAACATTATATCCCTAATGATTCAGCAGTTTTAGAGGTTTAACTGAATCAGTTCATGGTTCCTGAAAGTAGTCTTTAAAGGAGCATTATAAAAAAGAATTGATCATCAGCATCTGCATTGTCTTCCACCAACTGTGTCACAGAAGTCAAAAGAAAAAAAATCTAATTTGAACTGTCCTTATTTCAGCATTACAACAAAGGGTACTGTGACATTTGGGTTATAAAATAGATACACACATGACTGCTGCAATTCAGAAAATCATCTATTGTATTTTAAAAGCCTTGAAGATTTCTGTTATGAAGTAGCTTGGGAATCCCAGTGATGATACAGTCTGAGTACTTTCAGGTATCCATAAGTACAGGTCTTATGTTAAAGAGAAAACTTGGGACTTCTATTTCACCAAATGCATGGTCACTTTATAGTCATTACCACTAACATTTGCAAATCTGTTACAAGTACCCCAGGGAAGAAGCTAACATCTGAATATGCTCAATGTAATTAGTCAAAATTGCCTTTTGCTGAAATTCTTGGGGATAAATTATCCCCTCAAAAGTAGACAATAGATTGTCAAACTGTTAGAGTTTAACTATCCTAATTAATTTACTGATGTAAAGGGGTCTACTGAGTGGAATAAGGTGAATCGATATAAGAAATTTGGAACATGTCTGGGAACATTAAAAAAGAACAAAATACTTCAGAAAAATTCTGTAACAGATTTTTTTCAGCTTCTTTATTTTCAGTTCTTCAAGTTGTAAAAGACACAGAAAATGATAAATGACAAAACACTTTGGGGAATGTATATCAAGACTCTGATTCATTAAAAAAATTAGACAAATACCCATTTTTCAGCTGATTTGTATGCATGAGTCAGACTACAGACTTTGCATGCAATTCAGAAATGAAATGCTAGCAACGCTAGAAAGTGTGCTTTGGGTTTCAGCAAGCAAAACTTTATGCTTGGAAATAGAAGATGAATATGTGGAAAATTACAGTTTACTCCTATTTATCATCAAAGGATTGGTCAAATGGTCAATCGCTGGGATTTATTCAAAACTCTGTTCATAATAGACACAAACTTCCACTCTTTACTCAGTCTTCAGTGAGATTTTTGGTCTATTAAGCACTAAGGGCAAAATTATCTTCTCATATTCATAGGGTACAACTCAACTTTCACATGCTGCTCTCCCTGCATGTATGAATTTCAACAATGGGGATAAATGTATGTATACCAGAATTGTGAAGCTGAGTGTTGTGAAGGAATAATTAGTTGCTAAGTAATGGCACAGTCCAACTCTTATTGAAGTTCATGGTAAGACTGCATATACATTATCAACTAAGAAGCATATTTCTAGAGAATACAGGTTGAAACTTTTTAGTCCAGCCCTCTCTGATCCAGCAACATCCATGGCCCAGCATGATTTTAGTTAGCTGATGTCCATTTATCATGGGTGTAGCCAACTATCCCACCATCCCATAAAGTTTGTTTACCGCACCCGTCCTTCCTCTCAATATTCTGTGGTGATATTTAGCTATAATTTACCCTAAATCATAGAATCACAGAATCATAGAACTGAAAGAGACCTCTAGAGGTCATGGAGGCCAGTCCCCTGTCCTCATGGCAGAACCAAGCACTGTCTTGATCACCCCTGACAGGTGTCTGTCTAACCTGTTCTTAAATATCTCCAGAGATGAAGATTCCACAACCCCCTAAGCAATTTATTCCAGTGTTTAACCACCCTGACAGTAAGGAAGTTTTTTCTAATGTCCAACCTAAACCTCTCTTGCTGCAATTTAAGCCCATTGCTTCTTGTCCTATCATCAGAGGCCAAGGAGAACAATTTTTCTTCCTCCTCCTTGTGACATCCTTTTAGATACCTGAAAACTGCTAGCATGTCCCCTCTCAGTCTTCTCTTTTCTAACCTAAACAAGCACAATTATTTTTGAGACCTTTAATCATTTTTGTTGATCTTCTCTGGACCTTCTCCATTTTCTTCACATCTTTCTTCAAATGTCATGGCCAGAACTGGACACAATACTCTAACTGAGGCCCAATCAGTTCAGACTAGAGCGGAAGAATGACTTTTCATGTCTTGCTCGCAACACTCCTATAATGTATTCCAGAATCATGTTTGCTTTCTTTGCAATAGTGTCACACTGTTGACTCATGTTTAACTTGCGGTCCACTATGACCCCTAAATCCCTTTCAGCAGTACTCCTTCCTAGACAATCACTTCCCCTTTCTGTATGTGTGAAACTGATTGTTTTTTCCTAAGTGGAGTACTTTCCAAGTGGCCTTATTAAAATTCATCCTGTTTACCTCCGACCATTTCTCTAGTTTGTCTAGATCATTTTGAATTTTGACCTTATCCTCTAAAGCACTTGCAACCTCTCTCAGCTTGGTATCATCTGCAAACTCAATAATCATACTTTCTATGCCATCATCTAAATCATTGATGGAGATATTGAACAGAACCGGTCCCAAAACAGACCTATGCGGAACCCGACAAGTTATGCCCTTCCAGCATTATTGTGAACCATTAATAACTACTCTCTGAGAATGGTTGTCCAGCCACTTATGCACCCACCTTATAGTAGCCCCAATTCAGTTGCATTTCCCTTATTTACTGATAAGAATGTCATACAAGACCTTGTCAAATGCCTTACTAATGTCTAGGTATACCACGTCCACCACTTCTCCCTTATCCACAAGGCTTGATATCCTTTCAAAGAAAGCTATCAGTTTGGTTTGACATGATTTGTTCTTTACAAATGTCTTCTAAGAGCCTGGTAAGCACTGGAAGTGTTGGTAATGTTGCTAGATAGGATTGACCTCCTATGATTTGGGAAATTCTCTGGTTTGCAGTGTTCAGGTCTTGAGGGTGCTAGACTAGAGAGGTTCAACCTGTACTGGACCAGAAAAATTTAGAAAAATTCTTTTAGTAGTTATTTACATTTGTTTTGGGACAAACTTTTATCAGAAGGACAGAATGTTCTAGTAATTTTCAGACACATTTCAGAGGACAGAATCTGAGCATGTGCAAGTGTCTTAATATTTTTTAAGGAGGGGAGAATATTTGGAAATCAAGAGTTGTGACCATTTGGTAAAGCAGCTGAAGTGTGAGACCAGTGCAGGTGCAAAAGGGAATGTGACCTGACGAAGGGAAGATGCATGTCTGGTCTCCACCCAGAAGAGCCCTTAGCACATTGTCAGTTCTACTATGGACCACAGTGTTTGAAACAAATTTTGTTTGAACATGTTCATGCTTTTTTTGTGTTCATTTTTGTGACTATTTCAGTCAAGTAATGTAGTGGTAAAATATTCAGGGAAAGTAAATTTCTCCTCTTTATGGGGGAAAGCAAAATTGTCACTGGTTCTCTTTAAAGATTTTGGTCTAAATTATTTAATGGTAACTGCATTCTGATCACTCTGGGTATGGCTACACTATAGGACAAAGTTGAATTAAGATATGCAACTTCAGATACGTTAATTGCATAGCTGAATTTGAAGGAGCTTAATTTGGCTTTTGGCACTGTCTACAATGCAGGAAGTAGAAGGAGGAACACTCAGTAACCCTTACTTCCCATGAAAACAGGGTTACTGGCATCAACTGGAGTGCCCTTTTCGCTTCGAATTAGCTGTTTTAACTAGACTGCTAATTCAAACCCTGGAAGTTTGATAACAGCAGCTTCGATCTTCTCTGTGGTGGAGACATACCCTCTCTGTTTCATCACCTACTGTACCAACTTACCTAACCTATTTGAGATTATTAATGAGTACATTCCAAGTATTTTGCCTGTTTTGTAAATAATGTCTGGAAGTTGTTGGATTAAATTTGAACTGAAAACAAGAAAAATAAAGAACAAGAAACTTAACTTGCATTGAGAAGAGCTTTGAGCACCTTGAGCACCTTGAGAAAGAAAATAAATGTAGAAGACTGGGCATAGGAAGAAGAATTTAAAGAAAAAAATGGGGGCTAAATGGAAACATGCTGTAGCACGCTAATCAGAAAAAATATTTTTCAGTTATTATCTAAAAAATAACTCCAAAATCTTCAGAAAATGTCCATGTGCAATGACATGGCAAAAGGAAGTCAGGATGAATTGTTAGAGAAATATGATATGAGACAAAGGAGATGGCATAACAGCAGTAGAAGAGATTTAGTTCAAATTCACTGGAAGTGCTACATGGAGCACAGGTCACCTTTACTTCAGAAGGCTATAATTAGTTTTATATGGGCCCATGTCAGAACAACCAAATGATACAATATTAAATTAGTGAATCACTGTCTGAATAGCAATTGAAAAAATAGAATTAGGCAATTTAGAGTACAAGAGATTGCATATTGATCTAATTTATCTTTCATTTAGCACAATGGCTTCCTAGTCCACAGTTATGTCTCCCAGGGAACATAGTGGGAGTAGTAGTAGTAGTAGTAATAATTCCTTGTATCTTGTCACCATCTTTAACTTTGCCGTTTATTACCCATGTATTGTTCATGGAGAAGTAACATGCACCTGTGGCTATG
This sequence comes from Pelochelys cantorii, assembly GCA_032595735.1. NCBI lineage: Eukaryota > Metazoa > Chordata > Testudines > Trionychidae > Pelochelys > Pelochelys cantorii. Next base: position 93,826,216 of record CM064326.1, read on the forward strand.
TCTACCCTACAAAAAAACACCAGCATCTCACCCATTTTTCAGCTGATTCAGCCTCATGAGGCTACAAAATTTCAGTGTAGACATCCAAGGTTAGTCTGGAGCCCATGTGCTGGTACCCCACAATGTGGAAGGGTCCCAGAGCTTGGGCTCCTGTCAGAGCTCAGATGATTACACTGCAATAGTCTAGTGCTTCAGCCTAAGCCCTATGAGCTTGAGTCAGCTCACACAGGCCAGCTGCAGGTATTATATTGCAGTATAGACATACTCGGTCCTTTTTGCGCAAAACCCCCCTCTTGCACAAGAGCCGTTCTTCCTTTTTTTTTCAAGAAGAATGGCTCTTGCGCAAGAGGGGAGCTTTGTGCAAAAGTAGACGTGTAGACGGTTCCTTTTTGCGCAAAAGCCTTGTGCACAATTGGAGCCTCATTAATTATGCAAATGAGGCATGGTGATATTCCACACTTCACCTCATTTGCATATTTTTGTGCAGGAGAGGGCAGTCTAGGCATAGCCCCCGTGTCCTAAGTTCTTATACATCTTCCATGTTGGTAGGATGAGACATTTAAGTGTGAATGAACAAAAGGGAAGGAGATGGGCTTCAGAACATGACACACAACTTCAAAGGGTACCTCCATTCCTCTATTTTTTGAGGAATAAGGGTTATTGCACAAAAGGGTTTTTTTGCGCAAAATGGCCCTGTCTACACCGTGTTTTCTTCTGCAAAAACCTGTTCCACAAAAAGGATCGTAAGAGAATATGCAAATGAGAGCGTGAGAAATGCTAATGAGCACTTTATTTGCATTTCCTCTTCTGTAAAAATGATGCAGTGTAGATGGAGCCCTAGTGTGGTTCACTGTCCCATGCAGTGGCACTTAGACCTCTTATAGCAAGAGATAAGAAAAAGTGAGCTCTACAGCATAAGATGCGAGTCTTCTGGCTTTATAACTCAAGCGCTAGAGGCTCCGACACTGAGGTCCTGGGTTCAACTGTAGGTGCAGGCAGTTGCATATGCATACTTTTTAGAAACCATCTGAAAATAAGACCTTAGTGAGATGCCTCAGGACATATTTAAGTACGTGTCATTCACATAGCAACCATTGTAAAATTGAAAGCCCACAACTGCCTTGGATGTTTGCACTATTGGCATGATTTTCATCCACACTAGTTACATTCTAACCCTTTCTGGTAGTGAAAAGATCATTAAAGTGGTGGTAAATTACAGAGAGGGAAAGAGGCCTCAATGTAACAGAATCAGGCCTTCTCTCTCCGTACTATTCTGAATAATCCTTTAGTGACTATTCAAAATATAGAGAGACAAAGATTAGCTTCATTGCTATGCTCTCTCACATTTCTGAAGCTGACAATAATAATCAAAATCACATTATCTGGAACTTGGGAGATAGTTTTAGTTTACTATGCCAGGTGACAAAGTCTTAAAACAGTTATGTTATGAAGTGGTGTTATACCATTAATGGATTACAAAAACTATGTGATAGAGCATGACAGATGTGCCATACATATTATATATGTGTATTAGAAGGAAAATGAGGTCTTGACATGTGATTTGTCATAAGATATTTCACACGTTTAAATTTGGATTAATTCCATGGATTCTTACAATAAAATATATAAATGGGAAATAATTTCCAAGCATGAATGTTAGCATTGTGAAGATTTCAGAAAAGACCTAATGACACTTTGTGTCATCAACACATTTTTCCTTCCTGGCATGACATTGGGCCCACAGATTGGAACTGCTGTACTCAGGCTACTGCTGAGATTATTTGCCTAAGGAGGCTGCAAACATCTCATGAACAGTAAGAACAAAATAATCAATGACAACAAAATAAATCTTCTAATTTAGGGTCTGGAACAGGATTTAATCATGGGCATGAAAAAAAACCTTCAGTCTTGTGATTTCAGGACTAACATTTTCCCCTTCTACACACATTCATAATATTCTATATACTGTGTCTTTCAAATTATGGACTTTCATACACAAATAAATACATACATGACTATAATAATTAAGGGCCTGATCCAACTATGTTTGTTTTGTGGTATGTATGGATCTTCTTCTATGGATCTTTGGAATTATTATTACAGGTACACAGGATTTTTTATGGGGGGGTGTTTTTTGTAAATGTGGACCACATGGGTTTGAATGCACCCTCCATGGTCGCCCAAGTAAGTGGGGAAATCAGCCCCGGCATTTCCCAGGCTGGTCAGAGCATGGGGGAGGGAGGCTTGGGCAATGTGCTGCTCCTGCCTTCTCCTGGCCAGCTAGAGCATGCTTACTTGCGGGGGGGGGAGGGACCATACGGGGGTGCATTTGCACCCTTTGCACACACACCCCACGTATGGGCCTGAGATTGGACCTTCCTGGTCCGGCAGCTTCGGGACCTGAGCCACCCTGGACCAGGGAGTTTGCCGGACATGGGAAGGTCAATGCCCCCCTGCTGGATGCCCTGCTGCTGGCTCCTCACCCTGGAGCTCTGAAGGCTGGGCCTCCCTGGCCTGTTGCCCCCACTGCCACCTGGGGTTCACAGGAGTTCCCCAGCCAGGGCTGCCCAACCACCGCCAGCCCTGCTACTTCCGGGGGTTCCTCAGGGTTCCCTGGCCCCGCCGTGGCTACCACTGGGGATTCCCCTACTGGGGCTGGGACTCCCCTGCTGCCGCCTGGCTCTGGGATGCTGAGGGTTTCCCAGTCAGGATTGCCCAGCCATCACAGACCCATTGCTGGTGGAAGGATTTCCGGGATTCCCTGGCCAGGCCACCTGGTCGCCGCCAGCCCCACTGTCAGGAGCTCAACGGCCACCTGACCCCACTAACGCAGGGGATTCTCTGGCCGAGGCAGAGGTTCCCTGATGCCGCCTAGCCCTGCTGACACCGGGGTTCCCCTACCTTGCCACTGCTGCCCCGCTCAGGATTCCACAGACTCCATGTTCTCTCAGCTGGCTTCCACTCCTGGGGCTCTTCGGTACAGCCATATCCATGGCTTACTGGACCACAGATGGTGCCAGACCAGAGTGTCCCGGATTTGGGAAGTTCAGCCTGTAGTGTGGACAGTTAGTTTTCTTCATAATTCAAAGTACCGTCTTCCTTTTCATTCTTCAGTATCTACAGAAATCATAATACTCCCAGAAGTGCTGTAAAACATAATATATATTATTGTCAGATAAGCCACCTGTCCTCTGAAGGGAAAAACATGGTATGTCAAAATAGGAACAGCTAGCTCTGGCTTTACAGATTGAGACTACATAAACTACTCTCATTTTGCTACATTAGTTGTATCAGATAATGAAGATAAGAAATTCTCCAAGCCAGAGAATTATCATGGCATACTCATCTAGGTAGTATGCAGCTGGTGTTATTTATGTATTTATTTATATGGCACTAGTCTTGAATACTTACTACTTGACAGCATTTTAAAAAGCAATATTGAGGTTCAGAATTTTGTAGTGCCTCATGATCTTTACAGATTTTGCAGACAAACATGCTTTTTACCTTAGATATGTATAAGTGCCTTTATTTTTTTTCCTTTTGAAGAAAAAAAACCCCTCCGGTGATGATATCAAGTGATTGTTCATCTATCCTGGGTGCTCTTCTATTTCAAGGACAGCAAGGTTATATCCTCTTGCACTTTCTGTTCAACATGTGTATGGGATGGTGAGATGAAGCAAGCTACATAAGAGATGCTTTAAGTATCCTAATTATACTCCATTCTATTTCCTCATGCCATCTGACATGGCAGGTTGTCAGCCGGTGGTCAGGGCAGTGAGTGGTGTGTGTGAATTATACACCCGAGACTTCAACTGCTAGGACTGGGGTCCTTTAGCAGCGGGCAACCTGGAGGAGGTTGACGGGCGCCCCAAGAAGTTTACAGGCAGAGCTTATTACACCTCAGATTTTGACTGCTAGGATACACGATCCCTTCGCAGCGGGCAGCCTGGGGAGGCTGAGAGATGCCCCAACGGATCTGTCCCCTGGAAGCGACACGATCCAACGCTCAAGCTCTCCCTATATCTGTCCCTTATGACCGGCTGGAGTTCTTTTAAAATTGTGCTTGGTTCTGTTACAGCAACTGAAGGAGTCAGGTCACAGCTTAAACAGTTACTATTTTATTGTTACAGGGTAAACTTAGCTGTTAAATGCTACTACTGTGTTGCAGATAACACAGCCACTACAAAGGACAGGACAGAAATTACACTAATAAGTCACTTACAGGTACCATGAAACCCTTTTGGTTCTCTGAGCTCTTATTAAATGCATGCAAAATAGACACCTAGCAGGTATATATATTCTCACCCCTGCGTTCCAGACTTGGCGTGGCCAGCGTCTTTCTCTCAATCCCTCGGGAAGAAGTAGGGCGAGGTTGGGCGTCCCACAGACCTCGGGAGACAACATATACCTGCCAGCAGGTATAGATGATTGGAGCTCAAATGGGGTGGGCTACTAAACCCCTCTTTATACCCCTTGGGTCACGTAGGCTTCTTCCTGGTCTCAAGTGGCCAATTAGGAAAAATGGCTTTGAATGCCAAGTTTCCCACGGAAGGGTGCAAAGCATAATTCACACCTGGGAAACTGCAGACAATGGGCACTCTAGTATGTGATGGGCAAAGATTCCTCTCCTGGGACAGTGTAGGCGTGTCAATTACTGGTGCTAGCCATCAGGGCAGCAGGAGGTCCCCTGGTTGTCAGCTAGCCCATTTACTGTCTGGTTTCTGTTTATTAGAGTCAGGGACAAGCAGCACACCTGCATTCCCAGGGCATCAAAGGCTGACTGCCTTTCTCTTGCTCTCTGGGGGGGGGGGGGGGAAACAAGATGGGGTTCATGTCTGGCTACACAGGTACAGTGGATTAATTAACTGAGAGTGAAATCATGGGGCCTATGAGGGAAATACGTGTCTTACCACTGACTTGAAAAGAGGCAGATGTTAATGTATGACCTCAACATTTCAAGGGTACAATCTAGAGCAGGGAGGGGCCACATCACACTCTCCTGAAATTTGGGGTCTCTCACAATGCTGTACAGTTGCAGCTCCCAATTGGGCCACTTGATTGCATTTGCTGTTACAATCACCAATGGAGACTCACAAGCTAACTGTATCCTCATTTAAAAAGTGGAGCTTGCAGCAGGCCATTTCCTTTTAATTCCTTCGACCTCCCAAACTTGGTTCAGCAGAGCTCAAAATTCAGGTCTTATTTCAAGGTTTATCTCTTTCCTGAGCTTTTGGAGCCTGACAACATAGTGAATTGACACTGTCATTTTCATGGGAGGAGTAGTGTATTGGACATGTATTTGTATTCTGAAACTTTATCTTCTGTTCATGTGTATTTTGAATTTTGCTAAAGTGTGCAAGGTTCTAGATACTTGTTATACACACAGAAACACACACAAAAACACTCATAAATAAATGCAGTCTACTATAGAAAATAGAATTCTGTTAACAAAATTTTAAAAAAACTCATAAAAAACAGAAGAATTTTGGGTTTCCTGAAGTTTCATGTGGTGTTATTAGGTAACACAGTTTACTTTCGAGAAGCACTTACATACAAGAGTTACCATTTAAATCGACAAATAGTCTGGTAGCACTTTAAAGACTAACAAAACATGTAGATGGTATCATGAGCTTTTGTGGGCACAGCCCACTTCTTCAGATGACTGGAGTGTTGGATGTCCAGACCCAAAAATAAGGAAGGGGGGGAAGAAAAAAATGGGAGGAGAGAAAAGAGGCAGTGTGTATATAAATATCAAAGGGAAAGCTGAGGAGTATGTAGGGGTACGTCTAGACTACAGGCTTTTGTCAACAGAAGTTTTGTTGACAGATACTGTCGACAAAGTTTTGTTGACAAAGAGCATCTAGACTACATCCAGTTCTGTCGACAAAGCAAGCCGCTTTGTCGACATGACAGTGTAGACGCAAAGGACAGTGTAGATGCAATAACGCCTTCTGTTGACAGAACTCTGTTGACAAAAGGCATTATTCCTCATAGAATGAGGTTTACAACCGTCGACAAAACTGCTGAGTTCTGTCGACGTTATGTTGACAGAACTCAGCGGCAGTGTAGACGCAGGTATAGTTTTGTCGACAAAAGTCCACTTTTGTCAACAAAACCCTGTAGTCTAGACACACCCTAACAAGCAAAACTAATAGTCTATAAGCACCTAAAGACTGGATAGTAAAAAGAAGCAGAAAAGAACCATTATTTAGCAATTAGAGCGGAAGAGTACTAACACCAGATTCTACACAGACAAAGAAACATTGGCACCTTCATTGTTTGTTTGGTTGATAATGTCCCAGCCATCAGGTATCTCAGTTCAGACTATTGGCATGAGAATTAAACCTGTGAATGAATGGTAGTTCCAACCCTTCCCTGTGTATTTGGCTTGTGGAATTGGTCTATAACAAAATAGCAACTTAAAGATCTCTTAATGAGTGACCAGGCAGATTTAAGTGTTCACCAACAGTTTTCTGTATGTCCCCTTTACAGATATCTAGTTTGTGTCCATTGATTCTTTCCCATAGGGACTGTCTAGTTTGTCCAATATATATTGCAGTGGGGCATTGTTGGCATTTGATGGCATAGATCACATTACTGGATGTGCAGTTAAATGAGCTTCTGACTTGGTGGCGTATGTGGTTAGCTCCAGTGATTAATTTGTTTGTATAGATATGTGGGCAGAGTTGGCACCGGGGCTGATTGCAGGGCTGGGTTATGGGATGCTTATGATGTAGCTGTGTAGCAAGGTTACCAGAAATAATTTGTTTCAGGTTGGGGGGTTGTCTGTAAGTGAGAATAGGCCTTTTCCCCAAGGCCTTTGAGAGTGAGGGATCATTTTCCAAGATAGGTTGTAGATTGTGGATAATGCGTTGGAGGGGTTTAAGTTGTAGACTGTAGGTAATGACAAGTGGAATTCTGTTGTTTTCTTTTTTGGGTCTGTTTTGAAGTAGATCATATCTGGGTACTTTTTGGGCCCTGTCAATCTGTTTTTGCACTTCTCCAAGTGGGTATTTCAGTTTTAGGAATGCTCTATATAGATTCTGTAGTTGTTTGTCTCTGTCTGAGGGATCAGAGCAAATCTGGTTATATCTCAGGGCTTGGCTGTATACAATAGATTGAGAAATGTGTCTGGGATGGAAGCTGGAGGCATGATAGTAAGTGTAGTGGTCCGTAGATTTCTGGTATAGAATGGTGGAAATTTGTCCATCATTTAATTGTACTGTAGTGTCAAGGAAGTGGATTCTTCATGTGGACTGGTCCAGGCTGAGGTTGATGGTGAGGTGGAAGTTGTTGAAATCCTTGTGAAATTCTTCAAGAGTCTCTTTTCCGTGGGTTCATATGATGAAGATGTCATCGATGTAGCGTAAGTAGAGTAAGGGTATTAGGGGGCAAGAGCTGAGGAAACATTGTTCAAGGTCATCCATAAAGATGTTGGTATATTATGGTGCCATGTGGGTGCTCATGGCTGTGCCGCTGACTTGAAGATAAAAATTGTCTCCAAATCAGAAGTAACTGTTGGTGAGGACAAAGTCGCAGAGCTCTGTAATCAGGTGTGCAGTGCTGTCATTAGGTATGGTGTTCCTGATGACCTATAATCCGTCTTCCTTTGGAATATTGATGTAAAGGACTTCTATGTCCATAGTGGCCAGGTTAGTATTTTCGGATAGATTACTGATGTTTTGAAGTTTCCTCAGGAAGTCAGTGGTGTCACGGAGGTGGCTGGGAGTGCTGGTAGCATAGGCGCTGAGGAGAGAGTCAATATAGCCAGATAATCCTGTTGTAAATTTGCCACTGCATGAGATGATGGGTTGTCCAGAATTTCCAGGTTTGCATATCGTGGGTAGCAGATAGAAAGCTCCTGGTCGGGGATTAGGGGAGGTGGGGTGCTAGTATAAATTTGTTCCTGAGAAGCATCAGGGAGCTTCATGAGCAATTGTTTCAGGTTTTTTTGGTATTCTTTAGTGGGATCACAGGAGAGAGTCTTATAGAATCTGGTGTTGGTGAGTTGTCTGGTTGCCTCCTGTTCATAATCTGTTCTGTTCATGATGATTACAGTGCCCCCTTTGTCAGCCTCTTTGATTATGATATTAGGATTGTTTCTGAGGCTGTGTATAGCATTGCATTCTGCATGACTCAGGTTATATGTTGTTGTTTGCTGACAATGTCAGCTCAAGCATGTTGCGGAAGCAGTTGATGTAGAAATCAAGGCTCTCATTGCGACCATTAGTAGCGGTCCACATAGAAGCCTTTCCCTTGTGGGATCGGTGCGGGGAGCAGCAAGGTCAGTGTGTTGTACATCGGTATGTTGGAAATATTCCTTCAGGCGGAAGTGGCGAAAATAAGATTCCAGATCTCCACAGAACTGAATCATCAGCTGTTAAGTGAGTAAGATGAAATTTTCCATGTGATCTATGTACAAATAAATCAAACATATAAAGGTCTCAATTTATAGGATAAATATAAAAAGTCCATTGTATGTAAGGGGCTTTTCTAATATTGGGATTTTCACTATTATTATGTAACATATTTTAGCAGAAATTTCTCAAATAATAAGCATAATTTAAACCATACTTTAGTCATGTCTTCAAGCTCAAAAAGAATTTATTCAAATGCACCCAAACCAATGGTTAAACTTATTGTTTTATTATCAAGTTGAGAAAACCTACATAAAATTTGCAGTCAAAAGTATTTTTTCTTTTTGTTATCTAATTATTTTTAAAACAGAATGCCATAAGATACAGAATATTATTTTTAATTGTATCCTGGGATCTTCCCTGAGATACCAGTAAACCAAGCTAGATAGGGATGAGTTGACTCATTACTGAAACATTCATCAAGTCTGTTACCTTTGAACTTCTTGGATTATCTGCAAATGCATAGAAAGAAATTTGCACTGTTTTTGGAAACAAAATGGTCTTTAAACCTCTGATATGTATCTTGTGCTTACCAATGATTAAAAAAGTTGTTTTGAAATAGGAAAGAGGAAAATATCCAGTGTTCAGAGTGGTGCATTTTTTCTTCTAAATTTTTTACCACCACAAGGACACTTTTGCTCTTATATTATATGCATCTTATCAAGATGGTTTTAGAATTCCCATTGACAAGAAGAGGAAACTTCATACAAAATTTAAAGCCTCATCAATTTAAATGCCCAGTATCATAAAGAATTGAACAAAATAAAATGAACACAAAGACAAATGAGTTATAATATGTGACAAGCTGGTATATATAAAGTGGTCCAAAAAAGAAATAATCCTTTTTCTGCTACAGGAGCAACCTCTTTTCTATAAACTCCCATCCCTGTTGGGAGTATTATTTTTATTATTATTAACTTTATTTAGCAAAATATCCTCTTGGGAATTTACCATTTCTCTGAGTCTTCTGCCACTTGACATCTTTTGATTGTGAGATATATGATCTTGAGATAACTTGATTTGGGGCTAATTCCAATATTCAGACTGACAAACCACTTGAAAACAGAAGGCTGATCCATGTGAGTAAAGCAAACACAATCATGGCATTGTAATAGTAAAAGTATGTATGCAATCCCTTATAGTATTCTTAAAGGAATGAATGTATGTAACATATTTTATAATTATAGAGACATGTTGCTGTCTTATAAACATGCATTTTCTTAATAACTGCAATACTCACAGCCTCAGGGAAGAGGGCATCTCCATTCTATTACTGTGTACCATGCTATCTTGTAAATGATGGACTCTACCACAAAAAGCTGAAAATTTAAATAAACAAAGGGACGAATGGTGTGAGGAAAACAGGAAAAGTCAGTAGAAGCTTTATCAGTAACTTTAATTGGGCCAGGATTTCTCCCAGTATTTCCAGGGCTGCTTAAATCCCTCTTGTGGATGTTCTAACCTCATCAGGACTCAGTTCTGGGTCTAGTTCTGTTCAATACTTTCATCAATGATTTAGACAATGACAGATGATACCAAGATGCAAGGAATTACAAGTGCTTTGGAGGATAGGATTATAATTTAAAATTATCTGGACAAATTGGAGAAATGATCTGAGGTAAATAGGATGAAATTCAATGTGGACAAATGTAAAATACTTCATTTAGGAAGGAAAAATAAGCTGCACAGATAAAAAATTGTAAATAACTACGTAAGAATGAGTACTGCAGAAAAGGACCTATGTGTCAGAGTGGTCAACCAAGTAAATATGAATCAACAGTGTAACACTGTTGCAAGAAAAAAAAATCACCGTTCTGGGATGTATTAGCAGGAGTGTTATAAGCAGCAAGAAGTCATTCTACTGCTCTATTCCACACTTATTAAACTTCAGCTGGAGTTTTGTGCCCTGTTCTAGGTTCCACACTTCAGGAGGAGGGAGACAAATTAGTTTTCTTAGCTCTGATGATAGGACAAGAACTAATGCATTTAAACTGCAGCAAGGGAGGCTTAGGTTAGTTAGACAGAAAAAAAATCCTGATTGTTAAGGTGGTTAAGCACTAGAATAAATTGCCTAGTGAGCTTGTGGAATCTCCATCACTGAAGAATTTTAAGAGCAGGTTAGACCATAGGTGGTGCTTAGTCCTGCCATGAGTGCGAGAGACTGGACTTGATGGCTTCTTGAGGTTCCTTCCAGTTTTATGTTTCTATTGCCTCTTTATCTTTTTATAAAGGGAGAAAGTTATGTAGTCATCAATATGGCAGCATTTGTTGGAATGTGTGATTTTGTATAATCTTTCAAGGGACATGCAAGAATGTGAACATATTTTCTGGGAACCTCAATCAGGAATGAGGAGTAAACATTAATACTCATATAATTAACTAGAAATAAAAACTATTAATTGATTTATCTGTATAACATGCACTATGAAATTATTCTTGCTGTATTGATCTTTCTCCTTACTTCAATAATTATATTTGCCTCTGGATTATGATCTGTGGTGTTTACTAGACTGTGACATTATAATCTAGCTCCGAGTAAGTGCCAAAACACTGACACTATTGTTGGTGTTAGCCTTCTTCCTATACACCCAGGGCCGGCGCGAGCCATTTGTGTGCCCCGGGCCCTGGGAGTGCGACGCATGCGCAGCTCCGCCCCTGGGCGCGCAGTACCTCCCACCCCTGGGCGCCCAGCGCATGCGCGGCCCCGCTCCAGGAGCATGGCACGCACGCGGAGCATGCACGGTGCCACCCACGCCTGGCCCAGCAGCCCCGCGTGGTGCCCCCTAAAATGGGGTGCCCCAGGCAGTAGCCCGGTTGGCCCGTACCTTGGGTCGGCTCTGTATACACCATTAGGATAGGTAATGTTTACGGACTGCGAACTTCCAGGATTGTTACCCACAACACTGCAGAGTATACCCATGCAAACACTTGTCCAAGCATTTTCTGTAATGAGGTACAACTACTCTTTTTTTTTTTTTTTTTTTTTTTTTACTATTTATAAGTACAATATATCTATGTGAATATTATGTGATCCTCATACTTTGTGTCTTGTCTTTGGTCTTTGGGGATAGGAATATTAGATGGCTATATGATGGACATGTTTCCCCTGTGTCACTCTTGAAGTGCATATTTATATATATGCTGAAAAAATGGCACAGGGGAAACATACACATATATATAAGTTTGCAAATATGAATTAGGATGATTAGATAGATAGGGTAATATGTTATCCTAATTCATATTTGCAAATGTTCATGGATCACACTGTGATTATATGTTTCAGAGAGGTAGCTGTGTTAGTCTGTAACTGGAAAAACTTAAAAAACAACAAATAGTCTTGCAGCATTTTAGAGACTAACAAAAATGTAGATTCTATCATGAGCTTTCCTGGGCACAGCACACTTCTTCAGATGATCATGATACAAAAGCTCATGATACCATCCACATTTTTGTCAGTCTCTAAGTGCTGCAAAACTATTAGTTATTTTGTGATTATATGATTATTTTATTTTTATCTTAACTAGTAAATAACTTTCTTCCCAAATTTAACATGACAAAATGACAGGTCTAATCCATGACAAATACACACTGAAATTAATCTAAGCAGGGGTTTAAAGAAATGTTTTGTATTCAGTAAATAAAGACTAACCAACAAAGTATGAAAGACATGGTGAAGAAAAGATCACATTTATTTACATTAATTATGACATTTCATCTATAGTATGTACATTTTATATATCATGTTTATTTACATTAATTATGAAATTTCAATATTGATTTCATCATGTGATGAAGATAGTGTCCTTTCAAAAGTGTCAATGTTAGGGCACAGTGATTCATGGCTCAGAGAATGCACTGTCAGCATCTACTGTTACCTTTTTCTCCTCTTCCTTGTCATTCAGATTAATAATGTAAGTAAGTACTACATGGTTAAAGCTTTTTTTCACATCAGTCATTTCAAAAGTTGCTTTGCACAGGTAATTTTTCTTTTGTAGATTTTAATGTAACATATCTGAAATTGGCAGCAGGAGTACACTGTACTTCTTTCTGACTATTCATATTAATTAACTGAACTGAACTGAAAAATTAAATTAATTAAATATTTCTAAAGGCTTCCTATTCTAGGGATGTATTCATCAAATATGTGGCCATAGCTAAAGAATGGTTTCAACATTTCTTTTTTATTGCTTTTTCTCTACCCTTTTTTTTTCCGACCATACAGTTAGGCAGTTGGAGGTTTTAGAAGGAAAGGTCATGCTATAATATATATAAATTAAGATTTGTAAAGCTCCTTTACTTAAATAACAAAAAAACCCAATAACATGTATGAATACAGAAAATATAATATGCTTCATCCAAATTATGTAGTAAGTTATTAAAACACATTTTTATGTTTTTCCAGGTACCACACACACAGGACTTTACTGTCATTTACTGTTCAAGGTGAAATAAAATGATCACTCCCTACAGCAGGAAATCTTACACAAATGATGTGATAAAATTGAATATCCTGAAATGTACTGCAAGCCCTTTTGTATTGTAATTGTACAATCTCACTTTTTAAAAAAATTGATAATAGCTTCTGAGCATACCCACAGGGAGGAAAGGGGTTTATTCATCTAAAATTCATAGTTAATTCTAACTCACTATGATCAGAATAAAGTTTTCAGTTCCTTTTTGACATTATTATTTGCTAATATTCAAACTTAGAAAAATGCACACTCCTTATTTTTTATTATTCATCATCTATGTTACAGTAGCGTCCAAAAGCCCTGATTCTTAGTAGACTGTACAGAAGTAGAAGAAAAGACAACTGCTGCCCTGGACAAGTTTCCTCATTTCTTCCTCTACAAGCTATTTTTTTTCACATGAACATGTGGCTAAAGTTAAAGTGTCACAAATGCTCCTGTAAACACTTATTACACCAAACTGCTCATTCTGGAAATAACATGTGAGTGAAAGCCACATACATGTCTGAGCAATAGCTGGCTTCCTCAAGTCCAACTCCTGTTTATAAACATTGCAGCTATTTGGGGGCAGTGGCTGTTTATTTTTGTTAATGTGTTTTTACAGAGCCTACAATAATGGGGGATTCTGGTTCTTGACTAGGGCTGCTCAAATTTTAAGACAAACGGGTCCAAAACAGATTTTTAGAGACAAAACCACACACTAGCCCCCAAACAGCTGTTAAAGAATGATCACCGGCTTATGCATAATTCTTCAGCAATGGGAAGTTTTAAACAAACAATTTACATTGCATCACAGGAACTTTCCTAACCTAATGTCCCCAACAGATACTATGTTTCAGCAAAGATGTTTCCAGCACAAGAAACTGAGATATAAAGGGGGAAGAAAATACTTGAATTCACCTCTCATCCTCCAATCTTGCTGCTTGTGACAACGTGTCTAACAACTGAACTAATGGAGGAGTGGTCCCAGGTTGGAAGGAGACCCAGGCTACATCTACACAGCAGGAATTTGTTGGCAGAGGCAATGAAAATGAAGCGCTCATTAGCATTTCTTGTGATCTCATTTGCATAGTCTCTTCCGATCTGTTTTGCAGAAGAGGTTTTTGCGGAAAAAACCTGCAGTATAGACGGGGCAAAAAACCCTATTGTGCAAGATCCTGTAGACCTGCATTTTTGAGGAATAAGGGTTCTTGCGCAAAAGGGTTTTCTTGAGCAAAATGGCCCTGTCTAACTGTTTATAGTGTAGATGCAGACTATGTTATTTCAGAATAACAAAAGTTATTCTGAAAAAATGCTGCTGTGTAGACATAGCCTAAATGTTTGTACTATTCTTTTGTACTTTTCCATAAGAATTTCCCCTGTTTTCTACTTTTTGTAGGATTCCTCTACAATATTCAGGCTATTAAAGATCTCCTGATAGAAACATATTGGGCTCATACTATACTTTCCGTCTTTCTTTTGTATCATGATGGTTCATCATTATGACTTCAATATTGTCTATGAAAAATTGCCAGATCTCATGAACTACTTTCTTCCTCAGATTTTCTTCCCATAGGACTCTAGAATCATAGAATCATAGAGCTGGAACAGACCTCACGAGGTCATCAAGTCCAGCCCCCTGACAAAGGCAGGACCAATCCCAACTAAATCAACCCAGCCAGGGCTTTGTCAAGCCGAGACTTAAAAACCTCTAGGGATGGAGATTCCACCACCTCCCTAGGTAACCCATTCCAGTGCCTCACCACCCTCCTAGTGAAATAGTTTTTCCTAATATCCAACCTGGACCTCTCCCACCACAACCTAAGACCATTGCTCCTTGTTCTGCCATCCGTCACTACTGAGAACAGCCTTTCTCCATCCTCTTGCATAAGCTGGTGATCCATCCTCTTTGGAACCTCCCTTCAGGAAGTTGAAGGCTGCTATCAAATCCCCCCTCACGCTTCTCTTCTGAAGACTAAACAAACCCAAATCCCTCAGTCTCTCCAGCCCCCTAATCATTTTGGTCGCCCTCCACTGGACCCTCTCCAATGCATCCACATCTTTTCTATAGTGGGGGTCCCAGAACTGGACACAAAGAGGTCTCCCCCAGAGCAAGCTAGGTTTGCTAATCCATGGAAAGACATAGATACCACCTTTCAATCAAGAATAGACACACAAGCAGAAATGGTTTGAAAACAAAAAAAATGACAAAATATTACAGTTTAATAAAGCAAAAAGATATTTAGGAATTAATAAAACACAACAGAATATTATCTATATTATCATGAGCACGAATGCAGGTGGACTAGATCAGATGACCCTTTGAGGTTCCTTCAAGTCCTAACATTCTATGATTCTAATAGTAGAGAAATATAACAATAAAAATAGACTGCTTATAATATCTAACAAATACAGAGAATACATCAGTTCTAATGTAATAAGAGTATAAAAACCCCATGTACAAAGGCTTTAGTCTTAGCATTACAAACTAATCTTGTACTTAATGCACTGTAGTATCTGTGGTCTCTGTGTACATCTATTAGAATCCATTATCATATTCACATTATCATTAACAAGTAACATTAAATATTTAATCCAGTGTACTTATATATTGATTTCTCTCTCAAGGTCAGCTCATCTCAGCTAATCAGCTTCCAGACATTAGCATATTTGAACTTCTTGTCTAGCTCCTCCCTTTGATAGCACCCTATTTTATATAACTAAGCTTCTCCTTCTGATGCCATCTTGGGTAGAACTTGTCCTCCTGATCTATTCTTAGATAGCTAAGCCCTGTCCTGAAGTTCTGGAACTTTCCGGAGCCTTGCACTGCCTACATTTAAACTGCATCATCCCTTCTTCAGTCATTTTGTTTTTCCATGGTGCATTTTCTAATTTTAAATTACCATTAATTTCTACTTATATAAAATCTTAATCTTAGAACTAATTGCTGTTTTATGGAAACCAAAGTGCCCTAATACTGCCACCACCTTGCTTATATCAATTGGCAAAGGTGATATTTTTATGATAATTTAAATCCCTCCTAGGTTTTTCCTGCAAGCCTTTATTATGATGTGGCAAAGTATCCTGAAGCATTCAAGGCAAAAACTTTCATTTCAGCTCCACCTTCCAAGATCTTACTGGACATTTTGTATTTTGTCATTTTACTTTTACCAATAGGTCTGTGTATAGTCTCGCATCACTACAAGATCTTGTGTTTTGGATATTTGTGTGATTTGTTCTAGACATGCCTTCTCTACCTCATCTGCATGATTTGGTTGTCTTTAACAGATCCTTAGCATGATATTTCCCAGTTTTTTCCCCACTTTTATCTTCACCCAGAAACTGCCAGCCAGTCTGCCTCTAATCTCCTTCCAGATCCCAGATCTAGGTTATACCTCCTTAATGTACAGTACAACACCTCTGTACTAATATTCCAGTCATGTAGGGTTACCATACTTGAACTTTCAAAAAAGAGGACATCTAGTACCTGCTGGTGCTGCTGTGGTGGTGGCTGCTCCACTGGTACAGGTGGCCGGTCTCGGGAGCCAGCAAACTTATCCCCACATACTCCAAGCTTGGGGCTCTGGCAGCCGCCTTGCTTTTGCCAGGGCTGCTGCTGCCCCTGCGGGCTCTCATGGTGTGAGGGGATGCCGCATGCCGGGCTCCTGCTTCCCTGCCGCACTGTCCCAAGACACACGGTAGCACGGGCTCCAGCGGCGCTGCCAACCAGCCAGCAGCCTGGGCTGCCATGGGGCCAGGAGGAGAGAGTAGGGGGCCAGCAAGGCTGCTGGCTGGGGCTTGTCCTGTGGCATGAAGTTAAAGACACTGAGGGGAGAAGTGGCATGTCTGGAAAAGGAACCCAGGGATTCCCAGAATCCCTCCCTTTCCCCTTCCCGTTCCACCAAGCACCAGCTCCCACAGTCCTCGCAGAGCTGAGACTGGAACCCCCAAATCTAACCAACAAACCCACTGCCCACTTACAGGAAAGGAAAGAAGACAGACAGAAGTTCTAATGCCCAGTTCCCTGCTCTAACCCAGTGCTCCACCCCTCCCCCAGAACCAGGCACCCCCAGTCCTCTGCTCTAACCCAGTGCCCTATTCCTCCTTCAGATCCAGGCACTCCCCAACTCCCCTGCTCTAACCCAATGCCCTTCCCCTCCCTCAGAGCCAGAGACATAACCTAGCAGGGAGGAGGGTAATGCGGTGACTTCATGGGAGGAGCAGCCATTGGACCTGCCCTGGGTCTCACCGGAACTGCCGCCGCTGCAGCCATGCACTTTTCCCACCAGGTGCTGGGGTGCGTGCGCAAAGCAGCTGTTAAAGGCCTGGGTGTGTGGCTCCAAACATTCAATTTGACAGGTACGTGTCCCCATCCCCTCCCCAATCCCCTTTGCAGGGCAAAATCCCAGACATTTTTAGCCATTTAAAAAACCCAGCAGGATGGAGATTTAATACATGAAAAAGAGGACATGTCCAGGACAAAAAAGGACATATGGTAACTTAAGTCATAGGAATTCTTTTCGCTTAAAGTCTTGGTAATGTTAACTGTCGTAATTTAGCTTATATTTTAGTAGCATTGTCAATTAATTGCATTTATTCCCCCATACTCTTTGCAACAGTGAAAAGACATCCAAGATACTGAATAGATTCTCTCATGGATTTTACTCTTGCTGTATTCCCCTATCCTATGATCCTTGTAATTTTCCTTTATCCCTCTCCCATCTCCACTCAAAATCTATCCCACTGTAAAAGTGACTTTTATACCTACCTGAGGATTTTTATCACCATCCACTAGGTTGGCGAGTTGATGTCTGAAGATGGTGTTCCTTTCTTGGCTGGCCAGAATCCCTCTCCTCCTTGTAATATTCTGATTGGTATGTGGAAATAGTGTCATATAACTTAGATGAGCAATCACACAGACAAATGTCAAATTACAAAACAAATAAAACAATACGAGTAGGCTGCAACTAGCTCACATAAAACTTTTTCTCAAACAATTTTACATAATACAAAAAATCATAAAAATCCATGTCTATTTTTAGATCATTGACAAATAGAAAAATAATTAAAAGTGCCGATAAAGAGCTGAAGCTTGATTTTAATAAAAGTTGTATATTGTAAATCCATCCAAAAATTTGGGAACCTGGAAAGGTCTAGAAGAAGACCCATTCCTTTATTTAGCTAATCATATAGACAAAAATAGGCTTCCACAAGTAAGAGTGATATATATTCAGAAATGGGGCTTGCCAAATCCTGGTAAATCTTTGTGTGCTACCCAAACTTCCACTGTAGTGTACAGGAGAAGAAAACAGCCTCCTCTTAATTTCAGTGAGTAGAGGAAAAAACTGCTATTTTTCATTTCATCTAACTGTTGGTTAGATTTTCTCTTCAGATAAATATTTACAACCATATAATTTTGTTAAGATTTCAATGGGAGTTGTACGTGAGAATATTGGGACAAAACAGAAAGCATATATAAATCCTGATAGTCCAGAAATCAAAAAGTAAATTTCATTACAAATACATCCCTTTCAACAACCAACCCTTCCTCCCTTCCCCTTTTTCCTTCTCACTCGACCCCTGCCTCCCACCCTCAGCCTTCCCTTATTTATTCTTGGCTCTGGACTTATTATACTCTGGTCATCTGAAGAATTGGGTTTCGCCCACGAAAGCTCATACCATGTACATGTTTTGTTAGTCTTTGCTCCTTGACTATTTGTTGTTTTTTAAATTTTTACTATTACAGACTAACTCGGCTACCCCTCTGAAGCTTATGAACATTTCTAGTGGTTCTTTTCCAGCAGGTTCTGCAGAAGTAAAGGAATAACTTGTAATATTTCAGAAGTCTTGTTTCATGTCATACTGGGGAGGTGCATGAAAACATACCACAAAAAAGTTCATTAAATTAGCCAGAGTTTCAAAAAATATCTGTTTTAAATTTTCAGTATTGGTTTTGGTTAGCCTCTCAATGTCCAAACAATTTTACTATCCATAAATGATTGATCATATTTTATCACTTCAGAATTTAAAAATTCCAAAGGTTTATAATGAGTCATCTTTTGTAATCAAGTGCAAATCTCAAAAGAAGTAATTTTATTCAACAAATGCTACACTAAAAGTGCCAGTTACTCAGAGGACAAAGGTAATATACCACCATTAATATAATTGGAAATATGATGTTCTGGGGCATTACAGAGTAACACTATTCACAATACTGTATTTAACAAAATGATTAATACAATAAATTTGAGCAATAATGTGTCTTGTCTTAAAAACTAGTGTATCATTAACCTTTACAATAGCACTATCATTTCACTATCAAACTTAAGTAAATCAGCATCCAAGGCAAAAGATAATTAAATACTTTATATTTATATAGGTACTTAAATGTATGATTGGAACGTAGTAAATGTTATGTTTATTTTAAAGGTATTATCCAGAGAATTACAGACCAATAAACTTTACATTTGTATTTGGTAAATTGGTTGGAAGAATAATTAAATATAGAATTATGAAACACCTATAAGATCATGAATTGACAGCATCTAACCAGTACTTACACTGAAAATCTATTAAACATTTTGTAACAAATCAATTAAGTCATTGAAAACTTGACAAGGTCCTTCACAGGAGGCAATTAAAGAAAGTATGGGCTGAGAAACAAAAATATTATCATTAATCAAAAGATGGCTAAATGATAGAAAACAAAGAATAATAAATCATTCACAGTTTGCAAAAATCTGCTTGCCAATTAACAAGACAGCATTTCTTCTGGGATATAATTTTCCATACATGCAGGCTATGTCTACACTGTGCTTGTTTTGCGCAAGAAATATGCAAATGAGGCTAAGCGTGGGATATCACCGAGCCTCATTTGCATACCTAATGAGCCACCATTTTTGTGGCACAGGCTTTTGCGCAAGAAGGAGCTGTCTATACTGCTCCTTCTTGAGCAAAAGACCCCTCTTGTGCAGAGCCATTCTTTCTGAAAATAAGCAGCGGAATGGCTCTGCGCAAGAGGGGGTTTTTTGCGCAAGAAGGAGCAATGTAGACATTTTTGCCTGTGACGCAAAAATGGTGTCTCATTAGGCATGCAAATGAGGCTCGGCGATATTCTACGCTTAGCCTCATTTGCCTATTTCTTGCGCAAAACCAGCACAGTGTAGACATAGCTGCAGTGTATTATATTGTTAGGACTATATTTAAATGTAACACTGGTGATATAGTATTTACTTTATCTGACAAAGATATGGCCACTGAGATCCAGACTAAGACCGCTGAATTCATTTTACATGGACAATCAGCCATCCGATGAACATGTGTATTTGAATAAATGACCTAAAATCAAAAGAGCTGATTCCACCTTTCTAATTGCATGAACAATTCAATTAACCAAAACAATAAATGGCACCTAGCACAATGGTGTACTTTGTCATCTAAATCTGCTTCAACTTTTTCATTAAGTAAAATGAAAGTTTTCTGCTAATAAAACTTGGTTTTTAAACAAATTTTCTGGTCCTTAACTAAAATGTTTGGGTTAGTTTAGTTTGGTTTGATTTTTTGAAAAAATGGATCTTTCTTCCAGTTTCCTAGAAGTAACATGAGAATGATTGCTGTTATTTTTATGTGCCCTGGTACTCTTTCTCTGTTTGAGCTTTTGTATGAACCCCTAGATCTGAGGAAGACAATGAGAATGTTGTTGTTGACATTGGTGAGGCCAGGATATCATTCCAGTGTTTAAATAGTATTGTGAAGAGTGAACTTGGCTTTTCCCTCAAAATAGGCCATTTCCCAAAGTACAAAGATTATTGATAATGTCATCTGGGGTGGTGAGTGAAACTTCCATTTGCCTGGTCCACCACCTCTTTTTTCCCATGGCCCACCCAGACTTCATCCCTGCTCCTCCCAAGCTCTGCCCCCTTCCTACTGACTCCCTCCTCTCTTCCCTTCTCCTCTCTTCTCATACCCCTCCCCTTCCTGGCAAGTTGCTCCATCATCCACAGTGGGAAGATGAGTTTTTCCACAGAGTCCACATTTCCTGTGACCCAGGAAGAATATATACGGAATGAATGAACCAAAATGGTTTTGGAACTGTAAAAAAAAAAATTTAAAAATCCTTTGGAAAACTGCACTTTTAAGCACTTTCCATGTGTTGATCTCTAAGTAACTAACCCAAAACAAACTCTTGTGAGGCAGACAAGCATTATTATCACAGTTTTCTGGACAGAGAAACTGAGGCTCAGGATCTTAAGTCCCCTATCTGCTGCTTTCTTAAATCAACGGAAAGTCTTCCCTTCAGATCAAACCTTAGATGACAAGTGCAAAGTCACACTGGAAGTCTGTGACCAGGCAGGGGAGGAGATGGGCGTTGAAAAAACCACAAAATCTTCATATTTCTAGCTCTGCTTTCAACACCAAGCCATGCTTGTTCCCTTAAATTTTACTTTTCTTTTCCCTTATCTGAAAGACAAATTAGTCTCTTTGATGGGATTCTTAGCTCATTATCAAACAGACTGTGCATGTAGGACAGTTGTATCTGTGACACAGTTCAGCTCATAGAGGAATCCAACAACTATGATTTTTGTGTGAGTCCTTGTTTCACATAGGAATGATGTATGAGTTCTTTATGACATGTCCTTTTAGAAAGACAAGGCAGCCTGCCAGGACTATTATACCTAGCACCATCCATGAAAGTGGGAAAGGTAATAATATTTTTAATTGGCCCACTTCTGTTGGTGAAAGAGGCAAGCTTTCTAAAAGCCCTCCATCTTTCAAAAGTGACCTCTCCCCTCCCCCGCCCCCCTTTCCGGCAGGCATCTTAACTGAGTTGCTGGAACATCAGTGCAGAGAAGTCCCACAGCTCAGCCAGCCTGTGGAAAACAAGACCAGTTTTAAAACAGATGTGGCCCTTCCTCCTCCCTCTTTTCTGACACCCGGCTATGTCTAGACCAGTGTTTCCCAAATGGGGTTCCGCGGAGCCCTGCAGTTCTGTGAAGTGAAACTAAGGGTTCAGCGAGAAAAATCTACTCCCCTGCCCACTGCAGAGCCTGTAGGCAGCTCCCATTGGAGCTGTGCCAGAGGGGGTAGGATTCTGGCGGCATGCATCTCTGGCCGCTCCACCACCCACTGCAGCTGCTCCACCATCACACAGCCCCCTCCTCACACCACAGGACTGCCCCTGTCCCACAGGACCTCTGGTGCCATGCAGCCTCCTCCTCCTTGTATGCAGGCAGCAGCTTGTTACAGCAGCTGCTGCTGCTGGGAGTGGAGGGGTGGCTGGGTTCGAGGCACAGAGTAGCCACTCCCAGACCTCGGCATTTTTAAACAGTGCCCTGGTAGGGGCTGTGCGGAACTCAGATGGGGCTCTGCCCCCCCACACACACCTCCAGGCACACTTGGGCTCACTGCCCCCCATAAGCTGCCTCTCTTTCTCCCCCAAGTCCATCCCACCCTGCTGGGGAAGCGGCAGAGTCTGGTCTTGCAGGGAAGGTTGGGGTTTCTACACCCCACCCCCACCCTGCTCATGGGAAGCCTGACCCTGAAATCCCCGCTGCATAGGGGGGAGGGGACTGAGCTCCCTCTCCCACCTCCCTGCTGGGGGAACAAGAGTGTGCTGCTTGGAGGCTCTCTCAGCTGCAGCAGGGTGCCAAGCCAGGTAAGCATCCCCCCTTATGCCCAGACGCCACACTAAATCCCCCTCACTCACTCTTCTCCTCCCACCAAGACTCCACATTCTCAGCTTGCTCTGACACCCTGCTCCATATATGTCTATTATTAGGGGTTCCGTGAAGTTCTTTCAAGTTTAAAAGGGTACTGTGGCCAAATAAAATTGGGAAACACTGGACTAGACTACAGGCTTCTTGTGCAAGAAGCTTCTTTTGGAAGAGATCTTCCCAAAACACTTGGTGCTCAAGAGCGCGTCCACACAGAAAAACGCATTGAAAAAGTGATGCACTTTTTAAAAAGAGACCATCCACACTGATTGGATGCTCTCTCACATAAAAGGCCAGCCAGAACCACTTCAGCCAGGGCTTTTCAGGTCACCAGTTGCTGCCGAGTGCTGATGCCGGAGCCTTGCAGAGAAACGTGCTTAAAGGGACCCCCCCTGGACAGCCATTTCTCTGCTTCTGCTGCGTGCTTGCTACTTCTGCTGTGGTTGCCCTGTTCTTTTATGGATGCCACAGCTCTCTTCTTTTGTGCCATGGAGCCAGAGCTGCCCCTGGCCATGGGATGGCCCCACACGGTCAGCTGCCTTCCTGCTATTGCAGGACCTGGACCCTGCGCTCATTCTGGGGACCCTCTCCATGGCTGCGGCTGCTCCACTCTGGCTACCACATCCCACAATCGAGAGAAGGTTCTGGAGGTGGGACACCAGTTCAGACAGGTGGGACTGGCTGGTGCTGGAGCAGTGGGATGACCAGCAGTGGCTCAACAACTTCCGCATGCGGAAGGCCACCTTTCTTCAACAGTATGCCTGGCTCACCCCACATCCTCCAGAGATGTGACACCCACCTGCAGCCTGCCAACCCCATGGAGAAGCGGGTCACAATCACCCTGTGGAAGCTGGCCACCTCTGACAGCTACCAGTTGGTGGGCAACCAGTTTGGCATGGGGAAGTCCACTGTGGGGGGCCCTCCTTATGGAGGTAAGGTGCTCCTGGGCTGCAGTCCTTGCAAGGGGAGGGGGAGAGTGTTGCATAAGGCAGTCCCTCGGGAAAGAGGGGTTGGGGACTGTGGGGGGTGGTGTGAGGGTGGGGGGGAAGCCCTGTCCTCAGGGGCTTGTGCCATCCCACCCTCACACAGCCTTGCTGCTGGGGGGGAGGGACACCTCATAGAGGGTGGCTACTGGGATGTTTGGAGGGGCAGAGGAGGGGAGCAGGGCAGCCACCTCCCAAAGCCTCAGGCATCCCCTCTCTTTCATTCTCTGCTTTGTGTGTTTCTTTGTCTCCTTGTGCAAGTGGTGAGGGACATCAACTCCCTCCTGCTGTGGAAGGACATCTGCCTCGGAGACCTGGACGCGACTGTGGCTGGATTTGCCACCCTGCGGTTCCCCAACTGAGGGGGAGCCATTGATGGGACACACATCCCCATCTGAGCACCAGACCATCGAGCAGCCCAATTGAGTAGCCCGAAAGGGCTACTTTTCCTTTGTCCTGCAGGCCCTGGTAGACTACTGGGGACAATTTAGAGACATTTTTTGGGGTGGTCGGGCAGGGCACACAATGCCCAAGTATTCTGAAACTCAAGCCTGTACCGCAAGCTGGAGGTGGGCACATTTTTCCCCGCCGGCACTTTGCGGTCGGGGATGTGCACATGCATCTGTGCATAGTGGGGGATGCGACATACCCCCTCATGCCATGGCTCATGAAGCCATACATTGGCCACGTGGATCCCAGCAAGGATCTGTTTAATGCTCACCTGAACTGAGCCAGGATCCAGGTGGAGTGTGCCTTTGGTTGCCTCAAGGCACGTTTCCGGTACCTCCTCACCCGCCTCGATGTAGGGGAGCATAACATCCCTGAGGTGGTGGCGGCATGTTGCATCTTCCACAATATTGTGGAGTAGAAGGGGGAGGCCTTCCTCCAAGGGTGGGGAGCAGACACCAGCCGTGAGGGCCATGTGTTCGAGCAGCCCCAGACAATAGCCAGCCTCCAGCCCCATCAGTTGTGGGGAGGGCGCATCTGGGAGGCCTTGAGGGAGAGATTCTCTCAAGTACTCCACTAACTCTCCCCAGGGCCTCCCCAATAAGGGCTTCTGCCTTGCAGCTCTATCCCTTTGCCACCACAACCCCTCCCTTTGCCCTTTCCCTGACCTCCCAATAAACACACCTGTTTGGTTTTGAAAAAGATGCAGTCTGTATTAATGAAACACTGTGAAAAGGTGGGCAGGGGTGGGGACTCTGAACTGGGAGAGGGGCTCTGAACTGGGAGGGGGAATCAGAATGGGGGGGGCATCTCGATGTGCCACCTCGGGTGCAGGGACCTCATTGGGGTTGTGCAGGTCCAGGGACCACAAAGGGATGGAAAAGAGGGGGGGCTGCAGCAGGGTCAGGGTTGGTGGGGGGGCATGAAGAGGGGGCATGGGCATTGCTAGGTGAGGGAACAGGGGCATGGCATGGAGAGGGAGCAGAGGCATGGCACGCTGGTCAGGCAGAGGGGGAATTGGTATAGCAGGGGGGACAGGAAGGTGGAAGCCAGGAGCAGCAGCATCAGGCGCGTGTTCTGTCACGCGGGACATGATAGCACACATGGTATCACACCGCTGCATCAGTTAGTCCCAGGCACGCTCCCACCACTCCAGGTTGGCATGGACCTTGTGTGCCAGGGTCTGGTGGATGTCACGGAGGACACTGATGTGCTGCTGCATCAGGTCCTCATGCACGCTGGCATGTTTTCGGGTCCCCCGGGCTCTGGCGGGTGGTTGCAGTGGTGTGCTCAGCCCTCATTCCTGGCTGGTTCAGCTGTAGAGAACACTAGGGTTACCAGAAAAAATATCGGACACACTTGATCGGGGTAAGGGAGGGGGAAGGGACCAGCCAGGAGGGGAGCGGGGCTGGCCGGGAGGAGGGGGGGGATGGGAAGCAGGGCTGGCAGGGGAGTCGGGGGGAGTGGGGCTGGCTAGGGGAGATCGGGGGGGGGGCGGCTGGCAGGAAGCAGGGATGGTCGGCAGGGAGTCGGGTGCAGCAGGGCTGGCCGGGGAAGATCGGGGGTGGGGGAAGCAGGGCTGGCCAGGGGTGATTGGGAGGAGGAGAACCAGCCAGCAGGAAGCAGGGCTGGCCGGGAGAGGTGTCAGCCGGTGGTCAGGGCAGTGAGTGGTGTGTGTGTGTTATACACCCGAGACTTCAACTGCTAGGACTGGGGTCCCTTAGCAGCGGGCAACCAGGAGGAGGTTGACAGGCGCCCCAAAGAGTTACAGGGAGAGCTTTACACCTCAGACTTTGACTACTAGGATACACGATCCCTTCGCAGCAGGCAGCCTGGGGAGGCTGAGAGATGCCCCAACGGATCTGTCCCCTGGAAGCGACACGATCCAACGCTCAAGCTCTCCCTATATCTGTCCCTTATGACCGGCTGGAGTTCTTTTAAAATTGTGCTTGGTTCTGTTACAGCAACTGAAGGAGTCAGGTCACAGCTTAAACAGTTACTATTTTATTGTTACAGGGTAAACTTAGCTGTTAAATGCTACTACTGTGTTGCAGATAACACAGCCACTACAAAGGACAGGACAGAAATTACACTAATAAGTCACTTACAGTTACCATGAAACCCTTTTGGTTCTCTGAGCTCTTATTAAATGCATGCAAAATAGACACCTAGCAGGTATATATTCTCACCCCTGCGTTCCAGACTTGGCGTGGCCAGCGTCTTTCTCTCAATCCCTTGGGAAGAAGTAGGGCGAGGCTGGGCGTCCCACAGACCTCGGGAGACCACCAATACCTGCCAGCAGGTATAGATGATTGGAGCTCAAATGGGGTGGGCTACTAAACCCCTCTTTATACCCCTTGGGTCACGTAGGCTTCTTCCTGGCTCAAGTGGCCAATTAGGGAAAATGGCTTTGAATGCCAAGTTTCCCACGAAGGGTGCAAAGTATAATTCACACCTGGGAAAATGCAGACAATGGGCACTTCTAGTATGTGATGGGCGAAGATTCCTCTCCTGGGACAGCGTAGGCGTGTCAATTACTGGTGCTAGCCATCAGGGCAGCAGGAGGTCCCCTGGTTGTCAGCTAGCCCATTTACTGTCTGGTTTCTGTTTATTAGAGTCAGGGACAAGCAGCACCCCTGCGTTCCCAGGGCATCAAAGGCTGACTGCCTTTCTCTTGCTCTCTCGGGGGGGGAGGAAAACAAGATGGGGTTCATGTCTGGCTACAAGAGGGTCAAGGGGAGCAGGGCTGGTTGCGAGGGGGGGGGAGCAGTGCTGGCCAGGGGGGAGAGAGAATCGGCCGGCAAGGAGCAGGACTGACCCTTGCACATGCAGATCCCAGGGCGATGCTTGTCCCGTGCACAGTCCCGGTGAAGCACGAGCGAGTCCAGCTACAGCTCCACAACGCGCTTGAACAGCGTTCAGGAGCACGGACAGGGTTTCTTCTCCTCCCCAAGATGTCACTCCTACATCACATGCGACCAGAGGCTCCCAGCACTGATTGCGCGCCTGCCTCCCAGCCACTCCCCCTGCCCCTGCCAGACTTCGGTTGGGCACCCAGCCGGAAAACCAGAAAATACCGGACATTGCACATGTCCGGTATTTTCTGAATTTTTTTTACCGGACAGAGGGCCCAAAAACCAGACTGTCCGGTTGAATACTGGACACCTGGCAACCCTAGAGAACACCAAGAGAGAGAGGCAGTCAATTAACCCTGCAGACACTGTCCCTGAGGCCGTGCCCTCCTTTGTGAGCAGCGACCAACAGTCAGTCCATGGCCCCAAGGGGGGAATGTCCTGGGAGCAAGGCCATGTGTGGCCTTCACAGTGGGCCCAGCCTCACAGGGGCCCCGAGGTGCCCAGGGGACCGTGCTGCCCGCTCCCTCCCTCCCCCGGCCCATGGACAAGCAGCCAAAGGAAGTGTCCGGCCACAGTGGGATCCCTTCATGGGCGGCAGAGGAGCCCTGGGGGCCGCACACTCAGCTGTGGCTCACAGCACTGTCCACAGGAACGGGTACTGCCTCGCATGTGCACATATGGCTGTGTGTGGCAGTTTGAGGTCTGTGTGGCATCATGGTTGGCCCCTTGGGGATAGCCGGCTTTCAGCCATGCCGCCTCCTCCTCCCCCAGCAGGATGTGTGGGGCCTCCCCGGAGCCTGCCGGCAGAGTCCACGTGCCGCACAGTAACGCTCCATGTGGATGCACATGCACGGATCACAGCACAATGTTCAGCCCAAGCAGCCCGAGTGATGCCCACCCCTCACCCCCTGTGTGCCCGGCTCCCACGTTCTGTGTGTGTGACAAAGTGAGACCACTCACCTGAAGATCACTCCCAGGCATCCGAGGAGGCCTGGGAGATGTCTTGATTCCCTGTCGCAGGCTTGAGGGAGAGGGTCACGGTGCCCGTCTCTTCCTCCTCCTCCTCCAGCATGGCCAGCTGTCCCTGGCCTTCCTGCTCCTCCTCCGGGGCGACCTCCCATTGGACAATTATGGGGGTTTTGACCCAGAAGTCCACCAGGATGGGTGGGGAAGATGTTTCCCCACTCCTGAGGATTAGGTGGAGCTCCCTGTAGTAGGGGCAGGTGTGGGGTCCTGCCCCTGAGCATGAGCTGCATTTGGTAGCCCAAACATATCCCTGGCAGAGCTCTTTTACTTTGCTCTGAACCTTTTCCATCGTCCGGGGTGGGTGTTCCTGCTTCGCAAGGGACATGGCCATCCAGCCATAAATGTTGGAATTGCTCTGCTTGGCCCAGGGATCCTGGAGCATCTCCTCCTCACCCCACAGTTTGAGGAGGGACTGTATCTCCATGCCAGACCAGGATGGGGTACACCTCATGCCCTCCCTGGGTGGGTCCTCTGACCCCTGAGGCTGCTCCCAACGAGGGTGAGGGGACTCAGGGGGGCTTCAGGGGTGGACATGGCTGTGGCAGGGAGAGTCACACGGTCAGGGTGCTGCTCTCTGTTCTTTCGATTTACTGTCGAAAGAATGCACTTGTATTGTGGATGTAGCTCAAGTTTTGTTGGAAAAGTGGCTGTTTTTCTGACAAAACTCTGTAGTCTAGACATAGCCTCACTCGCTCAGTTGCTCCAGCATCAGCATGGCAACAAGAGGAGGAGTCTCACCGTAGGTGGGAGAGGGGCAAGAAAACCCAGGCAATGAGCAGGAGGGAGATGGAGGGATGGGGAGAGGGAGATTGCAGTAAGTGTTAGGGATGCCAAGCATGAGCAGGCAAAGCAGGCTTCCAGGGAGCAGTGGCTTTCTGGGGGATGTGAGGAGGATGACAAGGACCGGAGGAAACTCACCAGACAGCAATGAGAGGCAGATGAGCAGGGAAGAGGAAAGGAAGGAACCTGCAGAGCATGCAGCAACAGCACAGCAGGGCTCTCCAGAGAAGGGGCTGAGTCTTGAAGACAGCTTTCAGAGAATTGCAGGATCAGCCGCAGAGAGAGAAAGAATGTACATGACTGACCGAGCTTCTTCATACAGGTTCTAAGGTGGCAGAGGGGGCTATCTGCTGCTGAGTATCATTATAGGGATTACATAGGACCCAGGAAGCTGAATAGCAGATATAACCCTTTCCAGCTGCTTTGGAATCTGCATGGAGCATAATAAAATTGAAACTTCCTGTGATGTGGAAGGCAGGGAGGGGAACAGATGGGGCCTGTGTGGGAAGGCATTGCCTTCCTATGGCTTCCTGTGTCTGTGATATATGCTACCCATGATGCCAACTTTCAATTTCCTTGTAATATTAAAGAGGGAGTGGGGTGAAAATGGTGTGTTAAGATATACTTTGTACTGAGAACTCATAATGCCCTATTTCAAAATGTACTTAAAGAGTCAGTGGAAATAGAAGCTGAAGAGGTAAAATCAATACAAGATGTTAAAATACATTAAAAATCAATAGCAAAAATGAAAAAAAAATCCAAACCCCTGAACCTCAAATTTACTTTGTTTCACTGGATCAGTTAATAAGATGAACTCATTGTCAGTCTAATGTAGTTTCTGTGAAGAGACTTGTCAGACACACTTATCTGTTATCTCTTAACACAGTGATTGCCAGAAACAATCGTCAGACACTCATCGAAGCACCCTGTGTATCTAAATTACTTCAAAAGCAGGCAATTAACATTCTAAGTACACTCTTGTCCTGCAGACAAGACGGGATGTAATTTTTAACTGCTTAGCATTTTAAAGTAGTTTTCAGGATGAGTTTAAGAGTGGAGTACCTCTTTTTCACATATATTTGTGTATCTCATTTAGGTCTGTTACTCTGGGTCATTTACCATTGTGATGATGCTGATTATGTAAGGTGGATTTGAACCAGAAAACTCTTGACAGCTGTTTCCTTCTAATCTGTACTTGATTTGCCAATAGTTAACTACAGAGCATTGAAGGATATGTCCCCTAATTCTAAAACATTCAACCTGAAAATAAACCAGTCTTGACTGGGCACTTTGCTAATTCTATTTCACATATTTTCTGCTGTTCTATCTTTAATTAACAGATTGTATGTCTTATATTATTTCTGACTTCATTTTTCAGAGTAGGATGGTCTGAGTGATATCAGAGATCTCTGAAGAGAGGCATACTTTCTGCGGTGTTAATCAAGTTAATCAAATTGACTTACAGGTGGTCTTGTCACAGGCCAGCTCCTTAAGCCAAATTCACAGAGAAAGCTTGGAATTACATTACATACACAAATTCAATTCACATGCTAATGAACTCAATCTTGATTTAGGTTGGTGGGGACTCTACCACTGAGGGTGCTAACAGCTTTCTGAGTGGTATCCTTCCTGCCTTAGCAATGTATCTATTGACTTTCATCTTTATCTGCTTAGGTTTAGCACCCATGCTCCAGATATTTAAAGGAAAAACAGGAAGGCAGGTGGGAGGCAAAGCACCATTCTCTCCCCCCCCCCTTCCCTTCTCCTATTTATTTCGAGTTTTCAAATCTTCTACTCATAACTCCGGTCATCTGAAGAAGTGGGCTGTGCCCACGAAAGCTCATGATACCATCTACATGTTTTGTTAGTCTATAAGGGTATGTCTACACTAGCCCCCTAGTTCGAACTAGGGAGGCTAATGTAGGCATTCGAACTTGCAAATGAAGCTCGGGATTTAAAGCACACCCCCTCTAATTTTTTTTTTTTTTTTGCTCGACAAATTTTTCCCCTGGCTGTAGGGGTTCCTTGAAATTCTTCCGAGTTTAAAAGGGTTCCATGGTCAAATAAAGTTGGGAAACACTGTTCTGTATCATGGCATAGCTTCTAAAGAGTGCAGCTTGGGTTTGGTGCCTAGGGTTGAGTTCTTGCAGTTCAGTCATTCTCGGTAGCCCAGTTTTGGCTAGTCACACAGTTGAACTGTGTTGCTCACCGTGTAGTGAAGTCTATCAGTGACCCAGAACAGCTGTTCTGCCATGTTACAAGCTATGATCCGGAAGACATTGTGCATACAATGAATTTGTATGTGTGTCGGACTTAAAACTGGTAAAAGGCTTTATCAAGATTGTGAAAGGAGAACCATGAGTATTTGTAAGATTATTTATTGTTGGCTATCACAGTTAAAGTAATAATGAAGTCCTGATTTTTCAAACACTTGACTGCTAATGTTAACAAATACCACTTAACATAAAGAACAATGAGTGGTCCTGTAGCACGTTAGGTTGTGACTACAAAGCAGTGTTATTTCAGAATAACTGTTGTTATTCCTAATTAACAAAGAGCATGTATACACTGCAACCCATTTCACGAGGAGTAAGGGAAGTTGAAGGAAGAGTGTTCTTCCTTCCACTTCCTGCTGTGTAGACAGAGCCAAAAAACAAATGAAGCTATTTTGACTTATGCTACACAACTGACGTAGCTGAAGTTGCGTAGCTTAATTCAACGTTTGCCCTGCTGTGTAGACGTGCCCTTAGAAACTAACAAAATATCTCTCTGTACTTTGGAACACAGCGCATAACCCAGACCTGCCCTTTGTCACCAAAGATCTCCAAGGACTACTGCTTGCTATTATAAAGACTATGCTTGAACCATTCCCACATAGTCAACATCACCCTACAGTTCACCGAATTTGCCTGGAAATACCTGTCATCGAAGCACTTCTAAGACCATGATGGAACTTCTGCAGGGCTAACTAGGAAGGTTTCAGAAAGTCAGTCGTAGATTGCATCCATTGGATAGAGCCGTCTCCTAAAAACTATCTGCATTTTCTGAGACTTATCAAGACAGCAGCAAAGAAAAATATCCCACGTGGTTTTCACAAGGAGTATATACCTTGCTGATCGAACTACTAAAGCAATACGAAAAGACCGGGATTGTTGAGCAAGTCACAGTGCTCTTAAAACAGATGGATGAAGAGCTTCTGGAGAGATGGAAATGGAGGGGCTGAACTTCACACATTCCAGCAGGAAAGCATGGGCCCTGCTTTGTCATCTGGAAGCAGCTGTGCCATCAAAGCAATGACCATCAGCGATAACTGCCAACCAAATCGCTTCCCATCTCCTCAGAACATCCAAGATGTCACCAGACAAAGACAGCAGGTGAGAGATCGAAAGAGAGTACACCCAGAACTTCCAGCGATGCCCAGAGTCCAGTGTTTTCTCTGATCCATACACAGAAGAAGAAATTAAAATAGCATTAGTGGCTACAAAGAAGAAAGCTGCTGGCACGGACGGAATATTCCCTGAGTTTTTGAGGAACTTAGGAATGAAGGGGAGGAACTGGCTGGCTGCACTCTCTGTATGTATAAATAAAATGTTCCTGAGGTATGACAGAGTGACATTATTATATCACCAGCTTCACCCTTCCCCCAGCCGCAAGCAGCTCCTCTGGCCCTTTCATCGCTCTCCCACAACGAGGGGAGGGTCATCTTAAGCCACCACCACCAGCACCACTAGAAGATTCTAGTCAGGGGCTCACAAGGATCACCTAGGCTCAACCCTAGTCACCCCCAGATCCAAGGTAACTCCATCCTGGGGACTGAGCCCCAGACTCACCTCCAGAGCCACCCCCTGGTTCTGGCCACCTTCCACATTGACTGGCCTTTTCCCCCACAGCCTGCAGACTCTCCTTATGCCACACTATCATTACTGCTGGCCAGACCAAGCCCAGAACATGCACCCCCGCCTTTCATGCTGACCAGCCTCTTTCCCCTCAGTCCTACCGACTGCAGCCCCTCCTTTTGCCATGCTACCATCACCACTGGCTGCCAGGGCCTGCCCCCTGGCCGCCTTTCCCACTGATCAGTATCTTCCCCCACATCACTACCAGCTGAAGCCCCACCTTGCGCCACCCCCAACCACCTGTCTCACCCTCCCCAAACAAGACCCCGCACTCCCAGCCCCCACACTCATCCTACCAGCTGACCCCCATACCCTCAGCCTGCTCACTCACCACTCAGACAAAACTGTGCACCCCTCCCCCCCCCACACACCATAGTTCTATTGCCTCACTCTCCTGCGAAGTTGAAGCACCAGTGCTGGCTGCCTGCAGCATTGGGGGCGGGAGGGAGAAAGCCCTGAGGTTCCCCACAAGCTGCCGCTTCCCTTCCCTTCCCTCTCCCCTGGTGGGGGGTACAGCAGTGCATGGACATGCTTCAAGGAGCCTTTTCCCACTGCTGTTCCCCTAGCCGGGGGATGGGGAAGGGAAGCGGCAGCGAGTGGAGAACCTCAGGGCTTTCTCCCCCCCCACCACTGCAGGAAGCCAGTGTGGTGCTTCAACCTCATAGCAGGGTTTGTGTGTGGAGTGGCTGGAGTACCAGTTTGGGCTCCTTGCTACAGGGGAAGCGAGTGGGGAGCTGGGCTGCAGTTGGTGAGTGAGGGGACAGGGGGTGAGGAGACTTGGCAGGATGGTGAGTGAATGGGGTGGGGTGTGTAGTTTCAGTTTGAGGGGAGGTAAGGCCATTCACTCATCACCCTGCTGAGACCCTGCACCTCCAGCCCCGTCACTCACCCATTCTCCCGAGATTCCACATTCCCAGCCTGCTTCTACACCCTCTCCTCTGGCTAGACACCTACCCCAGCCTGCTCCTGCACCCTCCCCTGCTCCTGCCCACTCCTTCTGGCCAGACACCCTGCTTCCAGCCCACTCCTTCACCCTCCCCCCGTCTAGACACCTACCCTCAGAAAGAAGGAGGTTGGTGAGCATAGCTCTCATGCTTTCTGGTAATGAAAGCTACCAGAGAGAGGGAGGTTGGGGCACAGCGAGCAGGGGGGCACAGACCCCTAGCATATACATTTAGGCTACATCTATACTAGGGATTTTGCCAGAAGAGGCAACACAAATGAAGTTCTGATTCGCATTTTCTCATGCTTCATTTGTATAATCTCTTCCAATCTGTTTTTGCACAAGGGGTTTTTGCGCAAAAACAAGCAGTGTGGACGTTTCCATTTTGCACAAAACCCCCTTTTTGCACAAGATCCTTATGCCTCTCCGGGAGAGATCTAATCAGTGCTTCATTTGCATTGCTTCTTCTGGCAAAACCCCTAGTGTAGACGTAGCCATATAGAATCATGAGCTTTATGGGCAAAAGACACTTGTCCAGATGAATGGAGAAAGGGGTCCAGAGGTACAAATAAACAGGAGAAAAAGAGAGGAGATGGCTTGGGAAAGAGAAGAGAAAAAAATCTTGTCAATTAGAGTGTCCGTGCTAAATAAGGTTAATAGAGTGGGCTGTAATTGCCCATGCTTAGCTTTTGATGTCATTAGGGTATTGAATATAGCAGCACATCCAGTTCAAACTGTGATTAAATGTGTCAAATTTGCAAACTAAGGCAAGTTCCACAGTTTCTCTCTCCAGCTGGTTTTTGAAATTGCTTTGTAAGAGTACAGTCAGTTTTAGATCCATTAGCAAGTGCTGAGACAAGTTAAAATGTTTCCCAACAGGTTTACGTGTGTTACCATATCAAATATCTAATTTTTGTCCTTTAGTCCTTTGTTGTAGAGACTGTCAAGTTTGGCCAATATACATGGCAGGGGGCATTGTTGGCACTTACTGACATAGATCACATTAGTGGTATTTTTACATATCTTTAAGTGAATTGATGGCCCAGTGCAAAAGGTTTACAACTAAAACCAGACTTCATTCAGTATCAAAGAACAAAGATTTTCATAGCTTCCCAAAAATCAGGTCCTTTGGGAAGATGATTGTTGCAGCTTGAAATGTAACTGTTCATAGTGCTCAAAGTAGTTCAAACTTCAAAGTGTCAGGTATTGGATGGTTTACCCTACACTGGGAAAGAACCTTTTTTGGACTGGGGGCCACTAACCCACAGAGATTTCAGTCGGGGGTCGCTTCTCACGCTAGGAAAGCATTCTGGAGCTTGTCTATCTGTGGCTGTACTTTCCTTCTGGCAGGAGGGAGGGATAGCTCTGTGGTTTGAGCATTGACCTGCTAAACCCAGGGTTGTGAGTTCAGTGATTGAGAAGGGCCATTTAGGGATCTGGGGCAAATCTATCAGGGATGGTCCTGCTGTGAAGGCAAGGGCTTGGACTCAATGACCTGTCAAGGTCCCTTCCAGTTCTGTGAGATAGGTATATCTCCTAAAGGCACCCCATGCAAGGATGGGGAGGGGCTTCCCTCCCACTCCTGCAAGGGATTGCCACTCTTCCCTCAGGTCACATGTGCTTCTGTAATTGTTTAGGAAGTGTGGCTGGGACTACCAGACACTGCTCCCTGCTACAGCCATGCTCTTGCAGGGAAGGAGTTCTGGGGCTTGCCCAGCTGTGGTCACCTCTTTCTCCCTAAAGGTAGGGAAGGAGCTGGGAGTCTTCTCTTGCTTCCCACACTTACAAGGGACACCCTCCCCCCTCCAGTTCCACATGCCTCCTTAACTGTTCAGGAGGCATTTCTTGTAGCATGTGGCTCCAGTCTGCCAGCGGCTGTTCCCTGCTTCAGCCAGCCTATTCAGGGAAGGAGGGTGGGAAAAAATCTGGTCCCACTGTAACCTCCCTTTCCTCCTGAAAGGTGCCGCACACAGGGAAGGGGCTCAGGGGCTTCCCTTACTTCCCACTTGAGATGGATCCCTCCTCCCTCCCTCCCTCTCCTCTGGTCCCACATGCCTCCTTATGAACAAAAGGAATTTTGCTGGCAGAAACGATGCTTGGCTCCAACTCGTGGAGCTTCTCCCTCCTGCCAGGTTTGCTGCATGCACCTCTCCCACATGCAGGAGAGGAACCAAAAGTATCTGGCTGAGCTGCAGGGGAGGCTGGGGGAGGTTTTGTAAGTGGCTCCTGGGATCCCCGCAGCGTTTCACAGCTGCTGGACACTCCCCCTCCCCAGGGCCAGATTAAATTGTTTGACAGGCCAGAGGTTCCTCATCCCTGCCCTACACAGTATAATTGTGTTAGAATTAATGAAAAGTAGAAAAAGATCAATAAACTATTTTATTTTTACTTTTTTCATTTTGAATGCCAAGTAAATAAAGATAAATATTCATTCTAGAGTTCTCATTTTTCTCTATATTGAATGTGATGGGGAGGAGGGGCAAAGTCATAGTTTGCCTAAGGTATCAAAAACCCTTGGGCTAGCCCTTGAATGGCCCTTCAGAATCCACAGAAGTAGAACTATACAAATTCACTACCAATAATTATTAGAAGCAAACACCCATAAGTTATGTAATCTTAATTTAAAATTTTGTCATATTTTAGCAGCACTTTGTCAAGATAAAAGTTTGGTCATTCTGACTTATAATGTGCTGTACCTGATTCTGCATTGTCTTTTATTCCTACAGAGATTTGCATTCATTATAATTGCAGAATGCCAAAAGATTAAATTCAAAATTTCTTCCAGTGACATGTACATTTGATAGCATTATATGTTTGAGATTTAATGGTATTGGGAAGCTTAAATTGTATTAAACTTTTATTAACTAAGGATTTTCTCTGTGTAATTGAATAGCTCAAAACACTAAAAGCTTACATGAATTAATGGAGATTAAAACCACACAATAAGTTACAAAGAATGTCTTAAATTTCACAACTTGTAACTTGAAATAAAGTTTGAGTGAAAGCAAAGCTGGCAATTCACAATTAGTTGTTTTGTAATACATTTTTTCTATCTTCAGCATAGTTTGTCCATGAAGACTTATATAAGAAATTTCAGTCTTATCTTAGAAGTGGATTATTCTATAAATGTTGTGGTTTTGTTTTATGTAGCTATGAACTAGCACTATTTAACATGGAAACACTTCTTTCTAAGGCTATGTCTACACTACAAAGAAAAGTCGGAAAAAGATATACAAATTGCAAACCTCAATTTGCATATCTTTTTCCGCTTTTCTTCCAAAAGAGGCATTTCTGACATTTGGCCCTTCTACACGGGGCCAAATGTCGGGAAAAAAAACCCCTCTTTTGGAACATCCCTTCTTCCTTGTAGAAGGAGGTTTATAGGGATGCCAAAAAATGTGTCTGCTTTTCTAAATTTTTTTTGGAAAAGCAGACACGTTCCTTGGACATTGCAGCACTTTTCCAGGATACCTCCAGTATCCTGGAAAAGCTCTGCAGTGTAGACATAGCCTCAGTCAACATATGAATCCATGTGATCATTATACTTAAAGATTCTATTTCAATTGTTTTACTACCATGCATATGTAAGTTAAAGAGATATAAATACAATGTAATTTCTTTACAATGAAAGGATTCAAGAGCTGAATCAGACTAATAGAGAGAAGTGTGAGAGATTTGATCAAATGGGAGATGTTAATATAAAAATTAGTTCTATCAACTGTTGAAAAACTCCTATATTCGAATTATGAAACAGCAGAATTAGATGTCATTATCTGAGACTAGTATAAGATTTCTTTAGAATTTATATTCCAATGTCCACCAGAATATAAAACAGATAATCAGAAGAGTGGATTGAAGTAGGAATGACAGATTAATTTAAGCAAATGATAGACATTTGTTTTAGAGTAACACCAAGTGGCCCAAATGCAATAGATATGGCTCTTATAGACAGTCCCATTCTCAAGAAGCTCATAATCGAATACAGGCAAAAGTTTGGGAGGGGTAAAAGATACACAGAAGTGAAGATGGGACAAGTAATTATTTTCATTCTTAAACTTTTCTAATGTCTTTGGACCCCATGTGATACGACTCTGAAGTCAATCTGAGTCTTTCTGGACCACACTGTTTATCTTAATAAAAATATGAATAATGGAGTTCTACATAAAGAGACTGACTTCTTT
The DNA here is from genome assembly GCA_032595735.1 of Pelochelys cantorii. Classification (NCBI taxonomy): domain Eukaryota; kingdom Metazoa; phylum Chordata; order Testudines; family Trionychidae; genus Pelochelys; species Pelochelys cantorii. The sequence continues at coordinate 93,863,905 of CM064326.1, forward strand.
TATGTTACTACCTTAAAACAGTTTTGCAGTGGAGTACACAAATCATTGATTAATGTTTGTTTATGCCATCTTTCTACATAGTCATAGTAAACAATCAGGGGCAGCCCTAGGCTAGACTAGCTGCCAGCAACTGGTGCCCTAGGCGAACCATGCAATCGGCGCCCCCACCTCCAAACTCTTCAATAATATTGCGCCACCATTTGGCATCCCATTTAACTTGGCGCCCTAGGCAACTGACTCGTTTGCCTATATGGACGGGCCACCCTGTAAACAATCAGTCTGAAAACAAAATTTCCAGGCTGAAACGAGAGTGCATTTTTTCTTTTCAAGTGACAATATGTCCCTAAGAAATTAAGTGATAGAAGAAGCTCATTGTCATGATTTTAAAATCTTGTATTTGTTTTTAAACATCAAAGTGAAATTCCTTCTATAAATAGATTTATTGCTTGAGCAAACCTCAAGGAGCTTTCTGCAAAGCACATTTTAAGAAGAGTTAGAGGCTTTCTATTTCTTTGAAACGAGCCTTGTTTTTTCATGTATTGTTCTTTTCTTCCAGCTCAGTGCATTATGCCTGTGAGAAACAAATGCAGCAGAAGTTTTAGGAGAATAATACAGCTTGTAAAATTAGTTTGGAGTTTCACAGAGATGATGTTGTCTAGTAGATAGAGATGGTATTGAGAGACAGAAGTCGTATTCCGGCCTTGACTCATTTAAATACATTGAGTGAAATCATAGCTTTCCCAGGTTTTCATCCACTGACTTCATCGAGACTTGAGTGCAACTTAAAATCTTTCCTGAAAAGGATGTTTTCCCCAATCAAAACTTCTATTACTGGCTTTGATGCTTACTCTGTTTAACATTAGGCGATTTATTTTGACCCAAAATTTCAAAAGCACGTATTAACTTAAAAACTCAAGTTCTTTCAAGTATCTTGACAATCAAAGCATCTTTTGAAGTGATCTTATATTAAAATAAAATTAAGGTAATGTTTGTATGTCTTACTTTTAGAGATTTTTATTATAAATATTAACCAGCTATTACTAATGCTGGTGCTTCATGTGCCACGTTGGGAATGGCTATCAATCATCATTCTCTTTAGGAATTATTTCCATTATCAGTTTCATATTTGTCTGAACTAGAAACACCAGCATCCATTAACTACTAAATGCAAATACATAACCTAGCATTAGTTCTGATTATATATACTAGCACATATCAATGAAGTAAGATAACTTATTGAATTGGCAATTTCTTTCAAATGTAGAACCAGCAGTTAATGATGAAATTAAAGCTACAATTTTAAAACCTGCTTGAATTATGGTTTCTTTTTTTTTCTTGGCTTGCCAAAATAAGATGCCTTAACGTCAAAGAGTCAAAAAGTATATCTGAAAAAAACTGTCTAGAAGCTTTAGGAGATAGTGTGTTATTATCAGGCTCCACTGAAAAGCAAGCAAGAAGATATTTTAAATGTTTCTTAAAACAACTTGATATTTACTTTTGTATTTGCCCTTTGCCTTTTATCCCATTCTTGGATTTTTGGAGTATATTTTTTTACAACTGGCTAGAGAATGATAATTCCATTTTATATTTATCGTGGTTTCAATTTTTTCCCGAGTATTGATTGAAAAGTAAACTTTTGAAATGCTTTGCTGATTTTTTTAAAATAAATTTATAATTTTTAAAATAAATCATCGGGTGTTTTGAGTATCTCTCTTCATAAAAGACCAGATATTACACTTTGGACCTCAGAAACCTTTGTGTTGAAAATTATATCAAAATCAATACATCTCCACAAAATATTTATCTTCAACTAAGCATCATATTTTGATGAAAAATGATGCAATTTAAATTTGGAACTCTATACAACACATTACAAACAAAGACACTTTCTCCATGTCTACTGCTTCTTCAGATCTCATTATGACACACACACTTCTCTGAATCTGGTCTACACTAGGACTTTATTTTGAACTCTCTCTCCCCTAGTCAAATTGATATGTAGAGTGTCCACACTTCCAAGCCTATTATTTCAAAATAATGGGCTATGGAATTCAAAATCTGTACTCCTGCTTTTCATCAGGAGTAATGATTATTCCAAAATAGTTATTTCAAAATAACGGTAGTATGGGCACTCCAGTGTTGCCATTTCGAAATAATTGCTCCCCAGAGTAATTTGAAATAATTACTCCCGAGTGCTTCCTGGGGCTATAAGTCCAAAGTAGCACGTCCACATTAATGGAGCCTGCCTCCGACTAATTTTGAGGCTTCCCCCTGGTGTGGACACACAAGTTTGAATTTGTGAAATTGGGAGTTATTAAATCGAATTGAGTAATTTCTAAATACTTTCCTTGTATAGACATGGGCAGAGAAAGGAGAAGAAATGTTAAAGTTTCAATACAGTGAGGAATGCACCTTAACTTTGTATTTTGATGTTTTTAGAAGTTTAAATTGGTTTTCAGGTTACCCTTCATCCCCTGGTTTTCAGAAGTCTGAGTGTAGATGAATTTGTCATTCTGGAGGAGATAAAGGCAATATTAAGTTGGCATTAATAAAGGTTTAAGGAAGCTAATTTTGCTATTTCCTATGTTAGGTGGGAATAGTTTGAAGGAAATAGAAAACAAAAACAAAAAAACAAAACAGAACAAAATCAAACCAAATTTCTGTGCTAGGAGGCACTAGGGTCAGTGTAAAATTTGGGGTGCATTTGTTAAAAGCAGATACTCATTTGACAGACCAACAGTTCTGGCCAAGAATTTGGATGACCTATTCTCAGGATATTATAGAATCATATTTTTTTCTCAGGTTATAAATCTGTGCCATGGAAATTTATGACAATCTTTAAATAATAATATAATACTGAGATCAGTAGGAGCCCATAAGCTTCTTAATTATAGCCTTGTGAATATTCCAAGAGAATGACTTTTAAGGAGAACTGCTTCTGCTTATTATTTTCTAAAGTCATAAGGCATAAACTTTATAATTTTATTAAAAAATAAAATACTTATTTTCCAGAAACAAATATAGAGGCTAAAATGTATTTAACTAATTTTCTTTTAATTACATAAAATTGCTTGAATTTTACAGAAATCTAGAAAATGCAAAAACATGCAAAGGCTGATTTTTAACCTAGACTTTTTGTATGAATAGCACTTCCAATTACAGTAAAGACTAAATGCTTAATTATTGCCCAAGTCTTCAAGTGTGTGGTGGTGTTCTTTACAATCTCTCTCTCTCTCTCTCTCTCTCACACACACACACACACACACACACACACACACAACCTCTCTGGAATGAGGATGGCTCATACTTTGACCCATGAGAGTAGAATTTGGGAGAAGGGCCTTATAGTCTTATCATCTACCATCAACTAAACCTCTAGGTTTTTCACTGGGCAGGTATGATCTTTGGTTAAAATATTTCAATGATTTATCACCTTTTGTGAAGTTACAAATAGTTCTTTCTTTACAGCTTTTCCTTTATTTTACAAACTTGCCAGACACTTGTATCAATTTAAGCATGTTTTTCATCATGATACACCTGGTATTCCGGCCTTGACTCATTTAAATACATTGAGTGAAATCATAGCTTTCCCAGGTTTTCATCCACTGACTTCATCGAGACTTGAGTGCAACTTAAAATCTTTCCTGAAAAGGATGTTTTCCCCAATCAAAACTTCTATTACTGGCTTTGATGCTTACTCTGTTTAACATTAGGCGATTTATTTTGACCCAAAATTTCAAAAGCACGTATTAACTTAAAAACTCAAGTTCTTTCAAGTATCTTGACAATCAAAGCATCTTTTGAAGTGATCTTATATTAAAATAAAATTAAGGTAATGTTTGTATGTCTTACTTTTAGAGATTTTTATTATAAATATTAACCAGCTATTACTAATGCTGGTGCTTCATGTGCCACGTTGGGAATGGCTATCAATCATCATTCTCTTTAGGAATTATTTCCATTATCAGTTTCATATTTGTCTGAACTAGAAACACCAGCATCCATTAACTACTAAATGCAAATACATAACCTAGCATTAGTTCTGATTATATATACTAGCACATATCAATGAAGTAAGATAACTTATTGAATTGGCAATTTCTTTCAAATGTAGAACCAGCAGTTAATGATGAAATTAAAGCTACAATTTTAAAACCTGCTTGAATTATGGTTTCTTTTTTTTTCTTGGCTTGCCAAAATAAGATGCCTTAACGTCAAAGAGTCAAAAAGTATATCTGAAAAAAACTGTCTAGAAGCTTTAGGAGATAGTGTGTTATTATCAGGCTCCACTGAAAAGCAAGCAAGAAGATATTTTAAATGTTTCTTAAAACAACTTGATATTTACTTTTGTATTTGCCCTTTGCCTTTTATCCCATTCTTGGATTTTTGGAGTATATTTTTTTACAACTGGCTAGAGAATGATAATTCCATTTTATATTTATCGTGGTTTCAATTTTTTCCGAGTATTGATTGAAAAGTAAACTTTTGAAATGCTTTGCTGATTTTTTTAAAATAAATTTATAATTTTTAAAATAAATCATCGGGTGTTTTGAGTATCTCTCTTCATAAAAGACCAGATATTACACTTTGGACCTCAGAAACCTTTGTGTTGAAAATTATATCAAAATCAATACATCTCCACAAAATATTTATCTTCAACTAAGCATCATATTTTGATGAAAAATGATGCAATTTAAATTTGGAACTCTATACAACACATTACAAACAAAGACACTTTCTCCATGTCTACTGCTTCTTCAGATCTCATTATGACACACACACTTCTCTGAATCTGGTCTACACTAGGACTTTATTTTGAACTCTCTCTCCCCTAGTCAAATTGATATGTAGAGTGTCCACACTTCCAAGCCTATTATTTCAAAATAATGGGCTATGGAATTCAAAATCTGTACTCCTGCTTTTCATCAGGAGTAATGATTATTCCAAAATAGTTATTTCAAAATAACGGTAGTATGGGCACTCCAGTGTTGCCATTTCGAAATAATTGCTCCCCAGAGTAATTTGAAATAATTACTCCCGAGTGCTTCCTGGGGCTATAAGTCCAAAGTAGCACGTCCACATTAATGGAGCCTGCCTCCGACTAATTTTGAGGCTTCCCCCTGGTGTGGACACACAAGTTTGAATTTGTGAAATTGGGAGTTATTAAATCGAATTGAGTAATTTCTAAATACTTTCCTTGTATAGACATGGGCAGAGAAAGGAGAAGAAATGTTAAAGTTTCAATACAGTGAGGAATGCACCTTAACTTTGTATTTTGATGTTTTTAGAAGTTTAAATTGGTTTTCAGGTTACCCTTCATCCCCTGGTTTTCAGAAGTCTGAGTGTAGATGAATTTGTCATTCTGGAGGAGATAAAGGCAATATTAAGTTGGCATTAATAAAGGTTTAAGGAAGCTAATTTTGCTATTTCCTATGTTAGGTGGGAATAGTTTGAAGGAAATAGAAAACAAAAACAAAAAAACAAAACAGAACAAAATCAAACCAAATTTCTGTGCTAGGAGGCACTAGGGTCAGTGTAAAATTTGGGGTGCATTTGTTAAAAGCAGATACTCATTTGACAGACCAACAGTTCTGGCCAAGAATTTGGATGACCTATTCTCAGGATATTATAGAATCATATTTTTTTCTCAGGTTATAAATCTGTGCCATGGAAATTTATGACAATCTTTAAATAATAATATAATACTGAGATCAGTAGGAGCCCATAAGCTTCTTAATTATAGCCTTGTGAATATTCCAAGAGAATGACTTTTAAGGAGAACTGCTTCTGCTTATTATTTTCTAAAGTCATAAGGCATAAACTTTATAATTTTATTAAAAAATAAAATACTTATTTTCCAGAAACAAATATAGAGGCTAAAATGTATTTAACTAATTTTCTTTTAATTACATAAAATTGCTTGAATTTTACAGAAATCTAGAAAATGCAAAAACATGCAAAGGCTGATTTTTAACCTAGACTTTTTGTATGAATAGCACTTCCAATTACAGTAAAGACTAAATGCTTAATTATTGCCCAAGTCTTCAAGTGTGTGGTGGTGTTCTTTACAATCTCTCTCTCTCTCTCTCTCTCTCTCACACACACACACACACACACACACACACAACCTCTCTGGAATGAGGATGGCTCATACTTTGACCCATGAGAGTAGAATTTGGGAGAAGGGCCTTATAGTCTTATCATCTACCATCAACTAAACCTCTAGGTTTTTCACTGGGCAGGTATGATCTTTGGTTAAAATATTTCAATGATTTATCACCTTTTGTGAAGTTACAAATAGTTCTTTCTTTACAGCTTTTCCTTTATTTTACAAACTTGCCAGACACTTGTATCAATTTAAGCATGTTTTTCATCATGATACACCTGGGAAAATATCTATAATTCTGTGAGCTAACGTATTTCAGGGCAAGCAAAATGATGTGTTAGTGGTGTCTAAGTTCAGTTTACTTAAAAATGACATTTGATATTGATTATCATTTAACAATGAACTTTTTTACTTGCCCTGTACAATACAGCTTTCAGTCTTCTAACCTCCTTCCTTTAAGTATATTCATTAATGGCATTACTAAATTCAGTGTGCCACTTCTTTTTCTTTTAGAAGCAAGACTTGTCAGTGATTAATGCATTGCCTATATGTCATAAAACTGAAATTTTGTATCATAAGCTGTAAATACTAATACCATAGAAGAATCAATAAATTAAAAACCTAGTGGCATACTGATTGGGTTCAGAGATTTCAATCTGATTGCTAATTAATTGCCCACAGAATGACAGACTGACGTTTACTAAATATTTTTTATCAATACTTTACTTTCTCAAAGAGTACCAAGTAAGAATAAAAATGATAAGCAGAAGTACCTGTGTCATCATAAAAAGTTAACATCAAGACTTTTTAAAGATAAAAAATATGGTAGTTAACGGTGTGTAAACAATGCTTACAAGTGAACTTTCTGCTTTTAAACCAAGGCTGTTCCCATTTAATGAACTATGACATTAAATACCCTACTATGCATCTTGAATTAGTTTTACAGCTGCTCAGGAATTTTTTGTTGTCAGATTTGTCATACATTAAATGTTGGTGGAAGTGTGTTACTTTTGACTAAAATTTTGATGGGAAAATTTCTCAGGACTAGGATGGAATTCCTGCACAAAATCAGAAAGAGAGAGAGAGAGAGAAATAAGCTAAGCGACTTGAGCTCCTTCAATTACGTAGCTTAAGTTGAAATAGCTTATTTCGGCTTTTGGCAATGTCTATACAGCAGGAAGTCCAAGAAAGAGCACTCTTCTTCTGATTTCCCTTATGCCTTGTACAATGAGGGTTATGGGAGTCAGAGTAAGAAGTCCTCCAGTTTGACATTATTTTGACATTATGTAGAAATTTTTTGACATTATGTCAGAATAACTGCGTGTATCGTATACGCGAACTTAGTTATTTGAAATATCAGTTATTCTGAAATAACACTGATATGTAGATATAGCCAGGGTCTAGTGTCAGTTGCTCTTACTTTGGTCCCTAGAATATTTAATTAATTAATTAATATAGAGAGAGAGTGAAATAGCTCAAACAGGAGTAATTGAGAGGAAGAGGCAGCCCTAATCTGGATGTCTCTCTTTTCTTCTCTAGTAATTTCTTGATTGTGTGCAGAATCTTACTCTTAATGACCTTTTGGATGTATAATGAACTTAGTTCAGCATTGCTTTCCAAAGGCAAGTTGTGTTTTAGGCACTGCAATTTTGGGGAATGGTTATAGCTAGCAGAGAATTATATAGTTCCTTGGGGAAAAAATTACTATCAATGCTGTTTCCACATTCAGAATCTCTTTGCTTGAGCTACATTCAGCCTCTAAAATCTTCAAGTTCTTAAATTAGAAACATGGGTCCACACTCTGGTTTCAAAGTACCATAGAAAACATTGAAAGAATAATATTTAAGAATGCTGAATGGACTGGGATCATTCCATATGCACTATTTTGAACACAGAATTTATTAAAGTTTCAGCCATTAAATATTGGCAATATTGAATAATATTTTCACCTCAAGAAAGCTACATGCATGAATATAGCATTTATATCGTCAGTACACTAGGGAGCTTTTAAACATATTTGAAATCAAGTTCCATTCCCAGAGAAGTGTATAAGTATTAGTACATTAATAATTTGATGTGGCTTACACTGGGAGACTTGGTATATATACTAATACTTTTGTAATAATGTCTGTAATTGTATAAATTGCAAGCAAACAAAAGTTAGCTAAGTATCTATGATAAAACTCACAAGCAACATGATCATCTATACTTACATTTTATTCAGGGTACCCAAAATGGCATTTTTTTATGTTGCTTGTTTCCTTAGGGGTTCCACCTCCTAACCGATTATGGTAAAACAAAACACTTTAAAACAGACATTTATTAAGTATTAATACAGGCCTGGGCAAAATATGGCCCATGGGCCACATCCGGCCTGCCAAGCCACCAGATCTGGCCAGCAGAGGCAGTGGGGAGCCCCAGGTAGGCTCCCCAGCTTGCCCAGCAGCCCTGCACGCTGTGCACAGGGCTCCAGTTCTGTTTTAAAAGGGAGGGGAGGAGGGAAGTTTCAGGAGTTGCCCAACCCCCAGCATATTCCCATTGGCCAGTTTCTGGCAGAAACCAGCCAATAGGAGCTGTTTGTTTGAATACCAGGCAGCTAAGAAGAATCACACCCCCTCTCCTGTTCTCAGTTACTCATGAAGCATATGGTTAGGGAGTCAGGCTGGCTGGGAAACATATTAAGCTCCACAGGCAGGTGGGTTAGTTTGGCAGCTGACAAGTAAGTCTCTTGGCCATAGCCTGCTTCTGGCACATCAGCCCTTTCCTGCCCCAACTCTCTGCCCCCCCTTAACATTCCCAAACTCTCTGTCCCTCTCTTACACCAACACCCCCTCCCAAATCTGGCACCCCCATCTCCTGCCCCAGATCACAATCCCTTCCTACCCTAGGTCACATCCCAAACCCCTGCATTCCAGTCCCCTGCCCTAGGTCACAACCGCCTGCTTCATCCCAACTCCCTCCCAGACTCCAGTCTCCCTCCTGCACCCCAGTCCATTACCCCCATGCTCCCTTCTACACCCAACCTCCATTCCAGACCCCTCATCTCCTCCATTAATATCATGGAAGAGTGCGACCCTGTAGTGGTCAAATGTGGAAGAACTTTGTACGTGCTTGTTTAGGGGTGGTGAGGCCTGCATTCTTTCCCCCCTTTTCCCTTTTCCCTACATCTGATGAGCCAGAAGCAAGTCTTTGGGAACATACGCCACTTAAGATAAACATTGTTGCCAGTATAGCAGGAACAATAATGAGATAAGGGTAAAGGGCAGGAACGCATAAACAATTCTGTTTACCCTAACGTACTGATCACGAAAACAGGTCCAAAGAACAAGTAGAACTAGATCAGAACCAGATCGATAACTAACAGCTAAGCCCTACATCAGCACGTAATGAGTAACCCTGGAAATTTCCAAACAGCCAAACAATGCAGGAAAACTGTATTTAAGGCTGCCTCAGAGCCTAGCAAATCGAACCTCACCGATGGGCCTTGGGTACCGGCGCCTCGGAAGCTGAGACAACCTCCCACTTCGTCCGCAGCCTACCCGGGGTTCCAGGCTTGCAGGAAGGGACGTAAGATATGCTGCTTCTTTGTTATGTTGTTCTTCCAGTTATGGGGCACAGCTGTTAGCTGTCAGGAAATAAACTACTTGTGTTTGACAGATACCTGTGTGGCGTATTTTGTACCTTGAGAGCCCAGTGTCGGACCTTAGACTTACTCTGGCCGGCTACAGACCCTTGACCACTTTCCAAAATCTTGGAGTGACCCCCCATCAAAAATTATTGCCCACCCCTGTATTAACATATCAGATTGTAAAACAAATCCTGTAGAGTTTCTTGATCTAATTTTAAAAGTATTTCCTTTTTTATTACATTTTAAATCTTCCATACAAAATGCTAGTGATACCTACTTGGAACAAATGTTTTTATGATGGACTAGAATAATATATCATGAGAGTAATAATCACTAGCTTTTATCATCAGCATTCTGATGATATATTAGTGTAGACTATCATCATAGTGCTGTCATTGTGATTATTTATTAGCACAATACTTCATAAGATTGATAGGTAGAACAACATTCTCAAGAAAGAAATGCATGATGAGAAATTGTATTTCAGGAATCTCTCTTTCTGTATATATGTATGTATAGGTATGTATATGTACTTATAGACAAAAAATACCTGCTATAGTGTTTTGGTAAGTTACTAAAGCCAACTTAAGTGACAAAGCATGAGTAGCCAAAAGAACCAACTCCTTCCAGCTCACCAGCAACAGTTATCACTATTAGAGTTCTGCCAGAATTCTCTGTAAACTGAGATCTTGGGCGTCTACTCAGAGGAGATTCAGATGCCACCCTGCTGATTAGCAGAACACCCACACAGCATATGTTTTTACTGGTGGTGCACATCTGCACATGCCATGGTGCACGTAATAAAATTTATTCCACACATAAATGGAAAAAAAATTGAGGGAACATTGGTCTCTGCCTATAACATGGGACATTTCCCAGTCAGCTCAGAATCAATGTAGGAGCCAAAAGTCAATATGTCACAATTTGGTCTTGCCCCTTCACTACAACTGTAGATTGTGATTGGAAAATGAGTCTGCCTTTTAACAGGGGGCTCTTCTCAGCTAGTATTGACTCAGCACTGAGTATCGGATCAGAACATTCTTGGGGTGCTGTTTTTTAAATCATGTCCATTTGTCCTTTCTACTTTACTTTCATCACACCTTTCTTCTGCATCATAGCACTGTCCTCTTCTTTCTCCTCCTCTTCCTTCTCTCTCTCTTCTCCTCACTGACATCTTTCTCCTTTCTGGTTAATCTCCCCTCTCTATGCCTGGAGAGGGGTAAGGATCTTGCACAAAAGGGGGGGGGTGCACAAAACGGAAGCAGCTACACTGCTTCTTTTGCACAAAAAGCATTGGCAGAAAATATGCTAATGACATCGTGACTCATGCTAACGAGTCTGTCATTACCATACGCTCTGCCGCAAAAACTTGGGGTATGTCTACACTACCACCCTAGTTCGAACTAGGGTGGTTAATGTAGGCATTCGAAGTTGCAAATGAAGCCCGGGATTTAAATATCCCGGGCATCATTTGCATCTTGCCGGGCGGGCGCCATTTTTAAATGCCCTTAGTTCGAACTCCGTGCCCGCGGCTACACGCGGCACGGAGTAGGTAGTTCGAATTAGGTTCTCTAATTCGAACTACCGGTACACCTCGTTCCACGAGGAGTAACGGTAGTTCGAATTAGAGAACCTAATTCGAACTACCTACTCCGTGCCGCGTGTAGCCGCGGGCACGGAGTTCGAACTAAGGGCATTTAAAAATGGCGCCCGCCCGGCAAGATGCAAATGAAGCCCGGGATATTTAAATCCCGGGCTTCATTTGCAACTTCGAATGCCTACATTAACCACCCTAGTTCGAACTAGGGTGGCAGTGCAGACATACCCTTGTAGTGTAGACAAAGCCTCTTTCTTCTCCTTTCCAAACTAAACAAGTCCAATTCTTTCAATCTAACCTTATAGCTTGTTGTTCTTCTCTGGACTTTCTCCAATTTCTCCACATCTTTCTTGAAATGTGATGCCTGGACCTGGACACAATACTCCAACTGAGGCCTAACCAGCGCAGAGCAGAGCGGAAGAATGACTTCTTGTGTCTTGCTCACAACACGCCTGTTAATGCATCCCACAATCATGTTTGCTACAGTGTCACACTGTTGACTCACATTTAACTTACGGTCCACTATGACCCCTAGATACCTTTCTGCAGTACTCCTTCCTAGACAATCACTTCCCATTCGTTATGTGTGAAACAGATTGTTTCTTCCTAAGTGGAATACTTTGCTTTTGTCCTTATTAAACTTCATCCTATTTACCTCAACTATTTCTCCAGTTTGTTCAGATCATTTTGAATTATGACCCTATCCTCCAAAGCAGTTGCAACCCCTCCCAGCTTGGTATCATCTGCAAACTTAATAAACATACTCTGTATGCCATGGGTGGGCAAATTCCGGCCAGTGGGCCTGATCCAATCCACAGGGTTAGTCCCTGACGGGCCCCCACCTTCATGTTTACCAGCATCTCTGCAGGTATCGGAGGATCACAGCTCTGGTTGGCCGTGAATTGCCATTCGCAGCAAATGCAAGCATCATTATCTTTCCTGGCATAAAAGTTAAACTGACTAGCCTGTAAGGGTATGTCTACTCTACAAAGTTAATTCGAACTAACAGCCGTTAGTTCAAATTAACTTTCATAGGCGCTACACATGCAAACTGCTAGTTCGAACTTAATTCAAACTAGCGGAGCGCTTAATTCGAACTAGGTAAACCTCATTCTACGAGGACTAACGCCTTTGAATTAAGTAGTTTGAATTAAGGGCTGTGTAGCCACTTAATTTGAACTAGTTGGAGGCTAGCTCTTCCCAGCTTGCCCTGGTGGCCACTCTGGGCCAAGCCAGGGAAACTCTTCTGCCCCCCTCCCGGCCCCTTAAAGGGGCACAGTCTGGCTACAGTGCCCTTGTCAGGTGCAAGCCTGCTAGCACCCAGCCAGCAGACCCTGCACCTGGCACGGCATGAGCCAGCCACCCGCTGCCACCCAGCCCTCCACCTCTTCCCAGGACCAGGCTGGTGGCTCCCAGGAGCCTGCCCGGGGCTGCAAGAGGCGGGTGCCCGCCTGGTCTAGTGTGGAGATCGTGGGCCTCATCGAGGTTTAGGGGGAGACCTCCAACATCCACGACCTCCTCACTAGGCACAGGAATGAGGCCATCTAGGGCAGGATAGCTGCCAGCCTGGCCAACAAAGGCCACATGCGAATCCGGGAGCAGGTCTGCATGAAAATCAAGTTGGTCCAGTGAGACCCCCAACCCTGAGCCCTGAGCTTAGAACATAAGAACATAAGAACGGCCGTTCTGGGTCAGACCAAAGGTCCATCTAGCACAGTAGCCTGTCTGCCGACAGCGGCCAACACCAGGTACCCCGGAGGGGATGGACCGAAGACAATGACCAAGCCATTTGTCTCGTGCCATCCATCTCCAGCCTTCCACAAACAGAGGCCAGGGACACCGTTCCTACCCCCTGGCTAATAGCACTCCATGGACCCAACCTCCATGACTTTAACTTCTCTTTAAACGCTGTTCTAGTTCTTGCCTTCACAGCCTCCTGTGGCAAGGAGTTCCACAGGTTGACTATTTGCTTTGTGAAGAAGAACTTTCTTTTATTAGCTTGAAGCCTGCTACCCATTCATTTCATTTGGTGTCCTCTAGTCCTTATATTATGGGAACTAATGAAGAACTTTTCTTTATGCACCCTCTCCACACCACTCATGCTTTTATAGACCTCTATCATATTCCCCCTCAGTCTCCTCTTTTCTAAGCTGAAAAGTCCCAGTCTCTTTAGCCTCTCTTCATATGGGACCTGTTCCAAACCCCTAATCATTTTAGTTGCCCTTTTCTGAACGCTTTCCAAGGCTAAAATATCTTTTTTGAGGTGAGGAGACCACATCTCTACACAATACTGAAGATATGGCGTACCATAGTTTTAGACTTCCCCTCCTCCTTCTTCCCCTGGCTTCCCCCTTCCAGCTCCCTCCTCCCAGGTTTCCACCTCCCCTCTCCCACCCTCTCTCTTCCCCTCTCCCACCTCCTTTTCCCAGTCTCCCCAGAGGTTAATACCCCCACCCCCAGTTTTGTTCAATAAAGAGAGTTTCTATTTTTGAACACGTGTCCTTTATTTTTTACATCAGGAAGGGGGGCTAGGGAGGGGTAAGTGGAAGGAGATGAAGGAGGAATGGGGCACGAGCCCCCGATGGGAGGACTGGGGTGGCTCTGCTGGCTCCTCAGGGTGGAAGCTCTCCTGCAGGGCCTCCTGGATCCTGACAGCCCCCCGATTGACACCCCCGGATGGCAGCCTGCAGCAAGTGCAGCCGGGCTGATGGCCGAGTGCTCTGATGTGCCGAGTGTGGGCACTCAGGGCACTCCAAGACAGGACTGCTTTGCTGTCCCTCATCAAGGTAGACAAGCAAGCGGGGAACCCTGAGAACTATCTGTCTGGGGTGGGGGTCGGGTCCCTTTAAGCACAGCCCTCAGCTAGCCTGAGGCAGCAGCTCCACACTCTAAGTCCTGGTTCTGGCCAGCCTTAACTTCGGTTCAGGGTCCACTCAATGTGGGCATGCTTGTTCGAATTAGCAAAACGCTAATTCGAATTAGTTTTTAGGTTTAGATGCACTAGTTCGAATTAGCTTAATTCGAATTAACTAATTCGAATTAACTTAGTTCGAATTAGTGCTGTAGTGTAGACATACCCTAATTTCCAAGGTTGTTCTTATTTCCCTTTTTATAGATGGGCACTATATTTGCCCTTTTCCAGTCTTCTGGAATCTCTCCTGCCTTCCATGATTTTTCAAAGATGATAGCTAACGGCTCAGATAACTCCTCTATCAGCTTCTTGAGTACTCTAGGATGCATTTCATCAGGCCCTGGTGACTTGCAGACATCTAACTTTTCTAAGTAATTTTTAACTTGTTATTTTTTAAAATTTTATCTTCTAAACCTACCTCATTTCCATTAGCATTCACTATGTTAGGCATTCCTTCATCTTCAGACTTCTTGGTGAAGCACCTCTTCCACTTCCAGGTTTCCTGTTATTGTTTCTCCCTCTTCACTGAGCAATGGGCGCACCCTGTCCTTGGTCTTCCTCTTGTTCTAATATAGTTATAGAATGTATTCTTGTTGCCTTTTATGTCTCTAGCTAGGTTGAGCTCATTTTGTGGCTTTGCCTTTCTAATCTTGCCCCTGCATACCTGTATTGTTTGCTGATATTCATCCTTTGTATTATGACCTAGTTTCCACTTGTTATAGGATTCCTTTTTGATTTTTACATTATGCCGAAATAATTTGTTTAAATGAAATAGTCACTTAAAAGAAAAAGCCAAAATTGCTCCATGAGAAGAATGCACACACATTGACCACACTTCAGGCTATATTACACATATTATCTCCACCATCATTGGCTCCTGTGCAAGACTATTGCCACTCAACAAATGTAACCACAGGTTACTCCAAAAAAGGAGCTCAAATTATAATCTTCATTCACCCCACAAGTTAAAAATAAAATAAACAGTCCTCAAAGCCTTCCATTTTTGAAGTCTGTAACTTTCCTCTCCTCTCTTTTTCCTCTAGAAGAATTGTTTGGTATTCAGTAATCTATCAATTACTTCTCTGATCATCCTTGGAATAAATGCTTCTTAGTCCAAGGACTGCAAGAAAGTGGTGGTTTGTTCATGATCTATAAGGGAGGGAAGTCTTTCTTTATTATAGAATTATAGATATATCAGAGTCAAAGTGTAACTCTTCCAAGATATTAGTAGTTTCTACAGTTTGGGCTAAGGGAAACTTTAAGTATGTTTTTGTTAATAATATTTAAGTATGTTTAATTTTTGGGAAAGTTCAGAGTCAGATCCAAACTTTCTTCTCAAGAAATATCTCTATTGCACACAGAAAAGTGATTTAATTGTTTGAAATTATTTGGCAGGTTATAGTCTGCTTCTAGTTAAAAACTCCTCAGAGGAAGAAGAGGTGTGTATGTTTCTGTGAGAGGTGGGGGGAATGGAGGGAAGCATATGGAAAAGAATGGGGTCCAAAAGCAGGAGCATGAGCAACAGAGAGCTCTCTTTACCAGATGAAAGTAGGGCATTTCAAACTAATTCAATATTATTTTCTGATACAGCAGGTTTTATCTGATAACTGAACACTTGGATGAGATTAATTCGTGATTCGTGAGCCCCATATATGCCTATTTACCATCCAAGATAAAGTCATTATAGATCATTAAAGTCATTATCCTTAGAGTTTTCAGCCAGACTTAGCTTGTAGGTTCTACTTTCTTACAACATGTTGCCTATTGACATTACATGTACTGAAGTATACACTAGAATTTTCTGCAGTTCTTTCTTTCTTTCTCTTTCCCAAGGGTCTAATGATCATTATTTATGATTGTGATTATTGCACGCTATTTAGGGAAATCTTTATTTAAGAGGTGGGTTTTCTATTGTACTTTGAAGGCAGTGAGTGTATGTCTACACTGTATTTGCACTTCTGCTTGATTCTATACTCTCTTGCTGATATAACTAAGTGTGAGGGGTTTCATAATGGCAGTCTTGTCATTAATTAATTAATCAGAAGCAACTAATTAGCTATCACACTGTTTAGTCAAAAGGCATATCTCTGATCTGCTATCTGCTACCAATATTACAGATTACTACATGATTACAATAGGAATTCCCAGTACTGAGTGCCACATGAGGTTTGACCCACAGATTTTAAAAGCATAATAAAATTAAAAACAAAGTGGTAGTGCCATCTAAACTGTCAGACTAAATTAAATGCACATATTTGGCCCTTCCTTGATAGGTAAACAAGTATTTTGTGAATGAGCCAATAGTACATCAGCATTAACATTGTTCATTATGTCTCTCTCAAGAAGAGGGAAAGATGATAAAAAGTGAGTTTTCAAAGGGGGGAAGTAGTGTCACTGTCACTAACATGAAA
Organism: Pelochelys cantorii; assembly: GCA_032595735.1. Classification (NCBI taxonomy): domain Eukaryota; kingdom Metazoa; phylum Chordata; order Testudines; family Trionychidae; genus Pelochelys; species Pelochelys cantorii. Next base: position 93,880,558 of record CM064326.1, read on the forward strand.
ATCAAAGTAATGCAGCGAAAGCTGATGTGATGATTGTGCAGATCAAGGGCTATTTGAAGTAAAGTGAACTGCTGTGCTTCAGTGAGGATGGCCAGCCATCTGCCACTAAATGGAAAATATTTTTAGTAGTATAGAGAAGAGTAAAAAATGAATGGGTCTTACATTATGAAAGAGTCTCGGCTACCGTGTTAGACTCTGTAGGCTGCTTTCATCAAAGAGATGATTTCTTCTTGATTGCTACTAATTGTGTCCATTGCTACAAATTTAAAGTTGATAATAGAGCACTCTGTAGAAGTCTAATTAAATATTTATAAATAGTACTGAGTGAATAATTGATTTTTTTCAGTTGGGGAACTGAAAAAGAAAAAAAGGTGCATTTTTTATTGTCGAAATAAACAAAAAATGACAAGACTATCATTACGAAACCCCTAACTCTTAGTTATATTAGCAAGAGAGTATAGAATCTAGCAGAGGTGCAGATGCAGGCTGTCCTGATAAGGTATACAAGTATGCATTTTTACTTTTGAATTACAGTATTTTTTTTAATATAGTTATATTGGTCCATGGAAAGGGAGGTGGGACTGAACAAGGGTGAAATGCATGACATCATCTACCATTTCACATGTTAATTTGATCTTATCTTTCCTTTGCCTTTAGTAATATGAACAGAGGTACATGAAGGTTGTGAAGACAAAGATTATGTTCTTTTACTGCTTTTCCTTTGCTACAGTTGAGAACATCCAAATAATTGTCAATTATTTTTTCCATTATGCTAATGAGTTTTGGAGAACATGCAGTACTACTCTGGAAGATGTAGGCAGACCAGAGACACCAGCTTTGTGGGTTTTTTATAACAATCATCTATAAGGCATATACCCCCTCTCTTTGTCTTATGACAGCAGAGATGTTAACAGACCACTCTACCTTGAATGGTCCTTTTACTTAAGGTAAACAATCTGTTCCACCTTGCATTTTGCTGTCATACCTTTTTGTGTGGCTTGCCTGCTGCCCAAAACTTGCCTCTGCCACCAACAGAAATTGTCCCAATTAAAGTTGTAATCTCACTCACCTTGCCTACTCTGGGAGATGTCTTTTTTTAATATGACGATGAATATATATATATTCTCTTTTACTACGTGCACCAACATAATATTCATAAAACTGTAGTAAGAAAGCTTCAACAAAATTTATATTAGTGGGTGGATAAAATGATATTTCACTTAAGGTTTATATACCCAAGAGGAACATGCATTCTTGTATGTACATTTAGTTGAAGTAATGCTAAGGAAAATACTAACAAATATACAAAATACTTAGCATAAATACAAGAAGCATATTGCACCATGATGCATAGCCCAAATAAATAGGTTGTGAGCTAGAAATGTTTTCAGGGTTCAGAAAATCAATGTATTGGGGGATTAATTTTGAAATTCATGTAGTTCTGGAACTGTTCTTGCTCCCTTTGGCCTCTTCTCCTCTCTCCTCCAAAACTCTAAGCTGAAGTATAAAGACTTTCTTTGGAAAGTATATGAGGGGAGGGTGGAGGGTTGAGTGCACAAATGCATGTAACATCCTTTTCTCCCATAGTGCACAAATACATCATTTAACTAAGGCTAAATACTACAGCTTACATCGGCATAATTTACATCACTCAGAGGTATATATAAATCACTCCTCTAAGCAACATAGGAAAAGCTCTCTCACTATCATAATTACTGTCTCTCAATGCTTCCGTGTAAACAAGCCATAAGAAGCAGACATCCCATGCACCTATAGGGATATGTGTACAAAGTTCTTTCCTCCCATTTGATAGAACAGATTAAAGCTAGATACCCCACTATAGAAAGGATGTGGACGCATTGGAGAGGGTAAAGCGGAGGGCAACCAAAATGACTGGGGGCTGGAGCACCTGGCCTATGGGGAGAGGCAGAGGGATTTGGGTTTGTTTAGTCTGCAGAAGAGAAGAGTGAGGGGGGATTTGATAGCAGCCTTCAACTTCCTGAAGGGAGGTTCCAAAGAGGATGGAGAAAGGCTGTTCACAGTAGTGACGATGGCAGAACAAGGAGCAATGGGCTCAAATTACAGTGGGGAGGTCTAGGTTGAAGAATAGGAAAAACTATTTCACTAGGAGGGTGGTGAAGCACTGGAATGGGTTACCTAGGGAGGTGGTGGAATCTCCATCCCTAGAGGTTTTTAAGTCTCAGCTTGACAAAGCCCTGGCTGAGCTGATTTAGTTGGAACTGGTCCTGCCTTGGGCAGGGGGCTGGACTTGATGACCTCCTGAGGTCTCTTCCAGCTCTATGATTCTATGATTCTATACCCAGATTCATGTCCTCAGAGAACGATGTACACATGCTGAGAATTTGACCTCCATCCTCAATAACAGATTGAACATAAACTTAAAACTGACACCTCTATATCAGTACTATTATGCCCCCTCCCCCATCGCAATAGTATCTGAGGCAGGAGGGTGTTATTAACTCCATTTTACACATGGGCATTCAGAGACTGAAGGAGATGCTCAAAGTCACACAGGAGAGCAGAGAATAGAAAGCTACTTTCCTGAATGTTAGGCACTTGCCAGAGTCACTGGATTTCCAGCCCTGCATTTGCTAGCTACTGTTTCCTAGCATCAAAGGTTTTTGGACTTTTCCTACCAATTGTTACCTTTCTACAATTGTATTAATAATTTTGCCTTATTTTCAAAATAGCACTTAAAAAAGATGAATACTGGTTATTTGAATCTTAGGACCTTCTATTTTAACAGGAATAAAAAATGTTTTAACCTTGAGAAAACAATGATTTAAATGATTATTACATTGTTGTAACCTCCCTTTCAGATGACAAACAATATTGATTCTTACATTTTCATTATTTAAAAGTTGGCTAGTCTGTTTTTGTTGGGAGGATTGATCCAAGTTTCCAGTAACTGAAGCTGTTTCTACTTTTACATACTCAAAATTGACATTGTGAAAGAATGTTGCAATATGATTAATTTGGTAATACCCCATTTACATGCATCAGTTTTTCATAGCACACTTGTATGGGGAGTTGTTGAGATTTTATCCATAGAGTCATTTCACTTTTGCATTCACAGGATCTGATTGATTGTTGCCATACACACCGTAAAGTCATTTACACCAGTACAAAGAGCTATCAGATCTGAATGGTAGTATGTTTACCTCAATTTGCACTGATGTAAATGATTACCCAAGGTGCGTGGACCTAAAGAAAAAGCAAGAGATGTTTCACCACCTGCAACATTACTGAACATGAAATGCCACACAATACATTTTGAGATTATTGGGCCAGAATCTTATTTCCTATAAACCAATATATCCTGACTTATAATAGATTTATATTTAGAACTCCATGGGGGTTTGAGAATAATTAATATCTCCTCAAACTCTGCCCTAGTAACCTACTCTTTTCTCTGTTCTCCCGCCCCACCACCACCACCACCACCTTGTCTTGACCCTCCCCTCAAAATACCGAAAACATATATTTCCATATTCAGAAAGAGCTTTCCTCAGGATCCAAGGAAATACTGTAATAATATTGGGGCAATGGATTCCCTCTGCCATAGTGTAGCAACATACATTTACCCAGACTTGTTCTAAAAACTCTGAAATAAAACTTATAGATCACTGGATAATTTTTCATTATACATTTATCAAATTATACATTTTAGATCAAAATACTAATCTAAACCTCCTTGAAAATATTCAGATCTACAGCTTTGAATTGGCTAATTGTATGGAAATAGGCCAATTGAAGTTCATATCTAGATTGGAACTTCCACAAAGTTCAGAAATATCCAGCTGATATTTCTTTTAATAGATTTTATATATTCAGAAGAAAAATCAGAAAAAAGTAAGATGATAATTTTGGTGAGACAAGCTACATAATTCTGTAATATTTCAGATAGACAACACTGCTTGCTTTAAAAAATAATTACACCATAAAAATCATCTTTTGCTAAGTACATCCTTTCACATTTGAAGTTGAGAATATACAGTGTTAGTGAAGAAACAGCATCAGGGATTTGAGACTGAAAAGGCTGGATGCTAATGATAGTTAATTTTAACAACCACACGGCCAAAAGGGGTATGACTTCAAACTGCTTGGTGATTCAATTAAAATTTGTGAGTCACCTGATATAGAACAGGTTGGATCTCCCTTGTCCGGCACCCGGGGGACCTGAGATGTCCTGGACCAGGAGTTTGCCAGCCAGGGTAGGTCAATGCTCCACTGCTGGCTGTCCTGCTGCCAGCTCCTGTCTCTGGGGGTGTGCCTTTGTCGACAAAACTATACCTGCGTCTACACTACTGCTGCATTCTGTCGACAGTAAGTCGACAGAACGCGGCAGTTTTGTTGACAGCGGTAAACCTCATTTTACGAGGAAGAATGCCTTTGTCGACAGAGATCTGTCGACAAAAGGTGTGTGTGGATGCAGGGAGCCAGTTCTGTCGACAAAAAAGGCCTCCAGGAAGAAGCCCTGGTGGACAGTCTAGCCTTTACATGTACAGCACCTCTGTGGTTCCTGTCCACAACCTCTTAAAGGCACAGGCACCCAGACAGGCCTTGCTATCCGGCAGCTAGCCAGAGCACCCGTGACAGCCATGTCCCAGCCTCAGGGCTCCTCTGGACCTTCTCAGGACAGAGACGAGGACCCACCCAGAGGCACCAAAAGGCAGGCACCAGCCTGGTCAGTCCAGAAATCCAAAACCTCCTGGAGCTCTGGTCCCAGGAAGAAGCCCTGCAGGCCCTGCAGACATGCCGCAGGAATGCGGACATCTATGAGTGCCTGGCCCAGGGACTGGCGACCAAAGGGCATCACTCCTGAACCATGGCACAAGTCAGGGCCAAGGTAAAGAAGCTGCAGCACGGATATGAGAGGGCCTGGGACCAGAGCTCCCGCTCCGGGGCAGCCCCCGAGACCTGCCCTTACTAAGAGGAGTTGGAGCAGATCCTGGGTGGTGGGGAAGCCCAGACTCCACTGCGTGTGGTGGAGTCCGGGTTACCCCACCACATCGTGGACCGACCCCTCCTGAGGGAGGAAGACTAGGCAGGAGAGCTGCACCAGGAGGAGGAGGAAGAGGAGGCAGCAGGGACCCAGACTCCAGAGGCCTCCCAGTCATCCGTAGACATCGGAGAGGGAACATCAGGTGAGGGGTCACCTCACATGGGCGGGTTGGCAGTGTGGGGGGCCAGCTAGTGCCATTGCCACTGTGGGGCCCCTGTGAGGCTTTCAAGCCGCTGTCCAAGTCACACGCGGTGTCACATGTAACACCCCTGAGTCTCCTGTCCAAAGGAGAGCCCCTGAGAGACACGGCATGCCCTCGGGGACAGCAGGGGTGCACACAGACATTGATTGTCTCCTCTTCTTTTACTCCACAGCCGGACCCTCTACCCAACAGGGGAGCACCACGCCCGCCCCACCACCATCCCAGACCCGTGGCACCTGCAGGCACTGGCATGTGTACACGGACCTACTGAGGGAGCATGTAGTGGTCCTGCATGACCTCAACAGGACCCTCCAGCAGAGGACGGAGGCAGAGGCAGAGTGGTGCATCAGGCTGCTGGACGAGCTGGTCCAGCAGCGCACTGACATCTGTGCTACAATGCGGGAAGTCTTCGCCTTGCCTGCCTCTGTGACGGGCACCGCTCCTCCTGCACACCAGGCCCCTGTTCCCCCTGCTCCTCCAGCCCCCCCTGCTCCTCCAGCCTCGTCTTCCCTCCCTGCCCCCCCTGCTTCTCCAGCCCCCCCTGCTCCTCCAGCCCCCTCTTCCCCCCAGCCCCTCTTGCTCCCGAGCCCTCACAGGCCCAACAGCTGCCCCCCACCTCCTGCTGAGGCCAGAACTGGCTCTCTCTCCACCTGATCCCAAGGCCATGGTGATGCCAGGATGCAGGAAGGTGGCAGGACCCTGCGATCAGGGAAGCAGCAGCCCTCTTGAGCCCCCTCCCCCCTCCAGGTTTTCAGTCCCCCTCCCCGCTCCAGGTTTTCAGTTCCCTACCACCCCAGTTAAAGGACATTTCACTTATGTTACAAAATTTTTATTTTTGACTGACAGATTTACTTTGTGGATAAACAGGTGAACAGTTAAAAGAGAAAGTTTTGTTAAACAGTTCACACATTTTCTTTACTGCTAGTGTTTCTAATAAAGCAAATTTCTGTTTACAAAGAAAAGTGCATCTTATATGTGTTCTTAATGGGAAGAGAGTGAGGATTGTGGAGGGAACGGTAGGGTGGGCCAGGCCAACCCCCCCATGGGGGAGGCCCTGGGGAGGGTCAGTGGGCTCCTTCTGAGAATCTCTCCTTCATGCCTCTCAGATTTGGACACCAGCCTGGTGAGCCTGGTGGATGGCAGCCATCCGGGGCTGCTGAAATTGCCTCTCCTCACCATCAGAACCTGTCCCCCACCCCGGCAGGAAGGCCTCCCCTTTCCTCTCCACCAGGTTCTGGAGGGCACAACATGTGGCCACCACCTCCAGGATGTTGCGTTCGCCCATCTCCAGGTGTGTGAGGAGGCAACGGAACCTCCCTTTCAGACGACCGAAGGCGCATTCCACCTGGATGTGAGCCTGGCTAAGATGTGTGTTGAAAAGCTCCTTGCTCGCATCCAGGTGGCCGGTGTAGGGCTTCATGAGCCACGGCATCAGGGGGTAGACTGCCTTGGCCACTATGCACACCGGCATCTGCACATCCCCGAGCGCGAGGTGCCGCTGGGGGAAAAATGTTCCTGCCTGCAACCTGAGGTACAGGTAGGAGTTCCTGAATATACGGGCATCATGTGCCTGCCCCGACCACCCGACACAAATGTCTGGAAAGTGTCCCCGGTGGTCGACCAGGGCCTGCAGCACCATGGAATAGTAGCCCTTCCTCTTTATAAACTGGCTGCTCTATGGGGCAGTGTGCGGATTGCGATGTGTCAAGGGCTTCTCCTCAGTTCAGGAATCCAAGGGTGGCAAACCCGGCAATGATGTTGTCCAGGTCCCCGAGTCAGATGAGCCTCTTCAGCAGCTCCGCATTGATGGCCCTCACCACCTGCAGCACGAGACAAATAGACAGAAGCCAGGGCATTAGATAGGTTACCTAAGCGCTTGACAGGAGAAACCTCCCTCCACCCCAACCCACCCGTTCCCTTGTCAGGATGCCCTCCTCCCCCGCATCAGTGCAGGGGTGGCCGAGGAGCGGCCTCCGAATGCCACTCCATCCCCCACTCCCTCTTGCCCTTGCCTGGCACTCCCGCTTTCTCAACCCCCCCACTCAGCAGGGCCTGTCCCCCCAAAGTGACTTACCTCCATCAAGACGGCCCTGACGGTAGACCTCCCCACGCCAAACTGGTGTCCTATGGAGCGGTAGCTGTCGGGGTGGGCAGCTTCCACAGGGCGATTGCGACCCACTTCTGCAGAGGGATGGTGGGCCTCAGGTGGGTGTCCTGGTGTTCCAGAGCACGGGCAAGCCAGGCACACAACTCCAGGAATGTGGCCTTCCGCATCCGGAACTTGCAGAGCCAGTGGTCGTCACCCCAGAGCTGCATGACAAGCCAGTCCCACCAGTCCGAACTCGTCTCATGCCTCCAAATCTGCCTGTCCCCAAAAAAGTTTGGGGGCAAGGACAGAGCTCCTGCATCTTGGAGGAGGTTCTCCTCGGTGAGGTCTGGGTCCATATGGGGCAGGAGATACATGACAGAGTCATGCAGATGCAGCAGAAGCTGCAGTATGGCGGTGTGGGGCCATCGCCTGCCCAGGGGCAGCTCAGGCTCCATGGGCAAATAAAAGGTGAAAAGCAGGAAAAAAAAACCAGAAAATAAACTGCTGTGGTATCCAAGGAAGCAGGGCAACCATAGCAAGAACTGCAGCAGCTTTGCTTTCCCTCTAGGAGGTAGGCAAGCCAGAAGCAGGAGCAGAGCAATGGCTGTCCAGGGGGATCCCATTAAGAACGCGTCTCTGCAAAGGGCAGGCAGCAGCATCTGGAAATAACCGCTGCCCCCACGCCCTGCCAGAAGCACTTCCAGGTGCCTTCTTTTTTCGACAGAGCGTCCAATAGTCTGGACGCTCTTTTTCGAAAAAGCGGATCGATTTTTCGATCTGCATAATGTCTTCTAGATGCTCTTTTTCAACGGAGGCTTTGTCAACAGATACTGCCGACAAAGCCTCTGTTGAAAAAGGCATGCAGTCTAGATGTAGACTGCAGATCTCAATGCTGGGGTTCCCCGCCCTGCCACTGCCCCACTAACTCTGGTTCAGCCTAGGGTCTCCACCCACTGTCACAAGCCCCATTCAGCCACATACCTCTGGGGCGGTTCCCCAGTACGCCACTGCTTGTGGTCTGGCTCCACTGCCCCTTGGGAATTCCCATTCAGGATCACCCAGCTGCCACCAAACCCACCCCGCAAGAGGGTTCCCGGGGTTTCCAGGCTGGGGTCAGCAAGCCAGCCCCGCTGACACTGAGGAGTCCCCTGCTGGGGCCGGGACTCCCAGCTGCCACCTGGCCCCTCTGCCAGGGTTTCCTGGCCAGCGCTCCCGGGCCACTGTGTGACCCCACTGGTTCTGGGGAGCTCTCAGGGTTCCCCAGCTGGGGCAGAGGCTCCCAGATGCCATCTGACCTATCTGACACCAGAATTCCACTGCCTATCTGCTGCTGGCCCAGCTGGGACTCCACAGACCCCGCTCTCCTGAGGCTCCTTAATCCAGTAATATCCGTGGCCTTGCAAGACCACAGATGTTGCTGGACCGGAGAGTCCTGGATTTGGGACGTTCAATCTATACAATGCCATGTGAAAACCTTTGATATGGCAGGCATAGCAACAACACTTGGTGATAGAACCACAACAAAATTATTTCAAGGGCATTATAGAAAGTGAAGACACACACACACATACAACAAACAGAAAACCAAACTCCATATGGGTATGTCTACATTTGCCCCCTAGTCCGAACTAGGGAGGCAAATGAAGCATACCGAAGCTGCTAATGAAGCATGGGATTTAAATATTCCGCGCTTGATTAGCATATTCACGGCCGGTCTCCATTTTAAAATGCCGGTAGCCTGACTTAACTCGCCGTGTGTAGACACGGTAGTCCGATCCAAAACCCTTCCCTTGAATTAACTGTTACTCCTTTTTGATTAGGGGGCAAGTGTAGACATACCCTATGACTGTAAGTACTATGGAATCAAAAAATTAACTAAACTAATGTGCGGATGTTTTTGGTAGGAAGTATAGCATGGGAATCATTTTGCAAAAGCATGCTGTATTAGAAGAAAGAACAAGAGAAGGAGAAATAACTATATTGAGAAGACATAATAGCTTAGATGACCACATAGCTTTGCTAATTGTTTTCTTTTCATTTGAGTCCCACATAGAATATGTCATTTACTTTAAAATCTGAAGCCAAATAGTTTTATATGAAAGTTCTATTAATGGCTATTTTTCTTGATGAAATAAACAAACCAAGACATTCTGTGCAAAGGTGTGGTTTTTTTTAATGTACATTTAAGCTTCCCTAATATTTTACTTTTGAATTATGTTGCATGTTCTTCAGGAATCTAGTTTCTTTCTACAGTCCTTATGTATGGCTATGCAGGAATCAGGAGCCATGACTGCAGAATATTTCTAGATCAAAGTTAAGTCAGATTACCATGGCGAAGCGGCAGGATGGGTGTTGGTACTAGTTAGTTGTACCCATCTAGGAGGGACCATGGGTATATACTTCAGAAGCATTGTAGATGTATCCTGAGGAACAATGCACAGTATGGCTATGTCTACACTTCCAGAGGTATCCCGGAAAAGCTCTGTCGCATCCAAGGAATGCGTCTGCTTTTCTGAAAAAAAATTTGGAAAAGCAGATGCTTTTTTCAGCACCCCTGTAAACTTTGTTCTACAAGGAAGAAGAGATGTTCCAAAAGAGGGGTTTTTCCTAACATTTAGCCCTGTGTAGATGGGGAAAATGTTGGAAAAGCCTCGTTCGGAAGAAAAGCGGAAAAAGATTCGCAAATTGTGATTCACAATTTGTGTATCTTTTTACAACTTTCTTTGTAGTGCAGACATAGCCTATCTGTGTTTATGAAAATAATTTATATGACGATATAAGCGCATATTTCTAAATACAACTACAAATGTGACAGAGTAAAATAATCAGCAGTAAAACTAGAGGTGTAAGTTCCAATTTGAGCAGATATAGCCATGGTAGCTCTGACTGAGCAATCATACTAAAATAGCAGTGCTTCTGCATCTGCATGGGCAGCAGGATGAGCTAGCTGTCTCAAGTACATACATAGGGTTTCAGATGGATTGTACACAGGGCGGTTAGTTATTCCTGTGGCCTATGCTACACTAGTGAACCACAACTAACGGAGGCATGTCTACCTCAGCTGGATGTCACGTCCAGCTCTATCCATAGAGAATACAGCTATGTGTTACTACAGATTGTTCAAGAGTTTACAAAGCTATTAACTGTTTCATCAACTACATCTGTGTATTGCTAACGATACTTCACATATGCTAATACCATTGAATACAATACAATAATTAGCAGTTAAAACAGTTCAATTATAATTCATCTTCAGGTGAAAAGTTACAGATTACTCGTTTAACTTAGGAGGTGAAGTGGCAAAAGGGACATGTGAAATGGCAAACCACAACCATTGGGAGGTACAGGGGCCAATGCCTGTGGATAGTCAATGTTAGCAAAATGTCTTGCAGCCCACAATCAGATTACCCTGATGAGTTGCATGTGGCCCCTGAGCCACAGGTTGCGCACCACCGGTGTAATGTGTTATTGAAGACATGGTCTGGAATCTTTATGAGTGAAGACACAGAGGGTTAGATTTTTTTCTCGGACTTTTGATTGCCTGAGGGACTTTTCTGTTACTAACATAATATTTTGTTAGTAATTTTATGTCTTAGTTCAGGGTGGGGAAAACTATGGCTTGTGGACTGAATCTGGCCCCAGCTTGCCTTGATTGGGCACATGAGGCTTGGGGCGTCCCGCTCACCCCTTACACTAGCACAAGCTGCCACTGTCAAACCACGTGGAGGGGGGCACTGTGGCTGGAGTGCCAGCTCCACGCTATAGAAGGAGGAAGCCCTGAGCCTTGTCTGATCAAGGCAAGCCAGGACCAGATCCAGCCTGTGGAACAGGGAGGAGGAAGTGGCTATGTATTTTTCAGGGAAGCACTCCCTTCAATCCACTGAACCCCTCATTTTTGGCTCCACCCCAGAGCATACTTAGGCACCCAACTGGTTTTTCTGTGGATAAGTGGACCATGACCCAAAAAAGTTCCCAAACACAAATGTTCCCAAACAGAAGCACCGAAGATCAACATACCCATGCAATGGCATACAAAAAAGTTACTTTGAGACACATATATGTCCTGCACATGCACCCTTCCCATTAAAAAAAAAAAACCTGCTGTGTAAAATATACAAAAACTAAATTGCACTTATTTTCAGCTAACAAGCTATAAGAACTGGAAGTCATCATATTTTTGGTGGTGTTATAAGTTTGTGTTGTTTTTCACTGTTCTTACCACAAACTATTCCCATTTTTCTATCTTACACAGTAACTCTTCTTATAATTAAATGTAGAAACAAATAACTTACTGTGATTTTATGAAAAGGGATCTCAAGGAACTTACAAATACTTTTTTCCCCCACTTAACAAGACTGCATGTCCTCATACGTCAATCTCTTATCCATCAATCTGTTTTTGATATTTGCTGTGGGCTACTTAGTACTAATGCTCACAACATTTTAAGATTTTTTAGGGACTGGGAGCAAGAAAGGACATCAAATGAGAGAGGACTCAGGGTTGAGTGCACTGAAAAAAACCCAAAACAAAACAGGAGTCTCCACAAGGGGCCCTTCAAATGAAAGCAAGTAAGGGTTGGAAGTCTCTCTCAGTTCACAGAAGACTGAGTTTAGACATTCCTAGTATCATAAGGAGCAGCAGATGATTATTAATATGGAAATTTCCAGGGTGAGAGAAGCATCTAGAGTAAAACGTCTGTTAAATGAATTTTCAGGCTCTATGCTATCTTTCCAAAATGCTAAAAATAAAATCTAACACAAATATGTAGAAAAGAAAGACATAATGTGATCTGGCACATATTGATCTGATCGGTAAAGGAGTTGTGTAATTATAATGTGTATTTACTGGAAGATAGTTATATTATAGGTTGATTGTCAGCAGCTTTCGTCCAAGGTCTTTACAGGAATACAGCAGCAATTGGCTTTGTTTTTATCAGTCTGAAAGAACATTTTAAAGAGCATCAATGTCAATAGAATAATCTATGTGTTAGCAACTTTGGTAGATGAAAAGGTGTTGAAAGTAATGAGCAGCTGGCATTTATTCATTTTTCAGGTGGTAATTAATTATAAATCACAGTTGGGTAGAATACAGAAGCAAGATGAAAACAGTTCATCTATTTCTTTCAGAACTGTAAGACACATTGCTGTATATTCCAATCAGCTATCAAAAAGATATCAAGACTTGTATATACAGTATCCCCCGTTTGTCTCTCACTGTAAACAGGGGTCAAAATAATTCCAAGGATTTACAAATATGCTGGGGTCCTTTGCAAGATGGCGGGGAGGGGAGAGTGTTGCACAGAAGAGGTGGGGCAGGAGGGCTGACTACTCAACCCAGCTCTTCATGGCTGCCACTGCTGCAGTGGCCAGGGAATGCACGGATGCAGCAGCAGGAGTCCTGGGCCTTTTTACATTGCCAGGCCCCAGGCCAGCTGCTTCTTTTTCTCTTCCCCCTTTTCCCCCCAGTTGGTGACACTGCTGGCAGGGTCAAACAGCACTGCTGCAGGAGGGTCCCCTTAAAGCACTTCTTCCGCAGCGTTTTGAAGCTGGCCCTATAGGAGCCAATACTAGAGGCTGGTTCTTATCAGCTTGTTGTATTGGCCCATAGTGGCCCACTTTTACCTCTTAGTGTAAAGGACAGGTAGAAAATGAAACAAATTTTATAAGAAACAATTTGAAATAGTGCTTTGGAAAGCAAAGGTTTAGAGCCTTAGAAAATAAAGAAAATTATAAGGGAGCAAGAAATTACTTTTATCTATTCATTAAAGTGAAGGTTCCTAAACTTGAGCCTTTAGACTCAAAAACTTGGGTCTTGCTTTAGAAGAGAAGGAAGAATAACATACATGAGGAAGGAAGAGGACCTTCCAGAGCCATCAGAGATGAAAAGACAGATTGTAAAGCCAGAAAAATACTCCCAAATAATAAAGGACATAAAACAGTCCCATAATAATTCTGAGGGCAGTTTTTTAAAAATCCAGTTTTGGTTTGAAAATATTCATTTGTGGAGAATCCACCATGACACTTTGTAAATTGTTCCAAGGGTTAATTACCTTATTTCCAGTCTGAATTTGTCTAGCTTCAATATCTAGCTATAGGCTAGTGTTAGACCTTTCTCTGCTCATTTGAAAAGTCCATAATTAAATAATTGTTCCCCATGTAAGTAGATATAGACTGTAGTCATGCTGACCCTTTGCCTTCTCTTTAAGCTAAATAGATTGAGCTCCTGACATTTATCACTGTAAGGCATACATTTTATTATGTCCATCATTCTCGTGGCTTTCCTTTTAACCTTCTCCAATTTACCAACATTCTTCTACAACTAAGAGCATCAGAATAGATTTCTCCTTGTGTCCTTTTGGTTCTCTTATCTCTTTTCTTCAATTCTTAAATCATGTTTTATATTTGTTGCTCTCAACTTCCTCTCTCTTTCTTGTGTTATATAATATTTATTTTTATTTATTCTTTTTTTACAACTGCCTTCACTTCCTTAGTATTTGAGATACAGGGGAAAACCTGAAGAAGGTTTCACAAACAGTGCAGACACACTAAAATTAGTAAAACTGGTCAGATTTCTGAAGAAAAGAAGTAATTTTAAAATTCACAATACACCTTAGAAATGTAGAAAATGGCATATTGGGTTAGGCATCTAATCTAGGAGTGGGTAACCGCTAGAGTATGGACCACATGTGGTTCATCAGGGTTAGCCACTGGTGGGTCTCCAGATGGAAAGTTTATCTGAGTTCCGCAGACACAGAGTCTCACAGCTTCTAGTGGCCACAGTTCTCCTGGCAGAGGCCAGGCCATAGTGGGCAGTACAGATGTTGCTTGAGGAGGTTCAAGAAACCCTGTAGTAGACAGTCATGGGATATTCTGGCCCCAGGGAAAATTTCTTCCTAACTTCATTAGTCAGAGGATGGCCTAAACCCAGAAATATTAGCCCTTGTATTTGGGGAGGATCAATGGTCACAAAGCTAGTATGGACAGTGTAGGCACATGTTCTTAACAAAAGCACTTAACATGTTGACAGAAACATGAAGGCTGGTAGATTTTTAAAGTCTTTGGAATATGTGTGTGTGTGAGAGAGAGAGAGAAACATTGCTGGGTGGCTGGCTGAAGGTATGAACCCAAAGGCTGCATGACTTCAATGTACAGCTTTCTGCCACTTTTATTCATTGATAGTGCAACCCTCTTGAATAAACTGGGGAGCCTTGCTAAATTATTTATGTCTAATATTTCTCACAATGCAAGGGCCCTTGATTAGGTGTGTACCGTTTATTCTCTGACTTGCAGAAATTCTGTCCAAACTATCATGAACATGGCATGTGTACTAATACAATCTGCCCTAAAGAAAGTAAACTTAAATATGAAATAGAAGGATGCTAAAGTATGGGTCAGAGAAATTTTGTTTAATTAACTGGGCATGTTTAGGTATATGACTTCAGATATCCTTTGATAGAGGAAGTAGAGTAGCAGTTTATTCAAATGTAAAACACATGTTGATTAAGTGGCAATTAAATAGCATAGTTTTAAAAACATCCTTTGGGAAGCAGTAGGTTTTTTTAAAAAAAAGAAGAGTAATTGTATTGGAATTTCTTAATGAAAAAAATCCCTCTAAATTCATATATGCTGCACAACTGAATGTGAAACTGAATTTTGAAAGCAATCTCAGTCTGAAATGGAAGAACCAAGAAAACATCCTGAATATGCAGTTCTGAGAATCTCTAAGTTAGCACACTAGGCAAGAGCTGGGTATCTGACACAGCTCTCATGCTTTTTTTCAGTATCACATGTAGCTCCTAATTTATAGTATTTACTTGTTGATCCATTTGTATTAACATTGCCTCCATTTTCCCCCAATTTGTGGGTAAAAGACTATCTTCAGAGTTTATCCCAGATATATTGCCATCACCAGAGGGACTGGAAATTTTACACTCAAAATCCCTTAAAAATCAGTTTTGAGTACTTTACAAATTATAAAATGTTCAATACTGGGAATAGAGACCTCTCTGAATAGAGTGAGTACAGGATAGGTTATTCCAGCGACAGTTTCCCCACAGGCACCCTCTTCAACATTATGTTTTTTGGGTATGTCTACACAGCAGTGTTATTTTGGAATAACTAATCTTATACCAAAATAACAAAGTGCACATCTACACGATAACCCTTTCATTTTGAAATAATTTCAAGCTGGAGGACTTCTTATTCCGACTCCTGGTAACCCGCATTTCATGAGGAGTAAGGGAAGCCGAAGGAAGAGTGTTTTCTTCCTTTGACTTCTTGCTGTGCAGAGAGCACAAAAGCAAACTTAAGGCACTTTGACTTCAGCTATACAATTAATATAGCTGAAGTCGTGTATCTTAATTCTATGTTATCCCATAATGTAGATCTACCCTAGGGTACGTCTACACAGCAGGGCAAAAGTCAAATTAAGATCCGCAACTTCAGCTACGTAAACTGTGTAGCTGAAGTTGAAATAGCTGAATTCAGCTTTTGGCATTGTCTACACAGCAGGAAATCAAAGGAAGAACACTCTTCCTTTGACTTCACTTACTCCTCATGAAATGAGGGTTACAGGAGTTGGAATAAAAAGTCCTCCACGTCAACATTATTTCAAAATAGAGTCTTCCTGTAGACGCACATTTTGTTATTTCAAAATAATGTCAGTTATTCTGAAATACTGCTGCTGTGTAGATGTACCTTAAGTGACACACTTCTGTGGATAAAGAAATTTTCTATGCCCAGTAATTCCTGGCCATTTTGCTGGAATTATCAATAAAAATTATAATTATAATAGATTTTCTTTTTTTTAAATGTTAAACTAGACAGATGCCAGATATTTAGTTCTAATAAGCCACCTGACAGTCATTAGATATTTGTAATATTGAACAATTTATAGGAAGAGTATGAGTATAGGCTTTGAATAAATAGGTAAATATCTACAATTTCTCCAATTTTGCTATATTTTTGAGTACTCAGGCAGCTTTTTAACTGAGGGCAAAGTTGGGGAAACTTTGATGAATTGGCTGCATACAGTTTGTCATGGTTCACCGCTGGGTGGCTGCCAAACTGTGTATCTCAGAGGCACAGCTCTACGTGCTCACAGCTCAAAGTGCCCACAGTTCACCATTTCTGTCTAATGGGAGCTTCATTATTAAGTTCTCCTCCTAATGGAAGTAAACTGCAAAATCCTGAGCAAAGCTCATCGCTTTGGTCAAAAGGACTAACAATATTTTTCATGTAAACAGAACAGTTTAAAGAATGATCACTGTTCCATTTTACATAATAATTAGCTGCTTGGGTTTGACCTTTTGGCCTCTCTTATTCATCCTTCCTCTGTCCTGAGTGAATTTATATAGTTAGGAGAAACTGAAGCAAAGACTTATGAAAAAATACTTTCCACGCCATAAATATATAATGGCACTCAGCTCAAAACTAAAAGAGTGAAAAAGACAATTTCTAGAAATTGCCCCCTTTTATAGTAGCAAGGGAGCTAGCATTGCCTCCATGAGAAAAATAGCTCCAGAGTACCCATTGTAGTGTAAGGTACTGTAGTTAGAAAGGGCTGGAGTTATGGTAGGATATGGCCTCCTATTTGTACTGCATATGTCAATATCTTTCTTCCTAAAACATGTAGAGAATCAACTTTGTACAATTTTGATCTGTGTTTTCCCTTTCTTCTAATCTCCTGGTATAGGGTTTGTTTGTTTGTTTTTTTCATGGGAGGGAGAAGTCTGTCCCAATATTCTTAATATGTATGACTGTTTTAATAGGTAATGTATGATTAAAACTGACTTCTGCAGTTACATTAAATAAGCCAAAAATATATGGGTAATGCATTTAACTGTTAAAAAAAAAAAGAAAAAAAAGCATATGTTTCCTTTGTGTAGCTGCTTAATTGAATGACCTTGTACTTTTTTAGTTCAAAACAAACTTCTGCTTTTTTCACAGTTAAATGCATTACCTTATTTTTTACTCCTTCCCCAATTTTGCTCCATTGGCTTCTGTTGGAGACTGGAGTTTAGATTATGTGAACCATTGGTCTGTTTTGATATGACAATTCCTATTTCTTCTTTCAGTAGGGCGTCTATGCCAGATTGATTGAGAGCAGTGCAAAAACTTGAATATACACAGCTTGCTGTTCTATTTCATCAGGCAAAGGACTGTCAGCTACTTGGCTAAAGGCACACTTAGCTCCCCATTGAGTCAGTCTAAATGGACCCATCATGTGGTGTCTACCTTCCCCATCATTTTATAGCAGCTATTTGCAAACTGGTCTATGGAAACACTAAAGCTACATCTAGACTGGCATGATTTTGTGCAAATACTTTTAATGGAAAAGTTTTTCCATTAAAAGTATTTGCGCAAAAGCGCATCTAGACTGGCACGGAGTTATGGTTATAACAATGCGCTTTTGCGCAAAAGTGCGTCTACATTGGCGGCACGCTTTTGCGCAAAAGCAGAAGCCCGGAACCATTTTGCAGAGGGCAAAAGGGCACCAGCCCTTTCTGGGGGCGGGGGCTGGAGCTCCTTTTTGACACGTGCTTAAAGGAATCTCCCTGGACAGCTGTTTCTCTCCTGTTCCGTGCTTTAGGACCTCTTGTAGGGACTGACAGCCATAGCAGTTTTGGTGGTTGCCCTCTGCCTTTTGGACACCACTGCCTTTTGCCACCTAGTGCTTTTGCCTGTTTTTTTTTTCTTTTGCCTTGTTTTGTCTGCCATGGAGCCAGGGGTGGCCATGTGCCTGCTCTGGCCACTGCCAGCCATTTTGGAGTGCCTGCAGCTGCTGCTCCAGACTGGTGCCCTCCTGTTCCAGGACCAGGAGGCGCAGATTGCTTTGGACTCCCTCACCAGGGAGGCCATGGCGTCCCTGTGGCATCTCCACCCCAGGGTGGAGAGGCCACTGTGGAGACTGGACACCAGCACCGACTGGTGGGACCGGCTGGTCCTGGGGCAATGGGGTGACCAGCAATGGCTCCAGAACTTCCGCATGCGAAAGTGGATGTTCCTGGAGCTGTGTGCCTGGCTCGCCCCTGCGCTCCAGAGAGCCACCACCCGGCTGCGGGCACCCATCCCCGTCGAGAAGAGGGTCGCCATCGCACTTTGGAAGCTGGCCACCCCAGACAGCTACCGATCGGTGGCACACCAGTTCGGGGTGGGCAGATCCACCGTCGGTGTCATCGTTATGGAGGTAAGTCCCAGGGCGAGTGGGGAGTGGGGTGGGGGGAGGGTGCTGCACTCCATTCCCAGGGGCAGCCAAGTCTCCAGGCTGGGTCACCCAGGGGTTTGGGCCGTCCCTCCCTTGCACAGGCCTGATGGTGGGGCATGGGGCGAGGGGGCCGTGGTGTGTGTGTGCGCGTGAGGACAGAGGGAATCACGGGGGGGGGCCAAGGGAGCGCACACTCCCCCCTGCCTCGTGTGATGTGTTCCCCTGTGTTTCTCTGCACCCTTCTGATCGTCATCCACGCCATCAACGATGTCCTGCTTCCGAGAGTGATCCACCTGCGCGACATGGATGCTACGCTGGCCGGCTTCGCTGCCCTTGGGTTCCCCAACTGTGGGGGAGCCCTGGATGCAACCCACATCCCCGTCCGGGCCCCGGAGCATCGAGCAGCCCATTTCACAAACAGGAAGGGGTACTGCTCGATTGTTCTCCAGGCCCTCGTGGACCACCGGGGCCGCTTCCTGGACGTCTATGCGGGCTGGTCCAGCAGGACACACGACGCCCGCATCCTCCGCAACTCCGGAGTGTTTCTCAGGCTGGAAGCGGGCACCTACTTCCCCCGGCCGGAGTTGACTGTCGGGGATGTGCCTATGCCCATCTGCATCATTGGGGATGCGGCCTACCCCCTGCTGCCCTGGCTAATGCGGCCCTACACAGGGCGGCCGGACCAGAACCGGGCCCGGTTCAACGATCGCCTCAAGTGGGCCCGGAATCAAGTGGAGTGCGCCTTTGGCCCCTTAAAAGCCCACTTCCGTTGTTTGCTCACCCGTCTTGAGATGGGTGAGCGGAATGCAATGGAGGTAGTGGCCGCGTGCTGTGTGCTCCACAACATTGTGGAGCGGAGTGCGGAGGCCTTCCTCCCCGCATGGATGGCAGCCGAGGCACAGACTTATGAACAGCCCCACACAGCTGCCATCCACCAGGCGCACCAGGATGGGGTGCACATCCGAGAGGCCCTGACGGGCATGTTCGCACAGGCCCCATAGTAGGGTCGCTTCGGTCTCCCCATACAACTCCCTCCCATCCCCTACCCTTCCTCCTCCCCTCCCCTTACCTCCCAATTGTAAATTTACTTCATTGAACAAACCAACCTTGGTTATACTTGTTTTGTTGGGTACAAAGACTCCTGGTAGCCTTGTCTGTCAGGTCAGGTCAAGTGGAAGGCTTGCACCTACCAATATAAATTGGGTCCAGATTTAGGTTTAGTTAAATTAGCTATCGTCGTCGTGACTGTTCGTCAGGCAGCATCGGTTCGAAGCATATCGGCCGTCATCGTGCATGTTTGTCGGGTGTGTCGGACGAAGCTAGGGTTTTTCTTTTAGTTTAGGCTAGGTTTTAGGCCACCGTCGCCTGTTCGAGCTGTCCCGAAGAACAGGAAGAGGATTCGTGGTTCATGCGGAAGGCTCAAGTCAGCGTACCCGATTCCAGTCGTCTTCGAGGGATCTCCTGGCAGTTCCTCGGCTGAGGCCCAGAAGGACCAAAGGATTGAGGTCGCCAGCAACACTACAATCGTCCCTGCGTCTAGACTATGTAAATATTCTTTGCGTTCGTGTTTTAACCTTTCTTGCTTGTTTGTTATCTATGTTAATATAGTCTTGTGGTTTAAATGTTACTTAAAGTGTCAGTATTTATTTATGCACCACAAACCAATGACCAATTAAAGGAACGACCGGTGATAGATACGGTATTTGGTGTCCGCATTTTGTAATCTTCTGATATTTTGGTTGGCTAATTGGCATCTCAAATCAATTATTTAAGTTACCTCGAGTAACACAATAAACAACACAGTTTTGTTTTCAACAGAAAAACTGGTATGTGTTTATTTACAAGGGGGAGGGGGGAGGAGACCTTGAACTGGGAGGGGGAGGAGCTACTCCTGGGAGGGGTGGCCCCTGCGACCGCTCCTGCGGGGGCGGACCTGGACATGGGGGCAGGCCGCATCGGAGCAGGCTGCACGGGGAGGTGGGCAGGAGGTGCAGGAGCAGGAGGGGCAGGAGCAGGAGCAGGAGCAGGAGGGGCCATTGCAGGAGGGGCCATTGCAGGAGGGGCGAGGGGCACTGCGAGGGGAGGGATGGCGGGGGCGTGGGGCAAGGCCATGCCGTAATGTATGGCATGGCCAATGTGGGTGGTGAGGGTGGCAATGGAGTTGGCCATCCGCACACACTGGGCCTGGAAGGCGGCCCAGGACTCCTGGCGCCACTGCAGGTCTGCCTCCACACGCCGAGTGATGGCAGCCTCGATGCGCTCGACGGCCTGCACGCGGTGCCAAAGGAGCTGGTCCCGGTGGCAGAGCCTCTGTCTCAGTGGTTGGGTGGCTGGGGGTTCTGCTGCTGCCGCTGCTGCTGCCGGACTGGAGGGTCCCTGGCTTGCGGTTGGTCCCGCCGCAGGGAAGAGAAGAAAGGATGGGTCAGTCAGGCAGCTCGGCCACTGTCCCCACACCTCATGCCCTCCACCCCTGAGCACAGGTGACACCACAGTAGTGTGGCTTGGGCCCACTCGGTTCCCCTCCTGCCCCCCGTGTTGTATGTTTGCAAAGAGGACCGCTCCTGGAGTAGGGTCCTCCTCCATGTATTGTAACCACCAGTCTGTGTCCTGGCCCCGTGGAGGGTGGGAGGGCACTTGTGTTGCATTAACCTGTGGAACTCCCTGCCGGTGGAGGCTGTGAGGCTTTGGGCTAATCAGTGGTGTTTGACAGGGAGCGAGATGAATCCCCACACAGTGCCTGGGAGCACATCTGGCAGACGTGATCTGGGCTCTCAGATCCCCATCGCGTGGGATATCTCCTGGACAGAACCAGGAGAG
Organism: Pelochelys cantorii; assembly: GCA_032595735.1. Classification (NCBI taxonomy): domain Eukaryota; kingdom Metazoa; phylum Chordata; order Testudines; family Trionychidae; genus Pelochelys; species Pelochelys cantorii. The sequence goes on from CM064326.1 coordinate 93,901,897, forward strand.
TGACTGGGGAGTGTCCCATCCTTGCAGCAAAACTCAGGCAGCCCTAGGGGCGGCCCGAGCGCTTCCACCCCTTCTCCCTCCCACTATCCCTCACACACGTAGCCCAGGGACACGTGTGGCCGCAGTGGGGACTTCCCTCGGGGAGCCAGCCAGGGCACTGGGAGCAGGCGAGGGGCTCAGTGGGGGCCACGTTCACAGGGCTGTGACGCTGTGGTTTTCCCAGGAGCAGCAGCTGTCTGTGCCTCACAGCCAGGCATGGGACAGTGAGCCATTCTCCGTGCTGCACCCTTGCAGAGGTGCGGGCTCTGGCCTGAGTCCCTGGGGCCCTGGCTGGTTCCAGCCGGCATCCACCCTTCCCCCTGGTCCTGCCGAATGTGTGTGAGCAGCACGGTCCCAGGCATGCCCTGGAGCTGCTTGCCATGGCCACATGCCGCTCGGTCACCAGGCTGCATGTGGTTGCACGTGCTGCTTACTGCCTAATGCTACACAGCGTGCAGCTCACGTGGCCTGAGTGACATGCTCTCCCCCTCCCCCCTCTGGGTTCTTGGCTCCCCCCCCCACCCTGGTGAGCAAAGTGCAACACTCACCGGTGGATCCTTCCCCGGCCTCCGAGGATGCGCGGGAGACGTCGGGGCTGCCGGAGGGGACCTGCTGGGTGGCAGTGCTGGCCTCATCCTCTGATGCACTGCTGTCTCCTTCCCCCGCCTCGGTGGTCCTGGTGACGGGGGGGCGTACGCTGCTGTCGACTGGGACCTCCGGGGCTGGCTGGCCCAGGATGGTGTGGAGCCGGTCGTAGTGGGGGCAGGTGTCTGCTCCTGCCCCCTGTCCCTCGCTGGCCCACACGTAGCCCAGGCGCAGCTCCTTGACTTTCGCCTGGACTTGCTCGAGGGTCCGGGCTGGATGGCCCTGCTGGGCGAGCGCCTGGGCCATGCGGGCGAAGATGTCCGCATTCCGGCGCCGGGAGTGGGTGTCTTGGAGGGCCTCCTCCTCCTGCCAGAAGTCCAGCAGGCTGTCCAGCTCCCCCGAGGATCAGGATGGGGCCCTTCGTTTGTGGCCCCTGGGGGCCTCCTGCGCTGGGGGTGTGGGTGGCAGATCCCCCCCTGGAGCTGCCATGGTGCTTGGGGGTTTCTGCCGGACGGCAGGGGCCACGTGGCAGACCTCTGGCCAGAGGTGCAAGGAAGGCTCCTGCCGCGTGAGCTCAGCAGCCTGCGTCTGCTTTAAGGGGGATCGGGTTACTGGGAAGTGCCAGGGAGCTGACTCTGGCTATGGAGTCTCCAAGCGACCATAGGGATTTTTTCCGTTTAGCCTGCTTTTGCGCAAAACGTCTTAGCTGCCTGTCTACACTGGCCCTTTTGCGCAAAAGCATTTGCGCAAGAGGGCTTTTGCCTGAATGGGAGCGTCAAAGTATTTGCGCAAGAAGCACTGATTTCTTGCTTTAGAACGTCAGTGCTTTTGCGCAAATTCAAGCGGCCAGTGTAGACAGCTGTCAAGTTTTTGCGCAAAAGCAGCTGCTTTTGTGCAAAATCATGCCAGTCTAGACGCAGCCTAGTAGTGTACAGATCAATTCCTAGTGGTTTGTGAAAAGCTGGCACTTCCTCCCTTCCATCCCCCACCCCCGCTAATTAGCTTTAAAAATGCAGTTTTCTAAATATTACTTTCCATAGAATATGGTGAGTGTGAAGGACAGAAAAGTTGGATCACAATGACAGTAATGCTAATACTTCTACAGTGTTTACCAAGAGATCTCAAAGCACTTTACAAAGGAAGAAAAAATCATCAACCTCATTTTAAAGATGTCACACAGAGGGGGAAATGGCTTGCCCCAGATATATAACAATCCTCTAGAAAGTCTTGGCTAACTTTGTTATTCTTTTCTGTTTTTTCTAAACCAAGAGGCAAAATAACCACAGTAAGGTAGAATGAAACACAATAGAATCTCATTATAAAAGGATGCTGGGTTAAAGAAGTACTTTCTGTATTATTTGTAAGTTTTTTGCTTTCTTTATATGGGCTAGAAATAGTTGTGAGCTGTTCTCAACCTGTGGGTAGAAGCATCTTTAGAAGCCTATCTTCACCCAGATTTTCTTTTGTGCTACAGCATAAAGTGGCATTTAAAAAGAACAAAAAAAGAAAAACCTCAAAACAAACAATGGCAGAGAAAAGTGGAAATTACTGGTATTGAAAATATGGTTCCTAATTCTAAACAAACCCCTGTGAAAATGGAAGGGTTAGAATCTGAGGGTATGTCTACACTAGCCCCCTAGTTCGAACTAGGGAGGCTAATGTAGGCATTCGAAGTTGCAAATGAAGCCCGGGATTTAAATATCCCGGGCTTCATTTGCATCTTCCCGGGTGCCACCATTTTTAAATGTCCCTCAGTTCGAACTCCGTGCCTGCAGCTACACGCGGCACGGAGTAGGTAGTTCGAATTAGGATCTCTAATTCGAACTACCGGTACACCTCGTTCCACGAGGAGTAACGGTAGTTCGAATTAGAGATCCTAATTCGAACTACCTACTCCGTGCCGCGTGTAGCCGCGGGCACGGAGTTTGGACTGAGGGACATTTAAAAATGGCGGCGCCCGGGAAGATGCAAATGAAGCCCGGGATATTTAAATCCCGGGCTTCATTTGCAACTTCGAATGCCTACATTAGCCTCCCTAGTTCGAACTAGGGGGCTAGTGTAGACATACCCTAAGATGTAGAAAATAAATTTTCCACGCCTTCAGATTTCTTTTGAACCAAACCAAGTCACAAGTGATGAAAGGGCAGCTTATGGCCCCATACTGAACACCAGTAATGATGCCTCAGCTCTGCTCTGTCACTCTAGTTTGCTTTCAAATCTACTCCTGTGCAATTCATATCCCCATGTAAGTTTAGCTGATCTATGACATCAATAGTGATGGGTCCCCAGGGGTTAATTCCATGCTCCTAAATTAAACCACAACTATGTATATTATAAAATAATAAATAAGGAGCAATTTCAGACTTTTTAAACTCTAGCATATACAATTAATAGAATTCTGGTTCTTTTAAAAAAAGTGGCAACATGTAGGTTTCAATAAACTTACAGGATGGTCATTGGGAATGTCAACTCTGCTTATTTTAGTAAGAGAAAAGAATGACATTCTGAATGACTAGAGTAGGTTGTTTTTTTCTAAGTGGATGAAATAAGCAGAAAACCAGTTATCAGCTTCAAATGAAGTAATAATATTTGTGGAGGTACATTGGAATGCTGTATAAGATGAGAACACAAGAACTCAGTCATCCTCGGCATCATGAAAATGAGTACCGGGGCATAAGACAGATCAAAAACTGCACTAAAATGATGATGAACAAATTACTGTGGAAAGGGAAAGTAGGAGTGTCCACCTGTGTTTTTTACAGGAGCCATGTGGCATTTGGTGTTTCCTTAAAGCACTAGCTTCAGAAGTCAAGTGAATACAAGCAAATCCATGTCTTTCTTTATTTGTTTGTTTGCTTGTTACAAAATACAGCTTTTTAGCCCTTCCAGTTACAGAAAAAGGCATGAAAACATGATGCCACTGCATCTAAAAGGCTCAAAAACCAGAGGCACATAAAAAGAACCACAGATTTTTTATTTTTTTTAAGTTTCCTATTTCGCAAGCCATCTGCATTTTAGGAATCCAATTTCAGATTTATGATCTGTACTGCATAATAGCAACCCCAACAAAGGTCCAAGACCTGTCATTAGAAGCATTAAGCAATACCAAAGAAACCTTCTGGAACCAGGTGGGAAGAGCCTGTATTAGGAAGTACTTTCCAATTCTTTAGTAGACCAGTAAGGAAACAAGTAGAAACGTGTGTGGCAGGCATATAAGTTATCTTCTTGCCAGAGGGTGGCTTATACCATATGTGACAAATACTGTGGAAGAAACCATCACTTATTGAGGTGATATGCCATAATTTATATCCACATGTTTTTATACTTCACTCTAGGCCAGGGGTGGGCAATCATTTTTGGCCAGGGGAACTTCAAAAATTTTTGAAGTGGCCCCAGGCTGCCCCGGAAGGGGTGGGGCCTAAGCTGGAAGGGGCAAGACCAGAATGCTTCTGGGCTTCCCCACCCCCAAGACCATAATTTGTCTGGGGGTGAGGGAGCCCTTTTGCCTCCCTTCCCACTAGGCACCCATGGCCCTGGCAGGGAGAGAAGAGGCGTCACACATCCCCCCACCCCCATGCTCTGATTGGCCTGGGGGCGGGAGGAGCACACGAAGCCTCTTCCTGCCCTACCTCTGCACAGCGAGGAGCATGTGGCATTTCAAAGTGACATGCACTGCTCGCAGGGCCGGAGGAGGCGTCACGCACTCCCCCGTCCCCAAGTCCTGAATGGCCCGAGGGCAGAGGAGCTGTGCGAAGCTTCCCTTGCCTTGCTCCCACCCTGCACGAGCGTACAGCACTGTGCGCTCCTCGCAGTGTGTGGGGGGGGGGGAGGGTTGAAGAAACCTTTGCATGCTCCTCTGCCCCTAGGCCAATCAAGGTTTGGGGGTGGAGGAGCGTGCGAAGCTTCCTCCCACCATGCAAGCAGCATGCAGTGCTTCAAAGCGCTGTGTGCTGCTCACAGGGCAGGAGGAAGCTTTGCGTGCTCCCCCGACCCCAGGCCCTAATTGGCCTGAGGCGGGGAAGTGGCAGGGCCTCTGCAAGCTGGATCAACCCGCTTGGCGGGCTGTGGAGGCCCTTTCTCCCACCCCTGCTCTGGGTTCTGATCAGGCATTGAGATTACAGATGTAACCCATTGTGTCCTCCACTATGTATTTTCAAGGTATTTGGTGAAGCAATAGCTTGCACTCATGTACAAAGGTGTATTAAGACTTACTGGGGCCTGGGGCACAAGGAACAATTTGGCCCCCTTCAACCCTCCTCATGATGGGATCCATCCCCCTGCTCCTCCCATTTTTCCCAAAGCCCTGCCTCTGGTCAAGGTGAAAACCAGACTCGGGCTCTGGTAAGAGCTGCCCAGGGAGCTTGACATACTGTGGGGAGCCCTGGTCACTCCATCTGCCCAGGGTGCACTATGACATTTAGGGACATGGGCTGGAAGCTTTTCTCAAGCACCTTGTGCTGCTAATGAAGGCATATGGAAGTTCTAGGCTCTCCACAGTGACCCAGAGTTACTGGGCAGCTCTTATCATAGCCTATGGTGACTAAATGTCCCATTTTTAAGCCCTGTCATGGATGTCCCAAACTTGGCACAACTGGGTATTTGTCACATTTGCTCTTGCAAATAGCACAAAGCCCAGTTTTGCCAAAGAAAAAGCCCATGGGAAGGATGAGGGCTTGTATGGCTTGGGCAGCTCAGCATGGGGGAGGGGGCAAGGCTCCGGCCAACTCCACACAGCATGTAAGAGGGGTTTCAGGTAAGCACTTCAAGTCAGCTGCATGTGAAGTGGGAAGGGGCCTCACGTTAATGGCTTTGGACATCTCTGTGGGTGGTAGAGGAAGAGAGGAGTCTATGGTTAGTGTCTCAGGCCAGCCCCATGTGGAAGGAGGCTCGGATCAATCCCGCACTGGGAAGGAGAATGCTCACCCTACCACAACCCAGTTTTGTTTTCTGGTCTGTCCAGGTGGCAGAATCTCTAGGGAAAGAGGAGTAGCAAGGCAGTGGTGCTCCATGTGGGAAAGAAGAAGCAGGGAGTGTCTGTCTAGTTTCTGGTACTCCTGTGGAGTCCCCCAAATTGACTGAAGCCCACAGTCATTGGATCCATGCATTTATCTGTCACTGTTCATATCAAATTCACCTTACTGACTCCTTCTTTAGTGTGGATTGATTGGCTTTTGGACACTTCCCTTCATGTCCACAATATGTAACCTGGGCACTACAGAAGCTCACATTTGCACAGAGGCAACATAGCAGAATCCATCTTTTTCTGTAACTTACTCCATTTTCCTAAATGTGTAAATTACATGTAATTGTCCTTAAGATTTGAAGATAATACTCATTCTACAGCAGTGATGGGCAATCTGTCTTCACTACAAAAGTCAGAGATATCTTTCATTCTTTAAACATAGTGGAGTTTCTCCATATAATGGGGCATGGTTTATTCCTAGATGGGAGAAAGTGGTAGGATCCATCCCTAGACCCCATTACTTCTAAGGAATTCATAGGGTTTGTCTAGACTGCATCCCTCTGTCTGCAGAGGGATGCAGATTCAGCAGGTCAACATTGCAAATGAGGCAGGGATTTAAATATCCCGTGCCTAATTTGCATAAAAATGGCTGCTGCATTTTGGCAAGACAGCACTTTGTTGCAAAAAGCGGCAGTCTAGAGGGTATCTGTCGAGAAAGAAAGCCTTTTTCGACAGATCCTGTAAACCTCCTTGCAGAGGCAAAAGGAATCTGTCAAAAAAGGCTTTCTTTCTCAACAGATCCCTCTCTAGACTGTCACTTTTTGCTGACAAAGTGCCTAGTTGGCAAAATGCAGCGGCGATTTTTATGCAAATTAGGCACGGGATATTTAAATCCCTGCCTCATTTGCAATGTCGATCTGCCTAATCTGCATCCCTCTGCCGACAGAGCCATGCAGTCTAGACATACCCATAGATAACCAGGCCATTTGCCCATCCCCATTCTAGAACCCTGATTTTTCCCTTCCATGCACACTACCAGTGGCTCCTTTACCTCTATTTGTGATGGAGTTAGTGAAAACAGGGATTTTAAAAAACAAACAAAACACCTTTATTTCTATCTTGTGTAAAGGAAGTCAAATCAAATTGGATCACATTACTGTGACAAAACACTTTAAACCCAGTGAAATCAAACGTGTGTGTAACATGTGAGTGTGCTGGAACAGAATGCTTATAGAATGAGAGAACAATTAGATTTCCTTCTTTTATCTTTATTGTGTGAGAAAGATAGATGACACTACTGTCAGTATAACTTATCAATTATATGGTACTGAAAAGAAAATTAAATACATGTCCCTTTTCTCAGTGTGGCCAGCATTTAAAATAGCAAGAAATATATTTCTCAGTTCATCATTTATGTTAAGGGTACGTAGAAGAATTTTTTTCTGAATTACTGAAACAAGATTTGAATGATATGTATCACTGAAAAATAATTTTCTGTCACATAAGCAGACTAGGGCAAGAGCTTTGTAGTCTGCTCTGTCACATACAAAAGGGCCAAAAAGAAAATCTCTGTACTTTCCATGAAAAACCATCTCTCTCACTTTCTCTCCACCCTTTACAATTTTCAGGACTCTAAAAAGCTTGGTAATAGGCTCTCCTGGCAACATCAAATCAACCATTTCTGGCATGCAGTAGCAGATTTTCACAGCAAGATAAAACCTGCTTCAAGGCCTGCTCTTTTATCTGATATCATGTTGCCTCATTGTACACTACCCAATCCACTCTAATTTTCTGCTACATGAGCCCTGAAGCCCTTCATTTTGGGGACTTCTTCCTCTTACCTCTAAAAATTGAGACACTGTGTCTTCTTCATGGTCATATATTCTGAGATTGTAAATGGCAGGATCCTTTCCTTTGAGATTTGGGAAAAGGGCTTCCTGCACTGAGAGCAGTGATGTGAATTTGTGTCACAGAGTGGATTGGGCTCTTTAAGAAAGAATGCCTGCAGCCCGCCCATGCTGAATTAACAGACTTGTGGCCTGACAGAGGACAGGTGTCCCCGAGAAGGCAGCTGCAGAAAGGGAGTGACAAGAAGTGCACTGAGCAGGAGGATCCTGCAAGAAACACCAATGCTATGTCTACACTGGTGGGTTCTTGCGCCAGAAATATGCAAATGAGGCTAAGCGTGGAATATTGCCGAGCCTCATTTGCATACCTAATGAGCCTCCATTTTTTGCAGAAGAGGCTCTTGCGCCAGAAGGAGCGTCTACATTGCCCCTTCTTGCGCAAGAAAAATCCTCTTGCACAATGCTGCTACGCTGATTCTTTTCAGGAATAACGACATAAGAACATAAGAACATAAGAATGGCCATACTGGGTCAGACCAAAGGTCCATCGAGCCCAGCATCCCATCTGCCGATGGTGGCCAATGCCAGGTGCCCCAGAGAAGGAGAACAGAAGACAATGATCAAGTGATTTATCTCCTGCCATCCATCTCCTGCCCTTGTTATGAAGGCTAGGGCACCATACTTTATCCCTGGCTAATAGCCATTTATGGACCTAACCTGCAAAAATTTATCAAGCTCTTTTTTAAACCCTAATAGAGTCCTGGCCTTCACAGCCTCCTCGGGCAAGGAGTTCCACAGGTTGACTGTGCGCTGTGTGAAGAAAAATTTCCTTTTATTAGTTTTGAACCTACTACCCATCAATTTCATTTGGTGTCCCCTAGTTCTTGTATTATGGGAAAAGGTAAATAATTTTTCTATAATCACTTTCTCCACACCATTCCTGATTTTATATACCTCTATCATATCGCCCCTCAATCGCCTTTTTTCCAAACTGAAAAGTCCCAGTCTCTCTAGCCTCTCCCCATATGGGACCCTTTCCAAGCCCCTAATCATCTTAGTCGCCCTTTTCTGAACCTTTTCTAATGCCAATATATCTTTTTTGAGGTGAGGAGACCACATCTGCACGCAGTACTCGAGATGTGGGCGTACCATAGTTTTATATAGGGGAAGTATGATATCTTTTGTCTTATTATCTATCCCTTTTTTAATAATTCCTAACATCCTATTTGCCTTACTAACTGCCGCTGCACACTGCGTGGATGTCTTCATAGAACTATCCACTATAACTCCAAGATCCCTTTCCTGATCTGTCGTAGCTAAATTTGACCCCATCATGTAGTACGTGTAATTTGGGTTATTTTTTCCAACATGCATTACCTTACACTTACCCACATTAAATTTCATTTGCCATTTTGCTGCCCAATCACTCAGTTTGCTGAGATCTTTTTGTAGTTCTTCACAATCCCTTTTGCTTTTGACTGTCCTGAACAACTTTGTGTCATCTGCAAACTTGGCCACCTCACTGCTTACCTCATTTTCTAGATCATTGATGAACAAGTTGAACAGGATTGGTCCCAGTACTGACCCCTGGGGAACACCACTAGTTACCCTCCTCCATTGTGAAAATTTACCATTTATTCCCACCCTTTGTTTTCTGTCTTTTAACCAATTCTTGATCCATGAAAGGACCTTTCCTCCTATCCCATGACCACCTAATTTACGTAAAAGCCTTTGGTGTGGGACCGTGTCAAAGGCTTTCTGGAAATCTAGGTATATTATATCCACTGGGTGCCCCTTGTCTGCATGTTTATTAACCCCTTCAAAGAATTCTAACAGATTAGTTAGACACGACTTCCCTCTGCAGAAACCATGCTGACTTTTGCCCAACAATTCGTGCTCTTCTATGTGCCTTGCAATTTTTTTTTGCACAAGAGGGTTTTTCTTGCGCAAGAAGGGGCAGTGTAGAGGCTCCTTCTGGTGCAAAAGCCTCTTCTGCAAAAAATGGTGGCTCATTAGGTATGCAAATGAGGCTCGGTGATATTCCACGCTTAGCCTCGTTTGCATATTTCTGGCACAAGAACCCGCCAGTGTAGACATAGCCCAAGAGAAGGATTTGAGCCTGGAAGAGCGGTCTGAAGAAGTCTGAGAGCCAGAACAATAGAAGGTTTTGACAGCTGACTTCTGAAAGTGGGAGAAGACACAGCATTCGGGGGGCAAGAGAGGTTAGACCCTTTCTTGCAGAAGAACTGGTATTCCAGACAGGAAGACTGGGGAGTCCCTGTGGTGAAGAACAAAGAAAGACTCTAGTTTGAAAGGGCCGGAGTATCTGATTAACCAAAAACAGACTAGGACCAAGGAAGAACGCTGGTTCTGACAGAGTTGAGCAGGTGTGTAAATAGATTGGTTTGGGGACTTTGGGGATGATTGAAATGGTTTGTTAACAAATACAGACCTCAAGGAGGGGTATTATTGACCACAAGAAAGTTGCTACCCTTGAAGAGAGGGGAGACAGAAGAATGGTGTTGTAGGGAAAGCTCAGGGGACAAACATGAGGGAAAGCTCAGGGGACAAACTGACCCTGTTACAGTTAAGCTGTAACTTATGCTAATGCCCATAATAATGATGAGCAGTTAATCTCCATAGTGATTGGGACTACCAGGTTTCACAGTAGAGAACTAGAAAGATGTCGGGTGATGGTAGTGAAGAATGGGCCTAGGTGATGAAGAGAATACCTGCTTTATGGTAATGGATAGACAGGAGGTTTTTATGGAGTACTGGGCCATGCTCTCTCCTCTTCCACCACAAGGAACACAGTGACTGCGAAGAGCCGAAAAACATTTTAGAAGATTGGGAAGGGCTGAAACTGTAAGGTCCCGAAACATCAGAAAGGGTTTTTTTTTTGTAATCTAATGTACAGATGTTGTGCACATCTAATTGCAGGTTGACCACATGAATCATCAACACTATTCCTAAATAATTAATATGTTTTTGTCCCATTAAAGTCATTGAGAAATTGCCTGTGATGCTAGATTCACTTGGTCCATGGGTGGATCCAGAAATTAAACTGCTAGGTACAAGGACAACTTGTTTTTAACTTTGAGGCCTAAATTTCATTTACACAACTACATCATCTGTTAATTCTGCCACTTGTTCTCAAGGTTGCTGTTGGTACATCAAGTCCCCAAATTACAAAGATGAGTTACAAATAACAATGCACATCCTCAAGAATAGGGTCAGATACAAATGGCAAATAGCAATTATAGGCACCATAACATTCAGTCCTCTTTCAGGACTGAATTACTAGAATATTATTCTAGTTTGGTCAGTCAGTTACAAAGTCATCTGAACTATTTTGCTCATCCATCACATGACTATTGTTATTTTTCTTCATTGTTTTCTTTGGGTGAACTGGCATTTACACTCACAATATGTGACATTTTTTAACTGATAGCTCAATGATATATTTTTACAGGCATAATGTTCATGTGTACATCTCCTGAACTATCACTTCTATTCATTGTTACAGGATTGTCATCTATACTATGGGTGTAAATACCAGAGAAATATTGCTGGTGTTAGTTTTCTTCCCTCTAGCTACCTGTATAACTGTAATGGAATAAATGGGTTTCTACTGACAACACTCATTTATTCAGTAGTTGCACTCATTGATTCATCAAGTGCACCATTAATTTCTCACTTGATGTTTTGGAGATTTCTGTCTCTCTCTCTCTCCCTCTCCCCAATCTTTTTTATTTATTATTTTAGATTTTGATGCAGTCTGTGCATTCAATCTGTCTTAATAATTCACAAATTTGATATTTTGAGTTGCTGTTCTATGGCAATATGCATTTATTTCTTGTGCCCTTCTAGTTGAGAATCCATCCTTTATAGTCGGACTAATGATTGTCGAATAATACAGCAGGCATTAGATTTGCTTGACATATTCCATTCCTCCAAACTATATACTGCTTCTGTCTCATGTAATGGATATTTCTTTTTCTAAAGTAGTTAGAGCCACACTTCCCTGTTCATTCTTTTCACTATGAATATAGATGTAACAGCTCTTCCTCTGTTGTACCTATCCTGAGAATGGGTCACTGATTTTCTTTTATCATATTGCTGATGTTCTTTGTATGTGATAGGAGTTTCACTAGATAGGTACTGAATCAGGCCTGCCGATGGGGGCGGGGAGGCAAAGGAGGCAATTGCACAAGGGCCCAGCATTTCAAAGGAGCCGGAAGCTCCTGGGCTCTGCTGCTGCTGCAGTAGCAGTGGGGTGACTGAGAGCCTCTAGGCCCCTTTGAAACACTGTGGGAGCACCACTATGCCACTCTACCACTCCACAGGGCTCTGAGTTTAGGGGTGGCACTCCTGTAGGCATTAAGGGATGATTGCCCTCAGCCCCCCCCTCCCCTTGTGCCCAAGGCTCCGCTCCTTCTGGGGCATGGAGACGTCCCCCCACACCTTGCTCCTGGGCCTGTGTTGGCTATCGGACCCACTGACCTGGATTAGGACTGTGTAGACACTTCACATACAGCTCTGATATTACTTGAAGTTAGGGTAGATATAGAATTCTAGTCTGTTCACTCTGACATGCTCACAAGTGACTTTGTAATTTAAGGAACTTGAGAAATGATTTTCATCTGAGACAATGTGGATGTTTTTCTAAAAGATACTTCAGTAATTAATTCAGTGAAATCCTATGGCCTCTGTTATGCAGAAAGTCAGACTAGATGATAACAATTATTCTGTGACCTTATACATATGCTAGACATGTACCTTTAATTGTATGTGATGGTATGTGCATGTTCCAATTCTACTGCAACTGGAATCTGAGATACATATAATCATAGTTCATTGACATCGAACCCGATTTGGAGAATGACAACAATCCTGAATTCCACTAAGCTTATTGGTACAGCTCTTTCACCTTCATTAGCATCCTCTCTTGCGATTCCCATAATCATTGGGATTTCTCAATAGATTTGTTAAATTTTTCATTTTTGTCTTTAAATGAAACTTGTTTGGTTTTTGGTGTGTTTTTTTTCAAAAGTCCCTTTTACATAACAAGTTTCTTTCCAGTATTGTTGGTATATATTAATAACCTTATTAATATTAATAACCTTAACTTCTCAGAACTTTGATCAGTCTGACTATCCAGGTTCTTTTAGTGGTATCATCACAATATGCTTCAGAAAGTATTTTGAACATCAACTTTTATGTAAAATATGTATATTAGACCATATCAAAGTTTATTACTATGGTAAAGCATATCTTGGGCTCATGCTTGGTAGGACTGCAAAAGCTTTTTGTCCAAGGTATTCCTGAAGACATTGGCTATGTCTAGACTGGCATGATTTTGCACAAATACTTTTAACGGAAAAGTTTTTCCGTTAAAAGTATTTGCGCAAAAGCGCATCTAGATAGGCCTGGATGCTTTTGCGCAAAAGCGCTTTTGCGCGAAGCATCCCTGGCCAATCTAGACATGCTTTTGCACAAGAAAGCCATCGGGGCTTTTTTGCGCAAAACAAATCTGAGATGTCTACACTGACCCTTTTGCGCAAAAGGACTTTTGCCCGAACGGGCGCGTCAAAGTATTTGCGCAAGAAACACTGATTTCTTACATTAGAACGTCAGTGCTCTTGCGCAAATTCAAGTGGCCAGTGTAGACAGCTGGCAAGTTTTTGCACAAAAGCGGCCGCTTTTGCACAAAATCTTGCCAGTCTAGACACAGCCATTTTGTTTTAATCTTTAAACCCAGCTACTTCTGCCCAGAAGCACTTTTCCTGTGTGGACAAACATCTGAGATTTTTCCAACTGCAGACAGCATTGTACAAATGAGCTCTGACAGATCTTCAAGTGTCAGCCTTAGCAAGCAGATTTAATTATTTTAGAGGAAAGGAAACAGATAAATTTGTTTCCAGTCTTTTCTTAGCTGAGGTGGAAAAGATATCTTACTTCAGATGGAATTTCTTAAGATCCAAGGGAGTGCTAAATTAATGAATATATTTTTCTTCACTAGGACTACTTGACTTCTATATTTGCCTTACAGATAACTTTCTAGAATGCTCAAGGAATACTTGTTTCAGTTTCCTGTACCTATCTCTGTTGACAGATTGTTTTCCTGGTAAAACAGAATGAACCAAAATAGAGTCTTCCATACCCCCCTACTAAGATATTTATGGTAGCATGCTGCAGTATAAAATTAGTTTTTGCAAACCTGGCACAAGTGACATATTGTTGACATTTATTTTAGCTAAAAATAAAAATCAGTGAAATGACAGACTGATATGATCACTATTTAATTTAAAAATAATTTAAAATTATAATCTTGCATCAATTTTACTGTAAAATAAATGTTTATTTTAGAGTAATTTTTACACTAAAAGTTTATTTAAAATAGTTTAGTCCTCTGCTGGATTTGAAATATAGGGAACTCACCTGGTTTTGTATGTACATTTATAATTGACACAAAGTCACTCTGTTACACTTTGATATGAGCTTTACTAGTAACTGCAAATATTACACTCCATTTGTTTTTATATCCACCTACAGTATGTGGATTTCTGTCCCCACTAGACCCGCTAAATCAGCGGTTTTCAAACTTTTTGAGCTCCAGAGCCCTTTACATGTATAAACATTTATGAGGAGCCCCAGCGGTCCACTGATTGTATGTGTTGTACCTATCGATGATTCCAGTTTGTCAACCTCGTGAAGCACCTGGAGATGTCTTGCAGAGCCCTGGGGCTCCGTAGAGCACAGTTTGAGAAACACTGCACTAAATCAAATGCCGGAAGATCAACAGCAGGGTTGATCTTCCCAGTAATGTAACATGCCCTTAGGTAATGATATTGAGAGTACACTTATAAAGTTTGCAGATGACACCAACTGGGAGGGGTTGCAAGTACTTTAGTGGAAAGGATTAAAATTCAAAATAGTCTGGATAAACTGGAGAAATGGTCTGAAGATAATAAGATGAAATTCTAGAAGCACAAATACAAAGTACTCCACCTAGGAAGGAATAGTTGCATATATAGAAAATGGGAAATGACTTTCTAGGAAGGTGTACTGTGGAAAGGGAACTGGAAGTAATAGTGGATCACAAGCTAAATATGAGTCAACATATAATACTGCTGCAAAAAAGCAGACAATAGTCTGGAATGTATTAGCAAAAGGGATGTAAGCAAGACACAATAAGTGATTCTTCTTCTCTACTCCACACTACTTAGGTCTCAACGGGATCATTGTGTCCAGTTCCAGGCACCACATTTCAGGGAAGACATGGACAAAATTGTTGAAAATTCAGGGAAGAAGAACAGAAAATGAATACAGGTCTAGAAAACCTTTGAGGAAAGATTGAAAAACATAGATTTATTTAGTTTGGGGAAAAGAAGACTGAGAGGGGACATGCTAACAGTTTTTTAAGTACAAATAGGTTGTTACAAGAAGGACAGAGAAAAAATACTCATTAACCTCAGAGATAGGACAAGAGGCAATGGGTTCCTAATTCAATATTCATTGCTGACTGAGATCGAGAGTGTTATAAATGCATGGAAAATATGTATTCTTGATGCATAGATTTATCAAACATAGCAGTTTTTCAGTTATTTACATATATCTGCCTTACTCCTCAAGTCTTATAGCTACTGTTATGATACATCCATTCAAGTGAAATGGGGCACAAGTATTATTATTTTTAAAGAAATTTTACAGGGTTAAAATCTTAGTCATTAGCATGGGCTGAAATAGTTATATAAAGCAATAATGATGTGCAATATAAATAATAAATAAAGACCATGTTATATTTACTCTAATCTCTTGGCACCTGTTAATTTCCATTAGATGCAAGACCAGATCCTCTGATGGCTTATATAGGTGCATCTGCATTGAAGCTAATGGAGCTACAGGGATCTGCACAAACTAAAGATGTCTCCCATTATGAAGCATGTCTGTTACCTAAATATTAACATGCAGATAGTAAAATATAAATGACTCATCAACATTAAAGTAATTCCTTTTCCATTTGCTCAGTTCAGAGAAACAGCTAAGTCATATTAGTAGCTCAGACTAAACAGGAAGGAGGGGAAAAAAGAATCTGGACAAGGGTTAAATATAAACCAGTTCTATTATTTTCTGTCATCTTTACATAGATGTATCCTGTAGATGGGTATCTTCATTAAATAAGGTACTGTTCTGACTTAGGGTATGTCTCCACTGCACAGCTATTTCGGGATACCAGAGGTATCCCGAAATAGCTACCCTGTGTCTACACAAGCCACCTGTTATTTCAAAATATTTTCCAAAATAAAGGGCGTGCTATTTCGCCATCCCGGTAAACCTCATTGCATGAGGTTTAAGGATAGCTCAAAATAGCACATTATTTTGAAATTTGGTGATGTATAGACAAGGAGTCACATAAATGCCTATCAGAAAAAAACCCTATAAAATAATATTTTATGTAAAATAAAAAAAACATGCAATTCAGTAATACTGCTCATATTTTTCAGAATATTCTATAATGTTTTAATTGCATTTTATGTAAAATGAATGTTATGTATAAAATATTTGGCATAACTGCTGCTTATCACAACTCCTTTGTATTCACTGAAAATTTGACATAAATTGAATACCAAAATATGAATCAGTCTTCATGAATTTTATCTTTTAATACTTCAAGTCAATGAATGTTATTAATCTACATTTACATGAAGAAACTAACCAGAAGCTTAGATAATGATTGCTTAATACATTCTACTATATGTACAGGGTTGAGAGCATAATGCAGTTTTCTCATCATGCTAATTATCATTTCGATAAGTGTTGCCTCCTCAGATGTTATCCTCATTGATCAAATATGATACTTTCATGCAGGAAATGTTTCCCTGATGGTGCTTAATCACAAAGTTGTGTGCTATATTACAAACATTCACACCAGAGCTTTTCATACATGGAAACTTCATTTTTCAGACTATTCCTGTCATAAAAATGAAGATTTTTTTAGCCCTATACTTGATTTTTTTTTAATTTTCCAAGGGAAAGGCCATATTTCATGGCAAACAAAATTAAATATTTTGTTTGAAATTACACTATTGCTCTCTCTCAGTTGCCTATCCAAAAAACTGAATGACAGACATTGCTTTGATGGCCATTACAGGTCCTGTGAATTTGAGCCCCTGTAAAGTTTGGAGTAGTATCCTTCTTGGTCCTACCATGATTAAATGAGTCCTCCAAACAGTGGAATAGTGGTAAACTTCTTAGTTGTTATTTTCCCTTCTCTCACTGTTACTAGTTGGCAGATGATGTGGGAAAAGGTGAAGTACTCGATGCTTTTTTTGCCTCTGTCTTCACAGACAAGGTCAGCTCCCAGACTACTGCACTAGGCAACATAGTATGGGAAGGACATGGGCAGCCCTCAATGGAGAAAGAACAAGTTAAGAACTATTTAGAAAACTTGGGCATACACAAATCTATGGGACCAGATTTAATTCATCTGAGAGTGCTGAGGGAGATGGCAGATTTCATTGCAGAGCCACTGACCATTATCTTTGAAAACTCATGGATATCGGGGGAGATCCTGGACAACTGGAAAAAGGCAAATGTAGTGCCCATCTTTAAATAACGGAAGAAGGACCATCCAGACCAGTCAGCCTCACCCCAGTCCCTGGAAAAATCATAGAGGGGATCCTCAATGAATCCATTTCGCAGCACTTGGAAGAGAGGAAAGTGAGGCAGGAATAGGCAACATGGATTCACCAAGGGCAAGTCATGCCTGACCGACCTGATGTCTTCTATGCCAAGATAACTGGTTCTGTGGACATGGGAAAGGTGACGGACATGATATACATGGATTGTATCAAGAGACTGTATCAAAAGTTTTGCTAAAGTCAAGTTTTATCATGTCCACTGCCTTCTCCATGTCCACAGAGCCAGTTGCCTCGTCATAGAAGGCAATCAGGTTGGTCAGGAATGACGTACCCTTGGTGAATCCATGTTGACTGTGCCTGATCACTTTTCTCTCTTCAAAGTGCTTCAGAATGGATCTTAATGCTTCTTATGGTCAGAGGCAATTCTGTCTTGCTCATAAGACAGCCTTTAGGATAAGTCTGTAACAAATGAGAACTTCTGTCTTCACAACTAACCTAGTATTTTTACGCAGTGTACACTTTCCCTCTTTCACCTTCATCCTTCCCCACAAACCATAGAATCACATTTTTCAGGCTTATTTTGCCAGAAGACCTCATTTTCATTTCCTCTACTCTTGCATTTAATAATGTTTATCCTGCTTCTGTGTCTCCAAGTTGGTTCCGCACCTCTCCTTCTGATAACACTACAAAGAGAAACACAATTTGCATTGATAGGTAGAATGGGGTGATATATTTTTAGGAATAAAAACCACCTGAAAGCATTAAAATGTGCCCCCTTTTTTGATCTGGCAAGGCTTCTTTCATGTGATTTTGCTTACATCTGAATGTATCACTCTGTAAAAATGTTATCAAAGTTGGGACACTTATTTTCAGATTATATGGAAATCCATGTAAATTTCATTCCAGCCTTTTTGGTAATTTTGTTTTGTTTTGTTTTGAGTAGAATTCATTAGGACAGCTATTTCTGGGGTCCCTCATTAGCCGAGCCTACTCCGTAGGCTGTGGGAGTGGGAGGTGGCAACCGAAAGCAGTGTGTTTGGTATAGAACACAGTTATATTTTCCTATAGGTTTTTGTAACAGAGACTATTTTTACTAATATGCCATTCCAAGA
Source organism: Pelochelys cantorii (assembly GCA_032595735.1). Classification (NCBI taxonomy): domain Eukaryota; kingdom Metazoa; phylum Chordata; order Testudines; family Trionychidae; genus Pelochelys; species Pelochelys cantorii. The sequence goes on from CM064326.1 coordinate 93,920,087, forward strand.
CTGACTCACAGTTAATGCTTTGAAAACTATGAAGATATTATGTATTAGACTGTGTACAATATGCCACAGGCTTGATTCTGATCCTTCAAATAGAACATAGAGATTCAAATGTTAAGACACAATGCACTCGATCCTGCACCACTGAAATCAAAGGAAAATCCACAATTTCCTGTAATGGACAGAAGATATGGTCTAATATAAACTGATCTGAGAGCATAGAAATAGATCAATAGTGTCTAAGGCCAGAAAGGACTACTGGGATCATCTACAGGTTGGACCTCTCTGGTCCAGCACCCTGGGGACCTGACTGGTCTCTCCCGGGCTCGGTCAGCAAACCTAGTTGAGCTCACTTGCTCCCAGGCCTCCAGCTCCCTGGACCAGTCTCCACTGCTACAGCTTTGCTGCCTCAAGACCATCAGGCTCTGCTCACCATCATGGCAGCCACAGCTCCAATGCCCAGGGTCTGCTGGGACTCCGCTGTCCCAGGGCTGCTGTGGCTAGGCTGCCGCAGCATTCAAACACCGACACTGCCACAGCTCCAGGGTGCTGAGGCCTCTGTGGCTCTGGGGCTGCTGGGCGTTGGCTGCTGGACTCCATTATCCCTGGGCCACCATGGTTTCCCGGCTCCAGCACTGCCAAGGCTCAGCGATGTCTCCGCTCACCAGAGCCACCAGGGCTCTGCTCCTTGGGGCCGCCACAGCTTTCGCAGCTTTGCTACTCCTGGGTTGCTGGAGCTGCCATGGATCCGTTGCTTTGGAGCCACCAGAGCTCCACTCCTCAGGGCTGCAAGGGCTGCCACAGCTCTGCTGACCCAGGGCTACCGCAGTCAACCCCAAGGCCACCCAAACCTCTGGTCCATGGGATCTCTGACCCAGCAATATTCGTAGTTTAGATGTTTCCAGACCAGAGAGTCCCGGACAAGAGAAATTCAACTATAGACTGACCTGTTTAATACCGGCACTTGATCATCCTTGAAAGAGTTTGAACCCGAACAGATCTTTTAGGGAAAAAATGCCACCTTGATTTTAAAAGCTGCCATTAATTGATGATCCTCCACAACCCTTGATAAGTTTATCCGTTGGTTAACTTCCCTGACTCTTGAAAATTTATATCTTATTTCTAGTCTGACTTTATTTAACTTCAAGTTCTGACCACTAGATTTTACTCATATCTTTTTGTGCTAGGTTGAAGTGTCGATTAGCAAATATTCTTTGTTCCTAGATATATACATTTATATTTGGCCATATTAAAACAAGTTTCCTTATGTGATCCAGATTAGTTTACCAAGTGACCCAGATTAGTATGTATCAGTGACTTGTGCCAGTCATTATTTACCAAATATCTCAATCTTTGTGTCAACCTCAAACTTGTTTTTTTTCTAGGATATCAGTAAAATAGTTGAAACAGCACAGAGTCAATAATCAGTTTCTACAGGACACTCAGAAATACACAAATCATAGAATCACAGAATATTATGGTTTCAAGTGATGTCAGAAAGTTATCTAGTCCAATCCTCTGCTCAATGCAAGACTAAAGAGTAAATAGATGGCATGGTCACTACTTTTAGCGTAAGAGGAATAGCTGCACTAGTTTTGTCAATTGTTTTTCATAAGGCCATTCTTTCTGTGTTTTTGTATAAGCCCATAAATACTAAGTGACTTCCATCCTGGTGGGGAACCCTTAAAGCATTAACAGAACACAAACAAGTAATCTCTTACATATTTGATCCTCTAACTCTCTGTATTTTAAAACCCTTTAAAAAAAGAGAGGGAGATCTCTTTGTATCACAGTAAAGATTAATAATATTTATTTCATCTGTTTTATGTATTTACCTGATTTCATAATATGTTAAACTTGGAGCTGAAATTAAATAAATACATGCAATTTTGTAAGTTTCACCTGCACAAGCTTTTTGGAAAACCAACAGCAGGCTTACAAATGCTACAGTGGTTCAGTTTTGTGTTACGTGAAATCATACCATATGCCAAATTAATGAAGCATGTAGTGGGGACATGTTAAAATATGTGAGATCTAGTTTTGTAAAGGTGTAAAGCTGTAAGTAAACTTTCTCTGATTTAGCAAAGTGTAGGTTTCAAGTTTAATAAGTGCTATTATTTATGGCTCATAGTCTGAGGTGAGACAAATGTATTAATATTTTAATCAATTCATGCTGCTGTTACTGTAAAATAACTCAGTTATATAATGTAACACAAGGGGGGAAACAACATTCAAAACAAAATGCAAAAGCATTAATGAAAGGACAAGTTAAAGATGCTAAAACTGCAAATTCACTGTCATTCTATGGTTAGAAATAAAACATCCTGATGAAAGCACTTCTGTCATTTTTCTGCCTGTAGCTTTAGTGAACATCACAAAGCTATCAAACATAATATCAGATTATGAAACAGCATTGCTTTGAATGTAAACAATATCAATAAGACTGGGATAAGTAAAAAAAAAAATTCTCTCTGATGACCCACCCGATCATTTTAATCGGACCATTTAACTAATCCCTTGAGTATCCAGCTCAGTAAAACATTTGAGCATGTGCTTAAATCCTAATTACTTCCATTTTGATTTAATTACAGGACACATCAGATTAGCCAAATGGCATGGGGGATGCAGATTTTATTAGTATAATTGGGAATTTGAATAATTAAGGGGGCAGGAGCTAATCATCCATTCAGGAGAGGAAGATGGGGAGGCTCATCTTCATGACTGTGGCTGATCTGCTCCACTCACTCACTCCTGGGACACTGGGATTGCAGAGGAATCCCTGCACTAACTCAAGACAACTGACATTCAGTCCCTGCAAGCTCAAGGTATCAGGGAGAATGAAGACTCCTGGCCAGGATTGTTCTCTGCCCATGGACTTCCCTGCATCCTTTGTCTGCAAAAACCAGGTGTCACTCATTGCTATGACATCAGACTGCAGAGGGCTTCCTGGCTGCCATAGGAGCCTTTCTGCAGCAGGGTGGACTCCTCCACAGCCAGAAGCTCCGCCTGCTCTCCCTTGCCGTTGTGGCAAGGGGCTTTACTATATGAACCTGTGCATTCTCTGAAGCCCTTTCTTGTTCCCAAGTATGAGGTGCATGGGTACAATGAAAGGATTTGGATAATACTGTACTTTGGATAATTGGGTTTTGGAGAAACAGAGATGTACAATATGTGCTTAAGTGCTTATGACCAGTGTGTCCACTACAGGACACGTACTTTGTAAACACTCTAGCCTCTCTTAAAAAGCTCCCTGTGGGTGCTCAAATTTAGACAAATAAGCCAGAATTTAGGGTCTACATAAGAGTCCTGCACTGAAGTCAGTGGGAGCTGCTGAGTGCTTCGAACTGATGAAAATCAGACAAATTATTTCGGTTCCTATATATGCGTTCAGCCATTGCTTTTTTTGTAAATAAAAAAAAAAAAAAGGTGCTGGTACTCTAGGTGAAAAGTTGTTGAGCTCTGACTGGTAGGTGCAGATACTGCATCTGGAGGTGCCGGTACTGCGTACCAGGCAGTACCGTCACAAAAAAAGCACTGGGTTTAGCAGTCTAGCTTTAAGCACCATGTTAAGAACATCTTGGCCTTAGTGTGTGTGATGAGAGTCCACTGACTTGTTTATTTTCTGGGTTCTTACTGTTGTGTCACTGATCCCCTGATCTCCACCTGCTTCCTCTACTGTGCTGTGGGCTGTTCGCTAAAGAGTTAGTAACTCCAATAAGCTATAACAGTTCACTTGCATATTTTCCCATCCATTCATACATTTGCCTATGCACTGAAATCCCAGAGAAACCACCCATATTTAAACATTAAACCACATGGAAACTGGATTCATGACGTAAACAAATGTATGCAACTTACTAAGTGGCTACTTCTAATGATAAACGTATTTTTATGCAGAATCATTTTCCAGGCAATAGATGAAGTACTTTTAATTTATTCAAAAATATAAATCTGGGAAAGTATGTTACTCTCCAAATCAGTGTTTGCACATTTCCTCCAGAATTAAATGTTATTTGAGTCTTGTCTGTGCTAGGTCTCTTGCCACCATCATAGGAAAGTACATAACATAGTGACAGAAAGCAGGATAATATGCAATTAAGTGGAAACAACAAATTTGGAGCAATCACCATTTTTTATGCTGTATGATGTTTTATAAAGCAGTTGTGCCAGACATCTGTCCCTGTCCTCCATAAAAAGAAATAAAATAAAGCAAGTCATTGTCCAATTCCACTGAGGAATGAAGAAAAATGTTTTCAAACATACAGGATGAATCCTTCTTTCTGGAACTATGCTGATAAGGCAATCCAGGTGCCTACTGAAGGAGGAGGTTAGAATATTGTAAAGCAGATTTAGACAAAAAGGGTATATATTGTTTTGTATATGATTGAACAAGTGTCTGGTCAGAGATGGCTTCAGAGTCATCTAGTAAATTGGTTTCTGTTGGGAAAAGATGGCTGGATTCACCACTGTTACTCCAATTTTAGGCCAGTATAACTTCACTGAAACCTATGCTGGGCCTGTTTCTCTACTGCATTGCTTCTGTTCTACATCAAAAAAGTAAATAATCTACTAATTTTGTTTTCCATGAGGTAAGAAATTGGCTTTATTTAACAAAACTTCACAGATTTCTGCATATTGCCTCTGAAGTGGTGCTCATTTGCCTCTCTTCTTTCCAAGAGCTTACAAGCTCTTTTCCCCAGGAAAATCATGAATGACACCATTGTTTCCATCTGGAAAACCTAACTTGTGGAAGTAAACATCATAACACAGATGTTACAGCTCTGAGCCAGTGCTACAATTTATCTATCTGCACTTGTCTTAACAAACATTTTTCAGTTTCTGTGAAACATCAAAGCTGTTAAACTTCAGTTGCTTTTGCAACAATAAGAACAAAACATAAATACAAAACACTCCACTCTATCAAGTATGAGAGAACAATCATTTGGCTTGACTTTTGTAGAAGAAAAAGTCCCTACCCTACAAATAAATATCCATTGTAACGTCTCCATAGCATTTTGTTATGCTGCATGAAAAACTATTTCAGTATTTCCAGTAAATATTATCTCCACAAATAAAAAGTATTAATGTGGCATAATGACTTATTGCAAGGACAGCAACCAAAATTCAGAGACCTGCTAATATATGAGTTATGATTTTGCTTTATATTCCCAGTGATATCTCTGGAAAAGATTCTATTTCCAGAAATGTTTTTAGTGTTTATTAGACCTTCAATATTTTGTGGAAGAGACATTTTATCTGAAAGTAACCATCTTTAGGAGGTAATGTAAAATAATAATAATACTGTTCCAGATATTAAAATACATTATATTAGCTTTGTGAAACTGTTCATAATATATCCTCAACTAGAATTAGAGAGTATCAATGTTAATAAGTTCTTATTTATAAAAGGCCTGATTCCAAGCACACTAAAGTCAATAAAAACATAAGAAAAAACCGAAGTCCATCCAGTTCAGAGTTTTATCTTTGACATTGGCGAGCATGTGATGCTTCAGTGGAAAGCTCAAGAAACTTGCAATAGGTAGTGTAGGGTAAATTGAGGCAGTCCATGGTATCTTGCTGAGAACTGAGTACTCAAATCCGAAATCATTAGGTCAGGCCTGGGAAGCATACAGACAGGCAGTTACCATGACCCTGGTTCCCCTGGCAACTACATTTCAAAGGGGCCTCACTCTGATAAGGCCTGGCTGGTATCTTACTGTCTCCTGTGATTTCAGATTAATCAGCTTGGATCCCAAGGACTGTGCCAACACAAGGAAGGAGTCATCTCAAAGTAGACATCACAATTTCAGCAAAACAAGCTAACAGCAACATGTCCATTTTGGGGGCTTCCATTCTGTTTATGTTGGCTCATTTAGCTTGTTAGGAATAACTACCTGTATTAGTGATAACATGTTTAATCGGGAATGGACGGAGATACTGTGTAACTTTCGTAGTTTATTGACTTATGTGCATATCTCATTTCTGATGCTAGACCTATCAAATCACTTCCCCTCCATCCATCTGCTACCTATATAATCTAATGTATGTTTTGGTTAAGTTAGTGCTCACCAGGTTAACTCCTGATGGGTACTCCACCAGCTGTATGAACCAATAAATCCTCTGCTTGTTTTCACCTGCACCCAGTGTGTCCGGAATTATTCCCTACAGGTAGATGAAGATTAATCTATCCCCCTTGTTATGTCCGATCATTGTCTGTAATACATATTGGTATAAACCAAGTTTCCTTCCACAATTTACAATGACTCTGGATAGTCTTAATAGCCATATAATTATCCAAATGCTTTTTTAATCCTGATAAAATCTTGGCCTTTCTGTTGTGTGACAGGGTCCCAGAGTTAAATCACATATTCTCAGGGGAGAGGGAGAATATATCCATTTAGTTTTCTTTTTTATTTGCAACCTATTAATAACATTGAATATCCCCTTGTTCTTGTGTTAGGAGACAGGGAATTCTGTGCTCCCAAAGTACGTTCTCTATTGCATTAATTATTTTATAAATGTATCGGGTTTCTTTTCTACATTAAATCCCAAACATTTCAATCTCTCTTCACATGAGATTTTTCATGATTCTGTTCACCCTCATCATCCTTCATCAAAATCTTGATAGTTCTGGAATATCACTTTTGAGGTGGAGTATCTAATTTTTCACGAGGCTATATCACTGATTTACATAAAGTTATTATAATAGTGTTCATATTACTCACTATCTCATTCCTTATGAAACCTAACATGTTCTGTGTTTTTGTGCATTTTTTGCTTCAAATTGGGGAATCTCTGGCATGTTAGATGCATGAAGTTTGTCAGGGTTACCACGGGCAGGCCACCAGACGGTTGGCCCATTGCTTCCTGCAGCTCCCAATGGCTGGGAATGGAGAACTGCAGCCACTTGGAGCTGCAGAAATCTTGCTTGCAGACACTAAGGACAGATCTACACTTCCAGGAAGATTGATGCTCCAGAAGTCGATCTTCTCGCATTCGATTAAGTGTGTCTGGTAAGCACCCGCTAAATCAAATGCTGAGGGCAACCCTATCAACTCTAGTACTCCTTGAAGTAAGGGAAGTTGACAGTAGAATTTCTCCCATCAACCTCCCGCTGTGGGGCTGCTCCGGAAAATCTGTGCAAGGTACATCGACTCCAGCTACGCAATTAACGTAGCTGGAATTGTGTATCTTGAATCAATTTTCTCTGCTGCTGTAGAACTGGCCTCAGTAAACAAACCATCTGATAGCCTGCCAGAAGCTAACCCTGACAAATCACATGTAGCCTGTGATCCAGAGGTTACTCATCCCTGATGTAAGGTGTCTAAGTGCATTTATGTTTTCCCCTCTAATGTGCATTGCTTTGCATTTATTACCTTTGACATCAATTTGTTTTCATGGTGCCCATTCACCTGACTTAGTTAGGTCTCTATGACCTTCCTCGCAATCCTTTCTAGCTCTGAGCAATCTAAATAAATTTCAGCTGCACATATTGAATTTTTCTATATATGATAATGAATTATTATATAAAATAACGTAACTAGTATATAACATTGAAATACTCTGCTGTTTGCCATGATGAAAACTATTTCATCCTACTCTCAATTAACCAATTAAGACTTTTTTTTGCCATAACTCTGTAGCTTTTTTAGAAAGCAGGTGTGGGAAGATGCCAGTGGCCTTCAGTGGGCTCTGGTTACTGTCATCCATTAAAAGGATTGAAAATATCTGTGATAGCTGTAGTGTTTAGTTGGTATGTTAGATATGTAAATCTGTTAGAGAATATATGAATGGCCAAAAAGTACATCTAGCCCAGTATCCTGTCTTCTGAAACTGGTCAAAGACAGGTGCTCCAGAGGGAATGAACAGAACAGGTAATCATCAAGTGATCCATCCCCTGTCACCTATTCCCAGCTTCTGGGAAACCGAGGTTAGGGCTAATAGCCATTGATAGACCTATCCTCCATGAACTTATCTAGGTTTTTTTTTATGTCATTATAGTCTTGGCCTTCATAACATGCACTGACAAAGTGTTCCACAGGTTTACTATGCCTGGTGTGAAAAAAATGCTTCCTTTTATTTCTTTTAAACTTGCTGTCATTCATTTCATTTGTTGATACCTAGTTCTTGTGATCTGAGGAGTAAGTAACACTTCCTTATGTACTTTCTCCTCACCAGTCATAATTTTTTTGGGACTCTATCATATCTCCCCCTTGGTCTGAAAAGTCTTTTTCCAAGCTGAAAATCCAATCTTATTAATCTCTCCTCATATGGAAGCTGTTTCAAACCACTGATCATTTTTGTTGTCCATTTCTGAACCTTTTCCAATCCCAGGAAGTCTTTTTTTGATGGGGTGACCACATCTACATGCAGTATTTAGACATACATAAATAGATATAAATAGAGACAATATATAACTACAGTATGAAGGCTCCAGCCAGGTTCACCAAAACAGGGTGGAGGCGGTAGAGAGGGCAGTTGCCTCAGGGCACAGTGATTTAAAGGGGGCAGCTCACCACTATCCCAGCCCCACCCCTTCCACTTGAGTCCCTGACCCTCTTGGAGGCTGAAGCTGTCTCCCATGCACCTTGCCCATGGTAAGCCTCGCTGGCTCCAGCAAGAGTTGTAAATTATGTTTATCTATGCATTTGACAATTTTATTCTTTAGGATGTGCCAAAAGTTTTCAGTTAGACAGCTCTTGGAATATTTATGTATCAGTAAAAGTTGATGCCCAACTATGGGCATTCTAGCAGGGACACTGCACCTAACTCTTCCGGAGCCCCCACAGTGCTAGTCCCGAGTCCCCAATACTAGCACCATCCTCAGAGCTCCCCAGCACCAGCCCTGTCTTCCACACTAGCCCCATCCCCAGAGCCCCCCAGTGCTAACCCCCCATAGCTTAGAGCCCTCCACTCCCAAAATCCCCCAGCACTAGCTCCACCCTTGGAGTCCTCAGTGCCTGCCCCACTCCCCACACCAAGCCCTGCACTATCTCCCAGTCCCCAGCTGAGCACCAGCAACAACACCCAGTGCCTCCCCTCCTACCGTGGCTGAAAAGAGAGCTGTATCCTGCCACGCCTCTCAGCCAAAGAGCACTAGGCAGGGGTGGGGTCTCCTCTGGGCTGCAAAAGGGTGCTTTCCTGCACTATGGAAGGGCCACGCATCGAAACGCTATTCCTCGGCTGGGAGGAGACCCTGCTCCTACCCGGTGCTGTTTGGCTGAGAGGTGGGGGCAGGATACGCACCTCCCAACACCCACGGAGGAAGGGGAGGCATTGGGTGGTGTTCCCCAGTCATGGTCCCCAGAGTTACGCAGCCCGGCACCCAGCGGTTGGCGACCCACTGCTGGTCTGTGAACCGGCGGTTGGGAACCACTAAGCTAGAATATGCCTCACTGCATTACCATCATGACTGATCTGTGTGAATGACGGTGTGAATATTATAATCCACCTGTAGATATGGTCTCTGGACACCAGCATATATTAGTATAGATTTGGTTGGAGCCTGCATACTGTAGTTATGTCTAACCAGTTTGCATTGCTTGTTGAGACCCATAAGCATTCCACAAGATTCAGGGAAAATAATGTAGTCTAAAATGCTTGTGTCAAAATTTAACATCATTGCTTGCTTTTTTTTAATACAGAGATGGCAAGTAATGTTATCAATTGTGCTTGTGTCTTGCCTGCACTTGTGAATGTTCCCCTTATCTAGAACTGCACCTGCTAATTAAAGTGAATCTCCTACAGTGTTCTTCCTTTTCTCTTCCAAGTGCCAACTAATTAGCCAAAAGCCTGCTGCCATACAGTAAAGCAACATCTGCTGAAAGGTTAGTCGAAGTAAGCTGTTAAAGAAATATCTTCCAGAAGAAAAATGTTTGTTTGGTTCCAAATAATAAATACTACTACATGAATTGAGGCTTTATTGTTTATAAATTTAGTGCCAAAATTGTATCCTGGAGAGAACAAAGATATGGGCTTTCCTCACAGGAATATACACATTGGAGTCTGGATCCTGCAAGCTACTCCATGTAAGTATACTCCCATTAAATTCTATGAAGCTTGACACAGGTATAGGAATCCAGCCAGGCAAAATGGCTGGAAAGTTTGAGCCTCCCATCTTTATTAAAAAAATGTAATTGAATCTTTGCACACTAGAAACAGCACCACTGTTCAAATTCCAGAGCTTAAATTTGAGATGCCTTTACCTGCATGTTGAAAGGGATCTCTGATAGATGGAATTTATTTTGCTTAGAACTTAATAGTTTGCCCACTGGCATTTTTGTATGTGTAATGATTGGTTTTGCATCGATTCACTTATGTTACAGATAGCTTATAGAAGATTTTACCACCACATCAACCCGCACTGAAGCACTGTGGCTGCACTGTATAGACCAGTCTCACTACTCATGGAGTAAAGTAGTGCTGAATGTGAATAAAGAACATTGCCCACAGTGACAAGAACATATGGCCCACTTAGCACAATAAGCTGAAGGAACACTTTTGTCATTCTGAAGAATTGCTAGTCAAGAAATCAATATTCAAAATTAACAATGTAAAATCCAAGATACTTCTGCTTATATCCTTGAGCTGTTGTTCTGTGGTGAGGGAAAAAGTCCAGTAAGAATTACATTAGGAATTTCTGATTTCTCCCTATCTCCTCTCAGCAAAGGAACAAGGGTAGGGAGTTATTATGCCCAGATACTGTTTGTTCCTCTCCCCCAACATTATTCTGCACCCCTCTATGGGGATGTGATACAGGGGCAAGTGAGGAGCAACACTAAGAGCTCCATGGATCCAGGGTCACTTTCCCCATCTGGGTTGTGCTGTGAGGAGAGCATCAGGAACTGCTGCTGTCCTGATGTCTCATTACTCAGCTCAGATGGGGAGAGTGATGCAGAGAGTCCTTATATTGCTCTTTGCTGTGCCCCTCACCGGCTTTCAATGGGGTTACAGAGGAACAGTGTTTGAGGCAGTTAGCTGCAGTACCAGCTATTCTGTTCACACTGGCCAGTTTCCCCATGTGGGCGCAGGAAAGGAGTGCCTAGCTGAAGGCCAAAGGGGGCACAGAGCAGGGACTGGGAGTAAAAGGGATGCAGTGCAGCACAAAGGAAGAGTAACAATATATCATATACCACAAAAAAGCTTCTTCTCATTCCTTTGGCTATCTGGGAGCAAGAAGCAAGTACACAGCCTGCGTGAATTACTCCTCTGCCTCCTTCCCTCTCCAGCCAGTAGTGACAGGAGTGCACAAAAGCGTGTATTTTCCCCTCTCTCCCCAATACTCAGGGGAAAGTAGAGAAGAGGAATAAGCATCCTACTATCCATGAATGCAGCTCTCTCCTCCCCACACTTTCCCAAAATGATACCCTTAAGTCTGGGTCAAATGTAGTGACTTATGATATACCTGAGGTCAGACTTGATGATGCAATGGCTTATAGCTTAAGAATCTGTCAGCCAGTACAATCATTATATCTTGTATTCAGTGCATCACCCTAATCCATCAGTCAATATATCAGACATACAGATTACTATTACAAGATAGGACTTCAGAAGATGAAGACATTCGCAGTCACAACTAAGGTAGAATAGAATATGACAAAATGTAAGATTGCCTTTTCATTATTAACTGTGTTTATGTCAAAACAATAAACATGAATAAATGTTTTCTGTCCACCAAGATGCCATTCAGTTCTATTAAGCTGTGAAAACATGGTGCAGGATCTCAGCTTTTGTTGGCATCTCTATTGCATACATTTTCATCTTCTGACAATACTTAATCTCTGGTATGAAATCTGTAACTTTATTTTTTAAGTGCTCTGCTCTCATTGCTGGCCAAACTCTAGGCTTAGATGAAGGCCATGTTTTTTTCCAGAATATTTTAGAAAACCAAATTTTATCAGAGAAGATACTCTTTAAAGTAACATTCTGCCTACAGTGGAAAGACTGTAACTCCTCTCCTTTAATCAAAGAACAAGAGGAGATGCTCTTATCATTATTCAAAAAAGAGGAAACAGCTTTCAAAGAGGATTTATTAGTTTCATACAGCTAATAAATCCAGTTATCTAATTACTAACACATCTCTTCCAAGGTATCCACATCTTATCAACATTCTTTTTTCTCTGTCCTATATATATATCTCTCTCTTACTCACCTCTGTTCTCCACTTATGTAACAAAATACAAAGTGGCTTTATGTTGCTCCCATGGGAATCAAAGGGAAACTCCGATTTATTTCATTGTTTATGCAGAACATTGTTAGGAATACTGTAAATAGTGGTTTTTAAAAAAACTTGATGATAGGGTAATTTCTGCCTTTACTGTTCAGAGCCAGAGATACCTTCATCTGAAATACTTGCAAAATTCTTACATAGTTGAAGACCTCCTAGATTTCCAGCAAGTAGGATTTACTTTTCATGTACTGGCCTGCATCTTATGCTTTAGTGTTATCTTGTCTATGTCTCAGGATACTCTAGGAATCCCTTCAGCCATACTTTTCAATACTGTTTGTTATGCACTTTTTATATCAGTGACCTATCACTGATAAAATGATTTATGTTTCTATGGCTTTTTCTCATAAAAGAATTAAGTCTCACAGAACCCTTGTGACACAGCAAGAAGGGGGAAGGATTTCCTTTACTCATTTCTGAATTGCAGCAGTTGTTTAATAGTGTTCAGCAATACTAATCATCAAGCTAGGGCAGGAATAAAGAAGAAGATCCTATTCAGCTGAAGTTTAACAGGAAACCAGACCTATCAACATGCTTTCTTACAGTCCCATGCATTTTCACATTCAGGATGCTTCCATCCATATAAATGAAAAGTTAACACTTGATCCTTCATGCTTTTCTAAAGGAATGACACATAAAATATAGTGATGGATATCCTAGAAATGCTTATAACATAGTTTGCTTGCTTGCTTGTGTATTTAATATTTATTTTACTTTTTGTGAGAGCAGCTTAGCTCTTCACCCATCCATATCATGTCCTCTCACATAGCTATTTGTAATTCATGGTGTCTCTCTCCTCATTTAGAATCAAGAGGCAAATAGTGTGAAATGTTGGTGACAAGTCTGTAACTGATTTGAACCAATAGTGTCGTGAATCATGATATTTTCTGGCATCCATTTGGGGCCCATATAAGTTTTTATGTCCTGTTTAAATGCAAGACTCTTTCAAACTTGTGTCCAGATCTGATTTATTGACTCTATATTATGTCCCAAGGTACACATTGAGAGCATGCTTCAAACCTTCTTGACCTTTCAACATCTGGACATAATATTCTGGAAGGGCAGCCATTTATTAAATTAAATTACTATATTACAATGCTTTTTAATTTCATTCTGTTACAACAGGTAGCTTAGTGCTGTAGCAAAAGCCAGGATTTCCTTGCTACAGAACGAAGGCTTGTTTTGAACTTATTGTTTATAAGCATATGTTTAAAAAGATGGTGATCATGCAGGGAGTGCAGGAAAATACATTTGTCATGCAAGCACTTCTATATGACTAGCAAGTTATATATAAAAGTTATGTGGGCCTAGTGACAGGAATAAAGCCAAAAAGAAGAGCCTCGATGTGGATGCTGAAGATTCTACTAACCTGTTTTTCACTTCCTCACCTGCAGCCTGACACTTCTTACCTGGTAATACAGAGAGCAAAGTTAATGCACAAGTAGTTTGAGTCAGTGTGAAGGCTAGTCATTTCTTCCATACTACTATTAATTTATAGCTTTAAAAAGTCTGATCTGATGTTAGTGTTTGTTTGTGCATGGTGCTCTATAAATATATAGTGACAGTCCATGCCCTTTTACACTATTAGTAGACAAAGCAGATATAGTGGAAGGCAAATCTAGGAGTAAAAGAGGTAAAGTGGTTTGTTGAATCTCAAACAACAGGTCAGTGGACAAGCCAGAGGAATAGCCTCCAAATATCCTGACTCAAAAACTTGTTCCCTTTTTACTTGTCACACTCTAGCTTCATAACTCTTGCTCGCGCTTGTGCTGAAGAGGTTGAACCTTGCCCTTTGCTGTTAGCCATACAAAAGATTTGCAGAATCAAGGCCATAAAATAAGGAAAACTAATTTGAAATTGTATATCAAGTAAAGGCATGGATATATTTGGTCATCTCCTCAAATGTTCTAAACTGCCTGGCACCACAGACTTCAATGGAGCTAAGCTGATTCTGGCTCATTTCTTTTTAATACTTACAACATATGACAGTGATACATTTCCTTTGAAGGATTCACATTATCATCCTCAAACAAATAAATCTCTTAAGGTATATTTAGGAATACTTCTACAAGGTATCAAAATAAAACACTCAGATGTATCAAAACAAATCACAAGGGCTGAGTTTGCCATCTATGCTAAGTATACAACGAAGGGAGAGAGAAGGACCTCAAAATGGGAATCGCAAAAGCTAGCAAACTAGTAAACACCTTGTTTAAACTTGACAATGGAAGATGACAAGGAAAGAGGCAACAGTAGGGCTTGATTCTGGGATTTATGTGCCTAAAGTGGCAGTTATGTACTTAGGTCCTTTTGTGAAGCTAAAAAATTGAATGTTGAAATAACTTTGGGGAAAAAAATACGTGCTTGCCTGCAAGTTTGCAAACATTCATTTACTTGAAGGTATTCTTAGGTATTTGAAGAAACCTCAAATTGGCATCCTTTCCAGTAAATCAAGGATATATGCACATAATTAATAAGATGTGACAGTAACTAAAATAGAAATATGTGGACATTGATTCTTTGTTGCATTCCACTTTGAGTAGTCATTGGCATAGTAGGAATGTAATTTTAAAAAGTCATCATTCTGAACAGAATTTCAATGGCTATATTCCCACTGACAAAAATGTTTGTGGGATATTGTGGTTTTTGCTTTAAAACATGTTAGTAATCTCATTGTCAAATCCTAATGGAGACAAGACATAGGTAATTTTTATTGTAAAGAAAATAGATGAGGTCAGCTCTAGTTCCCCTTCTCCCTCTCACACTCACATGGTTGTACTCACCTGGCTACATCACAGTAAAGAGCTACAGTGGCTTGTTTCCATGTCCTGGTCTACACTATGCAACCCCCTTAGGTCGAATTTAAAAGCAGAGCATCCACATTACTAAGCTCATTATTTCAAAATAACAGGCTGCTTATTTAGGAAAGTACTCCTGCTTTCTTCAGGGAATAATGCTAATTTTGAATTAATTATTTCAAATTAGCTTTAGTGTGGAAGCTCTGGTGCAGCTATTTAGAAATAACTACTTCCCAGAGTAATTTGGACTAATTACTCCCCAGTGCTTCATGGGGCTTAAATCGAGGTAGCGTATCCATATTAACAGAGCCTGCCTCAGACTAATTTTGAGGCTTCTCTGTAGTGGAGACACACTATTTTGATTTTGTTTAATTGGGAGTTAAGTCAAATTTAGTTATTTCAAAATAATTTCCTAGTGTAGACATTTCCCACTAGACTGCTACAGAGAACTAGATAGTGACCATTAGTTGCCTCACTTTAAAAAAAGGATACAATATGCAGTGAAGACAAAGCCACCCAGTCATGGAAGGGCTTCTCCTTTTTTTCAGAAGTCATTCTTCATGTTAGATATTGACTTACTGGAGCAGATGGCAAGTTATAACACTCATTTTGCCCTTGCATAGTAATTTCACTCTGTAGGATTTGATGCACAAGCTCTGATTGTTTGCAAATAACACTTACAGAACTGAATATCTTTTGCATGCTAAAATATTATTGTGAATTATGTTATGACAATTACATTATACCAAATTAGTTGGTAGAGAAGAAGTGAGCATATTTCTAGTATAAATATTGAAATAGAAATAAAAAGATTTGTTTCACAGTAGAATATAATAGAATAGAGTAGAGCTTTAAAAGGCATTTTATGCTTTCAGAAACATTATAGTGCACAATTCTTCAAGGTTTTGCTTTCTAAAGCTTCAGTAGAGAACTAAACTAAATTTGTAGTTGTTATTCTATGTCAACCACTGAAATTAAGGTTTATTCTGTAGAGTGAATACAATTCATGTAGCAGATGTTAAGCTGTTTCTAACATATTTCCATTCATATATTTAATGGTATGGAACATTTTGAAATTAATTTGATAATGTTTTGAAATATGCATTGATATTTTCTTTCTACTCTATAAATACTTAAGAAAATTATGTTATTTATTAGCATAGGTAATTGAAAATGAATTAATTTCCAGATCTTAATACAATTTCTTTTTATTATTAGATGTGGAGCTTACCAAGCCAGGGCATAGCGCTTGGACCACCATCGAGTCTGGTCAGAAGGCAGCTGTCAGTAATGTGTAACATTGTCTTTCGCCAAAGTATGTGGAATTTTCCCATTGATTCTAGATGTGAAGGCTGGCTGCACATTTACCATAGACTGTTCAAAATCAGGTCAAGAGCCCATGAGCAGCAAGGCAAATCAAAGCTGCATATATGCAAGGTCGGGTGACTTATAAGAGAATAGCTTCCGATGTCAGCTGCAGACCATCCTTCATGTCGCATATATGTCACAGAAAAAATTGGACAAGGCAAGTGGACCTACACTAGGTGCCTCCATGGCAAGCACATTCTTCCGTGAATGAAGATGTCTCTGCACAGTAGTAGGATAAGGTGTGCCATGATTGTCTCAACCATTCTCACTATAGAATCCTCACAACAGCCCTGAGAAGGAAGGCTGTTGCTTAATGCACAGAGCCATAATAATGGTGTCTGTCAAATCATCCCACCTACAGTGGGCATGGTTGAATATAGTTGAGTGTCAAATAACCTGATATGAGATTAATGCAACTAGACTGGAGCACTGGCTTGCTGGGGAGTGACAGAACATTTTAGCACATTCCACACCAAGGCACGTTGTGTACACTGGACAGTGGTAAGTACAGTATGGGCGCACATATGGCTTTGAAGATAGTTCCTTGGAATTGACTCAGATTCATGAACCAAGCTGATGAATGATAGTATGGATATGATACTTTTTTTCTAGAGCAACTGGATATGTCTTTCAATCTGCCTTCCTGAAATTCCATCTTCCTTTGTCAACCATTCTAATGATATACAGGTTGCACCTCTCTTGTCTGGGATCCTCTGATCCAGCAACATCTGTGGTCCCATAGGACCACGGATGTTGCCATACCAGAGAGCCCCTGGACCAGAGACCTGGGTGGCCATGGGGCTGGCTGCAGCAGCTCTGGACAGAGGATCCGCACAATCCATGACTGAGTTCTAGTGTCTCCAGGGCTGTCCCAGCAGTTCCAGGGCAGCGGAGCAAAAGCCACTCCTGTGGCCCCAGGACAAAGGAGACCCGATAGCTCCTGGACAGTGGAGCCATGGCAGCCCTGGTGGCCCCAGGACAGCAGAACTCTGGAGGCCCTGGGGAGTGGAGCCACAGCTGCCACTGCAGCCCTGACACCCAGAGTCCTGGTGGCCCTGGGGCCAGGAAGTCATGGCAGCTTGCAGGAAAGGGAGCCCCAGCAGCCCCAGAACCGCAGCAGCTTAGGGACCCCAAAGATATGGCAGCCCCCATGGAGTGGCTCATGTTTGTATATCTCTGCCTCAGGGAAGACTGTCAATAACAGAGCAGACACCCCAGACTGGTGGTTATATGATTAGATTTCACCAATCCACTAACAAATGTGAACCCTTAGATCATTATAGGAGTCATACCATGAGATCATAGACAGTTACCTTAAGGTCTGCAGTTTATTTTGACATTCAGGAGTTGGATTTAGTAAGAAATGGTCACTTACACATAGACGCACTCACATGAAAATCTCACAAAATATTCATGTTGCTTCCAGTTTAAAAAAAAAAAACCCTACCCCCAGATCAATTGGTATTTAGATCTTACACCCAAGATAACATCTGTAGCCAATATCACAATAAACTATGTAAAAATGTTTTAATTTGGATAAAGAAATTAGAGAGTTATTTCCAGGTTAAAGCAAGCCAACATATATACACAAATAAGTTACCATGTATGGGCTCATCTAGACTATGCTAAAGTGTTGAAAGGGGATATGCAAATTCCATGTAAACCTCATTTTTTGAGGAAAAGCAGCTTTTTGAAAAGGGGAGGTTGCCAAAAAAAATGCATCTTGACTACTTTCACTTTCGAAAGCCCTGCTTTCCAAGTGAGATCGGAAGAAGATATGCAAATTCCCTTTCGAGATGTTAGCATCATCTAGACGAGCCCTGTGATTCCTAAAAGTAAGAGAGGAAGTAAACTGTGTGTTCAAAATGTCTTTCAGGATGGAGCCTGGTTGACCCTGGAGGTTTCTGCTTTAAAATAGGGTATGTCTATATTGTGGGATACATACCCACAGTGCATTTGTCAAGCTGTTGCTGATGGTGCTCCCAGTGTGGACAGAGGGTCCTCTGGCAATTTTTGTTCTCTTTATTTTTGGATGTCGACATAAGTTTTGTCAACAAATCTTGGTAGTGTAGACATACCCCAAGAGACGCCAGCCCTGTGAGAGCTGAAACAGCAAAAAGTTGAAAAAAATTCTTGTGACCCTGTTTTACCTTTCACATTTGGCCTCTCATTCTATGAGATAAGCTCCCGTGCAAAATTTTCAAGGTGCCACAGGGTAATTCACAGATCCTTTGTGTTTCTATGTTGCTTAATGGCCTGTTTAATCTTGATAGACTTCCTGACCACTGGATGAGGAGGATAGAGGGTAGGATGATTCCCAAGTACAGAGTAAACAATTTCAAAGTTAAAAAGCAAATCTTACATATTCCCTTATAATATGGAATGCCGACATTACAAGTGAGATGAATGAACGCTGCAACTTATAAACATTTAATAGAATTTAAACACTAAATACTTTCTTGTAAGATTAATAAAGTAGACCCTCAGAGTTATGGACACCTGGAGAATGGAAGTTGTTTATAACTTTGAAATGTTTGTAACACTGAACAAGACTTTATGAACTTTAGTCACAGGGAAGGAAGTGTTGGAGCTGCACCCACAAAATGGAGGTAGGGGCAAGTGTTCCAGGCAGGTGGCCTCAGGGTTTCTGCCCCATAGAAGCAACAACCCCAGCAGCCCTGAAGTCCCTCCCCGCCAGTGGGCCTTAGAGTTTTTATAGTGGGGATGGGCTTCAAAAAGAAACAAAAAAGAACCCCTGATCCAGTATTTGCTGGTTTTTGGTTTTGTTTATTTTATCTCCATGGCTGCCTGATTGATTATTTCCAGTTCCACATGATGTCCCGTTGATTGTTCAGTCTGTAAGTCTGATGTTCATATCTTTGAAGCCTACTGAATCTATTTTTAAATAAAACTGACATAGGTGAGCTGCTTTGGTTTCTGGCTATTAGTTTGTGAGTTCTTAACTAACATTTATGGCCTGGGACAGAGCAATACTTGGTTTACCCGCATCAAGCCCACTACATATTTGTCCAAAATTATTTTCATTTTCTTATTAGATACAACTTTAAAAGAGTTCAATAGGTCAGGTATTTTTAAATCCTCATAATTTTCTTCTCTCTTCTCATTCATGAATAGTCCTATCTCCCTTGTTTGATTGATAAAACTCTGTTTATTCCTTTTGGCTAGCATTAATTTTCTCTTCTTGTTTGCTTCCCTTGTCTTTTCCCAGAAACCCTTGAGTAACTATCTCTGCTCTGATTTGGTTGCCTCCCATTGATGTTGTTGGTTTTCTATATTTCAGATCTTTGAGCAGCATCTACTGAAGCTACTTTGACAATTTCTGCTTTGATTTAAATTTAAAGGCCATATGTGTTACAATAACACATAACCATTTGCTGCCTCCTCTTCAAAATTTTTCTGAAAATATTAAATACACACATAACTGTTGGTAGAATAATATTACATTGTCATCTATAATCTTGTTCAAGGACTGTCATAGATAACCTGAAGTCTTTATCAGAAGCACATTAAACATCTGGAAGACATTCAAATGTACAACTTGTATAATATTTATGTAAAAGTTCAGAAAGCTGTGCTGAAAGATTGAGAATTGCCTTTGAAAGTTCTGAATAGCAGCTACAGCTACTTATTTTTCTATTGAAAATTGCTATATTCTGTGAAGACAGGCAAGATTTCATATCTATGAGACAATGTGCATAAACTTTAACTAAACCAGCAATTTCATAATGAACCTTTTCAAAAGCCAGTCTTTTCTCCCTACAGTTTACTAGAGAGCTATTATGCTTAGGTGGGAGGAGCAGGAAATCACATTGTATTCACTAGCAGTACATTTGACCAAATTTGTAAACCATCAAAATAAACAAAAGCAATTTATAAAGTAGGGATTTTCCATTATGATTTGTAAATTGTATCACATCTGTAGTTTGTTAGAATTTCAGTGAAAAATTTGAGCTGTATTACAATTGCTGTCACATTTAATGAAACCTCAGGTTTAGTAGCGTCGTCATCTATGGGCAATTCTATTGCTCAGTGTCTCCAGTTCTTTTCAGAAAACTTTATATTAATTTCGTTTAGATTTCAATAAACATTCAAATATATGTACATGAACAATCTCAAACTCTGAGACAGGATCACTGAATCAGAAATCTTCCAAAACCAACCTCTTATGGTATCTTAGTATTTCTGAGACCTGATTTACATCGTGTGGCTCCAATATTAGTGGGATAAACTCAGTTAATTTCAGTTTATTTTATACAGCTGCATAAAAAATGGAATCACACAGCCATACATCAAGACCCAGAGTCCTATACTAGTTCAAACTGGAAATTAGAAGAAGAAGAAGAAGAAGACAGGGTTTACAGGGTGTTTCATTACTTAAAGTCTTTATTCAAGTATGGTACGAGATGTGCAAACGTTTTATTTTTCCTCCTGGTTTCCATTATATCTGAATAAATGAATCACGATGATATAAAAATGTCCCTTTTTCAAACATTTCCCCCCATTATATCATTTTTCTTCGCAAAAATCATAACTTGCTATATTCTTGGGCCATATATACCTGTGTGAAAATCCTATGCATTTAACAGGGCAAAAATAAGTAAGTGGGATCATGGACTGAGCTAACTTTATCCCTTTGGAATAAATAACTAACATCAAATTCTATGGTGTCATTTGTGTTTGGCATCTATATTAATTATACTTATATTCATTTGGGCTATGTCTAGACTTCAGGCTTCTTTCGGAAGAAGCTTTTCCAGAAGAGATCTTCTGAAAAAACTTCTTCCAGAAGAGAGCGTCTACAAAGCAAAAGCGCATCGAAGAAGAGATCTGCTTTTTCGAAAGATAGCAACCACACTAAATGGATGCTATCTCACATTTAAGCTGTGATTACTATGGATGGAGTGGCTACCAGGGCACCTGTGCTTTTCCCTCTTTCCTCTTCTTTCAAAAGAACTCCCTCTTTCCCGTCCACACATGCCTTTGTCCGAAAGAGCTCTTTTGGAAAAATGCTTCTTCCTCATAGAAAGAGGTTTACCAATGTCGGAAAGAGGTTTACCCTCTGTTCTATTGATTTAAAAAAAAAAAAAAAAAAACCATGATCGCAGTATGGACGTAAGTGAAGTTTTTTCAGAAAAACGGCCATTTTTCTGAAAAAAACCCCTACTGTAATGTAGACATACTGTTGATAACTTTGGTCTTGTTTTAACTTCATTTTTAATATTTTTGGATGTAATTAAGAGCTCATATCTGCCCTTGCCTGCCTTATCCCACATGTATTTCAGAACAAGTCAATTGTTTTCAGGATGCTTTACATTCCATTATCAAGAATATACTGCTAAAATTATACTTTTAAGTTGTCTGTTGGAACCGCAAAACCATTTTATAGCTAAATGTTTGAGGTCTACTTCAATTACTCAGAGTATTCTAATAGATAGGCATCAAATTTATCTACCTATGTTTAAATGAAGGCCTTCTAAATCTTTTGGAAACAATCTTACTGAAATCAATTAAATCAAACTTCAGTCAATTTAATGTTGTATGGCTTGATTCACCATTCTGCTGCAGCAGTTATATGCCATTATAAATCTGTTAAATTCACTGGAGTTACAGTGGTGTAAAACAGGCATAATGGAGTGGACTTTTAATATACCAGCACTTAGATTTTAAATCAAATTAGAGATAAGAGATATTAACTCTCATGGACAATATTGAATGAGAAGGGTGGGGAAAAGGGGTTTAAACTTTTTCTAATGAGTAATAATGGAACAATTTCTGAACTTTGGAACCAAATATCGTTCTGATTGTAGCATCATCAGACATGATGAGTTATTTACATTGTCTTCCTATGTTATAACATAGATCTTTTAAAGTATAACTAAGAATACATATCCCTGCCAAGTTGTATTGAGTGTCAGAAGTTAAAAATTCACTGTATCTTTCCTTGCGTGAGGCTAAGATGAGATGGTGACCAAGGGATCATTTAATTTAATTTGTACTACAAAGATAGTTGTGCTTCAATAATGAAAAAAATAAACTGATTTTATTTTCCAGACATTGAGACAGATGACATCTTATGGCTGACAAGTCAGTCCTAATAAACCTACATATCTGACAATCAAGGCAGCACATAGAGAATACAGATCAATCATCACCCAGAAAAGCTGATGGAACCTGTCATAAACTAAAAAGATACAATAATAGAATGACCTTGTATTTAATAAGAAAATAGTCCTTGCAATTTTGATAATTTTAAATTACATTGAAATTATTATCAGTGCACAGTGCATATTGAAATACACCTTCATTGAAATATTTATATTCACTGTTGTAAAAAAACACAAGATAACCTAAATAAGTTGTCTCAAGGACAAAAATAAAATAAAAATAAAAATAAAAATAGGTTATTTATACTCTGCAGTCAGATTTGTCTTTTTCTGTAGCTGCCACATTGATTGATAAGTCTCCAAACTTTTATGCTATCAAATAGCACTAGAGATAATAGTTGAGTAACTCCATGTAATTATGAGATGTGTTTGGACTGATGGTTTATTGTTATAAAAAACGACACAATGTTTTGTAAGGCACTGTATAGACATATTCTGAAAGGCAAGCAACACCACTGATCTTCAATTGTACAGCCAGATTATAAAGTGCTGGCCCTATTTGAATTATAATAAAGGTATATGTAAATAAAATATTACAGGCTAGCAAATAAATGTCAATTCAACATAAATACATGCATACCAAATAAGTAACATAGCCATTTATAATCTAATGCAGGGTTTTTCCAATTTGTGTTGTGGCTTGTTAAGGTAAGCCTCTAGCTGGCTGCAAGACATTTTCTTTACCTGAGAGTCCACATGCATGGGTGCTCACAGTTCCCAGTGGCTATGGTACACAGCTCCCGACCAATGGGAACTGCAGGAAGCAGTGCTGTCTGGACCACCACTTCCTGCAGCTCCCATTGGCCAGGAATAGTGTATTGCGGCCACTGAGAGCTGCGAATGCTTATGCCTGTAGACATGCAGGAAAACAAAGCATCTTGTGGCCAGCTAGCGGCTGACCATTACAAACCACAAAGCCCATAATTTGAAAAACCCTGATCTAGGGTATTATAGAGAATCTAATTTAGTCACAGTCTATACACCCATACATACAGAGAAGATGCTAATTATCTCTAACCTGGCAGACAAAGGCACAGTGGATGGAAATTAAAGTCAGCACAATTCAATCTGGAAGTAAGATGTAATGATGTGGTTTACTACTCATTGGAATGGGTTATAAAGTGATGTCACACCCTCACCATTGGTTTGGACTGTGTATAGACATCAGATATCTTTATTAAAAATATTTCTCTATTTTTATCATAGGAACCAATGGATGAAATTCTCTGATCTGTAATATAGGTGGTATGACCATAGCTGTACTATAGTAGTTGAATTAAAAAAAAAAACTTTTAGAGCTTTATTAATCAAGGAGATAAATCCTGAATTATTTATCTGCATCTAGACAGTCTCCCTTCAGGTGAATGATCCATAGGAGGGTACAATCTGTGACATTATTGCCTGGTAGATTTCCCTTTGAAATGATGGGATAATGTTGGACAAACAATCCCTATGTTCATCAACTGCCTATTGGAGTGGAATAGTAAATCACAAAGGGTATGTATGTTTACACTATGGGACCAGGTCAAATTAAGATACATAACTTCAGCTATGTTAATTGCGTAGCTGAAGTCTAAGTACCTTAACTTGACTTTTGGCATTGTCCACACTGCAGGAAGTCGAAGGGAGAACACTCTTCTTTTGACTTCCCTTACTTCTCGTGGAAGCAGGACTACCGGCATCAACCGAAGTGTCCCTCTCAGTTCAAATTAGCACATCTTTATTAGACCCACTAATTTGAACACTGGAAGATTGACAGCAGCAGCTTTGATCTTCCCTGTAAAATAGATACACCCCAAGCTTTACATTAGTGTTGCTTGCTCTCCATAATGGAAAACGCCCTCATGCAAATCGTTAAGGAAGAGGAAGGTTATAGTCCTCTCTCTTTCTTTCAACTCTCCACCGCTTCTGAAGTACTCTAAACACCCATAATGAGAGAGCATCACAATGCTCCAATGTTTACAGGACTGCAAATCAGCCATGCAAGATCAGTGTGCTGAGCTATCCCTGAGGGTATGTCTACACCAGGGAGTTAT
The DNA here is from genome assembly GCA_032595735.1 of Pelochelys cantorii. Lineage (NCBI taxonomy): Eukaryota > Metazoa > Chordata > Testudines > Trionychidae > Pelochelys > Pelochelys cantorii. Next base: position 93,944,697 of record CM064326.1, read on the forward strand.
TTCAAAATAATAACTCCTGAAATAACAATTTCAAAATAGTGCTATTCCTCTTCACAAGCAGGAGCTATTGATTCAAAATAACAATACCTTTATTTCAAAATAACGGACTGGATAGTGTGGATTTTCACCTTGTTATATCAAAATAAAGGGAGTTATTTCAAAATAACTCCCTAGTGTAGACATGCCTTGAGTTACCTCTGATCCTGAGCCTTCTTAAGCCTGATGAGTCATCTCTGAAACAGATAATTGCCGACTTCCCCACCACCGGTAACGCTACCAAAGGGGCCTTGGGTATGCCCTTTTTGCTGGTCTTCTGGCACTCGGGGCATGCTTCGTAAAAATCGTGAACCTCCCAGTGTATTCCTGGCCAGAAGAACCTCTGGGTCACCTGTCCCATGGTCTTTTCCCACCCTAGGTGTCCAGCCCAATGGTTCACATGGGCCAGTTTAATATGCCCCATCTATATTTCCTGGTGACAAGGAGCTGCCACACCTCCCCCTGGGTCTTAGGGTCTCAGTCTACCTGGTATAGATCATCTTCCCATACCTCGAACCAGGGGCCTTGGGGTCTCCACTGGTCTACGTCCCCCTCTGTCTCAGGTTCCATCACCTGCTCCCAAGCTCAACTCAGTGTGGGGTAATCCCGCTGTTCACGCAGGAAGTCTCCCTCCAACGTGTAGACCTAGATTCTGAGTAGACAGTTTCATATTTGATTTAATGTTTATATACACTTCTATCATTTCCTATTTGATATATCATTTCCTAGTCCATTATTCTTAACATTTAATTTTCCATTTTCTATGGCTGTTTATTAATATATGGTAGCTGAGTCCTGGAGAAGAAAAAAAGTGAATCAGTTGTGTGCATTTTTAGTAGAGTATAAATGAATAAACATGCCTCTAAAATGTTAAACCAAATTCAAAGCACACTGACTCTAGAAATTCAATATCAATAGTAAAATCAATCATATTTTTCCAGGTATGATGCACATAAATAGAGACAACAAAAAATTAAATCTGATTTCTATGTTTCCTTTTCTTGAGCATTCAAGGAAGGACACTGACAAATGATTTCTTCTCTTTATTATTTTTCTGAAGGAATTGGTTTATTTTTGTGTTCTTCATTTTATTTTTAAGGTTACAAAAGGAAATTAACATTTAGATCATAGCTATAAGAGGAGTTTCTTTCACTACTGTTAGCTTAGACTTTTTGAGGGCAAAAGAATAGAGGAGAAATGGAGATTTTCTTTTGCATAGTCCCTCCATTTTTAACTGCTCTATCTAATTGTGATGGTTCTCAGGGAGTTCAAGATGGTAAGTTACTTCCTGACAACAGTGAGAGGAAGACTGGTTTGTGCTTAACCAGGTAATAGTTCCTTGACTCCTCTGGTCTATCAGCAACCCAAACAACCTCTTCTGCACTACGCTAGACCTTACTTTCCCTTGCAGGTTAGTAGTAGGTGTAGCTCAGCCTCTTTTGGCCAAGCCTCTTTGGCCCATCCTCTGTCACTTATCTGCTCAAAACTCACAACAAAACCTGGGCTGCTGTTCCCAAGGGAACAGTGTACACAGCAGCTTGAATGATTCAACTCAGGATCAGCTCCTGGTCAGTACCACAATACTTAGTGTAGTCAGCAAGAGTAAGTCTCAGGTCCGACACTGGGCTCTCAAGGTACAAAATACGCCACACAGGTATCTGTGAAACACAAGTAGTTTATTTTCTGACAGCTAACAGCTGTGCCCCATAACTGGAAGAACAACATAACAAAGAAGAGGCATATCTTACGTCCCTCCCTGCAAGCCTGGAACCCTGGGTAGGCTGCGGACGAAGTGGGAGGTTGTCTCAGCTTCCGAGGTGCTGGTACCCAAAGCCCATCGGTGAGGTTCAAATTGCTGTGCTCTAGTGCAGCCTTAAATACAGTGTCTCTACCTTGTTTGTGGCAGTTTGGAAATTTCCGGGGGGGTTACTCATTGCTTGTTACAGTACGGCTCAGCTGTTAGTTATCGATCTGGTTCTGTTCTGGATCTGCTTGTATTTGGCCTTGTTTACATGATCAGTATGTTAGGGTAAACAGAATTGTTTATGCATTCTTGCCCTTTACCCTTATCTCATACTTGTTCCTGCTATACTGGCAACAATGCTTATCTTAAATGGAGTATGTTCCCAAAGACTTGCTTCTGGTTCATCAGATATAGGGAAAAGGGAAAGAATGCAGGCCTCACCACCCCTAAATTAGCACGTACAAAGTTCTTCTGCAATTGACCACTACATTCCACCCCTGGGTGATGTGGCATGCATTCTACCCCTATACATCCCTTCTAGGGTGTCAATTGTTCCAGGATGACCTGGTGTTTTACTTGCTGAGCCAGTAGTGTCATACGGAAAGCCAGATGACTTACATAACAAGCTAGCATACCAGTAATAATACAAATAGCTACAAAACCCAATAGCACAATAACAATAGGATGGAGGATCAGATTAAACACACCAGTCCAGGAGGGACCGTATCCCAGGAAAATGTCATACCAGTGATGCCCTGATACTGATTCTAGTTCTGCTGTTAGTCTGAGGAGTCCATACCTTCTGATGGATTATATGGAGACAGGATGCTTTTTCATTGGCCAGGGCTCCCTTATAACGCTATATCATTTTGTTAAGGGTGTAGATCTGATCCCACACCGCTTGCCACTTTGGTCCGAGGGAAAGAGTTCAATCTGGGGAAAACATTTTCGCCAATACCTCAGATTGCTGATACACTGGCTTGACATAGATGTGGCCACCCGCTTCTAGTGCAGAGGCATTACATCTGCATTCTCGGACAGGGGGCAGACTGGGGGTCTGATCACTCCAGGTGATAGGGATAATAGATATTACACATAAACATCCCACATGATTAGTAAGCACTACAGTAGTCTGATTAAATATACCATCCATAATACACTCTCCTACCGTATCGGTCTCTATTCTACAAGGATCCAGAATGTGGTGTTTAAAGGGACACATCCACTCATTTCGAGCCCACTGTTCACAGCCTTGGTGATCTAATAACTCCCCCTCTTGTGTGATCCAGCAGGCGGGGCTTCGAGGCATCCAAACCCGATTTCCCAATATAACAGGGATTGGGGTGAAGTCACATACTGGGACAGTAATCTCATTGCAAGGGATAGATACGAAGTGGATATATTCCCTGAAGGGACGGGGAATGCCAGAGGAAATTATCATAGTAAAGTGAGGTTTGCATTCAGGGCACCATTCTTTGTAAGCAGTGGAAATTACCTCGGGGCCGCCTGACCGCACCCAGAAGGACTGATGCTCATACTGAATGATGGCAAATGTTTGCATAGTAGTGCAGCTATAGCTGAGGTTGTTTCATTCGTTAAATTGCCTGCTCCTTGTAGCAAAGCCTTTAGAATCTGTGACATTTGAACCAGAGGTTTTCTGGATATTTTAAGAGTGTGGACTTGGGCCTCCTGGTAAGCAGTATTGACCTGTACTTGGCCCTTTATGGCTTGGCTGGTTAGCTGTCCCATCATGGCCAGCTTATTACGGACTACTTCTAGGTCCATAGCATTAATGGTGGCACCCGCAGTTCCTAGGGAACCTAAAACAGTTCCTGCATCTCTCTTTTGTCTATGACCTTGGGGTGTACTAAGCCAGGTGGAAAAGATGGGAAGAGCCCATTGCTTACACCATGGGTGTAAGCAAGTGATGTTTGTTTCCCAGATTATAGAAACATGCTGCTCAAAGAAGGCATTAGGAAAAACAACAAAGGTTTCAGGTGTCTTAGACCCTAAAACAGAGGGTAGGGCGTGTAGGGTGGTTTGGACTGTGGATACCCAAAAGTGGAGGCTTCCTCCTGATTTATATCCCAGCCATAGTCCTAGGCTAAGCTTAGGAATGTCAGTATGTTCTAAATACGTAGTTTCACCACAAACTGTTTCCCAAATTCTAGTCGGGGATGGATACTTGCGGGGATCACAATCATCACTACCCACCACCCCTAGCATTATTACAACAAATGTTACTTGTTGTCCGCTGGTAATATTGTGAACATAGGAAACATTGCAGTTAGATACCTGATTTTCATGCAGTTCAGTTACAAACTCACTGTCCTCTACCACCAATGTCCAATTTGTCCCTGGTTTTGCAACGACTTGGTAGTGGAAAGTCACATTGTGGGAGGCGTCGGGGACATGGATGCCTTGATGAGTTTGTCCCCAAATAGCAGATCCGGGCCATCCCGTGGTGTTGAACCATACACACCAATGGACGCCATAGTCAGTAGTGATGTTTTCTTGCTTGGTCCAAGGTCCTGACTGCATGCTGGCGTTCCAGGACTGGAGGATCAGGCGTTCAGACACGAATCCCACTTGTGTGAACTGGGGGCACGATCCATTCAGCCAGGTCTGGGAGGATCTTTCCACCTGGGAAGTCGATTGCCACCATCCCGAAGGGTTAACTGACAGCACACTTGGAATCAGGAGCACCCACCGCATCAACTGCATGCTGGAAGGCTATTCTTGTTTACGCAAGTGTGCCTGAGGAAAACATTGCTAAGTGACATCATTAGCAGGGAGGACCCACCATGTAGCCCCTGGGCCCTGGGTGATGGTTTCTGCAGCCACCATAGGCGCGGAGTCTCCCAGGCGGGGTAGTATTCAGACCCTCTGCTCGACCTCCTCCACACCCTTAGGTGTACTTTCAGCAGGAGGCAGGATGCTGGGGCCACCCTGACCCTTAAAATGCTCATGAGGGGTACTGCTTGCTATTAAGCGAGAATTCAGATTACTACAGGCTTGCCCCAACACTGGCTTCCACCCCCGCAGAGTGTGGGTGGAGGTGAGTTGTCTGATTTGTTCCTTGAGGAGGCCATTAGTGTGCTCCACTAATCCTGCTGCCTGGGGGTGGTATAGGATATGAAATATCCATTTGATGCTGGCTTCATGGGCCCAATCCTGTACTGTGGTCCCAGTGAAGTGGGAGCCTCTGTCAGAGTGGATCTGCACCACCAGGCCATATAGTTGCAGTAGCCAGTGTAGCCCCATGATGGAACAGTCCTGCATTGCACATCGGCATGGGTGCACCCAGGAGAGGCCACTGTAGGTATCCACAGCAACCAAGACATACTGGCAGCCCCCAGACTCGGGTAGCGGGCCAATGTAATCTACCTGCCAGGTGTGCCCAGGTGTATCTCCTCGTGGAATGTGACCTGGAGGCAGTTCAGACAGCTGTCATTGTTTTACATGCTGACAGATACTACATTGCTTGATGGCAGTGCGAGCTTGATCTTTAGTACAAGGAATACCTCCCTGCATGCCCTGCCTGTTGATGTGCCCAGGTAGCCAGGAGGGACAGCTCAGTTCGATTGGGAGCAGCTGTCACTGAGTGTACAGCTGCTAACGCATCTACAGCTGCATTCAGTTTCACATCTTCTCCAGGCTTTCATGTGTGGGCATCTACATGGGACACTGTATCTGTATGTGGTGGCAGAGGTCCCACAATTCCTGCCAAATAGGGGCACCCCAGACTGGGCGTCCATGAATTTGCCAATTATTCTGAGCCCAGTGCCCTGACCAAACTGCTAGGCCATTGGCCACTGCCCAGGAATCTGTGTAAAGGAGACATGTTTCGTCCCCCAGCTCTATTGCCTGCTTGCATGCCAGGTGTATAGCCACTAATTCTGCGAGCTGGCTGGACCCTTCTGTGCCTTCTTTAATCATCTGTATGTTCCGGGTCTTCTGTAGGGCAGCAGCTCGCCACTTCCAGGCACCCCCCATGTATTGGGCAGACCCGTCAGTGAACCAGGCAAACTGTTTCTGCTTGGTAGTCAGAGCACTGTAAGGAGAGCCTCACACTGCTATTCCTTGCAGTGGAGGTGGCTGCTGTTGCCTGGGCTGTTCAGCCTTATCTCCCTCTGGGAGCTGTGCTATTAACTCATGCAAGTGGGAAACCCCTGAGGGTCCAGGCTTAGCTCTCTCCTGGATGTACCACCTCCACTTTAACAGAGTGCTGGCCATAGCTCAACCTGACTGGGGAGCAGCTGTATCTCGCACCCAGCTCATGATAGGGAGCTCGGGGCACAGCAACACCTGCTGATCCTGAGTGGCATTCTCAGTATCTAATAATGCCAGATAGCAAGCCAGTACCTGCTTCTCAAAGGGAGTGTAATTAGCACTGGCCCCTGTCAGAGTCTTGCTCCAAAATCCTAAAGGGAGCCGATGCCCTTGCTGCATTTGCCACAGGCTCCAGGCAGCGTGGTTTCCCTGGATATAGACTTGCAATTCTACAGGACCTGGTTCCCATGTTCCCAAGGTGAGGGCAGTTGCTACTGCTGCCTTTGCTTGCTGAAAAGCCTCTTCTTGCTCATTCTCCCACTTAAAGGTAGCCTTTTTCCTGCTGACCTGGTACAAGGGTCTTAGAATGGCCTGCAGGTGGGGAATAAAGCCCCTCCAATAACCCAGTAAGCCGGTAAAGCGCTGTGTTTCCTCTTTTGAAGAGGGACGAGCTGCACTTAAGATCTTATTCTTTGCAGCTTCTGGCATTACACGCTGTTTCCCTGCCCAGACTATGCCCAGGAATTTGATATTCTCGCTGGGGCCTTGAATCTTATCTGGGATAACCACCCACCCACGTTCCTTAAGGTGGTTCAGGATAGCGTCCAAAGCTTCTGCTACCTCCTCTTTGGTGTATCCCTGGATCAACACGTCATCAATGTACTGCAGGCACTGGATACTGGAGGGCAGAGTGGGATGGATTTGATCTAAGTCTTGGGCAATCAGCCCATGGCACAGAGTGGGGAAGTGCAGATATCCTTGTGGCAGCTGGATGAATGTATACTGCTGGCCATCCCAGGTAAAAACAAACTGATCTTGCGATTCAGGGGCTAAAGGGATAGAAAAGGGATAGAAAAGAAAGCATTTGCGAGATCACTGCTTTCCAACTTCCCCCAAACTGGGCAGCTTGTTCCAATAGGGTAACTACGTCCTGTACAGCGTCCGTGAGTGGGGGTGCTACTCGGTTCAGGTTCTGGTAATCAATAGTCATACGCCAGCTGTCATCTGTTTTCTTAACAAGCCAAATAGGACTATTGAAAGGTGACACTGCAGGGCAGATTACACCCACTTGTTCCAGATCCTTAATGGTGGCAGTAATTGCTGCTGTTCCCCCCAGCATACGGTATTGCTTGGTATGCACTGGGTGAGGGGGTGGAGGTACAACCACCAGTTCCAACTTAGCATTTCCTCCGGTCAGTGCCCGGACCCCAAATGCAAAGTGTCCGCCTAGCAGGGAGAGTTGCAGGCCCTTTAACACATTCATGCCCAGAATGTATTCACCTCCAGTGTTTGCAATTACAACAGGACAGACTGAGGGGGGAAGATCTCCAATTCCCAATCTTAGGGTAGTTTTAACTACAGGAAGGTCAGGGCCTCCCAAACCTTGGATTACAACAGGCTGCCCCTCCGTGGTTTAGGGGTCCCGTGGATCGCAGTCACTTCTGCCCCAGTGTCCACTGGAGCAGTTACTTTGTGTGTGGTCTGTCCTGCACGATAAAAGCTGTCTGCTTCTGTGCATGCTCTAAGGAGGCTTGCTGTACTCCAGACAGAGCTTTAACCCTGTCCAATTCCTCCTTAAGCTGTGCCACTTCTCACTGTAACCCCTCCTTCTCCTCACACACACTGCGGAGTGCGCTGAGAAACAGCCATCCGGCCTGATGTGCTCCCTTATCCTTCTTGTGGACGTCCAATGCCTCCAGCCCCTTTTGGAGACAAGCGGTACTGACCCCATCAGCTAGCTCCCCCTCAAACTGCATGGCAGGCGTTACGTCATACCGAATTTGAGCAACCGAAGCCCAGGCTGATGTGCACGGCCAGCCTGGAATCCGGTGCTCTGCCCTACTACCTCCCTCGCCCATCTGCTTCCCTTTCTTCCACATGCTGAGCGGTTTGTACCAAGAGAACCCTGCTTGCTGCGCCAAAATGTAGTCGGCCAGAGTAAATCTAAGGTCTGACACTGGGCTCCCAAGGTACAAAATATGCCACACAGGTATCTGTCAAACACAAGTAGTTTATTTTCTGACAGCTAACAGCTGTGCCCCATAACTGGAAGAACAACATAACAAAGAAGCGGCATATCTTGCGTCCCTTCCTGAAAGCCTGGAACCCCGGGCAGGCTGCGGACAAAGTGGGAGGTTGTCTCAGCTTCCGAGGTGCTGGTACCCAAAGCCCATCGGTGAGGTTCAAATTGCTGTGCTCTGGTGCAGCCTTAAATACAGTGTCTCTACCTTGTTTGTGGCAGTTTGGAAATTTCCGGGGGGGTTACTCATTGCTTGTTACAGTATGGCTCAGCTGTTAGTTATTGATCTGGTTCTGTTCTGGATCTGATTGTTCTTTGGCCTTGTTTACGTGATCAGTACATTAGGGTAAACAGAATTGTTTATGTGTTCTTGCCCTTTACCCTTATCTCATACTTGTTCCTGCTATACTGGCAACAATGCTTATCTTAAATGGCATATGTTCCCAAAGACTTGCTTCTGGCTCATCAGATATAGGGAAAAGGGAAAGAGGGGAAAGAATGCAGGCCTCACCACCCCTAAACTTGCACGTACAAAGTTCTTCTGTAATTGACCACTACACTTAGAAACATATACAATGAAAACAAACATAAGTTTGTTATCAAAGCTGAAGATTTAAGAGGTAGTGAATAAGGAAAATTGAAGCAGGGGGAATACATATAAAAAAATGAGTAACACATTCTCTAGTCTAAAAAAATTCAAAGCACTCATTTCCATGAATATAATCACACAGCTTGATTATTCCCTAGGGCTGAGTATGCTAATGAAGTGCTCATTAGCATTTGTCATTTGCATATTCTCTGCCAATGCTTTTTGCACAAGAGGTTCTTGCGCAAAAACAAGCAGTATAGACAGGTCCTTATACCTCCTTTTTTGAGGACCCGTCTACACTGCAAAAAGCATCAGTAGAGAATATGGAAATGACAGCGTGACAAATGCTAATGAGCGCTTCATTAGCATACTCTCTGCCAGCAAAAGCCTGCAGCGTAGACATATCCTAGGTGTCTAACGAGGTATCTCCTTATCTTCTGCATATAACCCCATGTTTCATCTCAGAGACAGAGGAACCCTTGTCACTAGTTTTTCCTCTTGATTTCACATGACTCCCCAATATGTTACCTTTTACATGTGGACTGACAGGCTGGTCAATAAGCATCCCTTGTTTGGCTAATTTCAAGAACTATTTTTAGAATACATGCATAACTTTTTACATAGTATATGAACATATCTTTAACAAGGATAATAATGACCAGCCTGAACTTCATTTAAGATCATACATGCTATTCTTTTTAAAACCAGAATGTACATAATAGGACCAGAATATTGTTATAACCCCCTTTATCGGTTGCCATTGAAAGTTTATTAGGGTCAAAATAATTTCCACTGAAGTCCAACGCTGCATAGATCTGTCTCAGTTCTGCAAGGACCTTGAAATTTATTGCATCCAATGACTTCCTCTCACCTAAGTTTGATCTCAGAATTTTCCTGGTCACTCATCTTGCTCTTGTTAGAGAAAACTAACTCATCTTGCACATATCAAGTATAACATCAATCTGGACTAATTCTGTGCTGCTCTACATATGTCTCTTGAACTAACTCTTTAACACCAGTCTCCAAGCATACCTTTGGTTAAGAGTCTGCTAGCTTTACTCACACTAGCACCTGAATCAATGGATAATTGCATGAATGTAATCTCATGATTCTACTGAAGTTACTATAAGAAGTGCTAATAAAGACATTCCGGGACACACAAAATCTGAAACTAGCAGTTCCTGGAATGAGCACTTCTTATCCTCTTCTGGCTCAATTAACCAGATTTTGGGAGAGGAGTACACTGTACCTTCCTATGGAATACAGCAGCAGGGGGGACAGTTACATTTTGACACCTAAGGGCTTCTCTGCTGGAGACCCAGAGAAGCTATTGCATCTCTGCTCCAAGTCCACTGCAGGAAGTTCCTATAAGGTAAAATTCTTTTCTGTTGCTGCTACTCCTTGGATGTTATTGGCGTCTAGGTGATTCAGCTGAGAGACTATGGGGTCATGTTTAACTCAAAATTGTCTTTTGAGATGCACATGAGTAATTATATTAAAATCCCTACCATCCTGATTACATATGAGGAATATTTTCTGTCTTCAATCCATGCACGTATGATGTATACTGACTCTGATTTGGGCTTTGGCTGGAGTAATTTGTTACTGATTGCAATTTTGTTATAATATTCAGCACTGAATATCACTTTTTTATGTGATGATTAGTGTATGGCAAAGATTCCTAGAACCTAGAATAGTACATTTTCAACTCCAAAGTATAAATCAATAATATCTTTAGTGAATTCTATAGTGCTTGGTGTCATAAGAACACTATTTAGCCAAAATTACAATTACATACAATTAGGAACTGGCAGTGCAATCCTTCCTACACTGCCTTATCAGTAGTTTTCTCTATGTGTGTGAGAGGATGGTGCATTCGCCTATTCTATCCATGATGTCATTATAGAGGCAGCCAATTAATTCCTGTTGTGTTTTTGGAAGGGACACTTATCTAGCAGGAACTGGACTGCAATCACCAATTCTTTTCACAGAAAAGCTATATGATTTTAAGAGCCAGTAACTGCCAACATCAGCTGAATTCAAACAACCACAAGATGTAAGGTTTCACGCCTCACTACAGATATCAATACTATCCAGTCATCTGTTATTTTGAGTGTATATTGTCTGTAGTTTTACATTTATGTTTTAAAACCAGGTATCATTGTAAAAACCCAAGGAGAGTTATCCACAAAAGTTTATTAGGTTATTAAATTAAATTGCCATTCTGCTGGCAGTTATATTGAAAACTCCACAAGCTGTGCCCACAAGTACAACACATTTTAGTTGGCAAAAGTCTAAACATTGTTTTAATTTTTAATTCTAGATTTTCAAGATCTTAGTCAATATCTCAGTTAGCTGAATAATGAAAATAATATCTGATTCTATTTATCATATTTTTTTCCAGATATTTTCCAATATCTGCTGTATCCTTTCAGGTGAATGGACAATTAGGACAGAATAGATACACACTGTTTTACTGGAGAAACACAGTGTTTTCTGATAGAGACGGTTAATAAGTAAACCTAGTCCTGCAAAGACTTATTAATATGCATTACTTTACATGCTGTGATTAGTTCCATTGAAGTCAATGCAGACACTCAGACCACTTAAGGCTAAGCATATTGCAAGTCTTCAAATATTGGGGCCAAAATTACATGCTTATGTTGCAGAAATGACACCATATTGAGCTCAATGGGAGTGTTCATACCTCTGGATTCTGTGTTTAGACAGTCTGTTGCTCTCTTGGTGCAGATTATGCATATAATTTGTATGAAAAAAACTATATTGTTCTTAATTTAGGGCATGGATAGGTGCTTAACAAAGGTAATATTGTATTCCCACACATTCAAAAATCATGAGTCAGGTACCAAAAAGTGTAATTATGTTAAAAATTATGAACAAAAAATGGATTATTGTAACTTCTAGTTCCTGGCAATTTAGGGCTCAGTAATGTCACATTTTGCAGCTTCTCTCTGCAGCTCTGAGAGCTGGAAACCTTTCTTCTTTTTCTTCCAGGTTTCAGTCTCATGTAATTATTTGACTTCAAGAGCTGGAACCTTAAGAATAACATGTAATATCGGAAGAATCCTTTTCATAAAAGCTGGCAACTTTGCAAAGGACCTGATTGTGACTTAAAGGTATTGGATATTGATTAGGTTCAGCAGTGAAGTGCTCTGCAGTGGCATGTTTGAGAGGCAACAATCTTAGTGTGAGTTCCCCAGATTAACTTTATTGGCCAGTCTAGACCATGGCACTACCTCCTTTCTAGTAGCAGTAGCTATCAACCAACTGCAAAAATGGTGTGCCCATAAGTGGGAAACAGATTACAAGTAGCAAAGAATCTTTGCATCCTACACCTTCATGTGGTGGATGAAATGAATAATGAAACTTCATGGAGGTGACAAAGGTCATCATGAATTAATTTCTTTTATGTTTTCCTGTGTGAGTTGCATGTATTTATAATCAGCTTGTTTTGCACACTTAGGCTATGTCTATACTGCAGAGCTTTTTTGGGATACCAGAGGTATACCAAAATAGCTATTCTGCATCTTTTGAGCACCCATTATTTCCAAATATAACATGCTCGCAATTCTGATGTCCCTGTAAACTTCATTCCACGAGGAGTAAGGGATGTTTTGGAATAGCGCTTTATTTTTAAATTAGATTGAAATAAAATACACAATTTCTGTAGCTTCAGTTGCTGATCTTATTTTGACCTACAGGTGTAGTATAGATGCACCTTTAAGCTACATCTACACTGCACATCAATTTCAAAATAAGTTATTCCAGAATAGTTATTCCAAAATAGTTTATTTCGAAATAGCACTTCTACACTGCAGGGAAGCCTCAAAATTAGTCCGAGGCAGGCTTCCCTAATGTAGACGTGCTGTCTCGATTTACAGCCCTGGGGACACTGGGGAGGAATAGCTTAGAATGACCCTGTGAGGGGCTATTTTGAAATAGCAGCAGTGGAGCATCTACACAGGCCTTATTCTGAAATAGTTATTTCAGAATAGGCATTATTCTTTGTAGAATGAGGTTTACAGATTTCGAAATAAGCCACCTGTTATTTCAAAATTATTTCAAAATAACAGAATGGCTGTATAGACTCTTGCATAGTTATTTTGGAATAATGGCTGTGATTCCAAAATAACTTTGTTGTATGGACATACCCTTAGGCTACGTCTAGACTGCAAGCCTCTTTCGAAAGAGGCTTTTTTGAAAGATACTTTTGAAAAAGTCTCTTTCAAAAAAAGAGCGTCTAGACTACAACCAGTACTTTCAAAAAAGCAAGCCACTTTTTCAAAAGAGAGCACCTAGGCAGTCTGGATGCTCTCTTTCGAAAAAAAACAGTTTGCATTACATAGAGTCTTTTTTCGAAAAAGCACTTTTGAAAAAAGGTGTTATTCCTCGTAAAATGAGGTTTTCTGCGGTCAGAAAAACTGCTGCTTTCTTTCAATTTACTTTTGAAAGAATGCGGCAGCAGTCTAGATGCAGGGGAAGTTTAAAAAAAAAACGCCACTTTTTTTCGAAAAAAACCTGTAGTCTAGACACACCTGACCACCAACTGAAAGAATCATTCACTTGAATGTCAACTAATACACACTGATAAATAACAATTTAACAGAAGTTACACTGCAGAGATATGCTATATAAACATTGACCAAAACTGTGGGTATTCCATGGATGAATCCTCTGAAAGTGAAATAGGGAAAGTTATTCTTAATACTGTAGATCCCAGCATTAAATATAAATGATTCTTCATCAATGATTTAGGGAATGGCATAGAGTACACTGATAAAGTCTGCTGACAATACCAAGCTCGGGGAATTGCAAATACTTTGGAAGATAGGCTTAAAATTCAATATAATCTGGACAAACTGGAGAAATGGCCTATAGTAAATAGAATGAAATTCAATATAGAGTAATGCAAAGTACTCCATTTAGAAAAAAACAATCAATTGCACATATATAAAATGGGAAACGACTGCCTAGGAAGGAGTACTGAAAAAAAAAGGATTTGAGGATCATAGCGGATTAAAGGTAAAAATTAGTCAAGAGTGTAACACTGTTTCAGATAAAGCAAACATTGTGGGTATGTCTAGACTACAGGGTTTTGTCGACAAAAGTGGACTTTTGTCGACGAAACTATACCTGTGTCTACACTACTGCCGAGTTCTGTCGACATAACGTCAACAGAACTCGGCAGTTTTGTCGACAGCGGTAAAACTCATTCTACGAGGAATAACACCTTTTGTTGACAGAGTTCTGTTGACAGAAGGCGTTATTGCATCTACACTGTCCTTTGTGTCTACACTCTCATGTCGGCAAGCGGCTTGCTTTGTCAACAGAACTGGATGTAGTCTAGATGCTCTTTGTCAACAGAAGCTTTGTCGACAGTATCTGTTGACAAAGCCTCTGTCGACAAAAGCCTGTAGTCTAGACATACCCTGTGGGATGTGTTAGTAGGAGTATTGTAAGTAGGAATGAAGTAATTCTTCTGCTCTACTCTCCCTTGATACAACTGAAATATTGTGTTCAGTTCTGGGCCATCAGGCAAGATGAGAACAATTGGAGAGAGTCTAAAAAAGACAACAAAAATGTATATATGTATGACATATCAGGAAAAATTGAAAAAAGGGTTTATTTATTGTGTAGAAGAGAAGACTGAGGACATGGTAGAAGAGGGGACATGGTAATAGCTTTCAAGTACATAGAAGATGGTTACAAGGAGGAGGGAGGAAAATTGTTCTTATTAACTTCTGAGGCCAGGACAAGAAGCAATGAGCTTAAATTGCAGAAATGATGGTATAGGTTGGACATTAGGAAAAGCTTTCTTTTGGGGTAGGTAAGCATTGGAATAAATTGCCTAGATCATCTCTCACAGTCCCTTCTAATTCAATGACTTTAAGGCTATGTCTACACTGCCTCTTTTGCCGTCAGAGAGTATGCTAATGAAGCACTCATTAGCAACTTCTCGTGCTTCATTTGCATAATCTCTGCCCGAGGCTTTTTGCGCAAGAGGTTTTTGTGCAAAAACAAGCAGTGTAGGTGGGTTTGTTTTGCTCAAAAAAAACCTTTTGTGCAAGATCTGTATACCTCCTTTTTTGAGGCATAAGAAGACATAATGAGACGTAGCCTAAGATTATTTAATTCTAATTTTTCCTGCAGTTCTATAGCTTCAAACACTAAAATTAGGTAATAATGTTTTTATTCAACCTCCTGCACCCTGAATCCCTAATTCCTTCCCAGACCCACACCCCAATCCCCTGCCCCAGTCCCAAGCCTGCTGCACCAAACTAGCTCTCTCCTAGACCCTACACACCAACTCTGAGTCCTCTCCTGCACCCTAATTCCTGCCCAGATCCCAAACCCCCACCCCAACTGCCTACCCTGAGCCTGCTCCCAAATTCCAAACCCCTTGGGCCCAGCCTGGAGCTCCCTTCTGCACCTCAAACACATCATCCCCAGCCCAAAGCCCACCCCTACAGACAGAGCCCTCATCCCCCCAACCTTGAAACCCACCTCATACTCTGAATCCCTCTAGCCATCCTCATAACAGATCATCCACACGGAGAATAAATTTTGTTATGTGCATCAATATGGAGGTTATGTGTAGCACATCATCTCCATATTGACACACATAACACAATGTATTGCATCACTGCAGCACAAAACATTGCAGCATAAGGTCCAGGTTTCTGGCCACATACAGTCAGCATCCATTCCCTATCATGCTATGTGATTCGGAGAAGCCTGATATCATGCATTGCAACCAGGATAAATCAAGGGAACCTCAGTAACTGAGGTCATAGCAGTACACCTCCATTTGCTCATCCCAAACAAAGCAATTTGCAAACTTCCATGAAAGTGGCCTTATGCCTGCAAAAGTTTTACAGCCACTGTTGATCATCCCATAGCTGCATAACTATGCAGTCCCACCAGTCCATGCTTATCTCATAGCACCAGAACCAGGGGGGAAAATGACATGAAAAGATTGTTTGCCATTGCTTTCAAGCAGTAGGGAGAGAGGAAATGAGTGCATTATGAGACACTGGTGACATGGACCCAGAACCACCTGCGGCACTGTTTTGGTCCCATCAGGCACTGGGAGCATAACCCAGAATTCAAAGGGCTGGCAGGAACAGTGTATCACTGTCAAAGCTGACCATAGTCACACCACTGGGAAGGCACTATGTTGAACTATGTTGAACTCTTGCACACAGTGGGGACATGCACTCTTTGACTATACAAAATTGGGTGCTAAAAAATCACCCTTAATAATTTTGACCTTATGTCATAATGTAGACAATGTGTAAGTCTGAACAGCCTGACACATGGTCCATTTTAAGAGGCCTATGTAGAGCTATGTGCTTTCAGGAGGCCTTGAAAGATCACTCTAACAGTTAGCCACAGAAATGTGGTGTAGTGGACTGTGCTTTGACTCTGAAGCTTTGTGAATTGTTAAGAATTGCTTTGTGATTGGTGTCCATTCGTACATGTAAGGCATTTGCTTTGTGATTGGTGTCCATTCGTACATGTAAGGCATTTGACTGCCTTACAATAAGACTATGACCTTCTGTGTTTTCCTGTACTTGTACAACTGTTATCCTGTCTTTCACTGAAACCATGAATTATGCTATGCTTGTGGTGCATTTCCACATATGACTAAGTGAGATTTCTTTTGAACCTATGAGTTTTGTGGTACTGCCCATGCTTTGAATATTGCCTTACATTCTACAGTATGTGTTGTGAGCTAATAACAATGAATTTATTTTATAAAATGTGCTGACTGACAAAAGCTATGGGGTGGAAAGATGCACAAATATAAAAAAGAATTATACATTACAAACCCTGCCTAACCCTAAAGGGAAATGAAAAGCAGATAACTCTCTTTGTTGTACCTCTGCCTCTTCTCGGTAGAAGTAAAATAATGAGAAGTTGACACATACTCCTTGGTAGCATGGGATGGCATGTGCACCATCTTTGCATTTGTTCACTGTACAAAAAAATGTATATACACACTTACCTGTCATTCCTTCTCCTGGATTGTGCTCATCAATGTTTTGTTGGCAGGACTGGTTACACTGTGTTGGAGTGGTGGTTGTGGCAAAATTCCTATATAGGGGAAGAAACAAGGCTACTCTCCCAAGAAAGCTTTCACAGAGGGCTACAGAGTACTGCCAAGGTAGTTTCCTTGAGGACTCTATGGAGGATTCCTGGGGCATCTCAGTGTGTTTCAACAAACTGTTCAACAATGCTAGCTCTCCCGAGCTGCATAGGGGAATGAGAAGCAGACGCAAACAGTGTTTGCTGCAAGAAGGTGAAATGGCTAGCTGGAAAGATGCAATGTGAGTGGTCATGATGGGCATTGTGGGACACCTCCTGGATGCCTCTTAAGATGACACTAGCAAAGCAGGATCTACACTGGCACTGTGATGATCTATATGTTGCAAAAAGCTCAGTGCTCCTTGTCCAGGTCCTTTTATTATGTCTCAGTGGCAGGAGAGTTAAATCAATGGGAGGAGCATAGCAGTGTGAATAACTCCACTATTTTGTCAAAAAAAAAAGCTGCCTTTTCTTGACAAAACTGTATAGCGGAGACATGGCCTTAGTATACAAATAGTTTGTGCCTGCTATAAATATGCAGCAGGAAGAGCGTATTGAAAGCACATCAGAGCTCCATCATGGCTCTGCCCAGTTCCAAAACCTCACAGGGAGGCCCATAAACCAGATGCTCTTTAGCCCAGCCACCTATTCTTGACCTGCCTACAAAAGCAGTTTGCTGCCATATCTGTAGGCAGTTTCATCTTTTTTTCTGGAAATTTTAGGAGTAAACAATGTATCAAAAATGAAAACATTTATAAACTGGCTTTTGATAAATGTGATTCATTTCAAAATCATAACAGAGCAAGGAAGTAGAAAGAAATGAACAAAGTATTGTACAGTGGCAAGCTTACTGTAGCAACCACCAATTTTATTCTGTTAGGGCATATATACACTGGGGAAATTATTTTGAAATAACTTATTTAGAAATAATAACTCCCAAAATAATAATTTCAAAATAAGTTGTTCACACCATGGTGAAGCCTCAAAATTAGTCCAAAGAAGACTCCTTTAATGTGAATACGCTACCTCAACTTAGAGCACCAGGAAGCACTGGGAAGTAATTAGCTGGAATTACTCTGGGGAGTAGTTATTTCAAAATAGCAGTAACAGAACGTCCACACTAACGCTATTTTGAAATTACTATTTTGGAATTAACGTTATTCCTTATGGAATACAGGAGGACAGATTTCAAAATAACCAGCCTGTTATTTTGAAATAAGAGGCTTGATAGTGTGGATGCTCTGCTTATTATTTTGAAATAAGTGGTGTTATTTTGAAATAACTCACTAGTGTAGACCAGGGCTTAGATACTACCAGTGTGACCAGGGTTTCAGAAGACTTAAGTTATACCCATAAATTTACTTACATCATTTGGTTAGATGTATGGAAATGCGTTGTACTAAATCTGTTCCTGGCAATCATCCTACATGAACAGGCATGCGCTTTATCAGATTACGAGTATGTGAACTCTACTGTATATGCAAAAATGTGGCCAGGAAATTATTTGAATTGAGTTGATAATAAGAAAGTCTGGTTACTTAGAGAAAGTAAATGGAATTGGTATACTCACAACCAGTTTAGGGGAAAGAAAGGATCATTTCATGCTGTAAACTCTGAAGGAGTGAAGATATCTTGCAGGCCTATTCAAGAGAAAACCAGCTGAATAGATTAAAAGTTGAAAGTCTAGCTGCATCAAGTTCTCCACACCGCCATCCTGGACAAAGACTTTCGGCAAGGTGACTTTATGCATGAGGTTTGGGGGATTGAAAAAGCAAAATGAATTTGTAGACCACCATCCCACAGGATAAATAGTTGACCATTGGCCATAAAGACTTGAAAGTTGTGTAGGCAGAATTAATAATAGGAGTGCATGCAGATCTAGACAGTAATATATTGCCTTGGAATATTGTGTACAGTTTTAGTGTCTAGTTTAATAAAGTTAGAGAGCAAGTAACAAAAGCAACAAATAATGTATGAAGAACCATACAAAGATTGCAGAATCTATATTTCTACAGTCTAGAGAAAAGAAGATTCGGAGATAATACGATCGTAATCTACAAAACACATTCAAAGCATTAATATAAATGAAATAAGAGAATTATGCATTCTCAGATAGAATAAGAATCAGAGAAATGTATTAGAGCCTATGTACAAAGTAGGTGGTAATGCACCATTGTGACATATATTCAAAAAGGTGAGATTTGCCATCAGTATTGGTATTTCTGCAAAGGGTCAGATGAGTCATACTCCATTTTTCTGAGAATAAGAAATGCAGATGGAAGGGATCTTTCCTGACTGGGACTGAATTTTCAGTTTATCTATAAAATGTGCCCAAAAAGTATCTGACCACAATAAATTTCAGCAGTCGGTAAATCAAAACTTGATTTACTTTGCTGAGTTTTCCTTCTTTGAAGAGAATGTTCAAGTCTTTTTGTTCAGTGAAAGAAATGACTGAGTGGAAGTGATTTTTTTATTCCTGGCAGTTCCTAAAGGAAAGCGATTGAGACTCTGATGGTGAAGAATTGCTTGCCTACTCAGCATAGCAAGATCTGTGGTGGCACTGACTAGTGATTACCTAGTTGTGACACTTCTTAATTAAATAATGTTTTCAGACACCTCAAGGGGATGTGATCGTCACTAAGTAATCACTTTTCTGTGCTTATCATCAAAATACCGTGCCTGATGTTTTAATTCCATAGCCTAATGATGACATCCAAGGGACAGATGGACATCTACACCATTGTTGGCCTAATATGTTTGTCAATGGTCTCAGACCTCTGTCTGAAACCTTTGCTCTTTCATCAGTTGTTTTTTTTACCATGCTGAGCCTTTACCTTTTTTATATTAATCATGTGCTTAGAAAAGCTTTATATTTACATGATTATATATAGAATATAATATAAGTTTTCTGTATTTGACAGAAATCTGGCATAGGCACCATTAGACAGGGTGATTTATGTTCTCACCAGATGACAGTCCCACCTGGAATCTCCAAATGTCTAATGCAGAACATTATATTATATGAAAAGAGAACTCAAAATACCAAGTTAACGTTCAGAATTGCACTGCTTTTGCTTCTTGCGAGTTATTTGTTCTATTTTTGCTTCCATTCCTATGAAATTAGTGCCAGTGTGCTGCCCATCATACATTCGAACTTCCTTTCAGAAAACTGATTTTATAATATGCACTGATTGTGGAGGTTAACATTTGCTCTCCTGTCTGCTCATTATGCAAAACTCCTCTAGACTTGAGTGGAGGGAGAAGAGCTAACCAGATGGGCCTGATTCTCTCTTACACTAACGCCACATTATTCTGCTCTGGCTGCGCATTGGGGGTCTTACCTCCATATTTAGTCCCATGTTGCACTGCCAGAGCAGTGTAAAGTGTAAAGTAGCCTTACTGTAAATAAACATGAGGCCCAAAATCACAAAGCAAGAAATATATTTATCTCTTTGATCTTTTTCCTTGTATGACTGCATGTGTCTGCTTCTGGTGTCTCATTTAGAAGCAATTCCACTGTTTTAGATTTCAATCTTCTATTTAAGCTGTCATCTTTATTCAACATTTCATTGTTCTTTATACTACTGATTTGTTTACCACATCCCAAATTGTTTGTATGCTTCACTTAAATCTCTCTTGAATGGGAAAGAGATGTGGTACTCCCCAAAGCTCTACCCCCTGCAATGACAGAATGAAATCATACTCATGATACATAGTGCAGATCATATGATTTCACACCCTTTTCTTCCATGCATTGGAGAGCAGTAAAATAGCTGCCATTTAAATCATTTTAAGAGAGGTAAACAGGGCAGTTAAAATCTCTGAGCTCTTGTTACAGATTCTCTTCAAACTCAAGCATCAGTTCTACTTCTATCACATTTTGAAGGCTTATTTAATCATCCAAAAATTAGCATTTTTTGTTTAAATGAAAATGTATATTTTGGAGCAAAATATAGCAGGTTGCAGAGGTCTTGCTATGCTGTACCACCACAGCAAAGTTCTTCCTACTAAGTACAGCATAGTTCTAGCTAGCAGTGAGTGGCTTCTCAGGGCATTTAGTACATGGATTGAAACATGCACCATCAGGACTTCTACTTCTCACTTGGGCTACATCTACACTACGAGCCTCTTGCAAAAGAGCAAATGCAAATGGAGCGCTCATTTGCATTTCCTCTTCCTTTCCCTTTTGCGCAAAAAAGCGCTGTGTGTATATGGTGCCTTTTTGTGCAAAACCCCCTTTTGTGGAAGAGTCATTCTTCCTCATTTTTTGATGAAGAACGGCTCTTGTGAAAAAAGGTTTTTTGTGCAAAAAGGAACCATCTACACAGCACTTTTTTGCACAAAAACCTCTTGCACAAAAGGGAAAGGAAGCGGAAATGCAAATAAGAGCGCGACATATGCAAATGAGTGCTCCATTTGCATTTGCTCTTCTGCAAGAGGCTCGTAGCTTAGACGCAGCATTGGAGAGCAGCAAAAAATTCTGCTTTGTATGTAGGTGTGTTTGCATGGGGAATGTACATCCCTCTGTCTCTTTCTGTGCTTGAAAACTTGTTTGAGAATGGTCCGGGAGATTAGTCTGTTTGGATTGTTGGGAGGTATTTCCCAGTTATGACCAATAACGTTATAGTTATGAAGAAGATTGTATGTGGGGATATGCAGTTATTCAGGGCCTATGGCAGAACGCAAAAGATTCCCACAGGGCAGGAGTTCCGAAAGTTGTGGGCATCATGCACCTTTCATGACCATCCTACTTTGATGTTGGTGAAATGGCCCTTGTGATCCACCATGCAGAAGTACCCTTTGAGGTTGATGTCCTTTGTGGTAAGGTGGTCGGGGCCAAAATGGGGATGTGTGTGCCGTCTATTGTGACACCACTGTTAGGGAACCCCATTGAGGCAAAGCCTTCTACTATGTTCTTCATGTTTGTAGAGGCACAGTCCTCCATAGTAGAATATTACTTGTGGCCTTGACTACTTGTATGACAACCCCTACTATAGATTTCCCTACTCTGAACTGATTCCCAACTGACTGATAGCTATCTGGCGTAGCCAGAGAGCTTCTAGAGGACTATTGCTATGTGCTTGCCCATGGTCAGAGTGGGTCTCAGTTGGGTATTTTGGTGCCTCAGGGCAGAGGAAAGCCATTCACACAGTTCCAGGAATGTGGCCATGTGCATTCAGAAGTTTTGTAGCCATTGCTGATCATCTCATGGCTTCAGCATAATGCGATCCCACCAGTCTGACCCTGGCTCATGGAGCTGGAACCAGCATTGCACTGTGTCCAGAGGATTGACTGGCAGGTACATCCATGCCACATTAAGCTTTGTCCTCCTCTTCCTGTACCCTCTCAAAGTGCACCACAATACACGTAAGCATTACAGTGCTTTCCTGACAACTGGGCTGCATGCTTGCACAACCAGTGCACAAAAAGGCATGAGCAGACTGCCTCCCACTGATCTCAAGCAAGGGGGAAGGAACTGGATGAGTGCATTCTGGGGTGCTGGCAATATGAGCCCCAACCACCCACTGCAGAGTTTTGGACACTGCGGACGTCTTGAACATAGTCTAGAATGCATAGATTCCCACGATTCCTCACTCTCTGAGTCAATGATAGTCTCCTTATTGGGGACATGCTGCTTAGGAATATGTTTTATTCTTCCACACAGAGAGGACACAGACCTTTGACTTTGCAAAACTGGGTGGTAAGAAATAAGACCATATTAGATTTAACTTTATCTCATAATGTAGAAGTGCTCTTGGTAAATTGGTTTGACAAATCCATGCTGAATATTAGTTATCCTCTTATTTTCTTCTTGATGTTTGAAAATTATTTGCTTAGTATTTTCTCCTTTATTATTCTACGTAATGAAGCTAATCTTAGTGGTCTCTAATTTGCTGGATTGTCCTTATTTCCCTTTTTATGGATTGGCAGTATATTTGCCCTTTCCCAGTCCTGAAAGGTCATACAACTTCTGTGACTTTTTGAAGATAATTGCTAATAGATCAGATATCTCCTCAGTAAGGTCATTGAGTATTCTAGGATGTATTTGATTACGGCCTGGTAACTTGAAAATATCTAATTTATCTAAGCAATTTTAAACTTGTTCTTTCCCTATTTTAGCCTCTTATCCTACCTCATTTTCATTGACATTCACAAAGTTAGATGTCCAATTGCTGCTAAACTACCTGGTGAAAACAAACAAAAAAGTCATTGAGCACTTCTGACATTTCAACATTTTTTGTTATTGTCCCCTCACTCATTTAGTAACAGGCCAGTGCTGCCCTTGGTCTTCTTCTGGCTTCTAATGTATTTGTAGAATATTTTCTTGTTATCTTTATGTCTCTAGCTAGTTTAATCCTCAGTTTATATTCTGAACATATGGCTGGTCTCCTGGGTAACTTGCAGCTATCACTCTTCCAGCCTATCTATATAATTTTTTTATTAAAGAGCTCAGACTTCTCTCTATGAAAGATTTTGTGAGACAAGGTCAGACAACTGAATATTTACAGTTTGCTAATTAGAATGGGAGCAAAAAAGTTATGGAAGCCAGTGAGTTAATAGTGATCCATGCCCCTGATATATTGTTGTTATGGGTAGAAACACTAGAAATGTTTTGAGAT
The DNA here is from genome assembly GCA_032595735.1 of Pelochelys cantorii. Taxonomy (NCBI): domain Eukaryota; kingdom Metazoa; phylum Chordata; order Testudines; family Trionychidae; genus Pelochelys; species Pelochelys cantorii. The sequence goes on from CM064326.1 coordinate 93,968,087, forward strand.
AATGAGTAAAGGTTGAAACTCTCTAGTCGGACACTCTCTGGTCTAGCAACATCTGTGGTCCACTGTGATTTTAGTTAGCTGGATGTCCACTTATTGTGGGTGTGACGAAGTTTCCCACCATCCATAAAGTTTGTTTATAGCTTCCAGTCCTGGCTCTCAGTGTTCTTTGATGTTATTTAGTTCTAAATTACCCCTAAAGAGACCAGCAAGCAGTGGAAGTGCTGGTAATGTTACTAAGCATAAGTATGATTTTTAAGTTTTATCTACTTATTTTATATTTTATCTACTTATTTCCTTGTAAAATTGTGCAACAACACTAACATTCTATTATGAAGTATCAGAGGGGTAGCCATGTTAGTCAGGATCTGCAAAAGCAACAAGGAGTCCTGTAGCACCTTGTAAACTAACAGATGTATTGGAGCATAAGCTTTCGTGGGCAAAGACCCACTTCGTCAGATGCATTCTATTATGAAGAGATCTGATATGCCTTGGCTAGGCATAAACTTATATAGGAAGTATCAGCACAGTCAGACATTTTTAAATATAATTGCAAGTGTTTCACTTATTCACCTTGGTGAAATAAACATAAAGAAACACACTCACTACAATATTGATGTCGCGTTGTTCGGCAAATTCTCTGGTTCTCTACTGGTCAGGTCCTGAGGAGTGCTGGACCAGAGAGGTTCAACCTGTAATTTGCTGAAATTAAGTGACCCAGGAAAAGATATTATGCTGACCCACTAGAAGTCACTTTAGGTTTTATGTTTTCATAGAATCATAGAACCATAGAACTGGAAGGGACCTTGAGAGGTCATTGAGTCCAGTCCCCTGCCCTCATGGCAGGACCCAGTACCATCTAGACCATTCCTGATAGATGTCTGTCTAACCTGCTCTTAAATATCTCCAGAGGTGGAGATTCCACAACCTCCCTGGGCAACTTATTCCAGTGTTTAACCACCCTGACAGTTAGGAAGTTTTTCTTAATGTCCAACCTAAACATCCCTTGCTGTAGTTTAAGCCCATTGCTTCTTGTCCTATCCTCAGAGGCTAAGGAGAACAATTTTTGTCCCTTCTCTTTGTAACATCTTTTTAGATACCTGAAAACAACTATCATGTCCCCTCTCATTCTTCTCCTTTCCAAACTAAACAAGCCCAATTCTTTCAGTCTTCCTTCATAGGTCATGTTCTCTAGACCTTTAATCATTCTTCTTGCTCTTCTCTGGACCTTCTCCAATTTCTCCACATCTTTCTTGAAATGTGGTGCCCAGAACTGGGCACAATTCTCCAGTTTGAGGCCTAATCAGCACAGACTAGAGCAAAAGGATGACTTCTCGTGTCTTGCTCACAACACTCCTGTTAATGCATCCCAGAATCATGTTTGCTTGTTTTGCAACAGCGTCACATTGTTGACTCGTATTTAGCTTGTGGTCCACTATGACTTCTAGATCCCTTTCTGCAGTACTCCTTCCTAGACAGTCGCTTCCCATTCTGTATCTGTGAGACTGATTGTTCCTTCCTAAGTGGAGTACTTTGCATTTGTCTTTATTAAACTTCATCCTATTTACCTCAAACCATTTCTCCAGTTTGTCCAGATCATATTGAATTATGACCCTATCCTCCAAAGCACTTGCAACCCTTCCCAGCTTGATATGATCTGCAAACTTAATAATTGTACTCTCTATGCCATCATCTAAACTGTTGATGAAGATATTGAAGAGAAATGGTTTCAGAACAGAACTCTGAAGAGCCCCACTTGTTATGCCCTTCCAGCAGGATTGTGAACCGTTAATAACTACTCTCTGAGAATGGTTATTCAATCAGTTATGCACCTACCTTGTAGTAGCCCCATCTAAGTTCTATTTGCCTAGGTTATTGATAAGAATATCATGCGAGACTGTATCAAATGCCTTACTAAAGTCTAGAAATACCATATCCACCACTTCTCCCTTATCCACAAGACTCAATATCCTATCAAAGAAAGCTGTCAGATTGGTTTGACATGATTTGTTCTTTACAAATCCATGCTGGCTGTTCCCTATCACCTTATTATCTTCCAGGTGTTTGCAGATAAATTCCTTAATTACTTGCTCCATTATCTTTCCTGGTACAGAAGTTAAACTGACTGGTCTATAGTTTCCTGGGTTGTTCTTATTTCCCTTTTTATAGATGGGCACTATATTTGCCCTTTTCCAGTCTTCTGGAATCTCTCCTGCCTTCCATGATTTTTCAAAGATGATAGCTAACGGCTCAGATAACTCCTCTATCAGCTTCTTGAGTACTCTAGGATGCATTTCATCAGGCCCTGGTGACTTGCAGACATCTAACTTTTCTAAGTAATTTTTAACTTGTTATTTTTTTAAATTTTATCTTCTAAACCTACCTCATTTCCATTAGCATTCACTATTTTAGGCATTCCTTCATCTTCAGACTTCTTGGTGAAGCACCTCTTCCATTTCCAGGTTTCCTGTTATTGTTTCTCCCTCTTCACTGAGCAATGGGCGTACCCTGTCCTTGGTCTTCCTCTTGTTCTAATATAGTTATAGAATGTATTCTTGTTACCCTTTATGTCTCTAGCTAGGTTGAGCTCATTTTGTGGCTTTGCCTTTCTAATCTTGCCCCTGCATACCTGTATTGTTTGCTGATATTCATCCTTTGTATTATGACCTAGTTTCCACTTGTTATAGGATTCCTTTTTGATTTTTACATTATGCTGAAATAATTTGTTTAAATGAAATAGTCACTTAAAAGAAAAAGCTAAAATTGCTCCATGAGAAGAATGCACACACATTGACCACACTTTAGGCTATATTACACATATTATCTCCACCATCATTGGCTCTTGTGCAAGACTATTGCCACTCAACAAATGTAACCACTGGTTACTCATCTTCCATGACTTTTCAAAGATGATAGCTAAAGGCTCAAATACTTCCTCTATCAGCTCCTTGAGTATTCTAGGAGCTTTGTTAGAGTTAGCTACAAAATATTAGGTAAAAGTAAATGCCACACAAAGCAATCAGAAGGAGCTTTTTTCTGGGCAAGGAGCTGATATCTAAACTCTCCATTAGCTAGATGGTAACAGAGTCCCTTGAACTCTGGCTGGTGATTGCTTAAAATCATCTCATTGTGTAGGTAACTGTATCTGGGATATCCTTAAGCTATTGACTGTATGTGTGTGTGCTTAAAACCTAATGAATACTAGTTTTAGATAAAAGTACACTTGCTTGTATCAATTATTTATCAGATGGAAGTGCTGTGTTTCAAGTGATATATTCCTGACACTGCCTGGAGAAAAGAACTTAAATTGCTGCTGCTTTGGCTTCTGAAAACCCTTGGTAACACTGGCATGGCTACCACAGGTTTTTTTTTTATCCTTTTCATAAATGTTCATTAGAAAAAATAGCCAAATACTCACTTTAAAGGATGAGTTGTATTTAACTCAATTTTATTCTGCTTTTTTACAGGAGTAAGTATAAATGTTCCCTATAAATAATGGTACAGATAGACAATACTATCATACTTTCAATATAAATGTACATAAAAAGATTTTCAAAAATATAGTCAGATAGTGTTAAGTTTGTAAATAAATGGTTGCTACTATCCATGTGTAAAAAGAAAGAATGAGTGTGTGGAGAAAGAACTCTAAGCAATTAAGAGAATGGAAATTAGCAATTAAGAGAAGATAAATATTGGAAAGTAGTATTTTTGATACATTCAAAGTTCAGTCAACATATCTTATTAACACACATAGGTATAATATCATATTAGGTATTCCAAACAATATCTTAATTCTACCTCTTTTCTTGTACAGCCTCCGCCTATAATTAGGTCAGATTTCACAACTAGTTGGCATATGTATAAATGTCTATACAATACACAGAATAGATATAGTGTTTATGAAATATCCACACAGTTAATTTTACTAATTTTACTAATTTTTACTAATTTTACACTAATGCTAGGAGTCTGTCTAATAAGATGGGTGAACTGGAGTACCTCATATCAAAGGAGGAAGTTGACATAATAGGCATCTCAGAAACATGGTGGAATGAGGACAATCAGTGGGACACTATCATACCGGGATATAAATTATATCGGAAAGACAGAACAGGTCGTGCGGGTGGCGGAGTGGTACTATATGTGAAGGATAATATAGAATCAAATGAAGTAAAAATCCTAAAGGAATCAAAATGTTCCATAGAATCATTATGGATAACAATTCATTCCTCTAATATGAATATGGCATTAGGAATATATTACCGACCACCTAACCAGGACAGTGATAGTGATGCTGAAATGATAAGGGAGATTAGAGAGGCTACCAAAATAAAAAACACAGTAATAATAGGAGATTTCAATTATCCCCATATTGATTGGGTGCATGTCACCTCAGGACGGGATTCAGAGATTAAATTTCTTGATGCCTTAAATGACTGCTTCTTGGAGCAGCTAGTACAGGAACCCACAAGGGGAGAGTCGATTCTCGACCTAGTCTTGACTGGAACGCAGGATCTGGTCCAAGAGGTAACTGTTACTGGACCGCTTGGAAATAGTGACCACAATATAATAACTTTTAATATTCCTGTGTTGGGAAGAACACCGCAGCGGTCAAACACTCTGGCATTTAATTTCAAAAAGGGGAATTACACTAAAATGAGGAAGCTAGTTAAACAGAAACTAAAAGGGAGAGTAATTAAACTAAAATCCCTGGAAGCTGCATGGGAACTGTTTAAAGACACCATACTAGAGGCCCAACTTAAATGTATACCCCAAATAAAAAAAACACAGTAAGAGACCTAACAAAGAACCACCATGGCTAAACAGCCATGTTAAAAAGGCAGTGAGAGAGAAAAGGGCAGCTTTTAAAAAGTGGAAGTCAAATCCTAGTGAGGAAAATAGAAAGGAACATAAACACTCCCAAATTAAGTGTCATAATGTAGTAAGAAAAGCCAAAAAAGAGTTTGAGGAACAGCTAGCCAAAAATTCAAAAAATGATAGTAAAATGTTTTTTAAATACATTAGAAGCAGGAAGCCCGCTAAAAAAGCAGTGGGGCCCTTGGATGATAAAGATATAAAAGGAGCGATCCAGGAAGACAGTGCCATTGCGGAGCGATTAAATGATTTCTTTGCTTCAGTCTTCACGGCTGAGGATGTTACAGAGGTTCCTAAATCTGAGCCAGCCTTTTTAGGTGACAAATCTGAGGAACTCACTCAGATTGAAGTGACATTAGAGGAGGTTATGGAATTAATTGATAAGCTGAATAGTAACAAGTCTCCGGGACCAGACGGCATTCACCCAAGGGTTCTGAAAGAACTCAAATGTGAAATTGCGGAGTTATTAACAGTGGTTTGTAACCTATCCTTTAAATCCACTTTGGTACCAAATGACTGGAAGATGGCCAATATAACACCAATATTTAAAAAGGCTCTAGAGGAGATCCTGGCAATTATAGACCGATAAGTTTAACATCAGTACCAGGCAAATTAGTAGAAACACTAGTAAAGAGTAAAATTGCAAGGCACATAGAAGAGCACGAATTGTTGGGCAAAAGTCAGCATGGTTTCTGCAGAGGGAAGTCGTGTCTAACTAATCTGTTAGAATTCTTTGAAGGGGTTAATAAACATGCGGACAAGGGGCACCCAGTGGATATAATATACCTAGATTTCCAGAAAGCCTTTGACACGGTCCCACACCAAAGGCTTTTACGTAAATTAGGTGGTCATGGGATAGGAGGAAAGGTCCTTTCATGGATCAAGAATTGGTTAAAAGACAGAAAACAAAGGGTGGGAATAAATGGTAAATTTTCACAATGGAGGAGGGTAACTAGTGGTGTTCCCCAGGGGTCAGTACTGGGACCAATCCTGTTCAACTTGTTCATCAATGATCTAGAAAATGAGGTAAGCAGTGAGGTGGCCAAGTTTGCAGATGACACAAAGTTGTTCAGGACAGTCAAAAGCAAAAGGGATTGTGAAGAACTACAAAAAGATCTCAGCAAACTGAGTGATTGGGCAGCAAAATGGCAAATGAAATTTAATGTGGGTAAGTGTAAGGTAATGCATGTTGGAAAAAATAACCCAAATTACACGTACTACATGATGGGGTCAAATTTAGCTACGACAGATCAGGAAAGGGATCTTGGAGTTATAGTGGATAGTTCTATGAAGACATCCACGCAGTGTGCAGCGGCAGTTAGTAAGGCAAATAGGATGTTAGGAATTATTAAAAAAGGGATAGATAATAAGACAAAAGATATCATACTTCCCCTATATAAAACTATGGTACGCCCACATCTCGAGTACTGCGTGCAGATGTGGTCTCCTCACCTCAAAAAAGATATATTGGCATTAGAAAAGGTTCAGAAAAGGGCGACTAAGATGATTAGGGGCTTGGAAAGGGTCCCATATGGGGAGAGGCTAGAGAGACTGGGACTTTTCAGTTTGGAAAAAAGGCGATTGAGGGGCGATATGATAGAGGTATATAAAATCAGGAATGGTGTGGAGAAAGTGATTATAGAAAAATTATTTACCTTTTCCCATAATACAAGAACTAGGGGACACCAAATGAAATTGATGGGTAGTAGGTTCAAAACTAATAAAAGGAAATTTTTCTTCACACAGCGCACAGTCAACCTGTGGAACTCCTTGCCCGAGGAGGCTGTGAAGGCCAGGACTCTATTAGGGTTTAAAAAAGAGCTTGATAAATTTTTGCAGGTTAGGTCCATAAATGGCTATTAGCCAGGGATAAAGTATGGTGCCCTAGCCTTCATAACAAGGGCAGGAGATGGATGGCAGGAGATAAATGACTTGATCATTGTCTTCTGTTCTCCTTCTCTGGGGCACCTGGCATTGGCCACCGTCAGCAGATGGGATGCTGGGCTCGATGGACCTTTGGTCTGACCCAGTATGGCCATTCTTATGTTCTTATGTTCTTTTGTACTATGATTTGGGTTTACCACCTACTGAAAAGAAACTGGTAAATAATTCAAGAGTCAAAATACATTAATTGATGCATTTCTTCAAAATTTATAAATAATTCATATTCAAAACTGCCATACTGTTGTATAGATATAAATATATACAGATATATAACTTTATACATCAGAATAGAAACATGATAGAAAAAACATTTATAGAAAGGGACAAATTCTAAAAATTCATTCCAGAAATAAATATACTATAACAGGCACATTTTATGCATACATGCTTCTGTTGAGCTATTATAATCTACCTCTTTCCCCACGTTATATTTAGTACTTGTTGATAGCTTCATTCTATATTTATATTTTGTAATCTGTTCCTTGTAATAAAAATGTTATGCCATTGTATTGGAGGGCACCTGGAGGCCCCAGCCAAGATCACAACATTGGTGTGCTAACGGCTACATAAACACATGAGGAGAACCAACATCTGCTGCAAAAAATATATAATCTAATGCAAGACAAGTATACATGATTCCACAGGCTGTTTTTTCAATCAAAATATATTAACTTATTTTTCTGATTTTCTATCTCAAAAGACCTTTCCTTAATTCTATCTGATTACTTCTAAATGTACTCCCTGTAGTACTGTTAACATAAAAAACACAACTTCTCACTCATCTTTTCCCAAAAATGTAATGTCTCCAAGGCATAACAAGGGCATGCATATTTATTTGGATCATATGGTTTTATTGATCAACAGTACAAAATATTGTTCCATCTATTTATATTTTGTCTCAAAATAGCCTGTTAAAGGCAGGAGGATAATTATATGAGAGGTCAAGAACAGTAAGGATTAGAGAAAGTCTAACACTAACTTCAAGTGAAAACAAAACTGGTAAGCAATAAGTTCTCATGTTCTAAAATTAAAATAATTTGGAATTTTAAAAAATTATCTTATAAATATTTCTGAAAGTTTGTTTGTTTGTTTGTCCCGAAAGATCTCCAAAACGGTAAGAGCTAGAAACACCAAATTTTGCATGGATACTACTGATTTCCTAACTTAAATAACTGGATTGGTTATACCTCAAAATTGGTTCCCCCAGCTCCCCAAGAGCCCCAATTGGGCCCACTGATAATTAGCTTTTAGTAGTGCCTGGTCATAGGCATTTGCTGGACTCTTCTGTTAAGCGTGCCACAGAAACTGCAACTACAAGATCCTAGAGGATAAAGCATGTGGGCACCTGCAGCACCATCAAGGGAAAGCCCATGGGGGAGAGACTTCACTGGGTCAGAGAATCAGCAACCTCCCTTATACTAGGGCACCAGCAGGTCTCCAGGACAGACCCAAATGTGGCTGATGCTGGCTGGGGTCTAGCCTTGCTAATTGTGGCTGAGAGAAGCCTCCAGCTATCACAGCCTCTCAACATCTTCACGCAGCCGGGCTCCAACCGAACCCCTTCTGGAAATTAAACTTGCTTCCCTCCCCCAATGCCCAAACGAGCCATCCCACCACTCGCCCTCCTTTGGGCTGCGTGCATTCTCCTGGCAGGGCTGTGTGCGTTATCAGCAAGTACCACGGGCATTATGCACTTTGCAGGATTCAGCTCACAGTACAAAGAGGAGGTGGGTAGGGAGACAAGGTTTTGAGCACCGTGGAGCCTGAGGAGGACACGGTACACTCAGAACAGCCTATTCTCATTAGAACAGGTATGTTCAGGTGCTGCATGTTCTGATCATCTAGATATCACTCAATGCACCTGGTCTGAAGGTTTTCGCTTTGTCTGATCAATGCAACCGGTCCAGCTGCCGCTAGGAAGTCCATTCAGGTTGCCCCATGGAGCGTGCACTGAAGGCACTTGGGGAGTGGCTACTTGGGGAGCAATGATTTGCTGCTGCTACAGAGCCCAGGAGACATCCCCTCCATTTCTCAGGGCTTCTGGCAAGGAGGCTACAGGCATTGGTTTGCATAGAGTCTTTAAAGGAAGATGGAGCTTCCTGATTTGTGGGGATTGAGAAAAGAGACCCTATGGGGTTTGTCATTTTGTAAGCACATCACTAGCTATGTTAATTTCTTAAAGTAATATATCAGCGAAAAGTATTTCCAATAAAATATGCTATGTTAATGTCATTGATGTAGTTCATTCATCATACCTTTTACTATATTTTCCCCGGGAGACTCCAGGTATACTATAATCATGTAATTGGAGACTGTATCATACTGAATACGTACAAGTGGGGTGAATTAATATTGCCCAGGCAACCTCAGACAAATACCATGGAAAATTTCATGTCAAATATTTAAAATTTGGCAAAGTTATAAGCACCCGAAGAAAAGGTCTTCTGATGAGAAGCTCCACATATCTTAAACTACAAGGCACAGCTGCCAGATCCCTAAACTAACTGTTACACCTCCATGCTTCTTTGGCTCTCCTTTATGCTCCCATGTCAGAGATGAAATCTAGATGATCAGGGCTCAAGTGAAAGATGCTGCAAATTTCTGAAGGACTTACCATTGGCTTAGGGCTTGGATAAGTACTCTAATGTTTTAAATGCCCAAGGAATAGGAATTATGCATGTTCTACTCACTGCCAAGGAAAAATGTCTTGTCACTTTAATGGATTTATAAAACATATTGCTGTTGGAGTGTATTCTCATCAATGATATCCAAAAAAAACCCAACCCAGTAGCAATTGTGCTAGGGATAATAATAGGATCAGAAAATGAAGGTTCAGCAACTTCCAAGAGAGAATTCTTGGTTAATACAGAGATGATTTTTATGCTTGTATATATGTATTTATTTATTATTACTTATTATTAGATTTACTATTTATTATTAATATTTATTTAGTTTATTTTTCTTTTGTTATGTGTTTAGAGTGTTTTTTTCTCCATTAGGTTTATTAGTCAACTTTCACAAGTAGAATAATAGTACTAAAAGTGACTGGCCCGGTGTGACATACCACTGTAATATTCAGACTAATGAGTAGCTGTATCATCCCTTCCAGGCAACATTAGGTGCCTCACAATGTATTTCTGAAGTAGATGCCATCTGAGCCTCTCATTAAAAACCTTCAGGTATGCAAGCCACACTCTGAGTGTCTCTGTGTAACTACATCCTGCCAGCCATATTTTGGTTACACGCTGTCTCTCACCAGTCTCATTTGTCCTGCAGGGTTACTCCAACAAACCCCCGCTCCCAGATTATCCCTCATAAATATATGTCCTTTATAGCTCCACCTTCTACTGGACAGTAAAGATATTGTAATCTCCTCTTCATTGAAATTAATAATACACCCATACAGAATGGAGTTACTCAGATACCTTTACTTCAGTTTGAATACAATGGGTTGGATAAAATAATAAAGCAAGTTTGTTAACTACAGAGAGGTAGATTTTAGGTGATTACAAATAATGAGACATAAAAGTGAGAACTAGTTACAGGAAAATTAAGATAAGACACTTACTAATGCTAATTTACGCACCATTAGACCAAGCAAAGTTTCTCACCATTGGCTTTCAGCAGTCTTTCTGATGAAACTTTGTGGGTCAGAACCCCTTCTCCAGAATCCACCAAATGCTTCCTTTTCCCCTCAGGTGTATTGTTTGTGCTACAGAATTTTTCAGATGCAGTAAAGTTGTTAATGCTGCTAGTGTTGCTATTCTTGGAAGTCTGGTGTTAGCTATGCTAACAGAAAGTGCTATATGGTGGTTCAGCAGACCTCAGTGTTATTCATAAAGGAAGACCATAGCCTCAATTCAGTGGTGAGGGTGATCAGCTAGGTTCTTTGTCAGCAAAGCACAAAACCAACACTCTGAACAATGGGTCACATGGACACGGACATATGTTACTCCTGAGGGATTCTACATCACTGCACACAAAGCAGAATTTATGTAGGGGTACATTGGGACAGGAGGGATTAGTGCAGGGACACATGGAGGGGCAGGAGAAGAAGTGTTTTACTGAAGTGTCCAACAGGTCACAGGGACTCTAAGGGCACATCTACACAGCAGGGCTAAACTTGAAATATGTTACACAACTTGAGCTACGATAAATAGCTTATTTTGACTTTTGGCGCTGTCTACTCAGCAGTTATTTCAAAATAGAGCACTCTTCCCCCGACTTCCTTACTCCTCATGAATGAGTTTTACAGAAGTTGGAGTAAGAAGCCTGTTATTTCAAATTTATTTTGAAACTAGCTGGAGTTACCCGGCATTGCTCGGGAAACCGGAGGAACAAAATGTAGAAAAACAGTAGTCCATTATCTTTTTTTGAATGTAGAAACGTTGCACTGATTTCTATAGGGATTAAAAGATAGGCCCGCGTCATCCCCAGAGGGTGTGTGTGTGACCCCCGGGTGGAGGGGAGGTTACACATGGGAGGGGCGCCCCAGCTCACGCTCGGGGCTGCAGGTGCTGCGGGGGGCAGGACGGGTGCCCGAGCCGTTGTGAGAGTGGGGTTTGGGGCACTGCATGCCAGCACGGGGGGGGAGGAAAGAGGGTCGCTTATGTAACCTCACGGGTGGGAGGAGGTGAGTCCTGGACAATGCTGGGGGCCACAGGCAGCAGGCACAGGACCTAGGGTAGCTGGGGCGGCCCCTGTAGCTCAGCGTGGAGGGTTACTTTTTGATTTTTACAGCTTGAGCTTGGGCCCAATCAGGTCCAAAAGTACCTTAAAACCTTCTCCTGGATGAAAGGTTATCCCATGCAAAGTTTGGTTGCGGTAGCTCTTATAGGGTCCAAGTTATTAGAGCACAAACTTACAAACATTCTCTTTTATATATTAGACTAGCTGGAGTAACCTGGCGTTGCTCGGTCCCACTCCCCGCTGGCTGATTTGCTAACCCCCCGCCAGCCCTGCTTCCTGCCAGCCGGTTCTCCTCCTCTGAATCTCCCCCAGCCGCTCCCACCAGCCCCCCCCATCTCCCCCGGCCAGCCCTGCTACCCCCAACCCCCTCCCCAGTTCTGCTTCCCACCGGCTGCCCCCCCAATCTCCCCCGGCCAGTCCCGCTGCCCCCAACCCCACCCCCATTAGTCTGAAATAATGCTATTGTATATATGTAGCATAACACATGTTACTCCTGGGGGAATTAGGCGTCCCTGCTCAGATGCATAATTCATGAAGGGATACATCGGTATGGGAGGAATGGGTGAAGGGACACCTGGGGATAGAGGGGATGGGGATGCAGGGACACTTGGAGACAGGAGCAGATGGGTCTGACTGAATGAGAGAGGTGAGTAGTCAGCCAGGGTCTGCATGGGGGAGACTCCCTAATAATCCTCCCCTCTGCACCCCAAAAAAAAACCCTTGTTCCATACTTCCTCACCCATACCTAATAACTCTCCAGGTTCACTTCCAGAGTCCCTTTTCCTCATCTCCTCTATTTTCATAACTCCCCAAGCCTTTGCACTACTTCTGGGTATGTCTACACTACAAAGTTAATTCAAACTAACTTAGTTCGAATTAGTTAATTCGAACTAAGCTAATTCGAACTAACGCATCTAGACCCAAAAACTAATTCGAATTAGCGTTTTGCTAATTCGAACTAGCGCGTCCACACTGATTGGATGCTGGGTTGCATTTAAGGGCAGCTGAAACTGGTTCCGGCAGGGCATCAGGTCAGTAGTTGCTTTGTGTGACTGCTGTCTGAGGCTGAGGCTCGTGCTTAAAGGGACCCCCTTGGACAGCCGGTTCTCAGCTTCTCCGCTTGCTTGCCTACCTCGCCGAGGGACAGCAAAGCGTTTTCCTCTGCGCCTGCCTGTGTCGGTGGTTCCCATTGGGGACGCTGCCGCAGTTGGCACCATGGAGCCAGAGCTCGCCCTGGACATTCTGCTCCAGTTTTTGGACTTGCTGCTGCAAGCCTGCCAGCAATGGCTGGAGGCTGCCTGGCACCACCTGGTGCACGTCAGCCCCCTGCCTCTCCACCTGGCCTTCCTGGGGGCCATGGAGGAACCGCAGCAGCGCCCGGACGCCAGCGTGCCCCGCCGCATCTGGCGTCTGGACACCAGCAGCGACTGGTGGGACCGCATCGTCCTGGAGCGCTGGGGAGACAGACAGTGGACCCAGAACTTCAGGATGAAGAAGGACACCTTCCTGGAGCTCTGCGAGTGGCTCGCCCCTGCTCTGCGGCGACGGGACACTCACATGAGGCCCGCCATCCCCCTACAGAAGCGTGTGGCCATCGCCCTGTGGAAGCTCTCCATGCCTGACAGCTACTGATCCATCGGGAACCAGTTCGGCGTGGGGAGATCCACCGTCGGAGCAGTATTCATGCAGGTACGGCACTCACGGGCCACTGGCCCAGGGAGGAAGGGGGCTGCAAGGCGGGAATGGGCCGCCCCAGGGAAAATGGGGGCGGGGGAGGAGGCGACAGTGCCCCGCATGGGAGGGTTCGGTCTGTCCTGGCCGTACTACAGGCCGGCGGCGGCGGCCAACATCGCAGTGGGGGTTGCTTCTGGGAGTGGGGCGCAGGGCAGTGCCAGGGAACAAACACTCCCAGCCACCCGGGCGCCTCAGTGATTCGCAGTTTGCTGTGTCTCTCTGCAGGTGGTCAAGGCCATCAACTGGGTGCTGCTCTGCAAGGTGGTCCACCTCGCCAATCCGGATGCCATCATCCAGGGGTTCGGCGCCCTTGGCTTCCCCAACTGCGGGGGGGCCATCGACAGGATGCACATCCCCATCCGTGCCCCGGAACACCAGGCCTCCCAGTACATCAACTGCAAGGGGTACTTCTTCGTCCTCCTGCAGGCCGTGTCTGACCACCGGGGCCAGTTCACGGACATTAATGTGGGCTGGTCTGGCAAGGCACACGACTCCAGGGTGTTCCGCAACTCCTCCGTGTGCCAGAGGCTGCACGCCAGGACCTTCTTCCCCGACCGCCACATCAGGGTCAGGGACGTGGACATGCCCATCTGCCTGGTGGGGGATGCGGCCTACCCCCTACAGCCCTCGCTGATGAAGCCGAACACGGGGCACCTCAACCCCTCCCGCCAGGCCTTCAATGCCAGGCTCACCAGGGCCCGCATTGTGGTCGAGTGGGCCTTCGGACGACTGAAAGCCAGATTTAGGTGCCTCCTCACCCGCCTCGACCTCGCCGAGCACAATATCCCTCCCGTGGTGGCAGCATGTTGCGTGCTGCACAATTTGTGCAAGCGGAAGGGGGAGGCTTTCCTGCCAGCCTGGATGGCTGAGGCTGAGCGCATGGCTGGCCACTACGCTCAGCCCCACACCGCCGCCGTCCGGGAGGCCCAGCGGGGGGCCGTCCAGATCCGGGAAGCCCTGGGGGAGACCTTCCTGGTGGAGGAGGAGGACTGAACTCTCCCTGCATGCGCCATTGGGGCCTTCTTCCACCCTCCCCTCCTTCCCCTTTCCCCTCCCTAACCCCCCTTCCTAATGTTAAATAAAGACACCTGTTTTGCAAACAACAATCTCTTTTTATTGTACATAACTGGGGTGGGGGGAGGGGGGAATGAGGGTGGGAAAGGGGAAGGGGGAAACCTGGGAGGAGGGAGCTGGAAGGGGGAGGAAGGGGAGGAAGGGAAGGGAAAGCTCAGGGTTGGGGGTCCTGCTGGCTCTCCCATCTCGCAGCACTGTGGGTGTGGAGGGTGGGTCAGGAGGGATGGGGTGTGTGGAGGAAGCGGGAAGGGGAGCAGGGGTGGGAGGAGGAGCGAGAGCTGGGGCGGCCGCAGGGGCCGGAGCAGCAGGAGGCAGGAACCTGTCCACCAGGGTCTGGAGGTGGCCTCTGAGGGCACGGCCCTGCTCCTCCAGTGCCTCCAAGCTCCGCTGCCGCAGCCGCAGGTCCTCCCGGACCCAGTGGTCCTGGGTGCGGAGCTGGTGCTCCAGTAGCCGCAGGTGCCGCCGGTGGTAGTCCTCCAGGTTCCTGGTGCGCCTGCTGGCCCGGGTGCGGGTGGCTGTTGCAGGCGGGGTGGTGTGCCCTGCAGTCCCAGGTGCTGCGGCTGTGGTGAAACAAGAGCAGTGGTCAGTTCTCCCTGGGGACACAGCCCCCCAGCCCCCCTCTGCAAGGTGAGGTCGGCGTGTGGGGAACGGGCCAGGGCCCCTGCATGACACCCAGCTGCTGCTCCATTGTGGGCAAGGCCCGGGTGCACGGTCCCTGGGCTCCCTCTCCCCCCAACTCCCCGTACACATAAGGGGAGCATGATGGCACTCACATGTGGAGCCCCCCTCGGCCTCGGACGACACAGCCGATGTGCTCTGTGGGATGCCTCGGGGGTCCTGGGTCCTGGGCAGGCTCCCTGCAGGCTCCTGGCTCTCGGCGTCCTCCTCCTCCTCCTCGGTGTCAGGGACGGGTCCCTCTGCCCCGGGGTCGATCACCACCCGGGGGGAATGGACTGTGTGAGCCCCCAGGATGCGGTCCAGGGCCTCATAATGAGGGCATGCCTCCGGGTCGGCCCCTGGCTGGGAGGCCCTGGAGTAGGACTGCCGCAGGACCTTAATTTTGCAGCGGACCTGCTCCCGGGTCCGCATGTGGCCTCTGGTGGCCAGGCTGGCAGCCATGCGGCTGTAGACGGCCGTGTTCCTGTGGCTAGTGCGGAGATTGTGGACGTTGGAGGCTTCCCCCCAAACCTCAAAGAGGTCCACAATCTCCACACTAGACCAGGAGGGTGCCCGTCTCTTGTGGCCCCGGGCAGGCTCCTGGGAGCCGCTAGCCTGGTCCTGGGAAGAGGCGGAGGGCTGGGTGGCAGCAGGTGGCTGGCTCATGCCGTGCCAGGTGCAGGGTCTGCTGGCTGGGTGCTGGCAGGCTTGCAGCTGGCACGAGCAGTGTAGCCAGACCGTGCCCCTTTTAGGGCTCCGGGGCCAGGAGGGGGGCAGAAGAGTTTCCCTGGCTTGGCCCAGAGTGGCCACCAGGGAAAGCTGGGAAGGGCTAGCCTCCAACTAGTTCGAATTAAGTGGCTACACAGCCCTTAATTCGAACTACTTAATTCGAACTAGGCGTTAGTCCTCGTAGAATGAGGTTTACCTAGTTCGAATTAAGCGCTCCGCTAGTTCGAATTAAGTTCGAACTAGCGGTTTGCATATGTAGCGCCTATGAAAGTTAATTCGAACTAACGGCTGTTAGTTCGAATTAACTTTGTAGTGTAGACATACCCTCTGAAAGGTATGGAAACTACATATCTGTGTTGCTGTTTAAATGAACTACATTATCTATTAATATACCTTGTAAGAAAACTATTATAAAAATCCTTGCATATTTTATGTTATTTGTGTTGTTATACACATAGATGTTGACAAGTATTTTTAAATAAATTACTAAAATAATTGAAACTGGCATGATTATCCTTTGTTATTTTGAAAGTAAAATATTTGCCAGTGAAAAGGAAAAGTCTCATTCAATTTAACAGGATGCTGCCCCATTAGCAAATGAAAATATGTTCTTCTCATGACTTTTTCCACTTTCCTTTGATGTAAATAAGTCATTGATTACATTCCAGATGGTTTAAGTTATCACTCCTATACCTTGTACCTGTTAGTTTAAAAAAAAAAAAACACTTTAGCTATTTTCCTATCATCCCATCTTTATCTTATGAGAGGTTAGTGTGCTCGTATATTGGGGATTTGTTTAGATGTTGTACTTGCACCATTCTTTTGAGTCATGAATGTACTTAGCCAATACCTGGTGAGTTACTACACTGCCAACACATACTATGGTTCATACTCATTCCCCCTTTTCTTTTTAAGACAGAACTAATTGGCTTCTTCTGTTTGGGCACCACTGTGGGGTTTGAAACATGTATTAATAATACAGAGGAATTTTATAATTTCACATACAAGGATACAACTGGCCAGCGAATTATGTGATTTCAGATTATAAAAGTCATACTTTATACAAAGAGTAATACAATAGTGTGTAGGGTGTGAATACAAGAGTGTCTTCTGGCACACACAGCTGTTTTAATTATATAGAGCTATATATATTGTCAAAACAATGAATGCACCAAGATTGTTAGTATTTAATTTTGGCCATGTTATCTTCTCCAATATATTCTATTTTGACCACTGTTTCAGTCCAGGGGACCCAAATGACTTTAACATATTATTCATTTTGGTGATATTTATTACTCATAAAAATAACATATACATATAAGAGACTCTGTGAGTAACAGGGGTAGGTACTTCGTCTATATGTCTATAAAGTATTACAAGGCATGTTTCACCACTCCCTCCTACTATTTCTATATTATAGTATTACTCCAGCAAAATTAATTAAATTAGATACCAGCACAGAATTGTTGGGAACAACAGGGAAGCATAGGGGTCATATGAGTAGCTATAATTTAGGGTTGGTAATCACCTTTGTTTCTGAATCTCTTGCTGAATTTCTCTTTGACAGTTGAGTGAATTGCTTGACTTCTTTGAATCTGAGGGTATGTCTACACTACAGCGCTATTTCGAATTAACTTATTTCGAAATAATTAATTTGAATTAAGCTAATTCAAAATAACACATCTAGACACAAAAACTAAATTGAAATAGCATTTTTCTAATTTGAAATAGCGCGTCCACATTGAGTGGACCCTGAATTGAAGGTAAGGCTGGCTGGAACCAGTGCCAGCAGGGCATCAGGTTAGGACTTAGTGTGTGGGGCTGCTGCCTCAGGCTATCTGAGGTCTGTGCTTAAAGGGACCCGACCCGCCCCATCCCGGACAGACAATTCTCAGGTTTCTCTGCTTGCTGGTCTACCTCGCTGAGGGACAGCAAAGCATTTGTGTCTCGGAGTGCTCTGCTTGCCCTCACTTGGGACATCACGACACTCTGCAACATGGAACCAGACCTGTCCCTGGGTATGCCGGTGCATCTCGTGGGGTCATTGCCATCAGCCCGGCTGCACTTGCTGCAGGCTGCCATCTGGGAGGTCCATCGGGGGGCTGTCAGGATCCAGGAGGCCCTGCAGGAGAGCATCCCCCCCCCAAGGAGCCCTCAGAGCCACACCAGTCCTCCTCACCGGGGGCTCGTGCCTCATTCCTCCTTCACGTCCTTCCACTTACCCCTCCTTAGCCCCCCTTCCTAATGTCAAATAAAAGACACGTTTTTTCATAAACATCAACTGTCTTTATTTTACAAAACTGGGGAGAGGGAATGAAACTCTGGGGAGACTGGGGAAAGGAGGCGGGAGATGGGAGGAGAGAGGGTGGGAGGGGGAGGGGGAATAATGGGAGGAGGAAGCTGGAAGGGGGAAGCAAGGGGAGGAAGGAGGAGGGGAAACTCAGCGCTCAGGGGTGGGGGTCTCGTCGGGCCACATGTCTCCCAGCATGGTGGGTGCCCAGGCCTCGGCGTCCCTGGGGGGATGGGGAGGAGGGTGTGGAGGTTGAGGTGGGAGGGGGGCAGAAGTGGGAAGAGGAACAGTAGCTGGGCGGGCAGCAGGCGCTGGGGTGGCACGGGTGAGCACGCTCTGCATCAGGGCCTGCAGGTGTGAGCACGTGGAACGGTCCTGAGCAAGCTGCTCCCGGCGGAGCTGCAGGTCCTCCTGCATCCAGGCCTGGATGGTGCGGTGCAGGGCTCACAGGGCCCCCAGGTGCTGGTCCCGGTACCCCTGCCACGTGCTGGTGGTCCAGAGAAGCCCTCGGGTGCGGGATCATGTCCCAGGTGGGGTGGTGCGCCCTGCACGTGCAGCTGTGGAGAAAGAAGGGGAGTGGTCAGTTCTCCCTGGGGATGCAGTGGATGATGCCCAGTGCCCCCTGCGAGGTGAGGATGACCATGCCCTGCACCGTCAGAGCCGACGTGCTTGCACAGAGGCCATGGTCGGGATGTCTGGCTCTCCCTGAGAATGGGAGCTGCCCCAAGTCCGCACCCATGTCCCTGTGCCATGTATAGTGCAGCCGAGGCGGAGGGGAGATGTCCCCTGCCTCTGTGTAGAGGGGGCATGTGAAGGGAGGGCGTCCTGCTAGGTCCCACCCCGGGGGTCGGGAGCGTGTCAGGTCTCTTCACAAACACGTGTGCCTATCGGGCCACGGCCCCTGGGTGTCATGCAGCTGGAGCCACCTGCCCAAGGGTGGCATGGCACATGCTCACACGTGCACAGGTGGCTGCGTGATCCGTGGGAGGCATGGCCCACATGCGCGGTCCCTGGTCTCGTGGAATGAGGTGTACTGGTAGTTCAAATTAGAGATCCTAATTCGAACTACCTACTCCGTGCCATGTGTAGCCGCGGGCACGGAGTTCGACCTAAGGGGATTTAAAAATGGCACCCGCCCGGCAAGATGCAAATGAAGCCCGGGATATTTAAATCCCGGGCTTCATTTGCAACTTCGAATGCCTACATTAACCACCCTAGTTCGAACTAGGGTGGTAGTGTAGACATACCCTCACATAGTACAGCAAAACTGAAAGCACATGTTACTCAGAAGCTGTACAATATGCACATTCTTGCTCTTTAATTCATTGTTTTTAGGTTTTTTGTTTTCATCAAACCAGAACAGGTCATTCAGAATGAATGTTTATCCTCTGATAAGTGAAAAACATAAAATAATCTGAATTGGGGGGGAGCTTTTGACTTTTGTAGACAAATGGACTTTTCAACTTATTTTGCATTTATACATATCTTTCTATTTTGAATGAAGGGTAATGCTCATATTTCATAATATTGTAAACTATCAGTGTTCACTTTGTTCTCCAAAAAGCGCATTAATTCACTTAACAGGTCATTGAGTACGTCTCTCCCACTGCATCTTGAACAAACAGATAGGACCCTGAATGAAAGTCAGAGACAAGCCAGTGTTTTTTCCTCCTGCCTTTACAATAATGCAATATGACAGATCCTATGAAACTCTATTAAACCTATGGTCTGATCTATCAAATAGTGAATACTACTGGCTTCTATGGGTGATTGTGAATTGTGACTCTGGCATTTCTGTAAACCAGGCCACACATC
This sequence comes from Pelochelys cantorii, assembly GCA_032595735.1. Taxonomy (NCBI): domain Eukaryota; kingdom Metazoa; phylum Chordata; order Testudines; family Trionychidae; genus Pelochelys; species Pelochelys cantorii. The sequence goes on from CM064326.1 coordinate 93,987,891, forward strand.
TATCTGATCTATCAAGTAGATTATGGCAAAGAGGAGACTCTGAACATCACTGGCTTCACTCTCGGTTGATCATATGGACAAATGATAGTGGGATTTTCAAAAGCAAAGAGATACCTAATTCCCTTTAAAAATTTGACCCTTAATCTCTAATAAAGCACTGGTATTAGAGCTGCTCTAGGATTAAACAATTGGATGTATTGCTGACTACATCCAACTTCCTTTCATACTTGTTTTCTATGCTACAGGTGAATCACACTGACCTTGGCATGACTTGTCTAACATTTATCAGAGAAGGGAGGTAGAGACACCAGGTCACAGAAGTGTGATATAATAGTAATAACAAAACAAAACAAAAACAGGCTGTCAATCCTCCTATCCAGAGGCAGCTTCAGAGAGCTCAAGAATCTTATACAACCAGTCTTCTAAAGTAGGTAAACAAAATAGCTACTCTATTTTTAATGTTGGAGCATTGAGTTCTTAAAGTCCCAAGAAGTGCTGAAGCGTAAATGAGGTCAACATTATATAAAAGAATTAAAAAAAACTATTAGCTGGTATTTCACATTGTTATGATGAAGAAGACACATCTGAATTCACTCTAGAAGAATGAAATACATTTTTGGGGAAAGTTTCTAAAAGAGTGGTGCAAAGGATTAAGGACTGTTAAAATCAGCTGAGCATGGAGTATTTGAGGGAAGGTTGTTGGTATAAGACAAGAACCCAAATATCAAAATCAAAGATCAATAGAACCAGACAGCAAAAGAAACTCTATTAGAAGTCTGAAGGAAGCCTCAAGATACTGCTTTGCTTGTATATTAAAGGTTCACTGTCATACTGGGAATGTTTATCTACTTGCGGCCTCTCATGGATGTGTCCTTGGTCTAGAACCAATCTATTTAAAAATATTACTTGGACAATGGAATAGTGAGTATGTTTATACATTTGCAGAGGCCAATATGCTGGGAGGTATTCCGGTATCTTGGAGGACAAGATTAGAACTTAAAACAATCTTCACAAATTGAAGCATTGATCTGAATTCAACAAAATTAAATCCAATAAAGGCAAATGCAAAATACTTGAGGTCAGGAGTGGAGAACCTTCAGCATGATAGCCAGACTTTTTTTCATGATTAGCCTGAGAATTGTCTACTAGAATGCTTCGAATTTATTAGAATCTGATAGCAAAAACATCTTTGTGAAAGTTCTCTGCATCCTCTAACACAGCCAAGTCACACAAATCAGGTATGCTTACAAAAAATATAAAGCTTATAAGAAGCTATTGCAAATTTTAAGTCAAATTAAATTCAATCTAATTAAATGTAGTAAGTTAACCACATTTTTATAAGCACTTTGATGAACAGCTATGATGCTTAGTTAAATACTATTTTTCTAGCATTTTTATTCTCTATAGAAATGAGCGAAAGAGCAGTACTTGGACTTGGAATAGATTTAGGCAAGATTCCCAAGTTTGGTTGCAAATCAGGAGTATAGATCAGATTCAAGAAGACCAGAAAAAACAGAAATGACATCTTATCAATAGATCTCATCAGATTGCCAACATCTTCATTGTTGAAAATCTCACAAGACTGTTTCTAGCCAAATTTAAGTTACACTTAAGTTACCACCAGAAAAAAGTTCCCTTCCAGTATAGCATCTGACCCAAGCCATAATGCTGTGTTTGAATCTTGGGATTTGAATGTAGACCTACTAACTCCAATCTATGGAACTGGAACATGTTTGAATTCTATCTTCTTGTTTTGATTCCAAAGGCTGCTGTTGAGTAATGACTCTGCTGGTTTAGCACACATTGAGGAGAAGATTTTTTTTGTCAATAGATTTGAACTTTTTGTGATATTCTGGTCCGCAAATTATGATGAAGTACTTGCCTATAGCTGAATAGAAACAGATGTATGTGGTGAAAATAGGAAAACAGACACAGATGGTCTATCACATATATAACTCCTTAATTTATCCCTCTTTGTGCTATACAATTATCCCAGCAAGTAGGCTGTATTCATTGCCATTTGACAGAATCAGCCAGTTCCAGAGGGGACACTTTTCTGCAGCATGATGTATGCTGCCATCACAACAGAAACCCCCCCACACCATTTACTTTCCTTCCTTCAAAACAAATGTGATGAGGATGAAAGTAGGATTCTTCCATTTATATGTGAGTCATGAATTTCACCAGAATAGTGCTGTAATTTTCCGATTTGGATTTCCTATTTATTATTTGCAACTGCTATGTATATATTAACCTTGAAATGATGACATCTTAAAAGTTTATATTTAAAGTTCACATTTACCCCATGAATATGTACAAATTCAAACGAATCTAAATTATTTTTATTTTACCCTATAATATTCAGGATGAACATTAAAATAAGACTTGCATATCTGGTTCATAGTATCAAGTCTCACAATAGTGCCTTGTGAATAAGCAGAGCTAAATGTTGTGGCAGATACTTAAAAGGTAATTTCAAACTGGCGAGTATGTCAAAAAGATAAACAAGAGTTCTCACAAATAAACAAAAACAAAAAAAATGTTGAAAACAAACAAGCAAACTTTAGAATAAAAGGTGCTTATTGGTCTATGAACCTAACACTTGTGCCAGCCAGTTATGAAAAAGCAATGATGTGCACCAAAGTAGGTAATTAATAAAAAATTGGCAAAAGGAAACATGTTGTGGAATGAGAGATAACAGCACTTCTTGTCCTTTTTCCCCCAAGTGTTTTCAGTTTCTCAACAGTGTACTGCCATTAAACAGATATGGCCTGATCTCAGCCGGGAAAAATCTGGGTTCTTTCAAAGGAGTAAATGGAGCTATGCCAATTTGCACCATCTGAAGGTCTCGCCATGTTATCAGTCTCAAAGCATTCAGTCAAAGTTTACCTTCAGCAAACCTTCCCTTCCTTCCCCTTAGAAAAACCCTCAATGTATTGCTATTAGTACTTGTCTTATTTGATACATGTCTACATTTTTAACTGCAAATTTTATCACTAATTATGTTTTAAAGTGTTCAGTATGTATTTCTGCTAGAGATCAAACTGAAATATAGTACAAAGCAACCTTGCCAGAAACCATTCATATTCATATTCACATTCACTACTATCCAGTAGAGAAACCCTTCATGTTTTGGGTCCTGTCTGCTAAAGAAATATGTGAAAATGCTTTTGTCATACTAGCACAAGGTATAAACTCATTAAACTGTCTCTTTATCATCTTGGTTCAAATATAATTTTTAAAGATCAAACAAGAAAATAAATATTACTACAAAATAAAATAACACGAAAACAATTCAATCTACATTAACTGTGCATCGGGGTTGCCAACTCACAGAAATTTCATTTACAGACAAAATGGGAAATATTTACAGACAAATTTTTTATGGACATAATTTTATACTACATTAAGATGACATAAATGGCCAAAAGTGAAAAGTAATTGTTGTCATTCACACATCACAACAACAATATGCTATTTAACTTACTTTCATTTAGTTAGTCACGGTCTTGGAAGTTTTCAATTTTGTGATCGTACATCCGAACACTGGCAACTAAACAACTAAAACATCCAATTTCCACTGCTCCGCAGTAAAATGGGTGAAGCAGCACAGAAGAAATGTAATTGATATAGAATAATTGCTGTTTTTTGAAATTTTATTGCACTTTTACAAAATGTATGGATACCTAAATTTTTTTATGGACTTTAGAGACATGTCTAATTTTTTACGGATTGTCCGTAAATTTACTGAAGGTTGGCAACCTTTCTGTGCATTGTGTTTTCTTCTTGTGTTCAAATTGGCCTGCTACCTTGAGCACTGGCCCTATGTTTTTCTGGTTTCTTTGTGAAGTAAGCCGTGTCGGTTAACCAGTCTATTCTTTCTGCCTCCTGAAGTTATTTTGGTACATTTATGAATGCATTACTACAACATTATTTAGCTGCTGTCTTCTGCCTCCTCGAATATCTCTCATAAAGGGTGCTCCCTTTCAGTGAAATCCTGGGTCAATTGAAATTGTTGGCAAACCTCCCATTAAATTCAACGGGGACAGGATTTCACTCTCTGTTTTTCAAGGTTGTTAGGCCTCTATGAATTTTCTTAATTGGACACAATCACATGCTATAAGGGGCAAATAAATGCTTATCCAGCATGAAATGCAGGAGTCTCTTGACAAGTTTGTTTCTTTGATTGTGTTTCAGTAAGCACCTGTCATTCTAGGTTGACTTTTATCAAAACACCAACAGCCTTTGAGCTCCTTAGTATTCACCCTTAATCTATCTATTGCATGGATGGGGAACCTCCAGTGTGCTAGCTGGCCATGGTTCACCAGAGTTTGCCACGGGAGGGCTGCTACATGCTTTGTTTACCTGAGTGTCCACAGTTACAGCTACTTGCAGCTCTCATTGGCTGCAGTTCACCTTTTCCAGCCAATGGGAGCTGCAGGATCTGCTAGTCCAGCCTGTCCTGCTTCCCACAACTCCTATTGATGGGGAACAGCAAACCACAGTCACTGGGAGCTGCAGAGCTCTGCTGAAGTAATTGGGAACTTTCAGTCATGACTGAATTATCTGGAATTACACTCGAATTTTCTAGCCCTTCGTCTTCTCCCTTCTCATTGTGCTACTTAGGAAAAGGTAGTCAAGAAAGGCATTTGACACAAAAACTTTTTGTTTGTTTAAAGAAAAAAGAAAGAAAGGCAGGAGAGGGAGATCCTCATACAGGACTTAACACTATCAGCTCCCCATCAGCAGCCATAGCTAATTGGTATGCTTTAAAACAATAGAGCTAAATGTGCCTGTGGTGTAAATAAACCCAGTGGAGTTCCATTTACTTATATCAGAACTAAATTTCACTTAAACTCTCTGGGGAACAAGAACAGAAGTTTTGGGCAAATTACTTCCTCATTCTAGGAAGCACAACCAGGTGAACCTTATTCTCTGTGGGTACAACTACACTTAAATATCCCAGGCTTCATTTGCATGTTCCCGGGCGCCGCCATTTTTAAATCCCCCTTAGTCCGAACTCCGTGCCCGCGGCTACATGTGGCACAGACTAGGTAGTTTGAATTAAAGATCCTAATTCGAACTACCATTACTCCTCAATCCATGGGCTTCATGGAATATCCTGTAGACGTACCCTGTCATCTTCATCAGATCCCCATCAATCTCAAAAATTCCCTTTCTGATCTTTAAACTTCCTATGTAAAAATTACACTGTCTTATTACATTCATAATCATTTAGGGTGTGTCTACACTGCACCCTTAGCTTGAAATCAGCTATGCAATTTGAGCTACACAAATTACGTAGCTTATTTTGAGTCAATTTCAAAATAGCTTATGTTGTAATTTGGCGCTGTCTATACAGTGCCAAATTTTTAAATAAACTGCTATTTCAAAACATCCTTTAACTCACATGGAACAAGGTTTACAGGGATGTCGGAATAGCGTGCCCATTATGTCGAAGGATAATTCAAAATAACGGGTGTGCTGTCAAAATGCAGGATAGCTATTTTGGGATCCCGGAAGTATCCTGAAATAGTGCCGCTGTCTCGATGTACCCTTACAGTCCAGATCACTCTCTCACTCACTCACTCATTCACATCTCTTGAATCTTAGCAGATGTCTACACTGCAACACTTTCAAAATAGCTAGCGCTATTCTGAAATAACTGTCTGCATCTACACAGCAGGCAGTTATTTTGAAATAGTGTCAAAATACTGTCAAGCTGGAGGACTTCTTACACCATCTCCTGTAACCCTCACTGTACAAGTGTGATGAGGTGGACAAAGCGACCTCCCCCTGGGGGGCTTTCAGCACCCTGGCCAGCAGCAGGAGCAGTGGAAAGGTCCTCCAAGCAGGGTAGAGGGGCAACCTGCACTGCAGCCAAGAAGAGTGCGGCAGGCTGCTATATAAGGAGCTACTAGCTAAGGCCCATCAGTTCCTTCCTGGAGCTCAACCCAGGCAGACTTCTTGGCTGACTGGAACAACCAGAACCTTGGACAGCTCTGAGTGGGAGTTGGGTTTTCATAGCTAAGTGGCGCTAGATCCTGCGGCTAAAGGCTAGCCAGGGACAACTCTACGGAACCTGGACAAGGGGAACTCTGCAGCAAGGCACTAGAGAAGGGCTGGATGAAGCGTCATCCTGGGGAAGTGGCCCAGGGATGTGACCATACCTACAGACTTTGAAACTTGGCAGGTATATGCTACCTATAGGGTCCCTGGGCCGGGATCCAGAGGAGTGGGTGGGCCTGGGTCCCCCCCCCCCATCTCCCTGCAAACCAGACCAGAGTGAGGGGGTAACTGAGGCCTGAACCTTGGCCATGGACTGGACTTTGACTCACCTGGAGACAGGTGAGTTAAATATTGTGAGATCCCCTTCAGCCACCGAGGGTGCTCGTACTCAGGACCTAACTTGTTACACCAAGCTATCTAAAGTTCTGGTTGCCCCAGTCAGCCCAGAGGTCCTCCTTGGTTGAGCTCCAGGAAGGAACTGATGGGTCTTAGCTAATAACTCCTTATATAGAAGCCTGCCACATTCTGATTGGCTGCAGTGCAGGCTGCCCCTCTACCCTGCTTGGAGGATCTTTCCACTACTCCTGCTGCTGGCCAGGGTGTTGAAAGGCCCCCACTGGGGAGGTCGGCTTTGTCCTCCCCATCACAATGAGGAATAGGGGAAGTTGGAGGAAGAGTGCTCTATTTCAAAATAAGTGCTGTGTAGATGCTCCCTATTTCTATATAAGCTACACAATTGATGTAGCTCAATTTACATAGCTTAGTTCGAGGTCAGCCCTGTAGTATAGATGCACCCTTAGTTTCTTTACTGTCCTTCCTTAGTTTTCCTCCATAACTGTGGGGTCTTTCCCTCACTTGCACTGCTGCTTTCCCCCCCCCAAAAAAGTGCTAATGGCTTGACCAGAGGGGTCATTGATATATAATCACCCATGCTCTCATTAAGGAAATGGTGTGAATTAAAACCATCTACTCAGGGCTGGTCTACCCTGAAAACTTAAATTGGCATATTACATCTCTTGACAGTGTAACCACCCCTCCTTAAGAGAGATAGCTATGCTGACCTGTCTCAAATCCCTTAGGGTATGTCTACACTACAAAGTTAATTTGAAATAACAGCAGTTATTTCGAATTAACTTTAATAGTGTCTACATAGGCAAACCGCTATTTTGAAATAAATTCAAAATAGCGGAGCCCTTATTTCGAATTTGGTAAACCTCATTCTACGAGGAGTAACACCAAATTCGAAATAGCTATTTCGAATTAAGTGCTGTGTAGACACTTAATTTGAAATAGGGCACCTCTAGCCCTTCCCAGGGAGCCCTGGTGGCCACTCTGGGCACAACCAGAAAAAATTACACTCCTCTCCCCCAGCCCCGGAGCCATTAAAGGGGTAGACCCTGGCCGCGGTGCCTGTGCCAGCTCCAAGCCAGCAGTGGCCACTGGGGCCTCTGACCCAGTGGCCCCAAAACAGGAGCCAGCAAGCCACTGACAGCCAGCCCTCCACCACTCCCCAGGAGCAGTCTGCTAGCTCCCAGGAGCCTGACAGGGGCTGGAGAAGGCGGGCACCTTCCTGGTCCAGGGTGGAGATCATGGACCTTATTCAGGTTTTGGGGGGATGCCCCCAGTGTCCATGATCTCCACCCTAGACGGAGGAACACGGCCGTCTATGGCAGGATAGCTGCCAGCCTGGCAGGTTAGCATGAAGGTCAAGTTGGTCTGGCGAGACCCCCAACCCTGAGCTTCCCCTCCTCCTTCTTCCTCTTGCTTCCCCCTTCCAGCTCCCTCCTCCCAGGTTTCCACCTCCCCTCTCCCACCCTCTCTCTTCCCCTCTCTCACTTCCTTCTCCCAGTCTCCCCAGAGGTTCATCCAGCCCAGTTTTGTTCAATAAACCCAGTTTCTATTTTTGAACATACATGTCTTTTATTTGACATCAGGGAGGGGTAAGTGGAAGGACGTGAGGGAGGAATGGGGCACGAGCCCCCGGTGGGAAGGACCGGGGAGGCTCTGAGGGCTCCTCGGGGTGGACGCTGTCCTTCAGGGCCTCCTGGATCCTGACAGCCCCCTGATGGACCTCCCCCAGATGGTAGCCTGCAGCAAGTGCAGCTGGGATGATGGCGATGACCCCACGAGACGCACCGGCATGCCCGGGGCAGCTCTGGCTCCATGTGGCCGAGTGCTGTGGTGTCCCAAGTGCAGGCACTCAGGGCACTCCAAGACAGGACTGCTTTGCTGTCCCTCATCGAGGTAGACAAGCAAGCGGGGAACCCTGAGAACTGTCTGTCCGGGGTGAGGGTAGGGTCCCTTTAAGCACGGCGCTCAGCTAGCCTCAGGCAGCAGCCCCACACACTAAGTCCTAACCTGATGCCCTGTTGGCACTGGTTCCGGCCAGCCTTAACTTCGGTTCAGGGCCCACTCCGTGTGGACGCGCTATTTCAAAATAGTTTTTGTGTAGATGCATTATTTCGAATTAGCTTAATTCGAATTAAGTTAATTTGAAATAGCACTGTAGTGTAGACATACCCTTAGAGATAAAGCTATGTTGAATTTTTTCATCAACCTACCTACTGCCAATCAGAGAAGTGGATTAATTACAGAAATGGGAGAAATTCTCCTGCTTCTGTAGTGATTGTCTAAAACGATGTGCTACAGAGATGCAACTGCACTTCTGCAGCTGTTGTACTGGACCATGTTAAAGTGTAGACATACACTTTAATTTGGCAGTTAAAATTCAGTAACTGTTCTGTCAACAAAAATAAAATCAATACCCATGGCCATGTGGTCCCAGCGTGTTTCATTCCAAAAAGAGAATCTGAATGAACGTTCACAAAGGAGGATCTAGATGGACTTCCCAGGTGTAAAATTCAGGCATTGGGACAGGTAGAGAAAATAGTTGGTTAATTAATTTAAATTAGTGTAGGACTGTAGGTAGAGACAACAGCCCATGACAGCTTTTTTGCATAATAGCAGTGGAGGGTTACATGACATTTCTGTAAAAGGGACATTTCTGTTAAATGATAAACGACTTGTGTCCATTTTTTAAACATACCAATTAGAATTAGAAACATCTGGCTCCATGTCACCAATTTCTGCTCCAAAGGAAAAACTGATCTTCCAGGCACAAAATTGCTACTACTTAGCATGGAAATACAACTAATTGAATCCCTTCCTTCCTTTCACAATATTAAGCCAATTCCTTCTTCCAAATCTCAGTTGAAAAGGTTCTCGTTTTCTTTTGTGTATGATAGATTTAATAAACTTTTTTCCTGCATCTAATTAATGCCTTTTTTCTTCTTCCCTTACACTAACTAATCTACAAGAATACTTACCTGAAGTTTACAATGTCACCTTCTCTTTTATTCTACTCCATCTTTGAACAGTATTTTTCTTTCTTTCAGTACCCAGCCCTGCAAAATGTTCTCTCTTTATTCTTTCCCTTTTGAAAGTACTTTGTAACACTTTTGTGAAGGTTGCTACAAAAATACATTATATGTACTCTTCATGCTGCTTTTTTTTTCTCCAGCCAACTTCACCTGTTTGAAACAAATCAGTATTCTTTAGGATTGATAGAGGAACATTTCATTACAAATTTTCAGTGTACTATATTTCACTTATTATACATTATTACTGAACTCTTTAATGATAATTAAGTTAACTATGGACTTCTGTTATACAGATGTAAGTACGATATTTTGACAGTGATAGATTAGTTAAGACATCGACGTTTGGGAATATTTGAAACACAAAACTTAACTCATAATTTCAAAAGTGTCATATGTTAAAGTCTTCTGGGACAGATCCTTAGTTTGTGGAGACTAGTGTAACTTCAGGAACTTCAGTGATGCTACATCAGTATATACAAGCTGAAAATATGGAAAATAAGTACAGCTGTATTAGATCAGACAGATGGTCCATCTAGCTATTCTTTCTTCTGACTCTGACCAGTGCCAGATGCATCACAATTTGACAATTTTGGTTCATTTATCCCCTGTCATCCAGAACTAGCTTCTTGCAGTTGTAGCTTTAGAGACACACCGAGCATTGGATTGAGTCTCTGATTATCTTGACTAATAGCTGTTGATGGATATACCCACTATGAAATTATTTAATTCTTTTTTCACTCAGTTTGGCCTTCACAGCATCCTGGAGTAATGAGTTCTGCAGATTAACTGCACATTGTGTGAATTACTACTTTTAATTTATTTTTAATTTTCTGGTGAACATTTCTTGAATATATTTTTATCATATTTTATTCATTCTTGGTTCATTCTTACAATCCAAATAAATAATAATAAACTACAGTATCTAATTAGTATAGAGTGCTTACTGAATAACAAGTGTTCTGATGTGCAATACAGTAGGTCAAGCATGGAAGGATGCGTTTGATGTGTTTTGGCCTTACTAAAACAGTTTGTTACAAAATACGGGCCAAAGTCTCTGGTATGTTGGGGAAGTTATATTTTCAGTTGGTCCCAAGACTGAGTGAAAGCAAAGGTGGCTTAAGTGCTTTGGGACTCTGGAACTTGTTTATTCCTTGGATAGCTTGAATTCCATGAGCTTCTGGGCACACTGCAAAAGCCATTTCTTTCTACAGACGTATTCTGGTAAACTTTGGGAGCAAAAAGCCTTTTTGGGTGGTGTTCTATTTTTTGATAAGTGAGCTCAGTTTTTACCTCCATTTAAGAATGGAAGAACAGCCATAGTGGGTTCAGATCAAAGGCCCATCTAACCTACTATTCAGTCTTCTGACAGTGGCCAATAGCAGGTGCCCAGAGGGAATGAACAAAACAGGGAATCAAGTGATCTATCCTCTGTCACCCATTCCCAGCTTCTGGTAAACATAGGCTAGGGACACCATTCCTACCCATCCTGGCTAATAGCTATTGATGGACTTATCCTCCATGAATTTATTTAGCTCTTTTTTTGAACCCTGTTAAAGATTTGGCCTTCATAATATTATCTGGCAATGAGTTCTACAGATTGAATGTGTTATATGAAGAATTTTTTGTTTGTGTTAAACCTGCTGCTTATTCATTTCATTTGTTGATTCCTAGTTCTTGTGTTATGGAAGCAAGTAAATAACTTGTACTACTAAGTACTAAAACCTGTGCATTCCTAATAACGGCTGTCCCCTTCCCTGGAGAGGTATTCTCAGTGTGATGGATAGCACAACATCATCTAGAAAGAGTGTCCCAAATATGGGACCATTTCCCTCTGTTCCAGTTGGATGTTCTCCTTCCCTGAGTCCTTCACCATCCTCAACAGCATTGAGGCTGTCTGACTGAGGAGTGGGACCATTCTACTATGTCCCAGAAAGTCTCCTCTCCATACCTCTCTGCTTCCCTTAGCTACTCAATTCAGCCACCCTGGTCTCCCAAGTCTATATGCAGTCTCTGAGGACCAGTAGCTTGCTGCATCAAAGGCACACATGTCACCTGTCCATAGGGCAGGTAATCATACATACCATATTGGATGCAATAAACTGGATAGCTTCTACTCTGATGCTGGGCTTCTGCCTGCATTCTCTCTCTACTCCTAGAGCTCATTTCTCTCTTGATAGTTTTTTTTTTAAGGTGATTTTGGTTTTAGTTTAGTTTAAAGAATGCCAAGTTTATCTAGCCCCCTTTTATCTCCTCCTCTAAACTCTCTCACCAAACTCCCATTAGCTGCACCTGTTTGCTAGATCCTCTGATAGCTTAGGTGCAGGCTTTTTATAGCCCTGGACTTCCTGAATAGCCCTGCCCCCTGGTTAAGGCTTGATGGATGTGAAAGGGATTAGATAGGAAAGCTTCATTAAAATGCTCTCAGCCTTGCCTAGCAGGTTGCTAGCCTCAGCACATGGGCCTCCAGACAAACAAACAAGTAGGAAGCACAACCCAAACACAAAACACACATACCAAGGACAACCACTTACCCTGCAAGTAATCACGTAATTGCTCCTCTTTCACCTGACAAACTTCCTCATTATTTAAAGCTAGTTGCCAGCACATTAAATTTACAGCACAATTCTTATTTTAGGTATTAATTGGGAGTGAGTAGTTCATAAAAAATGAATATTTCAAAATTCCAATAGATTTATTGTCCAAGCTATAGTCTGATCAGCTTCATCATTTTTTTCTTCTAATCCTTCCAATTATTGCAATTTTAAATGCATTTGAAGCATCATGATGTAAAGAAATGTCCTTTTGTTCTTTGTCACCTTTTATTTCCCCATGGGAAAAAATGGATTGTTGACTGGTGTTCATAAATTGCAGGTTTTGTTGCATTTGTAAATTAATGTTAATGCTCCTGGTTTTTACTGTACGTCTATTATCTGGGTATTCTGGACTTCTGCATGAGCATTCTTAATCCCATGTGTAAAGAATATTCAAATATGACCAAACATCTCGGGAACTAAATGTAAATACTGCAACTGAACATAAAAAAGCCATCTATCTACCAGCACAAACAGCATATGTGTATGTGTACTTTTTCAGTGGACAAACTCCTCTCCTATGCCAATAACTAACACTTAATTGTGTATTGAATCTTGCCTGCATCTGTCTGCCATATCTAAACAAGAATAATATATAGCTAGTCCCTTCATTAATTTATTATTATTGTTGTTTTTGTTGTTCATTTGTTAAAGGATTTAAAAAAAAAGCTATCTGCTGAACTCTGATTATTGTAAGACATTGTCTACATTTGAAACACTACAGTAGTACAGCTGCAGCACTGCAGCCGCATTGTAGCACTTCAGTGTAGACACTACCTGCACTGACAAGAGGGCTTCTCCCATTGGTATAGTTAAACCACCTCTCCAAAAGGCTGGAGCTAGGTCAATGAAAGAATTTGTTCAGTCTAAATCAAGGTTAGGGTCGCTTACATTGTTCAGGTATATGGATTTTTTCACATCCCTAAGTCATGTAGCTGGGTCAACCTAACTCTTTAGTGTAGTTCTGGCCTGAACTACTTCTTTGGTTTGTGACACAACTGACTGTCTACGGAATTATCTGCCACATGCAGCAGGGAAGACAGCCTCTGCAGGCCCTCAGGCAAAGTGTGTGTGGGGGGGGGGCGGGGGGGGGGTGGGGGGTTGGGGATGGCTTTGTGCTCCTGGAAGGGCTGGGGCCTCACATGGAAGGCCGGAGCCACCACCGGCCCTTAGCACCACCCAGAATTCCAAAACATAAACGCACTCCAGCAGCAATTCAATGGGGCTGGGGCTACAGCTGCTGCTGCTGTTGAAGTAGCAGCAGTGGTGGCTGGGAGTTTTGGGCCCCTTTGAATTCCTGGGAGGCAATTGTCCCCGTTGCTTCCTCCTGTCAGTGAGTCTGACTTCATCCCATACAACAAAATTTAATATTTGAATCAGGAAGGCTGCTTAAAAGTACAATGTCATTTATAGATATTTTGTACAGTCTGTTCTCCTCACTTCATAGCCTCCTCACCTCATTCAGGACCCTCAGGCTAGTGTTCTCTGTTTTCCAATTTAATGAGTTTCCAACTCACATACATCCAAACAGACAATAATTAAAAAGTTATCATCACCCTGGAGATTCTGTAAGTGCTCATACAGAAAGTGGGATATCAAGTACATTAACAATGAATATCTGATTATGTCACCAAAGATGTTTTCAGTGTATGCAGCTCAAAGAAACTACACAACCTTCTAGAAATTGGTGAACTTTTACATTTGTTTCATGCTTCACTCTTACAGGATCATATCATTTTATGACAGTAAATGTGATGTTTTGTTTGTTGAAATAGATTTATCTTACCAGTTTTCATCCAGCAAATCAAATACCAGTGTTTATCCTAAATATCTGAGTCTCTAGTACAGTTTGTTAGCTCAGCATGGTGTGTTTTAATGAGCTATTATGCATAACACAATTTGTTTTTTAGAACATACTTTTGTTTTTCTTGATAGATGCTTGCTCCTTTTTAGTGGAATTTGCACTTCACTGGTAGAACACTTCCAGAATGGTAAATCTGTTCCCCAACTTTTATTTGAATAATTTGCACCTCTAAATTTCTGGATTTTTGTATACGGAAATTAGTGAAAATGCAAACGGCCATCTTCATTCATAATCTCATGGTAATCAAACTACATGTCCTTATTAATACGTTCTTACATTTTTCCAATCCCACTTTCTATTTACTTTTCTTAATATAAAACCAGGTCTACATTTAGAAGTTAAGTTGACCCAGATATGTTATTCTGAGGTGTGAAAATTCACAACCTTGAGCAAGCTGGTTAAGTGAACCTAACCTGCAGTAGAGATACTGGCAACTCAAAAGAAAATTATTCTGTCAACCTAGCTACAGCCTGTCACTGTAGATTAACTCCTCCTCTTGCTGCAGTGAGTATCTACACAGAAATGCTACAGTGGTGCACACCTAAAGAGCTACAGCTGTGCTGCTGAAGCATTTCAAGTATAGATGAGCAAGCCCTAACTATATTTGGTTTGGTTTGTTCAAATGGAAAACACTGAACATAATTTCTTTCAGATAACCAGAATAGATTTTGCAGCCTGGCACATCAGTCTTGCATATTTTCTATTCCCATAACTGTTGCTTAGGAAACTATTCTGGTTGGGATAACACATCATTGTGAACCCTGGTTGGTTCAGACACCTAGGAGCTGTTATATTTTAGGGCTGCTATGTTATAAGCGCAAAGTGTTTACTTCCTAACACTTCTCTGATAACAGTTTGTAACTAACTCTGTGTCAGGTTACATTGCATTTCATCATCAATGTGACATGACATGGTTTAATGAAGCATGATGCAGTGTAAAGTAATGATTCATCAAGCTTAGAGTTGGAAACATAAAAATAGAAACATTGAATCAAAGCTTTGAGAAAAATACATCAAATATCCTAACTTAAACATCCTGTGGAATTGTTTCCTAAACAAAGTGAAACAAATATGTGTATCAATAGAAACAACATGATTTCATAACTTGCTAATAGTATAATAATTGAATGGACCAAATGTAAATTAGGTGGAAGTGTCTTTGCTAATCACACTTGGTGAAAAAACTAGCATGAAATTGATACCACTAAGGATGTGCAATTAATAGAATTGTTCAAACTTTGAAAAGCTTTGTTTATCATGAGCTTTGAGGATTGAACTTTTCAGATTCATTTCATGGAGGTCTGGTTCAGGGATTGGATTACTTGGATGCTTAGCCAACCAGACCCAAACCCCCATCAACTAGTCCATCACTAGTTGATACTATCAAATATCTTGGAAGCAATTTGATGGTTTTATACTGTGCTCAAATAGAATAGTTAAGATAATAACCTCGAACTTGTTTTCAGTTGTGATGTGTTCCAGTATATGATCCTCTTGTAAAGTAAATCCATGTGTCTATGTAAACAGATGGTATAGATCTCATCACTGTAGTGTCTGAGAAGCCATCATTAATCACTGTATCCCCTATTGCAAGTCCCTATCCAGAGTGTTATTCATTCTTTTGGCCAAATTCTGGTTTGTTTATACAGGGGTAGGGAACATTATGTCTGGGGGCCAGATGCAGCCCCCCGATTACCTGGATCAGCCCCCCCCCCAAGTCTCATGGCTCCCCCAGCATTGGGAAGTTCACGCTGGTGCTTCAGGTCCCCAGCCACTCCACTGTGGGACTGGAGCACACAAAATCTATTAGTCTGGGCCCCCTTAGTCACTGGAATGTGAGGAAAATATGGAGAATGTATTTCTCCTTCTCAGTCGGGGGCCATGTCAGAGAGGGCTTGGTTTTGGTTTCTTGCTTCTCACTTGTGTGCAGCCCCCGACTCATATTTCTGTGGGTCAGTGGCCCCCAATCCAGAAAAGGTTTCCCACCCCTAATTTTATGCAGATGATCCATTTTCCATTAGTAATGTTGGATGGATATTACTATGAGCAGATTGTGGACTTTTAAGCTCAGTGCACTACACAGCTACAATACAGCAAAAAATATGAACATACTGAGGGATATACACACCACCCTGTGTCCACAACAGAATGCTCATAATTGTCAATGAAATTCATGTACTCTGATTAAGGTCAGTATTTAGCTCTTTGTTTGTAGAGTCAGTATGAATTATAAAGATGTGCAGGGACTGGTTTTATTGCTTTCTTTTTGTAATAACTAAGCCTCCAGTCACATCTATGAAATTTTACACTTCAGTTGCCATTCTCTTTATACAAAGTATAAGGATCCAAATGCTGGTCTCCATAGCTCCATTAATGTCAGTGGACTTGCACAAGACATCACAAACCTCTAGCCCTGAGACTGCAGTTGCTCACTGAGCACCCCAGAAAAGGGGAATAGAAGCTTTAGCTCACAAAGAGCTCCACCCACAAAGCTCAAGAGAGGGGGGGAAGGCCAGGTCCACCAATTGTTTGGGACACCCTTCTTAAAGCAAAAAAAAAAAAGCACTATAAGTTTTCTGAGCAACTAAGTGGATGCTGCCTATTTACCTGACCGCTGAGTCCTGCCTGACAGCCTATCGCGCGCCCCCCCCCCCCACCCCTTCAAGCTCCTGTCTGTTCCTGGTTCCTGTTTTCCTGTTACCTTTGTTCTGTTCTTGGGTTGATTCCTAGCTCTGGTTTTAGGCTCCTAATTTTAATCATTAGGCCTGACTACCCCCACCCTGCTCCCTCATTGACACTGATATAGGTGAAATCAGCATATGATCCAAAAATAGAACTAATCAACATTTTACAGGAATGCAAATATGAAACCAAGTCTCCTCTCTGAAGTGGAGATCTATGTATAGTCAGGAAGGTCATGAGTCAGTCAGAGAGGTCACATGTTTCCTGATTGTAGGTGGCCATTGCAGTTAGTCGGGAGGGGTCAGGATTTACTGCCGAGGTGTCCACACAGGTCTCTGACTCCAGAAGGCTGCTTGTATGTGAGCTCAGTGATGTGTGCCATGTCAACTTGTACACTTAGGCTATGTCTACACTGGCACGATCTTGTGCCAGAGATATGCAAATGAGGCTAAGCATGGAATATTGCCGAGCCTCATTTGCATATCTAATGAGCCACCATTTTTGCGGAAGAGGCTCTTGCACCAGAAGGAGCGTCTACACTGCCCCTTCTTGCGCAAGAAAAACCCTCTTGCGCAATGCCGTTATTCCTGAAAATAATCAGCGTAGCGGCATTGCGCAAGAGGGTTTTTCTTGCGCAAGAAGGGACAGTGTAGACAGCTCCTTCTGGTGCAAGAGCCTCTTCCGCAAAATGGCGGCTCATTAGATATGCAAATGAGGCTCAGCAATATTCCATGCTTAGCCTCATTTGCATATATCTGGCGCAAGATCGCGCCAGTGTAGACATAGCCTTAGTCTCCACAGCAGACCCAAAGAGAGCTCCCAAAGACCACAAACCAGATAAGGATTGTAAATGCCCGGCCAGGTTTATTGTTAAGCAAAATACAGTAACAGTGTCAGTAGACTCTACTGAAACACTACGCATATGCAATTCATAACAATGGAATGACTCAATCAATGGAAAATTTCCATCGCCTCCTAGGTCATCAAAAGACTGTTTCCGCAAGACACCACTTTATATACAGGTACTAACAACTTACATATCACTGCTGACGTGTCAGTTTGCCACCTTCTGATGCTTCTCAGATACCACCCATTGCTCTGTATCTCGTGGTCTGATTAAATCATCTCTATTTATCATGCTGTCATTTTAGACCCTTTCCTGAACCTGGGTCTATATCTGTGAGGAGTGGGTACCAAGGTCTTTTTTAATGAGCTGCTGGTACCATGTGCTTTCAACTTATGACCAGTAACAATTGCTGTTCTACACCTGCGTCTATTATCAATTAGTATTTTGTACTCTCAGTCCTGTTCATGACAAATTCTGTGAGCAGGGGCCTGCCTCTTGCTCACAGTTTAGCTTTGCTTTATGTTAGCCATGTTTTGTCCATTGTTAGCTAGGCCTCAGGCCTCAAACCAGGCCTGTGCTACATTGGCTTTTGTTTCAGGCCTTCATCTTACTACAGCTACCATGACTTTAGCCCTGAGTGGTGAGGCTTAATATGTCAGCCCTATGCAGTGTGGCTCAGCCAGTCAGCCATGCAACATGGGGCTCCTGTCATTATTCTTTATTGTCCACATCCTGCCCATGATTTTGCTTCAAAATCTCTGAGACAAAAACTTTAATTTTAATTATCTATAGCAACAGTCCTAAATTTCAGCATTAGTCTTAAATTTCAGCACAATTACAAAAACTGGGAAGAGTGATATTTCTGATATGACATTAAATGTACTTCTAAAAGTATTTGTAATAACTGACAGTGAAAAGTATTTCTGCTGCCATAGCTAAAAAGATTTTTTTATTCAATTATATCTCTTGTTACGAAGAAATTGTTTGGCCATGTACTGAATAACCCAGAACAGCAAGTGAATCTATTAGAATACCATCACCATAAATCATATTGTGTAACTTCTTAAATCATCAGAATGCCATCTTGCTGCAGACGTATGGGAAAATTTTTCATGTTTAAGTGCAGAGTTGACAAACACATATTAGCAAATTTGCTTTTGGACCATTTTTGAGAGAAATAAGAAAGGCAAAGGACACAGTTAAGGACACAATTCCCAAGTGCATAGGAAACATCTTTATAATGAATAGAAATATGGTAAATTAAAGGGATCATGCCTGATTTGGGAAGGATTTTTTTTGTAAAAAAAGGAGAGTGAGAGGGCATGAGGACAACACGTGACAATGTGCTGACTTAATTTCATTCGTTGACTATCTTGGATCACACCTCATGACCATGTTATTGGCACAAGGACTGGATTCTTAGTTGTGATGTAAAAGTACTCCACAGAGCTGAAAGAAAAAGAAATTTATTTTATGAACCCCAATTTTAGGATGGGTAAGATCATTGGCCTGAAGTGGTCTGAAAAGGTTACAAACGTTAGCTTATGGGAAAGAGCAGGTCAATGCCCAGTAGAGCAAGACATTTTGAGAAGAAGATGGCGATGGATTGGCCATACACTGAGGAAACCACCAACTAGCATTACCAGACAATCTCTATCCTGGAATCCACAAGGAAAAAGGGGAAAAGGAAGGCAAAAGAATAGTTGAAAAAGAGATCTGGATGTGAATGTGAGGAAAATGGGCAAAAGTTGGAGAGAATTAGAAAAGGTGGCACAAGACAGAGAGGCTTGGAAAGAAATTTTGATGGCCTATGATCCCATAGGAGCTAAGAGCAAAGAAGAATTTTAGGATGATAACATGTCTAGCTGACATAAATTAGAGCAGCCTGAGGGTGCTCAACCTTACTGCAGTTCCAATGGCCTAAAATAATCAAGGCAACAGATATGGGTCGGTATATCCAAGGCATATTCGCTTGGCTCTGTTCCAACCTTTATGCTAGAAACTTGAGATGAAGTGATGAGGCAGCTAAAATAGGGGTTCTACACTACCAAAGATTTTCTCTAAAAAAGGTGAATCCATTTGGATCAGCTATGTGTAGGGCTGCTTTATATCACTGAAGTTAGTAAAAACCCTGCCTCATAGTATGTGAGCATTTGGCCCAATGGTTAAATAGCTCACTGCAGATGAAAAGAGAGTTTCCTGTATAATAGTCATATAAATAAGAACACAGTTATTGTCAGACATACTCCATTAATTTTAGCAAAACATAAGCTGTTTTTCTATGATTTATCAGAGATGATATTTTCAAAATTTACTAATATTAGGATATTTAAAATGTGTGAAAAATATATTAAACCAAAAAAAAAAGAAAAGGAATATGCTACAAATATTTTGTTTTGACCATAGCAAAATGTTTCTCTTAACTATGATTTTGACATTTATATTTTTATATTATATTATAACATAAAAGTTTAAATGAAATATTTAGATAATTTTCAGCAAAAATTTTGACCAAATCAATACCGTGACTCTGGTAAATGAAGGGCCTGCTCTGGCCAAGACCCAGGCATTAGCTAAGAACTCACAAACTCATACTTGGTCACCAAACAAACTCAACATTCATTTTTTCCCCAAAAAATAGATTTTTAGTCTTATAAGAATATATTTAGTGTTTAGGCTCTGTGAAATAATTGTAAGTTGATGAATGTATTAATCTCACTTGTAATATCTATATTCCATGCTACAAGAATGCACATAAGTTTTGCATTATAACTTTGAAAATATTTGCTCTGAATTTGTGAACCCAGGCATGGGAATCGTGTCCCCTACCCATTCAGGAGGCCTATCAAGATGAAATGGACCACTGAGAAACATCACCAAAAAAAAAGAGTTGTGAATGGCCCTATTCCACCTTGGCAATGCTATGTACAAGAAATCTTTTTATCATAGACTGGAAGACTAAATGTAAAATATAAAACCATCACAAGAGAATTTTTCATCTTTGGCTGTCTGAAATTTCACAAGGCCAGAGACTCCAACCTGAAGCAAGATATTCCTTAGGGTTGTCCCTCAGTTTTTCCTGAAAGACATTTTGAATTGACAGCCTAATACAGCTCTCTATTCTTAGGATTTAAATTGTAATTCATTTGTGTGTATGTTTTCTTTCTTTATCCTGTAAAGAAACGGAAAATCTTCCACGAGAAGAATACATAGAATACATAGGAAGAAATGATACTGAATCATGCCTAATGATTGTTCAGAAAATTCAGACTCCGGAATATTATTTCACATCAAAGACCTTATAGCAATGTGACACTGAAATTCTTTGACACCCAATAAATAAACACATTATAGGTTGAAAGCTTCAGACACATGGGCTTCACTCTCTGTATTCACTGTCAGAATCTAATAATATCATTAGTGTCAACTCCACGCTATAATCTATCTAGAGATCTGCTGAGCTAGACACCCTGTGTTGTTACCTTTTTAAATCATGCAATTTAGTTCAGCATATTCCTGTTAAGCACTGGACAATTTACTAAGTATTTCTATCAAGCCTTTCCACAACCGCTACATTCCAGGGAACCTTTTGTACAGCATTGGTTTTAGGACTATAGAATGTTTGAATGCAAGATCTCAGTCCCACAATGTATCATGGTTACCTCTCCTCAGGCAGAATATGGTCATTCTCATATGGGAACTTTGGAGTTTTATATACAGTAAAGGAGAAATGAAAAGGAAATAGTGATCTAATTGTTAGAACCTATTACTTGGACTCAGGCAACCCCGTTCTAGGCCCAGCTCTGCCACCTCTTTAGTTGTGCAATGAGGTTTGTTATTTCAAGAGAGACATCCATTAAATTTTGCTGCCACTATTAACATTAACTTCTGAATATCTAGGTTTTAATTTAATGGATTAATAAATTATAGTGGTCTGATTTCACTTCTTACATAAGAGAGATCATAATATTTAGCTATTTTTGTAAGTGGGAGCACTTTTTAAGTATAAAGTACTAGTTATTCTTCATTATAGAGCAAGTTAATCTCCACTAACTCCACCTCATGCCCTCACAAAATGAAGGAAATCATATTACAAAGAATAGGAGTCACTGAAACAAAACATGACTGGGAAAAATTAAATTAGAGGATGAAACTAACTGAAGAAAAAAGGAGAAAGAAAATTGTAGAAGTGCTGCTGGTGGAATATAAACTCACAAAAGTCTAAAGCATGATAGGCTTACTTAGGAGAAAAATGGTGATTTTTTAAAATTTTCAAGAGAATTTGTTGAATGAGGGTACGTCTAGACTGCAGAGTTTTTCCAGGATACCAGGGGTATCCTGAAAAAGCTCTGCCATGTCCAGGGAA
This sequence comes from Pelochelys cantorii, assembly GCA_032595735.1. Classification (NCBI taxonomy): domain Eukaryota; kingdom Metazoa; phylum Chordata; order Testudines; family Trionychidae; genus Pelochelys; species Pelochelys cantorii. The sequence goes on from CM064326.1 coordinate 94,009,630, forward strand.
CACATCTGCTTTTCCGAAAAAAAATCAGAAAAACAGACACGTTTTTTTGGCGTCCCTGTAAACCTCATTCTGTGAGGAAGAAGGAATGTTCCAAAAGAACGTTTTTTTGGCGTCCCTGTAAACCTCATTCTGTGAGGAAGAAGGAATGTTCCAAAAGAGGGTTTTTTTCCCCTAACATTTGGCCCAATGTAGAAAGGCCAATTGTCAGAAAAGCCTCTTACAGAAGAAAAGAGGAAAAAGATACTCAGAGGTTACCTCCACACTACAGGGTTTTTGCACAAAAATGGCCTTTTTTGCACAAAAACCCACGGAGTGTCCACACGTCAAGCATATTTTTGCGCAAGAAAATTTACAGTAGAATGGCGGAACAGAGGGGTTTTTGCAGTGTAGGTATACCTCTTTCTGTGAGGAATAACTCCTTTTTTGCTCGAGTTCTTGCACAAAAAGGTGTGCGTGGACACTCAACAGGGGTTTCTTGCACAAAAAGAGCCTATCATAAAAAGCACAGGAGCTCTGATGGCCATTCTGTTAATGGCAATCAGAGCTTTCTTAAGGAAGAGTGTCCATGCAAAAAACTTCTTACGCAAAAAGCCTGCAGTGTAGACATAGCCAAATTGCAATTTGCAACTTTTTCTGATAGAACTTTGTAGTCTGGACACAGCCTGCGTAGTTAAGGTTATAGTGTGGTGCGTTTTTTTTTCCAAGCTACCAATTTGATTGATAATGGAAATTAATTATCTAGGAAGCTGAAAGAACCTGAAAATACAATTTCCTTGTTAAAGTGCTTCAACTCTTCCCACTTGTGAAAGAGAACAAAAGGGGAGATTTTTAGAACAGAAAATTAACACCTGATATAGAAAGTTTGAAAGAAAAACAGTCTGGAGTAGACTCACACAACAAGTTATTCCAGTGCTGTTAGACTCAGCGAACAGGAGCAGCTAACAGGGAGTTTGGAGAGGGAGTTCTCCAGGTAAAGGAGGAGTAAATACGGGACCCTTGTGGTAAGTGGCTGTCTGTAGTGTGTGTTTGTGTGGGGGGGGAGGGTTCCTTGCTCAGTCAGGGGGAGGGGCTACCGGGGCTTTATAAGTCAGCGACCAGGGAGCTTGCGAACAGGGAGTTTGGAGGGGGAGGTTAGAGGGCGCTAGTGACTTCTGACCTTTTTTAAGCATAACTTTTATAATACTCTATACTCCAGACATTTAATAAGAAGCCCAGTTTATACTTAAACTTATTCATAAGAAAAATGGAGACAGAAGCCCAGCAGCAGAGTGGGGGCTATCCTGTTTATTGCGTCGAGTGTAACATGTATGATTACCTGCCCTGTGGGCGAGTGGTGTATGTGTGCACCTGTTGCAAGGAGCTCCCGACCATCAGAGACCGAGTTCGGGCTTTGGAGGCGCTAAGGGACTCAGAGAGCTATGTTGATGAGACTTTCCAGGACACTGTAGTACTGTCCCACCTCCAGTCTGAGAGCCCCAGTGCTCTTAAAGAGGATGAAAGTCTCAAGGGAACAGAGCGTTCAATGGAAATAGAGGGAAACCGTCCCGTAGTTGGGACCCTCCTTCCAGAGGATGTTGTGGTATCCTCTCGCACTGAGGATACCTCTGAGGGGGAGGGAAGGCCAGGTGTTAGGAAGAGGCAGGTGTTAGTAGTGGGTGATTCGATCGTTAGAAACATAGATAGTTGGGTTTGTGATGACCGGGAGAACCGTATGGTCACTTGCCTGCCTGGTGCAAAGGTTGCGGATCTCTCGAGGCATCTAGATAGACTTATGTGTAGTGCTGGGGAGGAGCCGGTGGTCGTGGTACATGTAGGTACCAATGACGTAGGGAAGGGTAGGAAAGATGTCCTGGAGGCCAACTTTAGGTTGCTAGGAAAGAGACTGAAATCCAGGACCTCTATGGTGGCATTCTCGGAAATGCGTCCAGTTCCACGCGCAGGGCCAGGTAGGCAGGCAGAGCTTCAGAGTCTCAATGCGTGGATGAGATGATGGTGTAGGGAAGAGGGTTTTAGATTTATTAGGAACTGGGGACACTTTTGGGAGAGGGGGGAGCCTATACAGGAAGGATGGGCTCCACCTTAACCAGGGTGGAACCAGACTGCTGGCACTAAACATTAAAAAAGCTGTAGAGCAGTTTTTAAACTAAGAGATGGGGGAAAACCGATTGGTGCGGAGATGCACATAAATCAGATGGAGACTTCTCTTAGAGGAGAATCCATTCATAGAGATTCTCTAAGCTGTAGTCAGAAAGAGAGGAGGGGAGAGGACAAACCATGGGCCAGAGCAGACAAACAACCGCATATAAAGGAATCCAATGCATCAGGGAAGGGCGGACAAATAAGCAGTGGCAAATTTTTAAAGTGCTTCTACACAAATGCGAGGAGTCTGACTAATAAGATGGGTGAACTAGAGTACCTCGTATTAAAGGAAGAGATTGACATAATAGGCATCACTGAAACCTGGTGGAATGAGGAAAACCTGTGGGACACAATCATATTGGGATATAAAATATATAGGAAGGATAGATCAGGCCGTGTGGGTGGTGGAGTGGCACTGTATGTGAAAGATAATGTAGAATCAAATGAAATAAAAATATTAAATGAATCAACATGTTCAATAGAATCGCTATGGATAGTAATTCCATGCTCCAATAATAAGAAATTAGCAGTAGGGATATATTATCGACCACCTGACCAGGACAGTGATACTGACATTGAAATGCTGAGGGAGATTAGAGAGGCTACCAAAATAAAGAACTCTACAATAATAGGGGATTTTAATTATCCCCATATTGACTGGATACATGTCACCTCAGGAAGAGAAGCAGAGATAAAATTTCTCAATGGCTTAAATGACTGCTTCTTGGAGCAGCTGGTACAGGAACCCACAAGGGGAGAGGCAATTCTCGATTTAGTCCTGAGTGGAGCGCAGGATCAGATCCAGGAGATATCCATTACAGGACCGCTTGGGAATAGTGACCATAATATAATAACATTTAACATTCCTGCGGTGGGAAGAACACCTCAGCAGTCCAGAACTCTGGCATTTAATTTCAAAAAGGGGAATTACACAAAAATGAGGAGGTTAGTTAAACAGAAATTAAAAGGCACAGTGACTAGAGCCAAATCCCTGCAAGCTGCATGGAAACTTTTTAAAGACACCATAATAGAGGCCCAATTTAAATGTATACCCCAAATTAAAAAACATAGTAAGAAACCTAAAAAAGAGTCACCGTGGCTTAACCACCTTGTAAAAGAAGCAGTGAGGGACAAAAAGGCATCTTTCAAGAAATGGAAGTCCAATCCTAGTGAGATAAATAGAAAGGAACATAAACACTGTCAAATCAAGTGTGAAAATGTAATAAGAAAAGCAAAAAAAGATTTTGAGGAACAGCAAGCCAAAAACTCAAAGAAATAACAAAATGTTTTTTAAGTACATTAGAAGCAGGAAGCCTGCTAAAAAACCTGTGGGTCCCCTAGACGATTGAGATATAAAAGGAGCAATCAAGGACGATAAAGCCATTGCAGAGAAACTAAATGATTTCTTTGCTTCAGTCTTCACGGCTGAGGACGTTAGGGAGATTCCCAAATCTGCACCATCCTTTGTGGGTGATGAATCTGAGGAACTGTCCCGGATTGAAGTATCATTAGAGGAGGTTTTGGAACAAATAGAAAAACTTAATGTCAACAAGTCTCTGGGACTGGATGGCATTCATCCAAGGGTTCTGAAAGAACTCAAATGGGAAATTGATGAACTATTATTTGTGGTTTGTAACCTATCCTTTAAATCGGCTTCTGTACCTAATGACTGGAAGGTAGCTAACGTGACACCAATATTTAAAAAGGGCTCTAGAGGCGATCCCGGCAATTACAGACCGGTAAGTCTAACTTCAGTACCGGGCAAATTAGTCGAAACAATATTAAAGAATAAAATTGTGAGGCACGTAGAAGAACATAATTTGTTGGGCAAAAGTCAACATGGTTTCTGTAAAGGGAAATCCTGTCTTACTAATCTATTAGAGTTCTTTGAAGGGGTTAACAAACATGCAGACAAGGGGGATCCAGTAGATCTAGTATACTTAGATTTTCAGAAAGCCTTTGACAAGGTCCCTCACCAAAGGCTCTTGTGTAAATTACATTGCCATGGGATAAGAGGGAAGGTCCTTTCATGGATTGAGAACTAGTTAAAAGACAGGAAACAAAGGGTAGGAATAAATGGTAAATTTTCAGAATGGAGAGGGGTAACTAGTGGTGTCCCCCAAGGGTCAGTCTTGGGACCAATCCTGTTCAATTTATTCATAAATGATCTGGAGAAAGGGGTAAGCAGTGAGGTGGTAAAGTTTGCGGAAGATACCAAACTGTTTAGGATAGTCAAGACAGAAGCAGACTGTGAGGGACTCCAAAAAGATCTCACCAAACTGAGTGATTGGGCAACAAAATGGCAAATGAAATTTAATGTGGATAAGTGTAAAGTAATGCACATTGGGAAAAATAACCCCAACTATATGTACAGTATGATGGGGGCTAATTTGGCTATGACAAATCAGGAAAGAGATCTTGGAGTTATCGTGGATAGTTCCCTGAAAACTTCCACACAGTGTGCAGCGGCGGTCAAAAAGGCAAATAGGATGCTAGGAATTATTAAGAAAGGGATAGAAAATAAGACACAGAATATCTTACTGCTCCTGTATAAAACTATGGTACGCCCACATCTTGAATACTGTGTACAGATGTGGTCTCCTCACCTCAAAAAAGATATTTTAGCCTTGGAAAGGGTTCAGAAAAGGGCAACTAAAATGATTAGGGGTTTGGAACGGGTGCCATATGAAGAGAGGTTAAAATGACTGGGACTTTTCAGTTTAGAAAAGAGGAGACTGAGGGGGGGATATGATAGAGGTATATAAAATCATGAGTGGTGTGGAGAGGGAGAATAAAGAAAAGTTATTTATTAGTTCCCATTATAGAAGAACTAGAGGACACCAAATGAAGTTAATGGGTAGCAGGTTTAAAACTAATAAAAGAAAGTTCTTCTTCACACAGCGTGCAGTCATCCTGTGGAACTCCTTGCCAGAGGAGGCTGTGAAGGCTAGGACTATAACAGAGTTTAAAGAGAAGCTAGATAATTTCATGGAGGTTAGGTCCATACAAGGCTATTAGCCAGGGGATAGAAATGGTGTCCCTGGCCTCTGTTTGTCAGAGGCTGGAGAAGGATGGCAGGAGACAAATCGCTTGATCATTGTCTTCGGTCCACCCTCTCTGGGGCACCTGGTTCTGGCCACTGTCGGCAGACAGGCTACTGGGCTAGATGGACCTTTGGTCTGACCCAGTACGGCCGTTCTTATGTTCTTATGTTACGTTCTTAGTTAGAATCAACAGATCTGGAACAATTCTGTGATGATCTAGGTACTAAAGACCCTAGGTAAGTTGATAAGAAATAACTGAAAGTTGTGTGTGTTCTTTCTGGTCTTCCATTTTCACATTTTTCATTTATTTTCACTTGCATTTTGTGGGCCACATTGTTCTTGCTGATACATACTATGTAAAATGTTCACGTTCTATATGTATGCTGTGTTCTGGTGTCACATACCCCTCTTTGGTGTACAATACAGTTATATTCATTTCCTGGCTCTGGGTGGCTGATTTGACTCCAGCTCATGTTAGCAGTGACTAAAAGTTATCTGTGAAATGATCTATGCAGTTCTTAATGGGCAGATACTTGTATCACTAAAACCATGACCAAGACTGGAATCCATTGATGTGTCTATTACCAGTTGACTTCTAAGGTCGACTTAAAAGAATCAACCTGGATTATGGGATGAGCTATGCCATTATGGCTATGTGCTGCATTTAGTCTGTGAATAAAGCAAAAGTTATTCAATGTTATGGCCTTGAGCCATAATGCCAGTTTAAAGATGACTTGTTATTTTTATTAACAGCTAATGCATATGAGCGGCCAGTTCTGAGTTTAATATGTTTAAAATAGACTCTGCACTAGCACACCACCTAAAATAAACAAAAATCTATAAGCAATTTCTTGAATCATGATCTTTTAATGAGTTTATTTAAACAAACTGATGATCCTTTAACAAAGTTTTTTCCCACATAGCATAATTAATTTTTTTCAAGAATATTTAAATGATTTGTTAATAAAACGTTTGAACAATACTTCTGAATCACTGAGGCAAGCAATCAAATATGTTGTTACTGCAGTATTTTTTTTACTTAAAGATTTATTAGGATGGATCTTATGTTGGAGCCCTCAAAGTAAAGAGATCTATTGCAGTAGTTCTGAAAGGACTACAGAACTTGTGGGAAAATACTTCACATACATTGTCTGATTCTTCACATATGCATTGATGTAGTCCCAGAATAACTCCAGTGTAAAACTGGTGTAAAAAAGATGCAAGTCTGCCATCCAGGACCTACTACACCAACAAAATAGATTCCTAGTAAAATAAATTTAATATGGAAATCAGTTATAAATCTTTCTGTGGGGTAAATGACTTTTTCAATTCAGTGTTCACACAAAGTTATTTGGGAAGGCAGAATCACAGAATCATAGAACACTAGGACTGGAAGGGACCACGAGAGGTCATCAAGTCCAGTCCCCTGCCCTCATGGCAGGACCAAGTACTGTCTAGACCATCCCTGATAGACATTTATCTCACCTACTCTACTCCTTTCGATTCTTATGTTTAATGTGAGCAAAAATTGGTATTCTGATATTCCAAAACTCTTGTTCACTTTGGGCAAGATGGATTATATTCTGGTAAGAATGGCATAAGAGTTAAGAAACAGATTAATCTTTTTATCACACACTTGGGTACTCTGAAACCCTGTGTTATAAGGAATTGTGTAGTGTGAATTTCTATATAATTTCTGGCAGTTAATATTTAGCTAAAGGACCTTTATTGTGCAACAGCATTTGGGATGGAACAATTTACTGTAGGTGAACTTAGTTTTATTAATCTTTAGTATTTGCTGGGCTATAGCCTGAGGGTACATCTGGTACTATTTGATCTTCCACATTCTTTTTGTTTTCAGTAGGATAATTCCGATCAACAATTTTGAAAATATTAAGATTAAAAGATCTGAATAATAAACATTGACATTTTAAAATTGTTGCCATTAGTAACAATTAAAAGTCGAATCACACCAAAACCATTTTATTTTATGTAGATCATCGGGAAACAAATTCTAAGTATCTTAATTTGTTCTCCAGTCACACATCCAGTTCAATTAGCGGTAGTCTAGTATTTGCATCATAATACGTCTATTGCTCTTTTTCCTCACCCTTTCTTTTTGTCTTTTTTTAGATGTGATTATTCTCAAATTACTGCAAGAAGAATTACAACTAGCTTTCATTCACTTCTCTGCATGCAGATTATTTTGTGACCAAGATGAAAATCAGTAATTTGTCCTTCAAAAATTCTCTTCCAGCTTACTGAGTGAATCAGAATTGAAACCAACAGCTTTAAAACTTCCCTTGCCCTTATATAATGAGTTTTTATCCATTGTAATGAAAGAAAGGCTTGATCCAAACACCCTGACATAAGGTCACCTAAAGTTTAGGGGTGGAATACAATCTAAATGTTGTGTTTTAATACATATGTAGTGAAAATAGGAGTCAAGATATTGTTCTAAGCATTTGAGTTGAAAGCAACATTGGAACACCTTCTCAACCCCAATACATAATCTATTGTTATATTTAATTATGGTAAATGTCAGTGAATAGTCAATGGATTAAAAATAAGTTATGAGCATGACTCTGTAGTTGGGTAACTTTCCAACATTCTAGGAGACCCAAGAGCCAGTTGTTTCTTTGGCAGAGTCAGGGAATTAAAAATTGGTTTCCCACATCCCAGACAAGTGTTCTAAACATGTGGATAAATGATATAAGACAATCTCTTCCTCCAGCAGATTTTTTCTGAATGACATACAAGTCCTGTAAATATTTCTTTTGACCAAAAGTGTTTAACAAATTCATATTGATGAACGATTTGGTTTGACCAAACGAGCATTTTTTTCAGAGAATAAACTATAGAAATTGTTTCTCTTGATTAGGCATATGGGTGAGTTTCCAGAAAAGTTTTCACTTCTAGTCCACTCCTGATGTATTGTGGACTTTAGTGTCCTATTCTGATATGTCTCTAAAGCCTATTGTGTGTCTGCGCTGCGGGGCTTAACTCGAAATAAGCTATGCAAATTGAGCTACGTCAATTGCATAGCTTATTTTGAAATAGCTTTTTTCAAAATTGGGAGTGTCTATACAGCACTTATTTCTAAATAGAGCACTCTTCCCCTGACTTCCCTTATTCCTCGTACAGTAAGGGTTACAGGAGTCGGAGTAAGAAGTTCTCCAGCTTGACAGTATTTTGACACTATTTTGAAACAACTGCCTGCTGTGTAGACACAGACTAAGTTATTTTGGAATAGTGCTAGTTATTTTGAAGTAGTGTTGCAGTGTAGACGTACCCCTGGATTCTGCAACTATTTATGAATGTAGCTATTTTAAAAGCATATATTAAGATGTATGCTGCTTTTCTCCATAAGAAATACTGAATAAAATTCATCATAGAATTGATGGCTTTGGTGTTTTGAATGCTGTGTTGAAAATGCCTTTTAAATCATAAACTAAATCACTGAAGACCTAAATAGTTCCATTTATTATAAAACATCACATGATTATTTTGTTCCAGTGGAGCATGATTCCTTCTTGAAGTGGTAAGTGAGTTTTGTAAAGCATTGCTAGCACCCTGAACACCAAGATCCTGCATTGCAATGAAAACTGAATTATTTTTATGACAGAAAAATATTTACACTACTACAAATGCCAAATATGTCCAATAGACAGAAGCTTATGAACAGTCCAAGTTATATTACCTTGGATGTTGCTCAATAAACTCAGTAAGGATCCCTTGTTTATATGCCCATTCATTTGTTTGTGTGTGTTCATTGAGAATAAATTGATACTATGTAGCAATTCTCCTGTTAATTTTTTCTAGGTTTCTCTATGTTTTAATTATTTTATCCTTGAATTTTCTTATTGTCCACTATGCTAATTATAAAAGATTAGGCTTCAGGGAGTATGACCACATGACTTACAATATCTGGGTAACAGGAGAACCAGTACCAGGTGTTGTTACTGATAGTTTACAAATACTATGGTGATATGTTCCTTAAAGTAGAGAAATGATACAAGTAAATAGTGGGGGCTTCAGGAATAGCGCATTCTGCTGAAAGCGTCTCCCTTACTATATATTCATATTATGTTGACTTCTGGATGCCACACTTCAGGAAAGATGTGAACAAAATTGAAGTAGTCTAGATAAGAGCCACAAATGTTAAAAGATTTGGAAAACCTGACCAATGAGGAAAGGTTTAGAAACATGGCATGTTTAATCTTAAGAAAAGAAGCCATGGTGTGTGTGGGGGGAAGGGGGGAGCAGCTCTGATAGTCTTCAAATATATGTTAGGACTGTTATAAAGAGTATTGTGATGAATAATTCTCATATCTCTTGAAGGTTGGGCCAGAAATAATGGGCTTAATCTGCAGCAGGGAAGGTTTAGGTTAGCTCTTGGGAAAATCTCTCTCAAACTATAAGGGTAGTTAAGCTCTGGAATATGTTTCTAATGGAGGTTATGGAAACCCTGTTTACTAGAGGTTTTTAAGAACAGGTTAGCCAAATATAGCTGGGACGGTCTAGGTTTACTTGGTGTTACAGTCTGTACCCCTGTATTCACCCTTAGAACACCATTGTTATATAGTTTGTGAGGTATCATTTGAAAACATAATTTGATGGTCAATATTGTCCTAATAAAATTTGTGTGGCATCATTATATGTAGAATCATAAGATTCCACTGAATGTTATTAACACATATTCCAAATCTCAGTCTTGCTCAAAAACATGACAATCAAGTCTTCAGACAAAGAATATGTTTTATAAACCGTTCCAACATATTGGAAAACCAACAGAAGATATCCTGCTCTGTTGTCTTTTTGTATCCTATAATATAGCTAGAAATGTTTTCTAAGGGTGTGTCTACACAGCACCCTAAACTCGAAATAAGATAATCAATTTGTGCTATGCAAATTGCATATCTTATCTCAAATCTATTTTGAAATATCTTATTTTGAAATTTGGCTCATCTACACAGCACCAAATTTCAAAATAATGTGCTATTTCAAGCCATCCTTTAACCCTCAAGGAACAAGGTTTACCAATATGTGAAACAGTACGCCTGTTATTTCAAAAAATATTTCAAAATAACGGGTGGCTTCTGTAGATGCGGGATAGCTATTTTGGGATACCTCTGGTATCCTAAAAAATCATTCAGTGTAGACATACCTTAAGAAAGGGACTGACAATATGAAAATGAGTGACAAATACTTTCTCTCTAATTTTCTGTGCATCAATTCATCGCATTAGAAGAAACAAAGGAAACAACCATTACACAGAAGAAAGCATGTGGTGACAGAAATTTTGTTTCCAGTTTAACATCATTTAAGTTAGGCATTAGATGTATTTTATCTTTATCTCTCTTGTAACCATTTCTGACTTTTATGCTTCATTACTTGTATTCACTTAAAATCTCTTTTTAGTCAGTAAGCCAGTTTTTATTGTTTTCATATGAGCTTCTGCAGACCAGGAAAGGGCTGGTCAACACAAAGTGTACATTTTTAGAGGGAAGTCTAAGATTGGGCATGTGCTAGGGTATAATGTGTGTGAAATGCAATTCTGGCTAGTGAAAGCCAGTGTGAAGCTCACACAAAGACATAGGTGTTCAGATTGGAAAGCAGAAAAGGTATCCTATGTAAGAACGTTCAGCTGACTAACCCTAGACTGCACACATGGTCCTGAATCAGCTCAGTGGCCTAGATGAATTCTTGAGGTCCCTTCCAGGCAACATTTCTATGATTAGTTGTTATTCCAATGCATTTTAAGTGAGTGAATAACAGGGATTTCACCGGACACAACATTATGTACTATCAATTAACTACACAGACTAATACTTCTGCTGTAGTAATAATAACTAAATTTCATTAATTGTTAGTAGCAATGAGTATTCCCTATATACGTTTAAAAACATTACGCCATTACAACAAAATGATACTAGATTGATTGTTATGACTGCAACAAAAACATGGCTCAACAATTACAAGGAGTGATTAAAAATAAAATACAACCATCAAACAAGAAGGGCAAAAGATTTTGGGGGAAATTGTTCAATATTACGCAAAATATAGGAGGGCAATTGCTATTAAGAATATTGGGAGTTATGTATTTAATATCTATCACTGCAGGCCTTGAAAATCGATCTCCTTGCATATATTTTAAAAGAATCTACTATTATAATGCCATTTTTATTTCACTAGATTTGGAGAGTCATTCAGAAAAATTAGTATTGTATTTGCAATATAATTATTCTTGTACTGTGTATTTATTATCTAAATGAAACAGTTTTTGGTCACAGATTCAATACCTTTGAGTAGATATATGTTATTGTCTTGCAGATGGGGAAAGTGTTTTGTTTCTAGCACTGTTATATTCTGATAATCAATGAGCAACTAATCTTCTGTGGTTTATAGTGATGCCATCTGCATACAACAATATAAATAAGTTGCAGTTACATTTGTAAGAAATTTAGTTTGATACATGTTTTGCCATTTCAATTTTGGTAGAGGTCCATACACTTCTTAGAGGTGGAGTTAATAGATTCTGGTTTCAAACCTTGCAAGCCTGTCATATCTAGGATATTTTTCACCTACAACCGCAACTACCATTTCAGAAAACTAATGTTTTCCCCCAGTTTTATACTAAATAAATCAGTGGAATTTACAACAACATTAAACTGAAGTAATTCAGTATTGAGACAAATCATGTTCATTTTCCCTTTCATGTATGTTATACTTTTTTTTCCCCTGACTTACTATTTATTAGGGCCAGGACTACTTCTTATAATGTGTTTTTAAAATACCTAGCAAAATGGTATTCTAATCTCAGGGAGGCCCTCTAGGAACTACTGTAAAACAAGGAATAAAAATTATGCACAAATGATACATATTACTTTTATACGTTAAAAATTAAGCCATCTAAACAGCATTCTTTTAATTCATTTTTCTCTCTGATTGAATAGACATGCAATGTTTTAAGATGTTTCATTCTCTAATCAATATTAGATGTTTGGTTGCTTTCAAATAACTTGAAAAGTCCTGAAAAAACTCAGGTCTGCAATTACACAGAGTAGTATAGCGTGATTGCTGCTTGTTTCTTTCTGTGAGTTAATGCCTGTGTCTTGAAGATTATGATAAGCAGTAGCCAGACTGTGAATGTAAAACAATGGAACATATTCAAGTGCTGAACTTCATTTCTAAAGTAGCTTGCCATGCTTGGAGTATGTTGACTTTGACCAAAAACATAACAGTAATTGCTACTATTTAAGTATATTTTAGATAGGTGTTTGTGATTTATTAATAGATTATAAGAAATCCCTCTTAATTTGTTTCCTAATGACTCACTGAACAAGTAGCATGTTCTCATGTGATCAGTGAATGTCTAAGCATCTCATTTGCTGGCTTAATCTTTTCAATATGAGGAAGAAATTACTGAGAATAATTGTTTATAGTCTCTTGTGTTATGTTTTTGTATGAGTCTCTGAAGAACATGCCTATTTTATTTTTAAACTGGGGTAATTCCACCATTAGACGGTGAGTCCATTTCCCCCACCGATGTTAGCACTACATCACAATTGTACATGTACTTTAGTTGGAACTATGTATAGGGAAAAATATTGCCTCTGATGTTAAGGAATTCGGTTTAGAGTTTCACACATACTTAAAATCATGACATATCTAGAAATATTGATACATATGATACATGGGTCACAATATTTTGCAACCAGAGAACAGCCAAAATACATTTAGACAAGTGAGACTGTATAGAGAATTTCATTCTACATATAGGCACAAGGATGAAATGATAAAATGTTAGAAAAACCTATATAAAATGCATGGGATATCCAGATTGTTAAAAAAAAATCCTGATTTATGAATCGCAAGTTAGATTTTACCATGATATTAAAAATACTTGGCTTTCTGTTTTGGTTGCCTAAATGTGATAATTTATAAAAGTGAGGCATTACCTGCTGTAGATCATGTAATCAGGAAATCCTAGAACCCAATATCCCAGAGACATATTCAACAATATGGAACCACATCATTTCACCAGAATTGTAGTATCTAGAACTATGTAAGAGCATTCTCATACAATTCCAATAACGGCTGTTATTTTGAAATAACTTTGCTGTGTAGACATACCCTGAATGACTATGAACCATAGTAAGTAATACTAGTATTTGGATGTAAGGAAGAACAGACATTTGACTTTTTTCCTTACTTTTTAAAAAATGTGTTTTGGAATACAGCTGAGTAAACTTTACTGGCTCTTACTACAGATTTTTAATTTGGAATATAATCACAAAAAAGTCCTATGATCTGTGTTGAATACATATTCAAACTAGATAATCACTATGGTGCCTTCTAGCTTTGGAATTTGTGAAGCTACAAATATATAATTAAAATGTCAAAATTTCCACCAATGTGTCCCTCTGCTTCTCTCAATTATAGTGAAGTGATCATCAGTCTAAAAGAACCTAATCATTAACCTGCCACTCCCAATACTGTGAGCAAAATGCTGTCAGAAGGACCCATGCTCTGTTCATTTCATCAGAATTATTCCATTTGAATGTGTGTGGATAGCATTTATCTATAAAGTAAGGTTCCAGGATTGTCGTTCTGAGTATCACTCTGAAACCTAGAATATTTGTTGAATCAGTGTGAAATCATGGAAGCAGCTATAAGCACAGTAAAGACCAGATTTAACTATCAATGGGAGTCACTGTTTGTTAGTTTGTTACTGTCCAATGTTTAAGTCTGCAGTCTTTTTGTCTATTAATTATACCCCTGCAGTGTACAGTTGCATATACAATACATATATCCATGCCTTGAGAAGAGTCCTAGACCATGGTAACATCAGCGGTAATTCAGCCAATCACAATCCTTACTCAACAGTTAATTTACATACAACCATTTCATTGGTTGTAAAAGGGAGACTGCACATATTGTGGAGTACTTGGCCCAACTGCCAAATCTGTGCAACATCACAGTCTTTCACCTACTAATTATTGTTATTATTGGAAAGCAGAATGGTGCAGTTCCTGGGAAGAGAAGAAAGAAACTGTAAAGAGAAAGAGGAGGTTTTGTACTAAATGGCAGCGTCTAGACTGGCATGATTTTCCTCAAATGCTTTTAACGGAAAAGATTTTCTGTTAAAAGCATTTGCGGAAAAGAGCATCTAGATTGGCCATGGATGCTTTTGCGCAAAAAAGCCCCAATTGCCAGTTTCACCATCGGCATTTGCGCAAGAGGGCTTTTTCCCGAGCGGGAGAGTCATTGTATTTGCACAAGTCATACATTAGATCGTCAGTGTTCTTGCGCAAATTCAAGTGGCCAGTGTAGACAGTGTAGACAGCTGGCAAGTTTTTGCACAAAAGCAGTTGCTTTTGCGCAAAAACTTGACAGTCTAGACACAGCCATAGTGTTGAATAGATATGGACTGGGCTCATACAGTCTTCTGGTGTTCCTTATTGCATAATCTGTGTCCTGCTGCAGTAAAGTCCCCTTGATTTTTATGAACTTTGCGGGCCGGCTTTGTCAACAAGCTATATCAACTAAAAGAGTTGGGGAAAAAACTAATTTAAATCCTGACACTTTCACTGTAAGGAATTGCTTCAAACAATTTTTCATAGTATTATGCAAAAATAATTACAAAATTCAAAGCTATATCAGAAGTATTCATATCTTGCAATCAACAATATTTATAGAAAATAAAACTGTATTTCAAAACTGCAGTTTAATCTATATTACTAGCACTTTTTCAAACAAAATATTTCTCCAAACTCTCAGCTCTCAGATTTCTCAACCCTTAGAAATATGATAACATAGTAAGTTCCCTGTAGACTTCTGCCTCTTCCGTTGAACCTACTTGTGCTCCACTGAAGTCAACAGGGGCTTTGGTATCGACTTCAATGACAGCATGTGCAAGTCCAAAGTATCTTCAATAATATTCAAATTAGAGTCTGGTTTTGCATATTTTATTAGCTGATTTTTGAGTATAATAGTCTTTCTACTCAAATTCCTCCTACTTATCAATGTAATGATTCAGTATAGCCATATTTTGATTTTAAAGCCCTGACTTAAAATATAACTTTAAAGAAAATAACACTGGTAGTTTTGATTAATGTTGAGGAAGCAAACTACTCTGAAAAAGTTTGTGTGTCTTGGAACAAAAGGAGTGTTCTGATACAGTTAGCTGAGTAGAGTGCCTATGCAAGCGCAAACAGTTCATGCTTCTATATCTGGAAAACTTTCCTCTTCAATTCTCAGTATGACTCAGCATTAGAATGCTGTGGGGATTCCCACAGGTGGGCTGTTGACAGCAGTGATTAAATCTTGGACTTCTGGATCTTAATGCATGATCTGATACTTCCTGAGCTAAAAGTTCAACCTCATGTAGTAAGCTCATCAACTTCAACCCCTAACCCTGATGGACCATGTGCAGCTCACGGTTCACAGTTACCTACCCCTGTGTTAACTGGTCAAGCCACATCTAATGGGAACAAAACACCAAAACAAGTGTGTATTGCTTAAATATTCAAACTAGGAAAGCCTGAGAACTTTGAGATAGATGAAGGCGTAAGTATACGTTAATGCAGAGGTCTCCAACTTTTTATGCCCACTATTACTTTTTGAATTTAAGGGCAATCCAGGATCTACCCTGCCCCTTTTCTGAAGCCCCATCCTCATCAGTCCTTCTCTCCCAACCTCATTCAGTTTCATCAGGCTGGGGTTATTCCCTAATATCCCTAATTATTTTTATTGCCCTTCTTTGTAATTTTTTTCAAATTTTGATGGATCTTTTTTTAGATGGAATGACCAGAACTGCATGCAGTATTCAAGGTGCAGGCATACCATAGATGTATATCGTATAATTATGGTATTTTCCATTTTATTATCTCTTTTCTAATGGGTCTTAACATTCCATTAGCTGTTTTGTCTGCAGCTGCACATTGAGCAGATATTTACAGAAAACTCTTCATGATGACTCCAAGATCTCTTTCTTGAGTGGTAAAAACTAATTTAGACTCCACCATTTTCTGTGTATAGTTGGGATTATGTTTTCCAACATTCATTATTTTGCACTCAGCAGTATTGAATTTCATCTTATATTTTGCCTAGTCGCCCAATTTTTGTGCTATTCCCTTTGTAACTTTTTGCAGTCAGGTTTGGACTTCACTATCCTGAGTAATTATATATCATCTGCATACTTTGCCATGTCTCTATTTACCCTCTTTGCATAATTTTATTTATCATTGTCTTATTATTTAAAAGCTAAAGCTTAAAAAGCAAGAGAAAAATGTTCAGCTGATTGATATACATGCAATCAGGAAAACATATTAGAGTTTTACTACATTATATTAAGGACACAATTTCTTTTGCAGCTGTGATTTCAGTACTGTTGCAATCGAGTAGAATATTATTCTGATAATCTGACATATATGTATAGGACATATTTATTTGAAGCATGTCTTGTCATCGAAGCACACATGATGGGATACTTTCCTGTTTCCCAGCAGCAGAAAAACATAGTCTCTCTCTCGCTCTCTTACAAGCACATACATGTGCATGCACACTCACACATGCACACAAAAAATGTATTTATTCTTAATATAGTTTGAATCCTAAAATGCTTACCTCGTTATTTCTCAGTTCTTGAATTTGGAACCTTGCCTGAATAAGAATTTAATAAAAAATGAGCAAGAACTATGGGGCTTGGTCTTCTGTTTGCTAAATTTGCTATGAACTGCTGCATTACTCATCTGTGAAGCATCCATAGCTACAATTTAATACCATCTGCACTCTTCCTGAAATGTATTTTTACAAAAAGGGATTTTTCACATACAAGGCATTAATAATTTTTCTCATTGCGGAGTTTAATAGAATTCAAATGGTCATTTCAAAACGACCATATTTTTATAAATGGTAATATACCGTACTGTTGGCCAAATTAAATATCTCCTTTTCTTACTGACATGCTATCCTGTGAAAACTTATTTTACAAGACAAGTTTAGTAATGTTTATGCTTTTAATTATGTTAGTGTTCTTAATATTATACTTTGTCTCCCATTTTTCGTTGGGTTCAGGCAAAGATCAGTGGCACAATGTCTCTGTGATAGATCTCCTGTTCAAATACTCATCACCAAGGGAATTGTAACAGTAATTAAGAGCTGTATATCCTTGAGGGTTACTGCCACAAACCTAGCCCATGCACAGAGTAGATTAATACAGGTCCTTGCTGAAATGTCTACTCTTAATGCAGTCAATTACTCATCCTGCATTAAAATTTGACAATATAAACTTGACAGTTTAATATTTAAAAACAGAGTGTGTCCTGAGAGAGAAAGACATTCTGAATTTTCTTAAAATTATATAATTCTATGAAAAACTTTAGATGGTTTTCAGGACAATCTTACAGATACTGATGAGCCATTTTTGTTACAGAAGCACATTTTCATGAGCTTGTGTCACAGCACTGGCTAAGCCCCTCCTTGTGGACGCTCACCAGGCTGGTGGGTTTAGGTCCCACATGCTGGGCCCATGTGTTTTTAAACTTCCCTGTGTCTGAACAGAATCCAAGCATCACTGCTGGCTCAGAACATAATCTCAGAGCACAGATTTTCTTTTTAGCACCTCTTCTGACAGCTGAGAATCTCACAGTCCAACTGCAGGCCCTGAGATGAGTGTCCTGTTCCTTCAGTACATCCTTTCTCAGAACTCCAACCTAGTGGGTGCTCTGGTTCACAGATTATCTTCTCGCAGACATGTGATAGTTGACATGCTGACATCAGGTTTGCAAAAGGAATATTGAAACAACAATTTCTCCACTTTAGATAGCACAAGAGATATAGAGATCTAGGTACAAATAATAAAATATCTATTTACCGTTTCTCCGTCTCAGTTTATTCCCAACTCTTCTTGATTTTTTGATCAAAGTCCTGTAGTGTGTCAAGGATCCTCTTTCTGCAGCTCTTCTCTCTTCTCTTCTCTTCTCTTCTCTTCTCTTCTCTCTCTCTTCTCTTCCATTTGTCTGCAGAGAACTTCCTTCAATCTTATCTGTCTCCACAGTCACAATGTCCTCTTCTCTCTGAAACCTTGTTGCTCTTCCTCGCTAAAGCCTGATCTACATTACAATGAAAGGTTGAAGTATGATAGGTAACTCCAGCTATGTAAATTGCATAGCTGGAGCGAATGTATCTTAAATCACGTCTCCATGCCATCCACTCAGCAATTGTGAGGAGCAGGAATACCGGTACCGATGCAGCAGTGTTGATATCCCATGTAGTGTAGATATGTCCTAAGCTTCCTTTTTTGTCTGATAAAGTCTCTCTCTGTGTTTTTAAAGTGCTAGATGAACCCCTCATCTCTTTCTTCCTTTTTTTTAGGGAAATTTCATTCCTTCAGAGCCATTGGGGAAAACTTGTTTCATCTAGAATATAGTTAGTCCTTTGTTCTCTCCAGGTAAAATCTGTTCAGCACTATTAGTCTTCAATAACCACCTCATACATAGATAGATGCTGCCTTCTCCCCCTTGCTTGTGTCCATGCCACATAAAGTATGGGATAAGAACAATATTTTTGAGAATAAGGGGAAATGGAGGTGTTTATCCCTTTGTAGGCTCTATCATTTAGTCTCAGATTAGTAGCTTGGAATAGAAAGTGGTACAATTAATGTAAAAGCAAATTTATGTATGTATTTGATTTTTTGTGAGATTATCAATATATGGTTTATGTTCGTTTTGGCACTATTACTATTATAATGGATTTTTATGCTTTCTGCTCATTGCATTTCTGTCTGCCTTACAAAACAGCCTTGGTTCAATATGCATTGTAGACATTTGTGGTTTTATTAACATGTGTAAGAGGAAAGCAAAACTCTGAACTCAGTTTTTATCAGGTAAGTAAAGAACACAATGAAGTTTCAACCACTTTGTTTTAAAATAAAATAGCAACAATACAATTCTTTGCACTTCTCTAATATTTTTAGCTGAGAAAGTCAAAGGATTTGATGATGAGTCAGCTACACCTTACTCTTTCTTTGAAAGTCATTGTGGCCTAATAGTTAGCATGCTAGCCAGGGACTTGTGGATTCTCTTCTTGCCTGAGCTATTAGATGATGTTAGACAGTCATATCACCTATACGTTCCCCAGTTTCCCCATAGGTGAAATGAGGATAATCATATTGCTGTTTGTAAGGCATGTTGAGATCTACTGACAAAAGTAGTGAATAAAAGCTACATATTATTGCAGGGATGTCTTCAATCATTGCTGAAATGCTACTACATTTTGGTAAAAGATGGAATAGTAGCTGTTGAAAAGCAAACATAAAGCTGCACACCATTTCAGGAAAGACAGTGAGGAGTAATATCTTAATCACTGAAAATTGCCAGAAGAGATATGAGCTCTTAGTAGGAGATGCCTCATATCTCAGCTCCATTCACAGTTATCATCATGCCTCCTATTTCAGCTCCCCTTGGAATTATAATATATCTTTCATCTTAAGTAATGATCAGAAGACTGGAACAAAATTGAATTTCTTTTTCTTCTAAAAAGGAGAAACTTTGATCTTCAGAAACCACAAAGTGACAGGTTTGTCTTCAATATGGTAGACTCTTTTGGTCATTTCCAAAAGAGGAATAGCTGATGGTGCCATCTCTAGTATATATAAAATATCTGAACAGAAAAATCAAATCATACACAATGGAAATGCTCTTGGAAACTGGCTATGTCCTCAATAGCAAGTACGAATACCAAATAAAAACCATGGAGGAGAAGACCAATGTGAGGATTGAGATGTTGTTTATGAAAGATAAAATGATGAGCTCAAAAAGGCTGTTAATATTTTATTGAAAAAATCAAGATATAGAAAATATATAGAGGCCAAGTAATGTCAAAGCAAGATTGTACTAGTTGAGTGAGCACAAGCCTTTCCATTCAGGTCCTAAAAAAATCTATAAAGACACCATTTCTTTTTCTTTTTCATGCTAATCCTTTAAATCAAACAAGCCCTCTGAATCCTAAGAGCAAATTCTATAATGACATCTGAGAGCCCTAATAATTAAACCCTGAAAGTTCAAATTGCCAAAATATCTTATTTTCTATTCTGACCTAAGTTTTGAAACCATCATAAACAAATATTGAAAACAATTATGTCATCTTCCGGCCAAAAATAATATATCAGTTGTCTTATCTCTTGTAACATTCTAAAAGAACCTAGAAGATAGTTCTACATCTATTCTCTGACATTTTTCTTCTGGAATTTTACTACAATAATTTTATAACAATCAGTGTGATCTTGTGTATGTTAACATTTAGTTCACAGCAAGATGACATGTAAATCTATACTGCATTAGCCTGGCACACATGGTCTGTGTGGACTCTGTTGTTATGCACTAGTACACTTTGTTCTATTTTTTCTTTGTGTAGATGAAAAGCCACTAGGATACTTGCATTGTGTAGCAGCAGTTCCACAAAGTGCATTGCAGGTTACTGAGAAGTAGACTTATCACCCCAGCTGTGCTAAGGAACTAAGGGCATATCTATACTACAGTGTTATTTCGAAATAACAAGGTGAGTATCTACACAGCAGCTGTCCCCCCACACCCACTTTTTCCCAACTCCCCCCTCACCCACTCCTGCTTCTGCCCCTCCTGGTTCTCCCCTACCCCCTTTCCCTCGTGGCTACCTAGGGCCCCGAACACAAGGCGGTGGGACCATCTGAGGCAGGCACCAATCCCAGCCCCATCCCTGAGACCCTCCTCCCTCTTCCACCTTCCTCCACACCCCTCCCAGGTTCTTTCCCCAATTCCTCTCCCATTATATTTACACACCCCTTCCTCCAAAAAAAAGTTGATTGTTTCAAACCAAAATGTCTGGTTTATTTTAACTGCAGGGAAGGGCAGGAGATAGGTAGTTGGGAAGGGAGGGGAAAGAAAGGGAGGGATTGGGGGAGAAAAGGCACACAGGGGCCATGCAGAGGCCCATGGGACAGTGAAACACCTGGCCTTGTCTGAAACTCTCCCTCAGGGCCTCCAGAATGTGCACAGATCCCTAAAGGGCTTGCCAGATGGCAGCAATGCATGGCTACTCAAAGGCCCTGGCAAGCCACTCAGCCTCTGCTCTCCACCCTAGCAGGAACATCTCCCCGTTTTTTGCACACAGGTTATGGAGGACACAGAAGGCTGCCACCATATGGGGACATTCCATTCACCGAGGTCCAGGCGGGTGAGGAGACACCGGAATCTCCCCTTCAAATGGCTGAAGGCAACTCTGGTGGTGTAGTCGGGGAATAAAGTGCTGGGGTGCATCCTCTGGAAGAGGCTGGATTTGCAGAATATGCAGGCATAGTGTGCCTTCTCCAGCCACCCAACATTAATGTCAGTGAAGCAGCATTGGTGGTCCAGGAAGGCCTGCAGCACCACTGAAAAGTACCCATTCCTGTTGATGTAATTGGAGTCGCAGTGGTCAGGAGTCCAGATGGGGATGTGTGTGCCATCAATGGCCCTCCCACAGCTGGCAAAGCCCATGTTGGCAAAGCTGGTGATGATGGGGTCCATGTCACCCAGGATGACAACCCTGTGCAGCAGGATAATGTTGATGGCCCTCACCATCTGTAGAAGGATACAAACATAGAATCACAGGGTTTCCAGAGCCCTCAGAAGTTCCCTAGCCCTTCCCACAGCAGGAGCAACCCCAAGTACCCTATCCCTGGCAGGGTTTTGTGAAGGCAAGACTGAAAAACCTCAAAGGAAGGAGAGTCCCCCCATCTTACCTAGGGAACCCCATTCCAGTGCTTCACCATCCTCCTGGGAAAATTGTAAGAGATCCAAACCTGCATGAGCAGAGCCCCAAAGGTTGATCTCCCCACCACAAACTGGTTCCTGATGGAATTATAGCTATCCGTCATGGCGAGCTTCCAAATTGAGATGGCAATACATTTCTGGAGGGGGATGGTAGGTCGCTTGTGGATGTCCCATTGCCTGAGGGCAGGGGTGAGCCACTCTCACAGTTCTAGGAAGGTGTCCTTCTGCACGCGGAAGTTCTGGAGCCACTGCTGGTCATGCCACCACTCCATGATGAACTGGTCCCACCAGTCAGATCTGGTGTCCTGGCTCCAGAAGTGGCAGAGCACGGCATGCAGGGGAAGGGTGGAAAGGGCTGTACTGCATGAGAAGCATGTGGAGTGGGGTGAGGAGGTGCCCCAGAGTAAGCTGCTGATCCTGGTCCTGCAGTACCACCTGGGCAGCCTGCAATAACTGCGCCAGAAGGTGAAAAGTGAGGTCTAAGAGTCAGTGAGTGCCTTGCGGCAGGTCTGGCTCCATGGCAGAAGGGCTGTGGCATCTGCAAGGTCAATCAGAGCGCACAGTGGGAAGAGTTTTCTGTCCCTCAAGGAGGTGGGCAAAGGTAAAGAGTCTGAGACATGGTTGTAGAGGGGATCCCTTTAAGGACGAGCCCAGATAGCCTCAGGCAGCACCTCTAGGAAGTAACTGCTGTCCTGATGCCCTGCCTGGAGTGCTTCCAGTGGGACCTTAAATGCTCTTCAGGCTGCAATCAATGTGGACATGCTATTTTGACATAATTCTATGCTATTTTGATGAGCATTTGTAGTGTGGATGCACTATTGCACAATAGTTATTTCAAGAGTTATTATTTCAAAATATAGCTTATTTCAAAATAAGTGCATAGTGTAGATGTGCCCTACATGTTTTTGTGGGCAAGTTTTATAAAGAGCTGGATTTTTTTAAAGGAGTTATATTTCAGACATGGGAACTGAAGCAAATTGCTTTTTAATAAAATTTTGCCAATTCACCACTGGAAGATTGACTTCATTTACCTCCTTGTAAGATATGTGTGATACATTTAAATCAGTAAGAATTTGCTGAGAAAAAATGCCAACAATTTGAACCAGCCACTCCAGACATAGGGAGCATGGATCAGAATTCATATTTTACTCCTTGTCAGTACCTTGCCTGAGATGGGGAAGCTAATGATCCAACAACAAGACCAAATTCAACAATGAATTGTGATCATGTGTCATTTGAGGCATATTGCACATACACTAAGAAGAAAACTATAGATAACCATCCCTTGGCTAATTTTCTGGAAGATATTTCCTGGAACCCTGAACAGCAATGGCCCATTTTGTTCTCTTTAATTAGCAAAGATTATTTTTGTTTCATAGTATGATAATTAATTATTATAATGTTCCAGTCAACAACTTTTTAATTTTGTATTATACGTGGTAGTATTGAGAGATACATCTCAAGACAGTTCTCCGTTCTTACTACAAAATATACCAATAGTTTATGGGAAATCATAAAAGAATGTGGAATAAACTTAAAGATAATCTTTGCCCTCATTTTACATATGCTGAAAAAGTTCAAAGTTCTGTCTATAAATTAGGGTTTAATTTTTAGTTGCTTCTATGTCCTGTTGTTGTGTTGGGTTTTTTTAGTATTCTTTTTAAACAGTATTGGTAATACCTTGTTGATTGGATTTAATCCTCAGTGTTAGTAGAGCTCGTTGGGTATAACCTGTGAATAAACATTATAGCAATTTAGATACACACAGAATTTCTAACATAAATGATTTAACACTGCAATTTTGAGAGCTGGTAAAAGTGTGTTCCTCAGAGTATAGCTTCAATGCCTTTGTTGTTAATGAAAGGGGGGAAGCTAAAATAAATATTTAAGCAATAATTTAATCAGAAAAGAACAAGTCTTCCATGACTTGTTAACCAGATTAATAATTAAAGGATGGGTCCATTAAAAGAATTTAACTAAATTTGCCTAACCCAAGAGGACAATCTCTTTTGTCATTGGTTTTGTTTAGGTATAAACATAATATGCTGTGAAAGAAAACCAATGTTTTGCTATAGAAAGTTTAATGAAAATAATACAAGCATTCCCTAATATGTGACCAGATGTATGTTTTTTGCAAAACTTTGCACTCTCTCAGTATATCAAATTGTAGCTATTTGAAATACTTTGTTAGAATCATTACAAAATTGATATCAAATTAGAATTCAAATTCTAGGCTATTAAATTCTGGGTTTTAGGATTGCATTTAACTTTTGCAGTAGGCTATTATATGATAAAAACTAGAGTATAGTACATAAGCATTATTCAACTAATAATACTCAATAGACTTTGTAATTATGAGATAAATGTTCTTTTTTCATAATGACACGAATACAGCCCTATAGGTAAAGATAAACCAAACCAGTTTGGAAATAAAATTGCATCACTATCCAAAAAATAATGTACATCCTTTACAAAGAAACCAGTGTACCAATGATACCATTCTACCAGGAAGTTAATTTTGAACTGATCACCTTGATACAATTCATTTGTCTTCTCAGCATTTTTCTGATCAAATATTTTATCTTAACATTGTCCTCTGTACATTTAAAAATATTTTGCTATCTTTTATGAGCAATGGTATTCAAGACTGAAAATAACATTCCACATAGATCTGTGGAGTCCTGTGGCACCTTATAGATGACCCGAAGTGTTGGAGCATAAGCTTTCGTGGGCAAACATCCACTTTGTCAGATGCATGCATCTGACAGAGTGGGTCTTTGCCCACGAAAGCTTATGCTCCAACACTTCGGTTCGTCTATAAGGTGCCACAGGACTCCTCGCCGCTTTTGCAGATTCAGACTAACACGGCTACCCCTCTGATACTTGACATAGATCTGTGTTATTGTTTATATTATACCATTATAATCTTTTCAATATTACATGTCCCTTTCTTAACACATACTAATATCTAATTTATTTTTCCAATCACCATATGATCATTAAATAGATGATTTAATTCAAGTATTAAGTGGGTTTTACCCATGAACTCTTATGCCCTAATACGATTCCTTGGGGCAGTAGACTAGTACTTTATGCCGAAAACTCTCTCCATTGTAAACCACTTCAGGATTATCTTGACACCCTGACCTCAGTCATCAGTTGGGACACCTGTGCATCACTGCTGGCTAAGCAAAGATTAAAGGTTGATATTTGTGATATACTGCTCAGTCTTTCTTTGCCTCATGTTTCCCTCTCCATCCCTCTCTGTCTTCCTCATATTTTCTCTCTCTTTCTGTCTCTCTCTCTGTTTTTCTATCTCTGCGCGCGCTCACACACACACACACACACACACACACACGATGTAATAGTGTAGTCGACTAACCAATTAACTGATAAGCAAAAGCTTATAGGCTAATGATATAGACTACATGCATTTCCCTCCCCCAACCAGTATTTTTTTTAGTGGGCTGGCCAGCAGCCCAGCTCAGTTCTGGCTCATGCCGGGTGTGAGACCTATCCCTGCTGTTACTCTGCATTTAAAGTATATTAGGAGCCAGGCAAGCAGGCAGCCCAGTTCAGTTGTGGTTTGCGCCAGGTCCAGGAGCTCAGATCCCACGCCCCCCAGATAGGGGCTGCTGCTACCCCACACTGTTGCCTCTTTATCAGAGGCAGCAGCACAGGGCAACAAGCAGCTGATCCACAAGAGGAGCTGGACAGGAGGCTCCCCTCCTGGACTAGCTCCCACCTGGCACCTCACCCTGCTGATGGCTCTGCCCCCAGGAACTATTGCACTTCCTCAGACTTGCTGAGGAACAAACCTGGAAAAAGAGTGGTCTGGAGCAGTATTGCATTTGGGGTGTTTATTGGAACAGATTCTTAAGAGTAAGGTGATACTCTCTCTCACACACACACACATGTCACAGTCGTTCTGGCAGTTTGGAGGCAGGCTGCTAGTGCAGTGTAGATTATTTTTGATATCGTTGGTGTCTGGAGTGCTGGCCAGGCATCAGCTTCCAGAGACTCGACCATGATGTTCCTTGGGAGATCCCTTCGGGACGGCAGGAGGCTTTAATTTCTCTGGGCCATTCCCAGGTTTCTGCTGTGATGTTACATCTTGTCCAAGAGAGAGAAATATTTTCTGGCCACTTCTCAGTTAATTTATCTGCTTGCAGGGTCTTAGTCTGCCTTAAAATGTCATGGATTCTAAATTGCCTTTTTGGTTGGGTATTTCTCATTCACAACTCACACACATTTCATGGGTTACATACATAGTCATAAGCAATATAGTTTCTAGGTAAGTAACCAGAAACCTACCATAAATTGAATTACTTGACATACTAAAAGGACCTAATGTAAATACTATGAGTTAACATACTAAAGGCATGATAAGGACTTAACATAAATTGTAACTAAGAGAGATAGGATCAAGGGAAAAAGGGGAAAACAGAGAAGTATGTCCAGTCAGCTAGACGCCTGTGGAAAGGATGGAGGGTCATGTCCGACTAGTTACAGGGACTATAGAATAGTCGACTAACCGATAAGAACTCATGAGGTTACTTGACTATTCAATTAATTGATATTTAACATACCTAATACACACACACAAGTGTTTTTCACCTGACTTTGACACAATGTTATTATGCAGTACTGGCTTGATAAAATTATATGGTACATCAGCTTTTCTCAGCCTTATATTGGTGAAAGGGTGGGGCCTGCCCAGACCAGCCAGCTGATGTGTCAGACCAAAGTAGCAAGCCTGGGTCCAGAATTCCAGTTCTCATGGCCAACTTGCCAGCCCAGAGCATTCATCCAAAAGTCCTCAGAACATAAACAGGAAGTAATATTTCTCTTTTACTATCATATTTCTTCTTCCTCCCTCTGTCTGTCTGTTTTACCAAAGTAGAAAAAATAAGCAGTAACTCCTAGAAGTCTACTCAAAATTCAAGGACAAAAACTAGCCCTTTCTTCCTCACTAAGAAAGACTGGTTGACAAAATAGGAGACTCTAACCAATGTCCAATAGTAAGGATGCAGAAGCATTGGGTCCCTTAAGGCCAAGGTCCTGACCTCAGTAAGAGCTTTGCACTGGCAGACTGAAAGCTGGAACAAGCATGCATATTATCATATTTCTTTTACATAAATAGTGTTCATAGTACAGTGATATGCTGCCCTATGAGTATGGTTTATTAATAAAATAATATTAATAATAATGCAATCTTTCAGTACATTGTGTGGGTAGAACAATAACCTTCAAATATCAACTTAAATGACACCAAATGAGTTTAATTCTTTAGGTACCTTGGCAGTTATCTAAATTGTCATTGTCATGTATTTCTGTTTTAAGGTTCAGTATTATAAATGAAACTGTAAAAGCAAAACAAATTGGACTGGGTGTCATTTGATGGAGTGCCTCAGTTGTTAACACCAGTGTTTGGGGACAGTCTCACTTAACTTCTGTTCTGTGGCTGATTCATCTAAGAGTTTTACATCTCTAGCAGAAATGAAGAAAAAAATTGAAATGAAAGTTCTTTAGTACCAGAAAATAGATAGATGGAAGACTAGCTAATTGCTATTGATTCTGACATAGTGTAAATTGAACGGTCCACTTTCATTTCTTTTTGAAGTATTTTTAAAACATGTACAAAGGAAAACTAATGCTGTCTTTCACTAAGCAAGTGAAGAATGCATGATGCAGCTAGATTGACAAAGAGTGTTGACAAATCTCTTCTGTGCCAATATATTTTCAGCAGAGATATACTGAAAGGGCTCATGGAAAAACAAGACAGGGTCTTTCAAAGTATTTCTTCCTTTAGATAGAAACACACACTTTATACATACTGCAGCAAGAAAAGATTTGTCATAACTTTCTGACAACTTTTGGCATGATATTCGTTAATCTGCTTTCTCATTTGTAAGGACGGCTATCCCCTTTCTTTCACTCAGAACAAAGTTTTTTTCTAGTATTATCCAAAATCTTTTCTCACTGCACTTGTTCAGTCAGGCTGACATACAATCTACAGTAGTGCAATGACTTTATAGAGCAATATTAATTAATAGTCCTGAACAATCATATAAGTAACACAACTTGGAATTCTGGACACAAACTGGAATTCAACAAATATTATCTGTTCTTAAATGCGACCTAGTAAATTATTTTTTGTTATTGTTATGTAGAAAAATGTTATATACTCCCAGAAAGTTAACACTAATTTTACTTAAAAGGAAAAACAGATTAATATTGCTATAGATGAAAGTTCCTGACTTTTAGATCATTTGAGAATTGCACTCTGATCACTAATATATGAAGCACTAAAACCTCTTCAACTGTGTGATTCCCACTGATCTTTCCAAAATTGATTCTCTATGAGCTTTTGTGGGCACAACCTGCAGAAGTGCCCATGAAAACTCATGCTACTAAATATATATATATATATGTATATATATATATATATATATATGATTGTCACTGAGGTGCTACAGGACCTCTCATTTTTTTAAGTTCTTTTAAATTACAGACAAATACGGCTACCCCTCTGAGCCCCTCTACACAGACCTTCTCAACTGTGCTCTCTCTAGTAATAGGCCTTTTTAAATCAGGAGGTGAAATCAGCTGCAGCTATAAACTCAACATTTAGTATCTGATTGCAACCTGTTGTGCTTTCCTACTTCCCAGAGAGTAAATATTTTTCCAGGCTTTGATTCTCTCATTGTGCACTTAGATCCTGACAAGTATTACAATATTATTATGGTAGCTGAAGTTTACAGGTGGGGGGAAAATGAGCAGATCTTATGCAACTTAGTATAAGTAAAATATTTTGGATTATAGGAAAAATGTTTTATATTTCCATGCTAGCCTCAGTCAAAAACAGCAAATTTTGTTTAGTTGTTTTCTTAAACATTAACAAAATGTTCAGAAAGCACGGAAAATGTAAGTTCAAAAGGATATTATTTTTGAAAGTTGTAAGTAGCTATTCCTAGGAATTATACCACTACCTGATTGCGGTGGTGTAATAGTTGGGGCTTCTTATGCTAGT
Source organism: Pelochelys cantorii (assembly GCA_032595735.1). NCBI lineage: Eukaryota > Metazoa > Chordata > Testudines > Trionychidae > Pelochelys > Pelochelys cantorii. Next base: position 94,038,642 of record CM064326.1, read on the forward strand.
AAAGTTAACCATGTGTAAGTGTATGCAGGATTGGGATCTTGGCATGAAAATCCCGGCATGTTTTAAAAATATGTCCTTTTTTCTTGTGTTATTATATCATTTATAACTACATTACAGGATTATTGTAAAAGTGTCAAAACCAATGAGATGGCTGATCCCCCAATTTAAAATTGTGGCGTAATTTTCACTCAGTCTATTTTTGTCTCAACTGCAAAATGAAGATGAGAGTTTTCAAAAGTAACTTTCAATGGTACTTAACACCATTAGGCACTTTTGAAAATCTCATCCTGGCACCCTGATTCTTCATACACTTATACACATACATAACTTTACTGGTTACTCGCAATAGTAAAATTAAGTGAGCATACAAGTGTTTGCAGGATCTGTTTTTGTTCTGAAGGTGATAGAAAATTGAGTGCTGGCTAAAATAGACCAAATTAAATGCTAATACAAATAAGTGCAACTCAGTTTATTTCAGATGTGTTTTCTTTTCCTGATGTTTGTGATTTATGTGACATGATCACTATTTCAGGGAAGAAAGGAGAGTCAACTTGTCTTCTTTTTTTCTTTTAATAATATAAAACAATACATTGATGAAATAATTTGCTGAGGAAGAACACATGATGGGTAAGGTTCACAAGAGTCTGAAAAAAAAATCCAAGTCAGAAGAATTCTGCCACAGAAGAGAGGATTGCGTACCCTACTCAGAAATGCTTTGGATCACACTCTGGATTGCATTTGAGTCAAATGTCACCATGCTGCTAGTATGGCAATAAATCGTGCAACTCCATTAGTGATCTGAATCAAAAGTGGCAGTTAAGACTTTAGTCACTGCATTTTCCAAACATAGATTAATAAGTGCAATTGGGATTAGTTGATTATAGAATGGCAGCCCATAGATTATATGGGTACCATCCATTGTTGTAAGATCACATCAGGAGACTTAGACATGGGCTCATAAATTACTGTCATCCATCTTTATTGTTTGCTCTTTTCTTACCCACTGCAAAGTTCCTTCTCCTTGACTGGGCAGTGATACAAACAACAAACTTTTAACTTTATTCCTAAATTCTCCTGTTGAATTTAATTTAATTAACCCATGTACAAAATGATTTCCCTAATACTCACAAACTTGACTTCATAAATATGTAACTAATATATTTGCAAAGGGTTCTCCAGTCCATGCGTTGATCTACAGGCACAGGTGTGACCTATCCCACACAGAGCTGTGGAGATTGCTGTGTGATTCTGTAGCACTCATGTCCCATCAGTCATTCTCAGCATGTGGATCTGGGAAGGGATGGAGTCTTGGAGAAGCACATTTGAACCACCCTAAGGCCTAGAAAGAAGATGGTAAAAAGCTTCAGAGAGAGCTCTGCATTCCTTTTAAATAGTGAGCCTAAAAGCAATTATCATCTTAGGAATCTGGAAGTTTTTGTGATGCTGGAACAGTAAGACAGTGTTATACTTGAAAGAATATCACAGGATCTGTTAAGGGGGATAAGGCAAAATGCCACATTTATCGACAATGTAACATTATTCTGTTACATGCATATTCACACATACCCCCCCCCCACACACACACACAGAGTCTTGTCGTTGCTTAAAGTTACGCATTTGTTGCTCACACTAGCTCACTGGCCAGGCAAGTTAAGTATTAGTGGAAGGAGTGGGGGCTTCAGTCCAGACTGATGCTCCGATCTTGACAAGATGAGACCCAGAGATTCATGAAAGATGCCCCATCTTTTATAGGGTTTTTTTCCCATTCAGATCTACACATTTTGCTGTGTCAGTTCTTAATCAGTCACCATCTGTTAACAATGGTTTTTCTGTAAATTGTTTTTCTTTGTCATCTGACATCAGTATGTTGGTGCCTCCTTCCAAAGTTTATCTGTAAAAGGGTGCTTGCTCTTAACTCCAAGGCTGTCCATATGTTCTGCACTGGTCTGCTTTATTTTGGACCCAGTTGATGGTATCTTGAGTTTTACAGCTTCTTCTCCCCCTTCCTCAACCATCTGAATTCTGAAACCGCTGACTCTTCAAATTGTTATCTCTTTCCAAGCACTCACATTCCAAACTCATTCACTCCCCCTTCCCAGGAACTACACAATTGCTTCACATAGTAAAAGAGATACAGTTGTCCATAGCAAGGTATCGACCTGCTTCCAATCCAAAGCTTCTATTAGCACAAACTTTTAATCATTCATCAAATTTTCTTTATAACACAATCTATATTCTAATTACTTCTAAGAGCAGTAGTGTGATTATGCTGAATCACAGGATCCTTCTGATCTCTTTCGGTGTTAAGATCAGCTATGGCACAAGTGGTTTGCCTGATGCATCTTTACAAAGGGAGAGAAGACTGTTCCTCCCTGCTAACCAGAGAAGAATGGCTGGCAGAGTTATTGCTGTTTAACATTTATTTTCACACTACTTATTAAGCACATTACATAAAACATTATAAAATGTGGTTGTCAACAATAGCAAGGAAGATATTGGACCAGGAATGTTTAGAACTGGAGCCTTGTAGGTTCTCCAGAATCCAGAGCTTGCAAGCAAAACCACAATATATCCCAAAGCGGGGCAAACTCTAACCCCCCAGAGAAATCGTTTTGGAGAAACTCTGCAGACTAGATGGTATCTGCCCTTGCACACATCAGCAGGGACAGGAATAGGTAGTTGGAATTGTTTTGTCTTCACTTCCTCTGAGTACGTCTACACTCCAGTGCTAATTCGGGATACCGGAGTATCCCGAAATAGCTATCCCACATCTTCACAGCAAGCCCGTTATTTCAGGCTTGCTATTCCAATGTCCCTGTAAACCTCATTCTACCAGGAGTAAGGGACGTTTCAGAACAGCGCTTTATTTTGAAATTTGGCACTGTGTAGACAGTGCCAAATGATGAAATAAACTATTTCAAAATAGCGTCAAAAAAAGATATGCAATTTGCATAACTCAAATTGCATATCTTATTTCGAGTTATGGTGCTGTATAGATGCACCCTCTGGGAGGTCAAATGTTCTTGAGTGTGCTAGAAGGGAATGGAGATAGAGGAGGACAGCTGTGCCATCCTAATGGTACCATACATTCCCTAACAAAAGGCTTGTACAAATAAATGGCACAGTTCAGCCCTCAGAGAAGAACAGTATAAAGATTTGCTTTCCTTTCAGCCTCTTTTCCATGGTTATTTCAACAGGTAAAGGCAGCCCAGGCCAATATTTTCATATTATGCTATAAAGAAACAGTCAAAGAAAGGTGCTTTCTCTTTTCTGGCCCACATTAAAAGTAATCATAATGTTCCAGGCCTGAAAATATATTCATTCTAGTGGCTTTTCTCTTCCTGCAGACAAATGAAATATGGCATTTACTACAAAGAGATGAGCAACAATGCACATAAAGCTCTGAATATCTGCTCTGCAACTGTTGGAGACAAAATCTGCCAACTAAATTAATCAGCCAGAGGCCAGAACATTTTGCAGTTATCACCCACAGGATTCGGAAGGAATGGGAGTGGGGCAGAGAAAGCTGCCCAATAATCCCCTCTCACAGCATCCATTTTTGAGCCACTATTCCTAATTCTCCCCACACCTCTGAGTTATAATTACATTCCCTACCCTTTCAAACTGACTGAGCAGGAAATTGGTTTGGCTGGAATTATGTGCACACATGTTCCTTCATAATGCTTAGAGCCTCCATATGGATGATCTGACACATGTTACTTAATCTTGTTATTTCTACCCTCACTCTTGAAGGGTTTGACACTTTTCATAAAGGATAGAAAGGGGAAAGGACAGTGGGCCATTCCTAGAGGATGCATAGAATTGATGTTTGAGTTGCCATACCATAAAAATACAACTCTATTCTTCATGCTGAAACTTCCTTAGACCTCACAGAGGAAGTAACACTGCATTATTTCATTGTCCTGGCTTCAGTATAGTAAGGTTTGAATAGTTTGAGTGGTCTATTTCCATCTTTAAAGAAGAATGAGTGGTTACTCCCCTACATTATTTCCTAGTTTATTTTTATTTACTGCAAGGACATCACCTTGACTCTTCCCTTTGGCAACAATGAATTAACAGCAAAAACATCAATAAAGCTCAGTGCACATGAAGCCCCACTTGTGAGACTTCCAGCAAAAACAGCTCTGTTGTCAGTGGCTCCAAACAAAACTGCTTTTCAGTCTGTGGCTTCTCCCAGGAATTGTTTCTAACTATCTGTCAGTGGCTCAGAATCCTATCCCAAACTCATCAAAGTCCTATTGTGAGATCATGTATTTGGCTTGTCACTCAGCCATATGGTTCTGGGTGTTGGGCAAATCATTTGCCTTTGCTGCTTTAGTTTGTACCAGTCCATCTGGGTTTGCCCTGTTAATATTTTTAACTATAAAATTTGAAAGACTTTGAGACAATAGGTGAGACATTTTTGTAATTATTGTTGAAAACTCAAGACTCAGATCCCACAGAATGATAGAAAATAAGGCACATGGGGAGACTCTCTCCTGCTAACACTAAGGGTGTGTCTAGACTACATGGCTCCGTCGACGGAGCCATGTAGATGAGTTTACTAGACATAGCAAAATGAAGCAGCGATTTAAATAATCGCCACTTCATTTACATCAAAATGGCCACCGCGCCGTGCTGATTAGCTGATTGTCGGCACAGCGCGGTAGTCTAGACGGGGATCAGGGACCCTAATGGTAGCAGCAACAGCTAATTTTTCCTCCACTATCAGAACAATAGCCCTGCCCTGAACCACCTACCCAAACGGCCCCTGCACCTTGCACATGGTACCTGACCACTCCCATCCTCCCAGCTCTTCCACAGCATTCCACCATCCTCCCAACTCCCTCCCTGAAAAAAAAACCTTGCCCTGAAAAAGAGCCTTTTAAACTTGCCCCAGCTGGTTTTTAATAAGCTGCAGATGTTCTGATTAGCCTGTCTTTCTTAATTACTTTCTAGCAAGTTCTTAATTGGCGCTAGGTGTTGTATGGGGTCTGCCTGACTTAATTGGTTCTAGTACATTCCTGATTGCTCCGAGAGTTGCCAGAGCCCTTGGGAGCTCCCCAAGTACAACCCCCTTCCCACAGCAGAAGTAACTCCAAGTACCCCATCGCCGATAAGGCTTTATGAAGCTGGGACTGAAACACCTCTAGGGACAGAGATTCCATCCCCTTCCATAAGAAACCCCATTTCAGTGCTTGGTCCCCCTCTAGAACAATAGTAAAAGAGTCAAGCCTGCATGACCATGGCCCCGATGGTCCCTCTCTCTACAGCAAACTGGTTCCCCACAAAATGATAGCTGTCCACTATCGCGAGCTTCCAAAGTGTTATGGCAACACACTTCTGGAAGGAAATGGCGGGCCTCATCAGGGTATCCCATCATTGGAGAGCAGGGGCAAGCCATTCGCAGAGCCACAGGAAAGTGTCCTTCCACATGCAGAAGTTTTGGAGGCACTGCTGCTTATACCACCACTCCATCATGATGCAGTCCCACATATTGGAACTGGTCTCCTGGTGCCAGAAGTGGCAGTGCACGGGTGAGGAGGTCCCACATTCCGGGCTGACCGTCATCCTCCTATAGCACCATGTGAGCAGCCTACATAAACTGCACCAGGAGCTGCAGCAGGAGGTCTAAAAGCCTGGCATGGCTTTGCAGCAGGTCCAGCTCCCTGGTAGAATGCTATGGCATCTGCAAGGGCAACCAGAGCATGTGGTGTGAGTTTGTTGTCCCTCAAGGAGGTAGGCAATGGAGAAGAGTCTGAGACATAGCTATAGAGAGGAGGCCCTTTAAACACAAGTCTCAGATAGCCTCAGGAAGCAGCTACAGGAAGTGAGTGCTGTCCTGATGCCCTGCCCAGAGTGCTTCCGGGGGACTTTAAATGTGATTCGGGCTCCAATCAGTGTTGATGCACTATTTCAGTATAATTCTGTGCTATTTTGATGTGGGGGGGGGGGAGGAGGGAAGGGGAGAGGAGGGAAAGGGCAAGGGTGTATTGTGGATGTGCTATTTTGAAATAGTTATTTCAGGAGTTATTATTCTGATATAGCTTATTTTGAAATAAGCATGTACTGTAGACATAGCCTCAGAGAAGAGAAAACTATTCATCCAGTGGCCAGTATACTTACCTTCAACTAGACTACTGCAGCTGAGTGATCTGGGTTTGTCTCCAGGGGATAATAGTCCTCTGAGTCATTAAACCCAATCCATGGAGAGATGGCGGTACTCTAAATGCAAATTATTTTAATGACTTTACTTGATTTTTCCCTGTCTTTATAACTTTGGTGAAATGCAAGCAACTCTTATAGAATCATGGAAGGTTAGTTTTTTAAGAGACCTCAGGAGGTCATTTAGTCCAACTTCCCACTCAAAGCAGGAACAACCCCAATTAAATTATTCCAAGTAGTGCTTTGTCAGGCCTGGACTTTGAATCCTTTAAGGAAGGAGATTCCCCCACCTTCCTAGGTAAATTATTCCAGTTCTTCACCACCCTCCCAGTGAAATCATTTTTTTCTAATATCTAATCTAGACCTCCTCCACTGAAACTTGAGACATTCCTTCTTGTTCTGTCATCTGACAACACTGAAAATAGTCTGGCTGCATCCTATTTGGAATCCCCCTTCAGGTAGTTTAAGGCTGCTATCAAGTTCCCCTTATTCTTCTATTCTTCAGACTAAATAAACTCAGTTCCTTCAGCCTCTCCTTATGAGTCATGTACTCCAGTCACCTAATCATTCTTGTTGCCCTCCTCTGTACCATAGCTCAGATCTTGCAAAACCTTAGTAGTTCTTTTGTATCAGAATAAAGAATATCTGTATGTAAATGTTTCAGAAACTGTGTTTATACCACTGTGCATTACAATAAAAAATACAGTATCATGCCTTACCCTAGTTTTCACAAGGATGAATTTAAGTTTCTCAGCTGTTTACAAGCCAGCAGAGAAAAGGAACATCCTAATTTCATTGAGCTTTTATACATAGGGAAGATGTTGGCAGAAATGTTCTTGCAAACTTTACAGTGTGTGAAATACTGTAATGAATAGGTCTGAGTCAATATGGACTAATGGGTAGTGTTATTCTTAACAATAACTCGCATGAAATTATAATGCTTTATCAACTTCTTACCAATTTGTTTCCATGGGAACAGGAATGAAAATAACAGCCTCTGCACTGTTGTCAGATACAGTGGCAGAGTCTTTGCACTGTCATCGCTATTCTGTAGACTCTAAAACCATCAATTCCTAAAGCCTATGCCCCACTTAACTTTGGAAATTACCTCAAAATATGAGATACTTGTAAATAATTAATATAGATATTGTAAAATAGGCACAATCATCTGATTATTATTATTATTCATTATGTATACTGTTGTTCCTCTTAAGAGCCTTTGTCATAGACCCATTGTATGAGGTACTGTACAAACATCTTATATTTAAATCTATCTGTAGCGCCCCTCTCCATTACCTTCTTTAATGCCAATCTGCTTACAGGTTTTGATGGATAGGTCTGGGTTCTTCTGGATCCCGACACATACTCAACTTTATTTTTTCCCATGGATTTATTTGGCGGTGCCTCCACCTCCCTCACTCCTTCCTGGCAGGGTCACCAGGGCAGCTTTGGAGGAAAATTCTAACCCAGAGTAATCCCCACGTACTTGCCAGATAGTTGGAAACTCCCAGAAAATAACACAAACACATACACTATATTAAACACAATTATATTAAACAAGAGACAAATATAACATAACAGGGTAAAACACCTATTTTTAGGTTCACCGGTGCCCAGCAACTGTAAGATTAGTGTCCCGTTGGTACGCGTACTTTGTTGGGGCCCTTGATGACTTATGACCCCAAAATTCTTCTCTGCAGTGGTTTAGCAGTAGGGCTGACTGGGTCCAGTACAGCCCAAAGGACTCATGAGTGGGAGAAGGTGGTAAATCCCTCCACAGGTTTAATATGCAGCAGGTTATAAAATCCCACACAAATTCCCTGACTGACTAACTAAAAGATGGTGCACTCACACACTCCATGAATGAGCCTCAGGTTCAGAGATGACTCAGTCACTGCAGAGGGGCTGGTCTCTTCTGATAGGGATCCTCTTCAGGCAAGAATCAGGCTGCTTTGGTCCCAGGATTTCCCCTCACCACAAAGGGGTGCAAGGCTCAAGGTGCAGGCCACACAACTGCACTAAAATTCAAACTGTAATCTCCTACCCCAGCATTTAGACACACACACAGCAGGCAGCAGCCCTGAACTAGCAGACAGAGCAGAGCTGACCATGTGGTGACTGGTCTCACCTAGGGGGCTGGAGAGCTAGCTCAACCTAGCTGGGGAAGTTTCCCAGCAAACTCCACAAACTGGGAATCAACAGTGGAGAAATAAAACCCAGTTGAAGGATCTTGCTTTCAGGTCCCTAGAGTCTAGTTCTCAGAGGGGAAACCCTCCATGCAAGCCTGGGGCTTACTAGCTGCCATACAGCCAGCCCTCCCCTTGCCCTGGCTGGCTCCAGACTCCTCAAACCATGGCTCCTCCTCCCCATCCTGAACTCCCTGGGAGGGGCATCTCACTCCCTATGGGTTGCCGGGCAGACTCTGACCCTGGTAGGGAGAGGGAGCCAAGGCAAACTCAGTGTGCCTCTCCTTGAGCTGCCAGCAGACAGAGCCCCAGGAATCTAGGTAATCTCCTTGGGGGTTACATATCTATCAATCAATACACCCAACCTCAGTTTGGGAGGATAAGAGACACGATAATTGCTTAATGAGAGGTAGGCACATTTACTGCAGAATTTAATGAACTGTGGTGAACTGTGATGTTCAGGATTAAAACATTTCTAATGTTTGTTTCTGATGCCCTCATACAAAAATATTCAAGAAAATGTAGTAGCAGCTTAGGAAATAATTATTTCTTATTATTTGTTTACCTGCAAGTTTCATTCACCAGTCATTAGTTTCCAAAAGAACAACCAGGGGTAGATTTTACTGAGTAATTTGTTTGAGCAGAGATTCTCTCTTATTATTCCAGACAATTTGCAGGTTGTGTTACCTGCCATGAAGAGGGATATTTTGCAAATTCAACGTAGAAAACCTACAGTTTTACAAAAGGGGATACTGAAAAAAATGGTGTTTTATTTTCCATCACAATATCCAACAGGGCAAATGGCTAATTTTGAGTATTTAATTTCTGAATAAATCATTCTTCTATGTTTACCCCAAACAAACATTAACTCCTTGAACATTTGAGGGGGTTTTGGTTTTGATTTCCCTCTGTCAGAATCTCAAACTTATTTTCATAATTATTTTTATAAGCAACATTTTAAGACACATGTCAGGATGACTGATGGGAAGGGGGAGAAGAAAGAAGCCAAGACAAAGTAAACCAACTTCAGTATTCTTTTTTGCACATTAATTTTATTCCGAATCCATTGAAGAATGCTGATGCTCACTTAAGATAAAAACAAGAAGACAACATAAAGTCAAGCCTACATTTTTTTAAATTTATTTAAATTCTAGAACACACAAGAAAAACACAGGCATTGAGCCAGTAATTCAGGAAATTCAGGAAAATAATTTTAGACCTTATCAAGTTTACTTTGAGTAGTTGCTGTCCATGGGATATGACTTGCCTTCTAAATCACAAGGGTCCAAATTCTCAGTTGCTGAAAATTGTTCTCTCTGTGTTGGAGTCAACTGACTATTATGAGGAGATTGACCAGATCCTGGGGGCATGGGAACCCTTGCCTCCCGAGCGGCTAATGGAGTCTGGGCTGGAGACCCCTGGTCAGCAGCGGCTGCAACAACAGCCAGGTGACCAGGAGCTCCAGGAGGAGGAAGAAAGCACCCGGAGCACCCAGGGGCCAGGCGCTGATGCTCAGGGGGCCACGCAGACTACCTCGGACACCAGGGAGGGAACATCAGGTGAGTGCTGTGAGGGTCCAGCACACACCGGGCAGGGCAGGTGGGAGCAAAGGAGATGGTGCAGTGCTGTGACATGTCATGATGATCACAGCCAGTGGGGAAAGGGGGCACACTCATAGCCACCCTCAGGGAGGGCCATCCTACCCCTGCACCCTCATGGCTGCTAGGCACCACGTGCTCCTGCAGGCAGTGATGCCAGGTGCAGGCATGGGTCAGGGATGCAGGGATTGCCTCACAGCTGCAGGCCTCTCACCACTCTGCAGGAACCCCAACTGTGGCCTGACACTTGTCTGTGCTGCTCAGACATGGGGTGTGTGTGGGGGAGGGGGGGAAGGATGGTGGCCTGCGCACCTTCTGGGCTCCAGGGAGGCCGTGGCTGCAGGCCAGGCCACATCATGCCTTACTGAGATGCACATGAGCAGCCTCTGACCCTAGGACAGGCACTGCCTGCTGAGAAGAAGGAGGGCATACCCTCTCAGGGAAAGTGTGAGCATGCATGACTGATGACTTTTCCCTCCTATCCTCCACAGCCAGACCAGCTGACCAGAAGGGGGATGCCACCCCTGCCCCACCACCCAGAGGGCCACAGGGAAACCATCAGCACTGGCGCACCTATTTAGACCTGGTACACCAGCACATCGCAGTCCTGCAACGGATGCAGAATTCAATGGACAGAAGGCTGAAGGCAAAGGCCGAGTGGCGCCGGCACTTGCTGGACGAATTCGCCCAGCAGCACAGAGACATCTGCGCTGCGATCTGGGAGGCCATAGCCTTCCCCGGTCCTGTGCCTGGTCCTGCTCCTCCTCCTCAGCCTGTGCCCCTTGCAGCCCCTGCCCCTCCTTAACCTCTGCCCCCCCGCTCAGCCCCTGCCATCCCAGACCCAGGTACAGCCCCACCTCCTGCCCAGCCCCCTGCTGTCACAGCCCGCACGCGCAGCCGGGTGCGAGAAGGCCTCCGCAGCCAAACTGCCAGGGGCTCTTCCTCCAGGCAGCCCCCTCAGCCCTGAGCCTTCCTCCCCCATTCCTGGTTGACATTCCCCCCTCCCACCAGTGAAGGTAGCTGAGGGAAGCATTTTATTTTGTTAGCAAACAGTTTATTTTCTCTGAAAAAAAGAGTTATTTATTTTCTCTGAAAAAAAGAGTTTCTTATTTAATTTTGTCAAAAAAGCAACAGTGCAATAAACAGTTGAAATGTTTTCACCCACACCTGTCTCTGTTCTCAGTGTGTGAGGAAGGAGTAGAATGTGTGAATGTGGGGACAGGAGGAGCTTTGAGGAGGAAGGCACCAGGGGCATGGGGCAATACCACATTTGGAAGGCCCTGGGGAAACTCATTGGCCTCCATGGGAGAATTGCTCCCTCAGGTCTTCTCGGATTTGCAATCCCAACTGGTGGGCTTGCCGGATGGCAGCTGTCCGGGGCTGCTCAAAGTGCCTCCCCTCCACATCAGCCCGTGTCTCCCACACAGGGAGGAAGGCCTCCCCTTTCCTCTCCACCAGGTTGTGCAGCACACAGCATGCTGTAACCATATCGGGGATGTTGTGTTCCCCCATGTTCAGCCGAATGAGCAGGCATCTGAATCTGCCCTTCAGCCAGCCAAAGGCGCACTCCACCTGGAAGCGAGCCTGATTCAGGCAGGAGTTAAAGAATTCCCTGGTCACATCCAGGTGGCCAGTGTAGGGCTTCATGAGCCAGGGCATAAGGGGGTAGGCTGCGTCGGCCACGATGCACGTAGGCATCTGCACATCCCCGACTGCATAGTTCCTCTCTGGGAAAAATGCCCCAGCCTGAAGCCTGCGGTACAAGTATGAGTTCCGGAAGACGTGGGCATCGTGTGCCCAGCCTGACCACCCGACACAAATGTCAGTGAACTGTCCCCGGTGGTAAACCAGGGCCTGCAGCACCATGGAAAAGTAGCCCTTTCTATTAATATACTGTGCTGCTCGATGAGGTGGTGCGTGGATCGGGATGTGAGTCCCGTCGAGTGCTCCACTGCAGTTCGGAAACCCCAGCCCCGCAAATCTGGCCAAGATGGTAGGCAGGTCTCTGAGGCGGAGAGTCCTGTGGAGCAGCTCGGAATTGATGGCCGTTACCACCTGCAGAAAGGGACACATACAAGCATACATAAGAGGACATGAGAGGAGTTGCATGAGCTGGTGAGAGGTGCCCCCCCACCACTCCCCTCCCAGACCCTGAGAGCCCCCCCCCTCAGGCAACCCCTCTATGGCCCCCGCACCTCCACAGGGTGAGGCCAGGCAGGCTTCCACCACTCCCACCGCATCCCCCATTCCCTGTGCCCAGTCCTGACCATGCCCCTTCTCCGCCCACCCCCGCCCTCCTGGACTGTCCCCCAAGGGTGACTTACCTCCATCAAGACTGCCCCGACGGTAGACCTCCCTACCCCGAACTGATGTCCCACGGAGCGGTAGCTGTCGGGAGTGGCCAGCTTCCACAGGACAATGGCTATGCGCTTCTCCAGGGGGATGGCGGCCTGCAAGCGGGTGTCCTGGCATTGAAGGGCAGGGGCGAGCCGGGCACAGAGTTCCTGGAAGGTGGCCTTCCGCATCCGGAAGTTTCGGAACCACTGGTCGTCATCCCACTGCTGTATAACTAGCCGGTTCCACCAGTCGGAACGGGTGTCCAGCCTCCAAACTCGCCTCTCCATAAATAAGTTTGGGGGCAAGGGCAGCAGGGCTGCAGCCTGAGCGAGGGGCTCAAAGCTGGTCTCAGAATCTAGCTCTGCTTTAAACGTCATGATGCTCTCCTGAGCATGCAGCAGAACTTCCAGCAGCATGCTGTGGGGCCATCGCCTGCCCAGGGGCAGCTCAGGCTCCATGGCCAAAAAAGCCAAAAAAAGCCAAGAAAACAATCACACAAGCCAAAAACCAAACCTGAAATAAACTGCTGTGGTGTCCAAGGAAGCAGGGCAAGCAAAGCAAAAACTGCATCAGCTTTGCTTTCCCTCGAGGAGGTAGGCAAGCCAGAAGCAGGAGCAGAGCAACGGCTGTCCAGGAGGATCCCTTTAAGCATGCGTCTCTGCAGAGAGCATGCAGCAGTGCCTGGGCTTTAAGGCTGCCCCTGTGACCTTCCAGAAGCACTTCTGAGTGCCTTCTTTTGTCGACAGAGCATCGGCAGTCTGGACGCTCTTTGTTGACAAAGCAGATCACTTTGTCGATCCGCTTAATGTAGTCTAGATGCTCTTTGTCGATAAAGCTTCTGTCGACAGTTTCTGCCGACAGAAGCTTTGTCGACAAAAGCCTGTAGTCTAGACGTACCCTAAATCATGTGTTGGCAGGACCTTATAGTTTAGTGTATTTCCAGAAAATGCATGTGTAAAATCAAGTAATAGCTGGTATGGAGGCTTTTATGAAACAGTTTTGATGTGATTTCAATTGTGTTTCTGAACATATATCATGATAGCAAGGAGTAGTCGGGCACTTTGTTACAAGTGGATGCCTGCATCTAATTTTTATCAGTATTCTCAATTGTAAACAGCCAAACCAAATTCACACATCTACAATATTTGCTTCAATTTATGGTTTCCTTGATAGTTTTGAATAAATGGTGTGTTGTCTGAGTTCAACAGCAATAAAAAGCTGTAATGCATTAGTTTTGCCATCACCCTACAGTTACAGAGATAGAATTGCTGTAGGATGTGTTACAGGATGCCATGGGCTGCATTAGGCCCCTGTGAAACACTGAATTAGAAAAAGCAGCCACTGAGGTATTTGGTCAAAAATATTTTTATGATGTTGAGTTATTTATGAGGTTGAAAAAAGAGATTTGTGAACCACAAGAATTTGTGTGTCAAAAATGTTTCTTATGATAGTGTGCAGAATAGTGTACCTTGTCATATAAACCTAAGCTAACGCAGCTCAGTCAGCTTACAAAATGTGTATTTCTCTCGAGCACAAACAGGGCCCTGTGCATTGCTGGAGGATTGCTGCCGGCACACATTCTGAAAAGTGAAGGACAGATTTTCATAAAATCATTTTATGATACATTTAAAGCTCAGCAGCTTGATTTCAGGTCAAAATATATTTAAATTACTGCCACTGTAATGTTTAAATGAAAATACAATATTTGGGTTATCAATTTTGTATTATGAGAAAAGTGTCAGAACTGTAAAAGTAAGCTACATATTTTTCATTGACTAGATATCCTTCTGCTTCAAATTTGGATGATTGACTAGAACAAAGCCAACTTGATTGTTAAATAATTTACAAGATACTGAATCATGTTTAAAAAGCCATTTCACCACTCGTGAATTGAACAGTGAGGCGTGTTATATGCTCATTTATTAGATTATATCTGCTATGTCCTTCTGAAAACTCAACCCATTTGTCACTTGGGAGTTTAAGTGACCTTGCAGAAAGAATGGTAATTTTTCAAATGAAATAGTGAGCAGTGACATGCCTTATGGAGGGAGGTGTTTTGGTTGGTTTCTTTGGTTTTATGTCCTTGCCTTAATCTACATATGGTTGTGCAAAAAGACAAGATTATGAGCACTTAATTAAGCTTGAATTCAAAAGCTGTCTGACTGATACTTATATGATTCTTCAAGTTAGATATCTGAAGTGCAGTTTCCCATTATTAGTTTTTGAGTGCATCTCTCTATGGACTTAGGCTTTTTAAAACATCCCTTAGAAACCTTCCCAGTTCTCTCATGTTGGACACCAGCATCTTATGGCACATTTCTCCAATCTCAAATCGGAAACTTGCTCATGACAGTATGTGTGTGGTGATTTTCTTTCCACTCGTGGACTTTTGGGAGAACTCCAACAAACTGTTTTCTTTGTATATCAGATAGGCTTTGGAGCCATCTCTTTATACATAGTGGACAGACTTTGGGCTTCATTAATGTTTGTAAGGCAGATGGCACAAGAGATCTTCTAATTATAAAGAACTGAACAACAGGAAACTCAAGAGGAACTGGCCCCTACTCTCAGAAGCAGCAGCTATTGAACATTTTTTGGCTTGAGTCCTACCTACATTCTTTAGAAGCATTAATGGATGCCAAATTGCACTTCACAATGAATATATTATGGGCAAAGAATCACTGTTATATTTTCATGTTAAGTGCATTGGGGTGGGTTCTTAAGAGCACATTTGCTTGAAGTATGGGCATTTATAGATCATGGTCTAACAACATGTTAAATATAAATAAAGTTATTTTAAGAAGTAGTCTTAGGTCCAGATGGGTAGAGCATCAGCCCCCCTACTGATATCAGAGGGAATGCTTGGTTGACCATATCTAACAAAAGCCTATTTCTTTAGGTGCTTAATCAGATGTAATGCAGATGTCTCAATTTTGGCATACTTTTTTGAAGAGTTTAGCTGAAATTTTCAAAGGTACATAAGAGAGTTAAGCACCAAAATTCCCACTGAAAGTCAATGAAATTGAGGTATATAAGGCTTGATCTAACTAAGAAAATTACACCAGTTTAACTAAAGTTGTGATTTTAAACTGATGTAATAAACCTGAAGAAAAAGGCTGTGTGAACGTTATTTCAGTTTAAATTACTTTTGATTCAGTAATTAACATCAACTACTGAACTAAGCCACTCTTAATCTGACATAAAAGTGTTCAGACATTGATTTGCATTGGTTTATCTAAAACAGTATACAACCTGACTTCCTAAATGAACTAAACCACTCTTGTTCTGAAATAAGAGTGTTCTGATAAGTGTTTGCATTGGTTTATCTAAAACAGTATACAAACTGATATCAGTTAAACCAGTCCAACTTTCTCATTTGGATGAGGCCTTATTCACCTTCTAAAAATCACAACCATTGGCATTTATTCACAGCAAAGATCCAAATTTGGCTCTTCTATGAAATATGGTGCTCACCTGTAGCATGATATTCCAGAGATTATTACTTAATTCAGATTTCTCTATTAACCTCACAAATTGTTCTTCAGCTATGTTCACCGAAAATAATAAGGAAAAGGTGATGAACCATCTTTCAAAAGCTGTTTGCATTTAAAATGAATGCTGATTTTCTGGTTTTTACTTGACCATTTCTCCATTCCAATTCTGGAGTCTTCAGGAGTACAGAGCATTTATTTACATCTCTAATAATCTATGTTCATATTTAGCCAGGTTCTTTTCTGGTTTTTTTATTATTTTTCCATTAATGTGTTGGATATTAGCTTCCTAAAATATTCCAATATTCTTTCCCCTGGGATGAAGAGAAAGCAGATTAAAAAGGAACAGCTGTCTTCCTATCTACATTTGTTTCTCAATATCAGAATAAAATCTGTATCGCAAGAGCTCTAATTTTAAGCATTTTTTTCTCCTTTATCTTTTGTTAACTTATTAGATCTAATTTAAATACTTATTTGGGGACACTTAATTTAAAGTGTTATCCTTTTATTTACTTTAATTGGGTTCCCAGATGCCAAATTTAATTGGTATTTAAAGTCTTTTCGTTGGCAGAATGCCACACTATCATCTGAAATTTTTGTATTGTTTGTATTGTTATGATGTCTTCTTTTGATTTTTTATATCACAGAACAATAGCTTTCCTCTTAACTTTTAAGTTGATATTGTCATTATTTAATCAAATATTTGCAATGCTATAGGGCCAAAATCAACATTGGTAGGATCCCTTTGACGACATTTATAACAACAAGAATTAACTTGGTTTATTGTTCTAATTAAATTATTTTGATTTAAGGATATATGAAGGGCATTCTAATAGCAATTTCAAAGCAATTTGTCCTATAGTATGACATTAGTTTAGATCATTCCAAACCATAGCTATATGCTTCCCAATTAAGAGGGAAGTCAGTTTATGTTTTGGGCAACCCACAACACAATTTCTCATCCAGCATTACATAAATCTTATGTTGGATTATTAAACTTTAATATGGTCCATTCAGTCAAATAAAGATGGCTAGCTAATCAAAAGAAGCTGCCAACCATGGAAGCTTTGGCTTGATTTTTAAACTCAAGCAATGACATGGTACAGAAGGAATAATCTGTCTTCACAGCAGTGCGTACAGCTTCTCTTTCCAATTGACAAAGATTGGGTCATATCACACCTCCTACTGAAAATACTGCAGGAGAAGTCTAAATGGAGACACTATATGTAAATAAAAGGTCATAGCATTCACACTGCATAGTTTTCATGATGCCAACCCTTTGTTTGTATGATTTAGGAAGGCTGAGGATTTGGAGGAGTCTAAGGGTCAGGAATGGATAATACTGCACTGACCTAATAACTTCCCATTTCTCCATTCATCCAAGTAAGGAAAGATGCTGATTCAGTCATTGTTCAGGCTTCCTTTTTTCTGAAAAAAAGAAGGGGATGTTTAAAAGAAGATGCAAAAGCATAATGGGATGTCAGAGATTTCCTATTTCATTTTGGAGAATTCTGCTGAGCATAACATTTCAGATGCCTATTCTTAGGGGAACCTGAGACCTTTTTGTAGCTTGTTCAGTGTCTGTATCTATCCCTTACCCAAGTCCTCTGTTGGCATAATCTAGATATTTGCATATGTAGCTTTTTGGAGGATTTATGTTGCAGGCTCTGATTCCTATGGAAGAATTTTGCCAGACCATGTACAACCAGAAACAATTGCTTTTATTTTGCCATTGTTAATGGCCAGGTTTCATAACACGATAGTGATGGGGGTAGGGAATGATCAGTGTATGCCATTGGCATGGTGCAGACCTTTTATTTCCAAACAAAAAAAATCAAATTAATGTATCATCTAATAGCATTAAGCAATTAAATCCTGTGCCAGGACTGAAGCCCATTCCAAGCTTTGATTTCTAATAATAAAAACCTGTGTTTCTCTTTCCACTCAGGTCATTTTTCTGCTAGACAAAACTACTTTTCTTCACAAATATTATTACATAGAAGAACACTAACTGGAGATAGTATAAATATTATCAAGATTCTGTGAGGGCAGTTCTTTAGAGAGTCATAGGCATGAGAATAAGAAATAACAGTTTTCCATATTCAGAAGTATATTTGCCAGAATTAGCTATCATAGGATCTTGATAATTCTGTCCTGCTGCAGCAATAATAAAAATGAGATCCATGGGGACTGAATGGGAAATTTTAAAACAAAGTCAAGTTATTCAGTAGTGATTAGCAATTTGGGCAGTACCTCAGATTTTAACCACCCAACCTAAAAGGATAATATTCAGGGAGTGCTGAGTATATATTGGCCCCTCGCCCTTTGAAAATTATACTACTTAAAGACGTCTGAAGTTGAGCATCCAAATATCATGGCACCCAAAATGACTGGCAAATGCCCAATTTTATTCCTTTTTCTGGGTGGGGCCAGAGGTGACACGGTAGGGTAGGGTTTCAGTCAGACAAGAGATAAATGAAAGTAAGAACCACTAGTACATTTTTGAAAAGTGAAAGAAATTTAAAATATTGATTATATTGCTTCTCACAAATATTTTGCCTTTTTACCATATGTATTTATCTTCAAGCAACACATATGCTGTAATAGATTCATATTAGACTCCATTATTTTGAAGTTGTATACATTGTATGCTGTTGCTTACACATTTTCAAAGTTTGACAAGGGATTACATTTCCTTAATTGTGTTCTCCCATTAATTGAAAGATATTCCAAGAGGGACCATCTTTTCCGCACAGCTATTTCTCTTCTTCATGCAATGTACTACAGAATTCATCCAAGTAAGGAAAGATGCTGATTCAAATCTTGAAAGTGACATTTTATTAATTAACTAGAACAAGAGGATTTGAATGATAGGGTAAATGAATAAATTAAATGACAAGGCTCTGAATTCCCAACTGACTGTCATTTGATTCTGGTGTTTTTTCTCTACATGAACATTAATAAACAGACACTGAACAGTGTTGCTTTACTGTGTCAAATTGAGTACTCTGACTAATGCATGAATTGTTTGAAAATAATATAGGTATCTCAAACTGAACAGTACACATGTACCCTGAGTATGATCTTAGTAGCAAATATTGCCACCTACTATTCATTTTCATCTTGACACTCTACTGCCAGAAATCCTATATTTTTTACATGTGTGTAAAGAGAGTATGTTGCAATACCTTTTGAGTAGGAGGTAGTTTGGACAGCTTAAATTCATAGATTTCAAGGCTAGAAGGGACCACTATGATCAGTTTCTCTAAACTGCTGTATCATAGTGACCAGAGAGCCTCACTAAAATAATACCTGGAGCAGATCTTTTAGAAAAAGAATCCAATCTTTATTTTTAAATTGCCACCACTACCATCACCACTACGCACCTTGTTCCAATCATTAACTACTCTGTTTACAAATTATTTACAGCCTGAATTTGTCTACCTTGAACTATCAGTCATTAGATAATATTTTACCTTTCTCTGATAGACTGCAGATCCAATTATTAAATATGTGGTCCCCATGTAAGTATTTACAGATTGTAGTCAAGTCTCCTCTTAGCCGAATCTCTGTTTAGCTAAATAGATTGGTTCCTTGACTCTTTTTCTCTCTACAAGCATATAGTCTTATCCTTTAGTCATTCTGATGGCTCTTCTCTGAAACCTCCCCAGTTTATCAAATACTTCTTGAATTGTGGAAAACAGAACTAGACACAGTATTTCAGCAGCAGTTACACCAGAGTCAAGTGCAGAGTTAAAATAACATCTATATTCCCACGTGGGATTCCCTTGTTTGTACCTCTAAGGGTACATCTAGACTGCAGGCTTCTTTCGAAAGAAGCTTTTCCAGAAGAGATCTTATGAAAAAACTTCTTCAGAAAGCGAGTGTCCACACTGCCAAAGTGCATCAAAAAAGCATTAAGCTGTGATTACTATGGGTGGAGTGGCAACCAGAGCACCTGTGCTTTTCCCTGGAGGCCTCTTCTTTCAAAAAAACTCAACTCTTCCCCATCCACACATGCCTTTTTCTGAAAGAGCTCTTTCGGAAAAGGAGTTCTTCCTTGTAGAATGAGGTTTACCAATGTTGGAAAAACCTGTGCGTTCTTCTGATTTTCTTTCGAAAAAATGCAATAACAGTGTGAGTGTAGACACACCCTAAGTACTGTATTACCCCTTTTGTCTTTGGTCTTGCTCTGGCAGCTCATGATCAGCTGATTATTCACGTAGACCCTCAAAATTTGTTCAGAATAGCTGTATCATAGTACAGAGTTCCCCATCATTTCAATATTCCCTGAATACTCAATACACCTGCATTCCTTTTTTCCCATGTGTATACATTGCATTTAGCTGCATTAAAACCATAGTTAGCTTGTACCCATTTTTCTAAGCAACCCAAATTGTTCTATTGTCTTCAGTACTTACCACTGCCTCATTTTTGTGTAATCTGCAAATTTTGTAAGTGATGATTTTATGTTTTCTTCCAGGTCATAAATAAAAAAAATGTTAATAGTATAAGGCCAAGAACTGGTCCTTAAAGGACCTCAGAAGAAAAACGCTCATTCAATGAGGAGTCCCCATTTAGAGTTACTTTTTGAGCTCTATTGCTGAGACTGATTTTAATCTATTTAATGTGTTCTATGCTAATTTTAATTCAGTCTACTTTGTTGATGAAATTTCCATGTGATAGCAAGTCAAATGCTCTGCAAAAATTCAACTATAGTACATCAACAGTATTACCTTTATCAACCAAACTCATAAACTTGTAAAAAATATCAGGTTAGTTTGGCTCTATATTCCATGACGATTGGCATTAATTATATTACTCTGTTTCAAATCTTGAGTAATCAAATGCCTTATCAGCCACTCCATCATTTTACCTAGGATCGATGTCAGACTGACAGGCCTACAATTATCGGGGTTATCCTTTTTTTTAAATGATACATTAGCTTTTTTCCAGTCTTTCACAATTTCTCCAGTGTTCTATGACTCATGGACATTCAACAGTCATGGTCCAGAAAAATCTTTAAAAAAATCTTTGATGCAGGCCTGCTGATTTAAAAAAAATAACTTTTATAGGTGTTTTTTTTTAATCCTTGTGAGATACTAATGGAATGAGGAGTGCTCTCATCTATCATATGACTTTAATCATGCGTTTTTCTCAAAAATATAGGAATAGAAACATTTATTGAACACTTCTGCCTTTTCTGCATTATCTATATAAAGGAGAACGTTTGTATGTTTGTGTGCTAATAACTTGGACACTATAAGACCTACCGCAACCAAACTTTGCATGGGATAATCTTTTATCCAGGAGAAGGTTTTAAGGGACTGTGGGAGGGAAGAGATGAGAGACCAACACCTCTCCCCGGGACTACACAGAGCTTGGCAGAGCGGGGAGAAGCAGCTTCCTGGGGAAGCGGAGGGGCCAGTCACTCACTAAGGTCGGCGGAGGGACAAGGAAGCGGAGGGTGGGCTCAGGCGCCGGTGGCAGGCATGTGGCTCCCTTCCCCCTCCTTCCTCTCAGGCTCCTCACCTCAGTTATATCAAATATCAACTTATGTTTCAACAATGTATACTGACAAAGCGCAAGGACAGTCACTTAAAGTAGTTGGAATTGATTTGGAGACATCTTGCTTTTCACATGGACAACTCTATCTTGCGTGTTCAAGAGTTGGAAGCGGAAAAAATTTGTACATATTTGTTAAGAATAATGAAACAAAAAATATAGTTTACAATACAATTTTTGATGATAACGTAAAATTGGTTGTTTTATACTTTTTTAATATATATTTTAATCCCTATAGAACTCAGTGCAACTAGTCTACCATTCAAAAAACGATAATGGACTAATGTTTTTCTAATTTTGTTCCTCCACTTTCCCGAGCAACGCCGGGTAACTCCCACTAATTATTGATAGTTCATTAACAATATTTCCATCTAGTAATGGATCAATATGAATTGTAGAATTCTTTTTGTTCCTAATATACTTATAAAAGCTTCCTTCCTATTGTCCTTTCCTGTCCATAGATGCTCCTTATGTGCCTCTGCTTCTCATAGCATATTTTTGAAAATGTCTAGCTTCTGATATTCTTTGTAAATATCATCATTAACGTTCCATTCCTTTCCTTTTTTTCTATAGATGGTTAGTGACGATGGTATGTAAGATTGGACTTAATACAGGCTATTGAAGTACCTTCTTAAGTTTTCTAAATTTCCTCCATCCAACTCAAGAAGTTTTCTATTTAACACTACCCTTTATTTGAAATTCCTTAGTCTAAAAAACAGTGTTCAGTAGAAGATCTGATATCCAGAAGATATCTAGAACCAATATTTTACAGCCATTGTTCTAAGGCATTAAGATGGGTGAGCAGGAAAAACAAATGATATGCATAGTTCCATCAGCCCTAGTTCAAGGATAGGTATCTCCCTCTAAAATGAGGAGAGAAGAACAAAAGATCATACAAAGACCATGAACTCAAGAAAAGGGACAGTCATGTTTATTTCAGCTCTATAAGGAGGAAAGAATGCTACAGGGTTTTCATTCCATGCCAACTCCAGCAAATCCCCCCCCTCCCCCGATGAATAGGTTGAGGATTTTAAAACGCTTACAGTGCAATAGAATTTGTGGTTGGATAGAGAGAAAAATGTTAATGTTTTATGGGAAAATAAGAGCAACGTTTAAAAAGGGATGTCTGTATTGGGCTATTTTTAAAAGTCTAAATAGCTTGATGCAATGTTTCAAATTGAAAGAAAATAAATACTCTATGTGGAAACTGCTGTATTTCTACATACAAAATTCTGTGTAGCAGACTAATTTTTGATGAATCAAGATTTTATGTGTTGTTGTCTAAAGTATACACCAGTGCTGTACTTAACTGCATGCAAGTGGACTTTTGCATACATGCAGCACCACATGGACATCTGCGAAGTTCTGTGTGAATACCAGAGTCTTTCCACATGTAACAGATGATAGAATCACAATGAAATATTCAGCATACCTTTTCTTATCTAGCAATTAATTCTAGATTACAGGATGTTTGATACACAGAATGTTCTTCATAGGCACCATTGAGTATGCAAAGCCCATTTTCAGTATCTGTACTTATAATGATTAGCCCCTTATTCTAAGAGAAAACCATTGAAACAGAGTGTGTAACTAACTGAGTGCTACCTGTAAAAGCCTTTATTATATTTGTGTCCAGATAGTTATGTGATTAATCTCATTGATTTCAGTGGGTCTACCCACATAAAATGATGTCCACTTACGAGGGTAATGTCATCTGAATTCCACAAAATTCTGTAACCTTTGTAATTGTACTATCCTTAAACTTCAACGTTTTTGTAGATACATGTACATGAAATCTGAATCACCTCTGATGTTTCAGAAAAGAAAAATGACTAAAATAAAAACACTGCTCTCTGCTAGCTATATGTTAGTCAGAGCATCATGTGTAAATAAAATGTGAAATTATCTCATCCTAATTGTTCATTTCAGCACCAAACTAATTTGTTCAAATTCACAAAACAATTCTCTGTTGACCCTCAACATATTAATGAATTCTGCTTTAGTGCTCTGTTACTCTCTTTCTCTTCTCAGGTTTGGTCTAACCAAGGATTAAAACCAGTAAGAATGATTTTGTCTTTTCAAATATGAAGGTCAAATAAAGGAGAATGATAATGAATATGGAGGAAATAGACAATATTCTGTGCATTTCACTTCAGATGACATCACCTTGAGAAAAAAAGTCCCATTTATGTGGGGATAAAAGCTTATATATAAGCAACAGGTAAATAAAACAATGGTGAATATGTCAATTCATAATATAAACATAAAATAGTTGTGTTTTTTACTCACAAATAATAAACAATCTTTTATCACAAGAGATTTTTACTCAAATCTAAGCTTTGGTGGAAAATATAATAAATATGGTCCCATTTTTACGTCTTAGTCAACACTGATCCATGTGATTGTTACACCCATAAAACACAGGATTTGATTTGCATGGATGTGATTTGCATTTACAGTAATGTTACATACATAGGTTGGACCTCCCTTGTCCGGCACCTTTGGGATCTGACCTGTCATGAACAAGGGGATTTGCTGGACCAGGGGAGGTTGCAGCAGCAGACCGGGCCAGCAGCTCAGCTGAGAGCCCTGTGTTGGAGGAGAGGGGGCATGGAGAAGCAGCAGGGAATTCTGGCCACTGTGGCTGGACAGTAGTAAGGGGCCAGCAGCAGCAGCCATGAAGGTCCTGCCTCAGCTGTTGATCTTGGGGGGCGGCAACTGATGCTGGCCCCCAAGCTCCGCAGCCGGGGCTGGAGTTTTATGGCTGCAGCTGCTGGCCCCTTGCTACTGTCCCACCACAAGGGCCAGAACTCCTTGTTGCTTCTCCACACCCCTCTCCCCCAACATGAGGCTCCCGGCTGAATTGCCGGCCCCCTCTACCACTCCTGCCCCATAACCTAACCTCCCTGTACCTGGGATCTGTGGCCCAGGAACATCTGTGGTCCAGCAGCAAGACTAGAGAGTCCCAGTTAATGGAGGTACAACCTGTATTATTTATAGAGCTGAAACTTGTGATAAAGCAAAGGGAAGCTGATTTATATATTTCTACCAGGATGAGTTCTTAGATTGAGAAATGACTAACCTCTATTATCCATCAAATCCTGATAAATGTGTGACAAACATTCCTGCAATCTGGTTTATGTTAAAATTAGGCACTGATAAGTTTAGAACTCTTTCATTATGTGATGTTCGATTTGATGCAGTAGTCTAACTAACCAAGTTTTGTAGGACATCTAGCATCTACATAGAAAAAAATATTTTTGTGTGGAAACTATACAGACAATTAAAGCTATTTAAAGCATCTAGGAAGAGACCCATTGAAATGATGAGATGCAGCTAGAGGCAGTTTGGTTGCTAGGAGACCATAGCCATGAAATCTCCTGATGTGTTTTTATATGAAATATTGCCAATTGATAAACAGACAATGAATGAAAGAATGTTATATCGGAGATTAAATGAAACACAGAATGTTTGTGAAGAAAAGCTAATGTGAAATGGAAGTCTTCAAGGCAACTCTAACCAAAGCGTGCCTTAGAAATTGAGTGGCCACAGAGACCATTCTAACTGCTTGATGAGAACTGCATAGACACAGATCTCAGAAAAAAGTGCACATGATTTCAACACAATAATGAAAAGATTATGTGAGGGAATAAGAAGGTCCTGAAACTGAATACACAGATATACCGTGTGGTTTCATTGGGCTCATGTTGAACCAAGATAAAAGAATAAGAGCTTGATCCAAAGCCCATAAAAGTCGCCATCATTCTTGATGACATGTTGTGGATAACTATCTTAATAATTCTCTTTGGGTATGTCTACACTTGCAGCCTATTTCGGAATAGGGCTGCAAATGTAGGCATTCGGAATTGCAAATCAAGCCCGGGATTTAAATATCCCGTGCTTGATTTGCATCTTCCCGGCCGGGTGCCATTTTTGAAATTTACAAGCCCAGAATAACTGCCCACGTCTACACGCGGCAGCGAAACAGGCATTCGAAATAAAGCCCTATTTCGAACTACCTGTTAAACCTCATTGCAGGAGGAATGTTATTCCGGGCTTGTAAATTTCAAAAAATGGCGCCCGGCCGGGAAGATGCAAATCAAGCGCAGGATATTTAAATCCCAGGCTTGATTTGCAATTCCAGATGCCTACATTTGCAGCCCTATTCCGAAATAGGCTGCAAGTGTAGACATACCCTTTGTTAGTTCCTGAAGGAAAATTGCATTGATATTGGAACAAAGCTACAGCTAAAATTCCACCATGAACCAACATGAAATAGCTTCTTATCTGAAGAAACCAATGATTTCTGAAGGCCAAACTACGCTGCTGAATTTACTCACACTGTGTTTTCCCCTGATTGGTAGCAAACTTTTATACTTCTTTATAGAATAATGATGGCGAATCTAGGCAAAATACAGATCTGGAAGCATGTATCACAGTTGTTAAATCCTGTACATAACTTAACTTTATGATGTGTACGTGTATTGCACTAAAAATTTTTACCTTACCTTTCTAGTAATAATTTTCTCAAGTGCAGGGAATCAATGGGTTCGGCTGTATTCCCAATACTTTTGAAAAACAGGTTATTGATCAGGACGCATGGATGAATGAAAGACAGACACAGGGATGAATTTAAATGACTGACTGCAAGTTGGTTAACAGTAGAGAGAGACACAGTTTAATCATCCCCTCTCACATACATTACTGATTGATTTCAGTGTGGGATTATGGCAGTTCCTTCATATACGCAACAATTTGATGCAAACCGTCTTTTAAATGCTTTAAAGTTTAAAATAAATAACATATCAAAATATCCTAATATTTATCAGGAAGTAAGAAGTCAAATTACAGTAATGCTTATCACAAAGTCTTAATAGTCCACAGTAAAATTATATTTTATTAATCTGTTCTGATTTTGGTTTCAATATGGATATATGGATTTTTAATACAGGCAATTATCAAGAGTTTTACAAGTATGGAATTGATGTCACTGAAAATTTTAACCAAAAGAAAAATGAATAAATGTATGTAGAAATTTAGAAATTGAATTTATATAGAAATTTTAATGACTTAATTATTGAAATGTTAATTCAGTTATTCAATTCCTGACATATTATATTATATTATATTATATTATATTATATTATATTATATTATATTATAGTTCAGAATCAATCATTTTTCTTTTGCACAGAATATTAGAT
The DNA here is from genome assembly GCA_032595735.1 of Pelochelys cantorii. NCBI lineage: Eukaryota > Metazoa > Chordata > Testudines > Trionychidae > Pelochelys > Pelochelys cantorii. The sequence continues at coordinate 94,065,188 of CM064326.1, forward strand.
TACAGACGACATCTGCTCTAGTAGAGCACTTAAGCACATTAATAGTCTCATTCAGTTCAGTTTTCAAAAGAGTCTAAGTGGTACTTTTGAACATTTAACCCACTGTTTTCAAAGGTAAGATTATGTTTCGTGTTTTACTGGATTTGGGCAGTACTGCTTCAAAGCTCCCTATAATCTCTCCTGAATCTCTCTCATTGGTAGAACTACATCTTTTTACTCTTCCTAATCTTAGTTTACTGTAAAATCTTATGTTATTTTAACCTTATGTTATTCTAATCAAAACATACTACACTTAACTAATTCAAGCTTCTATCTCTATATTCTTGCAATTTGCCAAAGTGAGAGCCTAAAAAGTTTTTAAGTCCATTTTTAGGCACCCAAATAAATACTTCTTCCCTTCTCAAGGTGAGGGAACTTTGGCTGGGCCAGCACTGGGATAGCGTGTTACTCAGCTGCCGTGGAAAGAGGAAAGGAGAAAGTTCAGGACCACTTAACATTCTCCTTCTTGTGCCTCTAAATGCATCTGACAGCATGCCTTGGGGAGGAGCTCTTTCTGCTTTCAATTGGCAGGCCATGAGGAAGAAAGTAGTTGGTTGGTTCTCAGACCTATTCCCCCTTCCATTTAAAGCTTTCCCACAGCTATCTTTTCATACAGTTGCCTCCAGCACTGATATATTGAGCTGTGTTTTTAGGATGCTGTGGAAATGATTGAATGCCTGTTTTGGAATTGGGAAGGGTATTTTTTCTCCCATTCAGCTAAATTGGCAGTAATCCAGGAATTTTTTTTTACCTTCCTTTCCACATCTTCAAGGCACAGTTTAAGTTTAAAAGGATAAGAGTAGAAACTTTACTGAGAGAGGGGAAGACGAGAGGATTTAAAGCTGAAGTGCTAGGAGTTAGTAGTCTCAGTCTTCTCCTTTCCAAACTAAACAAGCCCAATTCTTCCAGTCTTCCTTCATAGCTCATGTTCTCTAGACCTTTAATCGTTCTTGTTGCTCTTCTCTGGACCTTCTCCAATTTCTCCACATCTTTCTTGAAATGTGGTGCCCAGAAGTGGACACAATACTCCAACTGAGGCCTAATCAGCGCAGAGTATAGAGGAAGAATGAGTTCTTGTGGCTTGCTTACAACACTCCTGTTAATGCATCCCAGAATCATGTTTGCGGTTTTTTGGGGTTTTTTTTGCAACAGTGTCACACTGTTGACTCATATTTAGCCTGTGGTCCACTATGACTTCTAGATCCCTTTCTGCAGTACTCCTCCGTAGGCAGTCGCTTCTCATTCTGTATGTGTGAGACTGATCATTCCTTCCTAAGTGGAGCACTTTGCATTTGTCCTGATTAAACTTCATCCTATTTACCTCAGACCATTTCTCCAGCCTGCTTGTCTGTGGGACAGGGGGTGGAGGAAGCGTGTTCCCCTGGGCACCTTGAGGCCCTTGTGAGGCTGGGCCTGCTGTGCAGGCCACACACGGCCTTGCTCCTGGGACGTTCCCCACCTCTGGCCCAAAGACTATTGGTCAGTGCTCACACAGGAGGGAACGGCCTTAGGCACAGTGCCTGCATGGATGACTGATCACCTTTCCCTCTTTTCCTCCATAGCCAGACCAGCCATGACTGAGGGGTGAGACATGCCACCTGCCTGACCCCGGGGGAGCTGCAAGTGCAGGAGGGTCCACGAGGACCTCATGAGGGAGCACATGCTGTCCTGTGCAATATGCAGTAAACCCTGGCCCAAAAGGTCCGGGAAGATGCCAAGTGGCACAACCGCATGTAGGACCAGCTTATGCGGCAGGGTGAAAACTTGTGTGCCACCATCTGGTAAGTGATTGCACACCTGGCTCTTGTCCCCACTCTAGTCCTCCCCACTCCAGCTCCTGTCCCCACTCCAGATCCCCCTGCCATGCCTATGTCACTTCCCCCAGCCCCTCCTGCTAACCCTTACCCCGCTCCAGCCCCCCATCCTGTATAACAGTAGTTCTATGTTTTAGTAGGCACTGTCTGCTGCCCAAGTGACAAAATCATGTCACTGTGACAAAAAGTCCAATTTATTATGATTATACCTACATGTCAGACTCTTGAAAGGTGGTGACAGAAACAAATATCATTTTTTGCAAACATAAAACACTCAAAGCCTGGTAAGCAGTGCCATGCTAAAGACTTCTAGACCCAGTGCAAAAACTCAAATCTGGGCTCCTAGCACCACCATTTTTACAAGGTTAGCTTTTTCACCTTCTCTGCAGCATTTGATAAAGCATCCTAGCCAATTTGTCTTGTTTCCAAGTTCTCATTAGAAAAAATCTACTATAAAAATGATGGTTTTCCTACTATATCTATAGACAAGTGCCAAACATCAGAGATGCATTTTAGAAGGTCCCTTCTGTCTCCCACAAGAAAAGGTCTTGAGTTACAGTATGTAGGATTTTTAATTTTGTCCTAATGAAATTATGAAAATATATTGAAATAAATTAAACTTCCACTCCCAATTCATTAGGAAACAGAAGAAAAATGTGGATATGCAGACAGAACTGAAAGCACTAAAAAGATTATTTGATTTCTAAAGAAGCCTAACCTTCCGTCATAACCTGGCACTAGACAATATAATGTCTCTTTCAATTGGCATTAGGCAACTATTAAAATTTAATATCTGAGGACACAGAAGACAGGAAAGGGTAAGGGACAAGTCTGATGGTATGCCTACAATGAAGTTGAAAGTGTAATTTACAGCTCGAGTACTGAGGTATATCTGTAGTACCTCTGGTCAAACAAGCATACTACAAAGAGAAGCGTACCTAGAGAGGCACAAGCAGTGAGGGGCCTGCCACCCAAGTACCTGCCTAGGGTTTTAGATAGGATTACATTTGGGGTACTTAATGTAGGGCTTTGATATGCTCAAGAAGAATAAAGCTGTAATTAAATACAATTTAAGAATAATTTAAATTACAAATTACAGAAATGGTGGCTATAGGATTATTTAATGTACTAGGAAATCCTGTAGGAATGCATGGGAGCCCAGAGAAATGAATACGGGATTTCATTGTTTCCTGTGGGGAATGATTCAGCATAACTCACTGAAATACATTGTAGTCCATAAAATCAAATGAGACTTACAGACAGGAAGTAGCTGGGCTTCTCAGTTGAAAAAAATTTTAAAAAATCTCTAGGAATGCTTTGAGCCCAAAGAAGTGAATGGGACTTATCTCGCACATGGGTACATGTAATTGGGATGATGTCATAGGAAAGCTGAAAGCTGACTGTCTATCATAAATTATGTAATGAGCTCAGCTTCAACCTCATTGGCTGAATTACAATAATAAATTATGTCAATGAGCTGCAGGTGAAAATTCTGTAGGGGACGGGGATCCGCAACACAGCGAAGCTCTGCTGAATATCTTCAAGGAAAAAAGTGCTTAAAGAGCATTGACAGCAGCCTCCATGTAACCTACCATGAAAAAATGGAACCCCAAGTACAGCTTCTGCAATAACAACAACCCAACCAAGATTCCAGGGTTACCCCTAGCAATGGTGGCTTCTGGTATCTGGTCAGCAGGAGGCCTCCACAGCAGTCCAGTATCAGTAACTTCCCTTTCTCCCACCTGAGGAGTGCTGTACCAGCACAGCCATTGCTGCAGTGCACACCTCATAACTAAACAGTGGTCTCAATAAACATTGATCCCAAGCTTCTGATGGATCGGACAGACCCTTTAAGATGACTCAGTGGGATTTTAGAGAAGCCTCCGTAAATAATTTTTTTCTATCTTTAACATCCTAGAGCGTATGGGTTTCAAGTGTAAATAAATCTGGATGCCTGTGACCTGAATGAGATCTTCCCTTATCCATCTGATGCTTGCCTGATAAGCTCTCATAGGGTATGTCTACACTGCCACCCTAGTTCGAACTAGGGTGGCTAATGTAGTCATTCGAACTTGCAAATGAAGCCCGGGATTTAAATATCCCGGGCTTCATTTGCATGTTCCCGGGCGCCGCCATTTTTAAATGCCCCGTAGTTCGAACTCCCTGTCTGCGGCTACACGCGGCATGGACTAGGTAGTTCGAATTAAAGCTCCTAATTCGAACTACCGTTACTCCTCCTGCAATGAGGAGTAATGCTAGTCCGAATTAGGGGCTTTAGTTCGAACTACCTAGCCCGTGCCATGTGTATCCGCAGGCAGGGAGTTCGAACTAATCCCGGGCTTCATTTGGAAAAGCAAATGACTATATTAGCCACCCTAGTTCGAACTAGGGTGGCTAGTGTAGACATACCCATAATAACTAATTGAATATTATGTTGCTATATTAGATATTCTTGGAGTATTAAGTGCTTGATTTTAGTGTTATATTGTTATAGTTAATAAAGTTAATTGAAACTGTAATTGTAGTGTTGTGTCTTCATTTGCTGTGGCAATTCCTTTAAACTGGAAACATAGCATTTATTGTTTTACTTTATCATTTTTATTTCAATTTCTATCTCTCTCTTTTACTTCTAAATACATTTCTAAACAAATATTATTTTTTGTTTTTGAAGAAATTGTTCCTTATTGCCTATTCTTGATCAGCTGCCTATATTCATGTCCTTCTAGGGCAGGGTCAGCAAGCTTTGGCACATGGCCCATCAGGGTAATCTGATGGTGGGCTACAGGACATTTTATTTACATTGACCTTATGCAGGCCTTTGCTGCTTCCTGCTACTCCCATTGTCCGGGAATGGTAAACCCTGGACTCTAGGAACTGCAGGGGGCCATGACTGTGGACAGTCGATGTAAACAAAATGGCTTGTGGCCTACAAGTGGATTACCCTGATGGGCTGTTTGCCAAAGTTTGCTGATGCCTAAAGTTAGCGAGAGGGGCTTTCCCTGGAAAATGCCTTAGTGTGGGCCATAAACTTTAATATCAGAATAAATAAATTTATTAATAAAAGGGTTTTGAAGTCTAACATAATTGGTTTTAAATCTTCTGGTAACAGGTAGTCTCATAAGTTAAAATTTACTCCAACAGCAGGGTTTAAATGAGTCTCTGAATATAATGTTAGACTCGTGTTAGAAGATCAAGGAACAGAACTCAATTGAACTGTACCTTGTGGGTGACATCATTTAAAAATTATGAGGGAAAAATTCCCTGAAAGTATGACTGAATTAAGGTTCTTCATGAATGCACACTGTGCAAGTTAGAATCATTAGTACATTATGCAATATACAATATAAATTTCAAGAGAAAATAGGGTCATCTAGAGCCAAAAGGTCTGTCTTAACAATGAATTGAATATTTATAATGATTTTGTCACAATCTAAGCATCACTTAAATGTAGCCTTTAAGGCACATTTTCTAAAGCAGAGAAATGATTTAGGAACACAGCTCCTGCTGATTTTCAGGTATTTTTGAAAATCTTTTTTAAATTTTATATATTTATATAAAATATTTCACACCTTCAAAATCTTACATAAAAAAATTCACACTGAAAAAAGAAACAACCAACTATCCTCATTTGTAAAAAAGCAAGTTCTGAGTCAGAAAACTCAGTTCACAGGAATTAAGAGAATAGTTAATTAAAGACAGTATCCTCTTTCTCCAAAACCTAATAAATAATAGAACAAAACTAATTTTAGTTAATGTTGAGTTCTTGAAGGTTTTCTTTTAATGAGTAAGATTAATCAAAAAGGTAATAAATAGACTTTTTGAACTGTAATGAATTAAAGATGTCCTTATTCACTATTTATCAACTTATAAAATTTAACTAACAGTTCTAATTATAATTAATGAATTTTTATATTTATAGACAATGTAGTATGTCATGAATTATGAATTGTGCTCTTGCTAGCAGAGGCAGGCCAGGGTCCTGACATTCAGATTAAATGATCTAACATTCAAATTTATTCATAGTTTATAATCTCTGGTGGGAATACCTAACAATGATACATTGGAATTTATACATTATTATAAAATGGCATAATGCCTTAAATATAGACCTAAAAAAATCTTCCATTAGGGACATACAACTGACATAACAATCACAACTTTAATTGAAAGTGAGGGGAAACAATATTGCATACTTTCTCTGACTTGTGATACGTGGTGCATGTTTCATAGATCAGGCTGCATAAAGTATGAAAACACTGTATTGCATTTGGATGCCAAGAATCCTTTTATGTATTTAATTATTCATGCACTATTTATGACTTTAAAAGCCAGCTTTAAGGCCTGTTCACACTGGACTAGCAAATGTGATTTTTTGAAAATATGCAAATTAAAATGTTTTTAATTATCATTTAAAAAGTCAAGCATAGACACAGCAAGTTGTATTTTAATATATATTAGCTGGTTGAAGTGAACAAGGAGCCTAGAATATGGGTCAAAGGACTTTTCTTGACTTGAAAGAGGTGGTGCATTTTAGACATATGTTAAATTTCCAGGCTGGAAAAAGAGTCCGAAAGCTTGTCTCTTTAGCCAGCAGAAATTGGTCCAATGAAAGACAGCACCTTACCTGCTTTGTCGGTGTCATACTCTGGGGCCAACACAACTACAACAATGGAAACAACAGTCCAACGAAGGCAGATATAATTTTAACACATGTGGCTGAGCTAAAGGGCACTATAGAACTTTTTGTGCCCTTCATGAAGCAAGGTGCTCAAGGCAAGTTAGTGTACAGCAGGCTAGAGAGTTCTTGATTGATATCCCAGCTTGCTACACACTAAGGCTAGATCTACATGAGGGGATAAGTTTGAATTAAAATACGCAAATCCAGCTATGTTAATTGCGTAGCTTGAGTCGAAGTATCTTAACTCGAATTTTGGTGCTGTCCACGCTGCGGGAGGTCAATGGGAGCACACTTTCCCTCCGAGTTCCCTTACTCTTTGTAGTAGCAGGACTACTAGCATTGATGGGCGCACCCTCTCCGTTCGAATTAGAATATCTTCACTAGATCTGCTCATTCAAATCCCAGAAAATCGACTGTGGCATCTTCAATCTTCTCTGTAGTGTAGACATGGCCTAAGTGACCCCACAGACAACCTTTGATAATATTTAACACATTCATGCATAAAATACTATATAAAATGTCAACATTCAACAAACAAAAAAATAGAGGGCATAGAGAGGTTGTACAAATTTGGTAAATTCTGCTCACCCCATACAGAAGTACTGGGTTTTAGCAAAAGTATATAAATAAAAATGCTTCCCCACAGAAAATTTTCATCTGCCTGTCTCACATTTCAATTCTCAATGTCATGCTGTTACTGCATATGTCCATAATCCACAGAGAGCAGTTTGCTTTTCTGTAAGAGTGGAAAAGTGTTAGCACTTTGCACATTACAATGCGTACTGCCATCAGACAGTGATGTTCAGTTCAAGTCAGCAGTATTGAACATAAATATATGAGGACAAACCTGGCTCTAAGGAATTAAGACTCACAAAATCCCTAAAGAGAAGGGGGAGAAGAGATCCTCTCAGAGGTTCCTTTCTGCAGATCCAACCGCGTTTTTTCTCTTAGTAAGTATGGCACAGAAGAGTGTCATCTTTCCTCCAAATAGAGAATTGCTGTCATACTACACCCAAGTTGATCAATATTCAGCTTTTCTGGACCTAGAGGTATCATTATGTTAAAGCCCTTGACATCTAAGGCTGAAAACAAGAACTTTTTCCCATTAGAAAGGAGAGATTTTCAGCTTCCCTTTTGGGCACAGAGCTCTTTCTGGAAGACTCAAAGTTAATAGATGTTAAGGTTGTGACATTTTAAAACTGTAGACAAGTTGTTTTTATAGTACAGTATGTTAGAAGTTTGTATGGCTCTCTGTGGGGCCTGTATATTGGTAATTTGGCTACTAGAATCTAAGGGCATGTCTGCACTGTAGAGTTATTTCAAAATAACTCTCCTGATTTCAAAATAACAATGTGAGCATCCACACTATGAAGCCTATTATTTTGAAATATTGAGCTTGTTATTTCGAAGTAATAACTCCTGCTTGTGAAGAGGAATAAGCTTATTTCGAAATAGTTATTTTGGGAGTTACTATTTCAAAACAACTTGGCAGTGTTATCCTCTAGTCTCTGGATGTTTGTACAATTCAGATGTGGCCAAACACCAGCTTTGAATATTGAGAGAAAGGCTAGTATTGTAACTAAGGTAACGAAATGGTACTTCAGATCTGGGTTTAATTCCCAGCTTTCCCACAGAATTGCTGTATTATTTTGGGCATGCCACTCACAGCCTGATGCACAAGCATTCTGAAACCTCTGACTGACTTAAGCATTCTTTGGATTAGGTCTTCAGGCTCTCTCTTTGTATTTTCCTGTCCTTAAAATGGAAGAAGTTGGAGGAATGGATGGGGGGGAAGTGATGTCTTTTCTCCAACCCTTTTATCTGTATCACTACATGTTTATATAGTACCTAACACAATGGGTCCTCAATCTTAGTGAGGGCTTCTAGGCATTATTATCACAGCAGTAACAAATAATAAATAATAATAATAATAATCCCCACACACTGCCCACCCTCCCCATCAGGCCATGATGGGGGACATGACCTGATCAGAAGGGGCGAGGCTGGGAGAAGGGGGGGCTTGCCTCCCTTAACCCTACCTTCACCAGCTTCCCATGAGTGCTAGATTTCACAGGCATGGCCACAATTTCCTTACATTAGGGGTTGGGAAACTCCAACCTATGAGCCACATGTGGTTCATCAGGGTTAGCCAGTGATGGGCCACCAGATGCTTTGTTTACCTGAGCATCCACAGCTCTCAGTGGCCACAGTTCACTTTTTGTGGACAATGGGATCTGCGGGAAGCAGTAGCCTGGCTTCCCAATCCAATCCAAAAAATTACGTATCCATTCCAGAAAAATGAAAACTAGTATTGCCTCATGTAAAGTTCTAAAATACTAAACATCAGAATCAATGCCTTGAAAGTATCCTTTATTTTGTTCTTTGAAACAGTTAACATACATAGGGCAAGAACAATTTTGTCATATTTGGAAATCTGTGTACAGGGAGAGGGGGGTTCTATTAAGTATGGATAAATAAGCTTTGCATTTTAGCAAAGGTAGAGATCAAAATGGACTAAGAGTGGCAAATGAAATAGCTTTTGCAATACTAGCTCAGAGAATTCTGATACTGAGAACTGGAGAAATATATGAAAAAATGCTAACTGAATATCAGAAGGTCTGAAAGAGTTAAGCCTCTTTCTTTGAACTCATATTCTACTAAAACTGATTCACTAGACTTGAAGTAGTAGGGAACTGAGACATGCTATTCTGTCTGGAATGAACAGTAGTTCTTCACTTCACATATTGCTTGTGAAAAGACAATTTACACAAGTTGAGGATCTGACCCCAGGGCAATCCCCAAGACAAATCAAATCTCTGCTCCAAAGTATGGAGCTCCTAGAGCATCTCTATGAAATGGCTGTAATGATTTTTTTTAACACAACGAAAAATACGTTGTTCTCACTATAATCTCATTCTTGGAAGTGGCTGAACCATTTTTGCTTAAACTTTGAAAAAAATTGCCTGAGGGAGACACAAAACATACAAATTTCAGCCCAAATAATTAAAATTTATCAAAATTATAAGCAATTGAAAACAGGATCTTATAATATGTGTCATACTATATATATTTTTGTTAGTCTCAAAGGTGCCACAGAGCTACTCATTCTTTCCCCCTGTAATCCTTTCATTTTAAGAATAAATGTGTCTGCTTAGAAAAAAGCTATGTGGTATAATATAAATTTGTGCAATCATGCTATGTGATATCATATAGCCTTTGAGGAGAAAGCAAAGCAGGCCCACTATAGCACTCTTACTTCCTGGGGAACTCACAATTCAGGCAGGGAAACTGTGCATTTTGGAAAAACCTTGGTCAGGAGGGAGAAAGAGATTAATAGCTAAGGAACCAGAAGCCTAAAAGTGGGTGTCCCTGCTGGACTACAAAGGAAGAATACAGATATAGTTGTTCTACCCTAAACATACAACCATCTATTTTAACTAGGAATGTGTTATTTCCTCTCATTTTGTCACTACAATGCTGCTAAAGGAATGATCAAAACGAAAGTCAACAGTACAACATCTTGACAATTTTAAAATTCTGAAAAAGATTTTCATGAGAAAGAGGGCTTGTTTTTGTTGAATTTCCCCCCTCCCTAGAAAAGAAAAGAAAAGTTGACCAGCTCTGGGCCAGCCACAATACTTGGTAGGGAAGTATGCATTTTTAAATTTAAAAAAAATGGGAGCAGAAACATTGTGAGTAAGACTTGGTAAATCTGCTTCTCAAAATTAGCTTTTTATCTGAGTCTGGATCTGTCAGTAGCACACATTATTTCTGGTGTTTTTAAAATATAGTTTTCCACGCTTTTCTAAATTGATCTAGTTATTTATTCAGACTTATGACATAGTTTAGAGCAGAGTCAGGGAACCTCTGCTACCATGACTGCATCCTATTCATCAGGGTGGGCCATGCCACCCCTTCCTGTAGTTCCCATTTGTTGGAAATAGTGAATTGTCGCCACTGGGAGCTGTGGGGCTCTGTGTTTCTGAATGCTTAGATAAACAAACTATCTGGCAGTCCATCAGTGGCTAACCCTTATGAACCATGCTTGGCCCATGTGCCACAGGTTCCACACCCCTGTTCTAGCAAATTGGTCAGAGGATAGAATGCCATGTACAGTCTCAAACTACCAAATCATGGGTTGATGGGTGTAGTCTAGTTTTTGCCAAAGGGAGGTTTGCTAGGATACAAAGTCCACAAAAGAAATGATATAAGAAAGATTAAAATTAAGTAAAAAAGGGAATGTCAAAGAGTTCTTGCTCCAAAATAGCGGATTTGTTCAAAAGTCTTGCTCTATGCTAATTAGGAATGCTTGAAAAAGTCCTAAGAAATAGCCACATTTCATATCAATGGCAGCAGACTGTAATATATAACTTCTTAAAAGTAAAAACATATTATTAGGTCATTTTCAAAATCCTCCTAAGAAACAAGATATTATCTCTCCTTTCAGACAGCTGAACAAAATAAACATTTTTTTTCTAAATATTGCTTCTGTGCAGAACTATTATTTGGTCTTTCTCCTTTTGGTCTAGATAAAAGTGATTAAATTAAACAAAAAGGATATTAAATGCTTAATGAATCCTTTTCATTTTTCTCTGTTAGAACCATTATAGTTTAAGGGGGAAAATTCTACATGCAGACAACGCAAAGGAAACTCAGATAAAAATATCTGGTAAACCATAATAAACAATTAAACATGCAAACTTACAATCTATACATATGAGGATACAATCGTGAGAATAATCTTTTAAATTCAAAAAAATGGAACATGTCAAAGTTATGAGGACATCTTGTGGTAAACACACATAATGTATATTTCATAAAAATCTCTTCACGAGCTACTGGAAAATTCTGTTTTGTGATTAATTCTACAAGAATTGGGTATTTTGATTTGATAACATACAGGAATATGCTGAATAACTTAAGAACAAGTATGATTCTATTTTTAATATATTTGTAGTCTTAAAGACATTAATTCTATATTTTTTAAAAGGGAGGGTTTTTTTTTACAAAATAGCTGCATCGTGTTTGATGCTTAATTCATAGCTATTAATGATTTGATACATTCACAGAATGTTTCAATAAACAGCATTTTTTAAAATGAATTTTGCATCACTTTCTCCAACCTTAGTACATAGTCCCTATAAGGGTCATTGTCAGTAGGAAGCCACACTGACTGACTGCGAGCCGTTGAAGTTCAGGGCTTCAGGTCTGACTGCAGGTTAAACCCCAGTGATAGAGATCATGCCCTTGTTCAGGGGCATGGCAGCAAATCAACCATTAGGCAGTACTCTGTGCTAGAGTGTAGGACTCCAAGCCCTGGTTCAGGGTGGGGTGACAAACAAATAGTTAAACAGTGCATTTATAGTTCGAGCAACAGATTAAGGCTTAGGCCTGACTGTAGGCTGAACCACAGTTTTAGAAGGCCAGACCCAGTGAAAGGGCGGGCCATGAATCTATTAATAAGCAGTCCAAAACCACTTAAGTGGACCTGTCATGCCGCGACCCCGGGGTGAGAGTGCAGCCCCTTTAATTACCACGAAAACATCAGCAAAGTTACGTCCCCTCTTCCTGAAGTCCTCTCTTGCACTCGGGTCTTCGAGGGCCGAAGACATGGCCTTATGACTCCCAGCGCTCTCCATTAAGTCCCGCTACGAGCAGCTGTATGGCCCAATTGGCCAACACCCCATCTGGGGCTTTACCCTGGCATTAACACGACCAGACCACAATTTAGCCTGTCTCTATAAATCACGATGGACCTTCCTCTGGCCGCTAACGCTGGAGTAAATCGAAGTCCATTCACCCAGTAAAGGAAGGGGGTAGAAGGACCCAGACCAGCCCTCACTCACGAGTCCCAGCCCAGGGCCCTAAGGGCAGGGTCACTTGAGTCCCTGTCCAGCTGGTGGGGGGGGGTTCTCCCGAAACTCACGAGCCCATGGGCAATATAGACACCCTGCCCTGGGCCACTTCCTACCCCCATCTCGTCTTGCAACCGATGGACCCGACACCTTCCGCTTGTTCCTACCGGGTGAGGTCTCAGCCATTGGGGCCATGGGTCTTAGGAGTCTCTCTTCCTGGCCGCCTGTGGAACAGCTCATCCTACTCCGGGGCCTGGCGCCTTCTCCCGCTGCCCAAGTACCTCTCCTCTGCAGCACATCCAGCCCTCTATCCTTCCACTGATGAGGGTTTTAAATGTCCCACCCACCTGGTGCACCAGATGCTGAACGCTGGGCAGACATTACCCTGCGCTTCATCCCCCCCCAATGTTGGGCATTGCGCAGATGCCGTCCCGAGTCCTGCCTCCTTTGCCGAGCGGGGACGCACCACCTCTCAGCTGTTTCACAGCAGCAAAACTGGAGGTGCCAGAGCCCTGCCCCCCTTATCAAGTGGAGACACGCCACCTCTCAGCTGTTCTGCGGCGACGGAGTAGGTGGTACAAGAGAGGTGTGGCAGCCCTCTTTCCCCATATAAAGCCAGGGTTGGGGTCGCCCGAGTGTGGGGCTTAGCTGCCCTGTCACAAGACCACAGAGTTCAAAGCCCAGGCCTGTCTGCAGGCTGAGCCAGGTGTAGGAGTTTCTTTCCCTACAGGGGGAACTTGCCACCTAAGGGAAGGAGTGGAAGGGGGGACGCAGGCCCACCCGCTCCACTGCATCCCAGCCCAGGGACCTAGCAGTGGCAGCACCGGGACCACTGGGCCAGCAGGGCTCAAAGTCATAATGGGCCATCCAGGTCGGTGGGTCAGAGAGGGTCCAAACCACAATGCGCTGCCCAGCTGACCTCCATTTCTTTAGCGGCCCCAGGGTCGCTGTCCCTGGGTCACTTCCCTTTTCCCCCTGGGAATTTACCTGACTCAGCTGATGCTCCTCTGTGTCGGCTGGGGATGGAGGCACTGGTAGCATGTCTATAGGCTTGGGGTCTTTCATGGGTAAGGGTCCAGGCAGTCCAGCCCACTCGGCTGTGCCTAGCAAGGGTCCTGGGGGTCTGGGTAAATCTGTGGGCCCTGGCAGTGGCTTCCGCAGCCTTGTCCAATGATCCAGGTCTGCCAGCGGCCATGGCAGTCAAGGCCAGTACTCAGGGCCCGGCAGTGGCCCAGACAGCCCATCCCAATCCTCCATCTGGGGGCAGCGTAGTAGGACCTTCCTCTGCTGAGGCTGGAGAAGAGCCTCTGCCCTCTTCAACAGCTGAGTTCTAACTAAGCTTGGAGTTCCTCTTATTATATGCCTAGCCCTGACTTCCTGTTTCCTGTGGGCAAGGCAGGGTGGTTCTGGCACTGCCCACCAAGGGGTTTTTGTGGGAGTTTCTGCCTCTGGGTCAGCTGGAGGCCATGCTGACTCATACAGTCCCCCTCTCCCAGGGGATCAAAACAAAACTAAACTAAACAAAAAACTTTTTTGCAATTTGTCTTTTAAGGATAGTTATAAACCTTTAGTTTCAGTAAGAAACAAACTTGTGATTAATGTATTGTCTATTTTATCCTAAACTAATATATCAATTAAGGCACTTACTTGCAATGCATTTTTAAAAGTAGCACAAAAGATAACATTTTATCATGACTGTTCTTGTGCTTAATTCAAATTGCTGTGGCACTTAATTTCAGAATGGTAGAAATGTAGAGTTGTTGGTTTTTTATTTTTTTCATCTCATTGTAAACATTTTACTGAAGTAAACATTGATTAATTAATATCTCCTAATTTTACATTTATCAGTCTCTTAGTTCATTGAATGAGGTTTGGCCACAGCCACACAGCTGAAGTAAAATCAAAATGTGTGTCTGAGAGAAAAATATGGTCCATCATTTTTATATGAAATCTTATATTGTGCATGAGTGTCTTTCTTTCTGCCATTTAATACATAGTTTTGCCATCAGAAATTTAAACAGTTTAAAGTCTTAGATTTATTCAGGAGACAGTGTGTTGAAGAGCAGTGGGCCGGAAGACGACTCCTGGTTCTATTTCTGGCTGTGCTGCTGTCTGATATCAGTGTGTGACCTTGGGCAAATCATTCAACCTGCCCTTGAATGAGATTTCCAAGCTGTTGATCAGGATTCTGGGTAAATCAAGTCAAGTCACTGGAGATGTCTTTTCTTAGAATAATTTTAATTATACAATTTGACTAATCCTTGAACCATGTCTATTAATATAACATCCAAGTACAACCAGGGGAAATCGGGAGTAGGAGTAGTAATGATTTTTTCATCTATATTTGGCATTGGTGTGTCTGCTAATGGAATAGTGTGTCCACTTCTTAGGTGCACAATTCAAGAAAAATGTTGATTAATTGGAGAGTTTCAGGGAACAACTATGAGAATGATGAAAGGTTTAAAAGAATGCCCTATAATGAAGCCTCATGGGCTCAATCTATTTTATTTAACAAAAAGGAGGTTAACAGGTGACTTATTGCAGTCTCTATAAGTATCCATATAGGGAGCAACTTTTAATAATGGACTACTCTACCTATCAGAGAAAGTTATAACATGATCCAATAGCTGAAGCTGAAGCTAGGCAAATTCAGATAGGAAAAATAGCCTAAGTATTTTAATGTGAGACTAATTAGCCACTGGAAAAACTCGTTGGGTTGGTGCTATTGGATTCTCTATTTTAAACATTGAAATTGGAAGTTTTAGTAAAAGATGTGTTCCAGGAATTATTCTGGAGAAGTTCTATGCTGTTTTTTAAAGCACTTCACCCTAGATGATCACAATGGCATTGGAATCCATTAATCTATTAATTTTAAATTTTCATATTTTAAATGGATATTAGTTTGCTTCTCATAAATATGGGTCACAACATTTATTAAACTTGAATTGTACCAAATTGCAAAAGTTTTCTGATCAAGAAAATTATCTCATCACAGTAGCAGCATCAAATACCAACTCTGTGGTTTTTCAAACATATTGTTGTTTCAACTTTCCATGGAAAAAAGAAAACATTATTCATTATTATGAAGCCAAAGAAGCATTAGTGGATAAACAATATAGGAGTCTTAAGTCCCATTTCAGAAGTAATTCAGGCACTTAGTTTTGCATTTAACATGCATCTGTATATAAACAAATGAGGAGAAGAAAAGAGAAGTGCATTTTTTTCTGTAAAATGGAGAACAGTTGATACAAAGCGTTGGTTATTTTTTTTATTTTTTCTTCAGCTGCCCTCGTGTTGAAAACATACGGATGTGAAATCAATAGATGAACAGACACATGTATAAGGAAAGAATGAAGTTTCATTAATTCTGAGCTACTTTGAAGATAGATAGATAGATCGATCGATCTATCGGTTGATCGATCTAAAGGAAAGTTCTTAGGAAACACTTAAAGAAGGCTATACCTCAGACCAATTACTGAGCTAGGCTGATTTATAGTGATAATCTTGCCCTCTGTATTTACACACTTGTCTAAAAATGTACATGAAGGAAAAGTTTATAATTCTCTTTTCTATTGGCAATTTTGGCCAGAGATGGTGACAACCCTAATGTTATTAAGAAAGGTAGGCTTTGGATAATTGTGATAATCGCTTCTTTATAGGACTTAGAGCAACATTATTTTTGTAACCAGACAAATGGTTACAACTAAAGAGGCAACTGGAACATATCCACAAACAGTCTGGAGATTCATACAGAGGAAGTCATGACGTAATAACATCCCATATTTTGACAAGAAAGGTGTACAATTTAAGCTTTTATCACATCTATAATAAAAAACTACCATCAAGTTTTGCAAAAAGGTAATTCTATCAAAATGATAATTATTAGGAAATAGATGTTAAACCATGGGGCTATGTCTAGACTGCAGGCTTATTTTGGAAGAAGCTTTTCCAGAAAAACTTCTTCCAAAAGAGAGTGTCCACACTGCAAAAGTGCATCAAAAAAGTGATCTGCATTTTCGAAAGATAGCATCCACAATGAATGGATGCCATCTCACATTTAAGCTGTGATTACTATGGAGTTCTTTCGGAAAAAGGCTTCTTCCTCGTAGAATGAGGATTGCCATTGTCGGAAAAACCCCTCTGTTCTTTAGATTTTCTTTCAAAAGAACTTGATTTCAGTGTGGACATAACTATTATCAGCCTCTTGTAACTATTTAGTCTTTAAGGTGCTACTAGACCATTCGTTGTTTTTTTAAGTCTGTCCTGTTAATTGAAGTTTTTAAGGAAAAACAGCCGTTTTTCAGAAAAAAACTCTGTAGTGTAGATATACCCTGAGTTAAGCAGAAATAGATTTAAGAACATGAAATTTCTCACGGCTATTACTGTAAAAATCGTTATTGACAGTATCTTGTGGAAAACAACGTATTTTGGCTTAACTCTCATTCTAACAAACCACAAAAGTTGAGTGTGTGTGGAACATAGTTTGTATTGTGGGTGCATAGGAAATATTGATTATAAAGGTAACTATATTTGATTGGGAAAACTTAAAAAACAACAAATAGTCTAGTAGCACCCTAAAGACTAACAACACATGTAGATGGTATCATGAGCTTTCGTGGGCACAACCCACTTCTTCAGATGACCAGAGTGTTGGAAGTCCAAAACCAAGAATAAATAAGGGAAGGAGGGAGGGGTGGAGAAGGAAAAAAAATGGAGGGGAGGAAGAAAAAAGAGACAGTGAGTAGATAAGTTTCAGGGGGATAGCCGAGTTAATCTGTAATAGGATAGACTTAAAAAAAACAACAAATAGTCTAGTAACACCTTAAAGACTAAATAGTTACAAGAGGCTGATAAGAACCATTAGTTTGCACATGCTAGGCTCTGGGTTAAACTGTTATGATACTTTGTTATACTGGAAATGTAGAGCAAACAGAATAGACAAGCTCTTGTCAACAAGATTTCCAGTTGCCAGGGACTGGAAGGAACTATGACATCACTAATCCCAGATTGCAATATGGGATAAATATATTTTCTATAAAAGTCCCTTGAAGCTTCTATAATGCTGACAAATGTTGGTGGGCAGACCAGGTACCCTGAGGCTATTACCTTTCTCTAACATGATGTCATTTCTTTAGTCAGACCAACCTAATAAACCAGATTTGATTTTGACCAGCTGATGTCTCAATCCATAATAAAAATTAAACTGTTAAATTGGGCCTCCGTAAACTGCTTCTAATTTCATATTTCATTAATGGTTGATGTATTTATTCTTATTTCAATAAGCCATTCTTCCCATCAGATGTGGACAAATGTATGTTCAGAACATTCATAACTGAACTTGTAGCTAAAGCTATTAAAAGCTATCTGCCTTGGGTAGATTTTGTTATCCGCTCAATGTGCTGCTATGATTAATTCTTCATAATGGTTGAGCTTCCCAGATAACATCTTTCAGCAAAAGACCCGTGGCCCAAGCCTTGAGAATAAGTTAAAACTGCAGAATCATTTCTCCTTTGAATTCCTCCTGTTGTTTTTATCAAATAAATCATTCATATATTCCAAGAGCAGAAGGAACCATTTATTCTGACTTCCTGTATATCACAGGCCATAAAAGTTATCCAAAATAAGTCCTAGTGCATATATTTCACAAAACAAACAAACAAAATATGCAGTCTTGATTTAAAAGAGGCCTGTTATAGAAAACCCACCACAACCATTGGCAATCTGATTTACAAAGAGAGAGAGTCTTGCTTTGATATTCACACTTGATCTTTAGGCATCTTATTAGGAATTACTCTATAGAAATATAAAGAGGAAGGGAAGAAGAGATCTACTTTGAGGCTTTGTCTACACTGCGAATTTTTGTGGCAGAAAATATGCTAATGAGGGACTCATTAGCATGAGTAATGATGTCAGCATATTTTCTGCCATTTCTTTTTGTGCAAGGGATTTTTGTGCAAAAAGAAGCAGTGTGGACTTTTCCTTTTAGTGCAAAAAACCCATTTTGCACAAGATCCTTATGTCTGTCTTTTTCTTGCAGGTTCAGTCCTGTCAGCGAGCACCCCTAGCGGCTACAGGGGGGCTCGCAACAATGACCTTGCCCACTCGTGGTGAGATACAGTCCAATTGGCGGTCGAGGTCCAGGGTTCCCCCCTTGCCCCAGGTTCTTCCACGCCACCACAAGCTAGCCTCCTGTTGCAGGATCTAGCCTTGGTTCCACTCAGAGCTGGCCCAGGTGCTGATGCTCCCAGCCAGCCCAGAGTTCCGGACAGGTTGAGCTCCAGGAAGGAATTAACTGACCTTCACTCAGCAGCTTCTTGTATACCAGGCTGCCGAACCCTGATTGGCTGCAGGGCCTGCTGCCCTTCTGCCCTGCTTGGAGGCCCTCTCCACTGTCCCCGCTGCTGGCCAGGGTGCTGAACGGCCTCCAGTGGAAGATGGGTTCTGTCTGCCCCATCACAGGCAGAAAATATGCTAATGACATCACGACGCATGCTAATGAGTCCCCCATTAGCATATTTTCTGCCACAAAAACTCACAGTGTAGACAAAGCCTCAAGATCCTCTTTTGTCTTTTCTCTTACTGTGATTCATTTTTCTTCCCCTAGGCTATATCTAGACTATAGGCTTTTTTTGGAAGAAATCTTCCAGAAAAACTTCTTCCAAAAGACAGCGTCCACACTGCAAAAGTGAATTGAAAAAGCAATCTTCTTTTTCAAAAGAGAGCTTCCAGACTGAATGGACGCTCTCTCGCATGTAAGCTGTGATTGCTATGAACGGAATGGACATCAGGGCACCTGTGCTTTTTCCTCTTACCTCTTCTTCCGAAAGAACTTCCTCTTCCCCGTACACACACACCTTTTTGTGAAAGAGCTCTTTCACAAAAAGGCTTCTTCCTGGTAGAATGAGGATTACCAATGCTGGAAAAAACCCTCTGTTCTTTTGATTTTATTGCGGCAGAACACAATTGCAGTGTGGACGTTCCTCAAGTTTAGTCGGAAAAATGGCCATTTTTCTGACAAAACTCTGTAGCGTAGATATACCTCTATATAGCTAGAGTGAAGTATAAGTGGTAAGTTCCTTAGCAAATTATAATCATGCAGCATAAGTAAAATTAGACAAAAAGGTTACATTTAACCAGAATGGATATTCACATTGCTAACCCTACGTAATAGGATACATCGATGATGACTTGATTTTCAGTCTGGGTTTATTTAAGGTTCTCATTAATCTGAATAATTATACAAAACCTAAAGTATCCATTATTTATGCCATGGTAATCAGATACCCACTTCATAACTCACCATGTTTTTGCAAAATATTTCAAACGCAAAAAATACAGGCACCAATTAAACCATTTAAAAATTCCTGATATGAACAATATGTGCTGGAATAGTCTGATTCAAGAAAAATTTTATTAGATTTAGTTTGGGATGGCTGCATTATTCATGAATGATATTCTCAGGTCATCTCAGAAAAGAACTAAGAAAATCTTTGTACTTCATAATCCTCGTATTAATTCTTTGTGTTATTGTCCCCTTCTTACAGATGAGAGGTACAGTGAGGATTGGGAGTTTGCCCAGTGATACAGAGTTATAACACACCTGAGACTAGAATAGAGATCTCTTGATTCCTAGTCCAGTGTTTAACTACAAGGGAATCTGTCTAATCTACAATGGATACTACAGAGAAACTATTTCAGAGAGAGACACAAGCCTTTAGTGTTGGAGCCAGTGCAGCATAGACTGTCAAGAAATCTCATGATATGTCTGCAGCTGGACACACTAACTTATCCCCCACCCAAGCATACACTGCCATGCTAACTTCTATCCTCTACTCCCACACACAAGCATACTGACATGTTTTCCACTGGTTTCTCTGGGCAAATTTCCCCAAGAGGGAGCAAAAAGCCATAGATGGAGTGATAGCAGAAGTTTTCCTTCTGATTCTGACCCCTCTCCAAATAGGAAAAATTCTGGAGCAATGGGGACATGTTCCAAGAGGAAGTTTTGGCTTAGATGCTAGCAGGTAGCTAGACCATTGCTACCATAGTATCAGTGGCTAACATTGCATTAGTAACAAAAAGCAGAAGAAGGGCATGCAGCCAATTAGGTTATGATCCTGTTGTGCAAGCAGGCTTCCTAGAGAAAACATTGGTGGATGAGGCTAAAATGCAGGAATGACAGATACTGCCAGTGCAGCCATCTTGATACAGAAGAGGCTGATGCGAGGGCCAAGTTTGTCTATTCAAAGTAGAGGAGTAGCAAAAGTTGGGACCAGAGACTATGTCAAGAAAAAGGCCTTAAATGTCTAAGGCTTTCCAAATAAATTAATCTAACATAAAGCCTTTAGAAGTCAGAAAGTGTTCCCTTAATAACATGGCTTTCTTATACTGCATTTGGAATGCCTGGCAGTAACAATATGCAATGACTTGATATGGGAGAAAACTTGTTCATCTTGGCCTCTGAGGATAGAACAAGAAGCAAGGGGCTTAAGCTGCAGCAAGGGAGGTTTAGGTTGGACGTTAGGAAAAAGTTCCTAACTGTCAGGATGGTTAAATAGGATAGATAAATGTCTATCAGAGATGGTCTAGAAAGTACTTGGTCCTGCCGTGAGGGCAGGGGACTGGACTCGATGACTTCTCGAGATCCCTTCCAGTCCTAGTATTCTGTGATTCTATGATTCTATGTGGCATCATTTGTATGGCAGACTAGAAACCATTATTCAAGAGGATCATTCACAGAGGTTGACCAGGGGAGCAATGCCATTCCTTTCACGCAGCTAGGAGGCTGCAGGAGCAGAAACTCTGGAGGAAGATTGGAAGCAATGTAAGTGTATCCAGGAACCAGAGCAGGTTCTGTAGTATTTGGGTGAAAGACGAGGGAGTCAGAGTATGGGGTTCTATCATCTTCTCATAGTACTGTAGAATACTCCTGAGATTTCCACTAGTTGGTAACAATGGAGGAAAACTCATGGAAAAGAGAGGCTGGAGAGCAGGAAATGTGTGTAATTATTTCTTTATTCTTCAGTGAATCATATCCACTTGCATACAAAAGAGTGTGTGTCTTCCCTGCAGGAAGTAGTTAACTGTGGTGTCTTACAGAATTCTTAGCCGGCTAGGTATCTTCAGAGTATGTAAGTGTGGCTTGTGAAAAGTAAGCACAATGTAGTAGTTAATTACCGAAGAACTTTGGTATTATTCAAACAGCACATGCCACATACAGGAAGCATGCCTGACCAATGATGAGTATTGTTACTGAAAGCCAACAAATAATGGACATCCCTGCCAGACTGCTTCATGTGACAGGTCTGGTTTCAAGATGACAATAAGTCATATCTGATATACAATAGAAATGGGATGGAAATAGTGGTACAAGAGACCATACATTTAAAAAATGAAGTAAATCCTATTGCTTTAAAGATATATTCAGTTTATTTCAATCTAACATGTCTGGCAGTAGCCAGGGACAACTTTCTTGCTAATCAGAATTGAGTTTCCTAGATTCTTTAGACTGACTAAGGAGAGGTTAGATCAAGGTCATTCAACATGCTGGGTTTTGCGAAAGAAAACTTGGAAATGCATCCAGAGAGATGTGAAGGGAACAATAGCCAGGGTACATAGACAGACGATAGTACACTTCTCTGTAGATGGTGCACATGACCAGAAAAATGTGGAATGCAGAAAAAATTACCATAAAGGACCATATTTTAAAAATCCATGTAGCTCACATACCAGCTACATGCACCAAACATACAAATCACAGGTAAAAGTTAGTGGCAACTCTTTGATCAAGCAAGAATTGTGTTTGCAGGCATAATTTGCATATGTGGACTTTTTATAGATGGGCCAAAATAAGACATCCTGTACTTTATTTATTTTCTATAATTATGGAGTGGTTCTTTTATCTACATTTATCACAAACAGCTTTCTAGCATGATGCTTAGTGAAACTAAAATAACAAAATACATTTGTTATCATTAGTGATGTTGTAAGAGGGACTGAGATTACCAGTGGCATTGCTTGATGCTTAGGCTGCTGGACTTCCCTTTCCTTTCACCTCTGGAGCCTTTTACTGGCAACCAATTAAAAACTGTGATGGCCCACCTGTTGGTAGTCAGTGACTTAGCCCTGCTCCAACTGGGTTACCAGTTTGCTCCTTTCTGCAGTAACAGAGTCCAAAGAGATTCAAAGTCACACATACTGATAATAGGGAAGCCTTAAGTCCCTGTGAGCAGCTTGGCCTGGCCTCAAAATTTTCAACTTACTTTTCATTACTTTTGAGGTGTGTGAGTCTCTGTGTGTGTGAAAATAAGAGATTTTGTCCTCTCTGTAAGAAAGGTCATAAGTAGGGGAGTTTATGATAGCAAATTAGGAGGACTTGCAAAACATCTTATCAG
Organism: Pelochelys cantorii; assembly: GCA_032595735.1. Taxonomy (NCBI): domain Eukaryota; kingdom Metazoa; phylum Chordata; order Testudines; family Trionychidae; genus Pelochelys; species Pelochelys cantorii. Next base: position 94,087,968 of record CM064326.1, read on the forward strand.
TATTGTGTTAATAATTTACAGTTATGCTTTTTATCAATGTTTTATTTTTGTCATGCCAAAGTATTGTTAATTTTACAATCTTCAGATAAATATGATACTTTTTCACAGGCTATATTTTAAAAAAGCTATTGGTTATATTACATTTTTCCCTTTCTATATTCCTCTTGGCTGTATAAAGAAGACAGAAGATAATAACCAAATCTCACCTTCTTAAATACATTCTAATCAGGAGGATTTAAGTTCTTTTTAAAGCCAACTAATATTGTCCAGTGTTAGTTCCACATAAAATTATTGTCAATATTTCCTTTCTTTTAGTTTTACTTTAAAGCAGTGTAGTGGAACCTCCAGCCCACTGGCCACACACAATTCAACAGGGTGGGGTCCAGACAGTTTATTTACCGGAGCATCCACAGGCACAACCACTCGCAGCTGCCAATGGCCATAACTCACCATTTCCAGCAAATGGGAGCTGCAGGAAATGGTGGCCTGGTGTGTGCCACTTTCTGCAGCACCCATTGGCCAGGAAGCGCAAACAGCAGCCTTTGGGATCTGTAAACAGCCATGCTTGTCGATGCTCATGTAAACAAACAGGCAGGTGACCTGAAAATAGTTAACCCTGATGAACAGTGTGTGGCTGACACAGTGGAAATTCCCTACCCCTGCTTTAAAGTATGCAAAAACAATTCTATTTCCACTTCCAGAACCAGAAGTTTCTAAAAAAAATCCTTTTATATTTTTTAAGGCAAAATTCTGACCTTATGATTAAAATGGTTTTTGCTCAGGGGAAACTGGCCCTTTCTGAAAAAAAAATCAAAAACAAAAACAATTAAGGTGCATCCTTTGCAGAGTTTTCCACTGACCAGGCTATGAAATATTAGGGGGATTATTAGCCTGCCCAGGGAATGAACATAGTATTCCATCCCAGGACACATGGATTTAGGTTTTCTCAGCACAAAATTCAGGATCCTTATCATTCATTCTTTCTTTCATTGAAAGCAGAACTTTTGCAATTGCTAAACATCTCCTACCCCCGGCTGTGCACCCACCCACTCTGCCCTAACTTCTGCATCTCACATGCCCTGCCCAGACCCCCATCACTGAAACAAGGTATAGACATTTTCCTTTTAATTAAAACAAAATTACTGCAGTTAAGGACCCGAGCAATGCCAGGTACATTTGCTCATATTACATAAACAAAAAGGTTTTCAGACAATGAAATATTATTGTCAGGCAAAAGCTTTAATTTTCAGTAGCAGGAATCCACGTGTGGGCAATACTTGAAGGATCAAGATGGTGATGGCCTGTTCCTCAGAAAGATACCTGTGTCAAAAAAAGATAACACTACATATGCCTTTTTTTTCTGTCATGGTAAAAACCATAATACATTCAATTAAGCGAGATTGTGTTTTTACGTTTAGTTTTAATTTAATTCCCTGACTTGTTCTGATAATCAAGACAGTCAGACTGTTATGAGAATATGAAGAAAACAATCATATATTGCCAACTGCCCTAGTGAAAACCAGTTGGAGCTCAGAGCATTGAAAACTCATCAAGGATCATTTTGTGTTGTTTCCTCATATTCCTCTTTTGTGGGGTAGATCTATTTGCCTATAGAAGCATCTAGAAATTTTGCAGAGTCCCCCATCCATGTAGAAAAGATATGCCTCTGCTGCAGGTATAGTCCCTGACAACCTCCCCTATGCTATCCTTTACTTCCTGGGCACAGCTGTCCAGAGAGAAAGAGAGAGAAAAGAGAGAGGGTATGTCTACACTACAAAGTTAATTCGAAATAACAGTTGTTATTTCGAATTAACTTCAATAGCATCTACACATGTAAACCGCTATTTCGATTTTAAATCGAAATAGCGGAGCGCTTATTTTGAATTTGGTAAACCTCATTCTACGAGGAGTAACGCCAAATTTTAAATAGCTATTTTGAATTAAGTGCTGTGTAGATACTTAATTCGAAATAGGGGTCCTCCAGCTCTTCCCAGGGAGCCCTGGTGGCCACTCTGGGCACAACCAGGAAAACTCGTCTGCTCCCCCCCCCCAATCCCGGAGCCCTTAAAGGGGCAGACTCTGCCCACAGTGCCTGTGCCAGTTGCAAGCCTGCCAGCACACAGCCAGCAGACCGTGCACCTGGCACAGGATGAGCCAGCAACCCGCTGCCACCCAGCCCTCCACCGCTCCCCAGAACCAGGCTGGCGGCTCCCAGGAGCCTGCCGGGTCCGCAAAAGGCGGGCGCCTTCCTGGTCTAGTGCGGAGATCGTGGGCCTCATTGAGGTTTGGGGGGAGGCCTCCAATACACACGATCTCCACACGAGGCACAAGAATGAGGCCGTCTACATCCACATGGCTGCCAGCCTGGCCACCAGAGGCCACATGCTCAGCCAGGAGCAGGTGCAGAGCAAAATAAAAAAGCTGCAGCAGGCCTATGCCAGGGCCTCCCAACCAGGGGCTGACCTGGAGGCCTGCCCGCAGTATGAGGCCCCTGACCACATCCTGGGGGGTCAGACGGTCCGTGCCCCCCTGGTGGTCATTGACCCAGGGGCAGAGGGCCCTGTCCCTGGCACAGGGGAAGAGGAGGAAGAGGAGGAGGACGGCAGCCAGGAGCCGCAGGAGCCTGCAGGGAGTGTACCCTGAACCCAGGACCCCCGAGCCATACCAGAGAGCCCGTCAGCAGCCTCATCTGAGGCCGGGGAGGACTCCACATGTTAGTGCCATCACAGTCCCCTTTTGCGGGGAGGGGGGAGAACAAGGAGCCCAGGAACCGTGCGTGTGGGCCTTTCCGACCATGGAGCAGGTGGCAACCTGTGCATCTGCTGTGCCAGCCAGGACATATGGCCCCAGCTGGGTGCCATGCAGGGGCCCTGGCCTGTTCCCCACACGCGTCTATGCGTGAAGGCACATGACAGGCTCCTGACCCCAGGGAGAGACACTGCACACTGCCCTCCCTCCAGACACCCCCTCTACACAGAGGCAGGGCACATCTCCCCCCCCCCCACCACCACACTATAGGCAGCACAGGGGCTGGGGTGCAGTCCTGGTCCAGCTCACACTCCCGGGGATAGCAGGACGTGATGGTGCGGAGACCTGCCGTCCTCACCTTGCAGAGGGGGGCTGGGTTTCACCCACTGTGTCCCCAGGGAGAACTGACCACTTCTCTTGTTTCACCGCAGCTGCAGCACCTGCGAGTGCAGGGCACACCACCCCACCTGGAACATCCACCCGCACTTGGGCCAGCATACGCACCCGCAACCAGGAGGAGTACCAGAGGCAGCAGCTGCGGTTACAGGGAAGGCAGGTCCATAGCCAAGAGCACTGGGTGCAAGAAGACCTGCAGCTGTGGTGGGAGAGCTTGCGGGAGCTGCGGGAGCAAGGCCGTGCCCTCCGCGAGCACCTGCAGACCCTGGTGGACCAATTGCTGCCTCCTGCTGCTCCAGCCCCTGCGGCTGCCCCAGCTATCACTCCTCCTCCCACTCCTGCTCCCCCTCCTGATTCTTCTGCCCCCCCCCATCCCTCCTGCCCCACCCTCCATACCCACTCCCCCCCAGGGACGCTGAGGCCTCCGCACTCGCAGTGCTGCAAGACAGGAGGGCCGGCAAGACCCCCAACCCTGAGCTTCCCCTCCCCCTTCCTCCCCCTTCCAGCTCCCTCCTCTCAGGTTTCCCCCTCCCCTCTCCTGCCCTCATTTCCCCCCTCCCCCCACCCCAGTTATGTTAAATAAAGAGAGTTTTTTGTGGTAACACAGGTGTTTTTATTGTACATCAGGAAGGGGGGTTAGGGAGGGGAAAGGGGAAGGAGGTGGGGGGTGGAATGTAAGGCACAAGGCCCCAGTGGGGCACACCAGGGGGACTTCAGTCCTTGTCCGCCTGGAAGCTCTCCTGCAGGGCTTCCCGGATGTGGACAGTCCCCCCGAAGGGTCTCCCGGCTGGCAGCCATGCAGGGCTGTTCATACTGGCCAGCCAGGCGGTCAGCCTCTGCCATCTAGGCTGGCAGGAAAGCCTCTCCCTTCCTCTCACATAAATTGTGGAGCACACAGCACGCAGCCACCACGTGCGGAATTTTGTGCTGGGAGAGGTTGAGGCAGGTGAGGCGGCATCTAAATCGGACCTTCAGTCGGCCGAAGGCCCCCTCGACCACAATGCGGGCCCTGCTGAGCCTGGTATTGAAGGCCTGCCGGGAGGGGTTGAGGTGTCCCATGTAGGGCTTCATCAGCCAGGGCTGTAGGGGGTAGGCTGCATCCCCCAGCACACACACTGGCATGTCCATGTCCCTGACCCTGATGTGGCGGTCGGGGAAGAAAGTCCCGGCGTGCAGCCTCTGGCACATGGAGGAGTTGCTGTACACCTGCACGTCATGTGCCTTGCCGGACCAACCCACATTAGTGTCCGTGAACTGGCCCCGGTGGTCAGACATGGCCTGCAGGATCACGGAGAAGTACCCCTTCCTGTTGATGTAGAGGGAGGCCTGGTGTTCCAGGGCATGGGTGGGGATGTGCATCCCGTCGATTGCCCCTCCGCAGTTGGGGAAGCCCAGGGCGCCGAACCCCTGGATGACCGCATCCAGGTCAGTGAGGCGGACGACTCTGTGGAGCAGCACCCTGTTGATGGCCTTGACCACCTGCAGAGAGACACACAAAACTGAGGGTCACTGGGGCACCCGGGTGGCTGGGAGTGTTCGTTCCTTACCACTTCCCTGTGCCCCACTCCCAGAAGCAACCCCCACTGCAATCCTGGCCACCGTGTGCAGTCTGTAGCGCGGCTGGGACAGACTGAACCCTCCCGGGGAGGGCACTTATACCACCTCCCCCCTGTTTTCCCTGGGGCAGCCCATATCCTTCTTGCAGCCCCCCCCTCCTGGCCCAGTGGCTGGTGACTGCCGTACCTGCATGAGCACCTCTCCGACGGTGGATTTCCCCATGCCGAACTGGTTGCCGACGGATCGGTAGCTATTCGACGTGGAGAGCTTCCAGAAGGTGATGGCCACCCACTTGTGGAGGGGAATGGCGGGCCTCATGTGTGTGTCCCGTCACCGCAGAGCAGGGGCGAGCCACTCACAGAGCTCCAGGAAGATGTCCTTCTTCATCCTGAAGTTCTGGGTCCACTGTTGGTCTCCCCAGCGCTCCAGGATGATGTGGTTCCACCAGTCGCTGCTGGTGTCCAGATGCCAGATGCGGTGGGGCACGCTGGCGTCCGGCGCCGCTCCTCCACAGCACCCAGGGGGAACAGGGGGAGGGCCAGGGGGCTGGCCTGCAGCAGAAGGTGCCAGGCAGCCTCCAGCAATTGCTGCCAGGCTTGCAGCAAGACATTCAACATGAGCACCAGAATGCCCAGGGGTGGCTCTGGCTCCATGGTACCGAGTGCTGTGGTGTCCCAAATGAGAGCGACCAAAGCAGGCAGAGAGGAAAACGTTTTGCTGTCCCTCAGCGAGGTAGGCATGCAAGCGGGAAAGCTGAGAACCAGCTGTCCAGGGGAGTTCCTTTAAGCACGAGCCTCAGATAGCCTCGGACATCAGCAACACAAAACAACTACTGACCTGATGCCCTGCTGGAACCAGTTTCAGCTGCCCTTAAATGAGATCCAGCATCCAATCAGTGTGGATGCGCTATTTCAAAATAGCAATATTTCAAATTAGATTTTGTGTCTAGATGCGTTATTTCGATGAAGTTAATTCGAAATAGCGCTGTAGTGTAGACATACCCAGAGAGTGTGAGAAAGAAGTTACATTATCTCTTCCACCTAAATTCCATGAAGTCTGGGATCAGTTGGGAACACAAAATGAAAACTTCCTATTCCAGCTTCATGTTGCACATTTCATTTTCAGTTCATTGTATCCTCCACCTGCAAAGATAAATGATTGCAGAAAAAAAGGGGAATAATTTTGCTCAGGTGCTGCATTCCCTTCCCTATGAGAAGACAAGATTGAAACTCAATTTAGGGAGACAGGATTGCCCTTTGATATAGTAATTTAAAACCTATCATTGCTGTTCCCACTTGCCTTATAAATTCAGTAACTTCCTCTCTCTAGTGCTTTTCAACCCAGTAGAAGTAAAGGTAGATACCTGATGACATGGAAGTTCTGAAATTCCATTAGCATTATGTCTGATGTATGAAATTCTTGGTTAAGCATTTAATGATTCCACACAGTAATTCTATCATTCAAAAAATTGGCTGAGGTTATATTCAACATAAAATATAACTTTCTATTTTCACACCTAATTAAGGATAGATTTGATTTCACCATGAAAATGCATTAACATTATGACTTGGGAGCAGAGGTCAAATGTAAATGACCTGGCAATTATGAGCAAGAGTCCAGGAAAGTGTCTGTGTAAGTGCCTGGAAAAATGCGTTGTTGACCTTGATAGGCATATTTTAAATTAATACATAATACATTAAGAAAAAGTGGAAAGATTTATGTTATTTTTTAATTATTTCATAAGTACAGTGGGTAGTCTGAGTCATAAACATTAAACAGGTCAAAATTTTGGAAAAATTAATACATACTAATAGCAGAAAATAGAAAGCCAGAAGCTATATGAAATGTCTAATGTATTATTTGAAATGATAATACCTACAAACATATTAATGCCATACAATGGCCACTGGGAAAATAGCCTTAAGTTGGCAATTACACAGAATGAAACATGTAAATGGGAGGCTAGATATTAATGATCCTCTTGGCAACCTTTCATATTCATACAAAACATTAATTTAGATTTAATTTACCAATGAAATTTTAACTATGTTTATATTTATGAACTCCAAGGACATCTTCCCACCTCATACATTCAGCAATACAAGATTTACTTAGTGTTGCTCGGTCTTTAACTCAAATCATTTTTATATTTCTTCATTTAAATCATTGTTCTGGGGTGGGATTGGGGATGAGGGTTTCAATATGCAGGCTGTCCTAGGAAGAGAGGACAACCCCAGTCCTTTCTCAGACACAGCTGGGAGAGGGATTCGTACCCCCAGCTAGAAGACAGACAAATGGACAAACAGGCAAAGTCTCTGAAATATGTAGTAGATAGCTGTCCCTTTCTCCACCTCTACACTCTGCTGGCTCGATGTGGTTAAATCTGTCCTGGCTACCCTACACTTTTAAGCTCTGTCTACACAGCCCCCATTTTGCGCAAAAAATATGCAAACGAGGCAAAGCATGGAATATTGCCATGCCTCATTTGCATAATTAATGAGTCTCCGTTTTTGCACAAGAGGCTTTTGTGCAAGAGCCGTTCTTCTGCATTTTTTTCAGGAAGAAAGGCTCTTGCTCAAGAGGGGAGTTCTGCTCAAAAAGGAGCCGTGTGGATGACTCCTTTTTGAGCACAAGCCTCTTGCACAAAAATGGAGCCTCATTAATTATGCAAATAAGGCACGGTGATATTCCACGCTTTGCCTCATTTGCATATTTTTTGCGCAAAACGGGGGCAGTGTAGACATAGCCTTACAGATTAGGCCTTGTCTTACACTGGCCTTCGATTTATTGTCTACTGTACACACGATAAATCGATCTCCGAGAGCACTCCCATCAGCACTGGTACTCCACCATGATGAGAAGAGTAACTGGTGTTAGTGGGAGAGCAGCCCACCCCGACATTACCACATGCAAGACATTGTGGTAAGTAGATCACCGGTTCAGGGAACTCTAATGCAGCTTCTATCTGCTCATTCTGGTGCGAGTATGTTTGTTTTACTCACTGAGGGACAAGGGACTCTATCTCCACTATTTTATCTGTTTAAAGCCAGCATGATTTCAGGCTATGACGTAAGCCAATTATCCCTCTTTGGCTATGTCTACACTGGCCGGTTCTTGTGCAAGAATGGCTGTTCTTCCACAGAATGTCCACATTGCCTTCCTACTCTTGCGCAAGAAGATTTACAGTAAAGCGTGGTAAGAGAGGGCTTCTTGTGCAAGAGCTATGCTCTTTTCTAACAAGTGTAAGCTCTCTTGCACAAGAGCTCTTGCGCAAGAGGGCAGTGTGGACATGCGGCAGGAGTTTCTTGCACAAGAAATCTCACGGCTAAAATGGCCATCAGAGCTTTCTTGCACAAGAGAGCGTCCACACTGCCATGGATACTCTTGCGCAAAAGCACATGGCAGTGTGGACGTGTTCTTGTGCAAGAGTTCTTGCCCAGGAACTCTTGTGCAAGATATACTTGAGCAAGAAGCTGCCAGTGTAGACATAGCCTTTGTGTCCTTTATCATAGAAGCATAGAACTGGAAGGAACCTTGAGAGGTCATTAAGTCCAATTCTCTGCACTCACCATCTAGATCATCCCTGATAAGTGTTTGTTTAACCTGCTCTTAAAAATCTCTAATAATGAAGATTCCAAAAACCCTTTAGGCAATTTATTCCAGAATTTAGCCATCATGATGACTGGAAGTTTTTCCTAATAGCCAACATCGATTTATATAAACAGAAGAATACATTTAGTTAGAATAAAGAAAAACAGAATTTGTTCAGATGAATTAGCAACACTTAAAGTATAAGGATCAATCACATATCCAAGAAATTAATATTGTGTATAACAAAATTATAACTGACCCCCCTTATAGTGTATCCAAAAATCTCAGTGCCTTAAATCAGAGTTTAAAAGAACACAAAAAATTGGAGAAGAGACTGAATATCTCTTTCCACACCTACATTTATTGTATGTTTATAACTATGGATCCATGCATTGCTTCTAGGCATATTTACAAAAAGAGTAAAAAGCATAAATCATTATAACAAATAAACAATCTATAACAGATGTGTCTACAATATGAGTATGTCTTGGGTAATCTGGCTCTTCAAGCTGTTATCTTATGTTCAACACTTCTCTCAATGTTTACTGCTAAGTCTCTACTTTTTTAGAGAACACTTTTACTTGACGGCATGTCCTAGACAAAGACATACTTATCCCTGCTTTATCCTTTATTTTAAATGACTTCTTTTATTTTGGGGATGCTCCTAATCTGTACATTTGAAAGGATTAAATTTATACTGGTAAATGTTGTGAATGTTAATTTCACCATACAAACAAAATTAATGAAAAAATACTTCTATTGATAATATTCAAAATTTACACAATAGCAAACTAAAAAATGTTCCTTGAAAAAATATTAGAGTTTGATATAAGGATATTAACTTACTAAATATTGCCATGTGAAGTTGACAATATCATCCTTAATAAGTAATCCCTGACGCACCCTACTATCTAACTCCCTATAATTCCCACAATTGTAACCTTTAAATCAAAAACTGAAAATTGCACAGTCAGTCCATCTCTATTGTCCTCCTGAGGTCCCTCTTGCAACTCAGGAACCGCAGTGGTTCAGCCTGCCAGAGACATTCCTCTGTCCACGAGAGGTTTAGGGTTCTCAGTGGTCTTCCTGCTCATTGTGTCAGTGCCACTCACTCAGTGGCTGGTAGGGGAATCTGGGCCCATCCTCTTCTCCACGTTCCATCCTAAGGACCCTGAGCTCAGTAGTCTGGGCCTGTGCTGCTTCCTACTACTGGTTTTTCTTTTCTTCCTGGACCTACCAGTTCCCAAAGCCTCTTCCCAATGAGTAACAGTAGCCTACAGTTTTCACTCACTTCTCTCTTTCTCCTAGAACCATCTTCCCTTGCCCAGAAGCCTTTTGAGCTTTCACCTCTGAGGTGTTATAGGCCCTTCCTATTCCTGCCCAGTTAAGCTTCCTTAATTAGCTGCCTAATTGATTGATTGGCCTATGTGGCACATTGGCCTGTAAACACCACCATCAAATACTGCAGACAGGTGATTTGCCTACAATACTCTGAAAAATGCATACATTATTTAGGGTCAAAATCATCCATTTATGGGGTAATTAACAGTTCAGCTCAAGCCTTTTTCCTAGGCTTTGCTGACTACCACCTCCAACAGTGAGTCAGCAGATCTTTTTCTAGTGAGAGCAAACTGGGTAGCATGTTTCAAACAAATACTACTAGCTGTTACAATTGCATATCTTGTATCAATTGATTTAGGATATACTGTATGATATTTCAACAGTAATCATACACTGTGATGCAAATACGTTATATTTTCGTTTTACAAATAAAATATTGTCCTACATTGTTCATATCATTGCCCTGAATTCATTGAAACCCCTTAACATCTCCAGTATCTTCAGTTTCACTATATATATATATATAAGAGCGCATTCTACAGCAGTGTACTATATTCCCATTTTCCATTGTGTCCTTTTTACACTACAGACTCATCGAAAATCTAGCTCAGTGTCTATCCCATTTTAAAATATAGTTCTATTTTCCACATGTTCCACATCCTCCTGAGTTACTTCAGTCACCTTTCATGCTTCCTTCGGAACATCTTAGGCTATATCTATACTACCAGGTTATTTTGAAATATGTTATTTCGAAATAATGACTCCCAAAATAAGTATTTTGAAATAAGCTTATTCCTCGTCACAAGCAGGAGCTAAAATTTCAAAACTAGCCAATTAGCCCGTCATAAGACGGGATTTTCAGGTCTCTCCTCCACATCCTATTCCCTTTCTATCTCAGTCTTCTCTCCTGAGCCTCCGGTCTCTCGCTCCATCTCTCTCTCTCTCCCCTCCTCCTACTGCCTCCCCCTCTCTCTCTCTCAGCTCTCCTCCATCTCCTGCCTCTCTCTCCGTCTCTCTTTCTCTTCTCCTCCCCCTCCTGCGTGGGGAGCGTGGAGCCCAAACGGCTGTTTGCACCGCTTGCTCCCATGCAGCAGCCCAGCTGAGCGGCTGCCTATGAGCTCCAGCTGCCCCCTTGCACTGTTTCCCTTCACCGCAGCACTGATCCTGCAGCCTCCCAGTTGTCCTCCACCTCCCCCTCCCCCTCGTTCCCCTGCCCTCCCCCTGGCCTGTTCATGGTCAGGGGGCGGGGCCTGGAGCCGCTGTCATGACAATTTTACTGCCCCGCCCCCCTTTGCCTCCCGCTGTGGTGCTCGGCTGACTTCTGCGCTGCTCAGCCGGGCCGCCACAGGGGAGCAAGCGGCACAAGTAGCCGTTTGGGCTGCCCCGTGGCAGCCCAGCTGAGCAGCACAGAAGTCAGCTAAGCACAATGGCGGGAGGCGAAGGGGGGCGGGGTGGTGACGTACACAGCCGGGTCCCGCCCCCTGGCCATGTACATCACCGCCCCGCCCCCCTTCGCCTCCCACCGTGGCACTTGGCTGACTTCTGCGCCTCTCAGCCGGGCCGCCATGGGGGAGCAAGTGGCGCAAGCATCCATTTGGGGTCTGCGCTCCCCATGCAGCATCCTGCGTCGCTTGCTCCCCACGGCGGCCCGGCTGAGCAGCACAGAAGTCAGCCGAGCGCCACGGCGGGAGGAAACAGTGCCCCCTAGAGGCAACACATAACGCTACAGCATTACAAAGTCATGGACATTGGGTTACTATATATATGATAGCAAGCCCATTGTTTCAAAATAAGAGGTTTGGTAGTGTGGATGCTTGCATCATTATTTCAAAATAAGGGGAGTTATTTCAAAATAACTCCCCAGTGTAGACATGCCCTTAAGGTTACAGCCTGGAGATCTTTCACAATTTTCAAACAGCATAGAATGGTTGGTCTTTTTAATGAACATCTATTGGAAATTTTTAGTACCATTGGGAAAATACACTTCTTGGTATAATCATATTATATTTAAATTGTTTACATTTACACAGACTCTTCTGAAATCAGCCAGCATGATTTAATTTCCCCATTCAATGTTTTTTCACTTAATAATTGATATTTTATCCAGTTTTATTTTATTAACATTTTGATTATCCTAGATACAATTATAGCTTTCACCTCAGATATGCCTGCAAGCCTGAAGAAATTTTAGAGTAATTTTTAACCTTATCAGTGTATAAAGAATAAACACTGAAAATTATATGCAGTCAGGCCTTAGGGCTAGTCAATGTAATTTTAATGAGTTTAATTCTATCATTTACCAATGGCAAACACATTTTGTAGGAAACATCGTAATAGGAGATGCTGAAATACTTGAAATAGTTTGGAGTTGTAATATTTTCAGTATAAAAGGCCTACTTCTGATCTGAGATACGCCACTTTCACATTGGTGTAACTCCGTGGACTTTACTTTCCACTATCACCCTGTGAGATCATATTTTAACATCTAATAATAATAATATTTTGAAAAAAATGGTCCTGGTCCTCCTGCAGCCTAACTCCATTGACTTCACTGAAGTTACTGTCTATTCACAACAGGGAGAGAAGAGAATCTACCTTCCATTCTTCCGCTCATTCAGAGCTAAGACAATAAAAACTCTTGTTTTCTTCTTCACACAATCGATGGTTATAACTAAAGGTCTATGATGCAAATAGTATTACTATATTTGTTGTATGAGAGAACCATGTGCAAACAAATGATGATAATTAGGCATTGAAGTGTCTCTAATAAGAAATAGATATATTTAAATATTCAAGAACAATAAATCTGTTTGATCATTTTTACTTCTTTTTCTATTTTTAAGTTACAAATTATATATATTATTTCTAAATCAAATAGAAATGGAGTGTAAAATTCTATCTAATCTATTCTATCTATTTCTAGTTTAGCTGGGTATTTAAACTAAACACGGCATAATGACATAGGAACTGGTCGTATGACAAAGATGTTTTGGGGAATGAGTAAATCTCCCTCACTTCCTTGAAGTATTAATACACACATTTTAAATTATTGTAATTCTTTTGTGATCATATTCATTTCTGCAGTTATTTTTCGGCCATTAGAATCTGAGTGTCACCGCAGATACTTTTGTGTTTTTTGGATGATTGATTGACTGACTGATTAAAGAATAGAACTTGGATCAATATTTGAATCAGAAATATACTGAAGGTTTTGCTCTCTACTTTACTGGTGTAAATACAGAATAAAATTACACAAATAACTCTGGATTTGCATCTATGCAAATTAGAAGAAAATCTGGCTTTGAAATTAACATTTTTGTCTAGAGGGAGAAATTTCCCCTGTCCTTCTGGATCTTCTCATGGGGTAGGTACTACCAATGTATAAATACTCTCTGGCTTTAATTCATTCTTATCTGATCCAATCTAGTGTTCATAATGTAACCATTGGAGCATATTAAAAAACCTAATATCAACCAAATTATCAACCCCCCTAAATTCTCTAATTTGTCTCTTGATACACTGATACATTTTGTTTGTTGCTGTATACTTGGTTTGTTGTTGTTGTTTATTTGCCTTCTTCTGAGCGGTTACCATTTAAACACTTACGTAAACTATGGTGAGTATCTTACTCATTTCTGAAAGTGGTATGACACATGACTTTTCTAGTTCCATGTCTATGCATTAGCTGCTGTAATTGCCTGAAAGAATGAACATTTGAATAATTTTCTATAGAATGTTGACATTGTTTCTTTCAATAGCTCATTTCAAAATATATAGTATTGTTTTCATTATTCAACCAGCTGTCTGGGTGGTTGTGTAACAGGCAGTGAATAATTTATCTGAGGAACTATTTGTTCTCAACTTTTAAATGAATCAGTGAATAATTACTTTGTACATCTTTACATAATAACTTTAAGTTTCACCATAGAGAGACTGTCATTTTGTGGCCCTAATAAGATGACTACTGAGATATGTGATGCTCCACCCATTAGTGATCAGGAAAACCAAATTCAGGATCTTCAATTACACCTAAACTGGATCAGGAAGCTGAAGAAGGGGTCAAATGCTCAGTGTAATGAGATCAAATTGTTATTTGTTATTGTTAGAAGAAATCAGGATGCCAGGTGGATTTAAAAGACTAGCCCCGGATAAGTGTAGGGCAGTTATCATGAATAAGTAGCAATCTTTAAACAAAATTTGTGACAATTTTTCACAAACAGGGAAGCAAACTGATTGGTTTGCATTTCCCAGGCTATTGTCATGAGGCATTGGAGAAAAAAAGAGAGAGAGAGACAGAGAGAGAGAGAGACAGAGCGAGAGAGAGAGTTGAGATGAACTCAAATCAGGGTTAGGGCTCTCACAACTGGTTTTATGTCTGTCAAAGGTCAACTCGGCCTGTCATGAATGTAGCACAATGGATATAACAAGCCTAAGAAATATTGGACAATGGGAGGAAAACATTCTATTATCATACAATATTGTGCCTCAGAATTATTTGGAGCATTTATGAGTTATAAATGATGCATTATTTCACAATTTGACCTATAATACCAAACTACAAAATAAATAATTCTGTTTCTCAGATCTCAACAGTTTGAGCTAGCAATAATCAAGCCAATCTCTATGGGGAACTGAATATAAATACAAATAGAAGCATGACAGCAAGTCTGCCAACTGGGGGGGAGGGGCAAAGAAGGGCAATTGTCCTGAGGCCTGGCAATTCTAATTCATGTGTGGCCTGGACAGCGGACCCTGCCTCATAGGGACCCAGAGGTACCCAGGGGACCATATTCCCCCACCCCCCCTGCCCATGGACAAGCAAGCAAGGGAAGTGTCCAGACACACTGGGATCCCATGGCCAGGAGAAGTGCCTGGAGTAGCCTGGGCTTCCATCAGGGCCACACACACATCTGCACCTGTCAGCACTCTCCCCAGGAGAGGGTGGTGCCTCGAGTGTGCAGGCATGGCCAGGTGCCATGTATGGCACTCCAGAGTATATGTGCAGGCCTGCGTGTGCCCTTCTTCCCAGCCTCCTTCCAGCAGTGGCTGGTGGTGGGAGGGCATCCCCCCGGGGGTCAGAAGTATGTCTGGTCTCCCCAGAGCCAGTGAGCAGGAGCCCAGGGGTGCTCCGGGGCTGCCTCCTGGCCTTCATGGCACAGACTGGCGCTGCATGTACATCCATGTGCACAGACTGCAGTGTGAGGGCCAGGCCAACAAGGTCAAGCAACGATCACACCACATCCCCTCAGCTCCTGCCACCCTCACCCTGTGTGTGTGAAAAACTAAGAGCACTCACCTGGTGATCCTTCCCCAGCCTCAGAGGATGACTGGGAGACATTCAGGACCTGGGGTACCAGCTCCAGGGTGATGGTCACCGTGCTGGCCATCTCTTCTTCCTCCTCCAGCTTGTCATCCTCTTCCTCCTCCTCCTCGCCTTCCTCCTCCTCCTCGTCCTGGGCTGGGACCCCCGGGCAGGTGACGATGGGCATCTCCAGCCCCGAGTACATGACCAGGGGTGGGGAAGGGGCTGCACTGCACCCCAGGATGCGGTGGAGTTCTTTATAATAGAGGCAGGAGTGGTGTTCTGCCCTATTGTGAGAGCTGGCTCCCTGGCTCTGGCATAGCCCTGCCAGAGCTCCTTGTCCTTGCTCCTCACTTGCTCCAGAGTTCTGGTGTGATGGTCCCTCATGACCAGGGTCTCAGCCATCTGGCCATATATGTCCACATTCCTGCATCTGGAGCAGAGATCCTGGAGGGCCAGGATCTCTGCTCCAGACCAGGACAGCGCACGTCATTTCCTGCCCCTGGCAGGCTCCTGGGAGCTCTCTGCATGTTCCCTTAGATGGGCAAGGGGCACTTGGGGGGGCTTGAGGCTGGGCCATGGGCACCCAGGAGTGTGGCAGTGGCAGCTGCACGGTGAGGTGCAGCTCCCAGGGCTGGCTTCTTCCCACAAGCTTTAAGAGCAGGAGACAGGAACTATAGAGTTGTGATGAGTGTGGATGGAGTGGCCAGCAGGGCACCTGTGTGATTTCCTGGAGGCCTCTTTTTTTCAATAGAACTCCCTCTTCTGTGTCCACACACGCCTTTTTCCAAAAAAGCTTTTTTTGGAAAAGGCATTATTCCTTTTAGAAGGAGGTTTACTGCAGTCAGAAAAAGCCTTCCATTATTTTGACTTTTTGTTGAAATAACGCGATTGTAGTGTGGACGCAAGTATTGTTTTTCCGGAATAACACCATTATTCTGGGAAAACGCTGAAGTGTAGACATACCCAAAGTGTGAAAAAATATTTCCTAGAGTGTACCAACTGTTACCCTTCTTTACAAACTGTATTTTGATATTTGAAAGTGTAATTTTGATGTTACTTATAAACAGCATACTGATTACAGGAAAATAGCAATCTCAGTATACATTGTCCTTCAGAAACTGTAATTTGATTTCCTAAAACCTTCTTCTCTATACTTACAATTAGAATAGCACAAAACATTTATTATACGGTGTCATTATGTAAAGCAGAATGCACAAATTTATTTGTGTATAACCTACATTTGTTTCAAATCACTGGCTCAGAAGAATTGAGTAGTGAAAAGACTAAGAGTTATTCTGCATCATTTGCTTGGAATGGTTTCATTTGCAGAAGAGCTTAACTTGCATTAAACCAAGGCTGATAAGACTGCTATAGATATTACCTAATCTGCTCTTTGTTTGGAAATGAATTGAATGAAGATTTCAGCACTGGAGTTGTAATAAAGCCATTGCTATCTTTATGAAGTCATTTTCTTTGCTACTTAAATCAATTACACTGTGAACTGTTTTCTATTTAAATAGTTAAATAAGGAACAACAGTGGTGTGTATGATCATTTCTTGCATGGAACTACTGGTAGTACTGAGGAATATAGTGCCCTAGTTTAGGTCCCAGGTCCACAAAACACTCTAGCACATGCCTATCTCTACTCAGAAAAGCTCTTAAACATGAATTTAAGTTCCCCTAAATTTCCTGAAGGTCACTATCCCTGTAAACACACTTGCTCATCTTTAACCATGTGAATAGACTTGTGTAAAAATGGTATCACTCATATACTTAAGTTGAGGATATATATAGGTGTTTGTTTGTTTGTTTTTGTAAATTGAGATAGTAAAATTAAGCATGTGTTCAGGCGCTTTCTGGCTTGATTCAAAGTCCGTGAAAGACTTCTACTGAGTTCCGTGTACTTTTCATCAGGTCCTTGCTGAATATGAGTAAAGGTAATAATAGCGAATCACAGTCCTCTACATCAGTGTTTCTGAAAATGTTCCGCGAAATAACTTTGAGAAACACATTAACTGGCCACCCCAGTTTGTTTATTTACCGTTGCCGTGGCCACGGAGCCTTGTGGCTTCCATTGGTTCCGTTTCACTCTTTTCAGCCAAGTGGAGCAGCAGGAAGCGGGGGCCCAGCCCACGCCACTTCCCATAGCTCCCCTGGGCTGCAAAGGATGAACGGAGCTAATGGGAGCTGCGAGGCACTGTGCCAAAGCACCAGTAAATAAACAAACCAGGGCGGCCAGTTAATGTGTTTCTCAAAGTGATTTCGTGGAACACTTTCAGAAACACTGCTCTACATAAACAACACAACATAGCTTGCATTTAAAGGAATAATAATCATGCTTAGAAGGTTTCACAAGTACATTTATTAATTAATATCCATCTTTATACATTTATCTTCATTTAAATTGAATCTGCAAGCCCTCTGTATGCAGAACTCCCATTGTCTAAAATGAAAATGCCACACGTGGACAGCTTAGAAGATTAGGCCTTTTATTTCAACCCGTGTAGGAAAATATACATGCCTCAGATTTACAAATTTTACCCAGGCAAATTAAATTCCAGATACTTGAAACCTGGCCTTATTTTTTTTCAACTATTAAATCTCACCTTCTAGTGTCTAAAAACTATACCTTTCTTGCTCCAGGCTCCCTATCATGCACAGTGAATTGCATTTAAGAATAATTAGTCCTTTTTTAAATAAAACATTTTCTGCATTTTACATACAATATTAAATGCCAAATCTTCAGCTAGTGTGAACCGGCGTAGCTTCACTACAAGTAATTTAGTCTCAGAGAGGTAGCTGTGTTAGTCTGTAACTTTAAAAGCAACAAGCAGTCCTGTGGTAGCTTAGAAACTAACAAATGTATTAGATCATGAGCTTCCATGAGTAAAACAACATCAGGGGCTTATACACCTGCACATCCTCCAATGTGATACATGCTATCAAGTGTCAACAGTGCCAGTCTGCCATGTATATTGGCCAAACTGGACAGTCTCTGTGCCAAAGGAGAAATACAAATCAGATGTCAGGAATGGTAACACACATAAACCTGTAGGGGAACACTTTAACCTCCCTGGGCATCCAATAATGGATTTTAAAACAGCCATTCTTCTACAAAAGAATTTTATACCCATTTATAGAGGGAGACATCTGAACTGGAATTAATTTAAAAGTTCAACACTTTCAAAGTAGGCTTGAATAAAGATTTTAACTGGTTATCTCACTACAAAGGCTATTTCCCTGTCTTAGATATTTCCGTTTCCATATCACATGCTATGAATGAGACACATCCAGCCTGACTTAATTAGCTTCATTGACACTGGTCCTACAGTTGATCAGTAACTCCTTTTGCTATTATATATACCCTGGATTCTGTAATTTCCACTTCTATTCATGTGATGAAGTGGGTTTTATCCACAAAAACTCATGATCTAATAAATTTGTTAGGCTCTAAAGTGCCACAGAACTGTTTATTGTGTTTACATGTAATTTAGTTAGTCCTTGTTCTCCATGACACTAGTTTCACTACACAAGTGTATGCTTTAATTAAAATAGTCAGAATTTTACAAATGTATTCACATTTTTGTGTTTTAGCTTCTTAGCACACCTCATATACAATAATAAATTAATGACAAGTAAAATAGGGGCAAACCATTACTCTAATGTCTGATGCAATAAGAGTTACAACAGATGAACATCATACGTACGGGATTATTAGGTATGCTCAGCACTGTTCTTGAGTGTGTTTTGCAAAGTAAAATCAAATTAAATAATATTAGTTAGGATTCTCCTTTTTATTCCAGGCTGATTGATGGATTTGATATATACTCTTAGTCATGCAACATTTTGTCTGGGGCAAAATTACCTTCCTTCGAATGCCTAGATGAGAAGATGGACCAGTGAACATGTCAACTATCCTGGCTGTTGGACAAAAAGGAAAGGCTGGAGGAAGACTGAATGCATCAGACCCAATAGAGCTGTTCTACCAGACTATAGGGAGTGTGGTTGAAGGAATGTGTGAGGGGGCAGTGAAGCAAAGAGAATTGAGACACCTCAAAACTAGGGGAAGGAGAATTGGCAAAGACAACAATATAATTGAATGGCCAGACAGGAACAGAGGGGAGGAGATGGGCCTAACTGATATTAGCTGCACAAGAAAGGCTTTAATTAGGAGCAGGGGCTAGGATCATAGAGGAATGCATTATTGAGAACACCTATTACTGAGTCTCAGTTTGAATGTGTTCTCCATTAGTATTCTCTTTGGAGTTCAGTAGTGTTTGGGAAGGGAACAAATAGTTCTGTGGTTTTTAGCTACAGTGAGGTAGTTTGAGGGCAATTTTTTGACAGAAAGGGAAATGAATTCCATTTTTTAGCACAAAAGCAAAATTACTTTGAAGTATTTTTCAAGCATTGCAAACTTAGCAGCATTTCAATGCTTTGAATCCACAGAGAAATCTGCTGGTAAAGAATAGGTCCATGCAGGTAATGTACAAATCAACAATTTGCTTGGCCACCTCACTGAGGTACTGAGTGAAAAGGAAAAGGAGAACATCCTACATTCGCAGTTACCTCTGAATTCACTCAAACTGTATGAATTCTGCAAAAAAAGTGCACCTGTATGTTAAAGTTATTATTACTTGGCCACCTGTCTTTCACAGTATACAGCTGTTATTGTTCTGGTAGCAAGACACTGGTTAAAAATAGACTTTCCACAATCAACATAGTGTAAACAAAGTACACACAATACTGGTCATGTTCTTTTGCCCCATTCCAGCTCCTGCTATTCATGTCAAGTCAAGAACAATGTCCTGAAGTCTCTCATATTCAGGTGATTTTGAATCTGTCTCTAGAGATCTAATGTGTGTATCTTTATCCAAAAATCTTTTTGTAGCTTTCTAACCTTGCTTTGATGGGATCTATTATTTTACTTTATTGAATGTAGTTTAAACATAAAAGACACAGATTATGCCTTAATAATTTAAGATAATCACAACAATACAAATCCTGTCCCATCCTGTATTCTGAATGAATGTAAGAACTGAGTACAGTATTATTTTTATATGTACATTTACATAATTAAATAAATTGATACAAAATCTCAAAAACAATAATCATTTCACTATTTCAGCATTAACCCACATGCATTGTGAAACTATACTGTGACATCAGAGATACCAAAGTTATTTCTAAGCCTTTGTATAGATAGAATACTGGATGGTAGATGCTGACAAATACTGACTTTTTAATAGTGACCACTATGTTACTTACTTGTAGTTACTCAGTGCAACCACCATTGTCCAGTTCTTCTATTCTCTGCATTGTAAAGTCAAATTCTCATTCAGTTTATACAATGGTTATACTTAGCAATTGCCATAGGTATCCCTTGGAGAAGTTGTATTTTTTTTAATATCTCATATATTTTTGGATTAGTTGATTGTTGTAAACCACTCCAGGACTTTTCATTAATTTTAGTAGCCATTCTGCAAAAGCAGAACACTTGCATTATACTGTACCTCTAAATAGTAAATATTAGCCTGTCATTTATTGTGTCAAAATATTGTTTTTAAAGAGTTACATTTGCCTTCCTAATCACTGTGTGATGAACTTTCATTGATGTAAGAGAAAGGTACAAAAATGAGGGAAGAATAGCACCCTCTATTGCCTCTCTCTATATATTAATGTTTATTGGGATTTTTTTCTGTCTCTTTGGGTTAGGTCTTTAATTTCAAGGACTGAAAGATTTAATAAATATTATTAAAATATTGTTCAGTTCGGTATATATGTCATTTTCAGTCATCTGCATTCTATATATTGTTTAATGTCTGAATTTCCTTTGGGAAATCTCTGGGAAACAAACTCCTTGGAATATTCTAACAGACTATTGGAGGCCACATAGGGTATGTCTACACAGCAAAGTTATTTTGAAATAACAGCCCTTATTTTGAAATACCTTTCCTAGCATCTACACAAGCCAACTGCTATTTCGAAATTAATTTGAAATAGCGGAGGGCTTATTTCGAAATTGGTAAACCTCATTCCATGAGGAATAGCACCAATTTTGAAATTGGTATTTCAAAATAAGCATTGTATAGGCGCTTATTTCAAAATAGGGGGCCTCCAGCCCTTCCCAGGGTGCCCTGCTGGCCGCCCTGGCCACAAGGTAACTTCTGACCTGATGCCCTGCCGGAACCAGTTCTGGCTGGCCTTAAATGCGATTCAGCATCCAATCAGTGTGGACGCACTATTTCAAAATAGCAAAAAGCTATTTTGAAATGCATTTTGTGTGTAGATGCGTTATTTCGAAATAAGATATTTCAAAATAACTATTTTGAAATAGATATTTCGAAATAACGCTGTAGTGTAGACATACCCATAATCATTTATGAAAGTAACTGAAATATTTTAATTTGAAACAAAAACTTCATCTTTATTTTAATGACAAAATAAAAATTAAGTTTGGCAGTGCAGGTTGCACCTCTATAAACTGGGACTCTCTGGTCTGGCAGCATCCACGGTCCAAAAGGACCGTGGATGTTCCAGGATCAGAGAATCCCAGGACACTCCAGAGGGCTAGAGGGGAGGGTGGGGATGGAGGGGGCCAGGAGGCCGATCTGATACGGGAGGAGCCTGGAGCACCGTCCAGCTGGGCTGCCCAGGAAGGCCAGGATCTAGGAAGCTGCTGTGATGCAGGAGGAGGAGAGCCAGGAATTCCGGTGTGTGGCTTAGCTGGGTTGTGGGGGACATGAAGCTGGCACATGACTCAGCTGGACTACGCGGGGGGAGACAGGAAGCCCAGCATGTCACCCAGCTGGGCTGCCAGGGGAAGCCAGTGGGGTGGCAGGGCATGGGGTGGGGCCAGCAGCAGGGGCACCAGAAATGACCTTCCTTGGTCTGGCAAAATCCTTTATCAAAACCAGTTGTGTCCCAAGAGTGCCGGACCATGGAGATCCAAGCAGTAGTAGTCTATAACCAGCATTTAAATTAAACACCTAAAGGTGCATCCCTATAAAATATGCATGGGTCTCTCCTTGTAAATGGCTGTAGACTGACTAATCTCATGAGTATCATTCTGTGGCATGATTTTCCAAAATCAATCTTAAAATCTTTTGAGTCTCTGTAAAAATTGAAAGATTTCTGTTTGTTAATTGAAGAGGATTTATTAAATCCTGTGTGTTGAAAAATATTAATACAGAACCTTAATTCTCAAGTTGTTGCTGCTTCTAAAGATGCGTGGGAAAAAAGACTGCCTTTGACAGATTAACATTATCAGGAAGAGACATTTACAGTCTGTCATTTACAGTGTTAATATATTTGGTTTTAATATGATAAATGTGTTCACACTGGATGTGTTTTGGAGAGTTTTGTACCAATATAATTTACCGCAACTGAGGAACTGCTATATTTGTACAGGGTGTAGCACAAATATGTAAATAATCATGACAATGGCCTCTTTAAGGATAGATCTATAGCTATTTTGAAACAGGGGACTGAGCCTGTTTCGTTTACTTTGAAGTAAATGAAAGTCTTTCCTGTGACTTTAATAGGGTTTGAATTACCCTCAGACAGATCACTCACAAACTTCAAGAATTGTCAGATGGTATAAGTTTTTTTCTAGTGCATACAAATAAAAAACAAGTCAAACTTTTCCTGCTTATCTACATGACTACATTCACCTGAAGTGTGCCTCTTCCCCAGCCTTTCTTCCTGTGATGTGAGGACAATCTCAGTAACGAAGCTTGCATTTATATTTCAAAAATTAGCCTCAATGAGTAAAGCAAATTGAGGGGTGGTCTATACTACACAGTTTGGACAACATAAGGCAGCCTTCCCTTCTGCCATTGTAAGTGCCCTGCTACATTGACATAATGCCACCTCCACACGAGACATAAGTGGTTTGTAACCTATCCTTTAAATCCACTTTGGTACCAAATGACTGGAAGATGGCCAATATAACACCAATATTTAAAAAAGGCTCTAGAGGAGATCCTGGCAATTATAGACCGATAAGTTTAACATCAGTACCAGGCAAATTAGTAGAAACACTAGTAAAGAGTAAAATTGCAAGGCACATAGAAGAGCACGAATTGTTGGGCAAAAGTCAGCATGGTTTCTGCAGAGGGAAGTCGTGTCTAACTAATCTGTTAGAATTCTTTGAAGGGGTTAATAAACATGCGGACAAGGGGCACCCAGTGGATATAATATACCTAGATTTCCAGAAAGCCTTTGACACGGTCCCACACCAAAGGCTTTTACGTAAATTAGGTGGTCATGGGATAGGAGGAAAGGTCCTTTCATGGATCAAGAATTGGTTAAAAGACAGAAAACAAAGGGTGGGAATAAATGGTAAATTTTCACAATGGAGGAGGGTAACTAGTGGTGTTCCCCAGGGGTCAGTACTGGGACCAATCCTGTTCAACTTGTTCATCAATGATCTAGAAAATGAGGTAAGCAGTGAGGTGGCCAAGTTTGCAGATGACACAAAGTTGTTCAGGACAGTCAAAAGCAAAAGGGATTGTGAAGAACTACAAAAAGATCTCAGCAAACTGAGTGATTGGGCAGCAAAATGGCAAATGAAATTTAATGTGGGTAAGTGTAAGGTAATGCATGTTGGAAAAAATAACCCAAATTACACGTACTACATGATGGGGTCAAATTTAGCTACGACAGATCAGGAAAGGGATCTTGGAGTTATAGTGGATAGTTCTATGAAGACATCCACGCAGTGTGCAGCGGCAGTTAGTAAGGCAAATAGGATGTTAGGAATTATTAAAAAAGGGATAGATAATAAGACAAAAGATATCATACTTCCCCTATATAAAACTATGGTACGCCCACATCTCGAGTACTGCGTGCAGATGTGGTCTCCTCACCTCAAAAAAGATATATTGGCATTAGAAAAGGTTCAGAAAAGGGCAACTAAGATGATTAGGGGCTTGGAAAGGGTCCCATATGGGGAGAGGCTAGAGAGACTGGGACTTTTCAGTTTGGAAAAAAGGCGATTGAGGGGCGATATGATAGAGGTATATAAGATCAGGAATGGTGTGGAGAAAGTGATTATAGAAAAATTATTTACCTTTTCCCATAATACAAGAACTAGGGGACACCAAATGAAATTGATGGGTAGTAGGTTCAAAACTAATAAAAGGAAATTTTTCTTCACACAGCGCACAGTCAACCTGTGGAACTCCTTGCCCGAGGAGGCTGTGAAGGCCAGGACTCTATTAGGGTTTAAAAAAGAGCTTGATAAATTTTTGCAGGTTAGGTCCATAAATGGCTATTAGCCAGGGATAAAGTATGGTGCCCTAGCCTTCATAACAAGGGCAGGAGATGGATGGCAGGAGATAAATCACTTGATCATTGTCTTCTGTTCTCCTTCTCTGGGGCACCTGGCATTGGCCACCGTCGGCAGATGGGATGCTGGGCTCGATGGACCTTTGGTCTGACCCAGTATGGCCATTCTTATGTTCTTATGTTCTTAAGGCTTATTTATGTTGGTATAGTTAGAGCTAGATAGTATAGAGATATTATCCTCTATTTGCAGTGTTAAGACATTAGGTTAAAGCTGCCAATGGAGCTGAAAGGTGGAGCTGTCAGCTGACACAGTGCCCAACAAGGGAAGTGTGTATATCTACCATGGTAGTAATTATTGTGCTGTCAACAAGTCAACCTAATATAGGTCAACTTACATTTCCAGTGTAGCTCTTCCATGAAGTATGGTTGAAATGTGATATTAAGGGGAGTTTTGTCTCAGTAATGTCTTCAAAACTTTTCCCATGGAATTGCCAGCACAATTTGAAACGGTTCTTTTTAGAACTCTAACCTTCTTGTCATAACTCAAAGTTTCTTTCCATTAAATCATTTATCTTGAACCAGAGCTGTACAGCAAAGTGAGAACAAATATGTAAAAGATGGCCTTAGATCCCAAAAATATTTTATTGAGATTGTGCTTGGTATTTTGTTTTCCCTTGCTTTCAGCTTTCTGTACATGCCCACTTATTTCACACAACCCAAAATATATTTTAATTTAAAGGTGTATTTTGTCCTTTACAAAAATAAAGTTTATGCTAACATCCCAGACATGTGGGAGAAGTTTCTTCAGCTGTGTAAACTGAAACAGTCCCATTTAGATTCCATGGGTTCTGTAGGAATTCACACTAACAGAGTTTTATTTATGACCTGTGAGACTGGCTCCTGAATTTCTTTATAATTGGCATTTCATCAGCATGCCTGAAAATGGATAAAAGTGAAATTAATAGTTATTATAAGTAGAAACGTCAGTTATGGAGTAGGACTCCCATTTGAACCCAAGCTGACGAACTGGAATTTCAGAGTTTGAGGTTCAAATCACGGTTTTTAACTTGTACTCATCTCAGTACTATAGTAAATCTACAAGAGCAAAGGAGTTTTCCCTTCTCTTAAATCCCATGTTAAACCTTCCAAAGATTAACTTGCCTAAAATGGGAAAACTTTTCAAAATATTGCTGTTATGAAGACGATTTTCAAATGCTGGGATACATCATTTCATATTCAGGTCACTTTACATCATATAGCCTAAGCTATCAAATACTTTCTTTACAAAATTAAAAAAAAAACTTTTCATACCACTGTCCAGAGAGCTACTGATCAAAGTCTTTATCCTGATGACCCTTCCAAAATGAAGGTTTAGCAAAGCAAGATACTTCTTACTGTTCAGGTGAATGTTAGCAGTAGCTGATTCTCACTCTTCTAGTGCTAGCATGCCATTATTTTTCTCCTTTGAAAGAAGGATCAAACAATTTTGACAATACTTTCTTTTTTCTATTGAACACTTTGTAAACCTAACTGCTCTGAGATTTTTTACTTTGTGCTAATATTTCCTCCCTAGTGCCCTTCACCCTCTGTGCTCACCACACCTCTCATTTCACTGCTCACTGCACAAATTTGTTGTTTTAGAAAAGGATAATCTAAGCATAAGTTCAGTACTGCCAACTCCTAACATTCAAGAATGAGGCAAATGCTTTAAAACAGATTTGTAAAAATATTATTTTTAACATCACTTTAAAACTTTCTTTTTAATGTCTAGCACAATGGAGTCCTGTTCCTTTCGGCACTGAAATTGCTATGCAAGGGCACATGTGTTGCTGCAAAACCAAAGGTTGTCTTCTATTTGGGAAGTTGGGACTCTGGCCTGCAGAGGTGTTGTATTAATTTGGGTTTAATTTATGGGCCTAAAGAGTCAAAGTTGTTAAGATGACCCTGAAACTGTCCAATATTAAACAGTATGAAACAATAGCAAACACACCATTAATTTGTTTTATCTATTAAAGATAGAGAAAAATATATAAAGCAGTAAAGTATTAGGGCTTTTGGTTAAATGTCATCTTTTGTTATCTTTCCCTTTAGTTGGAGAGAGTTTTTAAAAGGCAAACTCTTTTGTTTAACATAGTCATTGTGTGATTGGAATATTTCATAAAGTTATAATTAGGGTAAATCAGTGTACTCAGTCATCACAACAGGGGTAGTAGAAAATCCTGTTGTGGGCGACTATTGCCTGTAATGTTTAAATAAAAATAATTCAGTTGATACATAAAAGATCTGAGCCTTGAGATGAGGAATAGCAAAGGGATTCCCAGAATTCAAAGAAATGATCATCACCCTGCTGAACCCCCCTCATTCCCACTAAGTATAAGTTAAGGTTTTTTCATTAAATGTAGCAATGTTACCAATGTTAGAAAAGTAGATAGTCTTATTAATTCTAAAGCTGCAGAAAGAGAATTTCAGACAAATATCCTAGGAAGAGACATTGAAATTTGGTAAATGAAGTGTAATATATACGGGGCATTAAATGTTTCATTTAACTCCATGTTGTTATCCCCATCTCTGTACGTGTATTGTAAGATATGACAACAGTAGGATAGTTCACCAAGACACAGAATGATTGGATCCACATACCCTACCTTACATTATAACATTTCTATGAAAATGATTTTGCAATCCCAAATTATTGAAATAAGTGGCATATTGAAAGGAAGGGAGAGAATTTTATGGCCCAGTACAATGCTGTATGACATCCTGCATCATTGGTTCCCAAACTGGGGGGCATGAAGAAATTCCAAGGGGGGTGCGAGGCGACCCAGTCCCCCCGTCATTTGCCCCCCATACCCTAAGAAAGAGCTCGTGCTGGTACTGCCTCCTGCGAAAATGGAGGTAGCGCCGGCTTCCTATGGTGTGTGTGGGGGGGGGAGTCCTGCAGCTGCATGCCAGGTCTGGGTCTCAGGAAGCGTGTGCGCTCTTTTCTTCCTCCCTAAATAGCCGGCGCATTTCCTGAAACACCGGCTCTGTCATGCCACTGGGGATTTCCTTCTCCCTGCTGCCTGGGGTGAGGGAGAGTAGGAGTCCCGGGACTGAGCCAGCTCCAATTACTCAGGCAGCACATGCTGCTGTGGGGAGTGGAGGAGCAGGGCGCGCGCTGCCTGAGCAGTTGGAGCTGGCACAGTCCTGGAACTCCTACTCCTCCCCCACTCATGCAGGCAGGCAGCAGGGGGAAGGAAGTCCCCAGTGGCATGACAGAGCTGAAGTTTCAGGAAATACGCTGGCTGTTTGGGGAGGGGAAAAGCAGCGCACATGCTTTCTGATACTTGGACCTGACGTGCAGCTGCGGGACCCCCAGGTACCAGCCAAGCTATCCCTGTCCCCTCCCCCCTCTCTCCACCCAGACCCCCCATGAGTACCTGCCCCCCCGTCCAAACCCCCATGAGTACCCTGACCCCCGACCTGACCCTCACGAGTACCCTGCCCAAACTCACACGAGTACCTGCCCCTCTGTCCTCCCTGCCCAGACCCCCACGAGTACCCTGCCCAGGGCCCCATCAGCAACCTGCCCCAGGCCCCACCAGCACCCTGCCCCCTGGCCAGACTCCCACCTGCACCCTCCCCTGCCTGCACCCTGCCCAGGGCCCCAACAGCACCCTGCCCCCTGCTCAGGGTGTCCCCCACCAGCACCCTGCCCAGGTCCCCACTTGCACCTTGCTCCTGCCCCCTGGCCAGATCCCATCCAGCACCCTGCTCAGACAGCACCAGCACCCTGCCACTCCCTCGGGCCCAGACAACCACTAGCACTCTGCCCCTGCCTCCTAGCCAGACCCCCACCAGCACTCTGCTCCTACCCCCTCCCTCCTGGCCAGACACCTATCCCCAGCTTGCTCCTCTACCCTGTTTTCCACCCAGATTTTGCACCCCATCCCTATCCCACTCACTGGCACACTGGATGCCCTGTCCCGCATGCTGGAACCCTCATTTTTGGCCCCACCTCAGAGTGTAGAAGGTCCCCCAAATTCCACTTACCCTGGAACCCCAGAAGAGTTAATCTGGCCTGAGGCCTTGAACCTCAGTCCTATCTCCCCTCCCCCCCCCATGAGGCTGGGGTGCCAGTGGAGGGAGATGTCTCAGTCGGGGCCACAACAGTGAGGCTTGAAGGGGTTGGTTTTCTGCATCTCACTTGTGTGGTCCCTGACTGATTTTTCTGTGGGTCAGTGTCCCCTGACCCAAAACAGGTTCTCTGCCCCTCGTATAAATAAAGACAATACTGAAATGTTTGTGTTAAATATATTTTATTTAAAAATGAAGCCTGGCCAACAAGCCCCAAGCACCCATCTGGCTGCAGCATCATAACACCCCTGCATCTTCACCCCCCAACCTCTCACATCCCCAGTCTTCTGCCACAAAACTACTGCACAATCCACACACTGCAAATCTGTGTCCTGTGCCCATCATGCTCCCAACACCCCTGCCCTGAGTCCCTCCTACACCCTAACCTGAACTCCTGCACCCTCACATCCACAAGCCTGTGATTTCCTCAGCACCCTGACCCTCAACCTGACCCCAACACTCTTCTGGAATATAGTGTCCAGTTCTTGTGCCCACAATTCATGAAGGATGTTATTGAATTAGTGGATTCAGATAAGAGCCACAAGAATAATTAAAATATTGGAAAATATCCTCTCTAATACTAAAATTGAGCTTCTTGAATCTATTTAGCTTAACAAAGATAAGATTAAGGGGAGATTTGATCAGTCTATGTATACCTGCATTACATGGGAAACAAGTATTTGATAATGGGCTCTTTGCAACTGAGAAAGCTATAACACAATCCCGAGTCAGGAAGTTGTAGTTAGATACATTTAGACTGGAAATAAGGTGTAAATTTTTAACAGTGAGAGTAACTCACCACTGAAACAATTTACTATCAATGGCATCTTTTAGAAAGAGATCTTACCTTGATTAAAAGACATGTTCTAGGAAATATTTTTGGGAAATTCTATCATCTGTATTATATAGAGGGTCAGACTAGATGATCATGATGATCACTTCTGGACCTAGAATCTCTGAAGGATGCAGCTCATTACATAGGATAGGCAATCACTGAGATGTTTGGCCTTTAAGGGGGCAAGCCAGCTGTTACATATATTTTATGGTATGTGGTGGATTTTCTTAAAGAACAGTTCCAGAAGTAACATGATTATTTCAGTTTTCATTACAATAAGATATTTCTAGCCAATATGACTGAGAAAAAAAAATTAACATTCTAAAGAATGAAAAAGCAAAAAAAAGATATTTTTAAACTAAAAGTCAATATCATGATTTTTTAGCAGGGCAGCTGACTCAGGGTATGTCTACACCGAAGAGTTTTGTTGGAAAAACAGCCATTTTTCTGACAAAACCTGAGTTACGTCCACTTTGCAATCACGTTCTTCTGAAAGTAAATTGAAAGAACAGAGGGGCTTTCCCGTGATGGTAATCCACTTTCTACAAGGAAGAAGCCTTTTTCTGAAAGAGCTCTTTTGGAAAAAGGTGTGTGTGGATGGGGAAGAGGGAGTTCTTTTAAAAGAAGAAAAAGAGGAAAAAGCACAGGTGCCCTGATGGCCACTCCGTCCACAGTAATCACAGTTTAAATGTGAGATAGCGTCCATTCAGCGTGGACACTATTTTTTGAAAAAGCAGATCGCTTTTTCGATGCACTTTTATGTGTGGATGCTCTCTTTCAGAAGATGTTTTTTCAGAAGAGATCTTCCGAAAAAAGGCTCTTCCGAAATAAGCCTGCAGTCTAGACACAGACTCATACTTTTGGGGATTGTGGAGCTGGAAAAACTGGAAATGTGTCATTTCATGCTGCACAAGGAAAACTATTTGTTTACTGATAGCCTTCCATTGTATCACAGGCAGATGTACTATACTTCATTTCATAAGTCTTATTTTTAAACGTTGAAATAACAGGGATTGTGTTCAACTGTTAAATGGAGATAAAGGGGTTAAAAACCCCCCCAAAAAGTGGCATCTACATTTTATGGATTACTTTTGCTGGAAAAAGAGACAACTGAGAGGGGGTATAAAAAAGATCTTTAAAATCATGACTGGTGAGGGGAAAGTAAATAAGGAAGTGCTATTTACTCCTTCCCAAAACACAAGAATGAAGGGTCACCAAATGAAATTAATAGGCAGCAGGTTTAAAAGAAACAAAAGGAAGTATTCCTTCATATGTGCACAGTCTGTGGAACTCTGTGCCAGAGGATGTTATGAAGGCCAAAACTTTAACAGGTTTCAAAAGTTAGCTAGAAAAAAAGCCCAGGCCCTATGATTGCCAACGCTGGGGGGATTATTGAGGGGCCAGGCACTAGCAGTAGGGGCTACATTTACCCCCATGCTCATCAGAGGTCATGGGAACTGTAGGAAGCATCACAACCCAGCTCCAGCCTGTTCCACTTACACCTAGGTCTCAACAAAGACGCTAATTATCTTACCCATTACAAAGATAGCTTCCCCAATTATCACCTCTAATATCATTAGCTCACAGACATTTACCTCCCCTTTCATCCCCCCCTCTGTTCTGAAATTTGATTTGTCCTTTTCATATGTGTTCATTTTTTTGATTGTATCCTTTGGTATATATGGTCATGCCAATTTTCTTCCACTATTTGATCTGAGGAAGTGGGTCTGGCCCACGAAAGCTCATCACCTAATAAACCATCTTTTTAGTCTTTAAAGTGCTGCATAGTCCTGTCTTTTGTTTCAGCTAGACCAGACTAACATGGCTACATCTCTATTACTATTCTCCCAATCAGGTACCTTCCCTTCACTGTAGTTACTGGAACCAGAGCATCCTAGCCCCCTGTCTACTTCACTCCCCTTTGTGATGCGTCTGGGAGCTGGTCTTGGGGAAGCATAGCAGGCGGTGGCTGTGTTGCTCTGCTTTCTGCCACTACAGTGTATGAGGGGAAGGAACTCAATTCCTGTTGCCTGTGCCCGGCCCCTTGGCAATTCTCCAGGTCACATCACTCAAGAAAGGGGGCTTGGAGAAAGGGGTGCAATGGGGCTGGATGAGCAGAAAGCAGCAGGGCAGGAGCAGGACCTGTAGCAGATAGGGGAGTTCTCCCAGGTCCTGTGTCATCCTAGGAACAGTATGGAGGACAGGTCCATCAATGGCTATTAATCAGGAGGGATTGGAATAGTGTCCAATGATACTATTGAATACTATTGGTGATAGGGGATGGATCACTTGATGATTATCCATTCTGTTAATTCCCTTGGGGGCACCTGGCATTGACCATTGAGATACTGAGCTACGTGGACCTTTGGTCTGACCTAGTAGGGCTGATATATTTTTTTTAAGTCTAACCTTGAGCTTTCTATGGTAATTAATTTTTAGAAGAAAATGTCACTTTACTGAGTTTCAGGCCTTTCTGCATTATTTTATAACAAAAATGAGACTTGCTATTTTAAAATTTGTTTTATGTCATATTTATGAAAAAAGATACATTTTCTCTCACTACTTTGCTTCTTTCCACTCATAGGTGACTGGTGCCTATGAGGGGAGTGGCTTCTGGAGGGCCACCCAGAAGAACAGGGAGGAGGCATGAGGGAGAACCTCATGTAGCAATCATGTAGCAGGGCCACTGGGGAACAGTGAATCTCCTGGGTGCTACCATAAGTCACCTATGTTTCCACTGGAGAAAGATGAAGGAACATAAAAACAAGCAAACTGGTAAACCTGTCGCTACATTTCTGTAGTGAATGGATCCAAAAAGCCATTCCAAAACCTCACTCTTTCAAAATCCATAGCTGAACATCCCAATTCTTTTGGATGATAGGATTTTGGATCCTTGGAGATTTCCATTTGCCCATTGTTGTGAAAGAGCTTTGTGACAAAATTGGATTAGAGCCATCAATCAGATATATGTGTATGTATAAAATAGCACTATTTAATTTCCTTTTAGAGGTTATAATAAAGTTACTATTTTCCCTTCCAGGCAGTTTCTTTGTCACAGTGACAATTTCCTCTCAAGTCACTGCAAGTGTGAGTGGAGAGTTTGAATTTGACAGGATTCTGTTTTTAAAAGTGCTAGGTCTGAAGCTGATTCTGAAGTTTAGGATTATGGAAACATTTTCAAAGAGAGGGTCCCACAATAATTTAATTAATTTGTATTAGTTGATTGTTATGTTATTGTTGGTTTCAAATTCAGCTGATTTCACAGAGGTACCTGGAATTAACTGGAAGTTCACCAGTTGAATGACTTTTTTAAATAAACGAAACATGTCTAGCTCTCCGTGTCACTCACACACAATGTTGTAAGAGGCACAGCCCAGTCAGATTCAAGTACACAGTCACAGGTGCCACAACTGCAAATGCGATTCAAACAGAAGCAGCGCCTAGTAGCAAAAACTAAACAAATTATACAAGGGAAATAAATAAAAAGCTGGCACAGCTCCCAACAATGCTATGGTTCATCTTCTTAATGATAACGTCTGTGCATCACAACCATATCAGTCTGAACCACTACTATTGGACTGAAAGCCCCTGGCTTGCAGGTAGAAAATACAACCTCTGAAGCCTTTACCATATTGGCAGGTGTTTACAATTGTAGCAAATTCTGCCCTGAGAGACACATGAATGGCTCTCATTGACTTTAAATGAAATCCACTGTATGAACATCCAAGAGCAAAATGTAGCTGAATGTAGAAACAGTGAGCAAAAATTAAATATGAATTTTATTTAGAAAAAAAACAGAAATTGTTTTATGCTATATGCTATGAGTCCAGTGTAGTTGACTAAGCATGTGCATAGACACAACTCTGAAGATGTCCATCAAAGCACAAGGACAGCCTAAGAATGCTGAAAATTGGCTGAATTAGATGCCTATTTATATGTATGGATAAGTGTTTAGAATCAATTTGTCATTAATCGGTGGTCACATTTACAGACATGGTAGAATCCATCTAGTGCCTGCCACATTCTTTTCAACTCCGCCAATAGGTGCCTAAAAATACATATATGGCTCTAATATGAAACTAAGGATAGTCCTTTACATATCTAATTACCTCTCAGGAAGTTATATTTTGTGCAGTTCTAACGGGATTTTTTAATTATAAGTTGTCTGTGCAAGTGCTTTGGTTACTTTAGCTTCCACTGGTAGATACAGAAGTATGATCAGATGGAATAAAAATAGTACGTGGATGTTTTGTTTGAATATTACACAATATTGGCCCATTCCCTGGCTATTATATGGACATTCGGCTTTAACAAATAATAACTAATATGTACCGTATATACTTGAACATAAGCCCATTTGTTTGTAAGCTGACCCCCAAATTTACAGAGAAAAAATTGTAGAAAGTCACTGACCCGTTTATAAGCCGACTCCAGAGTACAGACTTCTAGTCCCAGCTTGTCAGTGTCAGCACAGGCTGAGGGACTGTAGGCTGCAGTCACGGAGCCTCTCAGCTCCCATTGGCTGCTGTTTGCTGTTCCCAGCCAATGGGAGCTGAGAGACTCTGCCTGCAGCCACCAATTAAACGGCAATGTTCTGCCCAATCCCTGCTGATGATGTTTTGGTTGTACAGTTGAACCTTGGTGTTACAAACACCTGGGGAAGAGAGGCTGAAATGTGCAGTATGCTGAACAAAATATTATAGCCATAGGAGGGAGGAAGGGCCCATGCTGGATCTACCTGCGGTTGCCTCCGGCTTTGCCTTGGCTGGGTTGGCCAGGAAGGCAGCTTTGGGGCTGGGCTGCTCAGGTCAGGTGGGTGGTTGTGTGCACACAGCATTGAGTGCTGCCAGCCATGTCCAGCCTCCCTGCCCTGTGACCCTCCTCGCACCACAGGTAGCACTGCTCCCCTGGGAACCACCTGCAGGAGCCTACCTGGAGGGTCCCTGGCTGCATGGGAGCAGGAGCTGCCACCGCAGGTGAGTGTGGGGGCAGCACGCGGAAGGACACGACTGGTTGGAATTGCCACTCAGTGCCCAGAGCAGGAGCATGCAACAGGAATGCTGGGCACTACCCAGCACTTGTCCCTGCTATGCATTGCACACGTTTGCAGTCCCGTCCCCCAGGGCAGCTCGCAGTCCTATGAATTTGTTTCCTCCTGGCTTCCCACAATAAGGAAAGGGCATAGAACCCTCCACCTCCCCTGCTGTGTATGTGAGACACAAACTTGCCCTGATTGTCCCTGAGAGCTGCTGCTGAGATTGGGGCAGGGTGAAGGAGCTGTTGTTCCAGACTGTTGCTCAGGAAGCAGTGCAGGATGTGGGATGTGACGGATGTGACTGGGAGATGAGAGGCTTCGAGTCGGCAGCCAGCACAGCCATCAGCGCGTGTTGTTTCCTTTGTCTTGGGAAGAACCTATTCATAAAACAACCCCCGCTCTTCACAGAGGGGGTTTTTTTTTCAACAAAAGTTGGCTTATGAACAAGTATATATGGTAATTCTTGCAAAAATAAAAAAGTGAAAAGAGCTCCTGTTTTCTATCGGGATTTTTTATGGCTAACTGACCAGACCACACACAATAAAAATAAGGGAGGGAGGTTGCTTTCTTTATTTTTTACAAAAAAACAATCAAACCCATGCTTCAGGGCATAAGCCAGCTTCTACATCATAAAAGTTAAGCTACAATTTTCCTAGTAAGCAGGTTATTTCATATCTACCAAGCCATCTATTTTCTCACAGATTTGGAGGCACCAGCCATAACAAAGTACAGCACAATATTTGGTCACATGACACTCCTGACCACTGGTGACTGACAGGTTAAAAAAACAACACTCTGGCCATAGAATTCAAACAAGCTCTTTGGTGTCCGAGATAGTTTTGTTCAAGGATCATCTGACCTTCTGACTACTACCCTGTGGTACTCATCCATGTGGGAACTAATGTTACTGAGGGTATGTCTACACTACAAAGTTAATTCGAACTAACAGCTGTTAGTTCAAATTAACTTTCATAGGTGCTACACATGCAAACCACTAGTTCAAACTTAATTCGAACTAGCAGAGCGCTTAATTCGAACTAGGTAAACCTCATTCTACGAGGGCTAACGCCTAGTTCGAATTAAGTAGTTCGAATTAAGGGCTGTGTAGCCACTTAATTCGAACTAGTTGGAGGCTAGCCCTTCCCAGCTTGCCCTGGTGGCCACTCTGGGCCAAGCCAGGGAAACTCTTCTGCCCCCCTCCTGGCCCCGGAGTTCTTAAAGGGGCACGGTCTAGCTACAGTGCCCATGCCAGGTGCAAGCCTGTCAGCACCCAGCCAGCAGACCCTGCACCTGGCACGGCATGAGCCAGCCACCCGCTGCCACCCAGCCCTCTGCTTCTTCCCAGGACCAGGCTGGTGGCTCCCAGGAGCCTGCCCGGGGCTGCAAGAGGCGGGCGCCCGCCTGGTCTAGTGTGGAGATCGTGGACCTCATCGAGGTTTGGGGGGAGACCTCCAACGTCCATGACCTCCGCATTAGGCACAGGAATGAGGCCGTCTAGGGCAGGATAGCTGCCAGCCTGGCCACCAAAGGCCACATGCGAACTCAGGAGCAGGTTTGCATGAAAATCAAGTTGG
This sequence comes from Pelochelys cantorii, assembly GCA_032595735.1. NCBI lineage: Eukaryota > Metazoa > Chordata > Testudines > Trionychidae > Pelochelys > Pelochelys cantorii. Next base: position 94,123,758 of record CM064326.1, read on the forward strand.
TCCAGTGAGACCCCCGACCCTGAGCCCTGAGCTTAGAACATAAGAACATAAGAATGGCCGTACTGGGTCAGACCAAAGGTCCATCTAGCCCAGTAGCCTGTCTGCCGACAGCAGCCAACACCAGGTACCCCGGAGGGGATGGACCGAAGACAATGACCAAGCCATTTGTCTCGTGCCATCCATCTCCAGCCTTCCACAAACAGAGGCCAGGGACACCCTTCCTACCCCCTGGCTAATAGCACTCCATGGACCCAACCTCCATGACTTTAGCTAACTTCTCTTTAAACTCTGTTCTAGTTCTAGCCTTCATAGACTCCTGTGGCAAGGAGTTCCATAGGTTGACTATTTGCTTTGTGAAGAAGAACTTTCTTTTATTAGTTTGAAGCCTGCTACCCATTCTTTTCATTTGGTGTCCTCTAGTCCTTCTATTATGGGAACTAATGAAGAACTTTTCTTCATTCACTCTCTCCACACCACTCATGATTTTATATACCTCTATCATATCCCCCCTCAATCTCCTCTTTTCTAAGCTGAAAAGTCCCAGTCTCTTTAGCCTCTCTTCATATGAGACCTGTTCCAAACCCCTAATCATTTTAGTTGCCCTTTTCTGAACCCTTTCCAAGGCCAAAATATCTTTTTTGAGGTGAGGAGACCACATCTCTACACAATACTGAAGATATGGCGTACCATAGTTTTAGACTTCCCTTCCTCCTTCTTCCCCTGGCTTCCCCCTTCCAGCTCTCTCCTCTCAGGTTTCCACCTCCCCTCTCCCACCCTCTCTCTTCCCCTCTCCCACCTCCTTTTCCCAGTCTCCCCAGAGGTTAATCCCCCCACCCCCAGTTTTGTTCAATAAAGAGAGTTTCTATTTTTGAACACGTGTCCTTTATTTTTTATATTAGGAAGGGGGGCTAGGGAGGGGTAAGTGGAAGGAGGTGAGGGAGGAATGGGGCACGAGCCCCCGATGGGGAGGACTGGGGTGGCTCTGCGGGCTCCTCAGGGTGGAAGCTCTCCTGCAGGGCCTCCTGGATCCTGACAGCCCCCCGATTGACACCCCCGGATGGCAGCCTGCGGTAAGTGCAGCTGGGCTGATGGCCGAGTGCTCTGATGTGCCGAGTGTGGGCACTCAGGGCACTCCAAGACAGGACTGCTTTGCTGTCCCTCATCGAGGTAGACAAGTAAGCGGGGAACCCTGAGAACTGTCTGTCCGGGGTGGGGGCTTGGGTCCCTTTAAGCACAGCCCTCAGCTAGCCTGAGGCAGCAGCTCCACACTCTAAGTCCTGGTTCCGGCCAGCCTTAACTTCGGTTTAGGGTCCACTCAATGTGGACATGCTAGTTCGAATTAGCAAAATGCTAATTCGAATTAGTTTTTAGGTCTAGATGCACTAGTTCGAATTAGCTTAGTTCGAATTAACTAATTCGAATTAAGTTAGTTCGAATTAGTGCTGTAGTGTAGACATACCCTGAGTGACAGGAAATCCACTGTGGACTAAAGCGCCTCTCTCCCCATAGTAGTTTTGATGCTTCCCAGAGCTCTATGCTCCCACTGGTGGCTTCACTTTCTCCTCTGCAGTTCTGCTGTGGTCTGGGGCTTGGCTTCTGCCCGGCATCTCTGTTCCCCCACACCCTACCACCAGGCTACAGCCTGGGGCTTTGCACTGCACCAAGCAGCTTTGCTACCTGGTGGGCTCTATCAAGTTGCCCTGCTGCTGTCCAGGGAGCTCCATCAAATGGCTCTGCAGCTACGGGGGAGGGGGAGGGTTCCATGCTCATCTCGGAGGCTCTGCACTGTCCTTCCGAGCACCTCCACTATGGCCCTCCAGAAGCCATGCTGCTGCCCTCCTTCTGGTGACATACAGTTCCGCTCCTCTTTTCCCCCAGAGACCACGGGCTCTGCATTCTTCAAAGTGACTCTGCTGCCCCAGTGCTCCATCTCAGCCCCCTAACTTGGCAACACTCCTGGCCCCAGCCCAATGGCTTATTCCTGTGAGTGCTTGCACGGATGATGCCAAACCAGGGATGTTGCCAGACAAGGGAAGTCCAGATTAGGGCGTTTCAATCAGTACTGGTATATAATTAATTATATTTATAGTTAACATCTAGAAATGAGGATTTTAATAGTTGAATGTACAATATGAAAAATGAGTGTATTTCATAATTACATTGTCATATTTATTGTAAACAAATTTCCCACATAGCGATGAAAAAAAGTAATAATAGTTGTATATATCTGTATAGCTTGAAAAAGTGTTTAAAATCCAAAAAATAGTAATAAATATATTTTTAGTGAATATTGTCAAGTGACTCAGATTCTTAAAGCATACTAAATCTGTCAAAATGTTTCTTGAACATTGTGAAATAAGCATCTCCTTGGAGATTATATACTCCATGTCCCAGAGGACTAGAAGTTGTTTTTATTTAAAAAGAAAATGACATTTTCAAGATCTTCTAGATGTGAGAATAGCCTTCACAATGAACAGAAATGCACTGCTGTCTTGTTGGGTCATCCTAAAACTGTAAAAATGGCCCCCAAAATGTGTAATTTTCTGACACTCATTTTAATTATATGTTTATGTTTAAGATTAAGCATTAAGGGATCAAAACAGCTTTGTGAGCTTCATTTGCTACTCACCGCTGTAAGCTAATTCAGAGGGGTTCTATATTTCTCCAGGATCTGACTACATGACTAGCATTCTTGCAAAGTAATCATTATGAGTCCTTGCACATAATCTACTTGCCTAGCCTTTATCACAAATAATAATAATAATAATAATAATGATAATAATGTCTGCCAAAAGAGAAAATGGAGTCCCCTGAGCAAACAAGCTGTTAAAATTAGCTGTAATTAATATACAATAATACTCCACTAAATGCATAAAGAACACAAGCTTAGAATACTGAACCATTTATAACACTCTCTTTAATGTGGGCACTTTTAGTACAGTACAATGATCCAATTCTTACATATGTCTCCATGGCACACTCTTTGCATCCTGATCCTACTTTTTGCACTGGTAGCTGAAGTATGTGACATACTATCTATCCCATGGGCAGTGTGATTCAGGCATTGAACATAGATTAGACAATAGTGAAATTTTAGCTGTTGTTCAGCAAATTAGAGGTTAAATGTATTGTACTTAACTGATTTTCTAATGGTGTTCTTAGCAGTTTTCCCTGTTACAAGATTTTACTTGTTAAGTGAAGCCAAGAATTGTTAACATTGGTTTAATGGTGTCAATAACTAATGATTTATGTGGGTGCCACTTCAGAATCATGACTCATTAATTCAAAGTTATTTATGAGGCAGACAACTTCCTAAAACATAAATATTAATAATATTTATCAAGGAGTTCAACAACATTATAAAATCACAAAAACGTAGGGCTTGAAAGGATCTTGAGAAGTAATCTGGTCCATCTCCTGACACAGAGGCAATATTCAGTTAGATATTCTCTAACAAGTGTTTGTATATCCTGTTCTTAAATACCTCCCGGTCACAGGGATTGCACAACCTCCCCAGATAACCTGTTCCAGTGCTTATGTATCCTTATGGTTATAATGTGTTCCCTACATTTTATGGATAACATTTATTATTATGTCTTAAAGGTAGAAGAATATCAAACCATGATATGGGTGTATTGATCATCACTTCATATTTAAAGATGAGTCAGAAGTCTTCAGCTCTACAGCTTTAAACATTTATTTTACAAAAATTCAACTGAAGTGGCAAAAAAAAAATGGACTACAAACTTTTGGGCAATAAAGTTGCAGCTGAAATTCAATGTTGACAAATGCAAAATAATGCACATGCAAAAGCATAATTTCAATTCTACATGTAAAATCATGGGGTCTAAATTGCTACTGTTACCCCCAAGAAAGAGATCTTGGAATCAACATGGCTAGTTCTCTCAATGCATCCATTCAATGTCCAGCAGTAGTCGTAAAAAGAATGTTGGTAGTCATTATAAAAGGAGTAAATAATAAGAAATCAATTCACGGCATACCCACATCTTGAAAACTGTGTACAGATCTTCTTGCTCGATCTTAAAAAAAAAAAAAAGAAAGATACATTGGCATTAAAAAAGAGTTAGAATCAGATAAGAGGCAAAATAAATTATTAGAAGTATGAAACAATTTCTATATAAGGAGAGATTAATAACACTGGGACTTTTCAGCTTTAATGGGAGATATGACAGAGGTCTATAAAGTCATGACTAGTGTGGAGAAAGTAAATAAGGAGGTGTTATATATTTCTTCCCATAACATAATAACTAGGGTTCAACAAATGAAATTAATAGGCAGCAAGTTTAAAACAAAAGGAAATATTTCTTCACACAATGCACAGTCAATTTATGGAATGATTTGTCAGAGGATGCTGTGAAGACCAAAATGATAGCAGAATTTTAAAAAATAACTCAGTAAATTCATAGAGATTAGCTCCATTGATGGCTATTAGCCAGGATGAGCAGAGATGCAAAATCATTCTGTTTTGGGGATGGGACGAGGCAACAGGGGATTACTTGATGATTACCTGTTCTATTCATTCTCTCTGCTCCACCTAGCACTGGTCACGGTCAGAAGACAAGATACTGGGCTAAATGGACCATTGGTATGACCCACTATGGCCATTTTTATGTTATGATGCCCAGGAATCTCTGATTGCTTCTGATGACAGAGAAAGTTCCAAACCTGCCCCTTGCCTTCAGAAAATGGAAATTTTGGCAGAAGTCCATTTTGTGAAAGTATTCAATTTTTTTCATTTTTTTCCAATGTAAATTGAAAACAAGAGTGGGGACCTCAAAAGTATAATGAAAGGAATTGCTAGCTCCAGGGCTTGCTTTCAGTGATTTTTAAATGAATATACAATGTTAGGATATGCAGCTCCCTTTCCCCCTTACTCTGGAAAACTAGCCACAGCCTTAGATCAAAGCTGTATAAAAAAACCAAGAAATCAGCAAATAGTGACTGTTAAGGTGTGGCAGAACATAAACCAAAACTTAAAAGCTTGGAAATGAAAAGAGGAAAGATTTATATATTCATCTCTGCCACCACCGTGCCTCCAATGGTGTCAATACACAAACCCATGGGTCCGGATTTAATGCATCTGAGGGTACTGATGGAGTTGGTAGGTGTCATTGCAGAGCCTTTGGCCACTATCGTTGAAAGTTCATGGAGAGGTCCCAGAGGATTGAAAAAAATGTAGCGCCCATCTTGAAAAAAGGGAAAAAGGACAATCTAGGGAACTACAGACCAGTCAGCCTTACCTCAGTCCCTGGAAAAATAATGCAGGGGAGCCTCAAAGAAAACATTTTGAAGCACTTGGAAGAGGGGAAAGCTGATCGGCACAGCGCGGCAGACATTTTGATGTAAATGAAGTGGCGATTATTTAAATCGCCGCTTCATTTTCCTATGTCTAGAAACCTAATCTACATGGCTCCATCAATGGAGCCATGTAGTCTAGACATACCCCTGGAGTATTGCATCCAGTTCTGGCCCCCTAGTATAGAAACGATGTGTACACATTGGAGAGGGTCCAGTGGAGAGAACCAAAATGATTAGGGGGCTATAGCACATGACCTACGAGGAGAGGCTGAGGGATTTGGGCTTATTTAGTCTGCAGAAGAGAAGAGCAAGGCGGGATTTGATAGGGAGGTTCCAAAGAGGATGGGGAAAGGCTGTTCACAGTATTGATGGATGGCAGAACAAGAAACAATGGTCTCAAGTTACAGTGGGGGAGTTCTAGGTTGGATATTAGGAAAAGCTAGTTCACTAGGAGGGTGGTGAAGTACTGGAATGGGTTACTTAGGGAGGTGGTGGAATCTCCATCCCTAGAGGTTTTTAAGTCCTGGCTGGGATTATTTAGTTAGGGTTGGTCCTGCTTTGGGTAGGGGGATGGACTCGATGACCTTCTGAGGTCTTTTCCAGCCCTATGATTCTATGTTCTGATATACTTGAAAGCTCTGTAAGATTTGCACTTCCATCTTGAACAGATGCCCAAAAGCCTTACAATCCCAAAATTTAGTAGATATGCATCTAATGCAAAACCTTAACCATGACCACAGCAGGCAGATTCATGCTCTGTGTCTGTTTCTGTCTGAGGAGAACTGAAGAAAACAGAACTGCTGATGCATCTCTCGAGCATGAAGAAGAGACCCATTAGAGAGAAAAATTACATGTGCAAACCTTCCAGGAAAGTCTATGGCCTGGCAGGTGAGATAATGGATGATATACTATTTATAACCCAGACAGGGTAAAAGATAGACTTACCCTCTACAGCGGGTTATGACCTGGTGAAGGAATGGAAAGCTGGGCTTTTCATAATGCTTAGAATTTAGCTGGAGGTTTTTGATCCTCCTAAAGATGAGAAGTTTGGGCTTGGTGTAACCAGCTTCACCCCTGAGAGGGAGGATGACATTGCAACTGCAGGCAATGATAGGAAAGTAAGCCACACAGCTTCAAGGGCAACTTGTAAAAGCAGAAAAAGATATGGACAGTGTTATCTTCCAGCTCTATGTTTTGGGGAACTAGGCATAGTACTCATGGAAACCCCCTGCCCCGACCTCTGTTTGAACCAAAGCCAATATAAAAAACATAATGAAAAGTCAGGGGAAGACACAGCTAAAACCTTCCCAACAAGGGTGATAGGACTATGGAAACACCTCATTTGCATACAAAAGGTCAGAAAGACATCGCCATGAAGCATACAGATTGGAGAACAAAGATTCCAAAGTAAGAATTGGGCTGAACTCTGGGACACAGAAAGTAGGAAAGCATTTCCTGATGGGGAAACTCTTTCCCCAACGCTAATGAACCCACACCTGCCTACACCCTGATTAGTAGTTATCAGCCCACTTTTAGTAATAAATCCTCTATTGGTATCAAAAATACTGAAACTGCCTAATGGCATTATGAGCTCCCTTGAAGGAACACTGCTCATAGTCAGGAATGAACAGTTTCTATTCTCTAGTCTAATAGGCTATGTCTAGACTGCAGGCTTCTTTTGGAAGAAGCTCTTTTCGGAAGTGATCTCTTTCTTCTGAAAGAGAGCATCCACACTGCAAAAGTGCATCAAAAAAGCGATCTGCTTTTTCAAAAGAGAGCATCCAGACTGAATGGATGCTCTCTCACAACTAAGCTGTGATTGGTATGGATGGAATGGCCACTAGGGCACCTGTGCTTTTTCCCTCTTCTTCTGAAAGACCTCCCTCTTCCCCATCGCAAAAAGGCTTCTTCCTCGTAGAATGAGGATTACCAGTGCTGAAAAAAACCCTCTGTTCTTTCGAGTTTCTTACAGAAGAATGCAATTGCAATGTGGACGTTTCTCAAGTTTTGTCGGAAAAACGGCCATTTTCCGACAAAACTCTGTAGTGTAGATATACCCATAGAAACAACTTTGGAATACTACTTTGAAGCATCTGTTTACCCACAAACAAATCTAGTGTTCCTTCTTGAACCATTGTTGTTTCCCTACAAAAACCCCTAGCCATGCTCAAGTAAAGTGCTCTGATGCCTGGATCTAAATTCTGCATCAGTTCCATTGGGACTTCATCTTGTCCTCACTGATCATGCTGGGGATTCTGCTCTGCCTATCTCCACCAATCTGGACCCCTGGATACCATCACCATCTTGAGCTTGATCAGCTCAAGCTTTATTGAGTGGTAAGATCTCTCTCTCTTTCTCTCTCTCTCTCTCTCTCGGTATAGCCTCCTAGCTCCGCTTCATATGATCAGCTATGGTTTGCTGCCCCTAATGTTTGTAATCAGAGTTGAGTTATATTTAATATTGTAATTGTTTTGTTTGGCTCCCCTTGTATGCCTACTACCTAGAAATAAATAACTTTCTGGTCAAGCTGGTGGCTTTTTGCTTTTTTGTTTACCTTGGGGGTGTTTTGCCTTCTCTATTTACTGTTCAGCAAGGCTTCTTGTACATAAGCTGAAGATCCCTGTAGTGCCCCAAAATCCTGGGGGTTTGCTAATTAATTGGGTTACGAGCAGAATGGTTGTGGTATAAACCTGGGGATAGGAAGGTGCTTAATATAGGTGCATATGAGGTTGACAGCTTAAAGTGCTGTTTAACCTAGCCCACTAAGTCCAAGAGCACATAAGGGTCACAGCTTGGCATTGCCATGCTACCCAGCCTACTGAGTCCAGAGACATGTAAAGGGTCAGCTTGTGAGTGCTGATTAACCAGTCCCCTCAGACATGCTCTGGAAGTGGGTGAGTGTGTGTGTGTGCATCTAATTCTAGGGCAGGGAACCTAGATCCTGCAGGATAGCTCCACTGGGAGGGAATTGACAGAAGGGAGAAATAAAACTCCATATGAGAATACAAGTAATACAAGCAGCACGCCAATACAATTATCATGCCCTACCCAAAGAGTAACTCCTATAAATGAGAATACCCCAAAGTAATGGGCAAATCTGGTAACAACAGAAACAATCTGTGATAAAAGCTGCCAACAGAACAAGGCCGTATATTGGCTTCTGAAACCTCCTGCAGTTGAAATACTAAGAATCATGTAAACAAAAGCTGAGGATAACATTTCCTCTTCTAAACAAACAGGAAAACAGTCAGCTGAAGATACTGGAATTTTAATAGCACGAGAATATAGCCAAAAACAAAGTTCTGCTATTGGAAAGGAAAAACTGAGTCATGCTTACATACAGTCCAAAAACTAGTGATAAGCTGAAAGACCCAATTGGTCACGAGAAGTCTATGCTCAAACAACACAAAGAGGTACTGCTGCAGAAAAGGTCTTCTTAGAAATGCATGTCCACGAAATGAATCCTACCTAACTGGATGGTTAAAATGTAGATATCAAGCACATGTCTCCTTTGATTTGATTTATGAAAAAATGGCAACAGTGTGGTTCCTTCATTCACCTGCTGAACCTTGTCTTACAAGTAGAGGTAACAGGTGACCTTTCATCCTGTATAGAGCTATAAAAGCCCTGGGTGAGTTCAAGAATTTCCTTCCTTCAGCTGACAGCACCTGAATGAAGATGGAGAAGATGAGCTATAAGGGTTGGCAGCATAATAAACCTATGTGATGGCAAGATTAAATGTAAGCCTTTCAGTCAACAAGGGAGACATATGGCTTTACCAGAACAAAGAATTAACTATACCATTAGTCACCCCACTTGCACTACAGCTGAAGCTGAAAGACTGTGACTAAATTAATTTATGGTAATAAGCATTCCAGAATTTTTCTCTTGGGTGATAATGACTCAGTTTGTTAATCATTTCCTAAAAGTAGTCATCCAGTTACCACTCCCGGCTTTGCCGCAAGCTTTCTGTGTGAACTTGACAACTTACTTTGGGCCAGATTTTCAAAGGTATTTAGGTGTCTGAATATATAATTGGGGGAAGGTCTAATGACATTTTCAGAAGCACATAGGCACATGAATTTCTTGTTACCTACATAATTAGGCACCTCTGAAAATTCCATTAGGCATCAACCTGCCTAAATGCCTTTGAAAAGCTGGTGCTCTGTGTCTTGCTTCCCTACTGGTCTCACGGGGAAAAGTGAGAGGATACATACATTAAAATGGTGAGATGCACTGATGCTGCGATGGGGAGCAGGATCCATAAGAACCACAAATAGATAGCAAAGCAATGTGAATGTGTGTGTCTGACTAATGATAATAATCAAATCACAGAGGGCCAAACTCTGATCCACTTCCCATGTTCAAATATGGCAGCTTCTGCATTATCTCCTTCCCATCACATAAGGCACTGTTCTACAGGGGGGAAAAACAAATTAACTCAAAGATAAACTCTGTTCCAATGGCATGTAGAGTGATAACAACCCCTTGAGAGTTCTTTTAAACTTTACCAGCTGTACAGCTATAGCATAGATTAGTGTAAGATACAGGAAAGGTGCCTGCACTCCTGATCTATCACTCTCCTCAAAGCCATGCTGAGCTGTGCCCTTATCCTTCTTATAAGATTGTACTCTGAGGCCCAAAAAATAAATCTTAAGAAATGAACGGTAGCTCTTGCTGTGAAATACAATATCACCAAAAGAGGGAAAATAGAAACTAGTTTTTAAAACTCCTTTCACATGAAACAGCAAAGACTCTAATTAATACAAGTTGCAATGTTTGTGTATGCTATGAACTATTTAAAACTTTGACTTTGCAGAAATCCAAGAATGTTAATTGAGTAGCTAAATTACAAATTAACAAGAGCTTAGTCTGGATATTTTGCATTGCTTCCTCTTGCATTATCTCTTATGTAGTCAGACTGTGAAATGGCATATCAGACCATGACATGATAAGCTGATTGACACTTGCACCGTTATGTCGGTGTGAGATGCACTATTCCTGTTTTGAAAACAAATTCAAATTACATCAACATTTTTATATTAAAGAAAATAGCTCTGTCTGGTTACCTTAGCCTATATATAAAGTTGAATATACAATCACTGTGAAATATTCAAGCTCATCTACCATGTTTGGTGCCATTTAGAGCTAGTCATGAAATGATTTTTCTGTGAAAATTTATCCATAGTTATCAGTTACTGTAACCAACTGTACTGTACTGTTACTGTAATCTGTGAAGGTTCACCCCACAAAATAACCCGTTTGGTGTAGTCTATCAATAAAAAGGGAATGAGGGGCTCATGGTACATAAAACTGTATAGTGTTTTTTCTGTAATAATTATTTTTACTTTCCATCTCTCCAATACACACTGGTAAAGGGGAGAGAGAAATTAGTATAGGATTCATACTCACACCATGCCTTGTGGAAAAACCTGAGGTGCTAGACTTCATCCTCATTCTCACCCTCCCCATCATCACTAGAGGACATTCTTCTGCCATCTTCCCCCACCCTCCCATACACGCATCAAGACACCCAGGCAATGCTACAGCTTTTATAATGCGATAAACTGATAGCCACTGGGGTTCATACATATTTCCTTATTTTGAATTTATATGCTCAGTATTTTTGGGGTGCCCCATTTTTCATTAATTCCCCTTGTACTCATTAACATTTATGTAACCTTGTCACCATAGTAACAGGCCTTAAGGAAGTCTTTAACATTTCATCCCTATTACCCTAATCTGATGAAGTGGGTTTTACCCTCAAAATCTGTGAGGTGCCACCGGATTACAGGTTGTTTTTAAAGTTACAGACTAACACAGCTACCCCTCTGAGACCTTTAACCAATGATCATCTTGTGGTGCCTGCTCTCTTTGTTAGACCTTATTATCCGAATTCAGCAGTTATTATTCAAACATCAATATAGCACAAACGTAAAAGCATACTCAGCAGCTGTACTATTAATTTACTTATGCTAAATGTGAGAGTCTCATTTGTCTAAAATAAATATTTTACAGTCCTCGGGCCGGTAGGCCAGCGTCCCAACATTAATTAATACCCTCTTTTCATTGTTAATGCTAAATATTACTGATATCTTTTCTCCTTGGCTATTAGGAACATTTTGATTTGGGGAGGATTTGGGGAAAAAAAAGAAAAGAAAAGAAATTACTTTTTCTTTAAAAAGTTTGGTTTTAATTGCAGAAAACAGTTTTCCTTATTTTTTTTTTACAAAAATCGAGAACATTTTGACAAAAATTGAATGTGAGGGGGCAAAAATGCCTATTTAGCTGAACAGAGTAATCCATCAAAAATATTTGGATGGAAAACTTCAGCCAGCACTAATTCTATTTGTTATATAACAAGATGCAAACATTTGTGCCCCAGGCACAGACAACTCTGTTGAGTGGACTATAGAGGAAGCACACCGTGTTCATATTACACTAGAAGATTGCTGTTTAATATGTCCAAAGTTTTGCCTGGGCTCACTCCAGCACTACACATGGAATGTCCCATTCACCATTCTCCAAAAGCTCTGCCAGTTGGTGGAAAGCAAGACCTGTGTCCCTCCCTTCACTTTGACTTTCCCTGTTCTTTTTTCAGACACCAGGTACATGAGAAGTAGAAATGTGAGATATGTATCTAAGGGCAAGTCTACACTCAAACATTACATCAGCACAGCTTCATAGATGGAGCTGTCCCACCATAAGGGTGTCTGGGGAAGATGCACTATACTGACGGATGAGAGCTCTCATCATGATTATTCCACCCCTGATTAAGGTGGAAGCCATGTCAACAGAAGATGCTATCCCTCTCATATAGTGCCAGTGGACAGTGCTTAGGTCAGTGTAAATTATGTCACTCGGCGGGATGTCTTTTTCACACCCCTGAGTGATGTAATTTGTATTGGCTAAGTGGGAGTGTAGACCATCTCTAATGCAACAGAGACCAACCCTTCCTGAGCCCCTAGAATGCCTTGTACTCTTTCCTCCCCTCTCATGCCCCACTATATGCTCAGTAATGAGGTATATGCACAATAGTTGCCACCATGTACATATATTTGACATTATGCACTTTCTTGTGCTTGTAATTGAACATGCCTGGTTTTCAAAATCAGTCTTTTAACAAAATGATGGATTTAGTACCAGTCCATCTCACTCCTGATTACATGATTGAGGCTATATCATTGTGACCATTGGCTGATGGATGAGTAGGAGTCATAGAGGCTCACAGAAGCAGAAAATCCGTAGAAGGCACAGAATTAAAGGGTTTTTTCTACAGAGTTTACAGTATAATGAATCTAGGACTTTATTTTCAGAAAGCATCAGGTCTCTATCCCTTCAGGTGGAGAGAAAAAACATTTAACATGCAAATCAGTGCACTGTTTCCTTGTTAAATATGCAAGCAGCTAGACTGAAACAATAATACCATCGAGAGAGATGAACTTCACTTTTGTAGCCTCATGATGGCTTCATAAATGCCAATTGTGTTAATTACTATGTGGTTGAATGATGTGCCAGATACATTCTTTCCTAACAAAGTTGGCTATACCTGAGGTTTCACTCATTATTTCTCTTTCAACTTTGCCATATTCCTGGTCAAGGAGCACTACTTCTGCATTGTCACTGATTTTCACACCCCAAATCACCACTCATCACCACCACTCTGCTTTGACTTACTATTCAATTCTTCTCCCGATCTGTGTCCTCCTTTGTCTTGCAGTCTTTTCTAAAAAGAAGATTGACCAGATAGTTAGTTAAAAATAAGGGAGATTTGGGGTAATTTTGGTTTTAACATGGAGGGTCATCACTGATATCTTCTTACTTTATGCACAATACAACTTAAACAGCATGATTTGAACCCATTTCAGGAATATGTTAACTAATCTCCTCAATCCCACAAGTGCACAAGTATTTCATTATCACTGACTATCTCCAATGTGCCTAAGAACTCCTTGCCTGACCACCGACAAGCATTTGCATTCCAGTCATCTGAACAAAGTGTCAGATCTTCAGCTGATTGTATTTTTATTCTGTCCTTCCTTACAATGAGCTCTTTTCTGTGAAAAGCAAGGAGCAAGGTACAGGCAGGGGAACAGGATCTACAAATGAGAAACTTGGGTAGATCACACTACTTGATTTGATTTTTCAATGGCAGTGCTTACAACGTAGTGTAAAATGGGAAACCTGAGGCACCAGAATTTCTGCTTTTATCAAGAAATCTTAAGTGCTATCATTCCCAGTAGCTCAGCTCAATATGCACAGGATGAGCTTTGTCACTGTTGGCACAATTTCTTTCAATAATATATTTTAAAAAGTCTGGAATATATTATTCTAATTACAAAGAACTCATACATTGTGCTTGAACCATATATGTGTAATACTCTATGTGCTCAGTTAAATGAATAGTAACTTTTAAATGTATATTTTTGGCATCATCTCACTGCTCTCCACTTCATTAGCAAATTCTCCAGATGAATTATGATCAGAACTGCATAACTAAATGGATTAAGGATAGAGATGTAACTGCATCTATTTTCTATCTGTCTATGAATGCTTTGTCTTTCCATTGTGTCACCCTAAGTTGCATTAAACAAATGGATGAAGGCAATAAACAAAGCAATTTTGATAGAAATTAACACATCAATTCCTTTATGAGATTTGTCGGTTTTCTAGTGTCTCATTATTTGTAAAGGATCACATGGATTTTGGAATAAGAAAAATGGTAATTTAGTGAAGCAGCAGATTTTATGCATCTTGAATAGTTCTCACTCTAGATGTCTGTATTGTGGTTTTACAAGGACTTGAACAATACTATGTCAAAGATTATTTCAAATTGCTGTAATAGAAATGATTGCATGAACACCTGGTTGCTGGCTGCACTTTAAATCAAATCATTGATAAACAATCAGTGAAGTATATAATTATATCTCTATTGATCATGTCTGCACAGTATCCACATCAAGCTCACTAAATTCATCTTGACTAGATACAACATGCAATAGATTCAGTGTAAGAAAGTTCTGAAGGTAATTTTTTTGTTCCTGACCTTCCAGAGTTCTGACTATATCACCATGTACTTGTGATCTTGCAAAGTCCCTCAGTTTCTGATTCCAGTATTTTGCCACTCAAAAGCTGAATAATAGGAACGAAATTGTTGTTATAGAATGTTTAACAGTTGCATGTTTATTGTTTATAAAACTCTACAGAACTAATTCTGAAGTACCTACTCATTCCATACTCTACTTTCCTTCAGTGGGAGGTGAATCCAAATACTAGATGGAATCAGGACATTTTTTTTTAATCTCTGAATGCTGTTTATATGACTAGTCTGAGAGCAGAATTCTTCCATTCTCAGCTGTCTCTATTTGTTGATGCATTATTGAAGAATTTAATAATCCCCAGAATAATAATATTTTGTAAACTGCTGTGATTATTCTGAAAGAAGAAAAAGAATAGTATGAAAAATAAATATATATGTAAAAAAAGCTTTGAATCTCTCTGTACTTCTCTTTATAGTTACCTACTTCCCATTTTTATAAGTTTATGGAGAAAGCTTTTCTAATAACACAATAAGACCTGTTATTTATTTGAATTTACATCATTACTTTGGAAGAATCTGATTTGATTGTCTCTGTAATTTGATTTTCCCAGTTCTTGTGTTTTCTTTCTTAGATATATCAAATTCAGGTGACAAAAGCCATATCAAATCCATATTTATACACCTAAGTAAAAATGGATTTGATGTCCCTTTTAAATGGATCTGTTTTTTAAAGATGTTGTGATGAGCACTTAACGCTTCTTTTAGCATCAAGGGAGTTATGACAGTTGAGCACCTCTGAAAATCAAGACTACATCTAGACTGTAAGCCTCTTTCGAAAAAGAGTGTCTAGACTACAACCAATACTTTCGAAAAAGCAAACTGCTTTTTCGAAAGAGAGCACCCAGGCAGTCTGGATGCTCTCTTTTGAAAAAGCAGTTTGTATTACACAGCGCCTTTTTTCAAAAAAGCACTTTTGAAAAAAGGCGTTCTTCCTCATAAAACGAGGTTTTCCGCGGTCAAAAAAACTGTTTGATTTACTTTCGAAAGAACGCAGCAGCAGTCTAGATGCAGGGGAAGCTTTTTGAAAAAGGCCACTTTTTTCGAAAAAACCCTGTAGTCTAGACACACCCCAAGTTAGATATTTCCAAGAACATGCACCTACAGTCTCGGAGCTTAGTGACTATGACTGTAATAAAATTGATACATGAAGCATTATTAGATCCAACAGTATTTTCTATATACACATGGTATATCCAAGTTTCAACTATATCTTGTTTGGCTTTTCTTGATATATATTATTCTTTTCTCTGAGTTCAAAGTAATATATTCATAGAAATATGACTTTACATTTGTATCTGATAATATCTGTTGCCTTTCAGTTCCTCACTATCACTGCAATTAACCTGTGCGTGTTAATTGATGATAATGTGTTTGCCAGACATTCAAGCAAATACATTTGGAAACCACAATCCAGATACCCAGATTTTCAGAAGACACTTGGAAAGCTATATTATCAAAAGAGATCTAGGACTGTAAATAGTTAAGTAACTGGGTATGAGCTTGCAGTGCATATAGCAGCAAAAAAGGCTGTGGTTACATGCACAGACATGCATATAGTGACACTAGAAAATAACTAGAAAATATCCTGTATTGGCTATGTAATGAACTAGATAACCTACTCTGTTTCTCTATATTATTTATTGCACACAGGTCTTCAGAGCAATGTATTCAGAATACAATATACTGTACTTAGCTTTACCTACTTCAGGTAGTATCCAGTGAGTAAGTTGACCTCTGCTGTCAGAATAGAATATCATTGCAACCATTGTTTTGAGTGTTTGCTGCTACCTACTCTGCTTTACCAACTTAGTCACATGATTTTCTTTTTGCACACTTCCTCAATTTCTGTTAACCCCAGTGCCAAATTTAGTGGCAGTCAAAGCTAGCCATCCCAAGGAGTTCTGGGGTGGGGCATCATGAGTCAGTGAGTGAAATATAAGAATGAACTGAAGTGAAGTGACTGCCCAGCTGCTATATTGTTAACTTAGTTGATTTAATTTGTAATTATGAGATTGTTCTTGTGTTTTCAGATTTGTAATGTGCAAGTGTTGACCAATAAAGAACATATTTAATGAGACTCCAGAGATACTTACAAAATCCCTATCTACATAACAATATAAAGACATAGTGTTACTTTTTTTTTGGCCATTCTCAACACACAATGTTTGATCATTTTCTAAGACTATGGAATATAGATTTTTGCTCTCCCTACTACTGTCTGTGTTCCCCCATAGAAAATAAAAGATCCCCCCCCAAGAAGTATTATTTAGGAGCTAAGTATGGGGGGAGCTCAGTTTCAATCTTCTTTGCAGCTAGGACCAAATTTAAAGTGATAAAAGGTAATCACATTTGGCCCTTGTCATAACACAATAAACAGGGGTCACAAAATGAAACACAAAATGAAATTAACAGCTAGGTTTAAAACAAGAAGAAAGAAGGATTTCTTCACACAGTCAACTAATAGAATTCTTTGTTAGAGGATGCTGTGGAGGCCCAAACTATATCAGGGTTTAAAAAAAAACACCTCAACTAGATAAGTAAATGGAGGATGGATCCATCAACAGTCCTTAGCCAGGATAGTTAGGGATATAAAACCATGGTCTGAAGTGTACCTAGCCTCTATTTGCCAGAAGCTTGTGGTTGGTTGCTGGAGTCAAACTCTATTTCACTCCTGTGTCCACCTCTTTCCAAAGATGCCTGATTGTTGGAGAGTCCTGTCGCATATGCATTAAGCGGTCTGAGGGCACCTGGATACATTGGGATGTGTTTTAGCTGCAAGTATTGTCACTCTGCTGAGGGATGCAGATCATATGGTTGCTTTAGTGTTAGAAAAAGGAAAAGCTTTAATCTCTAACTTCTTGGGAAATCCATATGCTGTCCTTTCTCAGCCAGTTTTCCAAAGTAGCATGTCCCCCAATTGTATTTGTAAATTTCGTGAGGATAAAAGTGGTACTTCTTAGTAGACTAGCCCAAATATCTTCATGAAACCAGTACTGTAGGGAATGCCACCAGGAAAACTGCCACTGAAATTGGACTTCCAAACTTACTTACACTTTTATCATGTTACAAAGGTTAAATTTGTTCCAAAATACTAAAACCCTTATACCAACAAAGGCAGAAACTAAACAGATGTTATTGCATCCTGTTCCCCTCGCAGATCTCTTTGGTTCCTTTTTATGTCCAATCGTGAAAAAGAAATTTCCTATGCTCTTAAACAGTTGCACAGGCCTTCCCTAGATGCTCATCCATGGGTAATTTTAGGACATTGATGATAAAGACATCTGTGTCAAATTGGACAACATTTATCACATTTCGCCACACAGGAAGTATACTCTATTCTAAGTTCTCTGATTCATTCATGATTCAGAGCTGAAGGACATTTTTCCTAATGTGAGGATAGCTGGGAGGATTTTGTTCATGCTGCCAGACATGGGAGAGTGGTGAGTGCAGTGAAACTCAGGCTCATTAAAACATATTTTTGATCAAAGATGACCTATGACAGACTGATGCTGCTTCCTATTTTATCACTTTAAATACCATTGGTCACTCTGTCAATCAATCTAATGCTGTGCTTCAGTTCATGAGGACAAGGACAAGAAAAGTAACCCTGTGAACTAAAAACTAGGGTTAACATTTCAAGGCTTTTACTTACTTTAACACTCTTTAATAGTGAGCCA
Source organism: Pelochelys cantorii (assembly GCA_032595735.1). Lineage (NCBI taxonomy): Eukaryota > Metazoa > Chordata > Testudines > Trionychidae > Pelochelys > Pelochelys cantorii. The sequence goes on from CM064326.1 coordinate 94,141,854, forward strand.
CCCAATGTTGATGTACAATTCAATATCTTGGTGTTACTGTAATTCAGTTATTCTTAAAAATAAAAAGTTTCCATATGCTTAGAGAAAATTACTTTTTGATGTATTATGGATTAAGGAATTACAAAGTTACAAATCCTAACACCATAAATTTATTACCTTATATGACAGGGATTAATCACAAGTTCAAATTCTGCATCAAAGCTGTGAAACAGGCTACAAATGCAATAAAAATGATATATTCAAAATCTTAATGCATGGGGGGGAGAGTGTGCTGAAAACACTCCTCGCCCAGAGCACCATTTTGTCTGCAACTGGCCCTGGCAAACCCTTTCACAGAAATCCTTTTCTTCTTTAATTTGGTAGTGATATCTTATGTCTTTTTGTAATTCTGGCAACGCCAAGTGACTGAGGTTCACCATTCCAGGGCAATGGGATCTGCAAGAAGCAGCTCCCTGAAGGTAACAAAGCATCTAGCTGCCTGCCAACGACTAATCCTGACACGCCCCAATCAAATAAAGGGAATCATGAAGATTAGTGCATTAAGGAAAGAGAAGAGGATCCAGTTTCTGCAACACGTGTGCTTTCCTTTTGCTAGGAGTAGGGGGCTCAAAGTTGGGACCTGCACATCTTAATGCATGAGACCTACAGAGATATGTTTGTAGAAGATTATAATTTAGAGATGCTTCCTCTTAAGGGACAGTACTATGCACACAGGAATGTGGAGATGTGCCCTGAAGGCGGGGATTAGGGTAACCAACTTTTTAATTGCACAAAAACAAACATCCCTGCCCTGCACCTTCTCAAGGTCCCCCCCCCCTTACCCCACCTCTTCTCTGAGGCCCATTTTGCATATTGTTGGGGAGGAAGCATTGACTATTTATAACAACTTTATGTTTGAAGAGGAAAATTTGAAGTTCAATAAAATACTGACTAAATCTAAGGAAAGCAGAGTGGTAAGGGACTGTTCAAGAGTGATGTGCTGGTAACTTCTCCTGCCTAGGTAATTGACAGATTAGATTTATGGAAATGTACTACAGGCTGGATTCATTAAATAATGATTCATTAAATAATAAACGAAGGAACTAGAAAGGGGGAGGACTTTAATAAAACAAACTAGAGAATTTCTGAAATGAGCTCCTCACAGCCACAGGCTGTTCTCAATCCCTCCCTCCAGGGCACATCTTAAAAGTCCTATGTTCAAAAAGCTGTCCCTTATGAGGAACTGTCTCTAGATTATAATCTTCAACAAACATATCTCCACATTTTTTCTTTTAAAGAAAAATAAATTTATTCATACATGTAAACAGCTATCTAATAATACATGCACTGAAATCTCAACCCATCTGCAGGCTGAACCTCCCAAATCTGAGGATCTATGGTCCATCAACATCCATGGTCCAGAAGGACCAAGGATGTTGCCGGACCAGAGGGTCTTGGAGGCAAAGAGCACAAATCTGGTGTAAATCCCATGGGTGCTGGAGAGCCCTGGCTGTCATTTCAGAAATTCTCCAGTTTGTTTTATTAAAGTCCTCCCCCTTTCTAGTTCCTTCGTTTATTATTTAATGAATCATTAAAAGAGACAGGTAGCTCTATTATCTAAGGTCGTACCAGATTCATCGACCTTACCCTAACAATGGGAGTCAGACAGCTACACTGATTGGATGGGGGTTGTATTTGTTTTATGCAGTCAGACAAAACTATGAAAATCTCTTCCTTTGATGAGGGGAATGTTTCCCCCTCTGCTTATCAAAAGCAGTTGGTGCATCCATAGAAATGATTCAAGATCTCTCTTTTACTGGCAAAATCTTTTAGAAAGATTTTGTCTGCCAATTACATTGCAACCTCTTCTACCCCGTCCTTCAGCCCTCCTTTTCCTATCTCCTTCCTCTTCCCTCAGCACCATTTCAACAAAGATTTGATTGGCTTGGCTGAGGATCTGTAGTTTGAGTTCTCACAGCTTAGAGAAGTTCTGACTTTAGCATATCCTATGTCAGGCCCTTCAGTCTTTTTGTTGAGATTCTGATAGGCTCTTTGAAAAGATTCAAGTTTGGTTGGGTTCACAGATGTTCATATTCACACAAACCAATTCGACCATTCCCATTAATTAATTAAGGGTAGTATTCTGTAATCCTTATTCATGTTGACCAGTGTATTTCTCTTTAAGCAGTTTCATTGATATCAATGGAACCACTGTTAGGCTACGTCTACGCAGCGGAGCTATTTCAGGATACCTCCGGTATCCCTAAATAGCTATTCCGCCTCTTTAAACACACCTGTTATTTCAAAATATATTTCAAAATAACAGGTGCGCTATTGTGGGATCTGTGTCACTTTAAGGGATTTGTCAAAATAGCCCTTTATTTCGAAATAACCTCGAAATAAGCTATGCAATTTGCATAGTGTGAATTGAGTAGCTTATTTCAAGGGAAGGGTGCTGTGTAGATATACCCTTACTCACATTACACACCACCTGGCTTCCACTGAATAGCCACTACCTTAGGGTGCATCCACACAGCACCCTTAACTCAAAATAAGCTATGCAATTTCTGCTATGCAATTTGCGTAGCTTATTTCAATGCTATTTTGAAATAGCTGATTTTGTAATTTGGTGTTGTCTAAACAATGATAGTCCGAAATTCCCCTTAACCTTTATGGAATGAGGGCTAGCAGGATGTTGGTATAAGCCGCCCATTATTTGGAAATCTATTTTGAAATAATGGGCTGCTTCAAGAGATGAGGAATAGCTATTTCGGGATCCTTCCTATATCCCAAAAGAGTTCCACTGTGTGGATGTACCCTTAGTGATTATGGCACTTATCTGGGATATGAAAGACTCATCTTCAAGCTCTACTTCAAATCAGGCAGAGCGAGGATTTGAATATATGTCTCCCACATGTCAAGTCAGAGACTTACAGAATAAAAACAAATGTCAAAACCTTAACATTGTTCATAAAATGGAATTATTTTTGTCCAGCCAGTCCTACCCAATAGGCCTCCTAATTTTATTGTGCTTCATCACAGTTTGAACAGAACAGCTGGCTAGAATACAATGTATTTGCTTTTCTGTTTGATCGATGGCTTTTTGGACAAAATGTTTGTGTCTTTATTATGGCATTTATGTGGAAATGACTTCTGTTGGGTAAATAAAAGCTCTGCATGCCTTCTAAGAAACAGAGGGAACTGGCAGATTTTTAGGGCATCATTAATTTGGTTATCCCTTCAGTTATAATTCAGTCTAAGCGTTTATATATATATCCCCTTTTGTACTCTCCTCACTGGGAAGGGTTCTTTAGATGAGGGCAAGCTTATTCCTACCAACCTCCTGGACCCCAATAGGAGAACTCTCTGCACTGCTCCCTGGCCCTACTGCACCACACTTTATACATGCAGACAGTACAATATCATTTATTCTAAACATTACATTTAACTCCCTGATCTCCACACGTATCCTCATCCCTCCATCAGAGTGGCCACTAGTAGCAGCAACAGCAAGCATCTGCTTGTAATGAAAACTCAACTGGCAGGTTTAGTTTACCTTCAAAGTTACTTGTGTGCAGCTTTAAAAACAATACCATATTTGTGGAGTTTGGCTTCTATGATCTCTAACATTTAAATCTAGAGGTTAAAATGATTAAATTAAGTATTAATTATCCTACATTTTGCCTTTGATGGATATAATGATTAACCCTGAGCCATGCTGTAGGTAGTACTGCACACCCAAACAGTTCAAATCTTTTATGACAAATCTGCCACCTTGGCTATGTCTAGACTGCAAGCCTCTTTCGAAAGAGGCTTTTTCGAAAGATACTTCTGAAAAAGCCTCTTTCGAAAAAGAACTTCTAGACTACAACCAGTACTTTCGAAAAAGCAAGTCGCTTTTTTGAAAGAGAGCACCCAGGCAGTCTGGATGCTCCCTTCTGAAAAAGCACAGTTTGCATTACATAGCACCTTTTTTCAAAAGAGCACTTTTGAAAAAAGGCGTTCTTCCTCATAAAATGAGGTTTTCCGCGGTCAAAAAAACTACCGCATTCTTTTGATTTACTTTCGAAAGAACGCGGCAGCAGTCTAGACTCAGGGGAAGTTTTTGTGAAAAAACCCTGTAGTCTAGACACACCCACTTCTTTCACAATGCCTGTTTTATCCGCTGATGTTGAAATGCATATAAAAGCTGGTGCCCTTAAATGAGCTATACTTTAAAAAGTACAAACACAAATGAATTGAACACCAACAGAGAAGACTTTGTCTCAGCCAAACCATTGTAAGGAAGTGTGAAAATAATTTCTGATTGATCCTTTTTTGAACAGTGGCTGCTGATCCTGATTATATTTAATTAATTTTATCTTTAGTAAATCAAATCCCAGTGCAGTGTGGCAAAGGGTTACCTAGTGAAGAAAGAAAGCAGCATAATATTAAGGGCATATGAAAGATTTACAAGGAAAAAAATGTTCAGGTTGGCCTTATAACACAATCCTCATTTTTACCAAAGAGAAGTTGTTAATTTATTCTGATTAAATCAGAAGTAGGTTAGATGATTAATGGCATAAACTCACTTTGATTAAAGCTGAGTCAATGAAGGCCATTAGAAATATAAAGGAACTTTCTGGATTGTAGAGGTGCCAAGCAATTCAGAACTGGAATTGTCAGGTATGTATGAGCTTTTGAGGCTCTGTGATGTACTGAATACTCATTTCTGAGTTACAAATTATAGATTAAGAGTTTTGATTAAATGGTGCATTTACAGTCATGTGGCCAGTAAAACAAACTGCCATTCTTTAAAAGTATGTGTCATTGGAGATGCCTCCTTTGTGGAATTGACTGGGATTAGCAGATTAGACACTCTGTCCTGCAAAATGCTGAATGTTCTGGCTCTGATGTAGCAAAACACTTGTAGGCACATGAAAGTAGTTAAGTGAATGGAAGTATTCTCATGTTCACATGAAACTATACTGCAGTGAAAGTGCATGTAACTGTAGCATTGTGCCCTATCAAGAGAGAATTGTGCGCATTGTTGTTCAAATATTCAAAAAAACCCCAAACAAACAAAAAACATCTGTGGTTGAAACTTAGCCTGGAAAAATTTAGCCTCAGGAGTGAATAATTCAGAAAGTTAGGATATTGAAAACTGGGGATTATAATAGAAACGTTTCCGTGAGTTTCACTGTATCTGCTGCTGCTTCTGCTACTATATAATGCTGTGTAGGCTTGACTGCACTGAGGCCCATATCCATACATGAATTCAGATACCATAGCAATCCATAAACTCCTTGCTTGGCTGCTGCCTAACCCTGGAGGTTACTATACTCACTCTATGCTCACATTTTTGCTCTAACTTGACACCTAACTTTCTGCCTCTCAATATGTGCAAAATCCCTCACTCTTAGGCTCTGTCTACATTACCAGGTTATTTAAAAAAAAAGTTATTTCAAAATAATAACTCCCAAAATAACTATTTTGGTATAAGATTATTCGTCTTCACAATCAGGAGTTATTATTTCAAAATATCAATCCCATTATTTTGAAATATCAGGCTTGGTACTGTGGAAGCTCACCTTGTTATTTTGAAATCACGGGAGATATTTTGAAATAACTCCGCAGTATAGACATGCCGTCAATATCCTAATGTCTCAGAGGAGTAGCCATGTTAGTCTGTAACTTTAAAAACAATAAGTAGTTCTGTGGCACCTTAGGGCATATCTAGACTATGCTAGACTTTCTAAAGAGGATATGCAAATGTTCACTTTCGAAAGCAGCACTTTCAAAAGTGAAAGTAATTATGATGCGGTTTTGTCCCAATTGTTGACAAGCTGTGTAAACCTCATTTTTAAAGGAAAAGCAGCTTGTAGACAAACGGGAGGGTTCACCAACAAAACCACGTCTTAATTACTTTCACTTTCGAAAGTGCCGCTTTTGAAAGTGAGCTAGAAAGAAGATATGCAAATTCCCGCTGAATTTGCATATCCTCTTTCGAAAGTCTAGCGTAGTCTAGATACGCCCTTAGAAACTACATTTTGTAATACACCAACCAGTTAATGTCTTTATTCAAGCCTAAGGTAACAGTGTCAAATCTGTGGATGAATTCCAGTTCAGCGGACTCACTCTGTAAATGGTCACTGAAATTTCTTTGTAGAAGAAATTCTACTTCTAAATCCATGTTTGAGTGACCAAGCAGGTTAAAATGCCCCCCTACAGGTTTATGTGTGATACCATTTCTGATATATGATTTTTATCCATTTATCCTGTGTCATAGATACTGTCTGGTTTGGTCAATATACATAGCAGAGGGGAATTGCTGACACTTGATGGCATATATCACATTAGAGGAAGTGAAGTTGTAAGAGCCCCTGATGTTGTGGCTTATGTGGTTAGGTCCTGTGATGGTGTTGCTTTTAAAGATATGTGGACAAAAAGATATGTGGGCAACAGGGCTTGTTGCACAGGTAGAATAGTAATAGAGATGTAGCCATGTTAGTCTGGTCTAGCTGAAACAGAAGACAGGACTATGCAGCACTTTAAAGACTAGCACTTTAAAGACTAATCCCCAATTATCACCTCTAATATCATTAGCTCACAGGCATTAACCTCCCCCCCTCATCCCCCCTTTGTTCTGAAATTTGATTTGTCCTTTTTATATGTGTTCACTTTTTTTGATTGTATCCCTTTGGTATATATGGTCGTGCCAATTTTCTTCCACAATTTGATCTGAGGAAGTGGGTCTGGCCCACGAAAGCTCATCACCTAATAAACCATCTTGTTAGTCTTTAAAGTGCTGCATAGTCCTGTATTTTGTTGCACGGGTAGGTTCCTAGGTGAATATATCTGAGGTGGGATGTTTGGCTGCTGGAAAGGATTTGCTTGAGTTTGTGGGAAAGAGGTTGTTTGTAGGCAAGGATTGGTCTGTCTCCCAAGGCCTGTGAAAGTGAGGGATCATTTTTATAGGATAGGTTGTAGATTGTCATTGATGCCCTGGAAGGGTTTAAATGGGGCTGTAGGTGATGACCAGTGGTGTTCTGTTATTTTCCTTGTTGGGCCTTGAAGTAATTGACTTCTGGGTATTTCTCTGGCTCTGTTAATCGGTTTCCTCACAATTCCACGTGGTTATTTAAGTTTTAAGAATGTCTCATCAAGATTGTGTGTCTACCTCTGTCTGTGAGATTGGAGAAATCCGGTTGTATTTTAGGGTTTGGCTGTAGACAATCAATTGTGCAATGTGTCCTGGATGGAAGCTAAAAGCATGTAGGTAAAAATAGTGGGCAGTACAATTCTGGTATAGGGTGATGTTTATGTGACTATCATTTAGTTGTAGTGTCAAGGAAGTGGATATCTTTCTTATGTGGACTGGTCAAGGCTAAGGTAGATGGTGGGGTGGAAATTGTTGATATCCCTATGGAATTCTTCCTATGGGTCCATAAGATGAAGATGTCATCAATGTAGCATAAGCAGAGGAAGGGTGGTAGGGAACAAAGCTGAGGAAGTGTTCAAGTTCAGACATAAAAATGTTGGCATATTGTGGGACCATGCGGGTGCCCATAGAAGTGCAACTGACTTGAAGGTATACATTGTCCCCAAATTGAAAGTAGTTGTGGATGAGGACAAAGTCACATAACTCAGCCGCACGAGGATGAACTACAAACTGTCAGGAACACTGTGCCCGATGATGCCACAGCATACCCAGTGCTAAGCTATGTGAGCTAGAGTTTTGCCTGGTAATATCATTCAGATTTTCATATCAGAAAACCATAACAGAAACCGATATTTATACTCAATCACTATCTTGGAAAGATGATTTTGTTGAGATTTTTGATAGAGTGAATCAGAATAGGGCCTCACTTATGCCAATTAGTTATCAGCTCCGGTGTTGCTAATACAATAGGGTAAAAATAATGCAACTAGATCACAAGATAATTACTTACATATTAATTCATCAGTATCTACTTCCTAGTTGATCTGTAGTTTTCTTTCCTTGTTACCTATTCTCCAGTTAATTAATTAGCCCCCAGATTTAAATAACACTTCTTACTACCTAAGAAAAAATGCAACATTTAATACACATTTTATAGACTAAGTGCAATACAAGAAGCTTGCACACTTGGTCTAATTTTATGTCTGCATACACTTAGCACTTGGAAGGCAGCATGAAACCAATAATTAGAGTAATCACGTGTGTAAGTATTCTACAGTTTTAGTGTACAACAGAAACTTGTTCAATTTTAAACCTACTTTACAACAGTCTTGATTGGAAACTTTTGCTAAACAAGGACATACATTATAACTCTAAGAAAATCTTTAAAGTACATAAACAAGCATGCTTCTTGATGAATAGTAATAGAGATGTAGCCGTGTTAGTCTAGTCTATCTGAAACAAAAAACAGGACTATGTAGCACTTTAAAGACTAACAAGATGGTTTATTCTTGTTAGTCTTTAAAGTGCAACATAGTCCTGTTTTTTGTTTCAGCTTCTTGATGAGGTACTCCATTTCAGAAAGTACTCTACTGACTGATTTTGGGTGTGATTCTAGAACAAGAGTCGGCTGCCTATGGCTCAAAAGCCATATATGTCTCTTTTAGGAGCCAAATATGGCTCACAGCTCGAGCTCAGCTCCCCCTTGTGCCCTCCCCCTGCAACAGGGAGCCTCATGCCCCCCCCCAAGATTGGAGCCATCATCAGCTCCTGTGGGGGAGGGGGGAGGGGTTGAGGTAATGGAGAAAGCTCTGAGCTTCCATAGATTTTAAAATAATCTTTCAAATCTAAGGAATCTAGGAAGTGTCTTTTGTCTCAGAGGACATGAATGCCGAGATTACATGAGGGAGTGCATCCAGCAACACCAGATCCGGTGATGATGCACATTAAGCATGCCAGGGATGGGTGGGGAGGGCGGCTAAGGTAGTGTTGGAGGATCCGGGCTTTGGGAACTAGCAGCAGCTGGATTTCCTGAAGGAGCAGCATGTGCGCTTTTTTCCAGTGCTGCCTGCAGATCCTGCCTGAGAGAGACTCATCCCTGGAGACCAGCAGTTACCAGCCAAGCTGGGGAGGTGATGGGAGTGGGATGCTTCTGCTGCTCCTGGGCTTGGGCCAGGCACTGTGTGTGAGGCTGAGGGGGCCACTTGAAGCTGTCTCAGGGCCCGTCCCTTCAAGGCTCCTCAACTTTGGATTCTGCTCATGGCCAGCTCCCAGGCTGGGGATCCCACCACTGCTCCATTGGCCAGAATCCAGACAAAGGAGCAGCGGGAAGCCATGCCTGGGACAGGGAGCTTGAAAGCAGTACGGAGTGCAAAAGCAAGTAAGTACTTTCCAGACCCTGCATGCCCTGCCTGCCGCCCACGCTGAGACCCTGCACCCCGAGCCTGGTCTTACCCCCTCTCCCTGGCCAGACATCCACCCAGCACCCTGCTCCTGCCCCTTCCCTCCTAGCCAAACAACCTACTCCCAGCCTGGTCCTGCATCCTACTTCCCACCCAGCTCCTGGACCCCCATTCCTATCCCACTAACTGGCAGCTCTGTCCCACAGATGGGACCTCTCATTTTTGCCCCACCCCAGAGCTTGGGGGGGGCACAGAATCCACTAACCCTGGAACCCTGGAAGAGTCAATCTTCCCTGAGGCCTTGAATCCCACATGGGGCTGGAGCACCAGGGGAGTGAGGTGCCTCACTTGGGGGCCACATCAGTGAGGATTGGAGATTTTTGGAGGGGTTGGGTTCTTTTGCTTCTCACTTGTGTGATCCGCAACTGATTTTTCTGTGGGTCAGAGGCCCCTCATCCAAAAAAGGTTCCCCACCTCTGCCATAAATAAAGACAATGTTGAAATCTTTTGTGTTGGACATTTTATTTTATTTTATTTTATTTTATTTTAAAAGAAGTTTGGTAAACTAACATGAGGAAGTAAAAGTGCCCAAGCCTCATCTGGCCACAGCATCCTGTCCCCAGCAGTCCCCCTCCTGCTGCAGCATGGGTAGGAGGGGAGGCCATGATCCAGCTGTGGTGATCCTGGCCCGGCCCCTCATCCAACTACTGCTGCCCTGGTGCAGCAACCCAGCCCCAGCCAGGTAAATTAATCCAGCTCCAGCCTTCCCCCTAAAATGTATTATGCAACATATATAGATGTGATACATATATAGATAGATACAAAGGAAGAATTGTACACATAACTTCGGATGCATGGTATGTCCTCTAGCCTTCCCTTATGCTTTAAACGGAACACATCAGCTTAGCTTTGTTGTAGCCAAATAACAGAACCTGAGGGATGAGGTTGGAATAAAACTGAATACTTGAGGGAAAAAATGGAAAAAGGGTCTCTGAGGGGAATCACAGCACCCACAATTTCACAAAACTCTAGACCAATGGAATTTGTCTTCATTAATAAAATATAAAAATGAATGTGGGTAAAGAGAGTTTAGGAAGCAGTTCCAAGTTTACCAGTAGCTCTGGAACCTCTTTGTAATTGATACACTGGCATATGTTTTAGTTGTAGGTATTGCTACTTTGGTGAGGTTGGCAAGACATATGGCTGCTTTAGTGTTTGAAAAGCTTTAATCTCTGCCTACTTGGGAATTCCATATGATGTCCATATTTGGACAGTTCTTCCAAATTATAATCTTCCCCATCCTGTTTGCAAGTTTGGTGAGGATGAAAGTGGCACCTCTTAGCTAGACTGCCACAAATACCTTAATGCAACCAGCTGTGTAGGGAAATTCTTATTCTCCTTTAGACAAAAAAAAACCCCTACAAAAATATAAGAACATAAGAACATAAGAAGGGTCATACTGTGTCAGACCAAAGGTCCATCTAGTCCAGTGTCCTGTCTGCTGTCAGTGGGCAATGCCAAATGCCCCAGAGGGAGGGATCACAACAGGTAATCCTTACATGATCCCTCTCCTGCCACCTATATTCAGACAAAGGCTAGAGATACCATTCCTACCCATCCTGGCTAATAGCCATTGATGGATCTAACCTCCATGAATTTATCAAGTTCTTTCTTGAAACCTATTGAAGTCCTGGTTTTCACAACCTCCTCTGGCAAGGAGTTCCACAGGTTGACTATGCACTGAGTAAAGAAAAACTTCCTATTTTTTGTTTTAAACCTGCTACCTATTAATTTCTTTTGGTGACCCCTAGTTCACATGTTATGGGAACAAGTAAATAGTCATTCCTTATTCACTTTTTCCACAGCAGTCATGATTCTATAGACCTCTATCATATCCCTTCTTAGTCACCTCTTTTCTAAGCTGAGAAGTCCCAGGCTTTTAATCTCTCTTCATATGGGACCCGTTTCAAACCCCTATTCATTTCTGTTGCCCTTTTCTGAACCTTTTCCAATGCCGATACATCTTTTTTGAGATGACGCAACCACATCTGTATACTGTATTCAAGATGTGGGCCTACCATGGTTTTATATAGAGGCAATAAGATATATTCTGTCCTATTCTCTATCCCTTTTTAAATGACTCCTAACATTCTATTTGCTTTTTTGACTGCTGCTGCACACTGAGTGGATGTTTTTAGAGAACTACCCACAATGACTCCAAGATCTCTCTCTTGAGTAGTTGTAACTAAATTATTCCCCATCATATTGTACGTATAGTTGGGATTATCTTTCCCAATGTGCATTACTTTACATTTATCAACATTAAATTTCATTTTCCATTTGTTGCCCAATCACTTAATTCGGTGAGATCTCTTTGAAGCTCTTCACAGTCTGTTTTGGTCTTAACTATCTTGAGCAATTTGGTATCACCTGCAAATTTTGCCACATCACTGTTTACCCCTTTCTCTAGATCATTTATAAATATGTTGAATAGCATTGGTCCCAGGACAGGCCCTTGGGGTACCCCACTATTTACCTCTCTCTACTCTGAAAACTTACCATTTATTCCTCCCCTTTGTTTCCTGTAGTTTAACCAGTTATCGGTCCATGAAAGGACCTTCCCTCTTATCCCATGACAACTTACTTTACTTAAGAGCCTTTGGTGAGGGATCTTGTCAAAGGCTTTCTGGAAATCTAAGTATACTATACCCACTGGATCCCTCTTGTCCACCTGTTTGTTGATCCCATTAAGGAATTTTAGTAGATTAGTAAGGCATGATTTCCCTTTACAGAAACCATGTTGACTCTCCCTCAAAAATTATGTTCATCTATGAATCTGACAATTTTATTCTTTACTATAGTTTCAACTAATTTGCCCAGTACTGGTCTATAATTGCCAGAATCACCACTAGAGCCCTTTTTTAAAATATTGGCATCACGTTACCTTCCAGTCATTTTGTATGGAAGCTGATTTAAACGATAGGTTACAAATCACAGTTAATAGTTCTGCAATTTCACATTTGAGTTCTTCCAGATCTCTTGGGTGAATGCCTTCTGGTCCTGGTGACTTGATATTGGTAAATGTATTAATTTGTTCCAAAACCTCCTCTAATGACCCCTCAGTCTGGAACAATTCCTCATATTTGTCAACTAAAAAGAATGGCTCGGGTTTAGGAATCTCCCCAATATCCTCAGCTATGAAGATTGAAGCAAAGAGTTCATTTAGGTTCTCCACTATGACTTTATCATCTTTGAGTGTTCCATTAGTATCTTGATCATCCAAGGGCCCCACTGTTTAGCAGGCTTCCTGCTTCTGATCTACTTAAAAACAATTTACTATTACTTTTTGAGTTTTGGACTAGCTGTTCTTCAAACTCTTTTTTGGCTTTTCTTATTATATTTTTACACTTAACTTGACAAATTTTATGCTCCTTTATATTTTCCTCACTAGGAATTGACTTCTGCTTTTTAAAAGATGTCTTTTTGTCTGTCACTGCTTCTTTTACTTGGTGTCACTTTTTTGGTTTTCTTACTGTGTTTTTTAATTTGGGGTATACATTTATGTTGGGCCTCTATTATGGTGTCTTTGAAAAGTTTCCATGAAGCTTGCAGAGATTTTATGTATGGGGAATTGCATACATTAGCCTGTGTTCAGTTTCCCCCTTTCTGAGTAGAAGTGTGTTAGCATGTTGGAACCAATTTGACATTTATGGCGCTATAAAAGTGCTAGTAATTTTGAATGTCTGGGAGCTTAATCCCCACATCTTCTCTGAGCAAAAGCAGCTGGGGTTTTGAATGGAAAGTAATGGACACTGACCCAGACCCACAAACAGCCTATCTGATAACCTTATTAAATAAAAATGTTAGATATTTATTTACGGGTAGTCTACTCTTAGACTATAGAGAGGCATAGGCAAAATATTCGTTTTCATTTCATTTCTTTTTTCATTCAGGTTTAGGAACTGTTGCCTATTTGAGTAGCTCATTATTTGAGTAAGTACAGGATCAAAATATATTTTCACTAGTTAGTTGCTGTTTCTTGGTACTTTCATACCAACATACTTAAATAGCATCAGTTTGTCTCATTACATGACAACCCAGAGACTTCTAATATTTCTGAGTTTTCCAAATTTACTTTGGAACCTAATATTTCCAATTAGTAACAGAAGGGCTGCAATAGAGTTTTCTGATCTGTATACACACAAAAAAGAGATTCTCTTCGTATAATATTTGTTTATTCTCTGTGGAACCTTACAGTATGTCTCAAATATCTGAATGAGCCAATATAGGTTTTGTGAGGGGCTCAGGGACCAAAACAAAAAGTAATGAAGACAGTGGTCAGCCTGACCTTGAACCCCAAAATGTACACACGGTCACACAGTTGGTTGTGATCTGAGAGGCAAGATGAGGATATGATAGTTGGATCAAGCGACTAAATAGAGGCCCACATATGAATGTATTAATGTATGTAACATACATCTCCCACCCATTCTATCTAAACACTTATTTGCATCTATGCTAATATGGCTTGTGATTCAGGCATCTTATTGTACTGCAATAATATCAATAAGCTGTGGAAGTTTATCAGAGCCACAATATCTACTAAGGTACCTGAGGTAGTTGATTTGGCTGTACGATAGGAAAAATATTATAAGCTTTAAGTACAGGGTTTGTCTCCTGGGTAATCCTATTAGGAAAGAAAGGGATTGATTTAATTTATTTAAAGTGATAAATTGAAGTACTAAGGCTAATGTTTGCAATCAAGCATGCTTATGCTAACAAGTTAGTGAAATATACCTATGCTGAAAGAGGCTGTAAATAAAAGGAACTGAAATGAAATAGAGTGTTTATTAGGACCCTTGACCACAAAGTGGAATAATCAGAAGCAGAAGTCCTTGATTAATAATGCACAGACTCAGCTCAGACATACATACCAAAGTCCCATCATTGTTTTTAAACAAGGAGAACTGACATGGAAGATTTATTCAGATGCTGTGGCCTGCTGGAGAACAGTTCTTGAAGTGACTTTGAATTGTATAATGGACTGTTGAAATAAATTTAAATTGCATTCACAAATATCCACCAAAACCTCAGCTGTTAAATATATCCTAGTTTATGTGTCTAATATGCTGCACTTAAGTCTACCACAATACATTTTGGTTGGTTAGTGCCACAATGATTACTAAGGGTATGTCTACACTAGCCCCCTAGTTCGAACTAGGGAGGCTAATGTAGGCATTCGAAGTTGCAGATCAAGCCCGGGATTTAAATATCCCGCGCTTGATTCGCATCTTCCCAGCCGGTCGCCATTTTTTAAATTTACAAGTTCGGACTAACTGCCCGCATCTACACGCGGCAGGGACCCGGTAGTTCGAAATAAAGCCCTAGTTCGAACTACCTGTTATTCCTCCTGGAATGAGGTTTTACAGGTAGTTCGAACTAGGGCTTTATTTCGAACTACCGGGTCCCTGCCTCATGTAGACGTGGGCAGTTAGTCCGGACTTATAAATTTCAAAAATGGCGACCGGCTGGGAAGATGCGAATCAAGCACGGGATATTTAAATCCCGGGCTTGATTTACAACTTCGAATGCCTACATTAGCCTCCCTAGTTCGAACTAGGGGGCTAGTGTAGACATACTCTAAGAGAATGATTTTATAAAATTGGAGGAGTAGAATTATGCCCAGAGCAAAGCAGTGATATTTGGATCTGTCTGAGTGAGGAGCCAAGAAATAATAGGTTACACTGCTCTACAGACAAAATGCTTCTGAAATAAATGTAGTCAAACGTTACTAATTCTGGGTCACTGAGAACGAAAATGATGCTTAAAATTGTTGATTGGCTCTAGTTTTCAAGATCTGCTATTGGGTCAGTATATATGACCCTTGACTTGGCAATGGCGGAGGATAAGTGAGTTATAAAGGGAAGGGATCTCAATTTAAACCAGAAATGACTAAAATACATCTTTGACTGGATCTATGAATAAATCTATGACTGGGTTTGGACAGTACTTGCTTTTTAGGCAAAACAATGAATGATGCCATCTGAAGCTGGTATTGCGTCATACATGATATGAATTGCATCATGTTATTCCTAGAAGTCATGGATGATGCAATCATAACGAAGCTTACATCACTCTGCTGAACAAATTGCCCTATATCAGCTCTAGAAATCATACAGTGTCGTGCTCTCTTATTTGTCAGTGTTTGATTTTGCAAAGGGACACATTTCTGTTTAGCCAAAGTGAGCAGAGATGCCTCGTACTTGTGTGAACAGTGCAGATAACTTCTGCTATGTTTGTGGTGAAGTGACTTTTGCATCACAAAAGCGCAGTATAACCACTATGGTTAAGAAAGCCTATCACCTTTATTTTGGCTGCAAAATTGGAGATCGGGACAAGAGGTGGGCCCCAAACATATGCTGCAACACTTGTGCAAGAAATCTTCGCCAGTGGTTGAACAGGAAAAGGAAATCTATGCCTTTTGCAGTGCCAATGATTTGGAGAGTGCCAACAGATCATACCAGCAATTGTTACTTCTGCGTGGTGCCTCCAGTTGGGAAAGGTGTGTCAAAGAAGAAAAAGTGGACTGTGCATTATCCAAACATTCCATCAGCTATACGCCCAGTACCCCATGGAGAAGGACTGCCGGTTCCTGATGCACCAGAATCATTCTCACTTGAGTCAGACGAGGAAGAGGATGAAACTTCTGGTTCTGAACCATCAATGTCACAGGACCCACATTTTCTCCCATCCTCCTCCTCTAAACCACACCTCATAACACAAGGTGAACTGAATGACCTTGTCAGGGATTTGGAACTACCCAAGAGTAAGGCAGAGCTGTTGGGCTCTAGACTACAGCAGTGGAATCTCCTGGCAGGTGATGTTAGGGTTTCCATGTTACGTGACCGTCAAAAGGATCTTGTCCCATTCTTCTTCATGGAAGGTGATCTTGTAGCCTGCAACAACATCGATGGTGTGATGGCAGCCCTCAACATCGTTCACGATCCAGATGAGTTGAGACTGTTCATTGATTCATCGAAGACGAGTCTTAAAGCTGTTTTGCTGCATAATGGCAATGTTTTGCCATCAACTCCAGTTGGTCATGCAGTCCATATGAAGGAAACCTATGACAACATGAACAACTTTTGAGGTGCATAAACTAGGACCAACATCAGTGGCAGCTTTGTGGCGATTTGAAGGTTGTTGCTCTCTTGCTTGGTCTGCAGACTGGATATACAAAGTACTGTTGTTTTCTCTGCAAATGGGATAGTCGTGCAAGAGATTCCCACTACATCAAGATAGATTGGCCACTCCGACAGTCATTGGAGCCTGGGAGGAAAAGTGTTCAGCATCCACCACTTGTTGAATCAAGGAAGATTTTGTTTCCAGCCTTACACATCAAGCTGGGTCTGATGAAGAACTTTGTCAAGGTCATGGACAAAACACAAGCAGCTTTCAAGTACCTCCGTGGAAAATTTCCAAGATTAAGTGAAGCTAAGATAAAGGAAGGTGTCTTTGCTGGTCCTCAGATTCATGAACTTCTTCGAGATGATGCATTTGACCGTGCACTGCGTGGCAAGGAAAAGACGGCACGGAAAGCCTTCCAGTTAGCGGCAATACATTTTCTTGGAAACAACAAGGCAGACAACTACAGGTTGTTGGTGGAAAACCTCCTCAAGGCATACAAAAGCCTTGGTTGCAAGGAGGTTTACAGGATCTGTCGAAAAAGGCTTTCTTTCTCAACAGATTCCCCTCTAGACTGCTGCTTTTTGCCGACAAACTGCTGAGTCACCAACATTGGCAGCCATTTTTATGCAAATTAGGCACAGGATATTTAAATCCCCGCTTCATTTGCAATGTCAACCTGCCTAATTTGCATCCCTCTGCTGACAGAGGGATGCAGTCTAGACATACCCCCAATGTTTCAGATTGATTTTTAATTCATTCACAGCCAGGGGGAAAATGGAAGTTTTCTTTAACTGCACAAATGGCCCACTTTTGCACCAAGTTTTTCAACTCTGAGTTTCCTCAGACTATTAAAGCAATTTAGCAGTTATATATTGAATTTATTCTCTTAGCCCTCTGTTCTATCATTTCTCAAAGGCCTTATAAGTGGAAAATTATGAAAAAAATAACAACTCATATGTTTGGGGCCTCAGTTGCTACACCAACTTAGGGCATGTCTACACAGCAGGGCTAAAGCTGAAATAAGCTATGCAATGTCAGCAACATCCATTCTGTAGCTTAAGGTGATATAGCTTATTTTGGCTTTTGGTGCTGTCTACACAGCAGGAAGTCTGAGAAAGAGCACTCTTCCTCTGACTTCCTTTACTCCTCATAAAAAGAGGGTTACAGGAGTCAGATTAAGAAGTCCTCCAGCTCGACATTATTTCAACATTATATGAAAATAACTGCTTGTAGTGTAGACACAGACTATGTTATTTCAGAATAACACTGATGTGTAGACGTACCCTTAGGCTATGTCTGCGCTGTAATATCATTTCAAAATAACTAGTGTTATTTTGAAATGATATAGTCCACGTCTATACAGCAGGCAGTTTTTTCGACATAATGTTGAAATAAGGACAAGCTGGAGAACTTCTTACTCCAACTCCTGTAACCCTCATTTTATGAGGAGTAAGGGAAGTTGGAGGAAGAGTGCTCTATTTCAAAATAACCGTTGTGTAGACAGCACCAAAACTTGAAATAAGTGATTTTGAAATAAGTTACACTATTGACATAGCTCAATTTGTGTAGCTTATTTCGAGGTTAGCCCTGCTGTGTAGACGCAACTTCAGAGACTATTCCAAAACCATTTTAAGGAGGAAGTGCTTGTATCTCTCTTAAAAATTTAGCTCCGTTATTACACAACTTTCCAGGTTCAATTCCCCTTTGACAGGGAAAAAGAATTCAAATAGGGTTCTCCTACCTTCTGGGGAAACCTACTAGCCAGTGGGTGAAGGTATATTTGAGGTGGGGGCTCTCTCATGCTCTCCCACTGAAGCTGTTCCTCTTGGATAAATAATGAAACAGTTCTTGGAGCAGAGGCTCAAGCTTGGCTTTTCCACCTCCCAAATAAGTGCTCTGCCTGGCAATCTACAGTGAGATTTTCATATTTCCTGTCTCCAACAGATTATAGCATTATTCTCACTTCATCCGTGGCCCAGCAATTAGTAAACTCTGAAAACTGGGAGATCTTATTCAAATCCTTTCTCCCCATCAGGCATAGAGGAGGAATTTGTCCTTCTCTTTTACATCCTGGGTGAGAGCTCTAATCACAGGTATAAACATTTTAAGACATTAATTACCTCTAGCATTCCTGGGAAGAATGGCTTAGATGCCTATTTCATCTGACTCCAGGAAATTTGTTTCTGGCTGTTAGATTGACCACATCGCAAGTGTGACATGGAGTGGAATAATTGGCACCTATTTAAGACAAAATAAAACTGAGACATCTGGTCACCCTACTGGCTGTAGATAGCAAGTGGAATTAGGTACTTAAACCCTGAGATGGGTGAGTCTTTGCAGACACACCTTTCATTGACATTGCCAGTTGGCTTGCTTAGATGGTTCTGTGCCTAATGTGTTGGATTTTGTGAATCCCAGTCTCTCCCAGGCATTGTATAGGATACTTAAATGTCAAAGCCAGGCTTTGTGGATTCTAGTGAGTTTCTATGCACTTAAAGTTAAGTGACACGAAGCTGAGTATTGGAACAAGTCCCTTTTTTGAAAACAAGTTTAAGGACCTCCAATAAGATGCTGAGATCTTTCCCCTTATTTGTAAAGTGTATAATATGCTCCCTTGTTATGAGATGCTCAAGCTTCAGGAGGCTGCATATGGGGATTCTCTCCTCCCATCTGATACCCTTTCCCCTGGCTGCTCATTGTCTTTTTTTCAGGATTCAATGATTCCCTCTTTATAGATTGGCCCTCCAGCCAAGTCAAAGTAGTCTTCCTCTTCCAGGGGGATTGTGCACCAAAATCTCTCGGTATCAACAATCCCAGACAGTATTCCAGTTCATTGTCCCTTAGAGGTGTCATTTTTTTAAAGGCTAATGGGGGAAGCTGGGCTAATGGGGGATCCTGGGCCCACAGAACCTCTTTTCTGTGTTTCAGACCAGGGGCCCTATAACCAGTAGCTAAAGTCTGCACTGTCCTACACTTTGCTGCACTTTTGTAGAGTTTTCCTATACTGCCTCTATCAGGCTCATTCTCCAACTTCCTCTGGACATGCCCTTCCCTCTGGGGCAACCTCCCTTTCTTCAGAGAATGTGATTTCAAACTACTTTATCCCCACAACTTTTTTCTGCCATTAGCCAACTGACAGCCCTTCCTGTTCTGTTCAAGGGAGCTTCATCCTTTAGTTGCCTGGCTCTTCCTCCAAGAGCAGTCTAAGCAGTTAATTTGCTACATGGCCCCTTTAATCCCCTGTCATGGTCTAGTGTGGGATGAACACCTCTTCACACTTCCCCATTGACTATTCTGAACATGAGTTAAGAATGTTTTGCACTAGTGGTAAAGAATTGTATTTTTGTACTGAATGCTCTGTGTTCCTCATGAACTGATGACCTGAGCTAGGGCTCATTACAAGCATCGAATATGCACTAACTTCAGAGGAAAACCAGGGTACTCAGCATTTTGCAGGCAGTCACTCAATAAATTATAGAATTAAACCCTAAATAATGGCCTAACTAGTAGAGCCACTGTGGGAACAATTTAATTCCCCACAGAGGACAGCCACTGAGCTTGAGATGAGAGAGTGGGTAAATATCACTTAGACATAGAGATCTTTGGTCTCCAATTTAGTACTAGAAACAAGATGAGGCATAGAGTATATTCTGCAATACTTTGAAAATGCTGCACTTTGGATATCCAGAAAGATCATATTGAAAGAAATAGTCACCTTAAGAGTGGGAAATTTGCCATATGACACTAGCTTTTGTCTCAAGGGCAAAATAAGAGCCAGAGTCTGGTAATACTTAGTTAAACATTTTCTTTTATTCTGTATATCACTTTTTCTTAGAACATTAATTTGCTTAAGCAGTTTTTTTTCTTTAGGCAGCTTGCCAGATAGCAGAGAGATAGAAACTTAAGCCTTTAGCTGAACGTCTTCTTAATGATGTACCAAATTGGCTAATTTTTCATTCTTTCCCGTGTTCGTAACATAAATGTTATCAGTGCCCCATTCTTTAATTGTATGTGTGTGAATTGGGCCAGAGTGCATAGCTGGGAGGATATATTTTCAACTATAATTCTTTCCATTGGGACCTTACCTCATCCTCCAAAAAGAAACAAAAAGGCAGACCCTTGTGCCTCTCATTGCACCTTTGGGGCACTAAAGTCCACCTATGACATTCAAAGAAAAATATTATTATGTATGTAGGTTCAGGGTAGGGAATTTTGTAACATAAAAATAAAGAGGAAACACATTAAAAATGTGTCATGAATCTGCATGAAACTTGACCCATTGTTTTTCCTATGTAGGTATGGATATATAGATATAGATATATAGATATATATATGTATAGGGCTTAAGGTAATCATGATCCCTATGTTGAAGATCCTATCCTCCCTAAACCAGCAATGGCTTTTACATGGATAGATTAGTCCTGTCATTAATAGGAATGAATTAAGTAGGTGACTAGTTTCAACAAAATGCAAATATTATTTTAGTAATACATATGAGTACTCTTGTTAGGAGGAAGCCTTTTTCTAGGTGCATAACAGAATTTGGCCCTGAGTATTATACTATATGAATTAACTCTTTAGGAAATCTGTAATGGCATTCCATTTTCAGCAAATCATTTCTATTTTCTTTGGAGGCAAACTAGACGTGCATTTTACAGCACCAAAAATAAATTTTTAAAAAGTCAATAATAAATATATATTAGTGCTTGGAGTATTTTTCTTTTCTCCGAAGTAGCATGGGGTGCAGCTGTCTCTCCCTCTCTTGTTTGGATATCATCCTATTTTGTAGGCAGAGGAGCTCTGGCAAAAACTGACCTCATGGCTTGTGGTGTGGAGGCTGCCACCCAGGGGTAGGGTGGCAGGTGAAAGGGGAACAAAGGCCCACTTGTCCCCACTATGTTCCAGTCCAGGTCCCTATCAAGGATTGGGTGCCCTACCATTGGATCATTAGGGATCCTCACACAACATGCTGACTGGCTGTTAAGCCACACCATCAAACTAAAACCCCTGTGTTACTTCCTAACTGAGTTCCAGATCACACGTCTCAGGTTCATCTATGTAGTCAGCTGCTGGCAGTCCCATCACCTTCAGCTCCTCCTCAGCCAGTGGTCTCACTGGGTCCAGGGTAGTACCTGGCTTGGCAATAGGGTTAGCGGGCAGCAGCAAGCAGAGCACATCCATCTCTTCCCCGTAGCTTGGCCCCAACTGAGGTGGGGGTTCTACCTTTTGTACTTCCTGACCCACTCCTCAGCTTCTTGTTGCAGGCCCTGACCCAGTTGGACTCCATCCAGCTGGGCAAAAAGAGTGATTTGTTCCCCTCTGGCTTGGCAGGAGGCCACACTGCTTCCCTACACCTGATTAATTTGATAATAACTATATTACTTGTGCAACATACCTAGCAGTAATCACAGAATAATTGAAAAAAGTGCTTTTTGTTGTTCAATATATTATTTATAAGATGATTTTGTGAACAATCTTCAGTAAAACTGTATATTTGAAAGGAATTTCTTATTATGAGCTACTGTATACTTTTGAATAATTAAAACCTTGTTAATTACATACGTATGATGTTTTGTAGAAAACATGGCATTTGCCTGCCACCTATTGACTCTTTTTAACTGTTCATTCCTTGAGAACTGATTCTGGACCAGTGTTAATTATAGACATTTTATTTTCTTGCTTATTAATTTCCTTTGTGTTTGTTTAATTTGTAATTGTTCAATTATCTACAAGCTGAAAAGATTTGTACTGCATATAACAAGTATACTTGGCAGAGAAAATTTTTGTTTATTCACACTGCAAGCAAAGCGTAAGTGTCCATGACTACATGACCCTCAGTGCAACAGCCCTGTGGAAAGTATGAAAAATCCTGTGATCCAAGAACAACTTGGTATAGTTAGCCCCAGTGAGACTTGTCAGTATTTGGTCCTTATGCATAGAAACAGTAGAAAAGAAAGGTTGAAGAAAGGTGAAGTAAGTGATTGGGGAATCTCTTGTCCACCAAGCCTGGAGAATAGATCCAAGGATGGGCATTAAGGGCATCCTGATGCTAGCTACCAGACTACTCTCTGAATTGGGACTATCTGCATATGTCCACGCTAACAAGAGATGCTGCTGTAACAAGAGGTCCACGCTAACAAGAGATGCTGCTGTTAACCCACACATAGCATATAAAAAATAAACCTCCCTGTATAGCAAGCAGAAGTTTGTCTTTAATCAGAAAACATAGGGGTAAATTCGTGAAAGTGATGAAAGTTCTATATGCTATTGTTTGACACCAAGACACTTATTTTATCCCACTGTTTCCAAAAATTTCCCTTTTATCCCTCAGTAATTAAAATCAAGGACACTGGGATAATCTGAAACCTCCAAAATTATGATGGCTCAAAACTTAATATGAATAAAACAAAAATCAAAAGTGAGTACCATGTTCGTACCTACACTCAAATCAATACTAACATTTTGTCATAGCCTCAAATGAAGACACCATTTACATATTTAGAGAAGTTAAATTTTTATTTTCAAAACAGGATCTGTTAATTGTGACCTAATATTTTGGTGCATTATTACTATATCTAAAACAGTACAATTCATTTATGATAAAATGTGGATTGGACTGAAGTCAATGGCAAAGCTCACCTTGATTTTAATAGGACTAGGTTTTAACCTTTAATTGGCATCCTGATAAATACAATGCCTACTTAACTGGGACAATTGCTAAGAAACAGAATCAGCACAATGCATTCAATTACTTTTAACAAGGGCTACATGGCTTATCTAGTCTGCTTAAATAGTAAACTAGTGTTGTCCAAAAGCCTATTCAGTGTAATTAATTGTCGAGCTTTACCATTTGCCAAATTACATTTTCTGCTTTGTGCCCCTTTGTTCAGTTCATTTTTATAGTCCTGTTCTATAAGAAAATGGCTAGTTAAAATATTTTGAAGAAAGAGTCTGATTATAATTGGGTCCAAAATGCTGGCTTTAAAAGTAAGCAGCTATAAAACCTAAGAAAAGGGGAAATGTTTCCATTACTTACACACACTCTCACACACAAGTGTGTGCAAACCGCCAAACAAATTTTCCCTGTAATGTCAAGCCAAACATAGCAGCAACATTGTGTAGCTGGTAGGGTTATGAAAACAAAAGAAGTATTTGCTTTTGCAGATCTGAATAAGAGCACTATGTAGCTGCAAAGTTTCTCTTTCACTAGTGGAAATTGATCCAATAAGAAAGATGACCTTATCCAACTTGCTTGTCTGTTTCTATTCAAGTGTGCTGTTTGAGAGAAACAAAGTAAGTAAACCAGCAACACAGTAATACATCGGCTCTCAAACTTGGGGATCATCTCCCACATTGGCTTCTTCATATTGCTGAATCAAAATAAGGGGGGAGGGGAATCCCCATAGTATCCCATCCAGATGAGAGGAAGGTTTCAGATTTCCTGCTATAGAAGAGGGATCCTTGTATTGCAAAGGATGAAAACCACTGTAGTACTAAAAAGTAAATCTGATTTTTTTTTATTTTAAATAATCTAATTATTAAAAAAACCCTTTATTTTAACCCAACAATGTCTCACAGCTTCTCTGCACATGACATAATTGGGCAGCTTTTGGAATCAAATTGTACGCCAGTAAAATATATCCCTGTAAATCATTCCTTCAAAATATATTCCAATAAATCTTGGATAACTGAGATGTCCATTTAATTGGCTCATTTCTGTTTCCATCAGGATGTGCCAATTAAAAGCACTCTGACTTGTCACAAATAAATGACTTAAACTTACAGTTTGTTGGTTAGATAGCAATAAAGTGGAACACCAGTTGTTTATTGTATTTTACTGTTTTCTGCTTGTCTTAGACAACAGATGTATTTCATTAGACATGCAGACAGCAGTAGTTACAGAAAAATACTTATTTGGCTCTAGCTGGTTTTCACGGATTCCACGTGTTATTAAAATCAAACAAAATGTTCTGTTCTAAGAACCTCAGCATGATTTGTATTATGCTTAATGTGAGGCCTTTCTCTAGGGATAACTGTAAGTCTTGAATTAAAAAAAATTAGTCTGGTGGCCCTTTAAAAATAACAAATTTATTATGGCATTACGGCAGGGGTGGCAATAATTTTGGTGGGGGACCACTTTCACCAAAATGGTTGCAGGCAGGTCCCAGAAGGGGAGGGGACTTAGGTGAAAGGGATAGGACCTCAGGTGGAAGGGACAGTTGGGCACCTCAGTGCGGGGGGAGACCTCATGTGCAACTAAATCAGTAGGTCTTAGCAGGCCTCTGCAATGGCCTTACACTATCTAGACAAGAAGGCGGGGGGGTGGGGGCAGGGGAAAAGGGGAATCAAGGGGGGATTCTGACCCTCTATTCTTCCTGATGAGATCTCTGCTGAAATTGCTGAAATATGTGTTCTGGAAAAACAGAAAGCTTATCTATATCTGCCCTTTGGGTTTGCTTGTCAGAGCCCTCAAAACATTTGGACTCTGCAAAACTACATCTGTCTCCTTAATGGTTGTGGAAAACTTCCTCTTAAGTTTAAGAGGCTTGCTTAACAATTTTATTTATTGAATTACTATTATTAAACTAGCCCCATACACAGAACTGATTTTAGGCATGCACATGGAGCTGCATAGGGCACCACTAAATTTGAGGCCCAGTCCCCCACCCCTTGCTTCTACTGCCTCCTCGCCCTGGGGTTCTAATTCCCTGGTTCCCCATCCCATGCGCCATCTGCCTCCCGGCTCTGGAGGTCCAAATGCCCGCCCCTCCCCCCACCACTTGCTTCATCTGCCTTCCAACTCCAGTGACTCCAATCCCCTGGCCTCCCGACCAACCTCACTGCTCTGGTGGTCCCAATACCCTTGTTCTTGGCCCCTTTGGCCCAGTCAGCTGGCCCCCCATCCTCTCCTCTTCCTTAGAGACTAAGTGGCACCGTTCTCCAGGCTGATTGTTCCATCTATTCGCACTTAATACACAATCCCCTGCCTCCTGCTCCGCCTCCTGGCCCACAGCTCAGGCGGTCCATACTACTCCCCGTTCCATGTGCTCATCTATCAGCATCCCTGCCCTCTTCCTGCCCTCTTCCTGCCTTCTTCTTGCCTCCCAGAGCTCTTGCCTGCATAGCCCTTAGCATAGCACTTTCCTCCCCTGCAGAGCTTGTTACAAATAATGTATCATCTGTTGTCTGTAAGTTGCAATTATGTATACATTATAGGTGAAATGTGTTGTCTGTAAGATGCAACTATGTATATCTTGTAAGCAAAATGTTGTGATGTGCTATTGATTTGAGTAAAATGCCAGAATGCTTATGCTAGCACCTTAGACATAGAGCTGTCAATCATTGTAGAAACCATAATTGCAAGGTGAGTTAGCACGTAAGCCAAACTGACTGTGGAAATTTGAAAACCCATACATATTCATGAGAAGTTACAGTTCCTCATGAATATGGAATTCCAAAAAGGTAACAGCCAGTCATTTTGAACTTATTCAAATAAGCATTCTGGTACACCAATCAGCGGAAAGATCCAAAGCCCATGAATATTCATTAGCCTCACTTTATAAGTCTTTGCAACGCCCGTTTCAAGTGTTGCATCGGGGCGTCGGGCTTGTATATGGTTCTAGATTAGGAGGGTGTGAATGAGGTCTAGAGTCTTGGTCCCGGGTATTTAGGTAACCGAATGAGAGAGGTCTAACAGAAGTCTTTAGATGCGGAGATAAATGGAAGGTTTATCCTCCCTTCTTTTAAGGTTAGCGTAGGTTAGTTATTTAGTTTAGATTTTAGTATAGTTTAGATCCCATCATTGTGCTTGTTCAGCAGGCTGCGTCGCGGACCCGCTTATCGGCCGTCGTCGTGTCTGTTCGACGGGTGCGTCGGGAATTAGATAGGGTATTATTTTTAGGATAGATTAAGTGTAGGATAGAGACAGAGTCTAGAGTCCATCTCCAGTTCCCGTTGCTCCGAAGAGCAAGAAGAAGGACGGAGACCAGAGACTCACGGAAGGTGAATCAACCGTCTTCGATCTCAACCATCCGTGGAGGGATCGCTTTGGCTGTTCCTCCCTGAAGGCTTTCAATTAGCCCGAAGGTTGCAGGTCGCCATCCTCGGTCTACCGACGAGGGACTCCTGGCTGTTCCTCTCCCGAGGCTTGGAAAGAGCCAAAGGATCGAGGTCGCCAGCAACCCATCCATCGGCGTTGCGTTGTGAGACTCTGGTAATATAATTGTTTATCTTAAGAGGGGACTTCCCCCTATTTTGTCAATTATGAGATTTATTTTAATATAGTCCTGTTATAAAACTTATCCAAATTGTTAAGTTTTTATTTCATGCGCCACTCTTTGGGTAGAGGCAATCTTTAACCGGTGAACAGATATGGCATTCGGTGTCGCACCTGCCTCTGTAAGATCTTATTATTATAATTAATTAGGCTAATTGGGTATTCCCTGATTCCCTAATGTTGTTACCCATAGGGGCGTAACAAGCTCCCCCTAGTGGGGGATGAGAGGTGCAGGTTGCTTAGAGCACTAGAATTCATATGGACAGCCCTGCCAATACACAAGGAGAGAAAGCATGTGATAGGTGGACTATTTAGGACCATTTCATTGACACAGATTTGTGGAGTCTGGAGGGGACCAACTGGACAGTCATTGTATAACTTAAAGACCTCTTCAAAATTCAGTAATTATTTGATTTTTGAGGTGTTTTACCAACCTATTGTGAATATGTGCAAGTGCTTGAGATTAGAATAAAGTTCAACTTTAAGTGAACTCTTGTATTGCACTGTTTGTGGGTCCTTTACATCCTGAGTACTGAAAAGAGAGGGAGGGGGAGTGAGAGGCCTAAATTCTGCGGGTAACTGATTGAGACCGCAGGCAACCTAAGGTCATTTGGACCAAAATGATGTAACCTAAAACAGTAAATAAAAGCAGAATACCTGTACCTTCTGTCGAAAAGGATCTCTACCTACTTCGCAGAATGACCATCCCAGAACAACCAGAGAGAAAGGAAATAAAGAAAAGGCACCAGGAAAGAGGGAGGCTCATTGATAAATTGGTAATGAGGTTGAGCTTGTGCCCATGGGGAGGACAGTTCAGTGATGAAAACCAGATCTGTTCCAGACATGTGGCAGCCCTACAGCTTCTAAAGAACAGATGAAGAGGGACACAGTGGCAGGAATAAGAGGAGGAGTAAGTGTAGGCACCAGGGATCTCTGGAACAATACTTGGAATGTGATGTATGGGCTGATCAAAAAAGTGATTTATGGAAAAAGAGTAGAACCTTCACAATGCAGGTGTTGGAGGGAATTGAATACTTGAAAATTGTGGAAATATTACAGCGAGGCCCTGCTTCTTCAGCAAAGGTCACACCCACTTCCAGCCCGATCCTTCCAGGCCACATGGAGAGCCATGGCTGCCATGCTGCAGCCCCGGACCAACCCTCCTTGGCAGCCATGGAAAGTCAGGCTGCCGAGCTGTGGCCCCATCCCTCCCTGGCAGCTGGAGGAAGCTGGGCTGCTGTGCAGCAGCCTGATGCCTCCCCAGTGGGCGGGGAAAGCCAAGCTCCCATGCAGTGGCATGCAGGGAAAACTGGGCTGCCTTCTCCAGTGTCCAGAGCCAGGCTGCTGCACTGCAGCCCCAGCCTTCCCCGGTGGCAGCCCCAGACTTAGGAGGTAGGTAGTATAGGCAATTTTGGAAAGGCTGTGTCTTCCCTTGCCTACATTACTGACCACCCATCTTTGCAGCCATTCTGAAGGAAAATGGGTCCTATTCACAAAAGAAGGATCTGTAAATAATCAATTGTAAATAACTGCTGCATGCAAATAGATCATCTGATTTAGGTCATTTGGTTATGGACAGCATAGTCAAAATCACTAAGGTTACGTCTGGGCAGTGGCAGTATTTTAGGATACTTGCGGTATTCCGAAATAGTGTTTTCGGCATCTTGACAGCATGCCCATTATTTCAAAATAGATTTTGAATAAAACCTCATTCCCCAGGGATTAAGGGATTTTTTGGAATAGCACTCTATTTCAAAATTTGGCACTGTGTAGATAGTGCCAAATTTCAAAATAAGAAATTTGAAATTGACTCGAAATAACCTACACAATTTGCATAGCTCAAATTGCATAGCTTTTTTTTGAGCTAAGGGTGCAGTGTAGACACACCTATAAGAATATAAAGGCTTGGCATTGGAACTTAACTACCACCAAGAATATAAAAGGGAATGTAAACTGTGACTTCTGGGTAGCCGCCGGCATGCTCACCTACTACAGGATTGACTCAACAAAGAAAGAACTCCACTGGCCATTACCTACAATCCCCATCTAAAACCTCTGCAACACACTGTCAAGGATCTACAACCTCTCCCATTTCCTTGGTTTCTCAGACCTTGGGAGGCAGGCCAGTCTTTGCTTAGAGACAGCCCCCTAAACATGAAACATGTACTCATCACCAACCACACCAACCAAAGCAAAGGAAACTTTACAAATCGGGCATATAGTATAAAAAAAGGACACTGATGTACACCATATCATGCATTTTCATGAATGATAAATGGCATAATTTACCTTAAATCCTGAATGGTGGAAGCTATTAAAACCTGGCCTGCCTGTAGAACAAAACCACAGGAAAGTAAGGCAGTAATTCCTCCGTTTTGCCTGTAGTCAGCAAGGAGATTTGTAAAAGGAAGAGGCATTTTAAGAAATAATCTGCCCCCTAGGAGATAGAAAAAAGTTCTTTTTACCTTTCAGAATTTTTGGAAAAGCTGTAGTCATCTGAAAAGCAACTCAGAATACTATGAATCTAGAATTGCAAGAGAGATTGTGCAAATTAATGGGTAGCAGATTTAAAACTAATAAAAGAAAGTTCTTCACACAGTGCACAATCAACCTGTGGAACTCCTTGCCAGAGGAGGCTGTGAATGCTAGGACTATAACAGAGTTTTAAAAAGAGCTAGATAAATTCATGGAGGTTAGGTCCATAAAAGGATATTCGCCAGCAGGTAAGAAATGGTGTCCCTGGCTTCTGTTTGTCAAAAGCTGGAGATGGATGGCAGAAGAAAAATCACTTGATCATTGTCTTCGGTTCACCCCCTCTGGGGCACCTGGCATTGGCTGCTGTCAGCAGACAGGATACTGGGCTAGATGGACCTTTGGTCTGATCCACTATGGCCATTCTTATATTCTTATGTTCTTATTGAGTTGTGTGCTGCATGTCTTGTATTGCTGTCATTGTTGTGATGGATGTTAAAAAAGGGGCACTGTGTCAGGGAGAAAAGAATCCATGAGCACTTAACTGTATTTACAGAAAAAAATGTTGCAGAAAGGTACAAGTCAAGGAATGTTGGCCTGTTAACAGGAAAACATCCACAGGCAGAGGAGGCAAGCTTAAAGGCAAAATATGCATTGGATGCAAGCAGTGTTACCTGGAAGTTGTGTGCTTGTGCGATCACTTAGGAGAGAGTCAAATGCCACCCAGGTGATTAGCAGCGCACCCACAGCTAGTTTGTTTCTACTGGTGGGTCACATTCACACATGCTTTAGTGCACATAAACATTTATTCTGAAAATGGATGGAAAAAAATCTGCACATGGATGGAAAAGATTAGAGGGAATGGAAGGATAAAAAAATTAGGCACAAAGTAGAATTACTGGGTATAAAAGTGTATGTAAAAAAAAATTGGTTGCCAAAAGAGTAGCCTGTAATGACTGTCAAGTCTTAATCAATCTCTGGCATGTCAGCTGAAGACTCTTGGGTGTTGAATAGAATTAAATATAAGAAAAGGGATGCTACCAAAATATCTTCCCTAACAATTACAGAGGACAGTACAGTAAAGGCCCAGTGAAGGTACAGCTGCCCTGACACAACCTCAGTTTGAAATACTGAAGATTGTTGGGTTTGTCTGGCAGCCAGGAAGCGACATTGACCTTAGAATATCAGTGGGGTTTGATAAGCTTCACTTGCTTCAAGTGCCAGTACAATGACTGTTCGTGCTGTGAAAAAAAAAGAAGCATATTAGGGAACTGTACCAATGAACCTTGGCAAGTAGGTACTAGAGTTTTAGGGGAAATGAATGAACACACACACACACACACACACGTGGATAAAAGAAACTTAGGACAATAAATGTACTACAGAAATGGAGAAAGCCCATTACTGGATCTTTGTCAAAATTAGGAATGGGGCAACAATTGATTTCTGAAATGTTGCCAGTGGCAACACCAAGCTGAACAGATTTTGTCACTTCTAGCAGGGATAATGAAAATAATATAGGGGAATATGTCCTTAGTGTTAGCTTGTACACAGGCCCAGAAAATAAGCTTGCAGTTAGTTATTCAAATAATTTGGGAAAAGAGACTGGACTTCGGAAATAAGAAATTGTTACAAAATGGGAGAGATAGTAAATGGAATGCTGGAAATTGGTAAATATAAAGATCAAATGATTCTACAGGCATATATAGTAACTGTACATCCCTGTCTCACTATTGATCTATATTCCATGATACTCCTGGGAACTCAACAAACAAATAAAAAAAGGGTTATGTATTCTGCTGATCCTCACTGCTGGGCATATAAAGAAAACCAGTAATGAAAAACCATGCAATGTTTCAGAGTATTGTCTATGAAAATTTGTGATGTCTGTGTGAAGATTAAATTTAGAATAAAGAGATGAATGTTTTTATGTTAAAACCAAAGGGACCTAAAGATGTATATTTGATAGTCTCACTGAACAGAAGTCATCTGTTGTGTATTCAGGAAAGGGATGTGTTTGTGTTAGAAGTCATTGTCCCATGGTAGTGTTACCCTGAAATGGCTTTTGGAATGTTTAAAAGGTTTGTGTTCAACATTAGGTTCGGTGTGCTAAAGAGTCTAAGGGCTTAAAGTCTGGACATTAGTTCGAGTTAGCTGATCGAACTAAGGGCTAGTCCCTTTGCTAGTTCGGATTAACTGTTAGTTCGAACTAAGGGAGTAACTGCCACTTGGAATTCCCACCTTTATTCAAAATTCCTCTGCACACGACACCATTTTGGCTCTGCACACGGCTCAATACCTGTGCACTCAGCTCAAAATCATTGCACTAGGCACCAATCTTTGTGCACTGGGCACTAAAACTTATGCACACGACTCTATGGGGATTTTCCCGCCTAAGTGTCAATATAAACCCCTTTTGAGGTTTGTTCGTGTTCTTCGTTCGTTCCATAGGTTCGTGCGTGGTTCCTTAGGTTTGAATGTTGTTTGTCTATCCTGTTTGTTGGTATGACTGAGGTGAATGAATGATTGGATAAGTGTGGGTTACTGTCTGGAAGGCGCTTGTCTGTGGGAAATCCCAGGCGTATGACAGCCTATGTCAGGGAGACTCTGAAGAAGTCAAGGCTCAGACGGAGTGCGGAAGGCCTTCGTACCTGAATCCTGTTCACCTGACCGTGCAGACCAGTGACCAGAGCAGTGTCATCGAGGGATCGCCTCACTGTTCCTCCGTGGCGGCTCGCACTGAGCCAAAGCGTCGAGGTCGTGAGCACCCCCCCTTCTCCTGTGGCTTATCCGCGATGAATGTACAGTATATTCCTGTATTGGGGACTTTCTTTCATTCTTTACTTCTGGGTTAGGGTGGACTTGGTTAAAACATTTACTTGTTGGCTATTGAAATTCTTATAATATATGGTTTGGCCCTAAACTATGTCTCTGACTCGTTTGTAAAACCAATAAGCCGGTGATAGATACGGCCTCGGGTCGTTCCCGTCTTCTGGGACTTGGGACTTTAACATCACGGAAAGCCAGAGCGTGCGAATTAGACCTTTTAAATTAATCGTTACCACGTCCCAGGGTAACAGTAGTAGTATTGATAATGAATTGTATTTTATGACTTATTTAGTTAATAAATATATTTGTCATGTATTAGCAATTCGGGGAAGTGATTTGATTTTTAAGTGCCTTAATTGAAATATAATCAGTTAAAAGTGACATATACTTTATAATCTAATGTA
The DNA here is from genome assembly GCA_032595735.1 of Pelochelys cantorii. NCBI lineage: Eukaryota > Metazoa > Chordata > Testudines > Trionychidae > Pelochelys > Pelochelys cantorii. Next base: position 94,174,323 of record CM064326.1, read on the forward strand.
AAATGTGTACTCCATAGAATGAATTTAACTGCTATAGAAACATTGCTTCTTCATCCTGATTCGCAGAAGCACGTGGACTGCCAAACAGGCAGAGTGCAGAATCATGGTTACCATACATCAGAAAACCAGTGACATTGAGACGATGTCTACACTATGGGGGTTTTCTGGAAACTATGTAACGTCTAGGGAACGCGTCTGCTCTTCCGCTTTTTTTTGCGGAAGAGCAAAAGCACTCTTTTGGAAGCCCTGTCTTCCTCCTCCTATGAGGAAGAAGGGCTCTTCTGAAAGAGGAGGCTTTTCTGAAATTTGGCCCAATGTAGACGGGCCAAATTTCAGAAAAGCCTCTTCCAAAAAAACAATCGGAAAAAGGTACGCAAATTGCGTTCCGCAAATTGCATACCTTTTTCCAATAAATCATTGTAATCTAGACATAGCCTAAATGGGAACTGGCCAGAATCTAGCACCTCACTGGTGAGAAATATTAGTTGGGGTACGTCTACACAGCAGGGCTAAATTTGAATTAAGCTACACAACTTCAGCTGCGTCAATTGTGTAGCTTAAGTCGAAATAGCTTAACTCGGCTTTTGGTGCTGTTTACCAGGAGCAGCTCGAGGAGAGCTGCCGGCAACTAGCACCCTAGGCGGAATGCACGATTGGTGCCCCTGCCTCCATAGCCCTCAATGGTGTGATGTAGGCAACTGCCGAGATTGCCTACATCCACGGGCCGCCCCTGTTGTTTACGCTCTTCCTTCTATTTCCCTTACTCCTTGTGAAATGAGGGTTACAGGAGTCAGAGTAAGAAGTCCTCCAGCTCAACATTATTTTGAAATAAAGGCTTGTAGTCTAGATGCGCTCTTTGTTAATTCGGAATAACATCAATTATTCTGAAATAACGCTGCTATGTAGACATACCCTAGGATGGTCCCTGACTGGAACAGAATCTTGAATTTGGCCTATACCACATTTCTTTTCCAATGATATGCTGCACCTATGTAAAATTCTGCAACTGCAAGTCTCCTGAGAGATGAGCCAGTGGGTACTGCACCCTCACTCCTACCTTTGGGGAGAGAATATATTGGACTTACAGCTTTGGGTTTTGAAAACCATGATAACAGATTATCCCTGTGTTCTTCAGAAAATCAAATTTATTCCCTTCAGTAGGAATTGAGGATAATCAGAACCTAGTAAATTTGGTCCCTACATACTTTTGAAGGCTTATACACTACCTAAGTCACATTTAAGTGCCACATTAGGGATTTGGAGTGAAATCCTGTCTCAAATTAAATCAATGGGAGTTTTACCATTGACTTCAATGGGACCAGGACTTCATCCTTAATTGTTACATAGACTCTGTGACAGCCAGCTGTGCAAAGGATACATTTTATCCCATATGAATAACTCACAGAGCTTTTCTGACCAGCTTTTCCTGATGAAAAACACAATAATATCTTACAATATTTACCTAAGAAATATTTTTAAAGATCTCTTCAGTGGCTGACCAATGCTTTTGGTCATACAGCTTTGTTTTCAACATCCACTAAAAACTGGGGGTTTTCTGTGTTTGTTTGTTTGTTTGTTTGTTTCTGATCCTTTTTTTCCCCTTTCAGGTGCAACAGCTCACTTTGGTGCATGGTTGTTTAGCCCTCCAACAGAATGATTCTGGACAGAGAGGGAGTGAACAGGAGTCTCACTTTTGTGTAAATAACAACCTTTTTTAGTGGAGTTTAGTATGTTTTTAAGTGTCTCCTTTTTGCATTTCTGTGTGTCAAGCTCCACATTGAACAGTCATCTATTTTTTCACATATTCACTGCTTTCCTTTTATCGTCATTTTACAGATGTTTTTTGTCAGATGTAGACAAAAGCGGAGAGCAACAGTAAAGACACTTTATTGAAAATTATATTGGATCGCTTCTGGAAGTTTACATGTTATATCCAGGGAAATATCATATTACTTAATTATGATCATGAATTATCTTAATCAATTACCATAATTATTTATTATTTCCATGGATGTAACATGTAAATTTCCAGAGGAGATCCACTATAAGATCCAGTATAATTCCAGTATAGTTTGCCTACTCAGGAGAATATCACATGAATTCATAATATTATGTCTCTATTTCATTTTAGGTGTCCATTATGATTTCATATTTGTTATCCACTTTGTTAATAGTGATTTGATGTTATTAATGCAGATGCAGTAGTTACTTCCACGGGAATCTCACTGCAGTTCAAATATACAGTTACTTCTTTATCATTTTAATCATGTCTCATGTTTTAGTGATGCAATGGGGTGCAGTAGTTTAGTCCCCTACGTGCCATGTGTGATGTATATTCAGAGACACTGACATTCTTATGGCATGTCTGGAAATACAGGGGAATGTTCAGACCTACAGACTGTGCCCATATGATAATACAGGTGCCTCTTTTCTGGGCATTACCTACATTTCCAGAAGGCTCCACAGTAGTTAAAGAAACCCTTTACTTTGCTTTCATTACACTAACCTGACAGGGCAGTTGGGGGAGGGGAGTGTTTGTTTGTTTCACTGGGCATCTTTGAGACAAAGACCAAGAGTAGTACATTTTCAACATCATGAGCCATGAAAGAGATGTTTACTTCCCGCTAACAACGGTGAGAGATTTGTGTGAACTATCATTTATCTAAATAAATAAATAGCCATGGGAAATTTGAAAGTGTCTGCAGACACAGCTAGTGCTGAACACTCCACGGAGTTTGAAAATCATTTCATCTTCCACATCCCAAACCTTCAGTTTCATCAGTAAGGGTTCTACACACTGATTGAAGAGAAGAGATTCCTTATGGCCAGATTCTGATAACCACATGTTGAGTACAATTTAGTCCACAAATAGCCTCTTTGATTTCACTGGGAATATTTGTGAGTAAAGGTAATAATATAGTCATTAATTAATATGAAGGAGCATGCAATATGAAAAAAAAATAAACTGTAAAACTTTACTGTATCTCTTATTATTTCTTACCAAGACCTCATCTCTTACGGATACACACCGGCTGTGTCTAGACTGGCCAGTTTTTCCGGAAAATCAGACGCTTTTCCGGAAAAACTTGCCAGCTGTCTAGACTGGCCTCTTGAGTTTCCGCAAGAACACTGACGATCTCATGTATGATCATCAGTGTTCTTGCGGAAATACTATGCTGCTCCCGTTTGGGCAAAAGCCCTCTTGCGCAAATGCTTTTGCACAAGAGGGCCAGTGTAGACAACGTGGTATTGTTTTGCGCAAAAAAGCCCCGATGGCTAAAATGGCGATTGGGGCTTTCTTGCGCAAAAGCACATCTAGATTGGCCAGGGACGCTTTTCCACAAAAAGTGCTTTTGCGGAAACGCGTCCGTGCCAATCTAGACACTCTGTTCCAAAAATGCTTTTAACGGAAAAATTTTCCGTTAAAAGCATTTCCGGAAAATCACGCCAATCTAGACGCAGCCACCATGTTTAATATATTCTTTTCTTGTAGAACATGCATTTGTAGCTAGACTCTATTTCTTCATGGTTTCTTTACATTTATATGGCAGTCTTTAAAAGAATTACTATTGTATGACAATTGAATGCTCCAAAATATCTCAGACTTTGCATAACAGTCTTGCTTTAGTTCAGATGCACAGACAAGTTATGAATTCATAAAATTACAGTTGCGTTTGAGGCAGAACCAGTAATAGAGTCCAGATTTCTTGACTCTCAGTTTCCTAGTGTAACCTCTAGACAAGATGTCTTCTTTGAAATGCAATTCGATTAAAGTTCAGACTTGTAAAGTCCTTTATCTGTCACATAAGGACCAGCTGGAATAAACATCGGGTGCTTCACCATCCAGATGGCTTTCATTTGAGAAGCAACTGTTATGATAGGCTTTATTGTTTATTAAAGGACAGCTATGGAGTTAAAAAAATATTCCTCACAGACATTTCTGGTAAATTAAAATTTCTCTTCCCCAAAGCTATCCTTGTTTCTGCTCAGCAAACTACAAGGCCCATAAGCTTCTTTGAAGAAGAAAGCATACCGGTAGCTTTAAGCTCTTTGATATGATCTTACTTTTTTGCAGGATCTCTAATCTTAAATATAGTCATAGAAAGTGAATCCACTTACGGCACCAGTCTGTTGATTTAATTTACTACTTATTTCCATTCTCTTCCTTTTTGGGAAAGTTTTATGCTTATTTTACAATGTTCCTGTTGTACTCAGCTTTACAGTGGTATGTGAGTACTATTTTGAATCTGCTCCATATTTAGGAATATGGTTCTATCTAGAAAGCCTCACCACATCCAAATCATCCCGTTGAAAGAGGAAGTCTCAGGATCACTTCCACAGCCCTGCTGGCACACGGTGAATAATTGGTGTATATTTTAACCTATATTAAGGTATCCTTGACAAGAGAATATTGCCTTTAGTTTGGAAGGGAGTATAATTTCATACTTTAACATTGCAAACTTAAGAAAACACATGTAGCACTATATGTTACTAAGGAATATTCAAGATGACTGCTTCTTGACTGATTATGCTATATTTTGGACTGTTATTATTAATAAAACCAAAGCACTTGAATCTCTTGATACTTGATTCATGTGATTGGTTATGAAAATATCTTATTTTGTCTGAAGAGAAATTGTTTAGCTGTATCTGTGGCTGCAAGGTATTGTGGCTTTTCTGAAATTCTTCTCCTAGGTATGTTTGTGGTCAGTGCTGCAACTTATTCTTCTTTAGTAATCAACACAAATTCCCACTGTCACACAAACATCACTTAACTGTAAAGGTGTATGAAAGTGCATTATTCTAGTTAGCTGGTTGGTTCATGAAAGCCTACTCCATTTAGCATCCCTGCACATAAAATTGAACTAAAGTAAAACTAAGGTAGCAGGCACATATTCATGGCCCTAGACATTAACTCTTGGAAGGGAATAACCTTCCAAGTTTTAAATGTAAACATTTCGTATCAGAAGGAATTCCTGATTTAGTTAGATGTAAATGAAGTTTGATTCAGTCAAAGGGAAAAATCTTTTGGCGAGAGAGAGAGAAAGAGAGAGAGAGAACAAGAACAAGAACAAACCAGAACAGGAATCTCTGTCAGAGCAGGGCTTCCATTTGAAGTCAATATCCTTATAATCACACTCTATATGTATTGAAATATAAATATTTTGGGCCACTTAGTAATGGGTGTCTTACTTCTATGGGTAAAGAAATTCCCAAATTCCGACTAACATCTCTGCATTTCTAGCCATGGGCCCGTGGTAAAGTTGCTTTGTGCAAGAAACAGTGGTTTACATCCAGTCCTGCCCTGGGTCTGATATCTAGACTGGGGAATTTTAAGCTTCCTTCAAAATCTCACAGCTTGAAGTGTTACACCTTTGGAAGACACAATTAACTTCAGATTTTAAAGGTATTTAGTTATCTAGAAATGCAGAAAGATACTTTGTGGGCTATTCAAAAGCACTTAGATATATAGATCCCAGTGGATGTTTTTGAAAATTCCATTAGGTACATAACTATAGTTTATGGGCTTATATTATACCGTTATATGCTTTTGAGACTCACTGCTGTGTAGTCTCATTTAAAGTGCATTTTTCAATTGTGCACAGTATTGACTTAACTCTACTCCTAATTAAATTTCTGGAAGTTGCACCATTGCCTTCAGTGTGTGCTTTTGGAAATCTCTTGGTAGTAGTCAAGAATATATTTGTGTTAAGCCAGAAGAGTGGTGAGGAGATGAGTCCACGGCCCAGGTCATCCCAAGCACAAGCTAGAAAAGCTAACCAGCAATGTGTATGGTGGGAGGGAATTGCATCATAGCAAAGAACTGTAGTAATGATTGTGTAGATTGCACACACGCAGAAGAGGACTCAAATGGAATACTGCCATATGCAACTTCTCAGGGACTGGAACTTTGTTCCACCCCTTCTATGGACCTTTATTAATCAAAATAATATTTAAAGATTAATACATTTTACACTATTTTAAGAATATTTTATTCTTACAAGTGAACTCTAGAAAGCAAAGTGCAATTAATCATAAAGCAATTTCTATGGTTTGTAGGTTTATCACAAATACACAACCTTTATGTGTTTTATAGAATACTGGAAGATTTACCTGGAGTTGCTCAAGTCCTTAACTCAATTTTTGTTTTTTGGAAAATAAAAGGAAAATACACATGCTTCATTTAAATTATTGCTCTGGGTTGGGCTGGGGCTGAGGTGTCAGTATGCAGATTGCCCTGAGAATAGAGGGACACCCCAGCCCTCTCTCACTGCAGAAGCTTGGGACAGGTCGTTGCAGCTCCAGGCAGCACAGCTGTGGGGGAGGGGTGCATGTCTCCCGCTAGGGCAGGTCCAGGTTCATCTGCCCTCTGTGCTCCCCAGCCAGAGTGAGGAATGCAGCAAACTATGCACTTTCCCCTTGCTCCCTGACAAAGGATAACAACTAGCATGTTCCCCTATGAATCAAGCTGAGGGAGGCTTCTCCACTCTCCCTAATGGGCACGTGGGGGAGGGAAGGCTTGGGGCTCTGACAGTCCTGAATGAGGGGGTGGCCCCCAGCCAGCCCCTTTCACCTGCCTGGCGATTCTGTCTCCTTTCTGCATGATTTTCTGAGAAGCAATCCCATTCCAGGCACATCCCATTTTTCCTGGCACAACCCATCACTTTCCTTGCTTTAAGTTATAAGAGGAATCTGTATGACAGATTTGGTGATGATAGTTCTTATTGTTTAGGAGGAGTTCTCGAAGAAACAGACAGACAGATGGACAGACAAACTCTCAAAAATATAGTAGATTTTTCTTAATGTTCTTATTAACAAAATTGTAACCTCTAATACTGATGCTATTTTCAACTTGCTGATAATACATGGCTTCTGACTCATGAAAAAAGAAAATGAAACAGTCGATTTAAACATAGGCAACACAGAACTAGAATACATCTTTACATTGTTAATACTAAATAGCCTTCCTCATTTAATTTTAACACACTAGCTCAGTCCAGTGGTACTATCTGGACACTGTCAAGTTAAAAAAAAACCCACCACAACACTGCTATTATATGGAACTGACTTCATTGAACTTGCCCTGATATAAGTGGAGGATGAGACAAATGTATTTTTAAATAATCTCCTTCTTAATTATGCCATAGATTATGCTTTTTATTATTAAAACATACAACAAAAATAAAAATTGCTCCTTTTCACCATTTATGTCTTGATCACACCTTTGAATGGTTCTCAACTTGCAAGCTACTAGTCCATTTTTCCTTAAAGACTGTCTGTTTGCTGATTTTCTCCTCGCTTTGCCATTATTTGGGCTGCAAAAACTGAAGTGGACTACTTATTTTAAAAAACTCTTTTCATTGGCACCAAATAATGAGGGGGACATTAATTTTGATCTTGTTTCATAAAAGTTTTGTTTTACAAAATGTGAATTATGACGGTCTTGATGTGATAGTGTTCTTCGGTCTACAGTAAATGTAGCTACCTCTGTTCTCAGGATTTATATACGTAAGAGTTAACTACCTGTAAAAAATAAACTATGACTACTGCCATTACATTAATAATACTTCATAGTCCAATTTGTCAAAATATCTGATTTTAGATACCTCGGTTTTGGGGCCTGATTTCTAGAAGGTGGCTATTAAATCTGAATATCAAGCCTAGTCTCAAGTTGTGTACCCAAAATGTGAGGGACTCTAAAATTTCTAGCAACTTTTGAAAATTTGCATTTACGTGTAAATACATAAACAAGCTGAAATGTTCAAAGCTCATAATAGGAACTCAGGAATCTAAAAGAAGGGAATAAATCAAAACCTGATAATTTTGGATGGATAAAATTAGAACAAAAAGGATAGTTCTCTTTGACTGCTTAACTTTTTCTTGCTCTTGTTTATACTTTAAATGCAGCTTGTATGTCTCCTATGCAGATTGCAAAACAGATGGTTTAAACAGAGTGCTCAATAATTTTTTTTAAAAAGCTAAGATTCAGCTTTAAAATGAACTTTGGCTCCATACAAATCTGCCTATTATTTTTAATGACATAATCCATAAAAATGTTGTACTGACTTAAAATTGAGCTGAAAGTGGGGATAGAGCAGGCAGAGGAGCAGTTTCCTCTGATTCAAAAAGCCATGAATTGAGTTGTCAGCATTGTTTGTCAAATAGCTGGCAATTTGTTAATTTTGTTATTATCAGTATTTTGTTACTACTGATAGAAATGATGTTTCTATCATTCATGAATGTATTCACTGGACATATTTTTAGGCAATTGTTGTTCACCACTTCAGAGATGAAGACAAGTATTTTACATTTAAAATGAAGCTATCTGTTTTCAGAGATCTTCATATTTGATGGTGCCCTATGCTGTCATGAACCTAAAATATCCTGTTTCAGATCTGCTCTTCTCATAGACCTAGCCTCTTTAAAAGCTCAATCCTCATGCTCTGAATTTTAAACATCTCCTTTTGCAAGCAGGGTCACTGCTAAGACTCTTTGCTCTCCTCTCTCTGACCTAGCAATAGCAGGGAGTCAGACCCCTAGTTGGCATAAATGAGTAAAGTTTCATAGAAGTCAATGGCTCTTGACTAGGAAGTCTAAGGACGTGCACAGTTCATACTCCAGGGGTATGAATAGCTCTACACATCTGAGTGAGTTTTTGTGACTCCCCATGTCCACACTGCATGTGCAATATAAAAGACAATCCATTATATTAAAGCAAACTAAGGACGTTTTAGTTTGTGCCCACCACATCCAGATGAGGGAGTTACAAAACAGCACTTTGGTGTGCACTGCTGTTCATGCTCCCATTGGGGAGTATAGACATTAAGTTCTTCTATGTTGGACCTGGTTAAAAATCCTTATTCATACACTGTGCAGGCTATGCCTACACTGCCCTCTCTTGCACAAGAAAATATGCAAATAAGATGAAGCGGTGAATATCGCTGCACCTCATTTGCATACTTAATGAGCCACCATTTTGCACAAGGGTCTTTTGCCCCAAAAAGGAGCCATCTACACTGCTCCTTTTTGTGCAAAAATGGTGACTTATTAAGTATGCAAATGAGGTGCGGTGAGATTCACCGCTTTGCCTCATTTGCATATTTTCTTACGCAAGAGAGGGCAGTGTAGACTGCGGGTATGAAGACCAGTTCCCATTTTACAGCCCTTACTCATTTGTGAGTTCTCACTCACATACAAGCAGCCTTACAGAATTTTCATATGTGCCCTCTACTCTGAGTAAAAGTTGCACAACTGGTCCACTAGAACCTAAAAAAACCCCTTCACGCTGTTAGAGCACTTTTTATCTTCACTGACCTGTGTTGCCATTAATTAATTGTCTGTTATACATGAGGGATGACAGTAAGACAGATTTGCATTAATAAGGGCAGATGATAACTCAGATCGTGATCTGGAATTGTGTTATTTTCTTTTCTTATATTTCATCTCATCATCAACTCTTGCCAGATGAATTTGCTTCTCAAAATCATCACTGTAGAAGTGAGTTTTTCAGAGGGAACTACAGGAGGAGAGAGCCAATCTATTACATTTTGGTTTGTGAAAAATATAATTTAGTGAAGGATAATTGGAAGAAGTTACTGAAATAAATTGAAACTTATTCTTCCATAGTCTGAGAGAAGACAATCTGAGAGTCATACCCAGCTTCAACATTTGTACCACTTCAGTCAAAAAACCATCATATTAATTGGAATCTTTTCCTCTCTCTTTCTATATAATGATCAAGGATGGATTTTAACATGTGTTCAGATAAGTGGCAGGTCTATCAAGGGCTCACAATGAATTTTCAACAGCTAACACCAACATTTTCCATCCTTCTCCTCTTTTCTCCCACAGATGTAATTCACAATGTCAAAATTAAAAAAATAAATAAATAGATACTCACCTTGATGTTGTTTTTCTTTTTTTCTTTTTTCTTTTCCTTTTCCTATTTCTTATTTCCTCTCCCAAAACCTTTATTCCAAATCTTGGCTTTTCCATTTGTGTATCCCTTCACCTACAACTTCTATCACAATAGACCTCTAAACTTATATCATGAGGAAACATTTCTTGCTCCTTTCTTGCTTTAAAGTAGGTTTCTCTGATATCTTCTTCCAAAACTATCTGTGACATTATTATGTGGCTAAGGTGAATAACTGCACAGCACAAAAAGTGAAAAGTCAAAGTGAACAACCCCTAGTCTGAAAATTATTTATCCATATCACTTGGAGAGTCCTTAAGGATAAGGAACACATTCATGAGGGATTCACTTACTAAAAAAGAGGCTCTTTATTAATGTATATTATCCTGAATTAATTATTTGATCAGCTGTAATAGGAGCAATTCTTGTATTATGGTACAATCTTCCTCTGTGGTAAGGTTCTGCAATGACCTGCTTGCACTTCTCTCTTACCAGACCATGTGGGCTATGTCTTTTCCTGGGATCTTAGTCTTATGTTATGAATGGAGAAAATCTCCATTTGAGAATTCCAACATCAATTACCTTAAAGTGTCACCAGCAGGTATCACAAGTTCCTGCAGCTCAGCCCTTCCCTTTAAATCAGTGATCCAGGAACAAATACCTCAAGGATGAAAAACGGGGGAAAAAACCACACCTTTGCTCAAATCAATCTGTATTATGACCATATCCTAGAGTCAGGAGGCAACCTTCCTCAGAATCAATATTCCTTTTTTTTTGTCTGTGACTCTATATGAACACACCTTCCTTAAGCCTTGCAAGGCTTAAAATGCTTGTTTATCCCTTGTCACCACTTTTCTATCAAGATACATTGGTCTCCTGGTGATTCCAATGATCACTGACTATTTCAACACATATCAGCCTATGTTACTGTGAAATAGTAGAGAAACCATTCTCAACTTGTGTGTCTTCTGCATAGTTTTTCCTTCCTCTTAGAAACTGCCAGTATGCTGATGGAACCACACCATGAAACCTTACTTTTCTTTCCTCCCTGCTTTGAGAGTTCACATTCTGAATATGTTGAACATGTGACTCTTCACATCAGGCAATGCCCTCCCAAAATAAGGATTATTTTCCCCTTGGCTGTGTCTACATTGGCATGATCTTGCGCCAAAGCAGCCGCTTTTGCACAAAAACATGCTGCCTGTCTACATTGGTGGAGAGTTCTTGCACAAGAACACTGATGTTCTAATGTGTGAAATCAGTGCTTCTTGTGCAAGAACTATGATGCTCCCGCTCAGGAATAAGCCCTCTTGTGCAACTGTTCTTGTGCAAGAGGCCAGTGTAGACAGGCAACATGAATTTCTTGCGCAAGAAAGCCCGATGGCTAAAATGGCCATCAGAGCTTTCTTGCGCAAGAGAGCGTCTACACCGGCACGGATGCTCTTGCGCAAAAGCACATCTCTTGCGCAAAGGCACATGCCAGTGTAGACGCTCTCTTGTGCAAATACTTTAACGCAAGAACTCTTGTGTTAAAGAGTATTTGCGCAAGATCATGCCAATGTAGACATAGCCCTTGTGTTTATGCCTTCCTTACAGAGCAATATTGTGCCATTAATTCCTGGTTTAAAGATAAACCTAATTTTTCCTAGCATGTGCTAGGAAGACACCTCAGAATTATTATGCTCTCTTTATGCCCCCTAACAGCTGGCACGTGAAAAAATTGTTGTTTTGTTTTGTTTTGTTTTTTGTTTTGTTTTGTTTTGTTTTGATGGCACAAGAAGTTAGCTAATAGGAATTATTTTTTCGTTCATTACTGGAGGCTTCTGATCAATTCATTTAATGGAATGGTTTATTACTCACTGAAAAAGTGATATGCAATGAAACAATGGAAGTCACTGACTTCCCTTGCAGAATCTGTTCCATACTAAGTGCTTTTTAATCCCTGTGATTTATCAGATACTTTCCTGGACTGAATCTTTGATGGATGATAAAGTTTGCTAGTTACTGAATTATTTTGTTCCTTCACCTGTTCACTGTGTCGGGTCATATCAATCACTTGAAATAGGGGATATTTATTTAAGCAAAGTTTAGAGAGGTTACTAGCTAAAACCTCAAAATCGATAGGGTTAAAGTCAATAATTTAAATATAGAATTCAGAATTGGAAAAGACCTTCTAGTTCAGTGTTTCTTAAACTGTGTTCCATGGCACACCAGTGTGCCGCGAGGCAGTCGGAGGTGTGCCGCAGAGAACAACAGAATTCAAAATGGCCACCCTTAAAGGGGCAGGCTACCTTTTATTTGGAAAAAAACAAAAAAACAAACAAAACTTTCCCCGACCCTTTTTTTCTCAATAACTTTCCCCTGACCCGTTTTCCCCCCAACCTTTTTTTTTTATTTCCTCAACAAAAAATCCTTGGTGTTCCTCATAAAAAAATTGTTTGGTGTTCATAGAATCATAGAATCATAGAACCATAGAGCTGGAAGAGACCTCAGGAGATCATCGAGTCCAGCCCCCTGCCCAAGGCAGGAGCAATCCCAACTAAATCAACGCAGCCAGGTCTTTGTCAAGCCGAGACTTAAAAACCTGTAGGGATGGAGATTCCACCACCTCCCTAGGTAACCCATTCCAGTGCTTCACCACCCTCCTAGTGAAATAGTTTTTCCTAATATCCAACCTAGACCTCCCACACTGTAACTTGAGACCATTGCTCCTTGTTCTGCCATCCATCACTACTATGAACAGCCTTTCTCCATCCTCTTTGGAACCTCCCTTCAGGAAGTTGAAGGCTGCTATCAAATCCTCCCTCATTCTTCTTTTTTGCAGACTAAACAAACCCAAAGTTTCTCCTCATAGGTCATGCTCTCCAGCCCCCTAATCATTTTGGTCATCCTCCACAGGACCCTCTCCAATGCGCCCACATCCTTTCTATAAAGGAGGGCCCAGAACTGGACACAGTATTCCAGATGTGGCCTCCTCAGAGCCAAATAAAGGGGAATAATCACTTCTCTGGATCTGCTGGCAATGCTCCTCCTAATGCACCCTAATATGCCATTAGCCTTCTTGGCTACAAGGGCACACTGTTGACTCATATCCAGCTTCTCATCCACTGTAATCCCCAGGTCCTTTGCTGCTGAACTGCTACTTAGCCATTCAGTCCCCAGCCTGTAACAATGTTTGGGATTCTTCCATCCCAAGTGCAGGATTCTGCACTTGTCCTTGTTGAACTTCATCAGATTTCTTTTGGCCCAATCCTCTATCTGTCCAGGTCACTCTGGACCCTATCCCTGCCCTCCAGAGTATCTACCTCTCCCCCTAGCTTAGTGTCATCTGCAAACTTGCTGAGGGTACAAACCATCCCCTCATCCAGGTCATTAATAAAGATGTTGAACAAAACCGGTACAAGAACCGATCCTTGGGACACTCCGCTAGAAACCGACCACCAACCTGACATCAAGCCATTGATCACTACCCTTTGGGCCCGACAGTCTAGCCAGCTTTCTATCCATCTTACAGTCCATTTATCCAATCCATATTCCCTTAACTTCCTGGCAAGAACATTGTGGGAGACGATATCAAAAGCTTTGCTAAAGTCAAGGTATATCACATCCACTGACTTTCCCATATCCACAGAGCCAGTTACCTCATCATAGAAGCTAATCAGATTGGTCAGGCATGACTTGCCCTTCGTGAATCCATGTTGACTATTCCTGATCACTTTCCCTTTTTCCAAGTGCTTCAAAATGGATTCCTTGAGGATCCCCTCCATGATTTTTCCAGGGACTGAGGTAAGGCTGACTGGTCTGTAGTACCCTGGATTGTCCTTCTTCCCTTTTTTAAAGATGGGCACTACATTGGCCTTTTCCAATCATCTGGGATCTCTCCCAATCTCCACGAGTTTTCAAAGATAATGGCCAAAGGCTCCTCAATAACATTTGCCAACTCCCTCAGTACCCTCGGATGCATTAAATCTGGACCCCTGGATTTGTATATGTTTAACTTTTCTAAATAGTTCCTAACTTGTTCTTTCCCCACCAAGGGCTGACCACCTCCTTCCCATACTGCGTTGCCTAGTGCATTTGTCTGGGAGCTGACCTTGTCCATGAAGACAGAGGCAAAGTAAGCATTGGGTACTTCAGCTTTTCCCACATCATCTGTCACTAGGTTACCTCCCTCATCCAGTAAGGGCCCCACACCATCTCTGATCACTCTCTTATTGCTATCATGCCTGTAGAAACCTTTCTTGTTACCCTTTACATCCCTTTCCAGCTGCAATTCCAATTGCACTTTCGCCTTCCTGATAACTCCCCTGCATCCTCAAGCAATATATTTATACTCCTCCCTAGTGATCAGTCCAAGTTTCCACTTCTTGTAAGCTTCCTTTTTGTGTTTAAACTCACCATGGATGTCCCTGGTAAGCCAATCTGGTCACCTATCATATTTGCTTCTCTTGCTGCGCTTCGGGATGGTTTCTTCCTGTGCCTTTAATAAGGCTTCTTTAAAATACTGACAGCTCTCCTGGACTCCTTTCCCCTTCATGTAAGCATCCCAGGGGATTCTGACCATCAGCTCTCAGGGAGTCAAAGTCTGCTTTTCTGAAGTCCAGGGTGTATATTTTGGTACTCTCCTTTCTTCCTTTGGTCAGGATCCTGAAATCCACCATCTCATGATCACTGCTTCCCAGGTTGTCACCCACCTCTACTTTCCCTTCTAGTTCCTCCCTGTTTGTGAGCAGCAGGTCAAGCTGCGCATGGCCCCTGGTCAGTTCCTTCAGCACTTGTACCAAGAAGTTATCCCCAACATTCTCCAAAAACTTCCTGGATTGTCTGTGTACTGCTGTATTGGTCTCCCAACAGATGTCACCCATGAGAACCAGGGCCTATGATCTGGAAGCTTCTCTCAGTTGTCCAAAGAAAGCTTCGTCTACCTCATCCACCTGATCTGGCATCTATAGCAGACACCAACCACAACATCACTCCTGTTGCTTCCACCTGTAAATTTCACCCATAGACTCTCAACAGTCTTTTCTCCCTCTACGTACTGGAGCTCCTAGCAATCATACTGCTCTCTTACATACAGTGCAACTCCTCCTCCTTTTCTCCCCCTCCTGTTCTTCCTGAACAGTTTATATCCTTCCATGACAGTGCTCCAGTGCTCGGAGTCATTCCACCAAGTCTCCGTTATTCCAATCAAATCATAGTTCTTTAACTGGGCCAGGGCTTCTGTTTGTTTCCCAGGCTTCTCGCATTGGTGTACAAACACCTTAGATAACCAGTTGATCACCCTGCCTTCTCCATCTGAATCAGTGTTCTTCGGTCTTAAAAAGTTTAAGAAACACTGTTCTAGTTAGTTTTTCTTTCTTCCTTCACTACAGGACTATTCCTTCTGGTATATGTCCTAATGTTCTCTCCAGGATGTTACAGGAAATGAAGCTTTTTCTAATATTCCATATTCAACAGGAAAATAGATATCACGAGATTTCAAAATCACTGTTTTCATCACTGAATTGTGGTTCACTGGAATTGTGAATATTTTTGAGAAATAACTTCTCCTCTACCTTTTATTCCTTTTCTATTTCTCATGTATAAACTGAGTCTATTTATGAGAATGATTTCACAATGTTCCAGTTTTGCTCACTATAATATACTTTTCATAAATTGGTTCCCATTGCTTGTTTACCTCACATTAATTTATGGGCAGAAACATTAATACATTTTGTGACTACATACTGTAAAAGGATTCATGTTAGATTACTGATGGGTGAGAGATGAAATAGTTCAGCTGAAGTGGTATTTATTAGTAAAAGATAGATCAGCACAAGCAGAAAGTGTTTGTACATTATCCAATTCAGGGAGCAGACACAAAGCTCAAATATTCATGTATCCAAAGTTTTTGAGTGTTCCTCAGAGTATGTTCATCACCCCTTGGTTACACAGGCAGAAAATACCCAAATTAGCACAAATATTTCATCCCTTTTACATATCTAATTTTAAACCATTGTAAAGGTCATGAAGAGAACTATACTAATTATGTAAGACACCTGCAGCAATTATGCATACTATTTTATCAAGTCAAGGAAATGTATCAGTTATCCAAGTTATCTGAAAAGTTCTGCATACACAAACAAAACAGGTTACACACATTTATCTGTTGATAAGTATCTACAGGGAAGCTTGATATACATGAGAGAGCAATCTGTTTGTTTTTGTTCATAACTGCAGAAAATGCGAAATCTTCTAAAATACATGATCTTGACAAACAGTACCATGGTGATGGACATGCTCCAAATAAATAAAGGCTTTTATTTATCCCTATTTGTTTCCCAGAATAACTGCATTGTCTGTTTTACCTGGGTCTGAAAAGTATCAGACTAGATGGGCTAAAAAAAGTTCCCCTCATTCCCCCTCTCTGCCCTTTTAGGGGTGTTATATAATAATTGTTGGATTAAAATGAAGGAATTTTTGTATTTGTGATCACAGTTTAGATTAATCTGACTTTAAAGACACATTAGATTTTTAAAAAATATTTTCACTTTTCCTGATGTCAGTACAGAACACTGACATGTTATCAAATCTCTCTCAAACAGAATACTGCAAGGGGAAGATGGAGATTAGAATAATATACAATGATGTATCTTCAAAACTGGTTGTATCTAAAAGCCACTATCTTTTGTAAATGGTTTTATATTAAACAAAATTATTTTTATTGTTGTTTAAAAACAAAGTAAACAAAAAGTTGAACATGCCAGAAGGTTTATAACTAATCAGAGTCCCCTGGAAATTAAAACTGTCTGATTGACAGAATGTTGTTTGTAATATTCTCATTATTTTTATTTTAAAATAGCATTTTGTCACAGATAGTATAGTCAGTCTTGCATACAAACAGAATGGTTAAATATGGCTTTGTCAAAAGAACATTAAACTCACATAGCTACATTTCTTGTGGGGATTAACTTGAAAAGCAGTCTTCTCTTGGTCTTATTAATTGTGAATTAGGTCTTTAACATAGATAAAAAAAAGCAGGGAAACATGCCATGAAATTAAAATTGAACAGACTGAAAACGTACAGGCAGAACTTTTTCACACAAAGAAACTGGTCTTGTTGACACTGGGTCATTGGTGTCATTTGAAGAAAACAGTCATCAAAATTCAGGCTACAATATTTGAGGAAATAAGCTTTGTTAAGGTAAACAATTTAGGCTGCTACTCTGGCATTACTGAAATTCTGTGCTCCTGGAAAATGGGTACTTCTGATTAATGATATTCTGACTCAAGTTGGCCAGCAGTGAATTTTTCTTGCAAACAGGAATGTCAAATGACATAAAGCTGATGTAAGTGGCAGAACCACTTCTTGTTCCTGCTCTTGCCCTCCATTCATAGCAAAGAGAAAGGAAATGGTATGTATTGTGGGTGTAGAGAAAGACATAGCAGAAAGGATCAGAACTGCTACAACCAGTCTTCCACTACATAAGGACCTTACACCAGAAGAACAGCTAGAGTTAGTGCTTAGCAGTTTATGCTGGGCTAGACAGCACAAGACCAGGGACCTGGGCAGCCTTTCACCTCCTCTGTCTGAATTCCACTTGGGCACCATAACATGTGAATTGTCACACCGGAGGAGGAAAAGCAAGCAACCAATCATATAAAACAAAGCCAATCAACTTTGTCCAATTAATTATCCCTTTCTGAGGCTGCTAGATATGTGACTTTATATTATACAGAGCCAGCTAACTCCAGAGAAACAAGAGCAGAGGGAATTACTAGGAAGATTGAGGCTGAAGAATTACTAATGGGAAACACTGCTCCAGAAAGGGAGAAGAATGATAAGTAATTCCTATGAAGACTGGGAAGCAGAAGGATTGCCAAGGGGGAAAAACACAGCTCCAGGGGACAGGAGAGTCAGCTGCCTTGAGGAAAAAAGATATTACGTCTGGGAGGAGTTGAACATGACCTGAGTTCTGCCTATCATGGAAATTTATAGGAGAGTCTTAGAACTTCACATACAATATTGCCACACATATTTTACTATGACAATATTAAACAGCAAATTATAATATTACCTCACAAGGCATACCTTTTACAAACATTATTGCAATAATGTGTAACACAGGAGTATATTCTATTACATGGGGAGGGAAGCATGCCTATGTAGATGTTGTGCACAATATTTAGTATAAAAAAGATAGCATAGGGCAGTAGTCATCTCACGACTGTGTCTGGCATCACACACTTATTTCCTATCCTCCAAATAGGGGGAAATGATGCCCTCTCGGACCCCATTATGTATTAACTGTTGGTCAATAGTGATTTTTAACTACAACTACAGACAGCAGAGAAGTCTCTTGAAACATAACTATCTAGGTCCCTAAATGAATTAGAGTGGGACTGGAATAATAGAGGCCTCAGCAATTATGATACTTACCCAAGAAATGAAGAAAAATGTTGCTATATGGAGTTGGGGAATGCAGCTAGTGAAACTCCTCCAAGTGCTGCACACAACAGAAGTTTAGTCCATTTGAGATGCCAAAATGAGCAGATTACGAAGATATTCAAAATATTCAAAATATGATCATATGTTTTCTCTGGGATTTTCTCATTTGTTTCTCCCTCACTAGAATTTTCATAAACCTCTGGGTTTTGCTACATTCCTTGGAATGGTATCCCCTAACTGGTGCTCTTATTTCATCCTGTGCTCCTTTGCTTGCCACCTTGTTATGACACCAACATAGCCTGTTGAGCTAGTGTCCTTTGACTGTATGTATGTGTATTTGTGTGTGTGTGTGAGAAGAGGGGGGGAGAGATGGTACTACTCCTCCAAATGCCACACACCTGTAACACTGAAATGAGATGTCACAGTAGATTGTGGAAATCTTTGTGGTATGAACCTCTTTCTCCTTTCTCATTATTAGACAAATATTATTGAATAACGACAGTTAGTATACAGAAGTCTTTATAAACCAGGGCTGGGCAAGTTAAACCTCCAACCTAAGCCTCCCTTGCAGCAATTTAAGTCCACTGCTTCTTGTTCTATCATCAGAGGCCAAGGAGAACAATTTTCTCCCGCATCCTTGTAACATCCTTTTATATAATTGAAACCTGCTATCATATCCCCTCTCAGTCTTGTCTTTTCTAAACTAAACAAGCCCGATTCTTTCAGTCTTCTCTCATAGGTCATATGTTTTAGGCCTTTAATCATTATTGTTGCTCTTCCCTGGACCTTCTCCAATTTTTTCCATATCTTTCTTGAAATGCGGTGCTCAGAACTGGACACAATACTCCAACTGAGACCTAACCAGTGCAGAGTAGAGTAGAAGAATTACTTCTCATGTCTTGCTTACAACACTCCTGTTAATGCATTCCAGAATCATGTTTGCTTTTTTTTTTGCAACAGCATCACATTGTTGACTCATATTGAGCTTGTGGTCCACTAGGACCTCTAGGTCCTTTTCTGCAGTACTCCTTCCTACACAATCACTTCCCATTCTGTATGTGTGAAACTGATTATTCCTTCCTAAGTGGAGTACTTTGTATTTGTTCTTATTAAACTTCATCCTATACCTCAGACCATTTCTCTAGTTTGTCCAGATCATTTTGAATTCTGACCCAATCCTCCAAAGTAGTTGCAACCCCTCCCAGCTTGGTATCATCCGCACACTTTACAAGCGTACTCTCTATGCCATCATCTAATTGTTGATGAAGATATCAAACAGAACCGCTCCCAAAACGGACTCTTGCGGAACCCCACTTGTTATGCCATTAATAACTACTCCCTGAGAATGCCCAGCCAGTTATGCACCCACCTTATAGTAGCTCCATCTAGGTAGTATTTCCCTAATTTTTTGATAAGAAGGTCATGCAAGACTGTATCAAATGCTTTACTAATGACTATGTATACCACATCCTCCACTTCTCTCTTATCCACAAGGCTTGATATCTATGAAAGAAAACTATCTGTTTGGTTTGACATGATGTTCTTTAAAAATCTACGTTGGTTGTTACCTATCACCTTATCATCTTCCAGATGTTTGCAGATGAATTCCTGAATTATTTTCTCCTTTATCTTCCCTGGCACAAAAGTTAAACTGACCGGTCTGTAGTTTCCTGGGTTGTTCTTATTTCCCTTTTTATAGATGGGCACTATATTTTCCCTTTTCCAGTCTTCTGGTATCTCTCCTGACTTCCATGACTTTTCAAAGATGATATCTAAGGGCTCAGATACCTCCTCTACCAGCTCCTTAAGTATTCTAGGATGCATTTCATCAGGCCCTAATGACTTGAGAACATCTAACTTTTCTAAGTAATTTTTAACTTGTTCTTTTTTATTTTAACTTCCAAACCAACCCCATTTCCACTAGCATTCACTATGCTATGCATGCTGTCACCATCAATCTTCTTGACAAAAACTGAAACAAAGAAGTTGTTAAGTACCACTGCCATTTCCAAGTTTCCTGTAATTGTTTCTTCCTCTTCACTGAGCAATGGGCCTACCCTGTCCTTGGTCTTCCTCTTGTTTCTAATATATTTGTAGAATGTCTTCTTTTTACCCTTTATCTACTTTAGTAGCATGACAAAGTGTAGACTGCTCAAAAAGTACAGGTTGGACCTCTGTAATCCAGATTTCTCTTGTCCAGCAACATCTTTGATCTGGCATCCTCATGGGTGCTTTTGTGCTGGTGCACTTTCAGGGAAAAGTAGGGGCTTCACAAAACCTCCCCTATCCCCTAAGAGTTTCCGATTTACCACAAATAGATCATTTGTGACATTCAGGCTTAAGGAGGGATGGGGAGGAGTGGAGCCGGGGAGGAGTGGAGCCAGGGACAATGCTCCAGGGAAGAAACAGTGTAGCTGCAGAATCCAATGTCAGAGGCCAGGAGCACAGCCCCTGGAGCTGGCAGCAGGGGCCAGGACTGCAGCCTGGCACCCGTGGGTCTCGGTGTATTCTCACCATGCTGCACTCATGGTCAATGCCAAATACACAACTCTAGCTATGTATCTTAATTCGACCATCCAGGTAAGAAAAGACAGTCCTAAATAGTTTTGGACAAACAATACCCATTCTGTCCAAACTGTCTCAACAATGAACTAGTGAACATGCCTCTTCAGGTGAGAAGTCAGTTCATCATACATAGACACTGAATTCTTGGCCAGCAAAGATACCAATTATTGTCAGGAAACCAAAAACTAAGTTGACCCACCATTACACATTGTGTACTGGATAGATATCAAAGCAACGGCTTTTGATGTCTGCTAACCCAAACTGGATTAAAATCAATGATCTTGGTGTAAAAAACTATATTACAATCTCAATGCTTTCAACTTATCACTTTTCCATATTTTCCATCAATATGATTTCATCTGTTAATGCTAACAAAACCCAGGAAATGTAAAGCAGCGCAATTTAAAACATAAAAAAAGTAAATTTGACCTTTGAACAATGAACATAAGAACATAAGAATGGCCATACTGGGTCAGACCAAAGGTCCATCGAGCCCAGCATCCCATCTGCCGACGGTGGCCAATGCCAGGTGCCCCAGAGAAGGAGAACAGAAGACAATGATCAAGTGATTTATCTCCTGCCATCCATCTCCTGCCCTTGTTATGAAGGCTAGGGCACCATACTTTATCCCTGGCTAATAGCCATTTATGGACCTAACCTGCAAAAATTTATCAAGCTCTTTTTTAAACCCTAATAGAGTCCTGGCCTTCACAGCCTCCTCGGGCAAGGAGTTCCACAGGTTGACTGTGCGCTGTGTGAAGAAAAATTTCCTTTTATTAGTTTTGAACCTACTACCCATCAATTTCATTTGGTGTCCCCTAGTTCTTGTATTATGGGAAAAGGTAAATAATTTTTCTATAATCACTTTCTCCACACCATTCATGATTTTATATACCTCTATCATATCGCCCCTCAATCGCCTTTTTTCCAAACTGAAAAGTCCCAGTCTCTCTAGCCTCTCCCCATATGGGACCCTTTCCAAGCCCCTAATCATCTTAGTCGCCCTTTTCTGAACCTTTTCTAATGCCAATATATCTTTTTTGAGGTGAGGAGACCACATCTGCACGCAGTACTCGAGATGTGGGCGTACCATAGTTTTATATAAGGGAAGTATGATATCTTTTGTCTTATTGTCTATCCCTTTTTTAATAATTCCTAACATCCTATTTGCCTTACTAACTGCCGCTGCACACTGCGTGGATGTCTTCATAGAACTATCCACTATAACTCCAAGATCCCTTTCCTGATCTGTCGTAGCTAAATTTGACCCCATCATGTAGTACGTGTAATTTCGGTTATTTTTTCCAACATGCATTACCTTACACTTACCCACATTAAATTTCATTTGCCATTTTGCTGCCCAATCACTCAGTTTGCTGAGATCTTTTTGTAGTTCTTCACAATCCCTTTTGCTTTTGACTGTCCTGAACAACTTTGTGTCATCTGCAAACTTGGCCACCTCACTGCTTACCTCATTTTCTAGATCATTGATGAACAAGTTGAACAGGATTGGTCCCAGTACTGACCCCTGGGGAACACCACTAGTTACCCTCCTCCATTGTGAAAATTTACCATTTATTCCCACCCTTTGTTTTCTGTCTTTTAACCAATTCTTGATCCATGAAAGGACCTTTCCTCCTATCCCATGACCACCTAATTTACGTAAAAGCCTTTGGTGTGGGACCGTGTCAAAGGCTTTCTGGAAATCTAGGTATATTATATCCACTGGGTGCCCCTTGTCCGCATGTTTATTAACCCCGTCAAAGAATTCTAACAGATTAGTTAGACACGACTTCCCTCTGCAGAAACCATGCTGACTTTTGCCCAACAATTCGTGCTCTTCTATGTGCCTTGCAATTTTACTCTTTACTAGTGTTTCTACTAATTTGCCTGGTACTGATGTTAAACTTATCGGTCTATAATTGCCAGGATCTCCTCTAGAGCCTTTTTTAAATATTGGTGTTATATTGGCCATCTTCCAGTCATTTGGTACCAAAGTGGATTTAAAGGATAGGTTACAAACCACTGTTAATAACTCCGCAATTTCACATTTGAGTTCTTTCAGAACCCTTGGGTGAATGCCGTCTGGTCCCGGAGACTTGTTACTATTCAGCTTATCAATTAATTCCATAACCTCCTCTAATGTCACTTCAATCTGAGTGAGTTCCTCAGATTTGTCACCTAAAAAGGCTGGCTCAGATTTAGGAACCTCTGTAACATCCTCAGCCGTGAAGACTGAAGCAAAGAAATCATTTAATCGCTCCGCAATGGCACTGTCTTCCTTGATCGCTCCTTTTATATCTTTATCATCCAAGGGCCCCACTGCTTTTTTAGCGGGCTTCCTGCTTCTAATGTATTTAAAAAACATTTTACTATCATTTTTTGAATTTTTGGCTAGCTGTTCCTCAAACTCTTTTTTGGCTTTTCTTACTACATTATGACACTTAATTTGGGAGTGTTTATGTTCCTTTCTATTTTCCTCGCTAGGATTTGACTTCCACTTTTTAAAAGCTGCCCTTTTCTCTCTCACTGCCTGTTTAACATGGCTGTTTAGCCATGGTGGTTCTTTGTTAGGTCTCTTACTTTTATTTGGGGTATACATTTAAGTTGGGCCTCTAGCATGGTGTCTTTAAACAGTTCCCATGCAGCTTCCAGGGATTTTAGTTTAATTACTCTCCCTTTTAGTTTCTGTTTAACTAGCTTCCTCATTTTAGTGTAATTCCCCTTTTTGAAATTAAATGCCAGAGTGTTTGACCGCTGCGGTGTTCTTCCCAACACAGGAATATTAAAAGTTATTATATTGTGGTCACTATTTCCAAGCGGTCCAGTAACAGTTACCTCTTGGACCAGATCCTGCGTTCCAGTCAAGACTAGGTCGAGAATCGACTCTCCCTTTGTGGGTTCCTGTACTAGCTGCTCCAAGAAGCAGTCATTTAAGGCATCAAGAAATTTAATCTCTGAATCCCGTCCTGGGGTGACATGCACCCAATCAATATGGGGATAATTGAAATCTCCTTTTATTACTGTGTTTTTTATTTTGGTAGCCTCTCTAATCTCCCTTATCATTTCAGCATCACTATCACTGTCCTGGTTAGGTGGTCGGTAATATATTCCTAATGCCATATTCATATTAGAGGAATGAATTGTTATCCATAATGATTCTATGGAACATTTGGATTCCTTTAGGATTTTTACTTCATTTGATTCTATATTATCCTTCACATATAGTACCACTCCGCCACCCGCACGACCTGTTCTGTCTTTCCGATATAATTTATATCCCGGTATGATAGTGTCCCACTGATTGTCCTCATTCCACCATGTTTCTGAGATGCCTATTATGTCAACTTCCTCCTTTGATATGAGGTACTCCAGTTCACCCATCTTATTAGACAGACTCCTAGCATTAGTGTAAAAGCATGTTAGAAAACTACCACTATTTATATGTCCGCCTTTCACAGACACATTGGATTTTTTTATGCACGATTGTTTCACATCTGATCTTGCCCATATATTATTTCCCACATTCCCTATCTGACTAACTTCTAGGGAATCCCTACCTATGGAGCCTCGTGTAAGAGAAGTCTCCGTCCGATCCAGGTGCTCCCCCGCACCAATCGGCTTTCCCCCACCTCTTAGTTTAAAAACTGCTCTACGACCTTTTTAATGTTTAATGCCAGCAGTCTGGATCCACCTTGATTTAGGTGGAGCCCATCATTCCTGTATAGGCTCCCCCTACCCCAAAAGTGTCCCCAGTTCCTAATAAATCTAAACCCCTCTTCCCTGCACCATCGTCTCATCCACGCATTGAGACTCTGAAGTTCTGCCTGTCTATCTGGCCCTGCGCGTGGAACTGGAAGCATTTCAGAGAATGCCACCAAAGATGTTCTGGATTTCAGTCTCTTTCCTAGTAACCTAATGCTTCATACACTGTGAAATACAGCTTTTGTGAGTCATAGCAAATCATTCTTGTGAAAAGAAAAACAAGTTATTTTTTTCATTATTTCATTCTAAATTACTTCAGATAACATTTACTTGATAGAAAATTTATAATTTGCAAGCATGGTCCATATTTTCTATTAAATACGTTTGCTCTTCAGCTTCTAGTTCAGCACAAGTAAAGTGTCTATTAACTGATCTCAGATAAAGATGTCTTGTAATTCTTTTAGGGCATCTGGATATTCCTGATATATTAATCAGTCAATATGTCAAATCAATTATGCTAGACATTTTTCATGTAATCTAATACAGCTTTGGACAGCACAGTGCCCAGGCCAGTTCAATATCCAACTTAAGAATGACTAGTTAATGCAGCTACTAATGCTCGATAGCTCTTTCTCTCTTTTCCTGACAAATTGCTCTGCAAAATAAGTATCATCCTTTTAGAGATGGAACAAGAATGAGCACTTTCTATTCCATGGTTCTTTCACTTATTATCTTAAATTGGACATAAGAGGATTTCCATGATGCTTCTCCTGAAAAGCAGATATCCGCAAGATTTTCCATTTTTTTTTAACAAAATGTCATGTCAAGATTTTTGATGATATAATCCTTTCAGATTCAAAGTGCTTATATTCATTGTCTAGGCTCTGATCCTGAAACACTACCCATCTATGTAACTTTACTCCTATGAGTAGTCTCTTTGAAAACAATTAAGCTACTTGTGAAAGGGTTAGCCATGTACATGACTGAGGCATTGATATGTGGATTATAAAGTATTTAGTATAAAGACTAGATCAAAAGCCAATTGACAGCAATGAATATCTTTCAGCTAATTTAAGCAATGCATATCTTTCAACTGATAGCATTGGATTGGACCCCAAAAGAATTTTTAAAGAAGACTGATGTTTGAATTAGTTAATAATAATAAAATGAGCTGAGCTGGCACTTCTCTGTGACCTTTGAAAGTGTTAATGTAGTATTGTGGGATTTAATGGTGGAAGGGGATACTTTACCTCTTCTATCCTGCTATCGGTGCTTTACCGACAGCTGGGGTTTAGAACAAAATTTGGTCTTCTAAAGTTTGGTAAGCAACAGCTCAAAAATAGATGCTGTATAAATATATATTCAGTTGACTTCATTCAAGCATTCTTGGGAATATGCATTACTGTTTGCTTTTGAGCTGTCTCTTCACTCCATTTTACCTATTATTTTTCTTGTATTTCACATGATCTTGGTTAGTGACTATTTGTGCCTTTATTTGATCCTGTTTGGCTTTCATTCATTCTGTTGTTTGGCCTTTTTTTTCATCTTGGATTACTTTTACTTTTAGCATTTTTCAGTGTCAATACTTCATCTTCACACTCGTCAGAATCCTATTATTGATAGCAATTCAATATTTGAGACTGTGCAAGTTAGAAAAATCCTGTTCCCCTTTAGTTTTGTTTCCAATAACTTCCATGCTTGATTCAGTATTAGTGAAGAAAAAAATCCTTTGTGGAATTCAATAGATAATGAAACAAACAAAACATATTGCTCATGATGAATTGTTTCATAATTCATTCCCTATGTTTTTCACTTCAGGTTAACTCTGCTCCCTTCAGTCCCACTATGGAGTTGGTAGATGTTCCATAGTTCAGGATGCAACCAGACTGCTTTGGAACCCCTAGCAAGAAACAAAAAACATGCATTCAAACACTGATAATTAAATCTGTTGGCAGCTATTATCAGTTTTAAACATCTTGAGAAAAGATGTTCAGAAATTTTAAAATGAAAATGAAATCTCATTTCATGAGTAGCAACAGAGTTATTAAAGCAGCAGGCTGGAAAAATTGCATCAACATAACATTTCTACAAAAATTGTTTAACATGTTTGTGATGCTTTATCAAATTCTCATCCAGGATCCTGTTAGCAATGCTGTCATGGGTTCTCTGGGCTGGTTCAGGTTGCTCAGAAGTGAAGCTCTGCTCATGATGGTTTCTAAGGCTACGTCCACACTGCGCGGATGCTCTTGCGCAAGAAAGGCCACCCAGAAATACTTCAGGCAGGGAAGAAGGTCCCCAGTTGCTTCCGAGGGCTGGTGCTGGAGCCCTGGAGAGACACACACTTAAAGGGACACCCCCCCCCCCCCCCCGGGCAGCCATTTCTCTGCTGCTGCTTCAAGCTTGCTACCTCTGCGAGGGACAGCAATGCTTCAGCAGTGCCTGCTGTGCTTGCCCTGTGCTTCTTGGGACAACGCAGCTTTCTATTGCCTTTCCATTGCTGCCATGAAGCCGAAGCTGCCCCTGGGTATGTCCTGGCCCCACACGGCCATGCTCGAGTGTGTGCTGCACATGATACATGGTGCCATGCTACTATTGAAGGAGCTCAACCATGACGACATTGTGGAGTCCCTCTCCCAGGGTGCAGCAGCTTCACTGCTGGACCTGCAGCCCACTGTGGAGAGGCGGTTCTGAAGGCTGGACACCGGTTCCGACTGGTGGGACCGTCTGGTCATGGAGTGCTGGGACGACCAGCAGTGGCTCTACAACTTCCAAATGAGGAAGGACATGTTCTTGGAGCTGTGTACCTGGCTCGCCCCTGCACTCCGCAGACAAGACACCCATCTGCAGCCAGCCATCCCCCTGCAGAAGAGGGTAGCCATCGCCTTCTGGAAGATCACCACCCTGGACAGTTACCGGTCGCTGGGCAACCAGTTTGGCATGGGCAAATCCACCGTCGGGGGCCATCCTCATGCAGGTAAGGCCCTCTGGGGTTGCAGTCCTTGCATGGGGGGAGGGGGAACAGTCTTGGCTGTGGGGGGTCGAATGGGGGTGTGGGGAAGCCCTGTCACCTGGGGGGTTGTGCCATCCATCCTCACACAACCCTGTTGCTGGGGGGGCAGACTCATGGGGGGCGGGCTCCTGGGCAGTTTGGGGGGAAAGAGCACGGGAGGGGGCAGGCACCTCACAAGGGCTCATGCTCCCCCTCTTTCTCATCCTCTGTTTTCTGTGTTTCTCTGTGTCCTTCTGCAGGCGGTGAGGGCCATCAACTCCCTCCTTCTTAAGAGGGTTATCCAGCTGGGAGACCTGGATGCCACTGTGGCTGGATTTGCTGCCCTGGGATTCCCCAACTGCAGGGGAGCCATAGATGGGACACACATCCCCATCTGAGCACCTGACCATCGAGCAGCCCAATTCATCAACAGAAAAGGCTTCTTTTCCATGGTGCTGCAGGCCCTGGTTGACCACCATGGACACTTTACGGACATTTTTGTGGGGTGGTTGGGCAGGGCACACGATGCCTGCATCTTTAGAAACTCCAGCCTGTACAGCAGGTTGGAGGTGGGCACATTTTTCCCCTGCCAGGAATCCGCCATCGGGGATATGCAGATGCCACTGTGCATTGTGGGGGATGCAGCCTACACCCTCATGCCCTGGCTTATGAAGCTGTGTACTGGACACCTGGACCCCAGCAGGGAACAATTTAATGTCCACCTGAACCGAGGTAGGAACCAGGTCAAGTGCGCCTTTGGCCATCTGAAGGCAAGGTTTCATTGCCTACTGACCTGCCTTGACATGGGGGAGCACAACATCACCAAGGTGGTGGCAGCATGTTGTGTCCTCCACAACATTGTGGAGAGGAAGGGGAGGCCTTCCTCCCAGGCTTGGGGGCATACGTCGGCCAACTGGGCCATGCATATGAGCAGCCCCAGACAACTGCCATCCAGCAGGCCCCCTGGGCCGGGGTGCTCATCCGGGAGGCCCTGAGGGAGAGGTTCTCGCAGGAACCCCAGTAACTGTCCCCAAGGCCTCCTACCAAGGGGCCCCTGCCTTGTGGCCACATCTCTTCCATACCACAACCCCTTCCTTCCCCCCTTCCCTCCCTTCCCAATAAAGAAGCCTGTGTTGAAACCAAATAAAACTTGTTTTATTTAACAGGAATGAAAGGTGGGCAGGGGGAGGGGGCTCTGAACTGGGAGGGGTGGCTAGCCTGCTCCCAGCCTGCTCGCCGCCCCCCCCCCCCCCCGGCCCCAGCAGGATGTGTCCAGCAGGATCTCAGGTGTGCTCAGAGACTGCCTGCTCCATCCACGTGCTACACAGTAACAGGGCATGAGGTTGCATGTGTGCAGACGCCAGCACGGTGTCCAGCCAGAGCAGAACAAGTGACACACTGTACACACTCACCCCCCACTCATGCAACCGCCCTGCCCCCTGCCCCCTGCCCCCCCACCCTCTGAGTGAGTGAAAGACACCACTGACCTGAGGATCTCTCCACGGCATCTGAGGAGGCCTGGGAGACATCCTAGCTGGCAGGCAGCTGCTCCAGGGACAGGGTCACAGTGGGATTGGTATCCTCCTCCTCCTCCACTTGTGCAGCTGGCTGGCCCTCACCCTGATGCTCCTGTGTTGGCTGGGTGACGATGGGGGTCCCCAGGCCAGTGTCCACAACTGTGGATGAGGTGTCATCCTCCTCATCCCCCAGGATGTCATGCAGCTCCCTGTAGTAGGAGCAGGTGTACAGTCCTGCCCCCGAGTGCTCACTGGCACGCACGTAGGAGAGCCACAATCCTTTGACTTTACTCTGGACCTGTTCAAAGGTCCAGAGTGGGTGTCCGTGCTCTGCCACGGCCTGCACCATCCAACTGAAGATCTTGGTGTTTCTCCTCCTGGCCCAGGGATCCTGAAGGGCCTCCTCCAGTCCCCACACCTCCAAGAGGGCCTCAATCTCTGGCCCAGACCAGAAGGGTGCACACCTCTTGGTGCCCCTGGGTGGGTGCTGTGACCCCTGGGTCTACTCCCCATGAGGACCAGGGGGGCCTCAGGGGCAGACATGCCTCATCCTAGCTGTGGCAGGGAGAGCTGCATGGAGAGATGCTGCAGGGTTGGGATCAGCTTCCTGCCACAGGGCTTCTCCAGGGGGCCTGAACCTTTAAGGAGGGGCCAGCAGAAAGGAACAATAGAACTGTGATGAGTTTTCAGGAGTGTCCAACAGAGCACGTGTGTTTTTTCCTGGAGGCCAGTTCTTGCACAACCCCCCCCCCCCCCGCTGCCTGTCCACACATGCCTTTTTGCACAAGATCTCTTGCACAAAAAGGCTTATTCCTTGTGAGGAGAGGAATAACTCTTGCACAAGAAGCCCTCGCTTCTGACGCTTTTCTGTACTTTTTCTTGTGCAAGAACGGGCTTGTAGTGTGGATGCTCCACGAGTTTTTGCACAAAAATTCTGCAGTGTAGAGGTAGCCTAAATGTCCCCCTGACAAATCCTTGCTCCATTATAGCATTGTCTTTCTCAGTTGTCCCTATGGTCAGCTTTTTCACAGTCCTCACACAACATACCAATGAATGTAGTCAAGTACCCAACCTTCCCCCTCCCCCCGTCTCACTTCCATACAGCCTTCAGTACCTCATTGCCACACATTATCACCCTAACACACCCCTTTGCTATGGCTGCCACATATCCTTCCCCCCCCCCCAACCCCCAAATCTGTTTTACTTCCTCTGAGCACCGTAGCCCTACACCAGTCCTATGGTATGCAGAGTCACTTGTGCAGTTAAACTATATGATTAATTTTGTATGCCTTATTTCTAACATATAAAATCCAAGTGGCTATACAACTCCCAAGCTAATTCCCTTTCAATTCAACCATGCACACTCACAAAATCAGACTCACATGCACAACTCTACTTGCTACTTCCCAAATTTGCAAATAACAACAGCAGATTACAAACCTGAAAGAAAATGTCCCTGACATTCAGATGTATTGATAATGTGAGTGTTTTCCAATGAAAATGGCAATTTGTAAAGGTGAGGAATTCATATACATTGAGAAATATAGTCTGTGGGGGGTAAGTCATGTACATCAAAATAATTTTGGATCTCAGTAGTCCATTAGCTGGTGATTTTCTTCATTTTAATGATGTCATTAAAGGAAATTGACATGAGCAACTCTACATTTACAAAGTTTTGTTTGTTGGAATTGGTACTAGGGTGCCATCAGCTCTTTGCTTATAAACAGCTTTAACTCCCATTTTTTTTTGTAGTATTCTATCATGCACACATTCTACTTTATATTCAATACCAAACTACAGCAAAATAAATAAACCCAAGCAAAGAAACCTGAAAAATGTAATTGATTAGTACATTTGGCTCCCCAATGGACACCCAAGGCTAACCAGCTAAAAGGACAATCCAATAGAAATTGAAATGCTTGCTAAAGTAACTCATTTGCAACAATGCCTCCAGCAGTGCTTGAATCCATACAACAGAAACTGCAGATGGTAGTGCATGTCTGTTTATTGATATAAGAAATATATTACCGTACAGAGTCATCAGTTTTGGAAGAAAAAGCGAATATTCAAGTTATCATGAAAAATTGTTAAACAGCTCCCTAAGAGATTATCAGAAATCAGTGTCCCAACAGAAATGGCAAGAAGTTAGCATAAGGATTCAACTCAGTAGGCATAAAAATATCCATAACTTAAAGGTGAAATAAAATACTCTCTGTCACCAAACCTTGGAGGTTTTTACTTCAAAATAATCATTTATAGAATAGCTGGGATCACTAACCTCACTAAAAATAATAATTTGCCATTTTAAGTACAGTTCCTAGGTCAATGGAGGCCCAGTGCCTGCTAGTAATTGGGGTTGATCAGATTAAAATATTCCTTCTCACACATCCCAAGTGATAGCAGGGGATGGTGGGAAGTAACAGGCAGCAGAATTCAGCCGCAGAATTCAGTAACATAGGGTATGTCTACACTAGCCCCCTAGTTCGAACTAGGGAGGCTAATGTAGGCATTTGAACTTGCAAATGAAGCCCAGGATTTAAATATCCCGGGCTTCATTTGCATGTTCCCGGGCGCCGCCATTTTTAAATGTCCCCTAGTCCGAACTCCGTGCCCGCGGCTACACGTGGCACGGAGTAGGTAGTTCGAATTAGGATCTCTAATTTGAACTACCTACTCCGTGCCACGTGTAGCCGCCGGCACGGAGTTCGGACTAGGGGACATTTAAAAATGGCGGCGCCCAGGAACATGCAAATGAAGCCCGGGATATTTAAATCCCGGGCTTCATTTGCAAGTTTGAATGCCTATGTTAGCCTCCCTAGTTTGAACTAGGGGGCTAGTGTAGACATACCCCTAGCAAGCATAGTTCTAGTCTGCTGAACTGCCTCTTCTGATATCTCAAGCTTCCACTGTTAACCATTCCAGCCCTTTGATCTGTCTCTGAGTGGGAGGATAAAGGATATGGATCTCTTTCCACATATCCTCTGTTCTTTTCCCTCCACCCTCAGCATCACAGATACAATTTTTCAGCTGCCCAACTTCACTACATCCTCGTTCATGGTGCTTCATGTTAACTCAGAAAGGCTTAGAGTCCATCTCCCAAATGTGGTCTAGGCTGCCAGATACTCCGTGTTCTGAGGAGTAAAAGAACATGAGAAATGGATGTTGTCCTTCTAGATCTGTCATTGAAAGAAACCTGTCTTCAAATTTTGGAACATGTGGTATTTTCTCCCTGACTATTACGCCATAAATGTGTGATAAACCCTTCTTCCAGGAAAGATGAAAAAGAACAGATATTCAACTGTGTGAGCAATATATGGCAAAATTAATCTGTCTATATATAACTTTTCAGGGGCAAATTATGCACCCTTCTATACTGAGTGAATCTATCCCCAGCAACAGTGGACCTCATGTAATTCTCCTCATGGATATACAGAATTTGGAAATTCTATATAGAAGTCATCCATCACTTTCGCTTGTGAAAGTGGCATATCTTTCTACTTTACAGCCTGTGTACCATTGATGGCGGGTTTTAGAGACTAGAGCCAGACATGGGAGGTTCAGTGGAATTCAGTAGTCTTGCCCCTTTCCTCCAGACCCCATGAGAGCTGCTGCAGCTGTAAAGTCTTAGGGTTGCATTACTGGTTATAGAGTAGCTCAGTTCCTGCTCCTTGGCTTACTGAGGCTACGGCTACACTACAAACTTTTTCCGGAAGAGGAAATGCAAATGGAGTGCTCATTTGCATCTCTCACACTCTCATTTGCATATTCTCATCTGATCCTTTTTGTGGAAGAGATTTTTGTGCAAAAAAGCACTGTGTAGATGGCATCTTTTTGTGCAAAAAAACCCTTTTGAGCAAGAACACTTATTCCTCAAAAAATGAGGAAGACGAGACCTTGCGCAAAAGGGGTATTTCGCACAAAAAAGCGCCATCTACACAGTGCTTTTTTGCGCAAAAACCTCTTCCGCAAAAAGGATTGGAAGAGAATATGCAAATGAGAGTGTGAGATATGCAAATGAGTGCTCCATTTGCATTTTCTCTTCCGGAAAAAGTTCATAGTGTAGCTGTAGCCTGAGAGAGGTGCCTAGTGCTCAACTCAGGTGCTTGTGAGCTTGAAAAGATTTGGATCTTGAAAACCAAGACTAGTGTTTTCACTTATTTTGATGCTCACCTTTTATAAAAGGTGGCTTCAGGATGGTGATTGCTAATTGTGGGATTTTGCCACCTGCTTTTGCAATAGCATGGTACCTATTATATGTGACTACTGTGTGCAGTGACACCAACAGCTTTTTATACTGTGTGTATTGGCAGTAGGCCTCAGCATGCATTGCATAGCCCATGGTACTGTATGGCTGTTAATGTCAAAGGTAACGGAAATGTACTTCACATGGTTGTCTTCATTTACATAAAATTGCAGTTTAACAAACTGTCTGTATCTATGAATCTGTTTCAATGAACTAGGTATATGCCATTAATGTATGTGTTCCTGTTTCTCTGACTATTGAACATCTGTCTAATGTCATAGTTTGATTCGAGATTTTTTTGTTTAATTCTAAGTCTAAATGAAGCATACTTATTGTGTTAGCATAATATTTGTATATATTATTTTTCAGGCAAATTCAAATTATTTTAAACTGGGTAAATTCCTTAACGGTCACAGGTATGGAACCCATTTAAGTAAACAGGGTGGCAGCAGCTTCTTTCCTATAGGCAGGAAATTAAGAGTGACTAATGCATAGAAGCTTTTCATTGCCAAAGGTCTCCCAAAGAATAGTAGACTCAGAGACAGTTCCTCAAAGCCATTTAAGTGCAAAACTACCACTGTAGGCACTTAAATACATAATTTTGATCTTCACAACCTTTGCTAGCCCTATACATGTCTGTTTTCACAGCACTTAAACGTCTGTTGATAAATTCCCTCGGGCATCCAAATTTCTGCCCCTGGGTGTCAGAATTTCAATGCAACTATTTGTGTTCCAAGGTGCCTAGCTCTTGCCTAAACATCAGCAAGATCCTTAAGCAGTTAACTCCTTGAATATCTCTCCTGTGAGGTGTGATGTTGTCTGATTGACTAAGAACAATTACATCATCATTGTTACCCATTGTTATACAATTGCAACAAATCTTGTACAAAGTATGTTATATAAGGTGTCAGTTGGAAAGTTGAAAAAACAACAAATATTCTGGTAACACTTTATAGACTAACAAAAAATGTAGATGGTTTCATGAGCTTTCATGGGCACAGCCCACTTCTTCAGATAACCAGAGTGTTGAATGTCTAGGACCAAAATAAATAGGGGAGACAGGAGGGGGGCTGGAAGAATGGCAAATTTGGAGTGGGGGAGGACGAGAAAAGGCAGTGGGTAAAAAAATATATCAAGGGAAAGCTGAATCTATAAGTACCTAAAGACTAGATAGTTCAAGGGGGCAGATAAGAACCATTAATTAGCAAATTAGAATCATTATGGATAACAATTCATTCCTCTAATATGAATATGGCATTAGGAATATATTACTGACCACCTAACCAGGACAGTGATAGTGATGCTGAAATGATAAGGGAGATTAGAGAGGCTGCCAAAATAAAAAACACAGTAATAATAGAAGATTTCAATTATCCCCATATTGATTGGGTGCATGTCACCTCAGGACGGGATTCAGAGATTAAATTTCTTGATGCCTTAAATGACTGCTTCTTGGAGCAGCTAGTACAGGAACCCACAAGGGGAGAGTCGATTCTCGACCTAGTCTTGACTGGAACGCAGGATCTGGTCCAAGAGGTAACTGTTACTGGACCGCTTGGAAATAGTGACCACAATATAATAACTTTTAATATTCCTGTGTTGGGAAGAACACCGCAGCGGTCAAACACTCTGGCATTTAATTTCAAAAAGGGGAATTACACTAAAATGAGGAAGCTAGTTAAACAGAAACTAAAAGGGAGAGTAATTAAACTAAAATCCCTGGAAGCTGCATGGGAACTGTTTAAAGACACCATACTAGAGGCCCAACTTAAATGTATACCCCAAATAAAAAAACACAGTAAGAGACCTAACAAAGAACCACCATGGCTAAACAGCCATGTTAAAAAGGCAGTGAGAGAGAAAAGGGCAGCTTTTAAAAAGTGGAAGTCAAATCCTAGTGAGGAAAATAGAAAGGAACATAAACACTCCCAAATTAAGTGTCATAATGTAGTAAGAAAAGCCAAAAAAGAGTTTGAGGAACAGCTAGCCAAAAATTCAAAAAATGATAGTAAAATGTTTTTTAAATACATTAGAAGCAGGAAGCCCGCTAAAAAAGCAGTGGGGCCCTTGGATGATAAAGATATAAAAGGAGCGATCAAGGAAGACAGTGCCATTGCGGAGCGATTAAATGATTTCTTTGCTTCAGTCTTCACGGCTGAGGATGTTACAGAGGTTCCTAAATCTGAGCCAGCCTTTTTAGGTGACAAATCTGAGGAACTCACTCAGATTGAAGTGACATTAGAGGAGGTTATGGAATTAATTGATAAGCTGAATAGTAACAAGTCTCCGGGACCAGACGGCATTCACCCAAGGGTTCTGAAAGAACTCAAATGTGAAATTGCGGAGTTATTAACAGTGGTTTGTAACCTATCCTTTAAATCCACTTTGGTACCAAATGACTGGAAGATGGCCAATATAACACCAATATTTAAAAAAGGCTCTAGAGGAGATCCTGGCAATTATAGACCGATAAGTTTAACATCAGTACCAGGCAAATTAGTAGAAACACTAGTAAAGAGTAAAATTGCAAGGCACATAGAAGAGCACGAATTGTTGGGCAAAAGTCATCATGGTTTCTGCAGAGGGAAGTCGTGTCTAACTAATCTGTTAGAATTCTTTGAAGGGGTTAATAAACATGCGGACAAGGGGCACCCAGTGGATATAATATACCTAGATTTCCAGAAAGCCTTTGACACGGTCCCACACCAAAGGCTTTTACGTAAATTAGGTGGTCATGGGATAGGAGGAAAGGTCCTTTCATGGATCAAAAATTGGTTAAAAGACAGAAAACAAAGGGTGGGAATAAATGGTAAATTTTCACAATGGAGGAGGGTAACTAGTGGTGTTCCCCAGGGGTCAGTACTGGGACCAATCCTGTTCAACTTGTTCATCAATGATCTAGAAAATGAGGTAAGCAGTGAGGTGGCCAAGTTTGCAGATGACACAAAGTTGTTCAGGACAGTCAAAAGCAAAAGGGATTGTGAAGAACTACAAAAAGATCTCAGCAAACTGAGTGATTGGGCAGCAAAATGGCAAATGAAATTTAATGTGGGTAAGTGTAAGGTAATGCATGTTGGAAAAAATAACCCAAATTACACGTACTACATGATGGGGTCAAATTTAGCTACGACAGATCAGGAAAGGGATCTTGGAGTTATAGTGGATAGTTCTATGAAGACATCCACGCAGTGTGCAGCGGCAGTTAGTAAGGCAAATAGGATGTTAGGAATTATTAAAAAAGGGATAGATAATAAGACAAAAGATATCATACTTCCCCTATATAAAACTATGGTACGCCCACATCTCGAGTACTGCGTGCAGATGTGGTCTCCTCACCTCAAAAAAGATATATTGGCATTAGAAAAGGTTCAGAAAAGGGCGACTAAGATGATTAGGGGCTTGGAAAGGGTCCCATATGGGGAGAGGCTAGAGAGACTGGGACTTTTCAGTTTGGAAAAAAGGCGATTGAGGGGCGATATGATAGAGGTATATAAAATCATGAATGGTGTGGAGAAAGTGATTATAGAAAAATTATTTACCTTTTCCCATAATACAAGAACTAGGGGACACCAAATGAAATTGACGGGTAGTAGGTTCAAAACTAATAAAAGGAAATTTTTCTTCACACAGCACACAGTCAACCTGTGGAACTCCTTGCCCGAGGAGGCTGTGAAGGCCAGGACTCTATTAGGGTTTAAAAAAGAGCTTGATAAATTTTTGCAGGTTAGGTCCATAAATGGCTATTAGCCAGGGATAAAGTATGGTGCCCTAGCCTTCATAACAAGGGCAGGAGATGGATGGCAGGAGATAAATCACTTGATCATTGTCTTCTGTTCTCCTTCTCTGGGGCACCTGGCATTGGCCACCGTCAGCAGATGGGATGCTGGGCTCGATGGACCTTTGGTCTGACCCAGTATGGCCATTCTTATGTTCTATGTTCTTAAACAACAAAGAGTCAGGAAACACTTAAAGGCTGATGAAACATCTAGTTATCTAGATGGTATGAGATTCTTCAAAGACAAAGAAACATTGTTGCCCTCATTGTTTGATGGGTAGGTAATGTCTGAGTGTGATTTTCATGTTCATATGCATATATCATCTTTGTATCTAAGTTTGACTATTGGCTACGGACTGCTATCTTACACATATGTTTTATTCCTGAGTAAACATACCGGATGGAATATACATTTAGGCTAAACTCCTAGGTATTGATGGTCCATCAGGGACTAAGGAGAAACTCATTCCATCCAGGTAGCTCTTCTTGCTAATACCTCAGTCTTTCAGCAGCAATAATCATACTCAATAACATGGTTCAGTAAACTATGGAAGGTCATGTCATATCCTCATGTGATCCTGGACTCCATCTTTGCACAGTAATTTTCTAGGCACTTAGGCTGTAAACTATATTTTGAGTCACTACATTTCCAGGCACATGGAAGAGGATATAAGAGACTCCTATCTTTTCTGTCCAGATTCTCTGGTCTGTGGATTTACATCTAACATGATCATTTTGAAATATGGATTGAGGAGCTTTCAGTCTTTTGATAGTTACCAGAGACCCTTTACAAGCTAACAGTCTATATAGCATCATGATATCTTGATATAAGGACTTAGCAATTATTTGTATGTATATGATCTATTAACCATTTATAACTTGTGTGTTTTTTGTTATTAAATGTCTAGTTTTTTATTTACTAAAGGATTGGCATCAGCATGATTGCTGCATCATATCTGAGTTACATATTAACCTGGCTAAGTGGCTGATATCTTTGAATGAGAAGGACCCTATATTTTATGAAATTCATTTTCAATAACTATTCATTATAAAGTCTGCTTTCTGGGTGTTAAGTCAAGGACTAGAACACCACAGGAGATTTCATTTATGAACATTTTGTTAACCAGTGCAGTTATACAGAAGTTCACTTTTGTTACTGGCCTGGTATGGTCTTTCACTAGAATAATCACCCATTTAGGATGATTGCACTCTATTTCCTAGCAATCTTGCCCTGAATTTAGTATTCTCAGCTGTGCAGCACAGTGGCACGAGATCAGATCTGGTAGGTGTTTTCAGAGGCCTTTTATCTCTTTTGTGGATCTAGCCCCAATAGCTAGGAGTCTGGAATGCAAACAGGGGTTGCTTTATCCTGTTGGTACTAAGACAAGCCAAAGTTCCAAGTATCAAAGAGTAAGATATATGCTTTCCTTGATGCAAAAGGCTTTTATAGCCTCAGTAAGTTGAGAGGTGAAAGAAAAAACCCTCATGGAGGGAACAGAAAGTATGTCAGCACAATTCTTTAGGTGACCTCTTGAACTATGATATCATTTACAAAAGCCCTCAAAACACATGTTTCACTGCTGTCAGAATATAAACCTGAATGAACTGATGTCAGTTTCTCTTGCTAAAAAGGCCCTCTAAAACTTTCTGCATTTGAGAAATTAGGAAGGAAATGGCAGGACAGCAACATATCAACACTGACATGATCTGGCTCAGTGAAAAGAGATAAAGGCAGAGAAACAACCCTTTTCACTGAAAACCAGAGGAAAATACTATAAACATGAAAAATTAAAAAAGATATATCAAAGATGAAATAGACAGTGCCTGTGGGCAGGCTTTTCTTTCACAGGAATCACAGCATCAAAGTACACAGCGGTGAGTCAGAGTCAAGTTAAAGTTTATTCCTAAGTAACGGTGCTAGTGAATAACTGAGAAGGAGAAGGTGGTTAATTTCATCACTTTAAAATGTAGTTGTATTTTGAAAAGTATCTAAAAATGGCAATGTTTTATCCATCATATCAGCAAACTGTCCACCTGCATCATTCTAATCACTTCCTTTGGTGTAAAAAATAAGGCACAAAACCTACAAGCACATATGACTCATGAGTAGTTTTCATTTGGACCTCTAATATCCATAAATTACTTACATGGAAGAAAAACTCCAATATCAGGGCTGATATTTGTACTGTAGTTATTCTTGTTAATATGCACAGTTAATATGATAAGATTTGACAAATAATTTTCAGCATAAAATTGGGGTTTTAATAAAATAAACTTTTTTTTACAGATGGTGATTGTTTTCCTTAAAAATTCTCAAGTTTTTTGTCAAGAAACATTGTCACAATTTTCCGCAGAAATAGAAGTCCAGTTTATTACCTGCTTCTCAATACAGTTATAATTTTTCCTTGTTCTCTTCTGAGTGACAGGATCACAGATAAGAATAGTAGTTCCAGTTTGTGGTGGATTTCAACCTTTCAAAGTTGACTTATTTCCGATTAAGAATGAAAGCCCAACATTTTGGAATTCTCCCTGAAAAAAAAATGGAAACACAGGTGTTACAATGTAGACAGGCTTCTCTGACTTTGAGATGCTGGAAGTCCTAAGAAACAGGCTTCTGGTAGGCTGTCAAGGAGATGAGTATGCTCCATGCTTGGGTTCCAGTGGAATTTTGTTGAACTTGACACATGTTCACAGAAAGATTTGATTTCACCAAATAGGTAAATTTCACACCTACCAATTCCCCCAACTGTCATTATTAACTAACTTAAAATTTCAGGGTGTGACAATCTGAGGATCAAGTTGTACAACTTATGAATTCTGCATGACACTATAAACTCTCTGTACATGCCTTTTATCACACTGCAAACTCTAATTTGAATGTGGGAAACTTGTTTTCTATACTGTCTTTCTGAACTTTCTGGCCCCTATCTAGCAGAACTTCACAATGAAGGACTTTGTCCATGCCAGATAGACTTTCCAAGATGTTGTGATACAACTTTGACCACAGAGGGCCATTAACTTGGATCATCTATGCTATTACAAACATCCTAAAGAACAGACTGGCTCCAAATTAGAAGAACTAGTTTGTTAGGGGAGATGTTGCCTGCCAATGAAGTCTCCTGAATAGGTGGATCCAGGAGCCACCTAACAGAGGAATATAAAGGTTATAAAGTGCAGCAGCTAATATTTTCAGAGTTTCTGTATTTCACTAGTTCAAGATGAGGGAAGCTGCTTCAGAATCTCAGTAAGGCAGGGGGAGCTCTGCCTACCTGAATTCAAATGCCTCTCAAGTACTGCCAAGAAAAATATCTGCAAAATAGCTATGCCAATAGAGTATGAGTTTAAGCTCGGGGGAGGGGGGGTGAGTAATAAGAACTGATTCCAGGAACTGGAGAGAGGGAAGTAGGGCCTAAGCACTCAATAGGGGTTGCTAAAGAAATGTGACAGGGAGTTCCCACCCCACATTGTACGGGAAGGGGTTAAACCACCCCTGAGGGCTGAGAAGTGTCCACCCCCTGGACCTTACTGGACATGCCCGAGCTGCTCTGCTATAAAAGAGAGCAGCCCAGCTCAGTTGGAGCTGGGGGCCAGAGGGAGAGGACATGCTTTACCAGCTCCAGGCAAACCACAAGGACTGCCCAGATGCTGAGGCACTATCATGCAGGTTGGAGACAAGATACACCCAGAGATATCACCTGTTCCAGATCCCAGCAGAAGGAGTTAGATCCCAGGCAAAGGAGGAGAATTGCCAATTCATCCGTGACAGAGACACTTGAAGCAGGAAGCAGCCCAGGGATGGTGATGGCTTGTGGGTGAGTCAGTCGGTGCCAGAGAGTCAGTGTGCTGCAGTTGGAGTTGTCCCCGCTGACTCAGTGGCTTGGGGACGCCACTAACAGGGCCCTGGGCTGGTGTCCACTGGAGTGGAAGGGTCTGGACCCCCCTGCTAGGGGCTGCAAACTTTTCCCTTATCTCCTGTCCCTTCAGGGGGGACAAATTCACCTCCTGAGCAGAAGTGAAGTATTAAAAAGGGGACTTTTGAACTGTACTGCCCTGCAACCAGGAACAAGTTATAGACTGTGTCCAGTGGGTTGTATCACACACACCCTCAAGAGGGGAAGCTGATTTATTATCTGGAGTCAGACAAGTTATAGACTGTGGACATTAAGTCACCCTACACCATGAGGAGGGGTGAGTTGTTGTCTAGAACAGAAGAATTGTGTTGCCCTGTAAAGAGTAGCAAGGTATAAATGCTGAACATTGGGTCACCTCCCAGGGATTAAGGAGGTGAACTATACTGACCTTGGTGAGGAGGGAGACACACATTCTCGGGAACAAAAAGGGTGAAATATGGAAGTGACAGGTGTGGGTCAGACACTCCCAACCCACCCTAAACAGGGCCTTCTCCCCAGCTGTGTGACATATGGTGGAGAATGTGGGAAATGCCCCAGGCCTGAGGAGAGGCCTAGACTGAGGAAACGAAGTGAACTCAGACATAACACAGGATTCCTCTTTCCTTGGTGCGTTCAAGAGATTTAAATAAGCGATGCAGAGATGGTGTCAGACAAGGTCCTGAAATGGCTCGTGGAGAGCCAGCAGCAACATTGAGTCATCCTTCCCCGTTAGGAGAGGATGTTTACAACAGTAGAATTGTGTTACCCTATAAAGAGGAGCAAGGTATAAATGCTGAACATTAGGTCACCCTACCCCTGGGGACTAAGGAGATGAACTAATAACTTGGTGGGGAGACATACATTCTGGGGAACAAAAAGTGTTAAATACGGGAGTGAGAGGTGTGGGTACCAACCTGCCCTAAACAGGGCCTTCTCTCCAGCTGCATGATGGAAGGCTTGTATCCTGAGAGTGTGTGTAGGGAGCCCAGGGAGTCTGGATTAGTCTTGGGGCTGCATTCAGATTCCAGGGACTTAAAACCTCCAGCATTCAGCAGCTGGTACCATATCCAAAAGGCTGTCCTCAACTTGGCCTGTGACACAAGGCCAAATTCTGCTTTCATGTATGTTTTTACACCTGTACTGAATACAAATAGGCTCCAAAGGGGTAAATGAGGGCAGAATTCAAAGATAATAGACATGCATAGTTGTACCTGTAACTAAGGGTATGTCTAGATTACATGCCTCTGCTGACAGAGGCATGTAAAATAGGCTACCCGGCATAGTCAATGAAGCAGGGATTTAAATATCCCCAGCTTCATTAAAATAAAAATGGCCGCCGTGCTGTGCCGGCTCAGCTGATCGTCGGCACAGTGTGCAAGTCAAGACGCGGATCAGTCGACAAGGGAAGCCTTTGTCGATCGCTCCTGTAAACCTCGTTTCATGAGGCATAAGGGAGTGGTCGACAAAGGCTTCCCTTATCAACCAATCCACATCTTGACTTGCGCACTGTGCCGACAATCAGCTGAGCCGGCACAGTGCGGCAGCCATTTTTATTTTAATGAAGCCGGGGATATTTAAATCCCTGCTTCATTGACTATGCCGGGTAGCCTATTTTACATGCCTCTGTCGGCAGAGGCATGTAATCTAGACGTACCCTAAATGGGGAGGGGGCATGCAAAGTGGTGACAGTCAACAGAGTCTTTGTTATGGATGATGATGTACAAACTAGAAAGACACAGCTTGACATATAGATACCAAGATGATTTTGCAGTTAGAAAACAAACAAACTTGTACTTCTCCATCTGATATAATTTCTAGTGAAATAAGTGGGAACTATTGATTTTAATGGGAATTAGAATATGCCCTCAATAAACTATTCTTTGAAAGCTATTGAAAAACAGCAAACACGGAATCTTCAGTGCCATTTTTATAATCACTTTGTGGAATGGAATAGCATTTGAAAAGATTGTATTACCTTGGGAGATCAATACAGATAAAATTATAATCATTACTACTAATGAAATGAAATTGTCTAAGTCAAAGTGCAAGGATGTTGAATAGCCTACGTCCCATAATTTGTTTTCAGTCATGCAATTTTCTGAAGTCTCCTTAAGTCTTACAGAATTATGTCCATTCTTTTGACTTTTTAGACACTCCTTTGGAATGTAGAAGATATCTGTGTCTTGTTATAAAATTTTTAAACTAACGAATAGAATTCTATAAAATGCTATTTTCTATTATGTCCTATCTTTTGTTTTACAGTATTTTTATTGAACCCTATTGATTATGTGTCCATTATATTTCATATCACTTTTTCAAAGAGGTTCAGTTTGTGTTGGGATAAGTGTGAATTATTTCTCCACTGAAAAGTTATTTGAGAATTATTATTGTATGCAAATCGCTGGACTCTGACATTAGCCATTCACAATGAAGGGTTATGCATAACCAATATAGATGTTTCACAATAGTTGTACTGCAAATATTGCAAGTATTTTTACTCTCTCTAGTTGCAATAGCCCTTCTGCTCTTACTGTTATTATGTTTAGCATATTCAAGTGTGGGGGGGGGGGTTAGCTTTGCTCTTTCCTCATCTGTTACAGTAAATAAAAACATCAATAAAAAAGAGAAGAGGGATGAGTACCCCAAATGAGAAATGTATGGGGCTGTGAAACTGCTTAAAGATGAATGCAGGAGAGGGAGCCAACCCCTGCTGCCACCCACACCAGGCCCCATAATCCCCCCAGCTGGTTTTGCTCATGGAGTAGGGAAAGGAGAGAACAGGGGTGAGGCTTGGGGAAAGGGGTGAAGCAGGGAGGGGTGGAGCAGGGGCTGGGATGGGTTTGAGGCCTGCAGCACAGGGGTGACATGGGTCCCTCTCTGGGAGCACTGGGAGGGGTTGCCCCAGGCCCCAAGCCTCCCTAGGGATGGCCCTGCCTTACTTGATTGGTATTGAAGCCTTAGTTTTCATGAGATTAAATATTCATGAGAGCTCTTCATTTTAAAATCCTTTTTCCCCTAATGCTTTATTTCAACTACAGATTGAACCTTTATTCTGGAACTCTTTAGTCCAGCAGCTTCCGTGGTCTGACATGATTTCAGTTAGCCACATGTCTGCTTATCATGGGTGGGGCCAAATTTCCTGCATTCTGGCAAACTCTAAGCTGTGCCCCCTCGCCCCCTTTAAAACCAGGGCCGGTCCTAACCAATTGGTGACCCCGGGCGACTACCGGGGAAAAGTTGTTGAGCAAAAAAAAAAAGGGGGGTTGGGGCGAAATGCAGTTGCAGTCCCTTTAATTGCTGCGTGTCCCAAGCGGGCTTCTGTCAGCTACCCCTTTAAAATGGCGGCCCCAGGCAATCACCCAGCTCGCCCTCCCCTAAGTCCGATTCTGTTTAAAACTGTCCACACCTGGAAGCTCAACTGCAGGTGGCTCTAGAACCCTGCCACGAGTGGTCGTGATTAAGCAAACCGCCCCCTTCCCTTGGGTTCAATAGGATTGTGCAGAACTCTGGTCTGCCCCCTTGCTTACCTGGGAAGTCGTCAATAAAGTTAGACCAAATACCAATTTGTGTCTTAATCAATGAGCATAACTTTATTGATGTTGCCACTTAATGAATAACAAAGTCAAAAGATTACAGCTGAGAATTAAAAAGAAAATAATAAAAGAAAAATACAAAAAGCAAATTGTTTCTGCTAGTGTGATTACAAGGATACTTAGTGATGTCAGCTAACTCGTTATCTGGTTTTTTAATTTCTTCTAGATTAATTTTTAAAAGAACTGTAACTATGATGATCCTTGATCTTATAGCTTATGAAGATTATTTTGTTTTTCTTGATTTTTTAGAATCTTTTTGTTAGGTTTTTAGACTCTTTTTGTTAGACTTTTTTACTCGTTTTGTTAAGTTTTTCAGTCTTTTGTTAATTTTTTTGACTCTTTGTCAGATTTTTTGACTC
Source organism: Pelochelys cantorii (assembly GCA_032595735.1). Lineage (NCBI taxonomy): Eukaryota > Metazoa > Chordata > Testudines > Trionychidae > Pelochelys > Pelochelys cantorii. The sequence goes on from CM064326.1 coordinate 94,219,303, forward strand.
TTTTTGTTAAGTTTTTCAGAGTCTTTTGTTGCGTTTTTTGACTCGCCCGATCAGGTGTAGCAGCATCTCTCTACTGGCCAGGTAGAGGACGACAAATGCTGTTACGATGCCTGCCTCGGTATGGACCTCCTGCCTCTTGTCGTCAGAGAGCAGCACGTGAGTTCAGTTTCCAGAATGAGTTGTAGATGATGAGGTACCCGCAGTCGTTACTGCAGGGTATTTATCGCCTGATCTCTCATTGTCTATTCAGTTCTGTGGTTAATTTGAGATGCAGAAAATTTTTTTCTCTTAAGGGCTAGCGAATCAGCTGAGGATCTTGTAAGTAGATGCAAAAAAATTTTTTCTCTTACACCAAATTTGGTGTGTTACTCAAGAGCTGGCGAATTGGATGAAGCTCTTGTAATTAGATGCAAGAAATTTTTTTCTCTTACACCAAATTTGGTGTGTTGCTTAAGAGCTGGCGACTCAGATGAGAATTTTTACTCTTACAAATTTTACTGCTTATCCTACATTATCATGTTTCATAACACATTTCCTAATACACTTCTTCTTAACAGCAAAAAAAAGCAATACATGTAGTCTGCAGTTAGGCTACTTCCTCTTAAACATAGCTGTCTGTGCTTTTGCTATGGCTTAATTTTAAAGAGCTGCTAAGCATATATGACAAACCCCAGGGCCAGTGGTTGAAATTCCAGGAGACAGCAAAGGTGCTGGTGTCTGGAATAGGGGCCAATGGCTGAGTCCTGGGGCTGGCAGCTGGGACCACAAGCAGCAACAGAGGGGTCAGTGGCTGGGACCAGGGGCCAGTGGCCAGGGCCCTGGGTGGAAGCGGAGGGGTTAGTGGCCAGGATCTAGGGCCAGCGACACAGAACCCTAGGAAAGGGCTGGTAGCTGGAATCTGAGGCTAGGAGCTGGGACCCTAGAAAGCAAGATGGGCTGGTGGCTGTGGCCTGGGGCTAGCACCTGGGATACAAAGTGACAGCAGAGGGGCTAGTGACTGGGTAGATGGGACATGGGGGCCAGCATTAGAGCTCACTCTGCAGCCAATCAAAGCGCTGCTATGGTTCAGTCAGCAGACCCTGCAAAATGTAGATACTTAAATGCTATCGGCAAAACTACCCCATCCCAGGAGACTGCCTTGGTTACGACAATCTTGTGGTCCTCTGAGATGGAGCAGGGCCATTCATGCATCCCACTCACTAGCTTAGGTTGCCCATGGCTGCATTAGATAGTGGCTTATAGCATTCTCTCAGGACATGAGAGACCTGGGTCAAATCCCTCTGCTGCATGATTCAGAGCAGGGGCTTATCCCTCAACCCCTTTGTGAGTGCCCTAGAGGGGCACTCACTCTATTTTCACCCAAGAAGACAAAAGCATAGGCGACAGATGGGTAATATAGGCAAGGGAAGGCATTTCCTTTCCTAAAAGACCGGAATGGCTCCGCCCACCAGACTCCAGCCAGCTGGAGAAAGCTGAGGCTGCTGCTATGGTGTGGGTGCCTGGCCTACCAGTGCTCTAGCCAGCCAGAAATGCTGGGACTATGGTGCAGCTGCCCAGCTGTTACCAGGGCCGAAACTGGGTCTGAGGCCATGGTGCAGGTGTGGGTGGAAGTGGGGGCTGAAGTTGCGGTGCAGCTGCTCCCAGGGCCAAGGCCATGGTGCAGCTGCTACACTGTGCCTGACCATAGGGCAGGAGCAGGGTGGTGAGGAGGGGAAGCTAATACTACTCGGTGCTCTGGGAGCCAGGAGGAGGAGAGCTGGTTTTTCATGGCTGCCCCATACTGGGAGAGATGTGCTAACCTTGGAGGTATGGGCAGTAGTCATTATAGAGGGGTATGGAGGTGCAGAGCAGAGCCCAGTGGCCACAATGAGGGCCAGAGAATATTTTGGCCTGGATTGTTCTCAGTCTCCTGTTGAAGCTGTTTGACTTTGTATGAAATACTTAAATATTCCTGGAAGCTGGAACTCCCAACTGTGTGCCATATATGCTAGTTTAAGGAGTTATTCTCTCCGGCCTTCAGGTAATATTTTATGGCTATGACTCTCTAGTCCAGATAGGTGCCAAGGGCTGGGCAGGAGGGATCTACCTCACTCCCTCTATGGGGCAGGAGTTATATATCTCAACACTTCTTTGTGGCTAACTTGGGTGGCTTCCTGCTCAGTGTACTGGTATTTGTGATTCCCGTTCTTAGGCACCTCTCACCCCCACCACCACCACTATTGTATGCTTTACTTAGGGATATAGATTCTTCTAGGTGGCAGGGAACCTAAACTTAAACATTGGAAATCTTTACTCCTGTATTTGTTTTTCCTCTAGAAAGCACTATGCACTATTATAGCATTCTATGTTCATATACACACAGCTCTTTCATTATGAAAATGATAATACTTCAGAAGAGTTTTGTGAACATTTAGTCATGATTGTTTGCAGAGCATAGATGGAAAAGTGCTTATTATTCTTATAAATATTAGGTGTCCCTAAGAATCAGGCCAATTTTACAATTAAAACTCAAGACGGCTTCTTGCTTAAAGTTATAGCAGTTTATGAGATTTAATTAATGAGTAGACTACACTTTGGAGACTATGTTACAGTCTTCTGAAGACAAGTAAAGCTGCACATGCCATTCAGAATAAAATGCACAGTAATAATTTTAAAGCTTTAATATTACATACTTGTTTTACAAGGAGTTTAAACATTTGGAACTAGTTGCATCAAGACATAGGAAGCTCTTATATAATAGCTACTGGTTATACAATCCCCCGTGATATAGTACATGTTTGAAGAGACAGGGAGGAAAATACTGATGATTTTGTAATTAAAGGATTGTATGGGAACTCAGGAGATGTCAGTTCAGCTCCAGTCCCGGGACAAATTCCCTTTCTAGTATTAGAAAATCACAGTCTCTCTCTGCCTCAAAACCCCCTAAATAAAATATGGGACATGATACCTCTCTTGAGGTATGTAATGCTTACAAGGTGTTCAGACACCATAATGAGGCGGATCAGTAAGTTTTTAAACAATTCAAGTGGAAAAGGATCTCTACATGCTATCGTTGGGTCATGGTGCATGCTGATCCCAAGAAATGTACTGAGGCATTGAACTGCCCCAGGAGCAGACCAAGGATTGGACTGTAATGCAGAGTTCTAAAACAGCCTTTGCTGCTCCTGACTTCCTCAGCCACACTTTTTCATCTCACACATGGGGGAGAAGGAATGGATCCACCAACTCTCTTCCCATGCTACATCTTCCAGGGCAAGAGGGGGAACAATAGCCCCCTGATGTAACTTCAAGTGACAGTAGCCCAAGCACTTCTCATTTCCCTTCATGAGCACTTAGGGGCATATTCTCCCTCTAGTTAGACATGTGATGAGTTATCATCTAATGTGCCCCTGTATTCATGCCCTATATACTATTGCAATAATGTTAATACAAAAAAAATGTCATGAGAGGTACGATCTGGAAACTTGTAGTTCTCTGTTCAATAGTATTATGATGAAATATATCAGGCAATATTACACACATGTTCAGACTCACATAGCCCCCATTAGGTAGAATTGGTCAAGCAGGCCCATCTTAAACTGATGTGTGTTCATCTTAATTTGCATATAAGCTGCAAACAGAGTCTTCAGGCAGCAAGAGAGAGAAGAAGGAAAATAAATAAAATGTACATTCCATGCCTTCAAGTTATGTATTCCTGTTATCTACTCTACCTCTCTTTTCACCCAAGATGACAAAAGTGAAGGGTAATATAGGCAAGGGAAGGCACTTCCTTCCCTAAAAGACTGGGGTGGCTCCACTCTCCATGCTCCAGCCAGCTCAGGAGAGCTGGGGCTCCAGCTGTGGGTGCCTGGCTGAATAGTGCTCTAGCTAGCCAGAAAGCCTGGGGCTGCAGTATGGCTGCCTGGCTGCTTCCAGGGCTAGAGCTGGGTCCCAGGGCTGTGGAGCAGCTGCCCAGCTGATCCTGAAGTCCAAGCTGAGGCCGTGGTGTGGCTGCTCCTGGGGTCATGGATGTGGTGAGGCTGCCCCTTGGGCCACAGTGCACCTGACCCTAGGCTAGGAGCAGGGCAAGAGGGGGGAAGTTAGTGTTGCTTAGTGCTCTGGGAGCCAGGAAAGGGAGAGCTGGTTTTGCATGGCTGTCAGGCATTGGGAGGGATGTGTTAACCTTATGAGTGCAGGACAGGGCCTAGTATCCACAATGGAGGCTGGGCTCTAGTAGAGAGAAGGAGAGGGGCTGGGGATTGCCTCCCCAAGCCAGGCCTTCACCCACCACCTATGAACAAAAGAATCAGCCTTTGGACCTTGGGAGCAGTTCCTGCACATAAAAATTGGTCAGAAATATACTAAAAACATGTGGTAAGAATTTCATCTTAAACCAAGTCTAATTTGTTAAGTTTAGTATAAGGAGGCGTTTTGTCCTTACTTTTTTGTAACCATAGCTGACGTAATGCCTTATATCTTCTACTCACTTACAATCTCTTTTTGCAGTTAAAATAAATTTGCTTTTTCCTTTAATCAAAACTAATCCAATGTTGTGAGCTGTATGGGTAATTCCATTTAAGGTGGCAAATTGCTGTATTTCGATCCTCTTAGAAACAATGGACCTATTATATCTGGACTGTGGAGGAGAGGGCTGGATGTGCAAAACAAATTCTGTTGGAGGAAAATATGGAACTTAGTGGAAGCCAGAGCATGTCTGGTGTTTGCTAATAGGCTGCTGGGTTCAGAATTGTTGGACCAGAGCTATCTATACACATATACAGAGGGCAGGATGCTCATGCTGTTTGTGAGGAGCCAAGTTTGGATGCCACAGCAGTAAAGTATTGTGAGACACCTCAAGTTTCAGGGCAGGGGGCGATACAGCTCCTCACTGCTCTGGACAGCACCCCAGACAAAATAACGGTATAAAGCACTAATGGAAAAATGGGACAGCCTTAATTCTGAATTTTTAGGAAATATTTCCTATATTGTTTGTGCCTAACTTTGCACGTTTGGACATTATAAATCTGGTTCATATGATGTCAGATTCTGTTTCTTATTTCTGATTGCTCTTTCTTTCATTTTTTTTTTCTGTCAGTGCTTTTGTTCCTCTTCCTAAAGCCAAAAATTGCCTTAAAAAAGCTTTGCAAAGCAGGATGACAGGTTTCTGAGTCATATGGGTTAAATTTATTTTTTCTTCAGATTTCAACACATGGACAATCTTCAGTCACCAAGTTCCAAGTTGCTTGATCATGTGTTATATTCTTCATCTGTCATGGCAGGCATGTTTTGCATCAACTTTAGTTGGATATGCCCATCTGTTCATCCTTCTGGTATGTAAGTTCTTCCCTAAAAATAGTTTCCAAGAATATATTGAGAATTGCATGGAAACAGGTAGCCAGTGAAGATTGGTGACATTAGTTTAATTCTTTCATGTCCCTATATGAGGAGGAGGATTTCATGAAAAATATAGGGAATTGCATTCTGAAACTTACAAGTCTAATTTGTCTTATAACTTTAAGCTCTTCAAATCAGGGACCACAGCATTCCACGTTTTGTCAACAATACTAGGTACAATGGCACCCTGATAGGGAGTTCCAAGATTGTTCTGTGTTAGCTTAAAACAGATCCCCTTGAAGTCTATAATAAAATAAAATCTGAACAATTCTGATCCCCAGTCTTGAATGAAGGCATTTCATGCTAATAAAAATGTGTTGTGATAGCCAAATATCATCTATCTATGGTGAGAAAGTATTTGAAAGTTGCCTATAAACATTTCTGAATAACAGGCCTAAAATTATTTGCCATGCATTTACAATCCATAATGTAAAACATCACACTACTATAGTAAACATTCAATTTTATCACAATTAAATAGTTACAGAACACTTTGTCCAAATTGTCTAACTCCAACCAGAGTTATTAAAATGCCAAAGCCCTTTTAGAAAAAGTAAAAAATATGATTAAATGAAAATAATCCCACTCCACTAGGACCAGGCAAATTGCTGTTCTCTGTTATTTCTTTAAAATGCACATTAAGATCATCCTCTTATGTACCAGTGACCTTGATGCCACAGGCAAAGAATTCATACTCATGTAACAGAAGTCACTATTAGGTCTGACAATACATGCTGCTGCCATGGTATTTATCTATAAAAATATTATCTAAGATATCACGTGAAAGCTTATATTTGTCATGGTAATCATTATGTTTTGATTAAAATGTTTAGATATGTATAGAAAATATGCTCAAAACATGAAATCAGGCATGTTTGATTTGCCCGTTGGCCAGAGGCTCAAATATAAATCAACAGATAACACGAATTACATTTACATCTGAAGTCAATGGGAAAAGCAAATTAAGAAGAGGGTGAAAAAAAAAGAGATATGACAGCCACGCTCTGGTGTAACAAACAAAAGTACTTTAAAAGGCTTCCTGGAGTATAAAAATGGGATAGAAAGATTTTAGTTAACCATCAGTTCCACCACCATTTTGTATCTATGAAACGTGGCTCCTAAGTCAGTGGCAATGAGCTGTAATTCACAGTCATTAATTCCTTGAGAAAGCATCACAATAGCCAACACTTCCATCAAGTCCAAAAGTGTCATAAGCAAAGATAAGATCATAAGTTCTTAAGTAGCAAACAGGATGAGAAACCTTATCTGAAAAGCTCTATGACAGACAGGTGTCTACCATTCCCCAAACCCTAAAGTACCAGGCAAAGGAAAAGTATTACACATGAGTAGAGATTCAGTGCTACTAGCAGGAATGCTATCATTTGGTCCTTTCAAAGGCCAGGACAAACAGGATTTCTCAACCTCTTTCCCTCAAGTGGGCCTATAACTGTAGTCAAACATTGCTCATCTCATGCATTGTGGATACATAGGATCTTTTCATGCTCATGTATGGTATTTCATTATCTCTAGTTTGACATAACAGCTGCTTAGTTCAGGGTCCACCTATCACTGAGGCTATGTCTAGATTGCAAGCTTCTTTCGGAAGAAGCTTTTCCGGAAGAGATCTTTTGAAAAAACTTATTCCGAAAGAGAGCGCCCACACTGCCGAAGAACATCGAAAAAGCGATCTGTTTTTTCAAAAGATAGCATCCACACTGAATAGACGTTATCTTGCATTTAAGCTGTAATTACTATGGACAGAGTGGCCACCAGGTCACCTGTACTTTTTCCTCTTTCCTCTTCTTTTGAAAGAACTCCCTCTTCCCCGTCCACATGTGCCTTTTTCCAAAAGAGCTCTTTCGGAAGAAGGCTTCTTCCTCGTAGAAAGAGGTTTACAAATGTTAGAAAAAACCCTTTGTTCTTTCAATTTTTTTCCAAAAGAACATGATTGCAGTGTGGACATAAGTGAAGGTTTTTTGGGAAAATGGCCATTTTTCGGAAAAAACTCTGTAGTGTAGACATAGCCACGGGTGGTAAGATATCTATCAGTGCATTTGGATTAGTGCTCCTAAATGTGGCAACATCCAAATGTGCAGTTAAGTTTGAATGGCAATCAAGCTGCAGTTATTGTAACCTTTGATGGGCCAGAGATTACTTCACTGTCCTTGTGATAATGCCTAGAAACGACTACCAGGGAAAAATCATGTAGAGACCCAGGATTTTCAACAAGGATTGCACAGAGCCAACCTCCCCACAATCAAATCCAAAAGAACAAAAGGAATGAAATTCTTAAGCACCAACTTTATAAAATCTTATGATAAAGAAACCAAATAAATAATAACATTACAATATAAGATGACTTTATAATTGGCATACATTTTCTTCAGTTATACATAAATATAAAGAGAATAAATTACATCTAAAAAGGTCAGTTCCCACAGAAACATAGTGACAAGTAACTCAGAGGTCACAAAATATTAACTTGAATTCACTTGAGTCTCAGTTACAGTCAGTGATCACCAAATTTTGTGCATTCTGCTGAATCAAAAGCATTACAACAGCATCTTCCCTCCACATGCCTGTAGAAATCTTCAGGTGGAATTAATGAAAACTCTCCTGTTCCTCTTCTGAAATTGCCCATTTAGCTAGTCAGCTAACCAATTAACCAGCCACTTAGCTTAGTATACAGATTTTTTTAAAAAAACCCTATCACAAGAAAAATATAAACTGAGAACAATAAAATAGAAGTGATTCTTTCCCCATCATCTTTTTCAAATAAGGGAACAGTTGGTAAATCATAGTCAGACAATTAAACTAAAACATTTTCAGAAGGGTAACCATGTTAGTCTGCAACTGAAAAAACTTAAAAAACAGCAAATAGTCCTGCAACACCTTAGAGACTCACAAAAATGTAGATGGTACCAGGTTGTGCTCATGAAAACTCATGATACCATCTACATTTTTTTTGTTAGGCCCTAAGATGCTGCAGGACTATTTGCTGTTTTTTAAACTAAAACAGTTTTTCTCAATTGAAATAATATTCCTAGTATACATTTTTTTAAATAGTGTTTACTCCCTATTTCTCCTTTCTATAATTAACACTCTCAGGAGTTCCCTACGGGAGTGTTAACAATACCACTAACCTCCTACAAAGTGCTTTAGAATTAGAGGAAAATAGACTGTTTTCTGCTCAGCTTCTCCCGAACCACACAGGGTACATAGTCTTTTGTAAAGCTTGCCCTCATTGAGTTCCAGCTACATCAGCCCTATTGAGCATACCCAAAAATTACCACACCCAAATCCAGAAACTTCTGAATGTGAATATTGTGCATCAATATAGCAACAAAGACCCAGACACAACTACAGCCGCTCCCCGAGTTACGACCACCTCCACTTATGACCATCCGCACTTACGACCAAAGCGGTCGTAAATGCAGATCCGAGTTACGAACGGCGATCCGCGCTTATGAACAGCGCGGTTGCCATGTAACTCTATGGGATCCGAGTTACGAACACTTTGAGTTACGGACCAAGTGTTGGTCTGTAACTTGTTCGTAACTCAGGGAGTGGCTGTAATTCCTACTCCACAACCACACAGATGTCTTAAAGAGGTATTCCCTTATTAGGCACATGGTTTACACTGTTTCGTTACAGCTGCTGCAATCAGGTATAATGACAACATTGTAATTGTTGGTTATTGATAAGATTCTTATACCTATCAGCATTTGTAAGAAGTCTAGTGAAGTAAGTGGGAATCTTTTCCTTGATTTCAATGTATTAGGCTGCCATTTAATTCATTTCTCAACAGGCAGGCATCAGAATGACAGAGGATCATTTTTCTTGGGCCTTATATGATGCACTTTCACAAAATGGACTTAATGCATTTGGATCCATTAAGTTTGATAAATGTTGCCTATATTCTCTCTCACAGAAATGTTTTTACTCAAAAAATATGCAATTGCAATTTGCACGCAACAGAATTAATTTGAATTGTAATGTCACAAATTAACAATTCATCTTGTAACATTTTGTTCTTGTGACAGAATACTTTTAAAAAATCATGAAATAGCTCACTGTTATTTGAAGCATCCCCATTGTTCTCCTTTGTTTTGGAAACTAGAACAAGACAACTGGAAAGGTTTTCACATTTTGTTTCATTAACTAGACAGATGTGAACGGTACTGTGCCGAAATAGCCTTACTCTCATCTCACAGTAGAGGATTAAAAACCACAATAAAGCCCAGGTATTCAGGACTCAATCCTTCTGGGTTTTTTAAATAGACCTCTGCAGAGATGCAAGTACAGCTTGGACTTTCCTTTTGCTGTTTTTTTTCAGGAACTGACCAGGCACAGATGAGGGAGTTTTCTGGACCAGGGAAGATCGGGGGCAGCCTCTCTGCTGGGCTCCTCTCCCTAGCTACTTACCACTGCTGCCCCAGGGTCCTGGCTGCAACAGTCCTCTTGGCTCCACATCCCTATGAGCTCCAGTGCTCCCAGCAGCCCTGCCAGCTCTGCGAGCTTCGGTGGCAGCCCTGCCAGTTGTGACCTCTGCAGCCTCCTTCTCCCCCCCCCTCACTACACACACACACATGTTTCTAGCATCACTGGCTGCAGGCTTAGCAGCTCCCCTACTGCACAGACTCAGGCAACCCTGCAGGCTTCCCAGCCTGGCCAAGTGCGTGCTCTGGTGCCCCATGTGTGTGGCTGCCCCACTGGCCCTGCCATCTGGCTCTACTCCCAACTGCTGGCAACCCCTGTTCTGGGGCTCTCTAGTTCAGAAACATCTGTGGTCCTGTTGGACCACGGATGTTGCCAGACCAGAGAGTCTCTGTCCACCGAGGTTCAACCAGTAGTAGATCTTATTTTAAAAAAAACCAGTAATTATTTTTTATCTGAAAATATTGTAATACATCCATAACCACCTCCTTCATCAGAAATCTTTCATACTATATATCATGAAGGTCCTGATTATTGGAATTATCTCTGTTCAGTCTGAACAATAAAGCAATTGGTTGAATTTAACTGTGAATTGAAGTCTATTGGGTTTAAGTGTCTGCCTATAATTTAGCATGTTGCCAGGTGCTTTCCTGAATTAGTACCCAAGTGATCCAATGGGGGAAGAAAACATAATTTAACAAGACAAAGAAAGCTTGCCAGAATTAAATCACTTCACAGTCACTTCTTTCAAAATCTCTCAAGCATCGAAGGGTCTTTTTGCTCTATCCATACAGTATGTTTAGAAGTCAAGCATTGAAATCATCACAGATTTGGTGATTCTTAGTCAAAAGCAGATGCAGAATCTAGTTATTATAGTGGGTTAACAAACTCAAAATGGCACAGTTAAAGAGTGCACTGGATTTTAAATACACAGTTTAATTAGACAGATTTCCTACACTTGAAACACTTCAGGGGCTCAGCTCCAGCACTTTAGTATAAAAACTCCTACCTATGCCAATGGAAGGAGATCTCCTACCAGCATAAGTAATCTACCTCCCCAAGAAGATAGCTAAATGGTAGCTAAGTCAATGGAAGAATTCTACATGGAAGGTTACGTCAGGTTAAGGACTATTTAGAAAAGCTGGACATGCACAAGTCCATGCATGGGGCTGGATCTAATGCATCCGAGGATCCTGAGAGAGCAGGCAGATCTGATGGTGGAGCCACTGGTCATTATCTTTGAAAACTCTTTGTAATTGGGGTAGGTCCTGGATGACTGGAAAAAGGCAAATGTAGTTTCCATCTTTAAAAAAGGCAAGAAAGATCTGTGGAACTACAGACCTGTCAGTCTGAACTCAGTCCCTGGACCAACCTGATTGCCTTCTATGATGAGAGAGCTTACTTTGCAGATATAGGGAAAGCGCCAGCCCCACCCTTTCATCTGAGGCCCCACCCCTTCTCACACCCCAGTGCTGCCTCACACCCCCAGTCCAGAGGCTCAGTGATTCAGTCAATAGCGCTGTTAAAAAATGAATTAAAAGCAAAGGTTTACTTCAAAATCTCAGCTAGCAGACAGTCAGTCTCATTTTATCCATTCCTACCATCCACTCCCTTTGAGCAATGTTCTCTCAGCTTGGGTCCCTTCCCTGGAATCAGGCCTCTTGTCACAACCTGTGAAGAAATTTTTTTTCCAAGCCAGAGGTCTTCAAAAATCTGTAAGCCACCGCTCTTCTCTGGGGCAGCATGTAGTCCATGACAGATTGGGTTTACTCTACTGTTTCAGAGTGCACTGCCCCTCAGAACACACGTTCTAAGCCCTTGCTCTGGTGATCTCTCTTAGGAGCGCCTCTCCTAAGGAACTTCTTGTCTATAGAAACCACCTTACCTGAGCCCCGGTAACCCTTTATCAGGCTAATTAGCTATCAACTGGCCAATTAGGGATATAATTATTTCTAGATGGATCCGAGAGGCCTCTTTATGGGAAAAGGAGCTAAATCACAGGTAGGCAGCGCTCTATCTTCCTTAAAGGAAAAGTCCCCGCAAAAATCAATTGTCCTTCATTTAGTAATTCCTGTCTTCCAAATGTCTATACATATAAAAAATTGTCTCAGCTGTAGCAGAGCAAGTCTAATGGTGTGGTAAACTATGAATCATTAGGCAAGAAAGTTCCTTTGGGAGAAATAAGAGTGCCTAGCCCTACAGTTTCCAGCCAGTGAAGGGCCATCACTTGACACAAGAAGCATCAAATGAGTCACAGAATGGCTGCTAATGTACCCAGAGCAGTCTGGTGAGAAAGATGGATGAAGGTCCTATTTCTTCATGAAGATAGAAGAACTGCATGAAGCACACAGCAAACTAGTTACTTTCCTTTATAGTGGACACTGTAGACAGATCAGATCCAGATTCTCAATTTGTTACTTTAACCATGAAATCGGGGGTTCTCAACTTTTTCCTTCTGTATTCTGGAAACACCATAACATACAATCCTTTTAGCTAGAGGGGCAATTAGAAATTACTGGGTGCAAACTACTGGCAAAAAAAGACACTTAATACCTAAAAAGGGAAGTGGTGAACCAAATTTAAATCACAAGGAAATTTCTGAAAGTACTTCATAATCTGTCAAAACCAAATGATATTGTTTCTACAAACAAGTAAACCATGAATGGTATCTACTAGTCAAGTGAAACATCTTATTACCTATTCTGGGCTTTTCATTACATCACAATAATCTCACTTATGACTCAAACACCGATTCAATATTTAAGTACACATTTTTAGGCTCATTGACCTTCTTTTTCCAATTGTCGCTTTTAACTGTTAAACATGAGCGTTGATTTAGATTACAGCAGTTGTTTCTTCAAACAATTTGTACTTATGTTTCCATGCTGTGAAATTGAGTAAACAGTCACAAAGTTAATTTATAATGATTTGTGAATCTTTAAATGAATGGCTCTCATTTAATTCCCAGTGACATACCTTATCTTAGTGTTACAAATTGCATTAAAATCATGTGGAAATAGATAAATGATGTCTATCTTAGCACAACAGACTAATTTTCCATATTAATTTAGTTTCCCACTTGGGAAAGCAAGCAGTGATTTCTTACATATTTCAGGATATTGTTGACTACATTGTACTCTAAGCATTGTAATTGTTGTTTGTTATTGCATTCTTTGGTACGGTAATGTGTAAAAGTAATTTTTCCATTAGCATGTTTTCTATTTTTTTTAATTCAAAACTCACAACTACAATGGAAGGGGGGGGGGAGAGCCTAAATAAATACTGCTAATTACTTTAAAGGATTTTTTTAAATCAAAGAAATGCTAATTTAACCATATAGACAGATCTTTTAATAAAGAACAAAATGGTTCATCCTAGATTGCAGAGGTGTCCATAGTGAGATGCTGCCTGAGTTGAATTTAGTCTTGAGATATTTATCTGAACCCTGGCAGTTTCTTGCATGTTAATTTGAATGTGACTAAACTAGAAAAATTCTTTCAAGGACTTTTTCCAGCTAGAGTTCTGCTATTTTTCTCCCTACCTGACCTAGACATACTCATAGCTCTTCAGTTGGCCCCTGTGATACTTCACAGAGGTTGCCAAATCAAAGCCATCAGCCTCCTGATTGAAAATTGTAGCTACCTAAACAAACATCATTAGGGAGTAGCATAGTTCACTCCACTGCTAGAAATGCTGCTTAGAAGGGCAAATCTTATAATTTCTTACATGGCTGCCAAGTAAGTCTCAAGGAAAAAGACTCCCTCCTAGAGAAGAACAGCAGTGAGTGGGATTCTTCCACAGGAGGAATTGTGCATTCTGGATCCAAACACTCCTCCCATGTTGTATTCAACCAATTAAAGTTGGCCCCTAATTTCAGAATCTTCCAGAGCAGCATCCTATGAGCAAAAATCTCAGTTCTCAGGAATGCATCTTTTATTTGATAGGTACAATTAGAATAATAGAATCTAACTGAGTACTAGAACTGGAAGAGACCTCTAGAGATCATCAAGTCTAGTCCCCTGCACTGATGGCAGAACCATGCATCATCTAGATGATAAATGGCAGATGTTTATCTAGTTTGCTCTTAAATATCTCCAGTGATGGAGATTGCACAACTTTCCCATGCAATTTATTCTAGTGCTTAACCACCTTGTCAATAAGGTAATTTATCCTAGGGTGCCTCTACATTGCATTGTTATTTCAGAATAACTATCATTATTCTGAAATAACAATGCAAGCATATACACAGCAATTCTGTTATTTTGAAATAATTGGCCCTGCACCACTCCCAAAGGCATCCAGCAAACTCCTTCCCAACTCCTGTTGTGCCCCCAATCTGCTCTGTGGAAATAGTATAGAGGGTGGGAGAGGGGGCACTTGACATCAGCACCCCTCTTCTCCCTCCCCTATCCTGCACAGCAAGCAGGAGGCTCCTGGGGGTAGAGGGGGGAGGCAGCTCCAAAGCAAAGAGCAGGAGGTGCGCAGCAGTGGGGGGGAGGGGCAGCTGAAATGCCAGCACTTGATAGCCTTGTGGCCAAACCTCTCAAGATCACCTGTCAGAGGCTCCAAGATCTACCAGTAGATCCCGATCTACTCGTTGGTGACCACTGCTCTAGGGCATTTGGCATTGGCCACTGTCAGCAGACAGGATACTGAGCGGTCCTTTGGTCTGACACAGTATAGCTGTTCCTATGTTCTTATGATATTAACAGAACTAGTCCCAACATGGATCCCTGTGAAACTCCTCTTGATATGCTCTTCCAGAATGACTCTGAACCACTGATAACTACTCCCTGAGAATGCTTATCCAACCAGTTATGCATACATGTTATTGTAGCCCATCTAGGGTGTATTTCCTTAGTATTGAAAAGAAGATCACTCAAGACTGAATCAAATGCTTTACCAAAGTCTAGGTATACCACATCTACCACTCACCCCTTATGTAAAGGGCTTGTTATCCTATCAAAGATAATTAAATTTATTGATAAACTCATGTGAGACCGTATCAAGTGCTTTACTAAAGTGTAGGTATACCATGTCCACTCTTATCCACAAAACTTGCTATCCTATCAAAGAAAGCTATCAGATTGGTTTGACATGATTTGTTCTTTACAAATCCATGCTGACTGTTACTTATCACCCAATTATCTTCCAGATGTTTAAAGATGGATTCCTTAATTATTTGCTACATTATCTTTCCTGGCACAGAAGTTAAGGTGACTGGTCTGAAGTTTCCTGGGTTCTCCTTATTATAGATGGGCATTGTATTTGCCCTTTTCCTGTGTTCTGGAATCTCTGAAGGTCTTCCATGATTTTTCAAAGATGATAGCTAAGGTCTCAGATACTTCCTGAATCAGCGCCTTGAGTATGCTAGGTTGCATCTCATCAGGTTGTGATGACTTGACAACATCTAACATTTTTAACTTATTCTTTTATTATCTTAACTTCTGAACTACCTCCTTTTGTCCAGCATTCACTGTTATATGCACCCAATCACTATCAACCGTCTTGGTGAAAACAGAAACAAAGATGTCGTTAATCACCAATGTCATTTCCACATTTTCTGTTATTGTATTACTATCTTCACTGAGCAATGGGCCTACCCTATTCCTTGTCTTCCTCTTGCTTCTAATGTATTTGTAGAATGTTTTCTTGTTACCCTTTATGTCTCTAGCTACATTGAGCTTGTTTTGTGCCTTGGCCTTTCTAATTTTGTCTTACATACTTGTGTGTTAGCTTTTTTCTTAATGGACAATCTTAAGGATTTTTTAAATTTAACAGACTGTAGGAATGGTATCTAATTCTTTTGTTGTCATTCCTGATCTCCTGTCATATGTATCATTGGAGTCTCAATGCCTTTAGTGATACCTCATGCAGAAACATCAGAATGAATTACATAATCAATAGCACGCTAGGTATGCTTTCACCTAAAGACAAGAATATAAGGGATTTACTTTGCAGGCTCAAGTTATGTATTGACTTGATAGTTTTAAGGCTCAGTAGGAGGTCACTGGCTTAGGGACTAATTAATTAAAAATACTTACATCAGAGGGAGTACACTTTTTTTTCTGAGAATCCCGTTTGTGGGAATTAAAAGTCAAAATTTGGTGAATGTATACCAGCTTTGTCTTGTTTAATTAGGTATATTTTGGTATATTATTAGGCAAAACATATAATTTCAAGTGCATATAGTGTAAAATTCACTAATAAATTTAGTGTTTTGAGGCTGACTAAAACAGATGGAAAGAAACATGGGTAGAGCAGGCAACCCTCTGCCTGCCTAAGGTTGCCTGTTTTGCCTACCCCATAACATTACCACTTAACATTACTCTCAATTTCTCATGTTTTTAAGAACACCCAAAATTATTTTTGGTGCATCCAAGGATGGTGCTGTCTGATGACATCAGACCCCTCTTTTGCCCAGAAAAGTTGAACTACTCTTCAAAAGAATAACTGGATTTAGAAACTCCAAGACCTCACTGTGGGGCTCCAAGACCACATTGTGGGGCTTTTCCCACTGTGAATATTACTTCTTGCTTCCGCAGGAGGATAGGCCCTGAGCATGTCAGTATTCACATCACCTCACCACACTCAAGCACTTTTCAGAGATGGTATCCCTAGCCTCTGTTTGCCAGAAGTTGGGAAAGGGTGACAGGGGATGTATCTCTTGGGGTACATCTACACAGCAGCATTATTTCAAAATAATTAGAGTTACTTTGAAATAACTTAGTCCACGTCTACACAGCAGGCAGTTATTTCAAAATAATGTTGAAATGTTGTCAAGCTGGAGGACTTCTTCCTCCGACTCCTGTAACCCTCATTGTACAAGGTGTAAGGGAAGTTGGAGGAAGAGTGTTCTATTTCGAAATAAGTGCTGTATAGACACTTCCAATTTTGAAATAAGCTATTTCAAAATAAGCTACACAATTGATGTAGCTCAATTTGCATAGCTTATTTTGAGTTAATCCCTGCTGTGTGGACACACCATTGAAGATTACATTAACTCCTTGCTTAATGTTGTAGTTATGTTCCTGAAATATGCTACTTTAAAGAAAATCATGTAAAGTGAATCCAATTTCCCCATAAGAATTAATGTTAATAGGGAGGTTTAGGTTCCAGAATTTTTTATCAGAAAAAAGACAACATATACATATAAAGTATATGTTTTAAACAATTTTAAACAAATATTTTAATACTGTACACAACAATGATGATTGACGCATGATTGAGGTGTTGGGGTCAAAAGGTGGAATATTTCTCAGGGAACATCTTGCTACTAAACGATGAACTAGCACTTGACTGAGCCCTGAAGGGTTAACACATTGTTGTTAAAATAGCCTTATACTCTATAAAGCAGCATAGACAAGGCAGAAGGGAGAAAACACAATAGATGCACAGGAATGGCTGAAGAAACTGAAAATAATAATGAACTCACTAGAGTGCACCACTTTTTTCTCTGAACAGTGCATTCACAGCTGCATAGTGCCAAAGGTGTGCGTGTGAGAGAGACAGACATATAGGCTACGTCTAAATTGCGCTCTCTTGAGCAAGAAGATATGCTAATGAGGCGCGGTGATGAATATCACCGCGCCTCATTTGCATACCTAATGAGCTGCCATTTTGCGCAAGGGGCTTTTGTGCAAGAAGGAGCAGTCTACACTGCTCCTTCTTGCGCAAAACCCGCCTCTTGTATAAGAGCCATTCTGCCTGAAAATAAGCGGCACTACAGCTCTTGCGCAAGAGGGGGTTTTTGCACAAGAAGGAGCAGTGTAGGCTGCTCCTTCTTGCGCAAAAGCCCCTTGCGCAAAATGGCGGCTCATTAGGTATGCAAATGAGGAGCGGCGATAGTCATCACCGCGCCTCATTAGCATATCTTCTTGTGCAGGAGAGCGCAATGTAGGCGTAGACACATAGTATTTGTGTGTGTGTTTGAGAGAGAGAGAGAGAGAGTCAAAAAGAGACATGCACTGATCCTTTAATACACAGTCCCCACTACAAGTACACCGCCCTTTTAAGTTTCAGAAATTTATTAGCCTTTAAGTTGCCACAAGACTTCTCTGGATTAGGAAGTTTATACTCAGGAATCTGTAGCTGTTTGTAACATACTTTGTGAAAATGGGTGTGGAGTGGGAAGCTTGATCTGAGGAAGGGAGACATACTGACATCCTATGCCCTTGCCCTTTCCCTTCCTTCCCTCCCCTGCACAACAAGCAGGAGGCTCCCAGGAGCAGTTCTAAGGCAGAGAGAGGAACAGCAGGCCCAAGCGGGCGGGGATGGGCAGCTGAACTGTATCTGCCCAGCTACATACTTTACAGGGAAATTTGGGGAGCTAATGGGGGGGGGGGCAGCCAGCCCACCCTGGAACCAAGACCCCACAAGGACAGGACACTTGGCTGGATGGGGCTTTGGTATGATCCAGTATGGTCCTTCTTATGTTCTTAAGGCCTGCAATGACTCATCAAGATATGTGGGCTCCTGTACATTATGCAGCCCATGAGCATGGAATGAACTAAACTCGTGAATTCTGGTAAATCCACCCTGGAAGCAGTGTTTCTGACAGGTTGTGTTATTGGTGGGCTGTATGGTGTCACTGATGTATCCTCTCCAAATCAATTTCCTCCTTTGCTTTATATGCTTCCTCTTTATTTCCTCTTGTAAATAAAGTGTATCTTTATTGTTGGTTCATCTATTCTGCAAGTGGCAGTATAGTATATATGAGTATCAGGCTATTCATAGGGATAAGTACCAAGTCCGAAATAGTCGAAACTATATGGAGAAGGAAGGTAGGGTTTGTGACTGCCTTAAATGGTTGGTAATTGTACCTTTACCACCAATTAATATCTAAGAAGCAGGTTGTTGAAACCCACTGCAGCCAAAACAGAGGAACACTAGATAAGTACTCCAGAGTAGAGCAACCCAAAAAATCCACTTACACACACCCTATCCGTGGTTCCACAAAGTAATGAGACAGCCTTATCAACCTAGTTCTGGCATTGACCACCATCCATCACACCAGAAGGAGGACATCAAATGGAGGTTTTTCTACAACTGGGGGAGGGGGAGATTTCTATTTCAAGTTCCTCATTAAGTCACACTTCTAAACAGAGTTTCTCTGGGCAGTCTCCTCTGACTCCTCAGATGGCTTTGAACATTGTTGGGGATTCTCTGCTTAAAGTCCCCTTCTGGTTCCCTGATATTTACCAATTGAGCCTCACTCCCTGCTTTGTTTATTTTTATTCCCCCACAACTTCAGTTGTGGTCTGGGTTCAGTGGTTCCTTCTCAACCATTGAGGGTGTAGACCTTTAGTTCTGGGAAGGCCTCATCCCTGCCCTCCCAATATCTGCAATAGTACTCCTTTGTATCATTAGTCTTTTAGACCACTCCATTAAGACATGTAGGTTTGCATACATAAAGTCTTGCATGATAGTGGGGATTATGCCTGGGTCCTGCAATGCTTCACATGAAGAGGCATTGTTGCACAAGTCAGTGCAACTCACTGTTCACAGCAGCATTCACCCAGCCACAACCAATTGCATGACTAAATCTACTTTGTCACCTGTTGAGGACTGTGTCTTCCTATGGGTTTGGATAGCAAGTGGCATACTGTAGAGACCACCAAAATACACATAAGTAATTGCAAGTAGACTTGCAACTATGGTGAAGAGATACTCTACAGAAAAAAAAAATAAAACAAACCCACACAACAACAACGCTTTTACTGCTCAGAGTATGAACTTGTGGATCTGGGTATACTAAGAAACATAATCACTACACTCTTGTTTCAAAGTTAGGATGGTTAAAGAAAGAAATCCCATTGTATATTAAGGATGAAGCATACAAGCATACATCTTCAGGCTCAAGCCAACCTACTCTCTTTTTCTCAGTGTTTCACCTATTGCAATTGTCATTTTCAAATGACACTTCCTTCCTTTTTTTGTCAGCAGTCATAACTAGCTAATTTGGCGCCTGAGGCAAGACCGTCCTTGGTGTGCGTGGAGGTGCTGACGTGGTGCGAGGCATGAGCGAAGACGGTGTAGTAATCTACTAGTAATAATTAACTTTTCTGTGACCTCTCAGCTATGCACCCAAGGCAAGTGTCTCACTCGCCTTGCCCTTGTTACGGCCCTGTTCATCAGGCTAGGTTTTTATAATCAGAAGCCTGAAGCTATCTAATAAAGTGATGGAACTAGAGTCACTCATTAAGGGAAATTCCCTGCTGGTGCCTTCCATCTCAGCTCACGTGTAGTGGGCATCGTTCTTTCCCCCCAAAACTTAAACTGCCACCTAAATTGAAATATATTTCCTTCGAAGGCCTAGCAGCAATTCCACTTCCAGAGGAGTTCCATGTTTATGTGGAAACCTCATTAAAGAGGGAAAAAGAGTAAAATTTTCAGGATAAGAAGTTTTTTGTCCAGCAATTAGAGAAGACGGAGGTAAAAAAGAAAAGGTTAGAGACCCTAAATTGACAACTGGCAAGAGCAGCATCCCTCTTTATGCCGGTACTTTAACTATAAAGTACATGTATAATAAATCTAGACAGAATAAAAATACTGGGGTCAGGAATACTGAGAAGAAGAAAGCCATCTCTTTCTTTTAAATTAACATAGACCACAACATACTAACTTTGTTCTGTAACTTGGCCATAATCAATTTCACACAATATCCTATAATACTACTGTGTTGTTAATTAATATCAATAACCTTTCCAAAGCAATGGGAATGTGAATCTGTGCACATTAAGGCTATGTCTAGACTGCAGGCTTCTTTCAGAAGAAGCTTTCCCAGAAGAGATCTTCTGAAGAAGTTTCTTCCAAAAGAGAACGTCTACACAGCAAAAGCGCATTGAAAAAGTGATTTGCTGTTTCGAAAGATAGCGTCCACACTGAATGGATGCTATCTCGCATTTAAGCTGTGATTACTATGGACGGAGTAGCCACAGAGCTCTTTCGGAAAAAGGCTTCTTCCTCATAGAAGGAGGTTTACCAGTGTCAGAAAAACCCCTCTGTTCTTTCAATTTTTTTTGAAAGAACACAATTGCAGTGTGAACATAAGTGAAGTTTTTTTGGAAAAATGGCTATTTTTCTGAAAAAACTCTGCAGTGTAGACATAATCTGAACTCAGATGCTTAAATCCCTTATGGCATTCTGTTCTAAAAATAAACTAAACAAATATCAGATACAGATATCAAAGCTGGTTTTGAGTTAGAAAAGTACAAAAATCTGAAACCAGCAAACTTCCATACTCTCATATTTTTACAGAACAAGTCAGTCAACAGATGGATGTATTTATTTGTTTTAAGGCCTCTTCCCCAGAGAAAGACCTTATAACTGATAGAATTTTTGTGACTGAGATAAAGCAAACATAGAAAATAGGGGTTAAGAATGATCATATTGATGCTTCCACCAGGAGTTCAAACAAAGATGCTAAACTACTTTTTAGTTTAGGTCATCACAGTGACTTATCATTGACGTCAATGAGACTCACAGAATTCTCACAATGGAATTGTTATAGGGGCTTTATTGTCTTCTCAGTGTTACTCTAAAAGATAATACATTACTATAATATACAAATCAAAATAAAAAATAATAACTTATGTATTTAATTACACAAGTTTTTATATAACTCCTTACTTTTGAAATTTTAAAGTCAGAAATACCCTCTACCTTTTAAGACTGCAATCCTGCCACATACATATGTTTAACTCTATTCATATGAGTAGTTCCACTGAGTCAAGAAACAAAAGAGAGGGTGTGACGGATAGGAGGTGTGCTAGCCTTCTAAAAGGTTAAACTCAGGTAGCTAAGGGTGTTGTTGGCAGGGAGCCAGAAGAGCCAATGGAATACAATGCTGAAATTTAAATTGTAAATATATACTGCAGCTGTTTTCTCTTTGGGGGACTTATAAGTAAAGGGTTGAAGGGAGCAGTTACAGTACTCAGAATTACTATGCCTATAAGAAATATTGGACATGGGAGTGAACTGGGCCTTGAAGTATGGATCAGCATGGATTGCGAGTAGAGAGAAAAGTGTATCTAGGCATGATTAGTGTATTTTTCTTTATTTTGGTTGTTTGGTTTAAACTTCATTCTGTGAATCCATGCCTTCCCTTCCCCATTCACTATCTAAACGTTGTTCCCAGAGATTTTCTCACAAACATATATTTTGTTTTGTTAATAAAATCACCTTTTTAAGGCAATGATTTGTTTCTTGTGTCCTGGAAAGTAACAGGGCATCTGTGCATGTGTCTGCTTGCCTAAGATTGAGCAGTCAGGTACCCGAGATTTCAGCTTATTTTTCTCTTTTCTTTTTTCAAGCTCTCTTGGGGCAAAAGAGCTTGGGGTACCCAAGGGAAGGAATTCAATGTTCCCTCCTGTTTTTTTCAGAGTTAAATCACTTGATGGTGGCAGCTTTTGTTTTTTCTCAGAGCCAGTGCATCTGTGACTCTGAGGAGTTTTTGTAAGCAGAGCCTGTCGAGGCAAGGTTTTTAAGGTCTCTTGTGGGCTCCCATCTTCTGCACTCAGAGTGCCAGTGTGGGGAACAGCCCTGACAGAGGGGGAAAAATCATCATTGTCAGAGAGATACCAAACACCTCACATCATTACTTTTTTATTTCTGTGTTATATAAAATTTGGAATATGTGGAGTTACAACTGATGGGAAAATGTAAAAGGAGGGGTGTACATAGAAAATTCAACTTCTCCTTTTTCTTTTATTTGTTTCTGAACATTTTTAGCTGAAAACTTTGAATTTCTGTTTGTATTTGCGAACCCAATGTTTTTTTGAGTTGTAATTCAGGGCTTCATTCTTCATTTCATCTCTATGGGTACGTCTAGACTACACCTCTCTGTCGACAGAGAGATGTAGATTAGGCACATCAAAATTGCTAATGAAGCAGGGATTTAAATATCCCATGCTTCATTCGCATAAACATGGCTGCCACTTTTTTTTCCGAAATGGAGCTTTTTTGAAAAAAAAGGCAGTCTAGATGGGGATCTTTTGAAAAATAAACCCTTTTTCGAAAGATCCTTTAAACCTCATTTTTGAGGAATACAGGATCTTTCAAAAAAGGATTTATTTTTCAAAAGATCCCCATCTAGACTTCTGTTTTTTTCCGAAAAAGCTCCGTTTCTAAAAAAAGCGGCAGCCATGTTTATGCTAATGAAGCGTGGGATATTTAAATCCCTGCTTCGTTAGCAATTTTGACATGCCTAATCTACATCTCTGTCGACAGAGAGGTGTAGTCTAGACACAGCCTAAGGGCCTAGGCATAGTTCAAGACTCTCTATCATCTTGCTGGGTCATCACAGGATTTTCTAGATGCTGATCAGGTGAGATAAATTGTCCAGCTGTGGAACCTAGATCTAAGAGAAAAGTGGTGGCATGAGACAGCTAAAGGACAACTCCCATGAGGCACCATAACAGCATTTCCTAATAAAAATGTTCAGTTTGGGAGTATTTGTTTTTTCAACAAGTTGAAATGTTCCTGGAAAGCAGATACTTTTTATAAAAATTTCATTTAATGAAGCAAGAAAATTTCAATAGGAAAATTTTGGCCCACCCTCTTCCAAGATATCTTTCCCAGAGCATTCATAATATTTAAAATTTCCTGACTTGTGAGTGCTCAATCTCAGAACATTAATATTGCATTAATGCAAGCTTTTCCATTTAACTGTAGATTGTAAACTGCTATATGCACTGCATGGCATAATCTGCATACATTAACATCCTGCTGTGATTTGAGATTGTAAGGCTAAGTATTGCTATTTGAGTAAAATAATAAATAGGTATGAAAAATCATGGGATTGCCCCCAGAAGGCTACCAAACTGTTTTTTAAATCATTGTAAAATTTTTAATTAACTTTTTGAATTAATAGATTGTTTGACTTTATGCATCATTTCCTATTTTGCTTATTTTGAGCTCCCGTCTCCAACTGATTAGCAGGAAATCTAAGTGAGGTATTCGATATTACATGAGTTTATTAAAAACACACTGCTAGTGATTTACATGTTCATTTTCAAACTGCTGATATTCAAGACTAAACAAATAGTTATGCACAGAACAAGTACTATATGTAATATACTGTAAGTATCTCTGCTGAGGAATGTTAAAAATAGAATCATAAGTCTAGAAGGACCCTTAGAGTTCATCAAATCCAGTCCCCTACACTAAGGACAGGACAAAGCACTGTCTAGACTATCACTGACAGGTGTTTATCTAGCCTGCTGTGATGAAGTGGATCAGGCCTGAAGTCCCTTGCTGGAGGCTTGTGGTCTTTCCACACCCCACTACAGAAGAGGCGGAAGAGAAGTCCTCTAAGGAGGCTAGTGTGTCCAGGAGGAAGCAGCCAATCAGGGGCCAGGAAGGAGCTATAAAAGGAGCTGCAGAACCAGAGTCAACTCATTGCTGCTGGAAATCTCAAGGAGAGAAGACTAAAGGTGACTTGCTTGTCAGAGGTAGGACTAGTACTATCTAGGCTACTCCTTACAGGTGTCTATCTAACCTGTTCTTAAAATCCTACACTGACAGAAAATCCAGAACCCCCTTAAGTAATTTGTTCCAGCATTTTGTTACTCTTGCAGTTAGGAAGTTTTTCCTCATGTCCAAATTAAATTTTCTTTGGTAAAATGTAAGCCTCTTACTTCTTATCTTGTTCTAAATGGTTATGGAGAACAATTTGTTGTTCTTTTCTATATAACAAACTTACTTACATGGGGACTATTATGTCCCCCTTTAGTCTTCTCCAGATTAAATAAACCAATGGGTTTTTTTGTCCAGTTTTTCATCACAGATTTATCATTTAATCATTTTTGTTCCTCTCCTCTGGGCTTTTTCCAGTATTTCCTGACCTGTACTGTCCAGAACTTGACACAGTACTTCTGTTGGGGCTTTATCAATGCTGAACAGACTGGAAAACTCATTTCTTATGTCTTGCTTAAAACACTCCTTCTAATACATTCCAGAATGATGTTCACTTTTTTTGTAACAGTGTTACTCTGTTGACTCATACTTAGCTTGTGAGCCACAATAATCCCCAGATACTTTTCTACAGTATTCCTTCACTGGATATTGACTTCAGAAAGGCAGATGTCAATCAACTCAGTGAGCTAATAGGGAAAGTTCTCTGGCCAGAGCAATTAGGAAGAAAAGGAGACTGGCAGATCACAAAAGATGTAATGCTAGTTGCTGAAAATCAAGTGATTCCAATGCAGAGGAAAGATAAGAAAAGCCGCAAGAGGCCAGTGTTGCGGCACAAGGAGCTTTTTAGCTATCTATACGTACAGGAAATTAAAGGAGAAGCATGTCAATGAGGAAGTTTACATGGGAATAAGGTGAGTATATAGAGGGGAAAAGATCAGGAAAGCCAAGGTTACAACTAGAAGATTACAGCCAACAAAAATAAGTTGTTCAAATACGTGAGACAAAAAAGAAACATCAAAGATAGTGTGCTCTGCTGCTCTTTGGAGAAGGTGAGCTGGTAACAGAAGATGATAAGAAGGCAAAGCTGCTCAATGCTTATTTTGTTTCAGTTTTCTCACAACACCAAAAAAATGTGACCAGATGACGAGAGAAGTTGCTATAAACAATAATGGAGAAAGGACGCAAATTTCAATAAGTGAAGAATGCCAAACCAGTTTTTCATTTCCCATTTTGTATTTCTGCAGTTCTCTAGAAGACTTAGCCAGTGTTGCCTAGGTCCAGCCTTTGGCAGGGGCAGGGCCATTCACTAGGGCTGACAGCTTTTCCCTGGGTAATTGTGAAGCTGGGGGGAGGAGGAGATTGTGAACTTTGGCCCAGGGGGTGGGGGACATGCACCCCAGCCACCTGCTTTGTCCTAGGCTGACCAGGAGGAGAGGGTGCCAGCCAAGTGGTGGATTGGCTGTGCACTACAGCCACTGGCTTTGCCAGGGGATGGGGAAGCCACACAGTGGCTGTCAGCTGCTCCCCAGTGCAGGCCAAGGTGTCAGGTGCTGCCAGCCAATTGCTTCTAGCTAGAGTGCTTGCTGTCCCTCTGTGGTTATTCCACAGTATAATTGTCCCTCCTACCAGACCCCTCCCTTTTCATTTTATGAGAAACAATCAAATTCCAGGCACATCACATTGTCCTGGCACAACCAAACCCTAACTTTGCTTTCAGTTAGGATAAGAGGAAGCTGTATACCAAATTTGGTGTGACTATCTCTTAGTCAATGTGTATCTGAATGTACTCTTCCACTTCATTGATAGACAGACCCCATATTCATTCAGCAGAGCTTTTTATTAAAACAGCATCCCGTGGTGAAGGGCCAGCTATAGGAAGTTTGGTCTCTGTGTGGGCCCTGCCTTAAACGAAAGGATTAATGGGAGCTCCAACAGTGCCCCCAACTCTTTCAACCTCACTACCGGATCTCTGCTCAGGGTTACACTGTGCAATATTATTAGCACTCACATGGATAAGCAGCACAGGATAGTAGTCAGAGTGTCAGATGATCCTGAGCAATCTTTCTTAGGCTGCATCTAGACTACAAAGTTCTATTGGAAAAAGATACACAAATTGCAAACCGCAATTTGCATATCTTTTCCCACTTTTCTTATGAAAGCGGCTTTTCCGACAATTTGCCCATCTACACTGGACCAAATGTAGGGGAAAAAAGCCTCTTTCAGAACATCACTTCTTCCTCATAGAATGAGGTTTAAAGAGATGCCGAAAAAAAGATGTCTGCTTTTCCAAAGTTTTTTTTGGAAAAGCAAATGCATTCTTTGGACGTGACAGAACTTTTCTGGCATACGTCCAGTATCCCGAAAACACTCTGAAGTCTAGATGTACCCTCAATGTCTCCAATAGGGGCACCTGGTGGGCTTCATATCTGTTCCAGGTTGCCAGGTCAGACTGGATGCATCTATCCTCTTTGTTTCCTCTTGGCAATGGTGGCTGTGATCCTCCCAACTTTGGGAGTTCATGGATTCTCCTTCACTACCTTTGGGAAAAATTCTTCTTCCCCTGTTGCCATATTTCATTTTGACTTTCCTCACCTTACATAAAAAATGTAGTTGAATTAAAAAAAATCCTGTGAAATGTTTCAATTTTGGCAAAACTCTATTTACTAATGGAAATTTTTCCATTGTATTTTTTAATTCATTTAAAGACATCTGTGATGTCATATACAGATGAAAAAGGGAAATTAGATTTCAGCAAACTATAAACCAAAAAGCAAGCAAGCATGTGGTAAAGTGAAAAGCTTTGCCTAGAATCTGGTGACATATTTAAATTAATCCCCTGACCAATTTAGCTAATATCAGTTACATGGGGAATTACACAGAACTCACTGAAAGACAGTAACATAACTGCATTGAGGGCAGGTATGTTTTATTACACAATAGCTGTATGATTGTACACAAGCAGTAGCTCCTGTTTCTGATTTACAATATGGTGGCAATGGTTACAGGCATTTTGTGGACATAAATTGAACCTTCCCAAGTAGTGTCTCACTTCTCACATACTAATATTCTTGAGAGAGCTGCAGACCATTTTTATTTCCATTTTATGAGAAACTTAATGGTGTGAGGGAGACTTAATTATTCTTAACACTGTAGCTGCTTCAAATGAATCCATAATCATGAGCTTTATGCTTTTTGCAGGTAGGGGTTCCCTCATCAGTCTATCAGACATAAAATTTCCAGCATTCTATCAGAAATTTAATCTTCATCTTGTCTGAGTCCTGATGTATTTCTGACATAAAATGCTGCGGTTCTGACTGCAAAATTAGCATCTTCTTGTAAAACAGAACTACTGTGTATACTCTAATTCATACTTATTTCCTTGTGTGTCTTTTTCTTTCCTCATCTTATTTCTTATCTCTCTTCCTTTTTTTCTGTTTGGGTATGTCTGCACTGCAAAGTTAATTTGAAATAACAGCCGTTATTTCGAATTACCTTTAATAGCGACTATATATGCAAACTGCTATTTCGAATTTAATTTGAAATAGTGGAACCCTTAATTCAAATTTGGTAAACCTCATTCTACGAGGAGTAACACCAAATTCTAAATAGCTATTTCAAATTAAGTGCTGTGTAGACACTTAATTCGAAAAAGGCAGCCTCCAGCCCTTCCCAGGGAGGCCTGGTGGCCACTCTGGGCACAACCAGGAAAACTTACTCTCCTCTCCCCGAGCCCCAGAGCCATTAAAGGGGTAGACCCTGGCCACAGTGTCTGTGCCAGCTCCAAGCCTGCTAGCCCAGAGCCAGCAGTGGCCACCGGGGCTCCTGACCCAGTGGCCCCAAAATATGAGCCAGCAAGCCACTGGCAGCCAGCCCTCCACCACTCCCCAGACGCAGTCTGCTAGCTCCCAGGAGCCTGACAGGGGCTGGAGAAGGCAGGCACCTTCCTGTTCCAGGGTGGAGATCATGGACCTTATTCAGGTTTGGGATGATGCCCCCAACGTCCATGATTTCCGCACTAGATGGAGAAACACGGCCGTCTATGACAAGATAGCTGCCAGCCTGGCTACCAAAGGCCACATGCGAACCCAGGAGCAGGTTAGCATGAAAATCAAGTTGGTCCAGCGAGACCCCCAACCCTGAGCCCTGAGCTTCCCCTCCCCCTTCTTCCCCTTGCTTCCCCCTTCCACCTCCCTCCTCCCAGGTTTCCCCCTCCCCTCTTCCACCCTCTCTCTTCCCCTCTCCCATCTCCTTTTACCAGTCTCCCCAGAGGTTCATCCTCCCCAGTTTTGTTCAGTAAACCCAGTTTCTATTTTTGAACATACATGTCTTTTATTTGACATTAGGAAGGGGGGCTAGGGAGGGGTAAGTGGAAGGACGTGAGGGAGGAATGGGGCACGAGCCCCCGGTGAGGAGGACCGGGGAGGCTCTGGAGGCTCCTCGGGGTGGACGCTCTCCTGCAGGGCCTCCTGGATCCTGACAGCCCCCTGATGGACCCCCCAGATGGCAGCCTGCAGCAAGTGCAGCCGGACTGATGGCAACGACCCCACGAGATGCACCGGTGTGCCCAGGGGCAGCTCTGGCTCCATGTGGCCAAGTGCTGTAGTATCCCGAGTTCGGGCACTCCAAGACAGGACTGCTTTGCTGTCTCTCATCGAGGTAGACAACCAAGTGAGGAACCCTGAGAACTGTCTGTCCGGGGTGGGGGTAGGGTCTCTTTAAGCATGGAGCTCAGTTAGCCTCAGGCAGCAGCCCCACACACTAAGTCCTAACCTGATGCCCTGCCAGCACTGGTTCCTGCCAGCCTTAACTTCGGTTCAGGGTCCACTCAGTGTGGATGTGCTATTTCGAAATGGCAAAACGCTATTTCAAAATAGGTTTTGTGTATAGCTGCATTAATTCGAATTAGCTTAATTCGAATTAACTATTTTGAATTAAGTTAATTCGAAATAGCGCTGTAGTGTAGATATACCCTCTTATTGGAGTGTGGCTTAGCTAGTTTTATTTTGCATCACTGCTGTGAGACTGTGTCTAGAAAGGCAATAAAAACAGTGCCCTAAACAGCCTTCCAGGTTTGCCAGGTCTTGGACTGGCTGATAGGACCATATGCTGGGCCTATGTTATTTGAGCAGTGGGGTTGTAAGTGAAAGACAACACAAGAGACAGAATCTATAGTTTCTATCTTTGTTATTCTTTTCTCTCCTTTTGTGTGTGTGTCTCTCTCTTTCTTTGTAGGAAAATTTGACAGCCATAACAACATTTCCAGTCCATCTCAACTAACTTATCTTTATTCCTCAAAGGGCAGCTGGTAACACCTAAAAACCTATTAATAGGGTTTCCTTTCAAAAACTCTCTCTAATAAGAGGAAAGGGAACAATGGATGTTGTTAAAATAAAAGTATAATACTTTTTGTCAAATGCTACAATTATTTTCCTTTTCTGTATTTTAATGAAAATGTTATAAAGGATTTTAATCATGTGTTTGTCATCGTACCAAGCAGGCTAAGGTGGCTGTACAACAAATCCAAAACCTTGTTTTAAACTGTTTAATATTGAACAGTATCTAGGTTTTGTTAACACCCTTGAGTCTTTGAAACCATATATTCCATTCAAATTGGTACATCTGATCATCACAGCATATGCGATGGTATCCAAGGAATGAAAGTAGACTGGATTCAGTAACAAAACAAGAACCTCTGTCCACATGTATCTTGTCTCATGTTTACATTTATGAACACAAAACTTCTTTGTCAGAGGCTAACCCTATAACTGATTGAAGAATTAAAAGGAAACTCCAGGGGTATGTCTACACTAGCCCCCTAGTTCAAACTAGGGAGGCTAATGTAGGCATTTGAAATTGCAAATCAAGTCCAGGATTTAAAATATCAACTTTTTACTTGATCTGAGCACATTTGACCTGAAAGTCAGTCATTGGGGGACACAAAAAAAGAATCACATGATATGTGAGTGACCTTTTGAATCTGTCTTTAAGATGATATGTCACTATTAGGTTGTCTTGCCACATCAGTTTTCAATAAAATAAAATGACAAAAATATAGTATACCATATATTTGTTAATTGTCTTACCTAAACTAAAAGATAGCTCAGAATACAGTTGTAACATGTAATGAACATCGTGGGTGGCAAACAATAGTATCTGAACTACTTTTCTTTGCAATTGTTGGTCACTTCATAGTGTGGGGCAGACATGAAGAAAAGAAAGTATTGTTGCTTTTTGTGCAGTGTTTTCTTTGTAGTTCAGGAGGTTAGCCAGCATTCTAATTAGTGGATTTAGGGGGGAGAAGGTTATGGAAGAAGTCACCTTTGAGGATGAGTTTAATCTAGGAGGAAAAGCTTTATACTTAACATTACAACCTTTGTTGCATGCTGGTGGTGTGCCAAGGGACCTATTGTGGTCTTGTCTCAACAGCCTCTAATAATCAATAAGAAAGCTAGAAAAAAAAGCATCAAATAATGTGTAGCTGGCATAGGGCAAGTGCCTGGAATAAACATCTAGAAACTGATAGATAAAACACTACAAAGAATTTAATTTTGTCTTTGATATTTTATACATGAATGACAGTGTAATGTTTGTGATGAAAAGATTTTTATCCAAAAAGTCTGATAAAGTCCACCCACTAAATTTACCATGCTTGAGTATTCTAACAGAGCACCACAATGCCTCTTGAAGTACTTATCATAAAGTGTTTTCCCACAGTCATAAGAGGCAAATTTTAATTAACCTTTACAATAACCTTGCTTTGTAGTTAATTAAACTAGAACAAGCCATACTATCTAATTTTTGAGATTTAAAATTACAATAATGGAAATAGTGAAGATATTTGGACACTTTTTGGAGCTCTGGATGCCCTGTAATTTAATACTATATAGATTGTGTTTAAAATATATGGTTTTGAATGAAAAATTCGCCAAGACCCTTTTCATTGGATTCAAACAACTGTGACTTCTAAGTTCATTTTCTGGCCATTGCACTATTTCTGTGAGCATGTAACTCATAGGCTACGTCTATACTGTGCATTGTTGTGCAAGAAGATATGCAAATGAGGTACAGGGATGAATATCACCATGCCTCATTTGCATACCTAATGAGCTGCCATTTTTGCGGAAGGGGGCTTTGCGCAAGAAGGAGCTGTCTACACTGCTCCTTCTTGCACAAAACCCCCCCTTGTGTAGGAACCATTCTTCATGAAAATAAGCGGCAGAACGGCACCTACACAAGAGGGGGTTTTGTGCAAGAAGGAGCAGTGTAGACAGCTCCTTCTTGCACAAAACCCCCTTCCGCAAATATTACGGCTCATTAGGTATGCAAATGCAGCACGGCGATATTCATCCCCATGCCTCATTTGCATATCTTCTTGGGCAACAATGCACAGTATAGACGTAGCCATAAGGTATATGGACATTTTCTTTATTTACCCTGTCAAGGTTGTTCCCCACTCTGAGCACAGAAGGTGGAGGCCTGCAAGTGTCCTTAAAAATACCTTGTCTCCATAGGCTTCTGCTTCATGCTCCCCAAGGTCACATATTCCTTGGCCATGGAGATAGGCTGCTACCACAAAGTGAAAAACCCCTTTCTTCTTGAATCCAGGAAGAAGCACTTGGAAATTCTTCCAGAGGGGTACCTGCAAGCTCTTTTACTACAAGACAGCTTGTGGGGGGGAGGGAGAAGGAAAAGAAAAAAACAAACAAACTGCAATCTCTGATAGTGGACCTCTCAGTCTTAGGGATGCATACACAGACCTCCTATTAACTTCCAGGACACAAGAATCAAATCATTGCCTTATAAAAGGTGATTTCATTAAACAAAACAAAAAGATATACTTGATAAAGCATACTTGTTTGCTAGATGTTTTAAAGCAACTGAGAAAAGAACAATTTTAAAACAAAGAGAAAATTCCATCCCTGGAATACAGCTTAAAGTACAGTGTATGGGGGTGGGGAGGTGAACTTAGCCCAGAAAAGTTTAACCAAACAACAAAACAAAGAAACTAGCCTGACCATGTCTAAATAGACATTTCCCTATCTACTTACAATCTGTGCTTCAGGGTCCAGTCCATTTTTATGCCCAGTATCCTTTGTAGGCATGGTATTTCTGCCTGGTTCAATTCATGTTGCTCCCCCAATACCTGGCTTAAAATTCACACAAAGAGGAACAGCAGGCAGGTATATTTTCCAATTCAGATCTCAACCCCTTCACCCATTGGCTCTTCTGGCTCCCTGCCAACACCTCCTAGCTACCTGAGTTTAACCCTTTGGTTACTGAATGCTGGGATGTTCAGAAAAAGCCAACACTCTTCCTGTCCATCACATATCCATTTAGTGCTTGCCAAGTTTAAAAATAATTTTACCAAAGTCAGGATATACAACTCCTAATTTGTAGGTGTCTTGAAAAAAAAAATCACTGGAGCCACAGATCCTGAGATATGTACCTTGGCTCCATAGAAGAATTGGGGAGAGATAGATACGTAAAAATGGGATCCATAAAATCCTGCACTAAGTAGGGAGCTGTGTACAGTAGACAAAGCAAGTTGCCAGTGAGAGGGGTAGGTCCTAAGCCTTGCTCCTCTGAGTTCAGCACCTGTCTTTGCTTGCAATCCACAGCCCTCTCCTGAAGTGAGGTACCAAAGCAATTTCTTGCAGGAATGACAGTATCACCTGCCTAACGCCACAAAAAAATGTCTTAGGAGGGGAGCTGTCCCTTATAACTCTAGCTTAGAATTTAGGGAGCTCACCATGTATATGGGAGACCCTGTTCAAAATCCATCTCTTCATCAGGTAAAGAGAGGAATTAAATGGGGATCTCCCACCACTTAGGTGACTTCTCTAATAAGTGGGATAAAGGTTATAAAGGACACTTCCTCTCATTACTTTGTGTGGAGTTCATAGGTGCTGGGGGTGCTGCAAGATGTGATTAACTGCAAAAACTCAACTTGTTTCAGGTGAAAATAGTTTAAATAACCACTCATTCAGGGCCTAATACAAAGCCCACTGATAATTGTTAACTTTGATGTGCTTTGGGACAGGCCCCTAATCAAGGAGCAGAAACAAATATCACAGAGATGGGAGTCCAATCGGACCAGAAGGGCAATGCACACCCAAATGTCCTTAATGGCAGTGAGAGATGGGGAGAGAACCTCTGGCGTGCAGGCCACATAGTTCATCAGGGTAAGCTGCTGGCAGGTTGCCAGACAGTTTGTTTACCCGAAAATCCACAGGCATGGAGCCTCACAGCTCCCAGTGACCACAGTTCACCATTCTCAGCCACTGGGAGCTGCAAGCAGCTGTGCTTGAAGACACTCAGGTGAATAAACCATCTGGCAACCTGCCAAACAGCTAACTCTGATGAACTACATGAAGTTCACCACTCCTGCTCTAATCATTGTGCAGCTGGGACAAGTGACACAGTTCATGATTCTAAAGAATGGTAGGAGTGAGAATAGCAAAATAAAGACCATGGATTTTCAAGAAGGCAAAGTCAGGAAGAACCATTCAAGACACTTGGCATTTTTTTCAGAGTTGTTATTAAGGGCACAAGAAAAAAAACCTATTCCACTATGTAGAAAAGATAGGAAATATGGCAAAAGATCATCCTCAATTAACTAGGTTATCTTGCATTATCTGAAAATCAAAAAAGAGTCCTACAAAATGTGGAAACTATGTCAAATTACAAAGGGTGAATATAAACAAATAATAAAAGGCTGTAGGGACAAACTTAGAAATGCCAAGACGCAAAATGAGATCCAACTAGCTAGAGACATAAAAGATAACAAAAAAAAAATTCTACAAATACATTAGAAGCAAGAGAAAGACCAAGGATGGGATTGGCCCATTACTCAATGAAGGGAAAAAAGTTATAACAGAAAATGTGGAAATGGCAGAGGGGCTTAATAATTACAATACCAAATTATGCCTGTGAAGAAAGCCTCAGTTACAATATTTTTCAATGAAAGCAAATAAAGCATTCAAGAACTACCTCTGGGAAAAATGTGAAGACTGTGGAAATATCTATGTATATTTCTGTGCTCTTTGCTTTACAGTAGAATACAGATTAGCACTGTGGCACCAGCAGAAGTTTCTTTGTCTGGAAGTTTCTCTGCCAGTTTCGCAGCACTGACTAGATACATCCTGTGACTTTATGTTTTCCACTTAAGTGTCCGGCACTACTTGCTTTCAAAGATAAAATAGCAGATAAGTTAAACAGTAGGTTTGTTCTTGTTTAGTAATTCTTATGTTCTTAGGAATTACAGTACTGGAAATTCAAATAGAACTAAAACAGTGTACCATTTGCTAGAGATTTGAATTTCATTAAACAAGACTCTAAATGCTTGGCAGATTGATCATGTAGATTTACTCTTCATCTGGGAATATATGCATGTGTTAAACAATGCTATGAGAAAGTAATAGATATTAAAATTGTCTGAACACTGAAACCCAAAGATGAGAAGTCAGGAAAGATTTAAAGTATTATGGAGAGGGTAATAAGCATAAGCTCCAATAGCTGTGAGCTGATAAAAAGAAGCAAAATTGAAAACAATCCAGACAAATAGAAATACAGTCCAATGAAGGTTTTGAACTTCCGAATAGCAGTCACAACAAAGGAAAGCACGTTTGTTGGATATCTGAGTCGGAGAAAAACAAGTGAGAGCTTGAGGCTCTAGACACACAAATACAAAATAAGTGGATGAAAATACACAAATAAGCAGGAATAGGGATTCCTCCTTATACAGTCAGCTGGTGCTAACTGAGGAGTCATATTGTTCCTTTTAAGGAAGCAGCAGTATATGCTACATGTGTTTTCCTGCTATTTCTTCCCATGAGCTATCCTGCCCTGTGCTAGTAGGATGGCTCTTGGAATATTTTCACTGGACTCCCCCATAGCTTCTACAAGTAAAGGCACTATGTGTTATGGCTAAATGAGCAAGCTAAGGATATGTATACACTTAATAAATGCCATGGAGGCCCAGCTGCACAGCTGTAGTGACACTGTTGTAGTGCTTCAGTGTAAAGGCTACCAACACTGACAAAGGGATTCTCCCTGTTAGGGTAGGCAATCCACCTCTCTGAGTGGTGGTAGTTCAAGTGACAGAAGAATTCTTCCATTGATCTAGTGCAGTCAAGACTGGGGTGAGTTTAACCATGCCACTCACAACTCTGAGCCACATACTTAAGCCAACATTCTAGTGGAGACCAAGCCTAAGTCTTCACCTTGTTCCTGATAGGTCATAACAGAACCTGACAAAATTGCTGGGAGATCATTCCCAGTGCTAGTAGATAGACTTATACTAGCTCCAGTTAAGCTAACATGCTTAAAAATAGCAGTGAGGCAGTATGAGTGGCAGTGTGGGCTAGCTGCTAACATACATACCTCAGGTTTGGGGCAGGATTGCACTTAGGCAACTAGTCCTAGCCACTGTCCATACGACTGCAACAGTAGTTTGAGCACAAGTAGTGTATGTTTCTCTACTTGGGTTGGGAAGAGCCTCACAAATGCTGCACAGACATATCCTGAATTAGCATAAAAGCTCAACCCTTTTGTCCCATATCTTGCTTTAAACACAGGTTCACAATTAGCTTAAAGCTGAAAAAGATTCCCTGACTCATTACAGACTTGAATGGAACTAGTCACCTACCAGTAAAACTCTGTAGTAATTACTCTGAATATTAAACAGGATTATACCACCTGAGCCCTTAGTCACAAATATTATGGAAATATTTAAAGACTGCCACCCTCATACACGAGACAGCTGAGGGATTCTCTGCCCTTCCCCCTACACATTAATTGGAAAATTCCCTCTTTTTTTAAAAAAGAACATTTTTGGGGAAAAAAAATCTTTCAAGTTTTCAAACAGTTTATATTGAAAAGTTTTGTTTTCAATGTCTTTGTCCGTGTGTTTGAAGACTCATTTTCAATAGTAGTATTGTTTTCATTTTGAACTTTCTTCAAATCCCACCTTGCGATGAAAAAGCGCAAGCTAAAGGAAGATGAGGAAAATAAAGAAAACACCAGTTTAATCTTTTTTTCCCTTTTTTTCTGAGGTCCCAAACCTCACATATGTTGTATCTTACTTTCTAAATGGGATCATTCTCTACAGAGTTATGAGCCAAACTACAATTAAAGACATGCCATCACAGACCATGGGTACAGGGTGAAAGAGAATCATAGCTCAAATAGAAAAGCACATAGATCAAAATCTACTGTGCTTGGTCAGTTGTGCAAAGAGATGTTCATTGAACCCTTAACTGTACATCTACACTGCAAAGAAAACCTTGCGGAGCAGTCTCAGTGTCTGGGTCATTTGACACAGGCTCATAGGGCTCAGGCTAGGGGGCTAAAATTAGCAATATAAACATTCCAGCTTGAACTGGAGTGTGAGCTCTGAAACCCAGTAGACAATCCTCTCCTCAGGGTGTAGTTTCAAATGCTGGGCCTCTGAATAACTGGAAGATTCACATGCAAACAATTTGAATGATCATTCTTGTCTGGGCAGTTGTTCATGGTAGTCTTGTCACTTTTGCAACCCTTCCCAGGGCTCAAAATAGTACATAAACTTTGCATTTAATACAATGGAGATACTTAAACTTAATTCAGTAAGGTTTCTCAAGTTTATTGCCATCTCTGTCACAACAAACGTTAATTGTAATATGTTACAAGTCAGTAGCTCTCAAAGGGCCATAACTTGCAGTCCATACACAAGATTTATTTTTATTTTCTTTGTTTAAATGAGAGTTTTACCTAGGTGCTTAATATATTGCTCTATTGCCACAAAAACTTATGTGCTGAACATCTTCCTGGCAGATGCACCAGGGATTGGACTGAGACTCTCCAGAGCTAAAAATGTGAGAAGATTCAGCTTGAACTAAGAGCCAATGTTCTACTGGTGGAAGATGGAACAGCTCACGGCCTCTGTGGAACAGCATATAGGGGGGACATGTAATATCTATGGAGCAGTCCTCTTACTTTTACTACTATGAGCAGTCCCAGTGAGTCCCCCCAGCCATAAAGAGTGCTCATTCATTGACAAACAATGTGATTTTTGTGAAGAAAAATATTGATGAGCCATGAAACCAAATGTCCTCTATCCAACTAACTGATAAACACTACAGTCTGATTCCCTATGTATTATTTCCATATAATGTGTAAGAAACTAGAAGTTATCAATGGAACACTTAGGAATTGGAATTTGATAACTCGCTAATACCAATCTCATGTATTAATTAACATTTTGTATACAAAAATAAAAGATAACTCTGAAGAATTCCGTTCTTTGCAACAGTATGTTTCCAGAGCATAAAAACACATTGCATAGTGTTATTGATGTTACATTCCAGCTCTTATTTTGGACTTTTGGTGGCAGTGTAGAGTTAAAATTCTCTTAGATGCCATCTTGGACACAGTCGCCATTTTGAGAGCCCAACAACAATAGGGACTCCATTTTGGCCACCCTTCTTCTCCCTCCTTTTCCTGCCCTTTCTGTGTTTTGGCAGGAAATCCTGCAGACACATGACCATAGTCTGCCTGGTAACAGCAGGATACTTAAAGGCTGCCTCTGGCTCTGCCCGGGGCTGCCCATCTGAGTGGCAGAGTGCAGGGTCATTCAGACAGGTACACCAGGGTCCATGCTTGTTAGGTTTGGGGTTGTGGGAGGCACACTCGCACGTGAGGAGTGACA
The DNA here is from genome assembly GCA_032595735.1 of Pelochelys cantorii. Classification (NCBI taxonomy): domain Eukaryota; kingdom Metazoa; phylum Chordata; order Testudines; family Trionychidae; genus Pelochelys; species Pelochelys cantorii. Next base: position 94,257,218 of record CM064326.1, read on the forward strand.
TCCACCGTCACTCCTTCCTGATCAGGACATACTTGCACCCACGACGGCACAGGGAGAAGGGGCTTATTGGGTGTTAGGCCGAACGGATCCAGCCAGAGCAGGATTCTCCTGTTCAATACTGCTGCAGTTCTAGACGAGTGAGACCAAGTCTGAAATCCGGTGCCAGGCATTGCTGTGAGGTCCTCAAGCTCCGAGAGATGGTAATATCCCCACGACCCTCCTCTGGTCACCTGGGTCCTTACTCTGTGCTTACCTGAGTCGCAGTCAAGCTTGCTTATTTTATTTCTGTTGTGGGGTCCTTTATCACTCCTGTTTATTCGTACCTTGTTTACTGTTAACTAAATCCTTATTAGTTCACCTTATCCATCTGTCTTAGTCCTTGGGGAAGGCCTAATAACTCCCAACAACAGATGTGGGTTTGGGGACGGGCCTGAAAACCAGCTTAGTTTAAAATCATTAGTTAGTTTCCTGGCTAACAGTTAGTTTCCTGGCTAACAGTTTGGTGACCGCAGCAGGACCCCATTGCTAGTTATTAGGGGTATCACCTTTCCCCCCCATTGTTTTATTTTATTTGCTGACTGCGATTGCAACCCTTTGGTTGCGTGGTTGGTGCCTGTGCTGTAGCACATGCAGCTCGGGAATCGGTGGGCAGGCCACAAGGCCTGACAACAGTGGTGTCTGTTGCCGTGCCCCACAGGGATACCAAGAGCTGTTGGGGCAATACTGCCAGACACAGCACTTGTGGTTTGGTTACCGGGAGCTGCGTTGGGAGCAGCTCTCATGGTCTGGAGTAAAAGGATAAGGGGACGCTCGGCCAGAGCGGCTGAGTGCACCTGCTGCTGCCTAGTATGAGTGACACCCGGAACAGACATTGGTCGGGGCACCTGGGCCTAGTCGGACAGGGACTGAGTTGACAAGGTGAGCAGCAGGTCAAGGCCACCCTGACTACCTCCACAGGTTGGGCCTGGCACTGCGAACCAGTATCTGAACGATCTGAATGGAGGCAGCGGAGCAGAGCGGGGGTCAGCCTTACTCCGTAGGACCAGGGATCCCTCATCCTGTGTCAGCGACATATCCTTCAGCTACCGAGCGAGTTGTATAGCTCCTGACGCACTGCGGCAAGGCTCCCGGTGTGGATTTGGGCTGTCAAGACCTGGCAGTCGAGGAGAAGGCTAGGGGAGTGAGAACAACTCTCACTGCCACCATGAGTGTACGAGCCTATGGAAGGAGCGCCTGGACCCAGACGAATAATAAAAACTCCCTTGTTGCGGAGTTATTAACAGTGGTTTGTAACCTATCCTTTAAATCCACTTTGGTACCAAATGACTGGAAGATGGCCAATATAACACCAATATTTAAAAAAGGCTCTAGAGGAGATCCTGGCAATTATAGACCGATAAGTTTAACATCAGTACCAGACAAATTAGTAGAAACACTAGTAAAGAGTAAAATTGCAAGGCACATAGAAGAGCACGAATTGTTGGGCAAAAGTCAGCATGGTTTCTGCAGAGGGAAGTCGTGTCTAACTAATCTGTTAGAATTCTTTGAAGGGGTTAATAAACATGCGGACAAGGGGCACCCAGTGGATATAATATACCTAGATTTCCAGAAAGCCTTTGACACGGTCCCACACCAAAGGCTTTTACGTAAATTAGGTGGTCATGGGATAGGAGGAAAGGTCCTTTCATGGATCAAGAATTGGTTAAAAGACAGAAAACAAAGGGTGGGAATAAATGGTAAATTTTCACAATGGAGGAGGGTAACTAGTGGTGTTCCCCAGGGGTCAGTACTGGGACCAATCCTGTTCAACTTGTTCATCAATGATCTAGAAAATGAGGTAAGCAGTGAGGTGGCCAAGTTTGCAGATGACACAAAGTTGTTCAGGACAGTCAAAAGCAAAAGGGATTGTGAAGAACTACAAAAAGATCTCAGCAAACTGAGTGATTGGGCAGCAAAATGGCAAATGAAATTTAATGTGGGTAAGTGTAAGGTAATGCATGTTGGAAAAAATAACCCAAATTACACGTACTACATGATGGGGTCAAATTTAGCTACGACAGATCAGGAAAGGGATCTTGGAGTTATAGTGGATAGTTCTATGAAGACATCCACGCAGTGTGCAGCGGCAGTTAGTAAGGCAAATAGGATGTTAGGAATTATTAAAAAAGGGATAGATAATAAGACAAAAGATATCATACTTCCCCTGTATAAAACTATGGTACGCCCACATCTCGAGTACTGCGTGCAGATGTGGTCTCCTCACCTCAAAAAAGATATATTGGCATTAGAAAAGGTTCAGAAAAGGGCGACTAAGATGATTAGGGGCTTGGAAAGGGTCCCATATGGGGAGAGGCTAGAGAGACTGGGACTTTTCAGTTTGGAAAAAAGGCGATTGAGGGGCGATATGATAGAGGTATATAAAATCATGAATGGTGTGGAGAAAGTGATTATAGAAAAATTATTTACCTTTTCCCATAATACAAGAACTAGGGGACACCAAATGAAATTGATGGGTAGTAGGTTCAAAACTAATAAAAGGAAATTTTTCTTCACACAGCGCACAGTCAACCTGTGGAACTCCTTGCCCGAGGAGGCTGTGAAGGCCAGGACTCTATTAGGGTTTAAAAAAGAGCTTGATAAATTTTTGCAGGTTAGGTCCATAAATGGCTATTAGCCAGGGATAAAGTATGGTGCCCTAGCCTTCATAACAAGGGCAGGAGATGGATGGCAGGAGATAAATCACTTGATCATTGTCTTCTGTTCTCCTTCTCTGGGGCACCTGGCATTGGCCACCGTCGGCAGATGGGATGCTGGGCTCGATGGACCTTTGGTCTGACCCAGTATGGCCATTCTTATGTTCTTATGTTCTTATGCATTTCTTTGGAAAGGGAAAGAACCCATGGGCTGATGAGTTGTTTCAGGGTATGGAGGGCCTGGTGACCCAGAATAATACCCTAACATCCCAGGTTGGGAGACTTGAAATAAAAGTTCAGGACTTGAAAAAGGTGCTGGGAAAAAGGGAGAAAGAGCTGCTCTCTGTACAGACCCATCAGGGTGAGTTGCAAGCAGCTATCGGGGAACTTCTGAGGGAGCTGCGCTCATGCCAAAGACAACCAGTCGAGCACAGCAACTGCCTCAAAGAAAAACAGAAGCTTTATGATAAGCTGCGGTGGATGAGAGGAATGGTGAGAGCCCTGAAAAAGTCTCCTGTCAGTAGGGCGGATGTTAGTGCAAGCGCAGACAGCAGCCCGGTCCTCTCTGAGGAGGAATTCGGCTGTGCCTCCCTGTGGGAGACTGTCTTCCCTCAGATTCCGTCTGCTCCCCCTCTGGAGGCTGGCGAGGAGGGGTGAAAGCTAAAGCTGCCCACGGCCCCTATTACTACCACTGTGGTGAATTATGGGTTGGGGTCAGCTAGGCTCCCCGAGACTCGCCAGGAGTTAAAACCCTACACTCCAGAACAAGCATGGGTGGTTGGGAAAACACTGGGTCCCCTCAACAGAGAGACTGCGTAGACTGGCTGTCTCAGCTATGTGCCTTACCGGGGATTTTAAAGGAGGACGCTGCGGTCTTAATCTGAGAATGCATGTCTGGGAAGGATTTGGGGGCACTCCTTTGTCAGGTGCAGGTGGGACACATTGAGTCTTGCCTGCATCTGTATGAGAGTGTCCTGAAGTTCTTTCTCCCCAACCAAAATTTGATTGGGAAATATTATTCAGAGCGTCAATGTCCGGGGGAGCAACCTGAACACTACCTGAACTGAAAGAAGCTTCTGATCTGCCTGGCAGGGGCGCTCTCTTGTGACACCCCAGAGTTTTTAGAAGCAGTTCTGCAATCAATCCTGGAGCCATCTCCTTAAAAGACCTAGAGGATTGGCTCTGGGTGGCCTATGAACTACAGCGGGAGGCCTTTCCATCGGCCTTTCCATTGTGACCGAGACGGGTCTGCGTGAATATACCCGGAAGCAGCTGTCAAGAGGTCAGGGCATCACGCACAACAGCCCCGGAGCTGGGGCGTGAGCAAACCCGGAAGCAGCCAGCAAGCAGCCAGTCCAGTGTTGTCAACAGATCCAGGAGTCCACAACCTTTCAAGGGCCCGTGACCTACCAGAAGCCCACACCTTTCACTGAGGATGATGGGATCGGCTAGCAGCAATCTGGCTAAAGAGAAAGCCAGACAGTTTAGAAACCGCATCTGGAAGCAGCTGCACTGATTTGAGAAGCAAGAAGACATCAATGGCCTGACAACAGAGAAGCTGTTGCAACGACTAGAAAGGAGGAAGAAAGAACAGCCTGCAGCAGCATCCATCCCATCGTCACCTGATTTGCTGTGACAGGGCCAGACATCCCCTCAGCCCCAGCGGAAGGCGCCCATCTAGCTGGATGCCTGGGGTAGGCCCACAATATCGGCCACCATTGAGGGAACGTTTGGATGGACTAGCCAGCAATTGCTGGTGGACACTGGCACCTCGGTCTCTCTCTCCGGCCCAGAGGGAGACCCAGCCATCAGTAACATCCCTGTCAGAGACAATAAGGCGCTGGAGGGGTACACAGGAGGCAATGAATTTGTATCCTTCACTGTTCCAGTTACCTGCAAGATACAGGACTTTGTGACCAAGTTATCCTTTGGTCTCCGATCATTGGGAGGCCAAGGCATTTTGGGCATTGATGCCCTAAGGAAACTGTGCATTATAGTGGACTTGCCTAACAATCGACTCCTCCAAGCTACCAAAGAGGATCATTATGGGATAATCGCCGTGTCCCATCGAGTGGCAGCACTGAAGGCTCCGGAAGATCTTGAGATGCCTCCGTGGGATGATGATGTAGCAGTAGTAGCCAAAAGGCATTTGGGGGTGTTTGCAATTAACAAGCTTCAGTGAGGTAAGATCGATGCTGAGGTCTGGGTGGATGGCCTGGATCCGAAGTCCCTGAAGCAGTATAGGTATCCAGCTGCAGCAGCTGAGGACTAAAAACCCACCATCACTGCCCTCCTGCAGCAGGTGGTACTAATAGAGACTGAAAGTCCTTGCAGCTCCCCAAATTGGCCAGTACTTAAAGCTGACCAGAAGACTTGGCGCCTGATGATTGATTATAGGGAGCTCAACCGAGTGATACCCAGGTTGGCTCCCATGGTGGCTACATACAACGAGATTATGGCAGCCATTTCCTCAGGTGCCAAGAGCTTCTCAGTGCTGGACCTATTGAATGCCTTTTTCAGCATTCCGCTGCATCCCTCAGTGATGCACAAGTTTGTGTTCACATTTGAAGGGAGTCAGCTCACTTTTACCAGGGTTCCCCAGGGCTTCCACAATGCCCCCTCCATCTGCCACCGCCATGTCTTTGTGGTGTGGAAGTCTTTGAGGAGCCGGGAAAGCATTCTGAGCTATATGGACAACATACTGATTGCCACATCCAACAGAAATAAGAACATAGACGTCTTGGAGGAGGTCCTTGAGAAACTTGAGAACAGTGGGTTTTTGATAAATCCAGCAAAGGCCCAACTAGTCAAGGACACGGCGACGTACCTGGGAGTCCGACTGAGCCCAGAGGGGAGGAGGCCAGATCAACAGTGAGTGGAACGGATATGCAAACTGCTAGTCCCTCAGGATGTGTCAGCTCTCTGTTCCTTCCTGGGTCTCACAGGTTTTTCCAGGGAATTCATAGACAAGTATGAAAAGGTGAGACCACTATACCAGTTGCTTAGGAAAGGGCAAGAGTGGCAATGGAAGGAAGATCACCAGCAAGCCTTTTGTGAGCTAAAGTAGGCGTTAGCAGCAGCACCTACATTAGCTTATCCTAAGCCCGATTACCCCTTTTATCTGCAGCTAGGAACCTCCGACTATGGAATCAGTGCAGTTCTTTTACAAAATCAAGGAACTGGGCTGCAACCTGTGGTGTACGGTTCCAGGGTGATCAGTGAGGTTGAGAGACAGTTCAGCACATGTGAACGGGAGGCGTTCACCCTAGTCTGGGCACTTGACCATTGGGAGTACCTGGTAGGAATGTCCCCTGTGATCCTTCGGACATCCCATATGCCTGTTAGGTACGTCCTCTCTGGCTGGGTGAATGAGGATCGAGTATCCTCCCCTAGATTGGCTAGCTGGACTCTCAGCTTCCTTAACCGAGACATCATGGGACAAAAATCACCGCAGCTGGGTGTTCTGCACTCCTAATGGAGGGCAAGGAACATGAATGTCCACTCCCAACTCCAGGTGTGGTCTTGGCATCACCTTTCCAGCTGGAACCGAGCTTTGCTAGACCAAGGAATGTGGCTTGGTCATTTGGGCAGTGGACGTCAGGTGCTATTACCAGGAGGCTCACCCCAGAACAGGGTATGCTGCATTCCAGCCTTCCACTCTGTGAGTGTTCCAAGGGACAGTGAGACCCCATTTGGCACAGGCCACTGAGTTGGTAGCAATAGTAGCTGTCCTGCATAAGGAGTACAAATGGAAGCACATCTGCATTTGCTCTGACTCAGAATGGGTAGTGAGAGCACTTACCTCCTGGATGCCAGTCTGGAAGCAGCGGAACATGAGATCAGCCAATGGGAAACCTATTAAGGATGCTGCATACCTACACCACGCCTAGGAATTGGCCTCCAATCGCGAGGGGGAGACCTTCCTGTGTAAGGTGAAGGCCCATCGGAAAGATTCCGCCGAGGCTTCCAGACTGAATGACTGGGCAGACATATTAGTAAAAGAGCAGCACTTTTGGGAGAAGAGTTCTTGTGGACTCTGACCCCATCACTCCCGATGATGAGCGTCCGACCTGCTCTTGATCTAGAAGCTCAGGTAGACATCAAGGAGCTGCAGAGAAAGGATTCAAGTACACAGGGCTTACAGGAAAGAAAGGAATGCAAGGGCTATGAAGTTTTTAAGGACAAAAATGGTTTGATTCTGTCCTTAAAGAAAAATTTGGAAGAGGTTCTTCCAGTCCTGGTACTTCCATAGTGCCTCCAAAAGGAGATGGTGACCCTGGCTCACCAACAAGGTCACTTTGGGATGGAAAAGATTACAGACAGAGTCCTCCGGGTGGCTTGGTGGCCAGAACTAACAAAAGACATAACCCTGCATATCCATTCCTGTTTAAGTTGTGCGGAAAACAACACAGACAGCCATGTTGTAAAAGGCCCATTACGCCACCATCTTGCACAAGGACCTTGGTGCCGATTGCAAATCGACTATATTGGTCCCCTTCCTAACACAGGTAGAGGCAAAAAGTTCTGTCTAGTTGTGTTTGATGCTTTTACGAAATGGGTGAAGGCATACCCCACTCACAATTGTAATGCTGTCACTACCGCCAGAGTTCTTTTGAATGAGACCTTCACCAGGTTCGGTCTCCCTGAGGTTATTGACTCAGATCAGGGACCGCATTTTGTGGGGGAGGTAACCAAGACCTTCTGCCAGGCCCTTGGAATTAGTCAGAGATTCCACGTGGCTGGTCATCCTCAGAGCTCCAGTCTTGTTGAGAGAACAAACCAGACTCTTAAGACTGCTGTGAGGAAGATCATATGTCACCAAGGCAAGGATTGGGACCTCAAACTCCCCCTGGTCCTAATGGCGGTCAGATCAACTGTGGCGAGTCATGGCTTCATTCCCCATGAGGTCATGACTGGCAGAGCCATGAGAATACCTGAGCTCTGTTGCGTGGCAGACCAACCCCCTGATGAATACCAGCCTCGACTCACAATAGACAGATACATGGAAAAGGTCTTATCTGATACTAGTGCCATTCAGTACCAAGTGGCCGTGCAGTTAAAATCAAACACACAAGGGATGGATAAGAGGTTGGATCACGTAAAGGTGATCAAGTGGGAGGTTGGGGACCAAGTGCTATCTAAATATACTCGGACCAAGGCCATGCACTTAGCCCGCAGTGGATAGGACCTGTCCACATAGTTAACAAGGCTAGCCCTTGCATCTATCAATTGGAGATACCTCTTAAGAAAGGGAAAAAGAATCTTAAATGGTTCCGTAAAGGTCTGGAAGGGCAGTGGCAACTCAGATCATTAACCTGTGTCTTTCTTGTGTTTGTGCTGTAGGAGCACCATCAGCATCATCTCCTCAATCGGCACCTTTTGATTAAGATTGCTTTATTTGTAAATAGTTATGTATGTTCCTGTGTAGGAATCTTTGTTAATAGTGGGGATCACTTTTTCTGTACTATGGAAGGGATAAAGGGTATAGCATACCCTTCGCAGTTTAGACCTGAAGACCCTGTCATTACTCGTCCTGTGTCTATATTTGCCTACCAGTCTGCTGGCTACTGTATATTACAGTGGACAGAGGAGCTGGGTAGAAAGACCAATTCAATATTAGCCAAGAAACAAGAACGTTGGGATAGAGGCCTCCTGCACTGGGGCGGAGTTTCCAAGAAATATATGAGCTTTAATTGGGAACTCCTGGAAGACTCAAGGATTACTCATTGCATGGGTGGGCATGTAACAGAGAGTCCTTTACAGTGTGCCTGTATTTCATCCAATCTGGCGCAGAGTCAAGGAGGGGCCTTTTAACATCACTGTGTTTTCCAATGGTCAGTTTCATTCTGCAGATCAGACAATGTGACTGTATACCCCTTATCGCCAGTATTTTGTAAATCTAAGTTGTACGATGGGTGGTCCTCAGCATTGTGATATAACAAGAACTGTAACTAGTTTGTGTCCCATGTCTATAGTTCCCAACTCCCTTAATAAGTCAAGTTGTAAAAGGCAGTTGGAAATTATGTTATCAGGCAATGACTCTGGGATTTGGTCACTGTTAGGAGTCTTTGGTGCCAAATTCCACATTCATGTCCAGGTCATGCCTAAGCCTTATGTTAATAATATCGGCCCAGTTGTTGTAAAGAGGGATTTGAAGCGAATGATGATAACGCACCCCCGTTATGCCTTAAGAAAGGTAACTGTAGACATGCAAGTCTCTATTAAGACCCTATGACCTGCATGTGTACCTTTTCTTAAACCCCTGTGTGACAGATGGGATGCATGGATCAATGGTGTAGTACAAAAACCCGTAAGTGCCAAATGGGATGTGACAGCAAGGATACTAGGAGGGGTGGGCACTGGCCTAGGACTCATGAATACTCCTAGTGCAGGCACTCTGGCTTAGTACATCAGTAGTATAGGTCATGAATTGGTCACCCTTGACCAACCACTAACTGACTCCTTAAATAAAATCGTGGAGTTCAATTATGATGCAATATCCACCCTTCAATCATGGTACCAAAATCAAGAATTAGATTTGCAGAGGATCATTAATGCTATGGACACTCTGCAACATAATGCATCATGGGCTCTTGGATGTCTCTAAGCCCAGCTGTGGCTACAAACCATTGTCCAAAGCATTTTAAGGACAGGATTCCAGGGAAGTCTCCCCATAGAAATAAGAAATCTAATGATGAACAGTGTGACCTCACTTGAGAAAGACCACCATTACTTAGGGAACATGCTGAATTTTGACTACAACCCTGATTCACACGTAGTGAGCTACAACCCTGATTCACAGGGCTCATCTGAGGGCTCATCTGTGAGCTCATCTGCTTATCTGCAGTGTGTTTGAAACTGCTTACAGTCAAACACTCTGTCAACTCACAGGTCCATGGTCAAACAGGATTATGGATTCGCTTCAACACAAAGTTGATTAGGGATAGTTGATTTTATTAATCTCACTAAGTCACTACTATTACAGGGTTAATACTGCCAAATGGTTACACAGCTATTGAAAAGTGACATATCAATAAGCACAGGCAGAGCAATCATAAAAGAGTAACAGGCACTTAGAAATGTTTACGCCCCTTCAATCTGTAGGGAGTCCTGTTCCTGTCACCTTACAGCAGGCTACAGTGGAAGTGGCTCCAGCTGGGGGAATCCACGGCACCCTCCGAGGTCTAGGTCCCTGGTGAAACTCATCAGGCATGGGACTCCCTACACTAGTTATACTACAATTGTTTACCAGGTGTGCGCATACTGACTCAATGCCATTCGTACCACTCTTATGATCTGAGACTGAGGTCAAACTTGTTCACCACTTCTTAGTTTCCCAGCTTAAGTGCATGGGTTAAAGCTGATAAGGGCCATCTGCTATTTGTGCTTGCAGGCTATGTACTCCAAGGATGGAAACTTCCATCCCAGGCCTGCTAAGCTGCAGGAACCACATATGACTTTTTATGTGACACACACTTAAGCATGTTACCCCTTAAGCTATGTCTACACTACCAAGTTATTTCAAAATAATAACTTAAAATAACTATTTCAAAATAAGCATATTCCTCTTCACAAACAGGAGTTATTATTTCAAAATAGCCAGCCCATTATTTCAAAATAACAGGCTTGGTAGTGTGGACACTTACCTTGTTTTTCGAAATAACTCCCCAGTGGAGACATGCCCTAAAAGTACAGCCATACCAAAGATTTTAGTCTAGTGTGTGAAGTTATAATCATATTTGTGGTATAAACTAGAACCATGTATTAATTATAGTATATCCAGTCCACCATATATGATTTTACTTGTAGTGTAAGGTGGCAGGAGATAAAGAGATTTGGGAAAGAAATCCCTGTGGAGGAGAAAAAAGGAATAAAATTCCAGTGATTGGAAATCTGCCCATATTCTTCATGGCAACTACACAGAGCATTTAGGGCAGGAGACACAGTACCACTTTAGGCACATATGTCTATCATTTAGGTGCCAAAAGCATACACAAAAACACTACTTATAAGGGTATGTCTACACTACAGAGAAAGATCAAAGCAGCCACTGTTGATCTTCCAGGGTTCAAATTAGCCGGTCTAGTGAAGACATGCTAATTTGAACTGAGAGGGACGCTCCAGTCAGTGCTGATAGTCTTGCTTCCATCAGGAGTAAGGGAAATCACTTCCTGTAGTGTGGACAGCACCAAAAGTCCAGTTAACATACTTCGACTTCAGCTATGCAATTAACGTAGCTCAAGTTGTGTATCTTAATTCAACCTTATCCCATAGTGTAGAAATACCCCCAGAGACCACCTAACCTTTTAGATGCCAAGTAGCTTAGCACCAAAATTTCTGCTATTAAAGTTCCCCAAAAAGATAAAATGTTTTGGATCTGTACGCAGCTTCCTAAATGCTGTAACATAATCAGCTTTTATGTGCCTTGGGAACTTTAATGGCAGAAATTTAGGTGCTAAGCTAAGAGGCATCTAGAGGATTACATGGCCTCTTACTAGCAGGTTTGTGTGTACTATTGGCACCTAACTGTTCAATGCACATTCCTAAAGTGGTAAAGCAGCTTGATGCCTAACTCATAGCTAAAACCCAGCAGGACTCACAAACTAGATCCCCATGGCAATCTGACCTGCAGGGCTTGATCTGGAAGGCATGCTCTGAGCACACCTAAATCTGCCAGAGGGGCAGTAGTGGTGCTCCCTCTCCATTAGTCAGAGGGCCAGGAAGGTGGTGTGAATTCTTCTACAACCCAGTAGTGAGGCCACTGGGAGACTGCAGTCTGTTACCAAATTTTACTGGAGAGCACCCCAGGGTCACACTTGTATAGGTTTATTAAACACCACAATAGAGTTAAACAAAAGGGGATTGAGCTGTCACTCACATACACACAGTCATACCTTCAGGCACTCATATACCTACACAGGTAAAGGGTTGCAGAGAGACAGCAGAGGAAGTCAAGGTATAGTGGGTGTGGTGTGTCTGCCTGCTGTCATGGATCCCAGCTGGCGAGCTGATCATAAAGAGAGTGTTGTCCAAATGCTCGCTTCTTTTTATTGGAACTGGCTGGCTCCTGTCATGTACACAGAGTCCTTCCATGTCTATCACCAAAAAGCATGCCCAGACCTCATTGCAAGTCCTCTGTTTGCTTAGGGCAGCGGTAGCTCCATGATTGGTTTATTTAGCCATCACCTAGATTCTGGCTCCACGTTTTTAGCCTTGCAGTTTTCTTTGCCCAGACACACATATCCCCCTGTTCACATTCTCTTATCACCTACATATCCTCTCCCTTACCACAGGATGGAACGTTGGACAGCTCAGAGGTTGGGGTTACAAAGTTGCAAAGCTCAACAATCACAAAGCTTACAGTAAGTTGCAGAACTTAAAAGGCGAAGTGGTTGAAAGTTACAAAGATTACAAAGTAGCAGAGCTCAAAAATCTTACAAGTTGCAGAATTTAAAAGGCAAAGCAGTTGAAAGTTACAAAAAAACAACTACAAAGCTTCAGAATTCAGCAATTACAAAGATGCCTTCCAAAGCACAGCAACTGACTGAAAACAATTTCTATCTTAATCAAATACAAATAATCAGTAATAAAATGGCTTAGGAGACAACTGTCTCCCCCAAAATAGTGTCCATGACAATGCAATTGGCAGCAGGTTTTGTCATTCTCTAAGTCGTGTGTTGGCAGGACCTTACATTTTAATGCATTTCCAGAATGCATTTACGTGGAAACAAAGTAGCTCCAATTTACAGGGTAATAACTCAGGCAGAGGCTTTACACACACAATCCTTTCCTCCTTTTCCTATTCCCCATGCTCCACTAAATATATAAGATTCACACACAGAGAAATAGCTTTAAGAGGAGAGAGAGTCCTGCACCAGAATACCCCATAATCAAATAGTTTAGATGCCCACCTCCAAGGAGAGTGCAGTACATTCACATCCCTTTTCCGTATTAGATTGATGGAGGTATTGAACACTGATCTTACACCATATGTAGTTTACTTACTACTGGGCCAAAAGTTACAAAAGAGGAAGCCTCATTATTTGTTCTTCAATTAAGACTGACCTTGTTTAGGTTCCTAACTCCAAGAGAGAGTTCATGGCTGTGAATCCCAAGTGTTCAGAGGATCCGCTCTTCTGGGTGTAGGCACCTAAATCCCTTTGAGGAACTAGTTTTAGGCCACTCTTCTCTCTTCAGCTTGTCTTATGCTATCTTAGACGGCTCCTGTGTGCTGGATTCTGTGAAATCCATTTTTTGATCCCTAGTTTTCTCCATGCATTGTATGGAATCTGGGCTCCTAACACGGGCTGTGCATTGCATTTAGTACTGCAATGTTGTGTTTTAAGGCCTAAACCCCTCATCTGAATTCTGGGCCTTTAATTTGTGTTAACACTTAAAACTTTGCTTTGCATGCTGTTGCTTTCACAAATTGGACAATAAATTGACAAAGTCTTAAAGCTATTTTGTGTTCTGTCGAGATGGTGGCCAGAATTTCTATTATTATTGAACATTACTGCAATTAAAAAGGAAAGGAATGTATATGCTCAATCAGGTGTTCAGAAATCTATTACTTTAACAATAACAGTCTACAATAAAATGCACAATTTTAATCTTATAAGTACTTGTGAGTCGCCTTTTACAATCCTGTTAAATCATCTTGCCATTTTTTTTTTCAGGTTCAACACAATACAAATTCTTCCTGAGCACAGCATCTTTGGAATCACGGCTTGAAACATGGCAGAAGAGCTGTTGTGGGTCACTGATCGGCAGCGAGTAACAGTGACTCTACTGTATAATTGACCAACACTGGGCTACGGAGAACAATTGGACTCCTAGGGTGTGTCTAGACTACATGGTTCTGTCAATGGAGCCATGTAGGTGAGGCAGGACGACAAAGGGAAATGAAGCGGCGAGGCTGAAACGAGGCTTACAGGATCTGCAGACAAAGGGTTCTGGGGTCGGCAGATCCCCATCTAGACTGCCACTCTGTGCTGACAAACAGCTGATCGGCACAGCGTGGCAGCCATTTTGATTTAAATGAAGCGGCGATTATTTAAATCGCCGCTTCATTTCCCTTTGTCGAGTAAACTAATCTACATGGCTCCATTGATGGAGCCATGTAGTCTAGACATACCCCTAGACCCTGCCCAGTGGTCTAGGGTATGTCTAGACCAGTAGGGCGGTCTATACAGGCGAACTAGGCTGTCGCCTAGGGCACCAAGATAAACGGCCATTGAGGGCTTTGGAGGCGGGGGCGCTGATCACACGCCGATCGTGCGTTTTGCCTAGAGCGCCAGTTGCCGGCAGCTCATCTAGGGCAGCTCCTGACCCTGCCCCCAGGCAGCAAATCCACATGGCACTCTTTTGAATGCATGCTATGACACATTTTAACTGGCTTTACATACACAACCATGTGCTACAATGTGAAATATATTATGTAACTCAACTTCTGACATGGGCATGATACCCTGTTTTACATGTACAATATTTTATACTTTTGTTAAGAGATAACATATTCATATATTTTTAAATAGAGGAAAGAAAATCACTTCCCTTCAGATTGGCACCCCTTGGTTATGTCTACACTGCAACACTATTTCGGGAACCGGAGTATGCTGAAATAGCTATCCCGTGTCTTCACAGCAAGCCCATTATTTCAGGCTCACTATTCTGATGTAACTGTAAACCTCATTCTACAAGGAGCAAGTGATATTTCAGAATAGCACATTATTTTGAAATTTGGCGCTGTGTAGATAGTACCAAATGGTTAAATAAGCTATTTCAAAATAGCATTGAAATAAGATATGCAATTTGCGTAACTCAAATTGCATATCTAATTTTGAGTGACAGTGCAGTGTAGACACACCCCTTAAAGCCTAGCACTCAAGGGACATGTATACACAGCAGGGCGAAAGCCAAAATAAGCTATGCAACTTCAGCTACATCAATTGCGTAGCTTAAGTCAAAATAGTGTATTTCGGCTTTTGGTGATGTCTACGCAGCAGGAAGTCCAAGGAAGAGCACTCTTCCTACAACTTCCCTTACTCCTCATAAAATGGAGGTTACAGGAGATGGAGTAAGAAGTCCTCCAACTCTCTATTATTTCGACATTATGTTGAAATAACTGCTTGTAGTGTAGACGTAGACTATGTTATTTTGGAATAATGATAGTTATTCTGAAATAACATTTCTGTGTAGATGTACCTTAGGTGACTGCCTAGTTCACCTGTAGAATCAGGCCAGCCCTGTTGTGGAGAACTACTTTTTCTGGAGGTTAAGAGAAAGCCTCTGCACTTCACTGACAATGAAATTGCAATTGTCCAGCCCTTGAATGTATAAATAAAGCCAAAATATACAGAGCTGCAATGCAATTCTGACAGTAGCATCTGGTCCTTACTATCACCTGTTCTTCATTACTTTCATTCTAAATATATTCTTGTCCCTGAAAAACAGTCTTCCTGTCACAGTCTGGCAGGATTTCTGTCACAGTCTGGTCCTTACAAGAATGAAAGAACTGCTTCTGAAATGAAGTAGTAAGCAAGTTTCATGATGTACTGTCACCTTTTATAATATAGCTTCTGACTTTTCTTTCTCCTCTCTTCCTTAGAATAAATCTGTCCCCTCAGCAGTTCAAATTTTCTTTGTTACCAAATTATAATTAGCTTTTTATGTGCTTATAACTTCCTCATGACATAATTTTCTACTGTCTGTTCAGGTGCACTCTTTTATGTAAAACTCAGTGAAACCTCAGGAGTAGCAAAGACCAAGTTTAAACCCAGTAACATGAAAACAAAATAAGTTTTTGGAACCTGAGGATAACTAGATACACAATGTGAACAAGTGCTCAGGACTGGAGGGAAGAAGCAGTTATATACACTTGAACAATGGGCAACAGCTTGCAAGGAACTGAGCATCTTTACTTCCACAGGGGGGCTATAAGAGTTGAGGGTTTTCAACCCCTTTCTGAAGGCATGCAGCCCCAGGCAAGATCCAGCCATCCATTTTCAGAAAAGTACCTTAACCTTGAATGAATTAAGTGACCTGGAACTGGTAAAATATTTAAGGTGTTTATTTTAAAAAAGCATGGGTCTAAGTTTAATGGAACCATCTGTAATACTCCATAGTTAACTGTACATTAGATTTGCACTCAAATCAGAAACAAAATCATTGTATTTGATATTTTAATGATTGAATTTACAATCCAAATTTAAACACAATTGTTCTTCATGGGACAATTCTATTTCCCATGTAATTGTTTGTTAAAATATTTACTAAGTTTTGCAGAGGACATATTTTTAAATTGATTCAGTTTCCCCGGAGGAGCCAACTTTTTTGCCTCTCTTAACTAAAGAAAAATAATCAGCACACACTTCAAGCATCACACATGAATACATTCTCTTAATAGCTCAGGCATAGGGTGCTTATCAAATTTTACATACACACAAAAAACATTCTCCTTGCTTGCAATACCCAGTGAGCACTACCCAGGGATACAGAAAAACATGTCCAGAACTACTAGCTCTTCCAGTCTGTTTTTTTCAAAAGCTTCTTATACTATAAACCTCATTGACATCCTTCATCATTTATGATTCCCCCCAAGTTCCCTGCAATATGACACTTTTCAGAACAGTAGTGCCAGTCTGAGGAGCCTGCTGGAGTCCTCAGTAGGCTCACAAGAAGCTGAAAGATACCTCCCTAGATGAGTTCTATTCTTCAGGAATTTCACCTAAAAATCTTTTCTTAATTCTGCCTCCTCTCACCATATCCCAGCATGTATTAGCAACAGAAGGGCAGGAATTAAGAAGCTGAAGACTAAAAGGAGAGTTGCAGCCAAAGCTGACTAAGGAACAGTGCTAGAAGATTCATTCGGAGGCATAGCCTTCCTCTGTCAGACATCTTGTATTTCTCCAGAAGAGAGTCCTTTAGAATGGAATGTGGTTCACTGAAATGGAATTCCTTTCTGGAGGCTGAAAATATCCAAAAGAAGATAAGGAACATGAAAAGAATGGGAGGTATAAATTCTGGCTGAGAATTAGGGGTACCACACTTGCCCAGTCCCCTTGCCTATCCCAGTTCCCTGCCTGTCTACGTAGGTAAATACATGAACCTACCTATATATTATCTGAGCTTCTTACATTCTCACCTGGCCTCCTTTGTTATGTTTCACTACAGTTAAAGCTATAATTGCTCCTGCTGAAAGGTTGCAAGATCACACCATTAGGCTGTGTCTAGACTACATCCCTCTTTCAACAGAGGGATGTAAATTAGACACTTCGAAATTGCAAATGAAGTGGGGATTTAAATATCCCACACTTCATTTGCATAATCGTGTAATGGTGCTCTTTCGAAAAAGTACCATTTTGAAAGTAAAACCGCCATCTAGATGCAGTTCTGTCAAAAATGGCAGGCTTTTTCAAAAGATGCTGTACTCCTAAAAAAATGTCAAAAGAGGGATGTAGTCTAGACACAGCCTTAGAGTTCAGAATGATCACACATAAGAATCCAAAACAGACACAAAGCTGGCTCTAAAACAGTGAGCACAACTCATCCCAGTTCACCTCCAGGCTTTCTGTCTGATAATCTACTGAAGCAGGGCCCTGATCACACATATCTCAACAGAGCCTTTATCTACAAGCAGAAGCAGGAAACCACCAGTTTGTAAATTGTTTATATACAGGTTGAACCTCTCTAGTGTGATATGTTCGGGACTTGACCGGTATCAAACCAAAGAATTTGCTGAACCATTTTCTAATAGCATTCCCAACACTTCTGCTGCTGACTGGGCTCTTAGAAGACATTTAGAGGTAAATGAGTGCTAAATAACAGCATAGAACACTGAGGGTACGTCTACACTAGCCTCCTAGTTCGAACTAGGGAGGCTAATGCGGGCGACTGAAATTGCAAATGAAGCATGGGATTTAAATGTTCTGCACTTCATTAGCATGTTCCTGGGCAGTCGCCATTTTGGAAACTGACTAGCCCAGAATAACTGCCCGTGTCTACACGCGGCAGTTGAACGGGAGTTCGAAGTAAACCCCTTAACTTGAATTAGCTGTTAAACCTCATTCCATGAGGAGTAACAGCTAATTCAAGTTAGGGGTTTACTTCAAACTCCCATTTGACTGCCACATGTAGACGCGGGCAGTTATTCCGGGCTAGTCAGTTTCCAAAATGGTGACTGCCCGGGAACATGCTAATGAAGCGTGGGATATTTAAATCCCGCACTTCATTTGTAATTTCGGTCTCCCTCATTAGCCTCCCTAGTTCGAACTAGGGGGCTAGTGTAGACGTACCCTGAGACACACTGAGAGCCAAAACTGGTGGCTGTAACCAAACTTTATGGGGCCTGGGGAAATTGTCCACACCCATGATAAGTGGATATCTGGCTAACTAAAATCATGCTGGATCACAGATGTTGCCAGACCAGAGAGTGCCAGATTAGAGAGGTTCAACCTATAGTTTCCATTTAGGGTTACCACCTCTGAGATACAGGCCACTGTGAAATTGGAAGGCAGAGGATAGTTCAAGGCTTCTTTTCCTCTTACCTTCTCAACCGACCATGTCCCAGGCCCCTGTCAGGCTGGGGAGGAAGGTGGCTCCAGGCTCTTGTCAAATCCTCAAGCAGCCAGAGGTAAAGGTAGCCTCAGAACAACCACTGTACTCAATTCTTAAGGTTCCAATTGACCCAGAGCTTGCTGGAAAAGCAGGGAAGGCATTAAAATCTTCTGAGATCAGCCTCCATTTTAAAGAGAGTGGCCCCGGGAACCCTCTGCTGATTATCTCCTCTTTCACCCCCATGGTAACAAGGCAGAGAACCAAAAAAAAAAAAAAATTAAAAACAATACATTAAATCTGTTTACAAACAGGTCAGCTGGCAAAACTGTTTTCAACACACATACTTTTTCTTCTCTTTAAAGCCATTTTGATCTACAACATCAGTTTTTTTTAAATAGCAATCTTGAGTTCTTTTACATTTCCATTAAACTAAGAAAAATTTACACTGAGCCATACAATCTGATCACAGGTAAATTAAGCTACATTCTTGGGAGAGCTACATGGATTCATAAAAAAATTGCATTGTGTTATTTTAAATAAAATTATGAGATCAGGTTGATTCTAGAAAGTGACTGCAAGGAACTGCCTGCACACTTTTCAACATACGTTGGAACTGAAAGATGGTTTGAAATAGGCCTGAGAAGTCTTTGAGTGTGTCTTTGGCTATGTCTAGACTACAGGGTTTTTTTCGAAAAAAAAGTGGCCTTTATTAAAAAAGAAAACTTCACCTGCGTCTAGACTGCCACCGTGTTCTTTCGAAATTGAATCGAAAGAACGTGGTGGTTTTTTCAATAGCATTAAACCTCATTTTATGAGGAAGAAGGCCTTTTTTCGAAAGAGCTCTTTCAAAAAAAGCCGTTCTTAAATGCAAACAGGGCTTTTTTGAAAGAGAGCATCCAGATTGCCTGGGTGCTCTCTTTAGAAAAAGCAGATCTCTTTTTCAAAAAAAAGTTGTGGCTGTCTAGATGATCTTTTTTGAAAGAAGTGTTTAGTCTAGACATACCCTTAGTTTTCAGGATCTTGATTACTAAAACATGGGCTGGGATCAGTGAGTGTTATTTAGCCAGTGAACTCCTTCAGTATTAGGGATTGGTTTAGGAGGAAATCATTTGAACCTTTCTCATTCTTAACCAACAAAGATGGTTTTGTTATGCATGTTCCAGTGGGAATTACCACTGTGTTAGGGCATCTCCACACTGCAGTCACTGGTGCCACTGCAGCACTGGTAGACATACCTGAGCTAGTCTTGATCTATCTAGCTCAAATAATAATAGCAATGAAACCGAACAACATGGGAGGTAGCACAGGCTGTAGAAGCCTCCCAGGACCCTACATATGTTCTCCAACAGCCAGCCCATACTTCCATGGCTTCACTGTTGTTTCACTTGAGCAACAGAGATCAAAGCTAGCTCAGGAATGTCTGCATGTGTGGAGTCACACCTCTGATTTCAATTTAGGTACACCTTCAGTTAGTAGCCAAGGAGGAATAATGATATAAGCAAAATACAATATTACAGTTGACTGTTACGTTTTGAGATGCAATGTTTGTGCACCAGTTTAAATATTGTCATGGTGCTCCTTTCTAAAACCACAAACCCTTGCCACTTAACATTAATTTCCTCCCTGGCAAGGATTTCTGTTCCCTGTTGGCTTTAATATTGGCAAATCAGTTCCAGAAGGTGAAAACATGTTAGTCAATGCATTACATAGTGTTGATGTTTATTATGATTTTATGGATCTTCAAAGCAGGAAAATCTATGTTTTAGCTTGAATCTCAATAACAACACATATTAATAGCAATGATGAGTAAAGTAGTGCTATGCCTGTTGGATCTAGTTATCTTACCCAGGAGTTTTGTTTCATTAGTTTTTAATCTCATATTTCATTGATCATCCATATTTTCTTTTTAAATAACTTTTTTTCCTCTCCAAGATGTAGGCAGAGATAGGCCTCTGTTACTCCAATTAAATGCTGACAAGCTAATCAATGCTTTTGTTATGAATCAACTTGATTTCTGGGCAGGAGATCTCTGCTTGTTAATAGAATATCCATTGCCACTTCTTGGCTTTCAAAATCTTGCACAGTTTCTTCTGGCTAAAATCTCAGCTTTTCTCTACCATCTCAGCACCAGACTATATTGCCTAAAGATCACTACTATAATTTCCTTCTGTATGTGATGAGTGACTTCCTCATTTTTTTCCTCAGAGCAGAATAAACTGTCTCTATACCAATCTGACAGAAAAATGCATTTTTGAACAACTATATATTAATGTATATATAAACAGGTGTGGAGTGGAAACTTCATAAATTAAACAATTCTCAAGATACTTCCCTAACTTTTATTTTCTCTTCATATCCTTTCCTGGCTGATGATTGTTGAAGGTGTAGGGAACATTGTCTTTGCAAATTGGGAGTTCAAAGTATTCTTGTGTGAAGAGCAAGTTAGCAAACAAATTGCTGGCCTGTTAGGGTACATCTACACAGCAGTGTTATTTTGGAATAATGTCCGTAATAATGGAAGTTATTCTAAAATAACTATGCAAGCACATACATAGCTAGCCTGTTATTTTGAAATAAATTTGAAATAATTGATAGCTTATTCTGACTTCTGAAATCTCATTCCACAAGGAATAATACCTCTTCTGAAACAGCTAGTTTGGAATAGCAGTAGTGTATCTGTAGTGTATACAGCTCCACAGCTGATATTTCGAAATAGCTCCTCCCACAGGCAATTCAGAGTAATTACTCCCCAGTGATTCACCAAACTAAAGAGCCATTTTATGATTCATGCTTATGAAATGCTTTAGTATGTGTATGCAAATATTATTCTTTAAAGGAGAATGTTTATGACCCAAACCTCAATATACTTAGTGTAGGTAGGTGCACAAAACATTTTAAAAGCAGCTCTTTCAAAGCCAGTCTTAAGGCAAAACCAATTGCATTGCACATCATTTGTCTAGCACAGTGGTCTACAGAATGCTGGTATGTAATTTGGTCTTGCGGGAAAGATTGCTTGTAGAAGCTGCTCTTATCCTGAGGAGATTAGATGCCTCCTTGAAGAGTGCATTTTACAGGCCTGTTGTCATGAGGTGTGTGGGAGCCTGGAGAAGAGAAAAATGGCTGGTTTAAGTCATGTTGCACTGTGTGGGATAGGAGGAAACAAAGTGGAGAGGAATGGGTTCCCCACTAACTTGATGCTGCATAGAAGATGGGAGGAGGAGTATGGAGACTGAACTGATACAGAGAGGATGGTGGAGGAGGGAAGATGAATACATGTCAGAATGGAGACAAATAAAGGATAGTCTACTGCATTACTATTTTGAAAAGCAAATTTGATGTAAAGATAAATATACAGGAGTGGGGAGTTCAAGGAGGATGTAAGCCATCTCTCCTTGCATCCTATCCTGTGCAGCTCAGTTAGAGAGCCTGGCTCGCTCTCTTCACTTTTTCTTTTTAATTAAGTGGTTGAGTCAGTAACACAATATGTTAGATAGCTTTCTATAATGAGTTTTCTGTGTAAACTAGTTGAGTGTTATGTTTCTTCCAGTGTATCTTGGACCTTTTATATACTGTGAAATAAATGGCAGCATGATATTTTAGTAGTATTCTCTCAAGGGCATGCTACTTTATTTTTCTTTATTTTTCTGTTTCTTATGGAACAGAACCCAGCCCATTAACTTCATTAACTATGACAAAGAAGTGTGTTTGGATCACAGTTACAATGCTTAGAGAACTATTTTGTGTGTATATATATAAGACAAGTCTCAGTAGCATGTCTTAGACATTCATTGAAAGCTTCAAGATGTATCATGAAGGCAAACACCAAGGACGTCATCTCTTTCCTGTAGAAGTCAATGGGAGTCTTACCATGGATTTCAGTGGAGCTGGATCAGGCCCTTGTGATCATGGGACTGAAGTACTTATGAGGGAATCCTATGAGTCACTAAAAACAAGTTAATATATTTTCCAAGATTAATTCCATCGGGCTTGTGTATTTACTACTAGTTTGCTAAATTGAAGGCCTTCTTATAAAACAGGATTGGGGAACCTAAGGCCCAGGGGCTACATGTGGTCCCTGGCTTGCCTGCATCTGGCCCCCGGGGCTCAGGGCTCCTCACCCTTGCCATTGGAGAGTCTGTGCTGGCACTCCAGCCCCTGCTTCCCCCTCCTAACTGATTTTTCTGTGGGTCAGTGCCCCCCAACCCAAAAAAGGTTCTCCACCCTTGTTATAAAATTTAAAGCAGCAGTATTTGATTTTAGTAATGGAAATTGCCCCCCAGTTAATTGCAAAACCTTGAAAAATGGAACTGGAAAGGAATTATTCTTTGTAGTTTTCTGAAACTGAATTTAAAAAATAATTGTATTTGTCTTAAGTGGAAATTTTTTTCCTCTGTCTTTGGTAATTAACACCCACTCCTTAATAATTATTTATTGGTTATGTTTATGAATGCGAGTCCTTCCACTGACCTAAATAGGCCTCACATTTCTTCCAAGGGGAATTTTTCACTACATTTTAGAGAACAGGCAAAGAAGCCTCGGCTCCCTAAAGTGTGCGTGCATGCATTTGCTATTAAATACAGCAATCTGAAGGGGAGTTGCTCATAATGACAGCCGCAGAAAAATATATCCCTTACGGGAACAAGGGGTAATTAAACAAAACATGAATTCATATTACAGAATGAATGATAGGTGAGGGGGTGTATTTCATTGGAGTTTGAAATTATGTTGTCACATTTGTATTAAATGAGTCATAATTCCTTCATCCATCTCTTTTCCTTGTTTCATTTCTGCTTGATACTTACGTGTACAAATTGAGCTGCAGGCTGTCTTCTTGTGTTGATCTAAGGCTGCCTAGAATATCCGTAATTGTTTTTTACATTTAAGGGAAGCATAGATCTGACTTCAATTACATCCAGAGACTGCTAAAACTACACCAAATAAATTTCAGCTGAATAAACAAGTACAAATGTAAAAGTGATCTTGTAGTACTGACTTGCTTTATTTAAAAAAACACAAAGCATTAGTAATTTTCTATTGCAGTAAAATCAGTTTATTAAATATTTCAATCTTTACTTCTGACATGAAATAGTGCACATGAAAAGCTTTATCCAAGAGTCAGCGGTACAAAATTACCAACCCCTGGTATAATAGATATTGCAAGATGAGAAACCCAGATTAAATCATTTAAGTTAATTTTCTTGCCATATCCAGGCTAGTTTTCTTTTCCTCGATAGTTTCAAGTGTTTTAAGAACCATGACATATGAGTAAGTTGAGCTGCAAATTTCCAGGATAAAACTAGGCAATAGAACACTTCGTTGCCTCCTTCACACATCCAGGGCTCTTAGCATGTCTCCATTCTCCCCCCACAAGTGCCTGTGTGCCATCCTCCTCTATCCCCTATATTTCAGAGGCTCCCTACAAGTCCCCACCTACTGCCTCACTTCATGGATTCAGTGTACCCCCATTCCCCTCCTCTACCACATACCAGGACCTTGTATCTCCTATGTCCCACTTCCCCATACTACTATTTCCCTTTCTATCTCCCTATACTGTTGGCTGTATATGCCTTCCATTTCCCTTATGACCCCTGTTTTCCTCTCTTCTCATACCAGGATCATTCTGCCTCCCAGCAGAGGTTCTGTATGTTTCCTATAACTCTGGCAGAGCCTCTTTGTACACTCCCATTTGCCAGTCCACCTTTTCATTCCTTTTCTCCTCCCCTCATTTTCTTGGATCTACTGACCACATGCAACACACAATGAAATTCCATCACGTTGAGCATAAGGCCTCATGTCTTTCTGTCACTTAATCCACTTCTTATAGTTTCATTTATCAACACACTTATCATTATTTTCTTAAAGTCTTATTGTTCATGTTTACTTCCTACATGCAGCAAACTTTATATAGACTAGCCTCCAGTTTAAAAATAATCATAATAAAATTTAGAGAAGAATTGTGACTCTGCCTGAGTAAAGGACAGAATGTAGCTGTGCTGCCCAGAAAGCCAACCAAGGGCCACAACATCATCATTTGGTTCTCAATTACTCACCTGCTCCCAAGGGACAGTAATCAGCACTTGCCCTATACATGGAACAGATAAATTTCCCAGCAGCACCAACTCAGCTGACTAAAGGCTCTATCCAATACCTGGCCAGGAGAGACACTGACAGCACCACACAGACTTCTCTTCCTTCATCTCTGCAACCCATGACACAGGGAATCGATTCATGGAGGAAAGGACGTCTCATGTGCAGAACTGCTAACTCTGAACATTCAAAAACCATGAGTTAAATCCTCCAAAATCATGAGATTAGCTTAAAAATCATGAGGTTATTTTCTCCTTCGGTGTTCCTTTTATTTTACCTTCTGAATAGCAATCATTTAAGATTCACTTGGGCTATGCTACAAGCTTTTCTGTGCAGTCACAACAGCTAGAAATGTAGTTAGAAAAATGAAAGCCTAGCTTTTCCTGTAATCTCTTGATTCCAGGACCAAGGTCTTAAAGGAAAACCCCAAATATAGCAAAATTTGCAGTCTAATTCCAAGTTTGCAAAAGGAGTTGTAACTCAAAATCCTTCTGTGAGAGCAGGATGTAACACAGGTTACAATCTGCCCTTTAAATACTCGGTTTTAATTTTCACTTTATATTAACTCTCATGGTAAGATTCTACAGCAGAACAATATTTGCATTTGAAAATACATGCTTACTGGATGAATAAAATGTCAAAATAACCTTTATTCAATAAAATAATCTTAGCCCCTGAATATTTAAAAAAAACATTTGTCCCAAAGAGTTTGTTGCTAAAAAAAAAGATGTTTATGTAATGTCCTTCAGGTGACATATCAACACTTTACAGAGAAGTAGCATAGGGTGACAATTCATTTGAGAGCATAAAATAATGGCTGATGCAAGCAGAAAGAGGAGTAAACAGCAATATTTTATGTGAGAATTGCAGAAGTAATTAACTCAATAGCTCAGAAAGCATTCTAGATGTATGGGTGGCACAAATGAAAATGCAACCCACAGTGTCGGAGAGAACAGAGGGTGCCAGGACTAAGTGAAAAGAGAAGTAAATAAAGTACTAGCAGAGAGCAAGAATGGAGAAAGTCTCTGGGGTTTTAGAAAAATAGATCACATTCTTTGAAGTGAATGTAAACATGAGTAGAAGATGAAAGAATATGGACCTTATTCCTATCTTAGGAGAGAAGGACACACAGAATATTTTGATGCCAATTAAATTTTGAGATTAGAGAATTTGGAAAATATTGAAAAGTGCATGTAATAGCCAAGAGAGTAAATGGGTGAATGAGAAATACATAGTTTGGAAATGTCACAGTCAGAGTAAAACAGTGTTCTTGAAATGTTCAGGAAATAACAGCAGCAGACAAGAGAAGCAAATGCGAGAGGCCTGAGTCAAGGATAAGCCAAAGGCTTCTGTGTAGCAAAATAAATCTCTAATTTAAAGACAATAGCAACAAAAGCAGAGATCTGAGCTCCTCCCCCCCAAAAAAAAGACTTCTACCCAATGGGCAAATGCATTCTCTGAAACATTTAATGTAAGGGAGTTTTCATCTGTGACAAAGAGGTCTTAGTGATGTCACGTTTCATCCATCCTGAAAGAATTATTTTTGAAATCTCTAACCAAATTAGAAAAAAAATAAAAATAAAGAAGAGAGAGAGAGACTGCCTTGAGGAAACTCAGTAGATGTCACTGGAATGACACTGGTGTATTATTGTTTTCAAGTCCATTATCTGATTCTGAACTCTGGACCCTTAACTGTCATTGAATCATGGGAAAAGATTCCTTTAATATGTATTGACTGACAAAAACATACTAGTATTGGCGGAGAGGGGGGATTTGTAACAAGTTATTGATTTGAAGAACGTAGCTGTTTTTCCTATTGGTACATTATTTGCAAACAGAACTTCATTTTACCAACTTGCTTTTTAATCAAAATTATTCTACTATTTTGTATCTATAGGTTGAACCTCCTAAATCCAGGACTCCCTGGTCCAGCAACATCTGTGGTCCAGCAGGATCACGGATGTTGATGGACCAGAGAGCTCTAGCGCCTGGGAGTGCTAACTGGTCAGGAGTCCAGCATCGGGGAGCCCCACCATTGGGACTGGCGAGCCCTGTCCTGGGGAGCCCCATCTGGGCATGGCACAGTGGGGCAGCCACGGAGCCCTGACTGAAGTAGCAGCAGGGCAACTAAGGAGCCCCAACCTGGCATAGCACAGCAGGGCAGCCACGGAGCTCTGACCCTGCATGGCATAGTGGGGCAGCTGCAGAGCCTTGTCTATGGGAAACCCCGTCTGGGCGTGGCAGCTGCAGGGCATGGCAGCCATGGAACCCCATACCAAACAGAGGAAGGGCAGCAGCAGCTGGGGAACTCCATCCCGGAGAGCCCCAGTCAGCTGACAGAAGAAGGCCCGAGCTAAACCCAAGCCCCGTAGCAGCAGGGCAAGAGCAGAGCCAGGCGGAGGGAGGGTATAATCTTTTTTCTTTCTTTGCTGCTCTTCCTGGGATGACAGAAGCAACAAGGAGTCCTATGGCACCTTAAAGACTAACAAATTTATTAAAGCATAAGCTTTCATTTCATGCATTTGACAAAGGGAACTGCAGCCCATGAAAGCTTATGATCTAATACATTTGTGAGAGTACCACACATTCCCATTGCTTTTGCTGAAACAGACGAACATAGCTACCTCTCTGAAATGTGGGATGAGAGAGAATAATACCATCTGCACAAATGTCATCGTTAAGCCTTTTGCATCTCTCAGGCATTATTCAAGCAAGGACACCTTCAAATATATTAACGGGCATTATGGCTGACAGTCAATCATACCTGGGAGCAGACTGAACTGAATGAAGATCTATAGTCAGAAAGGGAGTGGTAATCTCTGAGCAGACAATATTTCCTCTGTATAATTCCTGGCAAACTATGACCTCCTTTCTTCCTGTTCTGTTTACCTGGATGGTTTGCATTATTTGGCTACATCTACACTGCAGGCTTCTTGTACAAGAATGGACGTTCTTGCGCAAAAACTTGCGGAGCATCTACACTGCACATGCGTTCTTGCGCAAGTAAATTTACAGTACAGAGTCCGAACAGAGGGCTTCTTGCACAAGAGTTATTCCTCTCCCCACAAGGAATAAGCTCTTGTGCAAGAAGGCAGTGTGGATGGGCAATAGGGATTTCTTATGCAAGAAACCCCTACAGCTAAAATGGCCTTCAGAGCTTTCTTGCTCAAGAGAGCATCCACACTGCAATGGACGCTCTTGCACAAAAACACATGGCAGTGTGGACATGCTCTTGCGCAAGACGTTTTGCGTAAGAACTCTTGCACAAAACAGTTCTTGCGCAAGAAGCCTGCAGTATAGACGTAGCCTGTGAGTTTAAACAATTTTGATGATCCTGATGAACAAGAAGTTTTGGTGCTACCAGGAGATGATGTAGTCAGTGTAGGAATATATACCTTTAATGTATCCAAAATTAGGCTAACTATGATGCAGTATTGGATAATCTCTGAAAAAAGTTGTGTTGGACACCAACTATATTACCAGTGTCAATGACTTATTTACCACTTGTCATGTTTTTCTGTACCAGATGTGCACTTGTCAAAGAACAGGCTTTTACATACCAGATGTGTTCATCGTAAGATTCTTCAATGAGATATTCCTGTGGTTCACTTAAATAAATGGTACAATACTACTATTCGGTGGCTGAACAGTATAATACAGTTTAGCTTTCCTTTTGCTACACTTATACCATTTATAATATTTATACTATTGTTCTGTCTTTGAAGCTCTGTACCTATCATTTTGTTAAGTATCTCTGAAACTTCCTGGCTTATTAATTATAGACACAAATTCATAACAACTTCTTTATCTACCTGTCCATTAGTTGCAACTACTGATTGGAGTTGATCCAGAATCTTTAAGCTTTCCAATTCTGCATTTGCGTTCTCTGACGGATGGGATGGATACCACCCTTTCCTAAACATCCAGTAACTAAAGGGTTAAACTGAGAACAGTGGGTATACTGGAAGTGTTGGAAGGGAGCCAGGAGAACTGATGGGAAGAAAGTGTTGAGATTTGAATGGAAAGGGAATCTGCCTGCTGCAGTTCTTTTGTAAGTTCAAACCAGGAGCTGGGGGGAAAAGAGGAATTGAATCAAGCAGGAATACCCATGCCAAGAAAAGGACTGAACCTGGGAACTACGGATGTGTGAGTAGATAGGGAATGTTTTAGTTAGACATGATCAAGTTGTTTTCTTCGTTTTGTTGTTTGGTTAAATTCCTCTTTGTTGAGTCCATCCCTCCCCCTATACACTGTAACTGAAGCTGAATCCCAGGGAAGCTGTTCTCTGTTTTAATCTATTTCCTCAGTTGCTCTCTAACACCTGGCATCTATGTATGCTTTACCAAGTACACTTTTTTTTTATTTTGTGAATAAAATCACCTTTTAAGGCTATGATTTGATTCCTGTGTCCTACAAAGCAGGAAGGTCTGTGTACACATATCTGAGACTAAGAGGTCAGCTATTAGAAATTACACTTTGTTTTTAAGCTCTCTCCTGAGGAAGGGTAAAAGAGCTTATGGTGCCCCATGGGAAGAAGTTCCCAAGAAAGTCTTCCTGGGTTCAGAAAAAGAGGTTTTGCATTTGGGTGGTGGCAGCAATGCCACCCACAGTCAGGGAATTGTGACATTGGGAGTTTTTAAGCAGAAGCCTATAGAAGAAGGTATTTTTTAAAGTCCCCGCCTTCCGCACTCAAAGTGTCAGAATGGGACACAGCCTTGACACTATCTACAAAAGTTTCAGAGGAGTAGCCAAGTTAGTCTGTAACAGGAAAAACTTAAAAAACAACACGTTTTGTTAGTCTTTAAAGGGCTACCAGACTATTTGTTACTATCTACAATGTTTCCTCTGTAGATTGTACTCACTGAGGAACAAATTGAAAGTGTCTGCTGAACTCCCCATGGTTGGTTTCAATCACATATGATCTGGGCACTAAATTCTTTTTCATCATCACCTCTGGAGCTGTCCATTGCTTCTTTCCATACAATTTGATAGGAGCAGTAAGGATGTTCGTCGACAGAGCCATGTAGATTAGTGTACTCAAAAAAGGGAAATGAAGTGGTGATTTAAATAATTGTCACTTCATTTACATCAAAATGGCTGCCGCAGTGTGCCGATCAGTTGTTTGGTGACACAGTGCGGTAGTCTAGACGCTCCGTGGTCGACAAGGGAAGCCCTAGTCAACTGTCCCGGTAAACCTCATTCCACGAGGCATAACGGGGCGGTCGACAAGGGCTTGCGTTGTCGACCGCAGAGTGTCCAGACTACCGCTCTGTGCCGCCAGACAGCTGATTGGCACACCGCGGCAGCCATTTTGATGTAAATGAAGTGGCAATTATTGAAATTGCCGCTTCATTTCCCTATCTCTAGAAACCTCACCTACATGGCAACGTCGACGGAGCCATGTAGTCTAGACATACCCTTTGTATCTACTGACTTTGGAGGTAAAACTACTATTCCAGATTTGGAAAAGAATTGGAGTTCTCTTCCTACTGGGAGTTGTTTTGGACTATATCCTGTAGCTAGTATTGGTGTTAAGCTAACTGGGTATGCCTACACAGCAAAGATATTTCGAAATAATAACCCTTATTTAAAAATAACATTTCTAGCGTCTACACAGCCAATAAATACATTCGAAATAGCGGAGTGCTTATTTTCAATTTGGTAAACCTCATTCTATGAGGAATAACGCCAAACTCGAAATAGCTATTTCGAAATAAGTGCTGTGTAGACACTTATTTTGAAATAGGGGGCCACCAGCCTTCCCAGGGTACCCTGGTAGCCACTGCAGCCTCAAACAAGAATACTTCTCTCCCTCCTCTCCTCCCCGGAGCCCTTAAAGGGGTAGATTCTGGTCACAGTGCCTGTGCCAGGTCCAAGCCTGCCAGCCCAGAGCCAGCAGTCACTGCCCCTGACCCAGTGGCCCCAAAACATGAGCCACCAAGCCACTGGCAGTCAGCCCTCCACTGCTCCCCAGGAGCATTCTGACAGCTCCCAGGAGCCTGCCAGGGCCTGGAGAAGGCGGGCGCCTTCCTGGTCCAGGGCAGAGATCATGGACTTTATTCAGGTTTGGGGGGATGCCCCCAACGTCCATGATCTCCACACTAGATAGAGGAATGCGTCCATCTATGGCAGGATAGCTGCCAGCCTGGCCACCAAAGGCCACATGCGAACCCAGGAGCAGGTCTGCATGACAATCAAGCTGGTCCAGCGAGACCCCCAACCTTGAGCTTCCCCTCTCACTTCTTCCCCTTGCTTCCCCCTTCCACCTCCCTCCTCCCAGGTTTCCCCCTCTGTAGCCAAACATGAACCCCATCTTGTTTCCCCTCCCCCCAGAGAGCAAGAGAAAGGCAGTCACCCTTTGATGCCCTGGGAATGCAGGTGTGCTGCCTGTCCCTGACACTACCATAAACAGAAACCAGACAGTAAATGGGCTAGCTGACGACCCGGGGCCTCCCGCCGCCCTGATGGCTAGTACCAGTAATTGGCACGCCTGCACTGTCCCAGGAGAGGAATCTTCGCCCATCACATACCAGAGGTGCCCATTGTCTGCATTTTCCCAGGTGTGAATTATGCTTTGCACCCTTCGTGGGAAACTTGGCATTCAAAGCCATTTTTCCTAATTGGCCACTTGAGACCAGGAAGAAGCCTACGTGACCCAAGGGGTATAAAGAGGGGTTTAGTAGCCCACCCCATTTGAGTTCCAATCACCTACACCTGCTGGCAGGTATTGATTGTCTCCCGAGGTCTGTGGGATGCCCAACCTCGCCCTACTTCTTCCCGGGGCATTGAGAGAAAGACACTGGCCATGCCAAGTCTGGAACGCAGGGGTGAGAATATATACCTGCTAGGTGTCTATTTTGCATGCATTTAATAAGAGCTCCAAAGAACCAAAAGGGTTTCATGGTACCTGTAAGTGACTTATTAATGTAATTTCTGTCCTGTCCTTTGTAGTGGCTGTGTTATCTGTAACACAGTAGTAGCATTTAACAGCTAAGTTTACCCTGTAACAATAAAATAGTAACTGTTTAAGCTGTGACCTGACTCCTTCAATTGCTGTAACAGAACCAAGCACAATTTTAAAAAAGAACTCCAGCCGATCATAAGGGACAGATATAGGGAGAGCTTGAGTGTTGGATCATGTCGCTTCCAGGGGCCAGATCCATGGGGCATCTCTCAGCCTCCCCAGGCTGCCCGCTGCGTAGGGATCGTGTATCCTAGAAGTCAAAATCTGAGGTGTAATAAGCTCTCCCTGTAAACTTCTTGGGGCGCCCGTCAACCTCCTCCAGGTTGCCTGCTGCTAAGGGACCCCAGTCCTAGCAGTTGAAGTCTCGGGTGTATAATACACACACACCACTCACTGCCCTGACCACCGGCTGACACCCTCCCCTCTCTCACCATCTCTTCTCCCCTCTCCCGCCTCCTTTCCCCAGTCTCACCAGAGTTTCATTCCCCCCCCCCCATTTTGTTAAATAAAGAGAGTTTGTGCTCATGAAAATACATGTATTTTATTTGACATCAGGAAGGGGGATTAGGGAGGGGTAAGTGGAAGGATGTGAGGGAGGAATGAGGCACAAGCCCCCATTGAGGCAGACCAGGGAGGCTCTTAGTGCTCCTCAGGGTGGAAGCTCTCCCGCAGGGCTTCCTGGATACTGACAGCCCCCCAATGGACCTCCCAGATGGCAGCATGCAGAAATTGCAGCCAGGCTTTCAGCAACACGTCCAAGAGAAGCACCAGAGCACCCAGGGGCAGCTCTGGTTCCATGTTTCAGCATGCTATGGTGTCCCGAGTGAGAGCAACCAGAGCACGCAGAGACAAAATGCTTTGCTGTCCCTCATTGAGGTAGGCAAGCAAGCAGCGAAACCTGAGAACTGGCTGTCCGGGGGGGGAGGGGTCCCTTTAAGCACAGACCTCAGATAGCCTCAGGCAGCAGCCCCACACAATAACTCCTGAATTGGTGCCCTGCTGGAACTGGTTCCGGCCAGCCTTAAGTGCGATTCAGAGTCTACTCAGTGTGGACTCACTATTTCAAATTAGCAAAATGCTATTTCGAAATGCATTTTGTGTGTAGACGCGTTATTTCGAAATAAGCTATTTTAAAATAACTATTTCGAAATAAACTATTTCAAAATAACATTGTAGTGTAGACATACCCACTCAGAATAGCAAGGAAACAATGTTCATGGTGGAGGATTTTCTTAGTTGTCTCTGCAAATCTCTGAGTCTCTTCATTCAGTTATAGGTAAACTGGGAAACCAGGAATATGATCAAAATCTTATTTCATTCAGAATGACTTGATTCTGCAGCAGTTAATTGTAGTCCATGTCTGTCAGTTTTTCTGGAATACCAAAGTGAACAAAAGTGCTCTTTACTTTCTCAGTAACAATGTGACATGTGATGATATGTCTTTCAAGTACATTGTTTCTATATATCTGGAAAGAGTAATCCACAATAACCAGACAGTGATATCCTGTGAACTTGCATAAATAGGCAGCTAGTCTCTTCCAAGTTCTGTTTAGTAGAGGTGTTGTTATTAAGGTTGTTGTGGTGTTGTTAGTTCTGCAATGCCCACATGCAGATACTTTATGTCCTTGCTGGTGCCTTGTCACAACACTGACGAGCCTATTCATGGCATTTAATTAACCTTTGCTGTCATTCATTGATAAGGATTAGGAATTTTTTCTTTGGAATTATGATGCAATTGCCTTAAATCATGAGACCTTGTGATTCAATTAATTGTCCAAGCACTACAAAGTTGTATTTTGTCACTTCCTTAATGTTCTTTAACATACGTGGACTAGCCACCCCAATGTAGCTTAGAACTTTAAGAAGTTGCTTCTCTGTTGAGGTTCCCTTTTTTAGCTGGAATAGCTTATTTTCTGACACTGTCTATTTCCACAGCATCTACTCATGTCTTTATATAATCTTTGAGCTCATATGTAGTTGAGCATAAAGCTCAACCCTATAGAAGAGCATCTGCTTTTCTCAGATTTTTCCCAGGAACATATTGTGGAATCCATCTTGTAAATAGCTGCCCTTTCATATAGGCGAGAAGGTCACATAGTTTGAAAGTGTGAGAAAGTGTGAGAAAATGAAACTTTTATCATAAGAAAAATGTAGATAACTGAAAGTTATCCGAGGGAGTTCTGAAAACAATTGGGGTCAGCTGAACCTCGAGACCTAGTGGATATGTGAGGGAGTGATGACTCCCCTTATTTCATGAGCTGCTGATAAGGTCTGACACTCTAGACCCAGCAGACCCCTTCTTTGGGGTGTGTGAAGTTAGTTTCTATAAGCCGCTGAATGGACAGGGAGTGAACAGAATACTCCCCAGGGTGACTAAAATAGGTGGAGGTCAGTCTAAGCATGCCCCCAAGCCGCTGAAAGGCACTCCTGCATACTACATGTATGTGCATCATGGTCCAAGGATCTGTAAGCAATTAACAAATTAACAGAAAAGGATTTAATCAAGTGGGGAACTGAAAAAGAAAAGTGAAAACACCAAGAAATAACATTGTTAAAAATCCTCGCATTAAAAGAGGAAAAATTAAAGCCCTGAGGGATGAGATTGAAGCTCAGAAAAGCAAAAAATCCTCCCTACAGTGAAAAATGTAACTCACAAGCAGCAGCGCCTCTGTGCCAAAAGAATGCACTAGGAGTAAGAGGAAAGGATTTCTCAGCTGGTGCACCTGTATCAACTGTGCCGCCTCTCCCAAGCTTAGGGGGGAATTTGGCACAACATCACCCCTCTACCCCTCTTTATGCTCAGCCCATATGGGCCATTGCCATACACATACACAGATAGAGAAGGGACACGAAAGATAACTGAAAGGGATTAGCTCTTCCCTCTGGAAACACGGGCTCTAGTAACAAACTTGCCCGATCCAAAGCAAAAAACACTGAGTTTTGGAATAAGTTTAACAGCTTAAGGGAAGTGTTCCTCCAAATTCTGTGGGAAGAAATGCCTGCCAACCATCAAGCCATATTGGCCCTAGGCATTTTGGTTGGAAACATATACACAGAGCAGCACGCAGGAGCAGGAGAAAAAAAAAAAAAAAGAGAGAGAAAAAAAGACCTGTCAAGTAACTCCAGGAAATTCTTAAGCTCCTTGCTAGCAAATAGATACAGCAGCCGGGAACCCAAGGATGTTTCACTATGCACAAGTGGGGGCCGGCCAGGCAAAATATTAATAAACAGTCAAAACCTTCCCCTCACACGCCGTTATATTTGGCTCAAGGGTGTGGGAAAAGGTAAATTAAAAGCCACCCTAAGCCAGCTAGTGGCAATTGTATTTGAAGATGTAATCACTAAAAGCTAAATCTGCACTAACAAGGAGACACTTCTGTGGCATAGATCTCCTTATAAAGCATGGGGGAGTGATCCATCCCAGAGCAAGCAGCATAAATCAAACCTGCACGATACTGAACCATGACTGTTTCAGGAAAGAAGGTGGTGTGTCTGCTCCGCTGACACCTAGAAATTTCTGACTACAAAAGGACATTAAGAACTGACCTTGGTGAAAGAAGCAAAGTATTGTATATTGGCAAGGAGAAACTTGTAGGTGTGGTTTAGGTTTCTTTCAGGATCTGGACTCTGTGCTTACGGACAGATACCATCAGCATGTATTGCCCTCCCTAATTGGCTTTTAGATGTAATTAGCCCTTAGGCTCTATATACCTTTTAATTGGATTACCTTAGTATCTGACCAATTCCAAAATCTGCTTTCACTCCTACCAGAGGTTAAAAAAATCTCTGAATTACAAGGTCAAATTCATGTACCCCAAAAATACATATCAAATTGAGAAGCATGCTTTCTATTTAGCCTATAGAACATCTTTCTTGTGTACTAATTATGTTACTAAAATTATAAAACAGCCCCATCGTAGAATTATATTAGGAATATTAATGATTTTATTGCTTTTTTATTTTAAAATTGTTGTATATTGCTGTAATTTTACTAATGTATTATGCATTGTTTATGTTAGCTAAATGCTATATTAGCTGCTACATAAGAAAAACTGAACAGTTATAAAGGGAAAACAAGTGGACCAAATGCTATTGAAGTATGAAAAGAAACAGAAGGAATACAAAGATGTAAATGGTATGATGACAATTGAAATGGAACCATGAAATGGAAAGTAATGTTGTCCTTAAAGGACAAAAGGGGGGAATTGTGGCATCCATCTTGTAAATAGCTGCCATTTCATATAGGCGAGAAGGTCACAGTTTGAAAGTGTGAGAAAATGAAACTTTTATCATAAGAAAAATGTAGATAACTGAAAGTTTGTCCAGTAACTCAAAACTTGCCCAGTAGCAAACATGCACAAAATGATCGTTTGTTAGGCAGCTCCTACTATAAGAGGAATTGTATCTGTATCAAAAAGTAGAACCCACTTTGGTGGGTTCTAGCTATGCTGCAGCATTTCTAAATAAACTATTCTCCGTACCTTTTACTGAGTGTAAGGCTCGTTTCGACAATTTATTAGTTGATGCATTATAGTCTTAAAATGCTTTTGCATTTTAAAGGCTAGAGTTAATTCTATCATTATTTTCCTGTTCCCAAAATTTTGATTTGGGTTAAGTTTAAAATGCATGTTTCTTTCTTTAGATTCAGTCCACACTTAGGGTGTGTCTAGACTACAGGGTTTTGTCGACAAAAGTGGCCTTTTGTCGACAAAACTATAGCTCTGTCTACACTACTGCCATATTCTGTCGACAGTAAGTTGACAGAACGCGGCAGTTTTGTCGCCAGCAGTAAACCTCCTTTTACGAGGAAGAACGCCTTTGTCGACAGAGATCTGTTGACAAAAGGTGTGTGTGGACTCAGGGAACCAGTTCTGTCGACAAAAAAGGCCTCCGGGAAGAAGCCCTGGTGGACAGTCTAGCCTTTACAGGTACAGGACCTTTGTGGTTCCTGGCCGCAGCCTCTTAAAGGCACAGGCACCTAGACAGGCCTTGCTGTCCGGCAGCTAGCCAGAGCATCCATGCCAGCCATGACAGCCATGTCCCAGCCTCAAGGCCCCCCTGCCCCTTCTTGGGACAGAGACGAGGACCCACCCAGGGACACCAAAAGGCGGGCACCAGCCCGGTCAGGGCCAGAAATCAAAAACCTCCCAGGAGCTCTGGTCCCAGGAAGAAGCCCTGCAGGCCCTGCAAACATGCCGCAGGAATGTGGACATTTATGAGCACCTGGCCCAGGGACTGGCCACCAAAAGGCATCACCCCTGCACCATGGCACAAGTCAGGGCCAAAGTAAAGGAGCTGCGGCAGGGATATGCCAGGGCCCTGGACCAGAGCTCCTGCTCCGGGGCAGCCCCTGAGACCTTCCCTTACTATGAGGAATTGGAGCAGATCCTGGGTGGTGGGGAAGCCCAGACTCCACTGTGTGTGGTGGAGTCTGGGTTACCCCACCACATCATGGACCTATCCCTCCTGAGGGAGGAAGACCAGGCAGGAGAGGCAGGAGAGCTGCCAGGAGGAGGAGGAAGAGGAGGCAGCAGAGACCCAGACCTCAGAGACCTCCCAGGCATCCATGGACATCAGGGAGGGAACATCAGGTGAGTGCTTTGAGGGGTCACCACACATGGGTGGGTTGACAGTTTGGGGAGACAGAGAGCATCTGTCTCTGAATATTGGGTAGTTAAACTGAAGCAGATAAGAATCAAAGTCAATAGATAGACTCCCATGTCAGGAAGGATACTACACAGAGCTGTTTGCACCTTCAATGGCTGTTTGCACCTTACAATTCATGAATGCATGAAAGGGTGTTACAATGAGGAGGGTGACAAATTGTTCTTATTAAGTTCTGAGAATAGAACAAAAAGTAATGGCCTAAATTGCAACAAGGGAGGTTTAGGTTGAACATTAAGAAAATGTCACTAGCTGCCAGGACAGTTAGATGTTCAAACAAATTATGTGGGAAGATTGTGGAATCTCCATTATTGTGCATTTTAAAGAACAAGTTAGACAAACACATGTCAGTAGTGGTCTAGTTATTAGTTGGTCCTGCCTTGAGTTCAGGAGACAGAACTGTAGTAAGTGACCTCTTCAGGTCCCTTCCAGTCCTACATTTCTAATACTTTATCTATCAAATGCCCCAATGGTAGCAGTTATAAAAAAAGTGGAAAAATAAGAATGTGTGACTCTTAAAAGATGTAATGAAGCAGTTATGAGAGACAAATATATCTTTCCAATTTGCTCCCCTGTTGTGAAAAGAGCTACAGTATTCCCCTGGCTGAATGCCTCAAGTGGATCCTGGCAAATTCCCTCTTCCCTTCCCTTCCCCTCTCCTATTTATTTTGGGTGTACACATCCTATACTCATAACCAAGGCTTTCCAAACTGTGGCGAGCCCCGCTCGCCAGCTGCACTGTCCAGCGATCTGCGCATGTGCAGATCGCCCGAACCCGGCTTTTCCGGGTTGTAATCTACTCGCCATGGGTGAGTCGATTGCATTATTTGTCGAGCCCTGCTCATAACTCCGGTCACCTGAAGAAGTGGGCTATGCCCACAAAAGCTCATGATACCATCTACATGTTTTGTTAGTCTGTTACAGAAAAACAACAACAAATGGTCTGGTAGCACTTTATAGACTAACTTGGCTACTCCCTGAAGCTTATGAATTGCAACATCATCCTTAAGTCTTGTCTTCTCCAAACTAAACAGAGACATTTTTTCAATTGCTTATTATACAACATGTTTTCTAGACCTGAAATCATTTTTGTTGTTCTTCTCAGGTCTTTTTCCAATTTAACCACAATTTGGGTATGTCTACACTAGCTCGTTAATTCGAGCTAGGTAGGCAGGTCAGGCAACCGGAATTGCAAATGAAGCCCAGGATTAAAATATCCCGGGTTTTATTTGCATGTTCCCATCCGGCCGCCATTTTTAAATCCCCCTTAGTTCGAACGAACTGCCCGTGGCTACATGCGGCAGTTTAAAGTTAATCTGAACTAAGTCCTTAGTTCGAATTAACTGTTACTCCTCGTGGAATGAGGTGTAAAAATTGTTTCTCATGTCTTGCTTACAACACTCCCAATATATCCTGAAATGATCTTTTTTTGCAATAGGTTTAGCAGTGCAGGACCTGAACTAGAGCTCACCCATTTCTCCCTGCCATTTGTAAGATAGTTTCAGGTTTTTCAATTTGTTACGGGTTTTGTTGTTTCTCTAGTTCAGAGAATTTTGCTATTTGCATACCTATTGCTAGACTTAAATTTCTCTTCAATTGTAGCTGCTATGAAAAAGCTTTTCTTCTAATAACTCAATAACCAGTGTGTCTGATGTTTTCATGACTTGCGATCTCCAAATCACCCTTTTCAAAGGATGCAGAACTCTTATAAAGATTCAAAATTTTGTCTGGTTCTTTAGTTCACTCTTTAAAACATTTTTTGTTTGTTTGTTTGTCTGTCATTTCTCTAAGGTATAAAGTATGAATCAAACAAAAGCAGAACTTTTTCATCTCTGTGATGGTCCTCAGTAAAATCAAAGTATTTAAAGATATGTGTTGTGTGTTTTCCCAAAGTCTACATTAAAGAAGATACCTGGGTATCTCCAGTTTCCTACTGGAGTTTGCAATTTGAAGTCTTGAAAAATACTGCTTCTAGTCTGTCCAGTGTGAAGATGTGTCAAAGCTGAAGTTCTCTGTGGCATTGAAGAGTGATGTTGATGAGATCCTGCAAACTTTGTTGCTGTTTTTCTCCTGTCTCTGATTTTAGCTTACTCCTGACACCATATCATGTTCTTCTGTACCAGATATGGACTAGCTACAGCATTCTGTTATACGTACTAGAGATGTGAGTAGTCAAATGGAGTTCTCACCTACTTGCTTCCCTCCCTCCCCCATGCCTCTGCATGAGGGAGCAGGAGTTGGTGCTGGGGAGAGCCAGCTTAAAAGCTGGTTCCCCCCAGCAATGTCTCCAAGATGCTGCCTCGCTCCCAAACCCTGCTGCTTCTATCAGAGGCAACGTGGGGGAAGGGAAGCAACCTCTTCCCACAGTGGACTGAGGCTCCCCGCAGGCAGAGGCCACTCTAGCAGCAGCCCCTGTCCTCAGGGGTCCAAGTGGGGAGCTGAGCCCTGCCGTGGACACAGGCTGCTGCTGCCGCCAAGCAGCCCCTGTTCACGGCAGCCCTGGCTGTCGGCCAGCAGAAGCTGCTCCAGCAGCAGCCCCTGTCTGTGGCAAGCAGTAGCCATGACGAATAGGAGCTGCTGCCGGATCTGACTGGCACAACATGTGTGTGTGTAAAAAGGTGGAGTTTGTTTAATACTTAAACTCTGATTAAGGGGCAATATTGAAATGCTCTATTTTCATAATGGGCTAAACAAATACACTAAAGTGTCATCAAAGTCAAATTAGGCAATGGGAGGACTTAAAACCTCCCTGTTCATAATGTGAGTGCTCAAAATCCTGACCCAGCTCTGATTCAGAACTTTGTGTCTTAGGCCTGCTTTCAAATGGTTCAGAGAAACATTTTCATAATTTTCAGACAACCTCTGGTGTTTTAGAAGCATGAGCCATCATGATTTGTAAGGAAATTTCACAATATTATAACTTTTTAGGGAATAGAAAAAAAGATTGTGTCAGTGTAATTGGAGATATATCTCATTCCAGAGCCTTTTTTGGAGAGTGAGGGAGCAGAAAGCTTAATTTAATCCATTTATTCATTGCAATTTAAAGTCCTAATTCTGGAATTTGATTCAGGTAGACTCTGCAGGATCATGTCCTTATATAGCTGGTTTCAAATAACAAAATTAGAATTTTCTGAATGATTAACTTGTGAAAATATTGTCCAATTTTTACATTCAAAACACACCATGAATTTCACTTTCATAAATAATAGCAATATATGGCTTCTATATAGCTTTTAATAGTGAGGGTTTTTTTAAGAACTTAAGAACATAAGAACAGCCATACTGGGTCAGACCAAAGGTCCATCTAGCCCACTATCCTATCTGCCAGCAGTGGCCAATACCAGATGCCTCAGAGGAAGGGAACACAACACATAATCATCACATGATCCCTCTCCTGTCATCCTTTTTAAATGTATATACACCAGGGTTTTAAAATACATTTGACTGGAAAGTTTCAGGACATAATATCAAAACCTTTTTTTTTTAAACCAATTTTAACCATAAGAAGAAAAGATAATCCATCACTAGAAACTAGCAAAGTCTGAGCAATGCATTTCCTTTGTGGAAGAAAACAAGTCCTCACTCTGCGTTTGGTAAGCAACATGTCAGAGGCAGTTTATTTTGAGCAATTGCAAGGGAAGACTGTGGTCAGATGGGGGGGTGCCCCCCCCCCTTCCTAAGACAGATCTTCAAAATACAAGCAGTAAAAGACAAGTATATATACTTGTCTCCCGTTACATACATCAACAGCTAACTATTATCTATTTGTTCATACAGATGCTTCCTTCTCTCAAGATTCCTGCCTAAGTCAGCATTCCACGCTTATCTCTAAAGCAAGGTGAAGAAAGCATCTCTTACAATTCTCGCTATCGCATTGTTAGGCCTCAGGGTTAGCCTGTCTCTTGCTCTATTTCTAACAACCCTAAGA
This sequence comes from Pelochelys cantorii, assembly GCA_032595735.1. Taxonomy (NCBI): domain Eukaryota; kingdom Metazoa; phylum Chordata; order Testudines; family Trionychidae; genus Pelochelys; species Pelochelys cantorii. The sequence goes on from CM064326.1 coordinate 94,298,109, forward strand.
TGGCTGCACACAAATCCCCTTTTTCCCTTCCCCTCCTTCCACACCTTGTACCATGTCACAAATGTCATAACAACACACCTCTCTCATAAAGATAGGGAAAGCAAATTTTAGAGCTGGGACTCTGTGGTAAGAATTGATTTCTGTAAGTTCCTAGATATTTTCCACTTTAGAGGTTTGAGCCCCATTTTCACACTGTTTGGAGTGGCTCATGACTCTGAAAAAAAACAGGGCAAAACTCACGGACTAGCTGTACATTCTATGAGTAGTTTTCACCAACCGAGTAACAAATGTGAGCTCCTAAAACACTGTAACAATGTTGCCTGGGCATTTCAGTCTATCTTGTACCTCAGACAAGCTGGACTTTGTGCTCAGTGCTATTCAGGTACTTCCCAGTTTCAAAGAATCAGTCACTTACCGCAGGTCAATTGTACTGAGATATCAAATCAAAGATACCACTTATAGCCAGTCCTATAACAAAAATACTATATTTACTAGGAAGAAGAATGGAGGTAAACATACACAGGTGCATGAGGTAAAATCTTAAATTCAAAAGGTAATAGAAACTTCTATAACAGGAAAGCTTATGTTGGGAGGATCCCAAACAGTTTAGAGAGCTCTTGCTTATATTTTGGAATCTTTCCCCTAAGAGAGTTCAGAGACCATAAAGATACCAATTTATCCTGACTAGGCACTTTTATTCCCTTCTATCAACATTTAAGCTGTGATGGGACATGGGCTTGTATATATACACCATCTCCAGGGCATGGAGGTGTGGTCAACAAAGTTTTTTGCCCACAATGTCTACCTTCTATTGTTGGGGAGGGGATAATGCCTTTTATGGTAAGTTAGCACAGGTTTGGCAGCCTGGTTGTCAGCTATGCATTTGTCAGTATTAAGTGTGAAATAGGCATGACCTGGCACCTGGTCTGCCAGTATCACATCAATCTGATTATAACTTCCATGGCGGCATTTATAGATACATGTAATCTCCCAGAAAGACATTTCCCAGGCAGCATGAGGCAATACAGTTTGAGACTTGGTATAACATATTTCCTTTGGCTAATAACACCAAATAAGAAAAGGAACCACTTTCAGCACCAGCTGTAATTTCTGAGGCTATATCTGAACAGCAAGCATTATTTAGGAATAACATCATTTATTCCAAAATAATAAAGAGCGTGTCTACAGTGCAAGCCATTATTTTGAAATAATGTCGAGTTGGAGGACTTCTTACTCTGACTCCCGTAACCCTCATTTCACAAGGGTTAAAGGAAGTCAAAGGAAGAGTGGTCTTCCTTCAACTTCCTGCTGTGTAGACAGTGCCAAAAGCCGAATGAAGCTATTTTGACTTCAGTTACACCATTAACGTAGCTGAAGTTGTATATCTTAATTTGACTTTAGCCCTGCTGTGTAGATGTACTCTGAATGGCCTATAAAGTAGCCATATGTAAAATGAATTGCACCAGTGCCATCTAGATGGCCCAACAATTTGGATTACTTTGACAAGATTTAGATTTGCCAGAAACATCTTTAATATTCAAAATTAGGTTCTACTTAAAAAAAGACTAAGGATGGTTTTGTTTATATTTTCTTTACCAATGTTCAAAGTAGCCACTTACCAAAACAAAAAGAGTAAGTAGGTCTATCTTTAAAACAAATCCTATTCTACCTAATGGAGTTTGAACAATTTATATTTTTTCATATGTAGACTATTTACGCTCCATCCACAAATATAAATTAATTTCAGAGAGTAAGAGCTAGTAAATAGTAGCCACAAGTAGTTTCCAGTGGCCACAGTTTAGCATTTCTGGCCAAATGGGACCTGCGGAAAGCAGTGGCCCAGTGCATGTCACTTCCACAGGGTTTTTTGGCTGGAAACAGCCAGCCATGCCACCAGCAGCAATGAGCAGCATGCTTGCAGGCACTTAGGTAAACAAACTATCTGGTGACCCACTGGCGCCTAATCTTGATGAACTGCATGTGGCCCACAGTGCAGAGGTTCCTCACCCCTGGGACTTATTTGTGGTATGGTATAGCTGACACATTTTAAAAACTGTTTAGCTGACAATTTTTGTACGTAACAAGCATTTCTGTTCACAGGGCACAGTAATCTGCATATTGGAGTTCAATGACTGATTTAGTGATAATCTTTATTTTGGATTGGAGGCATAATGAGGTTGAAGAGCTTGCTTTCCATTCTGTACTGGATGTCAACTCTGGAGGGGAGCTTTCCAGTGATGAGAAAGAGGATGGTACCAAGGAAGATGGAGAAAAAGGTTGGAGTGATGATATACCCTTGCTTATCTTCAGTCTTAAGAAGGTTAAGCCTTTCTAAGCCTTTGCTAATGACTATAATAGGCATGTTGTCATCCAGGAGTCTGTGGATGGCCTACAATTTTGGCAGGCTTCCAAATATGCGGAGAAATTTCCACAGAGTTTCATGATTGATATAATTGAATGGTTTTGTGAGATTGATGAAGAACATGCACAGAGGCTGATGTTGGTCATGGCAGTTTTCCTGAAGTTGGTGATCTGAATCCGCCAAGAATTTCCTCATCCAAGAAGAGCAGCCAGTTGAGAATTTTGAAAGAATATTTCTGGAAGTGAACAACTAGGTGATTTCTCCATAGTTTCCACAATCCAATTTTGTCTCCTTTTTTGAAGATGATCAGCTGGGATTTCTTCTAAATTCCAAATCTTGAAAATTAATATGTGAAGCTGATGAGACAATTCTTCTTTGAAGATTTTGGCAAAGATTCTGTCAGGTTCAGATGCCTTATTCTTCATCTGTTTGATAGTTTTCTTTAACTAGAGAAATGTTGATAGTGTTCTGAGATCATTCTTGATGGGATGCTGAGGATTAAATTAAGATGCTTTTGTTTCTGATCACTACAGGGCTTGGACACAAATTTGAAACACACCTGTTCATGAATTCTTCTAATGTGAACACACACTTGTCTGCATGGTGCTTGAATGGATGAGGATCATAATCAAATGACAAGGAAACCAAAGCTATTGGAGCTCTTCATCCTGCTGCAGCTTTCATCTACCTTCACAACCATATGAGAAGTTTTCTTTTCATCCACCTGTTCTGGCACTGCTGTTGGTCTAGAACATCATCTTCAACCTTGCTGCTTTGGGTGACTTTCCCAGGATTATCATACTCCTGACAGCATCACTCTAGGGATCATGGGAACAATCAAGCTGCTCTACCACATCAAGAAAGCAATCCCTTGGGGTGGACATATATTTAGTATTGTCTCATTCACAATGAGCTTTGTAGATCTGGTTTGAAATGATTGTTAATAGACTCTTTCTAAAGTTCTGACAAACCTTTAAACAAAAAGGGAAAAACAGCAAGGGAGAGAATTTTATCTAGATGTGCACTTCAGAAAATATGCTTAACCATATTTAGGGGACAGAGAAGACACCTATTGAGATAAACTACTTTAGAGAGAAGGTAATTTGTTAGTTAAGCCTGGTCTCAAGAAAATGTGTTATGACTGCTTTTTGTGACTGTTTTCCAATATACTTTCTTACTATTACTTTAATCTATTTTCTTTTATCAATCAACCTTTTTTGTGTGTAGTTTTGTTTTCATTGTAAGTACATCTCAGTGCTGTGGAATTACACAAAACGTTGGCAGAAAGTTGAATGCTATAGTCTGGGGTGTACTGTTTCCTTGGAAACAGCAGTGCTAGTAATTTTGAGAATGTTCAGTAAATAAGTGTTTAGATACAGCAGGGAATGCTCTGTGTATTTGGGGGTCATGTATCTATCACTACCTGAAAAGAGAAAGCAAAACATTTAGGGGCCAGGAAGGTAGTGCTTATGTTGCCATAGGCTGGTGGATTCAGTAAGATAATCTTCAGGAAGCATACACAAGACAGCCTGGCACTAAGGGCAGCAGACGGTGAGTTGTCTCAGAAGCCTGGGTAGACCTCAGAAGCGTGAGTATTCTGTACCTGTTCTGTCACTGTTATATAAATAAAGGTTGGGCCAATGCCATGTGAGTGTCTGGAAAGCTCCAGTCTGTAAAAGGGAATTAATTTTAATCAATATGAGAAAACCATTAAATATGAATAATTAAGCATAGTAAAAAATCTGAAGGATTCTTACTTCCATAAAGGGTGTCTACACCAGGATATAAGTATGTAAACGTATAAGGCAATTTGCATAATTATAAACAAAAAACTATGTTTTTCTTTAGGGAATAGATTAATATTTTCGACCATAGCTGTAGATAATTCAAAAAAGGTTTACAGACAAAGGGCAGTAGTTAAAGTTTAACATGCTATTACAAAGTAACATAAAAGACTTATCCATGACTGAGGCAAAGAGATCAGATTAGAGTTTTAATTAACTTCAAGAAAATCAGAAGAAATGTTTCCAGTCTATAACACTGAAAAAACCCTACATCTTCCATTGAAGAATAAAGAGTATGTTTGTGTATAAATTGTGTTTTCCCATAAACATCTACTTTTAACATTTATCATTTATTTCATTGCAACTATTCTGTAAATCATGCTTTATTGGTAGATGTAAGACATATGTAAATTGGGAGTAGTTTATACTGCTAAATCATGAAGTTTATTTCCATAAAGAGTAGGCCTATAAGCAATAATTATTAGACTAACCTTTCCAAACATGCCATGCAAAGACACACAATAGCTTCTGGTAACCTCTGGTCATGCAATCATGCCTAAAAAATAGGGTAGGCGAGGTCTTCTTGCAGTATAAATTCCTATAGTTCCATTGATGCCAATGGAGCTACACTGATTTACAAAAACAGAGGATCTGGCTTGATAGCTTAGATTTATGTAATTTTACTTTGTGCTTCTCCCTCCAAAAAAATCTAGAAGTAGTAAAAATAAGTATTAAAAGAAGATGGACAATGTACTGTAAATATGAGAACATTGTATCAACATTACCATATTTTCACATAAAAGTAAAAGCTATAGCTTAAAAATCAACATACTCCTGTCCTAGTAGAAATTAACCCATTAGATTGCCTGTTACCAAAAAAGACTTGCATTTATTCTATAATACATTTTGTGATAGAAGTAGGAGTGAAAAAATACCAATACATTTTGTTTTCTGAAGACATCTCTAAGTGCATTACAAATCCTTTGGCCTTTTTACCATCTCCAGACCTTCCATTGTTCTACAGTTCTTCAAGGAGACCCAACAGGAGGCTTTTCTATTCTGAGATACTAAAGCTGCCCTTGGAGCTGCAATGATCAATTCCCTTTCTAGCAGGTTGTAAAAGACACTTCATTCTCACTAATCAGCTGGAATAACAGAGGCAAAAATAAAATTCTGTAGAATCCTTAATTCTAATAAGAAGTGAAAGGAAGACATATGTCCTCGGGAGTGGGGGGGAGGACAAAAGTTACACAATAATGAATGACCATTTTTCCTAAAAGTTTGTAACTCCTTAGATTCTTGCAGTGAAAGAGAACAAAAAAAGTTCCAGGAATGGTGTAACAATTGCTATGAAATGATGTATATTACTGTAATGTTTAGGAGCTCCCGTCATGAACCAGAGTGCCATTGTACAAACATAAAATCAAAAAAGACCAGGTCCTGAGGAAAATAGCTTAAAACCCAACTATAAAACAAAGGAAAACAGAAAGAAGTAAAAGGATACAATCATGATCATGCAATATGACTCATCTGGCATTATGTCGCAGCACATTAAATTCCAAACCACCATCAGTATATCTGGAGGCATCATTCCAAAAGAGACTTTAAGAAGATGGATTATGAAAGGGCTATACTTAAGTTTATGGGAAATACTTCCCAAACATGAGGGGCACCATGGGAAAAGTTTGAAGATGTTTGAGCAAAAATGTAACAAGTAAGCAAAGAAGGCAGTCATCATTGACCAATAAAAATGAATGTCAACATCTCAATAACACATGACAGATGACAGGCTGTGAAAGTGAGGATAAGCAGTTTATTTGAGATGAAGAATGAAGTCTGCAGAAGGATGCAGAGAGAGGGGTGACATGGTCAAAATGATGAACTAGCAAAACAGTACTTGAGTACTGTGAATAGATATAAAAGGGGCAAGTTTACATTTGCCAAGACCAGAGATGATGCCTGAGTGAAAAGCAGGATGATGGTGTTGTCCACCCTGAGAAATGGGAAATGGTGGGGAAAGCAATGATCCCTCACTCTCACAGATGTTGGGAGGCAGGCCAGTCCTCACCTTAGACAGCCTCCCAACCTGAAGCAAATACTCATCAGCAGCCACATACTACACCACAAAAACACTAACCTAGGAACATATCCTTGCAACAAACTCCATTGTCAAATATCTATACAAGCGACACCATCATAGGACCTGACCACATCAGCCGCACCATCAGGGGCTCATCCACCTGTACATCTAACTTGATGTATGTCATCAAGTGCCAGAAATGCTCCTCTGCCATGTATATTTGCCAAATCAGACAGTCTCTGTGCCAAAGGATAAATGAACACAAATCAGACATCAAGAAAAGTAATATATAAAAACCAGTAAGATAATGCTTTGACCTCCCTGGACACTCAGTAATAGATTTAAAAATAGCCACCCTTTTACAAAAGAACTTCAAAACCAGACTAGAAAGAGAAACAGGACAGTTGGGATTGGTCCTGACTTGGGCAGGGGCCTGGACTTGATGACCTCTTGAGGTCTCTTCCAGCTCTGTGATTCTATGATTCTAGCTGTGATTCATTTGCAAATTTAGCAAGATCAAATTAGAACTGAAGAAAGACTTAAAATAATTCTCACTACAAAGCTAATTCTCCCACTCTTGATATTCACACATTAACTCTGACTGAATTGGCCTAATTAATACTGGAAAGTAACTCCCTTCTTTTAATATGCTATCCATCTATCTATCTAGTGTCACAGCTTCGGGAGTCCTGCGCTTCAAGGTGGTTAAAGTGTGCCTCAGAGAATTGCTGTGACCCTCAATGTAGCCTCTCTCCCTTTGTGGAGAGAAGGGTAACAACCTATTGAGTTACCTTCATCATAGGTCTGGCAAAAGGTCTGACAGGAGAACCCTTCTCGGTCTCAGTCTTCCCTCTCAGGGAATGTCTCTATGGTGGAGTGGGGATGGTGAGGGGGAACCTGGGCTCACTCTCCATTCCAGGGAGGAACTTAGAGGGATGTATATCCATATCAGAAAAAAAAGCAGAATGTAATCCAATTGTTCTTTTGCAATCCTGCAGTGTTGATCTCTGATGTTTGTAAATCATTTTTGTCTCCATCATAAGTTCACAGTGGCTCAGTTCCATAGCAACCTCCAATTCACCAGTGACCAGTTCTGCAGTTATGTTTTCTTCTCTCAGCTTTTTCAGCAAATGCTTGAGAACTGGCAAGCGTCTGTTAAAAGATACAGATCTCACCGTAGAGTTTAGTGGGAAACAAATCTGCCCATTATAGCATCTAGCTTTCTGGCTGATGTCAAGAACCAAGTCTGTACAAAATTACAGGTGGAGAATCTGTATTGCTTGGCTATGGCCCCATACATGCCTTTTGGGAGATTATTGGCTAAAATATCCCTAACTTGGTTAGATGATGTCAGAGTGCAAGGTCTTTATGAGGATTGCTGGTTCAGTATCTCTGCTTTGCTGGGTCAAAGTAAAACATCATTTACCTGTACTTGACCTTCTCCATGCTTGTTTGCCCTGAATAAAAAATAAAGATGAAACTCTGGGTTGCAAGGTAAGGTAATGTCTTCACTGGAAGAACTATCATGCATCTTACACATCTAGTGGGAATAAAGCAAATAAAGATACTGATCGCTGAACTGGTCTGACTATCCTGAAGCAAAAGAGTGAAACTAGCTGTTGAGAAAATAAATTCAATACAGGGGAAAAAACAGAAATGGAGATTATACAGATCTATATCTTGAACAAGCTGAGAAATCAGTGTTTTAGATACCCTAATGAAAAAATCTTCTGCCCAGGGGAAGAACAGAAATTAGCTCAGCCTGGGATTTTGTGCACGTAAAACAAATTCCATGTTCAATATTTCATTTATTTCTGTTTTTCTATTTACATTTACTCTTATCTTCCTACTCCCTACTGCATCTCACCCACTAAATCAAATTTTCCCTTTCTTTTCTCCTCATCTACCCTGTGTTGCTTCCCTACCTGTTCAGACTCTATTTTTCCCTTACCCATCACTTGACATCCCTTTTCACTTTTACCCTACAATGTTCCTGGTTAACTGTGGCTACTAAGCCCATCCACACTTCTGATTGATGTTTCCTTCTCCCTTCAATATTCATTTTTCTGATTTGTTTTCTGTTTGTTCTGTGGTAATGCTGTCATACGAATTTACCTGTCTATTCATAAATTTCATTAGACACCTATTATTTTCCATCATAACTTTCCGAATCAAGTGTTGTTAAATAATTCACTCTCCAAAGAGCATCATAAGTTATTTCTCCACTTCATTCTAACTGGTTTATTGTATGTAGGGTGGCAAAATGGTTCAAGGGATGTAGGCTGTAAATATACGACTAGTGCCCTCTAGGCTAGGAGCAGTTTAATTTTTTTACCCTAATTATCCATATATGTCACACTTACAATTAACCCTAAGTGAAGAAATTGCTAATAGCCCAAAAATCCTATGGGCATTTTAAACAGGTTAAAGAAGAATCACATTTTCATATAATTAAACAGCTAGCTTTCAGCTTTTCCACTCATTTACTTACTCACTTTTTACAGTTTCTGCTACAGCAGTATACAGTGTTCAAGCATACCAGAAGTAGTTTTTGGCTGTAAACTCATGATGAAAAGCTTAGTTATCAAAAACTGTATCTTGTACTAGTATTTGCCTTTTATTTAAAATTTACAGAAATATCAGAGTAAGCATAATAAAATTAAATTAAAGAGAAATAATTTTAAGAGATATTTCTGTTAAAAACCAAATCATTTCTAGGGGGATCAAGGCTGCAGTATTAGTCTCTTAGGGTATGTCCACACTACAGCGCTATTTCGAATTAACTTATTTCGAATTAGTTAATTCAAAATAAGCAAATTTGAAATAATGCATCTAGACACAAAAACTAATTTGAAATACCATTTTGCTACTTCGAAATAGCACGTCCACACTGATTGGATGCTGGATCGCATTTAAGGGGAGCTGAAACCGGTTCCAGCAGGGTTCCAGTCAGTTGCTTTGTGTGGCTGATGTATGAGGCTCATGCTTAAAGGGACCCCCCTGAACAGCCGATTCTCAGCTTTCCCGCTTACTTGCCTACCTCGCCAAGGGACAGCAAAGCATTTTCCTCTCCGCCTGCTTCGGTCGTTCTCATTTGGGATACTGCAGCACTCGGCACCATGGAGCCAGAGCCACCCCTGGGCACTCTGGTGCTCATGTTGAATGTCTTGCTGCAAGCCTAGCAGCAATTGCTGGAGGCAGCCTGGCACCTTCTCCTGAAGGCCAGCCCCCTGACCCTCCCTCTGCTGACCCTGGGAGCCCTGGAGGAGCGGCGCCCAGATGCCAGCGTGTCCCGCCTCATCTGGCGTCTGGACACCAGCAGCGACTGGTCGGACCACATCATCCTGGAGCACTGGGGAGACCAACAGTGGACCCAGAACTTCAGGATGAAGAAGGACACCTTCCTGGAGCTCTGCGAGTGGCTTGCCCCTGCTCTGCGATGACAGGACACACGCATGAGGCCCGCCATTCCCCTCCACAAGGGGGTGGCCATCGCCCTGTGGAAGTTCTCCATGCCAGATAGCTACCGATCCGTGGGGAACCAGTTCGGCGGGGAGATCCACCGTCGGAGCAGTGCTCATGCAGGTACGGCACTCACTGGCCACTGGGCCAGGAGGGCGGGCTGCAAGGAGGACATGGGCTGCCCCAGGGAAAACAGGGGGGTAGGTGGTGTAAGTGTCCTCCCCGGGAGGGTTTGGTCTGTCCCGGCCGTTCTACAGACCGCCCGCGGTGGCCAGGATTGCAGCGGGGGTTACTCCTGGGAATGAAGCGCAGGGCAGCGGCAGGGAACGAACAGTCCCAGCCATCCGGGCACCACAGTGACCCTCGGTTTTGTGTGTCTCTCTGTAGGTGGTGAAGGCCATCAACAGGGTGCTGCTCCACAGAGTCGTCCGCCTCACTGACCTGGACACAGTCATCCAGGGTTTTGGCACCCTGGGCTTCCCCAGCTGTGGGGGGGACAATCAACGGGACGCACATCCCCATCCGTGCCCTGAACCACCAGGCCTCCCTCTTCATCAACAGGAAGGGGTACTTCCCTGATCCTGCAGGCCATGTGTGACCACCAGGGCCAGTTCACGGACATCAGTGTGGGCTGGTTCAGCAAGGCACACGATGCATGGGTGTACCGCAACTCCTCCGCGTGCCAGAGGCTGCACGCCGGGACTTTCTTCCCCGACCGCCACATCAGGGTCGGGACGTGGACATGCCAGTGTGCCTGCTGGAGGATGTGGCCTACCCCCTAAAGCCTTAGCTGATGAAGCCCTACATGGGACACCTCAGCCCCTCCCAGCAGGCCTTCAATGCCAGGCTCAGCAAGGCCCGCATTGTGGTCGAGGGGGCCTTCAGCCTACTGAAAGCACGATTTAGGTGCCTCCTCACCCGCCTCAACCTCGCCGAGCACAATATTCCGCACGTGGTGGCAGCGTGCTGTGTGCTCCACAATTTATGCAAGAGGAAGGGGGAGGATTTCCTGCCAGCCTGGATGGCAGAGGCTGCCCGCCTGGCTGGTCAGTATGCACAGCCCTGCACGGCTGCCAGCCGGGAAGCCCTTCAGGGGGCTGTCTGCATCTGGGAAGCCCTGCGGGAGAGCTTCCAGGTGGATGAGGACTGAAGTCCCCCTGGCATGCCCCACTGGGGCCTTGTGCCTTACATTCCACCCCCACCTCCTTCCCCTTTCCCCTCCCTAACCCCCCTTCCTGATGTACAATAAAAACGCCTGTGTTGCCACAACAAAATCTCTTTATTTAACATAACTGGGGTGGGGGGAGGGAGAGAAGGAGAATGGGAGAGGGGAGGGGGGAAACCTGGGAGGAGGGAGCTGGAAGGGGGAGGGGAAGCTCAGAGTTGGGGGTCTTGCAGCACTGCTGGTGCGGGGGTCTCGGCATTCCCGGGGGGGGGGGAAGGGCGAGTGGATATGGAGGGTGGGGCGGAAGAAGCGGGAGGGGGAGCAGGGGTGGGAGGAGGAGCAATAGCTGGGGCGGCCGCAGGGGCTGGAGCAGCAGGAGGCAGCTATTGGTCCCCCAGGGCCTGCAGGTGCTCACGGAGGGCACGGCCCTGCTCCCACAGTTCCTGCAAGCTCTCCTGCCGCAGCTGCAGGTCCTTTTGCACCCACTGCTCCTGGCTGTGGACCTGCCATCCCTGCAACTACAGCTGCTACCTCTGGAACTCCTCCAGGTTGCAGGTCCGCCTGCTGGCCCAGGTGCAGGAGCCTGTCATGTGCCTTCACACGTAGACGTGTGTGGGGAACAGGACAGGGCCCCTGCATGGCACCCAGCTGGGGCCACATGTCCTGGACGGCACGGCAGATGCACAGGTTGTCAAGGCCGACTTGCATGGTCCCTGGGCTCCCGCTCCCTCCCTCCCCGCCCCGCATAAGGGGACCATGATGTCACTCACATGTGGAGGCCTCCCCAGCCTCGGATGAGGCTGCTGATGGGCTCTCCGGTTTGGCTCGGGGGTCCTGGGTGCAGGGCACGCTCCCTGCAGGCTCCTAGCTGCCATCGTCCTCCTCTTCCCCTGTGTCAGGGGCAGGGCCCTCTGCCCTGGGGTCAATGACCACCAGGAGGGCACGGACCGTCTGACCCCCCAGGATGCGGTCCAGGGCCTCAATGTGGGCAGGCCTCCGGGTCAGCCCCTGGTTGGGAGGCCTGCGCACCTGCTCCTAGCTGCGCATGTGGCCTCTGGTGGCCAGGCTGGCAGCCATGAGGCTGCAGACAGCCGCATTCCTGCACATAGTGTGGAGATCATGGGCACTGGAGGCCTTCCCCCAAACCTAAATGAGGCCCACGATCTCCGCACCAGACCAGGAAGGCACCTGCCTTTTGTGGCCCCTGGCAGGCTCCTGAGAGCTGCCAGCCTGGTCCTGGGGAGCGGTGGAGGGCTGGGTGGAAGGGGATTGCTGGCTTATCCTGTGCCAGGTGCACAGTCTGCTGGCTGTGTGCTGGCAGGCTTGCAACTGGCACAGGCACTGTGGACAGAGTCTGCCCCTTTAAGGGCTCCGGGGCTTGGGGGGGGGGGGGGGAACAGACAAGTTTTCCTGCTTGAGCCCAGAGTGGCCACCAGGGCTCCCTGGGAAGGGCTGGAGACCCCCTAATTCGAAGTAAGTGTCTACACAGCACTTATTTCGAATTAGCTATTTTGAATTTGGTGTTATTCCTCGTAGAAAGAGGTTTACCAAATTCGAAATAAGGGCTCCACTATTTCAAATTTATTTCGAAATAGCGGTTTGTATGTGTAGACGCTTGTCGAGGCCTCAGGGGCGATCACCCCCTCCCGGGGGGGGGGGGGTCGGCGAACCCCTTCGTCCGCATAGAGGCCTCGGGGTGTGATCACCCCCTCCCGGGAGGGGAGGGGGAGGTCGGCGAACCCCTTCGTCCGCCCTTTCCCTCTCTTCCCGTGCGCTGCCACCCACCGGAATCGAGTCCTCCGGGGGAATGGGGAGGGGGACCTGGTCCCACCCTCTCCCCGGGTCCCAGCCTGGGTCCCTAAGCGCTGGGGCTCTCTCGCGCCCCAACACGGTAGACGAGGGTAATTCCCTCCGAGACCTGTCTACCCAGGGGCGCCAAAAAGGCCCTGCCCCGGGCTGCTTCCTCCCCTCCAGGAGGGCCCCTTCGGGCCGCTCTCCTGCTTCCCGGAACCTACCCTGGTTCAGCCATCTGGGTCGGGGGCTGCTTGGGTGACCGCTCGCGGGTCTGACCCTTCCGGGAAGCCCAGTCCTTGTCCGGTCGCTCTCCCCAGGTCCGGCCGGGTCGGGTCCCGTCCTCTTCGGAGCCGGGGCTGGCCGGCCGCGCCGCACCCCCCCCCCCCCCCCACAGCTCCCGGGGTCGAGGCCAGACCGTCCGCCGGCCTCGGTCCTGCCCGGGGTCCATCCTGGCCTCCGGGCTCTTCTCCCCCCATCCAAGGAGGCTGCCCCCCTTCCTCTCAGATGGCGGGCCTTTTTAAAATGGCCCGCCACGCCGGACGCCGCTCGGGGCCCTCCCCCTTCCGGCGGCGTGCCGGCGTACTCCACAGCCATCCGGCTGCCAGCCTCCCGCTGGGCCCTGCCGCATGCTACCCTGGGGGCGGGGTCAGTGGCAGCCGGGCGGCGTAGGCGCGGCGGTTGGACCCGGTCCCGCCGCCCGGTCTCCGCCACGCTGCGCCCGGGGTTGGAGACCCCCCGGGCGTCTTCGCCCTCCCCCTCCCTCTGGGAGTCCGGGTGGTTCCCTGTGCGGGCCGGTGGCAGCCCGTCACAACGCTATTAAAGTTAATTTGAAATAATGGCTGTTATTTCGAATTAACTTTGTAGTGTAGACATACCCTTAGATTCTTTGAGGCTGGTAAAGGGGTTCAGAACTATTAATTATTATTGTAGCTCTCTCTTCAGCACTTGTTATCATTAGCAAAGGACCCAGACACAAGTTTGGTTAATATTTTCATCTTGGCCAATTTTTCCTCTAGGTGCACAGAAAAAAATTGCACTGACAAATAATTGCCAGGCTCAAAGATAATAAGCACAGATAATTCTGCATCAATACACTTAGATGTCAAACTACTACATACTATTCTATTATACTCATCTATATGTCTCAAAGCAACACCTAAAGTTGCAAGCAGATAACTGGATTCCATTCTGATATGATTATATAGGCCCCAAAGTACTAATTTATCTACTATTTTTTTTTCAGTGTGATTGTTTGGGTAAGCTATGGTTGCAAGCTTTATCAATTGCTACTTAAGAGACATTTGTGCAAACAAGCTTTTGTTCACAAACATTGGGCAAAATATTGTGGTTTTCTTTAAATATCATGTAATGCAAGCAAACAAGGTTATTTGTTCATGAACAATATTTGTCATGGCTCTGTTTTAGCAAAACAGTCAGGGAACAGACACATGTTAGTGATATTAGGATTGAATATTATAACACATACAGAACCAGGAATAGTCAAAATGATAGTGAGAATGAAACACAAAGGCTAAGTTTTATTTGCATATACTGTTTTATTAATATTTGTGAACAACACACATCCACAGAAATCAGGATTAGTTCATGAATGTTTCAGAAAAAAGAACAAAAGGGGAAAATACCTGAGAGCTCATTTATTTATAATAAAAACGTGGTCAACTTTGGTCAACTTATATCTAATACACCTCTAGATTCATCTTTTTATTGCTGATAAAAATATAACCTTATTTCTTGTAAGTTTATCTATAGCTTGTAAATACAACAATAACACTTCATACCTGAATTTTGTAGCTGGGAAACTTCTGAACATTCTTTGGTGTTATACATATTTAAGTGTTTGTTTTCATGGCACCTGTTGTATAAGACTCATATGTAGCCAGACAGGAACCCCCCCTTGCAACATCCATCTTGCTTGTCCCTCTGAGGTGCCTGGAGCATACAGGGCATAGAAAACAATAAAATCAGCATAGTCTTTGATGCCTTGACAGAAGGCCCAGATATGCTGGCTGCTGTGACCCTGGATGGCTGTAAACAGAGATACGCCAATTGCTGACCTCGAGGCTGTGAGAACTGTCTTGGCTGGCACCTGTATTGATATGAACACACAGCCATCCTCAGGGGAGGAAGGGGGGGGAGAATCGCCCGCTGAGCAAAAAATGTCCAGTACTCCCAATTTAGTTCTCTCTCTTACAAGTGTAAATTAAGTTCACAACTCCCTTGTAAGAGCTGGCGTCACAAAGACGAACCAGCAACATTTGGCGCCATAGATAAGGAAGAGAATACGTGACCCCATGGGTATAAAGATGGGTCCAGCAGCACACTCACTTTGAGTGTCAATCTACCATCTGCTTGCTGGTCGGGTTAGGTACATTGCCTCCCGAGGTTCCATGGGGACGCCCACCTCGTATTCATCTTTCCGAGGAATTGAGAGACTATCCTGGCCTGACACGCTGGAATCGAGAGACGCAGAAGGGGGTAAAAATTGTACCCGTATGTGTCCTTTTGTTTTAGTGCATGCATAGAATAGAGCTCTTTAAAGATTAAGCTGTCACTTGGTACCGTTATTTTCTATCTTTCTTTTTCCTTTGCATCCATTTTAAGATCTGTATTTGCTAACAGTTAAGAAGTAGAACAATAGCCATTGTAACCACATGCTTTTTGTAAGCCCCTTTTATAAACTTGTAACTGTTTAAGCTTTAACCTGACTCCTCCTGTTGCTGTAACAGAACCAAACACAATTAAAAGAACTCCAGCCGGTCATAGGGGCAGACGCAGTAAGAGCTGGGCGTTTGGATTGTGTCGCCTCCACGGGACAGATCCTTTGGGGCATCCATCGGCCTTCCCTAGGCCGCCCGCTGCGAAGAGACCCTGGTCCTAGCAGCTAAAGACACGGATGTAAAAGCTCTCTCTGCAAACTTTTGGGGTGCCCGTCAGCCTCTGGCTGCCCGCTGCGAAGGGACCCCAGTCCTAGCAGCTGAAGACTCGAGTGTATAACACACACAGACCACACGCACTACCCCAGCCATCGGCTGACACTCATACCTTTGGGGAAGGTTAATCTCTGAAGAAAAAAAAGCAATGAATTTTGAATTTATAATTCTGAGTTAAAAGGAAGATAAAGTGAGATATTTCCTTGTAGAATGAAAAGACCACCACCAAATAGAGAGATTTTTTGAGATAAGGAATTGCCCACTAATGACTGAGGATAATAATTTACATTCTAATTATTGGAAATGAAATTTGTTTTCATACTGCATACTATGTAGCCTATCCCATACGCAATCACAGTGCTATAAACCAATGTAATTTTTCATTGTCTACCCCTTCCCTATTCTCCCTTTTTTTCTTCAGTCCTGCAATTAATTGTTCATTTCAGGTTTATCATCGGCCCTCCTGATTGTTAAGTTGCTTGCAATTTGGTTTTTTAAATAACTTTAGCCCCACTTTGATACATCTGAACATCTGATTTTTTTTAAAAGTACTTTCCGGTATCTATAGCTCTAATTGCAGAGAATAGTGCAGAGTGAAATTATTCTATGGCAAAAAAAATAAATAAATAAATAAATAAAAATCACTAAAAAGTTCAGGTAGGTATCATTTTCTGTAATGGCATTTTCAAAGATATCTTTTTAAGAGGAGAAAATCTGTTAAAAAGCAATTGTTGCACTGTCATCCCTTGGTAAATACGTTTAATGGAGCAGAATGTATTAAAGAATATTTATTTGTAGTTGAAAAGATTGATGAATTTGGAATATACTCTGATTTACTGAATTAAATTTTCTTTGGAAGAAATTACAGCATTCTATAGCAGTGAACACCATTATCCTCTGTCCTTTATAATAATTTATTCACTTTAGTAATTGATCATGGTATCTGCAAACCTCATATGAAAGTGCCAGTGGCCCTGCAAAAAGTAACTGTATCATAAGTCCATAGAAGCACCACAAAAGGGACAGCACAATTGACAATATCACCTAGAAAAAAAATTAAACTCACTTTTCCAGCATTATGACAGAATTAACTTATGTTGGCTGGGTGGAGGCACTTCAATTGCTGTTCCCCATTTTTACAAGATTTGAGACATGAGATATAGTGCAGCACATTTAAAAACCCATAGCTACAGATTTCTAGATACTGAAACTCTCATACATATGACCAGGAGAATTGTGGGTATAAGAGGGGTTTTTTTTTAATTATACCCATAATGGACCTGATTCTGGGCTGTATCCTGTGTTGACTTTGCAGTATTCCATCCAGCACAGAACAATCCTAAACTCAAAATATTGGGCCATAAGCAGATCTTTCCTTTCTCTGGGAAGTCTCAGAATACAAGCACTCAGGGAGGGTTCCTCAGCCACCCCTCCCAGCTGACAGTTAGTGGGAGTGGCCAGGGAAAAGGAATTACTTCATTCCCCTGCATGCTGATGATCCTGGTTACTGGTAGCAGCTGCTACATGTTAGAGAGCACAGGAGGCTGTTCTAATCTGTGACATGTAACCAGCATGCCCCCTTATTGAGGAAGTGAAAAGAGTGTTTCTTTGTTTAATGTCTTGTGTTACATTTGTTTTTAATAGTGCCAGCATTTCTTCAGGGATTTGCTACCATTTCATTTTGGAGTTTATGGCTCTTAAAGGGTATTCTCAGAAGACTATATTTTGAGCATATTGTAAGAGAAATTTGTCATGTGTCAATATTAAATTCACTGACCAAAACAGATCACACACCTCCACTTAAAATATCTTTCTCTATGTAGAGCACATTTTTTTAAAAGGCTTATTGTATCAGCAGCTCACACTAAGTCTGTGAAAGTGGATTCAGCCTGCAAATAATGTATCCTTTGCTGAAGATACAAGGTTCTAGCACAAGGGCTCATTTTGAGAAAAATCTTAGCAAATGTTTTTGCATTTTAGTTTGTAGTGCTTTATAATGGAGATTTGCCAGCAACTAATGGGAATTGGAAATTACTCATGGGACTGCGAACCCTCTGAAGAGTCATGAATAGGAACGTGCCACTTCACTGCATCTGAAGGCTCCAGAGAGAAGGTCAGATCATTCTTGAAGGATAAAACCACTTGAAAATAAACCTAAACAATTTGAAAGTGCCTGAGATGGAGTACAGGATCATAGGACTACTCAGTTCAGTCTACACTAGAACAGAAGGTCAACTTGAGACACAACTCCAGCTACATTAATTACATAGCTGCAGTTGACATAACTTAAATTGCCATCCACACGCTCCCATCGGCTTCCCTTACTCCTCATGAGGAACAGGAGTACCAGCGCTGACAGGGACACCCTCGGAGTTCAAATAAGCTGGTCTTCACAAGACTTGCTAAAATCAAACCCTGGAATATTGACTGTGGCAATTGATCTTCATAGTGCAGACATGGCGTAAGAAAGGAAGGACAGCAAACTGAAGGAAAGTCAGAGTAGGGTTCAGGATAGTTAGAAGCAAAATGGAGAAGTTAGTTTCAAGAGCACTACATAGACAAAGAGATTTCTGGGCTAGTCATGTGGTCTCTATGTGCCAGATAATCATTTCGTGTAAATTGACACAGATCTATTGACTTCAGTATTTCTATTAAAATTTATACCAGTTGACTCATTTCAAACATAATAAATTGTTTGACATGAGCACGGATCAAACAGTCTTTTCCCCTGAGTATTAGTGTTAAATGATGTTTGCTTTTTAATATCATGGATTAATCACATAATTACATCAAAATGCATTCAAACCTAATCAGTGCACAATATGCCTTTGCAAAAATATAGGCAATGTTATCTAGAGCAATTATATCCATAATGTAATCTCCTTGGAGCAATGATAAGGATGGGGCATTTGTGGTGGACTACAGAATGCAGAAACAATCAGATACACTCTATGGATACATCTACACAGCAACATTATTTCAAAATAACTTAGTCTGCGTCTATACAGCAGGCCTTTATTTCGAAATAATGTTGAAATACTGTCAGCCTGGAGGTCTTCTTCCACTGACACATGTAACCCTCATTGTACAAGGAGTATGGGAAGTTGGAGGAAGAGTGATCTATTTCGAAATAAGCTATTTTGAAATAAGCTACGCAATTGACATAGCTCAATTTGTGTAGCTTATTTTGAGTAAAGCCCTGCTATGCAGATGCACCTTATGTGAAGATAAGATACTAAATTGGAAAGTAAGGAAGCAACAGAATCTGAGATTATGTGACAAAAGTAAAACTCGGTAGTAGCAAAAACAATGAGGAATCCTGTGGCACCTTAAAGACTAACAGATTTCTTTGGACATAAAGTGCTCAATTTCTAGAGATATTTAAAAAGAGAAAGCCATTCTTCTTTGTTTCTAGCTGACCACCACAGAATTCAGGCAAAGGTTCAAATTCAGACAAAGGCATTACGAAGCACGGAAAGAGAACATGTTTAGAAAATTGGTTGGAAGATGTAAGGGACTGGATCTGAATTTTCCTCTGTATCCTGAAGCCCTGAAAAGCTTGAAAGATATCTTCTCTTCTTTGCTATAAATTTTTTTTTTTTTGGCCATGACGACAGACTGTGGAATTTTCTAACCGCCTTTCCCTTCTCCAATGGCATGAAGGTACCATGGTGCCTTTCCATGTGGTCAGGAATGGTGCTGCAGCAGTGGAGTCCCTGCCTCTGTTTCCCTTCATGAAGGGATAAACAACATTTGCAGTCTAGAAGCTCCACCTTTGGGTTAATCAGTCACTGTGTCATCCTGCTAGACCTACTACACACTCAAAGTGAATTCCCTGTCTTTGTTGGGCATCAAGGTGGATGGTAGTCTTCTCCCCAGAAGTGCATCACTTCCTTGTTGAGTTTGTATTTAGTAAGTCTCCAATGGCTCCATCATTCAATTAATTCCCTGGGCTGCTTCAGACAATTATGTGAAAGAACCTTCTCTCTGGAAATGTTCCCCTCTCTGTGAGCCCCTGGGAGACATCATAGGACATAGCTTCCTAACCAGCTCCTCTGAAGATCTCTGGAACTCTGACTAAGCTCTCATAAGTCTTTATTAAGGTCCAGGTTCTCCACATCTAATTGAGTATCCACATCCACAGATTTTTTGTCTGTCACAGGTAGTCTACCACTAAGAGGCCCTCTCCCTATGACACCACCTACAGAAAGTGAGGCTAAAATCTTCAGTATATAGTATCCAAATTAGGGTGGGGGCATGATGGAAAAAGTAGACCTTAAATACTTGACACTTGGAAGCATTAAGAGAACATTATAGAGCATCAGCACAGTTTTATGGCCAGTTATTTTAATTCAATCCAAGCATTTCAAGTATAATTAGACTGAATTCATCAGTAGTAGTCATATGTTCATATATTGCTTTAAGAAAGGTATATGGAGAAATGGAAAAAAGGAAGAAATCTCATTGTAGCCAAGGCAATATGTAACTGTTGCCAAGGTAACAACATGGCCATTTTGTTGCTATAGCGATGTTATAATAGGGCATATGTTACCATGGTTTAGTGAATATTCCAAGAGTAAAAATCAAATAGTAAAATGTATTCATAAAGGAATTTCTTATGGGATCATGAAATATCCTGCATATATTAAACCACATGGGATTATTGTTCTATGTAAGAATGTCCACCCACATATCAAGGGTCACCATGCAACAAAATCTTGCAACAGGACACAGTAAAGGTCAATGGTATTATTTTGTACCAAGTGTGGGGGTAATACTTATTTATACTGGATCCTGAAGAACATAATGTAAAACCTTTTATTGTGTACCATATACATCTCAGAAATAGAAGCATTTGTCAAACACTGAAATGATAATTCAACTTCCAATCTCTGTACTGTATATCAAATAGATCTGATTGGAAAATTGACATATCAGGCTATGTAAACAAAAAAGCATAACATTTATGATAGTTGAATAATTGGAAAATAATGTGAAAACTAATTCATATTAAAACATATTTCATATTAAGTGATATTAGATTCCATATAAAACTAGAAAAGGAAGCAGCAGGGTCAAGGGTACCTGCAGTACCTTGGTCAAAGGAACAAACTGGAACAAGATACTGCAGGTGTAAGGTGAGGGTCAAGCAGGCTCCGGAGCTATCACAGAGAACAAGTTATCCAGAGCTACCACTGATAGGGGTGAACATTTTGAGAAGCTACTGAATGGCTACTTGTTGCTGAGTTTAAGATCTGATCTGCTGATCCTTCCTGGCAATCAGGCTATGTAGCTAGTCAGGCAGACCACTGGGTGCTTGTTAAGTTGAAAAGATATTGGCTCACCTGTAGGTCTGGATCCCTGGAAGTGTATGAAAAATCTAGCAGTACAACTTCCTTACACCTACTATATCATTATTTGAAGACAACATCTCAGGCTTAAAACTAATTAAAAATGTACCTCAGGTCCCCCCCCCCCCCAATCCTTTTACCATCTCCTATACTGGAGTTGTTTCCAGTGAGCATAATCTCTGCTTTTCCCATTGCTAGCAGGTGTTGATCCTGCTTGGAGAGGGTTATACTGGAAGGTGGGATTTATTTATCTATAAGGAAGATAATAGTAGAGCTTAACAAATAACCGAGGGAGGGGAGGGGCGGATTAGTGGCTGAATAGAAAAGGCTGAAAATAGAAAAAAAATTGTTTGGGCCACCCCAAACAAGATTTTTTTTTAATTGTTTTTGTCAGTGAAAGGAAAAACTGAAAACATTGAAACAAATTGTTTGGGTTTGAACAAATAAACTCTTGATTTGAAAAATTTCATCCTGTTCTTTGAATGATCGCACTTGTTCTTTCCACTGTAGGTGTGTGTTTCAGTCCAGTTTTTGGAGCCCTTTGCCATCAGAGGTACCCATCATGACAGCTCATCCGTGCTGGATTATCTGTTGTACCTAAACTGCACTTTCTTGGACCTGAAGAGATTTGGTGTCTGCACTGCTTCTCTGAGGGACAGTGATCTCAGCTTGGTGCCTTGCCTGGGGGAGACCAGGGGAACTGGCTCAGCAGGACTGGGCAGTGAGAAGCCTCAGAGAGCAGGAAGGTGAGTGGCAGTGCCTTTGTCAGCATTCCAGAAGCCTGCCACAAGGGGTCCTTGGTGACTGCATGGTTTGCAGGCAAGGGGAGCTGTGGGAAGCGGTAGCCTGAGTTTGAACCAGTTGTTAACCTGGATTGATGTCCATGAAATCCAAAGAACTCAAGTCAGTGAAATGTAGGTAGGTTCATGATTTTGTGTAACTCTGTGCATAGCCAAAGAAACCATCTTGCCAATGTCATGCTGCATAACATTTCCCTTCCAACAGCCCAGCACCAAGATGGCCATCAAAATGATATTGGGGCCATAAGTAAATACTATTGCAAGAGAGCAGAGCTAATACATTGCCAGGATTATATAAAGTACTTATGGAAGAATGTGATAAATTTACTTGTTCTTATATTCATGTTTATGATATTTCTCTATCCACCTGCCATGTCTTTTCATAAAGATTATGACCGCTTTGGGGTAAGAACTGTCTTTTTTGTAATTCACTTTTTACATTCACTATTTATTGTCTAATACTCTGATCTCTGCTGGGGGTTCCCAAGGTGTTACATAAATATAAATAAAGTACAAACAACAATAATAATAAAAACTACATATGTTGGTTCTGTAACAGGAAAGAGCATCAGATCATCCCCTCCACGGGAACAAATATGTAAACTGTTCATCATTATATCCTGACCAACTGTTTCATTCACATAGAGGAAATATTTGTAACTGTAGAAGGGAAAGAAAGATCGGATCCCTAAACTGGATTTTTCTCAGAGATCTGTGTGATCTATATGTATGGTGAGGAATCTGCAAAGGCCAGAGACAGATAGCTTACAATTTCCAATATACTGATGATGTACCGAGTCACCAAGTAACATACATAATGCTTAAAAAACAACAAATAGTCCTGAAGCACCTTAGAGACACAATGTTCTTAGATTTGGTATCTAATTTCTAAGAGTTAAGTGCTGTAGCTGTCCCTTGGTAAAACTACTATGTTTTAACTGACTGAGTTAAGGTGTGTATACTAGAGATTTACAACTTCAAATTTTCTGACATTTAAAATCTCAGACATTGAATAACACGCATGCAAGACAAACTTATTTTCTTGCCATTATAATGATTGCATTTTCTCTTTAAATTAGAGAAAGCAAAGAACAAGACAAATGAATGAGGTCTTAGGGTATGTCTACACTACATGGCTCCGTTGAGGGAGCCACATAGATGAGCTTTGTAGACATAGCAAAATGAAGCGGCGATTTAAATAATCGCCGCTTCATTTACATAAAAATGGCTGCTGCGCTGTGCCGATCAGCTGTTTGTCGGCTCAGCACAGCAGTCTGGATGCTCGGTGGTCAACATCAAAAGCCTTTGTTGACCACCCCGTTATGCCTCGTGAGCCAACAAACAGCTGATCGGCACAGCACGGCAGCCATTTTGATGTAAATGAAGCGGCGATTATTTAAATCGCCGCTTCATTTTGCTATGTCTACAAAGCTCATCTACATGGCTCCGTTGATGGAGCCATGTAGTGTAGACATACCCTTAATATGGTAACAAATGGTCTTGCAGCACCTTAAAGACTAACAAAAATGTAGAGGGTATCATGAGCTTTCGTGGGCACAACCTACTTCTTTAGATGAAGTGAGTTGTGCCTACAAAAGCTCATACCATTTACATTTTTTGTTAGTCTCTAAGGTGCTTCAAGACTATTCATTGTTTTTTAAGTTTTTCCAGTTACACAGCTACCCCTCTGAAACTTTTAATATGTTAACATTTGTTCTGCTGAGTAAAATAATTTTTATTGAAACTAAATAAGATTAATTTGTAATTGCTCATGTAAAAATGCTCCTCATATTGTGTTAATATTCCCAGTGGCTCTTTTAGTTTAATTATAAATGTCCTTGATTTTAGCCAATGCTTACAAAGCTATTTCTTTATGTAGTGTACTATAATTAATTACTTCCAAAATAATTTCTGTAAGCTCTCCATTGAACTGCAAAATACACAGTATAGGCACACTTTAATTGCATAAATTATGACAATGTATTTATTATTTAGACAAACCATCTTTCATTTTGGTTTAGAACTTTAAGAAGTTTATAATTTAGTATATATTGTGGGCTCAGAATTAAATAATGCATGCAAAAATGGCATAGAAACATTTTCTGATATATCCATTATCTGATTCTCAGAATCAGAAATAAGTTAAATGATTTGAAAATTCTTAACTACTGACTTCATCAGTTCCTGCCTTTATAATAAGAGACACAGTAATCAGTTCTATAGCAGATTGAATCTCGTGTTACAATACACCACTTAAATAGTTGCTTATAACTTTTGGGCTTAAATTTTGTGTGTTTGGCCTCAGACTTACAGAATTCAAAAGTAGTTGAAATTCAGGCAATTTATATTGTTTTAGGGTCATGGAGTCATTTAACTTTTAAGTAGTCTCACTTGTAGTGTTCAAATGCATTAGAGTTAAAAGAAAGGAAGTATCATATAGTAGATAAAGCAGGAGTGGGCAGTAAGCTGGAGGCAATTAATCAGGCTTAACCCTGATGAGCTGCTGCTGTTACCCCAAAGTTAAATGGAGACCACCCCAGGGTTACACTCATATAGATTTATTAAATTAGGAATTAATAATCCATTATAGGGTTAAACTCACGGGGAAAGAGCTCTCTCTCAAACACACATAAACACACATTCATTCATGCCTTCAGGCACTCGCACACTTACACAGGCAAAAGGTTGCAGAGTGAGCCAAGACATAGTATGTCCAGAGTGTCTGCCTGTGTAACCTTGCATGAGCTGGACTTCACTGCCCTTCTCCCACAGCAGTACTGGAGACTCAGAGTTCAGTCTGTAAGGAATTTCAGCAAGGATTCCCCAGTGTCAGACTCTCCACATTCAAGTTCCCAAAGAAACTAAAGAAATGAATTTAATTAAATAACTTTATAAAATCTTATGAAGAAAGAAATAATCTAATTCTTACAACAGAACACAGCTATTTTAATCACACAGATAATGTCCATAGTTACAGTAAACACAAGAAAAAAAAAGAAAGCTATAAGTAAAATTTGAACAGTTCAAGCCACACAAACACAGTAAGAAAAGACTGAGAGGTCCCAAAAGCTTAGATTTAGTTCATCGAAGTCTCAGTTTGTGCCTCTGATCATCAGATCTGCACCATATGCAGAGTCTGAATGATCTCTCCACTTGCTTATAGGGAATCCTCATTTGGAGTCCAGGCAGACTCTTCCTCTGCTATGGTCACTGCTAGGCAGCCAGCTCACTGATTAACTAGTCAGTCAGTTAGCTCACAAACGAACAGGCTTAAAGAAAATTCTGTTACAAGAAGATACAAAAACTAAGAACAAAATAGAAATGACTCTTTCCCCATTGCTACATTTACAGAGGAGCTGAAGAATCACACTGATGGAGAAAGTGAACTAGAACAGTTTGGCTAAAATCAAAACAGCATTTAAAGCAGATAACTTCTGTGTTAATTATTTCCCCTTCCAGGTTCTCCTAGTTTAAGTAGCATTACCCATGATCCCTGGTAGATGGTTAACAACATCACTACCTACTTCAGAGTGAACAACAACAGTCTGCTCTCTGCTCCCAGCTCATCTTCTCCCAGCTCACACAGGCTTAAAGAAGTATCTGCCCTGCCTGCTTGCTCACGAAGTCTGACCCCAAACTACTAAACCCAACTCCAGAAATTTCTGGGTGGAATGGTAAATCTTCTCAGCAATAGTAATACTCATTCCTACCTCCTGTGCAGGGGTATCTTAAAGAGATAGCTCCCTATTAAGTGCATGGGTTACACCTGCAGTCATGGATCCCTGCCGGCTT
Organism: Pelochelys cantorii; assembly: GCA_032595735.1. Classification (NCBI taxonomy): domain Eukaryota; kingdom Metazoa; phylum Chordata; order Testudines; family Trionychidae; genus Pelochelys; species Pelochelys cantorii. The sequence continues at coordinate 94,323,650 of CM064326.1, forward strand.
GCTGATCATAAAAGACGGCTTCTGCCATGTGCTCTCTCCTTGTGTTGGAAGTGGGAAGCTCCTATCACGCCTACAGGGTCCTTCCTCTACATTCATCACCCTTGCCCAGACCTCCCTCCATCCCAGTCCTTTGTTTGCTTAGCAAAGCAGTGTCTCCATGATTGCTTTAATTAGTCACCACCTGGCTCCTAGCTGCAGGTATGTAGCCTTGCTTTATCCCTGACCCCAAACAGTCTCCAGTCACACACAATTTCTTATCACAGGGCAGAATGCAGTTAGAGTTACAAGCAAAGTGGCTGAAAGTTACAAAGATTACAAAGTTGCAAAGCTCAACTATCTTACAAGTTGCAGAATTTAAAGGGCAACATAGCTGAAGGTTACAAAGAGACAATTGCAATGCTTCAAAGCTCAGTGGTTACAAAGATACCTTCTAAAGCAACTGACTGAGAACAATTTCCATCTTAATCATCCAAAAATCATCAGTAATAAAGTAACTTAGAAGGCAACTGCCCTCATCCCGCCCCCGCCCCCCCCCCAAACAGTCAGAAGTAAGTTTTGTCATTCTCTAAGTCATGTGTTGGCAGGATCTGACAGTTTAATGCATTTCCAAAAAAAATTATGTGTAAATCAAGTAATAGCTTGGAAAGAGGGTTTACATAACAGGTGTGACTATACTTATCTGCACCTCCTCAAGAACAGGTGTTTGCAGCTCCCATTGGCCATGGATTACTGTTCCTGAAGAATGAAAGCTGTACAAAGTGGAATCGCAGTCCTGCCACTTCTTGATATATAAACTATATTGGAAGGATAGAGCAGGCCATGTGGGTGGCGGAGTGGCACTGTATGTGAAAGATAATGTAGAATCAAATGAAATAAAAATATTAAATGAATCAACATGTTCAATAGAATCACTATGGATAGTAATTCCATGCTCCAATAATAAGAAATTAGCAGTAGGGATATATTATCGACAACCTGACCAGGACAGCGATACTGACATTGAAATGCTGAGGGAGATTAGAGAGGCTACCAAAATAAAGAACTCTATAATAATGGGGGATTTTAATTATCCCCATATTGACTGGATACATGTCACCTCAGGAAGAGAAGCAGAGATAAAATTTCTCAATGGCTTAAATGACTGCTTCTTGGAGCAGCTGGTACAGGAACCCACAAGGGGAGAGGCAATTCTCGATTTAGTCCTGAGTGGAGTGCAGGATCAGGTCCAGGAGATAACCATCACAGGACCACTTGGGAATAGTGACCATAATATAATAACATTTAACATTCCTGTGGTGGGAAGAACACCTCAGCAGTCCAGAACTCAGGCATTTAATTTCAAAAAGGGGAATTACACAAAAATGAGGAGGTTAGTTAAACAGAAATTAAAAGGCACAGTGACTAGAGCCAAATCCCTGCAAGCTGCATGGAAACTTTTTAAAGACACCATAATAGAGGCCCAACTTAAATGTATACCCCAAATTAAAAAACATAGCAAGAGACCTAAAAAAGAGTCACCGTGGCTTAACCACCGTGTAAAAGAAGCAGTGAGGGACAAAAAGGCATCTTTCAAGAAGTGGAAGTCCAATATTAATGAGATAAATAGAAAGGAACATAAACACTGTCAAATCAAGTGTAAAAATGTAATAAGAAAAGCAAAAAAAGATTTTGAGGAACAGCTAGCCAAAAACTCAAAAAGAAATAACAAAATGTTTTTTAAGTATATTAGAAGCAGGAAGACTGCTAAAAAACCTGTGGGTCCCCTAGACAATTGAGATATAAAAGGCACAGTCAAGGACGATAAAGCCATTGCAGAGAAACTAAGTGATTTCTTTGCTTCAGTCTTCATGGCTGAGGACGTTAGAGAGATTCCCAAATCTGCACCGTCCTTTGTGGGTGATGAATCTGAGGAACTGTCCCAGATTGAAGTGTCATTAGAGGAGGTTTTGGAACAAATAGAAAAACTTAATGTCAACAAATCTCTGGGACCGGATGGCATTCATCCAAGGGTTCTAAAAGAACTCAAATGGGAAATTGCTGAACTATTATCTGTGGTTTGTAACCTATCCTTTAAATCGGCTTCTGTACCTAATGACTGGAAGGTAGCTAACGTGACACCAATGTTTTAAAAGGGCTCTAGAGGCGATCCTGGCAATTACAGACCGGTAAGTCTAACTTCAGTACCGGGCAAATTAGTCAAAACAATAGTAAAGAATAAAATTGTGAGGCATGTAGAAGAACATAATTTGTTGCACAAAAGTCAACATGGTTTCTGTAAAGGGAAATCATGTCTTACTAATCTATTAGAGTTCTTTGAAGGGGTTAACAAACATGCAGACAAAGGGGATCCAGTAGATCTAGTATACTTAGATTTTCAGAAAGCCTTTGACAAGGTCCCTCACCAAAGGCTCTTGTGTAAATTACATTGCCACGGGATAAGAGGGAAGGTCCTTTCATGGATTGAGAACTGGTTAAAAGACAGGAAACAAAGGGTAGGAATAAATGGTACATTTTCAGAATGGAGAGGGGTAACTAGTGGTGTCCCCCAAAGGTCAGTCCTGGGACCAATCCTGTTCAACTTATTCAGAAATGATCTGGAGAAAGAGGTAAGCAGTGAGGTGGTAAAGTTTGCGTATGATACCAAACTGTTTAGGATAGTCAAGACAGAAGCAGACTGTGAGGGACTCCAAAAAGATCTCACCAAGCTGAGTGATTGGGCAACAAAATGGCAAATGAAATTTAATGTGGATAAGTGTAAAGTAATGCACATTGGGAAAAATAACCCCAACTATACGTACAGTATGATGGGGGCTAATTTGGCTATGACAAATCAGGAAAGAGATCTTGGAGTTATCGTGGATAGTTCCCTGAAAACTTCCACACAGTGTGCAGCGGCGGTCAAAAAGACAAATAGGATGCTAGGAATTATTAAGAAAGGTATAGAAAATAAGACCCAGAATATCTTACTGCCCCTGTATAAAACTATGGTACGCCTACATCTTGAATACTGTGTATAGATGTGGTCTCCTCACCTCAGAAAAGATATTTTGGCCTTGGAAAGGGTTCAGAAAAGGGCAACTAAAATGATTAGGGGTTTGGAACGCGTCCCATATGAAGAGAGGTTAAAGCGACTGGGACTTTTCAGTTTAGAAAAGAGGAGACTGAGGGGGGATATGATAGAGGTATATAAAATCATGAGTGGTGTGGAGAGGGAGAATAAAGAAAAGTTATTTATTAGTTCCCATAATCGAAGAACTAGAGGACACCAAATGAAGTTAATAGGTAGCAGGTTTAAAACTAATAAAAGAAAGTTCTTCTTCACACAGCGGGTAGTCAACCTGTGGAACTCCTTGCCAGAGGAGGCTGTGAAGGCTAGGACTATAATAGAGTTTAAAGAGAAGCTAGATAATTTCATGGAGGTTAGGTCCATAAAAGGCTATTAGCCAGGGGATAGAAATGGTGTCCCTGGCCTCTGTTTGTCAGAGGCTGGAGAAGGATGGCAGGAGACAAATCACTTGATCATTGTCTTTGGTCCACCCTCTCTGGGGCACCTGGTGCTGGCCACTGTCAGCAGACAGGCTACTGGGCTAGATGGACCTTTGGTCTGACCCAGTACGGCTGTTCTTATGTTCTTATGTTATGTTCTTGAAGTGCCCATTGACTGAGAACAGTGATCTGTGCCCAACAGTAGCCGTGATCACCTGTACTTGTGGAGGTACTTTTTATTTCAGAAGGTTGAAAAAGCTTCTGGGGGGGAAGCTGTTCTAGATTTGATTTTAACAAAGAGGGAGAAACTGATTGAGAATTTGAAAGTGGAAGGCAGCTTGGGTGAAAGTGATCATGAAATCATAGAGTTCATGATTCTAAGGTATGGTAGAAGGGAGAAGAGCAAATCAGAGACAACGAATTTCAGGAAGGCAGATTTTGGTAAGCTCAGAGAGCTGGTAGGTAAGGTCCCATGGGAGGCAAGACTGAGGGGAAAAACAACTGAAGAGCGTTGGCAGTTTTTCAAAGGGACATTATTAAGGTCCCAAAAACAAGCTATCCCACTGTGTAAGAAAGATAGAAAATATGGCAAAAGACCATCTTGGCTTGATTGATCTAAAAATAAAAAAGGAGTCCATATAAAAAATGGAAACTAGGACTAATTACAAAGGATGAATATTGAGAAACCATACAGGAATTCAGGGGCAAGATTAGAAAGGCAAAGGCACAAAAGGAGCACAAACTAGCTCCAGGCATAAAGGGAAACAAAAAGACGTTCTATAAATATATTAGAAGCAAGAGGAAGACCAAGGACAGGGTAGGCCCATTGCTCAGTGAGGAGGGAGAAACAGTAACAGAAAACTTGGAAATGGGAGAGATGCTTAATGACTTCTTTGTTTCCGTCTTCACCGAGAAGTCTGATGAAGGAATGCCTAACATAGTGAATGCTAGTGGGAAAGGGGTAGGTTTAGAAGATAAAATAAAAAAAGAACAAGTTAAAAATCACTTAGAAAAGTTAGATGTCTGCAAGTCACCAGGGCCTGATGAAATGCATCCTAGAATACTCAAGGAGCTGATAGAAGAGTTATCTGAGCCCTTAGCTATCATCTTTGGAAAATCATGGAAGACAGGAGAGATTCCAGAAGACTGGAAAAGGGCAAATATAGTGCCCATCTGTAAAAAGGGAAATAAGAACAATCCAGGAAACTGCAGACCAGTCAGTTTAACTTCTGTGCCAGAAAAGATAATGGAGTAAGTAATTAAGGAAATCATCTGTAAACACTTGGAAGGTGGCAAGGTGATAGGGAACAGCCAGCATGGATTTGTAAAGAACAAATCATGTCAAACCAATCTGATAGCTTTCTTTGATAGGATAACAAGTTTTGTGGATAAGGGAAAAGTGGTGGACGTGGTATACCCAGACTTTAGTAAGGCATTTGATACGGTCTCGCATGATATTCTTATCAATACAGTAGGCAAATACAACTTAGATGGGGCTACTATAAGGTGGGTGAATAACTGGCTGGATAACTCAGAGAGTAGTTATTAATGATTCACAATCCTGCTAGAAAGGTATAACAAGTGGGGTTCCGCAGGGGTCTATTTTGGGACCTGTTCTATTCAATATCGTCATCAACAATTTAAATATCAGCATAGAAAGTACGCTTATTAAGTTTGCAGATGATACCAAGCTGGGAGGGGTTGCAACTGCTGTGGAGGACAGGGTCATAATTCAAAATGATCTGGACAAATTGGAGAAATGGTCTGAGGTAAACAGGATGAAGTTTAATAAGGACAAATGCAAAGTGCTCCACTTAGGAAGGAACAATCAGTTTCACACAAACAGAATGGGAAGCGACTGTCTATGAAGGAGTATGGCAGAAAGGGATCTAGGGGTTATAGAGGACCACAAGCTAAATATGAGTCAACAGTGTGATGCTGTTGCAAAAAAAGCAAACATGATTCTAGGATGCATTAACAGGTGTGTTGTGAGCAAGACATGAGAAGTCATTCTTACGCTCTACTCTGTGCTGATTAGGCCTCAGTTGGAGTATTGTTTCCAGTTCTGGGCACCACATTTCAAGAAAGATGTGGAGAAATTGGAGAAGGTCCAGAGAAGAGCAACAAGAATGATTAAAGGTCTCGAGAACATGACCTCATTGCAGGAGGAATAACAGGTAGTTCGAAATAGGGCTTTATTTCGAACGCCCGTTTCACTGCTGCGTGTAGACGCGGGCAATTATTCCGGGCTTGTAAATTTCAAAAATGGTGCCAGGCCGGGAAGATGCAAATCAAGCGTGGGATATTTAAATCCCAGGCTTGATTTGCAATTCCGAATGCCTACATTTGCAGCCTTATTCCGAAATAGGCTGCGAATGTAGACATACCCTTAGAGTTCTTTGAATGGGTCAACAAATATGTGGACAAGGGGGATCCAGTGGATATACTATACTTAGATTTCCACAAAGCCTTTGACAAGGTCCCTCACCAAAAGCTCTTAAGTAAAGTAAATTGTCATGAGATAAGAGGGAAGATCCTTTCATGGATTGATATCTGTTTAAAAGACAGAAAACAAAGGATAGGAATAAATGGTCAGTTTTCAGAACTGAGTGCGGTAACTAGTAGTGTCTCCCAAGGGCCTGTCCTGGGACCAATCCTATTCAACGTATTTATAAATGATCTGGAGAAAGAGGTAAACAGTGATGTGGCAAAATTTGCAGATGATTCCAAACTGCTCAAGATAGTTAAGACCTAAGCAGACCGTAAGGAGCTTCAAAAAGATCTCACCAAACTAAGTGATCGGGCAACAAAATGGCAAATGAAATTGAATGTTGATAAATGTAAAGTAATGCACATTGGAAAAAATAATCCCAACTATACATACGATATGATGGGGACTAATATAGCTATAAATACCCAAGAGAGAGATCTTGGAGTCATTGTGAATAGTTCTCTGAAAACACCCACTCACTATGCAGTGGCAGTAAAAAAAAAGTAGAATGTTAGGAATCATTAATAAAGGGATAGAGAATAAGACAGAGAATATTTTATTGTCCCTATATAAAACCATGGTACACCCATATCTTCAATACTGTGTACAGATGTGGTCGCCTGATCTCAAAAAAGATATTGGCATTGGAAAAACTTCAGAAAAGGGCAGCAAAAATGATTAGGAGTTTGGAATGGGTCTTATATGAAGAGAGATTGAAAAGTCCCAGCTTAGAAAAGAGGAGACTAAGGGGGGATATTATAGAGGTTTATAGAATCATGATTAGTGTGGAAAAAGTGAATAAGGAATGATTATTTACTTGTTCCCATAACATATGAACTAGGAGTCACCAAAAGAAATTAATAGGTAGCAGGTTTAAAACAAACAAAAGGAAGTTTTTCACTTAGTGCACAGTCAACCTGTGGAACTCCTTGCCAGAGGAGGTTGTGAAAACCAGGACTTCAACAGGGTTCAAGAAAGAACTTGATAAATTCATAGAGGTTAGGTCCATCAATGGCTATTAGGAATGGTATCCCTAACCTCCGTTTATCAGAGACTGGAAATGGATGACAGAAGAGGGATTATGTGATGATTCCTTGTTCTCTTCACTCCCTCTGGGGGATCTGGCATTGGCTTCTGTTGGAAGATAGGATACTGGGCTAGATGTACCTTTGGGCTGACCTTTGGTATGACTGTTCTTATGTTCTTAACCCTGGTGAATCAGATCCAGTTTGTGGGCAGGTATTTGCCCACTGCAGGAATAAAGCATAATGTTCATAATCCTTTGGCAGAGTTTAGGATTGAGTGAAAGGTAGCATACAAAGACTTGAAGGATGTGATGCATCTGGGATGCCTACTTAAAACCATGAACATCATTATGTGTAATCTTGGATGTTTTATTAAATAGGATACACATACTATAGGTTAGACCTCCCTGATCTGGCACCCTCAGGATCTACTTGGTCATGGATGATATATTTCCCCCCCACCCACCATTACTGGTCCTCCCTACCCTACCTCCCCCTCTCCCTTAGTCTGTAACAGCTTCCTGGCTCCACTCAGAGACAAGCTGAGCCACCCCATCCCTCCCCCCACAGCCCAGTTGAGCCACATGCTGGCTCCATCCCTCCCAGCTGGGCTGTGTTCCAGAGTTCTTAGTTCCCCTCTTGCCAGCCCAGCTGGGCCATGTGTCACTCCCTGCTCTGCATAGTGCCAGGTCCCAGGCTCCTCCCACTCCCACAGTGCGCAGAGACACTCTGATCCTAGAATATCCGTGATCTATAAGGACCATAGATGTTGCCGGATCAGAGATTTCCAGTTTATAGAGGTGCAACCTGTAGGTGTTTGTGAACATATGAATGTGCAACGTTCATCTAATTCACTTAAGTTAACCAGAGAATATTGAGTTGCTTGAGTTGTTTGACATACCTACTTCTACATGTATCAGAGGGGTAGCCGTGTTAGTCTGGATCTGCAAAAGCAACAAGGAGTACTGTAGCACCTTATAGACTAACAGATGTATTGGAGCATCAGCTTTCGTGGGCAAAGACATGCATCTGACGAAGTGGGTCTTTGCCCACGAAAGCTTGTGCTCCAATACATCTGTCTAGAAGGTGTTACAGGACTCCTTGCTACTTCTACATGTGTGTTTTGTGACAGGGGAAAACTCACATTTAATTTTTAAAATAAAGGACTCAGTGGTTCTGTGGTATTCGCCTACAGGAGCATGTTGGGTCTTGTATTGCAATATTGCTTACAATATTACTTGATGTGACTCAGCCCACAGCATCTTGTTCTTTTTCAGTTACCTGGGAGTAGCAGCACATGTTTGCGGGCTATAATATCTGTCATTTTTATGCCATTTGAACAAGAACATTTTGGCAGTCAACATTATAACTACTCCAGAAACAGCACTGGTGGCTAGAAGGTAGTTCTTGGATGTGCAGTAGTGTGTAAAAAAAGGTTAAACTTCTTTGTGTGACCTCAATTTAAATCCTTTGGATATTTTTCATTGTTCTTTTTTGTCTACTGTTTATATATTCCAGTCCTGTTAGGCATGCACTCTATGTGCTTTTTAAATACAATAATGGCATGTTTTGCTTGGGGAAAAAAATAGGTTTTCCATGAGCTGATATCCTACCGTGATTTTAAAAATCTATCCAAGGAAATAGCAGGGTTCTTTTAACACACAACTATGTCTTACATTTTAATACTCTCCTGGATTTTCTTTAGATACTAATTGATGACTATGTAATGTAAAAAATTCTCAGCTATCATGGAGGTGGTTTTTTTTAGCATTTTCACTCCTTATTAACTACAACACATATTTCACTCACTGTCTTCAGTTACTTGAAATAATTTTGAGTGATGATTTTGAATAAATAGTTATTCACTAAATATTTAAAGCTATTATGGAATTTAAAAAAATTGTAAAATAGTAAACCTAGTGTAAAAATCCTATGTTTAAAATATCCTGGTAAAAAATATTTAAATTCTATTCTAAGAGTAAAATAAATAATGTTCACGCATGTAAAAAGACTAAGAGATATTCCAGCGATCTGCACAGGGAATAGTTCTGAAATCAGTGTATTGTTTAAAAATAGCATTTTAAGGGTAACCATTGAATTAGCTAATTACACATGAAATTTTAAGCTGCCTAGACATGCTAAAAATGAAAGTAGACCACACTTGGCATTAGCTGCTTGACCACCAGTGTATCAATGTCAACTAAATAACCTGTGAACCAGCATTTCCTTGCCCAGAACAGGCTGGGGTTAGGTACGGTCTGACAAACAAATTTTAGAAACATATTTACAGCACACATCTATAATTTTTATCCATTAGCTGAACAGACATCTTGCAACAATAGGCATGGGAGCAGAGCTGGCCCAAGGTATGGGCGAGGCGGGCTACCGCCCGTGGTGTCCCATTATAGGGGGTGCCGCGCGAGGCTGCCGGGCCGGGCGGGAGTGGCACCACACATGCTCCGCGCACCTGGGGCGGGGCCACGCATGTGCTGCGTGCCTGGGACGGAGCCGCGCATGCGCTGGGCTCCCGGTGGCGGGGGGTGCCGTGCACCTGAGGGTGGGGCCGCACATGCGTCATACTCCCAGGGGCGGCGCCATGCTCCCGGAGCCTGGGGTGCGTGAATGGCTCAGGCCGGCTCTAGGTGAGAGTATGGTGTGGCCTCTGCAGTTGACATTGAGAGCTCCCTGGGTCACAATACTATTATTCTGCCTCTCAGGAGGAGCCAGGAAAACAGGACTATTTATTCTCTGGTGAAATATCCTTATCACCATGTTAAAACATATCTCTGTCTATTTTGAGTACTTAGTTGGTCCCCATCACTGTAGCATATGAATTTCCCCAGTCGTTAATGTATTTATACTGTAAGCACCCTCAAGAGAAAGGGAAATAAACTATTATCTCTGTTTTACAGATGGAAACTCAGATGCGAGTCACAGTAGAAGCCCATGGCATAGCAGAAAATTGAACCTGAGTAACTCATATCCTATGCTAGTGGCCTATCCTTCCTATCACACAAATTATGCTAATAGAAACATGTATAATACTTACTATTGTCCAGGCCCTCCCCCATGCTTTGTGAATATTGGCTTATGACATGAGTATGCATAACCTGAAGACACTTTAGGCAAAATGCATCATGCAACATATTCTTTTAAATGTTACAATCTGCTGAATGTGTATATTCTATTTTTGTGCATGTATCCCTCTTGTATGTGAAGTTAGAAATATGAAGTATGGATCTGTTTATAATTTTAAATGTGCTAATGAAGGCCATTACTGATACTTGCTGATGAAGGCCATTACTGATACTCCAGAAATGTAATAGCCTGGTGCTCAAGGTAACAATCTGTGAAGGATTTTGTTTTTCCTGTAAGCTTGGCTTGTGGTTGGTCATATCAGGATGTGTGGTCAGATCACCAGATGCTGGAAAACATTTTGTAATCTTCTATTTTTCCACTCACAGTGAGAGAAATTTGAACTGAGTACAAAGAATTCTAACCTGGGACAAACGGAATATAAAGGGGAGGAGGACCAAACAATAGTGGTAGTTGCAGATGTCAGGAAACCCGCAATTACCAACCAAAATATCTTCGGCAAACATTTAAGACTGAACAGGGGGAAGGACTGGGCCCAAGCTAGAAGCCTGTCTAGCTTGTGAAAGAAATGATCAGAACAACTGTTTGGGTAAGAATGTGCATGTATCAATTTTGGCTTAGTAACTTATGTTGATCTGTCTGTTTTCAGTTGCAATCACTTAAATCCTATGTTTTATATTTAATAAAATTATTTTGTTTATTATCAAGCCCAGTGTAAATAATTGTTACCTAGAGAGAGCAACCCCTGTGTATATCTCTCGTTCATTGATAAGGAGGACAAGTTTATAAGCTTTCTCTGTGTAAAACTTTTATACAGAATAAGATAGATTTATCTGGGAGTTTGGTCTTCTTGGCTGTGTTCCTGAGTGCTCTCATTGGCCTTATAGCTGAGCCTTCCCGTAGCTGTGCTGGTTCAACATCTGTGTTCCTGTGCTGCGAGGCTGTTACCTCAACTCTGTGCCTTGACTGAGAGTGACCAGAGCTTCCTGCCCAGTAGGACAGGATGGTGGAGCAACCCAGAAGGTAGGCTGGTGGGCTCAATGGTACACTGGGTGACAGTCTCAAGGAGTCCCCTGTGATTGAACCTGTCACAACTATACAAGAACTTTTTTCTGGAAGAGGGTGTCACAGAAATAATGGAATACTGCAGGTAGGTCTTTAAGCCTCTCTTTGTGTCTGACATCACATTTAGAAATATATTGAGGTAAATTAATCAATTAATTAATTAAATAAATCATTCAGAGGGAGAATCCCCCACTCAACAGTAACTATCATTTGGTCTCCTTCCTCTTTGTTAATCTAGAGAAAGAATTTTCATTTAAAAAGTACGCATTGGAGGGGAAGAAAACAAATGCATTTTAAATTTATTTAAATTTAGCCTTCAAGCATGGATTAATATCTGATTTTATGTGTGTACAAGACTTTGCACATGCAATTTTCTAGAAACAGCCACTAATAATAACAGAGGTAGTAATAAATATTACAATAGTTCTGATTATTTTAATCATCTAATATTTTATAGCAGCAGCCTGAAAAATAAGATAGCAAGCTCAACATAAATCCTCAATTCTTATTAATTATTATTATTAAATTAATCCTAATTCTTATTAAAATGTTATAATTATAAAATATTCTTTACTAATGGTCTGAAATACAGCAATACCTATGACAGATGCTTACACTGAGAAGCTGAAATAGCAGAACATTTTAAGATATCAGAGTATAACTCAGCAGGGAGTTACAGGGGTTCTGCATTAAGAAGGGAGTTTGAAAAGAATGTTTCCTTTTCAGAGGATAATCCAGAGGGAACTTCTTTAAATGCACTTGAACCATAAAGCTAGCAGCACATCACACCATTTGGCAGTACAGTAGAGCTTCAGTAATGTTACTGCCTCAAACTACCAGATGGAATTTGACGGTGAACAGCACATCTGCTAAGCCTAAAATATATCTATAATAAATTTTTAAGCAGAATATATATCCAAAGATGTTGTAGACTCTCCAGTGCTTAATATGAAGTATCGATTTTATGGTAATGATGAACTATATCAAGCTCTAGTAAATCCTGTTTTAAAAAATATGCATTTTTTTTATCTTCTGAGGAATGATAAGGGAAACTAAAACCTAATGCAACAATATAAAGGAAACCATCCCCCGGAAGATACTATAGAAATGTTGAGGATTTTCTATTAATATTTCCAACTGTAAAAATGTACAAAACATTATCCCATTTAGAGGAGAAGATGCTGGAGTCATGATTGGGCATAGGATTGATAGTTAGGAATTTTGATGTTCTAACTCATGTTCTATTGTAATTGTTTATTGATTTTCTAGGCAAATTTGGAAATATAATGTAAGTTCTCTGCAGGGTGTAGCCATGGGTGGACCTGAGGGGGCCATGGCCACACATTTTGTATCCAGGCACACTTGCCACACTCTCATTTTTTTTTCAGGGATGTTAGGAAAATTAACTAGTTAATGTCCGCAGAGCATTTTTAAGAAGAATAATGCTGTGAAAGTGCTAAGCACTACTAAGTGCAAAGGCCTAACAAAGAAAAAAACAGAACACCACTGGCCATCACATACATCCCCAGCTAAAACCTCTCCAATGCATCATCAGTGATCTACAACCCATACTGGACAATGATCCCTCAGGGTATGTCTACACATCAAAGTTAATTCGGAATAACAGCCATTATTCCGAATTAACTTCCATAGCATCTACACAAGCAAACCGCTATATCAAATTAAATTCGAAATAGCGGGACGCTTAATTTGAGTTAGTTAAACCTCATTCTACAAGGAATAATGCCTAACTCGAATTACCTAATTCAGAATAAGTGCTGTGTAGACGCTTATTCTGAAATAGGGGGTGCCCTGGTGGCCACTCTGGGCCAAACCAGGAAAATGCTTCTCCCTCCCCGCAGTCCCGGAGCCCTTAAAGAGGCAGACTGTGGCCACGGTGCCTGTGCCAGCTCCAAGCCTGCTGGCCCAGAGCCAGCAGTCACTGCACCAACCCAGTGGACCCAAAACATGAGCCAGCAAGCCACTGGCAGACAGCCCTCCACTACGTCCCAGGAGCAGTCTGCCAGCTCCCAGAAGCCTGCCAGGGCCCAGAGAAGGTGGGCACCTTCCTGGTCCAGGGCAGAGATCATGGACCGTACTCAGGTTTGGTGGGATGCCCCCAACGTCCATGATCTCCACACTAGACAGAGGAATGGAGCCATCTATGGCAGGAAAGCTGACAGCCTGGCCACCAAAGGCCACATGTGAACCCAGGAGCAGGTTTGCATGAAAATCAAGTTGGTCCGGCAAGACTCCCAACCCTGAGCTTCTCCTCCCCCTTCCTCCCCCTTCCAGCTCCCTCCTCCCAGGTTTCCCCCTCCCCTCTTCCACCCTCATTCCCACCCCAGTCAATAAAGAGAGTTTGTTTTTGGCAAGAAATGTGTTTTTATTTGACATCAGGAAGTGGGGCTAGGGAGGGGTAAGTAGAAGGAGGGAGGAATGAGGCACAAGCCCCAGGTGGGGCACACCAGGGAGGTTCTTAGTGCTCCTCAGGGTGGAAGCTCTCCTGCAGGGCCTCCTGGATACTGACAGCCCACCAATGGACCTCCGGGATGGCAGCCTGCAGAAAGTGCAGCCAGGCTCGCAGCAACACATCCATGAGAAGCACCAGAGCGCCCAGGGCAGCTCCGGCTCCATGTTGCAGAGTGCTGTGGTGTCCGAGCGAGGGCAACCAGAGCACGCAGAGACACAAATGCTTTGATGTCCCTCATTGAGGCAGGCAAGCAAGCAGGGACACCCGAGAACTGGCTGCCCGGGGGGGCGGGGAGGGGTCCCTTTAAGCACAGGCCTCAGATAGCCTGAGGCAGCAGCCACACACAGACACTCCTGACCTGATGCCCTCCCTGACCTGGTTCTGGCTGGCCTTAAATCCGATTCTGTGTCCAGTCAGTGTGGATGCAGTATTTTGAATTAGCAAAATGCTAATTCGAACTGCATTTTGTGTGTAGACACGTTAATTTGAATTAGCTTAATTCGAATTAACTATTTCGAATTAAGATAACTCGAATTAATGCTGTAGTGTAGATATAACCTCACTCTCACAGACCTTGGGAGGTAGGAAAGTCCTTGCCCACACACAACCCACCAACCTGAAGCAAATTCTCGCCTGCGACTATACAGCACACCACAGTAACTCAGGAACCAATCCCTGCAACAAACCTCGGTGCCAACTCTGCCCACGTATCTACACCAGCAATACCATCACAGGACCTAACCACATCAGCCACACCATCACGGGCTCATTTACCTGCACATCTACCAATGTAATATATGCCATCATGTGCCAGCAATGCCCCTCTGCTATATACATTGGCCAACCTGAACAGTCCCTACGTAAAAGAATAAATGGACACAAATCAGATATCAGGAACGGTAATATACAAAAACCTGTAGGAGAACACTTCAATCTCCCGGGACACACAGTAGTAGATTTAAAAGTAGCCATCCTGCCACAAAAAATCTTAAAAACAGACTTCAAAGAGAAACTGAAGAGCTGCAATTCATCTGCCAATTTGACACTATCAGTTTAGGAGTAAACAAAGACTGTGAATGGCTAGCCAACTACAAAAGCAGTTTCTCCTCTCTTGGGGTACCTCTAGACTACAGGCTTTTGTCGACAGAAGTTTTGTCGACAGATACTGTCAACAAAGCTTCTGTCAACAAAGAGCATCTAGACAACATCCAGTTCTGTCGAAAAAGCAAGCCGCTTTGTCGACATGACAGTGTAGACGCAAAGGACAGTGTAGATGCAATAACACCTTCTGTCAACAGAACTCTGTCGACAAAAGGCGTTATTCCTCGTAGAATGAGGTTTATAGCCGTCGACAAAACTGCTGAGTTCTGTCGACGTTATGTCGACAGAACTCAGCGACAGTGTAGACGCAGGTATAGTTTTGTCGACAAAACCCTGTCATCTTGACACACCATTGGTGTTCACACCTCCACGTCAGCTGCTAGAAGTAGGCCTCATCCTCCCTGACTGAATTGACCTTGTTATCTCTAACCTTACTTTTGATTGGAACTCTTTTCTTATGCCTGTATATTTATACCTGCCTCTGGAATTTCCACTACATGCATCTGATGAAGTGGGTGTTTACCCACGAAAGCTTATGCTCCAATATATCTGTTAGTCTATGAGGGTATGTCTACAGTAGCCACCCTAGTTCGAATTAGGGTGACTAATGCAGTCATTCGAACTTGCAATGAAGCCAGGGATTAAAATATCCCGGGCTTTATTTGCATGTTCCCAGGCGCCGCCATTTTTAAATGCCCGGTAATTCAAACTCCCTGCCCACGGCTACGCGCGGCACGGGCTAGGCAGTTTGAACTAAAGCCCCTAATTCAGACAACCGTTACTCCTCCTGCAATGAGGAGTAATGGTAGTCCAAATTAGGGGCTTTAGTTCGAACTACCTAGCCCGTGCCGCGTGTAGCTTCGGGCAGGGAGTTCAAACTACTGGGCATTTAAAAATGGCGGCGCCCGGGAACATGCAAATAAAGCCCGGGATATTTTAATCCCGGGCTTCATTTGCAAGTTTGAATGACTACATTAACCACCCTAGTTTGAACTAGGGTGGCAGTGTAGACATACCCTAAGGTGCTACAGGACTTCTCGTTGTTAAGGCATCTTTGGACACACAAGGAGCTTTCTGCAGTTCTGATCGCACTTTCTCTGCCCTTCATTTTTCTTTCCATTTAACTTAGCTCATCCAAGCTGTCCAGAAAAAATGTGGAACAAACATTTGGTCTGCCGCCATTCCTGTGTTTGCTTTACCTGATCAAATTGTAAACTCTTCAGAGCAACAACTGAGTGCTCCTCTGTTTGCATAATGCCTAGCACAAAAATGCACAATTGGTCCTTTAGGAACTTCTTCTTCTTCATCATCAACAAGAAGGGACATTGTTAGGGTTGACAAACCCAGATGCCAGTGCAGCATTTTTATTCTTATAACACTTTTCAAAATTTTCCTGAGCATTTAGGTGGGAATTTAAAAAAACAAAACCACAAACTTTTCAATTCAAACTTTAAAAAGTTATCAACCAAGAACTCCCGAGCAAGCTATCATTAACAATTACCTGCTTAAAACAGAGTAGGAAAATACAGAGGGAGATTTGTTTCCAAATTTCCCATAAGTAATTCAGCAGTCTTTTACATTCCTAATTTTGATTAGTTCTAACATATGTGTAGTTTGTCTTTCCCCACAAGACTGTACAATAGATGCATGATTGACACCAACAAAATAAACTGAAATGACTGTCCTGAAATTTACTGTAATGGTATAGCTTTTTATACAGCATTGTTTTCTACACAACTCATGTGCTTCTTATGACTCTTGTGACTTAGAGAAGATTATTTATATTCATTTGAAAGATGCAAAACCCGAGACACAGAGAGATTATAGGCCAGATTGTTAAAACGTATTTAGGGTCCTTAACACCTTTACAAAAATCTGACTTTAAGCCACTTTCCAAAGGTAACAATGTAAATGACAAAGATAGCAATAGAAATGGAGACTCGTGACTTTCAGTCCCTTATTGCTACCACTAGACAAAGCTTCTCTTGCAAAAACAATGAACCTTGGTACATTTTCTGGTGCAATGACATATAAACAAACAGAACAGAAAACAAAAACCTTGCATTCTGATAAAACTGTCATTTTCAACATTCCAAAATTGCC
The DNA here is from genome assembly GCA_032595735.1 of Pelochelys cantorii. Lineage (NCBI taxonomy): Eukaryota > Metazoa > Chordata > Testudines > Trionychidae > Pelochelys > Pelochelys cantorii. Next base: position 94,340,490 of record CM064326.1, read on the forward strand.
AGATCCCTTTAGAGCAAATTGCCTGTGCAGGAGAATTAATGCCGTACTAGTTTGCAGTCTGCTTTCCTGTGAGAATAATTTTGCCAGAGGCACTGGCATTGTTGTAAAAACCAATTTGTCAAGAATCTTGAATTATAACACAAGAACACAAAGGTGAAACAATGCCTCTTGAAATTATCTGAAAAATTACAGTGAATAATGTTTCAAGTATTTGTGATAATTATATGCAATTCACATTTATTTACATCTACTCAATCCACTTTTTTCGAATTATTGTCACATTGGCTGCTACTCTATAATTTTTTTATGTGGTGAAAAGGAGGTTTTAAGGTAAAATAAATATGTATGAGCCGGGGGGGGATGAGGGGGGAGGACAGTGCTGGAAGAGACGCATACTCCTCTCTCTTTCATGCTGTGGCAGAATGCAAGTCAAGGCTCAACAGGCTACCCAAACCCTCTACCCATTCCACCGTGTTTTTATTTTTATTTTTTTAACAGAGAAAACAGAATCCTTTAAAGGTTCAGCAGAGCTAGACACACTTTACTTTTCTTATCAGTTTTTAAGTATAATTGCATTATTAAAGAGATTTTAGGCAAGCACTTTTATAAGCCTTGTCTCTTCTGCTGCTCTTGTTACATTTTAACAACATGCCTTCATTTTAGGCGAGGAAGCCCAGACAAAGAGACGCCTATTCCATAAGCTATTCAAACATGCTATATCTGCTTGCTTGTTTGTTTTTCTTTACAATTGCTGAAAAGATACCTTGCAGGAAGAATACTATCAGTTCAGCAAAATAATTCTACAAAAGAAAGCTCTTTTATGATGCAACATTAAATGCAGTACACTCTTTCCTACAGGCTTTATTGCAGTACGCAACAAATGTAAGATTGCTTTAGAATCTGTAAAGAAGGATGTGCTTTTAATTTAATAGACTTCTCTTTGCCCTGCTTTGAGTTAGTCTTTTTTTTTTCTTAAATCTTTAATGCTTTTCTCTCCTCTCTCTTTGGAGGTTGTTGTTAAGGAGAGAAGGAAGTAGTAGAAAAGGAAAGGAGCTCGACATGCCATTCCAAATTCCAGTCAGACTAAATGGTCTTGTGTTAGATCTAGGATGCAAGGTACCCATTTGCTGACTTCCTTTTCTTATCGGCCCCATTCATTGACATTGGCCTTTCAGTCCCTCAGCCATGTAAATAGTTTAGAAATTGAAGGTATAAGCAGGTAGTGTAGAGCTGCTATGTGAAAGGGTGTTTACGTCATGTTCCCTCTGGGGTTTTTGGGGGGTTATTTTTGTTTGTTATCTGGTGTGACTATGAGGCACATGCACATATGTTTCTTTCAGCTGTCCACCTGAAACCTCTTCAAAAAGGAAGGGAAGGAGGAAACACCCAAATACTCAATGCATGTTATATTTTCATAAACTTTTTCATACAAAAAGAGTACACCAAATTACTTCTCCATGTCAACAGTTTATAATCTATTCTTTTACATAATTATTAGCTTTTTTGAGGAAGGGAATGAATGCAAGAAAAACAGGTGAAGGGAATTGAATATAAAGTTTACATACTGCCTGGATTTTCCTAATCCCTTATGTAGAAAAGCTTCCAGAGTCCTGGGGAAGAAAATTTATGGGCATCTAAAGTTGCAGGAAAAATGCAGTCTCATACTGTGTTATATAAACAGTACTGAATAGGGAAATAGGGAAATAATTGTATTCTTTTAGAATGGTTTGGAAAGAAATACACTGAAGTGCAATTTCTGTCTTACGGAGGCACTTAAGTACTATAAGCTAAGACCTTGTGCAAAACTTCCAGATTTACTGTCAAAAAGCTGTTTAGCTGTAAACTGTGTTATCTTAACCATAATCTTCATAAAGCTAAAACTGTTTATTAGCAAGGAAACTATCGGTGCTAACTGAGGACTTAGCATATTTCTAAGCTGGTTGTAGCTGTGCAGATCCCAGCACTTGCCAAGAATGGCTCCTTGAATCAGAAGCCTTTTCTAATCTTCATTGGTTGTCTGTATTATTACATTTTGTTGTGTTTGTAACAAAATATTTTATTTTAAGTATATCAGAATGAAACAGTCTACCAAACAATCAGTGGGGCCATTGGATGGACAAAGTACTAAAGGAGCTGTCAAAGAAGACAAAGCCATTACGGAAAAGCTAAATAAACTCTTTGCATCAGTGTTCAATGTACAGGATGTGAGGGATATTCCCACATCTGAGCCATTCTTTTTAGGTGACAAATCTGAGGATTGGTCTCATGTCAATTTTTTGGTAGAGGAGGTTTTTGACCAAATTGATAAATTAAACAGTAATAACTCATTGGGACCAGATGTTATTCACCCAACTGTTCAGAAGGAACTGAAATATGAAACTGAACAAATACTAACTCTGATAAGTAAGTTATCACTTAAAACAGCTACTATAACATTAATAAACTAAAAAACAACAAATAGTCTTGCAGCACCTTAGAAACTAACAAAAAATGTAGATGGTATCATGAGCTTTTTGTTTTTTAAGTTTTTACATTTATTCAGTTAGGGTGTGTCTGATAACTGTGCTATTTTGGAATAACAGCCATTATTTCGAAATAATAATGAGAGCATTACACAGCAATTCCATTATTTTGAAATAATTTCAAAATAACAGCTAGCTTATTTTGAAATCTATAGACTTCATTCCATGAGGAATAACGCTTATTCCAAAAGAGCTATTTCAGAATATCAGTAGTGTGGACTCTCCACTGCTGCTATTTCAAAATAGTTCCTCTCCATGGCCATTCAAAATAATTACTCCTCAGCCCCTCCTGGGGCTCCAATTTGAGGTAGTATGTCCACATTAGGGAAGCCTGCCTTGGACTAATTTTGAGGCTTCCCTGGAATGTAGATGTGCTATTTTGAAATAAGCTATTTTGGAAAAAAAAAATTCCAAAATAGCTTATTTCAAAATAAGCAGTCAGTATAGACGCACCCCAACAGACTAACATCTCTACCTCTCTGAAACTACTGTAACAGTTTTTTGTTTTTGTTTTGTTGTTGTTGTTGTTTTTTAAAGGCTCCAGAGATGATACTAGCAGTTGCAGATCATTTATTTTAATTTCAACCAAGCAAATTGGTTGAAACTATAGAACAGAAGAGAATTATCAATGACATCAATATGCTGGGGGAAGAGTCACCACGACTTTTGTAAAGAGAAATCATGATTCACCAGTCTATTAGAATTTTATGAGGATGTCAATAAATATGTGGCTAAAGATGATTAAGTAAATATAGTGCTTCAGAAAGGCTTTGATAAGGTCCCCCACCAAAACGTTTTAGGTAAAGTAGGCAATCATGGGATAAGAGAGAGGGACCTCTTATAGATCAGTAATGGTGAAAGGACAGGAAAAATAAGTGTCAATGTAAATTGAGGGTAAATTGAGTTTTACTTTCTTAACCCTCACCAAATTCTACTGATAGTACCATCAGTCTTACTAAATTGAGGACAGATATCTGTATTCAATTAGGATATTTCTGTATTCAGTATCCAATTTCACATTTTTGGAAAGATCTTAGAAATCCCTATTCAAGTAACAAGTGCCACAAATCTTTTTAAATCATACATTCCCAAACCTTACTCCTTAAAGACAATGAAAGTTTGCTTGAGTATAAACAGAGTATTAATAATATCTAGCTCTTATGGAACACTTTGCATCATTAGATCTTGAACTGCTTTATGAAGGAAGTCACTAATACTGTCCCCTTTATACAGATGAAGAAACTGAGGCAAGGAAAAGTAACATGACTGGCTTACAGTCACCCAGGAGATCAGTGGCAAATATAGGAACAGACTAGGTTTCTTGAATCCCAGTCCAGTTTTCTTTCCAGATTGTCTATGAAATACTCTGCCTTTGATGAATCATCCCTCAAGCAATAAACTCACAGCAAGAGCCTTGGGCAGATGAAGTAATATGCTAGAAAATTTTGGAAAAAAACTATTGGAGATCAGGGTCATATGTGCAGAAACTGTATGCTTCTGAATTACTTATAGTTCTTTTTGGGCCTTCACAAGCACTAATGGAGTAGTGATAGACTAGGGATTTTCTCTGCCAACAATTGTGTGAGGACTCCAGAAAAAAAAGGTATAATAGCACAGGTAGGGCTGGAGAATGGATAATGCGGTGTGCCACTCAGTTTCATTCTTAACCTGACCAGCCTTTTTCCCACCTCCAGAGAGGAATACACATAATAACCTCTGAAAGATTGGGATTATAAAGGCAGGATAATAAGGTGCAAGCAACTGACCACTGTAACTTTCACAGTGCAGAGAAGGAGAATTCTTTTATTTGTGGCGATATAATGGTTAAAAATAATCTGTTATCTCTTAAAGAGCTTAAAGAGTAACAAAATTTACTACATTAAGGGTGCGTCTACACTGAACCTTTTTTTCCGGAATGACAGTCGTTATTCTGGAAAAACAATACTAGCATCCACACAGCAATTGTGTTATTTCAAAAGAAAATCGAAATAACAGAGGGCTTTTTATGACGTTGGTAAACCTCATTCCACAAGGAATAAGGCCTCCTCCAAAAAAGCTTTTTTGTAAGAGGGTTTGTGTGAACATAGAATAGGGAGGGGTATTTTTTTTTTTAAAAGAGGCCTCCAGGAAATCACACAGGTGCCCTGCTGGTCACTCCATCCACACTCATCAGGACTCTATAGTTCCTGTTCCCCTGCAGTTCTTAAAGCTGTAGACACAGGGGAAAGGGCTTGTGGCAGGAAGCCTGTGACGGACCGGGCCGGGTCTGGGCACAGCTGAGGGCATCTGCTCAGGGCGAATTTCTCAAATTTGGGGCTCCTTACAGCCGCCAGACTGGAAACCTTCCCAAACAGGCCACAAACCAGTCCCACAGAGCACTTCAGCTGCCTGCCTGAAGCCTCACGAGCAAAACCCCTCCTACACCCCAGCAATATCCGTGCCCCACATGGCCCTGGGCCTCATACACAGCTGAGGGGTTTTAGAGCTCAATCTCACCTTCCCCAAACAAGTTCTGTCCGGTTCCAAGAAACCAGCCACAGATCCCAGGTCAATTTACCCTCTGGACCTTACCCACAAGATCACGCTGAGCCAATCCTTTAGAATCTAGAATCTAAAGGTTTATTACCTCAAGAAAGAAAAGCATGAGAGTAAGGTTGTTAAAGTATCATACATTACATGCATCGAATCTCCCAGTTCTCGATGCAGGCTTGCAGCAGAGATGTTATAACTGCTGGCTTAAAAGTCTTTGGTGAACATCCTGCGTCAGGATGGGTCCACAGTTCTTTCCGGCTCTTCAATCCCTGCACTGCTGCCTCTGCCACTGAGCTGAGCACCAAGATGGCTCATAGTGGGAGGGTGTCCCCCACATGGCATACATATACCCCCTCCTGGCTTCTTCCAAGCTGGAGGGAGTCACATGGCCAGTGGCTAGGTGTGTCTTTGGCCTCCAGAGGTCCATTGTTCCCTGGAGCTTTGCTCATTAGCATGTCCATGGGCAAACATTCCTGGTCCATTACTCAACCCCATACAGAGAAACTTCCAGTCTCCATACAGAGTACATATTCATAACTCCACACACAGAGAGCATATACAGAATCAGTAGAAAGTAAGCTTTTGTTTGACACCTCACATGGCCCCCTTTGTACCAACTTTTGGGGCAAACACTCCCCCATGGGCGCAGCAGTGACCTGGCTGCTTCCCTTAAACTCCGGTAACGTGACACAGCCTCCAACCACAGGGCAGCTCATACTGCCAGACATTTGGCCACCACGTCCCAGCCACAAGGCCCCCAAGAACCTCCCGTCCATCTCAGGGAGCGCTCACACAGCTCCCAGGAGCCTGCCAGGGACTGCAAGAGGCATGTAGCATCCTGGTCTGGGGTGGAGATCCTGGTACTCCTCGAGGTGTGGTCAATGAGGAGAACCTCCAGGATCTCTGCTCCAGATAGCTCAACACCAATATATATGGCCAGATGCTGATAGTCTGGCCACCAACGGCCACACCAGGACACGGGAGCAGGTTCAGTGTAAAGTTAAGGAGCTCCAGCAGGCATGTGCCAGGGTGAGGGAGTGCAGCTCACACTCCGGGGCAAAATCCCATTCCTGCCCCTCTTTTGAAGACCTGCACCGCATCCTAGGGGGTGGTGCAGCCCCTTCTCCACCCCGGTGGTGGATTCAGGGTTGGAAACACCCATCATCACCTTCTCACGGGTCCCAGCCAAGGAGGAGGATGCAGCCTGCACAGTGACCACAATCACCCTGGAGCTGATACCCCTGAGCCTGGATTTGTCCCAGGCATCCTCTGAGGCCGGGAAGGGATCATCAGATGAGTGGTCTTCGTTTTATCACACACACAGGGTGGGGGGGAGGCGCTGAGGGATTGTGGTGCAATCATTGCTGAGCCTTCTCAGACTGACCATCGTGCTGTAGTCCATGTACGTGGATGCACGTGCAGTGCTAGTCTGCACCGCACAGCCCCAGGATGCAGCACCGGTGCACCCCTGGGCTCCTGCTCACAGGCTCCGGGGAGACCACCCACAGTTCTGACCCCCGGCGGGGGACACCCTCCCACTATGAGAAACTGCTAGGAGGAGGCTGGGGAGAAGGGCACACGCAGGCACACACACAGACTCTGGAGTTCTGCACATAGGCTTGCCTGCACGCTCGAGGCAGCACCCGCTCCTGGGGACAGTGCTCCCAGGCACAGGTGTGTCTGCTGCTCACCTCCTTCCCCCCACACACACCCTTGTGCCCTCTCCCCAACAGTCAGGGATTCAAGGTCTCTCCCTTGGGATGCCACCAATGCCGGAGCTGGCATGTGTTCAGCACCGATGGAAGCCCAGGAAGCTCAAGGTCCCCCTGATGGCCCTTGGATCCCAGTGTGACTGGCCATTTCCCATGCCTGCTTGTCCATGGGATGTGGGTGGGGGTGGGAAGCATGGTCCCCTGGGGAAGTCTGGGCCTCACATGGCCTTACTCCCGGGACATCACCTTCCTCTGTACTGGGAACTGTTGGTCTCAGCTCACAGATGAGGGCAAGGCCTCAGGGACATTGTCTCAAGGCCTCAGGGACACTGTCCCCAGCCGGGCCAGACGTGACTGTGGGGTGACTGTGGGGTGATGTACACCACCCGAACTAGCTGCCTGACCCCAAGGGAGCTGCAGGTGCCAGAGGGTCCAGGAGGATCTGATGAGGGATCATGTCTCCATTCTCTAGGACATGCAGGAGACGCTGGCCCAGAAGGTCCGGGACAACACACAGTGGCAGAGAGAGATATGGACTGAGCTGCTGCAGCAGGGATTCAACATGTGTGTGACCGTCCAGGCTCTCCTGACCTAGCCAGAACCAGCTCCTGCTCCTGCTCCTGCACCTGCCCCAGTCTTAAACCCTGCTCCTGCCCCAGTCCCAGTCCCAGTCCCCGCTCCTGCCCCAGTTCCAGTCCTTGCTCCTGCTCCCCCTCCCATGCCTGACCCCGCTCCAGCCTCCACTCCTGCCTATCCCGCTAGCCTCCCCAGACCTCCCCACCCCTGAGGTCACTGAGGTTCCTGCACGCAAGGCAGAGGAAGCACCTGAGCCATGTGCCACTCTCAGCCCCAGCCCTGAGCCTCACCTCCCCACTCCAAGTTTCTCAGCCCGCCTCCTCCTCCCTCTCCATTTCCAGGTTCTCAGCCCCCTCCTCCCCAGTTACTTCTACCCCAAATAAATCACCATACTGTTCTGTTTTTATCAACCAGGTTTTTTTTTATTGTGTCTGCAGAGAAGAGCGGTATGGGGGGAAATGAGGAGTTGTTGTAGGAAAGGCAGAGAGGGGCAAGGCAGAGGCCCCTAGTGGCGAGGCCCTGGGCAGAGTGTTACTGAGGTCCTTGAAACTCTCCTTCAGGGCCTCCCTGATGTGCACTCCTGCCTGGTGGGCCTCCCAGATGGCAGCTGCGCATAGCTGCTCAAGGGATCTTCACTCCCAGCCAGCTTCCGCCCCCCATCCTGGAAGTAAGGCCTCCCCCCTGCTCTCCGCAACATTGTGGAGAACACAACAGGCCGAGACCACCTGGGGGATGTTGTGCTCCCCATCATCCAGGTGGGTCAGGAGGCACCTGAACCTCACCTTCAGATGGCCAAAGGTGCATTCCGCCTGCATGCAGGCCCTGACCAGGTAGCCATTGAAGCAGTCCTTGCTAGGGTCAAGGTGGCTGGTGTAGGGCTTCATTAGCATTGGCATGAGGGGGTTCATTAGCATGACATGGGCTTCATTAGCATGACATGAACAGTGGCATGTCCACATCCCTGACCATGATGTTGTAGTTGGGGAAGAAGGTGCCAGCCTCCAGCTTCTGGTAGAGGCTGGAGTTGTGAAAGACACGGTAGTCGTGTGCTTTCCCCTGACCAGCCAATGAAGATGTCCGTAAACTGGCCACAGTGATTAACCAGGGCCTGCCGGACCATCAAAAAGTATCCCTTTTGGTTGATGTACTGTACTGCACAGTGGTAGGGGGCCCAGATGGGAATGTATGTGCCATCAATACCCCATGGTGGCAAATCTGGTGACAATGGGGTCCACATCGTCCAGTCAGATGACCCTGCACAGCAGGATGGTGTTGATGGCCCTCACCACCTCCAGAGGAGACAAACGAAGAAACAAAACAGAGAATGAAAGGAGTTTCCAGAGCTCTTGGGAGGTCTCCAAGACCTCCGCCCATCCCCTCCCAAACACCCCAGGAGCCACCCCCCTATGAAGCCCATCCACCCCCTCAGGGCTGTGTGAGGGCAGGACTGCAGATCCCCTGGGGGACGGGGCTTCCCCCTACTACTCCCACACAACCACCGACACCCCCTAACCCCTCTTTCCTTAGGGTCCCCCTTTCTAGTACTTCCCCTCCCCTCCAGGGACTGCAGCTCAAGAGTGCCATACCTGCATGATGAGGGCCCTGATGGTCGACTTCCCCACGCCAACTGGTTGTCCATGGATTGGTAACTGTCAGGTGTGGCGAGCTTCCAGATGGCGATGGCGACGGTGACCCGCTTCTCCAGGGGGATGAAGGGTCACATCTGGGTGTCCCATCGTGTGAGGGCAGGAGTGAGCCAGACACACAGCTCCAGGAACATCTCCTTCCTCATACGGAAGTTCTGGTGCCACTACTGGTCATCCCACCACTCCATGACGAGCTGATCCCACCAGTCGGAGCTGGTGTCCAACCGCCAGAAGTGTCACTCCACAGTGGGGTGCGGCTGCAAGAACAGCGTTCCCACAAACATGCTGAGGTTCTCAGGGTTGTGTTCTTGCAGGGCCAGGAGGGCAGTCTGAAGAAACTGCAGTTCGGCAGTCTAAGGCCATCGCATGCCCAGAGGCAGCTCTGGCTCCACATCAGGGTGTGCTGTGGTGTCCAAAAGCAGGGCAACTAAAGCATGCAGTGGAAATGCTTTGCAGTCCCTCAGGGTATGTCTACACTACAGTGTTATTTCTAAATATCTTATTTCGAAATAGTTAATTCAAAATAAGTTATTTTGAAATAACGTGTCTACACACAAAATGCATTTCGAAATAGCATTTTGCTATTTCGAAATACCGTGTCCACACTGAAGACACTGATTCGGAGTTAAGGCCAGCTGGAACCAGGTCAGGGTTAGGGCATCAGGTAAGGAGTGTCTTTGTGTGGCTGTTGCCAGAGGCTATCTGAGGCCTCTGCTTAAAGGACCCCCCTTCGCCCCTGGGCAGCCAGTTCTCAGGTGTCTCTGCTTGCTTGCCTGCCTTCCACATACCCCTCCCTGACCCCCCTTCCTGATGTCAGATAAAATACACATATCTGCAAAAATATAAACTCTCTTTATTTAACAAAACTGGGGGGGGGGTGAAACTCTGGGGAGACTGGGGAAAGGAGGTGGAAGAGGGGAGAAGAGAGGGTGGGAGAGGGGAGGGGGAAAGCTGGGAGGAGGGAGCTGGAAGGGGAAAGCAAGGGGAAGAAGGGGGAGGAGAAGCTCAGGGCTCAGTGTCTCGCCAGGCCAACTGTCTCCCAGTACAGCGGGTGTGGGGGCCTCGGCGTCCCCAGGGGGATGGGGAGGATGGTGTGGAGGTTGAGGTGGGGGGGGTGGAGATTGAGGAGGAGGGTGTGGAGGTTGAGAAGAGAGAGGTGGGAGGGGGAGAAGGAGTGGGAGGAGGAGCGGGAGCTGGGGAGGCAGCAGGAGCTGGAGCAGCACGAGGCAGCAAGCTCTGCACCAGGGTCTGCAGATGGGCACAGATGGCACGACCCTGGGCAAGCAGCGCACTCTGGAACTCCCATTCGTCCTGCACCCACTGCTCCATGGTGTGGTGCAGGGCTCACAGGGCCCCCAGCTGCTGGTCTCTGTACCCCTGCAGTGTTGCGGTGGACCTGCTGAGCCTTCGGGTGCAGGAGGATGTCCCAGGCGGGGTGGTGCGCCCTACACGCGAAGCTGGCGCGGCTGTGGAGAAACAAGAGAAGTGGTCAGTTCTCCCTGGGGACACCCTCTGCGAGGTGAGGATGACCATGCCCTGCACCGTCATAGCCACTGTGCTTGCACAGAGGCCATGGTCGGAATGTCCAGCTATCGCTGTGCTGTGTATAGTGCGGCCGAGGTGGGGGGGAGATGTTGTCTGCCTCTGTGTAGAGGGGGCTTGTGAAGGGAGGGCGTCCTGCTGTGTCCCGCCCCGGGATCAGGAGCATGTCAGGTCTCTTCATACACGCGTGTGGCCATCAGGCCATGGCCCCTGTGTGGCAGGCAGGTGGAGCCACCTGCCCAGGGGTGTCACGGCACATGCTCACACGTGCACAGGTTGCTGCGTGATCCGTGGTAAGCAAGGGCCACACACGCAGCCCCTGGTCTTCCTCCCTGGCCCCGCCCACCGGGAAAGGGACAATGAAGGGACTTACATGGTGTGGCCTCCCCGGATGACCCTACTGACTCCTCTCCTGGGACTGCTTGGAGGTCCTGCTGGCGTGGCAGCTCCTTGTCTGTGCCCTGGTCAGGGCCCTCCGGTCCCGGCTCTCTGCCCCCTGGGGTGGCACAGACCGCCCCGCCCCCCAGGATGCGGTCCAGGGTGGTGAAGTAGTGGCAGGTGTCTATCCCTGCTGCAGAGTTGCCCCGAGTGGCCCTGGCGTATGCCTGCCGCAGCTCTTTTATCTTGAGGCGCACCTGCTCCCGGGTGCACCTGTGGCCTTTCTTGCCCATGGTGGCAGCTATGTGGCTGTAGACGGCCACGTTCCTCCATCTAGTGTGGAGATCATGGACATTGGGGGCTTGTCCCCAAACCTCAATGAGGTCCATGATCTCCGCACTAATCCAGGAGAGTGCCCACCGTCTATGGCCCCTGGCTGGCTCCTGGGTGCTGGGGGACTGGGCGGGGGAGGGCTGGCTGGCTCTGGCTGCCTGGCTCATCCTGGGGCCACTGGGTCAGGGGCAGCGACTGTTGGCAGGCCTGGATCTGGCACGTGCAGTGTGGCCAGAGTCTACCCCTTTAAGGGCTCCGGGGCTGAGGGAGAGGAGAAGAGTTTTCCTGGTTTGGCCCAGAGTGGCCACCAGGGGAAACTGGGAAGGGCTGGAGGACCCCTATTTCGAAATAAGCGTCTACACAGCGCTTATTTCAAATTAGCTATTTTGAATTTGGCATTATTCCTCATAGAGTGAGGTTTAACTAATTCGAATTAAGAGCCCACTATTTCGATTTTATTTAGAAATAGTGGTTTTCCTGTATAGATGCTATTAAAGTTAATTCGAAATAAGGGCTGTTATTTCGAATTAACTTAGCTGTGTAGACATACCCTCAGAGAGGTAGGCAAGGAAGCAGAAGAACCTGAAAAATGGCTGCACCGGGGGGGGAGGGGGGCGTCTCTTTAAGCACATGTCTCAGCCTCAGGCAGCAGCTCCAGGAAGCAACTGGTGACCTAAAATGCCCTGCCTGAACTGGTTCCAGGTAGCCTCAAATGCGAGATAGCGTCGAATCAGTGCGGACGCTATCTTTCGAAATAGCAAATCGCTATTTCATTGCACTTTTTGTGTGTAGATGCTCTATTTCGAAATAAGCTTTTCCGGAAGACCTCTTTTGGAAAAGTTTATTTTGAAAGATTCTTGAAGTGTAGATGTACCCTAAGTTGCACAGCAAAGTGGGAGAGACAAATCTGATGTCTGTATTTCTACCAACAGAATAAAGCATGATCCATTTTACTAAAGTGTAAGCAAGGTCTGAATGAGCTTTCTCCTGTCACTTATTAATGAACTGGGGAAGAGGACTTCAGGAACCAGAGCTGCATTGCCCAATTGGTCACTTGTGTAGGATGTTGGATTGAAAGTCACTTTGTTATTTGTTATTGAGTGCTGGGGTACTAAAGCATTTTTATCATTGTCATGCAAATCAAGGGGAGCAGAACCAGTGTTTGGCTGATCCATCCTCAATTGAACAGTGCTTGCTAAGCAGCAGGTTATTGCCAAAGCCCAGTACAGATGAGAGGGAAGGGGTTAGGGGGTTGTGCCTGATAATGTCACCAAAGGGTTCCACACTACATTTGAATCCCACTAACTGCTGAAATCATTGAGAACTGAAATAGCAGAAAGCTGTGTTAAGTGATGGAACCACAGGACATTCCAAGCAAGCTGCCAGAAAAGTGAGAAGCCAGATGGCAGAGCATAAAAGATGCCTCCCACCCAGGGGAGCAGGTGAACCCAAGCAAATACACCTCTGAATTCCGGGTCTTCACTGAATAAGAACAACTGTGAGTGGGGTGTAGTGTAAGGAGGGAGCTGGAGTGTGTTTTATTTGTTGGATGCTCTGACCTGAGGCAGAAGACATTGCCCAATGTGCTTTGGGATAGGGTGTTTTATGCTTGTGAATTGTGCTTGCAGTGTTTTCCTTAGTTAATGCCAGGCTGCTTTCCCCTTTTCATTTCCTACACACAGACTCAGTATTTGTGAGAGAGGAAGTATTGCCTCTCATAGGCACCTCAGAGGTCAGCGTGTATTTGTCCCAAGTTACTGGGTTGGGGTTTGAGCCAGTTCTACATTGTATTGTTTAAAAGGAAGCCCCTAAACATGGAACCCAGCCCTTCTCACTGCTGACTCTACCTGGCAAAAGAGTTATAAATAGAAGGCCATTGCTCAAGTGCCATTGCATTTGTTTTGGGATAACAGTGATTTCAGGAATTTTTGGCTGGCGAAAATCCACCCAGAAACAATGACAGGAGAGTATCAGAGGGGTAGCCATGTTAGTCTGAATCTGCAAAAGCAACAAGGGGTACTTTGGCACCTTACAGATTTATTGGAACATAAGCTTTTGTGGGCAAAGACATGCATCTGATGAAGTGGTTCTTTGCCCACGAAAGTTTATGCTCCAATAAAACTGTTAGTCTGTAAGATGCCACAGGACTCCTCGTCACAATGACAGGAGAGGCACTGTAGTAGTTTTATAATTACTGGCTTCATTACTGAATTGTATTCATAAATTTTCATTTACCTTCTGTAGAGATTCTATTTCCCCCTCCTCTTCTCTTGCTCTCCCTCTTTTGATTGAGAGGGTACAGAGACTCTTAAAAGTTCATTTGAGTCCCAATCACACGATTAACCAGACTCCAGAGACAGCATATCCTTTCTTCAGGCAATGCTGTGCAAGGTTATTCTTATTAACAGTTACTGACAGTAATAAAAGCTGGGGACATACCGAGTTCAAAATGGATTCTGTCTTTCATACTCATCCCTACAATGACTCAGTGTATTACACACATTCAGTCTCTCTGTCAGAATTATTCCTTGTGAGGCTAGGCTGGAAGAAAGACAGGAGGCAATGGATGAGATTTAATTAGGCTGCAATTTTATTCACCTAAAAGATCTGTGAATTCCGATTAATAAATCATACAATTCAGGCCATCATTATTTCTTTAATCATTTCCACCTATTTAGAGAGTTGCCATCAGCCTGCTCCCTTCTTAACCTTGTCTGTCCTAGCCCACTGCTGGGACCCACGTCCCTATCCTCTTACGAGGGTTAATAGGACTGAAGAGTGTGTGTGTGTGGGGAGAGGGGGGTGGCATCTCCACTATACCAAATGCTAGACTCCTTGAACTCCCATCCCCAGCAACATTGAGAGATGCTTTCCTTTAAATCCCCTTCCAATCCATTGTATCCTATAACTGTGTCCCTTCATGAAGACTGTGATGGGGTGTGGTCACAGAAGACCCCTTGGGGCAGCTTCCCAGTGTGCTGACAAAGCTACTGACACTCACCTTTATAAATGAGTATAAATTCAGGGCATTGATGGATTCACAATGGAGTAAAGGATAATAGATTTTGACCCATAAAACGTATAGAACCAGTATAATGACAGCATTAAATGACATATACAGACAGTTCAGCTGATGACTACACGAAATATAGCCAGCATCAGCTAATATGCTAGGCCTGATTCACTACTCCATTATACCAGTTTTATGTCAGTGACACACCATTGACTTCAATGGACTTAGGTGAGCATAAAACTGGTTTAACAGGTTAGATAATAAGGCCTTATATATTTAGTGTAGAATAGCATTCTGATATTCAATAATACATTTAATTAAAATAAGGCTTTTTTCCCCCACAATGAAATCATATAGGATCTATCTCTTTTTTTTGTTCATGCTTTTCTGCTAGATTATTTGGGATAAAAAATATGTTCTAAAAAATAGTTCATAAAATCAATCAGTGGTTATACACTGCCCAGGAATAAAACATTTCAGTTCCAGAAGATATCAAAAAAAGAAACTCACATACCATAAACACAGGGAGTAGATTTTCAAAGGTTTCAAGTGTTGTCAACAGCAAACCAATTAGCAAGTTATGATACACACATAAGTCCAAATCTACTATATATTTGAGAGAGTTTGTGCAGCTGTCTGTCTGTCTGTGCATCATTTTGTGATTCTATTTGTTCAAGAACTTCTGCTAAACTGTAAGAACTAGGACCACCAAATTTGTTATGCAGCTTCCTCTTTTCATAATTTAAAGCAAGGTTAGGGTTTGGTTGTGCAAGGAACAATGGGATGTGTGTGGAATGCTATTGTTTCTCATCAAATGGAAAGGAAGAGTGTGATAGCAGTGACAGTTATACCCATGAATGATGACAGGGGGCAGCTGCAGGCTGGCAGCATGGACACCACCACCCTTACCTTTCTGGAGAGCAGCTGACAGCCAGTCAGTGCTGCCCCCACCTCTCCAGTCTTCCCCAGGATTGGCGTCAGGGAGAATCTGGTGGACAGGTTATATGGCCCACCTCCCTCACCTAGGCTGGCCCTGGGGAGAAGCAGGTGGACTGTGCAACCTCCCTCCCTCCCAAGGCCTACCCCAGGGAGAAGCCAGTGGGCAGGCTGCACAGATTCCCCCCTGGGCCAGCCCTGGTGAGAAGTGGGCAGGTATCCCCACCCCCTGTCCTGAGCCCCCAACCACTGCTCTGAGCCCCCCTTCCCCCACACCTCCCTACTAGGGATGTAAGCTAGATGAATGCTTATTGGGTAGCTGAGTAATGACTTGACTAGTTGCTTCCCCTCCTTGCTGCCTCTATCAAAGAGAGGCAGCATGGAGGGGGGAGCAGGAACCAGTTCCCCCCAGCATCATCTCTGTGGGGGGAAGGGGAGGCAGAGGGACAGTGGGGAAATGGCGTGAGCAGAGATTGTTTCAGTCCCCGCTCATGCCGGTTCCCACTGCAGGATTCTCCTTTTGAAATGTGCGGGGCTTTTGTACAGTTCAAAAGCAGAAACGCCACAGGGAGCACCAGGCGAGCAGGGACTTAAGCAGTCCCCGCTAACCCTGTGCTCTCTGCGGCATCCCCCCTTGCTTCCTCTATGAGAGGCAGCAAAGTGGGTGACAGGAGCCAGTGCTGGGGGGAGCTGGCTTAAAAACTGGTTCCCCTCAGCACCATCTCCAGGGTACTTCCTCTCCCACTCTTCCCCCCCCCCCGCCTCCCCGCTGCCGCTATCATCCCGAAAAAGCAATGCAGTCTAGACATAGCCTGAGGGAGTGAAGGCGTGAGAGGCATGCACAGAATGCAAGCACTTTCCCCTCACTCCCTGATAGTTCAGGGAATGGGATGAAAAACAAGACACATCCTGGAGTGCACGGCTGCTGCCCCCCCTACCCTCCCGAAATTCCAACCTTCCAACCTTGGTTCCTCCTTACCCCCCAAACCTTGATTCCTTTGCCTCCACACCTCCTGCTGTGAGACCCACACATCCCTAAGCTTATGTCCTGATTCCTGCCCCCCCCCCCGCCCCACATCCCCAGCCTCCTGCCTGGAAGGACCCACACAATACTGGGTAAATCCTCTAGTACATAATAATAAAGATTTAAAAGAATTGCAGTTATCTGGGTTACCAGTTTCTTTTTTCTTCTCCTTTGTGGGTTGTGGCTGAGAATATTCAAAGCTTGATAGGTAAAAACTTAACATTATCATTTTTGTTGTCATGTCTCCAGGGGTTAAAAATTTAATTGATGTAATAAGAAATTAGTTTATGTAATTCTAAGGAGTCACCAATAAAAAAAGAAAAAAAACAGGGAGTATAGTTATAGGAAAAGACATTGAATATTAGCAAGGAATTTTTAACAGTTTTAAGTAATGGAAAAATTGTTGCAGTTGGCTCAACTAAGGAATGCAGATGAAACTTTACTATAAGACAATATTAATAAAATCAAAAGAATATTAAGTTTTAGCCATTTCAGTATCTGAATCAGAGAAATAACCAATTCACAAAATATTGGTGGCGGGGTTATAAAATATGAGTAACTATGTCCTTAAAAATAAGATTTTCAGAAATACTCAGCACTGATTACATTCTACTTGCATTGATGTTAAGGCCAATACTGGAGCACTTTTGGAAATGCAATTCCCAACAAATCTGCACACACTTAGAAGAGCCCAAAAGAGAATCAACTTTTCTAAACAGCTGTGCATTATTCACACTAAGTAAAACAGCAAAACAGCACAGTTTAGGAGAAGGTTAATTTGTCTGGATATTCACTTCCAAAAATCGTAAACCCTAGTGAAATTTGAAATTTTGTTTATAAGTTCCAACTGCCTAACCAGGACACATTTTGCTCTTCCCTCTTTCCCACTCATTTTGAATGTATATAGTCTTCCAAAGACTACAAATTTTGTCATTGTTTAAAATGAAACAGATCAATTATTAAAAGCGATGTTAAGCAATATAATAGGGTCTGTATGCAGACAAATAAGGTAACCTTAATTCTGGACAATGCCTCCTCCAATCCCAACATTTCCTTATTCTTATTTCATTATATTTTCTCCACATAAATTACTGGGGCTCAGGGGTAGCCCTAGACTAGCTGCCAGCAACTGGTGCCCTAGGCGAACCATACAATCGGCACCCCCACCTCCAAACCCCTCAATGATATTGCGCCACTATTTCGTGCCCCATTTAACTTGGCACCCTAGGCAACCGCCTAGTTCGCCTATATGGACGGGCCACCCCTGCTGGGGCTATGTCTAGACTGCAAGCTTCTTTCGGAAGAAACTTAAAAACTTTTTTCAAAAGAGATCGTCCACACAGCAAAAGTGCAACGAAAAAGCAATGTGCTTTTTCAAAAGATAGTGTCTACATTTTATGGATGCTATCTTGTATTTAAGTTGTGATTAGTATGGACAGAGTGGCCACCAAGGTACTTGCGTTATTTCCTGGAGGCCTCTTCTTTCGAAAGAACTCCGTCTTCTGTGTCTACCCATGCCTTTTTCCGAAAGCTTTTTCGAAAACGGCTTCTTCCTCATAGAAAGAGGTTTACTGCTGTAGGAAAAAGCCCTCTGTTCTTTTGACTTTCTGTCAAAAGAATGCAATAACAGTGTGGACGTAAGTATAACTTTTCTGGGAAAAAAACAGCTGTTTTTTCGGGAAAAGGCTGCAGTGTAGACATACCCTGTGTCTTGACTGTCTTCACTGCTGTCAGTCCTCTGTCCTTACCTCTCCACAATTCACCCATTCCTCAACTAGAAGCTGGGTTAAAGTCCCCTGGGCACTCACCATGACTCTTTAAGCAGGTGCAATGCTGTTTGGTACCTGCAAGCCTTTTTCTCTCCAGGAATCCTTGACAGCACATATTTCCAGTGAAACATTGGTTAAAAAAAAAACCTTATTCAAAACTAAACATCATTTTATTCATTACTCAAAGGCCCTGAATGCATAGAACAAAGGCTAAAATATGAAAATGCCAACTCATGTGGGTCACAGAATATGTCTACACTGAAATTAGACACTCACCTAGGCCAGCTGACTTAGGCTTGCAGCAAGTCGCAGGGCTTGACTTATGGTGCTGTTTAATAGTGTAGAGTTATGGGAGATGGGATCGTCCAACAGCCCCAAAGCCACAGCCCTGTGAGCCCAAGCCAGCTGGCATAGGTCAGCCATGGGTATAGACATACCCTGCATGTCTTAGTCTGAAGGTCAGCCTTATTATTGACACATCCTGGCCAGCTGCTCTTAGATCACTCAACCCATCCCTCCTATTTCTGGGGCCTTTGAAGTTTCCTTTGATACCAGGCTCACCTCTGGTAAGAGTAAATCCTGGGAGGAGCCAGCTAAGTATCTTCTCTCCTCAGCTGATGTTCCAGACTTTGTTATGTTAAATCCCTTAAAGTTGTGAGTTTAGGAAATTATAGGATTCTGCAGCATGTGGATTGTGTATCACAACTAGGCTAAAACTGTGACTTATGTGCCTAAAAATAGAATTTAGGCTCTTAACTGCTTTTTTCATCCAGACCTGAGTGTTTCACAACATCCCATGAGGTAGGAAAACATTATTATCTCCATTTTACAGGTGAGACATTGATGCACTGATAAGCTTCTTGTCCAACATCCCATTGGAGGGCTGTGGAGCATGGGGCATGTATCTAACTTTGAATTTACATGGAAAATTGAAGTGATAACTAATTTCCAATTTTCTAACTATAGAACATCTGAAATTACAAAACATAAACTTGCTAAATTATTTACACAGGCATCAAGGTTTGCCAACATTTCTTTTCTAAGATTTTATAAAACAACTAGAGGTTGAACCTCTCTTGTCTTTTAGTTAGCTGGATGTCCATTTATCATGGGTTTGGCCAAGATTCCCATGGTCTCGTACAGTTTGTTTACAGCTATGAGTCCTGGCTCTCAGTGTTCTATGCTGTTATTTAGTTCTACTTTATCCCCAAATATCTTCTACGAGCCCAGTAAACAGTGGAAGGTTTGGTGATGTTACTAGAAAATGCATGCCCACGGTTCAGCAAATTCTCTGGTTCAACATCGGTCAGGTACTGAAAGTGTCAGACTAGAGAGGTTCAACCTGTATGTAAACAAATTACAAACTGGTAGTTTCCTGCTCTTCCTTGCAGGCAAGAGGTTTAAAACCGACCTTCAGCAAACCCTCTTTGTTCCTGACTGTAGAAAATTGATCACTTCAAGTATTTGTGAATGTTCCCTTGAATAAGAGAACAAAGGGACAATGAACTAAATTTGCAAACTCTTCTTTTTTTAGGTGTGTTTTTACCAGTGAGTATATGCTGATACAGATCTTTTGGCTGCCAACTTGATAGTTCTTACTGCTTATTCTTCAGCCACAGAATGCTCTAATCTGATATCTATGGTTTCAAAGGCTCAGGATTTCAGGTCACAGAGCAATAGCAAGTAGGCAATAAAGAATCTGCAGTGCAGGAGACAGATTATTATTTTATGTTGAGAAAAATAGGGCTGTAAAGGAAAATCCACCGTGATTACATTAGACGAAAGACACCAGGGAAATATAAAGACTTCTGCGCTGGTTTAGATAATTATTTATAAGATATTGTACTCTAAGTTAGGTACCTGAGAGTTCAAATGCACAGATGAGAGTTGGCAAGTGGAACATTTTTCATAAGAGGGAAGCATGGTTCAAAAATGGTTGCAAGCTATGCTTCACAACATTTTATTTTTCAGATAGTTTCAGTTTATCTAGCATTTTTTATTCTTGAATTTTCCGTTGTTGCCTTTCACTATTAATGTCCATCAGTGGTATATAATCTTGATGATAATGTGTTACATTTGTCTAGACATGCATATATATCCTGATGAACAGATATTTTCTGATTTTATAAAATATCAAAACAATAGTTTTTATAGGAGCTTTGAACCATTATTCTGAAATGCAGTTAGGAGCAAACTGTGTAGCCGTTATTTGCCCTGGTGAACACTTACTCATGCTATACTTTCATATTCACTGAAACCAAGAAGTGATCATCGGTGAGGATGGGTTCTGCAGTCTAATCCTTTGCACTTAGAAGAAAAATTATGTCTAATCCAGATGATTGCCAAGTAAGTCATTTGAAATTTTTCAGGAGATAAAACGTAATATATTGTGGCTTTTCTCTAGGAATTACCCTATAATTGAAGTAGAATTGGCCCATTCTTTCAGGGGTGGCAGGATACACCATTGGTTAGGAGACAGAAAATACCTCAAAGGTTTAATTTCCTGCTTCACCACAGATTTCCTGTGTGACCTTGGGCAAGTCATTTAATCTCCTTTTGCTCTATTAAAAGAAAAAGATTTGCAGGGATAATGATACTTCTCTACCCAGTCTGGGTAGAGTGAGGTTCACAACGTTAACAATGGAAATGTGCTCAGTTGCTATGGTAATAGAGGCCATATTAGTCACTAAGACAGGCACATTGATTATGAAAAATCATGTTAATCATCAAAAAGTCTGGAAAGTGAAGTAGTGCTTGCTGTGTACATGTAAGGTAAGTAAAGCAAGACCATATAGAGCTAGGACAAGCAATAATGACAGACTAAGTAAATTTTTCACATGGAATCATACATCAAAAACACCTTAGTCACATAATACAGGAACATTCTCAGTCTGAAAACTTGCCGGTAGCATTTGCAGAAGAGAAAGTTACACATCAAAGGAAAGGTGATAAAGTACTCATCAAAAAGGTAAACCTGCCTGAGCTGCGGTAGGGGCTGTTTAGCAGACACTAAGACTGAATAACATCTTGTCAAGGCAGTGCTGTGTGACATGAATATTTTAAAGAACACATAACTGTTACTGAAAATTATTCCCAATTTGGCTTCACATAGCCACTTGTACCACTTGTCACCAAAAAGAATGAGGAAAGTGATACTAA
Organism: Pelochelys cantorii; assembly: GCA_032595735.1. Classification (NCBI taxonomy): domain Eukaryota; kingdom Metazoa; phylum Chordata; order Testudines; family Trionychidae; genus Pelochelys; species Pelochelys cantorii. The sequence continues at coordinate 94,361,632 of CM064326.1, forward strand.
GAACATACTTCATAGACACAGCCACTCGTATATGCTGTGATTTTACTGTTGTAATTTCCCCATGGAAACTGGATAACTACCAGCCAAAAAAAAAAAAAAAAAAAAGGGATGCATATCTAGATTTTTTTTTTACTCCAAAAAGACAATTTCATATTAGTTGCTGCTGAAGATGTTATGTTAGCAGAGGAGAAAGCATTTCTTTTCCTGCTGTTTGGGAAAAGCAAGAGAGAGCTCTGACATGAAATGCTTTAGTATGAAACAACTGGCTTCCATCTTTAGTCAGCAGCATCTAGTACAAAGTGTTATAGTACATTTGTGCCTCCCTCTGAGCAAGTCAACTCACTTGACCTTCGTAATGTTTGTTACAAGAATGGACACTCTTTGTCTCTTCCACAAAAACACAGATTGTAAATCTTTTTTTTTTTGTACTTAATGTAATCAATTCAAAGTCATTACAGAATTCTAATGCCTGCTACATGGTGACAAGGGTTGTTGTAAGAAGAAAAAAACACATAACCCATCCATATTTGCAGGAAGAATATGCACAGGAATAGAAATATATACAGAGACTACTGCTTAATAATTATATATTTTGCTATGGTGCTCATTGCTGTAGTTTTTCAGTTTATCCACAGTATTCCTGGGAGGAAGTGCCAGAGTTAAATATTTTTTTCTGTGTGGCACTAAGGAAGTATTCATTCCTGTGAGAATTCAGAAAAGAAAAATAGGAAAAAGAGGCAACCAAGTGAACCTTGCAATAACAAGGAGCCAGTGACAGGATTCAAGAAAGGGGATAACATGATCAGAGTGATTGGAGAAGAACAGAAAGAAGGGGAAAAGTAGGAGTCAGGGAGGTCTGGAAGAAGTTCATTGTAAAGCAGATAAGAGATTGATAACATGAAACAGGCTTTTGGTAATGAAAAGAAATGAGTGAATTTTAGAAATATATCGGAGAGGTATTTGTCTCTGGGAGGTTCTTACACCCTTTGTGAACATTCCCTGAATATTATTCATTCAATAACAGGATAAAATTTATGTTTGACTGTCACAATCCCCACACCAGCCTCTTAAAATGGCAATGGGGGAACAAGCAATTTCAAAGATGTGCCCTTGTCCCTTGCAAGCTGTAAAACTGGGGTTTAATAAATATATATTTATAATCCGAGGCATTCAATTGAACTCATAATTATAGAAGTATTACTGTCCTGTAAATAGGAAATAGCCAAATTAAATCCCAATGGTTACAATACTGTTTTAAAGTTCCTGACATCTTACAAAAATGTCATGAACATGGCATTTAATAACTGCATCATATGCACTCCAAAAATACAGATACAAACTTCAAATACAGATTTGTTGAACAAAAGCAGTAATGCATTTAGAAATGACAGGACCTTCTTTTTATATACCCAATTCACTATTTCATTGTATTAGAATTAGTATTTTATTTTTTTATTAGAATTAGTGTTTTTTTTTTATGACTCTTCAAACTCAGTCTAACTAAAACTATTGTTTGCTAGCCCCTGCTAGTTTGAGGCATACACTATAAAAGAAGTCAGCAAACTTAGTTTGTTTAGTGCCATATGCTGAAAGAACAGTGGAGGTACTTATAAAAGCAGTAAGACAGACGCTTGGCTTTTCTTTGTTGACCTTTATTAGAACATCTCTCAATATTTAGCGAACAGGTAAGCTGTGGGGTGTGTTGCCATCAATGTCAGCTAACCCCATATAGCTGCAAGATGACAAAAATACACCTTGAGCAAAATGATCTAAAAGTTCTGTGAATCTTCTGCTTTCTCCAACCAGAAATGGGAAAGAAAATGTGTTGAATAGCCATCTGGTATATGATGTCTATGGGGATATAGAAATCCAAGTGGGAGACTATCTGATTTTATTGTACATATAATTTATAGCATTTTGTAATTTAAACTTTATCAAAATAAACACCCCCAACCAAACAAAACAAACCTTCTTTTGATGTTTTCATGATTTTACAGATAATCATTTCAAACTAGAATGTACATCTGAGCAATTACTCAGTTTCTTTACCATTGGATATATTTTCAAGGAAATTACTTTATATATCTTAGTTCCAAATTCATTGTTTACAGAAACTGAAAGCTCAAGTAAATGTTCTAAATTTGAAACATTTTTCTTTTCTATAGCCATATGTTTGTGACATCAAACTTTACAGAAAAGCTACTTAAAATTATCTCAATCCTGAGTTAATTTAAACTTAAGCTTTATATCTAAAGAAATTCAAACTACTACTTAATAATGAAAGTCTGTGTTTTAATTTAAGATGTCAGTAGAGAAGAATCAACTTCCCACTTCTGTGCATAGTGTGAAAATTTCTATGACACAAGAATAATTAAATTATTACAGACGAGCAAACCAGTATGGACAATGTAAAAATCAAACAGAATATGTGCCAGAAACTGACAGAGAAATGAAGGTAGAACTTCATGTTGTTTGGTTAAAGTTCAGTTTTGTTAAAGTTCAAACTTTCTTTTCTTGACATCTTTGAAGATTTTATTTTGAGCCTGAGGAAGAATAAGAACCTTGGCAAAAAGTGACCTTTCTCGAGAAATTCTAGCATCTCTATATCTGGAAGAACTGAGAAGCACATTGAGCCACTTCTTCACATGAAAATTCATATCTAATAAATAACCTCAGATAGTTTCAGATGAATCAGGAATCATCTTAGAAGAACAACACAAGGTTAATAAATAAGTAATAATAATAATTAATAATAATAAATAATACCTTGCTTATCTATGGCCTGCATCTATTGAAGTAAGTTTAAAATTTCAGTGGTTCAGAATAAGGGCTGTAATATCTTCCTATGTGATCTCCTCACACTTTACAGATATTAGTTACCTTAGACTTACAAACAACCCCTTGAGGTAGATAAGTATTTTGTCCCTGTTTACAAAGGAGAAAACTGATGCACAATTTAAAGAAGTCAAAATGTTGAGGCAGAAAGTGTTCTGTGGACAGAAAACATTGCGGGGGGTCAGAAAACCTAGCGTCTGTTCTTGGCCTGCTTCATCTGAGGGCTTTTATTGTACCCAATTCATATCCAAGGTTAAGAGGAGAGTGGGTCCTTATGTCTGCTTCCACCTCTGTGTACTACAAAGGCAACAAACATAGTATTATATTTAGTGGTAACCTGGAAGTTAGTAAGGTTACCAATGTAGTGTGATATTTATGGTATGAGTGATGTGCAAAATGCACCCCAAATAGGAGACAAGGAGTCCTGTGGCACCTTATAGACTAACAGATATAGACTAACAGACTAACATAACAGATTGCTTATGCTCCAATGCATCTGTTAGTCTATAAGGTGCCACAGGACCCCTTGTCGCTTTTGCAGATCCAGACTAACATGGCTACCCCTCTGATCCCAAATAGGAGGTGCACCTCTCTCTTCCAACTGCATCCATACCCACATCAAAGATAGCAATTCACAATGTGTTCTGTCCAGGATATTGATTAAGTTGAAGTTTTATTACTGTGGCTAGGCTTTTTCTTAAATGGGCTTGTAAGCCTTGACTATTTTTAGAGTGCAGGATTGGGCCTAAATGTTTTGGGGCATTTTTAGTGTTTTGAAAAAGAGTTTTTCCCCGTCACCTATTGAATTACAATCTCTAATTTGCTGTATTATGGCAATTCTTTTCAGATGTGCAGGTTTCTATTTCTGATTTCATACAATCATAGAACTGGAAAGGAACTCAAGAGGTCATCAAGTTTAGCCCCTTGAAAAGGAACTCAAGAGGTCATCAAGTTTAGCCCCCTGAACTTACAGTAGGACCAAACACCAACTAGATCATCCCTGACAGATGTTTGTCTAACCTGCAGGACCATAGAAAAATAGTTCTTGCGGTTAATGTACCAGGTGGCTCGATGTTCTGGGGCTTGGATAGGGATGTGGGTTCCATCTATGGCTCCCCCACAGTTGGGGAAGCGCAGGGTGGCAAATCTGGCCATGATGGGGTCCAGGTCTTCCAGGAAGATGCCCCTGCGCAGCCAGACAGAGTTGATGGCCCTCACCACCTGCAGGAGACAAACAAACACACAAAAAAGAGAATCAAAGGGAGTGCCTGAGCCCTTGGGAGGTCCCTGCCTTCCTTTCCTCCCCCCCCCCAAAACACCCCAGGAGGCAACCCCTCTGAGGCCGCCCCCCCGCCCCCACAGGCTGTGTGAGGGCAGGACTGCAGAACCCCCCGGGGATGGGGCTTCTCCCCCAGCCCACCCCTCGCACTCCCAACCCCCTTTTCCCAAGGGTCCCCCTTTCCAGTACTCCCCCGCCCCCGGACTGCAGTCTGAGAGTGCCTTACCTCCATGAGGAAGGCCCCGATGGTGGACTTTCCCACACCAAACTGGTTGCCCACAGATCGGTAACTGTCTGGTGTGATGAGCTTCCAAACAACAATAGCGACCTGCTTCTCCGTGGGCTGGCGGGTCGCATCTGGGTGTCCTGTTGGCAGAGGACAGGGTTAAGACAGGCACCAGGTGGCCTTCCTCATGTGGAAGTTGTGGAGCCAATGCTGGTTATCCCACCGTTCCTTCACCAGCCGGTCCCACCTCCAGAATCTTCTCTCTAGTGTGGGGTGTGGTTGCAAGGGCCTTGCACCTGCACACAGGGAGAGGGTCTCGATGATGAGCTCAGAGTCAAGCTCCTGCAGGGCCATTAACTGCTGCAGAAACTGGAGCATGGCCATGTGGGTCTATCACATGCCCAGAGGCAGCTCTGGCTCCATGGCAAGGAGTGGTCTGTGGTGTCCAAAAGCTGGGTGACCAGAGCAGCACTGCAAATGCTTTGCTGTCCCTCAGAGAGGTAGGCAAGCAAGCAGAAGAAGCTGAGAAACAACTGTCCAGGTGGGTTCCTTTAAGCACTCATCTCAGATAGCCTCAGGCGGCAGCACCAGGAAGCAATTACTGACCTAATGCACTGCCTGAACTGGTTCCATCATAATCATTATCAACAACCAGGGGCTCAGCGCCCATTGGTGTCCGATGACTCCCTCACTATTTCCTTCCATCTATCCCTGTCCAGTGTGGAGTGGCTTAGTTTCTGTAGACTAGCTCCACATCAATCTACTATATCATCTACCCCTTCTCTGTGGGGTCTGCCTCTCCTATTCGGACCATCCATTATGCCAAATACCAGAGTCTTAACTTTTCGCTCGTCATTCATTCTGCAGATATGCCTGAATAGCTGTAACTTCCGTTGTATAACCTTCTGCAGTAGGTTCTCTTTCGTCTGTATCTTCCTATATAATTCCTCATTGGTAACCTTCTGCATCCATCCTATTCTCAGAATTTTTCTGTAACACCTCCTCTCGAATGCCAATAGCCTTCTCTTCGAATCTTTCATTATCACCCATGTCTCACATCCATACAACATGCTGGTAAAAACACACGTTTTCAAGATGCTCAGGTTCATTCCTAAGCTAATCACTTTACTTTTCCAGATCTTATCCATCGCCTTCAATCTCGCTCTTGTTTTCGCAATTCTAGTCGCTATTTCCTTCTTACAGTCTAGATCAGTGGTCTCCAACCTTTTTACACCCAAGATCACTTTTTAAATGACAGAACAAGCCAAGATCTACCACCCTGTCCCTTCCTTGAAGCCCCGCCCCTTCCTTGAAGCCCCACCCCACCCTCTCTATTCTCCTCCTCTCCATCACTTGCTATCCCCAACCCTTATACTGCTGCTTTTTTCCCCAATTCTTCTGTAGAAGACTGGACCAAATGTCAGAAAAACCCCTTCTTTTGGAAGCTCCCTTATTCCTCATGGAAAGAGGAATATAGGGGTGACCAAAAGAGCATGTTTGGTCTTCCACTAAAAAAAAGTGGAAGAATAAATGCATCCTTGGATGCAGAAGAGTTTTTCTGGGATATCTCCGGAATCCTGAAAAACTCCTGCAGTCTAGCCGTACCCTAGCTGGGTTGAGACAGGATGTGTAGGCTCCAGGGTGGGAATGAGGGATTTGGGTGTGGGAAGGGGTGAGAGGTGCAAGCTCTGGGAGGAAATCTGGATGCAGGAGGAGGTGGAGAAGGGGACGCTGGCTCAGGGAGGGGGCTCCAGGCTGGGCAGTGTTGGGGTCAGATGTAGGGTTGGGGTACTAAGCAAGCCACAGGCTTGTGGATGTGAGGGTTCAGGAATTTGGTTTGGGGCATGTGAGGGGCTCAGGGCAGGGGGTTCCAGTGTATGATAGGCTCGGATCTAGGGTCTGAGGGAAAGGGGAGTGCAGGAGTGTTATGATTCTGTGGCCAGATGGGGGCTTGGTCTTAAATGGGGGTTTGTTGGCCAGGCTTCATTTTTAAATAAAATACTATTTCAAACACAAAAAAATTCTGCATTTTCTTTATTTATGAGAAGGGCAGGGAACCTGTTTTGAGTCAGGGGTCACTGACCCACAGAAAAGTCAGTTGGCGCCACACAAGTGGCCCTTAAAGGGCCACGGTCTGGCTACGGTGCTTGTGCCAGCTGCAAGCCTGCCAGCACCCAGCCAGTAGACCCTGCACCTGGCAGAAGATGAGCCAGCCACCCGCTGCCACCCAGCCCTCCACTGGTTCCCCGGACAAGGCTGGCAGCTCACAGGAGCCTGCCCGGGGCCACAAGAGGTGGACGCCCGCCTGGTCTAGTGCAGAGATCATGGACCTCATCGAGGTTTGGGGGGAGGCCTCCAACGTCCACGATCTCCGCACTAGCCACAGGAACGCGGCCGTCTACAGCTGCATGGCTGCCAGCCTGGCCACCAGAGGCCACATACGGACCCAGGAGCAGGTCCGCTGCAAAATAAAGGACCTGCAGCAGGCCTACTCCAGAGCTTCCCAGCCCTCATTACGAGGCCCTGGACCGCATCCTGGGGGCTCATGCAGTCCATGCCCCGTTGGTGGTGATTGACCCCGGGGCAGAGGGCCCTGTCCCTGACACGGAGGAGGAGGAGGAGGATGCTGAGAGCCAGGAGCCTGCAGGGAGCCTGCCCAGGACCCAGGATCCCTGAGGCATCCCACAGAGCACATCGGCTGTGTCGTCCAAGGCCGGGGAGGGCTCCACATGTGAGTGCCATCATGCTCCCCTTATGTGTATGGGGTGGGGGGGTGGAGAGGGAGCCCAGGGACTGTGCGCCTGGGCCTTGCCCACCATGGAGCAGCAGCTGGGTGTCATGCAGGGGCCCTGGCCCATTCCCCACACGCCGACCTCGCCTTTCAGAGGGGGGCTGGGTTTCACCCACTGTGTCCCCAGGGAGAACTGACCACTGCTCTTGTTTCACCACAGCCGCAGCACCTGAGACTGCAGGGTGCACCACCCCACCTGCAATGGCCACCCACACCCGGGCCAGCAGGCACACCCGCAACCTGGAGGACTATCAGAGACACCTGCAGCTACTGGAGCACCAGCTCCGCACCCAGGACCACTGGGTCCGGGAGGAACTGCGGCTGCGGCAGCAGAGCTTGGAGGCACTGGAGGAGCAGGGTCGTGCCCTTCACGGCCACCTCCAGACCTTGGTGGACAGGTTCCTGCCTCCTCCTGCTCCAGCCCCTGCGGCCGCCCCAGCTCTCGCTCCTCCTCCCACCCCTGCTCCCCCTCCCACTTCCTCCGCACCCCCCATCCCTCCTGACCCACCCTCCACACCCACTCCCCCCCCGACGCCCCCGCGCCCACAGTGCTGTGAGACGGGAGAGCCAGCAGGACCCCCAACCCTGAACTTTCCCTTCCCTTCCTCTCCTTCCTCCCCCTTCCAGCTCCCTCCTCCCAGGTTTCCCCCTCCCCTCTCCCACCCTCATTACTCCCTCCCCCCACCCCAGTTATGTACAATAAAGAGAGTGTTTTTTGGCAAAACAGGTGTTTTTATTTTACATTAGGAAGGGGGGTTAGGGAGGGGAAAGGGGAAGGAAGTGAGGGTGCAAAAAGGCCCCAGAGGGGCATGTGGGGAGAGTTCAGTCCTCCTCCACATGGAAGGTCTCCTGCAGGGCTTCCCGGATCTGGAGAGCCCCCCGCTGGGCCTCCCAGATGGCGGCGGTGCGGGGCTGTGCGTACTGGCCAGCCATGCAGTCAGCCTCAGCCATCCAGGCTGGTAGGAAAGCCTCTCCCTTCTGCTCACATACATTGTGCAGCACACAACATGCTGCCACCACAGGAGGGATATTGTACTCGGCGAGATCGAGGCGGGTGAGGAGGCACTGGAATCAGGCTTTCAGGCATCCAAAGGCCCCCTCGACTACAATGCGGGCCCTGCTGAGCCTGGCATTGAAGGCCTGCCGGGAGGGGTTGAGGTGCCCCGTGTATGGCTTCATCAGCCAGGGCTGTAGGGGGTAGGCCTCATCCCCCACCAGGCAGACGGGAATGTCCACGTCCCCAACCCTGATGTGGCGGTCGGGGAAGAAGGTCCCGGCGTGCAGTCTCTGGCACATGGGGGAGTTGCGGAACACCCATGCATTGTGTGCCTTGCCGGACCAGCCCACATTTATGTCCGTGAACTGGCCCCGGTGGTCAGACACAGCCTGCAGGAGCACGGAGAAGTACCCCTTGCGGTTGATGTACTGGGAGGCCTGGTGTTCCGGGGCATGGATGGGGATGTGCGTCCCGTCGATGGCCCCCCCGCAGTTGGGGAAGCCGAGGGCACCGAACCCCTGAATGACTGCGTCCGGGTCGGCGAGGCGGACCACCCTGCGGAGCAGCACCCTGTTGATGGCCTTGATCACCTGCAGAGACACACACCAAACCGTGAATCACTGGGGCACCTGGGTGGCTGGGAGTGTTCGTTCCCTGGCACTGCCCCATGCCCCACTCCTGGAAGCAACCCCCACTGCGATCCTGGCCGCCGCGGGTGGCATGTAGTACGGCCGGGACAGACCGAACCCTCCCGTGCGGGGCACTTTTGCCTCCTCCCTCCCGCCCCCGTTTTCCCTGGGGCGGCCCATCCCCTCCTTGCGGCCCCCCTCCCCCCCGGCCCAGTGGCTGGTGAGTGCTGTACCTGCATGAGCACTGCTCCGACGGTGGATTTCCCCATGCCGAACTGGTTCCCAACAGATTGGTAGCTGTCCGGCGTGGAGAGCTTCCACAGGGAGATGGCCACACGCTTCTGGAGGGGGATGGCGGGCCTCATGCGAGTGTCCCGTCACCACAGAGCAGGAGCGAGCCACTCGCAGAGCTCCAGGAAGGTGTCCTTCTTCATCCTGAAGATCTGGGTCCACTGTTGGTCTCCCCAGCACTCCAGGATGATGCGGTCCCACCAGTCGCTGCTGGTGTCCAGACGCCAGATGCGGCGGGGCACGCTGGCGTCCGGGCACTGCTGCAGTTCCTCCACAGCCCCAGGGAGGCCAGGGGGAGGGGCAGGGGGCTGACGTGCACCAGATGGTGCCAGGCAGCCTCCAGCCATTGCTGGCAGGCTTGCAGCAGCAAGTCCAAAAACTGGAGCAGAATGTCCAGGGCGAGCTCTGGCTCCATGGTGCCAACTACGGCAGCGTCCCCAATGGGAACCACCAACATAGGCAGGCAGAGAGGAAAACACTTTGCTGTCCCTCGGCGAGGTAGGCAAGCAAGCGAAAAAGCTGAGAACCGGCTGTCCAGGGGGGTCCCTTTAAGCATGAGCCTCAGATAGCTTCAGACAGCAGCCACACAAAGCAACTACTGACCTGATGCCTTGCTGGAACCGGTTTCAGCTGCCCTTAAATGCGACCCAACGTCCAATCAGTGTGGATGCGCTATTTCGAATTAGCAAAACTCTAATTCAAATTAGTTTTTGGGTCTAGACGCGTTATTTCGAATTAGCTTATTTCAAATTAATTAATTCAAATTAACTAATTCAAAATAAGCTAGTTCGAATTAGCGCTGTAGTGTAGACATACCCTATGTCTTCACACTGCTCCTTTAACCACACTGCTCATTTTGCATTATCCTTTATGGCCTCTTTCCTTACCTCGTTGCATTTCACTCTATATTGCTGTTCCGCCCTCTCGGAGACATCCCTTCTGATCTTCAATACTGTCTTCTCTCGAACCAACTTCAGTGTCTTCTGCATAATCCACTTATTGATCTTCTCTTCTTCTGGAACCGTCTGCTCAATTGCCTCTTCTATCGCCATATCTATCCCTTTGACTCTCTTATCTAGGTCTTTCTCTGTGCCCACCTTCCTGATTTTCTCTTCGAGCACTGCTCTGTATGCGTTCCCAATTACTTCCTTGCCTAGCCTCACCACGTCTCTTCATTTCTTAAACTGTGTCTTATACTTTCTCTTAAGTTTCATCTTGATATTCACAATCACTAGACTGTGGTCCGAGTCCATATCCACTCCTTGGAAAGTTCGGCACTGCTGTAGTGACCAACCCTCCTCCTTTATCCAGACTTGGGACTGGCATGAAACCCCTAGAGGCTTCATGGCGGAGTTCTGAACTGGTTCCAGGGGGCCTTAAAAGTGAGATAGCATCCAATCCGTGCGGATGCTATCTTTCGAAATAGCACATCGCTATTTTGAAATAGTGAAAGATCTCTTCTGGAAAAGCTTATTTGGAAAAAAACTTGCAGTCTAGACATAGCCAAAGTGTAGTGTTCTTAGACTACATCTATACTATCAGCTAGGAGCACTCTCAGCTAAGAGCACTTAGTATAACCAGCAGTCACAATAGTACAGGTAGTGTCAATAGCTACATGGCTTAGCCATGCTGAGTACATACCCATGAGTTTCAGGAGGGTGTGTATTTGGCACAGCTAAGCTCTTATACAGCTACCATGAGTATACATATGTGAGCTTGGTAGTCATATCTATAACTCAGCATTGACATAACTTTTTAGCGCAAGTGAGAATCAAAACCAGCAGTCCACATAATACCATATATAACAGCACAAATATACAGCATCATGAGGAAATAAGGAGACTTATTCAGGGTAGAAAGAAGATCTCATGGGAGCTTTAGGGCCTGATCCAAAGCCACATGAACTCACCACTGACTTCAGTGGGTTTGAATCAATGCATTTGTGTGTTTGCATTGCAAGCTCAGATGTCCCTAAACTACTGGGGCCTGCTTGCTGGATAGATGGAAGGAAGCAGAGTGAAGCATGAAGCTTTGAAACTTGCGTGAAATATTTGCAAAAGGAAAAATAAATGGCTGAGTGAACCAATTCTGAACAATTCTTATACTTGTAGATACCAAAAAGTAGAGTAGAAGGGGTTTTTTTATTCCATGTAAACTTTCTCTTGTTTCGTTCAACTATGTGCCCTCACAGACAATGGGAAATGTTCAATATCTCACATCTCCTCAATAGGAGGAAGTCAAGTGAAACTGGAGCTTTCTTTCCTGTGCCAAGTGATAGCAAGCTGGTGTAAACCAATAATAAAAATGTCAATTGACATGTCTTGCACCTTCCAAATGTTCTTTTTTTTAAAGGATATTTTTATTTGACTCATCATCACAAATAAAGCATCAATTAATTTTGGTAGAGAAGAGTCGGTTTATCTTTTGTATATACTTTTATTTTGCCTATATATAGTATCTACACAGTGCAGAACAAATCCTTGGTTGGCGTATGCTGGTGTAATTTATAATACAAATAATAATCTACTGAGCTTGTGTGATCACATAAGAAATTTGTTGTTTGTTTGTTTGTTTAAAATGTCACTAGAGAAATCTTGCTGGTTTAATCCAAATGATGCACCACTAACATTTTCAGAATAGGCTCACTAATATATGCTGCCATTCCTACAGTAAAATATTCTTTGTACCCAGAAAACTCTATCAGTTCCATATGCTTCCTTTTTTCAAATAAACCTGATTCCTTTCTTGCACACACACCAATATGTCAACCTGCCCACATTCTCCCCTTTCAAACTCTCATTCTTTCCTAAATCCTATCTACTTCAGGTGGCTCCCTTACCTGACTGCTATTCTGCACAGAAGTTCTCTGCCCACTGCAGATTAGGCATTCTGTGGCTTGTGCCTTTGAAATTAACTGGCTGAGGAACAGACAGCCTCTGGCAGTGGGGAGGATGAGTGTTTAAGGATTGGTTAGCCTTTCGCTTTTGAAGTGGATAAGTCAAAGCTGATTTGTGGGGAAGGTGGTTGGAGTAGTGGGTCTCCTCTGATTTCTAGTAGTCTCTTTTAGCTAGTGTGGAAAGTTAGACTATAGGGAGGAACTGTGAATGATACATGGGTATGACCTCCCTCCCAGTGCTGACTCTTCAAAATGTAGGCTGTGATTTGACAAGTACAATTGGCAAAGAGAGAAGAAATCTACAATGGCTATAATAATCTGCTCTGTACAGCACTGGGGTGATTCTCCCTCCATGCTTTCTCCTTGTTGCACACTGCAGGAGCAACTGGATGAGGTGGGGTTTATTTAGGAAATATCCCATGTTCTTTCAGCAGCATTTGTCTTCCCTAAAACAAAAGCAAGGTCCCTGTTGCAACTTTAGGCTTATCTATAATTACCAGAAGATCGATACTCCTGAGGTTGATATTCTGGCATTCGATTTAGTGGGTCTAGTATAGACCCGTAAATCAAACACAGAGGGCAGCCCCCACTGGCATCTGGTACTCCTCCTTTTGCGAGGAATAAGGATATCCAACTGTGTGGATATCTCCTAGGCTCCTCTGAGTAGCAGCAGGGAGCTCATTCCTACCTTCCAGGATTGGACTCTTTAACCTCTTTAAAATATACACAATGGACTGCCATGATTACTTATATCCATAACACTGCTCCACAGCCAAAATGCTTCTGAAATAAATGTAGTCAAACTTTACTAATTCTGGGTCACTGAGAACGAAAATGATGCTTAAAATTGTTGATTGGCTCTAGTTTTCAAGATATGTTATTGGGTCAGTATATACGACCCTTGACTTGGCAATGGCGGAGGATAAGTGAGTTATGAAGGGAAGGGATCTCAATTTAAACCAGAAATGACTAAAATACATCTGTGACTGGATCTATGAATAAATCTATGACTGGGTTTGGACAGTACTTGCTTTTTAGGCAAAACAATGAAGGATGCAATCTGAAGCTGGTATTGCGTCATACATGATATGAATTGCATCATGTTATTCCTAGAAGTCATGGATGATGCAATCATAACGAAGCTTACATCACTCTGCTGAACAAATTGCCCTATATCAGCTCTAGAAATCATGCAGTGTCATGCTCTCTTATTTGTCAGTGTTCGATTTTGCAAAGGGACACATTTCTGTTTAGCCAAAGTGAGCAGAGATGCCTCGTACCTGTGTGAACAGTGCAGATAACTTCTGCTATGTTTGTGGTGAAGTGACTTTTGCATCACAAAAGCGCAGTATAACCACTATGGTTAAGAAAGCCTATCACCTTTATTTTGGCTGCAAAATTGGAGATCAGGACAAGAGGTGGGCCCCACACATATGCTGCAAGACTTGTGCAAGAAATCTTCGCCAGTGGTTGAACAGGAAAAGGAAATCTATGCCTTTTGCAGTGCCAATCATTTGGAGAGAGCCAACAGATCATACCAGCAATTGTTACTTCTGCATGGTGCCTCCAGTTGGGAAAGGTGTGTCAAAGAAGAAAAAGTGGACTGTGCCTTATCCAAACATTCCATTAGCTATACGCCCAGAACCCCACGGAGAAGGACTGCCGGTTCCTGATGCACCAGAGTCATTCTCACTTGAGTCAGACGAGGAAGAGGAAGAGGATGAAACTTCTGGTCCTGAACCATCAATATCACAGGACCCACATTTTCTCCCATCCTCCTCCTCTGAACCACACCTCATGTCACAAGGTGAACTGAATGACCTTGTCAGGGATTTGGAACTACCCAAGAGTAAGGCAGAGCTGTTGGGCTCCAGACTACAGCAGTGGAATCTCCTGGCAGGTGATGTTAGGGTTTCCATGTTCCGTGACCGTCAAAAGGATCTTGTCCCATTCTTCTTCATGGAAGGTGATCTTGTAGCCTGCAACAACATCGATGGTGTGATGGCAGCCCTCAACATCGTTCACAATCCAGATGAGTGGAGACTGTTCATTGATTCATCGAAGACGAGTCTTAAAGCTGTTTTGCTGCATAATGGCAATGTTTTGCCATCAATTCCAGTTGGTCATGCAGTCCACATGAAGGAAACCTATGACAACATGAAACAACTTTTGAGGTGCATAAACTAGGACCAACATCAGTGGCAGCTTTGTGGTGATTTGAAGGTTGTTGCTCTCTTGCTTGGTCTGCAGACTGGATACACAAAGTACTGCTGTTTTCTCTGCAAATGGGATAGTCGTGCAAGAGATTCCCGCTACATCAAGATAGATTGGCCACTCCGACAGTCATTGGAGCCTGGGAGGAAAAGTGTTCAGCATCCACCACTTGTTGAATCAAGGAAGATTTTGTTACCACCCTTACACATCAAGCTGGGTCTGATGAAGAACTTTGTCAAGGCCATGGACAAAACACAAGCAGCTTTCAAGTACCTCCATGGAAAATTTCCAAGCTTAAGTGAAGCTAAGATAAAGGAAGCTGTCTTTGTTGGTCCTCAGATTCGTGAACTTCTTCGAGATGATGCATTTGACCATGCACTGCGTGGCAAGGAAAAGACGGCATGGAAAGCCTTCCAGTTAGTGGCAATAAATTTTCTCGGAAACAACAAGACAGACAACTACAGGTTGTTGGTGGAAAACCTCCTCAAGGCATACAAAAGCCTTGGTTGCAACATGTCACTAAAGGTACATTTTTTGCACTCTCATCTAGATTTTTTTCCACCGAACTGCAGAGCATTGAGCAATGAGCACGGCGAGCGATTTCACCAGGACGTTACAACAATGGAGAAACCCTATCAGGGCAAATGGAGCCCATCAATGCTTGCAGACTATTGCTGGACAGTGACAAGAGATGTTCCATTTAATGAATACAAGAGACAAGCCAAGAAGCGCCGAGTAGACACTGAATAGGACTAAACTATGTACATAATAGTTTTTTGCCTTTTGTTTCATAATAAATTTTATTTATATAACCCTTTTGCTGATTTTTAAAGTGTTACATAAACAGGACAGGTGAAATATTATCATGTAAAGCAATCATAAACACATGAAAAGACCTAGGTTTACAATTTATGATTAAAACTCTACTATCTACACAATATATATAGCCGTAAAATGTAAAAACTTAAATATCTTGGAAACAGTAGCCAATCAATTGTTTTAATTGTCATATTTGAATTCAGCACATCAAAATACATAATAAATAGCACATTTTATCTCTGAAGCAGATGACTTCTAAAAAACTGTAGACCAGTGTAATTGTGGAAATAGCTAAGAATTTTGCAGAAATGTTGGAAACAGGATTCCTTCCCAATTTTCTCTTTTTTTATATACATGAGGTATATGGGGGAGGATGTTAGAGCATGCTTGTTCTTAAGACCAAACTCTTGTTCCTTTAAATCCTAGGGACTGGTTTGCTTTTTTTTTTTTTTTTTAAGACTACTTGTTTAAAAAGAGCTAAACATTTGATAAAAATAAAAGTAAGATTTGAGTTCATGGGACCCAATGTTCTCCTTGCTTCATCAGCTTATTATTTTATCCTCCTTGAATGATTCTGAGATTCTTTCCAATAAAAGTAAAGACATTTTGTTGCCTAATCTCTACAGTGATATGTAACAGCTAAGATTTTGTTGTTGTTGTTGTTTAGAAAAGGTGATGCATTCAGCCTCAGATTATGTATTCCATATACAAAATTGAAGAATTGGCCTCAGTTTTTTAAAAGTGCTTAAATTGTTTTAGTTTCTTCTTTAATTAAAATGTTACAAACATATTGGTAATTTCAGAGAACAACTGCTTGGGTCTTTCCGATTTTTGCTGAATAATCTTGTCTTGATTAACTATTCATGCTCATTTTTCATGCATCATTTGCTGTGTGGAAACACCTGCTACCTGCTTCTACTTAAAGAGGGAGAAGTATTCACAAGCAAACTACACAGTGTTAGAAAGGACAAACATCAAGTTCACAGGCTTGTTGTTTGGTTTGATTTCATTTAAAATTGTTGATTTGTTTTATTCATCCACCTTCTTGGTCTTGTTGTAGAGACTCATATAATGGAAATGAACATCAAATGGATGGATGGACAAACACATACCTGGATAGACACTTTCTAGGTCTGGAATGGTAAAATCTACACGAGATAAATTAGGAGGCAATAGGACAGATGAAAACAGACTACTTTCTTGGCCTATCCTCCTGATGACTTGTGCAGACTCACAATAGTACCTGTCACCCCTGAAATTTAATGAGAGTAGTATGATCACACTATATTGTCTACCCAAGTAGATACTGACCTTCCCTGCAGAGCCTCTGGTGGTTCTTCTCCATATTGTGAATTTCTAGGCCCAAAGCTGCTCTGCCATGATTTAAAGTAGATATTATGCAATATTCAGCCTGGGGACCAGTGGCTATGCTTGTACTCAACTCTGCAGCATAGATATTGGATGTGAGGTTAGGAAGAAAGAAAACTCAAGAAGGAAGACAAAGAATTGAGAGTACGTCTCCACAAGAGCATTACATTGGCACAGGTGCATTGCTGTAATTGTACCACTGTAGCACATCTGCTGAAGACTCACAATGCTGATGGGAGAGCTCTCTTCCATCACCATAAATACTCCACCTTGCTGCAAAGTGGCAGCAATGTTGGTGGGATAGCATGTCCCACTGCCATAGAACTGGATGGATGGTGTGAAAGTTGTGTCACTTGGATGGTGTCGGGGGGGAGGGCAGGTGCATAACCCTGAGTGGCATAAGTTATATCAACTTATTCTGTATTATAGACCTACCCGGAAAGTAAATTAATAAAAAGAATAAGATTGCTAGAGAGTGAATGGGGATGAGAGCTGAAAAGGAAATCACAAAGGGTATGCCTACACTATGGCGTTATTTTGAAATAACGCGTCTACACACAAAATGCATTTCGAAATAGCGTTTTGCTATTTCAAAATAGCGCATCCACACTGAGTGGACTCTGAATCACAGTTAAGGCCGGCCAGAACCAGGTCCGGCAGGGCATCAGGTCAGGAGTTACTCTGTGTGGCTGCTGCCTGAGGCTGTCTGAGGTCTCTGCTTAAGGGGAGCCCCCCGAACAGCCGGTTCTCAGGTTTCCCTGCTTGCTTGCCTACCTCGATGAGGGACAGCAAAGCATTTTGTCTCTGTGTGCTCTGGTTGCCCTCACTCAGGACATGACAGCACTCTTCAACATGGAGCTGGAGCTGCCCCTGGACACTCTGGTGCTTCTCTTGGACGTGTTGCTGAAAGCCTGGCTGCACTTTCTGCAGGCTGCCATCTGGGAGGTCCATTGGGGGACTGTCAGTATCCAGGAGGCCCTGCGGGAGAGCTTCCACCCTGAGGAGCACTAACAGTCTCCCTGGTCTGCCCCAATGGGGCTTGTACCTCATTCCTCCCTCACGTCCTTCCACTTACCCCTCCCTAACCCCCCTTCCTGATGTCAAATAAAATACACGCTTTTTCATAAACACAAACTGTCTTTATTTAACAAACCTGGGGGGGGGGAGATGAAACTCTGGTGAGACTGGGGAAAGGAGGCGGGAAAGGGAGGAGAGAGGGTGGGAGAGGGAAGGGGAAACCTGGGAGGAGAGAGCTGGAAAGGGGAAGCAAGGGGAAGAAGGGGGAGGGGAAGCTCAGGGCACAGGGGTGGGGGGTCTTGCTGGGCCAACTTGATTTTCATGGGAATAGGCTGAGGAGATCCTACCCCACAGAATGGGTGATATGCTTAGAAGACCTGGAGCCCTGGAGCTAGTTATAGGGTATTTTGTAAGGATCCCTGAAACCCCTACAGTGGAATCAATTAAATGTCTTGTATGGAAAAGTATAGGTGATGGGCTGGTTGTGCTCCTCCCTTGTATTAAAAGTTTTTTTTTAAAGTTTTTGACTGCTACATGCATATGTTCTCATTTTGCTGCTATGACCACATCAAATTAGTTAGATATTAGTAAAAATCTTCTACCTATGAGAAACAATGAGGAGACTTGTGGAACCTTAAAGACTAACAAATTTACTTGGGCATAAGCTTTCATAACCAGCGTTCCCTCTAAGCTGCCGGGCAGCACAGAATCACAGTTGATTAATCAGCACTGCCCAGTCAGAGGCTCTATGCTCCATGTGCTCCATGACTGAGCGGAACTTATTAATCACCTGTGAAGCTGTGCAGCCTTGCAGCTTAGACGGAACACTGGTCATAACCACTTTGCCAGATGCAACATCCAATGAGGAGTCCTGTGGCACCTTAAAGACTAACAGATTTGATCATAAGATTTTGTGGGTCAAAACCACTTTTTCAGATGCAACTTCTCATTGTTTTTAGAGATGCAGACTAACACAGCTGCCCCTCTTAGACGTCTAACTATGAAGTTAGTTATTCCAGAACTTAAAATTCCAAGGGAGATTGTGGAATACCTATGATTGGACATTATTAAGAGATGGTTAGACAGACACTTGTCAGAGCTGATGTGGGTTTACGTCATCCTTCCTCAGCACAAGACCAGCCTTCAGGATTTCTCAAAGTCCCTTCCAAGCCAACATTGATATGATTCTATGATTATTATAAAATCAGTGCTAAATCGATTGTATTTACTGTGCATTAACGGCTGTCATTTCATGTCATACCATTAAATAACATATCAGAAATGTTGCATGTTTGTAACCAGCACTTTATTTCTAATTATTCTGATCACCTACTCTGTTATTTATAGACAAAATGGGCTATTATTTATCAATATTGAAATTATAGTAGTTAGGAAACCAAGCTTTACACCAATTTGTGCAAAGAAATCAGAAGAAAATACAGATAATTAACCATATACATATAAAACAGATTTATATTTTTTAAATGTCTGATTTCCAAGTATTTAATTATTGCACATCCAGTTAACCTGTATGATTATATTGTTCTGTGTTTCATATTTCTGGGTTCTTCATATTCAGCAATATGTTCAAGCTATATAATATTCTTAAATTTCCTATTTGTAATTTATTTACTTTAGGATCTTGAGACTTATATTTTAGAACAAACCAATCTGAACTGTGAAAATCTTTATTTCTGCTGGGAATTTTATTTTTATATTTTTAGCTCCCTCTATATCTGTCTTTGAGCAATTTTCTGTGCTTCAAGCACGAACAAGCAATATTAATCCAATTTCTAGTTTCTGTGAGGCACATAAAGTTAGATCATATGCACCTCAATTCTACTCCTTGGGAACTAGGTGTTTATTTAACTGTTTCATAGTCTCATTCTGTCTGATCTTATGTACTGAAAGAAAGATAATACATCATGTGAAAAATACATAGTTTGGTTGTTGTGGCTATAACTCTTTCTAAAGCAGAGATATTACCAGATACTGAGAGGTACCTTGTCAATCTTGACCAAAGAGAAAAAACTTGGTACATCTCCCTCTCCTTGTCCTATCAGGATTACTGCCCCCTCCCTTTTTTTGGTCTTCACTGTCTTTCTCTAATGTCTACACTACAGAGTTTTTGTGGAAAAATGGCTGTTTTTCCGAAAAAACTCGTGAAGGGTTCACACTTCAAGTGCATTTTTGCACAAGTAAATTGAAAGATAAGAGGGGTTTTTGTGCAATTGATAATTGTCATTCTGTGAGAGAGAATGTCTTTTTGCGCAAGAGCTCTTGTGCAAAAAGGCATGTGTAGACAGGGAAGAGGGGTTTTTTGAGCAAGAAGAGGGAAGAGAAAAAAACCCCGGTGTCCTGGTGGCCATGCTGTCCATAGCAATCACTGCTTACTTTTGAGAGAGCATCTAGGCAGTCTGGATGCTCCCTTTCACAAAAGTGCATCGCTTTTTCGATGCGCTTTTGCAGTGTGGATGCTCTCTTGCGCAAGAAGTTTTTGCGGATGATCTCTTCCGACAAAAGCTTCTTGCGCAAAAAGCCTGCAGTCTAGACATAGCCAATGCTATAAGCCTCCAAGCCCTTTCTTTGTTCATGAGCCAATGCATTTCTGGTTTTCAGATCTTCAAGAACATTTCCTCCCCGGTGTTCTTCTTTCTCCTTCTCATCATCCTCCATGGGCATAGAAGGGGTACTTCATAAATCTTCCATGTGAGAAGCTACTGGGAAAAAAAACCAAACAGATGTATAATAGAATGTACAGTCACAGGGGAAAATGAAAGAAGAGTTTCAAAACTGCTTTTCTGTACTCCCACCAATAGATGGGAGAAATGCTCATTGACACTTTGGTTTTAAAATACCTCAGCTCATATCTCACACCTGTGGATTAACAAGACACAGAGAACACAGCTATCACTGATGTGGCAAAGTTAACATATGCCACTAGCCTGTTTACTGCAATGGTGCCAGTTGAACTCATTGCAAAATGTCACGGTACAATGTCCAAAAGCAGGGGAAAAATAAGGTAGCCATCTCAAGAAACAATCTTGAGATGTCTCAGAGGATAAGAGGGACAACTCTATGCATATACACTGTGGCTATATCTACACTGGTGGGTTCTTGTGCAAGAACGGCTGTTCTTGAGCAAGAACCCGCAGAGAGTCCACACGGCCCACCCACTCTTGTGCAAGAAGATTTACAGTAAAGTGTGGGAAGAGAGGGTTTCTTGCACAAGAGCTATGCTCTTTTCTAACAAATCTAAGCCCTCTTGTGCTACAGGGCAGCATGGACGTGCAGCAGGGGTTTCTTGCGCAAGAAAGCCCAATGGGTAAAATGGACATCAGAGATTTCTTGCTCAAGAAATCATCCACACTGCCATGGATGCTCTTGCGCAAAATCACATGGACATGTGGATGTGTTCTTGTGCAAGAGTTCTTGCTCAGGAACTCTTGCACAAGATGTTCTTGCGCAAGAACCCGCCAGTGTAGATATAGCCAAAGTGCCCAACTTGATTCCCTACTCACCATTTAAGTCAACAAGGGACTGAAAAGCATACACCTTAACTGGTTGCACCTCGACTTTTTCTCATAGGAGTAAAACCATTAAAAGTTGACATCTTTGTCTTATTAACTTGAGACTGGGTGCCATCTTTAATTTTAAGTCTTGTAAGGAAAAACTGCATGCATGCACTTACCGTGTTTCTTTCCCCTTCATCGGGCTCATCTGTGATCACATGGTAGGACTGGCTAGATGGTGGCAGTGTCTCAAGCAGGTCTTGAGTCATTGCATGGCTTGAGCCCCCCCACTGCATGTCTCCCTTCTCTGCCTTTTCCTCATTGTTTATGTCCCCTTCTCCAGAGGTATCCACCATGGTCTGTGGAATAGTGGTGGGGTCTCTTGAATGGTCTGGCATAGAGTTCTTCATAAAAGAAGCAGGGCTGTGATACATCATCAGATCTACCGTTCTCCTCCTTAACTTTGTGGTATCACAGGTGAAGTGTCTTTGTTTTCATGTGGCAATCATGCTGCTGATCCTTACCATACTCTTTTGCCTTCTTTTCCCATGCAGTGTGCCCGCATTCCACACCCATGTTTCTACAGCTGGTGTGTACCCATGCTTGCACAGCTTCTTCTCCCCACTTGCTGAGGATATCCCATATGCCCCATCTACTTCCAGCATGAACAGACTTACTGTATGGAGCCAGAATGGTGGTTGGCAGTGCATAATTTGTACCAGGAATATTTAGATTTGGCAGGTCTTAGCCCTACAGCTCTGGGCTTGCTTCATCAATTGTGAATATAAAAAAAATAGCTTGAGCCCTGGCACCTCTTTCATTGCAAATTAAGCACTGCTGGCTGGGTAGTTGCACAAAACAAGGTTGAGTAATTAGGTATGCTTTTCATGTTGAGCAATCAGGAGAGGGCATTTGAAAAACACACAGCAGGTATTAACGGTGAGATGGTGGGGGATATCTAACAGGATGCATATGTTGCTCAGGGACAACTTTTTTGTGTAGACCCAAGATGCCCCTGGGCAACATAAGCACCCTGTTAGATTGATGTAATAAAACAACATCCCCAAAGAGCATAGAGCCATGGTTGACCTCCTGAGGTCAATGCACTGTGAGATTAAACACCGTATAATCTGTATCAATGCTAACAGTCCTCCAGCAGCTGTCCCAGAATGTTCTATTCTCCGCAATAGTGAGTGTGTGCTGATCCCTGTTTTAAACTCCACTGCCCGGGGTAAGAGATAAAACAAGCCACCCTTCTATCCCCCCACCATCTCACCTTTAATATGTTGATGCAAGGTGATTTACATCAACCCACATCTGTAGCGTAGACCAGGCCTCAGAAGGATAACACAAAGCCTATATTAAGCAAATATGAATAATCTTATTTTCATTCTTGCTCCATATGCATTCTAATAATTTAGCAGAATGGTTAGCACTTATTTTTGTATTGGTCAATTTAGAGAAAAAGGTGAATGCGCTTCCCTTAAAGCAAGTAATGAACATACGACAGAATCAGTAGGTAGTACTGTATGGTCCTCCTAAGAAAAAGCGGCTAGATCAGCTGTAGTTCTACTATGTGGCATCTCTCTCAGCTGCAGAAGTGTTTTATTTTTCTTATTCACCTATTTCACGAGCGTGCTGTGCTAATTAATTAGTTAATGCTTTAAACATGTAGATTTCTATAGATTATAAATCAAGGGTGGGGACCCTCCAGCTTGCAGGCCACACGGGGTGTCTCAGGGTTAGCTGCTGGTAGGCTGCAAGATTTTTTGTTTACCTGAGTGTCTGTAGGCGTAGATTCCAGCAGCTCTCAATAGCCACAGTTCACCACTCCCAGCCAATGAGAGCTGAGAGAAGAGGTGGCCCAGCCTACACCACTTCCAGGGTAGCAAATTATATAGGCCCATAGTGCCTGGGCCTGGCAATATTCCTAGCCTAGTGGCCTGGCTTCACCAAAGTTCAGAGCCAGGTCTCTCCTCCTGGCCCCACTAGCCATCCCTGTGCACCCTGGTGCATTCCTGGGCCCTGTCTTCCCTCCTGGGTGATTTAGAGGGGCTTGAGGGCCCCCACTTCCACGATTGACAGTACAGGGGAGTTACAACAGCATCCTGCCTGCTTTCTCTCTACACACAGCTGCCAGCATATCCCTGTGGCTCTGGAAGGGGGTGTCTGCATGTGCTGCCCCCATCCTAAGCCCCCCCCTCCCCGCAGCCAATGGGATCTGTGCAGTTGTTGCTTGTGGGCAGCAGTGCACAGAGATCCTCTGCCCTCCTCTGTATAGGCTCAGCTGCCAGAGGGCAGTAACCCAGGTAGCACCCCTCCTGTACCCCCACTCATTGCCCTCGCCAAGAGCCTGCACCCAGCACCCAAACTCCATCCCAGAGCCTGGCTTCTTACCATACTGCACCCAACTGCCCTTCTAGTGCCTGCACCCCCTCTTACACTCCAATCCTCTGCCAGAACCCAGAGCCTGCACCTAACGCCCAAACTATGCCCCACTGGCTGCACCTCAAACCCTCTCCCACACCCAAACTCCCTTCCAGAGCCTGAACCCTCATACCTTCTGCAACCAAACTCCATCCCAGAGCCTGCACCCTGTACCCCCTTCTAAGCACTTCAATTCCATGTCCCAAACCAGAGCCTGCATTCAGCACCCAAACCCCCTCCCCACTCAATTTCCTTCCCAGAGCCTTAGGCAGATTCAGGAGGAGAGGTACTTGGACCCATTCTGGACACCACCAAAATTTCTACAAACCTGCTGCCCTTGCTAGAGAGTTACAGTATTCTAAACTCTCCCCTAGTTTGATCTCACTCATTCTGAGTCTGAGGTTTATCAGCATTTCCAGACTGGCCAGAATCCTTGCTCCCCTCTTTCCAGAACATCCTGCTTACATGTACCAGTGGTACCACTCTCTGGCTCAGAGCAGTACCCCTTTCTTAAAAGGAGTCTCTTTCTCCTTGACATGTGCTGCACTGGAATATTTCAGCCCCTTCTAACAGCCATGTTGCTCCCTTCTCCTTGCCTGGCTCCTGCCCAGCACAGCCTTTTAGGCCTCTGAATTAAAGAAAAAAAATCCATGAGATAGACCAGTTGTTGAGTAATTAAAAGTTGATATTTACAGACTGTAGTCTTAATGGCTTTTCTATTATATTTCTTCAATGAGGTCTCAAGCCCTTTCCTGGGCAGGGTAGCTATCTGGAATACAATTCAATAGGCACATCATACAAAATAGAGTTCCTATTACAAAATGGAGTTCACAATTTGATACAAATGTATCCTGTTCTGTCGCACAATCATTCGTGGATAACCGGATTTCTTAAAAGCTGTAATTTCACACAATCCCTTCTCTTCTCAACTTTCGTCTAAATTCCTGTCATCTGCTTTGGTGCCAGTATTTCTCTTGTTTTAATGTCAAAAGAAAGAGAGAAGTTCATTTAGTGAAGGCATTTAAAATAGCTAAATAAACTTTTTGTAGACAAAGTCCAGGAAGCAAATACATACAGACTAAAAGAACCAAATATGTATATATCAAGATAAATTTTCTCTCCCTTTTACAGAAACTTTATAACTGTATGTATATATTCATTCACAACTAATATACATAAAACAGAATGTCTAGGTTTATGTTTGACTAATCATCATTAAGGGTATGTCTACACTAGCCCCCTAGTTCGAACTACAGAGGCTAATGTAGGCATTCAAAATTGCAAATCAAGCCCAGGATTTAAATATCCTGCACTTGATTTGCATCTTCCCAGCCGGTTGCCATTTTTGAAATTTACAAGTCCAAACTAACTGCCTGCGTCTACACGCGACAGGGACCCAGTAGTTCAAAATGAAGCCCTAGTTCGAACTACCTGTTAAACCTCATTCCAGGAGGAATAACAGGTAGTTCGAACTAGGGCTTTATTTTGAACTACCGGGTCCCTGCCATGTGTAGACGCAGGCAGTTAGTCCGGACTTGTAAATTTCAAAAAAAAAAAAAAAAAAAAAAATGGCGACCGGCCGGGAAGATGCAAATCAAGCGCGGGATATTTAAATCCCGGGCTTGATTTGCAACTTCGAATGCCTACATTAGCTTCCCTAGTTTGAACTAGGGGGCTAGTGTAGACATACCCTAAGTTATATATCTAATTTTGACCATGTAATCATTGAAAGTCTAAGACCTTGTCCATATTTTTTAATATTATTTGTATTTGTCATGTGCAACATTTTAAAACATAAAACTAAAATGCATAGGAAAGTAAACACATTATCTCATGTGCAATCTTAGCACTATAGTTTGTATTGTACAATATCAGTCTTATCCACATGAATTATAGCCACCACTAAAAGAAAACAACAAGTATTATTCTAACACAAAATTCCTGGTAGAGTTGAATTTGGTCTGTTAAGCTTAGAAGAAACACAAGCTTCTTTCTTTATCAACTGAAGTAAAAAACTGAATAAATGTGCTTATATCATAGAAGGCTGGTTGCAAACCTAAATGTGGAGAGATGATTGTATCTTTGTTAAGTATACATACTTATGTATAACATAACTGATTTATCATTGAACATATAGGAAGTCCTAAGACTGATATAGGGTTGGGGAAATAATATTTCTCTTTCCATTAATAAGGCAGCTAGCTCATTTCAGGGCCCCATCCTCCATCTTCCCTTGGTTCTCTGTGTATGAGGAAGCATGTGCATTCTTTTTTTGTTGTGTTCCAGGAGTTAGACATGCAGAACTATTATTTTGTGCGTACTATGGTACGCCCACATCTTGAATACTGTGTATAGATGTGGTCTCCTCACCTCAAAAAAGATATTTTGGCCTTGGAAAGGGTTCAGAAAAGGGCAACTAAAATGATTAGGGGTTTGGAACGGGTCCCATATGAGGAGAGGTTAAAGCGACTGGGACTTTTCAGTTTAGAAAAGAGGAGACTGAGGGGGGATATGATAGAGGTATATAAAATCATGAGTGGTGTGGAGAGGGCTGATAAAGAAAAGTTATTTATTAGTTCCCTAAATAGAAGAACTAGAGGAAATTAATGGGTAGCAGGTTTAAAACTAATAAAAGAAAGTTCTTCTTCACACAGCGTGTAGTCAGCCTGTGGAACTCCTTGCCAGAGGAGGCTGTGAAGGCTAGGACTATTATAGAGTTTAAAGAGAAGCTAGATAATTTCATGGAGGTTAGGTCCATAAAAGGCTATTAGCCAGGGGAGAAAATGGTGTCTTTGGCCTCTGTTTGTCAGAGGCTGGAGAGGGATGGCAGGAGACAAATTGCTTGATCATTGTCTTCGGTCCACCCTCTCTGGGGCACCTGGTGCTGGCCACTGTCGGCAGACAGGCTGCTGGGCTAGATGGACCTTTGTTCTGACCCAGTACGGCCATTCTTATGTTCTTATGCATACTTGTATAGTCCCAGAGAACCTTTCTCTTCTGTACCTCTGCTGATGGGCTGGTAAGATTTGTGGATCTGCCTTTAAAATAAATAGTCTTGCAAGACACATCTGAGATATAGCCAGCAAAAAAAGATGGGTTGAGAAAATGAATCAAGTGTATATATGGATGGGTTCTTTTATGTAGGTAATTCTTTTCTACTGTTATGTTTTGTTGAATGAATAGCATAAGCTATATCTTTTTAAAAAATCACATCTATAGGGTCTGCTCTTCAAAATAAGTCTATAAGTGGAGTCATAAAATTAGTTCCATTGATGTCACTAGAACAGCTCACGTGAGTAGAGTTGTTGTAACTTTGTTGGTCCCAGGATATTAGAAAAACAAGATGGGTAAGGTAACATCTTTTATTGGCTCAACTTCTGTTCATGGAAGAGACCATCTTTTAAGATCTGAAGAAGAGCTTTGTGTAGCTCGAAAGTTTGTCACTTTCACTAACAGAAGTTTGTCCTTTAAAAGATATTATCCTACCCACTTTGTCTCTCTTGAACAGGTAGATGTATTCGCAAAGGTGTTAGCTCGGTTTGACCCAAAGTTACCTATACTCTGATCTTTGCCTTACAAATGAGTCAATTGAGTACTATCTGAACTACTTATAATGACCCAAATTCCATAATATCTGAGGAACTCTCAAGCATTTAACATATTTATTCTCACAATGCTCCCGTCAAATAGGAAAGTGCTTTTATCCCCTTTTATGGCCGTGAATCTGACAGGAAAAAACTAAGTATGGTGAAGCAACAACTTACAGCCAGTTATCCTGAGTCCCAGGCTCGCACTGTAATAACTTCATCATCTTTCTTCTCCAGTTACTCTGGCTATGTGCCAATATAACTGATAGTGATTTTTGAAATATTTGCTTATTTTATAGTCTAAAAAGTAATGTTTTAAAGATAAAAGAGGGTTTGTTCTGTGTGTGTGTGTGTAGAGACCACAGAGCAAGTTTCCTTTACAAAAAATTAGTTTTGTTTTAATGGCTCTAGTTGAGATTTTAATATGCGTGTTTCTCATTCTCTCGCTATCAAAGTAACTTTCAGTGCATGAAGTGAAATAACAAAATTCACTGGAAGGAGGAAACTTTCAAATACATTCAAAACTCCTTTGTCACCAAACCATCTTTCCTACCTCAACTTTCACTCAGTCTTCTGTCAGGTAAGTGCCTCTAAAAGTCAATGGGAGTTTTGCCTCCTTCTGTGTCTTCCTATGTCCCACCAGAGCTTTAATGGAGTAGCAACCACTTCCTTAAATTAAGCTGCTGATTGTGCTACAAACATCAATTGAATACTGATACAATAGTCCATGTCTGCAAAATTTTCATTGAAGCATTTCCCCTGTCAAAAAATGTCAGTTAGTTAAATCTGAAACTTTTCTCAGAATGGATTTATTTTAATTCTGCTTTTGTAGATAAGGTATCTTTGGTTCACGATGGAATTTCTGATCAAATATAAGAGAGAGAAAAAGCCCAACGTGAGAAAAGCCAATAGCTTTCTGGTTATGGCATGTACCTGGACTGTAGGAAGCATAGGTTTATATCTCAACTCTAGAGAAAGATTTTGAGCCTGGGTACCCTAGGTAAGTGCTTTATCCATAAGGATGTTGTCTATTTGGGAGTGAAGGCCAGAGTCTCCATTTTGTTTTAGTGCAGCACTAAACCCAATGCCAAAATCATAAAGTTTTTCCTAAAATAAAATTCTCATTTTCATTTTCCAGACAGCCATAATAACTGAATAAGAAAAAAAATACAACAGTAGATGTTATTGTTTGAAAGAGAAAACATGTTACCTCTACAGGAGATCACTTTAAGAATATACTAGGAAAATATTTAGGAAAATACTGGAATAGCAAATGCAAAAACAAACAAACAAACAAATGAACAAACATAAAAACTGACAAAAGAGTAAAGATTTAGAAATATCTCTCCTCAATTTTACCAGTGACAGAAATACAGCATTATTTCATTATAAATAAACTAAACTTTTAAGCTGTGTGGAGTCCAACTTTGCATAATTTTAATGAATTGTTTTTAAAAGAATAAAGAACTTGTCTCAAGTGTCATTGGAGCAGAGTGTGAATTGTTCTCTAGCTAAATGTTTAATGCATTATATACAGTGTAATGACGGGTATTAGGATATGAGATATGTTGTTATTTAAATTCCTGTATTTTGTCAATTGGTATTCTGATTTTTTTCTGTTTGACAAATGCATATGTAGTGTTTATGAAAGGGGAAAAATTAGAAGTCCATAAATTGAATGCGTCTTCAAAAAGGGTATTATTGGTCTGACTTTTACATTTAAAATTAATTTATAGTTTAATGACTGATAAAGTATAATTCTTCATGCAACTAAGCTCATTGTTTGGGGGGTAGATGGACTTTACAAGGTATCAAGTGACTTTGACTCTTTTGACTAAGCCAAAACAGAAACTCATCAGCACAGTTTAGCAGTCCAAAGTATTTTACTTGAAAAGTCAGGATAATTCACAATTATGTCCTGTTTTATCTTTTTAACCTTGAATGAAAATAGATTAATTATGATAGACATCTAATTAAAATGCTAGTTTTTGAGGCAAAAAAATAATTTCTTTCTCTCCCATTTGTCCCTTCTTCCTTTATCTCTTTCCAGTACAGAAAAAGGAGGATGGAATTAACTGTAAGAGGGTGTGGTATATATCCAATTTTGAATCTTTCATTATTAAAATGTAGTGGAGTAATGGTAATTTCTTATGTTACTCATATAACTGCTTTTTTAAGGAAAATATTAAACCAAAAAGTTGTTTGTCATTAAAATATCCAATATTTCCCTTAAAAGAAACAAAAAGAGTGGGGCGAGGGGCATGATCAGCGTAACTTTGCACTCCCCGTCAGTACCGGGGCCAACCAGATGATCCAACCAGTGGACCAAATTCAGTAATGAATACTGGTCATATGCACATATGCTAAGAAGGAAAAAACAGAGAGGATAGCTCTTGCATCAAGACAAGCTCAAGCTAAAACTGGAAAGTTCATTCTTGTTTCGGAAAATGAATAAGTTCTTTAATAGACCCAAGTGAAGAAAGATCTAGACTATAGTATGGATAGCTACAAATACCAAAATAATTTATAATTGCAATCTGAATTATTCGTTTACCTGCTTCTTATCACTCATGTTGAATGTCTGGAAATTGCCCATATATTATAACGTATCATTTAAATCAGTGTTTCGCAACCTTTTTTTTAATAAAGTACCCCCTTTAAAAAAAAATTATAAGTACCCCCAGTACCTATAGTTTTCAGACACACACAATTGTTTTCTACCATTTTAACACATTTGTTTAAACAACTTAATCGTAGCCCGGTGGGTGATGAAAATTTTGGGTGTAAAAAGTACAAAAATAATAAAGAGCTATAAAACTTAAAACAAAGATCAGTTTTCTCCAAATTTCAGTTTGATTGACGTACCCCTCAGACTTCTCTTGAGTACCCCTAGGGTACTCATTCCACTAGTTGAGAAACACTGATTTAAATAATGTTAAACTGAAGTTCCAATCATGTTTAATATGTAGCTTTCCCTATTGCTTCAGTCCAACCTTCAAAAATGTTACGTAGTCACTGGTGCGGGTGGGAAGGAATTTAGCTATTTTTTATGGGAGAATTTATGTTCTTAGCTTTCTCATTGGCTCATTATAGTTGAAAACATGTGAGTCAATATTTTGTTGCCTGGGCTGCTTTATTCAAGCTTTTTTTAATCAATGTAGATAGACTGATCCTCTTGCTGAGAGCACAGCAATAAAGACTCATCTACTTCAGGTTCTTTTACAATCACAGCTGATAATTATGCAAGGTTCTTTTTATTATGGCAAGTGTGATTCTTACTTTAGGATTTCTAGTAATAGCTAACTGTTAATGAATCATTGATAACCAGCAATGATTTATAAAAGGTAACAAAAGAGCTGTAATGGCTGTATTATCTACCTCTGCAAAAGCGATCAATTCCTGCATTTTTTTAAATGAAACTTTACAGTGATGCCTTTAATAATTAGCCATCTAGAACAAACCACCTGAAATAGCCTGCCCTACTTTGACATACTCATATTTTTGTCATACCTATGGATTCCAGCATTTTCCTTAAATGAACTTCATTGCTAGCATAACTGCAAAATAGACATGACTTTGTAAACCAGTGCTGAGTGTGTTATACATACAGCTCCTTGTGTGCTGACTTACAAAGGATTTTAGTCTCTTGCAGAACCAGCTAGAGAGCTTTGCCCCTTTAGATCAAGTTCTAGCAGCTCAAGTGGTTTACAATTTAGTCACTGCTTCTGGCCAAAATGGCAGCCCTATTATAGTGGAAGATCATTCAGGACTTCAACTCTTGTAGGCCTCAGATGTCAAGGATGAGTTTCCCATGATTACAGGAAGAGTATAAGCCACAAGTAGGTGTGTGTTGTTTTCCCCCTTTCTGTGCTCAATTCACACAGGATGTTAGTCTGCTCACTCCAGCCAGCATTGCCAAAATGGGGACAAAGAAGGGACAACTGTACCAGGATCCTGAGCTAACGGGGCACCCCGAAACATCGCTAATGTCTGTGTAAAAATAGTGAAATGCAAGAGGTTGGAGCCCCACTGAATGTGATGTACCAGGGCCCCACATTTCTCTCACTGAACCTGGCCTGAGATAAAAAGCCTGTTTTTATTACTATAGCAGTTTATGCTTTTAACTCTGAATGTTCTTAGTTCAATCCCTTATGTGTGAGCCAAGATGATGTCCATAATAGCATATGATTTATTTATTTATTGAGAGAAGTATGCTATTTTTGGAAGATCATATGCAGGAATGTTCAGAAAATGGTAAATATTTTCCAGAAAGAAATATAGACATAGGAAGGAGTCCAAAAAGACCATATAAAACACACACACACACACCACTAGATGAAAAAAAAAAGTTCACGCAGCTCTAACCAGAGACTTTATTGTCTTCTCTACATTCAAAATTAGGGCATATTAAAGGCTTTAATCCATAGAAACATTCTACTAGAACAATTTATTTATACTAATTGATATCATGTTTTCCAGTCATAAGAAAATATTGTTCATAGTGACTGTAGTAATAATCAGAAAAACCCAAGGGAAGTTGTTTTTAACATGTGGCTTTTGGGGATGAAAATATATCTCAGATTACATCTCTGTTATTTGTGTGTAAATATATATATTACCTACTATATATTTGAGAGATTCTGTCTGTCTGTCTTTCTGTTTGTTTGTTCAAGAACTCCTCCTATTGGTATTTTTCTCCTTTTTGCTCCAACCATCTGAAGAAGTGGGTTGTGCCCATGAAAGCTCATGATACTATATATATATTTTTGTTTGTCTCTGTGGTGCTACAGGACCACTCTTTTTTTTTCTCCAAAATGGTAAGAGCTCAGACCACCAAATTTGGCATACAGCATCTTCTTACTAGAAGTAAAATAAGGGTTTGGTTGTGCCAGGAAAACGAGATGTGCCTGGAATGAGATTGCGTCTCATAATACAATATAGGAAAGCCACAAAATCACCAGGCACATGAAAGGGGGGCCTCCCCCCAACCAGGACTGCCTCAGCCCTGGGCCTCCAACCACCCAGACATCTTTTAGGGAGGGCAGGGGGATGAACCCCTTCTTCTCTTCCCCCCCCCCAACTCCCTTTGATTCCTATGAAAACATTGCTGGCTATTCCCTTTTGTAATGGAGTGAAGGGAAAGTGCACAGTCTGCTACATTCCTCACTCTGGCTGGTGAGTGCAGGGCATGAAGAACCTGGACCTGACTCAGCCAAGGGACATGTAACCTTCCTCTGGTTGTGCCCACTGCAACTGCAGCCCCAAGCTCTGGGGTAGTCCTCTCTCCCTGGGGACAGCCTGTGTACTGAACCCCTCATATCCAGCTCCACCCCAGAGCAATGATTTCAATGAAGCACATATATTTTCATTGTATTTTCCAAAAAAACCAAAAAGGTTAAGGACCTGAGAAATGCTGGGTAAATCTTTTAATATATACATATATAATGAATGCTCAGTGATGCTTCCCAATTGTTAAGCCCACAATGATCTTTTCTTTCCCTGGCAATGGCTTACTATTAATGTATGGATAGAATTTAAGTTTTAACACATAAATAGAGCTCTGCATGGATATAAATGTCTACCCACAGAGGTGGATATTCATAGATAGAAATTGGTATCTGCTGATTCATAGGATCTTCTCCCAGTAAATATTATGGCCAAAGGAGAATGGTGTCACCAATCCCAGAAACAAGGGGACCTACACCAGCAGCTCCTCTGGGCTGTGCAGCTGTAACACCCCCAGTCCCACGCCCAGCTGTATCTCCTGTCTGGGGTCGTAGAGCTCTGAGGGCAATGAGCTAGGACCTATACAGCTGCACGACTAATAGAAGTTCCTGGCAAAGGGGGCTGGTTCGTAAGAGCGGTAGCACCATGCTCATATCTTTTACCACAGAGATCAGCCCTCTGGATCAGCAGATACCTATTTCTATCTGTGGCTATCCACATCCATGGGTAGCAATTTGTATTCATGCAGGGCTTTATTTATAATGCCATAAAAATTTTATCTGAGTGACTATTTCCCTCCGAATACAGAAGCACCTCAGTTCTGATCAGTAGCAGAGCTGAAGCTTGACTATCCCCCACTGAAATTGTAGAGGCTTGCTGGAAGGATTGTAAGGGTTTCTCAGCTCTAGAACTTTCTCTCCCTCATGTATGCAGTTACTTATTGCTGAAATTGCTCCAAGGATAAATACGTTTGCAAATGGATGATGGAGTGGGCTGCAATAATTATGAATACTGTATGTGGACCTTGTTATTGGCATGTGAGCTGTATAAATACATTTGCTTAATGTATGAAAGGCAACAAGGAAAATCAAAGAGAAAAAAATGATGGCTTAAAATACACCACCCTTCAGTAAACACTGAAGATTATTAAGAGAATGCCGAAACCATTTGCTGTGATGACCCTTCCTCTTGGCTCTGGCCAATTTACAGAACTGGTTTTGATATGCTGAGCCAAAGCCAAGGAACTAGATCAGGACAAAGACAAAGGTGCAGGAACACCATAAACATGACCTACCCTATAAAAAAGTCTGAGAATTCTTGATCTATATGAGATAACTCAGACAATAAAGTCTTTTAGAATTTAGAGTACTAAATATACTAAATTAAATGTAATTTTTGCAAGTTTTGAACCTCTTTCATATCTGAACATTTACATTTCACAAGGTACTAAATGTTCCTTTTCTTTTAAAAAGTGAAATGTGGCTCTGTAATGAAACTGTCAGACTTTTATTTTGGTCTGACAGGACAGTTACATTATTAACTGTTGTTACTTGTTCAGGAGCTGCCTCTAGCTACCTTAGGTACATTTCTGCACTTTGCCACTTCATTCATGAAAAAATGAATTCTTGTATTTAAGAAAAACACTCAGCATTTAAAGGTGTCTTTGCTATCACTTTAAGAACAGCAAAACCTGAACATTTTCATAGATTATAAAGCAAGAAAGGACCACCAAGCCATAGAACTTCTCCAGACAAATTCCTGTTTGAACACCAGAGCATGTATTTTAGAAAAAAAAATCCACTCTTGATATAAAATTTCCCAGTGAGGAAGAATACTAAAGAGACAGTGGTAATTTGTTCTTCAAAACTGTGCTTCGTTTTGGGTTTAAATTTGCCTAGCTTTGACAAGATCTAGCTACTGGATCTTGTTGAATATTTGCCTGGTAGATTGAAGAGCCCTCTCTTATAAAATTCCTGTTCCCATGAGCGTACTTATAGATTCTGATTCTAACCACCCCTTAACCTTACTTTGAAAACCTAAATGGATTGAGTTTCTTGAATCCATTCAAGAACTGCATTAACCTTTTCAGCCACAACACCATGTTGCATGCTCATTTTCAGTTGATCAACAAAAAGTGTTTTTCAAAGTCGCTATCTCCAGTATAGGCAATCATACTTTAAATATGTACTACATCAAGGGTGGAGAATTTTTATCCCATGGGCTGCACTCAGTTTGTCAGGTTTAGCTACTGGTGGGATGCCAGATAGTTTGTTTATCTGAGCATCTTCATGTATGGAATCCAACAGATCCCAATGGCCACGATTCACAATTCCTGGCCAGTCGTAGCTGCAGCAAGTAGTTTGGTCTTCTAAAGTAAAAAATTGAGTCATGAATGGACATGTGACTTACTCATGTGACAAACTACATTTTGTAGCTGTATTTTTCCACCGAAAACAATGGGAGTTTCTTCACATGGGCGAGGATAGGAAAAGGCCCTGGAACTTCCTCCATTTTGTTTCCAGTCTGGTTTCTGACCTCTGGAAGATCTCTGGTATGAACTGAAGCTTGAAAAAAGGACTGAAGACCCATCCTAACAATGGATGTATTCCAGAGACTTGATTTAAGATAGCAAATTATTCCACCTCTGCTACAAGCCTGCACGAAGAACTTTGCAACTGCTGTTTGTATTCAATTCCTTTAAAATTTTTAACTCTGACCTCTCTTTTTATGAATAAAAAAACTTTCTAAAATATTGGCTAACAGCATGTTTTTTGGATAAGAACATAAGTTATAAAGTGACCTGGGAATGTGGCTGATCCTTTGGGATCAGAAAAACCTCTTTTCATTTGGTGAGACTGGTTTTTATGACCTGTCACCTGTATAAGGAGCAGACACAGGAGAACTGGAATGTCTTAGGGCATGTCTACACTTGCACCCTAGTTCGAACTAGGGATGCAAATGCAAGCATTCAAAATAGTCAATGAAGCGGGAATTTAAATATCCCATGCTTCATTAGCAAGATCTCGGTGGCGCGCTAGTTCGAATCACAGCTGATTCGAAAGTGAAAGTGCTCTCCGGGACGCATTAGTTCAAACCAAACCAAACCCTTGGTTCAAACTAACGTTACTCCTCAAAAAATGAGGAGTAACGTTAGTTTGAACCAAGGGGTTTGGTTCGAACTAATGTGTCCCAGCACGCACTTCCTGGTTTGAATCAGCTGTGATTCAAACTAGCGTGCCAGCAAGATCATGCTAATGAAGCACGGGATATTTAAATCCCCATTTCATTGACTATTTCGAATGCCTGCATTTGCATCCCTAGTTCGAACTAGGGTGCAAGTGTAGACATATATTTAGGGAATTGCTTGTGTAGTGTCTTGTAGCTAGTGTGGAAAACAGAAGTGCTCTTTGTTACTAGTTGGGTGTGCCTTATCGTTGAGGAACCTAGTCTTAGTCTGTAAGTAGCCCTGTCTCCAAGCTATTTGCCCTGAATTGACACTTTCAGCAGTGCCTCCAGAACTCCTCCTATATTACATCCAGAAAGGATGGTCCCACTGGGTGCGGTTTTCAAAAGAACCTAAGGTAATTACATGCTCAGATCTCACTGAATTTACTTAGTTCCATAGTTCATACAAAACCTCCATGCAAATCACATTATTGCATAATAATATGTGTTCAAGTAGTTAGTACACTCATACATACAACTTTACACTCATAAGATCTGGTCCAAAGCACACTGAAGTCACCTTGACCTTAGTTTAACTATTGATGTGAGTAAAGATAAGCAGGATCAAGGCCTAAATCTTATTATACTCAAAGAGCCTTATCGTATTATCAAGTTTAAGTAAATCCTTCCACTTTAATGGGAAATTCTGTTTCAAAATAATGGCACAATATGACTCCTGCAAGTAGACGTGATTAAGATTACAGCCTCTTCCGAACTTACGAACCAGTTACGGACCAAGCAATTGGTCGTAACTTGGTTCGTCATAAGTCGGACCCCACAGAGTTACACGCGACCGCACTGTTCATAAGCGCGAATCACTTTCGTAACTCGGGGTCCGCCATTTACGACAGCTTTGGTCGTAACTGCGAACGGTCGTAAGTCGACCGTTCGCAACTTGGGGACCGGCTGTATTAAAGAAATAAAGGGGGTGAACTAATATTTTTTATTGTTTCAGAGGGGTAGCCATGTTTGTCTGTATCTGCAAAAACAACAAGGAATCCTGTGGCACCTTACAGACTAACCAGTTTATTAGGAAATAAACTTTTGTGGGTAAAACTCACTTCATCAGATGAATTGGAGTGGCATTTACAGAGGCACGAGTATATACAAGGATAAAAAAAAGAAAGCACATGTAAATGAGGCTAATCAAGTCAGGGTGGAATTGGCTTGTTCAAAGCAGTTGATGCAGAAATTTGGATATCAAGAGAAGAAAATTGCCTTTGTAATGTGTTAACCAGTTAAGATCCTTATTCAATCTGAAGTTGATAGTAATGAGTTTGAAAATGAACTCCAGCTGTCTCCATTTGTAATTGGGTTTTGAAATTCTTTTGTAGAAGGATGAGTACTTTAAATCCATTACTGAATGTCCAGGCAGGTTAAAGCGTTCCCCTTTTACTGGACCATCTTCTGTTTGAGAGAGACATAAGGAGCTTCTTCAGAGATCTACTTCAGGCATGGAAAATTAAGTCAGAGTGCCAAAACAATAAGGAAGTTCTGTGGCATCTTAGGCTACATCTACACTGCTGGTTTTGCCTGCAGTGAGTATGCAAATGAGGAGTGGATTAGCATATCACCACACCTCATTTGCATAATTTATGCATGCCGTTTTTGCAGGAAAAAAAGTAGTGTGGATGGGGGGGGAGGGTTTGCACAAAAAAACCCATTTTCTGCAAGATCCTTCTGCCTCTCCCGCAGAGGCTTAAGGATCTTGAATGGGGGTGTTGCACCAAAAAAAAACCAGTCCACATTACTTTTTTTTCCACAAAAACCCTTTGTGCAAAAGTGGTGTGCATAAATTATGCAAATGAGGCACCACAATATGCTAATCTGCACCTCATTTGCATACTCATGGCCGGCAACACCAGCAGTGTAGACGAAGCCTTAGAGATTAATGTATTTGTTAGGACACGAATACAAGTCAGAACAGATTAATTAGCATAAGCAGTTAACAAATATTTCAAAGGACAATTCCAGGTGAAGTGGCCTGTTAATACCTCTCTTTTCATGGGGTGGATAGTAGGCTACAGATTGTTGTAATAAGATACAAATCAAGTGACTCTGTCCAGACCATAATTTTATGACACGAGTTTAACCTCCCAGGCTTGTCTTTTGAAAGTTCCTTGCAGGTTCATTTTGAGAATGAGGACTGATAGGTCAGAGTGATAGTTTTGTGAAAAGTGCTCACCCACAGGTGAGAGGGCAATTTTGTCTTTTATCATTTTCCTGTGTGAGTTTCTCCAAGCCCTGATCTATACTATAACTTTATTTCAAAATAACCCTCTCCCCACAGTTGAATTTATAAGCAGAACATCCACACTACCATGCCCGTTATTTCAAAATAACTGCCCACGAAATTCAAAATCTGTAGTCCCGCACTACTCTAGTGCTGCTATTTCAAAAAAAATATTCCCTTGAGTAATATGAACTAATTACTCCCCAGTGTTTCCTGGGGCTCTAAGGGTATGTCTACACTGCCACCCTAGTTCGAACTAGGGTGGCTAATGTAGGCATTCAAACTTGCAAATGAAGCCCGGGATTAAAATATCCCGGGCTTTATTTGCATGTTCCCGGGCGCCGCCATTTTTAAATGCCCGGTAGTTCGAACTCCCTGCCCGCGGCTACACGCGGCACAGGCTAGGCAGTTAGAACTAAAGCCCCAAATTCGGACTACCGTTACTCCTCATTGCGGAGATCTGCACTTTCCCAGATCTGAAGAAGAGCTCTGCGTTAGTTCCAAAATCTGCCTCTTTCATCAATAGATTGGATCCAGTCAAAGATATTTCTCCATCCATTTTGATGCTCTAATATCTGGAACCCTCCTGTTTACAACAACACTGCATAGTTAAGATTATACAGTCCACTTTAATTTTTGTCTTGCCTAACTTCCCAGCATTTGATGTGGCAAACTTAACCTTACATTCATGCACAATTTTATTGATTTGATTTGAGTTGATAAAAAAGAAAGCTTATACTGACTTCTCAGCTGACAATGTCTTAAAAAACCCTAAATATCTTTGTGAAGCTACAGTATGGTAATTGAGTTTTGCCTTCTCACAGAAAATATATTCAAAAGGTAAAAGAGCTTTTTAATTCACTGTCGTGGTACAGCTAAAAATTAGTTTTGGGAAAAGTAATAATGGGACTGCCAAATAATTAAACTTACTGACAGTTCATGCTGAATGGAATATTTAATGTTAGAAAGACAAATCAGAGATGGTTAAAAATAAGATAAGGCATGGAAATACTTCACAAAAATTTTGAGGGCAACCTTTAGGGAATAGGTAACCAATTCAATTCCAACTGACTTAAATGGAAGATGGATCAGCTCCTGTATGGGACATAGAATAAACTGGATATTTATTGTGTAAGTTCCTAATTACACCGAACTTTTTTTTCATTCTTTTGAATGTTTCTCTTATTTTAATATTTGATATGTATGAGCTGAATGATCTATCTGGTTCTCATTTACACATGAGAATTTTTTATTGGCCACCACATTAGACAGACTATTATTTCTATATAGCAATTGTCCCAATTAAAATCAGACCATTAAAAAAGTCTGAGCAATCTGTACATGATGTACTGGTATTGTATAGGATAAGATACAATAAAAAAAATTATTATATTATTTATTTAGATTTCCCTTACTCTTGTATTTGACAACTTCTTCCCTAAAATAGCAGAGAAACTCACCCCTATTTCACACACTGCTAAATACCACGTAATAACTTGCCTACACATGGTACGATCACATTTTCCAATTAGAGCTCAGAGCACACAATGACAGAGGTGGTTAATTGCTACAGTTAAGTATTTCTGTGTTATAACTTTGTTTGAAATAGGATAACGTGGTTACAGAGCAATATATCATGCTTTGCCCTAGGTAACTTTAGGTATGCATAAGTGTGATTAAAGGTATAATGACCTGATTCTCTTTACATCAAGTCCCCGTTGGACTTCTTTGGCAGAGTCAACAAGACTTATGGTTGGCAGATACTACATTTAAATTCACTTTAAAGCTGTCATACATTGCTAGAGTTGTACTGCACATCCAAAATTTAAATACAATTATTCTGTGTAGAGTGAACAGTGGGAGAGGTTGGCTACTTCAAGTACAATCCTGTCTGAGAACCTAGATACATTCAAGCACCTACCCCTCCTGCCGTTTGTGCATGTCTAAATGACTACAAATCAATTTTTAGCATGCTAGTTTGATCAGAGGATATATCACCTCAAACTAGAAATTATACCTTCTACCTTCAGTGTAGACTTACTCCCAGTATCCAGAAATAGCACTTGTGGATAATGGTCACTTTTTAACCACTTTGTTTTCCAGTATGAGGTTTGTATATCCCACCACAGAGCTATAGTCCAATAGGTCCTCTGGGTGAAAACTTGTAAACTTGAGCTAAAATCCCATAAAACTGATCAATTTGATCTCACCCTTTAATTGACATAAAATAACCATAAGCTCCCAGTTAAGACAAAAGTGTCATGTGTGTGGAAGAAAACAGGCCTTCACTCTGCATTTGTGAGCAACAAGTAGTCAGAGACAGTTTATTCGAGCAATATTGCAAGGGAAGAAGCTGCTGCTAGGCAGATCGTCAAATACAAAACAATTAGAAGCCAATATATATACTGTCTGTTTATATTTAATAACAATAAACAATTATTCCCCTTCCCATAACAATTCCCTTCAGATGCCACCTTATCTCAAGGTCTTCACTAGAGTCAGCATTCTATCCTTATCTCAAGCACAAGAGAGACGAGAGGCAAAAACAGCGTCTCTCACAGCTCTCGCCTTGTTAGGTCTCAGAGTTAGCATGAGTTAGGCTAACCAAAAGTTCAAAATGGCTACATACAAATCCCTTACCTTCCACATTCCCCGCTTTTGTGCTTCCAGCACAATTAACTTTCTAAACTTCTATATGCATTAGGCATTGTATCTCTGTTTTCAAATCAAGGGAATCGGCCCCACAGGTTTTGGTTGTTTGTAATGGTAATACATGATTAGTATAAACATGAAAGCTATTTCTATTATTACATCCTTTGTAACAACAATAAGCTAATCCTAAAACAAGCAAAAGCAATAATATCATTAATATCCCCACTATAATTCTATGATGGGGTTGACTCATAGCCTTGATTACATAACACGATATATCATAACTGGTACATAGGAGAGATGTTCTATAGACTATGTGAAAAGCATGCCTCTCGATTTGATAGGTAGTTTGAAGTACATGAATTTGGCCTTGTAGCTCAGAGATTTTCTGGACCTCTGGCAAGAGTAAAAGCAAATTTTGAAATCGGTCAGGTACTAGGGAAGTCCAATTAAAGGGTATTTGGAACCTAAGGGCTGTTTGTAGGACCTTGTCTGCTGACCAATAGATGATATGGATTCCCACAGCAGTGGTGAGATTAAAGTGTATGTTTTGCAAGGTGGTAGTGTCAACATATATGCAGCTGTTATTGGCTTGAAAGAGCAGGTGTCCTGTCAGGGTAGTTCCTTGCCCCACACCTTCCCAACAAATTCTATCGTGAACAGTGACAACTTCCCCAGGCTTCAGCTTTCGTACACACTGAAGCTGCAGGGGTTCTAAAGGCCAAAGTGTCCATTGATTCCCTTTCCCTATCCAAATAGTGGGTGTTATTCCAGGAGCACCAACTATAAAACGGCTGGGCACACCAGGCGGTTTAATCTCCCAGATGTCTTGGTGAACCACCCAATCCCACATGTACCCTCCCAACAGACCCGGCAGGATTCGGTATGTGGGGGCCCACACCCCTCCAACTAGTCCGTATGATTGGAAGGAGCACTGTGAGTGTCTGCATCTCCACTCTGAAAATCTCCAAGTATGTCTCCATGGCCACAGTTCTGACAGTATCCCCGAGGCATCCACAAGGGCAGTGGGCCAGGTCTGATGCTCAAGATCACTCTGAATGGCCATTAGCTGGTCATTGAGGAAATTCTGAATTTCCAAACAAGCCAGATCCCACTGCAATACCTTCTTTGCCTCAGTGATATCCAGTATCATCTTTGTCAGTAATTCCTGGGTCATTGAACTAAGGGTGGAGATAACATGCAATTCACTAATTCCAGCCTGAACTTGGGTTAGCTGTGCTCCAGTAATAAGTCCTGTAGCTTCCTCTAGCTGTCCCAGCCTTCCCTCATGTTGTTGGCCCCTGTAAATGTTCCATACTGTGGCTGCACAATTGGCACCATCCCACAGGCGGGCTCCCATGTCCCTTTTCCATCTAGAGGAGACCCATGCCCTTTGCTGTGCTAACCGAATGGTAGCCCCCTTAAAGCAGTTAGGATACAAGGAAGTAACTTGAAAGCTGCGTAAAGGTAGTGTGAATCTCACAGTCCCTAGTGTGGCATTAACTATTGTCCAACGATATTCTAGCACCTCTCTCTTAGACACAGCATCATACCACATCTGATGATTAAAACTCTGATATATTTCTGAACAATACTACTATTTATAACATAAGAAGGAGTATATTGCAATATAGCGCAAGTCAAATTATTAATCATCTTAATACAAGTAAATTTTCCAGTAGGAGAACACACTCTCTGAGTGTGAATTTGATCATTGACTAATTGGGTAATCAGATAACAGTAGGGGCCCCTTCCACCCGGTATACTACAAATCCTGGGCATGGCCATCATATCAACCCCACTGGAAAATCCTCCAATCTTAATTACGGATTTTTTC
Organism: Pelochelys cantorii; assembly: GCA_032595735.1. Taxonomy (NCBI): domain Eukaryota; kingdom Metazoa; phylum Chordata; order Testudines; family Trionychidae; genus Pelochelys; species Pelochelys cantorii. The sequence continues at coordinate 94,403,693 of CM064326.1, forward strand.
GGCTCAAGCCCATCTGGAGTGGTCCTATATACCTCTATCTCCACTGTTCCTTCTGTTTTCCATCCAATTGTTCGCTCATATGAGAAATTCAGAACCTCAAAGAATAATTTTTCCAGACAATACTTAGCTAAATCACTAAGATGTGAAGGCCTTGGCCATTGGATTTCATCAGAATGTATTGTATGGTCTGTTTTTGGGTACGTTACCGGGATGACAGTGGAAGTGGAGGAGGTGGTGTGGACAGTGGTATCAAGGCGCTTTTGGTATTCTTCCTCTGAAAGCCAATTAGGGAGGGCCGTATACTCTGATGGTATTTGTCCATAGGCACAGATCGCGGACCCTGGAAGAAACCCACCAAACCATTCAACACCACATTCCCAACTGCAGGTCCCACAAGTCCCTCCTTGCCAGTGTATAATGCTCTGCCTTCCACAGTAAGAACATAAGAACATAAGAATGGCCGTACTGGGTCAGACCAAAGGTTCATCTAGCCCAGTAGCCTGTCTGCCGATAGTGGCCAGCACCAGGTGCCACAGAGAGGGTGGACCGAAGACAATGATCAAGCGATTTGTCTCCTGCCATCCCTCTCCAGCCTCTGACAAACAGAGGCCAAGGACACCATTTTCTCCCCTGGCTAATAGCCTTTTATGGACCTAACCTCCATGAAATTATCTAGCTTCTCTTTAAACTCTGTTATAGTCCTAGCCTTCACAGCCTCCTCTGGCAAGGAGTTCCACAGGCTGACTACACGCTGTGTGAAGAAGAACTTTCTTTTATTAGTTTTAAACCTGCTTCCCATTAATTTCTTCTAGTTCTTCTATTTAGCGAACTAATAAATAACTTTTCTTTATCGGCCCTCTCCACACCACTCATGATTTTATATACCTCTATCATATCCCCTCTCAGTCTCCTCTTTTCTAAACTAAAAAGTCCCAGTCTCTTTAGCCTCTCCTCATATGGGACCCGTTCCAAACCCCTAATCATTTTAGTTGCCCTTTTCTGAATCCTTTCCAAGGCCAAAATATCTTTTTTGAGGTGAGGAGACCACATCTGCACACAGTATTCAAGATGTGGGCGTACCATAGTTTTATACAGGGGCAGTAAGATATTCTGGGTCTTATTTTCTGTCCCTTTCTTAATAATTCCTAGCATCCTGTTTGCTTTTTTGATTGCTGCTGCACACTGCGTGGACATCTTCAGAGAACTGTCCACGATAACTCCAAGATCTCTTTCGTGATTTCTCGTAGCCAAATTAGCCCCCATCATACTGTACATATAGTTGGGGTTATTTTTCCTGATGTGCATTACTTTACACTTATCCACATTAAATTTCATTTGCCATTTTGTTGCCCAATCAGTCAGTTTGGTGAGATCTTCTTGGAGTCCCTCACAGTCTGCTTCTGTCTTGACTATCCTAAACAGTTTGGTATCATCTGCAAACTTTACCACCTCACTGCTTACCCCTTTCTCCAGATCATTTATGAATAAGTTGAACAGGATTGGTCCTAGGACCGACCCTTGGGGGACACCACTAGTTACCCCTCTCCATTCTGAAAACGTACCATTTATTCCTACCCTTTGTTTCCTGTCTTTTAACCAGTTCTCAATCCATGAAAGGACCTTCCCTCTTATCCCATGGCCATGTAATTTACACAAGAGCCTTTGGTGAGGGACCTTGTCAAAGGCTTTCTGAAAATCTAAGTATACTATATCTACTGGATCCCCCTTGTCCGCATGTTTGTTAACCCCTTCAAAGAACTCTAATAGATTAGTAAGACATGATTTCCCTTTACAGAAACCATGCTGACTTTTGTTCAACAAATTATGTTCTTCTACATGCTTCACAATTTTATTCTTTACTATTGTTTTGACTAATTTGCCCGGTACTGAAGTTAGACTTACCGGTCTGTAATTGCCCGGATCGCCTCTAGAGCCCTTTTTAAATATTGGTGAACACCAGGGCCAGTTCTTAATGTCCTTTGTGGTCAGGAATTCTTGGATGTTAGCAGAGTGAATATTCCTTCTTCGTTCATGAAACAGTTGTGGTTTAGCATCATGCAGGGGAGAGGTTTCTAGCACATCACCCTGCAATGTTTTGGTTCTGTTGGATGCAGGACTGTTAGTGGACAAGGGAGAGGTTATCAGCACATCACCTTCCCCTCATCCCCTGTTGGCCTGCAGAAGGAAAAACAGGACTAGAAGGAGAGATAAATTTATCAGTAGTCGGGGGCGAGTCATCCCGAGGTGGAGGGGTCCTTTTGCAGTGAGAAGCATGCGTCCAGGTAGACAGACCTTGGCACTTTACGGCAGTGTTGGTGGTTAGCAGAACCTGGTAAGTGACTTTCCAGCGCGGGGCTAGAGTAGTCTTTCGCTGATGGACCTTTATGTAGACCCAGTCTCCGGGTTCCAACGAATGACAAGGTTGCTCAGGGTCCTTGGGCAATGCTTCTTTTACCTGTGAATAAAAAGACCTAACACACTTCATTAATTCCTGGCAGTAATTAAGCATGGTGTCATCCATTAAATGAATGTCCATCTGGGCCAGTGTCAGTGGGGATGCTGCTGGTAGTTGCATTGGGTGCCCCATCAGAATTTCATGAGGGCTGAGTCCAGTTTTCCGGTTGGCGTTGGCCCTCAGACTCATCAAAGCCAATGGAAGGGCATCTGGCCATTTCAAGTTCATTTCTGCACAAATCTTGGCCAGTTTATTTTTCAGAATCCCATTCTGACATTCCACTGTCCCAGCAGACTGCGGGTGGTAGGGGCAGTGGAGGTTGTGTTTAATCTGCAAAGCTGCACATAACTCTTTTACAATCTGTCCAGTAGAATGAGTACCACAATCACTATTAATACTAACAGGTATACCAAACCTTGGTAGAAGATCCTTAAGCAAGAGTTTCATGACAGACTTGGTGTCTGCCTTCCTTCAGGGAAGGCTTCAATCCAGCTTGAGAAAACATCAACTAACACTAATACATACTCATAGTTACAGCATTTAGACATTTGAATGAAATCAATTTGAATATTTACAAAAGGTCCCCAAGCAGGTGGGGGGGGGGGAGGGGAGGGGCAGGTGTGCTGCCTGCTCAACCTTAACAGCTTTACCAACATTGTGTTGTTGACAAATGACACATTGTTGGCAGTAATGCTGGGACAGAGGAGGAAAATCTGGTGCAAACCAGTCTCTCCTAACAGCACTAATCATCCCTGGGCAGTACTGTGTGGGAAGGAGGAAAGATCACACAGAACTGCAGAACACAGACGAACAGAGAGAAAGAGAGAGAGAGAGAGAGAAGCAGAAAGCCTGTGAGTAGACGATGAGCAGAAAGTGTCCCTCAGAAAAACTAGCGAGAGAGATCTCTTGGGTTTTTGGTTTGAGGATATACACTAAGAAACTCTTCCTTTTGGTTTTCATTCCACCTGTGGTCAGAGAAGCAGGAATTTATATATTAGTAATAAACAGGCAAGATTGCACCAAAGAAAATATCAGAATCCATCCATTTCTACTCCTGTCTGGAACATCCTCAGGGTCCAAAGCTTCACAAGCTGCTCAGGTAGAAAAGGAGCAACAATCTTATTACTGACATTTATCAGAGGGGTAGCCATGTTAATCTAAATCTGCATAAACAACGAGAAGTCCTGTGGCACCTTACAGACTAACAGATTTATTGGAGCATGAGCTTTCATGGGCACAGATCCACTTCGTCAGATGCATCTCACAAAGTGGGTCTTTGCCCACAAAAGTTTCTGTTGCAATAAATCTGTTAGGGTATGTCTACACTACAGCATTATTTCGAAATATCTTATTTTGAAATAGTTAATTCAGTATAAGTTATTTCAAAATAACGCGTCTACACACAAAATGCATTTCGAAATAGCTTTTTGCTATTTTGAAATAGCGCGTCCATGCTGAGTGGACGCTGAATCACATTTAAGGCTGGCCGGAACCAGGTCCAGCAGGCATCAGGTCAGGAGTTACTTTGTGTGGCTGCTGCCTGAGGCTATCTGAGGCCTGAGCTTAAAGGGACTCCCCCCCCCCCCCCGAACAGCCAGTTCTCAGATTTCCCTGCTTGCTTGCTACCTCGATGAGGGACAGCAAAGCATTATGTCTCTGCGTGCTCTGGTTGCCCTCACTCGGGACAGCACAGCACTCTGCAACATGGAGCCAGAGCTGCCCTGGCCACTCTGTTGCTTCTCTTGGATGCGCTGTTGTGAGCCTGCCTATATTTGCTGCAGGCTACCATCCGGGAAGTCCATCGGGGGGCTGTCAGTATCCAGGAGGCCCTGTGGGAGAGCTTCCACCCTGAGGAGAACTAAGAGCCTCCCTGGTCTGCCCCACTAGGGGCTTGTGCCTCATTCCTCCATCACGTCCTTCCACTTACCCCTCCCTAACCCCCCTTCCTGATGTCAAATAAAATACAAGTATTTTCATGAACACAAACTCTCTTTATTTAACAAAACTGGGGGGGGGGGATGAAACTTTGATGAGATTGGGGAAAGGAGGCAGGAGAGGGGAAGAGAGAGGGGTGGGAGAGGGGAGGGAGAAACCTGGGAGGAGGGAGCTGGAAGGGGGAAGCAAGGGGAAGAAGGGGGAGGGGAAACTCAGGGCTCAGGGTTGGGGGTCTCGCCGGACCAACTTGATTTTCATGCAAACCTGCTCCTGGGTTTGCATGTGGCCTTTGGTGACCAGGCTGGCAGCTATCGTGCCATAGATGGCCACATTCCTCCATCTAGTGTGAGATCATGGACGTTGGGGGCATCCCCCCCAAACCTGAATAAGGTCCATGATCTCCTCCCTGGACCAGGAAGGCGCCCTACTTCTCCGGGCCCTGGCAGGCTCCTGGGAGCTGGCAGACTGCTCCTGGGGAGCAGTGGAGGGCTGTCTGCCATTGGCTTGCTGGCTCATATTTTGGGGCCACTGGGTCAGGGGCAGTGACTGCTGGCTCTGCGCTGGCAGGCTTGGAGCTGGCACAGGCACTGTGGCCAGAATCAACTCCTTTAAGGGCTCCGGGGAGGGGGGACGGAGAGGAGTGTTCTTGGTTGAGGCTGGAGTTGCCACCAGGGCACCATGGGAAGGCTTGAGGCCCCCTATTTTGATATAAGTGTCTACACAGCACTTATTTCAAAATAGCAATTTTGAAATTGGCGTTATTCCTCATGGAATCAGGTTTACCAAATTTGAAATAAGTGCTCTGTTATTTCAAATTAATTTCGAAATAGCGGTTTGGCTGTGTAGATGCTAGTAAAGTTATTTAGAAATAACGGCTGTTATTTTGAAATAACTTTGCTGTGTAGACATACCCTTAGTCTATAAGGTGCCACAGGACTTGTTGTTTATTACTGACATTGACAGCAATCGGATGGGGCCTTGTGATTCCAATACATTAGCAGGTACATTGACTCTTTTTGTTGGACAGTCTACTCAAAATACTTTTTCTGGAGATTCCTTATGATCCTATGTAAAAACAATAGTAAGCATATCCTCATCCTCTTAAGCCTTGTCTGCTTCACTTCATCCAAAGCATAAAAGCAGTCATAGTTGGTCAGACCAAAGGTCTATCTAGCCCAGTGTCCTGTCTTTTGACAGTGGCCAGTGCCAAGTGCTGCAGAGGGAATGAATAGAACATGTATTCATTCATCAAGTGATGTGTAACCTATCATTTAAATCATCTTCTTTACCAGGTGACTGAAGGATAGCTAATGTAATGCCAATTTTAGAAAAATTATCCAAAAGTGATCCCAGCAATTATAGGCAAATTGGTTGAAACTAACACAGAGACCAGAATTATGAGACACATCAATGAAAATAATTTGGGGAATTTAGGGTATACTGTCAAACTGAACCTCTTTCATAGGGTACCGTATTTTAGTGAATATAACCTGTGGGTTATATGTGTTTTTACAAACCCCGCTCCCTGCCCGCGGGGTATACTCGTGTGTGGGGTATACAAAACTTTTTTTACTCACCTGGGAGTGAGTGTGGCTGCATGGGAACCGGGCGGTGAGTGCTCTCCCACCTGAAGGCTTGGCCTTCCTGCGTCTGTGTGGGAACCAGGGGAGTGAGTGCTCCCCTGCCCAGAGGCTTGGCCTTCTTGCAGCTGCACAGGAACAGGGGGGTGAGTAGCATGTCCACACTGAGTGGACTCTGAATCACATTTAAGGATGGCCAGAACCAGTTCCAGCAGGGCACTAGGTCAGGACTTACTGTGTGTGGGGCTGCTGCCTGAGGCTATCTGAGGTTTGTGCTTAAAGGGACCCCACCCCGGACAGCCAGTTCTCACGTTTCCCTGCTTGCTTGTCTACACTGATGCGGGACAGCAAAGCATTTTGTCTCTGCGTGCTCTGATTTCCCTCACTCGGGACACTACAGCACTCTGCAACATGGAGCCGGAGCTGCCCCTGGGCACTCTGGTGCTTCTCGTGGACACGTTGCTGCGAGCCTGGCTGCACTTGCTGCAAGCTACCATCCAGGAGGTCCATCGGGGGGCTGTCAGTATCCAGGAGGCCCTGCGGGAGAGCTTCCACCCTGAGGAGAACTAAGAGCCTCCCTGGTCTGCCCCACTAGGGGCTTGTGCCTCATTCCTCCCTCACGTCCTTCCACGTACCCCTCCCTAACCCCCCTTCCTGCTGTCAAATAAAATGCACGTATTTTCATGAACCCAAACTCTCTTTATTTAACAAAACTGGAGGGGAGGGAATGAAACTCTGGTGAGACTGGGGAAAGGAGGCAGGAGAGGGGAGAAGAGAGGGTAGTGGGGAGGGGGAAACCTGGGAGGAGAGAGGTGGAAGGGGGAAGCAAGGGGAAGAAGGGGGAGGGGAAACTCAGGGCTCAGGGTTGGGGGTCTCGCCAGACCAACTTGATTTTCATGCAAACCTGCTCCTGGGTTTGCATGTGGCCTTTGGTGACCAGGCTGGCAGCTATCGTGCCATAGATGGCCACATTCCTCCATCTAGTGTGAGATCATGGACGTTGGGGGCATCCCCCCCAAACCTGAATAAGGTCCATGATCTCCTCCCTGGACCAGGAGGGCGCCCTACTTCTCCGGGCCCTGGCAGGCTCCTGGGAGCTGGCAGACTGCTCCTGGGGAGCGGTGGAGGGCTGTCTTCCAGTGGCTTGCTGGCTCATGTTTTGGGGCCACTGGGTCAGGGGCAGTGACTGCTGGCTCTGGGCTGGCAGGCTTGGAGCTGGCACAGGCACTGTGGCCAGAGTCTACCCCTTTAATGGCTCTCGGGAGTGGGGGAAGGAGAGGAGTGTTCTTGGCTGAGGCTGGAGTGGCCACCAGGGCACCCTGGGAAGCCTGGAGGCCCCCTCTTTCGAAATAAGGGCACGTCTAGACTACATGGCTCCGTCGACAAAGGGAAATGAAGTGGCGATTTAAATAATCGCCGCTTTATTTAAATTAAAATGGCTGCCACGCTGTGCCGATCAGCTGTTTGTCAGCACAGCACTGTAGTCTGGATGCTCCGCGGTCGACATCAAAGGCATTTGTCAACCTCCCCATTATGCCTCATTTCATTTCCCTTTGCCGAGTAAGCAAATCTACATGGCTCCATCGATTTGCCCTAAATGTCTACACCACACTTATTTCAAAATAGCTATTTCAAATTTGGCATTATTCCTCATAGAATGAGGTTTACCAAATTTGAAATAAGTGCTCCACTATTTTGAATTTATTTCAAAATAGCGGTTTGGCTGTGTAGACGCTAGGAAAGTTATTTAGAAATAAGGGCTGTTATTTCAAAATAACTTTGCTGTGCAGACATACCCATAATGTTTTTAGAAAGCTTCCATGAGATTGCTGGGACTTCAATTTTTTGACACTATATCTTTTGTTCTGTTTAAACAACTTCCTCATTTCAGTGTAGTACCCCTTTCGAAATTAAATGGAATTGTGGTAGGCTCTTTTGGTGTTTCCACTTCCACAGGGATGTGAAATTTCATCACGTTATGGTCACTATTCAAATATATTTACTAAGTGGTTCCAATATATTCTCTTTTTGGGCTGAACCCTGTGCTCCACTTTGGACTAAATGAAGAGTTGCATCACCTCTTGTAGGACCTAGGACCACCTGCTTCAAGAAGCTGTCATTTAAAGTATCGAGAAACTTTTATTTTTGTGTTCTCTCTTGAGGTGATATGTACCTGTTGATATGGGGATAGTTGAAAACCCTCCCGTTATTATTGACTTTTTCATTTGTATAGCCTCTTTATCTCCCTCAGCATTTCATAGTCACTATCACCATACTGGTCAGGTGGTCAGATAACATATCCCTACTGCTATATTCTTATTATTCAAACATGGAATTACTATCCATAGAGATAGTAGTGTAAAAGTGCTAGCAACGTTAATGACTTTTTATTTATTTCCTTCCATAGGGAGAGCCTTGTTAGAGGAGATATAGAGTCAGCAGATTTCTATATTCTTTATGCATGAGCTCAGTTGAAGAATAGAATTTACTCAGAAAATAGAATATCCCAAGTAATCAAACCAGACTATTTCGCTTTGTATTGTAGTGTAAACTGATCCACCTGCCAAGTTTCTCCCCCATGGCTGCTCCAACAGTAGAGTTTACACAAAGCACACAGCATACATTGCAATGCCAAGGATACCTACCAGCAGAATTTGTATACAGCTTTCCCCTGCCTGCTCAGAGTTTGCACAGAAAACATTGCTTTGCTTTCAAAGAAAACAAAACACAGAATGACCAAACAACTATCTTTCTCAATTATTAACTGGCTTTTTTTTAAATGTACATATATTTCTCTAGCTCCATTTTCCAGAAAGCAGAGACAAATTTGAAAGATTATTTTCACTATTGTCATAAAGGAAAATATGAAATGAGAGATCAGATGCTAAAGGGTTTAGATTCACAAGCAAGGTGCTCAGTATTATCTCAGCTAACTTTTAGATGCCCAGAAAAATCTCCCAGATTTCCAAAGCCTGATTTCAGCATGCAGGTTTCTAATATAATGAATGGGGAGAAATAAGTGCCTCAAAATGGGATTCATAACCTCCAGTTCCCTAATGATTTCTGTTGAAGATAGCCAGGAGAAGAAGCTAAGGAGAGGGATGTGTCCTAAGCATCCAAGTGCAGGTTGGAAGGAAGCACCTCCTTCCACTTGGAATTCTCACTATGAACCTCTTTTTGAATGAGGCCTTGCTCCTGTCTTTGCAAGGGGGAGGTAGAGCTCCCCATAATTTTTGACCCAGTGCCTGGATATGAGCAACTCCCACCTGGGCGAGAGTAGAAATTTCAACTAAGATTTGCCATTTCTTAGGTAGTGATGACACCTCTGTGGTATTGGATATTTTGATATGTAATTCTCTCCTATGGAAGTTGTTCAGCTGCGGCTAACCAATGAAAGAGTCATTGGAGCAGGGGCACTAGATTCTGGTTCTCCTATGTCCCAGGTGAATCCTTGACCCACCAGGCTAACGAGTCACTCTCATGGCTGTTCACTCTTTCAGGTCCAAAGACTCTTTAATAATTCATCCACAGCGCAACAGCGCAAACAGAAAAGACTGTGAAAATCCTGTTTTACAATATCCCACACCCCATTCATTTGAGAGAGATCAAAATTCCTGTTTAAATCCCTTCTTCCTTTGTGTGGAGAAAAGACTTGAACAGGATGGAGAATGAGTACCTGAACCATGGGTTAAAACTAGAGAGGGAGCTTTCCCTCTCCCATCTCTGGCTTCTTTACATGAGGGCCTTAATATGGTAAATTGAACTGGATCTCGCTTACCAGATCAGACTTCACAGGTGAGGTAGGCAGAGGAATGCCTGCCTTTTCCCAGTTCATAAATTGCGCTGGGTCACAGAGGGGAGATAGGCATCTGGACCCCTAGATTGAAGCAGCAAATGAGGCAGCAGCGTAGGCAGTTAGGCAATAGTTTGTACGAAAACTTAGGTGGTAAGGTAAATGATTTTAGGCATCTATATGTTTTGACAGCAACTGAACAGAGAGTTTGTGAATCCCAGTGAGGCATGTGTCTGCAATTTAGGACCCTAACATAGTAGCTCATGGCCTGAGACCTTTTGTGAACCTAGCCTTAAGAAATCATGCCATACTCCAATAGTGGGAAGTATGTATACAACTTCTGCCTTCTATTCTGGCAGCTGCTTCATATACATTTTTCTGCTCCTCTGGTCTGAACACAATTAAGATATATACACCAAAAATGCCTATTTTTCTGGCATAATCAGAGTTAGGATTTTAGGAGTTATTTTAAAGCTTCTTGTTGTTCTTGTGATGTCCAGCAACCACCTTATGAAAATTTGTTCTTACTCAACATAACCACTATCACCAATTAGTTTGTAAAGGAGTGTGGGCAGGCTGACTTTATAACACTGGTCTACAATTTTTTAGAAGTCGTCTGCTTCAGAGATAAAATGTGCTATTTATTATGTATTTTGATGTGCTGAATTCAAATATGACAATTAAAACAATTGATTGGCTACTGTTTCCAAGATATTTAAGTTTTTACATTTTACGTCTATATATATTGTGTAGATAGTAGAGTTTTAATCATAAATTGTAAACCTAGGTCTTTTCATGTGTTTATGGTTGCTTTACATGATAATATTTCACCTGTCCTGTTTATGTAACACTTTAAAAATCAGCAAAAGGGTTATATAAATAAAATTTATTATGAAACAAAAGGCAAAAAACTATTATGTACATAGTTTAGTCCTATTCAGTGTCTACTCGGCGCTTCTTAGCTAGTCTCTTGTATTCATTAAATGGAGCATCTCTTGTCACTGTCCAGCAATAGTCTGCAAGCATTGATGGGCTCCATTTGCCCTGATAGCGTTTCTCCATTGTTGTAATGTCCTGGTGAAATCGCTCGCCGTGCTCATTGCTCAATGCTCTGCAGTTCGGTGGAAAAAAATCTAGATGAGAGTGCAAAAAATGTCTCTTTAGTGACATGTTGCAACCAAGGCTTTTGTATGCCATGAGGAGGTTTTCCACCAACAACCTGTAGTTGTCTGTCTTGTTGTTTCCGAGAAAATTTATTGCCACTAACTGGAAGGCTTTCCATGCCGTCTTTTCCTTGCCACGCAGTGCATGGTCAAATGCATCATCTCGAAGAAGTTCACGAATCTGAGGACCAACAAAGACAGCTTCCTTTATCTTAGCTTCACTTAAGCTTGGAAATTTTCCATGGAGGTACTTGAAAGCTGCTTGTGTTTTGTCCATGGCCTTGACAAAGTTCTTCATCAGACCCAGCTTGATGTGTAAGGGTGGTAACAAAATCTTCCTTGATTCAACAAGTGGTGGATGCTGAACACTTTTCCTCCCAGGCTCCAATGACTGTCGGAGTGGCCAATCTATCTTGATGTAGTGGGAATCTCTTGCACGACTATCCCATTTGCAGAGAAAACAGCAGTACTTTGTGTATCCAGTCTGCAGACCAAGCAAGAGAGCAACAACCTTCAAATAGCCACAAAGCTGCCACTGATGTTGGTCCTAGTTTATGCACCTCAAAAGTTGTTTCATGTTGTCATAGGTTTCCTTCATGTGGACTGCATGACCAACTGGAATTGATAGCAAAACATTGCCATTATGCAGCAAAACAGCTTTAAGACTCGTCTTCGATGAATCAATGAACAGTCTCCACTCATCTGGATCGTGAACGATGTTGAGGGCTGCCATCTGTAGCCAGACATGAACCCCATCTTGTTTCCCCCCCCCCGCAGAGAGCAAGAGAAAGGCAGTCAGCCTTTGATGCCCTGGGAACGCAGGGGTGCTGCTTGTCTCTGACTCTAATAAACAGAAACCAGACAGTAAATGGGCTAGCTGACGACCCAGGGGACCTCCTGCTGCCCTGATGGCTAGCACCAGTAATTGACACGCCTACACTGTCCCAGGAGAGGAATCTTCGCCCATCACATACTAGAAGTGCCCATTGTCTGCATTTTCCCAGGTGTGAATTATGCTTTGCACCCTTCGTGGGAAACTTGGCATTCAAAGACATTTTCCCTAATTGGCCACTTGAGACCAGGAAGAAGCCTACGTGACCCAAGGGGTATAAGAGGGGTTTAGTAGCCCACCCCATTTGAGCTCCAATCATCTATACCTGCTGGCAGGTATATGTTGTCTCCCGAGGTCTGTGGGACGCCCAGCCTCGCCCTACTTCTTCCCGAGGGATTGAGAGAAAGACGCTGGCCACGCCAAGTCTGGAACGCAGGGGTGAGAATATATACCTGCTAGGTGTCTATTTTGCATGCATTTAATAAGAGCTCAGAGAACCAAAAGGGTTTCATGGTACCTGTAAGTGACTTATTAGTGTAATTTCTGTCCTGTCCTTTGTAGTGGCTGTGTTATCTGTAACACAGTAATAGCATTTAACAGCTAAGTTTACCCTGTAACAATAAAATAGTAACTGTTTAAGCTGTGACCTGACTCCTTCAGTTGCTGTAACAGAACCAAGCACAATTTTAAAAAGAACTCCAGCTGGTCATAAGGGACAGATATAGGGAGAGCTTGAGCGTTGGATCGTGTCGCTTCCAGGGGACAGATCCGTTGGGGCATCTCTCAGCCTCCACAGGCTGCCCGCTGCGAAGGGATCGTGTATCCTAGCAGTCAAAATCTGAGGTGTAATAAGCTCTCCCTGTAAACTTCTTGGGGCGCCCGTCAACCTCCTCCAGGTTGCCCGCTGCTAAGGGACCCCAGTCCTAGCAGTTGAAGTCTCGGGTGTATAACACACACACACCACTCACTGCCCTGACCACCGGCTGACAGAATTGGCGTAGTCGGCAGGATTGTGTTGTAGGTTTAAATACAGCAACATGAAGCTAGTCATGGTAAATACTGATTTCAGTAAAGTAGAAAAGAATTTTTGCCCAGGAAGGTTGGGGCAACCCAAATGTAACAGAGAAATGTTAGAAAAGGATTGGGGAGATCCTGAGGAGTTGTGGGTGCAGTTCTGTAAGTACAGAACTGCTTGCAAGTTAAAGAATGGGACAAAGCCTGAGTCTGTGGAAAGGAGCCACTTTCCATTTAGCAAGGAAAACAGGATCAGGCCCAGACAAGCAGTCAGGTAACAGATTGAAGGCCTTGTGGTAGAACTGAGAAAAGGCAGTAAGTACATGTACTGGAAATCTAAATCCTTAAAACAATACTTACAAGAGTAATATCTGAAACAAGGCCAGTTTTTTTTTATTTTTAGAGATAAGAAAGTGTTTTAAGAAAAAGGAAAAACCCACAGAGAATTTAACTCTACAGAGAATGGAGAGAATTGAGCAGTTGTGCAAATGCTAAAATGGTGTAGATAGAAAATTGTGGTTTCTTTGCAGCCATTCTGAAGGAAAAATGGGCCCTTTTTTTCCAAAGGAATGTCTGTAAATAATCCAAGCAAATTTGACTCAAATCTGTACATTTGATTATAGATACTGCTAAAAGAACTGTAAAAGGGGGTTTCTATTGGAACTTAACTACCCCAATGAATAAAAAAGGGAATGTAATTGTTGTACAGCTATGTAGAAATAGTGTAAGAAAGGTTCAGAGAGAATGTATGTGTATCTGTGTGTATATAATATATATAGTGTAAATAAGTGAGGTTTTCAAGGTCCAGTAATCTTGTTTGTAGGTTTAAAACAAATTGGTTTGGTTTACTTTTAGTAAGACCATTTCAGTCCAAGTTGTTTAATGAAAGTACAGGTAAACTGTAAGCATAAAGAAAGAGTTACACGTAAACTGTAAGCATAAAGAAAGAGTTACACCCTATGCAAAGTTTAATGTGGCTAAGTAGTGTTGTAAACAAAGACTGCACATTTTCCTGTGACATGCCATGTATATTGTAGAAGGGGTAAAAACTGCAAACAAATTAAAATGCTGTGGAGGCTCCAGGAGCCACAATAGGTTGTAATTTCCTTTGTGATGCAAATGCCCTGGCTGGCAGCACAAAGAAGCTTTGCAGGTAATGGCTAAGTTTGATCAGCAAACTACCTGAGATCAGAAAGTTCAAACTGTAGCCCTCCAGAAGTCAAACATAAAAGTGAGAATCTAAAAGGATTTGTTTGCACAATGCTAAATGTGAGAACAGATACAGAAGGGGGAGCAACCTTTGGTAACAACAAGATGGAGTGTGCTTGTGGGTGTGTGAGAGTACATGAGTGTAATGTATCATATGCATATGATAAGTATTGATTGATCTATGTATGTTCAATAAATGTGACGTGTTGCCTTATCCCCTGAAAGAAAGGAAAAAAAGGAGGTATTGGTATTGCTATTTTAGTCCCAATAGGAGGTTGGGTATACTAGAAAATGTTCAAATATGTAAGCAGTCTTTTTAAGAAGGCTCCCAGAGAGAAGACTGAGAAATTGGCATTTGTAAAAGATGTTACCCCTTTTGAACAAAATCTTGCAAAAGTTCGGGCATAGCCCTTGGTCTGATCAAGTGTTAGCTGCTGTCCATACAATTTCAGACCTAGAAGACAAATTGGCTAACTACTTGTGGATATGTAAACCGTTGCTCCCAATGAAGGGGGAAGCAGCTGCAGCTTGACTTCTATGGAAAACCTGTAATGAGGTGTTCCTCAAATTGACTGAATATAAGAACATAAATATGAAACTGCAAAAATTTAAAGGCCTCTACTGCAGAAGTGGAGAGGTAGAAATGCATGTCCCTCAGTACCCAGACAGAGCTAGATTCCCTTAAGGATGGGTACTGAGAGTTAAAGCAACTCTTAGATTTTTCAGGAATATGCTTAAGAAAAGGACCAGGAGGTATGAGGCTTAGTGAACAAGGCCACCCTCCTTGCTAAAACTGGTAATAGGCAAACTGGCGAATTGATTACATTGGCCCATTACCCTCCACCAGACAGAGAAGGAAATATGTTTTGACTGGAGTAGAGATTGTCTCGGGAATTGGCTTTGTCTACCCGACCCGATTAGCAATGGGGTTGTCAACCATCATGGGACTAAACCACTAACAGCACTTGTCCCAACACCCCAAGTAATACAATCAGATAAGGACTCCAAATATGCCCCTGGGGATACTGTTGTAGTCAAACACCCCAGCCTGGGCACACATACCTGTGTACTTCAGTCTTATAAAGACAAGGGCGTTTGGATTATTGCAAACCCCAACAAGATGCCAATAACTATTTCTGAGGCTTGGATTGTATCCAAGACCGGTTGACTTTATGTTTTCTTTTAGAATCAAACTTGGTTGTGTGGCAGATCCTGATCCGAGCGACAGCATGATGTTTGGACTCGTTGTAACGTTCCTTGTGGCCACAGCAGCCTCCGCTGTTCCCAGACACCCTTTCCAGAATGCCATCCAAAATGGCGCCACGGACTGTTGGACGTGTACACTGCTGAACTTTTCCGCAGGACTAGGGATTGAATTTGTTCCTCTAAACTTGAACAGCTAGTGGAACAAGAGCAACGTTTTCAAGTGGGGACCAGCCTGGTTTGATGACAGCAGCTCCAGCAGCTACAAACTTTAAAATGACTCTGGGAAAGGAACTGGGGGGTGGCATGGACAATGGCAACCTACACTATGGGGTCAAACTCTGGAGTATATAACAGGAAGCTCCAGGGAAGTGTACCCCATCTGCTTTGAGAACAAAAATAGTACTGGACCCCACCTTGGGTGGTTAGGGGACCAGCAGTGTACCCACATTGTAAGTTTAATGAGAAATTAAAAGTCTGGGATGTCTATCCCAGTGCAACCCACCAAAAACCCTTAAGGTGCTGGGGATATAACATCTCCCAAGGTGGCACACCACTATCTAGCAATGTTACCATTATTCCCCTAAACTTCAGCCAATACCTAGAAGGAAAAGCCTGGTACAATCAGTCATTATTCATTATTCCTAACACCGGTCAAATATACAACCCCACACTGGTAACCAGTAACACC
Organism: Pelochelys cantorii; assembly: GCA_032595735.1. Taxonomy (NCBI): domain Eukaryota; kingdom Metazoa; phylum Chordata; order Testudines; family Trionychidae; genus Pelochelys; species Pelochelys cantorii. Next base: position 94,419,568 of record CM064326.1, read on the forward strand.
CTACTCCCCTATTCTAAAGGAAGAGCCAGGACTCTTTTTCATTTGCAGGCAGAAAGCCTACAAGTATCTGCCACTGAATTGGATGGGGCGCTGCTCACTGGGGCATGCCGCCCCTGGGGGGCTCACTGTACACCCCCACATTATGGCTCCTGGTCTCACTAACCTTGGAAGTTTCCTGCACCGGATGCCAAGAAGAGTCACCCTGAACCCCCTTATAGAACGCTCTACAGATTTTTCACCAGTTCACCCGTGCATTCCTGCCCTGGCTTGGAGTAGCTGAGCTGGAGAAGGCATTAGTGAATAGCCTTAGACGCAGTTTTAGCCCAGCAGGGGGGAAGTATGTGCGATAATTAACCAATCTTGCTGCTTACAAATTAAACAAGATGCATTCGCTATAAAGGGCACTGTTAAGGTGCTACACGCTGTAACAGAGGACGGAAAAGCCTCATGGCTAGATTGGCTAGCCCAACACCTAGGATTTCCGTTAACTCCATTCCTTCACTCTATTGTAAATACTATATTAACCATTTTACTTGTTGTAATTGCTTGTTGCATGCTTCTATGTATTGTTAAGCGTTTGGTGTACACTGCTACCTCCTCTGCACAAGTCCAATATATGGCATTGGGAAGCGATCCTAATCAATCCCTCGATCCAAAACGATCTGATCAGACCCTGCCGATAGGGCGATTTTAGCTTCCTCCAAGGAAGGCAAAAAGGTGCTGGCATCACCGCCATCTTGCGTTCTGGGACATAGTGAGGCGTGTCAAGGGGGTGGAATGTAGCCAGACATGAACCCCATCTTGTTTCCCCCCCCCCCCAGAGAGCAAGAGAAAGGCAGTCAGCCTTTGATGCCCTGGGAACGCAGGGGTGCTGCTTGTCTCTGACTCTAATAAACAGAAACCAGACAGTAAATGGGCTAGCTGACGACCCAGGGGACCTCCTGCTGCCCTGATGGCTAGCACCAGTAATTGACACGCCTACACTGTCCCAGGAGAGGAATCTTCGCCCATCACATACTAGAAGTGCCCATTGTCTGCATTTTCCCAGGTGTGAATTATGCTTTGCACCCTTCGTGGGAAACTTGACATTCAAAGACATTTTCCCTAATTGGCCACTTGAGACCAGGAAGAAGCCTACGTGACCCAAGGGGTATAAGAGGGGTTTAGTAGCCCACCCCATTTGAGCTCCAATCATCTATACCTGCTGGCAGGTATATGTTGTCTCCCGAGGTCTGTGGGACGCCCAGCCTCGCCCTACTTCTTCCCGAGGGATTGAGAGAAAGACGCTGGCCACGCCAAGTCTGGAACGCAGGGGTGAGAATATATACCTGCTAGGTGTCTATTTTGCATGCATTTAATAAGAGCTCAGAGAACCAAAAGGGTTTCATGGTACCTGTAAGTGACTTATTAGTGTAATTTCTGTCCTGTCCTTTGTAGTGGCTGTGTTATCTGTAACACAGTAATAGCATTTAACAGCTAAGTTTACCCTGTAACAATAAAATAGTAACTGTTTAAGCTGTGACCTGACTCCTTCAGTTGCTGTAACAGAACCAAGCACAATTTTAAAAAGAACTCCAGCTGGTCATAAGGGACAGATATAGGGAAAGCTTGAGCGTTGGATCGTGTCGCTTCCAGGGGACAGATCCGTTGGGGCATCTCTCAGCCTCCCCAGGCTGCCCGCTGCGAAGGGATCGTGTATCCTAGCAGTCAAAATCTGAGGTGTAATAAGCTCTCCCTGTAAACTTCTTGGGGCGCCCGTCAACCTCCTCTAGGTTGCCCGCTGCTAAGGGACCCCAGTCCTAGCAGTTGAAGTCTCGGGTGTATAACACACACACACCACTCACTGCCCTGACCACCGGCTGACACCATCACACCATCGATGTTGTTGCAGGCTACAAGATCACCTTCCATGAAGAAGAATGGGACAAGATCCTTTTGACGGTCACGGAACATGGAAACCCTAACATCACCTGCCAGGAGATTCCACTTCTGTAGTCTGGAGCCCAACAGCTCTGCCTTACTCTTGGGTAGTTCCAAATCCCTGACAAGGTCATTCAATTCATCTTGTGATATGAGGTGTGGTTCAGAGGAGGAGGATGGGAGAAAATGTGGGTCCTGTGACATTGATGGTTCAGGACCAAAAGTTTCATCCTCTTCCTCTTCCTCGTCTGACTCATGTGAGAATGATTCTGGTGCATCAGGAACCGGCAGTCCTTCTCCGTGGGGTACTGGGCGTATAGCTGATGGAATGTTTGGATAAGGCACAATCCACTTTTTCTTCTTTGACACACCTTTCCCAACTGGAGGCACCATGCAGAAGTAACAATTGCTGGTATGATCTGTTGGCTCTCTCCAAATCATTGGCACTGCAAAAGGCATAGATTTCCTTTTCCTGTTCAACCACTGGCGAAGATTTCTTGCACAAGTCTTGCAGCATATGTGTGGGGCCCACCTCTTGTCCCGATCTCCAATTTTGCAGCCAAAATAAAGGTGATAGGCTTTCTTAACCATAGTGGTTATACTGCGCTTTTGTGATGCAAAAGTCACTTCACCACAAACATAGCAGAAGTTATCTGCACTCTTCGCACAAGTACGAGGCATCCCTGCTCACTTTGGCTAAACAGAAATGTGTCCCTTTGCAAAATCAAACACTGACAAATAAGAGAGCACGACACTGTACGATTTCTAGAGCTGATATAGGGCAATTTGTTCAGCAGAGTGATGTAAGCTTCGTTATGATTGCATCATCCATGACTTCTAGGAATAACATGATGCAATTCATATCATGTATGACGCAATACCAGCTTCAGATTGCATCCTTCATTGTTTTGCCTAAAAAGCAAGTACTGTCCAAACCCAGTCATAGATTTATTCATAGATCCAGTCACAGATGTATTTTAGTCATTTCTGGTTTAAATTGAGATCCCTTCCCTTTATAACTCACTTATCCTCCGCCATTGCCAAGTCAAGGGTCGTATATACTGACCCAATAGCATATCTTGAAAACTAGAGCCAATCAACAATTTTAAGCATCATTTTCGTTCTCAGTGACCCAGAATTAGTAAAGTTTGACTACGTTTATTTCAGAAGCGTTTGGCTCTAGAGCAGTGTAATATGCCTATTTTTGGCACCATTTGTTTAAAGCTTTAACCATTGGTGCCTCCCCTTCCCTAAATGGCAATTCGTTTCTTGCTTGTGCAGATTTCTGTCTAGATAAAGGTCTTGATAAAGTAAGGGCAAAGAAGTGACATTTTTGGCCCATTGCAGCTTTTCAGTTCTGCTCTTGTCATGTAATTCATTCATTGAATCCATTTACGCTCCCTCTCTTCAGTCATAATAAATGGAAGTGGTAATCAAGTACCTGTATAATCTGCAGCTACCTGAAGTGAATTCTAATATTCTCATTCTCCATGAATAAAGGTTTTTTCTTTTCTTTTCAAAATGACAACAATTTTTTCTTGTTTTACAGGAGAAAATGTTTCTTCTTTGGGAATGACCAGTTACGAGGTCTCTGTATGTATCACCTTCTAATTACATCGTCATATTTTTGTACTTACATTAAACCAGTGTGAAAAAAGTAATGTCTATTCTGTGCTATCTAAGAAGGGGCTGAAGAAGCTCTATTGCATTTACATAGACTTACCTACTCTCCCTAAAGGTTTGTCAGACAGACCTGCTTTGCCAAACTCAATCAACGTTGGCTGGTTAGGGGTCACAATTCACTTGAGTATCGAATACTTGGATAATGAAATGTTATCTTTACTGTATGAGTAAATGCCAGCAGAACTGTCAATAGCTTGATTGAGGGGGTCACCTTACACTGAAGCTCACTCACTAACCAAGGGGTACAAATATCAATTTCCACTAAAAAGGGAGAGTTGCACCTAATGGCATGTGTTCTGCCTAAAGAGTCTTACACATTATTTGACTCTCCCTGATCCTCTCCTTTCCAACCTTTAAAGACAGCTTATTGAAATCAAATGAAAGTCCTTGCTTCTGTTTAGTGATTGCTAGAAATCACTGGGAAGTAGGTGTGGAGGCTAAGACTTAGATGTAGTATAAGGACAGAGTTATAGTGAAAGACAATGAAGTGGCTGAAGCAGAGAAGTTCCCACTACTCAGTGAAATCATTAAAAGTTGAGCTAAGTGGGGGAACCTCAGAATGGAGCATCACTGAAGTGTCAGTGAGCAGCAAGCAGAAGCAGAAGTAACATTAGCAGAAATAAAAGCAAAAGAGTTGAAGCGAGCAGTCAGCAGCAGAGATAACAGCCTGCAGCACTGAGCTACCTACAGAGGCAAAGCTATTGCTGGACACACCCTCCCTCTGCAGGGTGGGAAGAAGAGCAACATGAACGCACATCTGAACTCTGACTAAAGATAACCAGATATTAGCAAAGTGCAGTAGACAGAAAGACGAGTGTCATGTTAAAAGGACATTCATTCATTCGACTTTCATACAGCAAGGAGGGGAAGCTGAGGCAAATGACATTTTCTTATGGATAGTGTTGTGGGTGTTTCCTTATGGGAAAGGGGAAGGAACCTCAGGTAAATGTATGCATACATTTTTCCTTTTTATGTTTGAATGCAAAATGGTGCCCAGCCTATTCCCAGCTGGACAGGGCAGAGATATTAATCTCTCAGGGTATGTCTACACTACAAAGTAAATTCGAACGAACAGCCGTTAGTTCGAATTAACTTTCATAGCATCTATACATACAAACCACTAGTTTGAACTTAATTCGAACTAGCGGAGCGCTTAATTCAAACTAGGTAAACCTAATTCTATGAGGACTAACGCCTAGTTCGAATTAAGTAGTTCGAATTAAGGGCTGTGTAGCCACTTAATTCGAACTAGTTGGAGGCTAGCCCTTCCCAGCTTGCCCTGGTGGCCACTCTGGGCCAAACCAGGGAAACTTTTCTGCCCCCCTCCCGGCCCCAGAGCCCTTAAAGGGGCACGGTCTGGCTACAGTGCTCGTGTCAGTTGCAAGCCTGCCAGCACCCAGCCAGCAGACCCTGCATCTGGCATGGCATGAGCCAGCCACCCGCTGCCACCCAGCCCTCCGCCTCTTCCCAGGACCAGGCTGGCGGCTCCCAGGAGCCTGCCTGGGGCCGCAAGAGGCGGGTGCCCGCCTGGTCTAGTGCGGAGATCATGGACCTCATCGAGGTTTGGTGGGAGGCCTCCAACGTCCACGACCTCCACAGTAGGCACAGGAATGTGGACATCTAGGGCAGGATAGCTGCCAGCCTGGCCACCAAAGGCCACATGCGAACCCAGGAGCAGGTTTGCATGAAAATCAAGTTGGTCCAGTGAGACCCCCGACCCTGAACCCTGAGCTTAGAACATAAGAACGGCCGTACTGGGTCAGACCAAAGGTCCATCTAGCCCAATATCCTGTCTGCCGACAGCAGCCATCACCAGGTACCCCGGAGGGGATGGACCGAAGACAATGACTAAGCCATTTGTCTCGTGCCATCCATCTCCAGCCTTCCACAAACAGAGGTCAGGGACAGGACACCGTTTCTACCCCCTGGCTAATAGCACTCCATGGACCCAACCTCCATGACTTTATCTAACTTCTCTTTAAACTCTGTTCTAGTTCTCGCCTTCACAGCCTCCTGTGGCAAGGAGTTCCACAGGTCGACTATGTGCTGTGTGAAGAAGAACTTTCACTTATTAGTTTTAAACCTGCTGGCCATTCATTTCATTTGTTGTCCTCTAGTCCTTCTATTATAGGAACTAATGAAGAACTTTTCTTTATTCACCCTCTCCACACCATTCAGGCTTTTATAGACCTCTATCATATCCCCCCTCAATCTCCTCTTTTCTAAGCTGAAAAGTCCCGGTCTCTTTAGACTCTCTTCATATGGGACCTGTTCCAAACCCCTAATCATTGTAGTTGCCCTTTTCTGAACCCTTCCCAAGGCCAAAATATCTTTTTTGAGGTGAGGAGACCACATCTGTACACAGTACTGAAGATATAGCGTACCATAGTTTTAGACTTCCCCTCCTCCTTCTTCCCCTGGCTTCCCCCTTCCAGCTCCCTCCTCCCAGGTTTCCACCTCCCCTCTCCCACCCTCTCTCTTCCCCTCTCCCACCTCCTTTTCCCAGTCTCCCCAGAGGTTAATCCCCCCCTCCAGTTTTGTTAAATAAAGAGAGTTTCTATTTTTGAACACGTGTCCTTTATTTTTTACATCAGGAAAGGGGGCTAGGGAAGGCTACGTGGAAGGAGGTGAGGGAGGCATGGGGCACGAGCCCCTGATGGGGAGGACTGGGGTGGCTTTGTGGGCTCCTCGGGGTGGAAACTCTCCTGCAGGGCCTCCTGGATCCTGAAAGCCCCCCGATTGACCCCCCCCGGATGGCAGCCTGCGGCAAGTGCAGCCGGGCGGAAGGCCGAGTGCTGTGATGTGCCAAGTGTGGGCACTCAGGGCACTCCAAGACAGGACTGCTTTGCTGTCCCTCATTGAGGTAGACAAGCAAGCGGGGAACCCTGAGAACTGTCTGTCTGGGGTGGGGGTCGGGTCCCTTTAAGCACAGCCCTCAGCTAGCCTGAGGCAGCAGCTCCATGCTCTAAGTCGTAACCTGATGCCCTGCCGGCACTGGTTCTGGCCAGCCTTAACTTCGGTTCAGGGTCCACTCAATGTGGACATGCTAGTTCAAATTAGCAAAATGCTAATTCAAATTAGTTTTTAGGTCTAGATGCACTAATTCGAATTAGCTTAGTTCAAATTAACTAATTTGAACTAAGTTAGTTCGAATTAGTTCTGTAGTGTAGACATACCCTCATTTTATTCAAACGAGAAGAGGGAGTAGTACAGAATTAGGGTTGTTATATGCTTTTCATATCTGGTAGGGTTAGATGGGGTGCATGCAAAGCAGCTTGTTTATATACATAGGGATGTCCCTCATATTCTGCTGAGAGTTATCAATGAACATTTCATAGTTATATTCTTTAATCCTCTCCTGAAGATTTCTAGGGATGGAAGCTTCATTTCTTCCTTCATAGCATAACACTTTCCTATGCCACACTTGTAATGACTTGGGCAGGCATTGTTGCAGCAAAGAGGCTAGTGCACACAGGCCAAAGTGGCTGAGGGATGCCAGCAGTAGTTGTACTCCTTGTGCCTTTGTAATCCTCAAGAGTGAGAGATCACCTAAAATCACCAGTTCCTGTGGAAAATAGTGCCTGTATTTAGAGCCATCGCCCTAATGATCATGGAAGTAGGAACTAAAACTTTATTGCCTGATGCAACCAAACAATTCTCGCCTCCTGTCCCCAGCCCTGTACCCTAGGGGGCCATACTCATCATATCTGGGACTCAAGATCATTGTTGTGAAGAGGAACTCCAAAACTGAAGTTTCAATAAGCATGTCTTATTTAAAACTCTTAGACTGTGTCCACACTACAGGGGTTTTGCGCAATGTTTTTGAGCAAAAACCAATGGAGCATCCACACCTCAAGCACGTTTGGCGCAAGAAAATCTACAGTCAATCAACAGAACAGAGGGCTTTTTGTGGCGTAGGTATACCTCCTTCTACGAGGCATAACTACATTTTGCGCAAGAGTTCTTGGGCAAAAAGGCATGTGTGGATGCTCAACAGGGGTTTCTTGCACAAAAAGAGCCTATCAAAAAAAGCACAGGTGCTCTGATGGCCATTTTGTGAATGGCAATCAAAACTTTCTTGCACAAGAGTGTCTATGCAGTGTGGATGCTCTCTTGCGCAAAAGCACATGGATTTTGCGATGTGCTTTTGAGGAGTGGACGCGCTTTTGCGCAAGAAGTTTTTGCGGAAGATCTCGTCCGCAAAAAAGCTTCTTGCGTAAAAACCCTGCAGTGTAGACAAAGCCTTATGGAATCAGGAGTGGCAGTTCTGAAACTTACCTTCCAATTTCAATTGTGACTATAAATACAATCATACATCTGTCTGTTTTATCTGTAACTGCAACCACTGTCCCTTTGCAGTATGCCTCCTCAAGCCCTGTGGAACCATGAGGTAAAAGAAGCAGATGGGGAAGTAAATTTTCAGCAAGATGCTGAACGTCATTGCTGCATCAGACCATGAACAGATGGCCAAAAGGATGAAGATAGAAGGCAGCATGGAGAAGAAAAGCACTGACAGGTCCAGGAGTCCCAGTAGGAAAAAGAGAGGGATATGTGTCAGGATATAATGGGGCTTCTCTGACATTAATCACAAATGCTGCAGATTTGTTTCTGCACTACAGGTTCAACAATCAGGGGCTTTGGGTATGTCTACACGGCAGCATTTTTCCAGAAAAGGGCCATTTTTCCGGAAAAACTATTCTTGCATCCACACTGCTATTGTGTTCTTTGGACAAAAAGTCAAAAGAACAGCAGGGTTTTTCCAACAGCGGTAAGCCTCTTTCTGGGAGGAAGCATCCTTTTTCTGAAAAATCTTTTTTGGAAAAAGGCATGTGTGGACACGGAAGAGGGTGTTCTGTCAAAAAAAGAGGCCTCCAGGAAATAACACAGGTGCCCTGGTGGCCACTCTGTCAAAACTAATCAGAACTCTATAGTTCCAGTCTTCTGCCAGCTCTTAAAGCTGCAGGCACATGGGACAAGCCTTATGGTAGGAAACCAGCCCAGAGAGCTGCACCTCACCATGTGGCTCTGACTCCCACAGGAATTTTGACCAATGGCTCAGCCACAAGCCCCCCGAGACCCTCCTGGCCCTCACAGGGAGCATGACTGGGGCTCCCAGGAAGCAGGCGTGCACCATCGTAGTCTGGGGTGGAGATCATGTCCCTCCTGGAGGTGTGGGGTGAGGAGAGACCCTGCAGGATCTCCGCTCCCAGCGGCACAATGCTGACATATATGGCTGGATGGCCAAGACTCTTGCCACAAGAGGTCACCACCCCCGACTCTAGAACAAGTACAGAGCAAGGTCAAAGATCTCTGACAAGGCTATGCCAGGGCAACTCTCGCTCCAGGCCAGGACCCCATTCCTGTCCCTACTACAATGAGCTCCACAGAACCCTGCGGGGGGGCGGGGGTGGATGCAGCCAGAGATGCCCGTTGTCTCACAGCTGGGGCTCCCTGCCAAGAAGAAGGAGGAGGAAGAGCTGCAGGAGGAGGAGGAGATGGCCATCACGGTCACGTTTACCATGGAGCAGGTACCCCAGGGCCTGGATATCTTCCAGGCATCCTCTGAGGGCATGGAGGGATCATCAGGTAAGTGCTCCTACACACAGGGTGGAAGAGGCGGGCACAGAGGGGATGGGGTGCGATCATCACTTGGTCTGCTTGGCCTGGACATCGTGCTGCACTCCGTGCTTGTGGTAGCACATGCAGCTCCAGTCTGTGCCATGCGGCCTCAGGAGGCAGGCCTGGAGCACCCCCGGGCTCCTGTTCACAGGCTGTGCGGAGGCCACACACACATCTGACCCCTCGGGGGGAACCACCAACCACTGCTGGAAGCAGGCTGAGCACAACGGCACATGCATGGCCGCCCACAGACTGAGGAGTGCCGCACATGGCACATGGGCATGTCTGCATGCTTGAGGCACCACCCTCTCTCGCAGACAGCACTGCCAGGTGCAGGTGTGTGTGCGAGCCCCATGGAAGGCCAGGCTGCTCTAGGCCACATTCCTGCCCATGAGATCCCAGGGTGGATGGACACTTCCCTTGCCTGATTGTCTGTGGGATGTGGGGGAGGGGAAGCATGGTTCCCTCGGCACCTCGGGGCCCCTGTGAGGCAGGGCTTGCTGTGCAGGCCACACATGGCCTTGTTCCAGGGACATCGCCCTCCTCTGGCCCAAGGACTGTTGCTCTCAGCTCACAGAGAAGGGCATGGCCTCATGGACAGTGTCTGCATGGCTGACTGACCACTTCTCCCTCTTTATTCTCCACAGCTAGACCAACCATTGCTGAGGGGTGATCCACACCAACCGAGGCAGTCACCTGACCCGGGGGGAGCCACAAGCACAGGAAGGTCCAGGAGGACCTCATGAGACAGCATGTGGCCATCCTCCAGGACATGCAGCAAACTCTGGCACAGAAGGTGAAGGATGATGGAACAAAATGTGGGCTCAGCTTGTGCAGCAGCGCAAAAATGTGTGCCACCATCCATGAAATGATGGCACACCTGGTTCTTGTCCCTGTCCCTTCCCACCCCCACTGCTCCTGCTCCCTCTGCCCCCCTGCTTCTGCTCCCTGCCATGCCTATGCCCCTTCCCCACTGCCCCCCTCCCGGTTGTCCCAAGCCCCACCCACCCCCGAGGTCACGGGACCTGAGGTGGCACTTCCAGGCACACCACGCGCCACTCCCAACCCTGAGGCTCCCTCCTCCCTGCACCATCCTGGTTCTGAGCCCCCCCTTCTCCCCAGTTACTTTTATTATGAAAAAAATACAACATTCTTGGTTTTCAGCTCAAAACTGGTGTCTTTATTGACTGTACAGGAAAAGGGGGAAAGGAGGGGTTGTGGTGGGAAAGACACAGGTCTCTAGTGGGCAAGCCTTGGGGAGAGTTACTGGGGTACTTGAAAGAAACTCTCCCTCCTGGGCTCCCAGATGCACATCCCCACCTCATGGACCTGGCAGATTGCAGCTGTGCATGGCTGCTCGAAGGCCCTTCCCTCCTGACCAGTCTCTGCCCGCACCCTGGTAGGAAGACCTCTCCCTTCCTCTCCACAATGTTGTGGAGAACACAACAGACTGAGACCGCCTCGGGAATGTTGTGCTCCCCCACATCCAGGAGGGTCAGGAGGCACCTGAACTATGCCTTCAGGTGCCCGAAGGCACATTCCACCAGCATGCAGGCCTGGCTTAGGTGCGCATTGCATTGTTCCTTGTAGGGGTACAGGTGGCCCGTGTAGGGCTTCATGATCCACAGCATGAGGGGGTAGGCCGCATCCCCCATGATGCACAGTGTCATCTGCATGTCCCTAACCCAAAAGTCACACTGGGGAAAGGATGTGCCAGCCTCCAGCTTGTGGTGGAGGCTGGAATTCCTGAAAATGCAGGCATCGTGTGCTCTGCCCAACCACCCAACAAAAATGTCCATAAACTGTCCCAGGTGGTTGACCAGGGCCTGCAGCACCATCGAGAAATAGCCCTTTTGGTTGCTGTATTGGGCGGCTCAGTGATGTGGTGCGTGGATGGGAATATGGGTTCCACTGATGGCCCCTCCACAGATGGGGAAGCCCAGGGTGGCAAATCTGGCAACTATAGGGTCCAAGTCTCCCAGGTGAATGACCCTGCACAGTCGAACAGAGTTGATGGCCCTCACCACCTGCAGGAGACAAAGAAACACAGAAAACAGAGAATCAGAGGGAGTGCTTGAGCCCTTTGGAAGTGCCCTCCCTCATTTCCACTTCCCCCCCAAATACCCCAGGAGCCACTCCCTATGAGGCCACCCCCCCCCCCCCGCAAGGCTTTGTGAGGGCTGGACTGCAGAACCCCCAGGGATGGGGCTTCTCCCGCAGCCCACCCTTGCACCTCCCCCCTTTCCCTAGGATCCCCCTTTCCAGGACTCCTCCCCCACTCCAGGGACTGCAGACTTAGAGTGCCTTACCTCCATGAGGAGGGCCCTGACAATGGACTTCCCCACACTGAACTGGTTGCCCACCGACCGGTAGCTGTCAGGGGTGGCGAGCTTCCAGAGGGCAATGGCGACCTGCTTCTCCAGGGTGATGGCGAGTTGCCTCGGGGTGTCTTGTTGTTGGAGAGCAGGGGCGAGCCAGGCACACAGCTCCATAAAGGTGAACTTCTGCATTGGGAAGTTGTGGCACCACTGCAGGTCGTCCACTGCTCCTTCACCAGCTGGTCCCACCAGTTGGAACTGGTGTCCAGCCTCCAGAACCATCTCTCCACTGTGGGATGCAGTTGCAGGGGCCTTGCTCCCACACATAGTGAGAGGGTCTCAATGATGAGCTCGGTGTTGAGCTCGTGCAGGGCCATGAAGGCAGCCTCCGCAAAGTGCTGCAGAAACTGCAGCATGGCCACATGGGGCCATTGCATACCCAGAAGCAGTTCTGGCTCCATGTCAAGGAGTGTGCTGTGGCTTCCAAAATCTGGGCAACCAGAGCACACAATGCTAAAGCTTTGCTGTCCCTCAGAGAGGTAGGCAAGCAAGCAGCAGAAGCTGAGAAATGGCTGTCCAGGGGGGTCTCTTTAAGCACGCATCTCAGCTAGCCTCAGGCAGCAGCACCTGGAAGCAACTGCTGACCTAATGTCCTACCTGAACTGGTTCTGAGTAGCCTTAAATGCGAGATAGCATCCAATCAGAGGGGATGCTAACTTTCAAAAAAGAACATTGCTTTTTCATTGCGCTTTTGCTGTCTGGACACTCTATTTTGAAAAAAGCTTTTCTGAAAGATTTCTTCCAGAAAAGCTTATTCCAAACAAAGTTTGTAGTCTAGACATAGCCTTTGTCTCCCTTTTGCAGCTAAAGGAGACCATCATGTTAGCAGCTGCCTACACCCTACACTTCATGTAGGATCATGAACTTCATCATATTGGTAACCGCTAATCTTGTATTATTCTTTTTTATACTAAACTCTCTTCATTGGAGAGCCTCATCATCTTTTCTATGTCACCCAAAGATTCCGGGTAAACACTAATGTTCAAGAGGTTTTTTTTCTGAATAAATAAACATTTTTGTTCTAGTAGCCTTCTATTATATTCTCCACTCTGTTTTTACTGTGAACTTGAGCAAACCTTAGTGTGTTATCAATAAACCTAATTTTAGCTATATCGTAGTGTATAATGAATAATGGATTAGAGAGAGCTAGAGAGAGAGAGAGAGTGTCTTTCTACTCTAAACTCTTGAACCTTAGGGTGTGTCTAAACTACACTCCTCTGCCGACAGAGGGATGTAGATTTGGCACATCGCTATTGCAAATGAAGCGGGGATTTAAATATCCTGCACTTCATTTGAATAGAAATGACCGGCGCTTTTTGCCTACACGGCACTTTGCCGGCAAAAAGCAGCAGTCTAGACAGGGATCAGTCGACAAGGAAAGCCTTTTCTGACCGATCCCTTATGCCTCGTGCAACGAGGTTTACAGAATCGGTCGGAAAAGGCTTTCCTTGTTGACCGATCCCTGTCTAGACTGCTGCTTTTTGCCGGCAAAGTGCCGTGTCGGCAAAAAGCGCCATGTCGGCAAAAAGCACTGGCCATTTCTATTCAAATGAAGCATGGGATATTTAAATCCCCACTTCATTTGCAATAGCGATGTGCCTAATCTACATCCCTCTGTTGGCAGAAGGGTGTAGTTTAGACACACCCTTAGAGAAATGTCCAGATGTCCAGAAAGCAACCACTTGTAACTAATATAGACTCATAGACTCATAGACTTTAAGGTCAGAAGGGACCATTATGATCATCTAATCTGACCCCCTGCAAAATGCAGGCCACAGAATCTCACCCACCCACTCCTGGAATAATCCTCTCACCTATATCTCAGATACTGAAGTCCTCAAATGGTTTAAAGATGCAGAGAATCCTCCAGCAGTGATCCATGCCCCATGCTACAGAGGAAGGCGAAAAACCTCCAGGGCCTCTGCCAATCTACCCTGGAGGAAAATTCCTTCCCGACCCCAAATATGGTGATCAGATGAACCCTGAGCATGTGGGCAAGACTCACCAGCCAGACACCCAGGAAACGTTTTCTATAGTAACTCCTATCATCCCTCCATTGGCCTATTTACCACTGATAGTGAAAGGTCAATTAGTTACCAAGATCATGTTATCTCATCAAACCATCCCCTTCATAAACCCATCTAGCTTAATCTTGAATATGTAGCAAGTGTTTCTCTGATTAATTAGATAATGATCTATCAAATTATGCTCTTATCTGATCAGGAATTACTCTAACAAATGACGTCTGTCATACTGATTTGGTTAGACACCTCTTTTAGTAATTGATAGATTATTGGATGATTGTAAATATAACTTTAGCTTATCAATTATGAAAACCAGGAGCCATGAAAGTTCACGATCAGTTGTTTTTGTCTCTTGTCTCTGACCACATAATATAAAGAGATGCCTGCTGTTGCAGATGTAAGCTGTAGTGGACAAAATGATATAGTTGATAAGAGATGCCGATAAATGCTCTGTAATTGATAACCTTCCAAATTAACTAGATAGAGAATAAGTGGAATAGAAGGTTTGCTTTATAATTAGTGTATCAACAAATCACAGATATATGGATTTATGTCTAAGTATAAAAGCTAAGCTGGCTCACATATGGTCCTAGGAGTGAAAAAATAGTTACAAACATAATTGGTTTATTGATTCAAAACAAGATCAAGTATAAGAAATATTTTTCTTTCTTTTCAACAGTACATAAGAGGTGAGTTTAGGGAATTAATCAGAAGTGAAATCATGTCATCTGCTTCTCTTCACCAGCTCTCATTTAGTACGTTTCCTTTTTGTTTTCTGCATCTGTATAGTGCTTCACTAAGTGCTGCTTAATTACCTTAATTAAAGAAAACTTTAGCTGAATTAGTTCTTTGATATCAGGATTTATTTAAGACCAAACACACAACAATCTCTACTGCTGCCACTCCATACTGGGTATAAATGAGGACAACACACACATTGACCGGTGAGAGCCATGATTGGTAAATGGATGAAATGGACTGAATTTGTAGGACTGTTTATACCTTTCTAATGTTGAAGTTCTGGTCCATTAATTTATTGTAGAGAGTTTTACTGTATTTTTAATTGCACACATTTTGTCTTTGTTAGTATGCTATACAGTTATATGTTTTGGAAATAAATTCATAATTACTACTTTACAACAAATGGTGCAGAATGCCCAGCATTAGTCAAGGCACCTACTACTTGTAACTGTACTGCACTTAGAACTCATGTTTGGTAAAAACACAGAGCAACAATTATACATGTACAGCAGGCACTGTATAATTCAATTTTAATTCATTATTCATTACCAGACAGTGTGATATTCATAATTGTACATCAATTGTGACACTATTCCTAGAAGCTCCCCAAAGGGTTCCCCTTTCAAGGAAGAGAAAGAGAGTATTTGGACACAGACTGGCTAACCCAATGAGGAGGGCTTTAAATTAGGTTAAGCAGGGCCAGGTGACCAAAGCCCACAGGTAAGTGAAAAACAGTGAGACTTGTGAGATGGGTCAGAAATGGGAGGGAACATGGGCTATAATAATGATAAAGTTGTTGCAGAGAAACTAAATGAATTCTTTGCTTCAGTCTTCACAGCTGAGGATATTAGGGAGATTCCGAAACCTGAGCCATTTGTATTAGGTGACAAATCTGAGGAACTGTCCCAGATCAAGGTGTCATTACAGGAGGTTTTGGAACAAACTGATAAACTTAACAGTAACAAGTCACCAGAACCAGACGGCATTCACTCAATAATCCTGGAAGAACTCAAAAGTGAAATTGTGGAACTATTAACTGTGGTTTGTAACCTATCCTTGAAATCAGCTTCTCTACCTAATTACTGGAAGATAGCTAATGTGATGCCAATATTTAAAAGGGGTTCTAGAGGTGTTCCTCACAATTACAGACTGGTAATTCTAACATCAGCACCGGACAAACTAGTTGAAAATATAGTAAAGAACACAATTTGTTGGGGAAAAGTTAACATGGTATCTGTAATGGGAAATCATGCCTTACTAATCTTCTAGAGTTCTTTGAGGGGGGTCAACAAAAGTGAACAAGGGGGATCCAGTCGATATAGTATACTTAGATTTCAAAAAAGCCTTTGACAATGTCCCTCACCAAAGACTCTTAAGTAAAGTAAGTTGTCATAGAATAAGATGACCTAGTTGGTATCACAGAGACTTGGTGGGATAATACACATGATTGGAATATTGGTATAGAATGGTACAGGTTGCTCAGAAAGGATAGGTAGGGAAAAAGGCAAGAGGTGTTGCCTAATATATTAAAAATGTATATGACTGAGGTGGAGATGGATATAGGAGGCAGGCTTGTTGAGAGTCTCTGGATTATGTTAAAAGAGGTAAAAAATAAGGGTAATGTCATGCTAGGGGTCTACTACAGACCACCTACCCAGGCAGAAGAGGTAGAGGAGGCTTTTTTTAAACAACAGACAAAATCATCCAAAGTGTAGGATTTGGTTGTGATGGGGGATTTCAACTATCCAGACATATTTTGGGAAACTAACACAGCATGGCACAGATTATCCAATAAGTTCTTGGACTGTGTTGGAGACAATTTTTGTTTCAGAAAGTTGAGAAAGCTACGGGGGGGGGGGGGAGAGAAGCTGTTCTACATTTGATTTTAACAAATAGGGAGGAACGGATTGAAAATTTGGAAGTGGAAGGCAGCTTGGGTGAACGTGATCATGGAAATCATAGGGTTCATGATTCTAAGGAATGGTAGAAGGGAGAACACCAAAATAGAGACAATGGATTTCAGGAAGGCAGCTTTTAGCAAACTCAGAGAGGTGGTAGGTAAGGTCCCATGAGGAGTAAGGCTAAGAGGAAGAACAAGAGTTTTTCAAAGGAACATTATTAAGGCAGTTTTTCAAAGGGACATTATTAAGGGCCCAATAGAAGCTATTCCACTGTGTAGGAAAGATCATAAGTATGGTAAGAGATCACTTTGGCTTAACCAGGAGATCTTACATGATCTAAAAGTTAAAAAGGAGTCATGTAAAACGTGGAAACTAGGTCAAATTACAAAGATTGAATATAAGAAAACAACACAAGTATGCAGGGGCAAGATTAGAAAGGTAAAGGAACAAAACAAGCTCAATCTAGTTAGAGATATAAAGGGTAACAAGAAGACATTCTACAAATATTTTAGAAGCAAGAGGAAGAGCAAGGA
Organism: Pelochelys cantorii; assembly: GCA_032595735.1. Taxonomy (NCBI): domain Eukaryota; kingdom Metazoa; phylum Chordata; order Testudines; family Trionychidae; genus Pelochelys; species Pelochelys cantorii. The sequence continues at coordinate 94,436,367 of CM064326.1, forward strand.
TAGGGTAGGCCCATTGCTTAGCAAAGAAGGAGAAACAATAACAGGAAACTTAGAAATGGCAGAGGTGCTTAATGACTTCGTTGTTTCAGTTTTTGTCAAGAAGATTCATGGTGACACGAATGAATGCTAGTGGAAATGGGGAAGGTTGGGAAGTTAAAATAAAAAAGAACAAGTTAAAAATTACTTAGAAAAGTTAGATGTCTTCAAGTCACCAGGGCCTGATGAAATGCACCCTAGAATACTCAAGTAGCTGATAGAGGAAGAATCTGAGCCTTTAACAATCACCTTTGAAAAGTAATAGACGTCAGGAGAGATTCCAGAAGATGGGAAAAGGGCAAAAATAGTGCCCATCTATAAAAAGGAAAATAAGAACAACCCAGGAAACTACAAACCAGTCAGTTTAACAGAAGTTAAACTGTGCCAGGGAAGATAATGGAGCAAATAATTAAGGAATTTATCTTCAAACAACTGGAAGATAATAAGGTGATAGGTAACTGCCAGTATTGATTTGCAAAGAACAAATCATATCAAACCAATATGATAACTTTCTTTGATATGATAACAAGTCTTGTGGATAAGAGAGAAGTGGTGGATGTGTTATACCTAGATTTTAGTAAAACATTTTATATGGTCTCATGTGATCTTCTGATCAATAAACTAGAGAAATACAGTCTATATGGGGTTACTATAAGAGGTTGCATAACTGACTGGATAACTGTTCTCAGAGAGTAGTTTCTATTGGTTCACAATCATGCTGGAAGGGCATAACAAGTGCAGTTCTGCAGGGGTCTGTTTTGGGACTGGTTCTGTTTAATATCTTCATCAGTGATTTAGATGATGTCATAGAGAGTATGATTATTAAGTTTGCAGATGATACCAAGTTGAGAGGGGTTGCAAGTGCTTTGGAGGATAGGGTCATAATTCAAAATGATCTGGACAAAATTAGAGAAATGGTCTGAGGTAAATAGGATGAAGTTTAATAAGGATAAATGCGAAGTACTCCACTTAGCAAGGAATAATCAGTTTCACACATACAGAATGGAAGTGATTCTCTAGGAAGGAGTACTACAGAAAGGGACCTCAGGGTCATAGTTGACCACAAGCTAAATATGAGTCAAGAGTGTGACACTCTTGCAAAAAAAGAAAACATGATTCTGGGATGCATTAACAGGAGTGTTGTGAGCAAGACACAAGAAGTCATTCTTCAGCTCTACTCTGTGCTGATTAGGCCTCATTTGGAGTGCTGTGTCCAGTTCTGGGCACCACATTTCAAGGAAGATGTGGAGAAATTGGAGAAGGTCCAGAGAGGATCAACAAAAATGATTAAAGGTCTAGAAAACATGAGCTATGAGGGAAGACTGAAAGAATTGGGCTTGTTTAGTTTAGAAAAGAGAAGACTGAGAGGGGATATTATAGTAGTTTTCAAGTATCTAAAAGGGTATTATAAGGAGGAGAGAGAATTGTTCTCCTTGGTCTCTGATGATAAGACAAGAAGCAGTGGGCTTAAATTGCAGCAAGGGAGGTTTAGGTTAGACATTAGGAAAAACTTCCTGTCAGGGTGGATAAACACTGGAATTAATTGCCTACAGAGGTTGTGGAATCTCCATTACTGGAGAGATTTAAGGAAAGTTTGGATAGACATCTATCAGGGATGATCTAGATCATAGGTTCCCAAACTGGGGAGCGTGGACATGAAGAAATTCCAGGGGGGGCACGAGGTGACCAGCTCCCTTCCCCCCAAAGAAAGAGCCCGTGCTGGCATTACCTCACCCAAAGTTCATCTTTAACTGTTTGTTTTGCACGGTGGCTTCCCCAGGTCTGTCTCCCTCCCTCCTCCCAGGGCTACAGATAAGCCCCAGAGCCACTTTGAAAATGTTCTAATTTGAGCTGACTTTGAAAAGGTGCTAATTTCCCCTGGACAATAGGTGCCATGAAACTCAGGTCCTTGAATAATCATTGATTAAAGGCTCAAATGGGGGCAGAATTGCAAACAGCTGCTAGTTCAAAGTCAGGAAGCAGCCCAGGGAAGAAATGACACATGTGCTTTCTGAGATCCTGGACCTGGCTGCGGGACCCCCAGGTACCAGCTTAGCTGTCCTCTCCCCTCGCCCAGACCCCCACAAGTACCCTGCCACCCTATCCAGACCCCAATGAGTACCATGCCCCCCGCTCAAACCCCCATGAGTACCATGCCCCCCGTGCTCAGACACTCAGAAGTACTATGCCCCCCACCCAGACTCCCATGAGTACCATGCCCCTCCACCTAAACCCCCACGAGTACCATGCCCCCCTGCCCAGACCCCCACAAGTACAATGTCCCCCTGTCCAGACCCCTATGAGTACCCTGCACCTCTGCCCAGACTCGCACAAGTACCATGCCACCCCTGTCCAGACTCCCATGAGTACCCTGCCCCCTGCTCTGGCCCCACCAGGACCCTGCTCCTGCGCCCTCCCTCCTGGCCAGACACCTACCCCCAGCTTACTCCTGTAGCCTATTTTCCACCGAGATTCTGCACCCCATCCCTATCTCACTGACTGGCAGCCCTGTCCTGCACACTGGATCCCTCATTTTTGGCCCCACCTCAGAGTGTAGAGGGACCCACAAATTCCACTAACCCTCGAACCCCAGAAGAATTAATCTGCCCTAAGGCCTTGAACCTCAGTCCTACCTACCCTCCCCCCATGGGGCTGGGAGCCTGGGGAGGGAGGTGTCTCAGTTGGGGCCACATCAGTGGAGTTTGGCGGGGCTAGGAGGGTTTGGGGTTTTTTTTGCATCTCACTTGTGTGTTCTCTGACTTATTTTTCTGTGGGTCAGTGACCCCTGACCCAAAAGAGATTCCCTGCTCTTCCCATATATAAAGACAACGCTGAAACATTTCTGCTGGGCATATTTTATTTAAAAATGAAGCCTGGCCCACAAGGCCCTAATCAGGGCCAAGCCCCCATCTAGACACAGCATCATAACACCCCTGCATCCCACACACACCTCAGTCCTGAGCCTCAGTCCTGAGCGTCTCACATCCCCAGTCTTCTGCCACAACACTACTGCACAATCCACACACTGCAAATCTGTGTCCTGAGCCCATCATACTCCCAAGCCCACTGCTCTGAGCCCCTCATACATCCCAGTCTGAACTCCTGCACCCTAACATCCACAAGCCTGTGGTTTTCTCAGCACACCAACACTCTATCTGACCCCAACACTCTCCAGCCTGAAGCCCCCTCCCTGAGCCAGAATCCTCTTCTCCACCTCTTCCTGCTCTGAAATTCCCTCCCAGAGTTTGCACCTTTCACCCCTTTCCACACCCAAATCCCTCATTCCCACCCCAGAGCCCGCACATCCTGTCTCAACCCAGTGAGAAGGAGTAAGGGCTGGGGACAGCAAATGATGGAGAGGAGGGAAATGCAGAGGGCGGGGCCTCTAGAAAGTGGTGGGATCTTGGGGCTTGCCCTGACATTTAAAAAGTGAACTTGGGTGTAAAATGACTGGAGACACTACCATAAAAAAATTTAATTTTAAAATTTCATACCATGAAATGTGAAAATATATATATATACATATATATTGCCTTTCGACATGTAGGGGTACTGGTCTGGTTGGTGAGGAGGCCAAAGAACAATGTAGATGGCAATGGAACTTTTTCAAAGTTTCTAGCATGCTTGTGGGAGTGTTTGGGATTGTTTGGGACTGTGTTTGGGAGTAGGTAGCTGGTCTTGTGCGGTTACTGGTAATGGGGTATATATAAGGCAGCATGCTTCCGTACATAATAGTAGTAGTAAATAAATGTTTGCAATAACTTATCAAAGTAACTTGCATCCATTAAATTTAGTCTAATCGGGAAAATTATTTTTATAGATTTTTTTAATTAATATATTATGGCTCCGATTAAGAAAAGGAAGTACGATGAAGACTATATTAAGGCTTCACTGTTATGGAAAAAAACAGGATTGATCATCCTCAATGTGTAATATGCCACATAGTTATTAGCAATGATGCCTTGAGACCTAGCTGTCTTGAGTGACACTTGACGAAGAACCACAGCCCTTTGACAGAGAATCCAAAAGAGTTTTTTTGCTGCTAAACTTCAAAATTTGAAACGCATGAAGCTGGACACTACTGGAGCTTTTCATCAAGCATCAGCCAAAGCAGTAGAAGCATCTTATGAACTGTCGTTGATCATGCTAAAGCCAAGAAAGTGCACATAATTGGAAAAACAGCACTTTAGACAGGGATCTTTCGAAAATAAAACCTCATTTTTTGAGGAGTACAGGATCTTTCGAAAAAGGGTTTTATTTTCGAAAGATCCCCATCTAAAGTGCCATTTTTCTATTGAAAAGCCCCGTTTTGAAAAAAACCGCGGCTGCCATTATGCAAATGAAGCGTGGGAAATTTAAATCCCGGCTTCATTTGCAATTTCAAAGTGTTACATTTACATCCCTTTTTCAAGAAAAGGGATGTAGTCTAGACACAACCAGAGAGCACAGTCCAGCACACCACATTACTGTGATTTACCATTTAAAATACTCTTTCAAGCCCTCCCTCAGCCTAATATCTCCATGCTGACCTGCTTTAATGGCCCGTGCTCCATGCTGACATCTTCTAATGGTTGTTCAGATTTACCAGGCAACTGCTTGAACCATTCCTCACCCAAATGTTAAATTGTACCTCTTTGCATCACAGATATTGTTCAGGTCACAAGAGACAGCGTTATCCATTGGGATAATTTTATCCCAGAAAGCCATCCTTGTGAATAAACACTTCCAGATATATCTGATTGCATGAGACATTTTAATTTCATTTAATCAAAAATAAAATTTGAATTCCTCATGTTTACAGAGGAAAGCTTGAAAATGTGACTTCGTGCTTACAAAAAGCTCAGGCAACGGAAACCTAGTCATAGTATTAGTACATTAATCTTAAGATTTTGAGGGAACCTGACTCCTGGTTTCAGTGATTTGAGTTGGGAAGACTGTTAGAATCATCTCTAAATTTAGCTTGCTGTGGTTTTTACACTGAAGAGCATAGCACACTGTCAGGACTTAATTCATAATTAATATATTTACAAAACAAATTGATTGGATGTGTATAAATGTATTTGTAAATGGTACCCATTGTCTCTTTACTTGGTGACACATTCTAATTAAAATAAGTAATTTGTATCCAGTTTTTGCAGTACAGGGAGATGAAATACTCCTTAAAATATAATGAAATACATCAGTGTAAGGTGAGTGAAACAATTTAAGAAGTTACTGAATTACCTTAAAAGCTACATGAAAAAATGTGAAGTTTCACACATGCCATTTTCAGTTGCAATGAAAAGAAAAGCTCCTTCTAGCCTGGATCATTTGAGATGGCAAGTCCTACAGAAAGTAATGGGCTCATTAAAGCTCAGTTCTCCCCTCTAGTCTTCACAATGGACCCTTTGATATCTATTCTGCTCTTCTTAAATGCAAAAATACTCTCACTGATATCACTGGGGTTTCTGCATATGTAAAAAGATCAGAATATTCCTAAAGATCTCCGCTGTTCATCTCAGAGAGGAGAATTTAACCTGAAAATGCTGAAGGAAGATTGGGACCACACTCTACTTTCATCCAGTGAATGGAACTCCCACTGTCATGAGTGAGAGATAGGGCATAAACAGCAGGGATGATATGTCCCTAATTTTCTGGGTAAAAATCCTGTACTTCCTCCATTTATATTTTGTACTGCTGCCTATCGCTGGTATATGAACACCTTGAATTCCTGCCTCCTCTAGTGCACCGATTTATTGGCTTTTGTTTAGTAGTTAGACCACTGGACTGTTGGTTTGGAGACACGGGTTTTATTCCTATTTCTGCTATTAATTCACCACATGCCATAGAGCAAGTCTTTTCACCTCTTGGTGTTTACCAAGTCATAAAATGATGATACGGTATTGTAAGACTTAATTTATATTTACAAATTGGGCTGGGATGCTCAAATGAAAGCATTGTGCAAAAGGAGTTAGATTCTTGTACTAATAATGGAGCATTGACTGTGTTTGGTAGAGCTGTACACTATTTGCAGACTGCACTATTGACTATGTTCAAGAGGAAGACAAATTCCCTAAGCGTTGTAAAGATATTGAATCATTTTACTGTCTTTTATTAATGTGTCAACTGTAATCTGCACAGGATTGATACACCTCCCTGTCAGATATAACATAAAATGAAATACAGTTTGCATTCAGAGGTCTGAAAATCCTCACTGTTTCATTGTGGGTACATCTACACTAGTGACTGTACATGTGTCCATTCACACTCTTGTGTCATAACCCCCTTATTGCCCACATCTAAACCACAGAAGCACATGGCAGAAGGCAATTAACAGGCCAGTAAGCTAGCACGTTTAGCTAATGTGTGTAAGTACGCACCTCAGGCTGTAGCACAGTCCCCTACCAATTTTCACCATGGATGAGTGCAAGGTGCACGTATCACATCTCAAGCTTCTACAGCCCTACATCTCCATTCCTACAACATGCTGAAGACAGGACTCCTCATTGTTTTTGCTAAAACAGACTATATGGCTACCCTTCTGAAACTGTATATAACAGCATCATTTCTGGGGAATAAACTCCAGTCTTCCTGTTCCAAATGTAATCCTGATCTCCTTAACAGCCTGGTGTCAGCGTTTCCCAGGTTTTCACTCAAATCTACTTCTGTGACTAAATAAACCTTATAGGGCAGTGCATGGAAACTTTTTGGATCACAATACTCACTTGTCCCTTTTGGCATATGCAAAATATGGGTGCCAATGATGCCCCATGCACAAATACAGCCATTATTTCTGGCATTTTTTTAATGGTAACCGTCTGTGTGTTGATCACAGTCTAAATTGCCTTGCAAGCTTGTCCAACCCTGAGAGTGGACTTTCTACCCCAAAGTGGTTTGCAAGAGACCTATAGCTTTCCGATATTGCCAACTTCCACTGGGAAACAGGCATTTGCTTCTGTACCAATTTGTCTTCCCTAATCAAGTCTTCCAGTGTGGGAGGGTTGATGTAAGCACCTCACACAGCTCCATGAAAGTCTGTTTCCTTACTCTGAATTTCTGAAATCACTGCTAATTATTCCAGGTCCCCCCGACCCCCAAAAATGTGATCCTACCACACATCATGCTAGTTTTCCTGCAGCAGAAGTGATGGTCTATCCAAGGACATTACTGGCATTCACTGTAACTGTACTACATGTTCCGCAATCTTCAACATTTCAGAATGTTCTGCACAAGTTCCATCCAGCGATTGCCTACACCACTGCATAATCATTTATTCCATGCTAAGAAGAAGCAGTAGAACTACATCACCATCTTTCACACAGCGTGGCAAGGAATAACAGTGAAGGGATGGCATGATCATGAACTGCCATCAGCAGATGTTTGAAAGCAGGGCTCAGCACCAACAAAACTCAGCAAAATAGTCCTTCGAGTGTCTCCCTATCCACACACACAGCCCTGGATACTACCCCTGAAATGGTAGTACGAACATTACATAACTTAAAAAACAACAATAATGGTCCTGTAGCACCTTAGGCTATGTCTACACTACTAGGTTATTCCAAGATAAGTTATTTAACTCCCAAAATAACTATTTTGAAAGAAACGTATTCCTCTTTACAAGCAGGAGTTATTTCAAAATAACAAGACAATTATTTCAAAATAACAGGCTTGGTAGGGTACATCTATGGGACAAGGTCAAATTAAGATATGCAACTTCAGCTACATTAATTGCGTAGCTGAAATCTAAGTAGCTTAACTCAACTTTTGGCATTGTCCACACTGTAGGAAGTTAAAAGGAGAACATTCTTCCTTCTATTTCCCTTATTCCTCATGGAAGTAGGACTATTGGCATCAACGGGAGTGCCCTGTCAGTTCAAATTAGCTGTCTTTACTCCACTAATTTGAACCCTGGAAGACCGACAGTGGTGCTTCAATCTTCTCTGCAGTGTAGATGTACTGGATGCTCACCTTGTTATTTCAAAATAAGGAGAGTTATTGCAAAATAACTCCCCAGTGTATACATACCCTATTAGGGTACATCTACGCAGCAGGGCTTAACTTGAAAAAAGCTACGCAAATTGACAGTATTTTGACATTATTTCAAAATAACTTTCTCCTGTGTAGATGTGGACTAAGTTATTTCAAAATAATGCTCGTTAATAATTACTCACTAATTATTAATAATTAATAACTAGTGTTATTTTGAAATAATGTTGCTGTGTAGACATACCTTATAGACTAACAAAAATATATAAATAGTATCATGAGCTTTTGTGGGCACAACCCATTTCCTCTTTAAATAAGATAACTTATTTACCATCTGAAGAAATGGTTTGTACCCATGAAAGCTCATACTATTTATATTTTTGTTAGTCTCAAAGGTGCTACAGAACTATTGTTGTTTAAGTTTTTTTAGTTACAGATTAACACAGTTACCCCTCTATTATATAACATCATTGTGGCTTTGGGTATACGTGCATATACAACTTTTTACCCATTCCAGCATAGCATATGTGCTGGTATGGAAACTATGCATATGCATTTGCATGATCCTGTAGCTGAGTATATTCAGACATGTAGATGTAGCCTGTGACACAACAGAGATTTAATCAATAAAAATGCAATGCTTCCACTCAACTCGTGCATAAGTTTATTGTGAACTGAATCTATACATAAACATCTGTGTGCAGTATCAACCCTTTCATTCACTTAGCTGTATTATCTTAAGAAAATCTTTGGCAAAAAATTAGGGACTTTCTTGCTCTTACACATGAATTTACACATTTTGTTTAATATTTTAAAATTCAGGTATGCATTAATCATGACAAACACAAGGTTGCAGTTTCATTACATGCTTGAAAAAATGCTGATCATTTAGCTGAAGAAAATGTATGTTTAAATTGTATTTTTATGCATGGAAGTCAAATTATATGGCTCTGTTAAATGTTACCACAGTATTTTACTGTATACATGAATATATTTATATCTATACACACACACTTTAAATTCTTCATTCATAACTAATAAAAAGGTCCCTATTGAAAACTACCCTATTCTCAAAGTATACAGTAAATATAACATACTTATCACCTTTAAAAGTTTCTCAAATCAATTATAAATGTATACTTACTTGTTTAAAGAATATAAGTAGGTGAATAAACCATAATAACTAAATGCAGCATCAGAGATATAATTTGCAAGCACAAGTATATGACACTTTAACACCTTTCTATTCAAATTACTCTTACCTCAAGTAACACAAGACAGCAGAATAAACATAATGCACATATCACTTAGATGAACAGAAAATGTTCAGTATCCTTCTAAATTAATATTTTTATTTCTTCAAGAAACATCAGTAGCTTTCACTGTTGGAGTTCACTTTGAATAATAAGCTATTTTTTCTTTTAAAAAGATAATGATATCTTCCTTACAGAAATAAAGGTGCTTATGAAAGTGCATTCCTATATCTTCGTGTTCATGTGTGCGTAACCAAAACTGCCCCCGAAGCTTATGAGTAGAACTGATTTGGCCTCTAATTATTTTTTTTTCATATAACTAAAGTAGCACTACTATACATTAGATGTATTTGAATTATAAATAGGTACAGGAAGAAAATTAAGTACTGTACAAAAGCTATCAAGTGTTTATAATATAGCAAGTGTAGTATTTCACATTTTTATATATTACTCTTGGATCAGAGGACAGAATATTGGACTGAGACTCAGGAAACCTAGATATTAATCCTAGCTATGCTATTCTCCTTCTTTGAGAACTTAGGCAAACCATTTCATCTCCCTGTGCCTCAGTGTCCCCTCTTGCTTCTTGTCAGCTTAAACTGTAAACTCTTTGGGATAGGGACTGTATCTTGCTATGTGTTTGTGCAACAATTAGCAGCATAGATCTAGAAAAACAGTATAGGGTTTTTTTTCCCCTTACATTAATGTGGTAATGATATAGTAGTAGTACATTTAAAACTAAAATGAAAGATAAGTCTAAAAGTACATGTTTTATTTAATTTATAGATTTTATAATATTACAATAACTTTTGATAATTTTATAGTAACAGTAATTTATTGCCCTTTTGGTACACAGACACTATTTCTCAAGATTTTGGATTGGAATATCTTGTGTGGCCTTTTTTGGCTCTCCACAGCTATTTAATACTGATAGAAAACACACTATTTTTTACCTTTGTGAACCTTGTTTCTGCTTCTATTTAAAGATGACAGTGTATCAGTCAATACATGCTAAACAGGTGTATCAGGGATGATTCAGATGAGCAAGTGATTTTTGCACCAAAGGCACTTAGATACTAAGTTATCATGGACACTATGAAAGGCCCTAAAATAAATGCTCAGAAAAGTCCCACACATCTGACTTCCTCTGACATGTATGTCTACTCTCCATCTGTGTATCCTGGTAATTGATAGTGTCCTAAGAAGGGAATATTTTGCACCAAGTTCAACTCTCACAGATAAGTGGAGACTTTGAAATCTCATGGAACTTCTGCTATGCTTATTTTTCATTCTTCTTAGCAGGCCACTACCCCAGGGGTCCCATTGTCAGAGCTGAACTGGTCACCTAATGTCTTCTTGTTGTGCTATTCCACCACTAGCTTGTGACATTTAGGGAGTATGTGAGTAGCCAAAAAGCACATTAAGAGCTATATAACAATACAACTACTACTGCTTTATTTTAGAAACTTATCTCTTGGAGATGATAAACCTGACTCAGTGAAAGCTATTATTGCAATCTATCTCAAGCAGCAAGAGAGAACAAACCAGGATAATCACTCCGACTTATTGCTCACTACAGGTGTTGGCAGAGGTAGCCCATCATGATTACACTGAGTTCCAGAAAAGTACTTTTGAAGATAATCATGAGCTCCAGGGAGAAGGAGCATCCATTTTTGATGTGTGTAAAGGCTGGAATACTATTTTATCCAATAACTGAAGGAAACATAACAATTGTGGACATATATACAATGACATTTCGTATTATATAGAGGGACATGTGAGTGGGTGGAAAAGTTTCTACTGTCAAGAAAGTTTCTAGATCAGAAAGGCTGTCATGACTGTAGCCATTAGGCTGTCAAATATAGTAAATGAGGATTTCAGATACATCTCCAAAATTAAGTGAAGCCTTCTGAAAACAAGAGAAAGAGATGGAAATGTGAATCCTTCAAGATATCCCCTTGTGATCAAATGGCCCAGATGGAAATGATTCAAGTGTTATCATCTTGTGTGAGAAAAGCAGAGGGAAAGAGAGATAAAAGCAAACTAGCATTATTCTCTACTTGTTTTTTTAGCACTGATAACAGGAATGTGGTATGTGACTTTCAGGTCTTTTAATGTTTGATTTCATTAGAAAACAATTTATTTCAAGAAATATTATTTAAGAAGAAATCCTCACCTTGCAGTCCAGTTGAGCTGAAGTAAGCATTACTAACGATTACACAATATCCAATGTCCTTTTCTGAGCTAGTAAAACAGATAGGTCAGGCCAGTCAATTCCATGTCCTTCTAGTGAACTCTTGTGGAAAAAAGCCCTTGGGAGCTCATGAAGCTTTTTTTTCCCGCTAATGTCCATTAAATCTTGGCTGAAAAAACATATCTAAAAAGAAAGGGTGAAAAAAAAGAAAGTGTGGGTCAAAGAGAGAGCAAGAGCCCAGTTCTCCTACCAGAACACAAGTAGGAAAAAACACACATGGTGGAAAAGATTAAAAAAAGAATGCACAAAAAAGATTCACAAATTATATTTGACAATTCTCAGGAATTCATTGGCCAGGTCACATGGAGGTTCAGTTCAAGATTCCATGTCAGGCAGAAAGCAGATGTGAAACTGGGCCTCCCAAACCTTGGATTAATGCACCAACCAAAGGGCTAAAGATTATAAAGAGGCTGCTTTCTTCTCATTTTTGTCCACAGGAAAAGATGCCTAACACTAAAAGAAAATTCACAGGTCTGACTCAAGTAGAGGTAGGTGCTTAACTATTTTTGAGAGGTCAGACTTAGGCCACGCCCCCATTCTTTATCATTTCCTATGGGAAGTTTAAGCAGTATCCTGCTCAGGTTGCTGGCTTCTGTGAATCCCATTCTTAGGAGCCTAACACTCCCCGTGGATTGTGTAGAAAACCATGACACTGACTCAGGGCCATGAATTTCCTTTGGTGTGAGAATTCCTACAGGCAAAGTCCTAGGATATTGGGTTTATCATATAGTCGTTCTCTCTATTTCTCCACTGTAGTTGACTCATTTACCCACCACATCTGGCTAGATTCTCAGTCCAAAGACAAATGTACCAAATATGTGCAGGTATAAGTGTGCCACTGCAGATCTCCGTGCAGCACAAGGTATTTGGAAGCTCAGACACAGGAGAGGAATCTGCCTCAATCAAGAAAAAGACTTCATGGTTTGTTGGTGAATATTTAAAAATAAATTACCTTTAGGCTCAAGACTAAATGGAATTTCAACAACATAAAATAAAAAGAAATCAAATATTCTTTACATGTGGATTTTCTCATATTCCCTCCAGCCTAGACATGCATTATTCTGAGCACAGTGAAATTTTTTTTTTGCTACTTGTATATCAGTGAGTCTTAAAAAACTCTGTATCAGGACAGTCCCTTTACTAGTGCAGTCAATCTCCTATCCCAGGAGAACTGATAATGTATCCTCCATTTACTTAGAATTAAATGTAAAAGTTTGATGTATGCTAATGCACATTTCAGCTCAAAAGAAGACATATAAAAAGCACACCCTCTCTCCATTTGTTCTCATGGTTAAAGTTAAGGAAGTGTTGAATTATTCAAAATCACATTAAGTTCTAAGTCTCTGACAAACTCCATAAAGATTACAGATTTGTCTTTAATTCTGATATTCAATCCCTCTCTCCTTTCTTCCACCCAATCATTTAATAGAACTTAACTGCCTGTTACAGCAAAATGCAATAGGGCAAAGTGTCAGTGCACTTTTCAGTGTTCTTATGACTAAACCATGCAACTCCCAGAAGCATTAATTGGTCTTCCATATCTGAATCCCTTATTGACTGAGATTCTCTATAATATTTCACTGTAAGCCTGCATAGCACACCTATGCCAAACAAATGCATTTTGTTGTGGGAAGAATTTATCCCCTTGTCTTTAAAATTGAACAATTAAACCAGCACAGATCTTATCTGTATATTTTAATCTGCACATATGACTTGAATTTGAATATATGGACTAAAATTTGTTTATCTGTATTTTATTGTATAGTTGTATAAAGAACACTAAATGTGACAATGGTAATCACAGACAAAAAATAACCCTATCTTCAAAGAGTATGAGGATTGGACAGTTAAGTAGACAAAATCAGGAAGTGCTAGAGATAAGAATGAGCCTTAATTCTATGCCCTTGTGAATAATCATTAATATATAGTCTTTATTTCTGTGATTATTCTAGCATTTAGAGCAGCGTTTCTTAAAGTGTGTTCTGCGGCAGTCGGAGGTGTGCTGCAGAGAGAACAGAATTCAAAATGGCCTCCTTTTTTTTTCTCAACAACTTTTCTCTGGGGGCTTTTTTGTTTGCTCAACAACTTTTCCCTGGGGGCTTTTTTTTTTTCTCAACAAAAAGTCCTTGGTGTTCCCCATAAAAAAAAATTGTTTGGTGTTCCTCGGTCTTAAAAAGTTTAAGAAACACTGATTTAGAGGGTTTTAAGCCTGACAAAGCATCTAGTTGAAATTATAGTAAAGAACAAAATTGTCAGACACATAGGCTACGTCTACACAGCTTCCCTCTTCTGCAAAAGCCTATGCAAATGAAGCGTGGATTAGCATATCGCCATGCTTCATTTGCATAATTAATTAGGAGCTGTTTTTGTGCAAGAGGTTTTTGCACAAAAAGGTGCTGTCTAAACAGCGCCTTTTTGCACAAAAAAACCCCTCTTGTGCAAGAGCCATTCTTCCTGAAAAAATTAGGAAGAACAGCTCTTGTGCAAGAGGGGATTTTTGTGAAAAAAGGTACTATGTAGAAGGCAACTTTTTGCGCAAAAACTTCTTGAGCAAAAACAGCTCCTAATTAATTATGCAAATGAAGCATGGCAATATGCTTATCCGTGCTTCATTTGCATAGGCTTTTGCGGAAGAGGGAAGCTGTGTAGATGTAGCCACTGATGAACATAATTTGTTGGGGAAGATTCAAACCTGTTTTGTAAAGGGAAATATACCTCATCAATCTATGCCTCAGAATTCTTTGAGGGGATCAACAAGCATGTGGACAAGGGGCATCCAGTGGATGTAGTGTGCTTAGATTTCCAGAAAAAAACTTTGAAAAGGTCTTTCGCCAAGGCTCTTCAGCAAAGTAATCTGTCATGGAATAAGAGAGAAAGTCTTCTCGTAGAATAGCAACTGATTAAAAAATAGGAAACAAAGGGTAGGGGTAAATGATCAGTTTTCAGAATGGAGAGAGATAAATAGTGGTCTCCCCCATCACTCTGCACTGGGATCTGTCCTATTCAACATATTCATAAGTGATCTGGAAAAAGGGGTGAACAAGGAGATGGCAATTTCAGGTTATACAAAACTACTCAAGATAGTTAAGTCAGACAGACAGTGAAGAGCTACTAAAAGATCTCACAAAACTAAGCAACTGGGAAATAAAATAGTAAATGAAATTCAATGATGATAAATGCAAAGTAATGCACATTGGAAAACATGATCCCAATTATGCATAGTGGTCTAAATGATCTGTTATCACACAAGAAAGAGATCTTGAATCATTGTGGATTATTCTCAGAAAACATTCACTCATGTGCAGAAGCAGTCTGAAAAGGAAACAGAACATTATAAATCATTAAGAAAGGGATAGATATGACAGAAATTATCATGTTGCCTTTATATAAATCCATAGTTCACCCACATCTGGAATACATCAATAAATGTGGTCACCCCATCTCAAAAATATATTAGAACCAGCAAAAAGCTCAGAAAAAGGCAACAAAAATTGCTAGGGGGTATGAAACAATTTCTGTATGAGCAGCGATTAAAAAGACTAGGACTTTTCAGCTTAGAAGAGAGGAGACTAAGGGGGGATATGATAGAAGTCTATAAAATCTGGTTTGGAGAAAGTAAATAAGAAAAAGTTATTTACTTGCTCCCATAACACAAGAACTAGAGAGTCACCAAATGAAATTAATAGGTAGCAGGTTTAAAACAAACAAAAGGAAGTATTTCATCATGCACACAGTTAACCTGTGGAACTCCTTGTCAGAGGATGTAGTGAAGGCCACAACTATAACATTGTTCAAAAAAGAACTAGATAATGAATGAAGGATAGGTTCATTATGGCTATTGGTCAGGATAGGCAGCAATGGTTTCCCTAGCATCTATTTTTTGAATGAGTGACAGGGAAAGGATCACTTCATGGTTATCTCTTATGTCTTAGATCAAAAGCCCCTTACTAATATTATTTTGGGGCAGACACTATTCCATGACTGGGAGCTCCTTGATTTTACCATGGTATTATTACTACTGTTACTATTACTAAAAGCTTTAGAAGGAAGAGTTATGAACTATAGGAAAGATGTTTGTGTGATTTTGGATTCTTAGATACTTGTTTGGTAAACCTGTTAAGAGACATAATTTGCAGCTAAATTATAAAACTAATATCTTGGCATCAAAGAGAGCTAAAATCTTTAATCTTAATATAATAGTGGAAGGAGGAGAAAGAAAATAATGGCAATCTAAGTGCCAATATGAACTACAGGGGAGAAATAAACAAAGAGAAGCTAGTAATTAATGCTGTGAGAAGTATGAAAAATCCAACGCATTGCGGACTAGGATATTAAAATTCTAAATGGCAAATTAAATACTTCAAAGGCTCTCCAGATCTGGTCATTGCTTCAGGTACCATCATAATATAATTGGCATGTTATTCTTATTCTCTCCAATTATTTTTATGCATCAAAGGTATTTTGCTAAAGCCTGGTCTACACATGGTATATAATTGTATCCGTTAAGGTGTGAAATTTTTACCAGTATAACTATATTAGTGTAGCCAGTGATGGGGAATATAAACCCAGCACTCAAAGTGAGGGGGTTATGAAGAAACTCTGGGCCAGATGACCCTGTGCAGTCACACCTGCTAAGCATGCACCAGCTGGAAATGGTGCTTCAAAATCAGAGGAGACCTGACCAGACAGGGAAAGGGACCTCCCCTAAGAGCTCCTGAAGACAAGTCAGTCAGAAACCTTCTCCTGCAGAGGCAGAGACCATCAGCTGTGCCCAATATGGGATGAAGTTTCCGTTAGTATCTTATATCTCCCTAGTCTGAAGACTAAGATTGGACATAAGATTGAGTCATAGGATGCAGGAAGGCAGCCTTAAGGATGCTGAATATTTAATAACCTTCATAGGGCCCTGGTCCAGATCATGGTGGAATGGGGAGGGAGCAGGCTTCCCTCCTAAATCCTCACCCATTAGGAAGGACACGGAAACTCATACATTGAAGATCCCCTCCCCCAAGGGAAGGAAAAACAATATACAGATGATACATGATATCGTAAGTGTGATTTCACATTGTGCAATAAAAGTAGCTTACCTGTACTGTCAGAGATTGTATGTGATACGTGCAAAAGGAAATTATAAGAAAAAGCAGCTCTCTCGTGTTATTTGAACAATAAGCATGTTATCTGAATCAAGCATGAGCTGGCTTGATTTTCCATGAGAAGTGAATTCAGCTAGGCAGGGAAAAGAAAGCAAAATGAGACCAGAGATTTGGAAATGTAATAGGATATCTCATTTACATGTTGGTCTTATTCTTTCCGGTTTTAAAATCTTATTTAATTTCAAAATTGGAAAGAATAAGACCACACATGTAAGTGAAATGCCCTATTACATTTCCTTAATGAGCAGAGGACATTGTGAAGATCATACAGGAGATTTAGTCAATTGTAATTTATAAATTGCTCTATTTGTTTTGGGGTGGGTTTTTTCACGTATTTTAGGATTTGGCTTCTAGGCACTTAATTTTACTGTTGTAATCACCAAACAAGAATTAATTTCACATTAAACACAATAAAATAAAAGAAAAAAGAGTTAAACTTTATTTTATAAATCAAGAAAGTGTTCTTTATCAATGTTGCCCCTATCTTCTTGCTTTCCATCTTCCACCCACTGTGGATTATTTAAGGCCTAGCCCCTGCAGTGATCTTCATATCATAACTCCCTGATTCCAGACAAAATCCCAGGAAAGCAGATTGGGCTCCCGTGAGGAGGAGATCTATCCACCACTCTGAAATGTCAGGTTTCAGGATTTTAGCATAAAGAAGTGACACACACAACTGGGATATGCCAACATTATAACCAACATTCCTTTTTAATCCTATACCTATACTCTAGAATTTAAAGCTAAAGGGGAATTGTTGTGGAGGGAAGGATAGCTAGTCCTTTTACTTGCATGCCCATTTTAATGTCTATGTATTCACTATATTCAGTGTTAAATGTGTTGCTATCTCCATATCAAGTGTGAAAGGTGAAATATATGCTTTGTTTCAGATGGAGATGAGGCTGTTATTTTATTAATGAAAAGCTTCGTGGACTGTTCCCACGAAAGCTCATGATACCATCTCCGTGTTTTGTTAGACTTTAAAGTGCTACCAGACTATTTGTTGTTTTTAAGTTTTTCCTGTTACAGACTAACTTGGCTACCCCTCTGAAACATTTTATTCATGTGAGTAGTCCCACTGCAGTCAATGGAATAAGAATAAAGCAAGAATAACTTGGCCTTTGGATGTTATATAGCAGGTTATTATATGTGGCTTATTTTGAAGTTTGAAGAAAAAGTCTAAAAAGTGTCAGGCAGATGTAACAAATACTGTGAATATTCATTATGATAGCTATGAGACTCTCGAGTGCATCTGTAGATATTTTATTCTTATTTATTTATTTATATTATTAATTTTATTTCTAGGAGTCCCACATATGGACCAGTACCTCATTGTGTTAGGTGCTGCAGAAACAGAAAATGAAATGACAGCGCTTCCTACAAAGAGCTTAAATCTATCTATAAAACAAAAGACAACAACATGTGGATACAGACCAATGTGGGAATACAAGAAAACCAAAAGATAGTATTTGTCAGTGCATCAGACAGCTGTCTCAGCACACCATTTGGCTAGTCATTGTCAGGGGTTGTTTTTCTTTTGTTTTATTTTTTGTGGACAACACAGTTTTCAGTTCCAAGGAAGGTTTTGAAGAAAGATAATGAGACTTTTTTTGTTTATAGGGAGCGTCTCCCCAGAATAAAAGGGATCATGGCAAAAAACACAAAGGTGATTATTTGAAAATGTGACAAGTGGGTGATGGGATGTTTCCTCAGTGACTACCGAGATGCAAGATTTAACATCTTGATAATGAAGACAGGATAGGTAGGGAAGCTGTAGACAAATTGGAAAATACTCTGAAAGTGAAGACAACCAGCTTACATCTGATGTGGTAGAGAAGAGGGAGCTAAAAAAGAGATTCAAAGAGAATGGTGATCCAGCAAAGTGACAAGATAGGAAAATGAATATGTGAAAATTAGCTTCTATGTGAGGTCTTACAGCTCTAAGTCAAAGATGAAATCCAAATTACAGGCCTGTATAGGGCCTGTATAGTGTGATAGGCAGTATAGTGGTGAAATCTTGGCTGTTGGGGGCAGGGCAGCAGCATGTTTAGGAATGCCTGCTAGCGGATCTCTGGGCCCATGTTAGGTTAAAAAAAACACAACAGGTTAGTGATAAGCTGCAGCAGACACTGTTGGAACAGGTAATTTCTTTCCTAGTGTACTAGTTGCGCATCCTGCTTGAGTTATTGGACACTTTGCTAAGATTCACAGCAAGGTAGCCTGGCTCTGCTGCAAGTGTTCCTGAGCTGGTGGGACACTCCTGTTTTTGCTGTGCTTGATTGTGTTGAACTGCTATTGCTGCACCATCAATACCTTTTCACAACAAGGGAGGTCTCAGTCACACTTCTTCTATTGAGGCCTGTGGCAGCTGACATGGGGGGGGGGGGCAAAAGGAACAATTTCCCAGGGGCTTTCATCATCACTGAGGTAGCTGTGCAGAAAAGTGTTTCTTGATTGAAAGATGCTTTTAATATGCCTCATGCAAGTTCCAGGGTGGGGTTACGTGGCCTCCAAACCCACATGGGGCATATCAAAAGCATCTTTCAATCAAGAGATGCAGCTGCAGCATTCCCCAGAGCGGGCAGGTTGGGTCCAGGGAAAGGAAAAGAGGGACAAGTCCGGGCTGGGGCTGGCTGGCACAGGGCTTCTCTCATGGGGGAAGGGCAGTTGCTTGGGTTTTCACCAGATACAAAAGGGAGGTTTGTGACCCCATCAGAGAGGATGGGAGGCAGCCCATTGATTTCTGACCGGGGCTCCCAAATTGCTGTCAATGGGCCTGCTTCTATTACAAGAACTGCTCCTGGGGGTGACCACTGGTCAAATTAAATGAGGAACACTCATGTCCTTCTCTTTTGTTGGTTCTGGTCTTGGGCCTTGAGCAAAAGCAGCTGCAGCAGCCCAGGTGTGACTTCAAAACCCCTCTACTGCCTTCCCAAGATATTTATTCCTCTTCCAACCTCCTGAATTCTTTGTTGCTTTAAAATTGGGCCCACAAAAGTAGGACAGATGCTAACCCACAGTCTTTGGATTCAGATATCCCAGGGAAACAATGAAGAAACCTATTTTTAGGCAGAAATAAGAGTCCAAACCCTTTCTCTCCACCTAAACCAAAGTGGATCCAGACTGCTGGCACTTAACATTAAAAAGGTCGCAGAGCCGTTTTTAAACTAAGAGATGGGGGAAAGCCGATTGTTGCAGAGAAGCACATGGATCGGACAGAGACGTCTCTTAGAGGAGAGTCTATTGATAGAGATTCTCTAGGTGTTAGTCAGGAGGACAGGATGGAAGAGGATAAAGTATGGGCCAGATTAGATGAAAAACATTCACATAAAAAATAATCTGACACATCAGAAAAGGGCAGACAAATAAACAGTGACAAGTTTTTAAAGTGCTTGTACACAAATGCTAGAAGTCTAAATAATAAGATGGGTGAACTAGAGTGCCTTGTGTTAAAGGAGGATACTGACAGGCATCACAGAAACCTGGTGGAGTGAGGACAACCAATGGGACACAATCATTGCGGGGTACAAAATATATCGGAAGGACAGAACAGGTCATGCGGGTGGGGGGAGTGGCACTATATGTGAAAGAAAATGTAGAATCAAATGAAATAAAAATCTTAAATGAATCAACATGTTCCACAGAATCTCTATGGATAGTAATTCCCTGCTCTAATAAGAATATAACAGTAGGGCTCTATTATCGACCACCTGACCAGGACAGTGATAGTGACTATGAAATGCTAAGGGAGATTAGAGAGGCTATCAAAATAAAGAACTCAGTAATAGCAGGGGAATTAAATTATCCCCATATTGACTGGGTACATGTCACCTCAGGACGAATTGCAGAGACAAAATTTCTTGATACCTTAAACAACTGCTTCTTGGAGCAGCTGGTACAGGAACCCACAAGGGGAGAGGCAATTCTCGATTTAGTACTGAGTGGAGCGCAGGATCTGGTCCAAGAGGTAAATATAACAGGACTGCTTGGAAATAGTGACCATAATATGATAACATTTAATATTCTTGTGGTGGGAAGAACACCTCAGCAGCCCAACACTGTGGCATTTAATTTCAGAAAGGGGAACTACGCAAAAATGAGGATGTTAGTTAAACAGAAATTAAAAGATACAATGACTAAAGTAAAATCCCTGCAAGCTGCATGGACACTTTTCAAAGACACCATAATAGAGACCCAACTTAAATGTATACACCAAATTAAAAAACACGGTAGAAGAACTAAAAAAGAGCCACCGTGACTAAACAACCATGTAAAAGAAGCAGTGAGAGATAAAAAGGCATCTTTTAAAAAGTGGAAGTCAAATCCTAGTGAGGAAAATAGAAAGGAGCATAAACACTGCCAAATTAAGTATAAAAATGTAATAAGAAAAGCCAAAAAGGAGTTTGAAGAACAGCTAGCCAAAAACTCAAAAGGTAATAACAAAAGTTTTTTTTAAGTATATCAGAAGCAGGAAGCCTGCTAAATAACCAGTGGACGATCGAGATACAAAAGGAGCACTTAAAGACGATAAAGTCATTGTGGAGAAACTAAATGAATTCTGTGCTTCAGTCTTCATGACTGAGGACGTTAGGGAGATTGCCAAAACTGACCCATCCTTTGTAGGTGACAAATCTGAGGACTTGTCACAGACTGAAGTGTCATTAGAGGAGGTTTTGGAATTAATTGATAAACTTAACAGTAACAAGTCACCGGGACCAGATGGTATTCACCCAAGAGTTCTGAAAAAACTCAAATGTGAAATTGCGGAACTATTAACTATGGTTTGTAACCTAACCTTTAAATCAGCTTCTGTACCCAATGACTGGAAGATAGCTAATATAACGCCAATATTTAAAAAGGGTTCTAGAGGCAATCCCAGCAATTACAGACCAGAAAGTCTAACGTCAGTACTGGGCAAATTAGTTGAAACAATAGTAAAGAATAAAATTGTCAGACGCACAGAAGAACATAATTTGTTGGGGAAAAGTTAAGAGGGTTTCTGTAAAGGGAAATCATGTCTTACTAATCCATTAGAGTT
The DNA here is from genome assembly GCA_032595735.1 of Pelochelys cantorii. NCBI lineage: Eukaryota > Metazoa > Chordata > Testudines > Trionychidae > Pelochelys > Pelochelys cantorii. Next base: position 94,458,066 of record CM064326.1, read on the forward strand.
CTTTGAAGGGGTCAACGGACATGTGGACAAGAGGGATCCAGTAGATATAGCGTACTTAGATTTCCAGAAAGCCTTTGACAAGGTCCCTCACCAAAGGCTCTTACATAAATTCAGTTGTCATGAGATAAAATGGAAGATCCTTTCATGGATTGAGAACTTGTTAAAAGACAAGAATAAATGGTAAATTTGCAGAATGGAGTGGGGTAACTAGTGGTGTTCCCCAAAGGCCAGTCCTAAGACCAATCCTATTCATAAATGATCTGGAGAAAGGGGTAAACATTGAGGTGGCAAAGTTTGCAGATGATACTAAACTGCTCAAGATAGTTAAGACCAAAGCAGACTGTGAAGAGCTTCAAAAAGATCTCACCAAACTAAGTGACTGGGCAACAAAATGGCAAATGAAATGTAATGTGGATAAATGTAAAGTAATGCAGATTGGAAAAAATAACTCCAACTATACATACAATATGATGGGGGCTAATTTAGCTACAACTAATCAGGAAAGAGATCTTGGAATCATCGTGAATAGTTCTCTGAAGATGTCCACGCAGTGTGCAGCAGCAGTCAAAAAAGCAAACAGGATGCTAGGAATCATTAATAAAGGAATAGAGAATAAGACAGAGAATATCTTATTGCCCTCATATAAATCCATGGTATGCACACATCTTAAATACTGCATACAGATGTGGTTTCCTCACCTCAAAAAAGATATACTGGCATTAGAAAAGGTTCAGAGAAGGGCAACTAAAATGATTAGGGGTTTGGAACAGGTCCCATATGAGGAGGGATTAAAGAGACTGGGACTTTTCAGCTTGGAAAGGAGGAGACTAAGGGGGCATATGATAGAGGTATATAAAAGCATGAGCGGTGTGGAGAAAGTGAATAAGGAAAAGTTATTTACTTGTTCCCATAATATAAGAACTAGGGACCATCAAATGAAAATAATGGGCATCAGGTTTAAAGCAAATAAAAGGAAGTTCTTCTTCACGCAGCGCATAGTCAATCTGTGGAACTCCTTGCCTAGGGAGGTTGTGAAGGCTAAGACTATAACAGGGTTTAAAGGAGAACTAGATAAATTCATGGAGGTTAAGTCCATTAATGGCTATTAGCCAGTATGGATAAGGAATGGTGTTCCTAGCTTCTGTTTGTCAGAGGGTGGAGATGGATGGTAGGAGACAGATCGCTTGATCATTGCCTATTTGGTTCACTCCCTCTGGGACACCTGGCATTGGCCACTGTCAGCAGACAGGATACTGGGCTGGATGGACCTTTCGTCTGACCTAGTATTGCCATTCTTATATTCTTATGTTCTTATGTTCTAAGGGTGTCCTAAAAGCCCTTTCCAGGCTCAAAATAGCGAACACTGTTTACTTCCATCTCCTCTACATCCTACCCCCTTCTTCAAGGGAAAAAGAAAGTGTATGTAAAGGGGTCCCCTCTCCCGAGCACCCCTTTGTAGCAGGGGGCACGTGTCCAACATGCCCTTTCATTCTGACTGGCTCTGGGAGTGGAGGTGTCCCAGAGAGTCTTTCAAGTAAGTGGCCTGGTACTAGACTTCTTCTTGCTTCCCTTTTTTTTCAGCTACTGGGGTGTTGGGGGAGAGGCCCACCCAGTTCAGGGACCCTGTAAGTAGCAGTTGCCCACTCAGGATCACTGCTGTCCACTGCTACCTGGGCCACTTCCCAAAGAAGTTGTTCCATCCAGCCCTCTGTCTCAGGACTTTGAGGTCAAGTTCTCACCGCACCTTGTCTAGGGTTCTGCAATTTGTTGTAGTCTTTCACTGCCAGTTTTCAACTACTGGACCTGGGTTTCAGCCAGGTCTGAAATCCAGCTCACACTAGGAGCTGTCAAAGGTGTTGCTGTCTTCCCTGTCAATCCCTGGGTCTGATTGGGTTGAACTCCAGAGAAGAACTGGCAGGATCTAGCCCAGCAGCTTCTTTTATACCCGGTTGCTAGTCCCTGATTGATTGCAGCAAAAGCAGCTACTCTAGTTTGCTGGGAGGACCTGTCTTCTGCTTTTTTCCCTGGGGCAGCATGCGGCAAGGCCACCAGCCTCTAGCAGGGGGCTTCTGGACTAGTCCACCATCATAGGCAGGGATTAAACAAACTTTACCGTGGCTTAGGCACCCAGGACTGTCTTCTTTATACAGCCTGTAAGATAGGGTAGCCAGCTTCCATTCTTTCCTTGTCTTGTCTGTTATCCCTTTCATTCGAGTGGAGTCCTATAGCTTCCATTCCTGCTGAGCCCCAGTCATACCTAAAGGCCCAAAGCATGATAACCTGTCACAAGCTACAAATTAGACTGCATAGTCCTTGGAGCGGGTTCCATTCTTTCCCAGAAGTCTGTAACAAGTCAGACACTCATCTGGAAATACATAAATAATAATAAAGTCACTAGCCAAGAAAGGTGTTGGCTGTTAAAGGGATTTGGGATGAGTAAGAGAGTGGGGGTTTATTTTTTTCAAAATCAGGCCCAGTAAAGTGTATGAACTCGGGCATCAAACCTCAAGGCACCTCAAAACAATTCTGAAATGTCTGGCAATGACTCTTACATACACAAATAGATTTATCATATCCATTTAAAATTATGCTGACTGGGGAAGGATGTTACGAGGGTAAATATAATTGTTTCTAACAGAATTTGGTCAATATGCAGTGTAACTGCTATGTTTTAATGAGCGAGGTGATAGCATGAATCTTTGCAGAAGGGGGTAATGACTCAGGTTCCTTGTCCTTAAATTCCCTCCGAGGAAAATTATAATCAAGTGTTAAAACTAAGGTTAAGCACTGCAAGGATATGTTGCATCTTAATAATTGTGTGCTCGATGTGCTTCTAAATTCAGTGGCGCAGTACTATATTACATTTCTAAAGTGTGTAAGATATTCACAGCATGTTTTATATTTCACTACTACGATCCATCAAATATAACCTATCTTTACTAAAAGAGGCCGAGATTGAAATGTCAAACCCACAGGAACAAAGCTGTTATTTGGAGGAGAAACAAATGCTAAATGACCCAGAACTGCTGTTAAAAGAAGCCTGAAAAACAAGCAGGGGAATAATAAATAAAGTAAAATTTTTGAGACAAGGACTAGTAAGGAAACAAGATATATGCACAGTTTTTACAGGTAAAGAGAGATGTCTATTGTGCAACATGTTTGATAGTTCATTAAATAAGCATTTTTTCTGGTTATACCTCTGTGCCTTTTGTGGAAAGCTGCACCTGCTACAGGCTCCTTCTTGGCAATCTGGCACCTGAAGAGTTGAAATAAAATCATGTTAAGTATGGCAGGAGGCACTTCTAGCTCAGTTATGGTGTCTATAGGATCTTTAATGGTGGTGTGCCTCATCTCACACAGATATACAATGGGATGGAAGAAATCAGAAAGCTGTGGTATGATGAGGAGTAGAGGGGATATTAAATGGAAAATTAGAAATGAGTTTACAATATTATTTGACAGGCAACAAGGCTAGTCTCAAGTGGGCTGAATACAAAGCAATCACAGGCCAGAGAAATATAATCCTCCTTTTTGTGGCTTTCTGCATTCTACTGCCTGTGGAATATTATATTAACTCCTGGGTAAACTTTTATCAGAAAGAGATTAAAAACTAAAGAGAGTTCAGAAGAGGGCAAAAAATGGAACAAGGGACTGAAGGTATTGATTTATGAGGAAATATTAAAATAACTGTAAGTATAAAGCTTGGTTAAAAGATTAAGGAGAACTATAGTTGTGTAAACATGGAGACACGAAAGGATTTTTTTAAGGTTCTATAAGGAAGGGTAAATTAGAATAAGTAGAAAAAATTTAAAAGGGAGAATCAGGCTGACTATTTGGAAAAGTAACTGAGAGTGAAATATATTATTCTGTGAAATAGTGGAAACTCCATTGTTTGACATATCTTAAGCCAGATAGAAAAAGTAATTTACATGTTGTGTAAAGAACAATTCTGCTTTGAAGAAGAGGGACTAGATTAGTTGATTAAATCTTTCTTCTGGTATTTTTTTTTACATTCTGCCTATTTGGAGGATTGGTAGACATTACTCAACATGAAGGATGCGAAGGTAATATAATATTAATAATTGTCTAATTATATATGTAAAGAGACTTACAGGTGGAGCTTCTTAGATTTTTTCTGAAGAAATATTTCAACTAGAAATGAAAAGTATATGCATTAAAAATAAACCGGAAACTTCATTTGGAATACTTAATAGGAAAAGGGCTTTGTTATGTTCATTCAGCAACTTCCCTCTGGAATATGTATCCAGATTCATTGGATGTTTGATTTTATCCTTGCTTCTCCACTTGAGATCTCCCTGTACAATGTTGGTTCTTTCTCACAAATGACATTTTAGTAATCTGTCATCATGTTTTGTCTCTTTTTACAGATAGAGGTTTAATGATTCCTGACCAAATGCAAATATTTCATGTATGAGAACTTTAGTGATCTTTAGGTCAAATTTCTGAAACTGTGAAATGTGCTTTCTTCTTGCTACATTAATCCAATACATTGTATGAAATGGGAAAACTGATGTCTAAACTCTAAATGTCATAAAAATAATGGTAAGAAACATGAATAAGGGGGAGATTTTAAGGGTCTGATGGAACAATCACAGGGGCAGAAGTGATATAGGTGATATAGAAGTAGTATAGGTTATTCTGAGGGATAGGTTTTGGAGATGTCTCCATGCATCTTCCAAAAGATGGAGTTACCCATCATATATATAGAAGCCCAATGTCTGTGACTCTGTAATGCTGAAATGCTGGCTGTTCCCTCTGGGTGGTGCTGTTGCCTCCCTGGCTGTTCCCTCTGGGCAGCGCTGTTGCCTTAGTCACATCCTTCGCCTCACGCCATGGCTCTTGGCTGACATCTGCGCCGCTCAGCCGGGCCGCTGCAGGGCAGCAAGCGGTGCAAGTGGCTGTTTGGGCACCGCGGTCCCCATGCAGCACCACCTCATGGGGGTGAGGGGTAAGGACAGAGAGAGAGAGAGAGAGAGAGAGAGAGAGATCATGTGATGTAATATCTAATTAATGCAGTAGAAATCTGCCTTGAATTCTATGTTATAATTTTTATTAAAAAAGAATAATGAAATATGTTTAAAAACAAACACCTCTCAGAACTGGACATCTCACTATTATTGACCCTAGGGTCCCTAATGTGGGATCAAAGCCCCATTGTGCTAAGCACGGCACATATATAACAAAAGAAATGGTCCCTATCCCATATAGCTTGTAATTTAAATGTTCAATTGAACTTTTGCCACAAACCAGAGTAAAAGACATCACTTTATTGTGCCACCCCAGATGCGCCAGAAGACAGAGGATGTGACTCAGTCACAATCTTCCTCAGACTCACCATTGATATGGGGAGGAAAGAAGTTGTATCTAGCCAATGTAATTTGAGTTCCTCGCTGTATCACTGCAGCAGGCTGGCTGGTATGTTGGGAGGAATGATGCAATGGCTACTGTAGAAGTTGCTCTCTCTTTCATGTTTCTATCTGTAATGAATGTAGCTTGTGGAAGAGGTAATTTGAATGTCATGTGATCCTGCATTATTGTTCTTGGCCAGCTGCAATTTGATCATAAGTAAGTTTAATGCTAAGATTTCCTATACTCATTGGCCCATTTGATTAAACACATATAAGAAATATGTCAACATCTACAAAAACTGTGGTATAAAAATTATATTTCAGGCCTTGAGGAAGTTGGCATGATGTAATTTTTTATATTTGCAGCATATTTATATTTTAAATATCAGAAACAAGGTCTTTCGTAAGAATTAAGAATGGATGTAAATACTAAGAACTTGCCACCATATGATAGGTTTCATGTGGGTTGACACATGAATGGTGCATTTGTTCTGTATGTATTTGTAGCCAGACATGAACCCCATCTTGTTTTTCCCCCCCCCAGAGAGCAAGAGAAAGGCAGTCAGCCTTTGATGCCCTGGGAATGCAGGTGTGCTGCTTGTCCCTGACTCTAATAAACAGAAACCAGACAGTAAATGGGCTAGCTGATAACCGGAGGGGCCCCCCCTCCTGCTGCCCTGATGGCTAGCACCAGTAATTGACACGCCTACACTGTCCCAGGAGAGGAATCTTCGCCCATCACATACTAGAGTGCCCATTGTCTGCAGTTTCCCAGGTGTGAATTATGCTTTGCACCCTTCCGTGGGAAACTTGGCATTCAAAGCCATTTTTCCTAATTGGCCACTTGAGACCAGGAAGAAGCCTACGTGACCCAAGGAGTATAAAGAGGGGTTTAGTAGCCCACCCCATTTGAGCTCCAATCTATACCTGCTGGCAGGTATATGTTGTCTCCCGAGGTCTCTGGGACGCCCAGCCTCGCCCTACTTCTTCCTGAGGGATTGAGAGAAAGACGCTGGCCACGCCAAGTCTGGAACGCAGGGGTGAGAATTATACCTGCAATGTGTTTCTTATGTGTACACTTTAATTTAGTTACTCTATTATAAGTTTCTCTAATCAACCTGTTTCACTTCTATTGTAAACAAGAAAATAAGATTGTGCCCTCATTCACTTTATAAGTTTAAATATATATATTGAACCAAGTTTTCTTTCTTCTTTCTTTTCTTTCTCCTACAAATAAGCAAGTGTGGTTTGAGTTTCTGACTTGAACCCGTGCTGCTGTACCCGAACCGAACACAAACAAAAGAACTCCAGCTGGTCATAAGGGACAGATATAGGGAGAGCTTGAGCGTTGGATCGTGTCGCTTCCAGGGGACAGATCCATTGGGGCACCTCTCAGCCTCCCCAGGCTGCCCACTGCGACGGGACTTTGTGTCCTAGCAGTCAAAGTCTGAGGTGTAAAGCTCTCCCTGTTAAACTCTGGGGCGTCTGTCAGCCTGTTGGCTGCCCACTGCAAAGGATCCCGATCCTAGCAGTAAAGACACGGACGTTAAACTCTTTGGGGCACCCGTCAACCTCCTCCAGGTTGCCCACTGCTAAGGGACCCCACTCCTAGCAGTTAAAGTCTCGGGTGTATAGCTCACACACACCACTCACTGCCCTGACCACCGGCTGACAGTATTGCATGGAGAAGACTGTATGATCACTAGCAATTTGGACATTATAATAAATCCAATAATTGACTAAAGGTCAAATAGAAACTTTTCTAATTTACAAATGTTGAAAATGTGACACATGGTAATAATAATACTCACAATAGCAGGATGCACAGCAGGGTAAAGGGGACATATGAATAACTTCAAAAGAAACAATGTTTAATCCGATTAAAAATGTATGATGAGCATATTGAATAGATGATGTCAATTTGTAAAAAAAACAACCTCTCAATAATAAAAATTAACACCAAGAAATACATGTATGAAAATAGAATTACCAGATTTGTGATTTTTTTCATGTCAAATGTAGATGCTTAAATTTTACATTAAAGAAAGTTTTATATAAATTTAATTCAAAAAGGCCATTATAGGCAAGAGTGATATGCATACTAGATTGTGCTTATTTCTTAAATAGGTTAACCAGAGCCTATTTTACAAACAGTAACAAGATTTACTTCCCCTGCTAGATCAGTATGTTGAATTGGTAGCATACCATCAAGGACCCTTCAGTTTTCTTAAGGACTGGGAAGCTGTCTTCATACCTTCAACAACTGTCACCTTTTAATATCTTAGCCATCTGTCCTATGACTTTGCAAGAGGGCTTCTTGTTATTTTAAGCAGTGAATAATCACAAGTGATCTTTTTTTTCCCTATAAATAAAAGCTTTCAGCAGGAGGTACGACACTAAAAGTACTTGTGAGTTACTTGTGATCAAAGGCAAGAACTACAGTCTACAAATCAGATAACCATATCAGAAACTTATCTGACCCTGGAACTGAAATCAGTAAATGAAACTGCAGGGAAAAACCCACAGAGCAATTTTTATAAATTCTGTGTTATCAGCATAGAATTTATTATACAAATTCGGAAGCCTTCTTATCCTGCAGACCTTGTTTACTGTCAGCCGGTGGTCAGGGCAGTGAGTGGTATGTGTGTATTATACACCCGAGACTTCAACTGCTAGGACTGGGGTCCTTCAGCAGCGGGCAACCTGGAGGAGGTTGATGGGCGCCCCAAAGAGTTACAGGGAGAGCTTTACACCTCAGACTTTGACTGCTAGGATACACGATCCCTTCACAGCGAGCAGCCTGGGGAGGCTGAGAGATGCCCCAACGGATCTGTCCCCTGGAAGCGACACGATCCAACGCTCAAGCTCTCCCTATATCTGTCCCTTATGACCGGCTGGAGTTCTTTTTAAAATTGTGCTTGGTTCTGTTACAGCAACTGAAGGAGTCAGGTCACAGCTTAAACAGTTACTATTTTATTGTTACAGGGTAAACTTAGCTGTTAAATGCTATTACTGTGTTACAGATAACACAGCCACTACAAAGGACAGGACAGAAATTACACTAATAAGTCACTTACAGGTACCATGAAACCCTTTTGGTTCTCTGAGCTCTTATTAAATGCATGCAAAATAGACACCTAGCAGGTATATATTCTCACCCCTGCGTTCCAGACTTGGCGTGGCCAGCGTCTTTCTCTCAATCCCTCGGGAAGAAGTAGGGCGAGGCTGGGCGTCCCACAGACCTCGGGAGACAACCAATACCTGCCAGCAGGTGTAGATGATTGGAGCTCCAATGGGGTGGGCTACTAAACCCCTCTTTATACTCCTTGGGTCACGTAGGCTTCTTCCTGGTCTCAAGTGGCCAATTAGGAAAAATGGCTTTGAATGCCAAGTTTCCCACAAAGGGTGCAAAGCATAATTCACACCTGGGAAAATGCAGACAATGGGCACTTCTAGTATGTGATGGGCAAAGATTCCTCTCCTGGGACAGTGTAGGCGTGTCAATTACTGGTGCTAGCCATCAGGGCAGCAGGAGGTCCCCTGGTCGTCAGCTAGCCCATTTACTGTCTGGTTTCTGTTTATTAGAGTCAGGGACAAGCAGCACCCCTGCGTTCCCAGGGCATCAAAGGCTGACTGCCTTTCTCTTGCTCTCTGGGGGGGGGGGAAACAAGATGGGGTTCATGTCTGGCTACATTTACCCAATATAGGACCCAATCCAACACCCACCAAAGTCTCTGGAAAGACTCCCCTTAAATTCAGCAAGCACTAGATTATGTTCATAGTGTTCATTGGCAAAGTACATTTTGTCCCTTCTCCCATGGATGATCTACAGAGAGAATAAGAGGCTGCTTACCACTGCATGTTGCAACTCTTTAGTTTGGCTTTAGCCAAAATGGTAGAGCCTCTGTTTTGGTGCTGAACTCCCCACATTAATTTTCTGATGATGATCAGCAGTCCAGGATTTTTACAGAGTGCATCCAAGTGCATTTATAAAAAAAATGTCTAAAGTGCACAGAAATTCAAGTCTGCATATGACCTCCATTTGTAGCATTCCACTTGTAGGAATGTAACCCTTAGTACACTGTCTGCAATGTTGGAGTATATTATTCTTATTCTTATTCTAGCAAATTGATATGTTGGGGATCCAGCAAATGTCAATGTGCAGTGTGGGAAGCAGGAGAGGGAAGATACTATTACTTTAGCACCATTAATCCCAGGTCCACATAAAGGAAATTTTTAGGGTTAAGTATTTACACATTGAGGTGAGTGACAAGGAAGAACAGCTGCATAGGTGGCATCTCTCTTCACCTCGCACCCACCCCAGCTACATGGAGCTTTTGTGAGTAAGTAAATGCTAACAATACCATCATTAATTTGCCTAGCTTTTCCATTTCCCCTGTAGCATGAATCCATTTTTGAGGATACTGGTATAGCAATCAATGGGCAGGAGGAAAGAGAAGTTATTCTTGAGGGAGATTGACCGTGGATGGATGACACTGATCTCCATGGATCTTGGAGAATCCTCTGTTTTCTTGGAATCAAACTCTGCTTCTTTCAAGAGAGACAAAATGTAGAGAGCACACAGTGTGCAAAAGCAATCTCACATTTTCTGTTCCTTTCATTTGAGCCATTACTCTGTGAGATATATCACACCATTATATTTTTAATCACCCTTATGCAATATTTTTCAACTGAAACAATAAATAAGCTCATGCCAATGTATCTCCTGATTTCAATTATGTAGCCATACTGGATCTTGACCAGTCTCTGTTCCCCTCCTATAGGTCAAGTGTAGTAGATAATACAGCTGAGGAATACTTAAATGGAGAGACATTGAGACATTAGCCTAATTAAACTATGTTTTTGAGAGAAAAATAAGATTGATAGATTCACCTTCTCTCACGTTATTGGATTCTAAAAATCACTGTTGCACCCATGGGGGGGGGGAGGTTTGCCCCAAAAGTCTGTACAAAGGTGGCCATGTCAGGTGTCACATGAAAGCTTATGTTCTACTGATTCTGTATATGCTATTCATGTACTTGTATAATATCTGTATGTGGAGTTATAAATATGTACTCTGTGTTGATGCTGGAAAATTCTCTGTCTGAGACAGAGCAATGGGCAAAGAATGTTCAGCCAGTGGCTATGCTAATTAGCAAGGAGACAATGAATCTCTAGGTGCCAATACCTGAGGAATGTGACTGATACCTGCAAACTAGCCAGGGCATAATGGCTGCCAGCATGTGAAACAGAGAGAGGTCACTTGACTGTGTGACCTGCTCTGGCCAGGAGGATGCCAGGAGAGGTATATAAGTGCCATGTGGCACCCTCCATCTTGTCTTCAGTTCAGTTCCTGATCCCAGATGCAGCCTTACAGGGAACAATGAGCTGGAAAGAACTGTGGACCCATCCTGACATAGGATGTATACCAGAAACTTATAAGATAGCAGTTTATAATATCTCTGCTAAGAGCCTACACTGAGAACTTGTGATTCAATGCATGTAATGTATTCTCCTTAACAGCCTTACTCTCATGCTTTTCTTTCTTTTAGTAATAAACCTTTAGATTTTAGATTCTAAAGGATTGGCTCAGCATGATCTTGTAGGTAAGATCCAGAGTGTAAATTGACTGGGACCTATGGCTGGTTTCTTGGGACCGGAAGAACTCATTCAGGGTATGTGGGATTGGGTTCTGTAACCCCTCACCTGTGTGCAGGCCCGGGGCTGATTGGGGCATAGGAAGAGCTGGGCTGTCAGAGGGGTTTTGCTCATGAGTCTTCTGGCTGGCCAGATTGGCAGCTGAAGTGCTCGGTGTAACTGGTTGGTGGCCTGTTTGGGGAGGTCCCTGGTCTGGGGCAGTAAGGAGTCCCGAGTCTTGAGCAATTCGCCCTGAGCGTATGCCCTCAGCTGTGCCCAGACCCGGCCTGGTCCATCACACCTTCTAAAACCTTTTTAATATACATTGAAGTTGTAATTGAAAGGGAAGTAAATTATAAAAAAGTGTTACTTCTGTTCACTTCTAAATATTTAAACAACATTTTCATATAAGGAAAAATAAATTCAAGTTGAGAACACTCCCAATTTTCTATTGGCACATTTTATATCCTAAAAGCATAATAACTATAATAAAGCTTTTTCAGCACTATAGCGCTTGGATTTCCATGGAGATTTAATTGGTTTCTTCTTACTGATAGTCTCTTTAGGCAGTAACAGAGACTTCCAGATTAAGAATTTATCTTTGCCTACTTAATTAGAGCTAACCTATTTTTATCTACACCATCTTAGGGTTTTTATAGGAACTCAGAGGAAACCATATACAAATGTTTAGAAAATGCTTTAGAAGCTGCTTTTATAAACTTTCTAATGAGTTCATTTTCCTCAGACATTTGTATTAACAGTAAAAATACTGTTAATGGGGATCGACCAAGATAATAAATTGATTATAGTGGGATGCTATTTATCCCATTAGGTAATTCTGAATAAATTTTAATATGTGTGTATGAATTGTTGAGAAACAAATATATGTTGCTTATAATTAGGGATGAGTATCTGATAAGAACTTAAGCGCAAATCATACACTGAGAAATGGAAAGTGCTGATGTGGATCCCAACTGACTTCAGCTGGGGTCTGCACAAGCTCATGGTCTGTCCACTTAGATGTCAGTACACAATTGGGGTATAAAGAATAGAGAGACAAGCTGAGAGAAAATGAATCTCACAAGTATCAGAGGTTTAGTTTGGGCATTCATAAGTTGAGATGATTATCATAACCTATTTTAAAAAAAACCATGGACTGGAAATCTCCTAAAAAGAGGCACACCTGCAATGTTTCCAGAATTTCTTGATTCCATTTGGTTCTGTACTAAAACACAATATTTACATGGTATAATCAGTGCTTCCATTTCCACTTGGAGCCAAAAGCAGAAATGGGAGAGGTACATGAAAATGAGAATAAAAAAATAAGCTTTTTCCAAACCTCAGAAATGTTTAACTTCGTTCTTCTTTTTATTGTACCTAAAGGTTTCGTCTTTCTCTATGGCCATATTTTGCCATCAATTTTTCAGGTGAAGGTTCCATTTAAGTCATTAGATTCTTTCTAAAACCAGTGATAAAATACAGTGTACTTTAAAATGCCAACAGTGAAGCCAACTCCAATACCTAAATAGAAAGGTGAAGTAAATGATGGGGTAGATTTCATATAAAAATGATAATATGAATGAATAAGTGAAGTGAATGGTGGGAGATTAGTGGAAAGAAATGAGAAATGTAAGACAGAGCAACCTTCCTCTACTCCAAAGTAGGCTGCTCTCAGGGGAAAATCTAGCTTGTGGTACCAATATCGTTACAATACAATACTCAGTAATACTTCTGTTAGCCACTTCACATTGTGTGCATGATTTCATTTGTGTACATAAGCCTAATGGTTTTCTGTAGGTGCTTTTATGTATTAGAAAGATAAATAGACACTAATAAATAATAATAGATAACCAAATAGTGATCTGTCTGCTTTCTCTATCACAGTTAGCATACTCTGGAGAGCTAAGTTTTGATTTGGTAATGGGCTTGTTAGTAAACAATTAAAATGTTAATGATCAGGGTTTAATAAGGATTTTGCATCTATTAACAAAAGAGTGCATTCATTTTATGCAGCACTAGAGAAAAAAAGGAAGCTTTAGTTCATGAATGAAAGAGATTAGAGAAAAAAACAAAGATCTGGAAGAAATGATTTCTCCTGATAAAATGCTGTCCCTGTTTCTAACAGAGAATAATAATACAATGCGAAGTTGTAATGTAGTAGGGGTTCTAGAAGGTGAAGAGATGTAAAAGACCTTTATCTGTGAAAAAGAAGAGGGTCTAAACCAATTATGAAAGTAGCAGTGATGAATAATTCTGAACTCTATCTTTATAATGTGATATAATATATTGCACATGCTGGGCTAACCTCAGGAAGGCCAGTTGGCTAATACTGTACAATGTGGAACTGTTGGAATGATGAAGAGCAGCACAATTTAAAAACTGTCTTATAAATCTGAGTTGAGTTTCAGGGATGAAAAAAACTTTTTTATCTTGATTACAGCACCATTCTTACATGTCAGCAGGCATTTATGGGTATTAAAATATAGATAAAATATATAGAAAATATGAACTCAAAGTACTCATTCCTTTATCTTTCCAGATGGAGGCCACTAAGGCCAAAAATACCTCTTTCTTTCTCCAATGGATATTACAGTAGCTCTGATGGTTTTACTTAATAAGTGGAATTCTACACTTAATGCACTTTTATATGTCCTTATATTATTTAGATATGTTCATTTTGTTTCATCAGTGTTAGCTGTTACCACCATATGCATTAAATAAGATGTAACTCATGTTGTCTTGTCACTTATCATTCTATTTATTTATGACTGATTAGTTTTGTCAAACTGAGATATTCTTGTATGAATGCACATACACACTCAAGAAAATTTGAAGTTAACAAGACTCATACTGTGATTGAGACAAAACAAAACATGTTGCACTAAATGGCATTTTCCTGTTTTAAGAGAACTAAATGATCAGTTAGCATCTATTTACTGAAAAGCTTAATTTTCAATGACAATAATTATAATTCGTATTTGGGTATTTCCAATGTGCATTACTTTACATTTATCAACATTAAATTTCATTTGCCATTTTGTTGCCCAATCACTTACTTCAGTGACATCTTTTTGAAGCTCTCCACAGTCTGCTTTGGTCTTAAATATCTTGAGCAGTATGGTATCATCTGCAAATTTTGCCACATCACCATTTACCCCTTTCTCTAGATCATTTATAAATAAGTTGAATAGGATGGGTCCCAGGATAGGCCCTTGGTGGACCCCACCAGTTACCTCTCTCCATTTAGAAAACTTACCATTTATTCCTACCCTTTGTTTGCTGTCCTTTAATCAGTTATCAATCCATGAAAGGACCTTCCCTTTTATCCCATGATAATTTACTTTATTTAAGAACCTTTGGTGAAGGACCTTGTCAAAGGCTTTCTGGAAATCTAAGTATAGTATATCCACTGGATCCCCCTTGTCCACATGTTTGTTGACCCTCTCATATAACTCTAGCCGATTAGTAAGGCATTATTTCCCTTTACAAAAACCATGTTGACTTTCCCCCAACAAATTATGTTCGTCTATGTGTCTGACAATTTTATTCTTTACGATACTTTCAACTAATTTGCCCGGTACTGACATTATACTTACCGGTCTGTAATTGCCAGGATAACTTCTAGAGCCCTTTTTAAATATTGGCTTCATGTTAGCTATCTTCTAGTCATTAGGTACAGAAGCTGATTTAAAGGATATGTTACAAACCACAATTAATAGTTCTGCAATTTCTCATTTGAGTTCTTTCAGAACTCTTGGGTGAATGCCATCTGGTCCCAGTGACTTGTTATTGTTAAGTTTATCAATTTGTTCCAAAACCTCCTCTAATGGCACCTCAATCTTGGACAATTCCTCAGATTTGTCACCTAAAAAGAATGGCTCTGGTTGTGGAATCTCCCCAATAACCTCAGCCGTGAAGACTGAAGCAAAGAATTCATTTAGCTTCTCCACAATTACTTTATCAACTTTGAATGCTCCTTTAGCATCTCCATCATCCAAAGGCCCCAGCGGTTGTTGAGCAGGCTTTCTGCTTCTGATGTACTTAAAAAACATTTTACTATTACTTTTTGAGTTTTTGGCTAGCTGTTCTTCAAACTCCTTTTTGGCTTTTCTTATTGTATTTTTACACTTAATTTGACAAAGTTATTCTCCTTTCTATTTTCCTCACTAGGACTTGACTTCCACTTTTTAAAATATATCTTTTTATCTGTCACTGCTTCTTTTACATAGTTGGTAAGCCACGGTGGCACTTTTTTGGTTCTCTTACTGTATTTTTTAATTTGAGGTGTACATTTAAGTTGGGCCTCCATTATGGTGTCCTTGAAAAGTTTCCATGCAGCTTGCAAATATTTTACTTTTATCACTTTACCTTTTAATTTCTGTTTAACTATCTTCCTCATTTTTGTGTAGTTTCCCTTTCTGAAATTAAATGCTAAAGAGTTGGGCTGCTGAGGTGTTTTTCCCAGCACAGGGATGTTACATTTTGTTACATTATTGTCACTATTTCCAAGTGTTCCAGTTATCTTTACCTCTTGAATCAGATCCTGCGCTCCATTTTGGACTAAATCGGGAATAGCCCCTCCCCTTGTGGGTTCCAGAACCAGCTGCTCCAAGAAGCAGTCATTTAAGGTTCCTAACTGTCAAGGTAATCAAACACTGGAATAAATTGCCCAGGGAGGTTGTAGAATCCCCATCTCTGGAGATATTTAAGAGTAGGTAAGATAAATGTCTATCAGGGATGGTCTAGACAGTATTTGGTCCTGCCATGAGGGCAGGGGACTGGACTTGATCACCTCTCAAGGTCCCTTCCAGTCCTAGTATTCTATGATTCTATAAGGTATCAAGAAATTTTATATCTGTATCCTGTCGTGAGGTGACGTGTACCCAGTCAATATGGGGATAGTTGAAATCCCCCACTATTACTGAATTTTTTATTTTGATAGCATCTTTAATCTCTCTTAGCATTTCATAGTCACTATCATGGTTCTGATCAGGTGGTCGATAATATATCCGTACTGCTATATTCTTATTATTGGAGCATGTAATTACTATCCATAGATATTCTGTGGAACATTTAGGCCCATTTAAGAACTTTTATATGTATATACTTACTTAAGTAGTGTGTTCGTCATTAACAATAGAGCTTGGCCAACCACATGTTTCACATTGATTAGTCTATGTTAATTATCTGCTTAATATTTATATTGCTTATAAATAAATCCTATGTGATTTGTTGGAGGAGACTCCAGAGGAGTCCAGCTATCTTACCTTTATCCTCCCGAATTCTCCAACTCTGAAGAAGCAGTAGTCTGTAGAGTTCCTATGAACAACTATCACTGGGGGAATGGGAGAGCATGGCACAGTGGCAGAACACCAGCCTTCAACAGGCATGTGCTTCCTTTCATGCAAATAAACAGATAATATATTGAGTCCAGAGTAAGCTTTGTATGCTTTATGACACTCTTAAGGGAATTCAATGATCCCCTCAGATATGACTCCTTGTCAAGATTGAGCCTAGTTTCCTTCACACATTGCTCAGTTCATTTCACTATAACTATCCAGCAACACCTCAGGGAAATACATTCCTTGCCGCATAGGGTGTCTGGGCAAACAAACAGTCTATGGCAGAAGCCAATACCATGGTGTTGAAAAATCAGAGTACAGTCGAGCTTTTGGGTTCACGGCAAAACTGCTCTTCCTTGCATTGAAAATGCCGAAGATTCTTGTAAACTGATATCTACACCGGCTCATTTATCACTTTGGATCATGCCAGTAATGGATGCCTACATTGACACTCTGGCTCAAGAGGGCTCATGGACTAGACTACTTCACCATGGTTCCTGAACGCAGAAACAGGAGTGTCCACATTGAACTCTCAGCTAACTCTATAGGGATGTCCACAGACTGGATCCAAAGTGATTCTAGATCTGGAGTTGGTAGTCACTGTCTTGGAAGTAAAGGATGGGATGACTGGGAACCTCTGGATCTTGAACAAGAACAGCTAAGTTTTTTATACTGATGCTCAGGACGGATCTGAAGACCACCATTCCATGAGGAACTTTCCTCATGCGAGGACACTCTCCACTTTTCCTACTGTCTCCTCCAATCTACCTACCGCTCCCCTCTTCAAGGGAATCTCATAATCATTACATTAATCATGCTTGCTATCACTGGACTTGACAATCAGGTCTGGATGGGCCATCTGAGGTTATCTTGCTGCAGTTAACCCCGACAAAAAAAGTCTGTATGGGTTTTGAACAATAGCCTTCCATATGTGGGTAGGTATCACTTAACCATCACAGAATACTCACTTCCACAGTCAAACTTCACAAATTCATACAAGTAATGTCACTGAATTGTAAATGAAGGGTAATGATAATATAAGGTATTGAAAGCTCTTCAGTCTAATAGACAAAGGCAGTACAGGAACCAATGGTGGAAGTTGAACTTCCATAAATTTAGGCTACAAATAAGGTGCAAATACACATCAGTACTGATAATTAGCCATTAGAACAACTGCCTCAGTTTTGTGATGGATTTTTCTATCACTGAAAATTTTTAAATAAAGTTGGACTTTTTTATATGGTATGTTGTAGTTCGAACAAGAACTACAAGAAAGTCCTGTAGCCTGCATTATGCAGGAGGTCAGAGTGGATTATTACAATTGCCCCTTCTGTCTTTATAATCTATTAATAACCTTTTGCACTGAATTATGCAAAGTTATCTAACATGATGCTACACTATTTTTAACATCTGAGTGCAGATGATACTAACAGCATGGGCTCAAGAGTGCCACAAAGGAAACTAGAGAGGTTAGAAATAAGGGCAGAATATCACAACACTGCACAGATATTCAGTAGGTAGAAAACACCTGGATAGTAGCATTGCCAGATGAGCTTGCTACGGGATATGGCAACAACAAATAGCTAATTTTATCTTGGACCAAATATTCATATGCTTTCATCATGGGGGAAGGTGGTGGCAGTGGCTTTATACTGTTCTAGAGAGACTGCACCTGGATACTTACATGAATACTTGGCACCTCAGTATCCCAATGATCTAGATAGTGTGAAGGGATTGAGGACAAAATCCAAAACTCTGAACTGTGATGTACCTTTAAAAATGGGACACCTAGTGGTTACAAGTGATTGAATATAAAGCATAAATTTTCTTTTGGTATGCCTGCCCCAACAACATTTTAAATTTCTACCTTTGAACTCCAGGCTTGAGCTGATATGTGTTGACTTTACATATTAATACAGTAGCTTTGCAAGTGTGGAACTAAATTTTCCTAAAAAATGCTTTCTTGATGGGTTTCACTTAATTAGAAATCAAGTCAAGATTGAAAACTCATACTGATCTATAACTTATTGTATAAGTTTCTATAAGAAATTCTTGTTTGTTTTAGTTTGCAAAGCATTTATATTGCTGGGAACTCTATATTTTTATTAGCATAATTGAAGAAAGTGAAGTTTGAAATGTTAATATTAACTCATCATTTGAATGTAAGTGCTTGATTTTTTCTACCTTACTGTTTTATAAACCATAGGTTTTTCATGAAATAGATTTAGAAAGATATGGAATATGTATGGTGTTCTGTATAAATTAGAGTATTTTATATATCTGACACTTTCCACTTATGTTCCTTTCAGAGAGGACACTTAATGGGCCAGTTTGATTTCTGCTACTTTAAAAAATAATATTGGAATGATATTTCTTGATCCAGTATATAAAATAAGAAGCAGAATTTTGTCACTTTTGATAGTTTCATCCCCAATTTGTAATTCACCTCTAATATGAATAACTCAAACCCTAACCCTTGTCCATCACCTTCAATATTAAGCCATTTTCTGAAAGCATTCATAGCTCCAACTTAGTAAATATCCTTTTATGTAAGCAACAGTATAAAAAGGCACTGCTTCTTCAATGGGATATCATTATATGTCGCCAAATGATTACACGTCTAGTAAGACTTTCAAAAGTATTTTCTACTCAGAGGATGTGCTTATATCTGTCTGAAGCAATATCTAATTTCAGAGCTACTGTTTTTCAATATTATATTTTCAAAATTCAAAAATATAATTCATATACTTTAGATACAAATGCCCTCACTTGTTTCAGATGACATGATAGCAATGTTTAAAAAATAGCAAAAAGCTTCAAGCAAATGCAAAGTATCTAGATGATCATTATTACCATGCCTTAAGGGTTTAAGAGACGCTTTACTATTTATGTGTTGTGATCTTATGCTCTTTCAAAGGCTATTTATTTAGACTGGCTATGCAGAATAACGTGAACAATTGTGACTAGCCATTACATCCTATTATTTTTAACTTTCTATTCTAATTAGCAAGTTTCAATCACAACTCATTATTGTTGTGCTAACACTATAATCACATTACAGTTTTTCATACTGTATTACTCAAAGCAAATATTTAAATAACAAAATATGATAAAAAACCCACTAGAAAAGATTAAATCCTTCTTCCATGGCATTGGTTATGGGAACACTTTCTGAAGAACGTTGTTTCCATTCTGTCTCACTGACCACACTGTGTGTAAATTAATGAGAAGGGATGTATTTTATGCTTTGTATTTATTTTGTAAATATAACTTCCAACATTTACCAGTGAGCATACTTTATTGCCTAATCAGATTCCTTCCAAATTATTGTTTCAGGATATTGTCAGATCACATGCCTCTTTCTGAAATAAGGCTGGAGTGTGAGAAGATGTATGCTATTATTGTATGAGTCAATTATACCCATACAGAGAAAATTCCATTGCACTTGTAAGGGCCAAGACATGCAAGAGGCTCCGTCTACACTAGAGGGTTTTGCCGGCAGAGAGTATACTAATGAAGCTCTCATTAGCATTTGTCATGCTGTCATTTGCATATTCTCTGCCCGAGGCTTTTTGTGCAAAAGGTTTTTGCACAAAACCCAGCAGTGTAGACAGATCCATTTTGTGCAAAAAACCCCCTTTTGTGCAAAATCCTTATGCCTCAAAAAAGGAGGTGTATAGATCTTGCTCAAAAGGGAGTTTTTGCACAACACAGATCCATCTACACTGCTTGTTTTTGTGCAAAAACTTCTTGTGCGAAAAAACCTTAGGCAGAGAATATGCTAATGACAGCATGACAAATGCTAATGAGCGCTTCATTAGCATACTTTCTGCCAGCAAAACCCTCTAGTGTAGACCTAGCCTCACATCACATCAGCTGTAGAGGTCAAAGTATGTTGTTGTCAGGGAGATACACAGATAGTGTGAAGGCAATTAATCAATTCACCTCAGAAAATTAGGGGAACTGCCATGGTCTGTAGCTACTCTAGGATAGTTAGAACTGATTAATAATTAATTATTAAGGTACTTATTAGCAAATATTTTTCAGGAAATAAATAATTCCTGTGCACCACATGGCTGAAAGAAATAGAAAGTAAAACACGATTTTTCCTTCCTTCTTACCCCAGTTTGCACAATTCCATGTTTTTACAGAGCAAATAGTTAACCTGGCCCTTGATATGCAAAAAAGAATTCAGTATGCATATAACTGTCTCTTTGTAGGCTAATTTTGGATTCACATGAAAAGAAGATAAGGGTGCGATTAAAGATCATTTTTGCTTGGTAGAAAAAGGAAACATTTGGTGTATAAGATAGAAAATTGTTTGTATAATATAGTGGACTGAGAGATATAATTAATTATAGGTTTCTTATCCTCTACCAGAACTATTTCAATCCTGGTCATGAGGGAGCAAGGAAGACAACACACTAGAGAATTCGCACATCTCCTAGCTGCTCTTTGAATCCTAATAAGCAACTCAGCTTTTAGAAAAAGGCCACTAATTCACTGATTAATATTCTTCTATTATTTTTTCCTTTAATCAGTTTCTTTGTTTTGCACCATTAGTGGTTTATATCATATTTGGAAACAGGCCAAAAAGCAAAACCTTTAAATCCAAGTCACTTCCATGCCCGCTTTCTCTCATTCAATTTTAAGAGTGGGGGATAGTTCAAATTTCAGTTCCTCAGACCTTTCTCCATCTAAGGTTGTATCTAACATGAAAAATAGCCAGTTATCACAAACCTGTTAGAATGCTATGGATACTGTGCTCTCTTCTGTCATTTCAGATTCAGATGTCCATCCTGAAGCGTCTCTATCCACCTTATTGAGTTGGGGTCTGTGTGTGTGTGTGTGTGTGTGTGTGTGTGTGTCTCTCTCAATCTATCTATTTATCTATCTATCTATGTCTGTCTAAGATGTCTGTTTCTGATTTAATTTGTTCAAGAGCTCCTCTTAAATGGTAACAGCTAGGACCACCAAATTTGATATGCAGTTTCTTCTTATCCTAACTTAAAGCAAGATCATGGTTTGGTTGTATCAGGAAAACAGTATGTGCCTGGAATTCAATTATTTTTGATAACATGGAAAGAGAGGAGACTGATTGGATGGACAGGATACTGCAGAGTGACCACTGGGGGCAGCGAGCATGGGGGACAGCAATTGCAGAGTGACCACTTGCGGCACCTGCACCAGGAAGGGAGTGGGAAGCTGGGGGGTGGAACTTGCCATCTTGCCAGCCACCAGCCCAGGTAAATGGCCCTGCAGCCCCAAACCCTTCCCCCCGACTCTCGCCCCCCTCGCAGAGCACCCCCAGAGCTGGGCAGTGTAGTCCTATCCCATCCACCATGACCCACAGGTGGCCCTCCTAATGTGACCATGCTATCAGGACTGTGTAGCCACTCCTCCTCCATCCCCGGGCTGGTTTTAGGAGCATGTCTAAGGCTGGCCTGAATGGTTCCCCCTCTGTGACTGGGCTGGGGAGTGCTAGCATGAGGCCTCTGTGGTCCCCACACCTCCAGCCCTGGATCAGACCTAGGCAATGTTAGATAAGTCTTCCAGTGAATTAATAAATATTTTATTAAGTTTAAAACAAATAAACAAATAATCAAGCCCATAAGAAAATAATGAACTTCTAAGAAAAAGCATATAGGCAAGCAAGCAACCATCTCATTATATCAGATAAAGGTATCTCATTATACCTTTTATGCATGTCAATTCATTGTCAGACCCCTTCTATGGTTAATTCATTTACCCAACATCAGAACTTCCCCTTAAATTCTATTTTCAGCTACCCAAACACTTGGAGTTTTTGGTTGGGTCATTTGTGCAAAGTTTATCTGTTCGAAGTTCAAAGTTCATAGGTCACCAGTCTAATGCTAACTTGCAAACCTAGGGAATGTCTACACTTGCCCCCTAGTTCGGACTAGGGAGGCTAATGAAGCATACCGAAGTTGCTAATGAAGCTCAGGATTTAAATATCATGCGCTTGATTAGCATATTCACGTCCGGTTGCCATTTTAAAATGCCGGTCGCCCGATTTAACTTGCCGCATGTAGACGCGGGAGTCCGATCCAAAACCCTTCCCTCGAATTAACTGTTACTCCTCGTGCAATGGAGTTAATACCACTAATGTCTTATAGGATGTAGGCCTGTCAGTTCCTTATGTTACTGATGAATATAATGCAAAGCAGAATACTATGCAAAGCAGTGAATAAAATCAAGACCCACTGGGATACAGTATTCAGATCCGTGTGCTGCCCCTTAAATCCATATCCAACCATAATTTATCCACTTGATCTGTTTCATTGCAAAGTGATTGTGTCAAAGTAGAAGTAGGACCCAGTTTATCTAAATAATATAATATCTCTTATTTTTATTGACAGTCAAAATACATATACAACCACCACAGGTCCAGTAGGTAACTGCACTGTAATTGAAAACAGGGTTCTACTGCTGGTTCTTCCAATGATCTTCTGTGTATGTGATGATTCAATAGCCTAAATTCTAAAGTTCTGAGGGTACGTCTACACTAGCCCCCTAGTTTGAACTAGGGAGGCTAATGAGGGTGACCGAAGTTGCTAATGAACCGCAGGATAACCTCATTCCACGAGGAGTAACAGTTAATTCAAACTAAGGGGTTTATCTCGGAATCCCGCTTCTCTGCCGCATATAGACGCGGGCAGTGTAGTGGTCAATTGCGGAAGAACTTTGTACGTGCTAGTTTAGGGGTGGTGAGGCCTGCATTCTTTCCCCCCCCCCACTTCCCTTTTCCCTACTGATGAGCCAGAAGCAAGTCTTTGGGAACATATGCCATTGTAGCAAGAATGAATTGTAGGTAAAGGGCAAGAACGCATAAACAATTCTGTTTACCCTAACGTACTGATCACGTAAACAGGGCCAAAGAACAAGTAGAACTAGATCAGAACCAGATTGATAACTAAAAGCTAAGCCTTACATCAGCACGTAATGAGTAACCCCTGGAAATTTCCAAACTGCAAAACAAGGCAGGAAAACTGTATTTAAGGCTGCCTCAGAGCCTAGCAAATTGAACCTCACTGATGGGCTTTGGGTACCAGCGCCTCGGAAGCTGAGACAACCTCCCACTTTGTCCGCAGCCTACCCAGGGTTCCAGGCTTGCAGGAAGGGACGTAAGATATGCCGCTTCTTTGTTATGGTGTTCTTCCAGTTACGGGGCACAGCTGTTAGCTGTCAGGAAATAAACTACTTGTGTTTGACAGATACTTGTGTGGTGTATTTTGTACTTTGAGAACCCAGTGTTGGACCTGAGACTTACTCTTGCCGACTACAGGCAGTTACTTCGGGCTAGTCAGTTTCCAAAATGGCGACCGGCCAGGATTATGCTAATCAAGCGCGGGATATTTAAATCCCGCGCTTCATTAGGAACTTCGGTCGCCCTCATTAGCCTCCTTAGTTCTAACGAGGCTAGTGTAGATGTACCCTGAGAGATATACCAACTCCTGACACTGGAGAAAACAATGAAATCCTAGGAATGGTTTTAGAAGCTGGAAATTTCCTCTGTTATAAAGTATCTGTCAGGCAACTGAAAGGCAAGATAACAAAAATGTACAAAAAATACAAAAAATGTATAGGTCAGTCTATGTTCTTTGCAGAATTTCAAGAATTCTAGAGCTGTTGTTCGACCGTTATAGAAAGAGAAGTCACTAAGGGTACGTCTACACTGCATGCTTATTTCGAAATAAGCTATTCTGGAATAGTTATTCCAAAATAGCTTATTTTGAAATAGCACATCTGCACTGAAGGGAAGCCTCAAAATTAGTCTGAGGCAGGCTTCCCTAATGTAGACGTTTTATCTCGATTTAAAGCCCCAGAAGACACTGGGAAGGAATAACTCAGAATGGCCCTGGTGAGGAGCTATTTCAAAATAGCAGCAGTGGAGTGTCTACACACACCTTATTTCGAAATAGCTATTTCGGAATAGGCATTATTCCTCACAGAATGAGGTTTACAGATTTTGAAATAAGCCATCCGTTATTTCAAAATTATTTTGAAATAACGGAATGGCTGTGTGGATGCTCGCATTGTTATTTCGAAAAAACGGTGCAGTGTAGACATGCCCTAAGAAAGCTTGTGCTCACGGTGTGACACAAGCCAGTTATACTGTACATCAGCAAACTCAAAAGTTTTACTGTTGTCACTAAACACCAATTTTACATCATCTCTAAGAAGGTGTAGCATGTACTTCCTTCTTCTGCTGCCTTGTAACCCAGAGGACTCCCTGCTGCCACAAGCCCCACCATATGGGAAAACTATTCCTGAAAAATTCTTAATGCAATTTTAGTCAACCCCTATTCCTTGTTCCATCCATATTCTGTGCATCTGTACAGGGTACAAACACCAACTGGACCTTTATAATAGGAAAAAATGCTCATAGTCTCATTTGTCTCTCTTAACCCACTATGCCCCCTTTTTTATCCTATGGGTGCAGAAGTGTTAGCAAGCATATTCATCAGGAATTTTCTCTGAAGGTATGTCTGCACAACAATTAACCCTTCAGCTGGCTTGTGCCCATTGATTTAGACTTGATGGGCTCAGGCTCAGGGGAGCCTAAATCCTGAAGTTTGGGAGCCTCTCCCCTTTGAAAGTTCCCAAAGTAACATTTATGCCACAATAAAACAGCCTCTTAGCTCAAGCCTCAAAAGCCCTACTCAAGCTGCTATTGTCCACCCCTAAATGTCTAACTACAGTGTTGACATATCCTTAGAATATGTGTGAACTATGGATGCTAAATAATCTGTTCCGCCTTATATTTAGCTGTGACACTCTATGTACCTTTCCCCAATATGAAGAAGAGCCCTGTGTACCTTGAAAATTTGTCTCTTTCACCAACAGAAGGTATTACCTCACCTGCCTTAGAACTTGAAAAAAGAGCACAGTCAAACCATGCAGGAACCATAGTTTGGATTGAAAACTAGGAAATAAACAAATCCACATAATTTCCCTTTGAGATCCAAATTTGATAAAGTAAATCTCATATAACACAAGTGAGTTATACTAACTGCCTAACTGGAGAATGAACACATTCCTGTTTAGTTCTCTAGGGGTATGTCTACTGAGCAAAGTTATTTCGAAATAACTTTACTAGTGTCTACACAGCCAAACTGCTATTTTGAAATTAATTCAAAATAGTGGAGTGCTTATTTCAAATTTGGTAAACCTCATTCCATGAGGAATAATGCCAAATTCAAAATAGCTATTTCGAAATAAGTGCTGTGTAGACACTTATATCGAAATAGGGGCCTCCAGCCTTCCCAGGGTGCCCTGGTGGCCACTCCAGCCTCAAGCAAGAACACGCCTCTCCCTCTCCCCTCCCTGGAGCCCTTAAAGGGGTTGACTCTGGCCACAGTGCCTGTGCCAGCTCCAAGCCTGCCAGCCCAGAGCCAGCAGTCACTGCCCCGACCCAGTGGCCCCAAAACATGAGCCAGGAAGCCACTGGCAGCCAGCCCTCCACCACTCCCCAGGAGCAGTCTGCCAGCTCCCAGGAGCCTGACAGGGCCCGGAGAAGGTGGGCGCCTTCCCGGTCCCGGGTGGAGATCATGGACCTTATTCAGGTTTGGGGAGGATGCCCCCAACGTCCATGATCTCCACACTAGACAGAGGAATGCGGCCATCTATGGCAGGATAGCTGCCAGCCTGGTCACCAAAGGTCACATGTGAACGCAGGAGCAGGTTTTCATGAAAATCAAGTTGGTCCAGCGAGACCCCCAACCCTGAGCCCTGAGCTTCCCCTTCCCCTTCTTCCCCTTGCTTCCCCCTTCTAGCTCCCTCCTCCCAGGTTTCCCCCTCCCCTCTTCCACCCTCTCTTCTCCCCTCTCCCACCTCCTTTCCCCAGTCTCATCAGAGTTTCATCCGCCCCCCCCCCCAGTTTTGTTAAATAAAGAGAGTTTGTGTTCATGAAAATACATGTATTTTATTTGACATCAGAAAAGGGGATTAGGGAGGGGTACGTGGAAGGACGTGAGGGAGAAATGAGGCACAGGCCCCCAGTGGGGCAGACCAGGGAGGCTTTCAGTGCTCCTCAGGGTGCAAGCTCTCCTGCAGGGCCTCCTGGATACTGATAGCCCCCCGATGGACCTCCCGGATGGCAGCCTGCAGAAAATGCAGCCAGGCTCGCAGCAACACATCCACGAGAAGCACCAGAGTGCCCAGGGGCAACTCTGGCTCCATGTTGCAGAGTGCTGTGGTGTCCTGAGTGAGACCAACCAGAGCACGCAGAGACAAAATGCTTTGCTGTCCCTCATCGAGGTAGGCAAGCAAGCAGGGAAAGCTGAGAACCGGCTGTTAGGGGGAGGGAAGGTCCCTTTAAGCATAGGCCTCAGATAGCCTCAGGCAGCAGCCATACCAAGTAACTCGTGACCTGATGTCCTGATGGACCTGGTTCTGGCCGGCCTTAAATGTGATTCAGCATCCACTCAGTGTGGACATGCTATTTCGATATAGCAAAATGCTATTTCGAAATGCATTTTGTGTGTAGATGCGTTATTTCGAAATAAGCTATTTCAAATTAACTATTTTGAAATAAGATATTTCGAAATAACGCTGTTGTGTAGACATACCCTAGGGTATTGATGTGCAAAAGAAAAAAAATTAAAGCACATGTTGTAAAACCACCAACAGTTCCTACATCTTTTCTAATATCTGAAAGCTTCCAGTTTCCTAAGTATGACTAGAGAAACAGATAAAGGTGGGACGTTTGGTAACTTCAATGAGAATATTACCTAAGGAATCAATCAGAACATCAGGATTAGTCCTTCTATTGGTTAGGAAGTAAATATCTGCTTTGAGGTTGGTAGGGATGTATGTTTAATGGAGAAATACAGTTTATTTTATGAACTAATAGTCTAGGGATGGGAAAACTACTGATACCATAAAACAATTTAGAAATTCACCTAATTCCAACAGCTTTGGTTGCAGACATATTTGGATCCCATGAGCATGATCAGAGGAAAGGGTAGAGTCAGTACAAAATTATTGGATCATTTTGATTTCAAAAACACTTTACCAGACTCATAGTGAGACAGATTCATTTGTGGCTTAGGGAATGAATATAGCCAAAAATACTTGCTGTCAGAAGCTGAGCTCCTATTTAACAAAGCAATAGAGATTGTAGCTATAATGGATGCTGCCTCTAGAGAGGGTTTGGAACTGCAGGGGAGCTATTCCAGAGAACAGCGCTGTGTGTGTTTCTTACAAAAATGTAAAATATCCTTGTGGTGCTGAGAGACGTTATAGATGCTAAAGAGACGGACATAATCCTCATCAATGTAGTTCAACTGAAGTGTTGCAGTTGTTAAAAATAAATAAAAGAAAAAAAAACAGTTCTAGCAACAGCAGCAGAGGGAAAAGGGGGAAAATGAAAAGAAAAACAAATAATTTATATTAAGCTACAAGACAGTGACTTTGAGAAGAATACACAGTGCTAGCAACTTGTGTACACAGTAAAGCAGCAGAATGGGGTACCATTTAGGTTTCTAACCAGCAACATTTACAATCATAAGGAGAGCTAGTTGTGAGTAAGTTTTCAAAGGGGGTATTTGTGAGTATAAATGGGAAATGTAGTCCTGAACATTTGAGCTAGAAATTCCACCCTGCAATTCACTCCCCAGAGGGCTAGTTGCCCTGCAGTAATTCTTTAGACCATATTACACACAGAAGATATATAAGCAGCCATTTGACAGCTTTTTGCTACCTGACCCTACAGTAGCAGCATGCTTCCATTATGCACTAGGATCAACTTCAAGCTTTGAGATTATGAGGGGAAAGAGGTGAGAGTCATGGGTCCTCCTCTCAATGGAATCCATATCAACTTTATCCCCACAACAGGATTTATAGGACATAGATAAGCAGAGTCCATTTGTCATAAGTGGAAGCCTGGCATAGGTGCAACTGAGAGGTATAAATGAAACTGAATCCCAGGGAAGAGTAAGCAGATGATCTGGAGAGACACATATGGTGGATATCGTGGATACAATCACTGTCCAGAGGAGCCTGACAACAGGTGTGCATCAAAGGTGGATCCAGGCATCTGGAACCCTGAATATGCTTGGAGATGCTCTATTTCATGCTTCCACTCCTCCACCCAATTCCAAAGTCCATTGAGCTACACTGGACAAAACATTCTCACTGCAGAATGGGAAGGCTCAAAAGGAGCAGCTTTTGAAGAATATCTGGGTGAATTAATTTAAGTCATTCATTTTAATTATGATTTAAATCAGTAACCACAAAACCTATAATTAAATCATTGGTTTTAATTGTGTGTTGCATTTTTACTTTTTAATTATTTTCCTAAATATAAGTTGATTCTTATTGGTTGGTAACCATTAGAACTTGTTGAAGTGGAATTAAATATTGCCTTTATACTACATTTAGTGCTTTTTATTTACTGATCAGGATGATAAATATTTTATAAATATAATGTATGGTTTATATCACTTAAACTTACATTTATTCATATATTTTAATTTTACATTTTGCACTATGGTTGAAAGCCGTGAATGATATATTCCTTATTTACTAGATGATAAATTTGACCCTTGTGTTTTATGTTAAGCTCTATCTGGATAAAAAGACATATTGAATTAAAAATAAAACTTAAGTGTGCTAGATATAAAGGAAAAAAAGTTTACCGAAGCATGTTTTTTTTTCATTTAAAACTGATTTATTAAACAAAGGAAATATTATCTCTAGTTAGTGAATTGAAATAATTATTTCCAATCAACATGTACTTGAGTATTTTAGATTTACTGACTTTCCTGTTTTTTCAACTCCGGTCTGTTTCTTTGCTTTTTAATTAACTAGTCATTGAGCTGAACTGATTGAATACACTGACATAGAAATAAATAAATAAAAAACTTCTCTGCACCTGCAGAAGAGGCTACTAATATCAAAAGCTGTATTAACACTTCAACAAAATCTAGTGCCAAATGACTTGCACCATTTCAGTGATTTGTCTTTCTTTAAAACTTGGTTATAAACAAACTATTTTATATTACTTTTTTATTTAATTTCAGTGATTTTAATAGATCCTGATAACTTTAGACCTTAACATAGATCAATTTCAAATTTAATTTTTAAATAGCTTTTTTAAAAGCTTCCATATTTAACATATATTAATCACATTTTAATTTGTTAAAAATATAATATTTTATTAAAAAAACACATTGATTTTATCCACCCTCCAGTAACTTTTATCTGTCACATGAAAACAATCTTTTAACAACCAAAACTCATTTTAAAATTGTTTTCATTTTGGATTTGTTTTGATATGTAATGCTGCTCTTGAATGTAATAATATACTTTGTATTAGTCCCTGCAAACAAACCTAAACTGAGTCTTGGCATTGGAAAGTTAAAGTAGGGTGGGGATTAGGATAACCTGCCAGCCCTTGGTTCTAGGATTGAGCTTGAGATGATGGAAGCACAATAAAGGTCCCTGCATCCATGACCAGTCCCACTGAAGTTAATAGCACTCTGCACATAGCATCATAGAGTCATAGAACTGGAAGGAACCCTGAGAGGTCATCATGTCCAGTCTCCTGCATTCATGGCAGGACAAAGCACCATCTAGATCATCCATGACAAAGGTTTGTCTAATCCATTCTTAAATATCTCCAATTATGGAGATTCCACAACCTCCCTGGGCAACTTATTCTAGTGCTTAACCACCTTGACAGACAAGAAGTGTTTCCTAATATCCAACATAAACGTCCCTTGTTGCAATCTAAACCTATTGCTTATTATCCTATGATCAGAGGTGCAGTATTTCACACCAGTGGGGTATGATACAGATTGTGCCACATTTTCATTTGGTTGCAGTAAATATCCTAATGTCTGAACATTTATCCAAAGTTTATTAGAACTCCCCCAGCGTCTCCCACTAAAATAAGGTTGGGAATGAAATGTGAATTTTTTGTATATTTTACATTTTATAGCCGTTTAATTTCCACTCTGGGCCAGAAATAGCAGAAGAACAGGTTTTCTGGTGATAATTTTGTCACTTTTGGCTCTGGTCCTGGATGGAAACGACAATAGGAAATAAAAAGCACACTGAACCAATTCAGAATCTTCAAAACTGGGCAAGAATTCAGGAATGTTTCATATGAAACTAGTTCACATATCACTAGTTTTCCTATTTCCTTTTTTCACATAGCCAGTATTGAGAAAATAAATCATCACAGAACTCTCTTGTTTGTAGATGTGCCATGCTATAATTTAATTTTGTGATGCACATCTAGCACACATTGTTAGAAAAGAAAAATATGTTGCAGGAGAAGACTCTCAAAAGTACCTGCTTAAATCCATATGCAGGCACCTAAATAAGTAGCCTGATTTTCAAAAGTGATGAAATCAGTAGGAGATGCTGGTTGCTCCACTCTTTTGAAACCCCCCCCCCACACACCATCTGTATACTGTATATGGTTTTGGGAGCTTCATCTTTGTCATCTAGGTTTGAAATTTTGGCTCATTCTTAAGATTTTCCACCACTTCCAACAGACATTACAATTTAAGGGCATTGAGATATAGGCGAGTGGTACAAATAGGTGACTAGTTTACAAATAAATATATTCAAAACTTCAGTATATTCATTTTTATTTAACTACCACAATTACAGGAAACTATTCCCAAAATGATCACATTAGCGAGGTAGTCTGGTCAGGTAAATTTTCAAACAAAACACCCATGGCTTTCTGCTAAAATCTGGAGGCAAAGAACACAATATGGCCCAAATCCTAAGCTGCTGCCAGCTGGTGTAGCAGCTTTGGTATCAGTGAGTTTACTCTGTCTCATTTCACCACCTGTTTTTAAATTAGTAGTAGTAGTAGTAGCAGTAGTAGTAGTCAAACTTCCCTACCTAACATGAGCGTTCTATGGATAACCCCAATAGTGTTTCCGAAGTGCTTTGATACTAAAATGGGGGGGGAGGATTTATAAAGTATCTGAATTTAGAGAAAGATTATCAGAGACACAAAGGACAACTAAGGCCTAACTGAGTCTGAAAGCCAATGAACAACTAGGGTGGTATCTAACTGCCATGTGTGCCTTGAAATATCCTCCCCAGAAATAATATGTTGTTTTTCCAAAGTAAAGAGGAGGGTGCGACAAAAAGAGAGAGACAGACGAAGATAATTTTTTTAAGGTGCCTATATTTCAATGACAAAATCAAAAGAATACATAGAAAAGCAGGGAATAATTTGGGACATCATGTGCATGATTTACCTGAACTATCTATCATTAATAAGCTTTTCATTGGACACTGTAAATCTGAATGATCAAGAAGTACTAATCCTTTCACTACCAGGCCCCACACTTTGTAGTTGTATTCATAGTTTCAGAGTTAACCCTGATTAAAAAAGAAGAGAATATATGTTAAAAAAGTGTTCTTATTCAGCTAAATTATAATGCAAGAGAGAGCCCTGCTGGCAGGGTTTTATAAATGCAGTCAATGCTTCAGTAGTCTAAGCAAGCTATTTACCTGATCATGATCAGCAGTGAGAGCTATATCCTGCAGTAGCTGCATCTCCATCTCCATCTTTTCATCCTTCGCTTCAGATACTTCATCGAGCCACTGTTTGTATACATATATTTACTTCAGAACCCAGTGTTTCAAGTTAGTACTACATCTGTGCAACATCCTACTTGAAAGAAAACAGCCTCTGAGGAGAAAAATGGCATTCAGTCACTCTCCATGCTCAGAAATCGGAGGGTAAATGTTTAACTCTTTCAAATAACTAAACTCTATTTAATACATTGAAGCTCCAAATTCCATTAAAAAGATGAGCAAATACTGAAAGGCTGGAAAAGCTCAAAATTCAAAAAGTAATTAATGGATATTTAGGTATACAATGCAATATATAAATAATGTCATTTAAATGTAATTAAAACATCTGAATAATGATCACATGTGGGTGGCTGTTTTATCAGAATTCCTATATATGCATTTATATTGAGCTATTTGTTGAAATAAACAATGATAACTTCCAGGGAAAATTAAAGAAAAATAAAAACAGAAAAAAAGAGCATTAGTGACAATGCATGTGGTTACAATCTCAGCATTTCAGGTAAATAAAATAGTTTGCCTATTTTTTTATATTAAGTTGAAGAGATATAAACCCTCTTCCTTCGGAACTTAAACCAACAGAAGAAGAAAATGTCCCTACAGGAAGATTATTCTATTCTTCTACACTGTAGATTTTCTTGCATGTCCTTCTGAATCATATTGTGCAAAGCAGTGCAAGTAGCAGGATGCAAGTTTATGAAGTTTTGATGTGGAATGGATATTATTAGATGTCTATATTTTTCATGATTCATCAGGATCTAATTAGAACTTTACTTACATTCAAGAAAAAAGCATAATATATCAACCCTATCCTAAGTCTGCATGAGAGACAGCATGATATGATAAATAAACAGAAAGAATAGACCTGGCTGAAAATGTTCAAATGTTCAAGATTTAGAAGACACTTTTTTTTTTTCAAAAAATTTTGAAAAAATCAGTATTTTCTGACCAATATTAAAAAATGAGCAGCTAGAAAAGATTCCATTGCTATGGACAAAACACTTGGCAAATGAAGACTCCTTGGTGAGATCCTGCAGATAGATTTGACTTTGGTCAAATGGAAAGATGTAAATGTACAGATGTAAATGCTATGATGTGTGGGAACAACCAGTTTGTGCATACCCCTGAATTTATGAGAATATATGTCCTGTAGTTCAACATCTCAATTCTAATTTTTCTTATTTTTAAATTTCGATCTCCTGCTTTATTTCATTTTTGCAGACCCAATAGGAATTGCTATCATGAGCGGTATATGTGAATATACCTGCTTGTTTGGTTTTTCAAAATAAATTTCACATCAAAATTTATTTTCTGTCAATCCTTCTTCTTTTTTTCTACTACCATCCCCTCCAATCTTTTTTTGTCTTTCTCTGAAATGTTGAGATAGTGGCTATTATTATTACAGCAGGAAAAGTGTTGAAAAGTCACTTTGAAATGAAGGTTTGTGCCAATGAAATGCTAAACTAGAATAGGGAACCACCCTTTGAAACTGTTATTTCCCAGAAGGGGGGAAGGGAGCCTGTAGAATGCATATTTTGTTAAATTTACCTCTAGCTTAATCAGGCACAACTCCAATGCCTTTAATGGAATAAGAAATGAATTTGGTCATTAATCTACACAGCGATTTATACACAAGTTATTAAGTGTTGATAAGTAAGAGAAAGAAGTTGAAATGAAAAGAGGCTACAGATAAAACTGACACCGAAAAGGAAGGGGCAATATACAAAGTTGGGGATATTTAAACTTGTGTGAGGAATGGGCTTTAGATGACATCTTAATTGGATAGAATATGGAAATGCAAATAGTTATGGGTGTGAAACATATATAGGTCTACAAAAACATAGATGCATCTGACAAACACCCCACCAATAACGTTATTTTGCTATTAGTCTGGATGTGCAGCCACATACTTCATCAAGCTCCTATATAGATGCTTTAACTTAACACAAAGGGTCAGGCCCAGCTGCATAGGTAGAGTTATAAGGACCTCACAGATTTGTATGGAATCGAGGTATCAAACATGGGACTAAAACTAAAGGATAATAAAATAATATTAAGAAAAAGAAGCTGAAGTAGCAGCAACTAGGCTTTTTTACAACGGGGTAGCCCAAGCCTTTTTCAGAGAACAAAACATTCAGGGTATGTCTACACAGCAAAGTTATTTCGAAATAACAGCCGTTTTTTTGAAATAACTTTACTAGTGCCTGCACAGCCAAACCACTATTTTGAAATTAATCCAAAATAGCAGAGCACTTATTTCAAATTTGGTAAACCTCATTCCATGAGGAATAACACCAAATCTGAAATAGCTATTTTGAAATAAGTGCTGTGTAGACACTTATATCAAAATAGGGGGCCTCCAGCCTTCCTAGGGTGTCCTGGTGGCCACTCCAGCCTCAAGCAAGAACCCTCCTCCCCCTCCCTTCTCCCTGGAACCCTTAAAGGGGTTGACTCTGGCCACAGTGCCTGTGCCAGCTCCAAGCCTGCCAGCCCAGAGCCAGCAGTCTCTGCCCCTGACCCAGTGGCCCCAAAACATGAGCCAGCAAGCCACTGGTAGCCAGCACTCCACCACTCTGCAGGAGCAGTCTGCCAGCTCCCAGGAGCCTGCCAGGGCCCGGAGAAGGTGGGCGTCTTCCTGGTCCAGGTTGGAGATCATAGACCTTATTCAGGTTTGGGGGGGATGCCCCCAATGTCCATGATCTCCGCTCTAGATGGAGGAACGTGGCTGTCTATGACAGGATATCTGCCAGCCTGGTCACCAAAGGCCACATGCAAACCCAGGAGTAGATTTACACGACAATCAAGTTGGTCCGGCGGACCCGCCAACCCTGAGCCCTGAGCTTCCCCTCCCCGTTCTTCCCCTTGCTTCTCCCTTCTAGCTCCCTCCTCCCAGGTTTCCCCTTCCCCTCTTCCACCCTCTCCCACCTCCTTTCCATAGTCTCACCAGAGTTTCATTCTTCCCCCCCTCCCCCGTTTTGTTAAATAAAGAGAGTTTGTATTCATGAAAATACATGTATTTTATTTGACATCAGGAAGGGAGGTTAGGGAGGGGTAAGTGGAAGGACGTGAGTGAGGAATGAGGCACAACCCCCAGTGGGGCAGACCAGGGAGGCTTTCAGTGCTCCTCAGGGTGGAAGCTCTCCTGCTAGGCCTCCTGGATACTAACAGCCCCCCAATGGACCTCCCGGATGGCAGCCTGCAGAAAGTGCAACCAGGCTCGCAGCAACGTGTCCACGAGAAGCACCAGAGTGCCCAGGGGCAGCTCTGGCTCCATGTTGCAGAGTGCTGTAGTGTCCCGAGTGAGGGCAACCAGAGCACGCAGAGACAAAATGCTTTGCTGTCCCTCATCAAGGTAGACAAGCAAGCAGGGAAAGCTGAGAACTGGCTGTCTGGGGGGGGGTCCCTTTAAGCATAGGCCTCAGATAGCCTCAGGCAGCAGCCACACAAAGTAACTCTTGACCTGATGCCCTGCCAGACCTGGTTCCGGCCAGCCTTAAATGCGATTCAGCGTCCACTCAGTGTGGATGCAGTATTTCAAAATAGGAAAAAGCTATTTCAAAATGCATTTTGTGTGTAGACGCGTAATTTTGAAATAACTTATTTTGAATTAACTATTTTGAAATAAGATATTTCAAAATAACACTGTAGTGTAGACATACCCTCAGTGACAGAACAATAATGACATACCCTCAGTGACATACCCTTAGTGACAGAACAAGGCCATTCCCTCATACAAATGTGATTCATATATATGAAGGATCAGCCAAATACAGCCCCATGAATATCACAGGCAGGGAGACATTTGGGGTGGCAATAGGGGGGGCACATTTATTCTATATCAGTTATACCATAACAAAGGTTTTCATTTTACTAATTATTTTTTTACCAGTTGGCAATCACACAAA
This sequence comes from Pelochelys cantorii, assembly GCA_032595735.1. Taxonomy (NCBI): domain Eukaryota; kingdom Metazoa; phylum Chordata; order Testudines; family Trionychidae; genus Pelochelys; species Pelochelys cantorii. The sequence goes on from CM064326.1 coordinate 94,493,910, forward strand.
TTCAATCTGGGATGTAAAGATTCCATTTTTTGCATCATTACCAGTGTCAAAAAATCTGTGGATCCAATGCTTCCATCAGTTACCCCTGTTTGACCCTCCTGTCTTCAAATTATGCCCTCTGTTATATCTGAGCAATCCCAGAGCATTCAGACAGCACACATGGCCTTAATTGAGGGCATTATCTGAAGACAATGGAGTTTCACACAGGGCCCTGCAACAGGAATTTAGTTCACAGTTCTGTTGATAGTGTGGGATTCTGCTCAGTCTCTCATGGAAAATACCTTTCAAAGAGCCAAAGTAGTAAAATACAGCAAAACTTACCTTTTTATTAAACTAACTAAATATGCTTTGCATCACAGTCACTACTGTCTTGAATAATCTTTTTCTGATCCTGCAATGGGTATATATACATTTTTGTTTCTGTTTTATTTCTTACCTTTTATTTGAGAAGAATTATTGAAAGAATTTATCAGAACCTTGACCAAAGAGAAAGTCTTGCCTATGCAAACTTAATACTCCAGCTCCTGAGATTTGAAACTAATGAATCTGGTTAAGATTCACAGTCCCCAATTTCTCAAAAAAAAAAAAAAATCAAACGTCATTAGAAACAAGTCTTTATTTGTATCTTTTTTGAAAATTCAAATGTAAAGAATATATCAGAATTGTAATATTATCTTTTAGTTATTATTAGCAAAGTCAAAATTAATGCACCAGATTCATATTTGTATAACGACCTATTGGTATACTTTTAGATGACATCTAGAAAAGTGTCACTTTTTCTTTTTTGGCTGAGTTTTGTTCCAAGATTATTTTCTTTTTTGTGGTGTGGTGATCCTTAACAGGAATTTTGGTTCTACCCAAAAGCATTTCTAGTAGCCAATTGCAACATGTCTATATCTATAAATGATATCTCTGTAATGTGTGTTTTAGTTTTCTGTTTCTCAATATTTGTTTGAGTATTCTTAACCTTTCTTGATCTATGTCCTATAAAATCTTGAGTACAAAGTTTTCATTGTGAGGAAATCATACTTGAAGAAACCCATTTTGAGTGAATCCCCTTCATTTCCTTGAGCAGTAATTTGAAAATGTTAATATGTGCAATTACTATAAATGGGTAAGCTATTACAACATCATACACCTGATGATACATCATGATAAATATAGTCCAGCACAAAGGTCCAACCCATAGAAGCACAGGAATATGTGCTGAACGACCCAATTCATGATGTGAGAGGAAATGAGTATAGACATATATTTTAACTTATCAATAGAAGAGCATATTTCATCCCTCTACAATCCTCTGAAATTTCCTAGTTCTCTAAAATCATCCCAGCTTCCTCTGATATAATGGACATCAAGAGACTTTTAATTGCTCATCCAGGAGCAAAAGGGTCACCCTTCTGCTCTCTTTGTGTTGAGGTAGGGAGAAATCTCAACCAGGAGCAACTGGAAGCAGAAAGGGGTCTGCTTTTTTCATTCTCTCCACCCCCTCACATTCACCCACCCCATCACCATCACCTCACCCACCCATGTTGAGGTGCAAGTTGGGAGGTAGGCTAACACATGTGGCATTCAGATACTGGACATTGTCCCACCTACTCTTGCTGCAATTGGACAGTATGTGTCACAGGTAGCTGTTGGACTGACTCTCATCAATTGCGATGAGAGTTGGAAGGGGGGGGGAGGGTTCTGCTTGCTGTTTGTGCCTTATGAGTAGCTAGATCACCTCTGCCACTGTATTGAGATTGTGCTAACTGAGAGTGTGGAAGTGGGCACTTGTGGTGCACAAGTGAAACATTTGTTTTCTGCAACATGTGACTTTGCTTGGCCTAAAGAAAGGGATAGTAGAAACAGTGGGGAGAAAATGTGAACTGTAGTTTGAATATGCAATGTCTCTGCACAGCTAAACCAGAAGGACCTACAACAGTGGTCACCAACCAATTGATCATGCTCTATTAGTCCACCCTGGAGGCTCTCCCAGTCTATCACAATCTCTGGCAGTTAGGTGCCAGGTCTGTCTGTCACCAGGATCATGGTAGCTATCCTATGGGGGCCCAGGTCTTGAGCCCTTGACCTCTGGAAGTGAGTACTTTATCCACTGTGCCACTGGAGAACTCCCCTAACCTTCCTACATTCTGGGCCCCCCTTATCCTCCCTTTGTGCCAAGGGTGCCAGACCCATCCATCACCAAGTTGTCCCCCGGGCCTGCAGCATGTATTCAGGTGTCCCTCCTCCACGTGGCTCTCCCTTGTAGCTGCTCCTAGGAGGCACTGTACAGAACTGTACAGAACAGGGTTTGGGGATGTCAAGGCGTCCCCCTGCCCCTCATCTCCACAAAGCAGGAAGGGGAGAGGGCAAGCTGACTGGCTAGGACTCAGAACAGTCTCTGAATGGGGGGAGCTGAAACAAAAGACAGAACTATGTAGCACTTTAAAGACTAACAAGATGGTTTATTAGGTGATGAGCTTTCATGGGCCAGACCCACTTCCTCAGATCAATATGTGGATGAAAATCGGCACAACCATATATACCGAAGTGATACAATCAAAAAAATGAACGCATGTGAAATTGACAAATCAAATTTTAGAACAGAGTGGGGGTGAGGGGGGAAGGTTAGTTTCTGTGAGGTAATGACATAGGGGTGATAATAGGGGAAGTTTCTGTGAGGTAATGACATTAGGGGTGATAATTGGGGAAGCTATCTTTGTAATGGGTGAGATAATTAGAGTCTTTGTTTAAACCCATACATAAAGTATCAAATTTAAGCATGAATGACAATTCTGAAGCTTCTTGTTGAAGTCTGGAGTTAAAGTCTCTTTGAAGCAATATGCATGTTTTAAGGTCATTGAGGGAATGATCAGTCTGGCTGAAATGGCAAGCAACAGCTTTCTCTCTGTGAGGGTATGTCTACACTAGCCCCCTAGTTCGAACTAGGGAGGCTAATGTAGGCATTCGAACTTGCAAATGAAGCCTGGGATTTAAATATCCCGGGCTTCATTTGCATGTTCCCGGGCGGGCGCCATTTTTAAATCCCCCTAGTCAGAACTAACTGCCCGTGGCTATACGCGTCAGTTAAAAGTAATTCAAACTAAGTCCTTTGTTCGAATTAACTGTTACACCTCATTCCACGAGGTGTAACAGTTAATTCGAACTAAAGACTTAGTTCGAGTTAATGTTTGACTGCCACGTGTAGCTGTGGGCAGTTAGTTCGGACTAGGGGGATTTAAAAATGGCGCCCGCCCGGGAACATGCAAATGAAGCCCGGGATATTTAAATCCCGGGCTTCATTTGTAAGTTCGAATGCCTACATTAGCCTCCCTAGTTCGAACTAGGGGGCTAGTATAGACATACCCTGAGAGAGTCTTATGTCTGTTTTGTGTGCATTGATTCTTTGGCAAAGTGTCTGAGAAGTTTGTTCAATGTACATAGCAGACGGACACTTTAGTGTTACTAGCAAAGGCACACTAGTAAACTAATTTAGTGCTGGGCTGACTGACTAGATGGAAAATGCCTTTGTCCCAGAAGGTGGTCAGACCTGGAAACCACCGTATCTATCACCGGCAGATTTCTCTAGTCTGAAATGAACACAGACACGGATACAAATTTTAGAAATTTATTGAATATAACAGATAATAAAACACAATGGAATACAACACAATTAACCAACCCCTTACCCCAGGAAGCAATAGAAGATAGCACAGTAAAACAAATGAACTCTATACTCAGTCTGTCCCGATGGTAGCCGACAGCCGAAGCTCAGGACCTGCTACCCGTTAGCTGTTTCACAGCCTCAGGGGAGGAGCACTGAGGAGTCCAAGGAGTCCACCTGATGTACCTTATGGACTTAGGTAGCTGGGGTTCACTGCATTGGGCAATCACCACAATGGTGGACCGAAGCACCCTAGGAGCAACAGAGCGGAGCAGCAGTGGCTGATGGTACTTCGTCCTACTGTAGATCCCGGGCCTTCACCACAGGTCCAGGAACATCAAGCTGCTATGGCACTCCGGCAGATGGAAGAACCAGACGAGAGCGAGGATGGAGCAGAAGGAACCCGATCACCTTAGGGGCTTGAGTTTTTAAAGATTCCAAGGCGGGAAACCCCTGGAGCGTTCCTTGTGCACAAGGTGTGGTGTCGTGTGCAAAACAAAGTTCCCAGTGCAAACTTTGGTATCATGTGCAAAGATAGTTTTGGTGGGAAAGGTCTCTCAGTCTATTGGGTTCCATTTTAAAATCCCGTCATGCATCACAACTCCATTTTGAAATGTCCTTGGTCTTCACAGACATTTACACTCAACATTAGGCACATGATGGCATAAATTATATTTCTGGATGAACAGGAATATGTGTTCTTGATCTTGTAACTGGCATGGTTGGGTCCAACAATGGTGTCAGCAGAGTAAATATGTGGACAAAGCTGGCACCAGGGTTTGTTGCAAGGGAAAGTTCCAGGGTTGGTATTAGTGTGATATGTCCTGTGGTTGTTGGTAAGAATCATCCGGAGGTTAGGTGGTTGTCTATAGGAAACTATGGGTCTGTCTCCCAGAGCCTCTCGGAGTGTAGTATCCTGTTCCAGTATAGGTTGTAGTTTACTTATAATGCATTGGACGGGTTTAAGTTGGGGGCTATAGGTGATGACAAGTGGTGTTCTATTGTTGGTTTTCCTGGGTCTATCTTGAAGTAGATGGTTTCTGGGTATTCATCTGCCTCTTTCAATTTGTTTTTTTATTTCTCCAGGTGGGGAATTGAGGTTTAAAAATGCTTGGTAGAGATCCTGAAGTTTCTGGTCTCTGTCAGTGGGATTAGAGCAGATGTGATTGTATCTAAGGGCTTGGCTATAGACGATGGATCGTATGGTGTGTCCTGGATGGGAGCTGGAGGCATGTAGGTAACTGTAGGAGTCAGTGGGTTTTCTGTGGAGAGTGGTGTCTAATTTACCATTGATGATTTGTACTGTGGTGTCCAGTGGATCTCTCGTGTAGAATGGTCCAGGCTGAGATTGACGGTGGGATGTAGGTTGTTAAAGTCTCTGTGGAATGTATCCAGTGTTTCTTGGCCATGGGTCTAGATCATAAAGATGTCATTGATGTAGAGTAAGTAGAGAAGGGGTAAAAGGGGATGGGATCTGAGGAAACGTTGTTCTAAGTCAGCCATAAAGATGTTAGCGTACTGTGAATGGGGGGAGGTGAGACTATCTGCACTTCTTAAGTGCACTGTTTCTGAGATTTCCTCAGCAATCAGCACACACAATCTTTGTCATGTCTGTCTTTCTCTCTTCCTTCCTCCCGCTCCCTGCCTCTGTACCCCATCAAAGCAGAGACAGGAGAGAGCCTGGATCAGGACAGGAGGACTAGGACTTGCTGTGTTGTGAGGTCTACTCTGAATGGTGAGTGCAATGCACTGCTTCTGAGATTTCCCCAGCAGCCAACCCACAGTCTGTCTTTATCTCACACAGCCAGTCCCATTGGCCATGCAAGGTGATCCACAGCCAAGGAAAGCTATGATCACCTGATACCTGCAGAGTCTTAGGTAAACATATAGGTGCGGCGGGCCACAGGGACTAGCTCTGGCAGTTGGGATCTGGCCCTCTGACCCTTTGTCTGACCTAGTATGGCCATTCGTACGTTCTTACGGTACATATTATGGTGACATTAGCAAATCAGAGAAAAAGACGGGAGAAACTTTTTCCCCATTTTTTCCTTCTCTTTCCCTCCCCATCCCCCCTCTCTCTCCTATTTATTTGTACCCTGGGGCCCTTAATTCCATTCATCTGAAGAAGTGGGTTGTGCCCTCAAAAGCTCATGGTACCATCTACATTTTTGTTAGTATATAAGTTGCTGCAAGACTATTTGATCGGTTTTTTAAACAGTTTTTTCCGTTACAGACTAACGCGGCTACCCTGCTGAAAAATTAGCAAATCAAGTATTGCCAGAAGATTGCACACAGGAGAATGTAATTTTATAAAGAATGTTAAAATGTATTTCTATGCTGAATGCCCCTAACTTCATAGAAAATGGGGACAGTCAGTGGACATTTGTATGCTAACTTCAATTTTAATTTCACTTTGCAATTCACATTTAAGTTGTCATTAACTTCAAGAGTTGTAACCCTTATGTCTTGTTTTAGTTCTACTAGATTTGTCTTCTTGTTTCACTGGTTTGAGTTGATGAATACATGCAAAATAATTTATCTTCTCTTTTTTCAATTTTTTCAATTTGTTTTGTGGATGTCCCAATTCACATGTGGCATTTCCCTGAATTGCAGACTCCTGTGTATTTCAATGGGGCAGTCAAGCATGCTGATGCTTATGTGTAGTTGATACTGTTCAATGTACTTCCCATGAATGTTTGTGAAGCTTCCACTGTTGCTCAGAATTTCTTCCTCTGGTTTTGCCGCACTTATGAGGTATGTCTACACAGCATTCCTCTTTCAAGAGAGGAATGCAAATGCAGCTGAGCAAAATTGCAAATGAAGCGCAGATTTGAATTTCCCGTGATTCATTTGCATAATGGCATCCGGGTGCTTTTTCAAAATACCCTATTTTGAAAGAAAAAATGCAGTCTAGACGGGGTTATTTCGAGAAAAAACCCTTTTGTTTGAAATAACCCTTAAACCTCATTTTTTAAGGAGTAAGGGTTATTTTGAAAGAAGGGTTTTTTCTCGAAATAACTCCGTCTAGACTGTGTTTTTTCTTTCAAAATAGGGTATTTTGAAAAAGCGCCCAGATGCCATTATGCAAATGAAGCACAGGAAATTCAAATCTGCGCTTCATTTGCATTTCACTTGGCTGCATTTGCATTCCTCTCTCGAAAGAGGAATGCAGTGTAAACATATCCATGTTATTTTATGACAGTGGTGGGATACCTCCAGCCCATGGGCCACATGAAGTTTGTCATGATTAGTGCCATTTGTCAGAGTTAGGATTAGTTCCTAGTAGACATAGTTCAGTGTTCCTGGACAATGTGAGCTGTGGAGGAACATAAGAACATAAGAGCGGCTGTACTGGGTCAGACCAAAGGTCCATCTTTCCCAGTATCCTGTCTGCTGACAGTGGCCAATGCCAGATGCCTCTGAGGGTGGGAACAGAACAGGGAATCATCAAATGATCCCTCTACTCTCATCCAATGCTCAGATAAACAAACAGTCTGGTGGCTTGCCAGCAGCTAACCCTGATAAACCGTGTCTGGCCAGCCCACCAGAGGTTCCCCACTCCTGCTGTATGAGCTTCTGAATGCACACAGGAAGTGTGGAGAATTCAGATCTACTCCATATTTCATGAAACCACATTGACCCCTTTCTGGGAGCACTAGGATTGCACCTAATATCTATAAATATATACAGATAACCTTAGCAGCAGTAGCTATGGAGCAGAAGACAACTATTAAGAAAAAGCAAGTTTTTCTCTTTATAAAATATTACAAAAATGAGAAGGTAGTTGGTAGGCTCACTAATCCTGAGTCTGAAATAAAAAGTAATCAAAGCTTCAATTGTGGACTCATATGCAACTCCCACAGAAATTGACTTGAGAGTTGTACCTCCATATCTAAAGGCAAGTTGGCTCAACATACTGTTGATACTGCAACTTTGATGATTAAAAGGAGTTGCAATGTACTATAATACAGTATATAGTATCAGGCAGAGCATTGGCAGGGTATAACAAGTCAGATATACATGACAGATCACTACAGCAAGGGAGCAAAGGGTATGATAAGCAATTTTCTTTGGCAGAGGGTATTCATAGGTAACTGCGGAGCTGAACAAGGAGTCAGCAGACACAGTTTTTATTCCCTTAAACAATTGCTATACCTTTATGTACCTTCCTCCCCTTTCAAATTTCCCCTGTCTTTTTCATTCATTCTCTGTTTTTTTCAGTGAGAAAATGTATATTTTTTAAATTAAATCTGTTCATGGGAAGGGCTAATTTCAACAAATTTCTGATTCAAAAAAGAATATTAAAAAATCAAAACTTTCAACATTGTCAAAATGCCCTATTTTGATATTTTCTAAGCCTGTGTCTAGACTACATCCCTCTTTCAACAGAGGGATGTAATTTAGACATTTTGAAATTGCAAATGAATCAGGGATTTAAATATCCCATGCTTCATTTGCATAATCATGTCATGGCGCTCTTTCTAACAAGCGCCATTTTGAAAGTAAAACCGTGCTCTAGACACAGTTCTTTTGAAAATGGCAGGCTTTTTCAAAAGATCCTGTACTCTTCAAAAAATGAGGTTTACAGGATCTTTGCATTTTCATTTCAATCTGAGATGGAAAATATTTTTGAAATATTTATAATTCTCATTGACAGGAAAAATACTGTCCTCATAGCTGGAACCAGAAAGGCCAAAGATTCAGTGAGTATAGTAACTGATTTATCCTGAGTATTTAGAGGTGCAAAAACATCTATTGCCCATTATATTTTTTGTGTGTGGATTAATAACAAGTTTTCAATCCAGATCTTTTTACCAGCACTGGAATTCATTTCAAAACTATTTTTAATAACATGAATACAACAGAACTTATCAAATATTTAGTATGAAAAATTTCAAAATGAACAACACATTTCCACTTTTTCTCAAAATTTTCCCAGATATTTTAGATTTTTTAAGAAATTAAATAAGTGTTTGGGGGTTTCCACTTAAAATAAAAACAAAGTAAATAATTTGTGGGCCATTTTTTCTTAGTTTCACTTCCTATTTCTCCCTATATATTTCCTCGGGGAAAGAAGAAAGGAGGAGGGGGAAAATGAGAGGGGAGATCCCCCAAGATAATAACCAAAACATTCTTTTTCTTAAACTGAATAGAAAGAGTTAGTTTCAAATTGATGAAAAGTAGAAATATGAAAAATTCTATATTGTCCAAAAGCCATTTTTAGACAGGAAAAAAAATCAACCATAAATTTGAGCAGTCATAAAATTTAAAAGGAAAATGAGTTTGTATTTCACACTTTTAAGAGACCATTTTTTGTATTTTCTCATGTTATGTTCTTAATGTTACTGATTATAGGACTCCCCTATGTGGACATTGTCTGGTCAATTTGTGTGGTCTCACAGACATAAACTAACACCTTAATATACAGTGTTTCATGATGTATGTATTTATTCTTTTCTTACAAAGTATTACAGTATAACACAATCTTACAATAAGTGGAGACTTTCCTGAATCCATCATTCCTCAGCCCAGCCTCCCCTTCTGAGCTTCCCCTTGCTTCTTGTTCTTTCCAGTTACTTTATTAGTCCATCCAGGTGCTTACCATCCCTTAACTGAAAGTTTTTAATTACTCATAGCTGAGCCTGCAGTCTTCATTCTGCAGCAACATCAGGGACCAGAGTGCTACTGATAGTGCCCAGTCACAGTATTACACATACAAATACATTATGGCTGCGTCTAGACTGGCAAGTTTTTCCGCAAAAGCAGCTGCTTTTACGGAAAAACTTGCCAGCTGTCTACACTGGCCATTTGAATTTGCGCAAGAACACTGATGATCTAATGTATGATCGTCAGTGTTCTTGCGCAAATACAATGACTCTCCCATTCGGGAAAAAGCCCTCTTGCGCAAATGCTTTTGTGCAAGAGGGCCAGTGTAGACAACTGAGAACCGTTTTGCGCAAAAAAGCCCCGATGGCGAAAATGGCGATCGGGGCTTTCTTGCGCAAAAGCGCGTCTAGATTGGCATGGACACTTTTCCGCAAAAAGTGCTTTTGCGCAAAAGCGTCCGTGCCAATCTAGACGCTCTTTTCCGCAAATGCTTTTAACGGAAAAACTTTTGTGGAAAATCATGCCTGTCTGAACGTAGCCTATAAGCTTAGGATAGCCAAGCTGTGCTTACAGAGGGACCTGAGCTGCGACATTTCTATCTATATTTTGACACCTTGACAGTTTAAATAGAGGGGATTGGTTTCAGCTGATTCATTATGAAGTTGCAAAGTGTAACTATAGGCTCTAACTACAGGCTCAGTTTCTGAACCCTTGCCAAAATGTGGAGTGTTCAAACTGACTTTCTAGCCCTGACAACTTAAATGTGATAATTCTAAAATTATACATATACGATTTTGAAACACAACAAAGCCTTCACAATCATTACCTATTTTTTTAATTAGAGCAAACCTTATAAGTCCCAGTAATGGAACAGAGTCCCATTTTTATGGGCATTCTACGTATAAAAAGCAGTTTATAGTCTACGATAAGAGACAACAGTTTGCTGTAACACAAGGGCAGTATAAGGAAATAATGAAAAAATAGTGTTTACCATGGTAAGTAGCAGTCACAGCACATTTGCTGCCTAGCCGCAGAAAGAATAAAACATTTTAAAAACTGCCATTGGTTCATGTAAAATGAGGCATTTGTCACAGAGACATATGTGACCTGATATTTGAAGTTGTACAGGTTATAATACTAGTTTGATTTTGCAATATTTCCAAGTATAAACAATCTTTCTCCGTTACATCATCAATATGAGGTTGCAGTGAGAGCCACTTTAAACTAAACAATGAATTTGTGGGAACAGAAAAATACCATGCAATTAAAAATCAAAAGGGAGAGGAAAATAAAATTAATGAGCATATTATTACCAGACCATAGATACTAAACTACAAGTCTATTTTAATGTTTTCAAACATGAGCAAACCATTAGGGCTTATTTTCCTGGTTTATGATACTTATAGAAATTGTAGTTTCATTATATATATGGTTAGGGAGGTTTACATTATTCTATATATTAAAATAAAACTTTTCAGATTATAAATAAGGGACAGATGTCAGATCTGACACTAATTTGATCCACATGATGGACACAAAACAAAACAAAAAAAATCTGGGTTTCATTAGTTGTGACCTTTTAAATTAAAAACTATTGAAAGTAATCCACATGGGACTTCACAGAAATATAAATACCATGAGGTGAATCACAAACCAACAAGATCTAATTTCAAAAGTCTCAAATCCTGAATGATACTTGAATGATAATAGTTACTTTAATAGTTCAGAAATCATACACACACACATATAAGTGAATTGTTTAGTTTGTGGATGAGCTGTCATCCACTATTATCACAGTCAGGCAATAAGGTGGTTTTCATATGGATAGTGATGGCAGGGGGAAATGATACTTCCATGTAACAATGATCAATTGCAACAATAAAACAAAAATAAAACAGGAATTTATAGACTGAAAGACATAAAATTTGGGAAATGCTGTCTTCAGGTCATAAGTAATAAATAAATATATGTAACTCTTTATGTATGTCAATAATTCTTATTAAATCTGTTGTGGGGAACCTCCAGCACATGGGCCGCATGCAGTTGGTCAGAGTTAACTGCTGGCGAGCTGTGAGATACTTTGTTTACCTGAGCGCCTGCAGGCATGGATCCCTGCATCTCCCAGTGGCTGTGGTTCACTGTTCCTAGCCAATGGGAGCTGCAGGAAGTGATTGCCCAGCCTGCACCACTTCCTACAGCTCCCATTGGCCAGGAGCTGTACCTGTGGACACTCATGTGAACAATCCTTCTGGTGGCCAACCAGTGGCTAACCCTGACAAACTGCACCCAGACCATGAAAACGAGGTTCCCTACTCCTGTGTTAAATTAATAGTAAAGTTAAAATGAACCCAGAAAAAATGTGATTAATCAGTAAAACCATATGTAGCATATACAAGGATAATAATCAACAGAGAAGAACATAAGAAAAGAAAATAGGACCTGATGCTGCCATTGTTTTATATGTAGAAATGTCATTGATTATAAATGGATATTTGGCTGCTTATCAGCTACATCTGTGTTGTAGGATCAAAAAAATGTTCATTGTGCTTTGAACCAACTTTTTTTTCAGCCTTTCTTCCTAATCAGATGAATTGATAACACTTCACCCTCAAACATTCTCTTTGGGTCAGTTAAAGCATAAAATTCCTTATAGTTAGAGACATCTGTGAAATGACATGTTATTTCTTTCTACCCATTTGTGCAACATAACACATTCCCTCTCAATATGTGTTTTAATGAGGAAAGAATTAATGATCATTTAGTCCTAAAAAACAAATTTTACATATACTTATGAGGGACTGGGATCTAGCTGCTGGCAATAAACAAAATCAGGTTCATTTTGTCTTTTTTTTTTTTTTTTTGCACAGAAAGCATACTCTTGATACTCTGTAAAGATAATAAAAGTTATTAAAATGTAGTTAAAAAGTGTCACTGAGTAATATTCTCTCTTAATGATTCCCATATTCAGAATGCTCCATTTGCTGGAGAAAGAAATTACTTTTCTAACTGCTGACACTGAATATTTAAGGGGGATCTGTGTTCTCTTTAAGCCATTTATATTATCCCCCATAAAGAAACTATTGTAATCAGAGTTTAGGTCGCCATTTGTTGATAATGCATGAGTCAAAAGAGCACAAGGCAAAATATGCCATTTGTCTGTGCTATTGTGGGGGCTCGTAGCGAGAACTTTTGAAGGTATTCTTTTTAAAAAAAATATCCTAAGTTTGTTTGTCAGTTTTGATCTCTAATTGCCATCATGAAATAAATGGACAATTATCTTGTAATAATATCCAAAAGCTCTTTTCTTTGCAGAGTGAACCTAAGCTCCCCAGGTTTGGTGGATTATTTGTAGGCCAAAGAAGTAGAGCTACATCACTCTATAGCAAAGATATAGAACTATACCTATTTGGGAAGCTGTTTCATATTCATTATGTCCTCCATTGTACAAAGTATTGAAACACCTACACCATTTTTTCAAAAAATAGTCCCATTCAAGCCAGTGGTATTACTCATTCAAATAGCACTACACACAAACACACTTCAGTACTATGTTGGATACTACATGTTTACCATCAATACTGTGCATACATATATACACTGCAGACCTTCATCTGTATTGCTGTAGCCACAATCTGCTGTTAGTCTGCCTAGAAATCCAACAAAGCAGATTAATTGTTTTACTAACTTATAAAAAACAAGGAAACATGGGGCACTGAAACCAACAATAATGTACCTAGAGGGGGAAAAAACAACTGAGGCATATGAAGGAGGTCAAGCATGAAGAAAATCCATTATGAATACAAAATCATTCATGACTCACAACCCAAAGAAAAGGTACAACTATCAGATGAAAATGAAGAGCCAAGGCCTTAAATAAAAGTGCTGAAAGCAATAAAAAATCTCAGGACAATGCATTGGTGAGAATAACTGGACAAAAAACAAGTTAAAACAAACTGGTATGTACTTTTTAAGGTTATGACAAAGAAATACATGTACAAATTTTAATACTCTCTCCTTGTATATTTACACTCTTGTGTATAATGAAGCATATATTGGGCACCATTCTGGTCTCACACTGCTTTTAAACCAGTGTTTATACATTGAAATAAATGGAATTACTCCTGATTTATCCTGGGGGAAAACTCTAAACAGCATTAAGCTGAGGAGATTGATAGTTAACAAGAGTTTCAAGAACTATTCTCTCTTCCTGCTCAATATTAGCAACCACCTCAGTAGGCTATATTTACTAAAATGTCTAGGCATAAGTTGCAGATGACCTGATTATGTTAATTCATTTTTCCCTTGCTTTTCTAAGTCCGTTACTGTTGTTTTAATAAAATGGCCTTCTCAATGAGGAGGTTGTGAATGCTGAAGGGCCCCCTGGATGTGTAAACAGGTACTTTCCCTCTTGCTAAACTGGAGGCAAATCCAAGCTTGATCCTCACTTCATCCTTCCCTTGATTACATGGGAGGGATGTTCTGGCAGGATTCCCAGAATAGAAAACATTGAGAACCGTTTATATACAATACTTTGAGGCAGGATTCAGCCTATTCTTAGGATTGACAATGGGTATGTTTTATATTCTTATGTCTGTCAATGAGGCAGGCAATAGTCAGTCCCCACAGATATGTATCAGACCCACCAGTGCATTTTCTAGCTAGCCCCTGTTGCAACAGCGTCTTTGGTTGTCTCTCTCGCCAGGGCAGTTGGGTGGCTGTGGTTTTTGGCGATCATTAACAGGCAGAAGCTGAAACCCAGGCATATGAAGATCTAAGAGGGTGGTCACAGTGGTGCCAAAGAAAACTATTTTCCAGCCAAAGGCATTTGGCCCCAGTTGTGTGCTTCAGTAGTAAAAATGAACTAATGCCCGAGACTGCACTGTTTTGCAAATATGTGTGCACAGCCTGTCTGCACTAGATTTACAACCAGAAGAAGATGACTGTGAAATGGTTTTCAGGGGCAAGGAGAATCTTCTTCCTGCAAAAATACCCCTTAGTCTCACTCACAGTTTGTTTTTATTCAAAGAGTTTAGTCAGAATAGTATGTGGCTCTCATAGACTTGGCACAATGGTTTGCAAGGAGGAGCTGGATAAAACCTTGCTTGTGAACTGGCCAGTAACTCAGGAACCATTGAGTAAGAAGAGGAACAATCTCCTGCTGGAATACCCTACCAGATCTCTGCCTAAATGACTCATCGCCCTTTGTGAATCTCTGCCCAAAGACCATTCTCTGGATAGACACAACCGCTAATACTATTTTCCCTTCCTGCAGGAACAATCATGGGTCCTGCCTTCTCAGGAAAGTGCCTAAGAAATTCATTTTCAATTTAGCTCCTATTCTACCACCCTTTTTTAGAGATTTTAAGAGACTCTCTCATTGGTTGACTATGTTGTTCCCCATTCCTCCCCTGCAATTAGGTTCCATAAATCACGTTGAAAAGGAATTGGATAATAAAACCTGAGCAAAATGGGGATTCAAACCTGCATGTTACATTGACCATCTCAAAGCAATTTCAAATTGAAATTATAAAGATATTAAGCCAAGACAGTCAGAGTTAATAAGAGAGAACACAATGTAGCTTTAAGGCAGCATATTATGAGTAAAATGTACCTATTCTTAGAACCAGCAAAGTGATGATGGACAATGCATACAGTGAAGTGACAGCAAAGATTCCACAGTAAGATCTGTCCATTTACTATGTTTCCAACCATTATCATGGGGATTTTAAAATGTACCTAGAAATAGAATATTCTTAGTAACATCATCTTCTTCACTGAATTTTTTAATTAGAAGTAAAACAAGTCACAATAATTTAAGATTGATGACTCCCCAGGCCAGATAAAATACTGTGAGCATCTGCTAGTCAGCTAAGAGATAATCTGATTAAATAATTTGTTCTGCATTCATAAAAGAGTAAAAGGGTTTAAGTAAGTTTATAGGGTGATGACTAACTCTCTGTATGCCAGGTCATTGTGGGCAGCAAGAACTATTTGTTTTGGGAGCAAAATTGTATAATCTGGGCAACACTGAATTTAAACAAGTTTAGGAAATGTTACAATAGAACATTCATATTAAAGTACAGTTAAAATTTGGATTGTTAAAATATTTGCATATCTCATTCCTAATTAAAGTAAACACGCAGCCTGGGGTCTCCAAAAACGTAACTCCAACTTTTCAGTTCTCAGTGCAAGGCAATAAAGTATGTATAAAATTTCCATGGCTTCTGAGGGAATTGAGACACACAACATCCAATAATATTAATGGAATCACATGCAACTTTAAAAATTTACACATAAGAAGTTAACATAAATTCCTGCAGGAAAATCAGACAACAATAAATCAATAAGGAATAAAACATAAAGGCTATACTGCCGATCCTCTCCATACACATTAATGTGAAGAACAAAGTAAGAAATAAACATGATCTCATCTTGTTCAGTGTCGTTTATACACATAAGAACATAAGAACATAAGAATGGCCGTACTGGGTCAGACCAAAGGTCCATCTAGCCCAGTAGCCTGTTTGCCGATAGTGGCCAGTACCAGGTGCCCCAAAGAGGGTGGACCGAAGACAATGATCAAGCGATTTGTCTCCTGCCATCCCTCTCCAGCCTCTGACAAACAGAGGCCAAGGACACCATTTTCTCCCCTGGCTAATACCCTTTTATGGACCTAACCTCCATGAAATTATCTAGCTTCTCTTTAAACTCTATTATAGTCCTAGCCTTCACAGCCTCCTCTGGCAAGAAGTTCCACAGGCTGACTACACGCTGTGTGAAGAAGAACTTTCTTTTATTAGTTTTAAACCTGCTACCCATTAATTTCATTTGGTGTCTTCTAGTTCTTCTATTTAGGGAACTAATAAATAACTTCTCTTTATCGGCCCTCTCCACACCACTCATGATTTTATATACACTTGGGGCTAGATTCACAAAAGAAGTTAAGTGGCCTTTGTGTGGTCACATGAGCCATCTAAATCCCAGAATTAGACTCCACTGAGATTCACAAAGCCCCTGCTTAGTTGTCACCATGCCCTGTAAGTACCTAAACTCACATAGTACCTAAATGTTTACAATAAAAGTTCTCTAGGCATGGTTGTTTTTGCCTCGAAGAATGCACATTGCTGCCTCACACTAAGCATCTGTACACCTAAGCCTCCAAGCAATGAATGAACTGAGGAAAAGAGACATTTCTCCACCTAACTCACCTGGGGAACTCAGTCTGGGAAGCTTACCTATCGGATTGGAACTGCATAGATGAGCTTTCACAAAATGGCTCACAGGGGAGGCCTTCCCATATAAAGCTTAGTTCAGTGTTTATGGGACTCAAGTGGGATAGGAGAGATTCCCCAGTTTAAGTCCCCACTCTGTGTGAGGTGAAAGGATTTGATGGAGATCTGAGTCACAGTGGAGTGTTTAGCCAGATATAAAGCTCCCTCTTGTTGAACTATTGGGAGAGAGTGAGAATAAGCATAAGAATAACTCTGTAGCCTGATGTAAGTGAAACCACCTAGTAAGTGTAAGACCCAGGATCATTTACAACTGACACTGCTTTTAAAATGTATTTATCCACAGTGGAACATCTGCTACAGGAGAGACAGCCACAGCAGACTATCTCATACTCCAAATGTTACGGTGCTCACATGAAAGGCAGTACATTCCCGATCAAGTCACTTTTTCCCTTTAAGTGGAGATAGGACTTGAACTGGAGGCTCTCTGATCCAGGTGAATACCCTATTCATTGGGCTAACAGTTATGACGAAAGGCCTCCTCCTCCCAAGCTTTTTGCTAAAGCTGTGTGTTTGCCTAATGCCGACAGAGGGTTTGCAACTGAAAATCCTGAACTGAGAGAAATTCAGACCAGACTTAAGTGCCAATTTCTAAGAGAGGGCAAGGCTGAGCACATTCCCCTTGGCTTGGCCTCTCTCACTGGCTGGCTTAGATGAGTAGTGACCTGGTAGGCCAGCTATCGTGAATCTCATGAAGTTTTTGTCCCTTCCCATTCATTGTATAGGGCGGAGATGGGGAACCTCTGGCCTTCGGGCTGAACATGGTTTGCCAAGGTTAGCTGCAGGTGGGCTGCCAGATGCTTTGTTTACCTGAGTGGCCGCAGGCATGGCCCCTCACAGCTCTCAGTGCCTGTGAATCACTGAAATTAGCTAATAGAAGCTGAGGGAGTGGTGTTTGTGGGCATAGGCACGAAGACCTGCTGCCGCCCTCCCACCAAAGAGAATGCAGACACACACTTGCCAGCAGCATCTGGTAGCTTTGATCAGTGTAGGGCAACCAGCCTACCTGCCTGAGTCCCCACTGCACTGCCATATCAGGAGCTGCTTATGGTAAGCTCTCCCTGACCAGGGCAAGAGCCTACAATTCACATATCCTTCTGCACCCCAATCCTCCCACCCAAGGTCAGAATCCTCTCTTGCACTCAAACTTCCTCCCAAATCCCACATCTCCTTCTGCACTCAATCCCCTGCTTAGTGCTTTCTCCTGCACCCAAACCTCATATCCCCTCCACTAATATAATAGAAAAGTGCAGCCCATGATGACTTACCAAAATTCTTGGAGTGTGCCCCTACAAGATGTATTTCCCACCCCTGAAATATAATCTTCCTGTTGCTAGAACAAACTTTTTCTATGACCATCTTCAAGATGAGCACATTATGTTCCAGCCATAAAAATAACCACAATGGGTCAGACCAATGGAACACTTTGCCCAGTATCATGTCTTCCAACAGTAGCCTGCTGCCCCAAAGGGAATGAACAGAACAGGTAATCATCAAGTGATTGATCCCCGGTCATCCATTTTCAGCTTCTGGCAAAAAGAGGGTAGGATACTTCAGAGCATAATTTTGAATCCCTGCCTATCCTGGCCAAGAGCCATTGATGGATCTATCCTCCATTAACTTGCCTAATTATTTTTTAACCCTGATATTGTCTTATATCCACAACTCCTCCATGCTTCTCTCCTTGTTGACATCTCTCTTGAATGCACTATATTGGCCCCCCCTACACACTTGCTCCCTAGTTCGAGCTAGGGATGCAAATGTAGGCGACCGAAATTGCTTTAAAAAATCTCAGAGGGATAGCCATGTTGGTCTGTAACTTTAAAAACAGCCAATACTACTATGTATCAGAGGGGTAGCCGTGTTAGTCTGGATCTGCAAAAGCAACAAGGAGTCCTGTGGCACCTTATAGACTAACGGATGTATTGGAGCATAAGCTTTCGTGGGCAAAGACACACCTTGTGAGATACATGCATCTGACGAAGTGGGTATTTGCCCATGAAAGCTTGTGCTCCAATACATCTGTTAGTCTATAAGGTGCCACAATGCTACTATGGCACCTTAAAGACTAACAAAAATATACTCTGGCTGACTTGTCACAAACCAGTTCTACTAGCCAAATACACAGAGAGGCATTGGAATTACAATTCATCCACAATTCAATTCTCATGCTGATGGCCTAAGTCGTGATGAGGGATGGTTGAGACATTATCAGCCTAACATTCAATGAAGGTACAAACAGCTCTTTGTGTAGATTCCTGTGTTAGAACCCTTCCTATCTATTGCCTTTGATTCTTATCTCCTTCGTTTTAACTATCCAATCTTCAGGTGCTTACCGATTGCCAGTTCTGCCTTCCTGTTTTTCCTTTTGATATTTCCATACCCTCTACTTCTTGTTTCCTCCCCGCCCCCTCATTTTTTCCTTCCCCCCCCTTCGCCCCTATTTATTTTGGGTCTATACATCCTAAACTCAAAACTCCAGTCATCTGAAGAAGTGGGCTGTGCCTATGAAAGCTCATGAGACCATCTACATGTTTTGTTAGTCTATAAAGTGCTACCAGACCATTTGTTGTTTTTTAAGTTTATTTTGTACAGACTAACTCAGCTACCCCTTGAAGCTTCTAAAAATATGTATAGTAACATGAGCATTCATGGGAAAAACCCACTTCTTCAGATGAACTTGAATGAAGATTATCTGAAGCTTGACTCAATCTCATCTAAAGAAGTGGGTTTTGCCCATGAAAGTTCATGATACTGTATATGGTGCTGGCTGTTCCCTCTGGGCGGCGCTGTTGCCTGAGTCACGTCCTTTGCCTCCCACCATGGCACTCGGCTGACTTCTGTGCCACTCAGCCAGACCACTGCGGGGGAGCAAGTGGTGCAAGCGACCTTTTGGGCATCGTGGTCCCCATGCAGCACCCTCATGCTGCATGGGGAACGCAGGGTCCAAACAGCCACTTGCGCCACTTGCTCCTCCGCAGTGGCCCAGCTGAGTGGCGCAGAAGTCAGCCGAGTGCCATGGCGGGAGGGGAAGGGGGGGCAGGGCAGTGACGTACATGGCCAGGGGGCGGGGCCTCACCATGTACATCACCACCCCGCCCCCCTTCGCGCCCCCCTTCGCCTCCTGCCGTGGCACTCGGCTGACTTCTGCGCGGGGGAGCCCAAACGGCCACTTGCTCCACTTGCTCCCCTGCGGCGGCCCAGCTGAGTGGTGCAGAAGTCAGCCAAGTGCCATGGCAGGAGGCGAAAGGGGGTGGGGCGCTGATGTGCGACGTGACAGCGGCTCCAGGCCCAGCCCCCTGGCCGTGAACATCACTGCCCTGCCCCCCTTCGCTTCCCTCAGTGGTGCTCAGCTGACTTCTGCGCCGCTCAGCCAGGCCGCCGCGGGGGAGCCCAAACGGCCACTTGCTCCCCTGCAGCGGCCCGGCTGAGTGGCACAGAAGTCAGCCAAGTGCCATGGCAGGAGGCGAAAGGGGGTGGGGCGCTGATGTGCGACGTGACAGCGGCTCCAGGCCCAGCCCCCTGGCCGTGAACGTCACCGCCCTGCCCCCCTTCGCCTCCCTCAGTGGCGCTCGGCTGACTTCTGCGCTGTTCAGACGGGCCACCACGCGGGAGCAAGTGGTGCAAGTGACCATTTGGGCTCCGCGGTCCCCCGAGTGAGAGGCAGGAGGGGGAGGAGAAGAGAAAGAGAGAGACAGAGAGAGAGGCAGGAGGCAGAGGAGAGCTGAGGGGGGGGGGAGGCAGTAGGAGGAGGAGAGAGAGAGGGAGACGGAGATGGAGACGGAGACGGAGTGAGAGACCGGAGACTAAGGAGAGAAGACTGACATGGAGGAGAGAACTGAACATCCCGTCTTATGACGGGCTAATTGGATAGTTGTCTAATATTTGTTCCCCATGTAGGTACTTATAGACTATAATCAAGTAACCCTACTGTAACCCTTTTGTTAAGCTGAATAGATTGAGCTCCTTGTGTCTATGAGGCAAGTTTTCTAATCTTTTAATCATTTTCCTGGCTGTGAACTGTCTCCAATTTGTCAGTATTCTTTCTGAATTGTGGACACTAGAACTGGATTCTGTATTTTATCAGTGGTTGCACCAATGTCAAATACAAAGATAAAATAATTTCTCTAATATTACTTGAGGTTCCTCTGTTTATGCATCCCAGAATTGCGTTAGCTCTCTTGGTCAAAGCATCACACTGGGAGCTCAAATTAAACTAATTATCCACAGCAACCTCCAAATATTTTTCAGAGTCACTGCTTCCTGGGATTGAGTCCCCAGTCCTGTAATAAGTATCAGAGAATAGCTGTGTTAGTCTGAATCTGCAAAAACAACAAGAAGTCCTGTGGCACCTTATAGACTTAGGGTATGTCTACACAGCAAAGTTATTTCGAAATAACAGCCCTTATTAATAACAGCCCTTCAAAATAACTTTCCTCACATCTGCACAGTGCTTATTTCGAATTTGGTAAACCTCATTCGATGAGGAATAACGCCAAATTCGAAATAGCTATTTTGAAATAAGTGCTGTGTAGACACGTATTTCGAAATAGGGGGCCTCCGGCCTTCCCAGGGTGCCCTGGTGACCACTCCAGCCTCAAACAAGAACACTTCTCTCCCTCCCCCACTCCCTGGAGCCCTTAAAGGGGTAGACTCTGGCCACAGTGCCTGTGCCAGCTCCAAGCCTGCCAGCCCAGAGCCAGCAGTCACTGCCCCTGACCCAGTGGCCCCAAAACATGAGCCAGCAAGCCACTGGCAGACAGCCCTTCACCGCTCCCCAGGAGCAGTCTGCCAGCTCCCAGGAGCCTGCCAGGGCCTGGAGAAGGCGGGCGGCTTCCTTGTCCAGGGAGGAGATCATAGATCTTATTCAGGTTTGGGGGGGGATGCTCCCAACGTCCATGATCTCCACACTAGATGGAGGAACGCGGCTGTCTATTGCAGGATAGCTGCCAGCCTGGCCACCAAAGGTCACATGCGAACCCAGGAACAGGTTTGCATGACAATCAAGTTGGTCCAGCGAGACCTCCAACCCTGAACCCTGAGCTTCCCCTCCCCCTTCTTCCCCTTGCTTCCCCCTTCCAGCTCCCTCTTCCCAGGTTTCCCCCTCCCCTCTTCCACCCTCTCTTCTCCCCTCTCCCGCCTCCTTTTCCCAGTCTCACCAGAGTTTCATCCCCCCCCACCCCAGTTTTGTTAAATAAAGAGAGTTTGTGTTCATGAAAATATGTGTATTTTATTTGACATCAGGAAGGGGGGTTAGGGAGGGGTAAGTGGAAAGACGTGAGTGAGGAATGAGGCACAAGCCCCCAGTGGGGCAGACCAGGGAGACTGTTAGTGCTCCTCAGGGTGGAAGCTCTCCAGCAGGGCCTCCTGGATACTGACAGCCTCCCGATGGACCTCCCGGATGGCAGCCTGCAGAAAGTGCAGCCAGGCTCGCAGCAACGCGTCCACGAGAAGCACCAGAGTGCCCAGGAGCAGCTCCGGCTCCATGTTGCAGAGTGCTGTGGTGTCCCGAGTGAGGGCAACTAGAGCATGCAGAGACAAAATGCTTTGCTGTCCCTCATCAAGGTAGACAAGCAAGCAGGGAAAGCTGAGAAATGGCTGTCTGGGGGGTCCCTTTAAGCACAGAATTCAGATAGCATCAGGCAGCAGCCCCACACAGTAACTCCTGACCTAGTTTCCTGCTGGAACTGGTTCTGGCCAGCCTTAAATGTGATTCAGAGTCCACTCAGTGTGGACGTGCTATTTTGAAATAGCAAAATGCTATTTTGAAATGCATTTTGTGTCTGGACACGTTATTTCGAAATAAGCTATTTCGAAATAAGATATTTCGAAATAACACTGTAGTGTAGACATACTCTAACAGATTTATTGGAGCATAAGCTTTCATGGGCAAAGACCCACTACATGCATCTGACGAAGTGGGTCTTTGCCCACGAAAGTTTATGCTCCAATAAATCTGTTAGTCTATAAGATGCGACAGGACTTCTCATTGTTTTTGCAATCCTGTAATGTTTTTTGTTCCCAGATGTAATCATTTACATTTAGAAATATTAAAACAAATATTTTTTCTTCCACCCAGTCTATCGAGTGCGCTAGATCACTTTGAATCAGTGATCTCTACTCTTTATTGCTGATTTTGTTGTGAATGTGTCACTGAAAACTTGACTACATTTCTTAGTAAAAATTAATTGGAAACCCAGAGCATTTTTTCATCCATTTTTTTATGTCATCTGGAAACCTTCTAAGTTTTCTTCCATGGCATCTCATAGAGGGTACGTCTACATTAGCCCCCTAGTTCGAACTAGGGAGGCTAATGAGGGCGACCAAAATTGCAAATGAAGAGCAGGATTTAAATATCCAGTGCTTGATTAGCATGTTCCCGGGTGGTCTCCATTTTGGAAACTGACTAGCCTGGAATAACTGCCCGCGTCTACACGCGGCAGTGAAATGGGAGTTCGAAGTAAACCCCTAACTCGAATTAGCTGTTACTTCTCATGGAATGAGGTTTAACAGCTAATTCGAGTTAAGGGCTTTACTTCGAACTTCCATTTCACTGCCACGTGTAGACGCGGGCAGTTATTCCAGGCTAGTCAGTTTCCAAAATGGAGACCGCCCGGGAACATGCTAATCAAGCACGGGATATTTAAATCCTGCTCTTCATTTGCAATTTCGTTCGCCCTCATTAGCCTCCCTAGTTCGAACTAGGGGGCTAGTGTAGATGTACCCACAGAGATGAGATCAAATGCTCCATTCCTCTTTTTCTGTGCTAAGGGCAGAAAAATGGGGGAGAGGAATATCAGTGGCTTTTAAACACCTGTGTAACTTTTTAATCCTGGCCTCATTACAATTGCACTCATCACAAAGCCCTTTCCCCCAACAAATCTGCTAAGTCGGGGCAGAGAGGATGTCTAATACAAACTTGTTATGTGAGCATCGCACCATCCAGAGAGCCCACAAAATCAATTGGGGTTTTGAGTGTATTGGGAAAGGGGTAATTTACACCTCCTTGTCGATGTAAAGAAGCTACATCCTAAAGAAAGAACAAGTCCAGTGATGTTCAAAAATCAGTGTTCAGGGCAAGGGTGAGCCAGGAATCTGTTCCTTAGAAATATGATTTGACTAGAGTGAAGGTGGAGTTAGGAAACCTGTGAAATACCAAGGTGAATTTCAGCTGAAAATGCACCCATGTCAGAGACTGGCATTAGAGTGAACAGACTAGTCAAAAGGGCAGAAAGGACTACTGAAAACTGATTTGTTTTTATTCTAAATCCAGAGAGATTAAAATGTACTTTTGGGGTTTTTTTTGGTAAAATCAAATCTTGGCCTTAGTCTCTTTGCTTTAATTGATTAATAATACATAAAGGAGATTCCATTTAATTTCTCTGCACAATCTGCAATGCAAAAGTACAAGTTGATGAAAAATGCAAAAAATATGAAACCCTCCCCCCCACACACATTTTCTCTATTGAACGTAATGGTCTTAAACGGGACATAACACAAGACTATTTTTGATATTATGTATTCAATAGAAATCCAGTTAGTTATTGCTATTCATAAGCCATAATACAGGAAATAATAATAAAGAAGTTAAATCAGACGCCGTAAATAAAGAATGAGCAACTTTTATACACATATGTACAAACCAGCAGAATTCCTGTAAATAGCATGAGGAAGTAACTCTGTATTATTGGTTATCAGTAGGAAACACAAACATATTATTCTGTTGACAGGAGGATATTTTTAAACTAATATGAGAGTGGGAATTTTTTTATTTCAAAGCATGGATTATTTATTCTACAGTTGGGCAATCAAACTCGGTTTCTTTGTTTGTTTTTAAATTTTTCCCCCAACAAAATTTTTTTATTGTTCTACCTGTGGCCATGTTGAAAGCAGAGACGAAGGTCTGAAAGCATCTGTTATGAGAGGTGCTAGTGCCAAAACCATCAGCTTCTTGGGAATGAGCTGTGCACCTCTTGCTGCTTGTATTTGCTTAACATTGCCAAGCACTGCAACATCTGAATTACTTTGTAGATTGGCACCATGTTCTTGAGATTTTCAGCCTGTGTTTAAAAGCCATACAGATCTCCACAAGTTCACATTTGGGGGTGTTTATCTGAACTGACCTGCTAAACTTTTTAAACAGTTTTTTTCTTACAAGTGTAGAATGGTACAATTCACAGATAATATTGACTCTCAGAGCCCAGAATCAACTTACATCCCCAGATAGCTTAAAATCAAGGTTAAGGTCCGCAATATTAATCAGTCTGAGTGATTCTTGCTCTCCCATGACATACACAGAACCTGATGCCAATTACCAGGTAGCCTTTTTAAATACCGTAAGATTGGTTTGGGCATCCTGTACCATGCTTGTTCCTCAGTTGTATACATGCTTCAGTATGCCTCTTTCATGGCCACCTCAGGCATATGTAAATTAGTGATGATTACCAAAGGACTTCACATAGCATAAAAAGTATCAGGCTATTTCTACACTATGGTGTTTTTCCAGGGAATGCATCTGCTCCTCCACTTTTTTTTTTTGGCGGAAGAGCAGATGCGCTCTTTCAGACGCCCTGTCTTCCTCCTCCCACTAGGAAGAAGGGCTCTTCCAAAAGAGGAGGCTTTTCTGAATTTTGGCCCAGTGTAGATGGGCCAAATTTCGGAAAAGCCTCTTCCGAAAAAACTATCGGAAAAAGGTACATAACTTGCAGAGCGCAATTTGCGTACCTTTTCCTATAGATCTTTTTAGTATATACATAGTCTCACAGAAGTAGCCATGTTAGTCTGTAACTTTAAAAATAATGAGTATTGCTGTGACACCTTAGACTCTAACAAATATATATATAGATTCATGAGCTTTCGTGGGGAAAACCCACTTCATCAGATGCAATGATCTTGAATGGAGAAAAAAATTATTCAGAGGGTCACCCTTTTTTTCTACACTCATGATCATCTCATCTGAAAAAGTGATTTTGCCCATGAAAGCTCATGATACTATACATATATTTGTTCGGGTCTAGGGGCACGTCTACAATGCATGCTTATTTTGGAATAAGCTATTTTGGAGGAAATACTCCAAATGGCTTACTTCAAAATAGTTCATCTACACAGTAAATGTTCATCAAAATAGCATTGAGCTATTTCGAAATAGAGCGTCCACACTCATTGGATGCTGAATCACATTTAAGGCCACCCGGAAGCACTTCAGGCAGGGCATCAGAACAGCACTCACTTTCTGGAGCTGCTGCCTGAGGCTAGCTGAGGCTTGAGATTAAAGGGACCCCCCCTGTACAGACTTGTCTCAGGCTCTTCTCCTTTGCCTACCTCCTCGATGGACAACAAAGCCTTTTCTTTACCTGCTGTAGTTGTCCTTGTGGACACCACAGAACTCCAACCACGGAGCCAAACCCGCCTCTGAGCAGTTGACAGCTCTTAGATGTCTTGGTGCCCCTCCTGCTTCAGTTTCAGCAGGCTGCCTTCCTTGTGAGGCAGTTCCTTATCTCTCTCTGGATGTTGCTCATGCAGCTCAACCCCACCCACTCTTCCCTACACATCATGCACTGCTGCTTCTGGTGACTGGACACCAGCTCTGACTGGTGGGACTGGAAAATCCTAGACTAGTGGGACGACCAGAAGTGGATCCAGAATTTTCATATGCAGAAGGTCACCGTTTTGGAGCTGTGTGAGTGGCTCTCCCCTGCCCTCTGGCACAGGCACACCCACATGAGACCTTCCCTTCCCTTCCAGAAGTGAGTAGACATTGCCATCTGGAAACTCTCCATGCTGGACAACTACTGATCCATCAGGAACCAGTTCGGCATGGGGAGACCAGCCATCAGGGCAGTGGTCGTGCAGGTATGGCTCTCTCGTGCTATTGTCCCAGGAGGGTGCTGAACTGAACTGCTGGAGTGGGGCTCCCTAAGCAAGGGTGCTGGTGGTGGTGGTGGAAGGTCGGGGTTGCTCCTGGTGGGTGGGAGGGATAGAGAGGAGGGTTGGGCTCGGGGACCCCTGAGGGCCCTGGCAACCTTGTGATTCTGTTTGTTTGTATCCTTCTACAGGTGGTGAGGGCCATCAACACCATTCTGCTGTGCAAAGTCATCAACCTGGGCAACATGGACCCCATCATCGCCGGATTTGCCACCATGGGCTTCCCCAACTGCAGGTGGGGGCTATTGATGGCACCCACATTCTCATTTGGGCCCCTGACCACTGGACATCTGAATACATTAAATGAAAGGGGTACATTTTGATGATCCTGCAGGACCTTGTCAACCATCGCGGCCAGTTCACAGACATCTATGTCAGGTGGTCAGGGAAGGCGCACAATGCACTTGTCTTTTGAAACTCCAGCCTGTTCTAGAAGCTGCACGCCAGCACATTTTTCCCCAACCGCACCATCAGGATCAGGGACATGGACATGTTGATCTGTATTGTGGGGGGACACAGCATACCCTCTGCTCCCCAGCTAATGAAGTCCTAGACTGGACACTTTGACCCCCCTCCTCCGGAATGTTTTAACTCCAGACTCAGCAGAGCCTGTATTGTTGTGGAGGGCACCTTCAGGTATCTCAAGGGGAGGTTCTGTTGCCTCCACACCCGGCTGGACCTGAGCAAGCAGAACGTCCCCCGGGTGGTGGCAGCATGTTGTATCCTTCACAATATTTGTGAAAGCAAGGGGGAGATGTTCCTGCCAGGGTGGGGTGCAGAGTCTGATCAGATGCAGCTGCACACAGCTGCTATCCAGAAAGCCCATGAAGGGGGCTGTGCATATTCATGAGGCCCTGAGGGAGAGTTTCACACAAGGACGCCAGTGACACTCTCCCCTGGGTCTCCTCAAAAGGGGTCTGTGCATTGCCCCTCTTTGCCTTTCCTTCCAGACCTGTTTTTCCCTGCCCTCTCTTCCTCCCCTCCCCCACTCCTCCCTCTCCCCTGCAGAGACAATAAAGTACACTTTTTGTTTTGGAACAATAAACTCTGTTTTTTTTTATTGGGGTGAATGTAACTGGGGAAGGAACCTGGGAGGGGGTAGGACGGAGGTGGAAGGCTAATGGGGGAGAAGAGGCTCAGGGCTGGGGCTGGGAGTGGTGTCTGTGTCAGGTGTGTGCAGGGCCTTCAGCAGCCATGGCAGGGGTTAGGGGAGAAACCGGAGGGGTGGGAGCCTGCATGGGAGCATCCACCAGGCAGCCGATAACCATGTGGAAGGCCACACAGATGGATTGGCCCTGCTGCAGCAGCTTCCACCAGGTGTTGTGGCACAGCTGGAAGTCCTCCTCACGTCTCCAGTCCTGCCAGTCCATGGAGCACTGCAGGGCTTGCAGAGCAGCCATATGCTCCCTCTGGAAGTCCTCGTGGGTTCTCTTGTGCCGGTGGATCACACGGGGTTGGGACAATGACATGGGAGGTGTTGACTGCTCCCCTCACCCAGCCGGTCCAACTGTGGAGAAAAAAGAGAAGATCAGTCATCCTGGAAGACAACCATACATGAAGTCTAGCCCTCATCTCTGAGATGAGACCAAAAGGGTCAGATGAAGGTACCGTGCCAAAAGGATCGGATGAATGGCACAGGCCAAAAGGGTCAGATGAATGGCATCTGACCAGATAGCTCTGGTCTGGAAGCTGCTGTGTGGTTCAGGGCTGTCACGGCTTGCTGTGTGCTACCCACTATTTCCCCTGAGGCTGCAGCTTTAAGGACTACAGGGGAAGGGAAGTTATAGAGTTCTGATGAGTGTGGACAGAATGGCTAGCAAGGCACCTCTAGGATTTTCTGGAGGCCTCTTATTTCCTGCAGGGACACAGATGTCCTGGGGGAGCCTCACTACCCTCATGTCCCAGGAACAAGTAGGCATGGGAAGGTGCTAGACAGACCAGGAACCTGCGGGCAGGAGAGGGGCCATGGAGTGTCTGGCCTTCCCGCCATGCCATACACATGCTGGGTCAGGCAGTGGCACATGCCACAGGGTGAGGACTTATATCACTGGCCTGTGGAGGAGATGGAGGCAGGGTGTTAGGGGGAAGTATGTGTGAGTGTCAGATGCTCCTGTGCCTCACCACACTGTCTCTGGGAGCAGATGCTGCCCAAGCATGCGGGCATGCCCATGTGCCATGCGCAACACTCCTGAGCGTGTGTGTGTGTGTCTAATTCCTGTGAGCCAAAGGAGAAGGGTCCTCTGCTGCTGCCTCCTGGAGCTATGTGACCCAGACTGGTGCTCCACATGCACCCACGTGCACAGGCCACTGAGTGATCCCCAGGAGGAGAAGGCAGAGCAAGGAGCACGCAGCTGCCCCTTACCACCCGTCACCTCCACCCATAGAGAGTAATAGCACTCACCTGAGGGGGCTTCCCAGGCTTTCAATGATGCCCAGTAGACATCCTGGGTGGGGGGGGGGGGCGACTGGCTCCAGGGAGAGCATGACCTCCTGGTTGGCAGGTATCGAGCTGGTGCTGGCCTCATTCAGCTCCTCCTCCTCATGCTCCTCCTTCTCTCCCTTATGGACATTGTCCCCCAGGAGGGTGATGATGGGCATCTCCAGTCCTTAGTCCACAGCGAGGGGGGAGAAGGGACTAACTCACTCCCCAGGATGTGGTGGAGCTGGGCATAATATGGGCAGGCCTGTGGTGCTGCCCCAGAGTGGGAGCTGTACTCCCTGGCCTTGGCATAGACCTGCCTAAGTCCTTTAGCTCCTGGGTGTGCAAGTGGCTCTTGGTGGCCAGGCTGTTGGCCATCCAGCCATAGACATCCCCATTCCTGAATCTGGTGTGGTGATCCTGGAGGTTTGCCTCCTCTCCCCAGACCTCAATGAGGTCCAGGATCTCCACACCAGACCAGGAAGGTGCATGCCTCTTCTGTCCCTGGGCAGGGTCCTG
Source organism: Pelochelys cantorii (assembly GCA_032595735.1). NCBI lineage: Eukaryota > Metazoa > Chordata > Testudines > Trionychidae > Pelochelys > Pelochelys cantorii. The sequence continues at coordinate 94,523,317 of CM064326.1, forward strand.
GGAGCTGACTGCCAGCTCCCTTGAAGCCATGGAGGGCTCAGTGGGAGCAACAGGGTCACTCATAGCAGCAGATAGCTCTGGTCTGGCAGCTGCTGTGTGGTTCAGGGCTGTCACGGCTTGCTGTGTGCTACCCACTATTTCCCCTGAGGCTGCAGCTTTAAGGACTAAAGGGGAAGGGAAGTTACAGAGTTCTGATGAGTGTGGACAGAATGGCTAGCAAGGCACCTCTAGGATTTTCTGGAGGCCTCTTATTTCGAAATGACTCCAGCTGCCCTGTCTACACACACCCTATTCTGAAATAGCTTTTCAGAATAGTTATTATTTCTCATACAATAAGGGTTACAGAATCTGGAATAAGATGCTCATTATTTTTATATTATTTCAAAATAACGGGCTTGTTGAGTAAATGCTTGCATAGTTATTTCAGAATAACGTTTGTTATTCCAGACTAACACTGCTATGTAGACATTCCTAAGGTGCCATAGCACTACTCATTGTTCACATAGCATAGTTAGGAAATTCCCTTGAGATTAGCAATGAGCCAGGTGCCACAAATTTAGGATCAATGTAAAGGCCACATTACCTTAATACGATTAAAAGAAATAGTGTGATCAGTGATCTAGTCCCAGAAAGCAAATAAGTATAAAGAAATCATCTAGATAAAAAAAATACAGACAAAACATCCATTGATTTGAAACAACTGGATTTTTTCTGTTGAATAAATCATTTAATTATGAATATTTACTCCAGAGATTATCAGAAACTTGTCCATGGATGCCTGGGACAGATCAAGAAATAGGCCAAGTCCTGTCCATCTTCTCTGTTCCAAATGCAAAATATGGATAAAATAGATTTTTAAAAAGTATTTTAAAACAAATAAAAGGAAGTTCTTCTTCACACAGCTCACAGTCAATCTGCAGAACTTCTTGCCTGAGGAGGTTGTGAAGGCTAGGACTATAAAAGGGTTTAAAAGAGAACAAGATAAATACATGGAGGTTAAGTCCATTAATTGCTATTAGCCAGTATGAGTAAAGAATGGTGTCCCTAGCTTCTGTTTGTCAGAGGGTGGAGATGGATGGCAGGAGAGAGATCACTTGATCAGTACCTGTTCAGTTCACTCCCTCTGGGACACCTGGCATTGGCCACTGTTGGCAGACAGGGTACTGGTCTGACCCAGTATCGCCATTCTTATGTTCTTATTGAAGATAATTATGGTCTGATTAGGAAACATAACCTTGAAAGCATAGGAAGCTCCTGAACATATAGGCTATATTGTATGCTTATGAAGCTGTCATTGGAGAAAGAGGATGCCATACATCACTGTAGCTGTCCTTAACCTATTCTTGCCATAACTGGTCCATATTTAATGTAGGGTTGGAAGTGATGGTAGACTATATATTATTATTAATTTTATTATTGTTAGCAGCAGAAAATCCATGCTGTTGCAGGGAAGTGGCAATTTGGTGAAGTAAACCACTGTTTACTTTGTTGCATGCCAGTAAGTTGTAGAGTAATAGTGATGATTATTTGATACCTCTACTATTAAAGTGGTTTCAACTCTTAGCATGACATAGAGATGTTGTTTATTGTAGCTGTATACCATACATCTATATTTTGCAAAGTCAAAATTGCTGAGAACTTAAAAATTTGATGGCAACAGCCATCCCAGTGATAATTAATATTCTGAAGAAAACATCCCAGTGATAATTAATATTCTGAAGAAAAAAAAAGCTCTCAGCCATATTTGTAGTTGTTTCCATCATTTCATACTGATTCAATGTATATTCTAGTTTTCAGAGTGGTATTATACACACAGATGACAATCCTAGAATCATATTATATAGATTATTTACAGTGCGTATTGTAACCCCCTTTCACCGGAGCAGGCAGGTAAAGCTGATGTGTTCCAGGTTGTTCCAGTTAGTAGAAACTGATAATGATAGATGTTTTCTTTGACAGCATGGTGTTTATTTACATTGATCATATAAATTCCTGTTTCACTGAACACAGCAAGAAACCAACAAGAACATAGTTTCTTTGTTTACAGCCCCAAGCCTGTTCAGCCAGCATTGAACTGAGAAGCTCCATCTGAAAGATTCTCTCAAACCCATACACTATGTTTGTCCCTGTGATATTGATTCCTCTCTCTCCCTCTCTCTCTCCCTCTCTCATTTGTGCACCTGCACACACACCCAACCACATATCATACAATCTTTAGGCCATTAAAATTCCTGGGCAGCCTTGAATTTATGTTTGTTTGTGACAGAGATATGTCCCGATGTTTTGGTTTTGGAGACTATTCATTCCATTGCTTCACACTTATTCACAACTGATAACGAGGTGTAACATAACTTATTACAATACTATGGTATCACCAAGAGTCCCCATAGTTGAAAAGAATCAGATTTCATTTTAAAAAGTCACCAAAATTTGAAATGTTGATGAAAAAAGCCAGTTTCTGACCACTTGTATTAAATATAACACACACACACACATATTGCAGAGGTTGTACACACACATACACATATGGTTCATTGTTATGCTGTAGAGTGGTATTGAACTGCCACTGGGCAAAGTTAAGTTATGAGAAATAATCTTTATACCCATCATGTAAACCTTATTTATATGAGTAATCTTTAGGCATTGAAATTGATGGAACTACTTTTAAGAGCAAAGATTATTGATATATATAGGGATTGCATTATCTGACCTTTCTGAGGGTGTTTTGAACAATCTGAATCATGACATATACAGATAAATTCCTCCTGATATGAAGGGACTATGCCCCCAGAACAGAATGGTATAAATTATTATTGTTGCCTTTATGAAGCGTCTATACCCCCAGAATAGATTGGTATAAATTATTATTGTTGCCTTTTTATATATTACAGTTTGCCTTCAAGAAGTTCATTGATCTGCTTTGTTCCTGAACTACAATGCACTGTGGCTTTTACTTTATAGTGACATTTTTCTACTTACCTCCAGAGAGGCCAAAATATTGGAAATAGAGATAAAACACTATTAGTACATGCAAGACAGTGTAAGAGATAAAAATGAAATATGCCTTCCCATTGTAATATACAGAATGTTTATATATTGCAAGATCAAAAGGAGTTTGATATTTGTAGAGGATATAGTGGCACATGGCTGGAATAGAATGTCTTCAGAAATGATACTACACATAAACAATAAATTAAAGGAATGTCATGTACTTTATACAGGATTTTCAAGCATAGTATCCAACTGCTAAGTTTCAAGCTGCTTTCACACTTAATTTCAACAAACGTGTTTGCTTTCACAAAGTACTTTTGTTGTGGCAGACCACCATACTTGATATGTTCTTTCATTATAGTGATCTCTCATATGTATTTTTTGTCCTTCTGTCCCACAATACTAGCATGATATAGCTGGCTATTATGTATACTAATTGCTTCATTCTCTCTTTCACATTTTCAGGGTGAACTACTAGCCAAGAAGAGAATGAAGGTTGTGTGATGTAAACATTGATGTCTCGTAAGAATAAATGGGAGTGTATGATATTTTTTAGTTTTATTTCTTTACTTGAAACTTTTGAAATTATGTCAGAGAACAAGGATATTCAATACTATGAATTTCATTGTATAAAATATTCCTTGACAAATGGAAACTGTAGGTTCCTTTTTTTCCCTGCAGTTGAAAATGAATGATAAAATTGAACCAATGTGTAAATTTTAGGGAACATCACTGTTAATTGTTCAATACAGTTTTGCACTTATATCAAGTCAAACTAGAACTTCACATCTTTTCAAAATGACATTGCAGAGATACTAAATTCAGCAACTTATTATCTCTAAGTTATTATTTTACTCTAGTATTCTCTAAAGCAATTAATGGGATTTTTTCCCATTGACTTCAATGGGTTTTACATCAAGGCAAGCAAGACCATGTATGACTGTGTGATTGTTAAAGACTTTGGTACTGATTTAGAATCTGTCAACACAACAATGTTATTATTCTAAAGCCGTATGAAAAATAAACTATGATCATTATTGTTCTTGGTTTGGGTTAGAACTAATGAGAAGTGGACTCACTTCCCTGCACTGCACCAGGTAAGTGCTGTGTCTGAAAGGGAATAAATTATGAATATATTTTCTATAACAGATACATCCTGTACCCATGGGGTCAATGAGAAAACACCCACAGACTTTAGAGGGCTAAGATTTCTCTTAAGGATATTTTATGTGTTATTCTGAGCTGATTAGTCATAAATGAATTGTATCTATAACACAGCTAATTCCAAAATGTATTAAGTATATCAATGGCTGTGTACAGGATCCACTATGACAGCATATCCTTAGGAATGCTATTCTAATAACTCTTCAATGATAAGGCTCTGCAAACAGGCACCAAGTTCTTGGTTTACAAGGCAGTTGTATTCTACATAGCTGGAGTCATTTTACCTTAAGCTAAACTTGGCGGCATCCCCACAGCAAGAGGCCAACAGGAGCAAACACTCCCGTGGGCTTCCCTTACTCCTTGCAATTGCGGTAGCTGCATTTGATTTACTAGGTATACTAGACCCACTAAATTGAATGCCAGAACATCAGTCTCTGGCACGGTGAGAGAAGAGGTGCCCTAAAGGTGTGAGACATACATAACCTACAGACAACATCTCAAGCAGCTTGAGTGGTGCCAGCAGTGCTGCCTCAGGAGGATTCTAAGGATGAGACCAACGCACTGACAGCCTGCAGCCAATATCAGCAGTATAGAAATGCAGGTCCTGAAACACCAATTTGGCTGGGTTGGCCACGGTGAACATGGGTGGGGCACTTGCTTCCTGAAGCAATTACTCATCTTTCAGGTAAGTCAGGGAAGAAGGGCTCACAGTGGGCAGCGGATGTGCTTCAAAAGACGTACTGCACCTTAAAAAGGGACACATCAGCTAGGGATGTTACAATTTATTTATGTAAAGGTGAAAATTTCAGCAGTTACACATTTACACGTGTGCCCTTCCCTCCTGCACTTCTGCCTCTGTAGAAGAAGTGTGGATGGGGGAGGTGGCTCCATATGAGCCATTATGCATGGGGAGCCAGCTTAAAAGCGAGCTTGCCACATGTACCATCTCCCACCTGTCCTCCCCATGCTTCTGCCTCTGATACAGAGGCAGCAGGGGGTAGCGGTGGCACACGGCTCTAAAGGAGTCCTGTCTGTGTGTAAACATGTAACCAGTACAACCGATGAGCTGGCTTTAGTGGCAGCAGCATGGAAGGGGGAGAAGGCAGGAGCCAGTGCACGTTAATCTAGGCTGCATGAGTCTAGGCTCATCAGTTAACTGTGTACATGGGTACACGTTCACATCCCTAGCATCAACCCAACACACTGGAAGGACTTAGCATAGATCACAACTCAGTGGCACCAAACCATACATCAAGCCACAGCTCACTTTGAGGATAATAGATGTGCTCATGATACAGAGAAACAACAAAGGAGGAAAGCAGAAGCATAGCATTTCATCCAAGAACTATGTCTCCTCCAAGATTACAGCTGCCACATCTATGGGAAAATCTTCAGCGCATGAATTGGACTCCCCAGCAACCTAACCCCATCAATGAACCCCTTTGGCAGACAGTATTCTTGTATTGAGGGATAGCCAAAGATTGGCTACGTCTAGACTGCAAGCCTCTTTCGAAAAAAAAGCATCTAGACTACAACAAATACTTTCGAAAAAGCAAGCCGCTTTTTCAAAAGAGAGCACCCAGGCAGTCTGGATGCTCTCTTTCGAAAAAAGCACAGTTTGCATTACATAGCATCTTTTTTCGAAAGAGCACTTTTGAAAAAAAGGCATTTTTCCTCGTAAAACAAGGTTCACCGTGGTTGAAAAAACTACTGCATTCTTTCAATTTACTTTTGAAAGAATATGGCAGCAGTCTAGACGCGGGTAAAGTTTTTTTTAAAAAAGGCCACTTTTTTCGAAAAAAGCCTGCAGTCTAGACACACTCATTAGGTGGTGTAACCCAATGATGTCAAGGTTTAGCTCTGAGTGACAAAAACAAAGCTCTTCTTGCACTGAAAACATTAATACGAATTCTTTAAAGTAAAATAAGGTTATTACTTGTCAAATGCACCAAATTGTTTGGCATTGGCCTGTGTGTTGAATATGCCAATCAAAGCCACTTTTGTGGCTTTGCTGACATATGAATTAAGGGCCTGATCTAGTGGGACTGGATTAGGTCCTGTGACCTAATTTCAGCAACCATGCAATTCGCAATTCCATTCACTTCAGTGGAGTTGCATTCTTTTACACCAGGGCTCTTTTTGGCCACCTGAATCATTCTAAAACCTTTGATCTTTAACCAAATGGATTAGCATTGATTTCAGTGGCCTGATGCTGATTTATACCAGCTGAAGATCTCCCTCTTACACACAGCACATGCATAAGCATCTCAAAACCATTTATTAATGTAGTTTTTCAATATGCCACTGAAGTAGGAAAATATGATCACTAATGTTCCCTCTACTTTTTTTTTCCATACATGTGTGGAATAAATTTTGCTATGTGTACCAAGCCATGTGTGAATGTGTACCATCAGTAGAAATACATGCTGCCAACTGCTGCCTGCTGTGGGTGCTCTGCTAATCATCTCGGTGGCATTTGAATCTCTCCTGCATAGGCTCCCAAGTGCTCATCTTAGAGGGAACACTTATTATCACCATTTCATTGACTGGAAAATGAGTAACAGAGATTAAATGGTTTTTCCAAGGTTATGTAGAATGTCTTTTGAAGAACAAGAGAGTCCATATCACATGAGTCCCAATCCAATGCATTGATCAGAAGCCTATTATCTGCCTCATTTTTTACTGTAGAACCTCTCATGGGAATGGGAAGTGACTGTCTACGAAGGAGTATGGCAGAAAGGGATCTAGGGGTTATAGTGGACCACAAGCTGAATATGAGTCAGCAGTGTGATGCTGTTGCAAAAAAAGCAAACATGATTCTGGGATGCATTAACAGGTGTGTTGTGAGCAAGACACGAGAAGTCATTCTTCTGCTCTACTCTGCGCTAGTTAGGCCTCAGTTGGAGTATTGTGTCCAGTTCTGGGCACCGCATTTCAAGAAGGATGTGGAGAAATTGGAGAGGGTCCAGAGAAGAGCAACAAGAATGATTAAAGGTCTAGAGAACATGACCTATGAAGGAAGGCTGAAAGAATTGGGTTTGTTTAGTTTACAAAAGAGAAGATTGAGGGGGGACATGATAGCCTTTTTCAGGTATCTAAAAGGGTGTCATAAGGAGGAGGGAGAAAACTTGTTCATCTTGGCCTCTGAGGATAGAACGAGAAGCAATGGGCTGAAACTGCAGCAAGGGAGGTTTAGGTTGGACATTAGGAAAAAATTCCTAACTATCAGGGTAGTCAAACACTGGAATAAATTGCCCAGGGAGGTTGTGGAATCTCCATCTCTGGAGATATTTAAGAGTAGGTTAGATAAATGTCTATCAGGGATGGTCTAGACAGTATTTGGTCCTGCCATGAGGGCAGGGGACTGGACTCGATGACCTCTCGAGGTCCCTTCCAGTCCTAGTATTCTATGATTCTATGATTCTATGGTACATGCATGGTACCTACAAAAAACTTAATTTGGTGTGCTGGTGTCCAGAGAACACAGCCTATCATACTAACCAGTATTGCCTTATTGTTTCCTTTTGTTTCCCTATATATCTGTCTCCATCTTTTCTTTCTTATCTCTTACTTAGATTTAAAACTCTCTAGGTTAAACTCTCTGTTTTCTTTGTATAGTACCTAACACAGTGAGGTCCTAGTCCTTAATTAGGCCTTTGAATCGCTATGGTAATGAAATTAAATATTATGTTCTTCTATTTCTCTGCACTGGTATCCAAATTGGAAGCAGGTGGAAGGAGACAAACACACTTATCTCAATTCTAGTGCCATTAATCTCCACAGAGTGAAATGATGCTATCCTAGGGTAAGTCTACACAGCAGCATTATTTCAGAATAACTAACGTTACTTTGAAATAACATAGTGTGCATCTACACTACAAGCCTTTATTTCAAAATAATGTCAAGATAAAGGACTTCTTACTCAGGCTCATGGTAACCCTCATTTCATGAGGAGTAAGGGAAGTCGAAGGAAGAACTGTTCTTCCTTCAACTTTCTACTCTGTAGACAACACCAAAAGCTGAATTAAGCCATTTCAACTTCAGCTACGCAATTGATGTAGCTGAAGTTGCATAGCTTAATTCAACTTTAGCCCTGCTGTGTAGACATACCCTGAGTCTCAAGTATGCAATGTGCAATAATTCAAAAGCTTGAAGAGCCAGCGCTAGACATGTATAGGTCAGATTCTCTACTGTGGTTGCACTGGGTATAGTCATTTTCATAAAAAATGCTGACAGTTCTATTTTGTATTTTAAACCCACATTGCACTACTCTAATTGACCAAAAAGGGCAAGACAGTAGAGAATCAAGACAAACATCTAACCTCAGATGTGAATTCAATTTACAATTTAAAATTAGTATCCAAGTAGGCTTGAAAAGGGGGAATTTGCAAACTCTGAGTTCCCTTTCATTATTCCGTTTAAAATGCTGAGAAGAGTTATTGTTCCCAGCAGTGCTTTGAAAATATATTTTTATTGTTTTGCCTCAACTTGATTTCATTTTAACAAGTTACAACTCAAATTTTGTAAAAATACAATGAGACGAAGCATGATTGTTTATTATACAATAATTAGATCTGATTACATACTTTCTATTTTAATGTGCTATATAAACATTAATTAATTGTCTAGCACCCTTTCAGTAAATTACTGAAGTATTAGTAGAAATGGATCCTTAGTATTCTGAAGTTTGGAAGTGTTTAGATCCAGGGTTTTGGTTAAGTAAAACATTAGGGGTATGTCTACACTACATGCTTATTTTGGAATAAGCTATTCCGAAAGATATATTCTGAAATACCCTATTTCAAAATAGAGAGTCCATGCTACAGGGAAGCCTCAAAATTGGTCCAAGGCAGGGTCGCCTAATGTGGACATGCTATCTCGATTTAGAGCCCCAGGAAGAACTGGGGAGAAATTACTTAGAATGGCCCTGGTGAGGAGCTATTTCGAAATAGCTATTTTGGAATAGGAGTTATTCCTCGTGGAATGAGGTTTACCAAAGTCAAAGTAAGCCACCCATTATTTCGATATTATTTCGAAATTGCTGTGTAGATGTTCACATTGTTATTTTGGAGTAACACTAGTTATTCTGAAATAACGGTGCAGCATAGATGCACTTGTAGATCCATAACCATTTAAAGGCCTGCTCTGTGATGTTGTGAATATTACCCTATTGCTCAGGTGAAAGTGGTCAGTCTGACCTACCCCCGCCTTCCAGTAAGACTCGACAGTGATTGCAGAGGAATAGCAGGCTTTTTTGAAAATCAAGGAAGCATAAAGGAGGAGCAGATACTGGTCACCTTAAAGGATACAAGGAATTATCTTTGCAAAGGAATTTGCAGGTCGCTGCTGTCTTCATATCAGAAGATATCCTAATAGTAATGGAGAAAGGCACCAGAACATTTTATTAGAGTGGACTTTATTAGAGGAGGAGTGTTAGGAGGAGTGGACTTTCAGAGATCACTTGGAATTGATGGGCTAGTATTAATGGATTATGGCTCACCAAAAATCAAGTAAGTAGTTTAAGGGCCAGTTCATCACCTTATATATATAAATATTGATGTAGCAACTACATTCACTTCACTGTACTGATTTACATTAACTGATGATCTGTTAATTTCCATAGAGTTACTCCTAATTTAAATAAGTATAAATAAGAATAGAATTAGGCCCATTGTTTTAAAGCTGCCTTTTTTAAACTTAAGGATCTTGAAACATAGGTTACTTTTTTCTGACATTGCTTTTTGTAGCTATTGGATTTTTAGCACTTATTCCAACAAGGTGAGTACAAAAGCATTTTATACACTCTTCTAGTTAAAACTATAAAATGACTGGCAGAAGGCCATGACAAATGGCAGCTTTTGAATTTCAATATAATTTTATATGCATCTCTGCTGCCAAAGCTAAAGTTGTAATTAAGATTAATCCCACAGCAGCATCAGATGTACAAGGGAGTAAGCACTTCCTAGGTTCATGTTTATGTAGATAGCTGTCTATTATTTATGGCCTTTTTCTGAATACCTTACACAGGTTAAACTTTCATTGAAAGAAGGAACCATTATGATTCCAGAGTTCCTTTCTGAATGCCACTTTCCATTTATTTCAATCTTTTTTTTGTTTTTGCTTGTTATTGTTTCTTTGTGTAACCCTTCTGCCAGGTAGTGGCAGCAGCAGCCAGGGCCGGTTTCAATATCTAGGGGTCCCTCTTCATCCATCTCACACAGAACTGGCTCGAGCCCCCACCCAGTAGCCTGGGAAATTCATACACCCCTGGGTGCCTCTGAGAGGCACTCGCAAGCACAGAGTCTGAGTGTAGAAAAGAGACCTTTAGTGAAAGAGGGAGAGACGTTACATGGCATTAGCTCAGAAAAATACCACAAAACATAGTTCCTAACCCCCCACGAGTAATGGTCCCAGCTCAAATGGGTTGAGCAATGTCCTTTGCTCCTCAGGCTCACTAGTTCAACAATGTAAGCGTTCCATTCATTTACCCAAACTTTCTCTGTACCCCACTTCAAATGCCCCATTTACAGCTCTGTCCAGTCAGTGCAGACCCTGACGCATCACCCTGATGACTTCACTCATTGAGCCTGAGGTCATGCCACCTTTGTGCTGCTTGTGTCGCCTGTCACTGCTCCTACTGGCCGCCCACCGGTTGTTCCCGCCAGCTGCTCCGCTGGCCGCCTGCCGCCGCTCCTACCAGCTGCCCGCCGATTGGTGCCACAAGCTGCCTATTGCTGCTCCTACTGGCCACCTGCCAGTCGCTCCTGCCAGCGATCTTGCTGGCTGCAATGGGTCTGGCTCCAAGCCAAACCAGTGACTTCAGCTCTTAGTGATTTCAACTCTTTAGTCACCATCTAGGCTGGCAAAAGATTCCAGCTTCCACTGGACTAGCAAAAAGACTCCTGATGAAGTCTGCTTTAGGTCTGTCCTTAAAACTGGAGGGAAAGAGGCAGGCTGAACCAGTCTTACAGCTCACACCTGGCAGGCATGAAGCTGTCTGGCTCAAGCCCTTTCCCCACAACTCAGTTCACTCAACTCTGGAAGGGGGAGGCTTGTTCATCTGAGAGTTCTTAAATGATGGTGTCTCTCCTGCTAGCACTGCTGTCATATTTTACAGCTCCCACATTTAGGGTAGCATGATTTGTGACCCCACAACAGCCCAAATTAGTTACAGTATATCACATTCCATTCTAACAACTGATCCTCCATCAGCCCTGGCTGAATTGGATTTACATAACCACAACCCGGATTCCTTCCCCATCCCAGTATGAGCCTTATTTACATATCAACAGTTATTTATCTTGCAAGGCTAAACCACTTCAGCTGGCTGCATTTCAAGCAGTCCTTCAGACCCCTGGCTTACATTTACAATTCTCTCCCTGTTCTTTTATTGAAACCAAAGTACAGCACAACAAAGACATGTGGAAAAGGTATTCAAAGGCCCTGTCAGATTTCTTTGTGGGGAAAGTTTTCCTTTCATCTTGTTTGGTTGTTTGTTGTTTTTTATGCCTCTACATTCAAGAGGAGGTGAGACTTAATTCTTAGTGTGCTTTGATGATTAGGGTTGTTAGCAACCAGTAGGAGAGCCACTGGAATGAAGCAGAGAATTTGTTGAGCTAGGAGGATGTAGAGTAACTTCAGAGCATGATTTTTTTCATTTTCGTAATAGTTATTATTCAAGTCCATCTGAATGGATTTAATGTTAGGACCAATGGCTCTTATGGTGGTTTGAGTAACAATAGTACTGAAACTACCTAGTTTTAACAATGTGACAGTAAACCAATGGCTGAATTTATTCAGGAATTCATAGCTAGTTCTATGGCTAAGGAACTGAAAAAAATTTAAAAACTATTATTGCCACTTGAAATAGGCAGGGTAAGTTTGAAGTCTATGGCTGGTTGATGCTCTTCTTCTGGAGCAATTAAAGTACAGCAGACAACTAGCTTCTATGTCCTCAGTAAAATCTCAGCTTTTCTTAGGGCTAGGTCTACACTACAGCTTTTTCTAATTTTTTTTTTTTTTTGGAAGAGACTTTTCTGAAATTTGGCCTGTCTACACTGGACCAAATTTTGGAAAATCCCCCTCTTTTGGAAGATCCCTTCTTCCTCATGCAATCGGGAAGACAGGGCTTCTGAAAGACTGCATTTTCACGTTCGCAAAAAAAAAAGTGGAAGAGCAAACATGTTCCCTGGATGCGGCAGTGTAGGCATACTCAGAGTGTCTTATGAATATCACAATTATATTCTTATATGTTAATTAAGGAGCTACCACAACCTCACCTGCACCAAAGAAAATCCACTCTGGTGTACCTCAGATTAGAATCAGTTTCTTCATACTGTGTGATTGCAGCTGAGATTTTCAAGAACAGTGGAGAGCTGCCTACAGAGCTGTCACAGGCTTTAGCCAAAGAGTGTCTTAGGTAGCTGACCCAGTTTGTGTTTTTTTTTTTATATTTAGAGCAATGAAAACTTCTGATTTTTGGAATATTTGAGGGTAGAGTATTTATGATTTTGAGCCAACACTGCTTGAAATATCAGGGAGCAAAAAAACCACCATGGGTGAGGGGGAGAAATTTAATACTGAAGATAATATTTTGTACTTATTGTTTGAAAGATTTGTGGGCTTCCTCTTTCACAACTTTCACAACACGTTAACTACTGCTCATCAGAGGAAGTGGATTTTGCCCATGAAAGCTCATTATACTATGAGTTTGTTAGTCTCTAAGGGTATGTCTACACTTGCAGCCTATTTCAAACTACCTGTTATTCCTCCTGCAATGAGGTTTAATAGGTAGTTCGAATTAGGGCTTTATTGTGAACGCCCATTTCACTGCCGCGTGTAGACGCGGGCAGTTATTCCGGGCTTGTAAATTTCAAAAAATGGCACCTGGCCAGGAAGATGCAAATCAAGCACGGGATATTTAAATCCCGGGCTTGATTTGCAATTCCGAATGCCTACATTTGCAGCCCTATTCCGAAATAGGCTGCAAGTGTAAACATACCCTAAGGGAGTGTCTACACAGCACTTATTTCGAAATAGAGCACTCTTCCTTTAACTTCCCTTACTCCTAGTACAATGAGAATTACAGGAGTTGGAGTAAGAAGTCCTCCAGCTTGACAGTATTTCGATGTTATTTCAAAATAACACTAGTTATTATACTAGTTGACACAGTACTACTCCTTGTTTTTAAAGTTAGAGCAGACTAACACGGCTACCTGTGTGACATTCCATTTAAGTTATTAGTGGTTTGATTTCTTTCTTAAGAAGGAAATCTTATAGGGATACATTCTGATGGGTGCCTTAAATAGCTATTGTCTTTTTGAAAGTCACTTGCAATGCAGGTTCTCAGCTCCTCTCACTATTTCATTCATTGTGCTCTGCTATTCTTTTTTACAAGGTGATGTCAACTGAGCAATTTCTCATTTTCTATCACAAAAAGGCCATGTTTTGCCATTGACATTTTTCTACAAGTATCCTCAGTAGGACCACTTGCAGAGTGAGTTACTACCTGTACTCAAAATCATTTAGGGAGGTACAATCAGGCCCTTTGTGATACAATAGCTAGCATATGCTTTCCACGAGCCATTTAAAGAATGGAAAACAGACCAGAAAATGAGGACCAGAGACAGTATGCTACTTTGTTGCTATGGGGGATTTGTTGAAAACTCATATTGAAATCTAACTGTTCCACAAAGTAGGAAATGTGCTTAATGCATTTATTTTTCTTTGCCATTGTTTATAAAAAACATGGGACAGGTATCTGGCACACATCTCATTCACTGAAATGGCTGAAGTTTATCAGTAAAATAGCAACACATGTTTGTCCAGGCCTTAATAAGAGTGTGTGGGATAGGGGAGGTGTGTGAGGGCAACGAGAGAGAGAGAGAGAGAGAGAACTAAAAGTATCTCCCCTCTATTAAGCCCAAGTCTTTTTTCCCCCCAATCCCACCCACACTATCAAACACAACTGCTGCTCATTCCATTCTTTCCCAGAAAGTCTATGAATGGATCTGCATAAAACTTAGGTTTTTTGGCTGCCGTAGGAGGTGTCATATCATCTATCTTCAACTTCCAGTTCATCTGGATTCACAAGTTGATACTTACTATGTTGACAGCCAAAGACATTAGGTAAAAATATAACAAGTTTCTGGAAGTTTACAACTATTTAAGGTTCTGAATGTGAAGAAATAAAGATTCAATAACAAAAATCAGAAACACAAAAGAGGCTGCCCCTTGAAGCAGAGAAGTACAATATACCCTAACTTTCTCTGGGCTGGCTTTTTGCAGACTGACTGCACCTAGACTGACAGCACATGCTGAGGGCCGCAACTTAAGTGTGGTTATATATATGCAAATATGCTTAACCACTCTGACAGTTAGTAAGTTTTTCTTAATGTCCAATCTATACTTCCCTTACTGCAATTTAAGATCATTGCTTCTTGTTCTGTCATCAGCAGTTAAGGAGAATACTTGTAACAACCTTTTAGCAATTTGAAAACTGTTATCATATCCACACTCAGTCTTCTCTTTTCCTGACTAAACAAACCCAACTCTTTCAATCTTCCCTCATAAGTCATGTTTTCTAGATCTTTAATCAATTTTGTTGTTCTCCTCTGGATGTCCTCTAATTTGTCCACATCTTTCCTGAAATATGGCACCCAGAACTGGACAAAATACTCCAGGTGAGGCCTAATCAGCACAGTATAGAGTGGAAGAATTAATTATTTCCAGTCACAGTGTAAACTCGGAGACATTGTCTATGCTGGATGCAGTATATAGGGCAACGTATCTACATGGTGTAATACTACACATGGTAACAAAAGGCTCTGGCAATGGCCACACAGTGGATAAAAGCACCAGCAGCTCTTAAAGGGAGAAATGGTTTGAGCATGTGTAAATTCTTAACTTTTAAGGTTCTGTTGTGTCTTTACTCACCTAAGCAGTGCTTTACAATCTGCACTGATGTTTATACCTGTGCGGGGAGGACATGGAGGGTGCATCTAGACTGCACCATAACTTGAAATAAGTTAGGCAATTTGAACTACGAAAACTGTGTATCTTATTTCAATGCTATTTCAAAATAGCTTATTTCATCATTTGGTGCTATCTGCTCTTCTGAAATGTGCCTTACTCCTCATAGAATGAGGTTTACAGGGACATCGGAATAGTGAACCTGAAATAATGGCCTTGCTGTGAAGATGCGGGAAACATCCAGTAATAATCCTTCCAATGACTTTAATAGATTAGGTTTGCAAACAACTGGCTAATTCTAAAAGCAATTAAAGTGAACTTAATCTGTCCATATATGCAGGAAACTTTTTAAAAATAACTTTCCGTGCTGCCCTGTGTTTGAAAAAGCAATCAAAAGAAGCTCATTGGGACTGAGTTCTCATATATCAGTTAGTTTTGTGCCTGCAAAGAGTGCAACATAGTATGAAGGTGTAATATACCACTTCTGGTTGCAAAATGCTATGGTAACAGTGGGATTTGTTAAAATAATCACCATTTCATAAAGAGTGTGATTCCAGTTTTAATCCTCTTTCCTTATGGAACATCCCAGAGCAGGTAAATGCTCACCTGGGTTCCTGAAATTCTTGAGGATAATGGGGGAACCTGGGCGGGTCCCAGAAGTGGTGCTTCTGCAACTGCTCTCTATTCACTACAACTGCTCTCTATTAACTAGGGTTGTCAACATATAGATGACTACATGATTAACCGATAAGCCTGGGCTTATCAGTTAATCCTGTAGACTACACACATTCCCCACCCCCTTGCTGCCTTTGTATCTGAGGCAGCAAGGCGGGGAGAGGTGGGAGCTGGTGCCCATAGGGAGCCAGCTTTAAGCTGGTTCCCCATGAGCACTGAATCTGCCTGCTTTCCCCACCCCTGCACTGCTGGCTCTGATGGAGAGGCAGCAGTGCGGATGGTGAGGGTGGCAGGCAGAAGCTGATATGTGCAGGGATACTGGCTCTGCAGTCTCACCTGCCCCCCTCCTTGCTGCCTCCTGCAGAGGTGGGGGGGGGGAGCAGAGGCAGAAACTGAGGAGTGGGGGACAGAAGCTGGAGCCAGAGCAGCAGCCCCTGTTCATGGGGGTCCAAGCTCCCTGAGGACAGAGGCTGCTCTGGCATCTCAAGGAGCAGCCTCTCTCTGAGGTAAGCCTCAGCCTGGCTCCCCCCTGCCACCCAGGCAGCAGCATGGGGTGGCATAGGGTGCCCCAGGAGTGGAGATGGGAGCGTACTGGCTGCTGGCCTGTCCCTGGGGACTATTGAATAGTCGTGTAACTGCTAAAATTGGATGCTGTTACACACTTATTCAATTACACACTATTTAACATCCCTACTATTCACAGGCTTCCTCCTGGGTGTGAAGTGTCCACCTTTGTTAAGGGAACTTCCAAGAACAACTTCAGTCTGAATCATGCAATAGGCATAGGTGAATGATACTTATTGCGCAAAGAAAAAGCACTGAAATGGGAGCAAGGAACCGCTTTACTTTTAAGTAATACTTAGCCATTGTCTTAGTGTGAGACCACTGCAGTTGGGTCATCACATATGAAATACATGCCAGTCTTGCCAGGTAAAACATCAAAATGGAGTTCTTTAATAGCTGATGTCTTAGGTAAAGCAGATTCCACTATTTTGTATCACCATTTCTATAAATAGTGGTCTCTCGTAGCATGGAAACATTGAGGACACCACAGTAAGTGAATTTAAGTACATGGACTTCAGCAAGTTAGCCACATAGTTGAGGTTGCCTAACTTAAATCAATGGCCACCCATAATGAAGACCACCTAAGTGTGACTTCCCTGCAGGTTTGACCTTGTGATTAACAATCTCTCTAGGGCTATAAAAGCACACAACAGTTACATACTAACCTGCAAACAGCATGTATTTTTTAGGACAGAAGAATTACTGAGAAAATAGACAAGAACCTCCATGCATGTTTACAGCTTACCAATGGTCACCCCCATCTTCAGTACAGGCCCTTGGGAGCTGTCAGTCTTTCAAACCTCCCAAATGAATTTGCCACTTCAGTTTTTTAATCAGGAACCAAATCCAACGAAGCAGTTCGGCTGTTTATTAATGCATCTTGGGTCTTTGATTTGCACTCTCATAGGACAGGAAACAGCTCATCCTGACCAGATAGGTTCAAAGGGTCTGGGTTTTTGCATAACAGGGATTATGGAATGTGCATTAACCAGTGCCCCGTGGATTCCTCAGGAAGCACACTTAGCACTTATTTTACCAAAAACCTATCCTGTCTGGCACATTTCAATGCCATTACAACTCTTACACTTCCTGGGTCTCACATCTGTCTCACAGTATTCCAGGCTAGACTATGAAAATAGCTACTCTGGTCTGGTGTAGGAAAGGCTTTCCATGGTGCTGTACCACCCATGGCAGCCTAGTTTGAGCTAACTCCACAATGAAGACATAAGCCGGTCTGGCTCTCTTTTGTTCTAGAACCACCACTAACATGGAAAAAGAAAAGTAATAAGCTACAATATGAGAGAAAAACAAATGAAGGCATAGTGAAACATAAGGAACACAGGCAATATTCCGAAAATGTCTTATTTTAAAACATTGTCAAGTCTGCTCATTTTTATAGTGACTACTACATTAAAAAAAAACTATTTTAAAACTTACAGAAATACAAACAATTTGGAAACTAGAAAGCACTGATTGTTTCTTTTGATTTGATTTGAAAATAGGCCAATTTAAGCTGAACTTGGCATAAAATTAAAAGAGATACTCCTTGTGCCAAATTTCAGCTAAGTGCAGAGATTTACAGCCAAGTTATAAACCCCTCAAAGATTGTATCATAATAGAACAGCTGGGATATCCTTAATTATAGTAGTGCTAGGGGCACTTCTATAGAAAGCTTAAGAAGCAATCTAAACTGATGTCAATTCACCCTGCTAGAGACTGAATTACAGCTGTGAGAAGTGACTAAATTTTGTTCTGTGAAACATTTATTAATTTGGATTTCAAAAAAACATTATGATGCAGTTCTACAAAAAGCTCTAGGCACCTTAACAATTAATTAAACATATATTGTCATAATTATGACTGCCCACCAGCATTACAGGTAGCCAATTAACTCAGCCAATTAGCAGCATTAAAACTCAGACGCCGATAACCACTCTAAATCTCAGCAACAGAAAAGTTCACTTTCAGACCCCCCTCACATCCTGCCATTTTCTCAGTAAGTGGGTTTTGCTTTATATTCCAGAAAGGCATTACGGTCAGTCTATTATAGACTGATGACATGACTCTCAATCCTGACTCCTTTCAAGCAAGCACAAGTGATTTGCTGGTTTGGTGACTGAGGCTATGTCTACACTATGGGGTTTTTCTGGAATCCCTCCCCCCGGTATCCCAGAAAAACTCTGCAGCGTCCAGGGAACATGTCTGCTCTTTCCCTTTTTTGTGGGGAAGAGAAGTTATGCTCTTTTGGAAGCCCTGTCTTCCTCCTCCCACAAGGAAGAAGGGCTCTTCCGAAAGAGGAGGCTTTCCAAAATTTGGCCTAATGTAGACAGGCCAAATTTCAGAAAAGCCTCTTCCAAAAAAAAACAAAATGGAAAAAGGTTTCCGATAAAACCTTGTAGTCTAGACATAGAGAGCTCAACATCAAGAATATCTGAGCCACAAATAAGGGAGCAAGTTCCAGAGACACTGAAAATGCCTGGCCATCTCTTTTATATGTTTCTATGTTAATAGGAAAAAAAGTGGTTTTCAGCTTGGGAAAACAATTGTTTTTGCCAAAATGTTGAAACGAGAGGATTTTTTCACTGCATTTGCAAGGAATTTTGTATCCTCTTGTTAACTGCCCTCAGCAATCCTCAGGCAGGGAAAAGTCTTTCAAGGTTTATTTGTCTCTGCTGCTTCAGTCATCTAATAGCTTGTTATTTACAGATGAAAAAGCTGTTTCAATTCAAATGCAAGCTTGATAAAAATGAGTACAAAATGGAGGGCAATAACATGGTATGACTGAATTTTTCCTATCTATTTCATATTGAAGTCTCAAGAAAACAGATGAGCAACTTAAGCTCCATAATGGAGTGCTTCAAACATACCAGCAAGTTTTTTTTTCTTCAAATGCTTATGTTTTCTGTAGAAGGGGCTTAGGATAAATAAATGCATATTTTATTGGAAGCATCTGGCTATACAAATATAAAAACATATGACAACCAGGAATTTGTGTTTTCTAGTCAATGTCAAATATATTTGATCCCAATGAAAGTGTTCCCTACTTTTAATTTCTTTAATAGTCCTCATAATTTCTGCTATTTTTTTGTTAACTGATTGTGTTGTAACTTTATATTGTGTCCCCGCTGTTCTCAATAAACAGAAGCTCTGATCATTATCAGATTTCACATAGTTTTCTTCTTTTTTTGGTGAAGTTTGACCTATTAGTTTCAGGAGGTCATTGGGCTGCGAGACAATCCATCTCCAAACACAAAAGTTTCAATTAACTTTCAATTAAGATTTCTTAAATGCCTCCCCTATAAACACAATTATTAAAAAAAAAATTCAGGAAATGACCATTTGAGGCAGCATCCACATGCCCAGCAACTTCAATTCACATGCCTTAACCAGCCACCATCAATAGTACTCAAACATACTTATAGACTCTCTTTTCGTTCTGATATATGACCAACTACAGTGCACAAATTCAATACTTAACAAATGGACTCCAACACAGTTCCTGAACTCTGTCCTCCTACAGTCTCACATACAAATAACTCATTCAAAGCATTACCAGTTTAGGCAATATTTTATAATATAGTTCAATATTGTTCTGGACTTATAGGCTTATCTTGTGCCAGGACTTGTCAATTTCCTATGTACAAGTATAGAGTATGTGTCTAAAAGTTTAGGGCTTGACTCTTTCTCAGGTAAAACAATGTTAGTGGCATTGGCTTCAATGGAATTGCTCCTACTTTGCACAGTGTGAATGAGAAGAAAATCAGGTCTTATATGTTTATATTTGCTCTAGTGTCATAGGTCACATTTTCTTTTTATACCTAATGTTTTATAATTGTAAACTTTTGGGGGGCTGCTCTCATCTGCAGTGTTTTCTCCTGTTGTCTGTCAGTCATAGCATGTTGTTGAGTTCAACAAAGACATTTTCATCACCATATCCATGCCTTAAATCCTGAAATGATAGGAGATTGAAGGAAATGTTGAGGAGTAATTGCTCTGACCTGTTTACGACAGTATCTTAGCATTAGCATTCTTTTGGAACGCTACACACCAGACCAAACCCCAACTTACCCTACCCCCATCAGGGCTTTGTGAAGGCAGGACTGCAAAACCTCCAGAGAGGGAGAGTCCATTCCCCCTTCCCTTGGGACCCCCATTCCTGTGCTTCACCACCCTCCAGGGACAATAAGAGGAGAGTGCAATACCTGCATGAGCATGGCCCCAATGATTGATCTCCCCATGCCGAATGGTTCCCAATGGAGTGGTAGTTGTCCAGTGTGGCAAGTTTCTGAAGTGTGATGGTGACCCAATTCTGCAGGAGGATGGCAGGTCGCATATGTGTGTCCCATCACTGGAGGGCAGCAACGAGCCACTCGCACAGCTCCAGGAAGGTGTCCTTCCACATGCAGAAGTTCTAGAGCCGCTGCTGGTCATCTCACTGCTCCATGATGATCCAGTCCCACCAGTTGAAACTGGTGTCCCGGCACCAGAAGCAGCAGTGCATGGTGTGCAGGGGAGGGCTGGAGCAGTTATGCTGCATGAGCAGCACATGGAGAGAGGTGAGGAGGTGCCCCAGAAGGAGTGGCAGGTCCTGATTCTGCAGTGCCACATGAGCAGCCTGCAATAACTGCACCAGGAGGGGCAGCATGAGGTTTAAGAGCTGGTGAGTGGTTTTTGCAGCAGGTCCAGCTCCGTGGTTGGAGTGCTGTGGTGTCCACAAGGGCAACCAGAAAACATAGTGAGATGAGTTTGCTGTCCCTCGAGGAGAGCTGGCTGTAGAGGGGAGCCCCTTTAAGCACAAGCCTCAGATAGCCTTAGGCAGCAGCTACAGGAAATGACTGCTGTATTGATGCCCTGCCTGGAGTGCTTCTAAGGGGGGGGCCTTAAATATGATTCAGTCTCCAGTCAGTGTGGACATGCTATTTCAATATAACTCTGTGCTATTTCGATGGGGATTTGTAGTATGGACACTCTATTTTGAAATAGTTATTCCGGCAGTTATTATTCTGAAACTAGCCAATAGCCCATCATAAGACAGGATTTTCGGGTCTCTCCTCCACATCTGTCTCTCTCTCTCTCTCTCCTCCTCCTACTGCCTCCCCCCTCTCTCTCAGCTCTCCTCTGCCTCCTGCCTCTCTCTCCATCTCTCTCTTTCTCTTCTCCTCCCCCTCCTGCCTCTCATTCGGTGGACCACAGAGCCCAAATGGCCATTTGGCAATTTGGCAATGCTTCACGGGGAGTGTGGAGCCCAAATGGCCGCTTGCTCCTCTTGCTCCCGCGCGGCAACCCGGTTGAGTGGTGCAGAAGTCAGCTGAGCACCACGGCAGGAGGCGAAGGGGGGCGAGGCGGTGACATTCATGGCCAGGGGGTGGGGCCTGGAGCCGCTGTCACGCTGCACGCCTCCCCGCCCCCCTTCGCCTCCCGCCGTGGCGCTCAGCTGACTTCTGTGCCACTCAGCTGGGCCACCGCGGGGGAGCAAGCGGCCATTTGGGCCCCGCACTCCCCATGCAGCACAGGCAGGAGGCGAAGGATGTGACTCAGGCAACAGCGCCGCCCAGAGGCAACAGCCAACATTTCAGTGTTACAGAGTCACAGACATTGGGCTACTATATATATGATAAGCACGCAGTGTAGATCTAGCCAAACAGATTGATTCTGCATGTATTAATACAGCAGAAATCACACAGCCTTGGTGGTTTAAGACAGCCCTGTATTCCTACAAATTCTAAATCTAAGATGCTTACAATTCTTAAAATTTGTTTCTACTCTACTGGCAAATTGCATGTAATTATGAGACTTTGTGGATCCCTACCTGAAGAAACTTCAGCATAGAAAGACTCTTCTTTCCACTTCCCACCCTGCC
Source organism: Pelochelys cantorii (assembly GCA_032595735.1). NCBI lineage: Eukaryota > Metazoa > Chordata > Testudines > Trionychidae > Pelochelys > Pelochelys cantorii. The sequence continues at coordinate 94,545,542 of CM064326.1, forward strand.
TCAAAGCAAAAAGTGGGGAGAAAGAGAGTAGCTGAAACATCTGATAATTTCATGGGGCAGGTAAGTGAATATGGTTCCCTGACAGACCCTTTAGACATGTACTTAATGTCATCTCAAACAATTTGCATTTAGGATGGTTGGTATCCTTAAAACTAGATTTTCCCAGCTCCTTAGGTATGTGCCTATTGGCAGAAAGGTCTCAAAGAACCTCGTATATTCTATAAAAAGGCCAAGCGGAATTGCAGCCTCTTAGCTCAATGGAATACAGGGTCTGGTCTGGTCCTCTCTATTTTTCAGTGGGCAAAGTGGGGCCCCCAAATTCTGTTCATTGAAAATTATTTTTTTCAAATATAAGCCCAAAAGGTTAGTGGGCATTTTAAAAGCACTTCATGAAGATACCAGCTATTCTTGACTCCAATACTGGTAAAAATAGAGTATTCTGTGAATATCCAGGTAAAAAGTGACTGACGATCATTCCTTTCTGGGCTGAAGTCTGCATCATAAATCACAGATGATTAGTTTGTACAACAAAAGGTTACTGCTTGGGAAAAAGAGAATATAAGAGAATAGCTACCTTCCTACATCACTCTAGTATTACAACAATCATGCTGGGCTGTCAAAGCTAAATGTGTTTTCACATATCTTGCAATGTTTTATTAGCAGAAACAAACATAATCCAGTTATGATGCTAGCTTTTTAACTTGGAACAGAAAAAAGTCCTAAAAATATACAACCAAAAATAGCTCTTTTCTTTCAGATCTTAATTATGCAATTCCCCCTTTTATAATTTGCACTAGCTATAGCATGTGAGTAATATTTTTAGTTAATTTCTATGTAAAATATTGAAGTGGAAGGATGCATAGTAAACTTTTGCACACAATAAAAAATTCACAGACTGTTCCATTACCAGCTATAAAATATGACATTAAGCTTCTTTTACACTGCTGTGTGTCAGAAAAAGTCAGTTTGTTTCAAATATTTTCAAAGTTAACTTCTAGCATGAAAAATTTGGCTCATTGAGTTTAAGACCTGGGTAATTGACTATTTGTCTGAAGCATGACTGAATGGAAACTACCAGAAGCACCCATTGTTCGAGATCAAAAACCAGCATTCCTGAAAAAAGGCACTATACATTTTGCTGAAATGAACTACTACCCTTTAAAGGGGCAATTTTCTAAACAGAGTTTCATTAACAGGGACAGTAACAATCTGAGCAGCTTGATTACTATCTGTGTGTCTTTGGTTGGATGATAACTTTAATGGTCCCAATACTCCTCTGTTTTAAATATTTTAATAAAAAAATGTTTGCTGAACACAGCTGAGATATAAACTTACAATGCAGAGTGTACCTGAGGTCTCCAGATGCAATGAAAAATAAGCATTAGACTGAAGTAGGTTGGCCTTGATTTATTTTTGGTCATGCCTGAAGCAAAATAACAATTAAGAATAGTTTTCATAATTATATAGCTCTTATAAAGTTCACTCGATACTCATGAATACTATTCTATTACTTACTTCAAGAATCATCACATTCATTCATCAGAAATTGAAATTTGTTTTCCAGTTGCTGAATTTTCTGGGCCAATAATTTGCTAGGGATTATTGACAATTGTACAGTTAGCGGAGCACATTTAAAGTTATGACTAGCAAATTATTCACTTCTATTAATCAATAACTAATTTTACATGCCATTATTTAGTAATTATACTCCCTTGGGAAGAGTAGCATAACTATTGGACACCCACTATATGTTCCTTTTTTATACAAACAATATCTGAAAGTCCTTAGATAGTGTATCTAACAAATACACTTTGTAAGAATATGAGTTTCTCTTGGCTTTGCTTCCAAGATATCAGAAGAATCTCTTTGTTTAGAAATAATTCATTCCTTCAACATTTTATTTCTAGACCTCAGGATGTCTTCTATATGGAGCAAAGTCATTTCCTCTAAAAGTGTTCACATAAATGATAAAGACATACTGATAAAAGAAAGAAATTTTCTGGTGTTCAGGATTTATCTGAATCTTGTGAAACAATAGGATAAAAGTACAGAGTAATTGGTTCTGAAATTTTAATGTATGAACCATCAATAGTTACAGAGTCTTTCCTGGTAATCCACAACAATGAAACATAGTAAAATATAAAGAAACAAATAGGGACAAAAAATAGGTTGTCTTACCAACTAGCCACAGTACAAAATGACAATGGTATGACATCTTAATATATATATATACTCTAGAGACTTATTTGTGATAGGGGGTGAATTTCCTTATAAGCGAATACTTATAAGACAGACCTTTTTAAGGCAAATCCATGCTACCCCTTTGACTTGATAAGACAGAAGCTGTGTGTACCAGATATATTAATGTGGTATGCCATTTAAAGCCAAAACCATGTACATGCAAATCAAAAGTCAACCTTGAGAGGGGAGCAGTGTCTGAGAAAGTGGGAAGTAAAGTGGTGTCTGAAATGCTAAGCTTGGAGATAGGAAGGTGGAAGAACATCCCAGAGTCAGAGATAAGGAGGGCTAAAAGTCTCTGTCTGGGGGACAACACATTAATATTTAATCCAGGCAATATTCTAGCTCTCTTTTTTTGGTATTTCTTCATCCCTATAGGATGATTAAATCTAACGCTTGGGATTAGATAAGTAGGTTGGATGGGAAACAGGAGGGAGTGTTCTCTTGAGACAGTTGTGGGCTGCTATGCCAAGGGATGAGCAGGAAATTACCAGAGACCACTGATTCCTAACAATATTAGATACAGATGTGTGAACCCTATCACACTGGACTTTATGAAATATTTGGATGTGGTATGTTACACAAAATCTTCCTTTTGTTTACTACCATTTTCTCTTTTTTAAGTAAATAATCTTTTTAAGATTCCTGTTTTGTGAATAATTTCATATGGATGATCTGAGAGAGACTAGAATCCATCAATCTCTGAAGATTGATACAGAAAGGAAAGAGTTTCAACTCTTGATTTTAGTCATACAGGACTTGAACAGAAGTGCCCTCTTTCTATAGGCCCTGACATTGCTGCAAAAGACAGAGCTTGGCCTAAGACTGTGGAATGGCTTCCCACAGGAATTAAGAACCATCACAAATCTCACTTTCTGCTCTAACTGGAAGGTGCATCTTTGACCTTCCCTTCTTTAACATAAACAACGTTTACTCTCATTTTCTGTGTGCGTGTGTGTGTGTGTGTGCGCGCGCAATCTCACATACCCCTACATAACATTCCACCTCATACATGTCTCCTGAAGGGAAAAGGATGAGCAAAAAACAAGTGACAAATATTAGTCCCACTGCTTAATGTACTACGGGCAAGCTCCCCGATATGACAGTGGGGAGGAAAGTATAAGAACCTATATGCAATAGAATGTTTGTACTGAATTTCTTGTGACAGGAGAAAACATGAAGAATGCTAAAGACCAGTGGACTCCAACCTTTTAAAGCACAATATCACTTTATTAATTTAAGTTAATCCAGGGGCTATTTCAAACCCAAATACCCTACCCCACTTCCTTCCCTATCCCTTTTCTGCTGCTCACTTTGTGGAGATGGGGTACATTTGGAGGGGAGGGTAACACCTGGACATCAGCATCCCCCCTTCTCTGCCACCTCCATCATTCACAGCAAGTAGGAGGCTCCCAGGGAGCAGCTCCAAGGCTGAGGGCAGGAGCAGCATGGTATTGTGGGAAAGGTCAGCTGAAGGGGTGACACTTGATAGACTCCTGGCCTAAGTAGTCATGATCACATGTCAGAGGCTCCAGCATCTACCAGTAGATCCCAATCTACTGGTTGGTGACCACTGTTAAGACTAAGGATGAAAACATTACATTTTCATGTAGTAACATTTTTCAGATGATCTGTTTAACAGGGTACACTCGTTAATGTTATTTGAATGCCATTTAGGTCATGATGATGTTATGTTTTTAATCACAAGCGCAAAATAGAAAATATTTGGTAGGATCTTTGAGAAAACTTCTATTACATATGATTAGAAGAGGAACTCCTGGTATTGTGTTGTATAGATTAAATACTGCACTTAATTCCCATCAGCCTTTACCAAGTTGATTGCTCCTTATCTAATTGTAGCTACAGTTGCATTTTTTCAATAATATATTTTCTTATTTTAGCAATAAATTACACCGCTCTGTTGCTGATATAGTTCATCAACAAGTTCTCCTAAAAAATATAGCAGATGTGAAAATAACACTGACTGGAAAAAGGGAGATTAGAGGAGGAATTTTTTTCCTAAACACATGCGTTCAATTCCCATTAATCAGAAGCAAAAAATTGATTTCCTTAGCAGTTTAGCTATTCCTATATTTCTGTTTTAGGGAACAGGCCCTGCCAAAGGGTTTGTGGGGCCCAAGGCAGGACGCTGGGAGTGGGGTCCCGGGCCCAGCTGGTGGATGGTGAATACTCAGCAGCGCGGGATCCCCGAAAGCTCAGGACCCAAGGCATTTGCCTTACTCACCTTGCCCTAGGGCTGGGCCTGGTAGGGAAAGTGCAGAATGCAACCTATAGTTAAGTCTGTGAGGGTATGTCTACACAGCAAAGTTATTTCGAAATAACAGCCCTTATTTCAAAATAACTATCCTGGCATCTACACAGCCACTCCATTATTTCAAAATTAAATCGAAATAGCAGAGGGCTTATTTTGAATTTGGTAAACCTCATTCCATGAGGAATAATGCCAATTTCGAAATTGCTATTTCGAAATAAGTGCTGTGTAGACACTTATTTCAAAATAGGAGGCCTCCAGCCTTCCCAGGGTACCCTGGTGGCCACTCTGGCCTCAACCAAGAACACTCCTCTCTCTCCCCCATCCCCGGAGCCCTTAAAGGGGTAAACTCTGGCCACAGTTCCTGTGCCAGCTCCAAGCCTGCCAGCCCAGAGTCAGCAGTCACTGCCCGACCCAGTGGCCCCAAAACATGAGCCAGCAAGCCACTCGCAGCCAGCCCTCAACCGCTCCCCAGTAGGAGTCTGCCATCTCCCAGGAGCCTGCCAGTGCCCGGAGAAGGCAGGTGCCTTTCTGGTCCAGGCTGGAGATCATGGACCTTATTCAGGTTTGGGGGGGATGCCCCCAAAGTCCATGATCTCCGTATTACACGGAGGAACGTGGCCATCTATGGCAGGATAGCTGCCAGCCTGGCCACCAAAGGCCACATGCGAACCCAGGAGCAGGTTCGCATGAAAATCAAGTTGGTCCGGCGAGATCCCCAACCCTAAGCCCTGAGTTTCCCCTCCTCCTTCTTCCCCTTGCTTCCCCCTTCCAGCTCCCTCCTCCCGGGTTTCCCCCTCGTATCTCCCACCCTCTCTCTTCCCCTCTCCCACCTCCTTTCCCCAGTCTCACCAGAGTTGCATTCCTCCCCCCCCAGTTTTGTTAAATAAAGAGAGTTTGTGTTCATGAAAATACGTGTATTTTATTTGACATCAGGAAGGGGGGTTAGGGAGGGGTAAGTGGAAGGATGTGAGGGAGGAATGAGGCACAAGCCCCCAGTGGAGCAGACCAGGGAGGCTCTTAGTGCTCCTCAGGGTGGAAGCTCTCCCACAGGGCCTCCTGGATACTGACAGCCCCCGGATGGACCTCCCAGATGGCAGCCTGCAGCAAATGCAGCAAGTGCAGCCAGGCTCACAGCAACACATCTGAGAGAAGCACCAGAGTACCCAGGGGCATCTCCGGCTCCATGTTGCAGAGTGCTGTGGTGTCCCAAGTGAGGGCAACCAGAGCACGCAGAGACAAAATGCTTTGCTCATCGAGGTAGGCAAGCAAGCAGGGAAACCTGAGAACTGGCTGTCCAGGGGGAGTCCCTTTAAGCACAGGCCTCAGATAGCCTGAGGCAGCAGCCACACGAAGTAACTCCTGACCTGATGCCCGGCCGGCCCTGGTTCCGGCCGGCCCTAAATATGATTCAGCGTCCTATTGGACGCACTATTTTGAAATAGCAAAAAGTGTGGACGCACTATTTTGAAATAGCAAAAAGCTCATTCAAAATCCATTTTGTGTGTAGACGTGTTATTTTGAAATAAGCTATTTCGAAATAACTATTTCAAAATTAAATATTTCAAAATAACGCTGTAGTGTAGACATACCCTGAGAAGGTTTCCATTTTAAAAGGGCATTTTCAGATGCTTATAACTTTTACAATCTATTTTGTGATGAAATAGATGGAATTTGTTGAGTTCACAATTCAACCAGGAGCAAATTATTTCCTTGAAAATTTGAACGTGCTTCTGCTGTTTTAGAAAATGAAGGAAGTTGGAAAAAAAACCCATTTCCAACAGCGTAACATAATAAGTGCATTTTATTTTTAAATAAAACTTGAATGACACAATACCTGTTAGAAATTTTAAAATTTAGCGGGGACATTTGGTGATTTGTGAAAATCATTTTTCATTTGGCTGACTCAAAAGATTTTTAAAAATCCTTTGTGCATGAGGATTACAGATAGATGACAACAAAAATGCCATGCATCTCATACATATGTGTGCCTGTACATTCAGAAATTTCCATTTAAATGTTGACATCAAACAAATTACAGAAGAGTTGTATATATGCACAAAAGGAAGATCATTAAGAAATTCATTTTAAGATGAAATATATGGAATATGTTCTGTTATGGGAAATGTGTGTAAGGATATATTGTGATTTTCTGGTACAAGTGCAGTTCTTTGTGGAGGAGGACTATTACCACTAGGAGGTAGAGGGAAAGGGAAGACAAATTAGACATTACTAAGAATATCTGTGCTGTGGGAGGGGCATTGACTATGGGAATATGGTGTCTGAAGGGCTATTTCTCCAGTCCTGCTAAGTTGCTGAGCTGTATACAGTGTGACTAGACATCCAGCTCTGCATAATTCCTGCATTAGGGAGTTGTAGGAACCAACTCTGTGGAGGCAGCATTCCTATAACTGTCAGATGGCATTGACTGAATATGAATTGGATCAGGGGAGGATGGGAGGAGATGTGGGTTGTGCAATTGTGAATGATACTACAGATTGTAAAAAAACTTGAACTTTGTGATATGTTGTATAATTTCTGAAATAACACAGTATGTGACTGTCTTTCATTTGTATCATAGTATTCCTTACAACATGCCACAAATGTATATGTATGACATTTTGCTGAATCATCTGAGAAATCATCTGGCCATGAAATAAAACAGCAAATCATAATTCATTCACAAAGGAGGGAGAAAATGAGTTCATTTTTTCCTGACTTATAAATGCTTTGTTTTGCAAACTCAACATTCATATCATTTAGTTTTTCATATGGAATGCTAGCCTATTCCATCCTTTTTATGAAATGCCAATCCCTATTGTATGCAGGAGTCAAAACATAATATTTGAACCATTTATTTCTTTATTTAGAAGCAGTATAAACCACTTCCAGTTGGAGTTTGTCTCTTCTCTTTTCCCCTCTTTTTTCATAGTTTTTCATTCTTCCCCCTCTTCTCTGTTATTATGGGAAAGCTTCTGATAAAAGATAAGTTTTGCTACAATTAAAGCTATCCAATTTAAAACAAAGCAGCAGTTTAAATTGATTATGTAACACAATGCAATCTAAGGTCAACGGTTTTCCCACCAAGAAAAAAAAAGTCTAAAAAAAAAAGACAGGTTGGGGGGCGGGGAGTTAAATTTCTGAGCATGGATTTTTAATTTTTAATTCTAGAGGCAATTTGTTCTCACTCCATTTTATATCTATCAAATTACACTGTCTGTGATGGATGAACTTTTAGTTGAATCCTAATGTAAGGTCCCTGTTACACTCCATATCAATTAGAGCTGACTTATGTTTTGTTCTGCTTCATATTGAAATTATTATGAGAGAGCTAAGCACTTGAACATGGCCCACACAGGTGATTTTTTTTTAATCTTTGACCATCATAATATATCTTTACAGTCCAATTCATTCAACATTCAATCACCCATACATTTGGTGGAAAGAGGATTTTAATAATCCAAATAATTTCAGCATCATACCTTCTCCATTATAATTCAGTCATGCCTGGGACAAAAGGGCAGAAAACTGTGCTAACAACTGTGCTAACAACTGGCATACCTGCTTTTCACTAGCAGCAGACTCCTATTCTATTAAATCAACTTTCAAAATGCATGAGAAAAATTAGGTTTCTTTTAGAACACTAACTTTTATTATATTCTTATCTCATTTGGATGTTCTTTGAGTGTGGTTATTCCCTGCATAGTTTTTCAATAAAATATTCTCACTTTTCTAACGTATTTTATGAACATTCATATACCAAGTTATTATTAGTTTTATTATTGAAGACAAATCTGAACCAAATGAACAGATCCAAGCATGTTCAAACTTCACTATCTAAATCTGGATGTGCCCTGGTAGCCCCTGTCTTTACAAAGGACAAATAAAAATAGTCCTAGCATGTCTGAGCTAGAAACAAATAGACATTATTTTTAGGAGGACAATTTACCTAGGGTGCAGTGGAAAATCCATCACGTGAAGTCTTCAAATCAAGAATGATTTGATTTCTAAAAGACAGAGACTTGGGCTCTGTATCTATATCTTCTTATCTTGTATCAGTCTTCCCTTTCCCCCATATTTACATGGAACTAAAACAACTGCCCATGACTTGGGATCTATTTCTGCTCCTGGGCCACCTGGACACAATCTCCTCAGTCCATCATTAGTTAAAACAAAGTGTTGTAACAGGGAAAACAAACAAACAAATAAAACAGAGGAAACCAGAGAGATGAGAGGGCCTCAGAGTGGAAGGCTGCCCAGATTTTCATTCGGTCCATGCCCTGGAGATCTATGACAACTACAGGGGTTATATTGGAATTAAAAAGGCAGTTTGGTGGCCAGGAAACTCAGACCCTTTTAAATTGCTGAGACCTGCCTCCTTTGTCCTCTCTGTTAGTGGGAAAAAGCTGTCATGATTTTTTTTCTGAAATTTGAGATGAAAACTTGTGATGAACTGTACAGGTTGGACCTCCTTGATCAAATGAGAGAATTTGCCAGATCTTCAGTCCCATCACTAGCCTCACACTGTCATGGGTGGCCAGGTTACCCTTGCTCCGTGCTGCCACATGCAGCTGTGGCTCTCTAGCCTCCAGCTCCATGCTGCTGTGGGTGGCCAGGTTTCTTCAGCCCCACACTGTGCAGGTGACTAAGGTTCCCCACCCCACTCTTGTGTGTGCTGCCAGGCTTCTCTAGCTCCCAGTCCCACACTGCCACAGGCAGCTGGGGTTCTCCAGCCCTCAGCTCTGCGCTACTGTGAGAAGCCGAGGCTCCCCACCCCCACACTGCCGTGGGCTGCCAGGGTTCCACAATCCAAGTCCCAGCACTGCTGTGGGGTTCCTCTGGCCTCACTTCCCCTCGATCTATTAACAAATCTAGATTTTGCAGAAGGAAAAGTGTCAGCTACATTTTTGCAATAGGACAAAACGACACTTCGATTTAGATAAAAGACAAGCATTCAAATGACTGAATAATGGGATTATTATACAGGTCTATTTTACTTGGTGAGGTGTCAAGAAGCACTCCCACATTAAATTATGACTCAGGTGTTCAGTAAACCATTTGGAGTCATTAAATGAGCAGACCTATTAGTGCAGAGCTGCAGTCCTCAACACCTTTTTCATATAATTGTCTATTTTTGTAGATGGGATGTGGCTGCATATTTGCACTCACCACACAAATCCAGTATGAAGAGATACTATAGACTAATGCTGAGTTTGTGTTTATGAGGAACCTCAGTCCCTTGAAGCCTACTTTGCCAGAATATTAAAATGTGTCTCACTTCCTTCGCAGCTAGAGCAGCTGTTGAAGCTGCTGCTGCCACTGCTGCCATAGTGATGTCAGTGGCCAGGAGTTCTGGGCTCTTTTGTATAGCCAAGCCCTGAGGCGATTGCCTCCTTCCCTCCCCCACCTCCGTGGGCCTGTATAAGGCTTGATCCTGCAAGGTGTTGAGGGCAGTACACTGCAGCTGAAGCCAATGGAAGTAAAGGGTGCTCAGCACTTCAAAAGAGAGCTCAGCTCTTTGCAGGGTGGAGCTCGTAGACTGTATTTCCAGGGCAGACACCCTGGATTTTCTCACAGAAAGTCTTAACACTTCATGTGGAAATAAAAGCAATGACACATAAAGAAAAGATAATTTCTAAAGTGAAACCTTAACGAGACCAAAGCTTAGAGCAGTTTTGAAAGAATGTTTTATCAAGATCAGCAGAAGTAGATGATAGAGATGCAGCCGTGTTAGTCTGGTCTAGCTGAAACAAAAGACAGAACTATGTAGCACTTTAAAGACTAACAAGACGGTTTATTAGGTGATAAGCTTTTGTGGGCCAGACCCACTTCCTCAGATCAATATGTGGAAGAAAATTGGCACAACCATATATACCAAAGTGATACAATCAAAAAAATGAACACCCCCACTCTGTTCTAAAATTTGATTTGTCAATTTCATATGTGTTCATTTTTTTGATTGTATCACTTTGGTATATATGGTTGTGCCAATTTTCTTTCACATATTGATCTGAGGAAGTGGGTCTGGCCCACGAAAGCTTATCACCTAATAAACCATCTTGTTAGTCTTTAAAGTGCTACATAGTTCTGTCTTTTGTTTCAGCAGAAATAGATGTTTGTTCTGGTCTAGGCATAAGCCTGAGTCGTGCAATGAGATATTGAAAAAAGCGGTAGAAGTAAATGGATAAATCATCTCTACCACAGTTATTTTCTTTTTAACAAAAATAATTCCACTCCCCCCCCACCCCCCGTTAACTTAAATGAAAGTATGAAACAACGATTATTTTGGTGACTTAATTCATCCCAAGAGAAAACATTTACATACAACTTGAATACTGAGAAAAGATTCTTCACTGATAACATTTAGGGACCAAATTCCCTCTAGATTATGAAAACAAGTAATCCTGTGGCACTTTAGGCATGTCTAGACTAGGAAATTATTTTGAAATAACTTATTTCGAAATAATAATTCCAAAAATAACTATTTCAAAATAGCATCTCCCCACTACAGGGAAGCCTCAAAATTAGTCTGATGCAGGTTCCCTTAAGGTGTGTCTACATAGTAGGGCTTAACTTAAAATAAGATATGCAAATTGAGCCATGTCAATTGCCTACCTTATTTCAAAATAGCTTATTTTGAAACTGGGAGCCTCTACACAGCACTTATTTCAAAATAGAGCACTCTTCCTCCAACTTCCTTTACTCCTCTTACAATGAGGGTTACAGGAGTCGGAGTAAAAAGTCCTCCAGCTTGACAGTATTTTGACATTATTTTGAAATAACTGCCTGCTGTGTAGACATGGACTAAGTTATTCTGAAATAACGCTAGTTATTTCAAAATAATGTTGCTGTATAGATGTACCCTTAATGTGGACGCAATACTTCAAATTAGAGCCCCAGGAAGCACTGGGGAGTAATTACTTTGAATGACTCTGGGGAGTAATTATTTCAAATATCAAGCAGTGGAGCATCCACACTACCACTATTTTCAAATAACTATTTTGAAATAAGCGTTATTCCTCGTGGAAAGCAGGAGTTATTATTTTGAAATAACTAGACCCTTATTTTGAAATAACAGGCTTAGTAGTGTGGACACTCTGCTTGTTACTTCAAAATAAGGGGAGTTATTTAGAAATAACTCCCTAGTTGTAGACCAGGGCTTAGAGACTAACAAAAATATATATAGTATTATGAGCTTTCATGGGCAAAACCCATCTCATCTCATCTGAAGACGTGGGTTTTGCCCAGGAAAGCTCGTGATTCTCATATATATATATATATATGTCTGTGTGTGTGTATCTGTTAGTCTCTAAAGTGCTATGTGCCATGGGACTGCTTGTTGTTTTTAAAATTACAAACTAACACAGCTACCCCTCTGAGACCCATAGATTATAATTTAGATCAGCCCTGGAGTTCCTATAAATTGTGTCTAATTGTGATGGACCCATAGGTAGTGTTATGTATTTTATATACAAGTATATCACTCAGTACTTAGCCCAAATAATCTTTACAATTTAGACAGTGCCTATTTTTCAAAACCAAAATGAAGATGATTATCTTTTTTAGATGCCTTTCTGTTTGTACTATGATGAATAGAATGCAGGGTGGGAAATTGGATTTCAGGAGAAACCCGGAATTCAAAGGGACTCAGCAGTGTAAGCATGGTCCTAGGGCACATACAGCAAAGGCACATTCTGTCAAAGGCACACACTGGTCTCTTAGCAGGTTTCATAAAGTTCTATTTCGTCCTGCTTGTTGCAGACCTGATTGCTAATGAAACACTCAGAAAAAAACAAACAAACCCCGAGGAGACATAAGGGAATCCTAGCCTATGAAAAAATAAAATTCCTCCCTCAAATATTCAATAAATAATATCTGAAAGTTACAAAAAATACAGAACCTGATTCTTTCACACTTTCTCACTCTTGGACATAGAGAATTCTATATAAATGCAATAAATAACTAAACTAATATGCTTTGATTTATGGACATTTCTGCCCTTTAAGGTGAGCCTTATTTAACACTGTCAATGATTTTGCTATGTACTAGAATAATATTTTGCACGCCATCATATTCTTATATGTCAGCTCCTCAGTTGATTTAAATCAATGTCTCTCTATGGTCTGAATGGATTTATGGTGATTTAGACCAGCTGAAGATATAATACATGGTATAACTATATATGAACTAAAGATAAATTGTTAGTCCATTGATTTCCTACAGAGTAGGAACTGCATTTCAGAGCAAGTCAATCACTAGTTCTGTACCCATGTGTGACCTCTTCCTTAGGCAGGCCTATGAAGAAGATTAATCACCTAACCTGATCTCAGTCCCATGTGAGAAACTACAGTGTTTTAATAAGATACTAAGATTTTGCAAAATAAGTTTGATACATTTTATGAGGAAGGTAGATCTAAAGGCATATGGATGAGAAAAATACAAAAAGATTAAATCTGAGGTATGATATACATTATTTTTTAATTCTCACTCTTTCATTGCATCACTGTCTTTACCAAGTGAGTTTATTCTATACTACCTAACTCTGGCATTCTTACATAAAGGACACGGAGGGTACATCTACACAGCAGCGTTATTTCAGAATAACTGACATTATTTTGAAATAACATTGTGCATGTCTACACAGCAAGCCATTCTTTCGAAATAATGTCAAGATGGAAGACTTCTTACTCTGACTCCTGTAACCCTCATTTTACGAGGAGTAAGGAAAGTCAGAGGAAGAGTGTTCTTCCTAGGACTTCCGGCTGTGTAGACAGCGACAAAAGCCAAATTAAGCTATTTCAACTTCAGCTATGCAATTGATATAGCTGAAGTGATGTATTGTAATTCAACTTTAGCCCTGCAGTGTAGACATGCCCGGAGAGTCAATACATGCAACTCATTGTTTTTCTGGAGTTAACTCACAGTACAGCTTTCTAACCTCAGGTGTGTTTTCTGCATAATGAATGAAACATGTACAATCTACTAGTAAAGTTGATTCCTCTTGTCCATTTATTTGTTCCAGTTAAAAAGGGGACACTTGAAAAGAAAATTGCTACTTAAAACAATCTTAAAATATTAATAGGATGGGGATTGCTGTTTTTAGAATCCTGACTTGTCAGGAAAACAGCTTTTGTACATGTTCCATTATTGCAGCCATGCCTTCTATGTTTTATTAGAACCTTCTGTTTTTAAGGGCTAGACTGACTCTTTAGGTCTAAAATTGTGTAGATGGGTGGTACACAGTTGTCTGGTCCTAAGAGCAGCAGCTGGAAGGGATTGTGATTCAGATTCACAATGCCTCCACTGTTCCTTGCTGTCTTGGCAAATATGATGGAGTAATTAATTACGTTATCCTTTTTTTCAGGGTGCAGCTTTCCTCATTGTGCTTGCAGCATATATGGATAAGGGGAAATACAACTGTCAGCATCACTCCTCCCCATTGATCTAGGGTGCACAGAAAGTATCAATATGCCCCTCTTTAGGCTTCAATATGCTATCTGGGCAGGCTTAATACAACTATATGAAATGAGGAGAGCTTACCCCCCTGTTGTCCATACATGGCTGCATTAGGGATCAAGGTCATCCAGTCTCAAATATAAATGAAACATCTACCTGACTCATATGTTAGTGTCTAACTCACTTGTACTATTTTTAAAAATAAATCCCATTGAATTATATCCTTTCTCCATCTTATTTTTTTCCTTTTTTTTTCTATTATATATCAGTCCATACTGAACAAGAAAAAAAATAGGTCATCATTGTTTTAACTCAACAACAATCATGTAATGAGTGGTGTATGGTCAGAATTAGAGGGTTAATTGATTGTAACAAAAATGGTCAAATAGATTTTGTTTTACTGGGGTGGATTACATTTCACTGGGCCTTCTAGACCATAATTTGAAAACTTGGGTGCTTAAAGCTAAACTCTTGACCCCATATTTAGACATTCCTAGAGAAGCAATCAGTGAATACATCCAGGGCAGATTGGCTAATAAATCCTTTTTTCTGTCATTATAATTTAATTTTCCACTTAGAACATTAGTCTAGAAAAGACAAAGCATGCTAAAAAATTCATGTCCATAATTCAGGGTTCTTGTTCCATTCACATTGATTGATAATACCATCTTCTAGGAAGAAGTCCTACTGATCTCAATGATAGCCTACAATACAAATGGGCCAGTGGTACTCAAACTTTTCCATACAGTGACTTCATATTACAATATAAAAAATTGGAACCCCCTCTGATCTAGCCATAGAAGAAGAGAGGGTAGTTATATGACTCACTGAAATCTGTTCATATCCCTTAGGTTGTTAGTCCAGGACACAGTGTACAATGTTTTTTTTTCAGTGAACATTATGATTTATTGTCCCTCAAGGTCCATAGCACTCAACTCCATTAATCATGCTGTTCACTTCAGCTTAAATGGCCATACTGTAGTAGTACGGAGACTTTGTTTTGAGAAACCAGCGAAAGGCTTACAGAGAGCAGCTCAAGCAAAAAGGGTCTGGAAGTCTGTGACCTCCACTCCCATCCCATCTCCAACACATTGGCTGGCAGATTTGGTTATTCCCAATTGTAAGAGTATATACAACAGCCTTCAAAGGAGTTTGAGCATATTGCTTCACTACCTCAGCCCAGCAGAATAGGGAATGTTTTCTGGTGGTCAACATCACATCCACCATAAAACTATGCTGTTCTATTCCATAATAGACAATTAATGACTCCTACTTCTATTAGATGGGAAACAAATCTACTTGCAGGGAATATCATTTATTTTGATATCACCAGCATGGTTAGAACAATATAAAATGCATATCCAACGTCATTATTATCCTGAAATCCATGAAATCCATGCCGCTGAAACAATTTTTTTGTCTACACCTGACTCTACCAATACTGAACTGAGGTTAAAAAAAAGGGGGGGGGGTAATAGGTTCTTTCATAAAATTCTGTTCAGAGGGTTAGATTGTCAGATTCTAATTTGTAATTCTCCTTTTGAGAATGTCAGAGGCTCTTATTGCATCTGAAAGGTTTAATTACTACAATCGCAAGGGTCATCACTAACTCACTGCAGGGAAGATGAAAAGTTGGGAGCTGCGAAATAAAGGATAGTTGCTGGAATTATTTTTAAGAGAAGAATTATGACAAAAGCACTGCTGTTCCTTTGGGTGAAATCTTCATGTTTCATCTGAATCTCTCCTCTCATTCAGAATGAAATGTTCAATCTATTTTCTGTACTTAATGTCTTTTGAAATAGTCCCATCATTCAAAGTCTTTGTTACCTACAGTTCTGCTCTAGCTACATTTTCTGAACTGAGAAACTATAAATGGGGAAATTCTATGCCATCTTTTAAAAAACAAGAGCTGAATAAATACTGGAATAAATACTGAAAAAAGTTTCCACAAATATTCAATCATATTCAAACATCAATTTTAGTTTGACCCTTGTTCACAACCCTTTCCTATTTCATTGTTATGAACATTTGGATAAACAAGCTTAACTAGCACCTATGATCATAAAAATTAACACAATTCTTGCCAAAATTTTCACCAAAAATAGGTCTAGACTAGTATATTTTGTCAGAGAACCCACAGTTCATAGCATGCTGGTTATTTATATAAATTGTTTATTCAAGGAAAGGTCACAACTTTATGTATATGTAACTAACCCAAATCGTGCAAACTGTAATCAGATTTATATTTGTAATTCTTAGACAGTGGGTTAGTTACAGGAGTCAACTGCAAATAGTTTATGCAGAGAGCAAATAGTGCATCTTTCAGAATGTGTATTCATATCTGGAGCTGTAAAAATTATGTATTTTGTCCTGCAATTTCAAACAAAATTTTTAAAAAATCATTGTAGATTTAACATGTCATTTCACTCTCATTTAGAGGATTTTTAAACTATTTAAAATATTTTAATAAAACTGAAGGACATTTTTAAAGTAATAAACTGAAAAAATCCAAACTTTTTGTTTTGAAAACGCTGAACATTTTTCATTTACAAAACAATTTGATGAAATTGATACACACAAAATATTTTGAAGATGTCAAAGAGAATGGTGATAGTAACTCACTGTTACTTACTGAGTGTGTCAAGTAGAAATTTATGATCAGAAATACCTTTTTTCACTTATCAGACAAAAAAGAAAACATCATGGATACACCCAAGATGTCACTGTGACATCTTGTCAACTGCCCCATTATCTGGTAGCTTGGTCTACAGGATGTACAGATCACTGCAGTCTTGAACAGGGAAGATCGGTGGACTAACATTGCATGGTCTGCTCCACAGTTATTAGTAATTTAACAGTGTGTCACAAGTCATCATCTCAACCAATTAGAGAGCTCAACATGAAGGTGAAGATATATGAGCACTTCTATGTAATAACTTTACAGCTACAATGCTCATGTACAGAGCAAGTGGGCAACTCTTCATAGCATGGTATACCAGGTTGCTCTCACCACCTGAAGTACAGCAGAATGATGTCATTAAGACTGGTTCGGTAAGAATGATCTAGAAATTCAACAGCTATTCACTAAAAAATCAGATGCATTGTCAAACACTTGTATCCAACATCATTAAAATACAGGAAACTATGAAGACATCCAGTCTATGGTTGAGGATATTCAGGATCAATGGTGGAAAGCAAAAGGAGGTGAAATCCAAGTGCTATGCTGACCATCATGAGAGCAAAGATTTCTGTGCATCCTTGAAAGACAAATATAGTCCTACAAATACAACTACAATGCCTTTACATGGTACTAAAAGCCTAATGCGATAACTGAAAAAGAAGCAATGCTTCAGAGGTGGCAACACTTCAATGATCTTTTGAACACACTATCCACCATCACAGATAAAGTAATAATAAAATAATATGACATTGACGCAGCCCCATTCCTAACAAAGTCAGAACTATAATAAGTGCCAGGAAGAAAGTCAAGGCTCCCAGATTTGATGGCTTTTCTACAGAAATGTTCAAGTATGGAGATGATATTCACAGATGCAATTGCATGAACTATTTCATGATATATGGAGTACTGAAGATTTACTGCAAAACTTATAAATACAGTAATGTTTCCACCATATACAAGAGAAAACTAGTTGCAGTTACTACCACCATATCTCGTTTCTTTTCATCATGAGAAAGGTTCTCATTACAGTTCTCTTTGATCATCTGTCACACAAGATTGCTAATCGTGTGTTATGAGAGGTGCAATGTGGTTTTAGGCCAATGTGAAGTATCACAGATATGATATTTGCAGCCTGTAAGATGCAGGAGAAATGCAGAGAACTGTCTTTATTAACCTAGCAAAAGGCATTTGACATCATCAGTAGACTTGGTCTTTGGAAATTGTAGCTCGGTTGTTCAGAAAATTTCACCAGCATATAGATGGAAAGCTTGGACAAGTCTGTATAAGTGATATTTTGCCTGCCAAGTTTTTTATTACTTAACAGTATTAAGCAGGGCTGTGTAATTGGTCCATTCTTGTTTAATCTCTTTTATGCAGCTGTTGTGGATTCTACAAGAGACTTGCATGCTGAGAGCAGAATACACTTGTGATCTTCTGGAACATGATTTAATCTGAACTGGCTGCAAATTTCCAAGAACGATGTTTAAAGTAATTGTTCATGAGCTATTGTATGCCGATGAAAATCTTCTAGAGGCACATACTCTAGAAGACATATAATTGATCATCAGCAGATTTGCAAAGTATGCAGTAAACTACAGCTAGCAATCAATCTGAAAAAGACAGATTTGGGGTACAGGAAAACCACACACAAAACCAAAAATCATCATGAACAAAATATAACTCAGTGCTGTTACAGACTTTTGCAGTGTACTATCAAATGGTGTTACCATAAATACGGAACTGACAAGTTGTATCAACAAAGCCAGTTCATCATTTAATGGACTCTCAGGCAGAGTCTGGCAGCAACATGGCATTAAACTCAAACCAAATTAAAAGACTAAAAAGCAGTTGTTCTGCCCAACTTGTTTGTGAGAGGAGAAACAGCTGCAAGCATCACATTCAGAGAGGCTGACAGACTTGCTAAGCCCTTGGGCAAGGTGGAGGGGACAGCTCCATGCTCCTGGAAGGGTGGGACTTCTGGAGGAAGGTGTGGGGCTGGGACAGCCATTCCTCCCTGCCACCCAGAATGCATCACATTGTCTCTCCCACACCTCAGCCAACCTTCAGAGCTGCCTAGAGCATGCCACCTAGCACTCCAGTGGTGATTTAAAAGGCCTGGGGCTCCTACTGTAGCGGTGGCACTGGCAGTGCTTTTTTTGTGATGATACTGCCCAACCCTCAGTACCAGCACCTCCAGTCAGAGCTCAACAACTTTTCCTCTGGAGTACCGGCAGCTTTTTTCTTTACAAAAAAAAGCACTGGTCAGGAACCTCAGGACCTTTTGAATCACCATGCCCTAGGGACACTGCTCCCTTTGCCCCCATGTCTGGGCCTGATTACAGTAAGTTGTTAAATAAGATCTGTTTAGGACAGCAGCATGCCATTGTCAGCCGATGGTCAGGGCAGTGTGTGTGTGTGTGTGTGTGTGTGTTACACCCGAGTCTTCAACTGCTGGGACACAAGGTCCTGTCACAGCGGGCGGCCTTAGGGGAGGCCGACGAGTGCCCAGAGAAGTTTTACGTCCGTGTCTTTGACCGCTAGGACCGGGGTCTCTTCGCGGTGGGCAGCCAACAGGCTGACAGACGCCCCAGAGTTTACAGGGAGAGCTTATTACATCTCAGATTTTGACTGCTAGGATACAGGATCCCTTCGCAGTGGGCAGCCTAGGGAAGGCTGAGAGATGCCCCACGGATCTGTCCTCTGGAAGTGACATGATCCAAACGCCCAGCTCTGCCTGTATCTGTCCCTTATGACCGGCTGGAGTTCTTTTAAATTGTGCTTGGTTCTGTTACAGCAACTGAAGGAGTCAGGTTAAAGCTTAAACAGTTACAGGTTTATTAAAGAAGCTTATAAATCATATGGTTACAATGGCTATTGCTCTATTTCTTAACTGCTAGCAAATATAGATCTTAAAAATGGTTACAAAGAAAATAAAGATAGAAAATAGAAATAATGGTACCAAGTGACAGCTTAATCTTTAAAGAGCTCTAAGTCTATGTGTACATTTAAGACAAAGGACACATCCAGGTACAATTTTTACCCCCTTCTGTGCCTCTCGACTCCAGCATATCAGGCCAGTGCTGGTCCCTCAATTCCTAGGAAAGACGAATACGAGGTGGGCATCCCCGTGGAACCTCGGGAGGCCAATCACCTAACCCGACCAGCAGATAGATGGTAGATTGACGCTCAGAGTAAGTGTGCTGCTGGACCCATCTTTATACCCGTAGGGGCCTGTATCCTCTTTCTTATCTAAGATGCCAAATTGTGTTGGTCCGTCTTTGTGATGCCAGTTCTTACAAGGGAGTTTCAACTTAATTTACACTTGCAAGAGAGAGAACTAAATTGTGAGTGCTGGACATTCTTTACTGGGCAGGACATTCCTCCCCCCGGACGAGTGTGTGTTCGTATCAATATGGGTTTCAGTCAAGGGCACTCCTCTGCAGCCTCTAGGTCAGCAATTGGCGTATCTCTGTTTACAGCCATCCAGGTTGACAGCAGCCAGCATATCCGGGCCTCCTGTCTATGCTTCAAAGACTATGCTGATTTTACTGCTCTGTGTGTGCCCTGTGTGCTCCAGGCATCTAAGAGAGGGGCAAGCAAGATGTTATGGGGGGGGAGGTTCCTGTCTGGCTACAGCCATCCTCTCTATCAAATGGCAAGATAAAATTACCAACAATGAGGTTCTGCAACATAATCATTCCAAGGATCAATGCCATGCTGGTCACATCACAGTTATAAAGGGCTGGTCATCTGTTGAGCATGGATAACACCAGCATCCCAAAGTAGTTACTATACGGTGAACTGAAAGTAGTCAATTGCATGCAAAGCAGACAGAAGAAACTCTTCAAAGACACATTGAAGCAGAACTGGAAAGAGTGCAATATTGACTTTCTCAGCTGGCAGTCCTCAGCAACAGCTAGATCATGCTGACAAGCTGTAGTCAATGCAGTACTCAATGTGGCGTTACCCAGTTCAAGGTTAATAGCCACATGACCCTTAAGGCACAAAGGCTGAGTCATAAGCAATGGCAGACTGAGCAGGCACAGACTAACTTTATACCATTATGAGCATCAGTGCATCCAGCAGAAGCATGTGCTGTGGTGTGTTGGAGGGAGAAAGTGATATAACTAGTGAGTGATGGGAAAGAGGGTGCAGAGTGCTATAATGAGTCGAGGTTGTCAAAGAGTCCCCTGAGGACTGCTGCAGCCACTGTGTGCATTAGCACAGCTGTTGTGGCTGCTTTTATATATGTAAAATGAAGTTCAGCCTTGAAGTCCCCATCATCCAGAAAGTCAGTGGAATTCAATCAGGTTGCAAGAGTCAAGACCAAAAAGTAGAAATGGCTGACTTAACAATAATTCAGTTGTCACTATAAAGCAAATTATTGCTCTAGTTTAACTAGCAAATTAGAATTGTATTTCTCACAGTCAAGTTCCTAGGGACAGAACCAGGTTGTTAATTTTGAGCGAATTGAACATTTTCCTTTATTTAATGTTGATTAATTGGCACTAATTCCTTAATTCTTTTAATGAGGTAGAAAATAATAAGAGAATTAAATAAAGAGGTAAGGGTAATTATGGAAAAAGTAAAAGGACTGAATTTTTTCAATCTGTGATTTTAAAATTTTGCATGTCTAAGTGCAAGTACATAAAATTTCCATTTAGAAATAGTTATTACTAAAATACTGTGATATATATTTCTTTTCATATTAGTAGGCACTAATTACACTGAGGTTTTTCTGTTGGCCCAGTAAAAAAAGGGCGAATGCAAACTCATTGGTGGCATACCTGTAACATTTGAGAAAAATAATTTATTGTGGTTTACATTAAAATATTAGCCAATTAGGAAAATGCTCCTTTGAAATCATTATGCCTTATTTTTTAAAAAGTCAAATCTCAAAAAGGAAAAAGTTGTGGACTTGAAACATAGAGGAACAGATTGTGCCTGTTTAGCACAGCCTTGTTCTGGGAGACTGCAGCACACACCCACACCCACACCCACACCACACACACACACAGGACCCTTCTACCTGAAAGATGCAGTTTGCCTATTGAAATATGTTGTGGGCAGCCAAGGATTTAAGGGGTACAGACACATCCTCTCTTTCCCTTGACGGAATATATCCATGTACTCACACCCAACACTATCATATAATCTTTAAAAGTCTCAGTGGGGGAGCTGTGTTAGTCTGTAACTTTAAAAACAATGAGTACTCCTGTGTCACCTTGGAGACTAACCAAAATATGTAGAGTATCTGAAGAAGTGGGTTTTGCCCACAAAAGCTCATGATACTATATGTATTTTTGTTAATCTCTAAGGTGCCGCAGGACTGCTCATTGATAATAATCTTTGTACAAGTTATGCCTTGTGAGGTATAATTTGAAAACTCATAATTTGTTGGGCAGTGTTGTCCTGATAAAATATCTATGGCAACATTGTTGGTGAAGTAATAAGATTTCCTTGCATGGTGTTATTAATACATGTGCCAAACCCCACAGCCGTATCCAAGCAGAATTTGATAACTGAGTCTGTCCTCAACAGGAATTTGCAGTTAAGTAGTAAACCAGGTTAACAAACAGGAAGGAAAACAATGAAAGCTCAAAGAGGTGAAAAAAAACCACAGCAGGAAGTACCCTTCCATACTGCCTCTTTGTATCTCTGTCCTCTGTTGGGATTTTTTTTTTCTCTGAGACAAAAACTTGGCATATTATTCACTTAAAGGAATAACAGATTTACCATTTTTGTCCTTTGCAAGAGAAGGTTGGGTGATACAGGACATACATTTCTGGAGAAAAATCTCAGTAGAAACAGTGCTCTGCTGGGAGTACAGGGGCTGCTGAGTTCTGCCAAGTCCTTATGTGGGCTGTGTAAGTGGGGAAGAGCTCTTGCTCACTCCCCTGCATTCCCAATACTTCAGACATATGTAAAAGGCAGTAACAACACTATCCATCTACATTATGTGGCAAAAAGGAGTCATCATCATAGGGCCAGACACAATTCTACACAATTTAGAGGCAGAAATTGATCAATGGCTGTAAGTGCTATGCCTTGTTTGTTCTTTATTTTTGCAAGAACATGGCTAGGTTCTATAATGGGGTGTATTTGGCCATTGGAGCTCCCTGTGTAGTGGGCCCACGGACTTGTTGCATCCTTCACCAAGATGCTAAGAGGGAAAAAAGAAGCCAAGATGGGTCCTCCAAGCTTGCTCAGACAGATTCTCAAGAGCAGCTATTTTGGAAACCATGGACAATGTTCTGCAAAGGCTAGAAGGCCAGTTACAGACAGTCAGGGCCCAACAGGCTCAGATATAAGAAACTGAAGAGGGTTAGCAGGTCTAGAACTGGGAGAGTGGAGAATGGTGTCCTTCTCCAACCAAAAGAACCTGACATATACAGCAGAGGTTGGGGAACCTTCAGTGTGCTGGCCTCATGTGGTATGCCAGAGTTAGCCATTGCTAGGCCACAAGACACTTTGCTTACCTGAGCTAATTGGCTAACCCTGAAAAACAAGGAGCAGCCTGCAGGCCAGAGGTTCCCCAACTCTGAGTCGCAGATGGAGTTTAAGACTGCCTGAACTTATATAGCTGGAATTGAAGAGGGAAAAGAGCCTGAGGATGTTGCACCTGACACAGGGTATGTCTACACAGCAAAATTATTTCGAAATAACTGTCCTAGCATCTACACACCCAAACCGCTATTTTAAAATTAATTCGAAATAGTGGAGCGCTTATTTCAAATTTGGTAAACCTCATTCCATGAGGAATAAGGCCAAATTCGAAATAGTTATTTCGAAATAAGTTCTGTGTAGACACATATCGAAATAGGGGGCCTCCAGGGAGCCCTGGTGGCCACTCCACCCTCAGCCAAGAACACTCCTCTCCATCCCCCTTCCTTGGAGCCCTTAAAGGGGTTGACTCTGGCCACAGTGCCTGTGCCAGCTCCAAGCCTGCCAGCCCAGAGCCAGCAGTCACTGCCCCTGACCCAGTGGCCCCAAAACATGAGCCAGCAAGCCACTGGAAGCCAGCCTTCCACCGCTCCCCAGGAGCAGTCTGCCAGCTCCCAGGAGCCTGACGGGGCCCGGAGAAGGCGGGCACCTTCCTTGTCCAGGGTGGAGATCATGGACCTTATTCAGGTTTGGGGGAGATGCCCCCAACATCCATGATCTCCACACTAGATGGAGGAATGCGGCCTCTATGGAAGAATAGCTGCCAGCCTGGCCACCAAAGGCCACATGCGAACCCAGGAGCAGGTTTGCATGAAAATCAAGTTGGTCCGGCGAGACCCCCAACCCTGAGCCCTGAGCTTCCCTCCCCCTTCTTCCCCTCGCTTCCCCCTTCCAGCTCCTTCCTCCCAGGTTTCCCCCTCCCCTCTCCCACCCCTCCCTCTTCCCCTCTCCCGCCTCCTTTCCCCAGTCTCACCAAAGTTTCATTCCCCTCCCCCAGTTTTGTTAAATAAAGAGAGTTTGTGTTCATGAAAATATGTGTATTTTATTTGACATCAGGAAGGGGGATTAGGGAGGGGTAAGTGGAAGGACGTGAGGGAGGAATAAGGCACAAGCCCCCAGTGGGGCAGACCAGGGAGACACTTAGTGCTCCTCAGGGTGGAAGCTCTCCTGCTAGGCCTCCTGGATACTGACAGCCCCCCGATGGACCTCCCGGATGGCAGCCTGCAGAAAGTAGTGCAGCCAGGCTCACAGCAACGCGTCCACGAGAAGCACCAGAGTGTCCAGGGGCAGCTCCGGCTCCATGTTGCAGAGTGCTGCAGTGTCCTGGGTGAGGGCAACCAGAGCACGCAGAGACAAAATGCTTTGCTGTCCCTCATCGAGGTAGGCAAGCAAGCAGGGAAACCTGAGAACTGGCTGTCCGGGGGAAAGGAGGTCCCTTTAAGCTCAGGCCTCAGATAGCCTCAGGCAGCAGCCACACAAAGTAACTCCTGACCTGATGCCCTGCCGGACCTGGTTCTGGCTGGCCTTAAATGCGATTCAGCATC
The DNA here is from genome assembly GCA_032595735.1 of Pelochelys cantorii. Lineage (NCBI taxonomy): Eukaryota > Metazoa > Chordata > Testudines > Trionychidae > Pelochelys > Pelochelys cantorii. Next base: position 94,570,176 of record CM064326.1, read on the forward strand.
CACTCAGTGTGGACGTGCTATTTTGAAATAGCAAAACGCTATTTCGAAATGCATTTTGTGTGTAGACGTGTTATTTCAAAATAAGCTATTTCGAATTAACTATTTCAAAATAAGAGATTTCAAAATAACGCTGTAGTGTAGACATATCCATAGAGGTAAAAGGAACTGGTAGGAAGAGACCTGGGGAAACATCAATAGAGGATTGGATTTGAGCAGCATGTGGCTGCTGTTTAGAGGGTTCTTGGGTTAGAACCTAGATTACTGGGTGGGCACAAGTTTCCCTACTGACCCCAAGTAAAATGGTGTGAACACCAAAATGGGGCAAGTCTGGTTTAGGCTGATTTGAGCAAAGGGCTGAATTTAAGTTGTCCAGAAGACTCTATGAAGGGTAAAGAGACAGTTTTATTTGCTGGTCTCTATAGTATCCTGGAAAAGATTAATTTTAACTTGGTGACTTGGCTTGATGGCGAGTTGGCAACCTGCAGGGGGAGCTAGAGATAAGAAAGGGCAGCACTACCACATCCAGCCACTAAGAGGTTTCCAGGTTCCTAGAAGAGTTTTCTCAGCTGTGAATACTGAGCGGAGGGAGGTGCCTCTTTTTGTGCCTAATTTCTTTTGGGGGCAGGGCTTAAGTCTTCCCTCTCCTCAGCTTTTCTTGGGGGCTAGTTTAACAGTTCCTCACTAAGCCTAGGAGTTTTGGTGGTTTCCATTTTTAGGCACCCAACTTTTCCCTTGCATTAAATAAGGTGCCTGCGCACCTAACTTTGGGCTATGGATTCCGCTAAGTGGCAGGTTGCCTAATCATGAAGTTTTGCAAAATTGAAACTGGATAGCCCTTATTGCTCTACCCTGGCTTTAAGTACTTAGGTGCTTTCAAAATCCTGTAAGTGTATATCTGCATCTTTAGTTGTCTACAAAGATTTACAAATCTGGTCCATAGTGTTTAGATCCTTTAGGATCTCTAATTCGAACTACCTACTCCGCGTGTAGCCGCGGGCACGGAGTTCGACCGAAGGGGATTTAAAAATGGCGCCCGCCCGGCAAGATGCAAATGAAGCCCGGGATATTTAAATCCCGGGCTTCATTTGCAACTTCGAATGCCTACATTGGCCACCCTAGTTCGAACTAGGGTGGCAGTGTAGACATACCCTCATTGTCCTAAACCCTTCAAACATTTGTGGTGCCAAATAATTATGTGACAGAAAGACTTCATCTTTCCAGGCTATGCTAGGTCAGGTGTTCTTCATTCAGTACATGCTATTGTGGTTATACACTCAAGTCCAGCTTCACTGAAGGACTCAAAAAGATACAGCATTTCCATCCATTTCTAATCCATTTTAGATTAAAATACCTTGTCTCTTAAGAAATGTTCTTCCAGTGGATTTTGCATGGCAAAATTGCATGAAAACTATAGATCCTCTAACCTTCCCATTTAAAATGAATGAAAAATTAGAGAGTTCCAACAACTGCCTACTGCTTTATTTTGACAACCCTTCATGGTGGGATGTATTTACTAATAATTTCTAACATTTTGCATATGCTGTGTTTCAGAAACATTAGGCACTTTGTCTTCTGGAAAGGATAATCATGCTAGCAAACCCCATCTATTTTATTAAGTGAAGAACAGCTGGTGAACTTCAGAAAGTTCCATATCAAGACATCATTTTTGTTGTAACTAATGTTGTTTGTAATCTCAACAAGAAATGCTTGAATGAATATTTTATAATATGCTCTATTTACCAAAGCAAAACTGATGCAAGTGAAATACAGTTCTATGTAATCTTATATTCTTAACTGTTTTGAAACAAGGTTTTTGGTGGGGTTTTTTTGGTTTGTTTTTTGTTTTTCACAATGTGTTCATTGTACTGAATGGAGGAACTAGAAAAGTATTGCGATACAAGGTGCACAGTGTCCAGTGTTAAGGAAATTTAATTATGCATTAGATTACATGCTCATTATTTTTCTGTTGATGGAATGTTTACTTTTTCTGCAAAAACAATGAGGAGTCCTGTGTCACCTTAGACACTAACAGATTTATTAGGGCATAAGCTTTTATGGGTAAAACCCACTTTATCAGAAAGGTTATGTCCTAATAAATCAGTTAGGGCATGTCTGGACTATGTTTATTTTTTGGAAGGAGATATGCAAATTTGCTGCTTTTTCGACAGCGCTTTTTTCGAAAGTGAAAGTAGTTTAGACACGATTCTTTCAGAAGAAAAACGCTTTTTTCGAAAGAACCCTGAACACCTCATTTTTTGAGGAGGAAGGGTTCTTTCAAAAAAGGGTTTTTTTCCTGAAAGAACCACGTCTAAACTACTTTCACTTTCAAAAAAAGCCCTGTAGAAAAAGTGATCAGAAGAAGATATGAAATTTAGCACTGAATTTGCATATCTCCTTTCAAAAAACAAACATAGCCTTAGGCTCTAAGTGTGCATCTACACAGGACCCTAAACTCTAAGTAAGAGATGCAATATGGACTATGGAAATTGCACATCTTATTTTGAATCTATTTCAAAATAGCTTATTTTGAAATTTGGCGCTTCTACACAGTGCCAAATTTTGAAATAACATGCTATTTTGAGCCATCGCTTAACCCTTGTGGAATGTGGGTTACTGGGATGCTGAAATAGCACCCCCATTATTTCAAAAAATATTTCAAAATAACGGATGGCTTGTGTAGACACGGGGTAGCTATTTCGGAATACCAGAGGTATCCCAAAATGGCCTTGCAGTGTAGACTTACCCTCAGTCTAAGGTGACGCAGGATTCCTCATTATTTTTTCAGATACAAACTAATGCAACTACCCCTCTGGTACTTTTCCTGGCACTTTAGCCAACCTGCCTGATTACTTATTATTATTAATTATTATTATTATTATTATTATTAACTGCAAGTCATCTCAAGATAGGCATCCAAAAGTTTGTCCTCAAAAATCACTGATATTTGAATATGTTGGCAAGTTTTCACTTCAACTGTCCTGTTCCCTGTTCCTTTTTGTGAGCATACTGAGGGTACATCTAGACTGCGAGGATCTATTGGGAAAAGATACGGAAAATGCACTCCACATTTTGCGTATCTTTTTCCAATTCTTTTGTTGGAAGAGGCTTTTCCAAAATTTGGCCCATCTAGACTGGGCCAAATTTTGGAAAAACCCTCTCTTTCGAAAGCCCCCTTCTTCCTCGTGGAACGAGGCATACAGGAGTTTCCAAAAGAGCATGTTTGCTCTTCCTCAAAAAAAAAAGTGGAAGAGAAAACGCATTACTTGGACATAGCGGAGTTTTTTTGGGAGACCCCAAAAACCCACCGCAGTCTAGCTGTACCCTCAGAGAGACAACTATTTGTTTCCTATGTCTGGTGTCACACTTCCTACCTGCCTCCCACTACTGACATATTGCTCAAAAGACTGGTAGTAAGTAAAGGTGTGTGACCTATGCTTTATGATGATAATCAGTCCCTCTGATAAGGGGAGTGAAGGGGGCAGTTGCCAGAGGAAGTTGTCGTCTCCCCTGGTGATTATAGCAACTCCTCTACTAGCATAAAATCTTTCAGGAATTCTGCATTGCTTGGAAAAGCACAATACAAGGACTGTGCATAACTTCCTAAATGAGAGCTTACTAATAGTACAAGGGCAACTTTCATTCCAATAACAGCAATAAAGTTAGTAGTTTGGCCTATATTCATACACAGAGAAATAGTATCTTCATGAATCTTAAATGTGCTTCTCTGATTCATGTTTTTAGTTATAGTCTGGTATAATTCTTCCCCAAAAGATAATCAACTGGTAAAATAGCTACAGAGAAAACATTTTTAAATACATAGCAAAATTCATTATAAATGTATTTAAATTTAAATATTGTATTTAAATATTATATTTGCATTTGATTAATTACCTCATTTACCATATAGTGCTGCATCAAAGGTTTTCTTTGTTGTGTAACTTCAACTTTACACACAGTCTGTGTGGAAGATGGCAAATCTGGTGTAATCAAAATCAGCAAGATGGAAATCAACTTTGTTTTAGATTAAAAACAATTGAAGAAATAGCAATTCATAAATTCCTCAATACTGGCCTGATCCACATGAAATCCATCCCCTGGCATCTGTGGGCATTAGAATAAGCCCTGAATGTTAGAAAAGGGTCCAAAACATTGTGATTTATATGAAAAATCTAGTCTGCTAATGAATCCAGACACCTGTGAAAGGACGTCCGACAGACTTATTATAGCTAGTAACAGAAAATGTTCAAGGCTTTAGAGGTTGTTTGCTTATTATAGCTTGGACTAGTATCAGACATAAAAGGTGGATAGTGATAGTGACTTGACTATTTCACGCCTTTTACTAAATTTTATTGCTTCCCATGATGAAGGCACAGGAAGCATTTAATGATCTGTCACCAGTAGCAAGCAACAGGAGATGATTTCCAAAAGTACCCTGCCTTTCTAGAAAGAATGGCAGGAAAACTAAGTAATTGAAATGAAATAGCTGCACTTGCTTTTATTTAGCTTTTCTTTCTTTGAGAGTTGCCTGGGGAAGCTGGAGGGACTGTGTAAGGATCTTCCTGCAAGCTAACGTTTCCTGAACTGTGTAAAAGAGGTAAGTACCAAAAAGATAAACAGCGACAGGCTTTCAGAGTTTACCTTGCAAAATACCCTTGCTGATCAGTTCACAAGGAAAGAGTGGATTTAACCCAGACAGTTACCTAGAGACCAAAAAAACTTCCCAGCATGCCTTGCCTTTACAAACTTTACTGAGGAAAATATTTTTGGCTCTCTCCAGAGTGGAACCCTTGGAAAGGACATCTCAGCTGCTAATGAATCACTGTGCTAGCATGGCAGCACCCCCAGAAACAATGATCAGTCTGGCATGGAAGCTGCTTGCAAATGAATGGGGGATGGGAATACTATCAGAAGTGGCAATGTTCACTCGTGAGAGTTACTCCCACAGTACATTGGTTGGCTTGTCAAATAAATAACGTGATCTTCAATATTAGATTGCAACTCTCTTTTATATTTTATCTTCACCTTTCTCTGCCTCTTCCTGAAATCATAAATAGACCTGTCCATGCATGTGAATACGTGCAGATATAAAGCAGATATCAATGGATGTGCATAGCACTAATTGTAAACCTGGTTTCTCTTTCTCCTTGGGTTTGAGGATTTTAGCCTAACATATTCAGACAGTGTCTGAATGTGGGTACTGCAGCTACTGAAGAGTAAGCTGAGCTGTAGGGTGAAGAGAGTGTTAATATAGATGGTTTCGTATGGCCATATAGCTCCAGTTAGAAACCTCTGAAATTATTCACATGAACCCAGCCAACCACAGGAACTATAAAGACTATGAAGAGAAAGTTTGCATAGGCAGATAAGGTTAGACTGTGGGAAAGAAAAGAAAAAGTAATTACTGTAATAAGCATGTTTCTTCTTTGATCATTGCATGTGGTTAAGAAAGGCTAGAAACATAGAACATCAACAGTGCTTCTGTGCTTCCCACTCAGAAAGGTTGTAATTATGCTCATGTGATGGTAGGATGCCATCACAAGAAGACATGTGGCCTCAGTCATTGTCAAAAATTCCCAAAGTGGAATCAGAGCACCAAAAATACAAAAGGTGAAATAAGGACAGAAAACTAGTAAATAACTGCTCACTAGGTAGCTACACTAATAAACACAGATAATGCTGGAATCTTTTTAACTACCTAGTCTAGGAACTACTGCTGACCTCCAAGACTTCCCAGTAATTGAAAAGCATTTTCTCCCAGAATGACAACTGAGTACTCACGGGGGACTGTCCATAAATTACATAAAGTGTAGGCAGAGGTCCTTAACTTTGTATGTTTGTTTTACTATTACAGGGTGGATAGGGCTTGGATAATCACAAAAATGCATTATGTAATTCATGGATAGACCCTAAGTATTCTCTGGCATTTGGTTGTGATGGGGTGCAGTCACAGAAGCCCCTTTTGGGGCTGCTTCCCAGTGTGCTGATAAAGTCACTGGTACTCACCTTCTTACTCTCTGGGGCTTCTCACCACCATGTCCTGCTGGGCCAGATCTCCTGGTTTCCCCCAGCCAAAGAACAAAGTTCACCGTCCTTCCTTCCCCCCACCACACACACACAAATAGCAATACAGACACTGAATAACCTCAGCTCTGAGGCGAATGCAGTTTCAGGAAAACCAGGAAATCAACTTCCAAATGGGATCAGAACCCCAAATAAATTATTCAGGCAAGCCCTCTTTAAGAATGAAAGGAGGATGTACACACTGATTGCTTCCCCAGCAAACAATAATTTACACTGGGCTTGATAGTAAATAAACGTAATTTTATTAAGTACAGACAGCATGATTTAAGTGGTTGCAAGTGAAAAAGGGACAGTACAAAGTAAATTACAAATTTAAAATAAAGGAAAAGGAATAGCTAGTTCTAACACACTAACCCTTATTACAAACTTAACCTATAACTGTTCTTTTCTCAGATAATCCTCCAAGTCGGGGAAGATCTTTTTTCTACTTTGGGTCTCTGGCTCCTGTTTGGGTGTCTCGTGCCAGCCAAAGACAAAGAGCCTGAAAACTTTGCATCTTAAAAAACTTCCTTTTGGGTGGGATTTCTTTGTTTCTACATTTTACTCTTCTATGGAAAATTACCTGGTTAAACCCTACTAGTTAGGGTGGTCATATGTCTTCCCAGATCATTAAGGTGCCCGAGCACTGGAAACATTGTTGATGGCTTTCATTTGTATATTTAAAACCATAAACCATTCCCTACCTTATATCTCAAGCTTTACATACAAGAGTGATACATACACCAAAATAAGATATACAGATCCAGCAGACTGTGACATTAAAATTGATAAATTACATGAGGTATTTTGTCCAAAGCATCTTTGAGTTATGCATATTTGTATCCATAACACAATTCCATAAAGCGTAGGGGGGGGTCTGTCACATTGGTTACTATTCTTTCTAGGGTCCAGGTCTCCTCTGTAGAGTCCACTAGCATATGTTCATGTTCCTGTTCTGGTCAATGAGACAACTGCTCCAAGCAGATCTTATCACATTCAGTCTCTTTTTTGCCACTGACTTGCTAGTCATACTTAGACCCACTATTAGGTGATCAGATGAAAGGTTACCTGGCCCCTGGAAACCAAATTAAAAAACTGGTTTACTTGGGGCAGTAGCAAACTCATTGTTGAGTGTGCTTTTCAGTGAATCAGAGGATCATCAAGGCTTAACCATCCTCCATTGGGAGTTCTGTCACAGTCCATTGCAATTACATTCCAAGATAGTGTTAAAAACACAGCAGGCTGGCAAAGGTCAGCCTTACATTCAGCATGGAAGATTGCGTCTTGAGAAAGATACATATAGGTTCACAATCTCAAACAAAATTAATAAACTGAATATAGACATTCCAAATCATCACATGCAATGATGCACAGAAATACCACAGTAACCTGGGTAGTTGTTTTTTAAAAACTGATGACGTAATATAACCACAGTTACGGTGAAGTAATACACTGAATTTGTTTTGTTTGATGCGCAGCTGAGTTAAGGAAGAAGGTTACACAGTCAAATCATCCCTATGTCTGAAAAAAGTTTATTTTACATCTGTTATTTGAAATAACTTTAATGCCAGTTTTGATCTCAGATATTTACATGAATTTTGCATCTTGCAGAACCTGGTATCAGTCCAGAATCAGGCACAACCTCCAGAAATGTTCTTTAATAACCCAATCTTGAACACTGTATAGATGCAAGTGGTACACTGATGTCAGTGGGTCTACTCACATTGCTAAATGCGCAAGATGCGGTCCTAAATCTTAGTATCTCTCTAATACATACTTTAGTAATTGCATCCAACAGGTTAAGTATGTCTTACATTCAAAGTGGACAATTTTGTACTTCAGAATGGTCTGTGACAAAGCTGTGAAATGCTTAAAGCATTCAAAATGAGCTGAACAGTCTGGGAAAGGTCAGAATGACACTCGTTTCTCTTTAATGCATTACAGTATCATAGTAGATATTTTACATATGTGACAGCAAAAAATCATATAGAAATCAGCAAGACACCTTTCCCCCCCTTATTTTTCACATCATTCAGCGCTATGATGATGGGCTTTCTCTGATCAAGTTAAACAATCATGAAAAATAAATAGTTTCTTGGGTTCTAAAGTTTAAAGAACAGTGAATCCAATAAATCTTGTTTGTCAGTGTGCACTGCATGAATAGAATCTATTTGCCAATACATCAGATAAAATAATCCCAGTCTTTCACACAAATACAAGATTGGGAAACTGTAAAGATAAAAAAATAGTAATATAGTACACAATTGTCCAGTGTCTTATTCATTTAATGAAACTTACCAATGCAATGAAAAAGATGTCTGTATTCATACACAAGTGGTGCCTGCCTATACTGGAGGCATGATCTAAAAGGGAGCTCACATGTCCCCCCCAGACAACCTATCCCTTACACCTACCCTGAGGCCACCATACATGACCTGCAGAAGGGGTGCTCTGTGGTCCTACTGAACTTGCCCCTCCAGCATGTTCCTCTACTCTCCCTGGTGGAAGGGAACTGCTTCTAACTCCTTCCCCTCCCAAACATTGCTGTGCTATCCTGTAGCTTCTTGAGAGAACCTGCCTGGGGAGTAGATGTCAGCTCCCCACCCAAGTTCAGCTGGCAGGGATCATAGTTCAATGAGCCAGAAACATGTTGGAGGCAGGAGGAGTTCCAGCCTGATCAGGAGAAGCTGCCTCCCAAACCACACTCTCTCAGAAAGCCACAAGCCCACTGTGCTTCTACTCCCCAGCATCTGGGGAAGTCCCCCCCCCCCCATGATATTGTATCAATCGTCTAACTTGATTTCTAATGTCTATACAATGTCCAATGTAAATACAAAAGTATACACCAACTATATGAAGAGCATAATGAAAAGAAGTGGAAAGCAACTTTTGCTTATGTTTTACTTCTCAGTCTATCTTATTTGTAATTGAGAGTGGTGCGTGTTGAAGACAAGAGACACATGAAAAAAATCCAGCAACTCTTTTGGAAAGATTGGAACTGGTAAGTGGTCAGGCAGTATTTTTTGTTAATCTTGCTATATGTTTTAGAAATGTGTGTTTGTTTGTCTCTCCATCCATCTGTAAGTCTGTTTAAGAGCTCCTCCTAATCTGAAAGAGCTAAGACCACCAAATTTGGTATGGAGCTTCCTCTTATCATAACATACAGAAAGGTCATGGTTTGGCTTGGGCCAGGATAATGGGATATACCTAGAATTCAATTGTTTCTCATAAAATGGAAAGGGAGGAGTCTAGCATGAGGGACAGTTTTACTGCAGAATGACCACAGGGGGCAGCAAGGGGCCAGAGATGGAAACCAGGACACCCATAACCCCATTGGGCCAGCGAGAGGCCGGGGTGGAGAAAGGGCCAGCTATCTACTATATATTTCAGAAAGTTGGTCTGTTTGTGTATCTGTTTGTTTATGTGTCTGTCTCCCAGGTGGGGAATATGCACCCCTCTCCTGGCTGTGCCTGCTGCAGCTGGAGTGTCCATGGACAGATACTTCTCACCCAGCCCCAAGCTGCTGCAGTGAGAAAGGGCTGGCATTGTTATCTTTTCCCAGGGCAGTCTGCATACTGAACTCCTTCATCCCCAGCACCACCCCAGAACAATGATTTAAATGAAGAAAAGTAAAACTTATTTGAGTTGAGGACCCAAGCAACACCGGGTAAATCTTGGGCTACGTCCAGACTGCACACCTTTTTCGACAAAGGCTTTTTCGACAGTATCTTTTGAAAAAGCCTCTGTCAAAAAAGAGTGTCTAGATTACATTATGCAGATCAAAAAATCGATCTGCTTTTTTGAAAAAGAGCATCCAGACTGCCGGACACTCTGTGGAAAAAAGAGGGCACCCAAAAGTGCTTCTGGCAGGGCATCAGGGCAGCCTTTATTTCCATGTGCTGCTCAATGCCCTTTGCAGAGACGCGTGCTTAAAGGGATTCCCCCTGGACAGCCGTTGCTCTGCTCCTGCTTCTGGCTTGCCTACCTCCTAGAACTGCTGCAGTGCTTACTCTGGTTGCCCTGCTTCCTCGGACACCACAGCAGTTTATTTTCTGGTTTTTTTCTGCTTTTTTTCTGGTGTTTTTGGACATGGAGCCTGAGCTGCCCCTGGGCAGGCAATGGCCCCATGCTGACATGCTGCAGCTTCTGCTGCATCTGCATGACTCTGTCGTGAATCTCCTGCCCCATATGGACCCGGACTTTTGCCTTGCCCTCAAACTTTTTTGGGGACAGGCAGATTTGGAGGCACGAGACGAGTTCAGACTGGTGGGACCGGCTCATCATGTAGCTCTGGGACAACAACCGCTGGTTACGCAACTTCTGGATGCAGAAGGCCACATTCCTGGAGCTGCGTGCCTGGCTCACCCCTGCTCTGGAACACCAGGACACCCACCTGAGGCCCACCATCCCCGTGCAGAAGCGGGTCACAATCACCCTGTGGAAGCTGGCCACCCCCGACAGCTACCGCTCCGTGGGACACCAGTTTGCCATGGGGAGATCTACCATCAGGGCCGTCTTCATGGAGGTAAGTCATTGTTGGGGAACAGGCCCTGTTGAGTGGGGGGAGTTGAGAAAGGGGGACTGCCAGGCAAGGGCAAGAGGGAGTGGGGGATGGAGTGGCACTGGAAGGCCGCTCCTTGGGCCACCCCTGCACTGATGTGGGGGAAGGGGGCATCCTGACAAGGGGAGGGGTGGGTTGGGGGAGATCTTAGGTAACCTGTCTAACTCCCTGGTTTCTGTCTGTCTATTTGTCTCATGCTGCACGTGGTGAGGGCTATCAATACGGAGCTGCTGAAGAGGCTCGTCTGTCTCAGGGACCTGGACAACATCATTGCTGGGTTTGCTGCCCTTGGCTTCCCAAACTGTGGAGGATCCCTCGATGGGACACAAATCGCAATCTGCACACCGCCCCACTGAGCAGCCCAGTTTATAAAGAGGAAGGGCTACTATTCCATGGTGCTGCAGGCCCTCGTCGACCACCGGGGACACTTTATGGACATTTGTGTCGGGTGGTCGGGGTGGGCACATGATGCCCGCATATTCCGGAACTCCTACCTGTACTGCAGGTTGCAGGCAGGAACATTTTTCCCCCAGTGGCACCTTGTGCTCGGGGATGTGCAGATGCCGGTGTGCATAGTGGCCAAGGCAGTCTACCCCCTGATGCCGTGGCTCATGAAGCCCTACACCGGCCACCTGGATGCGAGCAAGGAGCTTTTCAACACACATCTTAGCCAGGCTCACATCCAGGTGGAATGCGCCTTCGGTCGTCTGAAAGGGAGATTCCGTTGCCTCCTCACACACCTGGAGATGGGCGAACACAACATCCCGGAGGTGGTGGCCACATGTTGCGCCCTCCATAACCTGGTGGAGAGGAAAGGGGAGGCCTTCCTGCTGGGGTGAGGGACAGGTGCTGATGGTGAGGAGAGGCAATTTCAGCAGCCCTGGATGGCTGCCATCCGCCAGGCTCACCAGGCTGGTGTCCAAATCCGAGAGCCCTGAGGGAGATATTCTCAGAAGGAGCCCACTGACTGTCCCCGGGGCCTCCCCCATAGGGGGTTTGGCCTGGCCCACCCCTACCTGTCCCTCCATAACCCTCACTCTCTTCCCATTAAGAAGACATAGACCCAGTTTTCTTTGTAAACAGATTTTTTTTTATTAGAAACACTAGCAGTACAGAACAGGTGTGAACTGTGTATAAAACACCTTTCTCTTCTTACTGTTCAACTGTTTATAAACAAAGTAAAACTGTCAGCCAAAAATAAAGATTCTGTTACATAACTGAAATGTCCTTTAACTGGGGTAGTAGGGGACTGAAAATCTGCAGGAGGGAGGGGGACTGAAAACCTGGAGGGGGGAGGGGGCTCAAGAGGGCTGCTGCTTCCCTGATCGCAGGGTCCTGCCACCTTCCTGTGTCCTGGCATCGCCATGGCCTTGGTATCGGGTGGAGTGAGAGCCAGTCCTGGCCTGGGCAGGAGTAGGGGGGCAGCTGTTGGGCCTGTGAGGGCTCGGGAGCAGGAGGGGCTGAGAGGGAAGGGGGGGCTGGAGTGGCTGGAGGAGCAGGAGGGGCTGCAGGGGAAGGGGAGACTGGAGGGGCTGGGTGGAAAAGGGGGCTGGAGGAGCAGGGGGAGCTGGGGTGGGAGAAGGGGGAGCAGGGGCCTGGTGTGCAGGACGAGCGGTGCCCGTGACAGGGGCAGGCAAGCTGAGGACCTCCCGCATTGTGGCACAGATGGAAGTGCGCTGCTGGACCAGCTCATCCAGCAGCCTTGTGCACCACTCAGCCTCTGCCTCCGTCCTCTGCTGGAGGGTCCTTTTCAGGTCCTGCAGGGCCACTATGTGCTCCCTCAGCAAGTCCGTGTAGACCCTCCAGTGCCATCGGTCCGGGATGGTGGTGGGGCGGGTGTGATGCTCCCCTGTTGGGTAGAGGGTCCGGCTGTGGAGGGAAAGAGGAGGAGACAATCAATGTCTGTGTGCACTCCTGCTGTCCCTGAGGGCATGCCGTGGCTGTCAGGGGCTCTCCTTTTGACAGGAGACTCAGGGGTGTTACACATGACACCGCATTTAATTTGGGCAGCAGCCTGAAAGCCTCACAAGGGCCCCACAGTGGCAATGGGATTAGATGGCTCCCCACACTGCCAACCCGCCCGTGTGTGGTGATCCCTCAAAGCACTCACCTGATGATCCCTCCCCGATGTCCACTAACACCTGGGAAGCCTCCGGGGTCTGGAGGACGAGCTCCTGGGAGAGGGTCCGTGCTGCCTTCTCTTCCTCCTCTTCCTCCTGGTGCAGCTCTCCCCCCTCTCCTGCCTGGTCTTCCTCCCTTAGGGGTCAACCCATTATGTGGTGGGGTAACCTGGACTCCACCACATGCAGTGGAGTCTAGGCTTCCCCACCACCCAGGAACTGCTCCAACTCCTGGTAGTAAGGACAGCTCTCTGGGGCTGCCCCAGAGTGGGAACTCTTATCCTGGGCCTTGGCATATCCCTGCCGAAGCTCTTTGACCTTGGCCCTCACTTGTGCCATGGTGCAGGGGTGATGCCCTTTGGTGGCCAGTCCCTGAGCCAGGCACTCATAGATGTCCACATTCCTGTAGTGTGTCTGCAGGACCTGCAGGGCCTCTTCCTGGGACCAGAGCTCCAGGAGGTTTTTGATTTCTGGCCCTGACTAGGCTGGTGCCTGCCTTTTGGTGCCCCAGGGTGGGTCCTCATCTCTGTCCCGAGAAGGGCCTGGGGGGCCTTGAGGCTGGAACATGGCTAGCATGGCTGGTATGGGTGCTCTGGCTAGCTGTCGGACAGCAATGCCTGTCTGGATGCCTGTGTCTTTAAGAGGCTGCAGCCAGGAACCACAGAGGTGTTCTACATGTAAAGGCTAGACTGTCCACCAGGGCTTCTTCCTGGAGGCCTTTTACCTCAGTCAGGTTTACCGCTGTCAACAAAACCACCACGTTCTGTTGATTTACTGTTGAAAGAACGTGTCAGTAGTCTAGAGGCAGGTATAGTTTTAATGAAAAAAGGCCACTTTTTTCGAAAAAAAAAAAAAACGGTAATCTAGACACACCCTTCTAGTCTACAAATAAGGACAAAGGTATGACAGCTGTTCCAAGTAGCCCTGGAGAAAAAGAGGGGGGCTAAAAAGCACGTCCTCTGCCTTCTGGCGGAGGACAGCACCCCCCTCACGGATCCGGTGGAGATGCGCGAGAGGGCTCGTGCCTTCTACACCTCTCTCTTCTCCCCGGATCCGACCGACGCCGACGCCCGCAGGGTTCTCTGGAACGAACTCCCGACGGTCAGCGCGGGTGACCGGGACCAGCTAGAGCTGCCTCTCTCTCTGGCCGAGTTCTCGGAAGCCCTCCGTCTCATGCCCACCAATAAATCCCCAGGCATGGACAGGCTGACCGTGGAGTTCTACCGTGTGTTCTGGGACGTCCTCGGCCCGGACCTTGCTAGCGTCTGGGCCGAGTCCTTGGAGAGCGGGGTCCTCCCTGTATTGTGCAGGCGAGCCGTGATCGCCTTGCTGCCCAAGAAGGGGGACCTCTGCGATCTGAGGAATTGGCGTCCCGTCTCGCTCCTCAGCACGGACTATAAAATTGTCACCAAAGCCATCTCCCTAAGGTTGAAGTCCGTGCTGGCGGACGTGGTCCATCCAGACCAGACCTACACCGTCCCAGGCCGAACCATCTTCGACAACCTCTTTCTGGTCCGGGATCTCTTAGAGCTCGGGTGTAGGGACGGTCTGTCGTTCGCCCTCCTGTCCTTGGATCAGGAGAAGGCGTTCGACCGGATGGACCACGGGTACCTCCTGGGCACCCTGCGGGCCTTCGGCTTCGGGCCCCATTTTGTGGGGTTTCTCCAGGTGCTGTATGCCTCCGCAGAGTGCTTGGTCAAGCTCAACTGGACCCGCTGTCGGGCCAGCTGTACGCTCTGGCCATAGAGCCCTTCCTCCGTCTCCTTCGCAAGAGGTTGATGGGGTTGGTGCTCCGTGAGCCGGAGACGAGGCTGGTCCTGTCGGCGTATGCCGACGACGTGCTCCTCGTGGTCCAGGACCCGGGAGACCTGGCGCGGGTGGAGGCTTGCCAAGCCGTCTACTCGGCGGCCTCCTCCGCCCGGGTCAACTGGGTCAAGAGCTCTGGCCTGGTGGTAGGGGCCGGGTGGCAGGCGGGCTCCCTCCCACCCGCGCTTCAGGCCATCAGGTGGAGCGCGGGTCCGCTGCTCTATCTCAGCGTTTTTCTTTCTGCCACGCATCCCTCCCCGCCGGAGAACTGGCAAGGTTTAGAGGCCAGGGTGGTCGAGCAGTTGCGGAGATGGACGGGACTGCTCCGGTGCCTCTCCCTGCATGGGAGGGTACTGGTACTCAACCAATTGGTCCTGTCCATGCTCTGGCACCGCCTCAACACCCTGGTCCCGCCCCCGGGCCTCCTGGTCCGTATCCAGCAGCTCATGCTGCGGTTCATCTGGCCAGGACTGCATTGGGTCTCTGCAGGGGTTCTCCATCTCCCCCTGGAGGAGGGAGGGCAGGGCCTGACGTGTTTGCGCATGCGGGTTCACGTCCTCCGCCTCCGGGCCCTGCAGAGACTCCTATTTGATGCAGGTAGTCCGGCATGGAGCACGCTTGCGCACGCTTTCCTTCGCCGCCTCCGAGGGCTCCGATACGACCGGCAGCTCCTTTATCTGAGAGGTCTTCCGCGAGACCTCTCCAGGCTGCCGGCTTTCTACCAGGACCTCCTCCGGACCTGGAAGCTGCTTGCAGCGACCAGGTCCTTGGGAGCCACCGTGGGGGCAGACCTCCTCGTGGAGCCCCTGCTACACAATCCCCATCTACGTGTGCAGGCGGCGGAGTCCCCCTTGGTGCGCCAGAGGTTGCTCCTGGCAGAAGTCACCAGAGTCGGAGACCTCCTGGACTACGACCGGGGAGACTGGGTGGATCCTCAGGCGCTCGCCCAGCGCATGGGGCTCTCCACCCTATGTACTCCCTGGCGCGTACTTCAGGAGGTGAAGGACGCTTTGCCGCCCACTGCTCAGGTGTACCTAAACAAAGTCCTGCGAGAGGGTGCACCCCGCCCACCCCTTACCCCCAGCCCTCCCAATCTCTCCATCGGCCCCCAGCCCCGCGTACCTTCCCGACCTCCTCCCCTTCGTCACCTGAGCCGGCTGCACTCGCTGCAGCCAGTCCCCTTCCGAACCGCGCCAAAGAGTCACCTGTACACGCTCGTGCTTCACACGCTCCACTTCCCCACCCTCGTGTCCCACCCAGACACCAAGTGGCGGGACCTCCTACCATCAATAGAGGGTGGGGAGCCCCGGTGGGCCAGCCTCTATTCGACTTTGGTTCCACAACCCACCGGGGACATCTGTTGGAGAGTCCTGCACGGCGCGGTGAGCACGGGCGTGTACTTGGCGTGGTTCACCCCCACCCCCGAAACGTGCCTCTTCTGTGGCGTGAGGGAGACCCTAGCGCACATCTACCTCGAGTGCGCCAGGTTACAGCCCCTCTTTCGGCTCCTCCAGAACCTCCTGTTGAGGTTCTGGCTGCATTTTTCCCCCCACTTGTTAATTTACGCACACCCCATCCGTGGCCCCACAAAGTCGCAGGACCTCCTGGTCAACCTTCTCCTGGCAATGGCCAAATCGGCAATCTATAAAACCAGGGAGAAGAGGTTGGCCGGGGGGGGGGGGGGGGCCTGCGACTGTGGGGCCTATTTCCATTGCTGTATCCGCTCACGTATCCGGGCAGAGTTCCAATGGGCGGCGTCCGCTGGCTCTCTCGAGACCTTCGGGGAACAGTGGGCGCTGTCCGGGGTTCTCTGCTCGGTATCCCCATCCGGCTCCCTCGTTTTAGCCCTTTGACCCTCACACCCGTCCCTGTTTTTTCATTATTTGTCCCCAGTAATTAGTTGGTTCTCCTGGGTTCTGTGGTCCTCCCCGCAAATAGTTCCAAGCACCTAATACTTTGATAAGATACAGTAAGATATATGAATAGAAACAAGAAATTAACACGATTAAACTTTTATGTATGCCAGTAAATATTCTTAATTCACTAGATAATACTTTACACATTGCCTACATTGGGGCAGGTGTCTTATTTTACAGAGCCTGAGTCTTCCACTCTTACACAGAGAGTCATTGAAGTTAATGAGAGTACTTGCATGAATAAGAACTACTTAGCATATGTAAGGGCTGCAGAATTAGGCTTATAGTTCATAGTTCTTCTGTCTGTGTACATGGTTAATAACTTCATTTCATGGAGATGTATAACTACTGAGCCCTTCAGTGGATTGGAACCGCACATTTTCCTTTATATGATTCATTTCAGGCACCTTTTCCACTTTATATCTCCAGTGATCCTCTCTAAATCTGTTAGTTACATAAAATGAATTGTCCTGTTTTTCAGGACTGCAAGCTGTAAAATGGTGACGATCTGGGTAGTCAAGAATATCTTGAAAATGATAGTATTTCTCTGATAGCAGGAAATGATGAAGAAGCCCTTATGTTTTTTCAAGGGTGGCTCTCTCATCACCCACAAGTCTACAACCCAATATACTCTGAAGTATAGCAGTACTTACCATAGATAGAAATACCATCCTTCTTTTTTCCAGAACAAAACATTTACTGTTCTCTAAGATTTCACCCTTGAGAAAAACCATGAAAACACTAAAAAATGCTTCAGCTGATCAACACTTCAATTGATCTAAACCCCAGAAAACAGGCAGGATAGAAAGTTCACACCTTAGTGAATGGTTGCCAAAGATATTGCTTTTCTGGCACACCCAACTGTTTCATAAAGGGCTTGTGTGAAGCATCTGTGATATAAATCCAGTGTACAACAGCACATCATGCACTAACTGGCATTGTGAACCCCGGGGTGCACTAAAAGTTCCCTTGTGCATCTTAATGTAATCTGGTTTCAAACAGCACTCTTATGATTGGTAGGGATTGGAACGCTGAGAGGAGAGAATGGTGGTTTTCTTGCAGAGAGCTAAATTACAAGAAGTGTCTGGGAATATTGAGTTTTTCTGTGAGCTGCTGATTCAGCTAGTTATAAATAGCAGAACCTGCTCTCACCAAAATTTCTAATTATAGAATAATAGAACGGGAGGGAACATCATGAGGTCATCAAGTCCAGTCAGTCCCCTGCACACATGACAGGACCAAGCACTATCTAGACCATCCCTGGCAGGTGTTTGTCTAATCTTCTCTTTAAAAATCTCCAATCATGGAGATTCCATGACTTCTCTAGTCAATATATTGTGGTGCTTAACCAACATGGCAGTTAGGAAGTTTTTCCTAATATGCAACCTTATCCTTCCTCCTCCATTCCTGCAATTTAAGCCCATTGCTAATTTTCCTATCATCAAGCATTACAGAGTATAATTTTTCTGTCTCCTCCTTGTATCAACCTTTTAGATACTTGAAAGCAACTATGATCTATCCTTAGCCAAATCTCAGTTCCAGGACTTCATCCTGGTTCTTTGACTTTGTCAAGTCAATCACCCTTGACACAGTTGACCATGCTTCCTTATAATGTTCTCCTCCTTTGGCTCTATGAATCTGTCTTTTCCTAGTTCTCCCTCTACTTCTTTAATCACTCTGGAACCTCTCCTCTTCCCGTCTCATATTTCTGTGACAGTTCCAAAAGGAGTTATTTTTGATCCCCTTATCTTCTTCCTCTACTCCTTGTTAACAAATAAAATTAAATTACTATATGTTGAGATCTTGACAGTCTGTCACTTTGAAGTAATGCACATTGGAAAAAATAATCCCACTTACACATACAAAATGTTGGGGACTAATTTAGCTATAACTACTCAAGAGAAAGATCTTGGAGTCATTGTGGATAGTTCTCTGAAAACATCCACTCGGTGTGCAGCAGCAGTCTAAAAAGCAAATAGAATGTTAGGAGTCATTAAAAAAGGGATAGAGAATAAGACCGACAATATCTTATTGCCTCTATATAAAACCATAGTATGCCCACATTTTGAATACTGTGTACATATGTGGTTGCCTCATCTAAAAAGAGATATATTGGCATTGGAAAAGGCTCAGAAAAGGGCAACAAAAATGATTTGGGGTTTGGAATGGGTCCCATATGAAGAGAGATTAAAAAGACTTTTCAGCTTAGAAAAGAGGAGACTAAGGGGTGATATGATAGAGGTCTATAAAATCATGGCTGGTGTTCAAAAAGTTATTTACACGATTCCATAACATGAGAACTAGGGGTCACCAAATGAAATTAATAGGTAGCAGTTTTAAAACAAACAAAAGGAAGTGTTTCTTCACGCAGCGCACAGTAAACCTCTGGAACTACTTGACAGAGGATGTTGTGAAGACCAGGATTTCAACAGGGTTCAAAAAAGTACTATTTAAATTCATGGAGGTTAGATCCATTAATGGCTATTATCCAGGATAGGTAGGAATTGTGTCCCTAGGGTCTGTCAGAGGCTGGGAATGGGTGATGGGAAAGGGAACTGCTTGAAGATTCTCTGTTCTGTTCCCTTCCTCTGGGGCATCTGGTATTGGCCACTGTAGGAAGACAGGATACTGGGCTAGATGGACCTTTGGTCTGACCCAGTATGGCCATTCGTATCTTCTTATGTCTTTCTACTCCTGACCTGTCTTCTTCTGTCTAAACTAAAATCTCAGTTTGTGTTTCTGACCTGTTTTTGTGTATATTTTGTTGTCAACTCAAGCTCAACATGGTTAAAAAAAGGTTTAATCTGTGTCCCCAGGTGCTCTCCACAACCTCCTTTCTTACTCCTGGTAGATAACATCACCATCCGGCCTGTCATGAAGCCCGAATTCAATGCCCAAGTCTCCAGTATATCTCTCAGAGTGTTTTTTACTCAAGAAAGCTTATGCCCAAATAAATCTGCAAGGCTATGTCTACACAGCAGTGTTATTTTGGAATAATGATGTTATTTTGAAATAGCAAAATGTGCTTCTACACAGCAAACCGTTATTTCGAAGTAATGTCGAGATGGAGGACTTCTTACTCCAACTCCTGTAATCCTTATTTCAGGAGGAGTAAGGGAAGTGGAAGGAAGAGCATTCTTCCTTTGACTTCCTGCTGTGTAGACAGCGCGAAAAGCTGAGTTAAGCTATTTTGACTTCAGCTATGCAATTAATGTAGCTGAAGTTGCATATCTTAATTCAACTTTTGCCCTGATATGTAAATGTGCCCTTAGTTTTTAAGGTGCCACAGGACTCTCCATTGTTTTTGCGAGTCTTTAACATTCTTTCTGCATGATACCTCTACGATGCATCCTGTCCATCCTGAAGACTCTTGCCCGCTCATTCTGCATCTCAGGTACTGCAACATCCTTTTCTCTGGCCTCAGGAGTCTTCTTCTGCTTGTATCCATTGAGAAGGATGCTACAAAGATTATTTGCCTAGCCTGTTGTTTAGTCAAAGTCACTCTCTCTTTCAATCCCTTTACTGATTCCCTCTTGTCTATCATTTTCGAGATCTCTCATGGTCTTCCCCCTACTATTCCTGTCATCTTTCATTCAGTATTAAATGGTCAGCTCCTTCCTCCAATTAGCCTATGATAATATCCTCCACTAACCCAATTATTAAATTTTCCATCAAGCATCTTTGTACTTTCTCCTATGCTTACCTCATGCTTTGGAGATACTTCCCATAAACATCTATAAAGCCACTTCATTTTCCTCCTTGGGATGTCTCCTTAAAGTTTTTGATTTCCATAATGCCTACAAAAATCTTGACAAGGGATAATCCGTTGGTGTGCTGAGATGACAGCTTATCATGTCGAGCAATACTGATTCCTTATACTCCCCCTCCCTCCCTTTGAATCTATCTGTTACTTCCTGTGTTATACTTAACCTGTAAGCTTTTTTGGGGAAAAAATGTTTGGATTTCCTGTACTTGACACAATGAGGCCCTGGTCTGTGACTGAATAATAGAAATAATAAACGGTGCCCCCCATATAGACAATCAATGTTTGTTCTTTATGTCAGAGTCCTGTTGTTAAGTGCTAAAGACTGGAGTATTGTTGTCTTGATAACAGTGTCCGGGGCTGAGTTGAGCTGTTACAGCTGTTTCTGTTCCTTCAACTCCTATGTAATTAAAAGAATTCAGCTTCCTAATCTAGCAGAGCTCAGTATTATTTGTAAAGAATGACCACAGGCAGTTTGGTGACAAAAGCTCTTGACATGGTTTATGGCATGCAAGGCACAGTATAAGCATCCTGGCCCCATGTTTATAGGTGCACTATCACAGTAATGCTCAGTGGCAAGGAATGGCTCAGTCAGCAGCAGGAGTCTCTGCAGTCCTCTAGACCACACAAAGGATTAAGAGGCTCTCTGACATTTATAGGCTGAGACAAACAATTTACATACCACCTTATATGTTTCATGACATCTGGTTTTTACGTCTCCTTGTACCTTGCTCCAGATATTGAATCCTTCCATCTTGTGTTAGGTCAGGATGTATCGTGCTAATCTGTTGGAGTGTGTTCACACACATACCCAATATCTGCTATTTCATAGTAATGCTGTTCTAGAAACATTAGCAATACCTTTGCCAAGGTCATATATCCAAAAGTAAACTTGCCAACATCTGCTTTAATACACCCCCTAACTTTGATTCATGGCCAATCTTTACTGACTGTGGTTCAGGCCTCACATCTTACACCAGGGCCAGTGTGCCAGACTCTTTCTCTCTTTCCTACACCTTGATATGTCTTGCCCCATTCAGATCAATGTATTTTAGCTACAGCTCTGCTGTTTATGCAATTCTGTTTTGATGATCATCTCTTCTTGTGGAAGATAAAATCAAATGTTCCTGTTTCTAAGCATGTATTCTTTGTTAGCTATAATACAGTATTTGATAAGAATCACTGTTATCATTATAAAATGAGATTACTTGTACACTGACTCATACTTAAGTAAGTTTTGGTGTCAGACAGATTTGTGTGCAGTGAAACTTTCGTTATGTTTAGGCCTTTTTCATCCACAAGTTCCTTAGAGTGTTGTTACCTTTTGCTGTGTTCTCTTTAAAGTGCACTGAAGATTTACCAGATCCAAGAAGGCCTCTTGGCTTTGATATGAGATCAAAGATTTCTTTAGTACATTGTTTTTTGGAGGGGAGCAGCACTGAAGTAAAAACCAAAAGCAAGAAATAAAGAGTGTCTTTTGAATGATATAAAAACGGTATTCTGAATGATATAAAAAATAAAAGGTATCAATTTTTTTACTGGATAAAATGTCATTAAAGACAAAATCATTTATTGTTAAGCATCCAAATGAAAAGGAGATCAAAGCATTGTTTAATAAACACTTATTGAATTCACACAATACTCAAAGAGGCCTCCAGCTAACCTCTATTTGTAAATGCGAACTTTTCACCCCATAATCCTGGAAGCACAAATTAGAGCAGCCCTAAGGCTGCTCTATCTATACCAGAAATAAAAAAGCCCTTTATAGGCTGTTCTGAACAGCCTGTACACCAACGGTTGGCAGAAACAGGTGGAATATAAGTGACTATGTTGTCTTTATGACTCTAGGAGCTTTCCCTGTAGAAAAGGAATTCACAGCTGCCTAAGACAGTTCACCCTCTAATTCTACAGAAAGCAAAGGACATGGAGTAGGAGAGTAGGTTTGGATATTTATACATATAGCACATTTATCTGATTTTCACACAATTTTCATATAAGTATAGATTATGTATTTTTGAGTATTATATGTGTGAATATTGTATGTACAAAAATCTGTGCACTTACAGTTATATACTCAAAGGTTCAAGGGAACAAAAAGCAACCATAGTTTACAGATGCACAAATATATCAGGCACAAATTCATATATATGATTTCACATACAAATTTACATCTACAAAAATAAAGCCCCTTCCGTTCCCAAATGATTATTTTCATTTATGTTGCAATAGCACCTAATAATGACACCAGCCAAGTCACAACCCCATAAAAACATATGCTAAATGATAGTTCTTGCCTGAAAGAGAAGTATAAAAGGGCATATTTGCACAGCTGGGCAAAAGTCGAATTAAGCTAAGCAACTTCAGTTATATCAATTGTCTAGCTTAAGTCAAAATAACTTAATTAGGCTTTTGGTGCTGTCTACACAGCAGGAAGTCGAAGGAAGAACTTCCCTTACTCCTTGTAAAATGAGGGTGACAGGAGTTCGTGTAAGAAGTCCTCCAGCTCAACTTTATTTAGAGATAATGTTTTGCTGTGATACACTCTTTGGGTACGTCTAGACTACTAAGCCTCTGTCGACAAAGAGCGTCTAGACTACAGCCAGTTCTGTTGACAAAGCAAGCCGCTTTTTTGACAGAGAGTCTAGATGCTCTCTTTTGAAAAAGCACAGTGTGGATGCAATAGCGCCTTTTGTCGACAGAACTCTGTCGACAAAAGGCGTTATTCCTCATAGAATGAGGTTTACTGCTGTCGACAAAACTGCTGCGTTCTGTGAACTTACTGTTGACAGAACTCAGTGGTAGTGTAATCACAGGTATAGTTTCGTTGACAAAAGTCCACTTTTGTCAACAAAACCCTGAAGTCTAGACACACCCTTTGTTATTTTGGAATATTAGCAGTTATTCTGAAATAACACTGCTGTGTAGACACAGAAAAGAGATCAATAGACATTTCTAAATTATGTAACTGAAGTGCAAAACTCTTCAATGGAGGACACAGAGTTGGAAAATATTTTGATGGCTGTGTGTAAAACAAAATTAGAAAAAGATTGGAACAGGTTGTGATGAGTTTTGTAGCTAAAGCTCCAAACTAGTGTACTAAAGTTACACAGCTTGTAACATTCTGAAGCAGATTGTACTATACATCTTTTTAATGTCCTTATTAAGCTATTCAGATGATATAACTCATGTAGATCCACTGAAATAACTGGATCCGTATTGATTTACACCATATACTTTAATCTGAACCATTTAGTTCATTTTGTAGGCTTGAATTTTCAAAAGAACTCCATGGAGATGAGTGCGTAGCTCCTGTTGAAAATATATAAGATTTAAGCACTTAATTCCCTTAGGATACTGGGCTAGATGGACCCTCGAGATAGGGATGCAAATGTAGCCGACCAAAATTGCTAATGAAGCGGGGATTTAAATATCCCGCGCTTCATTAGCATAATCTCGCCCGCACGCTATTCCAATCGCCAGCTGATTCGAACCAGGAAGTGTGCTCCGGGCCACGTTAGTTCGAATCAAACCCCTTGGTTCAAACTAACGTTACTCCTCATTTTTTGAGTAGTAACGTTAGTTCGAACCAAGGGGTTTGATTCGAACTAATGCGTCCCGGGGCACATTTCCTGGTTTGAATCAGCTGGCGATCGGAATACCGCGTGGGTGAGATTATGCTAATGAAGTGTGGGATATTTAAATTCCCGCTTCATTAGCAATTTCAGTCAGCTACATTTGCATCCCTAGTTCGAACTAGGGTGCAAGTGTAGATGTTCCCTTAGTCTGCTTTAAAGATTCCAGCCATAATCACTCCAGGTATAAAAAACTTCTCAGGGTCCTTATCACAAGGACATATGAGTTGTTTCTGAAGTGTACTGCAACTCAAACATGTAATTAAAAATTTTAAAGCATTTCAAGTAGATCATTGACTAGTTACTGCTTAGAAATCTAATAAATTAATTTTTCACTGTGATCTATGTTTATTTCAGGCATTTTCATTTTTAATTCCATCAAGATGTCTTTAACCTAATATAATAAATATTCTCTTTGTTGAGGTCTTTCCAAAGGTAACCACATCTGGACAGGTCTTTACCAAACATTTTAGTAGTTCTTAATGAAGTTCTTACTTGTTTATTTCAAAGAAACAAAGCATGCGAAAAAGCAATGTAAATAATTCTCAGTCAGCTATGTTTTTTCTTCATTCCCCAATGATGGCTATGAAATGAAATTTCTGATATATTTTTCAGCTTAGATTTGGGATGTATATTGAGGAATCCCAACAGACTGAAGCAAGCTCATGCTTTATATTGTATGCATGATAAGCATTTTGCCTCCAGGATATGTCATCGGACTGCAAAATATAGTAGACTCACATTTTGAATAAATAATCATTATTATAATGTTCCATACTGGTATATTAAAAGATAGAGGTTAGGATAAGAAACCAGCAAAATAACATTTCAGAATCTGTTTACTTTCATATTTCATATAATAAGAAAATACTTGATCGTACATCTAAGAAAATCCTAAAAGAAAACAATATCTGCAGACACTTTTGCTCCTAAAAGACCTTTTTTCTGTGAGCTGCTTCGCAGTGTGAAGCAAGAACTCTGAACACCAACAGATCAACTATAAAATTGAACTTCTGACTACTGTGATTATTAAAGATTCTACTGAATTTTTCACAAGAGAAGTCACATTAAGCCTGTATCCTAGCTAAATTTCAACATGGATACATATATCATGACTTTCTGACTTCTCAAGGGGGAAAAAGAAAGAGTCCTGTGACCATGTCTATACTACAAATAAAATTGAAGCAGCTGCAGTCGATCTTCCGGGGTTCAAATTAGCAGGTCTAGTGAAGACATGCTAATTTAAACTCAAAGGGTGCTCCAGTCGATGCCAGTAGTCATGCTTCTACAAGAAGTAAGGGAAATCGAAGGGAGAGTGTGCTTCCTTCGACTTCCCGTAGTGTGGACAGTTCCAAAATTCGAGTTAAGATACTTCGACTTAAGCTACGCAATTAATGTAGCTGAAATTACATGTCTTAATTCAAACTTATCCCCTAGTGTAGACCAGGCCCTAGAGACTAACAGATTTATTAGGATATAATAATTCATGGGTAAAACCCTGTTCATCAGATCTCCTAGGGTGTTCACTTCCTTTACTTTCAACTGACCTGTCCTAAATTCCTGGGGAGTGTTGAAATTTTGATTTCTATCTCAGCAGTAGCTGAGTTTCTCAGCAGTAGCATGGTTCCTGAATATTTGTAAGGCATTTTGGGATACCGTGATGTGCCACATCCCTAATAAGAGAAAACCTGGGACCTCTGGAGCTTTAAGCATGAGCCTCTACAGTTGAGCTAAAATCCAGCGGCCTCTAAGCAAAGGCCATTGAGAAAACTCATTCTTTCTGTCTCTCTCTGTCTCTCTGTCTCTGTCTCTCTCTCTCTCTCTCTCTCTCTCACACACACACACACACACACTGGTTTCCAAGTGGGGAGAGAGAAACCAGTGGGAAACAATCATACAATTTATGCACTTTTAGTTTGCATTGACTTTAAATCACTTAGAACATTCCAGAATATCTTACAGAAAGAGAAAAGTTGTCAGCAGAGCTTCCCCACAGCCTTGCACTGAAGGAGAAATATGTAGTAGGGGCAGGATCCTCTAGCCCGAGTCACAAAACTGCTTAATGAGGCTTTAAGTTATTAGCTACAATACAGTCATTCATTTTTTGCTTAAATAAATTTTACTGCATGACTATATTTGAAAGAACATTCTACCTATATGCTATTTTTTTGTTAGAAAAAGAATATGCTGTCATTAAATTCTTATTACATGTATTATGCCAATTTTAGTTATATCTATGTCCCTTCTGGTTTTTCCAACTACATCAAGAGGGTTACCTAATGTAATCTGTCACTGAGAATCATAGAATTATTTCTGCTTAAAAAATGTAGGGTGTGTCTACACTACAGGACAAAGTCGAATTCAGATATGCAGCTTCAGCTACGTTAATTGTGTAGCTGAAGTCAAAGTAGCTTAACTCTGCTTTTGGCACTGTCTACACAACAGGAAGTCGAAGGAAAAACACTCTTCCTTCGACTTCCCTTACTCCTTGTGAAAGCAGGGTTACCATAATCAACCAGAGTGCCCCTCTCAGATCAAATTAGCTGTCTTAACTAGACCACTAATTCAAACCCTGGACGATTGAGAGTGGCAGCTTCATCTTCCGCTCTAATGTAGATATACCCTTAGATTCAGATATGATATTATTGGTGCTTCTATGACCTAAATACACAGTCTTATATTTCACAGACTTGTGTTGATATTAGTTGGCTGATAAGGATCAGAGTCAAAATACCTGTTATTCAAGGCTGACTTGCAAAAATTTCCAGGTAGGTGAGTAGCCCAAGCTGCATTTTTTAGGATGAGTTGGGATTGTGGGATGTCTTCTACTTATGTAATATGACTATGTGGTGTATGCCCATTATGTTGTAGGAAAATCAATCTTCAAACTTGTCACAACAGAATAATCATTAAAAAATCCACTTCTATCCAGAATGCCCGTCACTATTTAGACTAAAGGCACAGTCCTAGGGAGGACAACTCTTTCTTTCTGTGGTTCTTACAATCACATCTAAAGCTAATACAAATCTGGTTCCTCTGCCTGTCAATACCTATTTCTTTTTTAAGTAATCACTTGATTGCTACATATTTCTAAAGTAATTGAAGAGCTCTTTCTAAAGGATGTGGATGTTATGAGATTGTTTCATCTTTATGTCATTCCAGTTGTATGCTGTTTTCGTAATGAAGGTTATGTTATATTCCATGTGAAAAACAGATGTTTCATATATTTCAAAGAATAAGGTATAAATGAAACTAACCTTCAAAGATACATTTCAATCATAACCTTACTGCTGGATATACTGTATAAATAAACAAATGAAAAGAAGTGCTACTTGGCCTACTGCTGTTTGTGTTGATGTGTCTGGCAGAGAACACAATTAATAAAAAATATCAAAAACAAAAGTTGAAGTGAAAGACTTTCCCCTACAATAAAAGTATATCAGCTTTTTTTTCTCTTGCAGAAAAGTTTCTTTTTTCTGTATGTAGGTACATTCCCTGTCTGCTACCTGTATTCTCCAAATCTTTTTATGAGGTACTGATGGCTTTGTGTCCTACATGGCATTTTTCCCTGAAAGTAACTCATAGTGCATGCAAGACCAGTGCAAGAAGTCACCTGTAATAATTCCTACTTCCACCAACAGCACACCTAGGCTACATCTAGACTGGCATGATTTTGCGCAAATACTTTTAACGGAAAAGTTCTTCCGTTAAAAGTATTTGCACAAAAGCGCATCTAGATTGGTCCCGGAGTTATCGTTATAATGATGCGCTTTTGTGCAAAAGCGTCTACATTGGTGGGACACTTTTGCACAAAAGCAGAAGCCCAGAACCATTTTGAAGAGGGCAAAAGGGCACGAGCCCTTTCCGGGGGCGGGGGCTGGAGCTCCTTTGAGACACGTGCTTAAAGGGATCTCCCTGGACAGCCGTTTCTCTCCTGCTGCGTGCTATAGGACCTCTTGGCAGGGACTGATAGCCATAGCAGTTTTGGTGGTTGCCCTCTGCCTTTTTGGACACCACTGCCTTTTGCCACGTAGTGCCTTTGCCTGTTTTTTTTTCATCTCCCTTGTTTTTTCTGCCATGGAGCCACGGGTGGCCATGTGCCTGCTCTGGCCCCTTCTGGCCATTTTGGAGTGCCTGCAGCTGGTGCTCCAGGCTGCTGCCCTCCTGTTCCAGGACCTGGAGGAGCAGATCGCTTTGGACTCCCTTACCAGGGAGGCCATGGCGTCCCTGTGGCATCCCCACCCCACCATGGAGAGGCCACTGTGGAGACTGGACACCAGTATGGACTGCTGGGACCGGCTGGTCCTGGGGCAATGGGACGACCAGCAATGGCTCCGGAACTTTCGCATGCAAAAGCAGACGTTTCTGGAGCTATGTGCCTGGCTCGCCCCTGCGCTCCAGAGAACCACCACCCGGCTGTGGGCACCCATCCCCGTCAACAAGAGGGTCGCCATCGCAGTCTGGAAGCTGGCCACCCCGGACAGCTACTGATCAGTGGCACACCAGTTCGGGGTGGGCAGATCCACCATCGGTGTCGTCGTGATGGAGGTAAGTCCCAGGGGGAGTGGGGTGGGGGGAGGGTGCTGCACTCCATGCCCAGGGGCAGCCAAGACTCCAGGCTGGGTCACCCAGGGGTTTGGGCCGTCCCTCCCTTGCACAGGCCTGCTGGTGGGGGGAGCGCCGTGGGGCGAGGGGGCCCTGGTGTGTGTGTGTGCGTGAGCACAGAGGGCATCACGGGGTGGGCGGGGGCCCAAGGGAGTGCACACTCACCCTGCCTTATGTGATGTGTTCCCCTGTGTTTCTCTGCACCCTTCTGCAGGTCGTCCATGCCATCAACGACGTCCTGCTCCCAAGAGTCATCCGCCTGCGCGACATGGACGCTACGGTGGCCGGCTTGGCTGCCCTCGGGTTCCCCAACTGCAGGGGAGCCCGGGATGCAACCCACGTCCCCGTCCGGGCCCCGGAGCATCGAGCGGCCCATTTTATGAACAGGAAGGGATACTGCTCGATCGTACTCCAGGCCCTCGTGGACCACTGTGGCTGCTTCCTGGACGTTTATATGGGCTGATCTGGCAGGGCACACGACTCCCACATACTACGCAACTCTGGCCTGTTTCGCAGGCTGGAGGCGGGCACCTACTTCCCCCGGCGGGAGTTTACTGTCGGGGATGTGCCTATGCCCATCTGTGTCATCGGGGACGCGGCCTACCCCCTGCTGCCCTGGCTAATGCGGCCCTACACGGGGCAGCTGGACCAGAACCGGGCTCGGTTCAATGACCGCCTCAACCGGGCCTGCAATCAAGTGGGGTGCGCCTTCAGCCGCTTGAAAGCTCGCTTCCGGTGTTTGCTCACCCATCTCGAGATGGGTGAGCGGAATGTCACGGAGGTAGTGGCCGCGTGCTGCGTGCTCCACAATGTTGTGGAGCGGAGTGAGGAAGCCTTCCTCCCTGCATGGATGGCAGCAGAGGGCCAGGCCTACGAACAGCCCCGCACAGCTGCCATCCGCTAGGCGCACCAGGATGAGGTGCGCATCCGAGAGGCCCTGATGGACATGTTCTCCCAGGCCCCATAGTAGAGTCGCCTCGGTCTCCCTTTACAACTCCCTCCCATCTCCTTCCCTTCCCCCACCCCTCCCCTGTCCTTCCCTCCCCTTACCTCCCAATAAACACCAAACACAGTTTTTCTTGAACACAAAAACTTGTCTTTTTTTTATTTACAATGAGGAGAGGGGAGACCTTGAACTGGGAGGGGGAGGAGACCTTCAGCTGGGAGGGGGAGGAGACCTTCAACTGGGAGGGGGAGGAGCTACTCCTGGGAGGGGTGGCCCCTGCGACCACTCCTGCGGGGGTGGACCTGCACGAGGGGCAGGCCGGGTTGGGGCAGGCTGCACGGGGAGGTGGGCAGGAGGGGCAGGAGCAGGAGGGACAGGGGCAGGAGCAGGAGGAACAGGAGCAGGAGGGGCCATTGCAGGAGGGGCGAGGGGCACTGCGAGGGGAGGGATGGCGGGGGCGTGGGGCAAGGCCATGCCATAATGGATGGCATGGCCAATGTGTGCAGTGAGGGTGGCTATTGAATCTGCCATCCGCACACACTGGGCCTGGAAGGAGCCCCAGGCCTCCTGGCGCCACTGCACGTCCGCCTCCACGCGCCGAGTGATGGCTGCCTTGACGCACTCGACGGCCTGCATGTGGCGCCGAAGGAGCTGGTCCCGGTGGCGGAGCCGCCGCCGTGGTGGTTGGGTGGCTGGGGGTGCTGCTGCTGCCGCTGCTGCAGGGCTAGAGGGTCCCCGGCTTGTGCTTGGTCCTGCTGCAGGGAACAGAAGAAAGGATGGGTCAGTCAGGCAGCCCGGCCACTGTCCCCACACCTCATGCCCTCCACCCCTGAGCCCAGGTGATCCCACAGGAGTGTGGCTTGGGCCCACTCGGTTACCTCCCTCCCCCCCGTGTTGTATGTTTGCATACAGGACCGACCTTGGAGTAGGGTCCTCCTCCATGTATTGGAACCACTGTGTCCTGGCCCCTTGGAGGGTGGGAGGGTGCGTGTGTTGTGTTAACCTGTGGAACTCCCTGCCGGTGGAGGCTGTGAGGCTTTGGGCTAATCAATGGTGTTTGACAGGGAGCGAGATGAATCCCCACACAGTGCCTGGGAGCACATCTAGCAGACGTGGTGTGGGATCTCAGTTCCCCATCACGTGGGATGTCTCCTGGACGGAACCAGGAGAGTGACTGGGGAGTGTACTATCCTTGCAGCAAAACTCAGGCAGCCCTAGGGGCGGCCCGAGCACTTTCCCCCCCTCCCCCTCCCGCTAGCCCTCACACACGTAGCCCAGGGACATGTGTGGCTGCAGTGGGGACTTCCCTCGGGGGGCCAGCCAAGGCACTGGGAGCAGGCGAGGGGCTCAGTGGGGGCCATGCTCACAGGGCTGTGACACTGCGGTTTTCCCAGGAGCAGCAGCTGGCTGTTCCTCACAGCCAGGCATGGGACAGTGCGCTGTTCTGTGTGCTGCACCCTTGCGGAGGTGCGGGCTCTGGCCTGAGTCCCTGGGGCCCTGGCTGGTTCCAGCCGGCATCCACCCTTCCCCCCTGGTCCTGCCGGATGTGTATGAGCAGCACGGTCAGAGGCGTGCCCTGGAGCCGCCTGCTGCGGCCACATGGTTGCACATGCTGCATACTGCCTAATGCTACACAGCCCATGCAGCTCACGTGGCCTGAGTGACATGCTCTCCCCTTCCCCCCTCCAGGCGCCTGGCTCCCCCCCCCCCCGCCCTTGTGAGTGCAAAGTGCAACACTCACCGGTGGATCCTTCCCCGGCCTCCAAGGACGCACGGGACACGTCGGGGCTGCCGGAGGGGGTCTGCAAGGTGGCAGTGCTGGCCTCGTCCTCCAACCCAGTGCTGCTGTCTCCTTCCCCCGCCTCGGTGGTCCTGGTGACGGGGGGGCACACGCTGCTGTCCACAGCGATGTCCGGTGCCTGCGGTGCTGGCTGGCCCAGGATGGCGTGGAGCCACTGGTAGTGAGGGCAGGTGTCGGCTCCTGCCCCCCTGGCCCTCGCTGGCCCGGACATAGCCCAGGCACAGTTCTTTCACTTTTGCCCGGACTTGCTCCAGGGTCCGGGCTGGATGGCCCTGCTGGGCGAGCGCCTGGGCCATGCGGGCAAAAATGTCTGCATTGCGGCGATGGGAGCGGGTGCTGTGCAGGGCTTCCTCCTCCTGCCAGAGGTCCATAAGGGCTTCCAGCTCCCTCGACAACCAGGATGGGGCCCGTCTTTTTCTGGCCCTGGGAGCCTCCTGTGCTGGGGGGGTGCAGGTGCCTGATCCCCCCCTGGAGCTGCCATTGTGCTCTGGGTGGCGTTGGTGACAGCAGGGGCCACGTGGCAAAGCTCTGGCCAGAGGTCCGAGAAGGGCTTCTGCCTCGTGACCTTAGCAGCCTGCGTCTGCTTTAAGGGGGCTCGGGTTACCAGGAAGTCCGGGAGCTGCTTGCAGCTATGGAGCCTGCAAACGGCCACTAGGGCTTTTTTCTGTTTAGCCTGCTTTTGTGCAAAACGTCTTAGCTGCCTGTCTACACTGGCCCTCTTGCGCAAAAACATTTGCGCAAGAGGGCTTTTTCCTGAACGGGAGCATCAGAGTATTTGCGCAAGAAGCACTGATTTCGCACAATAGAACGTCAGTGCTCTTGCGCAAATTCTCGCAGCCAGTGTAGACAGCTGGCAAGTTTCTGCGCAAAAGCGACTGCTTTTGCACAAAATCTTGCCAGTCTAGATGCAGCCCTAGAGTGTGGCTAGCCAGTGAGGAAGTTAATCAGGGACAAAGACAAATGATCACACCTTTTGCGAGTAGGGCTGAGCATATCCATATATGATTATTAAATCCTTGTGATGAAAGAGGGACTGGAGTGAATGGTGGTGATAAGAGATGGGAAACAGATTACTGAAGTCAATCAATGCACTTTATGGGTATGTAAAACATTATGTGTTGGATGGGGATAACATACTTTAAAAAGCACTTCCCCAGTCCTCTAGATAGAGACCACATCATGAGATAACTATTCAGATGGGAATGAGACACCACAACTTCCCAAATTATCTGTACTGTAGTGCTCCATATGTGCATTTAAAATTGTATATGAACATGACCAGAGAAAACTGAATATAAACGTTGCTATATAATAAATCTTGTTTTGAGTGGTTTGCATTTCAGGCAGGAAGGAATTGAGGTATCTTAAAATTTGGGATCCATGGAAGTAACTACATTTAATCCTCTGGTTCCATTCTCTGGCCTGCTTCATGATTATAATGGAGAAGTCAGAATAAAGATAGTTTAATGTGACCTGGGAAACTAATTAAACAGCTTGAATATTATACTGGGATCTAAAATAACAGAAGGAATGTTCACAGTGAACTGCATGTGAGCAATCGGCTGTCTGAAATGTATGTATTAATCTTGAGATGAATGGCCTCCAATGGCTAATAAGAAGTTTGTTAGTTTCACATTTCTTTCACTTGCACAGGACAGATACAATATAGTGTCCAAATTGTATTTCAACTGCGCATCAGCACCAGCTTTTCCTGTCAATTAAGAGGGAAAATTAAGTATATATAAGTACTTTCAATGCATTGGAACATTTTCACCCTTTCTAATCTCTTTCTCTCTCTCTCACTGTCATTTGCTTTTGGTGACTGTTTTTAAATAGAATTTAAGGACATTTTCTAAAAGAGGAAACATCTGCCGTCTATTGAGTCTCCCTCCCCTTTCTTTTCTCTAATTTGCCACTTCTGTTGTAAAGCCAAATTCTGATCTAGCTCTTATATCTCTATCTTAGACTATGTCTAAACTATACTCCTCTGTTGGCAGAGGGATGTAAATTAGACACATCGAAATTGCACATGAAGCCAGGATTTAAATATCCTGCACTTCATATTCATAATGACGGCTGCCGCTTTTTTTCGAAACGGGGCTTTTCAAAAAAACCCAGCAGTTTAGACGGGGCATTTTCAACAGAAATGCCCCGTTTCAAAAGATCCTGTACTCCCCATTTTTTTTTGAAAAGCCCCATTTCAGAAAAAAGCAAAGGCCACCATTATGCAAATGAAGCGCAGGATATTTAAATCCCGGCTTCATTTTCACTTTCGATACATCTAATTTACATTCCTCTGCTGACAGAGGGGTATACTTGAGACATACTCTTACAGTTTTATATTGCCTTCCATTGCCATTGTATCTGAGCATCAATAACATTGATAACAACAATGAAGTCTGTAATGGAGTCTCTGGTGTTTGTCCCATTTGGGAAAACAATAAGGAGTTCTGTGGCACCTTAGAGAGTAACAGATTTATTTGTGCATAAGCTTTAGTCGGTAAAAAACACTTAATCAGATGCATCTAATGAAATGGTTTTTATCCACAAAATCTTATACCCCCCAAAAACCTGTTACTCTTTAAGGTGTTATGGTCTCCTCATTTTTGCCTATACAGACTACCATGGCTGTCCCTCTGAGACTTTTCCCTTTGGAGAAGTAAAGCTGTGGTTGTTTGTATTTTGGGGCATGTATAGACTACATCCCTCTTTCGAAAGAGGGATGTATATTAGACAGATCAAAATTGCAAATGAAGCCGGGATTAAAATTTTCTGCGCTTCATTTGCATGATGGCAGCCTGAAAAAATGAGGAGTACAGGATCTTTCAAAAAGGGTTGGTTTTTTTTGAAAGCACTGCATCTAGACAGCGGTTTCACTTTTGAAAAGCCCTTTTTCGAAAGAACACGCGGCCACCATTACGCAAATGAAGCACGGGAAATTCAAATCCTGGCTTCATTTGCAATTTCGATCTGTCTAATTTACATCCCTCTTTCTAAAGAGGGATGTAGTCTAGACATGCCCTTTGAGTGTATGATGTGTAGGCTACACTGATCTATCATAAAAAGGTACGCAAATTACACTCCGCAATTTGCGTACCTTTTTCCAATCGTTTTTTTGGAAGAGGCTTTTCCGAAATTTGGCCCATCTACAGTGGGCCAAATTTGGGAAAAGCGTCCTCTTTCGGAAGAGCCCTTCTTCCTGATGGAAGGAGGAAAATAGGGTTTCCGAAAGAGCGTGTTTGATCTTTTGCAAAAAACAGCAGAAGAGCAGATGCGTTCCCTGGACGCAGTGGAGTTTTTCCGAGATATCCTAGAAAACCCCTGTAGTGTAGACATAGCCTTAGTTAGAAATAGTATAAGTGTTGTATCACATGACTAACCCAATTTACACCATGTGAGGATCTTCCCCATATCTGGATGCCCATTGTTAGAGACACAGGAAAAGGGTATTTATTAAAAGGAAAATGAGAAGACATGTATCTCTAATGCTGAATGTGCTGAATGCTTTGAATATGTTTACACTTAATACTGTGGAAATTTGTCTAAAGACATTTTATTGATATAAAAATATGATAGCAGTAACCCTGTTGTGAAAATACTTATTGACAAACAGGAAATGACTTCAATAAAAGGTTTGACTCATTGAAAAGTATGTGATAAAGTCCCTAAGCTATGTTTTGGAAAAAAAGAACCCATGTAATATATTTCTATGATATAGTTTCTTCCCATCTTCCATCCTCTCTGTTTCTGTTGGATCATGATTGTCACGATTCTTGTACCTGAAAAACTTCCTCAAATATTCACCAAATTCTGCACTGAGGGGTAAATACGTTGAAACTGCAGAACTTAAAAAATATTTAGGCATTTTTCATTGATATTATGGTGAAATCATATGAAAGGAATTGGGTATAAGAATGAAAAATATGGCTCTTATAGCTTCTCCTTCCTGACTCTGAGCCCTCTTGAATTTTTGTGCCAATGTTTATGTTCATGCAATAGATGTTACAGGATACATTTTCAAGTATAGGAATTTGTCTGCTTGTGTCCATTAACCCTCATGGGAGAAGAGTAGCTGAATCTTCATGGTTGAACTGTATAGAAAATGCACTTCAATAGTTATTGAGGGTGCACAAACTTTTTTTCTTTAAAAAAACTGACCCTTCAGTTGTACAGATGCTTATGTCTATAGAAAACCGAATAATTGCACTGGGATTTTTATACATATCTGAGAGGGGGTGTGTGAGAAAGGCTGTTTGTTACAAGCATTTTAGGTAGTTATATGAATTGTTTTTAGAAGTAGTCTTTCTATGGGGATTAAATAATTTCTATTATAAATAAGATAGCTCTCCTCTAATGTCATGATAATGCTTTTTACTAATCCACTTTATTAAATTTAAAATGGGGATGGTTACTACTAAGCTCTAAAGTTTGCCATTAGTCATCATGGGCAAGAATGCTGCAGAATGCTGAAAGGCAGAGAAATCCAATTATATTCTATTTAACTTAAGCAGTGAATAAGCTTCTTACTAGCTTTTCTTCAAACATCCACTTTTCTTCCCAAGGAATACATGGCTGGATCAGAATGATTATAATTCTTTGCTCAATTCTTTATAATTGTGTTTTTATGGAAATTATCACACAATTGTAATATTCTCTCTTCCTATATCCTCCTTTAGTGCCAGTCATATGCACAGATTTACATGCTAGTGACTATGTGATATTTTGTATGTGTATAAGCTTCTAAAAGAAGAAAAATAGAAACCAACTAATATGGATATTCTATTCTATTCTATTAATCAACAATCACTTCTGGGACAGTGATACAAGATGTAGAAGTGAAAGATAGAAGTACTCACAGAAAGGAAGTGCCCTGAATACATTAATGTTCTTGAGCAAAATACTTTGCTAATCCAATGCTGTTTAGCTTAGTTCAACCCAGAAAATAAATAGTGTGTTTTTAGTAGGCATCCTTTAGAGTAGTGTTTTTGTTTGTTTTGTTTCAATAAAATGTTACTGAGATTTCAAGTCCTTAACTGGATTTCAAACAAACAGTCAATTTCAGTGTCAAATTTCTCTCTCTGAATTTTTGTCTTCCCACTGTAGCCCTCACCCTACTCTTCACATTCCAAGCCTTTTAACTGCTTCTCTGTTCCCTCTCAAGGCATTCTCTTTGCTGGCTGAAACTACATCTGGGATTTCCCACTGGACCATCCCAGGAGGTCTTACACAGAGAAGGGACTGCTGCTAGCATATTAGTATCTGTCAATTATGAGGTATGGTGTTGGTGTAGTATCCTTCCACATTAACTGGAAAGTATGAAATTGGACAATCAAACACAACACTCTTTACTCTGCCCTCAGCCTTCTGATTTGTAACTTGACAACTTTCTATAAAGTGTAAGTTATTCAATTTGCAGTGATTTATGATATTTAAGATGCTATCAGTTTCTTAAACTAAAGAAGATACTATGCTTTTATAGCCTGAGGAGATGAAATATCAAGAACGGAAAAGGAACCTCAGGGCATGGATCAATGCCAAAATGAAGAAGTACATAAAAATATTATATTCATGATTCATTCATTCATATCAGTGTATGATCATCTGCATGCCTATTTACTGAAAAAAATATTGATCATCTATTACTTCTTTACTGAAAAGAGATCCAAAGACAAGAAGAGCCAAAATATGGGATGCCCCTTAAAAAGAGGTGTGTTCACTTCAATCTGCTGTAAATGCTGTTACTTCTCTTTCATGACACTTTTTTGCACACACTTCATTATTTAATTGCATCAGGGGAAAAGTTTATTCACAACTATGGAAAGTCAATAATTCAAAATTCCATAGCATAATACATTCAAATAACATTTTAAAGAAATCTAACTCCCCACTTTGAGAACAGGATCAGTTTCTAATTCACGGTTATATTAAGAGTGATTTAAAAAAAATCAGTGTCCTGAACTATTCACTTTAAATTGAAGGTAAAACCAAAATGGTTATTATGTGACAAGTTACTGTGTGGGAAGTGAAGATGGCAAGAATCATGCATGGCCTATCAGATACTCAATTCACCAGAGTGTCTCATCCCCCACCAGATCTCTGTTCTAGAAGACATGAAAGAATGAGTAACACTAGAACCTCTGAACAAAGATAAATCCTATGAGAAAGAATCCTAAATTATAGACTAATATCATTGACTAAATTGAGAAATGGAAAAGGATGGAAAAGAATTATTAAATTGTGTATTAAATATAGAGATAATGTATCCAGATGACACATGTGATACAGTTCAAGACTATAGTTCAAGAAATCTTGAAAATCTATGTATGTTAATATTACTTTTCCATCTATCCTACTACTCATTATAGTTATGACAGCACATGAATTTTGGCACTGTGATATCTGCTGAAAACATATTATGTGTGATTTGAAATCCTCACATTTCATTTAGAATTTAGAAACAGCATAGTTCCATTGATTTCAGTGTATCTACTCTGATATGCACTGGTACCAATTAGGTATATATTTTACGTTGCTAAGTATGAAAAATCCACAATCCCGAGTGACATTGTTAAGCTGATTTAAGTCCCAATGTAGACAGCACTAAGCTGACAGAACAATTCTTACATTGACCTAGCTACAGCATTCTTGGAGGTAGATTACCTAAATTGATGAGAGAATGCCTCCTGTTGTTGTAAGTAGTATTTATACTGAAGCTGTACAGTGGCATAGCTGCAGCAATGCAGGTGTGTTGCTGTAGCTTTTTAAAACATAGACAAACCTAAACTCACAATTAAGCTGCGTTTGCTTTCTTTCTATTATCCCTTCCTTCCAGTTTTCAGATTCCGCTCAATAAGATGGCACTTTTAAATGTGCAATTTACCAGTAAAGTGAGAAATGAACACACACTAAACCTGTTCCAATCCTTCTCACATTTATTTTCAAATTATATTATTTTTAAAAGTAATATCATATAGAGGAATCTTACAACTTTACATACAATGTTGCTATGCATATTTTACCTGGAAAATAACGATCAGCAAATTATGAATTTTTAAATGATACCTCACAAGGTATGCTTTGTACAAAAGTTATCATAGTCCTGTAAAAGGGTGAACACAGGGATACAGACCTCACAATTCCTAAGACAAAATACATCATTTGGTATGGAGCAAGGGGTAGATACCTCCCATATGAAGGCTTTTGCATAGGCACCCCAGATTTTCATTGAGCTAATTCTCCCTTATGTTTTGTATTTTTTCTGTTCCCCCTCCCCAAACTTTGTAGGATATAATATAATTTTCTATATGCTGACACAACTTCTCCCCATAGGTTTTCTGAAATGACAATCCGGCATATGACTAAGATAATAGAAACACTGAATCACAGGAATTCAGGGGATGTTGAGTATCATCTAGTCCATTCCCCTGATGAGTAACTATATAATCTTACGACTGTAACAGTTGGTCTAATTCAATATGTATCCTCCCTCTTTATTTTTTATCCTCAATTTATGTATGTCTAAATTCTCGATGGTAAAATCTCTGAGATAGAAATCCATCTTATTGTTTTATTGAGGAGAGTAGCATGTTTTCAAATAATAAATAACAATTAATAATCCACCAGTTATTTCATCTTTCAGATTACCTTCTTCTAGATGAACTCCTGACGCTATTTAATTTTTGCCATTGACTTTAGTGTGGCCAGGATTTCATGCTCTGTAACTGATTGACTTCTGAAGTAATCTTAGAAGTGAATTCCTGGCACCATTTAAGTTAATGGCAAAACTGCTATTTACTTCAATGTGGTTAGGACTTTACCCTGATCAAGGCTGGCCTATGGTTGGGTGACATGGATGACTGCCATGGTCAGGGGAGCACTGTCTGCTTGCCATAAATTGGTGGTTTTGGGCTGCCAAAGTGGGGGTTAGTGCAGGGAACCTAGGCCTAGAGCTCCTGGCCAGCGGCACCAAAGGCAAGTGGTGCTGCCTGGACTTGCCAGCAGAGCCAGCAGACCCACTGCTGAGTCCTCTCTTCCCATTGGCTGTTCACCCAGGGCACCATTTTCACTAGCATTGATCTATATGTACTGAGTAATGTGTGTGGCACCACTGAAGTATTGTACTGCTCTGTCGATATGCAATAATCTTAGAATCATAGAATCATAGAGCTGGAAGAGACCTCAGGAGGTCATCAAGTCCAGCCCCCTGCCCAAAGCAGAACCTATCCCTACTAAATCAACCCAGCCAGGGCTTTGTCAAGCCGAGACTTAAAAACCTCTAGGGGTATGTCTACACTACAAAGTTAATTCGAACTAACAGCTGTTAGTTCGAATTAACTTTCATAGGTGCTACACACGCAAACCGCTAGTTCGAACTTAATTCGAACTAGCGGAGCGCTTAATTCGAACTAGGTAAACCTCATTCTACGAGGACTAACGCCTAGTTCGAATTAAGTAGTTTGAATTAAGGGCTGTGTCGCCACTTAATTCGAACTAGTGGGAGGCTAGCCCTTCCCAGGTTGCCCTGGTGGCCACTCTGGGCCAAGCCAGGGAAACTCATCTGCCCCCCTCCCGGCCCCGGAGCCCTTAAAGGGGCATGGTCTGGCTACGGTGCCCATGCCAGGTGCAAGCCTGCCAGCACCCAGCCAGCAGACCCTGCACCTGGCACAGCACGAGCCAGCCACCCGCTGCCACCCAGCCCTCCCCCTCTTTCCAGGACCAGGCTGGCAGCTCCCAGGAGCCTGCCCGGGGCCGCAAGAGGCAGACGCCCGCCTGGTCTAGTGCGGAGATCGTGGACCTCATCCAGGTTTGGGGGGAGGCCTCCAACGTCCACAATCTCCGCACTAGGCACAGGAAAGCGGCCGTCTAGGGCAGGATAGCTGCCAGCCTGGCCACCAAAGGCCACATGCGAACCCAGGAGCAGGTTTGCATGAAAATCAAGTTGGTCCAGTGAGACCCCCGACCCTGAGCTTAGAACATAAGAACATAAGAACGGCCGTACTGGGTCAGACCAAAGGTCCATCTCACCCAGTAGCCTGTCTACCAACAGCGGCCAACACCAGATACCCCAGAGGGGATGGACCGAAGACAATGGCCAAGCCATTTGTCTCATGCCTTCCATCTCCAGCCTTCCACAAACAGAGGCCAGGGACACCATTCCTACCCCCTGGCTAATAGCACTCCATGGACCCAACCTCCATGACTTTATCTAACTTCTCTTTAAACTCTCTTCTAGTTCTCACCTTCACAGCCTCCTGTGGCAAGGAGTTCCACAGGTTGACTATTTGCTTTGTGAAGAAGAACTTTCTTTTATTAGTTTGAAGCCTGCTACCCATTCATTTCATTTGGTGTCCTCTAGCCCTTCTATTATGGGAACTAATGAAGAACTTTTCTTTATGCACCCTCTCCACACCACTCATGATTTTATAGACCTCTATCATATCCCCCCTCAGTCTCCTTTTTTCTAAGCTGAAAAGTCCCAGTCTCTTTAGTCTCTCTTCATATGGGACCTGTTCCAAACCCCTAATCATTTTAGTTGCCCTTTTCTGAACCCTTTCCAAGGCCAAAATATCTTTTTTGAGGTGAGGAGACCCCATCTCTACACAATACTGAAGATATGGCGTACCATAGTTTTAGACTTCCCCTCCTCCTTCTTCCCCTGGCTTCCCCCTTCCAGCTCCCTCCTCCCAGGTTTCCACCTCCCCTCTCCCACCCTCTCGCTTCCCCTCTCCCACCTCCTTTTCCCAGTCTCCCCAGAGGTTAATCCCCCCCCCACCCTCAGTTTTGTTAAATAAAGAGAGTTTCTATTTTTGAACACACGTGTCCTTTATTTTTTACATCAGGAAGGGGGGCTAGGGAAGGGTAAGTAGAAGGAGGTGAGGGAGGAATGGGGCACGAGCACCCAATGGGGAGGACTGGGGTGGCTCTGCGGGCTCCTCGGGGTGGAAGCTCTCCTGCAGGGCCTCCTGGATCCTGACAGCCCCCCGAATGACACTCCCCCCGGATGGCAGCTTGCGGCAAGTGCAGCCAGGCTGATGGCTGAGTGCTGTGATGTGCTGAGTGTGGGCACTCAGGGCACTCCAAGACAGGACTGCTTTGCTGTCCCTCATCGAGGTAGACAAGCAAGCGGGGAACCCTGAGAACTGTCTGTCCGGGGCGGGGGTCGGGTCCCTTTAAGCACAGCCCTCGGCTAGCCTGAGGCAGCAGCTCCATGCTCTAAGTCCTAAGCTGATGCCCTGCTGGCACTGGTTCCGGCCATTCTTAACTTCAGTTCAGGGTCCACTCAATGTGGACATGCTAGTTTGAATTAGCAAAACGCTAATTCGAATTAGTTTTTAAGTCTAGATGCGCTAATTTGAATTAGCTTAGTTCGAATTAAGTGCTGTAGTATAGACATACCCTTGGAATGGAGATTCCACCACCTCCCTAGATAACCCATTCCAGTACTTCACCGCCCTCCTAGTGAACTAGTAGTTTCCTAATATTTAACCTAGACCTCCCCCACTGTCGCCACAGACAGACTCGTGGGGCAGGCCCTTCTCCCCTCGGGACCCGGGAGCCGATAGACTTCAGGGATATGAAAACTCATTCTGCTACTTAACACTCCAAAGAACTGGAAGCCAACCCACTTGACAAAAAACACCTCTTTCACCAAAAACTGTTGGGCTACATCTACACTGCAGGCTTTTTGCGCAAGAACACCTGTTCTTGAACAAAAACTTGCAGAGCGTCTACACTGCACATGCGTTCTTGTGCAAGTAAATTTACAGTACAGCGTCGGAAAACAGGGCTTCTTCCAGAAGAGTTATTCCTCTCCCCACGAGGAATAAGCCCTCTTGCACAAGAGCTCTTCCACAAGAAGGCAGTGTAGACAGGCAACATGAATTTCTTGCGCAAGAAACTCCTATGGCTAAAATGGCCATTAGAGCTTTCTTGCGCAAGGGAGCGTCCACACTGACATGAATGCTCTTGCGCAAAAGCACATCGCTTGCGCAAAAACACATGGCAGTGTGGATGCGCTCTTGTGGAAGACCTTTTGCACAAGAATTCTTGCGCAAAACAGTTCTTGCGCAAGAAGCTGCAGTGTAGACATAGCCTTGCAGTTATAAGCTTTTAAATTAGAAATGCAACTGCTGTAAGTGTAGCAAGTAGATTAAATCCATGTTAACTTACAAACTATCTTCAGCTATATCAAGTGACAGAAAAGTATCTGAAGTAAGCAAGTTAATAAACAACAAACAAACGAACAAATAACCCATGGGGGAGGGAGGGGGAAGATCTTCATTTCCTTTTTCTCCTTCAGGAAAAATTAATACAAAAGCAGATGATTATGAATTTTTTAATAGTCTAAAAATGATGGGAAAGTTTGTTTTCTTCCAATTCAAATTCTTTTCTTTATTTCCTGTAAGGGAAAAAAATGATTCTGTTAATAATCAGAGTTAACATAAGGCACTGCTGTTGAAACTCACAACTTATACAAAAGGTAGAATTTGTAGAGATATCTTATAAACCAAGCATATACATGGATTTCAGCAAAATGAGAATGTTTATAAGTGTTATTACTCCATCCCAGAATGTCCAAGAAAAATGTTAAAAATAAAGTGTTGAGGAGGAGGAAAAGTAGGTTTTGGGATATGTCTTTAATAGGAATTTTTGGCACTAGTAGAATGTTGATTAGCTGAATGCTTCTTTTCTGCTCTGGCAAAATGGAAAAGCCCTAAAGGCAATTGATCGTGTAATGACCTGCTTTTGCTTGCAATTTGTTCCTGCTATTGAGGAAATTTCTGGCATCAATGCCATTTACATTTAATAAAAACAACATCCATTTTGTTGCTATTTCTGAAGAGACAGTCAGTGTCTGCATTTGAATTTCAAAAGAGAAGAGAAGATTCTCAATACGTGCAAATGATAACAACCCCACTGAAGTCAATCATCAGATGTCCCAAATAGTTTAGAGCTCCATGGAACCACCCTTACTGATTGTTGATTACTATCTTACTGCATAAGGCATACTGGTTTCAGTAGGACTACTTGCACAGGCCTTTGCCATTGAGCAAAGCACTGAAGTACGTGCTTAGCTTTGGGCATGGGTTGAGCCAATGGGACATAGCTAAGTGCTTTCCTGAAGAGAAAAGGATGTATGCATATGTTCAAATGCCAGGCTGAACTGGGCCTAAGGTATTACTGAGTGTGATAGTGACAGAAGTAAGGTGGCCCCAAATGAGAATTATCCCTTTTCCTGTCCCCGCTCAAGAGTGAATATACATATCCCTTGGCATTTGGTGAGAATAAATGATGGACTTTATGTTAGACTCTCCCTTAACTCTCCCATTCTGCAATGAGAAGAACTCTTAGAGGTTCTGAGTGTTCAGAGATGGCAAGGCATATATAGCTTAAATAGCGCCAGGGCCATCCCTTGGAGAATACAGGACCTAGGATGACCACCTCCCTCACAAGTTCACCATGTGCCCTTCCCTGCCCTGCTCCTGCTCCACCCCTTCCCCAAGTCCCATCCCTGTTCCATCTCTGCTGTGCCCCTGCACTGTCCTCCTTCCCCTGCCCCACTCAACGTAACGGGATTATTGGGAGTTGGGAAGCATCGGGGTTGCCTTCACCCCCCAGCTCTCCCCATGGCTGTGGGAATGGGAATGGCTTGGCAGCCTACTCTGGCCTGCCCCACAGCCCTCTCCTGGCCCACTGCACCTGACTTCTCCACAGTGGCAGAAAGCGAAGTGCCCTGGGGTGAGGGTGCACTGCGTCCTGCTGCTGCAGAGAAGCTGTGTGCAGCAGGCCAGGAGAGGGAGGTGGAACAGAGTCAAGCAGGCTGCTGGGTGGCTCCAGCTCCAGGTGCCATGATGAGGGGGATGCAGGGTGACCCATGCTGCTGTCCCAAGCACAGCCCATCCATAAGATGGTTGAAGTGGCCATCGTGGCCTCCATCCCAAAGCGCAAGGACTGGGGTTGTTGCTGTGAACTCTCCTATGGATAGTATGGCTCTGCCCATCCCTTCCTACATGCCTTTTACATCCCTGGTTTTTTTCAGCATGGCACTTCTTATATTTGTTTTTAAACCCTGGGGAATTGTGGTCCAGTGGCCATCTAGAGGTGCCTGAGTAATCCAGTAAATGCTATGGGGGAAAAAATGTTTTCATGACTATCCAGCGTAGGGTAGTGCAGAAGATGGTGACAGGCACTGAGAGGAAAGTCAGTGATTCCAACATCTCTGTAACCCAAACAAATGGGGTCCCTAGATTCGGGGAGAACAGCTGCAGGGGAGCTACTCATCAGCCTTGCTCACTGGGTTTGGTTTGGAGGGGAGAATTTCACATCTGAAATCCTTTTTTTTTTTCTCCACCCCATGCAGAGCTGGGTTACTCTAGTTCTATGCATGTGGAGTGGATTTCACTCCAAAGAAATATATTTCAAAGTTAAGTTATGTAGTTATATAATGGAGGCAAAATACAAATGCCTCAAATGTTTTCCTTTATCCCTCTGTTTAGTTACTTGTCTGATATTCTTGCTGCAGAAGAAAGCCATGGTTAGAATTAAGTATAAGAGCAGGGAAGGCAGTTTAATCTGCATTAGCATCTCTTCAGTTCAGTTAGAAGGAAAACAACATGATGATAATGGGCTTTGTTAGTATTTTTCTCCTGTGTGGGTGCTCTAAATGGAGATTATTTTT
Organism: Pelochelys cantorii; assembly: GCA_032595735.1. NCBI lineage: Eukaryota > Metazoa > Chordata > Testudines > Trionychidae > Pelochelys > Pelochelys cantorii. Next base: position 94,615,064 of record CM064326.1, read on the forward strand.
GTTTTTTAAACTGTAATGCATAAAGCTATAAGCATTTTGGGACATATGTGAAGCACAGTTCTAAGTGCAACTTGTAAATGAAAGCTAGGAAAAAAAAGGTGGAAGAAGCTACGAGAGCTTGTTCATGAGAAGTATTAGGAACAGATTATTGAAAATGGAGGCATATGCAACAGAAGGCAATTATGACATCGTAGACAAGTTATCTAAATACTATGTGTGCAGATTATAGTTGGATAATTATCCACTTGGAACCCTGGGTTGTGTGTAGAATTTCTAGAGCTTATTCTAATGGAATTGACTCAAATTCTGATCTAGACTGCAGCAACTTTATGACATAACACTAGTGAAAAGCAGCATAAAGCCTGTTGTCAGCCATGAAAGGGTCACCCAAGATGGTGTAGAGCTAATGTAAAGATTGTGGTCTGAGAAAAGGCACAACCCCATTATTCGGATTCCTTGATGCTGTAATGGCTCCTTGATGCCATTGCAGCTATGTCTAGTTAGATAAACCTTTTAAGTTATACATCATTTGATTATATAAAATAAGATGGGAACACACATCAGCCTTTTAAAAGTTTGGAGGGTAAATATAAGATACCTGTACCTACAGCAGGGCGAGATGCATTCATGTATGTATGTAATTCAGCGTAGAGAAATAAAACCTCGGTGGCTATTCTAAGGGTATGGCTAAACTGCAGTGTTTTTCCGGAATAACAGGCATTATTCCAGAAAAATAATACTTGCTTCCACGCTGCTATTGCATTCTTTCGACAAAAAGTCAAAAGAACGGAGGGGCTTTTACGACGGCAGTAAAACTCTTTCTACAAGGAAGAAGGCTTTTTCCAAAAAAGCTTTGTCATAAAAAGGCATGTGTGGACACAGAAGAGGGAGTTCTGTTGGAAAAAGTGGCCTCCAGGTAACACAGGTGCCCTGGTGGCCACTCAGTCCAAACTCATCAGAATTCCTGTCTCCTGCCAGCTCTTAAAGCTGCAGGCACCTGAGACAAATCTTGTGGCAGGAAGCCGGCCCTGGGAGCTGCACCTCACCACGTGCCTGCCTTGCAACACTGCTCCTGAGCTATGGCCCAGCCTCAAGCCCCCCCCCCCCCCGAGAGCCCACTAGCTCCCACAGGGAGCATGCCCAGGGCTCCAAGGAACCTGCCAGGGGCACAAAAGGGCATGCAACATCGTGGTCTGAGGTGGAGATCCTGGCCCTCCTGGAGGTCTGGGGTGAGGAGGATACCCTGCAGGATCTCTGCTCCAGACGTCACAACACTGACATCTATGGCTGGATGACCGAGGCCATGGCCATGAGGGGTCACCACCCCTGGAGCCTTGAGTAGGTCCGAAGTAAAGTTAAGGAGCTGCAGCAGGGCTACACCAGAGCCAGGGAGTGCAGCTCATGCTCTAGGGCAGGACCCCACACATGCCCCTATTTCAACAAGCTCCACCACATCCTAGGGAGCGGTGCAGCCCCTTCCCCAACCCTACTGTCGCACCCCAATGGCCCTCTCCCTCAAGGGGTCCCCCTGGGGAGACAGGTCAGCATTGAATATTGTTAATGCTGTTGCAAGCATCGCAGGGCATTTTGGGAAAGGTCAAAGGTGTGAGTGTGGAATGAATGAAGGATTCCTTTGCAGGTTGCGAGAGGCCAAGGGGGGAGGGGGGAATGAAGAGAGCAGAGAAGGGGTTAACTCCACTCCTGCTAGGCCCGAAGATAAGACGTTGGTTCCAGCCAGCTCAAGGCCACAGCACACATCTGACTCTCGGCTGCCGGCCAAGAAAGAGAGGGGCCTGGAATCCACCGGTCAGCCATAAGAGAGACAAATTCAATTGAGCAGATCCAGCCCGTAACAAGAAAAACAAGAGAAGACTAGCATGGAGGAAAGCAAAGAGAACAACAGAGTCTAGCTGGTGTGTTTTGGGAAAGTCAAGGAGACCAGGGAAAGCTGGTTTGGACTGTCACAAAGAGTACCAGGAACAGAGGTCACAGAAGGGAACACCCCCAAAGGAGCCCAGGACTTAAAACCCTCCTGAGAGCTGGAGCAATTCGGAGAGATCACAGCGGACCCTGGACGACCTGTGCGCACAGGACCAAACTCCCGTCCACCCTTCCCCCTCTTCTTCTTTCGTTATACCCAGGCCTGGCCAGCGTCGGGTAGTGAGTCTGTGAGTATGAAAGTGGGTTAGGGCTCGGGATGCTAACACTTTCCTTGCAGGAGGCATAAGGGATCTGTTGAAAAAGGCTTTCTTTCCCAACAGATCCCCCTCTAGACTGCCACTTTTTGCCGACAAAGTGCTGAGTCAGCAAAAATGGTGGCCATTTTAGTGCAAATTAAGCACGGGATATTTAAATCCCCGCTTCATTTGCAATGTTGACCTGCCTAATCTGCATCCCTCTGCCGACAGAGGGATGCAGTCCAGACATACCTTTGGTGTGTTCCATCATCTCCTCCCTTAACGATCCTGTGGCTTCAGCCTGATCACCTGACGCCTTAGGCAGAAAGGTAACAAAAATCTGTCACACTACTGGTGGTCTCAGGGCTAGAGACACCCATCATCACCAACCTGGTGTAGCAGGGCCAAAATATGTGTGCCACTATACAGGAGATGATGGCATACCCGGGTCCTGTCCCTGCTCCTGCCCCTGCCGCTGCCCCCTGCCCTCTACCATGCCTATTCCCTCTTCCCCTGCCACGCCTGAACCCACTCCAGCCCCAGCTCCTGCCTATCCCCCTGTTGTCCCTGTCCTGCCTCCCCTGCCCAACCACAAGGCCGCCGAAGTTCCCGGACCTGAGGTGGTACTTCCAGCTGCAACATGAGCCACTCTCAGCCCCAGCTCTGAGTTCCTCTCCTCCCTCCTCCTATCCAGGTTGTCAGCCCGCCTCCTCCCCAGTTACTTTTATTATAAACAAGTTTTTGGTTTTCAACACAAAACTGGTGTCTTTATTGAGTGTATAGGGAAGCAGGGGAGGGAGGAGTTGTGGGAAAGGCATGGAGAGAGCCTGGAGGCATGGGAAGCCCTGGGGAGAGCTACTGGGGTCCTTGAGCAAAACTCTCCCTCAGGGTCTCCTGGATTCACCTCTCCCCCCCCCCCCCCCAGTTGATGGGCCTGGTGGATAGCAGCTGTGCACAGCTACGCAGAGGCCCTTCCCTCCAGCTGGCCTCTGCTCCCCTACCTCCTTCCTCTCCACAATGTTGTGGAGAACACAACAGGCCAAGATAACCTAGGGGATGTTGTGCTCCCCGACATCCAGGCAGGTCAGGATGTAGCCTTGTAATTGTGTAAGTAATAAGTTAGTTAGTTATAATGAATGTATGTTATAGCAAAAGGTTTGATTTAAACTTAAACACAAGATATAGGCTTCCGACAAGCCTGGCAGCTTTGTTAACTTAGCTCCAGCTCTGTCTGATGTTAACATGTTCTGATGTGAAAGTGAAGGGATGGAATATTGTAATGCATAGTGATGTCAGATAAAGCCTTGTAGTAGATAGAAAGAAGTTTAATATTGTAACTTTGTTAAAGTGACTAGAAGTACCCTTTGTTCCTGCTGCAGTTCTGTAAATGTATTGTTTGTGTGAGATGTTTTAGGAGAGATAAGCGTGAAGGCCACTCCATGCTCAAATGGTCAGAGGAGGGGCAGGAGACTCAGAAGCACCAAATAATTATCAACTAAGTGAAAGCACAATGAAGACGCAGACTACTGGGGCAGATTGATAAACCCTGAAGTTAGTGGCAAGCACCCCTTGATAGGGAACCAATCACAACTTTCACCATAAACACAACACTGAGGAGGGGGATATCAGATGACTGTGAGAACAACTTCTTTCCAATAAGCATATGTCATAGGAAGATTGATTGTGATGCTGAATGACTAATTATGGTCTGACAAAGCAAAATGAATAGACTTACATGGAAGGAAAATCCTATAAAGAATGGGGTGTTTTGTATGGTTCTTCAGGTTTCCATCCTGCTATGACTATGGAGCATCAGTCCGGACTGACAAGAATCCAGCTCCCCCACTCATACTCGACCTATATGGCCAATAGGTTGGGCCAACCAACAGACTGGTAACTATTCCATCAGCAGGGCATGTCTGTGTGTGTGTGTGTGTAACTGCATATGCTACTTTGTTATATTATCAATAAATGTGTCATGTTGCCTTATCCCCCTGAAAAAGGTCCTGTGTGCTTCTTTTAAGCATAACACGGAGGCATCTGACTCTCGCCTTCAAGCGGCTGAAGGCTCATTCTGAGTACGGTTATCCAGCCAGTTATGCACCCACCTTATAGTAGCCCCATCAAAGTTGTATTTGCCTAGTTTATTGATAAGAATATCATGCGAGACCATATCAGGGAACAGCCAGCATGGATTTGTAAAGAACAAATTGTGTCAAACCAATCTGATAGTTTTCTTTGATAGGATAATGAGTCTTGTGGATAAGGGAGAAGCGGTGGATGTGGTATACCTAGACTTTAGTAAGGCATTGATACGGTCTCGCATGATATTCTTATCAATAAACTAGGCAAATACAACTTAGATGGGGCTACTATAAGGTGGGTACATAACTGGCTGGATAACCGTACTCAGAGAGTAGTTATTAATGGTTCACAGTCCTGCTGGAAAGGTAAAACAAGTGGGGTTCCGCAGGGGTCTGTTTTGGGACCGGCTCTCTTCAATATCTTCATCAACGATTTAGATATTGGCATAGAAAGTACACTTGTTAAGTTTGCAGATGATACCAAGCTGGGAGGGGTTGCGACTGCTCTGGAGGATAGGGTCATAATTCAAAATGATCTGGACAAATTGGAGAAATGGTCTGAGGTAAATAGGATGAAGTTTAATAAAGACAAATGCAAATTGCTCCACTTAGGAAGGAAAAATCAGTTTCACACATACAGAATGGGAAGTAACTGTCCAGGAGGGAGTACGGCAGAAAGGGATCTAGGGGTTATAGTGGACCACAAGCTGAATATGAGTCAGCAGTGTGATGCTGTTGCAAAAAAAGCAGACATGATTCTGGGATGCATTAACAGGTGTGTTGTGAGCAAGACACGAGAAGTCATTCTTCCGCTCTACTCTGCACTAGTTAGGCTTCAGTTGGAGTATTGTGTCCAGTTCTGGGCACCGCATTTCAAGAAGGATGTGGAGAAATTGAAGAGAGTCCAGAGAAGAGCAACAAGAATGATTAAAGGTCTAGAGAACATGACCTATGAAGGAAGGCTGAAAGAATTGGGTTTGTTTAGTTTACAAAAGAGAAGATTGAGGGGGGACATGATAGCAGTTTTCAGGTATCTAAAAAGGTGTCATAAGGAGGAGGGAGAAGACTTGTTCATCTTGGCCTCTGAGGATAGAACAAGAAGCAATGGGCTTAAACTGCAACAAAGGAGGTTTAGGTTGGACATTAGGAAAAAGTTCCTAACTGTCAGGGTAGTCAAACACTGGAATAAATTGCTCAGAGAGGTTGCAGAATCTCCATCTCTGGAGATATTTAAGAGTAGGTTAGATAAATGTCTCTCAGGGATGGTCTAGACAGTATTTGGTCCTGCCATGAGGGCAGGGGACTGGACTCGATGACCTCTCGAGGTCCCTTCCAGTCCTAGTATTCTATGATTCTACGATTCTGCTTGGATGCGGGCCCTGCCCAAGTGGGCATTAAAATGGTCCCTGCACGGGTCTAGGTGGCCAATGTACGGCTTCATCAGCCATGGCATCAGGGGGTAGGCTCCATCCCCCACAATGCACAGTAGCATCTCAGTGTCCCCAACCCGAAAATCACGCTGAGGGAAGAATGTGTCAGCCTTCTGCTTCTCCTAGAGGCTAGAATTTCTGAAAATGCAGGCGTCGTGTGCCCTCCCTGATCACCCAACAAAAATGTCCATGAACTGTCAGTGGTGGTCAACCAGGGCCTGCAGGACCATTGAGAAATAGCCCTTGTGGTTAATGTATTGTGTGGGTCAATGTTCTGGTGCTCAGATGGGGATATGGGTTCCATGTATGGCTCCCCTGCAGTTGGGGAAGCCCATGGCAGCAAATCCAGCCACAATGGGGTTCAGGTCACTAAGGTGGATGACCCTGCACAACAGGACTGAGTTGATGGCCCTCACCACCTGCAGAATGAGACAAACAAACACACAAAACAGAGACTCAGAGGGAGTGCCTGAGCCCTTGGGAGGTTCCTAAGTTCCCCCACTCACTCCCCCCCAGTACCCCACGAGCTGCCCCCATGATGCTGCCCCCCCCCCACAGGACTGTGTGAGGGAAGGACTGCACAACCCCCTGGGACAGGGCTTCTCCCCCACCCCAGCCCACCCCCACAGCCCCAGGGTCCCCCTTTCCAGAACTCTCCCCCTCCAGGGACTGCAGCCTGAGAACACCTTACCTCCATGAGGAGGGCCCTGATGATGGACTTTACCATGTTGAACTGGTTGCCCACCGGCCATTAGCTGTCTGGGGTTGCAAGCTTCCAGAGGGCGATGGTGACCCGCTTCTCCAGGGGATGGCAGGTCGCATCTGGGGGGTCCCATTGACAGAGAGTCAGGGAGAGCCAGTCACACAGCTCCATGAAGGTGGCCTTCCTCATGCAGAAGTTTTGGCGCCACTGCTGCTTGTCCCATGGCTCCGTCACCAGCCAGTCCCACCATTCTGAACTGGTGTCCAGCCTCCAGAATCATCTCTCCACCATTGGGTGCAGTCAGAAGTGGCCCGAGGCCGGCTGCGGCAGCTGGCGCCCCAGGCAGAAGGCACGTTCAGCGTCCCCACCTGCATGGCCGTCAATGGCCGTGACATAATCATCGGGTGCCCAGGTGCCCTGTGACGTCATCATTGGGCGCCCCGGGCCAGCGGCACCCTCGGCGACTACTGAGTCTGCCTATGCTCATGGGCTGCCCTTGGGTGCAGTAGCAAGGGCTTTGCTCCTGCAAACAGGGTGAGGGGCTCAACAATGAGCTCAGTGTTGAGCTCGTGTAGGGACATGAAGGCAGCCTGCAGAAAGTGCTACAGAAACTGTAGCCTGGCAGCGTGGGGCCATCGCATGCCCAGAAGCAGCTCCAGCTCCATAGCAAGGAGTGTGCTGTGGTGTCCAAAAGCTGGGCAACCAGAGCGCACACTGCTAAAGCTTTGCTGTCCCTCAGAGAGGTAGGCAAGCATGCAGCAGAAGCTGAGAAACAGCTGTCCAGGGAGGGTCCCATTAAGCACGAGTCTCAGCTAGCCTTAGGCAACAGCACCTTGAAACAACTGCTGACCTAATGCCCTTCCTGAACTCATTCCAGGTGGCCTTAAATGTGAGCTAGTGTCCAATCAGTGTGGACTCTTTCAAAATAGCACATTGCTTTTTCATTGTGCTTTTTCTGTGTGGACTCTCTTTCAAAATAAGCTTTTCCAAAAAAGCTTATTCTGAAAGAAGCTTGCAGTCTAGATATAGCCTCTGACTTCCCTCTTGTCAGGTCAAAGCTTATGGTCAGCACAACAGATATACATAATCATCAGAATGGAATGAGTTGCCTTGTAAATCCACTCTCTGTCCTTGTTAAATAAAAACTACCAGAGAAGTTTTATGTGTCTCAGAATACTTTGGCACATGATAAACCTGTGAAAATGTAGCTCACTTTTCTATTTTAAGACATGCCATATCCTTTCATAGAGAAACAATTACTTCAATTTGCAAGGGAGATCCCTTCAGTGAGTGCTTATTTCCTCAGAAGGTCACAGCAGCAGAAAATATTTAAATGAAAAATGGGTTAGCAGAGGATAACCAGAATGATACAGGGGTTCTAGAAAGTTGTCTAAAAAGGAAGTAAGAGACACTAGATCAGTGTTCTTTGAGAAAGAGATGATAAAGACAGAGATTAATTGTAGCACTCAGCATTTTGAAAAGAAGAGAGAGGCTAGATGCTTGCATGGCTATAAAATAATGTAGCTCAGGAGTGGGAAACCTCTGGTGCAACAGCTGCATGTGATTCATCAGGGTTAGCCTGTGGTGAGCCATCAGAATATTTGTTCATCCGAGCATCTGAAGGCACAGCTATTTGCAGCTCTGCGTGGCCCTAGTTCACCGTTCTCAGACAATGGGAGTGGTGGGAAGCAACTTGGTCTGGGTCACCACTTCATTCAGTTCCCATGGGCCAGGAATGGCAAACCACACTGGGATCTGGGAGCAGTCATGCCTGTAGACACTCAGGTAAAAAACACCCTCTGGTGGGCAGCCAGCAGCTAAGCCTAACAAACTGCAGCCAGTCCTCAGGTTCCCCACTCCTGATCTAGCTGATGAGAGTGGATTCAGAAGAGGGAAAATCCTTCCAAACTAACCTACATAAGCAAGACCAATAATAATTTATATTACAGTTGTGAGAGAACTGTATTTAATAACTGTACAGCCCTTTTGTGCACTTACACCCACTACTTACCCCTCAAGCTGGAATCAAGGACATCACATAATTTGGCTTTCCTTAGTAAGAGAGAAACAAACAAACAAACAAAAAAGTTGCAAGCTGCAATTTTATTTACTGGGATACATAGAAAGGAAAGGATAGATTCCTGCAACGGGATGGGGGAGTGTGGCAAACTGACTTTGATTTTGGTTGTCTGTGTTTGTAAGAATTTATTATTGTTGAAGCAGCTTTGCTGATACAGGGAATAATGAATTGTTATTGGCTGTTGCCAGGGATATTCTTAGACTATTAAAGACTATTATTTTTACCCCAAATTTCACTGGCGACCACCCCAGTGTTATACCTCTATGGATTTATTAAATGAGGAAGTCACAGTCCACTACAGGGTTAAATTCAAGGGGATGGAGCTGTATAGGGTTAAACTGAAGGGGAGTGAGCTATCTCTCTCACCCACAGAAACATACAGGTTCATTCATGCCCTCAGGCACTCACACAGGCAAAAGGTTGCAGAGCAAGCCAAGGCACATTCACTCTGGAGGTTTGCCTCTAACCATGGATCCGGGCCCTGGAGCTGGTCAGAAAAAGGTCTTCTACCACATGCTCTCTCCTTTTATAAGAACTGGGCAGCTCCTATCACTCACCCTGGAGTCCTACCTCCAGGTTCATTACAGAGGAGCATGCTCAGACCTTCCTCAGTCCAGGTCCTTTCTTTGCTTAGGGCAGCCTTGTGTCATCACCTGGCTCCTGGCTCCAAGTGTTGAGCTTTGCTGTTTCCCTCACCCCAAACATGCTCAATTCTAACACACATTCTTATCACAGGGTGGAGTGCAGTTTAGAGCAAGTTATAAGCAAAGTAGCTGAGAGTCACAAAGATTACAAAGTTGCAAGGCTCAACAATCACAAAGTTCACAGTAGGTTTCTGAAATTATAAAGCAAAGTGGCTGAGAGTTACTAAGTTGCAAAGCTCAACAATCTTACAACAAGGTGAAAAATTTAAAAGGCAAGGTAGCTGAAGAGACAACTACAAAGCTTCAAAACTCAATGGTTACAAAGATACCTTCCAGAGCATGGCATTTGACTGAGAACCATTTCCATCTTAATCATCAGCGATAAAGTGACTTAGAAAAAACCTGCCCCCCTTAAACCATGTACAGAGCAATGCAGTCAGCAGCAGGTTTTGTCATTCTCTAAGTCAGTGTTTCCCAATTTTATTTGGCCACAGAACCCAAAGAATTTCAAGGAACCCCTAGGGTTGCCAGGGTAAAATTTGTCCAAAAAAAAAAAAAAAAAAAAAAAAGAAAGAAAAAGAATAAGACCTACCAGAAAAAAAGCCACAAAATAGACTCTGGCTCTTTAAGAGGGGGTGGGGGAGTGCCTCATTCTTACGGAACCCTTACATTTGTTTTGCGCAACCCCAGAGTTCTGTGGAGCACCAATTGGGAAACACTGCTCTAAGTCATGTATTGGCAGACCTTACAGTTTAATGTATTTCCAGAAAATGTATATGTAAATCAAGTAATAGCTCAGGCAGAGGCTTTATGCAACAATTATCAGCTGTGTACTTTTTTTTTTTTTTTTTTTTGGAGAAAATTTGAAAAAAGAGTTCAGTGCTTTGGAGCAGTACAAGGAAGCTTTTCTTTGGGCAAACATCTAAAACCAAAATTCCCCAGCAGCTGGACAGAAGGAGGGTGCCTGCAATCCTGGCTTCTAATTCCTCAGAATCATCTCATATTTTGGTAAATATAAATATTTAGGATGCTTGAAATCTAACTTATGCATGTGCACATGCTTGAGGTCTAATAAAGGTAAAGGTTTTAGGTTAGGTCAGTGTTTCTCAAAGTGGTCCGTTGACCCACTCTAACAAAACTGCTACTGGGCTGCTCTGGTTTGTTTATTTACCAGCTCCACAGTCACGGAACCTCGTGGCTCCCTTTGGATGCAAACGGCAAAGTGAAGCCAAAGTGAGCTGCAGGAAGCAACGTGATCCAGGCTGCTGATTCCCACTGCTCTCCTTGGCTGCAAAAGGTGAACCAGAGCCAATGGGAGCCACAAGGCTCCATGGCTGCAGAGCTGGTAAATAAAGAAGCCAGAGCGGCCAATTATTAGCTTTCTCGGAGTGGGTCTGTGGACCACTTTGAGAAACACTATTTCAAGTAAAAGCCCTCTGATTTGTATTAATCATGTATCAGATGGAGGAACTGTGTCCCCCTGGAGAGAAAGAGTTAAGTTACTAAAAATTTGGGGGTTGAAAATCTTAGGTAGCAGACTTAGAGAAACATATTCAACAAAGTTCTGAATGACTGATTTCTATTTAAGATAGAATTGTAACCTGCATTTTTTGAAACTGAATGAAAAAAATGCAATGTAATGAGTTAAGAAATATATATAAGGCAGAGGATACTCATGACATTATGCAGGTAAAACCATGGGGAAAACATTAAATAGAGGCTCCTAGGAATCACTGGGTGGACATTTGCTAGAAGAAATGGATTATTAAAGGTCGATCCCAGGGTCTCAAAGGTGTGATATACAGACAAAGTAAAATAATCTGTCCACTCTTACTTTGTGCCTAGAGAACTAAAACAAAGTTCCTGAGGTGGCTTTTAAATAAAGAGATGTACAGTCTTTAGTAGAAAAACTAGTACCAACCCAGTGTCAAGGTTATTTTTTTTTTTCAGGTCCAGATATACAAGCCAAAACCTTCAGATTGCTGTTTCATCCACATTAATAAATGATAGAATAATAGAATACTAGAACTGGAAGGGACCTCAAGAGATCATCAACTCAAGTCCCCTGCCCTCACAGCAGGGCCAAGCACCATCTTGATCATCCCTGATAGATGTCTATCCAACCTGCTCTTAAATATCTCCCGTAATGGACATTCTGCAACTTCCGTAGGCAATTTCTTCCAGTGTTTAACCACCCTGACAGTTAGGAAGTTTTTCCTAATGTTCAACCTAAGCCTACCTTGCTGCAATTTAAGCTCATTGCTTCTTGTCCTATCATCAGATGCCAAGGGGAACAATTTTTTTCCCTCCTTTTAGACACCCTTTTAGATCCTTGAAAACCGCTATCATGTGCCCTCTCAGTCTTCTTTTTTCTAAACTAAACACACCCAATTCTTTCAGTCTTCCCTCATAGCTCGTGTTTTCTGGGCCTTTAATCACTTTTGTTGCTCCTCTCTAGACCTTCTCCAATTTTTCCACATCTTTCTTGAAATGCAGTGTCCAGAACTGCACACAATACTTCAACTGAGGCCTAATCAGTGCAGAGTAGAGCAGAAGAATGACTTCTTGTGTCTTGCTCACAACGCTACTGTTAATGCATCCCAGAATCATGTTTGCTTTTTTTGCAACATATTTTTTGTAAAAGGTATGTTTACTCATATTTAGCTTGTGGTCCACTTTGACCTCTAAATCCCTTTCTGCAGTACTCTTTCCGAGACAATCACTTCCCATTATGTGTGTGTGAAACTGATTGTTCCTTCCTAAGTGGAGTACTTAGCATTTGTACTTATTAAACCCCTCCCAGCATGATATCATCTATAAACTTGATAATCGTCCTCTCTGTGCCATCATCTAAATCAGCAGTGGGGAAACATTTTTGGGTCAGGGGCCACTGACCCACAGAAAAATCAGTTAGGGGCCACACACAAGTGAGAAGCTCAGGCTGTGTCGAGACTGCAGGGTTTTTTCGAAACGAGTAGCCTTTTTTCGAAAAAACTTCACTTGTGTCTAGACTACAGCTGCGCTCTTTCGAAATTAAATAGAAAGAACGCGGTTTTTCTTTCGAAGGCGGTACTCCTCATTTCAGGAGGAAGAACACCTTTTTCGACAGAGATCTGTCGAAAATAAGTGAGTGTGGACACGGGGAGCCCCTTTTTTCGAAAATAAGGGCCTCCAGGAAGAAGCCCTGGTGGACAACCTGGGGCATGCCTTGCCTGTCTCTGGTTCCTGTCTGCAGCCATCTTTTAAAGGGACAGTCACCCTCACAGCCAGTTGTGGCAGCAAAGCAGCCAGAGCACATGGCTGTTCCAGTGCAGCCATGTCCCAGCCCCAAGACCCTCCTGGCCCTTCCAGACAGCCTTTTGGGGACCCAACCAGGGGCTCCAAACGCCAGACACCGGCATGGTCTGGGCCAGAGCTCAAGACCCTTCTCGAGCTCTGGTCAGAGGAGGAGGCCTTACAAGCCCTGAACACCAGGTGGCGAAATGCGGACATTTTTGGCTGCATGGCAGAGGCCCTGGCCAAGAGAGGGCGCCACCCCTGCACCCAGGACCAGGTGCGCTCTAAAGTGAAGGAGCTGCGCCAAGGCTATGTAAAGGCCAGGGAGGAGAGCTCCCGTTCTGGGGCAGCCCCCTGCTTCTGCCCCTATTATTCGGAGCTGTCCCAGATCCTTGGTGGTGAAGAAGCACACACACCACTGCGTCTCGTCCAGTCTGGCTTGGGGGACGTGGTGGAAGCGCCAGAGCAGGACCTAGAGCAGTCCAGGGAGTCTGGAGACAGGGAGATGGTGCCAGAGGAGGAGGACAGCGAGGAGATGGTGACCCTCACTCTGGAGCCAGTCACCCAGACCCCAGAGGCTTCCCAGGTGTCATCGGATGCCGGAGATGAAGCAGCAGGTGAGTGCAGTGAGGTCGTGTAACACACAGGGTGTGGGAGGTGGGTGCACAGTGGGTGATGCACAAGGGAAACCTGTAATGCTCACCATGGACATCATGCAGCTGGCTGTGCATGGGCCAACATGTCCAGTGGTAGAGTGTGACACATGGGGGTGCGCCACATGGTGGCATAAACCATGTCCAGAACACACCCAGGTGGGTTGTCAGTGCGAGGTCCCATTGGCACTTCGGGACTCCTGTGATGCTCAGGCTGATGCCCAGGTCACACATGGTGTTACCTTCAGAATGTCTGAGTCCCCTGTCTGAAGGAGAGGGCATGCCCTTTTGGACAGCTGTTGCACACATGACTGATTGTGTCTTCCTCTTTTCCTCCACAGCCGGACCAGCCATGCAAGAGGGCCGCAGCACCCCAGCCCCACCTCCATCCCAGGGACATGGGAGCTGCAGACACAGGCGTGTCTATGCAGACATCCTGAGGCAGCATGTGGCAGCCATGCAGGAGCTCAACACCATCCTGCAAGAGAGGACAGAGGCAGAGGCTCGGTGGCATGATCGGCTGATGGAGGAGCTTGTCCAGCAGCGCACGTCCCTATGTGCCACTCTCAGGGAGGTCTATGGCTTGCCTGCTCCTGTGCCTGGTCCTGCTCCTCCAGCACCCCATGACCCCGCCCCACCAAACCCCCCTTCCACAGCACCATCCCTTTCTCCCCTTGTACCTCCCTCTCCCCCAGCCCCCCCCCCAGTCCCCCAGCCCCTCTCTCCCCCGGCCCCTTCAGTCCCCCAGCCCCTCTCTCCCCCCTGGCCCTCCTCTCCCCCAGGCCTCCCAGACCCAAGTGCACCTACCCTCTGTCATCCAGCCAACAGACAGTTGCCCCACCCGATCCCAAGGCCATGGTGGACCCTGAACACGAGGCACCAGCAGGAGACTGCAAGCAGGCAAGTACCGTGCAACCTGATCCCCTTCCCCCCTCCAGGTTTCAAGCACCCCCATTATCCCAGTTAAATACCAAACATTGTGTTTAAGAAAATGTTTATTGTACATAATTTGTCATGAAAGTGTACTTTCTCCATCAAAAATAAACAAAAGCTTTTTTATGTTTGCAAAAGTTATACATTCTTTCAGTTATTGATATTTATAACAATAAAACAGAAGTTATTCTTTTCAGACAAACCCTGGTGTTTATTATTTCTACAAACAGGGTCAGGATAAGGGTTGAGGAGGGAAGCTTGTATTAGGCCAGGGCCAAGCCCCGAGACAGGAGCCCCTCAGGAGAGTCAGTGGCCTCCAATAGAGAATCGCTCCTGTAGGGCCTCCCGGATGCGAACACCAGACCAGTGAGCCTGGCGGATGGCAGCTGTCCGGGGCTGGGCAAAGTGCCCCTCCTGACCATCAGCACCTGTACCCCACCCTGGTAGGAAGGCCTCCCCTTTCCTCACCAGGTTATGGAGAACGCAACACGCGGCCACCACCTCAGAGATGTTGCATTCCCCCATTTCTAGTTGTGTGAGCAAGCACCGGAATCTCCCTTTTAAACGTCCGAACGCACATTCCACCTGGTTGCGAGCCCGGTTAAGATGAGCATTAAACTGCTCCTTGCTCACATCCAGGTGGCCGATGTAGGGCTTCATCAGCCACGGCATCAGGGGGTAGACAGCATCAGCCACTATGCACACCGGCATGTGCATGTCCCCAACTGCAAAGTCACGATGCGGGAAAAATGTTCCTGCCTGCAGCCTCCGGTAGAGGTAGGAGTTCCTGAAGATGCGGGCATCATGTGCCCGCCCCGACCACCCAACACAAATGTCAGTAAACTGGCCACGATGGTCGACCAGGGCCTGGAGGACCATTGAAAAGTAGCCCTTCCTATTAATGAATTGGGCTGCTCGATGGGGCGGTGCACGGATTGGAATGTGTGTCCCATCGAGTGCTCCTCCACAGTTCAGGAAGCCAAGGGCAGCAAAGCCGGCCACAACACTGTCCAGGTCTGCTAGACAGATGAGCCTGTTCAGCAGCTCGGAATTGATGGCCCTCACCACCTGCAGAAAGAGACAAATAGACAGACAACAAAATTTTAGAAGGGGTGCCTGATCTCTTGGGAGGAGAACCCACCACCCACCTTCCCCCTCAAACACCCTGGGAATCCCCTCCTCAGAACTCCCTCCTCCCCCCACCCGGCAGCTCAGGGTGAGTGGAGGAGCTCCCTCCCACTCCCACTCCACCTTGCCCTTTCCTGACAGTCTCCCTTTCCCCCCCCCAAACTGTGACTGTCCCCCGACAATGACTTGCCTCCATCAGGATGGACCCAACAGTAGACCTGCCCACTCCAAATTGGTGTCCCACGGAGCGGTAGCTGTCGGGGGGTGGCCAGCTTCCAGAGGGCAATAGTGCCCCTCTTTTCCAGGGGGATGGCGGGCCGCAGGTGGGTGTCCTGCTGTTGCAGAGCCGGGGCGAGCCAGGTACACAGCTCCTGGAAAGTGGCCTTCTGCATCCGGAAGTTGCAGAGCCACTCCTGGTCATCCCAGAGCTCCATAACGAGCCGGTCCCACCAGTCAGAGCTGGTTTCAAGCCTCCAAAAACGCCTGTCCACGAAGAAGTTTGGAGGCAAGGGCAGTGGGGCTGCATGACGGGCGAACCCTTCGTACCTCTGGTCTGGGTCCAGATGGGGAAGTAGCGTCATGGCTGTGTCATGCAGATGCAGCAAAATTTGCAGTATGATGGCGTGGGGTCATCACCTGCCCAGGGGCAGCTCTGGCTCCATGCCAAAAAAAAGGAGTCTAAATCAGAAAAACCTCCAAACAAAAAATCTGCTGGGGTGTCCCAGGAAACTGGGCGCTCCAAACAAGCACTGCAATACCTTGCTTACCTCCTAGAGGGACAGCAAAGGCAGCTGCAGGAGCAGAGCAACGGGTGTTCAGGGGCGTCCCTTTAACCACGCGTCTCTGCAAAGGGCAGGCAGCAGCACCCGGAAGGAAATGCTGCTCCCATGCCCTGGCAGAAGCGGTTCCGGGTGACTTTTTCTTTCGAAAGAGCATCCAGCAGTCAGGACGCTCTTTTTCGAAAAAGCGGATCAATTTTCCAATCCGCATATTGTAGTCTAGACGCTCTTTTTCAAAAGATGCTTTTTCGAAAGTTTCTTTCGAAAAAAGCATCTTTCGAAAGAGCCGTGCAGTCTAGACGTACCCAAAGTGAAAAGCCTCTTACTGAGAAGGAAAAAAAAACATTCTTCACATTCCCCTTGTACACCAGAGCCTGGGGGCCCAGGCTAGTAGATTTTTTTATGCTCTAGCCCGTTAGGTGGGTTGGGTAACACAAGCTGGAGCACCAGCATGGGCTCCCCAATGTGGGGGGATCCCTGAGCCTTGGGGGCCAGATCCAGGCAAGTTGGTGGTTGCATCCGGGCCCCTGGGCCTTAAGTTCCCCACCCTTGATCTAAATCACTGATGAAGATATTGAACAGAACTGGTCCCAAAACACACCCCTGTAGAACCCAACTTGTTATTCTATGAAATATCATTTCAGATATTTTCAAAAAAGATTTTATTTTTAATAAAAATACATGAATGTTTTCTGTAACAATTAACTTTAGAAAAAATCCTAGGAAGTCAAGCAAATTATGGTGGCCTAGAGCAACTATTATACTTATATAATGAGGTTAACAAATTGAAGATGCAGAAAAATGTAAATATTTTCCACTATCTCACAAGGGTTAAGTGTCAAGGAAGACGATCATGTATCATAAAGGGTAAACAGAATTTCAGTGAATCTGCATTTTGATCATCAGCTTGACTTAAGCCTCTATCTTTCTCATTCCTTTTCAAGAGCCAACTTATCCTTCATCTCTATATACAGTCTTGTGCAGTGTGAAATGTCATTTCAACACAGGAACATATCCAGCAATAGTTGGATTTCCAAGAATGTCTAAATGATTTTCAAAAGAACTTACGTTCTTAAGAAAGGTATCTTTTATTACCTCACCCACTTTGTGTCTGTCATATGATGGAGGACAACACGAGTGCAAAAGTACTATAAACAAGTTATGTTTTTAAGTCAATTAGGAGCTTTTGAAATCTCATCCTAAGGATTTTTTAAACTATAAAGAACATATCTAAAATGGTGGCAGTCAGTAAGGAAAGACAGTTGTTTCAGTTGAAGAAATAATGGAAGGTAAGTACATATAATATTATAATAAATACATCCCCTGTGTACCAGAAAATGCAGAAGGATAGCGCTAGAAGAAATGAGATAATTGAGTTTTTTAATTCACTGGCCATTCTGAAAAAAATTGAAAAGAAAAATGTTTTGGGTTCACCCAAAATATTTTTCCCATATTTGATAACTCAAAAAAATACAGAAAATCATTTTAAGAAAAACACAACAATTTGTTTAACAGAAAATGAAATATTGTGTTTGTTTTTAAAAAAATGTGAACTAAAATTGGACTTGTTTCAAACCAAAATGTTTCATTTAAACATCTTGACATGAAATGTTTCAAATTTTAAATATTTAAAAAAAAAAGACATACTAAAATACTTAGGCAAATTCTACATGAATTTGCAAAATGTTTTATTTGACTTGAATCTGTATTTTCCAAGAATAAATGCTCCAGATTAAAAAATGTTACTAGGCACTGGATTGTTCCTCTTTAACTATCATCTACAGCATGGCCGGGAAACCTCCAGCACAGCGGCTGGATAAGGCTCATCAGGACTAGCTGCTGGAGAGCTTGTTAACCTGAGCATCCGCAGTCATGTCTGCTTGCAGCTCCTAGTGGTGGTGGTTCAAAATTCTGGACCAATGGGAGCTGTGTGAAGTGATTCAGGTTGGGCCACTGTTTCCCACAGCTCCCAAGGCCAGGAACAGTGAACCACAGTCATTGAGAGCTATGAGCAGCCATGCTTGTGAATGCTCAGGTAAACAAACTGTATAACAGCCCACCAGCAGCTAACCCTGACGAACCACGTTCAGCCTGAGGTCCAGAAGTTTCCCACTCCTGATTTACAGAGAACCACCATGCTTTATTGTTCCTTGCATAGGTTGGTGCCTAAATAGTAATATTTGTCCTATAAGTAGAGCCCTGCATAGATACAAAATTGGTATTCACATCTGCATCTACCTCTGCAAAAATGATCTTCAGATATCCTCATCCACATCCAGGGATTCAGATTTCCTCAGATATAAAGTATATATTCACAAATTTCCCGGGTTCTGGATACAAAATTTGTACCTGCATCAGCATCCATATCTGCAAAAGTGAGCTGCAGCCATCCACATCCACATCTGCAGATGTGGATACCTGCAGATATAAAGCAGATATCCATGGATTTGTTGGTTGATTATGGATTCCAAGTTTAATGGGAAAAAAACCCACACTTACCTTCCTTTAACGAGACTAACATTTATCTTTTATTTAAATATTCATGAATGTTATGGTCACTTAGGATGAAAGCTGACTGTCAGTATGAGTACAGAAAAATGGATTTTGACCCCAAAAGGTTAACTCTTGTAATACGTTGTTTGATCAATATCTGTATCTTTGTCAAAATTATTGCTTTTCCAACAGACTGTTTTCTAATTAGTTTGTTCTATTCTTATCTGTGCAGCTTTATTAAATAGGTATCTAAAGTATTCTGCAGATTGAAAGCAGCATTTAGAAACCTTATCTGAACCCTGAATGGCTGCATAATCAAAGTAGATTTGGAAAAAATGTACATGTCTAAGGGAATGAGTATTCTGTTGAAAAGAATGTATTTCAAGGAGATGACATCTGCATCATCAGGGGAGAATGTTATTGTATTTTTAAGCTGCCAGGCATCATAAAAGAAGTTGCCTGCCAAGGCTATGTTATGTATGTCATGTGATGTCATGCTGGATGTAATGCAACAGGATCGGACTCACCAGTGATATGATTAAAGAATAATATTAAACTTTGTGCCTTTTAAACTAAGCAGTTAGTTCTCAGGTAGATAAACAATGAAACTGAAGGCCAAGCAGTTTATCCCCAAGGATTATTGCAAGGAAAATAACACATGACTATGCTTTTCACCAGTAGATTATGCCTGACATGTAAAGGGTAATTTTAAAATTGCTATTTTATACTTATCCATGAATCTAAATGTAAATTTTAAGATTCACATATTAATTAGATTTAATTAAAATAACAATGTTGTTAAACTATGAATTATTTTCATTTTATGAGAAAATAAAGATGGAGTTCCTCTGAAGATGTTTATAGGAGTGAAGCTACCGCCACCTTTATTTACCAAAGAGGTCCAGTTGTAAGGGAATCATCAGAAAGTAAGAAGCCTTATCACACTAGAATTGTCTCTCACTACTACCTGCATCCAATGTAGTATGAAAGCTGTGATTCTTACGATATAATTAGTACATCAGTACTGTGGAATTTATATGAAATGTATTATGGAGGATATGTCCCTAACTGGCTATTAGCTGGGATGGGTAGGGATGCAAAATGGTGCTCTGAAATGTCCCCAGCCTTAGTCCAATGATTATGGAGCTTACCAAGGATTTGGGAGACCACATTGCCTCTTCTGAATTCCCACTTCTGCCTGATTCAGAACAAGAATCAGGGGAGCCGGCACAGTGCGGTGGCCATTTTTATTTTAATGAAGCAGGGGATATTTAAATCCCGGCTTCATTGACTATGTCAGGTAGCCTATTTTACATGCCTCTGTCAGCAGAGGCATGTAATCTAGACATACCGTAAGGCAGCGTTTCCCAAACTATGGGCCGCGGCCCGACACTGGGCCACGGGAATAAAATACCAGGCCTCAGTGTGGCTGCCAGGAGGGGAGCAGAGCGGGGCAGGTTGGGAGGAGGTGTGTGTGTGTGGGGAAACCAGCCACCAGGAAGCAGGGTTGGGGGCAGCAGGGCTGTCCCACAGCGATGGGGGGAGGCGGGCGGCCAACGGAAGCAGGGTTGGGGGCAGCGGGGCTGTCCCACGGAGATCCGGGCTGGTAGCTGGCGGAAGCAGGGTTGGGGCCAGTGGGGCTGTCTTGCAGAGATCAGGGCTGGCGGGCTGGCAGCCAGCGGAAGCAGGGTTGGGGGCAGTGGGGCTGTCCGGTGGAGATCAGGGAGGACAGGCGGCAGAACCAGGGCTGGCCAGGGGCGGGGGAGCTGGCCGGGGGAGATCAGGAAGAGGAGGACAAGAGAACCAGCTGCTGCAAGCAGGGCTGGACGGAGGCAGTGGGGCTGGTCGGGGGGGTCGTTGGGGGAGCGGGGCTGACCGGGGGAGATTGGTGGGGAGTGGGGGGAACTGGCCGCCGGAAGCAGGGCTGGACGAGGGCAGCAGGGCTGGACTGGGGAGATTGGAAGGAGAAGCGGGGGGGGGGGTGGAGGGGAGCAGGACTGACCTGGGCACATGCAAACCCTGGCAGACGAGTGAGTCCAGCCGGGGATTCCATTTTGCCCTCCCCCCCCACATACCCTCCCTCGAGTAGTTGTGAACTGCCTGGCAGGTAGACACACTCAGGCAGCGTGAGCACATCTACCAGCCAGGCAGTTTGCAGCTAAGGACTGATATACCTAATTATAATGAAACTTACCTAATTAGAAAATACCAGACATTTTATATGTCTGGTAATTTCTCAATTTGTTTCCCGGACAAAACCCTCAAATACTGGACTGTCCGGTACAAAACCGGACACCTGGCAACCCTACCCTTCCTTGCACCCTCCCTCCTAGCCAGATACCCTACCCCCAATCTGCTCCTGCTCCCGCCTCCTGGAGTGCCCATACGGCTCTGGGTCCCCCAAGCCCTGGCCCAGGCTGGGCAGAGGATGCAGCCGGGTGAAACACTGAAAATGTATTCATTTTTCATTCTTTTTTTTATATGTGTTTACATTTCTGGTCTGCAAAAAACAGTATTGAAAAAAAACAGGTTCCAACTAAAGTAAAAAGTTTGGGAAACCCTGACCTAGCCAGCTTTTCTATCCATCTTACAGTCCATTTATCCAATCCATATTCCCTTAACTTGCTGGCAAGAATAGTGTGGGTGACTGTATCAAAAGCTTTGCTAACGCTGGCACTGGGGGCTTTGGGAAGACCAGAAACAACTTATTTGAATAGTTATCATTTGCTTAATGAATATGCAAATATGCAAATGAATGTTACCGGTCCTCCAAAAGCTCATGAATGGATTTTCTGGTCCCTGTGTCAAAAAGTTTGGGAACCCCTGCCCTAAGGTGCTGCAAGACTATTTGTTGTTTTTTAAGTTTCTCCTAGATTGGTTTAGACATTTTCTAAAAATGCCTATTGGGCCCTGCAGGATAAATAAATGAGAAAATGCCTTGATTCAGGCTCCTGTTGGTGCTTAGACAAGGGATAGGCACCTGGGCATCTATATGGGGGCAGCTCTGCACATGCCCAGTTAAAGAAACTGAGGCAACTAGTGGACTATAAACATGGAAATGTAGGCATTTCAAGGATTAGGTGGCAACTGACTGAGAGTTTTATGAATGCCAGGAGCACCTAAATTGTGTGCTTCAGTAAAGCCTTTTGTAAATCTACTCATAAGAAAATAAGCTGTTTGCATAGGTTGAGGAGGAGAGACACAATTAACATATGCACAAAATAAATGTCATTTATACCCAGTGCTTTTTTTGTAAAAAAAAAAAGGTGCCGGTACTCCAGGGGAAAAGTTGTTGAGCTCTGACTAGAGGTGCTGGTACTGCATCTGGAGGTGCTGGTATTGCGTACTGGACAGTATGATCACAAAAAAAGCACTGTTTATACCCAATTGGACTTCATCATATTGTTTGCAAGTGTAACCCACACAACTAGTATGGTTACTGAGCAATGCAAGTGGTACCTAGACCACAGCAACAGTTAAGATCAAGAGACCTCTACAGCATGCACTAGGAGAGAGCGGGCTTTTAGCTCAGAGGGTAGAGGCTCCTATATTCTACTCTAGAGGATCCCAGTTTAAATCCATGTGGTGGCAGCTATGCAAGTTCTTTGTAGCAATGTTGGACACAGAATTTGTTTCAATAAAAGATGTTATCTCATGTACCCACTTTGAACTTGATCATGTCTATTATTTGTTGTGTAATAAAAGAAATAGAACAAATGGTCTGAAAGAAGAATTTGAAAGAGAATAGTATCAAGATACCCAACAGCTTCTGTGGCTTCCAGGCAAGTTGGGGCGGGGCAGCTCCATGCCCCCAGAATGGGGTGGAGCCTTGAGTAGAAAGAGCAGGCTGGGGCCAGCCAACCCTCAGTACCACCTTAGCTATGCAACATGCAACTCTAGCTGCAATTTAAAGGGCCCCTGGCTCCTGCCACTGCCACTGCTGTCCCTTTGAATTGCCAGACTCCTGGGCAGCTGCCCCCTTTGCCTCCTCCTCCTGTCTGCAGGCCTAGATAGTATTCACTCCTAATTTATTGCAAAGTTTATTGCTATTTTTCAGCTCTGCAATTTTTGTTAAGTGAGAAAATACTAAAAAGAATATATTCACTACCATGCAAATCATATTCTTAAAAAGAAGGAATGACATCTGACATAGATTTATATTTGTATTTCTATGCTGTATTTTATCTTCATGAGTTTTTCTTGTAACTAGATTGATTCACGGACTCCAAACATTAGACTTTATGTTTAAAGCAAGTAAATAAACAATAGATCTTTGTTGCACAGGGAAAACAAACCAGAAATTTTTGACAGTTATATATTCAAAGCAATAAAGCAAATAGAAGGAAAAACAAAGAATCTTATCCCAATGCATGGTCACAACCCAAAATGTGCTTTAATATTTCTATATAAAACCCATAGATAAATTATACAAAAGATCCCTTCCACCACCTGAGTTTCTTATACTTGCAGATCAGGAAATAATTAAATAATTCTCATTGATTTTTTTTTTTTTTTTTTTAGTTTTATATACTTTTTTAAAGGTCTTTTCAATAATCATATTTTAAAGGATGTTTCTTTTTTGACCCACAAATCTAGAGGTTGGAAGCATAAGATAAATGAGTATGTAAAGAAATTAGTTAAGTCCCATACTGTGCTATGTAGATGACTTTAGGGTTGTTGTTGTAAACCAGAAAATGCTGGAAACTATTAAATTAAAAATTCAAGATGGTAATTATTTAGAGCCATAATCTGAAACCTGTATTCATGCTTTATAGCATGTAACTTTATAAATAGTATCATTTAAATGATCTGAGCTAATTATTTTAGTAAATTACTATTCATGAGTAAGGCAGTCAGAATCTGATCCTAATGATTTACTGAATACTCCAAAACTAAATTGAATCTAGAAAAACTTTAAATATTTTTTCTGTGTTGGAAGTATACAATTTTGAGAACAACAAAAAAAGTTCACTTACAATACTGTACTTGGAAATCAACATAATCTGATCTCCCTCTTTTTCTCACACCTCTCAATCTTTTCATCTTTCAGGAAGAAAAACGTGTTTATTGAATTAAACACCACTGCAGTAAGTCACCTTATATGTTCATCCACTGCCAGCTCTAACCCAAACATTAACTAGGTAGGGATAATGTCCTTAGGACGCTGAGAAACAAGGCCATGAAACTTTGAGGATGACACTAAGATAGGGGGAGAGGTAGATCCTTAGGGATAGGGTCCAGAGTGACCTAGATAAATTGGAAGACTAGGTCAAAAGAAATCTGATGAGGTTCAACGAGAACAAGTGCAAAGTCCTGCACTTGGGATGGAAGAATCCCAAACTGACGACTGACTGGCTAAGTAGCAGTCCAGCAGAAAAGGACCTGGGGATTACAATGGATGAGAAGCTAGATATGAGTCAACAGTGTGCCGTTGTAGTCAAGAAGGCTAATGGCATATTAGAGTGCATTAGGAGGAGCATTTCCAGCAGATCTAGAGAAGTGATTATTCCCCTTTTTTTGGCACTGGTGAGGCCACACCTGGAGCATTGGGTCCAGTTCTGGGCCCCCCACAATAGAAAGAGTGTGGTTGCATTGGAGAGGATCCAATGGAGGGCAACCAAAATGATTAGGGGGCTGGAGCACATGACCTATGAGGCTGAGGGATTTGGGCGTATTTAGTCTGAAGAAGAGAAGAGTGAGGGAGATTTGTTAGCAGCCTGCAACTTTCTGAAGGGAGGTTCCAAAGAGGATGGAGAGAGGCTGTTCTCAGCACTGATGGATGGCAGAACAAGGAACAATGGTCTCAAGTTACAGTAGGGGAGGTCTAGGTTGGATATTAGGAAAAACTATTTCATTAGGAGGGTGGTGAAGTACTGGAATGGGTTATCTAGGGAGGTGGTGGAATCTCCATCCCGAGAGGTTTTTAAGTCCCGGCCTGACAAAGCCCTGGTTGGGATGATTTAGTTGGGGTTGGTCCTGCTTTGGGCAGGGGGCTGGACTTGATGACCTCCTGGGGTATCTTCCAGCCCTAGGATTCTATGATTCTAAGAACTGCTCATTTGCAATTTTACTATCAAGATGGAAGAATGGAATGAAAAGTCCATGAAAACAAACAAACATACCTGAAGGAATGTTTGGACAGCCTTGGTTTTAGGTGCTTCTGGTGCATAAGTTCTATTGTGATACGATATGAAATAATTTGCTAATAAGGAGAATAACAAACCTTTAGTGGCTGTTCCTAGGGAAATTGTTAGCCCATTAGAAGCTATTATGAGTTATGTGCTCTGTTTGGAGAAAGCTTATAAAAAGTGAGTAAGATTCTCTGAAAATACTGAGTGTGTGTGTGTGCGCGCGTGTGTGTGTAAGATCGAATATAAAGTAGTTTTAGATAAAACATTCTGGTTTATATCAATAATATATCACACAGAGGAACCGTTTTCCTCCATTGACTTATTCCTGATACCACATGGAGAGAGACAAGTAAGTTGTCTCTGCTTTGGGTTCTGAAAACCCCGGATAACTCTGACATAGTAAGGAATGAACTGGGGATTTCCACAGCTAAAAGCATGCATTATTAAAGTTTGAGCAAAAAAGCCAATACCCTGCAGCCAGTGGCTGTATCACCTCTGTGCTGGCACAGAAGGGTACTTGTAACACACATGCACGAGCCAAAGCCCTGGAGCCTACACTACGCTTGCAGCCCAGGTAGCCATGAGGTCCTTGTTGAGTCAAGGCTGCTAAATGTGCTATTTAGGCAAAAACTATAGGCTAGGTCCTCAACTGTTATAAAGCAGCATGGTGTCATTGGTCTTATTCTAATTTACATCAGGCAAGGGGTTGGCCCAACATGTTTGATCAGGACACGGCAATCTCTGTGGGAGAGATTGACTTCTGCTTCTTTTTACTGGTTGCACTCATTGGCTACGTCTAGACAGCATCCCTCTGTTGACAGAGGGATGCAGATTAGGCACATCAAAATTGCTAATGAAGCAGGGATTTAAATATCCTGTGCTTCATTAGCATAAACATGGCCGCCACTTTTTTCGACATGGAGCTTTGTCAACAAAAAGCAGCAGTCTAGACGCGGATCTGTCAAAAATAAACCCTTTTTTGACAGATCCTGTAAACCTCATTTTTTGAGAAATACAGGATCTGTCAAAAAAGGGTTTATTTTCGACAGATCCGCGTCTAGACTGCCGCTAGAGGGATGCAGAGGGATGCCCTCTAGACACACCCACAATCCCCCGTACTGCTCTTGGAGGAGCAGAAATCAACTGGGGATATATTTCTGTGTAACGTCTAACAGTTTTGCAGACTGGCTGGGAGGCTCATGCTAGGGATGAGAGACAGATTCTGACAGCAGGGGCTAGGATATATCAGGATTCTCTGTTGAGTCCAGACAGCCCCACTTCCCTGAAACCCTCCTTCTTTCCCACCTTGCATCATTTCCAGAAAACCTTCCCAGCTACTGGTTGATCAGACACATATCTATAGTGCCCCCTGTTGTGTTTTTCCAGTCACCCTCTCTTTCCCCTGATATTTTGTGTTCTGTTAATTCCAGCTAGCCAAGGAAAGTAATTGAAAGGATTTGCTGAAGGAGGCAAAGGATGAGGCATCATTGCAGCATTTTGTTACCACTCACTAGCTGAGGCCTACCATTTCATCAAAATTGCACTCACATTCCTGGCTGGATTTATCGTGTGGTAATGTCCCTATGACACCATCCAAGTTCGCTATTTGTCAGTGCATCCAAGACATACTCTCCACCCTGCTATTCAGCTATGGTTTGGTCCCTCTGGTACTTTCTAGAAAACTGAACATGTCCACAAACACTCAACATACTAGCTTAGAATCTAGAATAAAACCAGGTTTGGAACAATGCCCATTCTCATTGTTTACAGTGTCAGCACTGATTGTCCAGCTTAAGCAGTCACTTTTGACAGTCACTAACTTTCAGCAAAATTAACCATAGTATAGGCCAATTAAAATGGTCATCATAATTTAGAACATCCTAACTGAGTGGCATTTATATGCAGTGATAAAATCTTTTAAATAGTTAATTTTACATATACTAAGAAAACTAATTACTGAAAGGTCCATTTGCAGGATTTATCCAAGAAGCAGCTAAATGTCTCAAGCTGTCAATTGGTCAGGTGCAGTGTACCACAAGTCCATACAAGTGTGAAGTAGGAAGCATGAAGGATCTGGGAAATCATCATAGTCCAGGTACAAGCTGATGGCTTTTGACTCACCTGCAGACCTCTCTGAGCAACCCCACGGTATATTTAGTAAATCTTTACTAATGATCTAGATCTGGTTAGCCATATCTATGGCCCTTTTGAAAAAGATACATAACCTTCATAATCTGCCTTTATATTAAAATATTTGCTATTTCTGGAATGGCAGGATATTGTATAGCTTTTTTTGGTGTAAATTATATGAGAAATCCAAATCATGTCCCTTGGTTGTATGATGTGTGCAAAAATAGGAATTCTGTGGCATGAAACTGAAGGTGGAACTTTGTTGCAATTATTTAATTATTTTGACTAAAAGTCAGTGCTAATCATGCCACATCACCAAGGATATCTAAGAAGTAGAATATTGGAAACATTTTGGGATATTACTACTAATAATAATTATTAATAGCTGATATAACATTATGCTTTCCACTTTCAGTTTTTAATGTGCTGTTCTTTCAATTGGCCCGAGAAAAAGTAATTTTACTGGATAACAACAATCTTAATTAAAATGTACAAATTATACTCCATTCAAAAGTTATTAATGTTAATTTTGGATGATAAATTTAATTCTCACTGAATCAAAATAACACACTTGACTAAGAATGGTGAGCCAGATGCAACAATGACATACACATATTCTAAGCCATATTTTGGAAATGGCAGTCTGCAGAATGTGGTGCTAACTCACCTGTAACATATAAGTTCATTCATTTGCATGTGCAGGCAAATGTACATTCTAAGTTGTATGTAACATATATGTCACTTTGCATATCAGAACTTTTAAAGTTTACTTTTTATGTGGCATTATGTCAACACATATGTAAGAAAGACAAAATAGTCAGGAAATAGAAACTGGGGAGCCTCAGCTGAAAGCAGGAATGAACCAAATCTGCAGAACCGATGTAATTTTGGGGGCCATATATTCCTTTATTACTTAAAACAAGATAGAAAGGAAAGCTTAATTCAAAAGATGCATGTCTTCTAGACTTCTAGATCACGGGGGCCAGGCCAATAGAGAAGGGAATGTACTGGACCTGAGCGTACATGGGATTTGGTGAGGGAAGTTTTTTGACTCTCTGATCATCTGCAAACAACAGCCCTGGCTCCATGTCAGTCTCAGGCATTGGCAACATGATTAGAATAGTTGCTAGATGATTGCTCTGCTGCCCTTTTGATTTCCTGATGAGCTCATAAAAAAGGACACACCTGAGAGGAAGAGTATCTGTATCAGTATCTACCAACTCACATTGTATATACTATACTATAACACATTAATACAACGTGAGTTGGTAGATACTGATACAGACACCCTCCCTCTCCGGGGTGTCCCCTTTTTAGAAAGTTCAAATATGGTAACCCTACCTCGGAGGTCAAGAGGGCACACAGAGCAAGTTACAGCTATGAAGATTTAACCAATGGTATGCATAAGGGGTTCTAAAAGGAACAATGTGTGACAAGACCCTGGCTCCCTGCCCTTCCTTCTTCTGGTTATGTCCTTTTACCTAGCAAAACCCCAGACACATGGAACTGGAATGAAATCTCCTAGAAGCTATTTGGCTTGGGTTTGGAGAAAATATGTCAAATAACTGCCTTTACCTCTACTAACCTGCTAGCCGAGCATTTAAAGCTTCCAGATCTTCCTGAAGGATATGACAAATTAGAACATACCCCAGGTGCTGTGGTTCAAAACATTTTTCCATAAAGCAAAGCCCACTATTTGAGCTGGCCTGGCCAGCTATTGACCCCCACAAGGAGAAGTAGCAGATGCATTGTACTACCTCAGATCTCCCCTTGTCATTCTTCCCACAGCTGGGGTTTGCAAGTAGTTTGGAAAAAGCTGATGGATGCCAAGTTTTCATGGGACTTAGTCAAGTCTACTGTGTATAACTACAAGGGTAAAAGTTTTGTTTTGATAAGATTAAGTACTAGTCATAATTCTGCCTTTTCAGATATTTCAGTAATGATGATAATTGTTTATTTATACTGATTTCCTTTTGCAAGGAGAAACATATCCGGTGATTATTTACTGACTCTGGGTGGTTTGTTGTTGTTGTTGTTTTCAAATCCTGCCAGGCCAATTCATATTCTTTATCTCTAAAAAACTTGTTCTTTTTTTCCCTAAATCAATGTAGATTTACAGCCACTGAGAATTTTAATTATTTTGGAAGCTCCAACATGGCTCCATTATGTTATAGACAAGGTAGACTCTGTTTGTGATGTCATAGGTCTGACTGCAACATATTCAGCAGTTATTTAGGGTTCAGTTTATTGCTGTCAGCTTCAGTTTCCCTGTCTTCTTTGCTAAAGAAAAGCATTCAATCAACAAAACTGGTAGCAGAATATATTTTCTATATTCATTTACCTTCATTCATCACCAGCAGCACAAAAATCTAAATATCTGAAGAGACTACAATGAATACATTTATTTCTTATTATGGGTATTGCTGCTTCACCTTTATGGCAAAAGCCAGAAACTTACCGGGCTTGGGGAGAATTGAATCACATCTGTCAACTGTAACCTAGTGCAGTGTTATTCAACCAGTGGTCCAAGTACCCTCAGGGGTACTCGAGAGAAGTCTGGGGGGTACGTCAACACAACTGAAATTTGGAAAAAACTGAATTTTTATTTTAGGTTTTATGGTGCTTTATTATTTTTGTAAAAATAAGGATGACGAAGATATTTTGAGAGAACCAACATGTACAAAATATAAGGTGATAAATAGCCATGCCAGAGGAGCCATATTTAAATTGTTTGTATCTGTGTACAGAAGAGGGATCACAGAGGGAGTATCTTTGTATGGCTAAGAAGGGAGTGGAGAGTTTCATCTCTCAATAAGGTGAGTCCATTGAAATGGGGATACATGTGTTATTGTACCTGTAGCAGATACAGTACAATGGAACCACACTTTATTGGCAATAAATATGGCCAAGCAAACTCATTGCTCAGTTGAATCTGTGGTCTTCTTGGGCAGTTTGATCAAGGTGTGATGTATGAGCTACCTGCCAAAATCTAGTGTGGCACACAGAGAAAACACACACATTGCCAACAATTGACAACACGGAACAATCATCTAAGGGATCTGTAAATTAATTTGCTCAGCAACAGCTGTATTTTCTTTTCTATCTGTTTTATCGATGTCCTGAAAGAAAACAAATAATCATCACTGATCAACTTGGCAAATGACTCAGAAATTGTGGGAGTAAAAAATAATGATGTGGACTGGTCATTGATATAGAGAAATCTGCATTGCTTCATAAGTTGCTCACAAGCAAACCATATGTATTTTAATATGGACAAATGGAAACAGTAAATCTAGGATCAAGGAATACAGCCCATTTTGAAGGATGTGGGATGTAGGATGTAATAATGCAGAAAGATTAGGTAGTCATGGTGAATAATAGCTGAACATGAACTGTCTGTGAAGTGGTATGATCCTTGGATGCATGAACAGTGAATGAATAATCAGGGTGTCACATTATTGGATTTTGAGGGGAGCAGCCAGGTCACTGCTGCACCCATGGGAGGGGTGTTTGCCCCAAAAGTCGGTACAAAGGGGGTCATGTGAGGTGTCGAATAGAAGCTTACTATCTGCTGATTCTGTATATGCTATTCATGTAATTATATAATGTCTGTGTGTGAAGTTATAAGCATGTACTTTGAATGAGTACTGAATGTTTCTCTGTATGTGGTTGAGCAATGGGCAGAGCTCGGCCTATGGACATACCAATTAGCGAGGCTCTGTGGAACAATAGCCCTCAATAGGCCAAGGACACACTTCAAGAATGGGGACTGACACCTAAGGGTTACCAGCAGGGAACGCAGGGATAGGCGGCTAGCCAGGTGACCTGCTGCAGCCAAGAAGAGACCAGGAAGAAGGTATAAATATGCCATGTGGCCGATTCCATCTTGGTACTCAACTCAGCTCTTCATCCCAGAGGCAGCAGTGCAGGGATCGAAGAGCCGGAAAGAACTGTGGACCCATCCTGACGCAGGATGTTCACCAAAGACTTTTAAGCCAGCAATTATAACATCTCTGCTGCAAGCCTGCATCAAGCACTAGGAGATTCGATGCATGTAATGTATGATACCTTAACAACCTTACTCGCATGCTTTTCTTTCTTGTAGTAATAAACCTTTAGATTTTAGATTCTAAAGGATTGGCTCAGCGTGATTTGTGGGTAAGATCCAGAGTATATATTGACCTGGGATCTGTGGCTGGCTTCTTGGAACGGGACAGAACTTGTTCGGGGTAGGTGAGATTGTGTTCTAAGACCCCTCACCTGTATATGAGGCCCGGGCCCATCTGGGGCACGGATATTGCTGGGGTGTTGGAGGGGTTTTGCTTGTGAGGCTTCAGGCAGGCAGCTGAAGCGCTCTGTGGGACTGGTTTGTGGCCTATTTGGGAAGGTCTCCAGTCTGGGGGTTAGAAAGAGCCCCGAATTTGAGCAATTCGCCCTGAGCGGACGCCCTCAGCTGTGCCCAGACCCGGCCCGGTCCGTCACACAGGGGAATCTTGAAGAAAGAAGAGATTATTTTACCTCTGGATTTGGCACTGGTCTGACCACTGCTTCCAGTTCTGGTCTCCACAGTTCAAGAAGGATGTTGATAAATGGGAAAAGAGCAATGATAATAATTAAAGAATTAGAAAACATACCTTACAGTGATATATTTTAAAAGCTCAAGTTATTTAGTTTAACAAATAGAAGGTTAAGGGGTGACTGGATTACGGTCTGTATGTATTTACCTTTCTATTAGAGAAAGGTATAATATGATCCAATGGCCGGAATGTGAAGCTAAAACAAATTCAGACTGGAAAGGAGTTATACCTTTTTAACAGTGCAGGTATTTAACTATTGAGGTAATTTATCAAAGGTCTCTATCACTGACAATTTTTAAATCAAGATTGGATCTTTTCCAAAAAAGGTGCTTTATGTATTGTTAGGGGAAGTTCTATGGCCAGTGTCATATAAGAGACCAAACTAGATGATCACTATAGTCCTTTTTGGTTTTGGATACCGACAACCTTAGGGACACACCTAGAGACAGGGGTAGTGCAAAACTATACCACCCAAGAGGGACACTGGAAGACATTCTGCCTCATAAATTCCCCCGTACATTGAGAATATTAATTATTTCTGTTGCAGTAATTAATACATCTCCCAATCTCATTGTACTAGGTATTTTACATGTACACAGTATGAGGGGGTGTTTTTTCTCCAGTGACCACAGAGATAATTAAATAATGTATCCAAGGTCACACAGCATCTCCAGGCCTTTTGGGGCACTGTATGACTCCATGAGAATACGTAGAGACTGCAGTCATGTCTGGCCCTGAAGTGGAACTCACAAGGAGAGAAAATGGTTCTTGCTTCTTCTTCCACTGTTACAGCCAACCATAATCTGGCTTTAGGCTGTGGTACTCTACTAAGAACAGCCTTATGAGCCACTGCAGACTTGACAGACACAAGCATTGAGGGACTTTCTGGAATTTCCCCTTTTGTAGAGCTTTTTCTTGAAAAAAATATAATAAGAATTAATATAAAAGTCCTGGCATGCAATTTATAAATGAATATCTAACTATTTGTGCATCTAGTTCTAGTCTTTGGCAGGGCTGGCCAAAGCGTTTGCGGAGCCCAAGGCAGCATGCTGTGGTTAGCTGTGCCACACGGCGAGGCAGCTCCCAGCCAAGGCAGCAAGCAAGTGAGCAGCCTGGTAGGTGGGTGCTGGGCGGTGTGAGGCCCTGAAGGTGCAGGGCCATAGGCAGCCACCTTCCTCATCTTGTCCTAAGGCTGGGCCTAGTCTTGGAGAAATGTTCTGTCTGAAAAGTGTAATATATGTGTGAGCTATTGTAACTGTCATCATTCATTGGTGTTATTGCAAGGTTGACAATATTCTTTAAAAGCAACGGCAATGCATAAATCCCTTCAAGCCATTCAATGTCCATTTGACATACGGCCGCTCTAAGGCTATGTCTACACTACATGCTTCTTGTGCAAGAAGCCTTTTGCGCGAGAGTTTTTGCACAAAAAGTTATTGCGCAAGAGCACGTCCGCACCTCAAAGCACATCGCAAAGTGATGTGCTTTTGCACAAGAGAGTGTCCACACTGTATGGACGCTCTTGCGCAAGAAAGCTCTGATGGCCATTCATAGAATGGCCATCAGAGCACCTGTGCGTTTTCCCATAGGGGTTTCTTGTGCAAGAAGCCCCTCTGGAGCGTCCACACTTGCCTTTTTGCACAATAGGACTAGCACAAAGGGTAGTTATGCCTCATAGAAGGAGGTTTACCAACTCCGGAAAAAGCCCTCTTTTAAGTTGCAATAAGCTTTCCTTCTAGCTGCTAAGAGCTCTCATTTTCTGTCTTTGCCAATGGGAGTTGAGCTTTATCAGCAACAATGGGTTGTACAAATTCTATGGCAATGAACATGTAATAAGAACTAAAACAGAATATACCATGTGAAATAGGTACACAGAACTTCTGAGCACTCTTAGGGTGTCTCTAGACTACACAGTTTTTCAAAAAAAGTTGCCTTTTTTCGAAAAAACTTCACCTGCGTCTAGACTGCCACCACGTTCTTTCAAAAGTTAATCAAAAGAATGCGGCGGTTTTGTCAACAACGGTAAACCTCATTTTACGAGGAAGAATGCCATTTTCGACAGAGATCTGTCAAAAAAAGGCATGTGTGGATGCAGGTTTTTTTTTTTTTCCAAAAAAACAGACCTTCAGGGAAAAGCCCTGGTGGACACTCCATCTGCAGGAAAAACCTCTATTGTTCCTGTCTGTAGCCATGTCTTAAAGGCACAGGCACCCTGGGCAGCCATTGTGGTAGGAAGGCAACCAGAGGAAGCCACTGACCACACGGCTGTCCCTGCCTCTCTGACAAGGAAGCATGGCACAAGCCCAAGACCCCCGAGGCCTCCAAGGGCCTTCCAGAGAGGCATCCCACGACCCATCCAGGTGGCCAAAGAGGTGAGCTCCAGCCTGGTCAGGGCCTGAGGTCCTGACATTTGGGGAGAGGAGGAATCGCTGCAGGTTCTGCATTCCTGATGCCAGAATGCAGACATTTATGGCTGCATGGCCAAGGGGCTGGCAAAAAAAGGCCATCACCCCCGAACCTTGGACCAGGCACGGGCCAAGGCTAAAGAACTCAGGCAGGGCTGTGCCAGGGCCCGTGAGTGCAACTCCACCTCTGGGGAAGCATCTCACCATTGCGCTTACTTCCAGGAGCTGGACAGAATCCTGGGGGGGGTGGGGAACCCCTCTCTGCACCGGTTCTTGTCCAGTTCAGATTGCAGACACCCATCCAGCACTGCCAGGAGGTGGCTGAGGACAACCCAGAGCAGTAGCTGCAGGATGAGGAAGAGGAGGAGGAGGACCCCAACAGGAGTCTGGTCACCCTCACCCTGGAGCCAGTTTCCCAGACCCAGGAGGCCTCGCAGGCATCTTCTGACCCTGGTGAGGGAACATCAGGTGAATGCGGTCAGGTTGCCACACACACACAGAACGGGGGAGGTGGGAGCACAGGGGATGTGGGCCAATCTTCACATGTCATGCTCTTCCTGGATAGCTTGCACCTCTCTGTGCATGTGTAAGCACATTCAGTCCCAGGGCACACATGGGCAGCTGCTCACAGCTCAGGAAGGGCCCCACACATGTCTGACACCAGGGAGGGCTGTCCTCCCCCCACCAGTAACTGCGGGAAGCAGCCTGATCACAACGGCACACACACAACACCACACAGACCACCACAAGTGTCACACATAGCACTCAGCCACGTATGCACATGCGACACAACAATCACTCCTGCAGACAGTGCTGCCACGGGCAGGTGATGGGTGGGTGGTGGCCCTGGGAGACCCAAGCTGCTCCAGGCCCCTGTCCTACATCTGGTGACCCACTGTTGCGGGACACTTCCCTGGTCTGTATGGCCATAGTGGGAGTGTTGCAGGGGAGGGGGCAGGATGTTTCCCTAGCCACCTGGGGGGCCCTGTGAGGCCGGGGCTGCTGGCCAGGCCAGACGTGGGCTTGCAGTGAGAACACTGGCATCACTTGTTCCAAGGACTTACTCACTGATCACAAGCAGGGACAGTGTGTGCATGCATGACTGACCACTTTTCCCTCTTCTCCTCCACAGCTGGACCTGCTGGAGCAGACCAGAGTGCGACACCTGTCCCACCACCCACCCGGGCCCATGGAAGCAGGCACTGGTGGATCTACAACAACCTCATGCACAGGCACATTGAGGCCCTCGAAAGGATGGAGGAGACCATGGCAGAGAAGACACGGGAAAAGGCTCGGTGGCATGACCACTTGCTGGAGGACAAAAAATCTGTGCCACTATCCAGGAGGCCATGGGTGTCCCAGGTCCTGCCCCCATTGCTGCTTCTCCCGCTCAACCTGCTCCAGCTCCCCCTGACCCCCCTTCCTCCCCCTCACCCACTGACCCCCCTCACCCACTGACCTCCCTCAACCCCAGCCATCACAGACTCCGCTGCAGCGCCCCCCTCCTCCCCAGACCCCTACTGTTCCAGGCCGCACTCAAACCCGAGCACGTCTAGGGCCACGGACACAAGGCAACAGACTTTTGTGGGCCAGGCAACACCCTCAGCCCTAAACCTCCTTCCCCACTCCAGGTTTACAGCCCTCCTTCTTCCCCCCATTAAAGAGACTTTGTTATATTTACAAGAAAGTTTATTTTTGATAACATTTTGAACACAGTTTTATTTTGTTAGTAAATGCTATTCTTTGCACACTGTTTGATGGTTTGATGGTTTTTTAATACACATAATGTTTTTGTCAGAAAACCTGGTGTGTGTGTGTTAAGTGTCCGGAGACTGGTGCAGGGATGGGTTGTGGGAGGAAAGGTCTTGCGGGGGCCCAGGCCACAGGCCCCATTGGGGAGGCCTTGGGGAGAGTCATTGGGCTGCTGCTGAGAATCTCTCATGCAGGGCTTCCCGGATGTGGACCCCCACCTGATGTGTTTGGTGGATGGCAGCTGTCCGGGGCTGCTCAAACTGCCTCCCCTTGACATCAGCCCGTGTCCCCCACCCTGGGAGGAAGGCCTCCCCTTTGCTCTCCACCAGGTTGTGGAGCACGCAACGTGAAGCCACCACCTCAGGGATATTGAGTTCCCCCATGTTGAGGCCAGTGAGCAGGCACCTAAACCTCCCCTTCAGCCGGCCAAAGGCGCATTCCACCTCCAAGCACACCCGGGTTAGGTGTGTGTTAAATTGTTCCCTGCTCACGTCCAGATGGCCAGTGTAGGCCTTCATGAGCCAGGGCATGAGGGAGTATGCCGCATCGGCTACGATGCAGATTGGCATCTCCCCATTCCCAACAGCAAAGTTTTGCTGCAGGAAGAATTTTCCAGCCTGCAGCCTGCGGTACAGGTCGGAATTTCTGAAGATCCGAGTATCATGTGCCCGGCCCAACCACCCCACACAAATGTCCGTAAACTTTCCCTGGTGGTTGACCAGGGCCTGCAGCACCATGGAGAAGTAGCCCTTTCTGTTGGTGTACTGGGCTGCTTGATGGGGCGGTGCGCAGATCAGGATGTGAGATTCATCAAGTGCTCCTCCACAGTTCGGGAATCCCAGCCCAGCAAAGCTGGCCACAATGGTGTCCAGGTCTCTGAGGTGGCCAATCCTGTTCAGCAGCTCAGAGTTGATGGCCCTCACCACCTGCAGAAATGTGTTTGTCTGCACCTACAAACACACAGAATAGGAAGTTAGAGGGGATGCCCAAGTCCTTGGGAGGTGCCCCCCGTCTCCCCCCCCAACACCCCAGGAGCCTCCCCCCACAGGCGGCTCCTCCCAGCAGCAGGGCAGGGTGAGGCCAGGAGCCCTCCCCCACTCCCACTCCCTCTGCCCTTTCCTGTTACAGTCCTTCTACCCCGCATGGACTGTCCCCCAAGAGGGACTTACCTCTATCAACACGGTGCCAACAGTAGATCTCCTCACGCCAAACTGGCATCCCACTGAACAGTAGCTGACACGGGTGGCCAGCTTCCAGAGGGCAATAGCCACCCTCTTCTCCAGGGGGATGGCAGTCCTCAGGTGAGTGTCCTGTCATTGCAGGGCAGGGGAGAGCCAGGTACACAGCTCCTGGAAGGTGGCCTTATGCATTCTGAAGTTTCGAAGCCAAGCCTGGTCGTCCCACCGCTCCATGACGAGCTGGTCTCACCAGTCTGAACTTGTGTCCAGCCTCCAAAATCGCCTCTCCTGGAAGAAGTTCAGTGGCAAGAACAGTGATGCTGCAGCCTGAGCAAGGGGCTCAAGGCTGGGTTCTGAATCCAGACCTGGCATGAGCATCATGAAGGTCTCATGTAGATGCAGCAGAACTTGAAGCATTACAGTGTGGGGCCATCACCTGCCCAGGGACAGTTCCGGCTCCATGGCAAAAATAAGTTTGTAAAGCACAAATACCAACCAAAAACCAAACTGCTGTGGTGTCCCACAAAGCAGAGCACTCAAAGCAAGCACTGCAGAAGCTTTGCTGTCCCTCTAGGAGGTAGGCAAGCCAGCTGCAGCAGCAGAGGAACGGCTGTCCAGGAGGATCCCTTTAAGCACGTGTCTTTGCAAAGAGCATGCTGCAGGACCTGGAAGTAAAAGCTGCCCCCATGCCCTGGCAGAAGTGGTTCCAGGTGCCCTTTTTTCGACAGAGCGTCTGGGCACTCTCGATGCTCTTTTTCAAAAAAGCAGATCACTTTTTCAATCCGCTTAGTGCAATCTCGACACTATTTTACAAAAGAGGCTCTGTCGAAAAAGCCTCTTTCAAAAAAGGTGTGTAGTCTGTATGTAGCCTCAGTTCCCCCACAGGAATTGCTCGGCATTTTGCAGAATCAAGACAACATTCTCACAGAAGACTGAGCCTCTTTTAAATTTAGTATTATTGTCCTATATGCAGATAAGCCACTTTCTACTCCAACTCACTTATACTCTGTTGTAACTACACACATCAGTGAAATTGTTAGATATACCAGAGAGATGACCACGGGCCAGGCAAAAACAATCTAAGCAATACTTTTCTGAATATTAGTTAGGTCTCACTTTATTTGAATATCTTTCATCATCATAATTATGTTTTAGTATTGTTTTTAACAATGCTGCTCATTACAGAAGGTCAAAGTATTACTGTCATTGTCCAGGTTTCCATTTTTCAAATGTTATAAAAATTAGTTATTTCTTATGACCTTTTGTATAATGGTCCATTGTAATCCAAGTGCACAACTGATAAAGTAAAAAAAAATGACTTATAAATGAGGTTCTAACTCTTCTAGATTCATAGATTCAATGGCCAGATGGGAACTTTATAGTAATTTACTCTGATTTTCTGTGTAGCACAGGCCAAAGAACTTCCTCAAAATAATTCCTAGGGACATGTTTTATGCTGATGTTTTTTCTTGGATGTTTTTTATTACTGATCCCCAGTGGGATTAGTTTGCAACTTTGGCTAATCATCCTGAGCTCTTTTGTATTATTTCTTCATTATCTTTGGTGTTTGCAACAACAGACCTCATGCTTTAATATCCTCTAAAGTAATTTCATTAATGCCCCTTTTATTCACTCTACTAGCTCATTCATGAAGACACTAAATAAGAATGACTCTAATAATTACAGGATTCAGTTGTCTTCTTCATCTGTAAGAGACTGGGGTGCAGGCAGTCTTGGTTACAGTCTTGGTGGTCACAATGGGGCCGAGGTTTGCCCACCAGGATTGGGAATCACCAAGTTAGAGTTGGAGAAATTGCAAAGTCAGATCATGTAAACAAGAGATGAGGTCAGAGTCAAAGGCCAGAGATAAATAAAGAAAGGACCTGTAACAAATTAAATGTCAGAGGCCATGTGAAAATCTCTGACTAGAGAAGCAGTACTGTATGGAGAAACCATTTTCACCAAGTTTTCAAGCATCCACAGAAATACAATTGAATTAAATACACATAATTCAGTGTCAAGCTGTGATCCTACATACAAAGAAAGCACCAAGTCAGGCTTGATGAATAAGCGATCTCATAAGAACATAAGAACAGACATACTAGGTCACACCAAGGTCCATCCAGTCCAGTACTCTGTTTGCCGACTGTGGCCAATGCCAGGTGTCCCAAAGGGAGTGAACTGAACAGGTAATGATCAATCAATCTCTCTCCTGCAGCAAGGGAGGTTTAGGTTGGACATTAGGAAAAACTTCCTGCCTGTCAGCGTGGTTAAACACTGGAATAAATTGCCTAGGGAGGTTGTTGAATCTCTATCTCTGGAGATATTCACAAGCAGGTTAGACAGACATCTATCAGGATGTAGATGTTGCTTGGTCCTGCTGTGGATTGGACTCAATAACCTCTCAAGGTCCCTTCCAGTTCTAATGTTCTATGATTCTAAATTAGTCATCAGGTGACTTGGAGAAAGTACATTACCCAGCCTGTGGTTAACTAGGGAAAAGTCAATAAGAAAATAAAACCCCATAAAGTCAGGGAGTGGAAATAAATAGCAAATGCTACTTCCATTTATTAAAATGAGTTTATTTTTATTATGTCCTTAATACTATTCTATGTGAACTATTTGTTCACGTAACCAAGCACTAAAGGTGTTGCAACATTGATAAGAGGCAACATTTTTACAAGGGGCACCTCAAAAATGTTCTATCATTAAACGGTGGTAAATGTAACAATCTTATGATAAAATATTCTCTTCCCTTCATCTCCATTCAAAGCTATCTTTGCAAAGCAAAGGCAAAGGAAATTACTTATCTTTAATTGAAGGCTGAGCTTTTCTTTAAGGAGAAAAGGTGAACAAGGTTGGTTACCAGCAAATTGCCGTCTTCTAAAGCAGATCACAGTCAGAACATTTTAACATTTCGAGAGCAGTCAGAATAATTTTAACACTGATGGTAATAACACATTCAAATAATGTACTAAGGGTTATGGTAGATTCTCCACCAGTGCCAATTTTTAAATCAAGAACTGATTTTTTTAAAGATAGCTCTAGTGCAAACAGGCATTGATGTAGCCAAGTTCCATGGCCTATATTATGCAGGGGGTCAAGCTAGTTGATCATTACAATTCCTTCTGGACTGATAATCTACAAATCTATGAGTACCAGTATAATATATGTCCACTGATCTCATTCTCATCATAAATGAAATCAGATCCTATGGACTCTAGTTTCTGAGATGGAAGTGCTTGTTTAATTTAGTTCAGAATTAAGAGAGGAAAAAAAGCAGCCACCTATGTCCCTAATAGGAGTTGTCACAACAGAGAAAAACACAGAGTAAATTAAAGACATATCATGTACATTTTATACTAGATTTTCCTGGTGTTGCTTGGGTCCTCCAGGCAGAGGGGTGAAAATGTGGGGGATGCAGCAGACAGGGCAGGGACTTGGGAATGTGGGGGGCTCAAGATAGGATGCTGGGAGTGTGGAGGTATAGGCATCAGGGCAGGAGATTGGGAGGTGTGAAAGGGTTCAAGGGAGGTGCTGAGGGGTTCAAGGCAAGGAGTGGGGGTGCCTGCCAACTTCTACTGAGGCTGGATTAGGGCAGGGAGTGGAACACAGCCCACCCACCAGCTTCTTTCTAGAGCCTGCCATGAGGGGCCCAGTGGCTTCTCCCCAGGGAAGCGGGGGTAAGAATATAAGAATGGCCATACTAGGTCAGACCAAAGGTCCATCTAGCCCAGTATCCTGTCTGCTGACAGTGGCCAATACCAGATGCCCCAGAGGGAGGGAACACAACAGGTAATCCTCATGTGATCCCTCCCCTGTCACCCACCTCCAGAGAAACAGAGGCTATGGATACCATTCCTACCCATCCTGTCTAATAGCTATTGAGGAACCTAACCTCCATGGATTTATCTAGCTCTTTTTTGAACCCCATTAAAGTTCTAACCTTCACAGCATCCTTTGGCAAGGAGTTCCACAGATTGACTGTGCGCTGAGTGAAAAAAATTCCTTTTGTTTGTTTTAAATCTGCTGCCTATTAATTTCATTTGGTGACCCCTAGTTCTTATATTGTGAGAATAAGTAAATAACTTTTCCTTATTCACTTTATCCATGTCAGTCATGGTTTTATAGACCTCTATCATATCCCCCCTTAGTCTCCTCTTTTCTAAGCTGAAAAGTCCAAGTCTTTTTAATCTCTCTTCATATGGGACCCGTTCCAAACCTCTAATCATTTTTGTTGCCCTTATCTGAACCTTTTCCAATGCCAATATATCTTTTTTGAGATGTGGCAACCACAAATGTACGCAGTATTCAAGCTGTGGGCGTACCATGGTCTTATATAGAGGCAATAAGATATATTCTGTCTTATTCTCTATCCCTTTTTAAATGACTCCTAACATTCTATTTGCTTTTTTGACTCCCGCTGCACACTGAGTGGATGTTTTCAGAGAACTACCCATAATGACTCCAAGATCTTTCTCTTGAATAGTTGTAGCCAAATTAGTCCCCATCATATTATACATATAGTTGGGATTATTTTTCCAATATGCATTACTTTACATTTATCAACA
This sequence comes from Pelochelys cantorii, assembly GCA_032595735.1. Lineage (NCBI taxonomy): Eukaryota > Metazoa > Chordata > Testudines > Trionychidae > Pelochelys > Pelochelys cantorii. Next base: position 94,656,188 of record CM064326.1, read on the forward strand.
TTAAATTTGATTTGCCATTTTGTTGCCCAATCACTTAGTTTGGTGAGATCTTTTTGAAGCTCTTCACAGTCTGCTTTGGTCTTAAAAGAGGTTTGGCTATGCAGTCTGTCCCATCAACTGCTCTCTGGGGCTGGAGAGCTTGCTGCCTCCCTATGGTAATTCAGGGGTATAATTGTCCCTTGTGCTTGTTGCCCCCCTCTGATCAGCATAACAGAGTATAACTGTCCCTGATATTACACCCCACATATTCTGTTTCACGAGAAACTATTGCATTCCATGCACATCCCATAGTCCTGGCACAACCAATCCCAGAGTTTTCTATAAGTTATGATAAGAGGAATTTGCATACCAAATTTGGTGGTCCAAGCTCTTACTGTTTAGGAGGAGTTCTTGAATCATAGAATCATAGAGCTGGAAGAGACCTTAGAAGGCCATCAAGTCCAGCCCCCAGCCCAAGGCAGGACCAATCCCAATTAAATCAAACCAGCCAGGGCTTTGTCAAGCCGGGATTTAAACACCTCTAGGGATGGAGACTCCACTACTTCCCTAGGTAACCCATTCCAGTGCTTTACCACCCTCCTAGTGAAATAGTTTTTCCTAATATCCAGACTCACAGACAGATGGAAAGACATACAGACCGACAGACAGAGAAACTTTCTCAAACATATAATAGACATGTATGATTTCCATAGCAGTCTGTAATGCTCCCTCTTTTTTAATTTTCAGAGATGTAATAACTTTCAGTGGAAAATTATTTACTTGGTAGACTTTCTTGTTTCTTCACATTTTTCCTCCCTTCTTTGAGAAAGGGGATTTCATAGTTATGTTCACCTAAGTGATGTCACATAAATTTTGTTTTGGTTTTGTTTGGCTTATTTTTATTTCAAAGTAAGGAAAAAAGCCAAGGAACAAATACATATCTCTGTGGGTATCTTCATACTGCACAGTGAAGGTGTGATTGTAGAACAGTTAGTAATATCCGTGCTAGCTTTTATCCAGAGCATGGGTGACAGTAGTAGTGAAGACAAGTTGGTACAGGCTTATACTATGACCAGCAATCCAAGCATCCAATATTTGGAGTAGCTCCACATAGCAATTTGTGTGTCAAATCCAAGTACAAGCCCTCACCACACAACAACTTTACTAATGTTAGTCATACTAGGTGGATTAAAGCTAGTACAGATGTATCAATCACACATTCACTTGCAGTATAGACATATTTTAATAGAAAGAAAGAACACAGTATACAACTCACTCTCTAACAATCATCATCGACTTTCAACATTGCTCCCTACCACGTAGGCAAGCAATCTGTTTACACTAGAAGGCTTTGTCTATACTTACCTGGAAGGTCCAATTAAGATACGCAACTCCAGCTTCCTTAACTATGTAGCTGGAGTCAACGTACCTTAATTCAAGTTTCCGTGGGGTCTTCACAGTGGGAGGTCGATGGGAGCAAATGTTCCTGTTGGCATTCCTTATGAGCAGTACCGGCACCGATGAGAGCACCTTCTGAGTTCAGTTCAGTGGGTCTTTAATAGGTGCGCTAAATCCAACTCCAGAAGATCGATTGCGGCAGCATCAATCTTGCCCATAGTGAATACGTGGCCAAAGTAATAGAAGACTAAAAGGAGGAGAACACAAAATTATATCATCTTCTCTAGTCACTGCACACCATGGGCCACTTACTTTTTTGTTTTAGACTGAGCTTTTGCTTACTGTATCATCTCCTGACTCCATATGTAAAGATGGTCATGACATTTAACTTCCCTGTAGACCAGTTGCTCAGAGAAGCTCTTGAATGATGTTTCACACTCTTTTTTGTCTTATTCCTTCTCCAGAGGCCCAGAGACAGCCTTTGTGACCTAAAGTGTGAAAGCCTAATAGTGTCATGTGTGCTGAACCTTTAGACTGACCATAGCTATAGTTATATAATTATATAGTTAACCTTCTCAGAGACATTTTTAAATGACAAGCAAGTTCCTCTTCACTATTCTTGAACACTGACCACTGATTTTTTAACAGTCTGTAACACTGTTTACTGAGTACAAAGCTGGGTCTGGCCTGAGCGGGGTGGACTGTGCAGGCCTCCTGTCTGTGCTCCCTGAGTCGGCTTGGAGCGAGAGAGAGGGCCTGGCCCAGCCCAGGTGTTTTTGGGGGGGTCACATGGTAGTGGGGCTGAGGGCCAGGAGGGGGAGGCAGGGAAGCCACTTACCTGAGCTGGCCATGCCATTGGTTATGTGGCTGTTGACAGTGGTGACTCTGTACTATAGCTGTCCCCTGTGCTCACTGCCCCCAGTGGTGACTGTGAGGATCAAGTACCTCCTCTCTCTGCCTCCTCCCTTTTCATGTTATGGAAAACAATCAAATTCCAGGCACATCCTCTTTTCCTGGAAGAATCAAACTCTGACCTTGCTTTAAGTTGGATAAAAATAAATTTCATGCCAAATTTGGTGGTCCTAGCTCTTACCATTTCTGAGTTCCTAAATAAACAGGCTCACAGACAGACACACAAACCATCTCACAGACAGACATACAAATCTCTAAAATATATAGAGATAACAAAGTAGATAAGGCAGAGACCCTACTTAGTAATTAACACAGGAGCTTGACTTTGAATAGGTCTGCACTATTTAAGAGATTTGTTTCACCTATAATGCACCCCATTTTGAAAATAATATTCTGTAAATTCTATCATTTTCAGATAATTTCCAGTTGTTTCTTTATCATCTTCACCCTCATTTTTGTTCTTTAAAAGGTCAGAACAGGTAGTCAGATTTTTTTTTTAGAAACAGTGGTGAAATTAAGATTTATCTCTGCATTTACAAAAGCACTTCTCTTTCATTAATTCATTCCTTTAAAAATGAGACAATTATCACTCTGTTTTCTATATAGCTGGGCATGCCTCTTAATGGATAAACCCCCTAGACTAATATGTGAAATTCTGAAAAATAGTGGAAGAATATTTGAGAAATTATTTATTGATTCATAGAAAAATGAAAATAATGTATAAGGAAAAAGTATCATTACTTCATATTCATTTACAATAATTAGGCACAATCTCTAAAACAATAAAAGACAAATTATTAATGAGAAACTGAAGATGTTTGTTAATTATGATCCATTGAAACATTTTATATTATGGCATAAGCTTTTACATTATCTTCAGCTTGCAAGGCTAATGCTAATTACAATACAGATTAATAGCTGTCAAGTGTGTCCTACTTTCAGTATAAATTAATACAAATTAGCCTGATACTTTGGGAAAAATAGACTGTATTGCTTATTGAATGCTTTTAACTCTTACTATATATGCAGCTATAGCATTCACAGCAGCCATTATCCTCTCCCATTTATAAAGAGAATAAAATACATGTCACAAAACATCAGATGCAAAGACAAAGTAAAGTAACCTTGGCTCAAGGCTAATAAAACAGTGAGCTCTAAAATAGGCAGTGGACAGCTCTTGCTAACTTGATTGACATTGGCTTGTATACAATTTATATTGTCAGCAATTTATTTTTGACAAGGATGACTACTATGCACAAGATGGCAGATAGAATGCTAATCACAGCAGTAAGCAAACCAATTTACATGTAATGTACTTAGATACCTTCCTTGTTATTTCTTCTTTGGCTCATCTCCTGTTCATTGCAAAACAAGACCATATTTTAAAAATTTGCAAGTTTCCATTTGTCACGGGTATTCCATATTTCTGCCATTGAAACTAAAACAACTTACTTCAGAATAGCAGATAACAATTTAAAACAGTCTAATACTCTCCTAAGGTATCATTAAATACTACTGCAGTTATCACCATTCTTAGAAATTACTTGTATAATTCACAGAGTTAAATCTAAGATGAAGGAGAGGAGGAAGAGACTGAGAACTCATTTGGAAAGAAATTGAAAGTCGAGACAGTGTGTCAGTATGTGACAGATTTATCATTTTTGTATCTCTCCATGTGTTTGATCAGCCTCAAATGACAGTAATTTCTTTGCTTTATGCTACATCCTACATTTTGTCACTTAAGGCTGGCTTTTGCCTATCCCTAATGGCTGTGCACAATGGGAAGGGAAAAGATAATTTCAAAAATCCAATGTGTCTTTAAAACACTAAAGTGCTTGATTCATTGGTTATTGCATAACGTAACTACATGCCGGAGTTAAGGTTATTTGGATGCTTTAATGGTTCATGTCCTTACCTTAAAGTATTTGAATTAAAGTTAAATGTAACCTTAACTCTGAAATTCATGAGTTTCTAATGTTCGGGGGTAATTACAATATCCCATTCATAAGAACAAAAGAACAGCCATACTGAGTCAGAACCAAGGTCCATCTAGCCCAGTATCCTTACTTCCAACAGTGGCCAATCCTAGGTGCCCCCGAGAGGGAACAAACACAACAGATAATCATCAAGTGATCCCATCCCTGTCACTCATCCCCAGCTTCTGACAAACAGAGGCTAAAGACATCTTTCCTGCCCATCCTCATGCATAGGGATTGATGGTCTATCTTCCATGAATTTATCTAGTTCTTTTTTTGAACCCTGTTAAAGTCCTAGACTTCAAACATCCTCTGGCATGGAGTTCCCCAGGTTGATTGTGCATTGCATGAAGAAGTACTTTCTTTTGCTTGCTTTAAACATGCTATCTATTCATTTCATTTAGTGATGCCTAGTTCTTATGTTATAGGAACAAGTAAATAACTTTTCCTTATTCACTTTCTCCACATCAGTCATGGTTTTCTTGACCTCTATCGTATCTCCCCTTAGTCTCCTCTTTTCTAAGCTGAAAAGTCCCAGTCTTTTTAATCTCTCTTCATATGGCAGCTGTTCCATCCCATAAAAAATTTGTTGCCCTTTTCTGAACTTTTTTGAATGTTAAGTTATATTTTTTTAGATGAGGGGACCATATTAGTATGCAGTATTCAAGATGTGGGCATGCCATGGATTTATTCAGAGGCAATAAGATATTCTCTGTCCTATTCTCTATCCCTTTTTAATTATTTCTAACATCCTGTTTACTTTTTTTGGCTATTGCTGCACATTCAGTGTACAGAGAACTATCCTCAATGACTTCAAGATCTCTCTTTTGAGTCATAATAGCTAATTTAGTTCCCATCATTTTGTACGTATAGTTGGGATTATGTTTTCCAATGTGCATGACTTGGCATTTATCAACATTAAAATTCATTTGCCATTTTGTTGCCCAGTCCTCTAGCTTTATGAGATCTCTTCATAGTCTGCTCTGATCTTAACTATCTTGAGCAGTTTAATATTGTCTGCAAATTTTGCCACCTCACTATTTACCACATTTTTCAGATTATTTATGTATATGTTGAATATATTAAACAGGATTGATCCTAGTACTGACCCCTGTAGGACACTACAAGTTACCTCTCTCCATTCTGAAAACTGACCAGTTTTCCCAACCTTTGTTTCCTATCTTTTAACCAGTTATCAATTCATGAGAGAACCTTCCTTCTTATTACATGACAACTTACTTTACTTAAGAATCTTTGGTGAGGGACCTTGTTAAAGGCTGAAAATCTAAGTACACTATATCCACTGTATCCCCCTTTTCCACATGCTTGTTGATGCCCTCAAAGTATTCTACTAGTTTGGTGAAACATGATTTCCATTTATAGAAACCATGCTGACTTTTCCTGAAAAAATTATGTTCATTTATGTGTCTGACAATGCTATTCTTTACTATAGTTTCAACTAATTTGCCCGATACTGATGTTAGATTTACTGGTCTGTAATTGCCAAGATCACCACTGGGCCCCCTTTTAAAGATTGGCATCACATTAGCCATCTTCAAGTCATTTGGTACTGAAGATGTTTTAAAGGATAATTTACAAACCATAGCCATCATATTTAAGTTCTTTCAGGACTCCTGAGTGAATGCCATCTGGTCCTGGTGACTTGTTACTATTTATCAGTTTGTTCTAAAACCTCCTCTAATGACACCTCAACTGGGGCAGTTCCTCAGATTTGTCACCTAAAAACAATAGCTCAAGTTTGAGAACCTCCCTCACATCATCAGCTGAGAAGACTGATGCAAAGAATTCATTTAGTTTCTCTGAAAGGACCTTTTCATTCTCTAGTACTCCTTTAGCATCTTGATTGTTCAATAGCCCCACTGGTTGTTTAGCAGGCTTCCTTTTTCTGATATAAAAAAGTTTTGATATAGCTTTTTGGAATTTTTGGCTAGCTGATCTTCAAATTCCTTTTTGGGCATCCTAATTATATTTTTACACTTCATTTGACAGAGTTTATGCTCCTTCCACTTTTTAAATGATTGCCTTTTTATCTCTCAGTCCTTCTTTTACTTGGTTGTTAAGCCATGGTGTCACTTTTTTGCTTCTTTTACTGTGTTTTTAAATTGGGGTATACATTTAAGTTGAGCCTCTATTATGGTGTCTTTGAAAAGTTTCCATGCAGTTTTCAGGGATTTACTTTTGGCTCTTAATGTGAGAACACAAGACTAGGCATCTTCTATCTCCCAGGTTTCTGTGTTTGTTTTGTTTTTTGTTCCGCCCTCCCCGCCCCCATCCCCCAATTCCCTAGTCCAGAATATATGTTTTATTCCCTCAGACTATTGTGACAAGGAGCTTGCAGATTTTCTGTAGAACACTTGCCCTCTGACTCTGTCCCATGAGGGATGAATTCCCTATAAAAACTGCCTTTTGAATGCAGTTAGCCAACCAGTTACAGGGTTAGAACACATGATGAAAAATATTTTCAATTTATGCATTTATGTTTTACTGACCAAGGTGGGCTTCAGTGTTTATCTTGTGGGGAAGGAATGTCAGTGGGGAATATGAAATCATCAGCATTTCTGCAACAAATTCAAACAGGTCTCTTGATTTTTCCAAGAAGTTGGTGTTGTGTTTGGAAAACCACAGAAGTGTTTTATTTCCAGTAAATAGGAAATAAGAGGTTCTTCTATTATCATGCCTACCAAAGTTACATGCTGGAAAAATATGAATATGTTGTTAGAATTAGACCTCTGTTCCTGTGAAAATATTTGGCCATTGATATCTCTGTACTGTATACATTTTTATCTACATGCCAAAGGTGCTTGTTTTCTCAAATTCTGGGTCAAGTTTAGAAGGGGGATTGAGAGAGCCCCACCTACCCAGACATTTTCAGCCCTCTCTCCCATGGAAGAGACAGCCATCAGACCAGTGATTAAAATCCATTAATGCAGCGTTTTTCAAACTTTTTGGGCTCCAGAGCCCTTTACATGCGTAAAAATTTATGCAGAGCCCTAGCGGTATGTGTTAATTGTGTCAGTTCGAGGTCAGTCTCAATTATGCTTTTGAAGGCTTTCCAGTTTGTCAACCTCGCAGAGCCCCTGGAGATGTCTCGCGGAGCCCTGGGGCTCCACGGAGCACAGTTTGAGAAACACTGCATTAATGGATCTAAACATGCAAACTATGGAGTAGCTAAGAGTGAGTATTCTCTTTGATAGGATGCTCCAGTGGAGTCTGGGGCACTGGAAGTGTTCACACCTAGAAGAAAGCAAGCGAGAAAGGCAGGGCTGTAGTTGGCACTCACCAGAAGCTTCCACTACTGGTCCTTCCCCTCTAGCCTTCCTTTATACTCCTACAGCATCTGGAGCATGCCCAGGCTAACCTAGGGGACAGGACTTCCACTGTCCATAATTTGGGTTTTACCCTTGCCTAGTGTGTGGCATACTTCATCACAGTCAGCCATTAGGGAAATATTAAAGTGCCATCTCTGTGAGATATTTTGAACATGTCAGTGGTAAGCCAGAAGAGAAGAACATAGTAGTTATTTTAATCTAGACAAGAATGGCCACTTTATTCACCAAAGAAGTAGGCCTATTTTCTCCAGTGATAATTGATCATCCATCCTCAGGTCACTTTGTCTTACTGATGTCCTGCTTGCCCAAGAAATCTTGGTATCTTCATTTCATTTGTAATTCTGCTGCAGTAAAACTGACTAGATGAACTAAACCATCTGCGTTACTGGAGACATCCAATCTTTATGGTGTCAGAAAAAAACATTGTTAGAAATGAGCATGCATAAAAGTTTTTGACATTCTGATCTTGCAGTGGCAGTCACCCATCTGTAAATCAAGTAAATAATATAGGGATTGAGTATTCCTCCTCCCACTATGAAGAATGCCAATCTCTGTATTTGTACATACAGCAATAAATTCAATGGAGAAAGGGGAACATTTATGTATTAGCTACAGCACACAGTTCACTTTCCTGCTGTGAAATATATAGCATCTGCAATGCAGAAGAGACTCCCAATTTTGCAATTCTAAAAGCACAGTGCTGGTAAAGGAAATTCATTCGGTATTTCTCTGAGCAGGATTGAAACCCTGAGATAAGACAAGTACTATATCAAATGTGACTCAAGAACCCCAGCTGGCAGAAGACATTGAGGTATACAGGGATCACTAAAACAATGTCCTGTAAAGTCTGTGACAAAAGCCTGGACCATACTGGTCAACATAATAATGGTGAAATGTATGTAAAATGAATATATGAAGAGTTATATGTATTGGAAATTATGTTCTCTAGGCCTGTCATTAAAAACAAATCAGTCAAAGGTATCCTGTCTTGACACAAAGTCCTCTAAATAGGGGATTGGAGACACTTGTTGTTGAGGGGAACCACTGTGTGTTTCAGGTCATGTAATAGGAATTTATTAGCAATCTAAGTCAAATGTGGTAGACTCCAGAAGGAAAATAAGCAGAAAAAGAGAAACAGTATAGGAGGAGGGGTTGAACTCTATTTTGAGGTGACCACAAATGTCTGTTCGGGTATATTTAGCAGTGCAAAGAGACACTCTGATATCCTTCATCCAAGAAGTAAAAAGACAGTGACTGTGTTTCATGAAAAAGGAATTTCACCCAGAAATATCCATCACTTAAGACTTGTTTCAGTTTATCCCAGATCCTGATATCTCACTGAAACAATTTACTGAAGATAGTAGCAGGGGATTTGAATAGGCAGTACCTTTGAGAATGAGCAGAATAACATCTGCATAGAGATGAACTGTATACTCTTTAAGGGGAGGCATCAGTCATGGAAAGATATGTGTAGTCATGCTTCATAGAATGCTTCACTCTCCAAATATCCACTAGTAAAGCCTTTCTTTATGATAACAGATGGTTTGAAAAGGACTGAGATTTTTGCCTATAACACTATGACGATATCATCAGTGATGGCATTCCAGTCTCCTTTTAGTACAACTGGGACACCAGCTCTGTTGTAAATACTGTCAGTCATTTCTGCAATGAAGGATGCACTCTCAGCAATAGGATTATATACACTGGCCAAAATTAATCTCTCAGTATTGGAAATGCTTTCAATTATGATGTATTTGCTCTCTGGATCCAACTACAGCTTGAATACATTGAAAAGCTTGGCTCTTGTGAATTAATATCATTATTCCCCTGATTCTGGAGATGAGAGAGGAGTAATAATCATGTCCCACTTATAGGATTTTTTTCCCTAATTCTGTCTGTGTCTTCATTCCATAAATGGGTCTCCTGAAGGACAGGTATATGATATCCATTTGATTTTAAGTGCATCAGTGTTTGGATTCTCCTGCAGGATTTGTTTAAAACCCTTGTGCGTTCCAGTAGCAAAACCTAGTGTTCATGAAAAAAACATCAGTGTTTGCTCATTGGCTACTTTGCACCCCGTACAAAAAAAACCCCCACAACTGTACACCACCCCCCTTAATCTCAGTATCTCAGATTTCTAATACAGACATGTTCAAATCCCAGATGGCATATGCTTGTACCCACACACTTCCTACCTCCTCCTCCATACCACAATATATGAATTAGTAATCTGTCAGAAGTATACCTGTTTTTACCAAAATACCTGCATGTGTGAAGGTGTATAAATGAATGAAATCTACAGTTTTATTGATATGAACACATAAGTAATAGTAGTATGCAAATGCTAATATTCACATTATATAAATATTTATACTAATAGACTACTGAAAAAGGAAAACCTGAAATGACAAATGACAGTGTTTGAAAATATACAAATATGAATATATTATTACCACACACATGCACGCATGCACATATATTAGAGAATATGAGCATCTGTCTGTCTATCCATGAGTCCATCTGTCTGTGAGTCCATTTGTTCAAGAACTCCTCCTAAACAGTAAGGCTGTGTCTAGACTGGCAAGTTTTTCCGCAAAAGCAGCCGCTTTTGCACAAAAACTTGCCAGCTGTCTACACTGGCCGCTTGATTTTGCGCAAAAGCACTGATGTTCTAATGTTAGAAATCAGTGCTTCTTGCGCAAATACTTTGACGCTCCCATTCAGGCAAAAGTCCTTTTGCGCAAAAGGGCCAGTGTAGACAGCTCAGATTTGTTTTGCGCAAAAAAGCCCCGATGGCTAAAATGGCGATCGGGGCTTTCTTGTGCAAAACCGTGTCTAGATTGGCACAGACGCTTTTCCACAAAAAGTGCTTTTGCAGAAAAGCATCCGTGCCAATCTAGATGCTCTTTTCCGCAAATGCTTTTAATGGAAAAACTTTTCCGTTAAAAGCATTTGCAGAAAATCATGCCAGTCTAGACGTAGCCTAAGTGATAAGACCTCAAAAAATTGGATACACAACTTCCTCTCACACTGCTCTACAGCCAAAATGCTTCTGAAATAAATGTAGTCAAACTTTACTAATTCTGGGTCTCTGAGAACGAAAATTATGCTTAAAATTGTTGATTGGCTCTAGTTTTCAAGATATGCTATTGGGTCAGTATATACGACCCTTGACTTGGCAATGGCAGAGGATAAGTGAGTTATAAAGGGAAGGGATCTCAATTTAAACCAGAAATGACTAAAATACATCTGTGACTGGATATGAATAAATCTATGACTGGGTTTGGACAGTACTTGCTTTTTAGGCAAAACAATGAAGGATGCAATCTGCAGCTGGTATTGCGTCATACATGATATGAATTGCATCATGTTATTCCTAGAAGTCATGGATGATGCAATCATAACGAAGCTTACATCACTCTGCTGAACAAATTGCCCTATATCAGCTCTAGAAATCATACAGTGTCGTGCTCTCTTATTTGTCAGTGTTTGATTTTGCAAAGGGACACATTTCTGTCTAGCAAAAGTGAGCAGAGATGCCTTGTACTTGTGTGAACAGTGCAGAAAACTTCTGCTATGTTTGTGGTGAAGTCACTTTTGCACCACAAAAGCGCAGTATAACCACTATGGTTAAGAAAGTCTATCACCTTTATTTTGGCTGCAAAATTGGAGATCAGGACAAGAGGTGGGCCACACACATATGCTGCAGCACTTGTGCAAAAAATCTTGGCCAGTGGCTGAACAGGAAAAGGAAATCTATGCCTTTTGCAGTACTAATGATTTGGAGAGAGCCAACAGATCATACCAGCAATTGTTACTTCTCCATGGTGTCTCCAGTTGGGAAAGGTGTGTCAAAGAAGAAAAAGTGGACTGTGCATTATCCAAACATTCCATCAGCTATACGCCCAGTACCCCACGGAGAAGGACTGCCGGTTCCTGATGCACCAGAATCATTCTCACTTGAGTCGGACGAGGAAGAGGATGAAACTTCTGGTCCTGAACCATCAATGTCACAGGACCCACATTTTCTCCCATCCTCCTCCTCTGAACCACACCTCATAACACAAGGTGAACTGAATGACCTTGTCAGGGATTTGGAACTACCCAAGAGTAAGGCAGAGCTGTTGGGCTCCAGACTACAGCAGTGGAATCTCCTGGCAGGTGATGTTAGGGTTTCCATGTTCCGTGACCGCCAAAAGGATCTTGTCCCATTCTTCTTCATGGAAGGTGATCTTGTAGCCTACAACAACATTGATGGTGTGATGGCAGCCCTCAACATTGTTCACGATCTAGATGAATGGAGACTGTTCATTGATTCATCGAAGACGAGTCTTAAAGCTGTTTTGCTGCATAATGGCAATGTTTTGCCATCAATTCCAGTTGGTCATGCAGTCTATATGAAGGAAACCTATGACAACATGAAACAACTTTTGAGGTGCATAAACTAGGACCAACATCAGTGGCAGCTTTGTGGCGATTTGAAGGTTGTTGCTCTCTTGCTTGGTCTGCAGACTGAATACACAAAGTACTGCTGTTTTCTCTGCGAATGGGATAGTCGTGCAAGAGATTCCCACTACATCAAGATAGATTGGCCACTCTGACAGTCATTGGAGCCTGGGAGGAAAAGTGTTCAGCATCCACTACTTGTTGAATCAAGGAAGATTTTGTTACCACCCTTACACATCAAGCTGGGTCTGATGAAGAACTTTGTCAAGGCCATGGACAAAACACAAGCAGCTTTCAAGTACCTCCGTGGAAAATTTCCAAGGTTAAGTGAAGCCAAGATAAAGGAAGGTGTCTTTGTTGGTCCTCAGATTCGTGAACTTCTTCGAGATGATGCATTTGACCATGCACTGCGTGGCAAGGAAAAGACAGCATGGAAAGCCTTCCAGTTAGTGGCAATAAATTTTCTCTGAAACAACAAGGCAGACAACTACAGGTTGTTGGTGGAAAACCTCCTCAAGGCATACAAAAGCCTTGGCTGCAACATGTCACTAAAGGTACATTTTTTGCACTCTCATCTAGATTTTTTTCCACCGAACTGCAGAGCAGTGAGCGACGAGCACGGCGAGCGATTTCACCAGGACATTGCAACAATGGAGAAACGCTATCAGGGCAAATGGAGCCCATCAGTGCTTGCAGACTATTGATGGACAGTGACAAGAGATGCTCCATTTAATGAATACAAGAGACAAGCCAAGAAGCGCCGAGTAGACACTGAATAGGACTAAACTATGTACATAATAGTTTTTTGCCTTTTGTTTCATAATAAATTTTATTTATATAACCCTTTTGCTGATTTTTAAAGTGTTACATAAACAGGACAGGTGAAATATTATCATGTAAAGCAATCATAAACACATGAAAAGACCTAGGTTTACAATTTATGATTAAAACTCTACTATCTACACAATGTACATAGACGTAAAATGTAAAAACTTAAATATCGTGGAAACAGTAGCCAATCAGTTGTTTTAATTGTCATATTTGAATTCAGCACATCAAAATACATAATAAATAGCACATTTTATCTCTGAAGCAGATGACTTCTAAAAAATTGTAGACCAGTGTTATCATAACTTAAAGCAAGGGCCATGTTTGTGCCAGAAACATGGGATGTGCCTGGAATGCAATTGTTTTCCATAACACAGAAAAAAAGGGGACTAATTGGAGGGACAGCTATACTGCAGAGTAACCACAGAGGGATGGCTGCACCAAGAAGGGAGTGGGCATTTCCAGCAGATCTAGAGAAGTTATTATTCCCCTTTATTTGGCACTAGTGAGGCCACATCTGGAGTATTGCATCCAGTTCTGGGTCCCCCACTACAGTAAGGATGTGGACGCATTGAAGAGTGTCCAGTGGAGGGCAACCAAAATGATTAGGGGGCTGGAGCACATGACCTATGAGGAGAGGCTGAGGGATTTGGGCTTATTTAGTCTGCAGAAGAGAAGAGTGAGGGGGCATTTGATAGCAGCCTTCAACTTCCCAAAGGAAGGTTCCAAAGAGGATGGAGAAAGGCAGTTCTCAGTAGTGACAGATGGAAGAACAAGGAGCAATGGTCTCAAGTTACAGTAGGGGAGCTCTTGGTTGGATATTAGGAAAAACTATTTCACAAAGAGGGTGGTGAGGCACTGGAATGGGTTACCTAGGGAGGTGATAGAATCTCCATCCCGAGAGGTTTTTAAGTCCCAGCTTGACAAAGTCCTGGCTGGGATGATTCAATGGTCCTGCCTGTCCCAAACCCCTCCCCTGAGCCCTCAACTGCACTGGAGAGCGGGGAGGGGACTGTTAGCCAGCAGTCCCGCCAGCCAACAAAGCTGCCAACCTGGAGGTCATTGCTGAGGGATGGGAAGGATTCCCTCCCCCTAAGTAGCACGAACTGCCCTCCCCAAAGGAACATTTTCAGGGGCTAAGGCCAGGACTGCAGCCCCAGCCCCTTCAGGAGGAACATAGAATCTTAAAATCATAGACTCCTAGGGCTGGAAGAGACTTCAGGAGGTCATCAAGTCCAGCCCCCTGCCCAAAGCAGGACCAACCATAACTGAATCATCCCAGCCAGGCCTTAGTCAAGCTGGTACTTAAAAACCTCTAGGGATGGCAGGGGAAGAATGTGCCTGCCTCCAGCTTCCTGTACAGGCTTGCGTGTGCCCTGCCCAACCAACTGACAAAAATGTCTCTGAACTGTCCACGGTGGTTGACCAAGGCCTGCGGCACCATTGAGAAGTAGTCCTTTTGATTTATATATTAGGCCACTTGTATGTGGGTCCCATCAGTTGCTCCACTGCAGTTTGGGAACCCCAGGACAGGAAATCCAGCCATGATTGCATCCAGGTCTCCTAGGCAGATGACCCTCCGCAGCAGGATCGAGTTGTCGGTGCTCACCACCTGCAGAAGGAGACAAAAAACCCCCCACAAAACAGAGAATGAGAGAGGGAGTGCCTGAGCCCTTGAGAGCCACCCATCTCCCTTCCATCCTCTCCCCCACTCAAACACCCCAGGAGCCACCTCCTATGAGACTGCCCTGCAGCAGCAGGGGTGTGTGAGGGTGGGACGGCACAACCCTCAGGGACGGGGCTTCTCCCCCACCCCCACTCCACCCCCCACAGCCCCCCTTTCTCGAGGGTCCCCCTTTTCCAGGACACCTCGCCCCCCTCCGTGCAAGGACTGCAGCCTGAGAGTGCCTTACCTCCATCATGAGGAGGACCCAATGGTAGACTTTACCGGGTCAAACTGGTTGCCCACCAACTGGTAGCTGTTGGGAGTGGCGAGCTTCCAGAGGGCGATTGTGACCCGCTTTTCCAGGGAATGGTGGGCCACAGGTGGGTGTCGCATCTCCGGAGGACAGAGCCTCCAGAAACACCTCTCCACAGTGGGTTGCAGTTGCCAGAGTGGAGCACCCAGGGAGAGGGTCCCCCAAATGAGTTCGTGGTCCAGTTCAGTCAGGTCCAGGAAGGCAGCTGGCACAAAGTACTGCAAAAACTGCAACATGGCCATGTGGGGCCATTGCATGCCCAGGGGTAGCTCTGGTTCCATGGAACAAAGGAAAAAGCTGTGGCATCCACAAAAGCAGGGCAACCACTGCAGGCATTGCGCGAGCTTTGCTGTCCCTCAAAGAGATAGCAAGCACACAGCAGAGGCAGAGTAACGTCTGTCCAGGGGTTCCTTCAAGCGCGTATCTCTTTAAGGCTCTGGCACCAGCACTCAGAAGCGTCCAATCAGTCTGGACGCTCTCTTTCGAAAAAGCGCATTGCTTTTTCGATGCGCTTTTGAGTGTGGACGCTGTCTTTTGGAAGAAGCTTTTTCAGAAGATCTCTTCTGAAAAAAGCTTCTTCCAAAATAAGCCTGAAGTCTAGACGTAGCTTTACATCCAGTGCAACTCCTCCTCATTTTCTCCCCCGCCTGTCCTTCCTGAACAGTTTATGCCCTTCCATGACAGTGCCCCAGTCATGTGAGTCATCCCACCAAGTCTCTATTATTCCAATCAAATCATAGTTCTTTGACTGTGCCAGGGCTTCTAATGCTTCCTGTTTGTTTCCCAGGCTTCTTGCATTCGTGTACAAACACCTTAGAAACCTACTTGATTGCCCTCGCTTCTCCATTTGAATCAAGGGTCCTCCTTTGTTGCTCTTTCCTCCTTGTGTTTCTTCCCGGTATCCCACTCCCCCACTTACCTCTCAGACCCTAGCTCTGAGACCCCTGTCCTGATGACCACACCTCCTGCACCCTCAGACCTTACCCTGAACCCCCATACCTTCAAGCCCCCTGCCCTGAAGGACCTGAGCAATGCCAAGTAAGTCTTCTAGTTATAAATATATAAACTTTAAGTTTCTAAAAATACATATACTAGTTCTCATATAAAGTGCTATAGGTAGTCACAAATAACACATAAGTAAATAGTTATGAATGAATTAGCATCATGAATAAATTATAATAATAAAATAATAATAGGGCAGGAAAATAAGGAAATGAGACAATATACATTTATGAATATACTAATAATTGAAATATCGGTTATGAAGGTGTATTAAATATCTTATAGAATACTAATTATGCATTATAATGATATTGAATATATCATATATATAAATGTATTCACGAGTTGCCTGGTTATCCCACATTAAATTACTTTTCTTCAGGGCTTATACTCTCCATTTTATTTTTGTTTATGAGAATAACATGCTGTTACTCTTAATAAGGTCTGGTCTCAATTCTTGATGTGCTTGAAGTGTGTCATGGACTGTCAGCTTCATTGGGAAGATTGCAGGATATCTGAAACTGTATTTATTATCTGATCCCTTAAGAACTCACTGGATGTCATTAAATGCTGCTCTTTTCTTCCTTACAAAGAAGTCTGGATACAATGAAACTTTAAAATCCTTATCCTTATGGTTTTCCTTAATTGTTCCTTTTTGCTTAGCAGCAGACATAAGCTTATTTTTGTCATTAAAACATAGAAATTTAATGATGGGTCTTAAGTTATATATTGTTCTCTCTCCTTCTGGCTTCAGTCATTTACTGATTCCTTTCAATCTCAAGGGAAGGCAAACTGGAAACCAAAGTATCTGAGTGAATGTGTTGTGAGGAAAGATAATCATGGGGTTTTTTTCCTTCCCGACTTTCAGGGATCTCCTCCCCATTATCAAGATCTCTTTTTTTCTCCTCAAGATTAGTTAGTCTTTGCCCGACTGAAGTATTTTAACCTTCAACTCTAAGGTAGGTTTTCATTGTTTGTTGTCTAATTAGGTTAAACGAGCATTGATTTCTTCCAGATCTTTATAGATCTCGCATATATCTTGATATAAAAGAACAAAATTTATAAGTTAAGAAATCCTTGTGTGACAGAGGGCCAGAGAGGGATAAGCAACTTGTAGGCTAACTGACGTGGATTCAACCATTAGACATACGTTAGTAGATAATAAGGAGTCCAGTGGCACTTTAAAAACTAATAAATTTATTAGGGTATTAGAATATATGCTTTTGTGAGCTACAATTCACTTCCAGTTAAGAAAGAAAGAAAGAAAGAAAGAAAGAATACAGAGATGTGAGTGTGACAACAGTAGATAATGTGTTTACATATATATTGTTAGAGGCAGTTCTTATCTATCACTGTATTCTATTAATTCAGAGACTGAAAGAAGATATTAACATATAAATGAACTGTAAATATGGTCTCAGAGGGGTAGAAATAACATGGAGTTATTTATTTACCTTAGGATTTGTCTACACTACAGAGAAGATTGAAGCTGCCTTGTCAATCTTCCAGAGTTCAAATGAGCAGGTCTAGTGGAGACACGCTAATCCAAACTGAGAGGGTGCTCCCATCAGTGCACATAGTCTTGCTTCTCACGAGGAATAAGGGAAGTTGATGAGAGCATGTGCTCCGGTCAACTTCGCACTTTGTGGACAGCACCAAAACACAATTGAAGATACTTCAGCTCCAGCTATGTAATTATTGTTGTGTATCTTAAGTTCACTTTCCCCTTTAGTGTAGATCAGGCCTTAGAAACTAACAAAGGTATAGCATCTGAGTTTTCATGGGTAAAACCCACTTCATCAGATGAGTTGGAATGGAAATACAGTTACCTGACAATTGTAGGACCCTTGTTAATGAAGCTAATTAAGTAGGCTGAATATCCCCCATTCATAGCTATTGATGTGAAATGCAAATTTCAAAGACAGGAAACTGCCTCTGCAGTGTGTTAACCAATTAATATCTTTATTCCCACATGGGGAAGTGAGGAAACAGATTGACAGAAACAGACAAGTACCCAGAAATCACCTATTTCACCTATCTGTCTTAATTTCTCTTTAAAGTATATAGAAAATCACCTGCAAAGGGTTGGAGCTAGGTAATTGCCTTTTGATAATTCATGGAGCTAATCACTGGTGATGTTTGGGAAATAGGAGGTTACTTCAAAGACACAACTATTCACCTGAAGACTGTGTGCTGTCAGGAGGATGCCTGAAACTGTGCAAAGGGCTCTTGGGGCCTGTTCCTTTTAATCTCAAATCTGCTTATACTTCATCAGGAGAAGCCTGTATGACAAGAATGAGATCTCCTATCCCATCTCATCCACCTTAATATTGCATATTTACACATTGGATTATATCCTGATGAACTGATTCTGAAATGGACTTTTGCAATTTTAAAGCTTGCCATCTCTACTATGAAACTGACCTAAGGATTCTAATCATGTCTGTATGAATAATGATCTTTTAACCAATACTTTCTCTCTTTTCTTTTTAATGAAGTTTAGCTTAGTTAATAAGAATTGGATGTAAGCTTGAATTTGGGTCAGATCTGAAATATTCATTGACCTTGAAGGTAAGGTGTCAATCCTTTGGGATTGCTCAAACTTCTTATATCATGAACAAGATTTCAGTAATCCTCATAATATTTGACTTGGCTGTCTGAGAGGAAGCCCAAGGCTGGGTTGCTTTAAGAGAGCTGTGTATTTGGTTTCTTGGTAATCAGTAAGGCATTGTGTTTTTATTGCTGGCTTAGTAAATCCAAGTATTGGAATAGCTATCAGTGTGGAGGATTGTCTACCCCACTCTCTGCAGTTTGCCATAAGGGTATGTCTACACTACAGTTTTGTCGGAAAAATGGCCGTTTTTCTGACAAAACTTGAGGAATGTCCACACTGCAATTGTGTTCTGCTGCAAGAAAATTGAAAGAACAGAGAAGGTTTTCAGTATTGGTAATCCTCATTCTATGAGGAAGAATGCCTTTTTGTGAAAGAGCTCTTTCACAATAAGGCATGTGTGGACGGGGAAGAGGGAGTTTTTTCAAAAGAAGAGGGAAGAGAAAAAAGCACAGGTGCCCTGGTGGCCATTCTGTCCATAGCAATCACTGCTTACATGTGAGATAGTGTCCAGGCAGTTGGACGCTATCTTTTAAAAAAGCGCATTGCTTTTTCGATGTGCTTTTACAGTGTGGACGCTCTCTTTTGCAAGAAGTTTTTTCAGAAGATCTCTTCCAAAAAAAGCTTCTTGTGGAAGAAGCCTGTAGTCTAGACGTAACCTAATAGACCAATTCCAGTGCAGCCTCCTGGGATACTGACACCTTTCGAGCTCCAAAGTCTTGTTGAGAGACTGCTGGGTTTCCTTGGCATTGCCTTTCTCTGGAGACTAAGGGTACGTTTACACTGAAAAGCTATTTTGGGATACCAGAGGTATCCTGAAATAGCTACCCTTGTCTTTTGAATGTGTCAGCTATTACAAAATATAGTGGATGTGCTATTTTGGCATCCCTGTAAACCTCGTTCCACAAGGGATAAGGGATGTCTCAAAATAGTGTGTAATTTCAAAATTTGGCACTGTGTAGACACGCCAAATTTCAAAATAGCCTATTTTGAAATAGAATCAAAATAAGATACGCAATTTGTGTAGTGCAAATTGTGTATCGTATGTCGAGCTCAGGATGCAGTATAGACACACCCCTAGGCTGGGGTTATTTGGCATTTCTATTTTTCTCAACAAGATTCATAATAACACAGCAAAATGGTCCCCCTTGTCTCATAAGGATATTTCTGACAGGAAGATTAGGAGATATTTAGAAGTTGATTAGAATTAATGGAGGTGTGGGGGAAGAGATCAAGGGTGCATCTACACAGCAGGGCTTAACTCAAAATAAGCTATACAAATTGAGTTACGTCAATTGCGTAGCTTATTTCAAAATAGTTTATTTCAAAATTGGGAGCATCCACACAGAACTTATTTCAAAATAGAGCACTCTTCCTCTGACTTCCCTTATTCCCCGTATAATTAGGTTACAGGAGTCAGAGTAAGATGTCCTCCAGCTTGACAGTATTTTGACACTATTTTGAGTTATTTCAGAATAGTGCAAATTATTTTGAAATTGTGTTGCAGTGTAGATGTACCCTAAGAGTCAGCCAGACATCTTCTCTAGGATTATGTAACACCTTCCCACCACCACCAATTATCCTGATTTCTGCTAATGTACTGGGTATTCAAAATCAGTCACCACATAGTTTGGATGGACAATGCTAAGCTCTGAGTTGTCCACAAACCATTCAACTGAAGTATTCATATTCATTATTTACTAATTGTAGTGTATCATTATATGATATTGTTTCTCCTCCTAGATTGGATCAGGGAATAATAACATCTCTTGTTTGCATGGGAATGCATCTATGGATGCAAAGAACTTCCTTTTTTTTACAAATATTACTGCGAACACATAGCTGTTCGTGAGAACATCTGTGAAGACAAAATAAACAGGACTAGGATATTGTCAGAAAAAAGTCTCCTTTGGAACTTAAACAAGTATTCACAAATAAAATTTTATTTTTGTGTAGGAAGAGACTTCATGAGTTCTCCTTTACATCTAAAAATGAGTTTGGGAAGAAGACTTCATGAACAACATTTGTGCACACCTAGGCTACGTCTAAACTACGATCCTCTTGTGGAAGAGCAAATGCAAATGGAGCACTCATTTGCATATGTCCTGCTCTTATTTGCATTTCCTCTTCCTTTCCCTTTTGCGCAAAAAAGCGCTGTGTAGATGGCGCCTTTTTGCGCAAGAGCCGTTCTTCCACAGCAGGAGCCCACGGAGCCATGGAAGACCCTAATGATCCAGCAGACTCTCCCATGGCTGCCAGCACTCATGCAGCACCCTCGGCTGCCACTGGTCAGGATGCAGGAGAGTTTTGGCCTGGACTGGTGCTAATGTACTGGGTATTCAAGGTCTTAGAATCATAGAATAGAATCATAGAATACTAGGACTGGAAGGGACCTCAAGAGGTCATCGAGTCCAGTCCCCTGCCCTCATGGCAGGACCAAGTACTGACTAGACCATCCCTGATAGACGTTTATCTAACCTACTCTTAAATATCTCCAGAGATGGAGATTCCACAACCTCCCTGGGCAATTTATTCCAGTGCTTGACTACCCTGACAGTTAGGAACTTTTTCCTAATGTCCAACCTAAACCTCCCTTGCTGCAGTTTCAGCTCATTGCTTCTTGTTCTATCCTCAGAGGCCAAGATGAACAAGTTTTCTCCCTCCTCCTCATGACACCCTTTTAGATACCTGAAAACTGCTATCATGTCCCCCCTCAATCTTCTCTTTTGTAAACTAAACAAACCCAATTCTTTCAGCCTTCCTTCATAGGTCATGTTCTCTAGACCTTTAATCATTCTTGTTGCTCTTCTCTGGGCCCTCACCAATTTCTCCCCATCTTTCTTGAAATGCGGTGCCCAGAACTGGACACAATACTCCAACTGAGGCCTAACCAGCGCAGAGTAGAGCGGAATAATGACTTCTCGTGTCTTGCTCACAATACACCTGTTAATGCATCCCAGAATCATGTTTGCTTTTTTTGCAACAGCGTCACGCTGTTGACTCATATTTAGCTTGTGGTCCACTATAACCCCTAGATCCCTTTCTGCCGCACTCCTTCCTAGACAGTTGCTTCCCATTCTGTATGTGTGAAACTGATTGTTCCTTCCTAAGTGGAGCACTTTGCATTTGTCTTTATTAAACTTCATCCTGTTTACCTCAGACCATTTCTCCAATTTGTCCAGATCATTTTGAATTATGACCCTATCCTCCAGAGCAGTCGCAACCCCTCCCAGCTTGGTATCATCTGCAAAGTTAATAAGCGTACTTTCTTATGTCCTGGTCTTGTGGGAGGACACCAACCTCCAGGATCTCCGCATCAGAAAGAGGAATGAGGACGTGTTCAGCTGGATGGTGGCTAGCCTGGCTGACAAAGACTATGCCTAGACCATCGGCCAGGTCCTGATGAAGATTAAAAAGCTCCAGCAGGCCTATCACAAGGCCAGGGAGTAGAGTGGATGCTCCAGGGTGGCACCATACATGTATCACTACTACAAACTACTTGATGCCATCCTGGAAGGGGGACCAGTCACCTCCCTCCCCATTGCATCAAATCCAGCTAGGACAAGTCCAACACCAGCCTCCATGAGGGTGGAGTTGCAGACGAGGAGGAGGAGAAGGCCAGTCTGTCTTGTTTTTTCAACAAATAAAGCATTTTTATTTGTTCTGCAGGGGAGGTAGGAAGAGAGGGCAGGGGAAGGGAGGAGTGAGGGGAGCAAAGGCAAACAGAGGGAATGCAGGGGGCCTTATGGAGAGGCACAGGGGAGAGTCCCATAGCTGGCCTTGCATGAAACTCCCTCTAAAGGCCTCCCTGATAAGCAAAGCTCCTTGATATGCTCATCGAATGGCACAGTGACCAGCTGCTGGTATGTCCTGGCCAGTTGTTCAGCTTCTGCTCTCCAGCCTAGCAGGAAAGTCTACCCCTTGCTCTCACAGAGGTTGTGGAGCATACAACATCATGAAGGGATGTTGCTCTTGCTGAGGTCCAGGTGGATGAGGAGACTCCAGAAACCGCCCCTTTAAATGTTGAATGTACATTCCATCACCATGTGGCACCTGCTCAGCCTGGTATTGGAGTGTGCTTCTTAGTGGGGTCCAGGCTTCCTGTGTAGGGCTTCATCAGCTAGGGGAGCAAGGGGTGGGCTGCATCACTCAGGATGCACATGGGCATGTCTCCTTCCCCAACTCTGATGGTGTGGTCAGGGAAAAAAGTGTCAGTGTGCACCTTTTGGAACAGGCAGGAGTTCTGGAAGATCCAGGCATCATACGCCTTCCTCGACCAGCCAACATTGATGTTGGTGAAGCATCCTTTGTGATCCACAAGAGCCTTCAGCGCCCTGGAGAAATACCGCTTTTTGCTGACGTAGTCCAAGGCTCAATGATCGAGGGCCAGGATGGGGATGTGCGTGCCTTCTATGCCCATTCTCCTCCTCGCCCTGCAGCTGGGGAAACCCATGGTGGCAAAGGCATCAATGATGCTGTCCATGTTCCCCAGAGTGACAATCCTTCATAGCAGGATGGTGTTGATGGCCTTCACTGCTTGCATGAGCATGGCCCCGACTGTGGATTTCCCGATGCCAAAATGGTTCCTGATGGAGCAGTAGCTGTCTGGAGTGGTGAGCTTCCATAAGGTGATGGTGATGCACTTCTGCAGGGGGATGGTGGGTCGCATGTGGGTGTCTTATCACCTGAGGGCAGGGGTGAGCCATTCACAGAGCTCCAGGAAGGTGGCCTTCCACATGCAAAAGTTCTGCAGCCACTGCTGGTCGTTCCATTGCTGCAGGACGATGCAGTCTCACCAATCTGAATTGGTCTCCAACCACCAGAAATATTGTTCCACAGTGTCCAGGGGATTCAGCAGCATGCATAGCAGCAGGAGAGCCAGGACCAGATGATGAGGACCTGCGGTCGGGGCTGGTCCTTGTCCTGCTGGAGCAGTGTGGGAGAGGTTTGGATGAACTGCAGCATGAGATGCAGCATGAGGCCCGTGACCCTAGCACTGCTCTTTAGTAGCTCCAGCTCCATGTTGTGCATGCTGTGGTGTCTAGCAAGGGCAACCAGAGCACACTGCATCCATTTTGTGTCCTGTGAGGAGGGAGGCAGTGTGTGAGATGCGGCCATAGAGAGGAGCCCCTGAAAGCAGGCATCACAGCTTGCCTGACCAAGCAACAACAAAAAGTGTCTGCCCTCTTGGGGCCCTCCCTGGAGTGCTTCCAGGGGCTCTAAATCTGAGGCACGCTCTGCTATTTTGAAAGAATGCTAATTTTGATCCCTCTCCCCCATAGTGGGGACACGCTATTTTGATTTTGTTGTTTTTAGGTGTTATTATTTTGATTTTATTAATTTTGAAATAATTTCCTAGTTTAGACATGACTTAGCATGAAATATGATAGAAATTACTGATACTTCCAATTATTGTTTTGTCATTCAGAGCTGCTTTATGACAGACTATGGGTGACCAGAAAAAGCACATGAGCTGCAGTTCCATGGTTTATGATTTTAATACAGCCCCTCGCTAATTATGTATACATTGTAATTAATAGTCAAAGTATGCAGCAGTCATGTAAGAATAATTCTGCTGAAGTGTTCTGGTGACAAAGTAACAAAAACTGAGTCATCTGTGTGGTGATTAAAATCCTGAGACATAATTGTAGCGCAGGGTGGAAAATCTAACTGATTTTTATTTTATACATTGCATAAATTCCAAGTCTGAGTCTACTTCATTCAAGTTTCCAGTTCTCTCCCTTTTCGTATCAAGTGAGATTTCCTATGCAATTGCTACTATCTTTGTGTTAATACTCCCTCCATTTCCTACACTGTTTTGCCCTTTTGCCTGTTCTTCCAGCTGTCATGCAGTATTGCTCATATCATGCCTCCTGCTTTTCTTTGTTTATTCATGGTATGAGTTATGCCTCATGCTCCAGTGATCACAGGATCTTTTTTCCACAATAGGAGCACTTAAGAGTAGGAGTACATGGAACAGGCAGCCAGCTATTGAAACAATGCCCAGTCTCACTGGCCAGAATATTAGGTGCCTTGAGTTAAATGCCTACATCCATATTTAATCACCTACATTCAGTCTGATTTTCAGAGGTGCAGATCACTTCAGCTCCAAATAGCTTCAGTGGGATTTTTAGGCACTGTGCCTATCCTCTGAAAATTAGGCCACTTGCATTTAGGTGTTTAAATAGGAATTTTGGTGTATTATTTTAGGCACCAAATTTGAAAACTGTGACTTGTACTCTTAGATTTGAGCTCATACATATGAAAGGCAAAATTATTTTAAAGTAGTTTGTCATATGTCTATTACTACACTGCATATAGTATAGCTCCTGATTACCAATTTATGGTATTTATTCTGAGTGTTTTATATAGTTATTTTATAATTGAAAATATTCTCCTTCTGTGCTTTCAGTCACTCCTATTGACTCAATGATTTGACGACCCTATTCATATTTCTAAGAGTTATGCCAAGAGCATATGTTCATCTAACGGCAGTTTTACCTGTAATATTTTTTAAAAAACTGACAGTGTAAGTGTGCCAACTATAGTAAATCCCTCAGTCTGAAGCATGTGTTCCTAATAAACATCTTACTCACGTTACAAGAAAGTGAATTACAGGAAATTCAAGATCTTATCTGAAAAATGAAATATATTGTAGTGCATGATAATGCACATAACAGTGCCTGTATCAAATCTGAGTTATGAAAAATTGGGAGAATGCATTGCAATATGTCTGAGTACAG
Organism: Pelochelys cantorii; assembly: GCA_032595735.1. Lineage (NCBI taxonomy): Eukaryota > Metazoa > Chordata > Testudines > Trionychidae > Pelochelys > Pelochelys cantorii. Next base: position 94,681,412 of record CM064326.1, read on the forward strand.
AGCACTTATTCTGGGATGGGTGAAGGGAGTTGTTGAGATCAATTAGATCATGTAGCGCTTGCAGACAGTGAGAATAGCAGTAATAAAACCTAGAGCAAAGAACATATTGCACAGTGTGCTGACAAGGTCAAATTGATAGTAATGATGTGTGATGGCAGCACTGCAATAAGGTTGTCTAATATTGTATGCATCTGATATTGGTTTTCATTACCTATGCCCTGGAGTAAAGTCAAAAGTTCAATGAAATGATAGTGCTTACCAACGGGGGAAGGCAAATTCAACACACAGTTCAGTACTGCAATCTGCATGAAAGGAGACAAAACTGAACTCAATGCTTGTTCTACGTGGCTTCATGATGTGGGGAAAAAGCTCATTTTCTACTATTTTTACTCATTTTTAAAACTGATATTTAAAAGACATATTTAAAAGAGTATGTTTTAAAACATATTTAAAAGAATATGTTTGGGATGTTTACTAATAGAGCTTATTAGAAGATACAGCATCCCTGTCCATAATATTGGGTAATTAAAAATGTAAGTAGATAGTGCCTGTGATGCAAGCGAAACACAATAATTATTGCTCATTGCACAAGTTTTTTTAAGTAATAATGAGTGAATTCCTAAAAGTTTAGAAGCTTCAGAGGGGTAGCCGAGTTAGTCTGTCAGGAAAAACTTAAAAAAATAACAAATAGACTAGTAGCACCTTAAAGACTAACAAAACATGTAGATGGTATCATGAGCTTTCGTGGGCGCAACCCACTTCTAGTTCAGTTTGGATGTGGCCCAAAATGTTTTGGCACATAGCTAATCTTTTGTGATCTTCTCCTCTTTCCTCTCTCTCTCGCTCTCCCTCTTTTTTTTTACAACCCTCGCTTACAGCAGAATAATCTCTTGCATCCCTAAAAATTCAGCACCCTCAGGCCCAAACGACTCTTTACATTACAAGGAATTAAATACATGGACTATTTGTAGACTGTGCTCAGTAATGCATGCCAACATAGTGAAAGGGTTCTTTTAATGGCCAGGATTGCAATATAACCATATTCTTTGTATAATGTAACAACACAGTGGGGTGCAGTAGAATCAGTGAAATATAGAACTAGAAGGGATTTCAATAGGTAATCTAGGCCTGTCCTCTGCACAGAGGTAGAAATAGGTAGTATCTAGACAATCCTTTACATGTGTTTGTCTAAACTGTTCTTGAAAATTACCATTGATGGAGATTCACAACTTCCCTAGGCAATTTGCTCCAGCACTTAGCTAGATTTACAGTTAGGAAGCTTTTTTGTAATGTTTAACCTAATTTCCCCTTGCTGCAATTTAAGTCCATTATTTCTTGTCCTGTCCTCAGTGGTTAATGATGCTCTCCAATTTGCTTTTCCAATCAGTTGTGAACCTACCTTAGTGAAGGTTCATTTAGACTATATTTATCTAGTTTGTCTATAATAGAATAATGTGAGGCATTATCAAAAGCCTTAGTAAGGTTCAGTTCTATCACATCATCTGCTTTCACATAGCCAAAAGGCTTGTTCCCCTGTCAAAGAATGTTAACTATTTTGACATGATTCGTTCTTGGCAAAGCCACACTATTTTTATCACCTTATTTTCTTCTAGGTGCTTACAAATTGATTTTTGATTATTTGTTCCATTATCTTTTTGTGTACCTAAGTTAAGATGACTGGTCTGTAATATCTTGGCTTATTCCCCTATTAATAGGTAGGTGCTATATTTGTCCTTTTTCAGTCCTCTGGGATCTCTCCGTCCTCCAAGAGTTCTCAAACATAATTGCTAATGGCTCAGAGATGTCTTGCTCTTATCTGGGGACTCTGAGATTCTGCAGAAATTAGATTTAATTTATAATAAATATATGCAGGTGACATTTCTATAGCCTGCTCTTGGACACACTTGAGCACTGACACAAGGGGGGAATTTTCAAAGCTGATCATACACAGTGCTCCTTTTCAGAAAACTCTCTCCAGCCCATCTCAAGGAAAACAAATACGAAGGCAGAACAATGAGCACTCATGCAATAAAAACTTTGGAATCTGACGGTTTATGAATGGTGTCATTCTCTGCTATTGTCTATCAGAGCTGCATTCAACTTCGAAAATTCCCCACTTGTGTATGATTTTTGTAAGTGTCATGATCATGGGGGTTAGCCAGCTGCCTGGGAACTAAGGTGTTAACCTTACCTAAGTCAGGTAGATTCAGCCAATAGGAATGTAGGTAGGAATTTCAAACTAGGACAAAGGAATGTCTGGTTTCTCCCTCCTTTGTCCTGGGCAGTTTTTCTCTCCAGCTACTGAGGGAGTCAGACAGAATGCCTCCCTCCAAGAATAGACTCTACACTCTTCTGTAAGTTGGGTAAAGTTTAGATAAATCCGTTAGGTTTTATTGTTTTATGGTTTGGGAAATGGGATCTGATATCTGTGCACTTTTAAAAAATGTTTTTGCTTTCCTTTGTAACGAAGTTCTAGGACCATGGTGGAGTTTCCCCGTGAGTATTATTTGTGACTTTTCCATCTAGTCATTATGTTTGCAACAGGAATATTATGGTGATAATAAAAGTTCTTTCTCTTTTTTCTTTTTATTAACCTGGTATTGGTTAATTTTTGTGTCCTGGTTTGTACTTTAGGGGTGAGATTTCACAAGTAGTCTCTCCCTGGTTTCTTTATCATTACTTGGGTGGTGGCAGCAGAGATTTAGCCCCAAAATCTAGGTTTTTAAGATTTTGGGGGGAAGTTTTTTTACCAAAGCCTGTAAAGATAAGGTTTGGGGGTACTTTTGCGGGCCCCCACTTCTGCATTTATCATGCCAGAGTGGGGAAGGAGCCTTGACAGTAAGACACTTCAATTTTCCTCTTCTATTGCCCCAGTGGTAATCCTAAAGGCTATGTCCACACTGCAATGTTTTTGCTGCAGAGAGTATGCTAATGATGGACTCATTAGCATGAGTCGCGATGTCATTAGCATATTTTCTGCCAATGCTTTTTTGCACAAGGGGTTTTTGCACAAAAAGAAGCAGTGTAGCCACTTCCATTTTGTGCAAAAAAAACCCTTTTGCGGAAGATCCTTATGCCTCTCCAAAAGGGGTTCTTTGCACAAAATGGAAGTGGCTACACTGCTTCTTTTTGCGCAAAAACACCTTGCGCAAAAAGCATCAGCAGAAAATATGCTAATGACATCATAGCTCATGCTACTGAGTCCCTCATTAGCATACTCTCTGCTGCAAAAACATTGTAGTGTAGACAAAGCCATACAGAACAATTAGCTCCAGATAGGAGAGAAAGCCCCCTTTTTGGGGGAGTTATGCAGAGTCAGTCCCAAGTCACACATTATGAATGATTTTAAACACATAGAATTGTAGGATTGGAAGGGACCTTGAGAGATCATGTAGTCTTGTCTCCTGCACTTATGGTGGGACTAAGTATTGTCTAGAGTCTAGACCATTGCTGACAGGTGTTTGTTTAACTTGTTCTTAAAAATCTCCAGTGATGGATTCCACAACCCTAGGCAATTTATTCCATTGCTTATCCATTCTGACAAGAAGTTTTTCCTAATAGCCAACCTAAACTGCCCTGGTTGTCCATTACTTCTCATCTCATTATCTTCTAGGTGTTTGCAAACTGATTGCTTACTTATTTGCTCCGTTATATTTTCAGGTACTGAAGTTCAGGATGAATGCTCTGCAGTTCCCCAGATTGTCCTTATTTCTCTTTTTGTATGAACTCAGTTTTTGCAAAAGAGAAATTTGAAGCAGATTACATGCAATTTCTATATTCTGTTAACCCAGATTGACATATTTCATGTAAAAAATAAGCATAATATTCAGACATTCAGGCAGTAGTGTATCTGGAGATTCTGCTCTTAAACAAGCTCTGTTTGGTTTTGAGACTTCTTGACTGCCTCATCCCTTTCCAGAGATGTTTCATTACATACATAAATGCACAAGTGGGCTCTGTATTGGTTTTCCATAGCTGTTTTTCTAGCTCTGTGTATTCAACCGCAATACACACACCCTCCTCTCACATTTAGTATGTGTGTTTGTGTCCTTCCTAGATTCTTATCCCTTTCCCCAGCCTCCAAAAGTTTTATGAAAATCCTGTTCACTGACAATTAGTCATTTGTTAGTGTGAGTGACTCTATTTTGTTTGGAGAATTATTGCTTGATACATATACAGTCAGCGAAGTCCTTGAGGATGAGCCACTGTTTGAATACCCTAACTTGTACTTTCTGGATTAGGTGACTTGATGCATATGGAGCACCTCTTTTGTGTCCCCAGAAATTTATTTTGAAAGTGCCGATTGAGCTTTCCTCCCCAAACCTATGCTTCAGTCATGACTCCTTGGAGCACAAGTACCCAGAAGTCTGAGGAAACTAAGCTGAACCGGAAAAACAGTCTTTGAAAATCCACTGTAGGCCAAACAGCAATTTGTGCCTGTAAATTATTGTTGCTAGGCATACGTGTATAGCCTGTCATACACACTCTTCAGAGAGATGGACAAAAATAAGAGCTAAAATATGTTGATTATGATTTTTGTAACATTCATTTTCTCTCCTGTTTGACCCTTGCAGAATTGTCCTATATCATTTCACTTTTGCAGATTCTCTCTACATTTTTGTACTTATGTTTATTTTAAGAGAAACAGAGCCACTTGCTAATGTCTACTATTTTATTTTATTCTTTTCCTGGCAAAACTATGACTAGTCCTGGCCTGTAAATTGTGTGAACAAGACACTTTAAAAAGTTTTGTGACCTCTGCTTATTGTTATTACTCTTGTATGCATTGTGCCTCTTCTGTTAAACAAAGGCATGACTAAGTTAGATTTGTCAATGTTTCAGTTTATGGTGTACATTCTCTGTGTAACACTCGGTATAATTATGACTAATGCATCCTGCACCAAATTAACTTTCCTAAAATGCCGAGACAAAAAGCATCCATTATGTTTCAGTTCGTAGATTTTCTGCTGAATAAGAAAACATATACATGCCGGCAATATTACAATGGTTGTAATTAGTTTTGCAATAACAATGTATTAAAACTCAAAATTCTTCATCATCTGGAAAACACTTTCTTGTGAAACATTCTATGTGCTCCTGAAAAGGGCAGAGCAAGAGAGACTCCTGCTGGCTTAAACTCAAGAGAAAGTAAAACATTTTGGTATTTGTTATTTTTTCTCTTATTATTTTAAACTTACTATTATTTACTTGGATTATAATAATGCCCAGAGACCCTGATCAGGATCTAGGCCCAGTTGTATTAGGCATAGGCCTTCCCCCAATGAGTCTTCTGACTCACTTTATTTCTATTTGTATCATTAATTTCTTATCAAAGACTATCAATCAGCAGTCCCCACTGGTACTCCATGTATACAATGTATTGAGATCCTCCTGTATATGGATCATGTAGTACAGCATTTGCACATTTCAGCCAATGGGTCTTTTGTTCTAGGTGAGATAAGGAAAACGCCTTTCTCTAGCATGCACACTGTTCTGGTGGACTGGGTAAAGGAAATCAATTTGTGATACAACAACCAAGAAAGCAGTTTAGCAATGTACTATGGGGCATGGAGAGCATGACAAAATTCAAGAGATACCTTGGTCACCCACTGAAGCTAAAAAGTTTCAAAACTGCAAATGATTCTTTGTGCCCCTGGATTCTGGCTTCCAGAGCTGAGAGAGTGCTCCTGTGCAATTGCTTTCTCACTCAAAAATTTCTCACAAGTCTCATCGCATTAACATGTGTCACATCTCATCATCATTTCATCAAATCATTTATTCAAGCCCTGCAGTGAGGGGAGTATGGCAAAGTAACAGGTAATGACCACTGGCAGTTATCATCATAATCCTGTTTATAAGTGGCCTTGGGACTAGTGCCCATTCAGCTCCATCCCCAGGACAATGGAGACATGTGGCAGCATCCTAAATTAACTGAGCAGATATTTTTAGGACAGCATTGCTCATCCTATTTATGGGAAAGGTCTAGAAATGGTGCCCTAAACATTGTCTGCCCCATAACATCTGGCCAGATTACTACAGCTGGCAGATCATCCAGAATGGTTCAAAAAACAATAAAGAACATAAGACTCACTCTAAGACGATGCAATATCTGTTCTCTTATGGACAGAGGTAATGTACAAAAGCCTGACAGAAAACCAGCTCTTGTCTCCAGAGAACTTGCCCGCTGTAAAATTGATATTGCAGCATTGAGTGAGACATTATATTGGCTGGAGAAGGATCCATCAGTGAGCTAGGAAGCAATTACACTTTCTTTTGGAAACAAAAAGAAAGAGGATGAAGACAGGATCCATGGAGCTAGATTTGCCATAAGAATGTCACTTATGAAACAAGCTTCAGGGGGTAGCTGAGTTAGTCTGTACAGGATAAACTTAAAAAACAACAAGTGGTCCGGTAGCACTTATGAAAGAGCTTCCTAGCCTCTTTGTTGGCTTGAACGAAGGGCTTGTGAAACTTCGATTTCCCCTAAATCCTCCTTGGCAGCGGTGGGGAACCTCTGGGGTGTGGGCCTCACATGCTTCCTCAGGGTTAACCACTGATGGGCCTCCTGAGAGTTTGTTTACTCAAGCACCTATAGCCGTGGCTACTTACAGCTCTCAGTGGCCACTAATCACCATTCCCAGCCAATGGGAACTGCAGGAATCTGCAATTGCTCTGCATGTCCTTGATAATTTACCTGAGAAATCCATCAAAGATTATCTCTATCTCCTCCCATCAATTGAGAAAGTTATAAAAGCAGTCCAAAAATTGAACTCTGGCAAAGCATCTGGAAAGGATAGTATCTCAGAAGAAAGCTACATCTATACTTTAGTGGTATTTTGGTATAGCCTCCAGTGTAGCATTGTTATATTTCAAAATATAACGGGCTTGCTATTCCAACATTCCTGTAAACCTCATTCCATGAGGAGTAAGGGACATTTTGGAATAGCAGGTTATTTCAAAATTTGGCACTGGGTAGACAGCACCAAATTATGGAATAAGCTATTTCAAAATTGACTCAAAATAAGCTATGTAATTTGCATAGCTCAAATTGCATAGCTTATTTCAAACTACTGGTGCAGTGTAGACACACCCAAATGTTGTAAAGGAGCTAGCCCAAGAGCTATCAAGGTCTTTCATGACATCCTGAGTAGCATTTGGGAGGAAGAAGAAATGTCACAAGATTTCAAAGATGCTATTTTTGTATCACTGTTCAAAAACAAAGGTGGCAAAGGTGACTGTGGAAACTACAGAGGCATTTCTCTCTGCTGTACAGCAGGCAAAATACTAGGTCACATTCTGCTGAACAGACTCAGTGGGGTTTCAGACCTGATCATAGTACTATGGACATGATCTTTGTAACAAGGCAGGTCCAGGAAAAATGTTTAGAACAGAAACTGGATCTGTCCATAGTTTTCCACAGTTTGACCAAAGTTTTTCATATGGTCTACAGAAAGGGTTTTGGGATATTCTATATAAACAGGGGTGGAAAAGAATGTTCATACAAATCATCTATCTCTTCTATGCCCACATGACAGTACAAGTACTCATCAATAATGATTTTTATGATGCACTTGAAATCTTTAATGGAGAGAAAGAAGCAAGAGTGTTTACTTGCTCCTGTGCTAGTCACTTTATTCTTTGGCTATGGTGTCAACCATCCAATAAAGGACTTGCCTTGGAGGACATACATCTGATACCAACTTGATGACTCCCTCTTTAATCTTTGAAGATTAAATGCTGAAGCCAAGATACTGGAGAGGCTTCTTGTCAAGGCACATTTTGCATATGACTGCACCTTAATGACTCATACAGAAGATGACCTTCGTTGACAGATTATCTGAAACATGCTGGCTCTTTGCCCTCACAATCAGTCTCTGGAAGACCGAGGTCTTGTTTCATCCAGCAGCTCATTCCAAGGCCCCACTACCAGCCATCTCCATCCAAGAAACACAGTTGAAAAATGTGGATCGGATCAAGCATTTGGGCCGTACCATATCTAATGGCAGTTCCCTCCAGAAATTTCCTACAGAATTAGTAAAGCCATCCAGGTCCCCAGCTAACTTCAAGCTAAAGTTCTTAATCAACACAACTTCCGTCTCTATACCAAACTGAAGATCCACAGTATAGTGGTTCTAACATCTCTCCTGTATGGATTTGAGAGGTGGACTCATTAAACACATTGCACAACTTGGGCAGTTTCATATGTCCTCCCTATACACAACAGCGGACATTTTCTGGCAGGACAGAGTGACTCATCTTAAAGTCCTTGAGAGAGCAAACAACCAACAATGAGGAAATGTTATTGAGAGCACAGGATAGGTGGACTGGGCATGTAGGAATGGAAGACCACTGTCTCTCAAAACTAATCTTGTATGAGCTGAGTCAGGGCAAAAGAAAGAAGACCCATCTGAAAAGCACTTCAAGGATAATCTGAACAGCATTCTTCAGCCCTGGGCTATCATCAATCCCAAAGAATTTAAGTAAATGGCTCAGAACAGGATTCAATGCTGGTCTCTCATATGATCAGTATGTGACAAGTTTTAGTGGGGACAATGAAACTATCCCTAGGTTGCACATGAAAGGCATCACAGAACTGCGTAATCAAACATTGTAGACTTCCCATCTTGAGAAGTCACCTAATCTAGTCTCCTGCACTCATGGAAGAAATAAGTATTATCTAGACCATTTTTGATAGGTTTCAGAGGGCTCCCTGTGTTAGTCTATAACTAAAAAAACAACGAATAGTCCTGCAGCACCTTAAAGGCTAACACAAAAATGTAGATGGCATTAGTTTCCTATAGGTGATAGTCTAACATAATCTTAAAAATCTACAATGATGGCCATTCCACAAATATCGTAGGTAATATACTCTAGTGTGTTTCCACCCTGACTGGAAGTTTTTCCTAATGTCCAACCTAAACTGCCCTTGATGCTGTTTAAGCTCATTACTTCTTGTCCTATCCTTAAAAGTTAAGGAATTATGTTTTTTTACACTGTTACACCATTCACTCATATTAAGCTTGTGGTTCACTGTGATCCTCCCCCTACCTCCATTCTCCTAACTAGAGTACTCCTTCCTAAGTAGTCATTTCCCATTTTATATGTGTACAGCTCATTGTTAGTTCCTAAATGGTGTACTTTGCATTTGTTCTGATTGAATTTCATCCCATTTATTTCAGACCATTTTGAATTTTAACCCTATCCTCGAAAGCACTTGCAACCAATTTTCCCTGTATGAGGCGTAATAGTTATTTTGAGAAAACGCTGCTACACGGGGCATTTTATTTCACAATCATGTGATTTCAAAATGGCGGCCAGACGCGATTATGCTAATTAAGTGTGGGATATTTAAATCCCGCTCTTCATTAGCAATTTCGGTACACTACATTTGCATCCTTATCTTGAGATAGGGAGCAAGTGTAGACATACCCTTTCTCAGCACTCAGAAACACACACATGACCCTGCACCTGTCTTTCTAGAGTGCTGAGTGAGTGCGGAGCAGGCAGGGAGCTGGCTGAGGCTCTCATGGCCAGATCCAGCCCACACATCATCTTTTGACCAGCCCTGGAGTGGAGGCTGGAGTCAGCTTCTCCATTTATAGGAGGCAGAAGCAGCAGCAGCAGCTGCTTCTGCTCCTCTACGAGGGCGAGTACCCCTCCCCCACTTCCCCAGCTGATCAGCTGAGCTCCCTGCCAGCACAGGGAGCTCTGAACCTCTGCTCAGGGCTCAGAAAAGAGCTGTGCACCCGCACAGGCCCACAGCTTACAGGGAAAATCTAAGAGGGAACACTGCTTGCAACCACTCCCTGTTTGGTATCATCAGCAAACTTTATACATGTATACTATATAATTCAATTGAAGATATTGCAGAGAAACTTAATGTTTCTCTTGTTTGTTTATGAGCAGATCATGCAAAACCATATCGAAAGTCTTACTGGAGTCAAGATATACCACAGCTATCTCATGTCCCCATCCACAAGGCTTGTTACCCTGTCCTATTAGCGTGGTTTGACACAATTTGTTCTTGACAAATCCATGCTGATTAATTATCACCTCATTCCTCATTATCTTCTAGGCGTATGCAAATTGATTGCTTAATTATTTGTTCTATCATCTTTCTGAGTACTGAAGTGAAACTGACTGGTCTGTATTTCTCCAGGTTCTCCTTATTTTCACTGTTATAGATGGGCATGTTACCCGGAGAGCTGAGATAAACAATTGCTGTGCTGTGAGCTATGCAATTTAATTTAAGCCTAAGGTGCCCTCCCACAGAAGCCAGATTCGGCCTGGTATCCTGTATCTAATCACCAGGGAAACAACTTAGAAATCACCAATCAACAAAGATTTAGGGCCAAACCATGTATTTAAAAGGTATAGATCAAACATCAGCAAACAACATGCAATTTAACAACAGTCCCACCCTAACTCTTAGAAGAAAAGAAGATAGAATAGTCCCATACACATAAGGTCATACATTACATTCACGATCGGCAATTGATGTTAGATGTCCGTGACCTACAACCTTGCAGCTAATGTAAAGCTTTAAGGGAGGACAAATGGAGTGATCCCTCGAAGGATGTTTCTCGCCTCCTGCGAGCTGACGCTTGTTGGGGTACTGGATCCTGTCCAAGTATTCCATAAGTGAGACGATATTATAAGTCCCAAAGTCTTAGTGATAGCGGAAAAGGCTTCCCTTATTCCAAGAAATGTCACTGGACATGGGTAGTCTTGTCAGACTGCAGACCGGAACCTTGGTCTCCTCAAGGTAGACGACAACGCAAGGGGATGACGAACCACAGACGCACATGTAGGACACAAGGAGAGTCAAAGAACACAAATGTTCCTTGACAAGGGCTTATAAACACTTCAAGGCGGGAAAATCCTAAAGGAGAGGGGTGCAAAAACCTAGAGCCGGGTGCATAAGAAGTTGAGTGGCGTGTGCAAAAGATGGATGCGCACGCAGGCAAATGGGGCTGTGTACACAGTCTTTGGTGCTGAGTGCACAGGTTTAGGGCTGGGTGCATAGGTGTAGTGCTGAGTGCACAACCTTTCTCCACCCGATATTGGCGGGAAAGTTATTCTGAAGAAAAGAGAACCCCTCAGACTCCATTTTGTATTTTACATATTATGCCCAGGCAACAGGCACATTTTCCCTTTTCTCCAGTCCTCTGGAATCTCTGCCCTCTTCCATGACTTTTCAAAGATAATTGCTAATGGGTCAAATAACTCCTCAGTCAGCTCCTTCAAAACTTCAATTGTGCTGATATATGCCATAGCTGATGCTGCCTACATCATCAGAAATGTTTTCCCCCATTGATGTATTTAGCCCCCTCTCTAAGAGGTGGTAGCTAACTTGAAAGAACAATTTTTCCATTGACCTAGTGCCAGGGGCTCGGTAGACCTAATTATGGAGATCATGGCACAAATTTTTTCACTGAGCTCTACAGCATAGCTAGGTCAATCTAATTTTATGTGTAGGCCAGGTCTTAGAGGTGTTAGGCATCTATACCTCCCATTGATTTAAGGTGGCAGATGTGAGTGCTCAGCACTTCTAAAAATTAGATCACAAGTTTATTATGTTGCATTTTGAACCGACCTGTGTGAATCTGGGTTGAATGGTTTTCCTTATATCACACAGGTCCTCTGGAATCACATCTGAATTCTGGAAACTCGATTCTCCTGGGTTTCCAGAACTGCCTAAATAACAAGCCCAAACTTCCTCTTCCCCTTTCCCATGATTCATTCTTTAAACGGCTTCCATTTGATTCAGCAAATGAGGCAGGGTTCCTCCAGATACCTCATGGGAACTGAATGAGTTAGAGAGGGAGGGGAAACACAGTATAGGATCATGTAACTAAATGCTGTATTAGAGTGCATGAGCACATGTGGAGTTTTAAATCTGGCACTTGCTAACTTCTCAGTGTTTGTGCAACTACTTTGATGGGAAGGGAGAGAAAATCAGAAGAGGCTAGGTACCTGATGGCCTGTGAATTGTCCAGTCAAAGCACCAGTGTTCTAACCACACTGATCTCAGGAGTTAGTGTAAGAGGTCTCCAAAAGTACACTTTAGGACTCTAGGATGGCTCTTCCCCCACCGATCCTGCCATTCCAGCCAAAGCCTCTCTTTAATGGGTCAAGGCAGTGCTCTCTCTTCTCTTCTCGCCCTTTCTTCCATTTCCCCTCGGTAGTTGTTACATCAGAATACTTCTCTTCGTCTCTTTCCCTTTGCTTTCTTAAATATTCTAATATCTTTATGCCTTGTCCCCAGCTGACAGTGCATAATGGAAAATCTTTACCTGACCCCAGTGTGTATATTTAGTAGTTACAGTACATTGAAACAGGAAGGGAGCTCACACTGCATTAGCCCATGTGGAAAATAAGCCAGGAAGGGGATGGGAAACTACCCATCTGCTATCAAATGAAACAATTGCTGGCTCTTCCTCCCCCACCTCTCACTACTTTAACTCGTGGTGCTGGAGAAAGGCAAGGAGTCGCCCAGTTTATTGTGAAGTTATGAGAAGGAAAAGAAAGGTTTTGAAAACTCAATATCATCTTAAAAGCCTTGCCACTGATAGTGGAAAGTTCATCCCACACTAACAGGTTGCTCTGCAAACTCTCCGCTTTCCTATCCAGGTAGTTAATAAAGAGCTAAGTGTAATTTATCTGGAATTAGAAAACCATTAACCTTAGCATTTCAGAAAGCCGACTTTACCATTCCTGATATATGACTATTTCTTCAAGTGTGTAATGCTCATTTACAGTCCAGATTACAAATTAAAAACTGATGTAATCTATAGCTCTTAGAAATAAATTATTATGTAACTTTATAATCTATATCTTTAAACACTTGTCCAAGATTACCTCAAATACATTAATACAGCCTCTATAAATTCACTGAAATTGCACAAGGGTAACTGATAACAGAACCTGGAGCATTATTTTGTTTAAATGCAGAAAAAGCATAGGCCACACCTTCAACTCATGTAAAGAGAGCTACTTCCTTTCACATCATCTGTGGATCTGACAGCCATTCTTTTAAAACACAAAAGTCCTACAAGTAGCACATTTCTCTGAGGCAGATTTTACATTTGGTCCTGAGGCTTTTACTCAAAACTCTCACTGGAATAATAATAAGCCCCCTGAGTAGTCAGTCACAGTTTTACTGAAAAATAGTATTTTATTCATATTAGTACTAGTTATAATATTTTTATCTTTTCTTTCTTCCTCAATATCAGCATGAACTATCCTTTTAAATGTAACTAATATCTAAGGAGAATTAGTGAAAGTCTGCCAATAAATGTTATTACCATAACAAATGTCATTATGCAGTTGTTTCTATGCTTAGTGCCACAAGACACATTTGAGATATATATTTATATATATTTATATCTATATCTCTATATATTTATATGAAAGTTGTCTTTATCATAAAGAAGCCATTTATTTATACTACATGAAATGATTTGACAAAAGACAGGAACGTTAGTAGATCATATTTTATATTCCTTTTTCTTAAGACATTGTGCTTACATACAAAAATATACCATAATTTGTTTCATTTCAGACATACATTTTTGAATAAAAATATATTCAAAAACTACATTCCAAAAACGGCCATCAAATGGCCTGATTTTGCCTTTTAATTCTGATTATTAGTACTTTAGACCATGAATAGGCTGACTGAACTGATGGGATACTTCATGGAGTACAATATTCATAAAGACAGAACTGCAGAATCAGATCCAAAATAGTTTTATCTTAACTATTTTTTTCAAGGACCTTTTGTGCTATGACAATTTTTCAAATATATGATGAAATATTATTTTAATAATTTTTCTTACCTTGATAGCTAACACTGAAATTTCCACTCATGCATAAAACTCCCAGTAATGTTCATGGGAAATGCCCATGGGAGTATTCAGAAAAGACTTCACATCTCCTCTTCTCCTTAATCACATTATAAAATCCTGAGGTTGACCTGAAAACAAAAGACTGTGGAAATGCATAGAACCCTAATAAACAATTATGAATTCTCACTCTAGAAGCAAAGGGAGAAGCTGAGTTATCCAATAATAGTGACACCAGAGGGTTTTTTTTCCTTATAAATTAAAAAGCTACTAATCCAGCTTTAAAAAATAAATATTGAATATATTATTTCAAATTTCTAATATGAAAGATAGTAGTATTTTAATGTCTTTATTGTCACACCAAATATTTCATATCATAAACTTTTAATTCTTTTTAGTGCTTTTTGTAAAAAATCCAGCTATTCAGTTACCAGTTGTTAAACACATCGTGTAACATTTCTATATAGTAGTGTGTTTTTTAAAATTATTTCTAGCTGGACTGCATGGTTGTCTATGCTTATTTAAAAGGCTGCCCACGTCCTTGCTTAGATAAAGTACTGTTTGATAAATAGATTCACTGAACAAATCACTGCCTGAGATAAAACTCCATCTAAGTACCAAGCAGACATTTGAATATAAAATATGTTTATTTGGTAGTACAGAGTCTAAACTAGGATGTGCAAAATCCTAATAATTTTACATATGTAAACAGATTTCCCATAAGCCTTTGCAACACAATATTTATGAATGACAGAAACTACAAAATACTTAAATAAATCATAACTTCAGACTTTGCTCATAACAATGAGACAGTGTTTCCAGCATGATCATGAGCCACACCACAGCTATACCTCACTGGAAAACTGTGTTCAGGAAACAGACCTCTCTCAGCAGCTAGCCAAAAAATCAAAAACTTACTTTCAGTAGAGCTCAGCATGACTGGGAGCCTATCCCCTTTAAAACAAAATATAAACCCCACTTCTTTAGGTGAGGCATGTCACAGTTACACCAGTTACACCAATTATTATACTTAATAATTTTTTGAGACACAGGTAGTGTGGTCATAGAGCAATTTCTAGTCATTAAGCCTGCCTCAAACTAATCAAGCTGAGATGATTTTCCAGAATTATCTTTCAACTCCAATAGTTAAGTAAAACACAGTCACATTTCATTCCCAAATCACCCCTTGCTGCACATGACACAGTACTTTCTATCTTTAAACCCAAGGCTTTTTGAGCTTCACAAATGAAGACATGTATATTTAAGACTTTTAACTAAGCTTTATATCTTTGAAACATGTCAGAAAGAAGTGACTCATAAAACGTTTTCAAACCTTAATTCTTTGGTTTCTGTTCTTCATGACAGAAATCAAGAAACAATGGAAAGGAGGACAATGGCTTTTATAAGCCATTGAAAGTTAACAATGCTAAATAACTATGCAGACTGGTCCTCTATTTCTCTTTCTTCTCACAGAAAATTCTTGAAAGTTAAAAAAAAGAATATTTGAGCACCTACGTCATGGAGAAGTTTAAGGCTCCCTAAAATTTCCAAGATTTAAACACAGCTGACTATGCCTGGACATTTTACGGTTTTCCTAACAGTATTAATTTGGCATTATGGGAAATACCAGTTAGTGCATGAAGCATACACCTCTCTGGCTATGTCTACACTGCCAGCTTTTGCTGGCAGAGAGTATGCAAATGAAGGGCTGATTAGCATTTTGTCATGCTTCATTTGCATAATCTAGTCGAGCCTTTTTTGCGCAAGGGGTTTTTGCGCAAAAAGAAGCAGTGTGGACGTTTCCTTTTTGCGAAAACCCCCTTTTTGCACAAGATCCTTATGCCTCTTGTGCAAAGCCTCTGTGTTGTGTGGTCCCATCCCTTGCTTCCATCCCTTTTGAACTGGATTTTTTTTTTCATGTTTTAGTATCAATTACGTCTGTTTCCAGTAAATCCAACGTCCTAAATGAAAGGGTGAAGTATGTGTGTTGAATTAGCATCTCTCCAGACCATTGCTATCTCCCCTGTCTAAGATTTTTCCTATTGGTTCCACTATTTATTTTGTTCCTTCCTTTAGAATTCAGCAATGCATGCCATTGGGCCATAAAGTTTTATCAACTGCTGGATGTTCTAATTTCTTGATCTCCTCTTCTGGTGTGATTACCCTTAGTCTTCTTCTTCTTCTCCTGGGAAATTTATGTCTGTTTCTTGTGGCTGTCCTTTATCACCTTTTTTAAACATCGAAACAAAGAATTCATTTTTTATCAGTGTCTATCTCTTCTGACAAAATAAACTACTTTTGCCATCTTTTAGAGAGTGTACTGTTTCTCCTGCTGACCTTTTGTTCTTCATGTAGTTTTAATCATGACATTTTGTGTAATCTTCCTTTCACTCCCCACCTTTACTTATTTTTTCATTCAGGTTCATTTTATAATCTTATGACTTCTTCTCAGTACTTGATGAAAGCACCCCTCCATAACACTTTTTAAAACTTTGATTATTTGCATCCATGTTAGCCCTCTTTTCTTCTTAGTGTATTTATTGCTGGTTAGTGTGTACATACCTTGAGCATAATTTGTTTTTAATACTTTTTCCATACTCTTTTTTGTCTTTCTTGCAGCCTTTCCCATTGCCTGCTGGGTTTTTTGTTTTTGTTTTTGTTTATTTGTGTCAAAATTAGATGTTCTTAATTTCAGAGATTTTACTATTCCATTAGAGCACTTCTACACAGCAGGGCTAAACTTGAAATAAGCTACTCAACTTGAGCTACGCTAATTGCATAGCTCAAGTCGAAATAGCTTATTTTGACTTTTGGTGCTGTGTATACAGCAGTGATTTCAAAAGAGAGCACTCTTCCCCCAACTTCCCTTACTTCTCATACAATGAGGGTTACAGAAGTCAGACTAAGAAACCTGTTATTTTGAATGTATTTCAAAATAATGGGCTTGCTGTGTAGCCACGCACTACATTATTTGGGAATAACTGACATTATTCTGAAATAATGATGCTGTGTAGACATAGCCTTACAGTTCTAACTGAAGTACCTGTTTATAGCAAAAGTATCAATTTCTTTATGATGTGTAGAGCTGAAGGTGCAACAGAGTTTCCAACTTTAAAATTAGGAGACTAAGAAACAAACAAACAAAATCCCCAATGTAGAAAGCAAGAGAAACCAAGAAAGATGAAGCCTAATTTACTGAACTCCTGTAACTAATGCAGACAATTAAAGATTTATTGATTTGAAATCAAATTTCAAATATTAATAATTTTGTGTTAAGAACATCACTATCATCAGTTCTGCCTACAGGCATATCAACACTGAGGAGATATTTCGAAATAACTTCCTTTATTTTGAAATAAAGGCAAGCATCCATACTACCAAACCTGTTATTTTGAAATAATGGTTTTGTTATTTCAAAATAATAAATCCTGCTTGTGAAGAGGATTAAGCTTATTTCTAAATAGTTATTTTGGGAGTTATTATTTCAGAATAACTTATTTTTAAATAACCTAGTAGTGTGGACATAGCCTCATGTGTGGCTAATTACCCACCCACTCATCCACATACCTAGCCTGGAAATTAATACATGATAAAAAAACATCTATAAGAGGTGTTGGGAGCTTTTTTGAATGGCTTGAACTTCTGTGGGTTTGCATCTCACAAGCCCCACTGCCATAAATCCCACACCTGGCTCTTCCTGGCTGTCAGGAAGGTGGCTCTAAAAAGCATAGAAGAGATCCACATGGAGAGAACACCTCACACCCCTAGAACTGTCCACATAATCTGGCACAATGATATTCTTACAGAACACAGACACACCCTTAATATATTAACCAGTGATACGTATTGTCCAATAAACAAATTCTTTCTTTCATTGTTATTATTATTTTTTTAAATATGCATCAATATCTCTGATTCTATGTCTGTACCATGCAAATTTCAGATATACTTCAAATAATCACTTCTAAGAGAACTCAATCTCAGAGCAACATTCATTCTATATTAATATTCCACTTCCAAATCATGAAAAAAAGGATAAAAACAAATTAGTTTTGTATCAGAGCCTTTAGGTCAACAATCTTGGACTTTGCCAGACAGGCAAATATGAAAAACAAATTCCAGGGCCTCCCTTGAGAGCCTCATGCTCCCACCACTCTCCATAATTCAAATCAGTTGAATTTTAGCATCATCTCACCTTATGTCAAATCTTGAAACAGAGACTACGGAGAAAAATCCCTAAAATAGCTAGTATCAAGACACTGTAGAGCTGTGGACAAACAGGTCAACATCAGCATAATTTTGTTCTGACAGAATTATCCAGCATGGTCATTTCCAGGTAATTTCATGACTTTTCAAGAAAAATGCCCATTTAACAACACAGCCACCTCTAGACTAATTGTTTTAAGTTAACAGTCTAGTAAGGGAATATTCTTTGTTGAAATCTTTCACTGAAGATATAATGGGAACTTCTGTTCCTTGGCACAGCATGTCTATGCACTTACCTACCAGTATCTTAGTCAAGTCTCCTATAGCTATTGACTAGGATGCTTCCTCTGCATACCTGTGGAATCATTTGCAGTTAAAGTGCCAGTAAAACAGGAAATCAGCCCTGTTGGAATTTAATTATTTAAGGATCAATATCTGCTTTAAAATGAACTAAACAAGTACCAGAAGCTGCAGTTTCTCTATATTTATAAGAAGTTAAATAATATCTGGAACTGCACCATGTACAGTGTTTAAAAGAGGCAAAGGATGTTAACCCTATAATTTCTGGGTGGAATAAATATTCATTCTGCTTAAAAATTGTCAGAACCCAAACTCCTTTTTGTAACAGAAGAAACAATTAGCAAACTAGAGATTCTGTTGACATCCCATTTATCCACTTCTTTCCCTTCACACAGTCTCAGATACCCCACTCTATAATTTTGTTGCCGATATAGAGTGCAGAAGGAGCTATTTAAGAATCAAAAGGCAGTCTATGTTTTGAATATGTCAATGAAATATGATTAACAATGTGCAAGCCTTAATGTAGTGGCAAGATATTAAGGAACAATGTCTTAGGATTTGTCTATATAGAGACACTCAGGAAAATTAAGACAAATTAAGTAAAAGATGGATTGAATCCATGGAGGATAGAGCTACAGTGAACTACAGCTACGTTACTTTTGAAAGATAATATTCAGACAGAGGTTGAATGTTTTTCAGTGAATGCACTATAACTTCACATGTTTTTCTAGTTGTTTTAATGTGCCTGAGTATCCCTATGTAGACAAGCCATTAATCTTGATTTGGCAAGTTTGAAAAGAACTTTATTAAGCAATTTTGGAGAAAGTCTTTCGGTGATCTTAAATGGGTAGATGCAGATGGTTGTGATAATGGAAAAAAGGAGGAAACTTCTCAGATTACTTTAAGGTCCCAGCATGAAGAGCATCTGGGCTATTCCACTTGGACAATGTCCTGAGCAATATTGACTAGACCTCCTACATTGGAATTTGTGTTGTTTCTGTCTACAGACTTGAATCCTTCTTGATTCTTTTGCAGGTTAAATAAAGTAACATATGAGATATAAGTAGATACGTAGGTGAAATATATGGAAATTGTTTTATTGTTAGGAATAAAATTTATTTAACATTGTGAGACAGTGAATATATTAGGTTGACATTAAAAAGGATAAACATCTGTACACTTTGAGGCTTCGTCTATACTGCAGGGTTTTTGCGGAAGAAGCCTTTGCGCAACAGTTTTTGTGTAAAAACTTTTTCTGCAAAAACACGTCCACACCTCAAAGTGCATCACTTTTGCAATGTGCTTTTGTGCAAGAGAGCATCCACACTGCATGGACACTCTTGTGCAAGAAAGCTCTGATGGCCATTCGCAGAATGGCCGTCAGAGCACCTGTGCTTTTTCCCATAGGGGTTTCTTGCGGAAGAAATCCCTGTGGAGCGTCCATACTTGCCTTTTTGTGCAAAAACTCTTGCACAAAAGGGAGTTATTCCTCGTGGGGAGAGGAATAACTCTACTGCAAAAGCCCTCTGTTCTGCCGATTTTCTTGTGCAAAAGTGCATTTGAGATGTGGAACCTCCACCGGTTTTTGCGCAAAAACCTTGTAATGTAGATGTAGCCTGAATGACTATATTTTCTGTTCATTGTGTGTTAATAAGAAACACAGAAGAGTGAGTGGATGGCTGCTAGGAAAGTAAACAAAATATCAGCATTACAATACAAGGAGTCACAGGCAGATAGCATATGTCCTACTAGGCAATACATAATGCAGTGTGAACATTTCTGAATTGCTCGACTCCTATTTAAATATAATAGCAAATAGATATAGAGAACAAAAACAAAGCAGACTGTATTATCTTTGGTTTAGTGCACTTTTACCCTGTTGTCCAGAACTGTCAGAATTACTTTTGAGTACTAAGTATGAGGAGCATGTTACCATGGGTGATTTTAGTTTCTTTACCATTGCTTTAATAATTTCACTGGAGCAGTAACTGCAACCTGACCAAATGTGAACTTTACCATTTCTAGGCTCCTCTTCATAACAGAAGCTAAATAAAAAGGGCACACTCTTTCATTTTTCAGCTCAACACAGTACTTCAGCCACTTCAGCATTGCCCTTTTGTTCTTGGCACAGCATCTGAGGCAAAAGGTGCCTCCAATGCTAGTCCATAAATCAGGTATATCCTCACTGAAGTGGTGACATTTTAAGAGGCTGATGGCACTTACAAGATTGTTGTTGTTAAAGTAAAACTAGATGAAAATCAGATGCTTTAGATATGCCCAATGTGTAGCTGAAGATGTTAAATGTTCAGAATTCCCCTGCCAGCTCCAGTGTTTCTGCAAGGGACTAAGATTGGTTGCTGGGGCTTCCGCTGTCACCCTGCAGTTTCTGCTGTGCATTGGTGGGAAGGGCTGCTCCCATCCATAGCTTCCCCCATTCCATAGCTTCTGCTGCAGATTATGGTCCAGGCACATGGGCTTTCCCTGCTGTCTCCACTTGCTGGGTGCCCAGAGTTCTGTGTTTCCAGTGGCTGAAGTCAGATTTTTTTCTGGCCCCTCTAGCTGGCTGGGGCATCTGAGCTAAGGCCCTGTGGGCTCAGTGTCTAATTCACCACTGTGAACATCTTTTCCCTTCAGAAAGCTTTTGACAGATTCACACCTGTTTTAATTTTATAGCAGCTAATTATTTCCACCATGGTGGATTATACTACAAAAAACTTCAGCAAATAAATATGTTTCCTGCAGCTCCCATTGGCTGGGAATGGCAATCCATGACTAATGGAAGCTGTGGGGCTCTGTGCCTGCGGATGCTCAGGTAAACAAACTGGTGACCCACCAGTGGCTAACCCTGATGAACTGTGTGTGGTCTGTGGGCCAACAATATTCTGTTGGAATATTCTACATTCCAACTATTACATGAACTGACACAGGACTATATCGTCCTTTATACATACAAAAAGAGAGGCATTTTTGAAAAGGCAAGTTACAGACTTTTCTTGTAAACAGTCTTTTATAAAAGCAGAGGACAAAAATGTTAAAAAGTAATATTTATTATTTATTTTGATCAAAATGTGCTTTTCTAAGGGTAACTGTGACCTTCCAATTGGGAAAGGCACAACCATAAGAATGAGAGTAAATTTAATAGCAAATTATTAGTCCATTATGATTTCATTGTGTAGAAAAACTACCATTCAGCAGGAAAACATAATGCCAAGAACAAAATTCACTCCGCAATTGACACCTTACAAATTATAGCTATCCCCAGATACCAATGGGATGACATGGACTTTGAGAATGGAGCTCAACAATTTCAGGTCATGTCGCCCAGTGACAGGAAACAGAATTCCAATGCAATATTGCTCTCATGGTAAATATCCTGCCATTGGTCCTCTTTGTAATAGGTGAATTAGGAAAATGCCAAGATTTGAATAAGTAAGCAAGAGAGATAAAATTAGGCTGCTTGACAGGACAGAAGCTGCAAAGGAGAAGGTTTTCACACACAAAATAATGAGATTGTTCTCGCAAAGTAGAGAGGAATAGAGGGAAATGATTTGTGGGATAGACTAAAATAAATCCATTCAGTTCTAAAACCCAAAAAGCCCAGAGCAGGGCAAGTCACAGTACTCTGACCCCACTACCTGGAAGGAGCACCAGGTGGGCAGAGTATGATAAGTCCCTGTATCCCAATCCCATTTCCACGGCAGAAGCAAAAGGCAGGTGAGCAGACCAGAGTGCCGAACACCAATTTTTCTGGGGCCCCTGGGCACAGGCCTCCTTGGCCCAGTGGCTAATCTAACACTGACCAAAAGGGGGAAATTTGAACTATATTTGGAAGTGAATGGGGAACCAAGCTGATTGATACTGTCATCCTGGTGCATGTGAATGAAGCTGTGGGATTCTGCAGATGCTGGAGTGATAGGATTTAGAGATCCCTAGGGGTTTCTAATCACGATGTGAGGAAATGGAAGATGGATAACAATGTGAGCTGAACTGGAGTTAATGACATGGCACAAATGGGCAATATTGTTCAGATGACAGACAGATCAACAGATATTGAAGATATGAGAAGAGAGTGAGAGGAATACTGGCATGTCCAAAGCTAGCATTTGGCTATAAAAGCTAGAGGTCCAGTTATCTAAGCCGTTATCTTAGACATACAGCATTAAAGCACTGCCACAGCATTTTAGCACAAGTGTGGTCATAGCACCAACACTGGAAAGACCTGAGTGAGACAGTTTCAACATTAATCTGCCAGTGTGTACAAGCCTGAAGTGATATTTAGAGAAGAACAACACTATAGGTTGTTGATATCCAAAAATAACTAGGTAGATTAAAACATTGTAAAGGATGGCGTTTTTGTAAAGAATCTTATGTTGAATATCAACATTTCAAAACTGGAGGAATATGATCAATAACTGTAAAGATGCTCATCTGCAATTTTCTCTACTGATGGCAGTGACTTAACAGGTCAGGCTGATAGTCCAAAGAATAATGAATTATAAAAGTTTTAAAATGATATAACCATTTCAGTGACTCCCAAACTACGTGTGGTATCTATAAGAACATAAGAATAGCCATACTGAGTCAGACCAAAGGTGCATCTAGCCCAGTATCCTGTCTGCCAACAGTGGCCAATGCCAGATGCCCTGGAGGATGTGAACAGAACAGGTAATCATCATGTGATCCCTCTTCTGTCATCCATTTCCAGCCCCTGACAAACGGAGGTTAGGGACACCATTCCTTCCCTTTCTGGCTAATAAGTATTGATGGACCCAACTTCCATGAATTATTCTAGCTGTTTTTTTAACACTGTTTAAGTCCTGGTCTTCACAACATCCTCTGGCAAGGAGTTCCACAGATTGATTGTGTGCTGCCTGAAGAAAACTTCCTTTTGTTTGTTTTAAACCTGCCACCTATTAATTTCATTTGGTGATTCCTAGGTGTTATGTTATGGGAACAAGTAAATAACTTGTCCTTATTTACTTTCTCCATACTTGTCATGATTTTATAGACGTCTATCTTATCCCCCTTTAGTCTCCTCTTTTCTAAGATGAAAAGTCCTAGTCTTTTTAATCTCTCTTTATGTGGCACCTGTTCCAAACCCCTAATCATTTTTGTTGCCCTTCTCTGAACCTTTTCCATTGTCAATATATCTTTTTTTGAGATGAGGCGACCACATATGTATGCAATATTTAAGATAGGGAGAATACCATGGATTTATATAGAGGCAATAAGATATTCTCTGTCTTATTCTCTCTTCTTTTTTTAATCTTCTTTTTTTAATCATTCTGTTTGCTTTTTTGTCTCCTGCTGCACATTGAGTGGATGTTTTCAGAGAACTATCCACAATGACTCCAAGAGCTCTCTCTTGAGTTGTTATAGCTAAATTGGCCCCCATCATTTTGTATGTATAGTTGGAATTATTTTTTTTCAGTGTGCATTAGTTTGCATTTATCAAGATTAAAAGTCATTTGTCATTTTGTTGCCCAATCACTTAGTTTGGTGAGATCTTTTGGAAGCTCTTCACAGTCTGCTTTGTTCTTTACTATCTTGAATAGTTTAGTAGCATCTGCAAATTTTGCCGCATCACTGTTTACCCCTTTCTCCAGAACATTTATAAAGAGGTTAAATAGGATTGATCCAGTACAGACCCTTGGGGAACAACACTAGATACCTCTGTCCTTTCTGAAAATTGACCTGTATTCCTACCCTTTGTTTCCTGTCCTTTAACCAGTTATCAGTCCATGAAAGGACCTTCCCTCTTATCCCATGACAAATTACTTTACTTAAGAGTCTTTGGTGAGGGACCTTGTAAAAGGCTTTCTGGAAATCTAAGTACACTATGTCCACTGGGTCCTCCTTATCCACATGCTTGTTGAACCCTTCAGAGAACTCTAGTAAATTAGTAAGGCATGATTTCCCTTTACAGCAACCACGTTAACTTTTCTCCAACAAATTATGTTCATCTATGTATCTGACAATTCTATTCTTAACTATAGTTTCATCTAATTTGCCCAGTACTTATGTTAGACTTACTGGTATATAAGGATGAATCTATACTGCACCCTAAGCTTGAAATAAGCTACACAATTTGAGCTATGCAAATTGCAAATGTTATTTCGAGTTAATTTTGAAATAGCTTATTTTGTAATTTGGCAATGTCTACAAGGCGCCAAATTTTGAAATAAACCACTATTCAGAAACATCCTTTAATCCACATGGAATGAGGTTTAAAGGGACATCAGAATAGTGAACCCATTATATTTCAAAATAACGGGTTTATTTCAAAGATGAGGAATCGCTATTTCAGGATACCGGAAGTAACCCGAAATAGCGCCACAGTGTAGATGTATCCTAATTGCCAGGATCACCACTAGAGCCCTTTTTAAATATTGGCATCACATTAGCTAACTTTCAGTAATTAGGTACAGAAGCTAATTTAAAGGATAGTTTACAAATCACAGTTAATAGTTTTGCTATTTCATGTTTGAGTTCTTTCAGAACTCTTGGATGAATGCCATCTGGTCCCGATGAATTGTTACTTTTAAGTTTATCAATTTGTTCCAAAACCTCCTCTAATGACACCTCAATCTGGGCCAATTCCTCCGATTTGTCACCTAAAAATAATGGTTCATGTTTGGGAACCTCCCTAACATCCTCAGCTGTGAAGACCAAAGCAAAGAATTCATTTAGTTTCTCCACAATGACCTTATCGTCTTTGAGTGCTCCTTTAGCATCTTGGTTGTCCTGTGGCCCCACTGATTGTTTAGCAGGCTTCCTGCTTCTGATATGCTAAAAAAACCATTTTGCTATTACTTTTTGAGTTTTTGGCTAGCTGTTCTTTAAACTCCTTTTTGGCTTTTCTTATATTTTTACACTTAATTTTAAAGAGTTTATGTTCCTTTCTCTTTTCCTCACTAGTATTTAACTTCCACTTTTTAAACGATTCCTTTTTATCTCTCACTGCTTCTTTTACTTGGTTGTTAAAACATGGTAGCATTTTGGGGAGGGTGAGGGGTTTCTCTTACTGTGTTTTTTAATTTGGGGTATACATTTAAGTTGGGCCTCTATTGTAGTGTCTTTGGAAAGTCTCTATGCAGCTTTCAGGGATTTTCTTTTGGCATTGTATCTTTTAATTTCTGTTTAACTAACCTCCTCATTTTTGTGTAGTTCCCTGTCGAGGTGCAACCAACCCTTGGAAGCCCCTTGAGCCTAATCTGCTTTGACTAGGTGACTTGACCATCACCAAGTCTATTTACTGGTTGGCTCACCAGTCTCAGTCTGTTCCCACAACCCTCTATTCAGGGTATTATGGCCTAGCAGCCTAAGTCAGAGTATATGTCTCCCAGTGGCCACAGACTATGCCCACGACCCTCTATTCAAGGTCTTCCAGCCTGACAGCCTTAGTTCATATACAAGACCATTTAGTCTGGGTATTATGGCCCAGTGGCCTAAATCAATATGCAGGTCCCTTCTACTCAGAGTACTAAGGCCCAATGGCCTACGTCCATATGCAAGTCCCTTCTATTCAGGGTATTACAGTCCAAAAGTCTTGGCCCATATACACAGGGAAAACTCCCTTACACAGGGATATGGACTGAGCAGTAAAGGGAACCTGGGCTATCCCACTCCACCGGGTCTCAGCCCAGGGCCCTGTTGGCAGTGGAATAGCCCAATGCTCATTCAGCAGGGACTCCTGCCGCAACACTCTGAGCACTCAGGGATCAATTCCCCACCCTCAGCTACTTCCTACCAGTATGTGGCAGACATCTTCTTCATAGTCTCAGTCTAGCTCTGTGGCTTCTCTGGTAACCCCTCTCAGCATGGCTGCCACTTAGTACTGCTTAGTACTGCCACTTAGTATCCCTGGAGCTCCCTCAGTGCCTCCTTCCCCTTCAGAAGTCAGCACAGACTGAGCTACTCTGGAGGCTTTTATAGGCAGTCTCCAGTTAGAGCATGCCCAGCAGGGCTGTGGGGGTAGGACTCTTTCAGTCAGCTGGGCCAAGGTAACTCCATCAGTTTTAGTGTGGGGTAATATACCACATCATATTCCTCTTTCTGAAATTTAATGCCACAGTGTTGGGCTGCTGAGCATTTTTTTTTTCCCCCATGACAGGGATGTTAAATTTTATATCATTATGGTCACTATTTTCAAGCGGTCCAGTTATATTTACCTCTTGGACCAGATCTTATGCTCCACTTATGTCTAAATCAATAATTGCCCCTCCTCTTGTGGGTTCCAGAACCAGCTGCTCCAATAAGTAGTCATTTAAGGCGTTAAGAAACTTTATCTCTGCATCCCATCCTGAGGTGATGTGTACCCTGTCAATATGGGGATAGTTGAAATCCCCCCACTATTATTGAGTTTTTTTATTTTTATAGCCTCTCTAATCTCCCATAGCATTTCATAATCACTATCATCTTATTATTCTCTATTGAAGTAAAGTACTGGTATTTCCAGAATTAAATGAATTTAACTGAGGAATATAAAACTCAGGTATGAGCTGAAATAATGCAAACAGAAAACTGCCAGTCTGTGGTAATAAGGAATACAGTAAAGAAGCAAAAAGAGTAAAAAAAGTTTCCATGTGATTTAAGATTTTCGACTTATAATAGTGCTTTCCTAACTTTTTTCCCCCAGCAAATAAATAAGTAAAGGTATGTCTACACTAGCTCCCTAGTTCGAACTAGGGTGGCTAATGTAGGCATTCGAACTTGCAAATGAAGCCCGGGATTTAAATATCCCAGGGTTCATCTGCATGTTCCCGGGCGGACGCCATTTTTAAATGCCCCGTAGTTCGAACTGACTGCCCGCGGCTACACGCAGCAGTCAGAAGTTAATCCGAACTAATCCTTAGTTCGGATTAACTGTTACACCTCATTGCAGGAGGAGTAACAGTTAATCCGAACTAAGGACTTAGTTCGGATTAACTTCTGACTGCCGCGTGTAGCCGCGGGCAGTCAGTTCGAACTACGGGGCATTTAAAAACGGCGCCCTCCTGGGAACATGCAAATGAAGCCCGGGATATTTAAATCCCAAGCTTCATTTGCAAGTTTGAATGCCTACATTAGCCACCCTAGTTCGAACTATGGGGCTAGTGTAGATATACCCTAAGACAATTGAAACTAACCAGATCACTTTCAACTGCATGACTTACGAGGCCACTAACTCTTGTCTCACCCATAGTCATGCTGCAATATATTTTCACACATCGGTGCAAACTACATGATCTTTCCATGCTGGCCACAGACACTGGTAAGTCAGAAAAAGTGTGAAGTGCAACAATTGGTGGGGGAAGAGATTCTGGAGAGAGAGAGACTTCATGTACCTTATTTAGTATTTTGGGCCTTTTTCTTTTGTTTGTAAATGTGTTTGAGAAACACTGATTCCCTTTTTTTATATCACCAGAGATATCTGTGTAATAAAGACACAGAAACTCATTAAGATCAACCTTTTTCTTTTCAAGAAAGTTCCTTTTAAATTCAATGCTTTCATCAACATATGCATGTGCAGGGAATTAGTTTTTGAAGCCACCCATAGGAGAGTCCATGATATAAAGGAAAACACAGTCCCAAAGATGGTCCTTTAGAGCAGTGTTTTGGGAGCCGTGAGGTTCCATGGCTACAGACACGTTAAGAAAACAAAGTGGCATGGTTCCATCTACAGCTTACCCTGGCAGCCTCATGACCCAAGTTAGAGGCTTAACTTAGACTCACAGACTTTAAGGTTAGAAAGGACCATCACAAACATCTAGTCTGGCTTCCAGTACATTGCAAGCCACAGCACCTCACCCAGGGCTGAAATAGACCCCAATTTCTGGCTGAGTTACTGAAGTCCTTGAATCCTGGTCTAAAGACTTCAAGTTATAGAGACTTCACCATTTCCACCAGTTTAAACATGGAAGTGACCTGGGCCCTCTGCTGTAGAGGAAGGCAAAAACCTCCAGGGCCTCTGCCAATCTGACCAATGGGGAAATTCCTTCCTGTTCTGATCAGTTAGACTCTGAGCATGTGGGCAAAGACCTGTGAGGCAGATACCTGGGAAACAATTCTCAGAGCCCACCCAATCTATTGTTCTGCCTCTAGCAGTTGGGGATTTTTGTTACTGGTAATTGTACATGGGCTGCATGCTATTGTAGGCAGTCCCATCATAGCATGCCCTTCATAAACTTATCTAGTTCAGTCTTGAAGCCAGTTAAGATTTTTGCTCCCATTGTTCCCCTTGGAAGGCTATGGTAGAATTTCACTCCTCTGGTGGTTGGAAATCTTGACCACTTGCATCATCAGTTCTGTTTTAGGGTGGATATGTTGCCCCTAGAGCAGTGTTTCTCAAATTGTGCTCTGCGGAGCCCCAGGGCTCCGTGAGACATCTCCAGGGGCTCTATGAGGTTGACAAACTGGAAACATTGATAGGTACAACACATACAATCAGTGGACCGCTGGGGCTCCACATAAGTACAACACATACAATCAATGGATCGCTGGGGCTCCACATAAATTTTTATGCATGTAAAGGTGCTCTGGAGCCCAAAAAGTTTGAGAACCGCTGCCCTAGAGGATCAATGTCAAGGCTTCCTCCAGTATGTACACATTCATCATATATATTGTTCCATTCCTCTGGCGCCTGGGAGCGGGGAAACTCAGGGCTGTGGCAGTCCTGGGGAAGAGGGAGGGCCCTCAGCCAGCCCCTTTTAACTGCCTGGTGATTCTGTCTCTTGTCTGCATGGTTTTATGAGACGCAATCCCATTCCAGACACATCCCATTTTCCTCTCACAACCAAACCCTGACTTGCTGTAAGTTATGAAAGAAGGAAGCTCTGTTCCAAATTTGGTGGTCCTAGCTCTTACCTTTTAGGAGGAGTTCTTGAACAAACAGACAGACAGACAAACTCTTTCAAATATATAGTAGATAATGTGAGATACAGATACTATATTAGACATTAGATTAATGCATACAGCAATTTACAAGTATTTCATATATTTTAAACACATTTTTTATAACTACTACATAGTTTAAAAATACTAACCATAGGTAAACCACACTGGTTCCAATTATGTATTGGTCAGCATTCAACTGAGATCTAGAGGTCTTGGCATGAACTGGCACCTGACCTGCCAGTGTCAAAGCTGTATTCTTTTTTTTTCCCTTCAGATATATTCACAAAATAGCATTCTCCATTTTATGTCTATTTTTAATAAAAACTGAATATTCAGTAAGACATTCAGAAGTTCAGTAAACTGTTAAGCTGTATTTGCCCAGATGCTGTAGTGCCCACCACATACTGTAGGTAGTTTGTACAATTTAAATAATACTCAGTTCCAAATCTGTGACTCTTAGGGTATGTCTAGACTGCATCCCTCTGTCGGCAGAGGGATGCAGATTAGGCAGGTCAACATTGCAAATGAAGTGGGGATTTAAATATCCCATGCCTAATTTGCATAAAAATAGTTGCCGTTTTTGCCAACTCAGCACTTCGTCGGCAAAAAGCGGCAGTCTAGAGGGGGATCTGTTGAGAATGAAAGCCTTTTCTGACAGATCCCTTATGCCTCCTGCAAGGAGGTTTACTAAGCAGCCCCACTGCAGCGCACCACTTCCAGCCCCTCCAGGACCTCTGCTGAGGTGTGCTGGGCTTCCAGCCCCTCTGGGCAGCCCAGCTGGAGCCTGCTGAGCAGTCTAGCTAAGCAGCCCCACTGAGGTGTGCCGGGCTCCCAGCCCCCCTGGACAGCCCTGCTGGGGCACGCCTGGCTTCTCAGCTGTGGGGATCTAGGCTCCTGGCCCTGCCAGCAGCCTGCAACCCTGCCAATCTGCAGGACTCCTAGGCACCAGCCCACCACTGGGATTCTCTGGTCCTGGAACATCCATGGTCCTCCCGGACCATGGATGTTGCCAAACCAGAGTCCTGGTTTATAGAGGTTCAAACTGTATTATGTGAATTTCCAACATTCCTACATTAACATTATCAAATAACCATTATATATTAGTAGGAGCTGATACTTCCCATATCAGCTTCTTATCCAGTATGAAATCACTGTTTCTTTCCACAAAAACCCAATTTTCTTTTTTGTAGTGTTAGGAACAATAGAAATGCAATTTGATTCTGGGTGATGGGACATACAGACTTCCTCTAAGACACTGAATACTTAATCAAACATTACTAATGACAGTACAAAACTCAAGATATAGTTGGATGCTCTTATTAAATCATTTAAGTATTAAAATTAGTATTGTGTCAAGGACAACAACAGGTTTTGTGTCCCTGGCCATTTGAGGCTCTACCATAGCTATTGATAATAGTCTCTACATCAGCAATTTCCCTTTGTCATTCTACCCTCAAGTAAACACAGTCACCATTGCTGGTTTGAAAGCAATACCTGATGTAATAAATGAGTGCTTGTTTAGTGCCTTTCCTCAGTGGCAGTCCTATTTTCTGGAATACTATAATAAAATATTCTACAGAAATTCTTTAGAAAATGCCTGCAGAGAACGTTAAAGAAAATGGGTCACTTGTCTGTGGAGATTTTATAAACTAATAGAACTAGCTGCACTAAATTAATATTAAAATCTCTATAAAATACTCCTAAAGAAATCCTAGTAGTTTTTAAAAGTAATTTTTTCTATGGATTTTCCTGTTTGATTGATTGGAGAGGGCCCATCCCCTTAGTTTAAAATGACACTAAGGCCAAGGATTTACTAGAGACAAAATGTACTTTCTTGAAATAAATGTCTCTTTAACTGGGCAATTATTATTAACTAGCCAATTAGCCCGTCATAAGACGGGATTTTCAGATCTCTCCTCCACGTCCGTTTTCTCTCCTGAGCCTCTGGTCTCTCACTCCATCTCTCGCTCCGTCTCTCTCTCTCTCTCTCCTCCTCCTACTGCCTCCCGCCCCCCCCAGCTCTCCTCCGCCTCCTGCCTCTCTCTCCGTCTCTCTCTTTCTCTTCTCCTCCCCCTCCTGCCTCTCACTCAGGGGACCGCGGAGTCCAAACGGCCATTTGGGCTCTGCACTCCCCGTGCTGCATGGGGAGCGTGGAGCCCAAATGGTCGCTTGCGCTACTTGCTCCCATGCAGCAGCCTGGCTGAGCGGTGCAGAAGTCAGCCGAGTGCCACAGTGGGACGCGAAGGGGGGCAGCGACGTTCACAGCCAGGGGGCGGGGC
The DNA here is from genome assembly GCA_032595735.1 of Pelochelys cantorii. NCBI lineage: Eukaryota > Metazoa > Chordata > Testudines > Trionychidae > Pelochelys > Pelochelys cantorii. Next base: position 94,712,919 of record CM064326.1, read on the forward strand.
CTGTAGTCGCCGTCATGCCTCACGTCACCACCCCGCCCCCTTTCGCCTCCCGCCGTGGCACTCGGCTGACTTCTGCGCCGCTCAGCCGGGCCGCTGCAGGGGAGCAAGTGGCCATTTGGGCTTCCCCGTGGTGTCCCGGCTGAGCGGCGCAGAAGTCAGCCGAGCGCCACGGCAGGAGGCGGTGACGTACATGGCCAGGCCCCACCCCCTGGTCATGTACGTCACCACACGCCCCCCTTCCTCTCCCGCCGTGGCGCTCAGCTGACTTCTGCGCCGCTTAGCCGGGCCACCGCAGGGGAGCAAGCGGCGCAAGTGGCCGTTTGGGCCCCGCACTCCCCATGCAGCACGGGCCACCCAGAGAGAACAGCCAGCATTTCAGCAACAGCACCGCCCAGAGGGAACAGCCAGCATTTCAGGCAACAGTGCCACCCAGAGGGAACAGCCAGCATTTCAGCGTTACAGAGTCACAGACATTGGGCTACTATATATATGATTAATAAAGACCAGTGTAACCAGTCTTGTTCTCTTAAGCAAGGCTAAATACTGTAATAACCCTCATTATTCTAACCTTTGAAAAAGTTATCATAACTACATTGGCCCACAGGATTTGATAAGAGTAACTCTAGATTTAACTCCAGAGATACAGGACCGTATTCAACCCAGACACAAGTGGCTGGGAATCCTACTGAAGCCAAGACCTGAATTTGACCTATTGTGTTTAATTTCTCATAACTAGTCATTTCTATATAATATAGATAAATCAATGACATAAAGACAATTACGAATATCAATTACAGGTAGATGACTATGAAAGATATGAAGACATAAAAAGTTCTTAGCACAAAACTAGTATCTACTGCAATGACATAAAAGTCAATCATCCCCTCCTCCCCCGAGCCCTAATTTAAAGGATATAATATGAATTCTCATGCCTGAAAACTTTTAAATTAATAATCCTTACTCACATGGGCAGTCCATTCTCTTTCAGTGAAGATAGTCATACAGGGTGTGTCTAGACTACACCTCTCTGTCAACAGAGAGATGTAGATTAGGCACATTGAAATTGCTAATGAAGCTGGGATTTAAATATCCCATGCCTCATTAGCATAAACATGGCCGCCGCTTTTTTCCAAAACAGAGTTTTTTCAGAAGAAAACGGCAGTCTAGATGCAGATCTGTTGAAAATAAACCATTTTTCGACAGATTCTGTAAACCTCATTTTTTGAGGAATACAGGATCTGTTGAAAAAGGGTTTATTTTCAACAGATCCACGTCTAGACTGCTGGTTTCTTTTTTTTTTTTTTCGAAAAAACTCCATTTCAAAAAAAGCGGTGGCCATGTTTATGCTAATGAGGTGTGGGATATTTAAATCCCGGCTTCATTACAATTTCAATGTGCTTGATTTGCATCCCTCTGTCGACAGAGGGATGCAGTCTAGACATAGTCCCAGATATGAAATACTCATTTAAGTAAATGATTTGCAGAACGGGATCATCTTCTACGAGCACTTTTGGCTAGAATATCTAAGGAGAGACTATGTAGTCTGAGAACTGTAAAAAAGGAAAATCAACAACAGCTGCTCTGTCCTCAGAATCAGCATGTGACAGGGTATGCAAACCCCAGACTTGGCATAAATGAGTTATAAAGCAATACTTGGTCCAGGTAACTCCATCCACCAAGCCTGGTGAGTATGCTATAGTCAGAGGAGCAAAGAGAGTAGGCAAAGCTCAGAAGCGCAGGCAAAGGATGGTGGACAGGCTACAGGAGAGAAAAAAAAATCTGTAGGAAACCTGAAAGAAGACCACAGTGCAGGTAAGTTCTCAGGCAGTAGTTTCTCCAACCACCACCCACTTCAATAACGAAGAGGCCTTGCTGGGTCCTGCTCATCTGGACTTTTTTGTGTGACACAACTGACAATTTAAACTATAAGGATCATTCCCCAAACTCAAGAAGCACACAGGTAGGAAGTAACCCAATGCGACATACAGGTATTGGAACTATTAGTAACTCTATAATCTACCAAGTATGTGAAGAGGAAAAGATCAAATTTTCTCAAAAGTTAGATCTTCATCTTTCCATGGCAGAAACAAACTCTGTTTAAATTGTTCATTTTTGGATAGCACCATGAAATGGAATCTTATTTTTCTATGGGCTATAGAACAACAGGGATTTCATAGACAACTGAACTACATTTGCATCATGCAAAATTTGCAAAAACATTTTTTTTAATAATAAGATATAGTTCTGGACTGGAATGTGATCAGATTTCACCAGCAAACACATGATCTTTCCTAAAAGAGTGCTTGCAAATATTTTATTGTCTCACATTTTAATGCATAGAGCATCTAATAACTTATATAATTTTATCAGCAAGCATTTTTGTACTCATAGAGTGTCTTCATTCCTTTTGATTTTTCTTGACTTTGGAATCATGTGTGCTTTTTATTCTGTTTAATCACCACAGAGGGATTCATGTATAATATTGTAGTTACACTAGGAGGTGTACCAAGAGAGAATTATTATACAACACTATCATAGTGAGCATTGATTGAGCTTCAGGAAATACCCCCAACAAATAAAAGTTTCAAACTGGTAAACATATTTTTAAGTGCAAGCAACAGAGTGAAAGAGAACTACTGCCTAAAAAGGTTACTTACATTTACAACTAGCATTTTCGAAGCGAAGAAAATTATTGTCAGAGTTAGAATTACCTTAATATCCAAAATGAAGCAGAGCTTAAAATTTTTCAAAATTTTAAATTGTTTTTATTTCAGACAGATGCCTGCTGGCCCAAGGGGTCCCAAAGCAGTCATTTTAGAAGCATGTTTTGCAACTTAAAAAGAAAAAAAAACTGATCTGGTCTGGTGTATTGATGAAGAAGATCTGCTAACGGGGGAAGGATGTAGTCCGCAAGTCCACATGAGAGGAAGGAAAATCTACTAAACATTTCTAAAGATGCCAGAGGTGAGACTTTCTGACTTGATACATTGTTTTAAATTACAAACAATTAGGCTTTATTCTCCATGTTATAAAAATAAATTACCTATGATTTTTAGAACATGGTGTTTTAGCAGGGAAATAAATACTACTAGTTTTGATCATCAGACATAGGCAGACATATGTGTGCATGTAAATCTTTTCCCTATTGTAATACAAGTACCAGTCCCTAATCCTTCTGTTGGTTCAGTCAAAAGTAAGCTCCTGTTCCTCTTTCCTACCATGAAGGAAGAAGATTTCTGAAGACCCCAAAATGAGCATATTCTGCTTCCCACAGCTCTCATTGGCCAGGAATGGCAACCTAGTTGAGGTCCATAGATATTTTTATGTCCTCCCATAACTGGTGTGTCACTGGTGATCACACTGTTGATTCTGGAGGGAAAGTTTATCTCTGTATTGATCATTACTTTCAATAAGCTATGTGGGGTTCAGAACCTTTGACGGTCTAATGTGGTGGATATGAGCCGGTCAACTTAGTGGTTCTCCATAATACTTCTGTACACTTCGAATCTGATACTCTGTAAATCAGGAGAAACTCCATTAAAATTACTGTTGTAAAACCACTGAGTGAAAGGAGAAAGAGGCTGTCCTTAAAATGTGAGAGACAAGGTGAGTGAGGTGATATGTTTTATTGGACCAACTTGTGTCAGTGAGAGAAACCAGCTTTCAAGCTTACACAGAGCCCTTCTTCAGGTCAACAGAAGCTCGAAAGTTTGTCTCTCTCCCAAACAAAAGCTATTATCTCACCCACTTTGTACCTCTAATATCTTGGCACTGCCACTGCCACCTCTCTTCATACTTAAAATGTGAGATAATTTTAGGTGTTCCTATTCCTCTCTTGTTTCCTATGTCTGCCTTGATTCCCTCAAAGCATTTGGTATGTGTTATGTCTTCTTCTCTCTGCAGCTGAAAGAGAGTTCTTTGCAGTCATTTTCAAGCAGTCTGACTCTTCTCTTGTAGGATCCTAAAGGCTGTGACAGTTTGCAGTATACAGGCCTCTTCCGTCACGGCTATGCAGAATGTTTTGACTGGTTGCATGACATCACCATGGTGAGGATGTTTACTGACAAGTTGATATTATAGAAAAAGAACCACTTGTATTTTATCCGGAATATATTTTAGTATTTTCAGTACCCTGTTCCCATAACAAAACAGACAGATGTGACTTTCCCCTCTGTTATATCATTTTTATCAACAGAATTCATGTGTGAGTCGCAGCAGTGTAAAGCTGGTGTAATGGAGTGGAGAATAATAATTTTATTTTTGTAGGCCAACTCGACTGTTGAGTCCTCAAGTCAAATTCCAATGCTCTGTCAGCTGAATCTGCACACTTTCAGTATGCGGTGACAGATGCAAAGGACTTCTATTACAGTTTCAAATCTGCCAGGAAAAACTTGTAGTGTGCTTCTAATTCACTGAACATAAAATAAGTAAAACAAACGACAACAATATTGTTAAGATCGCTCGTGAGCAGAGCAGATCTTCGGATGATTTGCAGAAAGTGCAGGGTTGTGAATGTGTGCATTCATTCTTGCAAAAAAGACAATGCACTCACCTTTCTGCTCCCATGGTCTTGTTTCAACTTCATGTAAGGCTGATCTCTTTGTACTGAGTCAGAGCAGCTCAAGAGCTCACAAACTCATAGATTACAGAGCCAGAAGGGATCACTAATCATCTTATGTGATCTCCTGTATATTATATATCATAGGAATGCTCTGAAGTAATTCCTGTTTGAACTGAAGGTTGAACCTCCCAAATCCAGAACTCTCTGGTGAGGCAACATCTGCAGGGCCATCCGTGGTCCAGCAGGGCCATGGATGTTGCTGGAACAAAGAGCCCCCGACTGAGGGAGCAACGCAGAGGTTGGGGAGCCCTGGATGGACCAGGTGGCATCTGGGGAGTGTTCCCAAACCTGACCAGGGAACCCCTGGCAGGGCTGGGAAACCCTGGTATTTGTGGGGCCAGGCAGTGGCTCAGAGCTACTGCCCTGGCCAAGGTACCCCCAGTGTCCGCTGCGCCACATGACCAAGGAGTCCTGGCCCCATCCAGGGAATCCCTGGCTGCAGCTGGGCTGTTGGCAGCTGGGCAGCCGCAGCCAGGAATCCACCAGTAGCAGCAGGGCCAGGGTTACTGGGCAGCCTCTGCTGGGGAACCCCCCAGCTGAAGTGGGGCTGGTGGAGGCAGGCGGTCAGATTCCCCAGCAGCAGCAGGGCAGCCCTAGCAGTGGGAAGAGGGGTGGCTGGGTGGCCCTGACTGGGTGCGGCAGGGCTGGCGGTGCCGTGGCCCCAGCCAGGAACCCAGGGAACAACCTGCAGCAGCAGGTCTGGAAGTGGCAGAGCCCAGGAGCAGTGCAGCCAGCAAGGGAATGCTGACTTCCCCTGTTCCAGAAAACTCCTTGGTTCAGGACAGTTTAGATCCCAAGTGTGCCATACCAGGGAGGTCCAACCTGTAGAGTATATCTATTACAAAACCACCCAATTTTGACTTAAAAATTGCCAGTAATGAAAAACAATCACAACACTAGGTAAATTGTTCCAATGGATAATTATCCTCACTTTTAAAAATTGAGCCTTTTTTCTTGACTAAATTTTTCTACCATCTCTTTCCAGTTAGCCGTTCTTTTGTTATACTTTTATGCTAACCTGATGAGCCCTCTATTGTCACCTTTTTTTGTTCACGATGTAGGTGCTTAGACTGTTACCCCTTAAACTTTTTTTTGTTTAAGCTAAATTGATTAAGATCTTGGATTTTATCACTATAAGAGATGTTTTCCAGTCTGTTTTTGTCATTTTGGGGGTTCTTCTCTGAACCCTCTCTGATTTTGGAACTCCCTACTTAAAATAGGGATGTAAGAACTGGACAGAAGATTCCAGCAGTGCCTAATACCGAGGTAATATAACCACTCCATTCTTACTCGAGATTTCCCCTGTTTATACATCAAATAAGTTGGTTAAAGTGAGAACTCATGTTCAGCTGATTATTTGCCATTATCCAGAGATGTCAACCCAGCAACTCTTGCAAGGAGCAAAATGTACTGGTCTTGTAGTAGAATTTTCTTCATGAGGGGTGCTGCCATGATACAGAATGGCAGAACAGTGTGTCTGTAGATTTAGGAAAGCCCCAAAATCATCTGCTTCCTGGTGGTTGGGGTTAGGGTTTATATCTTGCTTCCTGGGGTTCTGAAAAATCCCTTATGAAAGAAAGCAAACTAGGAATTCCATAAGCTCCCACCAAAGAGCTGTAGGAATTGGGGCAGGGATTGAACAGGGGTTTGGCCCAGAAAGCTATGCTTCTCAGAGTGCATCTACACAGCACCCGAAACTCAAAATGAGATACTCAAGAGTCTACACAGTGCCAAATTTCAAAATAAAGCACTATTTCAAGCCACCCCTTACTCCTCGTAGAATGAGGTTTAAGGGATGGTGAAATAGTACGTCTGCTATATTTCAAAATAGTGGACGAATTCAAAAGACAGGGGTCGCTATTTTGGGATACCTCCTGTATCCCGAAATAGCACTGCAGTGTAAACATACTCTCAAGGAGTTTCCAGAAGCCAGAGCCTTCCATATAGAGGCCCCAAGTGTCTGTGCTGGATAAGGAACATCCTGTTCCCATTCTGACTCGTTGTAGGTGTAGCTCTGTGACAGGGCGCTTGCCCTGCACTGGCCCTTTAAGGGCAAAAACCTGGCCCTGAGTGAGGGCTGAGAGTGAAGCCCCGACTGAGACAGTTGTTGCTAATGAGGGCCTAGCTGGGGATTATACAAAGAAGGGCTCCTGGTGGGAGACGAGAACTTACTGCTGCTCTGGGTAGAGAGCAGGAGAGGCCTGGCTGCCAGGGGAGCAGTGCAGTGCAAGGAAGGCAGGGTTGGCCAAGCAAGCTCCCAGGGTGCAAGGTCTGAAGAAAGGCCTGAGGCTACTAGGGCTGCAGAGAGGCAGCCACGGTAGGCAAAGGCAGCAGGTCCACACCCCTTTGCCCATGATGAGTGGCTATTACAGACTGCAGTTTGCCCCTGAGGCAGGGGCTAGATGAAGGCTGGCAGTGGTTCACTAAGGCAAGGTGGGTACAGGGGAACTGGGTGTTCCCTGGGAGGAGAACTGGGTGCCCCTTTGGAGGGGAGGACCCTGGACTGCAAAGCTAAATAAACACTTACCCTTGGAAGGAGGCACCGAGACACTGAAGTGGGCACTGCCGGAGGGCAGTGCCCTGAAGAGGACACCATGGTCCAAGAATGACACGGACTCGGCCCAGAGAGGGAAGCGAGAACACGGGGAGACACCAGCTAGAGGGAGGCGTACAGTGAGTCGATGAGCTAATTTCCAGGGCTAGCGGCTGGAGGCACCATGTTGGTGAGTCTGCCCCATGACAATCTCCAATATACTCCACTTTGGTCATAGCACTGGAACCCTCACTTGTAGTGAGGTTTTATGTTTCTATATAACGGTTAATACTGATGTCAGTATTATGTTTGTGCAGATTCCTTGTTGGGCAGATTGGCACCAGGTGCTGCATGCAGAGCGCACTCCCTGTCTCCTTGATCCTGCAAAGAGGCTTTCAGGAAAGGGGCATCATTTCACAGGCCAACTTTCCTTTACCCAGCTATGCTCGGTATGGGTGTAGGATACTAGTATAGCAATTCTTGAATTTTACTAAAGTATTTCCTCTCCATGCTCTAGTGCTCTTACATAGAAAAGAATATTGTCATCACCTCCACAACATAGTGGCTAAAATATTAAAAAATCTCTTCAACACTGTCATTAAAATATATCTGTGCAGCTGAAATGAGACCAATAAAACACAATACTACCGGGACACGTGAAGAGTTTTACCACAGACAAAGTTTTATTATGTTTAAAATGCAGAGTTCTACAATATGTATTGTTGTGGTGGAACCATAAAGAAAAACCAAACAAAAAAGGAGAACTTGTCTGTATTATTTCATAGGCCACCAATAATACTAAACACATTATTTTTCTCCTGTAGGTAAAAGTTTTCCTATTCAGTAGCAGAACAAGTAAAAGCAACCTCAGACTCTCAGCTCACTGAGCAAACTCTTTAGGATGAATCTGCTTGCATAATGCCTGGTTTGTCAGGTTTCACAAATGAGGCTATTCAGAGTATATTGTGCAAGGAATGCAGTGGTTAGCCTTTGCTTTGGAACCCTCATAGTAGAGGAGCCTGATAGACAGTGGAGGACAAAACTGAATGCTGATTGTTCTACTCAGCAGAATGGTGCCTGTTAAAATGCTCTTATAGCAGCTGCCAGGTTCACGGGTGTTTTTTTTCTTTTTCTTTTCTTTTTTTTTTAATGTCGGAGATAGAGAATAGAATAGAAAGTGTATGCACACAATAAAAAAGTGATAAGACTTAATTTTGTATGTTTGGCCTACTTAATTGTTTTAAAATGTCCATTATGCAAAATGTCTGCTGTCAGCATGATTCTTGGCTGAACAAAGCTTATAGCCTCATTCTTTTATACTTAGTCTATTGCGAAATCCCCAAGTATATTGTTTCAATCTACAATTCAAAAATATTTCATAACAGAGAAAGGGCATTTGTCATATGACTGAATTCACTTAAAATGGAGCACTAAGCTTGTACTCCTCCCTTGGGTATGAAACATTCAAAATGGGCTAACATTTTGTCTTTTTTTTTAAGCTCTCTTTTGTTTAGACTTTAAATTCCATAGTTTCTTGCATTAATCTATATTCCACACTGTTTCACTGAGTCAAAGGGCAATAGCCATGTGGTAAGATTCATTTGGAAAAGAACATGAACAAAATATGATGTACCATCACTAGAGTGGAAGATAGGTACAAAAGAAGTCATTGACGAAAAAAATGAAAATAAAAACATCACATTACAATGACATGTTAGGTGCTTCATCTCACTCATTTAAAAAGCATTCTAGCACTCATATATGCCCAAATTCCATTATTATTTTTTTTCACATTCTTTCTAAATCAATTGGGTTAGCAGATCATGAAGGGTCAGATTCAGCTCTTATTACCCATTCTGAGGAGTACCTACTCTTCAAATAATATAATTAAGATAATTTAGTTCAGTGTGCCTACATAGTGGGTAACAACTGGTCAATCGGTGAGGGTTGCAGAGTCTACCCTATATTAGATAATTGAAAAATAAAGGTGAATATATGCAATTCTGGGTAAAGAGTTAGCTTATAAAAGGCAACAACTTTTACAAGCACCAGAAACAGATCATTGACATTGAGCTCTATCCACCCATGAGAATTTGCTTTGATGTTACAAGCAAGATTTTGTGCCCTTTTTCACATTTCAGCTTGGATTATGGCTGCAACGCACTATCAGAAAATTCCCTAACACCACCAAAATCAGTTCCTTGATCAGCCTCTTTTCACACGTTGGGGATCAACCAGTGCATGAGGGAGTGAGAAGGTGTGTTGGGCATAGGATGGAATACTGCACCACTATGCTCATCCTCCATAGGCATAAGTTCCTATAGGGAACCTATGATTTTAAATTCAACTAACTCTGAGGACAGGCTAGTGCAGACTAAGAGTTGTAATTGGTTTCCTGGTGGCCCTCCTCACTTTCCTGTAATTCAGGCGCAGAAGAGGTACAAGCCCAATACTTTTCACCTCATTCTTCACTGGCTGACTTTTGTCATTTCATACCTTTCCTGGAAGACCCACCAACAGCAATTACAGGCCCCACACTTTCACAGGCCATGCCCACATGAATGTAGTCTACCTGCACTGCTGGTTCCCGGCAAGCTGCTGACATGCCCAGGGTTTACGTGCCCACCCAGGAGGGTTGCTAACTGTTTAATCATGCAGACACAAAGACCTTTGGCCTTGCCCTTCCCTGAGGCTCTGCCCCCACTCACTCCATCCCCTCTCTCTCTTCTGCTCCCTCACTTATTTTCACAGGGTGGGTTGGGTTTTGGGATTCAGGCTTTGGGATGAAGTTCAGGTGCAGGAGGGGTTGTGGACTCTGGAAAGGAATTTGGGTTCAGGAGGTTCAGGGTTGGGGTAGGGGTTTGGGATGCAGAAGGGTGTGCAGGCTCTAGGAAGGAGTTTGATTGTGGGGTGCAGACTGTAGGCTAGGGCAGGGCTTGGAGTGCAGGGATGGGTGTGAGATGCAGGCTCTAGGAGGGAGTTTGAGTGTTGGATGCGTTTCTGGGCTATGGCACAGTGTTGAGGTGCAATAGAGGGTCTGGGGGGTTGCACTTACCTCAGGGGGCTCTTAAATTCACCAGCATATCCCTCTAGTAGTGAATCCTAAGGAGGCAGACAAGGGGATCACTGTATGTCACTGCCCACAGACCTGGCCCCTGCAGTTCCCATGGGATGTGGTTCTTGGCCAATGGGATCTTCAGAGTTGGTGCTCAGAGCAGGGGCAGCATGTAGAGACAACCCCTAGGGGCTGCTGGGACATGTATGCTGGCTGCTTTCAGGAGTGGTACAGAGGTGTGGGCAGGAAGCCAGCCTTAGCCTTGTTTTGCTGCTGGTAGCAGCCCCTGGACTCTTTTATCTCATCCAGGCCTCTTCACAATTGCTTGCTTTGTGGCCCCCCCTCTCCCATCAGTGGGTCTGCTTGCTGGAGAGTTTGGGGTGTTGTCTTCTGCAGGAAAAATAACTTTGGAGTCTGTCTTTCCAAGTACACTCCAGTTCAGTTATTATTAAGCTCAGTTAGTTGTTTCTCTTTTATTAGAATGGACATTTATAGCATTCCAGTGTGACTTGCAGAGCTCAGTGTTCAATACTTGACAAAAATTTGCTCCTTAAAGTAATATATTGAATGAATATTATATTTTTGATGACATATTCCCATGCTTTTTGGAAAGTAGCTTTATAGGAGAAGGTCCCTGAATGGAATGTACAAACTGGAATTTAAAGCTAAACTCATTATAACAAACTCTTTCACCATTTGACACCCATTGACTTCAACAGGCTTTGGATTAGGCTTTTAACAGTATATTGGCAAATTCTTTTAACACTTTAATTGACATGCCATGTAGAGTGATTTTTTTAGAGTTTAGATACCACTGATGGGAGCTATAGAAAAAAAATCAAAGGAAGGGGGACCAATAAATGTGTATGTTCACTTTTTGCAAATATTCCCTCCCTGTCTTCATTGACCAGTGAAGAACTCTTTTCACGTTCATCCCCAATTATCAAAATATCTTTTCTTTATTTTTAATTGTTTTAATAGGTATTGCAATCATTTAAGAGCCGTTTAGAAGGGATTTTTATGGGTTCTAGTTGAGCAATTTATATTCCTGAAGAACTAATAATTATTTATATATGGATTCACAATTTAAAATTCTATGCATGTTTTCAAAATATTGCTTTCCATTACTGTAAAAATGAAAACTACATTCAGCTTGCTATAACATTTGCAATAGTTTTGATTTTTTTTACCTAGTGTTGCTACATTGCAAAGAGAAGAATGTCACAAGGAATTGCTGAATAAATCAGAAGATATTTTTTCAGTAAGAAACTGCCCAGTGTGCACCAGTAGAGAAGCGCCCCTCACTAACAGCTGAAATCATTCAGAGCTGTGTTAAGTGAGGGATCCCTGAGGACATCTTTGGGAATGGACAGTGGGGGGCTGATGGAGATGTGTGACCAGGAGGATAGTTGTTGGAGAGGGCTGGAACAGAGCCCCACAGAGAGATATGGCAACTGGCTGTCAGGATGGCAAGGCAAGTGCCCTAGCAGCAGAGCATATAAGGTGTCCTTATCCCCTCCTTCCACTCAGAGTGGGAAAATGGACTCTGCAGATCAGCTTCTGAACTCTGGAGCTGCATTAGCAAAGGACAGCAACTGTGAGTAAGGTGCAGAGAAAGGATGGACATGTTAAAGGGACTTTTGGGTTCCTGGAATTAACCACCTGAAGGGAAAGGGCACTGCCCGACCTACTTGGTGGGTTGGTCTTTTGACTTATATTTATGAAACTTAATTGCAGAGTTTTCCCAAATTAATGCTGAGTTAGTTCCCTTTTATTAGAGGTGGTTGTTACACTCAGACTCTGTACCTGAAAGAGTGGAAGTACTATGTCTTATAGACACCTAGGGATGGTGTGTAATTGTCCCTCGTCGCTGGATAGGAGCTCAAATCATGTTTGTGTTGTATTATTTAAATGGACCCACCAGATGACTCTGGTTCTTATTGCTTCTACCTCTGACAGAAGGGTTACTCAAAAATACCACTAATATCATTAATAAAGACATTGCTATTTCACTGGAAAAAGGATTTGTAAATGTTCAGCCATGTCTAGACTATGGAGAAGATCTATCCTGAGGCGCTCTTTCTTCTGTAATTCGATTCAACAGGTCTAGCAAAGTTTTGAAGTATCATTCTGCACGGAGCTTGGATGTTGTGACTTCTCATTTCCAATTCAGGATGAAAACCACTTTCAAAATAGCAACTCTGATTCATTCGTATCAGCTCTGATTCACTGGTTTCTTTATAGTGCGCAGCCCACCACAGTAGTTCAGAAGCACATCCAGATAGTGTTCCTCTGAAGTAAAGTAATTCCATATAGACCAAGAACAGCAGAGTCAAGTTATTGACAAACATAATATAAACATAACTTTTATACCCAATCATAAACATGTGTTCAGGAACTTTTCATATCATAATTAATCATCAAATATGAGAATGCGGTAAACACAATATGGATGTGTACTTAGGTATCCAAAGTTATAATTTTAAAAAAGCTGCATACAGGCCTTACCTAGCACCCATTAAAGTTCAAGTTTACCATTGACTTTACTGGAAGATGGATCAGTTGATAAACTTCAGAGCTCAAATTCAGGGACAGAGTTAACATTATTTGGGTGCTTATCAATGGAATTTGTCTAAATGGTTTCTGTATTTAATGGCATGTCATCACTTTAAATGTATTTTGCTACATTAACTAACAAAATGTGTTGCCTATATGGCCAAAATTCTAAATTGTAGGTGCCTATGTCACCTTCTAGATATGTGTGTAGGCACCCCAATAAAAGTGATCTGATTTTCAAAGGTTCTAAACACCAGCTGCTCTCTTTTACTTTAACACGTTTTATGAAAAATAAGTGAAGGTATATTTTGGAAAGTAACATTAAGCAACCCAGGTCTCATACATGATAGTATGGACAACTTGGAGATGAAATATGCCAGTGTGTCAACAACACAGAGCAATATTATACAGTCTGTTATGATGGGAAATGAAGAATGTGCATATATTTGAAACTGTAAAAATAAATAATGAAACACTAAAAACAGCTCTCATAGAAAGGTAATAATCATATTACTTCACAAATTTTATGGGAACCCCGTGGAAGTTAAAATAGTGTTTTCACGTGCTAAGGTTTTTCTGCTTTCTAAAGAATATACTAGAAAGAAATGTATTTTCCACCATGAAGAAAAACTGTGGTTGATTTTTATGTTGACATGGTTTTATTGTCAGACTATTTTGCAGGTTTGCAAAGCTAAATTAAAACTGAATTACGTCTTGCAATGCACATTAACAAAGCAATTTTTACGAGTTTAATTTGAGTGGGATTTCTTGCAGATTCAAAGCTGCTATATAAATATAAGATATAAATTTATATTCTGTGGTGTTTACTCTTTATGTACACATTAACAACCTTTTTTAACAGTATTCTTTTCTGATTCATGGTTTGGTTCTTCAAGCTTCTTATATGTGTATTACTTTTTCTAGATGCTTTGTTATACTTCTCATTTTTTTCAGTAAAATTTTTAACCTGCTTTTGGCATAGCTTTTATTATTTCTTGCCTTTGATAATTTTTTTAGTCTTTGGATACTTGTCTAGATAAGCATTTGTTATCTAGATAAGCAAGTATGATACAGAATTCGTCCACACATAAAAACTTAAGCCCCTCTGCCTTTTGCCCATGCTACATATGTATAATTTACTATCTCTTTGTTTAGCTAACTGCAGAGTCATCACGTGTGAGCAAAAGGACTAACTCCCCCTGCCAAGAAACAAATTAGCTTTTTACATTGTTTAATAACTGCATCCAATCCTAAATGCCACCAAACAGCTATTAAGCAGCAAGCCCCTTGCACAAATACTCAATGGTGCATGACACCGCTGATTACATGCACTCTTTTCTGAAAGGGCCATTATTCTTAGTAGGGCTATTTCATTACTATTAATCTGAGTCCAAGTTCATGCACCCACAGCCTAATAACTCCATCTGGACTGTCTAATGCTATCTAGCTAACCCAAAGATAAGTCTTTTAACATTTGTAAGGTGTTTTATTGAACCATTTGTAGGGCTGAAGTACAGTATTCAAAGTTCTCTGTCACTACTTCTTAAAACTATCATCAGTTGCATTTAGGAAGAAAGAGGTTTTACTATTTTAATGCCTACTTTATATTTCTCTTTAGCTGAAACAAAGCAGTATTCTCAGCAGTATCCAAGCAACACATCTTTTTCAATTACTGCTTAATACTGGTTTCTGTCCCTGGATTACTGAATGCATTTTCCTTTATTCAGTCTTTGCCATTCAAATCAGTACAAAGAATAGTACCTCTGCACTACAGTGACCTAATCTCATGCATGTTAAATTCTGTCCATAAACAATACTAACAAAATATGCCTTCTAAAACTATATCAGATTGGATGAGCTGGTTTTTGTTAGGGAATAAATTAGTTTCTCCAGATTAGTCAGAGAAATTGCTGGGTGTGTAGGATGATTTAACTATTTTTTTTTTCATGTTGTGAATGAGTCAATACAGAAAAATTCATACAATTGATTTTATTGAACCTGCTACTGGATATCTTTGATTCTTACAACTTTATATGATAAATTAATCATACTGGCAATTAAAAATATATACCGTGCTATACTGGAGCCCTGTGATGGTCCTTTCATAAAGTAATTGGGAATTAGATAAAATCACAGAATACATCCATATTTTGCATTTATTAAAAACATTCCTTAAGCAAGCTGTATTTCATACAACAAAGTAGCTGAATTTGAATATTAAGGTGAAGAAAAAACACTAAGACTCAGGAAATGCAGAGACTAAGGCTGAAGGATCATCTGCAACCTCCTACAGCCCATGCACTATCATACACACAGTAAGTGATTTCTACAAAATGCATCTGCAAATTGAAGCATAATGGATGTTGCTGCAATATTAACTCTCCTTTTCATTAAGCTTCCTCTTCAAAGTTGATCCAGTGAGTATGCTAATAGAGCACCAATGTGAGGTGATTTTTGTTTCCCACAAATCTTAAGGCTCTCTAAAATTTAAAAACCATTCTGCACTTTACATCGCAGACTGTACTGAGAGACTGAAAATTGCAGATCTGTAAAGTCCCTCTCCCCTCCAAACTGATAATTTAAGAGAGAGTTGGAGGTTATAGAGGGTACCCATAGCTGAATGTTCTCATGTCCTCAGAAATGCTCAGTCTGGGAGACAGGGGGTTCTTATGTTTATATCACGTCCTGCTCATGGGCCTGATTCATATTTTGCTTAGGTCATCATCACTATTACAATTTGTACTAGATTAACCTAGAGATCCCCCAACTCAGATTGGAGCCCCATGGTGCTTGACCCTGCACATACACACATACACAGTGTGAGACCATCCATGCTCCGGAATGCTTATGCTTTAAACAGGAACCAAGGTGCACAGAATTTAAATGACTGAACAAAGGTCACATAACAGATCAGTGGCAGAGCTGGGAACTTAATCTGTCACTTAAGTCCCAATCCAGTACCCTAGTCTCTAGAGTATGCTGTTTCCAGAAAGTCAACTATTCTTACTTCAAAGAGGGCTTGAGTCAACAAACTCTGGTTTAGGAGACCTAGATGAAATGAATTAAGCTACCAAATCTGTACAGGGAGTTGGAGCAACTCTAAGTATCATTTAAGGCTTAATGAAAACATTTGATATATATCTAGTCAAGTAGCACCTGAAAGTGCCTCCTTTTATGTCATTCCCTCTTAGAAATAATAATTATAAAAAATAATAATCAACAATGCCTTTATGCAACATTGACCACTCCAGGGGATTTCAAACTTTTTCACAATGTAAGAGAGATTGTTTAGTGAAGTCCTTTGCTTCCAGCTTGTATTCATGGAATATCTCTGTGGCAATCACAGCAACTAATTAGATGGGAAAGTTGTACTTGGAAAAAGTTTAGTGTATTTTAGCCATCTCAAGTGGGATTTCATGAGAAAAGAATGAAGAAAGACATCACCAGGTGAGCAGCCAGTTTTCTCTTTGGGCCATGAAATAAAGTTTTGGGACCAAGGGGTTAGGCCACATCTGAGGATAAACCATAAGATCATAGATGATAGGACAATAGGATTAAAAGTTAAAAGTGAGTTCTTAGGCCATTTAAGCCAGGTTTATACTAAAAAGTTAAGTGGACTTATCTATGTCCATTAGAGATGTAAAACCTTCAAACCTCAGGGCAAAGTACTGAATTGTTTGGATGACACTAGCTATTGTATCTCAAAGAGGTGGATTTCCTACACCAGTGTGGAGACCCCCTTCCCCCCATCATTGTAGCGAGAGGCTACGCTAAAGCACAACAGTAGTGAAGCTGCAACTGTGCCATTGTAATGATTTAAGTATGGCTGTAAACGCTGTGCGACCTTCTGCTTCACAGGAAGCCCCCCTCCCCCCAGACACACACAATAATGTGTAGTGATTCAGGCATTTCTTAGAAACAGAGGCTATGTCTAGACTGCAGGCTTCTTTCTGAAGAAGCTTTTCCGGAAGAGATCTTCTGAAAAATCTTCTTCTGAAAGAGAGCGTCCACACTGCCAAAGCGCATCGAAAAAGCAATCTGCTTTTTCAAAAGATGGTGTGCATAGTATCTTGCATTTAAGCTGTGATTACTATGGATAGAGTGGCCGCCAGGGCACCTGTGCTTTTTTCTCTTTCCTCTTCTTTTGAAAGAACTCCCTCTTCCCCGTCTACACTCGCTTTTTTCCAAAAGAGCTCTTATGGAAAAAGGCTTCTTCCTCATAGAAAAAGGTTTACCAATGTCAGATTTTTTTTTGAAAGAACACGATTGCAGTGTGGACATAAGTGAATTTTTTTGGAAAAATGGTGTTTTTTCAAAAAAAACCTCTGTAGTGTAGACATAGCCAGGGATATACAAAAATATCATGTAGGACTTCACTGTTGACTAAAACAACATAGTTTTAAGCCACTGTAAAATGACTAGAGTCCTGCGTGGATGCAAAATTTATATACACATCTATATCCATATCCACAAAAATGACCCGCGGATGTGGATCTGTAGATTTGGATACCTGCAGACATAAAGTGGATATCTGCAAATTTGCTTTGTTCTAGATATAAAATTTGTATCTGCATCCATATCTGCAAAACTGAGCCATGGATATCTGCATCCATATCCATGGATATGGACTACTTGTGGATGTAAAGCAGTTATCCGTGGATTTGCAGGGCTCTAAAAATGACCCATATGCACTAGGTGGATTAATTTGGGAGATGCATAGCAAAAATTTGTAAAGACAGTAATCCAACAATAGGCAACTTAGGTGAGTGAATGGGCTACACAAGTGGCCCTCCTTCATCTCAGTGGACAGCAAGACCGTTGTAACCAAGAGGTCTCCCACATTAGGGTAGTTTTGCTCACTGTACTTGTGTACCTAGAATTTGCTGGGTGTGCCGATTGAACCATAGCAGTGCTTTGATTGGATGCAGAGGAAGCATGTGGCTCTTGCAGTCAATGTTATGTTCAGTCTGCATGCACCTCACTTCACATGTCCTTGCTTTACATGTGTGTCACTTTAATAATACTGGTAGGGGGGCGGGAAAAACAACATGGACAGAAACCAGCAGAATCTGGCAACCCTGTTCATGGGCAATGGTAAAAAAAATGTCTCATGGGCCACACATAGAACCCCCACAGGCCACATGTGGCCCTCAGGCTGCAGGTTCCAACCCCTCCACTAATCCTTGCTTAAATATGTTTATCAAGTGTCCACTGGACTTTTATTTAACCATTAACATTATTATTCCAACTATAAGCCAGACACTGGGGCACTGATTCTATAAATTTTTCTCACATGAAGTAGCATTTATTCACATAAGAATCCCACTGATATGAAACATCCAATTTATAGTGTCAGGTCCTCAGTGGCAAATATGAAGTTACGCTGGCAGCTCCAAGGATCTCACAACATATAGACAACAGACAGACAAAGAAAAGAGGAAGAGAAACAGTATTAGTAAAGTGCAATAAATTATTTCAGTTCACATGCGTATTCCCTTATAAAAATACTAGCTGTTTTGCATTTATGATGCACAGTGCTACAGCATTACTACCCCATGGCATACACCATTACTCTAGTATAAGGATAGTACAACTGAACCTGTACCTTGCAGAACAACTGGAAATCTTGGCCATTATCTTCCTTATCGCCATCACCCTCAATATCACCAGTGGCCATCATCCTGGCAAATCCTAAGGGCAACATCTCTCTCAACCATGGCTCAGAGGCTGGGATGTAACTTTTATAACATGTTACCCTGATGCTATTATAGCTAATGCTGATTCACTATTTTCCTCTCTTTTTCCTTATTTGTGTTTCCTCATCCTACTAATGTTGAAGTCTCCTCTGTCTATAGGTTAGTACAATGGTTGTTAAACTTTTTTTTTCTCATGACCCAGTTGAAAAAAATTGTTGATGTCTGTGAACCAACATAATTTGACTAGAGTGTGGGCTCTGGAGTGGAGCTGAGGATGAGAGCTTTGGTGTGCAGGAGAGGATTCTGGGTTTTGGGGGGAGAGGTGTCAGGTCTGGGGCAGGAGGGAGTTACCTTGAGTGGCTCCTGGTCAGTGGTAGTGGGAGTGCTAAGGCAGGCTTCTCTGCCTCTCCTGGAACCTCCCCTGGACAATGCTGCACCCCAGAAGCAGTCAGCAGTAGGTTCCCAACCAAGGGGACTGCGGGACTAGTGCTCACAGCAGGGGCATTGCATGAAGTCCTGTGCGCTCTCTTCCCCCACCTAGGTGGGCCTGTTGCTGGATGCTTCTAGGGCTCAGCACAGTCTGTGGTGCCAGGACAGGCAGATAGCCTCCCTCGTCACCCTACTGGTCACCTGATCATCCTGTAGAATTGAGATCCGGTGCCTGACGTTCCATGACTCAGTACAGGTTGTACCTTTGAAGTCTGTCATTCTCTGATCCAGCAACATCCGTGGTCTGGCAGGAACACGGCTGTTCATGGACCAGAGAGTCCGGGAGCCTAATGGCAGGAGGAACAGCAGCCTGACCAGGGCTGTGGGCAGCAGGACTGGAGGAGCCCCACAGCAGTGCTGAGACCGTAGAACCCTGGCAGTCCATGGCAGTGCAGGGCTGGGGGACTTTGGCTTCCCACAGAAGCACAAAGCCAGGGGCAGAAGAACCCCAGCTGTCTGCAGCAGCATGCAGCCAGGGAAACCTGACTACCCATGGCACTGCAGGGCTGGAAGTTGGAGAAGCCCGGCAGCACGTGGCAGTCCAGAACTGGGGAACCTGAGCTACCCACACAGTGTGGGGCCGAAGAAGCCTGGCCACCTGCAGCAGCCTGGAGCCAGGGACAGGAGAGCATTAGCCACTGACAGCAGCGCGGAGCCAGGGAAACCTGGCCATCCATGACAGTCTGAGGCCAGGGCCATGGCCAGAGAACCCCGGACACCTATGGCAGCCTGGAGTCAGGGGGCAGTGGTAGTACAATGGACAGCCCAGCTGTGGACAGAGTAGAGGGTGCAAGAGGCCAGAGGCAGGAGGCCAGCTGGCTCTGGGCAGGTGGCAGGGGACACCTCCCCTGGTCCAGCAAATTCTCTTTTGGGACCAGTCAGGTCCCGACAATGCTGCAGTTTGAAAATCACTGGGTTAGTATACTAATAATTTCAACTTATTATCATATATGTCAGTTTGTTGCCATGGCACTTTTGCCATACTTATCCACTCCCCTCAGGCATGCTTGCTTACTTGCCCTTTGCTTGTCTTCTGGCAAATGCTTCTGCAGGTTGAGGCTATGTCTAGACTACATCCCTCTTTCGAAAGAGGGATTTAAATTAGACAGATCAAAATTGCAAATGAAGCCAGGATTTGAATTTCCCACGCTTCATTTGCATAATGGCGGCCGTGCGGTCTTTCGAAAAAGGGCTTTTTGAAAGTGAAACCGCTGTCTAGATGCGGTTCTTTCGGGGAAAAAAAAACCTTTTTCGAAAGATCTTGTAAACCTCATTTTTGGAGGAGTACAGGATCTTTCTAAAAAGGTGTTTTTTTTTTTTAAAAGAACCCCATCTAGATGGCGGTTTCACTTTCAAAAAGCCCTTTTTTGAAAGAGTGCACGGCCGCCATTATTCAAATGAAGCACGGGAAATTCAAATCCCAGCTTCATTTGCAATTTTGATATGTCTAGTTTACATCCCTCTTTCAAAAGAGGGATGTGGTTTAGATATGCCCTTAGAGATGGACAATAAAGGGGTTATAGCACAACCACATGCATGGGCACATGTGAAGTTTCTAGTGTAGAGTTTGTTGTTCATATTGAAACAAAAACAACAAGGAGTCCAGTGGCACCTTAAAGACTAACAATATTATATTATTAAGGAATAAAATTAATTGTATTTAAAAAACTGTTAGTCTTTAAGGCGCCACGGAGCTCCTTGTTGTTTTTGCTGAAACAGACTAACATGACTACCTCTGAAACCCATACTGAAGCAGTGAACTCAGAACTTGGTGATTTGTTGTGTTTAGTTTTCCCATTGCACACTTCTCAGGGAAGTGTTTTTGTGTTCGAACAATGGCACAAAAAGAAATAGAAGCATGGTCTTTTAGTCTTAAATTAAGAGAAATTCATTTGGTTTGCTTTTTCACTTGTCTGTAAAAACAATGATATATGCTGCTCGTTCAAATTCTGGAATAATTAAAGGAATTAAATAATATTAATCAGACTTTTTCATGACAAATTCTAAAGAATAGAGCAGAAAAGTCAAACTTGTTTTGAGTTTACATTGGCTTGAACTCAGCATTTTATGATGTTCTTTCATCCACAGTAACCTCACACACACCCTCTGTGACATCTATTTATGTCCACCTGCTCCCCAATTAACACCCAGTTAAGCTGCCTACCCACAGTGGCTTTATCCTGTGACAATTGCCTTCATGCTTTTAACCCTCTGTTAGCCTGTGCCTGCATGTACTAAAAATGAAAAGGTCATACTGATTTGCAAATCTTTCGAGATTATTCTTTGTAATAAGGAAATGGTCTATGGAGTGTTAGGAAGAATGTAGGAAATGGAGTACAATATAACATTTTATTATGTATAAATAATTATGATTATAAAATGTATGTAAAGGGAGCTACATATAATTTAATTTATAGCTTTTCCACCAAAAGAATGAGACCGTTCCCAAATAGCTGATTAATTATGCTGTAAATAAAATCAAATGAGTAAATTAGTTTTTTACATAATATATTGTTTAAGAATTAAAACTAGACAAAACATAAAACTTCAATTTCGGGAACTAGATTGTCAAAGTGGAAAGCAATAGAATTACAGAAATAAGAGTAAACTTCTAGGACTAGAATTAATTATAATGCTATAATATTTTTTAAAAATATCTGTCTTGCTACCCAGCTAACTTATGTTAATTTCAGCAATCAATAGGATATGTTCAGTTTGTTCAGGCTTACATTGTCTTTGTGTACGGCATAACCTAAAGCCAGTTGAAGTCCAGGGCTATCTTTTCATGAATTTCAATGGTGTTGGGACCAGGTCTTCATTTATTAGCATATGCTTTTGCAAAATCAGTACAGCATTTAATAAAAACCTATTTATTAAGATGAGTTTAATGAATAGATATGCTTGTGTAGTGGGGCAGCTGCCTCATTCCTGCAGGGGAGGGGTTAAAGTAGGCTGTAGGGAGCCTGTGCAAATCCCCTCTAATCAGGAAAGCATTCATAGGGAACCAATCAGAGAACAGCTTGCTCGGGCAGCCCTGTTATAAGGAGTTGCTCAGCAGAGCAATAAGTAGTTGGGTCCTGACCAGGAAGGGTTCAGGACTGGTTCCCAGCAAGGGAAAGGCACCTGGAGAGAGCAGTGCTGGTCAGGTTCAGGGAAGTGAGAGAGAGGCTCCAGCCTGATACCTGCCAAGCTGCAGGTCTTGATACAAGGGCCAAGAAGATGCAAGGGGTCATGAGGAAGTGGCCCAAGGACAATAGAGCAAGCAGATAAGGGGGAGTAAAGGAGGACAAGACTGCTGCCAGGGGATCAGTGGATGGACCTGGGCCCCTCCTTCCCCCTTACACTACACGTTGCCACCAGGGAGAGTGGCCTATTCAAACTATGGCTCGCCCCTGAGGCTCAGGGGGCAGACTCAAAGGCTGCAGTTAGCCACAGTGGCAGGTGAGGCTGATCACTGGCAAGAAACTAGAGCAGTGGGCACTACTGGAATGCAGTGTCCTGAATGTGATGCCATAGACTAGGGAGCGATTCAGATCCAAAGAGAGGAAGCAGAGTGGAAAGCGATGGTGGGTGAGAGTCAGAGCAAATTCCTGGAGTGTCCAGCCAGAGTTGCCATGGCAGTGTATAGAATCCCACCCCCCGCCTGTAACAGAAAAATACACATAATCATACCTTGGCAAAGTGTTCACAGATTTTTCTATAGATTCATAAAGAGTACCCAGCACTTTTAATGCAAAATTCAATAGAAACAAAAACAGAATGTGTTCGTTCTCAAGGACCAAATCTCCCATCAATCCATACATGACATTTATGTCAAGATAGGCCCAGGAGAATACAAACCATATTCAGTAAATGTGTGCCCTTCAGAATTACTCTTTCTGTCTCTCTCTCTCTCATATTAATATTCTTTTTTATCAAGAAATTATGTAGAACACAATATAGTAGAATGTTCTTAATTGGGACACTCGAGTGAACAGTCTTTCATTTGCATTAAAAGTAGTCCTTAATTAAGACAAGACACTGTTTTAATAGTACTATTATTGTTGAGGTAGCTACATAGTCTAGTACTGCTGTTTGCGGTAACTAATTTTGAGTGACTTTGAAGGTGTATGATAGATGAAGATTTATTTTCCCCTGCCTTCTTAAAGATCCTGAGTACTCATGAGATTAGCATGGGATTATGAGTTATTTCAGATCTAATTCTGTAATTTGAATCCAACCCAGGTCATAGTTTATTGTTATCAGATGCTATGCTCTGTAGTGGCATATTGTTCAATGGCTCAGTGTAGAACCTAGAGGACAGGCATTCAAACCATCATTGCTACCAGGTATGACAGCTGTTGGGGTACTTGTCCCAAGTATTCAGACTATATGAAAACTGTGAGAGACAAACTTGGTCTGAATCCTGCAAAGATTTATGCACGTGCTTAACTTTACATGCTCTGGGTAGCCCACTGAGTTCAGTGTGACTACGCCCAGTGTGAGAAACTCTGCATGTATGTCTATCTTTGCAGGATTGGGTAATAACTAGAAGGCTAGTGAAAGCCTGAATAGTTCAGAGATACTAAGCTGTCCTCTAAACTCGCAGAGTTGATCTGCCTATGACAGGATTAAAAGGCATATTTTTAGCGAATAAAGACCAAACTTTACTGGTTGAACCTCTTTTTAGTCTGGCACTCTCTGGTCTGGCAACATCCATGGTCCAGCAGCATGATTTTAGTTAGCCGGATGTCCACTTATCATGTATGTGATCAAGTTTCCTATGGTCCCATAAAGCTTTTTTGCAGCCACCAGTCCTGGTTTCCGGTGCTGTTATTTAGCTCAAATTTACCCCTAAATGTCTTCTAAGAGCCCAGTAAGCAGTGTTGGTAATGCTGCTAGACAATACTGACCTCCTGTAATTTTCAAATTCTATGGTTCGGCAGTGGTCAGGTCCTGAGGGTGCAGCTTAGAGAGGTTCAACCTGTACTGCAAATGCCTGTGCTTCCACTATGACATTTAACATGTTAATTTAACAAAGTACCAGAGTCTCCAGGACTATTAATGTGGAGCATTTAAGAAGCACCAGATTCATAAATAATGCTGGGCAAATTTGGTAGACTTCATGTTTTGGTTGGATTAGAGTCTCCAATGTGTAAACTGGTATAGTCAATGGACTGATTTCAATTTATACAAGCTAAGAATCTGTCCTGGTGTCTTTTTTAATACTGCTACTGAAAGAGCATTATAAAACACATACAAATATAATATTTAGACATTTTCCATTATATTATGTCCTGATACACAGTGTGTTGGATTTATCCAGGCCCTGATCCTGTGCCCACTTGAAATAATGACAAAAATCTCACCAATTTCACTGAGAGAGGGACTGGGCAGTCAGTCTGTACATGTTCATAATACAGGTTGGACCTCCCTAGTCCAGCACCATAGGAACCTGAGCGGTTCCAAACCAGGGAGTTTGCAGCACCAGGGGAGGTCAATTCTCCCCTGCTGGCTGCCCCACTCTCAGGCTCCCAAGGCTGGAGCTCCTGCTAATTGCTGCCAGGGGTTCCCCAGGTTCCCTTGCCAGGGCCACCCAGACGCTGCCAGCCACAGTAGAAGGGAAATATATTAGCTCTAGATCGAGTAAATCTCTGTTTCCAGAGTAAATTGACAAGGACTAGTCCAGAACCAGCAAGAGCTTGCCAGAATCAATTAGGGCAATTAAGCACCTGTAGCCCTGCTTGGCTACCACTGCCCCTCAGTTCTCTGGCAGGGATAGCCTGGCCACTCCAGCTCCACTGCACTGGGGATTCCAGGGGTTCCCCAGGTGGGGTTCCTTATCTGCCTCATCTTGTTGACTCTGGGGGTTCCCTGCCTGGCCCTGATAACACTGGGGAATTCCCCGGCTAGGGCCACCCAGCCGCCCAACCCGCTGACATGGGGGGTTTCTCCAGGTTTCCCAGCTGGGGCCACCCAGCTGCCAGTCCTGCTCCCTCCAGGACTTCCCCAGGGCTGTCTAGCTGCCACCTGGTTCTACTGCTGCAAGAGGTTCCCGGGGTGGGGCGGGGAGGGGCAGGGACTCTCCTTTGCTGCCTGGCCCAGCTGACACCAGATGTTCCCTGGCCTGGGCTGGGGCTCTGCATTTGCTGCTTGCTCCTCCTGATGCCGGGGAATCTCCAGCTCAGCCAGGGCTCCCCAACCACCGCTGGCCCAGGGCTCCCCAGCTCTGCATTCTCTCAGCCTGCTCTGTCTTCTGGGGTTTTTTGCTCCTGCAACGTCTGTGGCTCTGCTGGACCATGGATGTTGCCAGAATAGATTGTTCTGGATTTAGGAAGTTCAACCTGTAGTATACACCAATACACCAATAGCGGGCAACCTATGACTTGTAGGGCCACATGCAGATATCAGAGTAAGCTTCTGGAAGGCCGCCAGACAGGTTGCTTACTTTGTGTCCACAGGTATGGCTGCTCTCAACTTCCAATGGCTGCAATTCACTGTTCCTGGCCAATGGGAGCTGCAGAAAGTGTAGGCCAGGAAGTTCCATTGGTACACGCTGCTTCTTGCAGCTCACATTAGCCTGGAATGGCAAACCATGGCCTGAAGATGCAAGGTAAATAACCTGCCTGGTAGCCCACCAGTGGCTTACCCTGACAAATCACCAATGTGTTGCAGTTTGCCCACCGTCAGTCTAAACCCAGATGCTGGTTAATAAACATTAAGAATAGTAAGACCTTTTAAAATATTTAAAAAATCAAATTTAGAACTGAGTTTAAGACTTCTTCAATAGCCTAGTCCAAGGTCCATAAACTTGAAATGAAAACTTGGCAAGAATGTTTTCAGAACTGATATTATGTCTGGTTTTTTTTAAAAGAGTTTAAAAGTTAAATGTTATCTTGAAACAAAAAACAAGACTATGTAGACTATGTAGCACTTTAAAGACTAACAAGATGGTTTATTAGGTGATGAGCTTTCGTGGGCCAGACCCACTTCCTCAGATCAAATTGTGGAAGAAAATAGGCATGACCATATATACCAAAGGGATACAATCAAAAAAAGTGAACACATGTAAAAAGGACAAATCAAATTTCAGAACAGAGGGGGGATAAAGAGGGGGGGGAGGTAAATGTCTGTGAGCTAATGATATTAGAGGTGATAATTGGGGAAGCTATCTTTGTAATGGGTAAGGTAATTAGCATCTTTGTTAAGATCCCAGCGTAAAGTGTCAAATTTAAGCATGACTGACAGTTCAGAGGTTTCTCTTTCAAGCCTGGTGTGAAAATGTCTTTGAAGCAGTATGCAGGTAATCAAGTCATTGAGACAATGCCCTTTCTGGTTGAAATGGCAAGAAACTGTTTTTTCTTTGTGATACTGTCTGATATCCATTTTGTGTGCATTGATTCTTTGGCGAAGCGTCTGAGACGTTTGTCCAATGTACATAGCAGATGGACGCTGTCGGCACATGATGATATAGATTATATTTCTGGATGAGCAGGAATATGTGTTCTTGATCTTATAACTGAATTGGTTAGGTCCAATAATGGTGTCAGCAGAGTAAATATGTGGAAATCCATCAACTATATGAAAAAACTTCCACAGATACAGACAGACATCATCTTTCTATCCAAGTGCAAAAAGATGGACATCGTACCCAAAGGACTGAAAGTAAACAATCCATTAAGATCAACATACTGTACTGACTACAGTGAGAGACTCTGCTTCACACTATCCAAGAAACTAAGGAACCACCTGATCAGTATTTTATACAAGAAACAGAAAAATATCAAGAATGACATCTCTAATCTAGAGATTCTCATCTCAAGACAAACATCCACACCGACTCACACCTTACAAGACTTTTGTTCCACCAGACAAGAAATCTACTATACACACTTTTATTCCCTACAACAAAGAAAAGACAATAAACTTTCTAAATTGCTCCACAGCACAAGGTACAACAGCAACTACCTCAACCCACTGGATAATATTATTAACCTCTCCAGATACAAACTCAACCCAGCAGAAGAGTCTGTCTTATCCTGGGGTCTCTCTTTCTGCCCCACCTCCCCCACAAACTGGATTCAATTTTGTGGTGACCTTGAGGCTTTCTTTCGCCACCTCCGCCTACGAGAATATTTCCATACTATCAATGAACATCAGTCTGACCAACCAGATCCCCCCTACCAACACCAAAGGAAAAATAATTCTATATGGACTCCCCCTGACGGTCGGAATTACAATCTGGATTTCTATATACAAAGCTTCCGCAACAATGCACAGACTGACATTATTCACAAACGACAACAAACGACACACAATCTCAGCCGCGCTGAACACTATGCTATCCAGAATCTCAAAAATAACCCGGACATTATAATCAAACCAGATGACAAAGGGGGTGCTGTGGTCATTATGAATAAGTCCGACTATAACCAGGAGGCAACCAGACAACTCTCCAACACCACATTTTACAAACCTCTCAACTCTGATCCCACCTCAGAATACCAAAAGAAACTACACTGTCTCCTTAAAGACCTCCCTACATCTACTCGGGACCAAATCCACACAGAAACACCTTTTGAACCCCGACCAGGATTGTTCTATCTCCTTCCCAAAATCCATAAACTGGGACACCCTGGATGTCCCATCATCTCAGGTATCAGCACGCTCACTACTGGATTATCCATCTATGTAGACTCTCTTCTCAAACCCTACGCAACCAACACTCCCAGCTATCTCCGAGATACTACTGACTTCCTGAGAAAACTACAAAACATCGATAACCTCCCTGATAACACCATCCTTGCTACCATGGATGTAGAAGCTCTATACACCAACATCCCACATGAAGACGGATTACAAGCTATTAGAAACACTATCCCAGAGGACACCACTGCCAATCTGGCAGCAGACCTATGTAACTTTGTTTTCACCCACAATTATTTCCATTTTGAGGACAACTTATACCTCCAGATCAGTGGCACAGCCATGGGTACCCGCATGGCCCCACAGTACGCTAACATCTTTATGGATGACTTAGAACAACGTTTCCTCAGATCCCGTCCCCTTTTACCCCTTCTCTACTTACGCTACATCGATGACATCTTTATGATCTGGACCCACGGCCAAGAAACACTGGAGACATTCCACAGAGATTTTAACAACCTACACCCCACCATCAATCTCAGCCTGGACCATTCTGCATGAGAGATCCATTTCCTGGATACCACAGTACAAATCACCAACAGTAAATTAGACACCACTCTCTACAGAAAACCCAATGACTCATACAGTTACCTTCATGCCTCCAGCTCCCATCCAGAACACACCATACGATCCATCATCTCTAGCCAAGCCCTTCGATACAACCGCATGTGCTCTAATCCCACTGACAGAGACCAGAAACTTCAGGATCTCTACCAAGCATTTATAAACCTCAATTACCCACCTGGAGAAATAAAAACACAAATTGAAAGAGCCAGACAAATACCCAGAAACCATCTACTTCAAGACAGACCCAAGAAAACCAACAGAAGAACACCACTTGTCATCACCTATAGCCCCCAACTTAAACCCGTCCAACATATTATCAATAAACTACAACCTATACTAGAACAGGATACTACACTCCGAGAGGCTCTGGGAGACAGACCCATAGTCTCCTACAGACAACGACCTAAGCTCAGGACGATTCTTACCAACAACCACAGGACATACCACACTAATACCAACCCTGGGACCTTTCCTTGCTACAAACCCCGTTGCCAGCTTTGTCCACATATTTACTCTGCTGACACCATTATTGGACCTAACCAATGCAGTTATAAGATCAAGAACACATATTCCTGCTCATCCAGAAATATAATCTATATCATCATGTGCCGACGGTGTCCGTCTGCTATGTACATTGGACAAACGTCTCAGACGCTTCGCCAAAGAATCAATGCACACAAAACGGATATCAGACAATATCACAAAGAAAAAACAGTTTCTTTCCATTTCAGCCAGAAAGGGCATTGTCTCAATGACTTGATTACCTGCATACTGCTTCAAAGACATTTTCACACCAGGCTTGAAAGAGAAACCTCTGAACTGTCATTCATGCTTAAATTTCACACTTTACGCCAGGGTCTTAACAAAGACGCTAATTACCTTACCCATTACAAAGATAGCTTCCCCAATTATCACCTCTAATATCATTAGCTCACAGACATTTACCTCCCCCCCCTCTTTATCCCCCCTCTGTTCTGAAATTTGATTTGTCCTTTTTACATGTGTTCACTTTTTTTGATTGTATCCCTTTGGTATATATGGTCATGCCTATTTTCTTCCACAATTTGATCTGAGGAAGTGGGTCTGGCCCACGAAAGCTCATCACCTAATAAACCATCTTGTTAGTCTTTAAAGTGCTACATAGTCCTGTTTTTTGTTTCAGCTAGACTAGACTAACACGGCTACATCTCTATTACTATGTTATCTTGAGTTGAAACAAAGTAACAGAGAGGACTGTAAAGGTGGAAAATATCCAAGTTGAAAAGAAAAGGTCATTTTTAAAGGCACATTTGCCTTCTAACTATCCTCAACTATGATGAGAAGTCTTCATAATAATTCTACAAAATTTCATTCTTGAATTTTGAACTTATAAATACTTCTAATTAATAGTTTGTGCAAGTCTGTTAAAAATAGTTAAGTAATTACATCCTTTGTGAGTGGTCAGAGAAATGTCCCAGAGAATAATCTTATATAGCTTACTTTAATGTTGAATAATTTATTGGTTACTTAACATACTAGACAAGCAAATTATAAAATAGTACACTTCAGTATGACACTTTAAATAAAATCAGTTAAATAGTGAGAACTGATTTTGTAGAAAAAATAATTAAATTCAGGTTTATGTAATTTGAGGGGGTGCTTTCTGGTCCTGGAAAAACCTTTCATGTACATCATTATGTATTTATCACAACATACTAACAAACTTTTATTTTGTTAATGAGTCTGCAATAAATCCACTAAAGATAGTCTATCCATACTCTATTAGAAAAGTTTTCTGATTCATCATTGCATCACCTCACTTTTAGGTTTTTATAATGCTGTTGATTTATAATGGTTTTATTCAAATGACTATTGAATCAGGCCTATAGTACAGATTGGACTTGGTCCGGCATCCTCAGGACCTGACTGGTTCCGGAGAAGGGATTTTTCTAGACTTGGGGAGGTCATTTCTGGCTCCCCAGCCCTGCTGCTCCACCAGGCTTCCTGGATCCTCTACCAGCCCATCTGGGTCACGTGTGCCGAGCTTTCCACTTCCCCTCTGCAGCCCAGCTGGGTCCCATGCCAGCCTTCCTGGCTCCCTCCCACCAGCCCAGCTGAGCTACACACCGGACTTCCGAGTCCTCACCCCTCATCCCAGCTGAGACACAGATGAGTTGGGCAGGGTGGTAGGCTCCCAGTCCCCTCTTTGGATCATGCTGTGTTCCTACCCGCCTCCCTGCATCATGCTGGGCTCCTGGCCCTCCACCCCTGCAGTGCACCAGGACTCTTTGATCCTGGAGTTCCAGGATAAAAGGATCTGTGGTCCATTGCTAGACTAGAGAATTCCAGCTTTTAGAGGTGCAACCTGTAGTTCAAAAGTTACATCTAATGTAATCCTCAATCAACCTCAAAGTTATGAGACTGGATTTTTCCCTGAATATAGAGTAGTCTTTCATTCTACACAGGGAAAGATACAAAGTTGTTACAGAAGTAAAAAACCTGGCAGATTAATATTATGAAAAAAATTGCTCACTAAGTCAGATTCTGGAAGATTTTGCCAACTAAATATATGTAAATAGGAGCTATTTAGGAGTTAAAGTTTCCTAGATGCTAATTTTGTTACCCAGGAACTAAAGCTAAACAGAAGCAAAATTTGTAAGACCTTTTTGACAGGATAAATAAATAGTAAATCTTTTGTTTAGCATTTAAATACCTGTGTGCGCCTGCATTTTGTAAGAAGATTATTTATGAAACATTCAAAGACACGTAATACGTGGGCTGGTGGGAATTACAAGACTATAATTCTATCCAGAGCTTCTAATGATAAAATAAATTGTGAGAGGAAAGACTGAATATGCCACAATATGCCAGCATCTTTATGGCTGACCTTGAACATTTCCTCAGCTCTCGCCCCCTAACACCTCTACTTTACTTATGCTACACTGATGACATCTTCATCATATGGACCCATGGTAAAGAGGCTCTTGAAGAATTCCACAAGGATTTCAACAACTTCCACCCTACCATCAACCTCTGCCTGGACCAGTCCACACGAGAAATCCACTTCCTGGACACTATAGTACAGTTAAATAATGGACAAATCTCCGCCATCCTATATCGGAAACCCACCGACCACTACACTTACCTCCATGCCTCCAGCTTCCATCCCAGACACATTTCTCGGTCTATTGCATACAGCCAAGCCCTAAGATACAACCAGATTTGCTCTGATCCCACAGACAGAGATAGTCATCTACAGGATCTTTACAGAGCATTCCTAAAACTGAAATACCCACCTGGAAAAGTGAAAAAACAAATTGACAGAGCCAAAAAAGTACCCAGACATGAACTACTCCAAGACAGACCCAAAACAGAAAATAACAGAACTCCTCTTGTTGTTACCTATAGTCTACAACTCAGACCCCTCCAATGCATTATACACAACCTACAACCCATCTTGGAAAATGATCCCTCACTCTCAGAAGCCTTGGGAGAAAAAGCCTATTCTTGCTTACAGACAACCCCCCAACCTGAAATGAATTATTTCTGGTAACCATGCCACACAACCACATCATAAGCCTCCAGGAACCCAGCCCTGCAACCAAAAACGATGCCAACTCTGCCCACATATCTATACTGGTGAATTCATCATTGGAGCCAACAACATAAGCCACCAAATCAAAAGGTCATTTACTGCGCATCCAGTAATTTGATCTATGCCATCAAATGCCAGCAGTGCCCCACTGCTATATATATTGGACAAACTGGACTGAGGGAAAGAATCAATGGACACAAATCAGATATACATAAAGGGAACATACAGAAACCTATTGGTGAGCATTTCAATCTTCCAGATCACGCTTTGAAAGATCTCCAAGTAGCTGTCTTGTCACAAACCAGTTCTACAAGCCAGATCCACAGGGAAGCCTTGGAATTACAGTTCATCCGCAAATTCAATTCACATGCTAATGGACTCAATTGTGATAAAAGCTGGTTGGGACATTACCAGTTTAACAGCCATTGAAGGTGCAAACAGCTCTCTGTGTAATATCCTTCCTGAGATGGGAGTCTATCTATTGACTTTGATTGTTATCTGCTTCAGTTTAACTACCCAATCTTCAGATACTTACTGATGCTCTCTGTCTCCCACCCCTCTCCATTTTCTTCCCTTTCCCCTTCCCTTCCCCTCTCCTATTTATTTTGGGTGTACACATCCTAAACTCATAACTCTGGTCATCTGAAGAAGTGGGCTGTGCCTATGAAAGCTCATGATACCATCTACATGGTTTTTTTAGTCTATAAAGTGCTACCAGACCATTTATTGTTTTTTTGTGTAACAGACTAACTCGGCTACCCCCGAAGCTTCTGAATAGTTTATGTTGGCATGTAAACTTAAAGATGCATAATCACCTTTTTCCTTTATAACACTACTGTGAGTTTTCCACTTAATCCTCCCTCTCTCTCCCCATCATCCAACCTAAAAGGTCTTTATGAAACTCATGGAAGAGCAGTTTAGTTAATAAATTCCCCCCAATCTTTTCACTGATATAAATTAGGAGAGAAAATAAGTTTCTTGCTTCTTTAATCCAATCCTTGAAAGGCTAGGTATCATGATGCAGATTCACAAAGGAGCATAGGAATTTTGAGGATCACAATTTACATGCCTAAAAGTTAGGTCTGCCAAAGATTAGTACTGCAACACCCAGCTTCCATTGAAATTAATGGGAGTTAAGCACCTAAATAACATTAAAGATCTGAGCCTTAATCATCCAACAGAATTCAGAAACACTGAGTTAGGTATCTAGGTTCCCTGGTATGCTTGGTGAGAGACAGACACACGAAGTGGGATCTACAAAAGCCAGTTCATTGTTAAATTACATGATTTAAACAAGGATTTGAGGAGTGTTTAGTCCAGTTTCTGTAGAAGGCAATGACACGGAAATGAGTGAACATTCAGTCCGGCTCCAAAGAAGAAAACAACTGCATTTTTCTGTGAATCATAGCTGAAAGTGTTCTAAAGAAGTGTTTCTCAACCTTTTTTTTTATAAAGTACCCCTTTAAAAAATTATAAGTACCCCCAATATCTACAGTTTTCGGACACACACAATTTTTTCTACTATTGCAACACATTTGTTTAAACAACTTAATCATAGCTGGGCAGGCAATGAAATTTTTGGGTGTAAAAAGTACAAAAATAAAAAAGTGCTGTAATACTTAAAACAAAAATTTAGTTTTCTCCAAATTTCAGTTGTGTACCCCCCAGACTTCTCTTAAGTACCCCTTAGGGTACTCTTACCACTGGTTGAGAAACACTGTTCTAAAGCAAATTCAGGACCACTAACTAAATACATGCATTCCCCTAAATACACATGCCTAAACACATACACACATACACATACACACACTAGACCGAGGTAAAAGGAGCATATAGGTGTTCATATATTTCATTGATACATATGGCCAGAGTGCAGGCTTAAGAACAACAGGAATTGCTTAGTGACTGCAATAATTTTGAAAACAAGTATATAGCTATTATTATTTTTGGTATTGTGGAAGCAGGGAAAGGAAAAAGGGGATTTGTGTGCAGCCATCTTAGGGTTGTTAGCAATAGAGCAAGAGACAGGCTAACCCTGAGGCCTAACAATGTGAGAGAGAGAATTGTAAGAGACGCTTCGCTCTAAAGATAAAGATGGAATGCTGACTCCAGCATTAACCTTGAGATAAGGTAGCATCTGAAGGGAATTATATGGGCAGGGAGATAACTGTTAGTGGTTGATGTATGTAACGGGAAGGTATATATACTTGTCTTCTACTACTTGTACTTTGAAGATCTGTCGAAGGAAGGGGGGCCACCCCTCCATCTGCCCGCCGTCTTCCCTTGCAATTGCTCAAAATAAACTGCCTCTGACTTGTTGCTTACCAAATGCAGAGTGAGGACTTGTTTCTTCCACAGTATCTTAGAAAAATGCTTTCCAAATTCCATTTTCCAACACACAACTGCCTTCTTGTCAATTTATGCTTTCCCTTCCATCTTTTGCCTTTTTTCCCTAAACATACTATTCTTCTTAAAGGGTTTTGCATGAATAGTGACTGTTTTTAGCCCCATGTCTCGTCAATCAAGTTTTTCATGTTTAGAAGAGTTTCCGTGTTATCCAGATCTGCTGATGGGGTCCAAAAGGATTGACCCTCATCCTGGCAATTCAGAGAATCCTGGGGCTCCCAGTCACCACTGCTGCTACTGTGGCAGGGGGATGGCAGGCCTTTTAAATCTCTGTCAGAGTATAGTACTGCACTAGCTGAGGGATAGCACAGTGCACGTCAGGCTGACAGCCCCAGGGCCTGCCCTTTCCTCCCTGCTCCTTTTAAAAGTGCATAGCCAGGGACCCACCCCCCCATTTTGCCAAAGGCTCATG
This sequence comes from Pelochelys cantorii, assembly GCA_032595735.1. Lineage (NCBI taxonomy): Eukaryota > Metazoa > Chordata > Testudines > Trionychidae > Pelochelys > Pelochelys cantorii. The sequence goes on from CM064326.1 coordinate 94,747,513, forward strand.
AAGGCTATTAGAATCCCTGGTTATTTTAGCTTCTCCAAAATTTCTCTAAATATCTGTTATTAACTGGAAAGAGAACAAAACCACTTTCTCCTAGATTCAATACCATTCTGTTTGCTGTAAGTCTAACTTCAGTACCAGGCAAATTAGTCGAAACAGTAGTAAAGAATAAAATTGTGAAGCATGTAGAAGAACATAATTTGTTGGACAAAAGTCAACATGGTTTCTGTAAAGGGAAATCCTGTCTTACTAATCTATTAGAGTTCTTTGAAGGGGTTAACAAACATGCGGACAAGGGGGATCCAGTAGATATAGTATACTTAGATTTTCAGAAAGCCTTTGACAAAGTCCCTCACCAAAGGCTCTTGTGTAAATTACATGGCCATGGGATAAGAGGGAAGGTCCTTTCTTGGATTGAGAACTGGTTAAAAGACAGGAAACAAAGGGTAGGAATAAATGGAAAATTTTCAGAATGGAGAGGGGTAACTAGTGGTGTCCCCCAAGGGTCGGTCCTAGGACCAATCCTGTTCAACTTATTCATAAATGATCTGGAGAAAGGGGTAAGCAGTGATGTCGTAAAGTTTGCAGATGATACCAAACTGTTTAGGATAGTCAAGACAGAAGCAGACTGTGAGGGACTCCAAGAAGATCTCACCAAACTGAGTGATTGGGCAACAAAATGGCAAATTAAATTTAATGTGGATAAGTGTAAAGTAATGCACATCGGGAAAAATAACCCCAACTATACGTACAGTATGATGGGGGCTAATTTGGCTACGACAAATCAGGAAAGAGATCTTGGAGTTATCATGGACAGTTCTCTGAAAACTTCCACACAGTGTGCAGCGGTGGTCAAAAAGGCAAATAGGATGCTAGGAATTATTAAGAAAGGGATAGAAAATAAGACCCAGAATATCTTACTGCCCCTGTATAAAACTATGGTACGCCCACATCTTGAGTACTGTGTACAGATGTGGTCTCCTCACCTCAGAAAAGATATTTTGGCCTTGGAAAGGGTTCAGAAAAGGGCAACTAAAATGATTAGGGGTTTGGAACGGGTCCCATATGAGGAGAGGCTAAAGAGACTGGGACTTTTCTGTTTAGAAAAGAGGAGACTGAGGGGGGATATGATAGAGGTATATAAAATCATGAGTGGTGTGGAGAGGGCCGATAAAGAAAAGTTATTTATTAGTTCCCTAAATAGAAGAACTAGAGGACACCAAATGAAATTAATGGGTAGCAGGTTTAAAACTAATAAAAGAAAGTTCTTCTTCACACAGCATGTAGTCAGCCTGTGGAACTCCTTGCCAGAGGAGGCTGTGAAGGCTAGGACTAGAATAGAGTTTAAAGAGAAGCTAGATAATTTCATGGAGGTTAGGTCCATAAAAGCCTATTAGCCAGGGGATAAAATGGTGTCCTTGGCCTCTGTTTGTCAGAGGCTGGAGAAGGATGGCAGGAGACAAATCGCTTGATCATTGTCTTCGGTCCACCCTCTCTGGGGCACCTGGTGCTGGCCACTATCGGCAGACAGGCTACTGGGCTAGATGGACCTTTGGGCTGACCCAGTATGGCCGTTCTTATGTTCTTATGCTTCCACTTACATACTTGGCAATAAGGATGCTTAAATGTTTAGTTTCAATCAGAAGCTTATTTTCCAAATAATATAAGTATTAGAGATTTGCAGAATGAAGGGTGGAATGGGTTGTGCAAAATTTCAAGAGCTGCTTTTTCTCTACTCAGTATTATCATATATACCAAAATTAAACCTGAATGTGGACATCATACCCTCATGCTTCCTTTTTTTCAAGTTTAGTCAGTTATATTCCACTTACAAATCTTGAATAGTGTCATATGAACATAAGAATGGCCATGTCAGGTCAGACTCCTGGTCTATCTAGCCCAGTATCCCATTTCCCAATAGTGGCCAATGCCAGATGCTTCGAAAGGAGTGAACATAACAGAGCAATTATCAGGTGACCCATACCCTGCTATCTGGTCACAGCACCTGTCATTTAGAGGCTTAGGGACATCCAGAGCAAGTTGGACCTATCCACACCAGAACTTCTAAGTCTTTTATGAACTTAGTTATAGTTTTAGCCTTCACAACATCCTCTGTGAATAAATTTCACTGGTTGACTATGCATTGTGTGAAGAAACACTTCATTTTGTTTGTTTTAATGTTAATTTCATTTGGTGACCTCTGGTTCTAGTTTATGTGACAAGATATATAATACTTCCTTATTCTCTGTCTAAACACAATTCATGATTGTATAGCTTTCTAACATATTCCTGCCCAGTTGTTTCTTTTCTAATCAGAACAATCCCAGCCTTTTTAATAGCTCCTCATATGGAAGATATTCCATTACCTTGATCATTTTTTGTTGCTCTTCTTTGTACCTTATTTATTGTGACAGGGTAGAAGGGAAATATATTAGCTCTAGATTGAATAAATCTCTGTTCCCAGAGTAAATTGACAAGGACTAGTCCAGAACCAGCAAGAGCTTGCCAGAATCAATTAGGGCAATTAAGCACCTGGAGCCAATTAGGAGGTTTCCAGAGTCAAGTGAGTCAAACTAGACACAACACCTAGGGCAAATTAAGAACCGGTTGAGACTAGTTAATTCAGTTAGTTCAGTGTGTGCAAGGAGTTTGAAGAGAGAAGTTATGGTGAGTCTTAGAGGAGAAAGTGAAATCAGTACCAGGAGGAAGAACCTATGGTAGGGAAGGTGCTGGGGAAGGCTGTTGGGAAGTAGCCCGGGTATTCCTAGCTGTCACGCAGCTGTTACCAGAGACATTGCATACAGCTGTTATCACTGGGGCACTGGCTGGAACCTGAAGTAGAGGGTGGGCCCAGGTTACCCCCCTTACCAGCTTCCCATTTCAGTACTAGAAAGAGACTGGCTACAAGGGTTTGTCTTCACCTGTTGTTGTTACTCAGGTGACTGTGCTGAGTAACACAGCAATGCTGTTACTTAGCAGGGACCAGGGTTCACTGTCACGATGTCCTCACGTGTCTCTGACTCTGTTGATGATAATAATCAGAAGGCTGCTTGCGTGTGTGCTCAGTGATGTGTGCCGTGTAGACTAGTGCACTTAGTCTTCACAGCAGACTCCAAGAGAGCCCCCAAAGACCACAAATCAGATAAGAATGAAAAGCGCCAGGCTAGGTTTATTGTTAAGCGAAGTACATTGATAATTGTCAGTAGAACGTGCTGAACCACTGTGCATTTGTACCCTATAAAAATGGAAAGGCTCAATGCAATGAAACACTTCCATTGCCCCCTTAGGCCATTCAAAAAATGTACCCCAAGACACCACGTTATATACAGGTACAAACACATCATTGCTGATGTGTGAGGCCATGATGCTACCAGACCATCACCAATCACCTTGTGCCTCAGGATCTGATTAGACCATCTCCATCCATCATGTATCAAGCTTGACCCTTTCCTGAACCAAAGTTAGTATTTATGGGGAGTAAACATCGAGCTGTTCATCTTAGACCCTTTTCCTGAACTGAGAAGCTAACTCCGAGGCCCCTCTGAGTGAGCTATGTGCCCATAACTCATGATAAGTCCCCAATTACTGCTCTCCTCCTGGGATTGTGCTATCTAAGCTTGTTTATGCCTGGTAAAACAAATGTATCTGTTTCCTGCTTATCTCAACCTTTCTTTAGCCATGTATTGTCCATTGTTTGCTAGACCTCAGATCAGGCCTGTGCAAGGTGGGTTTATGTCTCATGCCCTCATCTTACTACACCTGTACCTTCAAAGGGCCACAGAGACTATGAAGTTTGGTTTCCCTTCTTTTTCCTATGCTGGCCAATGATGAGAATAGCTCAACACACAGCAAACTGGTGTCTAAATTGAGGCCTGCTGTGAGCCTCTGAGGCAAGTAATCTGCCTGAAAGTGAGGGACCCCCCATGGTTGAGGAGGAGCTTTGTTATACCATTTATATCTTCTTCTTTTTTTGAGATGGGGCAACGAGCACTGCATTCAGTATCCAAGGTGTAGTCATACCATGGATTAATATAATGGCATTATGATAGTCACTTGTTTTATTATCTATCTTTTCCTAATAGCGTCTATCATTCTTTTAGCTTTGACCAGGACTGCACACTGAACAGATGTTTTCAAATAATTATCCACAATGATTCCAAGATCTCTTTCTTGAATGCTAACAGCTAATTTAGACCCTTGTAATTTTGCATGTATAGTTTGGAAAATATCCTATCCGCTTTTAATTTAGCAACGTGGAATTTCATCCGTCATTTTGTTGCCTATTTACCCACTTCTGACATACAAGATAATAGTACTGGCATGTGTTTTATCTGAGGATTTCAAAGTGCTGGCCAGCTATTAATTAAGCTTATTCTGAGAGATGAGTGAAATTTAGGGGTCACTTCAGCCAATACTGAAATGTAGCCACCTGAAGTGTGTGACTCAGCTGCTGTTTAACGGTGCACACTAACAGTTTAAGATAGACAATGAAGGAGAATACTACATCTAATTGCAATGGCAGGGGGGCTTTTGTAGACAGAAGGCAATTACCCGAGCTGGAATGTATGGCTAAGATATAAAAACTAAATTTCTCTCTCTTTCAAAAAAGAGAAAAAGGGGTCATTAGTGACCACAGGTGTTCTAATTTTCTGTTTTACATATCTTCTAAAAGATAGCACAAAGCCTTTTAATGCCATGAAGTAGCAATTTTTCAGTTCTTAACTCAGAAGGAAGTATATTGTTTTTAGGGTTATCAGCATAATTTCATGTAGCAGCCATGTAAGTCCCCCCCATACAAGTTAAAGCTCAACCCTACTTAGCTCAAGACAACTGGCAGACTCCAGGTGAAATTTATTCTATTCAGATTCTTATTCTGTTGTCATTCCTTTAGCATCTGAGCATTTAGAGATGTAAAAACAATGAGACTCACAGCTGTGAGGTGTGATCCTCACTCTCATTTTCTTTTCTCTCCAATGGGAAAATTATGCCAGGTTTTTAAAAAGATATATTTGTATTTATTTTTGTGCCTGCTGTGCTGTGCATATGTTAGGGCAGGCAAGATCAAAGCATTGCATCTTGCACTTGGAATTAAAAGTGGTAAGATTTGAGGTTAGATCTTGTGAGAATTAGTCCTCACACCATGGAAGAGCTTCAGAGGAAATTCTGCTGCTGCACACACAAGGTTTACCCTTGATATAGAAAGTTGCTTTATGCCCAAGGAGCACAGCTGCTCACAATGTTCCTTAGAACCTCAGGCAATCATTTAAATATCATAGACACGGACCATGTAGCAGTTTGAACTTTACTTGATATTCAATGGGAAACCAGTGTAGTGAATAAAGGACATGTGCAACATTCTCGTGGCAGCCACTGTTGCTTAGGAGATATGCTGTAACTTTGTGTACTAGCTGGTGTTTCCTGTAGGCCAAATACTTGATGTCCAGGTATATGCATTCCTATCATCCAGCCAGGAGGTGACAAAAGCATGAATTATTGAGGCTAAGTCATCATCTGCTAGGATACAACAGATATCAGGTAATATTTCCATATCAAATTACAAGCATATGATTTAGAGATGCAAACGTATATTACAATATAACTCTACTTTGGGGCTCAGACCCCCAAGTCATCTTCTGCAGTAAAATAACTCTGCTTATACTGATTTCAAAGGTGGCCATGTTAGTCTGTTTCAGCAAAAACAACAAGGAGTCCAATGATGCCTTGAAGACTAAAAATGTTATTATGGCATAAGCTTTCCTGAGTTGCAGCTCACTTCATCCTATGCACACAGTGAAAAAAAAAAAAGAAACAGATAGTAGGGATATAGAGATAGAAGTGTTACATCAGAGCTAATTCAATCAGGGTGGACAGAAAGGAGAAGATGAGATTACCTAAAGTGGAAAATTACTTATGGTATTGAGAGAGCCATTCCCAGTCCCTATTCAGACCCATTCTGATTGTGTCAAATTTGCATATGAATTCCAACTCAGCAGTTTCATATTACAGCCTTGTTCCGAAAGTTTTTTTGCTTGAGGATTGCAACTTTAAAGTCTGTACTTGTGTATCCAAGGAGGTTAAAATGATCTCCCACTGTTTTTTGTATGTTCCCATTCTTGATGTCTATTGCATAGAGACAGTCAGGTTTGTCCAATGAACATGCAGAAGGGCATTCCTGGTATAACCCATAAGAACATAAGAATGGCCGTACTGGGTCAGAGCAAAGGTCCATCTAGCCCAGTAGCCTATGTGCCGACAGTGGCCAGCACCAGGTGCGCCGGAGGGGGTAGACCGAAGACAATGACCAAGTAATTTGTCTCGTGCCATCCGTCTCCAGCCTCTGACAAACAGAGGCCAGGGACACCATTCCTACCCCCTGGCTAATAGCCTTTTATGGACCTAACCTCCATGAATTTATCTAGCTTCTCTTTAAACTCTGTTATAGTTCAAGCCTTCACAGCCTCCTCAGGCAAGGAGTTCCACAGGTTGACTATGCGCTGTGTGAAAAAGAACTTTCGCTTATTAGTTTTAAACCTGCTACCCATTAATTTCATTTGGTGTCCTCTAGTCCTCATATTATGGGAACTAATGAAGAACTTTTCTTTATTCACCCTCGCCACACCACTCATGATTTTATATACCTCTATCATATCCCCCCTCAGTCTCCTCTTTTCCAAACTGAAAAGTCCCAGTCGCTTTAGCCTCTCCTCATATGGGACCTGTTCCAAACCCCTAATCATTTTAGTTGTCCTTTTCTGAACCCTTTTCAAGGCCAAAATATCTTTTTTGAGGTGAGGAGACCACATCTGTACACGGTACTCAAGATGTGGGCGTACCATAGTTTTATTCAGGGGCAGTAAGATATTCTGTGTCTTATTTTCTATCCCTTTCTTAATAATTCCTTGCACACTGTGTGGACGTTTTCACAATAACTCCACAATAACTCCAAGATCTCTTTCCTGATTTGTCGTAGCCAAATTAGCCCCCATCATATTATATGTATGGTTGGGGTTATTTTTTCCAACGTGCGTTACTTTATACTTATCCACATTAAACTTCATTTGCCATTTTGTTGCCCAATCACTCAGTCTGGTGAGATCTTTTTGAAGTTCTTCGCAGTCTGCTTCTGTCTTGACTATCTTAAACAGTTTAGTATCATTTGCTAACTTTACTACCTCACTGCTTGCTCCTTTCTCTAGATCATTTATGAATAAGGTGAATAGGATTGGTCCTAGGACTGACCCTTGGGTAACACCACTAGTTACCCCTCTCCATTCTGAAAATGTACCATTTATTCCTACCCTTTGTTTCCTGTCTTTTAACCAGCTCTCAATCCATGAAAGGACCTTCCCTCTTATTCCATGACAATGTAATTTACACAAGAGCCTTTGGTGAGGGACTTTGTCAAAGGCTTTCTGAAAATCTAAGTATGCTATATCTACTGGATCCCCCTTGTCCGCATGTTTGTTAACCCCTTCAAAGAACTCTAATAGATTAGTAAGACATGATTTCCCTTTACAGAAACCATGCTGACTTTTGCCCAACAAATTATGTTCTTCTACGTGCCTAACAATTTTATTCTTAACTATTGTTTTGACTAATTTGCCTGGTACCAACGTTAGACTTACCGGTCTGTAATTGCTGGGATCACCTCTAGAGCCCTTTTTAAATATTGGTGTCACGTTAGCTAGTGTGGTTACTGAGCGATGCAAGTGGTACCTAGACCACAGCAACAGTTAAGGTCAAGAGAGCTCTACAGCATGGGCTGGGAGGCAGGGGGCTTTTAGCTGAGAGGGTAGAGGCTCCTATACACAGCTCTAGAGAACCTAGGTTCAAATTCAGCTGGTGGTGGTTACAAGTGGGGGCTTGTCTGGGATCTCAAGTGGGTCTCTGAAGCTCAGGCTGCACTTCCTCACCTCAGGGAAGTATGTAACCCACCCACCTAGGCTATGTCTACACTTGTGGCTTCTTGTGCAAGTACAGCCATTCTTGCACAAGAATCTGCAGAGTGTCCACACTGCCCACCTGCTCTTGCACAAGTAAATTTACAGTAAGAGAGGGCTCCTTGCACAAGAGCTAAGCTCTTTTTTAACAGGTGTAAGCCCTCTTGCGCAGGAGCTCTTGTGCAAGAGGGCAGTGTGGATGCTCGGCAGGGATTTCTTGTGCAAGAAAGCCCCTATGGCTAAAATTGCTATCAGAGCTTTCTTGCGCAAGACAGCATCCACACTGCCATGGGCGGTCTTGCGCAAAAGCACAGCATGCACATGGCAGTGTGAACGTTTTCTTACGCAAGACTTCTTGCACAAGAACCCTTGCGCAAGATGTTCTTGTGCAAGAATCCTCCAGTGTAGACATAGCCCTAGTGTGGTTACTGAGCAATGCAAGTGGTACCTAGACCACAGCAACAGTTAAGATCAAGAGACCTCTACAGCACAGGCTGGGAGGCAGCTGGCTTTTAGCTCAGAGGGTAGAGGATCCTATTCTCAACTCTAGAGGTCCTAGGTTCAAATCTGCCTAGTGGTGGTTACATTGGCACATAATGATGTCTATCACATTAGTAGATTTGTAGGTGAAAGAGCCTTTGATAGTATGGCTGATGTGGTTATGTTGTATGATGGTGTCACTAGGGTAGATGTGTGGCCAGAGCCTGCAGAGGTGTTTGTTGCGGGGATTGGTTCTTGGATTAGGGTTTCTATTGTGTGGTATATGGTTGGTGGTGAGCATGTGTTTCAGGTTGGGGGCTGTCTATAAGCAAGGAATGCCTTGTCTCTCAAGGTCTGTGAGAGCAAGGGATTGTCATGTTGTTTTGTGTTCTTCTACATGAATGTATGCATTCACATACCCACAGATGACAGAATGAGGAGCAATGGTCTCAAATTGCAGTGGGGGAGGTCTAGATGGGATATTGTGAAAAAACTGTTTCACTAGGATGGGGGTGAAGCACTGGAATGAGTTACCTAGGGTGGTGGTGGAATCTGCATCCCCAGTGGTTTTTAAGCCCCAGCTTGACAAAGCCTTGGCTGGGATGATTTAGTTGGGATTGGTCCAGCTTTTAGCAGGGTATTGAACTCAATGACCTCAATGAGGTCTCTTCCAACCCTTTGATTCTATGAATTCCCATTCTTGGTGCTTCCCAGAGTACCATATCCCAAGATGAAAACAATATACACTTGTATAGTTCCTTTGCTGTGGTAGAATCTGAGGCAGAGGGTGGAGAGAGAGGGGAATAAGTCTTTAAGTTTCAGAGGGGAAAAAACCAATATAATCCATTTATCCATTTAGAGCTAATCCCCATGCAGCCTTGGACACCTATATAAACACCATTTTTAGAATTTCTCCATCAAATTAAAAAGGGATGGTCAGAATTTTTGTCATGATAGCTAGTACCAAAATGGAGAAGCAATGGTACTACTAGTCAAATTCTAATTGTGCTATTACTCAAATTCTTGCTGCCTGTGAACCAGTGTTTAGTTCCATCTGCCTGTGTTGTGTGTAATCTGTAGAATTTATTGCTGTGTACCAAAGGGCCATGGACTAAATAGTTCAGGGGTCTGTCTGCTGGTTTTTGCACAGAATCCAATCATTCGTGAGATCTCCTCAGCTTGAGTAAGCTCCAATTACTTCAGTGGAGGCAAGCCAGTTTACAACAGCTACCAATTGTTGCAGCCTTTTAAGAAATAAAAAACAAGTGTAACAAAACTGGGGATTAAATCATATGACCATTCCCTATACACCATGTTGTGACAAGGGTAGCTATGCACTGCCCTGCCTTTTATTCTTCATCATCCAGGCCCTATTATGGATACTCTGCTATACAGTTGCTCTTCTAATCACTCTCCTTAGGGAGGTCTGGGTTTATTCAGACAAATAATGCAAAAATAAAACTCAGTCTCCCAAATATGTCCAAGGTCTGGTTCTTACCAGATCCTTGGTAAGCAAAAGGTTTCCTTCACAGAAGCCTTTTCCATTAAATTTTTAGGAAGTGATCCTCCCTGGCTTATAGCTGATGCTTCTATAGACTTCCCAGAGACAGCTCTCCTACAGAACTGCTTCAGTTCTCTTATAAGAAACCAGATGATGGAGAGTCTGTCCCTGTGCCAGGTGTCTCTGGTTAGCTCATTTAACAAGTCTGCTCCAGGCTTTACCTGTCCTGCAGACGGCTCTGTCACTCCCTTAGCTCTCTCACAGAGACACTACCATTTCTCCAACTATTCGTGTCACTCAGGGTATGTCTACACTACAGAGGGTTTTTTTGAAAAATGGAAGTTGGAAAAAAAACTTCACTTACATTCACACCGTTATCACGTTCTTTCAAAAAAAATGAAAAGAACAGAGGGTTTTTTCTGACATTGGTAAACTTCTTTCTATGAGGAAGAAGCCTTTTTTCTGTAAGAGCACTTTCAGAAAAAGGTGTGTATGGACGGGGATGAGGGAGTTCTTTTGAAAGAAGAGGAAAAAAGAACAGGTGGCCACTCCGTCCATAGTAATCACAGTTTAAATGTGAGTGAGCACCCACACTGAATGGATGCTATCTTTCAAAAGAGCAGATCGCTTTTTTGCTGTGTGAACACTCTTTCGGAAGAAGTTTTTTTGGAAGATCTCTTCTGGAAAAGCTTCTTCCGAAAGAAGCCTACAGTCTAGGCATAGTCAAAGTAATCCCATCTGAAGACTTCCTTTTATCCAGTAGTTCCTCATATGACAGCTTTGTGACTCCTCTGCTGAGCCTGTCAGAGAAGTAACAGACCACATGGTGTTCCAGAATTATTACCATTTAAAGTTAAATTTTCACATTGTGAAGCTTCCCAACTTCTTTTTCAATTTTAGTTGGCCATGCTGTCTCAGGTATAATGAAAGGTGAATGGTAAATCAAATTACTTTGTACAGTTATCCTCAAAATTGGGATTGAGGAGTAGGAAACTCCCCTCTGCAGTTTGCCTTGTCACTGTTGACATTACCACTGTTTTGCAAAGAGGTTATGATTTCATAACTGCTTACATAATTGAGTTTTTAAATAAAAATGCATAGAAAATAGAAACATTTTTGGACTAGGGTTTCAAATTTTCCTCATTTCTAAACCAGGGATGGGCAACATGCGGCATGCTGGTGACATGTGGTTCATCAGAGTTATCTGCTGTCAGGCCACCAGATAGTTTGTTTACCTGAGTGTCCACAGGTACAAGAGTCCCATGGTACCTTTTGCAAGCAAAGAAGTTTTTATATAAGAGTCCTCTGTCAAATTCTGAGTTCTGCCAAGCTAAACTACACCAGAAGTCTTCCTAAGCTGGTATATAAGGTAAATATTGTACCATGCTTTGCCTCAAAAGCAGATGCATTTCAGTGATGGATGAAATAATTCTTATATAAGGTAAATAGTTTGAAAAGCCATTAGTACTCTTCATGTAAGATACTATATACATGCTTTTTATCACTGATGCTGCTGCCTTCAAATAAAACATTACAGTGCTTACTAACAGCCTGTTATTAAAGACAATTAAACCAGGTTACATTGTCTATCTTAGGGACACACCCAGTGCGACCTGCAGGGCAGAACTATACCACCCTAATAGGGACACTGGAACACATTCTGCTTCAAAAGCTGCCCAGTACACTATGATTAACTATCTACAGCCCCTCCAATCTCATCATACTAGGCAATGGACATATACATAGTAAGAGAGAATGTCTGCACCAAAGATCACAAAGAGAAAAATTAATGTGTCCAAGGTGATATAGGACATCTATGGATGAAATGGAGAATGATCCTGCATCTCTTGAGTACTTGTTTATCCCTTTACCATAAAGCCATCTGTTCTCAAACTGTGTTCTACAATGTGCTGATCTCACTCTGTCAGCTCTTGTGAAGGAGGGGCCACTGTGATGGCTTTACATCCCTCCCTCACACTCTTCACCATACCTTTAGTTAGGGACTGAAGTAATGTCCGTTCGTTTGGAGGTTTGCATAAAGAGAGATAATCTCCTTGCTGCCTCCCCCACTTACTTTTCCCTTCTGTGTGGCCAGGCACAAACTGGTCTTATGCTAATGTTGCTCTACTCAGAACAGCTTTACTGTTTACTCAGATCTACTGAAGGCCTGAGAGAGACACATACACTGAAGAATCTGCCGGAATTTCCCATGTAAGTGTTGTTGAAAACTATAGAATAAAAAATCAAGCAAGCATAAAAAATCACAACATGCAATTTATAAACGAATTTCTACCCAGGTGTATATCCATGACTGTGGACAGAATTGCTGGGCCCTGGGTAAGTTGGGAGGGAGGGCCAAGCTCCAGACCCCCAGAAGGGGTGGGGCCTCTGGTGGAACGGGAACGACTGGGAGGTAGCTTACCCCAGCCAGACATTCAGTGCCACCCAACCCGTACCATACAGGGACCTGGGGGTGATTTAAAGCACCTGGGTTCTGGCCACTGCTGCTGCCCCAGTAACAGCAGTGGCAAGCAGGAGTCCTGGGCCTTTTTAAGTCACCTGGCCACAGAGCAGCTGCCCCTTCCCCTCCTCCCTCATTGGCGCCCTGTGTACCTCAAGTGTTCTAGTCTTTGGGGAATCTTCTAGATGAAAGGTGCCATACATATATTAATGATCATATTTGCTATTCTTTTATTGGTGTTGCTTCAAGGTCAACAGAACTGTTTAAATTCTAACAGGAGATGGTGCTAGATAAGATCCCTTTTCAGTTCTCTGATTTGTATTTACTTTCTCAGTGTATCCAAAAGCTATTATGATTTACATTCTAAGAAAAATGTGAAACAACTAGGAATTACACTTTAATTGTTTTCATAGGAATATGCACTTTTCTCTAAAAATGACTTTACTCCACTTCACTATAATGTCCATTGCTTTTGAACATTTTGGATAGTTCAGTTTGCTAGCTCTTTCTACATTAAGAAACAGAAAACAAAAAGCAAAACACAAAAGACACTTCTGTAAGCAGAGCATCAACATTTCTTTCACTTTATTTTGTTATTCCTATAACATTTGAAACCCTTTCCTGCATTTCTAATTTTAAATAAAACTCATTTGCTTATGCTCACAAAGATCCACCAAACTATGAATTCAATATACCAAGCTTTAATTCACTTTGCTTCACTGTTCATTCAATACAACATGCTGTGATTTCATTGCTGAAATTACTGTCAGTAAATCCACCTTTTGACAGCATCTATATTAATATAATTGCTACTTGCCACTCACAGAAACCAATAATCATCTTTTTGTGTGTGTAAAATAGCTGAATATTTTTATTGGGAACTTTAAAATGGTCCTAGATTCTTCAGTTAAATATCTTCTGATACGAACATTGATATCTGAACACTAATGGATTTCTTTCTTCCTTTCTTCCTTTTGTTCTTCCTTTTGATTTCTGTCATACTGAAAAACTTATTGCAGCTATTGAGTCATGCTATGGTATTTCTTATAAAATGCCCCTCTTTTGTACAGTACTTGTTGCCTCTCATAGCATCAACAATCTTCTGAAAAATTGCCTTTGCTAGAGTTAGTTGCTATTTTGTTTACTATTATATTTGTCCTTGGAACTGTCTTTGCCTATTTGCTAACATGCCAGCTGTTAACTGCTAGTAACAGATTTTAAGAAGCAATTTCTTAAGAGGGAGACTAATAGTTAATTAATTTACATGTTTGTTAAGTAGCTGAATGTTCTGTTTATACTGGTGTGTATTATCACCGACTTAATCTTAGGCTATAAAATGAGGTAATTAAATTGCATTTGTTTGTGTAGTAGAGAACCTGATAAGAATTCTAGAGCCGTGCTTATTTGTCAGACTACATTTTGCTCTCAAGTGTGATCTTCAATTATTGGAACATCAGCTAAAGAAAATCAGCTTACAAACTCTATAGTAGTAGTTGTTTGTTTGTATGTATGTTTGTTTGCAGTAGCAAGGAGCCCATCTACTAGAGTTGGCTGAACAATTCATTAATTACAAATGAGTGTGTCACAAATATAGTTCCTCTTTTGATTAATAAATCTCTCACAAACTATTCTTATTCTTTGAACATATTTGTCATTCATAAGTGTTCATTCGACAGTCTGGATGAAGTATTTGTAACATCTGGATTCTTTGCAAAATGTTCACTTGTATTTATCGCTATTTAGAATTCACTATGCAGGCTGTTCATCTAAATATTTTTTCTTCTACCTGATTAGGTGATTAAAGCATTTTAAAAAGGAGATTATTCAATAACAAACCACAACTAGTCAATAAATATACTCCTGGTATGAATATTTAGTGGAATAGATATTGGGGATAGAATTAATGAAACTTCTGAAATTCATAAATACTTCCATGAAATCTCAGTAACGGAGAATGCTCATAAGTAGCAAATAATATGATGCCATGAACTGTAGCAAATCCACATTAGTGGTTTTACTTTTCAAAAAGTTTGAAAATCACGTGGTTTTTTTTAACTAGTCCTCCTTTTTTAGATGAAGTTTGACTGTAGCACAAGACTTCTCCAATAACTGCTATGCCATTTATTTGGGCAAGATTTTCAAAGGTATTTAAGTGCCTATAGGTGGGTCTTATATAGCTAATCTGCTTAAGAACTTTTAAAAAATCCTACTAAATGCCTATATGCATCTTTAGGCACCCACTCCCCTTTGAAAGTCTTTCCCATCAGCTTTTATATTGTCCATAAGAACATAGGAAAGGCACATTGGATCAGATCAAATATCCATCTAGCCCAATATCCTATCTTCTAATAGTGGCCAGTGCTGGATGCTTCGGCGGGAATGGACAGAACAGGTAATTATCAAATGACTCATCAAAAGATACGCAGAATTCAGGGTTAAGGCCTTCAGAGCTGGAGAAATGAAGATGTCGTTTTTTATTATTTTATTTCATTTTTTTGGTTTCTCACTTCATTCAATTCACCTTGTGGCAGATGCCAGTTTTTACTTTTACTTCAGTGTTGTATTGATGTGAAATTCCTAATACTGAAATGAGAAGCATTGCAAAGAACATGGTAAATAATAACAAAATACCAGAAGATAATAGCCAATTTAAAATGGTACCTGCGTATCTAACTAGCACTAGAGACTGTGGTATAACTCCTTCTGGATCATTACAACAGCACATCTTCAAATAGCAAGCAGATCTGCAATTCCTCCTCACTTCCCTCCAACCAGTCATAACAGGAGTTGAACTAGGCAAAACTTACTTGCAACGGTCATGAAACTTAACCCAGCTCAGATAAAAGCTTACTGTACACCTGGGACCAGTGTCTCCATTATTCATCCACCTACCACATACCATTGTCATACTGAAATTTGAATTCTAATCCACTACATGACAGCCTATGTTTAATTCCTTCTAGAACAGCAGGCTGACAGATCTTTTGACATTGTAAAAGAATTTGTAACCTTCAAAAGAGAAGTCAAAACAAATGCATCATTATCAAAAAAGAATAAATTTCAGTAAAAAAAATTTATTATGATTACATAAATAACATGTCCTTACTAGAGATCTCAGTATTGCTATCATTATATTTTTAAATATTATGACTTGCTTTTCTGGTCCCAGATAATTTAAACCCTTCTCTTATTTCCTTACTTTGAAAATAAAATAGGTGCTAATTGCTATGTGAATGTAATTTTAAATGCTATGACATTCACTAAGCAGACTAGGCTGTAGTTTGCATTTCAAATAATGAACTAGATACTTTCTAGTTGCAAACCAAATGATCCAATCTGTCTAATGACTACTAGTTTAACCAGCTGGGAAACAAACTGAGGACAGTTAAGAGTTACAGGTTTCCTGACTATGACTTTAAATTCTTTTCTAGTCACCTCACCAACTACTGGGATTTGGCCTGTTTTTATAGGGAGGAACTGGTTGAGAATTTGAAAGTGGAAGGCAGCTTGGGTGAAAGTGATCATGAAATCATAGAGTTCACTATTCTAAGGAAGGGTAGAAGGGAGAACAGCAAAACAGAGACAATGGATTTCAGGAGGGCGGATTTTGGTAAGCTCAGAGAGCTGATAGGTAAGGTCCCATGGGAATCAAGACTGAGGGGAAAAACAGCTGAGGAGAGTTGGCAGTTTTTCAAAGGGACATTATTAAGGGCCCAAAAGCAAGCTATTCCGTTGTGTCGGAAAGATAGAAAATATGGCAAAAGACCACCTTGGCTTAACCATGAGATCTTGCATGATCTAAAAATAAAAAAAGGAGTCATATAAAAAATGGAAAGTAGGACAAATTACAAAGGATGAATATAGGCAAACAACACAGGAATGCAGGGGCAAGATTAGAAAGGCAAAGGCACAAAATGAGCTCAAACTAGCTACAGGAATAAAGGGAAACAAGAAGACTTTTTATAAATACATTAGAAGCAAGAGGAAGACCAAGGACAGGGTAGGCCCACTGGTCAGTGAGGAGGGAGAAACAGTAACAGGAAACTTGAAAATGGCAAGATGCTTAATGACTTTGTTTCGGTCTTCACCGAGAAGTCTGAAGGAAAGCCTAACATAGTGAATGCTAGTGGGAAGGGGTAGATTTAGAAGATAAAATAAAAAAAGAACAAGTTAAAAATCACCAAGAAAAGTTAGATGCCTGCAAGTCACCAGGGCCTGATGAAATGCATCCTAGAATACTCAAGGAGCTGATAGAGGAGGTATCTGAGCCTCTAATTATCATCTTTGGAAAATCATGGGAGACAGAAGAGATTCTAGAAGACTGGAAAAGGGCAAATATAGTGCCCATTTATAAAAAGGGAAATAAGAACAACCCAGGAAACTACAGACCAGTTAGTTTAACTTCTGTGCCAGGGAAGATAATGGAGCAAGTAATTAAGGAAATCATCTGTAAACACTTGGAAGGTGGCAAAGTGATAGGGAAGAGCCAGCATGGATTTGTAAAGAACAAATCATGTCAAGCCAATCTGCTAGCTTTCTTTGATAGGATAACGAGTCTTGTGGATAAGGGAGAAGCGGTGGATGTGGTATACCTAGACTTTAGTAAGGCATTGATACAGTCTCGCATGATATTCTTATCAATAAACTAGGCAAATACAACTTAGATGAGGCTACTATAAGGGGGGGGCAAAACTGGCTGAATAACTGTACTCAGAGGGTATGTCTACACTGCCACCCTAGTTCGAACTAGGGTGGCTAATGTAGTCATTCGAAGTTGCAAATAAAGCCCGGGATTTAAATATCCCGGGCTTCATTTGCATCTTGCCGGGCAGGTGCCATTTTTAAATGCCCTTAGTTCAAACTCCGTGCCCGCGGATACACGCGGCCCGGAGTAGGTAGTTCGAATTAGGATCTCTCATTCGAACTACCGGTACACCTCGTTCCACGAGGAGTAACGGTAGTTCGAATTAGAGATCCTAATTCGAACTACCTACTCCGGGCCGCGTGTAGCCGCGGGCACGGAGTTCGAACTAAGGGCATTTAAAAATGGTGCCCACCCGGCAAGATGCAAATGAAGCCCGGGATATTTAAATCCCGGGCTTCATTTGCAACTTCGAATGACTACATTAGCCACCCTAGTTCGAACTAGGGTGGCAGTGTAGACATACCCAGAGAGTAGTTATTAATGGTTCACAATCCTGCTGGAAAGGAGTAACAAGTGGGGTTCCACAGGGGTCTGTTTTGGGACCGGCTCTGTTCAAAATATCTTCATCAACAATTTAGATATTGGCATAGAGAGTACGCTTATTAAGTTTGCAGATGATACCAAGCTGGGAGGGGTTGCGACTAATCTGGAGGATAGGGTCATAATTCAAAATGATCTGGACAAATTGGAGAAATGGTCTGAGGTAAACAGGATGAAGTTTAATAAAGACAAATGCAAAGTGCTCCACTTAGGAAGGAACAATCAGTTCCACACATACAGAATGGGAAGCGACTGTCTAGGAAGGAGTACGGCAGAAAGGGATCTAGAGGTTATAGTGGACCACAAGCTGAATATGAGTCAGCAGTGTGATGCTGTTGCAAAAAAAGCAAACATGATTCTGGGATGCATTAACAGGTGTGTTGTGAGCAAGACACGAGAAGTCATTCTTCCGCTCTACTCTGCGCTGGTTAGGCCTCAGTTGGAGTATTGTGTCCAGTCTGGACACTGCATTTCAAGAAGGATGTGGAGAAATTGGAGAGGGTCCAGAGAAGAGCAACAAGAATGATTAAAGGTCTAGAGAACATGACCTATGAAGGAAGGCTGAAAGAATTGGGTTTGTTGAGTTTACAAAAGAGAAGATTGAGGGGGGACATGATAACAGTTTTCAGGTATCTAAAAAGGTGTCAGAAGGAGGAGGGAGAAAATTTGTTCATCTTGGCCTCTGAGGATAGAACAAGAAGCAATGGGCTTAAACTGCAGCAAGGGAGGTTTAGGTTGGACATTAGGAAAAAGTTCCTAACTGCCAGGGTAGCCAAATACTGGAATAAATTGCCCAGGGAGGTTGTGGAATCTCCATGTGTGGGGATATTTAAGAGTAGGTTAGATAAATGTCTATCAGGGATGGTCTAGACAGTATTCGGTCCTGCCATGAGTGCAGGGGACTGGACTCGATGACCTCTCGAGGTCCCTTCCTGTCCTTGTATTCTATGATTCTATATCGAAGTCCAAACATCAGATTAGTCACATAAGAAGATTTTTTTTTTTTTAAATAGTTTGATCATGAAAATGCTTTCAGATGGCTTTCAGATTCTTTAATTAGACAAATTAAATGCCCAACCTCGACAAAATCTAATCAGGATACAATATTGTGGTCAAGAAATTATCTAAGCAAATGTCAGGACATTGAAAGTGATAGCTGAATCAGTAATCAATATGTATGCTCTTTGTCACAAATTATCCATTACTATGTATGCCGAAAACTTGCTTACCTTAATACCCCATTAAGTTGCAATTGTAGGAAATGTATGTTTTGTTTCCTCCCCTTTTGGACATGTGAATTGTCATCAATAACATTCCATCAATGTCGGATTTTTACCAATAGAACCTCATTTTTAAATAGACCATCCCCCCTACAAAAAGTAAACAATGTTTCAAAATCAAACCCAATATATTTTCTATGTAAAAAGCACTATTTACACTTAATTATAGCTTTTATTTCTCAGCTACTTTTTAAAACCTTTCAGAGCATTTATTCTTTATTGATAAATGCATATAGTATATGCCAAGTCTGATTATTTAAAATGAAACTGGTTATCAAACGAGCATCAGAACAATTTTATTACAGGGTGAAAATCAAATTTTCATGCTCAGATAACACCAAAGTGACAAACTTACATTCTATTGATCTTTCTAAAAATTCACTTTTCGGTTGAAAATAAGCATGGAAATTTTTAGTTCAAAACATTTGTGGTTTATTTTGGAAAGTTATAAGCTCTGACAAACAGCTTCTTCAAATGTATAATAGACAACTATATTACTGACACCATTTTAGATCCGGTATTTTTTCAGAAATGCCTAAGATTTAGGAGTCAATGTCCCATTTTAAAGAAATCATTTGAATGTATAGGCTCCTATGTACCACATGACTTAGGCACATTTGAAAATTATAGCCATTTGGTCTCTCATTGACAAACTTCCATTCACTTCAATAAGTGGAGGACTGAGCCTATCATGCTGAATCATTTATTTTTCTGGAGCACCATTTCATTCATTTGTTCTCATTTTACTGAGATTAAACATAATTCCAGATGTTGGACTACTCTAGAAAACTCCACTTTCGATTATCTACCTTGTCTCCATTTAAGCAGACTTTTAAATTTTTAGCTTGATCATTTATGCTCTTTTGTGCACTTTCAGGAGTAGTAATGGCTCTTTATATCAACTTTCATACATTCTTTAAAGCCAAAATGAAAGAGAATGTTGCTAACCTCCTTTGTTACAAAGGAGATTAATGTTGGGAATTCAGCTGTTCCCCTTGCTTAGTATTTAATATTATTTAGTTTTTCCAAGAGCCAAGCAGACCTTTTGCTGTCTGAAATAGCAGTAGAATAATGAGTTTAGTGAAGACTATTGAATGTGAATGATTTCTTCGTCTGTGTTGCCACATCTCTTCCTCTCATATCACATGGTTGGACACACCATGATATGGGAAAGGTAATAGCATGCGCCCTAATTGTGCAACACTAGAAAAAACATTGCAATTTTCTTTCCTGATCTCAAAGCATTTCAGATACATTATTTTACATCTATGTGATGCAAGAAAAAACAGTACTATTATACCCATTTTCTGGATAGGAAAAACCAGATATGCAGAAGCCAAATGACTTGCCCAACTTCACAAAAAAAAAACCCAAAACAATAAATAAAAAATTCAGAGTCACAGCTAGGAAGTGAACCCGGGGTCCTGTTAAATTCTCTATCCTCATGATCAAAATTCCTGAGCTATTTTCCCCTATTAAAAAAGCTTAGACCCAAGTTATACCACAGAACATATGGGACGATTCTAAATAAAGCTTGAAGATTTTGCCCTCTTCCTTCCAATAATTTTCAACCTCTCACTTCTGGGCTTTCCATCATTTCAGATTTTCATGGTAGATATTCCATTCTAACCACCTAGGGAGGAATTGTCTTCCTCCTGGTAATGAATCCTTGATCTTCCACTAGACAAGAAAGAAGGTGGTTCACTAATGATCTGGCAGATATCCTTCTCTGCCTATGACTCACTGTTAAGTACAATCCCCTATAGACTCTAGTTCTAGAATGCTATGTGTTGCAGGATCCAACCCTGTTACACAGGATATAAATTTGTATGGGCTGGCTTCCCCCTTTCACCCGTAGGAATCTGACAGAGACTTTCATATATTTGGTAGCTTGTGAACAGTATGGATATTTTCATTTTGCTGCTATTGAATGGGCATGTGGAAATCTGCAAAAGAGTAAAAATATTCTGTGTGTTACTGAATTGGGATTTCTAACAGATTTTACACCTTATTTTCAGCTCTAACACTATAATCAACATGTAATTAATATTCAGTATTGCTTTCAAAGAGTGTGGAATTACATTTTTCAGGATTCATTAGTACCTGCATTTCTCTGCAATGTACAATTTTCCTTTGTATTATAATATAATGTATACTCACTTTTTCTGTAAGGAGGGGGTAGTACAGTCAATGTCAATGAGTCTGATTTTGAGAGTATATTAGTTCTAATTTGGAAGTATAATTAGAAATGCTGCTGGGAAGGTCATATTTCAAAACTAATGAAGCTAAATCTCTCCTGCAGGAAAGGTCTTCTAGTCTGAGAGACTCTTTCCTTCTGCATAACAGCCTGGTAATTTCTTATCATTATTGTGAGCACATGAACACTGTCTGGTAGAACACTCAAATATTCAAAGCTTTTGCTAACAATAGTTTTCTATTTATTTCCTAATGCAAAACCTAAAGATTTATTAATGTAAGGTTTTAATTTTGAGAGGTTTAACCGAACACAAAGTTTAGTGGGTGATATTATCAGATGCTACTCCTACCTTAAACCTGAAATTAAACCCTATGGATGCTTTTAATGCAGTATTTAATGGAAAGATCATGCAAACGCAGCTGAAAATATTTGCCCTTTAGCTTCAGTTTTATGTTCCACTTTCTACTTCATTTTTTTTCTCCACCACACTCAAATTCATTGATTACACAATACAGTCACATATGATATTTGTATAGAGCTATGCTGTCAGGATTTTATCCAAGAGAAACCTGACAGCTAGACAGAGGGTTTGCCTACACAGAAGCTGGAATTACTCTATAGACCTACCCTTAGGCTATTTAAACTTATCATATGGATTCAGAAGGCAAAAGTGGAATCAGCCTTTTCTCCCAGTATCCAGAATATTTTGATCTAAGCTTTATCCAGATTAAGCTTTATCCAGTCTTTTTTTCCCTAAATTTGCAATTCCAAGATACCTTCCCCTCATGTTGAAGTTACGCGGAGTGGAGGACATGTGCAGAAACTTGCAGAATAGGGCCCTATAGAGATCATAGCCTTTCTTCCAAAAGTGGGATGTGTTGTCTTCAAAAATAAACAAATAAAGTAGGCAGGGACCTTTAGTTGGAATGGTGTTTTTATCTCTCAGTTACCATGTGCTTTTAGTAGCGGTGATGGATAGGAGGAGTGCTAGCCCGCACCTGGTGACTAAAGGGTTAAACTTAGGTAGCTAGCAAGGGTGTTGGCAGGGAGCCAGAAGAACCAATGAGATACAGTGTTGAAATTTGAATTGCATATAAGTACCTTGCCTGCTCTCTTTGTGTGGAAAATTCTAAGCTAAGGGCTAGAGGGAGCAGATGTAGTAATCAGAATTACCATGCCTATAAAAAATATTGGACATAAGAGTGAACTGGGCCTTGAAGTATGTATCAGCATGGACTGTGAGTAGAGGGGGAAAAGTATATTTAGTTGCAATCAGGTTATTTTTCTTTATTTTGTTGTTTGGTAAAACTTCTCTGTGTAAAATCCATGTGGGTTCCCTGCCTTCACTATTTAAGCTGTGCCTAGAGATATCACTTTTTTTCTCTGTGTTTTAAACTGCTTTTTTCTTAGTTGCTCTGTAACACCTAGAAACCAAGAATGCTTTATCAAGTATATCTTGTTGTTTTGTTAATAAAATCACCTTTTTTAAGAAAGGGTGGGATTTCGGGGGGGGGGCAGTAGCCATGTGCTCCAGGATGTGGCTTGCTTTTCATCCCTTTCCCTGGAGGCTAAGGGAGTGAGGGGAAAGTACTTGCATTCCATGCATGCCTCTCACACCTAGCTGGTGAGCTTTCTTCACCAGACAGATGTGAGAGGCATGCACAGAATACAAGCACTTTCCCCTCATTCCCTTAGCCTCCAGGGAAAGGGATGAAAAGCAAGCCACGTCCCAAAGTGCACAGCTGCTCCCCCCCCCCCCCACACACACACACTTGCCCAAAATTCCGCCTTTGTTTTTAAAGAGGTGATTTGATTTTTGTGTCCTGGAAGGAAACAGGAGGTTTGTGTCTATGTATTCCTGCCTAAGACTGAGAGGTCAGACACCAGGGACTGCAGTTTGTTTTCTCTTTTCTCCAAGCTCTCTCAGAAGGTTAAATCTGCACAATTAGGCTACGTCTAGACTACACCTCTCTGTTGACAGAAAGATGTAGATTAGGCACATCAAAATTGCTAATGAAGCAGGGATTTAAATATCCCGTGCTTCATTAGCATAAACATGGTTGCTGCTTTTTTTCAAAACGGAGCTTTTTTGGAAAAAACCAGCAGCCTAGACGTGGATCTGTTGAAAATAAAACCTTTTTCAACAGATCGTGTATTCCTCAAAAAATGAGGTTTACAGGATCTTTCAAAAAAGGGTTTATTTTTCAACAGATCTGTGTCTAGACTGCCTTTTTTTTTCAAAAAAGCTCCATTTTGAAAAATAGCGGTGGCCATGTTTATGCTAATGAAGTGCGGGATATTTAAATCCCTGCTTCATTAGCAATTTCGATGTGCCTAATCTACATCTCTGTCAACAGAGAGGTGTAGTCTAGACGTAGCCTCAGAGTCCAAACCAAACAGTTGTTCTTTTTTTGTTTTTTGTTTCTAGCTTTTGGGGCAACTGGATAGATAGGCTAGAGTAGGGCAGGGAAGCAGCCCAGTGCAAGCATTTGCAGTCGGGCAGAGTAGCTCAGAAATAATCAACCCTCCCTAAGTGACACACTGAGGTGAAAACAGCCTCCAATCAGGGCAAGATATCTACCTCCAGGGATGACTCATATCCCGATGAAGCGGGGGGGAAGGGGAGAAGGATGTCCCTGTGAGGCCAGGGAGAAGTAACCTTGTGGAGGCAGGGGCAGAGAGTGGTGGCCATGCCCCTCCCCCACCACTGTCTTCGGGTGGGAGAGTATCCTTAAGGCAGGCAGATTTCTGCCCAAGTTGAGATGGAGTTCTTACTAAAGATGAAGTGGTTGGAAAAGGACAGAGAAGTGAAATGAGGTGGTTAGAAGCTGAAGAGAAGCAAAAGGAAGCAAAAGTGGAAATGAGGTGGTTAGCAGTTGAAATGGAGACAGCTAAGCAGCTGGGCACTCCAACTAAACCGGCTAACCACCCTGCTCCAACTAATGCTCCACAGCCCAGAAAATACCCAATGTACCAAGTAGAAGATGATGCAGAGGCCGCCTTAGAAAGTTTTGAAAGAGCCTGTATTTAGTACAGCATCCCCCAAGCCAAGTACATCGTGGAGGTGAGATCACAACTCAGTGGACCCCTAACAGAAGTGGCCGTTGAAATGCCCAGGGAAAACATGAATGACTATGAATTTTTTAAACAAAAGGTCAGACTTAGCATGGGTCTCACGGCTCAATATGCCCATCACCACTTCAGAGCCTTAAGGTGGGAACTGGCTATGACAGTGCCCCAAATTGCCTATGACAGGCCTGGGCAAAATACAGCCCGTGGGCCAGATTCAGCCCTCTAAGCCACTGGATCTGGCCTGTGGAGGCAGTGAGGAGCCCCAGGCAGGCTCCTCAGTTTGCCCCACAGCCCCGCGCACCCTGCAGAAATGCAGCTGCAGGGCTCTGTTTCTCTTTTAAAACTGGGAGGGAGGGGAGAAATTTTAGGAGCCGCCCCACCCCCAGCAGAAACGGACAAATGGAAGTTGCTTGTTAGAATAACAGGCAGCTAAGAAGAATCATGCCCCCTCTTCTGGGCTCAGTTATTCATGAAGCACACGGCCAGATAAGCAAGCTGGATGGCTGGGAAACATTTTAAGCTAGGTAGGCAGGAAGGCTAGTTTGGAAGCTGACAAGTAAATCTCTTGGCCATAGCCTGCTTCTGGCACCCCAGCTCTTTCCTGCCCCAACTCTCTGCCCCCCCCCCCAATATAGCCAAACCCTCTGTCCCCCTCTTACACTCACACTCCCTCCCTGATCAGGCACCACAATCTCCTGCAGGAGGGAAAGCCCTAAGACCAGGTCTAGGCACCTCTCCAGCCACTCCTCATAATAGAGGTTCCATTCCAGCATGTGGCTGTGGACATTTTAGGTCCTTTCCCTAAAAAGATACCCAGAGGAAAATAATATATCTTGACTTTCATGGATTTTGCCACCTAATGGCTTGAAGCAGTAGCTCTAGGGAACACCACAGCCAAGAGCTTGAGCCAGGCACTAAAAGATATTTTTGCCAGGGTAGGTTGGCCCTCTGAGATCCTTATGGATTCAGGGACTAACTTCTGAGCAGAGACCATGGAACTTCTTTGGGAAACTCATGGGGTGAACCACTTGGTTGCCACCCCTTACCACCACCATGCAAATGGCCTGGTGGAGAGATTAAATGAAACTTTGGGAGCTATGATACTCAAATTCGTAAATGAACACTCCAATGATTGGGACCTGGTGTTGCAGCAGTTACTGTTTGTCTACAGAGATGTACCCCATCCTAGTTTGGGGTTCTCTCCCTTTGAACTTGTTTATGGCCATGAAGCAGCAATGGGAGAAGGCTACCCCTTCTCCAGAAACTAACATTGTGGATTTTGTAGGCAACTTGAAAAACACAAAGATTCTTTAGCCCTTGATCAACAAAACTTACAGAATGTTCAGCAAGAGCAGAAGGCCTGGTATGATAAACATGCCAAAGAGCATTCTTTCAAGGTATGTGAGCAAATCATGCTCTTGAAGACACTCCAAGCCAATAAGACGGAAGCATCCTGGGACAGATCGTTCTGGTCCAAGAGTGCATAGGAGCAGTTAACTACCTTAAGCCTAAGGTATACCATGTTAATTCTCTAAAGTCCTTTTATTCCTGAGAATTCAAGATTCACAGCCCATGAGAGAGATGACGCTGTGTTGCCTGAAGGAGCCTACTATAATGGGAAAGGCAAGGGTAGTGTCGAAGAGGTAGCCCTCTCCATGAGCCTCAGCCATGAGCAGCGACAACAGATCCAGGAGCCGTGAGCCAGCTTCACACTGATTTTTTCAGATACCCCAGGATGAACTGAATGGGCATACCACTCCATTAACACAGAGGTGAAGCTCACCCAATCAGAGCCCAACCCTAACAGATGGCTCCTTCGGCCAAAGCTGCTATAGAGAAGGATTAAGAACATGTTAGAGATGGCTGTAATTCACCCCTCTGAAAGTTCATGGGCCTCTCTGGTGGGCCTAGTCCTCAAACCAGATGGTGAAATCTGCTTTTGTGTGGACTATCATAAGCTGAATACTGTAACTCGCCCAGAAAGCTATCCAATGCCCCGCACAAATGAGCCATTGGAGAAACTGGGATGTGCCCAGTTCATCTCCACCCTAAATGTAACCAAGGGATACTGGCAAGTACCTCTACATGAGTCAGCTATGGAAAGGTCAGTCTTCATTATACATATGGGGCTGTATGAATTTAACAGTCTCCTTTTTTGGGCTACGCAATGCTCCCGGAACCTTCTAAAGACTTGTAGATAATCTACTAGTGGGATTTGGAAAATCTGCAGTAGGCTATCTGGATGATGTGGCTGTATTCTCTGATTCCTGGGCAGAACACCTAGAGCACCTCCAAGCTGTCTTCCAGCACATAAGGGAGGTCGGGGTGACTGTTAAGTCTAGGAAGTGTCAAATAGGCCTAAACTGGGTAACTTTTCTGGGACATCAGGTGGGTCAAGGCACTATGAACCCTCTATAGGCTAAAGTAGAGGCTGTCCAAAACTGGCCTGTCCCTCAGTTTAAAGAAAAAAAAAGAGGTCCAATCCTTCTTAGGGTTGGCAGGATATTACAAGCTATTTGTACCACACTACAGTCAAATTGCCACACCTGACCAGAAAAAACTAACCAAACACAGTTAAGTGGACTGAAGTGTCAGAAAGCTTTTAAGCAGATTAAGGCTGCTCTTAGGTCTGACTCTGCCCTAAGGGCCGCAGGCTATGACAAACATTTCTTTGTCACCATGGACGTGTCAGAGCATGGTGTGGGGGCAGTTTTGATGCAAACAGGGTCAGATCAACAATTCCACCCTGTTGTGTGCCTCAGTAAAAATCTCTTGGAGGGGAAAAGCCACTGGTCTGTTTCCAAGAAGGAATGCTATGCCCTTGTATAAGCTCTAGAGAACTTACGACCATATATCTGAGGACAACACCTTCATCTGCAGACTGACCATTCTGCTCCGCAGTGGCTTCACTCAGTCAAAGAGACTAACAAGAAACTCCTTTGGTGGAGTTTGGCTCTCCAAGACTTTGACTTTGACATACAACATATTTCAGGGGTTTCTAACAAAGTGGCTGATGCATTCTCCCGTCAATGTTTCACAGATTAAGC
Organism: Pelochelys cantorii; assembly: GCA_032595735.1. Lineage (NCBI taxonomy): Eukaryota > Metazoa > Chordata > Testudines > Trionychidae > Pelochelys > Pelochelys cantorii. Next base: position 94,774,733 of record CM064326.1, read on the forward strand.
CAGTCAAAACTCTCTCTATATCTAATCTATTGTATTCCATGTATGTGGGGAATCATATTTAGTTCTTTGTGTGTTCAGTAGTGAAAGTAGTGTGTGCATCTACATTAACTGTTTTATCCCAGACCTCCAAGAAGAAATCACAGCCAGCATGGGCCAGCCTGTCCAGCATCATCTGTGATTTGGGGTGTGTATCATGGATAGGAGGAGTGCTGGCCAGTACTCAGCAACTAAGGGGTTAAACTCAGATAGCTAGCAAGGGAGTTAGCAGGGGGCCAGAAGAATTAATGGGATGCAGTGTTGAAATTTGAATTGCATTTAGATACCTTGCCTGCTCTCTTTGCTAAAAAATTCTAAGTTAGGGGCTGGAGGGAACAGATGCAGTAATCAGAATTACCACACCTATGAAAAATATTTGACATGAGGGTGAACAGGACCTTGAAATACGGATCAGCACAGATCATGAGTAAAGGGAAAACGTATTTTTAGTTGCAATCAGGTTATTTTTCCTTATGTTGCTGTTTGGTAAAACTTCTCTGTGTAAAATCCATGTGCTCCCCCCACCGTTCACTATTTAAGCTGTGCCCAGAGATCATTTTTCTTTCTGTGTTTTAATCTGCTCTTTTCTTAGTTGCTCTGTAACACCTACAAACCAAGTATGCTTTATCAAGTATATCTTTTTGTTTTGTTAATGAAATCACCTTTTTTAAGGTGATGATTTGATTTTTGTGTCCTGGAAGGAAACAGGAGGTCTGTGTATGTGTGTATGAATGCCTAAGAGTGAGACGTCAGCTACCAGAGACTGCAGTTTGTTTTCTCTTTTTTCCAAGGTCTCTTGTGGTAAAAGAGCTTGGGCATACCCCTCTGGAAAAGTCCAAATATTTTCTTCCTGGGATCAAGAAGAAAGGCGTCTCTTTTGTTTCACTAGATGGTGACAGCTATCTCCAAAGACCAGGGAATCTGTGGCTTTTGGGAACATTTAGAATCATAGCACTGGAAGAGCCCTCAGTAGGACATTGAGTCCAATTCCCTGCCCAAAGCAGGACAACCCTAATTAATCATCCCAGCCAGGGCTTTGTCAAGCCAAGACTTGAAAACCTCTAGGGATGGAGATTCCACCACCTCCCTAGGTAACCCATGCCAGTACTTCACCACCCTCCTAGTGAAACAGTTTTTCCTGATATCCAACCTAGACCTCCCCCACTGTAATTTGAGGCCATTGCTCCTTGTTCTGCCATCTGTCACTACTGAGAACAGCCTCTCTCCATCCTCTTTGGAACCTCCCTTCAGGAAGCTGAACGCTGCTATTAAAACCCCCCTCACTCTTCTCTTTTGCAGACTAAATAAGCCCAAATCCCTCAGCCTCTCCTTGTAGGTCACGTGCTCCAGCCCCCTAATCATTTTGGTTGCCCTCTGCTGGACCCTCTCCAATGCGTCCACATCCTTTCTATAGTGGGGGCCCCAGAACTGAATGCAGTACCCTCACCAGTGCTGAATAAAGGGGAATAATAATTTATCTAGATCTGACAGCAATACTCCTAATGCAACCTAATATTTCATTCGCCGCCTTGGCTACAAGGGCACACTGTTGACTCATATAAAGTTTCTCATCCTCTGTAATCCCCAGGTCCTTTTCTGCTGAAATGCTACTTAGCCAGTTGATCCCTAGCCTGTAACAATGCTTGGGATTCTTCAGTTGAACCTCATCAGATTTCTTGTGGCCCAATCCTCCAATTTGTCTAGATCACTCTGGACCTTATCCCTGTCCTCCAACATATCTATCCCTCCCCCTAGTTTAGTGTCATCCGCAAACTTGCTGAGGGTGCAATCTATCCCCTCATCCAGGTCATTAATAAAGATGTTGAACAAATCCAGCCCTAGAACGGATCCTTGGGGCACTCTACTTGAAACCAACTACCAACCAGATATTGAGCCATTGATCACTACCCATTGGGTGTGACAATTTAGCCAGCTTTTTATCCACCTTGCAGTCCATTTATCCAATCCATATTTCCTTAACTTGCTGGCAAGAATATTGTGGGAGACCATATCAAAAGCTTTGCTAAAGTCAAGTTATATCATCCACTGACTTCCCCATCCTTCAGATTGGTCAGGTGAATCCATGTTGACTATTCCTGATCACTTCCCCTCTTCCAAGTGCTTCAAAATGGATTCCTTGAGGATCCCCTCCATGATTTTTCTGGGGACTGAGGTAAGGCTGACTGGTCTGTAGTTCCCTGGATTGTCCTCCCCTTTTTTTAAGCAGAAGCCTATAGAGGTAAGGTATTTTTAACATCTCTTGCGGTCCCCCACCTTCTGCACTCGGAGTGCCAGAGTGGGGAACAGCTGTGACAATAGCAATAGAGACTTTAATGAATGTAAAGCCATATTAAGAGGTTTCAGGAAGAACATTGTAAACAAGAGTAGGGTTGGGGAGATTTAAACTCTTTACAATAAGATAAAAACTTCAAGAGGTTTTACAAGCTTTGAACATTCTTATCATATCATCAGTATAAAGCTTTTCAAGACACAGGAAATAGGTTTTAAGCATTAAAAAAGTAGGTGAATATCCGTTGTGTTTTTCCCCTGGTCTAATTTTTAATGTAGACATCAGGGAGAATATGGAACATAACATGCTGAGCTGTGCAAGTCTTAGTTTTCTGACTGTCAAGAAAAATAGTGATCGAGCAGGGAGTGCTGAAGTTTTCTGTTAGTAAAAGTGGAACTGGAAGGAGTGAGGGAATAAAACAGAGTAAATTATTGTAATAGGATCTGAGCAAAAAGGTAACTATAGGCCTGGTCCAAAGCCCAGGGAAGTCAATGGAGAGATTCTTATTTATTTCTATGAACCTTTAATCAGACTCTATATTCTCTTCTCTTCCATTGCACTTTTCTTGTTAAGCCAAGTAGAAAGGTTTCCATGTTTTCTAATATTAATTCATGCTTTCATCCTATGTGCTGCCCTTTTTTTCTTTTTTGAATCTTCCCATGTGTGCCCAGATATTTACAGTTAGGGACTTGTACAGACGATACAGCCTTGAAAGTCGTTTGTAACTAGATTGTAAAATTCTTGCAGCTAGGATTTTTTCTTTATGCTGTCTATAAAGCACCAAGCACATTTTTGCACTATAAAAATAAATCCTCCTTCTCCTCCTCCTGGAGGACATTTTTTAGATTAGGACAGTTTTCAGATTAGGAAATTATAGTAGAAAGAGAGAGCCTGAGACATGAGACCTACTACCAAGGGCCTCACTGTCTTTAGTAGAAGGACAGAGCCATATTTTTGGCACTGTATATAAGGCAAAAGGTATAAATGAATAAAAATGTAGAGAATATAATGACAGTTTACATTTAATTAATTCATGTAACACGTGCTTTCTTTTTTATTAAGGTGTCAATTACTGTCCCACTTGGGTGTCTGTCATATAAACTAGATCAAGGCATATATTGTTCCACTATGTTTGTTAGGCTGGGGGTCAGGCTCAGACAGATTTTCAGAAGAAAAATCCACTGGTGAGAAAGCCCTGCCCCAGGTCCTTTGAGTTTCATCCAGAAAGCTGACAACCCAAGTATTCCTGCTGAATGCAAGGGTACAAAAAGGATGCAGTAGGTTAGTCCACCATTAGAAGATATATGGATAACCAACACCTTCAGTTATAACCCGAATTGCAGTGAGAATCACGGGACAGCAGACCACACAGGCATAATTTACTTTTGCCTGGAGAGTAGGGAGTGTATTTTTTGTTTCGGGATGATTTTTGTTTGTTTGTTTTATTTTGCTAATTTGTATGTTTACCTCTTCTTCAGATCACTTCACTTTTTCTCCCTCACTTTTCACATCACATTTCAGCTCCTTACCCTCATCTCCTTGTGACTGAACAATCTAGCTTCTACCTACCTCTCTGTTGTCATTATTTTTTTCTCCCCTTATTCCTGTCATTCCACCCAAGCTACATAAATAAACATGCTCTTAGTATCCTTCTCCCATTATTGTAGCTGAGCCACATTGTAACAAACCATTAATCTTTGGGGCATGTGCATACATTCTAGTACATTCATTTAAAACAGAGCTGTAGTTTCACACTCATGACTAGAGCCTAGCGTATCACCAACAGAAATCAAATATCATGTTTCCCACCTCTTAGCTGAGGCAGGAAATACTAGAAATTCAGTCAGGGATGCTCCTGTGTGGGTTTCTCCATAATTGTCTGACTCTCCCATAGTCTTTAATTTGACCTGCTAATTTGAAAACTAAAACTGCCTTGTTTTCACTGAGATTTTCCCTTGAATTAGTTAAGAAAATTAATTAAATTTAGGCAAGGTCTGAAGCTGAAAAGGATGTGGATGGCTTATACCCAGTAGTTTGATCTGATTTCTTCTGGTTTGCAGTTTTTGTTTTGGAAGTAAGGCAAGTCCTGAAGAAAAAGAGCTTAAGATAGCTATACCACAGATGTTATTTTTCCATCTCTGGTTGATGAATTTGAACACCACTCTGCACCCATGTAGCTGGAATACCAGGGGCTCCCTGAGTCCCTAATCCAATATATCAGGTCTTCACCCCATTCTTCATACAAGGCAATTCTTACAATAGCCTGTACATACTAGGGCTCAGTGCAGAGAAGTATAAACTAATTACTACAGGTTGGACCTCCCTTGTCTGGCACCCTTAGGACCTGACCCCCCCAAATGAGGGAATTTGCCGGTTATGGGGAGGTCACCTGCCAGTGGCCTCCCAGGACACTTCCCCTCCCTGCAGTTGCCTCTGCTCTGGCCCCACTGCCACTGGGCTCCATCCTGCAGGGCTTGGAATTGGGGTCCACCCTGCTGGTGCCCCCCAGGGATGGAACTTCCCAGCCACCATTGCCCCACTTCTCCCCCATCTGACTGGGGATCCCCGGGGTTGGGGCTTGCTGGCTGCCCTGCTTTGGCCACTCACCAGTCCTGCTGCTGCTCTGCCCAGCCAGGGCTCCCTGTGGATGATAGGAGATCCCTGGGGACAGGGCTCACCGGTGCTGCTGCTGCCCCACCCAGACAGGGCTCCCCTGGGACAGTTCTGCTTCTCCCCCATCTGACTGGGGCTCCCCAGGGACAGGGTTCTCACTCCTGGGCACTGGGGCTCTGCAGACCATGGATGTTGCTGGACCAGAGAATCCCAGATTTCAGAGGTTCAATCTGTAAAGTTATTTTTAAAGTGTAGAATTAAGATGATGTAGGCAAAACTTCACTGTTTGATCATACTGCCTTTAATTATCTCATCCTACATCACTCATAGTGGTTTATCTGGATTGTAAATTATTTCAGACAAAGACCTTGAACCTGATTCTTTTGTCTGCTCTGATGCTGCAAAACATTCAGATCCTTCTTAGACATGTCAAGATTACCCCTAAGTAGGATGACTGTCTAGGGGTATGTCTACAGTGCATTCCTCTTTTGAGAGAGGAATGCAAATGCAGCCGAGTGAAATTGCATATGAAGTGTAAATTTGAATTTCCCATGCTTCATTTGCATAATCATTGGTGCTATTTCGAAATACCCTATTTTGAAAAAAAAACCCTCTGTCTAGACGCGGTTGTTTCAAGAGAAAACCCTTCTTTCAAAATTACCCTTAAACGTCATTTTATAAACGTCCTTGAAAGAGGAATGCAGTGTAGACCTACCCTAGGTGACGAAGGATTACTACAGAGATTTTTTTGCCTCCCTCAAAACTTTTAATATATGGGAGATATGTATAATGCCTCAAGCACACAGTTGGCACCATATGTTGCACTTCCTCAGACCTTCTGAGGAACAAACCCAGACAAAGGATGGGCTGGAGCAGTATTGCTTTTGGGGTTGTTTATTGGCACAGATTCTTAAGAGTAAAGTGATACACACACACATCACAGTCATGCTGGCAGTTTGGAGGCAGAGTGCGGTGTAGATTACTTTTGATTTCACTGGTGGCTGGAGTGCTGGCCAGGCATCTCCCAGAGACTCGACCATGATGTTCTTTGGGAAATCCCTTCAGATCTGCAGGAGGCTCTACTCCCTCCGGGCCAGTCCCAGGTTTCTGCTGTGATGTTACATTTTGTCCAAGAGGGAGAGAGAGGGAGAGAGAGAGATTCTCTGGACACTTCTCAATTAATTTATCTGCTTGCAGGGTCTTTGTCTGCCTTAAAAGGTCATGGATACTAAACTGCCTTTTTTGGCTGGGTATTTCTCATTCATACCTCACACACATTCCACAGGTTACATACAAATTCATAAGCAATATGGTTTCTAGGCTAAGTGGGGCCTCATAGCCTTGAGTACAAGAAACTGCATTGTACTATAGATAACATACCAAAGGCATGATAAAAAGCTTAACAAATTATAACTAAGAAAGCCAAGGTCAGGGAAGAAGGGAAAAGCAGAGGAGTATTTCTAGTCAGCGAGACACCAGTGAAGGGGGGGGGGGGGGCTTGTCCTACTGGTTACACGATACATGTGCTAAACAAATAAAAGGATTGTCCTAGCTAAAGAGTCTTACAGCAGCCTACCCTTGAGGGCAAAGAGCAAGAAGAAAAATGGACAAGAGTACATATGAGAAAAAAACAGCACATTCTCTTTGGGTATGTCTACACTTGCACCCTAGTCCGGACTAGGGATGCAAATGCAGGCATTTGAAATTGCTAATGAAGCGGGAATTTAAATATCCCGCGCTTCATTAGCAAGATCTTGTCGGCGCGCTAGTTTGAATCACAACTGATTCGAACCAGGAAGTGCACGCCGGGACGCATTAGTTCGAACGAAACCCCTTGGTTCGAACTAACATTACTCCTCATTTTTTGAGGAGTTACATTAGTTCGAACCAAGGGTTTGGTTCGAACTAACGCATCCTGGTGTGCACTTCCTGGTTCGAATCAGCTGGCATTCAGAGTAATGCGCCAGCGAGATCTTGCTAATGAAGCGCAGGATATTTAAATCCCCGCTTCATTAGCAATTTTGAGTGCCTGCATTTGCCTCCCTAGTCCGGCCTAGGGTGCAAGTGTAGACATACCTTTTGATAATTGAATATAGTATTTTTTCCAGCAGCTGTGGCTCTCCAGGAACCCAAGACCAACCACGATTCCAGTAAGTCCCCAGGATTGTGAGTAACCTTGCAGTCTATTGGCAGATGCCCTCGGCAGGAGGCAGTCACACCCAACAGCCATTTTTTCTAAGAGCTTTTCTTGCCATCAAGCATAACTTCTGTTTTATAAGGATAGAACCAGCTAGCTTTTTCTCTTCCAGGCACTGGGTTAGCAGTGGATCAGCCCTGTCTGTTTGATGTGGAAACACAGAACTGAACAGCAATAGAATACTGATGATGCTGAGGTGAATTGCACCCCACAGTCTCCCTCATTGCATCACACTTATACATGCAACAGGACAACTGATAATTATCGGGACTGAACCATGTAAAATATCACATGAGGGAGTCCTCTGAGTGGAACAGTAACAACTCATCTCACTATAACACTTTGAGTTCTCCTCACAAGGACTGAATGAAATCAGTTTAAAGTAATTGACTTCTATTGATCCTGCAATTAATTCTACAAACATCATGATCAAGATAGTAGAACATTGCTGATATAAAATAATAGCCACAAGGATGCTGACCTGAGGATATCATAGAATCATAGAAGTGTAGGGCTGGCAGAGATGTTAAGAGGTCCAGTCCAGTTCCCTGGACTAAGACAGGAATAAGAATTATCTCAAGACCATCCCTGACAGAAGTTTATCTCGCCTTTAATTGAAATCCTCCAATGACAGAGATTAAACAGTGTCCATACATAATGTATCCCAGTGCTTAACTACCTTAACAGTTAGGAAGGTTTTCCTAATGCCTAATCTAAATTTCCCTCACTAAAATGTATTCCTGTTACTTCTCAAACTTTCCTTAGTAGTTAAGGAGGACAATATAACAAAATTTTACACACTCAAGGACTGCTATCATGACCCACCTTAGTCTTCTCTCCTCCAAATTAAACAAACCCAGGTTTTTCAATCTTTCCTTTCCTCAAAAGGTATGTTTTCTATACTTTCAATACTTTTGGTTGCTCTCCTCTGGATTTTCTCCATTTTGTCCACATTTCTGCTAAAGTGTGATGCCAGAAGGGACACAGTACTCCATATGACACCTTATTGATGCTGAGTAAAACAGAAGAATTATTTCTTTAGTCCTGTTTACAACAGTGCTGCTAATACACCCCAGAATGAAGTTAACTTTTTCTGCAGTGGAATTATATTTTGATCCATATTTAGTTTGTGAACCACTGTAAGGGTACGTCTACACTACAGAGCTATTTCCAGATACCGGAAGTATTCCAAAATAGCTATTCTGCGTCTATCGAAGCAGCTCGTTATTTTGTAATAGTGGATGGCTTATTCTGACATCCCAGTAGGAATTTCGAATAGCAAGTTATCTCAACATTTGACATTGTGTGGACAGCACCAAATTACAAATAAGCTGTTTTGAAATACACTCGAAATAAGCTATGCAATTTGAGTAGCACAAATTGTGTAGCTTATTTCAAGCTAAGGGTGCTGTGTAGATGCACCCTAAGTCCTCACATCCTGTAGTACTCCTTTTAAGGCATTCATTTTCCATTTTGTGTTTTTGCCATTGATTATTCCATTATTCCTTCATACATATAGTATTTTGCATTTACTGAATTTTATCCTGCTTATTTGAGACCATTTCTCCAGTTTGTTAAGATCATTTTGAATTGTATTCCTGTCCTCCTAAGCACTTGCATCCTTTCCAGCTTGGTACTTTCTGCAGACTTTATAAGTTTACACTCTATCCCATTATCCAAATCATGTATGAAGCTTTTGAATAGAACCAGACACAGGAGAGACCCCTATGAGACCCCAATCAACATGCTCTTCCAGCTTGACTGTGAACAATTGATAGCCACTCTCTGAGTACAGTTTTCCAAATAAGTTTGCACCTACATTATAAAAAGTTAATCTAGACTATATCTCCATGTTTTACTTAAGGGAGGGGTGTGTTATACTTCAAAAAGCCTTACTAAAGTCAAGCTATATCACAACTACTGATTCCTGCATCTCCAAGGCTTGTTACCCTGTCAAAGAATATTAGGGAGGTTTTATTGATTTGTTCTTGACAAATGCATATTGACTGTTAATTATCACCTTATTGTCTTAGCAACTGATTTTTGGATTATTTTCTTCATTATCTTTGTGAGTAATCAATGGCGTAAACAAAACTGATTGGGGTCTAGTTGATTAAAGATTCTGTTGGACCTTTTAATTGATTTTTCAGAAAGAGTAAATTGAAAATTGGAGACTAGGAGATAATTTGTGAGGCAACCAACATTGAAAGAGAATATTCTTGTGGTCTTCTAGCTACAATCAAACAGTAAGCACACTTTCACTACTCTTTTGTGTGCATGTGCTTTTATCTTAGTGCAAGGATATGGGGACTTTCAGTAAACACATTTTCTTATATATTAGAAACTTCATTTTTCATCATCTGCTTTGAAAATCTGGCCTGTATCAGAAAACAATAGAATAGATTTTTTTTTCCTGTAACAGATTTTTATTTTTCAATAAGAAATGAATTTGTATAATTTTAAAATATGTTTATTTTCCTGTTTTATTCTATATTTCTGAAACATTTTATCCATCCATAAGTAATGTGCATTTCTACTAACACAGCCAAGATTCGAAATGTTGTCAGTTTTAGTTGGGTCTGCCCGTCTATATCCATTTTATAACCTCAGGGAAAGCCGGTGCTGCTAAGGCAACCAACATTTCAAGCAAACTTCTGTCAGACAACTTTTTGGTACAAAATGGGACAGCTAAGCACTGGCAGAAGACATACTGCACTTGTCACATTTTTTTTTCAGGCTACAGAGCAAATACAGAATTTCTAGACAATTGTGTGCAGAGTTGTCAGCATTGTTTTGCCCAGAATATGAAATAAAAATGTATGCATATATTTTCCACTACTTTTAGCCAATGCTTCCTGGATAGTTGCAGGTTTTGTAAACCTGTAGCAGCCAAACCAAAAACCCCTTTTCCTTCATTTTGTAATCTTTTGCCACCACAGTAAGCTTCTCAGACAAACAATAAATTGTTTGATACTCTGAAGGTTGCTGTTTGAGCATTTTTATTTTTACTTGAAAGTCAGTCCTTTTGAAGATGTCATGGCATTTTCATTTTCCTGTAAGATAGATACAATGCACTGAAGTGAAGAGTGACAAGGTTAAAGCTTACTCTGCAATTTTTAGGAAAAATTTCTAAAGAGACACAATGAATTAGAAGCAGACATTTTGTCAGGACCCATGAGCTTCAATAAAGCTAAACACCAACTCTCTGGCATGTTTCTAATTAAATATGCAATTAAAAAACCTTCAGTGACCCCCTAAGGGGGGGGGGGGAAGAGGGAGAACCTCCGGCACACTGGCCACACATGATCTGTCAGGATTTGATGCAGGTGGGCCACCAGACACTTTGTTTATCTCAGTGTCCATAGGCACAAAGCCCCAGCTTCCAGTGGCCACTGTTCAGCTTTCCCAGTGAATGGGAGCTGTGGAAGCGAGTCAGACTAGGCCACAACTTCCCAAAGCTCCTATCATAGAATCATAGAGCTGGAAGAGACCTTAGGGGGTCATCAAGTCCAGACCCCTGCCCAAGGAATGACTCACCATAGCCACTGGGAGCTGCAGGGCACCGTGTCTGCAGATGCTTAGATAAACAAACCATCTGGTGGCCCACCAGAGGCTAACCTACCCCAACCCTAGGCTAACCTACTCCAACCCTAAGGTTCCCCAGCCTAGTTAATAGAAAACTTCTCATTCTACTATAACAAGCAAGATAAAACTTTTTATTTTAAAATAGTTTGTTAAATAAAATCCCCTCATACTTTGTTTCCTGCTTTTTGCTGAAAGGCTTTATTATACATAGAATCACTTGGCTCAGATGTTTAAAAGCAAAATGACTCTGATAGAAAGTACTTTAAGCCACATGCTTGAGAATTTTACAGTAATTTGCACATTAAGTATAGACAATTTTTGTTGTGTATGAGAAAACAAATGTGAGTTGTTTCAAATAAAGCACTGTGCATTTAATGACATACATAAAGGGTATAGTTTTTTAACATATTTGAGTACTTGTATTGATCTGTGTTTTCTTTTTCTTAGTGGAAAAAAAACCTGTGAAGATTGAAAATATTCATTAAATAAACTATAACATAATATTTTGTAACAAAACCAAAGTACTTAAAATGTGTAAATAAAAATTAGGGATTTTATAGTGCAACATGGAAGCTAACAGTGCAAAGCAACACTGCACGATAGTTTAATACAGGAGCAAAGAATCTCAGGCCCATTTGAAATCATGAGTGTCTAAAGGTAGATCAAATGGGAATTTGCTTAGGCCTAGCTCCCTTACTTTTTGCAGAAAGTATGGTTAATATGTATAAATGGGCCACATTGAATTGTATCCAACAAACCATGGAAAACGTGACTTTTTGAGGCACAAATAGGAAATCAAAGACTTCCTTTTGTGTGACTGAGATTAAATGCATATTTCACTTCTGGGTGCGTACTTTAGCAGCAAACTGTTCCTTGAAGCTTCAGAGGGGTAGCCGAGTTAGTCTGTGTGACAGGGCATCCCCACCCTGCACGGAAATCCCCTCCCGAACACTGAAGCGGGGAGACCAGGGCATTGCGGAGCAGGGGCGGAGAGCCCCGGGGACGCACGGGAATGAGGTCATTGGGGACGCCATCCCCAAGGGCCAGAGAAGGACGTCTGGTGATGACGTCATCATAGGGAGCCAGGAGGAGATGCCTGATGATGACATCATGGGAGACGTCATCACAGGGAGCCAGGAGGAGACGCCTGGTGATGACATCAGGGGAGACGTCATCACAAAGGGCCAGGAGGGGAATTTAAAAAGGGGCCTCCGAGAGCTAGAGAAGGACGGATGTCCGGAGACCGGAGGCGACGGGAGCCGGAGCAAGCGATACAGGGACCCGTGGGTGAGCTTGTAACCCGGGATTCCCGGGTAGCTGCTAGCGTGACCTTGGGGAAGAAGTGACCCAGGGCAGGGGCGTGGAACCCGTGAGTGGGGGAGTTTAGGGGTTATGACCCCCTCCGCTAGGTGGGGACTGGAGTCCCTGCCTTAGGGCCCTGGGTCGGGGTTCGGAGAGAGGGCGGGCCCGAACCCCCTTCCCCAGCCGTCCGAGATCTAAAACGAAGTTCGGGGAGGGAGTACCTCCTCCCATAATGATACATGAATTACAGCATTAAATATGTTATATAACTAATGTCAGGCACGGAGTGGATAAATCGGGGTGCAGACGTGATCCCCGCTGGGGAAATCATAACAGTCTGTAACAGGAAAAACTTAAAAAACAATGAATAGTCTGGTAGCACTTTAAAGACTAACAAAATATGTAGATGGTATCATGAGCTTTCGTGGGCACAGCCCACATCTTCAGATAACCAGAGTGTTAGATGTTCAGACACGTTGGATGGTTGGATGGTTCTGGACATAAAACACTCCGGTCATCTGAAGCAGTGGGCTGTGCCCACGAAAGCTCATGATACCATCTACATATTTTGTTAGTCTTTAAAGTGCTACCAGACTATTTGTTGTTTTTTAAGTTTTTCCTGTTCCTTGAAGCACATTGGATCACTGTTTCTACTTCCTGCTGCAACATTCTAAGTTTACCTAGAGATTCCTCTTTCAACTACCTGTAGGGTTGCCAGATGATTTCACCAAAAATACTGGACCCCCCTCTCTCCGCCCCCAAAGAAAAAGCGCTGGGAAAATTTTGTTGGACCAAAAAAAAAAAAGCACCAGCCCACTGAAAGGCAGTTACGGCCCCTTTAATTGCTGGGCCACTCCCCTGTCACACCCCACACCCTGCCACATGTCCATCGGGCACTGAGCTGGGAAAAGCAGAAAATATCGGACATTTTATATGTCCAGTATTTTCTCAATTTCTTTACCAGACAGAAGGCGCAAATACCGGACTGTCCGGTTCAATACCAGACACCTGACAACCCTATGTACCTACCAGGCCAAACATAGTTTAGTTTGTAATATCTGAGGAGATTAAAGCTTGTAGTGACTCCATGGGCTGCATGAGATTCGTCAAGGTTTGCTGCTGGCAGGCCACCACTTCCCACAGCTTCCATTGGCTGGGAACAGTGAAGCATGGTGTGAAGTGTGGCTACTGGGAGCTGCAGGGCTTGGTGCCTGTGGACACTCAGGTAAACAAAGTGCCTGGTGGCCCACCAGCAGCTAACCCTGATGAACTGCGTGCAGCCAGCATGCTAGCGGTTCCCCACACCTGCAGCGTAGACAAGATAGAATTGTTCAATTTCCTTGCATCTCTGCAGTCATCAATAACTAGGAACCTGTTTAGAAACTTAAATGAACTTTATGCAGTGTAATCTCTCTCTCATGCATATGTGATGTGCAGAACAACATTTTATATTTGCAGTTGTGGGTCCATAAGCTACTTCAAGGCCTCCTCTGTGCCATTGTGGATATCATTCAATTACCTTAGCATTATTATGTGTTTGATCATTTTGATATTCTCACCAATCACACAAAGGAAAGTCTTTGATTTTCCTCTTGTGCCTCAAATGGCCACATCTTCCATGGTTTGTTGGATGCAATTCAATGTGGTCCCAAATTTTGTGGCAAGTTAAAATTTTGAGAATGTCTCATTGAGACAATAGAAATATGCTTGTCTGGAATGTCAGAGGAGATCCAGAAGCTTCAGAGGGTAGCCGAGTTAGTCTGTACAAGATAAACCTAAAAAACAACAAATGGTCTGGTGGCACTTTATAGACTAACAAAACATGTAGATGGTATCATGAACTTTTGTGGGCACAGCCCACTTCTTCAGATGAAATCCAAGAGACATGAGAGAGTCTCATGTAGACCATCATGGGGGTTTTTTATGTCAGGGATTGTAGGGGTATGTGATCCATAACCTGATCAATGGGAAGTTCTGGGTAGTCTTTGGTGTCCTTACGTTTTCATGCTGTGACTATAGTCCAATGGATAAGAGGAGGTTCAATATTTGCTAGTTACAGGAAACTACAGTGGAGGTTTTGGTTTTAAAGTTTCCATGATGATTGCTATGATCTGTTTCCGCAGCCTTCCACAGATTGGGTATGCTAGCTTCTTGTCCATGTTGGTAGCCAATTCTCCACAACTGAATACACCTATGACAAGGCCGAAATTTGTAGTACCAGGGCAGTTGATCCCTAGCTTGCCCCTGTTAATTTCTGAATAATCTTGATGCCAGTCTTTGCTTTAGAGCTTACTTTCTTTGGGGTGAAGGATGATGACCATCACAGCATCCATCCTGTTGAGTGGGAAACCATGACTAATGTCTGCAAACCAGTGATGAAATGCCAACTTTCAATCTCCCTGCCGAAAGAACAACAAAATAAGTCAGCATTCTGCCCGGTAAAAGTTTCTAAATGGTAGTTTTACCTATAGTAAAAAGATATCTGATTTCTGCCAAGATATGTATACACCTTATTTTTTGTCATTCCTTTTAATTTTATGATCCTCATGAGTCAATATAATAAAGAGCTACAGACCTAATAACTTTAGTTTGATACTAGCCAAAATCTAGAAGAAGAGCCTAAAGTATCTTACTGTTTTATTGCTGGTACATTGAAAGATAGTTTATGGAACATTTTCCTTCAAGTAGAGAAATGTGTTTGATGAGAGACATTATTTATGTGGATTTCATTAGATACAAAATATTTTGGCTGCAAAAGTAACTTCAATACTGTAAAATTTGTAAAAAAAATGAAAAAAAAAAAAGGAGTCCTTGAATGACTTCCCAAAGTCCCCCATTACAGACTTCAATCCACATACATTTGACACTTGCTTGTATGAATGATTTACATTAAGCATGTAAGACCTTAAAACAGGGATTATGGAAAATGTTATTTATGATGAAGACATTAATCCTATCTCGTTAAAACAAGTTATTTTTAGTTCTCATGAAAGGTGTTAGATTAGCAGCTTTGAAAACATAAATACTCTCTTTATCAATAGAACAAGTATAGCCTAGATAGCAGCAGTGCACGTTTCCTCACAGTGCAGGGCTAATGTGCTCTTGGTGTGGTATCTAGGACTGATAGTTAACTCAAGTGTTGTTCAGTCCAGGGCCCATCTGCTAAGACTGAGGTGCAACAGTGTAGTTGTAATAGGGATCAGAAAACGCTTATTGATGGCTATAAATCATACCAGCATTTCTCTAACACCACCAAATTACTCATTTAAAAGCACCTTCATCTCTGGTGGTCAGCTCAAGTCAATGACCCACATTGGTCTTTGCCATAACTGGTATAATGAATGGCAGATATATCATACTTGAACTCCAGTCTGGTAGTGAATAAGACTTGCTCAGGCTTGTTCTTTGCTTTAGTCTCTGATGCAGTCAGTTCTTAGAGCAGAGTTGCTCTTGTGAACTGGGTGCTGGTGTTGGGCTGAAACTTGTCAAAGAATGGATTGCCCTGCATACTGTTTGACATCTCATTTCAGGATCCATCATGTGTAACTATAAACAAAGCCATTTACATTTCAGGCTTGTCTACAATGAAGTGTACATTCTAGTGTTCACTAATATGTTAACTGGCCCACATGGACACCTAAAACTACTGCATGCTCAGAACTTTTGGTATGCACCAGCAGGCTCCACACAACATAGTTTTCAGAGGGGTAGCCATGTTAGTCTGAATCTGCAAGAACAACGAGAAGTTCTGTGGCACCTTACAGAGCCGGCCCAAGCTACGGGCTGACTGGGCTACCGCCCGGGGCACCCCATTGTAGGGGGCACCGCGCGGGGCTGCCGGACTGGGTGGGGCTGCGCATGCACCGGGCGCCCGGGGCCTGGCGGCACCGTGTGCCCGGGGGTGGGGCCACGCAATGCGCCGTGCTCCTGGGGGCGGCGCCATGCTCCCAGGGCCTGGGGTGCACAAATGGCTCGGGCCAGCCCTGGCACCTTATAGACTAATAGATATATTAGAGCATAAGCTTTCATGGGCAAAGACACACTTCTGCATGCATCTGACGAAGAGGGTCTTTGGCCACAAAAGCTTATGCTCCAATATATCTGTTAGTCTATAAGGTGCCACAGGACTTCTCGTTGTTACAACATAGTTAGTGTGCAACACGCTAATACTCACTGGATTTTACTCTTCTCTAGTGTAGAATAAAATTCCATGTATACTAACCCTTCTTATATGGAGACCCCATGTAACTCATTTATCCCTCACTGAGAACAGTGTGTCATGTAAAGAGGAAATAATAGCATACAAAAATTAAAATGCCTCCTTTTTCATGGACCATAATGCTCAGAAAATATGAAAAAGCATACCGTGATTTGACAAATGAAAAAATAGTACATATTTCTAGAGTACATATATGTATACATATAGAGAGAGAGACAGACAGAGTAAATATATATACAGAGAGAGAGAAAGTATAAATATATAAAGAATGTGTATATAGATATAGATATAAAGTTCCCTTCCAGCCCTGTTCTGGGCTGAAAAGGTAAGTTGGGCTGGAAGGGAATTTGAGATTAAATCTAGACTAGTCTCCAGTGTTAAGTCAGCAACCCTTATTCCTAGAACATCCCTAATAGGTTTTTATCTAACCTATCTTAAAAACCCCTCAGTGAAGCAGTGCTGCCTCTGCTCGGCCCAACCCCCTGGCTGCCAGAGGGAGTGAGGCCAGCCGTGACCTCAGCCTGGCCCTACCCCCTTCCCAGTAGCTAGGAGAGGGACAGACAGGCCTGGCCTGGCTTCAGGGGAGGGGGAGGGCTTGTGGCTGGAGGGAGAGAACTGGGACAGGCCAGGGCTTCCATGCCTTGGCCTGGCCCTTCCCAGTGGTCGGGGGTACTCAGGGCTGCCTACCCTCAGAGACGGGGGTTGGCCAGCATAGCGAGCATGGAGTATCGCCCCCTAGTATTCTTTAATCTCTTTCCCTACTCTGGCTTATGTTCTTTCCCCCATTATTTACATTGTGTTAAGTATCTGGTCACAAACAACCTTTTAAGAGAAGATTTATGTAATTGGTTGTTAGCTCTCCTTCTTCAAAAATAGTGAACTAAAACTTTCCTTCATCTTTTTCATGCTCTTAATAAAACCTTTTATTTACCTTTTATGTCCCTTACTATATATGATTCATTTTGTGCCTTAGCTTTCTA
Source organism: Pelochelys cantorii (assembly GCA_032595735.1). Lineage (NCBI taxonomy): Eukaryota > Metazoa > Chordata > Testudines > Trionychidae > Pelochelys > Pelochelys cantorii. The sequence continues at coordinate 94,791,955 of CM064326.1, forward strand.
ATTTTGCCCCTGCATGGATGGGCTATTCTCTTGTATTCATCCTTAGCAATTTCTCCATGTTTCTCTATTTTAATTCATAGCATTTATTTCTGATTTTCAGGTCATTAAAGTACTCCTGACGGAATCATATTGGACTCTTAGTTCTTCCTATTTTGCTTTCACATCAAGATAGTTTGCTATTGTGCCTTTAATACTGTATTTTAAGAAACTTCCAGCTCTCCTGAACTACTTTCTTGCCTTAGATTTCTTCCCATAGGATCTTACTTACCAGTTCCTTGAGTTTGTTAAAATATGCCTTTTTGAAAGCCACTGTCTTCTGCTGTCACTTTTTCACTTCCCGAGAGACATGAAATCTATCTTTTCATGATCACTTTCATATGTGATTGCCTTATTGCTTCAGATTTGCCAGTTACTACCTCTACCTTCTGAAACATAAAGTTGTCCTTAATAAATTCCAAGAACTTACTGGACATTTTGTGTTTTGAGATACAGCTTGCACTTCCCTAAACCAGGACTCTCTCATCTGGCAACCTTCATGGTCCATCAGGACAAGGGATGTTGCTGAACGAGAGAGCTCCAGGGCAAGAGGGCCAGCAGCTGAGAGTCCCGTGAAAGGTGAGGCTGGTGGCAGCAGGGCCAGGGCCTCAGCAGACCAGCAGCAATAGCAGGACCATGGTAGTGGGACAGGGGCAGCCTGTGCATGCCAGCCCAGTAGTAGGGATGTGCCTGGTAGCCCAAGTGGGGCTGCATTCCAGCCTGGCAACTGGGACAGAGCTGCACAGCCTGGCTGGCAGTAAGGCCAGGCTGCAGCAACCCAGCAGCAGAAGCCCGTCTGGGGCCACAGCAGGTCAGCAGCCCAATTAGGGCTGCATGCCAGCCGGCAATGGGACTGGTGTTGCGGCAGCGGGGCTAGAGCCAGAGCTGCATGCTGCTGTGCCGGCAATGGGGCTAGAGCAGCAGCTATGGCAGTGGGGCCAGGGCAGCTGTTTTGCCTGGCCGGCAGCGGGGCTGAAGGAGCCAGTGGTAGGGAGGGGTGGTAGGCTGAAGGGGTCAATAACAGGGGACATTCCTTGGTCCGGCAAATTCCCTCATCCAGGATCACTCAGGTCCTGAGGGTGCTGGACCAGTGAGTCCCAACCTATATTACTTTTTCAACAGAGGTCTGGGTAAAGTTGCCCATTACTACCAAGACTTGTGTTCTGGATATTTCTGTTTGGTCTAGAAATGCCTAATTCTTCTCTTTCTGGTATGGTGGTCTATACTAGATGACATAAACCTGTTTTTTCTCTTTTCTCTTCACACAGAGACTTTCAATTGGTTTGTTTCTCATCTACTTCTGGACTTCAAAAAAAAACATTTATTCTTAATGTGTTAATTCAACACTTCCTCTTTTTTCACCCCTCTTTGTCCTTCCTGAACAAGCTTTACCCCTCTATACCAATCATATGATCTTTGTAGTCATAAGATTTATCGCATCAAATCTCAGGTGCTAACTAAGTCATAACGTATCTCAGGGTATGTCTACACTAGCTTGTTAATTCGAGCTAGGTAGGCAAATCAGGCAACCAGAGTTGGAATGAGGAGTAACAGTTAATCCGAACTAAGGACTTAGTTCGGATTAACTTTAAACTGCCGCATGTAGCCGCAGGCAGTCCGTTTGAACTAAGGTGGATTTTAAAATGGCGGCCGGACGGGAACATGCAAATAAAGCCTGGGATATTTAAATCCTGGGCTTCATTTGCAACTCCGGTTGCCTGATTTGCCTACCTAGCTCGAATTAACGAGCTAGTGTAGACAACCCTTATATACTAATACTTCTAGTTCTTCCTGTTTATTTCCCATATTACTTACATTAGTGCATAGACATACAAGATATCTAGGACTGTTATTCATATTTGTCTATGGAACACTAATATCATCACTTCTCTAGATTTTGATTTAAGAAAATGTTTTAGTAAGAGCTTAATTTTGTGAGTAACATGTCTAAATTTGGCTTTTTTTAAATAAAACCAGTACTTTTACTGATATTTATTTGCCTTTTACATACTTCTCTTAAGTTATAAACAATTTACAAACAATATAAATACTTTCTGGTATGATTTTGGAACAGAGGGAAGTAGAATACACAGGAAATAGATGTATTTCACATTTATATATCTTTGCACCTATTTCTCCCAAAGTTATCCATTGGGGCTTAAGCTTTCCTAAAGAGATCAGTGTTAACACATCATCAAGTATTAATTATTGTATTAATTCCAAAAATTGATGACAGAAATATAACTGCAAATTTGAAATCAATGGTGACTATGAAAAGGTTGTTGTGTAAACTCATTTTAGAATATCCAACAGAACCAAATTTCTTCTTCGAGTGATTGCTCATGTCCATTCCATGTAGGTGTGCGCATGCAGTGTGCATGCATCATCAGAAACTTTTCCCCTAGCAGCACCCGTCAGGCCAGCGGGGGAGCCCCCTGGAGAGACACTGGTATACTGGTCCACTGGTATACTGGACCACTGCTGGCCCTCCTCAGTTCCTTCTTACTGCATCACAATCGTTGAAATGTGCTTCTGCTCTTGCTTAGCAAACGCCCCTTCGCAGCGTAGTGTTACAGTTCTTTGTTCTAGTGTTATAGTTATGGTTCTTATCAAGTCCTTGTTAAGTAGTTGTTAAGTGGTTTCCTTAGTTAAGGACCCACCGTAGTCCCTGCCCTGCACTCCTGGCGCTAGAGGTGAGGCGTGCGCAGACTGCAAAGCTTCAAGCCCTGTGAGAAGTGCCAGACACCTATGCCCTGTGGCGACCTGCACTCTGCCTGACTTAAGTGTCTGGGTGAGGCCCATTTTTCCGGGACCTGTAAAATTTGCAAAGCGTTCAAGCCATGCACGAAGCGGGAGAGAGAATTGCGTCTTAAGATCATCCTAATGGAGGTGGTTTTGCAGCCAGCACCAGCTTCTCACCCGGCACCGGTGACTCAGAGCGCACCAGTCTCGGTGCGGGAGGCGTCGAGCCACTCACAGGCCTCTCCGGCACCACGCAGACCTCAGCACCACTCCCAATCCCCGGTGCCACAGAAGAAGAGCAGGTCTGGCAGGGGCAGGTCACTCCCGCAGCAACAGCCCTCCAAACAACCTCAAGTAGGGCATGCGGCACCTTCGGGCACCAAACCCAGATCTTCTCAGTTGGAAAAACGTTCCAGTCCTCATCGGGACCCAAGCCCAATGAGGGATTTCCCAGAGCACTCAACACCGGAGGCCTTATTGAGTTGCCCCCCTCTACTCTGGCACTGACCTCAGCCAAGGACTGGGACTCCGGTCGGCACCAATCAGAGGCTAGAGAACCCAGTGCCCTGGCACTGAAGTCAAGAAAACACTGGTCCAGCACCACCACACCATGGGCTCCTCTGACAGGGCTGGCACTGGTGGTAACCTCGACCCCGGCCTGTGCTTCAGCACCAGACCCAATGCTAGGACAAGGGCCTCGAATGGCACCGAGCATGGCACTGGCTACCACACATTCCGGCCCCAACCAAAGCTCACTGGGTCTGGCACTGACCATTCCTCCCCCTCCTGACCTGCACTGGGGCAAGCCAAAATCAATGGCCCGGCATTCCCCGACATCGAGGCCACTGACTGTGTCTGCCTCCGCACCACCATGGTCCACTTTGGAGTATTCGACCAACTCAGAGACAGAATCCGCATGGTCCTCCAGGGGGTCAAGATCACAATCTTGGCACTGGTCTCATTCCTGTCACCAGTCATGGCACAGTAGCACCTCCGCCCATCAACATCAATATCAATGGGCACAGTCAGCCCCTGTGCCAGGGATGCAGCAGTCATGGCCCCTAATTGCTCTAACCCCATCTCAGTGGCCTTTCTGGATCCCGTGGGCTTACCACCAGAGACAGGGTGTGCCCCCCCCCCCAGATTGGAGTTGGTCTTCTCTGGGTCCAGAGTCCCTCCTTTGGCAACCCCCACTCACTTGATCACCTATGTCGGGGCAGTTGCTTCCGCCAGGCCAGACATCCCCACGCCTCTCGGACTCGGAGGGCCCCGTGGCCCAGCCACTGACAGTGTCCCCATCAACAGCCTCCAATGCTCCCTCTCAGGCAGTGGACTCTGTGGAGGCTGGCTCAAAGTGAGGGCCTGGGCAACACTTTTCCCTCCATGGCCTCCATGGACTCGAGGGTCCATAAGGATCTCCTTCGCCAACTGGCCCAAAGCCTGGAGGTCCAGGCGGAGAGGGAGTCAGAGGATTTGGACCCTTCAGTTGACATTCTACAGGCAGACACCTCCGCCAGAGTGGCCCTCCCCATCAGCAATATGGTGGCAAAGATCTCCAAGTCCCTCTGGCAAACCCCAGCCTCCATCCCTCCAATGGTCAAGAGGGCTGAACGGTGGTACTTCATGGCCCCAGAGGGGAATGAATATTTCTTCTCCCACCTGCCCCCGGGGTCACTGGTGGTTCAGGCAGCGAACCAAAGGGAGAGGCAGGGCAGCCAGGTGCCACCCCTAAGGACATGGACACCAAGAAGATGGACCTGTTAGGGAGCAAGGCTTATAGCTTTGCATAACAAACCAGTTGGTTTTGCTGTCTCGCTACTCGTATAACACCTGGACCTCCATGGACAGGTTTAAGGAACTTCTCCCTAGGGATTCTCTGCCTGAGTTCAGAGCCCTCTCAGAACAGGGCAGAACAATTTCCAGGGCCACGCTCCAGGCCACCTTAGATGCAGCTGATGCGGCCACTCGTGCTATGGCTAGGGGGTTGGTGTTACACCACAGCTTTTGGCTGAAAGGGTCTAGGGTACTCCTGGAGCTCCAAAATACAATCCAAGACCTTCAATTTGAGGGCCTGTCTCTGTTTTCTGAACAGATGGACTAGCACCTACACAGGCTCAAGGACACCCGGGCCATATTAAAGTCACTGGGCATTCATACCTGGCCACCCAGCAGTGATCCTTTTTGGGCAGGAACCCTCCAAGGCCTTCCCAGCAGGGCGTTACCCTGATTTCTCCTGGTGCCACAGTAGAAACGGGAATGGGATCAATGGCAGGCACCATCCTCGGCCACCCCAGGATCAAGTGCAGGGCACACCTAACAAGTTCTTGGGGCCCCGTCAAGGATTGTGAAGGTATGCTCGAGGACAGATTACCAGTCTCATCTCTCCCCTTCCAGGATCATCTCTTCCCTTTCCGCCAGGATTGGGAATCTATTACCTCAGACCGCTGCGTCCTACAGACGGTGGGAAAGGGCTATGTCATCCCCTTCTACTCTGCTCCGCCTTCACATCTCTCTATCCTGTCCCTCTTCAGGGACCCCTCTCATGAGCTTCTCTTTCAGGAGGAGGTCTTTCAGCTTCTCACCCTAGGGGCCACAGAAGTGGTTCCCCCGGGAGTACTGGACAGGGGCTTCTATTCCCAATATTTTCTGGTCCCCAAAGCCAAGGGGGGGTTCCACCCTATCCTGGACCTCAGGGATCTTAACCCCTTCATCAAAACCAAATTCAAGACGGCGACCCTAGCATCTATCATTCCATCCCTAGCTCCCAGAGACTGGTACACAGCCCTCAATCTAAAAGATGCCTACTTTCACATTTCCATTGCTCCCCACCACCGTTGGTTCCTCCACTTCATGGTGGGCAGAGATCACTATCAGTTTATGGCCCTCTCCTTTGGGATTTCCATGGCACCCCAAGTCTTCACAAAGCGCATTTCCATTGTGGCCACCACCCTGAAAAAAAGAGAAGTCCAGGTGTTCCCTATCTGGAAAACTGTCTCCTGCAAAGGAGCTCTGCAAGCCAGGTGCGGGCCCACATCGCCCTGGTTTGGGATCACTTCCGGGAGTTGGGCCTACTCCTGAAAGTGGACAAATCAACTTCCAATGATAGAGTTTGTTGGCGCCAATCTGTACTCCACATCTGAAAGAGCCTCCCTCCCCAGGTCCTGCTTCCTGGTAATCAAGTTGACTGTCTAGGATCTGCAAGCGTTCCTAATAACCACGGCCAGGACTTGCATACGGCTCCTGGGCCTAATGGCCACATGCACATATGTCACCCAACACACCAGGCGCCGCATGCAACCACTACAGATGTGGCTGGTGCGTACTCACAACCCGTCCTTCCACCAGTGGGACAGAGTGTTGACTGTGTCCTCTGAGATCCTTCAATCCCTGGATTGGTGGACCCGGGAGGGGGGTGTCTGCACTGGGGTACCATTCTCCAGGCCCCTACCGACCCTCTGGCTGATGACGGACATATTGGACACAGGGTGGAGAGCTCACCTCGGCAACATACAGACACAAGGTATGTGGACCGCGGACAATCTCTCCTTGCACATCAATGTCAGGGAGCTACAGGTAGCCCACCTTGCTTGCATGGCCTTCCTCTCTCGATTCAGGGGCAAGTCGGTGCTTGTCCTACCCAACAATACATCGGCAGTCTCATATATCAACAGGCAGGGCAGGGCCTGCTCACGTCACCTGTGTCGGGAAGTCCTACACCTGTGGGATCTCTGCATTGGGGCAGATATCCATCCAATGGTCACCTATCTCCCAGGCTCCCAGAACAATCTGGCGGATTGGCTGAGCAGATCCTTCTCTGGTCACGAATGGTCTCTCAGATGGGATGTGGCCACTTGGATCTTCTGCAAATGAGGTTTTCCCCTTCTGGACCTGTTCGCCACATGACAGAACAGGAAATGCTAGAAGTTCTGCTCCCTTATGGGAATGGGGTGGTGCTCTTGGGGAGACCTGTTAGTCATCCCCTGGCATGGGGGTCTGCTTTATGCATTCCTGCCATTCCCACTCGTCCACAGAGTGCTCCTGCGGGTGCAGGAATTCTGAGTGTCACTGATCCTCATAGCCGCAGCATGGCCCAGACAGCATTGGTTCTCGACCCTCCTGAGTCTGTCATGTGAAAGACCAATAGCTCTCCCAGACTTTGGCTCCTGCCTGTACTCCCTGCACCTCACGGCATGGAAGCTCCGTGGCTGACGGCAGCGGAGCTTCAACGTTCAGCTTAGGTGCAGGAGGTGCTGTTGGGTACTAGGAAGCCTTCCACCAGGGCTACCTATTTAGCCAAATGGAAGCGGTTCTATATCTGGACTACTCAAAGGGGATTTTCAACTGTAGATGCCCCAATTCCCCGGTCCTGGACAACCTTTTGGACCTTAGGTTGCAAGTGTTGTCCTCCTCCTTGATTAAGGTCCACCTAGTGGCTATTTCTGCTTTCCATCTGGGCACCAGGGGCAAGACCCTTTTTGCGGACCCAAAAGTGAACAGATTCTTGAAGGGCCTGGACAGTTTTATCCATATGTCAGGCAATCTGTCCCACAGTGGGATCTCAACCTGGTCCTGTCTAAGCTTATGGGACCCCCATTTGAACCTTTGGTGATGTGTTCATTACTACACTTGTCCTATAAGGTATGCCCCTTGGTGGCCATCACGTTAGCCAGACGTGTCAGAACTGAGAGTCCTTACTGTGGACCCCCCATATACAGTTTTCTTCAAAGACAAAGTCAGGTTGCGCCCCCACCCAGCCTTTCTGCTGAAAGTAGTGTCCAACTTTCATGTGTTGCAGGACATCTTCCTACCAGTTTTTTACCCCAAGCCCCACACATCAGGTGAGGAACAGGTGCCACACACTTTGGATGTTCGGAGGGTGCTAGCCTTTTATTTAGAAAGAACAAAGCCCTTCTGCAGGTCACCTCCGCTCTTCGTTGCCATAGCTAAGCGGATGAAAGGCCAGACAGTTTTGGCACAAAGGATCTCCTCTTGGATCACAGCCTGCATTAGGGAGTGCTACGGGTTGGCCAGGATTCCAGCCCCTCCCCTCACTGCCTTCTTCACTACACATCAGGCCTCCTCTGACATATCCTGGACATATGCAGAGCTGCCACATGGTCCTCTGTCCACACTTTTGCTAACCATTATGCACTGACTCATCAGGCAAGGGGGGATGCTGCCCTGCATAGCCATCCTCCACTCAGTGGAAGGTAAGAACTCCAACCCCACCTCCTTGGGTTTCTGCTTTGGAATGGACATGAGCAATCACTTGAAGAAGAAAGACAGTCACTTACCTCGTAACTGTGCTTCTTCGAGATGTGTTGCTCATGTCCATTCCAAATCCTACCTGCTTCCCCTTCTTCTGAGTAGTCCAGTAAGAAGGAACCGAGGGGGGGGGGAGGGCCAGTAGGGGGTATATATGGGCTGGTATATCGGCGCCACTCCAGGGGGCTCACCCGCTGGCTCAACGGGTGCCGCTAGGGGAAAAGTTTCTGATGACACGTGCACGCTGCGTGCACACACCTACATGGAATGAACATGAGCAAAACATCTTGAAGAACCACAGTTACCAGGTAATTAAGCGTTCTTTATGATGTCCCAAGGAATGATAACAGGCTAGGTAGGTGAATTTCTTTTCCTTAATCTTTTTCTGGTCACATACACACAAATAGCATGCTTTTCATCCTCAATTATAGGCTTTTTTTTCAGCAGAGAGCATCCTGTGTGGTTGCTTCCCTAGAAAAGCTCTTGGGTTTTCAGGACTGGGCAGGTATAGAGACTTTCATTTATTCTGAGAGCACTTCTGCCCCATTAGTGGCTACATAATGACCAAGCTGGCTACCTGTGATCACTCCTTTACAGAAAGTAGAGACTTTAACTCACTTTCACCTATTTAACTTTTTACAATTGAAATCAGGGGTGTGTGTGTGTGTGTGTGTGTGTGTGTGTGTGTGTTATATATATATATGTTTTGTGAGTGTACCTCAATCCAGTGCACTGTTCTTCCTCCTCAACTGTGGTACTGTAACTAGTTGGACACGACCCCCTCCTCTCTCCTGTCCATTAGTGTTTAGCTGGCTGACCATACCCCTCCGCTTTCCCCTTTTCCTTGACCCCAGTTCTCTTAGTCACAATTTATGTTGTATCATGCCTTTGGTATGTTAACCCATAGTATTTACATTAGGTCCTTTTAGTATGTCAAATAATTCAATTTATGATAGGTTTCTGGTTACTTAAGGTCATAAAGCAGAATTTTACCTAGAGATCATGTTGTTCATGAATATGTATGTAACCTGTGAAATGTGTGTGAGGTGTGAATGAGAAATACCTAACCAAAAAGGCAGTTTAGGATCTGTGACCTTTTAAGACAGACAAAAAGACCCTGAAAGTAGATAAATTAACTGACAAGCGGCCAGAAAGATCATCTCCTTTTGGAAGGGATGTAACACCATGTGAAACCTGGGGCTGAATCAGAGGCAGTAACTCTCCTGCAGATCTGAGGGACTCCAGGAATAGCCATGAACCTCGTGGTTGGTCTCCAGAAGCTGACACCTGGCCAGTTCAAGCTACCTGTGAAATCAGAAGTTATCTACGCCACGTCTGCAACCTACCTTCGAACTGCCAGTATGAATGTGATATATGTGTGTATTATCTCACCCTTAAGAATCTGTATTAATAAACTAGCGTTAGTGTTGCTTTAGATAACCATTTGTCTGGGTTATTTCCTTGACTGGTCTGGGGACCAGCAACAGTACGAGTTCAAGTGACTGTCATCCAGTCAAGGTAGAATTTGAAAGGAGATGTGAGACCTGGTGATGTATCCCTTGCTGATTAGTCTGAGTTTTAGTCAAGGAAAATAAATAATTTTACATTAAAGGAAGTTTAAATGTGTATAATCTGAGTTCCCTGGCTGGAAAACCATAACTCTCAGAATCAAATTTCTTGTTATGAATACTCAACATTTATGAGTTAAAATGTATGTTTCACCCGTATTTTCTAATATTCCCTTAAAATGTGCTGTTTCAGTGAACATTTCTGAGAGTAACTGAAATATTAGTTTAAAGTGAGCAGGAGAGAGAGGCATGAACTCAGACAAAGCCAATTAATTTGGTGAATGGATATTTGTAGATTTTTGTTTTCAATATTTACACAGTTCTATAATTTAGACTGTTCATTACAGTCAAATAAAACACACAGACCTTTACCCAGCAAATTTACAGTCTAAGACCCTGATTCGGTACACATGAATGTGCTTATCTTTACACACGTCAGTAACTCCACTGAAGGCAATGGGATAACATTATATTAGACATATCAATTTTAAGTATTCATTATACATGTAATATATATTATTAATATTTATTTTCCTTCTCTATTGAAATTGTATCCAAAAATTCTGTTTAACAGTAGTAAAAAATAAATGTCACAAAGTAAAAACAAAAGTGACATAGTGCAGTTTTGTAAAAGAGATTAAAATGTCCTACACTGGAATCAGGTACAAATGATTTAGGGTTGTAACTTATGAAGGAAATATTTTATAAAGGTGTTCAATGTATTTATGTCAGTGTGACTGAATTTTAGTGGTATGCAATTACCTAAAATTTGGTGGAACATGGTTAAGAACTACTGAAAGAAAGTTCTCAACAAAAAAATATATACCTTAAAATGTATGAAACTGTCAAGACAAGGAGCAATTATGCTGAAAGAAAGTGAATAGGACTGGTACTGAAATTGAACTGTTTGAAACTGATAAGTTGATAAAAAAGAAATGCTGTGGGAACATGACCAAGAATTTCAACAGAAGAATGCATCCAGTGAATGAGCAAAACTAAGGATAATTACTACATATTTTAACTGTATATAATACACATGTTGTGACTGCTTTTAAAAAGCATGAAATTAAGTCAATGTGTTGTAATAATAATAACAATTGTTGTGATATGGAGCAAGAAAACAAATGTGCCCACTTTTATCACTGCAGAAAACCTAAAAAAAATATTTAAAAAGTGACACAGAGTAAGAAAACCAACAATAGTCCAGTAACATGAAGGTAAAGATAAAACCACTGCAACTGATATGGTGTGGAAGTTTGTTTTCCCTCTTCAAATATTGTTGCTAGACAATGAAACGTCTGGAAAACTCCAGACATGTACTGCTGTTTGCACATAGGATACACTTACACGTGCAGGTGTAATATCATACAGACAGAATTGCTGGCATATGGGATCATCTGTGGCTACATCTAGACTGCAGGCTTTTTTCGGAAGTAGCTTTTCTGGAAGAGATCTTCCAAAAAAACTTCTTCCGAAAGAGAGCCTCCACTCTCTGCCCAAGTGCATTGAAAAAGCAATCTGCTTTTTCAAAAGAGCGTCCACACTGAATGGATGCTATTTCGCATTTAAGCTGTCATTACTGTACATGGAGTAGCTACCAGAGCACCTGTGCATTTTCCTCTTCTTTCAAAAGAACTCCCTCTTCCCCATCCACGCACGCCTTTTTCTGAAAGAGCTCTTTTGGAAAAAGGCTTTTTCCTCATAGAAAGAGGTTTACCAATGTCGGAAAACCCTCTCCATTCTTTCAATTTTTTTTCAAAAGAACATGATTGCAGTGTGGATGTAAGTGAAGTTTTTTCGGAAAAACAGATTTTTGTCTGAAAAACTGCATTGTAGACATACCCAGTGAATGATCTCCATATTGCACAGAGCAGTTGAGATGCTGGGATACTGGTGAAGTAACATGGGTAAAATCAATGCTGTTCTATGCTACTAGTGGCAAGTATTGTTTGGTAGCTGAAGAGGACAACTTCTCATATGGACTCAGGGAATGTTATTTTACTTGACCTGTGTTTTGTTTCACAGTTAAATTTCCTGGTGATAAATAGAATATTTTTGAATTTGTATTAGTATTTTTATAATGTAATAAAAGCAAACTTAAAATTACAGAAGAATGCTTTAAAGGTGAGAAGGCTTATAAAATAGTGAGGAGGGCTTTCAACTAGGTTCTCCAGGAGATGGTGACCTAACCCCTGAGGTAAATGGGGAATTAGGTTATCAAGAGAAAACACAAGTAGTAGGGTGCAACTGGGAAGGATTCCTGATTCACACTGAGAAAGTAGGACAATCAGCTAGTTATCTTAGGTGCCTGTACACAAATGCAAGAAGCTTGGGAAGCAAACAGGAAGATTTGGAAATGCTGGCACAGTCAAGGAACTATGATATGAATGAAATAACAGAAATTTGGTGGGATAACTGACATGACTGGAGTGCTGTCATAGATGGGTATGAACTGTTTAGGAAGGCGCACAGGGGAGAAAAGGTGGAAGAGTTGCACTACAAGTAAGAGAGCAGTATAATTGCTCAGAGCTCCAGTATGAAACTGGAGAAAAAACATGTTGAGAGTCTTTGGGGTAAGATTAAAGATGAGAGCAACAAAGGTGATATCATGATGGACATCTACTATAGACCACCAGATCAGGGGGATGAGGTAGACAAGGATTTCTTTGGAAATTCCTTCTAATAGAAGTTTCCTGATTACAGGCCCTGGTTCTCATGGGGGACTTCAATCACCCTGACATCTGCTGGGACATCAATATAGCAGTGCACAAACAATCCATAAAGTATTTGGAGAGCATTGGGGACAACTTCCTGGTGCAAGTGCTGGAGGAACCAACTAAGGGTCATGCACCTCTTGACCTCCTGCTTACAAACAGAGAAGAATTGGTAGGGGAAGTAGAAGTAGGAAGCATTCTGGGCAGTAGTGACCACGAGAGGACTGAGTTCAAGATCCTGACAAAAGGAAGAAAGGAGAGCAGCAGAATATGGACTCTGGACTTTAGAAAAGCAGACTTTGACTCTCTCACACCATGTCTATCCTAGGAAACCATTTTGAAATCAGTAAATTCTACTTAATAACTCCCGATTTAACAAATTCAAATGAGCATGTCCACACTATGGAGAAGCCTCAAAATTAGTCCACGGCAGGCTCCATTAATGTGGTCACGTTACCCCAGACTTAGAGTCCTAGGAAACAGTCAGGAGTAATTAGTTCAAATTACTCTGGGGAGTAATTATTTTGAAATAGCGGCATCAGAGCATCCACACTACCATTACTTCAAAATAACTATTCTGGAATTAGCGTTACTCCTGATGAAAAAGCAGGAGTACAGATTTCGAATTCCACAGCTCGTTATTTTGAAATAACGGCCTTGGTAGTGTGAACATTCCACTTACAAATTTGACTTTGGGGGGGGGGGTATTTTGAAATAAAGTCCTACCGTAGATCAGGGCTCAGAGAACTGATGGACAGGATCCCCTGTGAGGCTAATATGAGGGGAGAAAGAATTCAGGAGTGCTGGCTGTAATTTAAAGAAGCCTTACTAAGGAAGCAGAAATAAACCATCCCAGTGTGCAGAAACAATAGCAAATATGGCAGGCAACCAGCTTAACTTAACAGAGATATCTTCAGTGATCTTAGACACAAAAAGGAAGTTTACAAGATGTGGAAAATTAGATGACTAGGGAGGAGTATAAAAATATTGGTTGAGAATGTAAGGGTATAATCAGGAAGTTCAAAGCGCAGCTGGAGTTGCAGCTACCAAGGGATGTGAACATAAGAACATAAGAATGGCCGTACTGGGTCAGACCAAAGGTCCATCTTGCCCGGTAGCCTGTCTGCCGACAGTGGCCAGCACCAGGTGCCCCAGAGAGGGTGGACCGAAGACAATGATCAAGCAATTTGCCTCCTGCCATCCTTCTCCAGCCTCTGACAAACAGAGGCCAGGGACACCATTTCTATACCCTGGCTAATAGCCTTTTATGGACCTAACCTCCATGAAATTATCTAGCTTCTCTTTAAACTCTGTTATAGTCCTAGCCTTCACAGCCTCCTCTGGCAAGGAGTTCCACAGATTGACTACACGCTGTGTGAAGAACTTTCTTTTATTAGTTTTAAACCTGCTACCCATTAACTTCATTTGGTGTCCTCTAGTTCTTCTATTATGGGAACTAATAAATAACTTTTCTTTATTCGCCCTCTCCACACCACTCATGATTTTATATACCTCTATCATATCCCCCCTCAGTCTCCTCTTTTCTAAACTGAAAAGTCCCAGTCGTTTTAACCTCTCTTCATATGGCACCCATTCCAAACCCCTAATTATTTTAGTTGCCCTTTTCTGAACCCTTTCCAAGACCAAAATATCTTTTTTGAGGTGAGGAGATCACATCTGTACACAGTATTCAAGATGTGGGCGTACCATAGTTTTATACAAGGGCAGTAAGATATTCTGGGTCTTATTTTCTATCCCTTTCTTAATAATTCCTAGCATCCTATTTGCCTTTCTGACCGCCACTGCACACTGTGTGGAAGTTTTCAGAGAACTATCCACGATAACTCCAAGATCTCCTTCCTGATTTGTCATAGCCAAATTAGCCCCCATCATACTGTACGTATAGTTGGGGTTATTTTTCCCAATGTGCATTACTTTACACTTATCCACATTAAATTTCATTTGCCATTGTATTGCCCAATCACTCAGTTTGGAGAGATCTTTTTGGAGTCCCTCACAGTCTGCTTCTGTCTTGACTATCCTAAACAGTTTGGTATCATCCGCAAACTTTACCACCTCACTGCTTACCCCTTTCTCCAGATCATTTATGAATAATTTGAACAGGATTGGTCCCAGGACCGACCCTTGGGGGACACCACTAGTTACCCCTCTCCATTCTGAAAGTGTACCATTTATTCCTACCCTTTGTTTCCTGTCTTTTAACCAGGTCTCAGTCCATGAAAGGACCTTCCCTCTTATCCCATGACAATGTAATTTACACAAGAGCCTTTGGTGAGGGACCTTGTCAAAGGCTTTCTGAAAATCTAAGTATACTATACCTACTGGGTCCCCCTTGTCTGCATGTTTGTTAACCCCTTCAAAGAACTCTAATAGATTAGTAAGACATGATTTCCCTTTACAGAAACCATGTTGACTTTTGTCCAACAAATTATGTTCTACGTGCCTCACAATTTTATTTTTTGCTATTGTTTTGACTAATTTGCCTGGTACTGAAGTTAGACTTACTGGTCTGTAATTGCCAGGATCGCCTCTAGAGCCCTTTTTAAATATTGGTGTCACGTTAGCTACCTTCCAGTCTTTAGGTACGGAAGCCGATTTAAAGGATAGGTTACAAACCACAGATAATAGTTCAGCAATTTCCCATTTGAGTTCTTTTAGAACCCTTGGATGAATGCCATCTGCTCCCGGAGATTTGTTAACATTAAGTTTTTCTATTTATTCCAAAACCTCCTCTAACAAGGATAACAAGAAGTGTTTTTACAGGGATGTTAGCAACAAGAAGGAGGTCAGGCAAAGTGTGGAACCCTTACTGAATGGGGAAGGCAGTCTAGTAATAGATGATGTGGAAAACCCGAATACTCAATACCCTGGTCTACACACTTCATACTTTCATACTTTCTTTCTTGATCCTATTTTAAAATAATTACATCCCAGAGTAATTTGAACTAATTACTCCCCAGTGTTTTCTGGGACTCTAAGTCTGAGGTAGTGCATCCACATATACAGAGCCTGTCTTGGACAAATTTTGAGGCTTCCCCATGCTGTGAACATGCTAGTTTGAATTTTTTAAATAGGGAATTATTAAGTCAAATTTAGTAATTTTGAAATACTTTCCTGCTGTAGACACAGCCAATGATTTTTTTGCCCTGAACTTCACAGACAAGATCAGCTCGCTGATTGCTTTGCTGTGCATCACAGTATGGGAAGTCACCCTCAGAAATGAAGGAACAGGTTAAGGATTTCAGAAAAGCTGAACATACACAAGTCAGTGGGGACAGATCTAAAGCATGTGAGGTTGCTGAGGGAATTGGCTGATGTGATTGCAGAACCATTGGCTGTTATCTTTTGAAAACTTGTAGCTATCAGGACGGGAGAGGTCCCAGACAATTGAAAAAAGGCAGATATAGTGCCCATCTTTTTTAAAGGGGAGAGAGAGAGAACTGAGGGAATTATAAACTGGAGAGCATCACCTCAGACCCTGGAAAAATCATGAAGAAGGTACTCAAGGAATCCATTCTGAAACACTTGGAGAGAAAGATGATCTGGAAATCAACACAGATTCACCAATGGTAAGTCATGCCTGACAAACCTATTTGCCCTCTATTATGTGATAACTGGCTCTGTGGGTAGTAGGTAAATGGTGGACCTGATATACTTTGACTTTAGCAAAGCATTTGATATGGTGTCCCACAGTATTCTTGCCAACAAGTTAAAAAAATATGGATTAGATTAATGGACTGGAAGGTGCATAGAAAGCTGGCTAGCTTGTTGGGTGCAACAGTTAGTAATGAATGGTTTGTTATCTAGTTGGCAGCTGGTATCAAGTGGAGTGCCCTGGTACTGGGCCAATTTTGGTACTGGGCCAATTTTGTTCTTCGTTAATTATCTTGATGATGGGATGGATTACACCCTGAGCAAGTTTTGGGGGAGAGCTAAATATGCTGGAGGGCAGGGATAGGGTCTAGAGTGAGCTAGACAAATTGGAGGATTGGGCCAAAAGAAATCTGATCAGGTCAACAAGTTCAAGGGCACAGTCCTACACTTAGGACAAAAGAATCCCAAGCACTGGTACAGGCTGGGGACCAACTGGCTAAGTAGCAGATCTGCAGAAAAAGACCTGGGGATTACAGTCAATGGGAAGCTGGATATGAGTCAACAGTGTGCCCTTTGTTACCAAGAATGTCAGTGACATATTGGACTGCATTAGTAGGAGCATTGTTAGAGGGAAGGGATTATTCCTGTCTATTTGGCACTGGTGAAATAACATCTGGACTATTGCATCCAGTTTTGGGTGCCCTACTTCAGAAAGGTGTGGACAGATTGGATTGAGTCCAGCAGAAGGCTGTGAAAATGATGAGTTATGTGGGCATGTGAGTTAGGAGGAGAGGGTGAGGGAACTGGGCTTATGTCATCTGTAGAAGAGAAGTCTGAGGGCAGGATTTTAGAGCAGCCCTTTACCTGAAGGGTGGTTCCAAAGAATATGGAGCTAGTCTGTTATCAATGATGGCACATGACAGAACAAGAACCAATGGTCTTGGAGTTGCAGTGGGAAATGTCTTGGTTGGCTATTAGCAGCAGTGACTGAAAATTAAACTTTCTTACAGGTACTATCCTATTGCAACCCAGGTCCTTGCCAGCTCCCTGCTGGCTTTTGCTGAAACTCACCCACTTACTTTCACTTATGGATATAAACTATTTTACTTAGGAAAGTGGTGAAGCCCTGGAAGGGGATACTTACAGAGATGGTGGAAATTCCATCCTTAGAGATTTTTAAGGTGAGACTTGACAAAGTCCTGGCTGGAATGGTTACATTGTAGTTGGTCTTACTTTGAGCAGGGGGTTGGATTAGATGGTCCTCTGAGGTCTCTTCCAAACCTAATCTTCTATGATTCTGTGATAATATGAAATTACAGCCTGGTGGAATATATAGACAAGGTGAATGTGAATCCCTGCCACCAGGCTGTGCTTTGAACCTAGTATGAATGGTGATTCAAATGATGGCTTTGGTCTTGGGAATGTGTTTCTGAGTGGCAAACTTAAACAACAACAACAACAAAGAAAGCACAGAAGAAAAGTGTGAGGTGAACGAAATGAATGCTAATATGAAAAAGAAAAACAAAGACATTAGAATGTAAGCCTGACTTCATATCAGTAGTAATAGAGAGGTAGCCATGTTAGTCTGATCTTGCTAAAACAAATAGAAAAACTATGTATCACTTTAAAGACTCACAAGATGGTTTAATAAGTGATAAGCTTTCGTGGGCCAGACCCACTTCCTCAGATCATATTCTGGAAGAGAATTGGCATGACCAGCAGGGCCGGCTTTAGGAAGTGCGGGGCCCAATTCAAACAGTTTTGGCGGGGCCCCACATCAGAAGTAGATCTGATTAAAATGTATATCGATATAGTTGAACATTTTCCAAAAAAAATGCCATCCTTTATTATGCAAAATTTTTACACAAAATTAAATCAGTTGCCTTAAGTGCAGGTCAAATATTTTCAATTGCAAACTATCCAATCTTTTCAATAAAGTTTAAAGTTTGGTTTTTAAAAAGTTACCAGAGAGCGTTGCAGTTTTCTGTTACATTGATTTACCTTTTAAATAGCAAAAATGGAGTCTTTGTTAAGAAAGTGTCAGTTCTGTGGTCAAATTCCAGTCCTTAGTGATTTCAGCACCAATGATTTCACTCGGTAATATGGTACCTCCCCACCATTGTCTCCTTTGCACTGCCCTTCAACACATTGCCTGCATGTTGAGTCCAAGGTCAGTCTACACAAGATTTTATCAATGATTTTTGCTCAAGTGATCACTGAGACAAGACAAGGACTCTCAATTGATTCTAGTCAGCTCTGCCTTTAAACACTGGATGTAAAGTGTCAGATATAATTGAGGACTCCCAAATAGACTCTACACCACCAGAAATAAAACCTGTTTCCATCTTCTGTGACTTTCAGTTAGATGTGACTCGCTATCCTCTGCTTAGTGTTCAAGTTATGGTAGACCCTAAGCCAGGTCATATTAAGTTCAAGTCTTTTACCTTTTAATCATACAATATGGATAACAACATTTCATTCTCCCAGCTCCAAGTCTTAAGTGAATTTCAACCCAAAAGAGCCAAAATTGATCACCTTGACACAGTAAGTGTGTCTACTGATCTCTGTGGCAAAGTAGGTATGTCTATATAAATAAGGTCTGCTCGTGATGCCTTTTCCTACAGTTGATTAACAGATGGCAGTAGATAGCTCATTCAGACCACTGGCTGATAATGACTGGTCAGGGTGACTAACTATTAACCATAGTCATGGACTCACCCTACTCTCCATTGTCTCTATGATTCTCTGATGACCTGTGACAAAAAAGGAGGGTGGAAAGGGAAACTGAAGGGAGAGACCTCTCTAAATTCACCAATCAAAGAGCAGTATTGCCAACCCAAAAATCACAAGGAACGCCTACACAAAGTTATGAGAATGGTCTACAAATCATAAGATTTTTTAAAAATAAAACATGTTGGATTTTTATTGGCCTTTTGTTTCTTGAGTATTTAGGGTTCATGTTTTAAAGCTTTCCTCCTTAGCTGTAAGGCCCAGAAGTATAGAGAACTTTTTTTAAATTAAAGCTGAGATTCCTACATAATCAATTGACTCCAGGCCTTTAGAAAAACACCAAGGCTGCGTCTAGACCGGCATGAATTTGCGCAAATGCTTTTCATGGAAAAGTTTTCCATTAAAAGTATTTGCGCAAGAGAGCATCTAGATTGGCACGGACGCTTTTGCGCAAAAGCACTTTTTGCGCAAAAGCGTCCGTGGCCAATCTAGACGCGCTTTTGCGCAAGAAAGTCCCGATCGCCATTTTAGCCATCGGGGCTTTTTTGCGCAAAACAAATCTGAGCTGTCTACACTGGCCCTTTTGCGCAAAAGCTTTTGCGCAAAAGGACTTTTGCCCAAACGGGAGCGTCAAAGTATTTGTGCAAGAAGCAGTGATTTCTTACATTAGAACGTCAGTGCTCTTGCGCAAATGCAAGCGGCCAGTGTAGACAGCTGGCAAGTTTTTGTGCAAAAGCGGTTGCTTTTGCGGAAAATCTGGCCAGTCTAGACACAGCCCAAATGTTTTGAGACTCATGGTAAAACAATGGAGGAATTCTTGTGAGCCCATGCTTTGCCCACAGTATAAATTAAAAAAAAATATATCTTCTCCACTAAACATCCTAATGAGATACTGCAAATGGTGAACTGAATTCAACAGCTCCTGATATGAACAGATATCAACCTAGTTTTTCATATTTGAGATGGGTTACCAGGAATCATACATGACAATATGAAATCTTTCCACTCTCAAGTCAGCATATTCACAAAGCACCTATAATTTTGATCCATGCATTTATTGGATAGTGAAAGAGAAAGGAGGGGAATTAGTGTAGATAAATGTTCAAATTTTAAAAAAAGCCTGAAGGAATTAGGGCTGGGCTCCTACATCTCACATTCAGAACTGACTAGGACACTTACGACCAGATTTTCAAAGGTGTGTAAAGATCAGATAGATATCTTTGAAGATCCGAGTTGGCAACTGTTTCTTTAGGAGCTTAATTACCTTTGAAAATCTTAGCTTAGATTTCCAAGTCCAATTTTCAAAAATGACTTTAGTCACTCAAGTGCTTTTGAAAATTTTAACTGGGGGCCTAAAGAAACAAAAATAGGCAAAAGGCAGGAGATATGGTATTCCTTTTAAAAACATGTGACATCTATTTTTAATTAAATTTTATATTATTTTTCTCCCAGGGGCAACTGACCCTTCCGGCCCCCTCACTACGCCACGGCCCCCCCTCCTGCAGATCTATCATCTTATGCATGTGCAAGATCTGTGAGAGCTGTCCCATGAATCTGCAGTTAGTGTCTGTGGCGCCTGCTTCTGGGTGGTGTCTCAATGCTGCCACATTCACCTCCAAAGAGGGGGCTTCCCAAAGCAGGCCCTTGCTGCTGACCCCCCAAGGCATCCACAGGTCCAGTCTCCTTTCAATGGGCCCACTTTCCAGGGCTCATTGATCTTGCGTCTGGCTTCCATCCCCTCTCCAACCTTTGCAACTGCCCAGAGGTGCTCACCTTCCGCCTTATACATTCCCACCACATTCACCCTACAGGGACAGTCTCTGCCTCACTTGTCCTAGGGACTATTCTACCAAGACGTAATACAAAGTTTCCATGTAAAAGGACTCAATACAAAGCTAAAAACTTCAATGAGAGAATGATTAATACAGAGACGTGTCTACATCTGCTGCAGGGAGACACCTCTGCCTGCCTCCACCCCTCTTCCCCAGAGTCTACAGCCCCATTGCAAAGCGGGGGAGGGGAAGAAAAGAGGCTGAGGACCATCCAATGGGACTGAAGCAGTCATGAGCAAGCCATGCCCGGGAGCCATTCTCCTGTCCATTGCTGGTGCTGTGTTGCTTCAGGCATGCTGAAATGCAGTCACCTCTAGGG
Source organism: Pelochelys cantorii (assembly GCA_032595735.1). NCBI lineage: Eukaryota > Metazoa > Chordata > Testudines > Trionychidae > Pelochelys > Pelochelys cantorii. The sequence continues at coordinate 94,812,776 of CM064326.1, forward strand.
TTGGCTGGACAGCTGTTTAACACCTGCACAAGGTTTCAGGCAGGGGGCAGTGTGGGCTGCCTTCCTGCAGAGCCCCCATCAGAACCACTGTGCCCTCCTGGCTTAGGAAAAGAATAAACAGGAGGATTGGAAATTAACCCGCCCAGTCTCAGGTCCCCTAGGCAGGGAATGAGCCATCTACATTAGGCCCCAGCTGGAGTATCATGTCCAGTTTTGGGCACCACATTTCAGGAAACGTAGAGAAACTGGAGAAAGTCCAGAGAAGATCAACACAAATGATGAAAGGTCTAGAGAACATGAGGTATGAAGCAAGGCTGAAGGAATTGGGCTTGTTTACCTTGGAAAAGAGAAGACCGAAAAGGGACATGAGAGCAGCTTTCAAGTATCTAAAAGAGTATCATAAGGAGGAGGAAGAAAAATTGTTCTCCTTGGCCTCTGAGGTTAGGATGAGAAGCAATGGGCTTAAATTGCAGCAAGGGAGGTTTAGGTTGGACATTAGGAAAAACTTCCTGTCTGTCAGGGTGGTTAAACACTGGAATAAATTGCCTAGGGAGATTGCGGAATCTCCATCACTGGAGATATTTAAGACCAGATTAGACAGACACCTGTCAGGGATGTGCTAGGGCAACTCAACTTTGGAAGCCCCAGGGACCACACTGATACTTACAGAACATGCTGAGGGCCTCAACTTAAGTGTGGTTGCATATGCAAGCAAATATATACAAATAGCTTCTCGCACACTGACAGGCATGAATACAAAGATTAAGGCAAGACTACACAACACACAGGCCCCATTTAAGTCAGTTCTGCTGATATTAATAAAATGCAATATTTACCCGATTTCTACCCATGTGGCAGCACTTTTCATGAGCAATGACAGTCCAAGAATTTAACTACTAAAATGCATATCAACAGAAGATCATTACACTGACTACTTTTTTGTTTTGGTTCCCACTCGCCGGCCACGTGTTGATCCCCACAAAAACCCAAACTGCACCGCGGGGCACAAACAAACTGGCCGTGGGCAGCATACCAAGTTATTAATAAATATTTTATAAACCTTTACCTTTTCTCTCTGCTGCCACGTCTCCTCTCCTTGCTCCATCATCTCCCCTGGTGCCTGCTGCTCCCCAACTCCTCACCCTCCTGTGCTGTCCTGACTCCTGCCCTTCTCACTGCCTTCAGCCCTCCTGCGACCTGCCCCCCTCCACCAGCCCTTCACTCCCCCGTGGCCACTCCTTCAGTAGCCCCACTCTGATTAAGTAAGCTATGCCTCCTCATCCCCTCTTCCAACACCTCCGTCTACACACCTTCCCTGCCTCTCTCCTCTGGTGCTGGTCCCTCCCCTGCAGGTGTCTGCCCTTCTGCTTCACCCCAGAATCCCCTGGCACCTGCACCTTCCCTTAGCCCTTCCTGATGCCTCCCCCTTCCCTTACTGCCCCTGCCCCATTTGCCCTCTTTTTCCCTGATGCCCACCTCCTCACCACTGTATGCCCCGTTCCCCTCCTGCCCCTCTGTGCCATCCCCACCTTTCTCATGCCCACCCCTTCTTTCAAGCCTTCTCCCAGCACCTCCCCCTCCCCCTCTAGCCCCCAATGCCCTTCCCCTCTCCTCTCCTCTCCTCTCCTCTCCTCTCCTAGCATCACCCTGTCCCCCCTCCTGCCCTTTCCCTCATTGTCTGCACTTGGCCCCCTACCATTTGTCTCTTGGTGCCTTCCCCTTTCTTCCCCTTCCCCCTCTGCACAAGCCCCTTACCCCCTCCCCCCCTCAACACAAGCCCCTTCCCCTTCCCCTCCCCACAAGCCCCTTCCCCTTCCCCTCCCCTGCTGCACAGACCCTTCCCCCTCCCCCTCCTCCGCTGCACAAGCCCCTTCCCTACCTTCTGACTTCCACATTGTGGGGCCGGAGTCTGCACTCAGGCCCTGGAGTCCGAACTCGGAGGCAGCCACGCAACGTGCCTCTGAGGAGTTTTAAAATCCAGGGCATGACGTCACGTCACACCCGGGCCCCACCCACCTGCAACACCATACATATTGGTGGAGCAGGGCCCCCAGCTCTGAATTGTAATGCCGGCACTTCCGGGTTCAGGGGCGCGGGGCCCCCTTAGGCGCGGGGCCCGATTCGACTGAATCAGTTGAATCAGCCTAAGGCCAGCCCTGATGACCAGGGCTTGACAAACCGCTCTTTCTACTCACCTGCGGTGAGTAGATTTCAGCTGGTCGCTCCATGTGCCCCATTCACCAGCGCTGCACGCATATGCAGTGCCAGTCTGGCGCATGCGCGGTGCGGGGCTGGCGAGTAGCTCTCGCCACAGTTTGTCGAGCCCTGGGCATGACCATATATACCAAAGGACTCTTCCAGAATATGATCTCAGGAAGTGGGTCTGGCCCACAAAAGCTCATCACCTATTAAACCATCTTGTTAGTCTTTAAAGTGCTACATAGTTTTTCCTTTTGTTCATATCAGTAGTTAAACATGGGGGAGGCTTCATTTCTTGGAAGGCCATATTAGGGAGACAAACAGATCAGCAGCCTGAAAACAGAATATCTGTGCTAATTAAGGTAGGAAAGGAAATGAGATCATTGAGTTAAGAGATAGAATGTCTGAATTAGCTAAGGTAGTGGGAGGGAAAACTCAAGTAACCATTTACAAAGAACAAGATAACAATGGATAAAATAAGTTGCAAATGTAAAGACTACATAAAGAGTTAGCTGAACATAGTAACTGGGAAAAATATGTACAGGGACCACAATATAACCACTCCTATCCCAGAATGTGTGGTGCAGTGTATAATAAATGTAGTGATATGTTCAAGTTTATATAAAGGAGGTGTATATATTTTGGGTCTGTGATGTATCCTGCCAGCATCCTCTGTGTTTGAGTCTGATCTACTCATCATAGCTTAGTTGTAAGAAAATAAAGGAACCCGACTGACAAGAGAGCAGTTGGACTGACCTTGGAACCAAGATGAAGAGTATTGGGGATCCCAGCAATACATAAAATGATAGTAACAATATAGTACAAATCCTCTTCCTGTTTTATATTACAGTACTAAACAAATCTAAAGTTAGAAAAGCTTTTCCAAAGCACATAAAAATGGGCAAACACAACAACATTTACTAAAAATCTTCCAGCTTAAATCATATCAAGAAGGCAGCTACAGCATATTTACAGGTGGGAGGAGTAGCATGATGAAAACTATAACACCTTTACACCAAGCAATACTATGAAATGTCAGCTCCATATTCACTCCCATTTAGATGTCCATCCAAGATGTGTCTGCTGACATTATAGCTCGGTCACTTATTTATTAGGCTTTTTAAACCTTGGTGAATTGAAGTTAATTATACTCTGGGCCACACTGGATATGAGCATACAGAATTAAAATGTGACAACAGGTGGAAAATAAACCATGAAAAATATGTAAACAAAAGCCAGCCAAACAACATGTAGTGTTTGTTATCAATAGACAGTGCTCACACTGTGGAACATGAACTATGTCAGATCTAGGATGGTTAAATCCAGTTCCCACAACTAAGACCATTTGTTATTCTTATAAGAAGCACACGGGATCTTTTTCAGGGGACAAGGCAATATGCCGTGTTTATTGAAAGTGCAACATGAAAAGCAGCATATGCATTTACACCCACATGCACGCCCGAACACAAGTCCTGCAGATGATTTACAGTTACCAGTCTGTCTTAGCTCAAGTCAATCATATTGGCCAAGTAAGATTGCGCATGAGTGAGGAGTCAGGGTTTATCAATCACAATTTGAGGCTCCTCTGGGGCTTGGCTTGCAGAACAAAACCCAGAGTCTAATGGCAAAAGCACCCCATTTTATACATGTAAGTTTCTATTTGAGTCTATGGGTATTGCAGTGTCATGCTGCAGTCATTCATCCTTAAAAGGTATTAATCTCAGGGTTTTCCATGGTTATTCTTTGATGGCTATTGTCAGGCTTTGCATCGTTATCTCTTGTTTGGTTTCTCATTCTTGGGGAGTCAGCTTGTTTCCAGGGCTTGTCTAGTCTGCTAATTCATTCAGGTTTGGGCACTATGGTGGTTCTCTCATCATCTCCAAGTTTCTTTCCAGTGGTTTTGACTATATTGATCTTCCTGATTACTTTCTCACACATTCCTCACTCATACCAAACAATTTACCAAGCATTCCAGACAAAGGATTACATAGTTATTAGAAGATGGAACTTAGTTTGCAACACAGACATTGTCTAATTATGGGAAACAGGAAGAAATAGAAGCATAAAACATATAAGCAAGTCATTATACATCAAACTTATGTTCTTATACCAGTGCTAAAATACTACATTTTGGCTACATTATTCCCCCTTTTGACCTCTCAAGAGCAGTTCTTGAGTGGGTCCCATTTCTGTATTGTATTCTTGATAACAAAAATTCATAATTGTTTTATACAAATATAGGGTTACAATAAAACTAGTACAAAAATTCTATATACTGTCTCTCTAATACAAAAACTTCTAGTCAACAGTTTATATTTAATTATTATTCCCAAGAACAACAAGGTAAACATAATGGTCTATTTGACCATAATGGTCTATTTGCCTTAATGTCAGATATAGACACGATCATTCTGACTGATGCATTTCTACCAATGATCTCCTGTTCCTTTCTGCTAGCCAGAAAGGGTGGCTGGCAGAGTAATAGTTGTTCAAAAACACTCATGCAAATACATTACACAATTACGCTATCACATTATGAAAACTCTAGTGTCTACCACAATGACAATTCTACCGGACAATGGAGAGAGCTGCATTCCATGAGCCAAATGGGAGATTAGCAGTATCTGTGCATCATGGATTTAATTGCTCACTCACTCTTTCAGTGAATGTAGTAAGAGCCTCACAAGTGCACATTGATGGAACCCTTGCTTCCTTGAAAGCAAGTGTTGTCAAAACGAGCAGTAAGAAAACACGATTCCTATGAAGGGTGCATTTAAATACACACAAAGGGGCAAAACTGGTTCCCTCTTGTGGAGCCATGTAGGGCCTCTTGGAAGTGCAGATTTGTACTCCTTCCTTCCTTGTGTATTCCCCACTATGAATTTGTTAATAGAGTGAAATTAATATCTTCTAAGCATGACCTTCCCCTATCTCAACCTATCAAATACACTGTTCAGGAGTTAATCCAGCACATATACATAGCATATATATTCCTTTCCCTTGGATCATTAGCTCTTGGCAAAGCAGTTAGAATTGTGTTGAATCCAGGCATTTAGGGAAAAACCTTAGGGTGTAGGATGCAGCATGGAGTTCCTGGCCTTTGGCAAATCTCATGAGACTAGCCAATTAGCCCGTCATAAAATGGGATTTTCAGATCTCTCCTCCACGTCGGTCTTCTCTCCTGAGCCTCCGGTCTCTCACTCCGTCTCTCTCTCTGTCTCTCTCTTTCTCTTCTCCTCCCCCCTCCTGCCTCTCACTCGGGGGACCGTGGAGCCCAAATGGTCGCTTGCGCCACTTGCTCCCACACGGTGGCCTCGCTGAGCGGCGCAGAAGTCAGACGAGCGCCACAGTGGGAGGTGAAGGGGGGCAGGGCGGTGACATTCACAGCCAGGGGGCGGGGCCTGGAGCTGCTGTCACGCCGCACATCACCTCCCCACCCCTCCTTCGCCTTCCGCCATGGTGCTCGGCTGAATTCTGCGCCGCTCAGCCAGGCCGCCGCAGGGGAGCAAGTGGCTGTTTGGGCTCCCCCATGGCAGCCCGGCTGAGCGGCGCAGAAGTCAGCCGAGCACCATGGTGGGAGGCAAAGGGGGAGGGCGGTGGCGGTGACGTACACTGCCAGGCCCCGCCCCCTGGCCATGTACATCACCGCCCCACCCTCCTTCCCCTCCTGCCGTGGCGCTCGGCTGACTTCTGCACCGCTCAGCCGGGCCGCCACAGGGGAGCAAGCGGCGAAAGCGGCCATTTGGGCCCCGCATTCCCCATGCAGCACGGGCCACCCAGAGGGAACAGCCAGCATTTCAGCAACAGCGCCGCCCAGAGGGAACAGCCAGCATTTCAGCGTTACAGACTCTCAGACATTGGGCTACTATATATATGATATACACAGATCTGGGAAGATCCAAAATATGTGGGAGCAAAATGTCCTGCTTCTTACTTTGGGGGAACCTTATTCTTACCCCTTCTGCCACATGGAAGAATTCAAAGGAAAGTCTTACAATGGAATCTCATGGACTTTTCAGCCCAGCAGGGTTCCTTCTTATGGATTTTTCCAGGTAAGGGACAATCTGGTCCCCTAATACTGCTTTCAGGTTTGATTATTGGAATAGCATTTTTGCCAAACCAAAGATAGAACAAGTTTCCCTTAGATTAACTGAATTGCGTATTGAATTGTATGTAACAAACAGAAAGTCCTTAGAGAACTATATGTAATTAAAATCATCAGCCTTCTCTTAACACGGTAATAAAGACAATGCATTTTACAATGGTCAAAGAACATAGAATATTGTACAGTTATCTGACAGGCTACATCTACACTACATGTTTTGTCGGAAAAGGCAATGCAAATGAAGCACGGATTAGCATTTTCTCACGCTTCATTTGCATAATCTCTTCTACTCAGTTTTTGCGCAAGGGGTTTTTGCACAAAAACAAGCAGTGTGGATGTTTCCTTTTTGTGCAAAAGCCCCTTTTTGCGCAAAATCCTTGTGCTTCCCCTGGGCTCGGAAGAGATTATGCAAATGAAGCATGAGAAAATGATAATCCGTGCTTCACTTGCATTACCTCTTCCGGCAAAACGTGTAGTGTAGACAAAGCCACAGTTGTAATGGACTAACCACAAGAATCCACTAATGCATTGAACATAGAATGGTTGTGGTGTCTTATAACATTTTGAGCCTAATGATTTGCAGCCCATCTGATGGCTGAAGTCAATTGAACTTTTGTCTGAATAATGACTGCAGGATCAGGCCCTCTGCTTGCAACTCTCAAATAATCACCTCATTCCAGCAATTATAATAAAATTACAATCTAGTAAAGAAATGGCACATATACTTACATAGCTGTTCTGCCGTAACGATTAACAGCAAGCCAGTAAAATACAGCATTACCACAAATCTTTCTGGAAAAAAATCACTCAAATACTATAATAAAACCAAGAATAATTATTTTATTATTTTAAGGGTTTAGTTTTTCTTGAATGAAGTTAAATAACTTTTTAAAAAATTCACACACACACACATACACACTACATGCTTCATTTGTCTTCGGGTAATATAAGATTTAAGGAAAACATTACACTGTAATGCTACACTGCCACATTGCAATGGAATTCCCATGGAAGTGCTCATATTGTAACATTTACATTTGTACCAAATGAGTTCTTCATGGTTCATGTTACTGAAATGAACACCAATGGGAAGAGCGACAGCATTAGTGATGATCTCAAGAGACTGAACAACTTCATTTTCTCATGCTCCAGTTAATAATCTTCCCGTTCAACATCTCTGTAGTGAAATAATTACTTTTCACTCTGGGTGGGGGAACTTGAATAAATTCTTCCATGGTATTTTTTGCCCCAGTTTTAAAGTATTTGGATTATTATTAGTGCATTACAAAAATGTCAGGATAAGTTTATGGCAGATCATCCAGCAGGTGTGCAGAGGAGGGTAAAGTACAGTAGACCCCCTTACACATACAGCTCCACATACAGCCTACATAAGAATCTTTCACAGTCACTGACCTTGTACCTGGAATAGTGCAGGGTCTGCTCATCAACTCCACCCTGGGCCATTGGGATTGGGCTTTGGCCCCATATCCTTTCTCCACATGGGTCCAGAAAGCAAGCCAGCTGTGCTGAGAACTGCTGGTTTCACCCCCTAAATTCTACTGCAGGTTGCACAGTTTCCTGTGTTCCAAGCCACTCAGAATAGCTCCAATTTCCCTGATCCATGGTCCCCTCTGGACTTCCCATGAAGCTGTAACTCCACATTGTACCCTACCCAGGTCAGTAGCTAAATGCCCAATCGGTATTAAAATAGAAAACTCAATACATTGCTTTTATTTATTCCAAGTCTTGGGCTGAAACAAATGTTTCTTCTATTTTATATAATAACTAGCAAATTGTTTTTCTCCCTTTTTTTCTATTTAAAACCCTGGTCCCCCACTGGGTCTGAGGCTTCAGAGCTGTTATTTCCAGTTGTCTGCGTTACATTTCACTGTTCTCTCATTTTCTTAATAGATTTCTTCACAACTAATCTTTGTGTTATTTTATTCTCTAAACCACCAAATGACAATCTAGAAACTTGGAGGTTTTATTTCCTTCTACACCATTTAGGGACATATGAAATTGTAATGTGTTGGATTACAGGGGTCTACCCCATCACAGTAATGCATAATTTTGCAGGACATTTTGCTTTTGAAAACGCTGCCTGGTAAATACATACTGAATCACAAAATCATAGATGTTAGAGATGGAAGAGATATAGTAAATTACCTAATCCATCTCCCTGACAATCCAGGGCTGTACCCTACAAGATCTTTTCTAGAATGTTGTTCAAACTAGTTATAAAAGTCCCAAGAAATTTAGTTCCTGTGACTTTCCCTGGAAAGTTATCCCACAGCCAAAAACAACTTTCTGCCAGGAAATGCTTCATGATATTTACTCTGCAGTTTCCTTATCTTGGTCCTAATAGTAGTTTTATTTATCACCCAATATAATGTATCTCGTGGGTGTTTACATCCTTTAAATATTCTACTTTCTTACAGAAATTTTATATATATATAAATTTGTATCTTCTGTGTATAGCTTTTTTAGTCTTTCCTCAAAGCTCATTCTCTCCAGTTTCCTGATAATGTGCAGTGTGTTCTTTACATTTCATTCATTTGTTAGGATCTTTGTGGTAGGGTGGTGCTTAGAACTCAGTGCAGTTTTTCAGCTGTAGTCATGCTGAAGGATTTTTATATTTGCAGTGGTAAATAATTCCATTGCATATAGTCCAAAGTCACATTGCCTTTTCACACTGCAGACATTTGCTTGAAATACTATCACACTTAGGTCTGTTTCAGTATTTCTTCTTCACAGGGTTTTCTTTGCTGCTAGAAGCCCGTGGTTGGATTGCTGTTTCTTATCTAGATGCTTTCTTTCAGATGAATCTCATTTTTAATTTTATCTCCATTCCTTCAGGGTACTTTTTAATTATTTTGTTCTCCTCACTGTCTGCCTTGTCTCCAGAATTATCAACAACACATTTTTGCATGCTTTATTTTATCTTCTAAAAATTGAATTCTGGTTCTCAATAGTGGTGCAGGGGTGAGAGATTCCATAATGCTCCTGTTAGAGGTGCAGCACAGAACCCTCAGTCAAGGAGTTCTATTATTCCCTAAATCTATGATTTATGTGGTGTGTAAATAAATAGAGAAGCCCCAGGAGTGTCACTCCATCATATTTCAAAAGCTCTAAAAGATTAACTCGGAAAAACATATCTCTTATGCAACAAGAAAAAAAAGAGTAAAGAAAGGGAAAAAAGAAATTTGAGCTACCTATCTTTTTGAGTCTCTTTCCTGTCCAAGAGAATTGATCATTATTTTTTATATTAGCAAGGTATCTCTGAGGTGAAAAGTTATCAGATCTTTTTTGGAAGTCCAAGCCCTGTATATAATGTGCACTGCATTTCATATTTCTACTATGACAGTTGTATCTTCAAAAATCTCTAGTAAGGTACACGGGCATGACCTCCTACTCATAAAAACTACTGACTGTCTCTAATCAAGTGAAGTTTTCCAATGTGCTCTCTCACTAAGCTGTGAAATTGTCTTCAGCTGATTTATTGTAACCAGACAATATTTACTTGATATACCTTCAGGACTCTTTTACATAAGTTTTGTGACTTTCCAGTGCTCACAAATATGATTTATAAAATTTAGTGAGGTTTTAAATATAGCTCTTCTCTAATTTCTACCATGTCTGCTCAGATTTGTTTGTGACTCTTACATGGACTTTGACTAGCTTACTGGTTCCCATCATTCATCTCCTGAGGGAGGTGTGCCTCAGAAATGGAAAACTTCTGTGCTAAATGGGAGGCAGAAATCAGGAGGCATGTGATCCCACATGCTCCCTCAAGCAGCACCTTTACAGGGTGAAAAAATGATTGCTTCCTCTGAGTGCTAAAATGTTTCATTACAGTTCTGACCCTCGATATTAAGAATCTACAATTTATGTCCAATCTGAATTTGGCTAGCTTCAACTTCCAGTCATTAGATCATATTATACCTTTCTCTGATAAACTGAGGTATATAAGTACTATCTATGTAAGTACTTTTATGCAAATGATCCTGGAACTTTCTCTTTCTTCAACTAAATAAATTGAATTCCTTGAGTCTGTCACTCTGAGGCATGTTTTCCAGTCTTGTAATTATTCTTGTAGCTCTTCTCTGACCTTCTCCAATTTATCAGCATCCTTTTTGAATTGTGGGCACCAAAATTGGACACAATATTCCAGCAACAGTTACACCTGCTGTGCCAAACAGAATTGTCAAATAACCTCGAGTTCCTCCTGTTTGTGCATCCACATATCATATTATCCTTTTTAGTCATAGTGTCACATTGCGAGCTCATATTCAGCTGGTTATCCATAATGACCCACGAATTCTTTTCCCCCATCCTCTAAATATGGCCAATATATTTGTTCCTATATATATACATTTACATTTAATCATATTGAAACACATATTGCATGCTTGCATCCAAGTAATCAAGAACATGCTGTGTCAATATCCTGTCTCATTCATTATTTATCCATCCCCATTTTGTGTAATCTATGAATTCTATCAAAATGATGATTTTTATCATTTTGTCCAGATCATTGATGAAAATGCTAAGTCCCACAAGACCAAGACCCTATCCCTGTGGGAAAATGCTACCAATACACTTAGTCAGTTATGTTTCCATATTTAGAATTACATTTTGAGATCTGTCAGGCAGCTTTTAGTCCATTTAATGAGTGCCATGTTATTTGGATATCATTCTAGCTTTCTAATTAAATGTTGTGCAATACCATGCTAAATGCCTTACAGAAGTCGAAATATATTACACTAACAATGGTTAATTTTGAAGCCAAACCCTGTAACCTTATAAAAATATGTTAGTTCCACAGTATCTATTTTCCACAAACCCATAATCATTGTCGTGAATTAGCTCACTCTCATTTAATTCTTTATTAATCAAGTCATGTATCAGCCTCTAAATTATCTTTCATAGAGTCCCAGTTTCATAGATTTTAAGGACATAAGGGACCACTGTGATGTTTGTCTAGACTGACCTACTGTCTAGCACAAGCCACAGAACTTCACCAAAATAATTCTTAAAGCATAACAGTTAGAAAAGCATTCAATCTTAATTTACAAACTGTCAGTGATGGAGAATCCACAGCAACCCTTAGTAAATTGTTCAAAACCATTAGTAAATTCTTCAAAATTATTTCCTGGGACAGATGTCAGACTGATAGGCATATAACTACTAGTCATCCTATTTACCCTTTAAAAAATATTGGCACAACATTAGCTTTCTTCTGCTCCTCTGGAATTTCCCTAGTGTTTAAGGCAGGAGTGGGGAATCTTTGGTGGCTCAGCTCACATTGCTTCCCACAGCTCCTATGGACCAGGAATGGTGAACCGCAGACACTAGGCACTACGTTCTCTGTGTCTGTGGATGCTCAAGTAAACAAAGCATCTGGCAGCCCGATGACAGCTAACCCTGATGAACCGCCTACAGCCAGTGTGTCAGAGGTTCCCTACTCTTGGTTTAAGGCTTATCGAAAATCAACATTAGTGATTCAGCAAGCTCCTCATCCAGATCTTTTAAAATTCTTCAGTGTAACTCATCTGGACCTGCTGATTTATACATGTCTAGCTTTAGTAGCTGCTCTTTAACATCATCCTTAGTCATTGGTGCAAAGGAAAATATTTCACCATCAGATGATATGATTGCATCTGTTTTTTTTCCTCTAAAAACAGAACAGACATATTTATTGAACACTTCTGCCTTTTCTGTATTTCCCTCTAGTAATGGACCAATTATGAGGATTTTTTGTTACTATAAACTCCTTTTTATTGATCTTAACTCTCCTTCCCACAGCTACTTCCTTGTGTCCCTTTGCTTTCCTTATCAATTTTATCAATCATAGCCCTTATCAATCATAGTTTCTGATTTGCATTCATATGCTCTTTATCTTTTATTTCTGTTTTACAACATAAGAGGGAAAACGTATACTCTTGTAACCCTTCTGCACGGCAGTGCCGGCAGCAGCCAGGGCTGGGTTCAATATCGAGGGGTTCCTTTTCACCTATCTCTCACAGAACCAGCTCGAGCCCCCACCCAGTAGCCTGGGAAATTCACACATCTCTGGGCGCCTCTGAGAAGCAATGCTTCCCCACTTGCAAGCACAGAGTCTGAGCATAGAAAAGAAACTTTTAATGAAAAAGGGAGAGAAGTCACATGGCATTAGCTTGGGAAAATACCACAAACAAAGTTCATAACCCCCCACGAGTAACCGTCCCAGCTCAAATGGATTGAGCAATGTCCTTTGCCTCTCAGGCTCACTAGTCCAACAATGTAAGGGTCCCATTCACCTACCCAAACTTTCTCTGTACCCCACTTCAAATGCCCCACTTACAGCTCTGTCCAGTCAATGCAGACCCAGACACATCACCCTGATGACTTCCCTCATAGAGCCTGATGTGATGCAATTTGTGTGCTACCCCTGCTGGCCGCCTGCTGGCCATTCCCGCCAGCCACTCTGCTGGCTGCCTGCTGCTGCTCCTACCGGCCGCCTGCCGGTCACTCCTGCCAGCAATCCTGCTGGCTGCAATGGGTCTGGCTCCAGGCCAAACCAGTGACTGCAGCTCTTAGAGATTTCAACTCTTTAGCTACCACCTAGGCTGGCAAAAATGCCAGCTTCCACTGGAATAGCAAAAAGACTCCTGATGGAGTCTGCTGTAGGTCTATCCTTAGAACAAAGTGCGGGGGGGGGGGGGGGAAGAGACAGGTTGAACCAGTCTTACAGCTCACGCCTGGCAGGCAGGAAGCTGGCTGGCTCAAGCCCTTTCCCTCCAACTCAGTTCACGCAACTCTGGAAGGGGGAGGCTTGTTTATCTGAGACCCCTTGCAATGATGGTGTCTCTCCTGCAAGCACTGGTGTCATATTTTACAGTTCCCACATTAAGGGATAGCATGGTTTGTGACCCCACAACAACCCAAATTAGTTACAATACACCACATTCCATTCTAACAACCTATCCTCCATCAGCCCTGGTTGAATTGGATACACATAACCACACCCCGGATTCCTTCCCCATCCCAGCATGAGCTGTATTTACATATCAACAGTTAATTATCTTGCACGGCTAAACAACTTCTGCTGGGTATTTCAGTTTTAGGAAAGCTCATGATACCATCTACATGCTTTGTTAGTCTATAAAGTGCTACCAGACCATTTGTTGTTTTTTTTAAATTTAAGAAAGTGAAGGCTGTCAGTAATACTCACTGCCAGATAAAGAGTAGCTGTCAGTTTTGCAACCTTGAATAAAATATTTGAATTGATTTTTGGTGGAATTTTTAAAAAGCTTATTTATTTTATATATATGTGAGGTCCCTTGTTATGTTTATTAGAAGAAACTAAATATTTTAAACTTTCTTGGCTTACTTTTTATTAGCTGAAGTTTTGAACTTTTTTGTTTTTAAAATGATTTTAGACTTTCAAAGAGCTTTGGGGGGGCGGGAATTGCAAGTTATGAACAAATGACTCCATTTACATTGCTTATATTTCTAAACTGCTATTCATTTTTATATTTAAGCTTTGACTAGGGTTGGGGGTTTTTCCACAGCAAAGATCTCTTTCGATCTGGGCTTCGATAACTGCTGTATTTTAGCAATGTTTAGTTCCATCTTTTCCTTCCATGTTTCAGCTATCTGATCTTAACTAAATTTGTTTATAGTTAAACAATTTAAATGGGATTGTTCTTGTGCCTGCTGCAACCATCACAATTCATCATTTACAGGCTCATTTGTTAGGAAGCACCCATTTCCTTCAGAATGACTCCACAGCCTTCCATGTTGGGAGTGGTGACAAATCACAAAGTGCGGGGGTGGTCAATAAGCAGATTGCAGGACAAACACAGTACATTGACACTTTGGGTCAGCCATAATAATAAAGATGTGTGGGTGAACGTGCTGTTTATTCTTTGTGACTGGGATAGGGCATGACCTCAATATTGGTGCACAGAAGTGCACATGACCTCAATATTGGTGCAGAAGACAAAACTCAGTCCACTCATGGATGAAAAATCTTAGCGGGAACACTGATTGTCATGACCCAAAAATCTCACTCGTACCATTTCTGTAAATCTAATTTTCTCTCTATGATAAATAAGTGTATATAATTACAGGTTGAATCACTAAAATCCATTACCTTCTGGTCTGACAACACCCTTGGTCTGGCCGTGGGGAGCACATCCCTAGCACGCTGGGGAGCACAACCATGGTCAGGGCTGACAACAAGGAGTGCAGTCCCAGCTGGGGCTGGAGGCAATAGGGCCAGCAGCCAGGAGTGCAGCTCCAGCCGGGGCTGGTGAGATGGAGAGACAGCCCTGCCCGCAGCGAGCACAGAGGGAAACAACCTCAGTTGGAGCTGGCACATGGGGAGGTGCAGCTCTGGTCAGGCAGATGGTGGGGAGCTGGAGGCAGCAGGGCCGGGAGCCAAGAGCGCAGTCCTGGCTGGGGCTGGCAGCAGTGAGCTCAGCCCTGACCAGGGCTGGAGTTAGCAGGGTCAGCAGCTGGGTGTGCAGCCCAGGCCAATGCTGTGGAGGGCACAACTCTAGTTGGGGCTGTAGGCAGCGGGTCCAGACCCATCAGGAGGAGGAGAGGTGACATCTTGATAACATGTAAGTAGGCTAGGCAGAGTTTGATTTTTATTTTTTTCTAATTTGATTAATATCAATTAAGGTTTTTTTAAAAAAAAATTAACAATGTTTTATGTTTACAGTTGCTGGAAACTAAGAAGGGTAGGGTTGGGGTTAGAGTCAGGGCATCTCTGATGACAGGGTTGCAAAGAGTTCTAACACTGACTGTGGGACTTCAGGAATCTCTCTGCAGGGCTGAGAGGCCACAGATGACTGGGTGCAAGATGTAGGTAGGCCATGGTTATGGTCCTACAGAGCAGAAATCTCCCTGCTCCCAATTAGGACTGCAAGGAGGAACAGAAACCCCCTGCCCACAGGGTGCTGCTAAACAGCTCCTGTCTAGTGAAAGAGTGACTGAATGAGTGAGTGTGCCCATCACAGCAGAGTTGCAGAGGACTCCCTATACTGCTACAAGGCAGTGACCTTCAGTGCAAAATCTAGTTCTTTCTGGAAACAGAAGATACCACCAGCCAGTATTGGGAAGAGGAGAAGGATAAGTCCCAGAGAAGACCTCCCTGCTGCTGAATGAGTCTTTCCCCAGGCAGGCCATTCTAAAGTGGGGTGGCCTCCTCCTTGGCCAAGGACTCATCCTTTTCTTTTTAGCTTTGTTTGGGGACTCTGCTTTCCCCCACCAGGCCCATAAACTTTCCAGCACCCTTGAGTCTTCAGAGATTAGATGTCACCGGTGGCGGTACAGAGACTCTGCTGCAGCTCCTCTGTCATGGGAATGAGGGAGCAGGTTCATGATGGGGAGCTATGTCTAGACTGCATCCCTCTGTCGAAAAAGAGCGTCTAGATTACATTATGTGGATCGAAAAATTGATCCGCTTTTTCAAAAAAGAGCATCCAGACTGCTGGACGCTCTGTTGAAAAAAGAAGGCATCCGGAAGTGCTTCTGGCAGGGCATGGGGGCAGCTTTTATTTCCAGATGCTGCTGCCTGCCCTTTGCAGAGATGCGTGCTTAAAGGGATCCCCCTGGACAGCTGTTGCTCTGCTCCTGCTTCTGGCTTGCCTACCTCCGAGAGGGAAAGCAAACCTGCTGCAGTGCTTGCTCTGGTTGCCCTGCTTCCTTGGACACCACAGCAGTTTATTTGCTGGGATTTTTTCTACTTTTCACCGTGTTTTTGGCCATGGAGCCTGAGCTGCCCCTGGACAGGCGATGGCCCGACGCTGCCATGCTGCAGCTTCTGCTGCATCTGCATGACTCTGTCATGAATCTCCTGCCCCATATGGACCCAGACCGCACCAAGGAGACCCTCCTCTGGGATGCAGGAGCTCTGCCCTTGCCCCCAAACTTTTTTGGGGACAGGCAAATTTGGAGGCATGAGACGAGTTCGGACTGGTGGGACTGGCTCGTCATGCAGCTCTGGGGTGACGACCACTGGCTCCGCAACTTCCGGATGCGGAAGGCCACATTCCTGGAGCTGTGTGCTTGGCTCACCCCTGCTCTGGAACACCAGGACACCCACCTGAGGCCCATCATCCCTCTGCAGAAGCGGGTCGCAATCGCCCTGTGGAAGCTGGCCACCCCCGACAGCTACTGCTCCATGGAACGCCAATTTGGCGTGGGGAGGTCTACCGTCGGGGCCGTCTTGATGGAGGTAAGTCACTGTCGGGGGACAGGCCCTGTTGAGTGGGGCGGATTAAGAAAGGGGGACTGCCAGGCAAGGGCAAAAGGGAGTGGGGGATGGAGCGGCACTGGGAGGCCACTCCTCGGCCACCCCTGCGCTGATGTGGGTGAGGGGGGCGTCCTGACAAGGAGAGGGCTGGGTTGGGAGGGGGAGGGTTCTCCTCCCAAGCGCTTAGGTAACCTGTTTAACTTCCTGCTTTCTGTCTGTCTCATGCTGCACGTGGTGAAGGCCATCAATGCGGAGTTGCTGAAGAGGCTTGTCCGTCTCGGGGACCTGGACAACATCATTGCCGGGTTTGCCGCCCTTGGCTTCCCCAACAGTGGAACACAAATTGCAATCCACGCACTGCCCCATCGAGCAGCCCAGTTTATAAAGAGGAAGGGCTACCATTCCATGGTGCTGCAGGCCTTCGTCGACCACCGGGGACACATTATGGACATTTGTGTCGGGTGGTCGGGGTGGGCACATGATGCCCGAATATTCCAGAACTCCTGCCTGTACCTGTACCGCAGGTTGCAGGCAGGAACATTTTTCCCCCAGCGGCACTTCGTGCTCGGGGACGTGCAGATGCCGGTGTGCATAGTGACCGACGTGGCCTACCCCCTGATGCCGTGGCTCATGAAGCCCTACACCGGTCACCTGGATGCGAGCAAGGAGCTTTTCAACACACATCTTAGCCAGGCTCACATCCAGGTGGAATGCGCCTTCGGCCGGCTGAAAGGGAGGTTCCGTTGCCTCCTCACACACCTGGAGATGGGCGAACGCAACATCCCGGAGGTGGTGGCTGCATGTTCCGCCCTCCATAACCTGGTGGAGAGGAAAGGGGAGGCCATCCTGCCGGGGTGGGGGACAGGTCCTGATGGTGAGGAGAGGCAATTTCAGTAGCCCCGGATGGCTGCCATCCACCAGGCTCACTGGGCTGGTGTCCAAATCCGAGAGGCCCTGAAGGAGAGATTCTCAGAAGGAGCCCACTGACTCTCCGCAGGGCCTCCCCCATGGGTGGTTTGGCCTGGCCTACCCTATCGTTCCCTCCATAACCCTCACTCTCTTCCCATTAAGAACACATATAAGACCCACTTTCCTTTGTAAACAGAAATTTGCTTTATTAGAAACACTAGCAGTAAAGAAAATGTGTGAACTGTTCAACAAATCTTTCTCTTTTAACTGTTCACCTGTTTATCCACAAAGTAAATCTGTCAGTCAAAAATAAATTTTTTTTAACATAACTGAAATGTCCTTTAACTGGGGTGGTAGGGAACTGAAAACCTGGAGGGGGGAGCGGGCTCAAGAGGGCCGCTGCTTCCCTGATTGCAGGGTCCTGCCACCTTCCTGCATCCTGGCATCGCCATGGCCTTGGGATCGGGTGGAGCTAGAACCAGTCTTGGCCTGGGCAGGAGGGGGGGGCAGCTGTTGGGCCTGTGAGGGCTTGGGAGCAGGAGGGGCTGGGGGGGAAGAAGGGGCTGGAGGAGCAGGGGGAGCAGGGACCTGGAGCGTGCTGGAGGAGTGGTGCCCATGACAGGGGCAGGCAAGGCAAAGACCTCCCGCATTGCGGCACAGATGTCAGTGCACTGCTGGACCAGCTCGTCCAGCAGCCTGGTGCGCCACTCAGCCTCTGCCTCCGTCCTCTGCTGAAGGGTCCTGTTGAGGTCCTGCAGGGCCACTGCATGCTCCCTCAGAAGGTCCTGCGGGTGCCACGGGTCTGGGATGGTGGTGGGGCGGGTGTGGTGCTCCCCTGTTGGGTAGAGGGTCCAGGTGGAGTAAAAGAGGAGGAGACAATCAATGCCTGTGTGCACCCCTGCTGTCCCTGAGGGCATGCCGTGGCTGCTTGGAGACAGGAAATTCAGGGAGCTCTGGTCCCGGGCCCTGGAATATCCCTGCCGCAGCTCCTTTACTTTGGCCCTGACTTGTGTCATGGTGCAGGGGTGATGCCCTTTTGTAGTCAGTCCCTGGGCTGGGCGCTCATAGATATCCACATTCCTGTGGCATGTCTGCAGAGCCTGCAGGGCTTCTTCCTGGGACCAGAGCTCCAGGAGGTTTTTAATTTCTGGCCCTGACCAGGCTGGTGCCCGCCTTTTGGTGCCCCTGGGTGGGTCCTCGTCTCTGTCCCGAGAAGGGCCAGGGGGGCCTTGAGGCTGGGACATAGTTGTCATGGCTGGCACAGGTGCTCTGGCTAGCTGCCGGACAGCAAGGCCTGTCTGGGTGCCTGTGCCTTTAAGAGGCTGCGGACAGGAACCACAGAGGTGCTGTACGTGTAAAGGCTAGACTGTCCACCAGGGCTTCTTCCTGGAGGCCTTTTTTGCCGACAGAATTGGCTCCCTGCATCCATACACACTTTTTGTCGACAGATCTCTGTCAACAAAGGCATTCTTCCTCATAAAACGAGGTTTACCGCTGTTGACAAAACTGCCACGTTCTGTCGACTTATTGTCGACAGAATGCGGCGGTAGTATAGACACGGGTATAGTTTTGTCGACAAAAGGCCACTTTTGTCAACAAAACCCTGTAGTCTAGACACATCCTGGGGTGGCAGAGGATTCTGTGCACTGCTGCAGGGCTGGTGATGCCTGATCCTTGCAGGCACAAATGGGAACAGGCTGTGTTCTTGCTGACTGTTACCTATCAATATTTTTTCATTGATCTGAGTCGTCTGAGACTGACATTTGGTAACATCTAACAATTTAAATCATATCTTGCCAACCCTACTTATGAGATGATTTGTTGTGGTGGGCAGGGGAATAGCCCGTCAAAGACTTGGTATCAGAGAGGCCACTGGTGGTGTGACTGAATGGAGTGGGAGTTCTGTCTTTGACATGTTGAGCTTAAATTGACAGCTAAATATTCACAGGAAGATGTCAGAAAGACCAAGTGACATTTCCATTCCACCATTAACTCAAATACAACATAGCCGAAACTGAACATGTGTTTTCCTGCTATACTCTCCATTCTTCCTCTTTTCTCCACAGACATCTACCATCCTCCCTCTTTCCCATCTTTAAAAGATGTGGTATTATGCTTGATACCACCTTCTTTGTCCCTACTCCCCCACCATTATGGGGATGTCACTACAATGGTTCCCTTTTTTCTTCATAACTTTTGAAAAATCAACCCTTCTACTCTGTCCTGGGGGTGAAAACCCTGGCCCTCACATTTGCGATCTATCTCCTACCTCCCAGTTATTGTACCTTTCCTCAGTATGGCTTCATTGATGCCTACATCGTTCCTCTCTAATTCATCCAAATGTCACAAACATACATTGTCTTATCTGGTCCCCATTCAACAGACCATGGATTTTCGTCTCTGAAACACTCTGTTGCCTTTCCCTTGTCCAAGTTATTAAGTTTAAGCTTCTCATCTAAACTTTCAAGACACTGTACAACTCTGGTCCAGGCGGTATGTCATATCATATGTCCTGTCATGTTCCCTTCACTTCTATTGTTTGATGACGAGGAAAGCCCATTCATTTTCTTCTGCTGCCATCTGCACATTTTCTATCCTGTTTGCATTATTAATAGAATCATCAACCAATCTACTAGACTCAATCTTCCTCCCTTCAAGCCTTTTCCTATGGGTTCATTTCTTATATGAGATGCCATCTAAAATATTAGATTAAGTGATACAATATATACATACCTTTATAGTTACTGTCTCTGAATGACCCAGTTTGTCTTGCATTTCTGTGTCTGCTTTCATGATTACATTTGCTGGAGCAGGGAATGGTTTTGTATGTATCTATTGTACAATATTTTAATAAAAAATGCTAATAATTTTGGCTCAGAAAGGTTGTTTAATGAGAAAATAGAAAATCAATTTTATGTTCTCATAATAATCAAATGATTAAAATGATTACCATGTATCTTAATATACATTTAATTAGATCACAAACACTGATCTGCATGATGTTTAAATGGAGCTTCATTACAAAATTTTATTAATAAAATGCTGTTTCAAAGTTATATTAATTTAATATTAATGTTGTAAACACCATTTCAAAAGTATATTAATTTAATAATGTTGTAAACTAAATCTTTTTACTATAGTTATTATGATGACTAATTGGCAAATCCAAAAGTCAAAGCAGCTGTCTTATTATGTGTTTCCAATGATCTTTTAACAATGGGTGTTGACAACAAATGTATATGCTGCAATTAACATCCTACAAGGTATTGTTATTCAGGTGGTTTTCCAATCTGAACAGCATGTTTAATATATTGTAGAACCCATTCTAACAAGATACTCCAGTTGCCAAACTCTCATCCCAATATTAGAAAATGTATAATCCACTAAAGAGATCATTTATAGACGAATACTCCAGAGCTGGAACACTGTGAACCAGCTGTTTGCAGCTGTTCAAGTTCTATGAAGGGAAAAGTGTGAATCAGTGGATTTGTGGCTCTTGGAAAGTGCTAGGAAGGAGGAGAAGGAGGAGGAAGTGTGGGACTCCTGTGCCCCGGGGCATGAGAGGCATGTGGAGGAGGAGGAGTCTTCATGCCATATGTCGAGCCCCAGTGGGCTGTGGGGTGCTTCCTCCATTGAGATGGAGGAAGGCCATTCATGAGGCCCACTAACTATTCACAGTTGTCCATCACTGACCTACAACAAAATTAATTGAGATGAATTGCCTCCCTTAATAATATCCCAGCTCAGGCATCCATTTCTATTCTTCAGAGCACGTAGTATATTCTTAACTTTAGGCAGGTATTCAATCCCATTCAAATGGATCTGAGTACATGCTTCACTAATATGCTGAATAGATATCAACTGAAGATTTTGTATAAATACTTTGAGAAATTGAAGTACCATTAAGTAAATTTCAATAGATGTATAGATCCTCTTTAGGAAGTGGAGTAAGAAGGATTAAGGTTATGTCTACACTATAGTTGATGTCAACATAATTAATGTCACTCAAAGGTGTGAATAAACCATCCATGTGAGTGACATAAATTACATAAACACAAGTGCCAATGTGTGCAGTGCTATGTTAGTGGGAGAAGCTAACACAACAGCATTATTTTGGAAAAACTGATGTTATTCCAAAATAACATAGTCTGCGTCTACACAGCAAGCAGTTATTTTGACATAATGTTGAAATAATGTCAAGCTGGAGGATTTCTTACTCCAACTCCTGTAACCCTCATTTCATGAGGAGTAAGGGAAGTTGGAGGAAGAGTGCTCTTTCTTGGACTTCCTGCTGTGTGTAAGCAGCGCCAAAAGCCGAAATAAGCTATTTCGACTTCAGCTATGCAATTGATGTGGCTGAAGTTGAGTAGTTTATTTTGACTTTAGCCCTGCTGTGTAGACGCACCCCTGCTGACATAGCTACTGCCACTCGTGGTGAGGGAGAATTCACATCCATTGGCATTGAGTGGCTTCTTCAGATGCACTGAAGCTGCAGTGCCTTAGCTGCCCTGATGCAGCACATCTAATGAATAACCTCTATGTGTAGAGATACCCTACCACATGTAAATATAGTAAAAAAATGCAATGAAAACCCAGAGTTTGAACTCAGAATCAAGTCTAACCCCCTTCTATCGACATATAAATTTTGCTAATCCCAGTCTTGGACTTCTGGATTAGCACAATTTATGTGTAGATGGAAGATCAAACCCTAATCCTTTGCAGTGAGGTACAGCCCCACTGAACTTGTGCTCTGGTACTCCACCAGTAGTATCTCACAATGCCACTGGCCAACTCCTTTGTCCTCTGGATAATAAACTTTGGTAGATAGTCAAGTTTTCTCACACTGCACGCAAACAGTGGGATAAAGAAGACACATTTGGGGAGGATTCTAGGAAGTCTTGGATATAATTGGTTGGACACAGGCCTGCATCATGCACTGTAGATACTAGAGACGCATACTCAGACCCAGGATTAAACAATTTCTAATCTAGAATTACAAATGGTTGGGAGTTCAAGCCCTGTGTTAACAAACCCAAGGTTTCCTAACTTGAGTTTTATTAGCCAAAGGCTCACATTGCATCATAGATATATCCTAAATATCTTAAACAGAGGGATTTTCCGAGGAGCAAAGTGAACTAGATAACATGAATTCAGTAACTCCTCATCTGAATACAAGAAGGCGCTACTGTGGAAATTAAGCTGACAAGTGACAAACAGCAAGCCACTAGGACTCAAAATCTCCTTAAAGAAAAAATAGACATCTTTTTCAGTGTTCTGCTATACCTTAGCTGTACAGAACCTATTTGAATTCCCTGTTAATCCCTGAAAATGTGAGATTCTGTTTGTTTAATATGTCTGAATTGTGACACAAGCAGAAAAAAAAAGCCTCTGTAACATCTCAGCTGAAACCCAAGCCTGTTAAAAGCTCTTGGGTTACCTTGAGTAGGATCCAAAATGTGAGTACAGTAGTTGAGCAGGTTATGAAACATGAGGTATTGCTCATGAACACAACTGCAGCTGATCTGAAACATTATAGTACCATCACATCTAAATCAGTGGTCACCAGCCAGTTGATGAGTTTAATGGTAGATCCTGGAGCCTCTGACAGGCGATCCTGACCGATGTGGCCAGGAGACTATCATGTGCTGATACTTCAGTCCCTCCCACCCACTGACATGTTGTTCCTGCCTTCTGCCTTAGAGATGACCCCAGGAGCCTCCTGTTTGCTGTGCAGGGTGGGAAAGGCAGAAGAGGGGGGTAAGGGTGTCCCCCACACCCTTATGCCCCATCTCCATAGAGTGAGTAGTTCAGGGCCTCAGACTAGGACTGGCAGAGGGAAAAGTGTGGGGAAGTAGGTGGGGTGAGAGAATTTAGGATTGAGGTATATCCTGGGTTGACTTAAATTCAGAAAGTGTTTTTGTAATTTTTTTAATTATTTATTTTTTCTTATAAAGGTTGGCAACCACTGCTCTAAATTAATTCCCTGGCAAATAAACTTGATTAAGCAGTTCTCATTTTAGCATGTCCCAATTGAGTTTTCTCTACTATGTTATTAATTATTAAGTAGAATCTTATTAGAGTGCTTTAAACTACTGCTTAGAGAAATTATAATAATTCTGGAAGCCTCTGCAGACAAATCAACTGCCTTCTTTCTGTTAATTAGAGCTGGGCAAATAATGCAAAAAAAAAATTACCCGTCCACAAATATTTATTTTTAAGTGATTTTACTCTGCATCCTCTGAAAGCATTCAAGGGACCAGTATTTGTAAGCAAAATGTTTGCAGACAGTGAGTTTGAAAGCCCTCATTTGGGGTGATTAAAAAAAAACAGAATTTATATTCACATGCATAAGTATTTGCTCCACAAGTGTTTCTGAGCTCATTCTGCCAGGGAACAGAAACAAGACCATGTGATTTATATAACCAGTTACAACAAAGAAATAGTCTGAACTTTGCATGATCATGATCCATCCATAGAGGGAAAATATCTTTAAAAAAGTCATTGGAATAAATTTGCAGAAATCATGATCTAACCACAGATCATCTCGAGGCTGAAGAATCATCTGAATACATTGTAGACATTATTCCTTGTGAATTATTTGCATGGAACTATCAGCTCTAAACTGTTTCAACAATAAATTTCTGTCTTTGTATCTGTTTATGTCTAGTAAGTCAGGTACTGAACAAATATAGCAGCTGTTTAGTTTTATGCAGTAAATGTGGAATGTGTCAGCTAATTAGGTATGCCTGAGACTACAACCCTAATTAAGACAATATGTACTGTGGGTCAAAGGTCCCTGTATTTACTGTCCTACCAGTTGTATGTTTTAAAACATTCACAATAGCATGTTATAACTGAAGCACTATTGGACGCATGGCAATAAAAATTTTAGGACTTACAAAATGTCATAAAATGCCTGTGCGTTATTTCTACAAAGTTCATTAATTATTGACAAAGCAACGTTTGAAATTACGTTGGCTGCACTGCTTCCATTTAAATTATGAGGCAGTGGGTCACCGATTTCAATTTTTGCCTACTTAACAGTGATGACCTTTCACTTCTGCACTAGAAAGTAATAAACGTCAAGCACAGTATTAGATAAAGGCAAGTAAAGCATTGGTGGCATATATGCACATTATTTAAACGGAGACATTTTGAAAAAACAGGCACTGAAACTGGCCATTGCTTCAAGGCAGCAGAGAACTTAAATGCTGACAATTTATGGTCTGCTTTACAAGATGCTTCATTCCAGTTTGGTCTAAAAAATAGAGCTGGGTGAAAAAAATTGCCTCTAATAATTTATTTGGCTTATCGATTCCTTTTTCTGATTGTGGGTAAAAGAAAAAGAAAAAAGTATCAATAGTAAGAGGATGGGGTATAAACCCTCCCACCAGGAGATAAGGCAGAGTTTCTTCATCTAGCCTGGTTACCCTTCATGAAATTGTATGATGGAGAAATCAATCTCCATTTTTAACCACCTGAGAAAACTCTTCAAGAATTTGGCACAATGAAGGGCACCAAACTAAACACTTTTCTCTTTTGCTTCCTCTTGCATGGCAATGATGGCACCCCCTGTCCTCCTCATTGCTACCACTACCATGCAAGTTATTTTACTTTGCTGTATTGATTATTTCCTTTTCACTCTCTCTCTGCAATCTCACTCCTCCCTTCCTCTTCCATTTCTCTCAACAAAACCATTGTTGGAGAAATCTTTGGTATGAGTGCTCTCACAAATCTTTGTTAGTGTGGAGTTTTGGGACAGTTTTACTGTTCTCAGTATTGTAAATAAAATATTAAGTCTAAAGTAAGAGCTAGAGTGCACTCTTAAAGACAGACCATAGACGGTACCTGGAGGAAGTAAAGAAGGCAAGACAATGGCTTTTTTTTTTCACTGCTTTGTATTGCCATGCACCTGTAAGAGATTATGGATGGAGCAATCCCTGTGCTCCTGTAGTCACCACCGGGCAAATTCAAACCTGGGACCTTTGGAGCTTAGTGTAGGAGCCTCTACCACTTGAGCTAAAAGCCATCAGGCTTTCCACTTGGTCTGTAGAGCTTCCTTGTTTTTATCTCTCACTGTAAGGCGGCCTAAGTGAACCACACCAGGGTTACATCTACACTGCAGGCTTCTTGTGCAAAAACTGTTTTGCGCAAGAATTCTTGTGCAAAAGGTCTTCCACAAGAGTGCGTCCACACTGCCATGTGCTTTTGTGCAAGAGCAGCCATGGCAGTGTGGACGCTCTCTTGCGCAAGAAAGCTCTGATGGCCATTTTAGCCATAGGGCTTTCTTGCTCAAGAAATTCATGTTGCCTGTCTACACTGCCTTCTTGTGGAAGAGCTCTTGCGCAAGAGGGCTTATTCCTCGTGGGGAGAGGAATAACTCTTCCGGAAGAAGCCCTGTTTTCTGACGCTGTACTGTAAATTTACTTGCGCAAGAACGCGCGTGCAGTGTAGACGCTCTGTAAGTTTTTGCGCAAGAACAGCCTTTCTTGCACAAAAAGCCTCCAGTGTAGACATAGCCCAGCTGTGTGAGTTACATTCCCTTGATTATGATAGTCCAGATAGGGCAGGGTGTGAGACATCTCATGAAAAATACCTTGGTATGCTCTCTGCTTCAAAACAGGTGACTATTTTAATGGTGACTTTTTATAGGAACAGTGTCCCTAACTTCAGTTTGTCAGAGGCTAGAAATGGATGTCAGGAGAGGGATCACTTTTTGATTACCTGTTCTGTTCACTCCCTCTGGGTCATCTGGAATTGGCCGCTGTCGAAAGATAGGATACTGGACTAGATGGACCTTTGGTCTGACCCAGTATGGCTGTTCTTATGTTTATGCTATTAGCTCATCTGTATCCATGCCATGGACTCTATTTTTCGTTGATACTTGTCACGTTTGTTGACATTAATATTCAGTTTTCCTTTACAATACAATACCTTTCTTTTATACAGGTCCAGTGATGGCTGTTGTGAAGACTACTTGAAAGGATCAGAGTTTCTGATTCTGACATGTTTAATCAAGCTTTCTCTCTCTTTTCTGAATCTTGATCATTTAGCTGAGAGGATAGTTGATTTCTGAGTGTCTCATGGACAAGGGCTAAGGTATCAGATGTCACTCATAGAAACCTGAGGGGACAGTGGAGTGATCCAGATATCTGGGCCACAGTATTACATGCTGAGTAAGAGATGTCCACATACATGAGTTTCCTAACTCCAAAATCTAGACGAGAGGCATCTGCATGGCAATGTTGCGAAGGAAGATGAAAGGGCCTCTTTTGAGGTACGAGTATGTCTGGTCTGCTATCTAGGCGGGGGAGCCAGGGAAATGTAAAAGACTTCATGGTGTGGCTTTGATTTCAGATTAGGGGAGGCTGAGCTATGGTCCAGATATCAAGGCCACAGCACTGCTGGCTGCCTTGACTCCAAAACCCAGAGGCAGTGGCTTCCAAACTTTGACTGTTGACATGAGAAAAGGTGGAAAAGGACTGAGGTTGCTCAGGAATGCCCACTGCTGCTCTGATCTCTCATTGACACTGAATCTCGCGGAGGCAACCTGACAAAGGACTGCTGAAAACATTGTCACCTGTCACAACTTGTTTTAACAGTCAGAGCTCTTGATCATAGCACTGAGCTAGTAGCTGAGGGTATGTCTACACTTGCCCCCTAGTTCAGACTTCTGGTCACCATTTTAAAATGCCGGTCGCCCGGTTTAACTTGCCGCGTGTAAACGCGGTAGTCCAATCCAAAACCCTTCCCTCGAATTAACATGCAATGAGGAGTAACAGTTAATTCGAGGGAAGGGTTTTGGATTGGACTACCGTGTCTACACACGGCAAGTTAAATTGGGCGACCGGCATTTTAAAATGGCAACCGGTCGTGAAGATGCTAATCAAGCACGGGATATTTAAATCCCACGCTTCATTAGCAACTTCGGTATGCTTCATTTGCCTCCCTAGTCCGAACTAGGGGGCAAGTGTAGACATACCCTGTTACTGAGCTGTGCAAATGCGATCATTGCTTCTAAGAACAGAAAGGTAAATTAGAAGAGACTCACAGTGCAGCATAAAAGGCCATCTGGAAGCAGGAAATTTGGAAATCTGAAACAGAGAGAGAGTGGTTAGGAGAGGGAGAGAGAGAGAAAGAGTGTTGATTGGTAGAGAACAGAGGAGATGGAAACCAGCTGAGGAGCCACCAAGGAACTTCTAAAAAGACAACTTAGAATTCTAAAGAAAATACCTCAAGCAGCAGTAAACATCAGCAGTAGCCACAGCATCGACAACACGGAAACAAAACTATTAATGAATGAAAGGACAGAGGGAAAGAAACTTCCTCAGACTCAGCTATAACAACTGTGACCAGAGCAGCTGAGCAGCAACAACAATTTAAAAGAACAAGAAATGGGAGGAGAAAGCAGAAACAGCCATTTTATAGGGTAGCCAGTTTTTAATATAATTTCAGTTCAATTATACTTTTAATTTTACATAAGTAAAATACAATTAAAACACAAACACTCCAAGCATACTACCGCTGTAAGTGAGCTGTTTCAAAATTGGTGATTTGTAGCAAAGCCCTTTGGTTAGAGTCAATTACATTATATGTTCTTGCAGTTTGAATGCTTTTTAACTTGCAGTATGGAATTTTCTTTGGTTTTTATTTCTAGATTACATTGTTGTAGAGATTGTTAGTTAAATAAAAAAGATATTTTGTTTTGGAAAATATTCTTTCAGCATCCATCTCTTTATCCACAGGTTATATCTATGGACTTTGGTGTTTTCTTAGCAATCTCGGAAACGTTTACCTCAGAAAGGGAGAAATAGGGACGTTGTTACAGGAGCATCCCAAAATCAGTTTTCAGAGTAACAATTTTAATCAACCTTCCTCCATATAAAATAGTTCAGAATATATAACCCCACATCCCAAAGGAAATAGAGATGGAAGATAAATTATCTGGCACAAACTTCGAGCTCTTTGATTTGAACTTAATCTTTCAAGAAATGAAAGAAATCAAGCAAGACACTATCAAAATTATCCTTAGACACGGAAAATGAAAGTAGTAATAGGCAGGATGTAGGAGGGGTCAGGACCCATTATATTTCCTGTAAGCCCCACTGTCCTTCATTTACCCCCTCTTTAGTTCTCTTGTGGCTGCACATGGGACAGGAGCATTCTCTGAGGCAATCACTTCCTGCCATGGGCTCGTTCTTCTTCCTCCCTTCCCCTGGCTGGAACAGGGCTCAGCCTCTCAGACAGCCCTTGGCTAGGGCTTCAGTGCCTCAGTTTCTGAAAACTTTTCCTCAGGTTTATTTCCCACCCTTTTTCCTGAAGCATATTGCTTGTCTGTGAGCCATAGCAGCTCTGGAAGTGGTGTGTTCCATAGCTGTCTCCTCCTAAATTGGCCTGCCTCTGTTACTAGCAGTCTCTGCATAATAGCCTTCTTCCTGGTCACTATACCCTTCCTATCCTAAGCTTCCTCCTCCTTCAGGAGGAACAAGATGTGCAGGTGTGCCTTGTTACTGCAGGACAGGCCCAGAGGAGCTTATTAGCCTCCTTCCGGCCAAAGGGAGGGCATCTTCTTTCACACAGATAGTCAAAAATCCATTACTGAGCTCAATATACACACTTTCGCATGCTGAATATAGGACTGAGACTAATACAGTTCTAATGAGGAAAATAAGCCACAGTGGAAAAAAATTGTATTTTTCTTCAACAAATGTTATCACCAAACTAAAAGCCACAAACAGTGTGGTATTCATACCACTGATTTAGGAGGAGTTATTGAACAGACAGACACACTCACAAATTATCTCAAATATATTGTAGATAAGTGAAGCTCCAGCTACTATCTCTCGGCCTCAGAATTTGAACTACCCTCAAGAATAACTGCATGCAGCATTTAAAAATTTAATTCTATTTCTATTTGTTCGCACCAGTAAATGACTGCCCCAAAGAACAAAATTAAGTTTTATCATTTCATTATTTCCTAACAACACAACCAGTACAGCCCATGCAAGAAGTAACAGGACTTCTGGACTCTTTAATGCCAGTTTTGTAAACAACAATGAGCTAAGGCCTAAAACGCCTAAATTTTGGCCTGAATTAGCTTCTTAGTCTTACTTGTCCTAATTGTCTGAGATAATCCATTATGGAAGAAATGTTTGTATGATAGTGCTGTGTCTTCCACTGACACCAGTGCTAGATGGAAAATTTGCCAATGGAACTGTTTGACTTGAGGTAATCAGTAAACTCTTTCCCCAGCCTGAGCTGTAAATGTGGTTTCTTTTATATGAAAGGGTAGTAAAACATTTTACAGATATAATATCATGCAATCATGTGCCCTTAAGTTTGCAATTCTGCATGTATTTCACAACTCATGTTAAAAAAGTCTTCTAAGTTTGGTCTAAATTTACAAAAGTTATAATTATGAATGTATTAATATATCCTCTATTTGCTTACCATTATACATTAATTCCAAATTTAAAAAATGTTTGTACATTTCATTACTCAATTATTGGTAGACAGCAAGACAGCAAACCAACATATAACTGTTAGAAATTGATCTAATTAATTGAAAGGGGACATTTTTTCAGAAGAGTACTAATGTGAAGGAGTACAAAACCTAGGTAGAAAAGTCTGCATCACTCTGATATTGTAGTTCACACCATTCAGCATCTGCCAAAAAATAGTTTGCCCTCATTTTATGTTTTGCAACCGAAGAATATCAAATCCACCTGGTGGAGCAATAGTGTTTTACAGTTTCATGTTAACTTTTTATCGACTATTCACTGTAGACTAAGTTGTTTAGAGGCCTCTTGTCCCCCCAAAAAATCTTTCTTAAGCCCTAGCAGCCACAAGGAATGTTTGTTTATAGTATATTTCCTAAGGTTTTACATGGATTTTCCCAGACTCTACATATTAAATCATTGGAAAAGAACATGCGCATGACATTTCTTGTTTCTTTGGTAACCTGCCAAAACATGTCAGATACATTTCCAAAGGATTCTAAATACTGAGGCATCATGTCAGCCCACTTCATCAAATTGAAAATGACATTTTTAACTTTATGTTTTTGGAATGTTTTCAGTAGCTTTTCCCATGTCACTTCCCAATCATTTCCATTTCCATGTCTCTCGATAACTCTTTTATGTTTCAGATATTTTGCTACATGTCACATTTTTCAAAGAAAGATGCACATAATTCACAGTATATGGTCAGAATTATACCACATGATACATGGACATGTCTTTTTTAGTTCCTCTAAAATTATTTACTCCAGGGCATTTTGTAAGCTATTTGCCATTCACTTGTAACTTTCATAATAGTTTGTGCCTGTGTACAAATACCTGTGAACTATAGGCTATATTATGCTTTTTTATCGACGTGAACAATACACTTTGACATCAGCAAAACAATGTGGCCTAATATGTTTTGTTAACATAAATCCATTGTTCCACTGACATCAACAGACCTAGACCAAATTACATCAGCTGAGAATATGTCCTTAACTAATTAGTGATCTGTATTGCAAATCCACCTGCTAGTTTAAATTCTCATTGCTTTCAACATGATCTGTATCAGGAGAAATGCTGCCAACATATTCTGCTTATATTATATTGTGGGCGTGTATAAAGGCTTCACTGATACTTTCACTAAAAACATGAATAAATTCCTCCATTTCACATCTTTATGATTAAATTTAGTCACCAAATTTAACATATTCACTTTTCAGGGAACATTTCAATTTTTAATTATATTTTATAATACAAAATTTGCTAACTTTGTTAGAGAGGATATTTAAAATGAATTCTTGTTGAAATTTGAAGGGAGGGGATGGAGAGAGACTGTTCTCAGTGGTGGCAGATGACAAAATGAGGAGCAATGTTGTCAAGTTACAGGGGGGAGGTCTAGGTTGGCTATTAGGAAAAACTATTTCACTAGGAGGTGGTGAATCACTAGAATGGGTCACCTAGGGAGGTGGTAGACTCTCCATCCCTAGAGGTTTCTAAATCCTGTCTTGACAAAGCCCTAGCTGGGATGATTTAGTTGGGATTGGTGCTGCTTTTACCAGGCAGTTGGCATCCCTATGATTCAATGATGCTATGATTCTATGATCTTCCCTGACACTGAAACATACTTTTAGGCTCCTATAACTAAAAACTACCATCCCTAAAGTAAAGATTTGACATATAGGAGTACTAGAAGGTGACTGAACTTTATTTCCTGGCCTCAGCCATGTGATACAGAAGAAGGTTACAATGATTAGTACCCTTAGGTTCATCTACATGGGAAGTTAATGCACACTAGCTACTTCATGTGGATGCTCTCACTGTGCACTAAAGGAGTCTTTGTGCATTTTAGCTTAGCACCTTTAAGTCCTCCTTAAGTCACCTGCGAGGACTCTCAAGGTGCGTCTACACAGCAGTTATTTCGAAATAATAGCCGTTATTTTGTAATAACAATGTGAGCGTCTACACAGCAATTCCATTATTTCAAAATAATTTCAAAATAATGGACCCCTTATTCTGATTTCTGTAAACCTCATTCCACGAGGAATAATGCCTATTCTGAAATAGCTATTTCAAAATAGCTGTAGCATGGACGCTCCACTGCTGCTATTTCAAAATAGCTCTTCACCAGGGCCATTCAAACTAATTACTCCCCAGTGCCTCCTGGTGCTCTAAATCGAGGTAGCACATCCACATTAGGGAAGCCTGCCTCAGACTAATTTTGAGGCTTCCCTGTAATTAGACATGCTATTTAAAAATAATCTATTTTGGCGTATTTCTTCTGGAATAGCTTTTTACGAAATAACTGTGCTACGTAGACACACCCTCACTGCACAATAAATCCACATAGGGAGTTAGTGCAGGGTTGCTCATGCACTGTAAATTCACACCTTAACTTGCTGTGTGTTAATTTCATGGTGTGGACCAGTTCTGTCTCATGACAGGGACAGCAACAATGGATGCCAGTGGCTAAAAATTCCAGGCCCAGATTTTCAAAGTATTTAGATGTTTAAAGATTCAAGTATCTAGTGGGATTTCCAAAAGTGCCCAGGGCACTAATGCCCAATAGATGTGCTGAAAATTCCATTAGTCACCTATTTGCATCTTTAGATGCCTACATACCTTTAAAAGCACCGAGTCTTTAGAAAGTCCAAACTTCACACACATGCACAAGTTGCCATTTTTGATTGGATGTTGTGATAGACCGTACATTTATGTTCATTTTTTATAAAGCTATGATAAATCTTGTACCAAGTATGGCTTGTGAGGTATCCTCTGAAAACTCATAATGCACTGGTCATGTTTGTCTGGGTAAAATATGTGTGGCAACATTGTATGTAAAGTTATAAGATCCATATGATGTTATTAAACTTATTCCAATTATGGGGCATCTCCCGAAATCAATTTCTCAGAAACAAAAATCTAATCAGCACCTCAATGAGGTGTCAGCTTAATCAATTAGACCTGAGTAAATGGGGGAGAAATATTATAAGTCAGACATTTACATTTTGGAAATGGAACTGCAGAATGTTCCCATTCAAAAGAGGTAGAGATGATTCTCAAAGAAGAGAAATGCTATAAAGAGAGGTGTGGAAAGGAAATGCTATAAGAAGGGGGGAAATCACCTCTTTCTCTCATTTCTAATCAAACAATATTTGAAAGAAAAAAGAAGCATCATTGAACTGAGGGAGTGGCCATGGCTGAAGAATTCCAGTCAAACTGTTGTGAGCATGTGATGAGAAAAAAGTTTTTGTTTCCAGTTCACTTAATGTAAATTAGTTTGCATTTTTCCTTTTCTTTCTTTGTAACCAGTTCTGACTTTTATGCCTTATTTTATGCCTTATTATTTGTAATCTCTTAAAATATACCTTTCTGTAGTTAATAAACTTGTGTTATGTTTTTTTCTAAACCAGTGAATGTTTGGATTGAACTGTTTAGAAGCCTCCATTTGAGATAACAAGGTTTGTTCATATCATTTTCTGTTAATGAAAGGATTGACCTTCTATCAACTTGTTTTGCAGAGTAGGCTATTGCTGGTCAGCAAAAGATGCACATTTCTGGGAACAACGCTGGAACTGGGGATTTGCTGGTTTTACTCTGTAATATAATTCTGGAGAGGCTGGCTAGAAGTATTCAAAGCATTCAACTGGGGTTGATATTAGCATGCTAAAGGCTGCGTGTGAAGAAGCCAGTAGTGGTGGTTCTAACAGCAAAGCAATGTGAAAGGCACCTCAACTTGGAGGGATGAGAGAATACAGATGTGCAACTGTCGAGATTGCACCCTTGGGAATATCATATACATATTCCTGGAGGTTTCATTGCATCACATAAGCTTTAATTAAACATGAATCTTTAATTCTTGGAGACTCCAGGACAATCCTGTAGAGCTGGGAAACCTGGCACAGTATTCGCAGATATAAGATACTCAATTTAAACATTAATCTTTAAAACTCAGAATGAGTTACTCTCCTTACTCCTGCTAACCCAATGAGAGGCTGACAGAGCTGTCAACTTCCACCAGATCTTTCAGTTCCCTTACACTGCCAGCCTGCCTCACCAGCTCTCATCAGCACATACAGCTCAAGCCCCCTTGACACTCGGGAGAAAAGCTAGCAGCAGTGCAACACAGAGCTGTGAGGAAAGGGAACTATACAGGAGGCGGGGAAGGAAGAAGGATTTTTGTATCAGGGAAGGGAGAAAGTGAAGCACTGCAAGTATGTCTTTTGAGCAGGGAGCTGAGTGGTACTCTGTGAGCCAACAACAACTGAATGGTGCAGCCCAGCATGGTAGTGTGAAGATGGCAGCTAATGTCTCCACACTGCCTTTCTGTGGCAGAGACCAGAACACAGATATGAATGGTTCCCTTGACATGGCTCCATCAGCTCACCAAACATGTACATTTCAAACATTTAATCCGATGAAGTGGGTTTTACCCACAAAAGCTCATGACCTAACAAATGAATTAGTCTCTAAGGTGCCACAGGACTGCCTATTGTTTCTACAGTTACAGACAACATGGCTACCCCTCTGAGATTTCAAACAAATGGCACTGTGTCCAAACAAGCACTTGACTGAGCGATTTATTTATTTATTTACTTGCTATCTATGACCAACACCGTATTTACACAGCAGGTAGATTATCCAATTACCTAGATTCTGCCTGAGCCTCTGATCTCACAAAAGAAAGCCCAATGACTGAATACATAAAATCAATTTAGACTGTAATTACTAAATTAGCAGGACACTCAGATACATTGTCATCTCTGTGTCAAATTATGCCAGTAATTAAAGTCATCAGAGAAAGTGAAAGCAGGAATCCCTCAATCTTCTCCATTCCCCATTGGCATGCATATTTCATTTTTACTAAGCCATTTACAAAAAATACTTTTTAGCTGTCTTCAGGCTGCTCAAGGATTTATTATGTGTCATGAAAGAATCTGATGGCCTATATAGCAAGTGTGGTAGGAAATCCCAGGGGTACCTTGTATAGTTAAAAGTCATATCACTGCCCATTTTAACTACACAAGGTACTTGAATTGAATCTGTTATGTTACTGGCTGTCTTGCCACCAGGCATTTCTCTTACTAAGTATTGCTGTGTTTGTTGCATAAGAATGCAACCAATTAAATAACATTTATTCTTTGTTGTGTCATATTTTATATCAGTTAGTATGTGGCAGCACATGTACAGCATTTATAAATAGTGAAATTATAGAAAAAAGCCAATGACTGTAGTTTAATGGTATAGTAAGTGCTATCTTGATTAGATCAATGTTAATATCTTTTATTTTTCTTAATTCATGCAAATTAAAGGTCCAGTCCTTCAATGTTTAACAGGGATGTCTCAGTGGCCATGATGAGGTTAACTACATGATTGCACATTTCAAGATTGAGTTCTTAAATAGAATAAATTTCACAGAAGAGTCCCAAATTTAAAATTGGATACAATATGCTTCTCAGAGGCCATTGGACACAGAAGAAAGGAAATGACCCTGAAATCTTCATTCCAGCAAAACTCCGAGTAAGGTCACCGGAAATATCGTCTGAGTAATCAGTATATGATTGTATCCTATCTGTCTAGGTAAAACAGAGAATGCAGAAATCCTATTTATATCAATCCTATTACTGTTATAGGCAAAATCAAAATATTAAGCTCTGAAATGAGAAACTGATATTTCTAAGTGCTATACCTACAAAGTAGTCAGTTATCAGTGTTAATTTGCTTTGTGAGACAATACAATGGAGTACATTTATTTTAATATATTAGCCACTTTTTTCTTGGTGTTTATTTTCCTTTGGATTATGGCTTTGCCTAGTAGTAACTGTTGTTAGCAAGGTAGATTTCTTCTTCCAACTGCAAGCATTTTATTAATACACCATAGATTTTAAAATCTCAGGGGAGCTTCAAACTTCTAAGAACTTTTGGAAAGCAGATGTCTCAGTCCAAACACTGACTCAACAGGTAAGTTGTTTTAAGTGCTTCAACTAAGACAAAAGTTCACAAGTATTGCCAGAGATTTAGAATCCAAGGGTATGTCTACACTTGCTCCCTAGTTTGAACTAGGGATGCAAATGTAGGCAACTGAAATTGCTAATGAAGCAGGGCTTTAAATATCCCGTGCTTCATTAGCATGATCTTGCCGGTGTGTTACTCTGCTCAACAGCTGTTTCAAAAGTGAAAGTGCGCGCTGGGACGCGTTAGTTTGAACCAAACCCAATGAGGAGTAGCCTTAGTTCAAACCAAGGAGTTTGGTTTGAACTAACGCGTCCCGGCGCGCACTTTCACTTTCGAAACAGCTGTTGAGTGGAGTAACACACCCATGAAATCATGCTAATGAAGCGCAGGATATTTAAATCCCTGCTTCATTAGCAATTTCAGTCGCCTACATTTGCATCCCTAGTTCGAACTAGGGAGCAAGTGTAGACATACCCTAAGTTAGCTATCGGAGCCAAATTTATACACTTAGCAACTTGCAAAGATGTTTTCTCTACTTCTGATTTTGCCTCTTTCCATTTAGGAAAAATAAATTAATTTTTCTGCTTATTCTCTCATGCAACTTAAGTTGATACAATTGTCTCTGCTGAAAACATTGTTGCAGCACCATAGCATGACAAAACAGACGTGTTTATGCCTCCACACCACTGAGAATCTGGCATCAGGTATCTGATATACTATTTGTCAACTAATATTGAAGAAGCAGAAGAGAAAACAAAAAACCCCCCCCCACATTTTTGCTGAGCCAACAAAAATGCACTTTTATTAATATTTCTTGCAAAAGCAACCGTTCAGATATAATCACAAACTAGAGGCTAATCTAAACTTTTAAAGTAGGAAATTTTGGGGCCAAAACCTAGTTATTTCCTTTTGCTGAATTCTAAAATCCAGATGTAAATGAATTTTAAAAATTAACACTGTAAATGGGAAAGTTCACCACAATTAGGATATAGAAAACATGATGAGCATGTGAACCAAAAGACAACTTTGCTTAATAGTTCATGAAGAGAAATTGAGTGTTCTTTGTATTTTTGAAACAAAAGACCAGGGATCTGGAAAAGATAATGTACAGACCTAATAACTAAAATTAATACAAATGCATTTTCCGATTCAATACCTGGCATCAGGAAGCTTAGGCTTATCATACAGTCATCAGAAATACCACTTAAGTAATTCTATGAAGTAAAATAATG
This sequence comes from Pelochelys cantorii, assembly GCA_032595735.1. Taxonomy (NCBI): domain Eukaryota; kingdom Metazoa; phylum Chordata; order Testudines; family Trionychidae; genus Pelochelys; species Pelochelys cantorii. Next base: position 94,849,922 of record CM064326.1, read on the forward strand.
CAAGCATCTTCCTCAGAAAGTACGACATACCTGTTTCTAAATGGGATGAGAAGTCAGTCCTGCCCTAGTGAACATAAAGTGGTTTTATTTATTTCATTTTGGTGATGATTGTTGTTTTCCAGATTATAAAATGATGCAAAGAAGCTCCACACGTCTCAAATAACCGTGTGACTTAAATGAATCAGAGTAACCACACTCAACCAGTTACAAAGGATTAGTCTGAAATGAGTGTCCTCATAGAGCAATACTATCAATCTACTGGTTCATGGCAGCCCAGTTCTGTAACTGCTATGTGGCAAGCTGACATTAGGCAAACAATATTCATGTACCAAGGTATATGAGCTGCCCTGGCAAATGAGGCTGTTGTTCTCCCTTTCAGGTTAACACGACCTGCTCTTTAGTCTTTCTTGGTAGTTACTGCTGAATTACTTAGGTTTTCTTAAAATATATAAGGCATTGACTAGTTCCAAAGAATATCATACCCTTTTGGAGAAGCATCATTTCTACTGTACAAGGAAATACAGAAAATTAAGGCAAGGGAGACCCCTTGTGGACTGATTCTTTTACCATTCACAATGTTATCTTCAGAATCAATAGTTTCATATAAGCTGTAAAATGTTGTTAAAAGGATTACAGTAACTTCTCTAAAGGTAAATGTGATTACTAGTGCTGGAGTGTCTTTAAGGTCATTACACAAACCAGTGTAACATGATTTCTACTAATGGATGACTATATAAATGCAAGTTCTATTTTCAGCCTCCCTTTAAAGATAATGATATCTTTACATCTTTTGGATAATTTTAGCCGCTTTCATTTTGAGTGTTCTAAAAACTATTATTGTGGTCATTAATGATAACTATAAGGGTGCACCTGTTGTCACTTGTGGAGGCTAAATTCCTTACACACACCAGGAGCTCCTTGTATTCCTCAGTTTCCTTCCCTGAGTTCCCTGTGTACCACACTTGCATTGCAACTCCCTTCAGGTTTCCCCCCACACCAATGCTATGGGCTGTGTATCCTCTCTGCTCCTCTTTCTCCTTTATGCTAGGTTTTCTACATGCCCCTTCTTCCCTCTTCTGCCACAAGTCAGGGATTGTGTGTTCTCCCTCCCCATGTCCCATGTCCCCTTCTATTACTGTTGTTTCCCTCCCCCATGTCAGGAGTTAGTAAATTAGGTGTCAACACTTGTTATAAGAGGCACAAGTGGAAACTGGGCTCATAAGATATTTTCAAAGGACGCCAAAAATGGGCTGCCCATGACCTGTGGTATAGAAAGTTACCCTGCTGGGATAGCTGTATATGGAGGAATTAGAGGAGGCCAGAAAAATAATCGCTATGGCTATTTCAAACAATTGCAGTATGGCAAAAGTAGGGCTGCTATATTCTGAACAAGACCATGTGTTGGATAAAAGGCTGACTACTTTCATTTACTAATCATTGTGCATTAAACAAACAGAGGCAACGAGTTAATCAGTATTGTTTCCCTGAAAGACTCCAGGGGAGAGGGGTTTTTTGGAGGCAGTACAAAGTCCATAAACATTTTGGGCAACTTCAGACACCAACCAAGGGATGTTAAGGAGAATGAATTTGGGAAGGAAAGGGAAAAGGAAAAAAGTAGGAAGTATAGGGAAGAAGGCCTAAACAACATTGCAGTCAGATTAAAGCCTCAAACAATCTCTATAGAAAGAGTTTTCAGTTAAGGGAGTGTGGGGATTGATGGATTTATTTTAGTTCTTTATTTCACTTAGTTATTGGTTCTTCAAAAACTCCTCTTAAACAGTAAGGGTATGACTACACTAGCCCCCTAGTTTGAACTAGGGTGGCTAATGTAGTCATCTGAACTTGCAAACGAAGCCTGGGATTTAAATATCCCAGGCTTCATTTGCATGTTCCCGGGCACCGCCATTTTTAAATGCCCGGTAGCTCGAACTACCTGCCCGTGGCTACACGCGGCACAGGCCAGGTAGTTCGAATTAACAGTCTTAATTCGAACTACCGTTACTCCTCCTGCATCAATGTCCTAGGCAATGACATTACCAAACTTAATGAGGAGCACTGTGGCACATTAAAGACTAAGGCTATGTCTATACTACAAGGTTTTTGCAAAAACCGGTGGAGCGTCCACACCTCAAGTGCATTTTTGCGAAAAAAAATTACAGTAAATTAACAGGACAGAGGGCTTTTTGCAGTACAGTTATTCCTCTCCCCATGAAGAATAACTCCTTTCTGTGCTACAGCTCTTGCTCTTGCGCAAAAAGGCGTGTGTGGACACTCAACAGGTGTTTCTTGTGCAAAAAGAGCCTATCAGAAAAAGCACAGGTGCTCTGATGGCCATTCTGTGAATGTCCATCAGTGCTTTCTTGCACAAGAGCGTGCATGTAATGTGGACGCTCTCTTGCGCAAAAGTGCATCGCTTTTGTGATGTGCTTTTGTAGTGTTGACGCGCTTTTGCGCAAGAAGTTTTTGCAGAAGATCTCTTCCACAAAAAGCTTCTTGCGCAAAAAGCCTGCAGTGTAGACATAGCCTAAAGGTATGTCTATACTATGGGACAAGGTCAAATTAAGATATGCAACTTCAGCTACGTCAATTGCATAGCTGAAGTCGAATTTACACAGACATTCTTCCTACACAGGGTGGGATTTTCTTGGGGGAATCGTCAGCCAGTTAAATTCACTTTGTATCACGTCAGTATCACAAAATGAATTTAAAGGACTGGAAAATAGGGCTCTCTATCTCCAGAGTAACAAAACAAAGAAAATGCTTTATGAATTTTTCCCCCTAAAGAAAACCAAATCTGCTAGCTAAAGAAAAAGTGATTTATCAGATTGCCCTGTTTAACTGCAAATTTCTTATAACTTACTCTAAGTGGCTTTCTCCTGATGTGCCCAAACTTCCTTAGTTCCTTATAAACTATTCATATCGGGAAGAAATTCCTGCTAAATACATGGAACAAACTCAGAGAACAAATATATAAGTATATTTGTGCTCTTGATTGTGAGATGACGCAAAAGCTTTTGTGATGGGAAAGCCTGTTTAGCTAGCAAAATAAGTACTTTATGTTTACAGTGAGAACGGAAAAAAATCAGCGGAATTTTTGTAAAAACAATAAATTAATTTTCAATGCAATGGGGTGAACTTCTGATGATTTTTGATGTTTTATTAAAAAGAACATGGGATAAGTGTAAAAAGTCAGCTTTTTAAAGGTATTTAGATTCCTCTCCTTAAAACTCAGGTACAAAGTGCATAGTAGAACTATGGAAAGTAAAGAACTTATCTTGCAGAATGAGTTATATAGCCAAAGTTTTATCTCACAAACACTGGTATTAATTTGGAATAACTCCATTGAGTTGACGGAATTGGATTATACCAGTTTGACTGAAATTAGGTTTCTCATAGACTTTGAGATGCAAGTTAATGTTTAGAAATGAGATCTGTTGTGCCATTTTTTGCACCAGTGCATTCCTTTTGGTTAAGAACATAAAAATGTTCATAATGGGTCAGACCAGAGGTCCATCTATCCCACTATCCTGTCTTCTGACAGTGGCTAATGCCAGATGCCCCAGAGTGAATGAACAGAACCAGGAATCATAAAGTGATCCACCCCGTCACACATTCCCAGCTTCTGGTAAGCAGAGGCTAGGGACACCAACCCTGCTCTGACTCATAGTCATTGATGGATCTATCTTCCATGAAATTATCTAGTTCTTTCTTGAACACTGTTATAATCTTGGCTTTCACAACATTTTCTGGCAAGTAGCTCTACATGTTGACCATATGTTGCATGGAAAAAAATTACTTCCTTTGTTTGTTTTAAACCAGCTACCTATTAATTTCATTGGGTGACTTCAAGTTCTTGTGTTATGAGGAGTAAATGACACTTCCTTATCTACTTTCTCCACACCAGTCATGATTTTATAGATTATCATATCTCCACTTAGTCATCTTTTTTTCAAAGCTGAAAGGTCCCAGTCTTATTAATCTCTCATCATATGGCAGCTAACATACACCTAATCATTTTTGTCGTTCTTTTAGAATGTTTTCCAATTTTTTGAGATAAGGTGACCACATCTGCACACAGAATTCAAGCTATGGATGCACAATGGATTTATATAGAGGCAATATGATCTTTTCCATTTTATTATCTATTTCTTTCTTAATAGTTCACAGCAATGATTCAGGATATAACTCACGAATAACACTGATTTACAAGTGAATCAGGTCCTCCCAACAGGAATTTTAGTTCTCCACTGCCTTGTAAATTTTGTAAATGTAGAGGTGTAAATGTTTGTAGACAAAGTGGGTACAAAACATTATAATTCTGGTGTGGTAGTGTTACCCAGGGTTTTCAGAACCCACAGGAGTGATAACTTAACAGTTTCATTCCAGGCAGTCAGGAATACATCAATGGAAATACAGCACTTCCAACTAATAAAAGACGAATGCAAGTAAGGGAACTCTGGCTATGCAAGTAACGGTACTATGGGAGCTATCCCAGAAAAGCTCTTCTGCATCCAAGGAACATCTCTGTTTTTCTGAAAAAATTTTGGAAAAGCAGATGCGATTTTTCGGCATCCCTATAAACCTCGTTCTACGAGGAAGAAGGGATGTTCCAAAAGAGGGTTTTTTTCCCAACATTTGGCCCCATGTAGAAGGGCCAAATGTCGGAAAAGCCTCTTTTGGAAGAAAAGCAGAAAAAGATACACAAATTGAGGTTCACAATTTGCGTATCTTTTTCTGACTTTTCTTTGTAGTATAGACATAGCCTTTACCTAGAAATTATATCTATAAATTATTATATTTAAGTACACAGATATGACATATGCGGTAGTTTCAGAGCATGCCAGATATTTACCTAAAATCTGGAATGGTACTGAGTAATTAATAGCAGGTTTGCAATAGACAGTTGCTCATCTATTGGTAGAAAAGGTGCCATGAAAAAATGACTCTCAATATGGCGTTAGGGGACTGCTTCAAAGTATTCTGTTTTGGGGGAGGGGGGGTAGCCATGTTAGTCTTTAACTTAAAAAAAACTTTAAAAAATAATGGTCCTGTAGTACTTTAGAGACTAAAAAAATATGTATATAGTATCATGAGCTTTGTGGGCACAACCCACTTCATCAGGTGAATGCTGCTTTCTCCACTCATCTGAAGAAATGGGTTGTTCCCACGAAAGCTCATGATACTATATATATATATAGAGAGAGAGAGAGAGAGAGAGTCATAGTCACCCCTACTAAATTATCACTTTTTCTAAATTTCAGTACAATACATATCAACAGGCATTCCTAACAATCTTAATCATACAATACTTCTATATCTAAGGCACCCAAATCCAAAGTTCTCATTCACCAAGGTTTTCAGTCTCAACTGTTGACTTTTCTTTTTTCTGATTCTGATTAGCAGAAACTTCGAGCTAGTTTTGACCTTACCTCCAAAAAACGTGCTTTCAAATTAACCATATACTATGTGGTCTTTGATTTTATTAATGTATGATGGCTGAATGCACAGAATATGGTTGAAATTAGCTTGGTTACATTCTGGGATACACAAACCCTTCAAATCCAGAGCAACAGTAGCATTTCACATACAATTTCCATAGATGTAAATAGCTATTCTGGGTTTAAGATAGTGGAGAACCATGCCTAATACATGGAGGTGCCCAAGAAATACACTCTTGAACTCATATTATAAAGGCAAGGAAGTTAATATATATGTATTCATGTGAGTGTTTCTGACTGTCTCTCCAACTCTCTCTTCTTTCCCCCTTATGCTTTTGCTTGAAATGGTGCAAGCACAATATTGGATGTAGAACAAGCCTTTGGATTTTTGCACTTTTAAATTGTCTGATGTGAAAATTAACTCTTGTCTGAACTGTTCAGAAAAAGCAAAATGTTGGGTACAAAATTGCTCAAAATTAAATATACTAAATATGTTCATGAGATTTTATTTCAGACATTGCCTTTTGCATAACTTTTACAAATACTTCTCTCCAGAGTACAGTATTTTGGACATGCTAAAAAGTGCTGCTACCAGAGAACAGCTTGACTTCCTGAGTAAACCACTCATCTAAGGCAGGCTAAGAATTTTGATGACTATCACGTCTTTTCTACATTGTGAATTTCAATGCAATTTTTCAGGAAGGGGCATTGTTTACCTGATTCTTCATAATTTAAAAGGACATTTAGCTGTGCACAATCCAAGGCACTAAATCTAATATACTTTTCTTTTCAATTGTTCTAATAACTTTTGGACCAGTATGTAAGACTCTTTTGGAGCATTACATATCTGAAATGTGTGTTCTAATGCTCGTCAGTCCCTGTCTATATATATCAAGAAAGATATCTGACCGTTGCTTGTTTTCTTGGAATATTATTTTACTTTCAAAGAGCTACATTTTAAAGCTCTACACTTATCTTTTCAAGTCTCATTAACTTCCTTGGGGAATTAAGAATCTATCTTCTATGTTTGCTGCTTTTACATTTCTAAGATGAGACCAAAGTTATAGCATCATTCACAATAAAAATGTTTATTAATTGATACAGCATACTATCTTACTTGATTAATTATACTTCTATGGCTCCCTGTACAATACTGTCTCCATCATAACATATGCTAAGAAAGCAGAGAGAGATTCTCTTCAAAGTCTTAAAAAGAGCTTGATTGAAGTGTAAGTGACAAATTAATTCCCTGATGTTATCCAGAGGAAATGTGCAGCTTTATATATATATATATATATATATATTGCAGTCACATGGAGTATCTTTGAGGACCATGCTGTAATAAGTTTGCGACTGTTTTATGTATTATTGTGAGCCAAAGATATATGCAACTCCAAGAGGGAAGGGTTACTACCAGTGTTCCTTCTACGTGCATGTCTACACTAGGAATTTATTTCAAAATAATAACTCCTGAAATAACTGTTTCAAAATAGCATATCCACACTACAGGGACACCTCATATTTACTCCGAGGCAGGCTCCCTTAATGTGGATGTGCTACCTCGACTTCAAGCCCCAGGAAGCACTGAGGAGTAATTACTCTGAATGACTCTGGGAAATAGTTTTGAAATTGCAGCAGTAGAGCTTCCACACTACCACTATTTCAAAATAACTATTTTGAAATAAACATTATTCCTCATGGAAAGCAGGAGTTATTTATTTTCAAATAATGAGTCCCTTATTTCAAAATAATAGGCTTGATAGTGTGGATGCTCTGCTTGTTATTTTGAAATAAGGGGAGTTATTTTGAAATAACTCCCTAGTGGAGACCAGGGATAATTTTTCCATCCATGTGCAGAATTAATTTTGCTATGTGCTCCAAGGCATGTGCAGATGTGCACCACTGGTAGAAACACATGCTGCTGTCTGAGGGAGGCTGTGGACTCTCTGCTAATCAGCTGGATGACATTTGAATCTCTCCTGGGAGGCCACACAAGTATTAAACTTACAAGGAACACTGGTTACTACATCTCATCCAGGAACTGAAAAAACAGGATGGGGGAGGGAATCTTGGGGGGTTGGGGATCCCAACCCTTGCAGAAAAGATTAAAAGACTTTGGACTACTAGGAGTCCATAAAAATTATGGGTGATTTCTAGTATGTTTAATATGAGTTTAAATCCACATATTTTTGTTTATTTGTGTTCTCTGTAATTGTTCTTTTACAAATAAATGTACTCTGTTTTAGAAAAGTTGTGTGGTTACTTTAAAAACACTTCCATTGCTCTCAGAGAAAAAAAAACAATGTATGGAAGAGGCCTGTGCAACCTTAATATCCATGGTTGGGATAGAGAAAGATACTCGTTTCTTCTGCTGGAGAATACAGAGAGGGGACTGTTTGGGGCGGAGGGGCCAATTACCTGGTCCAGTGGCCGGCCCTGAGGAGCCCCATCCCCAACTGGCCACTCTTCTGCTGGTGCAGCTGACCCCAATGGTCACTCTGCAGGATCACTGTCCTTCAATCAGTCCCCCCCTTTCCATGTTATGGAAAACAGTCCCATTATAGGCACGTCCTATTTTCCTGGCACAACCAAACCCTGACTTTCTTTTAAGTTAGGATAAGAGGAAACTTCATGCCAAATTTGATGGTCCTAGCTCTGACTGTTTAGGAGTTCTTGAAAAAATGGACTTGCAGACAGATACATGCACTCTTAAATAGATAGATAGATAGATAGATAGATAGATTTCCTTAATCTTTTTTAAAAAACATTTTTAGTGATTACTAAAGCCATCCTTAAGCAAGGATCCCAATCTGTTTCTATGGCTATAATGCAAATTTAAGGATTTTCTTTTCTTAACTATAAATTTGTGGTGTTGTTTGTCTCAGAAGAAGGCATTCATAAAATCCTGTTGTCATCAATAGCAGTGTAGCATTACCACTGCCTCGTCTTCACTCCAGGCACAGGAAAGCAACTTTTACCATGTTATCTGGCCTTATTGTGGTTTTAGGCATTGTGTCTTACCATATTTTGAGGAAACAATGCAAAATAACTCAGAAGTAATTTCATGGCTGATTTCCAGAGGCAACTGTATTTGCTGCTGGGTGCAGCTGCTGCAATTTTTTTACAAAATTTTCTGTCAAAATTTTGACACAAAAGATTCTTCTTCCCAAAAATGTTCACAAAAATATTCCAATTTTCCAACCAGTTTTACTAATGAGATTTTCTATTTTGTTCCATCAAAATCACTCTTCAAAAAATTGGAAAAAAATATAAGAGGATCCATGCAAATCTCATAATCTTCTATATGTAGCCCTCGTCCTCTTCCAAAAACCAATCTTTCTGCTCACTTTTAAATTACCTTTTTCATATCTTTAACTAAACTATAACCTCTTTTATTTAAGAAATAACCGTGTTAGTCTGATTTTGGTAAAACAAAAAAACAGTAATGTAGCACTTTAAAGACTAACAAGTTGGTTTATTAGGTGATGAGCTTCTGTGGGGCAGACCCACTTCTTCAGATACTTTCAGGCATCATAAAAAAGTATTTCCTTCTATTTGTGCTCATGCATTAAGCAATGGATTAGGTTGCCAAGCAAGGTTGTAGAATCTCCATCACTGTGATTTTTTAGAACAGATTAGTTAAATACTTGTCAGGGATGTTCCAGGTTTATTTTATCCTACCTCAGCATGGGTGGGAAGGGCTAGATGACCTGTCAGGGTCCCTTCCAGCTGCACACTTCTATGATGCTATGATTATTCACTCTGTTACAGAATACCAGTTTTAAAATCCAGTAAACTGACTGCCAACTAAGATCATCAATCTGAGACCAGAATCCAGTAAAGAATGTTGGTTCTAAACTAGAAACACAAACTCCATGGACATTCACTGGAAACTAGGTGCCTAACTCCTTTCAGTCTCTTTGAAAATTCAGCATATGAGTTTTCCTATTGACTTCATGGAGCTATTCACATGTAAAGAGTTAAGCATGTGCATAAGTATTTTACTAGGCTGGGGATTTGTAGTTCAGAAACATAAAATGAACATTAAGTGCTGCACAAATCACAAATTGATTAATTCACATCTTTTGACAGTAGAAGTGTTTTTTCAAGGAGTAGTGCTACAGATGGCTGAACTCTGAGTGGTTTTTACTGCTATGTTTTAGGAATTTCTGAAACAATCATTATTTCCTATTAATATTCTGTAGAAATATTTTATGGTGCTACAAGGTGAAGATTTCAATTCTCACCAGGTGATTAGATTTAGTTTACCAATTTGTCTCCATATAATATTCCAATAGAGTGCCTGTACTGAAAAATATATCCATTTTACTACCACACTGTACATTTCCAATATTATATCTTAGATAATGTCACAATCTGTTATTTAAAGGGAAAATTAGAGCAGATTATGCTTCCTCTTGTTATCAACCATTCCTTAAAACATTGTGAGGTTATAAGAATTGATAATAGAATAAAAATGAATCATTGTATTGTAAGCAGTGCAGAAACCAGTAAAGACAAAGAACTATATTAAAGATGAAAACTTCAATGGTGAAAGAATTTATGGAACAGAATAAAGAATTGTGAATTAAACCTATATTCAGTGTAATTAAAGGAGAGGGTGTTATTTTAAAATAAAAATTCAAGAAAAGTACTCTAACCTCAACTAGAAGTACTGGGTTTTTTGCAATTAATACAATGACAGTAATAATTTGTCCTGGTGTTTCAAAACTGTGAGTGATTTTTTCATACTCTTTATTAGCTGCAGTATGTAGGTGGATTGCTGCCCTGTCAAACTTTGATTGTCCCTCTACCACTGCTTCAGCAAAGAAATGGGGTTAACTATTCATAGCAAATAATTTGAAAAAGATAGCCCATCTTTTCCGTTCATTAATTCCACATATTTGTATTTTTACAATATGTTCATTATGTAGAAATCATTGACAACTATTTTATGTTAACATATTTCATTTTGTGAGCATTACTATTTTACTGTTTACTTGGGGTACGTCTTATAAAATTGACTATTGACTTTGGGTACGTCTATACAGCGGGTCTATTTTGGGGTACCAGAAGTATCCTGACATAGCTACCCCACATCTTTTGAATGCACCCGCTATTTTGAGATAGGTCTCAAAACAGCTTTTTGATAACTTTTTTGTAACGAAAAAAAATTATATGAATATTTGGGGGAAAACAAAAACATTTAACACCTATAAGCCTTCTTTTTGGGAGATAGTGCAATGTTGAGGCATGCACAATACTATTTTAAAAAACTTCTTTAAGAATAATACAAAAACTTGTTAAAATTATTGAATTGTTAACAAAAATGGACTTTTTTTAAAATTGATTTTTTTGCTGTATTGCTACCTAGTTATACTGAGAAATGCAATACTGCACACTGAATGGGTGATGGTGAACACAGGAATATTTTTCTGGGGATGAATACTGATGTCAGAAGATGAAAGTCCAATACCAAGGTAAAAAATGGTTCCAATGAATACTGGTGACATTTCTTCAAAATCAGAACCAAAATGGAGGTCCTCTTTATCTATATGAACCTAATTAACTTTTGGCTAATGTTCATGAATAAGATTCAAATATGCCTGGTCTTCAACAGACATCAAACAGATTATGCTGCATTACTGGACCAAGCCAGTCTCCCAGAAACTGGGTCATCAACACAGCATGACCAGTGCATCTGAAATTATAAGACTTTTGGATTTTTTTTTCACCAAATTTTCATCCACTGCCGTTCTCTACAACTCTGGAGCATCTGAAACAAGAATGTGTGTATGTGGGAGGGGGGAGGAATGCAATGTTTGACCAAAAATAATCTAATAATTTATAAATCCTAAATGAGAATGCAGCTTTGCAATGTTTGTAGGAGATGGACTGTTCTTTACAGCAGATATTTTGCCCTGCCATTTGTGTGAGAAATTTATTTCAGAGAAGCAGAGAATCACAGAACTGGAAAGAACCCTTCAGAGGGCTTTTATTCCAGACCCTGCACTCAAGGCAGGACTAACTATTATCTAGACCATACCTGGCAGCTATTTGTCTTATCTGCTCTTTAAAAACTCCAGCGATAGAGGTTCCACCACCTCCCTCAGAAATTTATTCCTGTGCTTAACCACTCTGACAGGACATTTCTAATGTTCAACCTAAAGCAACCCTGCTGCGATTCAATCCCATTGCTTTTTGTCCTATCCTCAGAGGTTAACAATAGCAATTTCTCCCTCCTCATTGTCACAACTTTTTATGTACTTGAAGCCTGCTATCATGGGCCCTCTTGGTCTTCTTTCTCCAAACTTAACAAACCTAGTTTTTTCAATCTTCCCTCATAGATCATGTTTATTAGAATTTTTAAAATTTTTGTTACTCTCCTCTGGCCTTCCAAAATTTGTCCACATTTTTCCCAAAGCATGAGGCCCAATATTGGGCACTATACTCCAGCTGAGGTCCAATCAGCACAGAGTAGAGTGGAAGAATTACTTCTCGTGTCTTGCTTACAACACATCTGCTAATACATCCCAATGTATAATGATGTTTACTTTTTTTGCAATAGTGTTACACTGTTTCTTCATATTTAGCTTGTGGTCCACTATGACCCTCAGATCCCTTTCTGAAGTCCTCTCTCTAAGCAGTGATTTCCCATTCTGTGTGCAATTGATTGTTCCTTTTTAATTGAAGTACTTTGCATTTGTCCTTGTTGAATTTCATCCCTATTTATCTTAGGCCATTTCTCCAGTTTGTCCAGATCATTTTGAATTTTAATCTTATCTCTCAAATCACTTGCATCCCCTCCCCAGCTTAGTATCGTTAATAAACTTTATTGTGTACTCTCCATGCCAGGGCTGGGGAACCACTGGCACTCAGGTCAGATGTGGTTTACCAGGGTTAGCCTCTGCCAGGCTGCCAGATGCATTGTTTACGTGAGCATTCACAGGCATGGCCACTCACTGCTCCCAGTGGCCAGGGTTCACTGTTCCTGGCTAATGAAAGCTGTGGGAAGCTGCACAGGCTGGGTTATCACTTCCAGCTGCTACCATTGGCCAAGAATGGTGAATTGTGGCCAGTGAGAGCATCCCATGTCTGTGAATGCTCAGTTAAAGAAAGATCCTGGCAACTTGCCAGCAGCTAACCCTGATGAACTGCGGGCCAGAGGTTCTCCATCCCTGCTCTATTCCCTTATCTAAATCATTGATGAAGATAAAACTGGGCCCAGAACTGGTCCTGGTAGACCCCATTTGATATGCCTCTTCAGCTTGACTGGAATTCCACATTTCTGCTTTATCTAGACAAATTTCCAGTTGATCTTATTTATCTCTGCCCATCCTGGTACGGTCTCCGCAATATTGTACCTATATTTTCTAGGTGCTCTGCATCTGTTTTCACATATTTTCACATATCCTCTAAAAGGTACTGAGCTCCATGGATTTGTTTTATAACCTCTGTTCCATGGTACATTTCAATTTCATACAAGTTGATGCTACTTCAAAGTGCAGCCTATTGCACTGAAAGTGTTCCTAATGGATATTCACTGTGAGTAACGCACAAGAGTCAGGACTTATCTGAATAAATAAGATTCATTGAAATCATCTTCATGAACTCCTGTACACTTGCTAATGTAGTGCAGATATGCTTGCTTTTTGACATGGTTTGCCTATCTTCAAAATTGGATTAGTCATTATTGTAAAATCATCCCTGATCCTTACATTCTTTTACATTCTTCTTGACAGGTACAATCTCTGTGATCTGCCATTCTTATCATTCTTTCACAGATTAATCATACCGACTCTAGTTCAACTTTTGATGTGAAAGTACATGGAATCCAGATGCCACCCTTCTTCTAATCCCTGAATATCCTTTAATTTGTCTGGATTGGTATAGAAATTGAAGCATGCTTTTCCAGAATTCTGTTGTCCCTTTTCTATTCAACATATATGATATTGTTATTCAGGTCAGACATCGCTGAGTGGTCCCGAATGAGGGAATTTGCCAGACCAGGGAAAGTCCCCTGCCACCAGCCCCCCTCAGCCTGCCGCTCCTCCCAGCTTCTGGCTTCTTCAGCCCTGGGTGACACAGCTGCCCCAGCCGCGCTACCATAACTGCTGCTCGAGCCTCACTGCTGGCACGGCAGCATGCAGCCTGGTCCTGCTGCTACAGCACCAGTCCTACTGCCGGCTGGCATGTGGCCCCAGTCGGGCTGCTGACCTGACACGGCCCCAGATGCGCTTCCCCTGCTAGTCTGCTGCAGCCTGGACTTTCTGCCAGCCAGGCTGTTGCGGCTCTGTCCCCACTGCTTGGCTGGCACACTAGCCTCTGTCCCACTACCATAGTCCTCCTATCACCGCCGGTCTGCTGAGGCCTGGCCCTGCTGCCACCAGCCTCGTCTTTTGTGGGGCTTTCAGCTGCTGGTCCTCCTGCCTAAGTGGGGCTCTCTCATTCAGCAACATCCATGGTCCTGCCAGACCACAGATGTTGCCAGATGAGAAAGTCCCGGTTTAGGGAGGTGCAACCTATGGTATGTTTTTATAACAATATAAGATTATTTATAGTAATATAATGTATAGTGTATTTATACTATATATTGTAATGGTGTTGAATGTCATGTTAGTTTAACTTAACCTGTGGTTACATTTATTATATTTGTATTCAGTAGCACTATGCACTGGCTTTATTTCTTCTTTCCAAACATAAACCTTATTATACACAAATGAAAGAGCTCTAAATAACAAGGCTGCTGAAACTATCCCCAACCCAAAACCAGCCACTTTTATTTTTCCAGGAAAAAATGTAAAACGTGCATAGCCTTTATTAAACAAAACACAAACTATATAACGAGACTTGTATCATAAGATTTTTTTTCTCCTGACCATAAAAGATTGATTTTTCCCAAAAATGAAAACAGCAGCAGTTCAAAAGAATAATATGACAAAGTGTCTTTTGTCTTGCCCTTGGTGGTGTTTGCCTCAGTCTTTTTTAAAGATATTATTTTCCATTCCATATTTTCAGTACAGCCTACTGAGCTCCACAGGTCATGGCATTTCTCAGGTTTAATGCAGTTCTATGCAGTTCTCGAATCAGTCTTTGCCTCCTTATTTGATGCTATCCCCATTGGTTAATGCCACCAGGAAAAAAGGGAGAAACTGAATCAACAACTGAGCCTCACTTCCCATTCAGCTAGATTTCAGAATGATTTGGACACTGCCTGTCAAAAGAAAAACACCCATCTGTCCTGAAGATGACTTCCCCCATGTATTTTCTCTTTTATTTATGTTGTCTGACTGGGTTTGGTTGTGGAAATAGATTTGGTGGAAAAAAAGCAGCTTTTGGATAAACTGAGAATGTTCTGGTATCTCTGAAGACAAGGGTGAACAGAGAGATGTTGGGTTTTGTAACTTTTTGCCTGCTTGGTTATGTACATAACAAGAGATGCTTTATTATATCTGGTGAAGAAGTCAAAACCTTAAACCTGGCATTTAAATTCTGTCTGCAAGGAGCCCCAAACTTCTAATTAAAAAGAGATGGTTATCTTTTACTATTTGCTATAGTATTACCATAAGAAAACTTCTGTGGTCTTTCAATATATCATGCCTAGTCATGTGTCTATTAAACCAAGCTATTCCTAGCATTGCATTAACTTTCATTTCTCCTCTTTGCATTCATGAACAAAACAGAGTCCGTGTTCCCAGTCCATGAGTCTAATAAACCAAAACATTATATTTAGGCCCTGACATGCTACTTTTGTAGTTAAGGAAGTGTTAAACCCAATTGCCTATCCAGGAATCCCATTTTAATTTAAAGTTTCAGGCATCTTGAGGCTTCCTTGGATAGAAACAGCAGTATGAGACTACACACACACACACACAATATTCTCTTCTCCAACAGTGTCTCTGCAGCTTCCACTAGCTGCTGCCACTCCTCTTTCCTTTCTCACACTGGCTGCAGAGTACATCCTTGCATCAGATCCTCCCACACTTCCTCTGATTCTGCCATTTTGGGAGGAATTGGGGCCAGGGCAGCCTAAATTTCTGGCAGACAGAAGAAACATGAAGAGCACCAATAACTGTATTTGCACGTCTTGACTATCTGACAAAAACTTGTGGTAGGCCAGGGAGCTGAAAGAAGGCCATGTGCTAATATCTCCATCCAAAGGCTGGATTTGACATAGATCTGAACACCCTACAGAGGCAATGTTTAACAATATATAGGAGGAAGTGATTACAGTGTGCTAACTACATTGTGATAACAGTATTTCAATGAAAATAATTTCTCCTTTCTTTTGATTGTGTATATTTATGTAATCAACTCTTATTAACTCCTATTTCTCCTCCACTGTATTTTCCCCTGGAAATATTTTGCTCTTCCCATTTTAACTATATGTCCTTTTACTATTTTTCTTTACTCTAATAGTTTCTTTCATGATCCTCTGTCCTCCTCTGCACTACACATCCTTGGCTGATAAATTTTTGTCACCGGAGATCCTAGTGTAGGAATAGTTTATGTTGACTGAAGGAATTGTGGGGGCACTAAAGAAAACCAACTCCCCAAATGACACACGCAGACTTCTGTCAGCATAGTTGTTCTTGCCCTGATGTGCTGGTTAACATGGCAATGTCAGTGACCTCGTGTAGCTTTTTTCACCACCTGACATAGCTATGCCAACAAAACGTTGTAATATACATTTGCCCTGGTCTCATTCCCATATCTTCCACAATGCTGTTTCTTAGCCTATCACCATCTTTCTCTTAAACTATTTCTTATTTTCCTATCTCTCCTCTTCATATCTCCCCAAGTCCCATCCTGACTCATCACTTTGGAAAGGCAACTGAAAATTGACAAGGTTCAGAAGTACAGGAACTATCTGAGGTCGGGATAACATGTCTCAAAGTAAGAGAGATTACAAAACTCATCCATAGCCCGGTAATGTTCCACTGACTTCCATGGGTTTAGGATTAGTCCCTAAAGGAAATCAATCTACTTAGTTTATTGAAGAGAAGGTTAAGAGGAAACTTGATTATGATCTACCAGTATCTACAGAGGAAGATGAGATCTGATGATACAGATGTCTAATTTAATAATAAATTCCAGCAACTGGAAATTCAAGTTCAAAAAATGGAAATAAACCTTATATTTTTAAGCATGAGAGCAAATTACCACTGAGACACCTTAAACATGAGAGTAATTTACCACTGAGACACCTTACCCAAGATTGTGATAAATTATCAATCATCTGTGGTTTTTAAGTAAAGGTTAGAGATAATTAGAGATAATTAGAGCTAATTGATGTAATTCCACCACAAATTATTGTGCTTGATGCAGGAATCAATGGGTGAAATTCTATAGCCAGCACTGTATAGGAGATCAGTCTAAACAATCATCAGCAGGCTATTCCTGCTGTTAATATTATGGCCAATTAGCCAGGCTCCCCCAGGCACCACAAGCCAGTTGGACTTTTCCCACAGATCCCTATTCTGATTTCCTGTAGCCATGCCTCCCCAAGTAGGCTTGCTTCCGATCTGAAGGAGTTTTATGTACATGGCCTGCTTCTTTAACTGCTCTTACTGTTATGCTTCTTTCTCTCCAGGGTTTCACCTTACTGTGGTTGTATCATGCATTGCTCCTGGATGGGGGAAGTGCTGCATGGAAGCACCTGTGAGAGAAAGAGAGCAAGAAGGAATATGGATCAGTGTGATCAGACCTCAAAAAGACATAGCCAAGGACCAACCACATGTGTTCCCTGCTTCAGTTGTGATTGAGTTTCATAACAGCAGGAAATCCATGGAAAAGGTCATACATTTGCATAAGTGAGAGATCACTTGAAAAATACAAAACTCTGAGAAGAAAACATACAAATCTTCTTTATTAATATTTCTGAAAGTTTGTTTGTTTGTTTGTTTGTTTGTGCCAAAAGATCTCTGAAACAGTAAGAGCTAGAAACACCAAATTTTGCACGGATACTACCGATTTCCTAACTTAAATAACTGGATTGGTTATATCTCGAAATCGGTTCTCCTGGAGCCCCAATTGGGCCCACTGATAATTAGCTTTTAGTACCAGCTGATCATAGGCATTTGCTGGACTCTTCTGTTAAGCATGTCACATAAACTGCAACTATGAGATCCTAGAGGATAAAGCATGTGTGCACCTGCAGCACCATCAAGGGAAAGCCCATGGGGGAGAGCTGCAGTGGGGCAGAGAATCCGCAACCTCCCCTATACTAGGGCACCAGCATGTCTCCAGGACAGATCCAAATGTGGCTGATGCTGGCTGGGGTCTAGCCTTGCTAATTGTGGCTGGGAGAAGCCTCCAGCTATCACAGCCTCTCAACATCTTCATGCAGCCAGGCTCCTACTGAACCCCTTCTGGAAATTAAAGTTGCTTCCCTCCCCCCACACCCAAACAAGCCATCCCACCACTCGCCCTCCTTTGGGCTGCGTGCATTCTCCTGGCAGGGCTGTGTGCGTTACCAGCAAGTGCCACGGGCATTATGGACTTTGCAGGATTCAGCTCACAGTACAAAGAGGACATGGGTAGGAGGACAAGGTTTTGATCACCGTGAAGCCTGAGGAGGACACGGTACACTCAGAACAGCCTACTCTAATTAGAACAGGTACGTTCAGGTGCTGCATGTACTGAGCATCTAGATATCACTCATTGCACCTGGCCTGAAGGTGTTTCGCTTTGTCTGAGCAATGCAACCGGTCCAGCTGCCACTAGGAAGTCCAGTCAGGTTGCCCCATGGAGCGTGCACTGAAGGCACTTGGGGAGTGGCTACTTAGGGAGCAGTGATTTACTGCTGCTCCAGAGCCCAGGAGACATCCCCTCCATTTCTCAGGGCTTCTGGCAAGGAGGCTGCAGGCATTGGGTTGCATAGAGTCTCTAAGGGAAGATGGGCCTTCCTGATTTGTGGGGATTGAGAAAAGAGATCCTATGGGATTTGTCATTTTGTAAGCACATCACTAGCTATGTTAATTTCTTAAAGTAATATATCAGCGAAAAGTATTTCCAATAAAATATGCTATGTTAATGTAATTGATGTAGTTCATTCATCACACTTTTTACTATATTTTCCCCGGGCAACGCTGGGTATTTCTGCTAGTTGAGAATTATAATCTGGATGTCATGGAAACATAACCCATTCTGATAGGCTACATCTATGCTGCAACACTATTTTGGGATACCGAGATATCCTGAAATAGCTATCCCATGTCTTCACAGCTAGTCTTTTATTTTGAAATATAATGGGCTCGCTATTCTGACATCTCTGCAAACCTCATTCCACCAGAAGTAAGGGATGTTTCAGAATAGCGGGTTATTTTGAAATTTGGCGCTGTGTAGACAGCACCAAAGTACAAAATAAGCTATTTCAAAATAAGATCGAAATATCACAATTTTTATAGGTCAGATTGGTTATTTTATTTCAAGCTACAGTGCAGTGTAGACACACCCATAATGTCCAATGGAGGTTGTATGAACAGCAACCTTTCTATATTCCCCTTATGATAAAATGCCCCCTTGTTGTGACACAGGAGTTTAAGCCCAGACTTATCTCTGTTATGTGCACTAATTAAGGAAGTGAATGAAAAGAGGGGAAACAAAAGCTAGTGCAGTGCAGATATCATGTGTCACTGGAATTTTTCTTAATAACAATCTATGTCATTTAAAAATATTAGTTTAGGGATAATTTAAAATGGTTAAAATGTCTTTAGTTCTGAATGCATGTAGTAATATTAAAGGAACAAAAGAGAGAGAAAGAAAAAGCTGTTGTACCATAAGCATAGCTCTCCAAACTGAAACTTTGAGGAAATAGGAGCATGCAGGGAATGAATAACGTGGATCACAATCTATAACCGTAAAGCAAGCTGGAACAGGAAAAGAGGATGTATACTGTAATTAATTAATAAAGAAATATTGCTTAAGATGTGAATCAGGACAGAACAGAGCCAAGGAGGCCTACAGGGTGCTTAGAGTGATGTAAAATGGCATCAGGGTCAAAATATTTAGAGAAGATATTACCATGAGTAAAATGACCTATGAAAGGACATTGTTAACAGCCAGAAGAGGGAGATCATTACAAACTCTCATGAGACATTTTCAGCAGAACACTCCCATTCTAGTTCAGAATTGTCATGAGAAAGTGGTGGGTACTAAAGTGAATCTACAATTGTGCTATGACAACTTTTTTCCAGCACCTTGGCAAGAGAATGATCAATTATATGTTTATAGTTTATAAACCATCAGCTAGGAGCGATCAGTTAAAATACTAATATTAACATAACTTTATTTGTAAATAGGTAAAGTACAACACTGACAAGAAAAAAACGTATGTTTATTGAAATGGTGCCATATATGTCAGTGGTTCATGCTACATGATTAGAAATGCAGCACACATTTCTCCCCCTGTAAAATGGGATTCATACTTATAATAGTGCTGAGAAGAAAAAAATAAACGATGATTCTATAGTCATTTTGAAGATGGAAAAGTGCTACTGTATATCAATCATAATACTAATATGTTCCATAATGATTTGCTGGGCCAGTAGAAAACAGACAGTAGAATAGACCATGCTCCAAAGAGCTTTTTACTGTACAGATCTCATTCATGCAGTAGTACTAGCTGCAAATACGATTTAACTAAAAATATACTTCAGACTCAACAACAACTCAGAAACTACTGTGGAAACAAGGCAGATGGATAGCACAATCACAGATACATCATTATTTCTATGTAAATATTCATTGATACCATCATATTCACTGAGAATGAGGAAGCTTGGGAATCAAAATGTAACTTACAATTTGACCAAAAGCAGTAGCCAAAGTTTTGGAAAATAGTTATTTTAGGCACTTCAATTTTGGGGTAGCCAAACTGATATACCTTCAAGGATTTTTAGAAAATTCTAATCAACTGCTCCCTTGAAATCATATCCTCCTTGTCTCAAGTCAGGCACACAAAACCACTTATCTGTTTTGAAAATCTTGATGACCATTTAGAATATGAAGTTAGAACAATAAAAGACAGACTCCAAAATATCCAAAGCTTCATATACAAACACAGAAATCTGAAGTGCCCTTGTTGTTTTTTCTAGCTACATCCTTTTGTCACCTTTATCATGCAGCTACTGGTGCATGAATTTGTGTGGGTTTGTGCTTCTGTTTGTTTTGCTGCAATAATGTAAGCACACTATCAGAAGTGCTAGTAAGAGCTAAAATGTTATAATGCCACAACTTGACAAATGTTGGTCAGAGACAGATTGGCCAAATCTCAGACAAAACTCTGGAGGAAGTAAGCAGGTATCATGTTAGATAATTAACATTATCAGATAAAAAGGTACAAACAGAAATATTTTAAACTTTCCTGAATATTACTTGGAAAATCATATGGAATTGGAAATAATTATTTACCAATAAACATAAACCAGACTGAGTATCTGACTTTGTGTGTGTGTTTTTGTAAGGAGAGTAATGATATTTTAGTTCTTGGTTCCTGGGATCAGGCCCTATCAGAGCAGGGGCAAGAGAAGTCATTTGGCCCGGGCCTCAAGAGACAAAGGGGCCTCAAATGTTGACATTTTTCTACCAGGTCCATTTTTCCTTTTATTGTACACTTTGCAGTTTTAACAGAGACAACAAAAGAAGCTATATATACCTGCAAAAATTGATTTAAATCATTGTGGGACCTCAGGCCTTCACAAATTTTTCTGTCGCATCTGAGTTTTCATCTGAGTAAGTGGAGATTGGAGTAGCTCCTGTGATTAGTGATTCTGTGTTATGAAACACTGTTCAGTCATTGCATAGTTTAGAGGTTTTGAAAGTTATAATTAATTCTGTTACTGTAAAGTGATTTTGCTTGGTCTGAGGGTGAGTTTAACCTTTAAATTAGATGTTTATCTCTGCATAGGAGATTTTTGTATTCCTGTTTTTTCCTTATGTGTCTTCATCTACAATAACCATATCAGGCTCAGCTATAAGCTACCTCTTCATCCAGTTTTAGATACACCTTTAAAGTCTTTTTTGTGATACTAAGTTTTAATTCTAGTTGTTTAATAAACTTTATATCTAATGTGGCAATCACCCGGCTATTTGAGGAATTTTATAACAGAAACATGTTAGCAGATGAAATTTCAAGACTTTGAAATAAGGCTATAAGAGCCATAGTAAATAACACGCCCAAACTGTTATTATATAATATTTATTGTGAAGTATATACAATTAAAATTTTGTATAATCAATAGCCTTTAGTGAATTAATTTATTGTGTGTTACTGTATTTTAAAAGAACATGTTTATAAAAATGAAACAAAGATTTGAAAGTGGTGCAAGTAAGAGACAGCAAAAGCAACAGAGTAAAGCAGCAGTTAAGAGTTCAAAGCCAATAACATAATTTCTCATGGAAAAGACACCTCAGCCATTCGACAGTGACCATACTGACAGTGACACTTCCAGTTCTGATGATGAAAACTTTGTTCCCACAAATGACATTTCAAAGCCACTGCCTCAAAATGAGGAGGTCATTAATCGACACAGAAATGCGAACAGTAGCGATAGCTGCAGAATCTATGCTCGATTTAGAGACTGTGCAGGCAGAAAATGAGGACCTCGGAGATGCTGTGCAGCAAAAGCAATAACTTATCACGAGCACAGGACACACTGTAACAACAGTGGCATCAGAATCTGATATTGGACTTCTTTATAAGAACAATGTTTCTTAAACGCAGTCATTTCTCAAAGTTAGTTGTTTTCATATTCCAAGTAATATACCAAAATATGCTGAAAATCCACTGGTTTTCCACTGGTTTGCTGACAAAAACTCTTCCAAATGGAGAGCTCTGCACAAGAGACTGGCTCTGTTGGAGCATGGAAAAGCAGGTTCTGTACTGTGTACCCTATTTCATTTTTAAGAGTAATACTTCAAATTCATCAGTACTGTCTAATCCATCTGGTTGGATCATCAGTAGAGGTGGAAGGAAGTTAAAATACAAATACCTACACATGAAACTTCAGTATCGCATAAAGATAACAATGTTACATGGAAATCAGCTAGTAGAGAAGCACTAACTGACAGTTTAATTGAAAATTTACTTCTGAGTGAAACAAACACAGAAACTGATAACTGGAAAAAACTCCTTGAGTGCATATTGAATGCCATTCTTTTTCTTTCTGAATGGGGATTGGCTTTGTTTGGTTCCAGTCAATGTATTGGTGACCCTACAAATGGAAACTTTCTTTCTATACTTTATTTGCTGGTAGTATCTTGTGAAAAATGATTTAGTATTCTGCCTCTTATAGTTTTACCATATATGAATCTTTAATAGCTGGATCAATTTGCCAATTATCATCTCCGCCCCCCCCCCCCCGGCTTTTTTTTTTTTTTTTTTTTTTTTTATTTAACAAAAGCGAGTCTGGGGTTAACACCCTGAATTTCATCTTTCAAAGCCACATCATTAAGAAAACATCAAAAAGAGGATTTTTAATAGATTCACTGACAGACCCTTAAGTATAGTAATGCTATATTTATTTCAGTACTTTTCAATAATCATTTACACAGTGCTATATAGAAACAGAAATAAATCCATTGAATCTGGAATATGTAAGCTTCTATTTCAAAAGAGAATTTGATATCAAGACTGCATGAAATGCAAATTAAAGCACTAAATAAAATTAACTTGGAGGCAATGGGCTACATATCCATGCTGTTATTATACTTTATGCTAGAGATAAGCCCAAATGAAAACTGGAAATTTGAACAGCCTAAAACTTTGAGGATAATAAGCCTCTTGGATTCAGAACTGAGCTGTCTCCGATGATTTTTCCTTGAGAAGCACAGATCCAAAATCCCTGCAGGACCCTGGAAGTTCAAGCCTATCCAAATCTTACTTGAATCAGCCAGAGCCAATGAACTGCTAGCCTGGGCTATTAAACAGCACGCTTTTTTAAAGAGAAGTTGGAATGAGAAAGATCTGAGCAATCTCATTGGCTCAAAGAAGCTCAGTTTTTGAGAAAGGCCGTGCCTATCTGATAGTGGAATTCCATTAATATGCCCTGTTACTAGCAATAGGTAAACATGAACTGCACTAGATGCTATGACATATGTATATATGTTCAGACCCCTTGCCCCGTGTTAGTCCATTTCTGCCATTGCTTCAACTTTGCCTTGCTCTTCCCCCAACTGAGACTTCATGAAGTAGAAGCACAAGGACAAAGACTGTTCCAGGTCCCTATACAGCAGTGGTGGGCAACCTGTGGCCCACAGGTTGCACATGACTCCTCAGGGTAAGCCACTGGTGGGCCACCAGACAGGTGATTAACCTTGCATTCACAGGTACAGACACCCACTGCTCCTGCAGGAACAGCAAATATGGCCAATGGGAGCTGCACATGGCCATACCTGTAGACATAAGGTAAACTACCTCTCTGGCAGCCCAACAGCAGCTTACCCTCCTGACAAGCCATATGTGGCCTGTGGATTGCCCACCACTGCCCTACATACATAATGGCTGCAAGACTTTTATACATTTTATCAGCATTCAAAATTTGGTATGTCAGATTTACCAAGGTTCACAATTGTATTGCATGCCTCACTGTATTTGGTATTTTTGTCATAAATTAAAAGTCCATTGAGTCATGTGATTATTTAACAATTTCTACTTTTGTTTATCATTTCTTTTAATGTAGGCTTACAGCCCTCATGGCTGCAGTGTAAGGCCTAAAGATATGAACCTAACACATCAGAGGCACACATATGGGCACTCTATAGCCCGATGTGGAGGATAGGGTTGCCAACTCTGAATGAAGCCATTCCAGGAGTTTTATTTTTCTCATAGTGACCAAATGTCATTTTCTTAAAATATCTTATTAAAATCTCCAGGATCATTTTCAATAGTCACTGGGAGATTGATGCCAATTCCTGGAGACTCCAGGCCAGTCCTGGAGGATTGGCACCCTAGTGGGTGGGGAGCATGACTAATGAACACTTCATGCTTGGAGTAGACACAGCCTACGTATCACTTGCCAGCTGATCACTGTGTGTAGTCCTTTGTGTAATCAATATTCTAGATTTGCTACTTGAGTTATATGGTTGGTCACATATGCCACATGCTGTTGTTTCTGTTCCCTGACTGGATGACACAGCTATTACAAATTGCTCTCATTTTTGCCCAAAATGATTTTTTTATCATTAAATTTATTCACAGTCATGATTAAATGTGTCTCAGCTGAAGATCCAAAATTTGTTTTTATCAATATTTGCATAAGCTTCAGTCAAAGGGATGCTTGTGAAAACCAAATAAAAAGGGATACAAACATGATTAAAACAAAATTATATTCAGACAGTGCCAAAATAGTTACAAATGATTTATTGCTGTAGACAAAATTTAACATATGTACAATGTGAACATAATTAGTCTAATGTACAGGTGCTTTTGCTATTTGAGTTATTCCTGAAATAATTTCTGTTGGTTGTTTCCCTGCAAATATGCTTGAGATTAAATATTTCCTGTGATTTTTTTTAATGAAGGTTTGATTTTAATTATATTCACTTACTATGCAAATTAGGTCAAATCAAGTAGTGTATTAATATCATATCTGGAGTTGCAAAATAAATATGCCATTTAAATTTCATTAAACAAGCTTACAGTTTTGAGCTATTGCAGAATATGCATTTTTAATTATGTTACAAATTAACAGATTGTCTTACTAGTTAATACAGTGTTTCTTGTTAGCTGATGCAAAGATTTGTAAATACAGCACAGATGTAGACTCTTTTTCTCCCTCAAAGCTAACAGGAAACATTTCTTTATAAAGTTCATTTTCATTTTAAAATGCAGATTAGGCCCAAGTGTTTACCTCCTTACATATGAATCACTAATCGTTCACAATGAATACCATATCCCCTCATGCTTTCAAGAGTCACAAATTTAGTGATGCACACTCTTGTTATAACTCTGTAGCAAACCATGTCTAATATGATTCCATGATATTTTAAACTTTGAGATGTACAGAATGGTGTATTATTTTTCCAACCTGTGTAAAAACTATACTTGTTGATTTTAACATGGGAGAATTTAGACTAGTCATATATCAATAATAAAATACATACAATTCATAAGGCAAAGTTAATTATTGTAATATTTGCATGTAATCAAATCATGGGAGTATAGTGTAATAATAATAAACATTTCCATTTCTATATTGGCTTTTGTCTGAGAATCTGCAAGTTTTTGTAAAGAAATGTATATTTAGAAAGGATAAGCAATCTGTTTAAGGCTACACAGGAAACAGTAACAATGAACTGGGCATTGTATCTGAAGAGACCCAGTTTGTGTGTATTATCAGATCAGTTCAAAGATTATATTTACCTCTGGCATATGTATCTCTACTCACATCACTGATTTTTTTTCACTGCAGTGAGCTTAGCTTATATCCTTCCTATCCTTTTGCTTACTCCCCAAACTGTCAAGTGAATTGATAGGCCCCCAAACTAGAAAATCTTATGTTCATAATTAACTGTACCCAATGCAGGATTTTGCATGATTGGAGCTATATTTTCCACAGCCCTATTTCCAATCAGACCTATGATGGAAGTTTCATTATCGTGAGAACAAAAAATTGAGTATGGGAACTGGAATCCACCCTTCCACTACAAACCACAGTGTTGATCCCATTCAAAATGTATTGTGTGGCAGCACATGGATTTGATCCTTCATTTAAAAATCTTGGAGACTTCTAATGCTTTAAAAATATTTATATTTTCATGGCTATGATCAAAAGACCATGTAGCTTATTGAACAAAGGATCAATTTATCAACTCTAAGAACTGGTTTGGTTTGGGTTTTTTTCAGCTGATACTGTATGGAGATACAATTTCAGTAAACCAGTGGTCTCCAAACTTTTTACACCCAAGATCACTTTTTAAATGACAGAACAAGCCAAGATCTACCCCTTCCTTGAAGCCCCGCCCCTTCCTTGAAGCCCCGCCCTCTCTATTCCCCTCCTCTCCATCACTTGCTATCTCCAACCCTTATACTGCTGCTTTTTTTCCCAATTCTTCTGTAGGAAGACATTTTTCCAACATTTGGCCTGTCTAGACTGAACCAAATGTCAAAAAAAACCCTTCTTTTGGAAGCCCCCTTATTACTCATGGAAAGAGGAATATAGGGGTGACCGAAAGATCATGTTTGCTCTTCCACTAAAAGAATTGGAAGAACAAACGCATACCTGGATGCAGAAGAGTGTTTTCTGGGATATTTCCGGAATCCTGAAAAACTCCTGCAGTCTAGCCATACCCTCGCTGGGTTGAGACAGGATGTGTAGGCTCCAGGGTGGGAATGAGGGATTTGGGTGTGGGAAGGGGTGAGAGGTGCAAGCTCTGGGAGGAAATCTGGATGCAGGAGGAGGTGGATAATGGAATGCTGGCTCGGGGAGGGGGCTCCAGGCCGGGCAGTGTTGGGGTCAGATGTAGGGTTAGGGTACTAAGTAAGCCACAGACTTCTGGATGTGAGGGTTCAGGAATTTGGGTTGGGGTATGTGAGGGGCTCAGGGCAGGGGGTTCCAGTGTATGATAGGCTCAGATGTAGGGTCTGGGGGAAAGGGGAGTGCAGGAGTGTTATGATGCTGTGGCCAGATGGGGGCTTGGCCCCAATTGGTGGTTTGTTGGCCAGGCTTCATTTTCAAATAAAATACTATGTCAAACACAAAAAGTTTCTGCATTGTCTTTATTTCTGAGAAGGGCAGGGAACCTGTTTTGAGTCGGGTCACTGACCCACAGAAAAGTCAGTTGGGGCCACACAAGTGAGATGCAAAAAAAACCTCCTCCAACTCCCCCCTCCCCCCCAAGCTTCACTAATGTGGCCACAACTGTGTTGGTGGGAGCAGGAAACATAGTACTGGGGAAGGTGCTAGTGGGTGCTTCGGCAGGGGACAGGGTGCCAGTGGGGACAGAGTTCTGCGGCTGGGGACGGGAGAGGGGGCAGGGGAGAGGGGACAGGGTGCTGGGAGGGCAGGGGACAGGGTGCCAGTGAGGACAGGTTTCTGAGGCTGGGGATAGGGTGCCAGTGGGGACAGGTTTCTGAGGCTGGGAAGTGGGGAGAGGGAACAAGGGAGAGGGGAGCAGTGGGGGCAGAGAGTCCCCTGCACCCACCTCCTCCCAGGATTCTCCCCCCCCAAGGGAAGCGGGCGCGTTCCTCCTCTGGGGCCAGCGTGTGCCTCCCGCGATGCAGCCAAACCCCTGCACGCGACTACCCCGGGCCAAACCCCCCTCCTGCGGCACAGCCAAACCCCCGCGGACGCCTGCCCCGGGGCCAAACCCCCGCGCAAATGGCTGCCCCGGGGCCAAACCCCAGGGCCAACCCCCGCTCTCACAGCTCAAGGAAACCCCTGCGCTCGACTCACCCCTCCTGCGGCTCAGTGAAGCCGCTGCACTCCTCCTCCGGGGCCGATGCCCCCTCCTGCAGCGCGCCCAGCACGCCACAGAGCTGTGGGAGGGGAGCAGCCAGCGCACTTCAGAACCCCTGGAAGTGGCGCGAAGCTGCAGGCAGGACTTACGTCCATCCCACGGGAAGCTGGCACTATGCTGGAGGTAGGTAGTGGGGCTTCTCGGGGGTGGGGGGAAAATGGGGAGAAAGGGGGCCTGAACGCCTCGCAATCAACCGGTTGGTGACCATGGCAGTAAACTGTTGTATCTTAGCTCTTTATAAACACTTTATTAAAATGAAACAAATTAATAAATAAAGCCGAAATTGTTCATATTCTTTATGGGTAAAAAATGTAGACTTAAGAATAACACTAGATGATTCCTATATTGAAGTGATAGAGAACATCAACACAGTTATTCTGTTTCAATTGCTTCAGATGAGTACATTTGTAGAGGCATAATTTATTAAATTGACCACTTAGCGCTCAGTCCAGGTTCTAATTCTGTGTCACTTTACTTAGGAATTAAGTGGTCCATATAGTCTTGTGTGACGTCTCTGCACTACAATGCATTTCACCCTATACTGACTATTCATTTATGCAACATTTACAGTTGTCCCATTTACAGAGGAGGGGAAGACATAAGTATAATTGAGGGCAGAATCTGACTCCATAAAAGGCATATCATACCAGATGGACACAGGCCTTCAGTGTTGGAGAGATTCACACTACTCATGGCCATGCTGCGTATTCTAACTTGTTAGTGCAGATGGCAGTGACTCAAAGAAGTCACCAGGGGATGGTGCAGATATTGCCTGCTCCTGTGAGTACACAGTGCCAAAGAGCAGAACCAAAGCCCATTGCATCTTCATGCCCCTTTTGGTGTGAATTTCACACCATGGAAGGGCAGTTCTTCCATTTCCCAGAGCACAAGGAATTTGCTAGTTTGTGGCACTTACAAGGGAGATAGGTCTTTCCACATTTTCCTATGCTCTAATCTTCACATACATGCAAGAGCCTGGCACTCAACATTTCCAAGTCCTGACAACAACTTGTGAAGGATTGAAAAGGGAGGAGGCAGATTAATTACACCAAGCTGCAACATTGAACCAGCCTTAATTCTGGCCACAAGGCAGACATTCCTGAAGGATACTTAGAGGTAGCCTAGGACCTCAAGGACTTCAGCTAACTATTTACTTTTATTACTTTGCTTGGTTATTTGCCTGCTTTAAAAATAATTAATTAAAACTACAAAGATAGCTCCATCCTAAAACCAATTCTTTTTGAACTCAGAAAAGAAAGAGACTCATGAGACTGTTTGGCTGCATCCTGGCAACATGTAACTCTTCTGTTAATCAAATTTCTTGTCTGATCAGAGTATGACATGAGGGGTTTCTTTAATTAAATGTCATTTTTTAAAATTTGAATCTGCCAGGTTATAAGACAATATTGCTTACCCATGAGTTTATGTGTATAATTTATTTGCCTTTTTATGGAAAAGTAACAGTAAATTAGAAGCATCATATTAATCTTTCTTAATACACATTCAAGTGAAAAGCCGGTGCAGCCATGGGTAAATGCTATTCAAAGACATGGCCAGCTGGCATGTTTGGAGCTCATATATATCAGTTCCAAGTCATTCACATTATCCACTCTCCATGGTACACAACACATGCATTTAAAAAAAATGGCTAGGGAGGGGAAAGCAGCAGAAATATTCATGATAGGCATTACAGTGAAAAAATTGGGGATGGGAAGTATATGATACGATACAGATTTCTATGATCCATAGGTTTTTACACCTATTAAATCATATCTAATATGTTCTAGCTGACAAGCCCGTTTAAGGTAGTCATGGTATTAGTAAAACATTTCTTTACTCATGCTGCCTTCCTCTCTTTCTCATGTCTTCCCTTGGAGTGTACCTTGCTCCTGGGAGACACATTGCATAGTCAGTCTTAGGAATGAAACTTTTTCTGCGCCAGTACAATGCTTTCAGCAAAAGTAGACATATTTGCTCTTACTCCCTTGTTGCTCCTACTTTTTAAGCAATGCTGAGTGTGGAAGGAGAAGCTGTAAGCAGAACATAGCAAAGGAAAAGAACCCAGAGAATACAAAGTGATGGAGCTCAGAGAAGGCTTTCTGCACCCCTTCATTTTCAGTCTGTTACTTCTACAAACAGTGTGTGTCTCCTGGGTAGGGAGAAAAACAGAAGACAAAGTTTATACTTTTCTTCTGAAAGATAGCAGGACTGGGCCAATAGAAAGTGATGAGTTTCAAAAACAATGAGGAGTCATGTGCACCTTAGCGTGCGTCTACACAGTAGCGTTATTTCAGAATAATGACCGTTATTCTGAAATAACAATGCAAGCATCTACACAGCAATTCTGTTATTTTGAAATAAATTTGAAATAATGGATGGCTTAGTCCAACTTCTGTAAACCCCCATTCCATGAGGAGTAACACCTATTCTGAAGTAGTTATTTCAAAATAGTTGCAGTGTGGACGTGCCACTGCTGCTATTTTGAAATAGCTCCTCCCCGGGGCCATTCAGACTAATTACTCCCTAGTACTTCTTTGGGCTCTAAATTGAAGTAGCGTGTCCACATTAGGGGAGCCTGCCTCGGACTAATTTCAAGGCTTCCCTGAAGTGTAGACGTGCTATTTTGAAATAAGCTATTTCAGAGTATAGCTTATTCCAAAATAAGTGTGCAGTGTAGACGTACCCTGAGACTAACAGATTTATTTATTAGGCCATAAGCTTTCATGAATAAAACCCACTTCATCAGCTGAATTGGAGAGGCAGGGCCGGCCTTAGGCTGATTCATCCGAGTCCCCCGAATCGGGCCCCGCGCCTAAAGGGGCCCATGCCCTGAACCTGGAAGTGTGCCGGGCGCACTGCGGGAGGGGGCGTTGGCCCCAGAGGAGGAGTGCGGCGGCTGCCTGTGCTGCAGGAGGTGTGAGTTGAGCGCAGGAGGGGGGAGGTGTTAGCTACCTCTGGGGCTTTGCGGGGGAGGTAGCTGGGGATTTTTTGTATGCCTTTTTTTTTTTTGCTCGACCAAAATTGCTGTGAGGCCCCGTCGAAATTGTTCGAATTGGGCCCCGCACTTCCTAAAGCCGGCCCTGTGGAGAGGCATAGATATATATATAAGGACAACAAAAGGAAGAGGGTATACTTGTGTAAATTAATCTAGTCAATTCAAGGTGGAAGTGGCTCATTCATAGCAGTTGATGTTGGTTGTGAGCCTGCAAAAACCTCAAGTTCATGAATTCTAAGAATTTCAGTAGATTGGTGAAGCATGATTTCCTTTCACAAAAATTATGTTGACTTTTCTCCCAATAAATCATGTTAATCTATGTGATAATTCTGTTCTTTTCTATAGTTTCAACCAATTTGCCTGAACAAGCCACCACAGTATTACTAGGGTCCTTTATCTCAGGAAATATGTTATCAGTGGCATGCACTACATTTATAATAAGGCATGCAATGGATTTTAGATAACAGCTGAAAAGGTTTATTTTCTAAATGTACACATAGTAATTAGTAAACCAAATACATTCATTTTGCTAAATACTAATAGTCTACTAAAATGAAAACTGAGAACATATGAGAATGGAGAACTTAGTCATTATTTAACATTTTTAATGCACTTGAAAATCCATTATTCTGTCTCTTTAGTCTCTTGCACTAAATGACTTAATTTTTCCAACATAATGAAGAGTTTGAGATGCTAATTCTGTTCTATCATGGATGACTAAGCCAAAAACTTTTATTCCCTGTGTATTCCACTCTATCCTTGCAGAAGGAGTTCTCTCTGGCTAAGTCTCAGCTGTAAAATAGCACTGGAAAGAAATATGCAGGTAACCATGATCAGTGCCATTCCCTGCCTTTCCATATTTGATATTCTCTTTACTTTCTCATGCTTTTTTGGTCATTAATGAGACGTTCCTTATTCTAAACTGAGCTTTATACAGTAGCCTATATTGAAACATTAATCTATGCCTTAAGCTTTTATAGATGAAGATTGTGCTGCAAAGTTAAACAATGACTGGTCTGAGGGTACGTCTAGACTACACGCCTTTTTCGAAAGAGGCTTTTTCGAAAGATAATTTCGAAAAAGCTTCTTTCGAAAAAGAGCATAGAGATTGAGCTAAGCGGATCGAAAAATCGATCCACTTTTTTGAACAAGAGCGTCCAGATAGTCTGTCAAAAAAACAGCACCTGGAAGCACTTCTGCCAGGGCATGGGGGCAGCCTTTACTTCCGGGTCCTGCAACATGCTCTTTGCAGAGACACGTGCTTTAAGGGACCCTCCTGAACAGCCGTTCCTCTTCTCCTGCAGCTGGCTTGCCTACCTCCTAGAGGGACAGCAAAGCTTCTGCAGTGCTTGCTTGGAGTGCCCTGCTTTCTGGGACACCACAGCATTTTTTTTCCTGGTTGGTTTTTGTGCTTTTAATTGTTTTTTTGCCATGGAGCCAGAGCTGCCCTGGGCAGACGCTAGCCCTACACTCTAGTGCTTCAAGTTCTGCTGCAACTCCATGAGACCTTCATGATGTTCATGCCAGGTCTGGATTCTGAACCCAGCCTTCAGCCCCTCACTTGGGCTGCAGCAACACTGTTCTTGCCACCGAACTTCTTCCAGGAGAGGCAATTTTGGAGGCTGGAGACAAGTTCAGACTGGTGGGACCAGCTCGTCATGGAGCGGTGGGACGACCAGACTTGGTTCCGAAACTTCCTTAAGTGGAAGTCCACATTCCAGGAGCTGTGTGCCTGGCTCGCCCCCACACTGCAACAACAGGACACCCACCTGTGCCCTGCCATCCCCCTGGAGAAGAGGGTGGCTATTGCCCTCTGGAAACTGGCCACCCCTGATAGCTACCATTCGGTAGGACACCAGTTTTCGTGGGGAGATCTGCCATTGGAACTGTGTTGATGGAGGTAAGTTCCTCTGGGGGGACAGTTCATGCGGGGTAGGGGGAGTGTAACAGGAAAGGGCGGGGGGGTCTCCTGGACTCACCCTGCCCTACAGCTCGGAGCGGCTGCCGGGCGGGGGAGGAGGGCTCCTGGGGTCTTTGGGCGGGGAGAGAGAGGGGATACCTCCAAAGGACTCGGGCACCCCCTCTAACATCCTATTCTGTGTGTTTGTATGCGTCTATATCTGCAGGTGGTGAGGGCCATCAACTCGGAGCTGCTGAACAGGATTGTTCTCCTTGGATACCATCATGGCCGGCTTTGCTGGGCTGGGATTCCCAAACTATGGAGGAGCGCGCGATGGAACTCACATTCCAATCTGTGCACTGCTCCATCGAGCAGCCCGGTACATCAACAGAAAGGGCTACTTCTCCATGGTGCTGCAGGCCCTGGTTGACCACCAGGGACTATTCACTGACATTTGTTTGGGGTGGTCAGGCCAGGCACATGATGCTCGGATCTTCCGAAATTCCTACCTTTACCATAGGCTGCAGGCTGGAACATTCTTTCTGCAGCAAAACTTTGCTGCTGGGGACGTGAAGATGCCAATCTGCATTGTGGCCAATGTGGTGTACCCCCTCATACCCTGGCTCATGAAGCCATACACTGGGCATCTGAACGCAAGCAGGGAATAATTTAACACGCACCTGACACGGGCATGCTTGCAGGTTGAATGCGCCTTTGGCCGGCTGAAGGGAAAATTTAGGTGCCTGCTCACTCGCCTCGACATGAGGGAACGCAATATCCCTGAGGTGGTGGCTGCACATTGCGTGCTCCACAACCTGGTGGAGACCAAAGGGGAGGCCTTCCTCCCAGGGTGGAGGACAGGGGCTGATGTCGAGGGGAG
The DNA here is from genome assembly GCA_032595735.1 of Pelochelys cantorii. Lineage (NCBI taxonomy): Eukaryota > Metazoa > Chordata > Testudines > Trionychidae > Pelochelys > Pelochelys cantorii. Next base: position 94,883,596 of record CM064326.1, read on the forward strand.
GCAGTTCGAGAAGCCCTGGAGAGCTCCCATCTGCCAAGCCCATCAGGTGGGGGTCCGCATCCGGGAGGCTCTGCGTGAGAGATTCTCAGCAGGAGCCCAATGACTCTCTCCCCAGGGTCTCCTCAATGGGGCCTGTTGGCCTGGGCTCCCCGCCCCAAGACCTTTCCTCCCACAACCCATCCCTGTACCAGTCTCCGGACAGTGAACACACACACACACACACACACACACACACACCAGGTTTTATATCAAAACGTTATGTTTATTAACAAACAATTTGCAAAGAAATAACTTTTTGTAACAAAATAAAACTGTGCAAAATGTTTTCAAAAATAAACTTTCTTGTTCAACTACAAAGTCTTTTTAAAACTGGGGAGGAGGGGGGATGTAAACCTGGAGGAAGGAGGCAGGGAGGACAGGTGGTTTAGGTCTCAGGCTGTCGCCTGGCTCACAAAAGTCTGCCACCACGGGTCCGTGGCCCTAAACATGCTCGGGGTCGAGTGGGACCTGGGACAGTGGGGGGGAGGGTTGCAGCTGGCTCTGCGATAGCAGTGGGTGGGGGGGGGTAGGGAGTGAGGGGGAGGAAGTGGAGGCAGGGCTGAGGGGGAGGAAGGGGGGCAGGGAGGGCTAGAGCACATTGAGCGGGAGAAGCAGCAATGGGGACAGGACCTGGGACACCCAGGGCCTCTCGGATACTCCCACACATTGCCATCCACTGTGAGAGGAAATCCTCCAGCAACCGGTTGTGCCACCGAGCCTCTTCCTGTGCCCTTTCAGCCATGGTCTCCTCCATCCTTTCGAGGGTCTCTACATGCCTCTGCATGAGGTCATTGTAGGCCTGCCAGTGCCTGCAGCTTCCATGGGACTGGGTGGGTGGCGGCATGGGTGTCGCATGGTGCTCTGATCCAGCAGGTCCAGCTGTGGAGGAGAAGAGGGAGAAGTGATCAGGTTTATGAATGCACACACTGTCCCTGCTTGTGATCAGTAAGTCCTTAGAACAAGGGAAGGGAATGTTCTCACTGCAAGCCCACATCTGGCCTGGCCAGCAGCCCTGGCCTCACAGGGGCCCCAAGGTGGCTAGGGCAACGTCCCGCACTCTCCCCCCCCCCAACACCATCCCCTCTACCATGGCCATACAGCCCAGGGAAGTGTCCAGCCACAGTGGGTCACAAGACGTAGGACAGGGGCCTGGAGCAGCTTGGGTATCCCAGGGCCCCCACCCACACACCACTGCCTGCCCGTGGCAGCACTGTCTGCAGGACCAATTGTTGTGTCACTTGTGCATACATGCCCAAGTGCTAGGTATGACACTTTTGGTGGTCTGTGTGGTGTCGTGTGTGCACCCTTGTGACAGCCTGCTTCCCGCAGTTCCTGGCCGGGGGAGAACAGCCCTCCCTGGGGTCAGACATGTGTGGGGCCCTCCCCGAGCTGTGAGCAGCTGCCCATGTGTGCCCTGGGAATGAACATGCTTGCACATGCACAGAGTGGTGCAAATTGTCCAGGAAGAGCATGACGTGAAGATTGGCCTGCATCCCCTGTGCTCCCACCTCCCCCATTCTGTGTGTGTGACCCTGACCACACTCATCAGCATCACAGGATGCCTGCAAGGCCTCCTGGGTCTGGGGGACTGGCTCCAGGGTCAGGATGACCAGACACGGTTGGGGTCCTCCTCCTCTTCCTCTTCATCCTGCAGCTGCTACTTTGGGTTGTCCTCAGCCCCCTCCTGGCAATGCTGCACCGGTGTCTGCAACCCGGTCTGGACAAGAACCGGGGCAGAGAGGGGTTCCCCACCACCCAGAATTCTGTCCAGTTCCTGGAAGTATGCACAGTGGTGAGGCGCTTCCCCCAAGGTGGAGTTGCGCTCGCGGGCCCTGGCATAGCCCTGCCTGAGTTCTTTAGTCTTGGCCCGCACCTGGTCCAAGATTCTGGGGTGGTGTCCTTTTTTGGCCAGCCCCTCGGCCATGCGGGCATAAATGTCTGCATTCCGGCATTGGGAATGCAGAGCCTGGAGCGATTGCTCCTCTCCCCATAGTTCCAAAAGGGTCAGGACCTCTTGCCCTGACCAGGCTGGAGCTCGCCTCTTGGTGCCCCTGGAAGCTTTGTGGGATGGCTCCCTGGAAGGTCCTTCGGGGCCTCGAGGGTCTTGTATTTGTGCCATGCTTCCTCGGCAGAGAGGCAGGGAGAGCCGTGTGGTCAGAGACTTCCTCTGGCTGCCTGTGCCTTTAAGACATGGCTATAGACAGGAAAAATAGAGGTTTTTCCTGCAGATGGAGTGTCCACGAGGAGGTCTGTTTTTTCGGGAGGTCTGTTTTTTCGGAAAAAAAAAACCCGCGTCCACACACGCCTTTTTTTGACAGATCTCTGTCAAAAAAGGCATTATTCCTTATTAAATGAGGTTTACTGCTGTCGACAAAACTGTCACGTTCTTTCGATTTACTTTTGAAAGAACATGGCGGTAGTGTAGACGCAGGTGAAGTTTTTTTGAAAAAAGGCAACTTTTTCTAAAAAAACTGTGTAGTCTAGACACACCCTGAGAGTATAGGGTACAGAACAGCATACTAAAGAGAAGCATATTAAAAAGAAGCAATTTTCAAGGATACACTTCAAAATAGGAAAATAGTAAGGAGTGCTAATGAAGTGGAACCATCAGGGGAGACATTTTGTTTTAAGTGCCTTAAATATTTAAACAGATTTTTTTCTGTTTTAGAAAACAGTAACGTTTCAGATAAATTAATTATGCATGTAGTTATCTGAGGGCTTTGTTTAAAATGGCAATTATAGTGCCCATATAATTTCTCCATAGTGTGTGTTATGGATTTCTATTTTCTCCTGTATATAAGTTTAATGACACTTGGCCAATGGCCATCGCTGACTGACTTTAGCTTAATTTGGTCCCTTCCTCCCACTAGTGCATACCTTGTATATTCAATTATACATCTGCATGCCTGACACACTATGAAATGGCATTCTCCATATGAAGTGTGAAAGATCTCTGAATGAGCATGAAGTATTCCACATTAAAATGGCATTCTCCATACAATGTGGCCTCAAATGTATGGTGAGTATGACATCATACTGTATTGTGGCCCCGCATTTTAAAAAAGGTATCTTCCATGCTCATTCAGGGGCCAGACTGAATTGGCCCGAGAGCGGGATCTGACTCAGGAACTACCTTTTTTTTTTTTCTGGGACATGCAATGCATTCGTTGTATTCATAGATTACACTGATAGTTAATAAATGAGGTGCCAGTAGGCAGTGCTGAAGAACATGTACCATAATTTCTGGATTTTGTACTACTGATCTTCTTGTGCACTATCAACAGCTTCCTCTATGCCGCTGTTTACATGGAGCTCTTAATGTGCATTAACACCCCAACCGACTTACTTTTAGAGATCTTGTTGACTTGTATTTGAATATTAATTGATGTTTAATTGTTTTGGGTAATGCGGAATTAAAATGTAACATTATTATATATAACATCCACATGAATAGCTATGATTCTATCATGACCAGTAGTATTACAAAGAATAGCTAATGAAAGCACAATTAGAAGACATTTAAAATGAAATGTTAATGCTATTATATTTATTTCAAAATAGACAAGACAGTTTTGTACTCCTTTATCTATACCAGTTCAGAAACTAAAAAAAGCAGCATACCCCCGTCAACTAGTTACTCTTATACTAGTATAAATGATCCACAAGGGGACATAGGCATTGCCATGTTGAGCATCACCTCACTTTTATTAGTGGCCTAGAAAAATCACAGGTATAGCATTGTGATCCAGAAAGCTGGAGTTAGGTGTATTGGCATCATAGACAAATGAATGGAAGAAAATGGAATCCACAAATCCAGTATGCTAGGCCAGGAGACATCCAAGCTAAGCAGTGGGAGATGCAGAGAAGAGAGATGTGTCCTAAGATCTACTGCTTCTAAGAAGTAAGCCACTATATCTGGGTTGCAGGGAAGTGTACATCTCTGCTATTGGTTCTCAGACTGGAACCCAGCGCCTGCAGCCAGGTAGCTCAGTTCTAAGTTCTTTCCTGTAAGAATAAATCAAGTCCCCACCTCACTGCACACCCGAACAGCTATCCACCTTACAATTTTTATTCCATTGGTTAGATGGCCTGGGATGTGGTTTAATTCTTCCCTCTTTAGAAAGGATTTGAATAGGAGTTCCCCTCTGCATGTGCTCTAATCATGTGCACTATGGGATATTCTGATATGGTTCTCCCTCAAGCTCTCCTGTTGAGGCTGTTCCACTGTGTATAAGTTGCACAGGTGCCCACTGTAAAAAGCATCAAGGGGTGCTCAATACCCTCCCATTCAGCCCCAAGCCCAGCTCCCACTCCATCCCTTCCAACAAAGCTCAGTGGAAGCTCAAAGGCAGAGCGAGGCAGAGCAATCCAGCCTCAGCCTGCTCCACTTCCTCCATTGCCAGTGTTACTTGGGCGAGGGGTCTTGGGGGAAGGGATGGAATGTGAGCAGGGAGGGGGGCAGAACAGGGGCATGAAAGGATGGGTGAGGGTATGGGTTTGGGGAATGGATAGAGTGGGGATGGAGCAGGAGCAGTAAGAGGTTGGGGGGAGCCTAGAGTGGAGGAGTTGTGACCCTAAGGATGGCCCTGCAGGCAGAGGCAGCAATTCAAGCTGTGTCTCTCACATCCCAGGTGAACTCTCTAACCATTGGATCAAAAATTACAAGGTGAACAGTACCCCCACCATCTCTTCCTCCTCCTCCTGCTGCCTGATTTTGAATGGGCCTCAAGTCATTAGGCAATCCACCTGCAAGTTAGGAAGACAAATACCTGTCTTCCCTATGATCACTCTGGGACTGAGGCAGGAGACACTTATCTGGATGTCCTGAGTTGAGCAGCAAAGCGAAGACCCAGAGGCAGATACATAGGTTCCTAGGAAACTTTTCCCAAAAACACTTAGGCATTGAGTGAGCTTAGGTGCCTACAGCATTCAGAAGGGGTTTTGAGAATTGCAGTGGAACCAGAAACTAGGATTTAGGTGTCTGATTCTGGGATAGGCAGCTGAGTACAATGTATTAATATTTGCTTTTAGTCTCTTCTTAAAAACAGCAGGCTATCGATAATAGAATACTGGCAAAAGCATGTTATGCCTCTGTTTGAAAATTGCATATGATATCTGCTCTAGAAGTACATATTGGTGTGGTGAGTGTGTTCAGTGTAGCTATATATGTTGGTTGCTAGGTGACAGCACGTTTTCAAAAATGGCCACTATCCCAATCAAGGAAAGAATTTCACATTAGCATATATATTTGCTAAAAATCCTCTACTTTGTAGTTAAATTTTGTTTTTGTCAAATTCCATTAAAGAGAAAGCAAAGTTAGAACAGAAAAAACAGAGGTACCTCAACAGATGTTAAATTATTCCAGAAAGAAATTCTACAAAAACACTCTGAAAGGAAATTGGAGACTTTCTCTAAGCACCACTCCTTATTCTTCATAGCACACTAATACATTATCTAAATTTGATCATCTGAAAACAAGAATGAAGCAATGATATATTGGGTGTTTTTTTTAAATCGAGGGCCTGAATAGCTAACGCACCAACAAATAAAAATAGATAAGCACACATTTTCCAGATCCTAGTACTAAGCAATTTACCAAAAGTATGGATTTAAGAAATAAACCAGACAATCTCTTTGAGTAATTAAGAAGCTATGAACTGTTAAAATTACTCCATCTTTAGGTTTTATAGCTATAGGTGCTTTTCAAAGCACAGAGATACCAGAGTTATTAATCACACTTTCACTTTCAATACTGTTTCAAGGTGCTACTGTTAGGAGAATTAATCTATCAGAGTTGTCTCTATTATTATTTTATTCAAGCAGGAGAAAACATCTGTATGTGTTAATTGTATGACATTGTTAACTTTCCTTTTGTTATATATGCCACAGAATGTGCTCTTTATCGACCACCTTTTGCAGGGGTGCTGGATCAATTTTTACAGTGGGGATGCTGACAGCCATTGAACCAAACAAGTCAGGGGGTGCTGTGACATCCCCTGCATTCCTAGTTCCAGCACCTCTGAGCACTTGATTTGATTTATTTTTAAACAAAAATGACTCTTCATTCCATTATAGATTAATGATGTATTCTGGAGTCCTATCGTGAAAAAGCACTATAGGTACACTTACATTTGACCTGGGAGGTGTGATTCCCAGCTCATATATGCATACCCATTCTAGCTCTGCTTGAACTAACATGCTCAAATGTAGCTGGGGTAGTAAGGGCAGCAAGTCCGACTAGCTTCCCCAGTACATTCCTGAGAGGGATGGATGTAGTCCTCAGTATGTTCTGCCCCAACTTACTGCTATTTTAGCATGCTAGCTTGAGCAGACCTAGCAGAGGTATGTCTAGGTAAGGTGAAGAGTTCCCAGAGAGGTGAATCCCCATGCTGCCTGTGCTCTAGTAGTTCCTATGCAGATTCCCTCCTATCCCATACCATATAGTATTTGGCCAGGAATAAGGCTCGACCTGGACTCAGCTATGTCCAGTTGATACTGGCATATGTGCAGCCTGTTGTAAAATGATTCCTGACTGGCCCAAAGAGTGAGAGTATATGAAGGTGGATTTTTAAAATGCACCTTTGGCTCTTCCTACTTCAATCCCAGGTATCCGTGGTCTGGACATTGTTGTCTACGGCCATCATATGACACCAATAAAATTTTACAGGATTGTTTTTGGAAAATCTTGCTCTATGAATACCTGTGTCATAGCAAGTATTTTCATTTGTTTGACGCAAAGGGGTGAGATTCCCATTACCATGCTGTATCTTTACATAGTATAAAGGGATTCAGGCACCATCAAGAGTCTCTAAAAACCTGACAGGGGTGGGGGGAAGGAGTCCTCCAATGTGGGAATTGAGGAATATGGAAGCAGAGTGGCCTCGGAGGATTAGGAGGAGCATGCTGGGATGCAGCTGCAGCACATAGTCCTCTCTGTGCTAAGAGCCTTCTCAGGCTATATCTATACTGCGGCTGTTCTATAGAAGAGGAAATGCAAATGAAGCACTCATTTGCATATCTCGTGCTCTCGTTTGCATATCTTCTTCCGATCCTTTTTGTGGATTTTGAGGTTTTGCGATAAAAAGCCCTGTGTAGATGGGGCCATTTGTCAGAAAAAAAAACCCTTTTGCACAAAAACCTCTTCTGCGAAAAGGATCAGAAGAAGATATGTAAATGAGAGTGTGGGATATGCAAATGAGCGCTCCATTTGCATTTCCTCTTCCTCAAAACAGCAGCAGTGTAGCTGTAGCGTCAGGTACCAGAGCAGCCCAAGAGAAGTGTGTAAAGGAAACTTAGAGGTACCCTGGCCCCCTCCATCTGGGCTGCAAGCTTGGTGCTACATCTCTTAGAAGCACAGTAGGGAATTTTAGGTTTTGACTACACTCCACAGCTCTTAGTGATACAGCTGTGCTGCTACAGCTGTGCCACTAAGAGGCACATAGGTTAATCAATGTTTACCAGAAGGATAGAGCTCTCCTGGGGCATGGCTACACTAGAAAATTATTTTGAAATAACTTACTTTGAAATAATAACTTCCAAAGTAACTATTTTGAAATAGCACAATCACGCAACAAGGCAGCATTGAAATAGCTCAGAACTTTTTAGAAATAACACATCCACACTGATTGGCATCTGCATTGGATTTAAGCACTCCAGGGAGGGCACTAGGAGGGTGACATTTCTGGTGGCTGTTTGCTGAGGCTAGCTGAGACATGTGTTTTCAGGGGCTCCTCTCTCCAGCCCTGTCTCATATGCCACTCCTTCACTACCTGCCTCCTTGTTGGACATCAAACTCATGCCCTTGCAGACCCCACAGCACTCACAGCATGGAGCTGGAGCTTCTGCAAAGCAGTACCAGGCTCACGGGCCTTGTGCTGCACCTCATGGGGCTGTTCATCCAGGCTGCCCATGTGCTGCTTCAGGTCCATGATGACCATCTCAAACTGCAGGACCCCTTCACCGAGGCCCTGGTGCTCCTGCTGCAGTAAATGGTCCTCAATCCTCTGCACACTGTGGAACCCCGCTTCTGGCACAGGGAGACCAGTTCTGACTAGGGATGTTAAATTTAGATTAATTAACTAATCAAATAGTCAATGGGATTTCCATCGACTATTCAATTAGTCTATAAGGGCGCCTCTGCCTTTGAACTATAGCAAGAGCCCTGCTGGTCTCTTGCTACAGTGCAAAAGCAGAAGCCCCGCAGAGAGCGCAGGGTCAGCAGAGGATTCCCATTGGCCCTGTGTTCCCTGCAGAGCCTGAGCCTTTGAAATATACAAGAGTCCCAGCTGGGCTCTTGTACATTTCAAAAGCAGAAGCCCTGCAGGGAGCGCAGGACTCCCCCACTGGCCCCACGCTCCCACAGGGAAGGATTGGAACTTAACTTCATTTACAAGTTTAATTCTTATGCAAATAGTATGAACAGGGACATTGGCTGGCTCACACACTACCTTCCTCATCCTAATGACTTAACTAATAAAACAAACAATGGAGGTGCTAATTGTTCTTATCAGCCTCTGTAACTACTTGAACCATCTACTCACTTACTGTCTCTCTCTCTCTCTCTTTTTTCTCCCCTCCTTTTTTCTCTTTTTTTTTTCCTCTTCCCCCCTTCCCTTATCTTATTTATTCTTGGATCTGGTCTTCTAATACTCCAGTCATCTGAAGAAGTGTGTTGTGCCCACGAAAGCTCACGATACCATCAACATGTTTTGTTCGTCTTTAATGTGCTACTAGACTATTTGTTGTTTTTTAAGTTCTTCCATTAAAGGAGTAGTTTGTATTCCATGTCACTTTTCTAATCTTTGTATCAAAGCAAGTTTCTCTCAGCCATTGTTTACTTGGCAAATCTTGATCCAGAAACTCAGTAGCTATCCCAAATAACCATATGATGGACCAGGGAATGTTCACTGAGGGCAGTACATGCACACACACAGCTTCAGGGTCTGTTTTAAACTAGCTTTCACCACCACCTTGGGAAGAAACCACTTTCCCCCTATTTTTATAGTGTTTCCTAGTTATGCCCATTGTGTCTACCAACATATTTCCTCCCAGGCTGTGGTTTTGCAGTTTTTTTTCTAACAAAGGAACTCTTAACCCAAGGGTTTAGTCATGGGATACAAAGTCATCCATTTTCCAATTGCCTTCTCTTGGCTGTTCAGTATCCTCTGCAAACTGAGTTGGCTATCTGTGTCCAATTGCCACGGATCATAAAACTAAAGCCACCATAATCTCATCAGAAAGACCAAAGCAGAATAGTTTAAGTCACTGAATTACCGTCTCTTCTCTAACAGGGGTTAGGTCTGAGGCAACCTGGTGGTGGGAAGTCTCTGTACTACTATTGCCTTTCTTGTAATTATATGTGGGGTAAACGGAGCACAGCCATCTCTAATGCTGTCAAGCTGGTAACTTTCTTAAATATGACATTGGAACTTCTTTAACATTATCTGTTGAGGGCAGTAATCTTTCTCCCTTATCTTTCTCCCTCCTAATCATTATTTTTATAATTAATCTAAGGACCAGACTCATCCTGGCTAATGTACGTTGGAATAAATAGGAGCAAAGGCACCAATGCTATCACTATTACATTCCCTCCCTGTGGTTTCCTCAATAGCAGGTAGTGCTTCCAGCAAAGTATGTAGCACTACTCCCTCCTCTACAATGGTTAAAAGAGCTGGTTAGATATAGAGGGGATCAACGTTGTGTCCCATCCCCCACACAGCCAGGAGCTATAGGAGGCACTGTGCGTTTGGGATGACACCTCCTACAACTGACCTCTGATACAGTGCTCATTTACATCATCCCATCATAGGACTGAATCTTAGAGGCCTAAGCTGCCCCCTATTTCTTATTTGTAGTGGGGTTTTTTATTTGTTTTTCCCATTACTGCTTTTCCCTTAGCTTTTGTAGTAGTCTTGAAATCAATATGGGACTTGTTTATTTGTTTGTTGTTTTTACGAACTAAATATTAAATGAAACTCAAGGGAAAGAGAATAAAAAGAGCTTTTAAAAGGTATTGTTATGAGACAGGAAAACAGCACTTTGGATGCAATCATTCTCTTTACATTTTCCGTTTCACCCAATTTAGCAGTCTTTGGTTTAAAAGTTTTCCTGAAGACTTGCATTGCTTAAGCCATACATGTATTAAACAGCTTCCTTGGCTTGGATGACAAACTATATATTTGGAAAGTAATTTATCATGTATAGATTTAAAGATTTCTAGCTTTTTTGTTGATGGGTTATAGAACCTAAAATGTGCAATGAAAAATTATATCAGTGTGACTTTTGAACTATTCTGTCAAAATACTTTTACCTCCAAGCTATTGGGACATGGCTTTCATTGGTATGAACTAGCCCCTCCTTTCTCTCTTCTCAATCTTAGAATCTCTTGATGTGAAAGGGTAAGTTTTGCCACATTACTCATCTTCAAAGGAAGGGTCAACAGTTTAATGTTATAAATAAAGTAAGTTATATTATGGTGCAAAGTGCTAGTTTAGTAACATTAAAAAGAAATTATTTTGAATTGGTTAGGTGCAACATTGGATCAAAGTTATATCGAGCCAGAAGCACAAAGTAACATATATCTGTCTATTCTGTTTGCCATCTTGTAAGTTTAGTGGCTGTGCTGGAACATATTAATTGATTTATTTTTCTTTCCTTAATTATGCATGCTGAATAAGAAACACTAGTTTCAACATTAAACTAAGAAAACTTTAACGTCACTTTTTAACATCACTTTAATATGGTCCATATAGTTAACTTACTTAGAATTTCCATTTTGATAACCAGATTAGTTTGTACTCTATTGTGAATATAATTGAAATTTAGTTGTCAGACACCATACCCTATGCATTTTGAAATGGCTCTCTCATTTATATTACACAAATGAAATATTAGCTCCCTATTAACTATAAAGTCCTATGCCTTTTCCTTGCCGCTAGATGTAACTGAGGAAGCATTACATTTAAGAAATGGGTTGAGAATTAAAAGAAGGATGTTACCGGGTCTAAAAAACAAATTGCACATCTTCTGTGTGCCCAGTGCAACCAAGTTACATGAGGATCTCTCAGTCCTGCTCAATTACAAGACTAGATCCTTTTGGAACCTATAAATAAAACTATGAAATTATAACATTGCACCCCAGAAAGTCATGAGACTAAATCCCCAAGTACAAAGACATCCCTATGGGAATATAAGGAACACAGAGAGAGACTCTTATCTTTATCCTTTGTCTTAAGAAGACAAAGTACAAGCTATTTGATGGGTCCTGGCCAGTCTGGTCAATAAAAAGCTAGAAAGGAGACTGTGTAAAAATAAACAGTATCTTGCTAGATTGAGTTTTAGACTTGTAGATGTGTGTTTTCCCTTGCATTTGCTTGTAACCATCTCTACCTTTATCTCTTTTACTTTGCCTCACTTAATCCATACTCCTTTGTAAATAAACTTATTTTACTCTTACTACAAACCAATGCAGTCTGAAGGGAAAGATAATATTTATCCCCATTAAACTAATAAGCTGTGACGTATGGTTCAAAAGAGCAGCAAAATTAATATAATCAGTGAATGCACAGTGGTAGGGAATGCATTACAGAGAAATATCTCTGGGGAGCTCAGGGCTGGATTGCTACCTGCTAGACAATGCTGGGGGTAAGGAAGACTCATGTGTCTTGAGCAGGCTGTTGGTGAGAAAGAGACTGGTGTGTACGTGAGCTGACACACTGTCTAGTCGCCAGCAGTTGCTGAGGCAGAGAGGCAGCCCAGTGGCTCGCAGTTCTGGGTATTCCCAGCAGTGTTTTACAGACTCATATGCAATAAATCTTAGTTCCTTTCTCAGATATATAAATGCACACAACTCCAACGGACTTTATTGGGAACTCTGAGTGCTCACTATTTTTGAATAACAGGTTAGTTATTCAGACCATGTCTGCACTACAGAGAAGATCAAAGCAGTCGCAGTTGATCTTCGGAGGTTCGAATTAGCAGGTCTAGTGCAGACACGCTAATTCGAACTGAGAGGGCACTCCCATCGATGCTGGCAGTGCTGCTCCTACAAGGAGTAAGGGAAGTCAAAGGGAGAATGTGTTCCCTTCGACTTCCCACAGTTCAGAGGGCACCGAAATTTGAGTTAAGATACTTTGACTTAAGCAACGCAATTAATGTAGTAGAAGTTGCATATCTTAATTCAAATTGATCCCCTAGTAAAGACCCGGAGCCAGATACTTAAATACAGATTCAGGTAACCAAGTGTGTAGAAATTTTGTCTTCTGCTTACCAGGGTTTCAGCCTATTTAACCTACTGTGTTGGGTCTTAATTTCACAACCACTGAAAAATAAGCTAAACTAGATCATTGTAGCACCTCATTTTGAGGTGCTTAATATGGATCCTGTGGGGATCCACAATTTAAAGAAAGGTGACGTTTCTATGTAAGAAAGAAACTGCTGCATCAAAACAAAATCACTACAGTGACTCAAAGGAATACCCTTCAAAAGTAGAAAAAATCTTTTTCTGCAAGAAGTTGTCTCTACCTTTCTCTTGAGCCTATACCTGCTAAAATAAACTGCAGGGGAAGAACAGGAAGACAGTGTCTTTTTTTTTTGGTCAGCAAATTGATGTTCTCTTTGCCTTATTAATCCCCATTTCTCCTTGTTTCTTTCCCTCAATAAACTTTGTCTCATATACTGCTTTGCACTAGAACAATTTTTAATATACCATGAGTAGTTCATTACTTCCGTAGAGTAGTGTGTAAGCTATACTACATAGTGCAAATTGTACTCAGAGGTAAGATTGTACAAGGTCAAGGACTCTACAAACATACAACTAATCCAATATTTGGATAAGATATATATATTCTTCCAAGTCCTCAGAACTCTTGTAGTCATCAACTAGCACCACCTAGTGAAAATTGGGAAGAACAGTAATAAAAAATATCAGTTTTATAATAGTCAAATACATAGTTTCACATGAGTTATCTATTAATAATTACCAATCATAATTATTTTAAAGCAGCATATGGTTATAAACATTTATATTAAAATATTTATATTTATATACTAAAGAATCTTCAATTCAAAACTAAAAGGCACAAGTGTACACAAGTACATTCAAATTTGTATTTGTAGATCAGTGTTTTCCAATTTTATTTGGCCACGGATCCCTTTTAAACTCAAAAGAATTTTGCGGAACCCCATCTGGTTTGACAGGTGAAGCTTCGACTTTGTCCGATGCAGTGCTAGTATATTTGAATTCAGTCACCCTCATGATCCACGTTCCCTGACAGTGAGTACAGGGATTTACAGTTGTATACAACAGGGGATCGCACCGACTGACCGTGCACACAGGGCTGAGTAGTGACATCATCGTCCCCAATCTCTGGCTAAGATGGCATTACACAGGGACACTTATGGTGGCAAACACAAATGAAATTGTTTTCAATACAATTCATAAATGCTTAAATATTACTTTTTTAAAATCATAAAATGTTCTTGTAATGGAATTTTCTTGCGGAACCCAGGGTTCTGAGGAACACCATTTGGGAAATGTAGATATTTGATTTTTTTCTCTTTCTTCTTTATCCTTTATATGTTGCTCCATACATTACTGCAAACACTTGTGCCTATGCAGATCTGCACTGAAATCTGTGGGTCTCTACAAGGTATTTGTGGCTGTGCTGTCAATGACAGGACTGGCTTTGGATTGATTATAAAGTCTTCCCGGCAGGGATTATGTGCCCCTTTAGTTTGCTTAGGACCTAGAGCATTACAACTCTAATCTTTAATTGGGTCTTTGGGAGCAATCATAGTATAATATTAAAGAAATGATATGTATTGGATGTAAAGTCTAGAGGATAAGCCTTGTGGATGAGGAGGAAACAATAGATATAGTTTACCTAGACTTTAGTAAAGCCACAGTCTCACATGACCTTCTCATTAATAAACTAGGGAAATACAACATAGATGGGACTACTAAAAAGTGGGTGAATAACTGGTTGGATAATTGTTCCCATGCTGGAAGTACATGGCAAGTGACATTTCACAAGGATTGGTTTTGGGATCAGTTCTGTTCAACATCTTCATCCACAATTTAAATAATGGCGTACACAGCACATTTATAAAGTTTGTGGGTGATACCAAGCTGGGAGAGGTTGCAAGTGCATTGGAGGATGGGATTATAATTCAAACTGATGTGGACAAATTGAAGAAATGGTCTGAGGTAATTAGGATGAAATACAACAAGGACAAATGCAAAATATTCCACTTGGAAAGGAACAACCAGTTTCACACATACAGAATGGGAAGTGACTATGTAGGAAGGACTACTGCAAAAAGGGATCAAGGGGTCATAGAGGACCACAAGCTAAATATGAATCAACAGTGTAACACCGTTGCAAAAAGAGGAAACATAATTCTAGGATGTATTATCAGAAATGTTGTAAGCAAGACATGAAAAGTAATTCTTCTGCTCTACTCTGCTCTTCTTAGGCATGAACTGGAGTACTTTGTTTAGATCTGGGTGCCACATTTCAGGAAAGATATTGACAAGCAACAAAAATGATTCTAAAAAACATGACCTATGAGGGAAAACTGAAAGAATTTGGTTTGTTTAGTCTGGAAAAGAGAAGACTGAGAAGGGACATGATAACAACTTTCAAGTACCTAAAATATTGTTATAAGGAGGAGGAAAAAATACTCTCTTTAACCTTTGAGGGTAGGACAATTTCTAAGACTAAACAACTTTGGCCATGACGCGATTATGCAAATGAAACTGCTGTTTAGACTGTACTAGGTGAGGAGTACAGGATCTTTCGAAAAAGCACCCCATTGTCGAAAAAACACGTCTAAACTGCAGTTTCAGTTTTGAAATGGCACTTATTCGAATCAGCACCATGATGCGATTATGAAAATGAAGCATGGGATATTTAAATCCCTGCTTCATTTGCACTTTTGAAATGTCTAATTTACATTCCTCTGCCGACAGAGGGTGTAGTTTAGATGTAGCCTTAATTCGAACTATTCAATCATGCCCTTTAGAGAATGCTTCATGTGGTTCAGTAATCATTGCAATATTTATTATCATTAAGGTCCTACTTAATTTGCAATATTGTGGAAATTATGGAGTCGACAATATTAGGCTTCCACCATAATTTTGACAGCAGGGGCCCCAGTGTGCACATGGCTGACAGCTAGAGCCCAGTTTATGTTTGGGGCTGAGAGCAGGACACCACACTCGAAGCCCAAGGTTGCCACTGACAGCCTCAGGCCACTGCTCTGAGACCTGAGCTGCCAGCTCCGGGAGCCCCCACTCTCAGCTCCAGGCAGAAAATGGTGGAAAATCATGAAAAAGTAAACATTGATTTTATTACTGCCCTAACACCTATTATTACTTCTCCACAATTTTCCATGTCTTGTCTGCAACTCAGGCTAAGTCTACACTACAGAGTTTTTCTGGGATACTGGAGGTATCCTGGAAAAACTCTGCCACATCCAGAGAACCCGTCTGCTCTTCCGAATTTTTTTTTTTTTGAAAGAGCAGAAAAGCTTTTTCAGCATCCCTGTAAACCTCATTTTATGAGGAAGAAGGGATGTTCTAAAAAAGGGGTTTTTTTCTGACATTTGTCCCAGTGTTGATGGGCCAAATGTTGGAAAAGCCTCTTCTGAAAAGAGAAGCAGAAAAAGCTTCTCAAATTGCGGGTTGCAATGTGCATAGTTTTTTCCAGAAGAATAGTGTAGTGTAGAGATAGCCGCTGCTGCAAATTTTGGACAATCATTCCATAATTCAAGTAATGCCTTAATAATTATCAATATCAGAAACCGATGCTGAAAAACTTTGATGCATTTTTATAGCTCTCCATGAGATTCCATTCTGAGGATTATTTCATTAATATTTACATGCTAGAATCAATTAATTAGTTAAAATAAAAAATAACAGTATTAAAGATGGTGGGATTAGACATTGCAAACAAATTATTCTGTGCTTTCAGCCCTGTGCTTTCCTAGGCTACATCTACACTGCACATTTATTTCAAAATAATCTATTCCGGAAGATTATTTCGAAATAGTGCATCTACACACAAAATGTTCATCGAAATAAAACTTAGCTATTTCGAAATAGAGCGTCCACACTGATTAGATACTAACTTGCATTTAAGGCCACCCGCTCCACCCCCAGTGTGAAGGGAATCTGATGGCACTCACATGATGTTCCTTCCCCAGCCCCGGGCTGGGTGTGAGCAGCAGACTGGCTCATTTAGATCCTGATTTCTGTGCCTATATTAACTATTTGTAAACATTTACTGAAAAGTCTGGGTGTAACAATGGGCAGTTTATGATATGATTAGTAGTGACTATTAGAACATCGAAGTTATGCTAGTGGTGCATATTGAACATAAGCAACCATGTTAAACATTTCTAAAAAAAATGAGAAGTCCTGTGGCATCTTATAGACTAACAGATTTATTGGAGCACAAGCTTTCGTGGGCAAAGACCCACTTCGTCAGATGCATGCACTTATCATCTCTTATGCTCCAATAAATCTGTTAGTCTATAAGGGTATGTCTACACTACAGCACTAATTCGAACTAACTTAATTCGAATTAGTTAATTCGAACTAAGCTAATCTGGACGAGTGCATCTAGACCTAAAAACTAATTCAAATTAGCGTTTTGCTAATTCGAACTAGCATGTCCACATTGAGTGGACCCTGAACCGAAGTTAAGGCTGGCCGGAACCAGTGCCGGCAGGGCATCAGGTTAGGACTTAGAGTGTGGAGCTGCTGCCTGAGGCTAACTGAGCTCCGTGCTTAAAGGGACCCGACCCCCACCCCGGACAGACAGTTCTCGGGGTTCCCCGCTTGCTTGTCTACCTCGATGAGGGACAGCAAAGCACTCCTGTCTTGGAGTGCCCTGAGTGCCCACACTCGGCACATCACAGCACTCGGCCATCAGCCCGGCTGCACTTGCCGCAGGCTGCCATCCAGGGGGGGTCAATCGGGGGGCTGTCAGGATCCAGGAGGCCCTGCAGGAGAGCTTCCACCCTGAGGAGCCCGCAGAGCCACCCCAGTCCTCCCCATCAGGGGCTCGTGCCCCATTCCTCCCTCACCTCCTTCCACTTACCCCCCCTACCCCCCTTCCAGATGTAAAAAATAAAGGACACGTGTTCAAAAATAGAAACTCTTTTTATTGAACAAAACTGGGGGTGGGAGGATTAACCTCTGGGGAGACTGGGAAAAGGAGGTGGGAGAGGGGAAGAGAGAGGGTGGGAGAGGGGAGGTGGAAACCTGGGAGGAGGGAGCTGGAAGGGGGAAACCAGGGGAAGAAGGAGGAGGGGAAGTATAAAACTATGGTACGCCATATCTTCAGTATTGTGTAGAGATGGGGTCTCCTCACCTTAGAAAAGATATTTTGGCCTTGGAAAGGGTTTAGAAAAGGATCAACTGCAATGATTAGGGGTTTGGAACTGGTCCCATATGAAGAGAGGCTAAAGAGACTGGGACTTTTCAACGTAGAAAAGAGGAGACTGAGGGGGGGATATGATAGAGGTATATAAAAGCATGAGTGGTGTGGAGAGGGTGCATAAAGAAAAGTTCTTCATTAGTTCCCATAATAGAAGGACTAGAGGACACCAAATGAAATGAATGGGTAGCAGGCTTCAAATTAATAAAGGAAAGTTCTTCTTCACAAAGCAAATAGTCAACCTGTGGAACTCCTTGCCAGAGGAGGCTGTGAAGGCTAGAACTATAACAGAGTTTAAAGAGAAGTTAGATAAAGTCATGGAGGTTGGGTCCATGGAGTGCTATTAGCCAGGGGGTAGGAATGGTGTCCCTGGCCTCTGTTTGTGGAAGGCTGGAGATGGATGGCATGAGACAAATGGCTTGGTCATTGTCTTCAGTCCATCCCCTCCGGGGTATCTGGTGTTGGCCGCTGTTGGCAGACAGGCTACTGGGCCAGATGGACCTTTGGTCTGATCCAGTATGGCCGTTCTTATGTTCTTAGCTCAGGGCTCAGGGTCGGGGATCTCACTGGACCAACTTGATTTTCATGCAAACCTGCTCCTGGGTTTGCATGTGGCCTTTGGTGGCCAGGCTGGCAGTTATCCTGCCCTAGATGGCCTCATTCCTGTGCCTAGTGCGGAGGACATGGACGTTGGAGGTCTCCCCCCA
Organism: Pelochelys cantorii; assembly: GCA_032595735.1. Lineage (NCBI taxonomy): Eukaryota > Metazoa > Chordata > Testudines > Trionychidae > Pelochelys > Pelochelys cantorii. The sequence continues at coordinate 94,901,786 of CM064326.1, forward strand.
AACCTCGATGAGGTCCGCGACCTCCACACTAGACCAGGCGGGCACCCGCCTCTTGCGGCCCCGGGCAGGCTCCTGGGAGCCACCAGCCTGGTCCTGGGAAGAGGCGGAGGGCTGGGTGGCAGCGGGTGGCTGGCTCGTGCCATGCCAGGTGCAGGGTCTGCTGGCTGGGTGCTGGCAGGCTTGCACCTGGCATGGGCACTGTAGCCAGACCGTGCCCCTTTAAGGTCTCCGGGGCCAGGAGGGGGGCAGAAGAGTTTCCCTGGCTTGGCCCAGAGTGACCACCAGGGCAAGCTGGGAAGAGCTAGCCTCCAACTAGTTTGAATTAAGTGGCTACACAGCCCTTAATTCGAACTACTTAATTCGAACTAGGCGTTAGTCCTCATAGAATGAGGTTTACCTAGTTCGAATTAAGCGCTCCGCTAGTTCGAATTAAGTTCGAACTAACGGTTTGCATGTGTAGCGCCTATGAAAGTTAATTCGAACTAACAGCTGTTAGTTCGAATTAACTTTGTAGTGTAGACATACCCTAAGGTGCCACAGGACTTCTCGTTGTTCTTGCAGATTCAGACTAACATGGCTACCCCTCTGATACATTTCTAAAAAAGGGATCTTTCCTTTATACAGCAATATGGGCCATGGCAATGATTTACTGCTCTCATGTTGCTGAACAGAACACTGATACAGATACTAATGCACTGATGGGGGATATGAAGGTCTTGCTCTTTTGCCCTTCAATTAAACTTGTGATCCTGATTCCAGTTTATAACTAGGAGCCTGAGATATTGCTAATTTCAAAGTCAGTCATGTGAATTTTATATGTCTTTGTTGCATGGCTAAAATCCAAAAGCCTTTTATTTGGATACTGCTTTGGCAATCTCTTTGCTGTCTAATTGTCAGAGATTCATTCTTGCCTAGATATAGGGATATATTTAAGACAACGAGGATTGAATTTATAGTTAGGAACTTAGGCTAGAAGGATGAATATATCTGGTTCAAAGTTTGATAGGCTAGACCTCTTCACCTCTCACTCTGTAAAGAATGAATGCAATACTCTTAGCTTTCTGCATTAAACCATATTGCTGCCACCTGCCTAGTACCATTTATAGATCAGGGCCACAGTAGAGCTAAGACGATTTACATCAGCTGAGGTTCTGGCCCTATGCTTAAAGGACAAGCTGTTTTCTTCCGATAGCTGATAAGGAAAGTCATACTCATGTTTTCTTTAAAAGGGAATTCATGTATAATAATCCTCTCTATGTTGGCTTTCCCCCTTATGCAAAAGTTCCATAGAATTAAATAAACACCCCGGGTATATATCTCTATGCAATTTTATGGAATGGTTAAAAAAATCTAGTGAAAAGTCAACATTTCCATTAAATTCTATTGGAGTTTTCTATACTGCCATAAAGTTATTTTTAGCGAGTCCAAAAGACAAAGATTTCTTATAAAGTCTAGCCTTAGTCATTGGTTATGTCACAAACTCAATTCTGATTATTCTATGACATATGAATTGTTCTGTGTAATATAAACAGGTTCATAGAGAAGACTCAAGGGCCAAATGAGTGTGTAGTAAAAGAAACATAGAAAATTTCATCTCCATAGATTTCTCCCACTCGTCTGTGCTGAAAGGGAACAGCTTCAGTAATATTGTACCCCTGGATGTGGTATTCAGATGAATATTCCATGAAGTAGGTGCTAAGTGGAAAGTAGGATGGAGAGATGCTCATTTCTCTCTGCCTTCCAAACCTCATTGAAAAGCCAGTGAAAACTTACTGAAGCCCATGGCTGTACTAACTTTTTGGCATTTCTACTGGACAGCTGCCTTACAGGAAAAGATACTCAATGGTATCCCTGGCATTGCTCATTGAGGGTATGTCTACACTACAGAGTTTTGTCAGAAAAAAGGCCATTTTTCCAATAAAATTTGAGGAATGTTCACACTGCAATTGAGTTCTTCTGCAAGAAAATCGAAAGAACCAAGGAGTTTTTCCAGCATTGGTAATCCTCATTCTATGAGGAAGAAGCCTTTTTGTGAAAGAGCTCTTTCACAAAAAGGCATGTGTGGACGGGGAAAAGGGAGAAGAGGAAGAAGAGGAAAGAGGAAAAAGCACAGTTGCCCTGGTGGCCGTTCCATCCATAGCAATCACAGCTTACATGCGAGAGAGCATCATAAGAACATAAGAACAGCTGTACTGGGTCAGACCAAAGGTCCATCTAGCCCAGTAGCCTGTCTGCCAACAGTGGCCAGCACCAGGTGCCCCAGAGAGGGTGGACTGAAGACAATGATCAAGCGATTTGTCTCCTGCCATCCCTCTCCAGCCTCTGACAAACAGAGGCCAGGGACACCATTTCTATCGCCTGGCTAATAGCCTTTTATGGACCTAACCTCCATGAATTTATCTAGCTTCTCTTTAAACTCTGTTATAGTCCTAGACTTCACAGCCTCCTCTGGCAAGGAGTTCCACAGGTTGACTATACGCTGTGTGAAGAAGAACTTTCTTTTATTAGTTTTAAACCTGCTATCCATTAACTTCATTTGGTGTCCTCTAGTTCTTCTATTTAGGGAACTAATAAATAACTTTTCTTTATTTGCCCTCTACACACCACTCATGATTTTATATACCTCTATCATATCCCCCCTCAGTCTCCTCTTTTCTAAACTGAAAAGTCCCAGTCGTTTTAACCTCTCTTCATATGGCACCTGTTCCAAACCCCTAATCATTTTAGTTGCCCTTTTCTGAACCCTTTCCAAGGCCAAAATATCTTTTCTGAGGTGAGGAGACCACATCTGTACACAGTATTCAAGATGTGGGCGTACCATAGTTTTATACAGGGACAGTAAGATATTCTGGGTCTTATTTTCTATCCCTTTCTTAATAATTCCTAGCATCCTATTTGCCTTTTTGACCGCCGGCTGCACACTGTGTGGAAGTTTTCAGGGAACTATCCATGATAACTCCAAGATCTCTTTCCTGATTTGTCATAGCCAAATTAGCCCCCATCATACTGTACGTATAGTTGGGGTTATTTTTCCCAATGTGCATTACTTTACACTTATCCACATTAAATTTCATTTGCCATTGTATTGCCCAATCACTCAGTTTGGAGAGATCTTTTTGGAGTCCCTCACAGTCTGCTTCTGTCTTGACTATCCTAAACAGTTTGGTATCATCCGCAAACTTTACCACCTCACTGCTTACCCCTTTCTCCAGATCATTTATGAATAAGTTGAAAAGGATTGGTCCCAGGACTGACCTTTGGGGGACACCACTAGTTACCCCTCTCCATTCTGAAAATGTACCATTTATTCCTACTCCTTGTTTCCTGTCTTTTAACCAGGTCTCAATCCATGAAAGGACCTTCCCTCTTATCCCGTGGCAATGTAATTTACACAAGAGCCTTTGGTGAGGCACCTTGTCAAAGGCTTTCTGAAAATCTAAGTATACTATATCTACTGGGTCCTCCTTGTCTGCATGTTTGTTAACCCCTTCAAAGAACTCTAATAGATTAGTAAGACATGATTTCCCTTTATAGAAACCATGTTGACTTTTGCCCAACAAATGATGTTCTTCTACGTGCGTCACAATTTTATTCTTTACTATTGTTTCGACTAATTTGTCCAGTACTGAAGTTAGACTTACCAGTCTGTAATTGCCAGGATCGCCTCTAGAGCCCTTTTTAAATATTGGTGTCACGTTAGCTACCTTCCAGTCATTAGGTACGGAAGCCGATTTAAAGGATACGTTACAAACCACAGATAATAGTTCAGCAATTTCCCATTTGAGTTCTTTTAGAACCCTTGGATGAATGCCATCCAGTCCCGGAGATTTGTTGACATTAAGTTTTTCTATTTGTTCCAAAACCTCCTCTAATGACACTTCAATCCGGGACAGTTCCTCAGATTCATCACCCACAAAGGATGGTACAGATTTGGGAATCTCCCTAACGTCCTCAGCCAGGAAGACTGAAGCAAAGAAATCATTTCGTTTCTCCGCAATGGCTTTATCGTCCTTGATTGCTCCTTTTATATCTCGATCGTCTAGGGGACCCACAGGTTTTTTAGCAGGCTTCCTGCTTCTAATGTACTTAAAAAACATTTTGTTATTTCTTTTTGAGTTTTTGGCTAGCTGTTCCTCAAAATCTTTTTTTGCTTTTCTTATTACATTTTTACACTTGATTTGACAGTGTTTATGTTCCTTTCTATTTATCTCACTAGGATTGGACTTCCACTTCTTAAAGGATGCCTTTTTGTCCCTCACTGCTTCTTTTACATGGTGGTTAAGCCACGGTGACTCTTTTTTAGGTCTCTTGCTAAGTTTTTTAATTTGGAGTATACATTTAAGTTGGGCCTCTATTATGGTGTCTTTATAAGTTTCCATGCAGCTTGCAGGGATTTGGCTCTCGTCACTGTGCCTTTTAATTTCTGTTTTCTGTGTGGACGCTCTCTTTAGAAAAAGCAGATCGCTTTTTCAATGCACTTTTGCAGTGTGGACACTCTTTTTCGGAAGAAGTTTTTTCTGAAGATCTCTTCTGAAAAAAGCTTCTTCTGAAAGAAGTCTGCAGTCTAGACATAGCCTGAGTCACAGTTTAGATGTTGGTTTTCTGACTTGTCCTAAGGACTTACGGCAGAGTTACCAGTAGGTGCATAATAAACAGGTTTTTAATATATTTTAAAATGCTTCTGTAACTATCACCAGATAGATTTGAACCTGGGACCTCTGAAGCAGAGTATAGGACGCTCTACCCGCTGAGCTAAAAGCCAGTGGTCTCCCAGCAGATTCTGTTGAGGTCTCTTGGTCTTAACTGTTGCTGTGGTCTAAGTGCCACTGCATTGGTCAGTAAACCACACTAGGCGTGTGGATTACATACTTCCCCCAGGTGAGGAAGAGCATCCGGAGCTTCAGAGACCCAGTTGAGATCCCGGATGAGCCCCCACTTGTAACCACCACCAGGCGGATTTGAACCTGGGATCTCTGAAGCGGAGTATAGGAACCTCTACCCTCTGAGCTAAAAGGCAGCTGGCTTCCAGCCCATGCTGTAGAGGTCTCTTGGTCTTAATTGTGGCTGTGGTCTAGGTGCCACTGCATGGTAACCACACTAGGGCTATGTCTGCACTGGCGCAATCTTGCACCAGAGATATGCAAATGAGGCTAAGCGTGGAATATTGCCAAGCCTCATTTGCATAGCTAATGAGCTGCCATTTTTGCAGAAGAGGCTCTTGTGCCAGAAGGAGCTGTCTACACTGCCCCTTCTTGCTCAAGAAAACCCTCTTGCGCAATGCCGTTATTCCTGAAAATAATCAGCGTAACGGCATTGCACAAGAGGGTTTTTCTTGCGCAAGAAGGGGCAGTGTAGACAGCTCCTTCTGGCGCAAGAGCCTCTTCCGCAAAATGGCGGCTTATTAGCTATGCAAATGAGGCTCAGCGATATTCCACGCTTAGCCTCATTTGCATATTTCTGGCGCAAGATTGCGCCAGTGTAGACATAGCCTAGGTGTGTGGGTTACACTTCCATCTTACTATTCTTTCAGTACAAAGAGCTTTTGTTATTCTCATTCTTTGAACTAGTTTTTGTTACATGTATTTAGTTAATATTCATGAAAATAAAGATTGTTTGTGAAGGACTTTGTATTTTGCCTAAGTGTGAAAGTTTGCTATGTTGCCCCATAAGAGAGGTAACTATAAAACCTACCATCTGGGAAAAATTGTGAATTTTCTCCCTTTCTCCATTTTCACAGCAAATAATGACTCTACTTTTCCCTAAAGAAATATGAGGGGGAAATACATCTTCTGATGAATCTACAAAAATAAGTCTTTTCAATAATGATGAGGCTGAGGAGAGAAATTTCTGCACAATGCACATAATAGAGAAGGAACAAAAAGGGTAGTAGATATGGCCAATAAAACCAGAAAATCTCTTTAACAGTTTAGGTTATAGCACACCAAGCAAATATTTGTAATATAAAGAAAATAATAATAATTCCAAAATTCTCTTTTTACTTTGTCTGCTTCAATATGAAAGGGAATCAGACATAAAACTGAGAAACTATGGCTTTGTATGAAAGGAAAGCAATACAGAGCACTGAGGAAGGGTCGGAGTGGACCAAAAAGTACATAGTTGCAATTAATCTTAACGCTAAGTTTGAATAAGATCACATAGACATTATTTTCCCCTTATGAACAGAATGTCAGATAATACAGTGACTAGTACTACCACTGTATCAATAATCATAAAGAGAGGGCTTTTAGGGGCTTTGTTGCCTAATAGAATCGACAGCTGTGAATTAGGCATCCAGTTTCCCTGTAAAATGTATGACAGAATTAAGTGCCTAAGAGATCCACAAATGCCAGCACAATGAACAGGAAGCTGCCTATACTAGATAGCTAAGATTTGGCAAAGGATACAAAACTCCTTTGATGAGTCAATCTGTTATTCAGTGTTGCACCCTTCATGAAGGTGCGGTGTATTTATTGCTGAGTCATTCTGAAATAGGGACAAAGACAGAGAGGCCCTTCAGGAAAATTCTACGAACATCAAGTTCTTGAAAAAAGTTTAGGCTGGGGTTTATGTTCTGCAAAAATCATGAAACAGATTAAGCTAAGATTTTTATGTGGAGTTTATGTACTCTGTTCCATTTCCAAGCAGGTTAAAAACCACGCCTGATAATACCAGGCTTTTGTGGAAGAAAGGTTGAAATTGAGTCTTTCTCCATGTCTCATACGGGGAGTTTCTACTAAGGTATTTCACAGTTGCTGATATATTTGATATTCCAAAGCAAACTCAGAACAAAATGTAGGTCGAAGAGTAATACTGGGCCACCTTTGTAAATATTAGAGCAGCAACATCGATTGAGCTTTTGGGGCTGGCCAAGAGATGCAGTGTCTCGTGTACATGCTTGTCCATCTCACCCTGGTGTTGTCATAAATCCCACCCACTTTGTCTGCATATTTTCTGTGTAAAATATTTCCATGTTCTTCCTTCAGCTACCACCCCGATATCTCATTTGCCTCCTCAACCACCTTGTATATTCTGGCTGATGCACCCAGCATTATTAAATGGGGATAAATGTTATTGATGAGGATATGGATTTCTGACAGATGACTGTCTATGATGGATTGGATAATAGTGGATGATGCTAGGTGCAACCATGGAGATAGGTAAATTGGCATATATAAAGGGGAGATTTCAAAGACAAAAACACCTGCATCTAACGCTCATCAACTTTCAGTGGAAGTTAAGTCCTAACTGTCATTTGGGCCTTTGGAAAACTCTGCCCCCCCCCATGTTTTGGATAGCCAAAGACTGTCCAAACATGGCCATATTTGATTAATAGAATTTGTCAAAAAATAGTGGACAGCATCAAAGAGACATTTGCACTAAGTGGTGGGGAGGAAATGAGATGGATTACTGACACATTTTCAGGAATCTGGGCTATTTTACTCTTTTATTTTCATAAACATTCAGTTGCCATGTTTTTCCAAATATGACTATGTTCCCTTTCCCTTAAAAATGTTTAATACATAAGAACATAAGAACATAAGAACGGCCGTACCGGGTCAGACCAAAGGTCCATCTAGCCCAGTATCCTGTCTGCCGACAGTGGCCAGCACCAGGTGCCCCAGAGGGGGTGGACCGAAGACAATGATCAAGCGCTTTGTCTCCTGCCATCCCTCTCCAGCCTCTGTCAAACAGAGGCCAAGGACACCATTTTATCCCCTGGCTAATAGCCTTTTATGGACCTAACCTCCATGAAATTATCTAGCTTCTCTTTAAACTCTGTTATAGTCCTAGCCTTCACAGCCTCCTCTGGCAAGGAGTTCCACATGCTGACTACACGCTGTGTGAAGAAGAACTTTCTTTTATTAGTTTTAAACCTGCTACCCATTAATTTCATTTGGTGTCCTCTAGTTCTTCTATTTAGGGAACTAATAAATAACTTTTCTTTATCGGCCCTCTCCATACCACTCATGATTTTATACACCTCTATCATATCCCCCCTCAGTCTCCTCTTTTCTAAACTGAAAAGTCCCAGTCGCTTTAACCTCTCCTCATATGGGACCCGTTCCAAACCCCTAATCAATTTAGTTGCCCTTTTCTGAACCCTTTCCAAGGCCAAAATATCTTTTTTGAGGTGAGGAGACCACATCTGTACACAGTATTCAAGATGTGGGCGTACCATAGTTTTATACAGGGGCAGTAAGATATTCCGGGTCTTATTTTCTATCCCTTTCTTAATAATACCTAGCATCCTATTTGCCTTTTTGACCGCCGCTGCACACTGTGTGGAAGTTTTCAGAGAACTGTCCACGATAACTCCAAGATCTCTTTCCTGATTTGTCGTAGCCAAATTAGCCCCCATCATACTGTACGTATAGTTGGGGTTATTTTTCCCAATGTGCATTACTTTACACTTATCCACATTAAATTTCATTTGCCATTTTGTTGCCCAATCACTCAGTTTGGTGAGATCTTCTTGGAGTCCCTTACAGTCTGCTTCTGTCTTGACTATCCTAAACAGTTTGGTATCATCCGCAAACTTTACCACCTCACTGCTTACCCCTTTCTCCAGATCATTTATGAATAAGTTGAACAGGATTGGTCCTAGGACTGACCCTTGGGGGACACCACTAGTTACCCCTCTCCACTCTGAAAATTTACCATTTATTCCTACCCTTTGTTTCCTGTCTTTTAACCAGTTCTCAATCCAAGAAAGGACCTTCCCTCTTATCCCATGGCCATGTAATTTACACAAGAGACTTTGGTGAGGGACCTTGTCAAAGGCTTTCTGGAAATCTAAGTATACTATATCTACTGGATCCCCCTTGTCCGCATGTTTGTTAACCCCTTCAAAGAACTCTAATAGATTAGTAAGACAGGATTTCCCTTTACAAAACCCATGTTGACTTTTGTCCAACAAATTATGTTCTTCTACATGCTTCACAATTTTATTCTTTACTATTGTTTCGACTAATTTGCCCGGTACTGAAGTTAGACTTACCGGTCTGTAATTGCCCGGATCGCCTCTAGAGCCCTTTTTAAATATTGGTGTCACGTTGGCTACCTTCCAGTCATTAGGTACGGAAGCCGATTTAAGGGATAGGTTACAAACCACAGATAATAGTTCAGCAATTTCCCATTTGAGTTCTTTTAGAACCCTTGGATGAATGCCATCCGGTCCCGGAGATTTGTTAACATTAAGTTTTTCTATTTGTTCCAAAACCTCCTCTAATGACACTTCAATCCGGGACAGTTCCTCAGATTCATTACCCACAAAGGACGGTGCAGATTTGGGAATCTCCCCAACGTCCTCAGCCGTGAAGACTGAAGCAAAGAAATCATTTAGTTTCTCCGCAATGGCTTTATCGTCCTTGATTGCGCCTTTTATAGTTCGATCGTCTAGGGGACCCACAGGTTTTTTAGCAGGCTTCCTGCTTCTAATGTACTTAAAAAACATTTTGTTATTTCTTTTTGAGTTTTTGGCTAGCTGTTCCTCAAAATCTTTTTTTGCTTTTCTTATTACATTTTTACACTTGATTTGACAGTGTTTATGTTCCTTTCTATTTATCTCACTAGGATTGGACTTCCACTTCTTAAAAGATGCCTTTTTGTCCCTCACTGCTTCTTTTACATGGTGGTTAAGCCACGGTGACTCTTTTTTAGGTCTCTTGCTATGTTTTTTAATTTGGGGTATACATTTAAGTTGGGCCTCTATTATGGTGTCTTTAAGAAGTTTCCATGCAGCTTGCAGGGATTTGGCTCTAGTCACTGTGCCTTTTAATTTCTGTTTAACTAACCTCCTCATTTTTGTGTAATTCCCCTTTTTGAAATTAAATGCCAGGGTGCTGGTCTGCTGAGGTGTTCTACCCACCACAGGAATGTTGAATGTTATTATATTATGGTCACTATTCCCAAGCGGTCCTGTAACGGTTATTTCCTGGACCTGTTCCTGCGCTCCACTCAGGACTAAATCGAGAATTGCCTCTCCCCTTGTGGGTTCCTGCACTAGCTGCTCCAAGAAGCAGTCATTTAAGCCATTGAGAAATTTTATCTCCGCTTCTCTTCCTGAGGTAACATGTATCCAGTCAATATGGGGGTAATTAAAATCCCCCATTATTATAGAGTTCTTTGTTTTGGTAGCCTCTCTAATCTCCCTCAGCATTTCAATGTCAGTATCCCTGTCCTGGTCAGGTGGTCGGTAATATATCCCTACTGCTAATTTCTTATTTTTGGAGCATGGAATTACTATCCATAGCGATTCTATTGAACATGTTGATTCATTTAATATTTTTATTTCATTTGATTCTACATTATCTTTCACATACAGTGCCACTCCGCCACCCACCCGGCCTGCTCTATCCTTTCGATATATTTTATATCCCGGTATGATTGTGTCCCACAGATTTTCCTCATTCCACCAGGTTTCAGTGATGCCTATTATGTCAACCTCCTCATTTAATACTAGGTACTCTAGTTCACCCATCTTATTAGTCAGACTCCTAGCATTTGTGTAGAAGCACTTTAAAAATTTGCCACTGCTTATTTGTCTGCCCTTCCCTGATGCATTGGATTCCTTTGTACACGGTTGTTTGTCTGCTCTGGCCCATGGTTTGCCCTCTCCCCTCCTCTCTTTCTGACTACAGCTTAGAGAATCTCTATCAATGGATTCTCCTCTAAGAGTAGTCTCCCTCCGATTTACGTGCATCTCCACACCAATCGGCTTTCCCCCATCTCTCAGTTTAAAAACTGCTCTACGGCCTTTTTAATGTTTAGTGCCAGCAGTCTGGTTCCACCCTGGTTTAGGTGGAGCCCATCCTTCCTGTATAGGCTCCCCCTCTCCCAAAAGTGTCCCCAGTTCCTAATAAATCCAAACCCCTCTTCCCTACACCATCGTCTCATCCACGCATTGAGATTCTGAATCTCTGCCTGCCTACCCGGCCCTGCGCGTGGAACCGGAAGCATTTCCGAGAACGCCACCATAGAGGTCCTGGTGAAACATTTCTTGGAAAGAAAATACACATTTAGTGACACAGATGTTTCACAAAATCATGATGATTTCAACAGAACATTTGGGTTTTTAAAAAACTAATTGAAAAAAATTAAAGTTAAAAAACTGAAAGATTTGAAACATTCTTTTAACACTTTGTAACAAAATATTTTGAAATTTTGTTTCAAAATTTCCTTCAATTTTTATTTTAAAAATTATCATAGAGCTTTTATTTTAAAGGTCAAAATCACAACAAAATGGTTTAGGTCAAACAAAACATGTCACCAATCTGAAATGAATTTGTTTTTCTACATTTTGAGTCAAGTTCTAAGTCAATGGATTTTTTAAAAAAATGTTAGCTTTGGGTGAACTAAAACCATTTTTTTCAGTGTGTCAGGACTGCTAGCAAACTGAAAATCAGCTATTTGCACAGCAGTGGTTGTGAGTAATTGTTCTTTAGCCCCTGGGATCTCTTTTGCTATGTGTCTGAAAGACATTTCAAGGATTCCAGAGGAGTAGCAGACTGAGCTGTATTCAATATACTACGATACCCAGCTCTTTCTCCATCACATCAAACCTGACTAGAATAGTGGAACAAGTAATTCAGTGTCACTGCATTTGGGGCTTGAAGTGACTGTAAGTTAATCTAGAAAGATTTAGATTCTTTTAAAGGTCTGGGAGAATCAGCCAAAAGAGTTGGTAGAATTTATGCAGATCCCTTTGGGTAAGTATTCACACATTTTCATGGGCATTTTATTTATGTATGAGTAGATTGTTGGGGGGTTTTTTTAATTGTACTTTTTATTGTGTGTTTTAATTTTTGAAATGGGTATTCAGAGAACAGTATGGAAACCTAAAGGGTACATCTACACTAGCTCATTAGTTCAAGCTAGGTAGGGTAATGAGGGCAACCGGAGTTGCAAATGAAGCCCGGGATTTGAATATCCCGGGCTTCATTTGCATGTTCCCAGGCACTGCCATTTTTAAATCCCCCTTAGTCCGAACTCCATGCCCGTGGCTACACGCGGCACGGACTATGTAGTTCGAATTAAAGATCCTAATTCGAACTACTGTTACGCCTCGTGGAATGAGGAATAACAGTAGTTCGAATTAGGATCTTTAATTCAAACTACCTAGTCCGTGCCGCGTGTAGCCGCGGGCATGGAGTTCGCACTAAGGGGGATTTAAAAATGGCGGCGCCCGGGAACATGCAAATGAAGCCCGGGATATTTAAATCCCGGGCTTCATTTGCAACTCCGATTGCCCTCATTACCCTACCTAGCTCGAACTAACAAGCTAGTGTAGACGTACCCAAAGAGATTTTTATAAATATAAAAAAGTAAAAATGCCAAACACCACTGACTTGGTTAAATCCCTTTGGATAGTGTCCACTGGATTCCTACTTAGGAACCACCCTCAAGAGCTACATGATACAGACATCTCCTTCCCTTGGGGGTCTCTTCTTCACTCTTTTCTCTCCTTCTCAAACATTTCCTCATCTTCCATTTCTATAAGCGAAGCACATTTTTGGAAGTGACATTGCAACAAGGTACGTGACCAACTCACCAATAAGTCTCAGAAGGCTTCAGCATAGAACAACACTCATGTTCCTTTTTCCTTCTCAATTTCCTGCCACCCATGGGTAGCTAAATACAAACTTTACAGGGCTTTTCTCCACTCCCAAGCAGCGTCATTCACCAGCTAGAAGGCTTCCAACTCCTTTCCCTGAGTGACTTCTCCTTGGTTGTTCCTCCCTGCCTTCTGGCTCTTTTCTAGCCTTTGTAGCCTCTGGCTCCTCAGGCTGGCAGGTGTTGCTAATCTTTAGGGGTTTCCACCAGCCCCAAATATTCCTCTTGTTTGGAACTGAGGGTGAAGGGACTAATTAGCTGCTCTTTCACCACACCCTGCCACAGTTCTGCGGTTAGCACACAATCTAATATGATTTCCCTGGGATCATCAGTACCATTCTCTCACTGATGTAAGCACAGAAGAGACATCATCAGCAAGCCAATTATTTTCTCAATCATTGAGCAAATCTTCTTCTGGGCCTCATTATACAAACCTCCCCATCATTCTGTGAATTACCTATGGCATTAACAAGTAACAAGGAAAAGGGTGTCTTCAGTCTCAGAAAACAAGCATAACATCCTCCAGTTTGGACTCATTTAATCATTTTTCATAGAGCAAACAAGAAGCTTTCTAACCCTTTGAAATGCATGGAAAGCAAGCCATATCTGAGCCTGTCAATCCTGCAGAAACATGGGACACATCTTCAAGCAGAGCAAAACTCATATACAGTAACCATCCAAAGTTACTTTTAATTTATTCAGTAGAATGCTGTGGTTAATAAAAAACAAATTATATTTTAATATCCTACATCTCCGAGATGTGCCTCGAGCCTCAGCAGAGATACTCGCCTGATAATAAAAAGTTCATGGTTTATTCAACCACAGCAGCTGTTGTAAACCCTAGGTTGTCATTTATTTTGCAGCTCTTGAAAAAGATTTATAATCTGATTTCAGATGCAGCACATCTATAGTCCTCATATCTGTAGCAAGAGTAGTCAGATTGACATTATATTAGCTACAACCAAGAAAGGGGAAATGTCACAGTTGTAAAGAAACAAACCTTAAGTAAGTGGATATTTTGAATTATTATTTTCATTTTACAATTGTTTTCACAACATTTATAATTAAAAAAATTAAAAACCTCCTCATTTATTTGTCCCCAATTACTGACAAAAAACGACAAGTAAGTATGTCCATGAGGGTTCAGACCATCCCCTTGCCTGGAGGATATCAGGAAAGTGTTAGTCTGAAAATTGAGTTCAGATGGTAGTGGTTGCCCTACCATGAAATAAGCCATGGACCCTACTCTAGAACTGGAAAATTCCCAGATATTGGTGGCAAGGAAAACATTCTACACAGAAGATCTGTTCCTGGTTTAGCTCTGGTCATTAGCCGTTGCATGTTCCCTGGTATGTCTGATTTATTGGAGCTGCACTTCCATGGAATAATCCTTGCTCTAACAATTCCCAGAATACCCCAAGTTAGATCCTGCCCACCACAACACAGCTCATATATTCAACTTGATCCCTCTGCTGGGTTTCCTTCCTCTTAAATCCAACCCTGTGCAGGATATAAAGAGGGTATATGCATATTTAAATTGTTATACAAAAAAAATACTAAACCAAGGGATAATTAATAAGGTGCATGACCCTGAAGTACAAGAATAAGGGCAGGGGGTGGGGGAAAAATGGGGGGGGGGCTTTGGGCCAGAAGGTGCAGAGTTCAGGGCAGGTGGGAGCTCAAGAGGGGAGGCTGAGAGGTCAGGGAGGTGGCAGCTCCTCACTGGGGGGAAGCTGGGTCTGGGTTGCCCATTTTTTAGTGGTTACTTGCAAGTGGTGGGCCCAGGACAGGAGTGCCCAGCCCTCTACCCCCCCCCCCCCGCCAGGAAGCTGCTCACTGAGTGGAAAATGGAGCTGTACTTCCCAGCCCCTGGCCAGCTGGCAACTATTTATGGGAGGAAGGGCTGGGGCTGGGCTGCCCAGCACTCCCAGGGTATGTCTACACTAGCTCGTTAGTTCGAGCCAGGTAGGCAAATGAAGGCAACCGGAGCTGCAAATGAAGCCTGGGATTTAAATATCCCGGGCTTCATTTGCATGTTACTCCACAAGGAGTAACGGTAGTTTGAATTAGGATCTCTAAATCGAACTACCTAGTCCATGCCGTGTGTAGCCGTGGGCACGGAGTTCGGACTAAGCGGGATTTAAAAATGGCGGCGCCCGGGAACATGCAAATGAAGCCCGGGATATTTAAATCCTGGGCTTCATTTGCAACTCCGGTTGCCCCCATTTGCCTACCTAGCTCGAACTAACAAGCTAGTGTAGACATACCCTAAGAGGGTAAAAAGTCAAGAAAGTTGTCATTTCATACTTACATTCTGAAAAGGCTGTTGAAGGTGTCAACCTTTCACAACACGCTCTTTGTTGTTAAAAATGTTTCTGTAAAAAGGACACAACAGAAATACTGACAATAGCTGACCCATTTAGTATGCGATTCAGTAGTGGATTAAGTATATAGGATAAAAATACTGTTATCCTGAGATAGAAGGTTTATAAAATGTGCTTTTCACGTGTATTACCAGTGATAAAAGAATATGATTCCACTGAATTCCTAATCACTCACTTTGAGACAATGGCAAACCCTCCATTAAATTGAGTGGAATTAATACAGCCACCCCTTCTGCCATCAGAAAGTCAATATAGTTACATCTACACTATGAGCAAGGGGTACGATTCCCAGTTCTCACACTAGCTCCTGTCAGAGTGAGCATGATACAAATAGTAGTGTAGGTATGATTCCATAAGCAGCAGCAACACAGGCTAGCCCCAAGCATGTCTCCATGGGATTCAGAGAGGTCTGTACTTAGGATAGCTACCCTACACTGCTGCTGCCCATGCCGTGGCTGCATTATTATTTTAAGCATGCTAGCCCAGATGAAAGCTAATGCAAGTATGCATATGGGGACGGGAAATCACACATCCAGTTCCGATATGTCAAATTCTTTCTAGTAAATGTGTACTGCCATATTTCTGTTCACCTACCTCAGAGGGCTGTTTTGAGGCATATTAATTAATGACCATTAGTAAAGCATTTTGAGTTGCTCTAATAAAACTTGCTATGTAATTGTTACATATGTTATTTATTTATTTTCAGTAGGTATGCTGTAGCTTTAATAGGGCTAAGAAGTTATACAAATACAAAATATAAAAATACTTTATCATCACTGGTCATGATTTTCAAAATAGGAGTCCACAGTTAGGCTCATAAATCCATGTTTAGGCTTCTAAGTAAGTGGCCTAATTTTCAGAAGTGCAGTGTCTGGCAGATTCAGGCAATTACACTCTACCTATCTAAATCCCTCCTGCTGTTTATATTAAATGTTACTCTTCTTTCCTTCCTGACCTAAATTAGTATGTAATGTTGCTGTGCACAATCAAACAGCTGCAGATTTTGCACCAGTAAAGACTGCATTTCAGTAGTCAGCAAAACAATTCCTATATAACCCTTATGTGCCACAGAGGGGTGTTATGAAACTGAATTAGTTAATGTTTGAGAAGCATTTGAAGAATTCACATGAAAAGTGATGGAAATACCGGATCATTTATTGTGTTTTGGGAATAGCTAAGTGCTTGTCTACATGGGGAAACTGACAAGCATAGAACAGCTGTGGTGAAATCAGTTATTCCTCTCTATTCCAGAATAATTCCCGTTGCAAGAAACTCTACACTACAGAGATCAATGCTCCAAAGGTCAATCTTTTAGCATTTGATTTGGCAGGTCTAGTGTAGACCCCCAAATTGAACGCTGAGGGCAGGCTCCATCAGCATCCAGTACTCCTCATTCTGCAAGGAGTAAGGGAAGCCAACAGGAGCATGTGCTCCCCTCGATCTTGTGCAGTGTAGCTGCTGCAGCGGCTTGGCTTAAGGTAAGCCAAATCCAGCTACGCATTTTGTTTAGCTGGATAGCGTACTTTTAGCCGACCTGCTGGGTTTAGTGTAGACCACAGACTAAAAGTGGTTTATTTCCAGAATAATTTATCTGCTTTGTGAAAATCATTGTATCATGACCAGTGGAACTGGAGTTAGAAGGACCATGTTCCCTGGAGATACTATTATTGACCAGGTACCAGGGGAACCGTGGAAAGTAGTAACTGGGCTAGGAGCAATGCAGTCACATTGACAAAGTAGTGTGCAGAGTTTAATAAAGTTCCACTTTCTCAGCTTAACCTATATTAAGCCTCACTCTTTGCTAACAGAATATAGTGGCAGCATCTTAGTTGTGAGTTCCTTGAAGTACAGCTGCTGGCACCATGACCCATGTTGAAAGCTCCCTAGAGACCCAAAATTCTAGACACAAACCGAGCCCAGAGATGACCTGTTTGAAGGAGGCATTCAGGCTGTGCATAGAGATAGCTATGCAGGAGAACTGAAACAACAGGAAAGTAAAACTATTCTTTTACTTAATTGTGGTACAAGGCAAAGAGATTTGTGCCACTCTGAAGCTCACCATTGCCCAAAATTCATATCACTTCTCAGAGCCCTGGAGAACCATTGTTCCCCGAAGCAGAATGAGAGTGAAACAACACTGGTTTATCACTAGAGACCAGTCTCATCTTCTTTCTCCTCACTCCCTTAGATTCCACTCTCCAATCCCTATTGCTTTTGTTTCAGTGACCATCAGGTCTCACCAGTAACCAGATTTACCTCCTACCTTGATGAGGACACCATCATCAATCATCATCATCATCACTCCCATAACCGCATTGGCCATTTGGGCACCATCACTGATGAGCAATCAACCAACTGTCTGTATCCCTGATGATTGTGTGCCAGTGCCTGAGTCTGTCCACTCTTTTATGTTGCCAGTCCATCTCTTCTTCTGTCTACCTCTTCTTCTTTTCACCTGTACTGTCCCATGGAGGATGATCATGGAGACCAGATGATCTTTGTCATCTGCAAGGCAGTCAACATCAGCAAACCAAAGATTTGACATTGTTCACACATAACATAAGCACAGTCAGCATTCGGGGTATCTTCTAGGGCACCAATCAGTATGTGCTCCAAATACATGTAGAACAGTGTTCATGAAAGAAGGCACAAAAAAGGCAGCATTGGCAGACTCCAACAGTGCTGTAAAACCACTCTCCTATTCTGCCATTGACAAGAACTGCACTGTTAGTCTTGCAACACAGTTTTTTAATAGTAAGAATATGCTTATGGCCAACAGTGTTCTTCTTCATGGTTGTCCAGAGAGTTTCGTACCATACCCTGTCAAAGCCTTCTAAAAATCAACAAAGACCTGGTAGATGTTCTGTTGGTGTTGTAAGTACTTTTCACATAGAACACAAAGGTTGAAAATGTATTCTGTGGCACTTCTTCCCACACAAAAGCCAGCCTGTTCTTCAGTAGTTATATTCTCCACTTGTGGCTTCAGTCTGTTCAGTATGACTTTCAACATTTTGCTGGTATGAATAATTAAGCTTATGGTCTGGTAATTTTGATACAATTTGCAGTTTCCTTTCTTTGGCAGAGTGATGATTAGTGACTGTATCATCAGTTTGGCTGAGATGTTGTCAATACCTGCAGCCTTTATGTTCCTGAGTGACTTATAGTCCTCTACTCTAATCCTAGTCCTATAGTTCTAGTGCACTATTGTCCTCCAGAATTAGTGAGGATAATAGCAAATAGGAAGGACAAGAAAATCATACTGACTTGACTAGCCAGATCTCACTTAACTCTGTATGGTGGCAACTCATAAGGATAAAGACTCCTAACTAGTACTCCTTTGGGATATTCTATATGGGTATGTCTACACTACAAAGTTAATTCGAACTAACAGCTGTTAGTTCGAATTAACTTTCATAGGCGCTACACACACAAACCGCTAGTTCGAACTTAATTCGAACTAGCGGAGAGCTTAATTCGAACTAGGTAAACCTCATTCTAAAAGGACTAACGCCTAGTTCGAATTAAGCAGTTCCAATTAAGGGCTGTATAGCCACTTAATTCGAACTAGTGGGAGGCTAGTCCTTCCCTGGTGGCCCTGGTGGCCACTCTGGGCCAAGCCAGGGAAACTCGTCTGCCCTCCTGCCGGCCCCGGAGCCCTTAAAGGGGCACGGTCTGGCAACAGTGCCCATGCCAGGTGCAAGCCTGCCAGCACCCAGCCAACAGACCCTGCACCTGGCACGGGATGAGCCAGCCACCCGCTGCCACCCAGCCCTCCCCCTCTTCCCAGGACCAGGCTGGCGGCTCCCAGGAGCCTGCCCGGGGCTGCAAGAGGCGGACGCCCGCCTGGTCTAGTGCGGAGATCGTGGACCTCATCGAGGTTTGGGGGGAGACCTCCAACGTCCACAATCTCTGCACTAGGCACAGGAAAGCGGCCGTCTAGGGCAGGATAGCTGCCAGCCTGGCCACCAAAGGCCACATGCAAACCTAGGAGCAGGTTTGCATGAAAATCAAGTTGGTCCAGTGAGACCCCTGACCCTAAGCTTAGAACATAAGAACATAAGAATGGCCATACTGGGTCAGACCAAAGGTCCATCTCGCCCAGTAGCCTGTCTGCTGACAGCGGCCAACACCAGGTACCCCGGAGGGGATGGACCAAAGACAATGACCAAGCCATTTGTCTCGTGCCATCCATCTCCAGCCTTCCACAAACAGAGGCCAGGGACACCATTCCTACCCCCGGCTAATAGCACTCCATGGACCCAACCTCCATGACTTTATCTAACTTCTCTTTAAACTCTGTTATAGTTCTCACCTTCACAGCCTCCTGTGGCAAGGAGTTCCACAGGTTGACTATTTGCTTTGTGAAGAAGAACTTTCTTTTACTAGTTTGAAGCCTGCTACCCATTCATTTCATTTGGTGTCCTCTAGTCCTTCTATTATGGGAAATAATGAAGAACTTTTCTTTATGCACCCTCTCCACACCACTCATGCTTTTATATACCTCTATCATATCCCCCCTCAGTCTCCTTTTTTCTAAGCTGAAAAGTCCCAGTCTCTTTAGTCTCTCTTCATATGGGACCAGTTCCAAACCCCTAATCATTTTAGTTGCCCTTTTCTGAACCCTTTCCAAGGCCAAAATATCTTTTTTGAGGTGAGGAGACCCCATCTCTACACAATACTGAAGATATGGCATACCATAGTTTTATACTTCCCCTCCTCCTTCTTCCCCTGGCTTCCCCCTTCCAGCTCCCTCCTCCCAGGTTTCCACCTCCCCTCTCCCACCCTCTCTCTTCCCCTCTCCCACCTTTTCCCAGTCTCCCCATAGGTTAATCCCCCCCCCACCCTCAGTTTTGTTAAATAAAGAGAGTTTCTATTTTTGAACATACGTGTCCTTTATTTTTTACATCAGGAAGGGGGGTAGGGAGGGTAAGTGGAAGGAGGTGAGGGAGGAATGGGGCACGAGCCCCTGATGGGGAGGACTGGGGTGGCTCTGCAGGCTCCTTGGGGTGGAAGCTCTTCTGCAGGGCCTCCTGGATCCTGACATGACCCCCCCAGATGGCAGCCTGCGGCAAGTGCAGCCGGGCTGATGGCCGAGTGCTGTGATGTGCCGAGGGTGGGCACTCAGGGCACTCCAAGACAGGACTGCTTTGCTGTCCCTCATCGAGGTAGACAAGCAAGCAGAGAACCCTGAGAACTGTCTGTCCGGGGTGGGGGTCGGGTCCCTTTAAGCACAGCCCTCGGCTAGCCTGAGGCAGCAGCTCCACGCTCTAAGTCCTAAGCTGATGCCCTGCTGGCACTGGTTCCGGCCAGCCTAACTTCGGTTCAGGGTCCACTCAATGTGGACATGCTAGTTCGAATTAGCAAAACGCTAATTCGAACTAGTTTTTAGGTCTAGATGCGCTAATTCGAATTAGCTTAGTTCAAATTAACTAATTCGAACTAAGTTAGTTCGAATTAGTGCTGTAGTGTAGACATACCCTATGAGACATTGAAAGCTCTGACTACCTACTGAAAACTTGGACTTCCCGTGTGAAAATTAAACACAAGTAGTTTTTTACTAAGTGACAAACACATTTAATCTTATTCTTTCTAATGTTTCAGGAAAAGAAATTGCAAACAGCTCACACAAAAAAAGACTCAAGAATGGACAATATGGCTTAGAATGGAATTTTAGATTCAGCCTAAATATGTACTCATGACCAACTTCTCCATAATGCTTAATGTCTTTTGTGTTTAAATATATCGATTATATCTGATGAGCTTTGTGCTTTGGGGCTTTTTTTCCTTTGTTCGTTTAATTCTTACTGAATAGACATAATTATTGCTCAAGAGCACAGCATCATGACAATGCTGTACTGCACTATGATATCGTCTCTCACAGTTGCCTTAAAAAAAAAAAAAGGTTTCCATGGCTTCCATTTCCTACACAGAAAACCCCCCACAGATTTCACTGAGCACTCTATTGAAAATAATTGAGACAGTGGAAAATTACTTCAAATAGTTCTAGCATTCACCCTGCCAATAAATTCTCAACCCATTTAGCAACTCACGTTAATTATTATTGTTTTTGCCTGTTATCTTGCTGTAAAACATAAAGAAAAATCAGTGTACTAGAATCAACCTGTAGCCACCATGCACTACTTCCACTGTTGTGAATGGAAGCCATGCATGGGCATCTGAGGTCAGAATCTGGACCATTCGGAATGGGAAAGTTAGTATCAAGCTGTGAGGGCAAGAGAACACAAAGTAGAAAATCTCACTCTTGTTTCCATTGCCTACTCTACTAGATCAATATTCCATTTTATATTCCATTAAAATATAAAATTAAGAGAAAATTCACATCACAGTTAAGCACTCCAGAGTCAGCAAGTGCAGTCCATTTACAGTGCAGCTGACTTCATAAGAGAATGACTGGCATGGAAGAGTTGCCTGGCTGGTAAATTATTTAGGACTGCTGAAGGAATTTAAGGGGAGATAATATGATTGAATTCTCAAGGTATGGTGCAGAGAACATTTTCTTCATTGCTGATAAATGACAATCTGTAAGTCAAATGATAAAGATGCTGGCCATGATAATTCTGCTAAAAAATTATACAGATTTGTACAATGCCTTCAGCATTTTAAAAGCATGACCATTCCAAAATGTGTGCAGAAAATAAAGCCAAATGTCTTGGTTAATGTTTATATTTTTGCACAATTCATTCAGCAGTTTCATCTACCTTTATAAAATATTTTGCATATGCATGTGCAATATTCAAGTGTGTATTACTGCACAAAGCTTTGGCATTTTTGTAATGGATGGTCTTTTATAAATCTATTAGTTATTAGTATCTATGTAATTAGCCTTTGTTAAGTGACAGCAATTATAATTACATTAACATTCTGTACCATATAATACTTCATGCTAAACTTGCAGCTGTTGATTTCATCTCAATTCACATATAGCCAAGGTATTGAAATAGACTGTTTTCCCCTTATTACCATATTAAGATAATTATAGGAGTCTTTAAAGAATTAAAATCCCGATGAACTTAAATTAACTTTTAATTTGAGCAACTGCTTTTTGTCAATAGTACATTACGGATGTGATGGCTCATCATGTATCAGAAAATGTCTGAAAAATTTAATGGCACAAGTAATTAAAATAAACTGCATTAGTGCCAACAAATTCAGGCAGTGTCCAATTTATTCTGTTTCGTACTACCTGAGAGATATAGTCACTACTCTTTGTTCACTCCACTAAAATTCTTGTCTACACCCTCCTTGTCTCCTATTTTGACTAATGTTCTCTGTCCTTCTTCATACTCACCTATTCAAAAGACTCCCACTAAGATTATCCTCCCTCATCATTCTGACCATGTCTTCCCTTCTTCCTTTAAACCTGTCCTATGACTAATCTGTTCTGTTGCACCAGATACAAACTCCTGATATCTTTAGGACTATCAAAGTTTAGTCCCTACCTATTTATCTGTTTTTAACTCTTACTGTGTTATCTTTCTGCTCTCTCTTTCCACAAACAGTGCCACCTTCTGCTGCCCATTGTCTTCTTCTCCACACTTTCATGTCTGTTTCAATGGCACTTCTTTGCATGGGGCATATGGCCTGAACTAGGGTATAAAGCCACTTCCCCATTCTTATCTTCTTTCTTTCTAACCATCTTCCAGCATAATTAGGGCCCTACCAAATTCACAGAAGTGAAAAATGTGTCATGGAGTGTGAAATCTGGTTTTCCCCTCATGAAATCTAGTATTTTGTGTGCTTTTACCCATATTATAAAGATTTCATGGGGGAAACCAGTGTTCCTCAAAACTGGGGGGCCTGTCCTGAATGAGAGTTGCAGGAGGGTTGCAATGTTATTTTAAGGGAGTTGTGGTATTGTCACCCTTACTTCTATGCTACCTTCAAAGCAACAGTTGTTGGCTGGGTTCCTTCCCACCAAATGTTCATCTAATCACTGCCACAGAAAACATTTACTCTGTTCTTTCAAATATGGCTACTGGTGGTAACAACAACAAAAAAACTACTGAAAATTATGCTCTGTGACAAAGGGAGAGAGGAAAAAACAGCAGTTATTTGAAAACCACTTTAATTCATTTATTAAACATTTCCTATGTCCTAGGTTTAGGCCCATCTTTAGTTCCTAAAAGCATGATAAGAGAAAAAGAAACTGATTTGCTTATTGTTATTAAGTATTTATATTTCAATATCACACCCATCCAGGCTCAGATCCCAGCTACAAAAATGGACAGTGCCTGGCCCAAAGATCTTATACAAGTCAAGTATAAGAGGAGAGACAAGAGGTAGATACAACAAACAGATGGGACAACAAAAGATAACAGTGAGATCACACTGGTCACATGAAAAGCAGAGATCACAGCACACCCTGCTGGCCTCAGAAGTATTTCAAGGAAAAATATGAAGGACAATGACATACAGACAACAAAGTCCCTGCAGACCTGGGTAAAGGAAGCTGGGCAGCACATATGGAGGTAGTAAAAATATGTATCACTTCCCTGGCAGGCATGTTGAGGCAGGAGGGTTGCCCTACCCCATTCTCACTCCTAATCCCTCACTCCCCACTCATCTGTGATTGAGAACATGTAATAACTCAGTGTGGGCTCCTCTGGCAATACAGCTCCTTACATTACTTTATATTGTAGCAAAGGCACATGAAATAGATAATAACTGAGGCCCTTATAAATACCATAAAGTTCAAAACACAAATCCACGTAAGTGGGTAGGTCAGAAATATCCTGTTTGGAAATATAAAAAGTGTGTCTTGAAGCCTCCTTTCCCCATTTAGTAAACACGTCTTATTTCCTAGATAGAACCACTTGGTCGCCCCATGAGATCATACCAACATAGCAGCAAAGTAAATTAACTTTCAAAAACTCATTCAAAACGCTGAGATTTAAAATTCTGAATTGGAATAACACCCAACAAGATACCTTTCAGATATTTTGTACTTTGACATTACCTCCAAGAATAAATTAACAAGTTTGAAAACAAATTGCAAATATTTAGCGGGGGGGGAAGATAGATCTAAAGGTCAAAGTGTAATTCTTTCTCTGGCAGAAACATGTGCTATGCAATGTTACTTGTTTGTTTTAAAATACAGAATTTCAGAGTATAATATAGTCTGATTGTTGACCAGATAACCTCAAAAATGTGCATACAACCACCTTCTCGGCATTGTAATGAAAATTTCAATGGATACTAAGCATGTGATTTTGGTACATACTATCAGCATAATGAACTCAATCAACCCCATCATCCTACACCATTAAAGTCAATGGGAGTTTTGCCATTAACTTCAATGGAAGCAGGAGCAGGGTCCTAGAAAAGATGCTAGCAAAAAAAGGATACAACTAACACAGATGAGAAAATAGAAAAATTTAAATAGAAAGACTGGTTTATTGATTTTTGACATTTAAACATTTTCTGAAACATGAATGTCCTAATGCTGTCCACAGAAATATGTCAACCTTTCATGAATTTGGAATAAATACCAGATATACATATTGTGTTATCAGGACCTAGAAGAGATATTCTTTCTCACCCACTTCTTTTCCTCAAGCATTTTCACTCCATATATCCTGTTTTCTTCCTGATGTGGAGACTGCACAAGCTATCAGCATTATTAAGGGTTAACAACATAAAGTTTGTAACAACATCGTGAACAGATTTGGTGTAGAAACAATAAGGTACTTCATAATTTCAGCTGAAAAGGCTAAATTTGTCAAAATTACGCCTTACTTGTGTAGGGAAAAAAATCTCGGGTTATTATAAATGCAATTGAAAGTTAAACAACACTAAGTTGCTATACAACATATCATCATCCTATTTTCTGTACAGAACTTAGCACATCTTTCAGAAAATTTAGCCTAAAGAAGGTGTCTGATGTGTTCTTTCTATTCAATCACTATCAGATGTTGTCCTTTGCTGATTTAAAGTTAAATGTATATTCTCATCTTTTGAATATCTTATTTCCAAAGAAAAGACATCAAACCCAGATAGAAACACATTAACTCTGTCCACAATCTTGAAAAAAGTTACACATTTCAGTGAATGAAATTCGCATGTACAATGAAAAGTTTTTTAAACAAAGTAACATTTTAATCTTGCCTCCTCCCCCATTAAATATATTCAAGACTCTCGTGATCAGCCAGTTTTCAAGCAGACAAAACAAATCGGGCCTTTATTGTTGTGAGAATAAGCAGTTGTTATTAATATATTTTTAAATTTGGTATAACATAAAAATATCTAAACACATTTATAAAGCAGGTACGTTTTCATGATTGAGTGAAAAGCACACACATCAGAACATTCTCAGTCTGTGGGCGAGATCCTTCAAATAGCACTCTCACGAAGAATCTAGCTGCATGTTTTCTTCACTCTTCTATCTTAGCACCCACCAAGCATCTGTGCTGGTGGCAAAAATGACTAGTAGTAGAACACTCCAAAGTGATATTATGCACTCTTTTTTTTTTGTAAAAGC
Source organism: Pelochelys cantorii (assembly GCA_032595735.1). Classification (NCBI taxonomy): domain Eukaryota; kingdom Metazoa; phylum Chordata; order Testudines; family Trionychidae; genus Pelochelys; species Pelochelys cantorii. The sequence continues at coordinate 94,927,280 of CM064326.1, forward strand.
AACAGAGTGGGATTATAATTGAATCTTGAGATTCAAATCCCATTCTAATGCTTCTGGGATAGCTAGCGAATCCCTGTGTTCCCCCTCTGTAACTTGAATGGTGCAGTTGTCCATGATGTGTTCCATGTTTGATACCTTACTATAGTCAGCACTGTGGTTCTTCCATTTTCCATTTGTGGAGGAAATATCCACACCTTCCACACATTGTTTAAATGTGACTAAGTGCAGTCCATTACCTGTAGGAAAGGCAGAATCCTGGGATTTCAATCAGGTCTTTATTTGGGATTTCACAAACAGTTCACAATTTGAGCCAGTAAATGTTGTTGTCCTTTCTGTTGGCCTGTAGCACTGATGAGTGCATCAGAAAGGCTTCCTGGTTTGAGTCAGGAAAGTGTTAATGAATTGAGGTCTCGATATACTGGAAAGTCTGGAGCAACCTGGATCTTAACGTACTCCCAGACCACAACAGTGTTTTGCCTGATGTTGGCTGGCACAATTCTGTAATAGTCTTCCAAGTTAAATGAATCCCATTTCTTTGGTAAAAGTGCTTGTAGAACACAAAACTAGGTAGAATGTCTGAACTCCATAATTTTACATCTCTGTCTCTTTAAATCTGAGATGAGGTTGGAAGATTAGCACAGAGAGGTCAGCTGGAAGTGCTGCACTGCTGGGTTTCCAGCTACCAGTAAAACTTTCAAGGAGAAGTGTGTTTTCTTTGAATTTTCAGGTACTATAGCCCTTCCTGTTAATATTTCATTGTTATGCTTCTATGCAGAGCTGTTAAAAAGTTTAAACAAAATTCACAGATGTCATAATCCCAAACAGCGAATTCAATAAATGGAATTCTTATTTCAGCAAAAAGTTGCAGCATATGGAGGGAAACTTTCTAAGTTCACTATTCAAAAAACCCCCAATAATTGTAATATGAAGCATATATCAGTGCACTATAAATGGTATTTTCAAGAGCTCAATTCTGGTAGCAATTTTAGAGTAAGGTAAAATGCTCATAAATGCCCACAGGATTTAGAAGCCTAGTTTCATTAAAAGTCAGGGGCTCCTAAGTCATTCCTACATTTTGAATTCTTTGTCCTTAGAAACCATTGGCTTTGGCTACAACAATTAGTGATTTGTCCATTTCAATTCTGAATTGTTCTAGTGAAGGTGCTTCTATAAGTTTCCTTTAGAGACTAGTCACCAGTTCAACATCTCACACTGTAAAAATGTCTCCACATAATTTAAGCTAAAAGTTCTGTTTGTTACTTTAACCTCTAATGATTCGCAAATGTTACTGCTTACATTTATGCTTCAAATAGAGTATAATAGAAACAGTGGGTCAGATTGCATTCTCACTAATACTACTGTAAGTCCACTGACTTACCTGTTGTTACTGTTGTATATCAGTGGGCATGCAGAGTAATCCCAGCATATTTATTAATTTTAAATATCAGAAGGACAAAATCTAGCCAAAATTAAATGAGCTTTGTTTTGTAAAGAGAGGCTTCCTCTATGGTTTGCTTCAGAAGTAAATAAACAATATAAATAATTAGGATTACTGTCTGCCTAAATAATTGACTGATGATCTAAATATAACCTTTTATGTTAATTATCTGTAATTCAAGCTAAGAAGTATTTTACAAACCAAACTGATCAACATTCTCAGCTAGAATAAATCTACAGGATTCTAGTAAAGCCAATGTATATACATTGATTTATAGTAGCTAGAGAATCTCACCCAGCATTTTCTTTCTCCTTCCCCCTCAAGATGAGGTGGGCAGCTGAAGTAGATTTAAGTTCACGGGTTAGCTTTATTGCCTTCATGAAGAGGAGTTGTATTCTGCAAAGCAACTAGGTTGGATTGCAGTGATATAGAACAAACATCAGATAAGTGTGGGAGACATTTTTTTATATTGCCCAAATTGAATTAGACAAAACAAGAAGACCAGAAAATCTCAGCTGACACTGAAAACTATTCATGTTAATTTCAAATTAGAATCCCACATTAGAATCCTCAAAGGTGCCTATGAGGCTCTGATTTGATATTCCAAGTAGAGAGTATGGAGTTTCCTAAATAGTGAAGGCTTCAAGTCCAAACTTGAGGTGATGAAGATATTAATAACTGCCTGAAATGGTGAAGTTTAGCACCAGTGAGGAAAACAAAAGGATTCATCAATATAAGGCAAATCTGTAGAAACCAGTAGATAACATACTCTGAGCAGCATTAATTCCCACTCTGATATGCAATGTAGAGCCCCTGGCAATGGCATCCTAACTCCTTAGAGAGTCATGTTGCCCAGAGGAATAAAGACCTTCAAATCATTGTGAAGGGGGAGCCTTTCTCCCTGCAGGCTCTACAGCTGTGATTTAGGGACTCCTGAAACTACAGGCATCTTATCTTTTCATGCTCCCCTCCCATGCATGGAGGGAATTAACATGAAACTTTGGTAGGTGATGCTTGCAGGGTCCCTAATGCTTCTGACCTCTCCTCTCATAAGAAAATACATAATACAATATAGTCCTTTGTCTGTATGAAACACTACAGGCAGTGCAGTTGTAGCCATGACAGTCCCAGCATATAAGGTGGGATGAAGTAGTATCTTTTATTGGACCTTCTTTTCTCTCTCACGAATAGAATTTGGTCCAAGAAAAGAAATTAACTCACCCAACCAGTCACGCTACAAATATGATAGTAATTTATGTATTTGGGGTACCGTGTGGTATTATTAGCTCCTGCTATGAGGTTTGAAGATAACAGTGGAGCTCACTGTAGGTGTATTCTAGGATAGAGCTAAGGGCTTATGGTTAATTTATCTAGCAGCACCTGTGTTTTTTCTTACTATTTACCCCACGCTTGTTGGCATGTATGAGTCATCGGAAAACTGTAGTCGTGACACTATTTAGTAATTTAACATTAAGGCAGAGTTCAGCTTTACATAACACATGCTCACTATAAGGGGTTCATATACAGATGTCCAGTACTGAAGTACAGATTCAAGAACGTGATGTTTCTTGTTATATTGCTGCTACATGAAAAAGGAGGCCTCTTACAAAACCCAGACTTTGTTTCAACTAGATGTATTCAACATTCTAACTGCAGAAAACTGAACACCCTCACCAGGGGCGTAGCGAGGGGCTGTGCAGGGGGGCAGTTGCCCCCGGGCACCAGGCTAGGGCGAGCGTAGGGAGAATGGTGCAGACGGGTCTGGAACCACCTGGCCCCACCGCAGCAGCTGCAGCCACGTCAGACCTGCTTGCCCCGTTCTCCCTGCGCTTGCCCTAGTGTGGCGCCCGGGGGCAACTGCTCCCCCACTCTCCACTTGCTACGCCCCTGACCCTCGCCCCTCCCCCGGTCTGCCTCTTCTCTTAAGGCTGTGTCCTTTCCCTCAGGTCTCACTCTCCATTCACTCCACCCTCCTTCCCACACTATTGCTCACTCTGACAGCTACAAGAGAGGAAATCTACAAGAGGAAACAAAAGCAGGAAAGTATCCTGTTTATGCATAAAGACAAAGGTTTATTCTGGTATATCTTGGTGTGCAAGGAAACACATGGGGTTCTTTGCTCAGGAAACACACTCATAGTGCGCTTGATCATGAAAGGAGGGCTTGTGATGGGTTGGGGCCCCTGGGATGACACCTGAGGTGCTTTGACACCACTGAGCCCCCTCTTCTCTGCCAGCCTGGGCCCCCTTTTACCTAGTCTTGGTAAGCCTGGCTAGAGCCTCTTCTAGCAAACCCACAGGAAGGGCCTGTCATGATCATGAGGGTTAGCCAGCAGCCTGGGGACTAAGGGGTTAACTATGTCCCTTTCCTAGCCAGGTGGGGTGGCCAATAGGAATGTAGGTAGGAATTTCAAACTGGGACAAAGGAATTTTTGGTTTTTCCCTCCTTTGGTCTGGGCAGTTCTCTCCAGCTATTGAGGGGGACAGACACTATGTCTCCCTCCAAGAAAAGACTCTTTCTTCACTTTCTGTAAGTAGGGTAAAGTTTAGATAAATCCGGTTTTGTTGTTTTATGTTTTGGGTGTGGGATCTGATGTCTGTGCACTTTTTAAAAGATGTTGGCTTTTCTTTGTAACTAAGTTCTAGGCCCATGGAGTTTCTCCATGAGTATATTATTTGTTACTTTTCCATCTAGTTATTATGCTTGCAACAGGAATATTGTGGTGATAATAAAAGTTTTCTCTGTTCTTTTTTATTAACCTGGTATTGGTTAATGGTGGTGTCCTGCTTTTTACTTTAGGGGTGAGATTTTCCCAAATGGTCTCTCCCCTGGTTTCTTTATTAATTTGGGTGGTGGCAGCGGAAGTTTTATTCCCAAAATCTAGGTTTTTAAGATTTTGGGGGGAAGTTTTTTACCAAAGCCTGGTAGATAAGGTTTTGGGGTACACTAGCTGGCCCCCACTTCTGCATTTATCGTGCCAGAGTGGGGAAGGAGCCATGACAGGGCCACACACAGCTGCAGATACAGAAACTGAGATCAGCTCTGGGAGGTCTCAAATTAAGGGATTTACTCCAGCACCCAGATAGTCACCTCCCGTTTCTTACTCCCCCTCTCCTCCACTGACCAGGACCAACCCCCTGCAATCATCCCAACCCCTGGCAGGGCTTTGTGAGGATGGGACTGAACAAACCCTCCCAGGGAGGGGACTTGTACCACCCTGTCCCCCACACCCCTTTTCCCTCGGGAAACCTATTCCATCCTTTCACACACACACACACACACACACACACACACACACACACACACGACAAAAACCCAAGAATGGAATACCTGCATGACCAGGGCCCTGACAGTTGATCTCCCCACACCTAACTGGTTCCCCATAGATTGGTAGCTATCCGGTATGGAGAGCTTCCAGAGGGCAATGGTGACACGCTTCTAGAGGGGGATGGCAGGCTTTATGTGCGTGTCTCATTGCCTCAGGGCAGGGGCAAGCCACTCACACAGCTCAAGGAAGGTGTTCTTCTTCATTCTGAAGTTCTGGAGCCATTGTTCATCTCCCCAGCACTCCAGAATGATGTGGTCCCACCAATCTGCACTGGGGTCCAGATGTCAGATGCGGCGGGGCAGGGCATCCAGTCCAGGGTGGGTGGCCTCCAGCTGCTGGAGCTGCTCCCCCACATACCCAAGGAGGGTCTGCCACAAGGGCTGGGGGTTGGGTTCCTACAGAGCCTAGTAGGCAGCCTACAGAAATGGCTGCATGACTTGCTGCAAAATCTGCAAGAGCTGAAGACTGACCAGAGGCAGCTCTGGCTCCATAGCGGAGAGTACTATGGTGTCCTGAAGCAGGGCAACAAGAGCAAGAAGAGAAAATGCTTTGCTGTCCCTCAGAGAGGTAGGCAAACAAACAGGGAAACCTGAGAAATGACTGTCCAGGGGGTCCCTTTAAGCATGAGCCTCAGATAGCCTCAAGCAGCAGCCACAGGAAGTAACTACTGACCTGATGCCCTGCCTGAACTGGTTCCGGGTGGCATTAAATGCAATTCAGCATCCAATCAGTGTGGACGCACTATTTCAAAATAGCTAAACTCTATTTTTAAACGCATTTTGTGTGTAGATGTGCTATTTCAAAATAAGCTATTCCGGAAAATCTCTTCCGGAATGGCTTATTCTGAAATAACGCTGCTGTGTAGACATAGCCTAATGCTACATCCACACTGCTCTCTCTTGCAATATGAGGTGAAGCGTGGAATATCGCCACACCTCATTTGCATAATTAATGAGGTTCTGTTTTTGTGCAAAAACCCCCTCTTGGGCAAAAGCCATTCTTCCGCTTTTTTTCAGGATGAATGGCTCTTGCGCAAGATGGGGGTTTTGTGCAAAAACAGAGCCTAATTAATTATGCAAATGAGGCATGGTGATATTCCACTCTTTGCCTCATTTGCATATTTTTTTGCTCAAGAGAGGGCAGTGTAGACGTAGCCTAAGTGTTCTCATGATAGCACTGGCATAAAGGGGAAGATATGTACACCATCACTACCAATTCCTCTGCTTCCTTTTACCTGAGAAAGGAGGCCCTTAACTCCAGGAGGGTTCACTGCTATGAATCTCAAGTGGAAGGAGGCATTTCCTCTGGCTTGGAGTTAGCCACCTCGCTCTCTTTGAGGGGGAGGGATATGTCATATCTCTACCCTCAGCATTTCCTTCCAACTACCTCAGGGGATTCCCCACCCAGCATACTGGCTTCTGAGAATACCATTTTTAGTCCCTTAAGCCTCTACATGCATTGGACGGTGAGCCTGAGCAATTAACTCAGAGCTATGAATTCCACTAAGCGGCAGGGCACCTAAAATAAGGCATTTCAATGCTCCAGTCTTATATGTAAAACATTTCAGTAATGATTCAATTAAATCTAACTATAAAAAAGAAAAGACAGTATAGTGGTATTCATGCTAATAAATTACTGTAAATGATCTCAAATTCTATACAGTTTATCTACTATTTAGGTACAACTAAGCCCTAATTTAGATGAACTCATCAGATCTGAACTATTTTGTGATTAGTCAAACCATGTCATTGCACACACAAACTTTCTAGAATGGAGTGAATTCCATCAAGTTTAACCTATATTTTTTTCATTAGGAAAGATAAAATATTAAGACACCTTCTTACTTTTAAATGCCAAAATAAAAGAGGTGAAAACTTAGCTCTCCAGAATTGGAGAGGTTTCATATGTCGAAATAGATCTTATTTATCCCTTTTTTAACAGCCTGATCAGAGTCATTTCTGATTTTATCAAGTTGTCATCTGAGATATTATTTTTATATCCCCAAAATATATACTTCTTCATACAGACAGCTGGGAGAAATAGTCCAGGGTCTGCTAGCTCTTTGATAAAACCTTTCTTGATCTTTCTAAAGTCTCTTCTTCAGGTTTGTTTCATAGGGGTTAAGGTCTGGAAAGAAGAAAATATTTCACTCAGAATGATTTCTCTCACTTCTGACTGCCCTTAAAATTCTCTTATGTTCCCAGCATTGATTAGGGTGCCAATAAACGTTTCACTTGAATATCCCTCACTACCTAACTTTTCTATTGGCATGTGGAAGTATTTGGCAGCACAGAATGAATCTTCCTTTAGGTTTATGCTTACTCAAGGAAATTCTCTTTATAAATTGTTCCATAAATATAAGAATACAAGAAGGTTTCCCATCAGCCTGGGCCCAGTGACTCACAATACTAGATCTCCAAGTTCACAAATAGATCAATTTTCCCTTGCAGAATGTTATCACTTTGTATGTTACCTAGACATTTTTTTCAGTAAGACCTGATACAAACACTTGCCCAAAATATCAAAATTAATTCAAACCTTGTTACAAACAAAATCACCTTGTTTTTGTTATGAAAATATTTGAAGCACTTTTTTTTTTTTTTTTTGCATGAAGGTATAGTATTGATGGAAGAGCAATAGACTGAAGCAGGACTCCTTTGTCAGCATTCTGCCACTGTCATATAACCGGGACTTTGCCATGCTCCAGTTTCCCCATCTGGAAAAAAGAGAAAATAACTGTCCCTCTCACTGAGATATTATGAGAACTGAAACATACTGCTAGCCTGAAAAGTGATTGTAGAATTGTATTTTCATGTTTATTGTGTCAGTGTTTCAGATCAGATTTTCTCAGGCTTCAAGAAAAAAAGGTGTTGATTAGGCTATAGGCTAAAGGTGTTGTGGGATTTTTGTGTATGTCTTTTTAACTCCCAGTCATGCAAATTTACTCTAAAATCTCAAAGGCATGATGGAGTCCTTTTATTTTTGCATATAGCTACTAACAGTAAATTTATTTATTTATTTATTTAAATGTTTTTACCCCGCCTTTCTATTTAAAATATTCAAGGCAGCTTAAAGATCCTCTTAAGCTGAAATTTCCCTCTACTCCTCACTTCAATGGGCAAAGGTTGAGTATATAGATTTACGTCAGGATGACTTCAGATTTACTACAATAGAACTGAGGTTGGAATGTAGGCTCTTTAGGTCTGTCGTAGCTGCTACTTGCTGCTAACAGGTTCATCATCAGTCAGCCAAAGAACTTAAACGTGAGCACAGTGGAGCTTCATTGTCCATATCCCTAATAATGATGGCCCATTTCTCTTTATTTTCTCCTCCTTGGAGCTCAGTTCTCAGCAGCTGTCTGCAGCCAATATGAGAAAGCCAGGTGTTTCAACAGGACAGCACCAAATTAAAGTAACTTTTTAAGAAAAATACTTAGTCTTGAATTGTACCACAGGACTGCATGCATGTCCACATGTACATAACAAAAATGGCAGACAGTTTCAGGTTCAGTGAATGCTCTTGTACTTCTGTGATCTTCACCTCATATAAGCTTTCTCTAATTTCATCAATTGCATCTCCATGGCATACCATAGTCTTATGGTAATGGATAACTTTCCATATGCTCAGATTTTAAGTGACATAATATTCATCATATATTTTTGCATTGTCTTGCAAGTGAAACTTTTGCATTGATTCAGTGATGGGCATTATTTTCTGTGATAATTGAGATGAATTAATAGTGTTGCATATATATTACAACAATCTATATATTACAACACCAATTTCACAGTTGCAGGATTATAAATAATGTCAATGCCTTAAAATAAAAGTTTTGGCATTATTTTATATGTTTATTAAAGTTAATATATCTAAGCTGTGTGTTCCACTGTGCTCCATATCCCTCAGAATCAATCTCCTCATCAAGCTCAGAAATGATGGTGATGAGCAAGGTATAATATTTTTGGATGAGAGGGTATAATCATAGTTCTTTTGCTTCTGAAGCTAATGTCCTACCCAAGAGTAGCACCAGCACTCAAAAGGAATGGGTTGCTACCATGAGCATGCCACCTTGGAGTTCTGGGGTTTATTGTGCGTACCTGAGGCAAAATGGCTCTTGGACCTTCCACAGCAACATTATGGCCACAGACATACACTCCGCAATATTATATTTTAAAGCACAGAATGGAATCAGGATGTTTTAATGTTTGTTAAAAGTAACGGCTTGGGGTTTTTATTTAGTCCATGTATTATTTTATCTGCCTCTCCATATTTACATAATGCTCAGAAGAGCAATCTGTGTGGTTCTTGGTTAAATTATATCAGGGTGCCCAGAGCTTCGGATGTGTGCCTCTTTAGGTTCTATACATCTGAAGAATAAATCAAGACTGAAATGCTTTCTCTCTTTCCCTTTCTCTATGAGGGGGAGAGAGAGAAAGAGAGAGAGTGGTGTGCATCAGTAGGCAATATCTGACTTACTGTTACAAAGGAGGTGCTGGAAAGTCATCATGGTCAATGAAATGGATTATTCAACAACCTGTGGGAGGTAATCTGAGAGTACAGCTTCTCACATTATAGTTCACATTTTTCAAACGGAGGAAGCTTGCAAAGCCTTTAAAGACAGAAATTCCCAATTAAATCTCTGCAAGTCAGGTAACTTATTTCTGTAATGCAGTGTCTCCAATCAATTCGTACATTACAAAGTTAAAGAAAAAAAATAGAGCTCAATGAAGATGTAACACACTGCTAAACAAGCAACTTTTAGTGCATTTATTGAAGTTTTACTGAATTCAGACAACATTTTAGGAAACAGATCTTTTAAAGAGAAGCAGAAGCACTTATCTCTGATTTATCATTCTGAGTAATTTAAATGAGACATTATATAACCCATTGCAGGACAAGCTGATATTCATCTACTGCTTTGACATGCGTCAAAGCAGATATGAATAAAAACAGAATTTAATATTAAATGGAAGAAAAAGCAGACTAGCAAATGTAATGATTTGTGTCCTACTGAAGCCTAAGTTCTCCTAACATTTTTAGAGTGTTCCCATGGTAAGCAGGAACCCCTTCCCCCAAAAAATGGGCCCATTGTCTCTTATTTGCTAAAAGTTACATGATAAAATAATGGAAGGATGATGATTTTACATAAGTGATTGAAACATACAATATGTAATGGGCCTAAAGCTGCTCTAATTGAATACAATTGGAATGCTGTCTCTGAGCTCAGAGGGAACTTGGTCATACCCACTGGGTACTGAAAGCAGAAGGAAAATAGAGGCTAGAGTACACTCTGTGATTCCTTAGACTGTTCATTGTATTTGAATTCTCAAGACCTTAGAGAGTTTTGCCTTAGCACACACAGAGTATTGCAGGATTTTAATTCACTGTAGTTTTACAAAATGCACATATAACTCACTGGTTAGTGTGTTCTGCTCTGAACCCCATCCACACAGGATGCCAGCTTGAGAGCCTGACTCTTTGGGTCAAGCTGTAGGCTATGTCTGCACTGCACAATTATTTCAGAATAAACTATTCTGGAAGAAATACTTTGAAATAGCTTATTTTGAAATAGCATGTCTACACTAAAGGGAAGCCTGTAAATTAGTCCAAGACAGGGTCCCCTAATGTGGACATGCTACCTCAATTTAGAGCCCCAGGGAGCACTGAGAGTAATTATTTTGAATGGCCTGGGGGGGAGCTATTTCGAAATAGCAGCAGCAGAGCATCCACACTACTGCTATTCCGAAATAGCTATTTCGGAAGAGGCGTTATTCCTTGTGGAATGAGGTTTACAAATGCCAAAATAAGCCGCCTATTATTTTGAAATTATTTCAAAATAATGGGCTAGCTGTGTAGACACTCACATAGTTATTCCAAAATAACGCTGCTGTGTAGATGTACCCATAGACTAAGGCTTTTAGCTTTGGATATCCCAGGTAGGTTGATGAAGTTAGGAGGGTCTTAGCTGGGATTTCAATTGCTGTGGACCACAGCTTCTTGACAGTAATACCCTCTGTCCAGAGAATGTCTGAAACACTCTGGCCTCTGGGTATTATGCACTCATCTCTGTGTGCCTGATCAGAGAACATGGGTCAGTTACAGCTCTCAGTTCTAACCCTCGTTTCTTTAACTCAAACTGTAAATTCTGGAGAACTCCAGTTCAATCCCTTCTCTCAACAAAGATAGCAGCTATTCACCTGTCAGGGCCCATGGTTTTCTTTGCAAATCTGTCTGAGACGATATCACCTCTTCTAAGTTCTTTAGACTCTAAACCTGCTGTGTAGAAACAGACTATCATTGTCTCTCCCAAACTCTTCACTCCCTGTGTGATTCTTGATTAGCAGAATATCTGAGTATGTGACTGTATAAACACTGCAGGATGGTGACAATGGGTTGCAAAGAAAAGGTCAGTAGAATCTAAATGAAATCATTGTGAATGGTGCTGGTATTAAAAACAACAAACCATAAGCAAAAAGAATCCCTTGCTTTGGTCTTCGGAATTCTGTTTTGTTTTGTTTTAAATTGGACACAATAAATTAGCATCTGAGCAGGTTTTAAGCAATCTGTTACCATTGTGGTCTTTCTTGGTGCGTCTACCCAGCACCCTAAACTCGAAATAAGATACACAATTTGCACTATGCAAATTGTGTATCTTATTTCAAATCTATTTCAAAATAGTTTATTTTGAAATTTGGCACCTCTACACATTGTCAAATTTTGAAATAACATGCTATTTCAAGCCATCCCTTTACCCTCATGCAACGAGGTTTACCAGGATGATGAAATTGCACGCCAGTTATTTTGAAAAATATTTCAAAATAATGGGCAGCTTACGTAGATGCAGGGTAGCTATTTTGGGATACCTCTGGTATCCTGAAATAGCTGTGCAGTATAGACGTACCTTCTGTGTACACCTCCTTGGTTGTTAGGCCATGTGCCCTTACTTGTCTTGAAGTAGAATCAAGCATTTATTTATATATGGGGCCTTGGCTGCAATACCATATATGCATCAATCCATATCACTTTAAAGTTCTGAGGTTCTGACACCTGCACTTCTCCCTTTTGGATCTGTGATCAGAGGGACTAACCAATAGCAACAGCCAGTATCTTCCATTAGTAATTGAAACAAAGCATTAAAGGGGGGGGGGAATTAAATATGTAAAACAACAAGTAGCCTACATGCACATGTACCTCACCTAGGGTACGTCTACACTAACGGGATAAGGTCAAATTAAGATACGCAACTTCATCTACATTAATTGCATAGCTGAAGTCAAAGTACCTTAATTCAACTTTTGATGCTGTCCACACTGCAGGAATTCGAAGGGAGAACACTCTCCCTTCGATTTCCCCTCTCCTTCCTGCATGATAGTTTGTAGACAGCCTTTTTGTGAGAGGCACTCAAACAAGATTTGCTTAAGAAAACATTCAGCCAGAGCCAGAGCAACATACACAAATGACTACAGAGCAGCTCCATAGTCAGCACATAAATATACCGCTACAATTACTTCCTAAGCCGATGTCGGTATGTGGACAGTGAAAACAAGCTTCTGCAGACCACTCAGGGAACATGCACAATACAATTCCATAGAGAGCTCCTTTTCCCTGTTCAGGAAAAGAATTAGTTAACCAATAACTGGGATGAGAACTGATATAACCAATGCTAAAACATTCAATTACAATTTTGTTTTCTAATAATTGAAATGCCAACACTTAGATCATATCAGTCAAGCATTTCTTTCAAATTCAGATGCAGAATATCAGGGGAATGATTGCAGTCTGTGCTAAAACTTATAGTAAGCAGCATTAGCAATGATGTTACACCCCAGTTATAAAAACAAAAGCATGAGAGAACAGCAAAACGTAGGCTATATGCTGTTCAGTGTTATAAGGGTTTAAATGCGGGTGAGAATTATCATACTGACATTACAGACAGGGGTGATGACATTTCTATCTGAACTGGAAAGCTATCGTTCAAGAAATATTACAAAAGTCACCTGGGAGTAGGAGCTGCGTCGAGTCTATTAGCTGTCACAGCAGTAGAAGAGTAAAGAGGCCAATTAAGGTATTTCCAAAGGGATGCAGCAGCTTTTAATAAATTTCATTTTTTTTCTTTGTGATGGTGGTGCTGGTTTGTAAAGGTCAGTAAAGCATTTAAAAATAATGTAACACTGCCAAGACATACATCCTTTCTGATGCCTTGCTCAGGACACTCAGAATGGTGAGCCATTGTTTCACGGTTCTGCTTATGAGGAGTGAGCTTTGCCACTACTGCATTGGATGGCAATTCCCTGGCACACTAGTTTATCTGCCTTGCCAACAAACTCTTCAGGACTCCACTATTTCAAAGCCTTCCTTTCAAAGTAACACTCAATTTATCTCCGTTCTCAAGTTCCTCACAGACATTTCTCTATAATGTACTGTCCTTCTTACTGGACACACAAAAGTTATTAAGTTTGCTGCCTCCAAAGACAGAGTGTACGCACCAGCTTGTTAGGTTAGCTGAAGCCTCAGACTCTACTTTTAATATGCAGCACTGAGATGGTTTTGTATTAAAACAAGAATGAATATATTTAAAATGACTGGTGATTTAAGCGATGCTAAATGAGAAAAAAAAAGACAGGTTTGTTTATAAACAAGGCACATTTTCTAGTGACCAAAACTTATTTTAGTAAGTTACTATCTTTGCCTAAAGCATTTTTGCTTTTTACTCAAGTTACGAGCAGCTCTTGCCATACAGGTAAAAAAAGATCCATTTTTCATAGGTTTAAAGGAAGCTGTGCCATACCTTCCCTTCAGCGATGGATAACTAAAATCTCCCTTATGTTTCTCAAAGCCCACTGTCTGCCTCAAGAGCAAGGAAGGCTTCTTGTGTGCAGATTCTGCTTATCTAGCACCAGTCTTAAACATTCTTCCCTCCCCATTACTTTAGCTGGGTGACTTTATTTCCCTTGTATGTAAATGTACTTGTATTGTTTGTTCTCCGTCTCGGTAAAACGCATTTCTTTGTCTAGGGTAGATTGATTTTATGCTCGGTCTCCCAAACACATTTTAGTAATATATTTCTCCACCACACTTTCTTATACAGTCAATACCTATATCACACAGTGATTTTCAGGACCAGCATGTCACCAGTTTATATATGATTCCTTACACAATACCTTTGAGATGGATATTATGACAGCAGTATAATGGGGCAATGTGTGTGTCAGGCCTGATGGGAGTACAGTGTATTGGGTTCTTTACCAAATGGCACAGAGATGATTCCAGGATCAAAACCTGAATAAAACCAGTTCCAGGATCAAAACCTGAATAAAGTAACCAAAATATGGATAACTCATTTTAACAAGCTGTGCAACAAAGACACACAATTTCCTTTCAAACATTTTCCTTAACATTATGTTTTCTACAGCATAGGTTGAATAGCTCTTCCAATATAAATCCTTAACTGTGATAAACAAATTATATGTGGGCTGAAATTTTCCTTGCTTAGATTCAGCCAAGAGGAAGGGTTGGTTTGTTTGTTGCTGGCTTGCTTGTTTGTTTGTTTGTTGTGTGATCCTAGCAAAAAACTGGTTAACCATTTTTTAGTTCCATACACATACTTTAAAATCCTTCTTCTTTCATATGTTCCAATCAATATTTTTTGCACATCCATAACAACTGATATAATTTGTTCAGACTTAGCCAGTTTTATAGCTTTCATTGTAACTAATGAAAAAGGTAAGTACTCAGCAAACTAGACAGCTAAGTTTTGAAATTATGAGGCATTACATTTGATTTAATTTGTTTTTAGGGATGAAGCCTTTGTAGCTCCTCCTAAACTTGCAATGGCTTTCACAGTCCTTCAAACAAAGCAAAGATTTAGGAGTTATGTGTGTCACTGTCATTTAGCTTGTGTGCCACAGAAGTGAGCATAAGATTAGAAGCTATAATTCTGCAGTTCTTTTTCCCATCTTTGCCACTGACTTCCATAGCACTTATATAGAGACAGATAAATTAGGTTTCCTAGCACTCGTGTTAATTAAATATAATTATCCCCAAATGAAAACACCAAGGTAATATCAGTGACTGGAGTGTGCATGGTCAAGGCTGATAGTCAAAGCCAGGAACAGGAACCAGGTGTCAAGTCTAAGGTCAGGTTCAGAGACAGGAGGAAAGCCTGGTACTGATCACAGCCTCAGGCATAAAGGTTGAACAGACAGTAACCTGCTGTTGAAATTAAAAGCTGCCCTGCTTCCTACCTTCAACCAATCAGACAGGCTGGCTAATCAGGTGGCTCTGTTGGAGCTCAGCAGTATTCATTAATCAGCCTGAGCTAACTAGTTCTAGGCTTAATTGCTGCCCCTCCTTCTTGACAGGCAAAGGAGCAGACAGCCTCCAAGGACCCTTGGGAAAGGTGTGGGGGTGGGGGGCAGCTCCATGCTGATGAACAGCCCTCAGTGCTGCCTAGAGCATGGCACCCTCTCTGTCCAGTTCTTAGTGCTTTCTAGAGCACATAGCGCTGTGCTCTGGCAACAAATTAAAGGGCCAAGGGCTCCAGCCATCTCTGCAGCCACAATAGCAGCAGTGGTAGCCTTTAAATCACTGTGCCCTGGGGCAATTGCCCTCTTTGCCCCCTTCCTGTCTGCGGGCCTGCTGACAGGTAAGAAGAAGACTCCAAGACACTGGGCACTGGAAGATGAGAAGGGTATGGGTAAAATTTTTAAAAGCACCTAAGTATCTTGTCTCCATGTATCTTGGCCTGATCCAGAGTCCACTTAAGTCAAAGTAAGTCTGTCTATTGACTTCAGTAGATTTCATGCGTCAGACCTAATTTTTTCTAGATGTTCAACACCCTGCTGTTATCCACGAGTGACATGTTTCATACTTATATAGGAACCAATTCTTCCATTCCTGCTCATAAAATCAATGGGACTGCTCATGAAGTAAGATCCTACTCACCTGGTACATATGCACAACAGGGCTAAAGTCGAATTAAGCTACGCAACTTCAGATACATGAATTGCGTAGCTTAAGTCTAAGTAACTTAACTGGGCTTTTGGCGCTGTCTCCAAAGCAGGAAGTCAAAGGAAGAACACTCTTTCTTCGACTTCCCTTACTCCTCATGAAATGAGAATTATCATGAGTCAGAGTAAGAAATCCTCCAGCTTGACATTATTTCAAAATGAAGGCTTGTAGTGTAGATGCGCACTATGTTATTTAGGAATAGCATCAGTTATTCCAAAATAACGCTGCTGTGTATGTACCCATCAGGAATAAGAATGCCAAATCTGGTCACTGATATTTTATATATTCAAAATCCTGTATGAGTTTCTTCTTTTTGTGAATGAAATGGAAGAGAATATTTGTTATTTCAAAGTAGAAAGAGGAATATTTGTAGCATATTTTAAAATCTAAGAAAAACAACATACATAGCCGTTATCTAAAATAACTTAACTACAGGGGATGTGAGAATGACAAGAATAGAAAGATTCTGTAGTACGTGAACGGAATTTAAAGAACATCTAATTCAAGTTTCTACATTAAGAGATAAGAGTTATTAACTTTTATGCCCCCCATGCACTTCCTAATACCCTACATAAATATCCAGCTGCTGGAGAGGACTATTTAACTTACTTTGCAATGTACACCTGTGCCAAGCTTTAAAGTAGTGATTTCTTGGAAGCAAATGGCATAGTAGTAGTATGTGCATTAACTTGCTAACAAGTATGTAATCTCACTCATTATCATTGTTCTTAAAGTAAAATGTCAATTAAGAGCTAAGTATTTACCAATAATAGGGTAGCAAAATGGAAAAGCAAATTGTTCTGCCTTAAATTGTTCACAGCGATAGAAGGCATTCTTTGGGAATGCTGAGGTACTCACTCTTATCCTGAAATATTTTGTTTACTCATTTAACTAGTAGATCTGAACTATCTCATTAATGGAATCTTTAATTTTATCATGATAGCATCATAGCTTATGCCCCGTATTGTAAAAGATTTTTAAAACTCTGTTTTGTTGGAAATTACTCCTCAGTTTATTCTGTTACATGAAAGTAATACATGTCCATTCCAGTTTATTGTTATTAAACAATAAACAAAATATAGTCATTTCAGGCCTGATCTCTGAAAGGATTTGCATGCACTGGTGAATTTCACCATGAATAGAGTTTCACAAACATTAGCTCATGACTTAGTGTAGCCCAACCACCCTGATAGGTGTCAAATTATCTCTATTTCATAGATATGGGAAATTAAAGCAGAAAGGTTAAGTTTGACCAAGACCATAGGAAGAGCTGGGCTTCTCAGAGCCAGGAATCAAGTATAAGATTCCCTTGGTTTAAACCCTGGACCTAACCAACTAAACCAAGAGTTCCAAAACTATGGAACATGCACTGGTGGCATTTGAGTTTTATGTTTCCTCCATTTACTTCACAATAATTTCTTGATATATGAACCAATAAAATTGGGGAACTGCTGCAGTTGATCATGTGCTCATGTCTGGTGGTTGCAACCAAGTCCAGGAAATTATTTAAGGCAGGTTAGGCAGTGCATCCCAAAACCATGAAGACATTCCAGAATGTTTTTCTGCTGTAATATGAGGGCATAATGTGAAAAAAAAATCATGAAAGAAGCCATTCCATTCCTATCAAGATTCAGAACTATCTGTCCTACTAGCATGATGTCACGCTGCCTGTTTAGTGAAGGAGTCAACTCGCTGCAGGCTATCTGGGAAGGAGCCATAATGCATCAGGGCTACCTAGATGACACTTCTCCCCAAAGTCCTGATCTGACCTGACTTTCTCTCCAAAATTGAGAGATACAGGCTCAAGATCTTTACAAAGAGCCCTGGGCTGCTTGGAGTGGAAGTGATAACTATGGATGATCTTCACAGCAATCAGCAACGTATGTTCAATTCCTAGAGTTGCTGAATTTTTCCATCCCAGGCAGCATCTAGAAAAAAATTAATCAGGAACTTTTAAAAAATGAATACTTAGATTCTCCTCTATTTCCTGAATCTCCAAATGTTGAGGGGCTTTAGGGAATACGTTTTCAGGGCCCAAAGGCAGCTGAGGACTTCTGCTCTTACTCAGGGTATGTCTAGACTACATGCCTCTGCTGACAGAGGCATGTAAAATAGGCTACCCGACATAGTCAATGAAGCGGGGATTTAAATATCCCCGGCTTCATTAAAATAAAAATGGCCACCATGCTGTGCCAGCTCAGCTGATTGTCAGCACAGCGTGCGAGTCAAGATGCGGATCGGTCAACAAGGGAAGCCTTTGTCAGCTGCTCCTTTATGCCTCGTCGGCAGAGGCATGTAGTCTAGATGTACCCTCAGATAACTCAATAGTATCTTTATCTTTCTCACAACTTCAGAACTAATTTTCCTCTCTTCCTTTTTTAAGTGTTGTGTTCATAGTGCATTGATTATTTTATTAATGAACAATTACTTTGCTCCAGTTAAAATCATACCTATAAGAAATCAGCCATTTTAAGGCATGTTTCTTGCAAACACTCACTTAAGTAAAGGCAATTTTATAAGAAAGTTGATTGGACGAACATCTAAATAGCAATGCCGAAGCATAAATCTATGCAGGACCGGGCCTTTAACTGGCATTCTTTAGTATGCCAAATTTACTTTATTTATTAGCCAATCTTTAAAGATTTCCACATTTCTAATAACAAATACATTATATATTGTCTTGCATTTTGAAGACGTGTTCTGAACGCCAGAAGACATTCCCCCCTCCAAAGAAATTTTTGCCTCTGACTTGAAACAATATTCTACATCAAAATAAATAAAACAAAACAAGACACTGATTTACAAATCTATTTAAACTAACATGAAGGCTGTGAATTGAAGGTATCAGACAATTCTTCTCTTATTTATTCTGTTATAATGTATCCAAGATTTTTTTCAGGAACCCAAAAGGAAAATACTTCAAGATTTTAAAAACTCTTTTGAAGCCGTATTATTTGATATTGACATGCACTATCCTCATTGTATAATGACCACAATGTTTCCCCCCCCCCCCCAATCACTAACCATATCTTTCTACCAGATTGGTCTTCATTTCTGGTCCTGTACCACAACATGGTTCTGAGACAATCTTCTACACAGCTACCATTGACCATGCCCATTTGAGATTCCTTTGCAGCCATCTGTGCTACAGGTACTGTTTAACCTGGATCCAGCCATCCTAGTTGTTTTTCCTGGCATTTAATTAATAAAGCACTGCCTCCTTTTGTCTGCATGCAATCCAAATGCCTGACGGGTTAAGCAGCCATCAGCAAAGGAGCTGCTGCTACAGAATTGCTTTGCTAGATGGCCTGTAAAAAAAAATTCATCTTTGTCTCCCCTAGAAGACAATAAAGGTATGATTAAAACCCATTCTTTAACCTAAGAACAATAGATTATTGGCTTTTGCTTCTTCACAGTGGCATCCATCTTGTTTTGCAGCTATATTTCAGTGCAAATAGTTCTTCAAAATAGTGTTGAGGTTCCCCCAGTCCCTCCTCAAATGAGCATGTCTCATGAAACAGCTTCTCAAAACCTGTTCTTGCAAGAACATGAACGCAACATTGTGCTTGACCTCAGTGTTGCAAAAACATGTTAGAAATGACCCCAGACTTACATGAACTCTTCAGAAACTTTCTGGGTACGTCCACACAGCAGGGCTAAAATCGAATTAAGCTATGCAACTTCTGCTATGTCAATTGTGTAGCTTAAGTTGAAATAGCTTAATTTGGCTTTTGGCGCTGTCTGCTTAGCAGAAAGTCGAAGGAAGAACACTCTTCCTTCAACTTCCCTTACTCCTCATGAAATGAGGGTCACCGTGAGTCAGAGTAAAAAGTCCTCTGGTTCGACATTATTTCGAAATAAAGACTTGTAGTGTAGAGGTGCACTATGTTATTTGGGAATAATTATTCTGAAATAACGCAGCTGTGTAGATGTACCCCTGTGGGATCTGAAGAAGCTTGAAAACAACCCCTTTGAAGATGTTTGAACTTGTCCCCTCCATCACCCATGGTTCCCGAGGGCAGCGGGAAGGTATCCCTCAAAACCTTTCAAAATCATCTTGTACATTCCAAGAGGGCAGTGTGACTGAACAAGTTTAAAAAACAACAATAGTGTGGATGAGGAGCAGAAATGCAATACTTAACACTGATTTAGCATGGCTAGTGTGGAAGCATTAAGCCATTTGCACCTTAACTGGTTATCTTACACCAGGGGTAGGCAATAAAATGGCTGTGGTTTGCCAGGAATAGCCCCTGGTGGACCACCACCATTATATTTACCTGTGTCTCCACAGGTATGAGCAGTTGCAGCACCCACTGGCTGCAAATTGCTATTCTCTGTCAATGGGAGCTGCGGGAAGAGGCATGGACTAAGGCACCACTTTCCGCAGCTCCCATTGGCTGGGAACAGCAAACCATGGCCAACAGAAGCTGCAAGCACCCATATCTGTGGAGGTGTAGGTAAATATAGCAGCAGCATCTGCCATGGAGTAACCCTAGGGAACTGGATCTGGCTCTTTTGCTCTGGATTAGATGTAGTCTGGGGTGTAGTTTCAATGCCAGACCATGTTTTGGCTGGCTTAAAGTATAAATGAGGCCAAAGTCTTGCATATAGTATTGTGATGTTTTATAGAATAAAAATGGCAAATTCATTCAAGCTCATCCCAGATTTCAGTTACATGCTAAACAAAAATAAATCAGAGCCTTTCATATCTTGAAACCAGCCTGTAACTAAATCTTTAGGAGCAGTTTCATAACTGATCACCATAAAACTCTAACCCTGAAATTCAAAGGTGTTTGATTTGATATTTAGATTTTTGTCTAAATAAAATCTCTGACAACTGTATAGCTGTATTACTGGATCTGAAAATTAAGATTTTTAGAAATCTTTCTTCAAATCATTTTTCTGCTTACTTATAAATTAATCTTATTTTTAGTAAGTACTTAATTTTGTTACATACCCCATGCATAGAGGTTGGACACTTTCATTCTGGATTTCCCATTTTTGGAGGAATATTCTGGGAGCATAAGGAAAATACGAACTGCTAGTGCATGTATTGTGCTTGGATAAAATTCATTCAGTGTATTCAGATTGCTCAGATAAGTGACTTATATGTAGAGAACTGAAAGATGAAAAAAATACATTCCGACTGGCCTTGCACTAACCAGAAAAAGGAAATTCTAAAGCTTGAAGCACAGTTTGCGAGAGTCATAATATAGCAAACAGTGTGATGCAGAAATGGAGCTACTGCATACAAATCAGGGGAATTATTTATAAAACTCTTGTGAATAACGCTGAATTACAAGAACTATTCATATTCCTGGTCACTTTCTACTGTAGAGGAAGATTACTGTGAAGAAAAAGTAACAGAGGAAGTCATGCAGGATAATATAAGAACTTGGGGTTCTTAGAGTAGCTATTACTAAGCTTAATGAAAATTCTTTATTCTATGAAAAGCAACTGGAGGCGGGGGCAAGAGGACAACTCTAAGGCAGGCAAAATTCGGACAGTATTGGAGAAATTCTGTAGATCTTACTGGATTGTTATGAACTAGTGTCTTAGGATATGTCTACACAGCAGGGCTAAAGTCGAATTAAGCAACGCAACTTCAGCTACATCTTCCTTCTACTTCCCTTACTCCTCATGAAGTGAGGGTTACAGGAGTCAGAGTAAGAAGTCCTCCAGCTTGACAGTATTTTGAAATAAAAGTTTGTAGTGTAGACACGTTCTTTGTTATTTCGGAATAACATCAGTTATTCCAAAATAACACTGCTGTGTAGAGGTGCCCTTACAGAGACAAAAAGGACAGGAATTAAGCATTACAAATTATTTTTTAAAAGACTTAAAATAACGCAGCATACACTAAATCAGGCAAATACACAGCATGTGGTGTATAGTGCACTGAGCCCTTTGGAGTCAGCTGTCTGCAGAGGCAGCTGTCATTTTGTAGTATAAAGCAAGTGAGTCACTTTTAAAAAACACCCATTTTGTGTTTTCACAAAAAACAAAGTTTCCTTTTTCCTTGTAGTTTTCCTTCATCTAAAATTAATTCATTTCCTAATTCCTCCTCAAAATACTTAAGACGTGCTTCTTTCAAGCATGTGAGAATTCCACTGACTTCAGATTACTCACATGCTTAAGTATGCTGTGAATTTGGGCCTATGAAGGAAGACTGAAAGAATTGGGTTTGTTTAGTTTAGAAAAGAGAAGATTGAGGGGGGACATGATAACAGTTTTCAGGTATCTAAAAGGGTGTCCTAAGGAGGAGGGAGAAAACTTGTTCATCTTGGCCTCTGAGGATGGAACAAGAAGCAATGGGCTTAAACTGAAGCAAGAAAGGTTTAGGTTGGACATTAGGAAAAAGTTCCTAACTGTCAGGGTAGTCAAACACTGGAATAAATTGCCCAGGGAGGTTGTGGAATCTCCATCTCTGGAGATATTTAAGAGTAGGTCAGATAAATGTCTATCAGGGATGGTCTAGACAGTATTTGGTCCTGCCATGAGGGCGGGGGACTGGACTTGATGACCTCTCGAGGTCCCTTCCAGTCCTAGTATTCTATGATTCTATGATTATGGGGATGGAACTGTCTTTTTATCCTTTGTTTGTACAGCACCTACCATAGTTAGAGAGGGGTGAAAAGAGGAAAATAATTAATTCTTAAAATAAATCAACACATTATTTTGTGGGATGCTACATGGCTCAGTGGTTACATCACAGCACCAATGACATGATTTTTTCCCCATGCTGTGTCACATATGTGCTGTGTTACCTTAGGCAAGGCACTTAATTGCTCTGTCTTTTTACCCTATTTCTAAAATGGGAATAATGATACTTAACCACGTTTGTGATGTACTTTGAGACTAAAGTGAAACGTGTTGTATAATGGCTAAATATTGTTGCTAATTCCTATCTAGCGCACAACAATGTCAGTAAAGGAGGTTCCAGGAAAGACTCCTAATAATTGATATGCTACACTCAATATTCATTTTGTCCATAAGTAGGTGGGAAGTTCATGTTCTAAGTTGTATTAACAATAGGCTAGTAGGATATTGAAAATGGAAAGTTAGCTTCCGCAACTTCACTGCTCTTGTTCAAGCTAGCTAAATGAAAGCTCTCAGACATCACAGACATGCAGCCACACCTCTGATTACAATGCAGAAATACCCATAGCGAATAACAACTTGTTACTGCAGTTAGCTAACAGAGTTACTACTTTAGCTCAGGATAGCTATACTTAATTGCTGTAGGTCTTAGGTTCTGACTCACTATATGTAGGGATAACATATTAAAGTATTAAAAATGATTCCCCAAGTGGAAGTGACTCCCCATAATTTGTTCCCCACAACTTAAGTTTGTGTTTAGATTTAGTGTTATCAAGCTTGATAAGTGTTTAGATTTATTATTATTATTATTTGTTAAGATTGTTAAATGTTTAAATGTTTAGATTTATTATTATTGCCCCTTTAGAATATAATTTTTTAGGAATGTGATATTAGGTCATGTAACTTAGAACTGTTAAGAATATAATACTATGTAGCCAGAAACAGCTCCCCTCTCCCTGTCCCAGGGAGCCAAGCCCTGTAATTGATTAAGGGCATTGTTACACAATTGACACCCATTCTCTTCAAAGCATTGTGAACCAATTAACCCTAATCGCAAAGTGAAACATTGTAACTATAACAGTAACTAACTCAGCACTCAGAGAGAGAATGTTTTAAGAAATGCCACCCAGAAACTTTTGTAACTTTTTGTAACTACAACTCTTGTATATGTAAAATTATTATTATACAAAATACTGTATGTTAATTAGGGAATGTATGTAAGAGAGAGAGTGCTTGGACAATGAATGAATGGTTTGAGAGGTGCCAGCCTGAGAATGTAGGATCAAAGGGCTGAAGAAGGCGTCAGGTGCCAGTGCAACCAAAAGGTGTCAAGTGGAGAAAAACTGGAGACTGGAGGTCCACCCTAGGAGATCAGTGACAAGCACCTGGCAGCCACCCTGAAGACATCAGCATGATGCAGCAATTCCCATAGACTGGCATAGGAAGAAATTCCTATAAAGACTGGACCAAAAGACTATGGAGTCAGAGTTCTGCTGCCAGCCCACCAGGAGCTTCAGATGCGCATCTGATCAGGACTTCGCTCCCCACTACCATGACTTGTGTACAGAATACCTGGCCAGTATTCTGTCACAAGCAACTTCCAGGCTGGTAACTATAACAACTACACAGAACCTGAATGAATGGATGAATGAATGTTTGCTTCTATCTTTTCTTTATTCTTTATTATTATCTTTACAATAAATGTGGCTTTTTGCCTTATCCCCCTCATAAGATCCTGCTTATTTTTATTGGTACAACACATAGATAATGTTGCTTGTTTGTTGGTCTTGGGCTGATTTGCTTTAATGAAAATATGTTTTCATCTGGTGCATTTAACATTGACAGTTTTTGTGGAAGAAGTGTGGCAGGAATTTGAAAATTCAGGGACAGCACTGGAGCAATTCTAAAAACAACATCAGTGCCTGAGGGACTAAAATCTAATACAATTTTCAGAAAGTCCAGTGCTTAAACTAAACCAGCCTCTGATGCATCTATGCAATCAATACATAGACATGCCACTTACCTTGGCACGACTCCTGAAGAAATCCATTTTCAAATTTCTCATATGCTTGTATGCAGCCTGATGCATAAATATGATTTGACCTAAACTGTCTTACCCATCCCACACACACAGGACAGCCTCTGGATTTATATACATATTTGTAGCCAGGACAAAGATAATGTCTCCAATCCACTTCTGGTTTTCAGTTAGCTTCACTATACTATATGAACACTTAGTGCGCTATGTTTTTATGTTTCGTAAGATTGTCTTCAAGCTTCCCTTTTTTAAGATAGCAATGCTTATTACTCAATAAAATAAGTCACAGAGTGCATATTAGCCATTACAATGACAATAGCAGCATGGTGAATTATTTATTTTCCAAGAGAAAAATATAGTTGCCTAGTGTGTTACAGCTATCTAGTATAGTCACAAGACCCACTTCAACTCTGATCCTGCAAACACTGAAGCAAATGTCTAAACTTTATTCACATGTGTAGTACCAAAGACTTCAATGAGACTACTCATGAAAGTATATTAAACACATGCTTACGTGTTTGTTAGATTGGGTTTTTAGTCCTTTAAGAGCTCTTTCCTGCTCTGGTTTATTTTATAATTTGTTTTACTTGCAGCTGCTAATTTGGTATCCTAAACCATATGTTGCTAAATAATATATGAAAACAGAAATCTAAAAGCAGAGATTCACATTTTAACAATGCCCCCAAAAGAATGTAGAGATTCAAGAGCTATTAAACAATATTTTGCATTTAGCTGGGCACCAATGGGAAGTGTGAAGGAGCACAGTTTGATTCCCTCCCTAGCCTGGAAGAAATGGGGAGAGAAAGAATTAGTCATACACATTGTTAAACTTGCTGCAGAATTAATGAAAGATGCACTACACTGAACCTTGGCATTTCATTACACACAGAAAGCCATATACATACATGAGGGAAATCAGTGAGCGTAAGGCAGCCAGCTAGCACTACAACTTTACAGGGTGCACAGAGGCTAAAATTACTTTATTCCTCTTCAGTTAGATGCACATAATGCAGTGGCTGTCACCCTTATCTTTATCAAGCTATGCTTTTGAAAAAATTTCACAGTATGATAAGGATGGTAATTGTTTTCCTTCTAGAGCAGAAACACTGTGAAATAAGAGAGGCAGATAAAACAACATATAAGGTTCAAAGAAAAAAATGTTTACAGAATTAAATGTACAATTTTGTTGGCTGCAAATTGGCCTTCCTCAACAGAAAACTGTGCAGCAATCCCCATTTTGAGGTAAGACTATGGGAGTGCCTCCCTTATTCAGTAACTCAGTCCATCTCTTTCAAGACAGAATGATAAAAAGCAGGATGTGGTTTATTGTTTTTACTGATTTTTGTTTTATACAAAATACTGTATGATTTTTGTCTTGCTTTATAAAAAAAAAAAAAAGCCTCACCTCTTATCACGTGCAGGTCTGATCCTGTAGGGTGGTGAGTGGGCAGAGTTCCTATTGAAGTATTATACAGTAGATGTAAACTTCTTTGCTATATGACATTTTTTCTAAGAATCTGGAGAAACCTCCTAAGAATAATGTTAAATAAATCATTCACTCCAGAGTTCATGCCAGAGAAAACTGTGTAATTAAAATGTTGACTCTTCACCAAGGCAAAAATTGTACATACTAACTTTGTAGTAAACACAGAATACAATGTTATTAATGTCTATAGTGCTACAGCTGCAATCAGTCTCTAAGGAGCAAACCAATGCATCATCTAGGACACTGGTGATATTTAAAATAAATATAATCAGGCATAACACCATGTATTGACTCCCAGTAAAAATTAAACAAAAATTCCCTCTTTAGCCTGGAAGAAATGGGGAGAGAAAGAATTAGTCATACACATAAAGAGAGTTGTGGAGTGGTGAAAGGATACAAAAAGAGATATGATTATAATAAATTAAATGTCTTTCAGAACTATAGCATGTTGGGCATAGCTAGAGCTGGACAAGTGCTCCAAAAATGTGCTGCTTTGAATTTTATTTGGATCACTGTCCACCAATATTATGTCAAACATTTCTGATAGGAATGTTAAATGAAACTCTGAAATTTATGCAGACATTGTAGAATATTCATGGAATTAGAAATCTGCATCCACTTTTAATTTTGAAATGAGACTACACATGAAATGCAATTCTTTTGGTGACTGTTTTTAGAACTATTTCTAGCCTCAAATATGTTTACCTAATACATCAGATGAACAATTTCAAACATAAGCAAATACATGGGCAACTTTATTCAAAAATGACCCTTTTTTCTTATCTTAATTATGAACAGACTCTACACCTTGTTGAACTTCATGGAAACACAAGAAACAGGATTAGGCCTTTGTAAAACTGGGTAAAATACCTGAGTTATAGCCTTGTCTTTTAGTCCTGACTTAGCTCCAACTTGTGCCCAAGTCAGGAGTGCAGTGCCAGGATGTGGCTTATTTGGCTGATGGCAAGCAAGCTCTCTGCCATTTGACCTGATTCCAATGAATTTTTGGGGACACAAGAAACACATCAGTGATGTACTGCCAATATTTTCATGAAGACTTTCACAACAATTTTCATTGATAGCTGCTTATTGTATGTTCAGTTACCCCCTAGCCTCAGCATGTCCTTGCTCTCCCAGGCTACTCTCACCCACTTTTTCTCTGTGATCTTCTGGTAATTTCTCTGGATTTACTACAGACTTTGCATTGAACTAATGGGTTCAGAGTACGGCTCTTTCTGGTAGGGAAGAAAACATCATATCTCATACATGTCCCATCAGGATGCAAGATAGCCATCTTTTTTGGGCAGCCTGATTCTCTGTTAAGATACCTTACCTGCACTAGGCTCTAAATCCTCCTTCCAATTCTTGATATCTACAAATAGTCCAGGGGTGGGCAAACTTTTTGGGCCACATCCAGTATGGAAATTGCATGGAAGGCTAGTTAGGAAAAGCTGGGGGAGACTATGCCTCCCCAAATAGCCAAGTGGGGCTCAGCCCCCATCTCCATCTAACCTTCCCTCCCAGTCTGCTTCCCCTGTCAAGATTCCTTCCCTATGCCCCTGCTCCTCACCCTCTGACCACCACCTCAAAACTCCCACCCACTATCCAATTCCCCTTGCTGCCCGCCCCGACTTCACCACCAGGAGCAATGGAGCAGGCAGCACTGCATCCATGCTGCTTGGCCAGAGCAGCAGCTGTGCTACCCAGCTTGAGCTGCAGCCACACCACCTGGAGCATCAGGACTGATGGCATGGTGACCGCAACTTCCACACACTGGAAGAGCTGAGTTTGGGGGTGGGGGAGCAAAAGAGGAAGAGTTGGGCACTAGCCACTCATACTCGCTCTGCTGCCCAGAAGTTGGGCTGGCTCCTCCCATCAAGGCTGTCCCGAGCCCGCTCCTAGCAGGAGCTCAGCTCAGGAGACAAGCTGAAGGGGCCGATGGGCTGGGTGTGGTCTATGGACTGTAGTTTTCTCCCCTTTGTAATAGTCCCTCTTACATTTTCAACAGGTTACGTATATCTTTCCTTCTTCTTGTCTGGATATAGGCTCTAACAGTCATTTACCCTGATCCCCCAGACTACTTATGAAGATGCCACCACTTAATTAAAGCCTTAGTCTTAGTACTGGGCATTAGGAATAAAATTGCATCCGCAGGCTAGAACTCTTCATCTCTTTCTCCTTTGTTACACTACTTGGCCAAAACCTAGCAATCTGAGGCCGGGTACTGCCATTCTGCCATTTCAAGGGTGCATCAGAACACATTCCTGACTTGGACGGGCTGACTGTCCCAGCTTTCCTTGCCTTTGTCAAATATCCCTTAGCGATGGTAACCATATACTGTAGTAATTCAAATTACAAAAATGTCACAGAGGCTTGGGGATTCCTCCTGGACTGCAAGCAGCAGAGAGTCCCTTACAGTTTTTGGCCTCAGTGTTCACTAATTGTGCAGCCAGCCACCCTGGTCATAGTAAGGGTCCTTTGTCTTGCCTATTTAAATCATGAGCTCTTCAGGATCGGATCTGTCTCCTACTGTGTGTCTATAAAGCACAATGGTGACCCAATCATTGTTATGGCCTCTAGGTGCTACCATAATACACCTAATTAATTACATGTTCATGAGGTGCAGACATATGGCTATGTGATTCACAAAATGACTAACCAGTTGTGGGGTGATGCCAACAGCATCATCCACATATCCGTATGCCTGTCTCCTGGTTTCAGTTAGTATACAGCTTGTCCTGCAATAGTCTAGTTTGGGAATTGGGAGCATCATGCATTTCTCCATCACCCATACATGAGGAATAGCCAGTGGATCTGAATAGCAGTGAATCCACCCTTTCCCTCTACCCTGCCATCCACTCCTTGCTGTATACCCTCACTTAGGGTTAACCCATGGAAATTGTCTCCTAAGTGTGCATCTCTCTTGCTGAGCTCCTCCTCCTTCTCCATGTGTGTACAGGATCTACTGACATAGGCCCTCCTCTTTTACAAGTAGATGGCCAAAGTAGAGTGGTGAGGTGACTTCTGTAATTTACCTTATTTCCCCTTCAGTATGTATGATGCTCAAAAATAATTATTATAGAACAAAAGCCAAAAAGACAGATGTGCCCAGGATGAGGTTCCTCTGGCCAGGTAGGTGAAAAGAATTGGAGTGATATTTTCTGAGAAAGTATGCTGGGTGCTTTCCAAATATATTGTTTATATAGGAAAGAGTTGGAGTGCAAGGCTCTAAAGAGACCAGATTTTGAAGGCATCAGTAAGATAATGTAGCAAAGTCTCTGTCTGTTTTTCTCTCTTTCCTTATGTTATGCTCCACATTTATAGAAAATCCTTTTTATTTTTGTGTAGGATCACACTATTATCTACTCAAGCTAAAAGTAATCTTAACAGGCCATAAAACAAAAGCCAAAGCTATTTATTTAATTTTTTTAAGATTTTTTTTGCAACTCCCACATGAAAGGAAAAGCCTATAAACAGAGAAGCCACTAAATGTACACATGCCTGGAATACATTTTAGGCCTTGTTTTCAAAGTACATTGTAACACAATTAAAGTAGTAATTACTTCTGCCTAACTATCTGCCTCCTCAGGAGGAACAGTTGGTGGCACTGATTATTCAGTATATCTCACAGCCCCTACCTGAGAAAAAGAATCCACAGTCTTTCCAGAAGCAGTTTTGATGGACTGAGCCAGAACCATGTGCAACATAATTTTTCACTGCATTATAATAAAGTGAATGTTTTCTAAATGTCACAGTTTAAATTCCATGGGGCATGAAATCCACTTTAGAAATGAAAGTTAGAGCCCTTTTCCAAATAAGAAGTCTAATCTTATAATCAAAAACACTTTATATTCCCAGACATTATTAACCTTGGAGTGCTGCCTGCAAAATAACACTATCTGGCATATTAAAACTGAATTTATTTCTATAATTATATTACCAAACATTTAAAATAGATAAGATTGCAAAGGGAAATGTTAAATGTGCACATTAATAGCATTTCCATTTACTAATGATAAATCTAACTGCCCTTCAATGTTAATACAAATACAGATCTCTTCGAAAACTAGTATGGACCAATCACAGTGTTTAATGTCAAATGATAACACTTCATAGTAATCTCAGGAAAGTTCAAAATTAAATACTCTCATGCTCTTTTGAATTCTTTTTGTTTAAGAAAAAAAGTATGAAAAATACGAGTTACTTGTGATGCTTTCTGGGAGCACCTGCCATTGTGAAACAATTCACTAACTCCTGTTCTTAGCATGAGGAAGCCTAGTCTGGCCTATTAGGGGTCATCTCCTCAACCTCATTAGCCACAGATAACACAAGTAATCCCTTCCAGGCCTTGCCAGCTTCACTGATATTCTATAGGTTATTGATTGGCAAACCTCAACCCAAGAACCTTCTGAGTGTCTGGCCTGGAGTGTCCAACATCCTGGCAAACATGACACTTCCAAAATCACTAATTTGCTGCTTCCAAAAGAAAAAGTGTACTCCAGCTTACAAGTTCCACCTGATCACCACTCCACTTTAGTCCCAGCAGTAATTATGATCTGTAAACATTTTCCTGCAAATACATGACCTTCTTCCAAGTTACCTAGAAGATTTACTGTATTGCACAGAAATCTGAACACAATGGATCTCAAACTCAACCAATTTACTGAGTGAACTCTTCAGCAAGCTCTTTCCATGGTTAAACATGTTGAAGAGCTTCTTTGTCTTCATTTTCCAGAATGCTGCAAATGTTTAATGCAGATTTCTCTGCATGTCATTATATTTCTGTTGTTAGAGTACTATCCATGTAGAGGGTAGAAAAATGCAGACCTCTGTCATATTCTACAATGCACCGCTTGAATTCCTCTCTCCAGTCTGTAGGGATATAGTCTGGGTTTTTTTTATTTCAGACACAAAACTTTTCAATTGTTTCAGCTCCCTGACCATTTTCTTTCTAAAGTAGACCCATCTGCACTTATAGGCATTTTACATTTTTGGTCAACTCTGATGGTTTAAGCAATTGGCCAATAATTATAGGATAGACAGAGGCAAGAAAGAAGGGTAAAGGAGCTCCATCTTAGTCCATTGGTCATCACACTAATCACATCCCATAGATCTTTCCTCAAGTTTAATTTGCTTCTGGTTTGTGTCTACTCACATGAATTGTCCCTCGAAAGCCACTGTCTTCCCCTGCTCCCGTCTGACACTATTAGAGCATGTTCACCCTCCAAACATCCTTATCGGGACCTTCATCCTGTGCTTTGGCCTGAGCTTCCTTTTCCTGGGAGCTGGCTGATTCTTTACCCTCCTTCTCTTCTGGGTGTTCTTGATCTAGTACTCCCTGCTTTGCTGTCACTTGATTGAGTCTTCCTCCTCCCACGAGTCCTCCTGTGTGTCACTTCTTTATACGCTTGCTGCAGCTGGTCTAGGGTTATTCCACATTGAACCTGCCAAACTACTGGGTGATCTGTTTATTCAGGCCCTCTGTCTGCAGTATCACTTTCCATTGTATCCCCTTTAATTTCAATTAAAATGGAGTTCATTCAGTTCCTAGCATTACTCAGTAAGGCAAAGACTTTACTACCCCCAGTCTCTGCCATTAAAATTGCCTTTCTATTTTTAAGGAAATCATCACTATGGGGCAAGTGCTTTCCTTGCCATATATGTTAGTGGCCCTTCTTCTTGCTGCCACTGCAGCCTAACCTAAGTGTTCCACACTAGGCAATGCAATACTGCTGAATCTACAAAACCCCTTGGTGTTACTCAGCCTGTTTTGACCAGAATGCTCCTTCCAGGTCCCCCTGTCCTACCTGTCCAGACACAGAATGCTGAAACCTTTTACCACTCCCCCATATTGCTGGTAAACCACCAAGCAGGTGAATGGACACAGCAGCTACAAGGGTGCAGTGGGTGCTGCCGCATCCCTGGACTTGCAGTGGATTCCATTATATACCAGGTTGACAACTTGGTTCCATGGCTCTCAGCAGCCCCACTATCCATATTGTTCCAGCACTCCTGTGGATGGGCACCCTTGTTGGTATCTTGCATCCATCTCCAGGACTTTGATGAATGATGTTCCTAATCGAAGGCGGATAGAGAAATCTCCATGGAAAGTTTGCTTCCAGGTCTTCCACCATTATTTTTACAGTGGCCTGTAATGATTCTGATTGATGCTGTGATGCTGGCAGACCAGCCTGTCAGCTGATACCAAGACCCCTTAACCCTCACTGAACATTTACGAGTTCATAGTTGGAAACCTGTCTGTTTGTCTCCTGTGAGTTAGCATTGTTAAAATAGATGTTAAGTTTATAAGACTGTGCTTAGAGCTGATGAAATGAGACACAGCCTGGTTTAAGACAGGACTATTGCAAGCAGGTGCTATACAAGTTTCACCCACCCATTCCCACTTGACTATTGCAATCCTGGCCTTCAGCACCCTACTGTTCAAATGATGGGCGTCTCCAGCACAAACACTCATTATTGCTTCATTGTGCCAAATTGTCTGATGTCTAATGTGTAACAATAAGATGAAATCAGCAAACTCATTTTTGCTTGTGGTCTATGTGAGGTTTTGAACTTAATCCCAAGAGGTGAAAGGTGAGTTCTCACTCAGCATGCAAACTAATAACTATAAATACTATCTGTTCACTTACAGATATTTTGTAGAGGTGGAAATGGAAACAAAGGGATACAGATGTTCAAGGGAGCAGATAACACTACATCAGACCTGAGGTTTCTTTATGTGTTTGGATAGGATTTTTGAATGGAGGAGTAAGGAAATGCTGCTGTTTGTTTCATGCCTAATAGGATGTGGCTGCATTTCCTCTCTTAGTCCAGATATGCCACAGAGAGGACTTGTTTATATGTAATGTGAATAAAGAGAACAAGAACTGTAACACAAAATCAGGGGTGCTATTTAGGGTCTTAATTTTTATACAATGTTTTTATACAATGTTATTTTTATACAATGTTTTAGACTTTAAGTAATTTGTAAGTGTTGATATGCCAACTTTTAATTACTTATGCAGTTCTTCCTTTGTGACCCTGATAGGTTTGGTTAAAACCAATAATTCACAAAATAATCATAATGGGCCTGCTCCTCAAGGATGTTAACTGAGGATCTGGTCCAATATTTTAAAGACAATATGTCACAGAGGATTATTCATTACTTCACTGTGCATGATGTCTGCTCTGTGGGAGGTAGACTACTGCCTCCTTATAGTCTTTCAGACAAAGTTGTATTATTGAACTGACTTGTTTTAAAATCCTCTTTGAGCCTTGCAGTGTTTTATAGTAGAAAAGAAAAATCAAGAGCACAATATGGCAATACCAATGCACAAAAGACAAGCAAAACTGCTGGAGTGGGA
Source organism: Pelochelys cantorii (assembly GCA_032595735.1). Classification (NCBI taxonomy): domain Eukaryota; kingdom Metazoa; phylum Chordata; order Testudines; family Trionychidae; genus Pelochelys; species Pelochelys cantorii. The sequence continues at coordinate 94,960,544 of CM064326.1, forward strand.
AGCTAAATTAGGTTCCAGATTCGAAATCCACTTCCTTCTCCTTGGTCAGTTAAAGCAAGTCCCAACTAAATTTGTTCCTACTTAAGGAAATGTCCATTTTCTGTAACATCCCAGGAAACTGAGGCTACATCTAGACTGAAGGCTTCTTTTGGAAGAAGCTTTTCCAGAAGAGATCCTCCAAAACAACCTCTTCCAAAAGAGAGCATCCACACTGCAAAACCTCATCGAAAAAGCAATCTGTTTTTTCGAAAGATAACGTCCACACTGAATGGACTCTATCTCACATGTAAGCTGTGATTACTATGGCCAGAATGGCCACCAGGGCACCTGTGCTTTTTCCTCTTCCTTTTTCTTGTGAAAGAACTCCCTTTTCCCCATCCACACATGCTTTTTTCCAAAAGAGCTCTTTTGGAAAAAGGCTTCTTCCTCATGGAAAAAGGTTTACCAATGTTGGAAAAACCCCTCAATTCTTTCAATTTTTTTTCAAAAGAACGCGATTGCAGTGAGGATGTAATTGAAGTTTTTTCGGAAAAACTCTGTGGTGTAGACAAACCCTGAGTGGAGAATGAGTCCCATTATTTTATTTATTATTTATTTATCTTACTTTCTCTTGGTAAAAAATTATTAAAGGTGGAATGGGTTCTCATGCAAAAAAAACCTTCTTGTCAGAATCCTACATAAAAAAGGACTTACCTTCCTCATATAATTGCTGTATTAACTACACGCTGCAAGAGGCATTAGTATGTCTGGCATATACCTCATATTTAATATTCCCAAATAGAAGTTACATTTAGTGTAATCCTGTAGATAGTTGGAGAGGCATTATTATCTGATGGAAAAGGCAAGACAGTAGGAGTCAGGGTTTTATTCTCAGTTCAACTAACCTGCTCCGTGACCTTGGAGAAGTTACTTCACCTCTCCATTTCCCCTCTCAATTTTTGTCTGTCTTGTCTATGTAGAGTATCAGCTTTTCAAGACAAGGGACTGCATTATTATATGTTTGACCAATGCCTAACAAAATGGGATCTAAGGCTACATCTACACTGCAGGTTTCTTGTGCAAAAAGTTCCTGCTCAAGAGTACATCCATGCTGCCATGTGCTTTTGCGCAAGAGATGTGCTTTTGAGCAAGAGCATCCATGGCAGTGTGGACACTCTCTTGCACAAGAAATCTCTAATGGCCATTTTAGCCATAGGGCAAGAAACCCCTGTTGTCCGTCCACACATGCCTTTTTGCACAAGAGCTCTTGCGCAAAAAGGTTTATTCCTCGTAGAAAGAGGAATAACTCTTATGCAAAAGCCCTGTCTTCTTACAATTTATTGTATTTTTTCTTGCTCAAGAACGTGCTTGTAGTGTGGATTCTCCACATGTTTTTGCGCAAAAACTCTGCAGTGTAGACATAGCCTATGTCTCAACTGGGGCCTTCCAGCATTACTGTAATACAGATTGTTAATCAGAGTAAACACACGAATATGTCTTTATATATCAAACTAAAAGAACACATCTGAATATGTTTGGTGGCTGAGACCTATAAGAAATACAATAAATGGAAGCTTTTAAAGTATTGTATTTTAGTGATCTTAGAGAGCTTGTGGCCTTTAATGTATGCAACAGATAGTCTTTAAAAAATCACCAGTGAAAATATGAAAAATGTTTAAAAAGTCCCTTTCCCACTATTGCTGTACTTTACATGGCAATTGAGAGAAATTGTGTATCAGTTGGAAAGTATAAAACACCACTACACCTTCCAGACAGAAAGGATCCCAGCAGTCATATGTATGCAGTCGTACCCCATCACATTTTGCAACTGGTTATAACTGATGCCAAAAGAAAGTGATAGCAGCTTCTCTGCACTACTGGGATTGCACTCAAGCATGCTGATCCCAGCTCTGATACAGCTTGGAGTTTAGGGTAATGCATTTTGAGTCTAACATTATATTCCTGTCAACAACATGGGAACAACTTCTGTCACTGAGAGGAACTGCTGCTTCTGGCAAGGATGATGAGCTCAGTGGGAACACAGCTGTAAACAGTGAAGATGCCAAGAGACATTAAGGAAAGAATTATTTTTTTAATTCCTTACTTCCTTGCATTCTTCTCCCACCCTTTCCATCTTTCCTCCTCCCCACAGCATAAAGACATAGTTCAAACTAACATTGACTGTCACCAAAACCCAGGCTGGAGGTGGAGTTTTATATTGGCTAAGGTAAAAAAATTTTACTGCCACTGGGCACTTACATTATGGTTTATCCAAGGGTTTCAAAACACTTCACAAATATAAATTAAGCCTCCTTGTGCCCCTGAAGTAGGTATTTATAACAGGGATATTACAGATGGGCAAGCTGAAGCTTAGAAAGACACAAACCAATACTTTTTCAAAAGTCATCACGAACCTTGAGTTTTCAACTTGATATGCAGAACCTGGTTTTCAAAGGTGCTGAGCATTGGATCCTAGGTGTTGCAGGATGGGCACTGAAATTCATGAGATGCCTTTGAACATTTTGGACTAAGTAATGTATCTAAGGCCATGTAGCAAGTCAATGGTAAAGCCCGAAATCCTGTTTTCCAAGATTTTAGACAGCTCTGAAAAATGGGAAGAAAAGCTAGGACTCCTGAGTCCAACCATTATTCATCCAAGTTCTTCTAGGTTCTTGTATTAGTAAACATCATCATAGAATCATAGAATCCAAGTACTTCCCATGAACATGGCATCCTTGTGACATCAGTGAGAGCTGACTGGGGGGGCACTGGAGAAGAAACTCTTGCTATAACCGCATGAAAACTTAACGAGAACCAAGGACATGAGAAAGTAGCAGGTCAACACCCCTCACCACTGACTCTTACTTTCACTCGTAGCTTCACACACACATAGTGGGCAAATTTTGGCCTGTCTGTAAATACCAGCAAAAACGTCTCATGTAGAACCATTGTAGTAAGTTACACTGGTCTACAATTTTTTAGAAGTCGTCTGCTTCAGAGATAAAATGTGCTATTTATTATGTATTTTGATGTGCTGAATTCAAATATGACAATTAAAACTGATTGGCTACTGTTTCCAAGATATTTAAGGTTTTACATTTTACATCTATGTATATTGTGTAGACAGTAGAGTTTTAATCATAAATTGTAAACCTAGGTCTTTTCATGTGTTTATGGTTGCTTTGCATGATAATATTTCACCTGTCCTGTTTATGTAACACTTTAAAAATCAGCAAAAGGGTTATATAAATAAAATTTATTATGAAACAAAAGGCAAAAAACTATTATGTACATAGTTTAGTCCTATTCAGTGTCTACTCGGCGCTTCTTGGCTTGTCTCTTGTATTCATTAAATGGAGCATCTCTTGTCACTGTCCATCAATAGTCTGCAAGCATTGATGGGCTCCATTTGCCCTGATAGCATTTCTCCATTGTTGCAATGTCCTGGTGAAGTAGCTCGCCGTGCTCGTCGCTCACTGCTCTGCAGTTCGGTGGAAAAAAAATCTAGATGAGAGTGCAAAAAATGTATCTTTAGTGACATGTTGCAACCAAGGCTTTTGTATGCCTTGAGGAGGTTTTCCACCGACAACCTGTAGTTGTCTGCCTTGTTGTTTCTGAGAAAATGTATTGCCGCTAACTGGAAGGCTTTCCATGCCGTCTTTTCCTTGCCACGCAGTGCATGGTCAAATGCATCATCTCGAAGAAGTTCACGAATCTGAGGACCAACAAAGACACCTTCCTTTATCTTAGCTTCACTTAACCTTGGAAATTTTCCACGGAGGTACTTGAAAGCTGCTTGTGTTTTGTCCATGGCCTTGACAAAGTTCTTCATCAGACCCAGCTTGATGTGTAAGGGTGGTAACAAAATCTTCCTTGATTCAACAAGTGATGGATGCTAAACACTTTTCCTCCCAGGCGCCAATGACTGTCGGAGTGGCCAATCTATCTTGATGTAGTGGGAATCTCTTGCACGACTATCCCATTTGCAGAGAAAACAGCAGTACTTTGTGTATCCAGTCTGCAGACCAAGCAAGAGAGCAACAACCTTCAAATCGCCACAAAGCTGCCACTCATGTTGGTCCTAGTTTATGCACCTCAAAAGTTGTTTCATGTTGTCATAGGTTTCCTTTATATGGACTGCATGACCAACTGGAATTGATGGCAAAACATTGCCATTATTCAGCAAAACAGCTTTAAGACTCGTCTTCGATGAATCAATGAACAGTCTCCACTCATCTGGATCGTGAGCAATGTTGAGGGCTGCCATCACACCATCGATGTTGTTGCAGGCTACAAGATCACCTTCCATGAAGAAGAATGGGACAAGATCCTTTTGACGGTCACGGAACATGGAAACCCTAACATCACCTACCAGGAGATTCCACCGCTGTAGTCTGGAGCCCAACAGCTCTGCCTTACTCTTGGGTAGTTCCAAATCCCTGACAAGGTCATTCAGTTCACCTTGTGTTATGAGGTGTGGTTCAGAGGAGGAGGATGGGAGAAAATGTGGGTCCTGTGACACTGATGGTTCAGGACCAGAAGTTTCATCCTCTTCCTCTTCCTCGTCTGACTCAAGTGAGAATGATTCTGGTGCATCAGTCATCGGCAGTCCTTCTCCGTGGGGTACTGGTCGTATAGCTGATGGAATGTTTGGATAATGCACAGTCCACTTTTTCTTCTTTGACACACCTTTCCCAACTGGAGGCATCATGCAGAAGTAACAATTGCTGGTATGATCTGTTGGCTCTCTCCAAATCATTAGCACTGCAAAAGGCATAGATTTCCTTTTCCTGTTCAACCACTGGCGAAGATTTCTTGCACAAGTGTTGCAGCATATGTGTGGGGCCCACCTCTTGTCCTGATCTCCAATTTTGCAGCCAAAATAAAGGTGATAGGCTTTCTTAACCATAGTGGTTATACTGTGCTTTTGTGGTGCAAAAGTCACTTCACCACAAACATAGCAGAAGTTATCTGCACTGTTCACACTCGATAATTTCATGGAGGTTAGGTCCATAAAAGGCTATTAGCCAGGGGATAAAATGGTGTCCTTGGCCTCTGTTTGTCAGAGGCTGGAGAGGGATGGCAGGAGACAAATTGCTTGATCATTGTCTTCGGTCCACCCTCTCTGGGGCACCTGGTGCTGGCCACTGTCGGCAGACAGGATACTGGGCTAGATGGACCTTTGGTCTGACCCAGTACGGCCATTCTTATGTTCTTATGTTATAAGTACGAGGCATCTCTGCTCACTTTTGCTAGACAGAAATGTGTCCCTTTGCAAAATCAAACACTGACAAATAAGAGAGCACGACACTGTATGATTTCTAGAGCTGATATAGGGCAATTTGTTCAGCAGAGTGATGTAAGCTTCGTTATGATTGCATCATCCATGACTTCTAGGAATAACATGATGCAATTCATATCATGTATGACGCAATACCAGCTTCAGATTGCATCCTTCATTGTTTTGCCTAAAAAGCAAGTACTGTCCAAACCCAGTCATAGATTTATTCATAGATCCAGTCACAGATGTATTTTAGTCATTTCTGGTTTAAATTGAGATCCCTTCCCTTTATAACTCACTTATCCTCCGCCATTGCCAAGTCAAGGGTCATATATACTGACCCAATAGCATATCTTGAAAACTAGAGCCAATCAACAATTTTAAGCATCATTTTCATTCTTAGTGACCCAGAATTAGTAAAGTTTGACTACATTTATTTCAGAAGCATTTTGGCTGTAGAGCAGTGTTATTAGTGACCACACTGGAAGCAAAGTGTTCTACAGATACACCCACTTAAGCTCACAAGTCTATATATTTTGGATAATCTCTAGGGTGCCACAGGACTACTCATTATTTTTAAAAATACAAGTAGTGATTGCTGAAGAAGGAGAAGGATTTATGATAACAACAGAAAGATCCACAACATGGTGAAATGAATAGTCTGGTGTGCTCATATTACAAAAATCGTTTAAGTTGTTATGAATCCTGAATCTTCAACCACAGATTAAGGGCATGTCTATACTACGGAGAAGATCGACCCTCCAGAGGTCGATCTTCTAGTGTTCGATTTAGCGGGTCTAATGTAGACCCCCCCTAAATCAAATGCATTTTGCATAGCTGGATGTCAAACCTTAAGCTGACCTGCTTCGTCTAGTGTAGACCATCCTTTAGTGATTTAAATCTGTTTTCTTTTGCTTGCACTACTCCATCATTTGAGATCAGTCTCATTCTCTCAGGGTGCATCAACACAGCATCCTAAACTCAAAATAAGATACGCAATTTGCTCTACGCAAATTGAGTATTATATTTTAAATCTATTTTGAAATAGCTTATTTTGAAATTTGGTGCATCTACACAGTGCCAGATTTTAAAATAATGCACTATTTCGAGCCATCCCTTAATCCTCATGCAATGAGGTTTACAAAGATGGCAAAATAGCACGCTCCTTAGTTCAAAAAATATTTTGAAATAATGGGCAGCTTGTGTAGATGTGGGGTAGCTATTTCAGGATATCTCCAGTATCCTGAAATAGCCGTGCAGTGTAGATGTGCCCTCAGGGATTCAGAAAGTCATACTTTTTTCTTAACCCTCTGTGATAATGTATTATATTTATCATGTTTTTTTAATCCTTTCCCATATCTTTAATGTACTAATCAGCTCTTATTGCTTAAACTCATTGCAGAAAATGTTGCAGATGAATGGAATTTATATTTAATTCAAATTTAATCATTAATTTTTGTAACTGCACAGAGTAGTAATCCAGTTCTATCTGGAAGTAAGGTCCTTGGACTGAAAACAGAGAGAGAATGCTATGGCCAAAGTTTTGCTTTTATTTTGTATTGCTGGGTCCAGAGATAGTTGCCCCCTTTGCCCACTTCCACCCTCCCATTGGTGGACCTGATCTAAACTCCTTTGTAGCTCCTATTACCATAATATAGAATGTCCCACAATTTTTAATATTACTCTCAAGGGGTTAGCCGTGTTAGTATATATCTGCAAAAACAACAAGGAGTCCCATGGCACCTCAGAGACTAACAGATTTATTAGGGCGTAAGCTTTCATGGGTAAAACCCACTTCATCAATCTCACCACCTCGTTGAGGTAGGAAATTAGTAATATCTCCACTTTACAGATCAGAAACTGAATCTAAGCCCAGGTCTTCAAAGATATCTATATACCTGACTTCTGTTGAAATCCACAGACAACAGAGTCAAAAGGAGAGACTTTAACATAATAACCCAAAGGAAAACAACACAACAATTGCAGCAACAACTATATTTCATTTTAACATAATGAGAGAATGGGGCAACCACAATGCCTTGTAGGGCAACCAAATTTGAAGTCTTCAGGTTTATCTACTCAGTCAGCAATATGAACCAGATGTGTCCAAATTGTAGAGTGCTGTAAAATGTTTCACTCTAAGGGTGTGTCTTCACAGCAAAGTTATTTCAGAATAAGGCATATGTAGAAGCTTCACTTCTGCTATTTCGAAATAGCCCCTTACCAGAGCCATTCTAAGTTATTCCTCCTGGGTCTCTAAATTGAGATAGTATGTCTACATTAGGGAAGCCTGCCTCAGACTAATTTTGAGGCTTCCTTGGAGTGTAGACGTACTATTTCGAAACAAGCTATTTTGGAATAGCTTATTCCAAAAGAACTGTGCAGTGTAGACGTAGCCTAACTGTATAGACCCTGTTCACAAACTCTAACTGGTTCCTAGTGTGTGTTAACATTATCATTTCAAAGAGGAGTATGTTAGCACACACTAGCATGAGGGGTGCCCTAGAAGCAAGGATGTATACTTACAGGGTTGTTCTAACAGCTTCCTAGGGTGATCAAAGGCTACATTCATAAAATATCCAATAATTTAGTTAAATTTCCTTGAATTTTGATTAAATTTGGAATTTCAGATTTTGAAAATTAAAAGATAAAAGCGTGAATGGCATTTTCATGTATTATTTCCCCATTTTTCAACCAGACATACAGCTAGTTATTTTTTAGTTTTGAAAAAATGGAATTTAAAAAGAAATTCTTCCTACCCCCTGATTTTTTTTTTTTTTTTTTTTAACTATTGGACTACAGGAACAGACTTGGAATTCTAGTTCAGTTCCCAGAAAGTGATTTACTTCAATAAACCACTAGCTGGCATTTTCAGCAATGCCAAGAAATGAATTGGCATGATGGAAATGGGAACTAACCTCCCATCTAGTAGCATAGTCTTGCCAAGTCAGACCTGCAGAAAATCAACATGTAATTGGATGGAAATTTTTACTGGGGTAAATATATTTCTTAAAAATATTTGTCTATAATCTAATAGGCTATAAAAATCTCATAAACAAAAACAAAAACTGTAATTTAACCATTCACAGATTCCAAGGCCAGAAAAAGCAACCATGTTATCCTCCATAACACAAGCCACCAGATTTCCTCTGAATAACTCCCAGAGCAGTACTTTCATTTTTTCAGGAGGTACAATTCAAGCTGCTATAGGGGCTTGTTTATTGGTTTGGGGTTTACTTACTTTAATCAAGATGAAGGAATGCAATCAGACTGACATTCCAGATTGCAACAGAGTATTAGATAACAAAACAATCATTCGTGGAAAATAAGACATACAATTGGTTGTGGAATGTATGATTTGTCCATGTGTGTCTCAATGACATTTGCTAAACATGCCAGTTGTTAGCTAAATAAACCAGGCCAGTGTTATCACAAAATTAGTTCACATCTAAGTTGTTTGTTTGATGTTTTGTTTTGTTTTTGAGAGGGGAAATGGGAGAGACAAGAGTACAAAGAGTAAGCAAAATAATTCCAAGTATAATGACCTCTCTTTATTAAATCACTAAAAGAGTCTATTTAGATTTCAGAATACTATAAGAAATTTGAACATAATCATTGCTTTAAGAGATTTTTGTTCTCTTGTAAGGAAAGAGGTCTCATCCACTACATTCACAATGATAATTGTTATATAAAATGATCAAGCTGCTAGCTATACAAGAGGAACATGTCATGCATACCAATTTCACCATGTATCCTTGATTCCTAGCAATAATAATCATACAAATCTGTAATGTCCTTGGCTAGTGCTACAGTATGACAGTCTGATTAGTAAGGACATGGAAATGGTCAAGAAAGGAGACTGAACTTTCAAGGTAACATGCTTGCTGTATTGAAGCATATGCAATATAATTTGTTGTTGTTTTTTTTAAATAATGGTATATATAGCAAAACTGTAATACAGCAATGGAATATAACTTGTTTAGGCTGTAATATATATGGAAGTTTTAGCTCCATCGATTACATTTAAATGACAATATGCACAGACACACATATTTAAATGTTCAAGAATGATTACTATGTGTATCTGTGATAAACAATGGAACACTATACAATAAAAGTAAAGCTTGTCCGTGTAACAGACAGAGTTTTCACTGGGGATGACTCAAGTCTGTAGAATGAACTCTAAGGATAATCACAACTGCAAGGCATGCTTCATTGACCTTGACTTGATCCAACATACAGTAATGTGGCTGGGTGTATAATAAAAAAACAAATCCAAAACATTCCACTTCTCCTCCTCAGGAGTGGCCGAGAGAGCAAATATTTGATCAATGATGATGATGTGCTTTATACACTACTGGAAGGTGCTCAGGTGCTAGAATGGCAAGCATGGAATGAGAACCTAAATAGAATGGAATAGGAAAAAACTCACATGGGAAGAGTCTGACAAACCGTGAATATATTGATATCCACAGCAGCAACTGACCAATTTAAATGTAATTGTGTTCGCACAAGCACAGTGAAATTTTTTTTTAGTGTGATGCTCATATCTTTTCCTGCCACTTCCAATAACACGCACCTTTTATATGTGCCTTCTATTAATTGGCTTATCCTTAATGGTGCTTCTAGTAAAAGTGTGTAAGAATAAGTGCCTCTGCTATATTGCATATGGCTTGTACAAGTCTTGATAATGTCTGTCACTTTCATAGATTCCAGTGCCAGAAGGGACCATTGTGATCATCTAATCTAGTGGTGGGCAACTTGAGACCTGAGAGCCACATGCAGCCCATCAGGATTCTGTGTGTGGCCCATGAGACATTTTGTTTACCAATACCCACAATTCATCTGGGTTTTTTTCCTACTAGAATTACTAACATGACACAGACTTAAAGCAAGGGTACATGAGGTGAGGCACATGCAGCCTGCACACAGCAGTGACTGTGAGAGCCGTGCGGTCCCTCTGCATTTAAAGCATTGCTATGATTCAGTTGGTGCATCCTACAATTTCTAGATACGTAAGTGCAATTAACTAACCTACCCTATCTTAGGAGACTGTCTTGGTTACAATAATCTTGCGGCCCACTGAGATGAAGGAGGCCGCTCATGCAGCCAGACTCACTAACCTAGGTTGTCCATTGCTGATCTAGTCTGATCACATGTACAATGCAGGCCACAGAACTTCTCCAAAATAATTCCTAGAGCAGATCCTTTCAAGTAAACATCCAATGTTGATGTTCAGAAATACCAAATAAAATTAGAGTTGGATCACTTATTCATACTAGATCTAGCATACTGCTTCTTGTACATGCAAACAATTACTCTAACACAGAAACGTTTTCCTCTTGTTTAACTCAGGAAAACAAAAACATAAGAAACAAAGAGGTTTGACTTCAAGGTTAATGCAGCAGACATGATTTAATTCCATTTCATTCCATTCACATTCTAACGCTGTCTTTTTATTATTATGTTCCTTTTTATCGATTAATGCTCCTTAAAATGCCACAGTTTCAGATGGAATGTTTTTAACATACAGAAGCTCTTGAACACAAACAATACAGATTTTTAGAAAATCGGTTAAATCACTTGTTTATATACAAAAAAATTAAATGATAAAAAATAGGCAATCTATGTCTGCCATCTACTGAAAGAAAGATATACTACAATTCTTTTACTTGGTCACTTATGAATAAAAACAATAGACACTCTAATAATAGATACTATATGACACAACTGAACCCCAGTCATTCTTACAGTCTAATCCCCGTTTACAACAGTGGGGCTCTGTATGAGCACAAGAGTCTGCCCAGGGGGTTCTGGTAGTAGGAGCATGGATATAGGCAGAAATAAAGCTTCAGTTCCAATATTGTTTCAAAAAAAAAATCCAGATTTGCTCTTGGAGCTCTATTGAAAGTTTGGTCCATCATGGCAAATGGAAAGAGACTCTACACAGTTGTGTCTCATTAGTGTAGAAACCCAATACAAAACCCATACATACCATCAATACCTACAAACCACGTTAATTATACCAAGTGGTATTTATACCCATATGCCCACTAGGAATACCCAGCAGCCTGAAGGGGGATGTTGGTAAAGATAAGTTTTGATTGATTGTTTACAGCCAAACTCTAAGATACAACTGGATTTGTTCTAGTCCCACAGACAGATACAAACACCTACAAGATCTTTTCAAGAATTCTTAAAACTTAAATACCCATTTGGGAAAATGAGGAAATAGATTGACAGAACCAGACAAGTACTCAGAGGTCAACTACTTCAAGGCAGGCCCAACAAGGAAAATAGCAGAACACCACTGGCATCACCTACAGCCCCAGCTAAAACCCCTCTAGCGCATCTCTGACAATCTACAACCCTTCCTGGAAAATGATCCCTCGCTCTCACAGGGCTTGGGAGACAGACCAGTCCTCATCTACAGACACCCCCATCCAACTTGAAGCAAATCCTTTCCAGCAGCCATACATCACACCTCAGATACACTCACCCAGAAACCTACCCATGCAACAAACCCTGTTGCCAACTCTGTCCACATGTCTATACAAGTGACACCATCACAGGACCTAACCACATGAGTCACAACATCATGGGGTCATACAACTGCACATCTTCGAATGCAATATATGCCAACAATGCTTCTCTGTCATGTATGTTTGGTTCGTCTGATAAATGGACATAAATTAGACATCAGGAAAGGTAACAAACATAAACCTGTAGGGGAACATTTTAACATGCCTGGTCACTTGGTCATGGATTTAAAAATAGCCCTTCTTCTACAAAGGAATTTCACTAACCCGCTTTCCCTGATTATGCCAGTGGTGCCCTCATCTGGGAAGGGGAAAGTGTGGGATGTGCTAAATGGCTCTTTACTAGCAGAAGATTCTCCTACACATGAAGGCAATCTCTCAGTGCTCATTTTAAACAGATTTAGGGGTGCTTTATGCTACCTGTGTTAGTCCCATCAGCTGAATGCAGCTTCTGTTCCATTTTCAATTTAAATTTGTAAAAAAAATCAGTGAAAGCTAATTTAATCAGCTAATGTATTAGCATGGATCTCTTTCCTTTGCCCAGAGTCCAGGATTTTAAATGAGCAATTCTATGTTAATTATTGTTGGAGATCACTCTACTTGGCCAGGCATTTCTACCTCCCTCATGGTAGGTATCTGATATGTTGCCTTGATTCTGGTTTTCACTCTGAAGTCAAACCTTTCTGTTATAACTCATTTTTATTGACATTTTCCTTCAGAACTGAGAAATAAAATGTGAAATGAGGCAACACACTGGGACAGATTCCAGAGACACACTGCAAGCTGTAGACCTAGCTGTACCAAGTCTTTTTTAAATGGTTTGAAATGTTGTTACCTCTGTTCATTTGGGTTGGCCTTAGGTCATGCAAAATTAGCTCAGCCCTTCCCACAGTTTCACCTAACAGTGCCCTCAATTTTTTTAAAAAAAGAGCAAAAACTTGGATGCTCTACTTTATTTTCCACATTTTGTCCATAAAGTGATCACACTGCTATGTCACATCTACATTCAAAGCATATATTTTTTATCTTCCAAATTGAGCAATCATCTTAAGTGAAACATAACTAGAACTCTGGGTTCTGATTCTCCCCTCTCATAGGGCTGCTTTATTTTGCTTCTGATGGGCAACACAGGTCTTAAGCAGGTGTTGAACTGGCTATATGAGTCTCTTGGCAGCAGGGAATCCTCCTTGGGAGGTATAAAGCTCATGTGGTAGCTCCCCTGGCATATACTCATCCTGATATCTGGTATAGGGCACATGGTCTGGAACCACCAATATAACTGGGACACTTCCTATATAAAAAAGACTATTTGGGATATACACAAATAAAACTGTTGCTTGCCAGAATCTTCACTGCCTTGCACAGACACTTAATTCTATGCAGAATAGATTTCAAATGCTAAAAAAAAATCAGAATATTGCAAAACACTGCATAGAGGACAAACCAATTTAAAATTTGGTCACCGGTGTCTATTTCTGTTAGTATCTATCAACCAGCAGATGGAGCAAGACAAGCAAGCTGCATTTAGATAGGCAAAGGCCAGTTGTCTGCGTTGATACTTGTTAAGGATGAAGACAACACAGCTCTAAAATGAGTGAGACGCTGAAACCAGGGTTGCAAAATAATAAGTTCTTCCAGCTGACAGTGCCTTCCCCATATAAAATTCTGCCATGTTCAATGTATTTTAGGAGCTGCAGTAAACTATGCATTGTTCTTTCTTTCTGGAAATGGATACCAGAAGGAAAAGCACTTATCTGACAAAATTCAAGATCATTAAGCCAGCCAAATAAACAAATGGATGTTGTAAAGATATGCTAAAAAAGGAGATATGGTTCTATGCAGCCACTTATAGTGCACCAACAAATCATTCTTCAACAAATTATATTTTGTTTGAAGTACTCTTCCCCATTTGGTGAGTGCTTAAATGTTTAGAGCTGAAAGGCACTACATAAATGATAATTATTCTTCTCTTACTATTACAACAAACAAAGAGGAGCTCTTATTGGAAAGGAAGCAGTCTGTAAACAATGCTTAACAGAAAAAAAATTCACAAGGCTTGTTTTTTTGTACAGTGTTCTTATTGGGATCTCAGGCCAAATCCTGTGTATATGTAATAATACTTAACTGCATCATGCAGCGGAGGGTCAGTGTGTGGAGGAGGTATAAAATGGTACAAAATTAGAATAGTTGCATTTCTTATTAGCACAAATGAGTACACATTGGGCAAATCAATGGAGGATCAGACCTCGTATGTGTTTCATTATAATGGTGAAAGATCCCAGAAGGATTAATTATTATTATTTATTATATGGTAACACTTAGCGACCTACTTGAGAGGCCCTGTTGTACTGTTTGCAAACATGCAGAGGCAGTCTATGTTCCAGAGTTCACAGTCTATATTGACAACACAGACATAGTGTATAGGCAGGAGCAGGAGGGGAGGAAAGACTCAAATGCATTCCCAAGATAACACAGTAGGTCAGTCGATCTCCTTACTCCTAGTCCATTGCCCTATCTAGTTCTCCATAGTGAAAGAAAGGGTGGGTGAATAGTTTCAGGGGTAACAATCTTCTGCCTTTTTTAATACAGTTCTATATACAACATCAGTTGGTAAATGTGCCTCTATCACTGAAAAAGGAATTTTATTTTCTTCTCCTTAATTCCCCCTAATCTCCTTCCCAAGTTTTGCTGGGAGCCTTCCCCAGAAAAATCATTCCCATCCTGGCAGGCTTCCTACTGCAGACATAAAGAACAAGCAAGCTTATAATTTGTGCTATCGTTACCTCTTTGCCACAGGAATATAATGGTTGTAATTTCCCTATTATTGTTATTTTGTCTGACTTGAAGTACCTTCACTTAACCATTTTTACCAAAGTGCCTTAATCATGAAAGCACTGGAGTGATTATAAATGTGTAAGATCTGGGATTCCTGACAGCTTGAATTCAAATTAATCACTTCAGGGTAGATAGGTGGAGTTATATGGGTGGATGGAAGAGTAACATAGATTTCTGGCATTTCAGAGTAAAGTGAGGCATCATACCTTTGAAACAGTTTTGGAGGATCAGAATTGAAAGTTGTTAGTGTTGAGAAGCAGTATTGCTGAATAAATCTCATTGTGTGATACTGGCTACATCCAGTATTTGTTTTTGATGGGGACTCAGCACATCCTCAGGATGTTAGGGAATATCCTGTTTAGTTTATGGGTTGTTTCATTTTTCCTCTTGGTTTTAGAAGTAATAGCAGATTTACCCCCATTCCAACAGGGCTATTTAAGAACTACTGACTAATGTAACAATTCAGAGCAGGAAATAACTTTTGTGGTATTTTTATTATTATGATTAAGATTATGATTATGATTAGTAGTAGTAGTAGTAATAGTAGTAGTAGTATGCAGGTTTGAGAAGCTCTTGGCTTTTCTTCTATTTCAACCATTAATAGGGTGGAGCAGTTTTATAATGTTCTGTAATTGATTAAAATGTTAATATTTTCCCCCTTCAATCAAAGCTCATAGTTAAACAATAATGGAGATCAAGAGAAATGGAGATTTTTGTTTCCTTCAATCTTTTGGAACTTTTTGAAAGAAAAGATGATGAAATTCCAACATAATGACCAAACTCTAATTCATGCCATTATTTCTCCTACATATCAGTAAATGTTTAGAAAAAGTTGCTCCACTTACTTTATGAAGAATATTCAAAATGTTAGGTGAGAAAGCAAAGGTTTTATCACTAAACAATTTAACACTTTTTCACAAATGATTTTAATAAAAAAATATTACTAAAAACTGTTCTTTTACTTTCAGAGTACAATTCAAGGTAACTTTCTTCTGAGAGCAAATGAAAATAATACCATCAATTCTTGCTCAACCTTCAACAGCAACAAATTTCTTGGGTGAAAAAGTGTACCCTTAATATTTATTATGTTAAGTTAACGCCTGTACCATCATCAGCTACAGAAGGCAGGGCACTGAGCCTGGCCTGGCAGTGGAAGGCAGAGTTACATCGAAACTCCTACTGACATATATGTTGACAACTGATGACTTTGTGGTAGGACCATCATTCAGCCTATTTAGAGGCAAAATTCTTCTCTGAGGGTATGTCTAGACTGCATCCCTCTGTCGGCAGAGGGATGCAGATTAGGCAGGTCAACATTGCAAATGAGGCAGGGATTTAAATATCCCACGTCTAATTTGCATAAAAATGGCCACCGCGTTTTGCCGACTCAGCACTTTGTCAGCAAAAAGCGGCAGTCTAGAGGGGGATCTGTCGGGAAAGAAAGCCTTTTCTGACAGATCCATTATGCCTCCTGAAAGGAGGTTTACAGAATCTGTCAAAAAAGGCTTTCTTTCTCCACAGATCCCCCTCTAGACTGCCGCTTTTTGCCAACAAAGTGCTGTCAGCAAAACGTGGCGGCCATTTTCATGCAAATTAGACGCGGGATATTTAAATCCCTGCCTCATTTGCAATGTCGACCTGCCTAATCTGCATCCCTCTGCTGACAGAGGGATGCAGTCTAGACATACCCTTAGATCTGCATGACTCAAATAGTAATGCTATATTTCTATAGCACTCTCAGGGTATGTCTACACAGCAAAGTTATTTTGGAATAACAGCCATTATTCCAAAATAACTATGCGAGCATCTACACAGCAATGGTGTTATTTTGAAATTATTTTGAAATAACAGGTGGCTTATTTCATCATTGGTAAACCTCATTATATGAGGAACAATGCCTTTTCTGAAATAGTTATTTTGAAATAGGGGTTGTGTAGACCAGGCACCTGCAGTTATTTCAAAATAAGGGGCCTCCAGCCCTTCCCAAGGTACCCTGCTGGCTGCAATGTCTACAATCAGGCAAAACTCTATAGTCCCCACTTCCCCTGGAGCCCTTAAAGCTGCAGCCTCAAGGGAAAGGGCTTGTGGCACTCAGGAGGCCCTGACAGGCCTGAGCCGCCCTGCAGCTGCCACTGCCTTGCTTTTTCCCAAAAATGAGCCAGTCTGCTGCTCCAACCCAGCCCTCTACTGCTCCCAGGGAGCAGTC
Organism: Pelochelys cantorii; assembly: GCA_032595735.1. Taxonomy (NCBI): domain Eukaryota; kingdom Metazoa; phylum Chordata; order Testudines; family Trionychidae; genus Pelochelys; species Pelochelys cantorii. Next base: position 94,977,384 of record CM064326.1, read on the forward strand.
AGACAGCTCACAGGAGCCTGCCAGGGGCCAAAAGAGATGTGCGCCTTCCTGGTCTGGAACAGTAATCCTGGACCTTATTGAGGTTTGGGGTGATGAGACCAACCTCCAGAATCTTTGCACCAGATGCAGGAACACAGATGTCTATGGCTGGATGGCCGAGAGCCTGGCAGCAAGGGACATGTCTGCACCCAGGAGCAAGTGTGGATGAAAGTTAAGAAGCTCCACCAGGCATATTCAGGACCCAAGTGCACAGCTTTCACTCCAGAGAAGAACCCCCCACTGCCCCTATTATGAAGACCTGGACGGCATCCAGGAGGGTGCAGTCCCCCCTCGGGGGACAAAGATGAGGGGCAAGAGGATGAGGAGGAAGAGGATGAGCCGGATGCGGCCAGCACCATCACCCTACACTCTGGATGTGTCCCAGGAATCATCTGAGGCTGGGGAATCCACATCAGGTGATAGTCATCATGTTCCCTACACACACAGGGCACAGGGGGGCAGGTGGCAAGGGGCTGGTGTGCGCTCCTTGTACGGCCTTTGCAGCTTGGGGAACATGCAGCAGCCTGTGCACATGGGTGCACGTGGAGCAACAGCCCAGGGCACATGGCCCAAGCAGGCTGCACCAGAGGACCCTTGTGCTATTGGCCACAAGGTGTCTGGAGAGGCCTGCCATACGCATGACACCGGGGTGGGACACCTTCCCCCCATAAGCCACCACTAGAAGGGGGCTGGAGACACAAGCACACAACCTCAGCAGTGTTACACATGGCACACAGGCATACCTGCACTCTCGGGGCAGCATCCACTCCCAGGGACAGTGTGGTGAGGTGCAGGAGCATCTGCTGCTCACACACACCTCCCAACACCCTGTCTCCTTCTCCCCCAGCAGGCAGGGATACAAGTCCTCTCCCTGTGGGATGCTGCCACTGCTGGACTTGGTGGTTAAATGAAACGGAGGGAAGCCCAGCCATCCCATGACCACCCTCCCATCTGCAGAATTCCAGTCTGGCCAGCACCTTCCTGTGCCTGCTCCTCCCTCCCGCCCCCGAGACATCTGGTCCCCTGCAGACAAGGCCCACTGGCTAGAGCAGACATGGCCTTGCTCCAGGCTTGTCATCTTCGGCGGAGCTGAGAACTCTCACTCACAGATGGGATCTAGGCTTCAGGCACAGTGTCCCCTGGGATGACTGACCATCTCTCTTTATTCTCTTCAGCTGGACCAGCTATGAGACGGGGGCGGTTGACACCACCCAGTGCAGCCTTCCGAACCCGAGGGACCCACAGGCGCTGGAGACCCATGGATGAATTCCAGAGGGAGCACCTTGTGGTACTCCGATCTCAGAGCAAACCTTACACCACTCCTGCTCCTTCTGCTTCTCCCTGAATCCCAGCCCCTACCCCCGTGACTGCCAAGGCCCCCACACCCATGGCAGTGGGATCACCAGAGCTAGGAGCCAGTCCCAGGCCCATCCCTGAGCCTCTCCTCATCCCTTCTCTCCCTTTCCCCTCCCTCCTCACCCCTCCAAGATTCTCATTCCCCCTCCTGCTCTCCCCCCGCCCCGGTTCTTTCCCCAGTCCCTCCCCAGTTACTTCTACCCCAAATGAAAACAACACAGAGTTTATGGAGGAAAGGCAGAAAGGGGTGATGCACAGTCCCCTAGTAGGGAGGCCCAGAGGAGAGTGTCACTGGGGTCCTTGTGAGAAACTGTCCCTCAGGGTCTCCCAGATGCACACAGTCCCTTGATGGGCCTGTCAGAGGCGGCCGTGCGTGGCTGCTCAAAGGCCCTGCCGAGCCGGTCAGCCTCTGACCCCACACTGGCAGGAATTCCTCCCTCTACTAGTCACAAATATTGTGGAGCACACAGCATGCCACCACCACAGGTGGGATGTTCTGCTCACTGACGTCCAGCCGAGTGAGGAGGCATCTGAACTGCACCTTCAGACGTCAGCTTCCATGCGGGGGTCTGCTGAGCATGGCATTGATCTGTTCCCTAGAGTGGTGAAGGTGGCCAGTGTAGGGTTTCATGAGCCAGGGCAAGAGAGGATAGGCCATGTCGCCCAACACGTGCACAGATATGTCCACATCCCTAATCCTGCTGGTGTGATCAGGGGAAAAAGTTCTGGTGTGCAGCTTCTGGAACATGCTGGGGTTGTGGAAGATTGTGTGCCTTTCCTGACCACCCAATGTAAATGTCCATAAACTGGCCCCAGTGGTCCGTGATGGCCTGCAGGACCATCAAGAAGTATCTCTTCCAGTTGAGGTAGACGGATGCCCAGTGGTCGGTGGCCCAGATCGGGATGTGGGTGCTATCAATAGCCTCCCGACAGCTGGGGAAGCCCATGTTGGCAAAGCCAACAACGATAGCATCCATGTCACTTAGATTGATGACCCTGCACAGCAAGATGGTGTTGATGGCCTGCACCACCTGTAGAAGGCGACAAACAAACAAACAAACAAACAAACAGAGAATCACAGGGTGGGCAGAGCTCTCAAGAGATCCCCAAGCCCAAACCACCTCCTCTCCCACACACATACCAGGAGTAACCCCCCCACTTACCCCACCCCCAGAAGGGCTTTGTGAGGGCGAGACTGAAAAACCTCCCAGGGAGGGGTCTTCCACCACCACCACCCTATCACCACCCCCCACCACCTGTTTTCCTAGAAAACCCCATTTCAGCAGTCCACCCCCCTACTGGGACAGTAGCCTGAGAGTGACATACCTGCATGAGCAGGGTCCTGACAGTCGATCTCCCCACACCAAACTGGTTCCCTATGGATCGGTAGCTGTCTGGCATGGTGAACTTCCATAGAGCTCTGGTGACCCACTTCTGGAGGGAGAGGGCCGTTCTCATGTGAGCATCCAGTCACCTGAGGGCAGGGGCAAGCCATTCACAGAGCTCCAGAAAGGTCTCCTTCCTCATCTGAAAATTCTGGAACCATTGCTGGTTGCCTCACCATGGCAAGCTGCTCCTACCAGTCTGCACTGGTATCTGGATCCAAAAGGAGGCGGTGCATGGTGTGCTGGGGAGGGCAGGTGTGATCCACCTGCATGAGCCATGCCCACAAAGAGCTGAGGAGAGTCTCTAAGCAGAGCAGGGGGTTTGGTTCCTGCAGGGCCTAGGAAACAGCCTGCAGAAACTGCTTCATGAGGTGCAGCACAAGCTGCAATAGCCATCGACTGCCCAGAGGCAGCTCCGGCTCCATGGCTGGATAGCTGAGGCGTCTGCAAGGGCAACCACAGCAGGCAAAAGAAAAGTCTTTGCTGCCCCTCGAGGAGGTAGGCGAAGGAAAAAAGCCTGAGACACTGCTGCACAGGGCGGTCCCTCTAAGCACGAGTCTCAGATAGCCTCAGGCAGCAGCTCCAGGAAATAACTGCTGTCCTGATGCTCTGCCTGAAGTGGTTCTGTATAGCCTTAAATACGAGTTAGCGTTCAATCAGTGTGGATGCGCTATTTTGAAATAAGCTATTTCAGAATATTTCTTCCAGAATTGGTTATTCCGAAATAAATGTGCAGTGTAGACATAGCCTCAAAGTGCATAATGGCATATACTAAGTTAAATAAATTATACATGCAACAGGTGACTGCCCAAAGGAGCTTACAGGCTCAGGCTCTGCTTCTATAAGGAATTTAAATAGGAAATCACTTTAAGCACCACAAGTATCCGCATTAATTTCAAAGGGACTATTCACATGTTTTAAACTAACGCGCCTATCTTGTGTCTATGTAAGCAAGAACAGAATAGTACAGTCAAGATCTACCCTGAAAAAATGAGAAGAGAATTTTAGTGTTTAGTGAAAGGGAAAGTTGTATTGCAGTTTTTTTTAAAAAAAGCTCCATTTTCATTAGTTTATAATGGAAATATTCGTAGTGACAAAATAGTGGAATTTAATCTTTTTTAATGTACAGCTCAGATGTACTATTATGTTTAACAGAATGAAAAATTAATGCATCTGCAGATTAGACGTGCATCCTACCCACACCATTCCCAAAACTCAGTTTCCCCTAGACAGAGATTTGAAGCACTCCATGCCATAAGTAATACATGATGTTTTGATAACTGGTGCACTGTGAGATAGCAAAACTCCAGATGCTCACAAATAAATGCGAACTATTTCTTGCCAAGTGCCCCCATGTTAATGTGAATGGTTCTGGCATTACAGTAACATCCAAAAATCCTCACTGGATTGAGGAATTAAGCCTGACTCCTGACATCAAAAACCTATACTGTGTGACTTTCTAAACTCCTTTTCCAGGCTCCACAAAAGCATGGCAGGCTATTCTATGGTAGTCAATTCTTATTGCCCTTACCTAAAAAGAGTCTGCTGCAAAGGAGTCCTGGGTTGCAATGGGAATGGTAGGGAACTGGAACGGATTCTTTTATAACTACAGGAGTTTCATTTGTAGGGCATGCATGCTGCAGGAGCAGTCCTGGGTTTTCTATCAGCGTGCCTGGAGCATAATTACACCTTCTGTAGTCTTGAATCACCAACTAAGGACCTGCAGACATACTTTTGCACTGAGAAGAAATGCTGAGATGGAACCTGTGGGCAGCTAATGTGCTGTACGGACAATGTGACAATAGTTTCATGGGGACTACTGAGGGATTTCTAAGGAGCTGCCACAGAGACAGCATATCATAGCAGTGCTAGATGTACTGGTTTGTGTGCTGCATTTCACTCTAATATATAGGCTTGCAAAACTAAGCTTTTTAAAGCTAAGTAAATCACTGAGGCTATGGCTACACGGCAGCATTATTTTGGAATAACTGACGTTTTCCGAAATAACATAGTCCACTGCAAGCAGTTATTTCAACATAATGTCGAAATAATGTCCAGCTGGAGGACTTCTTACTCCGACTCCTGTAACCCTCATTGTATAAGGAGTAAGGGAAGTCGGAGGAAGAGTGTTTTAACTCAGACTTCCTGCTGTGTAGACAGGGCCAAAAGCCAAAATAAGCTATTTCGACTTAAGCTACGCAATTGACGTAGCTCAAGTTGCGTAGCTTATTTCGGCTTTAGCCCTGCTGGGTAGACCTCCCTCAGTCTCTTGGACTCATTTTCAATCCTGTCAGGTTTTTTTATGTTTTCAGCAAGGAGGGAGTCCTTCCACTCTGTTACTCTTTTGTATCTCCAAGACAATAATTCTTCTTTTCAATTCTTCTCTCTGCTTACTTGTTTATTTTCCCTTTATTATTTGTCTCTGACATATTTGCTATGACTTCTCAACCACAATTTTCACCTTCAGCTATGTTCCCAATTTTTCCCTATGTTCAAGTGTAAACTGGCTCAGGTGTTCCAATTTGATCTCCTATAGTTGTGTTTATTTTTTCTGATTCTATTCTGTTTTAGTTAGACCTCTTTCTTTGTCGTTGTACATGTCTTGTCCCATCATCTGTTTCCTCAAAATCTTTTCCTTTTAATTCTTTCGCTTTCACTGTTCTCCATCCATTTTATCTCTATCTATACTTCCCTTTGTTTCTCTTCCCTTTTCAACCATACTCCATTTCCCAAACAATAATTTTTCTCCATTTTTCCTCTCTACTTCTATCCTGTCTGCAAACAATTCTCACTGCATTTGCTATCTCTTTACATAGGAATTGTCTTGCACAAATCAGCTGAGTGGACTGCCAAATCCAACACTGTGCTGAAAGCCATCTTAACCTCTTTTACATTCCCAGTGCTGCATACCTCAGTCTAATCAGAGAACCTGGCTTACTTTGTGTTAGTGTAAATAACTTAGGGTATGTCTACACTAGCTCGTTAGTTTGAGCTAGGTAGGCAAATGAGGGCAACCGGAGTAGCAAATGAAGCCCGGGATTTAAATATCCCAGGCTTCATTTGCATGTTCCCGGGCGCTGCCATTTTTAAATCCCCCTTAGTCCGAACTCCGGGCCCATGGCTACACGTGGCACGGACTAGGTAGTTCAAATTAAAGATCCTAATTTGAACTACCAATACTCCTCATTCCACGAGGCGTAATGGTAGTTTGAATTAGGATCTTTAATTCGAACTACCTAGTCCGTGCCGCGTGTAGCCACGGGCACGGAGTTCGGACTAAGGGGGATTTAAAAATGGCGGCGCCCGGGAACATGCAAATGAAGCCCGGGATATTTAAATCCCGGGCTTCATTTGCAACTCCGGTTGCCCTCATTTGCCTACCTAGCTCGAACTAACGAGCTAGTATAGACATACCCTTACACAGAGTGGAAAGCTCTGGAGACCAAAGACCCATATTGCAAGGCAATGAAAAATTAGGCATGGTATTTGTGAGGTACCTCAATATATCTTACTCACAACAGTAACCCCTTCCCTGAGATATGTATTAATCTCAGATTAGCCAAGAGTACATTGCAATGAACAGCAAGGCAATGGGAATCTGCTAAACTGAGTTCTAGTAATCCTCGGCTTACACTGCAGTGTAGACATACCCACTAGTGGAAAATAACAGCCCATTCTACTCCAGGCTGTCTGTAGACTTGAGTCTGATGCCACGCTTTCTTTCACTTAAAACACTAGTAATTCCCCCACTTAAGTTTTTGCAAAGTAATCAGATGTAATGAGGATTTTCCAGAAAAAGAACCAATTGACCTACTAAATAGTTTGATACTGATACATTGATGTTATTTTAAGAAGAATATAACAGAATATTTAACAGAAAATAGAGAATATCCTATTTCTATTCAAAACAGGTTTGTATTTTATTTAGTGAACTATTCAATCAGTTTCCTGAATGAGTTCTTTAATTTCATGTTCTTATCTACCATTGAAATGTAAAATCAAATAATTTTTTAAAAAATCAAATACTTATGTATTTATTTCAGCTCTGTTGAATTACATTCCATAGAGTAATAACTATGTTCTTAAATAGTACCTTAAAAGTTCACTCTTCATCTCACAAGTGATTTTGGGCACTTGTGCATTCTATTTTGGGAGATTTGTTTCTCTCAGTTTAAATGTGGCCATTTTACAGAATCTCCAAAGAGTAATTATGACCAACAGTGGGCACAATAGTATATCTTGCCTTTGAAATGACTGATTCTTTGAGACACAGCCTATCTCTGAGATGTAAAAATTATCAGAATCCCTGTGGACTCAGTTGAAAATAAAAGTTCTAAAGAAGTCTATGCCAATTTTTTTTATTGCTTTTTAAGGGCTAGACAAAAACAGAGGGAAATATTTTTGAAGTCTTCAGCAAGTATTAATGGACATTATTAATAGGTACTATGAAACTGAGAGTGTATTTTTCTCCTACATATCTAAATAGCTTACAATTACTTTCCTAAATCAAGACCAGTATCAATTTCTATTTAAATATAAATAAACAGACATTCTCGGGCCAAAATCAGATAATCAAAGCAATAGCTTAGGATCTCTATAGGGTACGTCTACACTTGCTCCCTTGTTTGAGCTAGGGATGCAAATGTAGGCAACCTAAATTGCCAATGAAGTGGGGATTTAAATATCCCGTGCTTCATTAGCATGATCTCGCCGGTGCGTTACTCCACTCGCCAGATGATTCGAACCAGGAAGTAAGCTCCTGGACGCGTTCGTTCGAATCAAACCCGTTGGTTCAAACTAACGTTACTCCTCATTTTTAGTTCAAACCAAGGGGTTTGATTTGAACTAACTTGTCCAGGAGCGCACTTCCTGGTTCAAATCAGCTGGCGAGCGGAGTAACGAGCCGGCGAGATCATGCTAATGAAGCGTGGGATATTTAAATCCCCATTTCATTTGCAATTTCGGTCACCTACATTTGCATCCCTGGCTCGAACTAGGGTGCAAGTGTAGATGTACCCTATGAAGCTACATCAGGCATGAAAGTGTAAGGCCAATGGATGCAAGGAAAAAAAATCCCAAATTTTTGCTTTTTATTATTATTATCTCTACCACAGAAGTACCCAGAATCCACAACCTGGACAAGGGCCCCATTTTGCAATGTGGGATAAAAAAGTATGAGCCCTGCTTTGAAGAGCTTACAATCCAAATATGTGTGTGTGTATAAGAAAAAGGGGTACAAAATAAAAAGTGGCCAAAAAAGATAATGGAGGCATAGGGTAGATGAGAAAGAAAACTGGAGTAAGAGGGTAACCATGAGCAGCAGAAAAGAAAGAGAGGGAAGGAGGAGCATTGGGGGAAGTATGGGAGCCAGAGTGAAGGACAAAGAGGAATATGGTGAGCAGGGAGAGCAAGATTGGCAATTCAGGAACTGTGAGGGGGAGTAAAGTGGGAGAACATTAGCAACAAACAACCAAATCATGGACAGAAAAGAATGTCCAGATTTCAAACTACAAAACTCTTTCTGCTGACATCAGTCACATCTAGGAACTATTAGGCTTCATGGGATATGGAATAGAGGCCTTGTAAGGGCCTCTCCTCTACTTCTGTTCTCAGTTGCTGTCGAGACTTCAGACATTCCCAGGGATGGGTCCTTTATATCCTATAAGGTTAATACTTGCAGTGAAGGATGGATGACAGATGGTTGCTTTCACCTGTGTATCTCCTATTATTAGGGGATTTGATCAGTCAGGTTAGGAATCTTGGGTAAAATCATGATTAAGTAATCTGCTCAAAGTTACAGAGGTCCTCAGTTTCACTTTGGGGGGAGGAACCCTACACTCCCAAATCTATCATGTGCTATTAAGATGGACTGATGTACATAAGCAAAGTTCTTGGGCCCAGAATCTGCATGCAGTTACACTTATCTAAATCCAGCGTACCCACTAAAATAGAATAGAATCACTTGACTTTACACTGATCCAGCTGGTTACTTTAGATTTACAATGGTTTAAATTATGACAGAATCTCTCCCTGGAATGTTAAATGACTCAACTACCATCTGTAATTGGTTAGGTAGAGGTACATTGAACAGCTGTGGGCTACTCTTTGCCTAATACCACAACAGTATGAAGTGCTCTATTGTTTACATTTGCTCTGTTGTTTACAGTGCTCTGCTCTGTTATGTATTACTTCCTTCTTGTAGCAAACTTAGTGGCAGAAATGGAATGAGTTTTATGGTCTGGCTAATTGTTCCTCTTTGGGAAAATAATGGAAAAAAAATTGGAAAATGTGTATGTTATTTCACTTTCGTTATGTTTAGATCGTTTAAAAAAGTTTACATGATCATTTAATCACAAATTTTATGTACCACATTATCAAAACAGTTAAATTTTTTTCTACTACAAAGTGGTTTTCAGTAAGGTCTGGGATACACTAGGACCGTAGTCCAAAATTAGCTCTCCCAAAATCAATTTTCTAAGTGATGCATTACACTACCAAGCACGTTATTCTGGAATAAGGAGCAACAGAATTCAAGCTCTGTAGTTCTGCTTTTCATGAGGAGTAACACTAGTCTCAAACTTGTAAGTTCGAAATAACATTAGACGCTCCAGTGCTGCTAATTCAAACTAATTGCCTTTGGGAGGCCTCCTGCATCTTCCCAGAGTACTTCCTGGGCTTTGAGTCTGAGGCAAGGTCCATTAATGTGTGTGCACTACCTCGGACTACATTCGATTCTTCCCCATAGATATGACACAGAATTTCAAATTTATAAAATCAGGTGCCCAGAAGTTGAACTTAGTAGATATGAAATAATCGCCTAGTGCAGACGTGGCCTAAATGAAGGCCATTAACCATTATGATAAAAGAAAGATATGAAAAACTTTGTGAAACATGAAGTTTTTAAAAAGTCAATTTTTATTAAACTAACAAATCTTTTTAAAGACTATTTTCAACACAAGTATTTTGTTCAAAAATTTTGGCTTGTTCTACTGATGAACTGTTAAATTTGGTCATTGGTACATACTGTCATAGGACCAAATTCTATAACTCACCATTGTCCCATTGTCTTCACCAGGATTACCTGCATAGTAAGGTAAAACTTACCGAGAGTTATGCCAGGCGAACCTTTGGGCTTGATTGTGCTTATTCCTGTAAGTAGTCTCATTGACATCAATGGGAATACTCATGTGAGCAAGTGCTCACTTGCATAAATGAGGGTTGTATATTTCAGCACTTAGTTTGGACGCAACTGGAAATATAGAACATTTCGTTCAAATCTGTTTCTTTTGCCTTAGACAACACAGGCTGAGTGAGACAAATTAAGCTGAATGCAGCAGTCCTTAGCCATGCAGGGCTCTCATTGAGTTATGTGCACAAAAAGGCTGCCAGAAGAATAGAGGCAAAAACAATCTAAAGCATCTAAGGAAAACCGTTTTCAAAGTTGTCCACAGGCAAAAGTATTTTAATTTTGTCTGGCATAAAGATTTCCCATCGTCTCCTATAGCAGTGATGTGTACTCAACCTGCCATCCATAATCACAACAGCATTAAGCATTCTGAAATTTCCTGGTTATTAATAATAAAATCATCATTAACATCTTACACAGTGCGATAGCAGCAGAGAAACAAATGCACCTCTGAAAGGAATTAATCACTTCTGAAGATGATTAAAGGAGTAAATGTGAACCTTTTTTATTAAAACCTTTGAGAATAAAGATTCAATTAATGAACTACAACTCACGGTTATTAGCCTGACTAATAAAGTCTGTAAGTGAACAAAAAACTAGTGATAATGAAGACAAAGTAGCAAAGCTTGAGAACAGGTTGCCACTAACATAAAAAGACAAACACAACATAATTGAAATGGGAAATTTTGGGTAACAGAACATCAATAAAATTCTAGAAAATAATTAGCATTTTTTCTTCCTTTAGAGTGCATGTTTTTTTTCTGATCAACTCAGAAGAAGACCGTGCAGATAGCATCTAGTGCCCAATGAGTGTAGTAAAAATAATAAAGACATAACATTTGTAGTGTTATTGAAATAAATGGATAAAATCTCCATCCCTTTAATGGCAAAGTGGTGTAACAAGCCAACTGAGGACCTAGGTATGTACCTGAATGCCTGTGCTGATGCCCATGCTGACACAACCTCACTGCAATTATTATTTGAACTATCTGGCTTGGGTATGTCTGCACATGCTGTAGTTACATGGCTGACTGAAGTGTACACATACTGTCAGATGGGAAGCAGATGGTGCCCACACGGGAGGTTTGGACATACTTTGAAGGACAGGATTAGGTTCAAAATGACCTTGATAAATTGGAGAATTGGAGAAGTCATCAACAAGATTAAATTCAACAAAGACAAGTGCCAAGTACTTCAAAATCAAATACACAAATATGAAATGAAGAATAACTGGCAAGGTGGCAGTACTACTGAAAAGGATCTGTGGGGTGTAGTGGTTCACAAGCTGAATATAAATCAACAATGTGATGCAGCTGCAAATAAGGCTAACATAATTCTGGCGTGTATTAACAGGGGTTTGTCATACATATGACATGGAAGGTAATTGTCCTGCTCTCCTCCAGAATGGTGAGGCTTCAGCTGAAATATTGTGTCTGTTTCTGGGAGCCACACTTTAGGAGTCCAGAGGATAGCAACAACAAGGATAAAGTTTTAGACAATCTGATCCAAGGGAAAAGATTTAAAAGGACTTGGCAAAATTTAGTCTTGAGAAAAGAAGGCTGTAGGTGAACTTGAGAAATCAAGGCCTGATATTAAGAGGATGGTGATCAGTTGTTCTCCATGTCCACTGATAATAATGGGCATAATCTGCCACAAGGGAGACTTAGGTGATATATTAAGAAAAGTTTTCTACCAATAATGATAGCTAATTGGTTTCCAACGGTAAATTCCCATCATTGGAAGTTTTTAAAAACAGATTGTACAAAAACCTGTTGGGGATTAACTTGGTCCTGCCAGCACAGAAGGTTGGACTTGATAATCTCTCAGGGTTCCTTCCAGCTCCTTAGTGATAGAAGGCCTCATGGTTGTAGGTATTGCTGTGTTGGATTGTGCATTTAAGTGTGTGTGTGTGTGTGTGTGTGTGTGTGTGTGTGTGTGTGTGTGTGTGATGGAAGGCCTCACGGTTGTAGGTTTTGCTGTGTTGGATTGTGCATTTAAGTGTGTGTGTGTGTGTGTGTGTGTGTGAAAGAGAGAGAGAGTAGTCTGGTTTGAGAATACAAAGGCAAATCCCTTGATCCTATTCTCCACCAAGAAGTGTTTAGCTCAACACAGAAGGGATGTGTTGTAAAGGTGGCTTGAATTTGGCACCAGTCCCTGTAGCAAATGAATTTGCTGGTCCCTGTAGCAAAATGAATCACTGGATACTGCTCCCAATTTGTTTTGAGATACAATTCTTAGTGTACATTTTAATTTAATAATTCCCTTATTTTTTCAAGTCCTAGCTACATCCAGCAGTGCATCTGACTTTGTGCATTTACCTTGTCTTCAGAGACCACCGAGGACACCCAAACTTGCAGATATATCTGTCCAGGTGCTGGGGACAAGGTGTTCTCAGAGGATTCGATTATTGTGTGCCATTTCTAAATATTTCATATTCACATAAACTGAAATTCATGTTGTGCATAGGGGCAGTTCCAGGCCCCTATGAGGACTAAAATAGGACTTAAGTGGTGCCTGGATGACCTTGCAATGATGTGTGGGTGGGGGAGGGGATAAGTGTGATTACCATCCCAAGAGCGCTGTGACCAGGTGTAGTTCACACATTATTTACTTTTATGCTATTGATGCACATGGGCTAGTCCCAAATCTGACATAGCCATGGATCAAATCATTCAACTTCATTGTTGGTTGTTTTAAAACTACCTGGATATAGGTGGTAATGGGGATATCTCAATATAATGTGTTTGCATTTATTATTTGTATTGCAGTAGTGGCTAGAGGCCCCAGCATTGTACATAACTCAGGGTATGTCTACACTACCACCCTAGTTCGAACTAGGGTGGTTAATGTAGGCATTCGAAGTTGCAAATGAAGCCCAGGATTTAAATATCCCGGGCTTCATTTGCATCTTGCCGGGCGGGCGCCATTTTTAAATGCCCTTAGTTCGAACTCCGTGCCCGTGGCTACACGCAGCACGGAGTAGGTAGTTCGAATTAGGATCTCTAATTCGAACTACCGTTACTCCTCATGGAACGAGGTGTAATGGTAGTTCGAATTAGAGATCCTAATTCGAACTACCTACTCCGTGCCGCGTGTAGCCGCGGGCACGGAGTTCGAACTAAGGGCATTTAAAAATGGTGCCCGTCCGGCAAGATGCAAATGAAGCCCGGGATATTTAAATCCCGGGCTTCATTTGCAACTTCGAATGGCTACATTAACCACCCTAGTTCGAACTAGGGTGGTAGTGTAGACATACCCTCACAGTGATAGGGTCCCTACCTGACGAGTTTATAACTGAAATATAAAATGAGAGACAAGAGGTGAGTACAACACATAGGGGATATAAAAAGCAGCTCTTCTTTTCTCTGATGCTGGATGTGGTAATGGGTTGTCCCACTTTAATCATCTCACTGGTTTTTGAGACAGATTTCTGTTCATTGACTACCAATGTGTACTGTCACCATTAGATCATATGAGCAAACAGTGTAATAAAGAACATAAGTTTCAAAATATCCACACAGAAAACAAATGTAAAAGTGTTTACTTTTCTTCTGTTGGGATTCATGAGTAATTACCAAGACAGATCCCTGCTGATTAACCATGGGCAAATCCCTTTAACTATTGATGTGTAACATTGGTGGGCAATCTGTGGCCCGTGGGCAACATGTGGTCCATTGGGATTTTATGTGTGGCCCGCAAGACATTTTGTTTGTCATTGCCCATGCACAGGTTTATCAGATTCCTCTGGTTTCTGACCACTTAGCTTTTTTCCTACCAGTATTGCAGAAGTGGCATGCAAGCAAAGCAAGTGGCATGCAAACAAAGCAAGAGAGGTGCATGCTGATTGCACACAACATTGACTGTGCACTCCCTCTGTATCCAATCAAAGCACTGCTACAGTTCAGGGAGCACACCTCACAAATTCTAGGTTGGCAAGCATAGTTAGCAAAACTACCCTATCCCAGGAGACCATCTTGGATATGACAATCTTGCAGCCCACTGAGATAAAAGAGGGCCACTCCAAAAGCCCACTCACTAGCCTAGGTTGCCCATCACTGAAGTGTAGGATGCTTGCAAACAGTTATGGAAAGAAACCTAGTTTAGAAGGCAGAACTCCTGTGAGAGACTTTCTGTGTGAACCTGGCAATAATTAAATTTTTCTATAGTTCACCTTTCTCATTTCTAAAAGAAGAATACTAAATTTATAAAGCATTTTGGGAACTATGGATATAAGCCACTATTATAAACACACAGTGGTATTACTCAGGTTAAAGATGAGCGTACATTCCAGATGGTCATCAATGAGAGGAAAAAGCCACAACCAAAAATAATGCACTGCACAATGAATGTAGCCAGTAAATCTGTTTGTAAAATAGCATATGAATTCTGACAGACCGACATAAAGTGACAGAAAGACACCAAGCCCACTTTTTGCTGGAATAATATATTAGCAGATGGGAAACTTGAATATTGATATTCCTTCTATAAAGCCTCTGATTTTTTAGCTTCATGTATAATAATTTCCTTCACCCTACTGATGTGCCAATATACACAGTATTCCAACTGTATCATACAATTGACTTATATTTTTGGGGCATAAAGGAAGAAAAGATTGATCAGTTCCCTTTGGCATAACATGAGGCCGACACGCACAACAGAAAATCATTTATTTATCTGAATAGTCAACATTATTCTGAAGATAAAAAGCATATAATGAAAGAGTTTTCAAAAAGCATCCCAGGGCAGTTTTGAGACAGCAGAATGGAAGGGTCATGTATGGGAGTATAAAATGCTATAGATGCTGTGTCACTGTTTTTCTTTATCACTGAAATTAACAAAAGAAGTAGTTAAATCAAATTCATTTATTCTCTATTTATTGCTTACATCCTATATTAGACACCCTGTTTACCAAGTTCAGAATACCTTCATTTTAGTGACTTGAAGTAGTGGGCAAGTGTTTGAGCAGCACAGACTTGTCTTCCTAATAATGATCTAGGATTAACTCTACGTCTAGACTGGCTTCTTTCGGAAGAAGCTTTTCCAGAAGAAATCTTCCAGAAAAACTTTTTTCCAGAAGAGAGCGTCTACACAGCAAATGTGCAATGAAAAACAATGTGCCTTTTCAAAAGATAGCGTCCACATTGATTGGATGCTATCTCTCATTTCAGTTACAATTACAGTGGATGGAGTGGCCACCAGGGCACCTGTGCTTTTTTCTAGAGGCCTCTTCTTTCAAAAAAACACTTGCTTCCACATCCACACACGCCTTTTTCTGAAAAAGCTTTTTCGGAAAAAGGCTTCTTCCTCATAGAAAGAGGTTTACCACTGTCAGAAAAACCCCTCTGTTCTTTTGACTTTCTGTCAAAAGAATGCAATAGCAGTGTGGACGTAAGTGTAGTTTTTCTGGAAAAATGGCAGTGTAGACATACCCTCAGTGAAAGTAACTGAACTCTTAATTGTAGGTAAACCTTTTCATTTTGTCATGTGTCAGCAAAAAGCAAGGGCAAGTGGTTACATTTAACTGAGTTATGCTGTAACTGAGAAACATTCAATTCCAGCAAAATTAGTTTCCTAGTAATTTTTAAGGTTCTCAAAATTAAATACGAGAATGAATGTAGTAGACCATGTAAGTGTGCATTAGAGAAATACAATATTTTAAAAATCAGAAAATAGATTGGGGATTAAATAGAATTAACAATTTCTACAAAATATAATGAGAGACAGATGTTCAGCTATTAAAGGGATGATTGTTGTAACTGAAGTAGCTGAATATGGTCAAAAAAATGGCTGTTCCTTAGCATTAGTTTTATATGAACAGAAAAAAAATTTTGTTTTTTTCTGTTCACTTTCTCTAACATATTATGTTACAGCTAACTCATAAAAGAAATTGGTAGATGGAGATAATATTATAATTAGCAGCTCGGTAATATAATAAAATTGCACAATAAAAATTCATTTGTCAGAACATTTGTGAAACACTCTTTTGCTGAATCAGTTGCTATTGTATTGTATTCATTACCCTGAATGATCATTAAACAATGCTTCTTAACTATCTCTTTTTAAGAAATAATCATATTGTACAAAAAAAGATTTCCTAACATTGTTTTAATGAATGTACTTTCTTTCCTCAATCTTCTCTAAAGCAAACTCAGAAGATTAAATTCCCTGAAAAGTTTTATTATTTTATCAGGACTCATCATATACCAAGTGTTATTTTGAAAAAAAAACCTAATACTGCTCCATTGAAAGATAAGACAAATAACAAAATATTCAAACTGAATGCTCATGAAAGGATCAAGGTTTTCAAAAACAGAAACCTAAAGTTGGTTCCCAGTTGGTACAGACCTCCCTAATTTTCACATATATTGAGAACCCAGCATCATTTATTGAGGCCAAAGTTACAACTAGTGACTCTTTCAATGAGCCTTGTCTGAGATCAAATTTTGTGGAGAAATCTGAGATTGGGTAACATGTAAATGTGTGGCTTTAGGTTTCAGAATTCAAGTCTGAAGTATCTCTTCTATACATTCATTTCCCTCAACCTGCCAGACAATCAGATACATTTGTAATATGGCTTTCAGTTACTTACGTCCTGGGTTTAATTTGCCCAGTGACAGAGAAGAAAGGAATGGGTGAAGTGTTAAGAAAAAGAAGTGTAACAGAATTTTTTTAGAAAGGTAGATCTGTAGACAAGCTATAGCAGGACGGCCTGCCCCTGGAGTCTATTCCGTTTAATCCTTCCTGGGTTAATGAAACAGGTCAGAAGCTTACACAAGTATTCTCGAGGGGAAAGAATTAAATACTAAAAGACAAGCTTGGAATTCCAGTGGGAATTAATGATCTGGAGCAGACACATCTGACAACTGAAATGAAACTGTAACACAGCATTGCCTTACCTAGACAAGCGGAAGTCAGTGGCCTAACAAAATGCATAATATAATTAAGAGTTCTCTTTGCTATCAGTGGGTGATTTAGCTAATACTGCATTATTTCAAACTGGCTAATTAGAGGGAAGTAACAGTAAATTGCACACATAATTAGCAATGCAAGAGTGAGAAAATGCTTCAAATATTTAAATGGACATAACTTGTTCTAATACATGCAAGAATTGATTAGGTACAAAAGTAATCTGGCACTGGGATGAAGTAATTTTCATAGTGGAATATAAATAGAGATAGTGGAAGAAAAATCCACGATTCTAAACAATATGTTAGTGGCACAGCACACCTGTTTATATGGCATACTGTTTGTATCCTAGTCACATAATTAACAATAATACTCTGGATCCTCCCATTCTTTATGATACTTTATGGTTATTAATAAAATAAGCCAAATGATACCTTCTGAAACAAGAAGGACCTGAGATGAAATCCTGGCTCCACTGCAGTTACTAGGATTTTCACTTATTGACTTCAGTGCAGCCAAGATTTCAACTGCTGTTTGAAACAGGATTACATTAATGCCAATTATTTACCTGTTAGAATAAGTCAGCAAGGTCTATATGGGGAAGTTACATTGCAACACATTAGAGAGCTCTACGTATCACACTCCTCTAGAGCACTTTCCTGTGCCATGTAGACAAGCCCTAATAATCAATCACTTAACAGCATGAGATATTTGGGACAAAACTTACCTCTAGGTTGTGACTTGTACTGGAGAGCGCCTTAATGAAGTTCCATTGCAATACTGAAACTTAACAATGAAGTCAGGAGGCTGTAGGACTGAATAGCTTAATAGGCACATTTCTGTTTCTGCTATATAATCAAAGAAAGTTTAATTGAGTACAGTGGGTCTCCAGGTGTTAAAAGCATGTTTTATTTATTTGTTTTTGTTCTTTACCCTGCAGGGTAAGCCACAGGTAGTTATTTAGTAGTTATTTCAAGTCAATTAAAATCTTCAGCTGCGGTATTATGGGACTGCATGTGGTCAGCTTGGTGGAATAATGACCCACATGAAGACAGGCCTTGCCAGTCTGAGGTTGAATTGTGTGAACGTGTGGAGAATGTCTTGCTCTGGGGTTTTATTTTTACAAATGCACAAAGAACCGAAGCATAGATTGGTGCAATGTGTGCTTAAAGCCACCATGCTGGCTAGGCTCTGAAACGTAGCATGTTGACCGCTCCTGTAAACCTCATTTCACGAGGCATAAGGGAGCGGTTAACAAAGGCGTTCCCTGTCGACCGATCCACGTCTTGACTGCCGCACTGTGCTGACAATCAGCTGAGCCAGCACAGCACTGCGGCCATTTTTATTTTAATGAAGCTGGGGATATTTAAATCCCAGCTTCATTGATTATGTCGGGTAGTCTAATTTACATGCCTTTGGCGACAGACGCATGTAGTCTAGACGTACCCTCAGAGGAGTACAAGATAGTTGTTTCTGTTTCATGGTAGACTGATGACAGTCCTTTATATAGTTTAACTTTGAAAAAGAGCACTCCCCTTCGCAGTTTGTTCCCAAGATGGCGAGATACATTCTGAAAGCAATGTTGACATTTGGAAAACTTGTCACCAACTTCTCTTCTGTTTGTGCATTGATCATTGCTGCCACAGATTTCTTCTCTGCATACATGGGTGAGAACAATAAATATTCATTGGTAAATGCATGCTCGAGATCTGATGGATCGATGTCTACTAATGTCCTTGCTCTAGAGGTGACTTCAGCACTAGATAGTGATGTATCCACAAGAAAACTGAACCATTCATTCAATGTGGCATATGTTGCTCATCATCTGACCAGCTCAACAGTAAGTTTATACATGATAGGTTAGAAAGCACTGTGTGTGAAATTTGTCTCTGGCATTCACATCTGAGACAGGGTTATCCCTACAAACTTCATCAAAAAATTGCTTTATCAGTCATTTACGTTGTGTGGTCTCATTGTAATCAGATGGTCTGAGATCTTTTGCAGTTGCCTCAAACACATGAAATTTGTCATAGGTATCAGGAAAGTGTGCTAAAAGACCATCATATAAATTCATGGCAGTGCACAACTCAGTGCCAGCCTTCTGTAGAGCTTTATTCACAAGATTAGTCTTTTGTATTACGTCATTCCAAATGATGCAGATCAAAACTGCCTCAAACTGATCCAGCTTCTTAGTCAGTGACTTTGCCTCATGAACAGCTGCTAGTGGTTGTCAATCACTTTCAGCTACGTCTATCAAACTCTGACAAATTTCAGAATAATTCATACAAAGTTCTCGGATGGCATCGCTCCGTGCTGACTATCTTGTTTCTGATATGCTTTGTAAACATGGATATTTTGCTTCCTGTTATTTACTAATTTAGACCATCTCTGGGGTAAAGCTGAAAAGAATGTAAAGAGTGACTGCAAAATCCTGAAAAACCTGACTTCTGCAGGGCAACACTCAACCAAATTCAGACTATGGGCAGCACATGGAACCCATTCAGACAAAGAATTAACTTAATAAAACCTAGTTTGAACCACTGAATAAATGCCACTCATACTGCTGGCATTATATGATTGTGAATTGCAGCTTGCAATATCAATGACATGAAATTTGAGACTATTCTGCAAAAGATCGAGTAAATATTTTCCATCACATTGTTCAATAGGAATGAACTGAAGAAATCACTCAACCACATTTCCATCACTGAGTACAAAACGAAACACCACTGTAAGCTGAACAGTGTGACTAATATCAGGGGATGAAATTATATTAATTCCATAATACTTTGCCTTCTTGATTTCAGATACTGAGTCATAACTTTGGATCCCAATATATCAATAAATTAATCACATATAGTTGACAAAAGATAAGACACATTGCCTCTTCCTGGATTTCCATGTTGTTGCATGCGTTCTGAGAGAAATGAATCAAATTCAGCTAGAAGTTCAATGCAACTAAGGTAGTTTTGATTGTTAGGGCAGCAGTGCACTTCAGTGTCCCCATGAAAGTCTAGTCCTTGTTCAGCAAGGAATATTATAACAGCAATTATTCTCTTCAGGACTTCAGTCCAATATTTACATGATCTTTCCTTCATATTCTCCAGTTCTGTGTCAATTCTGGCAGACTTCTGATGCTGGAGCATCGTTGACAGTGTGCCGAGATGATCTTCCACTGCTCATGAGAAGTAATTCTAGTGACTGCATTTTCCAGACATCAAATTAGTTTGCATATGTACAATACAATTGATGAGTTGAAGGAGAATAAATAAGCCATTCTCTATGGATAGTTTCCCCATTTGCCAGTTGCCTGAAAAATATTCTTTGCGTGCCTCACTTTTCTTTTTACCAAATTGCGTGTAAATTCATACAGCCACTGAAAGCAACCACCCCTGAGGCAGAGGGAGGCGGACACTCCTGACATCAGTCTCCATCTCTGTCCCTGGCACTGCACACCACAGCAGTCTGTCTCTCATACACACACACACAGCCACCCCTGCTCTGTCTGCCTTCCTTTGTGTTCATAGTGTGGGAGAGAGCAGAATCATTCCACGTTAATGATTTTCTCTTTGTTCCTGGAGCAGAGACTGATGTCAGAACTACATGGAGCTTTGAAAAGGCAGGGTTGCATGACTGCAGGGCAGCCCAG
Organism: Pelochelys cantorii; assembly: GCA_032595735.1. Classification (NCBI taxonomy): domain Eukaryota; kingdom Metazoa; phylum Chordata; order Testudines; family Trionychidae; genus Pelochelys; species Pelochelys cantorii. The sequence continues at coordinate 94,997,905 of CM064326.1, forward strand.
TTCCAAACAGTGAGGAGAATGGTCATGGGAAGCATTTTAGGATACTAGGAAAGGCCAGTTTGGGCAATATATGTTGTACCCCCCTTAACCTGGACTCTCTGTTCTGGCAACATCTGTGGATGTTGAGCATGACAGGACCATGGATGTTCCTGGACCACACAGCCCAGGTATAAAGAGGTTGGACTGTGGGGCAGGAGTGATGGGGGGCCAGCGACTCAGCTGGGAGCCCCATGTTGGAAGGAGTGCAGAGGGGCAGGCAGTGCAGCAGGGAGTGCTGACCCCTGATGTCAGGTGGTAGCAGGGGACTGGCAGTGGCTGCAGGGCTCCAGCCCTGGCTGCAGAGCTTGGGGACCAGCAGCAGCAGCCATCAAACTCCCGTCCTGGCCATGGAGCTCAGGGACCAGCAACAGCAGCCACAGAGCTGCAGCCGGGGGAGCCATGGCTAGGCAGGCAGCAGCAGGGCAGAGCTGGAGCCCCAGACAGGGGCAGGAGGGCAGCATGGGCCATGCTGGGAGGGACCTCCCCTGGTCTGGTAAATCCCCTCGCTCTGGACCGGAGAGGATGGGTGCTGGATGAGAGAGGTCTAACATATACAATGAATGACAGTGTCTACATTGACACCTTGTCATTTTAACTTTGCTTCAAAAAGCCCCATATTTCTTATAGCTGTATTCTGTCACCAAATTTAATGTTGTAGTGTATACACCTCTACTCTTTTGTTGCCAAAAGCTGCCTTTTGCTGACAAAACTCTGCAATGTAGACAAGGTATAAGTCCCTAACAATCTGACTAGGGGGTATTCCTTATTGATCCCACTGTTGCGGGGCAAATGCACCTGATTAAGGGGTGCTTGGCAGTGTTCCCTATAAGCTGTGCACATGTGCAGCTGCTCAGGAAAGATTCAAATGCTGCCCAGCTGATTAGCAGAAGACCCACAGCTAGGTTTGTGTGGTGCCCATTCGCACCTGGTGGTGCCCATTCGCACATATCTCAGTGCACATAGAAAAATGTATTCCACACATGGATGGAAAAAAATCCATACATGGATGGAAAAGAATAGAGGGAACATTGGTGTTCAGTCACATACAGCCAGCAGGGAGCTGATGCCCAATTGCTAGTCTCTCTGATGGCCTAACCCACAAAACAGGAGAGTATGGCTTAGCATTCACAGGCCTTTGGGCTAACCTTGCTCTTAGGACAGCATGACCTTGTGATCAGAATACTTTGGGGTAGTCCCTTGCTAGCAGTTAGAGTCCTTTGGGCTGCCATCCAGAGGGGCAGATCCTCAAAAAGGTAGGAGTGACAAATCAACACACTGGGGTGCTTAGGCTGTTGGGTAGGGCAGAGCAGTCCCAGTAGTCTAGTGTTCTGACTCTGGTGAATGGTAGACAACTGCAAGCCTCTAGCATAGCTGCCGACTCCATGGGTGCTCTGGGGCTGGAGCACCTACACAGAAAAATTAGTGGGTGCTAGCACCCTCCAACAGACAAACTCCCCTCTGTGCTTTCCTGCCCACCCCTGTGCCTCTCAACTGCTGACTAACTCCTCCTTTCCCCTTCCAATGCTTCCGGGGTGCTGCAAACAGCGATTTTACTGTGTCAGGAAGCTCCAGGAGGGCAAAGGAGGAGTGGGTATAGGACACACTTGGGGGAACAGAAGGGGCAGAGGTGCCACTCAGGGGTGGGGTCAGGGGAGAAGGAATGGAGTGGGTGTGAATATGGGGCAGAGGGGAAGCCAGTTACCTTCCCTGTCCCCACCTGGCTAGAGGGAAAGTTGTCAATATAAGCTGTTAGCCTAGGGGAGGGAAGTTACCACTTTGGGATGGCAACTCTGGGGGAGGAGACCTGGCCTACCAGCTCCATTCAGTCCCAGTGCAGGGCCCTAACAGTGGCTGTCACTGGGTCAGTGGGGCTTCCAAAAAAACATGCTGACAAATCTCCTGTATTTCCCCCGAGACACTTCCTACCTAGTCTCCTAGTACGGAGGCCCCTGGGTCCTCTGTGTCTGCTGGCAAGGTCTGTGGTGTCTCAATCTCTTCCCAGGTCTCTGCTGACCATCCAGAGTCTCCCTGGTTTCATCATGTCTGGCCTTTGTGAACTGGAACTCCTGCAGCTCCAGAGAGGGAGCTCCCAATAAGCATCCATCCTCCATGGCGGTCAGGTAAAACTGAGCTGGGCTGCTTCCCTTTATATACTATCCCCCAGATGAGAATGCTCAGAAAGGACAGAGCTACAATTCATCTGCAAATTTGATACTATCAGTTTAGGATTAAACAAAGACTGTGAATGGCTAGCCAACTGCAAAAGCAGTTTCTCCTCTCTTGGTGTTCATACCTCCACATCAGCTGCTAGAAATGGGCCTCATCATCCCTGACTGAATTGACCTCATTATCTCTGGCCTTCCTCTTGATTGGAACTCTTTTCTTTTGCCTGTATATTTATACCTGCCTCTGGAATGTCCACTACATGCATCTGACGAAGTGGGTCTTTGCCCACGAAAGCTTATGCTCCGATAAATCTGTTAGTCTATAAGGTGCCACAGGACTTCTCGTTGATCATGTTAGATGGTGCACAAATATATAAGATGGCATAGCCTGTCCCAAGGAGTTTACAAACTCAGAAGACAATCAACATGCAGAGCGTGAAGCAGTAAAATGCAGGCAAATAGATTACAGTATTATATAATCTTTGCGAATAATGGATAAGTTACACTTCAGCTGCACCCACTGGCCTCTCAGCAAACCCTGCAGACATCACAGAAGATGTGTCTTTTGAGGAGAGGGTAGTGGCCTTATGGTCTGATGGTTAAGGCACTCCATCTGTAGGGGGTAGCATGGAAAAGGTTTGAAGAGAGTTGTGTCAGAAAAGAACAAATAAGTTAAAGATGGAACAACTGCCCAAATGCTAGAGGCAGTGGTAACACTAAAGGCACTGAGAGAGATGAGCATAGATGGAGGAACTTGGAAGGGATGTCATGAAGAGAAGAACTGGAACTTGGAGTAGGTGAAAAGGGGAGCCAAAGAAGGAGTTCACAGAACACAGGAGTCATATGGGGACAACAATTAGAAAGAAAGATTATCTTGGCAGTTGCACTTTGCCTGGAAGTGGAAAATTAGTTGAAGGGAAGCAAGAGCAGAGGGAAAAATTGTAGTAGTTAATGTAGAAGAGGAGGACCTAAAGTCAGGAAAGAGGAGAGGAGGAAGGGGAAAAGGTTGAATCCTAAATATCCATAGAATATTGTGGCAAGGACTGTCAGTATAACTGGGAAGCAATAGAAGTGTTGATTACCAAAGTCCACCCGCTTTAACAGTTATTTAATAAGAGGCTGAAACTTTCAGCTCCATTTGACTTGAGATTTCAAAGAGCTCTAACGGAAGAGCCATATTATGTAATGATATCATCTGAGTAACGTATGTCTCAGGAAAAGAAAATGTTCTTGCATTAAGAATGTGCAAGCAATTGAAAAATAAATTGTGAAGATGTTTTCTGTGATCCTGAAGAAAGAATAAATGGCCTTTCTTCAGAAACATACAGTTGTACAGGGTTATTCCAGATTTATAGAGATGAAATTGAGAGCATAATTTTGTACACACTTTCTGAATGATACATTTTACCTTCCTGGGATGGCGTTTCTTTTTTAAATCTGTTATAAACAGTCCCTTTGGACTTTCTACATTAGGAATACGCTTTGTGTATATCTTTGTATTCATGTTAATATGTGAAAATTAATTAAATTCTGAAGGTGTACTAACAAGGATGGCAACACTCACACACATCTTGGTAACTAAATGAACAGAAAATAGCAATAGACCCTACCATGTCAGGATATAGAATTCTATACTAAAACCCAGGCAACCGCAAATCCCACCCAAACTAGTTTCAGCAGCAAACATAATTCTTGGCATATCCACTATTGTGGAGATGCCTCATTAGATGTCACACAAGTAATTCAGCTTCATTATTAATTTCACACTTGAGAAGCATCAGATGTTTAAGTATTCACTGGAAACAATTGTGAGAGCACAACTCAAAGCATGCAGAACCTGTTGGATTCAGATAACCAAATGGAAAGAAAGTGGAAATAGAAAACAAAGGGTCTCTATGGAAATGAAATAGAAATTTTCACCATAAAAAACATGACCTCTAACAGCAGATTTGCTATTCAATAGTGCAAAAGAATAAAATGCTATTTTAATAATCTGTCCAATTTCCTAAAATTATGTTGACTATGAACTAGGACAGTAGAAATCTAGATAATCAAGTTTACCCTAAAGACCAATACCTGATAAATGACCTGTACTATTAGTAGAGAAACTAAGGATTAAAATCTTAATTAAGCAGACACAATTAAAAGGCAGCTTATGTATGTCCCAATATTCCATCAGTTTAAAAGGGTTTATCAAATGTGTGCTTAGAAGGAGGAATTTGTTTTGAGAAGAAATTTTTAGTTCTCAACTTGAGTGATAGTTTCTGCATTTGAGGGATTTTCAAATGTGTAAGATAAAGCCAACTTTAGTAGATTAAGGGTTTGGTGAATGTCTGTCTAACCAGCAATTGGATTTCTTTTCATTTATATTTTCCCCACATGTTTTAACAGTTTGGCTTACTCTCTTATCACACATGTTAGGGCCTTATAATGAAATAATGCTCTAACTAACCTTGATTTTTGAGGCACTATACTTGTTCCAGCTCTTACACTGTAGCACAAGTCATCAACACATGTTATTGCACAAGAGGACAACTGAATTGGCATATACTGAGAGACTGAGTATATACCATCCATAGGGGAAGAACTAAAAGAGCAATTTGTACTGATTTATGAAGTAAGAGTCAAGAAAATATTAGAGAATGCCAGTTCAAATCTATGTGGCTGGCATTTTCATTTTCAGTAACAAACCTTGGACTTGCTACCATTCATGTTGTGTCAAAACTCCTTTGACTTTGAATTTTTCCTGCCATTAGTTTAAGATGCTAACTACAGGAAGAAAATACAAAAGATGAAAATACAGAAGATGTAATCTCTCACAATGCACTTTTATGGGCTCAGTTAAGAAACCACTGTGTGCAATTCTATGTTCTTGTGTTATGCAGGAAGTCCAACTGGATGACCTTAAAGCCCTCCTTGACTCTGGCCTTAAAATCTGCTAATTATATGAATCTTCAGATAAGGAAACAACTTGGACTTCATTCATAATTTTTTTTATCAGAGCTAGTCTTCCTGGAATAAGACTTCAGCTGTCATGACAAGTACTGCCTGAGAACAGTAGAGTTCTGGATTCATTCACCATAATTCCAAGGTAGTAAAATACCCTAGCAACTACTGGACTAAAGAATAATAGAACAATAGCACCATAATATCATAAAGTTGTGTCACATCATAATGAGCAATATGATTAGTTATTGATGCAATGTCCCAGTGTAATATTTTCATTCTCTATTTCATACCATTTTTGCTGGCTTCTGGGGAGTGCTCTTGTGTTTAACAACTGGTATGTGGTGTACCAGCCAGATGTATGGAAACCCCCAATACTACATCAAGGATACTAAAGATGCAGCACAAGAACCAGAATTGAAGACTCACTGAATTAGAACAGCACCAACAGGAGATAAGAATGGTTTTAGGAGTAAAAGGGAGCATAACTAAGAATAAGTAAATTAAGCAAGCAAACATTTAGGATGGTGTGATTGAGCATTTACTACACATAGACAGGATTAATGTGGGTCTCAAAGACCAGATAACATAATTCATTGTGCTTCAAGGCTGGGCCAGACCCAATTAAAGGTAAATCTTAGTTTTGGTAGGAGCTGAATGGTTTCTATAAAGAGAGGAAGTCCAGAGAAGATGAGGGCTGGATGGCTGGAGGAGTTGCTGGGGCTGGGGCAGATGGAGGATTTTCTCGCCCTAAATGAAAATCAAGTCACCATGGAAACAAAAGAAGAGTGACTATTAGAAAAGGAAAATGGATACAAAGTAGAGGTGGGGACTAAAATAGTAGAACCAGAAGCAGATGACGATACCATAAAAAAAACCCTCAAAGCTGGGGAAGGAAATTAATGAACATGTTGTAAACATAGGATCCCTCGCCAAAGAAGTAAGATTAGGTGAGCGTAACCCTGTGAAGGTAGCTGACAAGATTTAAAAAATGCATAGGGAACACAGTGAAAGTTAGGAGGTTGTGAGATGGAGTGCTTTTACATGAAGGCAAAAATAAAGAGCAAGCTGATAAATTGCTAAAAAATAAACCACTGGCACAAGTTTAAATCTGTTGCCCTCTACCAAAATATCTGACTGAAAAAGGGGGTAATATATGGAGTGCCATTAGAACTGACCAACAATGAGATAATTAAAAGTACAGCAGAAGATGAAGTGTTAGTAAGGGTGTGTCTACACAGCAAAGTTATTTAGGAATAATGACGATTATTCCGAAATAACTATGCGAGCATCTACACAGCAATTCCGTTATTTCAAAATAATTTTGAAATAACGGACAGCTTATTCTGACTTCTGTAAACCTCATTCTACCAAGAATAACGCCTATTCCAAAATAGCTATTTCAAAATAAGGCGTGTGTAGATGCTCCACTTCTGCTATTTTGAAATAGCCCCTCACCAGGGCCATTCTAAGTTATTCCTCCTGGTGCTCTAAATCAAGATAGCATGTCTACATTAGGGAAGCCTGCCTTAGACTAATTTTGAGGCTTCCCTGAAGTGTAGACATGCTATTTCAACATAAGCTATTTCAAAATAAGCTAATTCGGAATAGCTTATTCTGAAATAACTGTGCAGTGTATATGTAGCCTAAGTGAGCAGCTAATTAATAAATAATGAGGAGAAAGCAAGACATCGACAGCAGCACTGATTACATTTCTTATGGATTCTACCTGAAAAAGTAATACTACGGTCTCAGATATTCAGAAAGAAGCCACCTATCTCTCTTTCCCTAAGGTGTTATAAGTACCAATGGCATGCACATGTACAGACTGTTTTGTAAAGGGAAAATAGGATTCAGAGACTATTTCTATGAAAATTGTATAGATGTTGACAGAGGTCAATGCTGCGGTGATCACAGTCCAGCACATGGAAGGTGCATTGCAGGAAGACAAGCTGAAGAGAAAAAGAAGTAAAAAACTGTTAAGAATATATTCATCTTATGCATATATTATTGGTGGAGCACCAGGTGGACAATCAGCACAGTAAAAGGGAAAATGAAGACTCAGCGGCGTTTTATAAATAATGTGATTAAATATTATGAAAGGAATTGGTGATGATATACTCATCATGAAAACAGTTTATTTAGGATAGAAATGATAAATTGTACTTCACAAATACAAAATTATAGAAAAGGCAACAGAAAAAAATCTTGTCTGCTAGCACTTTGTCAATATACCATATTCATATTTTTGAATGATGTTAATAGTGAAGTATGACTAGTATGGGGATCACAGTCTTTTGCTTGAATGCACACAGCTTGAGAGCACATGGTCAAGAACTAAAAGAAAATATCCTGGAAATGAAAATTAAACCAGACATCATAAATATCCAGGAAACATGGTTAGTTAAAAAGCTTGCTTTTAAAATTCCATGGTATACTGCTTTTCGTCAAGACTAAAAACTAAAAAGAGGAGGAGACATTTGTAATTTCATAAGGGAAAGAGTAAACTAAATAGCAGGCAGTATAAAATAAAGATGTAAGTAGACTACAATGCTGTTGAGATCCCAGTGCAAAATAGAAATATATCTTTAAGGGTTTACAATATCTATAACTTCTGTGAGAATTAGAAAACTCAGAACTACAACAAATAATGAAGAATGCTAAAAGACCATATGTTACATGTGGTGACCTTAATAGTTATAATAAACTGTGGGGAAATAAGACAACTGATAAATATGGTACATGCTTAGAAAAGTTCATTGATGAAGATGATCAATTGGTTTTAAATAATGGCACACTAATTATATGTAATGTAGCAGATCATAGTTTTTCCTGTTTAAACCTTGGAATTATAACATCAGTTATTGCAAGTAAATGCAAAAGAATGGCGTCTTACCATTTCCATATATTTATTGCTTTTCAAGGGCAAGGTAAGGTTGAACATAATAGAAAATTTCCTTCCTGGGATTTTAAGAATGCTAACTATTTATTGGGAGCTATTCACAAATAAATCTCTCTCTACATATAAAAAGTTTTTTCCTGAGATGCAACATAATGATGTCACCAGGTACTCTGGCTGTAAAAGTGGCCAGAGAGAGGTGGGTTGCCAAGCATTGCGAGCAGGTTTTTGCAGCCAGAGGGCAGGGGTCTGGCAAACGTATACTGAATTTGTGAATAATCATTGTGTGAGTAATAAGGCAGGATTTAAATGACACTGAAATAAATGGATTAATAGAGGCAGCTACTATAGCCATACCTAGGATACTGAAGTACACCACAATCTAAAAATTCACTTCCATGGTGGAATGAGGAGTGCAAAATGGTAGTTAAAGAAAAAATAAAGTAAAAAACCAAAATATACAGTGACAAGTGAATATGTAATGAAGTGTAAAAGAAGTAAGATAATAGCATTACAATTATACAAAAATCAGTGAAACAGATTTGGAGGAAGTACGGCAAGTGGATAAATAAAGGTACCAAGATATCAGAAATATACAGGCAAATTAGAATGAATAGATATCAGACCCAAAGTAGTCACATTTCAGGTCTTATTGGGACTGACCACATAGCTAAAAATTCAGATAACGAGAAAGCAGATGTTACAGCAGGGTTGCAAGTGTGTAGTCAGGAGCTGAAACACAAAGAAAAGCTTTATGAAGTTAAAACTTACAGTCATGGAAAAATGAGTTATGGATGGAAAGTCTCATGTGAAATTGATTATTTTTAAAACCCTATGGCTGTGAAATTGTCAAAAATGAACCATGAATTTTGTAGGTCCCTAATCATGAGAAGAGAGATCACAAGACAAAGTAGGAATTGGAGATGAATGAGCTGCTGTGCCATGGCAAGCCACAAGGGGGAACTCAGGCAGTTAGTATACTCTTTGACAGATGACTATAATAAGTATCTCTAATAGTGAAATCAAGTGCTGGACTGTTAAATAGTCCCACAAAGGAAGTGATGAAGTAACATCACTTGAGTTATTTAAAATTGAACTGGAGTAAGCACTCAAGTACACTGTAGAGATAAAGACAAAATATACCTTACGAGAAGTACATCTGTTCTACTTCTAATTTCTGTGTTTCTGCAACTGGAAAGAAAAGGAAAGAAGAAAGCCCAAACATCAGGGAAATGAATAAAACAGAAACAAGTTTCAAAAGGCTACAAAACCCAATAAACACGGTAACGTTGATATTCAAGAGAGATTTAGTTCAGCAGGAAATTGATACTCAATTTGCTGTATCCAAGAGATGTGCATATAGGGGAGCACCGGTTGCAGTCTACAGTTGTTGAAATGTATTCCTTTTAGCCCCGCACAAATTTTCACCAATTATGACAGTAAGGGTATGACCGCCATTATTTTGAAATAACTTTCCTAGCGTCTACACAGCCAAACCACTATTTCAAAATTAATTCGAAATAGCAGAGCGCTTAATTCGAATTTGGTAAACCTCATTCTATGAGGAATAACGCCAAATTCAAAATAGCTATTTCGAAATAAGTGCTATGCAGACACTTATATTGAAATAGGGGGCCTCCAGCCTTCCCAGGGTGCCCTGGTGGCCACTCCAGCCTCAACCAAGAACACTCCTCTCCCTCCCCCCTCCCCAGAGCCCTTAAAGGGATAGACTCTGGCCACAGTGCCTGTGCCAGCTCGAAGCCTGCCAGCCCAGAGCCAGCAGTCACTGCCCTGACCCAGTGGCCCCAAAACATGAACCAGAAAGCCATTGGCAGCCAGCCCTCCACCACTCCCCAGGAGCAGTCTGCCAGCTCCCAGGAGCCTGCCAGGGCCCGGGGAAGGCGGGCACCTTCCTGGTCCAGGGTGGAGATCATGGACCTTATTCAGGTTTGAGGGGGATGCCCGCAACGTCCATGATCTCCACACTAGATGGAGGAATGCGACTGTCTATGGCAGGATAGCTGCCAGCCTGGCCACCAAAGGCCACATGTGAACCAAGGAGCAGGTTTGCATGAAAAACAAGTTGATCCGGTGAGACCCCCCAACCCTGAGCCCTGAGCTTCCCTTCTCCCTTCTTCCCCTTGCTTCCCCCTTCCAGCTCTCTCCTCCCAGGTTTCCCCCTCCCCTCTCCCACCCTCTATTCTCCCCTCTCCCGCCTCCTTTCCCCAGTCTCACCAGAGTTTCATTCCCTCCCTCCCCCCAGTTTTGTTAAATAAAGAGAGTTTGTGTTCAGGAAAATTCATGTATTTTATTTGACATCAGAAAGAGGGGTTAGGGAGGAGTAAGTGGAATGATGTGAGGGAGGAATGAGGCAGTGGGTAGACCAGGGAGGCTCTTAGTGCTCCTCAGGGTGGAAGCAGGGCCTCCTGGATACTGACAGCCCCCCGATGGACCTCCCGGATGGCAGCCTACAGAAAGTGCAGCCAGGCTCACAGCAACACGTCCAAGAGAAGCACCAGAGCGCCCAGGGGCAGCTCTGGCTCCATGTTGCAGAGTGCTGTGGTGTCCCGAGTGAGGGCAATCAGAGCACGCAGAGACAAAATGCTTTGCTGTTTCTCATCGAAGTAAGCAAGCAAGCAAGCAGGGAAACCTGAGAACCGGCCGTCCAGGGGGGTCCCTTTAAGCACAGGCCTCAGATAGCCTCAGGCAGCAGCCACACAAAGTAACTCCTGACCTGATGCCCTGCCAGACCTGGTTCTGGCTGGCCTTAAATGCGATTCAGTGTCCACTCAGTGTGGACGTGCTATTTCAAAATAGCAAAAAGCTATTTCGAAATGCATTTTGTGTGTAGACATGTTATTTCGAAATAAGCTATTTTGAAATAACTATTTAGAAATAAGATATTTCAAAATAACGCTGTAGTGTATACATACCCCAAGTTCTGCCTACTGCCCTTTTACAATAGTACTGATTACCAAGAAACTCATGAGCTCAAAAATTACAAATGATTTAAAAGTACATTTTCCAACTCATAATGACTATCAGGCATAACCAAAAAAAAAAAAAAGCTTTTTCAAACTCGGGCAAAATGCACTGTGTTTCCCCATGGTGAACAATCTTCAACATTTGAATTCTATAACTGCATAGATGTATCAATGGATTAATCTGCCAAATGATCGGAAAAGAATGCAGTGTAGGTGACAACATCCCAGTCTGTCAGTAAGGGAGAAAGGAGCAGACGGTGGTTAATAATTTCTAATTTTTAAGTAAAAAATTAGAGAAGGTTTGAATCTAGTCTAGAAAAGGTTTTTGTAAGAAGCATTAAGGAGACGTCTAGGTAGCTCAAGAAGCTTGTTGCTTTTTTCTAATATTTTCTACCTCCTCACCACAGCTCTTCCATTTCTCTGGCAATGTTGTTTGGTTTCTTCACTTTACTTTTAAATGAAATTTAAGAGAACTGAGATTGAGAACTGAGGTTGAGTTCTGGGGTAAAATTTCAAGGCCCAGATCTGTATACTCTGGCTACTTTATAATGCTTTCATAATGCTTAGCAGCTGGAATCTGGCCTCCAAAATGTAAAATTATTAGAATTTAAGTGATTTACTATTCAAAATGCAAACTATTTCCATGACCCTGTTACCAGGGTTCTCCGAACCCAATGCAGTGCTAATGTAACTGTTTCACTCCTGCCAGTGTCAGGAATACATCAATGGAAACACAGAAGTTTTGTCTGATGAAAAATTAAGTAAGCACGCTCTTATCAAAAACCAATATTAATTAGTTTTAAGCACACAGAAACATACGCTATAGGTGTAGGACATCCCATATATTTACCTAGAATCTGAGACAATATTGAGTCAGCAATAGATGGTTGTTTCGATGTCAGGGAGTCTGATGCCAGATAAAAAACCTCAGGATAGCTTCAAAGAACTGCTCCAAAATACATACTATTATCTATAGCAGCGTTTCCCAAAGTGTAGTCTGCGGCCCATTACCAGTCCTTAGAAAAAAATACTGGTCCTGAGAAAAATTATCGCACACGATCCTATTAATTTGTGTGATGGAATAGCAGCACCCCGCACTGCCGAGCGCGGCAGCATGGCCCTCTTGGGAGAGAGCCCACCGCCATGGTGTCTCTTCTGGGCATGCTCCTGGGTGGCGGGCCTAGATCCAGCAGGTGCTAGGACCCAGGGAGAAGGCTGGGCGCCGGGCGCACCAACGCAGAATGCCCGGCGCTAGCCGCAGCCAGGAGAGCTGGCACCAGCCGATAAAGTGGCCGGGATTGGGGCCAGGAGTGGGGGGCGGAACAACCCTCTGGACAGGTAGGGCCAGCAACACAATTTATCTGCAAATTCATCATTTGCTTAATGAATATGCAAATAAATGTTACTGGTCCTCCAAAAGCTTGTGAATGGGTTTACTGGTCCCTAGTATCAAAAAGATTGGGAACCACTGATCTATAGTCTTCCTATATTACAATGCAGAGAAAAAATTTTTACCCCTTCAAATATGAAAAAATGCCAAAATATCATGAAAATAATAAAACATAATTGCTTTGATTTAGCTTGTCAATATCCCAGTGCATTAAGTATCCCCAGTAGCATGCTTGTCTATTATCTCTGTAGTTATTTACAGATTAAGGACTCCCTAAAGATGCACATTATGAAAAAAACTACAATAATTCCTCTGAAATGCCTGGTTTGGAAATGTCCCAGTGATCTGTAGATAATGATGTACAATCTATTGATGTTAGATGCAATTTAATTGGACTTCGGAATATTCTAGAAGCAACAATCAGCACAATATATGGTAATTGCAACATGTCATAATCTTCTAATGATTTCAGCCATAGTATTCCTCAGACTTATGTGACATATTGTGTAAATGTAAGACAGGATTGTATGCCCTAATGGCAAAAATCCAGTCTCATTTACATCTGTGTGGCCTCATGAAGTTCAATGGAGATACATGGGTGTATATGAGGACAATGGCTGGCAATACCTAGCAGAAGAAAAGGTTGTGTGGAGGACGAACTGGTACATTTTTACTCTGTGCTCTTTAGTCTGATTTCTCACTGGTTTCACACCAATGGAATTACTCCTGATGATCACGAGTGTAAATACGATCAAAATCAGGCCCCAATTTCTTGTCTTTAGTGGAAGTAAGGTTAAGAAAAGCTAAACCAAGGGTTCTCAAACTGAGTAGGGAATCAGAAGGCCCTTGGGGGGTCATGAGGTTATTACATGGATAGTCCTGAACTGTGAGCCTTCACCCCAAACCCCACTGTGCATCCAGCATTTATAATGATGTTAAATATATTTAAAAGTTGTTCATTTATAAAGGGGTTGCATTCAGAGGCTTGCTATGTGAAAGGGGTTCCCAGTACAAAAGTTTGAGAACCACTGACCCAAACCAATCTGAACAAAACAAGAGCTGATTCAAAACTTTCTTAGTCTGTGATTTCACAATTTAAATTTAGAGATTTACATCTGTTCCCCCCTGGCAAAAAACAAAACAAAACAATAACTTACTCTCCCAGTGCCAGATTTTAGGGCCTCTCTTTCTATTCTAGTCAGCTCTGTGCTGCTCTTTTTGTATGTGGTACTGCCTGGAGATTCTCCTACAAACTCAACCTCCAGTTTGCATTCTAATTTCTCCTATCTCCCCACCCAATATTAGTATTTCTCATAGTGATGTAGAAACTTGTGTCTGTCTTGAGTACCTGTCATTATGGTATTCAAGCTCTAGAACATTCTTGGATGTCCCAGGCATTTTATTCTCACATACAATTTAAAGAGAAGTCTCAGAGTAGCTCATAATTTGAAATGCAGTCATTGTGAGGCCTCACAAAGATGCTGTTCACACCAACCCTTTGGTCAAGCACCTCCAAAAATCTCACTTCTGTCACACAGTCATATGTCACAGAGGAGAGCAAAGAAATAGCAACCCTGGTATCAGAGAAGAAGGGTGTAGTAAACAAAGAATATTTGCCACTCATAGAGATATGCTGTGAAACAAAAGCATTGGACTTTTAGAGAGGGCTCTCCAAACTGAAACTCTGAATCTTGGGCCTGATGCTCCATTGCAGTGAAGACAATCTAGGATAGTAAATGGTCCTCATGAGTAGCCCTCCTTCATCTCACTGGGCTCATACTGTTGCAGTGAGGTGGACTTGCCCCGCACTCAGCACGCCCCGATCCCCGTTCTCCACAGGGAGCACAGAGCGCGGCCAGCCTCTTGTGTGGCATGCTCGCATGCAGTGGCACAGCTGCACGGCGCCACAGCTGGGAGAGGGGTTCCTCGGCTACGCACAGGACGCGCCGGGAGGGACGTAAGGGAAGGAGGCGAGCCTTGGAGAGGTGCAGGACATGCGTCACAGGGAGGGGTGGGTACAGAAGGCAGGGCAGGAGATACAAAAGAAGACTGTCGCAAGGGGAGAGGGAGGCTGAGGGAGAGACGGAAAGGGTCGGAATGAGAAACGAGGGAAAGGGAGCCAGAGAGAGAAAGAGAAAGGGGGGGACTGGGGAGGAAGGCAGCTGGCCGTACTGGTGAAGGACATTACTGGAGGGGAAGTGTAATGACCTCCCTCCAATAGCAGCGGGGGTAGGAAATAGCCCAGGGCGGGGCTTTCGTTCTGTTAGCCCGCCGGCTGCTGAGTTATGACGGGATGCCCCACCAGTCAGACAGGAACCTAACCTCACCTGTCCTTAGGGCCCTGGGCTGGGACCCGTGAGTGAGGGCGGGTCTGGGTCCCCCTTCCCCATCTGCCATAGGTGCATGCGAGTATTACCAGATTGCAACTGGTTGTGACATTTGATAGACTGTCGGACAGACAGAGAAACTCTGGAAACTTTAGAAAAGGACAAAAAGGGGAGGGAGTGAACGAGGCTGTGAATAGGAAGGAGCGGGTCTCCGCTCCTTCACAACTGGTGGAGAATGTGGGTATGAAGCCCAGTATCCCTGAAGTGAAGGGAGCACTAGAGTAGAGGGCTAGTAGATAAGCCCTTGTGCATTGGGGATTCTTTGTCTTTTCGGTTTCTTCTCTTTTTTTTTCCTTCCCCGTTGACAATCTTTTGTTTTGGAGAAGATGTTCAAGATGTTCAAATGGCTGGCAGAAAGCCAAAGGCAGCAGCAACAACAACAACAGACTTTGCTGATACAGCAGCTGTCGTCCCAACACCAGGAGCAGCAAAGGCAACTCGTGCGAGAACTGGCAGAACAGTACCAAGCCCAGCACAAGAAATGGATACAACAGTATGGGGCGCCAGCGCGGGGAGGATCTACACCTCTAGTGAGTGATGAGTCCAGCCAGGGCGCGGTGCAGCAGCTACCGGTTGGCCAAGATGAGCTCGACTGATGATCCCGAGGCGTTTCTGATTGCATTTGAGAGGGTGGCCACCACGGCCCACTGGCCGGAAGAACACTGGGCCACCCTGCTAGCCCCGTACTGTAGCCTGGGAAGGAGTTTTGTAAAATTTGGATGGGTAAAGCTCGCCAATCTGATCAGAATAAATCTAAGTTTGTCCTTATCCCAGATTACAATTCCGTGGAACCACAAGGCTTCACCCTTTTGAGGGTGAACAGGTGACGGACAATAACCACACCTTAACTCAGAAAATGAAATGGAAAACAGTTTTATTGCTAATGGAATAATGATTATGATCACCACAGCAAAAACTACAGTAAGAACACAAATCACCCGAATTCCTTTCCAAGATGTCATTAACACAATTAACTCCAAACTTATCTAAGTGTTTAAAGAGTAATAATAATAATAATATCAATAATAATAATAATTCCTACACACACAAGGATCCCAAGGTTGGGTGGAGAAGGGTGGCTTCCGTTCCCCTGGAAGACCTGGGAGCAAGTGTTAGTAGGATTCCTAAAAGCAGACTTAAGCAAGAAAAAAAATAAGCCTTTATAAAAGAGAGAAATAGAGATAAGTTCTAAGCTTTTTCTGACCTTATACTCATGCGCCCCGGGACAGACTGTTCTCTCTTCTCTATGTGTCAGATTGCAGCCCCGATCTCCCAAATCACTAGGCCTAAATACCCCTTTTGGGCGCCAAAGCATTCCAGATATACCACCCCTTTTCCATAACTGGGCCTAACACCCTAAGACTTCTGAGGGTACCATCTTTGATTGGAAGAAATCTTTGGGTCTCTTATGAATATTCATTATGGGTGCCTGATGACTTCTTGGACGCAGTTCCTATACCACACAGAAAGGGCGGGAAGCTGTACGGAAGCTGCGGTCTGCAAGATTCCATCTGCTGATGATTGCACCAAGAGATTGAAACTCACGTAACTGTCATGTTAGCAGATTTATACCATAAATTCCGGGTAATGCACAAAAAATAAACTTGCCCTGACCGCAGACTCTTGCTTCACCCCTTCATGGAAAATTACAAACACAAGGCATATAATTCCTCACTTATATCTTATTGCCATCAGCCATCTTACAGAACCTGGATTCTGTAGGCCCCTTGCGTTACCAGCATATTTCAAATCTATATTAAAGAGATGTAAGGATAACATAAAAGCTATTATTTAACTAAAGTGAATATCATATTAATAGGCCAAAATAAGGCAAATGACAATTAATAGGCCATAGTACCAGCCCAACTAGCCTATCGGAGTCTGAACCCCCGCAAGGCCCTACACTATTACAAGGTTAAAGAGGCAATTCTTGATCAGATGGGCATAACATCAGAGACCTATCGTCAGAGGTTCAGACAAGAATGGTATCCCCCTGGGGTGAGGCCCCGAGTCGTCGTGCAGATTGAGAGAAGCCAGGTGGTGCTGGCTGGAACTAGATCAGCGGTCAGCAGTCCAAGTGGCAGAGACAGTGATTTTAGAGCAATTCCTGCATATTTTACTCGGCGGACAGTGATGGGTACGTTGACACCACCTCTCCACCCTTAACGAGGCCATCATGCTGATGGAGGACTACATGATGGCAGAATCGGCCGAGGTAATAGGGAAACTGGCCAGGGATATTACCCCTCTGAGGTCAGGAACTGAAGCAGTGACCTGACAGAGGGAAAATAGTGGCGGGGGGTGGGGGCAAACGTGGATACCGGGAAGAAGCGAGGGGCAGCGGCTGGCCCCGGTGTGGTCACCACCCGTGCGAGAGGCGGTACCCGGGAAGACCCCACAGCTAGCTGAAAAGGACCAAGCCCAGGTGAAAGGGGGCCCCTCTAAGGGTGCATGCTTCCAGTGTGGGCAGGAAGGGCATTTTCAAAAGGAATGTCCCTATATGGATTGCACATATGGACAAATCCTGATGGGGGAAGAAACTTGCAGGGGGTGGAGGGGTGGAGGATCCTGAGGGTGATTGAAATAGGGAGCATGCCCGTGACAGCATTAATAGACTCCGGGTATGGGCAGACCAGAGTGAAGTCCGATTTGGTGAAGGAGGCAGGGCCTAGAAGGCCATCAGTCTTTGTGCAATGTGTGCACGGAGACATCAAACCGTATCCTACGACGTGAGTGTGCATTACTGATGGGCAAGAGGAGGGATAGTGTTATGTGGCTATTGCCCCTACTTTGGCCTATCCCGTTCTCCTGGGGAGAGACTGGAAGGGGTTTAATCATGTGGTCAAAGAGTGGGGGCGTCAAGTCAAAGAGAAGGGACTGGACGTCTTATTAGGGGAAGAAGGAGGTAGTAAGCGAGGGGACCTGGGAACCCCAAATCCTAGCCCCACAGCCCACAACCAGGCTGTGAACCCTGGCTGGATGATCTACTCGGATCTGGAAGCTCAACCCGAACTTTGGGATGGAGATTTTGTCCAGGAACAAAGGGAAGACCCGCTACTCTGCCAGGCCTGGGAAAACGCTGAGACAAATGATGGACAGGAAGATCAGACCATCCGGACGATGACAGGCCCCCATTTTGAGGTACACCAGGATCATTTATATAGCATCACAGAAGGGGTGGAGGGAAGCAGGACAATCCGGCAGCTATTAATCCCGGGGCGATATCACAAGCAACTACTAGAACTAGCACATGCGAACCCGTGGGCCAGTTATTTGGGGTATGAAAAAACAGCTCGGTGGTTGTTACAGAGGTTTTATTGTCCAGGGATATACCGGGTGGTGAAGGACTTTTGTAACTCCTGTCCTGAGTGTCAGAAGGCTAGCCCCAGGGGAGTACCCAAAGCCCCTTTAGTCCCGTTACCAGTGATCGAGGTCCCCTTTGAGAGGGTCGCCTTGGACCTGGTGGACCTCCTTGAAAAGACATGAACAGGGTATCAATACATCATGGTCTTGATAGACTACGCGACGAGGTACCCTCAGGCCATACCCTTACGGAATACTACCGCCCCGACCATTGCCATAGAACTTTTCACAGGTGGGGATCCCCCGCAAGATCATAACAGATCAAGGGATTAATGTTACTTCAAAGTTAATGGAAGAGCTGTGCTGGCTGTTGTGAATTAAAGTGTTAAAGACTTCTGTTTATCACCCGCAGACTGACGGATTGGTAGAAAGGTTTAATAGAAAGTTAAAAAGCATGTTAAAGAAGTTTGTGGAGGAAGACCCTAAGGAGTGGGACAGGATCCTGCCCGCCCTACTCTTCGCAGTCTGAGAGGTACCCGAAGCCTCTACTGGGTTCTCACCATTTGAGCTTCTTTACGGGCAGCAACCCCAGGGTATATTAAATATTATCAAGGAAGCCTGGGAGGAACAGGCGACCCAGGTACATGGCTCAGTCCAGTATATACTCACATTGCGGGAAAAATTGCACCCTGGGAGAATTTGCAAGGGAGAACTTATTGACGGCTCAAGGGAGGCAGGCGAGGTATTACGATAGAGGGGACCGCCTAAGGACCTTCGAACCAGGGGACAGGGTATTACTTTTGTTACCCGCATAGGATTCTAAACTGTTGGCCAAATGGTAGGGGCCCTTTGAGGTAGTCCGCCGGGTGGGAGAGGTGGACTATGAAATAAGGATGCTGGGGAAATGGAAAAGTACTAAAATTTATCATATTAACCTCTTGAAGGCTTGGAGAGATTGGGAGGGGTTAATGATTAACCCTGTGTCCCCCGAACCAGAGCTGGGACCCTGCGGGGCAGGACGCTAACCAGTTACCCCTACAGCTAGGACAGGAGCTGACACCAGCCCAACAAGCTGAACTACTACACCTGTTGTACAAGTTCCCTCACGTCTTGACCAATCAGCCCAGACATACGACTTTGACGTATCACCATATAGCAACAGAGCCTGGTAAGAAGGTATGAGACCCGGGGAGACCCCTACCCTAAAGGATGTGGGACACGGTATGGGAGGAGATCCAACAGATGCTGCAATGGGGAGTGATGGAGAAGTCCCACAGTGAGTGGAGAAGCCCCATAGTCCTTGTCCCAACACCTGATGGGTCAACCAGATTCTGTATCGATTTTAGAAAAGTCAACACGGTATCCCAGTTCGATGCCTACCCGATGCCTTGGGGGGATGAATTACTAGACAGACTGGGGGTGGCACAGTATATATTGACCCTCGATTTGACCCAGGCATATTGGCAAATCCCTTTAACCCCTGCTTCACAGGAGAATACTGCGTTCTCAACACCCTTCAGGCTGTACCAGTTCGTGAGAATGCCGTTCGGATTATATGGGGTGTCTGCAACCTTCCAAAGGTTAATGGACAAAGTGGAATCACAGATAGCATGCAGCTGCGTACATAGATGACATAGTGGTATATAGCACGTCGTGGCCTGAGCACCTCCAGCAATTGGAAGCCATACTGGTGACACTGAAGGAGGCTGGCCTCACAGTAAACCCCAGCAAGTGTCACTTCGGGGAGCGAGAGGTGTCATACCTGGGGTATACCATGGGAAGAGGTAAGCTGAAGCCCTTGATGGACAAAATCGGATCTCTGAGGGAGTATCCCGTACTGACAACCAAAAGGCAAGTACGCCAATTTTTAGGACTCTCCAGTTATTACTGCTGCTTCGTCCCCAACTTTGCAACGTTGGCCGCCCCCCTGACAGACCTGACTCAAAGCGCATTACCCAAGAAAGTGCAATGGAGTTCAGAGCGTGACCAGGCGTTCCATGCGTTGAAGCGGCAACTAACTCATGCCCCTGTGCTGACACAACCTGACTTTGCAAAGCCCTTCGTCTTACATTCTGACGCCTCCAAGGTGGGATTGGGGGCAGTACTGTCCCAGGAAGAGGGTGGAGAGGAACACCCTATCCTCTACAACAGCCGTAACTTATTCCCCCGAGAGCTTAAGTACTCCACCATCGAAAAGGAGGCATTGGCCTAAAGTGGGCTATTGACATGCTTTGCTATTATCTTTTAGGGAACCATTTCCAAGTAGTCACCGACCATGCACCCCTCTGATGGCTGCAAACGATGAAGGATTCAAATGCACGCATCATGAGGTGGTACCTGTCCCTGCAGCCGTACTATTTTGAAGTTACACACTGTTCAGGACGGGCCCATGGGAACGCGGATTTTTTTTCAAGAGCGCCATTGAACGAAGAAGACAAAGGGACGGGGGTGAGAGGGACCTTGGAGGGGGGTGTGTGTGATGGGGTGGACTCTGCCGGGCATGCTCCTGGGCAGCGGTGCTAGATCCAGCAGGCACTAGGACACAGGGAGAAGGCTGAGCGCCGTGCACACCGACGCAGAACGCCTGGCACCGGACCCAGCTGGGGGAGGCGGCACCAGCCAATAAAGCGGCTGGGATTGGGATCAGGAGGGGGGAACAGAACAACCCACCGTGCACCGTGCGCACCAACGCAGAACGCCTGGCGCCGGACGCAGCCGGGGGAGCCAGTGCCGGTCGGTAAAGCAGCCAGGATTGGGGCCAGGAGGGGGGGCAGAACAACCGGCTAGATAGGTAGGGCCAGCTACACAATTTATTTGCATATTCATCATTTACTTAATGATATGCAAATATGCAAATAAATGTTACTGGGCCTCCAAAAGCTTGTGAATGGGTTTACTGGTCCCCAGTATCAAAAAGATTGGGAACCAATGATCTATAGTCTTTTTATAACTAACTTTTAGAAAACACATAGCTCATAGTGACCCCTTCTAGGTTATCACCTGTCCTAACTTCAATAAACTACTGATCACCAAATATTCCTAACACTCTTAAGGTATGTCTACACAGCAGTGTTATTTTGGGATAAGTGATGTTATTTCGAAATAACATAGTGCACATCTACAGAGCAAGTCTTTATTTTGAAAGAATGTCAAGCTGGAGGATTTCTTACTCCAACTCATGGTAACCCTCATTTCATGAGGCGTAAGGGAAGTGGAAGGAAGAATGTTCTTCCTTCGACTTCCTGCTGTGCAGACAGCACCTAAATACGAGTTAAGCTACTTTGATTTAAGCTACGCAATTGACATAGCTGAAGTTGCGTAGTTTAATTCGACTTTAACTCTGCTGTGTATTCATACCCTAAATCAGCATAAGCTTCTATACCAAAGGTACCCAAATTCAGGGTATACATCCACTTTCTTTGAGTCTCAGTTTGTTGACTCTTTCCTCCTCTCCTCCCATTCTGATTAGCAGAAACTGCAAGCATGCAGCTAGCATTTGACCTTGCTTCCAGAAGATCCTGCTTTTTCCATTAACCCTTTACTGTGTGGCATTCTATTTTATTAAATCATGGTGGCTGAATGAACACAATATGATTATAGTTATCAACTCCAAAGACAGTTCTTCCAGTTCTACTCTGCCAGACTGCCACCCCTGTTCAAATTCCTCTTGATAATTCACTTCTTCTGCAATGCCTACAGCCACTCAGTCAAATACTTTCCCCAACCAAATAGTACATTCACTAAAACAGTGCATCAAAAAGGGTGAGGGGAAAGCTAAGGTCCAGATTGTGCAACACTCATAGGGTATGTTTACACTAGCCCCCTAGTTCGAACTAGGGAGGCTAATATAGGCATTCGAAGTTGCAAATCAAGCCCGGGATTTAAATATCCCGTGCTTGATTTGCATCTTCCCGGCCGGTCGCCATTTTTGAAATTTATGAGTCCGGACTAACTGCCCGCGTCTACATGCGGCAGGGACCCGGTAGTTCGAAATAAAGCCCTAGTTTGAACTACCTGTTAAACCTCATTCCAGGAGGAATAACAGGTAGTTCGAACTAGGGCTTTATTTCGAGCTACTGGGTCCCTGCCGTGCGTAGACGCGGGCAGTTAGTCTGGACTTGTAAATTTCAAAAAATGGCGACTGGCTGGGAAGATGCAAATCAAGCACGGGATATTTAAATCCCGGGCTTGATTTGCAACTTCGAATGCCTACATTAGCCTCCCTAGTTCGAACTAGGGGGCTAGTGTAGACATACCCATATAGTGTAGTGGCTTTATTACATGAGTTTTCTTGTGAACTGTTTACCCGCTGTCAGTAGTTCCATTGATTTGAGTGGGGTTTATTGAACATTAAGGCAGTGGTTTTCAATTTTTTTTTCTCATGACCCAGTTGAAGAAAATTGTTGATGTCTGCGATCCAACATAATTTGACGAGAGTGTGGGCTCCGGGGTAGGGCCGAGGATGAGAGCTTTGGGACATTGGAGCAGAAAGGGCTTATCTTGCGCAGCTCCCAGTCAGTGGTGCAGCGGCAGTGCTAAGGCAGGCTTCCCGCTTCTCCTGGCACCACAGACCATGCTGCACCTTAAAAGCAGCCTGCAGCAGGTTCCCAGCTAATGAGAGTTCAGAGCTAGTGCTCAGGGCGGGGGCAGTGTGTGAAGCCCTGTATACTGTCTCCGACTCCACCTAGGAGCCAGGCCTGCTGCCTGCCGCTTTTGTGACTCAGCACAGTTTGCAGTACCAGGACAGGCAAGTAGCCTATCTTAGTACCCTCACCGGTCACCTGATCACCCAGGTGCCTGACTTTCCAGTTTGAAAACCATTGTATTAAGGAACTACTCGAGGTGAATACAACATTCACAATCTGACACAGAGGGTCTTTGCCTAGCAAAATACTATTCAAAATGAATAAGAATGGCACAGTCTCACATTAAATTGGATCTTCCATTGCATTTTGTCTTCTCTGTGTGTATGTTTCTTGTTGTATGCCTCTCAACAGAGGGACAATGCTGAGCATACTGATGGAGCTTAACAAACAATAAACCCAGATGATGGCCTAATACCTGTAACAAAACTCAGAGCCAACTTCATATAATTTTGGGTTTTGTTGCAAAAGTCTCCTACAACTCTAAGAATATCCTCATGCTTTAAATTGAAGTCATATGTACATGAGCTCCAAAAACATCTCCACTTATAAATATTTTTATAATGTATAAACCATTAATTGCCACTGGATTCCTTGACTAGATCTTGTGAATAGTTTCTTAAACCAGGCCCCAGCTCAGGGAGAAGCCCACCAGGAAACTTGGAAATGAAAGTCAGCTTCCAAACTGTTCCAATAAGACCTAAAATACATTTTGCTTGAAAGGCACTATTCTGAAATGGCTGAATTTTCTAAGCTGTGGACCCAGAAATGAGACAAGGCAGATAATAAGGACAATAAAAGCATTTGATGAAAGGAGCAGAAAACAATCCTGAAAATGATTGGCATGGCATTTTTTCTTCCCGTGAGTGTATTACTCAATAGAAACTTCTCATGGTTACCGTTGAAGTACAGTAATTAATATATCTCATGTTCCAACGCAAGTATATTAATTCCGTAGTAATATTGCAGTTGTTTAGCACTTCCTACTTATTACTGTTACTTATTACTTATAGTTGTGTTCAGTCCTTTGTTCCCAGTCTCCATTTTGGGCAGAAGTGGTGGAGCAGCTGCAAAGGAACTAGTGACAGCTTCCTGATCCTGGGGACAGAGACAGTTAGCTCCCCTTTTATATTTCAGAGCAGCTCTACACTATATTTCAGCTGCAACAGCCTCTCAGCACAAAGGGGCAAAAGGAGCAAAAGATTGAGCTCACTGTGTATAAAAAACACATTTTTCACACATTTCTATAACTTGAAGGTTATCCGAATTATGGCCATATTTATATCAATGATATATGTGTGTTCAGTGGAGGCACATAATCCACAGATACCATATAATGTACAGTTTATTTATTTTAAATGTTTATAAATATTCAGAGATAAAGTGAGAAATTACTAACTATTTTGCATACTACCATGCAGAGAAATGTTTTTCACCCCTTCAAATATGAAAAATATGCCAAAATACCATGAAAATAATAAAACATAATTGCTTTGATTTAGCTTGTCAATATCCCAGTGCATTAAGTATCCCCAGTAGCATGCTTGTCTATTATCTCTGTAGTTATTTACAGATTAAGGACTCCCTAAAGATGCACATTATGAAAAAAAACTGCAATAATTCCTCTGAAATGCCTGGTTTGGAAATGTCCCAGTGATCTGTAGATAATGATGTACAATCTATTGATGTTAGATGCAATTTAATTGGACTTCGGAATATTCTAGAAGCAACAATCAGCACAATATATGGTAATTGCAACATGTCATAATCTTCTAATGATTTCAGCCATAGTAGACTTATGTGACATATTGTGTAAATGTAAGACAGGATTGTATGCCCTAATGGCAAAAATCCAGTCTCATTTACATCTGTGTGGCCTCATGAAGTTCAATGGAGATACATGGGTGTATATGAGGACAATGGCTGGCAATACCTAGCAGAAGAAAAGGTTGTGTGGAGGACGAACTGGTACATTTTTACTCTGTGCTCTTTAGTCTGATTTCTCACTGGTTTCACACCAATGGAATTACTCCTGACGATCACGAGTGTGAATACGATCAAAATCAGGCCCCAATTTCTTGTCTTTAGTGGAAGTAAGGTTAAGAAAAGCTAAATCAGGGGTTCTTAAACTGAGTAGGGAATCAGAAGGCCCTTGGGGGGTCATGAGGCTATTACATGGATAGTCCTGAACTGTGAGCCTTCACCCCAAACCCCACTGTGCACCCAGCATTTATAATGATGTTAAATATATTTAAAAGTTGTTCATTTATAAAGGGGTTGCATTCAGAGGCTTGCTATGTGAAAGGGGTTCCCAGTACAAAAGTTTGAGAACCACTGACCCAAACCAATCTGAACAAAACAAGAGCTGATTCAAAACTTTCTTAGTCTGTGATTTCACAATTAAATTTAGAGATTTACATCTGTTCCCCCCTGGCAAAAAACAAAACAAAACAATAACTTACTCTCCCAGTGCCAGATTTTAGGGCCTCTCTTTCTATTCTAGTCAGCTCTGTGCTGTTCTTCTTGTATGTGGTATTGCCTGGAGATTCTCCTACAAACTCAACCTCCAGGTTGCATTCTAATTTCTCCTGTCTCCCCACCCAATATTAGCATTTCTCATAGTGATGTGGAAACTTGTGTCTTTCTTGGGTACCTGTCATTGTGGTATTCAAGCTCTAGAACATTCTTGGATGTCCCAGGCATGTTATTCTCTCACATACAATTTAAAGAGAAGTCTCAGAGTAGCTCATAATTTGAAATTCAGTCATTGTGAGGCCTCACAAAGATGCTGTTCACACCAACCCTTTGGTCAAGCACCCCCCAAAATCTCACTTCTGTCACACACACATACATCACAGAGGAGAGCAAAAAAATAGCATCCCTGGTATCAGAGAAGAAGGGTGTAGTAAACAAAGAATATTTGCCACTCATAGAGATATGCTGTGAAACAAAAGCATTGGGCTTTTAGAGAGGGCTCTCCAAACTGAAATTCTGAATCTTGGGCCTGATGCTCCATTGCAGCAAAGACAACCTAGGATAGTGAATGGGCCTCATGAGTAGCCCTCCTTCATCTCAGCGGGCTACAAGATTGTCGTAACCGAGACATTCTCCTGGGATAAGGCAGTTTTGCTAACTGCTCTTGCATTCCTAGAATTTGCAGGGTGTGCCCATTGAACCATGGCAGTGCTTTGATTGGATGCAGAGTGAGTACATGGCTCTCACAATGTTGTGTGCAATCAGCATGCACCTCACTTCATGTGCCCTTGTTTTATGTGCACATCACTACAGTAATACTGGTTAAAAAAAATGCGTGGTTGGAAACCAGCAGAATCTCACAACCTTGTGGATGGGCAATAGTAAACAATATGTCACAATATGTCACAATATGCCACATTCGCCAATGCCTAGATGATGCTGTGAAATCAGTGATGGTCACTCTGCACTCACTTTGCCCTGGTATAAAGGAGAAATGAAAAAATGGGTATTCTGAGTTTAGTACATCACATATTTGTGTAATGAGGGTAGATGTGCTATCTGAATATCAAGATAAACATTAGGTGATTGTTTTAGTAAACTCCTATAAACTCCAGAGATGACTTTAATAGTAATATCCAGGATACAGTTCCAGCTGTCCCTGTATATTTTTGCAAATATTTCTTTTCACATGTCCTAAAGAGTCTATGCAACTAATACACTTACAGAAGTATGGTTTTCAAAGTATAATTAACAACAAATATTCTGGAGTAATTCGATAGCAGAAGTTTAGCTATTAATTCAGTGTGAAATTTAGCATAACATACAAGCCCACCCACATCACCTGAGTTAATTATATACTTATTAACTTGTGTTTTTTCCTCTCCCAAAAAGGCTCCAGTGATTTGATTATGCTCTTGTTTAATCTATTTTCATAGATCAAAAGGCTTTGGGAAAATCCTATATTGGCCTTCCTTTAGACTACAGGGAGAATTACAGTATGGTCCTTGCCTACTGAAAGGTTTATGCCTTGTATCTGTTTATATATAAGGGAAGAGAGTGTGTGTATTTGCCATTAATTCTCAATCGTTGGTGGGTTTGGTTGTTTGTACACTTTTTTTTCTTATTTTTGTTACTGATGAACTATCACTTCAACTATAAAGGGACACGATTAAAAACATTTTGATAAAAGCAGATGCTCCACAAGAAAAAAAAAAGATATTTCAGAAAAAATTGTCCTTTCTTATCATATTAAGTTGTACTATTTATGACTGTTTTCTTCCTTGTGGTGTTTTTCAACACATTTTTATTGCAGGCCCTAAATAATACTTTCACAGGAAAGGTCTCTCTTTCAACTTCTGGGTCAGGATTGTTCAGATCTTTTCACACTGAATTAGTCAGATCTAAAGCTGGCAAAATCCTTGACAGGCTTGTAAATCTTTCAAAAGATGTTATCCAATTACCCTTCATGGTCCACAAGATTCTACAGTGTGACTATTTCCTTCTATGTGAGGAATTAAGAGCTCATGAAAGGTTAGGAACCAATGGAGTGGAAAAGTAAGGCTCTGAATTTTTCCACAGTTCAGATACTGTGGCTATAACTATAGATACCTAGATATAGTCCAGCGATCAACCAAACATATTCATTCCCAATCAAGAACACTGATTCTCTCTTGGGATTAGACGAGTATTAAACCTAACAGCTTTCTGGTTTTTGTCATTTATTTAAGACAATCAACTACATCAAATTGGTAACTTGCAGTACATACACATGCCTGTTCTTGGATCTGGATTAGGATCACAGAATGAATTTCACTGTCTCTGTACCTATCCTACATCTATGGCTTTTGATATATTTATATACGTATATATACCTCTTCTATAAAGGTGACCAGGGTCACGAAGGTCCTAGGTTTTTTAATATAAAAAGAAGCACATTGAAGAACAGTCTCTGAAGAGGAATTCACTTTTCATTTTCCATTCCCTTTATATGAGTATTTAACACTTCTCTTTATTACCAAATGGACATAAAAGATAACCATTTACTATAGTGTTGCTAATGACAGAGAGAATTAAGGATCCCAGTGATTTTCAACTACGCTATTTAGCCTTGTGACATATATACTACAATTATAAGATTACGACAACTATGAAATAAAATGTCTGAATTTATTTCACATGTGATACTTATTTCAACTTATTCCTGTTAGTCAGGAGTACCAGAAAAATGTCAGTTCAAAAACATTACACAGGTAATAAAATTGTAGCCTAGGACATATGATAAAATGTATGCTGCTTGTCTTAGTGCATTTTTTAAACAAATCTTTTTCATTGTAATGGAGAAAAGGAAGGCTGCAGTTTTAGAAATCCACCTACAGCCGAGAGTTGTGGTACTGGCCTGTACCTAACTTTGATATATGGTAGGGGAGGGGAATAATTTTTGATAGGAGGCCACTCCAAGAATTTGGTAAGTGGTCAAGGGCTGCACTCTTCCATATTAATGGAGGAGATGTGGGGTCTGAGATGGAGGTTGGGTGCAGAAGAAAGCTTGCAGTAAGGCACTGGGGTGCAGGAGAGGGCATGGGGTCTGGGAGGAAGTTAGGGGAAGGAGGCAGTTTTGACCTGGGTTAGGGGATTAGGGTGCAGAGGTTTGGGTTGTGACCTTGGGCAAGAGGGGGTTGAGACCTGGGGAAGGGGACTAGGGTGCAGGAGAGGGTGGAGTGGTTTGGGATGTGACCTAGGGCAGGAGGGGGTTGTGACTTGTGGCAGGGGATGGGGTGCAGGAGGGGGTGGAGGGGTCTGAGTTGTGACCTGAGGTAGGGAATTGGGGTACAGGATCTGGGAGGGGATCTGAGGTCTGCAGGGGGGGCAGAGGGTTTGGGTTCTGTGGAGTAGGTGTGCAAAGGATTGGGGTGCCAGAGGCAGGCTCTGGCTGAGAGACTCACCTGCTTGACTCCCAGCCAGCAGCCTTCTCAAGCAGACTCCCTGCCTGCCCCACCCCGCACTGGCTGCAGGGGATATGTGGGTTTTGAACAACTACAAGCCTGAGGGGAGGAGGGAGGGTGCTTTGCAAGCTGCCTGTGGAAAACAGGATTGTGCTGTGGGCCAATAGGATTGTGCTGGGGACCAGGGTAGTGCATGAGCCTTTCCTCCCTCCCTTGGGGCTCACAGCTGTTCAAATAGAGCCCTGCAATGGCCACTTTTCTCAATAGCATGAGAAAAGACAGGGGCAGACAGGGACTCTGGCTAAGGCTCCCCGCTGCATCCACTGGCCAGATCTAGCAGTTTGGCGGGGAGGATATTTTGCCCAGGCCTGACATATGACAACCCCTATTCATTTAATTTCTATTTCGTACTGGGAAGGTGTTTTTGTCTCATTATTTCAAGGGTAAAGAATAATGCAGTTTCTGGAAAGTGTTACATTTTACAGATTGGTTGTTTCATTGTATCTAGACAAAACATGCAATCATTTACCAGCAAATGAAATAGGATGGATGCAATAAAATACAATTTTAACTATGACCCTCCCAAAATCTGTGATTACCTGGATTAACTGTGTATAGAAAAAATGCTAGAAGCTTAAAAAAAGTTGAATAACATGGTAGGTAATGTAACATGGGCTTCTGCAGAGCTCAGCCTTTCAGTTACTTTCATATATGGATAATCCTGTTTTCTGGAGTGCTGTCCGCTGCAAATTCCATAGAGATTGTCTATTTTATGTCTCTCATGACTACAGTGCATTTATAAACACCTGTCATATAAATAAAAGGTCAGTGCTCAGTTATCAAGCAAGGAATTGCTTATTATTTAAAACAAGTTTCCAGGTTTATTCAGAGAAGTACAGCCTGCCCTGTTAATTTTGTTCTTTTATACTTATTTCACATAATTATAAATTATAGACTAGAGCAACCATAAAGTGTATTTCCTTACAATGTTTGCCATTCTTTGCATTTTGACTAGCCACATTTATGCTTAGTGGCTCTATGCTTACTCTGGGTAATCATTAACTTCTGTACTTTTAATCTCCACACCAAGGCTCCTAAACCAAAGCAAAATCATAAATGGGGAATTCTGAATGGGAAGATAAGATGCATACTGAAATGTAGAGGTCTGATTTTGAATGTATAAGTCCCCAAAACACTCAGGGTATGTCTACACTGCAGCGTTTTTCCAGAAAAATGGCCATTTTTCTGAAAAACTACACTTACGTCCACATTGCTATTCCTTTCTTTCGACAGAAAGTCGAAAGAACAGAGGGTTTTTTCTGACATTGGTAAACCTCGTTCTACGAGGAAGAAGTTTCGGAAAAAGGTGTGTGTGGATGCGGAAGAGGGGTTTTTTTTTCTGAAAGAAGACGTCTCGGGGAAATAACACAGGTGCCCTGGTGGACACTCCGTCCAAAGTAATCACAAGTCTATAATTCCTGTCTCCTGCCAGCGCTTAAAGCTGCAGGCACCTGGACACGCCTTGTGGCAGGAAGCCAGCCCTGGGAGCAGCACCTGACTATTCAGCTCTCCCTGCCACAGGCATTGACACCCATGGTCCAGCCACAAGACCTCCAAGATCCTCCTGGCCATCACAGGGAGCACCACCAGGGCTCCCAGGATCCTGCCAAGGGTGGCAAGCGATGTATGCCCTCCTGGTCTGGAGAGGAAATCCTGACCCTCCTTGAGCTGTGGGGGGAGGAGGAGACCCTGCAGGATTTCTGCTCCCTGCGCAGAAACACTGATATCTATGAGCGTATGGCCAAGGCCCTGATGGAGCGGGGACGCCCTTCCCACCCCACCCCCCAGACCTTAGAACAGGTCTGGAGTAAAGTCAAAGAGTTCTACCAGGGCTATGCCACGGCCAGGGAGCACAGCTCTCGCTCTGGGGCAGGATCCCACTCCTGCCCCTATTACCAGGAGCTCCATCAGATACTGGGGGGTGAGGAAGCCCTTTCCCCACCTGTGGTGGTGGACTCGGGGCTCAAAACACCCATCATCACACACCCAGAGCTCGCTTTGGAGGAGGAGGACAAGGGACAGCAGGGGCCAGGTAACCCTGGGCCTGGACGTGTCACAGACATCCTCTGATGGTGGGGAGGGATCATCACGTGAGTGCTCTCAGTTTTCCACACATGCAGGCACAGGAGGTGGGTGCAGAGGGGATGGGGTGCAATCATCACTCTGCCTTCTTGGCCTGGACATCGTGCTGCAATCAGTGCACATGGAAGCATGTGCAGCACCAGTGTGCACCACGCAGCCTCAGGAGGCAGCCCCGGAGCACCCCTGGGATCCTGCTCAGGGGAGACCATACACATGTTTGGCCCGTGGCGGGGAGGGGGCGCCCTGCCACCACCAGCCACCGCTGGAAGCAGGCTGGGCACAAGGGCAGACGCACAGCCCCATTCACACCAAGGAGTGCTTCACACAACGCATGGGCTTGCCTGCCCATGCGAGGCACCACCCGCTCCCGCGGACAGGCGCAGGTGTGTGTGCGGGGCCCCATGGAAGGCCAGGCTGCTCCAGGCCCCTCTCCCACCTATGGGATCCTACTGTGGCCGGACACTTCCCTTGCCTGCTTGTCTGTGGGAGCGAGGGGGGGGGAGCAGGCATCATGGTCCCCTGGGCACCTCAGGGTCCCTGTGAGGCAGGGCCTGCTGTGCAGGCCACACATGGCCTTGCTGCTGGGACATCCCCATCCTGTGGCCCGAGGACTGTTGGTCGCTTCTCACAGAGGAGGGCACGGCCTCAGGGACAGTGTCTGCAGGGATGACTGACCCCCCTCCCTCTTTGTTCTTCACAGCCGGACCAGCCATCACTGAGGGGCGATCCACGTCAGCTGAGGCAGCCACCTGACCCCGGGGGACCCAAAAGCACATGAGGGTCCACAAGGACTTCATGAGGGAGCACGTGGGCACGACATGCAGCAGACCCTGGCACAGACGGTCCAGGAGGATGATAAGTGGCGGACCTGCATGTGGGACCAGCTCGTGCAGCAGAGTGACATGTGAGCCATCATGCAGGAAATGATAGCACACCTGGCTGCTGTCTCTGATCCTGTTTTCCACCCTCCTGCCCCCCCTGCTATGCCCATTCCCTCTCCCCCTGCCCCCCAAGACAATGACTCTGTTCCCTCCTCCTGCCCCCAAAGCAATGCCAATGTTCCCTCCCCATGCTATGCCTCTGCTCCTTCCCCAGCGATGCCTATGCCCCCTCCGCCTGCTACACCTATGTCCCCTCCCCTTGCCCCCTGCCATCTCTGCCCCCATTCCAACCCCCCTCCTGTTCACCCCCTGTTGTCCCAGGTCCCACCCAACCCCAAGTTCACTGAGGTCCCCGCACCCGAGGTGGCACTTCCAGTTGCCCCCCCCCACACCACTCCCAGCCTTGAGCTCCCCTCCTGCTTCCCCCCTACAGGTTCTCAGTCCCTCCTCCTCCCCAGTTTATTTTACTGAAAAAAAATACAAAGTTCATTTTGCTGAAATCAAAACAGGTGTGTTTATTGAGAGTTAAGGGAACAGGGGAAGGGAAGGGTTGTGGTGGGGAAGGATAGTGGAGCAAGGCACAGGCCCCTAGTGGGGAGGCCCTGGGGAGAGTTACTGGGGTCCCTGAGAGAAACTCTCCCTCGGGACCTCCCAGATGTACATCCCCAACTGATGGGCCTGGCAGATGGCAGCTGTCTGTGGCTGCTCGAAGACCCTCCCTCCCTGGCTGGCCTCTGCCCCCCACCCCAACAGGAAGGCCTCCCCCTTCCTCTCCACAATGTTGTGGAGGACACCACCTCAGGGATGACACCACCTCAGGGATGTTGTGCTCCCCCACATCCAGGCAGGTCAGGAGGCACCTGAAATGTGCCATGAGGTGCCCAAAGACACACTCCACCTGGATTCTGGCCCAGCTGAGGTGGGCATTGAATTGGTCCCTGCTGGGGTCCCGGTGACGAGTGTAGGGCTTCATCAGCCATGGCATCTGGGGGTAGGCCATGTCCCCCACAATGCACAATGGCATCTGCACGTCCCCAACTGCAAAGTCAAGCCAGGGGAAGATTGTGCCAGCCTCCAGCTTCTGGTAGAGGCTGGAGTTTCAAAATACATGGGTGTCGTGTGCCCTGCCCAACCACCCGACAAAAATGTGAACTGTCCACAGTGGTCAACCAGGGCCTGCAGCACCATCGATAAGTAGCCCTTGCAATTTATGTATTGGGCCGCTCGATGACGTGGTGCACGGATTGTGATGAGGGTTTCATCTATGGCTCCACTGCAGTTCGGGAGCTCCAGGGTAGCGATTCCTGCAACGATCGGGTCCAGATCTCCCAGGCAGATGACCCTGTGCAGCAGAATGGAGTTGATGGCCCTCACAACCTGCAGAAGGAGACAAACAAACACACAAAACAGAGAATGAGAGGGAGTGCCTGAGCCCTTGGGAGGTATCTGCCCCCGTCTCCTCCCCCTGCCCAAACACTCCAGGAGCCACCTCCTATGAGGCCAACCCCCCCCAGCAGCAGGGCTGTGTGAGGGTGGGATGGCACACCCCCCCCAGGGATGGGGCTTCTCCCCCATCCCCAGCCCATTCCCGATCCCCACCCCCTTTTTCCTACGGTCCCCCTTTCAAAAACTCCCCCCCTGCAGGGACTGCAGCCCAAGAGTGCCTTACCTCCATAAGGAAGGTCCTGATGGTGGATTTCCCCATGCCGAACTGGTTGCCCACTGTCGGGGATGGTGAGCTTCCATATGGCAATGGCAACCCACTTCTCCAGGAGGATGACGGGCTGCAGATGGGTGTCACATCATTGGAGGGCAGGGATGAGCCAGGCACAAAGCTCCATAAAGGTGGCCTTCTGCATGCGGATGTTTTGAAGACGCTGCTGGTCATCCCACTGCTCCATGACCAGCCAGTCCCACCAGTCCAAACTGGTGTCCAGCCTCCAAAACTGTCTCTCCACTATGGGTTGTGGTTGCAAGGGTCTTGCTTCCGCATGCAGGGAGAGAGTCTCAAGGATGAGCTTGGTGTCAAGTTCGTGCAGGACAAGGAAGGCAGCCTGCACAAAGTGCTGCAGAAACTGCACCATGGCAGTGTGGGGCCATCGCATGCCCAGAGGCAGCTCCGGCTCCATAGCAAGGAGTGTGCTGTGGCATCCAAAAGCTGGGCAACCAGAGCACGCAATGCTAAAGCTTTGCTGTCCCTCAGAGAGGCAGGCAAGCACACAGCAAAAGCAGAGAAACGGCTGTCCAGGGGGGTCCTTTTAAGCACATCTCTCAGCTAGGCTAGGCAACAGCACTCAGAAGCAACTGCTGACCTAGTGCCCTGCCTGAACTGGTTCCAGGTGGCTTTAAATGCCAGATAGCGTCCAGTCAGTGTGGATGCTATCTTTCGAAAAAGCACATCACTTTTTTTGTTGCGCTTTTGCCGTGTATACGCTCTCTTTCGAAAAACGTTTTTCCGGAAGATCTCCTCTGGAAAAGCTTCTTTTGAAAGAAGTTTGCAGTCTAGATGTAGCTTCAGAGTGACATCTTGGCCCTATTGAAGTTAGCAGGGGGCAGGATTTTCTTCAATGAGAGTTGCAGGTTTGCAGCATTCTTCGGATGCTTTGGATTTATCAGTATGCATAGCAGCAGTAGTTTTAGAGGGAATTTGAAAAATTTTGAAATACTGGGTAATTTTCTTTCCACCAGTTTCAAAAGGAACACATTTGTGTTTGTTCTATTTTTCATGACATTTTCAGGAAATATTGTCCTCCTTACTTCTGCCTTTTTTCTTCCCCACCTTTTTCTCTCTTTTTTTTTCATTTTGCCACTAAAAGGGAACAACTAACACTCAAAAGCAAAATAATAATATACATTTCAGATTTTGTCAAAAAATGATAATTCTGAAAAAATGAATGTTGTTAGCAAAAATACAGTGCTTGAAAAAAGTCATTTATGAATTTTGATTAGCCCAAATGCATAATAAATGTTTTTACATCATTTGTTGAATAAAGTCTGCCATAGCAACATGGAAATGGTACTATTATGAGGTCACCTACTCTGACCTCCTCTATAACACAGGATACAGAATCTCACCCAGTAACTTTGGCATCAAAGCAATTCACCATATCTCCTTCCTGTGTCTGTCTCTGGTTGTACTATGTTTAAATGACTTTGTTACAGGGCTAGCTTTTCTCAGACTCCCTATTGACCCAGAAAGATAGTGAAATCTAATATACTTGTGGATCTTCACTGTCAGTGCTTCAGATGGAAATCTCCATTAAAATACCACAAAACAAGCAGCAACCTTTCAGAAATAAAGAAAACAAAGCAGCAAGGAAAAAGGCTTTGTTGTCTTGTTTGCTTTTGAGCATAACTGCCTGTAGGGCTTAGGCTTTTATACTTGCAGTCTGTTTAACCTTGGATTTGATTCACAGAGCAATGGGTCAGTCCAGTTTGAACAGTGAGCACTTCAATTTATTTCAAAAATAAGAATTTCCATTTTCCATCTAATTCAACTGAGTTAGTGCACCTCATGTCTTCAGGTATATTCTTTATGTCTATTCCTGTTACTCAAGTCTTTGATCTTTAGTCTTTGATCTTTAGTTCGATCTAAAGCCTGAATCTGTGTCTCACACTGGCAATTCTCAAGATGACTGGGAGTGCTGAATCTTCTAGGCCCAATTCTTTTGCTTTCTGAATTCTCTGGTTCTGTGCCAGTTGATTTGGATAGAAAGAAATATTGCAGGTTGAGGAAGGAATCTGTGATTATACCTTTTATTATACCTTGTCCATCATCCTTTAAATCTTTACTTAAGACTCATAACCAATATGATGCCTGCAGAACTCATTATTCTGGGAACTGAATTAGTCCGCAGTTGGCCCCAAAGTCATAAGGGGAGAATGAAATGAAGAGACCTTTGTCCATACTATTTCCCTGAGTTGTGCTGACTGTTCCTAGACAGCCTGGAAGCAGGGCCCTGTGTGAACTCTGACCTGTTTGGGAAAATAGTTCTATGTTGTCACAATATGTTAAATAGAAACAAATATTTCAAAAATAAAACTACCAGATGTAGAAATTGAAGGAAAGCTGAAAAAAAATGTTAAATCAACATTTGGGGTCTTCATGCCTCCAATTATCATGTTGGAAATATCAGAAATGCTTTTGAGAGCATATTTATTGTTCACCACACCTACAGCTTGATACACTTGGTGACTGAGATTTTCTCCTTGGACTCAGCTCTACACTATCTGAGCACCCCAAAATTAACTTCAGTGGGAGCTGAAGATATGAAGTCCATAGCTGGAAATGCTCAGCTTCTTGGTGGATTAAGGCTCATCCAAAACACATGCACTGATCAACCAGTCACTGTCACCTCACCAATGTGCCTCCGTCTTGATCTGAAGTTAACTGTATATAATTTGTCCTTGTCAATTTTGTGGAGGAGGCATTAACCCTAAAATTGAATGACTGAGACAATCAGATCAGTTCCTATAGGCTACTGCAGGGCTCGGCAACCCCCAGCACACATTCCACAAGTGCATGCAAGCTGATTTTTACTAGCACGTGGGGTGGGAGCTCAGCCCTGCTCCTCCCCCCCACACAGTGGGGAGCCTGTACTGTGGCTCAAGTCTCAGCTACACAGCTGCAGGCTGGAGCACTGGCTCTGGCTTCCTGCTGGGAGGAGGGGGGGGGTGGGAGAGGCACATGCTCATGTGTCCCTGGGGCTGCCTCGTGCTTCTGGAGGGGGTGGGGCTGGGCCTGCTCCGCAGAGCTGGGGCTGGGTGGCTGGCATACATGGCGTGCCAGGTGCAAGCTGTGTGCTAGGACTGGAGGCCCCTTTTCCAGCACCCCACTATGCCCGGCTAGGCTGGAGCCAGCCCTGGGCAGCCCCAGGCTCTGCCTGCCCCAGTCCCAGAGCTGAAGCCTGCAGGCAAAGGGCTGGACCAGGCAGGAAAGAGACTCTCCTCACCCCAGCGCTGCTCCCGGGGGGCTGCGAGTACCAGCGCTGCTGCCCTGCTGGTGAGTGTGCTGGGAACATGAGGATGTGGAGGTAGGAGGGGTGTGAAGAAGGATGGGGGGCAGGATGTGAGGGGGGGATTAACTATTACTTTGCAGAAGCTGCACTTTCCTTTACTCCCCACTTCTTTGCCTCCCTCCCCAACTAGCTATTTGGCTGCATTCTTACCCTCTCACCTTTTCTGCCTTACTCCCCCAAACCCTCCCACCTCCAAACTCCCTTTTGTACCCCACCCCCTCTCCTGCCACCAGACTCCCTTCCAGACCCTGCCCTTCTCATCCCATCCTGCACCCCACCTCCCGCCCAGATCCTGCATCTATCCCACTCAATGGCAGCCCTTTACCACACACTGAACCCTTCATTTTTGTTCCCACCCCAGAGCATAAGCGGGTCCAAAAAATCCACTAACTCTGGAACCCCAGAAAAGTAAATCTGGCCTATGGAAAGCCCTGAACCTCAGCCCTCCCTGTCCCTTCCCCTCATCCCGTGAGGGCTGGAGTGCCAGAAAAGTGAGGTGTCTCAGTTGGGGGCCACATCAGTGAGGGTTGGGGGTTTGGGAGGAGGTTTTTTGTTTCTTACTTGTGTGGTCCCCAACTGATTTTTCTGTGAGTTAGTGACCCCCTAACACAAAAAATGTTCCCTACCCCTGCCATAAATAAAGAAAATATTGAAACCGTTTGCACTGGACATAACATTTTAGTTTTTTTAAAGTTTGATAAAGAATTTGAGAAAGTTAAAACACTTCATCTGTTTAACAATTTAAATTAAACCATTCTCTCCAGTTGCAGCACGAGCAAAATGGCTCGGGCGCAATTATGTAATGAATGTTGAGTTTCCATTAGCAACTGGTAGTCCATGGAAAGGTTTGCATTGACCCAGGTGGTCCATGGGATATGCAGCTAAGAGAGCCCCTCCCTCCCCAGGGAAAGCGGCACGGCCCAGGGCAGGAGGGTTAAATCTTGACACCCCACTTCAGAAAGGTTGCTGACCCTTGGGCTACTGAATAGGAGTCACAGTACAACAGCATTTGGTTACACTCCTTGCTATTACCTTCATTTACACTTTTTGAATGCTAACTCTGAATTTATACTTGTGTAAAAATCTGCCTCAATGATCGGACTGAGCATTAACAAGGGAAAGACCAAGACAACGAGGATCAACCAGTCCAACAACAACACTATCACACTGGGAGGGGATGATCTAGAAGATGTGGAGCAGTTCATCTACCTGGGGAGTATTATGGACAGAGACAGAGGAACAGACAAGGATATCAATGCCAGGATAGGGAAAGCAACAGCTGCATTTAAGACGCTTCGTCCCATATGGAGTTCACAAATAATATCTGCAAAGACGAAACTGCAAATCTTCAACACAAATGTGAAGAGTGTGCTCTTGTATGGATGCGAGTCCTGGCATACTAAAAAGTCTTCAAATCACAAGCTACAGACATTCCTAAACAGATGCCTGAGGTACATCCTTCACATCAAATGGCAAGACTTTGTCACAAATGAGGAGCTTTGGAACAGAACAGGACAAGAACCACTTGACATTCAAATCAAGAGAAGAAAGTGGGGATGGCTAGGCCACACTTTCAGAAAACCATCATCCAGCATAGTCCATCAAGCTCTCACATGGAACCCTCGAGGAAAACGCAAAAGAGGAAGACCTCGGACAACAAGGAGAAGATCTACTGAGATTGAAGGACAACAACTGGGGTACTCCTGGAGTCAGCTAGAAGTTTTGTCTCAAGACAGAGTGAAGTGGAGGAGACTTGTAGATGACCTATGCTCTACTCGGAGTACAAGGGTTTAAGAAGAAGAGATAAGTATTATTTCTTGCTTTATCTAGTGTATCTCAAAAAGATGAAATTATGATCGAGTACAGTAATTCGCCTGTTGTACTTTATTATTTTCATTTGTTTATTTTTTGTTTAAATTGTGACTAGTGAGAAATAAATCTTAGAGAATGTCAAATATCTTTAAGCAAAATCACTCTGTTGAGGGCAAAATAATTAATCTGTTTAGTTTTCAATACTCCAGATAACTTTGGCTAATTTATTTTTAACTGAGTATTGCATCATTTTTATTTCATATTCATCTAGCAGCATTAAGCATGAATCTCAGGATTTCACCAGAAACCATCATATATTATGCACAGGGCTTTGGCATGTTTCTGAGTTAAGGAGCCTCATCTTAAATTCAGTTTTAATGTAACCTTAAATAAATGTAGCATTGACACAAAGGGAGAAGGAAGAGTTTCTAATCTTAAGTACAAGGGCATAAATCCAGAATATTGGCTTAATATCAGAATCTGGCCCATGAACTGTTTCAAGAAACAAATTGAATGTTTCTGGGAGACCTATGCTCTTAATTCCTTTTAGGGTTTGTTTTCTTAGGAAGCACATTCCATGGGAATTCACTCTTATGAAGTTTTATTCATGATCACTAACTGAACAATTCATTCAAGATGCTTAAAGTTAAATTGTTCTCTCCTAAAGAATTTTAATTTAAAAAATCTCAGAGGAATGAGAAAAATGGAAACATCCATTCTCCATCAGTATTGGCCGAGTTCCCTGTTAGTTTGTAGTTAGTTCTCGTGGAATTTGTCAGAATATATCAAGAATTAAGAGGCAGTAGCTGCCATGTAGGATGAACGCACGAATTTCAGTCATAAACATAAGTAAATTGAAGGAATATTGCATTTTAAAATGCAATAATTAAAAGAAAGTGACGAACTATAAAAACATGAAAAGAGAGGGAATAGAGAGAAAATGAACAAATATCCTGAATTTGTGTATTATTGGTGCCCCTACACCATTAAAATCTGGACATTTATTAACCTGTTTCTTTCCAGAGGTAAGTATGCAGCTCTTCATTTAATAAAATCTGTTCTCTTTGTAACCTCACAAGATAAAACACATGGGGTACGTCTAGACTACAGGCTTTTGTTGACAGAGGCTTTGTCGACAGATACCGTCAACAAAGCTTCTGTCGACAAAGAGCGTCTAGACTGCATCCAGTTCTGTCGACAAAGCAAGCTGCTTTGTCGACATGAGAGTGTAGATGCAAAGGACAGTGTAGATGCAATAACGCCTTCTGTCGAAAGGCGTTATTCCTTGTAGAATGAGGTTTACCGCCGTCGACAAAACTGCCGAGTTCTGTTGACGTTATGTCGACAGAACTTTGCGGTAGTGTAGACGCAGGTATAGTTTTGTCGACAAAAGTCCACTTTTGTCGACAAAACCCTGTAGTCTAAACACACCCCATGGGGAAAGGGTTAAAAATGTCCTCCGAAGTCTCCTCCTGGGGATCCTCCCAGGTCATCTGGTTTAACCAGATTTTGTACCACTCCTTGAAGAAAAGACACACAGGCCAACCAAAGCTTGAAATGCTCAAAAACACATGTGTATCTCAAGACCTTGTACTTCCAAACCAGCTCTAGCTAGTTCCCATTGGCCTTATCTCACCCCAACTTCTTAGCTTTTTGGAGCTGCACTGAGAAGGACTTCCCTGGCCTGCAGCAGTCCACAGGACATCCAAGAGGAACTCCATGGAAAAATAATAAATTCCTGATTTTTTTTTCTGATTAAACACCACTTCCTTGCAACAACCTACTCCTCCCTGGCCTACCTAGTGCCCATCCCTCCCCCCATATAAATCACAGACCTACAGAGAATGCTCTGTGAGGTCCAGAGATGGAAGGGAGTGGTGCTGTGAAGATAGACTAATACTCGTTCCATGTGGTAATTCATATATTCCAAAGCCAGAAAGACCATTATGATCATCTAGTCTGACTTTATTTGTTGTCTTGGTCAACCAAAGAAGAGGACAAACTGGAGAGAGTCCAGAGAAAAGCAACACAAATGATAAAAGGTTTAGAAAATCTGATCTGTGAAACAAAGATTTAAAAGTACTGGGCATGTTTAGTCTTGAGAAGAAGAATGAGGGAGAACCTGGTAAGAGTCTTCAAATATGTTAAAGATTCTTGGAAGGTCCAGTTGTCTACAGCAGGTACTAGAATGTCCAACACAGTCTTGAAGGAACTTAAGCTTCCCTACCAGCTGCAAATTGTCTGTTGATAGCACCATGAGACAATGGACAGCCAGGCTTGGCTAGGATCAGGATATTTTTTCCCTGAGAGCTTGTGCCACTGACAGAGAGCCACACAAAATGAAAGACAATTGGAATACTCTATATAATTGCAGCACCCACCATCCACCTGAGCCTCTACATCTCAACTGACCTACTCAGCTTCACACTCCTCCCTCCCATCCCCCCGGAGATAGATGCATTGGTCAAGTCCCTGGCATACCAGTGCAAACACACACCCTTTCCACTTTAATCTGTGGAGAGATACGCTGCAGATCTCCATGCAGCACACTGGATTCCACTGTGCAGCAACTTTGCTGTATTTTCCTATCATGCAGCAAATATTCAGTTAAGATACTACTGGCCTTATAAGTGGTTCTGATATAATAATATGAGTATCATATTAATATAACAAATGACCTTTCTGCTTTGATTCATTTTGTCCTGTAAGGAAATCTCAATACCTCAGTTTTGTTGGTATTTTTCTGATGATATTGCCCATAGAACTTTCTTTGGACATATCTACACTAGGAAACCATTTTGAAATTACTAAAATCAACTTAATAACTCCAAATTTAACAAAATCAAAATAGCGTGTCCCCACTACAGGGAAGCACTGAAATTAGTTGGAATTAGTCCAAAATAGCACAGCAACATTGAATAGTCCGCCTCAGACTTAGCATCCCAGAAGCACTCTAGGGAGGGCACCAGGAGGGCGGACACTTCCTTTGGCTGCTTGGTCAGGCAAGGTGTGACATGTGCTTTCAGGGACTCCTGTCTACAGCTGCATTTCACATGCCACTCCTCCATTGCCTCCCCCCTCTCAGGACACAAAAGGGATACAGTGGGCACATGCTTTCTTGCGCTCTGGTTGCCCTTGCAAACACCACAGCACTCACGCCATGGAGCCAGAGCTGCTGCAAAGCCGTGCTAGGTTTATGGGCACCTTCCCATGACAAGCCACCACTAAGGAGTCTGGGGTCATAGAAGCACATAGCAGCACAGCACACAGCACAGGGTCATGCCCACACTCAGGCAGCATCCGCTCCCGGTCAAGCATGGTGATGCGGAGGAGACTGATCTCATGAATGGTAACTTACCAGGGGGAGGGAGAGGAGGTGAACCCATTAGCACTCTTTTCGGCAAGTGGTGTCTGCCACTCACACACACCTCCTCCCCACACCCCTCCAGTGGGCAGGGATAGAAGTTCTCTCTCTGCAGGACGCTGCCACTGTCAGACCCAACATGTGCGAGACACAGAAGGAAGCAGAGTTACCCCATCCTCCCCCGCCCCCACCCACAGGCTCCTGGCCTGGCTGCACCTTCCCACGCCTGCTTATCCCCAGGCTGTGGGTATTGTGATGCTCCCCTGGGAGTCTTCGCCCCTACTGGAAAGTGTCCACTGTCTAGGCAACATATGGCCTTGCTTGAAGCACATCATCATCGTCTGAACCAAGATCTTCAGTGTCAACTCAGAGATTAGGGCTAGGCTTCGTACACAGTATTTCCTGGGATGACTGCCCTTGTAACTTTTCTTCACAGCTGGGTCAGCTGTGAGTTTGATGTGTCCCCAATCTCCTATGCAATCTACCCGACTGAGCAGGCTCTTCAGGCAGAAACGCACCCTGGAGGAGCTCATGCGGAAGCAGATGGCCTGACTGCAGTTCCTCATCCAGGGGTTCGAGGACAAGCACCAGGAGCAGGCTGCCAACTGGGAGGAGTGCCGGGCCAACCAGGAGGAATGCAGAGGAAGGCTGTCTGGGACTAGCTGGTGCACCAACATAACACTATATTCTCCACCCTCACCTCTGTGATGGAACTCATGGTGTTGTGCCACCAGCCACATCCCCTGCCCTACTGTTTCTCCTCCAAGGCTCCCCAAGGGCTGCTGAGGCTCCAGAACATGGAGCAGTAGGACCACTAGGGCAGCTGAAACCTCCAGACCACCTGAAGGCAAGCACCATTCCTAGCCCCATCCCAGAGCTCCTGTGCCCCCTCCTCCATTCCAGGTTCTATACCCAGTCCCTCCCCTGTTCTATCTCCCCGCAATAAACATTCCTGTTTTTTTCACAAAAGATGGCTTTATTGTTTGTTTTGCAGGGGAGGGGGGGAAGGTGGGAAGGGAAGGACAGGGGAGTAAAGGCACATACAGAGAATGCAGGGGCTCCTTGTGGAGAGCCACGGGGGAGAGTCTCAGAACTAACCTTGCATGAGACTCTCCTTCAAGGCCTCTCTGATGAGCACAGCTCCTTGATGTGCTTTCTGTATAGCACTGGTGTCCAGCTGCTCAAACTCCCTAGCTAGATATTCAGCCTCAGCCCCTCACCCTGACAGAAGAGTCTCCCCCTTGCTTTCACATAGGGTGTGGAGCACAACATGCCACCATCACAAAGGGGATATTGCGCTCGCTGAGGTCCAGATGGGTGAGGAGACTCCTGAACCTCCTCTTTAAATGCCTGAACACACATTCCACAACCATGCAGCACCGCTCAGCTTGGTGTTGAATTGCTCCTTGCTGGGGCCGAGGCTGCCCATGTAGGGCTTCATGAACCTAGGGTAGGCTGCATTGCCCAGGATTACAATTGACATATCCATCTCTCCAACTTTGATGGTGCAGTCGGTGCCAGTGTGCATCTTTCAGAAGAGGCAGGAGTTGCAGAAGATGCAGGTGTCGTGCACTTTCCCCGACCAGCTGACATTAATGTCTGTGAACC
This sequence comes from Pelochelys cantorii, assembly GCA_032595735.1. NCBI lineage: Eukaryota > Metazoa > Chordata > Testudines > Trionychidae > Pelochelys > Pelochelys cantorii. The sequence goes on from CM064326.1 coordinate 95,041,404, forward strand.
ATCCCTTGTAGTCCACAGGTCAACTGGTGCTGCAGCACCATAGAGAAGTACCCCTTTCTATTGATGTAGTCTGAGATATGGTGGTTGAGGGCCAGGATGGAGACGTGCACGCCATCTATACACCCCCACACACAATTGGAGAAGCCCATGGCAGCAGAGCTGTCCACGATGGTGTCCATGTTGCCCAGAGTGATGACCCTCCGTAGCAGGATGTGGTTTATGGACTTGGCTACTTTCATGAGGATGACCCCGACTATGGATTTTTCCACACCAAACTGGTTCTCAACTGAGCGGTAGCTGTCCAGCATGGTGAACTTCCAGAGAGCGATGGCCACACACTTCTGGATGGGGATGGTGGGTCTCATGCGGGTGTCTTGTCTCCTGCCGACAGGGTGAGCCACTCATTGAGCTCCAAGAATGTGGCCTTGTGCATACAGAAGTTCTGCAGCCACTCCAGATCGTCCCATCCCTGCAGGATGATGTGGCCCCACCAGTCCAAGCTCGTCTCCCTCCACCAGAAGAAGCGATCCATGGTATCCAGGGGACTGAGGGGCATGTGTAGCACAGGAATGCCAGGACCTGGGAGAACTGGGACTGTGGGCCATGCTGGTCCTCGTCCTCATTTTGTTGGAGAAACATGCAGGCAGCTTGGAAATCGGAGGCTGGAGTTAGGCAGGCCTCTCCAGGAACCTTGTGAGAAGGACCGAGAGGTTCCTGTGTGAGAGCATTATGGAGCTGAGTGCTCTGGAGTGGCATTCCATGTGCACACACACGAACAAACTGTTGTGCGACCTCCAGGCCGAGTAGGCTGAAAGAGAAGTGTGCAGCCCCTCGCAGCTCATCACCTGCCACCATGTGTAGATAGAGAAACATTATAGAGCTCACATGAAGTACTCTCCCTGGGTTCCTCAGAAGCCTGGGAGATGTCCTGGGAGGGGAGAAACCAGCTTCAGAGTGAGGAGAGGCTCCTGGCTGGGGGACATGATTGCCTGACTGGCCTCCTCCTCTTCCTTGTCGTCATTGTCATCCTCTGCCATCCTGCCCTCCTGCAGACTGACACCAGGCATGTCCTGGCTGGACTCAATGATGGCAGTAGGGGAGGTGACCGGCCCCCCTCCCAGGATGGCATTGAACTGGTCATAGTAGTGGCAGGTGTGTGGTGCCGCCTCCAGAGCATTCACTCTGCTCCCTGGCCTTGTGGTAGGTCTGCTGCAGCTCTTTAATTTTCATCCAGCACTGGTAGAGGGTCCTGGTGTGCCCTTTGTCAACCAGGCTAGCAGCGATCCAGCCATAGATGTCCATGCATCCTTTTCCCTGGGCACCAATGCAGGTGGGAATCCCTGCAGGCCCTGCAGTCACGCTGCAGGAACGCGGGCATATATGAGTGCATGGCATAGGGACTGGCCAAGAAAGGGAATCACCCCCGCACCCTGGACCAAGTGAGGGACAAGATAAAAGAACTGCAGCAGGGGTATGCAAAGGCCCAAGACCAGAGCTCCTGCTCTGGGGCAGCCCCACAGAGTTGCCCATATTATGCAGACCTGGAGCAGATTCTGGGCGGTAGGGAAGCCCAGACTCCTCTGCGTCTTGTGGAGTCCAGGTTACCCCACCATATTGTGGACCAACCCCTGAGGGAGGACAAGCAGGAAGGAGGGACAGGAGAGCTGCACCAGGAGGAGGAGGAGGAGGAGGACGCAAAACAGACAGCAGTGACCCTATCCCAGGAGCCAGTACTCCAGACCCCAGAGGCCTCCCAGGCATCCTTGGACATGGGGGAGGGAATATCAGGTGAGTGCTTTGAGGGGTCACCACACACGGGCGGGTTGGCAGTGCCGGGGGGCCATCTGGTCCCATTGCCATTGTGGGGCCCCTGTGATGCTCAGGCTGCTGCCCAACTCACACACGGTGTCCTGTCCAAACGAGGGCCCCTTACAGTGACGGTATGCTCTCAGGGACAGCAGGTGCACACATACATGATTGTCTCCTCCTCTTTTCCTCCACAGATGGACCCTCCACTCAAGAGGGTAGCACCACACCTGCCCCACCACCATCCCGGACACGTAGCACCCACAGGACTGGCATGTCTACACGGACCTGCTGAAAGAGCATGTAGTGGCCCTGCAGGACCTCAACAGGACTCTTCAGAAGAGGACGGAGGCAGAGGCTGAGTGGTGCACCAGGCTGCTGGATGAGCTGGTCCAGCACCACATTTCAATCTGTGCCACTATACGGGAGGTCCTAGCCTTGCCTGCCCCTGTCATGGGCACAGCTTCTCCTGCACCCCAGGACCCTGCCCCCCCAGCCCCTCCTACTCCCCCAGCCCCCCCTTCTCCCCCAGCCCTCCCTTCTCCCCCAGCCCCTCCTGCTCCTGAGCCCTCACAGACCCAACAGCTGCCCCCAGCTCCTGCCCAGCCTAGGACTGGCTCTTGCTCCACCCGACCCCAAGGCCATGGCGGTGCCAGGACACAAAGTGGCAGGACCCTGTAATCAGGGAAGCAGCGGCCTACTTGAGCCCCCCTCCCCCCTCCAGGTTTTCAGCCCCCTACCACTCAAGTGAAAGACTATTTCAATGATGTTACAAAATCTTTATATCTGAGTGAAAGATGTAGCTTGTATATAAACAGTAGAACAGTAAAAAAGAGAAAATTTTGTTTTAAATAGTTAGCACATTTTCCTTACTGATATTATTTCTAATAAACACCTGGTTTTCTTTGTAAACAGACATTAGTTTTTTATGTATTCTTTATGGGAAGAGGGTGAGGGTGAGGGTTGTGGAGGGAAAGGTATGGGTAGGTCAGGCCAAACCCCCCATGGGGGAGGCCCTGGGGAGAGTCAGTGGGCTCCTTCTGAGAATCTCTCCCTCAGGCCCTCTCGGATGCGAACACCAGACTGGTGAGCCTGGCGGATGGCAGCTGTCCGGGGTTGCTCGAATTGCCTCCCCTCGCCATCAGCATCTGTCCCCCAGTGAAAAGCAGGAAAACCAACCAGAAAATAAACTGCTGTGGTGTCCAAGAAAGTAGGGCAACCAGAGCAAGCACTGCAGCAGCATTGCTTTCCCTCTAGGAGATAGGCAAGCCAGAAGCAGGAGCAGAGCAACGGCTGTCCAGGGGGATCCCTTTAAGCATGCGTCTCTGCAAAGGGCAGGCAACAGCACCGGGAAGTAAATGCTGTCCCCATGCCCTGCCAGAAGCGGTTCCGGGTGCCTTTTTTTTTTTTCTTTCGAAAGAGCATCCAGCAGTCTGGAGGCTCTTTTCTGAAATAGCGGATCGCTTTTTCGATCCGCGTAATGGAATCTAGATGCTCTTTTTCGAAAGAGGCATGTAGTCTAGACGTAGCCCTAATGTGGGCCAGGGCTTTCAGTGCAAGTTTCTTCTGTCCAGTAGTTTAGACTTAGAGAGGGTGTCCTAAAAACACAAGAACAGGGGTCAGAGCAAAGGTCCATCTAACCTGTCATCCTGTTCTCCAGAAATGACCAATGCCGGGTGCCCCTGAGGGAAGAAACAGAATAGGCAATTTTGAAGTGATCCATCTCCTATCACCCAATTCCAATTTCTGAAAAAGGCTAGGGACCCTACTCCTGACCATCCTGGATAATATATATTGATGGACCTACCCTCAATGAATTTACTGAGTTTTTTTAACCCTGTTGTAGTCCTGGACTTCACAACATCTTCTGGCAAGGAGTTCCACCAGTTGACTGTGCATTGTGTGAAGAAATACTTCCCTTTGTTTATTTTAAACCTGCTATCTATTAATTTATGTGGTGCCCCCTAATTTTTGTGTTATGGGAAGGAGTAAATAACTCTTCTTTATTCACATCTTGAGCAGTTCAGTATCATCTACAAATTTTGCCACCTCACTGTTTACTCCTTTCTCCAGTTCATTTATGTGTATGTTGAATGGAATTGGTCCCAGTACAGACCACGGGGGACAGCACTAGTTACCTCTCCCCATTCTGAAAACTGACCATTTATTCCTACCTTTTGCTTTCTATCTTTTAACCAGTTATCAAACTATGGAAGGACTTTCCCTCTTATCCCATGACAGCTTACTTTACTTTTGGTGAGGGATCTTGTCAAAGGCTTCCTGGAAATCTAAGCACACTATATCAATTCAATCCCCTTTGTCCATATGCTTGATGACCCCCTCTAAGAATTCTAGTAGACTGGTGAGTCATGATTTCCCTTTTCAGAAACCATTTGACTTTTCCCCAACAAAGTATGTTGATATGTGTTTGACAAGTCTGTTATTTGCTATAGTTTCAATCAATTTGCCCGGTACTGAAGGTAGACTTATCAGCTTGTAATTGCCAAGATCACATCTGGGCCCTTTTTAAAAATCCGTGTCATGTTAGTGATCCTCCAGTCATTTCGTACAGAAGATGATTTATAGGATAGATTACAAACTATAATTAGTAATTCTCTCATTTCACATTTGAGTTCTTTCAGAACTTTTGGAGGAATGCCATCTGGTCCTGCTAATTTATAACTATTTACTTTAGCGATTCATTCCAAAACCTCCTCTAATGATGCCTCAATCTAGAACAGTTACTCAGATTTGTCACTTAAAGAGAATGACTCAGGTTTGGGAATTTGCCTCACATCCTCAGCTGTGAAGACTGATGTGAAGAATTCATTTAGTTTCTCCACAGTAAACTTATCATCCTTGAGTGCTTCTTTAGCATCTCAATTGTCCAGTGGCCCCACTGGTTGTTTAGCAGGTTTCCTGCTTCTGATGTACTTAAAAAATGCTATTACTTTTTGAGTTTTTGGCTAGCTGTTCTTCACATTCCTTTTTGGTCTTCCTGATTTTATTTTTACACTTCATTTGACAGGGTTTATGCTCCTTTCTATTTTCCTCACTGTAATTTAACTTCCACCTTTTAAACAATGCCTTTTTGTCTCTCACTGCTTCCTTTAGTTAATAGTTAAACGACAGTCACAATTTTTTTGATTCTCTTACTATGTTTTTTTAAATTTGGGATATACATTTAAGTTGAGCCTCTATTATGGTGTCTTGTAAATATTTCCATGCAGTTTTCAGGGATTTCACTTTTGGCACAGTATCTTTTAATTTCTGTTTAACTAACCTCCTCATTTTTGTGAGGTTCCCTTTTTCAAATTAAATGCCACAGTTTTGGATTGTTGTGGAGTATTTCCCTCTACACACATGGTAAATTTAATTATATTATGGTCACTATTTCCAAGCGGTCCAGCTATAGTCACCTCTTGGACCAGATCCAGCAATCCACTTAGGTATAGTCAATACAGTTAAAAATAGTACAAATAACCACACTGAGGAAGAAAAATCCACAGAACACCTCTCCAAGGGAAGGAACTCCAATTATGGTTGAGAATGGTTCTCCTGGTCATTGCAACCCAGCTGTGAAGTTGTCTGCCTCAGTGAGGTTATTTGTACCATTTTTTACTGTATTGACTATACCTAAACTGAAAAACCAATAGTGTGGTATTTTTAAATGTCCCGTATTCAAAATACAATCAACATATCAGGCTTTCATCTCAAAGGAAATTGCTCTAAAATAATAACCTACTTTTTAAAAAATAAATAATGATCTTAATGCATTTGCTTGCTACATGCTGCTACACAGTACTAAGCAATATAAAACTGAAAAAAATGGTTAAAGCTTTTTAATATGAACATAAAGCAGTGAGAAATATCAGTATATTAGAACACATATTTTCATGGCTGCTTTCCAAATATTTAGACATGCTGTGGAAAATGAAGAACTATTATAAATCCTTTATTTCACCTGCTGGATAGTTTCCTGGCTGACTACATGGCATTAAATGAAAGGGAGCATGTAGGCAATGACAAAATGACGGACATAAGATATGTCCATTCAAAAAAACAACGGTGGCTGAACTAGTCATTGAGAAATACCTACCAGCTTGTTGCCAAGCTTGTGTTTATAAGGGGTATGTTTACAATGTCAGTCATTAAGATCAAAAGACCACTAAGAGGTTAAAATCTTCAGCCTATATGGAAGAAGGGGAAGGCAGGCAGCCACATCTCATGGAGAATTTCTCATGGAGTTGTTTTAGGAAGAACATTTAGCAAAGCTGTGACACTAAGGGACTCTGCACCATATATCAAAGACAGCTAGATGCACCTAATCTTTGAGAGAAGAGAGGAACTGAAATCAAGGCCCAAGCATGGGGGCCTGTTCTGGATTTAACCCTTCTTCCTAATTGATGTATATCATGGTGAATCCTACAAATGCATGGGTTGGAAGGTGCCTCATGAAGTCATTTAGTTCAGCCCTATGGTGAGTCAGGACCAAGTATACCTAGACCATCCCAGAAGGGTGATTACCTGACTTGTTCTTAAAAACACCCAGTGATGGAGATTCTGCAGTCTCCCATGGAAACCTATTTAAAGAAGTTTTCTAATGTGTCCATTCCTGTCCTAACTTCAGTGGACATGGAGAATAATTGATCACAATACTCTTTCTGATAGCCCTTAAGATATTTGTAGAGTGTTATCCATCTGCCTTAATCTTTTTTACTCAAGAACAAAACTACCCAATATCTTTTTGGCTATCACAGGCTGACTTACCTGTAACTCACTGTGTCCTCTTCATTCTCTTTTTTAAAGATAGATACCATTTTTACTTCTGAAGTCCTGTGGGTCCTCATCTGTGCTCCACGAATTCTCAGAGCTAATCACTAGCTGTTCCCAGATTGCTTCAGCTCGTTCCTCAAGTATACCTAAGATAAATTTAATCAAGCACTGCCAAGCTAAATATATCTAATTTATTTAAAAATTCTTTAACAGAATCTTTCCCTGTTCTGGGTTGTGTTCCTTCCCCCTTGTTTAATATTAATTGTGCTAAGTATCTGGTCACCATTAGCCTTTTCAGTGAAGACTTAAGCAAAATAAGCATTAACTATCTCTGCCTTTTAGTTTTTAATGGTTATTGACTCTACTTCCCTGCTAAGTAATGGATCTACATTTTCCTTCATTTCCTAAGGTTTCCTTCATCCTTAGGTTTCAACCAGAGTACTGTGTCCAGTTCTGGGTGCCACATTTCAAGAAAGAGGTGGACAAATTGGAGAAGGTCCAGAAAAGAGCAACAAAAATTATTAAAGGTCTAGACAACATGACCTGAGGAAAGATTGAAAGAATTGGGTATGTTTGATCTAGAAAAGAGAAGATTGAGAGGGGACATGATAACAAGTTTCAAGTACCTAAAAGATTGTTACAAGGAGGAGGGAGATCAATTATTCCCTTTTGACCTGTGAGGATAGGACAGGAAGCAATGGGCTTAAATTGCAGCCCATTGGACATTGGGAAAAACTTCCTAACTATTAGGGTGGTTAAATACTGTAATAAATTGCCGAAGGAGGTTATGGAATTTCCATCCAGGTCTGGCTAAAGACATAGATATCATCAGTGTATGCCAAAGACAAAGGACAAAGTCTCCAATCCCCTTGAGTAACGGGTCCACCAGGTGCTGGATGGCGGCAGGTACCCCCGTGAGGCCAAAAGGGAAGACCATGAACTCATAGAACCCCTAAGGGTTGATGAAAGCAGATTTCAGCATGGCATCTGGATCCAACAGCACTTGCCAGTAGCCTTCTGTGAGATCCATAGTGGTGGGATAGCAAACTCCCACCAGCTTCTCTAGCTCATCAGACATAGACGTGGGGCAGCATCAGATATGGTGATGGCACTGAGTTTCCAGTAGTCCACACAAAATTGTATCAACCTGTTCTTTTGGGGGACCAGCACCACAGGTGAGGTCCAATGGCTGGAGGATGGCTAGATCACTTCGAAAGCCAGCAAGTCTTTGACCACTCTCTCCAGGTCCTGGGCAATTTTCCCTGTTCTCTTCTTACAGGAGAGTGGGTTTCTTTCTCTTTTCAGTGAACAGCCATGATAGTAAGTCCAGTACAGTTGGAAAACAGCTAGTGGTATGAACTCAGCACTTCTCTGATTTCTGCCTGCTGGGCAAGAATTAGCTGGTCAGAGCAGGGAATTGACTCCACCAAAGGGTTGATTCCTGTCTCAGGGAATAGATCCATGTCTTCCTGACATTCCCATTGTCCACATCTGGCCAATACCAAATTCTCCCTGTCAAATATGGCTTCATTATGTTGACATGGCACACTCCGGTGGCTGTAAGCCTGGTTAGAGAGTTCCACTACATAGTTTGCCTCATTCAGTTGCTTGATGACCTAGAAGGTCCCATCCCATCACCAGGTCATCAGTGGCATAGGAATGGGCACCTGCTGATCAGTCATACCAGATCTTCTGCTTCCTTTGGGCCCTGGCTTGGTCCTCCCTAGCCAACCCAATGAGCTCAGTGAGCTTTTCCCAGAAAGTCAGTATATACTCCACTACTGATTCTGCTTTGGGAGTGACCTTCCGTCCAGGACAGACCTGCTTTCATCTGCCTGGCCCCAGACACATTTGTTGCTCCTCTTCCAGCCTCTGTCCTGTTTCCTGAGCAAGCACTGGGTTGAATCCCCCACCTAGAGCTCAGGTTATGAAGGGCATCAGCCAATGTTTACATGCAGACATGGAAGCCTCTCTTGCCATGGGGGCCTTGGTAAAAGTCACATGCCCAATTGTCCATCACCATCGATGCTAGGCATTGGTGCCCAGGGAAACTGAAATACACATGGTGTTAGTATAGGATAGTAAGACACATGAAACATAAAAAGGTGAATAAAACCCCATTTTATAGCATCAGGATCGCACTGGGCTAGGCAAGGACAAACATAGAACAAAAAGATGGTCCCACCCCCGAAGACTTTATAATCTGGATGGATAACACATAAACTGTGATTTGCATCTATCATCTAATAACGCCATTCAAACATATGAACAAGAGCTGCATACATACAGTACTGGAACTAAATAAGCTAAGCTAAAGTATTCTGTAATGTGTCAATCATGTTTTTCTTAGCAAAGAAACCACCACAGCAGGAATGTCACCTCTAAATCATGACATTACTACCAAAAGTTGCAGCACTGACTATAATACATCACAAAGGGTAGAAGTCATCCAGCAAAGAAGAACTGAGATAATGCAGGTGAACATTACCAAAGATCATAACCTTCACCTGTTCTGTTGCACTTTTCTCTTCTATCCTTTTTTAACCTTGGATAAAGTGCTTTATTCCCTACTGGAGTTAAGACTGCTGGCTGGAGTTAAAAGAGAGATTTAGATTGTTCAGCACTTGAAAATTCAGAAGCAACAATGGTTTCATTGGGTGACAAGGAGACTGAAAACTTCTTTCACTGACTACTGTACCAGCACAAAATTTTCCCTTAAATCTTTTAAAATTCACCAGATATCAAAAAGACAATTGTTACTTGAAAGTCATCCTTGTACATTACCTTTTCCAAAGCTTATAGGAGCTTCTTAGGAAAATGAGAACGAACATACTGGTTCAAATCAGCGCAGTGTTAGGTCTCCACCAATGGCCAGTACAAGCTGCTTTAGGGGAAGATGTGAGAAACCCTGTAATTAGCAGTAATATGGTCCATATAATTGTCCAAAAAAGTTTTTTGGTCCAGAAGACAAATCACAAATAAATCTCAGATTATTTGGCAATAATTATTTCTATTTGTGACTTGTCTGTACTGAAGATAACAATGTGTCATAATACCTTGCTCATCTACCCTGTTTCACTTAGGTGTTTGTGAGAGAGTGGTAGACAGGTGGAGTTGGTTTAGGGAAGCATTGTTCCTCTGAGTTATCATGTTACTATTTGTTTGAACCCTTTATGAAAATGAAAATGGGATTATAAGCGACTCATACCAAAAGGTAGATTCAATCAATTCTGACCAGGCTTTAAGGGTCTGGTCCAACACTCTCTGAAGTTCATTGGGGAGCTCTGCAAAGCTCTGTAGTCTAGACATACTCGGAGGGTCTCCATACCACATGAAGCTGATAGAGAAGCTGAAAACAGTTATTAAGTACCCATTGTTTGTTTGTTTTTATGTCATTAGGATGTGGAACATAACAGGCCATTCAGCCAGTGTCTTTATTCATACTTTTGTGATAGGAATCAAACCTGTAAATGAAGTTAAGTTCCAAGGCTTCCCTATGTATTTGGCTCCCCTCCTAGTTACCACCCTGGGAGAACCCAGAGGTCTGACATCTCCTGGCCTGCTTGCCTGGCTCTGCTACCCCAGCCCACACTGCCCCTGGCTGCCCGGCCCTGTGCTGGGTGGCATCCACTCCCAAAGCCCCCTGCTTCCGGGCCACTGGCTCTGTAGGCTACTGCCTACAAGACTGGCTCCCTGACAGCTGTTCTCAACCTCTGCAGCTAGGGCTCTCTGGCCCAGCATCATCCATGGTCCTGCTGAACCAAGGATGTTGCCAGGTTAGACAGTCCCAGCCCAGAGAGGTTCAACCTGTACTACATCAACACATTCATTTACTGTTTTTATAGAGGACAGCACAGCAACCATAACATATCACCTGCCTCTAACCAGCTTTTGAAAATTCCTCTTTCTCTTTTATGGTGCATATGTAACCCACACACCTAGTGTGGTTACTGAGCAATGCAAGTGGTACCTAGACCACAGCAACAGTTAAGCTCAAGAGACCTCTACAGCATGGGCTGAGAGCCAGCTGGCTTTTAGCTCAGAGGGTAGAGGCTCCTATACTCAATTCCCAGAGGCCCCAGGTTCAAATTCAGCTGGTGGTAGTTACAAGCGGGGGCTCATCTGGGATCTCAACTGGGTCTCTGAAGCTCGGGACGTGCTTCCTCGCCTAGTGGAAGTATGTAACCCACATACCTAGTGTGGTTGCTGAGCAATGCAAGTGGTACCTAGACCACAGCAATAGTTAAGCTCAAGAGACCTCTACAGCATGGGCTGGGAGCCAGTTGGCTTTTAGCTCAGAGGGTAGAGGCTCCTATACTCAACTCCAAGAGGTCCCACATTCAAATCTGCCTGGTGGTGGTTACATATGGACAGAGAAAACATCATATATGTGAGTGCTCAGCACTATGAAGGAGAGACACATCATCCATTTCACTTCCCTACCTTTCCCTCACTCACTTGAGACTGTTCTACATGAGGAAGTGCAGCCTTTTTTAAATGGGCGCAACAGAGGGAGTTCCTTACCACCACAGAGGGTATGACTTTTATTCCCATTACCTGATTCATGCAGATAAATCAATATTACTACCAACATTACCCATAACATTCATATAGGCAGATCTCTAGGCCATGATGGCAATGGTTTATCTCCCAACAGATTGGTTTCAATCCACAGCCATCATTTGCAAAAACATTCAAGTCTGATCCTAGGACAACAATGTGTTTTTGCCTCTCTCCTGTGTGTCACATAGCCTCATGCAACACTCTCTGGACTCATTTTTGTACTTGCTTAAATGCTTCAGTCCCTGAACTAGTTGATGGATCACCAGAATGTGTGCTGAATGGCATCTTTCTTGCCACCAGAATCAACTTTGACCCTTGTAAGAGATTCTTCCACTGTGTTACAGACAGAGCAGGATGCAGTCCCACATATAAATACATTTGGGACGCAAGCCTGCAAGACATTTACCACCATGAGAAATCAGGGCTTCAAGTCCTTATCAATAACTCCTTTGCTATGTTACATAATAAAATAGCAGGAATTATGAGGTCAGCTCAGCTTTGCCAGGAAGTAATTCCCTCGTGAAAGTTCTGCATAAGAAACAATATTTTGCTAAGGGTTATACACCTGCCAGGGTGAAAAATATCTTAGCAGACACTTTGTATACCATCATGAGTTGCCAATAAAGAAAGACATTCTACAGGGGATTTTTCCAGCAACAGGAACAGCCAATGATAGACAGCTTGTGACAAACCTGAACAGAAAATGAAAGAAATTCTTCTTCACAGCAACCGTAATCCTCATAGCATATGTTCCCCGAGGCAGTACTGGCATCAAGAAATTTCAGTTCTCAAATTGACCAAATTCTACACCAGGCAAGGATTTCTTGTCTCAGAACCAGGGCAAATCTCTGCACTCCAACCTGCTATCTCTCTTCCTCAGGGCTTGGATGATCTCTGAATAATGCAGAAAAATCTGTTTTCAAGATTCCAAGTCATTTTGATCAACAGCTGAAAGGACTCCACCAGAGCCAGTTATGCAGAAAAATGGGGGGGGGAATAGTTTGGGCTGAACTGTGTGGAGATCAGACATATATTTGGCTACCTGTTACATTTTAAATCATTTGATCTTTCAATTGGTTCAGTGAAAAAGACTAGTTCGCCATTTCTGCACTACACCTGCCACTGGATGGATTTACATTTTCTTCACATCCCTTGTTAAGTAGATTTGTAACAGAATTTAGACATGTTTACACTGACATTTCTGATCCAATATCTCCATGGGATCAGAATTTAGTATTATCACACTTAATAGGTCCTCCTTTTGTATCTTTGGCAACAGGTTCCTTATCACTGCTGTCAAGGAAAACAGCATTTCAACACCACAGGATGCAGGTCCCCCATGTGGATAGCACTGACATTCTGGAAATCCACTTTGGGAAGGCTCCACGGCTCTTTCTATGGGAGACCAAACCCTGCCGCAAAGGGCGATGTAGTGGATATCCACAAGGATATTGTCACAGAAGTTTTCTTCTCCTGAGCCACCAGGGTTTTTTTCCTACAGAGGGGATGATCTGGCTCTTTCTTTGAAGTCACTGTCTGAGCCAAACACAAAACACGAATGAGCAGATGGTAAACTAGTTTTCCTTGGTTGCATTTAATTTCCAACTGTCCTTGAAGCTTAACCTTCCATCTGACCACTTCCATACTATAGAACTCCCCCATCCAAAAGTACATAGAAGAATAAGCAAAGAACCACATGAACTCCTGAAGCCAGCTCTAGAACATCTTGGGATTTTATAGACCAGCTAACATTCACAAATGCACACATTATCTAGCAACCCAGTATAGAACCTTGTATTTCCAAGTTGGCATAAACAATCAACTGACAATATTAATGATCTAGAAAAAATAGATTCAAAGGACCACAAAAAATAAGGGAAATTAGGTCATTTAATATTTCAAATTAATTTTTTTTAATTGTAAAACAATTAATTCACAAATATTTCCTAAGGAACTTTTCTCTGCAACACCAAATGTTATATTTAAACAATAAAATACCACATTTTTATTTTTAAGTGCCTATTTTAATTTCACTAAGACAATTCAGATGATGTGGTAAAGAGCCTTTGCGTCATTACACATTTGAGATGTGTATTAATCAGCACTATCTCGTAGTCTGTCTGGCCTTGGCCTTATTGCTGAAATGCAGGTTTATTAGAGGATCTATAACAATAAAGACCCAAGGTGTGTCTCTGAAGCTGCCCCGCAATGGAGCAGGGAACATCTTTGTGTGTGCAGTTGCTTTTAGTGTTGTAAAAAAATGAAACATAGCTAAATCAGTACAGTATAAAATCTAAAAGAAACTGATGTATAGAATTATGCAATGTCATAAAGCTTCCTGTGGTGAATATAATGCACAATTCATGTAAACAGTGCCATCTAATGCTTGGCTTGAAATTAGCAGGCACAAGTTTTCATGAAGCAGATGGGAAGAACAGGAGTTGTTCATGTCTTTGTAGAATATATGTCTGACAATTATTAACAACTTCGCTATTGTATTATGTTTATTGATGGAATCCTGCGCTGTCACAATTAAAGGTAAAAATGCTTTCATTTCAAATGTATTTTCCAAAAGTATATAGCACCTGAAAATGTTTTTGTTAAGGCTTGAACTTAGCACACAATTAAAAAAAAAACCTACTGTAGGATTTGAGCTACAGAAATAAAAATTGGAAAATTACAGGTAATATTCAGATGGCATGGTAGAGAGGAGGAGGTGGGACCAAAGCAGGAAAGCAGGAAACCCTGGAGCAGTTAACAGTCCTATATCACACCCTTAGCTAATTATGGAAGCTAAAACACAGACATGCAATACTATAAGAAAGCTAAATACTGCTCCCTCTTATCCTTCACTGTCCTATTTCCTTCTCCCCCACCACCATACAATATTCTTTCCATTCCTCCACTTAGAATTAGTTCCCACTATTGTGTCAGTATTTTCAGGAAAATAACCCTCATGAAATTTGATACAGAACAATAACCTTATTACAGGAATCTGAAACCACCTTATTGAATTGAATAGAAAAATAGCCTTCCTATAGAATTCTATAGAATAAATAAAGAAGAAAAAAATGGAGTAACAATGAAAATTAAAGATGACCATTGACATAAAATTTTAGGTTATGCTTCATGCTGTTGTAAACAAAAGTCTCAGCTGCAGGCTTGTGGTCTTTAACGTCAGTGAGATATGTACAACGTTAATGAATCCCATAAAATAGTCCTGAGTGTGTAATTGCTAAAACTCCATATTTTAACCTTTGCTGTTCAGATAATTCACAATCTCCAAACAATGATCTCTATTCTATATTACAGATTCTGGTATCTATGTTGCAATAAAGAGGGGAAATGAGACAGCATTTATTCAGCTGTAATACTGGATCACTTTGCTTCTGTGGGTTTATGTTCTACATGTACTGTAAGAGGAAATTCTGTCTTTAGATCTGCATTACAGATCTCTATTCTAGTATTCTGCTCTCTTTACACATACAAAACTCCCACTGCTGTGAAGGGAAGATCCAGACTTATATAGAAAGCAAAATGTCAGATTTAGTTCCAGATACATTACGTGGATCTGAGAGTAAAATTTTGCTCTTGCTACGAAACTTTTAAAGGATTGTGAGTAATTCAGCTGTGCAAGTCCCGTTATCATCAATTTGAGACAAGCAAATAAATCAATGCACTCCAATTTAAAAAGATAGGTACTGAACTATAGCTGGCATGTGACTTGATTATCGTCAGTTATAGATCAAGATACAAGCTCAGAAGCAAAAGAAATTAAATAGTAAAGCTACACAGTTTTGCTTAAACAAGCAACGCATATGTTAAAGTGAATCAGTCACTTTAACTAATTAGTAGTTCAATAAATAATTCAAATAGTTCATAAAACTAGAGAGTCACAATCTTTGTTTCCGTAGATGGAGCTCCTTGTGTCCCTCTGTTCACTAGCAAAGGGTGCACATAGGATTTCCAGGTGTCCAGTTTTCTACCAGAAAGTCCAGTTGAAAATGAGACCTGACAGTGTCCAGCCAAATGTACAGGTTGAACCTCTGTAGTCTGGGATTCTCTGGTCTAGCAACATACGTGTCTGTATATTCTAGGACTAGAAAGCCCTAGCAGCAGAAGTTACTGGTGGCTCAGAGTGGAGCTCGCTGGCAGGGCCAGTGGGGCAGCAGAGCATGCAGGGCACCATAGCCTGCAGCTGGCAGGGCAGGGAAACTGGCAGGAAGGCTGGAGCTTGTGGGGCAGGGCTGCCGGGAGCTCTGGTGGGATGGTGGGGCTGCTGTGAGGCCAGTAAGGCAATGGAACCACTGGAAAATCTGGCAGGGCTGCCACAGCTTGCAGAGCCAGGAGCTCCAGCAGGGTTGCTGCAGCTTGTGGGCCCAAGAGGCTAGGAAGGGGTGCTGAGGTGGCTGGGGAGAGAAGCCCAGCAGGAAGGCTGGCACCACCTCCTCCCTTTTCCCCTAGTCCAAAAAACTCCTTTGTCCAGGACCAGTCAGGTCCCAAGGGTGCCAGACCAGGGAGGTCCAACCTGTACTGACCAGACTTTGAAAGTCCAGATACCTTGGGAAGGATGGATAGGGGAGGGAGTGGTAGCCTGTTGCCTGACCATGGGTTTCAAACAAGTGATTGGGGGTAAGGTATTGAGGGAAGAGCAGTGCAGGGGACAGGGCCTTTAGGGAAAAAGCAGAACAGGACAGGGACTTTTGAGAAAGCGTGGAGCAAAGGCAGGGCCTTGACGGAAGAGGCAGAACAGAACACTCTCATTCTTTCTCTCTGTAAGTGGTCTAAGTGCCAAGTAGGTGTGTGGGTTACACTAGCACTTTCATGTATGACCTGCCTTGCATCCAGGCAATTGCCTGTGTTCCATACTTTCTATCCTGCCTCCTCAGCCTTGCCTCCCAAAGCAAGGCATCTCCCCCTCTGTCATACCACCCATCCTGGACACACAAACCCCAGGACATTCTCCACTGCACCCCAAGCCTCTTCTGCCCCTACTCCTTCTTCCAGTAACCTCACTTTACTCTAAATCCTTCATCTGCCCCCTATTGGCTGTGCATGGGGCTCTGTTTTGGAGGAGCTATCACTTGGCAACCCCTTCCTGACATCTCAACTTCCAGATCCTTCACCTCAGTTCCCCACAGCACCTTCCACATTCTATGTCCTCCAGTTTCTTATGTAGCCCACTCCCCCAAACAGCCAACTCCTTCCTCACCCCCAGACATCACCAGTCTCTCCCCTTCATCTCCAGGCCCCATAACACTCCACACATCCCTGGCCTTCTTCCCACCTTGGGCTGTGTGTGGGGACTTGTGAGATGTCTCAGCTCACTGCCCCTCACCCTAGTTGTGGGTAGGGCTGGTTCACACATGGCTGGAGGGGTTGGTATCTTAGCTCTGAGTTACTAACAGAGTCCCCCAGTGGACCCCCATATGCAGGAACATCTCTCAGATAGTGGGGAGAGGCTCAGAACTAAGATTTCAAGTGTTGTAGCCAGATTTCAGAGAGGAGTTCCATAATGAAAATCAGCACTTGTGTTAATCTTTCTCTTCCTCTGTCACTGCTTGCATTCTCCTCCACATGTTCCCCACACTCCACGCATTCCACAGGTAAGGGCCTCTTGTGTTCCCTTCTTAGTCTTCCCCCACATCACAGAGACTCTGTGTGCGCCCACCACCCTCTTCCTTCCCTGCCTGATGTGAACAGACCCACCAATTTATGAAATCATACAAACTGATATTTCCATAGTTTTCCAATAAATATTAAATATGCGTTCTCCTTTAGATATAGAAAATGCAGCAGATAAATGTTTCACACTTTATGCCTGAGTTATATTTTTCTTTATACAATAGCCATAAGCTAATACAGTCCTGAATAGCTTGATTAATACTGCCATCTAATGCCCAGTGAAGAAATTCAAAATTTTATTCAGAATATAAGCTTCAGAGGGGTAGCCGTGTTAGTCTGTAATTGAAAAAAAAATAAAAACAACTAATAGTCTTGCAGCACCTTAGAGACTAACAAAAAAATGTGGATGGTATTATAAGCTTTCGTGAGCATAACCCACTTCTACAGAAGAATGAAGTTTAAGGGGTCCAGGGCAGTGCTCCCTCTAAGCTGTGCCACAGCACAGCTTCATGGGTGATTAATGAGTCCCATCCAGTCAGAGGCTCAGGGCTCTGTGCACCCAGCGGACTGACTGGGTGGGTCTGATTAATCACCTGTAAAGCTATGCGGCCACACAGCTTAGAGGGAAAACTGGTCCAGGATCCAAATAAATAGCAGGGAAAGAGAGGGTAAAATAGGAAAAGAATAGTCAATTAGAGCGTCCATGCTAAATGAAGCTGATAGAATGGGTTCTAAGTACTCTTAAGTACCTGGTGTATGGCATTTTTATGTCATTAGGATGTGGAATGTAGTGGGTAATCCAGTTAAGGCCGTGTTTCTCAAACTGTGGGTCCAGACTCCCCGGGGGGTCACGAGCAACGTGGGGGGGGGGGTCACAAGCAACTTAGAGTGGGGTCACAGTATCACAAAGTTTGAGAACCCCTGAGTTAAGGTCTTTGTTTAAACCTCTATAGTAGGTATCAAACTTTTAAATGAAATTAAGTTCTGCAGATTCCCTTTCAAGCTGGTTTTTGAAATTGGCTTGTAATAATATGGAAAATTTATTGAAGGCGTGTTGTGTGGTTGTTGGAAAGAATTTGTTTGAGGTTGGGGGATTGTCTGTAGTGGAGGATTGTTGTATCTTAGGGCCTTTATATCTTCAAGTCAGTGGCACAGCTATGGGCACCCACATGGCCCCACAGTACGCCAAACCTCGTTATGGCTGACCTTGAACATTTCCTCAGTTCTTGCCCCCTAGCACTCTTACTCTACTTACACAACATTGATGACACTTTTATCATATGTACTCATGGGAAGGAGACCTTTGAAGAATTCCACAGGGATTTCAACAACTTCCACCCCAGCATCAACCTTAGCCTGGAGCAGTCCACACAAGAGATCCACTACCTTGACACTACAGTACAATTACACAACGGCCACATTTCCACCACCTTATACCGGAAACCTGTTACACTTGCCTACATGCAAGAGTTCTTTCACAAAAAGGTGTGTGTGGATGGGGAATAGGGGGGTTTTGCGCAAAAAGAGGAAAGAAGAAAAAGCACAGGTGCCCCGGTGGCCATTCTGTGCATACCAATCAATGATTTCTTTTGAAAGATCATCCATGCAGTCTGGACACTCTCTTTCGCAAAAGCGCATCACTTTTTTTATGCGCTTTTGCAGTGTGGACGCACTCTTGCACAAGAAGTTTTTGCGGAAGATCTCTTCTGACAAAAGCTTCTTGTGCAAAAAGCCTGCAGTCTAGATGTAGCCTGAGTAATGATCCCACCCCATTCTTAGTCTTCCCCTTGTTTCTTATGTATTTTCACAGTGTTCTCCTGTTCTCCTTTATGTTTCCAACTAGTTTAATCTTGTTTTATGTCTTGACCTTTCCAATTTTTCTAATTTTGCCCCCACATACTTGTCTTATTTATTTATATTCACCCTTTGTAATTTAACCTAGTTTCCACTTTTTGTAGAACTTTTTTTTGATGTTTAGATCCTTCAAGTTCTCATTATTAAGGATGTGTGGTCTCTTGCCATGCTACCTATCTTTCCTCTGCAGTGGAGTAGTTTGCTCTTTTGCCCTTAATAATACAAATAAAATAAATAAATGAATGGAAATAAAACCTCCATAACTGTGAGAGAGATGCAATTGTGCACACTCTACTGTCTCTTATTAGGCTGGATTTCCCTGTAGATTTATCTCTGCCAACAGCTTCCACTTGGATTCTGTATGTTTTGTGTTACAAAACATTAAAAACCAAAAAATTAAAAGATTATGGCCATATGGATTCAAATCTCCTCCTAATGTAATGATGTCAATTTCAAGGGGTTTACAACAGGAATGTCTCAATCTACCAAACTATTGAAATCATATTTGTTGGTTGGTTGGTTGGTTGGTTGATTGGTTGGTAATTCTTGATATGTTAAATTAGGGATCCACAAAGTTTTTCATGGCCAGGGTTAGAGATAGCATTTTGGACTGGAAGGACCAGTGGTGTAATCCACTATCAGAGTTCTTATGTTTCTATCATATAGCATCCCTGTGATGGCTACAGCAATTATTTATATGCAAAAATAATATTAGAAAAATGCTTACATTTTTTAAATCTATCTTTAAATACAAAGGTTTTGTCCTTTTTATGAAGAATATCACATTTCCTACTTTTATTTTGTATTTCACTTTTCCCTTCCCTTTTAGTCTTTACCTTCTCTTAGTCTTTCGCCTTTCTCTTATCTTCATTTCTAGCTCAACATGTCCACAACTGAACTAATTATCTGTTCTCCAAAGCCATCCCCACTACCATGGTTTCTCTGTTATGGTTGATACCACCTTGGTCTCCCTTTCACTCTAGTCCATAACTTAATGGTCACGATCAACTCATTGATCTATGAAAGAAGAGCTTCAATATCTTTAAGTGGTGCTCTTTCAAACAGTATCAATGGCCAAATTCAAGATCCCAGAAAAAAAGTCAAAATCTACATGGGCATGTGTCTCCCAAGCACCTCAGTCCCCCAAGGTAGATATCTCTTACCCATAGATGCTGACAATGATCTCAATGCAACCACAGTCTCCTTCAGTCTTGACTTTTGTGTTGTTATTCACCAGCTGAACTTGCACCAGAATCAATATTTCACAAAGTTCTCCACTTTCATTGATCTTGAGTGGCCCACAAATCTCAATTTCAGCATCTGTTCTGCAGCTGAAATGTTCCATGATGCAATCCAATGAATTCCACAAGGTATCCCTAATGTCAAAAAGTTTCATATATCAGAATGACATCATTGGAGATTACACGAGGTCCCCAACAACGCTTTTAAAGCAGTTTTTGAAAGACACAAGGAGATGAATTTCACTCAGAACCAAATTAAATGTGAGTTACATAAATCTTCATTAGCATTTCTGGCTGTGTCTTTTCTGCAGTTGGCATAGCATAAGATCATAACAAGATAACAACCATTTGAAACCCTGTCAGTGCCACAGCATGCCAGTAAGATTCAGTCTCAATTGTTGGGAGTGCTCAATTGTTGTTCAAACTCCATTCCTGATTATACAATGCTGCCCCAATCTGTACATAAACTCCCTAAGAGTTCTGTCCCATAACTGGGGAAGATAAATATGAAAACACTTTCAATTAGCATCATGATCAGTTGACATGTGTAGCCCTATTCTTACCCAACTCAACAATGGAAAGTTACTGCTGCTTCATTCCCTGTTGGTCTTTGTACAGTCCTAACACAAAAAGATTCAGGTTATATCTACACTGTAGCGTTTTTGTGCAAAAACGGCTATTTTTGCGCAAAAACCCACAGAGCATCCACACCTCAAGCCTGCTTTTGCACAAGTAAATCAACAGTAAAACGACAGATCAGAGGGCTTTTTGCGGTGTAGGTAAACCTCCTTCTACGAGGCATACCTCCTTTTTGCGCTACAGCTGTTGTGCGAAAAGGCATATGTGGACACTCCGCAGGGGTTTCTTGTGCAAATAGAGCCTATCCGAAAAAGCACAGGTGCTCTGATGGCCATTCTTGTGCAAGAGTGTCCATGCAGTGTGGAAGCTCTCTTTTGCAAAAGCGCATCGCAGAAGCGATGCACTTTGAGGTGTCAACATGCTTTTGCGCAAGAAGTTTTTGCACAAGAATTCTTCCGCAGAAGAGGTCTTGTACAAAAACCCTGCAGTGTAGACGTAGCCTCAGTGTCAGGCACTATCTCATTGTTTCTATGCCAATAGAGCACCAATATCCACAGAACAGATATTTCCACTCAGGCTATGTCTACACTATAGGGTTTTTGCATAAAAACGGCCATTTTTGTGCAAAAGTCTGCAGCACATCCCCACCCCAAGCGTGTTTTTGAGCAAGTAAATTTAGAGTAAATCAAAAGAACAGAGGGGTTTTTGCAGCGTAGGTATTCCTCTTTTTATGAGGAATAACTCCTTTTTGCGCAAGAGTTCTTGCACAAAAAGGTGTGTGTGGACAGGCAACAGGGGGGTTTTGCGCAAAAAGAGACAATCAAAAAAAGCACAGGTGCTCTAGTGGCTAATCTGTGAATAGCAATCAGAGCTTTCTTTCAAGAGAGCATCCATGCAGTCTGGATGCTGTCTTGTCAAAAGCGCATCACTTTTGCGATGCACTTTTGTAGTGTGGACACGCTCTTGTGCAAGAAGTGTTTGCAGAAGATCTCTTCTGCAAAAAGCTTCTCGCGCAAAAAGCCTGCAGTGTAGATGTAGCCTCTGAGAAAGAAGCTCTTTCACTGTCTAGAGCTGTCTCTACAATGAGTACTATTCACCATCACCACTGACCACACACCTGTCGAACATACATTTAACGCAATAATTAAGATACCTGCATGCCTAAAATGGAGACATAATGCATGACAAAGGTATAAACATCCCAACAGACTACCCATTTCTCTACTGTCTGTAAAAGTTACCAACTTTGGAATTACCATTTTGATAACACTTAGCATAATGCCCCTGCCCACTCTTCAACTTTCACCTGCACGAGATCAAACACAACTCCTATACAAGATGCTGGAATGAACTTTATGAAATTATCAAGATACTTCAAAATAGCTGTATGAGCTGTGAAATCATCCCATGACATGTACATAAAAACAGTCATCTACTGCAAGGCACCAAGTTGATGATTCCAACATCATTACAACCAAGATCACAAGACCCCTTTCTCACAAAGAAAATCAAGGTCTTATTAAGACTACAGAACTTCTTCATGAACAGTTTGATCTTCAGGCTTTGACAAGTAGGCTGAAGCCATGATTTCCACATGCATACTATGCACATCAGCAATTCTTGCTAATAAAAAATGTGTGACGTGTCGTGGTCATGGCAAAACATCATTTATACCTATGAACTTTTTCTCTCTGGTGATTATTTTTCCTGGGTAAAGTTTGCCTCGCCCTCATCAGCCCACAAGATTATCACACTGTCTGAGAAAAAATTACCTTTTGTAATAGTATTGGAAGTCACATCCAACAATAAGACCATTTTCTATTCAGCAGTTTGCAAAATTTCCAAGTATCTGGCTTTTCCCATGAAACAAAAAGGAAATAGATGACATGATTCAGGCCCTGTTTCTACATAGCCACCTATTTCAAAAGCACTTAAACCATTACACAGAGAAATGTACATTCCATAGTAAAACCCATTTCTTCAGCTAGACCTATAAAATGAATATGACACTTAAAAAATTAGTTAGTCTATCCTGAGGGGCAATTAGGAATTGTTAATGTATAATACATAACAAACCTCTTCTCCCAATCAAATTAACATGATGGATGTTTCTTTTCACCCTGATCACTTAGGCCATGTCTACACGAGACCTGGAAGGTCAGCTTTAGGTACGCTTACCTTAAGCCCGAGCTTGGCAGCATCCACACAGTGGCTCTTGTTGGCTTCCCTTACTCCTTGCAACTGCTAGGAGTACAGGCACCAGCTGGAGCTGCCCTCAGCATTTGATTTATGGATATAAATGGAACCTGCTAAATCGAACGCCAGATCGCTGATCTCCAGCACAGTGAGTGTAGATGTGCTCTTACTATTTATGTTGTCTTTTAAAGCTGCAAGTATTTTGGGTACTGTTTGTTCCCCTGTGTCATAGAGCACAAAGCACATTTTTGATACTATTATGCTCCAAGAATTTGGAGCCAGGAGGGTAGCCATTGGTGGCAGAGCTCACCAGTGAAGACCATGTATAAGAAACATGTTCTTAAAGAGAAACACTACAAAGAAACAGCCAATTCAAAAGGCGCTCAGATCTTGGGGCTGCTCACTGAAAACGAAAATTCATAGCAAAATGTTTAAAAAACAAAAGTGTACATACAGTTTTGACTATTCTGGGATCAGAGAGCTGTTTTCTCCAGAAACATGATCCATTCCCACTTTCTGACTGGGTGCAACTGCCTAGTTTTTTTTCTCCTTAAAGGAAATTATGTGTGTCCTTGTTTCGCACTTTCAAGATGGACAATACTTTCTTTTGATATGGAAACAATTGTTATGTTACACTCTATATTGACATCCCTGTTGTATAATAAGGCCCAAATGAAGTGAGTCTACTTACCTAGGATGAAACCCTGGTATTACTGAAATCAGCAGGAGTTTTGCCATTAACTTCAATGGAACCCAGGTTTCATGCTGAGATTCTGAACTCATGTGGTGATTAACAGTGGAAAATTCTCTGTAGCTCTGAGTCTCTGATTCTCCTCTCATTCATGTTGGTGTAAATCAAGAATAAATCCTGTGCAACCAGTGGAGTTACACTCGAGTGGACAGTCAGGACTGGAGCCTGCTGGAGTAGAGTGAAGCTGAAGTTCCTAGTTTGTCCTTGTGCATATTCTGGCTGAAGATTTAGTAAAACACTTACGCCAAGAAATGCTTGCAGCCATCATATGAGTCAGCAAGTCCACACTCTTATTTTGCCATTTAATATTCATTTCTATTCATACTTTGCAGGAATAGTGTGTATTATATAGTTAAATATAGCAAAGGCTCATTTATTAAACCTGCATCAGCATCCACTCATTTCTCTCCTAAGCTCGAAATAACTCATTATTTGATTCCAAAGGTTACTTACTGCTTCTGCTAATATAGGACTTCTTTCCGAATGATACTCACAACTTAGAAATTCAGTCCTTACACCCATCACTGAATTTGTAAACTATGTATTTGCTGACAGTATGGTTGCATATCATCAGAAAGTTATCTTCCATAATCCATGTAGTTATGGAATGAAAAGGAGATATGTTTTCCAAGCAGTCTTGCCTCTATGCATTGGGTCAAAATAATTCCTGGTGCAACGCCTATAATTTTTAATGAATTACACCAGGAATTATTTTAGTTCATTAACTGTAGACATACCCCCAGCTTCTCGGGCATATTCATACCAACTCCCAATAATACAGACTATTACTGCTATATTAAACAGTCCCAAGAAATTAATGACGGTATGGAATTCAGTGAACATCTGAATTTAGTGAGGAAGCTTTCACTCAAAGGTGTTGTTCCATTCTTTCTTCTCTTTCAACCAGCAAATTAAAGATGCTAAAGGGGAGTTTTTATGGATGGTATGATGAAATTGCCTAAAATGGCTTGTAACCAATCTGCAACTGCTAGCAGCAGCAAAGATCCCCAACAGCCAGTATGGGGATATTAGATGGGGAGGTCTCTGAGCTACTACAAAGAATTCTTTTTCAAGTGCCAAGCTGATTGTGGTATTTGCTGCATGAATTTTCCTCCTAGTCAGATTATCAGAAACCCTGGGATTTTTGTTTGTTTGTTTGTTTGTTTTCCATCCTCTTCCATATGGGGCATGGGTCTCTTGCAGGTTTAAACTAATGTTAAATGGTGGATTCTTTTTAACTATGCACTGTGGACACAAGAACAAATGGATTTAAACTGGGCATCAAGTGAAATTAGGCAAAGGTTTCTAACCATCAGAGGAGGGAAGTTCTAGAACAGCCTTTCAAGGGGAGTAGTTGGAACAAAAACTACCTTGTTTTAAGACTGCGGCCTCCAGTATACAGGAGGTCAGATTGGATTATCATAATGATTCCCTTCTGGCCATGAAGTCTATGAGTTAACAGAAAAGTTTTGCTGGGCAATTTTGTTATTTCACATTCTTCACAATTTGATAATAACTTTATGGGAATATCATTAAAGGCCCATTCCCATTGCAGCAGGATTAGGTCTTAGATGATTACAAAATAAGACTTCTAGGGCCAGCTCTTTGTCCCAGGTTAAGTCTCCGTTGCACATCTGAAATATCTCAAATGAAGCTTAAACTACCACAAAGGGAGCAGATGGGAATTTTGCCATTCTAGGGATAACACTTGTCCATTTAAAGATAACATAACCTACTCCCCTCACCCCTCTGGTTCCCCTCTGCAGAGAGCGCGTTCCATGGTAAGCTGGGTCCTCTAGCAATCCTGGGCTGTCAGAATGGTCCCTTGGTGACCATTCCACCTGGTGTAATTTAAAACAGCTTGGCAGCTCCTCTAGCAGGCTAGTTTGGCATCTGCACAGAGAGCCCCAAGATGGGCAGAATCATTGGCCTCTCATTTTCCAGCTGCACCTAATATGAGATGAAACACCTTTTTTCTAATGGATGGGCAGAGAAGGTAAGTGGCCTGGGGGAAGAGCCTGTAAAGGGTTCTGCATGCCCCGAAGTAATGCCCTTCTGGAATCAGCAGATACTGACCCCTTACTATGCAACCGCTGAGTTCTGCATAGCTGTGGATTGATCTCTTTATTTAATATATATTACAGTAAATATTGTACTTGCTGTTTTCAATACATATCAGATAAAAAATAGTTCCAAAGTGAGTACAAGGATGGAAATCACTCAGGGAGATGTCCTGTCATCATAAGCATTGAGAGTGCAACTGAAAGTGTACTTAATATGCATCAACGGGACCTAACTAGAGACTATTAATACGTAGGCACATTGGGACCATACTATACCTTTCATAATTTTTTTTGTTTATAGCCTGGCATCCCAGAGCATCATGTAAAATCAATGGCCTTCACCATTCTCTGTGCACGGCTCCAAAGGGTCATGTTCAGTTGTAATGAATAGGAATGACTACTGCAAGATTAAACAAGGTACATTTTTCACACATATTCTGAGTTGTTCTTCCCTATATAACCTTTAGCTCACATTCAGTCCTCAGTTACAACCATACTTCCCCGTTAATTTTGCTCTATTACATATAGGGTGTATAATTGATCTTTAATGTATTTTAAAGCAAATTGTGTATACAAGTGATTATTATATTATATTTGTTTAAAAACTTCCTTTGCGATAGTTATATGGAAGTACAATTCAGAGTCATTTGACTGGAGAACACCAGTAGTAGAAACTATCCAATCATTTAATTCCATTGAAACCAATGACACTGTTAGGATTTGTACCACCTGAGGATTTTGCCTGGCATGTGATACACATAATAAAAAAACTGATGGATTCAATTGTGTTGTCCCACAAATTTGTATGAAAATGACCACGCAAAACCTTTAAGTTGTGGGGGAGAGAAATGTCAGGGCTTGCCAAAGGAAGGTAGCAGTGCTCTATGGCAGAGTGAGGGGAAAGGACTGCTGCAAAAAATGTGTGGTGGTATGATAAAAAGCTTGACAAATTATAACTAAGAAAGCCAAGATCAGGGAAGAAGGGAAAAGCAGAGGAGTATGTCTGGTCCGCTAGGCACCAGTGAAAAGGAGGGAGGGGGGATTGTGTCCGAATGGTTACAGCCCTGGATGTCAGCAGCCCTTTCTTCATGCAGCAGGCAAGGCAGCACCCACCTTCCTTCCCCTAGAGGTATTAATATATGCTTTGGTTACTACCTGCTGTGGGCATTGTGCTAGTCGTTCCTCTTTAGTGACACTGGGAAGGAATTTTTCCTTCACCACTATATTTGCTTTGATGGAATGAGCTCCAGTGCAAGTATTCCATAGGCAAGGTATCCAGTGACTAGATAAATTACTTAAAAAGAGGTGCTGGTTAAAGGAATGGAATGAGGAGATGAATTTAGTACAGCAGAGTGCCCCTTTCTTACTGCCAAACTGAGCCCTCCTGCCAGGCGGAGTGAATGGTAAAGTCCTAGCTATAGGTTGGCTGCGGGACCTGGATTGAAAATGAAGAGGGGCTGGTGGAAGCACCACATAGTTATTTGAATAAACATGGAGTTGCCTGAATTATACATTTTTACATGCTGGGTAATCCCAGACATCTAATAATAAATATGCAGCCTGATTAAATCAATTGAAAATGTCTCCTCTCTTTGTTTCCGTATGGCCATACAATTGTCTTGTTAACAATAACCTCACCCACTTCAAAAGTAATAAAATGGACTTAGTTTCATGGACCATGCACTGGGTAAATACAGAAGAGAACTATGTTTCAAAAGTTAAACATTCTTTATTAAGAGGAATATTTATAGAGATGTTGCAACTGTAGCTAGCTTTGAAGTCACATGCACAAAGATTGACTTTCTGAAGCCCTCTCCAAATTCTTTCCTCCTTCCTCAAGTTCCACAGAGGTTGCAGCAGCAGCATCTCTTTCTTTGCCATTTGCCCCTTTCAGGGTCAGTGATTTTTATAGCCTTCTTCCAAAACTTATGGTTGTACACCAGTTTGTTGTGCAAATTGATCAGTCTAAGACTCTGATATTCTCTATGTCTGTGTCCTCCACCGCAGTCATCTTCCATCCATGGTCATTGTCAGGACCATTTTACCAATATAACTTTCAGTCTCCACTGGACTTGTCCATATCAACATAACCTGTGGTCCCTTACACTGTCTTCAGTTAGGGCAACTTTCATTAGACCCCTCTTACCCTCCTATCATGGAGCTTTCAACTATTAGACCAGCTCAAGATCTTAATTTTCATGGTGTAAAGCATAGTGATTTCCTGTGGCTGGTCAAGTTTCTGTTCCATATGTTGGGATGTGTAGAATTACACCTTTTGCACCAACCTTGGTGGCCCATTTGCACCAATTAACTTTGGTCTAATGCTGTCATCATTCAGGAGGACAGTATTGTCAGCAAATACAGATCCTTAGATATTTAAATTCTTTCACTCTTCTAAGCTTTCTGCCTGTAATATCATTTATGGTGTGTACTTTCCACTCCGTTATCATAGCATCAGTCTTACCAATGTTCAGTCTAAATCCTATCGGCTTAAAAAGTTGGTTTGCTGAATCTCCCAATAGTCAGTATATATCAATAAGTCATCAGCACATTTGCGATGGCACCCTTCATATGTTCTTACTCATCATATCCAAGATGACCGCAGACAAAAAAAAAAAGCAGGGAGGGCTCCAAGCTAATCTCTCTTTAGCAGGCCAGCCTTTACTGGAAATTCTCTATTTGGTACTATAGTAGTCACTCCATCACATTTATCCTTGTGCAGTCTGATTCATTTAGTTCAGTCAGAGAAGAGCTCCCCTTTACTTTCAGGGGTCTTCACAGTTCCCAGCATCCTTCTTGGGGTTTTCACAATCTTGGTCTCCCTGGCCCATACAGTCTCTCTTAGGGCATGTCTACACAGCAGCGTTATTTTGGAATAGCTAGTGTTATTCCGAAATAACAAAGAGTGCGTCTACACTACAACCCTTTATTTCAAAGTAATGTCGAGCTGAACACCTTCTTACTCCAACTCCTGTAGACTTCATTTCATGAGGAGTAAGGAAAGTTGAAGGGAGAGTGTTTTTCCTCCGACTTCCTGCTGTGTAGACAGTGCTGAAAGTCTAATTAGACTATTTCGACTTAAGATACGCAATTGACGTAGCTGAAGTTGCATCATTAATTTGACTTTAGCCCTGCTGTGTAGACATACCCTAAGATTCAGGAGCCTTTCCATTAAGGCTGGGAGAATTTGTTGTCAGGATTATCTCAAATCAAGAGTACCCAGTCCTCTTCCCAGAATTGTGTTACAGTTTAGTCTCTTACTTCTTGAGCCAGGAGTCTCCAGCCCTTCTCCTGAAGCAGAGGTACCTCACACTCCTCAGATAAGGAATTCATAGCTCTCTTCCTGGAGATGGTTTGTGTTTCAGGTCAAATGTAGCTGTCAGTCATCTTATCCTCCAGCTAGTCCCTTTCTATTCAAGGCACCTGTCACCTTGGAGAGGCTAACGAGACAGAGCAATCTCTGAGAGCTCCTGTCCCTTATTGGAGCTCCTCTCTCTGGCTATGTCTACATGGTGAGTTTTTTTTGCCAAAAATATGTAAATGAGGAACTCATAAGCATAAATCACTGTATCATTAGCATATTTTCTGCCGGTTTTTTTGCACAAGGGGTTTTTCTGCAAAAAGAAGCAGTATAGCCACTTCTGTTTTGCCCAAAAACCTCTCCCAGAGAGGCATAAGTATCTTGCACAAAACAGGGGTTTTGCGCAAAATGGAAGCATCTTTTTGCAATAACCTCTTGCACAAAAAGAAATGGCAGAAAATATGCTAATGATGTCGCAACTTATGCTAATGAGTCTCTCATTAGCATATTTTATGCTGAAAAAACTCACAGGCTATGTCTAGACTGCCCCCCTTGCACAAGAAAATATGCAAATGAGGTGAAGCGGTGAATATCGCCATGCCTCATTTGCATACTTAATGAGCCACTATTTTTGCACAAGGGGCTTTTGTGCAAAAAGGAGCCGTCTACATGGCTCCTTTTTGCACAAAAACCCTCTTGCACAAGAGCTGTTCTGCCACTTTTTTTCAGGCAGAATGGCTCTTGTGCAAGAGGGGATTTTGTGCAAAAAGGAGCAGTGTAGATGGCTCCTTTTTGCACAAAAGCCCCTTGTGCAAAAATGGCAGCTCATTAAGTATGCAAATGAGGTAAGGCGATATTCACCGCTTTGCCTCATTTGCACATTGTCTTGCACAAGAGGGGGCAGTCTAGATGTAACCGCAGTGTAGACAAAGCCTCTGTGAGCACTTCCCTGCAATGGAGCCCTGATGGCTTGTTATGAGATGGAGCTGCTCATGGTTCAATTAATTGCCTAGGTGGACTGATTCCCATTAAAAAAGTTCTTCACAGGTAGCCTGGCCCTACATTCCCCTAAAGGGGGCCAGCAACAGTGAGTGGGATCCATGAAGGGACTTAGTCATTGCAACACTGAGAGTAAGGGCACCTAATATTTAAGTGCCTTAAAAAAATCATAGGCACAATGCTGTTACCAGCAAAAACAGATTAGGTGCCTACACTTCCTAGACAATGAATGGCCAGAGATAGGCACTTTAGAATGCTATCCTTAAAGCCAGCATGCTAGATGCAAGGAGCCACCCAAGCTAGCCAATGGGAGATGCTGAGAAGAGGGAAGTGTGCTAAGGCCCATCTCTCCTCTTGCAGATAGGTGCCTATTGCCAGGTTGCAATCTGACATCTTCTTTGTAATCCACAAACTGGAACCAGCCAACTGGAGGCAGTTAGCCTAGCCGTTTTTTGTGGGAATGAGTTAGGCACTTGCCTAGCTCCACACAACATGGGAGGAGGAGGAGGTGGTGATGGTGGTGGAGTTTGTGTTGCCCACCTTATAACTTTTAGCCTAGTGGTTACAGTATTTAACTGGAATGTGGGGCCCAGTTTCAATTCTCACCTCTCTACAGGTATGTCTAGATTACATGGCTCCATCGATGGAGCCATGTAAAATAGTTTACTTGGCATAGTCAACGAAGTGGGGATCTAAATAATCCCCGCTTCATTAAAATAAAAATGGCCACCGTGCTGTGCCGACGATCAGCTGATCCGACACAGCGCGGCAGTCTAGACACGGCGCGGTCGACAAGGGAAGCCTTTGTTGACCGCTTCGGTATGCCTCGTGAAATGAGGTTTACCGGAGCGGTCGACAAAGGCTTCCCTTGTCGACCGCGCCACATCTAGACTGCCGTACTGTGCCGGATCAGCTGATAATCAGCACAGCACGGTGGCCATTTTTATTTTAATGAAGCGGGGATTATTTAAATCCCCACTTCATTGACTATGCGAGTAAACTATTTTACATGGCTCCGTCAATGGAGCCATGTAGTCTAGACGTACCCTACCAGAGGGAGAGTGTAATGAGGGCTTACTCTCATCCCCTATTAGACAAGGGGTTAAGAGCCAATTAGTGCACTTTTGATTGACTGATTGATTGATTGCCTCCTGGCCTGGTAGGGCTGACCTAGGAAAGGATCATTAGGCACCTGGGTCTTATAAGGAATCTGAGGAAACTCATTATGGGAGAGACTGCAGAGCAGGTAGGACTTTTCTGTGAAGAGGAACCCAGAGAGATTTGATCAGGTTAACAGGGGAGGAAGAGGGCTAATTTCAGTAAAGAAAGGAGAAGGAAGGGCCTAAGGTTTCAGAACCAAAGGGAGGTTGTGGTAACCACAAGCTGTAGGAAAGAAGCACAAGGGGTTGTGGAGGAAGGAAGTATCAGAAGGAAACAGCAGCTCATCTGAAGAAACACACATTGTTGCTTCATACAGGGTCCCAGGTGAAAACTAGAGTAGAGCAGAGGGTGAGCATTTGTTCACCTACCAGTCCCAAGGAAAGGGCATGCAAACTCAATGCAGGGAATATTGAGCCAGACTCACCCAAAGAATGGGACAAAGACTACCCCAGGTTGAAAGTTCTTTTGTATGGGGAAATCTGTGAACTTTCAAGCTGGCTCCTTTTGTTACCCCAGAAGGAGATGAAACTTTATGTAGTTTGGCCAGAAAGCCAAGCCACAAAAGACTTGATGAGGGCAAGACAGCCTACAGGAGGTGCCAGAGAAAGGGCCCCTGCAGCAACACACCTTGACATAAGGGGATAAAACAGGCAGTGAAACACCACCTCACCGGGAGAAAGGATTTGAACAGGGCTCTCCCACAAATCAGGAGAGATCCAACTATTGAGCTATTCTTATAGGATGGGGGAGGCATCCCTCAATCTCTCCTGATGAAGCTGTTCTATCGTAGATAAATAATGAAATGTGCCTGGAGCAGAGGGACTGGGCCTTGGGTCTCTGACATCCCAGAGGGATGTCTTAACCACTGAGCTACAGATTTATTCTCTCTCTTTCTCTCTCTCTGACTCAGGGTACAGCTACACTGTGTTTTATTTTTTGGAAGAGGTATGCAAATAGCACTCGCATTTGCATACCTTCTTCCATTTTTTTTCCTGGAAGAGGCTTTTCCACCATTTGGCTCTGTCTACACAGGGCCAAATGTAGGGAAAAAAAACCCTCTTTCGAAAGCCCCTGTAAACCTTGTTTTACGAGGAAGAAGGGGGCTTTTGAAAGAGGGGGGGTTTCTGACATTTGGCCCCATGCAGACGGGGCCAAATGGTGGAAAAGCCTCTTCTGGGAAAAAAAATGGAAGAAGGTATGCAAATGCGAGTGCTGTTTGCATACCTCTTCTGAAAAATAAAACACAGTGTAGCTGTACTCCCAGTGATTCTTTAGGCAGTCATCCATAGTGGAACAATCATCGGGCTAGTGTGTGAGAGAGAAAACACTTAAGTGACTTGGGTCCAGATCTTTAAAGGTATTTAGAAGCCTAACTCCCGTTGATTTTAACATTTGACTTTTAGACATAAAAGTCACCTATGTGCTTTGGACAATTTTATCCTCAAATAAAAGCAGCTTGATTTTCAGAGGTGCTGAGACACTACAGCTCTTATTGAAGTCAAGCACAGCTCAGTACCTCTTCAGATCAGGTCACTTGTAGAGATTTATAGATATGGCTTTAAGAATCTATGGTCCTGATCCTGCAGAGACAATCATGTGGAACTGAAGGTAACCTGGCATAGTTCTCTTGACAGGATCAGAGAGACTCATTTTCAAGGACTGAAAATGTTGACCAATATCTGTTTACACAACTGATGATACTAAAAGGTACAAACCTATACCAATATGTATTTCTTTATATTTGATCTGATAAAATGTATTATGTTAGTGCTTCTATCTGTAGCAGTGATACAGTAGTCCTGATAAGCTAGTCTCATGGACATTGATACCTGGGTGGCCTCTCTGTCAGTGGCTGATCATTTCTAGAGTCAAGAAGGATGTTTTTCTATTATGCCCAGCATTGTACAAATGTTCAGGTAGAAACAGAATTTTTACCTTTCTCTGAAGCATCAGGCACAGGTAACTTCATGAAACAAGATGTTACATTTAGTGGATTATTGGTCTGACCTTTATGGCAAATCATATTTAATAAGCATCTTCTTTACAACATCTTAGACAAAATAGATGTCTTTACTTATAACATCACTGGATGATCTTCTCAGAATCTGATTAAGTATCTTCAAGCTCATCAGGAAAAGTTAAATGAAACCTGTCAATGTGGAAAGTGTAAATGCAGATATAGCTTCTTTCCACTATCTTCATTAGAAAACAAAACAAAAAAACAAAAAACAGTGCTTTATCCTACCACTGCATCTATTTCTAATACATTGTAAGGTTTAAAAAGCTTTAAAGGAAAAACAAATTCTGGAGTCAAAACAAAAAAAGCTCCAATAAAGTATTTCCCTGCAACAGGCTGTAGGCGTGAAAAGATGTTATGTTAATTTAGTGCTCCCATGCTCCCACTCTGGGCCAATAACCATTATCTGATAAACAGGTTTTAAACAGAGTACTTTGTAAATTGTGAGTGTTCCTCAACTCCCATTATTGCTAATGGGAGCTACCTACACACTCACCAGCTTTTTTTAGTTTCAGTGAAAAGTACATTATCCAACCTACTTATCACTGTGGTAGCTAATAGCAAACACAACAATTTAAACAGAGTAGCACTAACAATGTCTAAAAGGGATCTCAGCTTTTCACCTCTTCATGACTCCAGATTTTTTTTTGTCTTCTCTTCTCTTTTTCTCATTATGGGAAACATTTTAATTTACACAGAATATGCGAACAGTGAAATCACAAACATCATCTTATTGCTCAGTTGAGGAAAAATAATGAACTGTGTGGGCCTAATTGTGATTTTTTTCATGTACACCATTTTTACAACTGTGGAGTTCCACTGATGGCAGAAATTATTCCTGATTTATACCAATATCAATGAGATCTGAATCAGGACCAGTGTGTCCTTAGTTGTAAGGAAGGAAGGAACAGTTCCAGAAGTCTGCTTTTGGGGAAATGACTGCTTAACTCCCATTAATACTCATGGAAATTTATCTGAGAACAGTCATAATCTATGTTCAATACTACTTTCAGAGGAGGTATCCCGGAAAAGCAATGCCACATTCAAGGAATGTGTCCACTTTTCCAAAAAATTTTAGAAAAAGTGGACGCGCTCTTTCCCCATCCCTGTAAACCTCATTCTACAAGGCATAAGGGATGTGTCTGAAAGTTGGTGTCATGTACACACACCAATTTTCGGAAAGGGCTCTTTTGAAAATAAATTGGAAGAAGATACTCAATTTGCATACCTCAAATTGCATTTCTTTTTCCAATTTAACTCTGCAGTCTAGACATGGCCTGAGTATAACACCAACAACAGAACCAGACCTGGGACCTCTAGAGCTTAGTGCATGAGCCTCTCCAGCTTGAGCTAAAAGCCAACTTGCTCTCTCAGCTAAGGCTGTAGAGCAAACTCATTCTTTCTCTATACGTGGCTTAAGTGCCACTACATGGGACAGTGAACCACACTCAGCAGGTGTGTAGGTTCCATGTGCAGTCTACACCAAGGCTTCCACTGTCCCCACTAGAGAAGTACTTGGGCCAGTGGCAGTATAATGGTCAGCATTTTTAAGGAAAATGCAAGTGTAGTCAAAACTCAAAAGACTGTCATATTGGTTAAGTAGTCTCTCAATTGCTACTTCTTCCAAAAAGTGAATGGGGCCGACAGTCATGCTGGGCCTCTGGGCAAGTGGAGGGGGATGGCTACATGCCCTCGGAAGGGGAGGGGCCTCAGGCCTTGGGCAGGGCTGGGGCTAGCTTCCTCCAGGCAGCCTCAGTGCCACCCAAAGTATACCATGCCTCCCCCAGGCAGCCACAGTGCGGCCAGGAGTGCACCACATTGCGCTCCAGTAGCAAGTTAAAGCTTCCAAGACTCTGGCTACTGCCACTGTCACAGTGGAGTCCTGGGCTGTTTTGAATCACTGGGTCCCAGGACAATTGCCCCTTTTGCCTCCCTCGGCAGGCCTGCAAAAAGCTGGCAGCTGAGAAGCATGGGTGAGACAAAGGGGAGAGTTATTCTGGGTTTGAATAGGAATGGAGGCCATTTTAGGTGTGAAGAAGAGGAGCAAGAGCTGCAGTGAGAAACTACTCCTTCCCTACCCTGGCTCCTGTCGAGTGTTAGCAACTATATGATTTTGTGGTGTTTTCCTCCCTGTCAACCAGATCTAGTGGACATTCCTTCATAGTTCATCTACAGGTCACACCCAACTGGTTGAGAAGTCTATGCTAGAATAACTTTTTATTCAGTTTTAACAGGATTCTGACTGATGACACAAGGCAAAACCTCTTCCATCATTTCAAATGACCACAGTATTTCTCTGTTGGACAAACAGTTCATATCAATTGTTCCTTATGCTACTTGCATATTACGGACTAAATTAAATAATCTTATCTTCTTCAGTTGTCTTTGAAGAGGATGTAGCATTATCTGTATGGCACTACCATGCTGGGAAAATCCACACAGTTAGTATTATTCAACAAGTGTTGCCACTCAACTTTGAGTTCTTATAATAACTAGTTGTCTTGCAGTTGTTCTGAAACTCCTACTACTTGACTTTGATTAATTTCTTCTTCAGATTAACTATTTTGCTTAATTTAACTTTAAGCCTCACATCCTTAAACTATTGTAGTCCTTTTCAAGCTTACTTTTTTCTTACTTTGGACTTTTCTGAATTGTGTCCATTCACTGAATACACAAATCTCCTTCCTGTTACTCATTCTGCCAACTTGCTGTTGCCATACTTTTAGGTTCAAATTATTAGTGCACACACAGAAAGATTAAAAAAACTAGCTTTTCTTTTCTTACTGTGTTATACTTTTCTTGTGTGATCTTGGACACATCACTCTAAATCTCTAGTCATTCACTTTTCTAATCTGTAAAATGGGGATAGTAGTATCTGCTAATCTCATGCCTTATTAGGGTTGTGACTATATTCAGAAATATTCTGAATTAATTTGACAACTGTAGATAGCAGATGCTATAACATTCAACTGAATTATTGCTGGTGGTCTCTTCAATGAAATATGATCAGCATATCACTGGCACCAGCCATTCACTGAAATATATATATATATATATATATATATATATATATATATATATATTTAATTACTCTAAATTAGATTCATCTTCTGACCACCCAGTTCTGTTGTATTGTCCAACAACTTCCAATTTATAGCTGAGTGAATAATTCATAGCAAATTATTTATTTTGATGAATTCAGCTTCTTCCTGTTCATGAATTCACAAGCAACTCACGTTATTTTCTAATGTGGTGTTAAAAAGTAATCACTAAATTAGTTTCTCCATATAATTTTTGGACTATGGATGGTTCTATTACAGATTACTGAGAGTACTCAGTATCCAACATTCAAGCTGCATTAGTTAGTTTTGAAAAGGTATGAAGGCATATGGTATTATTTCCTTTCTTTGCCTGGATAAAAAAAATGGGATGGAGGGATTATTCATTATTACATTAAAAGAGTGAACAGTGCTGGCCAAGCTTTTAATGGTTTGTGGAGAGTCCTGCCTCATTTCTTGCACAGATCACAAGATACACATATTTCTAAAAAGCTAAGTTAGCCATGTAAACATACTTAGCTTTCCTTCACTCTGAATAGTGGTACAAAGTTATAGCATATCAAGTGTTTGATCCCAGGTTAGAATGTAGGTCTCCCAGGACACAGTGCCTTCCAGCTACATTGCTGAACATCTATATCTTAGTTATCCCTTCTAAAATTGTGGGTAATAGTACTTGGTACTTGCCTAGGGCTTTTTCTGAGTTTGAATGTACTCCTAACCTATATGTTCTATTTTAAACAGCAATTTATGTAGGTAAATTCTATGGCCTCTGTTATGACAGGTGGTCAGATCAAAGTAGTTTCTTTAAGACTATGTCTAGACTGCAGGCTTCTTTCGGAAGAAGCTTTTCCAGAAGAGATCCTCTGAAAAAACTTCTTCCAAAAGAGAGCATCCATGCTGCGAAAGCGCATTAAAAAAGCGATCTGCTTTTTCAACAGATAGCTTCCTCACTGAATGGACTCTATCTCGCATGTAAACTGTGATTACTATGGGCAAAATGGCCACCAGGGCACCTGTGCTTTTTCCTCTTCTTGCGAAAGAACTCCCTCTTCCCCATCCACACACGCTTTTTTCCCAAAGAGCTCTTTCAGAAAAAGGCTTCTTCCTTGTAGAAGGAGGTTTACCAATGTTGGAAAAATTCCTTAGTTCTTTTGATTTTTTTCTGAAAGAACGTGATTGCAGTGTGGACGTAATTGAAGTTTTTTTGGAAAAACTACTGTTTTTCCGAAAACTCTCTGTAATATAGATATACCCTGAGATATAGATCCTCTAAGTGAAGGATGTAGATCTCAAAGCATTTTCTGAAGTTGGAC
This sequence comes from Pelochelys cantorii, assembly GCA_032595735.1. Classification (NCBI taxonomy): domain Eukaryota; kingdom Metazoa; phylum Chordata; order Testudines; family Trionychidae; genus Pelochelys; species Pelochelys cantorii. Next base: position 95,078,708 of record CM064326.1, read on the forward strand.
AACCAAGCCTGCTGATGAGGGGGAGGAAGCAATGGAGGCAATTGCACAAGGGCCCAATGGAATTAAGGGGGCCAATGGAATTAAGGGCTGCCATGTGGCAGCAGTAGCCCTGACCTAGTCCTTTTAAATAGTGCTGCTGTAACAGCATGGCAGCAGCTGTGAAGAGACCCAGAGCTTGGAGTCATGGAACAGCAGGGTGGGAGGAGGACCTGGAGCTCCCTGCCACTGAGCCCAAACTCTCAGCAGAGTGGCGGTGGTGACAGTGGAGGGGGGCAGGAGCTCTCTGCCATTATAAACCCCAACCTGGGTCCACAGAGTGGCAGGGTAGAAGGAGGAGGCAGAGTGAGCAGTGGTGAGAGAGCTGGGCTGGGAAGAGAAGAAAGAAACAGAGCTCTGGGGGTAGAGCCAGGCACGGGACTCTAGGGAGTGAAGGCCGAGGGAGTTAAAGGAACTGGGCTGGGAAGGCAAAAGAAGTGAGGGGTTGTCAGCCGGTGGTCAGGGCAGTGCATGTGTGTATGTTACACCCGAGTCTTCAACTGCTGAGACACAAGGCCCCGTCGCAGTGGGCAGTCTAGGTGAGACTGACGGGTGCCCCGAGGAGTTTAACGTCCGTGTCTTTACCGCTAGGATTGGGATCCTTTCGCGGCGGGCAGCCAACAGGCCGACAGACGCCCCAGAGTTTACAGGGAGAGCTTATTACACCTCAGATTTTGACTGCTAGGATACACGATCCCTTTGCAGCGGGCAGCCTGGGGAGGCTGAGAGATGCCCCAACGGATCTGTCCCCTGGAAGCGACACGATCCAACGCTCAAGCTCCCCCTATATCTGTCCCTTATGACCGGCTGGAGTTCTTTTTAAAATTGTGCTTGGTTCTGTTACAGCAACTGAAGGAGTCAGGTCACAGCTTAAACAGTTACTATTTTATTGTTACAGGGTAAACTTAGCTGTTAAATGCTATTACTGTGTTACAGATAACACAGCCACTACAAAGGACAGGACAGAAATTACACTAATAAGTCACTTATAGGTACCATGAAACCCTTTTGGTTCTCTGAGCTCTTATTAAATGCATGCAAAATAGACACCTAGCAGGTATATATTCTCACCCCTGCGTTCCAGACTTGGCGTGGCCAGCGTCTTTCTCTCAATCCCTCGGGAAGAAGTAGGGCGAGGCTGGGTGTCCCACAGACCTCGGGAGACCACCAATACCTGCCAGCAGGTGTAGATGATTGGAGCTCAAATGGGGTGGGCTACTAAACCCCTCTTTATACCCCTTGGGTCACGTAGGCTTCTTCCTGGTCTCAAGTGGCCAATTAGGGAAAATGGCTTTGAATGCCAAGTTTCCCAGGAAGGGTGCAAAGCATAATTCACACCTGGGAAAATGCAGACAATGGGCACCTCTAGTATGTGATGGGCGAAGATTCCTCTCCTGGGACAGTGTAGGCGTGTCAATTACTGGTGCTAGCCATCAGGGCGGCGGGAGGTCCCCTGGTCGTCAGCTAGCCCATTTACTGTCTGGTTTCTGTTTATTAGAGTCAGGGACAAGCAGCACCCCTGCATTCCCAGGGCATCAAAGGCTGACTGCCTTTCTCTTGCTCTCTGGGGGGGAGGGGGGAACAAGATGGGGTTCATGTCTGGCTACAGGGGTGCATGCAGAGGTAGGCAGGGATGGCTGGGAGAAAGGAGCTGAGGGGGAGGGCACAGGACTACTGAGGGACAGAGCTGGGCTGGAGGTAGCTGGGGGAGGCAGAGAGGGGAAGGGTAGGAATGGTGTCCCTAGCCGCTGTTTGTCAGGATCTGGAAATGGATGACAGGAGAGGAATCACTTGATGATTACCTGTTTCTGTTCACTCCCTCTTGGGCATCTGGCATTGGCCACTGTTGGAAGACAGGATACTGGGCTAGATGGACCTTTGGTCTGGCAATTCTTATGAAGGAAGGTGGGACACCTCCAGATAGGTGGGGGATGGGGCACCGACCAATCAAAGGGTCCTCTCATTGAGGGGTGGTGCTCAGGGGTTTCCTGGTGGTGGGAGGAGAGATGGCTTGTGGCTTTCTTTGAGGGAGAGGGCTAGGGGTCCAAGTGATGTTTTGTCCTGGGGCCTGAAATTCCTGTCAGCAGGCCTGTCAACAACCATAATTTTCCTCACTTTACAGATGGCCTAAGTGCAAAAATTTGAATTTGTGCATGAGAGACAGTGTTGTCTTCTACATAAGTTATGTTTCTGCCATTCCAGAGCTCAGATTGCTAATCCTTGGTTTGTCACTGACTTCTTCTAAAATGTTTCATAAGTCAATTATCACTCTGCTCCTCACTCACCCCATATGCAAAAGTGACTTATAAGCAGAGTTTGAATGAACTGTCCCCTGACAGCTAGTTGGGGAGGAAGAAAGACTTCAGAAGCAAACTATTTACCTAAACAACACACCTGCTCTGCCTAGGTATCTAGGTGACAGGAGATGTATAACTCCAAGGGCTCAGCTTTGGTTGGTATTGGGTTACAAATCACTTTTTGTAGATGATGGGCTAGCTCGTCAAATGATAAATCAATGGACTCGTGTCCATTTATATGCTACATGAGGTTCTGACCTGACAGATTTACCTTACAATTCTTCTCAGACAATGTTATGATATTTAATATACGGACCTTATTAAAGTATTGTATTGTAGCACTAACCACATCTTGCTATACCAATTTGTTCAAAAGTAGTGGGATTGAACCAATCTGATGTACAACTCATTTTGGATTTTGTCTGTTCCATATGGACTTTTCACTTAAACTCTTTGATGTAAATATCTGAATAGCTCATGACTGATAACATGCTTTATACTTCAGAAATGCAATGTTAAAATAATGCTGTAAATGTTCCTATTACTACTGAATTTCAGGAGACCAAATCCACCCTCTGATGCATAAACAATATTGAGATGCTGTGATAGTGCATGCATTATCCTCAGAGTTATACTGTGGTAAAATTGAATTGATTCAATTGAAGTAAATGGACTTCCAGAAATATAACTGAGAGCAGAATTTGACACAAATAATGCAGGGCTCCCATTGACTTTGCGAGAAGCCTGTGTGCACATATGAGGATAGAAGGTGGCCTTTGGATAATGATAGTTTATTTAAACTAAAATCCCCACCTATGGGGATAACAATTCTTATCTACCTTATAGGATATCAGATAGGTGAATTAATTAGTGGTTGCAAAGTACTTTGAAACTAAAATGACTTATTGTTTCTAAAATGTATTGTTTATATTGCTGAATATGTGTGTATATAAAACTGTTCCACAGTTAATATACTACCCATTTCACACAATTAGATCACTTTGTGCTCTTGTTAAAACCCTGTCAAGGAGCTATCATGTTTATTTTATTTGCTTGTTTCTTTACAACAATGTTCATAAAAAGCAAGTAAGAATAAAATATTCATAGTAATTGGACATTACTATTCAGGTGAAATGTACTTTGTGTCCAGAACTATAGAAAGAGTAGAAACCAGCCAAAAGTAATCCATCCTCACAAGAGTTTTCAGGATACATGAGGACTGGAAATCACAGAATTGTAATGACTCTGTGACAAAGATTGTTATAAGAATATGAATGTTTGTCCTGACACTGTTAAGAATATAATCTCAGGCTCTTCCCCACACTTTCAATTAACTTTATTTCAGAATGTGAGAGAGGGCAGTTGTGAAGGAAATTCACACAGGCAAACACATTCTTAGTGAAAGGCACATCAGTTTGGGTAAACATGATATTAGAATGTTTTAGTTGTTCTAGCTGGCCCCAGTCTCATACTGTGCATCTACACAGCACCCTAAACTTGAAATAAGATATTCAATTTCTGCTACGTAAATTGCATATCTTATTTCGACTGAATTTTGAAATAGGTTATTTTGAAATTCGGCATATCTACACAGCCAGATTTTGAATTAACGGGCAGCTTGTTAAGACGCAGGATTGCTATTTTGGGATACCTCTGGTAGATGTACCCATAGTAATTCCCTATACCACACAACACCAATCACATTCAAATCAGTGGTAGTTCCTCATGCTGAGCTGCTGTATGACCAGGTACACCTCCTTAGAGCACTGAGGTGATAAGTTAAAGGAAGACTTACACAACTAGGAAGTCAGAAGCATGATTCCTCAGAGCTTCTTACTAGACATCTTTTCACAAAACCCTGCTGTGTTTTCAGGTACTTTTTCACTAAATACATCCCTGTATTTAAAAATAAGCAGAATGGCTATAGCTCTACAAGGTGCAGTTATATGAGAAAACATTCTAATACATTTGTACAACTTGGATTGTGTTCAAGTCCTAATTTCATGAAATGACTGAAAAGTCTAGCTGTAGGTTTATAAAAGTTCCTTGATTATTTCCTTTTAAGAGGGGAGATATAATTGCCATGATAGCTGACTGTACTGGAACCATCTGTCCCTCTAGTGATAACGGTTGATGGGAGTCGGATGTGGTTGTAAAGAATGCTCCTCTGGTTATAACTGTGATTGACATGCCCCCTACCACATCCTCTTAATGCTCTTGAGTTATAAAATTGCTTCATTTAAGGGGTTCCTCCCTGAATTTGCTTACAACTGGATATTATTTCAAATAACTTTCCCTCTGATTATGAAACGAAAGCAACAGCCCTCTGAGATGATGTATACAAAAGACCATAGTATTCCCAGATGTGGTAAACTTAAGGGGTAAAGTTTATATCTCAATCTTACCGATTGATGTTCATGCCTAAGTGTTATAATTTAGAAGATCACAGACTATGTAGTACAGTGGGGGGGGAAACTTTTTTGGGTCAGGGGCCATTGACCCACAGAAAAATCAGTCAGAGTCTACACACAAGTGACAAGCAAAAATACCCAAAAAAACCTAATCCTCACTGACATGGCCCATAAGTGAGAAATGAGAAAGACACTCCTCACATTTTCCTCCCAGACCAGAGCCTGGGTAGGCCCAGGCTAGTAGATTCTGTATGCTCCAGCTCCTTAGGGGGTGAAAGGGGCTGGAGAACCAGTGTGGGGTCCCCATTGCTGGCGGGGAGCCCTGAGTCTCAGGGGCCAGATACAGGCAAGCCGGGGGCAACATCCGGCTCCCAGGCCTTAGGGTCCCTACCCCTGATGTAGTAGCTTCAAGGTTTCTTTATCGACAACATTTAAAAGAAGGGCAATTTAAGAAACAGAATTACCTTCTCCATTTGAAAAAAAACTGCTTCTTTTAAAAGTTATACCTAGATACAGTTTAATTTCAAAAGGTATTCTTATTTAGTATTTTGAGGTGTGATCTTCATGATTATGCAAAATAGGGCAGAACTGCTGTTAATATGCTCTACATTAAGACAGCAAATTAGCTCTATGTCTAAAGATAAGACATTTTAAACACAGTTGTCTGTGTGGCAGCAACAGGGAGCTGTCTGCTGTATAAGTTAACTATGTGAGTTTAAAGCCACAAGGAGAATGGAGAACAGTGAATTATTATTACATTATCCATCCCACCAGCTCTAGATATACCAGTGGTAGGATAGCAATGGGACATGAGGTCTATAGAGACCTTGAGAGAGATGTGAGGTGATAGGAGAGGTAAGATGGTAAGTAAATATATCAGAAGGTAACAAATATAAAATATTCCAGGGCAATAAGAAACTGTGAGCCTGATTTCCCTCTGCCCTTCATTGTGTATAGTCATTTACACATTTGCAAAGTGGGTGTAAATGCTATCAGGCCAAATGCAATTTTTCAAATAAAAAATAAGTGAAAGCGAGAGTTAAGGTTCCTAAAGCACTATTAACTCACCCCTATGTACACATTGTTAACCTAACAGCAACTGCAAATACTACATGTATATAATATAGATAAACTAATGTCACTACAAGAACTTCAGTCCGCATTCCTTAACTATTTTTATTATATATGTACAACATAAATATCGCATGAAAGATGTTAAAGAATTTTGTTTGCATTGAATTTTCTTTCGTTTTGTCTTCAAAAAAACCAGGGGGAAAAAAGAAAAAATTGGTAGCTGCAGAAATATGGAGTTTCCTGTGGTCAAATACAGTTTTTTGAGTGCACTAGTATATTGCTAACATAAAAGTACAGATGATGAAGCTCTGTGGGATCATTATGGGTGAGAACTTTGCAGCTGAGTACAGCAAGGTGGGGGGTTATTCATAGATTGTAAGGCCAAAATGCACAATCGTGATTATCTACTCTGAGCTTTTGCATTGTAGTCTCATGTCTCTTCTCTGCACCGTCTCTAATTTATCAACATCATTCTTGAACTGTGGGCACCAGCACTAGACAAAGTATTCCAGCAGTGACCACATCAGTGCCAAATTCACATGCAAATAACCTTTCTACTCCAAGATTTCCCTGTTTTTACATGCTAGGATCACATTAGCAGTTTTGGCCATGGCATCACACTGGGAGCTCATGCTTCCATGATTATCCATCACAACCACCAATATATTTTTTCAGAGTCATTGCTGCCCAGTTTAGTCCCCCATCCTGTAAGTATGGCCTGCAGTCTTTGTTCTCAGATGTATGCATTTACAATTAGCCATATTACTATAAGCAGGATCTGAATTAACTGGGATGGTTGCTGGGAGGGGGAAAGAGATGCTGGATGTCTTTATGTAAATACAGTTTATTCCGGCGTTGCTTAAATTGGCTAGATATTCAACAGATGGAACCGTGCTTTGCTCGTTGTTATCAATTTAGCTAGTGTTGGGTCCCAAATTATGTTAGCACTAAATACAAAGGTTATTGAATTATGGTTACCAATGTGTAATTATTGGGAAGTACAGAAAAGCAGAACTGTCCTTAATCTGTTCCAAAAGAAAGGGATCGTGTTTAACAAAAAGGACCTTGACAAGCAGGGCCTTTACTGTTAAGCTACATCTAGACTGCATCGCTTTTTCAGGATACCGGAGGTATCCCAGAAAAGCAACACCGTGTCCCAGGAACGTGTCTGCTTTTTCAAAAAAATCTTTCACTGTCCCTGTAAACCTCGCTCTATGAGGAATAAGGGATGTGTCGAAAGAGCACTTTCTTTTGACATTTGGCACTGTGTAGATGCGCCAAATTTCAAAAGAGCCTCTTTCAAAAGTAAATTGGAAAAAAGATACAAAATGTGTGTACCGCAAATTGCGTTTCTTTTTCCGATTTAACATTGCAGTGTAGACCTAGACTTAGAGCTCTGTGGAGTAAGAAGGGTGGTGGCAGGTACTCTTGTCAGAAGGCTACACACCCTCCCCACGAGTAATGGCTAGACTGGTTTGACCTGGATGACAACGGATGCTGACAGCCAGCCAGTGGGGCAGCAGTGGAGACATGCAATGAGCAGGCAGCAAGAGGGTGGTGAAAAACAGTGAGCAAGTAGATGGCAAGTGGCCAGTTGAGTGAGTAAGACACTTCTTTACCCTCCCATTCTGGGTAGGGGGTGAACACTGTGGGTACGCCTAGACTGCAGAATTTTTCCGGGATCCTGGAAAAACTCTGCCGCATCCAAGGAATGCGTCTTCTCTTCCAACATTTTTTTCGACATCCCTGTAAACCTCATTTTACAAGGAAGAAGGATGTTCCTAAAAAGGATTTTTTTCCGATATTTGGCCCAGTGTAGATGGGCCAAATGTCAGAAAAGCCTCTTCCAAAAAAAGAAGCGGAAAAAGATACCCAAATTATTTTTCCGCAAGAACTGTGTAGTCTAGATGCAGCCTGTGGGTGCACCTCTGAACTCTGTCTCTGCCCTGATTAAGGGCAGCAACTGTAGCTGGGTGCAGAGAAGGGGGCACGTGAAGGGGCACGTGAAGGGGACTTTTGGGTTGCTGGAGTTGAGACTCTAAGAGGAAAAGGATACTGCCTGACCTACTCGATGTCTACTCAAGGCTACTTTTTCTTATAAAAAAATGCCAAATTAGTTTGACAGTATCTATTTTCTACAAACTCATGTTGATTTTCATAAATGACATTACCCTCCTTTATTTCTTTATTAATAAAGTCCCATATCAGCCACTCCATTATCTTGCCTGGGAATAATTTCAGGCTGAAAGACCTATAACTAGCCAGGTCCTCCCATTTATCTTTTTGAAAAACAGGCACAACATCACCTTTCTTCCAGTGGTCCAGAACTTCGCCAGTGCTCCAAGGTTTATTGAAAATTAGCATTAATGATCCACTTTGCTTCTCAGCCAGCTTTTTATAAAATTTTGGATGCAAGTCACCTGGACCTGTTGGTTTAAAAATGAGTGGGTCAACAAGCAGGTGAGGTCAGCAAGCATGAGGGGATCAATAAGTATGTGAGCAAAGGGGATCCAGTGGATATAATGTACTTAGGTTTTCAGAAAGCCTTTGACAAGATCCCTCACTTTTAACAAAGTAAGCTGGCATCATGGGATAAGAAGAAAGAACCTCTCATGGATTGGTAACTGATTAAAAAACAGACAACAAAGGGTAGGAATAAATGGTTATTTTTTCAGAATGGAGAGAAGTAAATAGTGGTGTTCCCCAGGGTCTGTGCTGGGACCAATCCTTTTGAATATATTCATAAATGGTGTGGAAAGAGGGGTAAACTGAGATGGCAAAATTTGCAGATGATACAAAACTACTCAAGACAGTTAAGTCCAAAGCCAATTGTGAAGAGCTACAAAGCGATCTCCCAAAAGTGGGTGACTCAGCAAAAAATGGAAGATGAAATTCAATGTTGATAAATGCAAAGTAACTCACATTAGAAAACATAATCCCAACTACACATATCAAACGATGGTGTCTAAATTAGCTGTTACCATTCAAGAGAAAGATCTTGGAATCATTGTGGATAGTCCTCTGAAAACATTCACTCACTGTGCAGCAGCAGACAAAAAAGCAAACAAAATGTAGGCAATCATGGAGAAAGGGATAGATAATAAGACAAAAAATATCATATTGCCTCTATATAAATTCATTATATGTCCACATCTTGAGTACTGCATGCAGATGTGGTCAACCCATCTCAAAAAAGACATATTAGAATTGGAAAAGGTATAGAAATGGGCAGCAAAAATGACTGGAGTACAGAACAGCTTCTGTATGAGGAGAGATTAATAAGACTCGGACTTTTCATTTTGGAAAAGAGATGATTAAGAGGGGATGTGATACAGGTCTATAAAATCATCACTGATGGAGAAAATAAATAAGGAAGTGTTATTTACTCTGCATAAAACAAGAACTAGGGGTCACCAAATGAAATTGTAGGCAGCAGGTTTAAAACACACAAAAGGGAGTACTTCACACTATGTACAGTCAAACTGTGGAACTCCTTGCCAGAGGATGTTGTGAAAGGTAGGACTTTTACAAGGTTCAAAAAAGAACTAAATGAATTAAGGGGGAATAGGCCTATCAATGGCTATTAGCCAGGATGGGCAGAGATGGTGTCCATAGCCATCTTAACAGGGCTGTCCTTAGGATTTATGGTGCCCTACGCGAGATTATTAAACTGGTGCCCCTATGCCTGACTTGCTCTTCCACCCTTAACCCCTCCCCTTCCCAGAGACCCCAGCAGCCAATCCCTTCCCTCAGACTGTGCTGCAGGCAGTGCATTCGGCTCTCTCTAGGACCCAGCCCTGCTGTTACATGCTCCACTGCTTCCCATCATAGGCGTGCGCAGCACATTTCATTCGGGTGTGCACCCAAAGAATTTTTTTTAAATGTACTTTGACCCCCATTAGCCACACCCCTGACCCCCATTAGCCACGCCTCTGGAGGCAACACTCTCGGGGCAAGATGGATACATGACCAAAAGTAAAAGGTGTCATGTAACCCCCCCCCAAGGACTTTTCCCACCATCCTCCTACCAACAGGGTTTAGTTTGGCCCCCACCAAACCCCCCTCGTGCAACTATCCTGCAATTTCATTAACCCAATGTGTGTGACATTAACTTGGGGGGGCGGAGAGGCTGGGAGAAGTGTTCCCTCTAAGAGTTTCCTCCCATGAGCAAAATGAATGTTGTGTTGTACACCAGTACTGAGTTCATGTGGCTTGTTTGGATGTGCCACTGTGGCACCCAAGTTATTAATAAATATCTTATAAACCTCTACCTTTTCCTTCTGCTACCATGTCTCCTCCTCTTGCTCCATCAGCTCCCCTGGTGCCTGCTGCCCCCCAACACCTCACCCTCCTCTGCTGTCCTGACTCCTGCCCTTCTCACTGCCCTCAGCCCTCCTGCAACCTGCCCCCCTCCACCAGCCCTTCTCTCCCCCCTGTGCCCAATCCTCCAGTAGCCCCACTCTGATCATGTGAGCTACCCCTCCTCATCCCCTCTCCTAACACCTTCCTCTACACACTTGCCCTGCCTCTGTCCTCTGGTGCTGGTCCCTCCCCTGCAGGTTTTTTCCCCCTCTTCTTCACCCCCAGAATCCCCTGGCACCTTCACCTTCCCTTACCCCTGCACCCTCCTGGTGCCTCCCCCTTCCCTTACTGCCCCAGCCCCCTTTGCCCTCTTTTTCCCTGATGTCCACCCCCTCACCACTCTCTGTCCCCGTTCCCCTTACGCCCCCTTGACTTGATCCATCCCCACCCCTTCTTTCAAGCCTTCTCCCAGCACCTTCCCCTTCCCCCCTCTAGCCCCCAATGCCCTTCCCCTCTCCTCTCCTCTCCTCTCCCAGCATCACCCTGTCCCCCCTCCCACTGACACCTCCCCTCCTGCCCTTTTCCTCATCGTCTGCACTTGCCCCCCTCGGCATTAGTCTCTCCTCCACCCCTCCCTTGATGCCTTCCCCTTTCTTCTCCTCCTGACCTGCCCCCCTCCCATCAGCACAAGCACCTTCCTCTCCCACCCTTTCCCCCTATTTTCCCCCTCGCCCTCGCCCACCTTCTGCCTTCCTGTTTGCAGGGCTGGAGTCTGCTGCGATAGGGCCCCAGAAGTCCCTGCAGCCCAGGCTCCAGACCATGTGCCGGAGCCGGAGCCAGAGCTGGAGCCGGGCCTCTCGGCGCTCGCAGCCTTGGCCCATCACAACACGGCCGGTCCCGCCCTAGCGAGGCTCTGCTCCCCCACACCCCGCTTGGCGCGTCTCCTTCCGAGGCGTGGCAGGCCATTTTAAAAAATGGCTCCGCAACACCAAGCTGCGCGTGACCCCACCCCCTCCGGCTCGCTGTGCATGACCCCCACCCCCGGCGCAGCCCCGGCTCCTCCCGATGCTGCCGCCCGGGCTGACAGCTTCCCTTCTCCAGCCGGGGTCAGCTTGCCGGCCTCCTCACCGAAGTCCCTCGGCCCGGTGGGGTCTTCTGGCGGGGCCGTAAGTGCCGGCAGCGCCCCTACTGGCTCTGGTGCAGAGCGCACGCCTATGCTTCCCCTCTGTCCCGGGCTGGCAGAGTGGTGCCCCAGAAAGTGTGGTGCCCTACGCGACTGCATACTCCGCATATGCCTAAGGACGGCCCTGCCTCTTAGCTAGAAGCCGGAAATGGGTGACAGGGGACTGATCACTTGATTGTCTGTTCTGCCCATTCCCTTTGGGGAACCTGGCATTGGCCACAGCAGTGAAGACAGAATACTGGGATAGATGAACCTTTGGTCTGACCCAGTATGGGTGTCTTATTTTCCTACATAGTATCAGCTCTCTAATAATCTCCAAAGCTATTGGTGAAATGGAAAGTGCTCGTGTCATATTATATAATTATCATCTATATTTCCCCCCAAAAATGGAACAAGTATTTATCAAACATTTTTGCCTTTTCTGCATTATTACTGAGACCGCCACCACTTCCATGTAGTAATGTACCAATACTATTGTCAGGATCCTTTTGTTCTTAATATATTTAAGTAACAACCTCCTTATTTTTGTCCTTAACAGCCATCGATTTCTTCTTATGTCCCTGGGTTTCCCATATCAATTTTCTGCATTTCCTAACTTCTGATTTATTTGTATTGATTTATTTTTACAACTGTTTTAATTTTCCTTATAAATCAGGTGTTGGCTTTTTTTTTTGTTTGTTTGTAATCTGCATGGCCTTCTTCCTTAATTGATTCTTGGGGCTTTTTTTAGCAAGACGTTCTTAAACAATTCCCAATTATTATTCATATTTTTCTGATTAAATTCTTCCTCTTAGCCAATTGGCTTATAATTGTTTTCAGCTTTGTGAAATTGTCTTTATTAAAACATCAAGTATATATATTGATTGTCTCAACATTATTCTCCTTGCTCATCATAAATATGATAGTCATAATCACTTGCACCTAAGATACCGTTAACTTTTAATTCTGTGATCAGTTCCTCTCTATCTGTTAGGACAAATTCTAGCTGCGACATTTGTTTAGTTCAGAAATTGTGAACGATAGTGTTTAAAAATTCCAGGGATGTTTTCATACTGGCAGCATGAGACTTCCAGCATGTGTCACTCAAACTGAAGACCCTATGGTCACACCGTTTTATTTCCTACTTATTATAGGTAGATGACAAGAAGACATCCATCCTGCTCCCTTGTGTGATTTAGTGATTTTGTGCTTTATCTGTTATGACATTGGTCCATAAGTATTCAAGACCATATTCTTCTGGGTTAGCAGTGATTCAGAAACCGGTAATGCCATTTTTTATGTAGAATTCCATTCCCTTTCCACATACTTGAACTTTGGTAGCCATTGATTTTAACATTCCAATCATGTGGGTCATCCCATCACGTCTCGCTAATAGCAACTAGATTGAATTGTATTCCAATTTTGCTTGTTTGTTACCCATGCTTACCCATGTATAAACAATTCAAAAACTGCTTCTCTCTATGTCCTTTGGTTTCTTGATTAATTTGGGCTCCACATCTTGATTTTTGAGGGTGATGATGAAGAACAGACAATGCAGAGATTTACAGTTTGGGGCTGTTGTACTTTTCCCATGGTACCTCCTCAGTGGTGGGGATAACTGTGACGGAGGCAAGCCCTTTGTATTACATCTCCTTTAGAACTACCTTGCCTAAGAAAGGAGATGTTGACTAAGGGATCTAGGGGTTCTAGAGCCACTGTAGAAGCATAAACTGTGTTATTGACTGTAGACTCCATGTGAATTTCCAGGCTCTTTTGAAGTCTATCAGTTCTCATGATTCATTCCACAGGGTGTCAAACCCTCTCCTCCCTCATTCCCTATGATGTGGAAAATCAGATAACAATTCTGTGAAGGTTGTTATCCTCTCATTGGTCTCCTCTCTGATGTTTTCTTGTAGGTGTAACCCAGAGGAATTGAGACCACTGAGGCTAGGTCTATAGTACAGAGTTTTTGTGCAAAAATGGCCATTTTTGCACAAAAGCTCGCAGAGCGTCCATACCTCAAGTGTGGTTTTGTGCAAGTAAAATGAAAGAACAGAGGGGTTTTTCCAGTTAGGTATTCCTCATTCTATGAGGAATAACTCCTTTTTGCGAAAGAGTTCTTTCGCAAAAAGGTGTGTGTGGACAGGCAAGAGGGGTTTTTTGCACAAGAAGAGGGAAGAGGAAAAAACATAGATGCCCAGTTTTTGCACAAAAACCTCCGGAGTGTCCACACCTCAAGCACATTTTTGTGCAAGTAAATTTACAGTAAATCAAAAGAACAGAGGGTTTTTTGCGGTATAGGTATTCCTCTTTCTACGAGGAATAACTCCTTTTCGTGCAAGAGTTCTTGCGGAAAAAGGTGTGTGTGGACGGGAAACGGGGGTTTTGTGCAAAAAGGTCCAATTGACAAAAGCACAAGTGCTCTGGTGGCTATTCTGTGAATAGTAATCAGACCTTTTTTTCAAGAGAGCGTCCCTGCAGTCTGGATGCTCTCTTGTGCAAAAGCACATCTCTTTTGCGATGTACTTTTGTAGTGTGAACACAGTCTTGAGCAAGAAGTTTTTTGTGGAAGACTTCTAGACATAGCCTGAGAAGAGAGAGGAAAGTCTGCTCTATAGCTGAGCCCCAGGGGGCTTTTAGCTTATGTTGTAGAGGCTCATGGCTTTAGCCCCTAAGATACCAGGTTCAATCCCACCTGCTAACAACCCAGGTCTGTTGGCTTTACATAGACAGGGAAATTATGCCCCTTTTTTTCTGACTTCCAAAATGTATTTGTCTCTAAGTATTCATTAATGCTAAAAATAAGTTATTTTATTAATATGTAGATTCACGGTTATTCAATGGATAGAAATAAAACATCTTAAAATATAATATATGAATTGTTTATAGTATAAGTAGTAACTTCATTTTTAACCTCTTGGAAACCAGCTTTTAATAATTTCAATATCTTACCAATGAGAGCCATCATTGGATTTTGTTATAAGTAATGATGGATAAGACTCCAAATGTTCTTACCTTTGCTTTAGGTAAGATGATTACAGAATGGGAAGCGACTGTCTAGGAAGGAATATGGCAGAAAGGGATCTAGGGGTTATAGTGGACCACAAGCTGAATATGAGTCAGCAGTGTGATGCTGTTGCAAAAAAAGCAAACATGATTCTGGGATGCATTAACAGGTGTGTTGTGAGCAAGACACGAGAAGTCATTCTTCCGCTCTACTCTGCGCTGGTTAGGCCTCAGTTGGAGTATTGTGTCCAGTTCTGGGCACCGCATTTCAAGAAAGATGTGGAGAAACTGGAGAGGGTCCAGAAAAGAGCAACAAGAATGATTAAAGGTCTAGAGAACATGACCTATGAAGGAAGGCTGAAAGAATTGGGTTTGTTTAGTTTGGAAAAGAGAAGATTGAGGGGGGACATGATAGTAGTTTTCAGGTATCTAAAAGGGTGTCATAAGGAGGAGGGAGAAAACTTGTTCATCTTGGCCTCTGAGGATAGAACAAGAAGCAATGGGTTTAAACTGCAGCAAGGGAGGTTTAGGTTGGACATTAGGAAAAAGTTCCTAACTGTCAGGGTAGTCAAGCACTGGAATAAATTGCCCAGGGAGGTTGTGGAATCTCCATCTCTGGAGATATTTAAGAATAGGTTAGATAAATGTCTAGCAGGAATGGTCTACACAGTATTTGGTCCTGCCATGAGGGCAGGGGACTGGACTTGATGACCTCTCAAGGTCCCTTCCAGTCCTAGTATTCTATGATTCTATGATTAACTAATTTTTTTAGAAATAATACTGAACATCTTGTGTGAACAGGCTCTTTTGAGATTTCCAGTATTTCCTGGTTTCAGTTATGCCAGAAATACCACAGAACAAGACTTTTACTTTATTAGGGCATTTGTTTTCCCAGCCAAAACCAAGAGGCTTGGAGGTGTGTGAAAATGAGACTAAAATTCTACTGATTTTTTTTTTTTAAATCTCACAAGGGTTCAACTCAAGTTCTAAGCAAAAATTCATTTTTATTCTTATTTTGTCCAAATATGTTTGCCTGTGATGCTTACTACACATTAAAGAAATATTCCTAACCTGGAATAACATGAACAGGAAATGCCTTGCCACTTCCAACTAGATGTGGTGTTATATTTTGATGCAGTTATGTTAGCAAATAATACATTATAGCAGATGGCAGTTGGTGTTCTATGAAAACCTCAGGTTAATGTGGTATACTGTTACTAGTAGCAATAAATATATTAAAAGGAACTATATGTGACACTTCAGGGATGTGGGTTAGCCTTATATGGACATTTTTATACCAAGATCCATAAACATCTTGATTGCATGTAAAACAAAACTTATAAAATCTGAGACATATTTGTTTTGTTTTAAGAAATACAAATTAGTGGGAGGGGAAACCTTACTTTTGTTTGGTATTCTACATTTTCATGCTGAAATTCTGTGTTTAAGTGTCTGATATTGGTATTTAAATAAAAATTAGACCTTGTAGCTTAAAACTGTGACTGCTTCCTTTGAAGAAAATTGAGTCTGTCATTTTTGTTTGAGCTTTGCCTTAAAGCCAAATACAGAGCAACTATCATAGGTTCCCACGTGGGTCAGTTTAGATAAGTATCCAGCTCCAAATTGGCCATTATTTGGAAGCCTGGATATCAAATCAGTTGCTAGCAGTAGACAGACAAGATGGGTCAGGTAATATCTTTGTATTAGGCCAGCTTCTGTTGGAGAGAGACAAGCTTTCCAGCTGACACAGAGCTCTTCTTCAGACTTATTAATAGAGAACTCTTTAGTGAGGCCAAAACTAAACAAATTCACATTAGATATTAGGTGTATTTGTTAACTGTGAGGGTAATTAACCACTGGCACAAGTTACTAACGGGGAGTATGAATCTTAGTCGCTTGAAGTATTTAAATTAAGATTGGATGCCAGATTAAAAGGTATGATCTAGCTTTACCAAAAAAATATGGGTTTGATGTAGGAATGACTGGGTGAAATTATAACAAACGGTCTGGTAGCACTTTATAGATTAACAAAACATGTAGATGGTATCATGAGCTTTCGTGGGCACAGCCCACTTCTTCAGATGACCGGAGTTATAAGTTTGGGATGTGTACACACAAAATAAATAGGAGAGGGGAAGGGGAGGGGGGAGGGAAGAAAAAGGAAGGGGGTTGAGAGACAGAGCATCTGTAAGTATCTGAAGATTGGATAGTTAAACCGAAGCAGATAAAAATCAAAGTCAATAGATAGACTCTCATGTCAGGAAGGCTACAACACAGAGATTTGTTTGCACCTTCAATGGTTGTTAAATTGGTAGTGTCCCAACCAACTTTCATCACGATTGAGTCCATTAGCATGTGAATTGAATTTGCAGATGAACTCTAATTCCAATGCTTCCCTATGGATCTGGCTTGTAGAACTGGTTTGTTACAAGACAACTACTTGGAGATCTACTTGGTGAAATTATGTGGCCTATGTTATGCAGAAGACACTCCACAATGCCACATATGGAATAGCCACTGCCAAAATGTACAGATTGCTTATACACTGGAAGTGGTATTGAAATGGAATTCCTATGAATAACAGTGAGCAGGATTTGACTTCTACGAATTCCCCCAAACTCCCATGTTTTATGAACTCTGTAAAACAATGAAAGATAGAGTTATCAAAATCTAGCATACCAAACAAATTGAGAGTTCTCACTGAATTCTAGTCACTGAAAGCACTGTGGATTAAGAGCTGCTGTAACCTAAACTGGCTACTGGTCCCAGAGTTTTGAAACCACAGCCAGGGATTATGTAGAATAATGTAGCAATGTCCCAGGAGCCTCTACAATACCAAATTCTCACTCTGGTTTTGAAGTGACCCCTCTGGAGTCAGAGACAGCAGCTCAACAGCCAGAGTTCACTGCTAGAACAGCACAAATCAGCCACTCTGCACCTGAGAATCAGGTTCCATAATTTAAATACTTAATTTAGACTTTGGACCAAGCTAAATATTGATTTTAAACATGTTGATGTTTAATTATTGTGAATTACAGATTTTGCAGTGGATATTATGTATTACATAATTGTTAATCTCATTAAATACTTAAATAAATAATTTTTAATGAAAAATAGGACAGACATTTATGACATGCTAATAAAATAGGTATTTATACATATATCCACCAGAAGAAATCTTATTTGCTAAACAAATGGCACCAGTTAATACAATAACTAGCCATTTATATTAACTCAGTATTCGATATGCTGTGAACACATCCCAAATCCTGTAGTAAATAGTTACAACAATGTACTTAGTTTGACTGTTCAAACATATGAACAAGAATATATGTCAAATATATTTGTCATAAACCTTCATATTCCATGTTTGTATAGGGAACATGCATTAAAATAGTGAAAAGAGATGTAAGACACACAATTTTCTGCAGCACACAGGAAATATTTCAAAGACACAAAATGAGAGTTATGTGCCCAAATCCCATTGATTTACAGTGGGATTTGAGGGCCTTCAGACTCCCTTGACTACCCCAGGTACCTTTTTGGAATTTATGGGTTGAATTTTTTAAAGCAATTGGCATTGCCTAACTCTGTCTCTTTTTTAAGTCAATTGTGAAACTCACATTGACGTCAAGGAAAGAAGAGGCGCTTTAATCTGAGAGCCCTTTGAAAATCCCACATTTATGTGTGAACTCACTCTACTTTTGCCATTATTTTATGGGTGTTCTACTTAAACCCCGTGACAGGAAAACAATTACTACCATTGTTAGAAAGAATAGCTATAGAACATTGACAATTTCAGCTGAAAAATATTAACTAATTCCTTTTTTAAAATGTCATTGTATAGAACTTAGTAATGTCATTTGCCTGCTGTTTGCCTACTTCTGTGTAATGTAGCTAACTGGTGGGTCTCACTGTGTTCCATTTTCAATTCATGTTGAGTCCATAATGATTAGCTGTTCAGGCCTCTCTCCTAGCTTTCACTTTTATAGAAAAAAAAAAAGGTCAGATTCATAATTTCAATGCTCCACAAATTTTTACTTTTTTTCTCTATAACTGATGTTGAAAGGCTTGACTCTAATGATCTGTGCAATCTGCTTGAATTCCCTTTTAGCCAGCACAGAACTGAGTAGATGCTGCTCACTTTATTTGTGCAAACAGTCCCATTAATGTCAGCAAGTCTTCCCATATTAATAAAGGACCCGATCCAAAGCCCATAGAAGTTTTTTTTGGAAGATCTCTTCCGGAAAAGCTTCTTCCGAAAGAAGCCTGCAGTCTAGACGTAGCCTAAAGAAACAATCTCAGATAAGTTTCAGTGCAGCTATACAGTTTCTTCTCAAGTTAAAAATCCAGGCCATGATTTAAAAAATATCTTGAATTTCTTGTAACAAATGAAAATTTACTTTTGCAATTCAGTGTGTGTAAGAACAAGTTTTGTGCTCAACCCCAAGATTTTGGACTACATTTTATTTGGATCGAAAGCTCTTTAGGGTAAAGCCTTTCTTTTGCTGTGTGTGCACACAGTGCCACAATGGGATCCCTGATAACAAATGTGATACAAATAAGAGAGGGTTTTTTCACCCTAAACACACAATTCCCACCTGAAATGGAGTTCAGTCTGCAGCTCAGTGGCAAGATATATCTTTTATTTTGTATTGATGCATCACATCAGAAGCATAGCAATACGTATCTTGCTAATTCAATAGTAGAAGCCATGAGATAGTTGCTAAGAGAACCACGTTACTTGGCTCTAAAGGAAAGCAGTGACACCAGAAATTAAAATAATTGCAAGGTATTTGCTATTTCGTTGCAAGTCGTAAGATTTCCACTGGGGCTGGAGCCAGTTTAGCAATGATACAAGAACCTCTAGGGCCCTGGTGAATTTCAGCTCTGCTTAGGAGCATAGACCCCTTTGATTAGCAGCCTTCCATCTCTCCCTCTTTACCCATCCTGGGTAGAAGTGTAGTGGACCTGAGCTGCTGCAGGAAGCAGGTGGAATTTTCTTCTCCTGCCCTTTGGGCGCCAACCCCATTCTTACAGGAGGAGAGAATGAAGGAAAGAGCAGAAAAGGCCCAGTAACTCAAGGCAGCTCTGTTTCCTCTTCCCCCAATCTCTCATAAGTGCAATAGAATTGCTCCTCTGCTCCATCTCTCTCCCCACTACATCCCTGTAATAATCAGCCTGGGAGGGGAAGACCCTGGAGTTTCCTTCTCCCACAGTATGAAAGGGGAGGAGACCCTGCTGTAGTTCCCCCAAGGCCTTGGAGAAAGGGGTGTAGTGCCCAAGAGTAGCAGAAGGTGAAATTCGGAAGAAATAATTCATTGCTGGACAGGGAAATGGGCAGATATGGGGATGAGTGCTTCTGCAACCAGGGGCCTCAATTGCCTTAATAAATTTGGAAGCACAAATCTCTCTCACACACAGCAAGTCACAAATCAAAACAACCAAGAATTCACAATATCATCTTTTTTTTTTCTAAACATGGGTTGACTCTTGATTTTTTGTGAACCCTTAGGGTATGTATCATAAACAATATATATTAGCAAGGCAAAAAAGAAGAACTTAACATAAGGCCATAGCCAGATACAACCATCAGAAAAAAATGCATCTAGGTCAGTGGTTCTCAAAACCCCAAGTAGATTGCAATCCCATTTTAATGGAGCTGCTCAAAGCTGATGACAGACTTGCTGGGGCCTGGGTTCAAAGATGAAGCCCAAACCCCACCACCCAAACTAACAGGAAGCCCTTAGGCTTCAGCACAGGGCATCGGGCTTCAGCTTTGGTGGTAAGGCTCAGATTACAGGCTTACCCCCCAGGCCTGAAGCCCACAGACTTCAACTTTGGCCCCTGTGCCAGGGAATTAGGCTGTGTCCCTTCTGTCTGGGGGCAATAAGGCTGGGAGAGACTCGGTAGTAATTTTTGTTGTTCAAAGAGGTTGATGTGCAATTAAGTCTGAGAATCCCTGATCTAGGTGATTACAAATGACTGGCCTGTCTTTCTCACCCAGGAAGCATTAAACACTGTGCCCTAGGTTACCTTCATGAGATTGAAGCATTGAAACACCTAACTATTCACAGTGAAATTCACAATTCTGAGTTAGGCACCCTGCCTCCCTATGTAGAATCATAGAATCATAGAAAACTAGAACTGGAAGGGACCTCAAGAGGTCTTCAAGTCCAGTCTCCTGCCCTCACAGCAGGACCCAGTACCATCTAGACCATCCCTGATATATGTCTATCTAACCTACTCTTAAATATCTCCAGAGATGGAGATTCTACAACCTCCCTAAGCAACTTATTCCTGTGTTTAACAGTTAGCAAGTTTTTCCTAATATCCAACCTAAACCTCCCTTGTTGCAGTTTAAGCCCATTGCTTCTTGTCCTATCCTCAGAGGCCAAGGAGAACAATTTTTCTCCCTCCTCTTTGTGACACCCTTTTAGATACCTGAAAACCATTATCATGTCCCCTCTCAGTCTTCTCCTTTACAAACTAACCAAGCCCAGTTCTTTCAGTCTTACATCATAGGTCATGTTATCTAGACCTTTAATCATTCTTGTTGCTCCTTTCTGGACCTTCTCCAATTTCTCCACATCCTTCTTGAAATGTGGTGTGCAGAACTGGACACAATACTCCAGTTGAGGCCTAATCAGATCAGAGTAGAGTGGAAGAATGCCTTCTCATGTCTTGTTCACAACACTGCAGTTAATGAATCCCAGAATCATGTTTGCTTTTTTTTTTTTTAACAGCATCACACTGTTGACATAATTAGCTTGTGGTCCACTATGACCCCAGATCCCTTTCTGCATTACTCCTTCCTAGACAGTTGCTTCCCATTCTGTACGTGTGAAACTGATTGTTTCTTCCTAAGTGGAGTACTTTGCATCTATCCTTGTTAAACTTCATCCTATTAACCTCAGACCATTTCTCCAGTTTATGCAGATCATTTTGAATTATGACCCTATCCTCCAAAGCAATTGCAACCCCTCACAGCTTTGTTTCATCTGCAAACTTAATAAGCGTACTCTCTATGCCAATATCTAAATCATTGATGAAGATATTGAACAGAACCAGTCCCAAAACAGACTCCTGCGGAACCCTGCTTGTTATGCCCTTCCAGCAGGATTGTGAACAGTTAATAACTACTGTCTGAGAACAGTTATCCAACCATTTATGCACCCACCTTATAGTAGCCCCATCTAAGTTGTATTTGCCTTGTTTATTAATAAGATCATGTGAGACCGTATCAAATGCCTTACTAAAGTCTAAGTATACCAAGTCCACTGCTTCTCCTTTATCCTCGTTATCTTATCAAAGAAAGTTATCAGACTGGTTTGACATGATTTTCTCTTTACAAATCCATGCTGAATGTTACCTATCACCTTATTATCTTTCAGGTGTTTGCAGATAAATTCCTTAATTACTTGCTCCATTATCTTTCCTGGCACAGAAGTTAAACTGCCTGGTCTATAGTTTCCTTGGTTGTTCTTATTTCCCTTTTTACAGATAGGCACTATATTTGCCCTTTTCCAGTCTTCTGGAATCAATCATGTCTTCCATGATTTTTCAAAGATGTTAGCTAAAGGCTCAAATACCTCCTATATCAGCTCCTTGAGTATAAAGCACAGGGAGAGTTAAAAAAGGGATTCACAGAAACCAGCGGCAGGCGGTGCTGGGAGCCTTCTAAACTAGTCAATAGGATATGTCCAGGAGAGAGATTTGGCTGAAGGCCTGAGCCAAAGTGATGCACCTAGATCCACTCAGGATTCATAGCTGTGAACCCTTCTCCTTGTCCAGCTTGTTTTGTGTCAAGCCCAATCTGCTAGGTGTGTTCTAATGCAGCCTCCAAGCATATCTACCAGATCAGGCTTCACAGGCAGACTAGGTGAGGGAACACTTAGTTTGTGATCCCAACTTTAGGGCTCAAGCATGAGTTAGGTGCAGAGCCACCTTGTGTTGTAAGGTGTTTGTCAGCTGGGTACATGTCCACCAGCAGAAAGATAGGCACTCTGGGAACTGTAATGACAAACACTGATGTGCCTAGAGATTTAAGGCCTACAGAATAAGGAGGCAGCTGAAGGGTGGTTTTATGCATGCCAGTGGTGCCTCAGTTTTGGATTTAAGCCTCTAAGTGCCCACTGAGATTCTAGCCCAAAGAGTCTGTTCATGATGTTTCTTCGGGCCATCATTTCTTAGCTGACCAGCAATCTTTAGCAAACTCCAAATAAAAAAAATAAAATGCAAGTTCAACATACACCAAACAGCTAATTTTCTGAGTCAGGGGTTTCCTTTCCAGAGTTTCCCTAGAACTCGAGCATGGTCAGACTTGGTCAGATCAATAGTCTCTCTAACCTAATATGCTGTCTTCCCGCCAGTGCCAGAGGCTTCTGAGAAAATGAACAGAACAGGCCAATTTATTGAGTGATCCATCTGTTATCCAGTCTCAGTATCTGGCAATCAGAAAAAACCCTGCTTTTGTAACTGCTACCAGGTGAATTTGAACATGGGACCTCTAGAGCTTAACATAGGAGCCTCTACCCTTTGAGCTAAAAGCAAGCTGGCTTTCAGCCCATGCTGTAGAGGTCTCTCATTCTTATTTGTTGCTGTGGTCTAGGTGTCACTGCATGAGACAGTGAACTACGCTAAGTGTGTGGGTTACACTTCTGACATCTCTACCGCAGCCCACATATACACTATCTGCCTGGAAGTGCACACACCTCTGTGCTAGGAGTCAATCTGCTTCCTATAACTCAGACTGAGTTCTCTCAGCCTTTAGAGGAATCAAGTGCTAATTACACAATCACCTGACTCCCTCCCCAGCAAGATCTGTTAATCCTCTCTAGCAGAGCAAACACTTGTCTTAAAGGGGCAGTTCTATAGAAGGGAGCTGGGTGTCCCCAGGCCTTTTGCCCATTGAAGGGACAATGTTACATAACTAAAAAAAAGTAAACAGAGTAAAGAGCACCCTGAGAAATTTGAAGTACAATTACTTATAGCTTTCACTTTTTCCAAGTAAAAGAATGATATATCATATTGAAATCCTTTGAATAACTCAGAATATGGTGAATTAAACTATTTTCTTTATCAAAAATGTCACCATTAACCTTAACTATTTGTCTTTCAAGGATGGTTCAGTTTCCTAGTATCATGACATAAATACAGTTGACAAAATTAAAAACTGCTTGAGAATTTATACTGTTTACTTATTAACTTGTTTTTTATTTAAATCTACATCTCCAGGTTGACAATACTAGTTCTGAGATACTCACCATTATTGCAGAAGTCAGCTTCTGAAGAAAATACCTATTATGTCAAACATTACCTAAGGAATTCATAACCAGTCAGGTGAATTTCATGGATTATGAAAGCTTTTGACATTTGAATCCCATAGACAATTTAAATTCATTACTGTATGTGCTAATGCTAAATCTGTTATATATATTCCCTCCAGTTCATCTAGACATCTTAGTCCAAATTAACCACTTGTAAGGATTCCATAGGCCAAATTAATCACTTTTACATCCAGGATAGAGAATCCCACCACCCATTTTGGAAAGTCTTTTTCATATTTATGCAGCTGTCTTATAATTATGATCCCATACACTTGGCTAATATCAGTAAATAGCTCAGAAATAAGACAATTACTTGTAAATACATTCTGAACTAGTTTGCTTTTAATTTCCCTATCCAACTTGTGGATCTTAAATATTTTTCTGATTTGTAAATGATCATTCAATCAACACAACAGAGAATTTTACGCAGGCTGTAAGAGAGTCATTAATACTCAATCGACCAAAATATTACCCAGCTTACATGACTCAAGGAGTTCCAGATCAGTCGCTGGTCTCTCCCCATTTCTTCCTAAGATGGAGATGGGGGAAAAGAGAAGTAATCTGCACCAGACATCTCTATACCCAGCTCAACTGCACCTCACTGACCACCCATCTTGATGGGGTGAGGGAGAGAAAGGAAAGAAGAGAGGGAGAGAGGTATATAGTATGAAAACCTTTTAAAAACCAGAGTAAACAACCACAGAGACTGCTTTTCCCACTTTGCTGTGATTATCAACAACACCTTAAACATCCCCTTGCTCCTTTGCACATGCATGTGAGGTGAGCCACAGTCTTGCCCTAAGTGGTTTTACTCAAGGCTAAAGCTTTATTATGATACATCGGGACAATAAGGCTCGCACAATGACAACAGCTATTGATTGATAGAAGTCCCAGTTCTGCAACACTTAGGCATGTGCTGTGTGTTCAGTCCCAGTAAGGACAATAAAGACAGTGGGACTGCTAATGTGTTAAATTAAGCATATGTAGAAAGCGTTTTAGCATTGGCCCTAATAGTGAATTTCTTCAATAGTCTATAGTGATTTTAACCTCAGAAGTGTATTCATTTATTTTATTTGTTTGCCTTTGATGTTCATCACAATAGTATGTAAATTAGGACTCTGGAGGCTTTATATAGATTGCTTGTAGGACCTGATGCTGAATCTCAGAGAAGGGTTCTCCCTGACTGCAATGGGGTTTGGAGCCCTATGTTAACAATCCCTACCAAATTTGCTATCTCACACAACAAATTCTCTCTCTAAAATAATTCAGTCAATAAAACCCAGACGGGATTTTAAACAAAAATATTTCAAAAACACTTAAAGAGTCTTTGTTTGTTTTTCTGTAAGGCCAGATTTAAAAAAAACATTAAAAGAACTTGTGTTGAAGAGCCCTTTCAATTCGCCTCAGCTTAGCTAAAGCAGCAGATGGCTGCTATCTCTGTTCCTCTCCCAGGCCTGCTCTCTGTATAGCTTCTCTCTGCTGTTCAAAGGAGCGCCACACTCTATACAAATTATTTCAGAAAAAAAGAATATTAAGGTGCTAGCTGAAAGAACTGCTTTCATGAAAAGCAGGAAGCTGCTTTGAGTAATAAAAACAAGCTCTTTCTTGACTGAACAGGATAGGGGAGGGGGAAGAGTGGTGCTAGTTTGAGTGGCAACAGAATGTACCAGAATTTTAATAATATTGCCATAGGCACTTACCAGTATTTCACAGTAAGCTTATGCTGTAGTGTTAGTGAAGCACCAGCATCATCAAACACTATCAGAATTCTTTACTACATTCAGAATGTTAGGATCACCTCACTTACTTTAGGAATGACAAAATTTATCTTGTTCGCTTCTTAGGCATAAGTGGATATAAAGGATGTTTGTTTGGTAAGAAAAAGAAATTCAGTTCTATACACTTCTCTTCTTTAGCATAAAACTAATAAATCTACTTACTTTTGAAAATCCTGTCAGCACTCAGCAGATAATACCATCTACCCAAATTGGTGGCATTTCTTCCACAGCAAGTTTAAAATTTGGATAGAAAGATTCACTTGGTGAATTGAAAATCTTAGAAAAATCTTTCATCAATTAGAATGAAAAGATTATCTATGACAAGCACATGCTCATCTCACAAGTGCTACTTAACCTAGAATTTCTTTTCTTTTGTACATGTAAAAGTTCAACCATAAAGTTGTTTTTAATGTATATCTTTCATTCTGCTTTCTTTTATCAATGTATTTATACAGTAGCAAAATTACTAAAGACAAAGGACCTGATTGTCCCTTATTTATTACTAATGTTTTCAGTACAGGGCTATCTAAAAGCCCCAACCATGATCAAACCTCTGTTACACTAGGCACTGTATATACCACATAATGAGAGCCAGAGAATGTATGATCTTAGTGGACAAACTCTGAGAAGGCAACAGAAGGAGGAAAGTTTTTTCCTTTGAAAAACTGGGTTTGATCAAAATATTTTTTTAAGGAAAAAACTTTTCTGTATACATTTCAAAATGAAAAAAAAATTAAAATATTTTTGTTTGATTCAAAATAATGGGTAGAGTTCAAGTTTCTCTCTGAATTGTTTTTTACTTTTTTCTAACGGACAAAGTAGAGGAAAGGTTTTGAAAGGATAAACTTAAAGAAAGTGAGAAAATGAAAAGTTTACTTTACTTTTTCTTGCTGGAAAATATTGACTTTAGTGCACTGCAAGCCAGGGTATGACAAAGTGGAAGGGCTAGAGAGAGGAATTTCTCTCTCATTATTTTTATTTTTTTCTCTTTTATCTGATGGAAATGTATTTTAAAAAGCGAGAGAAGAGCAAGTGTGTTTTTCTCCAGTTTCTCTCAGTTTTTATTCCCCCCTCCTTTTTCACTAGAAGAAAATGGAGGGAAATAAAAAAGTGAGTAGAAAAAAATCCTTAAAAACCTAAATAGAATTTTTAAAAACAAATAAAATAACATTTTTTCAAATAAAGTGAACATTGTAATTGTGTTAAATTTGTTCATCAAAATGCAAAAGCAAAAAGTAAAAGAGGGAGAATGTAGTATATTCATCTGACTCACCATTCTGATCCTGTGTATTTGACATCATTGATCATGAGATACTTCTGATCAGACTGTGGGAGCCAGGAGGAATCTAGGTGATTGCTTTACCAATCACATCATACCAAAGTTGTCAGAGATAGAATACAGGTTAATTATCATTCTCTCTATATATTCTCTATATAACATTTGTACAAAAGTTTTGAAAACCACAGAAAGGTTCCTTAAAAAGACATGTCTGAGCAGCTGTGCACTGAGATGTGATTCCCCAAGTGAGGTTGACAAACACATGCTACCTCTGTGCAAACTGGAGCTTGAAAACAGCACTGTGATGGCTGCAGCACAGGCAGTGGGTCAGGCTAACTGCCTGAGTACAATCCCCAGCTGACCCCATAGGTATCTGCACAGGAAGCTCGCCTGAGCCAGGGAGTGTGCCATGACCACATTCCTATTTTTTTGGCACTAGTTCAAGCTGAGTTAGTGAACATATATCTACACAAGCTGAGAATCACCCATCCCAGCTGCTATGGAGACATATCCTTGGAAATAGTACACTTGGATGCCAACACAGGTGTGGGATCTGTAGAATAAGCAAAGAGCTGAGCTCCACATTATAAGACCTCACCTTCACTAGAAAAGGAGATTGTGGCTGATATTGTGTTGGCTTGTATATATGTCACCACATCTTCAACCAGGACTTTCCCCTACTTTTAACATACGCTAGCAGCTGCCAACACCAGGACCTTTAGAATTGCCAGGCCCTGGGGCAATAGCCTCTGTTCCCCCTCACCCCCACCCTGCCAGATGCAGGGTCAGTGACCAAGAAGTCAAGGACGAGGAGATGCCCTGTTCCTCCCACCCACCCCCCACCAGGCCAGCAGTTGGTGAACCAGTGCCAGAGGAGACCAAAGATGAAGCTGTCCCAAGGAGGTGCAAGAGGAAGCGTCCTGCCAAGGCTGCCTGCGAAGCAGCAGATGGGGATGGCTGAGCGGGCAGCGACATGAGGACACAGGCTCTGGCCCTGCCCAGCCACACACCTGATCCGCCTGACAGCTACGCACCCCACCAGACACAGTCTGTCCTGCCCCTCATGGACTCCACCCCCATGCACACCTCGCCCGGGCCAAGGGGACGTGGCTCCCAGCAATATGCCCAGGTCCTGTGCTCGCTCACGGCTCGACGCCCATTGCCAGGGCTATAGCCCCACAGCCCCTCACTCCCCAGGCTCCCGCCTGTCCCTGCCAGGATCTCACAGCCCCACTCCCACCTCACCCACCTGCCTGGCAAAGGGTTCGAGCTGGCCCATGCTCCCTCAGGGCTAATCCTGCCCCGTACTCACCCACGGAGCGGAAACTCCCCTCAACGCTGCAGCCGCTCGAGACTGCTGGAAGGGGCAGGACAAAGGCCTGTCATGTCAGTCTAGTCAAGCATGTTCTAGAAACTTTTCAAGTCTTCAAGTGTATTCTCAAATGTTCTCTTGACAGACGGCATGACAGACACCTTTCCTTTTATTGTCATTTAGATTAGACTAATTAGACTAGTAGGGAGCCTTGGGTTGACAAAGAGTAGCTAACATATAGAGATATTCAAAAGTATTAACCATTATCTCCTTTAAGGACAAAGTTCACATTAAAGTCATGGTAGCTAATCTGTGTTAGCTAACATACTGGCTACCATGAACTCTTTCCCAGTCAAGACCAGTCCTAAAAGATAGCCATTCCTGGAATGGGACATGGACTTGGGAGAGCAGAAAAAACATCTATTTTCTATAAACTGAGTGAGAGAAAATGAAAGGAAAAAAAGAAAAGGAGCTGATATGGAATCTGACTACAGTATAAGAATAATATTAACAAACTTTGAACTTTGTAATTAAGATCACTGCTTTGTTTCAAAGAACCTTAGTAGTCCTTTGCCTGCATAAGAATAAAAAATGCTTCATTTTTTTTTATTATGTGCTCTTGTTTCTCCTCTCCTGTTCTTAAATAATACTGTGAATCCAACTGTAATGTGGATTTGTTTAGTAATCTTGAGGAACAAAGACTGCCGTAGTAGAGTGCCATGCTCAGGGGAGGGAGGAAAAATATACAGAATCCACCAATGGTCTTATACCAGAGATGTTAAACTCTTAACAAGGGTCTCTGGAGGAGTTGAAGTTTCTCCTCTTAGTTGGGCAACAGAGAGCAGATGGATAGGGGAGATGTGATGACATAAATTGTGTCCTCTGGTCTTATTGGAGTTGGGTTATGGTGATCTATTGTTACAGCTATACAGTTTATCTGCCTGACAAAGCAGTATTGTTTCCTATGTGCCTCTACTAATGTTTTGCCCACTCTAATTTTATATGTACCAAAATTTGAGTTTCCAGTGCTTCCCCTTGGAGTCTAATAAATTAAGCTATCCGGAAGTTAAAGGCTAATTTTGAGTATTTTCAGTTTAGAGTTTAATCTTTTGTTTAGGTGTGTCTAAATTTGTATCCAACCCATGTTAGTTATTTATTATCCAATGAGTGTGTTTCAGGATTTCACTATATTAGTGTTTAAGTCTTAAATAATGAATGACTACTCCACATAAGGGGCCAGATGGGATTAGCAAGGTTGGAAATGTTGGCTATCTATAAAGAATGTATAATCTTGAACAAATGAGAGGAAACACATTTTCTCTCAAAGGCCTGTGTAACTCTCCCTCTCAATACATGTCAGATTGTATCTCCGATGTCCCTCCGGGTGAGTACTGTTTGGCTTCCTTTTGAATATTATGTGGTTTGGTGCAGAAGATGTTTTACTTATTTTTTTAAAGGGTTGTGCTTTTACACTACAGTGGGAATCTATTGTACCCTACTGCCTTTGGGAGAAGGGGTTCTGTTTCATAATCCTATACCTGTCTTGAGTCCTTTGGGAATAAATATCACAAGACTACAAAATGGTCATTATTATTAAATTTACCATTTCCACCCTTTCAATAACCTGGTGACCAAAATTTCAAAATATATATAGCTTAAATGTGGCATTCCTATTCCTTTAAACACAAAGCTAGAATACCTTTTTTATATTAGATATTTTTGTTCATTGACTCCAGGACTGAATAATATTGCTCACTTTTTACTAACTACTACCACCAGTACTGTCCACTTCCAGATTCAATGTTACATTGGGAAATGCCATACCTATAGAGCAAGATTATTTTCCAGTACGTTGATACAAAGAGTAAACAAATTGGTTGTGATATATGATCTTCCTGACAAATCAGTAAAGTAAGTGAAAGGAAAGGGAATGCTTTATGCCATCTGTTTTCTGCCCTGGCTTTGGACCTACTAGGCATTACAGTTTACAATGATAATAAAATTGGGGACTATGCGGTTCAGGCAGCTGCTGATACAGAATCCATCATTACTTGTAGATCATCGTTCAACTCTGGATCAAAGTGAATGAACAGGTTCAAAACTGAGAGGCACCCAAGCCACAAAACTAACATCTAGTTTGCCGGGACTCAAGACAGACTTTTTGTTCTCTTTGTTTTTGAGATAAGGGCCAGCCACAAGGTTTAGATACAGATACAAACGTCATTAAATATAGGAGTGGGTAATCAGGGATTTTGTTCAGATCCATTTTTAGTCCAAATTGGGAGAATATAGGCTTACTAGATACCCTTGTTAAATATTTAACATCTGAGTGGTGTTCATTAACAGTTTTATAGCCTGTGTCAAACTATTTCTTCATGTCAGTCTAATTGTAGTTTTAACCATTCTAAGATTCGCTGTTATCTCTGTACCTTTGCTGAATTATTATATCTATTCTGTGGATAATTAGAAGTTTAAATTTTCAGGGCTGTCAATCCAATCACTAAATTCATTCTAAAATGCTAAATACTAAATTAGAAAAAAATCCTTGGACTCCATAATTTACATTATTTTAAATGCAGAAATTATTCGCTCATTACTGTCTTTTGCAAGTAAATTGATCTTTTACCTTCTCCAAACCCTGGGTTTGACTCATTTCTCACTATTACATTTAAATGGAGTACATTCAAAAATAGATTTTGATAGGGAAATAACTCCCAGAATCCTTTGAAATATGAGAATGTAAGTTGCTGCCAATAGTTGCTAATAAGTTTAACCACCTCAGGAATTACATTAAACACTAGGTTGACAGATATAACCAAAGACAATTTGGATAAAGTAATTTAGTAGGCAGCAGATGATATGCATAGATGGGATCTTCTGATTGTATCACACCGGGGATAGGTTAGTATTACCAAAAATAATTTAGACAGTTTCATATCGGATGCTTCCATTAGCATTTCCCCTAAATGATACAAAGGCTGTTTAATCAACATTTGTCCACCCAAGAAAAAAATCCAGTTAAACTGGTATTTAATTCACAATAATTAACACCTTCACTTTCGGACGCAAAGGTGTCATGGGTAACTGGAGCAAACAAATTGAATTCAACAGTACTCTCCCATTATTTTCTCAATCAACTTCTCGCCCTCACATTGTATGCACATAATCAGTAAGTCTACCTTTACCCAGTCTTAAATAAAATTAGCATTTGGAATTATGTATTGTGACTATTACAACAAAATAACTGTATTCAAAGTACAAGCTGTGCCTTAGAGCATCCCATCCTCAGCAGGCAAGGGACTTCACTGTCTCATCTGGCCTGACCAGCTCAGTGAATCCAAATTCGCTGCTGTCACAATCTGTATTTAAAAGGTGTCATATAAGGTATCCTATGATTACTGATAATATGCTGGTCAATAATATCTGTGTGTGGGGCGGGGTATGTGCAGGTGATATTATAAAAATTGTAAATATGTGATGGAAATATGTTCTTAAGAGGTGTTTGGGGGGTAAAGTTTAAGACAGACATCTCTAGACAAAGGGATATGGTTCTATCTGATTGAATGTGCCTCCACTGTGAATTGAGCAAGGAGAGACAATGGAATAATTTCCTCCTTCATATGGGGACAATAGAAAAGTTCTCTAGCAAGGTGAATAACTCAGACAACATATAAGTGGCCCATACTTTCAGGTAATTCTTCATAGACCAGTCTGCAGTACCTTTCAGGTACAACTAGCTGATTGCAAATAGTGATTTTGCGATAGAGGACATCATCCTTACCGTACCATTTTTCCACTCATACCACAAGGCAAATGCGTGGTATTGCCTCTGGCTTTTCCTTACTGGTGTCTTAGATCCTTTGTCCTTTGCCTCAAGAATTGCTTTTATTATTAAATCAGCTTCCAAGAGAGAGATCCTAGCAGTTGAAGATGCAGCTCATCTCCTTCCAACATGCGGCATCCATCATGATAGCAGTTATCCAAGATATGTGCCCTTCTTCCAGGGCCTGTAATGATTTTAGTACAGTATTTACAACATCCATAGATGTTTCCTCAGCATATCCTATCATGAATTTACCCATATCAAGCATCGGCATAACATTTTCCAGGCCAATATCTGACATTGAAATTAAAACTGGCCAACTCAGTTACCCAGTGCTTTCCAGTGACTTTCAGTCTGAATCACATAAGTAGATAAGCCAGTGGTTTATTATCTGCATAAACAGTGAAGAATGTCATGTAATATAAATAATCAACAAAGTCACTCTGTAATTTCCCATTTCAAAGCTAGAAACTCCAGTTTCCCAGAATGAAAATTGTATCTTTTTTCTATAGGAGAAAGGCTTCTAGTGTCAGAGCCTAACACTTGTAACTTGCCCTCCTGACAACTCAGTTCCCAAACCATCAGAAGATACATATTTATCGAAGCAAGCTAAATAATCAACAAAGTCACTCTGTAATTTCCCATTTCAAAGCTAGAAACTCCAGTTTCCCAGAATGAAAATTGTATCTTTTTTCTATAGGAGAAAGGCTTCTAGTGTCAGAGCCTAACACTTGTAACTTGCCCTCCTGACAACTCAGTTCCCAAACCATCAGAAGATACATATTTATGTAAAATGGGATGGCAGGGGAAAATCTGAATAGGCTATTACTGGGGAGTGGTGCATCAAGTGACTTTTCTAATACTTCCTGACATTCTTCAGGCCACATGATTGGCTGGCTAGCAAGCACATATCCTGCCCCATCCTTTTTCTGCCTTCTGAAAGATCCCTTCCCCCCCCCCCCCCCACACACACACATGCCTTTACTAGTGACCTTGTTGCAAGGTGGAAAAGACATCAGAAGTGGGCTTTGTATGCCCTGTTACGTCTTTAATGTACTGGGCAATAAAAATTTAGCAAGCCCAATACCTTTCACATTTCACCTGCACTGCAAGGCATTTTCTCGTTAAATGCCTGTATTCCAATTTGTCAGCTGGGTCTATTTTATATATTCACATATCCCCTCTCTAAGTCACTCCTTTTAGATTTTAATTTGAAATCATATTTTTAATTGCTAGAGAACTTCCTGTGTATGTTTGACATGTTCTGAGAAATTCTGCTACAGCTCCTCAAGGCAGGAAAGTGGTGGGAGAATTCATAAACCCAAATGGATTATGAATCCATTCATATCAGTTTGTAATAAAGGTGAGGAGAGGTCCACTCTCAGTGCTCATGAGCCTTTGAGAGTAGGTCTTGCCCTGATCTAGGACTGAGAACCACGTCGTCTCACGCAAGCCATCTAATACATCTTTATATGAGACAGGGGGTTGATGATCTGGCACCACATTTTGATTCAACTCTCAGTAGTCAGTTCAGATGCACCCTTCTCTCGACAGTAGGATCTCAAAATTCTCTTCAGTTTTGGTAATGTTATGGTACTATTTCCTTTTGCGTAGCTCTGAAAAGTTGTTCCAGGACAAATTGCTTTAAAGCCTGCTACCATTTACCTCAGCTTTTCAATAGACCCTATTTAGTACTGTTCTTATCCAGTGGACCAGATTTGAAGAACTCAGTCCATCCTCCCAGTCAAAACCTCCAATCTATTCTCTCACTTTTAACCCCTCTTTAACAGCAAAGGTGTGAGCTGCAAGAGATCATACTGCTGTGATTTCTCTCTGTGGGCTTGCACTCTCCTGTCTTCTTCCCTAGTAATGGATTGGTTATCTGGCCCATCCTGTTCCTTAGGTCCAACAACAAAGACAAGTCCTGATTTTCCATAGAGACTACGTGCTGATTAAACTGCTGATTAAAGTGCTGATTTGGACTTTAAACTAATCAAATCTTTACTATATCTATATCTGCTTCAGTTTCCTCCTGATCCATTTAAGTGATCACAAATAACAAGACTTCACTCTGTAGCTGGTGAAATCTGTTCTCAAGATGATGAGTCTATACCACACACCGGTCCAAAATTCAGCTTTTAGGTGCATTGCTTTCTAGGCTCTGCTGCCTGGAAGGTTGTTTTCCAACTTCAGGGATCAATCTCTGCTATCAGGCTCACCAAATCTAACACACTTCAAAATGCAGGCTTCCTCCAGAAGCATAGGATTCTTTATTATCTCGGTCAGTAAGAACATGCAGCCTATCCCTGTAACACAGAAGAGAAACTCAACGATCTGTGGAAATACAGAACTCCAAAATATTCACTTCCATACCATGTGACAGCACCCAAGCAAGAGCAGGGAGTATCAAAAATTACCACCTCTAGGGAACACAGGGAGTGGGGGGAGAACCTGCCATGGCAGATGTGCCATTCAGCGGCTGGAGGAACATGCCAAAAGAATCCCTCCATCAAGCAGTACCTAGAGAAGAAAAATGTATCTGACTTAATAAAGAGGACATGCAAAGTGCGGACCGGGACAAACAGGGACGGCAAAGCTTTGCTCAAAAGTACAAGACGAGTTCAGCACAAGTTCCGAAGAGCTCAGTTTTGGTAGATACTCTGCAAAACATGCAGGAGGACACAAGCTCTACTTCAAAGCATTTACAGTTTGGGGTATGTCTAGCCTTCAAGCTGAAGGTGTAAATTCCCACTTGCGGAGCTGTATCCATACTAGCTTGCTAAAAAACAGAGTAACCACACTCTAGCAGCTCAAGTATATACGTGTCTTCTCAAACAGGATCATATTCAGGGTGACTAAGCCATTTCGCTGCTTGGTCCACCATGGCATCACTCTGTTTTAGTGCCCTGCTTCAGTTAGAGCTAGTGTGAGTGTTTCTTCTTGAGCTGGAATTTACACCTCCAGGTTAAAGTGTAGACATACTTTCCAGGCTTGGCTCAGCTACAAAAATTACCTGTCCCTGACAATGGGTGTCAATTGAAAATGTGCACAATGATAAAGTAGTTCAGCACAATTTCAGAAATCTGGTTAGAACGTATTTCAAGCAATTGTTCTTCAGCTACTTCTTCTTCTTAAACCCCTGTACTCCAAGTGGAGCATAGATCATCTACAAGTCTCCTCCGCTTCACTCTGTCTTGAGACAAAGCTTCTAGCTGACTCCAGGACACTAATATCTAAACTTTGTTCAATACCAGTGCAACATGCCCTTTGTGAGCAACAGATCTCTTTTTTGTGTAGTCAGACTCTAAATTTAAGACAAGACGTGCCAAGTTAAGGTGTGAAACAATGGGAAGGAATGACAAATATAGCAGAAAAAGTTTGCAGAGCTTGATGATTCCAATCATTGAGTACTGAGGTTGTGCTCATTTTTTGTCATTTATATTTAGTCAATAATTTTTACCTATGACTTAGGCACAAGATTATATTACGTGAATGTGCGGGAATGTACAAAGTATAGCCATAAAATTAAAACTGATTATAGCATTGTATATTTTAATTCATATAATCATTACGTGACCTAAAGCCTTGTTGTTATATATTAGACATACCATTCTACTACATGAATTCATATTCATTTTCACTCATTTCTTACTTTTCCCATTGTGCAATATAATGAGAAAATATTAAGGCCCCAGTGGTTCACCACTGATTTCACCAGTTTTGTGCCAATATAATTTCACTGAAATCATTGTGCTTCAATTGTAACTTTAAACTGCCCTCCCTTGGTAGAATCCCTTTTGTAAGTAACTGCCCTACCTCAGAACTGAATGGAGTGAAGGCAAATAGAGTTCCATAAGTATACATATTTTCCTAAATGTTGAACTTCTTGCTATTTTTTGTTAAATATATTCATGCCTCTGTTCTTCTTTTCAATCACTAACAAAATACTACAGCTACTTCAAAACTCTCAAGAACTTATGTTTAAATCACATTCCTTCCATTCTCAATTCACTTGCATTGAGCCAGAGGCTTCCTTTTTAAAAGCCATTATATGCAGATTAGCATTCTGTTTAATGACTAAAACAGAAATCAATCAAGAAATATTGGTATGTGAAGTGTGTAATTGAAAGGTAATTTCTGTATACATGTCTTTTTATCGCACTGAACCTACTTGTTTTCCTTTTTGCTTTATACCAAAAACATAATATGAGTTAGAATGAAAAAAAAGAAAGGTTTGTGATTGATAATTAAACACAATGGAAAGACAATGAATTAGCAAATGCTCTGACTGTCTATATCACACACAGAGAAAAAAATGTTTATTTACTCAGGACCTCCTTCTACAAACCAAATACTAGGAATATTCAGTAAGCTTTTTGCTCAGTGTCACACAAACTGTCACTGTCACTAGTAACAGACAGTGCTGCACTATGTCAGTGCAGCTGGGTATGAACCAAAGTGCTAGCTTTCAAAAAAAATAACTATGCTGTTTTTGGGTTCTTTACATTTCAATTTAACTCAACTGACGCACAACATATTCTAATTCATTCCATATTCCTTTCTGCAAATATAGTAATTTTTACAATACAGGTTATTATATTTTCCCTAGATAGACACTAGTTTTCTTCATGTTTAATTAATTGATATAACCATCAAATGTGTTATAATCAAGTATCATATTGGAAGACTGTGAAATTATTATATTATACTAGTAGATGCACCTGGCTTTGCTCAGGTCCTTAACTGTAGCAATGTTTGAGGTTTGTTTTTGTAAATTAAAAGGAAAATGCACATGCTTTATTTATACTAGCATTTCCTGTCCTGATGTGACAGCAGACGTACACTCAGGTTGGCCAGGTTTGGAGTTGCAACTTCGGTTGCAAGAGTTGTGTTCAGATTCTATGCTAGGCAATGCTTGCATAGCAGGATAACATTTCAATGAATGCCAGGAATTATATAGGTATGGTATCAATTTAATTTCTTCCCAGATACTTGTAAAGACAAATTGGCTCATGCATTTTGCATACATACATTTTGCAGCAAAAATAACAACTTCTAAATCACCTCTCTAACATTCCCGACAACCACTTCATTTGAGGTAATTCATTGCCCAGATGCTCTGGGAATATGAAAGTGGCATTGATCAGAGCCCCTGAGCAGGAACTTTTGTTAGAGCCACAGCGCTGCCAGTGTATCCCCGATGAGCCCCACCTCATGGCTGTGGTGCAGTGGGCTGAGAGGCAGCAGAGATGGGAGGATGTGGCGGCGAGGTGGGGCGGGCGAGGGGGCAGCATGCTGGACAGGCATAGGGAAGGGCAGGGAGCAGGAAGACCTGGGGATAACTGACTTGGGGGGCCGAGGGAGGGCTGGGCGGAGCACAGCAGGCATGGATTTACCGTCAGCCCCACCACACGCAGCATTTCCCGTTTCTCTTTGTTCCCAGTCCGATGTGCCACTCGGAGAAGTCATTGTGCTACAGCAGCAGCTGCTCAATGGACTGTGAAGAGCTGTCCCCCACCACACTCTGCTGCCCCCACTTGTCAGACAGGCTGCCCTCGAAGCACAGGAGCATCGCAGAGGCCCAGCCCACAAGCCACTTGCCCCAGCAAGCACAGGTCTGCATGGTACCGCCACCAGCTCCCCACCACACCTGGCAGCCACTTGCTGAGGAGGTGCCAAGTCCTACCCCAGCCCCCACCAATGGCATCCCAAAGGGAGGGGCCCTGGCCGCGCCCTGCCCAATCCGGCCCACCAGGCCACCTGACACCATGCCCACTTCCGCCTTAGGGCAGGGTTCCCCTCAACTCATAATTTCTTACTTATTCTGGCATTTTCTAGAAACTTCTCAAGTCTTCCAGTGTATTCTCAAATGTTCTCTGTGACAGACGGTGTGACAGACACCTCTCCTTTTATAATAGTTTAGATTATTACATAGCATTTTAAAAGAAAGAGATAACAATAGATATTTTCATTTAACCTCTTCAGGTACTTCATAAAAATTCAGCACACAAGAAAGTAAAAATAAAAGTTTGTTTCACGCTTCAGTTTTCTCAGGAGGCCTATAGGAAAACAGCCTAATCTCAAATGAATGGCAGGTACATCCACTGTGGACAAGACTGCTACTCTTACTCAAACTGAACAGTAGTTTACACCATAACTGGTTTCACTGTAGTCAGTAAGTAAAATACTATTCAGTATGATTAAGAATAACTCAGTCTGACCCTTATAAAGTTGTCAAGTTATATAACTGTCACAGAGAAACAGTAGTGCACACAATGCAAATATCCCAGCTTTATTGGCAGCTTTCAGTGTGCTAGTGTCCTGAATTTTGACCTTGAAAAAAATTTCACTGTAAGTAACTGATAATATTGCATACATGCCCCATAAAAACAACAGTAATTTAGTTCATTTTTGTCATGAAACAAAAATAAATTATGATGAGGCAAAAGTATAGGCATGAAAAGAAATGTAAAGCTACCTTTCCCTGGGTTCATGAGGCCATAGATATGAAATTAAAAATTACCCCTTACAAATCCCTGAATAGTGACTGCTGTTTAACAATGAATTCAATGGCCAAAAAGTGCTATTCCACAATAGAAGAAAGAGTGAGAAAAATATGTGAAGGAAAGGAAAAGTTTGAGAAAAAAGATGTGGAATGCATTATAAATACATGATGCTACTCATTTTGTAGTATCACAAAGGAAAATCTGCAGAATTCCCTAGATAGATGCCTTTAAGGCACATTGCAACTGCCATTTACT
Source organism: Pelochelys cantorii (assembly GCA_032595735.1). Lineage (NCBI taxonomy): Eukaryota > Metazoa > Chordata > Testudines > Trionychidae > Pelochelys > Pelochelys cantorii. Next base: position 95,117,278 of record CM064326.1, read on the forward strand.
TCATTTGGTCATATTTTTTCACTGACCATACTTTGTATTCTTCTATTTCTCCTTATCCTTTTGACCAGTCCCCCCCGCCACCACCACCAACATCTTTAATGGTGATGTCTTAGCTTCAGTGCTATTTGGTTTCTTCAGCTTTATAGATTCTTTTTGGTTTTGTATTATCCCTGGTTGTTTTTTCTGGGGATTTAGGGTCAGAATTCAGCATCTAGCCAAGCCAGCTTGATGCAAGACCTTGAGTGTGAGAGGGAGGGTAATGTTGCTTTAAGCCACCTTTTCACTGCCTGATCCTGGGGCCAGCTAGGGGCTCCCTTGTGCATATGCTTTATGTATCATTGTAACATTGTATTTAAAACAATACACACTGGAAGTTTTTATACAATTTTCAGTATAGCACATATACCAGGTTGGATTCATTTGGGTCTGCACTAATTTCCACTTTTATATGCAAGATTAACTCATGTCAACAAATATGCAGCTACAATGAACCTTCAGTGACAGAAAAGCCAACAGCAGTCTTGTCTTCTCTCAGACTTCATCTACATGAAGATGTTACATCATCTTAAGGTGTCTTCTGGCTGCACAACACTTCTTCACAATGCATCTTGGCATCTTACTTAGCAATCCTTCTTGAGATAGGAGTACGTAAAAGATTTACACTTTCAGTATTTTCTTTTGTAGAGGTAGGTGTCTATTGCACCTGTGTACGGGATCTCCTTTTACTGTGCTCTAAAAAATCCATTCACATCACAGAGCAGTAGAGGACTTGTTCCTTACAAATCATTATTACAATGAATATATTGTATGGAAAGGACATTCTGATTGTTTTAATTAATTCCCATAACATAAAATATGCAGTTTACCCATTTATGAGTTATCCTAGTCAGCATTTACATATGTAACAAAAGTCTAAGTTTTGCTTGCTGCTTTTAAACATTATAAATACAGATTCATAGATTCCAAGGGACCACTGTGATCATCTTCTCTGAGCTCCTGTATGACACAGCTCATAGAAATTCCCCCAAAATAATTCCTTTTGAACTAGTGCATAGCTCTTAAAAATATATTTGAAATAAAATTTTGCATTACTATAGTACCCTCCATCTGTGGGTTTTCAAAGTGCTTTGCAAATATTAATTAAGGGCATGTCTACACAGCAGCGTTATTTCAAAATAACTATGCGAGTGTCTACACAGCAAGCCCGTTATTTTGAAATAATTTCAAAATAACAGGTGGCTTATTTTGGAGTCTGTAACCTTCATTCTACTAGGAATAATGCCTATTCTGAAATAGTTCGGAATAGGGCGTGTGTAGACAGGGCAGCTGGAGTTATTTCAAAATAAGGGGCCTCCAGCCCTTTGCACAGCTGCCCTGCTGGCCGCTCTGTCCACACTCAGCAAAATTCTATAGTACCCCTTCCCCTGCAGGCTTTAAAGGTGTACCCTCAGGGGAAAGGGCTTGTGGCAAAAGGCAGGCCCTGACAACCCTCTGAGATGCCCGAAGGCACCCTCCACCACAATATGGGCCCTGCTGAGCCTAGTGTTAAAACGTTCATTGGTGGGGTCAAGGTGTCCGGTGTACGGCTTCATGAGCCAGGGGAGCAGAGAGTATGCTGTGTCCCCTACAACACAAACCGTCATGTCCACATCCCTGACCCTGATGGTGCAGTCAGGGAAAAAGGTGCCCAAGTGCAGCTTCTGGAACAGACTGGTATTTTGGAAGACACGTGCATCGTGCGCCTTCCCCGACCACTCTACGTAGATGTTGGTGACAGTGGCCACAGTGGTCAATGAGGGCCTGGAGGACCATTGAAAAATATCCCTTCTGGTTGATATACTTACTCAGATGCCAAGTGGTTAGGGTCCCAGATGGTGATGTGGGTGCCATCAATAGTGACCCCCCATAGTTGGGGAAGCCCATGGCGGGAAAGTCAGCAATGATGGGGTCCACATCACCCAGGTTGATGACTCTGCGTAGCCAGATGGCGTTGATGGCCCTCACCACCTGCAGAAGGAGACAAACAAACAGAGAACCACAGAGTTGCCAAGCCCAATCCCCCTTCCCTCACACACACCAGGAGCAATTCTGACTTGCCCCATGCCCTGTCAGGGCTTTGTGAAGGCAGGACTGAAAAGCCTCCTGGAGAGGGGGTTTTCACCACCCCCTGGGACTAGCATGGGAGCCCCACTCCAGCTGTTCAGTTCACCACCCTCCTGGGACTAGCATGAGAGCACCATACCTGCATGAGCATAGCCCTGACAGTCGATCTCCCCATGCCAAACTAGTTCCCAATAGATCAGTAGCTGTCCAGCATGGTGTGCTTCCAGATGGCAATGATGGATTTCATCTGGGTGTCCCGTCGCCTAAGGACAGGAGCGAGCCACTCACACAGCTCCAGAAAGGTGCCCTTCCACGTGCAAAAATTCTGGAACCACTGCTGATTGTCCCACCGCTCCAGGACAATCTGGTCCCACCAGTCGGAGCTGGTGTCCAGTCACCAGAAACAGCAGTGCGCAATGTGCAAGAGAGGGCAGGTGGGGTTGAGCTGCATGGGCAGCACCTGGAGAGCAGAAAAGAATTGCCCCACAATGAGCTGGGGGTTCTGTTCCTGCAGGGCCTGGAAGGCAGCCCGCAGAAACTGAAGCAGGAAGTGCACCAAAACATATAAGAGCCGACAACTGTCTAGAGAGCTTAAGTATCTGCAAGCAGCAGGCAGAGAAAAGGCTTTGCTGTCCCTCAGTGAGGTAGGTAAAGGAAAAGAGCCTAAGAGATGATTGTATAAGGGGATCTCTTTAAGCTCAAGCCTCAGATAGCCTCAGGCAGCAGCCCCAGGAAGTGACTGCTGTCCTGATGCCCTGCCTGAAGTGTTTCCAGGTGGCCTTAAATGCAATTTAGTGTCCAATGCGTGTGTGCGCTCTATTTCAGAGTAGCTCAGTGCCACTTCTATGGGCATTTGCTGTAACTGAAAGACCATTCTTCTTTTGTCTTTTACTTACTTCCAAGTTCCTTCCTACCTATGGTACTGGGATGATATGTAAATTATTAGATAGCTGGGTTTTGGTTTTGTTTGTTTGTTTGTTTGTTTGCTACTGTAAACAGAATGGAAGCATTATATGATGCATAACTTCATCCACAGCTTTCAGTAAACACCTTGTAAACAAAGTAGCAGAGGGTTGCTTCCCTTTAGATTTTTCTCAAAATTTCTAATGCTAGTAAAGCATCAGTGAAATACTAGTCATATCAACAAATAGACATTAGCAGATTGGGGAGTAGCTCTGGGGAAACTTCTGGATTCTCGCTGACCTATTGTGTTTTGGTTTTATTTTTATTAAAGGTCTGTTGTCAGAGTGCTAGATTAACTGAATTATTTCCGTTTCCAAAGTACAAAAGGAATCTATTGTAAAAGCTTTATTTCTTTTCCCTCACTGAGCATCTCAAATCACATGTCAAGGGGAAGAGACTCCCCAAACAGGTGAAACTTCAAACTAGGGTGTGTTAGTAATAATGTATAAAGTACTAGCAGATGTAACAAGCATTGCTTGGGTTCTTAACTGGAGTAACAGTTGTTTGGGGGGGAAATGTACATGCTGTATTTAAACGATTGTATAGGGCAGGGAATTGGATACAGGGTGAGGGTGCAAGAGTCAGGGCAGGGGGGATGGAAAGTGTGGAGGAGCTCAGGGAAGGGGGGATACAGGATTCAGGGTAGAGGGTGGGGGGCTTGGAGAAAGGGGCTGGGAGGTTGGGGGACTTACAGGAACTGCCCATGTTAGCAAGGGTGGCACTACTCAAGGGTGGGGAGGTCTAGGTTGCATATTAGGAAAAACTATTTCACTAAGAGGGTGGTGAAGCACTGGAATGGGTTACCTAGGGAGGTGGTGGACTCTCCATCCCTAGAGGTTTTTAAGTCCCGGCTTGAAACAGCCCTGGCTGGGATGATTTAGTTGGGATGGGTCCTGCTTTGGGCAGGGGACTGGACTCACTGACCTCCTGAGGTCTCTTCCAGCCCTAGGATTCTATGATTCTACTCCAGCACTGGCTCCTCACAGAAGGCTGGGGCTGCACTATCTGGACCTAGCCGTTGGCTACTCCTGGTGGAAGGCAGCACCTCCCAGCATTGGCGGGGCTGAAATGCCTGGCTCCAGCCACCAGCCACTCCCAGGAGGTGCCAGGGGCTGTGCTGCCCAGGCCCAGTGGTTCTTCCAAGGGGGTCGCTAGCAGGAGAGACTCCCTCCTATTCAGCACTGTGGCTGAGATCGGAGGGAGGGGTTTGGAGCAAGGGAACCACTTACATGGGCTGGTGGCTGGCAATATGAAGAGCCCAAGTCCCATCTAACCACTTTCCTCCTGGCATGGGCACCCCCCTGTGGTCACTCTGTAATATAACTATAATATAACGCTTGCTTCTCCCCAGTGGTCATTGCGGAGCATAACTGTCCCTGATCTCAGTCCCCTCTCTTTCTGTGTTATGGAAAACAATCAGATTCCAGGCACTTCCTATTGTCCTGGCACAACCAAACCCTGACCTTGTTTTAAGTTAGGATAAGAGGAAACTCGCACCAGATTTGGTGGTCCTAGCTCTTATTGCTTAGGAGAAGTTCTTGGACAAACAGACTCTCAAATGAATGGACGGTGACTTAGACAGACACTCAAACTCTCTAAGGGTATGTCTACACTACAGTGTTATTTCAAAATAGCTTATTTTGAAATAACGCATCTACAGGCAAAATGCATTTCGAAATAACGTTTTGCTATTTTGAAATAGCACATCCACACTGTGTGACATTGAAATGCTGAGGGAGATTAGAGAGGCTACCAAAACAAAGAACTCTATAATAATGGGGGATTTTAATTACCCCCATATTGACTGGATACATGTCACCTCAGGAAGAGAAGCGGAGATAAAATTTCTCAATGGCTTAAATGACTGCTTCTTGGAGCAGCTAGTGCAGGAACCCACAAGGGGAGAGGCAATTCTCGATTTAGTCCTGAGTGGAGCGCAGGAACAGGTCCAGGAAATAACCGTTACAGGACCGCTTGGGAATAGTGACCATAATATAATAACATTCAACATTCCTGTGGTGGGAAGAACACCTCAGCAGACCAGCACCCTGGCATTTAATTTCAAAAAGGGGAATTACACAAAAATGAGGAGGTTAGTTAAACAGAAATTAAAAGGCACAGTGACTAGAGCCAAATCCCTGCAAGCTGCATGGAAACTTCTTAAAGACACCATAATAGAGGCCCAACTTAAATGTATACCCCAAATTAAAAAACACAGCAAGAGACCTAAAAAAGAGTCACCGTGGCTTAACCACCATGTAAAAGAAGCAGTGAGGGACAAAAAGGCATCTTTTAAGAAGTGGAAGTCCAATCCTAGTGAGATAAATAGAAAGGAACATAAACACTGTCAAATCAAGTGTAAAAATGTAATAAGAAAAGCAAAAAAAGATTTTGAGGAACAGCTAGCCAAAAACTCAAAAAGAAATAACAAAATGTTTTTTAAGTACATTAGAAGCAGGAAGCCTGCTAAAAAACCTGTGGGTCCCCTAGACGATCGAACTATAAAAGGCGCAATCAAGGACGATAAAGCCATTGCGGAGAAACTAAATGATTTCTTTGCTTCAGTCTTCACGGCTGAGGACGTTGGGGAGATTCCCAAATCTGCACCGTCCTTTGTGGGTAATGAATCTGAGGAACTGTCCCGGATTGAAGTGTCATTAGAGGAGGTTTTGGAACAAATAGAAAAACTTAATGTTAACAAATCTCCGGGACCGGATGGCATTCATCCAAGGGCTCTAAAAGAACTCAAATGGAAAATTGCTGAACTATTATCTGTGGTTTGTAACCTATCCCTTAAATCGGCTTCCGTACCTAATGACTGGAAGGTAGCCAACGTGACACCAATATTTAAAAAGGGCTCTAGAGGCGATCCGGGTAATTACAGACCGGTAAGTCTAACTTCAGTACCGGGCAAATTAGTCGAAACAATAGTAAAGAATAAAATTGTGAAGCATGTAGAAGAACATAATTTGTTGGACAAAAGTCAACATGGGTTTTGTAAAGGGAAATCCTGTCTTACTAATCTATTAGAGTTCTTTGAAGGGGTTAACAAACATGCGGACAAGGGGGATCCAGTAGATATAGTATACTTAGATTTCCAGAAAGCCTTTGACAAGGTCCCTCACCAAAGGCTCTTGTGTAAATTACATGGCCATGGGATAAGAGGGAAGGTCCTTTCTTGGATTGAGAACTGGTTAAAAGACAGGAAACAAAGGGTAGGAATAAATGGTAAATTTTCAGAGTGGAGAGGGGTAACTAGTGGTGTCCCCCAAGGGTCAGTCCTAGGACCAATCCTGTTCAACTTATTCATAAATGATCTGGAGAAAGGGGTAAGCAGTGAGGTGGTAAAGTTTGCGGATGATACCAAACTGTTTAGGATAGTCAAGACAGAAGCAGACTGTAAGGGACTCCAAGAAGATCTCACCAAACTGAGTGATTGGGCAACAAAATGGCAAATGAAATTTAATGTGGATAAGTGTAAAGTAATGCACATTGGGAAAAATAACCCCAACTATACGTACAGTATGATGGGGGCTAATTTGGCTACGACAAATCAGGAAAGAGATCTTGGAGTTATCGTGGACAGTTCTCTGAAAACTTCCACACAGTGTGCAGCGGCGGTCAAAAAGGCAAATAGGATGCTAGGTATTATTAAGAAAGGGATAGAAAATAAGACCCGGAATATCTTACTGCCCCTGTATAAAACTATGGTACGCCCACATCTTGAATACTGTGTACAGATGTGGTCTCCTCACCTCAAAAAAGATATTTTGGCCTTGGAAAGGGTTCAGAAAAGGGCAACTAAATTGATTAGGGGTTTGGAACGGGTCCCATATGAGGAGAGGTTAAAGCGACTGGGACTTTTCAGTTTAGAAAAGAGGATACTGAGGGGGGATATGATAGAGGTGTATAAAATCATGAGTGGTATGGAGAGGGCCGATAAAGAAAAGTTATTTATTAGTTCCCTAAATAGAAGAACTAGAGGACACCAAATGAAATTAATGGGTAGCAGGTTTAAAACTAATAAAAGAAAGTTCTTCTTCACACAGCGTGTAGTCAGCATGTGGAACTCCTTGCCAGAGGAGGCTGTGAAGGCTAGGACTATAACAGAGTTTAAAGAGAAGCTAGATAATTTCATGGAGGTTAGGTCCATAAAAGGCTATTAGCCAGGGGATAAAATGGTGTCCTTGGCCTCTGTTTGACAGAGGCTGGAGAGGGATGGCAGGAGACAAAGCGCTTGATCATTGTCTTCGGTCCACCCCCTCTGGGGCACCTGGTGCTGGCCACTGTCGGCAGACAGGATACTGGGCTAGATGGACCTTTGGTCTGACCCGGTACGGCCGTTCTTATGTTCTTATGTTCTTATGTGGACACTGAATCGCATTTAAGGCCAGCCAGAACCAGGTCCGGTAGGGCATCAGGTCAGGAGTTACTTTGTGTGCCTGCTGCCTGAGGCTATCTGAGGCCTGTGCTTAAAGGGACCCCCCTGGACAGCCAGTTCCCAGGTTTCCCTGATTGCTTGCCTACCTCGATGAGGGATAGCAAAGCATTTTGTCTCTGCATGCTCTGGTTGCCCTCACTTGGGACACCACAGCACTCTGCAACATGGAGCCAGAGCTGCCCCTGGGCCCTCTGGTGATTCTCATGGATGCGGGGGGCTGTCAGTATCCAGGAGGCCCTGCAGGAGAGCTTCCACCCTGAGGAGCACTAAGAGCCTCCCTGGCTTGTGCCTCATTCCTCCCTCACGTCCTTCCACGTACCCCTCCCTAATCCCCTTTTCTGATGTCAAATAAAATACATGAATTTTCATGAACACAAACTCTCTTTATTTAACAAAAGCGGGGGAGGGGGGAGGATGAAACTCTGGTGAGACTGGGGAAAGGAGGCAGGAGAGGGGAAGAGAGAGAGTGGGAGAGGGGAGGGAGAAACCTGGGAGGAGGGAGCTGGAAGGGGGAAGCAAGGGGAAGAAGAGGGAGGGGAAGCTCAGGGCTCAGGGTTGGGGGTCTCACCGGACCAACTTGATTTTCATGCAAACCTGCTCCTGGGTTCGCATGTGGCCTTTGGTGGCCAGGCTGGCAGCTATCCTGCCATAGACGGCCACGTTCCTCTGTCTAGTGCAGAGATCATGGACGTTGGGGGCATCCCCCCCCAAACCTGAATAAGGTCCGTGATCTCCACCCTGGACCAGGAAGGCGCCTGCCTTCTCCGGGCCCTGGCAGGCTCCTGGGAGCTGGCAGACTGCTCCTGGGGAGTGGTGGAGGGCTGGCTGCCAGTGGCTTCCTGGCTCATGTTTTGGGGCCACTGGGTCAGGGGCAGTGACTGCTGGCTCTTGGCTGGCAGGCTTGGAGCTGGCACAGGCACTGTGGCCAGAGTCAACCCCTTTAAGGGCTCCAGGAAGGGCGGAGGGAGAGGAGAGTTCTTCATTGAGGCTGGAGTGGCTACCAGGGCACCCTGGGAAGATTGGAGGCCCCCTATTTCGATATAAGTGTCTACACAGCACTTATTTCAAAATAGCTATTTCGAAGTTGGCATTATTCCTCGTGGAATGAGGTTTACCAAATTCAAAATAAGCGCTCCGCTATTTCGAATTAATTTCAAAATAGCGGTTTGGCTGTGTAGACGCTCATAAAGTTATTTCAAAATAACTGCTGTTATTTCGAAATAACTTTGCTGTGTAGACATACCCTAATATATAGATATAGATATATAGATTAACTGGTGACTATTCGTCATATTACCCTTTCTCAGAAAATACCATGAACAAGTCTAGCTAGTGACAGCACAGAACAGATTTAGGTTTAATATGAGAAAGCACAAATACTGCAGATGAAAAGAGCTGTTATCGTGTGGCTCTCAGTGTGGTGGGCAAAAGGGTGTGGAAATACTGCCTACATTGCATCTTTCCCTACTCCCACCCTTCATTTGCAGAAGACCCCATAGGGGGGCTATGCAGCTTAGAAACAACAGATAAAGAAAGGCAGGGAGCAGGCCCAGCATGGCAGCTAACTTCCACAGTATCTTTCTGCCACATGATATTGTTAATTATCATTAGTTCATTCCTATGATATTATTACAAAACCCATTAGATACCCATCCTGCAAAGTGCTGTGCACCTTCATCTCCCACTTATTTCAAGAGGAGTTGAGGATATTCTGCACTTCCCAAAAGGTGGATCAGTCCACTGAACATGTACTGTAAAATTCCATGCCATTTTACAAAGGCACATACATGAACTTTCCCTGCCCCAGAGAGGGTTCTTATCCATATTTGATAAGAAAAATAAAACTGAGACAAGGCACAAAGCAGCAGTTTTGGAGAAGGAGGCTATGGGGAATAATAATTATGAGAAAGGAGGTGGGATTGCTTCCAGAGGTGAGTGTTTAAATAGGAGACAGGTTGCTTGGTGAACGGGAACAGGACAACACTTCTAGGAAAGGAGACAAAAGGATTTTTTTCAAAAGGACTGCTTGCATGACTAATGACTAATGTCTACTCACCTGAGGGTCAGGACCTTAATGAAGTGGTTAATTTTACAGCACTTTGCAGATGTAGAGTTCTATGTGAAAGGTAAGTATCATCTTCTTCTTCCATCTGAAAAATGCATCTTACCTATGTTTCATTATTTACCTCTGGCCACAGCAAGTAAAATGCTACTGTTCTGATCTGATAGCATTTTACATTCTCTTTGCACAGATGGAAATGACTGGACAAGCTGCAAAGCAGTAGAGTATCAGTCTCAATGTAACTAAGGGCCCATTTTTGTTAGGGAAATTTTCACTTGAATGTAGCTACTGCACTAAGTCATACCAGCACTAGCTGCATTTTACACCAGTGCACCAAGTCTGCACTAAAGATGCACTCTAGCACAGCTACACTAGTGGGAATTTCCCTGATGGAGGCACATAATAAGGCAAACTGTGGGCCAATATTTCCCCTCTATTGCCCTAATGAAACCCCACTTATTGGCCTTTTGTGTTTTCGATAATAAAGACATAGTGCCCAATTAGGATAGCATTGAACCATGTGCTTTACCTGACCTGTGTGCTTAAATCCCATTGAACTTAGTGAAGTCCTGTCCTGTATTCGAGATCTTATTTTGCTATGAATTGCTTGACAGGATATCATTAAGGGTTTTTTTTTTCTTTTTAGTGTCAGGGTTTCTTTTAAGAATAGTGAAGAGAGTGACAAAGCGAGCAAAGCAAATTACTTCCAGTGAACCTCTTACCTGACAAATGCAGTCCTTTTGGGTTCATAATTATTTACGAACATACTTTCATTTTTATGAATGTATTCACTATTTGTAATTATTGTTTAACACTTTGGTTGGATCCTCTGATCTGGCCAAATGAAGCAATCCTAAGAATAACAACAGAGATGGTTGGAACAAAGGTGGCTTTGTGTCACCATTATGCTGCCCCTTCCCCCACCTGGAGGAAGTTCTGTTCTCAGTGCAACTTACAGCACACTGAGATCTGCTCTGTATTGCATCCTCCTATAGCCCCAAATGGTTGCTACATCAGCCAGGGATCACCACAATACAGTGACTCACCAATCATATTTCACTTTTCTTACACACTTTTTACACCAGAGGCTGAGTTGGTTGCCTAAGAGTTGCTCCACTAGCAATTTAGGCATATATTTCATATATATGTTTTGGTCATAAACCATTTACTCCCATTGTGCCACAGTGGTTAGCTGGTCATTACTCGCTAGATAATTAATTACAGAGGCTATGTCTAGACTGCAGGCTTCTTGCACAAGAAGCTTTCATCGGAAGAGATCTTCCGCAAAAATGTCTTGCGCAACAGCGCATCCACACTGCAAAAGCACATCGAAAAAGCGATGCACTTTTGCGAAAGAGAGCGTCCAGACTGCATGGATGCTCTCTCGAAAGTAAGCTCTGATTGCTATGCACAGAATGGCCACTGGGCACCTGTGCTTTTTCCTCTTTCCTCTTTTTGCACAAAAAAACCCTCTTCCCCATCCACACACACCTTTTTATGAAAGAGCTCTTTCGCAAAAAGGCGTTCTTCCTTGTAGAATGAGGAACACCTACACCAGAAAAAACCTTCTGTTCTTCTAATTTTTTTGCACAAAAACGCGCTTGAGGTGTGGACACTCGGCGAGTTTTTTTTCGGAAAAATGGCCATTTAAAAAAAAAACTCTGTAGTGTAGACATAGCCCTATTTATACTATCTTTTCTGCTACCCAACTAAATGATTGGTGCTTTGTAAGTGTTGGGGAAACACTTTTCAAATTAATACTGAACCTCTGTATTCTCATTTGTCTACATGCCCAACTGCCCTCCCCGCCCCAGCTAGACCAGCTTTCATTAATATTATGCAGAAATGAACAAAATGAGGAGGTGCAAGTGGCTAAATTCAAATGCAGTTCAGAATTTGTGAAAACATTTGTTAACCATTTTCTCATTATATCTAGTTCCAGTGTCTAATATATCACTAAGAGTTTTAAAAACCTATTGCTTTGAACATTTATAAATCTCCTTGTATTTTAGGAAGCCAAAAGCACATTTTTATAACAGGGTTAATTGACGGCACAATTTGGATTGTGGTTCCTCATTACTTCTTCCTGTTTGAATTAATACTATTTATAACATTAAGTTAAAAGTAATGAAGTTAACAGCTTTCCCCTGAGGCATTTCTTTGTTAGCTCTTAAATCCTGGTCCCACCTTTGTATAGAATTCTTGTCCATCAAGCAAAATTAAACACATGGAAGTACATATTCTCTGTAAAAGACAAGGGAGGGGGGGAAATGGAGGTTTGAAACTGTGTTGATTGCCAATCATGATGTTTTCCTCTTTGGGACAGAGTTTCAAAATATAGGCCAAGAGTAAATAAAGATTTTCAAAGCATGTTTCCTTGTTCTCCAGTCATATCTTTATTCTACTGAAAACAGTACAGTTAGCCAATAACAGGGAGGCAGTGCATCTCCTGGATGCTACCATGAGTCATCTATGGTGGTTTCTTGCCATGATCCACCAAATCACACAGTTTTTGTAGACACAAAATTTTATGGGATCCCAGCAAGAAAATGCTGGCTCTATGGTTTGTTAAGACTTGTGGGACTGCTCCTGGGTATTGAGTCTAGGTACTGATGTTCTGATTGGTGGGGTTTCCAATGTGGAGGCTTCATTCTTCTGCTTTTCTTCCCAGCACTGCACTTAAATGTTTCCAGAGGAAGCTGACTGCATGGCCTCTTGAAACACAGAGCAAAAAAAGAAGGGGAAGTCTGCTGAGTTTGGTCTAAGATTGTGTTGGGGGGAGGTGTACTGGCAGAAACAGAGGAAGAGGGAGAAAGCTGTTTTCTCTCCATCTGCCTTGGCTCCTACTTAGTCCTAGTAATTGCAGGATTTTGCTGGACTTTTTCCCCTAAGTCCATGGGACCCAGGCAATGTTGCCAAGTGGCTGCTGTCCTGCATGACACTCATGCATTGGCAGCCCTATCATGTATCCCTTCAGCTGGGATGCCTTGGCTTCAGGCAGCTATGCTGGCTCCCATCTCTGTATTCCCATTTCTGGAGCCAGTCCAGCGTTTAGAAGATGCTGGCACAGCTGCTAGTGACCGGGACACTAGAATGGTAGGATCTGAAAAGGAATAAAAAAGGGAATGGACTGAAAAGATAATGTGGCACAATGAGGGAGGGAACGGAAAGAACAGGGGAAATTGCCCTAGCCCCTAAATAATCTCCAAACTTCCACTGTCCCAGTACTGCAAGTGGAAGTCTATTCTATCTCAGATGAACGAAGATGCATGTGTAAGAGAACTGTTGGCCCCTTATAGAAACTTTATGTTTTTTTACATAAGAACATAAGAACAGCCAGACAAAAGGTCCATCTAGCCCAGTGTCTTGTCTTCCGACAGTGGCCAATGCCAGGTACCCCAAGGAAATGAACAGAACAGGTAATCATCAAGTGATCTCTTTCCTGTCATCCAGCCTCTGACAAACAGAGACTAGGAACACTATTTCTACTCATCCTGAGTGATAGGCATTGATGGACCTATACTCCATGGACGTAACTAGTTCTTTTGTGAACCCTGAGAGGCTAGGACTACACTATAGGGTTTTTTCAGAAAAAGCTACACAAATCCGCAATCTGCATAGCTTTTTCTGATTGCTTTTCCGGAAAAGGCTTTCCCGCCATTTGCCCAGTCTAAACGGGGCCAAATGGTGGAAAAGCCTCCTCTTTTGGTGGAGCCCTTATCCCTCATAGAACAAGGTATACAGGGGCTCCCTGAAAGAGTGTGTTTGTTCTTCCGCGTTCCTTGGACGTGGTGGAGTTTTTCGGGGATACCTCCAGTATCCCAGAAAAGATAATGTGTGGATGTACCCTGGAAGTCCTAGCCTTCACAACGTCTTCTGGCAAGGAGTTCCACAGATTGACTGTGTATTGTGTGGAAAAAATATATCCTTTTGTTTGTTTGAAACTTGCTATCTATGAACTTAATTTGGTGACCCCTAATTCTTATGTTATGGGAACAATTAAATAACTTTTCCTTAATCACTTTCTCCATACCTGTCATGATTTTATAGATGTCTATCATATCCCTCTTAGGGTACGTCTAAACTACATGGCTCTGTCGATGGAGCCATGTAGATTAGTTTACACAAAAAAGGGAAATGAAGCTGCGATTTAAATAATCGCCGCTTCATTTAAATCAAAATGGCCACCGCGCTGTGCCGATCAGCTGATTGTTGGCACAGTGCGGCAGTCTAGACGGGGATCTGCTGACCCCCGAACCCTTCATTGGCAGATCCTGTGGGTTTAAATAATCGCCGCTGTGGATCTGACGACAAAGGGTTCTGAGGTCGGCAGATCTCTGTCTAGACTGCCGCGCTGTGTCGACAATCAGCTGATCGGTACAGCGCGGCGGCCATTTTGATTTAAATGAAGCGGTGATTATTTAAATCACCGCTTCATTTCCCTTTGCCGTCCTGCCTAATCTACATGGCTCCGTCGACAGAGCCATGTAGTCTAGATACACCCTTAGTCTCCTCTTTTCTAAGATGAAAAGTCCCAGTCTTTTTAATCTCTCTTCACATAGCAGCAATTCAAAACCCCTAATCACTTTTTTTGCCCATTTCTGAACTTTTTCATATGATAAGATATCTTTTTTTGAGATGAGGCGTCCACATCTATATGCAGCATTCAAGATGTTGGATTTATACAGACTTATACCATGGATTTATACAGAGTCAATAAGATATTCTCTGTCTTCTTCTCTAGCCCTTTTAAAATGATTCCTAACATTGCTTTCTTTTTTGGTTGCTGCTCCATGTTGAGTGGATATTTTCAGAGAACTCTCCACTATGACCCCAAGAGCTCTCTCTTAAGTGGTAATAGCTAATTTAGTCCCCATCATTTTGTACATATAGTTGGGATTATGTTTTCCAGTGTGCATTACTTTACATTTATCAACATTAAAATTAATTTGCCATTTTGTTACCCAGTTACCTAGTTTTGTGAGATCCTTTTGAAGGCCTTCACAGTCTGCTCTGGTCTTAACTATATTGAGCAATTTAGTATCATCTGCAAATTTTGCAACCTCACTATTTACCCCTTTCTCCAGATCATTTATGAATATGTTGAACAGGATTGATTCCAGTACTGACCCCTGCAGGACACTAGATGTTACCTGTCTCCAGTGTCAAAATTTATGATTTATTCCTATGCTTTGTTTCCTATCTTTTAATCAGTTATCAGTCTTTCCCTCTTATCCCATGAAAACTTACTTTGCTTAAGAGCCTTTGGTAAGGAACCTTCTCAATAGCTTTCTTGAAAGCTAAGCACATTATATTCTCTGGATCCCCCTTGTCCACATGCTTATTGACACCCTCAAAGAATTCTAGTAGATTAGTAAGACATGCTCTCCTTGGCCTCTGAGGAGAGGACAAGAAGCAATGGGCTTAAATTGCAGCAAGGGAGGTTTAGGTTGGACATCAGGAAAAAACTGGTTAAACACTGAAATAAATTGCCTAGGGGTGTTTCTGGAATCTCCATCACTGAGATATTTAAGAGCAGATTAGACAGAGACCTGTCAGAGATGATCTAGACAGTGCTTGGTCTTGCTGTGAGGGCAGGGGACTGGACTCAATGACCTCTCAAGGTCCCTTCCAGTTCTAGTGTTCTATGATTCTAGGATTTCCCTTTACAGAATTTGTCTAGTTCTTTTTCTGAACCCTGTTAAAGTCCTGGCCTTCACAACATCCTCTGGCAAGGAGTTCCACAGGTTGACTGTGCATTGTGTGAAAAAATATTTCCTTTTGTTTGTTTGAAGCCTGCTACCTATGCATTTCATTTGGTAACCCACAGTTCTTATGTTATGGGACAAGTAAATAACTTTTCCGTATTCATGTTCTCCACTCCAATCATGATTTTACAGACCTCTATCATATCCCCCCTTAGTCTCCTCTTTTCTAAACTGAAAATTCCTAGTCTTTTTAATCTCTCATCATATGACAACCATTTCAAACCACTCATCATTTTTGTTGTCCTTTTCTGAACTTTTCCCAATGCTAAGATATATTTTTTGAGATGAGGTGACCACATCTGTACACAGTATTCAAGATGTGGGTGTGCCATGGATTTATACAGAGGCAATAAGATATTCTCTGTCTTATTCTCTATCCCTTTTTAATGATTCCTAACATTCTGTTTATTTGTTTGAGTGGGATTTTGTTGTTGTTGTTTTTGTTTTACTTCTGCTGAGTGGTTGTTTTCAGAGAACTATCCACAATAGCTCCAAGATCTCTCTTTTGAGTGGTAACAGCTAATTTAATCCCCATCATTTGTTCATATAATTATGTTTATGTTTTCCAGTATGCATTACTTTGCATTTATCAACATTAAAATTCATTTGCCATTTTGTTGCCCAGTAACCTAGTTTTGTGAGATCCTTTTGAAACTCTTAACAGTCTGCTTTGGTCTTAACTATCTTGAGCAGTTTTGTTGGGCCACTCCCAATACTGAGAGAAAGGAGCAGAGTTAAAGTGGAATTGAATCCTGGGACTGGCAGTGCCCTGAGCCAAAGGAGAGGCCAGCACTCCAAGTCAGCTGCATGGATAGGGCGGGCAGGCCAGTACAGGAGTCAAGAACTCAGATATTATCCAAGGTGAGAGCTAGGGCTGCCAGGGCAGAGTAAAGTAGAGCCATGGAGAGTGTACCAGGCCAGTGTTGAGCTGGGGAGAAAGGTGGCAGGAGGCCAGCGAAGCAATTCGGGGGCAGAGCTGAGCTGGAGGAAGAGAAGCATCTCAGAGACAAGGAGCTGCAGTAGCAAAGACCAGCCACACCAACAGTGAGCCAGGACTGAGCTAAGCAAGGGCCTGTGGGGCCAGAGCTGAGATAGAGGATGCCTGCTGTGTCACAAACAACTCTGCAGCTGTGAGCAGCTGAGGAGAGCAAGGTGGGACCCTGGACAGAGATGGCCCAGCAGAAGAAAATGTCACCAGACAAGGCCAGATTTGTGGGAGGAGGGAACAGGAGATTTATGGGAGGCCTGATATTAAAAAGAAGGGTCCCACTACCTAGAACCGGAGAGCATGAACTGCCACCAGAGCACCAGAGTCTTTCTTATGGTATCATCACAGTATATCCAGGTCCTAGGATACATAAGGAATAGGCTAAATTGTTTGTACAGAAATTTGCAAAATAGAGACCTAGCCCATGACTTTAATGATTAGGATTACCATAAGATAAATAAATGATGATAAATCATAATATGCTGTCAATATAGAGTGACCACTTGTCCCTTACTTTCTTTATTTGTTCCTTAAAATGACACCCATCCCTTAATATTCATTGAAATGTATTAAAACTGACCATAAGAACCATTTTAAATATTAAATTGACATTTATGATATTGAATTGTATATGTGAGGGCAGTAGAAATGTACACCTGAGATAAAAATACATGATATACTATTTTTCCGTGTAATTTTCCTTTATTTCCATCCAACAAAGTTGATCACCTTACTACATACAGTGCTCATTTCAGGAACAGGGCCACAGAAAACAAACTATCTGAAATAAGTCATTGTTATATATTATGTATCATCTGTAAAAGTATGAAGCTTGTTGTTGGATTTTGACTATCACTGTATTTTATATTTATTATAATGTACAGATTAGCTTTAATGTTTCTATCTGATTAGTTATTACTGTTCTTTACCTAGTTTTAGTCACATCTACCAACCCAAAAAACATTTTAAGAAAAACAAAAAAGTACACTTAAATACTTTCTGGAGGCAGTCAAAAAATTGTATCTTTGAAGGTTATTTCAAAAAGATTCACAATATTTCTTGCAATATCATGCCATCTAGAGGAGAAAATGTGTGTTGCTCCAAACAAATAGCAATTAACTTACAGGTGCATGCAGTCATTATGTCCACTTACTGTAGGTTAAATTCTCCGAAAGATGTATCTGTATTGCATATCTATCTGGGCATACAAACTTACAATGAGCAGAAACGCAAAACTGAAATGTGAAAGCATACATGCACACATCCATATATGTGTTAAGTAGAGCATGTGGCCCTTCTGCCAAGTGTTGTCAACAGGAAAAGGGGTTAGAGAGAAATATTTGTATCCCCTTTTTTTTTTTTTTTTTTTTTGAAATTAACAAATGCCACCAGCTTAGTCCCTATCCAAAAATATGCATAACACTGCAAACTTTCCATGGTTGCTTTTCCACAGCAGCGTTTCTCCTCTGACAAACACTGAAGCTGTGTATGAAACAAGGTAAACTTTCTTAAGGGGAAAGGGAACACAGAATTATTTGGGGGAAATGCAACAATTAACGATATGTTTAGACCAAAAATAACTAAAATACCATCCCCTGGAATTTTGGACAGTACTCATTTGCTTCAATTACCACACCTGCCTGAGGGCACATACAATGGACAAATGTCTCTTTCCAGCCCCTACTTTCCTTCCTGTGCACTTGACTCATGGTTTGTTCTCAATGGTTAGTAATATCCCACGGTATGGAATCTATTCAGCCAGGTCCATCTCCAACACATAAGTCAAAATCCTGCCATATTTCCATGAAGGGATGCCTTGCTGCAATCTCTGCACCACCTTTCACCATGCCTCTCTGCCTCTCGCTGCAGCGTTCACTCTGTGCTGTTGCCTCTGTGTCATCTCTCACCACAATGCTATCACTCTGCATGCTGACGCTTGTAGCCACAATGCCAAGTCTGTATCCTCAGGTTCCTCACATAGCTATCCTGATTACTAGTATGTGATCCAGAGTCAGCAATATGCACGTGCTTTCTGGATGATCAGAATGGTGCATATGTTTTCAAATGGATGATTTTTTGCACACCCAAATATTGCAACTGAATAATTAATTGACTATATAGTAATGTTTTCAGAGCATAGACGAAGTAGTATTATAACTACTGAATGACTAAACAGAAGCACAGAAATACATGCACAGGACCAGAGGCATGGCCATCTAGTTCAGTATATAATTAAATAGGGCAACAAACTGCATACATTCCAGGTATCTGGAAGTGTTAATAATTAATTATTACTCTATCTGTGATCCAGCAAAATATTGAAGTATGTGCTTTACTTTAAGCACTTGAGTATCCTGCTGAATTCAATGTGTGCTTCTCACGAGTTTAAAGTTAAGCATGTGCTTAAGTGCTTTGCTGGATCCTCTATTTGCAACCATTTGTTCTGACTCCTTGATGGAGATACTTACAGTATATTTCGTTCTGAAATAATTTTGAAAGCATTTTCCTTTTTACTTTATATTTCCCCTTTGCATTAAAGGTTTGTAATATTAAAAAAAACTGCAAAAAGATACAACCAACTGCAACAGGGTATTCCAGAAAATCGAAAATTATATGTAAAAGAAAAACAGTGGGAGATCACTTAGAGCAATTGTTTTCAAACTTCAGGTCATAACCCAGACCTGGGTCACCTGGCTCAGTACACAGGGACCCTGGTGGCCAGGTAAAGGTGAATCACTGGGGAGTCCCTACTTTGTGCACAAACCATGTGCGCCTGAAGCAGCAGAAAGTCTGGCTCCTAGGCAGGAATAGGGTGATGAGATGTCCCATTTTTAAGGGGACAGACCCATAGTTTAGCCCTCCTATAGGCATCTCTATTAAAAAATGGGCAAATTATCATGTGTTTTCTATCTCTTCCCTCCCCAGCAGGCCCTACTGCTGGCCAGATTCTCCCTCACTAGCTGCCAGCAGTGAGTGGTTGATGATGGGGTGTGCATGGCTGGTGGTCAGGCAACACTGCAGTGTGTGGTGCCAGTCGCTCCCCCTGCTGGTCTGTTAGTGCAGTCCCTTCTGTGTGTTAGCTCTTGGCCAGCAGCCATCCTCCCTGCTGCGGCAGATGAGTGCAGACAGGCGGTGGCTGGTTATGTGTCACCTCTGCTGCCCACCCACTGGCCGTTTACATGCTTCCCCTCTCACTGCCCTCTCCCTGCTGTGCCCATTCACCTTCCCTCCAACCCTGCTGCTCCTTCACATCCCCCTCCCCCAGCAGGGTGTGTCCCGCTCTAGGCATTGTGCAGAGAACCAGTCCCTAGTCAGAGCATTCAGCTCACCCACAGCCTGGTTCGCAGGCTTCTTCCTTTCCTCACTGCCTGTGGCTGGGCTGGCACCCAGGGAAAGTTCAAGATCCTGGCTTTGGCCAAGGTAATGGCCAGGAGGAGCCAAACCCTGCATATGCCAAACTCTCGCACAGCAGTGGCATGGGGAAGCTTCTCCATCCCTCAGGTAAGCTCTGAAATGGTGGGGAGGAAGCTATCTCTAGCCTGTTTGCACCCTAACCTGAGGGTCCCCAGGCAGGGGAACTTAGCACCTTCTTCATATGCTGCCCCCCACCCTCAGTCCTGCCCCCCATGGAGTGTGGGACCACTCTGTCCCCTAGGCACCCTCCCTAATTGAGCCACCTCTCTGGCTCAGTTCACTGAAGCCCCTGCAGCCAGGTTCCCTGAGCCCTGGTGCTCCTTGCAGCCTTAGGCCTTACCCTCTTCCTGCCCACGCTGTAGCCGGGGGTCAGGAAGTGGCTGGGTTATGTCGGTGGCCAGCAACAGCTTGGAGGTGTTAGTTGCTTTTCTACACTGTGTGAGGAATAAGCTGCTTCTAACCATAGAAGAGCCAGGGAGGGGGTGGGGGAGAAGGCGGGAGGAGGAAAGGATGACCTCTGGAAAAACACAGGTGAGATCATTCCTATCCCACACTCACCTACTTTCAGATGGAAGCAGCTCTTATGCCTTCCCTCCCACATAGTGCCAAAAGGCTGCTGCTTGTCATGTTCTGGTGAGAACCCCAATAGAAATCTGGGGAGGAGAGCCTGTGACCCTGTGTGCACCCCATATGTTGCCTTGAGAAGATGTGGCCCCAGGTACCAGGAAAGGTGGATCTGTCTCGAGGGCCCAACCAGGCATGGAGTTTGGAGAGCACTGGGCAGGGAGGGTTGGGTCAGGACTGTCAGTCACCGCCATCCCCGTGTAACAAGTGTATGGGAATGTGTGTCACTCCTCCTGTGCAAACCTTAAAGAAGGTAAATAAAAAGACTCCAGCTACACAGTATTTCTTTTTAATGGGGGTTCTATCAGCTTCATGTAAATTTGAACATTTGTACTGCATTGTTCTGATTGATTGTCATTGAACTCGCTTGAGTATGAGTAATTTTAACAAGGGTCCCATATTCATGATGGGAGGCCATGGAGCTTCAAACACTGCCCCCAGCCATAGCACCAGCTTCACCCTCTCATTAGCCAGTTCCTGAGAGCCAGACCTGCTGCTGACTTCTAGTGCACCCCGCTGTGCAGATGACCAGGACCTACCAGGGGATGCCCATGCCCTATCCCCTGTCCCAGCCCTGAGGCCACCACCAAACCCAGAGCCCCCTCCTATACCCTAAACCCCTCATCCCCATCCCAGAGCCCACATCCCCTGCCCCAGTCCAGAGCTCCTTCCTACACCCCAAACCACTTATCCGCAGTTCCGCTGGGTCATGGGCATCAATAATTTTCTTCAACTGGGTCACCGGGAAAAAAGTTTAAAAACCATTGACTTAAAGCAACCTAACTCATGTCTAGCTATCCTAGTTATAATAAGTATTGTTTCCCTCAAATTATATCTTGCAGACCAAGTAAATATAGGATGACAAATCTGTGTCTATAAGCTCTAGTGATCTCATGATTTTTCCTCATATATTGAAAAGTGAGAAAAGTGTTTTTACCAACTATATTAATATGCAAAGAAAGGGTTAGGGTTTTCAGGAAAACAAGTGTCTGAATTACTGGTGTGAGAAGACAAACATAGGAAATATCCTGCTAAACGTAGTGACTGAGCAGCCTGTTGCCTACAAAACATGCTTCAGAGGAAGGCACAAACACATGTAGACTACGCTATTGTGGGAAAATGAGGGAAACACGTACCTCCACAGTTTTTTATTATCTTCTCTGTCTCTCCCTCACTGAGGATGCAGGATTCATTATTTTTCACTCCTGATCCCTCTATCCAATGCACTTTATAAATCTGCAGTTCTGTATCAGCGTGGCAGAGCAATACTACTGTATAATTTTACAATTCTGAGAAAAGAGAGAAAAACATACATTCACAGATGGGTAAGGAATGGGTTGGTGTGGAGACCCAGCTGCTTCAAAAGAAATGTAACAGTAGCCAACTCTCCTCCTGTGGAGCATTTTGTTGAAGACTAGGTTATTGGACTTTCAGGCTTAAAACCAAAATACCACAGAAACATAGGTAAGAGTAATTGGGCAGGACGTTCATTAAAAAAAACCTGATTTTGGTAGCAGAAATCAAGCCATGATTACAAACAACAAAAACTCATTTTATTATAAACATGACTGTGAGGTTGATTTGGATGATATCCAGAAACCTTGGCATTTCTAGTTTCACAGGGCATCTGCTTACCTTAGTTACAGCAATTAAGCTGTAAAAAAGCTAATAATGCACCAATGAAACATCCTTAAGGAGACCTAGTCGTGTATGTCATGACCTCTTTGTTTTGCAGGACACAAACCAGAGATATATGTTAAATAGAATGAGCTCCTGATTTAACAAAAAGAGAAGGTTAAGGAGTGATTGGATTACAATCTATAGGTACCTACATGGGGCACCAATATTGAATAAGGATTCTTCAGTCTATCAGAGAAAGATATAACACAACCTAATGGCTGAATGTGAACCTTGACAAATTCAGACTGGGAATAAAGTATGAATTTTTAATAGTGAGAGTAATTAACTGTTGGAACAATTTACCAAGGATTATGGTGGATTATCTATCACAGAGAATTATTAAATCAAAATTTGACATTTTCCTTAAAGATATGCTGTAGGAATTGTTATGGGGAAGTTCCAGGGCCTGTGTTATACAGGGCAAGATGTTCATAATGGTCCCTTCTGGCCTTGGCATCAATGTATCTATGAATAAACAGCAAGGTTCTGAATTCTAAATATCTAGCTGTGTTCCATTCCTATTTTTAATACGAGCTGGTAAAAAAAGTTCTTGAGGGGAAAAAATTGAAATTCTTTACTTTTTTTTCAAAAATTCAAAAAGTGTTAATGTTTTAGTGAGATATTTCAATGGGTAACATTTACAAGTAGCCCCATACCTCATGAAAATCCAGAAATGTATGAAAAATTTTAAATTTATAAAATTTCAATCAACTTTATTATTAATTTTAGAGAAAGCAACAGAAGGAAGTAGGAGAAATATCTGCCTCTGAGAAGGCAGTGTAATGGGTAGAAGATCAGAGCATGACATGAGGTACTGGAAGGTTGTTGTGGAGGCATAGTTTCTTATGGGGTCTTACTGGAAATGGGTGATGCTATGTATGAATGGAGAGCCTCAGGGATTGATGGAAGGCTCCATTCTTTGAGATAGGTTATGTCTACACAGCAGTGTTATTTCCGAATAACATCAATTATTCCAAAATAACATAGTCCGTGCCTACACTACAAGAAGTTATTTCGACATAATGTCAAAATAATGTTGAGCTGGAGGACTTCTTACTCCATCTCCTGTAACCCTCATTTTACAAGGAGTAAGGGAAGTCAGAGGAAGAGTGCTCAGTTGTCTTCCTGCTGTGTAGACAACACTAAAGGCTGAAATAAGCTATTTCGACTTCAGCCACGCAATGGACGTAACTCAAGTTGCATAGCTTATTTCAGCTTTAGCCTTGCTATGTAGAAGTGCCCATAGTCAGGGAACTCCCAGAACCTTTCAAGGTTTCCCTGGTTGGCACAATTTGTATATATGTTTGCTCTGTTGGTGATAGCTTCCGCCATGCTTTCATGTTCACTTATGTACTCAGATATTAGGATGATGGGAGTCATCTAAGTACCGAGATGGATAGACAAACAGAAACATGCATTTTTGTTAATAATGGTTTATTATATGGTATACATATGTGTGGGCAATATTAAGAATTGGATTTTAACATGATTCAACATCAGTTTTGGAAATGCTGGAATTCCCTAACTGCATGATTTTATGTATAGTTTGGTAACATAGTGGCCTGATTTATTAGTTACTCTTAGAGAGTGTACAGCAGTGGTGAGTCACCTGTGGCCAGTGGGGCGTGGGGCTCCACCTGCAGCCCACAGCCCTCCTACCTTCCCTCCTACCACATGGGCATCTCACACACTGGGGTAGCAGAGCCCTGTACGTCCTACTCCTCTCCCTCCCTCCCAGAGCCTGAACAGCCACAAAAAGCTGATTTCTGGCATTTAAGCTCTGGCAGGGAAGGGTAGGTGTGGAGATGGAGCGTGAGTCAGTGGATTTGCATGCTTTGAAAGTGCTGTGAGGGAGGAAGACAAGTAGGGAGTGCAGGGCTCCGGTGCCCCAGTGCATGAGAGGCATGTGGGGGAGAGGACAGACATGGGGGCCGCAGGTGGCGCTCCAGTGGCGCTCACCTGTGTTACAATTTAATTATAACACAGGTGAGGAGGGGAAAGGTGAACAAATAAACATAACCTAGAGTGTTATATGTGTGAATCCAAGAGCAAAGATGAGACTAGTTTCAGTTTTGACCTTGAGCACGATACAACCAGAGGTGAAAGTAAGGCTGAGAGCTGAGAGCTTACACTCCGCTGAGAGCTGGCTGTGGTGCGCTGCTGTAAGCACGGCTTGCAGTGCACCCTCTCAGACAGGCTCCCAAGGCTCCTGCCACAGGCTGGCACTGGTGGCACTATGTGTGCAGCCAGATAAGGCAGGCAGATGTGAAAGGGACCAGCTGAGGACACACTGTAGAGAAGATGGACATTCTCCTCCCCAGGCTCCTGATGCATCTACAGCTGTCCTACTGCCTCTCTCTCGCTGGACACCCTGCAGTCTGTGAAACCAGGAGAAGAGAGTGGCAGGTGAGGGGGGATCTCTTGCACTACCACTGGTTTCCCTCCAGTAGTATCCCCACATAGGTCCCTTGTGACAGTGCAGCAAACTGGAGCTGCAAGGCATGGATCCATACAGCAAACAGGTAAAGGAAATCCGGAAGCAACTGGAAATACCCCAGCTCCCCCCTACACCCTGTACACACACACACCAGCCCCTGCCCTGAGCCTCCCCCACACACTCCCAGTCCTTTGCCATGACTCCTGCACATCACACACACACACACACTAACCCTCTGCCCTGAGCCCCTCACTCTCCAACTCTGACTTCTGCACCACCACCCCATATCTCCAGCCCCCTGCCCTGACTCCTGCACCCTCCCCATGGCCCCTGCCCCGAACTTCCCTCCACACAACAACCCTCTGCCCTGAGCCCCTCACCCCACCCCCATTCTGACTTTTGCACCTTCCATATCCCTAGCCCCCTGCCCTGACTCCTGCACACATATCCCCATGCACACCCCAAACCTCTGACCTGAAACCCCTGCACTCCATTCCACACTTAAATTTCTTACAGTATTGCAACTCCTGCACACCCTGCCCTGAGCTGGAAGTGGGGAGGTTTTGCTAGGAGAGTACCTATAAGAAATGTAGTTAATTTCACCCCCCTGAATACAACTGAGGTTTTGCCAAAACCAAATGACACACCTCCAAGCCTATCTGGAGTGAGTTAATATTTATAATCACTATTTACAAGATATATTGAGACAAAGTCTCAGCCCCAAAAAGCATAGATCAATATTTTCAAACGTGCATGTCAATTTTTAGGTGAGTGGTGGGGTGTACAAACCCCACTCTGGAGCCAACCACTTCAGCCCCGCAGAACATACCTCAACTGGAGAAAAAAATTAAAAACCCAGCTCAGAAGAGGAGAGGGCATTGAGAAGGGCAGAAGAAGGGTCCTGGCAAGGGTGCTGGGGGAGCCTCCCTGAAGAAATAAGACTGTGTGCTGAGCCTGGTTAGGACCGATGATTTGGTTGGTTTTTCTTTTCCTTTTCATCTTATATTGGCTGGGAGGCTGTGGGAAACCATTCTCAGAAAACTATATCCTTGTAAGCCTGTGTTGACCACCACCATTAAAGAACACAAAAACTCTAATTACTTTTAAATATCTTGATCAATTGTAACCTGGGGAAGACAAAATTATCTGAGATATGGAACAATATAGAAAAGGAAAGAGTATAGAGAGATTACAGGTGACTAGAACAAAATGTGCAGGACTTCTAGAAAGAAAGATTTTTAAGGAGAAGGGAGAGTAGCATTGATGGCAAGAAGTGGAAAACTGGTCCAAGCATATGGGGCTGCATAAAGCAGAGAATGGGAGAGAGAGAGGGTAGAAGTAGAAAGAAAGGATTGAGAGAAGTGAAAGATGGAGCAGGAGAAAAAAAATCACAGATGTAGGCTTAAAGAGAAACATAACCCACACCATGAAGTCTTCTAAGACTCAAGAATATTCCATCATCATGCAATTTCCCTCTCCTTTTTCAATTCCCACACACTTTGTCATAGGGTGACTACACCTTTAAGAAAGGTGGGTTTAAAAGCCCCGATCCACAGACTTAGGTACTATAGAATCATAGGCTATGTCTAGACTGCCCCCTCTTGAGCAAAAAAATATGCAAATGAGGCAAAGTGTGGGATATCGCTGCACCTCATTTGCATAATTAATGTGGCTCCATTTTTGCGCAAGAGGCTTTTGCGCAAAAAGGAGCTGTGTAGACGGATCCTTTTTGCACAAAAACCCCCTCTTGCGCAAGAGCCGTTCTTCCTGAAAAAAAGAGGAAGAACAGCTCTTGTGCAAGATGGGGGGTTTGCGCAAAAAGGAGCCATATAGACTCCATCAGATGAAGAAGTGGGCTGTACCCACGAAAGCTCATGATACCATTTACATGTTTCATTAGTCTATAAAGTGCTACCAGACCATTTGTTATCTTTGCTTAGTGATTCATGAACAGTGACTCATTGGGAAACCCTTCCCAGAGAGCAGTTATCAATGGTTTACACTCATGCTGGAAGGGCATAAGGATTGGGGACCTGCAGAGATCTGTTCTGGGTCTGATTCTGTATCTTCATCAATGAATTAGTGCAATAGAGAGACCACTTATAAAATTCACAGACAACACGAAGCTGGAAGGGGTTGCAAGTGATTTTTGGAGCATAGGTTTATAATTCAGAATGATCTGGACAAACTGGAAAAATGGTCTGAAGTAAATAGGGGTATGTCTACACTACAGCACTATTTCGAATTATCTTACGCTAATTCGAATTAATGCATCTATACACAAAATCTATTTCGAAATAGCATTTTGCTATTTCGAAATAGCACGTCCACACTGAGTGGACCCTGAACCGAAGTTAAGGCTGGCCGGAACCAGTGCCAGCAGGGCATCAGGTTAGGACTTAGTGTGTGGGGCTGCTGCCTGAGGCTAACTGAGCTCTGTGCTTAAAGGGACGGTACCCCAACCCCGGACAGACAGTTCTCAGGGTTCCCTGCTTGCTCGTCTACCTCGATGAGGGACAGCAAAGCAGTACTGTCTTGGAGTGCCCTGACTGCCTGCACTCGGGATACCACAGCACTCGGCCACATGGAGCCAGGGCTGCCCCATGGCACACTGGTGCCTCTCGTGGGGTCATTGCCATCAGCCTGGCTGCACTTGCTGCAGGCTGCCATCCGCGGGGTCCATCGGGAGGCTGTCAGGATCCAGGAGGTCCTGCGGGAGAGCATCTACCCCGAGGAGCCCTCAGAGCCACCCCGGTCCTTCCCACCGGGGGCTCATGCCCCATTCCTCCCTCACATACTTCCACTTACCCCTCCCTAGTCCCCCTTCCTGATGTCACATAAAAGACACATATGTTCAAAAATAGAAACTGGGTTTATTGAACAAAACTGGGGGGGGATGAACCTCAGGGGAGACTAGGAAAAGGAGGTGGGAGAGAGGAAGAGAGAGGGTGGGAGAGGGGAGAGGGAAACCTGGGAGGAGGGAGCTGGAAGGGGGAAGCAAGGGGAAGAAGAGGGAGGGGAAGCTCAGGGCTCAGGGTTGGGGGTCTCGCCGGACGAACTTGATTTTCATGCAAACCTGGGATTTTCATGCAAACCATGCTCCTGGGTTCGCATGTGGCCTTTGTTGGCCAGGCTGGCAGCTATCCTGCCATAGATGGCCGCATTCCTCCCTCTAGCACGGAGATCATGGACGTTGGGGGCATCCCTCCCAAACCTGAATAAGGTCCATGATCTCCGCCCTGGACCAGGAAGGCGCCCACCTTCTCCAGGCCCTGGCAGGCTCCTGAGAGCTGGGAGACTGCTCCTGGGGAGTGGTGGAGGGCTGGCTGCCAGTGGCTTCCTAGCTCATGTTTTGGGGCCACTGGGTCAGGGGCCCCGGTGGCCACTGCTGGCTCTGGGCTGGCAGGCTTGGAGCTGGCACAGGCACTGTGGCCAGAGTCTACCCCTCTAATGGCTCTGGGGCTGGGGGAGAGGAGAGTAAGTTTTCCTGGTTGTGCCCAGAGTGGCCACCAGGGCTCCCTGGGAAGGGCTGGAGGCCCCCTATTTCGAATTAAGTGTCTACACAGCACTTAATTCAAAATAGCTATTTCGAATTTGGCATTACTCCTCGTAGAATGAGGTTTACCAAATTCAAATTAAGCGCTCCGCTATTTCGAATTAATTTCAAAATAGCAGTTTGCATGTATAGACACTATTACAGTTAATTCAAAATAACGGCTGTTATTTCAAATTAACTTTGCAGTGTAGACATACCCTTGGATTAATCTCAAAAACAACAAATGCAAAGTCCTCCAGATAGGAAGGAACAATCAGTTGCACAAACACAAATGGAAAATTAGTATTTAGGAAGTACTGCAAAAAGGGATCTAGTGGCCACAGTTGACCACACGTTGAACATAAATCAACAACGTGACACTTTTGCAAAATAAAAGTGAACATCATTCTTGGATATATTAGCAGAAGTCTTATAAATAAGACACAAGATGTAGTTCTTCTTCTGTACGCCACACTGATTAGGCCTCAACTTGAGTATTTTGTCCAGTGCACAAATTGGAGAAGGTCCAGAGAGAAGCAACAAAAATGATTAAAAGGTCTATAAAAATATGACCTATGAGAGAAGATTTAAAGAACTGGATTTGTTTAGTCTGGAAAAGAGAAGACTGAAAGGAGACATGATAATAGTTTTCAAGTATATAAAAGGTTGTTATAGGGAGGAGGGAGAAAAAGTATTTTTCTTAACCTCTAAGGCTAGGACAAGAAGCAGTGGGCTTAAATTGCAGCAAGAGAGGCTTAGGTTGAACATTAGGAAAAATTTCCTGTCAGGATGGTTAAGCACTGGAATAAATTTCCTAGGGAGGTTGTGGAATCTCCATCATTGGATATTTTTAATTACAGGTTAGACAAACACCTGTCAGAGATTGTCAAGATAATACTTAGTCCTGCCATGAATGCGGGGGACTGAACTAGATGACCTCTCTATGTCCCTTCTGGTCTATAATTATACCCTGCACCCAAGACAGCTGTTCTCTCACCTATATCCTCCGGATTTGTGGATCATTCTGGGGCTTAAGCAACAGATAGGTGTCCAGATGCCTAGGGTGAGATAGCAGTCCACATGCCCAGAGACAGATCCTGAGGAAACTTTACACTACATCTATACTACCCATATGTATACTGGTGGCAGAGTGTTGTGTTCATGTAGCTATTGACCACAGTGAAAAGCAGTTTATCTCTGCAGTGCAAACTGTGGCCACAAATATCTGTGAAAAGCTCTGACAGAGGAGAGCAATCAGGGAAAGTCTTCAGCAGCTCCATGCAGCTGGAGCTTTTCACTGCAGTGAGGAAAGGCTGTTACATGGAGATAAACAATTGACAGGCTGAGCCTTTTCCTGCTTCCTAACCCACTGCCAGAATCTTTTCCCACTGCCAAAGTCTCTCTTTGCTGTAGGTAAGGGCTCCAGCAATGGAGAGCTACCTTAGGCTTGGTCTATACTATGAGTTTAGGTTGAACTTAGTCACATTAGGTTGATTTTCTAACAATATGTCCATACCACTAAGCCCATTCAGCCGACTTTAAAGGCCAGTACTCCTGCTCGTCAAGAGGAGTAATAGTAAGTTCAACCTTGCATGGTTGAATTTAGGGTAGTGCAGATGCAGTGCTGTGAAAAATCAGTGTTCTTGGACTCTGGAAGGTGTCCCACATTGCCCCAATGTGACTGCTGAGGCTAGCACTTTCAACTTGGCTGCTCTTTAGGTGTACAGCAAAAGCCCTGGGAAAATGTAAATTTCATTTCCTGGTTGGCCAACATAGCAAGCAGAGCAGCAGGACACCTGACCTGGGGTTGTAAACAAGCTCCAGCATGGAGCATGCATGAGATCCTGGACCTGATTGCTGTGTGGGGAAAGGAATCTGTGCAGGCAAAACTCTGAAGCAGCAGAAGAAATGCTGGTATCTATGCCAGAATTACACATGGCATGGTGGAAAAAGGAGACGCCAGGGACACCACACCCAGTGTTGAAAATAAAGGAGCTCAGGCAGGTGTACCAGAAGACAAAGGAGGCAAATGGATGGTCTGGGTCATCACCACAAACATGCCGCTTCTAACAGCAGCAGCATGGGAATCTAGGGGAAGAACCCGACTAGTGTCCCATAGGAGTCCATGGATGCATCCCAAGAGATTCTTCAGGCAGACTCAGGCAACAACAGGGAGGACATTGTTGATGAGGAGAAGGAGGAGACTGGCCAGCAGGTGAGCAGAGTATTCAATCTCACCGACAGCCAGGACCTTTTTTTTTAAACTTTGGAGCCAATCCCCTCCTCCCAGGATGTATTGCTGTCAGACCCTGATAACAGGGAGGGCATGGTGAGATCACATTTTTAATCATGCTACAAGCGGTTTAAGGCAATTGGAGGTGATCTGTGGAGGCCATTCTGCCTACAAAGTGGAGGCTCCTCAAAATAGTTTAATGTGTCTGGAATTCTCCCTGCGCATCTCTGAAAACTTCCTGTTAGAGGTACTCTTTCATTCTTCTCACAAGGTTTCTGGAGAGGCCTCCCTTATTCCATCCTCCATGGCAAGACACCTTTCTATGCCAAGACAGCAGTAAATGATCTGGCATAATGGCAGCACAAAGCATTGCAGAATAAAGTCCAAATTTCTGGTCATATTCAATCAGCGTCCGCTCCCTATCATTCTGTGTGATTCAGAGAATGCTGATATTATGCACAGCAACTTGGATGAAGCAGGGGAAGCTCTGTAACTGATACCACTGAGGCAGTACACCTCCATTTGCTCATCCCCAACAAAGCATGGTTTGCTGACCATGTGAGTCCCTGCTGCCACATCCAGACCCCCTCCCTCTGGCAGGCTCTTGTGGGAAGGGAAAGTTGCACGCTGTCGGCAAACAGGGGGTGCCAAACACACAGTGACCATGTTAGCCCCGGCCCTGCCACCACAACCAGACTTTCCCCTGGCACAGCTCCTCACGACCTTGCAAATGCAGACACTTGCCTATCCACAGGAACTATTTGCAGCCACTGTGAGCACATGGTTTCAAAGCGGAAGTAAAAGAGCAAGAGCCCCAACCTGTTCCTTACCATGCCGGACACCAAACTGAGATCAACTGATCCCTTAAGAGATGTGTGTTGTACCTGTTGCCTACTGCGTGTTTAAAAACATAACTTTGGCCTGGTACATAACACATGCCTATTGTATTGGACAGATGTTCTTTCATGGTAAGAGATTAGCTTCTGTGTTCTACAATGTATCTTCTCTAAACTCTGCCCTTCACTTTTTCTGCATTCTTCCATGTATGTTCTCTAAAATTTGCCCTTCACTTTTTTCATTACAGCAGGTGCAACAGTGAAGTTGTTGCCCACTCCCCCAGGTCCTCCAGATGTTCGCCTAGCACAACCAAGCCTCAGCCAGAGATCTTGAAGCTTGTGGGGCAGCAAACAGAGTTGCTGATG
Organism: Pelochelys cantorii; assembly: GCA_032595735.1. NCBI lineage: Eukaryota > Metazoa > Chordata > Testudines > Trionychidae > Pelochelys > Pelochelys cantorii. The sequence continues at coordinate 95,148,728 of CM064326.1, forward strand.
CCACTGGTAGAGGCACAGGAGAAGCATATGGAGCACAGAGCCCTTCCCGCCACCTCATGCTGAATCACTAGCCCTCCTCACCAAGTTCCATAGTCTCCCCTCTGAGGTGCTCTAGAATGTGTGTGTTGGGGGAAGGGAGTCAAGGGCAGCTTCAGCACAAAACCCAGGGATGACTCCCAGAAACAGAATGCTGTCATTCCCATACCTGTGACTGTTGAACAGGGAGATTATAATACTCCAGTTGCCCTTGCAGTATCATCATACTATCTCCCCCATAAACTTATCAAGTTTAATAGCATAAGGCAGTGGTCTCCAACTTTTCTATGCCCAAGATCACTTTTTAAATGTCAGAACAAGCCAAGATCTACTGCCCCACCCTTCCCCCAAAACCCGACCCCTTCCTTGATGCCCCGCCCTCTCTGTTCTTCTCCTCTCCATCACTTGCTATCCCAGCCCTTATACACTCTCAGGGTACGGCTACGCTGCCCCTTTTTTTTAATTCTTCTGTAGGAAGAGGTTTTTCCAACATTTGGCCTGTCTAGACTGGGCCAAATGTAAAATAAACCCCTTCTTTCGGAAGCCCCCCTATTCCTCGTGCAACGAGGAATACAGGGGTTACCAAAAGAGCATGTTTGCTCTTCCACTAAAAAAAGCGGAAGAACAAACGTGTTCCTGGACATGGAAGAGTTTTTCTGGGATACCTCTGGAATCCCAGAAAAACTCCTGCAGTCTAGCTGTACCCTCACTGGCTTGAGACAGGATGTGTGGGCTCTGGGGTGGGAATGAGGGATTTGGGTGTGGGAAGGCGTGAGAGGTGCAAGCTCTGGGAGGAAATCTGGATGCAGATGGAGGTGGAGAAGGGGATGCTGGCTCGGGGAGGGGGCTCCAGGCTGGGGAGTGTTGGGGTCAGTTGGAGGGTTGGGTTACTGAACAAGCCACAGGCTTGTGGATGTGAGGGTGCAGGAGTTTGTGTTGGATATGTGAGGGGCTCTGGGCAGGGAGGCTGGGAGTATGATGGGCTCAGGACACAGATTTGCAGTGTGTGAATGGTGCAGAAGTGTTGTGGCAGAAAACTGAGGATGTGGGAGTGCAGGAGTTTGGGGATGTGAGAGGCTCAGGACAGGGAGTTCCAATGTATGATAGGCTCAGATCTAGGGTTTGGGGGAGTGCAGGAGTGTTATGATGCTGTGGCCAGATGGGGGCTTGACCCAGCTTCATTTTTAAATAAAATATTATGTCAAACACAAAAAGTTTCTGCATTGTCTTTATTTATGAGAAGGGCAGGGAACATGTTTTGAGTCAGGGGTCACTGACCCACAGAAAAGTCAGTTGGGGCCACACAAGTGAGATGCAAAAATATAACTCCTCCAAACCGCCCCCTCCCCTCCCCCTCCCCCCCCCCGCCAGCCTCATTAATGTGGCCCCAACTGTGCTGGTGAGAGCAGGGGACATGGTACTGGGGAAGGGTGCTAGTGGGTGCTGGGGTGGGGACAGAGTGCCAGTGGGGCAGGGGGCAGGGTGCCAGTGGGCTCTGCGGCAGGGGACAGGGTGCCAGTGGGGGGCAGGGGACAGCAGACAGGGTGCCAATGGGGGCAGGGAGTCCCCAGCACGCACCTCCTCCTGGGACTCCTACCCCCCCCAGAGAGGAGGGAAGCCCCGGCGCGTGCCTCCTCTGGGGACTCCTACCCCCCATGCAGCAAGTCCCCAGCACGCCACAGACCTGGGTTGTGGAACCGCACTGGCTGTTTGGGAGAGGGGGAGCAGCCAGAGCTCTTCCTAAAACCCCGGAAGTGACACGCAGCTGCCGGACTTCCTTCCACCCCACAGGAAGCCGGCGTTACTTCCATTGTCTCTGGAGGTAGGTAGTGGGGCTTCTTGGGGGGCGGGACAATAAGGGGACCCCCAACGCCTTGCGATCAACTGTTTGAGCCCTCCTGATTGGAAAAGCTGAAGTACTCAATGCTTTTTTTGCCTCTGTCTTCACAGACAAGGTCAGGTCCCAGACTACCGCACTAGGAAGGAGGTGGGCAGTCCTTGCTGGAGAAAGAACATGTTAAGAACTATTTAGAAAAGCTAGACATACACAAATCCATGGGGCTGGATTTAATGTATCCGAGGGTACTGAGGGAGTTGGCAAATGTCATTGCAGAGCCTTTGGCCATTACCTTTGAAAACTCGTGGCGATTGGGAGAGGTCCCAGATGATTGGAAAAAGGCAAATGTAGTGCCCGTTTTTTAAAAAGGGAAGAAGGACAATCCAGGGAACTACAGACTGGTCAGCCTTACCTCAGTCCCTAGAAAACTCAGGGAGGGAATCCTCAAGGAATCCATTTTGAAGCACTTGGAAGAGGAGAAAGTGATCAGGAATAGTCAATGTGGATTCACCAAGGGCAAGTCATGTCAGACCAATCTGATTAGCTTCTACGATGAGGTAACTGGCTCTGTGGATATGGGGAAGTCAGTGGATGTGATATACCTTGACTTAAGCAAAGCTTTTGATATGGTCTCCCACAATATTCTTGCCAGCAAGTTAAGGAAGTCTGAATTGGATAAATGGACTGTAAGGTGGATAGAAAGCTGGCTCAATGTCTGGTTGGCAGTCAGTTTCAAGCAGCGTGCCCCAAGGATTGGTTCTAGGGCCAGTTTTGTTCAACATCTTTATTAATAACCTGGATGAGGGGACAGATTGCACCCTCAGCAAGTTTGCAGATGACCCTAAGCTAGGGGGAGAGGTAGATATATTGGAGGGCAGGGAGAGGGTCCAAATTGACCTAGACAAATTGGAGGATTTGGCCAAAAGAAATCTGATGAGGTTCAACAAGGACAAGTGCAGAATCCTGCACTTGGAACGGAAGAATCCCAAGCATTGTTACAGGCTGGGGACCAACTGCCTAAGTAGCAGTTTGGCAGAAAAGGACCTTGGATTACAGTGGATGAGTCAACCCTGTGCCCTGATAGCCAAGAAGACTAATGGCATATTAGGGTGTATTAGGAGGAGCATTTCCAGCAGATCTAGAGAAGTTATTATTCCCCTTTATTAGGCACTGGTAAGGCCTCATCTGGAGTACTGTGTCCAGTTCTGGGTCCCCCACTACAGAAAGGATGTGGATGTATTGGAGAGGGTCCAGCAGAGGGCAACCAAAATGATTAGGAGTCTGGAGCACATGACCTGCGAGGAGAGGCTGAGGAATTTTGACTTATTTAGTCTGCAGAAGAGAAGAGTGAGGGGGGATTTGATATCAGTCTTCAACTTCCTGAAGGGAGGTTCCAAAGAGGATGGAGAGAGGCTGTTCTCAGTAGTGACAGATGGCAGAACAAGGAGCAATGGTCTCAAATTACAGTGGGGGAGATCTAGGTTGGATATTAGGAAAAACTATTTCACTAGGAGGGTGGTGAAGCACTGGAATGGGTTACCTAGGGAGGTGGTGGAATCTCCATCCCTAGATGTTTTTAAGTCCCATCTTGACAAAGCCCAGGCTGGGATGATTTAGTTGGGGGTGGTCCTGCTTTGAGCAGGGCACTGGACTTGATGACCGCCTGAGGTCTCTTCCAGCCCTAGGATTCTATGATTCTATTGAAGCCAGTTATGTTTTTTGTCCACCGCTGCGCTTCTTGGAAGGCTGTTCCAGAACTTCACTCTTCAATACCTTTGACTAATTTCAAGCCTGAACTTGATGGTGGACTGTTTATATCCATTTCTTCTTGTGCCAACATTAGCCCTTAACTTAAATAACTCATTTTCCCCTGATGTTTAGTTTATCCCTCTGATGTATTGATGGAGAGCAATCATGTCATCCCTCAGCTTTCATTTGGGTAGGCTAAACAAGCTAAGTTCCTTAAATCTTCTCTCATAGGATGTGTCTAGAGTACAGGGTTTTTTTTCGAAAAAAGTGGCCTTTTTTCGAAAAAACTTCACCTGCATCTAGACTGCTGCAACATTCTTTCGAAATTAAATCGAAAGAACACGGCAGTTTTTTCGATCGTAGAAAACCTCATTTTATGAGGAATAGTGCCTTTTTTCTAAAGTGCTCTTTCGAAAAAAGGAGTTATTGAACGCAAATAGTGCTTTTTTCGAAAGAGAGCATCCAGACTGCCTGGGTGCTCTCTTTCAAAAAAGCTGCTCTCTTTTTCGAAAATACTGGTTGCTGTCTAGATGCTCTCTTTTGAAAGAGGCTTGTAGTCTAGACGTGCCCATAAATGTAGGTTCTTGAGTCTTCTGATCATCCTAGTAGCCCTTTTCTGCACCTCTTCCAGTTTGAATTAATCTTTTTTAAACATGAGACATCACAATTTCACATAAAGTTCCAGATTGCCCAGAGCCTTGTACAAATACATTAACACTTTCCTACCTCTACTGGAAATATCATGCCTGATGCATCCTAATATTGAATTAATATTTTCATGCCGACATTATTTTGGTGATTCATAGCCATCCTCCGATCAGCCAATACACTCAAGTTTTTCTTCTCTGTCAATTCCAACTGATACATCCCCATCTTTTAGCAAAAATTAATGTTATTAGCCCCTAAGTGTGTGACTTTGCACTTTGCACTATTAAATGTAATCATATTTATATTACTTGAGTTTTTAAGGTCATCCTACTCTTCTTATTTGATATTCTGGTCCTCTTCAATATTAGCAATACCCTCTGAACTTTGTACTGTCTGCAAATTGTATTAGCACACTCCCCTTTTGGTGCCATGGTCATTAATGCAAATGTTAAATAAGACTGAATCCAAGATGGATCCCTCAGGACTTCCACCTGTAACCTCCCTTCAGCTTGACAGTTCACCTTTCAGCATGACCCAGTATAGTCTCCTGTCTAATCAGTTCCTTATTCACCTTTCATTCACTTATTAATCCCTACCTTCTCCAGTTTAACTGATAATTTCCCATGGGGAACTGTATCAAATGCCTTACAGAAATCCAGGTAGATTAGCTCTACTGCATTTCCTTTGTCTAAAAAAATTATTTATCTTCTCAAAGAAAGAAATCAGGATGGTCTGCCATGATCTAACTGTTTTTAAACCATCTTAAATTTGTATTTTATCCCAATTTCTGTTACCTTTACGTTCTTAACTACTTTCTATTTCAAAATTTGTTCCTAGACCTTGCATACAGTTGAGGTCAAACTACTGGACCTATAGTTTCACTTCACCTTTTCCCTTTCTTAAAATAGTAAGTATTATATTAAAATGTTGCAGTCATGGGGTATGACACCCACATTTATAGATTCATTAAAATACTTGCTATTGGACTGGCAATTTCATGTGCCAATTCTTTTAATATTCTTTGATAGCGATTATCCAGGCCCCTTTGCATGATTTGTGAGAAAGAGAAAGCTCCTTGGACCCCCCCACTGAGGACCAACTCTTTGTTGCATACCCTCACTTTTTCCCCAGTTGGCAGAACTTGGGAGAGCTCTGAGGTAACCAACCATTGGCAGAGGGTTAGCTCCTCCTCCATTTCCCTTCCCTTTGCAAGGGAGGAGGGTTTACCTGGAAAGAGGGCCAGACTCTTCGAGAGTCCCTGGATATTTACCTCTGTGTGCTTAGTCTCAGAGGGTACACAGCAGGACAAAAGTTGAATTGAGCTTAACTCGGCTTTTGGCCTGCCTACACAGCAGGAAGTCAAAGGAAGAACACTTTTCCTTCTACTTTCTTTACTCCACATAAAATGAGGGTTACAGGAATCAGAATAAGACCTCCTCCATCTCAACATTATTTTGAAATAATGGCTTTCTGTGTAGACGTGCATTTTGCTGTTTTGAAATAACTTCAGTTATTCTGAAAATAACGCTGCTGTGTAGATGTACCCTCAGAGACTATTGCCCCTTTGCAGACTATTGCCCCTTTGCAGACTATTGCCCCTCAGAGACTATTGCCCCTTTGCAGGATTTACCTTTTACCCCTCTTCCTCAAGAATTTTGCTTTGTTGTCAGTTAGGGTGGCTTTAGGAGTGCTGTGTCTCACAGTTCTCTCTTCTTCAGTGGGCCTATCTCTGTTACAAACAGTCTCTGGATGGAGTAGCCTTCTTCCTGTTCACCATCCCTTCCCATTGTAAGCTTCCTCTGGCTTCTCCAGGCTGGACAAATGTTGGAGGTGTGCCTCGTTAGAATGGCAAAAGTCCAAAAGAACTTGTTAGTTTCCTCTACACAACTGTCCTGTCACAGGGTGCCATTAAACTCTCTGAGTTTGTCTAGCCCTATGATTTTGTCACAGAGGTCATGGAGGTCACAGAATCTGTGACTTCCAGAGACCTGTGTGACTTGAGCCCATGGCACCTGGGAGCTGCAAAGTTTCCCCAAGTGATGACTAGTGGGCCCCAAATTCCCAGTCGCAGTGGGTGGCAGGGGTGCCCCACAGTTCCCAACTGCCATGAGAAGTGCCCCCCCACAGATGTCCCAGCCAGTGGGGATGTCCTGAGCTTAGAACCCTCATGGGCATTGGGAGTGCCCTAGGGAGCTCCCAGCCACCATGGGCATTGTGAGTGACCCACAGCTGGAAGCCACAGTGGGTGGCCAGGGTACCCCACAGTTCCCACAGGCACCTGGGGTGCCCCAAGCTCAAATCCATGGATGGTGGAGAGCACCCTGCAGCTCTGAGATAGCCCACTGAAATGGTGGGGGACCCCCACAGCTCCCATTTTGTCACAGAGCGGTCACAGGCTTACATTAATTTTTCTTCATTGCCTATGACCGGTCCATGACTTACTAAAAATATGCATGACAAAATCTGAGCCTTAGTCATTCCTACTCCCGTGCCCTCATTTCCATTAGCTACCCTGCCACTACCCCTAAGCTCCTCATTACCCTTATAAATAACTGAGGCAAAGTATTTGGTAAGGTGTTGTATCATGCCTCAGTAATCTTCCATCTCTACCCTATCCTCAGTGCTTAGTGGTCTTCTTCTTTCCTTGTTTTCTGTTTATTTATATGGCTAAAGAATCTTTTCTGATTGGTTTTAATTTCCTTTGCAAGGTCCAGCTCTGCTTGGCTTTTGGCAGTTCTCACTTTTTCCCTACTATTTCTCACCTCCAAGAGATAACTTTCTTTGCCAATCCACCCCATTTTCTGTTCCTTTTAGGCTTTCTTTCTCTGAACAACCTGTTTGAGATGCTGTTTGGAACCTGATATTTCACTTTTAAAAGAAGAGGGTATCTACAATCCCCTCTTATGTTTGGGTCAGGAATAGGTCTGGCTAAGATATTTGTTCCTGTGTTGATTCAAGGATCTGTTCCAGTACAAACTGAATGTTGTGTCTTAAACAGTTGTGTGGTCAGGTTCCTTGTCTTACAAGCACTTTCCACCGGGGAAAGCTGTAGTTTGTTTGATTTAGTGATGGAGGGGAAATCCAGAACAACCCGAATTGCTGTTGTCTTTCAAGTAAAAAAAAAACCCAACTTCATTGGTTCACATTAACACATGGCATTCATGATCAAAAGACAGTAAGTGAGATAATATATTTTATAGAAACTACTGTTTGTGAAAGAGACAAGCTTTAGAGCTAAATAAAGCTCTTCTTCAGCTCTGAAAAGATTGTCTTTTCACAAATAAAACTTGGCCCAATAAAATATATAATTTTGCCCACCCTGTCTCTCCAGTATTCTGGGACCAATGCAGCAACAACCCTGCAATGCACAATAGAGACTAATTATTATGAGTCACCACTGGGTGGCAGCATAAATGTGAAAGCGCCCTGCTACTGTAATGCTGCATGCTACAGTTTACTTTACTAGTGCATTGTAGTATCCTACAGGCCCTCAATTTAAATGAAAGAAGGCTTTTAGCAGGGCATTTTTCATGGGGAGACTTTGGTTCCAGAATTTGCTTCCTCTTGGGTTTGCCAGAGCCCACTTTTGTTAACCTTCCTGGCCACTGAAAAGTACATCTGTTTTCACAGCAATTTGCCAAAGACACATGTTCCCAGGAACTTGGGTTGTAGATCCTGCAAGTGATTTTAGAGTTTCTGGTTCTAGCAGGTCAGATTTTAGTGTGATTTTTTTTGAGCGGTTCGGGGGAGTTGGCAATTGATATTTAAAGAAAATGTTAAATGTTGTCGTAAGTGTAAGTTTTGTATGGTGTGAGTTGCCTAGAACCTGGGACAGGCACCTTGAAATAAATAAATATTTAGTATGGACTCAGATCTGAGCATGTCACTTGTCCTTGTTGTTATTGTTCAGTTTCCATGTGCAGTGCCTCTCCTGACTAATACGAAAAGTGGTACATGCACGTGAGCAGGGGCATGCACAAGAGTTTAAATTACACGACCTTTGAAGGGGCACATTAAATATACACACATACACATTAAACCATATTAACACATGCTGCATAGAAATAAACAGCAGTAAACTCACCATGTCAGCAGAAATCCATGCATTGTGGAGCCATCTGAATAAATATATCTACAAGCATTTGGCTGCAGCAGAGTTACAGTGCTCCTCAGCCCCTGCTTCAGCGGCACAGAGAGAGAGATCCTCTGACCCTGGGACCAAGTTGGGGAGAGAATGTGAACCCGGGCCCGATTAGTTCTGTGCCTCCACCTATTATTGGGGAGGACCCAGCTTGGTTGCTGCCTGCCTCCCGCATGTGAGGATAAATTTGTTATTAACACCCTTGCTTCTCAAAAGCAATGAGGCTGAATGTTCCAGGCCTGTGAATAGTGTATTCCCGATCCTAGAATACTAACTATGGCTCGGTACCTGTTTTAGTCATCTCCAATTGAACTGAAATATATCCTGGGATATAGTTTCACACCCCAGGTTGCACCACAGTTGTGCATTTCTCTTCTCCTATAGGTAACAAGGGGTTCCTGAGGAACAGTGAATTAGTGTACGTGGAAATGGCTTCACTTAGATATTTGTCTGCCAAAAAGAAAACATTTGCACAATCAGCACTGTGCAACACTTCACATTTCACCTTCTCTTGGCAAGTTAGAAATAATTTTGCACCTCATGAGGATCTATCAACTGCTTCATGGATAAAAGTCTGTTAAGTCTGTCGAAATACATTCCTGTTGTTTGGTGTACACCAAATACTGACATTATGCTATTATTTTTTTAGGAAGAAGGAAGAAAGAGTTATTCACCTTGTGTAGTAATGGTGGTTCTATGAGATGTGTGTCCCCGGGGGTTCTCCACTCTGGGTACTGAAGCATCCTTGCACCCGTGACCGGAGATTTTTCTGGCAGAGTCCAGCGCACCGTGCAGGCGCTGTGGCATCCCCTCATGCCATTAGTGTCGTTAGGCATGCACATGGCGCAGTCCCCTCCATTCCTTCTCTACCCGTGCTAGTAAAGTATGGGGCTCCAAAGCAGGGGAAGGAGGGAGGGTAGTGGAGCACCCACAGGGACACACATCTCGAAGATCCACCATTACTGCACAAGCTGAATGACTCTTTCTTCTTCTTCGAGTAGTGTCCCCATGGGTGCGCCGCTCTGGGTGTCTATACAGCAATAGTCGGCTCATGGAGGGGGGGTTGGGAGCCCTGTTACTATCACTGAGGATAATACCACTTGTCCAACAGCCATAGATGATGTGATGGAGGATGTAAGAACGTAATGTTGTGGAAATGTGTGGTCTGATGACCATGTGGCTGAGTTGCAAATGTCCTGGAGAGATACATTTTTGAGGAAAAGCGACAAGGAGTCCTGTGGCACCTTATAGACTAACAGATGTATTGGAGCATAAGCTTTCGTGGGCAAAGACCCACTTCGTCAGATGCATGTAGTGGAGGACTTCTTACTCCGACTCCTGTAACCCTCATTGTACAAGGAGTAAGGGAAGTTAGAGGAAGAGTGCTCTTTCTTGGACTTCCTGCTGTGTAGACAGCATCAAAAGCCAAAATAAAAATTTCCACTACATGCATCTGACGAAGTGGGTCTTTGCCCACGAAAGCTTACGCTCCAATACATCTGTTAGTCTATAAGGTGCCACAGGACTCCTTGTTGCTTTTGCAGATCCAGACTAACACGGCTACCCCTCTGATTTTTGAGGAAGATGGTTGTGGAGGACATAGCCCTGGTGGAATGGGTTGTGATGGTATCAGGTGGTTCTCTGTTGCGGATGGTGCAGCATGTGTGGATGCATGAAGAGATCCACTTGGAAATCCTCTGAGAAAAGACAGCCTGTCCTTTGGAGTGTTCCACAAAGGAGAGGAAAAGTCAAGGAGATATTCCCCAGGCTCTTGTACAATCAATGTAGAACGCGAGCGCTCTGTGGACATCAAGAGTGTGCCATGCCACATGTGATTGGTCAGTATGCAGTTTGGGGAAGAACACAGGTAAGTGTATCGCTTTGTTGATGTGGAAGGGAGAGGCAACTTTTGGGAGAAATTTGGGGTGGGGCCAAAGCATCACTCTGTCCTTGCTAAAAATTGTATAAGGGAGGGTCCGCTATTAGGGTGCTGAGTTCCCCCACTCTCCTACTGGAGGCTATTGCAACTAGGAAGGAGACCTTCATAGATAGGTATGACCAGTGGCAGGTTGCCAAGGGCTCAAAAGGCAGCTTTGTGAGGCTCTTAAGTACGTGATTGAGGTCCCAGATGGGAACTGGTGAACGAATGGATGGAAAAGTGTTTTGTAGACCAGTGAAGAATCTTCTGGTGATTGGGTTTGAGAGGAAAGAATCTCCCTCAGTAATGTGATGGAAGGGTGCTATAGCAGCTGCATGAACTTGATAGTACTTACAGCCAGGCCCGACTCCTTAAAGTACAAGAGGTAGTACAATAGGAGGAGAAGGGAGATGGTTTCAGGCAGTATAGTATGAGTGTATTTAAGCCACTGGGAGAACCTGTTCCATTTTTAGGTATATTCTTCTGGTGGATTCTCTTCTGCTGTTGATTTGTATTTGCTTTACCCTTTCAGAGCAGCTGTTTTCGGCATCCTGGAGCCATCAAGGAGCCAGGTGTAAAGGTAGAGTTTGTGCAGTTCGGGGTGGAGAATTTCACCGTGATTCTGGGAGAGGAGATTGTGTTGAGGTGGAAAGGTGTATGGATCCATCATTCTATGGAGGTAAGGATATCATATTTGTCTCAACCACGCTGGTGCGATGAGAATCAGACAGGCTTGTTCTCTTCTGATTTTGATGATGTCCTTGTGAAGCATGGGGAGGGATGGAAACGCGTAGAATAACAGAGCATCCCCTTTGATGGAGAAAGCATCCCCAAGGCAGTGTTTCCCTAAGGCTGCTCTGGAACAGTAAAGGTGGCATTTGCGATTGTCCCTGGTTGTGAAAAGGTCTATGTCTGGCTGACCCCATTGGCAAAACACATAACTGAGGATGTGCATATCTATTTCCCATTCGTGGTGGTCGTAGAACTTGCAACTGAGGGCGTCTGCTGTAACGTTCAGCACTCCTGGGAGGTAAGTGGCAATGGGGGTAATCTTGTGTGCCAGGCACCAATTCCATAGTTTGAGGGCTTCCGTACATAGGGACGGGGATTGTGCACCACCTTGCCAATTGATATAATACATGCAAGTGGTGTTGTCTGTCATAATGTTGAAGTCTTTCACACTATATAGTGCAGAAAATGTCAGCATGCATAATGTGCTGCTCTCAGTTCTAAAAGGTTGATGTGGAGCGCTTGCTCGGTAAAGGACCATTTGCTTTGGGTTGTGAGGGCTCCTAGGTGGGCACCCCATCCCATGAGTGATGTGTCGGTCACGATGGTAAATGAAGGGGTTGGCTGATGGAATGGAACACCTGTTAAGACGTTGTGTGGATTTGTCCACCAGCGCAAGGAGGTGAGGACCAATAGTGGAATGGTAACTGACTTGGAGAGTGGGTCTCTGGACGGAACGTAAAGTGTGGCAAGCCAAGACTGGAAGCATCTCATGTGGAGCCTTGCCAGCCTGACGACATAGGTTGTGGCGGCCATGTGGCCTAGGATCTTTAGGCATTCGCAAACTGTCATGGTAGCGGTCACCTGTGCTACTGCTGTGAGGTTGCATAGGATGTCGATTTTGTGTGCAGGCAGAGTGGCTCTGGCTGTGATGGTATTGATGTGTGCTCCCATAAACTCCAATGTCTGAGTGGGACGGAGCGTGGATTTCTCGTAGTTTATATAGAAGCTGAGGTGGAGCAGGAGGCTTGTAGTAGTCTCAATCATGTTCTTTGACTCTTGGAAGGATGTGCCTTTTATGAGACAGTTGTCTAAGTATGGAAATATTATGACTCCCTGATGACATAGGCATGCAGCTATCATGGCTAAAGTTTTGGAAAACACTCTGGGAGCTGTTGAAAGGCCAAAAGGCAGCACTTGGTATTGGTAATGGTGATGACCCATCGTGAATTGTAGAAAATGCCTGTGGGTGGGATGAATTATTATATGGAAATATGTATCCTGTAGGTCGAGACCCGAAAGCCAATCTCCTTGATCTAGTGCTGGGATTATTGTTCCTACGGTGACCATCTTGAATTGGTGGTAAGCTACGTATTTGTTGAGTACCCTCCATTCTTTTTCTGTGTTAGGAAATAAGTTGAATAGAACCCTTGCTCTTGGAACTCTGTTGGTACTGGTTCTATGGCGCCTAACTGGCGCCTCCTCTTGTTTGAGGAGGGTCTTGTGAGATGGATCCCTGAAGAGGGATGGAGTAGGAGAGTGGGTAGGAGGGGGAGAAAGGAAAGGGATGGAGTAACCATATTGGATAAGCTCTAGGACCCATTTGTCCGATGTTATTTGGGTCCACTGTGGAAAAAACGGGCGGAGGCAATGGTTGAATTGTGGATAACTGGTCGATGGTATGACCACAAGGAGAGTGAGTTTCTGGCTCTTGACCAAACCTTCAAATTTGCTGTTTGGATGTAGAAGGTTGGGCTGCTGCTGATTGATATTGCTGCTGGCGTTGAGGTCCACGTCACTGGAACCTTTGTTTTTGTTGGAAGCCATACCTCGGTTGTTGTCTGTATGGCTCCCTGGGCCTTTGGTAGTTGCTATATCTGGCTCTCTTAAAGGGGGGGGGCGTGTATATGCCCAGGGTCTGGAGGGTGGTGTGGGAATCCTTCATCGAATAAAGTACTTCATCGGTTTTGGCAGCAAAGAGGTTAGTCTTATTGAAGGGCAGGTCCTCGACTTTTTGCTGCAAATCCCTCGGCATCCCCGAGCCTTAAAGCCAGGATATTCTGCGCATGACAATAACCGAGGCTGTGATGCATGCAGCTGTGTCTGCTACGTCCATTGTGGACTGCAGTGTGGTGCGAGAGACTGTGTGGCCCTCCTGCATGATGTTGAGGAGGATAGGCCTTTTGTGTTCAGGTAGGTATTGTACCAGGTCCTAGAGTTTCGAGTACTTGGAATAATCATAGTCCACTAGCATGGTGGTATAATTTGCTGCTCTGAGGAGCAGAGTGGACGCGGAGTATACTTTACAACCCATGATGTCCATTTTTTTGTGTTCTTTGTCCTGTGGTGTTGATCTCATACTGGGTTGTCTGATTTGTGTCTAAAGGAATCAACTGCCAGGAAATTTGGTGGAGGGTGAGTGAAAAAGAAGTCAATTCCCTTTGGTGTAATGAAGTATTTTCGGTCTACTCTTTTGTTCGATGAAGTGATGGACACTGGGGTCTGCCAGATGTCTGCTGTGTCCAGGATGGCCTCATCTATGGGGAGGGCAATCCTGAAGGAGGTAGGAAGTTGCAAGGTTCACAAGAGGTGATATTGTTTTTCTTGAACCTCTGGTAGGTTTTGCTCTTGTGCTAATGCCACCCTTTAAAAAGTTCCTGGAACTTTTTTGTGTTGTCTGTTGGGGGCGGCGTGGTGAATATAACCACCTCGTCTGGTGAGGATGAAGACTTATGTAGAGGGAACCTATCTTCGCCCTCTGACAGAGTCCTCCATCTCTGTCTGGACTGGAGAGATGGGCACTGTCGTGGATGTTGTAAATTGGGGAGAGTGAGGTGGCTCTCTGGATGTTGTTGAAGCTGCTATATTGTGACTCTTCTTATGAAGATGTGACTCCCCTGGTTGCCATTGCCCAAGATAAGGGGGCAGTGGGTATGTGTAGTGATGCGCATACCAGGGTAGTAGTGGCGGTGGATATGAGTGTGCAATAGGCCCCATACTCCAGGATGGAGCTCTCTGTGCTGGACTGGACTGCTGGGAGGAGAAGCGGCTGTGTGGCTCGGTGCCGGCTTCCCTTGGGGATCGAGACAAATTCGGTGATCTGTGAGTATATTGACTGAATGGAGGAGCATGGAGATAGCGGTGCCAGTGAAAGATGGCTCCTACTAGGCGACTTGCATTGTGGATGTTCCTGGGACGGTACCAGGTTTCATGTAATACTCGGTGCTGTTGGTGTAGGCTGAACTAATTGCTCCAGAGGCAACATGTTGGCACAGGGTTTCTTTGGTGCCATGGTTGGTGCCGAGCGATTAGGCAGTTTCGGTGTCAAGCAGTGCTTGTGAATGGTAGATGGCACCGTGGGTACCGTCTGTTTTTGTTTGGGCTCCGAGTGCACCCTCTTATGTGGTGCCAGAGTCTCGGACGGTGCCATGCCAGAGGTCAGTCAATGCCGAGGGGCCGAGATCTGGTTTTTGACACAGATTTGCCTGAAGAGGTATTTTGTCCATACTTTTCGCCTCCAATGTTGACCCTGAGGCCGATGATGTGTTCCCAGAAGGCGGCTGAAGCGACCTTTCGTACAGGAAGGTCTTTAGCCTGTTATCACAGTTGCAGGCATGTTCTACCCGTCAAGTTGGAGCAATGAGGGCACTTTTGTGTCTGGTGAGCTTCTCCGAGGCACTTTATACAGGCAGAATGCTAGTCTGAAACAGGCCTAGCATCCTGGCACAACTCACACCTCTTAAAGCTGGGAGATCCCAGCTTTAGGCGCAATGAGAAGCAGCAGGCCACTGACAAAAAAAATATATATTTTTTTTAAACCTAGGATTGAATTAGAGGGTCTTAAAACTTGTAAATCTGAGGAAATAAAGGGGAGTTAACCAATTTTTTTGTCGTTTCTGTAGAAACAAAGAGGAGAGAAGAAGCTCCGCCTGCTGCCAAGGATGGTAGAGAAGGAACTGAGGGAGCCACGCCACACACATGCCTAATGAACACTAACGACACGAGGGGGTGCCACAGTGCGTGCATGGTGCAATGGACACTGCTAGAAAAATCTCCGGTCACAGCATGAAGATGCACCAGCACCCAGAGTGGAGCACCCACAGGGACACTACTCGAAGAAGAACAATTACTTTCAAGAAAAAATTCTTAAAATGTTTTCCATCTATAAAAATAGAAGACTAAATCAAACCAAAGTCTTACATGTTAGATCAATGATCATCCAAACTACCAAGAATGACTTGTATTCTTTTTCCTATTTTATAGCTCTGGCTTTTTTAAAATTAAGATAATGAGGAGACAGTAGTCAAAGATTTCACTGAATTTATATAATATTTCTTGTCCTTGTCTATACTGTACGATATTATACAAATTATATAACATAGTGTTATATAACATAATTCACTATGTTAATTATGTGTGCTTAATTTTTCATAATTTTAGATTCCGTCACTGACAAGTCATCTGTGGCAGGGTGAATTAGATATGTTTTCATTTGCTTTTCATGATGGGAAAATGTGCTAGTCTTTTTTAAATAAAGTTCCATTTCCAGGATTTAAATGTTTACTTCAGACACGTGTGATACCAGCCAATGAGCACTTCTGTACCAACTCTTTTAAAAATAAACTAGTTGAACAGTTCCAATGTTTAGGATTAAACAGTGGAGACTGCAATAGCTTGAAAACATTTTAGCTTAGGCTTCGTCTACACTGTCAGGTTTTTGCAGAAGAGGAAATGCAAATGAATCGCTCATTAGCATTTCTCATATTCTCATTTGCATATTCTCTTCTGATCCTTTTTGCAGAAGAGGTTTTTGTGGAAAAAACTCAGTGTAGATGGGGCCATTTTGCACAAAAAAAACCCTTTTGCGCAAGAACCCTTATTCCTCAAAAAATGCGCAAGAACCCTTCTTCCAAAAAATGAGGAATAAGGGTTCTTGCACAAAAGGATTTTTTTGCACAAAATGGCCCTGTCTACACTGCGTTATTTTCCGCAAAAACCTCTTCCGCAAAAAGGATCGGAAGAGAATATGCAAATGAGAGCGTGAGAAATGCTAAATGAGTGCTTCATTTGCATTTCCTCTTCCGCAAAAACCTGACAGTGTAGATGGAGCCTGTATGTTTAAAAAACCATTCAGTGTTGCCTTATGTCAGACCTGATATAAAACTGTTCTTAAAATGGCAGCTCCATTGATGATGTAGAAATGTGTGATGAGTTAAAAGCTCTTTCACATATTATCCATCCAAAAATTCTAAGTCTGGCAACATTTAAATATATTGATTAAAAAAAACAAATAAGACCGTTCCTCTATGCATTTTGTTAAATCTTCCAAGAATTACAGAATAAAGAGAATGAAATTTTTTCAAGGAGATTTTCAAGGGGCACAGCAGGCCCTTGAAGCCCCTTGAACCTCTTCTTCAGGTAGAGTGGCCTAACAGTCACAGCATCCATGCGGTGCAACTTGCATCTAGAGTGGTGCGGCCTACTGGCCACAAAGTTCATATGCAATCCCCCTAGTGTTCAGGATAGTACAGCACAGTGGCCTCAGAATCCATATACTATACTTTCCTCGGGATCAGGGTAGTATGACCCAACGGCCACAGTCATACAGCCTAATGGCCACAGAGTCAATATACACTCCCTCTAAGATCAGGGTACTATGGCCCGATGGCCACGAAGTTAATATATAATAGACAATTCTCACCCTAGTGGGGGTATCTGAGGAAGTGGGTAGGGGGACCTAGGCCCTCCCTTTCCACTGGGTCCCAGCCCAGGGCCCTGTTAGTTGTGGTGCAGCCCACTGCTAGCTCAGCAAGGGAATCCTGTTGCAATATGCCATGCTCTTGGGGAGCAATTTCCCACTGTGGTCTATTTCCTACACAGATCCTTTCAGAAATCCTTTCTATCTTCACACTCAGGTCCCAAAGCTTCTACTGAAGCCCCTCTCGGGCTGGCTGCAACTGTTTGGTCCAGCTGTGCACCCTCCCCTGGAGCTCCTGCAGCACCCTCTTCCCCTTCAGCAGTCAGCCCTGACTGAGTAGCTCCAGAGGCTTTTATAGCCAGTCTCCAGTTGGAGCATGCCTAGCAGGGCCATGTGGGTGGAGTCTTCTCAGCCAGCTGGGCCAGGGTAACCCTTTTGGACCCAGTGCAGGGTTGATACACCCCATCACAGAGATGCTAATCATACATACTTCAAATATTCTGAGACAAAGAGCACTGGAAAACTTTACTAATCTATTATATAATTTGAACATCATCTATCTAACAAAATACCTAGATAACCTAGAGCTGTTTAGGGATTCCGTAGTTGCTCTACAAAAGTAATTAATAAAGCTGATCAACATATTTTATTTGAAAACATGTTTTAATTTTAAAATGGTCACTCTTTTCAAATAACATTTTAATTTCATTTTATTTTTGTTTAATTTTGTTTTTGAATTGGAAACAAATGTCACCATTTCATCCTCTCCCCCCTCCCATTTTTTACTATCTCACCACTGGCAAGTAGGATGGAGAAGGTAAACAAGAGGAAAAAACAAAAAAATTTTGTAGAACTTTGTTTTTAATTACCAATTTTAACCAGAACAATTCATTAGTATTTAGTACAAAAGAACTTTGCATTATAGAGATACAAATACTATCATAAGCTGAAAAATGGGAATTATTACTAAAATCATTTCCACTGTAAACCTTGAGTACTACTGTAGTTTTTAACATTTCTTTCTTTTAAAAATATTAATTTTCTGAATTGTCATATATTATGTTAATATTTCAAAAGGGCATATCTATGTGGAACTGTAGATTCTACAAACTCATAGTTGATAAGAAATCCTTGGAGCTACTACTTTATTTACTCAGATGAGTAAGGGTTTGACAGACCAATGCTATATTTTTTATTTAATTTTTATATATTTTCACGTGGTTTAAAGTGGGCTGAAAATAGATTATATAAATATAAAGTCAAGGAGGATGCTTGGTCCTTTGGCAGGAGTAACACCTTTCTTTTTGTCATGCTGCTAGTGAATACTGGTAGGTAGTCTGATGCTGGCAGCAGGATCTTATGCTGGCAATAAGTTACATGTCTTACAAGATTTCTGTAGTACTTAAAAGGAAGAGTACACAAGATTCTCTGTTGCTGTAAAGCACCTTATGTAGTTATTCATGTAATCAGAGTCCTAATGAGCCTAATGAGCTTCTTTGACATCTAGGCTACGTCTACATTGAATCCGTCTTGCGCAAAATCCTATGCAAATGAAGCATGGATTAGCATATTGCCGTACTTCATTTGCATAATTAATTAGGGGCCATTTTTGCGCAAGAGGCTTTTGTGCAAAAAGGAGCCATCTACATAGCTTCTTTTTGTGCAAAAAAACCCTCTTGCGCAAGAGCCATTCTTCCTGAAAAAATGAGGAAAAACGGCTCTTGCACAAGAGGGGTTTTTTGTGCAAAAAGGAGCTGTGTAGATAGCTCCTTTTCGCGCAAAAACCTCTTGCACAAAAACAGCCCCTAATTAATTATGCAAATGAAGTGCAGCAATATGCTAATCCATGCTTCATTTGCATAGGCTTTTGCGCAAGAGGCATGCAATGTAGACATAGTCCTAGTGAGGTGCTGTGGCAGAGGACTTCAGGAGCAGATCTTATTTGCATGGGCACACCCACACTGCCTAGTCATTCAGCATGATGGGATTGCTTGTCTAACATCACTTTTGACAGATATTGGATCCCCTGTCTCTTAGTTATTGGGGAAGGAATAATAAAGAGTTGTTATTCTTTCTTGTGTGAATCAAGGGCAGCAGAAATGTATTTGGCATAGCCTGATTGAGGGACTCACCCCCAATTAAATGGCATTTGTTAGGCAAGGGGCATAGGTTCCACTGCTTCCCACAGCTTCTCTTGGTGAGGAATAGCAAACTGCAGTCGCTGGGTTCTCTTAGTGGCTATTCCTGGGGACACTCAAGTAAACTATCTGATGGCTTGCCAGGGGCTAGCCCTGACAAACCATATGTAGCCTGCAAGCAAGAGATTCCCCGTCCCTGGTCTATGTTTATGGGCAGTGTTTTCCCAAATTAATACCAAGTTAATTCCCTCCTTTTATTAAAGGTTTCTTTTCTACATTCAGATTCTGTGCTTGCAAGAGGTGTTATGTGATTGTCCCAGGTTACTGGGTGGGAGCTGGAGCCAGTTTTGTGAACTCTCGTTGAAAAGTAAGCCAGCTCCTGTTGCTGCCAATTCCAATGGGCAGAAGTGTAACAATTATACCAGCGCAAAGTGAATGTAAATCACCAAGGTCCTGAACAAAGGAAAAACATGCCCAGTGGGTTTCAATTTACCACAATGTATCTTATTTTAAAATTTCTAGGAAAGCAAAGGACTAACTAGAATACAGCACAACTCCAGGAGGTTGGCTTTATTAGGAAAAGAACTGGGGAGGGAAAGGATTGGGTTAGTAAAGCAAATAAAACAACCAGCAGATTATCAAGCAAATAATAAGACAGTTTGCACACTTTTCAAAACCACAACCAGCCGTCCGATCGTCATTTTGCAGCTTTTCCACTGACACTTCCATTAATTATACATTTCTTGCTATGACAATCTACAAGCATTTGGCTTAAATAAGTGTGATCAACATAATGGGAATAGCCTTAAACAATAGCAGAAATCATACAAGAAGGAGAGAGTAACAGCAGGATGAAAGCTTCATTGAGATAGATGTTTCACAGAAATTATAAAACACACTAAAATCCTGAAATACTATTTGGTTACTGGCCCTCACTAAAACCTTCTAACTGCATGCTGTCAGTTTATACCTTTTCATAACACTGGAGGTCCAAAAGACATAAGGACAGATCTGTGATGGGACATGTTCCTATCCCACTGGTGGAAAGGCTAAAATGCACTCCGGCACTCGGTAATTAGGCACACCTATGGAACATGCTGCACCTGGAGATGCAAAGCTTAGCACTTGGAGATTGGCCAAAAATGGTGGCGGGGATTTTTTCCAAGGAGGACTGCTAAACTCCAGTACCAAGGGGAGCACAGCCTCTTGCAGTTGCTAATCCATTCTTTGAACCTCTCTTTGGGGCAGACTGGCAAGATAAGTTCAGCATGAGTGAAAATTCTGAAGGGCTGCTTCCTTCCAGCAACTTCTGAGGAAGTGATGCTCGTGTCTAGAGAGATCAGAGGACTGTAAATTGGGTTCTGAAAAGACACAGGAATGAACTGAACTTCACTGGGGACAGAAGGATTGCCCAGGTGTGCAGGATCCACTGGGGGAGCTAGGTACCAGAGACTCAAAGATACTACGACTGAGCCCAAACTGAAGGTTGGCTGACAACAAGGTCTTATAACCTGTTACATTCTTCACATAAATAGAATCCTGAAAGACTCTTAGAAGGGAGAAAACAATAGGTCAAGGAATTTGATTGACAAATACCTAGTCACACTGTACTTTCAATTTGGTCCAAAAAAAAAAGACTCGTGTAATTTAAAATCTGAATCTGTTTAAAATCTGTTGTTTCTATGAATTATTTTTTCTAACCGTTAGGAGTTTTAAAACACATAAAATAAAACCCTTGGAAAATGAGTTCCGAAAATCAGAAGAATGCAAAACGAAAATGAAGAGGTAAGCAAATATTCATGTACAAGAAACATCATTGTGTTTATACTGTATTGTGCAGAATCAAGTACCGTAATTAAATACCTCATAATAATTAATTTTCCATACACAGCAGACAAAACATGCTCTTCCAAGTTAGATTACTTTTATTTCTGCTCAATAAAAATAAAAGAACGCATAATAATTTTCAGGAGGGTGAAAAAATTGAGATTGATGCTTAGATTGATAGGCACTGACTCTGTGGGTGCTCCAAGACTGGAGAACCCACAAAGAAAAATTAGCAGGTGCTCATGACCTATTGGCAGCCAAGCTCCACTTTCCCCTGCTCAAGAACAGTCCCAATGATCAACTCCACCTGCTCCATCCTAGCACCTCTGGCCTGCTGCAAACAGCTGTTTCGCAGCATCCAGGATGTCCAGGGGAAAGGGGGGCATAGGGAAAGGATCAGGGATCAGGCATGCTCAGGGAATGAGGTAGGGCAAAGCCTCTGAGAAGGGGTGGAGTGGGGGCAGGGTAGGGGCAGGGAGGGGTTGAGCTAGAGGGGAAGTCAGTGCCTATGGGCAGAGGTACAAGCTGTATGCAGTCTACACCCAACTGTGCATTTCCTTTCAGTCAACCTGATCTCCTCCTTTCACAATGCATAAGCAAAACATAATTATTGCTATGTTCACAGGGAGATCAGCAATACGATTTCCCGCGGCCAATTGACGACATTGGTATGCTGGTGAATTTGCACAAAACATAGAGCATAAAAAACACCAACACTTGACATAAGTACCACATAAAGGTGGCCATCTTGCTCCCTAAGCAAAATCAGCACCTGGAGGAAAAGAATATAGCTGAAGTGGAACCTACGCAAGACTGGGGTGAGGTTTGTAGGAAGAGGGGAATGCCTCCTCTATAGCAGTCTCCATTTTAAGGAGCATCTGCCCTAATGAGTCAACCTGCAGCCTTTGAGTTCTTTCCAGCTCCTCAGCTCTGCTGGATGCCCAAATGGACATTTTATAGTAATGGCTACCCAGCAGATAGCATCCCATCCTGTCAGACACAGACCTAACCATGGTAATAAACATTCATGACCTCAGGCTTCCTTAATTCAACTTGTTACTTCTAGGCATGAAATAGCACAGCCTGAGAAGTCTCCAATTAATATAAAACACATAAGCAACAGCTTGGTGCTCCCTTTGATGTTTTGTGCATCCCATTTAAGAAGATGCATTCTCTTTGACGGTCTAATTTTTACAGTTAGAAGATCAAATCTTGTATTAGCTTGCCGATCTGGGGTTTGTTCCTCAATGTGGTTTGACACTGCGTGTTCTCTTTAGCGAGAGTATCCTGGAGTTCAAGCAGAGTATTGATTTGTACTGAAAGCAACTTTATGGTTTTGGGCACAAGTATTCTCGGATGGTTTTCTTATTATTGCAACACCATTGATTTCTTCTCATTCACAAATTCCTTGGGGAAATGACCTTGTACCTGTACTGTGAGACACTGAACACACCTTTGGGATGGTACCAATAAATAAATTATAATAAAACTAACTTCTTTCTCCTCTACCCAAGTACCAGGGGATATGCTGCATTTTATGGAGGAGACAGTGTTTGTTTTTCTTGTCTCTGCACATGTTTACAGGGGTTTCACAGGCTCTTCTGGTGCTGGAGAAGATGGAGGCAGGAGCTTGCATTTACTAGAAGAACAACAACAGCAACAACTCAATAGGATCGTGTGACTATAAAGGGGTTGATGGCAGATGTCCTCTGTGCAGACAGCTGCTTCTAGACCAGAAACACATGCTGATGGGACCACACTCAGATGGAAACATGAGCTGACCAGCAGCATGTCCAGTTCTTCTGCATCAGGAAACACATGGTCATAGAGCTATCTGAGGACTTGCCCCTGCACAGGAGAGGCAGCACGCAGATGAGAGAGCCAATAAGTGTGTTGCTGTCACTCTGTGGAAACTAGCAATTCCAGACTGTTACTGGATCTACTGGAAATCAATCTGGAGTGACAGAGAAGGGATCACGTGAGGATTACCTGTTGTGTTCTCTCCCTCTGGGGCATCTGGTATTGGCCACTGTCGGCAGACAGAATACTGGGTTAGATGGACCGTTTGTCTGACCCAGTATGGCTGTTCTTATGTTGAAAAACCTACGTTTGGCACAGTGGTCATAGAGTTTGAAAGGGAATTAACATTGAGCTGTGCCAAGGCTTATGATAAATTGGAAATATTCCTGAAGTAATTGCAGAATCTGAATGGACAGGTTTCCGGAACTGTACAGGAGTGATAGATGGGAGAGACATGTACTTGTCCTGTGCCCCGCATTTCAAGCAAGCGAGTGAGTTTAACAGGATCAGGCCATTGTTACATAGGTCCTGGTGGACCTCCATGACATATACATGGACACTTACATTGGAAGGGATACCAGGATGTTCCAAAACATCAGGTCTCTTTCAGTCTGGGAAAACAGTACATTAATGCGAGGGAGGACACTGTGCCAACTGTAATTTTAAGTGACCCAGTGTACTTTCTGCTGCCCTCACTGATGAAACTATAATCTGATGTGCCCTAGCAGGACAACAGGCAATTTAACTACACATGCAGAAAGGTGATGAAATGTGCCATTGGCCAACTAAAGGAAAGGAGGTACTGCTTACTATTCTATTTGCACTGTGGTGACACTCTACAGCTGCGTCTAGACTGGCATGATTTTCCGCAAATGCTTTTAACGGAAAAGTTTTTCC
The DNA here is from genome assembly GCA_032595735.1 of Pelochelys cantorii. NCBI lineage: Eukaryota > Metazoa > Chordata > Testudines > Trionychidae > Pelochelys > Pelochelys cantorii. Next base: position 95,172,146 of record CM064326.1, read on the forward strand.
GTTAAAAGCATTTGTGGAAAAGAGCATCTAGATTGGCACGGACGCTTTTCCGCAAAAGCACTTTTTGCGGAAAAGCGTCCGTGCCAATCTAGACGCGGTTTTGCGCAAGAAAGCCCCGATCGCCATTTTCGCCATCAGGGCTTTTTTGCGCAAAACGGTTCTCAGCTGTCTACACTGGCCCTCTTGCGCAAAAGCATTTGCGCAAGAGGGCTTTTTCCCGAACGGGAGCATCATAGTATTTGCGCAAGAACACTGACGATCATACATTAGATTGTCAGTGTTCTTGCGCAAATTCAAGCGGTCAGTCTAGACAACTGGCAAGTTTTTCCGCAAAAGCAGTCGCTTTTGCGGAAAAACTTGCCAATCTAGACACAGCCTACCTGTACTTGGAGCCTGTTGTGTGGATCACAATATACATAAGCTTTAGGAAGAGTAGTTTGGGATGGACTGGTTGTTGGCAATTATGAATCAGAGTGTTACCAGACAACCACCAGATGAAGCTCTTATTGCCACAGGGTCTGTTAAAATGAAGGCCATACGGGAGGCCTTCTGTATGTAAGGAGAGCTTATTTGATCTGGATGGAGTGTGCACTGGAACTGAATGGCACATTTGGGCTGTTTAACGGTCCATTGAGGTGATTATCTTATATTCAAATATAGTGTTTATGCATACACTGAAGAAAGAAACCCTTTTCTTCACCTTTGTTGAAATTCGCTGACATTAAAAAGAGGGCAAGTTAGACACCCTAACTTACTAAAAGTATGTGTATAAGACATGAGATAAAACTTTGGCACTTATAAGGACTGTACAAATCATTAGTGCCTCTATTCTCTTTACGGTATATTAGATCAGTGGCTCTCAAAATGTCCAAACTACCGTATTTCTTTCAGGAGTTTGATTTGTCTAGGGTACCCCCATGTTACGCCTCACTTAGAAACTACTTGCTTAAAACAGAACAGGAGCTGCTCAGACACCTTCCTCTACTTTAACTCACAGGGCATGTCTAGACTGGGGAGTTACTTTGAAATAACTCCCCTTATTTGAAAATAACAAGGTAAGCGTCCATACTACAAAGCCTGTTATTTTGAAATAATGGGCTTATAATTTTGAAATAATAACTCCTGCTTGTGAAGAGGGGTAGCCATGTTAGTCTGTAACTTTAAAAACAACAACATATAACAATTGTAACAAAAACATAAGTGCAATATGAAATGTCTATATCTCTAAATCAAAACTTCAGTATGCATATTACACCAAACACAACTCCACAAAAAAATATTTTTTGTATTTTGTTTTCAGCATAATCCAGGAATGGACAGTTGAAAAAATACTACCAACTTATCATCTCTGTTCTCAGAGAAGAAAAGTTATGCTTCCCTTCCTTCCCCTTGTATGGGTAAAACTTTATAATTTTTGCTAATTTTCATTGTGTGAAAGATTATATTTCATTAAGATTATGTGCAAAATACTGGACTTATTCACTATAGAAACCATGAGATTGCTATTTAGTAGAGTTAGAAACTTCTACAGCAGTCTTATAAAATATATAAAATCTTCAATATCTATGAAGACATCACAATAGAACCTGTAATTCCAAAAACCATATACACCAAAGGTGCTTCTAGACTACATTCCTCTTTCAAAAGAGGAATGTAAAAGAAGGAAATCGAAAATGCAAAGGAAACTCAGATTTACAAATCTCATGCTTCATTTACATAATGACATCTGATCGCTTTTTCGAAAAAGGTTTTTTCGAAAAAAAAAAAAAAGCAGCCTAGATGCGATTCTTTTGGAAAAAAAACCCTTTTTCGAAAGAACCCTGTAAACCTCATTTTTTCAGGAATAAGGGTTCTTTCGAAAAAGAAGAAGCTTCCTGTGAATACATAGGATCTGATGTTGGAGGGATGTCAGCAGAACTTTATGGGTATTATGAGGGTAAACTGAGGAAATATAAATTTGAAACTCTTTTTTCATTCATACATTTTATTTCCTACAATGAAACAAGATTCAATCATTTTGACTCCTAAACCTAGAAAATGCACAAGATTTTCTTGGACAACTAGTTTTCCATCACACTCCAGAGCAGAATATATTATTATTTTGCTTATCTTTTCAAACAGGTTGAGGGAGAACATACTAGAGAGGGTCTGCTTCTTCTGAGGTCAATAAGGATTTTGCCACTGACTTCAATGGGAACATGACAAGTCTAATTAATTAAAAAATAATCAGAAGTTATTGTGACTTTTACCCTTGGTCTACGCTAGGGGATAAGTTCAAATTAAGATACATGACTTCAGCTATATTAATTGCATAGCTTAAGTTGAAGTATCTTAGCTTGAATTTTGGTGCCATCCACACCACAGGAAGTCAAAAGGAGCATACTCTCCCTTCGACTCCCTTCGACTCCTTGTAGAAGCAGGACTTCCAGCATTGATGGGAGTGCCCTCTCCATTCAAATTAGCATGTCTTCACTAGACCTGCTAATTCGAACCCCAGAAAATCAACTGCAGCTGCTTCAATCTTATCTGTGGAGAGATGGCTTTAGTCACAGTGATTTTTCTAAAGGAGGATGAACTACTTTATTTTTTCCTCCTTATAAAAACTGTTTTCCATCTCTACAATGTTTTGGCTTTGGTCCTGTTTAAATACATTTTATTTTTAAATAAAAGGACATAAGTGTATTTGGGTTAATGTATATCCCTGACTTTTAAATACTCCTTTATGCAGACTATAGACTTCTCCACTGTCTAATCTCTATGGAGGTATTAATCTTTTTTGTAAAGTACTTCTGAGGTACGTGATGCTCTATTCTTTAAAATTAATGTATAGCAGCAAGTTTTCTTGTAAAAATGACTTTCAAACTATGACTGTAGTTGCAGTGTTTTAATTTGTTTTCTAAAGTTTTGGGACCTCTCATTTGAAAAAGTGTGACCTGTGCTATACAATCATTGTTGTATTTAACTTGTAAGTTCCTAGTTAAGACCTAGGTAAAATATTTAAGGATAACAATTACAACAAACTTTAAATAAGGCATATATTTTCCACCCCCAAAATTAAACAACTCATATCTGGCTGAACTTTGTTAAATAAAATAAAAAATATATCTTGAGAATCATTGAACCAGCACTTCTTCAGCAATCTGTCCCAAATATAACAGCCATAAATCAGCACACCATTATTAAAGTGCAGTTTTACTTTGTGACTGTTGAGAGTGTGTGAGAGGAAAGAATAATAGAGTTTCATGTTATTAATCAGTGACGTTCATACCAAATTTGTTCCTTTTACAAGTTATTTTTACGTGTTAGATCTGCAGATTTAACCTAGAATAATGGTTTTTGAAATTCAAGCCACTTCTTTGGTTCATTCTTCATTGTTAGTACACAGATTTTGTGAATGCAATTTATTTTAAAATGTTGTTGATTCTCCTGCAGTACAAGAGAGTCAAGTTCATATCCCTGATACACTTCAGGCAGAGGGGATAACTAAACACGTATTTCCCACAGCCCAGTGTCCTAACCACCAATGTAAAACTTATGAGAGTAGTGAGAGTGCCACTACCACCCCCAGCCACCATGTGAATGGCATCTTAATTCTAGGGGAAATACAGTTTGGCTAAACCTGCTCAGCAAAAAGTAGTGTTGAATTTTAAAATAGTTCCAATTTGTTAAAAATTGCATTTTTTCAGTTAAGGTATTATTTGCCAAGCATTTGCCAACGTGTAATCTAGGTTGAATTAGGACCTTTACATTTACTTGATGCCATACAAATCATACTAAAAAATAAAATTTTAAACTTATATGAGAAAGATAATTTAATACCATTAATGTTTAACTTTTAATGGTTCATTTATATCAAAATAGTTAGCAGTATGTTTAAAAAGCAAAACATTAAATATTGAGCATAGATCCTAGTGCAGTTCTTATGTAGGTACTCCTTCCTTTTTTAAAATTTGTGGATAAAAATTGTTGTTTGTTAATTTTATTTTCAAAGCATTTTATTCTTCGGATTCTTCAGAACAGTATTGGATTGTGATTAAAACAACTCCAGAATCTGTATAGACATTAGTTCAAGAAGCTCATTTATAATCATTCCTGCCCTTTGCTTTTTCCAATCCAAATTAATGGACTGGGTTTTAGAGAGTCACAAGGGTTTTATTCTATTCTGAAAAATCAATAGAATCTAGATTCAAATGGCTTCAAATTAATTTTATGGTAATTAGGCTGGGTTTGAAAGTAACTTGGAGTTTCTGAATGACCACAGAAACTGAAATTTGCTTTGCATACATAGTAAATAAGTTTACTGCTGTAATTTAGTGGGACTCTCTTGCAGCGTCACAGGTATTATGTCCTTTTGGTATGAACCTGTATTCAATCAGCAAGCTCCACCTGCTTCAGCTAAAGAAGTAGTCTTAAGATGTAGCCCTATGTTGAGTATATTACAGAAATGTAATCTAGAAATAACAAAGGGATGGACAACTGGAACAGGATCTGCGTGTGAAAGCAATGGGGTTCATTTGCCCTACCTAATAACAATGAAAAATATATTCTAAATTACTTAAACATTTCCAATTTGTATATCTTTGGTCACTCTTACTAATTAAAATTTACTGATTTAATAAATTCTTCTGGGTTTTCACTGTTACCCACATATTATCTTGTTGGGCTTTAGCCAGAAAGTTCTTATGCAAACCCCCATCTCTAGCAGATATTGGATAATTCATTATCCCGATGCTACAGGATAGGTAGAGATGGAGTTACAGAACTGGAGTTCATGAGCATACTGAAGGCAACTAATCCAATATCTCTTTATTAACCTTCCCAGTGGCTTCAAATACACAGAGAAGGAGGAGTAGGAAGGGAAGAGTGTGAACAGCCCCAAAACAGACAAACACTTGTCTGCCATCATCTGCTGTGATAATACTCCAGAATTTTTCCACTTGCTCCTATTAGGGACTATAGGTATGTCAGCAACACCACATGAACAAATGTACCAAAGGTAGATAACAAATATAATAAAACCTATATAGACAACTTATTCTCATTAGTTGCTACATGGATATTATTTACCTGGGTCATGAAAATATTTTCAGACCAATATCCAACTATAAACCTGAGATAAGCAAATCAGCAAAGTCTGAAATTGCCAAAGTTCTTTTGCCACCATCCTTTTACAAGTTTGGTATATACAATACCACTCAAAACAGTCCAACCATTATCATGAGTTTCTGAGTCAGTCAAGCAGACTCTTCATTGAGGTCACCAAGAACTATCTATCAGCCTTAGTGACTCCAAAACTAGTGAGCCTGAAAAATGAGACACAGATTCTTCAGTGAAACACTACACTACACAAGTAGTTTTATCCCATCAAGGAGTGAATAAGTTTCCCACTCCTTTACATTAATTTTGGGGAATTACATATACACTTTTAATATAAACAGGCTCTATAAAATGATGAGCATGGTCACAATTGCATCACCATGAAGAGTGGACTTTTGCGTAGCCTGGCATAGCCACCCATGGTGAAATCTGAATAGTGGAATCATGCTGTCCTTTTTCAGGAAGGAATTAATTAAGTTGGAAGTGGTTGGAGAGGGCTGTAGAGCTCTAATGAACACATGAAAAGTGGAGGAAGAAATCCAGATGAAGCATGGATCTCTTTTTGACAAACTCTATTCCGGAGTCCAGCTGATGCAAAGCAAGCAGACATGGAATGTTGGATCAGAATTTGCCATGACAGTTAGTCTGAAAAATGGAGAAGCAGTGAGGCATGGGGGACAGGAGAGCAGCCGAGAGGCAGGGGTACTTGGAGAGCATGAGCACCGACCGGAGACCTCAGATACTGTGAACAGGCAAGTCAGTGCATCCAGCCTGGAGAAGATGAACAGCAGAGCCAGAGAGTCTCAAGTCTGGGAAAGAGGTGAGGTTGGGAATACACAGCAAAGATGACTGTAATCCAAACACAGCTGATACAGTGGTACTGAGCAGAATGCCTCAATGGTGTGCTCAGTGTGACAAGAAGGCAAGTTAGTGCAAGTGTGTGCCATATTTATTACTACATATCTGTCTCCAGCAGAATCTTCCAACTCCTATGAACCCATGAAGAAGCCACAGCCTCATGTCCCCATACCCCTGCTCTAGAGAGCTGCCAGTGATTGGCCAAGCAAGGAGGCTGTAGTGTTGGCAAAGTCTAAAGGTATCAGCAGTGGCTGCACTGAGGCTTTCAGCACATGAGCTACCAGGGGCACTGTGTAAAGTCCAATGCTTCATGCACTGACTGAAGATAGTCAGTGTCACTCTTGGCACCAAGGGCTCTAACGGAGCAGGAAGCTCAGACAGTTCGTGATACACAGGCTTGTCTCAGGTACACACCTAAGATTTGTGCTAGAGTGAGGGTAAAGCCCCTGAGATTACCAGAAGGAATTTAACTAGGAACACATACACTACAGTTTATATATGTAAATATTTAATACATATTATAAATGTAGGAATCCCTCTACACGCTCATCCATTCACCATTTACCCTCACCTTCCCACCCAATACATCAGTCCCTCTCTAATTCCCTCAGTCTTCCCTTTTCTCATAACAGTTTTCTTTCCCCGTTCATCTCTACAGTAAATTCCCTTTTCATCACCAATCCCTTCCCCCTCAAAACCTATTAGTCATCCTTACCCCTAGACTCTCTATTTTCAGTTCATTCATTACTCACTCCTCCAATCCATTAGTCCCACCACTTTGCCATTTCCCCCATGTCCTCCCCAAATTGTTTTTAGTAGAACCAAACATTTATACTATGGTAACAATCAGCCACCCGATACCATTGTGCTGGACACTGTACAAACCTTACCAGGGGACCCCTTCCCCCCCGCCCCTGAGGGCTTAACATCAAAAAATTCTCTTCACTTCACACCACCTCAGTTCTTTTAGTCCTCCCCTTAGCCATTCTCTTACCCCTTAATCCCTTCCTGTTTTTATTCTCCTTTGCCTGTGGATCATTCTGTTTTTCCTTCTCATCCCCTCTCCTTGCTCAGAAACCACAGTAGCCCATACATTGTCATCTTCTCATTCCTTTGTTTCCAGTGCTTCCTCCTCCAGCTCCTTCTAGGCAGCTCATTAAAGAGGAAGGTGCTGAGGGCACAGAGGGTGCTGATTAGCTGGCAGCAGAAGGTAAGGAGGGAGTTTCAGCCATTAACCAAGAAAGCAGGCAAGGATGGATGCTAAAAAGTTAGCAACTATGCAGCTATGGCTAGCAGTCACTCTGGTCCCAGCAGTCTCCCTACTCCATGCTGAAGCTGACCTCATGCACATCCACCAATGACAAGAAGTATCCTTCACAAGTGCATATAAAAATCCCTATCACTTGAAAGAAACATTACCAATTCTTACTTCCCATTTTCTAATAGTCTATATTGGTGATAATCTCTGCAAGCTGCATTTGACTCCATCAGTATTATAGAGACAAGTAATTCTGACAGGTGTGCTGATATAGGGAAAATGATCATCATGCCTGTCTTCAGTCCCCCACAGCCCATCCTTTGCCTTTGTGTGACTTTCCACAGCAGAGCATCCATGAACACCAGGGAAATGCTATAGAACATCCCCACTTCTGAATGCCCTCTCCCCTCACCCATTTGTAGGCATCTGATACATTTTCACCCCCTTCTGCCCACAAAAGCTGAAGACTGAGGTGTAATCCTAGACTCAAGACTACCACACCTTTAATTACATTAACATATCTGAGGTGAAAATTCCTACAGACAAAAAGTTAATGTGTTGAGCCTATACAAACAGGGTTTTCCAGAGGATTATGAATTTCATAGCATTTTAAATAATAGGAAATAAAATTATGCATTCAGATGACAGCACAGAAAATCCCAAAAACAGTAATCAGATAAAGACATTCATCCTTCTGTGACAGAGGTTCCTAAACCATTTGATAGCTCATTTCCCTAAAGATTTATTTCTCAATCCTAAAATTAACATTTTTAAAATGATATCTAGATATTTAAGTGTGCATGACATAAAAATTAGGGAATTAAAACATTTATTTTAAAAAAGGTTAAATCTAGGATGGGGCATCCTCTTTACGTATTTTTTCTCATGCTTGGTCAATTTTACTTTATGCTCAGTAAAGCAGAAATACTCAGTGGAATAATAATTATTAAGCAATAAACTTTCAATAACCAATACTATGTTCTGTTCTAGCCACACTCTAAGTAAAAACGTTTTTATTTTATTTTATTTTATTTTATTTTTAGCTGGAACATGGTTGCCCAAGTGTTTCCATTCCAAAAGACTTTTTCAGGTCTTTCTGAAGCTTTCATCTTTCAAACTGAAATTTCTTAGGTTTGTGGTCTCTGCCATGAGGTACAGAAATCTTTTTAAGTTTTGAGCAAAAATGTTTTGGCCATTTTTGAGAGGAAAAACTGTGATTTTTCCCCTCTGAAGTTAGTATTACTAGAATCTGCATTAGAAACCACAGTGTATCAGGCATTGTATATTAAAAAGAAAAAAACCTGACATAATTAAAAATGACATTGCCAACTCTTTTTGAACAGTTCTTACATTGTCATGACAGGAACTTGAAATTTGACAAGGAGATTATCCCTAGGCTGCCTGTGTCTTCTGAAAGTCCAGTGATGCTATGGTTTACTTCATGTATGCTCACTATTTTTATTTTCTTTTTACTGACGCTAAAGATCTATTCTATCAGCTATCTCTCAATGTATCTGTGTTCCCCATACCTCCCCTATCTTGTTTCATATGATATTGCATGAGAAACCTTGGTCATTCTGTATACTGTATTCAATTAAGTATGCTTTTACAGCACTAAAGAGGACAGATGGTCTTCAAGTTAAGGTTCTAGCCTAGGGCTTAAAAAACCAGTGTTCAGTTCCCTATTCTACTATAAACTTCTTGTGTTACCATATGCTACTTGCTTAAACTCTCTGTACCTCAGTTCCTTACCTGTAAAACAGAGATCATTCCTACTTCACAAGGGTGATCTGAGGACAAATATAATGAAGATTGTAGAAACTCAGATACTATGGTGAAGGGGCTGCATACATATAAAAAATATATAGGAAAGGTCTCCATAATGTACAAAAATAGACAATGTTAACATTGCTTCCTTGTTTATGCAGGACACTGCTGTCTAGCAAATAGTCCCATTTACTTTTTTTCTTGGTTTTATCAGTATTTTCTATTCTTTCTAAAAAAAAAAATAAGGGATTCTACCAAAGATAAGGTTGCATATGCCAAATCTCATTGAATTAGTTGGGAATGATTCCACTGACTTCTGTAGGAGATGGACCTGACCTTACTTGCATAACATCACACAAAGTGGTTTTGCTCCCATATCAGGGTCATTCTTCATGGAGGGTGGCAAAGACACACAAACCTAGTTCCTAAATTCATGCTCTTTTTTTCTAAATGCCTTCTATATGTTTTAGCTTATGTCCTGAGCTCCATTGCCAACTAGCGATTTAGCTATAGTGTGACTTTAATTTCCCTGTCAATCTACCTCTTTATCTTTGTATAAGTGATTTGAGATCTTTGGATGAAAGACAAGGGCTGAAACTCTGCTCCATTTAAATCAATGGATGCTTGGAAATTGATTTTAGTAGAGCCAGAATTTAACTCACAGAATTAAGCGTATTAAATATTAAATATTTATATATTTAATACACTATATTTTGATAAGGGAACAAAATTAAGCGTATTAAATATTAAATATTTATCAATAACAAACACCTAAACACTCTAATACTGTGCCAATTTCTCTTGGTATTAGTATGATTTTGATAAGTTATTACAATTTTCCTTTTAAATTGTCACTTATCAGGTAAAATCTTCCAAAATAAGTTTGCATGTTTGCAAAAAAGAAAAAAAAACCCTCAACAACTATATAACATAGATGCTGGGGCATATCAATAAACAGCTTTCAGCACTGTGTAAAAAAACAAAACAAAAAATAAATCCTTGACTTCGTTTGTTTTCCCAAAAAACCCTCAACCTCAATACTATTTTAAATATATATGCTTTTAATTTAACAACTAGTATAAAAATTAAAACTATCCCTATTATGAACACAGAACTGAACAAAGTGTGCACAAATACATTTTTTGCTATAGGTCAAAGATTAATAGCCTAAATTGTAAATAATACTGTCAGATCCATATACTGTGGTATTACATGATCACACTGAAAATTTAAAGTATTTTAGGTACAAAAGTTGCACACTATATTTTGATAAGGGAACAAAATCTATTTCTCCATCTATTTCTGCTATGAATTTTCTTCTATAAAATATTTTTTAAAATACAGATTTCTACCCTATAAAGTACACTAAGAAACCCAAGCTCTTTTTTTACCTTCTAGATCCAGAATATTTAATTAAATAAAATTATGTTAAATACATACATATGTAAGTCACGTAGTCATGTTCTGACCATTACCAATGATTTTCTAGCTTTTTTAGTCCATAAGCATTATAAGAAAGCATGGGAAATCATAAGAAAGCAATTAGAAAGTGTCATAACAGGATTTATATATATTTTTTATTTTAAATACTTGTTAATATCTTCTTTGAGCATTACTTTTATAAAGCACCCGCCCTAGTTATAATTATTGACTGGCACTTTTTATTTCATCAACATTTTGTTCCTGGGATCAAAAGTTGTCAAATTTCGACCATTTCTGGCCTTTGGTGCTACAATGTGAGGAGGGAAAGTTTCCAGTTAATGGTGGCTTCACGAAGAAAAACATCTGTTAAATCAAAAGCATATTGTTATCAGAGTAGGGCAACAAGGGAGACTGTAGATTATCTGATAGACTAACAATCTGAATCAATTGTAATTTCTACAAACTTCCTAACAATAAACATAAGATTAGAAGGAAGAAATTTCAGATGCCGATTTTAAAATGACCAAAATACTAAAATGAAAGGGATTAAATCTCCAGTTTCCCACTCGGAAAATTTCAGATTTCTTTCAAATTAAATGTTCTGGATTTACTCTAAAATAAGCGTCAACAGAAAAGTTTAATAATACGAGAGATGTATTAATAACCCCTGCTCAGAAACACGTTTCTCGACTAATGTCTTTGGCCCTATCATCGGCTTGTCCTAGGTTACATGATAACGTATATTAACAAGTGGTGCAATACGTTTCGATTTTCCTGCAGCGAGTAAACTGGGAATCAGCTAAATGACAGGAAAAGTGAGACTCTGATGTGCGTACGGGTGGGAAACGTGCATTTTGCTCGGGGAGAGAGAGGGAAAGAGCCTTTCAGACACTTTATTTCTCGTTTATTCCCGTGTTTCGTCTTTCACCAGCGTTTTGTTTTAAATCCCCCGCACTACTTAACTGCCTGCCCTTACGAGCAGGCGGGATCCCCCTCCTCCCTTGCACAATGGGAGGAAAGCCATGCCAGGGAGCCGCCTCCACCAGCACGCTAGCACGCAGCAGCAGTTGTGCTGAGCCCTTGTGTGTGGACCATGTGCGGCGGAGCTGGGGGCAGGGCGGGATGGCACCCCTCGAGCAGCCCCCCAGCACTGAGCATCGCGCGAGCCCGCGGCGAACAAAAACCCTCCCGGAGCCCCTGCGGGGCGCGCACCGCCGCAAAGAGCTGGGGGGGGGGGCGTGCACCTCGCCCCCTCCTGCCCCCACCCTCTCTGGCACCTACCGCCTGCGCAGGCGGGGTGCGCGCCCCGCGCAGCGCAGCTGGGGTGGGAGGGGCGGGATCCGCGCCCCCTCGGCCGAGCGGAGGGGAGGGGGAGAGGGAAAGTTTGGGTGGGGGCGGGGGCGCTGCAGGGCGAGCGGGGGGCAGGGCGGTGCAGCCGGAGCGCGGCGGGTGTGCGGAGGGGGGGGGGCGAGGCTGGTGATTGGGCGGCGCTCGGAAGCACTTTGTTTTTTATGCTAATGAGGGCGGAGCGGGGCTTGTGGATATTTACGTTGAGGCGGGAGCCGCCGCCCTTCATTCACCCACATGGTCCGCGAGCCCGGCCGCCAGCAGCGGACCTGCCTTCGCGCCACTTCACCCCACCCCCCTGCTGCGTCCCGCGCCTGATGCGGAGGGGGTGGGGGCGGCAAGAGCAGAGCGGGACGCCGGGCCTGGGGGGCGGGTAGGGGGAAGATGGTGGCGGCCGCTGGCTGGTGAGTGTCGCGCCCGGCGCTGACGGGGAACCTGTTGTGCGCGGCGGCGGCGGCGGCGGCGCCGAGGGGGGAGCAGGGCGCATGGCAGCGGCGGCGCCGCCCGAGCTCTCGCACGGGGCGGGAGGGGCCGGGATGAGGGAGATTTGAAAAGCGTGTGCGCCGCGCTCTGCTGCTGCCGCCGCCGCGCCTCCCCCCCCCCGACCCCGCCGCCGCCGCCGGCCGAGGAGGCCCGGCCGGGAAAGTTTGTGCCGCGGCCCCGCGGGAGCGGGCGGCCGGGGAACAAAGCCGCACGTGGGTAGGGGCCGCCGCGGCCCCGCTCCTCGCTCTCGCCCCGCTGGGGCAGCGGGCCGGGCTGGGGAGGCCGCGGGTTGGGCGCGTTGCGCGGCCCCGGGCAGGGCGGCGGGCTCCGAGCGCTTCCCGGCCGGGCCCCTCCGCATGGGCTTTTGTTCGCAGGAGGGGTGGGGGCGGCGCGCTCCTCTCCGCGGGCGGGCGGGGGGGGGAGACGATGCCGGGGGGGAGGGATCAGGGCCCCCCCTGCGCGGATGGGGCGCGGGCACCGACAGCCCCGCGCTGCAGCGGTTGGAACCGCTCGCTCGGTTAATTACGAAATCGGCGGCAGCTGCGGGGCCTCGGCGGCGCCATGTTGCCGGGCAGGGAGGGGAAGCGGGCGGGGGACATGGCGGCGGCTGCGTGCTGGGACCGATTGTTCCCGGCTAGGCCCCAAGCCTCGTGGGGGCGGGGTCGCAGCGGCCCCTCAGCGACGCGCCCTGCAGCCCTACTACCCCTCGCGGCCCCCGGCAGCGGGCGCCCGGCCCGCGTGGGCAGGCCAGGCCCGGAGCAGGCGGGGGCGTCCCGCCGTAGCCGGGCTGTGACCTCCCCGCTCTGGCCGGCAGCGCCCCCTGGCGTGCACGCGGGGCATGGCCGCCCTCTGCTCGCCGAGCACGTGCTGCGGGGTGCGGGCCCTGCCCGGGGAGCAGCAGCACATGGCGCCGGGGCTCCGAGCCAGCCGGGCGCACCTGCCCCTGGTAGCAGAGAGCTACTGAGAGTCCCCAAGGCTGCGAGCCCCTCCCTGTCGCCAGTGACCCGTGTGGAAAGGCCCAAACGGTGCCTGGGAGCGGGAGAGAGCCCCTTTTTGCTTTTAAACATGTTGGGAAGAGGGAGGCACCCTATACTGAGGCCGCTGGGCTCAAGGGAAAACCACAGTTACACTTTAAGAAGTGAACGCTTAGTGTCCCTTGTTCCTGAAAGTAGAGTTGGGCAAGGAAAGCCTTAATCGCTCAGTTTTGTGGCTTTGTTTACGGTTTCCACGAAAAGCAAATGCATCTTGATAATATCTTTGCAGTCTCTGTGCATGCAGCAGTAAACGTGGAAAGGTTTTGGATGTTGCAGCAGAACTTGCATGGAGAAGTCACCATTTTCAGTTAAAAGGGGTAAGTTTGCTGTCTAGTTCGTAATATTTTTGAAATGCTTGTGATTAGCCTCAGTTCGTTTAGGAGCATAATTACATCATGAGGCAGAAGATGGGTTTAGAAAAGCTCTACGATTCAGATGATAGTATTGGAGACGATTGTCAGAGGGGTGGGGGAGAAAATAATCTTTATTTCAAGACTTTGAGTGTTTTGGTTACTGCCTTCAGATTACAAAAAAACATTTGTTGTGAGGTTTTAGATCTGTTTCAGTCTATTGAAATAGTTAATCAGCCAACTGAGGCTGCATCAATTCCTCTTTCAAATTTTAACTGATGCCACCTTAATCTTAAATTCAACAAGTAACAGAACTATTACATGTTGGTAAGATGCACAACCTTCATTGCAGCTTGAAGAACACCGTGGTCTATGTACATTAACTTGATAGGCAATGAGTCTTCATACAGATCTGAAGACTAATTTTGAATGAATTTTGATGTAGTATACTTTCTGACTTGAATACAAGAATATTGTTTTTATTTAACTTGGAGTCTGGAAAAGCTTTTTAAAATGTGACCCACCACTTTAGGAACTATTGCTTGTTAGGACATGGCTGTGTTTGAGCAGATTCTAGTACTGTAACCAATTATAATTGGCATCTACTTTTTATTTTTGTTAAAAGTTCTCAGGCCTAATGCTCTTTACTGTCTGTTGGCTAATTTCAAGTAAAAATTTAAAACTACTAGGAAATAAATTTCTTTGGATGTCAAATGTTTCATTGTAACTTCTTGTGCTTTACATATTTTGCTGTATTTACTGTTTCAGAGTACACTTACAGCAAAATCACCAATGATTATTAAACTTGTTCTGTTTATGATATTAGGCAAACGTTTAATTTTCTCTTGTAGATTTAACATTTAAAAATTCTAATCGTAATGTTTTGAAGTTCTTGCATAAATTTGATGGAACTGATAAAACTGGAGTAATAGGAGCACTTAGGTCATTTATGCAAAAATGCATAGATTTTTACCTTGTGGTTCCTTCCCTCTGCCTCCAATTTTTTTTTTAATTTATTAGTAGTCTGAAATTTGGACTGTTTCTTTTTTTTGTACTGTGCACGCTAATTCATTTATTTTTAAGCTACTTGGCACTGTCTTATTACTTATGACAGTTATTTAAAATCTGGTTAACACATTGATTTTGTTCTCTTTCCACAGATGCAGATTAGACAACGTATCTTGGAGGACTACTGAAAATCTGGTCACGTCAGAGTAATGTCAAAGTGCTTACAGTGCAGGTAGTGATGTAAGAATCTACTGCAGTGAAGGCACTTGTAGCATTATATTGACAAGTGCCACGGGAGATCTTGCAGAAATACAAAAATTTGCGAGGTACATTGTGGTATTCAGTGCTTTTTGTTCTAAGGTGCATCTAGTGCAGATAGTGAAGTAGATTAGCATCTACTGCCCTAAGTGCTCCTTCTGGCATAAGAAGTTATATCTTCATCCGGTCACTCAGACTGATTGAGAATATAGATGTTCCATTAGCTGTATGCTTTGCAGTTCTCTGTTAGTTTTGCATAGTTGCACTACAAGAAGAATGTAGTTGTGCAAATCTATGCAAAACTGATGGTGGCCTGCTATTGTCTACATCAAGAAATGAGAGTGACTTTTTTACTGCTTAAGTATTTTGGTGGTCTTAACCTTCATAGAAGTTCCTTAAATTTAGGAAATATAACAGCTCCAGTAGTACTAAAGTGCTTATAGTGCAGGTAGTGTTCAGTAATCTACTGCATTATGAGCACTTAAAGTACTGCTAGCTGTAGAACTACAACTTCAGCATGCCTTCCTATCAAATTAACTTTTTTGTTTTATTGAACACTGTTCTCTGGTTAGTTTTGCAGGTTTGCATCCAGCTGTATGATACTCTGCTGTGCAAATCCATGCAAAACTGACTGTGGCAGTGACAAGTCAGTGAATAAGTGAGGAAAGTTATACCCCTTTCTGCACAGGTTGGGATAGGTTGCAATGCTGTGTGTGCCTGTAGTATTGCACTTGTCCCGGCCTGTTGAGGTTGGCGGGGACAGAGGCTGAAACATCTTCAGTAGCTTAACTATTTTAGGAAGCCGTACTGCATTTTTCCAGGAAATATGAATATCTAATTTGGCATGTTTTCTCATCTGTTTCATGTGACCTCAAGTATGGCTGGACAGTATATGGTACAGGCATTTCTCTACTTCTAATTTTGTTGTATGTCTACGTATGTTCAGTGATGGAGATTTTAAGAGCATCTGTTTTCTTTTGTGGGCTCCTGTTGTATTGAAGTGAGTGCCTGCTTACAAAACGTTTAATCCTTAGTAGCCATAGTAAAGGGAAAAGCTTTTAGTTTTCAGAGATCTTTTGTGCAAACTTACTTAACCTGGCCTGAATCTGTAGCTTGCACTAAAATTGCATAAAATTGCATAAAGAAATCTGCATTTTCTATTAAACAATTTTGAGACTGAACTAAAATCCTGTATTTAAGCACTTTTGGCTCTGTTCTAAATTGGCACTAGAATGAACATATAATTCTAATTTACTTCCATTCAAAATTTGTCAGATGTTCAGAATGTCAAGGTGAAATCTGTCCTTCATTCATACTCTGGAATAATCTTTTTGTATGATCATACAACAGAAGTGTCACGCATTATATAACCTTTCTACAAGCTTGTTTTGTTTACATGTTGTATATCAGTACTACGAATGCGTCTACCACAAATACTAAATAAACCATTAAAAGTGTGTGAAATGTGTAAAAGAATAATGAAAGTGACATACTGAGCCCATCTAAATCACCTTTGTAACTAAATAATCCATTATTTGAGATCAATTTAAAGAAGATAATTGAATGAAAAAAGTATATGGTAGCTTGCTAATTGAAGTAGACATTCTCTAAGGTGGGTAGGTGAGAATCTGCAGGAAGTACCTCTTTCACTTGGGCTCAGAAATAATTTTACACACTGCCATTCTCCCCCGTCTCATCGCCACCTTTCCCCTAAAAAAAAATTAATGTGCAAATAAAGTCTTGAAAAAAGTGGTACTGAAATATGAATATCTTGGATAGCATTAAATATAGAGCTGCTCTATACATTTTGAAACTGAACTTAGGATTTTTTTTCTACACTTCTATAATGTAGACCTTTGTATCTCCCTGCATGGCTT
Source organism: Pelochelys cantorii (assembly GCA_032595735.1). Classification (NCBI taxonomy): domain Eukaryota; kingdom Metazoa; phylum Chordata; order Testudines; family Trionychidae; genus Pelochelys; species Pelochelys cantorii. The sequence goes on from CM064326.1 coordinate 95,188,905, forward strand.
TATCCATTTGTTGCAGGCTGACTTAAAAGAAAACCGTCAAATTTGGTATATAGAAAAGGAACATGACACATTCCTCATTGGTACTGGAAGTTGTAGAGAGTTTCATTTGGGGAACGGGGGGGATACTACAGGGGATGTTGGTATGTAATTCAGTAAGGTCACTTAAAATGCACATGTATAACTTGCAGAAATGTGTTTTGTTTTAGAATCTGAAATGTGACTAAAATTAGTATTTAAAGGAGCAAAACTTGAAGCTGTGGGGTCTTAAATTCTTGCTGGTACACAGTGTTTGGGGAGCATTTGACTCTGAATTTGTTGGCATAAAAGTAAGTGATCTGCTCTTATGCTTTCTGGAGTGAGTAGAACTATAATTCAAGAATTAGTAGTTTAGATAAATGGTCAATATAACACGTTCTCTGATCCAGGAAGCAACCAACATTGTCCGCCTTAAGAGATTATCAATTCTAATTGGTGACCAGTGTCACTGCTGTGGAAATTAGAACTCAACTTTGAGCCATGATTTGAAAAATCATAGGGAAGATAATTAGTACATGTGTTCTCTTAAACACTGACAGATTGTGCCTTCAGTGTCAGCACAGTTTGTCTATATTGTCTAATCCTGTTAATTTTATTTCTGATTAAATTTTCAGTGGGTTCTAATAATTGTACGATTTGTATCTATATCAGATATTTTAATTTATGTTCTACTTGGAATGTGCTACTAGCAAAGTTAAATCATTATTGGTCTCTGCCTGCTGGTATGCGCTAAAAGGTTTGTGTGGTTGCTGTACACTGATGTTGGATTCATGGTCAACTGAAGGACTACCTTTAATTTGGAAATCTGTTCTTCAAGTTACCTCCATCCAACACCAAGTGAAATACGAACTCTTTATTTTTCCAAGACCCATTTTGCAATCTCAGAAATGTTGGTCAGAAAAATAGAATCGAGTAGACCAGGTTTATGAGAAAATCTGCTGGACCAGTTTGCATTGGTGAGAGGCACAAGTTGGTCCTGTACACAATACCCTTGCACATTTGGCCTTGCTAATATCCTGGAACCAACATGGAGACACAGCTCCCCATCCTTTTTCTTTCTGAAGATCCCTCAACATACTTCATAGTCCACCTGTACTGCAGCTGTTTCTGCATATAAAACCCAGGGCAGGCTTTGAAGGGTAGCAAGTAGGAGAATTGCTGCAGTGAGTAATGCCGTCCAGGTTTGGTGGATTCCTAAAACCTTGCAGCCCGCCAAGGAGCCTCTGGTGCTGTTGTAGAGGGCTTTAAAGTGGCTTCTGATCAGTTGATGCACAAAATCAGACCTACTGAATTGGTCCTCACTGCTGTCAGCAGAGGTTTTAAAGGCTCAGAAAATTCTTTTTTAATAAATGGACACTGGGGACATACCAAAACAGCATAAGGTGTTTCTATCAGTTCAGTAAGTTGATGAGAATACTTGCCCTCTAACTGGTATGTTTGCAACATAGGGCACAGGCAGTCGTTCAGAGTTGATTCAAGAATATTGTTAACTTGATCAAAAATAGTTATGCTATTTGATCATAATACCTAAGAGTCCTAGTCATAAACCAAGACCTTATTGTGCAAGGTATGTTTGACAGACTTGTTCTAAATACAATTCATCTTTAATGCACTCTTGTTAAATAAGTTAAATGAAACCACACACACGCATTCACCTTTTAGGGTGAATGTGGTCAAGATGCATTTTTGGTTTATTAATCTGGATTTTTTAAATGGTAGGATAAAGGACTGTTACTGAGCTAGTATATTCATTTTTTTTAAATTTTACAGTTAATATAAACTGTTGAAAGCTTATGTGTAACTACAAGACTTTTAGGACTAAATTGGTATTATGGCCTGGAATAGTTCCTAAAGCAAACTTGCTGATTTACAAGTGATCTCTTAACTACCAACTTAGATTGAATTTGCAAGGTAGTTTTCAGTTGTCTGAAAGTCTACTGGAAAGATTTTGCAGTTGGTTCTCACTAATTCTGTTAGTGTGTGAATCTGAAAATCCAACTCACTTCTGTAGCTGCGGCTTTGCTGTGCTATCTGGCATAAAAAGTACCAAAGCAACTTTCAAAAGAGTAGCTATGACTGGTAGGTAGCAGATCATGAGTAAGGAAGTGCAACTTGCTTAGGCAGTTACTGCTATAGAAACTTCCTCTGTACAGCATCTCATAAGTCTTTGCGTCTTACTGTTGATGTATTCCAGCCTCAAAATATAAGATACTTTCAAACTTTTTCATAAAGTCCAATAGTTCACAATAGCTTGCTAGTCTGTTAGAGCAGTATGGTAATATATTTAATACCATGTATTTCTCAGATATGTGAAATAGGGATGTAATAGTGTAGCTGATTAACCCTTTAAGCTTTTGCTTATTGGTTAATGCTATAGAATACATTCCCCCAACCCCTGGGCCCAGAACATTTTTTTAGCAGGCTGGCCAGCAGCCTGGCTCAGTCCTGGGTTGTGCTAGCTCTGGGGCCTACCTCTGCTGCAGCTCTGCATTTAAAGTATATTAGGAAGCAGGCAGGCAGCCTGGCTCAAGCCAGGTCTCTTGAGTTCAACCGCTGACGCTGCCCCAGACATGGGCTGCTGCCACCCTTTGCAGCTGGTCCACAAGGGGAGCTGGCTTTTTTTAAACTGGCTCTCCTTGCAGACCAGCTCCTCCCTGGTACCCTGCGCTGCTGCCTCTGATACAGAGGCAGCAGCATGGAGTAGCGGGGTACTCCCTGGGAGTGGGTCCAGAACACTCTGACTGCCGGGCCTACTGCCTGGGGACTATAGAATAGTTGAGTGAGTAATAAGAATTCATGAGGTTAATTGACTAATCCATTAACATTTAACATCCCTAATGAGAAACAGTTCTGGATTCAGAATAGATTGTTCATGGTTTGTTCCAGAGCTTTTGTTACATAGTATTAGTTATATTGGATTCAACCAATGGCTTAAGGTATGTTTGATACCACAATCACACCTACATAATTAAATCTGGGCAAGCAATAATGCACAGTAGTCATGTTGATTACTAAGAGGTGATTTCTATAGCATCTTTCAGAAGTTTAAAATGAATCTTCATCTGGCATTTCTACATTGTCTTCCTCTTGTCCTTTCAACACAGTTCCCCTTGTGCTGGAATCTTAATTTTAGTTTCTGGGTTTTTTGAGCTATATTGTGTTCTCTTAATTTTTCTTTTAAGAATTTAGATGAGACCACAGCATTTCTTTCAATGGTGTGCCCTCACAAAGATGAAGGATAATGCAAATATATCTTGATATCTCTGGAATAGGCGCTGCTGCTTGATTTTTTTTTTTTAATTTTTTTAGAATTTTCATCCTCTACACTCTTCCGTGCAGTGATTCCAACTTTTTGTAGTGAGCTTTTCTCTAAATAACCTATCTTACAGATGTGAATATGGATATCCACATCTCATTGTGTATCTAGAACCCTGCCAATTTGTGAACAGCTGCTTTATATCCATGGGTATCTGCACCTATGGATGGAGATATCTGTAGATCCTTTTTGGGGATGCAAATACAAATTTTGTATCCATGCAGGGCTTTAGCATAGTCAGTACTGACCCTGCTATTCTCCGTATGCACCAGAATCATGAAATATGAAGTTAGGGGTTTTCCTGCAACTTTGTGAGGGTTTGGCTGAAATATCACATTTGGTGTCTTTGAGTATAATGGTTCTCATCTTTTAAAAATAATTTAGATTTTTGTGCAAAATCTGAGCACTCTGAAAATCATGTGGGCTGAGTCCTAACAGTTATCAAGCCAATTCTAACATCCAGATACAATTTTTTGTTTGCTCAATGGCATAGCTGTATGATCTAGGTATCAGCAAAATTAATGTAGTTCTAAAATTTGTGATCTCTGGGAATTTTCTGGCACAGATCAGTTGTGCAGATTACTCTTGGACTAGTATGATACTGTAAGATAAATATTGATCTTGGGATACATGGTAGGTTTTTGGTGGACAGGGCTTTAGAGTGGGAATAGTTGAGCTTATATTGCAGTAGAACTGTGAGGGCCCATTGTGTTAATTGTTGATAGAGATTATCATCTTTAGTCAGTGCCACAGTATAAATAATTTAATCTGTGAGTTAAGTAGTGCATTTTGTATTACTTTTTACAAGACACCCTAATTTTGGAAAAAAAAAAATTTTCTAAAGCGCTGACTCTGAACCTTTCTAAGCTGTATGCTTTTCGGGAGTCTAATTTGTCTTGTATGTGCCAGATTGTCTTGCTTAAAGTGCTTGTTTACAAGAACACCATAAAACCACAAACACAAGTTTTTTATAAAAACAAAAGTAACAGCGCACATTACAGAAAAATTACATTTTCATTTATCTACTTGAAAATCAATTAGCATATAGAGTACATTTGCCTGTATATTATGTAGAGCAATATAAAGTATGAAATTTTAGTTTATACATACTTTGCTAGTGCTTTTCATATAGCTTGTTTTAAAATTAAGCAAATATCTAGATAAGTTGAATTATATCAGTACACTAGGGAAACGCAATTTATATGGGGCTACTATAAGGTGGGTGCATAACTGGCTGGACAACTGTTCTCAGAGTAGTTATTAATGGTTCACAATCCTGCTGGAAGGGGATAACAAGTGGGGTTCTGCAAGGGTCTGTTTTGGGACCAGTTCTGTTCAATATCTTCATCAATGATTTAGATGATGGCTTAGAGAGTATGATTACAGAATGGAAAGTGATTGTCTAGGAAGGTGTACTGCTGAAAGTGATTTAGGGGGTCATAGTTGAGAAGTTAAACATGAATCAACAGTGTGACACTTGCCAAAAAAACAAACATGATTCTGGGATGCATTAGCAGGAGTGTTGTGAACACGACATGAAGTGGTTCTTCCACTCTACTCTTTGCTGATTAGGCCTTAATTGGAGTATTGTGTCCAGTTCTGGGTACCACATTTCAAGAAAGATTTGGAGAAGGTCCAGAGAAGAACAACAAAAATGATTAAAGGTCTAGACAACATGAGCTATGACGCAAGGCTCAAGGAATTGGGCTCTTTTAGTTTATAAGACTGAGAGGGGGCATGATGATAGTTCTCAGGCATTTAAAAGGATGTCACGGAGGAGGGAGACAAATTGTTCTCCTTGGCTTCTAATGATAGGACAAGAAACAATGAGCTCAAATTGTGCTAAGGGAGGTTTAGGTTGAACATTAGGAAAAACTTCCTAACTGTCAGGATGGTTAAACACTAGAATAAATTGCCTAAGGGGGTTGTAGAATCTCCGTCATTGGCAATAGTTAAGAGCAGGTTAGATCTAGACCAGTGTTTCTCCCCCCTTTTTCTTTAAAGGGGTACTTTAAAAAAAATACAAGTACCCCCAGTATCTACAGTTTTCAGACATTTTTTTTTCCTACCAGTTCAACACATTCGTTTAAACAAGTTAATCATAGTTGGGCAAGTGATGAAATTTTTGGGTGTAAAATGTCCAAAAGTAATAAAGCATTGTGAATCTTAAATTCAGTTTTCTCCCAATTTCAGTTGTGTTGATGTATCCCCCAGACTTCTCTCATACCCCTAAGGGTATTTGTACCACTGGTTGAGAAACACGAATCTAGACCAGTGGTCTCCAACCTTTTTAAGCATGAGATCACTTTTTTTTAATTTAAGTACAATCCAGGATCTACTTCAGACCCAAACACAATTGCTTCACCTCCTTCCTGCCCCTTCTCCAAGGCCCCACCCCTGCTCACTCCATCCTCCCCCACTTCTGTCAGGCTGGGGGTGAAAGGCTGTGGGGGAGGGGCATGCAGGCTCTGGTCTTGGGCTAAAGGATTTGTAGTATGGGGGGGGCTCTGAGCTTAGCAGAGGAAGTTGAGGTGCAAGAGGGTTTGGGTGCATGGGGACTCAGGGCTAGGGCAGTGATTTGGGGTCATGAGGGGTTCAGGACTGGGGTCAGGGTTTGGAAAGCAGGCTCCAGCTGGGCACCATTTACCCCAGGTGGCTGCTACTGGATGGTGGTTCAGGAAGCTACAGCAGGCTCACCCTCCCGTGGCCCTGCATCACTGCCAAAAGCAGCCAGCAAACACTCTCCATCCCTGCCACTCTGTGTAGCTGGGGTACAGAATGGGGAAAGAGGCACCTTAACATCAGCACCCCTACTTCCTGTGCCCTGCACAGCAAGTAGGAGACTCTTGGGGGTGGGGGGCCAGCTCCAAGGCAGAGGGCAGGAGCAGCAGGGCAGTGCTAAGCAGAGCAGATGAAGTGCTGGCACTTGACAGCCTCCCAGCCAAACCAGTAAGGGTCACCTGTCAAAGGCTCCAAGATTTACCAGTAGATCCTGATCTTCTGGTTGATGACCACTGATCTAGACAGTGCTCGGTCCTACTGTGAGGGCAGGAGACTGGACTCGATGACCTCTTGAGGTCTCTTCCGGTTCTGTGATTGTGTGATCTCTGTAGATGCCCGGTTGAGAGCCATTATATTAAGCCCTTGGAACCACTAGATTTACTTAGCTTACTAGTTGTCTTTACAGAAACAGCCAAAATAATTGCTACCACTTTAAAATTGGCTTTCACTTTTTATATAAAAGTTAACGTTCTTTCCACTTATTTCAGTAATGAAATATAAATTTCTACTAAATTGGTCAGTTAAGTATTTAATATATTGTATCTTCTAGGTCATTGTTTCTCAACCTTTTATGAAGTACCCCCTTTTCAAAAAAAAATTGTAAGTATCCCCAGTACCTACAGTTTTCAGACCCACAATTTTTTTTCTGCAATTGCAACACATTTGTTTAAAGAGCTTAATCACAGCCAGGCGGGTGATGAAATTTTTGGGTGTAAAAAGTACAAAAATAATAAAACACTGAAACTTAAAACAAAAATTCAATTTTTTCCCAATTTCAGTTGTATTGATGCACCTCCTAGACTTCTCTCAAGTACCCCTAAGGGTACTCGTACCACTCATTGAGAAACACTGATCTAGGTAACTTCTCTTAAAAGATCTTTTTGTTGAAACCACAATCACTGACTTATTTCTGCTGGTGGGTGCTTTCTACATGCCAGTTTCACAACTTGCACATAGATGCTCCTGCCACCTGCTAGTGGCTTGTGGGTGCAGAGCCACCTCTTCTTTCAGTTGGGGTATGTCTAGACTACATGGCTCCGTCGACAGAGCCATGTAGATTAGTGTACTCGAAAAAGGGAAATGAAGTGGCGATTTAAATAATTGCTGCTTCATTTACATCAAAATGGCTGCCGTGCTGTGCTGATGAGCATAATGGGGCGGTCGACAAGGGCTTCCCTTGTTGACCACGGAGCATCCAGACTACTGCGCAGTGCCGCCAAACAGCTGATCAGCACAGCGCGTCAGCCATTTTGATCTAAATGAAGCGGCGATTATTTAAATCACTGCTTCATTTCCCTATGTCTAGAAACCTAATCTACATGGCTCTGTCAACAGAGCCATGTAGTCTAGACATACCCTAGGTGTTTGAGCCACAGAGGAATTAAGGAGTTGGTGTCTGTGAATCTGTGTTCAGGAACTATAAGTCCATAGTTACTTATAACAATCTTTTTTAATGAAGCAGCAACACAAACCAACATTCTTGTAAATATTTCTTTTCTGAACCTATCAATTGAAAACTGATTCTTATCATGGCTCATTGAGTACAAGGTTCTAGATATGCACCTATCAGTACTGTTAAGAAGTAGGAAAGTAGTGGGCTGAATGCTTACATTAGAATTACAGATTTGTCATTATTGCCAGGTTCAGTGATTGCCTCGGCTAACATTAGAATTCTAGTGTTGCTGATTGTGCATGTCTACCAGGGAAACACTGTTCTTTAAATTTGTGCAGTGGATTCTCTGGTCATTATGTATTACATGCAGTTATGTCCTGAGTTCATGCATAAGTTTTGCAGTTGAACTGCTCTTTGAATATTCTCCAAAAGTTCTTAATAGGGATGTTAGTGTGTAATTGAATAGTCATGTAACTGCATGAAACTTTAGCGGTTATATGACTATTTGGTAGTTGCCGGGGCTGGCAGCCAGTGCACTCGGCCCCACTCCCAGGGAGACCCTTGCCCTCTCTCCATGGACAGAGGCTGCTTTGCAACAGCTTGCTCTCCCCCTCCCCCTCATGCTGATAGAGGCAGTGCCGGGGGGGGGGGGGGGGGGGGGGGGACTGACTTTTAAGTCACTCTTTGCAGGCACTGGCTCCCGCTCCTCTCCCTCCCACCCCCGATAGAGGCAACAGGTTTCCCCCATGCTTATCGGTTAATCATGTAGTCATCTACACACTGACATCCCTAGTTCTTAATGCAGCTCCTTCAAGCAGTAAGAAAATTCTACGACTGATTAGTTCTTCTCTCTTTTCAAGTTTATATGCAATATGGTTCCAAAAACAGGCCACACTGTTCAGTATTCATGCTTTTCCTATGTTTTTTTTCCTGCTGCAAGTCCTATAAAACTTTTTGTTTTGTTTAGTAAGCTCAGCAGCACCCCACTCAAGTTTGTAGGCTTCAGTTAGGAGCCTGTTTCCCTTTCTTGCTGCACTAGATTTTTAGGGTTTCAATCCTATTGCAGTTTGCTATGATTATCCTCACAGAGCAGCAGTTAGTTTACTAGCTACAGTTCTGTTTAGGGACAAGGACGGCACTAACTAGAAACCAGCCAGTTTTCAGAGATTTAGGAGAAGAGCATTACGCAGAAAACAAACAGGGAGACTTGATACATTTAGGATGTGAGTAAACTATCTGTCATATGAAGACCTTGGTAGATTTCACAATCTTTCAAACCTGGTCTCTCATTCTTGTATTAGTTCTTACCTTAGTGATTTCCCCTACTCAGTACCACTCTGACTGCTTTTTGCAATTTGTTTGCAGAGCCATGTCAAAACCAATTTACAGAGTGTTCCAAAAGTTGATTTGTAAATTGGTTGTTTGGAACTCGGAATGCATTTTCCTATAGAAACCATGTTATAAATGATAGGTTCTTAGGCTAGCCCCCAAAAGCCCATTTAACCCAATGTAGTTGAAATACTGTATATTTACAATAAAAATGGAAATAATGTTTTATTTAACTTGCAGTTGCTTGAGGAAAGGCAGGCCTAATTATAGGAGGATGAGGAGGTAGGTGGAGGTTCTGAAGGGGACATCTGGGCAGCCAGCAGCTGCCATTAGTCTCTCTCCCATGGGCACTGCACTGGCTCCTGCAGCCATGCTCATCCCCTGACCATCCTCCCCAACTTCCTCTTGTGAGCTGAACCAGGAGGTGGCAAACAGCACATGCGCAGACTAGAGGCGCAGGGGGTGGTCATACACCTGGAAAGCAGCTGTGGTTTCCCCTTCAAAGAGCTTTCCAGCTGCTGTCTGCAACTGTCCTGCAGTCTGCTCTTAGCACTGCTCACGGTTAGTTGTACCTCTTTCCTGCTCCTTGGCTGCAGGTGAACTTTGGATTTCATAAGTCAGATGTTTGCAACTTAAGAGTGTCTTCACCCCCCAGGGAAAACTGCACATGCTTCTAACGACTTGTTTGCCTTTCTACAGACTTGAATTAACTACCTGCTACTGGTGATATTTTTGATAATTGAATGTTTAGGGAGTTTCCTGTAGTTATGAATTTTTTTCCGCTGAAACTATCAAATTTCAGAGTTCTTCACAATCATGTCCAAACATCAAGAGTCTAAAAGATGTCCAGCAGCCTTGCAGAGAGGGTTGTCCTGCTTCATGTCCTTATAGCAACCAGATGAATTGAGTTGTTTGAAAGGAGTATTTTGTGGGGTTCAGAATGAGTTGGGACATGGTGTGAGCCTGAGTGGTGACAACTTTCAAGTGAGGTATTTGACCTTGTGCCACTCCACTGGGATGCATGTTCCGTTTGCCAAAGCCAAGACTGACTGCACTGTGGAAACTAGGTGTCCTGTGTGCTTACTGAGCACTAGAGCAACAGTTGAGAATGGGGAGCTCTAGATTGATGTTCTTGTGCTAGAGATGTGCATGGCAAATACATTAATTGCTGCAGGGGTATATTATCAAGGTTGCTGTGTCCATAATTTTTTTAATAGATGAGGCATGTTGAGGCTACAGATAGTACCTGCTCTATAAAACAAGGGTGAAGAACCTTTTTTGGGTCAGGAGCTGCTGACCCACAGAAAAAGCTAGGGAGGCAGTGAGGGGGTTGGAGTGCCAGTATGGGCTCCCCAATGCTGGGGGAGGCCCTAAGCCTCAAGGGCCAGATCCAGGCAACTCCAGGGCCACATTTGGCCCCAGGCTTTAGGTTCCTCACCCCAGCTATAAAGCCAAGAAATCATGACAAGTTTCCACTTTGAGATGATGCAAAGCTTGATAGATCACTGGCTGAATCCTGAGTGTTCACACTAAATGACTGAGCAAAGTTCATGAAGGCAGAAATGGCTTCTCCCCTTCCCTCTCCTCAAGAAAGAAACCAAAGGGTACAGTATTCTTACTGTTCAAAAATAGACTAATGGAATTTCCATTAGCAAGCCCACTACTTCCTGGATATGAATTTCTGTGGTGACAGGAATGGTTGAAAGATCACTCTAGCAGTATTGTATTTATGCTAGTCCTTGCTTGATATGGACTAATGGTGCAATCCAAAATGTGGATGTTAGATTTTAAAGCTGAAGGGGAAAAATTAGTGATGGCATGAGATCCTGCATGATATAGTGATACACAATTTAAACTAGTAGTCCCTGCATGCAGCCCTATTTATGTATCTTCAGCCTATCTTTTAGGAAGAAACCCTAATGTTCATTTAAATATTTCAGGTGATGGGATAATCTACCCTCTTCCTCTGCAGCTTGTACCAATGGCTGTGGTTTGTTTCACAGGCAACTAATATGAGTGCCTGACTTTTCAACTTTAATATATTTTGTGTGTGTAATAACTAGTTTCATCATGTAGTACTACTGACTTCCACATGTTCAGCAGCACTAGAACCCATAGATCCACTGCCCAAACCTCAAGCTAGCAGTATCCAACAGAGGTAGTACCTTTCAGTCCTTTAAGTGGATACATAGTAGAGGGAGATGGAACACCTTACCAGTATATTTCATGGGTATTTGCTAATGGCCAAATAAGATTGACTCAGGAATTTTGGGTTCTGATCCAGGCTCCGAAGGGGAGTGTCTTCTAGTGGTCACCTGTCCCTATTTCTGCTGCACCCAAATTAGTTCCCAGTACATGTCTTCCCCCTCAAACTGTCCAGAGCTTTAACAATTAAAGGGAAAAATTCTGCTTTGATCCTCTAGCCAGAGGCTAAAGTAGCCTCAGGCACACTGGGCATGGTGCATGTTCAATCTGGTCTAAATTAGGGGCTTGTCTACACTAACAAGTTTTCTCACCAAAAACTGCTTTTTAGCAACAAAACCCAGAGAGCATTCACATTTGGCATGTTGCCAATGTAACAAAAGAACACCCAGTTTTAATGACAAAAAACTTTCACCTCTGCCAGGGCCTTTTGTCCCTCCCCCACCCTTTGCTGTCAACAAACATGCTGTGTGTACTACAGGAGGCTTTTTTCAAGTTTATTGAACTCTAGGATGTTTTCCCACAATGCCTGATTAGTCACTCCAGCCAGTGTTTTGAACTCTGCTGCTTTGCAGCCATGTAAACAGAAATGTGCCCCTCTCATCTGCAACCCTGGGAATTTCAAAATCCATTCCTGCTGGCTGACTCAGTATGGTATCTTCTCAGGGAAATAGGTGGCTACCATTCAAAATGCTCTCCTGCTTGAAGGGCTTTTGGATCTTACTGTGTGGGGTGAAGAATCAATACAATCACAGCTGTGAGTGACCTGCAGGAACTGGGATATGTGTGGTCACACATCTTGAGGCCTGTATGAGAAGGGGTATGAGCAAGATGTCCAATACAGAACCAAGACAAAATCAGGCAGTTGTACCTGAAAGGTGAAGGAGACAAAACAGCTAGGGTGGTGCTGCACCCAAGATACCGTTTTTATAAAGAACTGGATGTGATCCTGGGTGGGGATCCTATGTCCACAGGCAAGGATCCTTTGGATACTTTCCACGGTACAAGAGTCATCAGAAACACGAATTAACCCAGCGGAAGAAGCTCTTGATGAAGGGGTGTGAGCTCACTGCTGCAATGTCATCTGGTGTGATAGGCAGCCAGGAACTGTTCTCAAATCTTGAGGCTCAGGGTGAGTCTCAGCAGCTCAAAGTGGAGCATGAAGCAAGGAAAGAGACTTAAGGTAGGTTGTGCTTTTGCGGTGGGTGGAGGGAGGCAGAACAAGGCAACCAGCGGCTGTATTTCTCTGAGCTGGCAAAGGGCATGCTGGGGCTGCATTATTTGCAAACAGGGTGATGATGCACGCAGATACAGTATCTTGCAGGAATATGGTGTCAGCTTTTCTGAAGGTAGTATTTTCTCAGGGAGATTCCATGGTTGGGCTGTTGTTTCCCCAGCCTGTGGAATGACACACTTCCAAATCATTCCTCAATCTGTGCTGCTGGAACTAAGGTGGCACAGAGTGGGGCCACACAAAAAGTAGGGCACCCTCACATCCAGAAATAGAGCCCAAGTTTGCCTGTTCTTCAGCAGGGAGATGTCAGCCAGATTTATGGCACTATAGATGAGTGTAGTATTTTTACAAATTGTTTCCATGTACACCTGTTGTACAAGTGTGGACTGTACTTTCTTGTGCCATCATGCCCAGTTCTCCTTTTGTCCTTCCCCACCTTTAAAACTCACCATGATTAGAGTGTTTGCAGAGATCTGTATTTGCCTCTAGGGTAAAAAGGAAAGAGGTTTTGTTCAGAAAAGTGCATATTAGGGAAATGTTTCAATCTTTATCTGGAAAATAGTCACTCCTGTTAATGGTTACTTTTCCAGTCCAGGTGTTACAAAGGCAACATGCTCCCCTGCTCCCTGGCTCTGTCAACTCAAAAACCTGAAAGGACAATTCACTCTCCAAATGGAGAAAAGAGGGAAAGGCAGGCCCAGAAAATTAAAGCTAAAACAGAAGCTGCTGACCCTATGCTAAAGCTTATGGAAGACCAAACTGAGATGCTGCTGTGTTAAGAGGCAGAGTGGACCAACCAAACCAAAGGCCTCCCTGGTAGCATGTTCAAAAATTCTTTGCCTAGCAACCCTTCCTTTAGGCCTGTGGTGTCCAACCAATTCTGAAGCAGTACCCACCACGGCTGGCCTTGCTATGAGGTGAACTGAGGTGGCCGCCTCAGGTACCAGACTCTGGGGGGAACACCACGAGGACCTAGAGAATTGAGACCTTTCAAAATTTTGGCCCAAGTGAGGGGCCATGGAAGCATCATTTGAGCTCCCCGCCTCAGGTGCTAAAATGTCATGGGCTGGCCCTGGTACCCACTCTTCTGGCGACTGCTATAACGAACTAACCACACTCAACCAGCCAAATAGCCACATGAGGTTAGGGTATTGGATGCCCTAACTCTAGGCCCACCCAGAAGCCTTCCTAGCAGCATATGCAAAATTCTGTATCCAGCAGCTCTTCCTCTATGCCTATGCACTCCTTTTCACTATCTGGTAATAGGTGTGTGTGTTTTTTTTGTTTTGTTTTGTGTTTGTTTTTTTTTTTAACCAGCATGCACATGAGCTGTGACTTTGACAGCTGGTCTTAACACAATTGTCAGGTTTTTTGCAATAACTCTTACCCTCACCAGCAAGCAACGAGCAGTCCTGTGGCACCTTATAGACTAACATTTATTGCAGCATGAGCTTTTGTGGGCAAAGACCCACTTTGTTAGATGCGTGTAATGGAAATTCCAGTGGCAGGTATAAATATACAGGCATATGAAAAAGGAGTACCAATCAAGAGGAAGGCCAGAGATAACGAGGTCAATTCAGTCAGGGAGGATGTGGCCCACTTCTAGCAGCTGATATGGCGGTGTGAGCACCAAGAGAGGAGAAACTGCTTTTGTAGTTGGCTAGCCATTCACATCTTTGTTTAATCCTAAATTGATAGTGTCAAATTTGCAAATCACGTCCTCGCCCAGCCAGAGGTCTCGGCGGAGGAGGAATAGGAGGACCAGGGCCAGCCGGAGGAGGAGGAGACGGACACCATGACCCTTTCCCTGGAGCTGGTGCCTATGAGCCAGGACATCTTCCAGTCCTCGGATGCCTGGGAGGGATCTTCAGGTGAGTGGTCTCACTTTGTCACTCACGGGGGGGGGGGGAGGCAGGCGCACAGGGGGCAGAGGGCAAGTGTTGCTCGGGCTGGACATTGTGCTGTGGTCCGTACACATGCAACCACGTGCAGCGTTAGTGTGTGGCACGCGGACCTAGCATGCAGACACAGCAGGCATCCGCTGAGCACAGCTTGGATCCTGCTGTCAGGCTCAGGGGAGGCCACACATGTCCTGCCACGGTGGGAGGGTCACCACAGCTAGAAGCAGGCTAGCCACAAGGGCACAGGTACAACTCCACACAGACCGAGGAGTGCTGCACACAGGTATGTCTGCACGTGCAAGGCAGCACCCACTCCCACACAGTGCTGCGAGCCACAACTGTGTGTGCAGACAACAGGGAGGGTCAGGCTACTCCTGGCTCCTCTGCCACCCATGAGGGGATCCCACTGTGGCTGGACCCTTCCCTTGGCTGCTTATCTGTGGGCAGGAAGAAGCAGCAGTGTCTCTGGGCACAGCTGGGCCCCTGTGAGGCTGGGCCTGCTGTGAAGGCCATACACTGCTCCCAGGATGTACCCCTGCTCTGCCCTGAGGACTGTTGGTTGCTGCTCACAGAGGAGGGCACGGCCTTGGACAGTGTCTGCAGGGATGACTGACCCCTCCTCTCCCTCTTGGTGTTCTCCACAGCCGGGACTGAGGGCCAAGTCACACCACCGCAGCCACGTGCCAGAGCCCAGGGGACCCGAAGAGGTGCCAGGGTGCGTGAAGACCTGATGCTCCAGCATGTCAGCATCCTGTGTGACATGCAGCAGACCTTGGAGTCCTCATGGACCTTCCGCTCCAAGTGGTGGAACCATGCATGGGACCAGTTCATGCAGCAGTGTGACAACGTGTGCTGTCATGTCATGCATGTTGGCACACCTGTCTGATGCTGCTGCTCCTGGCTTCCATCTTCCTGTCCTCCCTGCTATGCCCATTCCCCATCCGCCAGCCCCCCTGTGATGTCTCTGCTCCCTCCCCATGTGATGCCCATGCTCCCTCCCCCCTGCTATGCCTGACCCCACTCCAGCCCTCCTCCTGTCCACTCCTCTGTGGTCCCCAAACTCACCCAACCCCAACTCTGAGGTCCCCGCACCTGAGGTGGCACATCTAGCCACGCCCTTCCCATGCCTAAGCCCTTCTTTCCCCTCCCCCCCCCCATGCCCTTCCAGGTTGAGTCCTCCTCCTCTGCCCACCTTTTCTTAATGTTTCATGAATACAGACTTCATTGTCTTAAAAACCACACAGGTGTGTTTATTGTGAGGTCAGGGAAAGGGCAAAGGGAGGGGTTGTGGTGGGGAAGGGAGAAGGCTGCAAGCCAAAGGTTGCTGTTGGGGAGGCCCTGGGGAGAGTTACTAGAATCCTGGAGAGAACCTCTCCCTCAGGGCCTCCCGGATGCGCACCCTGGCCTGATGGGCCTGTTGGATGGCAGCTGTCCTCAGCTGCTTGAATGCTCACTGCTCCTGGCCAGTGTCTCCACCCACCTCCGAGAAAGGCCTCCCCCTTCCTCTCCACAGTGTTGAGGAGGACACAACATACCACAACCACCCTGTGGACACTATGCTCCCCCATGTCAAGGCGGGTCAGCAGGCACCCGAACTGTGCCTTGAGGCGGCCGAAGGCGCACTCAACCTGGATTTGGGCATGGTTCAGGTGCCCATTAAATAGGTCCCTGCTCGGGTTCAGGTGGCCAGTGTATGGCTTCATCAGCCACAGCATGAGGGGGTAGGCCGCGTCCCCCACAATGCAGAGTGGCATCTGCACATCCCCATTAGCAAGTTCAAAGCAAGGAAAGAATGTGCCTGGCTTCAGCTCGTATTACAGGCTGGAGTTTCTAAAATTGCAAGCATCATCTGCCCTGCCTGACCACCCAACAAAAAAGTCTGTGAAGTGTCGATGGTGGTCAACCAGGGCCTGCAGCACAATAGAAAAATATCCCTGGCGATTAATGAACTGGGACGCTCGAAGGTTTGGTGCACAGATTGGGATGTGGGTACCATTTATTGCTCCCCTGCAGTTTGGGAACCTTAGAACAACAAATCTGGCCACGATCGGATCCAGGTCTCCTGGGCAGATGACCCTCCGTAGCAGGCTTGAGTTGATGGCCCTCACCACCTGCAGAAGGAGACAAACACACAACAGAGAAGGAGAGAGGGGGTGCCTGAGCCCTTGGATGGTGCTTTCTCCCCTTTCCCCCACCCCCCAAACACTCCAGGAGCCAACCCTTATGAGGCTGCCCCTGTGATGGACCAGACCAGGTCTGGGCACAGCTGAGGGTGTCCACTCAGGGCAAATTGCTCAAATTTGGGGCTCCTTACAGCCCCCAGACTGGAAACCTTCCCAAATAGGCCACAAACCAGTCCCACAGAGCACTTCAGCTGCCTGCCTGAAGCCTCATGAGCAAAACCCCAGCAATATCCGTGCCCCAGATGGCCCCGGTCCTCATACACCGATGAGGGGTCTTAGAACCCAATCTCACCTACCATGAACAAGTTCTGTCCCGTTCCAAGAAACCAGCTGCAGATCCCAGGTCAATTTACACTCTGGATCTTACCCACAAATCATGCTGAGCCAATCCTTTAGAATCTACAATCTAAAGGTTTATTACTACAAGAAAGAAAAGCATGAGAGTAAGGTTGTTAAAGTATCAGGGTACGTCTACACTAGCCTCCTAATTTGAACTAATGAGGGTGACCAAAATTGCAAATGAAGTGTGGGATTTAAATATCCTGCACTTTATTAGCATGTTCCCGGGCTGTCGCCATTTTGGAAATTGACTAGCCCGGAATAACTGCCTGTGTCTACATGCAGCAGAGAATGGCAATTCTGAAATAAACCTTAATTCGAATTAGCTGTTAAACCTCATTCCAGGAGGAATAACAGCTAATTCGAGTTAGGGCTTTACTTCAAACTCCATTTCATTGGCATGTGTAGACGTGGGCAGTTATTCTGGGCTAGTCAATTTCCAAAATGGCGACCGCCCGGGAACATGCTAATGAAGTGTGGGATATTTAAATCCCAGGCTTCATTTGCAATTTCAGTCACCCTCATTAGCCTCCCTAGTTTGAATTAGGGGGCTAGTGTAGACATACTCATACATTACATGCATCGAATCTCCCAGTTCTCAATGCAGGCTTGCAGCAGAGGTGTGATAGCTGCTGGCTTAAAAGTCCTTGGTGCACATTCTATGCCAGGATGGGTCCACAGTTCTTACTGGCTCGTGAATCCCTGCAAGGCCGCATCTGGGGTCAGGAGCAGATCTGGAATCCAAGATGGAGTCAGCCACATGGCCTATTTGTACCTCCTTCCTGGCTTCTTCCAAGCTGGAGAGAGTCACATGGTCTCTGACCAGGCACCTAGATTCCTTCATAGGTGGGTCTCGGGTACTTAAGAGACCTATTGTTCCTCCAGCCTTGCTAATTAGCATGTCCATAGGCTGAGCCCATTGCTCAACCACATACAGAGAAACTTCCAGTCTCCATACAGAGTACATATTCGTAACTCCACACACAGACATTATACAGATCTATGAAGAGCATATACAGAATCAGTAGAAAGTAAGCTTTTGTTTGACACTTCACATGGCCCCTTTTGTACCACCTTTGGGGCAAACACCCCCCCCCCACGGATGCAGCAGTGACCCGGCTGCTCCCCTCAAAATCCAATAATGTGACAGCCCCCCCCCCCCCACAGCAGGGTTGTATGAGGGTGGATGGCATAACCCCCTGGGAATGGGGCTTACCAACTCCCCTTTCCCTAGGGTCCCCCTTTTCCAGGATTCCTACCCCTGTGCAGGGAGTGCAGCCCCAGAGTGCCTTACCTCCAGGAGGAGGGCCCCAACAGTGGACTTCCCCATGCCAAACTGGTTGCCCACCGATCAATAGCTATCTGGGAGGGTGAGCTTCCAGAGGGCGATGGCGACCTGCTTCTCCAGGGTGATGATGGGCTGCAGATGGGTGTTACGTCTATGGAGGGCAGGGGCAAGCAGGCACACAGCTCCAAAAAGGTGACCTTCCACATGCAGAAGTTTTGGAGCCACTGCTGGTCATCCCACCACTCCATGACCAGCTGCTCCCACCAGTCCAAACTGGTGTCAAGCCTCCAGAAATGCTTCTCCACTGTGGGGTGCAGTTGCCAGAGTGTAGGTCCTGTACCCAGGGAAAGGGTCTCCAGAAGTCAGCTCAGGGTTGCTCTCGTGCAGGACCAGGAAGGCAGCCCGCCAAAAACTGCAGCATAGCCTTGTGGGGCCATCACATGCCCAGGGCAGATCTGGCTAATGGGCACAAAGAACGAAGCTGTGGTGTCCACAAAAGCAGGGCAACCACAGTAGGCACTGCAAGAGCTTTGCTGTCCCTCAAAGAGGTAGCAAGCACACAGCAGAAGCAGGGAAACGGCTGTCCAGGGGGGTCCCTTTAAGCGCATGTCCCTGCAAGGTTCCAGCACCAGCAGTCAGAAGCAACTGGTGATCTAAAGCCCTGCCTGAAGTGGTTCCAGGTGGCCTTTTATGCAAGAGAGTGTCCAATCAGAGATGCGCTTTTTCAATGCACTTTTGTGTGTGGACGCTCTCTTTCGGAAGAAGTTTTTTGGAAGATCTCTTCCAAAAAAAGCTGCTTCTGAAAGAAGCCTGCGGTCTAAACGTAGCTTAAGCTCCATGAATCTTCCAAAGACACAACAGCTATGCAGCATCATCTTAGCCTGTTATTTAATTGCTGCCTTACTGCTGTACAGGTACCCTGTGTAAGGCTTCATGAGCCAGGGCTGTAAGAAGTAAACCCAGTTACCAAGGATCACTATGGGCATTTCCACATCTCCCAATGTAATTTTGTGGTCTGGAAAGAAAGTCCTTGCCTGCAACATTCTGTACAGGTCACTGTTCCTGAAAATGTGTGCATTGTGCACCTTTCCAGCCCATCCCCCATTTATATTTGAAATGCCCACAGTGATCCACAAGCACTTGAAGCACCACTGAAGCACTTTGAAGCACATTCTGATTGATGTACTTTGTGGCAATGTGCGATGGTGCTATAATGGGGATATGTGTGCCATTGATTGCTGCACCACAGTTTGAAAAGCCCATGTCTGAAAAGCCAGCCACTAGGTTATCCACATTTCACAGAGTCACAGTCTTATGCAGGAAAATATGATTTGTTGCCCTGCGCACTTGTAGAAATGCTTCCCCAATGGTAGACTTCCCCACAACAAACTGATTTGCAATTGAATAGTAGCAATCAGGAGTTGCCAGCTTCCATAAAGCCACTGCAACACACTTCTTTACTGAGACAGCAGCTCTCATTTGGGTATCCTTGCACTGCAGTTCAGGGCCCAGCATATCACACAGGCCCAGGAAAGTTGCTTTACACATCCTAAAGTTCAGTAGCCACTGGTCTTAATCCCACACTTGCATGACAATGTGATCTCACCACTCAGTTCTGGTTTCCGTAGCTCAAAACTGATACTTTGGACTGATGCTCTGTAATAGACAAATGCAATGCCAAGTCACTGTTGTCTGTCACTCATTGTCATTCGCATCTGAGTTTTCTTCCTGGGAGTAAGTTCAATAGTAGCTCTAAGTACATTGAACACAGCATAGGAGAGAAGTCTGGAATCCATGATTCCTCTCAGCAGATGCTGGAGTGCGCAGCAAAGACTGTCAGTTTGAAATGGTGCAAAAGTAAGCCACAGGCCTGGGAGGACATTGTGCTGTGTTGTGCATTCCCATAGTGCCCAGTGACTGAAGGTGAACCAGGCACTGTAGGATACATACCCACGTTGCTCTGCTCTTTCTGTCGACAGGAACTAACCAAGTGACCATGATATGACCATCTTTTTCCTTTCTTCCCTGCTTGGGCAGTTGTAACATTGGACCGGTTGGTCCTCATCACTATGACAGTGGGTATCCCCTGTAGGGATATAGAAGTGTAACTGTGTACAGTAATTCCTTATTTAACACTGTAGATATGTTTCAGAAAATGATTGTGTTAAGTGAAAACATGTTATGCGGGGTCAATTTTCCCATTGAAAATAATGGAAAAGGTGGGGGTTGCGTTTCAAGCAGTGGTGTCTGTTGGGACTGGGACATAAGATTGGGGGAGAAAGGGGACTGGGTTACAGCAGGGAGGGGAGGTGTTTGGCTCTGGGGAAGGGAAGGAGAGGAGGAGGATTGTGTTGGGAGTATGCCCCTGTGACAGGTCTGCCAGGACCCCCACTGCATTCGGTGATGGGGGGGGTCACTGGGGAATGGCGCGGCGAGCGGTGAACCCTCCGCCACTTTGCAGGGAGGCAGGGGAAGCCCTGCGCAGCTGCCAGCGATGGGCCGGCTGGGGAAACCCAGCTGCTGGCCTGCAAGCGGGGGCGGAGGAAAGGGGACAAGGTGTCCGGTGAGGGGGAGTCAGTGGGGAACGGTGCGGTGAGCAGCAAACCCTCCGCCACTTTGCAGGGAGGCGGGGGAAGCCCCACGCACCCGCCGGCAACGGGCCGGCTGGGGAAATCATGTTATTCCGGGGATGGTCGTGTAATTCAAAAAACACGAAGCCTTAAAAAAAAAATTGTGCTATCGCAAAAACGTGTTAAGCAGGCACGTGTTAAATGAGGAATTACTGTACATGGTTAACTAATGAGCCTGGGCTCATCAGTTAACATGCACAATTATACGCAGCCCTCCACCCCCATTCCCACACTGCTGCCTCTGTATCAGAGGCTGCAGCATGGTGGGGAGAGGGCAGGCAGAAGCCAGTGCGCACGGGGAGCCATCTTTTAAGCTGGCTCCCACACAGTTCAGCTCCTGCAGATCCACCTCCCCCACACATGCTGCTGCCTTTGATACAGAACCACCTGGCCCTGTGTGTAACCATGTAATCACTGAAATTTTCAGTGGTTACACGATTATATAATTAATTTAGTTTTAACATCCCTAATTCCCTGTAGTTTATTTCTAACCCCCAACCCAACCCAATCCTTTTTCAGAAAACTTCTTACAAGCAACTTCTTGCACAAGAGGTGAAAGGTCCCTGTCTAGGGGCTGTAGAGAAAGTTCCCATACATCTAAGAGGGGAGGAGGTTTACACTCAGTACCTTCTAATACTGATTGCCAAAGGGTGTCTGTGCCCCATATTGGATGGGCAAGGCCTAAACAAATATCTCAAAGGGTTGATATTCCATATGATCTCCCTGGCTTTCTTTATCCATTCAATAACTTTTAAATGTGTTGATCATGTTCATTTCATGACCTTCACTCCTTCCCCTCTATTGGGATTCTGTCAAGAAAGAATTAAGGGAGGAGCTGACTGTGCCCCTTATACTGGCACATATGCGCACTGCTCCAGAGGGTTCCAGAGCCAGTTGTCTACGGATGCCATGGCGGGAAAAACTTCTGCCACCAGTGCACATAGCGAGCACACACACCGAACGTGGAATGGACATGGACAACATATCTCGAAGAACAATAGTTATGGAAGGTTAATAACAATTTTTTCTCACTGTAGTTTTGTAGTTACTTGGGGGAAAGATACAAGTCACTATGCATCTTCATATGAAGATGCTGACTCTGAAGCAAGTACCTTGCTTAAAACTAGTTTTTCAGGTATCTTTTTGTAATCCATATTCTTGCATTTACTGTAATGTGATGAGTTTAACACAAATAATAGGTACATATGAATTTAAAACACTATTAGCTCATGATACATAAAAGGAAACTGCCCCTTTGAACTGAATTCCTAACTAAAAAAGGCTATCTCAAAACTTTAATTCTGTATTGTGATTTCTAAGTTTAGATCTCATTTCCTTAATAATTTTAATTCCAATTTGCCTTTACTAGTCTTTGTGTTAATGTGAATAAATACTTCCAGTGTGCAAATATTTTGCAGTCACATTCACTTTTCTTCTGTTATCTCAGAATTGCAGCTTGCTCTTGAATAAAATGTGGAATTGGTGTCCCGGGTAAAAACAATTAGTAACTTTTCTATTAAGGAATATCTTTCCTGCATCCCATAAAGCTTCTTTTATGTTAGTTGGAAGAACTAGAGTTCTGCTTATTAGTAACATTAACTCTTCTCCCACCCTTTTACTCTCCCACAAAATATATTTCAAATTCATCCCTAATCTGAGAAGTTACAGTGAACAGACACTGCTAAATTTGCAATTAAAAAGCTGTCTGCCTTTTTTTTCCTTTAACTATCAGCCATGAAATATGCAATCTGATATCTGAAAATTAAGCTGTGTTTGAGGACCAATAAAAAATGCCATTGAATGTAACCTTTATTTCTTATTTTTGTTTACCAGTTTTTGCACATTTTCAAGATCTTTTTAAACATGTGGCTGCTGAATTAAACATTCCCCTCCAGGAGGTCAACAAAACCAACATAAGCTAACAGAAACAAAAAACAGGACTATGTAGCACTTTAAAGACTAATAAGATGGTTTATTAGGTGATGAGCTTTCGTGGGCCAGACCCTCAGATCAGAGGAAGTGGGTCTGGCCCACGAAAGCTCATCACCTGATAAACCATCTTGTTAGTCTTTAAAGTGCTGCATAGTCCTGTTTTTTGTTTCAGCTAGACCAGACTAACACGGCTACATATCTATTAATAAACTAACAGACATATTGCACTTAGTAACACCCTCTAAAGTAGCACTACAGCAATAATGGAACTTGCAAAGATAGTGTGGCAAACCCCGGCATCAACCACTTCTACCTCCAAAAGAGCAGACAAGAAGTACTATGTTCCACTAAGGGCTCCACTAAGGGCCCATGCTCTTTTCCCCCCAGTAGAGGAATATTAATCTGTATATTTTTCAGCTCAGTCCAGCTGTAACTTGCACCATCCTCTCTAGCATTATCATTTTCAATTGGCAAATTAATCTCAGAATGCATATCTTCATTACCAATGGACAATGATCAATCCAGCGGGGGGTTGAAGTATTGTGTCTAGTGCAGAAGTGATAAATCAACTGCTGAGTGCTCTCCCATTGACTCTGGTACTCCACTAAAATAAGACGCTGGAGGTGGAGTCGATAGAGCATCAGCTAGTGAAAATACCCATGATAAGTAGATCTAAGTACTTCAACTTCAGCTAAGTTATTCATTTAGCTGAAATTGCATCACTTGGCCCGTGGTGGTGTAGACTAGGCCTCAGTTGGGATTCTCTAAGGGATATGACTCATTCCCTTCAACTTCACATTTTACCCCAAAAGGTCCAAAACATGTAAGTGTGTAAGGACCTGTATGAGAAGTTCTGTTTGTTCCTAGAAGAATACACGTCTGAGAGAAGAACGCTACTCAGGGCCGTTAAGTTTGCAGAGACCAGGTCACAATGTTTGATCTTCTGTGTCACTGGAATCGGTGCACAGACCTGTGCAGGCACGTGTCCTCCGGCACCTCAGGCATCAAGGAGACAGCGACTCTCCCTACTTGCTGCGCTGCCAAAGGGACCCCTTGCTACAGCATCTGCACTGCTTGCTGGGCTGTAGAAACTCGCCGGCACTGAGCCAATCCAGCTGCAGAGGCACATCCTGTTTCTCCCAGTTCCCATCTCAGCACCATGGAGCTTCAGTCCGGTACTTTTCACTGGACTTGAGGAGCAGGTCATTGTGGTGCAGAAGTTCCCACCGGCACTCCAGACGCTCCTGGTCACTGTGGTCTCCGTCGGTGATAGAGACCCAGCACCAGAAAAGCTGCCACTCCCACTCGTCCTGGTGGGCGGTGGCAAGTTCTTCAAGTGGTGTCCCTGTGGGTGCTCCACTCAGGTCTCAGTGCACCCTCATGATCGGAGATTTGGCCTAGTAGTGCCTTCCTACGCCGTACATGCACAGTCATTGTCTCACGCTGTTTTAGTCCGTTAGATGTGTGCGCAGCGCGGTCCTCCCTCAGTTCCTTTTTTACTGTCCTCGGTTAAAGACAGAGTCACAGCAGTGCTTTCCTTTCTGAAAGAAAATTGAAAAATAGTATAGTTAGTTTACCAGTTGTTAATAGTTTGTCAGTATAAGAATAGTTTCACCTAGTTCTTAAAAAAAAAACCAGAAAATGCTTCCCCGTTTTTCCCCCCACTTCTCTACTCAACATGATAATGTGATTCATATCGGGACTCAATACCAATTTCTAACAGAGATGCGTCTTATATTAAATTCCTGGGTGAAAGCCACGTAGCACAAAAGTGCCCACATTGTCAAAGCATGATGGCCAGAGTAAGGAAAGACCGTGAAATGAGGCTGAAGAACCTCCTCTGGGAGAAATCCCTCCAGCCATTGGGGGGATAAGTCCTCAGACACATGGGCACACTCAGCGTCCCATGAGAGGGCTAGTTCATTGCCCCACAGAGGCTCTCAAGTGCCACAGGCTTCCCCAGCATGAACACTGCCTGCTACATCCTGGGCCACCCATTCCCCAGTGCTGTCCATTTCCAGCACCACAGAGAAGTGAGGATCAACCTCAGCTAATAGAGCTGAGTCAGAACCGAGACGTTCAGCACCCGCTGATGCAGCAAACAGACGGCACCAACAAAACTGGATATGCCACCAGCAGCCACAGGTATCCCGGCACTGATTGAGCAAGCCAGTTCCTGGCAGAGTTAAAGCATACTCTGGCACCGAAATATAAGAAAGCATCTAAAAAGAAAGACGTGCCACTTACAAAAAGCCCCACAGTTGGACACACCTATCTTCACTGGTGCAGGGAGTACCTTCACCATGTTCCCCAACGTCACCTCACTCTAGCCTGTATAGACAAAGTATAGAAGCTTTCTCCTTCTCTCCCACACCATTCTCGCCACAAACGACACATGGCAGCAGGCAAGGGAGTAGATTTTCATCACATCACTCATCCCCAACAGATCAGTGGCTTCATGGCACTCCACTCAACACCATCCTTTTCAGCAGCCCCCACAACTTCCGTGGCTTACCTACCTATGTTTGTATCCATCACAACAGCTTCAACCTCAGTGGCCTTTCTGGGAGCCATGGCCCCAATATCACCTCCGCTCCTCCCAACACCACTGCTCACGAGATACACCAGACTCTACACCAGCACATGCAGCTACACGGTCTCCAGCCACCATGGCACATTCATCACCTTCTAGTGCCCATCCCTCGGTAACAACCCAGGCGGCTGTAGCACATGATGATGAGAACTTACCTTAATCCAATTCAGAGAGCTCTTCACAGGTCCCATAGTCTTCCGCTGTTCCAGACGAGGCAGTTTTCCAAGTATTGCCCTCTCTTCCAGCAGACGACCTAAAACAAGTTCAAGAATTATTCATACAAGTGGCTCAGTCTCAGGACATTACTCTCCAAGAAGTGCAAGACAAACAATATAAATTACTCAAAATATTCCAACTGGCTACATCATCAAAGATAGCATTACCCATCAATGCGGCTATCGTGGAGCCATCGGATGTAATCTAGCAGATGCCAGCCTCTATTCCCCCCACCAACCGCAGGGCAGACAGAAAATACTTTGTCCCAGCAAAAGGGATGGATTTTCTATTCTCACATCCCCACCCAAACTCATTGGTCATGGACTCGTTTAATCACAAATCAAAACACCCCCAATACAAGTCTACACCTCAAGAGAAAGAGCTGGAAAGTATACTCCTCCGCCACCCTCCAGTTCAGAATATTGAATTACATTGCTCTTCGGGCTAACTATAATCATGCCAATTATTCCAGATTACAAGATCTCTTAGAGGAACTTCCTGAAAACAAGAGACCCCATCTCCAGTCCATCATCAAAGAGGGCCAATCCATAGCAAAGATAGCTCTCCATCCTTCAATGGATGTGGTGGATACATCAGCTAGGACAACAGCTACAGCAATAGTAATGTGCAGGGAATCATGATTACAATCATCGGGAGTGCTGAAAGAATTACAGACAAGGTAGAGGACCCCCCGCCCTTTGATAGGAACCAACTGTTCACAACAAAAACAGATTAGATGTTATACTCAGTGAAAGATTCCCGCACCACACTGCGCACTTTAAGCATGTAAACCCCACCTAATAAAAGACACAGATATGCCCCATACTAAAGACCAAGAGACTTGAACTATCACAGGCAACAGCTGAGGCCATATGACAACAGGTCCAAGCAACATCCTAATAGAAGGATCACCCAACACAACCTGTCCTCCAATACTCAATCCACTTCAAACGAACAGCAGATTTGAAGCTTTGGTTGGGAGGTCTTAGTGACCACCCCAAAGATCCAGTGCATCGAAATACAACTTTCCATCACCGTCTAAGACCTTTCTATCAACAATGGGCCCTTATTACGATGGACAAATGGGTTCTCGAGTTCACCAAATCAGGCTACACAATCCCTTTTATTTCTATACCCCCTATTCAATCCTTTACCCCATCCCTCTTCAGGGACCCCTGTCACAATCCCATGTTACAATCAGAAGTACAAAAGCTGCTCAACCTAGGGGCAATAGAACCAGTTCCCACAGAATATCAGAGAAGAGGGTTCTATTCCAACTATTTTCTAACAGCCAAGAAAACAGGGGGCTGGAGGCCAATTTTAGACTTTAGAAAGCTCAACAAGTTTGTCCACAACAGCAAATTCAGAATGGTGACTCTTGCAATTATTATACCAGCAGTGGACAAAAGGGGACTGGTTCTCAGCCCTCAATCTTCAGGACACATATTTTCATATAACCATACATCCTGCCCACAGGAGATTTCTCAGGTTCATGATAGGACAAGAACACTACCAGTACCGAGTTCCTCCTTTTGGTCTGTCCATGGTCCCTTGAGTTTTTTCCAAGACTTTAGCCATGATCACAGCCTTCCTCAGGAGGCAGAACATTATTACTTTCCCTTACCTTGAATACTGCCTAATCAAGGAACCCACACGTCAACAAGTAATAGCCATGGCAAATACTACCAGAGTTTGCTTCCCCCAATTAGGCCTCCTTAAAATATCCACAAATCTACCTTATAGCCTACCCAAAAGATAGAATTCATTGGGGCACTCCTTGATGCAGTGATAGCAAAAGCCTACCTCCCATTGCAATGATTCCAAACATTATGCGACCTCATCGGGGAGTCAAACACACTCCCTTCACCATCTCCAAATGCTGGGACACAGCAGCCACAACTTTTGTCGTCTTATTCTCAAGACTATATATGTGCTGCCTACAGTCCTGGTTCGCATCTGTACACGTTACCAACTGGAAGATGGTCTTAACTCGAGACACACCTCCATATCAATATCCTGGAGCTCAGGGTCATCCACAAAGTGTGCCTTCCCCTGATAAAGGGCAGAACCATTTGTGTCCTCACAGACAACATACCCTCTGTTCTTCAAGAGCTGTCCCCATGGGTTCTTCACATTAGGTCAGTGCACTACTGCCACGCCATCGATTGGAGATTTTAGAGCAGTGTCTCTGGGGCCACACATGCGCACATCTGCAGTCACGTACTCCTAGGTGGCAGGTATCATGAATGTGCGAGTCTCTACCCCCCTCTTCTCAGTTCCTTCTCTACCACCTCCAGCCAGAGACGAAGATGAGTAGTGCTCCCGATCTCATTCACATTTTTAGATACTAATTCCTTTTAAACCTGAAAATGATGGTTCCAAGACATAAATCCACCTTGCCAGCACCATGGAGCAGGAGAGAGGACAGGGGCAGGTCCCCCATAGTCCCCGACAAAGACAGAACCATGCCCGGAGGAAATCCCCGGTGTGGGAGGTCCAGAATGTGCCATTGACTCCGGTCCCGGGAAAGAGGCTGTCAAGTCCAGCACATGATCATCCACCAAGATGTGCCAAGTGCACGTCTTAAACTGCTCTTTGATGCCAGACACTTTCAAAGCGGCTTGAGACCTGATAGAAATCTCAGAGTGCGGGACAAACCACTGACACCACCGGGACCGCACCGTTCAAGGAGAAAGCCTCCTATGCTCTGCTGACCACAGTCCACTGAGTGATACCAGGACAGTGCTTCTTCCTCGGAGGGTCCTCTATTGTTGGTGCAATGTTCCCTGCCACTAGCGCGGCAAGAGAATCCAGCACCAAGTGCTAGACTGACACTGAGGGATTGGCATTTGACACAGAGGTTGGTCTCCAGGTCGAGGTCAAGATCTAGGAGCCTTAGGCACTGCTCCCTTTTCAGGCCTTCTTGGCTCCGGTTGGGGTCCTGAACACAGTCCCATCACTTGGCACCAGTAGGGTGGGGTCGGCAGTGGTATATATGCAGGGCCGGCCTTAGGCCGATTTGACCGATTCCCCCGAATTGGGCCCCGTGCCTAAAGGAGCCCCACGCCCTGAACCCAGAAGTGCGCCGAGCACCATGGGCAGCGAGTTACTATTCAGAGCCGGGGCCCTGCTCCAGCAATATTGGGAGCTGGGTCTCTTCCCCAGCTCTGCCTGGAGCGGGTCCCAGCCCCCACCTGCCGGTCCCCCCGTGCATCCTCCCACCCCGCCCCCAGAGCGTCCCCCTCAGCCCCAGTCCATCCCTACCATGTGCAGCTCTCGGTGCAGCTCCCCCTCGCCAGCTGCTGCTGCCATGCATGGCGTTCTCAGGTGGGCGGGTAGGACGCCCGGGCGTGATGTGATGTCACGGCCCGGGAATTTAAAAGTGCTTGGTGCGGCATGGCGTAGCAGCTCCGGGTTTGGAGTCCGGGGCCCGAGCACAGACTCCGGCCCCGCAAAGTGGAAGGCAGAAGGTAGGGGAGGGGTGGGAGAGGAAGGTGCTTGTGCAGAGGGGAAGGGCGAGGGGAGGGGAGGGGAGGGGGGGCGAGATGCAGGGGATTGTGCAGAGGGGCGGAGAGGAAGGGGCTTGTGTGGAGGGGGGGGCTTGTGTGGACGGGGAAGGGGGGAGAGGAAGGGGCTGGTGTGGAGGGGGAGGGGGGAAGAGGAAGGCACCAAGAGACAGGGTGGAGGAGAGACAAATGCCAGGGGGACAAGTACAGACAATGAGGAAAAGGGAAGGAGAGGAGGTGTCAGTGGGAGGGGGGACAGGGTGATGCTGGGAGAGGAGAGGAGAGGGGAAGAGCATAGGGGGCTAGAGGGGGGAGGGGAAGGTGCTGGGAGAAGGCTTGAAAGAATGGGTGGGCATGAGAAAGGTGGGGATGGAGCAAGTCATGTGTGAGGGCACAGAGGGGCAGGAGGGGAACGGGGCAGAGTGGTGAGGGGGTGGGCATCAGGAGAAAAGGGGGCGGGGCAGTAAGGGAAGGGGGAGGCACCAGGAGGGTGCAGGGCTAAGGGAAGGTGCAAGTGCCAGGGGATTCTGGGGTGAAGCAGAAGGGCAGACACCTGCAGGGGAGGGACCAGCACCAGAGGAGAGAGGCAGGGCAGGTGTGCAGAGGAAGGTGTTAGAAGAGGGGATGAGGAGGGGTAGCTCACATGATCAGAGTGGGGCTACTGGAGGAGTGGGCACAGGGGGGAGAGAAGGGCTGGTGGAGGGGGGCAGGCCGCAGGAGGGCTGAGGGCAGTGAGAAGGGCAGGAGTCAGGACAGCAGAGGAGGGTGAGGAGTTGGGGGGCAGCAGGCACCAGGGGAGCTGATGGAGCAAGGGGAGGAGACATGGCAGCAGAAAGAAGGTAAAGGTTTATAAAATATTTATTAATAACTTGGGTGCCATAGTGGCACATCCAAACAAGCCACATGAACTCAGTATAGGTGCACAACACAAAATCCATTCTGCTCATGGGAGGAAACTCTTAGGCTACATCTACACTGGCGTGATCTTGCGCAAAAACTCTTTAGCGCAAGAGTTCTTGCGTTAAAGTAGTTGTGCAAGAGAGCGTCTACACTGGCATGTGCTTTTGCACAAGAGATGTGCTTTTGTGCAAGAGCATCCATGCCAGTATAGACGCTCTCTTGTGCAAGAAAGCTCTGATGGCCATTTTAACCATAGGGCTTTCTTGCGCAAGAAATTCATGTTCCCTGTCTACACTGGCCTCTTGCGTAAGAACAGTTGCACAAAAGGGCTTATTCCTGAGTGGGAGCGTCAGAGTTCCGGCGCAAGAAGCCCTTATTTCATACATTAGAACGTCAGTTTACTTGCACAAGAACATGCAGCCAGTGTAGACAGGCAGCAAGTCTTTGCGCAAGAGCGTCCGCTTTTACGCAAGATTTTGCCAGTGTAGATACAGCCTTAGGTTATGTCTACACTGGCGGCTTCTTGTGCAAGAACATCTTGCGCAAGGGTTCTTGTGCAAGAAGTCTTGTGCAAAAACACGTCCACACTGCCATGTGCGAGCTGTGCTTTTGCACAAGAGCATCCATGGTCGTGTGGACGCTCTCTTGAGCAAGAAAGCTCCAATGGCCATTTTAGCCATAGGGGTTTCTTGCGCAAGAAATCCCTGTCGAGCATCCACACTGCCCTCTTGCGCAAGAGAGCTTACACCTGTTAGAAAAGAGCATAGCTCTCTCTTGCTCAAGACACCCTCTCTTACCACGCTATACTGTAAATTTCCTTGCACAAGAGCAGGCGGGCAGTGTGGCTGCTCTGTGGGTTCTTGTGCAAGAATGGCTGTACTTGCGCAAGAAGCTGCGAGTGTAGACATAGCCTTAGAGGGAACACTTCCCCCAGCCTCTCTGCCCCCGAGTTAATGTCACACACATTGGGTTAATGCAATTGCAGGATAGTTGCATGAGGGGGGCTTGGTGGAGGCCAAACTAATCCCTGTTGGTAGGAGGATGGTGGGAAAAGTCCTTCGAGAGGGGTAACATGACACCTTTTACTTCTGGTCATGTGTCCATCTTGCCCCGAGCGTGTTACCTCCAGAGTCCTGGTTAACGGGGGTCGGGGGTGTGGCTAATGGGGGTCGGGGCGTGTTTAATGGGGGTCAGGGGGTGTGGCTAATGGGGCACCACCAAAAATTATACAAATCTGCCACCCCTGCCAGCCCTGGAGGAGGAGTGTGTTGGCTGCCTGCACCACAGGAGGTGTGAGTTTAGCGCAGGGTTTTCTTGTGCCACGGGAGAGTGTGTGTGTGTTGGCAGGGGATTTTTTGTGCCTTTTTTTTTTTTGCTCAATTAAAAAAATTCCTGGCCCCCGCCCCGTTGAAATTTTTGTATGCTTTTTGCTCCAGGGCCCCGTCGAAATTGTTCAAATTGGGCCCCGCACTTCCTAAAGCCGTCCCTGTATATATGTGCTGATATAGCAACACCACTCTAGGGTCTCCACAGCCAAACCTACAGAAGCTGCTAAGGGAAAAGTTTCCGATGTCCGTGCACATAGTGCACTTACACCTGAATTGGAATGGATGTGAACAATACATCTCGAAGAACACCATTTATGAGCACAGGTAACTGTCTTATTTTTTGGAAACAGTCCATCGAGAGGGATGTGGTGGCCCCTGTTGAATTAAGGCATGCACCTATGAATTGGATATTTTGTGTGGGAGAAAGCATTGATTTGGCTTTTTTTATTTGTGGGCCAATATGTTTGAATAAGTTTCTTGTCATTGACAGACAGCAGCAGGAGCATGCTTTGAGGAGGCAGTCATCCAGGTCAGAGAACAGGATGATGGTTTACTTCCTCTGGTATTCTATGACGACCGCCAGAACCTTTGAGAAGACCCTCGGCGCCACAGAGTCCAAAGTGGAGTACTTTGTATTGGTAGTGTTGTGAACCTACAACAAATCGGAGAAAATGTCTATGGGTTGGATGGATGGAGATACAAAAATATGCGTCTTGCAAGTCGAGGGACTAGAATCAGTCGTCCTGTTCCAATGCTGATATAATAGTGGCAAGCGTTACCATCTTAAATTTCTGTTTCTGAACAAATTTGTTGAGTTCTCGCTGGTCTAAGATAGGTCTCCAGCCTCCTGATGCTTTTTCCATCAGGAAGTAATGCGAGTAAAACCATCTCCCCTTAAATTGTGCAGGGATTGGTTCAATGGCCCCTATGTGCAAGAGGTGTTCTACCTCTTGTTGAAGAATATTTTCATGAGAGTGGTCCCTGAAGAGGGACTGGGATGGGGGAGGGAAAGGGGATAGAGACACGAAGGGAATAAGATAGCCTTTTTCAATTATCTGGAGGACCCATCTGTCAGAGGTTATACGCTACCAGCTGTTAAAGAATGGTAGCAGTTGGTGGTGAAAAAGTTTGGCTTGCAAAGGTAGTGTTGTAATAGAGAAGAGGCTCTCACAACCCTCGACCTACTGTTCAAATTTGCTTATTGGATTGCTGCGAGTATTGTGAGTTGGTAGAGGGAGGGCATCACTATTGGTTTCTGCCTCTGCCTCTGTTCTGTTGGTGTTGATCTTGTCTGTTATAGTATTGAGCATAAGGAAGGTATCAAGGTCTAGAGCAGGGCTATACCTGTATTGTTTCCTTCTAGGAGCTGGGTTGTGGATCCCTAGAGAGTGAAGCATTGCTCTGGAATCCTTCATTGAGTGCAGAATTTCGTTGATATTTGCTGCAAACAGCTTCTGGCTGTCAAATGGAAGATCTTCCACAGCCAGTTGGATTTCTCTTGGAAAGGGAGTGGAGTTAAACCATGAAGCCCTTCTCGTGCCTACTGCTATTGCTGAGATCATGTGGCAGTATCAGCAGTATCTAATGCAGCATGCAGGGCTGTTCTGGCGACTATGTGACCCTCTGATATCAGTGCTTTGAACTGCTGTCTTTTTTCCTCAGGAATGTCCATAATAAAGTCATTGAGGTTGGTATAATTTCTGTGGTCATATTTACATAATAAAGCAGTATAATTGGAAATACAAAATTGTAAGGTGGAAGATGTGTTAACTTTACGTCCGAATGTATCAAGTCTTTTGCTATCACGGTCCGATGGAATGGACCAGAATTGTTTCTGCTTGGTTTTCTGTTGTGCAGCTTCCACTATGAGAGAGTTGCGTACTGGGGGGGGAGGGGGGGCGAAAAGAAACTTAGAGCCCTTAGTGGAACATAGTACTTCTTGTCTGCTCTTTTGGAGGTAGAAGTGGTTGATGCCAGGGTTTGCCACACTATCTTTGCAAGTTCCATTATTGCTGTAGTGCTACTTTAGAGGGTGTTACTAAGTGCAATATGTCTGTTAGTTTATGTTGGTTTTTGCTGACCTCCTGGAGGGGAATGTTTAATTCAGCAGCCACACGTTTAAAAAGATCTTGAAAATGTGCAAAAACTGGTAAACAAAAATAAGAAATAAACGTTACATTCAATGAATAATTTATTCACCGTGAACAACTTAACTATTTCTACCACTGGGGAACAACCAATATAGACTCCATTCATTCAGCCATATTAAACATAAAGACCTTTTTTTTTTTTTTTTTTAGGAATTTCAGACAATATTATCAGAGCTTGTTGAATGGATAGGATGGGTGTTTTGTGTGGATGCAAAATCACGAATAGATGCTTAACGTTTTCCAGTTAATTGTTTGTTGGGGTTCCATTTGTATAGTACAGACAGGAACTATCTATTTTAATTTTAGGTAAAAACACTTATTTTTCTAGGAAATACCAAACTGGATATATGTCAGTTTAGGATTCAACTGCTTCCTAAAATAAGCATGTCCTTCCTCTTTAAAACTATTATTCTACCATCTTAGGGTGCATCTACACTGCACTGCTATTTCGGAATAGCTAGCATTATTCCGAAATAACAATGTGAGCATCTACACAGCAATTTCATTATTTTGAAATTATATCGATATAATGGGCGGCTTATTCTGACATCTGTAAACCTCATTCCGTGAGGAATAACTCCTCTTCCGAAATAGTTATTTTGAAATAGCTGCAGTGTGGACTCTCCACTGCTGCTATTTCAAAATAGCTCCCCACCAGGCCATTCTAAGTAATTTCTCTACAGTGTTTTTTAGGGCTCTAAATTGAGATAGTGTGTCCACATTAGGGGAACCTGCCTTGAACTAAGTTTGAG
Organism: Pelochelys cantorii; assembly: GCA_032595735.1. Taxonomy (NCBI): domain Eukaryota; kingdom Metazoa; phylum Chordata; order Testudines; family Trionychidae; genus Pelochelys; species Pelochelys cantorii. The sequence continues at coordinate 95,222,914 of CM064326.1, forward strand.
GCTTCCCTGTAGTGTGGACACTCTATTTCAAAATAAGCCATTTTCAAATACCTATTCAGGAATAACTTATTTTGAAAGAAGCTGCAGTGTAGACGTACCCTTAGTGAATTAATGGTCAACATTAATACAGTTTTAAAATCTGGATACATTTGTGATGCATCAGTGCTCAGCTAGCTTTAGATCAGATAAATGACTTTGGGGGGAGTGCATTTAGAATTGCCATTTCTGTTCCTGTAGAGTGCCAGAGGACATTTTCCTAGGTTCTAGAGGACTTAGCTAGAACTATCATAGAATCATAGAGCTGGAAGAGACCTCAGGAGATCATCAAGACCAACCCCCTGACCAAGGCAGGACCAATCCCAACTAAATCAATCCAGCCAGGGCCCTGTCAAGCCAAGACTTAAAAACCTCCAGGGATATTCCACCACCTCCCTAGGTAACCCATTCCAGTACTTTACCACCCTCCTAGTAAAACAGTTTTGTCTAATGTCCAACCTAGACCTCTCCCACTGTAACTTGAGACCATTGCTTCTTGTTCTGCCATCCATCACTACTGTGAACAGCCTCTCTCCATCCTCTTTGGAACCTCCCTTCAGGAAATTTAAGGCTGCTACCAAATCCCCCCTCACTGTTCTCTTCTGCAGACTAAACAAACACAAATCCCTTGTCTCTCTTCATAGGTCATGCACTCCAGCCCCCTAATCATTTTGTTCGCCCTCTGCTGGACCCTCTTCAATGCGTCCACATCCTTTCCATAGTGGGGGGGCCTAGAACTGGACACAATACTCCAGAGCCGAATAAAGGGGAATAATCACTTCTCTAGATCTGCTGGCAATGTTCTTCCTAATGCAAGCTAATATGCCATTAGCCTTCTTGGCTACAAGGGCACACTGTTGACTCATATCCAGCTTCTCATCCACTATAACCCCCAGGTCCTTTTCTGCTGAACTGCTACTTAGCCATTAGGTCCCCAGCCTATAACAATGTTCGGGATTCTTCCGTCCCAAGTGCAGGACTTTACACTTGTCCTTGGGCCATCAGATTTATTTTGGCCCAATCCTCTAATCTATCTAGGTCACTCTGGACCCTATCCCTGCCTTCCAGTGTATCTGCCTCTCCCCTAGCTTACTGTCATCCACCAACTTGCTGAGGGTCCATCCATCCCCTTATTTAGGTCATTAATAAAAATGTTGAACAAAACCATCCCTAGAACTGATCCTTGAGGCACTCCGCTAGAAACCGACCACCAACCTGACATCGAGCCGTTGATCACTACCTGTTGGGCCCGACAGTCTAGCCAGCTTTCTATCCATCTTACAGTCCATTTGTCCAATCCATACTCCCTTAACTTGCTGGCAAGAATATTGTGGGAGACCGTATCAAAAGCTTTGCCAAAGTCAAGGTATATCACATAAGATGTGTCTTATACCCAGGGGTACACTCATATGCCAGAAAGGGCTCGCCACTTTCCTACACTACTCTCACCAAGAATTAACGATGGCAGCAGACATAGGAGCAGATTTTCATCATGCCATTCATCTCCACTGGGATCAATGGCTTCCTGGCATTCATATCAGGATCATTCCCTACAACAGTGGTCTCCAACCTTTTTACACCCAAGATCACTTCTTAAATGACAGAACAAGCCAAGATCTACCACCCTGCCCCTTCCTTGAAGCCCCCATCCTCTATTCTCCTCCTCTCCATCACTTGCTATCCCCAACCCTTATACTGCTGCTTTTTTTCCCAATTCTTCTGTAGGAAGTTTTTCCAACATTTGGCCTGTCTAGACTGAACCAAATGTCAGAAAAACCCCTTCTTTTGGAAGCTCCCTTATTCCTCGTGGAAAGAGGAATATTGGGGTGACCGAAAGATCATGTTTGCTCTTCCACTAAAAGAAGTGGAAGAACAAACGCATCCCTGGATGCAGAAAAGTTTTTCTGGGATATCTCCGGAATCCTGAAAAACTCCTGCAGTCTAGCCGTACCCTTGCTGGGTTGAGATAGGATGTGTAGGCTCTGGTGTGGGAATGAGGGATTTGGGTGTGGGAAGGGGTGAGAGGTGCAAGCTCTGGGAGGAAATCTGGATGCAGGAGGAGGTGGATAAGGGAACGCTGGCTCGGGGAGGGGGGTCCAGGCTGGGCAGTGTTGGGGTCAGATGTAGGGTTAGGGTACTAAGCAAGCCACAGACTTCTGGATGTGAGGGTTCAGGAATTTGGGTTGGGGTATGTGAGGGACTCAGGGCAGGGGGTTCCCGTGTATGATAGGCTCAGATGTAGGGTCTGGGGGAAAGGGGAGTGCGGGAGTGTTATGATGCTGTGGCCAGGTGGGGGCTTGGCCCCAATTGGGGGTTTGTTGGCCAGGCTTCATTTTTAAATAAAATACTATGTCAAACACAAAAAGTTTCTGCATTGTCTTAATTTCTGAGAAGGGCAGGGAACCTGTTTTGAGTCGGGGTCACTGACCCACAGAAAAGTCAGGGGCCACACAAGTGAGATGCAAAAAAAACCTCCTCCAACCCCCCCTCCCCCAAGCTTCACTAATGTGGCCCCAACTGTGTTGGTGGGAGCAAGGGACATAGTACTGGGGAAGGGTGCTAGTGGGTGCTTCGTCAGGGGACAGGGTGCCCGTGGGGACAGAGTTCTGTGGCTGGGGACAGGGGAGAGGGAACAGGGTGCCAGGAGGGGAGAGGGAACAGGGTGTCAGTGGGGACAGGTTTCTGAGGCTGGGGACAGGGTGCCAGTGGGGACAGGTTTCTGAGGCTGGGGAGTGGGGAGAGGGAACAGGGGGCTGGGGAGAGGGGAGAGGAAACAGGGAACAGAGTGCCGGGAGGGCAGGGGACAGGGTGCCAGTGGGGACAGGTTTCTGCGGCTTGGGACAGGGGAGAGGGAACGGGGTGCCAGGAGGGCAGGGCAGTGCTGGCTTTAGGCCAATTTGGCCGATTCCCCGGAATGGGGCCCCGCACCTAAGAGGGCCCCACTCCCAAGTGCGCAATGCACGCGCAGTGCTCCGGGCACGCGACGCATGTGCGGGGCCCCGGGTGCGCAATGCATACAGCATGCCGTCCTGGGTGCCCAGCGCATGCGCAGTGCCCCGGGCGCGTGACACATGCGCGGGGCCCCGGGCACGGCAAATGAGTAGTGCCGCTCGGGGCGCGTGGCGCATGTGCAGGGCCCTGAACGTGCGGCGCATGTGCAGTGCCCCGGGTGCGTGGTGCATACGCAGGGGCCCCGGGCGCGCGGCGCATGCACAGTGCCGTGGCTGAAGCCCCGCGCATGCGCGGCCCCGCCCCCAGAATCGGGCCCCGCGCTCGTTAAAGCCGGCCCTGGGGCAGGGGATAGGGTGCTAGTGGGGACAAGTTTCTGAGGCTGGGGACAGGGTGCCAGTGGGGGTAGAGAGTCCCCTGCACCTGCCTCCTCCCAAGATGCTCCCCCCCCCCGAGGGAAGCCGGTGCGTGCTTCCTCTGGAGCCGACCCCCCCTCCCATGGTGTAGCCAACCCCGCCCTCCCGCCCATGCGCACGCCTGCCCTGGGGCCAAACCCCCCTCCCGTGGCGCAGCCAAACGCCCACTCATGCCTGCCCCGGGGCCAAACCCCCCTCCCGCGGCACAGCCAAACCCCCGCACGTGCCTGCCCCAGGGCCAACCCCCCTCCCACAGCGCAGCCAAACCCCCGCACGCGCCTGCCCCAGGGCCAAACCCCGGGGCCGACCCCCGCTCCCGCAGTGCAGGGAAACCCCTGCACTCGACTCACCCTGTGCTCCTCCTCTGGGCTGACGCCCCTCTCCTGCAGCGTGCCCGGCACGCCACAGAGCTGTGGGAGGGGAGCAGCCAGCGCACTTCTGGAACCCCCGGAAGTGGCGTGAAGCTGCAGGCAGGACTTCCGTTCACCCCGCAGGAAGCCGGCACTATGCTGGAGGTAGGTAGTGGGGCTTCTCAGGGGTAGGGGGAAAATGGGGAGTGGGGGGGCCCGAACGCCTCACGATTGACTGGTCAAGGACTCATGATCGACCAGTCGATCACGATCGACCGGTTGATGACCACGGCCCTACAACAACATCTCCTATGGCCCAACCAGCCATGGATGTATCCTCCACAGCAGTTTCAGCCTCAATGGCCCCCCTGGGAACCATGGCAAGGGTACCAGCCACGTTCCTCCCATGCTTACCCCTCAAGAAATACAGCTCCTACATTACTGCAGCACATGTCTATGCACGCCCCGACCATATCCGTGCATTCCTCACCATCTCATCTGAACATAAGAACATAAGAACATAAGAACGGCCGTACCGGGTCAGACCAAAGGTCCATCTAGCCCAGTATCCTGTCTGCCGACAGTGGCCAGCACCAGGTGCCCCAGAGGGGGTGGACCGAAGACAATGATCAAGCGCTTTGTCTCCTGCCATCCCTCTCCAGCCTCTGTCAAACAGAGGCCAAGGACACCATTTTATCCCCTGGCTAATAGCCTTTTATGGACCTAACCTCCATGAAATTATCTAGCTTCTCTTTAAACTCTGTTATAGTCCTAGCCTTCACAGCCTCCTCTGGCAAGGAGTTCCACATGCTGACTACACGCTGTGTGAAGAAGAACTTTCTTTTATTAGTTTTAAACCTGCTACCCATTAATTTCATTTGGTGTCCTCTAGTTCTTCTATTTAGGGAACTAATAAATAACTTTTCTTTATCGGCCCTCTCCATACCACTCATGATTTTATACACCTCTATCATATCCCCCCTCTGTCTCCTCTTTTCTAAACTGAAAAGTCCCAGTCGCTTTAACCTCTCCTCATATGGGACCCGTTCCAAACCCCTAATCAATTTAGTTGCCCTTTTCTGAACCCTTTCCAAGGCCAAAATATCTTTTTTGAGGTGAGGAGACCACATCTGTACACAGTATTCAAGATGTGGGCGTACCATAGTTTTATACAGGGGCAGTAAGATATTCCGGGTCTTATTTTCTATCCCTTTCTTAATAATACCTAGCATCCTATTTGCCTTTTTGACCGCCGCTGCACACTGTGTGGAAGTTTTCAGAGAACTGTCCACGATAACTCCAAGATCTCTTTCCTGATTTGTCGTAGCCAAATTAGCCCCCATCATACTGTACGTATAGTTGGGGTTATTTTTCCCAATGTGCATTACTTTACACTTATCCACATTAAATTTCATTTGCCATTTTGTTGCCCAATCACTCAGTTTGGTGAGATCTTCTTGGAGTCCCTTACAGTCTGCTTCTGTCTTGACTATCCTAAACAGTTTGGTATCATCCGCAAACTTTACCACCTCACTGCTTACCCCTTTCTCCAGATCATTTATGAATAAGTTGAACAGGATTGGTCCTAGGACTGACCCTTGGGGGACACCACTAGTTACCCCTCTCCACTCTGAAAATTTACCATTTATTCCTACCCTTTGTTTCCTGTCTTTTAACCAGTTCTCAATCCAAGAAAGGACCTTCCCTCTTATCCCATGGCCATGTAATTTACACAAGAGCCTTTGGTGAGGGACCTTGTCAAAGGCTTTCTGGAAATCTAAGTATACTATATCTACTGGATCCCCCTTGTCCGCATGTTTGTTAACCCCTTCAAAGAACTCTAATAGATTAGTAAGACAGGATTTCCCTTTACAAAACCCATGTTGACTTTTGTCCAACAAATTATGTTCTTCTACATGCTTCACAATTTTATTCTTTACTATTGTTTCGACTAATTTGCCCGGTACTGAAGTTAGACTTACCGGTCTGTAATTGCCCGGATCGCCTCTAGAGCCCTTTTTAAATATTGGTGTCACGTTGGCTACCTTCCAGTCATTAGGTACGGAAGCCGATTTAAGGGATAGGTTACAAACCACAGATAATAGTTCAGCAATTTCCCATTTGAGTTCTTTTAGAACCCTTGGATGAATGCCATCCGGTCCCGGAGATTTGTTAACATTAAGTTTTTCTATTTGTTCCAAAACCTCCTCTAATGACACTTCAATCCGGGACAGTTCCTCAGATTCATTACCCACAAAGGACGGTGCAGATTTGGGAATCTCCCCAACGTCCTCAGCCGTGAAGACTGAAGCAAAGAAATCATTTAGTTTCTCCGCAATGGCTTTATCGTCCTTGATTGCGCCTTTTATAGTTCGATCGTCTAGGGGACCCACAGGTTTTTTAGCAGGCTTCCTGCTTCTAATGTACTTAAAAAACATTTTGTTATTTCTTTTTGAGTTTTTGGCTAGCTGTTCCTCAAAATCTTTTTTTGCTTTTCTTATTACATTTTTACACTTGATTTGACAGTGTTTGACTGAGGCTTAGCCAATTAACAGAGGCTTCTAGATTTCAAACCTTTTAGAAGCTCCTTCAAGCAATCAAACAATCAAACCAACCAACCAAACAGATAAACACAAGCTCTGCACACAGCAAATAACTCCCCCACACACAAACACACACTCCAGACAGCCACTTACCACAAGGGTCCCGTTTTTACTCCTCTTTCACCTGGAGAACTCCCTCTCCAAACTCCCTGTTAGCAATTCCAATCTGCCCTCAGTAATAACACAAGCAGGCTCCAATGATAATGATAACTTACCTCATTCGGACTCAGAGAGTTCCTCACACAGCCCCAGATCCACTAAACCAGATGAGGCAGTTTTCCAGCTATTGCCCTCTCCACTGGCAGACGATCTAAAACAGTTTCAAGAATTATTTAAACAGGTAGCTCAATCATATGATATTACACACCAAGAGTTACAAGACAAGCAACACAGATTACTGACAATACTACAACCCATGGCATCCTCAAAGATAGCTCTACCCATCAACGAAGCTATCTTGGAGCCATCAGACATGCTTTGGCAAACTCCAGCCTCTATCCCCCCAACAAACCGCAGGGCGTACAGAAAATACTTTGTCCCTGCAAAAGATATGGACTTCCTCTTCACACATCCCCAGCCGAACTCACTGGTTGTAGACTCAGTCAATCACAATGCTAAGAACCCACAGTTTAAGTCTCCATCCTGAAAAAAAGAGCATAAGTGACTGGACACCTTTGGACACAAGGTATATGTCACGTTACCGGAGTTTAAGGGAAGCAGCCAGGTCACTGCTGCGCCCATAGGGGAGTGTTTGCCCCAAAAGTTGGTACAAAAGGGGCCATGTGAGGTGTCGAACAAAAGCTTACTTTCTACTGATTCGGTATATGCTCTTCATATATCGTTATAATGTCTGTGTGTGGAGTTATGAATATGTACTCGGTATGGAGACTGGAAGTTTCTGTGTATGGGGTTGAGCAATGGGCTCAGCCTATGGACATGCTAATTAGCAAGACTCCAGGGACAATAGGTCTCTTAAGTACCAGAGACCCACCTATGAAGTAATCTAGGTGCCTGGTCAGAGACCATGTGACTCTCTCCGGCTTGGAAGAAGCCAGGAGAGGAGCTAATAGGGGCCAACTCCATCTTGGTCTCCAGATCTGCTCCTGACCCCAGATGCGGCCTTGCAGGGAATCACGAGTCGGGAAGAACTGTGGACCCATTCTGACATAGGATGTACACCAAGGACTTTTAAGCCAGCAGTTATAACATCTCTGCTGCGAGCCTGCATCGAGAACTGGGAGATTCGATGCATGTAATGTATGATACTTTAACAACCTTACTCTCATGCTTTTCTTTCTCTGAGTAATAAACCTTTAGATTGTAGATTCTAAAGGATTGGCTCAGCGTGATTTGTGGGTAAGATACAGAGGGTAAATTGACCTGGGATCTGTGGCTGGTTTCTTGGAACGGGACAGAACTTGTTTGGGGTAGGTGAGATTGGGTTCTAAAACCCCTCACCTGTGTATGAGGCCCGGGGACATCTGGGGCACGGATATTGCTGGGGTGTCGGAGGGGTTTTGCTCGCGAGGCTTCTGACTGGTCAGGCAGGCAGCTGAAGCACTCTGTGGGACTGGTTTGTGGCCTGTTTGGGAAGGTCTCCAGTCTGGGGGCTGTAAGGAGCCCCGAATTTGAGCAATTTGCCCTGAGCGGACGCCCTCAGCTATGCCCAGACCCGGCCCGGTCCATCACAGTATACTCTTCTGCCACCCTCCAATTCAGGATATCAAATTATACAGCTCTCCTGGCTAACTATGATCATGCCAACTATGCTAAACTACAGGACCTTCCTGATGTTAAGAGACCACACCTCCAGTTCATCATTAAGGAGGGTTTATCTATAGCAAAAATGGCCCTCCAGGCTGCAGTGGATGTGGCTGACACGGTGGCTAGGGCCATCGCTGCAGCAATCGTAATGGGTAGGGCCTCATGTCTGCAGTCATCAGGGGACCCAAAAGAATTGCAATTGAAGGTGGAGAACCTCCCCTTTGATAGAAAACAGCTATTCGCCACTAAGACAGATGAGGTCCTATACTCAATGAAGGATTCTTGTACCACACTCTGCACTCTGGGGATATACACCCCACCTAAAAAGAAATGCAAGTATACCCCTGCCAAAGGCCAAGGGACTATAATTATAACTATTACAGACCACAGCAGAGGCTATATAACAACAGGCCCAAGCAACACCCTAACAGGAGGAGGACGCAGCAAAACCAGTCCTCCACCAATCAGTTGACTTCACACAAACAACATTATTTGAAGTCTTGGTTGGGGGTCTGAGTGACTACTCCACAGATCCAGTGCATTCCAATGTCACCTTCCATCACCACCTGAGACCCTTCTACCAACAGTGGGCCCAACTCACTACAGACAAATGGGTCCTGAAAATTATCAAATTGGGTTGCACAATCCCTTCACATCCATACTCCCTACCCTGTCCCTCTTCAGGGACCCATCTCAGGAGCCCGTTACAAAAAAGAGGTGCAAAAGTTACTTACCCTGGGGGCAATAGAACCTGTTCCCACACAATATCCAGGAAGAGGGTTCTATTCCAACTATATCCTAACAGCCAAAAAAAACCCAAAACAAACCAGGGGGATGGAGACCAATCTTGGATCTCAGGAAACTCAACAAGTTCATCCTCAACACAAAATTCAAGATGGTGTCCCTTGCAACTATCCTATCTTCACTGGACAAAGGGGACTGGTTCTCAGCCTCAACCTTCAAGACACATATTTTCATGTAACCATCTACCCAGCCCACAGGAGATTTCTCAGATCGTAGGTCAAGACCATTACCAGTACAGGATCCTCCTCTTTGGTCTTTCTATGGCCCCTCGAGTGTTCTTGAAGACACTAGCCGTAGTCACAGCCTTCCTCAGAGGACAGAACATCGTCATCTTCCCCACCTCGATGATTGTCTTATCAAAGGCTCCACCTGTTGACAAACTATAGCGATGACAACTGCTACCAGGGAATGTTTTTCCCAACTTGGCCTGCTCATCAATATACACAAGTCCACCAAACAGCCCACATAAAAGATAGAATTTATTGGGGCGCTCCTAGATTCAGTGACAGCAAGAGCCTATCTGCCACCACAAAGATTCAAGGTGCTCTGCAACCTCATTTGGGGGGTCAAGCATACTCCCTTTTCCATGGTCCGGACGTGCCTCCAATTATTGGGCACATGGCGGCCACAACCTTCATTGTCCTATTTACGAGGCTACACATGCGCTGCCTACAGCATTGGCTCGCAACCACCTACATTCCAACCCAACACAGCCTCATGAGGCGTCTCACACTTCTTCCACCAGTACTACAATCTCTTGACTGGTGGACTTCTCCAACCAACCTATTTGTCAGTATATCCGTCTACCGCCAAGATCCTTCAGTAACTATAATGATGGACGATCACTTACGGGCTGGGGTGCCCATTTTGGCATAAGGTCAATACAGGGCACATGGTCCCAATGGGAGAGACACCTCCATATCAACATCCTGGAGCTCAGGGCCCATTCTCAATGCATGTGCCCATTTCTTTCCCCTGATAAAGGGCAAAACCATTTGTGTCCTCATGGACAACACACTCTCTATGTTTACATCAACCGACAGTGGGGTGCTCAATCACGCTCACTACGTGCAGAAGCAATCAGATTTTGGAACTGGTGTATCAGGAACCACATAACTCCAACCACATTGTATATACCAGGACAGCAGAATGTGAGGGCCAACAAACTGAGCAGACACGTCTCGGAACAACAAGCATGGGAGATCAATACCTATATTCTCCTCTCCATTTTTTGCAAGTGGCATTTCCCAGCTATAGACCTTTTTGCAAGAGCACTCAACCACAAATGCCACCATTTCTGCTCCCGAGCAGGACTGGGCAAGAGGTCGGAGAGGGATACCTTCACTATCCGCTGGACGGCTCCCCTACTCTACACCTTTCCACCAATCCCTCTACTTTCCAGAGTGATCAACAAGATCCGCTCCAACCAGGTCACAGTAATTCTAATAGCCCCCGTCTGGCTGAGACAACCCTCGTTCCCTTACCTACACTACCTCTTGATAGATCAACCCATTCCTCTCCCCACGGTGCTGAACCTCTTAACGGCAGGACATACCATCTGAACATCAAAACTCTGAAACTCACAGCATGGCTTCTCCATGGTTCCAGAATGAAGAACTTACCTGTTCGGACAGGGTGAAACACATCATACTGAAGTCAATGGCCCTCCATGAGAAACACCTACCAAAACAAATGGACACATTTTCAAAAATGGTGCATGACACGCAACTTACATCCCAATACTGCCCCTATACCTACCATGCTGGAGTATCTCATGGACCTCAGCAACATAAGTCTCTCTATCAGCTCTATCCATGTTCACCTGGTAGCAGTCATGGCATTCCACAAATCTGACTTCTCTCTCTTTGTGTATCTAATGGTGAAGCAATTCCTTACAGGCCTGCAGAAAACACGCCCAAACCTGCGCCACCCCCAGTGCCACTGTGGGACTTGAACTTGGTTCTTGACATGCTCACCAGGCTACCCTTTGAGCCACTAGCCACTACATCACCACAATACCTGTCCACAAAGGTGGCCTTCATAGTGGCAATAACATCAGCAAGATGGGTAGGTGAAATTGCAGCCATCATGGCCGACCTGTAACCTTAGTTTTGCCAGTTAGTGGTTGTGTGCATGGAACCCAGTCAGTAGTTCGAACTATGGTTTCTTAGTCCGAACTAAGGGAGGTTGTCAGTTAGAAGTTTCCCGCCTTTTCTGAGTGATTGCACACGGTACTAGTGCTTTGCACCCCGTCCCAGGCCGTTGCACCCGGCTCAAAACAGCTGCACACGGCTCGAATTATTATGCACACCACCCACAAAAGAGTGCACTCAGCACCATTGGGGTTTTCCCGCCTAAAGGTGCTTATATACCCTAGCCAACATTAGTTCAGGTTCCCAGTTCTGTTCGGGTTCCGGAGTGTGTGTGTGTGTGTGGGTTCTGTGGAGTGTCTCTCACTGTTTTGTATGAATGATAGCTGAGTGAGGGAGTGTGCGGGGTGAGAGTGGATAGCACAGTTCGTATGTGAGTGGAGGGGGATATATTTGTGGGGTTTATATTCCCGTGGAGAATTCCTGGGAAAACCTTTGGATCCCATTGGATTACCCTCGGAGAGCGGAAGGCCTTCGAACAATAATCCACTGTCCGTCCACCGCCTGCCGAAGGACCAGATCCCGAAGAACATCAAGGGTCTCCTCACTGTTCCTCTGTCACGGCTTCCAATTAGCCAAGACATAGAGGTCGTGAGCTCCTAGCTGAACTGTGCCTTTTGGATGTAATGTATAGTCCTAATGTTTAGGGGTCTTTGCTATCTGCTTTATCTTCAGGGATAGGGAGGTTTTTATAAAGAGTTGTCATATTCTGTTCAGTTCTGTATTCCAAATTTACAATATATGGTTTGGCCCCAAACTGAGACTTGGAGTTTTATTTGGAAAACCATGCGCCGGTGATAGATACGGCCACGAGTAATCGGCCTCGGGCAATCTCTTCTTCTGGGACCTGGGATATCTGTCACTTTTATCATAGGTCAGGGCGTGTCCTTCTAATTGGATTTGGGAAATTATTCGTTACTGCGTCCCAGGGTAACAGACCCACCTTTCACTATCTTTACCAAGGATCAAGTTATACTCAAGCCTCACTGGAAGTTCCTCTCGAAGGTCATATCTGACTTCCACTTAAATGAACCTATTTACATACCTGCTTATTTTCCTAAACCTCATACCTCCTGCAAAGAGGCCATCTTGCACACATTAGATGAAAGATGAGCAATTGTGTTCTACCTGGATAGAACTAGGGGAATGAGAAAATTGGATAAACTCTTTGTAGCTTGGTCTGGGCCACATATAGGAACAGCTGTCTTGGCACAGTATCTATCCAAATGGATTGCCAGCTGCAGACATACAGCTTATGAATTTCGTGGCAAGCAGCTGCCACAGATTATCAGGGCTCACTCCACCCATGCGATGGCCACAACAACGGCCTTCCTAAATAACATACCATTGGTGGACATTTGTAGAGCAGCCACATGGTCCTCCCATCACACTTTCACAACATTATGGCCTACAGAAAAGGCCAATACCCTCCACATCTCTGGCAGATGCGGTCCTTCCTTCCTCTACATAAATGACTCCAATGCCCACCACCATCTGGCAGGTACTGCTACTGACTCACCTGAGTGGAGCACCCACAGGGACACACATCTCAAAGAACCATCATTACTGCACCGGGTGAGTAACTTCTTCATACAAGTAACTGAAGATAGTTCAGAATTGGTAGGGCTTGGATATTTACATTCTTTCTTTACGACTTTTGCTGAGCCTCCTAGACTGCTAGTGACAGGGCCTCACATCAGTCCATCTTAATATATTGTATTTCTGTCTGTATATAGACCACTGCATGTATCAACTGATATTGCATAATAACATATTTAATAAGTGGTGCTTAAAATAGTTTGCATAGCCAATGGGAATTAGAGATGAGTGTGGTATATAATCATTTCTAAATATGCAATTTACTTTTAACAGTTTTGACATTCTCATTTTGTTCAAGCTGCAGTCTCTGTTGCTTCTGCCTTTTCGGTACACAGGAGATGTGGATAACAGGCTGACTTTCATTAACTTCCCATGGGATGCAGTCTGTTACTGATGAACAGATTGGCTTTAAGATAAGCCCTTTATTAAGAATGGAAACTATGGTACAGAAGTCAAGTAAAAAGCATCTTACTGTAGCCTGTCCTGGGCTCTTTTGTTTTCTCTGTCCCGGTATATATCCCCTTGCAGGAAGGATCGTACATTTGCAGAAATGTTGATGGTGCCCAGAACACTTCTTAAGGCTCTGGGAGGGAGCTTGGGTGTTGGGTACAGGCTCTGGACTGGGCCAGGGGTTGGGGTGCAGGAGGGGGTGCTGGGTGTAGGCTCTGAGAGGGAGTTAGGAGTTAGGGTGCAGGAAGGGGTAAGGGGTTGTGCTCTGCGAGGGAATGTGGGTGTGTGGGAGTCTGGGGTGCAAACTATAGGGCAGAGTCTGGGTGTTGGCTGCAGGTTCTTGGCCGGGGTATCAGGATGGAAGTGTAGAAGGGGGTGAGGGGTGCAGACTCTGGGAGGAAATTTGGAGGTTAATGAGTGTGGGTGGGCAGTTGATGTAGGAGAGAGTTTTGAGGTGGATGGAGGTACTGGGGAAGGGGGTGTGAATGTGGCACTTACCTGGTGCAGCTCCTCTAGTAGTGGCTCCCAGGCTAAGGGGTGCTCGGGGCAGGGGGCAACACGTGGAGATACACACACCCTGGAGCTACAGGGACGTGCCAGTAGCCATGCAGAGTGAACATCCAAAAGCTGTTCTAGATGTGCTGCATTACTGGTGGGGGGGTGGGCTGGACCATTTAAAATCACTCAGGGGCAGCAAGTGGGCTAGGGGACTGCATGTAAGGGCAGGGGAGAAATCCAGCCCCGAACTTGTCATAAAGAGTGTACGAAAATGTGAGAGCACTACACTTTCTGGAAGACTTACTCTGTATCAGTGGTTCTCAACTTTTTTGGGCTCAGGACCCACTTATAAATATTTATGGCCTCTCCTGACACAATAAAACATCTGGGATTGGAGGCCCTGGGTTAGTGCCAATCAGATCTTGCCCTCTGAGAGGGTTTGGTCCTGCCTGGCATTCGATCCATAGTAGCAGCTCCTGTGCTGTGGGGATGGCTGGGCTTGGCTCTGCTCCACGTGTTGCAACTTACTGAGTCACAGTGCCACTCAGGTTTCCCCTCACCTTCCTCACTGGACCACTCACTCAAATTTGGCCTATCTGGATTCCCATCATCATGATAGCTGGGATAAACTTGGTGCTAGGACCCCCAAAGGTTGCAGTGCTTAGAGTAGAGAAGCAAGCCCACCCAGCCCAATAGGACATAAAAACAGACATATTGGGTTATATCAAAGGTCCATCTAGCCCAGTATTCTGCCATTGGCCAGTACTAGGCACTCCAGAGGGAATGAACAGTGCAGGTGAACAATGAGTGATCAATCCCCGTTGCCCATTCCTACCTTCTGCCAGGCAAACATAATATTAATACTACCCAGATGGGACTTGAACCCACAATCGCCAGCTCTGGAGACAGATATGATAGAGGGCTATAAAATTATGATGGGTATAGAGAAAGTGAATAAGGAAAAGATATTTCTTCTTCGGGTAGTGTTCCTGTGGGTGCTCCACTCTAGGTGTTGGGCTCGTCCCGGCGCCGCAGGTCGGAGATTCACCAGCCATGGTTCATCCAGACTGCGCATGCCCGGTGGCGGCGTGTGCTGTTTGTGCTGTTTGTGAGTTTGCACATAGTCTGGCTCCTGCCAGTTCCTCCTAACCGGTCACAGTCGCAGGCGGAGCAAACCCCTTCTCCTCAGTCTGACCAAAGGAACTTGTAAAAAAATTATAGATAGTTAGACAAAACTCGATAGTTAGTTATATAGTTTGTTCTAGTTCTTGTTTAAAAAAAAAATTTCCCTCAGACTACTAGTTCTAGTTTCCAATATGCCTGGGTCTCCCGGTTTCAAGAAGTGCGTGGCATGCCACAACACAATGCTGGCATCAGATGGACATTCAACGTGTATAAAGTGTTTGGGCGAGGGTCATATCCCTCAGAAATGCCCACACTGTTCGAAGCAGACAGCCCGGGCCAGACGCCACTGCGAGATGTGGCTTAAAATGCTTCTCTTCAGGAAGGCGTTGCAGCCAGCTGACACTGAGCCACCTAGACCACCAATGTCTTCGGAGCCAACAACGGACAAAAAGTCACCCCCCTGACACTCATCGTCTTTGCGAAAGAGCATGGGTGACAAGCCGGGTACCTCAGTATCGATGGTATCATGGCATGCTGACAGGCACAAGACAAGCCTCATCATATCAGAACCAAGCCCTTCCCGCCATGGGGAAGCGACTCTGGCACCGGTCCCAGCCCCAAGGCCTGATTCTGCCCCAGCACCCATAAAATGAAAGTCTACGGCACTGATAACTAGGGCTCCATTGGTGGTGGTCCCGGCACTGACATCCGTATCTACAGCGGCACCGACCCATACGGCACTGGGGTCTATGGTACCAGCTACTCCAACACTGGCTACTGCGGCACCGTCTCTAGAACTGTCACAGAGCACCTCATCCACACTGACATTGGTACCGACAACCATGATGGCACCAGGTACAACGGCACAGGGTGCTCTTGAGTCATCGACACCACACATAACAGAGCCGCCCATAATGCAGTCGGCGGCACCAGTACAGTGCATGTCCCACTCTGGCGCACACCGTTCTCCGGTGCCAGGAAAAGCCAAACAGAAATCTGATAACATCTTCCCCAAGCCCAGAACTGGCTGTCTTTTCCCCTCAACCGCAGTCGCCAGCCTCTATCTTTTCAGTGCCATTACAACAGGAAAGCCACATTACGCTCATGCCCCAACAACATAGATCCTCACCACGGTATTCACCATCACCACAACGATATCACAGGCATTCACATTCTCCATCATATGCCGTAGGTAGATCTTGTTCTCCTTGATCACCCACGTGTTCCAGGTACCGCTACGACACTGCAAGGAGATACTTGCCAGACTATTCCCCAACGCGGTTTTACCATGACTGGTACCACTGGCATTGTGACTACCACTACAGACACCGCTACTCTTCAGGCCACTCTTCTTCGAGGTCTCTGCAATGCTACCGACGGCGCTCTCACAGCAGTGTCCAGTTACCAACACCGGCAGAACCTCCTACAAGACCACCTACACTGTCCGGAGATGTTCCTCTCCCTCCTCAACAACCAGAACCACCAAAACTACCCGGGCCTGTGCAGACACAGTCTCAAGTGCAAACTCCAACTGATCAATCTTCTTCCTAGCTGGATGACGCAGTTTTTCCGGGTGACTCTTCTCCCATGGATGACAATCGTCAATTTCATGATCTCTTTAAGAGGGTAACGGAGTCTCAAGAGGTCCAACTGAGTGAGATCCAACAGAAACAACATCACCTCCTAAAAAATCTTCAACCTTCACAAAAAACAAAAATGTCATTACTGTTGGATGATGCAATTCTAGAGATTGCGGATGACATTTGGCAGATGCCAGCCTCTTCTCAGGTCACGCATAAGAGATCAGACAAGAAATATTTTGTCCCCTCAAAGGGGATGGAATTTTTGTTCACACCCCCGCAACCAAATTCATTGGTTGTTGATGCAGCCCAACAAAGAGCCAAGACGCCACAATACAAAAACGCCGCTTCTGATAAAGAGGCTAAACGGTTAGACCTCTTTGGACGAAAAGTTTATTCCTCTGCCACGCTGATCCTTAGGATGGTGGACTATGCCTCCCTCCTCTCTAACCACAACTTTGATAATTATACAAAGTTAGTGACAGTATTGGAACACCTACCTGAGGACAAGTGGCAAATTCTAAAATCAGTAGTCCAGGAAGGCTACACGGCCTCAAGGACGGCCTTACAGATTTCTCTGGACATTGCAGATCCAGCAACTCATACTACGGCAACATTGGTGGTCATGAGAAGATCGTCTTGGCTACAGTTGGCCTCAGTGCCTAAGGAGCTACAGGCCAAAGTCAAAGATTTGCCCTTCGACAGGCAGAGTCTCTTTGCTGAAAAGATTGATCAAGTTCTACACTCGGGCAAAGACTCCAGAACAACTCTGAGAATGCTAGGGATGTACACGCCACCATATCGTCGTAAGCATTGCACGCCTTACTACAAACAAGAGATCTTTCCCATATTCCGCACCTAGATATAGGCACTATGACCAACAGCAGTGTGGCAGACCTTGACAACAGAAGCGCCAGCTGCAGACGGGTAGGACGCCCAATCCTCAAAACAACAGGCAGCCACTTTGAAGGTCCGGTTGAGGGACTGCAGACCATTCCCCTGACATATCACCTGGGATCACAGAAGTTATTTCACCATCGCCTAGGACCTTACCAACTCAGGTGGTTTGCCATCACCACCAACCGGTGAGTCCGAGAACTGATCACATCCGAATACTTGATTCCACTTCTTTCTCTTCCTCCTACCTCCCCGCCATTCTCGTCCCTCTTCAGGGACCCATCTCATGACACTCTCTTAATGCACGAGGTCCTACAACTCATAGTGTTTGGGGCAGTGGAGAGAGTGCCCAAACAATTTCAGGGCAAAGGATTCTATTCTCGTTATTTCCTTACCTAGAAGAAATCAGGAGGATTGAGGCCTATTCTAGACCTTCAATGTCTCAACCGTTATCTCCGGAAACACAAATTCAAGATGGTGACTTTAACTTCTATTTTCCCGGTGCTAAACACGGAGGATTGGTTCACGTCCCTCGATTTTCAGGATGTGTATTTCCATGTGACAATACATCCAGCACACAGACGCTTCCTCAGGTTCATCACAGACGTGCAGCACTTTCAATACAAGGTCCTTCCATTCGGCCAATTGTCAGCACCCTGGGTCTTCTTCAAGACATTGTCAGTGGTTGCTGCGTATCTGCATCGCCAGGGTATCATGATATTCCCGTACCTGGACGATTGTCTAATCAAGGTGCATACGTACGATCATACGTTTCGTGCCACCGAAGTCACAAGAAACTTATTTTTGGCTCTGGGTCTCGTAGTCAACGTCCCAAAGTCCTCATTCATACTGCAAAGGTCCCTCGAGTTCATTGGGGCACGGTTAGATTCTACAACAACCAAGGCCTATCTTCCTCAGGAAAATTCCACAAAATTCAGAATCTTGCACAGACACTTTCTATCAGTCCCAAGGTGCCGATACTTACCTGTCTGCAACTCATGGGACACATGGCTGCCACAACATACGTGGTGCAACATGCGAGGTTATACTTCAGATGCCTCCAACATTGGCTGGCCTCAATCTATCATCAAGACGTACACAGACTAGTAACCGTACCATCGATGGTACAACAATCCCTAACATGGTGGACTTCTCCTACCAACATGCTCTTAGGTGTTCCGTTCCACCATCCACAATCCACAGTCCAAATTACTTGGGACGCATCTCTTCTTGGTTGGGGAGCCCACTGCACGGGCGATTATGCTCAAGGACAGCGGAATGCACAGGAGGCCCTTCAACATATGAATTTCCTGGAGCTCAGGGCAGTGTTCAACACATGCAAGATATTCCTACCAAAGATTCGCTGCCAGATGGTTCAAATCCTCACTGACAACACTACGACGGTTTACTATATCAACCATCAAGGCAGAGCCAGATCCAAGTCCCTCTGTGCAGAAGCCATGAGACTCTGGAACTGGTGTGTACGCCCCGAGTCAACATCAGAGGCACATATCTCCCAGGCAAGGACAATACCATTGCCGATGCCCTAAGCAGGCATTTTTTTCCCCAGCACGAGTGGGAACTCAACCCAGCTATAACCCATTCTCTATTTCAATGATGGGGATACCCCACTATAGATCTGTTCGCGACACATCTCAATACAAAATGCCCGAAATACTGCTCCAGAGCGGGTCTGGGGCCAAAATCACTGGGGGATGCATTTCTAATAAACTGGAGTTGTCATCTACTCTATGCCTTTCCTCCAGTTCCACTTCTTCCGAAGGTACTGGAAAAGATTGCCGAAGACGGCGCCACAGTCATACTGATAGCCCCATTCTGGCCCAGACAGACATGGCTTCTCATCCTCCTACAAATGTCTCTCCAATCCCCACATTACTTGCCAAAATGACCCGACCTTCTGATGCAACCAGGGCTGTCAATGATACACCCCCAAATGGATCGACTACACCTCACTGCATGGCTCCTAGCTGGTTCCACCGAACAGAAAACTTCTGCTCCCAAGAGGTGAAACACATACTAATGTATAGTAGATGCGATTGAACCCGAAAAACTTACCTGTATAAATGGCGTCGTTTTCACTCCTGGTGTACTCCCAATAGTCTCGACGCGATGTTCATTCCAATCCACCGCATTCTGGACTATGTACTTCACTTGCACCATTCAGGACTGGGACTCTCGTCCATCAAAGTTCATCTCTTGGCGATCTCTGCATTTAGACAGTCAATTGAGGGTTTTTCAGTATTTGCTCATCCAATGACCAAACGACTTTTAAAAGGCATAGCAAATCTATACCCTCCGCGCCGAAAACCTCCCGTGCTGTGGAATTTGGAACTGGTTTTGGACAATCTCACATATCCACCATTTGAGCCCTTAGCTACCTGTGACATTGCTACACTCACCATGAAAGTTGCCTTCCTCCTAGCTATAATGTCGGCTCTACGGGTTGGGGAACTGGCTGCTCTCTTGATCAGTCCGCCCTACATGCTGTTTACCAACCAGGGAGTAATACTTCAATCCCACCCTAACTTTTTACCGAAAGTGAATTCGGAATTCCATATTAACGAGCCTATAATACTCCCAACATTCTACCCTAAACCACATATCTCTAGCCATGAAGCCCACTTACATACCTTAGATGTCCCTAGAGCCTTGGCTTTCTACCTCGAGAGAACGCGCCCTCTCCGTCATTCGCAACGTCTGCTATTATACACACGCGAACGAGCTAAGGGCCAACCATTGTCGTCACAGCGTATTTCTAAGTTGATTGTAAAATGTATTACAACATGCTACTCATTACGCAACAAGCCAATACCTACCTCAATTAATGTTCATTCCACCAGGGCAACGTCTACCTCAATGGCCTTCCTTAAAGGCATCCCGCTGCAAGACATTCGCTGCACGGCAACCTGGTCCTCAGACATGACATTTGCTAAACATTATGCTATCAATGCTATTGCTCAGGACTCAGTACTGGCCTCCGCAGTACTTTCCACAATAACGAGATCCTAATTTCAATCCCACCTCCGTACACGAGGCTACTGCTCTGTACTCACCTAGAGTGGAGCACCCATGGGGACACTACCTGAAGAAGAAGAGCAAGTTACTCACCTTGTGCAGTAACAACGGTTCTTTGAGGTATGTGTCCCTGTGGGCGCTCCACGATCCGCCCTCCTCCCCGCTTCAGACTCTCTGCTTTATATCTTTCAGGAGTGACCCGATTAGGAGGAACTGGCGGGAGCTGGACCGCGCACAAACTCACACATGGCGCGAACAGCACACGCCACTGCCACGCATGCGCGATCCGGCTGAACCACAGCTGACGAATCTCCGACTTACAGCACTCGGATGAGCCCAACACCTAGAGTGGAGCACCCATGGGGACACACACCTCAAAGAACCATCTTTACTGCACAAGGTGAGTAACTTACTCTTACTTATTCCCGTAAGAACTAAGAATCACCAAATGAAATTAATAGGTAGCAGGTTTTAAACAAACAAAAGGAAGTTTTTCTTCATGCAGCGCACAATCAACCTGTGGAATTCCTTGCCAGAGTATGTTGTGAAGACTAGGAATTTAACAGGATTAAAAAAAAACTAGATAAATTCATGGAGGTTAGGTCAATCAATGGCTGTTAGTCAGGAAGGGCAGCAATGGTGTTCCTAGCTTCGTTTGTCAGAGGCTGGAAATGGATGACAGGAGAGGGATCATGTGATGATTAATTGTTTCTGTTCACTACCTCTGGGGCATCTGGCATTGGCTACTGTTGGAAGACAGGCTACTGGGCTAGATGGGCCTTTGGTCTGACCCAGTATGGCTCTTCTTATGTTATTATGCCTTATCCATTAGGCCACTGGGTCACACGAATGCCCAGCTTGGTTTGAAACATTCTGGCAATTCAATTCTGGGTCCTCATTCATTGAGGAAACTTGTTCTATAGTACATTTGAACTTGGGAAAGTCACTTATCTGTCTCTGCCTATTTCCCCATTTCTAAAATGGAGGTGATATTTCACAAATGACTCACGTTTCTTTATGTATGTGTATGGCTTTTTTCATAGTGGACCCCTGATTTTAGTTGAGCCCTCTTTGTGTTAATGTAATGCTAACACATAATAACCCCTGGGCCTGGTTGAAAACACTATCAACATTTCAAAAGAAAATAGTGTGTGTAATTTAAAACTTTTCACAAAACCTCTGCTGTCTGCAGAATATTCTGATTTTTACACAAATGTAAACACCTAAAATCTAAAATGTTTTGGCTGGATATTGAAAATTTAATTCAGACAGAGTGCTTCAAAGCCATTCCCACCTTGACTTCATCTCCCTTGATGCACTGCCTCCCTTCACCAAGAGAGCAAACTGTGGTACATCATGAGAGATTTAGTTCAATTAGGGTATGCTCATTCGAATTAAGCTAATTTGAAATAACGCATCTAGACACAAAAACTATTTCAAAATAGCATTTTGCTATTTCGAAATAGCACGTCCACACTGAGTGGACCCTGAACCGAAGTTAAGGCTAGTCAGAACCAGTGCCGGCAGGGCATCAGGTCCGGACTTAGTGTGTGGGGCTGCTGCCTGAGGCTAACTGAGCTCTGTGCTTAAAGGGACCCTACCCCCACCCCGGACAGACAGTTTTCAGGATTCCCCACTTGCTCGTCTACCTCGATGAGGACAGCAAAGTAGTCCTGTCTTGGAGTGCCATGAGTGCCTGAACTCGGGACACCACAGCACTCGGCCACATGGAGCCAGAGCTGCCCCTGGGCATGCCGGTGCATCTCGTGGGGTCATTGCTATCAGCCCAGCTGCACTTGCTGCAGGCTGCCATCTGGGGGGTCCATCGGGGGGCTGTCAGGATGCAGGAGGCCCTGAGGGAGAGCGTCCATCCCTCGGAGCCCTCAGAGCCTCCCCGGTCCTCCCCACCAGGGGCTCGTGCCCCATTCCTCCCTCACATCTTTCCACTTACCCCTCCCTCGCCCCCCTTCCTGATGTCAAATAAAAGACACGTATGTTCAAAAATAGAAACTGGGTTTATTGAACAAAACTGGGGGAGCGGGGGGAGCGGATGAACCTCTGGGGAGACTGGGAAAAGGAGGTGGGAGAGGGGAGGGGGAACCCTGAGAGGAGGGAGCTGGAAGGGGGAAGCAAGGGGAAGAAGGGGGAGGGGAAGCTCAGGGCTCAGGGTTAGGGGTCTCGCCGGACCAACCTGACTTTTATGCAAACCTGCTCCTGGGTTCACACGTGGCCTTTGGTGGCCAGGCTGGCAGCTATCCTGCCATAGACGGCCGCGTTCCTCTGTCTAGTGCGGAGATCATGGACGTTGGGGGCATCCCCCCCCAACCTGAATAAGGTCCATGATCTCCACCCTGGACCACGAAGGTGCCCACCTTCTCCAGCCACTGTCAGGCTCCTGGGAGCTGGCAGACTGCTCCTGGGGAGTGGTGGAGGGCTGGCTGCCAGTGGCTTGCTGGCTCATGTTTTGGGGCCACTGGGTCAGTGGCCCCGGTGGCCACTGCTAGCTCTGGGCTGGCAGGCTTGGAGCTGGCATAGGCACTGTGGCCAGGGTCTACCCCTTTAATGGCTCCGAGGCTGGGGGAGAGGAGAGTAAGTTTTCCTGGTTGTGCCCAGAGTGGCCACCAGGGCTCCCTGGGAAGGGCTGGAGGCCCCCTATTTCGAGTTAAGTGTCTACACAGCATTTAGTTTGAAATAGCTATTTCAAATTTGGCATTACTCCTTGCAGAATGAGGTTTACCAAATTTGAATTAAGGGCTCCGCTATTTTGAATTAAATTCGAAATAGCGGTTTGCATGTATAGACACTATTAAAGTTAATGTGAAATAATGGCTGTTATTTCGAATTGCAGTGTAGACATACCCTTAGAGACCCTGGCCTATAAAGGATAATGGAAGCATGTGGAAATGTAGTAACTAGTGTAAATTTTTCCACAGGGAGGGGAGAAAAGCTCCATTTCTGATGAGTTCTAATAATAATCCATTGCACAGTTGACAAAGGTAAAATTTAAAAAGGATTTATTAATAGTGATGCTTTGTCCAAGGTTAATATGCATTCATCAAGGGTTGCAGCTACTTAGCTAATATAATAGACAGATGCTGTGTTAAAAGAAGGTCAGTGGCTTATCTAGTATTTTTAAATGCTTTTCTGCCCTACTGTTTTCCATTATCCAAGTATTAGCATCAGGCTTTTGGCCCTACTCCCCATTTAGCAGCTCTAGTCCTCACTTGCAGTCCCTTGTTATCCAACAACAGCATCTGCTCCAGAAACCAAGTTCAATTCTGTTTCCCATTAGCTCTGCTGTTAACCAGCACTGTCTTCCAGATATCTGTATACATCCTAAAAATGGTTAAATTCCTGATCTTCCTCTCCTCACAAAGGTGCTTGATCTCACAATGCCTTGTGCTTGTTCTTTTCCTAACCTCCATAGTGGCTAAGCAGTGTTGATTTACTGTGGCAAGGTTGTACTCTAACATCTTCCAATGTTCAAATATTTCTCTGTGCAGAAGTTGGTTGTTGGTTACAGACTGAGGCCATGCAGAAGAGTATGCATCTTCTCTTGTGTAGGTTTTCTGCTTCTCTGGGGATTTAGGGTACGTCTGCTCTGCAACACTATTTCGAAATAAATAGAGCTATTCCGAAATAACAGTCCACGTCTACACAGCAGGCAGTTATTTCAAAATAGTGTCAAAATACTGTCAAGCTAGAGGACTTCTCATTCCGACTCCTGTAACCCTCATTGTACAAGGAATAAGGGAAGTCGAAGGGAGAGTGCTCTATTTCAAAATAAGTGCTGTGTAGATGCTCCCTATTTCAAAATTAGACTATTTTCTCCTTAATTCAAGAATTTTCTGAATTGATTTTGTAACTCTAATATTCTTTTGTTATAGTTTTTTGTATGTTATATTTATCAAATGTTTTCTATATTATACAAAGTTCTATATACTTCATCATTTCACTGAGAGTTTTTGTTTTAATTAAATATTTAGTAATTTAAAGTGATTGAAGCCTAAACTATCATTTATTTTTGTTTCCTTTCTTCATGGTGTAATTCACTGTATTTTCTCAGTGACATTTAAGCCAAAGATCTATGGCTGAATTTTGGAAATAGTCCGCTTATCTATATCTATACTATTATAACAGGAGAAGTGTCCATCACACCATCTGTCACAGAGAACATTTGAGAATACACTGGAAGACTTGAGAAGTCTGAGTCTGGGGTAGGTCCTCCAGTGGCCAAATGGATAACGCATCAGCCTTATTTGGGTTCGCGTCCCACCACAGGAGCAGCCAGGCAGCTGCCTCCAACTTCCTCAGGGCTGGAACTGGCAGGGGTGAGCAGTTGGCAAGTGGAGCATGCAGAGCATCCCTGGGTCTGCCTTGGGGGTGGTGGGGATGTTGGCAGATGGGGGCTCCCAATCCTTGGGGGGGCGGTGTGGCACTCCCTGCTTTCAGCGCCTTGCCTGCCCCCCCAACTCCCCTTCCCCCAGCCAAGACAGTTTCAGCATCCCTTCCTACAGGGTAGCTCTAGTCTGGAGCTCTCAGGCTTCCAGTGCCCCTTCCCCCAATCTGTCCAGGGCAGGTCTCAGCTCCCAGGATCCCAGCCACACCTTCCCCTGCAGCTGGGGACAATGCTGTTTCAGGTTTGCCCAGTCCCCTGACAAGGACAGGAGAACAGCTCAGCCCCCCATCCCTGGGACTGATCTCACTGGGGCAGAGCTCTGCCTACAGAGCAGGGACCCCCAGCTCCAGTGTCTGCAAGAGGGTTTATTTATTGTAACAGTCACTCCCACGTGGCAGCCAGACACTGCTCCAAACAGGAAATAAGTTAGCAGCCCATGGGCCAAGTGTGGAATGGAGTCCACGACTTGCCAGGAGCACAGCAGGTCCAGGCAGGCTGGCCAGGATCCAGTCCGCTGGCACCTAGATGATGGACTCCAGTGGCCCCCCGGTGCTCTCCAGCGGATGTGAGTGTACAGCACGAGGTGGGGGTGAAGCAGTGGGGACATGGCCATGTCAACAGCAGGTCATTCACCGGCAAGAGAGTGGCCAAATCTGCTTTTGCTCCCCCCCCCCCCCCCCGCACCATGCCAGGCCAACCTTAGTGTACGTCTACCATCACAATGGGAGGGTTATTGCTAGTAATTACAAAAAAACTAAGGCTCAGAGCCACAAAGGGTCTTCAGTGCCTAGAAAAGCAATCTACTGCAATCTACAAATCCTTAGTTAGCTGCCTAGGCTTCTTGTACATTAAACAGGGAAGACTAGGTCCTTAGAACATGACCCACAAAGCCAGCAAGTTAGGTGGCTTCCTGTTAAACTAACCAACAGCAGATATGGGGGATAGCAGTGTGTCCTAACCCTACATCCTCAGGAAGATAGGAGTCTCCCTGCAACCCAGCCTGTCTGTGCATGTGAGCCTCACCTGGGAACACCTCTGGTTGCTTAAGCACACAAGTTGGTCTCTCCACACAAAACAGCAGCTGAAAGTGGTGGTGCTAGTGCTCAACACCTTACAACTTTTAGCCCAGTGGTCAGAGCACCACTAAGAATATGAAGGACTCTGGTTCATTTACTCCATCATTCCCAGAGAGAAGAGAGGTAGGAAACTTATGATTAAACTCTGATTAGCTTCTATGATGAGGTAACTGGCTCTGTGGACATGGGAAAATCAGTGGATGTGATATACCTTGACTTTAGCAAGGCTTTTGATACGGTCTCCCACAATATTCTTGCCAGCAAGTTAAGGGAATGTGGATTGGATAAATGGATGGTAAGATGGATAGAAAGCTGGCTAGAAGGCCGGGCCCAGTGGGTAGTGATCAACGGCTCGATGTCAGGATGGCGGTCGGTTTCTAGCGGAGTCCCCCAAGGTTCGGTTCTAGGATCGGTTTTGTTCAATATCTTTATTAATGACCCGGATGAGGGGATGGATTGCACCCTCAGCAAGTTTGCAGATGACACTAAGCTAGGGGGAGAGGTAGATATGCTGGAGGGCAGGGATAGAGTCCAGAGTGACTTAGACAAATTGGAGGATTGGGCCACAAGAAATCTGATGAGGTTCAACAAGGACAAGTGCAGAGTCCTGCACTTGGGACGGAAGAATCCCAAGCATTGTTACAGGCTGGGGACCAACCAGCTAAGTAGTAGTTCTGCAGAAAAGGACCTGGGGGTTACAGTGGATGAGAAGCTGGATATGAGTCAACAGTGTGCCCTTGTAGGCAAGAAGGCTAATGGCATATTAAGTTGCATTAAGAGGAGCATTGCCAGCAGATCCAGAGATGTGATTATTCCCCTTTATTCGGCTCTGGTGAGGCCACATCTGGAGTATTGTGTCTAGTTCTGGGCCCCTCACTACAAAAAGGATGTGGACGCATTGGAGAGGGTCCAGTGGAGGGCAACCAAAATGATTAGGGGGCTGGAATATATGACCTATGAGGAGAGGCTGAGGGAGTTGGGTCTTTTTAGTCTGCAGAAGCGAAGAGTGAGGGGGGATTTGATAGCAGCCTTCAGCTTCCTGAAGGGAGGTTCCAAAGAGGATGGAGAAAGGCTGTTCTCAGTAGTGACGGATGGCAGAACAAGGAGCAATGGTCTTAAGTTGTGGTGGGAGAGGTCCAGGTTGGATATTAGGAAAAACTATTTCACTAGGAGAGTGTGAAGCACTGGAATGGGTTACCTAGGGAAGTAGTGGAGTCTCCATCCCTAGAGGTGTTTAAGTCTCGGCTTGACAAAGCCCTGACTGGGTTGATCTAGTTGGGATTGGTCCTGCCTAGAGCAGGGGGCTGGACTTGATGACCTCCTGAGGTCTCTTTCAGCTCTATGGTTCTATGATTCTATGATTCTAAATCTGATCAGGAGAGTGCTCTAACCACTGAGCTATGGAATATACAGCTGTGGCTCCCTCATTCTTTCTTGTGGATGCTGTTTCAGTTTGGATAACTGATGAGAGTTATGGAGGCAGGGAGACAAGATGTGTAGTCTTACGCCTACTTAGGGGATGTTCCAACTCAGGCTGCAAACTCATTCTCACTGTCTCAATGACTTTTTAACACCACTTCAGTATAGTCAAGTAATTTATCAGTTTTATATAACATATTTTTGTACTTGCTTCCTGTAATCAAGAAGACAGAGTAACTGAATTAATTTTATGATAGTTCGCAAACAGCTACATAACAGCATGATTAATTTTTCATTGCTATCTTTTTGTCCAAGTGATGATTTTCCCCATATACTAACAGCTTTGAATTGATAGAATATGATTTCCACAAACATAATCTCAATTACTATGGACAATGGATTTTGGATCTTGAATTCAGTAAAAAATGTTTGGTGATTATACAAATAGTCTTTTAGACAATACAAAAAAGATTTCCATTGGGGAAATATAAATCACGTTGAATAAAAACAAACAGTGCTGAATGAACTTATTACTTATTGATTAAAGCGTTCATTGTAATCTGAGAGACATACTCCCACTATGGAATTATTCCTCTCTAACTAATTTGCATGTACAAGAGCTGGTTGAAATTTTTCATCCACAGTTTCTTCTGTGAAAAATAGTTATTGTGGACTTTGCTCAAAACTGAATTTTTTTGTGTGAAAAGTATTGATTATTTAAACTTTACATTTTTTGCAAAAACAAAAAAAATAACAAAAGGTTTACTAAAACTAGCTTCAGAGGAGTAGCCGAGTTACTCTATAACAGGAAAAAACTTAAAAAACAACTATTAGTCTAGTAGCATCTCAAAGACTAAATAGTTAAAAGAGGCTGATAAGAACCTTTAGTTAGCACTTGGAAAGGAAGATGACCAACACCAGATTTTACACAGACATCAAGAACCGTTAGCACCTTCATTGTTTGGTTGGTTGATAATGTGAGAGCCATCCAATATCACTCACGATTCAAACTATTAGTATAAGAATTAAACTTGTGAATGAAGTTAAGTTCCAATTCTTCTCTGTGTATTTGGCTTGTGGAATTGGAGATCCATTAATGAGTGTCCAGGAAGATTAAAGTGTTCTCCAACAGGTTTTTGTGTGTTGCCTTTCTGGATATCTGATTTGTGTCCATTAATTCTTTCCCGTAGAGACTGTCCAGTTTGGCCAATATACATTGCAGTAGGGCATTGCTGGCATTTGATGGCACAGATCATATTAGTGGATGTGCAGTTAAATGAACCTCTGATTTGGTGGCTGATGTGATTGGGTCCAGTGATGAAAACGCTTGTGTAGACAATCCCCTAACCTGAAACAAATTATTTCCAGTAACCTGAAACAAATTATTTCCAAATTATTCCCCTAACCTGAAACAAATTATTTCCACGCAGCACAACTACATCATAAGCATCCAGGAACCCACCCCTGCAATCAGCCCCGATGACAACTCTGCCCACACATCTACTGAAGCGTTTTCATCACTTCACTAGCATGAAGGTGCTAATGTTTCTTGATGTCTGTGTAGAATCTGGTGTTGGTCATCTTCTTTTCCAAGTGCTAACTAATGGTTCTTATCAGCCTCTTTTAACTATTTAGTCTTTGAGATGCTACTAGACTAATTCTTGTTTTTTAAATTTTTCCTGTTACAGACTCACTCAGCTATCCCTCTGAAGCTTATCTACTCACTGTCTTTTATTCTTTCTCCCCTTCAATTTTTTTCCTTCTCCCCCCGCCCCCGCTCCTTCCCTTATTTATTCTTGGATCTGGACTTCCAACACTCCGGTCATCTGAAGAAGTGGGTTGTGCCCATGAAAGCTCATGATACCATCTACATGTTTTGTTAGTCTTTAAAGTGCTACTAGACTATTTTTTATTGAAACTAGGTAAATATACTGGCTCTACAGAGCTTCACCATCCAGAACTGTTCCACATAGTGGGTAGCCACACATTGCCTTTACATAGCTACTGATTTAGTTTTCCTCATTGTGAAACACTTGGGCTTGGTCTACACTAGGGGATAAATTTGAATTAAGATACGCAACTTCAGCTACATTAATTGTGTAACTTAAGTCGAAGTACCTTAACTCAAATTTTGGCACATTCCAAACTGCGGGAAGTCGAAGGGTACATACTCTCCCTTCGACTTCCCTTATTCATTGTAGAAGCAGGACTACTGGCATTGACAGGAGTGCCCTCTCAGTTCAAATTAGCGTGTCTTCACTAGCCCTTCTAATCTGAACCCCTGAAGATTGACTGCGTCTGCTTCAATTTTATCTGTAGTGTAGACATGGTCTTGTAGTAGTGAATTTGCTTGAATCTGGACTAAGCAAAGTAAGCAAAGTTGATTCTGAGGTAGCTCCACTCCTTTGTTTGAGTGATCTACATGAGCACTTAAGTCAATTCCTTTTTGATTTGAAGGTTTTCTCATGAAAGGTACTAGAGGCTGCTGTTCTTTCAGCCTTCTTGTTCAATGTGATTATAAGATTATTAGGGGATTTGTGGGCAGTTGTTCACTGTAGAGAAGACAATAGTGATATTAGTAGACAGATCTTGCTAGTTACCTTTAATTTACCTTTTTTGTCTCTCACTTTGAGACTGGACTTCCCTAATGTTATCTGCAAGGGCATGTCTACACTGGGAAATTATTTCAAAATAAGTTATTTTGAAATAATAACTCCCAAAATAACTATTTTGAAATAGTGCATCCACACTACAAAGCACCATTGAAATAGCTCAGAATTATATTGAAATAATACATCCACACTGATTGGAGCCTGAATTGCATTTTAAAACCCCAGAAGCACTCTGGGGAGGGCATCAGAAAAACAGTCACTCCCTGTAGCTGCTTCCTGAGGCTAGCTGAGACTCATGTTTAAAGGGGTACCTCTCTACAGCCACATCTCATATACCACTTCTCTACTACCTACCCCCCTCATGGGAAACCAGCCTCACGCTGTGTGCTCTGCTTGTCCTTGTGGACACCACAGCACTGACACCATGGAGCTGGAGCTTCTGCAAAACGGTGCCAAACTCATGGGCCTCATGCTGTGTCTCATGATGCAGTTCATCCAGACTGCCCACATGGTGCTTCAAGACCATGACGAGCATCCTGGACTGGAGAACCTCTTCACCCAAGCCCTGGTGCTCATGATGCAGCAAATTCCCTTCCATCCTCTGCACACCAGGGTATGCTGCTTCTGGTGGCAATAGACCAGTTCCGACTGGTGGAATCACATTGTCCTGCAGTGGTGGGATGACCAGCAGTGGCTCCAGAACTTCTGCATGTGAAAGGACATCTTCTTGGAGCTCTGCAAATGACTCGCCCCTGCCCTCAGGTGACAGGACACCCATCTGCAACCTACCATCCTCCTGCAGAAGCATGTTGCCATGACCCTGTGGACGCTCACCACGTAACAATATGGTTTTCCTGTAGCTATATTGGAAGGCCTGTAGCCATATTGGAAGGCCTAAACTAAAGCCTTCTTCTGCAGCCAGACTGAAGAGCAGGAGCCATTAGCTGTAAAGCCTGGAGTCGCATACTCACATTCCATCTAAATTGCATTAAAATAATGTCACACTAGGCTGTGAGAAGGTGATCCTATCCTAACAACACCCAGTGTCACCAGATGAAGAAACAGATATCAAGATAGTAAAGAAAAGTTAATTAACAGCATTTCATCTGGCAAGAAACTGCTTATCAATAGTTGAGGTTGTGGAATCCTCATTCTATGATTATTGTCCTTACTTTCCAATTGTTTGTCTGTATGATCTCTGTCTGGTTTGTAACTGTTTTGGTCTTCTGTATAATTAATTTTGCTAGGTGTAAATCAAGTAAGGTGGTGGGGTATGATTGGTTAGGTAATTCTGTTACAGTATGTTATGATTGGTTAGTAAAATTATACTAAAATAATAGGCTAAGGTATAGCTAAGCAGGACTCAAGTTTCGCTATATAAACTGGGGTCCAAGAAGGAGACAAGAAAGAAGCAAAAGGAAAGAAGGACAAAGGGGAAAAGCAAGAAGAGCAAAAGTGAAAGAAAGAAAGAAAGAAATGGGAAGACCTAAAAGAACTCACCTCCAAGACACAGCCTCCTCTACACTACCGTGACATGCAGCAGCTAAGATCCAGAGAGAATGACCTTGCCTGGCCAACAGGGAAACTCTGCCTGCCTTAATCAGGATTGGTGAGCATGACACTGCATGCTTATCATGTGTATTCTACTTGCTTGGGAATTGTCAATAAATAGAGAGTAAGAATTTTACCGTGACTGTAGCAAGGCATTTGATACAGTCTTGCATGATATTCTTATCAATAAACTAGGCAAATACAACTTAGATGGGGCGACTATAAGGTGGATGCATAATTGGCTGGATAACTGTTCTCAGAGAGTAGTTATTAATGGTTCACAATCCTGCTGGAAAGGTATAACAAGTGGGGTTCCGCGGGGGTCTGTTTTGGGACCAGTTCTGTTCAATATCTTCTTCAACGATTTAGATAACAGCAAAGACAGTATGCTTATTAAGTTTGCAGATGATACTAAGCTAGGAGGGGTTGCAAGTGCTTAGGAGGAGAGGGTATTCATTCAAAATGATCTGGACAAATTGGAGAAATGGTCTCAGGTAAACAGGATGAAGTTTAATAAGGACAAAATCAAAGTGCTCCACTTAGGAAGGAACAATCAGTTTCACACATACAGAATGGGAAGCGACTGTCTAGGAAGGAGTATGGCAGAAAGGGATCTAGGGGTTATAGTGGACCACAAGCTAAATATGAGTCAACAGTGTGACGCTTTTGCAAAAAAAGCAAACATGATTCTGGGATGCATTAACAGGTGTGTTGTGAGCATGACATGAGAAGTCATTCTTCCGTGCTACTCTGCACTGATTAGGCTTCAGTTGGAGTATTGTGTCCAGTTCTGGGCACCACATTTCAAGAAGGATGTGGAGAAATTGGAGAGGGTCCAGAGAAGAGCAACAAGAATGATTAAAGGTCTCGAGAACATGACCTATGATGGAAGACTGAAAGAACTGGGCTTGTTTAGTTTGGAAAAGAGAAGATTGAGAGGGGACATGATAGCGATTTTCAGGTATCTAAAAGGGTGTCACAAGGAGGAAGGAGAAAAATTGTTTTTCCTGGCCTCCGAGGATAGAACAAGAAGCAATGGGCTTAAACCACAGCAAGGGAGGTTTAGGTTGGACATTAGGAAAAAGTTCCTAACTGTCAGGGTGGTTAAACACTAGAATAAATTGCCTAGGGAAGTTGTAGAATCTCCATCTCTGGAGATATTTAAGAGTACGTTAGATAAATGTCTATCAGGGATGGTCTAGACAGTACTGGGTCCTGTCATGAGGGCAGGGGACTGGACTCGATGACCTCTCTAGGTCTCTTCCAGTCCTATGATTCTATGATTCTATGTGTAAGGCTCTTTCAGTAGCTGAAGATCCTGCAAACCCACAGGAAGTTACAACCTGAGCCCTAGGAACTGGGTAAGGGTAGATGTGTAAATTAACAGGGTTGCAGCTTGAGTCCTGGGAACTGGGTAAAGGTGTGTGTCCCTAAAGTGTAGACGGGCTAGAGAAATTTGTGTGGGTAACAGCCATGCCGGGCAGCTACCACTTGGTAAGGAAGCAGTTCAGCATTGCGGAATTCACAGTCCATGCAGTGCTCATGAAGGTTTGACTATTTTATTAGGCGGGTAGTGAATCACTGAAATCTCCATCCCTTGAGGTTTTTAAGTACCTGCTTGACAAAGTCCTGGCTGGGATCATTTAATTGGGGTTGGTCCTGCTTTGGGTAGGGGGTTGGACTTGGTGACCTCCTGAGGCCTCTTCCAACCCTATGGTTCGATGTTTCTATGAATATATAGGCGGTCAAGGCCATCAACACCATCCTACTGCAGAGGGTCATCACCCTGGGGAATGTGGATACTGTTGTTGCTGGTTTTGCCACCATGCGCTTCCCCAACTGTGGAGGGGGCATTGACAGCACCCACAATCCCATCCTGGCCCTCGACCACACTTCCTCCAAATACATCAACAAAAAGGAGTACTTTTCACTAGTGTTGCAGGGCCTTGTGGACAACAAAGGATGGTTCATGGACATTTATGTCAGGTGGTCAGGGAAGGCACATGATGCCCACATATTTCAGAATTTGAGATGCACACTGGCACTTTTTTCCCTGACCACGCCATCAGGGTTGGGGATGTCGACATGCCCATCTGCATCCTGCGTGACGCAGCCTACTACTTGCTTCCCTGGCTGATGAAGCCCTACATGGGAAGCCTGGACCCCACCAAATAGAACTTTAATGCCAGGTTCAGCAGGTGCCACATGGTGGTTGAGTGTGGACCTCAGTGATCAGAACATCCCCCAGATGCTGGCGGACTGCTGTGTGCCCTACAACCTCCTGCCAGGGTGGGGAGCAGAGGCTGAATGGCTGGCCTGGGCTTATGAGCAGCCAGACACCAGTGCCATCAAGAGAGCACATCAGGGGACTGTGCTCATCTGGGAGGCCTTGAGGGAGAGTTTCAGCCAAGGCAACCTCTGCCCCAGGCCTCCCCACAAGGGTCCTCTGCATTGCCTTTCCTCCCTCACCCCTGCCTTCCCTTCTCACCTTTCCCCCTCCCCTGCAGACAAAATAAAAAAATTGTTTGAACACAAAACTCTGATTATTTATTTGGGGGCTATACAACAGAGGAGGGATGGGGAAGGACCCTGGGAGGGGGAAGAGGGATAAGGGGCTAGGATTGGCACCTGCCTTGGGTACCTTGGGAGGTCCCACCACCATGTGTTTGTGGGCCCCAGGTGCCTGTAGGGGGAACTAAGAGAAGCCTGAGGGGTGAGTGTGGGTGTTGGGAGTAGGGGGGGTGGTGCAAGAATTTGGGTAGGGAGTTGGGATTTGGGAAGTTGGGCAGAGAGTTGGGGGGGTCAGGAAATTCGGCAGGGAGTGGTGTGGGTGGGTGCTGGGAGCTGTCTGGTGGACCACTCCATACACATGATCAAGCATTACATGATGGATGTTTTGGAGGAGCATGTGGCATTGTGTTGGCATGACAGGTGCTCCCACATGGCCTCTCTCAGCTCCCGATCAGCCCGGCATGCCCCATGTTCAGCGACCTGCTCCTGGCATTCCTCATCAAAGCTGCAGATGAGGGAATGGAGGCAGGCCACGTGTTCCCCACCAGGTTCTCGTGGGTTCACCTCCACCTATAGATCTAACAGGGTCATTCTGATGGTGTGGGAGGTGGTGGACGTGTCACGTTTGCAGCTGGTCCAGCTGTTAAAAAAAGTTACAATAGCAGTCATCCCAGGAGACACTGTGCGTGAAGCCTAACCCTAATTTCTGCGCTGACACTGAAGTTCTTGGTTCAGACAATGGTGATGTGCTTCAAGCAAGCCATCTGTTGCCTAGATAGCGGGCACTTTCCTGCAGGGGCATGGATATCCCAAGGAAGCCTCATTATCCCCATGTCCCAGGGACAAACAGGCATGGGAATGTGCTGGCCAGGCCAGGAGCCTTCAGGAGGGAGTGGCTGATGGGGTGGCTCTGTTTCCTTACATGTCTCACACATACCAGGTCTGGCACTGGTGGCATCCCACAGAGAGGGAACTTCTATCCCTGCCCAATGGAGGAGGGTGTTAGGGGAGGAGTGTTTGAGTAGCAGAAGCTGTTTGCCAGAGGGAGTGTTACTGGGGTCACCTTCCCCTTCCTCCCCCTGGCAGATTTCTATGAAGAGGATCAGTCTCTTCCGCATCACTGCGCTTGTCAGGGAGCGGGCTGAGTGCAGGCATAAGCCTGTGCCATGTGCAGCACAGCTGTGTGTTTCCATGACCCCACCCACCTTAAAGGTGGCTTGTCTTGAGAAAGTGTCCCACCTTGGAGGCCAGAGTAAGGCAGGCCTCTCCAAAAACCTTGTGAGAAGGAGCAAGGGGTTCTTGTGTGAGAGCATCATGGGGCTGATTACTCCAGACTGACACTCCATGTACACTCACATGCACAAGCAGTTGTGCATCCCCCAGGCTGAGAAGGTCAAGCAAGGAGCATGCAGCCCCTCACCACCAGTTGCCTGTCCCCACATGTGTATAGGGAAAGTTATAGAACTCACCTGCAGTACCTTCCCTAGGTTCATCTGAGCCCTGGGAGACATCCTGGGGGAAGGGAGACTGGCTCCAGGTTGAGGATGACCTCCTGGCTGGTGGGCATGGTGTGCAGGATAGGTTCCTCCTCCTTCTCCTCCTTCACAACCCCACCCTCATGGAGGCTGACGATGTGTGTGTCCTGGCTGGAGTCAATGATGAGGGGGGCGGTGACCGGCCCCCTTCCCAGGATGGTACCTACCTACTTGTAAAAGTGGCACATGTACAGTGCGGCTCCAGAGCAGGAACTTTGCTCCCTGGCCTTGGTGTAAAACTGCTGGAGCCCTTTTATTTTCATCTGCACCTGGTCCTGGGTCCAGCTGTGCCCCTTCTGGGCCAGGCTGGTGGCCATCTGTCCATAGACCTTGGCATTGCACCTCTTGGTGGAGATCCTGGATGTTGGTCTCCTTGCCCCGACCTCAATGAGATCCAGGATCTCTGTTCCAGTTCAGGTCAGTGCCCTCTCTTGCCCCTGGCCAGGGGCTTCAAGGATTGCAGCAGGCATGCTGGAAGCCGTGGGGGCACTCAAAGGTAGTGCTGGGGTTTGCCATGGCTGCACTGAAGGGTGCTGTGTGGCATGGGGCTGGCAGGGCTCATGTGGTGCCTCAAGCCCTTTCCCTTCTGCCTGCAGCTTTAAAGTCTGCAGGAGAATGGGAGCAGTGGAGTTGTCGGGGGTGTTGCCAGATTGGCCATCAGGGCAGCTGTGAAAGGCCTCTGGAGGCCAACTATTTCAAAATAACAGCAGCTGAGTGTCCACAGTAATGCTAATTTGAAATAACAATTTTGAAATAAGCATTACTTCTCTTCATAAGCAGGAGTTATTATTCTGAAATAACAAGCCTGTTATTTCAAAATAATGGGCTTGGTAGTGGGGACACCTGCCTTGTTATTTCAAAATAAGGGGAGTTATTTCAAAATAACTCCCTAGTGTAGACCAGAGCCATAAGTTTACTTCAGGGTCTAGATCTACAAAAAGACCTGAGTGTGTAACTGCTGATTTAGCACCTAAATTGCAAAATCCCCACTCAACTGATGCCAAACTATGTAGATATTGAAATTTGTTTGCTGCCTACATTTTTGCTGTATAAATTCCCTTGACGCCTATGTTTCTGCTTCCACACATGCACACTACAGCCCTGTGCTAGGTGACTAGATGTCTCATTCCCAGAGTGAATTGCAAACTAGGAAGAGACAGGCATTCATCTGCCTAACTCCCCTGCAAGGCCTGATCTAGTAAGCTTGCTCAGAGCTCATCTACATCAGACCTCCATAGATGAGGATCATGTCTCATCTAGCTTTTGGCCCAGTGCTTAAAGTACTCATCTAAGCTGTGGGAGAACCCTGGTATAAGTTCCCCCTCTGCCTAATGTGGAGAAGGAATTGAAATAGGATCTTCCATATCTCAGGAAAGCATGCTAGCCACTATGGGATATTCAGAGGTGGGGTCCCTCCGTCACGCCTCATGAAGCTATTGTATATCGAATAAATAATTCTAAAAAGCAGGGGAATTAGAACCTCCCAGGTGAGTACTAAGTCACAGAGTCAATCTCGTGCTCCCTCCTTTCCACCCTCCCTCCAGTCCCGCATCAGAATATCCCATAGCCCAGTGGCTAGAGCACTCACCGTGGCTATGTCTACACTTGCAGCTTCTTGCACAAGTATGGCCGTTCTTGCGCAAGAATCCGCAGAGCGTCCACACTGCCCGCCCGCTCTTGTGCAAGGAAATTTACAGTACAGCGTGGTAAAAGAGGGCTTCTTGCGCAAGAGCTACGCTCTTGCGTAACAGGTGTAAGCCCTCTTGCGCAGGAGCTCTTGCGCAAGAGGGCAGTGTGGATGCTCGGCAGGGATTTCTTGTGCAAGAAAGCCCTATGGCTAAAATGGCCATCAGAGATTTCTTGCGCAAGAGAGCGTCCACACTGCCATGGATGCTCTTGTCATGGCAGTGTGGACGTTTTCTTGCACAAGAGTTCTTACACAAGAACCCTTGTGCAACATGTTCTTGCGCAAGAAGCCGCCAGTGTAGTTATAGCCCTTGTGTGTGGCAGATTCCACTTCAATCCCTTCTCCATGTCAGGCAGAGCAGGAACATGAACCGAGTCTCTCCCACATCCTTGATAAGCATGATAAGCACTAGGATAAAAATTAGAAGGGAGCTCCTCTTACCAAAATGTTTTGTGAGAAAGTGTAGGCACCTAACACCTAGAAGATTTTCAACTGAAAATTCCAAACTGGGAGATACCTATTTCTGAGAAAGGGACAGCCCTTGGGACTCATTTCCCATTGGCTAGCTTAGGCAAGGAGAACATAAGAACATAAGAGCAGCCATACTGGGTCAGACCAAAGACCTATCTAGCCCAGGATCTTGTCTTCCAATAGTGGCCAATGCCAGATGCCCCAGAGGGACAGAACAGAAACAGGTAATCATCAAGTGATCCCTCTCCTGACATCCATTTCCAGCCTCTGGCAAACAGAAGCTACAGACACCATTCCTACCAATTCTGGCTAATAAGTATTGATGGACCTAACTCTCATGAATTTATCTAGTTCTTTTTTTGAATCCTATTTAAGTCCTGGTCTTCACAACATCCTCTTGTAGGGAGTTCCACAGGTTGACTGTGTGCTGCGTGAAAAAATACTTCCTTTTGTTTGCTTTAAACTTGCTACGTATTAATTTCATTTGGTGACACCCCTAATTCTTACATTAGGGGATCAAGTCCATCCCTAGAGGTTTTTAGTCCCGGCTTGACAAAGCACTGGCTAGGATGATTTAGTTGGGATTGGTCCTGCTTTGGGCAGGGGCTGGACTCAATGACCTGCTGAGGTCTCTTCCAGGATTCTATGATTCTAAATAACTTTTCCTTATTCACTTTCTCCATACCTGTCATGATTTTATAGACCTCTATCATATCCCGCCTTAGTCTCCTCTTTTCTAAACTGAAAAGTCCCAGTCTTTTTAGTCTCTCTTCATATGGTGCCTGTTCCAAAACCATAATTTTTGTTGCCCTTTTCTGAATCTTGTCCAATGCCAATGTATATTTTCTGAGATGAGGTGATCACATCTGCATGCAGTATTCAAGATGTGGGAGTACCATGGTTTTATCTATAGGCAATAAGATATTCTTTGTCTTATGCTCTTTCCTTTTTAAATGATTCCTAACATTCTGTTTGCATTTTTGACTGCTGGTGCACATTGAGTGGATGTTTTTGGAGAACTATTCACCATGACTCCAAGATCTCTTGAGTGGTTATAGCTAAATTAGTCTCCATCATTTTAGATGTGTATTTCGGATTATTTTTTCCAATGTGCATTACTTTGCATTTATCAACATTAAAATTCATTTGCCATTTTGTTGCCCAATCACCTAGTTTTGTGAGATCCTCTTGAAGTGCTTAACAGTCTGCTTTGTTCTGAACTATCTTCAGCAGTTTAGTATCATCTTCAAATTTTGCCACCTCACTGTTCACCCCTCATTTATAAATAGGTTAAATAGGATTGGTCCTAGTAGGGACCCTTGAGAGAGACCACTAGTAACCTCTCTACATTCTGAAAACTGACAATTTTTTTCTATCTTTTAACCAGTTATCAATCCATGAAAGGACCTTTCCATTTATCCCATGACAACTAACTTTACTTAAGAGCCTTTGGTGAGGGACCTTGTCAAAGGCTTTCTGGAAATCTAAGTATACTATTTCTACTGGATCCCCCTTGTCCACTTGTTTGTTGACCCCCTCAAAGAACTTTAGTAGATTAGTAAGGCATTATTTCCCTTTACAGAAACCATGTTGAATTTCCCCCACTGAATTAGGTTCATCTATGCATCTGGCAATTCTATTCTTAACAATAGTTTCAACTAATTTGCCCGGTACTGACGGTAGACTTACCGGTCTGTAATTGCCAGGATTATTTCTAGAGCCCTTTTTAAATATTGGCGTCATATTAACTATCTTCCAATCATTAGGTACAGAAGCTGATTTAAAGGATAGGTTACAAACCACAGTTAGTAGTTCTGCAATTTCACATTTGAGTTCTTTCAGAACTCTTGGGTGAATGCCATCTGGTCCCAGTGACTTCTTTGTTAAGTTTATCAATTTGTTCCAAAACCACCTCTGATGACACCTCAATCTGGGCCAATTCCTCAGATTTGTCATCTAAAAATAATGGCTCAGGTTTGGGAATCTTCCTAACATCCTCAGCTGTGAAGTCTGAAGCAAAGAATTCATTTAGTTTCTCCACAATGACCTTATCGTCTTTGAGTGCTCCTTTAGCATCTCGATCATCTAATGACCCGCTGGTTGTTTAGCAGGAGTCCTGCTTCTGATGTACTTTAAAAACATTTTACTAGAACTTTTTGAGTTTTTGGCTAGCTATTCTTCAAACTTCTTTTAGGCTTTCCTTTTTATATTTTTACGCTTAATTTGACAGAGTTTATCCTCCTTTCTATTTTCCTCGCTGGGATTTAACTTCCACTTTTTAAATGATACTTTTTTTATATCTCACTGCTTCTTTTACTTGGTTGTTAAGCCGCGGGGCACATTTTTTGGTTCTCTTACTGTGTTTTTTATAGATTTAAGTTGGGCCTCTATTACGGCATCTTTGAAAAGTCTCCATGCAGCTTGCAGGGATCTTACTTTTGGCATCATACCTTTTAATTTCTATTTAACTAAGCTCATTTTTGTGTAGTTCCCCTTTCTGAAATTAAATGCCACAGTGTTGGGCTACTGAGATATTTTCCCCACCACAAGGATATTAAATTATTACATTGTGGTCACTATTTCCAAGTGTTCCAGTTATACTTATCTCTTGGACCAAATCCTGTTCTCCAATTAGGATTAAATCAAGAATTGCCTCTTCTCTTGTGGATTCCAGAACCAGACGCTCCAAGAAGTAGTCATTTAAGGTGTCAAGAAATTTTATGTCTGCATCCTGTCCTGAGGTGACATGTACTCAGTCAATATGGGGAAAGTTGAAATCCCACACTATTATCGAGTTTTGTATTTTTATAGCCTCTTTAATCTTCCATAGCATTTCATAGTCAGTATCACTAGCCTGGTCAGGTGGTCATTAATATATCCCTACTGCTATATTCTTATAATTAGAGCATGGAATTACTATCCATAGAGATTCTATGGAACATTTTGGTTCATTGAAGACTT
Source organism: Pelochelys cantorii (assembly GCA_032595735.1). NCBI lineage: Eukaryota > Metazoa > Chordata > Testudines > Trionychidae > Pelochelys > Pelochelys cantorii. The sequence continues at coordinate 95,263,393 of CM064326.1, forward strand.
TTACTTCATTGGATTCTTCATTTTCTTTCATGTATTGTGCCATTCCCACACCAACATGGCCTGTTCTGTCCTTCTGATATATTTTGTACCTTGGTATGATTGTGTCCCATTGATTGTCCTCAATCCACCAAGTTTCTGTGGTGCCTATTATATCAATACCCTCCTTAAATACAAGGCACTCTAGCTCACCCATCTTTTTTTTAGACTTCTAGCGTTTGTATATAAGCACTTTTAAAAATTTGTCACTATTTAGCTGTCTGCCATTTCCTGATGTGTTTGAATGGGACTGCTTAGTATGCTGGCTTCTGTGAATTCCACTGTAAAATGCCTCTCATCCAGTCCATTGTGTAGGGGAGTCTAGGTTCCTAACTCAGGCTTTATGAATCCCAGTGATTTTCTAAGCATCTAAAAGTTAGGCCTGGCAATACTTAAAGTAACCACTACATTATTCCTCTGTAAACTAAGCCCCAGAAGGCTATTTGTAAATTGAAACTACAAAAGGTATGGTCCTAGTGCTTAATAACCAGTGTGCTATGCAGTATTCATGCTGTTTTGGTGCTCCATAAATTGCAATTTAACATTACATTGCCTGTTGAAGTCAAATATATCTGTTTCAACATGCTACATAAATCCCAAAGGGTGGGATTCAAAGGTATTTAGGCACCTAATTTCTATCAATTTCAGTGGGAACTAGATATTTAAATACCTTTATAAATATACCCTAAACAAGTAGGCAACTTAACTGCCTTCCTCCAACTGATGCCACTCAACTGAAATCAGTGAGAGCACTTAAATTAGTAGCTCCTTTATTTTTATGTAATGATGACTAGTCCCATAGATAGGCACTGCAAAGAAATGTGAAAGTAAAATATTTTTCAGTATCATGTTGGATCTCTAGGAGATCCATTTGAAAAATTTCTAAACTTAAAAGAAGTCTTAGTCCTTTAACAGAGAGAGTTAGAGAGAGTTGAATATAGATGTACATGTTAATACAGCCAGTCCCTAACTTACGGCCACCTCAACTTACGACCATCCGCACTTACAACCAAAGCGGTCGTAAATGTGGGCTCCGAGTTACAAACACAACCCGCGCTTACGAACAGCGAGGTCGCAATGTAACTCAATGGGTTCCGAGTTATGACCATTCCGAGTTATGGCCAAGCGTTTGGTCCGTAATGCGTTTGTAACTCAGGGACCGGCTGTAAATGTTCTTGTATCTGTGTAAAGGGACTGTTAGCCCCTTACAAAAACTCAGTGGGAGTTTTTGGTTGGCCAGCTCCCAGTACCAAAAGGGGAAGGGTCCATGAGAAATCAGGGCCCTGAGACTGACAGACCCCAGGGACAATGGAAAGAGGCCAACACTCCAGCTAAGCCTGATTGACAGATTGGACAGGCCAATGAGGAAATTAGGAGGCCAGGTCCTGTCCTCCGTCTGAGCTGGGATTTTCTGGGTCTCTCTGAGAAAAGGAGAGAGAGCTAAGAAGATCAGCAAGAAGAGCAAGCTGTGTTGAGAGACTGACCTGCAGTGACAGAGCCAGACACACACAGCCCAAGGAGCACAGGCCCTGTGGTGAGAAGCAGACCTGCAGTGACCCAAGAGTCAAAGGGGTCAGAGAAGCAATGCAAGGAGCTGGAGGCTGGCAAAGCAGCACAGTCTGCAGCTGGGTGTGGCGAGCAGCTGGGACCAGCAAAGTGGGGGACAGGCTCTGGGCAGGGAGACGCCGCCAGCCAAGAGGCCCTGCAGGCCAGACTTGGAGAGGGATTGTAACTCCAACTAGGAGAGGGGTCCTGCCACCTAGAGCCTGAAGTCATGTGGTCACTGCCAGAGCAAGCGTGTCCAACCTGCAGCCCCCCCTGCAGCACAGCCAGGGCCTGAGAAAGAGCCCTGGGACCTATAAGGAACAGACTGTGAACTGTCCTTACACTCTGCAGACTGCTGTTTGTGATGTCCCCGTGCTACAGAGCGGGACTGTGTGTTCTCATTTAACCTTTCTCATTTTTTCCTTATTCTTTTCTTTTTAATCAGTTGCTATTTAATAAATTGCATTTGTTTTGAACTATATGTAATGATCAGTGGGTCAAGAAAGCATCCAGTGTGAAGAGAGCATCCTGGAATGGGGACACCCTAGCCCCTGCCCCAAGTGACTACAAGGTCGGGGATTAAGCCCCAGAAAACCTGGGCCCAGCCTTGTTGGGATTTCGAGGACTCTGCTACTCAGGAGAGTGGAAGGGGAGCCCTCAGGATCAGGGAGGCCTTTGGGTAAAAGAAGTGGGAGCGGGGACACAGATCCTTTCGTTGGTCCATTTCATCGGGATAGTATAGAAGCCAGGAAAGTTCCCCACAATAGCGGGACCATTTCTCCACTTACATCTGGAACATTTTCTTTAGACTGATCAATTTTCAATTGCATTTTATTTATATACATCAATAGCATTAATCACTTTCAGAAATTTTAAATACTTAAATTGATCATACAGTCAATCATGACATGTGAAATATTCCATTACCCCTGAATGGAGTAATGCAAATCAGTAATATATTTTCAATTTAAATTTGTGAAAGATATGTTAATATAAACAAGCAATCTAATAATTCATTATGAACTAATTAGCATTAAGGGATTTATCTTAACTTCATATTTTCTGTTTTTCACATATCTAAATTGTATATTACTATTAATATAAATATAATTGATAAATCAATAGCTGAATATTGTAAACATAGACATTTGAATCTAATACACATATATTTTTCAAATCTGAAAACTCATCTGTTTGATCATAACACTCACTCTAAGCAAAAAAGAGTAAACTCCGTGTTGATAATTTATATGTATACTTTATTTGCCCTCTCAATACATTTCTTAGACTTTTGTTTGAAATATATATTGTTTTTTCTGTAAGCCATTGTAGGGTGGAAAAGTTAGCTAGCTGTTGCTCTATTTGAACAGTTGGTGGCTCCAGTGCTTTGCAGCTGGAATTGTGCATAATGCCAAAACACAGCGGCTGCGTCTAGACTGGCAAGATTTTGCGCAAAAGCGCCCGCTTTTGCGCAAAAACTTGCCAGATGTCTACACTGGCCGCTTGAATTTGCGCAAGAGCACTGACGTTCTAATGTAAGAAATCAGTGCTTCTTGTGCAAATACTTTGACGCTCCAAAGTCCTTTTGAGCAAAAGCTTTTGTGCAAAAGGGCCAGTGTAGACAGCTCAGATTTGTTTTGCGCAAAAAAGCCCCGATGGCTAAAATGGCGATCGGGGCTTTCTTGCGCAAAACCGCGTCTAGATTGGCCAGGGATGCTTTTGCGCAAAAGCATCTGTGCCAATCTAGACGCGCTTTTGTGCAAATACTTTTAACGGAAAAACTTTTCTGTTAAAAGTATTTGCGCAAAATCATGCCAGTCTAGACGTAGCCCTCATGTCAGTTTTAGCTGTATTAAATGTAGGGGGAAACTTTTACTTTGGAATTGCATGGGAGTTCATATCAAAAGCAAAACAAACATTTTTGAGCTAAGTTTCTGAATAAACAAGTTTACTTTTAAAGCCAAGAGCTTAAGAACACATGTTCACATTTCAGCAAGCAACTTTTGCAAAAAAAATAAAGCCCCACTACCTAAACTACTATGAATTTTCTGATTGCAAAACACAGGCTGCAGAATTGGTTCCTAACTGAGAAATACATCTCAATTCAGATGTGAAATGGCAATTCTCTTTTCCTTTCTCCTTGCACAGATGTTTGGAGAAGGTCTAAGGCTTTGTCTTTAGAAGGCTAATTTGGGGAAAATGGTGCAAAATTACTGTACAATTGCTATTTCTGAATAACTTAGTATGTGAGAAAAGTTAGCAGACTTGGATTGCAGGCAAGTGGGATTGAACCTGTGCCCTAAAGGGCTAAAGCCACATGCCTCTACCACAGGGGCAGCCCATGAGCCTAGGTGGTTGCCTAGGGCACTGCTGGCCTAGGGTGCCTGATGATGATGTCATGGGGCACCTGGGCGCCCAATGATTACATCACGGCCATTGACAGCCGTGCAGGCGGGGGCGCCAATCACACCTTCCGCCTGGGGCGCCAGCTGCCGCAGCCAGCCTCGGGCCGCTCCTGCTCTACCATATGAGCAAAACGGTAACTCTATTGAGGGCTTTACTCTCCCTTGTCAGTGGTCTCAGTACTTCTGGGTTGCATGTGGATACTCATTTTTTCTGGACTAAGAATGGCTTCTTTTAGTTTTCTATAATATGTCAGAAAAAGGCTCTCTTATCCCTGAACAAGAGTGTTCATTCTGTAATATACTTGGATTCTGAAGTTATGAGCTACAGCAAGCAGAGCAAGAGAGATTTGATTTAAAAATGTGACATAAAACAACAGAAATGCTTTTTAAGTGAGGCTACATCTAGACTGCAGGCTTCTTTCAGAAGCTTTTTCAGAAGAGATCTTCCGAAAAAACTTCTTCCGAAAGAGAGTGTCCACACTGCCAAAATGCATCAAAAAAGCAATCTGCTTTTTCGAAAGATAGCATCCACATTGAATGGACACTATCTCGCACATAAGCTGTGATTACTATGGACGAAATGGCCACCAGGGCACCTGTGCTTTTTCCTCTTTCTTCTTCTTTCGAAAGAACTCCCTCTTCCCTGTCCACACACGCCTTTTTCTGAAACAGCTCTTTTGGAAAAAGGCTTCTTCCTCATAGAAAGAGATTTACCAATGTCAGTAAACCCCCTCTGTTCTATCGGTTTTTTTTTTAAGAACACAATTGCAGTGTGGACGAAACTGAATTTTTTTTGGAAAAACGACCGTTTTTCCGAAAAAAACTCTGTAGTGTAGACATAGCCTGAGATAGAGAACAGAAACGTTAATCTGTGAGATAAAACATAGCCCCTTAATTAAAGTTGAGATTGTTACCTCCTTAAATCCATAAGGCATAACAGCATAAACCTGTGGGAATAAGGGTATGTCTACACTACAGTGTTATTTCAAAATAGTTAATTCGAAATAAGTTATTTCGAAATAATGCATCTACACACAAAATGCATTTCGAAATAGCATTTTGCTATTTTGAAATAGAGCGTTCACACTGAGTGGATGCTGAATTGCACTGAAGGCTGGCTGGAACCAGGTCCGGCAGGGCATCAGGTCAGGAGTTTATTTGTGTGGCTGCTGCCTGAGGCTATCTGAGGGTTGTGCTTAAAGGGATCCCACCCCAGGCAGCTGGTTCTCAGGTTTCCCTGCTTGCTTGCCTACCTCGATGAGGGACAGCAAAGCATTTTGTCTCTGCGTGCTCTGGTTGCCCTCACTCGGCACACCACACCACTCTGCAAAATGGAGCCAGAGCTGCCCCTGGGCACTCTGGTGCTTCTCGTGAACACGTTGCTGCGAGCCAGGCTGCCATCCGGGAGGTCCATCAGGGGGCTGTCAGTATCCAGGAGGCCCTGTGGGAGATCTTCCACCCTGAGGAGCACTAAGAGCCTCCCTGGTCTGCCCCACTGGGGGCTTGTGCTTCATTCCTCCCTCTCATGTCCTTCCACTTACCCCCCCCCCCCGACCCGCTTCCTGATGTCAAATAAAATACACATATTTTCATAAACACAAACTCTCTTTATTTAACAAAACTGGGAGGGGGATGAAACTCTGCTGAGACTGGAGAAAGGAGGTGGGAGAGGGGAGGAGAGAGGGTGGGAGAGGGGAGGGGGAAACCTGGGAGGAGGGAGCTGGAAGGAGGAAGCAAGGGGAAGAAGGGGGAGGAGAAGCTCAGGGCTCAGGGTTGGGGGTCTCACCGGACCAAGTTGATTTTCATGCAAACCTGCTCCTGGGTTCGCATGTGGCCTTTGGTGGCCAGCCTGGCAGCTATCCTGCCATAGATGGCCGTGTTCCTCCATCTAGTGTGGAGATCATGGACGTTGGGGGCATCCCCCCCAAACCTGAGTAAGGTCCACCCTGGACCAAGAAGGCGCCTGCCTTCTCCAGGCCCTGGCAGACTCCTGGGAGCTGGCAGACTGCTCCTGGGGAGTGGTGGAGGGCTGGCTGCCAGTGGCTTGCTGGCTCATGTTTTGGGGCCACTAGGTCAGGGGCAGTGACTGCTGGCTTTGGGCTGGCAGGCTTGGAGCTGGCACAGGCACTGTGGCCAGAGTCAACCCCTTTAAGGGCTCCAGGGAGGGGAAGAAGGTTGAGGAGTGTTCTTGGTTGAGGCTGGAGTGGCCACCAGGGCAACCTGGGAAGGCTGGAGGCTCCCTAATTCGAAATAAGTGTCTACACAGCACTTATTTCAAATTAGCTATTTCAAATTTGGTGTTATTCCTCATAGAATGAGGTTTACCAAATTTGAAATAAGTGCTCCACTATTTCGAATTTATTTTGAAATAGCGGTTTGGCTGTGTAGATGCTAGTAAAGTCAATTTGAAATAACGGCTGTTATTTTGAATTAACTTTGATGTGTAGACATACCCTAAGGGAGTTTCTGAGACAAGAGGTGGTTAGGAATTTCCTATCTATGTTTCTGATGGAAAATGCAATTTATACAGTCAAACTTATGAGGAAAAGTTTTGATTTTTTTTGTAATGCCCAAACATTTGAATTTTATACAGAGAAAATTGAAAGAAAATACATTGAGTTGGGTTGACCCTAATCAGGACACTTCAGATGAACTGAATGGAAAGATTTTGAATGAGTGTGGCATTTACTTGATGGGTACATTGTGCCTCCATTTTCCTCAATGGATCTGCTTTCCAGCTATATTTTGCATGATGTGCTATATTCTCCTCTCTGGTTGAATTGCTGTGGTGCACATAGGAATCATAAGACTGGTACATAAGAAATGTAATCTGGCAAGGACTCTAACCTACACAAGAGAATGGGGGATATTAGGTTCCATGGCATTTTAGGAATACACTGATCATTGTCAAACTGACCTAAAAATAAACCTTTTAGTTTGATCAAAAAGGTAGAAACATAATATTTTGACTTTCTATACCTCATTAAGACTAAAATAAATTTGATGTATCAGAATTTCCTATGAGACAGATGTTTTTAAATCCTGCTCTACCTAAAAATTTCTCAGGCTGCTAGATAACTATCTTCATTCACGTTGCCTTCACTTCTTCCTCCAATCTATTTTATTCAAAATACAGTAAAACTTGTGTTATCCGGCACGCCCAGGGATTAGGGCGTGCCAGTAACCTAAAAATTCTGGTTATCTGAGGCGGGGAGGAAGCTGTGTGGGGCCTACCGGGGGGAGTGGACGGGAGCCATGTGGGGGCCAGGATGTGGCCTGCTGGGGGGGTCACGAGCCGCAGGATACGGCCTGGTGGCAGGGGGATTGGAGATGGCGGGGGCGGCCTGCTGAGGGCGGGGAGCTGCGGAGGGGCTGGCCTTCCGGGGTGCCAGGAGCCACGGGGGGGGAAGGTGCGGGATGCAGCCTGGTGAGGGGGCATGGAAACCAGGGGCGGGAGGCGGAGATGGCGGGGGCAGCCTGCTGGGGGCAGGTGGGGGCACGTGAGAGCCCCGGGGGGGGCTGGCCTGCTGGGGGTGCCAGGAGCCGCAGGGGGAGCCAAGATGCTTGCTTCGGGCTGCCGTTCACCCCTCCCCCAGGTACATACTGCATGCTCGTATGAGGAGCTCTTAAAGGGCCAGTTTCCTTTTTTTTTTTCTTTTCCCGGCATCAAAAATTTGCCAGTTTCTACAGTTTTCCAGATGCTTAAGTTCCGGATAGCTCAGGTTTTGCTGCACTTGGGTTAATGTCTTTATTGTATTTAGTTATTACATGTGGATGTAATGTATTTTGCATTTTTAACTGGCCAATATTCCTGAGGACTGTTTCAAGATGGTAATCTAAATTGTCTCCTAATGTTATACTGGAGTCTAACATACCCAAAGTATACTTATACTTCCATTTAAGAAATACATGGTAAATAGCTCTGTGCAATATAAAAAGTATTTCAGAACAAAGAATAATAGATATTACACTCCATTCACGAGTCCCAAACAGTTATTTGTTCATTTGGTAAATAACTGGCAAATATTTCCATTATGGTGTAGCCATTCCAAAATTTCATCTTCAGGGAATTGATTAAGTTCCCTCTGGAAGGGACTTCTTTCTCAGGGTGCATCTACACTACAGGGCTTATCTTGAAATAAGCTATGCAAATTGAGCTATGTCAATTGTGCAGCTTATTTCAAAATAGCTTATTTTGAAATAGGGAGCATCTACACAGCACTTATTTCGAAATAGAGCACTCTTCCTCCGACTTCCCTTACTCCTCGTACAATGAGGGCTACAGGGGTCAGAGAAAGAAGTCCTCCAGCTTGACAGTATTTTGACATTATTTTGAAATAACTGCCTGCTGTGTATATGTGGACTAAGTTATTTCGAAATAATGCTAGTTATTTTGATGTAATGTTGCTGTGTAGATGCACCCTCACAATGCTATCTCAAAACCCCCTCAGTAGACCACATTGCATAATTGGCCACAGACATAATCTGTAATTCTGTAATTGATGCTTCATACAGGTTATGTGTACATTTTGAGATGGTAAAGCCCTGCTGCAACCACACTGATGATAATTTTCAACAAAAATGGACCCAGTAAATTCTTCTACTAGATTTTACTAGCCAGCACAGGGGCATGGCTTCAACTCATAATTAGGAGTTCCCACAACATCATAATTAAACTTACCAACATCCAGAGAATGTCTTTCGCGTCTCCTAATGTGGATCTCCAATCCTTAATTGAGCCAACTGGCCTGACTATGTTAATACCCTGGAATAGATTTGTATTTAAATAAATTGAATAACTTTATATTTACCACTCAGAATATTTGTACCAATCAGGCCATATTACTGAGGACAGAAAACATTATTTACTTCCATCACAGGTATATATTTCATCTTTTGACATCATTAGCTATATTTAGAGCATGACTATCGCCACTGGCATTCTAACATCCTCCAAGTTTCACTGCAGCCAGGCAGTTCCATAGCAAAATTACCATTGAATTTTATCTCAAGAGAAATGAGGCTTCGAATATGTTTGCACTGCACAACAAACAAATAAAAAAACCAGGACAGCAAGTTTCAGAGCCCAGGTCAACTGAGTTAGTGCAAGCCCTGCAGGCTCATGAGGCTAAAAAGAGCAGGGTAGATATTCCTGCTTGGGCTCTGAAAACTGCTGAGGGCGATGGACCTCAGAGCCTAAGCTCCAGTGCCAACAGGAACATCTCCACTGCAGCTATTTTAAGCCATGTAGTATGAGCTCTACAAGCCAGAATCAGTTGTGCTGGGCTTTAATATTCATGACTATGGAATATTTTTTCAGTGTAGACAAACTCTTAAGAGCTGCCACATTCCTCAAGGACAAAAATGGCTATGTTATACAAGCTCAATGATATACTGATACGTTAGAGTATTCTCTTTCAGAGCAGTTCCTAAATAAAACAGTGATTAGTCCTGACTGCAACTTGACTGAGGCAATGCAGGACAATCTAAACAATCTGAAATCTCCCCTCCACACACACACCTCCATAATGGGGAAATCAGTGGATGTGATATACCTTGACTTTAGCAAAGATTTTGATACGGTCTCCCACAATATTCTTGCCAGCAAGTTAAGGGACTATGGATTGGCTAAATGGACTGTAAGATGGATAGAAAGCTGGCTAGAATGTCAGGCCCAACGGGTTGTGATCAACAGCTCGATGTCAGATTGGTGGTCCGTTTCTAGCAGAGTGCCCCAAGGATCGGTTCTTGGACCGGTTTTGTTCAACATCTTTATTAATGACCTGGATGAGGGGATGGATCGCACCCTCAGCAAGTTTGCAGATGACACTAAGCAAGGGGGAGAGGTAGATACACTGAGTCAGCAGTGTGCCCATGTAGCCAAGAAGGCTAATGGCATATTAGGTTGCATTAGGAAGAGCATTGCCAACAGATCTAGAGAAGTGATTATTCCCCTTTATTCAGCTCTGGTGAGGCCACACCTGGAGTATTGTGTCCAGTTCTGGGCCCTCCCACTATAGAAAGGATGTGGACACACTGGAGGGTGACCAAAATGATTAGGGGTCTGGAGCACATGACCTAAGAGGAGAGACTGAGGGATTTGGGTTTGTTTAGTCTGCAGAAGAGAAGAATGAGTGGGGATTTGATAGCAGCCTTTAACTTCCTGAAGGGAGGTTCCAAAGATGATGGGGAGAGGCTGTTCACAGTAGTGATGGATGGCAGAACAAGGAACAATGGTCTCAAGTTACAGTGGGGAAGGTCTAGGTTGGATATCAGGAAAAACTATTTCACTAGGAGGGTGGTGAGGCACTGGAATGGGTTATCTAGGAAGGTGGTGGAATCTCCATCCCTACAGCTTTTTAAGTCTCGGCTTGACAAAGCCCTGGCTGGGTTGATTTAGTTGGGATTGGTCCTGCCTTGGGCAGGGGGTTGGACTTGATGACCTTGTGAGGTCTCTTCCAGCTCTATGATTCTATAATAAATACCAGCATAAAATAAGATTCTTCTTCCAGTGCTTGCTCACGTCCATTCAGCATAGGTGTTTGTGCCTGTCACATATACCGGTGCCAGAAGTTTTTCCCTAAGTAGTACCCATAGGGGCCTGGATCCCCAGCGCTCTCTGGAGTGGCACATGCATGCCACACTATTTAGGGCATTCCCACCCCCATGGCCCCTACCTCCTCAGTTCCTTCTTACTGACAGTGATGGTGCTTGGAACAGCATGCTCCAGGCTTGGCTGTAGCAAGTACTCCCTTTGCATGGTGACAGTTCTTAATGGACCATGAAGTACCTGTGAACTGTTGGACTTCAATCCCTTTGAAGAGATTCTACCTGGGGGACTAGGCATGCCCTGCTCCCCTGGCTTCAAAGCCTGTGCAGTGTGTGGCAGGCTCATGTCAGTAAGCAATCTACATGCCTGTATTGCCTGGAGAAAGCACATGTCTTGGACAAGTGTCACATTTGCAGGTCCTTCCTTCCCAGAACTATTAAAGAGTGAAGCATCTGTCTTAAAGCAGCGGTTCTCAAACTTTTTGGGCTCCGGAGCCCTTTACATGCGTAAAAATTTATGCGGAGCCCCAGAGGTCCACTGATTGTATGTGTTGTATCTATCGATGTTTCCAGTTTGTCAACCTCGGGGAGCCCCTGGAGATGTCTCCCGGAGTCCTGCGGCACAGTTTGAGAAATACTGTCTTAAAGTGCTCTTAATCACAACCCTACTTCTCACTTGTAGGATAGTGGTTCATTAGGACACTGGTCTCTTTCTCCTAGGAACAGCCAACTGCTGGATGGCTGGTGCACTATAGGGATGTTAAATTTAGTTTAATCAACTAATCGACTAGTCAATGGATTTTCCCAGATCCTTGACCAATACAGAACCTCAGGGTAGATGAAGCTATGTCAACAGATGGGTGTTTCTCCACATTCAGGAGCTAAACTAAGAGAAAAAATTCTTCTCTTAGCATATGTTGTGTCTACATTAGGGCCATGTCTACACTAGGAAAATATTTTGAACTTACTATATTCGACTTAACTCCCAATTTAACAAAATCGAACTAGCATGTCCACACTATGAGGAAACTAGGCAGGCTCCGTTAATGTGGATGTGCTACGTTGGACTAAGAGCCTCAGGAAACACTGGGGAGTAATTAGTTTGAATTACTCTGGGGAGTAATTATTTTGAAATAGCGGCACCGCAGCATCCACACTACCATTATTTCAAAATTACTATTTGGGAATTAGCATTACTCCTGATGAAAAGCAGAAGTACAGATTTTGAATTCCGTGGCCCATTACTTCAAAATAATGGGCTTGGTAATGTGGATGCACAGCTTATAAATTCAACCTTGGGAGGGTTATTTTGAAATCAAGTTCTAGTGTAGACCAGGGCTAGGAAGCTATGCCAGTATAGTTATGCCTGCAAAGACTCTGTAGTATAGACACTGCCTTAGTAGTGGTGAAATTGAAATCACCTCTAAAAGATTATTTTACCACCCTATTTACAAAAATATGTACTGATATGGTGAGGCTGGTAGTTTGTGCATTTTATGTGTTCACTTTTTTTTTTTTACTATTTATTTTTCTAGGACATTTAAAAAAAACTTATTTCAGACCTTTTTCCTTTTTTTTTTGAACAGTGGTGAGCCTGCTTACACCAGTACTGAATTTTGCTCAGTATTCAAATCATCTCTATAAAACATCAACATCAGAATTATTTCTGAGACTTTTAATGATATTGAACTGAAACAGCAAAAGTATTTTTTGTTGCTTTCTATATTTGTTTTCATTGAGTGTCAGAACCAGGATCAGGACCCAATCAGTTAATGAGGACATATATATTTGCAGAAGATGGCAATCTCTTTAACTATCTGTTCTAACCCTAACATGTTTTTTGTACAAATCAGAACTTCATATTGTCTTAGTCTCCTATGTCAGGCATGCCCTGTAATGTAAAATACTTTAGATGTTTAATTTTGATAATGTCTTAATCGAATAGGAATAAATTAAATGACCTGCAAATGAGACAAATGGCATACATCAAAAAGAAACGGGGATTATGAATGTTAACACCAGAATGTTTGAGAGAGTCTCCATGGAAACTGCGTACCTGTTAAGGAAAAACACACTTCAGAAAGTAAACATTTATTAGCCACGTTTACAAAAAAAAAAAACCCCTGACCTATGATAAAAGTGACAGATATCCCAGGTCCCAAAAGAAGAGATTGCCCGAGGCCGATTACTCGTGGCCGTATCTATCACCGGCGCGTGGTTTTCCGAATAAAACTCCAAGTCTCAGTTTGGGGCCAAACCATATATTGTAAATTTGGAATACAGAACTGAACAGAATATGACAACTCTTTATAAAAAAACCTCCCTATCCCTGAAGATAAAGCAGATAGCAAAGACCCCTAAACATTAGGACTATACATTACATCCAAAAGGCACAGTTCAGCTAGGAGCTCACGACCTCTATGTCTTGGCTAATTGGAAGCCGTGACAGAGGAACAGTGAGGAGACCCTCGATGTTCTTCAGGATCTGGTCCTTCGGCAGGCGGTGGGCGGACAGTGGATTATTGCTCGAAGGCCTTTCGCTCTCCGAGGGTAATCCAATGGGATCCAAAGGTTTTCCCAGGAATTCTCCACGGGAATATAAACCCCCCAAATATATCAATATTTCCCCCCTCCACTCACATACGAACTGTGCTATCCACTCTCACCCCTCACACTCCCTCACTCAGCTATCATTCATACAAAACAGTGAGAGACACTCCACAGAACCCACACACACACACACACTCCGGAACCCGAACAGAACTGGGAACCTGAACTAATGTTGGCTAGGGTATATAAGCACCTTTAGGCGGGAAAACCCCAATGGTGCTGAGTGCACTCTTTTGCGGGTGGTGTGCATAATAATTCGAGCCGTGTGCAGCTGTTTTGAGCCGGGTGCAACGGCCTGGGGCGGGGTGCAAAGCACTAGTACCGTGTGCAATCACTTAGAAAAAGGCGGGAAACTTCTAACTGACACCCTCCCTTAGTTCGGACTAAGAAACCATAGTTCGAACTACTGACTGGGTTCCATGCACACAACCACTAACCGGCAAACTAAGGTTACAATTTCCCCTCCTTGATGGTCTGTTACGAGGTTACAGAGTAACTAGGCCATCATAATATACATCATTATACCTTTAAAACAAACTTTTCTTCAGAACCATATACAGCTCGTTTTTTACAACATACAACAATTGTCAACACCCACAAATACAGAATTATACAACCTTGTACAATTATTCCTAAGATTACAGGATTCGTGAAGATTGAGTGGATATTAAAATCCTCTACTGTATTTTCCCACCATGTCTTCTTAACTATATCTTTCACTAGAGTGTTTACATTCATTAATTCATTTGCAACATGTTGTACCACAATACTTGTTTTCTGTCTGGTGGATTCTATCTCTTTTACCATTCCCAACAGTTTACTGTGGTGCATAAGTGATTCTATCACCCTTATATCCGGACCAATAGACACAGGATTTATAATTCGAATGATCCGTAAATCCACTGTAATGTCCTCATAATATGTCGGATGTAATGTGACATCCACATCACAACCTTGTACATGAAAGGCTTTACATACACAAATATTTGAACCTTTGGTGTTATTAACAATATAGAAGGAATTAACGGTGAAAAATGGACACAAGCTTCTTATACACAAACAAGTCTCATCAGTTTGAACCACTACGGAATGGTTGGTCTCGGGAACAGAGGGGTGTAGTTCGTAATGACACTCCCCTATTCTAGAATTCAAGCACAAATGAGACTCTTCCCATAGTCCCGCAGTACAAGTGTATCCTAGATTGACTTGTTCTGTACATGCTTGCATATTTACTGTGCTATAAGACTCATTTTTGGCATGGGCCCACACACGATCATGTACTGGCATTAAAATAGAGTGATTTACAAATACTCCTAAAGGCACTATTGGAAAAATTATTTCCTCAACAGCATCTTGTATGGTGAGGATGGCTATTTGCAAGACATCCTGCATTAAATCATATGATGAGTCCAAGACCGTCCACCATTCGGTATGTTCTTGTTGAAATGGAGTGGTATAATCCTTCAACAAAGATATGACTTCTATAGGAATTTTATTGGACAAACTGTCGCGTATGATCCCTTTCGCTACTTCAATCAACATAGTCTGCGCTTGCAAACATGCTAGTGCCATTGATACGTCCTTTTGTAGTGATTGAATCGCTCCTACCAGAGTAAGGTGATCACCTTCCTGAACTTCCATCCAAATGGGTAATAATTCTGAAATGTCCAGTTGTATCTTGTTTAAAGATAAGATTGCATCATTAATAGGGTGAGTCATTGAAGAAAATGTATTGGCCAACTTTGCTATCCGTTGTGCTACCTTTATTTGATTTAAGGTGGACGCTACTCCTAGACTAGCTCCTATTCCTCCCATAATTTTAGCCACAGCATCCCTCCTTCTTCTATGGAAGTCAGATGATGTCAAAACAATTTGCAGCCACTTATTCCATCCGACAATAATTGGACCTACATATCCTCGGCATACTCTGTTTATTCCTGCTGCCGATACATGCAAAGGGATATGTACCCATTTGATGTGGTACCTGGGCTCCACTAAAACTTGGCGGGCCACATTTCGTTTAACCACCAGCGGTCCAACCTTATAGGACATGGGTTGATGCGCTACCACTAAATTCACTTCATAGAGCACTCCAAAAGGACCTTTCACCGTCCATAATCCTGACTCAGCTGTTTCAATATCCACTTGGCCTATACATTCATGACCTCTCATTTCGGATATACGTTCCACTTCACAGAACGGCGAGCCCTTATAAATTGATGATCGGGCTTGCTTGCCGTAACGATCGCAGGACAGTTGAATTTCTTGTCTCTCTCCTCATGGACCGAAAACAATTATAGGAATACTTTTGGTATTCTCATTTTGATGTACAACTTGTATGGTCCATGTTACTAATCCTGGCTTAACTATTGGCGTATAAACTACATCCAAAAATATACATTTAGTTGCCGTCCAAGATTTTATAATTTTACGGCAATTAATAATACATCGAATTGGTCTCTTCTGCTGACACTGGTCATCCAACTTTAAATCCCAATCGCAATTCCTTTTTCCTGGTCTCAACTCAGTTGCTGCCTGCTGTAACAACGTCATATTCACCCAATTAACAGTATACACATCCACTCTATTGTGTTGCAGAGGGGCGGCAAAGGTCAATTCTGCTATGTCAGATTGTTCATCTCGCACCTCAAAATAGCATCTCCCATCAAAATTATGTGCCATCATAGTCACATTTTGTGATTTAAACACCTCTCGGTTGTAGGAGTATGAATGACGTTTGCTAGGTGTAACTATTACAGAAGATGTCCTTGGGATTTCCCAGAATCGAAGTGGGCGATCAATAATAGCACACTGCCAGTATTCGTTCTCCTTGAATTCCATTTCTTTACTCGGGACTACAGAAATCACCACTAACATAGAAATCCAGATTGAGATTTTCATCTTCTCCCCTGCAATGTAACAACAAGGAAAGGCAATTAAGGTTTGTTATCATCATTAGGAGGTCTAGTCGTAGACTCATTATTCTCATTACTAATATGCTCCCTTCCTTTCCACAACTTTAACTGGGAAATATGGAACCACTTTTTAACTTTTCTCCTACGAGAATTTATTTCAACTTGATAGACTGTTGGCCCAGCTTGTTTACTATTGGATGCGGTCCCATCCATCGTGGACTGAGCGGATGATCCTTTTCGCTGAAATGCCTATACAGCACCTTATCTCCGATATTCCATTCCTGATGAGTCAACTCTCCTCCCAGTCATTTATCCACTTTCTTGATGTTACCGTTTAACCTCATGGCTACAGAATATTGAGTATCCGCTATCACTTCCAGGATGTGTTTGATATATTGATCCACTAATATCCTAGGCTGATAGTCGTCAGGTGGTACCCCTCCTTGTAGCCACCATAGCTCTGGACTCCTCATCGGCCTTCCGAACAACACCTCATGGGGTGAAAATCCCACAGAACTTACAGTGGAGCGTATAGCCATTAAAATCAAAGGCAGATGTTCATCCCACTTCTTACCGGACGACTCTACCACTTTCCTTAAAGCTGTTTTTAAGGTTCTGTTTGAGCGCTCCACCAGTCCCGAAGATTGAGGATGCCCTGCTATGTGGAAGCGTTGTTTTATTCCCAAGGCTATACACATTTGTTTTGTGATCTCTCCTGTAAAATGTGGGCCTTGGTCACTGTCTATTATTAAAGGCAGTCCAAATCTAGAAAATACCTCATTGAGTAAAATACGAGTGGTAGTTTTCGCTGTGCAGTTTTTGGATGGAATAGCTTCTATCCATTTAGAGAATGGATCCACGATTACTAGACAGTACTGATTACCTCTTGACGACTTTGGCAGCGGGCCGATAAAGTCGATCTGTAACCGCCTCCACGGGCCATCGGTCAACTGGTGTTTGAGTGGACCTGGATTATTTCGGGACTTTAGGGTTGTTTTGTGCACATTGCAAACAGTTATTCACAAAATGTTCTACATCTTGTTTCATCTGAGGCCACCATGCCACTGGTTTCAACCGAGTTATGGTTTTGTCTATCCCAAAATGTCCTTGGGCATGGGATAATGCAATTAATTCTTGTCTAAGCACATTCGGCATTATCAAAACAGGTAGGTTATCTCTGCCATTTTCAGACTTTTCTCTAGCCATAATTAATCCATTGGGTTGTTTCTCTATCAGGTAATTTTTATATTCCCCTTGTTTCAATAATGTCATGATTTCTCTATCCATTTCCTGCACTTTAACTATGTCCACAGTCTCTTTTACTTCCATAGGTGGTTTGACTGAGTCTACCTTTTCTGATTTTAGAGTCCAAGCTTGTTTCGGATCTAAAAGTGCTGCCTTCTTAGCTAATAAATCTACTTTATTATTCAGAATTGAAATTTCTGCCTGATTCTTCCGATGGGCTCGAACCTTAAACAAAAACGTTTTCCCTTTTCTTGAACACGCCAAATTCCATGCATAATTAAGAATACTCGCATGTGCCACCGGGCGATCATCCGAGGTACACATATTCCTCTCTTTCCAAACGGACATCCAATCTATGAATGCCCGCAAGACCCAATCAGAATCAGTGCATATAGTCAAATCTTCATTTTCATTTCCATTTTCCAATGCCAGGACAATTGCGATGATTTCCGCAGCCTGGGCTGATGGAATATTGACAGCCTTCATTATGCTTTTACCCGAGTCTACGTGGAGGGCAGCAGCTCCAGTCACTGTTCTACCTTCTTTATGGTAACAGCTCCCATCCACGACCCAGATTTCATTAGGCGTGACCTCCTTCACCTCTTCATAACGGTTCAGAAGGTGAAACGGGGATTCAATGGTTGGTGTACCGGTTGGTAATGGACATTCATGATCTTTTACTGAAGTGAAAGGTTGACATAGTAACGCAGGGGTCATAGATGACGATTTAGAGGGTTCAATCTTGATATCATAATTCATCAGGGAAAGTGTCCATCGAGCTAAACGTGGATGACTCACCCTACCATTATTCGCCTGCCCTGAAATCACATATCTGACGGGTGTATGACAGGTCTTTAGGATAATCGGTGATCTACCAATCAAATATTCCCAATGCTGTAACGCCCACGTTAAGGCCAACACTTCCTTTTCGCAGATAGAATACTGTTGCTCTACACCAGTAATAGTTCTGGATCCATATGCTATAGGTTTCAAGGATGTTCCCTTGAATTGTAAAAGAATGGCTCCTATCACTTCCTTCCCCGTAGTTAATTGCAAATGATATTCTTTTGTAGGGTCTGGGTACGCTAATGCTGGTGCTCTCATAAGCGCAGATTTCAGTTGAAAAAAGGCTTCTTCTTGTTCCATGGTCCATTCCCACTCTTGGGTCTTTTTCAACAACTTGTAGAGTGGTTTAGCTTTCCTTCCAAACTCCTCTATGAAGTCCCTACAAAAACCTATAAGTCCTAAGAACATTCTTAAGCTATGGACATCTGAAGGGGCCGGAATTTGTGCTATCAATTCGATCCTGGCCTGGTCTGGTCTTCGACCTTCCTGGCCCAATTTCACTCCGAGATAGGTTACCTCTTTCTGGACCAACTGTGCCTTATTCGGATTGATAACAAATCCTGATTTTTCTATAGCCGTTAATACTTCTTCCAATGCTTCCAAGTGGGATTCCTTATCCTTTGTGGCTATAAGGATATCATCCACATAACTGATCACATTTTGGGAGCATTTTAGGTTCTTCCATAGGGTGGACACAATTCGATGGCATATAGTTGGGGCATTATGGAAGCCCTGAGGTAGCCTAGTAAACGTGTATTGCTGGTTCTGAAAAGTAAAAGCAAACTTATGCCAGGAATTGGGATGCAGGGGAATTGAGAAGAAGGCATTACTTATGTCTAAGACTGAGAACCACCGGGCTCCATTGGCTATCTGGGCCATGATCTCAGGATACTTTGCTACTACCGGGGCCATCCGTGGAGTAACTCTATTCACCTCCCTGTAATCCACGGTTAGCCTCCATGCCTTCCCATCCGCCTTCCTTACTGGCCATAGTGGGGAATTACATGGACTAGATCCTTTAACCAACACCCCTTGAAGCAGTAAGGATTTGATAGTGTCTTCTACTCCCTGCTGTGCTCCCATGGGAAATCGGTATTGCTTCATTGGTTTGGGATCGGGTCCGATAACTTGAACAACTTCCTTAGTTTTCCCGCAGCTTAGTTTGTGAGTTGCAAATGCTGCTTTGTGATTTTGCACTACCTGTTGAACTTCTGGCTCCCATTCCGGCATTTGAACTTCTTCACATGGCTTAATGGCTCCCAACCGATATAAAGGGGACACTCGCATCCCTATCTCCCCAATGCTAGGTGCCTTATATACCATTCTATTAGGTATATCAATAACCACACCCAATTTAGTAATCATGTCCATGCCCATAATTCCAATACCATCAAGCTCTTGTAATCCGACATTCATAATTGTTGATTCTTTTCCCACTATACACTCCACATTGCTAATAAAAGGCACTATTGAGGTTTTACCATTATAGGATTGTAATGATTTCACACAAGTGATTGTAGATCTTTTTATACCAGGAAGCTTCAAAGTGCAAATGAGACTAGCAGAAGCCCCAGTATCTACTAGTGTTTGTTGCTTAACGATACCGAACTTCCCCCTATATTCAATCCAGATCACTGGTCTTCCATAGTTGTCTATTGATATTGGTGATATTTCAACAAGGGGCTGACGAGAAGCTCGGCACCTTCAATTATCTTCCGTAAAATTCCCACGCCGCTGGTTCTCACGTTGCTGGTTCTCACGCTGCTGGTTCTCACGCTGCCCTTCCGTGATGACGTCCATATGGCGTCCCGTATTCTCACGTCGCTCCGCATCGTAATAGGGGCGTCCATTATTTCCGGCGTATGTACGGCAAGATGGTGGTTCCGTACACAATATGGCGCTCTATTTCCCGCCGGTTTAACATCTCGATTATTCTCAAATAAAGAGAGTTCTTTAAAAATAGCATCTAGACTCATAGCTTTAATTTTATCCCACGGCATATATTTGGCAAGTCTCTGGGATAACACTCTTCGAGTCACAAACAAGTCTTCTCTTTTCCCCCCCAAAATTCTTTGCTGCTGTCCCTGGTGCATTATTGGAACCGCTGGCTTATTGACTCTTGGGGAATTTTGATCACCAAATGCTGCCATCCTTTTTACTTGCTTGTGCACAGAATAACCAAGCTGATTATGCAGCTCATAAATTTCTCGTAGCTTTTGTTCCAATGCCATTAATGGGATCCTCACACAGTCTACCGAGCCCAATGCCAATTTAATCGCAGGATGCAACCCCTGATAAATGATCCTTTTAAAATCTGGAGTGTCATATACTATAACGCCACCCCTCGGCACCCCAAGACCAGCCAACCAGTAAAGCAGCTTCTTACGCAACAAATACAAATCAGGCTTTTCACTTTCTTTTTGTACATCAGAATAAACTTTTCCCAAAACCTCCTCATTTGGAAAATATAGATGATACACATTTTTATACAATCTCACAATATCCATGCAATTTACTGTGTCATAAGGCAATGCTGAAAAATCTTCTAATGGCATACACTCTTTTAGAATAACCACTGTATCTTCGATAGCTAAATTCGGGACTGCACTCAGTCTGGCCAACCAATTCAAGATGTTATCCTTATTACAGGGACCCCAACTTTTACTCATGGCACGAGCCTGTTCTGGTGAGAGAGTCTTACACTCATGCTTAACCACCGGCTGAGCTTGCCCAGGATACTGCACTACGGTGGTTGTAATAGGGGCCATATAATTACATGGTTCACATTCCCTTCCTTCATATGAAGGTGATTCTACAGGGGCACTCGCCTGGAGAAACTCCTCCCGGTCACCTAACCAATCAATTTGGTTATACTGGGGATTCATTGCTGCCATGACTCCCCTTGCTCTGCCTAGTTGCTGTTGCAACCTATCAATAGTTCGGTGACAGTTAGCATGATCCGCTGGCAATTTACTGCTGCTCGCCTCTTTGAGCAACTGCCTCACCGTGGCTTGTGAATCATTCAATTCAGATATTTTCTCTAATAATCCTTCCTCAGCTTGTTCACATCTCTGCTGAGTGCCCATAACTTGTGACTCCAGATTAGCATTCTGAGCCTTTAAAGCTTGGATTTCTAAATTTTTACCTTCTAATTCGGCTCTTAATTTAGCCAGCTGCCTGTCAGCCTGTTCTTGTAGATCAACCACCCCTTGTAACTTATCTCTGTTGGAATTAAGATGACTTGCTAATTCCTTACTAACCATAGCCAATCCATACAATAAGGCTCTTTTCTTAAACTTGTTTTTAGGATGGGGCTTAGTAGTACTGTACTTTTCCCACATCCCACTAAATTTCACCAAGCAATCCTCTCCCTCTAGGGCCTCCTTGGCCCATGGGTTGGAACCTTTTCCAAACGCATTAATCGCGGCTTCTAAAGAATTTTTATTTGTCTGCTCTCTCCAGCCTTCCAGATCGAACAGCCGGGGCACCGACATCGTGATGGTTGCTATGGGTTGCTTACCCAACCCAAAGGAAAATAAAGTTTAAAGGGTACTGGATCAGTAAGGTAGGCTGGCCTAACCAAGCCTACTTACAGTCTCTCACGTATAAAAGACAAAATCCAGGGCAGGGTGCAGCGCCGAAAAGCGGCAAACGGGTTTAAAATCAATCGGCTATGGCCGAATACCCGTAGTTAGGCCAAAGCCTGTAGCTGCGCCGGCCTAGATTAGGGACGGGCCTCTCGCCCAGCCAGCGGATGGGGAACCGCTGACTACCGGGAAGGACAGTGCGGCAATGGAGCGTCCTCTCACCACTCAACACAGTCAGTACACCGGATTTTAGGGACTAAAAATACAAGGGAAGGGCCCTCGGAGCACCCACCCCGAGTCGTTGGACCGTAACCCCAAAGATTGTCATATGCTGTTCAAAACCTGACCCTATAAGTGGGGACAAGTTATACTGAGGACCCGAAGAGGAAAACCCTCCTCGTGTCCTGCCGCGGTCGCCAAATCTGTTACCCTGGGACGCAGTAACGAATAATTTTCCAAATCCAATTAGAAGGACACGCCCTGACCTATGATAAAAGTGACAGATATCCCAGGTCCCAGAAGAAGAGATTGCCCGAGGCCGATTACTCGTGGCCGTATCTATCACCGGCGCGTGGTTTTCCGAATAAAACTCCAAGTCTCAGTTTGGGGCCAAACCATATATTGTAAATTTGGAATACAGAACTGAACAGAATATGACAACTCTTTATAAAAAAACCTCCCTATCCCTGAAGATAAAGCAGATAGCAAAGACCCCTAAACATTAGGACTATACATTACATCCAAAAGGCACAGTTCAGCTAGGAGCTCACGACCTCTATGTCTTGGCTAATTGGAAGCCGTGACAGAGGAACAGTGAGGAGACCCTCGATGTTCTTCAGGATCTGGTCCTTCGGCAGGCGGTGGGCGGACAGTGGATTATTGCTCGAAGGCCTTCCGCTCTCCGAGGGTAATCCAATGGGATCCAAAGGTTTTCCCAGGAATTCTCCACGGGAATATAAACCCCCCAAATATATCAATATTTCCCCCCTCCACTCACATACGAACTGTGCTATCCACTCTCACCCCTCACACTCCCTCACTCAGCTATCATTCATACAAAACAGTGAGAGACACTCCACAGAACCCACACACACACACTCCGGAACCCGAACAGAACTGGGAACCTGAACTAATGTTGGCTAGGGTATATAAGCACCTTTAGGCGGGAAAACCCCAATGGTGCTGAGTGCACTCTTTTGCGGGTGGTGTGCATAATAATTCGAGCCGTGTGCAGCTGTTTTGAGCCGGGTGCAACGGCCTGGGGCGGGGTGCAAAGCACTAGTACCGTGTGCAATCACTTAGAAAAAGGCGGGAAACTTCTAACTGACACCCTCCCTTAGTTCGGACTAAGAAACCATAGTTCGAACTACTGACTGGGTTCCATGCACACAACCACTAACCGGCAAACTAAGGTTACACACGTATGATCTATTAGTCTTTAAGGAGCCACAGGACTTATTATTTTTGCAGATACAGGCTTACATGGCTACCCCGTGAGATTTATGTTAATGTCACATATTCTATTTATGTCAGCAAATATACAATTTTAGAACTCTTTTAAGAAATAAATCTTACCTTTTACAAGACTAGTGCTGAATGCTGGGCTTTTAAAGAGAAGTTTTGTTAGAATAAGAGCAGTGATCAGTGAGGATTATCAAAGACATAATTTTGAACCACAGGAATCAGGGCTGGGATGAAAAAGAAATTCCATTCAGCTATGTAATTTATTCAGAAAGGAGCTTTCCTTTCAATCATGTGAATTCTGATTGTGTATATGCTCAAATATCAAATCCTCCATGTACTTTAGCAAAAGACCCCTACTGTGTTTTAGCAGGACTGGTTTTAACTTTGAGGAAATGAACTAACAATCTATGTAGATGCAAAATTTAGATCTGTGGATATTCAAAAGTAAAGTAAAAAACAAAATAACTTAATGGACAAAATTTACAGTTTTGACTATTGTCATTGAACAAGTAGCAAACAATGAAAATTGCTTGATTTTGAAATGTTTTCTTCAGCTGTTTTCATGGGATGGCAGGTCTATTATGTTGGTCCACTCCATTTAAAGATTCTCAAATGAGATAAAGCTGCTGAAGATCTGCTGTTTCTTTGTTGCAGGTGCACCTCATAAACTCCACAAAGGATATAAGGAAAATAGGTGTTATGCACTAGAGAGAAAGGAACCTGAAACTGAGATGGTTCTCAAGACAAACCCTGAGGATAGTTATGCTCCAAGAGAACATTTAGCTTAAAGAATATGTGATGCTGGTGTGGTGTTTGATCTATCAATACACCCTTGAAAAAATGTGAGATTAAAAACCAGTATAATCTGTTGAATGGGGAACAGATATTTAGTCCTTCAGTGTTCAGTTATAGTGAAAGGGTGAAAATCCTGCTTGTTTTACTTTACTCCAATTAGCCTTACTGATGTCAAAAGGGCTACTTACATGAATAAAGTGAGCAAGCTTTACAAAAACCTATGTGGCAATAACTCAAGTAGTCAGATAAATGCTAGTTAATTTTAGCATTATGACTAATGACTTTTGTGTTTAAACCAAAACTTTTCTCCAGTCACCTGACCAATTTCAGTACAATCAGTTTGTTATGAATAAGAGAGTTACTATCTTTTTCTGGACATTCCAGGCATTCAGTTACAGGTAATTTTGTTAAGGGTTAAAACCATTGACAGTGGCTCCAAGAGTCTCCAGAAATGCTAGAGAAGCAGAAAGTGAGTTGGCAGGAAGCCAGGAGAGCCAATGGAAACAGGAAGTGGGTTTTTGAATTGGAAGCAGTGACCTTCTTGTTCTAGTCTGCATGACAAGAGGAGAACTAGGAAACATGAGCTAGGGATGTCAACATGTAGTACGATTAACTGATAAGCCTAAGCTTATTGGTTAATCCTATCAACTACATGCACTCCCCCCCCCCTTGCTGTCTCTGGGAGTGGAGCAAGGCATGCACTGGCTGCTGGCCCTGCCCCTGGGGACTATCAAATAATTGTGCAGCCACTAATATTTGATGTGATTACATAATTATTCAATTACTTGATATCTAACATAAACTGAGCCAGGGAGCAGGACATGGAGTATTCAGCAACATCCATGTCTAGGAAGAACTAAATCTTGGAACAACAGGTATGCAAGTAGAACAGGGAATGTTTATTCAGGTGCGATCAGGTTATTTTCTTTATGTTGGGGTTTGTTGGAGTTCTTTGTGTGAGCACATGTAACTACCTCATTACACTGTAATTCTCTAAGCTGAGTCCTCAGGAAACAATTCTCTGTTTTAATCCTTTTTTCAGTTTCTCTGTAACACCTAGCAACCAAGCAATGTTTCACTAAGTATGTTTTCTTTGTTTTATTAATAAAAATCACTTTTTAAAGACCATGATCTGATTCCTGTGTCCAAGAAGGCAGGTGGTTCTCTGTCCATGTGCCTAAGACTGCAATGCCAGCTATTAAGAAAAATTACAGTAGTTTTCAAGATCTCTCCAGAGGGAAGGTTAAAGAACTTGAGGGTACCCCACAGGAAGAAATTCCCAAATGTGTTTTTGGGTGGTGGCAGTGATACCAATCCAAGGCCAGGGAATCTGCGACCTTGGGGAATTTTTAAAAAGCAGCCTTTAGTGGCAAGGTATTTTAAAGTCTCTTGCAGGCCCCCAACTTCTGCACTCAAAGTGCCAGAGTGGGGAACAGCCCTGACATAATTATAGAAGTCTATCTATTTTGTGAAGCCTGTGAATTTTTTCTCTCACACAAATAAAGCTTTCAAATCGAAGTTGGCTTTACTAATAAAGATCCTAACACTACATAAGAACATAAGAAAGGCCATACTGGGACAGACCATTGATCCATCAAGCCCAGTATCCTATCTTCTGAGAGTGGCAGTTCAAGGTGCTTTAGGAGGGAAGAACAGAATCAATAATCAAGTAAACTATCCTCTACTGCCCATTTCCAGATTCTGGAAAATAGAGACTCAACACACTTCAGAGCATGGTTTAGCATCCCTTCCTATCCTGGCTAATAGCCATTATTATCCTCCATGAACTTGTCCAGTTCCTTTTCTATGATTTTATACTTTTGGCCTTCACAACATCCTCTGCAAAGGCATGCTATGGGTTGACTGTGAATTATGTGAAGAAATACTTCCTTTTGTTTGTTTTAAACCTGCTGCCTATTAATTTCATTTGGTGACAATACATTCTTGACTTATGAGGAGCAAATAAAAATCCTTATCTATTTTCTACACACCAGTCATGGAAAGACTGAAAAGTTCAGTTCCAGTCTTATTAATCTCTCCTCATATGGAATCTGTTCTATGTTTCTAAACATTTTTGTTGCCATTTTCAGAATCTTTTCCAATTCTAAGATATATTTTTGAAATGGGGCAACCAGATCTGCATTCAGTATTCAACATGAGGACATACTATGGATTTACATAGAGGAAATATGATATTTTCTGTCTTATGATCTATCCCTTTCCTAATGATTATTACCATTCTGTTAGCTTTTTTGAGTGCTGCTGCACATTTAGTGGATATTTTCAGTGAATTATCATGAATCAGGGTGTATTATCATGGGTTCCTCTACTCTTGCAGAGTTCCACTGAAGTTAATGGAATTCTGCAAGCAATGGGTGGTCTTTATTAATTTTTACTGACCTCAGTGCAAATCTCTCTGGTCACTAGAGTACATGCTAGCAGAGGGTGATAGAAATTTAGTTGAAAATACTGTCCTGTTCCACTTCCAGGACAAGGCTGTTCACTCTGTTTACATTGCAATTGCTTCCATTAATCTGAACAAAATAAAAATATTAAAGGAACCATCACTTTTAATTAAAACTAACATTTTTGTCTGAAAAATATTATCTACAATAGTTACAAGTAACAAACGAGGCAGATTGATTGATTGTTTCTGTCTTATTTTGTATATTTGACAGTGATTTGGGTGTAGTCAGTAGCTACTCTCTCCACCTCCTCGAAAATCTCCAGTATCATCAGTGGGTCTGCTTCCTCTATCATTTTGTGTGTGTTTCAGTTGAGACCTAAAATACTATGAATAGAAAAGCATTTTTGTAAACCATCAAAAAATCCCAAAGGGATTCCAAGGTAGGAGTAGGACACAAAGCTATTTTTATACTTTTTTTTTAAGCTAACATTTTTAAATGGAGTATGTTCCTAATGTTTTTAAAAGCAAAGTAACTTTACATTTTAAGTGATAGGTCCCCAATTTTTTTTTCTCCCAGAAGGCCTGTAAGCTTGTATAACACTATTCAGATGCCCTAGATTTTGACAGGATTCTGTAAAATGAGAAAAAGTGAGGAGCTAATATGTATTATAGCTCTGCTTTTAAGTTTGAAATGGCTTTTATTCTGCACAAGGAAGTGAGGGCAAACTTTTCTTTTTTGCAGTTTGTTTTTTTAACAACATGGCACAAACATTTATTTACTACTAGTAGAAATACCTGGCATCGCCTGGGGAAAATATAGTAAAAGGTGTGAGAAATGAACTACGTCAATGACATTAACATAGCATATGTTATTGGAAATACTTTTCTCATATATTACTTTAAGAAATTAACATAGCTAGTGATGTGCTTACAAAATGACAAATCCCATAGGGTCTCTTTTCTCAATCCCCACAAATCAGGAAGGTCCATCTTCCCTTAGAGACTCTATGCAAACCAATGCCTGCAGCCTCCTTGTCAGAAGCCCTGAGAAATGGAGGGGATGTCTCCTGGGCTCTGCAACAGCAGCAAATCACTGCTCCCCAAGTAGCCACTCCCCGAGTGCCTTCAGTGCACGCTCCATGGGGCAACCTGACTGGACTTCCTAGCGGCAGCTGGACCGGTTGCATTGATCAGATAAAGCGAAACACCTTCAGACCAGGTGCAATGAGTGATATGTAGATGATCAGAACATGCAGCACCTGAACGTACCTGTTCTAATGAGAATAGGCTGTTCTGAGTGTACCGTGTCCTCCTCAGGCTCCACGGTGCTCAAAACCTTGTCCTCCTACCCACCTCCCCTTTGTACTGTGAGCTGAATCCTGCAAAGTGCATAATGCCCGTGGCACTTGCTGATAACGCACACAGCCCTGCCAGGAGAACGCACGCAGCCCAAAGGAGGGCTAGTGGTGGGATGGCTCATTTGGGTGTGGGGGGAGGGAAGCAACTTTAATTTCCAGAAGGGGTTCAGTAGGAGCCCGGCTGCGTGAAGATGTTGAGAGGCTGTGATAGCTGGAGGCTTCTCCCAGCCACAGTTAGCAAGGCTAGACCCCAGCCAGCATCAGCCACATTTGGGTCTGTCCTGGAGACCTGCTGGTGCTCTAGTATAGGGGAGGTTGCTGATTCTCTGCCCCACTGCAGGCTTTCCCCCATGGGCTTTCCCTTGATGGTGCTGCAGGTGCTCACATGCTTTATGTTCTAGGATCTCGTAGTTGCAGTTTATGTGATGCGCTTAACAGAAGAGTCCAGCAAATGGCTATGATCAGGCACTACTAAAAGCTAATTATCAGTGGGCCCAGTTGGGGCTCTGGGGGAACCAATTTCGAGATATAACCAATCCAGTTATTGAAGTTAGGAAATCAGTAGTATCTGTGCAAAATTTGGTGTTTCTAGCTCTTACCGCTTCAGAGATCTTTCGGGACAAACAAACCAACCAACGAACCAACCAAACTTTCAGAAATATTTGTAAGATTTACCATTCTGTTTTCCTTTTAGTAATATAAGAAGTTTTCAGTATATATTTTTCCCATGTCTCAATCATGAATATAATCTCTGTATCCATATCAGACCTTCGTACTGAAGTGCCAATCTTTCCTTTCCTCTTAACATGAAGCAAGAATGAAGTGGAAAAGTATTAGAGTATTCAAATAAAGAATTTGCATTTTTAACAATTTTATACTCAGATTTTAGTCTCCTTATTAAATTTTCTTTCCACATATTCATACTGATATACAAATGTGAGAATTTCCTCTTCTTGTGTGTATATATACCATAATCTGCAAATAGGCACACAGTTTCTTCCTAATACTTTATTCACTTACAATATTATCCTCTCAGCCTGAAATCAGTACAATTGCACTACGCTGAGAGTTGAAAAGGATCTAATTTTTCTGTTAAGCCAAAATTAATAATTCAACCCTCCCAATACAAAGTTATGAAGATGTTGGGTTTTATAAGTAAATCTTGCTCAAATTCAAATACCCGAACAAGTACTTGCACTACAATACATGTGAAATAGAATATCTGTCTTCCTCATCTTGTAGAAGTGAAGAGCATCACTTTGAATATTTCTGGGTTGCAAGAGGTATGGTAAAGTTAGGTAAAAATAAAACTAAAGTTAAAAGCCAGTGAGAGTTTTTCTGGCACCTCTTGCAAGCTCTTCTGTCACTCTCTGCAAGTGTTGGTACAACTAATGTAGGATATAAACATCTTCCTGAGCCTATTGTAATTTCATTGCCACAGCTGCTTTTATCATTGTTCCCCCTTCTCTGTTGTCTCCTTTTTCACGACTGTTGCAGGTGCTACATGTCTTAATTCTCCTCCTACCACCTGGTACTTTTATTGTGGTAACTGGCTAATCATTTTTTGATTCCTAATATTTGCTATACTATCACTCCAGTTGCTGGCTAAGATCTTCCTTTTTCAGTCTTGGATGTAGAATCCTTTTTCCAAAGTATTTGTCTTAATGATACCTTCCAAAATTAGTCCCACTGATTTTAGAATGGATTTGCTCTGCAGTTATGTTTCTGAGAGCATTGTGACAGATTTTGCAATTAAAGGTGTTCTGGTTTCTGAACTAAACCCCCTTTTGTTGTACACGATTGAAACCTTTTTCTTTAATACAGTGGTGCCCAGACTTTTCCTCCTGTGTCACCCTTTACCAGTAGGGTAATGTGTCTCCTATCCCCCAGACTGGGAGTGGGGACCAGTGGCTGAGAGCAAGGTCAGGACCATAGCCAAGAGTGGAGCTGGGCTATAGCTATGGCCAGGGGATGGGACTGAAGCAGAGCTGGATGGTGCTCACTCCCCACCCTGTATGGGGACTGATGCAGTCCCCCTGCTTTACCCCTCCTGGATAGTCATCCACACTAGGGATGTTAAAAAGTGTTTACTCAGGTAAATGTGTAACCGCTGAAAGTTACATGCGTGGGGGGCAGGGGAAGCAGCTCCCCAGAAGCTGCTGTGAGGGGTACAGAGGAGCAGCGTGGGGGACGGAGGCGGGAGTCAGTACTCTCCTAGGCCTGCCCACTTGTTATGTGAAAATAAATTATCATTCAATAGATTGTGTAGATATTGATAATAAAATAAGGTTTCCTTCTTATGTGAAGTGAAATAAATAACAATATTAGCTTTTTAATAGCATAACTGGTACCTGAGTTATCACCCATCAGATGAATGGGACAGTTTGCATATCTGAGTTATTTTCACAGGCTCTCTGCAGACTCACGCAGATATTGCTGTCTCGCTTATTTTACACTTCCAAGGCTGTCTTCACACCAACAATAGCAAAACATTAAATTTTTGTTTTTAAATGAAACTTAAGATACTGCTGGAACATAAGAAGGCAGCTTGGGAAAGGTGCCAATCAATGTTCCCTCTAATCTTTTCCATCCATGTGTGGATTTTTTCCTGTCTATGTGCAGAATAATTTTTTATGTGCACCAAGGCATGTGCGAATGTGTACTACTAGTAGAAACAAAAGCTAGCTCTGGGTGTTCTGCTAATATGCTGGTTGGCATTTGAATCTCTCCTGAGTAGTCACAAAAGCGCACAGCGTACAGGGAACACTGGTGTAAATATTGTGTTCTGTTATGTACCATCAAAATTCAAGATCTGATAGTAAGGCAGTACAGATGTTCCAACTGTGGGCCAGACTATACTCTTGGGATCTCTGGATGGAGAAATGCAAACATAGTTTTCACCAAGAAGATAGATAGTGACATGATGCCTATCATAGTGAATGCTAGTGGAAATGGGGTAGGTATAGAAGTTAAAATAGGAAAACAAGTTAAAAATTACTTAGAGAAGTCAGATGTCTTCAAATCACCAGGACCTGATTAAATGCACTCTAGAATACTCAAGGAGCTGAAAGAGGAGGTATCTGAGCCATTAGCTATCATCTTTGAAAAGTCATGCAAGTTGGGAGAGATTCCAGAAGACTGGAAATGGGCAAATATATTGCCCATCTATAAAAAGGGAAATAAGAACAACTACAGGAAACTATAGATCCACAGTCAGCTTAACTTCTGTTCCAGGAAAGATAATGGAGCAAATGGTTAGGGAATTCATCTGCAAACATCTGGAAGAAAATAAGGTGCAATGAAGTTTTTCAGTGTCCTACAGCATGACATTATTTATCCTTAATGTAAAGGATTATTCATTGTTTAAAAAGCAAAATATATTAGTTTTAGTGAATTTTTATTTTTCCTTTCAATCTGACTACAATTGATCATCTTGCTTTTTTTTTTTTCAAATTCATTTCTTTCTTCTACTTCTAGCTTTTTATTTTACCCCATCTGCCTATTCTCCCTAAGAAACATCAGACATGCTGACTGTAGTTCAAAACCTGAACATTTATTCCATGTACTTCTCTAACATATTTTCCATAATAGGTGATGCAGAGAGGGTCATGGACTCTCTTAGAGGGGTCATGTGTCCCCTAAACTTTAATTGCTGAAGCTGGGTGCCTTCACCCTGCCTCCTCTCACACAGGCACAGGTCACCCTCTGTTTTCAATTGTTTAATTAGGAAATGTTAATACAGAGCTGTATCCCTAAAGCTATAGGCTTAGAATAAACTTTTCTCCTCTTGTATTTCATTGCTGTGACCGCTTTTTAAACTATGAATAACCAGTGTCATTTCTCACTCTAATCATAATAATATTGCAAGTAAAAACGGAGGTATTCTAGCCAAATATTTGAGCAACCCTTCAACAATATCTCCTCATATTAGAATAGTGATAGAGATGCAGCCGTGTTAGTCTGGTCTAGCTGAAACAAAAGACAGAACTATGTAGCACTTTAAAGACTAACAAGATGGTTTATTAGGTGATGAGCTTTCGTGGGCCACACCCACTTCCTCAGATCAATTTTCTTCCATAGATTGATCTGAGGAAGTGGGTCTGGCCCAGGAAAGCTCATCACGTAATAAACCATCTTGTTAGTCTTTAAAGTGCTACATAGTTCTGTCTTTTGTTCCTCATATTAGGACTGACTCTGATCAGTGCTATTAGTTCCTTGCTTTCATACATATAAAATCTCTCTCAAAACTAGAGGAGTGTAGAAGGAAAAACAGCTGAAAACCTGAAGGGTTGGAAGAAATTCACCATTAAAGATGTCATGCCTTAGGACACTGGCTGGGTGCTGCTGGGAGGATATGAAGGATGTGTCCTCTTTTTAAATATGGATTGTCTTCTCTTTTCAATTTCCATGTAAATCTTGTTCAGTGATTCAGAATTTAAATTAATGCATTTACTAATTCTCTGAACACTGAAATTTTGTAGGCTTTTTCCCATTATCCCAACTCCTGAACAGAGTCTGACTTAAAAAACAAACGTGTGCTATTTTATATCAAAACCAACCATTTAAGCATATTTTTTTTATATCGCTATAAATTTATGATTACTACAAAAAAAAGAGGTTAGAGGAAAATATTTTTTAGTTTGTTAACTTTGTGTAACTGACACAAGGGTCTGTCCTAGGACCAATCCTATTCAACTTATTTATAAATGATCTAGAGAAAGGGGTAAACAGTGAGGTGGCAACATTTCCAGCTGATACCAAACTGCTCAAGATAGTTAAGACCAAAGCAGACTGTGAAGAGCTTCAAAAAGATCTCACCAAATTAAGTGATTGGGCAACAAAATGGCAAATGAAATTTAATGTTGATAAATGTAAAGTAATGCACATTGGAAAAAATAATCCCAACTATATATACACAATATGACGAGGACTAATTTGGCTACAATTACTCAAGAGAGAGATCTTGGAGTTATTGTGGATAGTTCTCTGAAAACATCCCCTTAGTGTGCAGCGACAGTCAAAAAAGCAAACAGAATGTTAGGAGTCATTAAAAAAGGAATAGAGAATAAAGACAGGAAATATCTTATTGCCGCTGTATAAAACCATGGTACTCCCACATCTTGAATACTGAGTACAGATGTGGTTGCTTCATCTCAAAAAAGATATATCGGCATTGGAAAAGGTTCAGAAAAGGGCAACAGAAATGATTAAGGGTTTCGAACAGGTCCCATATGAAAAGAGATTAAAAATAATTGTACTTTTCAGCTGAGAAAAGAGGAGACAAAGGGGGGAGGGATATGATAGAGGTCTATAAAAACATTACTGGTGTGGAAAAAGTGAATAAGGAAAAGTTATTTACATATTCCCACAATATAAGAACTAAGGGTCACCAAATGAAATTAATAGGCAGCAGGTTTAAAACAAACAAAAGGAAGTTTCTCTTCACTCAGCACACAATCAACCTGTGGAACTCCTTGTCAGAGGATGCAGTGAAGGCTAGAACTTTAACAGGGTTCAAAATGGAGCTAGATAGATTCATGGAGGTTAGGGTCCATCAATGGCTATGAGCCAGGATGGGTAGGAATGCTGCCCCTAGTCTCTGTTTCTCTGGAGGTGGGTACAGGGGAGGGATCATGTGAGGATTACCTGTTGTGATCACTTCTTCTGGGGCATCTGGTATTGGCCGCTGTCAGCAGACAGGATACTGAGCTAGATGGACCTTTGTTCTGACCCAGTATGGCCTTTTTATGACAGCACTCTGCCATTCTGTGTATATAGTATTTTCAGTCTGTTTCCATTGTTTGTGTAGGCAAACAGGAAAAAACAGAGAAAAACAATTTTTGAAAATAGAAAGTGTGATTTGTAAATCCACAGCAATGGTTGGGTTCCTTGAAACTTTCTTTCTTTGCTTGCTTTCAGGTTGATGGTGTTCTGTAAAGTGTGCTCCGCTGCATCCCAGCTCATACGCAAATCTTTTAATTTTGAAGCCCTGCAAGGAGCTCCAAATTAAGCTGCTTCCATCGCTCCCAGTGCGGGTGGAGCTGGGAGAGCGAGGCATTCCAAGACGACTCCGAGGGCTCTGAGGGGGAGAAGGAGTTGCACAGTACTGCAGCGATGAGACTGCCTTTTTGGAGCGGGGAGTCTGGAGGGTGTTGCGCCCTAATACTGATGAGGTCAGTAGGGGGGCGGTGGTTTGCTGGGAAGGCGGGGCAGCAGGCTGCAGTACTCGGGTTTCTTCTCTCTCCTGCAGCACAGGGTGCCTGCTCTAGCACCGAAGTCGGTGCGAACGCTCCGCCTGCGTGACACAGCCAAGCAGGAACAGCGGGGGGGGCTCCAGCAGCATCCCCGCTCACGCCGCCAAGTGAAAGCAACTCTGGGAAATTCTCCCCACGCTACCTGCTCCAGCTGTGGAGGCAGCTGGGGGGGGGGGGGGCGCTGCAGATTCCCGAGTGGCGGCGGCTGCTGCTGCTGGCGGACTCCGCGTCTCCCTGGGACACGGGCTGGGCGGCTGCGGGGCAGGGGGCAGACTTTGCACAGCTGGCTGGAGGGCTGCAGCGCTCGCCGGAGATGGGAAGGCAGAGCCTGCGCTGGGGCATTCTCGTGTTGGCCACTCTGGTGTGTCTGCTGAGAGGCGAGAAGCTGCGAAGCTGCGAGGACGCTCGGAAAGTTTTCCAGCTGCGGCAGCTCGGCCCCGTCAAGGGGCTGCCGGAGACCCCGCGGTCAGGTAAGAGCGGGCTCCTGTACGCGAGGCAACGTTGCAAGGCGGGCCGCCCCCGCTTTCCCGGGAGAGCCGCCCGGGGCGTCCTCCAGCCCTGGGGGGGCCGCAGCATTCGGGCACCGCAGGGGGCGGCGTAGGCTCTGCCTCTGCCCTGGTGCGCGGCAGGCGCAGGCAGGGCGCTGCTCGTATGAGCAGAGCCCAGCCTGCCCCCCAGCAACTTCCTGCGGACGAGCGGCCTCGTTAGCGCTGCTGGCCTCGCCCCCCAGGGAGGTAACCCGCCCGGCCGCTCGCCTGAGCTTTGCTGTGTGGCCAGCAGGGTTTTGGCTGCGGTGGGTGTGGGGGTGCGTGGGGCTGGGCACGGGGCAAGGCAGTGCTGACAGGAGCAATGGGAGTGCTCCTGGGCGGCTGGCTGGTTCCTCGCGGCCTTCCCTCAAGCAAGTGGCGGCTCCTCCTGGGGAAATGCAGAGCGTGGCACTCCTATGCTGGCCTCGTTCAGTAGCTACAGGCTTTGGAATGGTGCCTCCAGCTGTGGTTAGCGGGGCCAGCCTCGAGAGAAGGCGTGGGTTGGCTAGGGTGCCTGCAGGCACAGCTCCAGAGCGGAGTGGGCGTATGTACGACCTGACCCATGACTGCATCAGGGAAGCAGGAAACCATAAATATAGAACTCCTGCGTCTGGTACCACATTAGGGGTGACCATGTTTTCCAAAATGAAAAGGGACCCTGTGTGGGACTGGACCCTGCATGACCCCTTTTTTCTCCCCCCCCCCTTGGGGGGCTGACCGTAGGGGCCCTACTCCTGTGTCCTTTGCCTGAACACACCAGAACATTCCTCCATTCTTTCATAGGAGGAAAACCACCTGATTTTTTATTTTTTGGCAAAACTGGGCACTTGGCTCATTTGCTTTTCCCAACTGATAATCAGAGATGTCTGAGGCTAGACTTAAAAAGGGAACATAATGGGACTTGTGTTCACCCTACACCAAATCCAAATCAATGGGCTTTTTTCATGGGAATAATACTACAGGGTACCAGAAACTTGAAAAAAAGGAAGCAAGATAACTCCTTACTCCCATCCTTATCACTTTTTCCCTGCAGCATCCCATAGTGGGGATGGATGGTGAAATCCTATCTTAATAATTGATTACATGGGGGATTTAGCCCAAATTCAGCCATCGCTAGCCAGTCACTGATGTAGCTGCACCATGAGCTATGACTTGTATTAGTGCAACTCAGGCAATTGCAGGCAGAGATAGTTTCATCAGTCCAAATAGCCACTAGAGGCTACCAGGCAATGGCTGTATTTGGGGCAAATCCCCATTTTAAGTAAGGTATCCATTAACAGAGGTACCTGAAATGTTAAATTAATACTCTTGGTATTTTACATTAGAAACGAAAATTCACAAGATTCCTGTGCTGAATTGAAATGACCCATCCTTGCAAATAATGTGATTTGAGTATCTTTATGCAAGTGAATAGGTCCATCGATTTCAGTGGTGCTACTCCCTCAGGTAAAATTTCTTACATGTGCAACTGTGTCAGGAACTTGAGTGTATGAAAATGTTTGATTCACAACTCTGAATGTTTAGATGGCAGATTGACCATCAGCAGGTTTTCTGTAAATGGGGAAGATACAATTCAGAAATCATTTAAAAAGATGATAGTTTCCTCTTGGTCTACACCAGAAAGTTTTGCTAGCATAACTTTGTCAGTTAAAAGGGAGTGAGGAAAAAATACATTCTTAACTGACATAGCAATGCTGGCAAATGCCCTACTGTAATTACACTGGCAAAAATATGTCCTTTTGCTGGTGCAACTTATTCTGTTTTGGGAAGTGGTTTAAGATATTTTGTCAAAACGACTCTTTTCCCCAATATTAACTGCATTTTTGTCAGAAGTATTTGCCAGTACAGTTCTTAAAGTTTATTTATAGTGGCTAATCCTTTTAAATGCAGCAAGGCCTAAGGGAACTTGTTTTGTTTCCCTTTGCTGAGGAAATGAAATTTGTGGTAGGGATGAGAAGGACTAGTCGACTGACTGTCTGATAAGAAAATGCTTATTGGATAGTTGACAGGATAGTTGACTAGTTGCTTCCTTCCCCCCTCCCCTCTGTCTCTATCAAATAGAGGCAGCAAGTGGGGGGGAAGAAAAAGGGGTTACTTTAAAGTGGCAGCGCTGCATGGAGCCCGGGGTCAGTAGGGAAGTCCCCATCTGACCTCGGGCTTCGGAGCTTTTGCCTTCAAAGGCGGAGGTGCTCTATCGACTAATCGAATAGTCAGTGCAAAAATGCATCGACTATTCGATTAATCAATTACCAGATACTTAACATCCTTAATTCATGGTATGGGGCACCATAGACATGCTTAAAATCTCATTGCAATATTTACTATTTTAATACTCAGATAAAGCTAGATTGTAAACTACATTAATGGTAATATTAAGAATGGGTTAAGCCTGAAATATTTATGAAATTATAATACTTTCATTTAAATCTTAGCTTCCTATGAAACATGGAAACATGCATCACATTCTTTAAATTTCATTAGACAGTTACAATCTCAAACTAAGGAAATTGTATTGTCAAAATGTAATGATAAAAAAAGATGAACAGATCATTTGGAAGGGCTTATTAGAGATAGGCTTGAACCAAATTCTCAAAGCTGAACTAGTTTCTCTCAGGGGAAATTTGGATCTTGAGCCAAACCTGGTATTTGGTGTGCATCTTTAGTATAGTACTGCTTATTTAATTAAATGTGAGCAATGTCAGGATATTTTTATGAGATATTCTCAATTGTAGCCATATTCTCCAGAGTCCCTAAACTAAAAAAAACCCCAAAACCTTCTTTTCTACCTTGATTCATTTGTAGTACAGTGAAACCTTTGTTATCTGGCACTCTTTTAGCCAGAAAACTTTGTTAATCGGCATTGCGCCCAGCCACGATACTGAAACATCTTCAGGCACATAGGCCTGGCTTGGTTTACCATGATTGGCTTAACAATTTTTTAATTAAGAAGTACTAATCATCTTGAATTCAAAATAGAAATGTGAGACCAACTGCCTCACACTACAAAACTACCAGTATTAAAAACTTGAGTTTTACTATTATGGTCCATTGGTTTTTCCTAGGTTGATGGGACCCTCAGGTAACTGGAATTTTTAGATAACTGGAACGTCCTAATCCCCAAGCGTGCTGGATAACAGAGGTTTTACTGTATATATTCAAGTTCTCAATGAAACATAATAGTGCCACTTTTTGCTTAATGACTGCAGTTAAGATGTTTGTAGAGGTTCCTTTCCCACTACCTTCATACTTTCCCTTCTGCTTATAGAAATACTTTGCCAACACAGCACTTAATAACTTTCTTCATCCACCCTCTTTGTATCTTTCGGCCAGTAGGGGCTGCTACTGAAATGTATTTGCTTTGAATTAGGAAAGTAGGAAAAAGTTCCCTTCAGAACTTATGATCTGTCCTAAGAAATGCTAGGCTGGCAGGGGCTGGAAGATAGCTTTATAGTCAGAAAAGTTTCCCTGTCAAGATGAGTTTTATTGCTGTAGAGCAGTGAGAGGCAACCTAGGCTAGTGAGTGGGCCTCATGAGTGGCCCTCCTTTATCTCAGTGGGTCGCAAGACTGTTGTAACCAAGTCAGCCTCCCAGCATGATAGGATAATTTTGCCAACTACACTTGTGTACCTAGAATTTGCGGGGTGTGCCAATGGAACTGTAGCAGCACTTTGTTTGGAGGCAGAGGGAGCGAATGGCTCTCCCAATGTTGTGTGCAATCAGCACACACCTCACTCTTCAAGTGCCCTTTCTTTAAATGCATGCCACTTTTGTAGTACTTGCAAGGGAAAAACTATGCAGATGAAAACCAGCAACATCTGGCAACCAAACGTATGGGCAGTGATAAACAAAATGTTTTGTGGGCCACACAAGAATCCCAATGGGCTGTAAGCTGCCTACCACTGTTATAGAGACTGTCAGTCAGATATGTGTGTCCAATAAACTGAATGAAAATTTAAACTAATTGCCTTCCTGGTGAGTATCTATGAAGTTTTTAACAGTACATAGGCCAATAACTGTGGATAAAGGAATATCTAATTAGAGATGTCATATAAAGGAAAGAACTTGAAACAGTGAGAAAAACATTAAATGATAACTGGGGGCAGGCAGGTAGGACAAAATGTAAAGAGAAAAGAGACAACGTTCACACTTTACACTGTCTTAAGGTTTTAAGGTTCGTTTTCTGGATAAGCATTTGGGAATAAGCCTTTTGGTAAAGCTTTACTGACAATATACAGGAATATGTTCACTATATGCTGCTTATTAGCAATTATTTTAATGTTATTGAAAACAAAAGCATGTATTACTTGATATTACAGTGTTTCAATAATAGCAGTATAAAATGTTATGGTGGGGATTAAAAATGTAATGTTTTTGGATTAAATGTAATGCTTTTGGTTTAAAAATGTAATGTTGATTCTCAGATCAGTGGAGAATATTTCTAGAGAGTGAGGAGTTTAAAGGGAAATAATCTTTCAAACTTAATGCATTTTTCAAATGTTTAGTGTATTTGGGTAATTCAGATGAATTAATTGTAAAACTTCTCAGGTGTCCCAGACATTGCATACATTTAAGCATATGTGCAATTTTACTCATGTGAGAAACTCCCTTTCGGGTCTAGTTTGTAATGACTGACAGTGGCATTTTGAAATAACAAAAATAAGCATCTGACAACTGCATGTAGGAGATCGTGCGTGTGTACGCGCGCGCGCGCGCGCGCACACACACACACACACACACACATTTGTAAGGTCAGGTCTACCCTAGACCTGGAAGGTTGGGTTAACGTACGCACATCTAGCTACATAAAATACATAGCTGGAGTCGGCTTACCTTAAGCCAAGCTTGGTGATGTCTTCCCAGAGGGAGGCTGATGGAAGCAAATGCTCCCATCTGCTTCTCTTACTCCTCATGACTGCAAGGAGTTCTGGTGCCAACCAACCTGAGCTGCCCTTGGTATTCGATCTATCAGGTCATAACTAGATATGCTACATCAAATGCCAGAAGTTCAATCTCCAGTGCAGTAAGTGAAGATGTGGCCTTAGTGAGCCTGCTTCATCCCTGGTGCAGCCGTGTTGTAGTCAATGTAGTTGCACCAGGGAAAAATTAGGGTAATTTTGTTCATCTTCAGGTCTGAATGTATGATCAGTCTTTTTTCCCTCTCCTTTTAAATAATGTTAAAAACCAAACAACCTTTCCATGTAGGAGAACTATGCTGATGCAGATTTCACAAAGTTTATTCAGTCTCCTTAACAATGATTTGTTCAATGACTCATAAGCCTGTGCTCAATATTCATGTATCATCTCTTATAATAAAACACTTAAATACATGGCAATTTTTATCTTTAGCTTTAAGAATACTTCACATTTTCAGTGTGTGCCTGAACCCTTGCCTAATTTTCTGAATGGTAAAACTATTGTAATTGCATTACCTCAATTTTCTTATTGTTCTGTGGTCTTAAAAGAACTTTCTTATGGTAGTTGACTTTGTAAGATGATATTCACTGAACTTAGAGTTAAATGTAAAAGTACGATTCTAGTTTCATACCATCTGTACTTCACCCCACCCATAACATTTTCCCTAGCACTTCTTTATGTATTTTAAAAAGCAATTTTTATTAAATATTTCAGTAACTAGTAATTGTAAACAAGATTCTGCTCTAGTTCCCTGGTGCTTGGTGTGAAGTTGCAGTTGTGGAAGTACGTACCGTAATTCAGTTGCCTCCCTCTGTGTGCAGAGAAAATTTTTCTGGCAGGGTAGGGAGACAGAAAACAAAATGGGGGACACCTAAGTGCATCAGATTTGCAATTCCAGGTTTAAAAAGCCGAATTCTATGGCATATTGGGAAACTGCTATATTCCATGCTTCCATGGAATCACAAAGTCCAGGGAGTCCTGTTTGAAATGAATGGGCAGTTCATGTTTCTTAGAGGCATTGCTTCAAGCTCTGTGCAGAGTCAAGCAGGAATCATTACATTCATTATGCTCAGTTCACCTTCTGAAGGTTATCTGTGCAATCATAAGCTAAACACATAATTAAAGAAAGAGAGAGTTGCAGAGATTGAGCAGTGCAACTGTTCTCTGCCAAGTGGTGAATTCCATGGC
The DNA here is from genome assembly GCA_032595735.1 of Pelochelys cantorii. Classification (NCBI taxonomy): domain Eukaryota; kingdom Metazoa; phylum Chordata; order Testudines; family Trionychidae; genus Pelochelys; species Pelochelys cantorii. Next base: position 95,304,038 of record CM064326.1, read on the forward strand.
AAACTCCTATGCTACAGAGCTGTGTAATATATAGGGTCCTGATAATAGGCCAAGGGTAAATGAGGCAGGTAATGTAAGGATATATACATTCAGTGATGCTGTTCAATCAGAAGAAGTCTTTTTGCGATACATGAAAAGCTCCAGAAAAGATGGAAGCCAGCTTGTTTTGTGCCTGTTGTGTAAGGAGGACTGTCACTCCATATATAACGGCACAGAATCTGAAGTAAATCTTTAAACAGATGAGTTTGTTTCTGAATTAAAAAAAAATGATCCAGCATGCTTTAGCTATGATCGATCACCAGAATGGCTGAATTGGAAGTAATGTTTGGCACATGTTGGGGGTTGCCACCAAGCTCAGAAAGGAGGAAGTTCGGTTTGTTAATGCTAGGGCTTTTTCTTCTAGCTTCTGCTCAGAAGAAGTCTGTCCTTTTCTGGAAGTGAATAGTGTTCAGTGGGATTGGACCTCAGCCAGGCTAGGATGTTCTGAACCAATTCTGTGATCTCTGGATTTTGCCTAGCAAAACAATTTGCATGTGTAAGATGAGCAGAATTTGGCCTCAGATATACTTATTTCTCTTTCACTAACAGCTAAAGATCTGATTTCACAAGCTTTCACTTATATGAATGGATCAAGTTATTTGGAAAGAGGATTTGTGAGACTAAGGCCATGCATGAGAGTATGAATTCAACTCAAGACCTTTAGCAAATAAGTACACCTAAACCAAAAGAATAATTAAAATTTCATTCTCAATAGAGCTGTGGCTCACCTAAGGCAACTTATTAATTAGCTCATTGTAATATGAGGGTTCTGGGACACACTCTTGAGTGTCTCAATTCAGGGCAAATTGCTTAGAGACAGGGCTACTTACAATACTGGGGGTCCTTCACTATAAGGCACACCAAACCAGTCACAAAGAGTACTTTTGTTCCACCACTCTGAGGGTATGTCTAGACTAAGCGCTTCTTTTGAAAGAAGCTTTGTCGAAAGAATCTTTCGAAAAAGCTTCTTTTGAAAGAGATCGTTTAGACAGCCACAACTTTTTTTCGAAAAAGCGATCCGCTTTTTCAAAAGAGAGCACCTGGGCAATCTGAATGCTCTCTTTCGAAAAAGCCCTGTTTGCAGTCAAGAACACCTTTTTTCGAAAGAGCTCTTTCAAAAAAAGGCATTCTTCCTCGTAAAATGAGGTTTACCGCTGTCGAAAAAACCGCCACGTTCTTTCAATTTAATTTTGAAAAAATGCGGCAGCAGTCTAGACACAGGTGAAGTTTTTTCAAAAAAAGGCCACTCTTTTCGAAAAAACCCCTGTAGTCTAGACATAGCCTGACTAACAAAAAGCCATAGAAGCAATTCCCTTAGACATTCTAGTTCTCCTATGACACCACCAATTACACCCCTTATACAGAAGAGAGGGTATACATCTCACTTGGCCCGCTTTGTACAAGATTTGTTGTAAACACATAACAGTGGTTGCAACAACGGTCTGTAAGGTTATAGTTTAATCTGATAATATCACACTCACTTTTTAAAGTGAGCACATGTAGAGAGCTCTTCATTATGAAACTTATTGCAAGACATTTCTGAAAACTTCACACACGAGAACAGGATATTCCTTTTATTAGTGTTGGGACTTATAAAAAAATATCATGCTGAATGGGTATATCGAGAAACCTTTAGAGCTCTGTATAAAAGAGATAGTGGTTGTTACATGAGCTAAAAAGCTTTTTCCTACTATTCTGTGGTCAACATAATCTGACACTGATGTGCACTTCTCAGGGAGAGAGGAGGCTCAACATGGAGGCATAAAAGCTTGCAGACTTTTTCTTGATATAGGTGAAATGGAAACAGAATGACCTTTTTGCTCTTTTTCACTGTCATGCACAAACTTCTGCAACAAAACTATTTGTCCTACAGCACTAGTTAAGAAACACATGTACTAATCCATGTAGTGGATTAAACTTTTTAAGATGGAGGAACATCAAACAATAATTTTTTTTTGTGAGGAACACCAAGGACTTTTTGTTGAGCAAAAAAAAAAAAAAGAAGCCGAGGAAAAGTTATTGAGAAAAAAGAAAAAAAATAGGGTTGGAGGGAAAGTTATTGAGAAAAAAAAAAAAAAAATAAAAATAGTGTCGGGGGGAAGTTATTGAGGAGGGAAAAAAAGTCACCCGTTCCTTTAAGGGTGGCCATTTTGAACTACGTTGTTCTCTGCGACACACCTCCGACTGCCTCACGGCACACCGTGTACCATGGAATACAGTTTAAGAAACACTGATGTAGTGGATTTCAAGCTATAACACCATTCCTAGTCAATTAGGTTCTTTTGCATATAGGTTTCAATTACTCTGCTCCAGTCACTGAAAACAGCTGTGTTGAAGATCTGGAAAAGAAATAGGTCAATAAAATGTACTTTTATTTGTATGTGATTAGCAGTCTTAAAAGTAAAAACAGTGTTCCCGTAGGAGCTTGGAGTAATTCCATGTTAAAAAGATGCTACTTATTTTTTAAACACTTTCTATAAAATAAAGTAGTGAGAGGAGTGAAAATATCAGAGTCTGCTTCAAATCACAGCACTAAACAAACATTTATTTTAGAGCATTTCTGTGAGTTCCAATTATATTTTTGTAGCTGTAACAGAAAGTCCATAAGGATGGTCTGTGTAAAATTCCATTATTCTCTTCCTCTCCCTCTCCCTCTCCCTGAGAAACATGGGTGAGGGTTTCAAAAGGTGGAGGTTTGACATTTATTTTAAATTATGCAGAATTTGGATAACATGCATAGTTATAAATTATTTCATTATGTTCATGTGTTTGTACTAATGGTATATCATGGCCCTGAACATGAAGGTGATAAAATGTCAATGTCACCTTATACATAGCAATGTCCATCTGTTGTGTGGCAGAGGAATAGCACTACATACCAACATTTTCAAGGGATTTTGATCTTGTTCTCTGTTGGGAATAACAGATTTATAAATTAAATGCGTTCCCATTACTCACCAAATTAGATCTCTGATAGTGACAAACTTAAACAGGTAGTTTAAAACAACATGAAAATGTTTCTGAGACACCTATACATAAGAACGACCTTACTGGGTCAGTCCAAAGGTCCATTTAGCCCAGTATCCTATCTTCCAACAGTAGCCAGTGCCAGGCAGCCCTGAGGGAACAATCATTATAGGCAGTCATCAAGTGATCTCCCCCCTGTTGCCCATTTCCAGGTTCTGACAAATAGAGGCTAGGGATACTATCCCACTCCATCCTGGCTAACAGCCATGGAATAGACCAGACCTATCATCCATGAAATTATCTAATTCTTTTTTGAATCCTTTTATAATTTTGGCCTTAATAACATCTTTTGAGAAGGTGTTCTACAGAGTTGATTGTGCATTATGTAAGAAAATGCTTCCTTGTATTTGTTTTTAACTTGCTGCCTGTTAATTTCATTTGCTGACCCCTAAGTTCTATGTTATGAGAGGTAAATAATACTTTCTTGTTTACTTTCTTCCATACCAGTCATGATTTTACAGACCTCAATCATATCCCCATCTTAATCCTCTCTTTTCCAAGCTGAAGTGTCCCAGACTTATTAATCTCTCCTCATATAGCAGTTGTACTACACCCCTCATCATTTTGTTGCCCTTTTCTGAACTTTTTCCAATTTCAATATATGGTTTTTGAAATGGAGCAGCTTCCTCTGCTCCCTGCCCTCCCCACCACTGATAGAGGCAGCAGCATGGGGTGGGGGAGAGGTGAAGCTAGTGCTTGGGGGGAGCCTATACACTGGCTCCCCTAGAGCACTGGCTCCTGCTTGCCTCCTCTCCCCTCCCTGCTGCCTCTGTGGGAGGCAGCAAGAGGGGGGCAGGTGGCTCCGTGGAGTTGACATGCACAGAGAGCTGGCTTATAAGCTTGCTCCCCACTTGTATTGGCTCCCACCTGCCCCCTCTGTGCTGCTGCCCTAATAGAGAGGCAGTAGCATGGGGCAGTGGGTGGGCAGGTGGCTCCATGGGAGCTGATATATGTGGGGAGTCAGCTTGCTCATCATGGAATTCCTTTCTCACATCCATTACCAGCTATGGTAATATTTCCAGATGTTGGACTGGGATGTTCATCTTGTCCTTCAGCCTTCTTGAGATTTGTGGACTTTGTAAGAGAAGAAAGTCTACATCAAGATTTTGGAGTGAGGAGATAATTGTTCAGTCTCAAAGGCTTTCTTCTTTTGATTAAGACCAAAGGGTATGTCTAGACTGCATCCCTCTGTCGGCAGAGGGATGCAGATTAGGCAGGTCGACATTGCAAATAAGGCAGGGATTTAAATATCCCGTGCCTAATTTGCATAAAAATGGCCACCGCGTTTTGCCGACTCAGCCCTTTGTCAGCAAAAAGCAGCAGTCTAGAGGGGGATCTGTTGAGAAGGAAAGCCTTTTTCAACAGATCTGTTATGCCTCCTGCAATGAGGTTTACAGGATCTGTTGAAAAAGGCTTTCTTTCATGACAGATCCCCCTCTAGACTGCCGCTTTTTGCCAACAAAGTGCTGAGTTGGCACAACGTGGCGGCTGTTTTTATGCAAATTAGGCACGGGATATTTAAATCCCTGCCTTATTTGCAATATCGACCTGCCTAATCTGCATCCTTCTGCCGACAGAGGGATGCAGTCCAGACATACCCAAAGATCCATCTGCTGAAGAGAGAAAATCCGTGTACTTCTCTCCCAATGGCAGATTCTTAGGACACAGTTTCCTAAGATCCATATATCTGTCTTAGGTCCCATCTGGCATTATCTATCATGCAAAGGAAGTAAATCCCAAATAGGTCTCTTTATCACCAAAGAGAGTACCCCTTGTCTTTGGTTTTGTTTCAGGGTCAAACAAGATCCAGTATCATTGGCAGACACCCCTTGGCATGGAATCAGGAACTCCCTCTACGTGTTCCCTCTGATTATGTTGGTTTAGGAGATTTGTTTACAGGCTCACTAGGATGTAGCCAAGATGATGTCGACAGAGCAAGATGATGTCGATGGAGATGATGTCGATGGAGCCAAGATGATGTCGACCAGATATTAGTGGTTTTATCTTCATCCTAGGTCTGATGTTAGAATGACTTTGCAATTTAATGGATCTTTTTGTCTTCAATCTGCAGTAAGAGTATATACCTCAGCCTGAATCTTTTTGAGTTGATAATCTGACTTTTGACTTGCTGAAGATGCTTTTCAAGAATTTAGCGGGTCATACTGAAAAGCTGGAGCTTTTGACCAAACTTTTCTTGTTTTTAACATTGCTGTTCCTTTGTTACACTTTTAAACTTTAAAACCAGTTTTAAAGTTTTGCATGGGTTCTGATTTCAAAATCCATGCTCACATGTCCAGGTGACAGTCCTCACTCATCTTACAAAAGCCTAGCTTATGAAAGGCTTTCTTAAGGTAATTAGTTTGCTTTGATGTGTGTGCCTATGAAAATTACATTTCTTCTCAGGAATGTGCTTGGTTTTGTTAAAGGTAAGACGGGATGAACATCTTGTTGTAGCTATTTCAGGGATATTTCCTCTCTTTTTATTTTTTGCTTTGGGATTGGAAATCTCAAAAAGTATTCAACTAATATAAAGGCACCATTAGATGCTTTCATATTCTTTTGTCATATGAAGGTGTAAGCCAGTGCAACAAGTCTTTCTCTTAATTTCTTAATTCAATTCTTTTAAGGTTTTTGATGGGTCAAGTGTGCCCTGTTGCAACCATAACTGCTACTAAATGTTGCCTTTATTTGGTATTTAGCTAATTTTTGTCAAACATCTTATACGCTTTAAATTCTGTCTGTTTCTTTTTCTCTTCGGGTATGTCTACACTAGCCCCCTAGTTCGAACTAGGGAGGCTAATGAGGGCGACTGAAATTGCAGATGAAGCACAGGATTTAAATATCTCGCGCTTCATTAGCATGTTCCTGGGCGGTCGCCATTTTGGAAATTGACTAGCCTGGAATAACTGCCCGCGTCTACACGCGGCAGTGAAACGGGAGTTCGAAGTAATGCCCTAACTCGAATTAGCTGTTATTCCTCCTGGAATGAGGTTTAACAGCTAATTCGAATTAAGGGCTTTACTTCAAACTCCCGTTTCACTGCCACGTGTAGACGCGGGCAGTTATTCCGGGCTAGTCAATTTACAAAATGGCAACTGCCCGGGAACATGCTAATGAAGTGCGGGATATTTAAATCCCGCGCTTCATTTGCAATTTTGGTCGCCCTCAATAGCCTCCCTAGTTTGAACTAGGGGGTTAGTGTAGACATACCCTTATTCCTTATATGAATTTCTGTAGAAGGCATCCAGGATATTATAAATAGTCAGTTTTTCAATACAGGTTGAACCGCTGAAAACCAGTACTCTCTGGTCCAGCAATATCCGTAGTCTAGCAGGACCACGAATGCTCTTAGACTAGAGTGCCTGGGAGCCTAATGGTAGGAGGGCCAGCAGCCCGGCCGGAGGCAGCAGGACCGGAGCCTCACAAAAGTGCTGGGGATGGACTGGAGAGCCCCAGCAGCCCACAACAGCATGGGGATGGAGGAAGAAGAAGTTTAGCTGCCTGCAGCAGCGCGGGAATGGAGAATCCTGGCAGTCTGCTGCAGCGCAGAGCCAGGGAAATCTGGCTGCCTATGGCAGCACGGGGCCAGGAAACCACAGCAGTTCAGAGCCAGGGGCTGGAGAATCCCAGCTGCCCATGGTGGCATGGGGTCCGGGGCTGGAGAACCCCAGAAGCATGCAGCAGTACAGAGCTGGGGAAAGCTGGCCGCCTCTAACAGTGAGGGGCCAGGGAACCGCAGCAGCTGGGGGCTAGAGGACCCCAGACACCCATGACAGTCTGGGGCCGAGGGGCTGGTGGTAGCAGGGTGGACAGCCTGGCTGCGGGGAGGAGAGGAAAAGAGGAGGCCAAAGGCAGAGGACCAGCTGGCTTGGGGACAGTGGCAGGGGATACCTCCCCTTGTCTAGAAACTTCTCTTGTTCAGGACTGGTCAGGTCCCAACGTTCCTGGACCAGGGAGGTCCAACCTATATAATAATTCCCAACATAAAAAAAAAGTGACTTAGCAGAGACAGGGCTTTTTATTGTATTCGTATAGTTAAGATATTATTTATAAAATCCCTACAAACTAGATACTTCCTAAAATTTATGTTCAGAAGAAGTCTGTAAGAAAGGGTATGTCTACACTTGCACCTAGTTCGAACTAGGGATGCAAATGCAGGCATTCGAAATTGCTAATGAAGTGGGGATTTAAATATCCCGCGCTTCATTAGCACGATCTCGCTCTAGTTCAAATCACAGCTGATTTGAACCAGGAAGTGCGCACTGGGACGCGTTAGTTTGAACCAACCCCCTTGGTTCGAACTAACGTTACTCCTCATTTTTTGTTCACTAGCGTGCCAGTGAGATCATGCTAATGAAGCGCGGGATATTTAAATGCCCGCTTCACTAGCAATTTCGAATGCCTGCATTTGCATCCATAGTTTGAAGTCGGGTGCAAGTGTAGACATACCCAAAGTGATTAGAGGTACATTGTATTCACTTTGTCTTTTTCATTGGAAGTAGAGGACAGTATTGATAATGTGAGATTAGGTTGGGGAACGGAAATGAACCAAAATATTTTTTTAGAGGACTGAAAGCCACCACAAGAAGTACTAGTTATCCTTCATGGAGAGAATGAATACCAGTGGAAATGTACATTTATATTTTCATAACAGTCTTGTAAAATAAATTAGATTCAAATGCATAATAAAATGCTTCAAGGAATGCCACAGAATGAGCTTCCAGTCTTCTGATTGTCCCAAATTGGAAGGCTTCTGCTATGATAGAAAATTAATATAAGAATTGTTTTAGGGATATATTCTTTTCCCTACCCCATTCCCATTATATTACTGTGGTGTTCAAGAAATGTACTGACTTACTGAAGTAAGATACCTATTTAGCATTTGTAAGACTGCAGTTGCTAAAATGCATTTTATCCCTGAGGCTGTGGAAACAAATTACATATGAAAGAACACAAGGATATAAGTAAAAATGTGGTTGAACAGGATCAAATATTAAGGAAAGTAAACAATTTACAAGCTGTAATAGATTGACTGCTGAACTGTTTGAAGAACCACGTGTGATGAACTGTTTTTTTAAAATTGTAAATAAATATTTGTTAACTTTTTCTTGTATTGCCTCAATTCTGCTGTATCTATTTTTCATGTCTGACTCAAGAAAAATAACTTGTAGTGTCGTCAACTATCTCTTTAATTAAAAAGTAGTTATTAAAATTGTAGCTACTCCAGTTCAGCCATACAAAGTGAGTGAGCAAGCTTTCCTTCATGCTGCTAGTAAAATAAGTTGATTTCTATTAAACAGCGATGTGCAATGTCAGTGAAACATGGTCATATTTCATTCCTGATTGTGCCCTACACTAGTAATAGAGTTGAGTTAAAAGTAACTACCTTGCTTTGAATTATTAAAATAGATATGTGGTAAAATGAAGGTCAAGGAAAGCAAAAATCAGGAGGAAAGTCTGGTGCTTTAAATATTCTGCAATGAAATCTAAGATGTTATTCTTCAGTTCATATTGTGTACCTAGCTGTCAGGAACTTACTCATTCTAGTGAACGCTGGAAACTATCTAACTTTTTATAGCACAATGATATTTGAAACTTAGCACTTTCACTTTGCAGATATTAATTTTCACAGTGACCCCTTGGAAAAACCCTAATTTTTAAATGATGGAAGGGGATGAAAAAGTTAGAACAGGGGTGGGGAACCTTTTTTGGGTCAGAACCGCTGACCCACAGAAAAATCAGTCAGGGGCTGCACACAAGTGGGAAGCAAAAACAAACAAACCTTCACTGATGTGGCCCCCAACTGTGAAGGAAAAAGAAACTCCTCACATTTCCCTGGCATACCAGAGCCTGGGGGGGGGGTCCACACTAGTATGTTTTGTGTGCTCCAGTCCTGTAGAGAGGTGGCAGGGGGGACAGGAGCACCAGCACAGGCTCCCCAATTCTGGGTAGGAGCCCTGAGCCTTAGGGACCGGATCCAGGTGGGTCTTAGGTTCCCCACCCCAAGTTAGAAGCTAGCTCCAAAGATGTGCAGCACGGGCTTGTTCTTATTGCCACTGAAATCACTGACAAAACTATCATTCACTTCAGTGCTGGGCTCTGTATCTGGCACAATCAAGATTAGAATTTAGGTGTTCCTTTGCTGAGTGATGTGCTCTGACAAATAAGTGACACTGTCCCTTTACAACCAAGGACCAAGATATCCATTGTAGCACCAAACGTCCCTAAAGTCGCTTATCAGAGACGATGTCTTTCTAAACTTTGTGCTCTAATTCACCACAAGTTATTGGGCTCGATATAGGTATTACTACTTTTCTGGCCTGTGTTATAAAATAAGTCAGATTAGATGATCATAATGGTCCCTTCTTAAACTCTAAGAATAATTTGATAGAACAATAATTTATGTACTTGAATAAAGGCTCATAGTATGCGTTAAAAGGAAAAGACTTAGCTGAATGGTTGTCAGGAGCATATGTATGAGGACAGTTATGCTCTAAAACAGGGATTCTCAAATTGTGATCTGGGACCCCAAAGTGGCTCCAAAGCCCATTTTAAGGGGTCACTAGCAGTGTTCCCTTTAATTTTTCTCAGCTATGTGTGGAATGAATTGTATGTTCATTAATATGAAGGTGGGAGTGAGGCCAAAGGGTTTGTAGTGTGGGAGGGGGCTCAGGGATGAGGCAAAAGTTTGGAGTGCAGGGGTGTGAGGACGGATGGGGGTGCAGGTTCTGGATAGAGCCAGGAATGAGGAGCTTAAGGCTGGGGCAGAGGGTTGGTGTGTGGGAGTGAGAGCTTTGGCTGAGGGTGCAGGCTCATGGGTGTGTCGTGGTGGGGTATGAGAGGTTTGGGGTCCAAGACAGTGCTTCAGTGCTATAGCGGGGAAAAAGGATTCTCTCTTCCCTGAGCTCTTTCGCCCCATAGCAGCACCTTAGCTGCAGGGGAGAGGCACCTCTTCTCACCATAGCAATTCTTGGGTTGGGATTGCAAGATAGGCACCCCTAGTTTGGCCCTGGCAGATCTGGGCTGGGGCTGTTTTGGGCCAGGGGAGGGGCAATATGACAGGGCTGGGCTAGGAGAGGAGCCTGTAGCTGCAACTGGGTTCAGGCTAATATAGGGGTGTCAAAGTCATGGTAGGTCTGGGCCATGGAAGACTTGGGGCCAGGAAAGAGCACCCTGGCCATGGAAGGTCTGGGCTGAGGCAGAATTGGGGGTAGGGGTGGGGTGCCCCAGCTGTGGCTGGATTCAGGCCAGGGGATGGCACCTTGGCACGTCAGGTCTTGGATGGGGCTGGGTTTGGGCCATCCTTCCCGTGGCTGCGGCAAGTTGGTGCCAGGATAGGTTGGGGCTAGGGAAACGGTATGTCTTCCCCAGCTGCAGGAGATCCCTGGACAGGTTCCTTGAGCCTCTGCACTATGACTGCACAGCTTACAGGAAGCTTAGGTCACCAGGGCTGGTGTTAGACTTGCTGGGGCTCAAAGCCAAAATTCTTGAAGCTGCAGCCTGAGGGCTTCAAACTAGGGGCTCTGGCTGGATTATAAGAAATGTAAGGGACTGTGAGACCTCTGGGAGGGCTTGCATGGTCAGGAGTGACTAAGATGAGCTGGACCATATTTTTGGTAAAGATGCCATCATTGAATGTTGTAGAGTCCATGAGAGGTATCCTTACTCCTGCACTAGCCCTGGGGGCACCATCCCAGGTAATAACTATGGCATATCTTTCCAGTATGACTTTCAGAACAAGATTCTTCTGTGGCTTTCAGGGTAATACCTGCAAAAGTGAGAACAGCCTGCTCCTTCTGACCCACTCCACTTGTAGGCTGCAGAAATGCACATGCAATTATAACCATTCTCCTCAGATGTCCAAAAAATAATCCCCAACCAGCTCCCCATCCCCACAAACTCTGGGATTCTATATAAAAGGGGGAAGATTGTTTTAGCATCATCACTCCAGGTAGGAAAAAGCCCTTAGAACTGGGATCCAAAATTGAGGAAAAAGTAACATTTTGTCACTGTTGAAATGCCAGCTAGAGTTTGGACAAGAATTACTTTTTGCACCTGATCTGTACCTCTCCCTTCACCCTCCACCCCCATCCCAAAACAAGGGTTTATCGTTGAGTCAACATCTGGCAAATCTCCAGAGGAAGAGGGCAAGGGATAACATGGAGCAAAAAGTCCAAAGAGTGAAGGGAAGGTTTCCTTAAGAATAGTACAATGGAGAGAGAAGGACAAGGAACTTTTTAGGGTCCTGAAGGCACCGCTGCCGGAGATGACAGAAAGGCAGATAACCCTGCTATAGAACATTCTGTCACCATGTTATAGGACAACTCCTCCACTCCACATAGTAGGATAGTCCCTTCACTTTTTGAGCTCCAAGGAATAGGCCCTTTCTTCATCATTCAACACAAGACGAGAACAGTGGACACTGGGAGAATCCCTTAACTCCCTCACCTGCAAGGGACAGGCCCCTTCTACTGTATCTTGCAACACTAGACACAAAGAACACCCTATACACAAAAATGCAAACTTGTGCTCAGGCAGCACTTGATTAATTTGGACTTGAGTTTTTTACTTTGTAAAACTCAGTGGGTTTGTTTATAAAGATTTCCTTTCAAATGTCATAATTTTATAGGAAAACAGCATTTCACAGAGCAAGATAAAATCCACAAATACAGCTTAATAAAATATTTGTACCACCATACACAAACTGTGTTACTTATGGGCTAACCATGAACCTTACATGAAAGTACATGAATTTTTCATAAGGTTATCCTAAATCTCAAAGTAGGTACACAATGCAGCCCTGAGCCTCTGTGTGTGACCAGTTGCAGCAATCTGTAGATGTTTCCTGTCTCTGTTTAATGGTCAGCAAGTCTACCTACTTTCCCTGCTCCCCCACACACTTCAGTAAGGATATGTCTACACTACAGAGTTTTTTTGGAAAAACAGCTGTTTTTCCGAAAAAAACTTCAATTACGTCCATATAGCAATCATGTTCTTTGGAAAGAAAATCAAAAGAACAGAGGGGTTTTTCTGAAATTGGAAAACCTCTTTCTATGAGGAAGAAGCCTTTTTCCAAAAGAGCTCTTTCGGAAAAAGGCGTGTGTGGACGGGGAAGAGGGAGTTTTTTCGGAAGAGAAGGAAAGAGGAAAAAGCACAGGTGCCCTGGTGACCACTCCATCCATAGTAATCACAGCTTATATGAGAGATAGCATCCATTTAGTGTGGATGCTATCTTTTGAAAAAGCAGATAGCTTTTTTGATGTGCTTTGGCAGTGTGGACGCTCTCTTTCGGTAGAAGTTTTTTTGGAAGATCTCTTCCAGAAAAGCTTCTTGTGAAAGAAGCCTGCAGTCTAGACATAGCATCAGTCTCTTTCCTTTGCTCTTATAGGTTGTGCAAAGCACAAAAAACAATTATCACACCAGACAGATATTGCTCATCAGCTTCCTGCTTCAACATTAGGCATCTCTATCTACCCTTCGGTCTTCCAAATTCACATTCCACTGCCATTCTGCAGCTGCTCCTCAGAGCCTAATTGAAAAGGCCTTTTCCCCTATTAAGGTGTCTAGTAAAAGACAGCATAAATAAGGGAAGAAGAGCGTAAGATGGGTCTCCTAGAACGATAGGAGAAATTGCAACACTAGGCTACGTCTAGACTGCAAGCCTCTTTTGAAAAAGAGCGTCTAGATTATAACCAGTACTTTCCAAAAAGCAAGCCGCTTTTTCGAAAGAGAGCACCCAGGCAGTCTGGATGCTCTCTTTCAAAAAAGCAGTTTGCATTACATAGCGCCTTTTTTCGAAAGAGCACTTTTGAAAAAAGGTGTTATTCCTCATAAAATGAGGTTTTCCGTGGTCGAAAAAACTGCTGCGTTCTTTCCATTTACTTTCGAAAGAATGCAGCATCAGTTTAGACGCAGGGGAAGTTTTTTTGAAAAAAGGCCACTTTTTTCGAAAAAATCCTGTAGTTTAGACACACCCTCAGAGTCCATAGTTCCATTTCTCATTGCACAAAACAGACCAGAGTTTCCAGAGTTCATGGACTTTTCCAGACCACCCCACATTATTGGTGAACCTTCCATGGTGTTTAAATGCAGCACCATGGAGAAACAACCCTTTCTGCTAATGGCTCTGAAGTCTAATATGGGGAGTGAAGAATGGATGCCATCAGTGGCCCCAGTGTTACCCTGGGACACAGTAACGAATAATTTTCAAAACCTAATTAGATGGACACGCCCTGACTTATGGTGATGATGACAAATATCCCAGGTCCCAGAAGAAGAGATTGCCTGAGGCCGAATACTCGTGGCCGTATCTATCACCGGCGCGTGGTTTACCAAATAACACTCCGAGTCTCAGTTTGGGGCCAAACCATATATTGTAAATTTAGAATACAGAACTGAACAGCATATGCCAAAACACTATAAACCTCCCTATCCATGAAGACAAAGCAGATAGTAAAGACCCCTAAACAATAGGACTATACATTACATTCACGTGGCACAGATCAGCTAGGAGCTCATGACCTCTATGTCTTGGCTAATTGGAAGCCGTGACAGAGGAACAGTGAGGAGACCCTCGATGTCACTTCAGGATCTGGTCCTCTGGGCAGGTGGTAGACGGACGGTGGACTATTATTCGAAGGCCTTCCGCTCTCCGAGAATAATCCAATGGGATCCAAAAAGGTTTTCCCCCAGGAATACAAAACCCAAAAATATATCCCTCCACTCACATGCAAACTATGCTGTCTATACTCACTCCCTCACTCACTCTATCATTCATACTAAACAGAGAGAGCCATTCCACAGCACCCACACACACTCCAGAACCCAAACAGAACTGGGAACCCAAACTAATGTTAACTGGGGTATTTATGCACCTTTAGGCGGGAAAACTCTAATGGTGCTGAGTGCATGCTTTTGTGGGTGGTGTGCATAACAATTTGAGCCGTGTGCAGCTATTTTGAGCCGGGTGCAAAGGAATGGGATGGGGTGCAAAGCACTAGTACCGTGTGCAGCTCTAAAAAGGCGGGAAGCTTCTAACTGTCAAGCTTCCTTAGTTCAAACCAAGGGAAGATAGTTCGAATTAACAGCTTAGTTCGATTTAACTTTGCTAGTTCGGCTCATAACCACACTATTTTACCATTGTCTATCCACACAACCAATAAACATCAAAACTGAGGTTACACCAGTACAATGCAAATCCATCAATAAACTCCTATTCATTGTGATTTAGGAGGCTTCCATTTAGCAATGGAGACCTCCACAACAGTGTCCCCAACAGCTGATCTACCAGCACCAAACTGGTTCATTACTGAGCAGTAGCAATCAGGGATTGTGAGTTTCCAGATAGCAAGGGTCTCGCAGTCCTCCTTGAGGGGTACTTTCCTGGGGTACTGCAGCACTACAGCTTCAGAGTGAGCTCTGCACAGATTTCTTTGCACAAAATGGCCATTGGTATACTGAAGTTCTGCTGCTAGTCTTGGCCACCCCATGTGTCCATTGCTATCTGTTCCCCTGTCCCTAGTCAATGATAGCTGATTGAGCCCACAAAGAACAGTCCATTGAGTGAAGCTGCTTTAGGCAAAGATATAGAAGTATTTGCTCAATGTCAGCTGCATCCTCTTTAGGTGTCTGTATTGCTCTGCCTCCCAAGCCACTGGATGACTGGAGATATAAGTACAGCAGCTTGTTTACATTAATGACCATTATATTTGCAGTGTTCAACAGTGTGTCCTCTGTCTGAGTGGTTTGATGTGATGCTGACTCATACCAAAAGTGAAACAAAAGGTGAAGGGACTTATTTAGTTTGACTCTAAGTCCTAGAATTTCTGTCTTCTATAGCTTTCCCACAATGTACAGTGCTTCCGTAGGAAAAATCCCAGAATCCTTGGAGAGTAGTAGAAGAACATTGCACCATGGGCTGTCTGTGCAGAATTCTTAGCACTTATTTCAAAACAATGCAGTGCTGTGTGTACACTATCCCAAAAGGGTTAAAAAGGCACTATGAACACATTGGTCATGTAACAGTTCCAGATGGCTTAACTCAGATGAGCCTAACCTGAAACAATTTTCAAAGGTGGACAAGCCTGCAGTGTAGCCAATACCTTAAGTAAAATAAATTTAATCTTAAGTAATTTAGGTGTTTAACTCTATTTCTTGTGTTTAACTCTATTTCATACAACATGTTGTACCTGTGTTGCTTTTTGCAAAGTTTTGAAGGGCTTACTGAGTTTAAAAATATTTCTTCAGATAAAAAGGAAAAAAGGTCAGTTTATATTGAAACAATATTACACTTAACAAAAATATAAAATCAATGAATATTAAAATAACTTACTTTCAAAATCATCCACTGACGTGAAATGAGATAAATTTATTTTTGGTTTTCATTTCTTCTGGCCATCTTTAGACACCTGTAGAATGATTTTTATTTTTATATTTCATGTTTAATTTCAAAATATGGCTTGTGTATTTATATATTAAAACAAGGTGAAATAAGACTGGGATTTTTTTAAAAGTGAAATTTTCGTTGCCTTGCTGATAACTCTTTTGTTGTCTGCTAGAAGGTATCTCTTTTTGAAGACTTCATCCAATAGAGAACAGTTTGTGTTTTGCATTAAAAACTTAGGCTACGTCTACATTGCAGTGCTATTTCAGGATGCCAGAGATATCCTGAAATAGCTATTCCGCGTCTTTTGAGCGCGCCCGTTATTTTGAAATATAACGGATTCGCTGTTCCTTTGTCCCTGTAAACCTCATTCCACGAGAAGTAAGGGATGTTTCGAAATAGTGATTTATTTAGTAATAAGTGCTGTGTAGACACTTTATTTTGAGCTAAGGGTGCGGTGTAGACATGCACCCTTAGTGTCAAGATGAGCTCCTGGAGGGAAGCAAAACGCTGTTGCCAGCAAAAAAATAAAAACCAAAGTGATCGGTTGATTCTCAGTGTGTGTTATGTGAAATTGAATGTGGGTGAGCACAATGAGAATGGATGCTGGGAGTAGTCAGAAAAATAGCTTGGGAATTCATTGTGGGGGTGGATCCCAAGGGCTAATAGTGACATGCAGGGGCCAGTTGGATACTAATCAGCTGAGTGACTTTTATTAGTAGCCAGATGCAGGTTTTTCTCCTGTGGCATGAATGAAAAATAATGTGATTTTAAATGTGAGACCTTTGTTTTGCTTGAACAGTTTTAAACTGCCACTTTAGGCAATCACATGGCCAACAGTATAAAATATCTATAAAGTGAAGGTCAAATGAAATCTAGAGTTTCTATATTAAAACTCACAATTCATTTTAAACAGGGACTAGCAATTAAAGAAAATGTCTCATAAAACAAGACTTTCTCCCTTTTCAGCATGCCCCCCCCCCTTCGCCATTGTGATTTTCCTTTCCCTGAACTGCTGGTACAAAGTGGTCCTAAGCTGGTGTAACTGATCATGAGGCTCACCCCTTTTTAAAGTCAGTGCATCCTGGCAATCTCTGAGTACTAAAACATCCCCTGGAGCCATTTGCAACCGGATTACTTTTAGAGCAATATTTAAATTGTTATGACTTAGATCAGGCACCAAGTCCAATTTGTAGCCAGCCCAAATTTGGGGCTGAGAATGCTTAAAGTCACATTTGCATACTCTCTGCCAAACTACCTCATATGCTACTTGGCCACATTGAGAATCGGTGCCACTATATTTAAAACTAATGCTGTTTTCTGTATTAGAGATCATGTATCCAAAAGCTGATTGTATCATGTATCCAAAAGCTGACTGATGGTTAAGTATTTCCATGACTTGATTTTCCAGTGTTCTTTTCATCTCCCAAACAATGTTCTCTCTAATCTTTTCCATCCATCTGCTGATTTCTGCTATCCATGCACAAATGAAATGTTATATTGTGCATTGAGGCACGTGCCAATGTAGACCACCAATAGAAACATAAAATGTAGCTGTGGGCTTTCTGATAATCGGTTGGGCAGCATTTGAATCTCTCCTGAGCAGCTGCATAAGCACACAGCTTATAGGGAATACTGCTCCCAACCTACTTAGATTTGTACAGTGTCTTTGAGACCTGCGCTTATTGTCTGTTCCTCTGTGCCCTATGTTAGGGTGGTGAGAGATACAATATCTGTGTTGGGAAACTAAGGAGGTTCAAGATGCAAATAGAATATAGTAAACTTTCTGAGAGCAACACAAACTGGAGTTAGAGTAACTATATAATCTCCTAGAAATTTTGGAAGAAAATCTGCTGATTAATATTTATGCCAAATTTGGAGTAAACTAAACATTACAAAATGGCATATTTCAAGTTCTTTATAGTTCTTTATAGGTGACCTGCTTCTCTTGGTGAAATGGGTTACCCAGTTTCCTACTGTCATGTTTCAATCCCTGTCCACTAGAGGGTCTGTGTACTTCTCCTAGTTCTTCTTAGGTATCTGTCTTTCCCCATTCATTGTAGAGGGAGCTGAGGTGCTTAAAATCAGCTTTGTGAGTCAGTGATGTTCCTGTGGGTTTTTTTCTGAGGTGTCTAAAATGCACTAAGATGCTCAGTGTAGCAAAGCTGAAGTTCCTTCTTGGATCCCACCTCTTGTTTTTAAATGAAAGCTGGGATTCTATCCATATCATTGGCTCCAGGACGTGGGGCTTTGAAAAACATACCGCATATTATGAGAATTGCAATCAAGTGAGTTGACAACACAGCTTACTGAATTTTACCTTTTAGTTGTTTTATTGGGCATTATAATGACAGATCCAGATATGGTGGCTGAGGGAAGAAATAAATATGTAATGTACGTTTGTATTTTGTTATTTTCCAAACATATAATCAACAGATTTCTTCAATTTTAAACTAAAATTTACTTTTATTTATAAAAAGGCAAACTAACAAAGAGGAACAAATAATAAGAAAATATATTTTAAATAAATGTTGAATTGAATCTTGTCTTAATCACTTGAACACAATTTCCACAATTTTAGAAATCCCTACATCAGGATCAGTATAAAAGACTCATTAATTTGAATAATAAGCATGAAAACTTTGTTATTGTTTGATAAGATAATACAAACAAATGTCCCATAGCAAAGAAAAATGGTAATTAGAAGTGCAGTGGTGCAAACATTGTAAACATATTTTACCTCTTGTGTTTGTTCAGTATTTGGCAGCTGGCATGCTGCAAACTGGGCCTTGACTCATTTCCCATGGTGTTATTCACTGTTTGATGATTTTATTGAGAATTGAAAGAAAATGAGTGAGCAGAAACTATGCTCAGGTCATGTAGCTAAAACTGCTTATTGTGATTAGTAAATATTGCTGCAGGTCTGTTATCGCTCCTGTAATTTGTTTTTTGGTAGGTGGTATATTAGGTAAGTTTACTGCTTACTATTTTAACAGTGTGATATTTTCTAAGGAATATTCTAAATTTTCAGTCAGTTTAAATAATAGCCACATTAAATGGTATTTAAGACAACAGTATGTGTATGCAATGATAAGATGGAGGGTTTAAAAGTCACAAAATTAAAAAGATTAGATTTCCATCATCAATGTTAAGTTGGAAATGCTCTCTGCAAAGCATACTCTATGTAGAATTATGCTTAATGTATGTGTTTTAGATATGTGCACTTATAATAGAGCTCATCCTTGGTATGAGGATTGAAGTTTTTAAGTTTCCTGACTTGAATGTTTTATGAATTTACTCCCAATCTTAATATTGCATTAACATAGCTGTTAACATTGAATTTCTTGTTTTAAAAGAGTCCTGCTTCCCTTATCCATCTTACTGACCCATTCCATTGATTAGCCTGATTTCAACTTACTGGAGCCCTCACCACTGTTGTGGTAGATAGAATCCCCCATTCTTAAACAGGTGACAGTTATTAAGAAATCAGTAACAACTACAGATGTAGGCAATTAGACCTCCATAATATTTGAATTCCAACTTTGTCTTCCTTGTTTAGAGTCCTGGGCAAAGTGGCCAGTAATCATGTACATATAGACATCCTTATGGCATCATTACAAACACTACCAAAATTCCCACCAGCAAAATGAAGTTTTGTTTCGGTCCTTTTGCTAACACCAGAGTTTCAGAGGGTGGCATGTTTTAAAGTTTTCAGGTGGCAAGAGACCTAGGGTGTACCTACTCAGCAAAGTTATCAAACTTTGAATTCTGGGTAGGGTTGTCAATATGTAGTCAACTACACAATTAACCAATAAGTCTGGGCTAGGGTTGCCAGATGGCTTCAACAAAAATACTGGACACACTTGACATTACATCACAATCTACATTACATCTTATTTAGAAAATACCGGACATTTATATTTTCTCATTTATATTTTCTCAATTTGTTTCCCGAACAGAAAGTTCAAATAGTGGACTGTCCGGTTTCAAAACCGGACACCTGGCAACCCTAGCCTGGGCTAGTTGCTTAATCCTGTCAACTACCCGCACTCTCCCCCCCATACTGCCTCTGTATCAGAAGCAGCAAGGTCGGGGGGAGGTGGGAGATGGTGCCCGTGAGAAGCCTGCTTTTAAGCTAGCTCCCCATGGGCACCGAGTCCCATAGAGCCACCTTTTCCACTACCTCTGCGTGGCTACCTCTGATAGAGAGCAGCATTGTGGAGGGTGGAGGGGCAGGTAGGATCTGGTACATGTGGTAAGCAGGCTTTCAAGCTGGCTCCACATGCATATGGGCTCCCGCAGAGCCACTGTCCCCTTCCACAACTGCTGCCTCTCTACTAGAGGCAGCAGCATATGGCGGGGGCAGGCGGGAGCTGATATGCATTGGGAATTGACTTTTAAGTCAGCTCTGCATGTGTGCTGGCTCCGTGGCATGGCCTGCCTCCCCCCCCCACATTGCCCCAGAGGCAGCCACCGGTGCTCGGGGAGAGCCGGTTTAAAAGCCTGCTTGCCCCAGTGACAGGCTCCGCCTGCCCTCCCTTGCATTGCTGTGGTGGAGATGGGGTGGTGGTGAGGGAGGCTTCTGCAGAGCAGCCTCTGTTTGATGCTGGCCCAGACTCACTGTGGACAGAGACTGCTCCCTGGGATGTTGGCGTAGCCTCTGTCTGTGGGGAGCTTGGGCCCCTGCAGACAGGGGCTCTTTCTGCCCTGTGCTGCTGCTTCTGATACAGAGGCAGCAGCATGGGGTGGCAGGGGGCTCTACGGGAGTTGGGATAGGAATGTACTGGCTGCCAGCCCAGCCCCAAGGACTATCAAATAGTTGTGTAACTGCTAAAACTAGATGGTTACACAACTATTCAATTACACAGTATTTAACACCCTCTTTCTGGGCTAGCAGAAATGGCATCATTTAAAATAGATGATCTGGGTGAAGGGCCACCAAATCATTAGGTTGTTTGAAGGCAAAGCTATCTTAAGCAGATGTCAGAACTAGGGATGTAAAATTTTGATTAATTGGCTAATTAAATAGTCAATGCAGTTTGCATCGACTATTCAATAAGTCGATAAGGGTGCCTTCGCCTTTGAAGTGTAGCAAAAGCCCTAGGGCTGTTGCTACACTTCAAAGGTGAAAGCGCTGTGGGGAGCATGGGGCCAGCAGGGGAATTCCCACTGGCCCCGTACTCCTCGTGGTGTTTCAAAGCGGCAGTGCTGCAGGGAGTCCAGGGTCAGCGGAGACTCTGCTGACTCTGGGCTCCTTGCAGCGCTGCCTCCCCTCTCCCCCGCCTGCTGCCTCTTTATGATAGAGGCAGCAAGCAGGAGGAGGGAAGCAACTAGTCGACTAGCTTATCTCTAGCCGATAAGCATTTGCTTATTGGATAGTCGACTAGTCGTTCATATCCCTAGTCAGAACACTTTTGAAATTAATACTAATAGGATCTGAGTACAGTAAAGTTTTGGAAAGATCAGCAATTCAAATTAGCATTTGGAGACTAAAATTTTGCTCTTCTGTTTTTGTGCTAAGGAAAGTTTCCAGCCTTTTGTAGTTGTACTCGTTTGCATGTCATACTTTCCCAGAAATCTATTGCAAACACATTTGTTTTCATGTCACCTGAATCAATTAGTCCTCAAAACCAAAAGTTACATTCTTCTCCTTTATGATAATACACAAGAATATTTCAAAGTTGTAAGTTCTGTATGCATTTGGGATGCTGAAATCCTCTGGAATAGTGAGATGCATTCTGCTTCTGTCTTCAGGGGAGATTTAGTGTAGAATACATTTTATTGGTTTGGCTCAATAAATGTTTTTCTTTACATTAGGGATGCAAACTGTTGTTTAAAAAGTTAACCAGTTAAACACTATGTGGGCTGCGGGCTGCTCCAGCCAACTGCTCTGAGATCCATCCAAAATTTCCCTCACACAATTTGCATTAAACACAATAAAAAGCAAGGATAATTCTCCACAATACGTATTTGTCATGAGAATCAACAAATCACTACCATCTTGCATTGTATAAGCAAGTGGCAAGCTGTGACTTTTGCTAAACAGTTGTTTTATTACCTCATCTTTCCAATCTACCTCTGTCCCATTTGTCTTTTTCATCCAGCTGTTGCATCTTGTCCCTTGTGTAGTTTATGAGATCTCTGGGGACGTGTCTTTTTTTTAAGTTGTTCTGCATATTTCCTAGCACAGTTGGGTCTTGATCTTTAATTGGTGTTCCTGTGTGCAGCTATAATAATGATTCCCCAAACAATGTAGCTTAACACTGGAATCTCCTTACTACAGCCAACTTAGCAACTCTGCTAAAGGATGGGTGGAAGGGCCGAAGAAGAGGGCCTTGGAAGGGTTGCAAGAAAGTGACAAGCTTTAGGAGTAGTTTTGGACAGAGTATGAAAGGTTTCACAGGGTTCAGGGATAATGCTGCAGAGACAGCTGATTCTTCCCTTCCTTGCAAAAGGGTTGAGAAGGCATGTTACATTGGGCTGTGAAATGACAAATGACTTAAAGGCTATATAGTTGTGTCCAGTTTGGATAAAAAAAAGGGGGAAAGTTGCAAGTTGTTTCATGTTTGGAGTGACAGAAGTTTTGTATGTAGGGCATGAGGAAACCATGTATAAGCTCTAAAGTCACGGGGCAACTAGGAAGGTGGATTTTCTTGTAGGAAATAACTGGCAATGAGATCCAAGTGTACCTGATTAGTCTCTGAAGCAAATTTTTTTCTAGTTATAAGAGCTTCCTTCCCCTTCTTTACTCTTGTATCTCTGAGTGCCTCATGAATCAAAGAATAGCACTGTTCATGCATGGCTGGCGCTCTAGACATTGATACCAGTTTATTTTATGTATGCACTGGTCAGCATCAGTGGTTGTTGGCACTTTCTTGAGGAGACTGTACCAGTTAAGACCCTTATATTGTTTACTCTATCCAATGTGACATTAATTTGGGGACATAGGAACCAGCTAAGCTGCATTTGGCTGTTTTCATTAATGTTCTGGCATAATATACATACTAAACATTGTTTAAAGCCTTTGTGTAAAAATCTTCTTTTCCATTATGCAAATCCAGAATGACTCCATGGACTTCAGCAGAAATATTCTTGATTTCATACATTGGCAACCTTTCCAGAACACTCGGATATAATCCTCAATTGCTCAAATTGTTGTTAAATAGCATTTTATGAAAATGCCATTTTAAACACCAAATTTGAGACATCTCATGAAATTTTCATTGCATAAATTGTATGTTTCGCTTCCTCCAATTTTATTTACAGTATCTTGGTATTATTTAACAGAGAGGATTAGAAATAGGATTTAAAAAGTAGCTGAAGAATATATATATTAAAATAAAATAAAGCTCTCGTGGGTGAATGAGAATGGGTAACAGCATAGTTAGAAATCAAGAGTTAATGACATCAGGTTTTGTCCATTTTATCCTGGGCAATTTCCCCATTTTCAATCTTGCAGTCCTCATCCTATTGTTCTCTTCCATCTGTCATGAAGAGGCTTAGCATGTAAACCTAGCAACAGAATTAGATTTTCAACCAGAGAGCAGATTTAAGAGGATTTCTTACGTAAATTCCTAAGGTATCTCTTTATACATATCAGTAAAAGTTTTGTATTTGAGAACAGAATGTAATTCTTAGACATTCTTCATTCTTATGGTTTAAAGTTACAACTTTTTTTGGGAAATGGTGATTTACCCATTTTTAGAAATGAACATTTGGACACACTGCAATTTTATTATTGAAATACTAATTGCTTCCTTCTTAGATCTTTACATTTTCCATTGCTGTGTATTACATTAGAAAGGGGAAAACATACAAGGTATTCAAATAAACAAGGTAAATAAAAATGTCACATGCATCTGCTTTTTCTGCAACAGGATCAGATATCTCTGAGAGCTTTGGGTAATGCTTTCACCTATGTCAGGAGTGGCCAGACTATGGGTTCGTCTACACTGCACACTTATTTCGGAATAAGCTATTCTAGAAGAAATACTCCGAAATAACTTATTTTGAAATAGCATGTCTATGCTACAGGGAAGGGTTGCCAGGTGTCCAGTTTTGAACTGGACAGTCCAGTATTTGAGCTTTCTGTTCGGGAAACAAATTGAGAAAATATAAATGAGAAAATATAAATGTCCGGTATTTTCTAAATAAGATGTAATGTAGATTGTGATGTAATGTCAAGTGCGTCTGTTTTTTTTGTTGAAACCATCTGGCAAGAAAGCCTCGAAATTAGTTGAAACCTATGTACAAGAAAGCCTCGAAATTAGTCCGAGGCAGGCTCCCCTAATGTGGAATGCTAGCTTGATATAGAGCCCCAGAAAGCACTAGGGAGTAATTACTTTGAATGGCCCTGGGGAGGAGCTATTTTGAAATAGCAGCAGTGGAGCATCCACACTACTGCTATTTCAAAATAGCTGTTTCGGAATAGGCATTATTCCTCGTGGAATGGGGTTTGCAGAAGTTGGAATAAGCTGTCCGTTATTTCGAATTTATTTCAAAATAACGGAATTGCTGTGTAGATGCTCACATTGTTATTTTGAAATAATGTCAGTTATTTTGAAGTAACTGTGCAGTGTAGACGCACCCTTACTGACCTTCTTACCCGCATATGTTAATCTTCAGAAATTCAATAACTGGTGTACCCCAGGGGAGGCACCTGAGTGGGCTTGGGGCTTCAGCCCTGTTCTTGATGAAGTCATGAGGCCTAGCAAGCATGCCCCATGGGACTAAAGGTCCAAGACCCTCCTCTCCTGCTGGGTAGAGGCCTCAACTCCACCACACAGCTACAAGGCAGAGGTCCCACGCTCTCCTCCACCAAGTCTGATAAGTGGAGAATAAGAAGGGATGGGGGGGGGTAGGGAATCCATGAGCTGCACTTTAGCTGTAAAAGAGCCGCATGTTGAGCCATAGTTTGGCTACCCTGATTTATGTTCCCCCTTGTTTTCAGGGAAGCTGAACACCATCTATGGCACAGTGCACTGTACAAATAATGGTACATTTGGAAAATGAAAGTATGTTTCTTTCTCTAGGGGCTGATCTTCAGTTTTGTACATCTAAAAACCTAACATGCTGTACCAAAAAGATGGAAGAAAGATACCAGATGGTAGTAAAGGAGGATATACAACAAGTGCTTCAGACATCAAGCTCCACTTTAAAGTTTTTAATATCTCATAATGCAGCTGCTTTCCAAGGTAAGTCTTTCTGTTGTACATTTCAAAGTTTGTTCAAAAACATTTTCTCCACTTTATCATATGATTAAACTAATCTGTGATAAGTTTTCTATTTTAATTCCTCTTAATGCTTATTGTACTTTATCATAAATAATATTCATTGTGCAGAGAACTGTCAACTTGGATGTGTGGTTGGTAACTAATGGCCTTTGAGAAAAATAATGAAGTGGGCTTAGTTAGGTGTTTTTTGGACTTTACACCTTTGAGTATCTAAAAAATGTCATGATGAGTTTCACTTTGATATAGATGCACAATGCAAAGCCATTCTTCAGATCACTTAGCTCTGGGCAGGGCTTGAGGAGTAGTCTTTCAGTAGGTTCTATAATTGCAGCCCTTCCACACTGGTGAGGGGTTCTTTTGCATAGGCTGATGCAGAGGGCAGCTGAGAGCATAGGAAATAAGAAGAACATGGGATACATGTAATAAACTGGAAAAAAACTAATGGAGAGAGCGAGTAAGCGTAGGTCAAAAGTTCTGTCTTGCTGAAGACAACTTGCCAATTATCTATCAAGTAACTTTTGTGGTCCTGATCATCAAAGTGCCTTGCAAGGATTCATAAATTTATCTTTCAACATTACACTGAGATAGGGAAGTATTGTTATAATGTGTGTTAACTCCCTAGCCATAGAAAGCTGCTGTTGGCTGTCTCAAACAGCAAATGAAGTGAACTGATGACATTATCACTCTGTTCAAATGTAATTCTACGTAAGCTGAGAGTTGGTACAAGGATATGCCCATCTGCCTATAGTGTATTCATGCCCCTGAACTATAAACCCCAACACCTAATTCCCAGTGCCACAGTTATGGGACTAGCTTCACCTTTGTCCTTTTTATTGTCTCTGAGTACATCCTTCAGGTGTTAGGCCTCCTGTCCTTACCTCTTTTGGAGTGATAGTTGCCATGCCTTTGTTCGTTCAATGACTATGCTCTCTAAAAAAATCGGCAGTCATTTTGTGCTCCGTTTACTGATGACTGTCACTGGAGGGGGGAGATGCATTGGGTGCTTTTTGATAGGAAATTTATTTAAGTTTTTCTTATTTTTATCTTAATCAGAAATAAGTTATTCAAACTAAAAGTATCTGTTTCTCATTGTGTATAGGAAAAAAGCTCTTAAAATTGAATTATTTGACTTGTAAGAAACTTGTAATATTGAGGCTTCAAAACACACAATTAGTTATATATTAAATTGCCTTTTTTATAGAAAACTAGGGGACTGTGCCCCCTGCTCGCTATGCATGCCAACCCCCCTCTTGTCTGGTGCCAAGACCCCCCTGGCCCTCTGGCCACCAGGGAGGGTCAGAGGCCATCCCGGCCCCAGCTCTTTCCCAACCCCCAGCTGCTGGGAAGGCCCTGGGGCGGGCTTGGCTTTCCCCACCCCCCCCAGCCACTGGGGAGGGTCCAAGGCCACTCTGGCCCCAGCTCTCCCTGTTCCCCCACAACAGGCTGAGACAGGCCTGGTTCTTGGGGGACCCCCCTGTGGCCTCAGCTCTTGGCCCCTCCCAGATGGCTCCAGCTATTGGGCCCCCTTTTAGCTGCTAGAAAGGGGGGCTGGGACGAGGTCACACCCAGCTTTCCCCCTGACCACTGGGTAGGGCCTGGGACAGTCCTGGCTCTTCCCCTCCTGCCCTTAGCTGCCAGGAGGTGCTGTGCTGAAGCTGTTCCAGGCCAAAGCCATGCTGAAGCCATGGCGGGCCCAGCTCTCTGCTGGCCATCAGGGGATGGGGGTGAGGCCAGGCCAGCCCTGTCTCTCCCCACCCCCCCCCCCGGCTTCCAGGCAGGGCACAGGTCATGCCAGCCCCGGCTCTCCCCTCTTTCCCCTCATCCTTGGCAGCCCTGGCTCTCTCCCCTGGGCTACTGCGAGGGGTAGAGTTGCCAGGTGTCTGGTTTTGAACTGGACAGTCCAGTATTTAGGCTTTCTGTCCGGGAAACAAATTGAGAAAATACCGGACATTTTCTAATTATGTAAGTTTTATTATTGTGAGTATCAGTACGCAGTTGCATACTGCCTGGCTGGTAGACACCCTCACACTGTGTGAGCGTGTCTCCCACCAGGTAGTACGCAACTACGCAGTAGAGTGGAGGGGACAGGGCCAGGGCGGGATGGAATCCCCAGGGCCGGACTCGCCCATGTGCCCCGCCAGGACCGTGTGCGGGACGGGCAGCACCCTGGGATCTGCATGTGCCCGGGTCAGTCCCGCTTCCCGCCAGCCGGTTCCCCCCCGCTCTTCCTCCCCGGCCAGCCCTGCTCCCCCTGACCCTCTCCCGGCCAGCCCCACTGCCTCTGACCTCCTCCCAGCCAGCCCCGCTCCCCTCCCGGCTGGTCCCCCCTGCCAATCCCGTTTTGAGATCACGTGTGTCCGGTATTTTTTTTAAACCCACCTGGTAACCCGAGCGGGGGGGGGAGGTGAGGGGGAGGGACCAAGCCGAGGCCTCACCAGGCCGGGTAAGGCCCAGATGTCGGAGGGTGGGGCCAAGGCCAGGCCAGCCCTGGCTCTTCCCCTTTCCCCCCCATCCTTCCCGCAGCAGCTCCAGCTCTTTCCCTCAGGCCAGCCCTGGCCCTAACCCCTTCCTCCCGAGCCTCAGTAGCCCCGGCTCTCTCCCCCTTGCCGCCAGGGGGTTTGGCCGAGCAATGGCAGGCCTAGTTTTCTCTCCCCAGCTGCCAGGGGGCTGGGCTGGGCTGGGCTGAGGCCTTGCTAGAGCAGGCTCAGCTCTCTACCCCTGGCCACCAGCGGGTTGTATCTGGCCTGGCCAGAGGCCATGTGGCTCCCACCCCTCCGAGCATGGGGGAGGGGGGAGGCCACATGGCTCGTGGCTCCTATGGCTCCCTGGAGCACGGGGGGGGGGGGGGATGGAGGAGGAGACGAGGCTGAGGGTGGAGGGAGGGGCTGCAGGCGGAGGGAGAGGCTGGGGGACACAGAGTGATGCATGACATCATTCTATCGTCCCACGGGAAAGGATTTTTCTATATACAGTATAGATAGAAAGTATAGATTTCTAGATCAGAAGTGGCCATTGTGGTCATCTGGGCTGACCTTTTGTAAAATATACACCATAAAATGTCCCTAAAATAGTTCCTAGAATAAATCATTTAGAAAACCAAACATCTTGATAGAAAATAATGATTGAGACTCTACTGTGACTTTTTATAAATTGTTCCATTGGTTAATTACTCTCACATTATAAATGTATGCCTTATGACCAGTCTGAGATTTTCTAGCTTCAACTTCCAGCCTTTAGAATAAGTTATACCTTTCTCTAATTGGAAAGCCTATTATTAATCTTTGTTCCCCATATAGATATTTATAGACAGCAATCAAGTCAACCCTTAACTTCCTTTTTGTTAAGATAGATTGAGTTTCTCGAGTCCGTTCACTAGAAAGCAGGTTTTCTAATTCTTTATTCATTCTTGTGGCTCTTCTCTGCACTATTTCCAGTTTATAAATGTGTTTCTTGAATTGTGGGCACCAGAACTGGATGTTCCAGCAGCAGTTGTACCAGTGCCAAACACAGAGGTAAAATAACCTTACTACTTTTTCTCAAGATCCCCAGGATCACATTAGCTCTTTTGGCTACAGCATCACACTGGCAGCTCATTTTCAGCTGATTATCCACCCTAACCTTCAAATATTTTTTTCAGAGTCTCTGCTTCTCAGGATACAGTTCCCCATCCTGTAAGTGTGCCCCTACATGCTTTGTTTCTAGATTTGTAAATTTACATTTAGCTTTATTAAAATGCATATTGTATGCTTGTGCCTAGTTTACCAAGCAATCCAGAATGCTATGAATCAGTGACCTCTCTGCTTCATTTATTTATCACTTTGCCATTTTTGTGTAATCTGCCAGTTTTATTAGTGATCATTTTATGTAATTTTCCCAAGGTCATTGATAAAAATGTCAAACAGCATAGGGCTAAGAACAGATCCCTCACAGACCCCATTGCATAATGTATTAAATTACTTTAGAAATGTATATATCATCATGTAATAAAAGACTAGCGTTATGCAGATTCACAAGAGGGTAATGCATATTCACAAGAGAGAAGGGAGCCTATAAAAAATCAGCCTGTGGTGGCAGTGATTCAATTGTTTTCAATTTTGAAGGTTTCGTAGAGAATGATTTAAAGATCAGAAAACTCTTT
The DNA here is from genome assembly GCA_032595735.1 of Pelochelys cantorii. NCBI lineage: Eukaryota > Metazoa > Chordata > Testudines > Trionychidae > Pelochelys > Pelochelys cantorii. The sequence continues at coordinate 95,332,857 of CM064326.1, forward strand.
TCATCAAGAGCTGCCATTTCTACTTCTGGTTTCAAGTGTTTTATAAATAACAGAAGGAGTCAGGGCTCTCCACACTCACCTACTGCCAGGAGCCTGTGAGTGTGTGTGGGGCAGTTCTGTCCCTTTTCCCCCAAAGCCCCTGCCCTGAGTGATACAGCTGGGGGCAGTGGAATAGGTTGGGGCTGGAGATCTGCAACTAGGGCTGGGGCCAGAGCTCCCTGGCTGTTGCTGAGGTTGGAGCTCTCTGGCCATGGCCGGAGCTCCATGGCCGCTGCTGGCCTTGAGCTCCCCGCCGCTGGGGCCAGGGAGCTCCACTGGGGCCAGAAATCCCCTCCGTGCTGCCCGTCCTCTTCCCCCCCGCCACACTAGGCTCTGGGCCGAGTCGCTGGTCCCCCCCGCCCCACGCCACTCCTGCCCCACTGCCAGTCCTCCCTGCTCCTGTGCTCTGTAGTCCGGGAACATCTTCGTCCTTCTGCTGCCTGTGATTGTGTGTGGGGGACAACCCTAACTGCTGGCATTAGGCCCCCACTAATCCCCTAGGGCCCATGGGGCCCCCCAAAGTGTAGGCCTGGAATGGTTTAGACAAACTGTCCATAGCTGCTGGTTGCTGGCCCTTGCCTCTCATCCCCACAGCGTTTGAGGGGCATATGACCCTTCATGCCCCACTCCCCAAACACTGCCCCTCTTAGGAATTACACATTATTCTCCTGATATTTGGGGTTAGTAAAGCCAGGAGGAGGTCATTATTTATCATCACATCATTTATGTGAGATTCTAAATTGTTCTGTCCTGTACATATCATTAGTTTTGTTTGCTAGTCTGACAAATTTAGTCCAGAGTCCCCAAGAACATTTAAAAGGGAAGAACAATATATTTGTAATATACCTGGGGTCAAGCCAGATCATTAACATGTATTGTTTGAAATGTGCCTTTCTTGTAAGTTGAACTCTTCATTGACTTGCTCACACCATGCACTTTTTCGGCCATAATTATACATTTTATCTTACAGGTCTTTCTCTTGAATGTTTGTTTTATTCCAGTGATGCTTTATGTTCTCATTTGAACAATAGCACAAACTAAATAATAACAAAGGGAAAGCTGTTCTATTCCTGTGTGATAAGCAGAGAAAGCATATTTTTATAGCAGAATTTGTATAGTGCCAATGTCTGCAACAGACATGGTGCTGAGATATATAGTGCTATAAATTCTGCTGTGCAGTAATTTTATGAACATTTTGTGTGACCTGGTTAGTGAGGGGGAAATATTGTATATTGGGGTGAGTGAAAGGTTTATTATATACCTATGAAGTTTGGATTCAGTAGGTCAGTACGGGAAAGTGACAAAACGGCTTTCCAGATTATGCCTAAGCCAACACTTGACAAAGGCATTCTTCTAAGTTCTAGGCAGAAGTAATGCTGCTGTTGGTGAGACAAACTGTAGTCAAATCCAATAGCAAAACTCCAGAAGTTACGATATTAGAAAAAGTTTTCTATATTCTGATTATTCAAGAAAAAGTCAGGAAATCTAAAACTGGCTCTCACCTGAAACATAATATCTAATGTCTCTAGTCTCACCAATAGAAGTTGATCCAATGAATGGTATTACTTTACCCACCTGGTCTCTTCCTTCTCTTATACAATCTTAGACCTTCGTCTTTGTCAGAGCTCAAGTTGGCAAATACCCAGAGTGTAAACACAGGGCTGGGCTGGATTGATGGATGTTAAATTTGTTCTCAATGTTGATTGAATAAGCTGTGAGACACCCTTCCCCTAGATGACAAGTTTCAGCTTTGCCAGTTTTTGGAAACCAATATTCTGCATGTTACAGAACTCTAAAAATGTTACCTGAACAAACATCCTGTAATAACCATGATAACCAACTAGTTTTTAGCTTTTGGTAGAGAGCTGTGATATATCTGCAAGGATAAGATTGGGCATGCTCATGTAATACCACTGACTGAGATTTCTCACTATCAAAATAATCATGCAAATTTAAGTGACTTTGAGTGTCTTAGACAGATTATCAATTAACACATAACAGGAAAAGCAGGAAATTGCCAAGTTGACTGCACATCTATCTCGGGCAATTTGCATGCAGAATTTAATACTTGTTTAAAATCCTCAATAAATATTCACTTCATTTTATATTCTGATATTGATAATCTGGCTAAACAACTAACTACAACCCAGATTAATATTGAGCAGAATCAAAACCACTACAGAGATTTAAATGAAAGAACATCAATAACAACTATCAAGGTAAAGTAGATAAGTAGAAGAGAGACATTAGATTACAAAGCTAATCATGTGTACTCTTGATTTAATCTTGCATTCATCTAATATAGATTTATAATGAAATCTGACATAGAAATTTATCTGAAAAGGACACAGGTAGAAGGACAGCTTAATGGCTACGGAATTATCCTGGGACTTACATTTTGTTTTGTTTTGGGGTACCTGCCTTGTCGTAGACTTTCTGTGTGAGCTTAGGCATGTTGCTTAGTCAATCTGAGTCTCAGTTCTTCATCCGTCAATGGCTATAACAATAGTTCTCTACGGGTATGTCTACACAGCAAAGTTATTTCGAAATAACAGCACTTATTTCGAAATAACTTTCCTAGCATCTACACAGCCAAACCGCTATTTCAAAAAAAATTCGAAATAGCGGAGCGCTTATTTCGAATTTGGTAAACCTCATTCTACGATGAATAATGCCAAATTAGAAATAGCTATTTCGAAATAAGTGCTGTGTAGACACTTATTTCGAAATAGGGGGCCTCCAGCCTTCCCAGGGTGCCCTGGTGGCCACTCCAGCCTCAACCAAGAACACTCCACTCCTTCCCCCCATCCCCGGACCCCTTAAAGGGGTAGACTCTGGTCACAGTGCCTGCGCCAGCTCCAAGCCTGCCAGCCCAGAGCCAGCAGTCACTGCCCCTGACCCAGTGGCCCCAAAACATGAACCAGCAAGCCACTGGCAGCCAGCCCTCCACCGCTCCCCAGGAGCAGTCTGCCAGCTCCCAGGAGCCTGCCAGAGCCCGGAGAAGACGGGCACCTTCCTGGTCCAGGGTGGAGATCATGGACCTTATTCAGGTTGGGGGGGGATGCCCCCAACGTCCATGATCTCCTCACTAGACGGAGGAACACGGCCATCTATTGCAGGATAGCTGCCAGCCTGGCCACCAAAGGCCACATGTGAACCCAAGAGCAGGTTTGCATGAAAATCAAGTTGGTCCGGCGACACCTCCAACCCTGAGCCCTGAGCTTCCCACCCCTTCTTCCCCTTGCTTCCCCCTTCCAGCTCCCTCCTCCCAGGTTTCCCCCTCCCCTCTCCCACCGTCTCGTCTCCCCTCTCCCACCTCCTTTTCCCACTCTCACCAGAGTTTCATTCCCTCCCCCCCAGTTTTGTTAAATAAAAAGAGTTTGTGTTCATGAAAATACATGTATTTTATTTGACATCACAAAAAGGGGGGTTAGGGAGGGGTAAGTGGAAGGACGTGAGGGAGGAATGAGGCACAAGCCCCAGTGGGGCAGACCAGGGAGGCTCTTAGTGCTCCTCAGGGTGGAAGCTCTCCCGCAGGGCCTCCTGGATACTGACAGCCCCCCGATGGACCTCCCGGATGGCAGCCTGCAGAAAGTGCAGCCAGGCTCACAGCAACGCGTCCAAGAGAAGCAACAGAGTGCCCAGGGGCAGCTCTGGCTCCATGTTAGAGAGAGCTGTGGTGTCCTGAGTGAGGGCAACCAGAGAACGCAGAGACAAAATGCTTTGCTGTCTCTCATCGAGGTAGAGAAGCAAGCAGGGAAACCTGAGAACTGGCTGTCCAGGGGGGTCCCTTTAAGCACAGACCTCAGATAGCCTCAGGCAGCAGCTCCAAACAGTAAGTCCTGACCTGGTGCCCTGCCAGAACTGGTTCCGGCCAGCCTTAAATGTGATTCAGAGTCCACTCAGTGTGGATGCGCGATTTCGAAATAGGAAAATGCTATTTCAAAATGCATTTTGTGTCTCGATGCATTATTTCGAAATAAGCTATTTTGAAATAACTATTTCGAGATAAGATATTTTGAAATAACACTGTAGTGTAGACATACCCTACCTCATTGATGAACAGGGTGTTATGAAGATAAATGCTATGAAGGTTTTTTGTGCTTAGATACTATAGTAATGGGAACCATAGGAATACTTTAGGTAGTCTGGGACAATTCATCTTCTACTCATTGACACTCAGCTTCTCAGATATACACTGGTCAGAAATATGACCTTTAGTAAATAAAACAAGAAATATCTCCCCACCTTTGAGAGTACCTTATAGCCCCAAAGCTCTTAATTCATCTGTAGTCATTTCCTTTGGATAGGTGGAAAATATATTTAATTCTGTCATGCACAATAAGAAGCCTGGATTTGTTAATCTTTTTGACACACTGTTTTCACCCAGCATTTGGAGCCAGATCCAAAGCATACTGAAATAAGTGAAGTAAACAGAAGTCTTTCCAATAGAGTTCTGGTCAAGCCTGTGGAGGGGAGAGGGGCTGATTGAGGAGAGGTGTTATTATTTTATTACTATGGCTGTGGCCATGATGTGGTACCTGAGCAACGATTTCTACCATCTCCAGTTGGTTAGGAGACTCTGTTCCATCCTGGGAAACAAGTAGCTGGCCTCAGTTATTCTTCTTCACCAGTACAATGTACCTGTGCATGAAACATTCTGCACTTTGGGTCTAGGAAACTCTAACTGTTTCGGAGCACTGCATATCTGTGCAGTGACACAGGCTACCACAAACACATCAAACCTATCTTTTGCTCTCCATCCTGGCTTCTCAGATAATATGGAGTCAAGTTGAAGGCCTCTGTCCTTATCTTCAAATTGCTCAGTGGCCTGGGTCCAGGATATAGAAAAGATCAACTAAAGCTCTAGAGTAAAAACTGTGGTTGACAACTTCACTTATACTTCACAATAGAAAATGTTCTACAGTAAGGAGGAGACAGTGCTTTCCCTGGGACTAGCCCATGTCTATTGAATCAACTTCCAAAGGAACATTCCAGACCTCACCATTTTCCTCTAAGTGCAAGACACATTTTTGGCATTCCTTTCTCTTATACAGACACACAGAAATGTGTGTACACGTGTGTAACATGTTTGTAATGCTCAACATAAAACATTCCACCATACTCACTGTTCTCCCCAGGGAGTATAGGACAGGATAGACATATGACTAATTTTAGTCACATTGCTTAATGCATTACTGGAAGTCTCTGAGGTATTACGTTGATGAGTGCAATGTAAGAATATACGTAGAATCATAGAATCATGGAATACTAGAACTGGAAGTGACCTGCAGTCCAGTCCCCTGCCCTCATGACAGGACCAAGCACCGTCTAGATCATCCCTGATGGATGTCTGTCTAACCTGCTCTTAAATATCTGCAGCCTCCCTAGGCAATTGATTCCAGTGTTTAACTAGAACACTGTGTTCCAGTGTTTTAATAGAAGAGAATAGACTTGACCAAATTTTATTTATAGCTATTTTATTTTACTTTGTAATTTCTTAAAATTTCCCTTTGAATATAGTTTTGCTGGATCTACTCTTTTGCTATATGAAATAAGACATTTGAGATGTTGTCTAGCACTGATAACAGATGCTTTGTTGCAAATGATGGAAGTTTTTCTTACACAATGAATTATGTACCTCTTGAGTAACACACTATTAAGACTTTCTTCTATGGAATTTGGACAAATCTACTTAGTGTTAAATATAAACTAGTAATAGTTATTCTCTCACTGAGGAATTTCGTTTGAAACCTACCCTTTACCATAAAAGAAGTGAGTTAATCCCCAAGGAATACCAGTACTGAAGTATAAGTATGTGAGGCAAATAACTTTAAAGAGCACCATTATATGGTTTAAATGTAACAGGAAAAAAGGAACAAGTTCCAGTTTTTCCTGTAGATTTATCTGCTTGGCTAGGCTAAATGTGGCTTCACATGATGCTGATTAGTATTTATTGTATGTGATGTTTTACTGCAGCTTCATTTAATGAGAAATCTTTTACACTGAGGATACCTTTGAAAAAACAGGACAGTTCTATATCCCATGCAGCGGCTTCTCTTGCTGTAGACATTTATCTTTTTCTTTATTTATGTCTGGATAATTGACAGGTCATCCTCTGCTGTGGGAATCATTCCATATGGAGAGAAGGAACAATAGTTTTTATACTGAATCTGCCTGTGACAGATACTTTGATCCCAGTATACTGCTATCTGATCACAGAGACGTAGCAGAAATTGACAGGAAAGCTCTGAAAGGGTGCATCTATACTGCACCCTTAGCTCGAAATCAGCTACACAATTTGAGCTACACAAATTGCATAGTTTATATCGAGTGTATTTCAAAATAGCTTATTTCGTAATTTGGTGCTGTCTACACCAGGCCAGATTTTGAAATGAACTGCTATTCCAAAATGTCCCTTAATCCTCATGGAACGAGGTTTACAAGGACTTCGGAATAGCATGCCTGTTATTTGGAAAGATATTTCAAAGTAACGGGTGTGGAATAACTATTTTGGGATATCGGAAGTATCCCGAAATAGTGCAGCAGTGTAGATGTACCCAAATAGTCCTTTCAGTATTCTCGGAGGGGGGTGGTGATGGATAACTGCACCTTTTCCTCCAAAGTAATTATCTTTGGCATCCTAGTGCTACAAGTCTCCCCCATTTGAACATTTTCATTAACCTATTAGGAGAAATTGTGGGAACCTGTAGTCCCAAATGTCTGTGGATGATACCTGGCTCTACATGTTCCTTTCTTTAGATATCCTATCAAACCTGGATTAAAGGTTCATGTTGAATCCAGATATAACAGAAATGATGCTGTTGAAAAAGCAGGGGAGGAAAGAGACTATAACATGATATAACCCACCCCACTTCCTTCAAATCTGAAAACACAACTGTTGTTATACGTTATTTGTATTACAGTGAACCCAAGATGTTTAAAAGGCTCAGGGGGTAACTGTGTTAATCTGTAACTTTAAAAACAAGTAGTCCTGTGGTGCCTTAGACACTAACAAAAATATATAGAATCATGAGCTTTGTGAGTAAGCCAACTCATCTGATGAAGTGGGTCTTACCCACAAAAGCTCTGACATTTGCTGCTCACTTTAAGATTTTATTGACATATGAGTAATCCTTACAATATTGACGTCCTGGAGGTCAGTCACTTTGCAACAAGCTATAAATAACCACTCTGTTTCTTTTATTTTGCGTTTTGTTGAACACCTTTCTTACTGTTTGTGCTAAGGATGTTCAATATAGAATAGTAGCCTGGCTCCTACTACATTTAATCTGCAGAGCCGCAGAGGGAGTGGGTCCGGAACCCAGCACTAGCTGGGGCTGCTTCAGTCTTGGCTTGCACTGGGTCCAGACCGTTGCAGTTCTGCCTCCCCTGCTCATACCCTCTCCTCCCCACCCCCACACCATGGAGATGGTGCTGGGGAAAACTGGCTTTTAAGCCAGCTCCCTCTAGCACTGGCGAGGCAGCAAGGGGGAGGGGTAAAGGTGCGGGTGGGGGTGGGAGGGAAGGCATGTGAGCAGTTGACTATTCAACTACTCTTTTATATCCCTAATTTGTAGCATTGCTGGCTCTCAGATGCTTTCCATCATCACATGTGGCACACTGAATTCTGATTGAATCAGTGCCTAGAAGTTGTCTGCCTCTATTAAAACACTTGCATGGACATATTCTGCAGAGAAATAACTTTCTTGGAAGTCATTTTGCAAAGTGTCTTCTGAGAACATATCTTACCGCTCATTCCCACCTATTGACATATTTTTTTCCGTATGAAATGAGAAGTTAGCCTTTAGTCTTCACTGTTACTCTTCCTGTCAAGTGTTTGGACACAAGATATTTATATTTGCAAAGTAGCATGACAAAGTAAGACACCTTTTTTGTTGTTGGGAGGGGGAAGGATTAATGTCCTGTCTTTGTTACTTTACAAAGCTATTGCAGGTCCTTCAGGGAAATTTAATCTTCTCTTTCTTACACCATTGTTAGATAAGTTTCCTTTCTGACAGCTTAAATGCTCAAGTCTATAATGAGCTTATGTTTGTCTGTAAAACACTCTAGTAGGCATTTCCTTCTGGGTTTTCTAGTATGCTATATTTATTTGTCAGATGAAACATGGATTAAAAACAAATCTGTTTGTAGGCTCATTGATGTTAGTGATATGTACTTATTTTTAAATGTCTTTTAAATTTTTGCATTATATCCAATACCCCAATTGCTTATAGTTCTAAGAATCCCATTCTTTTGGGATCATATGTCAGTGGTATGATTGACTGTATTTTGAATATTTGGGGGAAATTCTTTTATGATGTTCAAAGTCATAGTCCATTGATCTTTTAGAAAGGTTAAAAAATACTTACTAATAACTCACACAGATTTTCTCTAGAATTTGCAAAATTATTATGGGTTGTCAAGTGATTAAAAAAATTAATCGTGATTAATCTCATGATTAAAAAATTTAATTGCGATGAATCGCGTGCGCTGCCTGTTTGAAACGCTGCGGCAGCATTTCAAAGGGGCAGCGCTGCGGAATCCCAGGATCATCTGGAGTCCTCAGTTGACCCCAGGCTCAGTGAAGCTGCCCCTTTGAAATGCAGTGGCAGCATTTCAAAGGGGCAGCACCGCAGGAGCCTGGGATCAGCTGGAGTCCCCAGCTGACCTCGGCTCTGTGCAGCGCTGCCCCGTGGAAAGGCTGCCTCGGCCTTTCCAAGACACAGCACTGTGGGAGCCCAGGTTCAGCTGGAATCCCCAGATGACCCCCGGCTCCATGCAGTGCTGCCCCTTTGAAGCGTTGCAGTGGCACTCAAAGGGGCACTGCATTAGGAGCCTGGGATCAACTGGGGGCTCCAGCTGATCCCTGGCTCCGCATTGCAAAGTGCTTGGTACTCCAGCTGATCCCCGGCTCTGCTTGCCCGGAGTGGCACTTCAAAGAGGCAGCGCAGCATTAACGCCCGTGATTAACGCGTTAATCCTATCCTGTGTTAATTGCTGGCGTTAACGTAGGTCACTTAACAGCCCTAATTATGATGCATGCAAGAAATGAATGAACTGTGTGGTTCTGGTATTCAAGAAGGCTCCTCTCATTCATGAATAAATGGAAACTCCAAACAATAGCTAATGATGACTATATCAAAACAGAAGGGGAAAAATCTAGTTGTATATAAATAATGGACTAGAACACAGATAGTGTTGGCAGATAATGAAAGAGAGAGATTGCTTAACTTCATATATGTCAATCTTGACTCTTTTCCCTATACCCTATGGGACAGGAATTTCAATGTGTCAGTAGACATGTAGCTATGTAAAAAAAGGGAGTTATGTTCCTTTGAACCACACAAAACTAAATGCAATGTATGTCTAGTACCAGTTTTCAGTGTTAACTGGTCAAGAATTTTATTGCCATGCTGATCAAAGAGGTTATTTCCTAGACTTTTATTTTGTTTGAAAAATTCTTTGCGTGAGAAGCCAATCCATTTTGAAATTAAATGTGGTGATATATATATATATAGATGTGTACATTGAATGAAAGGAATGATTGAGGCATGGAACCAAGAACTGGGTATATCATTGGGAAGGGTGATTGATTTGACTAGACTTAGGAAGATTTGGCTAGACACAGGAAGTTTGATTTGCCATGGAGGAAGGGAACTTTTATTTAGGTTGAAAATTATTATTATTAGATTCCCCTTTATAATAGAAAAAATATGCCTAATTATGTGGTAGGTTTCTGAAAAACCTACTGAATGAGAAGTGGCAGGGTTACACATTGAAACTGTGTCTACTTCAGAATATAGGATTTCTGAAGCCAAATAGCTCCAAGTATAGGCTATCTGGAGACGATGTTTTATATAAAACTAGGGCTGTCAATTGACCTGCGTTAATGCCTGAGATTAATGCAGGACAGGATTAACGCATTAATTTTTTTAATGCGTTAATCGTAGGCTTTAATGCTGCGCTGCCCCTTTGAAGTGCATTTTTGGTGCTTTAAAGGGGCAGCGCATTAGGAGCCTGGGATCAGCTGGGGACTCTAGCTCATCCCCGGCTCTGCATTGCAAAGCCCCTTTGAAGTGCCGCTCTGGCACTTCAAAGGGGCTTTGCAACAGCAGAGCTGGGGTTCAGCTGAAGTCCCCAGCTGATCCCAGGCTCCTAATGCGCTGCCCTTTGGAAACACCGCCGTGGCGCTTCCAAGGGGCAGCGCTGCCTGGAGCTCGGGGTCAGCTGGGGACTCCAGCTGATCCTGTGCTCCAGGCAGTGCTGCCCCGTTGAAACGCCACTGCGACGTTTCAAAGGGGAGGTGCATGCGATTAATCATGCAATTAATTACGATTACATTTTTTAATCTCTTGACAGTCCTATATAAAACCTTTACTCCCAAATTACATTACTTAATGTGCAACTATCATTAGGGTGGAAGGAAGGCAGCATCACATTGGTATACAGAGCTTTAAATAATACCAGGGAGGAAATGTTAGCGAAGGTGACTGTGTAATCTTTCACAAGAAGTGCCATGGGATCTTTACTGCTGAAGCAGAACAAACAGGACCTTAATTTTTGTATTAAGGACTCCTCAAATCCATATCACTGGACTTAATATTCTGCTGTTTTGACAATGAACAGCTATTCAAGAACTTGTATCACTGTTTCTGCTCATAGTCTGCACCACAATTGCCTTCTGTTGGAATTCATTCCAATATTATCAAATTGTTAAAACATATTCCTGTTTTGGAAGAGCTGACTGCTAATATCTACGTTGATGAGAATAATATGCTTCACTGGGGAAATATATTTTGGATTACATAAAATAATATGTGAAAGATAATCCTCCAAGACTTTGTACCAGACCAATTACCATGATCTCTTGATAGAAAAGAAAAGCTGAGTTTCTGAAACTTAAGTGAGGAACTAAGTACTTGTATTTTAATAATGACTTAAGACTTGTGAATGTAATACACTATATATTTATTGATTTGACCTTTCCAGTTTATCCCGTGACTTTATTAAAGGCACAACTATACTAGAAAGTTTACAGCAGCACAGGTGACAGGAGAGAGGTCTCTTGTCAGCTTAACTATTCCAGCCTAAGGGAGCCACAGAAGCTATATTGCCTGGAAAGTGCTTTCTCCACTGGCACTTATGTCCCTCGGTGCTGTGAATGCGCACGCACGTGTGGGAGAGATTTAGTCACCCCTTGAACAACATAAATTATTCTGACATAAGCTGTAGTGTAGACATAGCCTAAGAGTGTGCAAGTTAAATCTGGCAACTCATTAATAAGAGCAGTTTATATAGCCAGCCTTGCATCACATGGTATATGCTGTTATCTCTGCAATACAGAATACTTTCAAGAAACAAACACTTCACATCAAAGTGTAGTGTGCACTTCTTCAATATTTTACGTAGACACACTTATAAATCTACTGGCGAATGCTTCCCTTGTCTGGCTATTTTGATTCTTCATGGTACCCTTAGAACTCCCTTCTTTGTAAATGAATGAAACAATTCTTGTCTTTGAATTAGGTGGTTACCAAATGATTTATGCAATTGTATCAAGAAAAGATCTAGGAACACAATGCCGACAGGGTGGGCTTTTGTTGTTGGGTTTTGTTCTTTCCCTTTCTAATAGTTAGGGGCCCCATACTGGTTGAAGCTTAACCATCCAATAAGCCAGACAGGGCCTGTGCCAAGGGGACCCCAGTTCTCTAAGGCAGTGATTCAGAGGATGCCCAGTGGAATGCTCCCTGACATTTAGTTGAAATCTACATAATGTGTTTACAATTTGCTTGTAGTTTACGCATATTTATTTTCTTCATGTATTCCCCTCATTTTTTGCCTTTCACAAATACAAAAGCCTATGGGGACCCACAGACAGTTAGTACACTCTTGAATGAACTTGTTAAAAAAGTGATAAAAGACACAAACACCCTCTTGTGACAGGGCTCAGTCACAGGAGGCCACATCTGGAGTATTGTATCCAATTCTGCCCCCCTCTGCCCCTATTACAGAAAGGATGTGAATGCATTGGAGGAAGTCCAGCAGAGGGCAACACAATTGATTTGGGGGCTGGAGCACATGACTTACGAGGAAAGGCTGAGGGATCTGGGCTTATTTAGTCTACAGAGGAGAAGAGTGAGGAGGGATTTGATAGCAGCCTTCAACTACCTGAAGGGAGGTTCCAGAGAGGATGGAGAGAGGCTGTTCACAGTAGTGACAGATGGCAAAATGAGGAGCAATGGTCTCAAGTTGCAGTGGGATAGTCTAGGTTGGATATTAGGAAAAACTATTTTACTAGGAGGGTGGTGAAGCACTGGAATGGGTTACCTAGGGAGGTGGTAGAATCTCCATCTCTAGAAGTATTTAAGTCCCAGCTTGACATAGCCCTGGCTGGGATGATTTAGTTGGGGTTGGTCCTGCTTTGGGCAAGGGGGGTCGGACTTGATGACCTCCTGAGGTCTCTTCCAACCACATGATTCTATGAAATAACGTACACTCTTGGTAATTTCAGGAGTAAGTAATCTCCTTCTAGACTATATTCCATATATACTGTCAAAATCTGTGTTGTTGCAGCCTGTAATAGATACAAGCACCTTATTGCTAGGGTAAGTATGTTAGTTCAACAATACTTCTAATTTCTGCTAGACCAAGGAAAGAAAGTCCCAAATGAATTTCTTAAAAACATATGGACAGCTACTCAGTCAGTTGGACAGACAATGGCTAATTAAATTGACATTAGATCATAAAAGTTAGAAAGTATATAGATACTATAGAAGTAACCATTGAAATGTTTTAGAATCCACTCTCAAAATAAAAATGCCCCTATTCATAGAACATCATGAGAACCAGTAGCTCTGAGAACGGGCTGTGTATTTAAGGGGCTGATGGCATCTTCTTCAGCTAAATGAGGACTTGATACACTTGATGATATTTAAAAGGTGGTGCACCTCACCCAGTGGAATAAATGCCCCAATAACAATTATGTTGGTGCAACCAGACAGTCAGTACACTGTTGAATGAACTCATAAAGAAAAGTGATCCAAGACAAAAACACCCTGTTGTGACAGGGTTCAGTGCTAGAAGTCCCCTTAGGATTGTTCCCCAGTGTGTTGATCATGCCACTGATGCCCAGCTTCTTGCTCTACAGGGTTCCTAGCCATCCTGTTCGGTTGGGCCAGATCCTTTTCACTAAACCACACAGCCCCAGCCTGGAATACCTTCCTATATCCCAAATCCCTCATCTCCAGACCCACTCCTGAGCCTACACCCCCAGCTGGAGCCCTTGCCTCCTCCCATACCCCATCTCCCAATTTGGTGAGCAGTCATGGCCTGCTGTACAATTCCCATACCAAGATATGTCTCAGGCCAAAAAGTTTGCCCATCTCTGATCTAGACCATCCCTGACAGGTATTTTTCTAACCCAGTGGTTCCCAACCTTTTTTATGCCAAGGACCGACAAACCCATTCACCTATGTTTGGTGGACCAGTAACATTTTATTTTCATATTTTCATATTCATTATGCAAATAATAAATATGCAAATAAAATGTTATGGTCCCCCTAACCTCAACCCAGCCCCTTGCTCCCGAGTGCCTAACACCCTTTGACCCTTTAACATCTGACCCCTACAGCCCATGCCAACACCCTCTTGTCCCGTGATCCCACCATGGCTCCACCCTACTCCACTCCCCTACTCACCAGAGCGAGGCTGCCCCCTTTAGGGAGCATGGTCGTTACTGCTGTGTGTGCAGGGAGAGCGGCCTTCCTCTTTTGCACCCCCTCCCTCTGCAAGTGAGTCTTGTGCCCCGTGGGTGGGGGGGGAGGCGGGGGAGCGCAGAGCCCCAGCCGGCCACCATTATGGGGGAGGGGAAGTGAGGGAGGTGCCTCCTGCTCTGCTTCCTCCTGCTGCCACCTAAGCCCCAGCACTGCCGCTGGCAAAAGCGGCTGTGTGGACAGGAGGGAGGGGGAAGCAGAGCCCTGGGGAGGCGCCTCCTGCTCTGCTTCCTCCTGCTGCCGCCAGCAAAAGTGGCCACGGGCGCATCTCCCTCCTTCTTCATGCCCCAAGTGCGGAGGAGGGAGGAAGTTGCCTCCTGCTCTGCCTCCTGTTGCCGCCGCCTCAGCCACCACAGCTGCTGGAGGTGAGCTGTCAGGAACAGTCAGCTTGAGCTCTGACAGCTGCATCAGCCCGCAGCTGGGCTGCGGTCCAGTGGTTGCGAACCGCTGGTCTAACTTGCTCTTACAAATCTCCAATGATGAAGATTCCACATCTCCCTAGGCAATTTATTCCAGTGCATAACTACACTGACAGGAAGCTTTTTTTCTAATGTTCATCCTAAACTACCCTTGCTGCTTCTTGTCCTAACCTGAGGTTAAAAATAATTTTTTCTCTCTCTCCTCCTTGTAACAACATTTTATGAACTTGAAAACTGTTATGTCTCCCTCCAGTCTTCTTTTTTTTCCAGACTAAAGCCCCTTTGTAAAATCTTCCCATATAGATCATGTTTTCGATACTTTGAATCATTTTAGTTGCTCTTCTTTGGACTCTCTTCAGTTTGTCCACATCTTTCCTGAAATGTGGCTCCCACAACTGGTCACAGCATTCTTTGGGTACGTCTAGACTACAAGCCTCTTTCGAAAGAGATCATCTAGACAGCCACAAGGATTTCAAAAAAGTGATCCACTTTTTCGAAAGAGAGCACCTAGGCAATCTGGATGCTCTCTTTTGAAAAAGCCCTGTTTGCATTCAAGAACGCCTTTTTTCAAAAGAGCTCTTTTGAAAAAAGGTGTTCTTCTTGGTATTTAAAAAAAACCGCCACGTTCTTTTGATTTAATTTCTAAAGAATGCGATGGTAGTTTAGATGCGTGTAAAGTTTTTTTTGAAAAAAGGCCACTTTTTTTTGAAAAAACTCAGTAGTCTAGACACAGCCTTTATGCCAAATCAGTAGAGCAGAAGAAATACTTCTTGTGCCATGCTTGCAAGACTCTTGCTAATACATCCCAGAATGATGTTTGCTTTGTTAGCAACAGTGTTGGATTATTGACTTATATTTAACTTGTGATCCACTATGATCCCCAGGTCCTTTTCCACAGTTCTCTTCCTAAGCAGCCATTTCCCATTTTGTATGTGTACAACTGATTGTTCCTTCCTAAGTGGAGAGGCATTTATCCTTATTGAATTTCATCCTCTTGACTTGAGATCATTTCTCCAGTTTGTCCAGATTATTTTGAATTTTAATCCTGTCCTCCAGCTCAGCATGATCTGTAAACTTTGTAAGTATACTCTCTACGCTATTATCTAAATTATTGATGAGGATGTTGAACAGAACCAGAACTGTAACTGATCCCTACAGGACCTTGCTTTTATGCTCTTCGAACTGGACTGTGAAACACTGATGATTACTCTCTGGGAATGGTTTTCCAACCAGTTATGCACCCACTTTATCCTAATTCCATTCAGGCTGTATTTCCCTTGTTCGTTTCTGAGACGGTCATGCAAGACAGTATCAAAAGTCGTACTAAAGTCAAGATATACCACATCTATTTCTTTCTCTCTATCCACTAGACTTGTTACTCTGTCAAATACATCTATTAGGATACGTCTACATTTGCTCCCTAGTTCGGACTAGGGATGCAAATGTAGTGTACCGAAATAGCGAATGAGGCAGGGATTTAAATATCCCGTGCTTCATTAGCAAGATCTCACCCGGGGTGCTAGTTTGAATCACAGCTGATTCGAACCAGGAAGTGCGCGCTGGGACACGTTAGTTCAAACCAAAGCCCTTGGTTCAAACTAAAGTTACTCCTCAAAAAATGAAGAGTAACGTTAGTTCGAACCAAGGGCTTTGGTTCGAACTAACGTGTCCTGGCGTGCACTTCCTGGTTCGAATCAGCTGTGATTCGAACTAGTGCGCTGGGCGACATCTTGCTAATGAAGCACGGGATAGTTAAATTCCCGCTTCATTAGCTATTTCGGTACACTACATCTGCATCCCTAGTCCGAACTAGGGAGCAAATGTAGACTTACCCTTAGGTAGTTTTGACATGATTTGTTCTAGTCAAA
Source organism: Pelochelys cantorii (assembly GCA_032595735.1). Classification (NCBI taxonomy): domain Eukaryota; kingdom Metazoa; phylum Chordata; order Testudines; family Trionychidae; genus Pelochelys; species Pelochelys cantorii. The sequence continues at coordinate 95,348,958 of CM064326.1, forward strand.
TCCATGCTGACTATTACTTATCACCCTATTCTCTTCTAGGTGTTTCCAAATTGATTGCTTAATTATTTGCTCCATTATCTTTCCATAAATGAAGGTAAGATGACTGATGTTTAATTCCCTGGGTTGTCCTTATTCCCCTTTTTACAGATTGGCACTATATTTGCTCTTTTCCAGTCCTCTGGAATCTCTCTCTTTTTCTGTGACTTTTCAATGATAATTGCTAATAGCTCAGATATCTCTTTTGTCAGCTACTTGAGTATTCTAGGATGTAGTTCATCAGGCTCTTGGGATCTGCAGATATACAATTTTTAACTTGTTCATGTTTAATATAGGACCCAATCCAATTACCATCTTAGTCAATGGATCTCTTTTTCTTGACTTCATGGAAATTGAATCAGGCCCGTGTATGAGGGTCCCATAATAGTTTCACATTTTGGGCATTTTGGGCACTGCACCATTGTTTCGAAATAACTAATAACCTGGGGAAGCGGCGCAGAGCAGAGCAGCTGGGGTGCTGCTGGGTTGGTCCCGCAGCGCCGCCCCTCACCCCCCTGCTCGGCGCCTGGCAGTGCCCCAGCTGCTCTGCTCCGCGCCGCTTCCCCAAGTCTGCTGCTGCTGCTGCTGAAACTGATAAGCGGCGGACTTGGGGAAGCTGTGGAGCAGAGCAGCTGGGGTGCTGCTGGGCGCCGAGCAGGGGGGTGAGGGGCGGCGCTGCGGGACTAACCCAGCGGCACCCCAGCTGCTCTGCTCCGCACCGCTTCCCCAAGTCCGCTGCTGCTGAAACTGACGAGAGGCGGACTTGGGGAAGCTGCGGAGCGGAGCAGCTGGGGTGCTGCTGGGTGCCGAGCAGGGGGGTGAAGGGCGGTGCTGTGGGACCAACCGGGCAGTACCCCAGCTGCTCTGCTCTGCCACTTCCCCAGGTCCACCTCATCAGTTTCAGTAGTGGCGGACTTGGGGAAGCGGTGCGGAGCAAGCAGTTGGGGTGCTGCTGGGTTGGTCCCACAGCGCCGCCCCTCACCCCCCCTGCTCGGGTATAACTACTGCAGTCTGGGGGGTGGGGAGCCCGCTCCCCTCCTGGAAATTCTAGGCGGCAGCGCGGGGCTTCCCCTGCCTTCCTGCAAAACGGCGGAGGGTTCACCCCTTGCTGCGCTGTTTCCTGCCCAACCTCCACCCCCCCGGCCGGTCGCAGTATGGGTCCCGGCAGACCCGTCACAAGGGTATAATCCCCTTCTCCTCTTCTCCCCTTCCCTTTCCCAGCCGCGCGAGTGCCGACGGGGCTCACAGCAGCTCCAATTGTCCGGCTGGCTGGAGCACTTCTGGATTCCAGTTGGTGCCGGACTATCGGGAGTGCCGGACCACTGGATGCCGGACAATTGGAGTTTTACTGTAACAGGCTTCTTATTCTGAAATCTGTAACTCTAATTTCACAAGGAATAATGCCTATTTCAAAATAGCTGTTTCAAAATAGGGTGTGTGTAGACAGCACAGCTGTGCTTATTTCAAAATAAGTGGCCTCCAGGGTTTCTCACAGATGCCTTGGTGGCCACTCTGTCCACACGCATCAGAATTCTATAGTTCCCCTTCCCCTGCAGCCCTTAAAACTGCAGCCTCTGGGGAAAGAGTTTGTGGCACAAAGCAGGCCCTGCCAACCCTGTGCCACACAGCAGCACCCTGCTCTGCCTTCCCTCTGCCAGGGAGACCCCCCTTGCTCCCACCAAGCCCTCCATGACTGCAAGGGAGCTGGCAGCCAGCTCCCAAGCTCCTGCCTGGGGCGAAAAAAGTGGTCCCCTTCCTGGTTTGGTGCAGAGATTCTGGATCTCATTGAGATCTAGGAAGAGGAGGCAAACCTCCAGGATCTCTGCACCAGATGCAGGAATGTGTACATTTTCCGTTGGATGGCTGACAGTCTGGGCTAGAAGGGACATAGCCGCGCCCAAGAAAAGGTGTAGATTAAGGTCAAGGATTGGGGTCCACATCACCCAGGATGACGACCCTGTGCAGCAGGATAGTGTTGATGGCCCTTACCACCTGTAGAAGGAAACTAATAGAGAATCATAGGGTTGCCAGAGCCCTCGGGAGGTCTCTGGGCCAACCCCCCTTTCCCCACACCAGGACTAACCTCTACTTACCCCATCCCCCCGGCAGGGCTTTCTGAAGGTGGGACTGAAAAACCTTCCAGGAAGGGAGCTTCCACTACCTTCTTCCCATTTCAGCAGTTCACCATCCTCCTAGGACAATTGCAAGAGAGTCATACCTGTATGAGCACGGTCCCGACGGTCGATCTCCCCACCCCAAACTGGTTCCTGATGGAGCTGGAGCTGTCTGGCGTCGAGCTTTCAAATAGTGGTGGCAGCCTGCTTCTGGAAGGGTATGATGGGTCTCAAGTGAGTGTTCCATCACCTGAGGGCAGGGGCAAGCCACTCACTCATCTCCAGGAAGTGTCCTTCGGCATGCGGAAATTCTGGAGCCATTGCTGGTCATCCCATTGCTCCATAATGATGCGGTCCCACCAGTCGCAATTGGTGTCCCATCACCAGAAGCGGTGGTGTTCGGTGTGCAGGGGAGCGTGGGAGGGGCTGTGCTGCATGAGCTGCGCATGGAGAGAGGAGAGGAAGTGCTCTGCAGGGAGTGGCAGATCTTGTTCCCGCAGAGCCATGATGACAGCTTGCAGTAACTGCACCGGGAGGTGCGGCAGCAGGTCTAAGAGCTGGTAAGTGCTTTCCAGCTGGGTGCCATGGCATCCACAAGGGCAGCCAGAGAAGTCAATGAGAAAAGTTTGCTGTCCCTCAAGGAGATAGGCAAAGGTGAAGAGCCTGAGACATGCCTGTACAAGGAGGTCCCTTTAAACAAGAGCCTCAGCTAGCCTCAGCCAGCAGCTACAGGAAATGTCCTGATGCCTGCCCAAAGTGTTTCTGGAGGGCCTTCAATGCAATTCAGTTTGCGGTCAGTGTGGACGCTCTATTTCAAAATACCTCAGCGCTATTTCGATGGGCATTTATAATGTGGATGCGCTATTTCAAAATAAATGTTTATTCCGAAATAGCTTATTTCGAAATAAGCATGTAGTGTAGACTCACCCTTTAGGCTCTGCTGAGATTTGTATTTTAATGCATTAATTAATATTTGTTGATATAAATGTATAATGGTATGTAGAGATGCAGCTGCCCTACTCTGGCCAGAAGGGGTTGAAGCAGGCTGGAGAGAGCTTGCCCAGAGTCCTGGCCAATCAGGGAGAGACATGTAAGAAACCAGTCAGAGGGCAACTTGCTGGGGCAGCCCTGGTTATGAAGAGCTGTTAGCTGAGTAGAGCAGAGCAGAGCAGAGCAGAACAGAGAGCAGTTGTGTCCTGACTCTTGAATTTTGAGATTAGAAAATTGGCTAATATATGGATTTTAGCAAAATTCCTGGTACAAGCATACCTAGATACATCACACTGATCATTGAATGTTTTCATTGTTTTAATATCATTGTTATTATATCGATGGCACCAGGATCGCCTCTTAAAAAATGTTTCTGTCTCTCCCAGCTGTGATGAATGCCTTGACAATGTAAACAAAGTGGGACAATTCTGATCTTATTGAAGTTAGGGTACCTCTGACTTCAATGGAACCTGGATTTTACTCTGTGTATTCAGTGCAGTGGTGTTTTTCCGAGTCCTCAAAGATACTGAAACTAACAGCTTCAAAAGGTGTGAATTGCCTTATTCATCATATAGTTGTTAGCTTTGAAATCTTAAGATAGTAATTTTAAATATCAACACTGTCGATTATTCCACGGCTGATTCTTTTAGTAGATGTGTCTATTTTTATTAATAGTTTCGCGTTTTATTTTGAATTTCCTGTCTTCCATTAGATATATGGCATCACTATAAAAGTCTCAATGCAAATCCTTTCCCCCTAAATTATTAGAAAAGAGATTTTCCTTATAGAAAAGAGCTAGATAGTTCCCACAGACATGCAATGTTCTCCCTGTAAAAAATTATCTTAGCATTCTCTTTGAGAAAAGATATTGTATTCTATAGAAAGGATAATTTTTATCAGCAGAGCTTTATTAAGGGATCACATGCCAGATGTTGAACTTACAGAAATTGGAATATAGCAATTGCTTGGTGATCTGTGCAGTATCCGCTAATGCTCATAAAACTCTTGCCTTGGAAAAGCTGAAATATTCTAATTGTTCCATCCCTGCACCCTGCTTGACAAAGTCAAGGCTGGGATGATTTAGTTAGGGTTGGTCTGCTTTGGACAGGGGGCTGGACACAATGAGCTCCCGAGGTCTCTTCCAGCCCTGGGATTCTATGATTCTAAGAAATTTAACTTTTTTCTTTAACCCAGATCAGCCAAGCACCATATGCCAGAGGATCTGCTGCTAAGCAGGCAGGATCTAATTTATTAGTATCTACTGGGAAAACACATAGCTCAGGGGCTTCCAAGAACATCTTTATGCAAATGATTTAAGATGGAAAAAGCATTTTAGTAGCATTTTGCAAAAAACAGAAAAACTGACTTTATGTTTTTATTGGTAAACTAGGTATTCCATTTAAACACCCTTGGTTATGATAAAATGGGAAGTGTCTGGAGCCAACCAGGCTGCTATAAAATAGAGAAGAAAGTGGAGAAGCCATGATGTATACTCCTGATGGAAAGGATTATTATTTTTCTTTAAGTAGCATACTTGGAAGTAGGAATGTTAAGGACTAGTTGACTCGTTGACTATCTGATAAGCAAATGTTTATTGGATAGTTGACAGGATAATCAACTAGTCGCTTCCCCCCCTTTGCTGCCTCTATCAAATAGAGGCAGCAAGGGAAGGGGAGACGAGGGGGGTACTTCAAAATGGCAGTGCCGCACGGAGCCCGGGGTCAGCTGCTCCATGTGGTGTTGCCTCTTTGAATGCCATGAGGAGCCTCACGTCATTTCAAAGAGGCAGTGCCACCTGGAGCCTGGGATCACCTGGGGACTCCCCAGCTGACCCGGGGCTCCGTGCAGTGCTGCTGCTTTGAAATGCTGGGTGGAGCCCCAGCTGACCGTGGGCTTCATCCTCAGATGACCCCAGGCTTTGGCGCTTTCGCCTTTGAAGTAGCAGCAGCCTTAGGGCTTTTGTTACATTTCAAAGGCAGAGGCGCCCTATTAACTAATTGAATAGTCAATGCAAAAATGCATCAACTATTCGATTAGTCAGTTACCCGATACTTAACATCCTTACTTGGAAGAAGTGCATTGAAAAACAGTTCTATCAATTTAATTAAATATCAGGAATGTTTTCTGTATACTATGCAGGACATTTCAATTTCAATATAATTACACATCTTGAGAAACTGGAGATAATCACTTAAATTTATGTTCACTCTTTTTAATATAAATTTGTTAAAGGACACTGTGCAGAAATTTGGGACTGAATTTACTTAATCATGGTTATAATCTGATGAAGAATTAGATTAGGATTTTAAACATAATCTGCATGTATTAGACACATATCATAACTCACACAGTTTTTCAGTGATCTCTCCTTGCTTTTCAGTATGATTTGATAGCAAAATTCTGTAGTGACGTTGAAGTGATTTCCAGTATTTAGACTTTACTAATATTTCATTTATTTTACAAAACATAGTATAGAATATTTATTAGAACATTCTTCCTTTTTAAATAAAGCTAAACAATACATATCAAACAATTCAAAATATTACAATTTGTGACGCATTATCTTTGATTTTTATTTGTTTATTTGTTAATCTGAAAAATTTAGGTATTCACAGTAGATTTACTAGGTTATTACTCTGTATTAGTGAGCTTCTATTGTATAATGTCACTTGTCAAAGCATGACTTCTTTTTTTATGTTGGAGGGCAGTGGATACCGTACTGTGGCTAAATTAGGATACAAATAGATTGCTAAATTTGTGCTTTGATATGTTTTAGTATGTACACTTGTCATCCATGAAGCCGTGGTCTACATTAAGGGGAAATTCGACTTAAGATACACAACTTCAGCTATGTTAATTAAATCATGTTTTGGTGACATCCACACCGTGGGAGGTTCGTGGGAGCACACGCTCCCATTGACTTCCCTTACTCCTTTGAGGAGCAGGACTACCAGTGCCTTCAGGAGTGCCCTCTCAGTTTGAATTAGACCTGCTAATTTGAACCCCAGAAAATCAACTGTGGTGGCTTTAATCTTCTCTGTAGTGTAGAGAAGTCTGAAATTAATTGGTACTTCTATGTCCCATGTGCATACTCTTTTAAAATAACTAGTTTTGGAGTGTTGGGCAGATTTATTTTATTTTGTGTTTGTCTGTTGTGCTTAATACTGGGTAATAATCTATTTATATACTAGAGCATCTCAATTATTTTCAGCATAATTGAGTCATGGTACTGAGCCTTAAGACTTCTATACAGTAGAGCCTAGAAAAGTCATGCATTATATGCCAAGTGAGTGTTGTTTGGTCACCCATAATTTGTTCTTTTGCTTGTTTGCTCACTAAACCTTTCCTTTTCTCACTGAAGCTAAGCTTAGAATTCTAAGGTGTGGACTTGTTATTTGCAGTTGAGGCATAAGAATTACGGCACATGCCTATTCTCCATTTAAGTCCCAGTTAAACACTATTTTAAGGACAAAGTGGGAAGTAAGTGGTGCACAGTCCATGTTCCAGCCCTCTGTATAGGCTGAGTGTGATTAGCTGTGCTGGAAATCACCGTAACATCAGTCAGTCAGAATCTCTTTCCTCCAACCAGTGTGTATCTTGTTCACGGCCTGTCTCTAATAAAATACTACCACACTTGATATATAATTAAAATTCTTGGAAAGCCTAACCTGCAAAATTTGCATTTTGTATTTTTCCTTACAACCGTATTTTCAAACAGACAAGAGACTTAAGAAGTAATACTTCAATTTTGCACCCAAGTGGGCTTTTTTTTGTTCCTTTAGGATGTCTAAAATTCAAAGCTTTCGAGTAGAATTTCTGATAAGTTGCATCTGATCAAAAGTTGCACTGGTATGGCTGTTAGATCAGTTCTTGTGATCATCTAACTTGATGTCTTTTTTTATAAGATTACAAATTAGATAAAAATAATAGCATTGCTGTCTTTGACTTGCATGCTTTCATTTTCATTTGATAATAATACTTGTGATTGTTAATCACATGCTAGGCCTTCAGGGTTCCACCAAACCCATAGACAATGCCAATATCTGTCTGAACTTTGGCTTTGCTGTATGACTTTGGATAAAATTGTGTGTGTGTGTATGAATCTGCACAGAGAAAAATGGTCATTATTAAAAAGCAGAATTTGCCAATATTACTTTATAGGAGTGTGCATTTTGAAGTAGTTCCATTGTCATCCAAACAGTACAACTGTTAGGTATCTGTAAATGAAAATCCAAATGACCTATGTCCTGGTCAAAAGCTCACTGAGCTCTTTAGGAGTCTCTGTTGACTTACTAGGCTTTGGATCAGCTGTCTTGCAACCCACTATCTACGTATATATCTACACTTAAATTTGAGTGTAGATATATGTAAGCACCCTATTATGGTGATCCAGTATAATCATTTCCCCAGTGCTAAGCCATGGTTGACATACTGTGTTGACACAGTGTGAATATAGATGCGGTGTGATCTATGTTGATCCTAACAGTCCTCCAGCAGCTGTCCCACAAAGCCCAGCAGTGACCACTCTGATAACAGTTGCGAGCTCCAATGCCTAGAGGTCATAGAGACTTTAAGATACTCCTCTGCTTTATAAGCCCCATTATTTTTATACAATTTAGATAATCTCCTGCCTGAAACAGACAGTAGGTTTTGACTCTCCTGTGACAGGTATACCGAAAGATCAGGGGGCCAGTAGTTCTAGTCTTGAGCCACAGAGCTGCCATTTCCATGGTGAGCTGCATGCCATATTTGGGGGAGACCCCAGCACCCTGTAGATTACCAAAAATATGTCAGTGTAGCCCAAGGTATACACCCCTGCCAGGAACAATGGAGAGGAGCTGGGAGGTATGAAGGGAAGATCTGGCTGTCCCCCAAGTCAGGAACTGTTTGATACTCTGCAACAATGTAGTTAGTACCACTAGCCAAGCATGGCCATTCCCAACTATCAGAAACAGGTCAGACAGCCCAAACCCTATTCTATAATTCAATTTAATGAAATCTGTGACAAATGTGAACTCCTGGATCACTGTACCAGTCCTAACATAGACAGTCCCCTTAGACTCACCAGATTATATTGCCACCCAGACAAATTGGACTTTGTGATTAAATGGTAACAATGCAAAATCATACCACAGCAGAAGCAGCTCGTCCCAAGAGGCCAGTCACTTACTATAACCGTTCTGCCACATAGTGCCAGCAGCAGTAAGGGCCAGGTTCAATATCTAGGGGTTCCTCTCCATCTATCCAAGACAGAAATGGTTTGAGCCCCCACCCAGTGACCTGGGAAATTCATACAACCTGGGGTGCCTCTGAGAGGCAGTGCTTCCCCAGTTGCAAGCACAGAGTCTGAGTGTAAGAAACCTTTAATAAAAGGGGAGGGAAGTAACGTGGCATTAATTTTGGAAAACACCACAAACAGAGTTCATAACCAAAACCATGAGTAACAGTCCCACCACATGTAATTTGGACCATGTCCTTTTCCTCTCAGGTTCTTAAGTCCCACAATGTAAATGTCCCCTTCACATGCCCAGCCCTTCTGTGCATCCCACTCACAGCGCAGACCCAGAGTTCAGAGGTGCATCTGCAATGTTCACCTCCCATCCTGAGTGGGGGGCAGGTAAGGAGGCATCTTACTCACTCCCCTGGTCACTCGCCATCCACTTGCTCGCTGCTCTCTGCCGCTGCCTTGCTGGCCATTTGTCTCACCTCGTTGCTGCCACTCTGCTGGACTCTCATTGAACCTCTCTGTCACTGCCCTGTTGGCCACACTTTACGCCTTTCCGTTCCTTCTCTGCTTGCTGCTCAATGTGCTGCTGCTGCTGCTCTGCTGGCTCATCGCATCTTCTGCTGACACATGGTGGATTTGGCTCTGGGCCAAACCTAATGATTTCAGCTGTCGGCCCAAAGCACAGTCCAGCCACAAGAAATTCCAGCATCTACTGGAATACATTTAAAATAATAAAAGAGACTCCTTATGGAGTCCTGCCCATCCCAATTAACTTCACAGAGCTTTGGCAGTAAAACCCTTGTCCAGCCAACGTTCTTTATACTGACAGTCTCTCTTCTTTGAACTGAGTTAAACACAGTCTGACTTTTCTGCATTCCCACAATAACTGCAAGCATTGGTGATCATATCTCACAATTCCTGCATGTGTTAACACTGTTTGGGTGTGTCTACACTGCACCCATAGCTCAAAATAAGATACGCAATTTGAGCTATGCAAATTGTGTAGCTTATTTCAAAATTTGGCGCTGTCTACACAGCACTTACTTTGAAATAAATCACTATTCCGAAATGTCCCTTACTCCTCATGGAATGAGGTTTACAGGGACGTCGAAATAGCAAGCCCGTTATATTTTGAAATAACGGGTGCACTCAAAAGATGAGGAATAGCTATTTCGGGATACGTCTGGTCTCCGGAAATAGCGCTGTAGTATAGACGTAGCCTTTGTGACTCCACAACAGCCAAATTGGTTGCAATGGGCAAAACACCATTGTAACAGTTGAATATCTAGTAGGCTTAAGCAAACTTAGTGAACTGTATTTACCTGCATACGCCCAGAATCTCGTTATTTAAACTGAGAATATTTTCCTCCTTTGTGCCAGGTTAAGTACAGACTTTCTTCTTTTGCATTTCCCCAATAATTAAAGACATTGCAATTAGTATTAATACAGTTTGTGATTCAACACCAGCCAAGTAGATTACAATGAGAAAAACACCATTGGAACAACGGAATGTCTAACACATCTAAGCAAAGCAGGGGCAAACTGTATTTTCATAAACACACCCAGGATTTCTTTACCATTCCAGCTGGCTGTAATGGAAGAATTGATTCAGACCCCACTTTGGAGTCTGTCATGGCTCCTTCGCCACCCTGGCACGATAAATGCAGAAGTGGGGGCCAGCAAAAGTACCCCAAAACCTTATCTACCAGGCTTTGGTATAAAGCTTCCCCCCAAAATCTTAGCAACCTAGATTTTGGGTATAAAATGATGCTGCCACCACCCAAATATTAATAAAACAACCAGAGAGAGACTGTGTGGGAAATCTCATCCCTAAAGTACAAACCAGGACACAAAAATTAACCAATACCAGGTTAATAAAATGAAAAGAGAAAGAACTTTTATTATCACCACAATATTCCTGTTGCAAGCATGAGTAGATGGAACAGTAACAAAATAATATACTCATGGAGGAGAAATGTACCATGGGCCAGGAACTTAGTTACAAAGGAGAGCAAAACCCATTTTTAAATGCACAGACCAGATCCCATTTCCCGAACCATAAAACAATAAAACCTAACAGATTTATCTGAACTTTATCCTACTTACAGACTGGGAAGAGTGTTTTCTTAGAGGGAGACATCCTGTCCCCTTCTATAGCTGGAGAAAAACTGTCCAGAGACAAAGGAGGGAAACCCAAAAATTCCTTTGCCCCATTTGAAATTCCTACCTACATTCCTATTGGCCAACTCTGAGTTAGGTACAGTTAACCCCTTAGTCCCCAGGCTGCTGGCCATTTTTCATGATCACGACAGAGTCATAGACAGTCCCCTTAGACTCACCAATTTATATTGCCAACGAGACAAACTGCACTTTGTGATAAAAGGTAACAATGTAAAATCACACCACAGCAGATTGCAGGTAGTCCTAAGAGACCAGTCACTTACCCCACATCAGTTGGTATTCCTGATCTTACATCAAAGACAATGCTGGTAGCCAATTCTGTTGTAAACTAACTAAAGATTCATTATTAGCTAAGAAAAGGAATTGCGAGTTGTCGAGAAGTTAAAGCAATAAAATATATGCATAAGTGAGTCACAGTTTGTAATTCCAAATGGTAATTGATTATACCACTACTGCCAGTTTCCCAAAAGTCTTTTCAGGGTTCCCAGATTCTATCTGGGAATCTTTGATTTGAAGCTGGTAAACTTCCCTGTTAAAATCCATACTGTCCAGAGATTCTGGATCTTTCCTTGAATACAATTTTTAGCTTCTCACGGAGAACAGGCTGGTGGTATCACTTTTCCTTTAATGAAGGCGAGTGAAGCATGCATTTTGGGATTTGACTGTGGATCACACAGAGGGCATATCCACACTATGGATTTCAAAATAACATCCCTTATTTCAAAATAACAAGGAAAGCGTCCACAACTAGTAAGCCTGTTCTTTCAAAGTAAAGGGCTTGTTATTTCGAAATAATAACTCCTGCTTGTGAAGAGGAATAAGCTTATTTCAAAATAGTTATTTCGGGAGTTATTATTTCAAACTATCTCATTTCAAAATAACCTGGTAGTGCAGACATAGCCACAGTGACTACTTGCTTTGAGTTTAGCACTTTTCTGTTACAGTTCTTCATTTGCATTCCAAAAGGCTTCTTTCTCATGAGATGTCTCATTTTATGGGATATTTAGTTACAAGAGTATACACAATTAAATGTCTGCCTCTGTGTTATAACAAGAGACATAACAAGTGAAAACAATGCAAGTAATATCCCACTAGCTTTTGTGAAGTTTAAACAACAAATGCACTCTTATACGTATAACAATAACTTTGATCTATGTTAATACACAAGGGTATGTCTACACTACAGCGTTAATTCGAGTTAACTTAATTCAAAATAGTTAATTCGAATTAAGCTAATTCAAATTAACGCATCTACACACAAAACCTATTTCAAAATAGCATTTTGCCATTTCGAAATAGTGTGTCCACACTGAGTGGACCGTGAACCGAAGTTAAGGCTGGCCGGAACCAGTGCCGGCAGGGCATCAGGTTAGGACTTAGTGTGTGGGGCTGCTACCTGAAGCTAACTGAGCTCCATGCTTAAAGGGACCCTATCCCCACCCCGGACAGACAGTTCCCAGGGTTCCCTGCCTGCTTGATTACCTCGATGAGGGACAGCAAAGCAGTAGTGTCTTGGAGTGCCCTGAGTGCCCGCACTCGGGACACCACAGCACTCGGCCACATGGAGCCAGGGCTGCCCCTGGGCATGCCGGTGAGTCTCGTGAGGTCGTTGCCATCAGCCCGGTTGCACTTGCTGCAGGTTGTCATCCGGGGGGTTCATCAGGGGGCTGTCAGGATCCAGGAGGCCCTGCGGGAGAGCGTCCACCCTGAGGAGCCCTCAGAGCCACCTCGGTCCTCCCCACCGGGGGCTCGTGCCCCATTCCTCCCTCACATCCTTCCACTTATGTATGTTCAAAAATAGAAACTGGGTTTATTGAACAAAACTGGGGGGGGGGCATGAACCTCTGGGGAGACTGGGAAAAGGAGGTGGGAGAGGGGAAGAGAGAGGGTGGGAGAGGGGAGGGGGAAACCTGAGAGGAGGGAGCTGGAAGGGGGAAGCAAGGGGAAGAAGGGGGACGGGAAGCTCAGGGCCCAGGGTTGGGGGTCTCGCCAGACCAACTTGATTTTCTTGCAAACCTGCTCCTGAGTTCGCATGTGGCCTTTGGTGGCCAGGCTGGCAGCTATCCTGCCATAGATGGCCGCATTCCTCCGTCTAGTGCAGAGATCATGGAAGTTGGGGGCATCCCCGTCCAACCTGAATAAGGTCCATGATCTCCACCCTGGACCAGGAAGGCGCCCACCTTCTCCAGCCACTGTCAGGCTCTTGGGAGCTGGCAGACTGCTCCTGGGGAGTGGTGGAAGGCTGGCTGCCAGTGGCTTGCTGGCTCATGTTTTGGGGCCACTGGGTCGGGGCCCCGGTGGCCACTGCTGGCTCTGGGCTGGCAGGCTTGGAGCTGGCACAGGCACTGTGGCCAGGGTCTACCCCTTTAATGGCTCTGGGACGGGGGAGAGGAGAGTAAGTTTTCCTGGTTGTGCCCAGAGTGGCCACTAGGGCTCCCTGGGAAGGGCTGGAGGCCCCCTGTTTCGAATTAAGTGTCTACACAGCACTTAATTCAAAATAGCTATTTCGAATTTGGTGTTACTCCTTGTAGAATAGGTTTACCAAATTCGAGTTAAGCGCTCCGCTATTTCGAATTAATTTCGAAATAGCGGTTTGCATGTGTAGGCGCTATTAAAGTTAATTCAAAATAATGGCTGTTATTTCAAATTAACTTTGCAGTGTAGACATACGCCAAGTGAATTTGCCTGGGGCTTTGGCATGAACTGGCACTTGGTCTTCCAGCATCATATCAATAAGTCTTTTTAAACATTTTTATGGGGATGGGGAAAAGGACTTTGAAATTTATCATTCACATCTCTCTGTTTTATCATTATGTCCCCCATTGTTGCCATACTTTCTGCTGCCCTGGTAATGTTGGAGAATCACAAGTCCTGTAATGCTCATGAGAATACAGCCTGTGCAGGTTCTGTGCCTGTGTGAGGATACGTCTACACTATGAGTTTTTTCCAGCAGAAAATATGCTAATGAGGGACTCATTAGCATGAGTCATGACATCATTAGTATATTTTCTGCCATTTCTTTTTGCACAAAAAGGGTATGTCTAGACTACATGGGTCCGTCGACGGAGCCATGTAGATGAGTATACTAGACATAGGAAAATGAAGCAGCGATTTAAATAATCGCCGCTTCATTTACATGAAAATGGCCGCTGCGCTGTGCCGATCAGCTGTTTGGCAGCACAGCGGGGCAGACTGGACGCGCCACGGTCAACAAGGGAAGCCTATGTCGACTGCTCCGGTAAACCTCATTTCACGAGGCATACCGGAGCGGTCAACAAAGGCTCCCCTTGTCGACCGCGGCGCATCCAGACTGCCCCGCTGTGCTGCCAAACAGCTGATCGGCACAGCGCGGCAGCCATTTTGATGTAAATGAATTGGCGATTATTTAAATCGCCGCTTCATTTTGCTATGTCTAGAAAACTCATCTACATGGCTCCATCGACAGAGCCATGTAGTCTAGACATATCCAAAGAAGCAGTGTGGACGTTTCCTTTTTGAGCAAAACCCCCGTTTTGCACAAGAACCTTGTCCAGCACAAGGGCCTTGCACAAAACAGGAGTTTTGAACAAAAAGGAAACGTCTACACTGCTTCTTTTTGCGCAAAAAGAAACGGCAGAATATATGCTAATGATGTCGCAACTCATGCTAATCAGTCTCTCATTAGCATATTTTCTGCTGAAAAATCTCGTAGTGTAGACGTAGCCCCAGAGATGATGCGCACTGAACAGTGCTGCATAGGTTCATAGGTTTGTGGGATCTTTAAAAAAAAAACATGAAAAATTATAATGTTTTGAGATGGAGAACATTGCATGCTGGGAACTTGATCTGAAGCTTTTAGTGACTTTGCCCTTTTGACTGATGATCCATCTATCCTTCCATACATTTTACCCAGTTATTCCTACTTCTTTCGTTTCTAAGTTGCATTTCAGAATGGAAGTTACTAGCAGCTTGATCTACCTTCCTCTGAAGTCACCTTTCCATTTAATAGTTGGCATGAGATCAGGCCTTATAAGTATATCTGTCTCACTAAGATGGAGTTTTTTGCTGAAATCAGGAGACTGAAATTGTAGTAACAGAATAGACGCAGACTCAAAATGTTTAATGTTCCTCCTTAATAATCTCCCTCCTTTTTCATTTACAGGTTGTGATCTTGGTTAGAAACTTCTTCTTTTATAAGAGAATAGTTTTAATATTTTGGGTAGATTTATAACTTACATATGTAAGTTCTTTTTTTACTGGATATTGGTAACTGTATAAATTTGATTTCTCAATTTTGTCTCCATGCTTCGCACATTCTCTCTTTTACTCCAAAGTCTTGGAATTTTACTGTAAATTCTTGAACTCCTGACCCTGTGATTAATAAAATAACATTATGGAAGGAGAAAAAATAATGAAAAAACATTTTGAATATTATCTAGCCAGAAACTGATAAAGATTTCCAGAAAAATGTAGTCTGATTCCGCATTTTATAGGATCTTTGTCCACTCTTACTCCAGGATGGTCAGTTGGCTATGTGAAAAATGATTAATATTCATAGCCACACTTTTAGAGGGTGTCAGCTTTTTGTTTCCAGAGACAATTGTACTGTGAAAAACTATTTCTCTTAGCACACTTTCCTTGTCTCTCTTTCCTCCCACCTCTAACTTTTCAGTTACTGAAAATGAACCTAAAAGTAAACTATCAGTCCCAGGTACAGGGGGATTAGACAGAACATTCTTTGTATTAAGAAGCATGTACTGTTTCTTTTGTGGATGATCATACTAAACTGCAGCCATTTTGGTGTAACCATCACTAATTCAGAGTAGAACTTTATGGAACTTTTATACTAATACATTAATAGTACCAGTATTTTTATTTCTTGAATGTGCAATCCATAACTGTACCTTAAGTTAAATGGATTTGTTTGGGAAAGGAAATCTGTGATTTTATTAGCATGTTTCATATAACAGTTTCCTTTCGTGATAAGATTTTTAGTTATGAAAGGTTTGGGTAGACTGTTTGTTATGCTTAGTAACACTTTTATATACTCAATTTCATTTTCCATAATATATTCCTGGGGGGATTCGGAGGCACTGCACAATTCAGAATTTACACAGAAATTAAATGATGTGCACAGAATTTATTCCCCCCCCCCCACAGAAATAGGCTGCAGAACTGCTGGCTGCCACTGAGGTAAGGGAGCTGGATTTGGCAGACCCCAGCTCACAAATAGAAGACACTGCTGTGAGGAGTGGGAGGGAGTTGCAGGGTTTCCAGCATCTGCTGTTCCTGGGGTGGCTTGAAGCCTGGAGGCAGTGTGCAGGAAACTTCATATGAGCCTGGGACTGAACATCTGGCTATTTCTTCCTCTGGATCCCTTGGCTGTGGTGATTGAGGATGTGGGTATCTGCCCCCCCTCCCGCACGTGGCTTTGGGGACAGAACAGGATGGGAGGACTCAGAGAAATAGGAACTGGGTTGTCCTAGGGGTTTCTTTAACTCTTTACTCTGGGGAAATTTTTTCTGTCTGTATTGGTATAGGCATAGTTTCTGATAGGTATTTTGAAATAAGTTACCAAAACAATTGAAAATGGCATGATTATATGTCATTTTGACAAAAAATGAAGATTTTTTTCAGAATTTTAAATTGTGTGAATTTTTAATATTATTAACACAGAATTCCCACATGAACATTAATATATTTGTTAATCTAAAATTTTGAGATCATCAGATAAAATATTGTTTCTCTAAATTTCACTCAAATAGTTCTCCCATTTTTGGGGTAAGTTTCATGCCCATCACCTTTTTCTTTTTAATTAATTTTAACAAAAGGGAAATTTTTGTATCAACATTGTGATGTTTCCAGTACAAAGTCAACATTCCTTGACAAGGGGCTCATTTCTGCTACTGTTGACATTTTTTGAGCAGTTTTTTTTCAGTGACAATGGACCATTTAAATTTTTTACAGGATGTGAAAAGACCCATTCCTAGCAGTTTCATTTCTTGTTGTGAATTTTGGACATGTCTCTGTTATGAATATGTAGAACATTTGATTTTTAAGTCAGAAGTCTGTGGCTCATGCACACAAACAAAAAAAAGTCTAATACTTTTTTGGGAGGGACATGACAGTTCAGGATTCTGTGTACAAATTATGAATCCTAGTTGGATTTTATAAACTGTATCCTTATGTCTTATGACTATCTTTTACTGTGTATTGCTCATACTTAGGGCCATGCAGAACACGTCACGGACCATGAAATCTGGTGTTCTCCAGTGAAATCTGGCCTTTTGTGGGCTTTTACCCTATACTATAGAGCTACTCAACATGCGGTGCTGAGCTGTATCCATACATAGGCTGATTATTAAAGACTATCAGCACCTGAATAGGTCTTATTTGGGGAGAACAAAATAGTAACTGCCAGTTTTCGTCAAATCTCTGAAGGATGCTCGTGTTTTGGATAGTGAAAAATTTCCCGCAGAAGAACAAAGGAACCAAGGGGTAGTGGTAGGATGTACAAACCTGAGAGATTCACAGAGCAGGGAAGAAGATGCTTTGGGCTGGAGAGAGGAGGAAAGGGGCATGCTTTTGTAGGGGAGAGGTGATTATGTTTAACTGATGGTCCTCCTGAAGAAGAAGAAAGCCGATGTACAGAAAGGGGAGAGACTCCATGGTTTGGAGGAGGAGCTGCATACTGGAGTAGGGATCCTGGTTTCCTTAGAAGCTTATAACATAAGTTCAAAGATGCTCAACAATGGTGGGGAAACTCAGGTAGAGAAGTGCCTGAAGGTGTAATATTATTTTCTCTAGATTTGTTCATTTCTTGTTCTGAGGAAAGAGTAATTGTACTTAGAAAGCATTTCAAAGAGTGCATGTCTGTTTGCTTTGCTGTCACTTTTCCTTGGAAAGGTAAACTGTAAACCCAGAGAGTCCACAAAGTTGGAGCTCAGGGAAAGTGTGCTGAAGCTACTGTGGTATTTTGGGGAGTCAGCACTGGTCCTCATGCCTTACAAACTGGGCTCTGACATCCCATTTCCTGGAAGCAGAGTTCCTGTGCCCAGAAAATGTGCCAGAGAGGGACAGGGGAGAAGCAGCACCACAGTCTCCTAAGGTCGAGGATCAACCGTATTTGGACCCAAACATAGCAATTTGATGAGTATCCAGCAAAGGAAGTTTCAGCTGGAGCTGCATGCAAAAGAGGGAAACAGCCTTTGTTCAAGCATGGATGAGTGAGACCTGGTGTTTCTGAATGTATTTTTGTATTAGTTGGCCTGTTCTGCTTTTGTAGTTAGCTATCTAAAAGTTGACATATGCATTCACATAAAGATCATGGGAAAGATTGGTTTTGTTTTGCTTTTTTTGTTGTGTTTGTGTTTTATTAGGAAGTAGCTATGTTTGCCTCTGGCTCATAAAGCACCTTTCTACTTCATGTGATGCAAGTGACTTTCTGTATTTGTTGGGCCCTGGAACGTGTATGAAGACCTTTATCTTAAGGGACTATAGTTTCAGGCATTGTAACACCCTTTTCATGCCATTTATTTTTCACTATTTCCCTTTGGAAAAACATTATAATAAATATTTTATAAGGTGTATAATATACAGATTTACTAAACTGCATCTTTAAAAATGCTAAAAATGGGAAATAAACCCATATGTGTGTGAATGTGTATATAATCATTTTGTGTCACTGTTTTTCTCATATACACATCCCCATTGATATTTTTCAAGACTGTCACTAGCTCTGTCGGTTTCCACTGGAACAAAACATCCATAGACTATGCTTAGTGCTTAACCAGATTTGTCAAGTTTCCCCACACTATACTGGGTTAAAACAAACCTATTTTTTAGTAAAAAGTGGCTGAAGACAACACACAATGGAACGTAGGACTTCTTAATTATATTTTCAACCAATCTGGGTTGCAAGTAGAAATGTTCCCACTCCTGTACTTATTCATGTGTTTTTTTCCTCTACTACTCACTCTACAGCTGTATTTGTTGTTTGCAGGCAGCAGCTCTGCTGGATTGGTTAAAAGCTTTGTAAAGACACTATTACTTTTGATGCTGGCTCCATAGACAGCTAGTTGACCTTGATGTAATGTACTCTTCTCCTGGTTTGGCACACAAGTCTCATTTCTGAGTTCTATTATCCTACAGTAAAGCATTAACTGACAGGAGTTATTACTTTCAAATGGTTTTAAGAGGGGTTGATGACAGTTAGAAATGACAAAATGAAATAAAGACTCAGCAGAATCTGAAATCTGAATCTGAAATCTTGATAACATGAGGGATAAAACTTTATACACTCATTTGAACAACTAGGTAATTGTGCATTTTTATCAGTAGCCAAATTATTGTAATGCTTACCCATTGGCAATAAAAATTAAATGTAGATAACATGCCTTTAGGTTCCTTAACTTCTTGATGTGCTTTTATGTGACTTTGGCACTCTTTCCCTCCTTCTATTAATTTTAATGATATTTCTTCACTGTCAAATTCCTTTATCCTTTTATCTTTAATTTTGAGTAGTAGCAAACAATATGTTAGACACTTGATGGACAGGTGTTATCTCACAAAAGCTAGACAGCGCCTTTATTGCTATGTCAGGAACTCATCAGTGACATTTTAGGGGATGTTAATCAATATTCTGCTTTTCTCAACTCAGAGGTAGTTTCATTTCATATACAATATTTGGCGTGGTACACAAGAGCTTTTTGATTGGTTTTATTTAGCTCTTCAGTGACTGCAGCTATCAGAAAATGTATTTTAAAATAATATCACTACCTTCTGAACTGTAGAAGATAAGAAGTTAGAATGTTAAGGCTTAGGATAGTCAGTCAAGCCCTCTTTTATAGTTTCAGATATGTAAATTGATTAGGTCTAGAAATTGTTTTCAGTTTACTTTAAAAATCAGTTGAAATGGTACGAGTCAGCTTTACCAATCCAGAAAGTTCTATAAATCGCACATGCATCTTGCAGATATCCTGTAAATTTAAAGTGAGAGCATTGTTTGGACTGGGTATCTTGTCCATTCCCCCCTCCTTGCAAAAGTTACAGGTTTATTAAATCATCCGAAGTGTCATCAGTATTGCTACCGCAAAGCACTAAAAAATAATGAAATTAATGTATATTGCCTTCTTTTTGTCTTCTGCTTCTGAGCCCTTAAGGTGCATCTACACAGCACCTGAAACTCAAAATGAGACATGCAATTTGCACTATGCAGATTGCATAGCTTATTTCAAGTCTATTTCAGAATAGTTTATTTCGTCATTTGGAACTGTCTACACAGCGCCAAATTTCGAAATACAGTGTTATTTTGAGCCATCCCTTACTCCTTGTACAATGAGTTTTATAGGGATGGTGAAATAGCGCATCTGCTATATTTCGAAATGGCAGATGCGTTGAAAAGACGCGGGGTAGCTATTTCGGAATACCAGAGGTATTCCGAAATAACTTTGCTGTGTAGACATACCCTAAAGGTATATTTAGTTCATGTTTTCAAGCTTTTGTCAGCAACCAATTTGACTGGAAATGTATTTAATTTTTAATGCAAGCTGAGAGTCTAATGTTGTCATTTGATTCCATGAGCTGGGACTTTAAGTGGAACACAAATATTGCAAAAATAATAAGATCTTGAGAATTGGCATTATTGTGGCTGAGTGCAGCTTGACTAACTCCAGCGATGACAGCAAAAAGTCCCTTGACATTGTGTCATATTACTCTTCTTATACCATTTTTTAGATTGTACTTAAACTTTCCCAGCTGTAGCTATAGCTTATTACTTTCTAGACAGAAAAAATGTATAGTTCTTGAAAGATTTGTTTTTTTTTTAAATTTTTGTACTTATGTGACATTTACTCTGGAACCATTGACTAAGCTGACTCTCACCTCATAAATGTTTAATAGGAACTTTTATCCTGATACTGATCCATATTTATGGAGTCTCTGAAAGGTGACATGCTCCAATAGCCTCCTTATCAAAAATGGCAGTTAACTTTCAAAACGAGACTCTGGTATGGAAAAGAAAAACAGTGCAACAGTTTTAGTTTGTGGCTACTGAATTTATACAAAACCCATTGAAGAATCTGGATTTTCAAAACACCTAATACTTCCCAGCTTCATGTCTTATCAATGTTCCAGCAGTTAACAAACAATCTGTTCAAAATACTGGAGACAGATAGATGTATACATGGGACATGGTACTATGTGGCTGGTTTCCAAGAGAGGGGCACAAACACATCATTGTTGGCTGAGTGTCTGTGGGCACGTCTACACTACACAGAAGAGCAACACTGCTGTAGTTGATCTTCCAGGGTTTGATTTAGTGAGCATAGAATAGACTTGCTAGATCGAACTCAAAGGGCAGCCCTGTATTCCTACTCCTTATGAGGAGTAAGGGAAGTAAGACCTCCTACAATGTAGATGGGGATTTAAGATATATCGACTCCAGATATGTACTTTACGTAGCTGCAGTTGTATATCTTACTTGGACCTTCTCATATAGTGTAGACCAGGCGTTTGTGTAAATAGTGGTTAAATTCTGCCCATTGATATGTGTAGGTGTACAAAATCAAACTTAGGTAGAAGGAGCTACACATGTATATAGGCCAAATTCTATCTTTGCATATCTTATTCAAATAGCTATTACATAGCTATGTAATAATATCCAGGAAAGGTATTTCATTAAGATTTCCATCTAATGTGGCAGTTAGTTATCTTGGCCAGAGGCGGAATAGTAAATTGGATTTGTCAGTTGAAGGGGTAAAGGGAAGTGGGTTTGGTTTGCTGCCAGTAGTTGACAGTGCTTGTTCAGTTTTTTTTTGCTTCCTCGCCTTCTTTTTGAAGATGATTCTATATTGCAATAAAGAATAACAGTCTGATGAGAAGCCCTGTTGTCTTGTTACTAGTTTGGATCTCTCAGTTTATCTCTTTTGCTTTGTGTCTGTTTTGGGACTACCCAACAAAAAGAACCATGCAGGCAGATCCTCCTCTTCAGTTTCAGTAAGGATTCACACAGGTGAAAGGGCCTGCGGTTCTTTTGCGGGATCAGGGATTTAAACTCTTTAGAGCAGTTGGTTAATTTAATGTTTGTATCTTGTATGTACTTGAGCATGTTGTCAAAGCTGAACAAATGCAAAACAAATTAAGTGTCTCTATTTTAAGAGTTTCAGAGGGGTAGCTGTGTTAGTCTGTAACTGGAAAAACTTAAAAAACAACAAATAGTCTTGCAGCACCTTAGAGACTCACAAAAAATGTAGATGGTATCATGAGCTTTCATGGGCACAACCCACTTCTTCAGGTTAATGGAATTTAAGGGGTCCAGTTTTTAATAAATAGCACAGAGAGGAGTTGGGGGGGAAGAGGAGGAAAAAAAAGGGGGGGAAGAAATTGTGAATTAGAATGTCCATGCTAACTGAAGCTGATAAGAATACTTAGTACCCACTTTAAATACCCTTTGTTTGGTTTTGTATATCATTAGGATGTGGAATGTAGTGGGCCATCCAGCCAATGTCTTTGTTTAGACTTCTGTTGTAGGAATCAAACTTGTAAATGAAATTAAGTTCTGTAGTTTCCCCATGGAATTGGCCTTTGAAATTGGTTTGAAATAATATGGTGACTTTTAGATCTATTAATGAGTGCCCAAACAAAGGGTACTTAAAGTGGGTACTAAGTATTATCAGCTTCATTTAGCTTCATTTAATGTGAACATTTCTTTCCCCCTTTTTTTTCTTCTTTTTCCTCCTTCAACCCATCCCCTCTCTGCTTGGGTCTCACCCGAAGCAACATCCCTCCTATCCCTCCACTTGTCCCAGCCCCCAGATTCAATGTGACTCCATTTCTGCCCCCATCCCAGCCACCAGCCTCAGGCCATAGCCCTGCTTCCAAACCCAGACTCTCCCCCCTCCCACCGCTGGAGTCCCAGCCTTGGACCCCTGATCCCTGGCTGTATCCCCAATTCCTTCCATGAGCTCTGTCCATGTTCCTGGCCCTGACTCCAGGAGGGTGGGGAAAGGGAGAGAGGATCCAGACATGGGTTGGGGAGACACAACCCTCAAAAGTTTAGGGACATAATGCATACAGTTCTTTTGGAGATGTGAAGTGTGATAACAGTAGACAATCCGAAGGTTTCTTACCCAATCCTTTTCCTTTTCAGCATAGGCTAACTCCGGGATTTTCTAAAGAATTTGGTATTTAGGATAAACTGACAACATCAACATTTAAAATTAGAAAGAAAAACTTGGACTTCATATACAACTTTTTTTTTAAATTGAAAGCTAAAGCTGACCTTCCTAACTTTAATTATGACGTTATTCATATACAATATGGGGTTTCAAAGTGTTGAATGTGCTAATGTAACACATATACTGCAATACCCAGGTAAAACATTACACATTAAGGATAAACTTTGAGACTTCCATTTTGTATATTTTTGCTTTTGTGTTTGTCACATTATTCTGGATGACTTTTTGGATGTTTGTTTGCATGTCTGTTTATGTGAATTGGTATAAATAGATTCTCATTTACATATATTTTGCTTTATCTCTTTTATGTTAAGAAGATGAATATATAATTCTTTATTCCATCCACCCCCAACATATGGCTAATTGACTATAAGCATATTTCCTGTATTTTTCATCTTTATTTTATAAGTGGCTTTTGTTTATTCAGTTCATTATTTTTATATTTTAAACAATCATCCTGTTCTAAAATAATACACAGTTTACTCTAAGGGGAAATGAAAACGTGGAAAAGAAAATTTAAGACTGTATGTATTTTTGTAATGTTGGCAAAAGAGAGAGTTCTAGTGTTTGATGACTACCAGCTATCCTTTTTATTACTAGACAGATGGAAAAATCTCTGTAATCAAATCCTGCAGAATATTTTATACCCTTTGTAAACAATTTATTGTAATAGAAAATTACCTTTAGTTCTGCAAGATGGTGTCACAAAACAAAGATCAGAATTAGTTATTTCATGTAGCTAAAAGTCTGTTCAGCTTTCCCTCACAAAGAAATGCAGACCATATTCTTTCTGTGAAACTGGTATAAAATTAAATACCATTAGAATATATGGAGTTACTTCAGATTTTCTTTAGTGTAAATGAGAGCAGAATCTGGCCAGGTAATTTTAACCCATGTTTAATGACCTTTTAGAGTTCTATAGAAAAATATAATTCAGAGCAAACATTAAGTAGCATTTAGTTGCAAATGCTTCTGTTCTTTAAAAATGTGCATAGCTACTTGTCAATTTTTAATTCCATGTTGTACTCACATTTTTCCTCTGCTATGCAGTGGGAATTACCAGCAACAGTACATCCTAGACTGAATATTGATGAGGGCTGGCTTCTAGACTGATTAATGTATAAGCCATGTATACAAGACTTGGTTTTCAAAGAACATTCAGAATTTGTACTTTTGTTTAAACACAGCTAGGCCAGTTTCAGATCTACTTTCCTGGCCTTTGAGCCTAGATCCACTTCTCCCTATTCCCTGCCCTATAATATTAGTGAAGCCTAAAGATGCTTCCTCTCAGTATCATTGTCTGTGCTGTAAAACCATAGCAGATTCCTTAGTTATAACATGCACTCATTTAACAGTATTTATAGTGTAGATCAGAGATGGGTAACTAACCTAGGCTAGTAAATGGGCTGTATGAGTGGCCCTCTATCTTGGTGGTCTGCAAGATTGTTGTAACTAAGACAGTCTCCCGGGATAGGATAATTTTGCTAACAGTGGTTGCGTACCTAGAATTTGCAGGATGTGTCCACCGAACCATAGCAGCACTTTGATTGGATAAAGAGGGTGCACACAAGGCTCCCACAGTCAATGTTGCATGCAATTAGGATGCACCTCACTTTGTGTGCCTTTGCTTTATGTGTGTGTCACTTTAGCAATACCCGTAGGGGAAAAAATAAAATGAACGGAAATCAGCAGAATCCAGCAACCTTGTTGCATGAGTAATGGTAAACAAAGTATCTCACAGGCCAAACATAGAACCCCGATGGGCTGCATTTGGTCCTCGGGCCACAGGTTTCCCATCACTGATATGGCTGGTGCCTTCACTCTGTTTCTAAACCATCTGTTTTTAAAAGGTCTCCCATGGAAGAAGAATTTGTGTGGTTAATTGTATTTATATGGTGTGTACACGCATGCACGCACGCACACACATCATAACACCTAGGAGCCCCAATTATGGATCAGCACCCCATTGTACTAGGTGCCATACAAACACGGAACAAAAAGATGGTCGCTGCCTCAAAAAGCTGACAAAGAAGGTCCTAAAATTAAAGCAATTCTGAGACTTGTATTTATATCAACATTTTATCCTGAGTATTTCCATTACACTTTACCTACAGATTCTTAAACACATTCCAAGCTTTACTTCTTAGGCAGCTGTAATGAGAGAGATCCAATGTTCAGTCCCTGCTTGCTCCTTTATCAATGCATATTTACAAACCTTCTAAGATGTTTATATAATTATTAAGCCCTTCTTTCTTACAGATAATTATATTCCTTTCCCAGTTTCCTACTCCATTATAATCTGCACCTGCAACTGAATGAAATGATGATGTGGTGCTCATCATTATTTGTAATACAATACATCTAATATATAAAGGAGAATGTTTGTGCGCTAATAACTTGGACACTATAAGAGCTACCGCAACCAAACTTTGCATGGGATAACCTTTTATCCAGGAGAAGGTTTTAGGTACTGTGGGAGGGAAGAGATGAGAGACTGATGCCTCTCCCTGGCGCTGCATGGAGCTTGGCAGTGCAGGGAGAAGCGGCTTCCCGGGGGAAGCGGTGGGGCCAGTCACACACTAAGGCCGGCGGAGGGACAAGGAAGTAGAGGGCAGGCTCAGGCGCTGGTGGCAGGCGTGTGGCTCCCTTCCTCCTCCTTCCCCTCAGGCTCCTCACCTCAGTTATATCAACTGTCAACTTATATTTCACCAATGTATACTGACAAAGCACAAGGACAGTCACTTAAAGTAGTTGGAATTGATTTGGAGACATCTTGCTTTTCACATGGACAACTCTATGTTGTGTGTTCAAGAGTTGGAAGTGGAAAAAATTTGTACATATTTGTTAAGAATAATGAAATAAAAATATAGTTTACAATAAAGTTTTTGATGATAAAATGTAAAATTGGTTGTTTTATACTTTTTTTTATATATATTTTAATCCCTATAGAACTCAGTGCAACTTTTCTACCATTCAAAAAACGATAATGGACATTCTAAATTTTGTTCCTCCACTTCCCCGAGCAACGCTGGGTAACTCCCGCAAGTAAAGGAATATGTAAAGGTAACTGTGTAGGTAATTGGGATGTAAGCGGCTAGTTGACTAGTCGAATACTCGATATGCATATGGTGAGGGGGGGGAGCAAGGGAAGTAGAGGCACGCTAGGGAAACAGTGCAAGTGGGGACAGTCCCCACTTGCACTGGTCTGACTGCTGTGCCTCTCCCTTTGAAATGTAGCAAGAGTCCCGCAGGGAGAGGAATGCGGGGCGTGTGGGGACTCAAGTGGGATTCCGCCTCTCTTTTTGAAATGGAGCCTCTCTCTGTGGGGCTCTTGCTACATTTCAAAGGGAGAGGCACAACAGTCAGACCAGCACGAGTGGGGACTGTTTCATTCCCCTCTTGTACTGTTTCCCTGCTGTGCCTCTACCTCCCCTGCCCCTCCCCCCCGTGGAGACTTTATACTTCAGACTCTGCAATGCATGTAACTGTGTAACCACTATAAATATTTTAGCGGCTACATAATTACATTTTTAACCACATTTTGATATCGCTAGTCTAGAACATGCTAGAATTGTAATTTACTGTACCTGAAGTATAGATTATAGTATCCTTCAGATACAGGGTAAATGGTTCCCTTTTAGGTTTGCTAAAAAAGTGTAGCAAACTATATTTAATTACCACAGGTGGTATTATTTGTATTATGATAGCATCTAGAGCCCCCAACTGAGATTGGAAGTGAAATCCTGGCCATATTGAAATCAATGACAAAATTCCTAGTGACTTCAACAGGGCCAGGATTTCACACTTGGCACTGTGCAAATGCATTCTGAGATATAGTCCTTGCCAAGTCTTTATAGTCTATATAAAGAAGGCAAAAAGTATGAAGGAAAACAGAAACAGAAGGCAGTGAAGTAACTTTCCTAAGGTTAGGCAGGCAGTCCATAGCAGAACAAAGAACAGAACTCAGCTTTTCTGACTTCCAGTCCGGTGCCATCAGACCACATTACTTCTGATATTACTTTTTATTTTCATTATTCTCAAATACACACGATTAGGTATTATTTATTAACAATCGTAAAGTAGGTTGCAAAAAATATGAAAGGATTTCTTATTTAAACTATTCAGTCATCTATTTCTTTTGAAATACTTTTAAATATATGAAAGAGTGATTGTTGCAATAGAAATGTCTCTTGATGTTTTGTGTGCCTTTGCAGTAGGATTTTCTCTGATCCTTTCTTTTGAATCTTGGCTTACACCTGTCATCCTTAATGTAGACCAGAGAAGGCATACTGGTGATATTGTGGAATCCCAAGTGTTTCTTTGCATCTTTTGAATGGTGTTAGGCTATTTTTTGGTTCTTTTGTTCATGAGATTTTGTGCTGATCGTGGATTTTCTTGAGTAAGCATTTGTCTAACACACAGGAGAGAGGAAAAAAAAATAATTGAGACAAGTAACCATGAGAATTGCTAGGAGAGTTGGTGAGGAATTCTCTGATGAATTGGATAGTTTGTCAGAAAATGCCAGCTCAGCAAAAACAGACCTTTTGGCAAGAAAGGTACGTTTTTGATTAAATTTTTGTTTAGAAAGAGTTCTGAAGATGGGGATTTCTGGTGTGTGTGAGAGACCTATCTTAGAATTGCCTGAAAGTCAGAGGGCAAACCATGGGGAAAGGAGATCAAATCCATTTTCTATCTGATTTGGAGTAGGGATTTCAATTATGGATGTTAAAATGCATTTAATCAAGTAAATGTGTAACCGTTGAAAATTTCAGTGGTTACATGGTTACACACAGAGGAGCAGGCATGCACCGAGAGCTGGCTTTTAAGCTGGCTCCCCACTCATATCGGGAGCCTGGGTGTAACTGTGAAGGTTAACCGATGAGCCCAAGCTCTTTGGTTAACCTTGAACATGGTTACACTTTCATATCTCTGATTCAGTCTACATCTTCCAAATCCCAGATGAGTGTTCTAATCACTAAATCAGTTGTGGGTAACCTGCGACCACGTGTCTCATCAGGATAAGTTGCTGCCTGACAGGTTGTTTACTTTGTGTCCACAGATACAGCTAGGGTTGCCAGATGGTTTCAACAAAAATACGGGACACACTTGACATTACATCACAATCTACATTACATCTTATTTAGAAAATACTGGACATTTATATTTTCTCAATTTGTTTACCGAACAGAAAGCTCAAATACTGGACTGTCCAGTTCAAAACCGGACACCTGGCAACCCTAGATATAGCCACTCACATCTCCCATTGGCCATGATTCTCCCAGAATTCTGAGTCTTGCACAGATCTGAAGAGTCTAGATATTTTTGGTGTGCGAGAGTGCATAGGCAGAAAAGAATTGTCAATGTAGTTTCTAAAGAATTGGATAATGGGAGCAGATTCAAATCTTATTTTAGAGCATATGTCTCTTCTGAGTATTGGATTATAAGGATTTGAGAAACAGAAGTGGGAAATTATTAGCTTAGGTTATCTTTATTTTGAATGTATAAACAAACACTAGCGGAGGGAAAAGATTGCATAGGGTCTTTTTTAGTAGAGAAGTGGATTAATATGGGAACAAGTTGTTGTTTGTAATTTGATTAACATGGGAGCTGACATATTTTGTTAGGATATGATTTATGTTATATATTAGCCAGTTTTGTATTTGTTCCTGTATTTAATATTGCATTAGAATGACTGAATATGTGATCCAAGGATTACAATTATGAAATTACATAAATCTTGGCTTCAGATTCATGCATTAACTCAACAATATAAAGTATTCCAGTAAGATAAATGGTACTACAGCACTAGAAATTGTTGGTACAGATTTGCTGATGTTCAAGAATTTTTTATTTCTGCTTTGTCCTTGTTCTGATCAGTTTTTATTATGGTACTATAGGCAGGTCTGGTAGCAATGTCTGTATTAAGGACCATTTACCCTGCTGGTTATCTGTCCCAAGATGAGTTTGTTTAGTTTCAGTCAAAATGATTTCTGAGAATGATGTTTTTTGTATATAAGTCTCGTGTCCTGTCATCTTTACTTTCTAATATTTTAGTGGCTCCATGCTTCGGAGCAGAGACTTGAAATTTTGGGAAGGATGCAGGGACACCAGTAGGGGAAGAGGAAGAAGGGAGCAAAAGGGACCACTGCCCCAAGGCCTGGTGAATTAAAAGAGCTCGGGGTTCCTGGTAGCTATAGCAGAGTGGCAATGGCCAAAGCCCCGTGCCTTTTAAATTGTTGTCTGTGTCCTGGGAAGTGCAGACTGGGCAATGCTGAAGGGCTGGCGGGGGAGTTAGCCTACTGTCCTCCTGAGCTAGCCTACTGTTCTGCCTGAGGCCCCACCCCTTTCAGGGTCAGGAGCTGACCTCCCCGCACCTTATCCAGGGCCTGGGCAATTCTGTGAGTGGCTCTGGAAGGAGACATAGATCACGAGTCAGAAATGTGCCTTTTGCTGTCCCTGAGAGTCCATCCAAACATGGTGAAGATATAAGCCTTTGAAAACAAATTGCAATTTGCCTAGGAGCAGTGGTCCCAAATTGCAATTGCATATACTCAGAGATTTCTCACTCTTTGATGCAGGGGTGGGGAACCTTTTTTGGGTTGGGGCCATTGACCCATAGAACAATCAGTCAGAAAGGCTCCGTTTCTGTCAGCAGGCATCTGCCTTCCTCGGCTCTCTGGATCCTCGCGAATGCCTGGTCCTGGGCGGGGACTTCAGCTGCACCCTCGAGGAGCAGGACCGTATGGGGACTGAGCAGTGCTGGCCACCACAGACATCCTCAGGGAGATAATAGACCATTACTCCCTGGTGGACATCTGGCGAGATCTCCAACTGGGTGGGGACACGGTGTTTACCTACGTCCATGTGGTGGGTTGACGGTCATTCCACTCCCAGTTGGACCGCATTTATCTTTCTCGTCATCATCTCTTCCAGGTCCACTCCTCTAGCATTAGGCTGGCCCCATTCTTGGATCACCATTTGGTGGCAGTGACGGTCTCCCTTTCCTTGGAGAGGCCGGGGCCGGCCTACTGGCATTTCAACAACAGTCTGCTGGAGAACGTGGGCTTTGGAGCATCCTTCCAGGAGTTCTGTCTTTCAGGAGTTCCCTTGGTGCAGCGGCGGTGGGATGTGGGGAAGGTGCGCACGCGGCTCTTCTGCCGTGACTACACTTGGGGGCCAGCTGGTGGAGGGATGCAGCGATAGAGCAGTTGGAACGGGAGGTCTTAGAGCTAGAGAGGCGGCTAACCACCGGCCCCGGAGATCCATCCCTCTGCAATGCATACCGTCCCAGGCTGAACCATCTTCGACAACTTCTTTCTGGTCCGGGATCTCTTAGAGCTTGGGTGTAGGGATGGTCTGTCGTTCGTCCTCCTGTCCTTGGATTAGGAGAAGGCGTTTGACCAGATGGACCACGGGTACCTCCTGGGCATCCTGCGGGCCTTTGGCTTCGAGCCCCATTTTGTGGGGCTTCTCCAGGTGCTGTACGCCTCCGCATAGTGCTTGGTCAAGCTCAACTGGACCCTGACCGCACCGGTCAGCTTCAGGTGGGGAGTACATCAAAGCTATCCGCTGTTGGGCCAGCTGTACGCTCTGGGCGTGGAGCCCTTCCTCCATCTCCTTCACAAGAGATTAACGGGGTTGGTGCTCCGTGAGCTGGAGATGTGGCTGGTCCTGTCAGCATACGCTGCCGACGTGCTCCTCGTGGTCCAGGACCTGGGCAACCTGGTGCGGGTGGAGGCTTGCCAAGCCGTCTACTTGGTGGCCTCCTCCGCCCGGGTCAACTGGGTCAAGAGCTCTGGCCTGGTGGTAGGGGCCAGGTGGCAGGCAGGCTCCCTCCCACCCGTGCTTCAGGCCATCAGGTGGAGCGTGGGTCCACTGCTCTATCTCGGCATTTTTCTCTCTGCCACGCATCCCTCTCCGCCGGAGAACTGGCAAGGTTTAGAGTCCAGGGTGGTGGGGCTGTTGCAGAGATGGACAGGACTGCTCTGGTGCCTCTCCCTGCGCGGGAGGGCACTGGTACTTAACCAATTGGTCCTGTCCATGCTCTGGCACCGTCTCAACATCCTGGTCCCGCCCCCGGGTTTTCTGGCTCGTATCCAGCAGCTTATGCTGCGGTTCTTCTGGCTAGGACTGCATTGGGTCTCTGCAGGGGTTCTCCATCTCCCGCTGGAGGAGGGAGGGCAGGGCCTGATGTGTTTGTACACGTGGATTCATGTCCTCCACCTCTGGGCCCTGCAGAGACTCCTATTTGATGAAGGTAGTCCGGCATGGAGCACGCTTGTGCACGCTTTCTTTCGGCGCTTCCGAGGGCTCCGATATGACCGGCAGCTCCTTTATCTGAGAGGTCTTCCGCGAGACCTCTTCGGGCTGCCGGCCTTCTACTAGGACCTCCTCCGGACCTGGAAGCTGCTGGCGGCGACCAGGTCATTGGAAGCCACCGTGGGGGCAGACCTCCTCACGGAGCCCCTGCTACACAATCCCCATCTACACATGCAGACAGCGGAGTCCCTCTCAGTGTGCCAGAGGCTGGTCCTGGCAGAAGTCACAAGGATTGGAGACCTTCTGGACTATGACCGGGGAGACTGGGTGGATCCTCGGGCGCTCACCCAGCGCATGGGGCTCTCCACCCTACATACTCCCCAGACCGTACTTCAGGAGGTGAAGGACGCTTTGCCGCCCACTGCTCGGGTGTACCTAAACGGGGTCCTATGAGAGGGTGTAGCCTGCCCACTCCTCACCCCCGGCCCTCCTGATCTCTCCATCGGCCCCCAGCCCCACGTACCTTCCCGACCGCCTCCCCCTCGTCACCCGAGCCGGCTGCATGCATTGCAGCCGGTCCCCTTCCAAATCACGCCAAAGAGTCACTTGTACTTGTGCTCGTGCTTCACATGCTCCACTTTCCCACCCTCGTGTCCCGCTCAGACACCAAGTGGCGGGACCTCCTACCGCCAATAGAGGGTAGGAAGCCCCAGTGGGCTAGCCTTTATTCAAACTTGGTTCTACAGCCCACCGGGGACATCAGCTGGAGAATTCTGCATGGTGCGGTGAGCACGGGCGTGTACTTGGTGCGGTTCACCCCCATTCCTGACACATGCCCCTTCTGTGGCGTGAGGGAGACCCTGGCGCACGTTTATCTCGAGTGCACCAGGTTACAGCCCCTCCTTCGGCTCCTCCAGAACCTCTTGTTGAGGTTCTGGCTGCACTTTTCCCCTCACCTGTTAATTTATGCACACCCTATCCATGGCCCCACAAAGTCGCGGGACTTCCTGGTCAACCTCCTCCTGGCTATCGCCAAATTGGCAATCTATAAAACCAGGGAGCAGAGATTGGCCGGGGGAGGGGCCTGAGACTGTGGGGCCTATTTCCGTTCCTGTATCTGCTCATGTATCCGGGCAGAGTTCCAATGGGTGGCATCTGCTGGCTCTCTCGAAACCTTCGAGAGGCAGTGGATGCGGTCCGGGGTTCTCTGCTCGGTATCCCCATCCGGTTCCCTCGTTTTAGCCCTTTGTCCCTCACAGCCGTCCCCGTTTTCTCATTATTTGTGCCACGTAATCAGTTGGTTTTCTGGGCTCTGTGGACCCTCTTCGTAGACTGGGGGGGAGGTCCTTTAGATGTGGGCGGGCTAATGCCCGCCCACCTCCCAGACACCAAAGAGTCCCTGCATATCTGCCTTCCATGAGGCCTCGGTAGCTCCCTGCTTTCAGGCTGCCACCTTTTCAAAAAAAGGGGGGTTTTGTGCGAAAAGCTCCATCTAGACTGCTTTTTTTAGGAAAAAATTCTTCTGAAAAAGGGATCGGAAGAAGATATGCAAATTCATGCCTAATATGCATATCTTCTTTAAGAAGCCGTGGATAGTCTAGATGTGCCCTCTGAGAGCTGAGTTCAATGTCTAACATTTACGAGCAAAGACTCTATCTTTCTCTACATTAGTGTCTCACATTGTCAGCATTTGATAAAACAAAGAAAATATAAAGAATCCAAAAGAAGTAGGTTTAACTGAGTTCCATTCAATCTGCTGTGCAGGAAAATTTCAGATGAAGATACTAAGATATAAGAGGATAGCTTTATAACAAGTAATCAAATATTCCAAAATGGCCACTAATTGGGGACACACAACAACTGATACATCTAAAACCAGTGGCTGTTTTTGAACACATGGTTTAAGCGCCTTGAACACTGAGGTCCACACTTACCCAGAAATCAGTGTTGCAGTGATTGATCCCCTGGGGCTCAATTTAACAGGTCTAGAAAGGATCCACTAAATGGACCACCAATCATTCTCCCATCAACTCCCATACCCCACCAGAACAAGAAGAGTAAGTGAAGTTGATAGGAGAGTTACTCCCATTGCCCCACCCAGCCCCCGCCCCACCCCTCCGCAGAGGTGCCACATCAACTCAACATAAGATACGTCAACTCCAGATATGCTGTTCATGTAGCTGGGGTTACGTACCTGAGGTCAACATTGCCCCATAGTATAGACCTGCCCTAAATATTACATATCACCTTTCTGCAGATTAGGGGCTTGTTCCATGCCTCCAGTCTTTTTACTGTTGTATAGTGAACCTTTCTCCTGCCACTGAAGTGACTGCATTATATTGCCTCTGTACATAGAGGTTTTTGTAAAGCACTTTGGGATGAAGGGTGCTTCTGTAAACAAATGCTAAAGCAATATGTGCTTAGCCTGAACTTACTTCTATTTTATTCTACCTTGCAAGATTTGTTCATACTTTATGATGTGTGGAATAGAAGTGACCATAACAGAAACATTAGTAGAATGAGTAAATGACATACTGTGAGACACTGATAAGTTTAAATATGGATAAAATATAGAGAAATACAGAAAGCACTTTGTGACAATAAAGCAACTTCATCCGTTTCAAATTTTATGCTACACTAAGTTATATGATTCTGCCAGATGTTTCTCTTTAGATGATTTTTATTATGCCAGAGAGGGCAATTTGTTTTAATGAGAACAGTTTTTTGAATAATATTTGTTCTGGAAAGCAATGCTTTTCAAACTTCACATTCTAATGAGAATAATTTCCTTTGATTCATTGGCATTATCATTCTTCCGTTGATTCAGTCAAAATACCAATTAGCTCTAGGCCTACTATAAAAGTGGGAAAGAGAGAATGTTTTTAAGACTGTGCTCACTGCAGGTGCCACTGCCTTCGATGAAGTACTGTGCGAAGATCATTAGCAAGATCAGCCACACAATACAGAAACTCTAAAATTTATGCCAAAAAGTGCCTTGCTTCGGAATTAAAAGAAAATTCATCTATCTTGATAATGTCCACATTTTCTCCTTTGCTACTCCATCACCTTCCTTCTCAAGTGCCCACCCTGTCTGGTTATTTTTTTCTGCATAAAGTTGACAATCCTCATCTTCACTTTTAAGGGTTTAGGCGGCTCAGCCTATAGCTACATACCTGCACTAATCTTTGTCCTGCTGCACCCATCCATTCTCTGTTCTTCACCATTAATTCTCATGCATACTTAATATTTAGAATGTAAACTCTTGGGTTACGTCTAAACTACATGGCTCCATTGGTGGAGCCATGTAGATTAGTTTACACGAAAAAGGGAAATGAAGCCACGATTTAAATAATCACGGCTTCATTTAAATCAAAATGGCCGCTGCGCGTTTCACAAGGCATAAAGGATCTGCCGACGAAGGGTTCTGGGGTCGGCAGATCCCCGTCTAGACTACTGTGCTGAGCCGACAATCAGCTGATCGGTACACCGTGGCGGCCATTTTGATTTAAATGAAGCTGCAATTATTTAAATCGCGGCTTCATTTCCCTTTGTCGTCCTGACTAATCTACATGGCTCCGTCGACAGAGCCCTGTAGTTTTGACACACACTTGCAGATAGAGATCTTGAACAAAAATCAGAAATTATACATAAAATGGTGTATGTTCATTTAGATCACTATATCAACTTACACTTGTTCTTCCTGTAAATAAGGGAGTCTAAACTAGTGTAAATGACATGTTGAGAAGCCAAAATGTTTAAGAAAATGAGGATAAAGTAGTTCCGTCTTTACTGTAATATACACCATATTTTCTCTTTTTGGTATCTGCTTATACTAAGTTAAACTCCCTTTGCCCTGGTCTACACTAGAGAGTTATTTGGAAATAATTCCCCTTATTTTGAAATAACAAGCAGAGCGTCCACACCACCAAGTCTGTTATTTTGAAATAGGGCTAGTGTGGATGCTCCACTACTGCTATATTGAAAAACTACGTCCTGAAGTGATTCAAAGTAACTACTCTCCAGTGCTTCCTGGTGTTCTTAGTCAAGGTAGCATGTCCACATTACGGCTATATCTACATAGCAAGCCCATTATGTTGAAATACATTCGAAATAGCGGGCTTCTTACTCCAACTCCTGTAACTCTCATTGTATGAGGAGTAAGGGAAGTTAGGGGAAGAGTGCTCTATTTCGAAATAACTGCTGTGTAGACAGCGGCTAAAGTTAAAATAAGCTATTTCAACTTAAGCTATGGAATTAGCATAGCTCCAGTTGCATAGCTTATTTTGAGTTTAGCCCTGCTGTGTAGACGTGCCCTAAGGGAGCCTGTCTCAGACTAATTTTGAACCTTCCCAAAAGGACACGCTATTTTAAAATAAACTTAAAGAACAAATAGAATGGTAGCACTTTAAAGATTAACAAAATATGCAGATGGTATCATGAGCTTTCATGGGCACAGCCCACTTCTGCAGATGACCGGAGTGTTGTATGTCCAGAACCAAAATAAATAGGGGAGACGGGGGAGGGGAGAAGGAAAAAATGGGGGGGACGGACAAAAGGAGGCAGTGGATATATAAATATCAAAGAGAAAACGGAGCTGGTATGTAACAGGCAAAACTGATAATCTATAAGAACCTTAAAACTGGATACTTAAAAGAAACAGATAAGAACCATTAGTACTAACACCGGAATCTACACAGACAAAGAACCATTCGCACCTTCATTGTTTGGTTAGTTGATAATGTCTCAGCCATCCGGTACCTCGATTCAAACCACTGGCATATTACAGACCAATTCCACAAGCCAAATACACAGGGAAGGGTTGGAACTACAGTTCATTCATAAGTTTAATTTGCATGCCAATGGTTTGAATCAAGATACCAGATGGCTGGGACATTATCAACCAAACAAACAATGAAGGTACCACTGGTTCTTTGTCTGTGTAGATTCTGGTGTTAGTACTAATGGTCCTTATCTGCTTCTTTTAACTATCCAGTTTTTAGGTGCTTAAAGATTATCAGTTTTGTCTGTTACATACCAGCTCAGTTTTCTCTTTGATATTTATATACCCACTGCATCCTTTGTCCCCCCCTTCCCATTTTTTTTCTTTCCCCGCCCCTCCTCCCCCTTCTCCCCTATTTATTTTGGTTCTGAACATACAACACTCCGGTCATCTGAAGAAGTGGGCTGTGCCCATGAAAGCTCATGATACCATCTTGTTTTGTTAGTCTTTAAAGTGCTACAGACTATTTATTATTTTTAAGCTTATCCTGTACAGACTAACTCGGCTACCCCTCTGAAGTATTTCAAAA
Source organism: Pelochelys cantorii (assembly GCA_032595735.1). Lineage (NCBI taxonomy): Eukaryota > Metazoa > Chordata > Testudines > Trionychidae > Pelochelys > Pelochelys cantorii. The sequence goes on from CM064326.1 coordinate 95,385,289, forward strand.
TAGTTATTTCAGGAGTTATTATTTCAAAATAAGTTATATTGAAATCATTTCCTAGTGTAGACATGCCCTTAGACAAGGATAAAGAGTACATAAATCTGTACATGTATCAGTTATGAAGTGGGTCCCTTGTCTTTCTGTACCTTCTGTAAAGAACCTAAAACAAATTTGGGTCCTATAAAATAAGTAAATGAACACCTTATGCATTCATATACCAACAGCTTTACAGGGCACAGTTCCTGAACACAATGTTACAAAGGAGAAAACTAACACCTATAAAATGACATTTTTTTAGGGCTGTCAGTTGATGTGCGCTAACGCCTGCGATTAACGCAGGGAAGGATTAACGTGTTAATTTTTTTAACGCGTTAATCGCAGGAGTTAATTCTGTGCTGCCCCTTTGAAGCATTGCTCCAGCACTTCAAAGGGGCAGCGCATTAGGAGCCTGGGATCAGCTAGAGTCCCCCAGCTGACCCCAGGTTCCGTGCAACCCTTCCCCTTTGAAGCGCCACCTCGGCACTTCAAAGGGGCAGCACTGCACGGAGCCTGGGGTCAGCTGGGGATTCCAGCTGACCCCGGGCTCCTGCGATGCTGCCCCTAGGAAACACCTGGGCAGCATTGCACTGAGCCGGGATCAGCTGGGTACTCCAGCTGATCCTGGGCTGCCATGGTGCTAGCCCTTTGAAACGCCGCCGGAGCATTCCAAAGGGGCAGTGCACGCAATTAATCGCGATTAAATTTTTTAATCACTTGACAGCCCTAATTTTTGTAGAAAAAGACAGCAATGTCCTCTATCAAGATTCAGTAGTAGCAAAAAAGGAATGGGATATGATTTTAAACTTGATGTTCCAAATATTCTTGTCCTTGCAACACTATTTGTAATGATATGGTGAAATGTAAAAGAGAGCTTCACTTTCAAACTGAAGCTGTGAAGACCTTTAATTCAGAATATTAATTAATTTATCTAGATTATTTTGGCAAAACATTATTGGGTCACACTAATCTCTTGAATAGCTCAATGGACTTCTACTGCTTTAAAGCAAAAATGAATATGGTAATTTTGTTTGGGCATGTTATTTGACAAAAAGGTTAAAAATATGTTAAAATAAAAAGCGTAAAGGGATGTTAAAAGCATGTGAAATTTAGTAACTATAGATTTCAACAGTTTGATATTTAGGACATAGTCTGAAAAACATGTATGACTAATACTACATTATTATGTTACTGTAATGTGCTTTCTTTTCTCAACCTTACAGTTATAGACTAACTTCTGCTCAGCTTCATCATAAGTCATTCAGGCTTTTTCAGCGTTGAAGTGATCAGAAATTTATTGCTATTAATGATTAGTTATTAAAATATATTACTGGTCTACTCAAAAGCTCCACATAAGACTCGAACCACATAGCAGTGAGTGCTGTCAAATCCGCAGTAAAATACAGCCAATCCCCCAAGCAGTTCACAATCAAGTTTCAAATCAGTAAGGCACTCAAGTCTATGTTTATCTTTCGTTTGTGCATAAGTCCCACTGAAATCAAGGGAACTTTGGCATGTGCCTAAGTGCTTCCCAGAATCAAAGCAGTGGATGCCAGCCTCTGTACTCTCCCTTTAATGATGACAATATGTTTAATTTTTAACAACCAAAACAAACCTTCAAAGTAGGAATTGTCTTATTTTCATTTGCCCTACCTGGTAACCATAGTTATTTACTAGAGTATAGCAGATGTTTTATATAATCTTAAAAAACAAGTGGTACTGTAGCACCTTAGAAACTAACAAAAAAAATAGATAGTATCATGAGTTTTCGTGGGCACAACTTCAAATAGAAAAGATATGATGGAAGCTGTGGAGTTCAGAGGAAGAGACCTTTTAATTCTGGAAATAAAGAGGAAAGGGACATCTTTCCACAGAACTGTTGTGTAGTGGAGATATATGTACAGGTCAGTTTCAACCTGCACTGACCACACTCCCCTTGGCTCCACAGTACCAGCAAGAAGAGTAGCTCAGTCCTACTGCACCTGCTCAGTGGCAGTTAAACCAATGGAAGTTAGAATAATTCAACACTGCATTCAGCTATTATCTGGATTTCCTGGCAGAGCATTGGATGGCCTGGTTTCAAGAAAAGCATCTCAGAGCACAACCAACCCCTGTTCTATCCCTCAACCCTGATTCTGTGCCTAAAATTCTGAGGAATGATCAACTCATCAGGGACTCAGAGAGGCATCCAGTGAATCCTAATGAGGCTGAGGAACCATCAGGGGAATGCAGTCTCTCTGCAAAGGAGATCTGCCCGATTTGAGTTATTGCAATTTACTCCTTATGGCAGTCTTTCTCAATCTGGAGTCTGCAGACCCTTGGACGTCCATCAGCGGGACTCATCTGGGACTACTCTCTCCTCCCCCCCACCGCCCCGAGGCCCATGGCCTAGGCCTAAGGCAGGCTTACCTGCCCTGGTTCCATGCAGCTCCCAGAGCTGTACAGGGGTTGCAGAGACCCGGTGGCCATGCGGGTAGCTAAGTATGTTAAATTTAGTTTAATCAACTAATAGACTAGTCAATGGAATTTCCATCGATTAGTTGATTAGTCGATAAGCAGGGGAGCTGCAGCAGGGTTAGCTCCCAGCCCCGGCTCCACCTTTTAAATGCGGCTCCACCTTTTAAATGTATTAAGGCTCTTAATAGGCTCTTAATACATGTTGTATCATGCAAGCAAGGTACTTAGAAACTTCAACAGGACTTTATTTACCAAAAGTGGAGCCTTTTTACAAAGCTGCTGCATCCCTCAGTAGCTCTCATTCAGCCGTGGCTAATCTTCTCCCCACTCCTTCCTGTTTCCTGCTTCCTGTGCTTCCAGACTCCCAACAGCCAATGCTCCCAGTTCTAATAATTACAAGCAGCATCTAAAACACCACATTGCCTCCTCTCTTAAGAAGCGCTCTCAATTATAAAATAAACATTGTTGTTCTAACCACTGCAACAAATATGGAACAAGCCACTATACTGTTGGCAGAAATATTACACTATAAATACTACATAACATAGTCTCTAGTCCAGACAGGTGGTCGTCTGTGTATGACAGACCCTCTCTCAAACCCCGTTTCTAGTGCAATGTCTTGTTGTGTTGGTACTACAGTGAAGTCATCCAACACGGGTTGGGTGTTGGCCTCATCTCCTCTTGGTTCATAGGCAGGTGCAAGATAAGAAGCATTCCATACCCGCCCATCAGAAAATCAATAAGTGCAAGGTCCCCTCTTCTCAATGATTTTAAGAGGAGATGTGAATTTATGGTCCTCTTTGCTCAGAATTCCAGGTTTTCTTACTTTAACGAAGGAACCACACTAAAATTTCGGTTCCTTAGCACCCCACCATTTCTCTGTGAAAGCCTTATACTTTGCTTGCTTCTGTTCAACTCTTTTTCTCACATCATCCTCTTTTGGTGCATCAGATCTGGACTTTAACAATCCAGCAATGTTCAGTTTAGTATTCATCTGTTTTCCATGCAGTAACTCTGCGGGTGATCTTTGTGTTGTGGCATGTCGTGTAGCCCTGTATGCTTGCAAGAAATCAGTAGTGAAGGTTATCCACGATCACCCTTCCAGTTTAGCCGTTTGCAAACTCTCTTTCAAGCTTCTGTTAAACCTTTCGATTTCCCCATTGGCTTGAGGGTAATACAGGGATGATCTTCTATGTAAAATGTTCCTCTCTGCTAGAAAAGTTTCAAATTCCAGGGAAGTAAATTGACTACCATTATCCGAAACCAGTTCTTTGGGGTTACCTTTCTTGCTAAAAGCTGTAGAGAGGAACTTAATTACTGTAGCAGAAGAGATTTGTGATGTAAATGCTACTTCAGGCCATTTATTGAAAGTCTATTAAAGTGATGGCATAACGACAGTCAATTGGTGCAGTATCAAAGGGTCCTACGATGTCAATCGCAACTTTTTCCCATGCAGAAACAGGAAGAGGAACAAGCTGTAATGGTGGTGTACATGTCATTGCTGTCTTATCATGCATTTGGCAAGTGACACAGGATTTTATGATTGCTTCAGTTTGGGAGTCCATCCCTGGCCACCAATACAGATCCTGTAAGTCGCTGTTTGGTTCTGACAATTCCTTGATGAGTATCGTGTGCCAGGTGTATGAATTTTGACTGTAATTCTTCTGGCACAAGCAGCCGGTGTGTACCTCGTAGCACACAGCCATCAATCAAAGAAAGTTCATCCCAAATTCTAAAATTAGGCAGCAAAACTGGATCAAGGTTTTTAGGGTTCCTTGGCCATCTCTTTGTCAGAAATTCCTGTAGCTTTTGTTGAATTGGACATGCCAAACAAGCAGCTTGGAATTGCTGTCTTGTAACTGCAGTAAGAGTGCTTGTAATAAGCGCAACTACTTCATCCTCATCCTCCAGTGAACCATCTGGTGAAGACAAAGGCAGGCGAGAAAGGCAGTCAGCTATCACATTTTGGTTTCCAGGCTTATATTCCAGTTCATAATTGAAAGACAGTAGTCTTGCAGACCATCTAGCAATACGATTTCCTGCTCTTCCTAGTCCTTTCATGGTTAGCAATGTTGTCAAAGGGCTGTGGTCTGTGCGCAACTTGAATGTGAGGCCCCCACAGGTAAGTTCTCTATTTTTCAGTCGCCCAGACACAAGCATGTGCTTTTTTTTCAACTGTAGAATATTTTCTCTCAGCATCACTCAGTGTCCTTGAAGCAAATGCAACAATCCTCTCTGTGTTGTCCTCATGAAGTTGTGTGAGGACAGCCCCAAGTCCATAATCAGAAGCATCAGTAGTCACAATTGTGGGCAATGCAGGACTGAATAGTGCAAGTACTGGACTATGTACAATCAAGTCTTTCACAGTTTCCAAACTAGCTCGTGCATCCGTTGTCCACACCAAGGTTGAATTTCTCCGTAGTAATTCTCGTAATGGTTCAATGACAGAAGCATAATTGGGAATAAATTTTGCATATCAGGAGGTAAGACCCAAGAAGGAAGGTAAAGTTTGCAAATCTGTTGGAGGAGGAGCCTTTGAAATTGCTAGGATATGATCTGGATCAGGTTTTAGTCCAGCGGGTGAAATTGTATGCCCCAGAAAGGAGAGTTCTGTTTGTCTAAATTTGCATTTAGACAAGTTGAGCTTGAGGCCTGCACTGCTGATACAGTTTAGTACAGACTACAGGTTATTCTCTTGCTCCTCGGAAGTCTTTCCAAACACAGTAATATCATCCAGATAGCACTGAACTCCATGTTGATTCTTCAGAATCAATGACATCATTTTTTGGAAGGCACTTGGGGCAGATGCAAGACCGTATGGAACACGTTGAAAACAAAATAGTCCCTCGTGTCATAAATGCTCTGAGATCTCTGCTGTCTTCATGCAGCATAACCTGGTGGTATGCACTCTGCAAATCAAGAGTAGAAAACATCTTTGCTCCACGGAGTTCTGCAAATACTTCTTTTATGTGAGGCAGTGGGTGACTGTCAATCACAATAGCTTTATTTGGCTATCGCCAAAAGTCACCGTTGCTGGCAGGCAGCCACGTACTGGAATTTGGTTTTTCAAATAGCACACCAAGTGAAGTTTGGGTTCAGTAAGAGGCACATCTTTAAAGTAATGCAAATAGATGGAATCAGGTAGTATAGATACAGCTGAGCCAGGGTGTGTCTAGACTTCAGGGTTTTGTCGACAAAAGTGGACTTATTATACCTGCGTCTACACTGCTGCTGAGTTCTGTCGACATAACGTCGACAGAACTCAGCAGTTTTGTCAACGGCTGTAAACCTCATTCTACAAGGAATAACGCCTTTTGTCGACAGAGTTCTGTCAACAGAAGGCGTTATTGCATCTACGCTGTCCTTTGCGTCTACACTGTCATGTCGACAAAGCAGCTTGCTTTGTCGACAGAACTGGATGTAGTCTAGATGCTCTTTGTCGACAGATACTGTCGACAAAAGCCTGTAGTCTAGATGTACCCCCAGTGTCCAACATTAGCTGAATAGGATGTTATTTGCCTGAAGATGTGGCAGAAACATTTACAGTGCACCTTATCTGTTCTGGAATACGTGCCGTCGTGATTTTGTCCACACTCATCACAGTAACATCTGGTATTGTAACTGCATGCACCTGTTGATTGGACTGGCTACTGCAGCATATCTTAGCAAAATGCCCAATCTTTTTGCAGTGATTGCACTGAGCTACTTTTACAGGACATCTTGTGTAGCTTGCGAGGTATTGTGGGGATCCACAGTTAAAGTTTTGCTGTGCTTTGAATTTGCTGATTCTGTGGTTTTTCATTTGCTTTCTCTGTGTAATTGTTTGTCTGCATTTATAGTGGATTTTTGTGCAAAGGAGTCACAGCCTGGACTGGGCCTCCTGTATTCATGATCATTATTTTGGCTTCTGCTATAGCTGACTCAATTTGGGTAGTAATGGTTATTGCTTTTTCCAGTGTAAGTTGCGGTTCTAGAAGCAAGCGTTCTCTTACACGAAGCATGGTTGTTTTCTCAATGAGCTGGTCTCTAATCATCTCATCTGCCATATTCCCAAAGTCACAAGTTACAATCAGACTCCTCAGAGAAGCAATATACTGCATTATAGTGTCCCCTGGTTTCTGCTCACGCTGGCAAAATCTGTAGCGATTAGCTATTACATTCACTTTTGGCACAAAAAAGTTCTTTAATGCAGTGAGTGCAGTTTCATATTTATCATCTGCAAGGGGAAAAGTGAAAAATATATGCAGCCCTTCTGCTCCAAGGCAGTGGATTAGTAGAGCATGCTTTCTTACTTCAGAAATCTCTGTAGCACTGATTGCAAGCAGATAAGTCTCAAACATATGAATCCAGGCAGTAAAAGCAATTGGAGGCTCACCTGGGCTTTGCAGAAAGGGTGCAGGTGGGTTCAGAGGCAGAAGGTCCATCCTGTCGCCAAAATGTTGTATCATGCAAGCAAGGTAGTTAGAAACTTCAACAGGACTTTATTTACCAAAAGTGGAGCCTTTTTACAAAGCTGCTGCATCCCTCAGTAGCTCTCACTCAGCCCCTGCCAATCTTCTCCCCACTCCTTCCTGTTTCCTGCTTCCTGTGCTTCCAGACTCCCAACAGCCAATGCTCCCAGTTCTAATAATTACAAGCAGCATCTAAAACACCACAATACATTAATACAGTAGGCTCTAATACATTTAAAAGGCTGAAGCACAGTGGGGTGGACCTAGCATGAGCCGGGAATCAGCTGTCCTGGCTCACACCAAGTCCCTGCTATTCCCTTCCCCCTCCCTCCCCATGGAGACAGTGCTGGAAGGAACCCGCTTTTAAGATAGAGGCAGAAAAGGGGGGGCAGCGACTAATCGAAGGACTAGTCAACTAGTTGCTTACATCCCTACTATGTGCTGCCCCTGCAGCTCCCCTTGGCCAGGAACCACAACCAATAGTAGTTGCAGAGGCAGAGCCTTTGGGCATGAGGGCAGCACGTGGCGTCTCACTTTGTCTAGGGGCTGCAGGGACCTGGTGGTCGCGTCTTGCCACAGTAAGTGCAGCTGGGATCCTGCACTCCCACCTTCTCATCCAAGGCTCGACTGCAGAGGCTGCAGCCCCAGCCAGCAACCTCTTTCCCATCCCAGTCCCTTTCCCCACCTCCCTCCTGGAGCCTCCCCCCCTGCATTCTCTTCCATACTTCAACCCTCTGCCCTAGCCCAGAGCCCCTTCTTGCACCCAAACCCCTCATCTCTGGACCAGCCCAGAGCTCATGCCCTCAGAACCGCCCCCCTCACACACACACACACCAACTTTCTGCCCCCTGCCAGAGCCTTCACCTGCACCCCAAACCTCTCATCCCTAGACCTACGCCAGAGCCTCCATGCACCCCCTGTGGAGACCTCACTCTCCTTCTGCATCCTAATCCCCTGCCCCAGACTGGTGAAAGGGAGGGAGGGTGAGAAGGAGCAGGGATGGAGCAAGCAAGGGATGGGGGTCTTGGAGAAAGCAGGGGTGAGGCAGGGAGGTCCCAAAAATTTTTAAATCAAGATGGGGGTCCTTGTATTACTAAAGTCTGAGAAAGGCTGCCATATGGTATATGAATATAATAATCCCAACAAACTTTTTCACTCCATATATTATTTCCAGAATATGTATGTTCATAGTACCATCTTTGCTATGGCCAGGTTGCAGTTTGATAAGACATTTTTCTAGTGATCCAAGCTGTGGCATTCTGTGCCCTAGCTTGGAGCACTAGTAAAATACATTTTTACAAGAAACTGGATTTTACATGTTTCTGTCTGTTGATCTTTATTGAAATACAATTCTTAATATGAATGTCAAAGAATGTATCCTTTCCAAAGCTCACAAATTATCACCATGCTTCCAGAATATCTAATTGCAGTAGCTCTTAATGCTATTCTTAAAGAGAATTTAAAGAGGTTTTTTATTATTATTTATTTGTTTTAATTTCTGATGTTTGTTTCCCTATTGGTTTATGATAAATTACTGTACAGGTTTTTTTTTATAAGCTTGGGATCCTAACACCGCAATAAAGCCAGTAAGTAATTTCACACATAGAAAATTGGTGATAATCAAGGAAGCTAACAAAGATCAATTGCCTTCAGGCATTTCAGTCAGTCAATTCTATTTATAGTAACCTAAGAAGCAAATGTATCACACTGTACTTTGAGGTAATATGAGTCGGTGAAAATGGTTATTTTATCAGCACACATATTGCAGTTTGCTATCAGACAGCCTCCCACAGCTGGCAGGAAAGGAAGTGTCTGGAATCTGCTAAAGAGGGAACATCCACAGATGTTTGGATAAGAAACATTGGTCTTTTTGCTATTGCTGATGCAAAAATATATTAGTGATGTCCTGGGCTCAACTGTAAAGTGAATGCAGTGTTACTTTTGCTCGCTCTTTCCCCTTTGTACTGCATGTTTGGCATGCTTACTCAGAAAACTAGCAACGCACTCTTATAAACCTCTCACAGCCATAAATCACCCTGGAAAATTCAGCCAAGCAGTTGAATTTATAAGAATGATTTACTGTGTATTTACCTGTGCTAAAACATTCCACAATATTAATGGAGACTTTGAAGAGAGTTCTTTTACCAGCAGTCACTGGAAGATAGGTATTTTAATATAAGGGTCTCTAAAAATTCAAAAATATTATAGAAAAAAATAAAAATTTCTGAAGTACAGAACTTCATGACATCCCTGTAGGGAAGATTATGTTGAAGAGAAGGCAAAATTCCTTTGCCAAGTTTAATAAGATTGTTATTAAACTTACACAAATTGCATCTTTTTCTGACTTTTCTTTGTAGTGTAGACCTAGCCTGGGTCCCTCTGCAGTGTTTCAGTGCTTGGTAGTATATTCTCATCGAAAATATGATTAAAGATGTTGAATAAAATTGATCTTGACAAATTTTTTTTCTAGGAAGCCAAATATCAGAGTTATTTCCTACTTATATCATTTATGGTTTAAGTTCTCTTACCTACATTACTCTTGTATGCTACATATTACTTGATTTAAATAGTTTGTAAGTTTGTAAGGACCAAGATACTAGCTACACACCTCCACAGGGGAATAAAGAGGCATAAGTAGCTTCCTTGATTACTCTGTCCCGACTATGAGCACTGAGGGCAGCATCACGGAAAAAGTATCATTACTGAGCTATTTCTTCCCTTCCCCACACTGGTAGGCAAGGAGTGGGAGGAACATTGGCGCTACCACACCACAGTTACTCAGTGTAGTTGAAACAGCTGAGAAGGAAATGAGTTATGCCTGGACAAAGAGTTGGAGCAGCTTATTTCTCACATGGGTCTGGTCTACACTACACCAGAAAGGTTGGCTTAAGGTACGTAACTACAGCTATGTAAAATGCGTAGCTGGATTTGGCTTACCTTAAGCTGAGCCTTGGCGGCATCCACACTGCGGGAGGCCAACAGGAGCAGAAAGAGGCCTCGCAAAAGGATGCTGGCAAGAGCTGCCCTCAGCATTCAAATTAAGGGTCTATATTAGACCAACTGAATCGAATGCCAGAGTGTCGATCTTCAGATAAGTATAGATATGCCCATGGAGTAAAAAGGAAGTTGGGACCAACCAGTGACCCTAGGAGCCATAATTCAGTCCTTGCTGTAGACCAGTGGTTCTCAACCTACTTACCATTATGGGTTGCATATGCAGTTCTCTCCGTTATGTGGGCAGCATCCACACAATATGCCTACTAAAACTGCTCAAGATAGTTAAGACCAAAGCAGACTGTGGAGAGCTTCAAAAAAGATCTCACCAAACTAAGTGATTGGGCAACAAAATGGCAAATCAAATTTAATGTTGATAAATGTAAAGTAATGCACACTGGAAAAAATAATCCCAAGATGATGGGGACTAATTTTGTTACAGTTACTCAAAAGAAATATCTTGGAGTTATTGTGGATAGTTCTCTAAAAACATCGACTCAGTGTGCAACGGCAGTCAAAAAAGCAAATAGAATGTTAGGAATCATTTAAAAAGGGATAGAGAATTAGACTGAAAATATCTTTTTGCCTCTGTGCAAAACCATAGTACACCCACACCTTACATACTGCTCACAGATGTGGTCGCCTCATCTCAAAAAAGATATATTGGCATTGGAAAAGATTCAGAAAAGGGCAACAAAAAATGATTAGGGGTTTGGGATGGGTCCCATATAAAAAGAGATTAAAAATAATAGTACTTTTCAGCTTAGAGAAGCGGTGAATAAGGGGGGATATGATAGAGGTCTATAAAATCATGACTGATATGGAAAAAGTGAATAAGGAAAAGTTATTTACTTATTCCCACAATAAAGGAACTAGGGGCACCAAATGAAATTAATAGGCAGCAGGTTTAAAACAAACAAAAAGAAGTTTTTCTTCACTCAGTGCACAGTCAACCTGTGGAACTCCTTGCCAGAGGATATGGTGAAAGCTAGAACTTTAACAGGGTTCAAAAAAGAGCTAGATAGATTCATGGAGGTTAAGTCCATAAATGGCTATTAACCAGGATAGGTAGGAATGGTGTCTCTAGCCTCTGTTTTTCTGGAGGTGGGTGGCAGTGGAGGGATCACGTGAGGATTACCTGTTGAGGTCCCTCCCTCTGGGGCATCTTGCATTGGCCACTGTCAGCAGACAGGACAGTAGGATGGATAGACCATTGGTCTGAGCCAGTATTGCTGTTCTTATGTTCTTACTACCTGCATGGCCTCAGGATGTCACATGAACCGTAGCTGTGTGTTGATTGAGCAGCAGGTTGACAACTGCTGTGCGAGGCGTACCCAAGGAAGTGCATCTACACCAGGGATGGAAAACTTAAGGGCTGGATGCAGCTCCTGGCTTGGCTGGATCCAGCTTCCCAGGCTCAGGGCTTCCCCTCCTCTCATCAGCATTGGGAAGCCTGCGCTGGTGCTTCAGCCCCCGTCATCTGGAGCACACAAAATCTACTAGCCTGGGCCCCTACAGGCTCTGGTGTGAGGAGAGAATGTGGGGAATGTCTTTCTCCTTCTCAGTCGGCTTCTCACATGTGTGTGGCCCCCAACCCAAAAAAAAGTTCCCCACCCCTTGTAAAAGTCTTTTTATTGACCCTAGCCACTTTAGCTAGAATTTATTTATTCTACTTGTTGTTTTCCTACCCTTATCTTTTCCCTACAACCCTTAACTGACTGTACTTTTGTTTATTACCCTCAAACCCTTTTGAAGTCACATTGGTCTGAACGGCTTTATTTCACAAGCAATTACAAATTAGCCAAAAAACACAACCATACTAATTAAATAAAGTATGGAGTGGAAATCCATCAACTTCACAAAGAAACTTGAATAGATCCATGTTTTGTTAGGCTATAAAGCACTACCAGACTATTTGTTGTTTTTTAAGTTTATCCTGTACAGACTAACTCGGCTACCCCTGGAAGCTAATCAAATAAAAATCAACAAGAGGCACTTTGAAGAGACCCCTCAACATTTCAGGGATATGCAGCAGTTTATAAGATTACTACCTACTGACAGTTAAAAATAAACTGTGGAAGATTTGGGAGGAAAACAAAGTTACATGGATTGTAGTTTCATGATGTTAGACCAGGGGTGGGCAAAAGCCTCTCAGCGGGCCAGATGCAGCACGCCCAGAGCTTTGATCTGGCCCGTAAGGCAGTTTCGTGCCCTGCCCCCTAGCTCATTGCGTCCGAGCAGGAGATGGGTATGAGCCCTTCAAACTGCTTCCATTTAAAGGACTCGTGTCTTCCCTGCGCCTTGCCTAGCAACTGCAGGGAAGGCACAACCCCTTTAAAGAGAAACAGCTGAACGGGCTGGCGTCTCTGTCTCCCTAGCAATGTGCTAGAGGCGCGGGGAGCTGCGAGCCCTCTCAGCTGTTTCTATTTAAAGGGCTCTCCTGTTCCCCAGGGCCGCTAGGGATCTTGCGTCTCGGCAATGCACTAGAGGCATGGGGAGGTGCAAGCCCTTTCAGCTGTTTTGCGGCCCGCCACTACATTTTATAAAAGAATAAAGTGCGGCCCGCTGGCCACTCGGAGCACATGGCTGAGTGCAGATCATAGCCAGCCGACTGCTCTGCACACGGCACCGCAGTGACTGCTCACAACCAGCCGGGCCGCGCGGCACTCCAGCACGTGCTCACGGCCAGCTGGGCTGCTCTGCGCTGGGCACTCCAACACATGCTCACAGCCTGGCCAGCTGCTCTGACAGGCATCAAGCGCCTGCTCACAGCTGGCTGCTGTGCTCACACCGCCCCAGTGTCTGAGGAAGAAATGGGCGGTGGCTGGGGGAAGGGGGAGGCGGCGGCTCCGTGACCCAGGGATTAGTTGGGGGGAGGGGGGAGCTGAGAGTGCCTGGCTCTGGGGGAGGGGGAGGCATTAGGTTACGGGGGTCTGGGGGTGGCCTAGCTCTGAGGGAGGGGGAAGGCATTAGGTTAGGGGGGCTGGGAGTGCCTGGCTCTGGGGGACAGGGGAGGCATTGGGTTAGAGGGGGTGTGTGCCTGGCTCTGGGGGAGGGATGCGGCATTGGGTTAGAGCGGGGGGGGGACTCTGGGGGAGCAGATGGAGGGATTGGGTTAGAACGGGGGTATGGGAGTGCCTGGCTCTGGGGGAGAGGAGGTGGATATTTTGTTAATATTTTGTTTTTTATTTATTTATTCCCAAATAAAATCACAAAATGTATATTAATTTTATATCAATAAAATGTCAATTTTTTGCAATTGCATGAATATTATGTTTATGCAAAATCTTAAACTTACAAAGTATCTGAAATTTTCACAGTTGCCTGTTCCATTTGATTAACCATGGTGTATACTTGTTTTTATTTCAACAAAACAAGTCATGTATCATATAAAAATTTAAAAAGTACCTTAAATTTGTATTTAAATTAAAAATTATTTTATATGGGAAAATAACAATTTTACACATCAAATTATTGTATTATATTAAAACAAGACCTGAAAAAGTATAAAATATACCTAAAACATAATCTATAATAATAAATTATTACGACTTTCTGATAGAAGTACATTTTCTTTGGTGGCCCTGAAAGCTATCAGTTTTCATTTGTGCGGCCCTCAGTAGGCTTCGAGTTTGACATGCCTGATGGAGACCATCCTCTGGCTTTCAGTGTTAGTACATAAATGTCCAAAGAGAAACTAAGATTGGAGGTTAGAGTGTTGATTATTCTTTTCTTTATTTGGACTCTCGGTGAAATACACTAAATGAGGTAACATTTTATTGAGGGGGGAGAAAAGTCGTTATTCAGCATATAGTACTTCGATAGAATACACTCTCTTCATATGTGGGCAGTAAGTGGCACATTGGCCTGGTCCGTGCAGTTTCCCACAGCTCCTATTGGCGGGGAACGGCAAATTGCAGCCAATAGGAACTGTGAGCAGCTGTACCTGTGGATGTATAGGTAAATAAAGCATTTGGTGGCCTACCAGAAGCTAACCTTGGTGAATCGCGTCTAGCCCACAGGCTGCTTATTGCCCACCCTTATGACAGAAAAATCAGTGATACAGAATGACAGTCCAAAGAGTCCAAAGTCTGAAAGGGTATAAAAAACCTATATAACCTAAATAATTATAACTTGGTACCTTATTAACTTATGATTACTTAACTAAAATCACCCATAGGAATGAAGAGTCACCTGCCGTCCCACATACATCTTGTCAAAGGTAAAATTCCCATTGTAGTCAAGACAAATCTCTGAAGTCAGAAAATGTAGCAAAGAGAGTAACATACCCTTTCTTCTCCCCTGCCTCCCCCAGCCAGGTTTCCTTAATTATCTCCTTGGGTTAGATTTCCATTACAGTGATCCAAGCAATTAGAAAGCTAATTCCCATTAGAGATAGTGATAATTGTATGTCTAAAATCCTTCACTTGGCACTGAAAATGTACTTTATCAAATGCAGAAGAAAACTTAATCATAGCTTTGACTCATTTGCTACAAATCCAAAAGAGATTTTAAAAGAAAAATATTTATCAAACTGCATTTCCATATTTTAGGGAACACTGAAAATTAACATAAAAATCAATTATGCTACAGGCTACTTTTTTTAATGTTAAATTAATTTATATATTAATTTTAGAAATCTTTGCTACCCAACCAACAAAGTATGTTTCCAGATGTAATTATTTGTCATTATATGTCTTTTTAAACCTTTAAGTTTATAGAAAGAAAACATCCTTTTTGGTTACATTCTACGGTATTACGGAGTAAGGAACAGGCTATGCTATTTTATACTCAGTAAGGAAAAAGAATACTCTCACAATTTTGCATAGCATTATGAATTTTTTTTTCATTTTGTTGGTGGAGTTCATGCTGGAAAACTTCTGAGATGCATTCCAATTACAGACAACTAGCCCACATCAATGACTAGTTTTTAATTTAAAAATAATATTAAGTTTCATTCCCCCCCTCAATTATTTTCTACATTATTGTATCTGTCCATCAAGATATACCTACACACCTCTAAAGAACAATTCTATGACACCTCAAATAGGACTTTATCTTGCACATATCAAAGTCAATAGCTAAAATCGCTTGATCTAAATTGTGCAAGATTAGGCTCATACAGAGAAGACTCTTAAACAACTTCCATGACATTTCTGGGGGTCAGTCAAACACCAACTCCTCCTGATTTTCATTTCTTACTATCTTGGATCCTCCTGACAACAATTCATTCACCTGTCCCCTTTGGTTTTAAGCTCCAAAGCTGGCCACCAACATGGAAGGCTGCTGATAGGTTTAAATGTAGGAGAGGTAGGGATGTTAACAACTAGTCGACTAGTCAATTATCTGATAAGCAAATGCTTATCAGATAGTCGAGTACCAACTCAACTAGTCGCTTCTCCCTCCCCCCCCCCCCGCTGCCTCTATCATCAAGGGGGGGAGCAGGAGCCAGTTCCCCCCAGCACCGTCTCCAAGGGGGGCAGGGGAAGCAGATTGCTTCAGTCCCCACTCACACCATTCCCACTGCAGGGGCTTCTGCTTTTGTTAATTTGGACAAATCTTATTTATTTAAAAAAACATTCTGGTTGGTTGGGACAGAGAGAAGGAAGGAAGAAATAAAGAAGACGGTTGCATAAAGGAAATGGAGGGCAGAGGGAGATGATTCACAGTTGTAATATTGTAAGCAAGGAGGAAAAACACAGTTGTGGGCAGCAGGACTATTTTCTCATTAAACTATTATTCATAACAAAGAAGAAAAAATAGTTTAAACAGAAAGCATATGGGGAGGGGGACTCCCCATCTTAGAATTCATTCCAATTCACTGACCCACTGGGTGAGAACAGCAAACTTCCCAAAGACATTCTTCCCCTTGGTGTTTCAAAAGCTATTGCTTCTAAGCACTGTCACCTGAACTTTGTGAATGCTTGGCTAACAGTTATCAGTTTAAGTAGAAGATACATACAATATGATGGGGACTAATTTAGCTACAGCTACTCAAGAGAGGGATCTTGGAGTCATTGTCGTTAGTTCTCTGAAAATCCACTCAGTGTGCAGCAGCGGCAGTCAAAAAACCAAACAGAATGTTAGCAATCATTTAAAAAAAGGGATAGAGAATAAGACAGAGAAACTCTTATTGCCTCTGTATAAAACCATGGTACTCCCACATCTTGAATACTGCATATAGATGTGGTCACCTCATTTAAAAATATATATATTCGCATGAGAAAAGGTTCAGAAAAGGGCAACAAAAGTGATTAGGGTTTTGGAACAGGTCCCATATGAAGAGAGCTTAAAAAGACTGTGACTTTTCAGCTTGGAAAAGAGGAGATTAAGGGGGGATATAAAATCATGAGTGGTGTGGAAAAAGTGAATAAGGAAAAGTTGTTTACTTGTTCCCACAGGATAAGAACTAGGGGTCACCAAATGAAATTAATAGGTAGCACGTTTAAAACAAAGAAAAGGAAGTTTTTCTTCACACAGCACGTGGTCAATCTGTGGAATTCCGTGCCAGAGGATGTTGTAAAGACCAGGATGTTAATAGGGTTCAAGAAAGAACTAGATAAATAATGGAGGTTAGGTCCATCAATGGCTATTAGCCAGGCTGGCTAGAATGGTGTCCCTAGCCTCTGTCAGAGGCTGGGAATGGGTGACTGGAGAGGAATTGCTTGAATATTCCTTGTTCCGTTCTCTCCCTCTGGGGTATCTGGCATTGGCCACTGTCGGCAGACAGGATACTGGGCTAGATGGACCTTTGGTCTGACCTGTAAGAACAGTATGGCTGTTCTTATATATGATCTCTCTGTCTGTTGGGGGACAGGGTTCAGGCCTGCCCTCAACTCCAGTCTGGACCTAGCCCCAGAGCCCTAAAGGTAGAAGTTGTGTTCCTTTAACTAAGCTGTGTCACTGCTATGATTCCATGGGTCACTTCCCTGCAGCCCTAGAATGTTTTTTATCTATACCTGAGGGCCTTGTCCTGGTTGAGTTCCAGACACCATGTGCCCACTGGTATCTGCCAGTACTTCTCTGTTTGGGATCCTGTAGTTCCCTCAGCCAAGCAGACACACCATCTATTCTCCTCCAGTTCCAGCAAGGACTGAACTCTGCTCTGTACTGTAGGTTCTTTGGGTCTGCTGGGTTTGGATTGGCTGCTTCCTGTAGCCCCTCTCTAATTGGTTGTGTCCCATGCCTTTGCTGTAGGGCAGCTTGGAAGACTCCCTCCACTGCCCTTTTCTGGGGTGGGCTCTGGCAGAAAGGGCATTAGGATTTAGTCCCCTCCTTCACATTCTATGAAAAATGAAAACAAAAATAACATTGTGTTGTAGCTTGGGTATTGAAATACTTTTTGTGCTACAAAAGTAGTTTTCTGCATAGTGATGTTCTAGGAAATTGTAAAAATATATATGGGTATGCCTACACTGCACAGCTATTTCGGGATACCAGAGATCTACACAAGCCACCCATTATTTTGAAATATTTTTCAAAATAACAGGCACACTGTTTTGTCATGTCGGCAAACCTTATTGCACGAGAGATAAGGGATGGCTCGAAATTTAAACTGATCATTCCTTTTCAAGTATGTTCAAAAACTCACTTCATTTCAGAATAAATTATCATGGACTAATAAGCTTCCTATAATTTAGAAACTTCATATCATAAGCCATTTCTTCAGTATAATCCTATATACTGAGATTTTAAGTTACTTTTCATCAGATAAGCCCCTTTCCTTTGCTCCAGCTAGGTTAAACGGAAATGAATTTTTATTTTCTCATGGTTGCTATCTATCAGGCCGTTCTAGCTTCTTCAGCCAGTCTTGGCAAGAAAACAAATAAGTTTGATGTTGAGCAAGCAACTGTGGTATATGAATTTGACAGAAAAAATCTACCACTACATCAGTCACAAAGAAGATTTACTTCCAATGAGATACTAGTTCAAGGTCATGCTGGCAGTTTGAGTGCCAAATTAATAGTATATTTTCTAAACATGAAAAGAAGATTTAATGCATTTTTGCATCATAATCTCTAAATGTTTTGGAATATGTTCTTTCCTAAAAGGAGTAAATTCTGCCTGCTTCCAGCAGTCCTCCCCTTACAAGTGCATATATATTGTAAAAGAAGATTTAGAATTTGGTCCTAAGCCCACTGCAGTCAGTGGAAAGACATCTATTAACATCAGTCGAGACTGGATAAGGCCCTAAACATCATCTTTAATATAGCTGGCAGTTGGCCCACATACAGATAGCTATGCATATTCTTCCTATACAAGCATAAATAACTTGTACAGGAATTTACATGTGCTTAGGGTCTCCTAAGTCACATTTGTGCAAAAAATGGAGATGTCCCTAGAACAAGAGTTTCCATTTGTGCTCAGGAATACCTGAGCAGTAGTTTCTCCAGTCCTTGGGAGGTAATCAGGAATGGGATGGGTTTTCTGGTAGGTGTTTTTACATAAGCCCTGACAGAATTTGTCATTATGTGTATGCCTGATGCATCAACTAACGGGATTTTTATGTAAGCCTAAAGTTGGGGAATAGATAACTTTTTATGCTTCTATGTAGTTCTGTTAATTTAAAAAAACTAATTTTGTCAAATTATTACAGATTACATTTTAAGTATTTAGAATACAAAGTGTGACCTGCATACAGGTTTAAAAATAACTAGTGTTTTAGCAAATTGCTGTATTATATTTCATAATGCTGTATTAATAGTATATCTGGACATGAGAAGCATGAGTGCATTGAGATTAAATGAAATGAAGAATGGAGAACTCACATTTTAATGGAATTTTCAGTGTGGTGGTGTGATGAATGGGGGAGGTACAACCCTTTTTTGGACATCCCAGCTATTCAGTTAACTAATTTGCCTGTAAAGATTAAACCCAGATACAGTGGGTCCTTGAGAGTCTCTAAGAAGTGTTGTCAGGGAGCCAAGAGAGTCAATGAAAAGAGTGTGAGTTTTTTAATTGAAGCAGGAACCCCTGTTGCAGTCTTTGTGTGAGCCAGAGCAAGAGCTAGAGATATAAGTAAAGCCAGGAACAAGGCATGGAATTTCTAGCAATAGCCATGCCTAGGGAAGGACTAAACCTTGGAACAACAGATATATAAGTAGAAGAGGGAATGTTTAGTCAGACATGATCAAGTTATTTTCTTTATTTTGGGGTTTGTTGAACTCCTCTGTGCTGAGTCCCAGGGAAATAATTATCTGTTTTTAATCTGCCTTTTTTCAGTTGCTCTGTCAACACCTAGCAGTGAAATATGTTTTACCAAGTATGTCTTTTTTTGTTAAATAAATAACCTTTTTAAGATCATGATGTGACTCCTGTGTCGTAGAAGGCAGGAGATTCTGTGTGCATGTGCCTGAGACTAAAGGTCAGCTATTAAACTACGGCTTGTTTTCAAGCTGTCTCCAGAAGCTGGGTTAAAGGGCTTGAGGTTTCTCCACAGGAAGATATTCCCAACTGTGTCTTCCTGGGTTCTCAGAGGGGTTTTTGCATTTGGTTGCTGGCAGTGTACCACCCAAAGGAATCTGTGACCTTGGGAAGTTTTTAAACAGAAGCCTTTAGTGGCAGGATATTGTAAAGTCTCTTTCAGTCACCACCTTCATTTTAAGTATTTAGAATACAAAGTATGAGACACATACATGTTTAAAAATAATGTATTGGTGTTTCAGAAAATTGCTGGATTATATCTCACAATGGCTATATTAATGGTATATCAGCATGGGAAGCATGAGTGAATTGAGATACAATGAAATGGAGAACTCACATTTTTAAAGGAATTTTCAATGTGCGGGGAAAATCCAGAAGTGAGCTTTTTACATGTTATCTCAAAACAGTAACTACTGTTAGTATACTGATTTGTCCTGCATAGAAGAATTCTAGAAATCAAATTTTGTAAATCCAAGATGTTTCTTTTCAAATATTTTGCATATGTTGCATGGATTCCAGAATTAAAAACATTGGTTCTTTTGATTTGTATTTTTAAAAAGTTCAAAATATGTAATAAATGGAAAAATTCCAATACATTATCTTAAATATTGCAATGGGCATTCATAAGCAGTCTGTAATTGCACTTGAATATTCTGATCAACCTCCCCACCACAAATTTGTATGAATTGTGGAAATCTGGCATGACAAAGCATGTACCAAACATCAATTAAGTACTTGCATACACTACTACTTACACTTTAAATTCTGTATCTGTTGACTGACCAGTTCATGCAACCTATGTCTGAGAATTGACATACGTGTTTCATATTTTGTAAACATTATCAACATCTCTCTCTCTCTCTCTCTGGGATCATTTGTTCAAGAACTCCTCCTAAACAGTTAGGCTACGTCTAGACAGTGGGGCTATTTCAGGATACCAGAAGTATCCTGAAATAGCAATTCTGCATCTTTAAACATGGCCATTATTTTGAAATATATTTCAAAATAATAGGTGTGCTATTCCAACATCCCTATAGCCCTCATTCTATGAGGGTTGAGGGATTTGTTGGAATAGCGCTTTATTTTGAAATAGCCTTGAAATAAGCAACACAATTCACATAGTGCAAATTGCATAGCTTATTTCTAGGTAAGGGTGCTGCTAAGAGCTAGAGCCACCAAATTTGGTGTGCAGCTTCCTTTTATCCTAACTTAAAACAAAGCCACAGTTTGGTTATGCTAGGGAAAGGGGAAATGCTGGGAATGGGACTGTTTTCCATAATATAGAAAGGGAGGGAGCAGAGAGGAGGGATACTCACAGTGAACACTGCGGGAAGCGAGTGCAGGGAAGAGCTATACTGCAGAGCTATACTGCAGAGCTATACTGCAGAGTGACCACTGCACATCACCAAAAGAGTGGCCAGCGGGGCTAGGACTCACCATCTTGCCTACCACTGGATTGGGTAAGTAGCTCCCCTTCCCCAAACCCTTTCCCTTCAACTGGCCCTTGGCTGCAGTGCTAGAGTGGGGAGAGGGAGGAAGTCCTGCCAGCCAGGGGCTGGGGAGATGGGAAAGGACCTGCTGGCCAGGGCTCCAGGAGGGAGAGGAAAGACCCCTGCCAGTCAGCGGGCCAAGAGGGAAGGAGAAAAGGCACCTGTTAGCTGAGAGGACTGGGGGAGAGAGGAGGCTCCTGCGAGGAGAGAGGTTGGTGGGAGAGAGAAGGCTCCTGCTGGATGCCCCCTGCCCGTCCTGAACCCCTCCTCACTCCCAAACCCTATTCCGGCACCTCCCATTCTACTAGCCTCCTGGCTTGAAGGATCTGGGAAATGCTGGGTAGATCTTCTGGTTTCTTATAAGTAGGCATGTCAGCTTCTCGTAAGCTTGATCTGGCAAATCAGTGCACCAAGAATATTTAAGTTAAGGCCATGTCCTATAAGAAGTAGATTCTTCAGGGAAGAATATATCATTTACACAGGAGACTGCATTTTGATACTGAAATGAAGACAACTTTACTTTTTGGTCAGTTAACTAACTTAGAGATCCAAGATGTTCTTTAACAAGTCACCTGCACTACATATCAATGTAGTGAACCACACCAGGCTTTCAAATTGGGTGCCTGGAAAAGGAGGAACAGATAATTAGTGGTCATCTCTGAAATGTTTGGTTTCAATGACTTGTCTACCATCATGTAGGAACTCTGTGGCAGAGGCAGGGATAGGATCCAGTTCTCTAAAGCAGTATTCAACTGTCTTTAACCATGAGACTCTCCTTTCTTTCTGTAATCCCTGCCCTATTCATTATACACCTTCCAACTTCTGCAACAAATGAGATAGAGGTATTCCAAACAAGCCTCTTTCATTACTTACCCTTCATTAATTCTCAGAGCGAATCCATACTGTGCATTTTCAGGGCAGGAGTTACGTAGAACAAGTAGTAGGTAAGCCTGTAAAAAAGACTATAGAACAAGTAGTAGGTAACCTTGTAAAAAAGACTGTATCATAAAGCATGTAAAGTGTTGCCAGATAAGGTTGTAGTGACAATCTTAATTCTGGCATTTCCTAATTTTCAGGTGCTCAATTTTGCAAATTAAATGAAAGTTTTAAATTGGTTTTTGTGTGTGTAATCACTATTTTAAGATATCTAACTGCAGTCACTATTTTGGAGGCCATTTGGAGGTGCCTTTGAAAATTTGGCCCTTAATATCAAAAGATACAAAAGCATCAGGAGGAAATATATACTTGTTAACTTGTTTTCAGCTTCATACATTTCTATTGCTTAGTACCCTGGTGTGCCCAGGATGTTCAATAATATTTATACATTCTTTGAATTCTTGTACCGGGAAAAATAATTTATTAAACCAAATTCAGTTTCACATTTGTTTTGAAAGTGGCAAGATACAGGATCGGTGAAAAAGACATCAAACAATTACATTACAAGAACTTTGTGTAAGATTGAAATCTTGTTTCTTTCACCAGCAGAAGCTGGTTCAATAAAAGATATCACATCACCCACTTTGCCTCTTTAATATCCTGGGACCAACAGAACTACAACAACACTGCAAACAATTAAACTAAAAAAAATTAAATCTTTTTAATAATGCAGTGAACTAAACAAGCTGTTGTCACTACAAATACAAATAGAGAATAACGAGAACTGGGAATATCTACTACTTGTTTACCCCAGAACTAATCGGGGAGCCATGTATGAAAATTATAATTACATATAGATTCTTTGAAACATCTGCCATTGCTTTGTGTCCTGTACCATTGCTTACAATCAGGTATTGTTTTTCCATCAACATTTTCCCACAATCAATAATTTGAATGTATATGTACCACATTTCTTATCAGTTCTTGAGGTATTGCTGAGCTGCTATTGCTATGTATGTAACACTAGAATATAAAACACCCGCTGTTGCTATTCTCCAGTCCCAGGAGGAATCAAAGTCTGCAGCAAGATTATCTATCTCTGCTCTGTTGACAGCTCTAACAAATGAAGTGGCTTCATCTGCAATTGTTTGAACATCTTTCCTCTTGTGGTGTAACTAATATTTCATCTTTTCTTAGATGGAAGCAGTACAGTAAAGTAACAAACATGAGTCTGCTTTTATTTCATTTACAGTTTTCCATTTTTTTCTTTAATAAACAATTAAACAAGAGCAAGGAGCCACTCATGAGTACATAATTAGATTTTGCTTGGAATTCTGAGTAATTTTACATGTGAGGTATGCAATGCTTTTATTTTGCTGCAAGCTAAAAAATGTAATCCTCACTAATATGTTTGAAACACTTTAACAGTAATTACTTTGGTTGTGAATCTTAAAAATATCTATTTTTACTTCTTTATAGAGCCATACCATTATTTAGAGAGGCAGAAAAGGATACTGCAGAATACTTTGACTACTAAGTTATTCTGAAGATTACAAGTACAATTATCAGAAATACTTACATGACTTAGGAGCCAAAGTACTATTTTAAAAATAACTGTGGCACTTAGGGTTAGATTCACAACAGGGTTTAGGTACCTAAGTATCAGAATCAG
The DNA here is from genome assembly GCA_032595735.1 of Pelochelys cantorii. Taxonomy (NCBI): domain Eukaryota; kingdom Metazoa; phylum Chordata; order Testudines; family Trionychidae; genus Pelochelys; species Pelochelys cantorii. The sequence continues at coordinate 95,408,682 of CM064326.1, forward strand.
GTCCTACTGGGATTCGCAAAATCCCCACTTAGCTGTCATCAGACCATGTAGATGCATCAGATTGCTTGGTGCCTAAATTTCTGTAGTAAAAGCTTCTTGGATGTTTATATTTCTGTGTCTGTGCAGAACAGAGCTGCCTTGCTCTGTAGGTCTGGACATGTAAGCTCCAGACCAATGCATAAACTGGGGAAAGATAGGCATTCTCTTGCCTAACCCTCCTGCAGGGCCCAATGAGTCAGCTCAGAATTTGCCTGCTGAGCCAATAGCTCATATAGCTTAGTGGGCGAGCTCATATAAAGTAACACAAAGGAAGATGACCTCTTTCATAACTTTCAGCCCAGTGGTTAGTGTGCTCACCTAAGATGTAGGAATCCCCCTGTTTAAATCCTCCGTTCACCAGAGAGAAGGTATCTGAACAGGGAACTACTACTGCTCAAGAGTGCCCAGACCACTAATTTTAGAAAGGGGGCCACTTCACAAATTTTTGAAGTGGTCCCAGGCTGCTCTGGAAGGGGTGGGGCAAGGCTAGGACACTTCCATGCTCCCCTGCCCACAGTACCTGATTGACCTGGGGCTGAAGGAGTGCATGAAGTTCTGAACAGTTGGTGGTTCCCGCTAGGTGCCTGCACCCCTGGGGGCGGAGGAGTGAGTAAAGTCTCTTGCTCCTTGCTCCCTCCCTGCAAGGGGTACGTGGTGCTTAAAGTGAACCTGATTGGCCTGGAGGTGGGCGAATGGTAGGGCATCAGTGGGCTGGATCAACATGCTTGGTGGGCCGAATCCAGCCCACAGAGGCCCAGACCATTGAGCTATTGGATAGTTTGAAGAGGGGCTCCCTCATTTGCTCCTGTTGAAATTCTTTCACTCTGATAATCGGTAAAAGAGTCATTGTGCTAGAGAGAGAGCGAGTGCAAGAGAACATGAAAATGAGTCTGTAGCCAGGTTGTTTGAGCACTCACATGGGAGACCCTGGAAGCCAGTCCCGTGCTCCAAAGATTGTTTAAGAATTATAAATCCACAGTGGAACAGCTTTAACAGCAGAGATTGAAGGAGCCCCACATCAGATTATTTGATAGCTCAGGAGCTAAAGCATTTACTTCAGAGGTGTTCAAATCCCTTTCAGTCCAGGTTAAAGGAAGACTTGAACCTGAGGTCTCCTACATCCCAGGTGAGTCCCATAACCAATGGGCTAAACATTATGAAGGAGGCACTGCTGTCCCCTCCTCTGGCTTCTTGCAAAACCAGTGTATACACCTAACTCCAGGAGAGGGTATGCAGTTGAGAATCCCAAGTAGAGGGAGGCACTGAACTTCAGAGCAGGGCGGGACTTAGGACACATGCTGCATGTTGGCTTTTGCGAATTCCATTCTCTGCCTCATTAATTGTATCGGAAACCTAGGCATCTAATACAGGTTTTATTAATCCCAGTGATTTTCAAGGACCTACTTTCCTTTGAGACTGTAGCCTTTAGAAGTCTAAATCTCATTGAAATTCAAATATTAAAGTCTGAGTTAAATTCCAAGGCATCAACAAACCCATTCTAAAATCCACAGTGTCTTGTGTGGAGGAACAGATGACAGTATATCAGCATAGCGGGGCTATTTAGGGATAGCAAAAATATCCCGAAATAGCAATTCTGCATCTTTAAACACGCCTGTTATTTCTAAATATATTTTGAAATAATGGGTGCTCTATTTTGACATCCCTGTAACCCTCATTCTAAAAGGGTTAAGGGACTTGTTGGAATAGTGCTTTATTTTGAAATTTGGCACTGTGCAGACGGCGCCAAATTTTGAAATAAGCTATTTCAAAATTACCTTGAAATAATTAGGTAAGGGTGCTGTGTAGACACACCCTTACTTTTTACAGATCCCTACAATATCTTGGCTAAACATAGTAGGTTATTAAATGGCACTTGGAATTCTGTATTAAATTGAGTTAGCAAGTTAAACTTCTCATGTGAATCAGACCAAGAGTAAGGGTCCCTTACAGATTTGGACCCTTAATTATTATGACAAACACATTATTTAATGGAACATTGTCATCATTTCTATCTGGTAAAGCAGGGATCTTTTAAAACATAGTTTTGCTTGAAGCAAATTTTAGTCATCTGTGAAAAATAGGGCTTTTATAATGGAAATGCAAACACACCCTGAACAAATCCAGAAAGCAGCAGTATAATACAATAGTATTTTATTAAATCTTTACTTCCTACGTATGTAAATAAGCTATAGTCTATCTCTGGTGTCATAGGCTTTAGAAAAGATAATAGTTTGCAATAAGCTGATAAAGGGGAAGGCACATGCAAAATTTTCAAGGACCAAGCATAAACAAAAAGAATATCATGAAGCAACACTAAAATATAATTAGTTTGGAGGATTGAACAGGATCAGGAATCAGGCTTGAGTACTGGTCTGTTCTGGATCTCATGCTGACTGGATGCATGGTCTTGCCCAAATCATTCCATTTCTCTTTGCTCTGGTTTCCCTGATGGTATGCGTATAAATGACATTTTCTTTAACAGTCATCTCATTTTTTGCTACCGATTATTCCCAATTCAGCCCGCAGAAGGTAACACTTTGTAAAAGAAGTAGTTTGTAACAAATTTCTTTTGTAATGGCATATACTGAAGTTGAGAGGCGTCTGCTCTTGCTTGGCTGCAGTGTGCCATCAATTTTTAGTCAGAACTCTTCATTGATTTTAATGGAAATTTCTAATTAAAAAATTAAGGTACCCATATCAAGTTTTCTTCCCACATCACTTTCACATTTCTACATAAAAACAGCATTAATAGATTTAAGTAAGTGCTGTTTGAGTTAAATTATATTGCTCACAAAAAGAGATGTTAAAAGAACAGGTTGCAAAGCTAGGAAATGCTAGAATTAAGGTTACCCAACCCCTTCCACTCCCATTTTTCTTCAGTGGAGAGTAATTTTAAAAGGATAATCATGATTTCCATCCGTGGTAATTTTTTATGTTAGAGGTCAGATTCACCAGTTCTTTCTTCTCCACTTTATTTTTTTCTCAGTCTTAAAATGCCTTCATTGGGATTTTAAATCTGTGACCTTGCCCTATATCCCTATCTTAAACCAAGCCATAGAGAACACAAAACGTAAAAAAAGACAATTAAAAAAGTCCAGGTTTTATGGATTTACAGCTGCAAGTTATTAATGATATAGATATGGTTTAAACCATAGATTGTGAGGGCCAGATGCTACTACTATTATAATAGCACTTTGTTCCGCAAGTGAGTTCTTTTGAACCCATGGGCTACTTCCAAAGAAAAGATAACACAATGTGAATAAGGGTATCAGAATCTGGCCCCCAAACATTACTATAAAAAGTAACAAGATAGTTTATTTTGTACATTTATCATAAAAAATTGTCACTGTTTCAGCCTTCCTAAGGCCATCTCAGTGTAGAAACATTCTTCATAGTCTCAGTGATATATGACACAACGATAGTAGTAAAACTGAATTTCCTGTATTTTGTTTTTTATAACGGATTTAGAAGATCAGATTTTTTTTCACTAGATGGGAACTGTTTTTCTCCTGTAATTGGAAAGAGTGTAATGATCTATATTATTACCTACCTCCTGAGACTTTTTCCCTTGTCAATTTAGAAACAGTGTATTTATTTACCTGTCTGTATCTTGAAAGTACATATTTCAAATTCATTTCTTGCTATATTTAGCATTTCGTAGTACAAGTACTGTAAGATGTGGCATAAAACAGTATCATCCATATCTTATAGCATAATGCACTTATGTCAGTAACAATTAGACTTAGGGTGGAGCTCTGCAGAGAAGCAGATATTTAAACTCACTCTTGTATTGCTGTCTAATAATCATATCTGAATACAGGGCTAAATCTGACAGGTTCTTATATAGAGCCAATCATATACTCCCACTGCCATACATATAAGTTTTGCCTGAACTTCCCCATTTTCTTTTCAAGAAAACAAACAAACAGCGTATATATATATAGCAGGGGTTCTCAAACTTTGTGATATTGTGACCCCCCTATCACCCTTCTCTAAGTTGCTCATGACCCTCTGGGGGGTTGGGACCCACAGTTTGAGAAATGCAGATATATAGGATTAGGGTTATATAGTTATGTATAATAAATATAGGGTTTTCTTGTCTTGTCAATTTTTTTTGAGAGATTTGTCTGAGAGTCTGTTTGTTCAAGAACTAAATGGTAAGAGTTAGGATCACCATATGCAACTTCCTCTTATCATAACTTAAAGCAAGGTCAGGGTGCCAGGGAAATGGGATTTGCCCGAAATGTGGTTGTTCCTATAAAATGCAAAAGGAGGGTTCTGCTATCAGGCACAATTATACTGTAGAATGTCACAGGAGGGCAGGCATGCCAATAAGAGAGTGGTCGGCTGGAATTTGGGCTTGGGATGTTGCTGGCCACCATACATGAGTAAGGGTCCCATTCTGTTGAGCCACTGGCCAGGCAGTATGGCTTCTCTTGACCCAGCCAGCTTCAGCGAGCTGCCAGTTGAGCAGCACAGCCCCCCTTGCTCGAGAGAGAGACAGAGGGAGAGAAAAAAGAAAAGAAAAGCTAATATATATAGGGTTAGGGTTAGGGTTAGGGTTATATAATATATGTAGGGGTTTCTAGTAAGTATGTTAAGCAGCGGGTAATTGATTAATTGTGTACTTGACACAGTTTGTATCGAGTACACGATTAGTCAGTAAGCTGCGGCTCTGTAGTTTAAATGTAGTAGGAGCTAGGCATGCAAGCAGCCTGCCTTCTGCTACATTTGAACTGCAGAGCCACAGCAAGAGGTAGGCGTGGGACTGGCGTGAGCCCGGAATTGCCAGTCTTGGCACGTGCCGGTCCCAGACTGCTGTGGATCTGCCTTTTAAATGTAGTAAGCCCTGCCAGGTGCTTACTACATTTAAAAGGCAGAACCGCAGTGGGGGACCCAGTGCATACCAGGACTGCTGAGTCCCAGCATGTGCTGGGTCCCCTGCTGCGGCTCTGCTGCCCCTGCCCCACCCCTGCATTCTGCAGAGATGGTGCTGGCGGGAACTGGCTTTTAAGCTGGCTCCCCCCATCACTGGCTTCTGCTTCCCATCCCTTTTGCAGCCTCTGATACAGAGGCAGTAAGCAGGAGGGGGAGGGGGACAAGAGAAAGTCATTGAGTAGTGACTAGACTACCTGATAGTTGACTACTCGAATAGTTGACTACTCAAGTAGTTGCTTACATTCTTATTTTCTTGTGTGTCTGTGTGTGCTTATCTTCTGCACCAGTCTACCATAGAACTTAGAAGCCACTGACCCAAAATTAGGTCTTAATTATGGTAGACTCTCAAATCGCCTTGCTTTGTGTGGCAGATCTTAACAGGTATTAATAGTGATAGCCCCACTGAATCATTTCTATATTCTGGTTGTTTTCGTATGTTATTTATATGCAAATTGAGGGAGTTTGTTGAAATACCTTGGCACTTGCTCTTCAGGTGAATTATCATGGTAACCTCATTATGCTCAGCCAATCTATTCAGTAATATGTCATATGTTTACATTTATACATCACAGAAGTGACTTTGCGTAAATGTTAGAATTCTATCTTATATGACCTACTAACATTTTTATAAATGTATGATATTCCTAGTTATTGATATATATAAATCGGACCACATTATTTATGGAGCCAATGTCAACAACAAATCAAAAATCCTAGACATGAGTTGTTCTGCCCTAATTCTACAATGGATTGGTTTAAACCAAAGTGATTTAAATCACTAATTTTAATCATTATTTTAATCAGCAAGCAGGAAACTTTGATTTAAATAATTATTTTAAATTGTGTTTTGCATTTGTACTTTTTAGGTACTTTCCTGAGGAGTAGTTGATTCTCTTTGGTTGGTAATCATTAAAATGTTGATTTGCAACTAAACATAGCCATTATACTACATTTGTTTCTTCTTTTGGTTGGAGAGGTGACTACCAGTGTCAAAAGCTGATTTAACACTTCAAGAAATTTGGTTCGAGGTGCTTAACTAATGACTTTCAGCAGTTCCCTGGTTGGGCCTTATTTAAAATTTGGCAAGATATGTGAACTGATGTAATTTTTTTTAATCTAATGTAACTGATATTTACAGATTACAATAAATTGAAGACTTAACATAGATTGTCAATTTAAACTTCAATTTTAAATGAATGTATTTAAAAATAACCCTGTATTTAATTTAAATAAAAAAAATCAGGTTAAAATAATTTTTATCCCAGCTCCCCATTTTGCTCATTCCCTCAAACTTCTTTGCAAAAGATGCCCTTGTTCACACATCTAAGTTGGCCTGTACCCCTTTCCTATTGTGAAAGTGGTACAAATAGTCCCTCTTTGTCTAGGATTGGAAGAGAGAGTCTGTGAGTTAAAATGAAATGTAAACCTGTCTTTCCCCTACAGAATCCACAAGGGATTTATAATTTATAGTTATATAATAAGATCACTGGATGTCCATTTATATCAGAGGCTCCATGTCTAGTCATTATTCAGCAAGAAGATTTGAGAATACAGATTTCACAAGTGATTACTTAACTATGTACTCATATGACAAACTATTTCTTATTTTAATATCCTTGAGTTTGTGTGTAAATGCATGTGCCACTTTTTTATATCTAGTAATTTCGAAACAGCTCCCAACGTCCAGAAAGTTGAAATTACAATTTAAATTTAATAATGCTGTAATACAAACATTATGACAGGTAGGAACTTAACAAAACTATTTTATTAATTTATCTGTGTTAGCAAAAATACTGTTGCCTTCACTAACTTTTCTTTAATTTATCCCTAACATTTTTCTCCCTCAATTATTATTTTCTATAATCAGCTTTATTAATTTTCTGATAGAGGGAAAAATTGTAGGAGATGTTCTGTCATCACACAGTAATGTAGATTTTTGTGCAAATAATTTTGAGCTAATTCAGCTTTTCTCAAGTTGCTCCATTTTGGTAAGTAAACTGTGTGTTCAGTTAGGTTTGATATCTTGGCAAATAAAACATCAAAGCGGGAGAAATTATCTAGAGCAATTCCAGATAAGGATGGATCAAATAGGTGTCATATGGGGCAATCTGCTAGTACCTCACAACAGATTTTACTCCACAGAAATGTTGAGGCATATGCTGAATCATCCATGTTGAACTGGATTAATTTAAAGTGTATGTTAGTGGAAGTTATTTTTAGTGACTCTCACCAATTTTCTGCTGGCACTTATCTTTTAGATGCCTGTCTCATGTAACCTTCACGGGCAATGCCTGAATGAGTTAATTAGTTATGATCATTTATGTGTCTTAGAACTATATACTTCCAACTCTCATATGCTGCTATGATAAATGATTTGGGACTCATCCACTAGATATGCTCTTCAGACTACTTCCTGGCTGGGAATATTTATGCAGTTTAGGCTTTTTCCAAGAGTACTTTTCCTGTAACATGTATTTTAAAAATGTAAATGCATTATTTTGGACAGCTCTGACATTTTTTACATGCTTCTGTTTTCCTAAGTTGCAAAATGGAGGTGAGAGTTGTGTGCTCAAAATTCCCTTTGACCAGTAGGAGTTATGTGTGTGCCAGACATATATAATTGGACCATATTTTAGATGACAGCTTGACGCCCAACATTACTGGGACTGTCCATAAGCAAAAGCAAAACACATTAGAGTACTCAACAGCAAACGTCTTTAGTAAAACACAAGTCTAAGTCTGTTCTATATGATCAGATTGAGTAAACATTCACATCATTATTTTTAAGTACTAGAATTTAGTTTAGTTTTTACATCTTCTTTAAGATGTGATATTTGGCTTAGGTCTAATGGGTTATGTCTGTGTTTGTTTGTGTGTGTGTGTGTGTTTGTTTTTGATAAACTGTAAAGTCTTTTGTCAAAGGTTCAGAGTGATCTTAATGGCTTCTGGGAGAACCAGTCTTTGTGACTGTAACTTGCATTAGTTATATATTGGTGATTGACTGAGTGCTTATTCATTTGTTGTGTACAACATCAGATGTTGGTTTAATGCCAAATTGCAGTACAGTGTAATTGACTGGCTCATTAGTAATAATGAAACTGGAATCTGTCAGGTCACCTTTTTGAAACATTAATTTTTCCAGTGTCAAATCATAGATAACTTTGAGTGGATTAAAATCTATTAGGCACAAGAATGGATAAACTTAGAAAAAGGTACAAGAATTGTGAAAAATGTAGTCATAGTTTTAATGTGCTGTTCTACTAAGCATAAAGATGAGAAATTGGCTCCAAATATCTGTCCTCAACTCCTACCCCAAGATATACAGTTAGAAAACTCTTTCCTGTACTTATTGAGAATGATGATATTTAAAGGCTTTCAGTGTCCATTTTAGGCTCAATATAGCTTCCAAAACAATCAATGTGATTTTTTTCATGAAAAACTGGTTAATCAGTTACCCATTCACGGTCCCCATTTAGAATCATAGAATCCTAGAATTGAAAGGGACCTCAATAGGTCATCAAGTCTAGTACCCAGCATTCACAGCAGGACCAAGCACCATCTAGATCAGTGTTTCTCAACCTTTTTTTTTATAAAGTACACCTTTAAAAAAAGTTATAAGTACCCCCAGTACCTACAGTTTTCAGACACACCATTTTTTTCTACCATTGCAACCCATTTGTTAAAACAACTTAATTGTAGCCGGACGGGTGATGAAATTTTTGGGTGTAAAAAGTACAAAAATAATAAGGTGCTGTAAAACTTAAAACAAAAATTCAGTTTTCTCCAAATTTCAGTTGTGTTGACATACCCCCCAGAATTATCTCGAGTATCCCTAAGGGTACTCTCATACCACTGGTTGAGAAACACTGATCTAGATCATCTCTAACAGGTGTTTGTCTAACCCGCTCTTAAATTTCTCCAGTGATGGAGATTCCACAGTCTCTCCAGGCAATTTATTCCAGTGCTTAACTACCCTCACAGTTAGGAAGTTTTTCCTAATGTCCAATCTTAATCTCCCTTGCTGCAATGTAAGCCCATTGCTTCTTGTCCTATCATCAGAGGTTAAGGAGAATAATTTTTATCCCTCTGCTTTGTAATGCCCTTGTAGGTACTTGAAAGCTATTATCATGTCCTTTTTCAGTCTTCTCTCTTCCAAACTAAACAATCCTAGTTCTTTCAGTCTTCTATCTTAGGTCATGTTTTCTAGACCTTTAATAGTTTTTGCTGCTCTTCTCTGGATCGTTTCCAATTTCTCCACATCTTTCTTGAAAAGTGGTGCCCAGAACTGTACACAATACTACAGCTCAGGCCTATTCAGTGTAGATTACAGCAGAAGAATCACTTCTTGTGTTTTGCTCACAATGCTCCTGTTAATGCATCCCAGAATCATATTTGCTTTTTTTGCCAGTGTCACACTGTTGACTCATATTTAGCTTGTGGTCCACTATGACAGCTAGATTCTTTTCTAAATTACTCCTTTCTAGAAGGCACTGCCCATTTTATATGAGTGAAACTCATTGATTGTTCTTCTTTGAGAGGCGTCTCTGGGGGTGCTCCACATTAGGTGCTGAGCATCCCAGAGGCGCTGGATGCTCAGCACCTAATGTGGAGCACCCCCAGGGACACTCATCTCAAAGAATATCAGTTACAGGACGGTGAGTAACCTCCTTTTCCTCCTTAGTGGAGTACTTTTCCTTTGTCCTTCTTGAACTTCATCCTATTTACCTCAGACCATTTCTCCAGTTTGTCCAGATCATTTTGAATTATGACCCTATCCTCCAAAGCACTTGCAACTCCTCCCAACTTGGTATCATCTGCAAACTTTGCAAGCATACGCTCTATGGCAATATCTAAATTGTTGATGAAGATATTGAAGAGAACTGGTCCCAAAACTGATTACTGTAGAACCCCACTTGTTATACCCTTCCAGCATGAGTGTGGACCATCAATAACTCCAGGACTCTGTTCTGGCAGGACCATGGATGTTGCTGGCTCAGAGAGCCCCAGCACCCAGGAGTGCTAACAAGCTGAGAGCCCCATCCCCAGGGAGCCCCGGTTGTGCGGTATAGCAGAGGAACCAGCAAGCCCCATCCTGGGGAGCCCTGGCTGGGCAGGGCAGTAGGAGGGCAGCCATCAGTAAAAATGGAGCAGCCCACAAGCCCCGTCCCAGGGATCCCCAGTGGAGCATGGCAGAAGCAGCGAAGCTGGCAAGCCCCCTCCCCAGGGATTCCCAGTCAGGCTGGGGAGAAGTGGGGCCACAGTGGCTGGGGAGCTCTGTCCCTGGGGAGCCCCAGTGGACTGGACCCCAAGTCCAAGCCCTGGAGGCTGGAGCCCAGTGGCAGTGGGGCTAAAGTGGAGCCAGCCGCAGGGAGGTGGTGCGTCGTGGGAGGCTGGTGGCAGGGGACCTCCCCCGATAAGGCAAATTCCCTTATTCAGGATGGGTCAGGTCCCAAGGATGCCAGACAAGGGAGGTCCAACCTGTAGCGCCATCTACGTTGTATTTCCCTAGTTTATTGATAAGGCCATGCAAGATTGTATGAAATATTTTACTGAATTCTAGATATACCCTGCCTACTGCTTCCTCCATAACTACAAGGCTTGTTATCCTATCAAAGAAAGCTATGAGTTTGATTTGCCATGATTTGTTCTTTACAAATCTGTGCTTTCTGTTACTTATCACCTTATTATCTCTCCCATCTTTCATGAGTTTTCAAAAATGATAGGTAATGAGTCATACACCTCTTCTACCAGCTCCTTAAGTATTCTAGGATGCATTCATCAGGCCCTGGTGATTTGAAGACATTTAACTTTTCTAAGTAATTTTTAACTTGTTCTTTTCCTATTTTAACTTCTGAACCAACCTCCTTTTCTCCGGCATTCACTATTGTAGGCATGTAGTCACCACCAACTTTCTTGTGAAAACTGACACAAAGAAGTCATTAAGCACCTCTGCCATTTCCAAGTTTTCTGTTATTGTTTTCCCCTTTTTATTTAACTGGATCAGGTCCACGGGCCTTTATCAAGTCTGTTAGGGGACTGGCCCGTGTGGCAAAATGGGGAATAAACCTCCGGTAGTGCTCCATGACTCTAAGGAATGCTCGCACCTGTTTCTTCAGGCTTGGTCGGGGGCCAATGTTGGGTGGCCTCCAACTTATTTTGTTGGGGGTCTTACCAGGCCTTTCCCTACTACATAACCAAGGTATTTGGCTTCCGTGAACTCCACGGCGCACTTGGCAGGGTTCACTGTCAGGCCAGCTCATCAGAAGGTATCAAGAACTGCCTCTGCCTTCTCCAGGTGCGTTTCCTAGTCTGGGGTGTGGATGACTACATCATCCAAATAGGTGGTAGCATAACTGTCATGGGGACTGTCATGGCTGATTCCCCACTTTGGCACGATGAATGCAGAAGTGGGGGCCCGCAAAAGTACCCGAAAACCTTATCTTTCCAGGCTTTGGTATAAAACTTCCCCCCAAAATCCTAAAAAACCTAGATTTTGGGGATAAAAATCCGCTACCACCATCAAGTGCTTTTGAACCCACAAACGGAGGTGGACACTTGAAACCAACCCCAGGGCACCCCAAGCTCTTTTCCCCAAAGAGGCATGCAGATCCTACAGACAGATTTTCCAGGACACAGAACTGAACCAATACCAGGTTAATAAAAAAGAACGAACTTTTATTATCACAACAATACTCCTATGACAAGCATAGTTGGATTGGCTAGATGGTAAGAGCCACCAGTTAATAAACTCATGGGGAATTTTCCCATGGGAACAAAACTTAGTTTCTAAAGAGAGGAAACCCCATTTCTAAATGCACAGACATCAGATTCCCATTCCCAAACCATAAAACAATAAAACCTAATGGATTTATCTAGACTTTGCCCTACTTACAGATGGTAAAGAGTCTTTTCTTGGAGAGGCACATGTTGTCTGTTCCCCTCAGTATCTGGAGAGAAACTTCTCAGGGACAAAGGAGGGAAAAAACCAAAAATTCCTTAGTCTCAGTTTGAAATCCCTATCTGCATTCCTATTGGCTGACTGCTACCTGGCTAGGTACAGTTAACCCCTTAGTCCCCAGGCTGCTGGCCATCCCTCATGGTCATGACAGGGATGTAGCATCCTGTGAATGAGGCACTGAAAGGTAGAAGGAGCCCCAAGTAGATCAAAAGGGATATGGTATTGGTAGGGATAGGGACCAGAGTGACCTACACAAATTGAAGGATTGGGCCAAAAGAAATCTGATGAGGTTCAACAAGGACAAGTGCAGAGTCCTGCACTTGGAACAGAAGAATCCCAAACACTGTTACTGGCTGGGGACCGACTGGCTAAGCAGCAGTTTGGCAGAAAAGGACCTGGGGATTACAGTGGATGAGAAGCTGGATATTAGTCAACAGTCTGCACTTGTAGCCAAGAAGGCTAATGGCATATTAGCTTGCATTAGGATGAGCATTTCCAGGAGATCTAAAGAAGTGATTATTTCCCTTTATTTGACACTGGTGAAAGCATATCTGGGGCCCCTATTACAGAAATGATGTGGACGCACTGGAGAAAGTCCAGCAAAGGGCAACCAAAATGATTAGGGGGCTGGAGCACATGACCTACGAGGAGAATCTGAGGGATCTGGTCTTGTTTAGTGTGCAGAAAAGAAAAGTGAGAAGGGTTTGATAGCAGCCTTCAACTTCCTGAAGGGAGGTTCCAAAGAGGCTGGAGAAAGGCTGTTCTCAGTAGTGACGGATGGCAGAATAAGGAGCAATGGTCTCAAGTTGCAGTGGGGGAGGTCTAGGTTGGATAGTAAGAAAAACTGTTTCACCAGGAGGGTGGTGAAGCACTGGAATGGGTTATCTAGGGAGGTGGTAGGATCTGCATCCCTAGAGGTTTTTAAGTCCAGGCTTGACAAAGTCCTGGCTGGGATGATTTAGTTAGGGTTGGTCCTGCTTTGGGCAGGGGACTGAACTTGATGATCTCCTGAGGTTTCTTCCAGCCCTATGATTCTATGTATAGGAATGTGATAAATAAGAAGCCAAGAGTGCCTATTCCAAACACCTGGGAAGAAATAAAACTTTAAGGGCTACGTCTACGTTGCAGGCTTCTTGCGCAAGAACTCTTGCGCAAAAGTTCTTGTGCAAGAGCGCATCCACACTGGCGGGACGCTGTTACTCAAATACCTCCCCACAGAACCACTTCAGACAGGGCAAAAGGGCACCAGGACCATCCGGGGCTGGAGCTCCTCTGAGACACGTGCTTAAAGGGATCTCCGTGGAGAGCCATTTCTCTCCTGCTGCGTGCTTTGGACACCACAGCTGTGCCTTAGTGCCTTTTTGGAGAATTGTCACTTCTCCTTGCTGTGTCATGGAGCCAGGGGTGCCCCTGTGCCTGCTCTGGGCCTGCACAGCCATTTTGGAGTGCCTCCAGCTGCTGCTCCATGCTGCCTCGCTACTCCTGTACGAGCTCTATGCCGAGCTCACTCTGGAGTCCCTCTCCCCGGATGCGGTGGCTTCACTGTGGCATCTCTACCCGACCGTGGAGAGGCGATACTGGAGACTCAACACCAGTTCCGACTGGTGGGACTGGCTGGTCCTGGAGCAATGGGACGACCAGTAGTGGCTCCAGAACTTCAGGATGCGGAAGCAGACATTCCTGGAGTGTGCCTGGCTCGCCCCTGCACTCCTCAGACGCGACACCCAGCTGCGTCCCACCATCCATCCCTGTGAACAAGAGGGTAGCCATCGCCCTGTGGAAGCTGGCCACCCCGGACAGCTACTGCTCGGTGTCACACCAGTTTGGGGCGGGCAGCTCCACAGTAGGTGCCGTCTTGATGCAGGTAAGGCCCTCAGGGGGGCTACACTCCCCACCTGGGGGAAGGGAAGACTCCAGGCTGGGGGGGGGGACAGAGGGAGTGGGGGAAGCCCCATCACCCAGGGACTTGTGCCATCCCTCCCTCATGTAGCCCTGCTGGTATGGGGGGGGCTCTGGGATGAGGGGGCCCTGGTGTGTTTGTGGGGAGAGGGCATCATAGGGGGGTGGACACACCCCAAGTGCTCATACACCTGCCCTGCCTCATTGTGCGTGTTCCCTGTGTTTCTGTGTGTGCCCTTCTGCAGGTTGTCCGAGCCATCAACGACATCCTGCTCAAGAGGGTCATCCGCCTGCGGGATGCGGATGCAACTGTGGCTGGCTTCACTGCCCTGGGGTTCCCCTACTGCGGGGGAGCCGTGGATGGGACCCACGTCCCCATCCGTACCCCAGAGCATCGAGCGGCCCATTTCATCAGTTGGAAGGGGTACTTCTTCTTTGAGTGATTGCTCCAGGAGCCTCCTGGAGTGGCGCCGGTATATCAGCGTATATATACCCCTGCTGGTCCCCTCACCCACTCAGTTCCTTCTTACCGCCATTGGAACAACCCTCAGCTCACCCTTGAGTTGTTTTCTCTTGCTAATTCCTCTTTGTTATCAACGTTCTTCAGTTAAGTACCTGTAAATCTGTTTGAAAAGCTTTCCTTTGTGTTTACTCTTTCACCCCGCCGCGGCGTGCTGGGCGCCCGCGGCAGGGCATGCCTGGCCCACAAGTCTTCAAGCCCTGTAGGAGGTGCAGCAAGTCTATGCCGTGTCGTGACCCACACTCCTCGTGTCTGAAGTGCCTGGGGGAATCACATATAACATCTGCGTGCAAGATTTGTAAATCGTTCAAGCCCAGGAACAAGCATGAGTGTGAATCATGGCTCAAGGCGCTTCTAATGGAGGCAGTACTCCGGTCGGCACCAGCATCAGCACTGGCCCCGGCCTCGGCGCCGGAGCCCAGCAGCGCACCGGCCTTGGTGCGCGACACCTCGGCACACCGCACCTCCCCGGCACTGCACAGGGCCAGGCGCCACTCCCACTCGCCGGAACCTCCTAGGAAGAAGTGGCCTGATAGGGGTTGGTCCCCGCTCAGGCACACGCCCTCCGTGCGCTCTACAGCGGGGCATGTGGTGCCAGTCAGTCCACAACCCAGACCTTCTAGGTTGGGCGACTATCCTTCTCGTTGATGGGACATCAGCCCCCAGACGACTTCTCAGACCCGTCTACCCCGGAGGCTTTGGAGGTGGTGAGGGTACTCATCGAGTTGTCTCCCTCCCCTCCACCCACCTCGCCACCCTCTAGATGGCACGGGGATGCTTGGCACCGCTCTCCCTCCAGGGTGCTACGAGAGTTGGTGCATGAGGTGCGAAGCCACGCGCCACATGCGGCACCGCCCTCAGCACCGCACACAGAGGCACCGGTATCGGCACCAGCACCGGCACCAGACGCGGCCCGCATTACCCGCCCGATGCCCGTACTGACCCCCGGCACAGCGGCGCCTGCTCCACCTGGGGACCCTGCCACAGCCATGCCCCACTCTCCACCCGGCACCATGGCAAGCCTGAAGCCATATTGCGGCACGCTGCAGCACATTCGGCGTCGGCACCGCCATGGTCTGCATCAGACTATTCTTCCAACTCTGAAGCGGAATCAGCATGGTCATCAAGGGCCTCTGCTGGGCCTAAGGATACTGCTGAGGGGAAAACTTCAGATGACGCATGCACACTGCACACACACACCTATATTGGAATGGACATGAGCAACACATCTTGAAGAATCACAGTTATGAGGTAAGTAACCGTTCTTTCTCCATGGTGCTCCAGGTCCTCGTGGACCATCATGGCCGCTTCACAGACATCTATGTGGGGTGATCTGGCAGGGCACATGACGCCCGCATCCTGAAAAACTCCAGTCTGTATCGCAGGATGGAGGTGGGCACTTTCTTCTCCCAGCGGGAATTGACATTTGGGGATATCCACATGCCACTTTGCATCATGGGAGACGCGGCCTACCCCCTCAGCCCTGTCTGATGCGGCCGTACATCGGACGCATGGACCCCGGGTGGGAACGTTTCAACCACCACCTGAACCGGGCCCGTAACCAGGAGTGCGCCTTCAGACGGCTGAAGGCCAGATTCCGTTGTCTGCTCATCCGTCTCGAAATGGGTGAGCAGAACATCGCGGATATTGTGGCAGCATGTTGTGCGCTGTACAACATAGTGGAGTGGAAGGGGGATGCCTTCCCCCTGAGGTGGATGGCAGGTGAGGGCCGGGCATTTGAGCAGCCCTGCACAGCCGCCATCCGGCAGGTGCACCATGATGGGGTGCGCATCTGGGAGGCACTGAAGGACATGTTCTCCCAGGCCCCACAGTAGGGTTGCTTCTGTCTCCCATCTACATCTCCCTCCCATCCTCAACCCTTTCCTACCCCCCTTCCCTCGCCTCCCAATAAACAAAACAGTTTTTTGTTTAAAGAAGAATAAACTGTAATTTTATTTACAATAGGGAAGAAGGGTGGGCAGTGGGAAGGGGCTGTGAACTGGGAGGGGGAGGAGGAAGAGGCTCTGAATTGGGAGGGGGAGCTATTGCTGGGAGGGACGGTTCCTGCCAGTGCCTCTGTGGGTGCAGAGGCCTTGGCGTCCTTCAGGCTGGGTTGGGGCAGGCAGCACGGGGAGGTGGGCAGGACGGGGTGCAGCAGGAGGGGGCATGGCAATGGCAGCAGGAGGGGCAGCTGGAGGGGCAGCTGGAGGTGCGGCAGGAGGGGGCATGGGCACGGCAGGGAGGGCAGGAGGATGTGGCAAGGCCATGCTGTAGTACACAGCATGGCT
This sequence comes from Pelochelys cantorii, assembly GCA_032595735.1. Classification (NCBI taxonomy): domain Eukaryota; kingdom Metazoa; phylum Chordata; order Testudines; family Trionychidae; genus Pelochelys; species Pelochelys cantorii. Next base: position 95,425,324 of record CM064326.1, read on the forward strand.
GATGTGCGACGTCAGGGTGAAGATCGTGTCACACATCCTGTCACACCTGTGGAGGAACTGCCCCCACGCCTGCTGCCGCCACTCCAGGTTGGCCTGCAGCTTGGTGGTGACGGCTGCCTCCGTCCTCTCCATGGCCTGGATATGCCGCTGGAGGAGCTGGTCGTGCTCCCTGGCCCGCCGGACTGGTGCCTGGGTAGTTGGTGCCGCTGCTGCAGGCCTGGAGGGTCCCTTGCTCCTGGGTGGTCCTGCTGCAGAGAACACAGAAAATGATGAGGCGGTCAGTCAGCCCTGCCTACACTGTCCCTGAGCCCCTTGCCCTGAGCCCCACATGGCACCACACAACTGTGGCTTGGGCCCAGTCGGTCCCCCGTGTGTATGTTCGCATAAAGGACTAGCTCAAAATCCCGGGAGTGAAGTGATCCTCCATGGATTGTAACCCTTGGGAGACATCACTGTGAATGAAGACCCCTTTGTCTGCGTCCTGGCCACTTGGCATGCGGTGTGTATCTGCGTAGCACTGTGCACACTCCCTCCCCAAGGTAGAGCACATGGCTTCTATTCTTGTCACTGTCTGTCTGTGAGCACACACCATTGATGCTGTAGTCATGTTTGTGTGCACATCCCCACATTTCATGGGAGCAAGTGTGGCAGACGAGGTCTGGGTTCTTGGACTACTGTCAATTGATTTCCTCGGTGACAGAGCCAGGGCTACTGGGGAATGTACCGTCCCTGCAGCAAGATTCAAGTGGCCAGAGGCCACGGGCTGGCTGCTTCCCCGCACTCCCTTCCCCCAGCCCTTAGACAAGTAGCCTAGGGAAGTGTGTGGCTGCGTAAGGGGCTTCCCTCGGGGGCAGCCTAGGGGCTGAGAGCAGATGAGGGGCTCTGTGGGGGCTGCGCTCACAGGGCTGGCTCGCTGCGCTTTTCCCAGGAGCAGGTGCTGTGTTGCACCGTGTCCACCGCCAGCAAGGGCCCTTGGACTGCTATCTTGCCGAGGATGGCGTGCAGCTGGTCGTGGTGGGGGCAGGTGTTGGCTCCTGCCCCCTCGCCCTCAGTGGCCCAGACATAGCCCAGGCGCAGCTCCTTGACCTTGGCCCAGACCTGTTCAAGTGTCCGGGCTGGATGTCCCTGGTCTGAGAGCGCCTGGGCCATGCGGCTGAAAATGTCCGCGTTGCGGCAACGGGCCCGGGGGTTGAGGAGTGCTTCCTCTTCTGCCCATAGGTCCAGAAGGGCCTCCACCTCAGCCCCGCACCAGCAAGGGGCGCGCCACTTGGTGCCCCTCCCTCACTGCTGGGAGCCCTGGAGTGGCACTTGGGATGGGGGTGCAGGCTCACGGGGTGGCTGAGGGGCAGACATGCCTGCAGAGCTGCAATGCAGAGCCGTGTGGTGGAGCTGTCTTCCTCTGTTGCTGCTGCTGCCTCGCGGCGTCTGCAGGCTGCGTGTCTCTTTAAGGGGGGGGGTCTGGCCATCAGGAATTAGCGAGCTGTAAGTGTGGGTACGGAGCTTGTGCAAGAAGGCTTCTTCCTCATATGGAGCGTCAGAGCGCTTGCGCACGAAGCCCTGTTTTCCAACGCTGTACTGTAAATTTACTTGCGCAAGAATGTGCATGCAGTGTAGATGCTTGGCAAGTTTTTGCGCAAGAAGAGCTGTTCTTGCGCAAGAAGCCTGCAGTGTAGACATAGCCAAGATGTTTTGTAAAGTGGCATAAAGATTATGTGGATTTTGTGGGTGTGGGTGTTGGGGGAGAATGAAATTACATGTTAGAAGTCCCACTGCAGTAAAAACCTTGATTGCCTGTCAATGTCAGATATAGTGGCAAAATAAAAAGCACTGGGTAGTGTGTCAGTACAGAAATCCATCAGTAAAAGGCTTGGGTAGCAGGACCTAGAATTTGGAAAGCCAACTGTAAAGGGCTTTTAAAAGCAAGCCTTCCAGTTTCAAGTTAATCTGCCAGTTTCTAGGCAGCCAGTGTAAATCTTTCAGCTCAAGACAGTGAGCAATTGTGCCACTGTATTCTGAACAAGTTGCAAATGACTGAGAGGCACCACAAAGTGTTTGTGAAGAGAGAATTCACCAGCTGAAGTTTGTGGGTATGATGGCATGTTTTGCTGTTTTAAATTTATCACAAGCTACATTCTCTGACCAAAAAAATCCCCAGACCTATTGTGACGTAGTGGGGGTGCTGTTTACTGTTGTAATCCTATGTTCGCTCTGGTGTTGCATTCACCATTTGTCTTAAGGGGTTATATGTGATCCTACTGTCCTATGCTGCTCTGTAGTGATGCTGGGTGTGGGTGTGTATGTGCCTCAGTTTACCTAGGCCCTGCAGCACTAACTGCATGAGGAGGAGAGGCTGGGTGTGACGCACTGGGCAAGTATGTGCAGACTCTCACCTCCTGAGGTCCAGGGGACAGCACATCGCACCTTGAGCCTGGAAGGAGGACAATGGAGGAGGCGGGGCTGCCTGGGGTGAGTGAGCAGTGGCTGTGGGGGTGAGGCAGTCTCGGCTGGGTTAGGAAGGAGTGAGGATGTTTTAGACCAAGGAAGGGAGTGAAGCCCTTTCCCTCTGAGAGGAATAAGGCTGTCTGCCCTGGCTCCTGTGTTAACATCGATCCTAAGCTACACCGTGTTTCTGGGAACCAATAAACCTTCTACTCTACTGTCTGGATGAGAGTCACATGTGGCTGCGGATGGGGGTGCAGGGTTAGGGGCTCCCCGATGCGCCATCACATCTATCATTGCCCAGTGGTATCTTGTGTCCTTCCAAATGTCAAGATCAGCAAAACTTGAAAATTCTGGAAATCAGGAAAGAAAGGTAAGGTACATGCCAGTGTGTGATGGACAGGAAGAATGGTGGCCTTTTCTGAACATCTCAGCATTCGGTAACTAAAGGATTAAACTCAGGTAGCTAGGGGCTGTTGGCAGGGAGCCAGGAGAACCGATGGGAGGAGATATTGAGATTTGAATTGGAAGATATACCTGCCTGCTGGTTTTCTTTTTGTGAGTTTTAAGCCAGGATTTGGGGGTACAAGATTAATTGAACTAGGCAGAACTATCATGCCTACAAAGAATTCTGGGCATGGAAATGGACTGGACCTTGAAGCATGGATCGTGAGTAGATAGAGAAATGTGTATTTAGATGCAGTCAGGTTAGTTTCTTTGTTTTCCTGTTTGGTTAAACTTCTCTATGATAAGTCCATGTGCCTTCCCTCCATATAGTACTTTAAGTTGTATCCCAGGTATGGAATTTTCTCTGTGTTTTTAAATTGTTCTCTTCTCAGTTGATTTAAAACACCTAACAACCAAGTATGCTTTATCAAGTATATCTTTTTGTTTAGTTTATTAAAATTTTTTTTAAAGTGATGATTTGCTTCTCGTTTTCTGGAAGGTAATAGGAGATCTATGTGTGCATGCCTGAGACTGAGAGGTCAGATATCCGAGATTACAGTTTGTTTTGTCTTTTTATTCAAGCTCCCTTGTATTAGAAGATCTTGGGGTACCCCTCTGGAAGAAGTTCCAAGTGCTTCTTCTTGGACTGAAGAAGAAAGGGTTTTTTTTACTTGGTGGTGGCAGCCTATCTCCCAGAGCCAGGAAATCTGTGATCTTGGGCAGCTTTTAAGCCAAATCCTATAGAGGCAAGGTATTTTTAAGGTCTCTTGTGGACCCCCATCTTATGAACTCACAGTGGGGAACGGCCTTGACATTGTGCAACCTTAACTCTGTGTTAACAAGTAGAAATCAGTGATGCAGAACCAGGGTATTTAGTATACAGTAATTCCTCACTTAACACGTGCCCGCTTAACACGTTTTCGCGATAGCACGATTTTTGTTTTAGGGAACAAAACATTTTTCAAACAACACGACCCCGTCCCCTCAATAACACGATTTCCCCTAGGGCTGGCCGGTGGCCGGCAGCTGCACGAGGCTTCCCCTGCCTCCCTGCAAAGCAGCAGAGGTTTGCCTCTTGCAGCGCCATTCCCCAGTGACCCCCTCTGGCCGGACACAAGGCATCTGGCCAGAGGGGGTCACTGGGGAATGGTGCGGCGAGCGGCAAACCTCTGCCGCTTTGCAGGGAGGCGGGGGAAGCCTTGCACAGTTGCCTGGGGCTTCCTCTGCCTCCTTACAAAGCGGCGGAGGTTTGCCACTCACCGCGCAGTTCCCCGGTGACCCCCTCTGGCCAGATGCCTTGCGTCCGGCAAGAGCGGGTCACCAGGGAACTGCGCGGTGAGCGGCAAACCTCTGCCGCTTTGTAAGGAGGCAGAGGAAGCCCCGTGCAGCTGCTGGTGACCGGCCAGCTGAGGAAACCCAGCCGCTGGCTGCAAACCCCCTCCCCTGTCCTTCCCTTCCCTTCTCCAGAGCCAAACACCTCCCCTCCCTGCTATAACCCAGTCCCCTTTCTCCCCCAACCTTATGTCCCGGTCCCAGCTGCTAACAAGTGCAGGCTGGAGCTGCGAGCGCACGTGCGCTTGAAACGCAACCCCGCCTTTTCCATTATTTTCAATGGGAAAATTGACCCCGCATAACATGTTTTCACTTAGCACAATCATTTTCTGAAACGTATCTACCGTGTTAAATGAGGAATTACTGTAATTTCCTTATTTACACAACATATCTCAGTTCTGTTTCATGCATATGCTGTTTTCTTAAGAAATCTTAAGGCATCACTGTCCAGTCATGAAGAAGCAACTCTTAGCGTAACTGCTCAAACACTGTATTCTCTCAATCAATCTCAGCTCAAGGCCTTTTCACCTGGGAAATTCCTACTCCAAGACACTTCATTTAGGTTCAAGTGCTTTGCAAGGTGTTATGGGCATTAACCCTCCTTTTATGAACCATCTGAACCTTGGACTGGGCTTGACTTCCCAAACGAGGAAAATACTTAAACCTACACAATTTTCTTACCTACTTTAAGAATTAGGTACTGCATGGATATTTGAACTCATTGTATACATCATGAAACTTATACACCAGTAAGGCACAACACACACAACATTAGCACTTGTTGCTATAGCAATCATCTTTTTTTGGAAGCCTTGAGCTAGATTCTGCAAAGTTTCGAGTGCCCTCAGTTCCCATTGACCATAGCTATTACTGGATTTATCAGCACAGTTTAAAGGTATGTGCTGCGGCTCCTCTCATTCAAAGAGAAGCAAAATCTGTTCACTCTGTAAAAATTGCATATTAATGAATACAACAGAAGAGCTGTTCCAAGTGTTCATTGCCATCCTTTACACCCCATTCTAAATGGTAGAGACTTTATTTCATTACTGGAAGTGGAATGAGTGATACAAGTTGTGAAAGGTCTGTTGAATTAATGAAGTAAATAATTTGATGTATTGAGACAGCTACTATTAGTGTCTGATTAATTCCGCAAGTTAGTAACCATTCATTTGCCCTTTGCATTTGTTTATATAATACATAATATCAGAAAAGTTGGTGTTCATTATTGTATATTCTAGAAGGAGCCAGAATATGCTAGGTACTGTCCACACACTAAGAAAGAGGATTGATATGTCATTTAGAATGTATCGTCTTAAACTCTGTCCATTAATTGTTGCAATACAAAGGTCTGTTGTATGAGTGAAACACAAATTAAAATAATATAATCCTTGTTAGAGTTTTAAGTTTTTGCTGAAATGTCCAGTCCTTTTTCACTCTAAAATATTGACCTCTTTTTTTTATTACAGAAACCTTTGAAATGCTTATCAAACAGGCTGAGAATTACACAAGCATGCTTTTCTGCAGCACATACAAAAACATGGCTGTCGAGGCTGCTACCGCTGTTCAAGAGTTTTTTACGGACATGGGACTCTTTGTATTTGGCATAGACATTAGTACAGAAGAACTGGTGAACAGATTTTTTGATACTCTGTTTCCAATAGTCTATAATCATCTGATTAATCCTGGTTTGAAGGACATTTCACTGGAGTATTCAGAATGCATTCGAATGTCAAGAAGAGTTATCAGTCCTTTTGGCAATGTTCCAAAAATAGTCATGGGACAAATGGGGAGATCAGTGTTATCCAGCCGTACTTTCTTGCAAGCCCTCAATTTAGGGATTGAAGTGATCAATACAACAGATCATTTGAAGTTCTCTAAAGACTGCAGTAGAGCCTTACTGCGAATGCAATATTGCCCTCACTGCCAAGGAGTGGCTTTAAGTAAGCCATGTATAGGATATTGCTTGAATGTAATGAGAGGCTGCTTGGCTAACATGGCAGAAATTGACCTTCACTGGCGTGGATATATTCAGTCTTTGGAGGAGTTGTCCAGTGCAATGCATGGGACATATGACATTGAGCATGTACTTCTGAACTTTCACTCACTTGTTAATGATGCTCTAACACAGGCTAGAATCTATGGTCCAAAAGTAATTCAACAGGTAAGCACCTATATATTTTCTGTCTTCTATGCTTATTGGAAACATAGCACTTGGAAACTAACTTAGAAAATTGATGCTAGATATTTGCACTATCCTATACCAATTACAATATTTGTGACCAAGAGGGGCTTTGTGCAGCAAAATAGTTGTACAAAATTGCCAGGTTTCCTTTAATTATTCACATGTCTTGCTATTTTCTTAAATATTCTATTCACAGCTAAAGCAGAGTACCATTTTTAGCATTTTCAGATTGTTTTTCAGGGTGAAAAAGCTTTTTTTCAGTTGTGGAATGAATCTGTAAACAGTTACAGTGACAATGAAAAATGTTTCACGCTCACAAAACTACAACCTGAGTTTTTTAATCTATTTTGTGAAAATTTCTGTACTCACACCAATAGAAAACTCTATTTTATTTCTAGGTTTTTACCACTTTGTCCCTTTAGCTATTACACTTTTCAGTGCACTCGCTGAATGGTCTTTACTGAGATTTCTACAACTGTTGAATAAACAAAAAAATCTGGGGTTTTGTTGAGTAAGAGTGAGTATTTGGAAGGATAAGTAATTTGTGGTGTTTTAAAATACTAAAAAACAAAATCTATATTACATGGCGCAAGCTGGGCTGGTGAAGATGTTTACTAATCTACCACATAAACTGTAACAGGTTTGGAAATCTCATTGACATCATACCATAATTGAAGCCCCTTATTTCCATGAACTAGAAATATAACATCTCATGTCTAATTTATATATAACTATAAAGATGAAAGGTAATAAACATCCCTTCCCTTCAGGTGCCAATAGTTTGTCTTCAACACTTATGGCCATAAGTAGATTTATTCAAATATTTCTGTTAGCAGTGAATGTATATTTCATTTGCAGTGAGTAGCACATCATTTTTTGAGGACATTTCAGGGGAAGAATAACTTGCACGAGAAGCTAATTTAGCTATGAATACATGAACAGTGAATTATTTTTTGATCCAAGAGCATTAGGTAAAGCTAATGCAGCTTCTGCAAAATGCATGAGGCATATCTATGCCAACAAATGTTAATTTGTTGTTACTCTGTTAGATGTATTCCATCATAGTATTTTTGTAAGTACATGTTCAGCTATAACTTTCATGGGTGCTGTCACACTCTGCTCAACTGTCATGGTGTTGTGGATAACATAAGAAACTAGAACAGAAACTTGTTTATTTTGAGAGGTTGTATAAATCACTTTGTGGTTGTATGTGACTGTGGTATGGTGTGGTGTTACCTGCTGCTGAACTGGCCTCCACCCACAACAGAGACTTATCTAATAGACTAAACAAGAGGCTTCTGCAGTCTTTATCCTGCTAATGTCCACAGATAAACTACACTGGCTACTTTGGCCTGCTTGCATCTTGGGGGCAATACCAGATGTTTTAGTCACTGGTAGCCAGGGAATGGCCTACCCCCTGAAGACTTGTCAAGTTTTGTCTGCCTCTCCACTAATTGGTGGTTCACCAGACTTTGCAGTAGAAGAACTTTTATGAAAAAAGTCCCAATATTTTATCCCAAATTTCTGACTTAACATTTGCTCCAATGTATCTTTCCAGTTTCCAGCTGTGTCCCAGGGCTGCATTTGTCTTTGGAGAGACTTCCTTGCAACTCTGCTTTTACACCGGAGGTGTGTGTGGTAACTAGTGCCCTGCAGCTAGGCCTAGAAAGACAAAGACAAAGGAAGGGACAGTGTCTTCTGCTTCCTTCCTCATGTCAAATGTTTCATGGGGGAGCTTGGTCAACTCTGTGGGCAGTTTGCAGTCTTCCCTCTCTCTGCACAGTCTAGTCTGGGCAAGGTCACCTCATCCTTGTTTCCTGGGCAGGAAAGGAGACACACAGGATTGGAAAGACCTGTTGTACAGGAAGGGTGCAGGTACCACCTCTCTGTAGTTATACTAGACTTCTGCATGACAGATCAATGCAGAAAAGACCAGGTCCAAGGCATGCTAATTGCTGTGGGTATGCATGCACTTACATCTGTACAAAGGTAATTCTTCCTAAGTTGCCCAAATTAGTTAGAGTACCAAATAACAACCAAAAAATTAACTAACTGTTCCCCCAAAACAGACAAACCTCAAACAAAATCCCTCTTCCTGAATTGAATTTATTAGGCAAAGTATCATGAAAATACTCTTAGAAGGTCTGCAGCTGTCTCAGATAAACTATAACTGTACATCCCATTTCATGCTCCCTTGAAAAATGGAACAGAGGAACGGGTCTTTTCTGACATATCTAAAGATTGGAAAATACAGTTGTCACTGACTGCAGGTTGCTGCGCCATACCTGTTGGGCTGTTTTTCCTAGATGCCAGTGTAGGTATTTTAGTATTACAAAGGGAAACTTTATGGGAAGTTGAGGCTGTTTGGGTCCTTGGAAAGGTTATGTTACAAAACTGATTCCTACCAGCACTACAGAAGGAACATAGGTAATGTGGCCAGTTGAATTAGTCCCTGAAGTATAACTGGAGAAATACTACTTTGAAAGTGGTAACTAGAACACATGTAGAGTTCAGAGATGAGGTCAGTAGCTGCCCACTGATACTTTGTCTTCATGATTACCATCTGGCTATCTTTTAAGTTAGACCCCTTTATTTTGGAAACAAATGTCCTCTTATAGCTTTGGTCAAAGTGAGTCATTGGATATTGTTGAAAAGGGGTTCTCTATTGAGCTGTGGGTACAACTTTGTCCCATTCCTAGTCTCCAGTAGCCAATTGAAATGACAGGACATAAATGAAATCATCCAACACCTACTTCAGATCTTAGCCATGCAATCTATCTAGTCCCACTCCTATTTCTAGCCTCAGAGAAATGGGAACAGAGCAGCACTCTCTATTTGAATAGATTCCTGAAAGAAGTTTATCTTCACACTCTCATTTTATTATCCCACAGACAATTCCTAATTTTCTGTGTGGATGATAGATTCCCCTTCTCTCCCCTCCAGTCATTATCATTACCAGACATATCCTCATTTACCTAAATTAATTTGGTAGCTGTCTACCTTTTTCCCTGCTCCCCATGGCCATATAAAAGATAAAATAAGAGAGATAGCAATACTGATGCCATTTTGGCTCAAGAGTCTCTGGTTCTAACCTGCCTCTGGACCTTTTGGTGTGTTTGTGTCTCAGCGTAAATCTGTAATTGCAAAAATCAGTTAGTTGTCCAGCACCAGACTGGTTAAAATGGACTTTTGGATGAAGTCATTACCATTCTCATGGAACTTAAGAAGAAGTGAACAAATGCACTATGAACTGTGCACCAGGTAGCAAGCATAATGGCCATATTAAACAAGTTAAACACAGTCTTAAATTCTTCCATGAGACTCTTAGGGTACGTCTAGACTACAGGCTTTTGTCGACAGAGGTTTTGTCGACAGATACTGTCAACAAAGCTTCTGTCGACACAGAGCGTCTAGACTACAGCCAGTTCTGTTGACAAAGCAAGCCACTTTGTCGACAGAAAGTCTAGACGCTCTCTTTTGAAAAAGCACAGTGTGGATGCAATAGCTCCTTTTGTCGCCAGAATTCTGTCAACAAAAGGCATTATTCTTCGTAGAATGAGGTTTACCGCTGTCGACAAAACTGCCGCGTTCTGTCGAATTACTGTTGACAGAACTCGGTGGTAGTGTAGACGCAGGTATAGTTTTGTCGACAAAAGTCCACTTTAGGGGTATGTCTAGATTACATGGCTCCATCGACGGAGCCATGTAGATTAGGCAGGACGACAGAGGGAAATGAAGCGGCGATTTAAATAATCTCTGCTTCATTTAAATCAAAATGGCCACCGCGCTGTGCCAATCAGCTGTTTGTCAGCTCAGCGCGGCAGTCTAGATGGGGATCTGCCGACCCCAGAACACTTCGTCGGCAGATCCTTTATGCCTCGTCTGCCGACGAAGGGTTCTGGGGTCGGCAGATCCCCGTCTAGACTGCTGTGCTGAGCCAACAAACAGCTGATCTGCACAGCGCAGTGGCCATTTTGATTTAAATGAAGCGGCGATTATTTAAATCGCCGCTTCATTTCCCTTTTTCGAGTAAACTAATCTACATGGCTCCATTGATGGAGCCATATAGTTTAGACGTATCCTTGTTGACAAAACCCTGTAGTCTAGACACACCCTTCATGTGTATATACAAAAATGTTCAAGCAAAATCATAAAGTTTCTACAGTGTTATAATATCAGAGGGTTAAAAATAAAATGAGGGTTTAAATAAATTCGAGCATGAAATATTTTCTTAGAGCAACAACTCTTATTCAAGCATGACAAGCTCATAGAGCACAGCCTTGAAACCTCATTCTGTACCTTATGACATTACCCAGATTGAACCACTGCAGGTGTCATTATTTTTCCTGTTCATTAAAACAGACTTCCTTATAGCTGCCGTCTCCAGTTAGATGAATTTTTCATTTTGGTGGCATTTACTGATTAAGTCAGACAAGTAGCACTCACAACTGTCATAGCATTCATTCCCAAAATAAATTAAAGGTGTATTCTTTATTCTGCTAAACATCAAACTCCCATCCCAAGGAGCACTGAGATTGCAGGGCAGAAAAGAAGTGCATTGATTTCTGCTAGGTAGCCACATGGCCACCAGTGTACAAATTCACCAGATTCTACATATTGATCATCCAGGCTTTAGTCAGTGCCTTTTTTTTCTGGGAGTGTGGGGAAAGAGGCAGAAGTATTTTCTTTTAAGTGCCCAGAAGAAGGTTTGTTTCATTATGGGGAATGAATGTTGAGCACTAGGACATGCTTTTTCCTCAAGGTATTATGTAACATAGTCTGTAATTTAGGAAAGTACAATTGAATGAAGCTGTGGAATTGTCTCTGTTGGAGAGAACTTCAACAGGTGGGATATTCTCCTGCTGTCAGTGACTGATAGTATGGTTTTACCCCTAAGCTGCACGCAGCCAGAGTACTCCTTGTAATAGACCTTTGATTCTTATTACTTGCATAAAGGACATGATCAGGTAAGTATAGATGAATTTTCTTATTCATGTTTCAAGTTCTTACATGAGTATCCTAATATGGAGTATTGGCCTGGTTCCATTATGGAAAACAGTTACCATTTTGCTCATGTTTTTTTGCTGACTTTTTAATTCCCCAGTAGTGTCTAACAACCCTATAAATCTAAAATTACTATCTATTGCAGTATTGTCCACTCTCACACTTTTGTCACATATCTCACTGTAGTTAGTATTCTTGTTACAGCCCCAGCTCTCGGACACAAAGGAGTATACAAGAATATCAATTTTCATGTAAAATAGGTAAGTTTCTGAGGCATTAATGTTACATTCCTATCACATGTGTAACATTAATGCCTCGAAAATAATACCTATAAAATGCAATTAGTTTTTATATTTTTAAATTTTATAATTTTTTTGGTGCTAACATTCAGTTTTTTATTGTCTGGTATTGGCGGTATTGTTGCTATACTAAAGCTTTCTCTGAGATGGCCAGTTCCAAACCCTAAAAATCAGTGGGAGTCTTTCCAGTCACTTCACTGGGCTTTGGAGCAGGCCTGTTCTGTAATATATATCAGTGACACAATAACCTATCACAAATAGACTCTCAAGGTTATAGTTATGGGGCTTTTTTTGATCTTCAACACAACAGACTCTGACTTTTGGAGACACAATGCTCTAGTAAATTAGTGCAGGTTTTTAAAATGTGATTTAAATCTCTGGGTTGAATGGTGCAGGCAATTTTTTAATAGAAATAGTTTATTCAGATAGGCAATAAATGTTTCTCTAAGTAAAATAATTCATTGGTTTTTAGAAAGAAGGGGTCATGAATACTTTGGAAATTGGCTCATTAATATTAATTTATCAGAGTGACTCATGAACTGTTTATCAAACTTTGATAAGCAGTTCATGCATCAATGGTTCTAACAAATTCAGGATAAACAATTGTGAGTCAGCAAATAATGAGTGTCTCATGCACTCAAATCAACCTCTGCAGTGTTAGAACAGAGTCTCTTCAGAAGAAACTGAACTTTTAAGAAGTATGGTGAAAAATAAATGTTGAAAGGTGAAATTTTGAAATGCTTATGTAAAATATGTTATACACTAATCACAATAGAGATTCCACTATGTGCTCTGAGTTTAAATTGATTTAACTCTGTGGGTTAAATGGTCCAGACAATTTTTTAATAGAAATAGTTAATTCAGTTAATATGTGCGTGTCTGCTCACAAATGTATGTGTATGTATAAACATCATTTTTCTAATATTCATATGTGCTTTATAAACATATAGGAATGTATATTCACATACAAACAGATTATATATGTTAAATATTGTGATGCCTGCACCTGAAGTTTTTCTATCATAAGACCTCATTTTCAGTTGCTTGCAACTTTGCCAAACTGCAATCAGATGGGCTGAAATTTTCCATGTTGGGTGTCTACCTCTGACAAAATGGTTTTTGAAACATCATCTAAAACAGTTCAGCCATTTCCAAGAATAAGCTTAGGGGATAATGTTTTTTCCCCCATGTTAAAAAAAACACCTTTCAAACCATTTTGTTGAGAAACTCTAGTGCCTTCATGCTTCTGTAGCGATGGCTTGAAATTCATGAGAAGGATTGCTTTGGTGACAGGGATATGTCCCCCATGAAAAGTTACCCTATCTTAGCCTTATAAACTTCTGAAAAAGCTCAGTTTGTACTAGGGATGTTAAAATGTGGTTAATAGACTAGTTGAGTAGTTGATGGAATTTCCATCAACTACTCGACTAGTCGATAGGCACTTCCGCATTCCTCCCATGGGGCTCTTGTACATTTCAAAGGAGGAATGCAGAACTCCGTGTATAGCCCGGGGAAGTCCCACTGACTCCAGGCTGCACGCGGATACCTGCTTTGAAATGTACAAGAATCCCCAGTGGGGGCCCTTGGACATTTCAAAGCCATGGCTGAAATGCCGCAGGGAACCTGGGATCAGCTGGGGATTCCCCAGCTGACCCCGGGCTCCATGGCACTTCTGCGTTTTAAAGGGGCAGTGCCGCACAGCTGAGTCATAAGAACATAAGAACATAAGAACGGCCGTACCGGGTCAGACCAAAGGTCCATCTAGCCCAGTATCCTGTCTGCCGACAGTGGCCAGCACCAGGTGCCCCAGAGGGGGTGGACCGAAGACAATGATCAAGCGCTTTGTCTCCTGCCATCCCTCTCCAGCCTCTGTCAAACAGAGGCCAAGGACACCATTTTATCCCCTGGCTAATAGCCTTTTATGGACCTAACCTCCATGAAATTATCTAGCTTCTCTTTAAACTCTGTTATAGTCCTAGCCTTCACAGCCTCCTCTGGCAAGGAGTTCCACATGCTGACTACACGCTGTGTGAAGAAGAACTTTCTTTTATTAGTTTTAAACCTGCTACCCATTAATTTCATTTGGTGTCCTCTAGTTCTTCTATTTAGGGAACTAATAAATAACTTTTCTTTATCGGCCCTCTCCATACCACTCATGATTTTATACACCTCTATCATATCCCCCCTCAGTCTCCTCTTTTCTAAACTGAAAAGTCCCAGTCGCTTTAACCTCTCCTCATATGGGACCCGTTCCAAACCCCTAATCAATTTAGTTGCCCTTTTCTGAACCCTTTCCAAGGCCAAAATATCTTTTTTGAGGTGAGGAGACCACATCTGTACACAGTATTCAAGATGTGGGCGTACCATAGTTTTATACAGGGGCAGTAAGATATTCCGGGTCTTATTTTCTATCCCTTTCTTAATAATACCTAGCATCCTATTTGCCTTTTTGACCGCCGCTGCACACTGTGTGGAAGTTTTCAGAGAACTGTCCACGATAACTCCAAGATCTCTTTCCTGATTTGTCGTAGCCAAATTAGCCCCCATCATACTGTACGTATAGTTGGGGTTATTTTTCCCAATGTGCATTACTTTACACTTATCCACATTAAATTTCATTTGCCATTTTGTTGCCCAATCACTCAGTTTGGTGAGATCTTCTTGGAGTCCCTTACAGTCTGCTTCTGTCTTGACTATCCTAAACAGTTTGGTATCATCCGCAAACTTTACCACCTCACTGCTTACCCCTTTCTCCAGATCATTTATGAGTCGCGGATCAGCTGTGCAGTGGCTGTCCCTTTAAAATGCTGCCTTGGGATTTCGAAGCAGCAGTGCTGCACAGCTGATCCCTGGCTCAGCTGTGCGGCGCTGCCGCTTTGAAGTACCCCTTCCCCCCCTTTGCTGCCTCTATTTCACAGAGGCAGCGGGGGGGGGGGGGAGGGAGGGGCGGGGAATCAACCAGTTGACAGACTATCCGATAAGCAAATGCTTATCGGATAGTCAACTACTCTTTAACATCCTAGTTTGAACATGCTCAGTGGCTTGCTAGGGTTTAGCAGCTACATATCTGAAGATTCCATCTGCACTGAGCATTCTTTGTCCACCACAGCTCCTCTGTGTGACCAGACTGCACATGCAGCATCCTAACTGAACATGCCCCAGCCCAGAGGCACAGGAGCTGACTAGGATTCTCCCTTTGATTGCTACTATTAACTGCATGGGTCTGCTGTGCCTCTGCATAGCTCTTTAAATTCCCTCTGCTGGCATCCACATAGCATGGAGGGAAAGGGTTGAAAAACCTGAGTCAAATGCAAAGGGTTAAGAAATGATTCAGTGTACCAGGAGAGCTGCTGTGAATAGGAGCTGACAGCACTAGGGTAGTAAAGGATGGGTAGAAGCAAAAGGAGGGTCAGAAGATGCAAGAGGAAGAGGGCAGGACTAGAGAAGAGTCGGACAGGTGTCAGGGGTGGAAAATGGCAAGAAGTTGTGGAATGTGGAGGAGCGACATGTGATAGGGGAACATATAAGCTAGAGGTGAGGGACGTGCCGGGCAAGGCATGAGGCAAGGAATGATTCAGAGACGGGATAGTAGCAAGGGAATAAACGAGGGCAGGATGTGGGGGAAAGAAAGCAGAAGGCAGAAAGAAGCCATAACCATTAGAGTATATTTTCTTTCAGAGTCTAGAATTGAAAATATTATTCCTGAATCTCAACATTCCTGTGCTGTCTAGCAACTAATGCCATATAGAACGTTATATGTTCAAAACATAATTTCCATGAGCTTTGCTGCAGTTGTGAGTGCTCAGTTCTTCTGCAAATCAGACTTGAGTGTCTCAGGTTGGGTAACCAGAAAATAAGGAACACGCTGTCACCATCTGTGAAAAATTTCAGTTTATGTGATTTGTCCAGAATCTCGCAGGAACTCTAGGGCAGAAGTAGGCACAGAATACAATTAAGATATTATGATGGCAGCACTATATTAAAGTGCATGAGGAAATTAATAATTCTGTTTTCAGACAAGGACTTGGATGCTATACAATAAATAAATAATATATGGGGCCACAAATTGAATGATTATGGTAAAAATATTAGATAGCTGCTCATTCAGTGCACATCTATACAGCAGGGCTAAAGCCAAGATAAGCTATGCAACTTGAGCTACATGATTTGCATAGCTTAAGTCGAAATAGCCTATTTTGGCTTTTGGTGATGTCTATGCATCAGGAAGTCCAAGACAGAGCACTCTTCCTCTGACTTCCCTTACTCCTCATACGGTTACAGGAGTTGGAGTAAGAAGTCCTCCAGCTTGACATTATTTTGACATTATGTCAGAATAACTACTTGTAGTGTAGATGTGGACTTTGTTATTTCAGAATAACGTCAGCTGTGTAGACATAGCCTCGATAAACACCATCCATTCAGTAGGGGTTCTATGAAAAAATAGCATGTGATTATGTGATCAAAGATTGTATTGTAATGTGTATACACAGCAGGGCTGAATTAAGGTTGTCTGAGCAACCTTAATTCTGGCATTTCCTACTTTTGAAGTGCCTCACTTTGCAACCTTAATAATGCTCTTATGTTGCTACTTTGTGTGAAATAAGAGTTTAGTCATGAGGTGGAATTTTCAAAAACATTTAGCGTTGGTCTAACTCTCTTCCAACTCCTTTTGTCTTTAATTGTAGCAGAGTTACTCCAACACTGAATGCTTTGAAAATCCTATCTATATTTTCTGAGAAAGTCTTAATCATCTTATTAAACAGTGGCAAGAATTCTAACCAATAAATATTTGCTTAGACATGCAAGAAAATTTAAGATCTTTGAGAAGATTTAAGTTCTCTAAAATAGTCTCAATCTGTGGATTTACAATTTATGTGAAGATTTGTGTTTACTGTTATTGTGTCATTAAATATTAGCAAGAAGGATGAGTTAATGGGGCTATATAAGTATTCTATTTCTTTATTGAGCACCATTACCAAACATGACTAGCTATATAACTAGACTATAAAACATATAGTCTGGATTGCTATAACACATTTTCACAAATAATTTAATATTTCACTGATGAGCCAAAATAGTATAGCATGTTCACATGCAGGTTAGGTTATACATATACATTGGTGATTTGCATTCTTGATTCTCTGTCACTTGTCTGTTTTATGTAGCTACTGTATTTTTTTCAAGTCCTTTGTAGCCCAAGGGTACGTCTACACTTGCTCTGTAGTTCGAACTAGGGATGCAAATGTAGCCGACCGAAATTGCTAATGAAGCGGGGATTTAAATATCCCGCGCTTCATTAGCATAATCTCGCCCATGCGCTATTCCGCTCACCAGCTGATTCGAACCAGGAAGTGCGCTCCGGGACGCGTTAGTTGGACTCAAACCCCTTGGTTTGAACTAACGTTACTCCTCAAAAAATGGAGCGAGGCGAGATTATGCTAATGAAGCGCAGGATATTTAAATCCCTGCTTCATTAGCAATTTCGGTCAGCTACATTTGCATCCCTACTTCGAACTAGGGAGCAAGTGTAGACATACCCTCAATGTGTACAACCTTATGAGCCATATATGTCCCAGAAGACCAACTATAGTAGAAATGCTTTGAGCCAGCCAACTCAGGAGATAGTATACCAATATGTTGAGAGTTGGCAAGATGCTCAGAGAGAAGTGAAATCTTGTTTTATGAGTCCAAATGTTATTTATGCCATCAAGAAGGGATGGAATTGCAGCCTGTGTGCCTGGGAAGGAGCAGATTTCAATGTCAATAAAAGGTCAACATTAGCATTAGGGTTTGTAGAGCCATATGTATCTCTGATTCTGTATATGGTTTTTAGCAGATTGAGTGGGTTGTAGTTAGTAATGCGAAACATATACACTGGCTGGTTGAGGCAAGATTATCAAAAATTACTATTGATTTTAGATGCTCCACCTGAGACACTTTAAAGGGATCTTATTTGTCAAATTGTTGCATGTCCTTCCTCTAGAAATCAGGCTTCTTTAAAGAATCTGAAACTGAGCACTCAGAAATGGAATAATCTCAGCTTTAATCATCATTTCTGTCTCCCATCAAAAGGCCATCATACCTTGGCAGTCAGAAAGCAGATATAATATTACACACAAATAATCATTTATATAGCAGGGGATGCTAAGTGGCAGATTCAGTGATATGTTAGTAATGGCCTGATCAATAACCGAAGAAACCAAATAGTTTACCATAAAATATTTTTTTCTAGGGGCAAATTCAAAATTGTACTTCCACATGTATGTCTATAATATCCACTCTTAGGGCATGTCTATACTTACTTGAAGATCGATGCTCCAGAGTTTGATCTTCTGGAATTTGATTAAGTGGGTCCAGTATAGATTCCTAAATCGAATGCTGAGGGCAGCCCCTGCCAATATCCGGTACTTCTCCTTTTGTGAGGAGTAAGGGAAGACAATGGAAGTGTTTGCTCCCACTGCCAAGGCTCGGCTTAAGGTAAGCTGACTCCAGCTACACATTTTACAGAACAAATGGATCATTGCTGAGATTCAGTGTGGGAGAAACAATTTCACTGATATGGCATCCAGAGGGATGTTTTTGTACCAGCTCTTGTGACATGCTTCTCCACAGAAACCAAGCTAGATTCCTGACAGATTCTAATGGTGCACTTGAGAAGTGTGACCTTGTTTTGGAACTAAGCTGGGTATTTTACCTAGTAAGAGTCAAGCACCCTTTGTCTTTTCCTTTGTAAATAGTTCCTTTTCTCCTTATCTGTATAGTTCTTCTTGCAGTGCCACAAATATGGCAGCATTGATCAAATCAGAAAAAGAGTGAAGGGAGGTAGTCAAAATATTCGATAGTTTAAATGGGCATTAAGCCATTGAACAAAACCTACTACAGGTTGAACATCTCTACTCTGGCACCTTCGAGACTTGACTGTT
Source organism: Pelochelys cantorii (assembly GCA_032595735.1). Classification (NCBI taxonomy): domain Eukaryota; kingdom Metazoa; phylum Chordata; order Testudines; family Trionychidae; genus Pelochelys; species Pelochelys cantorii. The sequence continues at coordinate 95,443,950 of CM064326.1, forward strand.
TCCGAACCAGAGAATTTGTTAAACTACTGGAGGTCAATATTGTCTAGCAGCATTATCAACACTTCCACTGCTTAGTGGGCTGTTAGAGGACATTTAGAGGTAATTAGAGCTAAACAACAGCACAGAACAATGAGAGCCAGGACTGGTGGCTGTAAACAAACTTTATGGAACCATAGGAAACTTGGCCACACCTATAATAAGTGGACATTCGACTAACTAACATCATTCCAGACCACAGATGTTTCCAGAGAGTTCTGGAGTAGAGAGGTTCAACTTGCAGCCAGCAAAGTAAAAAAAATGACTCTCTCAGCAGTCACAAAACCCTTTGTTTTATTTTAATTGTTCCCTACTCTTTCTGGGGGTGGTAACTCAAACTAGTCTTTGCGGGGCGTGGGGGCTTTTGACAGAAAAACATAACCTTTCTATTTTGTAACACTGGAGAAACAGAAACTATAGGAGCAGAGGGATAGGGGTTAAGATGAATGGCTAAATTTGGTGTGCTCCCTACTACATTCAAAAGCACTTGAAAATGATACCTGGAAACATGCCTTTTTTATTATGCAAATCTGTTGCTTTTCAATGTATATGGTAGGGCAGTGGTCACCAACCAGTAGATCTACTGGTAGATCGGGATCTACTGGTAGATCTTGGAGCCTCTGGGAGGTGATCTTGACTGGTTTGGCCAAGAGGCTATCAAGTGCAGCACTTCAGCTGCCCCTCCCCTCACTGCTGTGCACCTCTTTGACGGGCCGCTGGGGGCCCGCACTCAGGACCCCGGAACAAGGCGGCGGGAAGCCCCGACCCCGGCGGCAGTGCCTAGCCGCCACGGCATTACGGGGAGCGGCCGGCGGCGCCAGGGCCTTCCCCCGCGGCTGCGCCGCCCCGCGGTGGCCGGCCCCGTTCCCGGCATGCGTCCACTGGAGGCGGACGCACTGAGTGACGGGTGGGGGGAGGCCGGCGAGCCAGCCACGTCCCAGGCGGGGCGGGGCTACGCCAGCACGACGCAACCGGCGGGCCGGTTCAAAAGGGCCAGCCGGCGGCGAGGAGGGGGGCAGCCACCGAGGCCGGCCCCTGGAACACCCTGGGGCGGGGTCGGGTCGGTGCCACCCCCAAGGGTGGTCGGCGTGCGGACACCAAACCCCGGAGGCCCAAGACCCCCGCAGAGATTGCCCGTTCCTGGAGCCGCGACCAGAGCCCGAGGGAAGACGTCCACCGAGGCAAGCACCCGAGCCACGGTAGGCCTCAGAGACCGGTCGGGCGGGGCCCCGAGACTCACAGGGAGGAGGAAGCAGCCCGGGGCGGGGCCCTTTTGGCGCCCGTGGGCAGACGCGTTGAGGGAATCATCCCACGTTTGCTGTGCAGGGGACTAGCAGACCCCTGCACTTCGGGCCCCGGGCTGGGACCCGGAGGAGAGGGTGGGCCCAGGTCCCCCTCCTCACACACCCCCGCAGGAGCCGGCATCGGTACAGTCCTGTGAAAGTAAAGTCCATAAGCGTCGAGGGACAGAGAGGCCCCAACCGAGGGGAGAAGGATTCCGGGTCCGCAGATCCCCCAGTCCCGCTGGGATGGAGTGATCGCACCCGACTGCGTCGGTACCAGACTTGGTCGGATGACCAGCGACCCAGAGGCGGGCGTCGGGGTCTGCCGAGCCCCCTACAGAAGGTCAGGGGGTGATCGCACCCCGAACCTGCTCACAACCTCCTACCCTTTGCCTTGGAGATGTTTTCCTCTCCCACCCTGTATTCTATCTCCGCAGAATGGGAGTCTGGGCACAACAGGGTTTAGGATGGAGGGAGTTTGCTGGCTGCTTTTGAGAGTGGTGCAGGGCCAGGGCAGGGGTGACCCTGCCTTAGCCCCACTGCACCACCACAAAGGAGCCACCTGTGGTAAGCAGTGTCCAGCTGGAGCCTGCATCCTTTAATCCCTGTCCCAGTCATGTACCCCCTCCTGCACCCCAAGCCCCTGCCCTAGTCCTGAGCATCCCTAGGCCCAAACTCCGTTAAAGAGCCTTACCCTGAACCTCCTCCTGCATCCCAACCTCTGGCCCAGCCTCAGCTCAGAGCCCTTCTTACACTCCAAATTCCTTAGCCCAAGACCAAAGCCTGTGCCCCAACCCTCTGCCCTTTCCTGATGAAAGGAAGGAAGGATGGAGTGAGCAGGGGCATGGCCTTGGAGAAGGGGCACGAAGGAGGTGGGGCAAAGGTATTTGGGTTTGAGGTAGATCCTGGATTGCACTTAAATTCAAAAAGAGATCTCATACTTTAAAAGGTTGGAGACCACTGTGGTAGGGTTTGTGAGCACTAAACAAATTAATGATTGTAGACATACACTAAAAGTTTCAGTCAAAACGGTAATATCTTTTTGGGATTCACGGTCTGTCAACTGTTACAAATTTCAAAGCCGTGCCTACTCCACCTCTCCTTTTGTCTTCAATTCTTTAAAAAAAATAATTAGAAATATAGAAACTTGTGAGAGGGTTGTGTGGTACAAATTCCACTGATGTGTTTAAAGTTAGGCATGTACTTAAGTACATTGCTGAAAGGAGACTAATCAATAGAGGTAAGGGAAAAGAATCACAGCTCACACAGTTAAGACGTCATTCTTAGCAGAATCTTCAGACCAATTAATTTAAAGTAACGTATGTGATAAAGGAAGCTTTATTATGGAGAATAATTACGGGAATGAAATGATAATAAGCTAAACTTTTAAATATGAACAAGTATAAGCTTTAATATATTATCAGACACTTAAGTTTCAAAACTATAAATGATTAGTCATATACAGGTTGAACCTCCCAAACCCGGAACTCTCTGCTCTGGCAACATCCATGGTTCGGCAGGGCCAGGGATATTACTGGACCAAAGAGCCTCTGAGCGGCTGCATATGAGGAGCACTGGCTCTGGCTTGGAA